>JAZHEH010003384.1:0-4800000 GCA_036589455.1 Ateles fusciceps
AATCCTAGGGATGATCATGGTCATGGTTTGTCATTATGTACCCCAGCTCCAGGCTGGTTTGAGTTTTGTTCCCGGCAGATCCCCGGGACCTGGTTCCTTCCCCCCAGCCCCTGCCAACCCCCCTCTCCAGTACACTGGCTGCCCTCGTGCAGATCAGATGCGGGCAGCTGGCTACAGGGGCTGCCCACACCTGCTCCTGGCCACAGACCTCTTTGGATTTTGGAAGGAAAATAATGGATCCTTCAAGGGGCAAGAAAATAAGCCCCTTATCTCCACTCCTCCTGGCAGAGAAAGGCCAGCTCCTGGCCCCCTGGATCCCAGCAGACTGGCCCTTGACTGATAGAGGAGGCCCAGTCTCTGGAGCGGCCAACTCCCCGCTGAAGTGGATGGAGAGACAAGGTTAGGAAGGCCAGTCTACTTCTCCACCTCCTCTCAGAAAAGTCTTGTAGAAGCTTTATTTTGATGACCTGGTGTGGTGACTCACGTCTGTAATCCCATCACTTTGGGAGACCGAGGCCGGGCGGATCACCTGAGGCCAGGAGTTCCAGACCAGTTTGGCCATCCTGGTTAAACCCCATCTCTACTAAAAATACAAAAGTTAGCCAGGTGTGGTGGTGAGTGCCTGTAATCCCAGCTACTCGGGAGACTTAGGCAGGAGAATCACTTGAACCTGGGAGGCGGAGGTTGCGGTAAGCAGAGATCGCACTACTGCGCTCCAGCCTGGGCAACAGAGTGAAACTCTGTCTCAGTAACAACAACAAAAAGTTTTATTTTGAGGTACAGACTTCTAGAATCTTCACAACATCCCCACTGCCCGTTTCTCATGAGCTGACCTCTGCCTAGAACTGCCCCATCACAGAACATGACAGACACTTGGCTGATTTCCCTGGTGCTGGTTACGTTGCCTGGGAGTCAGACCTGAGCCCTGGGCTGCCTGCCTTTCTCACCACGGACCCTGGTCACTCCTCCCCTTGGCTGGCACACAGCTTCTCACAGGACAGAGGAACTAATTCAGTGCTTCTCCAGCTGCCCAAGGTGCAGGACCTGTGGTTTTCTTTAAATTACCAGTCTGTGACAGATCAATACCTTAAAATATTTTTATTAAGATATAATTCACATACTATAAAGTTCACTCTTTTCAGGTGTGCAATTCAGTGGTTTTCAATATATTTCAGAACATTGCGCAGCCATCACCACCACCTAATTCTGCAACATTTTCATCAGCCCAGAAAGAAATCCATACCCATTAGCAGTTACTCCTCATTTCCTCCTTCCCCCAGCCCCGGGCAATCGCTAATCTACTTTCTGTTTCTGTAGATTTGCCTACTCTGTACATTTCATATAAATGGAAGCAAGCAATACGTGGCTCCTTTCACTCGGCATAAAGTTTTCAAGGTTCAGCCATGTCATAGCATGGATGAGAACTTCATTCCTTTTTGTAGTTGAATAATATTTCATCCTATAGGCTGGGCATGGTGGCTCACGCCTGTAATCCCAGCACTTTGGGAGGCTGAGGCAGGTGGATCACTTGAGGTCAGGAGTTTGAGACCAGCCTGACCAACATGATAAAATCCCATCACTACTAAAAATACAAAAAATTAGCTAGGTACGGTGGTGCACGCCTGTAATCCCAGCTACTCAGGAGGCTGCAGGAGGAGAATTGTTTAAACCCAGGAGGCAGAGGTTGCAGTGAACCAAGGGTGTGACTGGCTGGGGCTGGCCTTGCAGGCAGCAAAAGAATGTAAAACGGCAGTCGTAGGTAAAGAAGGGCAGATTTATTAGAGAAAGTACGAAGATACGTTGCAAGAGTAAGACAGCACGGCAGAGAAGGGGCTGTCTGAAAAGCAGCAGGGGCTGCAGGGACGTTTCACAGGGTCATGTTTCTGACACTATGTGCAGAGTGAGCCAGTTGTGCCAACAGGTTGTCTGTGATTAGAACAATTGTTCTCCCCACCCCTCCACCCCACCACCCACATCCCCGCCTCACCACCCCAGACCCCTTCCTCCTTGTTGCTTAGTTATCAGGACTCCACATACTAGAGACTGAGTTTTTCATCTTTGTACCCCAGCACCCAGCCTAGTGAGTACTCCATGAGTGTTGGTTGAATGAATGAATGCCTCAATACTCCTGTAACAACAGGCAAGTGGATTTCCTAGAAACCAAAGAGTCTTGAGCTTGTCACTGGCCAGAGGCAGTCAGCCAAGGAGTCATCTTTTCCTGCTAAAAACTTGAAAAAAAGTGAGAGAGAAGGGCTGGGCGTGGTAGCTCATGCCTGTAATCCCAGCAGTTTGGGAGGCCAAGGCAGGTGGATCACCTGAGGTCAAGAGTTCAAGACCAGCCTGGCCAACATGGTGAAACCCCATCTCTACTAAAAATAGAAAAACTAGCCAGGCATGGTGGTGCACCTCCATAATCCCAGCTACTTGGGAGGCTGAGGCACGAGAATTGCTTGAACCTGGGAGGCGGAGGTTGCAATGGAGCCAAGATTGTGCCACTGAACTCCAGCCTGGGTGACAGAGTGAGACTCTATCTCAAAAAAAAAAAAAAAAAAAAAAAGTGATGAGAAGCAAAAGCTGTGTAAGGCCGGTGGCTCCCCTGGTTCCTGGGTTACTAAGTGACAGGGTCTCCCTTGGGCCGAGATTTGTAGTTCCCGGTTAAATGCCAGGGTTTAATGGGCATGCTAGGGAAACTGTTTTTTAGTGAGGTAAATGTTCTCCCTGGTGCTTGCAGCGGTGATTCGCTTCAGTGGGACAATCTCTTTAACAGTCTCCTGGCCAGGAGGTAGGGAGGGGGCTCTGGACAGAGGGACCAGGTCAGGAAGCTGTGGCCCAGGGCATCTCTTGGAGGAAGCTGAGGGAGGGAGGGAGGAAGAGACACAGGTGAGCCCACACCTAGACCAGCCAGGATGACGGCACCCCGAAGGGGCCAGGGCTCAGGGCAGCCAAGGCAGGGGTGTGTTTTGTGCTTCAGGTTTGATTATTGTGTCAGTTACTGGGTCTCTACCTGGATAAGGTTACAAAGAAAGACATTTTTCAGTTTTTATTTTCATAAGACACGTACCTAAAATGCACAGATCATAGTGTTTACCAAGGCAAATTTTCACTAAGTGAACCTTACAGCAAACCAGCTCCTAGAGCAAGAAACAGAACAGAACAGCCCCCACAGAAGCCCAGAAGTCCTTCCAGCCACTCCCCACACCCAACGTGACCATCGTCCTGACCTTTGTCATCATGTAAGTTTTGCATGAAAACTTGGTAATGCTAATGAAGATGGTCAATGCTGACGAAATCCACATGTGTGAGGTACTCTCGGGGGCACAGAGGAGGGACATGCCACACAATATACGGCTTGGAGAAGACTCCAGGAGGAGGTGATGTCTGAACCAAGTCCTGGAGGATGAACAGACGAGAAAGGCAGAGGTGGAGAAAGGGGTGTGTGTGTGCATATGTGTGTGTGTGCACGTGTGTGCGTGTGTGTGTGCATGTATGCGAGTGCGTGTATGTGTGTGTGAGTGTATGTGTGTGTGCGTGTATGTGTGTGTGTGCATGTGTGTATGTGTGTGTGCGGTGTGTGTCACCATCCTGGTATACTACTTCCAAATCTCCCACCTTCCACCTCTGTCTATTAATCTTCTTTCCATTCTACAAAATTAAATGAGTTCAAGAAGAATTTAGGGGCCAGGCATAGTGGCTCACGCCTGTAATCCCAGCACTTTGGGAGGCCAAGAATCATCTGAGGTCAGGAGATTGAGACCAGCCTGGCCAACATGGCAAAACCCTATCTCTACTAAAAACGGCAAAAATTAGCCAGGCGTGGTGGCGGGTGCCTGCAATCCAAGCTACTTGGGAGGCTGAGGCAGGAGGATCACTTGAACCAGGGAGGTGGAGGTTGCAGTGAGCTGAAATAGCACTATTGCACTCCAGCCTGGGCAACAAGAGCAAAACTCCATCTCAAAAAAAAAAAAAAGGAAAAGAAGAAGAAAAAGAACAACAGTAACTTAGGTTAGCCTGGGGTTTCTCAATCTCCACGATATTTACTGACATTTCAGGCCAGATCGTTCTCTGTTATGGGGCCATCCTGTGCACTGTAGGGTGTTTGGCAGCGTCCCTAGCCTCTACCCACTAGATGCCAGTAGAAATTTTCCTCCCAAGTCGTAACAATTAAAAATGTCTCCCAATGTTCCTGGGGGAGAGAGACAAAATTGCTCTTCTCTGTCTGAGAACCCCAGATTAGCTGAAGAGACCTACCCAGTGGCCAAAAACGTGGTGAATAAAGGAAGTGTGTGAGCTGTGAGGAGGATGCTGGCAGAGACTGGCCTTCTCTGTGCCTGGAGGCAGGGGGATGAAGAGGTTGTGCTTGGGAGGGCCTGCCTGACCCCCTAGCTCCAGCACTGGTCAGCATCTCCCAGCAACCAGTGGGGACCTAGGAGTTTGAAGGGGATCAGTCCCAGGACTGGGAGCAAAGAGGAGAGACACGTCACACAACCCACAGGCATGGAGAAGACTCAAGGAGGTGATGTCTGAACCAAGTCCTGGAGGATGAACAGATGTGAAGCAGAGGTGGAGAAAGGGGTGTGTGTGTGTGTGTGTGTGTGTGTGTGTGTGTGCCCCATGAGCGGTCCCAAGCCAGGAGAAGGACTTCCTCCCTGCTCTAGGGAGATAAGGGGAAGAATATCACAGCGGAACCGCCTTCCTGCTGCTGAGATCGGATTTCAATTAAAATGATTAGCTCTGTTTATTTAGACTCCACAGCTGCATACAATCTATTGCCTGTTATTGCGAGTTTAAAGAAATAAAGGAGGGGCGGGGGGAGGGGAAGCATTTCAGCCCAAATTGAAAAAGCCCTCCTGTAATTACGAGATTTGGAGAATATCCACGGAGGGGGATCAATAATGGGAAACCTAAGTGCCACTGTTTGCCGAGATTACAGTTTTCAATCGCTCCATCTTGGATTTTAATTTTCTCTCTCATTGTCACATCCCCCCTGAGCTGTGATCCCAGCCCCACCTCCCAGCTTCAGAGAGGCAAGTGGTAGAGCTCAACCAAAGCAGGAAGTCAGGACACATCTGACCTTCTTGCGAATCTTTTATTGCTGTATAACAGGTGACCACACACTTAGGGGCTTAAAACAATACTCCTTTATTGTCTCACAGTTTCTGTGGGTCAGGAGCCTGGTGATGGTTCAACTGGGTCCTCTGTTCAGGGTCCTGAAAGACCAGGTTTCCTCTCACGGGGCTATTGTCTCCTCCATGTCCCAAGCACCAGCCAGGATTCCTGGCTGCCCTGACTCAGCAGCCTTGACCTGTTACCTTCCTTCTTCTCAGAATACTGAGCACAAGGTGACATGCAACTAAGCTCTTCCAGGGTGGATAAGGACGGAAGCCCACTATCCTCAAAAGATTCACACTTCTATCATGTTGTTGCTTGGCTTCCAAGTCTAAGATGGCTGCTTCAGCTCCAGTCATCACTCTCACCGTCCAGCCAACAGGAAGGAGGAAGGGAAGGAGAAGGACAAGTGCTATGGTTTGAACGTTTGTCCCCCTCTGAAACTCATGCCAAAACTCATGTTAAAACTTAATCCCCAGTGTAACAGTATTAAGAGGTGGGGCCTTTAAGAGGTGATTGAGTCATGAGGGATAAATTCACGGGTTAATGAGTTATCCTGGGAATGTGTTAGTTATCACAAGCGGGCTGTTACAAAAGTTATCTGACATGTTTTTGTCGTCTTACCCTGTGATGCCCTGTGCTGCCTCAGGACTCTACATAAAGTCTGAACAAGCAAGAAGGCCCTTACCAGATGCAGCCCCTTGACCTTGGACCTCTCAGCCTCCAGAAGAGTAAGAAATAAATTCATTTTCTTTATAGATTATCCAGTTTCAGATTTTCCATTATAGAAGCAGAGAACAGATTAAGACAGCAAGCCTTTACACATCTCCTTATACCCCATTGGTCATAAGTTAGTCACATGGTCACAAATGACTGCAAAGAATGCTGGGATATGTAGTTTTATTATGAATAGCCCTGTATGGGAGGATAGAGGAGTGGATGTGGAGATTTCTGGAAATCTCTGTTCTAACTTCCATCTGCCTGTCCTGTGTATGCAGCCTAAGGGATGAAATGTTTCTTTTGAATCCAGATCCTTACCCTCCCTTTCAATGGCCTGACCTATGGTGCCATTGCTATTGGTTGTCTCATCAAACCCATTATGCATCCATTCTTTCCCCTCCTCTACCTACTCACTTGTTCACTAGTTCATTCATTTACCCTCAGAAATTCTTTTCCTATGTCTTTCGCAGTGCCAGGCATGTAGTCAGCATTCCAGATATGTAGGTAATGGCATAGACCCTGCACTCAAGTTACTCAGAAGCTAGCAGGGAAAACAGCCAAGGAAATGTATCATTTTAGCCCCATGGCACAGGCACTATGAGAATGTGCAGAAGTCATGCAAACACTGTGGCCCTCATCCACCTGGGGCTGTGTGCAAGGTCCTGCAGTGGGAGGTGACACCCCATCTAAGTCTTGATCAAACAAACTGGCTGGGGCCAAACAGAGAGGAAAAAGCATTCCAGGGGACAGGACGTTGAAGAAAGGCACTGTCCCTGTCCGTGGTGCTGATCCACAGGCCCCGCCCCGGAGCCCAGTTTTGAGATGAGATCGAGCCAGTCCCTGTTTCTCCCACCAACCTACCCACTCTAGGCTGGCACACAGGGGTAGGCTGGTGGGATGGAAGTGAGGTGGTATTTAGATACACACTTCATTTTCATAACGACCTTCCCGTTTCTCCTCTCAATCTCGCTTGTCAGTCTGTGACCATTAAATTCCTCATTAGCAAACGAGATTTGGATGAACCCATTAAGATGAGGGATGGCCTCACAGCACAGCTGGCTGAGATGAGCTAGAACTCTCCTTCTCCCTCCTTACTAGAAAACAATGCACCTCACATTCTGTGCACCCCTCTCCAGGTCTACCACCAAGCCCAAACAGGCCCCGTGGGGTTATTCGGAGGACCAGATTAAGGAATGGCCAGGGCACAGCAGAAAAACAAACAGCAGGACAGCTGTTGGCTCACACATATACCCAGAGCCACCCCATCAGGGTCTACATTTTTGCTGTTTCATGTTAAAGCTCAAACTCCCAAACGTGATGTTTAAACCCTTCCCCATCCTCTCTCAGTCCACCTCTCCAGCCTCTTCTCCTATCCTCCCCACCTGCCTCTAAATTTTGGTAATGACAGATGACCTGATGCTGTGGCATGCTGAAGCTGGCTCATACCAGCACCCAGCTCGTGAGAGCTGTTTCTCACATACTCAAAAGTTTTACAAGGCAATTGACAGCTTGAAATCAGCCATGATGACAGTGTTTATACCACAGGAATCAGCAAATGCCACCGATTAAAGGTTTTTTGGCTTTTTTTGGTCTGAAATTTGGATTTTAGGCCAGGCGCAGTGACTCACACCTGCATTTTGGTAGGCCGAGGCGGGTGGATCACTTGAGGTCAGGAGTTCGAGACCAGCCTGGCCAACATGGTGAAACCCCATCTCTACTAAAAATACAAAAAATTAGCCAGGCGTGGTGGTGGGTGCCTGTAATTCCAGCTACTTGGGAGACTGAGGCAGGAGAATCACTTGAACCCGGGAGGCGGAGGTTGCAGTGAGCTGAGGTGGCACCACTGCACTCCAGCATGGGTGACAAGAGCGAGAAACTCCACCTCAAAAAAAAGGAAAGAAAAGGAAAGAAATCTGGATTTAAACATTTGCCAGCACACCCTTGTCTGCAGGCCTCTGAGCATATCATGCACTTGCATATCCCCCCTCGACCTTTCATGCTGTTCCCTCTGACAGGTTCCCCTCCCTCTTCCCTGCCTGGTGAAAACCCAGTCATTTGTTCAGGCCCCATGGAGGCGTCCAGTTCCCCATTCAGTGTTCCTACGGTGAAGGGGTCTTATGCCCTATGCAGGATTTCTTATCTTCTCTTCCACCTTAACCAGGACTTCTCATTTGCTTTCCATTTTGGGGATCATAGGTGAGTGCAACCATGCCTGGAAAGGGAGCTCAAGGAAAAAGCAGAAATACATGGGAAGGAAAATTGGGGGGGGCAGGAAAGTCACAATACCCAGGGGCAGAAAGTACATCTGGTCTCACCGGGACAAGGAAGTTGTCCAGCAAGCAGCTGCTCTTTTTTATTTTTATTTTTTTAAATTTTTTAAGAGGGAGTCTCACTCTGTCACCAGGCTGAGTTCAAGTGATTCTCCTGGCTCAGCCCAAGTAGCTGGGATTACAGGCACCCACCATCACGCCCGGCTAATTTTTGTATTTTTAGTAGAGATAGGGTTTCGTCATGTTGGCCAAGCTGGTCTCGAACTTCGGCCTCAGGTGATCCACCCACCTCGGCCTCCCAGAGTGCTGGGATTCCAGGCGTGAGCCACCGTGCCCGGCCACAGCTGCTCTTTTTCTAGGGCCACCTACTCTCTGGATTCTGCCTACAACAGCCCTTGTGGCTTCTCCCAAATTAGTGCCTTCACCCCTGGTTTGCATGAAATCTCAGGCCAATCAACCACAACCCAGAGAGTCTCTGAGTTTCAGTCCCAACCCCAGGATTGTCCCAGAATAGTCGAATCATCTGAGGCTATCAGGCAGGGTGCAGAGCTGGGAAAACAGCCCATCCCCCAGGCTGGAGGGCAGACTCCAACAGGACAGGGAATAGGTTCTTCATCTCTAAGAGAAGATCATGTACTAGCTAAGAGAAGGTGCTTCATAAATGTTTGTAGAATAAATGAGTCAGCTCACAGTTTGGGTCCTGCTCTGAGCAACACGTACCCAGTTGGTCCCTGGAGAAGGAGGCAAAAGGCTTTGAGGCGTTCAATAAGTTACCACTGCACACTGTGGTCATGAGGCTTCCTTGCCCTCCAGTTACTAGCTGTGTGACCTTGGGTGAGTCACTTAACCTCTCTGTGCATCAGAGGCCTCATCTATAAAAGAGGGTTGCAATTGTGCCTAACTTAGAGCCATGGTGAGGATTACAGATGGTCTTTGTGGAGCAGCTGGTGTGCCTCCTGGCGCATAGTATGCACTCAATACACCGAGAGCCATTGTTCCCTGTTCTATGCTGAAACCACAGGGCAGGGTCCCTCTCTGCTCCACTGGCAGGCTTCCTCCCCAGGTCTGATGTGACTCCAGGCAGCCACGCATGCTGACCCTCTGCCAACCCAGCCAGACCTCTGTTCTCAGGGTGTTCAATGCAAGGGGCAGGCCATGTTGACAACCAGCTGCAGACACGCCTCCTCCGCCCTCCCTGGGAGCCTGGGCTGAAGACTCATCTGCTGAAATTAACAAGCCAACTGCAGCTGTCGTGCTCCATTAATAGCACGTCAGCCCGTCAGACAAGGGCTGACAGGGAGGTTGTGAACAGGAAGGTAAGAAGGAAGTGGGCCAGGCGTGGTGGCTCATGCCTATAATCCCAGCACTTTGGGAGGCTGAGGTGGGCAGATTACCTGAGGTCAGGAGTTCGAGACCAGCCTGGTCAACACAGTGAAATCTTGTCTCTACTAAAAATTAAAAAATTAGCCAGGTGTGGTGACATGCACCTGTAATCCCAACTACTCTGGAGGCTGAGGCAGGAGGATCACTTGAAGCCTGGGAGGTGGAGGCTGCTGTGAACTGAGATCACACCACACCACTGCACTCCAGCCTGGGTGACAGACTGAGACTCCATCTCCAAAAAGAAAGGAAGAAGAAGAGGGAGAGGGGAGAGGGAGAGGGAGAGGGAGAGGGAGAGGAGGAAGAAGAGGAGGAGGGGGGAGGGAGGAGGAGGGAGGAGGAGGAGAAGGAGAGGGGAGGAGGAGGAGGAAGTGGACAGGACCAGGCGCATGATGCAGTGGTGTCCAGCCTGCCCTTCCACCTCCACCCCTCCTCTTACCCGTTCTCCTCCCTCCACCCCTGAGGTTGACTTTCCAGAAGCCACAGGCTACAGAGAAGGGGAAAGGTGACCGAATGATGGCAACAGCCCAGGCCCACCCCCCAAGGTGCTCCTGACAGCAGGTGGGGGTTAGAGACAGAGCCATTGCCTGGAGGACCAGACTGTGGAGAGCAGCCATGCCCACTGCAGAAACTCTTCCTCCCCCAAGACCCAGCCAGGCAGGAGACTGGTTAGGGATTAGGGCCACTTCTGCCTCCATCCCTCTTTTCCAAAGATTGTGTGATTCCTGTGACATGGGAGCAGGCAGCTGCTGGTGACATCTGAGGAGGAGGTGGCTTCTTGCCACTTAGGCCAATGGCACCACTTCCTCCCTTTTTAACAAGCAGGTACATCTCCTCCTCGTCCCCCAGCATCAAACTGTTTCGTTGTTATTGTTGTTGTTGTTTACACACACCAGAGAAGAAAACAGGAGAAGAAGGAGGAACACAGTGACCCAGGCCCCACCTGTGCTGACGAGCTGCTGGTCTCTGCAGGTGCGTTCCTGGTGTGTCTCCTTCCCCGCAATTCCCTCCCAGGTCTGGCCACTCTAAGCACGTGTGTGCTCACAGGCAAGTACTCACAGGCTTGTTTGTGTCGCCTCTGATGTCTGCAGCGCACAGACCCCTCAAATCCCTGCTTCCAGCCAGGAGCCGTCTCTTTAATCTCCTCACCTTGGGAGGCATTGCGGCATGCTGGTAATTGCTTTTGGAAACATGGTACTAGTTTAATTTGCAGAACTTGTCCTAGGCGGTGTACCACCACCAAGCAACCTCAGGCCTATCTGGTTCTCCAGATGCCTTGGAAGGCATGTGACTGTGCATGTATGTGAGCTCACCTGTGCATTGGAAGGGTATGTCTGGGCTCACCTGTGCATTGGAGAGGAGTTTGGGCTCACCTGTGCATTGGAGTCACCTGTGTTTTGTGCAGGCTAGCTAGAGTATATCTCCAACCTCAGATAAAGGCATGGCCCAGATTTGGGGGAAAAGGGAGGGAAGGGCTCCTGAGAGCTGGTGGCACAGGATGGAAGAGTGCCAGTCTAGCCCTGGGGGACTTTTCCACCTTGGGACTAGAAGAGGAGAGGAGATCTCTCACAATGCCACCCAGATGCCACCTGTGATGGGCTCCCTGCCCTGTGTGGAGGAGGGGGTGGGCTGGAAATCTTGCTCTGTGCCCAAGGAAGAGCACCTTGAACCTGCTGGGCTCAGCCAGTGGGGCGCCCAGACAGGACACTGAGAGGAGGAAGGGGAGATTGTGAGCTCGACGTATTCATTCCCCCAAGAGGTGGCCACGGGCTGAGGGCATCACTCAGCTAAAGATCCAAGCTCCATCAGGCAGGCCCCTCCTCACAGCCAGAGCTGTCTTGGGTCTGGTGACCCCTCCTCTCCTCACAGTAGTGACGTCCCCCACGGACACTCACTGGAGCACTGTACTCTCCTCTGTGGTGTCCTGCTCCCACCCACAACTGCAAACAGGCCTTTTATGAAACTCAGCCTCAAAGCAGAGTCTGGCTGTGCCTCCGCTTCCTGTTAGGACCTCAAAGGATCCCTCAGGTGGAGGACAAACAGCATTCTCCTCTCCCGGGTGTTTCTTCTCTGGTGTTCTTCTCTATTGGGCCCCCATGGGAAGATGCCCAGGGTAAGGGCAGCACAAAGTTATCTCGGGGGAGATAGGGAGAGTCACTCAGCCCTTCACCCCCCTCAAACACCTCCCTCCCGAGGCTCTGCACCAACTCCCTCATACCCAAGCCAGGCTGGCCAGCCCTGGGCAGACACAGAGGGGGCCCACGACCACTCAGGCCTCCCCCACAAGGACCGCTGGCCCACGGCTGGAAGGAAGGGGAGCAAAGCAGTCCGGGCACGGTGGCTCATGCCTGCAATCCCAGCATTTTGGGTGGCAGAGGTGGGTGGATCACCTGAGGTCAGGAGTTCTAGACCAGCCTGGCCAACATAGCAAAACCCAATCTCTATTAAATATACAAAATTATCCAGGCACAGTGGCATGTGCCTGTAATCCCAGCTAATTAGGAGGCTGTGGCAGGAGAATTGTTTGAACCCTAGAGGTGGAGGTTGCAGTGAGCCGAGATCGTGCCATTGCCCTCCAGCCTGGGCAACAAGACTGAAGCTCCAGCTCAAAAAAAAAGAAAGAAAGAAGGGAACAAAGCGGCGCCGGGGAGCTCCACTGCAAAGTGAGAGAGGCAGAAGGCAGGAGCGTCTGCCGCAGAGGGAAGAGCAGGTGCCCGGTGGGCAGGATGATCTCACAGACAGGGAGAACAGGAGGAGCAGACAGACAGACAGCAGCGGCAGGCAGAGGAGAGGTGGGCAGGGCTGAGTGCAGGCTGTGGGGCTCTCCACGGGGTGGACTCGGGGACCAGGGAGAGGGTCAGGGACGCAGCTACACCCTTCAGATACCAGAGCTGCCCGGGAGCAGTTACCAGGGGAGCAAAGCACAGTCTCCTGTGGAGATCCTGAAACCCACCCACCTGCGCCCACCCAGAGGACACCCAGCCACACAACCTGGGTGATGAGATCACCTCTATTTCACCCTGCACCCCATGTCATGCCCCAGTCCAGCCCACGCCCACACCCTCCATCCCAGCACTGACCCAGCAAGGCCAGAGGCCTGCCCCGCCCTCCCCCTCCCTCCTGCAGGGAGTCCGAGCCTGAGTGAGAGAAGCCCGCCCACTGGGTCACCAGACTCCCCTGGGGGACTCTGCCTGGCAGAAGGACAAACAACCCATCCAGCCCCACAGCTAAGACACTGCTGTCATTCACACCCGGGACGCTCATGATTTATAGACTTTAATTTCCCCCAGATCCTCAGTGGCGTCCCCTCCTTTCCCTCTGGCCTGTCAGGGTGTTTGTCTCCCAGCCCCCCCAGCACCTCCCTCCCCCAGTTTTTAATTTGAAGCATCTGTCTAGAGCATCCCGAGGAGGGGGACTGTCTGCGAGGCTGAATGCAGGAAGCCACTGACAGCTCTATTGATTTCCTCTCTCCCACCGCATAATGCTAGATATATACAAGCTGATAGGCCGCCCCTCTTTGAAGGGACTGTGCCCTTTTTTCTCACTCTGATGTCCCCTCGCCCTGGCACATGTTGATCTATAGGAGGGTGTTTGCCCCTCACGCTGAAGATGCATTTTCCTCTGCTTCAGTGTTATTTTCCTCACTGGTGGTGGACACGGCCTCAGCTGTCCTTTCTGCGCTAGCAGATTGGACACCCAGGAAGCAGCTCTTGGAGTGAAAGGGGCCAGTAGGGGAAAGTGGGGGAGCTAGGGAGGTGTCGTCTGTCAAAACCGACTCTGCCTCCCATGGAGGAGATGGCGAGGGGCTTTCAGAGCAGCCCTCCCCTGCCTCAACAAGGTCTGGGCAAGGGGGGGCTGCTCTCCGCTCCCGCCCGTGCCTCCTCCCGGCTAAGGTTTTTTCCACCAAATCCACTGGCAACTCTTACCTGGGACTCACATTCAATTAACAGCCACAGAGCCGGCTGCTGGGCTAAGCATTTTTCTATTCTTTGTGCCTTCTGGTTTCTCATAAGCAGGGCGGCCACAGACAGTTGTTCAGGCTGCACACAATTGGATCCTAGCAGGAATTAATACTCAACAGAAACCGGGGCTGGGAGGTCTCAGGAGACTCATTCCGATTCTTCCACCCAGACACTGAATTTGAATCTAAGACTGCCTGTCTCCAGGAACAGTTTTCCTACCACCGTATCACACTGCCTCCTCCAGGAAGACCACCCGAATTGATACCACTCAACTGGATGGCTCTTTTGTTCTTGTCATCCTGGAACTTGTTTGCTATGTGGGTTTGTACGTTCTATCAGGCACCTCTGGATGTATTGGATGGGTTTTCAGGATAAAGCAATATTCTACTCCTCTTTGTGAATCACCGTCGATGCTACTCCTAGAGGACGTTCCTTGCCCAGCCCTTCTCCAGCCTGTATCAGACCCCCACGGCCTCCATCTGGTCCCACAATTCCAAACACTTCCTACATCTAGGGCTCAATCTCGTCACTGCTTCCTTACTAGTCCGTGAGTCCCTTGAGATGGGAACAGGGGACAGGATCTTATTTCTGTATCTTCACCACTTAGGTATGTAGAGGGACCTTAAAAACGGGCCCCATGGCTCTCTTCCCTTCTCCCACTCCAGCTCCCCACCCCAACCTGAGACCTCCTACTGGAAAAGGTGCTCCCACCACTCCCGGCTGACATCAGGTGCTTTGATTCCCAGAGTGGGGACGAGGCTCCTGGCCGATGGGGCTGCGATGATGCTCCTGGTGACCAGAGCCGACTGCACCCCACCTTGCCACCTCAGAGCCCAGGCAGAGGCAGCACTCAGGGCGGTCCTCCTTAGAGCATCCACGGGAAAGCTTTGAAACCCCAGGCTAGGTGCAAATAAGACAGTAGCCTGAGCCCATGAGTTACTCGGCCATAGGCGCAGAACGGAGATACCCATCATGACAAAGAATGTTCTTGTGGTTCTGGCCTTCTCATCAAGTGGCTCTCAACCAGAAGTGGCACTGCCCTGCTTCCCCAGGGACGTTTGGCAATGTCTAGAGACATTTTCGTTCCTCACAATTGTGAGGGTCTAGCCTTAACTGGGTAGGGGCTTGGGAGGCCTGAAAGGCTCAGAACAGCCCCAGCCCCAAATAGAAAGTGAAAGTGACCCCATCCACAAAGGTCAACCGCGTGGGGCATGGCAACCCCTGTTCCGGTCTGCCTGGCCTTGCTTCATGGCTTCTAGCTCAGCAGCAGGGAGAATGTTAAACCTTTCTACCTCTCAGGGGCTCACAGGCTGTTTGGGGGCCAGGGGGGAACAGTGAGTAACCAGCATCCCTTTAATCTCACTATCTTCGGTTTCCAAAACAGCACCAATCAGCTGGGTACAGTGGCGCACACATGTAATCCCAGTACTTTGGAAGGCCAAGGCAGGAGGATCGTTTGAGCCCAGGAGTTTGGGACCAGCCTGGGCAACACAGGAAGACCCCATTTCCAAAAGAAAAGAAAGGAAGGAAGAAAGGAGGGAGGGAGAGAGGCAAAAAGAGAAGAAAGGAAAGAAAGAGAAAGAAAGAAAGAAAGAGAAAGAAAGAGAGGGAGGAACAGAGGGAGGGGAGGGAGGAAAGGAAGGAGGAAGACAGAGAGAGAGAGAGAAAGAAAAAAAGAAAGAAAGAGAAGAGAAAGAAAAGAAAAAAAGAAAAATTAGCCTGGTGTGGTAGCACGTGCCTGTGGCCTGTGGTCCCAGCTACTTGGGAGGCTGAGGCGGGAGGATCACTTGAGCCAGAGAGGTGAGGCTGCAGTGAGCCATGATTGCACCTCTGCACTCCAGCCAGGGCAAGAGAGCAAGACGCTGTCTCCCTGTCTCAAAAAAAAAAAAAAAAAGAAAGAAAGAAAGCACCAACTCTCCCTCCGCCCTCCTCCACCCCCCTCCACCCATCCCTCCTCATCCTTTCCCAGGTACACGAGTTCAGTGCCAGGGACCAGAGTCCCCCGCCTCCTGACAACCTTTAAGGTTTAATAAACAACTCCCTTCCGAGATGGTTTAAAGGCCAGCCCTGCTGGCAGCCCAAGGCAGAGGCCTCTTGGGGGCCTCCTGGAGATTCAATGAGATGGTGGATATGAAAGCACTCCACCAGGTATGAAATCGCATACAAATATTCCCGATGATTTATGTACATTCTTCTCCGCCTGGGCTCCCAGGAGTGGCGCGAAGAGGCTGTTCCGTTTCCAGCCGTGGCCTCAGCGCCCCCGTGCGGCCGCCGGTGGACACAGCACCCAGGGCGGCCCCGCCTGGGAGGTGTGGGCTGGAGCTTTGCAAATTACCCCACGGAAGCTTCGCTGCAGCCCTTCGAGGCGGGAAAAGGCGACAGCACACACACCCCACTCCCCAACACATGCACACACACACACGTGCACGCGCGCGCGCATACACACACACACACACACACACACACACAGAGCTTTGGAAACCAGGAAACCAAGGCTAGGAAGATCACCGCTGGGCAGTGAAGGAGGTGCTATAAGACCCCAGTGATGGGCACTTTGGTAACAGTGACCACAATTGAGCATCAGTGAGACTGCAAGGGGAACTCCCAAAGGCCTTGGACTCAAGCCCAACTCCCCCTCCAGCCTCTTCTCCCCCGAGCCCCCGCCGCCACCCAGAGCCTCCTTACCTCTGCCTACTAATTCTCAGAAACACCCTGCTTTCTCCTGACCCTGGGCTGATGTTAGCTCCCTCCCTCCCTCCTTCTGCCTGGAAGTCCTTCGCCTGGCAAGCTGCTGCACACCCCTCCCGGAGGCTGCACGCTATGTCACCTCCTCCATGAAGCCTTCCAGGCCTCCCTCAGGAGGAATTAGACCCCCAGCCTCTGGGCATCCTCCACAGCTAGTTATGGGATCCCAGCAGTCGGGAATGTTTGGAGTAGTAGCCACCTTCTGCTAATCCCCAGGCCCAGCCCAGTGCCTGCCTTAGAGGAGGAGCTCAGTCATGTCCACCATGTAAATGGAATGCACTGAATGGGAGAAAATCCTGGAGGTTGGGAGGTCTTCCCAGCCATCGCCTTGCCAGCCCTCTCCCCCACCTGCGAGCTGGGGCATTGGGGTTTTGACCGACCCTGGTCCTCTTTCCAATGTGTCCCTGAAAACTGAAGAGAGAACTCTAAACCGTTTGGCCTTCAAGGGTGGCCGGAGTGGGGCTGCTGGAGGGAGGAGGGGAGGCCCTGTGCCTTCTGAGACCCTCTCTGCCCAGAGCCAGCAGAGTGTGGGAAAAGAAGGAGGAGAAAGGATTGGACTGTGCCCTGCAGCTCCAGACATACCCTCTGTGCCCCGCCAGCCACGCGGCAACACCCTGGAGACCCTCCCCGCCGACTCTCGACAATGGCAATAGCCCTCACCATCCCGCTGGCACCAGCGTTGGGCATTCCAGCCCACCAACAGCCAGAGTGACCATTAACAGACAGCCTGGGCATCCTGCCCTCGGGTCCAGGGCTTTCCCCTCCTGCAGCACCCACTGGGCCCTGGAGAGTTTCATCTCGTGTGTGTATGGGAGTCACCAGGGAGGCTCACGTCTGGAGCAGCGTCCACTCAGGGTTGCAGGCTGTGGCACCCAGGGCCAGGGCTCTGGCCCCCTTGGTCTCTGACAGTCCCCCGACCACTCCAGGACATCTGGGGCTCATCTTCCCATGGAGCAGGGGAAGTATGCCCTCTGTGTACCTCATCTCGCCTTTCAGTGGCTGCAGCTTATTTTGCTATTTGTCCCCCCTTGGGGGAGCTGGAGGTCTTTGGTACTTGAACAGATTTGCCATTGTGTTTCGCTGCTACACATCTACGGTCCCTTAAATTACACAACTCAAGAGGGCGAACATCTGTCTCCTTGGGATCACTGCCAAAAGGGAGGTGCAGCTCCTCCTTCTGTCCCTGTCCTCGTCCTGTCGGGCCTGCAGTGGGGCAGAGAAGCACCAGTCATTCACTCAACAAATAGTTTTTGAACCTACCACATGCCAGACACTGCTTCGGGCACATTAATGCCTTCTTTTTCCCTCCCCGAATTCCTCGCTCCATCCACCCCTTCATCTAGTGAGTGATCTCGATACCACATCCAGCCAAATCATACTGCAATGTTAGCAGTGAGCACTTACCGTACAGATGGGGATGGCACTTTGAGAGTTATCCACAGAATGCTGAGCCCCGTCCTTGCCTTCAAGGAGAAGTAGTAAGGTGGGGCGTAGTGGCTCACACCTGTAATCCTAGGACTTGAGGAGGCCAAGGCAGGAGGATCCCTTGAGCCCAGGAGTTCAAGACCAGCCTGGGCAACATAGGGAGACCATGTCTCCAAAAAAAAAAAATTTTTTTTTTTTTGAGACAGAGTTTCACTCTTTTTGCCCAGGCTGTAGTACAACGGCACGATCTCGGCTCACTGCAACCTCCACCTCCCAGGTTCAAGTGATTCTCCTGCCTCAGCCTCCCGAGTAGCTGGGATTACAGGTATGCGCCACCATGCCCGGCTAATTTTGTATTTTTAGTAGAGACAGGGTTTCTCCACGTTGGTCAGGCTGGTCTCAAACTCCCGACTCCAGGTGATCCACCTGCCTCGGCCTCCCAAAGTGCTGGGATTACAGGCATGAGCCACTGCACCCGTCCTAAAAAAATTAAAATAAAAAGAGATGTACACATGTAAGAAAAGTTAAACACCTCCACGCAGCCTACGGAGAGGTGATTGCGAGGAACCACTGACTGAGTGACAAGCGACATAAGTCAGGGGTGAAGGGTCCTGCCTAAAAAGAGGACGCGGGAGCTGAGCTCTGAAGGACCAGGGGCACTTGGCATCAAAGTGGACAGCAGAGCAAATGCCTGGAGGGCAGAAAGTGCCTGGTACGTGAAGAGGCCCCTCGGCTTGGCTGCAAGGGTAGTTGCTTGTGGAAGAACAGTGGGGTAGAAAAGACCAGAAAGGCATCACCTGAGCTGGGAAGGGTTGGCAAAACCAGGCTCCAAGGTATGGGAAAGTCCTTCTCAAGTCAGAGCTGAAGGACCTATGATTCTCAGATCAGATCTGACCTTCAGGCATCTAAAATTAGTATTCTACCAATTACTTTCCCACTGCTGGAATGCCGACACGTTTACAGTTGCAGAGACATAGTTGAGTTTCTTTAAAAGACTCTTCAGTGCTATTACGGCATTTTGTGATCTCTCCGCAGCAAGGTCTATTGGTTTCTGTATCTCCAGCACCCCCAGGAAGGCGCTCAGCCTGAGCTTGTTAATGGACGGCCAGGAGGGGAGGAAGAAAGGAAGTTAAATAAGTTCTAAGTAAAGCTCGTGGCAAAGTGCTCTTTCTCTTCAGGAGGGCTGCTCTCTAATAATAAGCACGAAGCAATTACATTCTGCTGTGTGGTTATTAAATTTGAGGGGAAACAAATATAATAAAATGTAGACATTTGTAGAGAGGTTGGAAATAAAATAAAAGTGGAGGATAAAAATAAAATCCATAACCACAGGTTGCTCAGAGCCTAACCTAAAGGATGTTATGGGGGAGAACGAAGCGCTGCCCTCCCCAAGCTGCCCAAGCCTCCCCAGGAAGTGGCAGGAGCCTGGGCTGGGGAATCTACCCAGCAGCGGTTCGAGTCCTGAGTCCACCTCTCCCCGTCTGGGGCGGTGGTGAGACCCGGCAAGGGCAAGAGCCACTCCCGCTGCTGCACCATCAGCCCTAGGAGTGAGACATTTAGCCAGGGGCCGCTCTGCGACAGTTGTTGGAAGTTTTTTTTTTTTTTTTTTGCTAGAGATTGGGTGGCGGTGGTGGGCGCGGTGGGGGTGGGGGGGGCGGTGGTGGGCGGGGGGGGGGGGGTTTACTATGTTGCCCAGGTTTGTCTCGAACTCCTGGCCTCAAGCAATCCGCCAACCTTGGCCTCCCCCAGTGCTGGGATTACAGGCGTGAGCCACTGACTCCAGCCTGAACTTACTTTTATCGTACATCAATTCCTAAAGGAATTGTAAATAGCAGGCAGGCAAGCTCCCTTTTATGGAAAGAAGAGCCCAGGGCCCTGGTCATGACAGGTTCGGTTCCCAAAAAGGAGACAGGAAGAAAACGTGAGGCGCCAGAGCAGGAGGTTCTACAAGGTGCACACGAGGGTCCCTGTCATTCAACGAAGAATTCTCTGTGTAGATGCCACGCGCACAGGTCCAATGAAAGCAGTGGAGAGTAAGCGTTAGCTCTTCAATGGGAGGCTGCGGGGGGAGGACAGGAATGGGTGAATGGGGAAGAGCCGGGGGGTCGTGGGAGGAAGGGATGGGGAGGAGAGGAGGTGGGGGGGAGGAGGGGGGAGGAGAGAGACGGAGGGAGGGCGGCAGCCAGGAGGGTCCATTCCATTCTTGGAGCTGCACTGTTGACCTCAACCACAAGGGGGCAGGACTGCTGAAATTGGAAGGACGAACGCCTAAATGCTGCTTGACCCTCGGCAGGCACCGTATCCAGTTTCCTCCGTTGTGAGGGAGGGTTTAATTGCCCGGAAACGGAAGTCTCGTTCTTTTTCGTCCTCTTCCCCCGCTTGTTGCTTGTTGTGAGCGTCTGTAGGGTGGTACGCGGTTGAGAAGGTAATCTGGGGCAATCCACGGCCAGGTGAAATTTGGGGGACCTCAGGTCCGCGTGGAGGGTGCCGGGGGAGGAGAAAGGGAGTGCGATGGGGCCGATATTTCGGGGGAGGGCGGGAAAGCGGGGTTCGCTGCCCGCGCCCGGGCCTTGTTAACTCGGAGGACTGTTTCCCGCAGGTCCCGGTCCGCGCCCGCTCCCAGCGCGTCTCATCACCATGGTGAGTACGGCCCCTGCCTGGCGCCTTCCCGGGGCGAGGGCGAGAGAGCCTCCCAGGAATCTCCGGAGGCCGGGGAGGAGCTGGCGGGCTGGACCACCGCCGGAAAACGTGAGTCTTTGCAGTCTGTTTACCCGCTTCCTTTGTGTTGCAGCCTCGGAAAATTGAGGAAATCAAGGACTTTCTGCTCACAGCCCGACGAAAAGATGCCAAATGTAAGTGAATGCCCTGACGGTTCAAAATGAGCTCTGCCTTCCCTGGCTCCGCCCCGGGAGCGTCTTCCCCGGAATGTCAGGCAGGAGGCGGGTTAGGCCGTCCGGGCGTGTGCCTGGCCCTCTAGGAGCAGTGGTTTCATCGTATTTCCCATGAGAAAGACTTGTTTGGGGTACGCGAGGCCCTGGAGCTTCTAGGGCTATGTTTAGCTAATCGCGAGCATCGGGAGAGGCTGCCCTGCGTTCGGTTTTCTTTTGTATAATACGGTAAATTCTCGGAACGGAATCTCAACTGCGCGAAAGTCTGAAAGCACACGTCTTATAAACACTGGGTGTAGGTTCTCTGCAGTTGCGCAAAATCTTAACCCAAAATCCATTTGGTAATAAAGAGCTGGATATTTGCATGTAATGTATTGAACACGGCACGCAGTGCAGTGTAGTCGTTTACCTGGTGATCCTGTGGTTGCTGCTTGGTGTCAGAAGGTATCATACCGTAAAGCCCAGCCCAGAAATAGATCAAAGATTTTTTTTTTTTTTTTTTTCTTGAGAGAGAGTCTAGTTCTGTTGCCCAGGCTGGATTGCAGTGGCACGATCTTGGCTCACTGCAGCCGCCGCCTCCCAGGTTCAAGCGATTCTCCTGCCTCAGAGTAGCTGGGAATTACAGACGTGCGCCACCAAACCTGGCTCATTTTTGTGTTTTTAGTAGAGGTGGGGTTTCACCATGTTGGCCAGGCTGGTCTCAAACTCCTGACTCAAGTGATCCACCTGCCTTGGCCTCCCAGAGTGCTGGGATTACAGGCGTGAGCCGCTGCGCCTGGTCAAGATCGAAGTTTGAAGCAGGGTTTCTACTGAATGCATTATTGCGTTCCCAGCATTGTAAAGTTGCAAAGTTTAAGTTGGACCATCATAGGTCTGTCTCCCAGCTTGTACATGCAGAGGAAACAAGGTGATGAATGGAAAACCTTAAACAGGTTTTGATTAATAGGTGCCAGCCTGTGCTGCCCACTTACCTAATGTTTTACGCCAAGCGTGAGAGGTACTTGTGTTACCCCTTTGTGGTACTTGAAGGAGATTTGGTGGAGATTTATGTTGTTTAACCCAGAGTCGTCGTTTTTCAGCTGCATGAGAGAATCAGGTCATGCATGGAAGTGGGATTGCATGAGACAAGCATGTTAAGGTGGGCTGAGACACCAGCTATCTCTAATGCTCTGTGACGGTGGTGTGCGGAGAGAGCCTTTCAGTGAGTAGGGGGGGAGACAGATGGGGGTCATATGTGTGTGTCCACATTACCCAGAACAGGCTCTCACCTTTGAGGTGGTGACCACCTGTGGCAATAAATAGCATCTGGTAGGAATGATGTCAGTTTGCTGGTGTTTTGTACAAAGAGAGGAGGTTATCAAGTCAGTTTCACTTCAGACCATATGGGGTCACTGCCTAGTTCGAAGCCCAGCTCTTACCAAATAGGTAACTTACCCTTCTCAGCAAGTTAAACATGACGCCATCCTTTGCTTGTGTTTAAAAAGGTAGTGGACCGGGCCTATAAGGGGTGGTGGAATCACACCTATAATTCCAGCACTTTGGGAGGCCAAAGCTGGGAAGATCATTTGAACCCAGGAGTTGAGACCAACCTGGGTGACATGGAAAGCCCCGTTTCTACTAAAAATATAAAAAAGCCGGGGCATGGTGGTGCGCTCCTGTAGTCCCAGCTACTCAGAAGGCAGAGGTTGCAGTGAGCCGAGATCGCACCGCTGCACTCCAGCCTGGGCGACAGAGCAAGACTGTCAAAAAAAAAAAATTGTTTGGAGACCTGGGTTTTAGATGATGTGGCTTTGAGGGTAGGGGTCATAAACTCTTGGGAATAAAGTGAGCTGTTTATGTAATAGGCATACCACAAAATTTACCATTTACGCTAGGTATGGTGGCTTACATCTGTAATCCCAGCACTTTGGAAGGCTGAGGCAGGTGGATGAGCCTAGCCTGGGCACCATAGTGAGACCCTGTCTTTACAGAAGAAAAAAGTTAGCTGGGTGTGTGCACGTGGTCCTAGCTATTCAGGAGGCTAAGGTAGGATGGCTTGAGCCCAGGAGATTGAGGCTGTAGTGAGCCATGATTATGCTACTGCACTCCAGGCTGGGCAACAAAGCAAGACCCTGTCTCAAAAAAAAAAAAAAGAAAGGTACTGTCTTAACCATTATAAGTGTACAGTTGAGTGGCATTTGGTAAATACACTTGGTTGGGCAGCTGCCACCACCACCACCCAACTCCAGAACTTTTATCTTCCCAAACAGAAACTCCTCCATTAAACACCAGCTCCCTGGCAACCACCTTCCAGTTTGTCTCTGAACGTGACTGTTCTGGATGTCCCGTACAAGTAGCATCTGCTGTTGCGTATTTGACGTTTTGTGACTGGCTTCTTTCTCTTCAGATGTCCTCAAGATGTGTCAGAACTTCCTCCTTTTAAACAGGGTCTCACTCCTGCCCAGGCTGGAGTTCAGTGGTGTGCTCATGGCTCACCACATCCTCCATCTCCTGGGCGCAGCGATCCCCCCGCCTTAGCCTCCAGAGTCTCTGGGCCTACAGGCATGCGCCACCACGCTCGGCTAATTTGGTGTGATTTTTTTAGAGACGGGATCTCACTATATTGGCCAGGCTGGTCTCCAACTCCTGGCCTCAAGCAATCCTCCCACCTTGGTCTCCCAGAGTGCTGAGATTACATTCATGAGCCACCACATCCAAACCGGAATTTTCTTTTGAAGGCCCAGCTTTCCATTGGTGGGGGAGGCCACGTACTGTTTTACTCATTTATTGATGGACATTGGGTTATTTCTGCATTTTAGCTATTGTGAATAATGCTTTGAACATGGGGTGTGCACATATTTCTTCTGTGGTTGCTTTTGGTTCTTTGGGGTGTATACCTAGAAATGGAATTGCTGCACATGAGGCATTGTTGCATAAACTTTTTTTTTTTTTTTTTTTTTTGAGATGGAGTTTTGCTCTTGTTGCCCAGGCTGGAGCGCAATGGCAGGATCTCGGCTCACTGCAACCTCTGCCTCCTGGGTTCAAGTGATTCTCCTGCCTCTGCCTCCCGAGTAGCTGGGATTACAGGTGCCTGCCACCATAGCCAGCTAATTTTTGTATTTTTAGCAGAGACGGGGGTTTCAACATTGTCCAGGCTGGTCTCGAACCCCTGACCTCAGGTGATTTGCCCGCCTCAGCCTCCCAAAGTGTTGGGATTACAGGCATGAGCCACCACGCCTGGCTTAATAAACGTTTTTAAAAGCTTCGTATGTCTTTGCAAATAGTCAGCTTAGTTCTAGCTGTTGGGGGCAATGTTACAGTACTGAAATGGGTTGGTTTGGATGACTATCCAGGTGTCTGCATGTATTAAGAAGAAGCCCTGGCAGCCAGTACCTTGGGCAGGCTCCAGGTCACAGTGCTCCTGCGTCCTGTGATGTGTCCCATTCCTGTAGCCGTCACTGGCAGAGTGTAATTGCGGGCTCTGTGAGTACGCCATCGTCTCACCTTGGCCGGTGCTTGCGCTCAAGCGTTAGGGCCCGTGTTCAGCCCTCAGCCACCTACTTCTTGATTGGCACATCATTGCTTTTATAACAGTGAGTTCCTGGGAGTGTCTGAGCAGTTTTTAAAGTGGTTGGAACAAGGCATTCGACGAGTACATGAAGCGGGGTAGACTAGTCCTGGGAGGTGTTTAAACAGCAGCCAGATGGAAATGCATTCACACGTGTACATAACCAGACTGGTGCACAGCTTCAGACCCCACGCAGTTGAATTTGAGGTGCACTTTAGAGCCCTTTCTTGTCTAAGCTGTGATCCTGAGATAAGAATTTGGCAGCATGAAAGAACCCAGAAAACAGACTTCACATAAATTTGGGGGAAAAGCCTTGGTGCGTGCTGTGTGCAGTGGCTGAGGCATCCTGAAGAGGAGCTCTATCTGACTGGCCCAGAACGTCATCTCACATGGTGGATTTCCACTCAGCCCAGCACACAGCGTCTCCTTACTCTATGGCTGCTTCCATCCCTTTGAGAAAAGATAACAGGCTTGATAGAGGACGTTCTGCAGTGTTGTATTCAGTGTACCAAATAAAAGTTCGAGCCCGATGAACAGGTAATAGTGTTTTCTGTTTCAGCAGAGGGGGATGGTACCAGAGGTCGTGCTGCATTGTCACTTGAGCGCTGCTGACTGCTTGAGTGTAAAAGCACATGGACTGTGTAACGTCTGTTTTCTGTGATACAGTTTAATTCCTGATTCTGTCTCTGGTAGCTGTCAAGATCAAGAAAAATAAGGACAATGTGAAGTTTAAAGTCCGATGCAGCAGATACCTTTACACCCTGGTCATCACTGACAAGGAGAAGGCAGAGAAACTCAAGCAGTCCCTGCCCCCTGGTGAGTGAGCCTGAGGTCACTTGGTGGGGAGGGTGGGAAGGCTGCCGTATGTGGCCATCTTGACTGAAGCAGTCCCTGCCCCCTGGTGAGTGAGCCTGAGGTCACTTGGTGGGGGAGGGTGGAAGGCTGCTGTATGTGGCCATCTTGACTGAAGCAGTCCCTGCCCCCTGGTGAGTGAGCCTGAGGTCACTTGGTGGGGAGGGTGGAAGGCTGCTGTATGTGGCCATCTTGTATCTTGTTTTGAATGCCTCCCAGATTTCAGAGCCCATTTTATGGTCTAGATTCTGCTCTTGCTGTTGGGAGTGTGAGGAATAGTTGTGATTCTCAGATTATGTACAGTACCAGAAACGATTCCCTTAGCCAGAGGAGAGGTTAGAGGTCATTTAATCCTGTTCACAACCCATTAAGGTTGATGGTGGTACTGATAATCCCTGTTTTTTACAGGGGGAGCTGATTGAATGTGAGAGACCCCCAAAACCTCCCTGGTGGATCTGCTTTCTGAACCTTGTGTGCTCTCTTTAGCTTAAGTACAGAGTCTAGGCAGGCAGCAACAACTCAGGTGTCTTCCGGATGGCTTACCTTTGTCTCTTTCCCTCCAGGTTTGGCAGTGAAGGAACTGAAATGAACCTTTTCAACACACTGATTTGACCTGTATTAAAATACTAAAAATCCTAAGTGTCTTTTGTCTTTGAGAACGGGGAAGGAAAAAATGCTACCTGGTAATGGCTTCTGGTGAGAACAGGACACGGGGTGCTGTTAACGCCTCCCTGCGTCCCCTCATCTCTTTTTTTTTTTTTTTTTTTTGAGACGGTCTTACTCTGTCGCCCAGGCTGGAGTGCAGTGGGGCAGTCTCTGTCCACTACAACCTCTCCCTCCTGGGTCCAAGCAATTCTCCTGCCTCAGCCTCCCGAGTAGCTGGGATTACAGGCACACGTCACCAGGAGAGGCTAATTCTTGTATTTTTAGTAGGGATGGGGTTTTGCCATGTTGGCCCAGGCTGGTCTTGAACTCCTGGGGTTTCACTGCCTGCCTCAGCCTCCCAAAGTGCTGGGGTTACAGGTGTGAGCCACCGTGCCTGGAGCATCCCTAATCTTGAACGTGATCTCAGTGGGTAAATGAGGCCATCTGTTTCAGCCCGAGTTTGAAAAATAAGGAGACATGGGGGAGGCCGTGATGGAAATAGCCCCTGGGATTAAACATGCTGGCAGCTGTGGGGGCGATGGGGCATGCCATTCAAACAGGTCCCAAAACGGGTGGAGTAAGGGCCAGGCTCTGCCACTAGCCAGCTTGCCTGACCACTTCTGCCCCTTTCCTCAGTTGGAAAATAGCCATATTAACACCTCTTTTCTTGGGCTTGCCGTACGGGTTCTGGGATGAAGAGGAGACAGGGACGTGGGTCGGGGCGGCCACCAGGTGGTGCTGTGCCATAGTGGATGGCCCTGCTGGAAATGACATCAAATCTGTGTCTTGGGCCCGAGGTTTTTTTAAATCTCTGTTTTAAAAGTGTGCTGCACAGTGTGCCTGCTGTTGTGTGAGGTATTCACACGTGCTCAGGTTGTGAGGTGGTTTTGAGTCCGGTCATGGGTTTTGTTTCCTCCGGGAGACGGTGAGTATGCCGGCCCTCAGCCCCAGGTGCAGGGCTGTGGGCGGCCTCAGCCTTCCCCGTTCTGTAAACATCTCAGATTCCCAAGGAAGAGCAAGTGTTTACCACATGGGTTTTGTTTGTTCCAGCACGTCGTCCAGAGATTGCTCCCAGCTCCTAGGAGACAGGGCTCTGCAGGGGTGTGTCTGGCCTTGTCTAGAGAAGAACGCCTTTCATGCGGTGCCTCCCAGCCCTGGCTTGTGACTCAGTCACCAGGGGAAACTGAGGCAGTTCACTATGGTGGCCGGTGCTGGGTGGAGACGGGCAGTTGCGGTGGTCTGGGGGCATAGGTGTGTTTCCCAGGCTCTCAGGTGGACCACAGCCTTGCGGGGGCTTCAGTGAGCCGCTAAGGGTTGCACACCAGGTGAAGGTGAGGGCTACGGTGGCCAGCTTGCTGACTCGGGAGTGCTCTCTAACTCCCCTGCTGAGTCCTGGGAGCTCTGTTCCTGTTCTGCTTCCACTTTTTGACACCTCTAGGTCAGCAGGCCGGGGGAAGCAGCTAGAATGAATGGTCGCTGTCTCGGTGCAGGTGGACTCAGCAGGTTTGGACGATTCAGGCTGCCTTCCGCTGGCTGTGGGGATGGCCCTGAGGGGAAAGCCTTAGCCGGTTGCTTCTTCCAGTGCCATGTGCAGGCCTCCAGCCTTCTGGGGCTCACCTGCACCAGGTTCAGAGTCTTCAGTGACCACCCACTGCCCAGGAAGCAGGCTCTTCCACTTGGGGATCTCTGAGGGCTGGGGCAATAAAAGGCCACTACGAGACCCCTGCCCGAAGAGTCCATTTTCCCCAGCAACTGCAGGGACTGAGTCAGAGACTACGATTTTTTAAAATGAGGTTTTCACCCAAAGGAGTTCCTTTCCTGCCACAGCCTCCACACTGATCACCTGGCTCCTGCAGTTCTCCAGCTCCGCTCTCCCCCTCTGCTGTTCTGGAACTTGCTTCTCCTTCCACCTGCCCTAGTCCCTGATCTCACAGGGTCCTGTTCGCTCTGCACAGAGCCTCCCCCCAGTACCCCCTAGTTCACTGGCACTTCACAGGGCCTGCAATTGCTGCAAGATACAAGTCTGCCTCACCTCGCCTACTAGGCTGTAGACACCACGCAGGTGGGAACGTGGTGTTCTCTGTCCCCTAGAGCGGAGAATGTGCTCAAGAAAATTTGTTGAACTGGGGAAAGATGGCCTGATGAGAGAAAGAAAGGGTGTTCCTTGCTTCCCGAGCCCCTCAGCTTTGGGCTCCTGCAGATGACGTGGCAGCAGGGCCCCAGGACTGCGGGATCACAAGGAGAGGCCCCAAGGGCAGGACTCCTGATCTGAGCACGGGGTGATGGGCCCCACCCCCAGCAGCCATGTGTATTTGTGAGCGTTTTCGAGCCCCCCACATCCGCAGGGTCCCTTCAGCAGGAACCCTAGGAGCCCCGCCCCCGTTTCCCCGGGGCCTCACTTTCTCCCCCGGAGCCTCTGCTGCAGTCATTATGCACCCCTCAGGCTGCCTGCCCAGCGCGGTCTTCACGCCCAGTCTTCCTCAGCACCATCACTCCACCCCACAGATTCCCGGTCCCGACTTGCCCTTCAGCCTGGGCTCCTCCCTCCACTGACAGTCATGCCAAGCAGTTTGCAGTTGCAGGACCGGTGGGGGCCTCTGCCTGTGTGCAAGTACTGAGGTCCCAGGGGGCAGAAGGCTTCCCCCGATGGGCAACCCCGCCCCCCCCCTTTGCTTTTCTCCAGAGCCCCTCCTGGCCAGTGTTCGGCGTCTTCTCTGGTACTGCGCCACCGCTCTCTGCAGTGCCTGCGCTCGGGGTGAGGGTTTTTGTCGGCTTTTGCCACATCACAGACGTAACCGTGCCTGGCACTTAGTAGGTGCTCAATAAATGTACTGCGCTTCAGTCTCCCCAAAGGCTCGTCCCTTCCAGGCGCTCCCATCGCTCTCCTACCTTCCCCCTCTACACAGCTCGAAGGCCCCCTCCTCTAGGAAGCCCATTGTGTCCTGCTTGCCAGGAAGAATCAAGCAATTTTTCTCAGTCCCTAGGACACCTCGTCCTCACTCAGGCACCCTGCAGGCGGCTTCAGTGAGTTGCTGGGGCAGATGCGCCGGGAGCTCCTGAGAGCAGGGACTGCGTCTTATTTCTCTTTGGGTCCACAGGGCTTGCACAATAGATGGCCAAAAACTGATTCCGAGAGGCTGAAGACTGCCTCCTTCTGTTCCCAGTCTGTCGGTTACTTACCCTCTGACAAGCCCTTGGGACGGGCAGCCTCCCGTCTGGCTATGACTGCTGGCTGCCCCCACTGACTCCTGTACCCTTGATCTGATCATAAATAACAAGCAGTATGGGGATCTCGAGACTGAAACTGATTTAGAGACTTCTGGGAGCTTTTTTCACTTCCCTCCTACCTCTTCCTCCCTGCAGCCAGGACAGATCCCCTCCCAGAAAGGGGCTGTTGGCTGTAGGAGCTGCGCGCCCGAGAACTGGGACTGGGCCGGGATCGCGGCGGGGCGGGGCGGGCGCGCGCCTAGGGAGAGGCGGGGCCGCGGGCGGGGCGGGCTCGGGGCCCAGGCCGGGAGGCGAGCGCAGCTGCAGCTCAGCGTGTGGGTCGCACTCGGGCCGAGCCATGCAGGCGGCGCGCGTCGAGTACATCGCTCCCTGGTGGGTCGTGTGGCTGCACAGCGTCCCGCACCTGGGCCTGCGCCTGCAGCCCGTGGACAGCACCTTCAGCCCCGGCGACGAGAGTTACCAGGAGGTGAGTTCGCGCCGTCCCAGACCCCAGCCACGCGCGCCTCAAGTCCCCGCACTACCCCCTCTCCGCTCGAGAGCCTGCACTTCCCCCACGTGCCTCTCAGACACCTTGTCTCCCGCGCAGCCCTTTCCCCCTCTCCCCCTCTCCCCTTCTCCTCCACCCTCCCAGGCCCGTGGCCCGTGGCCCGTGGCCCGCGGCCCCTCCGGTCTGGGAACCTGGGGGGCCGGGAAAACTGAAGAGATCGGAGTGAAGCGGGAGTGGGGAAGGGGGAGGAAGGGCGCGGGACCGCCTGGGGGGGAAGGGGCTGAGCGTCGAGCTGGGAGTGGGATAGGGGCAGGGTGGGGGTAGGGGCCTTCGTATCTGGGTAATTCTGGCGCGCAAGATGCGGGGATGCTGAGGGCTACTACCCTGACGTTTTCGACTTTCTGAGATTCCAAGATGGGGCGCTCTCTTCCGAGGCTGAGTGGCCTGGGAAAGTTTGGCAGAAACTGAGTAGCATCTCCCGAGTCGGTCTCTAGCACCCCTCCTCCCCAGCCCCGGCCTGCAGGGTGGGAGTCCCTGCCAAGACCTCTGCCTGAGCCCCTACTGGAAGGCTGCAGGGTTGGGGGAGGCGGCGTGGGTGACTTCCCCCTCAAGCGCAGAGAACCCACAGCTGCTTGTGCTTGTTCAGGGAAGGAAGGCGGCCTCCGTCAGCTCATCTCACTGTTCCCCGGAGGTCCCCCTTGTGTTGACTGCCAGCCTCTCCTCTGTCCCCTGGTCCTGGGGTGGCCCATTCCTGTTTCCCCGCACCCCTCTCCCCACCCCACACCTTCTAAGCCCTGAATTTCTGGCCTAGGGGAGTCACTCCCGGCTTCCCCGCCCTTTCCCTAGTCTGCTGACCCTCCCCTTAATGGGATTCTGCACCCCACGGACAGGGCCAGGGCTCCCCAGAACCCCCTGCCCAGACAAAGCTGCAGAATCTCCCAACCCGACTCAGGTCTGGTGACGCCTGCTCTGGCCCTGGGAGTCCACCTGTATCAGTTGTGAGTGTTGGGTCAAAGATTCTGGGGCCGGGGCCCAGGATGGGGTCCATTTCCTCAAAGCCAGGCACGCATCTAGGACTTTGACCTCCGGCAGCCTCTCCCTGTGTCAAGTTCCCCAGATACGGGGCAGGTCAGGGCAAAGCTGGGCCTCTTGGAGGGACTCCTGATCCAGCTGAGTGTGAGGTGCCCAAGCGCCAGTGACAGGGAGTCTAATAATAACCCCTGGTGACCCAGCTGCCATCAGGCCCAGGCAGAGGGTGCCTGCCCTACCAGAGGCAGGGGAGCATCAGGACCCCTTCCTAGGGTTCAGTGGGCACACCTGCCCCTCTCTCCAAATCTGTCTCTGCCCCTCCCTCCCCCCAGAGCCCAGCCTGTGGGCGTTGTGTTCTCTGAGAATGTGGCTGCCGGCGGATAGCTCCAGGGAATCTTCCTCTCCCAGAGAATGCATGAAAGAGGCGGATATGATTTCAGAGACAGCTGTGTGTGCGCATGTGAGTGCGCGCGCGCGTGTGTGTGTGTGTGTGTGTGTGTGTGTGTGTGTGTGTGTCTCCATCCCAAACCCTGTGTCCCTGATCCCACACCTGGGGTCTCCAGCCATAGCTTTCTCCTCTCCACTGGAGGAAATTTAAACTTCATTGTGTCAAGAAGACCCCCAGGTAGGGGTAGGGATGGTAAGGGGACTCCCTCACCCTGCTGGCCCCAGAGACAGTTCCTATCTGCCCAGCAGCTGTGGCTGGTGGAGCCTGGGTCTGCCCACAGCCCCCTCCTCCCAGGATTCTGGCCCCGGCTCACTTTGTGCTTGGCGTCAAATGGTTCCTGAGGGTGTCCCCTTCCCATTGGCCACTGCTCCTGGGCAGCTGACACCGGCCCTGCCCACCGGCTCATGGTCCTGCTCGCCCCTCCCCACCACCCAGATCGCTGAGTAGGAGATGAGCATGGCAGGCCAGGATGGGAAGTCTGGCTCTGGGTGTTATTTAAGGCGGCTCCTATTTTGGTAAGTTCCCCTGTTGTAACCACAGGTCTCTCCTGGACGTCTTCTTTCCTCCTGAGCACCAGTCACTAACAGTCAGGCGGACCATTGGTCATCCCAGTCCTCAACAAGCTTGATTGGAGAGAGTGCCATGCCAGGCATGAGGTGACCGTGGTAACCAAGGCAGTGGGTCCTCAGGAGAAGTTGCTGAGGATTCTCTGGGGCTGGGCTCTGGGCTCAGTGCTGTGGCAGCCACCACACAGCTTGAGGTGGGGGCTCAGCCCTCCAGTTGGCTGGGGTGGATTTCCAGTTCTTTCCATGTGTGACCATGGGTAGGTGTCTTAACCTCTCTGAGCCTTGCTCCCTTCATCTGCAAGAAATTGATGAGATATTCCACATATGCCTAATACGTAACAGGACCCAGTGACACAGATCTTTCAACAGGGTGGCCGTGAGGTTCAGCAGTGTGTCTCAGGACAGTATCCTGTAGTGGGACTGAGAGGAAGGAGCTCTCTTGCGCAGACTGATCAGGGGAGACTGAACAAAACACTTGGAGAGATGGCGTCAGCTCATGCCCCACATGTTCAAATGCACAGTGCTGGCTGGTGGCACGATGTGTGTGTGTGTGGTGGGGGCAGGGTGCATCAAAGGCTAAGCAAGGATGGAAACAGGTGGGTGCTGGCCTCCGGGGATGTGGGTGGTACATGGAATCTCAAAGGCAAGGGGGTTCTTGGAAATGCAGAGATGGTGAAGAGCAGATCACCTGGTGAGCTGGGATTTCCTGAGCAAATTCAGTGTTCCAGAACCTTCCTGAGGAAGTAGGGGGTCTCACTCTCTGGAGTCTTTGGGAGCAGTGGACGCCCCCCAGTCCTCCTGATACCTGATCCTTGGCCCCCTCGCCCCAGTGAACTTGAGCCCAAGTCCTCACAAAGGCCACTTGGTCTGCGTCACCAGTCTTGTGGGGAGGCTGCCCTCCAGTCAGCAGAGGCATGTGAGGTTAGTACCAAGCCAGGGCTGTGGAGGAGGGCACCCTGGCCCTGGCGGGCACCCAGCTCCAGGCTGCCAGGTATGTCTGTGTGTCTGGAAGGAAATCAGCCTAGACCTGCAGTCCGAGTCTTCTCACTTTGGTGAGGAGGATTGGATTTGAAGACGATTCTTACTCCAAAGATATGGTAAAAAGACGGATGAGCTTGTGGATTATGAAGCCTGTGGCCAGTGCCTGGCACACTGGAAACTGTCACAGTCACTTCTTGGGAAGGAGAAGACCGCAGCCGGCCAGGTGTCCACTGGGCAGTGTTGGGGACAAGGGAACGGGCACCTGGCACTGAATCCAGCAGTGTGTCTCTGAGCAAATAAACGAGGCGCTTCGGTGTCCTTTCCTGGGGTGTGAGCGCCACCATCACCATCCAGCCAGCCCCTCAGGGAGGCCAGACACTGATGAGCTAAGTGCTTGAAACATCTTAGTAAGCTCCCAAAGGCTGTGCAAATGTTAGTTGTTGCTGCTGTCAACAGGTGGGGCCACCTGTGTGCTTCCTGTTCCAGCTTCCCTTCCTGGAATCCGCTGGCCAGCCGCTCTTTGGGACACCTGTTGGGAGGCAGAGAAGATTTTTTTATTTTTTGTATTAGGCATGTATTTCCATGTGTTCTCTTTGGGTGGTTCGGTTCACACAGTCCCCCAAAGCACAAAGTGGAGGGTAGAGAGTCGGGGACTGGACGGAGAACTGCAGGACTGCCTGCCTCTGACCTGGGGGCAGGTCTGAGGAGGAAGGACCAGGCAGCATGCCCATCCCAGCCAAGATCTGAGAAGAGCCGAGGTTGGGATGGGGAAGCCCCATTCATCCAGTGTGAAACTGAGTCACGGTCATCAGACAGTCACACCGAGCCTGGGCGAGGGCTTAGCCTTTCCCAGTGGGCCTGAGGGGAGTGTCTCCCTGTAGGTGCCCCTGGTTCTCCTCTCCCAGCTTCCCCCTGAGACCGGCTCACCTCTCTCCATCTCTCCTGGGGGGGCAAGGCTGTTGCCCCCTCCCCCCACCCAGTGCAGAAGCCCCTTGGGTCCAGCTGCCGTGGTCACTGCTGCCCCCAGCTTGGGTCCCAGCTTCGTGCTCCCCCGCTCTGGGTTTTTCTTGACACAGTGAGAAACCAGAAATAATTGAAGTCCCTTTGATGAGGGAGGAGGCAGAGTCTGGGCACAATGTGGGAGCTGGGGGCCTGGTGTTGCTGTGGGGTGTGGGGGTGCTGCAGTCAGTGGGGTGTGGGTGGCGTGGGAAACTGTCTTGGCCAACCTCTGTCCATCTGAGCAGGGGGGTTCTGGGGGCAGAGCTCTTGGCTCCCTCTTCCCTTCCCCTCCCCCCTCCATGCACTCGGGAGCATGCAGTGTTAATTAGGAACAAGAAAATAATTGCCCATTAGAGAGCAGCAGGTGACACCAAGCTGGCCCTGGGGAGATGGCGCTGCTGGCAGGGGCTCCTTCCTGCTCTTTTCCCTCCTCCTTCCTCTTCCCTGGCCCTGCTTCCCTCTTCTTTCCTCTTCCCACCTCCTTTCCCCTTATACCCTCTGTCCTTGTCCCACCCACCACGCCCAGTTTGCTCCCAGCACCCAGGAGGGTTCGGGAAGTAACTCCCTAACAAAAGGCTTCCAAAGACTGGGCAGGGTGGTTCACTCCTATAATCCCAGCACTTTGGGAGGCCAAGGAGGAGGATCACTTGAGCCCAGGAGCTAGAGACCAGCCTGCCCAATATAGTGAGAGCCTGTCTGTATTAAAAAGAAAAAAGAAGGCTTCCAAGTTTTGGTTTCGCAGGCCTCGCTTTCGCTGGGGCTGGAGAGCGTTATCAGTATCCTAATTGAGGCCAGCTGCCCCGCTTGGCGAGGCCCCAGGCCACAGAGGCCCAGTGCCTGCCGAAGGGGGAGATCGGGAGGCTGGAGGAGGCTAACAAGGGAGTGGCTGCATCACCCACAGCCTGATCCTTCTCGGATGGTCCTTCCCTGCTGAGTGGGGACATTGGTAGATTCAGGGGCTTTTTCCACTGGGGATAAAATGACAGTGGGACTGTTCAGGAGGCAAACTCGAAGGTAGTAGGGGCAGGCTGATGGTGCTGGGCTCCAGGCTATACAGGAGGTTTGTATTTAGGAATGGGGCTCCCTTACTTTTTTTTGGTCATTAGGAATCACTTGGCCAGGCGCGGTGGCTCACACCTGTAATCCCAGCACTTTGGGAGGCCGAGGCAGGTGGATCATTTGAGTTCAGGAGTTTGAGACCAGCCTGGTCAATATGGTGAAACTCAGTGTTTACTAAAAGTACAAAATCATTAGCTGGGCATGGTGGCGTGCACCTGTAATCCCAGATACTCGGGAGGCTGAGGCATGAGAATCACTTGAACCTGGGAGGCAGAGGTTACAGTGAGCCAGGATCATGCCATTGCACTCCAGCCTGGGCAACAGAGCAAGACTCTGTCTCAAAGAAAAAAAAGGAATAACTTACAGAAAAGAGTGTCATCTTAAGTGTGAGCTCAATGAATTTATACCCCCAAGCATGTGCTTGGTGTGTGTGTGTGTGTGTGTGTGTGAGTGTGAGCCAGCAGCACCATCCCAATCAAATTGTACTCCTGACCCCCAAGAAGCCTCCTTCATGCTCCCATGAAGTCAGCACCCTCCCAAAGGTAGCGATGATTCAGTGATTCACGTTTCTCTGGCTATTGATGAGTATCTCTGACTTTGAACTTCATATAAGTTAACGCATACAGACTCTGCTGTTCTGTGTCTGGCTTTCTCCTTCTACCTGACTTCTGGGAAATTCGTCCCAGAAATGTTGTCACGTGTAGTGCAGTTTCCCTTTCATGGCTGTGTAGTATTCTAAGACTGTAACACATGCTCTGTGTCCATTCTCTTGTTGGGGGACTTTGTGTCTTTTTGGGTATTTGACTGTCCTGCTGTGTGAAGCTGCTTAAATTTTGTGATTCTTTTTTTTTTTTTTTTGAGATGGAGTTTTGCTCTTGTTGCCCAGGCTGGAGTGCTATGGCGTGATCTCAGCTCACCACAACCTCTGTCTCCCAGGTTCAAGCGATTCTCTCGCCTCAGCCTCCCAAGTAACAGATTACAGGCATGCACCACCACACCCGGCTAATTTTTTTATATTTTTAGTAGAAATGGGGTTTCTCATTGTTGGTCAGGCTGGTCTTGAACTCCTGACCTCAACTGGTCCACCCGCCTTGGCCTCCCAAAGTGCTGGGATTACAGGCATGAGCCATAAGGAATAACGGCCAGGCGAGGTGGCTCACGCCTGTAATCCCAGCACTTTGGGAGGCCAAGGCGGGTGGACCACCTGAGGTCAGCAGTTCAAAACCAGCCTGACCAACATTTGTGTATCTTCGGAGGGGACACAAGCCTCCTTTCTGTAAAGCAGAGTTGCTGGGTCATAGCATGCATGTTGCACAATGGTTTGCAAATTGGTTTTTTGGGGGGGTTGGGTTTTTTTTTTTCTAAGAGATAGGATCTCACTATGTCGCCCAGCCCAGGATAGACTCAAACTCCTGGGCTCAAGTGATCCTCCCATCTCAGCCTCCCGAGTAGCTGGGATTACAAGTGCATGCCACCATGCCTCGCCGGTTTGCAAGTGGTTAGGGGCTGCCAAGGGGTGGCCAGGACAAAGCATGGCATTTCCAGCCACTCCTCACTCAGATGGGGCTCTGTGTTTCAGGGCTCTGCTAAACAAGTCAGTTTGAAGAAAAAGTTAAGCTACTGGAAAAAGTTTGAGAACTTCTGTTGACACTAATCCAGCACGTCCCAGGCTTTAATGGAATATACGCTGCCTGGGTCATCCTCTAGAGGCCAGTCTGATTCACTGGCTCCAGGGTGGGGCTTGAGAGTCTGCACCTCTTAACAAGCTCCCAGAAGATGTCAGGGCCACAGGTCACAGAGTGGTGAACTTCACTTTGAGGAAAGAGGCTCTCAACTCCCAGCTGTCCAGCCGCCTCTCCCCTCGGCCTGGGCTGCAGGGCCCTCTGGTGAAGGGGCATGGACTGAGGACCGGAAGGGGGCAGTGACCTTCCACCGGCCCTTCTCTACCCCTGGGCTTGCTGGGTCAGTCCCGGGGAGCAGGTCATGCTAATGAGTGGTGCAGGCAGGGAGAGCCCCAGCCCCCCGGCCCACCCCTTGCCACACTGTGAGGTCTTTGGGAGAGGGAGGCGCCCAGATCTACTGGGCCCTAGCTTCCCAGCCGCCACTTTTTTTTTTTTCTTTTTTGAGACAGGGTCTCCCTCTGTCACCTAGGCTGGAGTGCAGGGACGTGATCATGGTTCACTGCAGCCTGAACCTCCCAGGCTCAAGCGACCTTGGCCTCCCAAGTAGCTGAGACTATAGGTACATGCCACCATGCCCAGCTCATTTTGTATTTTTTTGTAGAGAGTGTCTCCCTATATTGCCAGACTGGTCCTGAACTCCTGGGCTCAAGCGATCCTCCTGCCTTGGCCTCCCAAAGTGCTGGGATTATAGACGTGAGCCACCACACCTGGCAGAAAGACATATTTTAAGTCAAATCCATCTGTTCCCCTCCCAAGTGAGCCATCTCTTCTGCCTTTTCTCTGGGCTGCCCCCAGTTAGCTGAAGTCTTGTCGGCCAAGAGTGACCAGCAGAGCAGCGCATGTCTGGGGCACGAAGGCCTGACCTCGTCTCACCGGGTTAGCAGCATGGCCTCCACCAGGGTCTGTCCCCCTGGGAAACGGCCGCAAGGCCCCGGGCTGCAGAGCCTGCCTTGGTTAGTCAGGGCTGTCTCGGTGTGTGCCTCCGTCCCTGCACAAGTCTCGTCTCCCCCTTAGGCTGCAGGGTCCCAGAGTCACCCCTTCCTGCCGATTGCCACCCCCTGCATAGGGCTCCCTGAAACAGGCTTTCCCCAGCAGCCCCCCTGGGGCACTAGGGATTTGGGACCAGGAACCCCTATCGGGGGTGCATGGAAAGCAGGGGTGGCTGTCAGCTCAGGAGCCTGACTTAGAGCCAGGTCCAGCCCTGGCTGGCAGCCACCAACCCCCGATGCCATCTGGTGCCCATCTGGCAAAATCAAGAGATGAGTGGGCAGAGAGTGGCACCATGCCTCCTGACAGACTGTGGCTCCTTTTTCAGGACCCCGAGGTGCTAGGCAGGCCTCAGGCCCCTCCAGCCCCTCTCAGAATTCTGGCTTTGCTGCTGCCTCGGGCGCTAGAGGTCCCTGTTGGAGTGCAGTGGAACGGACTCACAGTTGCATATCCAGACTTCTCCGGCCCCCCTCATGCACTCCCCCCAGCATGGAGCTGGCTTCTTGAGTCTCAGGATGGACCCCAACACCTAGAACACGCTCTTCATATTCTGGGTAGAGAATGTGACCGGACAGTGGGGGTCCTTGCGTGAAGAGGCAGCAGGTACACAGGGCTGTCTTCCCGGACCCTGTCTCAGTGGCACTGAGCGCCTGAGGCCTCCGGGTGCTCTGGTCCTAGATTGGGGTCCCTCTCCTTGCCTGTCACCCTCAGCCATGGAGCTCACCACCCACATCCCTCCCTGCCGGCTGGGGATCCTGCCTTGTCTCCTGAGTGGCTCAGACTCTTCATCAGCAGGGCCTGGTCCATATCCTCATCCAGGGTCTGAACCAGAACCGGGACCAGCGTTGACACCCCTCCCTCACTGAGCACCAAGCCCACCACTTGGCCTCGGGCCCATTAAGCTCCACCACTCCCCACCCAAGTGCCTCAGTGCCAGGCCCCTCTGTTTGCAGAGCGGGAGCTTGAACCATAGGCGGAGCCTGGAAGGATGGATGAGAGACACAGCTCAGCCCTGGTCCTATCCGCAGCCCAGGCGGCGGGGCGCTCAGGGCCCGAGGGGGAGGGTACTTCCCAAGCCCCGCACTGCGGGATGAAGAGTGACCACAGGCCTCCGCTCTCTTCTTAGTCGCTGCTGTTCCTGGCGCTGGTGGCTGCCGTCTGCCTGGGCCTGAACCTCGTCTTCCTCGCGGCTTACCTGGTGTGCGTGTGCTGCCGCAGGCAGGAGATGCGGTGCAGACTAAGCAGCACCAGTCCTGCTGCGTCACCTGGACGGCCGTGGCGGCTGGGCTCGTCTGCTGGTGAGTGTCCCTGGGCGCTGGGCCCGGGGGCTGCGGCTCACTCTGCAAGGGGCCAGGGACGGTCTTGGCCGTGTTCTCCTGACCGAGCTCTGGCTACCTTGATGGAAAGCTCGTCCCCAAATGAGTGTCTCCCTTTTCTTACCAAGCATCAGCAGTCAGATGCCTGGAGTGGTGATGGGGTCTCCAGAAAGGTCTCCCAAGTGGCCCCCCAACCCTTCCCCCAATATGGGTTTGTCTTGTGCCCAGCAGCCATGCAGGCTGCCCCCCTGAGTATACCAGGTGGCATTCCCCGCACCGACACTGGGCATCTCATCTCTAGTCTGTGTCCCTGTCCCCTCCCAGCTGCTGCCCTGGGTCTGTGAGGTCAGAATAAAGTTTGACTCCAGCACAAGTCAGTTCCACCTTCTTGTGAGATCAGTAGCTTTTAGTGCCAGTTAGCCAGTTCCTTTGCTTTGGATGAGGAAGTTAGAATTTTTCCTTCCTCCTCTCCTTCCTTCCTTCCTTCTTCCTTCTTCCTTCTCTCCTTCCTTCTTCCTTCCTTCTTCCTTCCTCCTTCCTCCTCCCCCCCCCTCCCTCCCTCCCTCCTTCCTTTCTCTCTCTCTCCTCCTCTCTCTCTCTCTCTTTTCTTTCAAGATGGGGCCTCAGCCTGTCACCCAGGGCTAGAATATAGTGGTTTGATCACAGCTCACTGCAGCCTCAAACTCCCAGGCTCAAGCAATCCTCCCACCTCAACCTCCCAAGTAGCTGGGACTATAGGTGCACACCACCATGCCTGGCTTTTTTTTTTTTTTCTTTTTGTAGAGACAGGGTTTCATCATGTTGCCCAGGCTGACCTCAAACTCCTGAACTCAAGTGGTTCACCTGCCTCAGCCTTTTCCCAAAGTGCTGGGATTACAGGCATGAGCCACTGTGCCGGGCCTTGAAGTGAGGATTCCTAACTCCCGCGCGGGAGTCTGTACCCAGCCCCCAACACTGCCTGGCCACCCTACCCCAGCCAGTGTCCACATGCATGCTGGCTGTTTGCAGGAGTTGTTGCATTTTTCTTGTTTTTAATCTTAGAGGCTTATCCAAAAGCCTCTGGTGTCCATGCAGAGACACTTCTGGGTGTGGTCACCCCAGAGAATAGAGTCTCTCACTACCTGGCAGCAGGCTGGCAGCCAGGCAGGCCCCGGTGAGCCTGGGGCTGAGGATTCCTGGGTTCTTATCCCCAGGCAGCTCACCTCGCCCCTGCAGTTTTTTTCTCTGTCTGGAAGATGCTCTTGATCCTCGTCCCTGCCTGTAGTGTGAGGCTCACTCACCCAACCCAAAACACAGGCGAGACACTAAAGCAGCTCTGTGGGGCTGACAAAGCTCTGAGCACAGGGAAGGGGACCAAGGCTGCTGCGACATGCGGCTGGGGCTGAAATAAGAGACTCAGAGGACAGAGTTCTGGACAGATCGGAGGTCACAGGCGAGTGTGGTTCCCAGTAGAATGGAAGAGCTTTGAGAAGCTAACTGTGGTGTTAAAAACCCTCCTGCACGGCCGGGCATGGTGGCTCACGCCTGTAATCCCAGCACTTTGGGAGGCCTAGGCAGGCAGATCACCTGACCTCAGGAGCTCAAGAGCCGCCTGGCCAACATGGTGAAACTCCATCTCTACTAAAAATACAAAAATTAGGGGTGCTAATTTGTCTAATGGCTGAAAGGCCCCGGACTTGCGGGTGGAGCGTGCCTGGAATCCCAGCTACTTGGGAGGCTGAGCCAGGAGAATCGCTTGAACCTGGGAGGCGGAGGCTGAAGTGAGCTGAGATAGTGCCGCTGAATTCCAGTCTGGGTGACAAGAGTAAGACTCCATCTCAAAAACAAAACCCGCCTGCTGAGGCTGTGGGGCAGTGCAGGGCACATGGGGAGGGGTGGGACCCGGGGGACACCTAGAGAAGCCAGCAGCACCTGCTGCACAGGGACTCCTGTTGCATGAGTTTTTTTAATTTTTAGTTTATTATTTATTATTTATTTTTAGTCAAGTTTGCAAGGTTTTTATTTAAAAACAAAAAAACAAACAGAGGCTGGGCATGGTGGCTCACACCTATAATCCCAGCACTTCGGGAGGCCGAGGCAGGAGGATCACTTGAGGCCAGGAGTTGGAGATCACCCTGGGCAATGTAGTGAGACCTCACCTCTACAAAAACGAGCCAGGTGTGGTACCGCATGCTTGTAGTCCCGACTGAGGCAGGAGGAGGATGAGCCCCAGGAGGTGGAGGCTACAGTGAGCCATGATCACACCGCTGCATTCCAGCCTGGGTGACGTGAGACCCTGTCTCTTATACACACACACACACACACACACAGAGAGAGAGAGAGAGAGAGAGAGACGACAAACCTGGTTTTTGAAGAATACTTTGGAATGGTAAGAATGGCGTGAGGAGTCAGTTCTTCCAATAAGAAAGAATTCCCTGCAGTGTAGGGAAAACTCAAGGCGGAAGGACGTGCCTGGCAGAATCCATCCCACAACATTCTGGGCTGTACTCATACCAGGCAAGAGGGCGCCAGCAGGAGAACACAGGCACCAAGTCTGCTGTCTGGGTCTGTCAGCAGGGGCTGCGAGCCAAGCCCCAATTTGCTTTTAATCATTACAACTAAGGAGAGAACACCGGGCATGGTGGCTCATGCCTGTAATCCCAGCACTTTGGGAGGCCAAGACAGGTGGATCACTTGAGGTCAAGAGTTTGAGACCAGTCTGACCAATATGGCGAAACCCCATCTCTACTAAAAATACAAAAATTAGCTGGGCATGGTGATGGGTGCCTGTAATCCCACCTACTTTGGAGGCTGAGGCAGGAGAATCACTTGAACCTGGGAGGCAGAGGTTGCAGTGAGCTGAGATCGCGCCATTGCACTCCAGCCTGGGTCACAGAGGGAGACTTCGTCTCAAAAAAACAAACAAACAGAAAAACTAAGGAGAGCGCTCTGAAGGAAAGGAGCGGGCGTAGAAGTGGATGGCCCACCTGAGTCCAGGCGTCCCTGGGTGACAAGGGCCCCCAACGCCATAGGATGAGAAGGTGTTAACTTCGCAAAGGTGGGGGCAAGGGAGGCAGAGACACCTCCAAGCAGAGGGAAGAGGAGCCAACGTGGCCGGAACAGATGAGGGGCCCTGCCGAGGGTTGGGGTGAGCGGTGAGTGGCAGTGGGATGGGGAGAGTGTCACAGGGTCAGAAGACACCGGGCAGTTGGGATCCAAAGCACGGAGTAACTCATAGGCTGTGACTCGGGTCAGACCTTTATTCTAAGAGCCAGGGGAGCCATAGCAGGGGCTCTGCAAAGAGGTAGGGAGACCGGATAACTCAGGTTTGATGGAAGCAAGTATTCGGAACAGCGGGACTTGAATGCGAAGAAGTGGTCACCGGGTGGCAGAAGAGCTCAGAGGCCTAATGAGGGCAGACAGTGACCCCAGGGTTAGCAGCAGCAGGAGCCACCACCACCTGCAGGCCAGAGGGACAGAGGGAGAGGCCATGTCACTAGGGAAGCTGGAGCCGCACAACCTGCCAGCAGCGGCTGCAGAACAAGAGGCACAGGGCCCCGCTGCCTTCCCCACCACCTCCAGTCCCCTGCCAGCGCCTCCATCAGCAGACGTCAACTGGCAGGGGAGCCAGAGACATTCAGTATGGGGGATCAGCCCCCCTGTGATGGAGAACAGGGCAGGGGGCAGAGGAGGGACAGGTCCAGGCAGAGGGTCGCACAGACGGGGACAAGAGTGAAACTCGGGCTATCAGGGAGTGCCAGTTGGAGAGCATCTGACTGACACCCGGGCGTGGGCAGGGCCAGAGGAGGAGTGCACAGAGGAAGAATTGGCTGGGGAGGTGCAGGGAGGAGCTGGTGAAGTTGATCTGCAGGTTTCTGGCTTAAGCACCTGGATGGGGTGGCGGTGCCATCCTCCGAGGCATGGGATGTTGGCAGGGAACCTGAGAGAGGTAGACAGTCACAGTATGGTTATACACAGATTGAGTTTAAGGTGCCTTTGAAACATCCACGTGGAGTTGGAGTTATAAAGCCAGGGTCATGAGGGCGGCCAGTGTGGCAGCCACACACATGGGGACCTGCCGTAGGACGCACACAGTGAGAAGAGAAGGGGGCTGGGGCCAGCATTTAACGGCTGGGACGCAAAAGGTGCCTATGAAGGAGACCAGGAAAGAGTGTCCCACCAGGAAGAGCTGGGAATCCCGCAAGGGCACAGGAGTCACGGGACAGCGTGTTCCAGGAAGAAGTACCAAGCTGACCACTGCATGTGGGAGGGGGGCTGGGGAAAGGCCCTTGGGTTTAGTGGCAGGGAGGTCACTGGTCACCTTCACTGGAGCTGCGTCCACTGGGACACAGGAACGGCCTGACTGGTGTGAACTATGGGAGGGACAGGAGGAGAGTCGTGACAGCAGCAGGAGAAAGGATGGAGGTCAAGGCTGGGGACTGAAGTGGGAGGACACATGAGCTCTGCTCACGTGGCTCCGCTGGAAAGCAGGGGATTGAATACACAGAAGAAAAGACCAACAAGGAGGTCCTGAGAAAGCAAAAGGGATAGGCGGTGTCCTCGTTTTGGGGGGAGGGTAGTGATTTTATATTTGGGAAAGATAGGGGTGTGAGCATGCCAGGAAGAAGGCAACACCACCAACTCACTTATTCCCCCAACTCCCCAAGCAGAACAGGCTTTCCCATGGCCTGGGTGGGACCAGTGACCCCAGGAGGGACCAGCAGACCCTCATTAAACAGCCAAGGCGATTTTTTTTTTTTTGAAACACAGTCTTGCTCTACCGCCCAGGCTGGAGTGAATGGCGCAATCTCAGCTCACTGCAACCTCCGCCTCCCGGGTTCAAGTGATTCTCCTGCCTCAGCCTCCCAAGTAGCTGGGATTACAGGCACCCAACACCATGCCCAGCTAATGTTTGTATTTTTAGTAGAAATGGGGTTTCGTCATGTTGGCCAGGCTGGTCTCGAACTCCTGACCTCAAGTAATCCACTTGCCTCAGCTTCCCAAAGTGCTGGGATTACAGGCGTGAGCCCCAAGGTGATTTCTGATCCCCAAAGACGAGGTGTAATATCACAGCCCCTCCTGGGCCATCGCTGATAAACCCACAGACCAGGAGAAGGGCACAAAACTGAAATGCGTCCATTTCAGAAAAAAGATCCGAGAAAAGGAGAATGATAGGAAGGTCCAGGCTTCATGTTGAATCCTCGGAAAACACTAAATCGTGACTCAGAGCGCCGGGAAAGGATGATCACACAGAGCTGACAAACGGCTTCTCAGAGCACAGTACGATGGGTTCGTTTTCTTTAAATAAAGATACCAGTTGGAGGATCATGGAAAGACAGTTCATTTAACGTATGAATATCTCAGCTGAGCACTTGGTGAAGCTCCTCATCTCTGTGTGGATACTGTGGAAAAAATAGGTGGCATTTTCCGTGGTGGTGCATTTAACTGGGTTCAAAGCTGGTTATACAACTCTGGTTGAATCCAAAGAATATTGACTGGTGCAGTGGATTTTTAAACTATAGAGGGTGTGTGTGTGAGAGAGAGAGACAGCAACAGACACACGTGAAGTATGCAGGAACCTCGTTTTTCTGAATGTCTGCCGCTCCCCATCTTGGATGATGCAGGACCTCATTGTAAAAGGCACCTTCCCAGGCTACATTGATGGAATGGGCCAGGCTGCTCATCTGCACTTAACAGTCTCCCCCAGGTGATTCTGTTCCTGGAGTCCGAGGACCACATCCTGGAAAACACTGAATTTTAGGGGTCGAGGGCACCCTGGAAGGAGTTTTCTATCACAGTCCTCCACGGGGTTCGTCCTAGATCCTGTCTTGTTTAAAGAACAAAACAAATGTAAGTGTGGACGTCGACGTGTACATTCATCTCCCCCAGCCCCGCCCAAATGAGCATTTTCGATGAAAACTCAGGAGGCTGCTTAATGAGTCTTCAGATGGTCCCAAGTGGTGCGGGTCAGACGGAATATGATGGATGACAAGAGTCAAGATTTGAAATGATCTGTTCATGCTGGAATGTTGGACTAAAACCAACTAGATGAGATTTCACAGGGCTAGATTGAAACTTCTGCTTTTGGTTAAAATGAAACAAAAATTAATACAGCACTGTAGGAAGGAGAGACTGGGCTGAACGGCAATTCTTGGGAAGAAATTGAGGGGCTGTTTGCAGACCACAAGATTGGTGTCGGGGGAGGGGGGGGACAAGGGTGGGCGCAAATTAGGTCAGTGTCCCGGGGAGCGGAGGTCTTAAGGCAGGAGCCCCGCTGCACTCACAGCTGATGAACAAACTGTGGGGGACTTGAGTAACTCAGTCAGGCCACATTTAAGAGTGACATTAACCAATTAGACTTTCATCGAGAGGATGGTGATGGCCTGGGCAAGCTCTGGAGACCTTAGGCCAAAGAAGGACACCGGTCCCACTTGGAGAGCGTGAGGTGAGAGGGTTGGAGGAAGCCACGTTCAGATGTCTGACTGGGGCACCGTGCAGAATTGGAAGCTTATTCCAGCCTGCCCTAGAAGATAAACGAAGATCCAGTGAGAGTGGCTTAAGGAGGCAGGTGTCAGCTCAGTAGAAGAAGGAACATTCTATAAGCTGGGACTTCACAGTGGAAGAACAGACTGTCCCATGGGTGGCCTGGGAATGTTGGAAGAAAGGGGGAGGATGTCGAAGGAGTCCACAATTCCTGGAGGTATCAAGAGAGACCCAGGGTCGGCACTGGGTGTGATCTCAGCAGACCTCAGCGATTCCCAGGCCCACCCGTGTCAGAATCCCCTGGGGGCTGGTGAAAGTGTAGGTACCTGGGCCCTCCCAGACCTACTGCATCAGCATCCCTAGGGCTGGCTGCAGTCTCCTGCCTTTTGGAGTCACAGGACTAGAGGACAGTATTTTCCTATTGCCTGAACAAAATGTCCTGTAGAGCCAGCCTTCCGGGGCCCTTAACCTTCACCTCCCCACCCCCAGCCCCACCTGCCAGAATGTGAGATGGCATCCCCCTACCCACGCCAGCCACCAGGAAAGAGTTCCTCAGCTAAAGTAAAAAACCTGCTCTCCATAGATGTTTATAGCAACTACATTTAGAATTACCAGAACTTGGAAGCAACAAAGGTGTCTTATAATAAGTGAATGGATAAACTATGGTCCATCCAGACGACGAAATATTCTTCAGCACTGAAAAAAAATGCATTATCAAGCCAGGAGAAGTCATGGAGGAATCTTAAATCCATATTACCAAGCGAAAGAAGCCAATCTGAAAATACTCCACACTGTATCATTTCAACTCTATGACATTCTGGAAAAGGCAAAACTGGAGAAAGTGAAAAGGTCAAAGATTAAGGCCAGGCACGGTGGCTCATACCTGTAATCCAAGCACTTTGGGAGGCCAAGGCGGGCAGATCACCTGAGGTCAGGAGTTCAAGACCAGCCTGGCCAACGATGTGAAACCCCATCTCTACTAACAATACAAAAATTAGTTAGGCCTGGTGGCACGTGCCTGTAATCCCAGCTACTCGGGAGGCTGAGGCATGAGAATCACACCCAGGAGGCGGAGGTTGCAGTGAGCCAAGATCTCACCATTGCACTCCGGCCTGGACAACAGAGCAAAATTCCATCTCCAAAAAATAAAAATAAAGGGGTTAGAGGGGGAGGGGGTACTTAATAGGCAGAGCACAGAGGATTTTTAGGGCAATGAAACTACCCTGTAGGATATGGTAATGGTGGACACATGTCATTTTTTCTTTTTTCTTTTTTTTTTAATTTTTTTGCAGAGATAGATCTCACTATGTTGTGCAGGCTGGTCTTCAGCTCCTGGGTACAAGCGATCTACCCGCCACAGCCTCCCAAAGGGTTGGGATCACAGGCGTGAGCCACTGCACCCAGCCAATGCATGTCATTATCCATATGTCAAACCTACAGAATGTGCAACACGGAGAGTGAACTCTAGTGGAAGCTGTGGACTTTGGTGGTGATGACGTGCCTGTCTAGGTCCCTCAGTTGTAATGGACACGCCACTTTGGTGTGGATTTTAGAGTGGAGTAGGAGGCTGTGTGTGCGTAGGGCAGCAGATATGTGAAGACTCTCTACTTTCCACTTAATTTTGCTGTGAACTTAAACTGCTCTAAAAAAAAGAAAAGAAAAATAGCTTTCTTTTTTTTGGAGACAGAATCTAGCTCTGTCACCCGTGAGGGAGTGCAGTGGCATGATCTTGGCTCACTGCAGCCTCCACCTCATGGGTTCAAGCAGTTCTGTGCCTCAGCCTCCTGAGTACCTGGGATTACAGGCATGAGCCTCCATGCCCAGCCCCAAGCTTATATTTTAAAATAAACACAAACATTGTCTGCGTGTCACCTCTAACCTCTGTTTGGGGTCTTGCTTGCAGTGCTGCGGTGGGCGTTGGTTTCTATGGAAACAGCGAGACCAACGATGGGGTGTACCAGCTGATGTACTCCTTGGAGGATGCCAACCACACCTTCTCTGGGATCGATGCTCTGGTAAGGCTCCCGAGCAGCTGGCCGGGCACAGGCACAGACCACAAGGCCAGTGGGGTCAGAGCAAGGGCCCCATCAGATCCCAGCGGCTCAGCTGTACATGGAGGGCCTGTGTGCTGCCTGAGGAGGGCTAGACCCCCGTCTGCGCTGCAGTTGCCTCTGCTGGGGCAAATGGGCAATTGTGCTTCCCAAGCCTGGAGGGGTGGCAGGGGTCGAGGGTGAGGACCAAAGGAGGCAGCTGTGGGATCAAACCCCATTCATTTTCCGGAAAGCCGAACTCCTTCCGATTGGTCAAAGGAGACCTCGAACGTGGAAAATCAGCCCCACTGCATTTTTTGTGTTCATTTTAAGTGCTGCATACAGAGTGTTACGGGGTCCAGGAGATGTCAAGAAGAAAAAACTCTTCAGAAACAACTGAGGCCTAGGCGTGGTGGCTCACTCTTGTAATCCCAGCACTTTGAGGGGGGAGACTGACGCATGTGGAGCTCAGGAGTTCGAGACCAGCCTGGGCAACATGGCAAAACCCTGCCTGTACCAAAAATACAAAAATTAGCTGGTCATGGTGTGGTCCCAGCTATTCGGGAGGCTCAGGCAGGAGGATCACTTGAGCCTGGGAGGTGGAGGTTGAGTAAGCCAAGATCATGCCACCACACTCCCAGCCTGGGAGACACAGCGTGATTCCATCTCAAATATTAAAAAAAAAAAAAAAAAAAAAAGTCCCACGGGGTGGGGTGATGGAGAATGTGCCGCAGGTCCTCGGGGCTCTGGCTTCCGGACTGCGACTCCAGGTGGGGGCTCACAGCGAAGGGTGTGCTGGCCTGCCCAGAGGGAGGTGTTGGACTCTTAGGGAAGGGAAAGCCTACTCTTGGCAAGCCAGGGCTGGATTTTGTGGCACAGACTGCTTGACACACACGGGCCTTTTGCTGGGGCTGCCACCCCTCTGCTGGGGGACCTGACCCAGGGAGGAGCATGACGAGGGTGGACAGCTGAGGACTTGGTTCCCTGAAAACTGCCTCTGCCTTTTCCACCCCAGCTGCCTGGAACTGGAGTTTTCCCAACCCACACGTGTCATTCTCACTCTAAGCACCAGGCTTTTTCAGATGCTTATCCGAGCAGCCTCTGCCACAAAATCCAGCCCCAACAGGGAGAATTTGGTCATTGCCCTGGCGTCCTCCCAGAAGAGGATTGGACCCCATTTGCCACCCTCCTGCTCCCTTAAGCTCCTCTTAAGGCTTTAATCCCTCAGTCAACAAGGGGGGTCACCTTAAAGAGACAGCTGTGCTGCCCCGTGCCCAAGTCCATTGTGGGAGGAGGCCCTGGCCTCCAGAAAGGGGCTGAGGATGGGTACCAGACCAGGGGCCCTGGTCCTCTGCAGAGTTGATTCGGCCGCCGGTGTCCACCGGGACCCATCCCCATAGCCTGAGCGCTGATGCCCAGTGTGTGGATGCTGGGCTGAAACAGCCTTGTGGGGTGAGCTGGGGTGGCTGGGATGCAGGAGTTGAGCGACAGCCAGCTCGGGGCTGGGAAGCAGAGGTGTGGCCTGGCCTGGCTGGGGGGGAGAACTCTCCCTCTGGGCACCCCACCCTTGCCCCGGACCCTGGTGGGGAAGGGCCCCATGGTTACTGCCCTCTAGGCTCTCTCTGCCCCTCCCTGCTATCCTGCTGCCTGCCTCCTCTTCACGCACCAGCACCAGGATCTCTAGAGGAGGAACCCAGCCCTGAGAGGAAAATCCCTGCCCTGCCCTGCCCTGCCCTGCCCTGCCCTGCCCAGGAAGGCCCCAGGACCATGACCTTCCCTAGTGTAGAGAAACTCCTAGAACTCCCTTATGGGAAACTTGAAGTCCTTCTCCCCCAGGGTGAGAGCTGTATGGGGAGGTGAGCTGGGAACAGGTGTCCAGGCTGGGTCCTTCCACTCCACAGCCTGACAGTGCTCCAGGGCCAGGTTTGGACATTGCAAGTCCCACTCTCTAAAATCCCCGTGTTCCCAAAGGGAAGAGTTCTGTATTCCTGGAGATCAGCCCCTCGACCTCTCCATTATTACTGAGAAGTGAGGCCAGGAGCCCCGGGGCTTCACACTGGTCCAGCCAGCCCATAGCCGCCTCCAGCCTGCGGGCAGCTGCCTGCCCTCTGGCGTGGGCCTGGAGGGCCCAGGTGTGGCTGCTGCCTGCAGGTGGAAAGCGGCACCTGGGCCCTTGCTGGGACCTGTGGGGCTGGTTTGGGCCTCAGGGTGGACACCCAGAACATCAGTCTTCAGGGGTCCAGGGGAGGCAGCAGATCTTAGAAGACTTCCCAGACCCAAAGGGGGAAGTCCAGATATCAGATAGATGTCATTAGTGAGATAATGTCAGTGAAAGAGCTGGTAAACTATAAAGTACCCTCAATTGGTGTGACTGTGATTATGAGTGCTGTTATAGTCATTACTGTAATCACCGTGGGGTCAATGGGAGGCTGGGGTCTGGGACGCTGTGGGCGGCAGAGGCAGGTGGAGGACGCGTGAGCAGGTCAGGCAGGACCTGGACCTGGGCCTTGCTAGAGCCCAGATCATGCAGCTGAGTGGCTAACAAGAGGCCCTCTGGGGTCACACCAATAGAGTGGGGTGGGCCCTGCTCCAAGTCCTCCTTTCCTGGACTGGAAGCCCCACACCTGTCCATTTCCACCTAGAGGGACGCCTGTGCCTTAGTGGGTAGGAGCGGTGGCTCAGGGCTCAGGGATCAGGCGGTCTTGGGAGGGCTGCATGCCCCAGTCTAGGGAGTACAGAGGAGTTGTTTCAGGACACCAAAACTTCCTGCACCTGGTGGCCAGCATGGCCCCTCCAGGCTTTCTCACATGAGCCTGCAGCAGGCTGGTGGGCAGCCCTCAGGTGAAGAAACTGAGGCACGGGGAGGTTGCATTGCTGCCCCAAAGCTGAAAATGTGTGTGTTTCAGAGCAGAAACCAGAATCCAGGCCTCCTGGTCTTAGCCCCTTACCTCCACTGACCTGGCCCAGCCACCCTTCCAGATAACCTCACTGAGCGCCGCAACGCCCTCCCTCCCAGAGGTTTTCATACCTGCGCTTGCATCAGAATCACCTGGAAGCCTTGGTAAACACAGAATGCAGGGCCCCACCCCCGCAGGTTCTGATTCAGCAGGTCTGGGGCAGGGCTGAGAGCTTGCTTTTGTGAGTGAGTTCCCAGGGGTGCATCTTATGCTGCTGGTTGAGAACTGCTCTGTGCTCCAGACCATGGTCTCCACCACCTGGAGCTTGTCCCTAACTCTGCCCAGCCTGGGAAGCTGATCTGTCCCTCCCATGAGAGAGAGCCTGATTCCATCTCTGGATCATCCCACCTGTCCCTGGAGGGCATACTAGGTACTGAATCTTTAAGGAGGAATTGGGGATGGTGTGGAGAAGTGGGGGAGCTGTAAGTAGGTCACTGCTGTCATTCTTATTTTTAAAAATAATTTTCTTTTTTTTTTTTTTGAGACAAAGTCTGTCACCCAGGCTAGAGTGCAATGGTGATCTCGGCTCACTGCAACCTCTGCCTCCTGGGTTCAAGCAATTCTCCCACCTCAGCCTCCCAAGTAGCTGGGACTACAGGCACGTGCTACCACACCCGGCTAATTTTTGTATTTTTAGTAGAGATGAGGTTTCACTCTGTTGGCCAGGCTGGTCTTGAACTCCTGACCTCGTGATCTGCCCGCCTTGACCTCCCAAAGTGCTGGGATTACAGGCATGAGCCGCCGTGCCCGGCCTCTATTTTTTTTGTTTTTGATTTTAGGATCTTTGAGCCTAGGAGTTCAAGAACAGCCTGGGCAGCATAGCGAGACCACATCTCAAAAAACAATTTTTTAGTTTAATTTTGTTTCCTGTGGGAAGGTGTCAGGAAAAAAGAGAAGACATGACAAATGACTGCCTTCTTCTTCTTTTTTTTTTTTTCCCTAAGAAGGAGTTTAAGAAATAGAGAAGTTAAAAATGTAGACCTGTGAAGGAGAAAACAAGCGGCCTTACAGAAACAGTTTACGGATGATTTTTAACAGCCCTTTGCTCTGAAGTTTGTTTGCTATGGTATAGAAATATGGAAATGTCACCTATTACTGGGGTTTGTTCATAATGGTACCATTATTTGATAATAGTGCCACTTGTATCGATGGTTCCAAAGTGGTTGTACATTTATCTTGTTCAATTGAACAGCAGAGTGTACTAGGATGGCATTTAGTTACTGAATGTACTTGTACGTGGTTTGGGGTCTTTTCGCCTGTGCTACAAGCTGTCGAATCTGTACAGGGAAGAGCGTCTCTGTACTCTGATATCTCTGAGTCCTCAACCAGCTCATAAGAACCAAGCATAAGCCAGAAAACGGAACAAGCTGCTGACACTGAAAAAATAAAACAAAATGAAACAAAGAGAGCCATTCTCTTTCTGGAACCAGGAACTCCCAGCGTAGCACAGATGTAAAAGGCCACACAGCTGACGAGAAGTCCCCATAACACAGAGAATGCCATTGGCCTCCAGGGAGTGGAATCTAATGGGCCTCGCTGAGTTCTCACTGTGGGGAAGTTTCTGCGTCTTCTTCTGTGTCGTTTTTATCTTCCAGACCCGTGGGAGCTGAAGGCTGCTGAATGTGGATTAGGGCGCACTGCCCCACTCCCGGCCCGTTGTGCTTCTTGGTTTAACATGACAGTTTCAGAACAACAAAGCCCTCTCTTCCCTCGCTGCCAGCAACAGCGTGCTTGGGGCTGCCAAGCTGCACCCCGTGGCCCTGCAGGCACACTGGGTCTGGGCTGTTGGAAAGCCCCACTGACCAATACATGCCCCGCCTGTGCTGTTCAGAAAAGCCAGCAAGGGTCGACCATTTGGACCATTAGAAATGGAGGGACACAGCCGGGTGCGGTGGTTCACGCCTGTAATCCCAGCACTTTGGGAGGCCAAGGTGGGCAGATCACTTGAGGTCAGAAGTTCAAGACCAGCCTGGCCAACATGGTGAAACCTGTCTCTACTAAAAATACAAAAATTAGCCAGGTGTGGTAGAGGGCATCTGTAGTCCCAGCTACTCAGGGGGCTGAGGCAGGAGAATTGCTTGAACCCAGGAGGCTGAGGTTGCAGTGAGCTGAGATGGCACCACTGCACTCCAGCCCAGCGACAGAGTGAGACTCTGTCCCTACCCCACCCCCACCAAAAAAAAAAGAGATGGGTGGCCAGACTATGCTGGCACACTGCCTGTAGGGTAGCCCTGCTCTGTAAGGGGCAGTACCTAAAGAAAGAATTTTTTTAACTGGATGGACAGCCCTCGACTTTCTATTTCTGTCTCTGCCTTGGCAGATGTTTCCTTCAGGGTCCACTCAACCCCAGGTTCTTAGGGCTCAGCCAAGGAACAGGGAGCCTGTCTGCCCACCCAGCAGGACACATGTCCAGGGGAGGACGTGAATACACGGAGAAGGCGCGGTTCCCTCCTCCTGCCTCATGTCCATGCTCGTCAGAGACAGGATGGTGACTGTTTTTGTTTTTGCAAAGTCCCATTGTTCTGCCTTCACTCAGCGTTAGGACGTTAGCGCCACAACGAAGCCTTTCTCTTATAGAACAGCAATCCTCTTGTGGGGATACAAGGTCAAGGTAGCAACATAGCGTCCATTTCTCTAAAAGAGAATGTGTAAGCCCAAGTGTTGAAAGTTTTAAGAGAATCTTCAAAGAATAGTGGATTATTTGGTTGGTTTCTTCATCCGGGTATCCTTCTCTGTCTATAGTAAGATATGGTGATGAATGCATGTGTTCATTCCGGCCCTTTACAGCAGGGGCCACGTGGTGGGCACACAGGGTAGCCTCCTTAATAGACAGCAACAGAGGCTCCAGAGGGCAGGGATGTGCCCACACTCCCAGCGCCAGAGGCTGGACTTGGCCTCAGCCTCCAACACACAGTGGTGCTCCTCTGGCACCAGCATTCCCTCTCTTAGAGCCCAGATCCTGATTAAGGCCAGGTCAGGGCCTGCCCCCAGGTTTGAGGGACATGAGGGCTGGGTGGGTAGCGGGGCCTCTGTCTTCTTCCTCCAGGGCCATAGCTCATGAGATCTTCAGAGCTGGGGCAGCATGGGGTGTTCATTCAAGCTCAAGCAGGCCAAGCCACCTTTTTTAAATCTTTTCCGAGACAGTGTCTCTCTTGTCACCCAGGCTGGAATGTAATAGTGCGATCTTGGCTCACTGCAGACTCCGCGTCCCAGGTACAAGCGATTGTCCTGCCTCAGCCTCCCAAGTAGCCAGGACTATAGGTCATGCCACCACAGCTGCCTAATGTTTATATATATATATATATATATATATATATATATATATATATATATTTTTATTTTTTTTTTTTTTAGAGACAGGTCTCATTATATTGCCCAGGCTGGTCTCAAACTCCTGGGCTCAAGCGATCTGCCTGCCTTGGCCTCCCAAAGTGGTGAGATTACAGGCATGAGCCACCCCGTCTGGCCAGGCCATCTTCTGCTGCCTGCAGAGACCTCTTCCAGGATGAGAATTAGAAGCTTTACTTCCCGGTCTTTTGCCCCCGCTCCTCCCTAGGTTTCCGGGACTACCGAGAAGATGAAGGTGGACCTAGAGCAGCATCTGGCCCGGCTCAGTGAGATCCTTGCCACCCGGGGCGATTACATGCAGACCCTGAAGTTCATACAGCAGATGGCAGGCAGCGTGGTTGCTCAGCTCTCAGGACTGCCCATGTGGAGGGAGGTCACCATGCAGCTGGCCAAGCTGTCCGACCAGACTGGCTACGTGGAGTACTACAGGTGAGTGGCCGGTGGGAGGCAGGGGGGGGGGCAGCAGTGCGACATCAGCTTCATTCATCCAAATGTGCATGTTGAGCTCCAGGTGGAGACGGAGTCTTGCTCTGTCGCCCAGGCTGGAGTGAAGTGGTGCGATCTCAGCTCACTGCAACCTCTGCCTCCCGGGTTCAAGTGATTCTCCCGCCCCAGCCTTCCAAGTAGCTGGGACTACAGGCACATGCTACCACACCCGGCTAATTTTTGTATTTTTAGTAAAGACGGAGTTTCACCACGTTGGCCAGGCTGGTCTTGAGCTCCTGGCTTCAAGTGATCCACCCACCTCATCCTCCCAAAGTGCTGGGATTACAGGTGTAGGCCACCGCGCCCGACCCACCAGAATGTCTTGATAAGCCATTGGCCGAAATCAGGAGAACACGGGAGCTTACAGGGGCCACGTGGTGAGTACGCAGGATGGCCTCCTTAACAGACAGGCAGCAGAGGCTACAGAGGGCAGGGATGTGCCCAAGCTCCCCACACCAAAGGCTGGACCTGGCCTCGGCCTCCAGCACACAGTGGGTCACTTCTCTGGGACCAGCATTCTTCGTGGCTGCTGCTGGGTGAAATGCCACAGCTTTATAGGTTCCTCGACTACCAGATTTATGGGGCAGGATTTCTTGTACCACAGACTCAGCCACGGGTACAGGGAGTTGGGGGAGATGGTGGCCTCTTTGCCTACATAGAGCGCCCAGCCAAGGGTGCTAAGAAGTTTCCATCAGGGGAGGATATGACCTACAAGTCACTATGCTCCCGGGGTCTAGGCCTAGCATGGAGGAGGCACAGGGAGGAATGAGGTCATGCCCCCAGACTAACTTTTTTTTTTTTTTGAGACAGTATCTCACTCTGTCACCCGGGCTGGAGTGCAGTGGTGTGATCATGGCTCACTGCTTTCCCACCTCAGCCCCCTGAAGGACTGCAGATACACAACTACGCCTGGCTACTTTCAAAAAATATTTTTAGAAACGGGTCTTGCTTTGTTGACCAGGCTGGTCTCAGACTCCTGGCCTCAAGCAGTCCTCCCACCTCGGCCTCCCATAGTGCCGGGATTACAGGCGTGAGCCACCGTGCCCAGACCAGCCTCACTTATGTAGAATCGGAGTGATGGGGGCTGAGGGGCACCAGCCTCACTTGGGTGTATAAACTCATGCCTGCATCATCTGACCTCTGGGGCTTTGTTTACCTCTCCCCTGCCTCCCCATTCGCCAAACCCCAGCCCAGGCAAAGGCACTGGACACGGTCAGTGGAGCAGGGACCTGCTGCCCCTCTCCAGGTGCCAGGTCCAGTGAAGGTCCTCTGGGGAGAGCCCAGGAAGGAGGCAGCAGCCCCGGCCTTCGGGGGGCGCTCCCGGCTGAATAGCGTCGTGGGCTTGTGCTCCCAGGGCCCGGGCCTAGCGTGGAGGAGGCACATGGGCAGTGGATGAATGAGTCATGAGGAGCGAGTATCAGCTCTTTGGATCCTCCCCCCGCTCCCTCCATTTGTTGGCTTCTCTTCAAGCCATTGATGAAAGTCAGAGCCCTTAGCTTAAGGTTGCACAAGTTACTCCTGTTTTCTGGATTTGTGTCCCCTTATGTCATAAAGCCCCACCCCAGGAGGTCACTGCTGGACTGAGTCCAGGGGCCTCTCCCCTTCCCAAAAATAGGAGCTGGCAGGTCCCTGAGCAGAGGGAGCTCACGAAGTCCCCAGCTCTGAGGGTCCTCCCCACACCTTGCCTCCCCCAGCCCATCCATCCCCTGCGTCTCTGCCATTTCCTGGATGCTCTGGATTGAGGGGGAGCTTGGTCCCGCTCCCCAGAAGGTGGATGCTCATGGGCAAAAGTGCCTTCCTCCCAAGGGACGGAAGGAAACTGCCAGTTCTCAGGACTGCCTGTGACCTCCTGTGGCCCCAAAACAGGGGTATCCGATGAGTCTCCTGACACGTGGGCCATTCACTGTCTGAGCCTTTGGAGTCTTAGTCAGGCCGGGGCAGAGGGTACAAAGCTGTCCATTCTGACCTTGCTCTTCTCTCTGAGCACACCTAGCAGAGGACTGTGTACGTTTAAGGGCCTCGTGTGGGCATTCTGATAATGACATTGAGGGAATAAGTTGGAATTTACACGTCAAAGGCGGCTTCTTGTTAAGGCGATTTTATTAAAATAGTGGAAGGATGGTGCCAACTGCACATCGGCTATTTCAGCACGGGTGATTGACAGGGTCCCCTGTGAGCCCATCCCCTGCTCCCCACTCCTTATTTAGGTTGAGGCAGAAGAGGTTTGGCCGGGCGCAGTGGCTCACATGTGTAATCCCAGCACTGTGGGAGGCTGAGGCGGGCAGATCACCTGAGGCCAGGAATTCGAGACCAGCCTGGGCAACATGGAGAAACCCTGTCTCTACTAAAAATGCAAAAATTAGGTGGATGTGATGGTTCATGCCTGTAGTCCCAGCCACTCTGGAGGCTGAGGCAGGAGAATCGCTTGAACCCCGGAGGTAGAGGCTGCAGTGAGCTGAGCTCACGCCACTGCACTCCAGCCAGGGCAACAGAGTGAAACTCTGTCTCAAGAAAATCCCAGCAGAGGTCTAGTCCAAGGCTGGCACCCATGGCTCCTGAATGTCAATGACGTTCTGCCCCTTCCCTCGTCTTTGCTTCCATCTGTGGCTCCTCCCCTCACCTCAGCTGCTCTGGAGCAAAAGCCCCCCCCCCAGAAGAGCCCCCGTCTTTGCTTTTGGGATAGTTCTTAAGCATAGCCGTGCAGCGAAGCAAATATTTCCCAGCACTTTCATACAGGGCTGGCGAAGTATTGGAGGTAAACCGCCAAGGGGCTCCTCTCTTTGGGAGGCTACAGTTGGGGGAGGAGGGAGCCGGGGCGGGAGTGGTCCTGGCAGGCAGAGCTGAGTTCTGGGTTAGGAATACATCCCCCCAGTCCTCTCCCAGCTCCTCTGGGAAAACAAATCCGCCTAGAGGAGCTGTTTCCAGGAACCCCTGACAACATGAGGCGTGGAGGCAGGGAAGATGCGTTGAATCACAGCCGCAGAGAGTGCGTTAGAGGCACCCCTAACTGGATTTCCTGCTGCTCTGCAGAGCAGAGGCGAGTGGTGAGAAGAAATCTTTAAGTGTGAAACATGAAGTGAGTATTTTGAGAGGTGCCCTGTGGCTGGCTATGTCCCTTGCAGCAAGCTTGATGTAGCCAGTGTGGAATTCCTGGGCCAGGCTCTCCCCACCGTGACCTTGGCTTTCCAATCTATAGAATGGGATCCTGGCTGGGCCTGGTGGCTCATGCCTATGATCCCAGCACGTTGGGAGGCTGAGGCAGGAGGATCTCTTTGAGTCCAGGAGTTTGAGACCAGCCTGGGTAACATAGAGAGACCCGGTCGTGTGTGTGTGTGTGTGTCCCAAACACTAGATGGTTTGCGAGGTTCCTTCCAGCTCTGAGCTGAGCCTAAGGAAACTGACTTCTTGGTGGCAGCAGCACTGCCTGCTCCCCAAAGCCCCCGGCTCCATTCCTGGGAACCCAGAGGCCTAGTGTGAGCTGCCCCCTGCCCTGTGCAGGGACAAGGACTTTGATTATCCCCTTCTGTTGGCAGTGAGCCTCGATTTGGGGAGTCAGAAAGAACCTCCCGTGGCCGCCGGGGCCTCCAGCTTGCTCGCTCCCTCGGGGCCTCTTTGCCACTTTCTGCCAACTCCAGGGCACTCCTTGCGCACGCTCCAGACTCCTTCTTCCCCCGTTACGGTGTCAGTGAAGCAGAGAACCATTGCTGGAGAGGAAGGGTCAGCAGATTTAACTTGGCTCTTGCATCTAGAGAAATAAGATCCAAATACTTCCCTCTCTGGGGGCTGAGAAGCGCCTGTCTCCATGCCCTTCTTCCTCTGTCCACTCTCCCGCTGGTACCCAGCGTGGAGCAGAGGGCATGGCTGCCAGGGGGAGACCACCGCTGCCTTGTGAGGACCACCTTGGGGACCTGCGTGGAAGGGAAAGGAATGGCGGCACTTTCTTTGGGGTCTTCTCAGTGCCCTTGGGCTTAGGGTACTTGGATTCTTCAGCCTGTTCTCTGGAGAAGCAGCATGTTCGGGTTATAGCAAAGCAAGCCCATAAACCCCCTCCCCTGCTAAGCCAAGCTTATAACAAAACAGCCTTAAGCCTTGTAAGCAGGGCACCTGGGTTCCAGGATGTGGTCACACCCGGTTCTCAAACCCAAGATGTTAACCCAATTAAGCAGAATGTCAGCCCCTAAAAACCAAAATGTGGTTTTTCTTTTTTTTTTTTTTCGAGACAGAGGTTCACTCTCGTTACCCAGGCTGGAGTGCAATGGCGCGACCTCGGCTCACCGCAACCTCCGCCTGCTGGGTTCAAGCAATTCTCCTGCCTCAGCCTCCCGAGGCAGCCTCCCAGCTGGGACTACATGTGCGTGCCACCATGCCCAGCTAATTTTTATATTTTTAGTAGAGACGGGGTTTCACCATGTTGACCAGAATGGTCTCAATCTCTTGACCTCGTGATCCACCCACCTCGGCCTCCCAAAGTGCTGGGATTATAGGCGTGAGCCACCACGCCCGGCCTGAAAACAGCACCCCGGCTACCTGCAAACCCCCTATATAACCCCCATAGTCTGTAAGCCAGGCTGCTGCCTTCACTGCCTGTGGTGAGCCAACCTGGCAGGTTAAAATAGACTTGCTAAACCTGATGCTGGGTCTGCCTCTCCATCCTTTCGGTCAGCCTTACACAGGAGGGCAGGGCCTTTGAAGTCCCTGGCTGACTTGCCTCATCACCCTCTGTATTTAGCATGCACTTAGTCCTTACTCTGGCCCTGTGAGATGAGGGGTTGCAGCTGCCTTTACAGACATGGAAACCAAGGTCCCAAGGGGTGAAGTGGCTTACCAAGCCTCCCAGCTGGGATGTGACTGCCTTTCCCCATCAGCCCAGCCTCGGAGGCAAAAAGGCCAGAGGAAGGAGGAGCGTAGGGGTCTTGGAGGGCTGCGGGGCTGTAGGTACCCTGACCCGGCCTCCCAGGTTCCACACTGAGCTCTCTGATGGTCAGAAATGAGCCTACTCACCTGGGTATCCCTGCTGCCAAACTCAGTGCCTGGCACAAATGTTTAAAATGAACCCACAAGTCTTTTGTTGTTGTTTTTGAATTGGAGTCTCACTCTGTCACCCAGGCTGGAGTGCGGTGGTGTGATCTCAGCTCGCTGCAACCTCCGCATCCCAGGTTCAAGCGATTCCCCTGCCTCAGCCTCCCGAGTAGCTGGGATTACAGACGCGCACCACCACACCTGGCTAATTGTATTTTTTGTTGAGACGGGGTTTTACCATATTGGCCAGGCTGGTCTCGAACTCCTGACCTACACGTGATCTGCCCGCCTCAGCCTCCCAAAGTGCTGGGATTACAGGCATGAGTCACTGTGTCCAACCTGAACCTAAAAGTCTTAAGTTATGGATCCCATCCAGCGAGGGGGCAAGGTGGGACGCCTTGAGGAGCCAGACTGTTTGTCAGAGAAGCAGGCATCTTAGGGGCTGTCTTAGATCTGTGGCTATAAACATTAGAACTTGGCTGGTCTGAGAGTTCTAGAGGCAAAGGGAGGTAGTGTCCTAGGAGGTGCCTGCTGGGAGGCTGCAGAAAGACACTTCAAAGCTGCGCTGTCCAGGGTGGCAGCCCCAGCCACGTGTGGCTATCTAATTAAAAGTATTAAGTGAAGTTTAAAATGTATTTCTTCAGTTGCACAAGCCGTATTTCAAGTTCTCAGTAACCAGCTGTGGGTAGTGGCAAAGAGAGTGGACAGCAGGGATTTAGTCCTTCACTGGGGAAAGTTCCAGTGCACCGTGCTGGTTTTGACACCCAGCCTGGAAGTGGAGGCAGCAGTGGAAAGTGACAGCTTTGTCCAGGCAGCAGTGAGGGTGCAGTCCCGGGGCCTTCAGCCTATGCATGTCGGGTGCGTGCTGGCTCTGGGCAGTGTGTCATAGTAAAGCGTCCGGTGGCCCTGGGGCTGCTGTGCAGGCCTCCCAGGTGGGCAGCAGGCGAAGAGTTCTGCCCTGCTGCCCCTGACTGTCCCTGGCCCTCTACCCAGGTGGCTCTCCTACCTCCTGCTGTTTATCCTGGATCTGGTCATCTGCCTCATGGCCTGCCTAGGACTGGCCAAGCGCTCCAAGTGTCTCCTGGCCTCGTGAGTATTCCTACCCATGGACCTGGGACAAAGATCTGGGCGAGATGCCATCATCAGAGAGAGACGAGGGCCTGGCCAGCTCCAGAGTGCGGGGACAACAGCCAGGCTGCCTGAGGCCACCTTCTGCCCTATCCTCAGCACTCAGCAGAGGAGACAGACAGCAGCCACCAGCTCACCATCTGGTCACCAAACAAGCAAGCATTAGGCTTTCCTTCTTCTCTGGGCCTGACTCTGCTGAACAGCTAAGGAACGTGGGCCCACGCATGAGAGCCTCTGGCCATCTTAGCCAACGCGTCCCCCTTGGCCTGTGCTCTTACGCCCGGGTCTCTTTAACCCCAAGGACCTGGGCTCCGTGGTCCTCCCCTAGTAGTTAGCAGGGCCCATGTCAGGGCAGGGACTGAGGCTGCCTTTGGATCCATTGCAAGGGCCTGGGGGCCAAGGTGGGCGGGAAGAAGACTGGGAGGAGAGGACCCCCGCCTGCCAATCTTGTCGCCTGCCTCTCTCCTAGGATGCTGTGCTGCGGGGCACTGAGTCTGCTCCTCAGCTGGGCGTCCCTGGCCGCTGATGCAGCTGCGGCAGTGGTGAGTTGGGGGGAGGAGTGGGGTGGGTAGTGGATGGTCTGCCAGGATACTCTGGGGATGTGTCCTGCCTAGAGCCTCCAAGCAGGGCCAGCTTCCGGTCCCAGCTCCTAATCTAGAATCCCAGAATCTCAGAACCAAAGGGACTTGTGTCATCTGAACCAGCCCCTCTCGTTACAGATGGGGAAGCGGGCCCAGAGAAAGGAAGGGGCCTGCCCAGGGGCAGAGCCAGGATGAGAGACCCATGCTTCACACCCAAAGAGACGCTCCGGCCACCCCAGGCATGCTTATGCTTAGGCATGCCTGGGTGACCAGGGGCTTCTCTCTGGGTGTGAAGAACTGACCAGGTCTCATGAGGATGGGTAGAGGTCCGAGTCTCAGACCGGGGAAGCCCTCCCGCATCAGAAGCTGCTGCTTTGCCAGCTCCCCAGGCCGTGGGACTGTAGAAGGTGGCGTTTGACTTGCCTTCCATCATAATGCCCCGGGACTCCCAGGGTCTGAAGCACACATGCTATATGTTTCTGGAAGTGGTGCCTCAAAATGGTTTAAAAAAGGAAAAGGTGGGGGCTTCCTATGTGGGTACACATGATCTTTAATGGACCTAAGGCTGGCAGTAAGCCGTGTGCATGAGGCTGTTCATTCGCTCAGCTGACATTGTTTGCTGGGTGGCACTCGATGGTACAAGATGCCTGGGGTGCGGTGCGGAAGCCAAGAGGACGTGATGTTTGCTGTTGACAGAGTTCCAGCCTCTGGAAGCAAGACTTGTGGGCAGATCACTGCAACCCCAGGCTTCAATACAGGGGGAGGCGCGCTGTGTGTGTGTGTGTGTGTGTGTGTGTGTGTGTGTGTGTGTGTGTGTGTGTGTGTGTGTGTGCGTGTGTGTGTGGTGTGTGTGTGCGTGTGTGTGTGTTCATGCACACACATGTGATAGAAAAAAACAATTTACCAGGGGAATTCAGGAACCCCTCTCTGATTCAAGGGCCACAGACTAACCCCCAGGACATGAAATCTGTCCTGCCCTCAGCGACCTGGGGCTTAATAGGATAAGATCGGGGTGGCTTGTACCAGAAGCTCCCTAACCAAACTCACACCTCGCCCAGCGACTTGGGGGACTGACCACCAGCTCTGGTCATGGACACAGTCCCCTCAGGGACTCTGGCACTACCTTAGGCAGAGGCATGTGCAGAAGGGGAGAAGAGTGGGTGTCTCCTGTCTTTGCTCCCCGCCACCCCAGTGTAGTGACCACAGGCCAAGGACTGGTAGAGAAAAGGCCCAGGTCATGTTTGAAAGCATGAGGAGCTGGGATGGCTGTAAACAGTGCCACTGCTGGCCAGGGCGCCATGTGCCGCTGCCTGGCCTGCAGCCTCTCCTCTGGGGCCAGGGACACACACAAGCAAGCCGCAGGGAGCGCAGGACGAGCTCCTCCAGGGCACAGTCCCGCTTTCTGGGCAGTCTCTGCCTTCTGGAGGCAGCGGTGGCTTCCAGCTTCCACAGTGAGCTGCCCTTTGGTAGCCGCCCCTCCCAGTGGGGGCTCCTCCCTCTCACCAGGCTTCGGTGTTCACAAAAACCAGAGGCCTTTTAATTTCCCAGCCGGGTGCCCTGGAATGCGGGGGAGCTGGGGGAGAAAGGCCATTTCCCTAATTCCTCTAGTCAGGGCCTTGTGTGCAAGAGGGGGAGCCGGCGGTGGAGCTGAATGGGCCTTTGATGGGGCTGGAGATGCTGCTGCATTTTAATAGGAAGCCGGGTGAGGAGGAGCCAGGGGGCGGGGGAGGGCAGCCGGCTGTCCTAGGGTTATTGTGGGGGAGCTTTTGTGTGGCCTCCCAATGCCACCCTGCTCTCTGAGGCCTGTTTTGACAGCCGTGGGGCCAGAGGACTGACAAGGCCTCTCCTCACCCCCCTCCCACCCCTCCTTATCCCTAGAAAGGACTCCATGAGGACAGAGCACTGCCCGGAGATCTGCTCCGGGTAGGGGAGAGGAGGGTGGACAGGACTTGACAACTGAGCTCTGAGCCTCCAGGCCCTGGGGCCACCCCTGTGTCAGCACTGCCAGCCAGGAGGTGCCTGGGGTGAGGGGCTAGAGCAGCCAGAGAGGGTGGGAAGCCCTGGAAGAAGGAAGGGGGAAGAAATGGGTTCAGCTGTGAGGGACGGAGGCAAGGGCTGTCACAAGTGCTTTGGCCACCGAGCATGGGACAGAGCGTTCCGGGGGACTGCTCCAGCCAAAGGGCAGCCAGGCCTTTCCCTGAGTCAGAGGGTAGGAGTGTGGCCTCTGGAGCCACGCTGCCTGGGCCCACATCCAAGCTTCACCCCTTCCCAGCAGTGGAACCCCGGGAAGGTTACTGGGGCTCTCTGTGCCTCAGTTTCCTCCTAGGCGGGTAGGGAAGATAACAAGACTTACCTCAAAGGGCTGTTGGTAGGAAAAGGTGAGTGGATTAATCCTGGGAGGCACACAGAAAATGCCCAATAAGCAGTAGCCACTGCTGGCTTCCTGTGTGTTCAGCATCATCGTGGTATCATGGTAGGGTCACGGGGGCCGCTTCAGGCCCTCACCTCTGTTCTCAGGAGCTGCCTGCAGACTCAGCCATCGCCTGGGCTGGTTACTGGGCAGCCTCTCCCACCTGCCCCAGTTGTGCTCAGTGCTTTCTTCCTGTCCCCTCCTGCCATCTTCATCACCGTGGCTTGAGTGATGCACACGTGTGTTAGTTGTTTTCACGCTGCTGATAAAGACATACCCAAGACTGGGCAATTTACAAAAGAAAGAGCTTTAATAGGACTTCCGGTTCCACATGGCCAGGGCAGCCTCACCATCGTGGCGGAAGACAAGGAGGAGCAAGTCACGTCTTACATGGATGGCAGCAGGCAAAGAGAGAACTTGTGCAGAGAAACTCCCATTTTAAAAACCACCATATCGGCCAGGCACAGTGGCTCATGCCTGTCATCTGAGCACTTTGGGAGGCCGAGCAGCGTGGATCATCTGAGGTCAGGAGGTCAACACCAGCCTGACCAACATGAGGGAACCTCATCTCTACTAAAAATACAAAATTAGCCAGGCATAGTGGTGCATGCCTGCAGTCTCAGCAACTCAGGAGATGGAGGTTGCAGTGAGCTGAGATTGCACCACTGCACTCCAGCCAGGGCGACAGAGTGAGACTCTGTCTCAAACAAAAAAAACAACCCATCAGATCTTGTGAGACTTACTATCACAAGAACAGCATGGGAAAGACTTTCCCCCATGATTCAGCTGCCTCCCCACCGGATCCCTCCCACAACACATGGGAATTCAAGATGAGATTTGGGTGGGGACACAGCCAACCCATATCAACATGCACACACACACAAGTGCCTATCACACATGTGATGCACACACACGCAGGTGCTTGTCTTCATTCATAGGAGAGCTGACTCCTCACTGAGTCCCACACTCCAAGCCATCCTATGCACCTGTCCCAGGGATGGAGGTTCCAGCGGGGCTGAGGGGCGTGAAGAACAGGCCTGGCCTAGGAGGGGGAAGGAGGGAGGCAGGAAGACCACGTCACTGTGGAGCCTTGGACTGGGGCCTCCTGTCCTCTCCTTTCTTGGTTCTCAAACTTCTTGGGGTGACCCAAACTGAGATGGTGCCCTCACTCTATTTTCCCAAGGCTTCCCCAATCCTCCACTTGGGCCTGGCTGCCCTCTCTCTGTCACTCCAGCTGGGGGATGGAGGCACACCACCAGGCCTGCTGGCACTGCAGCTCTGATAGGTAATAATAGGCCAGGTTGATGTATTATGAATGCTAGTGGTTTGTATATAAAGCATTTCTCCCAGGGTCTTAAGTGCATTTAAGTGCATGCTTCTGTGTGTATGTGTGTGTGTGTGTGTGTGTGTGTGTGTGTGTTCCCCGCATGCGTGCACATGGGGCTCTGGGGAAGCTTTGTCTCTAGAGGGGCATGTTATTCCCCACCCTCGCTATACACACATTTTCTAGACCATAAGTGCTGTGATACGCTTACCTCTAGGTGCTAAAACCCTGCACAGCACCGAGTAAGTGCTCCATAAATGTCTATCAACTTAGCAAGTGGGTGAGTGATGCTCTATCATGGACCCCTGAGGCAGTGGCTCCTGAAGGAGGACGGGGCCACCGGCAGAACAGGGCACTCAGAGGGGTCCCCTGCCCAAGGAGCATGCTCCAGAGAAAAGGGAGGCCCCTAGGAACAGGCCAGGGGACCGGAGCTCTCCCTGGCTGCTGTGGAAGGCAGAGGCCCCCCTTTATCCAGTCCTCAGAGCACCCCCGGGCCAGATCTGGGGTGGGCCTGGCTTGGAGGCCGTGTCCCTGCTGCCGCCTCTCCTGGGGCCCTTGTCTGTTCCCAAGCTGCTGCATGGGCCTTGACAATCACCTAGCCAGGCCGTGCTATGGGCCAGCTCCTCCAGCTTGTAAGTGGCAGATGCGTCTCAGCCCTGTTCCCTTCCCACCCCGTGTCTCAGCAGGTGAGGACCTGCACCCAAGGCTCACAGATGCTTCAGCACCAATTTCATTCTAAAAAGAGTTCAGGGGAGCCTTCCTAGAATGACCACCAGTGCCTGTAGGATTTGATCATAGCCAGACAAACCATTAAAGCAGACACGGGCAAATGGGACCATGATGTAATGAACTCCCTTGCACACAGCCTGCAGCTGCCCTGGGGCCCAGGACGCTGGCCCACTAGGGTCTGTCCCAGAAGAGGCGTTTGGAAGTAAGAGTAACAGTTAGCATACCCTCTGCCCCAGTCGCTTTTCTGAACACCACGGGCATGGGGTGAACGGCATCATCCCCATGTCACAGATGAGGCACCTGGGGCACAGGAAGAATAAATAACTTGTCCAAGGTAACAGCTGGGAAGGGGCAGAGCCAAGTTGGAACCCAGGAGGCTGGCTCCAGAGTCTGCTCCTTGCCACCTGGGAGGGAACTCGAGGGGCTGGGGTGCTGGGCTCCTGGCTCCTCTTAGGGACCCGATGTCCTGGTGTCTGACTTTCTTCCACCCTGTCCCTGTCTCCCTGACTCAGGGCACCAGTGACTTCTGTGTGGCTCCTGACACCTTCATCCTGAACATCACAGAGGGCCAGATCAGCACAGGTGACACGCTCTCGGGCCACTGCTGTGGATGCATGGGTGGCCGGGCGGTGTGCCCCGACCTACCTCTTTCAGCCCTGCAGCCATCCAACCCCTTGTCAGCCCTGAACTTCAAGCCTAGCTCATGCTCTAGGCTGTTTCCTAGAAACTGCCTCCCTTGGGAGCTTGGGGATGGGGGAGGGAGGCCTGGCTTGGCCGCCAAGGATGATAGAGATGTCATCTGATCATGTGTGAGCTGCCTGACGCCCTGCTGTTGCCCTGCAGAGGTGACTCGCTACTACCTGTACTGTAGCCAGAGCGGAAGCAGCCCCTTCCAGCAGGTACGCCCCTCACCCTGCCCTCCGCCGCTCCATCAGCTCGTTCCCTCTTGACCCTAAGCCCTACCACTCACCAGAACAGCAGAGGTGGTGGGACCTTCCCTGCTTCACCGTGGTCCTCTCCTTAGCTGCTTCTGTGAAGAGGGCCGTGCCCTCGGCCATGGATTCTAGAGTGGTGGTTACTGTGTGCACAGCTCAGTGGGGGAGCTGGTTCCCATGCAGATGCCGGACAGGAGCTCTGGGGTGGGGCTGAGATTCTGCACTTGTCACAAGCTCCCAGGCAAGGCCAGGGCTGCTGGTCTGAGGACCACATCTGAGCTGCAAGCAGGGAGAAGACTCTGCAGCTTTCAAGAAGCCAGAGGGGAATGGGGGAGACTTCCTGCAAGTGTGTGCCACTCAAGAAGCCAGAGGGATGCGGGGGAGACTTCCTGCAAGGGTGTGCAACTCAAGAAGCCAGAGGGATGGGGGAGCCTCCCTGCAAGTGTGTGCAACTCTCAAGAAGCCAGAGGGATGGGGGAGCCTTCCTGCAAGGGTGTGCAACTCTCAAGAAGCCAGAGGGATGGGGAAGCCTCCCTGCAAGTGTGTGCAACTCTCAAGGAGCCAGAGGGATGGGGGAGGCTTCCTGCGAGTGGAAGGGCCTGTGCAGCTGCAGCCAAGTGGGAGGGGGCAGGAGCACAGGCCCCTAGGCTGCCGTGGGGCTCCTGGGAGATGGAGCCTCACAGCGGGCGTATCTCTCCTGGCGCAGACACTGACCACCTTCCAGCGCGCGCTCACCACCATGCAGATCCAAATCGCAGGGCTGCTGCAGTTCGCTGTGCCCCTCTTTCCACCGCAGAGGTAAGGCAGCCGTGCAGAAATTGGGGAGCCCCAGATGAGCCCTGACCGCCCTTTCCCCTGCCTCAGCCCCAGGGCCAGGCTGTGCACAGCTGGCTGCTGGCTCTCTGCGCTCCCTCCCCTTGACTCGGCTCCCTTCCTGGGCTCTAGAGGCCCCTAAGCACAGCTGCTGTGGTGGTTTTCTTCGCCAGCTCTCCCCTACAGCCCCTCGGCCTCTCTTTCTCTTCCCACTTCAGAAAGACCTGCTTGCAATCCAGCTCCTGCTGAACTCCTCAGAGTCCAGCCTCCACCAGCTGACTGCCATGTTGGACTGCCGAGGGCTGCACAAGGTGCTGGGGGCCCTGGGGGCATGTGGAGAGGGTGAGGGCACCCAGCAGGCCTCTTCCAGAGAGAAGCCAGTAGAGGCCGAGGGGAGCAATGGCCTGGACCCCCTTCAGGCCCAGGAATGGAGCTGAAGCCAGACAGTGGGGAAGGGAGGGGTGCCTGGCCTCTCTCCGGGGCCTGAGACAGGGAAACTCAGTACAAGGGACCAGGGGTCAGGGATGGGAGAGTTGGATCTGGTTGACTCTGGGTCACTGGGGGGGACCCTGACCAATACGAGGGAGGCTGTTCCCCGTTGTCCAGACTCCTGGCCATTTGGTCAACACATCTGTCTCCCTGGGTTGCAAGTGGATGTCGCAGTCCCATTGCCAGAGTCATCCCTCCAGGAACTTGGAATATCAGACAGACACAATGGTGCCGGAGACACACTGGGAGCACGTGACAGCCCCCCACCCCTAAGCAGTGAGCCCGGGTATGGCGACAGCCTTCACATCCCATATGGATTTCGTCGTCATCATGGCTGTCAGCTCCATGCTTGGCCCTGTTTTGTGCATTTTATATCCAGGATGTCATTGAGTGCTCACTATTACTGTGAAACACATGCTGTTTCCTAGGAAATTTACATACGTGTGTGGATGGACAGATGCAGATATAGCTATTTCTGTGTGTGTGTGGGTGTGTGCACATATGCATGTGTGTGGTGTGGGTGTGCATTTGTGTGTGTGTGGTGTGTGTGTATGTCTATAAGTGGGTGTGTGTGGTATGTGTGTGTGTGCTGGTGTGTTGTACACGTGTGTACATATATGTGGTATGTGCACGTGTGTGTGTGTGCATTGTGTGTGTGTGTGTGTGTGTGTGTGTGTATATATATATAGTGGTTTACTGAAGAGTCCTGAGCTGGCACATCAGGGGCTTGGGTTTGGATCCTGGTAGTCTGACCTCAGAGCTGAGAACGTGGTAGTCACCTGTCTCTTCTCTCCTTCCCCTTCTGCATCTGATCCCCAGCAAGTCTTGGCAGCTGTCCTCTCAGCTGTATCCTGAATCCATTTCTCTTTCTCTCCACGGCTTCCACCATGGTCGGGTCCTGCTCCAGCAGGCAGTGGCCTCCTCCCACTCTCTCTTGCCCCCTCATCATCCATGAGATTTCACACATGCAGCCAGAGCAGTCCTTTTGCAAAATAGATTGGATCACATCCCTTCCATTCCCAAACCCTTGATGTCTTTCTGACCCCTTTTAGAATTCCGTACTCCTCTCCTGCACTGCAAGGCCCAGCGTGACCCAGCCCCTCCAGCCTCATCTCCTGCTGGCCTGTGTTCTCTCTCTTTCCTGAACAGGCCAAGTCTGCCTCCTCTGCCTCCTCTTCTCAAGGGGTGCTGCTTCTTGCTCTGCTGGCCTCAGCTTCAGTGCCCCCTGTCTCAGTTCCCCACCCTGCAACCTCATCTGCCCTGTTCAGAGCCAGCTTCTCAGGGCCTAGCGCACAGTAGGTGCTCAGCAAATGTTTGCAGAGTGAACCCAAGAAGCCCGTTGTGTTAGGCTCCAAAGTGTGGACCCTTAATGACACTATAAGGGGCTCAGGATGGGAAGTAGCCAGGAGACCCCAGGTCCAGGCTTTGCCCCGACTCCTCACTAGCTGTGTGTCCCTCCTCTTCCTCCAGGACTACCTGGATGCCCTTACCGGCGTCTGCTACGATGGCCTTCAGGGCCTGCTCTACCTCGGCCTCTTCTCCCTCCTGGCCGCCCTCGCCTTCTCCACCATGATCTGCGCGGGCCCAAGGGCCTGGAAGCACTTCACCACCAGGTGGGCTGCCTAGTAAGAAGACCACCAGCTGTGGGTCTCCTGGGAGGGCAGCAGGCAGGGGGCTCTGCTCTGCGCTTGAGCTGATAACCCAGGACTGAGGGTTATCAGAGGGCCCAGGCATTCAGCTCAGCAGGCTGACTTCTACAGAAGCTTCCCCCGAGTCCAGACAGACCCTGCAAAGGAGTTTGGTGGGGCCCAGAGCGGGAGCTGGGCCCAGGGTGGTGACAACCCTCAGGCCACAGCCTGGCCTCCCTGCTCCTCTCTTCTCACCTGGACTTGTGATCTGGAGTGAGGAGAGTTCCTGGTGCTGGGAGGGGGTGCCCGGGGATACCAAGGATACATGATGTCACTGTTATCAGGGAACCTGCAGTCCCCTTGACGAGATGGACAGGGACAGGACTGTGTGTAGGCCCCTCATGGGCAGACTAGGCAAGAGGACGCAGGGTAGGGAGGACCCACGTGCGCACGGTCAGCGTGGTGGGGAGCCCGGAAGAGCTGGTCGTGAAGTTGGGAGTGGGCCAGAATGGTCTCAGGGCGCAGGGCTGGTGACCATGCTTTAGAGGAGTCTCAAGGAGGTACGTGTGGCCAGAGGGGGTCCTGGGAGGGGAAGGCAGGGAAGCAGGACAGCACCCAGCTGCCTCGGAGCCTCCTTCCCCCTTCACAGCCGGCCGTCTTCTACCTGTTGTTCTAGAAACAGAGACTACAACGACATTGATGATGATGACCCTTTTAACCCCCAAGCCTGGCGCATGGCAGCCCACAATCCCCCGAGGGGGGCAGCTTCACAGCTTCTGCAGCTACAGCAGTGGCCTGGGCAGCCAAACCAGCCTGCAGCCCCCGGCCCAGACCATCTCCAACGCCCCCGTCTCCGAGTACATGTATGGGCTGCACACACTACCCAGACAGCATGTGGGGGGCCTACAACACCGGCGGGGAGGCGGGGGAGGAAGGCCCCCAAGACCGCCCATGGTCCCCATTACAGCCAGGGGGTGTCTGGAGGGGAAGGCCCCTGGGGAGCGTCTGGTCACCCCTCCACATCCACACGTGCTGGAGGAAGATCCACGGGTGCAGGCAGCAGCCTCTGCCACAAGCTGGTGGGGACGGGCCCCAGGCCTGAGAAGCTGCATGTCTCCAGGCCACGCTGCTCCTAGCCGCTGTCACCCATCAGCCACTTGTCCCCAGGCTCCCCAAGGCGCTTATATCATGTCTGCCCACCACACTCCCTCCACTCTATCTGTGGTCCGGTTCCATCCCCCCCACTCCCATATGCTCACCCATGGGGCTCTCCTGCAGAAATCTACACACACCCGCACTCCCACGCCGTCCCCTCCTGAGCTCCCCTTTCATCCCTGCAGGAACCAAGCCATGCTCTTTGGTAGGAACCCACGCTATGAGAATGTGCCACTCATCGGGAGAGCCTCCCCCTCCGCCTACGGTAATTAGGGCTCTGGCCCTTCCTTGTCGGGGTAACACGTAAAGGGAAAACCTCCTCCCAACCCAGTGAATCCTCTCCGCAAAGGCAGAAAAGAATGAAACAGTTCTGTTCTTGAATAAGCGCTAAACCAGACCGTCATGGGTATCCCAGGCAGTCTGCTAAGGAGATTGCAAAGACGCAAGAAATCTCCCTCCTTCCCCTGGCCGGGCAGGAACAAGACACAGCCCACTGCATACCTGTCATCCAGCAAGAGGACTTGATGGCACCGTTTGTCACAGTAGTACACCAAAGCCCACTAATTGGGGTGGCCATTCTGGCCAGGTAATTGCCTTTATTTATTTTTTGAGATGGAATCTCGCTCTGTTGCCCAGGCTGGAGTGCAGTGGTGCAATATCGGCTTACTGCAACCCGGGTTTCAAGCAATTCTCCTGCCTCAGCCTCCCAAGTAGGTGGGATTACAGGTGCCTGCCACCACGCCCAGCTAATTTTTGTATTTTTGGTAGAGACAGGGTTTCACCATGTCGGCCAGGCTGGTCTTGAACTCCTGACCTCAAGTGATGCGCCCACCTCGGCCTCCCAAAGTGCTGGGATTTCCAGCATGAGCCACCGCACCCAGCCAGCTAATTGCCTTTATCCAGAGGAAAAATGAAAATATTTCCATGACAATCAGATAGCTACAGCTTGGAGCCAGGCTCACAAGTGAACTGTCCCTGAGAAGGAGATGAGCTGCTGTCCTCCTGATGTTCCTACTTCCAAGAGATGGCTCCCAGACATAAGAAACATCCCTGGATTGTAACACTGGCAAGGGCCATAGTCAGCCTTTAAGAGGGTTTGTGTACATCTCAAAAAACAGAAATCATTTACAATGATAAGTTTTCTAAAGGAGATACTCCAAGAGAGAGGGGGGTCTCTTTCCCTTTTTGCATCAGAGAAAATTAAGGACATATTTTTCTTTTTAGATGTCTGTTTATCTTAACCCTTGGTCTCCCCCTGGGCTGGAGGGTGGGTTGGCTGTGGTGGCGGGTCTGGGAGGGCTGAACCTGGACACAGCCTTTCCCAGTCCATCTCAGTTCCCCCATTTCCCTAGGACTGTGCCCGAGTGGGGTCTGTGCCTTCTGTCCACCCACCACCTCCAGCCAGAGTACCTGAGATGCAGCCTCAGGGGAGGAGCTCAGGGTGTGGGGGGTGGGCAGGTTAAGAAGAAAAGACCCTGCTGTCTCATCACAGAGAAGTATCCAAAGGACACGGAAATACTGACTGAGACAGAGCTGCAGACAGTGAAGTGACCGTCGAGGGTCAGGGACTCAGACTCCAGTGCAAATGCCTGGGTTCAAATCCCAGCTAATTGCTTATGGTCTCTGTGGTTTTGGACAAGCGCTTTGCCTCTCTCTGCCTCAGTTTCCCCATCTATAGAATGGGTATGGGAATACTAGCACATACCTCGTGGGATGGATTCATTGTTATCAAAGCACACATGTGAAGCACACAGTGAGTGCCACAGGACAGTGAGCTGTTGCTATTTTTTCTTCCACCCCACCTTCTCTACAGAGCTGTGGCATTTATTTATTTATTTATTTATTTACTTTTGAGATGGAGTCTCGCTCTTTTGCCCAGGCTGGAGTGCAGTGGTGCAATCTCAGCTCACTACACCTCTACCTCCAGGTTTAAGCAATTCTCCTGCCTCAGCCTCCCAACTATCTGGGATTACAGGTATGTGCCACCATGCCTGGCTAATTTTTGTATTTTTAGTAGAAACGGGGTTTCACCAGGCTGATCTTAAACTCCTGAACTCAGGTAATCCACCCACCTCAGCCTCTCAAAGTGTTGGGATTATAGGTGTGAGCCACTGCAGCCCGCCAGAGCTGTGGTATTTGTAAGAAAGGACAAGGGGAATCAAAGACGGGCCAGAAGTCTGCCACGGGGTGGGCAGAAGGGTTCTGGAGCCAGGCGTCTGCCTTCATCGGGCCAGGCAAGGCATTTCACTGCCCCTCTCCAGGTAGTTTGGAAGGATCCATCCAACAGGAAAACAGAAGCACTGGAGCCCGAGTACCTGGGACCAGCGTGATAGACCTGGGTTCTGAGGACCCAGGAGCTGCACGCACAGGCATCCAGGGAGCCAGCTTCCTGATCATGGCGCTTGGTGAAAATCGTAGTGTCAGACCCAGGAAAAGGGCAAGTGGAACCGGGTCCCTGTGTTCAGGAAGTTCCAATCTATAGAAGGGGCGCTAGAGAAGGCTGCCTGTAGAAAGTGCCACAAGGTACTTTGGGACCAGAAAGAAGGAACTGTCCTTGCTGCTGCTCTAGGGGATTCCAGAAAGTTCTATTTAATAGGTGGCATTTGAGCCACAGTGACATTTGGCAATGTCTGGAGACTTTTTCCTCACCTCACTTGGGGGCTGGGGCTGGGGCCTGGATCCTATTGGCCTCAAGTGGGTGGAGCCCCCACCACAAAGCGTGGCGCAGCCCCGAATGTCCACAGGTTATGGGGCCTATCCTCTGCATGTGGGATGTTTAGCAGCATCCCTGGCCTCTGCCCACTGCAAAGTCTGCTGGAACCAATGCCCCGTCATTCACTCCTGTGCCACCACCTTGGTGCCTTTGCCTGGAGCACCTCACCTGCTGTCCCTTCCTGCAGCTCTACAAACACAAGCCCCAGCCTTGTGTTGTTCCTTCTTCCGGGGGTCCTCGGGAGTGAGCTGGTTGAACCTGTATTCAAAGTCAGCACCACTTTTTTTTTTTTTTTTTTTTTTTTTGTTTGAGACAGTCTCGCTCTGTTGCCCAGGCTAGAGTACAGTGGCGCAATCTCAGGTCACTGCATCCTCCACCTCCTGGTTCGAAGCAGTTCTCATGCCTCAGCCTCCCGAGTAGCTGGGATTACAGGCATATGCCACCACACCCTGCTAATTTTTGTATTTTTAGTAGAGATGGGGTTTCACCATGCAGGCCAGGCCGGTCTCGAACTCCTGGCCTCAAGTGATCTGCCTGCCTCGGCACCCACAAAGTGCTGAGTTACAGGCATGAGCCACTGTGCCCAGCCTAAAAGTCAGCACCTTTTAAATCCCAGCCTAGTTTCTCTCACTAATCAGAAGGCTCCTGGGTTCCTTTTTCCAACCATCAGCTGCTGTGGCCCCAGGAATGCAGAATGACCTTAATATTAATCTAAGCACAACATAATTAGGGGAAATCTGCTGTGAAAAAAGCATTACTCTATGCAAATTAAAATGATTTTCGGATTACCTTCTGTTTGAAAGATGCAGGCCACTCGTCCTGCCATTAGCAGAGATAATCAAGAACTGACCTTATTTGCAAGGCTCAAGGACAGAGAAAACCTTCCTCCCTAGATTTAAGACCTGCCCAGAAATGCTTAGTGCTTTGGCCATGTTGACCTAGCCCAGTCCCACCCAGCTCAGCCTGCCCCTGGGGGAGACCCTTCCATCTCCAGCAAGGGACCCAGAGAGGCATCTAATGATGCTGCTGACCAAGGAACCTCACGGCGCGGATCGTGTGGGTGTCTGCCCCAGTAAAGACAGCACAGCTGGCTGCGCCCCACCCTTCCCAGGGTGCCTGCTCTAAATACTCCTTAGCACCCAGCAAGTTCGAGAGGGATAAATTCCTCCCTCTGCCGAGCGCCCTCTCTGGGACAGTCAGGGGATCTTACTGGGTGGGTGACTTCACACCTGGTGATCCGGATATACTGCCTGTCCCTTGCTGGAAGTGTGTCTTTCCCCAGCTCCGCCTTCAAGGAATCATCTCTTCTATCTTTCTGGGCATTGTTTCCTGGACTTGAGGAACAAAAATGACCCAGGGCAATTGTTAAAAATACTGACGTTGCGACTTCTCTTCAGACTTACAGAAACAGAATCTCTTGGGGAAGGAGCCTGGGGGATTCTAAGTTTAACAAACTTATTATCATTCAAGTTCCGGGAAACTGCTTTGAGAAGGAGGGTCTTGGCCAGTGCAGTAGCTCATGCCTGTAATCCCAGCACTTTGGGAAGTCATGGCAGGCGGATCACTTGAGGCCAGAAGCTTGAGACCAGGCTGGCCAATATCGTAAAACCCCATCTTTACTAAAAATGCAAAGTTTAGCCAGGCATGGTGGCAGATGCCTGTAATCCCAGCTACTCGGGAGGCTGAGGCAGGAGAATCACTTGGACCCAGGAGGCAGAGGTTGCAGTGAGCCGAGATGGCGCCACTGCACTCCAGCCTGGGTGGCAGAGTGAGACTCTTGTCTCAAAAAAATAAAGAAGGAGGGTCTCATATTTGCGTATGCATCAGAATTGCCTGAGGGACCCACCCCATTTCTGATTCAGAAAATCTGGGTTGGAGCCTGGAGATGTGCTTTTTCTTTTTTTTCTTTTGAGACACAGTTTTACTCTTGTTGCCCAGGCTGGAGTGCAGTGGCATGATCTCAGCTCACTGCAAACTCCACCTCCCAGGTTCAAGCGATTCTCCTGCCTCAGGCTCCTGAGTAGCTGGGGTTACAGGGCCCCACCACCATGCCTGGCTAATCTTTTGTATTTTTAGTAGAAACAGGGTTTCACCATGTTGGCCAGGCTGGTCTCAAACTCCTGACCTCAGGTGATCCACCTTCCTCGGCCTCCCAAAGTGCTGGGATTACAGGCGTGAGCCCCCGAGACTTGCCAGAGATGTGTGTCTGACATTCCTAGGTAAAGCTGCTGCTGCTGCTCTGGAGACCGTGCTTGGAGAACCACTGCTCCGAGGCCGGCTTCTTCAGTCTCACTGCTATTGATAGGCAGCAGCATTCTCGCTGGGGGGGATTCCTGTGCATTGCAGCATGTCCAGCAGCGCCCCTGGCCTCTACTCAGTACATGCCAGTAACACCCCAGCCCCCAGCTGTGACAACCAGAAGTCTCCAGACATTGCCTAATGCCCCTGGGAGGCAAAAACACCCCTGCTTGAGACCCATTGGGTCAGAGAGCCTCATGCTCCCTCCTCCCCCTCCCCCACCCCAGGTGGAAGCATTCAGTTCCCCCCTGATGTGAATGGCCTGGACCCCTGAAACTTCCCTGGTTCAGGAGAGTGGCAGGTTCTGGAAGTCTGTTAGAAGTGTAGAATCTCAGGTCCTGTGGGCATGATCCCCAGGTGGCCTACGTGCAGGGTGTGAAGTGGGAGGCTGGCCGAGTGCAGTGTCTCACACCTGCAATCCCAGCGCTTTGGGAGGCCGAGGCGGGCAGATCATGAGGTCAGGAGACCGAGACCATCCTGCCCAATGTGGTGACACCCTGTCTCTACTAAAAATACAAAAATATTAGCGGGACGTGGTGGCACGCACCTGTAGTACCAGCTACTGGGAAGACTGAGACAGGAGCATCGTTTGAACCCAAGAGACACAGGTTGTAGTGAGCTGAGATTATGCCACTGAACTCCAGCCTGGTGACAGAGTGAGGCTCTGTCTCAAAAAAAAAAAAAAAAAAAAAAATAGTGAGAGGCCCTCTCTACTGCCAAGGACAAGTGACTAAGGTCTATCGAGCACCTTCTCTGTACTGGGTCACTGCCCCTCCAGCTCGAATGCACACTGGAATTGCCTAAAGAGCGCTAAAAAACACTGGTGGCTCTTTAAAATGCCTAGTTTTATGTTATGTGCTTTGTCTTTTTTTTTTTTTTTTTTTTTTTTTTTTGGAGACAGGGTCTTGCTGTGTTGCCCAGGCTGGAGTGTAGTGGTGTGACCTTAGCTTGCTGTAGCCTCCACCTCCTGGGCTCAAGTACCTCCTCCTCCCGCCTCAGCCTCCCGAGAGGCTGGGACTACAGGTCCACACCACCATGCCCAGCTAATTTTTTGTATTTTTGATAGAGACGGGGTTTTGCCATGTTGCCCAGCCTGGTCTCGAACTCCTGGGCTCAAGGGATCCTCCTGCCTCTGTCTCCTAAAGTGCTGGGATTACAGGTATTCGTTACCACCATTATGTGCATTTTGCATCAATACAAATATACATATTGATATACTGGTGGGTGTGGCCTGGGCCTCAGGATGTTTTTAAGCTCCCCCAGGTGTTTCTGATGCGCAGCTCAGTTTGAGGGCGGCTGTGTTAGGGCTCCTGTCTGCTCCATGTCATTTCACCCTTTCAGTGTAAGAGCTGAGTGCGCTTAGGTCCACATTGCAGGTAGGGAAACAGGCTAGGAAAGGTTGAGAACCTACGCCGAAGTCACAGGGTAAGATGCGCAGCTGAGATTTGAACCTGCGTCTCTGAGACTCTGGGCCTCTGCCCCCAGCCTGCTGGCTGCTGACTGCCTCTCCATGCACTGCTGCACCCTGACACTGGCCCCAGTGTGAGGGGACAGGCTGGGTGCTGGGGGGGTGTGCTGGGGCGGAGTGGACATTAGAGGACAGCTGGTCTGTGTGTACATTTTTTATTTCAGGCTGGGAGTCGGATGTCCTGATGGATTCGGGGTGGGGGCATGGCCGGGTTCCCCCCATTCCCTAAGACACCCAGCCCCGTTCCACTCTGAGAAGTCCCCGGAACCTTTGCTGGTGCAATGCCCAGTTGACCCGGCTCTGACCATCCCCTCTCTTCTCTCTCGGCAGTACTCTCCCAGCATGAGGGCCACCTACCTGTCTGTGGCGGATGAGCACCTGAGGCACTACGGGAATCAGTTTCCAGCCTAACAGACTTTCAGGGGTTCCTGCCTCCTTTTCCGTTTTGGTTTTTAATTAATGCAAACACAAGCTGAGTTTCTTTCATAGAAACCAAAGGCATCTGGAGCCCTAGAGGCCTCCTGCTGTGGTAGAGGAGCAGCTGGGATTCCTGACCAAAGCCCCAGGAGGGCAGAAGACCCACCACGCAGGCCAGCCTCTCCCTTCTGGCCTGTTCTCCACACCAGAAATGCCCCCAGGTGCTTGGCCGCCTCGGAGGCGCCGTCCCTGAGCTGGCTGCCTGGCCCTGCTCACCCCTTCTACTCACCCTGGCCAGGAGGAGAGTAGCTGTGAGGAGTGGGCCAGGTCAGGCGCCACCATCAGAGAGCTGTATGTGCTCTCCTGTCCCACAACCATGACTCTGCCTCTTGTCAGCACGACCGAGGGCCCAGACGACCCCTCTCAGAGTCACCTATGTCCTCCATTCCCCGCAGGTAACACTGAGAAGGGCTGATCAGGAGATGCTCTTTAAGAAGACGCACCTCTGATGAGACCAGAACAGCCCAAATCAGAGTTCCCAGGGCCAGACAGTCTCCTCCTGGGCCGTAGAGGGGAGGTGTCAGGAGAGGTCTGCAGTGGGGGACGGTGGCTCCGGGACTGGGGGTCACAGCCTGGTGGACCCTGGCGGGAACAGAGGTGAGAGCCTGCTGCATTCCGCCTGTCTCCCTAACCCACCATCACCTCGCCTGTATTCCGGAATCAGTGCTGCAGACGCGTTAGCTGCAGATAGGCTCAGTCTCAGGTATGAACAGACACTTTGAAACGACTTTAATTCTTTCTTTTCTCCAGTGTTTTAAACATGTTGATTAGCCAAAGAATTGAAACTCCTAGCACCTCCAGTTTTTACAACAGGTGTGCAGCTCATTCCTCACCCTGGTTTTTAGGTCACTACTTTTGCAGATTTTGCTGGCACCAGCCAGTTCTCCAGATCTGGAGGAGAGGGGAAAGGTGCCGACTCTTAAATAAAATAAGGATCAGTGAGACATCCTGTCCCAAGCTGCCGTTTGATCTGGGTTCATCTCAGCCATGGAGGGGAGGATCTTTAAGAGGAGAGAAAAGCCAAGAGGGAGAGCCGGCGTTCCCTGCTGTAGCAGACTAGCCGAACGCCCACATCGGCAGTCCCCCTCCTGTTGTCTCCAAGCAAGTTTGCCAGAAAAGGTTTTAGCAAAGTGGTACCACTGTGTCTTCATGGGAAGATAGGCCTCTGCCCTGCCCCTCCCGGGCCCTGGTCTGCTCAGCCACAGGAGCTTGTTGGCCAGGAGGGATAATGTCCCCCCAATCCTCCCTGTTGAGAGCCAAAGTTGGGGTCTTTGGTGCTTCCCACCTCCTGCCAACCTGGAGTACACAACAGCAGCGCCCCAGCCTGGCACACTGAAGCAGGGGCGCGGCATGACCTGGCTTGGGACAAGGTTCTGTTTCTGTTTTGGAAGAACCTCCTGTCGTTGAACCATGGACAGCAGTGTGGTCCTCAGCTCCCAGCGAAGCCTTCACAACGGAATGAGGCCACAGGGCAGCCAGGACTCCCTGTCTCACCTGCATTAACCCATGCGCACTGTGCACCATAGACTCACCCTGGTATGTCCGCGTCACACGCAGAGAGGAACTCTGCGACGTCAAAGTGTTGATTCTTAAAGTTTATTGGCAACTAGAGGGTTGTTTTTAATGCATGGAAACTAAACAGATTCCTCGGGGAGTTCCTGAGGGAACCAGGCGGGCAAACCTTTGCTTATATACGTGCGGCCTCACCTGGAAGAGAAATAAACCACTTGTACTAAAATGTGCACTCCGTCTCTGACTCCTCAGCTGCAGGAAGAAGGAGGGTATTGAAAGATGGAGCGGCCCCTCTGGCAGATCATGTGGTGGGAGGCTTAGAAGCAGATTCCAGTCGCGATTTCCGTGCCAGGATTGAAAGAGGGGGCTTGAATGAATGTCACGGGGCTCTCGCATGGCCTCTAGCTGCTATTACAGGATCAGGGACAGGACTGACTTCTGCTCTTTATCCAGAACTCCCCCTAAAGATCACTGCTTTTGTTTTGTTTTGTTTTGTTTTGTTTTAAGGAGTGTCTCACTCTGTCACCCAGGCTGTAGTGCAAGGGCACGATCTCAGCTCACTACAACCTCCACCTTCAGGGTTCAAGCAATTCTCCTGCCTCAGCCTCCCAAGGAGCTGGGATTGCAGGTACCCACCACCACGCCCAGCTAAGTGTTGTGTTTTTAGTAGAGACGGGGTTTCACCATGTTGGCCAGGCTGGTCTCGAACTCAACCTCAGGTGATCCACCCGCCACAACCTCCCAAAGTGCTGGGATTACAGGTATGAACTACCTTGCCCAGCTGGTAACTGCATCTCAATACCCAAATGAGATTGGCTTTGGGGGATTCCATTGTCTCACAGCTGGAGTGGGAGCTGAGTTGCAAGCTGGCCCTGTGTGAACGAGGAAGAAAGCCTTGGGAGTGTGCAAGCCCGGGTGTGGTCTGATCTCTGCTACACATGTCATCTCCCTTTCCTGTCTCAGCTGCATTAGTCTCTCCATCAAGGGAAAGGAGTGGGGTGGGTCCTGGACCCCTGTTTTCCCTGCCAGCCTGCGGGTGGGCCCACCTTTACCATCCCAAATGTCCTCTGAACAGCAGCCTGGCAGCAGACTCGGAACAGCCAGCTGTAGAGAGAGGGACTGGAGCTTGAGAGCAGCAAACTGTAGAGAGAGGAACTGGAGAGAGAGCAGCAAACTCCACCAGGCCCCTCTGCGGGCAGAGCTTTTGCTAGGAACAGGCAAGTGTCCCAGGCTGTCATTAGGAGCCCACCACTTACCCACAGGGAACAGCCAACAGAGCAGTTTCTTCTCCAAAGCTAATTCATCTCCAACGAGCTTTCTCCTTCCTCCAAAGCTATACAGTCTTAAATTTAGGAGCAGCAGGGGTGTTACCAGTCTCTTAACTCCCCACATTGCAGACCACTCAAGAAGCCTGCTGTGTCGTTGACAGATATACCCATATAGAAAATTTCCTTTTCTTTCTTCCCCCTTTCATTCATTTAAAAATGGATTGTCACCAGGAGTGCTGGCTCTGCCTATAATCTGAGCACTTTGTGGGTCCAAGGTGGGGTTCAAAGGCAGGAAGAGCTCCTGAACCCAGGAGTTCAAGACCATCCAGGGCAACATAACCCCATCTTTAAAAATAAATACAGCTGGTGCGGTGGCTCCTGCCTGTAATCCCAACACTTTAGGTGGGAGGCTGAGATGGGTGGAGGTCAGGCGGTCGAGACCAGCCTGGTCGACATGGGTGAAACACCCATCTCTACTAAAAATACAAAAATTAGCTGGGTGTGGTGGCGGGAGCCTGTAATCTCAGCTACTTGGGAGGCTGAGGCAGGAGAATCGCTTGAGCCTAGGAGGCGGAGGTTGCGGCAAGCTGAGATGACACCACCATACTCCAGTCTGGGTGACAGATAGACCCTGTCTCAAAAAAGAAATACATACATAAATAATGGATTGATTGTTTAATGCAGGAGTCAATAAACTAGAGCCAGTGAGCCCAGCCTGGCCAGCCGCCTTGGAAGGCTTGTGGGTATAAAATATTATAAAATTTTTTTTTTTTTTTACCTCCCCGCCCCCGGGCCCCATTTTTTGCCGCAGTTTTTATATTTTTAAATAGTTTTTTAAAAAATCAGACATTCGCAACTCATTTTGTTTTTGTTTTTGTTTTGTTTTGTTTCTGAGACAAAGTCTTGCTTTGTTGCCCAGGCTGGAGTGCGGTGGCGTGATCTCGGCTCACTGCAAGCTCTGCCTCCTGGGTTCAAGCAGTTCTCCTGCCTCAGCTTCCCAGGTAGCTGGGATTACAGGCATGCGCCACTACACCTGGCTAATTTTTGTATTTTTAATAAAGATGGGGTTTCATGTTATTTCCCAGGCCGGTCTTGAACTCCTGGACTCAAGCAATCTGTCTGCCTCAGTCTCCCGAAGTGCTCGGATTACAGGCATGAGCCACCACACCTGGCCCGTCATCGTTTTTCTGATTACAAAAGAATGTGTGTGGTGCAAACATTTCAAACTTTACAAAAATGTGTGAGAAAGTGAAAATCCCCCATAATCCATCAACCCAGAGCAAAGCACCAGGACCCGTGTGGTTCACATTCTCCCGTTTTGGATAATGTGTGTGTAGGAATGTAGTCACACTACACACATTGTTCTGCAATTGCTTTTTCTACCTAATGCTTTATTTTGGACATCTTCTCGTCATTCTTTACAAATTCACTCCACTTCTGGGCCAGGCGCAGTGTTCATGTCTATAATCCCAGCACTTTGGGAGGCCGGGACCAGCCTGCCAACGTGTGAGACCCCGTCTCTACAAAAAAATTAAAAAATTAGCCAAGCATAGTGGCGTGCACCTGTGGTCCCAGCTACTCGGGAGGCTGGGGTGAGAGGATCTCTGAGCCCTGGGAGGTCTACAGTGAGCTGTGATCGTGCCGCTGCACTCTGGCCTTGGTGGCAGAGCAAGGGCCCCGTCTCAAAAAATAAAAATGAGGGCCGGGCGCGGTGGCTCATGCCTGTAATCCCAGCATTTTGGGAGGCCAAGGCAGGTGGATCGCCTGAGGTCAGGAGTTTGAGATCAGCCTGGCCAACATGGTGAAACCCCATCTCTAAAATAAATAAATAAATAAATAATGAAAGAAGCAAAGCAATGGGCCCCTTCCCCTGAAGCCAATGTGTCCCCCCACATACGCATCACCAAAAAGCAGCTGGTCTGACAGAAGAACAAAAAAAAAGTGTTCCACTTTCCACCACCCGTGTAGGGGTAGGAGAAGAGCAGAGACTATGTCAGCATCAGAATCTCATTGAGAAAAAATACTCTGGCCGGGCACGGTGGCTCCCACCTGTAATCCCAGTACTTTGGGAGGCTGAGGCAGGCAGATCACCTGAGGTCAAGAGTTTGAGACCAGCCTGGCCAACATGGTGAAACCCCGTCTCTACTAAAAGTACAAAAATTAGCTGGGTGTGGTGGCAGGTGTCTACAATCCCATCTACTTGGGAGGCTGAGGCAGGAGATTCGCTTGAACTCGGGAGACGGAGGTTGCAGTGAGTTGAGATCGTGCCATTGCACTCCAACATGGCCGACAGAGCAAGACTCCATCTCAAAAAAAAAACGCTCTTTCTGCCTACCAACGATTTGTCCACTTGATGGGTGCCTTCCTGCAAGCATAACTCAAACGCCTTCCTGAGGTTTATGCGCACAAAGCAGCACTCGTATTTGTCTTTGAACAGGTGAACAAAAGCAGTGTCCACAGTCATGGTAGCTGTACACAAGTCTGTCACCGTGTTTCACAGGAACTCGCTGAGCCATTCGTTAAGTCCTAGGTGATCAGGTAGACAAACAGGGGGTGCTAGTAACCCATCAAACACCGGGGAGGAGCTCATGGGGAGAAGAGGACCTCGTTGCTGATAGGTTTGAGAGGGTTTTTGCAACATCTGAGGGGGAGCATCAGGCAGGCAACTCACAGTCTGGACTGTCGGGTCTGACCCACAGACCCTGACCCAGCGATGGATGAACAAATGCACTCAGACACAGATACCCAGTGAAAGAGTGGGCTAGGGGTCCGGGCCACTCACAGACACTGAGGAGGGTGCTGTAAAGAGTCAGCGGCTGCAGCCCTCACATGCTGTTGCTGCGGGCATTTATTCAGCATAGATTTAATGACAGAGGCTTTGAGTCAACACACTTGTGGATAATTAAAATGGTCGCCCCTCCCTGAAGCGAGCAGTCCTACAGATGATTAAAGGGCAGGTTCCGAGGCCTAAGTAAACTGATTTACCTAGATAGTTTCTTTACATCCCCTAGTTATCTAACTTAGGCTTTCAGGCACTGGATAAGAGAATCTGGCTGCCTTCAGGCAAATCCCATTCCGAGGCTTTTGCAAGACCCTCCAGCCTTCCAAGAAGGTTTGCATCCATTTTACAATTTTTCCCACCACCCTGTCCTACACTGGACCACCGATGAGGCCTGGATCTGGGAGACAACACATAGGTGCAGTCACTAATGCCAAGGAGAGAGGTGCAGGACCCAAGAAAGAGGGGCAGAGTCCAATATGGGACCCCAGAATTTGAGGAGCCGGCCAGGTGTGGTGGCTGAGCCTATAATCGCAGCACTTTGGGAGGCTGAGGTGGGTGGATCACCTGAGGTCAGGAATTTGAGACTAACCGGGCCAACATGGTGAAACCCTGTCTCTACTTAAAAAAAAAAAAATTAGCCAGGAGTGGTGGCGCATGCCTGTAGTTCCAGCCACTTGGGAGGCTGAGGCACGGGAATCACCTGAACCCAGAAGGTTGAGGTTGCAGTGAGCCAAGATCACACCACTGCACTACAACCTGGGTGACAGAGTGAGACACTGTTTCAAATATGTATATATGTATTTCTGCCTGCTTCTATATGTATTGAAAGAAGCAGGAGGGAAACCAGAGAGCTGGCATATGGGGAAACAAGGAGGGGGAGGCCTCACAGGTAGAACCAGGGCTGCAGAGCACACCAACTGGGCAAAAGGTCTTAGCCTTGGCCTGGCTCTCAAGGAAGAGGTTCCTCCTCCTATGGAAGAGGGAAAGAAGAGCCGACCAGGGAGAAATTTTTGAAGCTTGTGGTTGACAGCCTGGCACAGCCTCTTCCAGTACTCCCTTAAACACCGGATGCCTTGTGGTGACCCAGAGCCCCACACCCTGACTGCAGTCTCCCGGGTCTCAGCCGGAGTGGGAGGAGAGCAGTGTGATTCCGCCTCCCCTGTGATTCCTGGCAGCTGCCCCACCCCCTCTCCAGCCTTCCCATCTCCACCGTTCCAGCAGCTGTGCTGTGCAGTGGGAGCATTTCAGGCAGAGGAGAGGCGCCTTGTCAGAGAAGCAGACAGTGCCAGCTACCCAGGGCTTACAAGGATGTGGGGTCTTCCCAAAATGCCTTAAAAGAGTTTCTGGCCGGGCGCAGTGGCTCACGCCTGTAATCCCAGCACTTTGTGGGGCCAAGGAAGGAGGATCACTTGAGCCCAGGAATTCGAGACCAGCCTGGCCAACATGGTGAAACCCCATCTCTACTAAAGAAACAAAATTTAGCCAAATGTGGTGGCATGCACCTGTGGTCCTGGCTACGTGGGGGGCTGAGGTGGGAGGATCGCTTGAGGCTAAGAGGTTGTGGCTGCCATGATTGCACCACTGCACTCCAGCCTGAGGGACAGAGTGAGACTCTGTCTCAAAACATAAATAAATAAAATATTTTTTAAAAAAAGGGGAACCAGGCATGATTGCTCAAGCCTGTAATCCCAGCACTTTGGGAGGCCAAGGCAGGCGGATCACTTGTGGCCAGGAGTTCTAGACCAGCCTGCCAACATGGTGAAACCTCATCTTTACTAAAAATACAAAGTTAGCCGAGCATGGTGGCGGGCACCTGTAGTCCCAGCTATGTGGGAGGCTGAGGCATGAGAATTGCTTGAACCCAGGAGGTGGAAGTTGCAGGGAGCTGACGTTGCACCACTGTACTCCATCCTGGGGGACAGAGCGAGACTCTGTCTCATAAAAAGTTAGTTTCCACCTTTCCAAAATCTCCTTTTCCAGCTAACCCCAGAAATGCTCTCAGATAGGGCTCCTGCTCTTTTTTTTTTTTTTTTTTTTTGGAGACGGAGTCTCACTCTGTTTGTTACCCAGGCCAGAGTGCACTGGCATGATCTTAATCTCGGCTCACTGAAACCTCTGCCTCCAGGGCTCAAGTGATTCTCGTGCCTCAACCTCCTGAGTAGCTGGGGCTACAGGTGTGTACCACCATGCCCGGCTAATTTTTTTTTTTTTTTTATGTTTTGTATTTTTAGTAGAGACTGGGTTTCACCATATTGGTCAGGCTGGTCTTGAACTCCTGACCTCACGATCCACCCACCTCAGCCTCCCAAAATGCTGGGATTACAGGCGTGAGCCACCACGTTTAGCTGGTTCCTGCTCTTTTTTCCACTCTCTTATTTTGCTTTCTTTGGACAGGGAGTAGGAATGACTGTTTTTCATTCTGGGGTCCCCTGTTTCCTACAAAAAGCCACATCCGCATGAGTGGCGCATGTCTCTTGGCAGGTACAGCTGCCTCTGGTTAGTCAAATATTGCTCAGAGCTTTAGAAAAGAGAGGGCAAGGGGCCTTGAGGAGGGCTCAACAGGACTGACACTAGGACTGCAGTTCCAGAAAGAATGCAAGGGAGGCCAGGCGCAGTGGCTCCTGCCTGTTATCCCAGCACTTTGGGAGGCCAAGGCAGATGGATCACCTGAAGTCAGGAGTTCAAGACCAGCATGGCCAACATGGCAAAACCCCATCTCTATTAAAAATACAAAAAATTAGCCAGGTGTGGTGGTGCATGCCTGTAATCCCAGCTACTTGGGAGGCGGAGGCAGGAGAATCACTTGAACCCAGGAGGCGGAGGTTGCAGTGAGCCGAGTTCACACCACTGCACTCCAGCCTGGGCGAAAGAGCGAAACTCCATCTCAAAAAAAAAAAAAAAAAAAAAATGCAAGGGAGACTTGCTCTGGGGTGGCAGAATGGCAGAGAGAGGTCTGGTCTGTGTTAGCAAAAGTGCAACTCGTGTTACTTAACTGCTAGCAAGGTGGGCTGGATGGGTTTGCCGTTGATGTGATGAATGCCATCCTGAGAAGCTGTCACACACCAGGCCCTGCCACAAGCACTGTGACTCTGCAGATGAATCGAGCGAGGTCTCCACTTTCCAGGCACTCACAGTCCTGGAAGGAAGCTGGCCAGGCAGGCAGATGCTTTGGTGACGGGTACCGCAGCAGCGAGCTGGCGGAATATGCCATGCGCCTCATTCCTGCAAACCACATGCAGCTTGCTTTGAGCGCTGGCGGAAAGAGCAGACGGTTCCTACCAAATGTTACTGTATTGCACATTATAAGCCAAGCAAAGTTAAGTCTAAAAAAGTGAGTAGCGAATCTCTCATGCAGGATTCCAAATAATGTATGTATTAATCTGCCTTCAGGAAGATAGAGCAAGGCTGGGGGTGGTGGCTCACGCCTATGATACCAGCACTTTGGGAGGCCAAGGTGGATAAATTGCTTGAGCTCAGGAGTTTGAGACCAGCCTGAGCAATATGGCAAGACTCTGTCTCTTCAAAAAATACAAAAAAAAAAAAAAAATAGCCAGATATGGTGGTGTGCACCTGTGATCTCGCCTACTTGGGGGGCTGAGGTGGGAGAATCACTTGAGCTGCAGTGGGGCTAAGTAGAGATTGGGTTTCATCATATTGGCCAGGCTGGTCTCGAACTCCAGACCTCATGATCTGCTCACCTCAGCCTCCCAGAGTGCTGGGATTATAGGCGTTGTGGTGAGGTGAAATTGTGCACTGCATTCCAGCCTGGGTGACCCTGATTCAAAAAAATAGAGAGAGAGAGAGAGAGTAGAGAGAGAGAGAGAGAGAGAGAGAGATGAAAGAGAAGAAGGAAGGAAGGAAGGAGGGAAGGAGGGAAGGAGGGAAGGAAGGAAGGAGGGAAGGAAGGAGGGAAGGAAGGAGAAAAGAAAAAGGAAAGAGAAAGAAAGAAGGAAAAAGAGAGAGGTCAAACAGGCTGGGTGTAGTGGCTGACATCAGAAAAGAAAGAGAAAGAAAGAAAGAAAAGAAAGAGAAAAAAGGGAGGGAAAGGGAGGGAGGGAGGGAGAGGGAGGGAGGGGGAGGAGAGAGAGAGACAGAAGGAAAAACAGGTGGGGTGTAGTGGCTCACACCTGTAATCCCAGCACTTCAGGAGGCCAAGGCAGGAGGATCGCTTGAGCCTAGGAGCTGGAGACCAGCTTGGGCAACATAGGGATGACGCAGGGCAGGCAAGGCTCAAATTGAGGCTTAGCCCAGGAGGGTTCTTGGCTTTGCCCAGGAAAGAATTGAAGGTGGTGGAAGAAAACCGCTTGATTGAGGTGGCAGTGCTACAGCTCATGACTGCTCCTGCGGAGCGGGACCACCGGTAGGCAGCGTGCAGAGACCAGCAGCTCAGACGCAGGTTTGCAGTCATATTTATGCCCATTTTTAATTACAAGCAAATTAAGAGGTGAAGCATGCAGACATTTCTAGAAAAGGGTGGTAACTTTCAGGTCATTGGGTCATTGCATGGAAGGGGTGGATAACCTCCAGGTGTTGCCATGGGAACAGTAAACTGACACGGCACAGTGGTGGGCATATCTTATGGAGAGATGCTTCCGCCTCTTCCCTTTTTAGCTAGTCCTCAGTCTGGTCTGGTGTCTGAGCTCTGCCTCCAGAATCAAGTCCCACCTCTTACCTGTGTCTACAAAAACTGAAAAAAGTTAGCTGAGCATGGATATGTGCACCTATGTTCCCAGCTACTTGGGAGGCTGAGGAGGGAGGCTCGCTTGAGCCCTGGAGGTGGAGGCTGCAGTGAGCCATGATTATGCCACTGTACCCCAGCCTGGGTGACAGAGCAAGACCAAAAAGCAATGTGAATGAAATTAATACCACTGAATTGTACACTGAAAATGGTTAAGATGGCAAATTTTATGTGTGTTTTGCCACACACACAAAAATGGGGACTAAGAGGGACACGGCAGTGCCATGGGTCGTGGATTGGCCTGGGGCTGTCCAGGCCCAGGGGCTGCTCTCAGCTAAGGATTTCGGTTGCCAATTATGCTGTGATGGGGTGAAGATCTGAGAGGCACCGCAATTGTTTTTAAGCTAGAGCCTTTTGAATACTCCTAATTATGTGACCTCATGCTGAGGCGGGCCTGCCAAGGGGTGACTGTTTGGCCAGTGAACAGAGCTGCCCTCTGTGGTCGGCAGCCTGCAGGCTTCTGGGTGATGGGGGTGGGGGAGCCCGTAATAAATTGTTGGATAATATGGTAAAGGTGTCTGCAGTTTCCTTTCAACTTCTCCTATTTCCCTTTCTAACCCACTTTCCTACCCACGAAATAATGTGTCTGCAGAGAGCCCTCGGCGTCCCAGGGCTGGGGGTAGAGTGGAGAGGGTGGGATTGTGATTGCAGCCCCAGCCGGTCACCACCCCGTCATGGAGTGGATCATTTCCTACTCTTGGAGACTTTGGGGCTGATTCACCTCTGACCACACAAAGCCATTCCTTTTTTTCTTTTAATGAGATGGAGTTTTGCTCTTGTCGCCCAGGCTAGAGTGCAATGGTTCAGTCTGGGCTCACTCAACCTCCACCTCCTGGGTTCAAGCGATTCTCCTGCCTCAGTCTCCCGAGTAGCTGGGATTACAGGCATGCGCCACCATGTCCGGCTAATTTTGTATTTTTAGTAGAGACGGGGTTTCTCCATGTTGGTCAGGCTGGTCTTGAACTCCCGACCTCAGGTGATCCGCCCACCTCAGCCTCCCAAAATGCTAGGATTACAGGTGTAAGCCACTGCACCCAGCCCTTAAAGCCATTTCAGTGGGGCTTTCAGGAGCTCCTCCACCCAGCCCCCATCAGGACCTCCAGCACCCACCCTTAAGAGTTCTTTGTCCCGAGAAACTGGTGGGAGCCGGACGGATCAGGAGAGGTTGGTGGCAGCAGTCATTTAGGGGCTTGTCTTTGGTTAGTGTGGCCCTGCAAGGTGACATCTCATTGGGAATTTCCCTGTACCTGTTCCACTAAGGGCAGGTGGGTAGTGGTGATCGACACGTTTATGGAGAAGTTGGGAAGTGGGAGAAGAACATTTGCTTCCTCTCCTGTCCTCTCACAGATCCCAAACCTCCTGAGAGCTTCCCATGGGAAGCTGTCTGGGCCCCTCAGCCGGCCTCTCTTGGGACCCCCTCTCCCGCCACAGACTGGTCCCAGCTGACCTTTGCAAATTCCTCTCTCGTTTTTCCCCTGCAGGGACTCTCAACCTCAGCCAGACTGATCCACCCACCATCCCCGCAAAATGCCTTTCTTACATGATGACCCCCACCTTCTTTCCTTACTCACACCATGCCCTCCCCCAATCTGGAATGCTCTCCCCCACTCCTCTTCCCTGCAACTCACAACCATTTTTCTTTCTCTTTTTTCTTTTTTTGCATGCCATCGCATTCTTTTTCTGTTTTTTTTTTTTCTTTTTTTCATAACCATTTTTCAAGGCTCAGTTCCAAACCCAATCCCACTTATTGGATGATGCACTCCTTCTCTCTCCCAGTCCAAATCTCCGATGTCAGCGTCTGAACTCGGGATAACCTCATTCCCCGAGCTGCCGTTCATTCAGGCACCAGTAACTCTGGACAGGGCGGGACACGCTCCCGTGGTGTCTCTCACTTAATCCTTCCTATTATCTAATAAGCACTGCCAGTGTCCTGCCACTTTCCAGGTGAGGATAGCTGAGTCTTAAGAAAAGGAAAGTAACTTGACCAGGGTCACGAGATTAGTATGAGCCAAGCTGGGATTCAGACTCATTTTTTCTAGCCCCAAATTTCCTTGTTTTAATTTAGATGATCTCAACTGCCTTAGCCCCCTGAGAAACATGACTCGTTTCATTCGTTCATTCATTCATTCATCCATTCACTCAATGAACACAGTACATTTTGTGCCAACCACCCAGCTAAGCTGTAAAAATCCCCAGCTTCTACACACAAGGAGTTTCCATTCTGGTGGTTCAGAAAGATGTGTTTATTACACAAAGTGCAGGAAGGATGGTAGCAGAGGGGGAGGGCGGGGTGGTAATTCCCACTTCATGGTCTGAGGAGACTGAAGGAAGGCATGACCAAACCGTCGACCAAGATCGAAAGCAGAGACCACCACCACCACCCAGGGATCAGGGCTTCCCAGGCGCTATTCTCCCCTGCATTTTCTGGGTACCTTGCTCGATGCAAATGCATACCAACGTAGGCTTGGATAGGCGCCTTGGCAATGCCCCGGCAAATGTTCATCATCACTACTGGTATGTTATCAACTTGGTTAATTTTTCTCCTAACTCCAGAGACCTCTATAAGGAGGAGGAACGGGCTGCGCTTTCGACGTGGCAGGACGGGAGTCACGTGCTCCGGGGTCCTTCCGCGTCCTGAGGCGTGCAGAGCCCGGGCCGGGGTTGCCAGGCAACCGGTAAACGCCGCCGTTTGAGGAGCGGGGAAGCCGGGGTCGTTGGATTGGGCGCTTCCCCCAGAGGCCCAGAAGCAGGAGGAGCGGACCCAGGGTAAGGGGCGGGCCCCAGGAGGACGTCCAAGGCTAAAGACGAGAGTGGAGGGTGATGGGGAGAGACCTCTAGGGTAAAAATCACCAAGAATGCCAAAAATTCCTCTTGGGGAGCTTCCGTCTGGGATAGCTCTGCCGGATGGTGGATGCCAGGACTAGCGTTCCTAGTGCCTTCTGTCCCCTTAATCCTCGCTCTACGGGATCTGCTGTAAGTCGCAGGACGCTGCAGCCTCGGGAAAACCCTCGTACCCCCCGCTACCACCTCAGCTCCTGATACAGTCCGTGCCCTGGAGTGGACTGGAGACCTCTGAAGGATTTACAGCTGAATGGATGGATTAAAAACAAACAAACAAAAAAAAGCCCTGGGCTAAGGTGATGGGAAGATGGGCCCTTTAAGAGGAGAGCTTTCTGCTCAGGATAGCGGGAAGTAAATTAACAGTATGGCACACCTGCTATGTGGCAGGTGTTTTAAGTGCTTTCTTTCATTTCTTCCTCAACCTGGGAGCTGGCATTCTCGTGTGATCAAGGTCACACAGCTGGTGAGTTCCTCCGGGACGTGTGCGGTTTGTCCTTCCTGCTCAAGGTCAAGGTTTACCACATTCATTTTTTTCAACCACAGAAGTGCATCCTCTCCCAGCTTTCAGACCCTATGTGTTTTCCTCTCGAATCCTTTGTTTCAAGTCCTTTGCTTGGTTTTCAAGGTCAGCAGAGACAACTCTAGAGAGAAGCCTGGTAGGTGTCGGTATCACAGTCACTAACGCAGCAGGTGACAGGAGTCTTAGGCCCCTTCTATGTGCCAGGCCCTAGGGATGGTAGTGAATAAAAGACCACAGTCTTTCCATTAGGGAGACCACGTGGTAGTGGTGAAGGCAAGGAGACACTGATCCCCTGTTGCTCTCCAATTCTGGGGACCTCTTTCCACCTCTCCCTGCCCTCAACCTTCACCTTCCCTGTGGGGCTCAGCCATGCTTAGTGCTAGCCTGGGGGGGGGGAACAAATGGGGCTTTCTAGGAAGGTCTGCTCCTTTTTGAGGGTTTAGAGTGAGTCCCTTAGGACCCCGGAATTCTGGGAAGCACTTTGGGAGGCCCAGGTGGGTGGATCACTTGAGGTCAGGAGTTTAAGACCAGCCTGATCAACATGGCAAGACCCCACCTCTACTAAAAATACAAAAATTCTGGCCGAGTGCAGTGGCTCACACCTGTAGTCCCAGCTACTTGGGAGGCTGAGGCACAAGAATCACTTAAACTTGGGAGGCGGAGGTTGGAGTGAGCCGAGATCGCACCACTGCACTCCAGCCTGGGTGACAGAGCAAGACTCTGTCTCAAAAACAACAAAGAAAGAGGGGAAGGACATCCTCCCCTGCCAGGTGCCGTGGAGAGCCCACCAGCCCCGGGAACCCAGTAGGGCTGCGCCAGGGACCCAGAAGAAGAGGAAAGTGTTCTCATCTCCTTACTCCACCAGGGAGTTCAGTGTGGAGGGCCAACCTTCCAGTGTGCCTCCTTCCCAGTCTCCCCACGCCGGCACTGCCCCTCCCCATCACTCCCTTGGCCTCCCCTCCCGGCTTGGAAAACACACTTTCCCTTAAGCCACCGGAGGTTCTCTCCAGGAATTACTTTGCTCATTCTCACTGCACAAGACAAGTTTTGTTTTTATAGTCAGTGAAGGTTCCCAACTGACTGCCTCCCTGGGGATGTGGGAGACGCCTGAATCTTTGATGTCTGGACACGGCGTCCCTGATTCTGCGTGTTCCTGTGTTTGAGACTCACGGTGGTGTTCTGTGCGCCTCTGGGACTCTAGGTTCCCACAGGGGGAGAATCTCCCCTCCTAAAGCCCCCAGAGGGCAGCAACACTGCTCCTGTCCACACTCTGTCACCCCCCTGCAGACAGCCCTGCTCAGACCTTGCTTGGGGAAGCCCACCCTGTAGCACTTCTCTCATAAGAGGCTGGGGGGAGACCTCTTGAGACGCCTTCTGCTGACCTTGCCATTCATCTGCTTGCCCTGTGAGCTTATGAGAAAGAGCTTGCTCTCGGTCCTTGAATGGGTTGTCTTCCCCGTCACCGAGCCAGTCTTTAAATGTCCCCTCTGTCTGCCTCCAGACACAAGACAATGCCTCCGTTCTCGCGCGGGGCTTGGCCTTGGGAAGCACCAAGAAGGAAGGCAAAGCTGTTAAAAATCTGATCTGGGCTAAATTGGCTATTTCTGTCTTCCTGGAGTTTCCTCATTCTCTTCAGCCTCCTTGTGTCCCCTAGGAGCCAGCTGGCTTGCAGCAATTGTCTTTTGAAAGACAGAGCCCTAATTGCCTGAGTGAGTCTTGCAGCCCCATGTGGGAGGCACAGATGTTTCACAATGTGTGGGCAAGGGGAGGATGCCCCGGGATTCACATGCTTTTCCACAAGGCCCTATCTTTGTCCACGTGGGATAAACTCACTGGGGCACCTGCTGCAATCTGGGCTTCTCATCCCACCCTGTGCCCTCTAAGCCATTGCTTCCACCCAGGAAAGGGAATTTCCAAACTACAAGAAAGAAGAAAACAAGGCGGGGCACGGTGGCTCATGCCTGTCATCCCAGCACTTTGGGAGGCCGAGGCAGGTGGATCAGTTGAGGTCAGGAGTTCCAGACCAGCCTGGCCAACATAGTGAAACCCCATCTCTACTAAAAACACAAAAATTAGCCGGGCGTGGTGGCACATGCCTATAATCCCAGCTATACAGGAGGCTGAGGCAGGAGAATCGCTTGAACCTGGGAGGCTGAGGTTGCAGTGAGCCGAGATTGTGCCACTGCACTCCAGCCTGGACAACAGAGTGACACTCCATCTTAAAAAAAAAAAAAAAAAAAAAAAGGAGAAAGGAAAGGAAGGGAAGGGAGGGGAGGGGAGAGGAGGGGAGGGGAGGGGAGAGGAGGGGGAGGGGAGGAGGGAAGGGGAAAGGAAGATCACTTTCTGCAACAGCCTGGTTCAGGTTGAGTTGTTCCAGGGCTAGGAGTGGGATGGGTAGTACTGTCTTCAAGGAATAATGTATATGGATGCAAAGGGTTAATCTTCCTACCCTCCTCCCCCACCTGCTGCCCCAGCTCCTCCAAAGCCCAAGGCTCCCCCTGGTACATGCTTCTAGGAGCACACACTCCTGCCCCTCTCTCTCAGGGGCCAGCGACCAGGGCCCACTGGTCTGGTTCCTTGTAGCCCTGGAGGCGGGAGAAGGTAGGTTAGACACGGGTCTAGTAATCGTGTTCATCTATGGTGACTGTGGAAAACACGAGTTGCTAGGCCCTGTCCCAGGCATCTAGTTCAGCATTTGCAGGAGGGAGGCCTGGGAGTCTGTACATTTTTAAGGAAGATCCCAGGTCTGAGAAATGCTGGCTGAGAGATTAAGGTCCCTCACTTTAAATCAGTGCTCCTCAAACTTGGCTACACATGGAATTGCCTGGAGAATTAAACAGAAAAAAAAATACCGTTGAGAGATTCTGATGTAGTTGTTCTGGGGTTCAGACTCAGCACTGCGATTTCATAAAGCCCTCCAGGTGTTTCTACATGTGCAGCCAAGACTAACAATCACTGCTTTAGAGCCAGACACACCTGGGTCCTGGCTCTGCCTGAACTTCAGAACTGTGACCTTAGACGTTGTATCAATAATTCATCTCTCCAGGCCTCAGTTTCTTCATCTCTAAAATGGGCTCGTGCCTGTAATCCCAGCACTTTGGGAGGCTGAGGCAGGAGGATCGCTTGAGCCCAAGAGTTTGAGACCAGCCTGGGCAACATAGTGAGACCCTTGACTCTACAGAAAAAAAAAAATGAGACTGGTATGGTAGGGTGTGCCTGTGGTTCCAGGTACTCAGAAGGCTGAGGTGGGAGGATTGCTCAGAAGGCTGAGGTGGGAGGATTGCTCAGAAGGCTGAGGTGGGAGGATTGCTCAGAAGGCTGAGGTGGGAGGATTGCTCAGAAGGCTGAGGTGGGAGGATTGCTCAGAAGGCTGAGATGGGAGGATTGCTCAAGCCTGGAAGGTTGAGGCTGCAGAAAGCCATGTTCATGCCACTACACTCCGGCCTGGGTGACAGAGCAAGACTTCTTTTCATAAAAAGAATCTTTTTTTTTTTGGGGATGGAGCTTCGCTCTTGTTGCCCAGGCTGGAGTACAATGGCGCAATCTCAGCTCACCGCCACCTCCACCTCCCAGGTTCAAGTGATTCTCCTGCCTCAGCCTCCCGACTAGCTAAGATTACAGGCATGCGCCACCATGCCCAGCTAATTTTGTATTTTTAGTAGAGACAGGGTTTCTCCATGTTGGTCAGGCTGGTCTCGAACTCCTGACCTCAGGTGATCCGCCTGCCTCGGCCTCCCAAAGTGCTGGGATGACAGGTGTGAGCCACTGTGCGTGGCCAAAGAAATGTTAATGGGAATTGTGATAACTCTTTTGGGGGTGGTGCTGGGCAGGCAGGAAGCATGCCTGGAAACTGCTGTTCACAGTGCTTGGAACTGGGTCAGCCTCTACATATTCTGGATGCAAGTTCTTTATCCGATAGATAATTTGCAAATATTTTCTCCAAGTCCGTGGCTTCTCTTCTCTTTTTGTCAACATTATCGGCTGGGCGTGGTGGCGCACACCTGTGATCCCACCTACTCGGGAGGCTGAACAGGAGAACCGCTTGAACCTGGGAGGCGGAGGTTGCAGTAAGCAGAGATGGTGCCACTGCGCTCCAGTGTGGGTGACAGAATGAGACTCCATCTCAAAAAAAAAAAAAAAAAAGGAATAAGACCCTGTTTGACAGCACAAGAAGGCGACTATGGTCATTAATAACTTAATTGTACATTTTAAAATAACTAACAAAGGATAAATGCTTGAGGGTCTGGGTACCCTACTCTCCATGATGTGATTATTAATATCTAGTGTTGAATAGCCAACAGGGAGACTATACCAAAATAATGTAATTATACCTTTAAAAATAACTGAAAGAGTGTAACCGGACTGTTCATCACACAAAGGGTAAATGCTTGAGGGGCTGGATGGATTTCCCATTTCCCAGGATTGTATATTGTATATTGCATGCCTGTATCAAAACATCTCAAGTGTCCCATCAATATATATACCTATGTACCCATAAAAATTAAAAATTAAAACTTAAAATAGCAAAACCTGCTCACAGGCAAACCTGCTTACCTAGTATTTTTTTTTTTTTTTAGGTGGAGTCTCATGCTACCATCCAGGCTGGAGTGCAGTGGCACAATCTCAGCTCACTGCAACGTCTGCCTCCTGGGTTTAAGTGATTCTCCTACCTCAGCTTCCTGAGTAAGTGGGAGTACAGGCACACGCCACCATGCCTGGCTCATTTTTGTATTTTTAGCAGAGACGGGTTTTCGCCATGTTGGCCAGTCTGGTCTTGAACTCCTGACCTCAGGTGATCCACCTGCCTCGGCCTCCCAAGGTGCTGGGATTATAGGCATGAGCCACGATGCCTGGCCTGCTCACCTCATCTCTTGGGTGTTGAAAGGCCTTTGGTTTTAAACCTACCAAGGCAAGCTCTCCTTCAGTTTATCTTCCCCACATCAGCACCAGCCACCCATCCACATCTTTTGTCCTAGGGCTCCGTGCAATCCCAGGAGCCTTACACAGACCCTGGGAGTCATGTGTAAGGGAAGAGATTTCCAGGGGGGCACCCATAGAGTGGTGGAGGCAAGAGTCTGGCAACCAACGAGCCTTCTGCACAGTTGGGTGGGGCATTGGGTCATTGGGTCATTGCTCGTGGGAGGAGGGGAATCAAGAAGAGGCCCAGGGGTCTCAAATCTGTGTCCTGTGTGTTTCATGCCCAGCATGGCAGGGAATTTAGTCCAACATCATCACCATCAATCTTTCCTCCTGCCTCCCAATAAATACTGCTTCAGTAAAAACCGTATTGTGCTGGGTGCAGTGGCTCATACCTGTAATCCCAGCACTTTGGGAGGCTGAGGCAGGTGGATCACTTGAGCCCAGAAGTTCAAGACCAGCCTGGGCAACACAGAGAGACCCCATCTCTACAGAACAATACAAAACTTAGCCAGGCATGGTGCTGCACACCTGTAGTCCCAGCTACCTGGGAGGCTGAGGTGGGAGGATCACTTGAGCCCGGGGGGTTGAGGCTGCAGTGAGCTGTGAGTACACCACTGCACTCCAGCCTGGGTGACAGAGTAAGCCTTTGTCCAAAAAAGAAAAAGCCTAAAAACAAAAGACCAAAATCTGTATCATTTGGTGGGTAAACGCTTTGGAATTGGGACAGGCCAGCAGCAGCATGTATTAGCTATGGGACCCTGGGCAAGTCACTGAGGGCATCTAAGCATCAAACTCCTTCAAAGAAAAGGGTGATTTTCTTTTTTTCTGAGACAAAGTTTCACTCTTGTTGCCCAGGCTGGAGTGCAGTGGTGCAATCTCGGGTCACCACAACCTCTGCCTCCCGGGTTCAAGCAATTTTCCTGCCTCAGTCTCCTGAGTAGCTAGGATTACAGGCATGCGCCACCACGCCCTGCTAATTTTGTATTTTTAGTAGAGACGGGGTTTCTCCATGTTGGTCAGGCTGGTCTCGAACTTCCACCCTTAGGTGATCCACCTGCCTCAGCCTCTCAAAGTGCTGCAATTATAGGCTTGAGCCGCCGTACCCAGCGATTTTTTTTTTTTTAAAGACAGAGTCTTGCTCTGTCGCCCAGGCTGGAGTGCAATGGCATGATCACGCTCACTACAAACTTCTCCTCCTGGGTTCAAGCGATTCTCCCGCTTAAGCCTCCCGAGTAGCTGGGATTACATGTGTGCACCACCACACCCGGCTAATTTTTGTATTTTTGTAGAGATGGGGTTTCACCATGTTGGCCAGGCTGGTCTTGAACTCCTGACCTTAGGTGATCTGCCTGCCTTGGCCTCCCAAAGTGCTGGGATTACAGGTGTGAGCCACGGTTCCTGGCCAAAATGGTGACTTGTATTGCCCTCCTCAGAGAGCAATTGTAAGAATTAAACAGGATAATGCTTAGCATAGAGTCAGCGCTCAGGGGATTTTCTTAAATGCAGAGGGAGCTTGTGGACAAATCCCTACGCTCTCCCCATCACCCCTTGCTTCCTGCCCCAACCAGATTGAGAACCTGGAGTGGTCCTGGCGGGACCTGTGGGAGATGGGCAAGGGGCCGGTGGGGTCCCTCACCCCATACCCTCCCTCTGCCCCCCAGCAGCCGGCACCATGGAGATTGTGTACGTGTACGTCAAGAAGCGCAGCGAGTTCGGGAAGCAGTGCAATTTCTCGGACCGCCAGGCCGAGCTGAACATCGACATCGCACCCAACCCCGAGCTGGCCAAGCAGTTCGTGGAGCGGAACCCAGTGGACACGGGCATCCAGTGCTCGGTCAGCATGTCGGAACACGAGGTGGGTCCCTGCCCCAAGGGCTCCAGCCTGGGAGATGTGGTGGGCAGGGTGGCCCGCTGAGGCAGGTGAGTGGTTCTGGGGGTCCTTGTCCACCTGAAAGCCACTTAGAGTGGACCAAGTGCAGGTGCTGGAAGTGAGGCCAGAGGATCCCCCTGAGGTCCCCGCACCGCACAGCATCAGGAGAAGACCCAGCACCAGCCTTCCTGAGCCAGGGGGAGTGCAAATCGCAACGCTCCCTCTCCCAAGAGCTCTTATTTCACCTTGAAGACACTTACCAGAGTTGCATCCAGAGTTACAGATGTTTGGTGCAGCTGGGAGTTTTTTTTTCTGTTTTTTTTTTTTTTTTTGAGACAGGGTCTCACTCCGTCACCCAGGAGTACAGTAGCACAATGTTGACTCACTGCAACCTCTGCCTCCCAGGCTCAATAGATCCTCCCACCTCAGCCTCCCTGGTAGCTGGGAGGGGGAGGAGGGGTTCAAGAAGAGGCCCAGGGGTCTCAAATCTGTGTGTTCATGCCCAGCATGGCAGGGAATTTAATCCAACGTCATCGCCATCAATCTTTCCTCCTGCCTCCCAATAAACACTGATTCAGTAAAAAACTGTATTGTACCGGATGCGGTGGCTCATACCTGTAATCCCAGCACTTTGGGAGGCTGAGGCAGGTGGATCACTTGAGCCCAGAAGTTCAAGACCAGCCTGGGCAACGCGGCGAGCTGGGACCACAGGTGTGCGCCACCATGCCCGGCTAATTTTTGTAATTCTTGTAGAGACAAGGTTTTGCCATGTTGCCCAGGCTGGTCTCAAAGTCCTGGGCCCAACTAGTCCTCCCGCCTTGGCCTGCCAAAGTGCTGGGATTACAGGCATGAGCCAGTGTGCCCAGCCTGGGGAGAGATATTCTGAGGGGCAGAGATTCGTATCTACAGGCAACTACCCAGCGGGAGAAAAGGGAAGTGTCCCACAGAAAGTCCCGGCCAGAGGGTGCCTCCACGATAAGAGAACTTATATCGTGAGGGCCGTGGTCATGTGTCCAGAGGCCAGAGAGTTCCCTGTCTGTAGGAACTAAGTGATTCACTCTGATTGGGTGAAGAACCGCAGAGAGAAAAAGATAACTAAATCACTTGATTTGGCTAAAATACGTTCAACAGTCAGGTGGGTGTGAGTGGTTCCTGTGACTCACAGGTCACATGAATTAGCCGCTACTCTCCCAGGACCAACTGCTGTCTCCGGGATGAGAACACCTGTGGCTGTGGGGTAGCCAAGAAGCAGAATGACCGCCATGTTGGCCACACCCTGGGGACCTCCTATTCTTTCCAGCACGTCTGCCTTTACCAGACATTTTTTTTAAACCTTTCCTGTGGTGCTGATCCAAACTTTTACCTTTTGTGAGAGCTGGCTTAAAAATGGGAAGGAGGGCCTGGCATGGTGGCTCACGCCGGTAATCCCGGCACTTTGGGAGGCTGAGGTGGGTGGATCACCTGAGGTCAGGAGTTCAAAACCGGCCTGGCCAACATGGTGAAACCCCGTCTCTACTAAAAATACAAAAATTAGCCAGGCGTGGTGGCACGCGCCTGTAATCCCAGCTACTCAGGAGGCTGAGGCAGGAGAATGGCTTGAACCTGGGAGGCAGAGGTTGCAGTGAGCTGAGATCGCGCCACTGCACTCCAGCCTGGGGGACAGAGCAAGACTCTGAGAAAAAAAAATAAATAAATAAATAAGAAAAGAGAAAAAATGGAAAGGAGGTGGGAGTGACGTAACGAGGATGGGGTTTCCGTTCTGGGTGACGTAAGAGTGCTGGAACTAGCTAGGGCTGACGGTTGCATAGCACTGTGTGCAATCGTGCTGCTGCAGCATACACTTTCAAATCGTTAAATGGCAAATTTTATGGTACGTGTATTTTACCACAATTTCTTAGAAACGGGAAGGGCTGGGTGTGCTGGCTCAGGCCTGTGATCCCAGTACTTTGGGAGATCAAGGTGGGAGGATGCTTGAGACCAACCTGGGCAGCATAGTGTGCCTTCATTTCTACACATTTTTTTTTTATTAGCCGGGTATGGTGGCTCACACCTATGGTCCCAGCTACTCAGGAGGCAGAGGTGGGAGGATTGCTTAAGCCCAGGATTCACGGCCGCAGTGAGCTGTGCTTGCACCACTGCACTCCAGCTTGGGCAACAGAGCCAGAACCTGTCTGTAAAATTAAATACGTACATACATACATACATTTTTTAAAAAAAATAAAGTGAAAAGAAGGTCAAGGCGGGAGGATCACTTCAGCTCAGGAGTTTGAGACCAGCCTGGGCAATATGGCGAAACACCGTCTCTACAAAAGAAAAACAAAAACTAGCCATGTGTGGTGGTACACACCTGTAGTCCCAGCTACTTGGGAGGCTGAGGCAGGAGGATCACTTCAGCCTGTGAAGTTAAAGCTGTACTGGCTGGGCACAGTGCTTCATGCCTGTAATCCCAGCACTTTGGGAGGCCAAGGCGAGTGGATCACCTGAGATCAGGGGTTTGAGACCAGCCTGACCAACAAGGTGAAACTCTGTCTCTACTAAAAATACAAAAATTAGCCAAGTGTGGTGGCGTGTGCCTATAATCCCAGCTACTGGGGAGGCTGAGGCAGGAGAATCACTTGAACCTCAGGAGCGGAGGTTGCAGTGAGCTGAGATTGCATCATTGCACTTCAGCCTGGGCAACAAGAGTGAAACTCCATTTAAAAAAAAAAAAAAAAAAAGCTATAGTGAGTTGGGATCTTGGCACTGTCCCCCAGCCTGGGCAACAGAGTGAGACCCTGTCTCGAAAAAAAAAAAAAAAAAAAAAGGAAAGAAGGCAAAGTGGCGAGTCCCCCACGTGTAAAACTGTCCTCCCTGCTACAGAGGACAGACGAAGCTAATCCAGACTCGGAGTTAACAACTTTTTGTTTTTTTTGAGACAGAGTTTCACTCTTGTTGACCAGGCTGGAGTGCAATGGCACCATTTTGGCTCACTGCAACCTCTGCCTCCCAGGTTCAAGAAATTCTCCTGCCTCAGCCTCCCAAGTAGCTGGGATTACAGGCATGTGCCACCATACCCGGCTATTTTTATATTTTTAGTAGAGATGGGGTTTCTCCATGCTGGTCAGGCTGGTCTCGAACTCCCGACCTCAGGTGATCTGCCCGCCTTCGCCTCCCAAAGTGCTGGGATTACAGGCATGAGCCACCACGCCCAGCCAGAGTTACTTTTAATGTTCAATTCCTGTGACATTGACATTGTCAGTGGTAGGGTGACATTGTTAATGACAGGGTGGAGAAAGATAATTCACATTTTCTTTGGATTCTCAAAGAGCAGATGGAGGCTTCTCTAGTCCATTAGGATTCGGAGAAGGTCAGAACTGGATTTTCATGACCACAGCTGCTAGCTGCAACGCTGCCTAGCTCCACGGGGTCGCGCTATTGCAGCTACCTGTGCCCATCTGAGGACCAGGAAGTTCCTTTCCTGCATCTGAAGATACTGCGGCTTTGGCCATGGGCCTCAGCATCCAGCTCTGGGAGTTTGGGTCCTGCTTTGCAGACGTGGCCGAGCGTTTGTGAGTATACCAGCGTGACGCTTTTCCTCCTTCGGCTCTCTGTTTAGGCCAACACAGAGCGGTTTGAGATGGAGACCCCGGGGAGTTAACCACGTCGAGGGGGGCTGGCCCAAGGACGTGAACCCCCTGGAGCTGGAGCAGACCATCCGCTTCCGGAAGAAGGTGGAGAAGGATGAGAACTACATTAACGCTATCATGCAGCTCGGCTCTGTAAGGCTTCCTCCCGCCCCGGCTGTGAGAGCCCCACCCCTCACTCAGGCTCCCTGCGGGGGTGCAGTGCCCCAGCTGTGCCTGGCCCTCCCTGTGTGGCTAGTGTGGACGCTGGGGAAGGGGACCAACTGCTACCTGAAGGAGCCTTCAGTCTTGGAGCAGACAGAGGTCCCAATAGCAGACCAGGAAGGCAGGGAGGTCCAAGGGCTGACCAGGCATTAGGAGGAGTCTGACCTCGTGCAAAGGGGAGCCCCAAAGCGCCCGCCCAGCAGCCAGTAGGGATCATTCATTCATTTGACAAATTTGGGGCCGGGCGCGGCAGCTCATGCCTGTAATCCCAGCCCTTTGGAAGGCTGAGGCAGGTGGTTCACCTGAGGTCATGAGTTCAAGACCAGCCTAACAAAAAAAAAAAAAAAAAAAAAAAAAAAAAAAAAAGACCAGCCTGACTAACATGGTGAAACCCCATCTTTATTAAAAATACAAAATATTACTGTAAGGGTTATTGCTGAGTTAAAAATGAGGAAACTGAGATTAGTATAAGAAAATGAAAAACTAATTTATTTAGCTATTGGGTGAGGTTTTATGGTCTGGGAGGGGGCCAGAGAAGTTGCGTCTAATTTTTTAGGGCAAGGGGTTTTATATGGAGTAAAGGCATTTAATTGGGAACTGAGGAGACAAAGCATAAGGCACTTGATTGGATATTGGAACACAGGCCGTGGAGGAGGCAAGCTGTTACTAGTGGGCAGGCGGGATTTTTGGTGAGTGGGCAGCTTTGGGGAAAAATGACCTTGACGGGGCAAAGTGCTTATTGGGCAAGGGAGTGCTATTAGGCAAGAAAGTGCTATTGGGCAAGGTTTGTTGGGGCTTTTTGAAAATTTTTGGGCGGGGGTTTCCAGTGGCGGGCTAGGTGTTGGGTGCGGAGTTTGTTTCAGGGGTGGGTGTTGGGGAGGCTATGTGGAGGAGTTAAATGTTGATTGCAGAGTGGTGACGTAATTCCTAGACGCTGGGAGGAATGGGCTAGTTCGAGCTTCTGGCGAGGCTACCGGCCTTACAATTACCTGGGCGTGGTGGCGCACGCCTGTTATCCCAGCTACTCCAGAGGCTGAGGCAGGAGAATTGCTTGAACCTGGGAGGTGAAGGTTGCAGTGAACTGAAATTGTGCCATTGCACTCTAGCCTGGGCGACAAAAGGAAACTTTTGTCTCAAAAAAAAAAAAAATATTGGACTGAGTTTTAAGCTTCTGCCAGGCACAGCAGAGGTTGCAAAGTGGATCTCACATAATTGTTCTACATATGTGCCAATGCAAAAAATTTTGTTTTAAGAAAAAAGCAATTTAAAATTTTAATTAAAAGACAAAGAATCTCCTATACATGCTGTGCCAAAGAGTTTGCTGGGCCTTGGAGGTCAAAGGTCAGTACAGAGACATCACCAGATAACATAAAAAGAAAGAAATGCTGAAAGAGAAGTGTGACTTGTTCTTTTACTCCATGAGGAGAGAGGGCCAACCTCTTGCAGAAAGGATCAGGGAAGGCTTCCTGGAAGAAGTGGCAGGGCTTGATTGTCCTTTGCTGGACATTTGCAATAAAGGGGAAGGCATTCTGGGTGGAGGAACCAGCTGTCTGCAAGGATAGGAAAAAGGAGGTGAGTGACACACACACACACACACACACACACACACACTCAGACACACATACACACACAGACACACACATACACACAGAACACACAGACACATATATACACATACACAGACACACACACAGACACACATATACACACATACATACAGACACACACATACACACACATATATATATGGAGAGATTACTAATTTTGTTTGGGCCAGGCTTGATGGCTCACACCTGTAATCCCAGCACTTTGGGAGGCTGAGGCAGGCAGATCACTTGAGCTCAGGAATTCGAGACCAGCCTGGCCAACATAGCAAAACCTTGTCTCTACTAAAAATACAAAAATTAGCCAGCTGTGGTGGCGTGTGCCCGTAGTTTCGGCTACTCAGGAGGCCAAGCCAGAAGACTTGCTTGAACCCGAGAGACAGAGGCTGCATGAGCCTAGATTGTGCCACTCACTGCCCTCTAGCCTGGGTGGCAGAGTAAGACTCTGTCTCAAAATAATAATAATATTTTTTTGGCTAGCATGGTGTTCTTTAACCTTTTTTCGTTATTGCACCTCATGTTTTTTCTAAGGGCCTCCTTTCTCCGTACAATATTTCTTGCTGTTGTTGAGATGGAGTCTCACTCTGTCCCGCAGGCTGGAGCGCAGTGGCGTGATCTTGGCTCACTGCAGTCTCCGCCTCCTGGGTTCAAGCAATTCTCCTGTCTCAGCCTTCCAAGTAGCTGGGATTACAGGTGCCTGCCACCATGCCCGGCCATTTTTTTTTCTTTTGCATTTTTGGTAGAGACGGGGTTTCACCATGTTAGTCAAGCTGGTCTCAAACTCCCGACCTCAAGTAATCCACCCGCTTCGACCTCCCAAACTGCTGGGATTACAGGCATGAGCCATGGCGCCTGGCCCATAAAATGTGAATGCCATAGACATACTGCTGTTCATGTGCTGCATGTATTTCTGTGCTTTGTACATAAAAAGTAATATTATTTTACCCCCAAAAACCAATTGAAAATTCCCCCGTTGAAAGCACACGGTTAGGTGATGAGAAAAGGTCCCTGGCTATGTCCTGTCCCTCCCAGACACCATCGCAGGCCTGAGCAATCTGAAAGGACCTCTCTTTACGGCTAAAGACTTCCGATGTGTCCCCGCAGATCATGGAGCACTGTATCAAGCAGAACAATGCCATTGACATCTACGAGGAGTATTTCAACGACGAGGAGGCCGTGGAAGTGACAGAGGAGGCCCCTTCGGCTAAAACCATCAATGTTTTCAGGTAATGCCATAGCTAGGCAGTGTCTGGCCACCCTTTGCCACCCCCAAAGGCGTGGACATGGGTGCCCCCAAAGGCGACTCCTTGCCAGTCACTGCATGCCCTGGGTGCAGCACTCTGTGCTCCAAGCGTGATAAGCGACATGGTAATAAGGCACCCAGCAGAGAAGTGGCCCTGCTCCGGGGGTGGGTCTGGTTGATGGAAACGGAATACTGACTCCAGGGAAAGTGAAATTGCCAAGCTATGTACAAGTGGGGCGTGTTCCCACAGTGTAGAGTAAATACGAGTACCTAGCGTGAGCAGCTAGCAGTGCTGTGGGCAAACAGGCCCCGCCCCGGCCTGCACTCATTCGAGAATATCTGTGAATAACCCCAGAAGACAGCAGGTTGACACCAGGGATTCATCCCACAGGTGTGTGTGTGAAATCACTGCAGGTGTGGACATTCACTGCAGAGGGTGTGTGCCAGCCAAAGACTGAAGCTAAGTCTATCTGCAGAGGCCTGGGTCTGGCAGTTCCGGTACACCCCACACAACGCTGGTAACATGAGCCAGCAGGCTGGGTGCAGTGGCTCACGCCTATAATCTCAGCACTTTGGGAGGCCAAGGCAGGCACATTACCTGAGGACAGGAGTTTGAGACCAGCCTGGCCAACATGGTGAAACCCCGTCCCTACTTAAAATACAAAAATTAGCCGGGCGCGGTGGCTCACACTTGTAATTCCAGCACTTTGGGAGGCCAGGGCAGGTAGATCATCTAAGGTCAGGAGTTCAACACCAGGCTGACCAACGTGGCGAAACCCATCTCTACTAAAAAAATATAAAAATTAGCTGGGTGTGATGGTGTGCACCTGTAATCCCAGCTCCTTGGGAGGCTGAGGTAGGAGAATCACTTGAACCCGGGAGGTGGAGGTTGCAGTGAGCCGAGATTGTGCCACTGCACTCCAGCCTGGGAGACAGAGTGAGACTCCGTCTAAATAAAATTCTTTTAAAAATTAGCTGGGTGTGGTGCACACATCTGTAATCCCAGCTACTGGGGAGGCTGAGGCAGGACAGTCACTTGAACCCGGGAGGCAGAGGTTGCAGTGAGCCGAGATTGCGCCACTGCACTCCAGCCTGGGCAGCGGAGTGAGGCTCTGTCTCCGAAAAGAAAAAAAGAAAAGAAAAATGAGCGGTGCAACTTCTTATGTGCTGATGCAGAGTGATTTCCAGGCTTCAGTGTGTGGAAAGCAAAGCAAAACTAAGCCGGCACAGAGCAGTGTGTGCAGAGTGACACTTTTGGGCGGTCCCCAACTGAAACCATTTTTTGATTTCACAATGGTGCAGAAGCCAATACAAATACAGCAGAAACCGTACTGCAAGTCCCCATGTACCCATTCTGTTTTTCCCTCTCAGTACAGTATTCAGTAAATTACATGTGCTGTTCATCTCTTTATTATCAAACAGGCTTTGTATTAGGCGATTTTGCCCAACTATAGGCTAATATAGGTGTTCTGAGAACGCAGGCTCGGCTAAGATGTGATGCTCGGTAGATAGGTGGATTCAATGCATTTCCAGCTCCTGATATTTCCAAGTTACCATGGGTTTATCCGACGTAGCCAGCATCGTTAGTCAAGGAGCATCTGTATACGTGTATAAATATATGCATATGTGTATACATGTATGTGTGTATATAAGTCCATGTATGGCTTTTTGATTTTTTGTTTTGTTTTGTTTGTGATATGAAGTTTCACTCTTGTTGCCCAGGCTGGAGTGCAATGGCACGATCTCAGCTCACCACAGCCTCTGCCTCCTGGGTTCAAGCGATTCTCCTGCCTTAGCCTCCCAAGTAGCTGGGATTACAGGCATGCACCACCACACCCAGCTAATTTTGTATTTTTAGTAGACAAGGGGTTTCTCCATGTTGGTCAGGCTGGTCTTGAACTCTCGACCTCAAGTGATCCGCCTGCCTCGACCTCCCAAAGTGCTGGGAATACAGATGTGAGCCATTGCACCCGACCATGTATGTATGTTTATATGCGATGTGAGGAGAACATCTGTGATTTTGGACTTCTGGTGTCTGGAACTATGAGAAAATCAATTTCTGTCATTTGAAGCCACTCAGTTTGTGGGACCTCGTTGCAGCAGCCCCCAGAACCGATTACCCCATCCCAGAGCACCTTTTTAGGGTGTACGAAATAAGCTGATAGGAAGAAGAGCTTGGGAACAGGGCGGGGGAGAGGACTGGCGAAGAAGGACATCTTGGCCTTAAAGGCTGGTAGGAGGGCAGTGGGTGGAAGTGAGAAAGACCGTGCTCTGTGGCCTTGGTTTTAACCCTGAAGAAAAAGCAAGGATGTCCATGTCCAATCAGATGAGTGGAGATGAGCAGGAGGCTGGAATAGAGCAGGGGGAGGTGCCGGGGGAACGTGGAGGGGGAGGCCTCTGGACCTGCAGGGGTCAGACTTTGGGTCTGGGTGATGCAGGACTATGGAGGTGAAAGGTTTTTTTTTGGAAATGGCTTGCCTCAAACGCCAACTCTAGGGAATCCATTTCACTACCACAACTGACTTAGGACCCTGGGAAGTACCTAGCCCAGTCCCAGCACAACCAGAAAGGACTCTTTTCTAATGCAGGGCTGACCCATGGTTTACAGAGCAGGGCCAAATGCTGTAAGCAAGGGGCGTGCAGGAGGGGGCATGCAGGGCAGGGGCTGCCCTTCCTGTTGCCCTCCAGCCCTGCTGAGCTCTGACCTCTTATATGGACCACCCGAGCAGGATGATGGGTTAGAAATCACCCGAGGGGCTGGACGTGGTAGCTCACATGCCTGTAATCCCAGCACTTTGGGAGGCTGAGGCAGGTGGATCATCTGAGGTCAGGAGTTCAAGACCAGCCAAGGAAACATGGCGAAACCTCATCTCTACTAAAATACAGAAATTAGCCGTGCATGGTGGTGGGTGCCTGTAATCCCAGCTCCTCAGGAGGCTGAAGCAGGAGAATCACTTGAACCCAGGAGGCAGACGTCACAGTGAGCCGACATCATGCTACTGTCTGGGGGACAGAGCAAAACTCTGTCTGGAAAAGAAAAGAGAAAGAAACTGGGGAGCCTGACATCCAGCCTTCTGCTCTCTTGCCTCTCCCCTGCAGGGACCCCCAGGAAATCAAGAGGACTGCCACGCACCTCTCCTGGCACCCTGATGGCAACAGGAAGTTGGCAGTGGCATACTCCTGCTTGGATTTTCAGCGGGCACCTGTGGGCATGAGCAACGATTCATACATCTGGGACCTGGGTGAGAAGCAGGGGGGTCCCGGTGGCCTGGGAGAGCTGAGGGCTGGGACCAGCACAAGCAGAGGAGGGGGGAGGGAGGGACAGGAGGTCATGAACACTTACGGGGTTGGTGCCTCACTGGAGAGGCCCGCAACTGAGGAGGAAGCCACTCTTCTCCTTCCTTCCTTGTTTGGTTTCAGGCAGAGCCAAGCAGGGTCAAATCAGAAGCAGGAAACCCCCTCCAATTCCAGATTGTTAGTCCGAGGCGTGAAGACCTGACCCCATGGGATCCCAATTCTTAGCTCCTAAAGGGTGTATCAGGCCAGGCGCAGTGGCTCATGCCTGTAATCCCAGCACTTTGGGAGGCCAAGGCAGGTGGATTACCTGAGGTCAGGAGTTCAAGACCAGCCTGGTTAACATGGTGAAACCCCGTCTCTACTGAAAATACAAAAATTAGCTGGGCATGGTGGTAGGAACCTCTAATCCCAGCTACTCGGGAGACTGAGGCAGGAGAATGACTTGAACCCAGGAGGCAGAGGTGGCAGTGAGCTGTCACGCCACTGCTCTCAGTCTGGGCAACAGAGCAAGACTTCGTCTCAAAAAAACAAAAACAAAAACAAAGGGCATATCAGAAAGAGTGCCCAGCAGACTGAGAAGGGGCCTAAGGGGCGGAGGAACGGAGCTCATGCCTTTGTTCCACCCGTCTGGACACTTAACTTTAATTCATGGCAGTGCATCCATTTAGGAGCACAAACCATTGTCTACAGAAGGGTTGGCAAGGCACTGGCAGGGAGCAGATGGTGGTGGCTTCACGCTCTCTGGCTTCCCTTTATGGTCCTCATTATTAAAATAAACGTGTAGGTGCCAGGCACAGAGAGCTAACGCCTGACACCCCGGCAGCTCAGTGAGTTCTGACAGCAGCCCCGTGGGGTGGTGGACTCCATAATCATCTGCATCCACAGACCTGGCTCAAAGAAATTAGCAGAGCGTTGACTTTATGTAAAAACCTTAGTATCAAAACCTCATTTGACACCAAACCTGGGAACTGAACTAGAAATATAATTATCACATACATACGCATACCCCAATCCTGATCACCAAAAAGGAAAACCATCAGCAAAACCCCTAGGGTCAAGAATGCCAGATTCTGGCCAAGGCGGACCAGGGGGTGTAGCCTGGGAACAGACTGGAGGGGCTTCCAAGCTTCCCCCCCCCCCACCACGCCCCCCACTGTGCCCCTGCTACCCACCTGCAGAAGGGATGAACCCCGTTGATCCTGTCCTTTTCTGGTGGGGATAATTTTTTTCTGCTTTTAGAAAACCCCAACAAGCCTGAACTTGCTCTGAAGCCATCTTCTCCGCTGGTTACGTTGGAGTACAACCCCAAAGATTCCCACGTGCTCCTGGGTGGCTGCTACAATGGACAGATAGGTAAGGAGGGACCCAGGCTCTTAACCAGAGCCGGTCCTGCTGCTGTGAGGCAGAGCCCCTGAGCTTGGCCATAGAGGACCAAGGCGGGTGGAGGCCTCCCATAGCTGACCCACTGCAGACACCAGCGAGGCAGGTTTTGCTGACGCCAAAGCAGAGTCTCCTGTTACTACTGCAAATCTAAAATTAGCTCAAAATAAACAGTTTTTAAAAACGATAGCTCAAGTAAAGTCAGAGAATATTTGACTAGGGCCAGCCAGAAAGGGATGATGAGAGCATTGGGGAGCCCCATTTTGGGAGAGGCCGTCCGGGAAACCCACGTGCTAACGATTATGGATACCGCTGGCCTTATAGAATGAGTTGGGAAGTGTTCCCTTCTCTTCTGTGTTTGGAATTTTATGAAGAATTGGTATTAATTCTTTTTTTTTTGAAACAGTCTCGCTCTGTCAGCCAGGCTGGAGTGCAGTAGCGCGATCTTGGCTCACTGCAGCCTCCACCTCTCGGATTCAATCTCCTGCCTCAGCCTCCCGAGTAGCTGGAACTGCAGGCTCATGCCACCACACCCAACTAATTTTTGTATTTTTTCAGTAGAGTTGGGTTTTCACCATGTTGGACAGACTGGTCTCAAATTCTTGACCTCAAGTCATCCTCCTGCCTTGACCTTCCAAAGTGCTAGGATTACTGGTGTGAGCCACCGGCCTGGCCAGTATTAATTCTTGAAACGTTTGGTAGAACTCATCAGTAAAGCCATCTGGTTCCCAGGTTTTCTTCTTGGAAACTTAAAAATTACTAATTCAGTCCCTTTATTGTTATAGATCTGTTCACATTTTCTGTTCTTTAATTGGTTTTGATAGTTTTTGTCTTTCTAGGAACTTTTCCATTTCATCAAGTTGTCTAGTTGACATATAATTGTTCACAGTATTCCTTTACAATCCTTTTCTTTCTTTCTTTTTTTTTTTTTTGACTCGGGGTCTCACTGTGTTGCCCAGGCTAGGGTGCAGTGGCATGATCTCAGCTCACTGCAGTCTCCACTTCCCTGGTTCAGGAGATTCTCCTGCCTCAGGCTCCTGAGTAGCTGGGATTACAGGCGCGTGCCACCACACCTGGCTGATTTTTGTATTTTTAGTGGAGACGGGGTTTCATCCTGTTGGTCAGGCTGGTCTTGAACTCCTGGCCTCTTGGTTCGCCCTCCTCGGCCTCCCAAAGTGCTGGGATTACAGGCGTGAGCGACCATGCCCAGCTCCCTTATAATCATTTTCATTTCTGCAGTGTTGGTAGTAATTTCCCTATTTCATTCCTGACTTTGGTAATTTCATTCCTGAATTCAGTAATTTAGTAATTAAAGTAATCCAACTTTACTCTTTTTTACTTGGTCAGACTACCTAGAGGGCTGTCAATTTCATTTTCTTTTCAAAGAACCAACTTTTGGCTGTACTGATTTTTCTCAGTTGTTTTTTAATTCTCTATTTCTTTTCACACCAATATTTTTTTACTTCTTCTCCTTCTGTTTGTTTTGAATTTAATTTGCTCTAATTTTTCTAATTTCTTAAGGTGGAAAGTTAGCCTATTGATTTGGGATTTTAAAAAAGGTAGGCATCTGGAGTCGTAAATTTCCCTGTAAACACTACCTGAGCTGCTTTCCATATGTTTTGCTGTGGAATATTTTCATGTTCACGTATTTCAAAGTATTTTCTAGTTTCCCTTTTGAATTCTTCTTTGATCCATTGGTGTTTAGGAATATGTTGTTTATCTTCCACATATGTATAAGTTTTCTCGTTTTCCTTTGGTTATTGATTCCTAGTTTCATTTCAGTTTGGTCAGAAAATACACTTTGCATTATTTCAATCTTTGTTTTTTGATACAGAGTTTTGCCCTGTTGCCCAGGCTGGCATGCAGTGGCCCGATCACAGCTCATTGCAGCCTTGACCTCCTGGGTCCAGGCAATCCTCCTACCTCAGCCTCCTGAGTAACTGGGACTACAGGCATGTGCCACCATGCTTGGCTAATTTTTGTAGTTTTTGTAGACACAAGGTTTCACTATGTTGCCCAGGCTGGTGTTAAACTCCTGGGCTCAAGCAATCCTCCTTAGCCTCCCGAGTAGCTGGGATGACGGTGCGTGTCACCACACCCAGCTACTTTTTTATTTTTTAATTTTTGTAGAGATGGGGTCTTTCTCTGTTACCCAGGCTGGTCTCGAACTCCTGGCCTCAAGCAATTCTCCCACCTCGGCCTCCCAAAGTGCTGGGATTTCAGGCAGGAGCCACTGCGCCTGGCTTCAGCTGTTGATCTCGTAGATGACCCCATGTATGTGATGAGTCATTTTTTCTCTTGCTTCTTTCAAGAGTCTCTGGCTTCAGCTTTGATTATGATGTTTCTAGGTACGGATATCTTTGAGTTTATCCCACCTGGAATTCATTGAGTTTCTTGGATGTATAGATTGATTTTTTTAAAAATCAAATATGGAATATTTATAACCATTATTTCTTCAACTATCCTTTCCTACCCTTTCTCTCTCTCCTTTCCTTCTGCGACTCCCATTATATGTATGTTGGCATGCTTGATGGTGTCGCATAGGTCTTTAGACTCTGTTTTTCTTTGTTGTCTTTTCTTTCTATTCCTCAGACTACGTAATCTCAATTGACCCATCTTCAAGTTCAGTGATTCTTCTGCTTGCTCAAATATGCCATCCTGAAGCTTCTCTACCATATGTTTATTTTGGTTAATGGCTCCAGAATTTCTATTTGTTCTTTTTTTAAAAAATAATTTCTGTCTTGTTCGGGTGCAGCGGCTCATGCCTGTAATCCTAGCACTTTGGGAGGCTGAGGTGGGTGGATTACCTGAGCTCAGGAGTTCAAGACCAGCCTGGGCAACATGGTGAAACCCCATCTCTACTAAAATATTTAAAAAAAAAAATTAGTCAGTGGTGGCGGGCACCTGTAGTCCCACCTAGTTGGGAGGCCGAGGCAAGAGAATTCCTTGAACCCAGGAAGCGGAGGTTGCAGTGAGCCAAGATCATGCCACTGCACTCCAGGCTGGGCAACAAAGTGAAACTCTTCTCTCCAATAATAATAATAATAATCATTTCTGGCTGGGCGCGGTGGCTCACGCCTGTAATCCCAGCACTTTGAGAGGCTGAGGCGGGCGGATCACGAGGTCAGGAGCTCGAGACCAGCCTGACCAACATAGTGAAACCCCGTCTCTATAAAAAAATAATAATTATTATTATTTCTGTCTATTTGTACTTTTTATTTGGTGAGATATTGTCACATGCTTTTCTTTAGTTCTTTTGATGTGACTTCCTTTAGTTCTTTGAGTGTGTTTAGCAGAGCTGATGTAAAGCCTTTGTGTAGTTAGGCTGACATTTGGGCTTCTTGGGGACAGTCTCTATTTATTGCTTTTTCGTTCCTGTAATGGGCCATATATTTTTATTTCTTGGCATGTCTTATAATATTTTTTATTAGAAACTATACTTTGTGTATGATTTAATATGGCAACTTTGCGAATCAGGGCGACAGACCTCCCAGAGTTTGTGCTGTCACTGTTTGCTGTAGTTCTTCTTTGTTTCATTCATGAATTTTCTAGCTGGTTCTGGAAAGTCTGCATTCTCTGTCACATGTGACCACTGTAGTCTCTGCTTAGCTTAGTGATTAGTGAATGATTGGACAAAAATTCCCTTAAGCATCGGTCACCAAAAACATCTCCCCTTCTCTGCTAAGGGGCTCTGTGTGTGTGTGAGCATGCCTTTACATGCAGCAGGCGGTTGTCAACTCTGCCTTAGCGTCACTGCAGAGATGACGTAAGCCAGAGATGAGAGTTTAGGGCTTTGTCAGCTTTCCTGAGCATGGCACAGCTCTGGGCATGCACACAGCTCTATTCATGCATGTGACCTTCGAGACTCCCAGGAATATGTCAGAGCTTTTCCAAGCCCTTGTGGACACATCATGCTCCAGCTTTTCCTTTAATTTATTTACTTTTTTGTTTAAATATAATAGAGGCAGAGCATGGCGGCTCACATCTGTAATCCTAGCACTTTGGGAGGCTGAGGTGGGAGGATCGCCTGAGTTCGGGAGTTCAAAACTAGCCTGGGCAGCATAGTGAGATCTTGTCTCTAAAGAGAGAAATAAAGAGAAAGAGAGAGAGAGAGAGAGAGAGAGTGGGAGGGAGAGAGGGGGAGAGAGAGAGAAAATAGGGACGGGGTTTTGCTATGTTGATCAGGTTCGTTGTGAACTCCTGGCCTCAAGCAGTCCTGCCTCAGCCCCCCAAAGTGCTGGGATTACAGGTGTGACTGTACCTGGCCCAGCTTTTCCTTTTAAGCCTTTTGTTCAGTCTATTCCTTGCCCCCACTGTTATCCACTGCCTCAGGAAGCCACAGAGTGAGTCAGTTGCCTGCAATTACACCCTGATGAAAAGACTTTTCACACCAGGCAAAGGTTGAACCAAATCAATTACAGCCAACCTTGCAGGAGGAGCCTTATCAGGGAACCACCAGACGGGTTAGATAATGACAGTTCTCTGGGCATGAGACTTGAACGGAGCTCCAGCCCATTCTGCTCCCTCTGGTGGTGCCAGGCTACTGTTTTTCATCAGGAGTACAGAATGTGATTTTTCAAGGCCACTGCGGAACTGTGGAGTGTGCAATCTTAACTAGGGCAAGTGAAAATACCACTGTCTTTTCTACAAGATTCTACCGTTTTTCTTGAATAAACATTCTCCCGACTGCTGTAAGCCTCTAGCTAATTTCCAGAGTTCTGAAAAAGTTGATTCTGACCATTTTTGCCAGTTTTCTCACTGCTATTATGGAGGATAGAATTTTTGCAGGTCCTTACTTCACGATGTTTGTTGATGGCACACCCGGATAACTGATTTTTTTTTTTTTTTTTTTTTTTTTTTTGAGACAGAGTCTCGCTCTGTCACCCAGGCTGGAATGCAGTGGTGCAATCTTGGCTCACTGCAACCTCCGCCTCCCGAGTTCAAGTGATTCTCCTGCCTCAGCCTCCCGAGTGGCTGGCACATGCCACCACACCTGGCTAATTTTTGTATTTTTAATAGGAACAGAGTTTTGCCATGTTTGCCGGGCTGGTCTCAAACTCCTGACCTCAAGTGATCCACCGCCTTGACCTTCCAAAGTGCTGGGATTACAGGCGTGAGCCGCCACGCCCAGCCAAAACTGCCTTTTTTTTTTCAATCCCTAGTGAGATCAGAAGTCACCCACCTGGATTGGCTCTGAATGTCCCTACCTGTTCTGTTCCCCTGACCCTGAAGTCGCCAGACACCCAGCCCATAACTATACCCAGGACAGTCTTGCCCCTGGGTGTGAAAAGAATTCCCCATCCTCCCACCTGTGTATGTTCTCACACTTTTGCTGCGTCTCTGGGAGTAGGGACCAGGATGGCTGAGAAACTCCTCCTGGGAAACTCTCTGCAGTCAGCTGCTTCCTGAGGCCCCGAGCTCCCTCTCAGACCTGCTGCCTCCTGCCCAGGGGGAGCTTTCAGAGTATGGAATAGACCCGGGCTCCCTTAAACGTCCCTGCCAAATTATCTGGGTGCCAGAGCTCTAAAAGACTGAAGCAGAGCCACTCTGCCATGATTAATTCAGGAGCCTTGCCTCACTCATTATTCATAACCTCTTTCAGTGGTTTTTCATGCCAGCTCATACCAGCCCAGGCTCTGGTGCTCTGCTGCTCCCAGAAGGGCCCCTCTAGGGCCATGTGGGACCCAGTGGGACCTACCCTTGGGCACTGCTTTGCCAAAGCAGGCAGGCTTATCTTTTATTTTTATTTTTTGTTTTGTTTTTGAGATACTCTCGTAGTCTCCCTTTGTTGCCCAGGCTGGAGGACAATGGTGTGATCTCGGCTCCCTGCAACCTCCGCCTCCCAGGTGCAAGCAATTCTCCTGCCTCAGCCTCCTGAGAAGCTAGAATTATAGTCACCTGCCACCACACCCGATTGATTTTTTTGTATTTTTAGTAGAGACCGGTCTTTCACCATGTTGGCCAGGCTGATCTCGAACTCCTGACCTCAAGTGACCCACCTACCTCAGCCTCCCAAAGTGCTGGGATTACGGGCATGAGCCACCTCACCTGGCCTATCTTTATTTTTTGAGACAGGGTCTTGCTCTGTCGCCCAGGCTGGAGTGCAGTGACACAATCTTACACTGCAGCCTCAACCTCCCAGCCTCAAGCAATTCTCCCACCTCAGCCTCCCGAGTAGTGGGGGCGACAGGGGGGTACCACCATGCCCAGCTTATTTTTTCATATTTTTGTAGAGATGGGGTCTCACTATGTTGCCCAAGCTGGTCTTGAAATCCTGGGCTTGAGCAATCCTTTTGCCTCAGCCTCCTAATGTACCCCTGTGCCTGGCTGAGCAGGCTTATCTAAGAAAACATATTTCTGGACCAGCTCATTTCAGGGGCAAATGCCTTGGACTTGGAGAAATACTAAGTCAAAGCTTATGAACTAAGTACTTTGTTATTTGTAACTACTTAAAAGTGCTTAGTTCATAAGCTTTGACTTAGTATTTCTCCAAGAAATACTAAGTAGAAACAGCTCTGAGTGACAGGGTGAGTCCTCACTGTGCACTCATGGGAAAATGGAAATGAAACCCAACAGGACAAGGGACAGATAACCTTCCGTCTCTCTTGGCAAAGCACTGCTAACAGATCACAGTAAAGGCTAAAGCTCTGTGAGTTTCTCTCCAACAGAGGCAGCAGAGTTGCAAAGGATAAAAGGGAATGAGCTAATGCAGCAGAGAGATTCGCCTACATGGGGCCTTTCCGCGTGCTTTTCCTGGTGGCAGGGACTCAGCTCTCCTCTCCGCCTGGCTCCCTCCATCCTGAGGCTGGCCTTCCATCTCAGTGACCTGTCACTTCCTCCAGGAGGCCTTCCCTGACCACCCTCATGTGTTCCCCTGCCACTCTGCCTGTCCTGTCCCCAGAGGCTTTCCCCCGGGTCGAGTGTTGTGTAGGGAGTCGATGCCTAGGAGGGGCTCAAGGACTGAATGAAGCTTGCACTCTTGGAGTCTCTCCAGAGGGTCCATGGGGGCTGGTAGGAAACTCAGGCTGATTCAAACCAAGCCCTGATTCTAAAAAACCACATACCTGCCTAACCAGAAGCAGCAGCGTCCCCGCCCCCCACTCCCTGCCCCAGGGAAGGAAGCCTGTGCCCACCTCCACCCCTTCTTCATGTCCTTCCTCACCAGCCTGCTGGGACACCCGGAAGGGCAGCCTGGTGGCTGACCTATCCACCATCGAGTTTAGCCACCGAGACCCTGTGTATGGCACCATCTGGCTGCAGTCAAAGACGGGCACCGAGTGCTTCTCAGCATCCACAGATGGGCAGGTACCCACCGGCCAGACACCGGGGGAGGCAAGGGAAGGGGGAGACAGTAACAGTTCCCTGGTTTCCCATCAGAATCCCTGGGGACATTTCCTTTAACATATTTTATTTTATTATTTTATTTCGTTTTGAGACGACTTGCCCACGCTGGAGTGCAATGGCACAGTCTTGGCTCACTGCGATCTCTGCCTCCCGGGTTCAAGCAATTCTGCCTCAGCCTCCCAAGTAGCTGCAATTACAGGCACCCACCATCACGCCTAGCTAATTTTTTGTTTTTAGAGGAGATGGGGTTTCACCATGTTGGCCAGGCTGGTCTTGAACTCCTGACCTCCGGTGATCCACCTGCCTTGGCCTCCCAAAATGCTGGGATTACAGGCGTCAGGCGTGAGCGCCTGGCCTAACACTTTATTCTAAAATCGAATAGTGGTAATACATGCCCACGGAACGGAATCTAAAAGGTACAGAAAGGAAAATGCCTTCCTCCCACCTCCGTCCGCACCTCCTCCCCCTCCCTGCAGGCATCCGTCTCCTCTGTCTGCCTTCAGAGCTAGTCTCTGCATATTCAAGGAAACACATCTCTCTTCTTCACTTTCTTTCGTACACTTTATTCTGCACTTGATGTTTTTCATCCTGTGTACCTTGGAGATAGTTTCATGTTTCATAAACCGCTGCCCCATGCCTGTTAATCCCGGCATCGTGTGGGTCGCCATTATTTATATATGGATTCTAATAGTTTGTTGCTACTCCCCAAAATGTACCAAAGAGCGTCTTTATACACAGATTATCGCACACGTGCAGGGGTAATCTACAGCAGACATTGCTGGCGGCGGGACTTCTAGGTCAGGAAACACATGCGTTTTTATTTTTATTTTTTTTTATTTTTTTTTTTATTTTTTATTTTTTTATTTTTTATTGCATTTTAGGTTTGGGGGTACATGTGAAGAACATGGAAGATTGTTGCATAGGTACACACATGGCAGTGTGATTTGCTGCCTTCCTCCCCCATCACCTATATCTGGCATTTCTCCCCATGCTATCCCTCCCCCAACTCCCCACCCCCCACTATCCCTCCCCTTTCTCCCCACAGACCCCAGTGTGTGATACTCCCCCTCCCTGTGTCCATGTGTTCCCATTGTTCAACACCCGCCTATGAGTGAGAATATGCGGTGTTTGATTTTCTGTTCCTGTGTCAGTTTGCTGAGAATGATGGTTTCCAGGTTCATCCATGTCCCTACAAAGGACACGAACTCATCGTTTTTGATGGCTGCATAATATTCCATGGTGTATATGTGCCACATTTTCCCTGTCCAGTCTATCATCGATGGGCATTTGGGTTGGTTCCAGGTCTTTGCTATTGTAAACTGTGCTGCAATGAACATTCGTGTGCATGTGTCCTTATAGTAGAACGATTTATAGTCTTTTGGATATATACCCTAGTAATGGGATTGCTGGATCAAATGGAATTTCTATTTCTAGGTCCTTGAGGAATCGCCACACCGTCTTCCACAATGGTTGAACTAATTTACACTCCCACCAACAGTGTAAAAGCGTTCCTATTTCTCCACATCCTCTCCAGCATCTGTTGTCTCCAGATTTTTTAATGATCGCCATTCTAACTGGCGTGAGATGGTATCTCAATGTAGTTTTGATTTGCATTTCTCTAATGACCAGTGATGATGAGCATTTTTTCATATGTTTGTTGGCTTCATGTATGTCTTCTTTTGTAAAGTGTCTGTTCATATCCTTCGCCCACTTTTGAATGGGCTTGTTTGTTTTTTTCTTGTAAATGTGTTTCAGTTCTTTGTAGATTCTGGTTATCAGCCCTTTGTCAGATGGGTAGACAGCAAAAATTTTTTCCCATTCTGTTGGTTGCCGATTCACTCTAATGACTGTTTCTTTTGCTGTACAGAAGCTGTGGAGTTTGATTAGGTCCCATTTGTCTATTTTGGCTTTTGTTGCCACTGCTTTTGGTGTTTTGGTCATGAAGTCCTTGCCTACACCTATGTCCTGATGGTTTTGCCTAGATTTTCTTCTAGGGTTTTTATGGTGTTAGGTCTTATGTTTAAGTCTTTAATCCATCTGGAGTTAATTTTAGTGTAAGGTGTCAGGAAGGGGTCCAGCTTCTGCTTTCTGCACATGACTAGCCAGTTTTCCCAACACCATTTATTAAACAGGGACTCGTTTCCACATTGTTTGTTTTTGTCAGGTTTGTCAAAGATCAGGTGGTTGTAGATGTGTTGTGTTGCGTCGGAGGTCTCTGTCCTGTTCCATTGGTCTATATCTCTGTTTTGGTACCAGTACCATGCTGTTTTGATTACTGTAGCTTTGTAGTATAATTTGAAGTCTGGGAGTGTAATGCCTCCAGCTTTGTTCTTTTTGCTTAGAATTGACTTGGCTATGCGGGCTCTCTTTTGGTTCCATATGAAGTTTAAGGTGGTTTTTTCCAGTTCTTCAAAGAAGGTCATTGGTAGCTTGATAGGGATAGCGTTGAATCTGTAAATTACTTTGGGCAGTATGGCCATTTTGACAATATTGATTCTTCCTAGCCATGAACATGGAATATTTCTCCATCTGTTTGTGTCCTCTCTTATTTCATTGAGCAGTGGTTTGTAGTTCTCCTTGAAGAGGTCCTTTACGTTCCTTGTTAGTTGTATTCCTAGGTATTTTATTTTCTTTGTAGCAATTGTGAATGGCAGTTGGTTCTTGATTTGGCTGTCTTTAAGTCTGTTATTGGTGTATAGGAATGCTTGTGATTTTTGCACATTGATTTTATATCCTGAGACTTTGCTGAAGTTGCTTATCAGTTTCAGGAGATTTTGGGCTGAGACGATGGGGTTTTCTAGATATACAATCATATCGTCTGCAAATAGAGACAATTTGACTTCCTCCTTTCCTATTTGAATACCCTTTATTTCTTTTTTCTTGCCTGATTGCTCTGGCTAGAACTTCCAGTACTATATTGAATAGGAGTGGTGAGAGAGGACATCCTTGTCTAGTGCCAGATTTCAAAGGGAATGTTTCTAATTTTTGCCCATTCAGTATGATATTGGCTGTTGGTTTGTCGTAAATAGCTTTTATCATTTTGAGATATGTTCCATCAATACCTAGTTTATTGAGAGTTTTTAGCATAAAGGGCTGTTGAATTTTGTCAAAGGCCTTCTCTGCATCAATTGAGATTATCATGTGGTTTTTGTCTTTGGTTCTGTTTATGTGGTGGATTGTGTTTATAGATTTGCGTATGTTGAACCAACCTTGCATCCCCGGGATGAGCCTACTTGATCATGGTGGATAAGCTTTTTGATGTGCTGTTGCAATCGGTTTGCCAAGTATTTTATTGAAGATTTTTGCATCTATGTTCATCATGGATATTGGCCTGAAGTTTTCTTTTCTTGCTGAGTCTCTGCCAGGTTTTGGTATCAGGATGATGTTGGTCTCATAAAATGATTTAGGAAGGATTCCCTCTCTTTGGATTGTTTGGAATAGTTTCAAAAGGAATGGTACCAGTTCCTCTTTGTATGTCTGGTAGAATTCGGCTGTGAACCCATCTGGACCTGGGCTTTTTTTGGGGTGGTAGGCTCTTAATTGCTGCCTCAACTTCAGACCTTGTTATTGGTCTATTCAGGGTTTCGACTTCTTCCTGGTTTAGGCTTGGGAGGATGACACATGCGTTTTTAACATTGCGGGACATCGCCTTATGGCGGGGGAGTCTTGGTGTGTACCAATTCTTGGCCTTGCGCCTGGTTTGGTTCAGTAGGTCAGGGGCGAGGCCCCCGCATCAGGATTTTATGAAGCTTGCCGGTGACTCTGAGGATCAGGCAGGTGTGGGGACTGTGGACAGAGCAGCAATCCTCAAAGTAATATTTGCTCCCCATGGATTGCTGGGAGCCCCATCCTTTGTGGCCCAGTGGTTGGCCCCAGGAAGGTGGGGCAGGGGTGGGGAAGGCAAAAGCGGTGGGGGGTGAGGAATGCAGGGCCTGGAGGTCTCACAGTCACCCCTCCTCCCACCAGGTCATGTGGTGGGGACATCCGAAGATAAGTGAGCCCACTGAGGTCGTGATCATGGATATCACCAGAAAGGAGCAGTTGGAAAATGCCTTGGGGGCCATCTCCCTGGAGTTCGAATCTACTTTGGTGAGTGTCTCTTGGTGTCCCTTCCCCGACTTCCATTGCCAGGGTAGCCAGGGCTGAAGACAGGCCATGGCTGGGATATCAGGAGCTCACGGAACCCAGCACCAGCCCAGCAAGGCCAGCCTTACTGCAGCCATCCTAGACGTGTGTGGCCTTTACAACAACTTTCCAGCAGGGGGCAGCAGAGCTCCTTGAAAAAGGACACCATAGTCCATCATCGCACCAAGGTCATCTTTTGGCCAGTAGCCCAGCTTAACACAGAGGGCAATCTTTTGACAGGACAATTTCAGAAAAGCCCTGTTTCATGGGGAAGGTCACGCCCAGGACCAACATTGTGAGGCCTAGTCTCCAACCCAGGTCCTGGCCCTACCTGGCACAGGGGCCCTAAGGCCAGTCATCTGCCCTCCTCTGGGGAAAGAAGAGATGTTGGAGAGGAAAATGAGGTCAGAGCAGGCTCCTTGGAAAGCCAGAGCACGGGCATGGTCTCAGTGTTTGGTAACTAAGAGAGAATGACAAAGAAATATCAAAGTTTGGCCGAGCGTGGTGGCTGTCACCTGTAATCCCAGCACTTTGGGAGGCTGAGAATTTAAGACCTGCCTGGGTACATAGTAAGAACCCCAATCTTTACCAAAAAAGAAAGGGAAGGAGAAAGAGAGAAAAAGGAAGAAAAGAAGGAAAGAAGAAGGAAGGAAGGAAGGAAAACATCAATGTGAGGCCAGGCATGGTGGTTCACACCTGTAATTCCAGCACTTTGGGAGGCTGTGGTGGGAGGATCACTTGTGTCCAGGAGTTCAAGACCAGTCTGGGCAACATAGCAAGACGCTGTCCCTACATAAGAAAAGAAAAAAAAAATGAAATATCAAAGTCTGAGCATAATGCAAATGTGTTAGAGGAGGGAAGCTTCTAGAAGCAGCAAAGGAAGACTTCCTCTCTAAAACAAGAAGGCAGCTTTCCCTTGTTGCTGGCTTTTGGCTTGGGCTGAGTCTTCGTTTACGTCTTAGTGCAGCCCAGGCCGGGTTCCCCCTTGTGGGTGTCACTTGTTTGCTTCTGAGTCATGTGCCACCATTCCGGGGGCTTTGGGAGACTCTGGCCTTGAACCTGCCTGGGCAACCCCAGCCCAAGGCTGAGAGATGAGTGCTGGTGGGATGAGGAGACAATTCAACTCACCCCCCTCCCCAGAGGACAAGGCACTGGGCATGGAGGTTGGGGTGGCGAGGGCTCAGGAAAACGTTCTGTAGTGTCTGGTTCATCGCCTGCAGAGGACATCCTGTGACCGGGATTTTGGGGTGTCGGGGGAGGCACAGCTCCCCCGAGAGAATGTTGTAGGTTCTTGGTCTCCCGCTCTCTCAAGAATGAGAGAGCGGACCACGGCAGGTGCGCTCGTAAAGTAAATACCAGACTCAAAAAGTGTTTGCAGAAAGTGATTTATTTAGGTAGAGAGAGAAACAGGAGAAGAGAGAAAGAAAAGCCGCTCTCACACTGAGCGAGAAGGGTTCCCAGAAGAGGGGAACACCAAAGAAGGAAAGCTCCTCTCACACTGAGTGAGAGAATCCAGAAAGATGGAATCCAGGAGAGGAAAGCAGCTTCCACACTGAGTGGAAGGGAATAGAGAGGAGAGATGGAGTTTAGGAGGGGAAGGCAGGCTTCCACGAGAGAGTGTGGAAGGGGACTCCAGAGGGAAAATGCGGGAGGGAGAAGATGGCTTCCACGAAGGGAGTGTTCGTGGAAGGGGACCCAAACATGGGGCCTGAAGGGGTGTGGAAGAAGGGACTTTTGACCTGGCCACATTCTCCAAGACCCCTGGCCAATGAAAGGAGTTCCTTAGAACCTCCGCTGGAGTGACTGACTTTTGACCCTTTCCTGAGAGTTCGAAAATTAAAACAGAGACTGTTAAATCTCCCGGATGGAGAGGCATGGGGGCGGGAGTGCATGGCGCTGGGAAGTTTTTGCCCTTAAAACTACGCCCCCTTGTGGACCTGGAAAGAGAGCACATTCCCTCAATCTGAGCCCGTTGACAAAGGCCCTCCCTTCAGCATGCCCCCTCCCCTACCTCACTCAGCTGCTTTTTCCATTTGGAATGCTGGGGACACAGCGCCATGGTAGGCTCAGGCCCTGCTGGTGGAGGTTGTCCGATCTAGCCTGTAAGTTCAGCCACGGAACGGTGAACGAGGCGGGGCATTGCATGATCGAGGGGGTTGTGCTCAGAGGGAGCACTGGATCAGGAGTCCGGAGACTGGCCTTTGTGTATTCAGTCCGCAGTGAAGTGGGCAGCTATTAGAGGTCAGTTTGTGGACGATGGGCCCACATAAGACAAGCTTGCACCCCTCAAAGAGCTCACCAGCCAGTGGTAGAGGGACAAATCACATCACCAGCTGCCAGGTGGCTTCGTGAGTGCTGGTCGGCCACCTGCTCTGAGTTCTCAGGGACACCAGCCTGGACAATGCTGACAGATGTCACTGTTGGCCGGACGCGGTGGCTCACGCCTGTAATCCCAGCACTTTGGGAGGCCGAGGTGGGCAGATCACCTGAGGTCAGGAGTTGGAGACCAGCCTGGCCAACATGGTGAAACCCCGTCTCTACTAAAAATACAAAAAAATTAGCCGGGTGTGGTGGCGGGTGCCTGTAATCCCAGATACTTGGGAGGCTGAGGCAGGAGAATCGCTTGAACCTGGGAGGCGGAGGTTGCAGTGAGCCGAGATCGCACCACTGCACTTCAGCCTGGGCGACAGTGCGAGACTCTGTCTCAAAAAAAAAAGAAAAAGAAAAAAGACAAATGTCACTGTCATGCCAGGGCAGGCTCAGCCCATCTTGTGAGTGACCTGGGTGGGTCACACCACATCTCCTCCCTGGGCCTTGTTTACTCTCCCTGTAAACAAACATTCAGGATCTGGATGGCATCGTGGTCACAGTGAGGCGCTGTGAAGGGAGCTAGCGACAACCCTCCGGGGCCTGGAGGTGCCACGGCGGGCTTCACTAAGCACAGGCTCCTGGAGCAGCTTCCAAAACAAGGTGGGGTCTGAGGAGCTCAGCAAGAGTGGGGGACAGCTCTCCTGGTGGGACCATAGCCCAAGCAGAGGCTTGATCTGAGAGCCTTTCTGGTACCTGCAGACCGCACCCCGGCAGGCACCTGGCCATGACCGCATAGCCCAAAGCTGATGGTTCATGGAGCCTTCCCCTCCTGTGTCGCTCCTTCCACAGCCCACCAAGTTCATGGTGGGCACCGAGCAGGGCATCATCATCTCCTGCAACCGCAAGGCCAAGACGCCAGCCGAGAAGATCGTATGCACCTTCTCAGGCCATCACGGCCCCATCTACGCCCTCCAGAGGAACCCCTTCTACCCGAAGAACTTCCTAACAGTGGGTGACTCGGACAGCCCGCATCTGGTCTGAAGACAGCCGGGAGTCATCCATCATGTGGACCAAGTAAGAGGGGATGCTGGGGGCAGGACGGGCGCACGTGGAGAGGAGGGGATGGAGTGGGCCCAGCTGGGCCCCGGAGAGTCCTGAGCCTCCATAGGTCCATCTGTAAAATGGAGGAAAAAACCCTCCACAAACACCCAAGCTTGTGTTAGCAAGTGACTTGCTCCAGCCACTCCAGAAAGGAATAGGCTTCGAACCACTCAATTGCTAAAAATAATGGCCATTATTTTAATAAAACAGACTTAATTTTCTTTCCTTTTTTTCTTTTTTTGAGACAGATTCTCGCTCTTGGCCCCAGACTCAGTGCAGTGGCGCGATCTCGGCTCTCCACAGCCTCCGTCTCCTGGGTTCAAGTGATTCTCCTGCCTCAGCCTCCCTAGTAGCTGGGACTACAGGCACGTGCCACTACATCCAGCTAATTTTTGTATTTTTATTAGAGTCAGGGTTTCGCCATGTTGGCCAGGCTGTTCTCGAACTCCTGACCTCAGGTGATCTGCCGACCTCAGCCTCCCAAAGTCCTGGGATTACAGGTGTGAACCGCCGCACCCTTTCTTTAGTCTTGATCATTTCTCCCACTGTGGCCTGGCTGTCAACACACTCAGTTGCAAAGGTGACTGGGAAATGTAGTCTCTGCCTTGCCCACCAGGGTCCCAGCTACAACTATATTGCAATGAAAGAAGGGAGACGAGGTTTTGGTGAAAATCTGAAGGCTCCACTGTGCGTGCACATGTGTGTCTCTTTTTTAAAAACTTCCCTTCTTCACTGAAGAAACTCTTGAAAATCCAGATGAAACCAAGCAGGAAGTGACACTCTCCTGATCTCAGTATTAGCAGCTTTTCTGGGCGTGTCCTCCCTCTGACTCCCATCCGTGAGTCCCAGGGTGGGACCGGGTCCGCTAACACGTGCCTGCCACCTGGAATTAGTAGCAGAGAAGCGCCAGCAGCCAGCCCACGGGAAGGACGGTGCCCAGAGCCCTTTATTTAGTTTATTTGAGAGAGGATTTCACTCTGTTGCCCAGGCTGGAGTGCAGTGGCACAAACATGGCTCACTGCAGCCTCGACCTCCTGGGCTCAAGCAATCCTCCCATCTCAGCCTCCCAAGGAGCTGGGACCACAGGTGGTCACCACCACACCCAGCTAATTTTTTTAAAAAAATTTTTTGTAGAGACAGAGTCTTGCCACATTGCCCAGGCTGGTCTCAAAATCCTGGCTTCAAGCCATCCTCCCTCCTTGGGTTCCCAAAGTGCTGGGATTACAGACATGAGCCGCTGCCCATGACCAGCCCAGAGCCCTTTAAAGAGCAGGCTGTTGGACACCTGAGGTCAGGAGTTTGAGACCAGTCTGGCCAACATGGTGAAATCCCGTCTCTACTGAAAATAAAAAAATTAGCTGGGTGTGGTGGCGGGCGCCCGTAATCCCAGTTACTCAGGAGGCTGACACAAGAGAATCACTTGAACCCAGAAGGCAGAGGTTGCAGTGAGCCGAGACAGCCCTATTGCACTCCAGTCTGGGTGACAGAGTGACACTCTATCTCAAAAAAAAAAAAAAAAAAAGAAAAAGAAAAGAAAAAAGAGCAGCCTGTGAGCCATGGGTGGGTGAGGTCAGCACAGCTAGAAGTCAGACACAAGGAAGAACTTCCTGCCTCACAAGACTCTTGAGACCCTGGAGCCCAGAAGGGACGGAGTGAGCCAAGCTGTGGCTCAGAAGCCTCTCTGTCCCTCCAGCCATCATGTGGGCTACCTCCCATAGGTACCACATGGCTTACCTCACTGATGCTGCCTGGAGCCCCGTGAGGCCCGCCGTTTTCTTTACCACCAAGATGGACGGGACCCTGGACATCTGGGACTTTGTGTTCAAGCAGTGTGACCCCGCCCTCAGCCTGAAGGTCATCCGCATGTCCCTTCCTGTGCTTCTGGGTCCTCCGGGAGCCAGGCCTTGGCGTGGGTGTGGGTGTGGGGTGCTGTGGGCACGTGTGCAGTGTGTGGCCAGGCGTGTTTGGGCCTCTGCAGGGGAGCTGCGTGCAGGCTGACTGCAGCGATTGCTTTGGAGTGTGTGCTCCGAAAGTGCCAGGCGCCTGCAGAGAACCCCCCCCCAGCATGTCCTGTCCCGACCTGGCCCCACCACAGAGCAGGCTAGTCAGAAAAATAGATGTTCCCTCCCCCCTCACCCCCTAGGACATGGGTGCACATTTTGGGGGAGGCAGTGTGGTGTCCTGAAGTGGGGTCCATAATAGGGGTTGGTGTGTCAAAGGTTAAGAGATCTGGGGGACTTGGCACCCTGGTGGTGCAACAGAACCATCTGGGGGAAATTAAAAGAGAAACGAAAGCAGGTACCTGGCATCTCCTGCCTACAGGCAGAGCCCCTGGGGGTTGGCTGCTGGAGCGTCCCCTTCAGGTCACGGTGGCCAGAGCTGAGCCCTGCTGGCTGGGGCCGTGGAAGGGTGGGGGCGTTGGGGGAACCACAGGGTGACTGTGAGACGGAACTGAAGGGGTGGGGTGGGAGACGAGGCAGGGAAGCCAAGGGTCTTAACGGCCAGTCTCCGAGTTTGAACTTCATCCTGTGCGGCAGAGGCGTCTCTGAGGGTGTTTGAACAGGGCCAAGTGGCGGAGCCTCCCCAGGGCCAGTTAATCAGACACACGTAACTTTGCTCCTCTCTCTCTTCTGCCTGGGTCTGCCTGGCCCCTTCTGCAGGTGTGTGACGAGGCCCTCTTCTGCCTCCGGGTGCAGGACAATGGGTGTCTCATCGCCTGCGGCTCCCAGTTGGGGACGACCACCCTGCTGGAGGTCTCCAGTGGGCTCTCCACCCTCCAGAGGAATGAGAGGAACATAGCCTCCTCCGTAAGTGGCAGGTGCCTGGAGAGAACCCCTCCGGCAAGTCCCGACCTGGCCCCACCACCGAGCAGGCTAGTCAGAAAAATCAATGTCCCCTCCCCCCACATCCCTAGGACATGGGTGCACATTTTGGGGGAGGCAGTGTCCCGAGGTGGGCTCCACAAATAGGTGTTGGTGTGTCAATGTGCCCTTGCTCAAACGGTGCGGAGCAAGTGGCCTTCAGTAAGTCACTTCACTCTCTAGGATTCAGATTTTTAGCTGTAAATCAAAGAGGTTTGACTTGGTCAGTTTGTCTAGTTTCAAATAACACTTTTTTTGCAGAACCTTTCCAATCAAGGCTTAGTATTTTATTGTATTATATTGTATTTTAATTTAATTTAATTATTTTTTTATTTATTCATTTTATTTTTGAGACAGAGTCTCACTGTGTTGCCCGGGCTGGAGTGCAATGGCGCTATCTCGGCTCACTGTAATCTCCGCCTCCCAGGTTCAAGTGATTCTCCTGCCTCAGCCTCCCGAGTAGCTGGGATTACAGGTGCGCACCACCACGCCCAGCTAATTTTTGTATTTTTAGTAGAGACATGGTCTCATCATGTTGGCCGGGCTGGTCTTGAACTCCTGGCCTCAAGATGATCTGCCCACCTTGGCCTCCTGAAAGTGCTGGGATTACAGGCGTGAGCCATCAAGCCTGGCCTAATTATTTTATATTATTTATTTTTACTGTATCTATTTTATTTTATTTTGAGACTGGGTTTTGCTTTGTTGCCCAGGCTGGAGTGCAGTGGCACAATCATGGCCCATTGCAGCCTCCACCTTCCAGGCTGAATCGGTCATCCCCACCTCAGCCTCTCGAATAGCTGGGATCACAGGCATGCACCACCATTCCTGGCTCATTTTTAAATTTTTTTAGAGACAGACTCTCCCTGTGTTTCCAGGATGGTCTGAACTCCAGGGCTCAAGCAGTCCTCCCACCTCAGCCTCCCAAAGTGCTGGGATTATAGGCGTGAGCCATCACATCTGGCCTAAAGGCTTAGAATGCCAACAGAGAAGACAGACGGAAGGAGGCTTGAAGAGGGGGACTGAGATCCATTCCTACATCCCTTTCCCAGTGGGCAGCCCTGCAGGCAACTCCCCCAGAACCACGGGGAACACTGTGAAATTGAAAACCCCTAGTGCTGAGGCTAGGAGAGCCTCCTGGCTCTGCCTAAGACTGGGATCTTGTCATTGAGCTGGTCCTTGTTGGGCCAAGGGCTGCCATATTTCATAGCTCCAAAGGGCGCTCTTCCCTCTGTGGTCAGGGAACTTGGCGCTGCTTGGCACTGAGTGACCCAGTGTCCCTGCTGCAGCCTTCAAACCCCAATATTCAGCCTTCCTTCCTTGACACCAGCCCTGGGTACATATGTCTACAGGGAGTGTGTGATGTCAGGAGAGTTCTGCAGAAGCCCCACCTGGCCCCTGCCCTGGAGTTGCTTGCCATCCCGCCCTCTTGCCACCGGGCTCTCTCTGTCCCTGTATGCCCAGATGTTTGAACGTGAGACCCGGCGAGAGAAGATCCTGGAGGCCAGGGCACCGGGAGATGCGGCTAAAGGAGAAGGGCAAGGCGGAGGGCAGGGATGAGGAGCAGAAGGACGAGGAGCTGGCCACAGACCTGGAGGCGCTGGTCAGCAAGGCCGAGGATGAGTTCTCGACATCATCTTCGCAGAGCTGAAGAAGCAAGAGGCAGACGCCATCAAGCCGAAGCCAATGCCTGTAGGGTCCTCGATGGGGGCTGGGTGGATTGGGGACTGGGTGGGAGCCATGGCCCTTGGGTTTCTGCTTCTGCTTGCTGACTTCCTGGGTGACCTCGAGCAAGTAGCCTTACCCACTGGACCTAAGTTTTTCACCTGGCAAGTGGGAAGAATTATTCCCTTCCTTCCAAAGAATCCTAAGTCTCCAAACAGACTTCAGGCTCCCTACAGGCAGGAGCCATACTCCATGCCTCCTGCTATCCTCCCCTCCCCCCATAGAGGTTACATCTTGAACATGCGTGTTGAGTGACTGAACAAGGTCCTAGAGTTAAGTCAGCTGTCAGAGAGGAGCGGGCCTTGAGGTCCCTGGAGGGGAAGGGCTATGACATTAGCGGTGTACATGTCATGCTGGCTTACCCAGGTCTGGTGTCAGGAGTGTGACCTGTGGTCAGCTAATCTGCCCATGGTCCCAGCTCTACCACACTTTCTAGCTGTATCACCTGAGCCGGTCACTTCACTTCTCAGTTCCTTAATTTCTTATCTGGCAAATGAGAGATGGAGCTATAAAGGTGGTGTGTGGTCACCTTCCACGCCCTCTTTTGTATCAGTGGACAGAGGAAGAAAAGACATCGTCTGTCTGGGTCACTTCCTTTAAGCTCCACAGATAAGATGCCAAAATATGAAAGAGCCAAAGGGCAGCATGGCAGGGAAAAGAAACAGCGAGTGCACGCCAGGATTCACCCTTGTAGGCAGGACTGGCTGCAGACCTGGGGAGAGGGGGCGCTGCAAAATGAAAATGTGGGGCCCCTTGTTTAAAAAGTATGAAGAATTTTGAAACGATGGCAATAGAGCGTTAGACCAAGTGTGGGGGAGACAGAGCCCAGTGTGTCTGCACAGAGCACCCACCCAGGACACCTGCTTGCAAGAAGAGCTGTATGGCAAGTTGTTGGTCCCTGATAGAGTGGACAGAGCGAAGGCTGGGGGGTGAGCATACAGAGAAGATGACTGGTTCCATCTTGTGACTTCCTCCCTCTTCTCCTCCCTCCTCCTGGGTCTAAGGGAAAGGTGTGGCTTCTGCAGGTGCATTTTGCATTTGAGGGTACTTCCAACATTGGGTAATACAGGTGGGGCAGAGAGCTCCATCCATTTCTGATGGAGGCAAGTCTAGAATCCTGGATTCTGACCCCTAGCCCAGGGCTCCTCCCACACACGACACCTGGCCTATCCAGCCCTGCAGAAGGCAAAGATGACACTGGCCGCCTTTTACAATGCAATGGTGGCTGGCAGGCAGCGTGCTTGGGACATACATCCCAAAATGTATTCCTCACCATGGCTTGAATGTTCTGCAGGGAGAAGCTGAGCCTGGGAAGGGGTTTAGGTCCACAGAATTTGGCCCTTTCCCCCTCCCACCTGCCACACACTCCCTGCCACTCTCTTAGGAGAGGACAAAGCTTGCCTCCTGGTATCCTCCTCTCCTCCATAGAGGGTACATCTTGAACATGTGTGTTGAAGATGGCCCAAAACGCTGCTGGTCGCAAAGTACCACGTGGTACTGAAGCTGTTTTCCATAGGCTGGGTCCTTACGTCCACTATTTCCAATCCTGGCCACAGCCCAGCAAAGCGTCCTGTCCTCTCCATGGGTGAGGGAGCCAAGGAGACTCAGAAGCCAGGCGTGTACCCGAGTCTGTGAGATGCCCGCAGCTGTGCCTACCTTCCGCACCGGCTGGGCCCTCGCCGGTCGCAGAGCTGGCACCACGGGTTCCAGGGTGCTCATCGACCCAGGCTTCAGCCATTTGGCTGCTTCAGGCCTCGTGGGGTTCACATCCCAGGGGAGTGGGGAAGGCCTGCACCCACCAACACAAACACTTCTGTGCTGTCTTTCCCCTGCAGCAGCAGCTGAGTTCAGAGGAAGACCAGGTGGTGCAGGAGGGAGAGGAAGCAACCAGGAGAAAGAGGGGATGAAGAAGAGGAAGAAGACTTAGCCTAGAAGCCAGCCTTCAACTGCGGAGCTGTCTCTGTGTGCCTTCCCTTCCCACCTCTGGTATTGCCCTGCTCTCACAAGTGGGGAGCTGAGCACCCCCTTAAGCAGCACTGGGTGGTGGGCGGAGAGCATCAGGCCCTGACTCCCCACTCCCTACACAGCGCTGGCCCCCACTGACTCACTGGGCACTGAGTCCCAAGCCACCCCTTGGAGGGAGAGGAAGGGGCAGGGTTTGTCCAGGAGCTGGCTGCCCCCTCATCTCAGCCGCCCTAAGCTCACCCCGAGGCTGAGGCCACCTTAGACACGGCCCTGGATGTTTCCTGGGATTCAGCTCCTCACAGGTTGCCCAGCAATCATTTTCATTTACAGTCTTGCAAACCCTCAACCACACTTGCACGGCCATGGCAGGACCTCGGGAAGACCTTCGAGTGGGGCGAGGGGGTTTCCTCTCCATGATCAACCCTCCTCGAAACCCACAAATCAGGAACAAAAGTCTGTCCACTTTGAAAATGCCTCACCAGGCAGCTTCCCGGGTATGGGTACACTTTGCCACGACAGAAGCCTCCGAGTGCATGGGAGGGGACAGATGGGACGAGCTTGGCTGTTCTGCCACACCTGAATGCTTTCTGTTATCCTTATTCTTGTAAAGTTAAATGAATCTTAACAATGCCACCAGCTAACCTTTCACATCTCCTGTGATTCATTCACGACGTCCCCGGAACCCTGTGCTCCTACCATCTTTACCCTACACAAGAGGTTCCAGGAATGGGACAGGGACTTGCCCAAGTCTCAGAACTCGTGATGGGGCAGAGCGGGGATGGAAGCCCGGGCAGCTCCTTCGTGACCCCACACAGTCATCACTGTGGGCCAGATGCTGTGCAGGCCTCTCGGGGACTCCAGGGCGGGAAGTGGGCTGCCCTGGGGGTGCCCTGGAACTACAGCTCACCAGAGCAGGGGTGACCATTGCCAGAGATATCGGGAGGTCAAGAGGGCATCTCAGTGCCAGCCTTGCACTAGGAAGGAACAATGCCCTGATTGTCATCAGCCTGTGGATGGCAGCTGACCCTGGCAGGGACCCAAAGTGCCCTTGAAAAATGCCTGTGTTTGTTGGGTGCTGTGGCTCATGCCTGTAATCTGAGCCCTTTGGGAGGCCAAGACAGGAGGATCACTTTAACCCAGGAGTCAAGGAGGATCACTTGAGACCAGCCTGGGCAGCATAGTAAGACCCTATCTCTAACTTAGCAAAAGAAAGAAAAATGCCCGTGTTAAGAATCTTTTTGGCCGGGCGCAGTGGCTCACGCCTGTAATCCCAGTACTTTGGGAGGCCAAGCGTGAGAGGATCACTTGAGCCCAGGAGTTCAAGACTAGCATGGGCAACATGGGGAAACCCCGTATCTATAAAAAATACAAAAATTAGCCTGGTATGGTGGTGCATGCCTGTAATCCCAGCCACTCGGGAGGCTGAGGTGGGAGGATCACTTGAGCCCAGGAGCTCAAGACAACAGTGAGTCACAATTGCACCACTGCACTCCAGCCTGGGCAACAGAGCAAGACCCTGTCTCGAAGATAAAATAAAATGTCCAGGCGCGGTGACTCAAGCCTGAAATCCCAGCACTTTGGGAGGCCCAGGTGGGTGGATCACCTGAGGTCAGGAGTTCAAGACTAGCCTGGCCAAAATGGTGAAACCCCGTCTCTACTCAAATACAAAAGAAATTACCCAGGCATAGTGGCGTACACCTGTAGTCCCAGCTACTTGGGAGGCTGAGGCAGGAGAATAGCTTGAACTCAGGAGGCAGAGGTTGCAGTGAGAAGAGATGGCGCCATTGCACTCCAGCCTGGGCGATAAGAGCGAAACTCCATCCCAAAAAAATAAATAAATAAATAAATAAATAAATAAATAAAATAAAATAATCTTCTTGAGGAGGGACCAGGACCAGCTGGCCCTCGCACCCAAAGAGAAAAATCAGTGAGTTGACTATAGCTAACTTTGATATAAACAATAATCTCAGGTTATGCTGAGTGCTTCATCTTCACAAGCGTCCCAGGAGTGATCTCACCGTCTTCAATCCCCCACGTTATGGATGTGGGAGGTGAGACAGAGAGAGGGAGGAACTTGCTGAGTCTAATGGGAGTGGGTGGCAGAGCTGAGACTGCAGCCCAGAGTCCCAGCCCTACAGCTTGTGCCAGGCACACTGCACACTGGGAACCTGTAAGAAGCATGGGCTGGGCCACTCCGCTCCCTGCCATTCCAGCATCAGACCGAGGGGGGCACGAGGGGGCAGCAGGCCCCTCACTGCACAGGGGCACACGGAGCCCCAGTGCTGTCTTTAGGAGCTCCCTACTCAGAGCAGCGATTCTCTACTGGAGAAGATTTTGCCCCCAACAGGATATCTGTCAATGTTTGGGGGACAACCGGTAAGGGGAGTGCTCCTGGCATTGAGTGGGCAGAGGCAGGGACCCCGCTCAGCATCCTGCACACAGGACTGCCCCCTGCAGTTTGGACAGTCCTGTCCAAATGAGTCACAGTGGAGAGACCCAATGTAGAGAAAAGCTCTGCCCAAATGTAGTGCCCCCAAGAGAAGGTGCAGGCTCCGCAGGCACTCACCTGAGCACACCGAAGGCCCCCGTGAGAGCGTGGCACTGTGAGCTGGAGGGCAGGGCGACCTTCTTTCACTCAACTGGAATTTGGGCCTTTGGCTTATGCCTGCAAAAGGAGGCTGCCTGCTGGGGTCAGCAGGTCCCTCGTGCGTGCAGAGAGAGCCACTGGGCAGGCAGAGCATTTGAGGAGTGGCCGTGGAAGCAGAGAGGAGAGCCCGCGAGTGGCACCTGGCAAAGGGCGGTGCAAGCTCGGTGGGTGCGGTGCCAATGCTGCCGACCCCTACGATGACCTTCACTGACCTCTCACGTCGGCTTCACCAGGAATCTGTTATTATTCCCTTCCAAAGGTGAGGCAAATCAAACCATGATGCATCACTGGAGAGCCAGAGGCAGCTGGAAAAACCCGGTGTGGAGTGTGGACTGGGGCCACACTGGAGCTGGTTTGGGGTTGTTTGTTTTCTTTTTGAGATGGAGTCTTGCTGTGTCACCCAGGCTGGAGTGCAGTGGTATGATCTCGGCTCACTGCAACCCCTGCCTCCCGGGTTCAAGCAATTCCCCTGCCTCAGCCTCCCGAGTAGCTTGGACTATAGGCATGCACCACCACACCCAGCTAATTTTTTGTATTTAGTAGAGATGGGGTTTCACCAAGTTGGCCAGGATGGTCTCGATCTCCTGACCTCGTGATCCACCCGCCTCAGCCTCCCAAAATTCTGGGATTACAGGCGTGAGCCACCGCGCCCAGCCTGGAGCCAGTTTCGGAAGTGCAGAAGCAGTGACCAGACCCAAATGTCCACAGCACAGTGGCATCCCTCCTGGCCATGCCATCTGGAAAACCGGTATTTCTTTGGCCTCTTTTGCTCAGCTGACTTAATAAATGCACCGCCTAACCGAAGATGCTTCCACTGTGACCACAACAGCCCAGTGGGCTCTTGGGAGAATCCCTGTCCCCCGTTCCCCACCATGTGGCCACTGGGGACTGTAGGACCCAGGGCAGGACTCTGAGGAGGCACGCCTTGCCCTTCATCAGTAACAAAACTAAGTGTTCCCCGGGTCCCAGAGGTCCCTGAGCTGTTACTGATGCCCAAACGGGAGGCAAAGGTGGTTGCTGGCCTGACACACTGGCTCACACATGTAAGCTCAGCAATTTGGGAGGCCAAGGCAGGAAGATCACTTGAGCCCAGGAATTCAAGACCAGCCTGGGAAAACTAAGGAGACCCTATCTTTATCATATATATATATATATATATATATATATATAATTTATAAATATATATTTTATACATATATGTGTGTGTGTGTATATATATATATAAATTAATTTTTTTTCTGACAGAGTTTCCCTCTTGTTGCCCAGGCTAGAGTGCAATGAATGGCATGATCTCAGCTCACTGTAACCTCCACCTCCTGGGTTCAAGTGATTCTCCTGCCTCAGCCTCCCAAGTAGAGGGGACTACAGGTGCCTTTCAGCACACCCGGCTAATTTTGTATTATTAGCACAGACAGAGTTTCACCATGTTGGCCAGGCTGGTCTCGAACTCCTGACCTCAAGTGATCCATCCGCCTAGGCCTCCCAAAGTGCTGGGATTACAGGTGTGAGCTGCCGCACCTGGCCTATTTTTTTTAAAAAATTTTTAAGTGACTACTGATGGTCCAGGGTCAGCATCCAGAGACCCCAGGCCAGCCCCCCTGTGTGCTAACGTCCTGGGGGCACCTGCAGCTCTGTGTGTTGAGGTCCTGGGGGTGCCTGCGGTACACTGTAGATAGAGGCAGTATCTTTGGGTGTTTCCAGGAAGGGAAGTCTGAACCCAGCTTGGGCGCTTGCTGTTGGGAAACGTTGCCTACACTCAGCCCTGTGCCAGGTACTGGCCACAGGTGGAAAATAAACCAGACTCAGGCCCCGCCTCCCAGAGCTTGTACACCAGTGGGAGACAGGGAAAGCCGAAACACAGGCAGGTGCCTACAGAACGACAGCTGTGCAAAGTGCATGTTAAGGAAGAGTACAGGGTGCTGTGGAGAGGGATAACAGGAGGAACTAACTTAGACTCTAGAGGAGGAGGCGTGGCCAGGAGGCCTCTGTGAGAAAGGGGCAATGCAGCTGAGACCCTAAGAACGAGCATGAGGCAGAGACATGTGTACACGTGTGAGCGCATCTGTGTGCACGTGTGGTGATGGGCACATCTGTGTGGAAGGGCACTCCAGGCAGGGCAGTTGCACACAGTGCCCGGAGGAGGGAAGGAGGCGATGCTGCTCTGTTTGACCAACAGGGAGTCATCAGTGTCGCTGGAGTGAGCGAGTAAGGGCTGGAGCCTGGAGCGAGCCAGGGACAGCAAGAGTCAGCTGGGGCAGGCCTTGAGGTCAAGGGTTTTGACCTTGCTCTTTGCAAAGATCACTGAGAGGCAGGGCGTGGGTTGATGAAGCCTTGGCTGGAGGAGGGAGGTCTGGAGGGAGGCACCTGGGGGCCAGCTGGGAGCGTGTTGTGGTGTCAGGCAAAAGAGACATTAGCTTGGAGTGAGGCGGTGGCCACGGAATTACTTACCTCTCTGCACCTCTGCTATCTACCTTCAGGGACTGTTTGGGCGAGTAAATGAAATAACACACGAGCCACTGGGTTCAGAATAAATGCTCAATAAACATCTATCACCTCCTTCACTTAGAAGCATCTGACGGGACCACCTGGGACAGCCTTCATGGCTGGTGGCAAATTCTAGGTTAGTACAAGGAGCTACCAGAATGATTTGTGAATTTGTTTCTTGGGGTCGTTTCAGCATCTACACCCCAAATTTGGAAGAGGATGCTGGGGCTTGAGAGAAAAGTTCTCAATCCATGCTTTTTTTTCCCCCAATAAGTCTCTTCCATTCCACCGCCCATGTCATAGCTCCGGGGGCCAAGCCTGTGAGTAGCCATGCCCAGAGCATGAGGAGGTGGGAATTTTGCCCAGGTTGCCCTAGGGCTCTAGAGGACCCATGGGCTATAGAAAGTGCTCAGGGCTCATCAAAACCAGTGGCTTCCAACTGCAGGTGGGTTTCTGGGGAGGTGGAGAATGTCATACATCTCTGACTGAAAATATCAGGCGGGAGCTGTGGTTGACCCCTGTAATCCTAGCACTTTGGGAGGCCAAGGTGGGTGGATCACCTGAGGTCAGGCGTTCGAGACCAGCCTGGCCAACATGGTGAAACCCCGTCTCTACTACAAACATGAAAATTAGCTGGGCACAATGGCACATGCCTATAATCCCAGCTACTCAGGAGGCTGAGACAGGAGAATCACTTGAACCTGGGAGGCGGAGGTTGCAGTGAGCTGAGATCTCATCATTGTACTCCAGCCTGGGTGACAGAGTGAGACTCCGTCTCAAACAAAAACAGAAAAAGAAAATATCAGTGCTACTTTGGAGGGCTCACTTCAGGCAACTCAGTGAAGATTCCAGTGAGCTCACAAAAGCCTGAGCCCAGGTAGGTTGTTGGTAACCCTCAGTGTACGTGGTTTGACCACGAACAGCAGCTCCTCAGCGTCCTGAGCCTTAGGACCCTCACAGGTAAACAAGAGATTCCAGTGAAGATGAACCGTGACAACACAGACTCAGCACCTTACGTGGAGGTGCACACTAAACCTGAGTTTCCTGGGCTGAAGTGAAATTGAGGCTGTACGTCCTCTTTTTTTTTTTTTTGACATGGTCTCACTCTGTTGCCCAGGCTGGAGTGCAGTGATACAATCATAGCTCACTTGCAGTCTCAACCGCCTGAGCTGAAGTGATCCTCCCACCTAAGCCTCCTGAGTAGCTGGGACTACAGGTGTGCGCCATCATGCCTGGCTAATTTTTAATTTATTTTTAGAGACAGCGGGGCCAGTCTCCCTATGTTGCTGAGGCTGGTCTCGAACTCTGAGCTCAGGAGATCTCCCGCCTTGTCCTCCCAAAGTGCTGGGATTATAAGCATGAGCCATCACATCTGGCCTAAATCCCTTTTCTGATGTGGTGTCGGCTGTTTGCAAGGATCTTAAATGTCTGCATGTGGGTCTAAATCAAATGCTATTGCTGTGTGTAGGCAGGTTTGCTCCAGCAGATTTTCTCACTCATTCACTGACTGAACTCTCACTAGGCACTGTACTGGAAACATCAAGTTAAGAGCCAGCCCAGCTGGAGGCGGTGGCTCACGTCTGTAATCCCAGCACTTTGGGAGGCTGAGGCGGGTGGATCACTTGAGGCCAGGAGTTCAAGACCAGCCTGGCCAACACAGTCAAACCCTGTCCCTACTAAAAATAGAAAAATTAGCTGGGCGTGGTGGCGCATGCCTATAATCCCATCTACTTCGGAGACTGAGGCATGAGAATCACTTGAACTCGGGAGGCAGAGGCGGTAGTGAGCGGGGGACAGAGCCACTTCACTCCAGCCTGGGCAACAGAGCCAGCCCTTCAGCTGAGACAAATAAACAGATGGTTCTGCTCTCCAGTGGTGAGAGAAGTACGTAGAAAAAAGGACCTGGGCACTCCCAACACTCTGGGAGGCCGAGGCAGGTGGATCTCTTGAGGCCAGGAGTTTGAGACCAGCCTGGCCAACATGGTGAAATCCCATCTCTACTAAAAATTAAAAAATTAGCCAGTGTGGTAGCGCCTGCCTGTAATATCAGCTCTTTGGGTGGCAGAGGTATAAGAATCGCTTAAACCTGGGAGGCAGAGGTTGCAATGAGCTGAGATCACATCACTGCACTCCAGCCTGGGTGAGAGAGCAAGATTCTGTCTGAAAGAAAGAGAGAGAGAGAGACCTAATCCAGTGGAGTTTAGGCTGCCCCCCTGTATTTGTCAGGACTCTTGGTCATATGTTTCAGAAACCCACTCTAGCTAAAGCCAAGAAAGAATATTTATTGACTCAAGAAACTTGGAAGACCAGGGCTAACAGCTTCAGGTATGGCTGGATCCAGCAACTCAGATGTTGTCATTTGGTATCCTCTGCACAGCTTTTTCCTTTGCCTCAGTTTTATGCACTTCTGCTATAGTAAAGCTGCTTCCACTGGATAAGGGAGGGATTAGATATGACCCCACCCCCCACCCCCCGATTTTAGTCATCTCAGCCAGTAATCCTAAAGGCAGGAGAGAGCTCCTCCCTCCAAGTAGAACAAAATCCCAGGGAAAGGCTCTGATTGGCTTAATGTGGGTCATAGCCCACCCTTTTGGACCAATCACTGTGAACACAGCCAAACCTGGGTTGCATGCCTTCTGCCAGGGCTGGAGGTGGAACAAGATGCTGTGATGCACTCTACCAGAATGACATGGACTAGAGAAGAGGCATGTTGGAAATAGATGCTCGGTGCTGCAAAGAAAAATTAGCACTGAGACAAAGGATCTTTCAGCAACACAATTTTTACTTCCTGGACTGCAGGAAGGGTACCCTCACTAGCCATTGTGCCACGAGAGTACAATGAACAAAGGAAAACAAACGTATTTATCCCTTACACATTTGGGGTCGTCCTTACTGCTGTGTCTGATCTCTGTTGGCTGGAGCCAGACCTCACAATCTAAACTAAAACCCGATTGGCTAACGACTTAAAACATTTCTAAACCGATAAAAGCAATGGAGAGCTGGGACATGCTTATGAGCACGTCCAGCTCAGATATCTCAGTTAAAGTACAAGAACATAGAATATACTACATGCCTGTAAGCATGGCATGTCTAACAGCTACATAGGCTAGGGCTTAACAAAGTTATTAACACACTTATTCTTTAACAAGAAAGGAAACTTTAAAAAGGAAGCTTTTTACTTTCCCCAAGGCAGTTTCTCCAAGGAAAGGGGGAGGTACACATAAGACGAGCTTGGAAGAAGGAGTTAGCCAGATTGATAAGTGGAAGATGTGTCCAGGACACAACAGCAGGATCAAAGCCCAGGGAGGAGAGAGGACTGCACGTGGTGGAGCACAGCTGGAGCAAGGGTGGTAGGAGGGGGGCAAGCCAGGGGGAAGCAGGGAAGGCTGTGAGCACAGGCTGAAGGGCTGACCCCAGAAAGAAGGCAGTGGGGTGCCACAGTAGGATTTCAAGTAGGTCCCGACACCCATCTGTCCTAGAGCAGTGAGGGAATGGAAACGGATTGGAACGAAGCCGAACTGGAGTCAAAGACATCAAGGCAAGGAGATGCAGTGGTCAGCCAGATGAGAAGTGGCAAAGTCCCAGGCTGCAGGCAGCAGTGGTGGGAGTGGAGGGGGAGGGACAGGAACAGGTTCCGAGGCAGGACCAGGACACAGAGCGCGTGTGTCGAGCATACACCAGGCTCCTGGGTCTCTGCTCGTGCAGGGCTTACTTGGATTCAGGCTCTGTAAGGGCATAATGAGAGCTCTGTGGACCAGGAGAGGAGGGGTCTGATATGGAGGCTGAAGAGACATTTGACAGAAGTGAGCTGGAAAGGGGGTACCGGGTCGGAGGACTGGCATGAACTTAGGCCCCAGTGTAGGACCCGGCCCTAGTGTACATTTGGGAATAAGCAAGCAGTGAGGATGAGTGGAAGCCCGAGCTCGTAGAGCAGAACGAGGCTAAACGAGGCCGGGCAGGGGCTGAAATTGTGGTGTAAGGCGTCCGCCTTTCCTTCTGCGTAGAAAACACAGGACGTCTCTGCCTGCCAGTCTCTCCCCTTTCAATGGTCTCGCCTGTCAGATCTCTTCCCCTTTTGAAAGTGGGGCCGGGGCTGGGCGCGGTGACTCACACCTATAATACCAGCATTTTGGGAGGCTGAGGTGGGGGGATCACCTGAGGTCAGGAGTTCGAGACCAGCCTGGCCAACATGGTGAAACCCCGTCTCTACTAAAAGTGCAAAATTAGCCAGGCGTGGTGGTGGGCGCCTGTAATCCCAGCTGCTCAGGAGGCTGAGGCAGGAGAATCGCTTGAACCCAGGAGGCAGAGGTTACAGTGCGCCAAGATCACACCATTGCACTCCAGCCTGGGTGACAGAGCAGCAGAACCAGACTCCGTCTCAAAAAAAAAAAAAAAAGGTGGGGCTGGGGAACAGCAAGAGGCCATGACATTGTCCTGGTGAGAAGGGGTAAAAACTGGAGCCCAGGGAATGGCAAGAGACGATTAAGAGAAGAAACATTTGCAGGAGTAGATCTATAGGAGTCCAGTGTAGAAGATGAGAAAAAGAGGCAGCAAAAAGCGCCTTAAAGGTGTGGTTATACAGGGAATGGTTGTTTCATTGACAAACCCAAAAATGAGGCAGAGGACACTGTTTGAGGATATAGCTGACTGTGTGATGAGTCTTTATGTAAGATGGGTGAGGGTGGGTGGTGACTTGTTGCTTAGAAGCTTCTTATTTATTTATTTATTCTTGAGATAGAGTCTCGCTCTGTCACCCAGGCTAGTGTGCAATGAGGTGATCTCGACACACTGTAACCTCCACCTCCTGGGTTCAAGCGATTCTCCTGCCTCAGCCTCTCTAGTAGCTGGGATCACAGGTGCGTGCCACCACGCCCAGCTAATTTTTGTATTTTTAGTAGAGATGGAGTTTCACCATGTTGGACAGGCTGGTCTTGAACGCCTGACCTCAAATGATCCGCCCGGCTTGACCTCCCAAAGTCCTGGGATTACAGACATGAGCCACTGTGCCCAGCCAAGAAGCTTCTTACTTTTACCCATCGATCACTATGAGCCTGGCACAGTGGCTCACATTTGTAATCTGAACACTTTGGGAGGCCAGGGCAGGAGGATCGACTTGAGCTCAGAAGTTCAAGACCCCAACTCTACCAAAATAAAAAAAAAAAAATGAGCCAGGCATGATGGCATGTGCCTGTGGTCCCAGCTACTTGGAAGGCTGAGTTAGGAGAATCGCTTGAGCCTAGGAGGTTGAAGCTACAGTGAGCCGTGATTGCACCACTGCACTCCAGCCCAGCCCACAGAGTGAGAGCCTTTCTTGAGGGGGTGGGGAGGCAGAAGAAAGAGAGAGAGAGAGAAAGAGAAAGAGAGAAGAGAGAGAGAGAGAGAGAGACCTTGTCTCAAAAAGTAAAAAAAGCCAAACCCACCAAAACACAAAAACAAAAAATTACTATGGGCCATTCCGGGTGGGGATTGATGCACGTGGAGGAATAGAAAGAAAAAGAAAAATAGCTATAGCCCAGTTGACCAGGGGCCTCCTTGACTGATCCAAAGAGGTTCTATTCAGGAGTCTAAAATGCAAGCATAACACACCCCTAAAACTTACCTGAGTTTCTTTTGAGAGGCCAAGGTGGGAGGATTGCTTGAGTCCAGGAGTTCAAATCCAGCCTGGACAGCACAGTGAGATCCCTATCTCTACAAAATATAAAAAGTTAGCCAGGAGTGGTGGTGCGCACCTGTAGTCCCAGCTACTTGGGGGGGCTGAGGCAGGAGGATCGCTTGAGCCTGAGGGATCGAGGCTACAGTGAGCCATCCATGATCTTGCCATTGTGCCTCTGCACTCCAGCCTGGGTGACAGAGTGAAACCCTATCAAAGAGAAAAAGCCCAACCTGATTCTTGTCACAGCATGCCCATTTGCAAACTGTCCAGTCTGAGGGACAGCCTAGGCCAAAGGACAGGACAAAATCTGGGAACCCGAGTGAGAGAGTTCGTTTCCACCGAGCTTTATGTGGTTTATCTATTTATTAAACCCAAGGCTGACGGCTGCTTCTTGCTTCTGTTTATTAATAACCATTCCCAACACAGGCTCCTCAGGGGCAACCGGGGAAGCCAGTCCCAGGGCACAGGCTGGCATCACACTCTGCCTCTGAGGGGCCCCAGGCAGTCTGAGGCAGCCCTGGGGACACGAGAGCTTCCTTTCCCAGCCGCTTTCCTGGGAAATGAACCTCATCGTGGCTTCTTCTCCTGGTGTTGGGGCTGCCGGGCTCAGCTTCCGTGGGGGCAGAGGACACAGAGGATGGACATCAGAATCGGGAGATGCTCCAACATCCCCCAGGGAACCGAGGGCCCAGGGAGGCAGGAAAACCGGCTCCAGGTGGCCGGCAGAGTTGGAGGCAGAGCTGGGACTCGAATCCTGCTTTCCCAGGGCCTCCTGAGGACAGGAACCTTTCCCCGTGTTCCCTGGGAGGGCAACCGTTGTTATTGTCCTCAGGAACGGAGGTGGTAGCGTCAGACCTAGACTTTCTTGCACTGTATTGTGGCTCTTCCAGCAGCAGGCAGGGAGCCGGCAGGGAGCCAGCAGGGCACACGGACCCAGCCATGGTGACCTAGATTCTGGGTTCAGGGGGTGGAGACTTGTTTGCCATTGGGGTGCCCTGAGTCAGTCTCTTCTGTAGCACACCCCAGGTAATAGAGGTGCTCGCTGCATACCACTGGGCGGGCGGCTTGGGCAAAGGGACAACTCTTTGCCACCCATGCCAGTGAGCACTGGGTGCAGACACCCACCCAGAGGCACCTGCTGCGATGCACACAGCGCCCATGGGAACCCGAGGCTGCCAGCCGCCGCCCTGGAGACTCCAGAGACGCGCGGGCGGGCGGCAGATGCGTGTGCTCCTCGGGGCAGCGTGGCTGGCGGGGCACGCCCTAAAGGACAGTGGCACGGGGGCCGCTTCGCGAGCCGAGGGGGGCGGGCGGGCGCGCAGGAGTTAGCGAACTGACGCGGAGGCTCCGGGCGGACGCATGGTCGCGCCGAGGACCGCAGGGCGGCACAGACGGGCACACCGGGCAGAGGCGCAGGCTTGGGGGCCTCCCGGGCGGAGGCAGCCAACTCTCGCCCGCAGCGCGGGGGAGGGGCGGGCGCCAGGGGCGGGGCGGCGCCGTCCGGGCCGTCCCTCTGCCCCGCCTCCGGTCAGCGCCCTTGGCCGCCGGCGCGTCGTTGGTTTCGGGTTGTCAGGCAGCAGGCGAGGCTGCGGGCAGCGGGTGGACGCGACTCGGCGGCAGTGGGGGTGCGGCTGGGCCATGCCCGGTGGCGCGCCCTGAGCCCCTCCACCTGCCGCAAGGATGAAAGACAGCGGGGGACTCCAAGGACCAGCAACTCATGGTGAGACCCCCTGAGACCTCCTCCTCACCCCCGTCCGCGGTCTACTTCAGTCGGCCTCCGGCAGACAGAGAGTTCTGTCTCCCCTCGCCGCCCCACTGACAGGACAGGCCGGGACTCTTCAGAGCAACTTTCCCCAGTCCTGCGGGATGGGTGTCAAGAAGGGACCATGGCCTTTTTAGACTTTCCTGAACCTGAAAATTGCCCCAACTTCAACCTCACTCCCGCCTTTACACCCTCCCATTGGGGGGACCCTGCCCCCAGACCCTGTGCAGATGAATCTCGGCTCTCTCATCCAGAAACGCCAGGGGCAGGGAGGGCTTGACCTAACCACACCCAGAAGGAAAGTGGGGCGTTCCCCGTTAGCCAGAGGCTGCCCCAGCCCTGGTGAGGTCAGGAGTTTAAAGGGATTTGGGGATCACCAGTAGGCAGACAAGGGCCCCTGGCGCCAGGATGGGGCCCGGAGTGCCTGGTTATTGGGCTGCAGCACAGATGCTGTCGAAGTCCTGACTCTAAATATTTCAGAGAAGGGCTAGATGCAGCTACCATGGCCGCACAGAGCCCTGGGGTCTGGGACAGATGGGGAGGTGAGAGTGGGGGCTGCCGGGGAAGGTTGAATTCCTGATCATCAGCAGTGCCGGGGCCAGAGCAATAAGGGGGGATCCCTCAGTGACCTTGAGGCCACTACTAGGCTGTGGGTGAGTGGATGTCTCTCTCAGAAAGCCCCTTCCTCGTCCTCTAATTTTTGAGATCTGGGAAAGGCCCTCATCACCAGAAGGTGGGCAGTAAGGTAACTGGAGGATAATGTCGCCCCAGAGTCCCTACCTATGAAGGGTGGACTTGCTTCTCCAAAGTGAAAATGGTTGGCCTTGGCGTGTGTTGTGTGCCCCCGAGGGCAAGCAGTGGAATTTGGCTGAAGAGACCAATAAAAGTGACCTGTCAGGCAGTGGCGGTCCCTCTGAAAGCCCTTTTTTTTTTTTTTTGGAGATGGAGTTTCACTCTCTCACCCAGGCTCTGGAGTGAAGTAGTGCTATCTTGGCTCACTGCAACCTCCGTTCCCCAGCAACTGATTCTCCTGCCTCAGCCTCCCAAGTAGCTGGGATAACAGGCACGCGCCACCATGCCCGGCTAATTTTTGTATTTTTAGTAGAGATGGGGTTTGGCCATGTTGGCCAGGCTGGTCTTGGACTCCTGACCTCAGTGATCCGCCCACCTTGGCCTCCCAAAGTGCTGGGATTACAGGCGTGAGCCACTGCGCCAGGCCTGAGGATGTCTTCACTTGGCCAGAGGGCCATTCACTCTACCCCCCACACTCAGCGGCTGTTTCCCTTTGATCAGCAGAAGACATGCTCCCCACTCCACCCTGTTCTTTGGGGAGATCCATGCACAGGATGAGAGCCATTTCTCGCTGGCTGGAGGTCAGACAGAGGTGGGGGCTCTAGGTGACACTCTCCCTGGTAGGGATGTGGTCACAGGCTGTTAGGATGACAGGCGACATTCCCTGCTCCACCCCCACCTGCTAGGCCTCATCCCAGAGCCTGCCGTGTCTGCACCTGCAGCTACGGCACATCATTCAAGTAAACACAGACAGGCTGCTCCAGTGCCGGGGTCCCAAATTCAAGCCCAGGGGAGCTGCGAGTGTTTTATTTGGGCGCAAGGCTGAGGCAGGCTGGAGGAGCAGACAGCTCTCTCCCCTGGGGCTCTCCCAGATGGCAAGGCTCCTGAGGAGCCTCAGAGACTCAGACACAGTTCACCACTCTGGGAACCTGTTGCCCTCTGACCTGGGGCAGTGAGGGCTTGACCTAACCGCCCACAGAAGGAAGGTAGGGGTTTCCTAGTAACCAGAGGCTGCCCCAGCCCTGGCAAGGTCAGGAGTTTAAAGGGATTTGGGGATCGCCAGTAGGAAGACAAGGGCCCCTGGTGCCAGGATGAGGTCCCGGAGGAAGGGGCTTGCCGAGAGAGACACCCACCCACCCACAGCCTAGTGGTGGCCTCAAGGTCACTGAGGCATCCCCCTTATTGCTTAGGACAGAGGCCTGAGCTAGCTGAATGCTAGAGAAGCCAGAGGCTTGCCTGGGTTCTCTCTGAGGCCCAGCACAGTCCTCTCCCTCTAATCCAAGGGGCTTGCCTGGGTTCTCTCTGAGGCCCGGCGCAGTCCTCTCCCTCTAATTCAAGGGGCTTGGTTTTCCCCTCCCAGGTGGCGCTCCGGGTCCGGCCCATCAGCGTGGCAGAGCTGGAGGAAGGAGCCACCCTCATCGCCCATAAAGTGGATGAGCAGGTATGCGGGGCTCCGCAGCAGGAGCTGCAGGGCAGAGAGGCCTGCGTAGATGGCTCAGCTCACCTCGGGGGGCAGGAAGGGCCCCTGCGACTTGCGGCACCATTCTTCCTCTACTCACTGAACTCTTGGCTGTGCTGTTGATGACACCATCAAGAAAGCTGGGGGTTCTTCTTCCAGGAAGCCTTCCTAGATTGATCCAAGGAGAACTGGGAGCTTCCCTAACTGGGTGGGCCCTGATTCTTTATCCATTGCTTGACTTTCCCCCCTAATATGCCTACTACCCACAGAGCACATATATACATGGTTGAGAGCTAAAGCTCGTCTCTGGGTGTTCATGTGTGACAAAGTCCTTGGCTCTCCATTTGCAATCTTGGCTCTCATGTCACCAGGACGAGGAAGGCAGTACACGTGTGGCAATCAGTATTCATCAAGTACCAGCAGCATGGTGGGCACTGGGCTAGAAGCTGGGAAACAGGCGAACAGAAAAGTCCCTGTCCTCCCTCCATGACCTTAAGTCTAGTGTGGAGAGGTGAGGCGTTCATCAGAGAATTGCATCACACACAAACATGAGTTGGCAGCTAACGAGGGCTGCAGAGAAATGCTTAGTGGCATGAGAGGCGGTAAGATGGGGGTAAGACCTAAACCTGGAGGTCAGAGAGGGCTTCTGTAAGAAACTGTGCTTGAGCTGAAACATGAGGGCTGAAGAAGAGGTCATGAGAAGCATGCATGAGGGGAGAAAGATTGACCTGAGGGGCTTGCATGCTCAAAGGCCCCGTGGTGAGAGGGACCGGGATGTAATTGTGTAGCTGAGAAAAGGCCAGCATGGCTCAAGCAGGCGAGAAAGGGGCAAGAGGTGTGAATGGGCTGCGCTAAACCACATGCTCTGCAGACTGTGGCCAGGACGTTTGTTGGGGTAGGCAGCTGAGGACTCGTGCTGGAGTGGGCACGGGCACAGTGGGGGGCAGCAGGGGACAGGCTTGGTGCCCAGGTAGGAGCATCGTGGTGATAGGCTGTGCCGATGGCTCAGACACGTTGGGTGGCACTGTACAATGCAGAAAAAGGCACACACGAGCACCTGATGGGCCTGGGCTCAGGTCCCACGGGCTGGACTCATGAAGCCCAGGGCCCCTGTTAAGCAAACCAGAGGCGGATGGCACAGCCTCCAATGCCCGCCTGCCTCTGGACTCCCCCAGGGGCCGGGGCCCACTGCAGCCTCTTTCTTCAGCAGTGATGGTGGGACCGTGGGCACAGTGGAGCCATTGGTACAAGCGTCCTCATTTCGTCTCCCATATTCTGTCTTGGAAAAGGGTGGGCTTCCTCAAAGACCTTGGGGGATGGCTGGGAAGACCCTGTCTAAATGGGTCAGACCCAGCTGGAGCAGAATGAATGCACATAAACAGTGGTTCGAGGAGGTTCTGCCATCGGCCAACTGTGCAGCCTGTGGGGTTGCTTCCAGGAGCTCCAGGTGCCTCATGTGTAAGGGGGAGATGGTCACCATCACGCCTTCTTTAGAGGGTCTTTATAGGCCAATGTATGCACAGGCTTTCCCAGTGCTTGGCACAGAGGAAGAGTTTCATAGATGTCAGCTATGTCTGTTAGAGACTGAAGGTCCCCAGGGCTGCTGGATTGGCCCAGGAGCCATAGAGCTCAGGAGGAGAGGCCTCCTTCCAGGCAAAGCCACTCTGTTTGTCCAACTTGTCCCGGAAGACACCAGGTCCTCGGGGTTCGGACAATGCTGACTCTCTCTCTGCACTGCTGGCTCCTGGCCTGCGTGGGGCTGATAAATACTAACTGGTGCTGATGGAAACGCTCCCTGTCAAGGAGACAGCCCACTGTGAGCCCACACACAGCAAACACTGGCTCCTTTCTATCCCTGAGTGTGCAGCAGGAGGGGGCTCCCTCTCTGGGTCTGACCTAACCCAGCCAAGATACGCCTCCACCTCTGAGAAGGCCTCCGAGCTGGGCGGTTCTAACAGGGCTGCTCCTTTGTCAGCTGGAGGTGCAGAGAGGCTTGTCTGGGCTGGGACTGAGGAGGGCTTTCCATGCAAACTCCCCCGTGCGCTTCAGGCCCTAAGCTCCTTCTGTCCCCAGGGGGTTCAAAGATTGGCTCACACCAGGGACCCAGCCCAGCCCTTCTAATGGAGGCCTGCGGTTTAGAAGCAGCCATAACTCCCAGGCTAGGACCCTTCTAATAACAACTCCGTCCCTCTGACAAATAAACGACTGGCAAGCAGGAGACAAGATATGCGAACCCAGGAAGTGAAATGGACACGGACACCCCTTACCCTTGCCCCCGACCTGACCAGTCCCCCCACCTCCCGACCTTCACCCCACTCTAGTGACCCTGTAGCTTGCCCAGCCCTGGCCCAGAGGGAGGCTTGGGGTCCAGTCCTCGCCAGCTTCACTGATGGGGCAGCTGGCTCATCAAAGCTCTGCCCCTCCTAAGGCCTGGAGACCCCGTGGGCAGGTGGATCTGTTTGGGAGCTGAGCCAAGACATGTGGGTCCCAAGTGGGGAGAGGTGGACTGGGGGACGCCATAGCCCACTGGGCTGGACCACCGTGAGAGGCCCTAGGACAGCCTTGCTTAGTCTGGGCATTGTTCTGGGGGACACTTTGATGGGGAGATTGTCGCAACGAGGCATGGCAGAGGGACATTCCCATAGGCGGAGAGTCCTCTGTAACAGGAGCCCCGCGTGCTTGGATTCTGGGGAAGCTGGAGTTTGGGTTTGGATATTTTGTTTTCTTGAGATTGAGTCTTGCTCTGTCGCTCAGGCTGGAGTGTAGTGGCGTGATCTCGGCTCACTGCAACCTCCACCTCCTGGGTTCAAGCGATTCTCCTGCATCAGCCTCTCATGTGGCTGGGATTACAGGCGCACGCCACCATGCCCAGCTAGTTTTTGTATTTTTAGGTGAAACCTTGGTGGCCAGATTGGTCTCGAACTCCTGACCTCAGGTGATCCGCCCACCTTGGCCTCTCAGAGTGCTGGGATTACAGGCGTGAGCCACCGCACCTCGCTGTGTTTGGATTTTTAATGGGGACAGTCCAGGTGCCTTGGAAGGCCCGTGTTCCCAGGGCCCCATTCAATTCTGTTAGTAGTCACAATGCCTTCTTTAGAGAGTCCCTGTGGGCTAACGTAGGCACAGTGCATAACACAGCTCCTGGCACGTGTCTATGTAGGGGTTAATAAAATGTGGATGTATCTCAAGGGCTGAAATGTGGGATGGTTTCAGGTCTCAGAGGTAAATAAAACCTGGCCCTCGAGCCTTCCTGCTCCCCTCTTCCTGTGTCAGAGTGCTCAGGATGGTTCCCAAATGGACACGTGTGTGTGTGTGTGTGTGTGTGTGTGTGTGTGTGTGTGTGTCGTGGAAGCGTGGTAGGAGCTCCATGTCTAGTAGCTCCTGGGGTGAGACCAGACCCTAACACTTAAACAGAAAGTGGGAAAGCGGAAGGCAGGCCTGGTTTCATTTACCCCTGGAGCCCGAGAGGAGCAGGGACAGCCTGAGAGGCTGGGGGGCCCCAACCTTCCAGGTGGGGGAAAATCTACAAACCAGACAGCCACGTCCTCCATCTCCCATCCCTCCCAAAGCCTGCAGCCCGCGGACCCTCCTCCCAGCTCTCCCAGGCTGTGTTTGTCTGCAGGATTTAAGTCAGCTGACCATGTGTATAATCCCATCATTAGCATTTATCTGCTGGAAACCCAGCTGCCACCCCACTCTGCCCCCAGGGTGTTATGGAGCCAGATAAGGGCTCCCACCAGCCCAGCTATGGGGCCTCGGCCAGGAGGGCAGGCTGAGGGTGGGAAGGGGAAAGAAGAGCAAAGGCAGAAGGGCCACCGGGGAGATCGGGCCGGACAGTGTGACTGCTGCAATGGAAAAGAGAAATGTAGGCAAGAGGAGCCCTGGGCTCCCGAGAGCAGAGAAGCCCTGGGCCCGGGAACCAGAGCTCCCAGACCGTCTCAGCCACGCCGTGTCCCGGCCGCACACTGGTGGGCAAGTTGAAACTCTCCCTGGAGCCTCTGCTTCCTCGTCAGAAGACAGGAGAACAGGGAAGCCTGCCCACCCGCCCCGTCGAGAGGATTAAGGAGATTATGTAAGGGGTACTGCAGCCATGCAACTGGGAGGCTGTTGGGAAAGATAAATAAAGTATAAGGTGACAGATGCCAGGTGCCCAGCCCGGGAGTGCTGTGGGAGCAGCTGTCTTGAGCCCACTTGCCTGCCTGGGGGCCATGAGATGGAAACTCCCTGCACACTGACCATCTGGGTGCATCTTGGCCCTGTTGCCCCAAAGAGCTGAGCTGGTGGAGAGTGGCTGGGGAGGGGCCAGGATTCTCACCCCCTCCCCGCTTAGCCACCCCGTGTCCCCAGCCCCGCCCAGCCCCAGGCAGACACTGTAGTACTTGCCATCTCCGTATGGCGCTTTCTGGACATTTAATCTGAACGGAATCACGCAGTATGTGGTCCTAATTTTTTTTTTCAGACACAGTCTGGCTCTGTCACCCAGGCTGGAGTGCAGTGGCATGATCTTGACTCACTGCAACCTCTGCCTCCCGGGTTCTAGTGATTCTGTCTCAGCCTTCCGAGTAACTGGGATCACAGGCGTGCGCCACCACACCTGGCTAATTTTGTGATTTTAACAGAGATGAAGTTTCATCATGTTGGTCAGGCTGGTCTCAAACTCCTGACTTCAGGTGATCCACCTGCCTTGGTCAACCAAAGTTCTGGGATTACAGGTGTGAGCCACTGGGCCCGGCTGGTCCTAATGTTTTTGAAGTTCAAGTTCATTCACATCATGGCTCCTATCAGAACTGTACTTTTTTTTTTTTTTAAGAGATGGGGGTCTCACTTTGTCATTGCCACCTTGAATTCCTGGGCTCAAAGGATCCTCCCACCTCAGCCTCCCGAGTAGCTGGGACTATAGGCACATGCCACCGTGCCAGCTGATGTGGTGGTGGTGGTGGTGGTTGTTTTGACACGGAGTCTCACTCTTGTTGCCCAGGCTGGAGTGCAGTGGCTTCATCTCAGCTCACTGCCACCTCTGCCTCCTGGGTTCAAGCGATTCTCCTGGCTTAGCATCCTGAGTAGCTGGGATTACAGACATGTGCCACCATGCCTGACCAATTTTTGTGGGTTTTTGTTTTTTGTATTTTTAGAAGAGATGGGGTTTCTCCATGTTGGTCAGGTTGGTCTCGAACTCTTGACCTCAGGTGATCCACCTGCCTCGGCCTCCCAAAGTGCTGGGATTACAGGCATGAGCCACTGCACCCAGCCCCAGTTGATTTTTTAATTTTTAGTAGAGACAGGGTCTGGCCATCTTGCCCAGGCTGATCTCAAACCCCTGGGCTCAAGCGATCCTCCTGCCTTGGCCTCCCAAAGTGCTGGGATTACAGGTGTGAGGCACTGTGTCCAGTCACCTGAACTTCACTCCTTTTGATGGCTGAATAATGCCCGTGGTGTGCATTCACCAGGTGTCGTTTTCCCTTTCCTCAGTTGATGGACATGTGGGTTGTTCATACTCTTTGGCTGTTGTGCATAATCCTCTAGGTTGCAAGGATCCTCACACTTGGCGTCTGGATGGATACAAGGAAGGGTGCTTGTTAAAATGCAGATTTATGGGCTCTGTGCATCTGGGAAGTGCCTAGAATCTGCATTTTATAAGCTCCTTGGATGACTCTGGTGAAGGTATCTGCAGACCCTTTGAGAGACACAGCCCTAGACTATATCCTCGGTTATACATATTTCCCATCCTAAGCCTCCAGATCTCAGAATCCTATAGCCAGAGGGGGATCTGATCAGGACGTCAGCCAGGTGTGGCTGCATCCTAAGAGCCAGCTGTGCTTTGGTGGCTTTATGAGCTCAGCAGGGTCGACTTTGGCCTTCTCCATCCAGCCTGAAGGCTGACAGGGTCCAGGGACAACCTTCCTGGGATCAGTGCTGCCTTTATTGAGGATTCCCAGGATGGTATGTTTACAACTAAAAAAATGACCAGCAACAGATTCTCCTTTAAAAACAAAAACCAAAAAAATAAACAGAAACAGCCTTACAAGGGTGCTGTCCACCTAGAATTAGGTTTTGTTGTGGTTTGCTTTTACCCGTAAGAATGAAGGGGCTGTGGCCTGGCTCCCAGCGCTGCTGAAGCTTCCTGAGTAGGATGGGGGTGTTGGTATGATATGATTTCTTCTCTCAAGGCTACAGCCCTGTAGATCTTCCTGACTTCCAACCGGGAAAAATTTGAGGCCCAGAGAAGTGTTGCAGCTTCCTAAAAGTCACACAGCAATGTCAAACCGAGCCTCATTTGTGGCACCCCCTCTCTCAGAGATTTTTGCCACTAGCCTTGGAGGCTGTGGGAGGAATGGGCTAAGTCAGTGGTTCTCAACCAGGCGATTTTGCCACCAGGAACATTTGGCAGTGTCATAACCAGGGGGAAGGGTGCGACTGGCATCTGCTGGGTAGCGGCCAGGGATGCTGCTCAGCGTGCTACAATGCACAGAACTGCCCCCACAGCAAAGAATCATCCATCCCCAAATGTCAACAGTGCCAAGCTGAGAAAGCCTGGTCCACGCTCAGCCATTTGGAGGCCAGAAAGAATCCTGTTAAAACTGTAAAGCCGATAAATGCAGCTGCAGCTTAGTAGTGTGACATGCTTTGTGCAAAGTGTTTTTCACCTAGGACATGCTTGGGATGAGCCTTGTGCCCGATAGGGACACAGCTTATGGATGAGACATCCTCTCCCTGGCCTGAGGCCCCCACTTGCCTATAGGATCTTGAGTTTCCAGGCTCAAGACTCCAACTCCGTCTGGAACTCTGGAAAGGTCAAAATCTGCATTGAACTAAGAGCAGGGCTAGGAGAGGGGCCCGTGGAGGTGGAGGCTCAAGCCAGAGCCTCTGCTGAGTTGGGAGCCTGGAGCTGCAGTGGCAGATCAGCTTGGAGGCGCAGAGCTCCGGCATGAAGCTGTGCACCTCTCCTGTGAGCAAAGTTCCCTTAAAACCTCCCAGAGGCAGGCGCCCAGTGTGCAGCGAGCCAGAGAATGCATTCCCTGGGAGGTGGTGAGAGGTAATGCCCACGCTTAAGGCTCCCACCTGCTTAAGGCTGGGGGAGGGGCTGGCCGAAGCCCCACTCGAGTGTGGCAACACTCAGCTCCCTATGGCAGGTGAGCCTGCCTTGGATGTCGTATTCGTTTGCAAGCTGCTGTAGCAAAGTGCTACGCGCTGGTGGCTTCAACAACAGCAGTTTACTCTCTCACAGTAAAGCTCCCCCGGGTGACTCCCAGGAAGTCCACAATCCAGGTGGCAGCAGGGGAGGGTTTGCTCCGGGCCTCTCTTCTTGGCTTTATTTTTATTTATTTATTTTTGAAACAGAATCTCACTCTGTGGCCCAGTCTGGAGTGCAGTGGTGTGATCTCGGCTCACTGCAACCTCCACCTCCTGGGTTCAAGTGATTCTCCTCCTCAGCCTCCCAAGTAGCTGGGACTACAGGCATGCACCAGCTAATTTTTTGTACTCTAGTAGAGACGGGATTTCACCATGTTAGCCAGGCTGCTCTTGAACTCCTGACCTCAGGTGATCCACCCGCCCCGGCCTCCCAAAGTGCTGGGATTACAGGCGTGAGCCACCGCACCTGGTTCCCCTTGGCTTTAGCTGGCCATCTTCTCCCTGTGTCGCTTCCTAGCAGCTTCCCTCTATGCAAATCTGTGCCCAAATGTCCCCTTTTTATACTGACACTAGTCATAGTGGTTAAAGGGCCACCCTTCTCCAGTATGACCTCACTTTTCCTCAACTGATGATACCTGCAACCACCCCATTTCGAAATAAGGGTCACATTCTAAGGCACTAGACATTAAGACTTCACAAGATGAAATCTGGCAGGACACAGCTCCACCCCTAACGAGCAGGTGTTCCCCCCAGCCAGGCAGCTGTCTGTCCACTCGTGCGCTTGGAGAGGCATGGTGGGCAGGCTGGGTTCTGAGACCCACAGCTCTGAATCTGCCCAGCTCTGGACTTTGCAGGGCAGCTTTGGGTAATTTACTTAACCCAACTGATTCCTCATCTCCAGGCCAGCGATAATAAGAGTACCCAGTCTTTGTTTGTTTTTTGTTTTTTTGAGATGGAGTCTCGCTCTGTCACCCAGGCTGGAGTGCAGTGGCGCAGACTCGACTCACTGCAATCTCTGCCTCCCAAGTTTAAGCAGTTCTCCTGCCTCCGCCTCCAAGTAGCTGGGACTACAGGCGCTGCCACCAAGCCCGGCTAATTTTTGTTTTTGTTTTTGTTTTTGAGACAGAGTCTCGCTCTGTCACCCAGCTGGAGTGCAGTGGTGCAACCTTGGCTCACTGCAACCTCCACCTCCCGGGTTCAAGTGATTCTCCTGCCTCAGCCTCCCAAGTAGCTGGAATTACAGGCACCTGACACCACACCCAGCTGGTTTTTGTATTTTTAGTAGAGATGGGGTTTCACCATGTTGGCCAGTCTGGTCTCGAACTCCTGACCTCGTGAACCGCCTGCCTCGGCCTCCCAAAGTGCTGGGATTACAGGCATGAGCCACTCCGCCCAGCTAATTTTTTGTATTTTTAGTAGAGACAGGGTTTCACCATGTTGGCCAGGGTAATCTCAAACTCCTGACCTCAAGTGATCCGCCCACCTCAGCTTCCCAAAGTGCTGGGATTACAGGCATGAACCATTGTGCCTGGCAAGAGTGCCCACTCTTAAGCTGCCAGGGAAAACATATGCCAAGCCCTTGGCACCGTGCCTGGCACAATCACCACTCCCCATAAACAGCAGCTTTATTCAGCAAGCATCCCTTGGGCATCTGCTGTGGGCCAACGAGGGGGACCTTTAGAGGGAGGCTCAGAGGATGTAAAGGAGCCTCCCCAGCAGGGACTGTATGTGCTCATGGGGTGGGGGGTGCCTGGGTGGGTGGGGCACGAGTGTGCTGGCCTCTATGGATGTACACGTCAGTTCTCAGGACTGTGCAGTGAAGATCCTTGGCACGGAGGATAGAAGGCAAAACTCCAGTTCTCTCTTCCTAACCCTGAGTTTCTCGCAAGAAACCCCAGTGACCTGAGCTGAGAAACATGGCCACAGCCTGCACACCGCCTCTTTGCCTTGCTCATGCCATTATCCAGAATTGTCTCCCCACTCCACCTCTCTCATTCTTTAGGACTCAATGCTGGTGCCACCTCTTCCAGGAAGTCTTCCTGTAGGGGCAGGATTAGGTGCCTCTCTGTGCTCTGGCACGTTCCTGGTTATTGAAATAATCCATGAATGTCAGAAGGCAGGAAACCAGGCCTCCCTTTGCCCTCACTCCCTAGGACCTCACTCAGCAAGCGTGTTGACCTTGCCTGAGTGCCCCATGCTGGTCTCCTTGGCAGCTCAGAGCACCTGTCCCCACCCACCCAACAGCTCAGCTCCAGCTCACCTGGTGGAGGGGCACAAGGGCTCCATTGTGGCTAGAGGGGACAGGAATAGGGTAATGCTCTAGAGGGTGGGGCGGGGGCTGGAGCCCACACAGATGGAACCCAGACAAAGCCCTCTTTAAACAGGGCTGGTGGCAGCTGTGCTGACAGTGTGCCCCAGGAGCCGGTTAGCTAAAGGAACCAAATGCCCAGGGTGCTGTGAACTTGGCAGTGTCTGGAGGTTGTGTGACGGTCATGGGTGCGGGGGATGGGTATTGGTACTGCTCACCCTCCTCAGCACCAAAGGCCCCCTGCCCACAGGGTACTCCTCAGGCCACTGGTCCTGCCTGTGTCCACAGGAACACTGGCATTGAGATGAGGGCGGGCACAGCTGGTCGGGTTCCCGTTGCATCCCATGGGGACCTCTGCCGGGGGACTCAGAGCCAGGTTTTATCTTCAGTTCACTCTGAAACTAGAGCAGGGCCCATGCTGCTATCTTTGGGGCCTGGGACAGGGACCAGATCCTGGAAGAGGCTCGCTGTGACCACCTAGCTTTTTGCCAGCTAGCAGGGGGCCTGAGTGAGTGGCCTCATTCTTTTCCCGGCACAAAGCCCCCTGGTCCAGCCTATCTACAGCCCTCTCCTGTAACTGGCTGACCTGGAATCCCATCTGATTGGAAAGACTTCTGCATGAGGCTGCCAGGGTCAGGCTCCCTGGGAAACCACCTCCCTCTTCCCTACTCCGTTGAGAGACCCAGAAGAGGCCTTGCCAGATACCTGAAGGTCATAGGTTAGTTTTGATGCAATGAGCACAGGTATGAACCTACCCCAGGAGTCCAGGTGGTGAAGGAAGGGGGTTTGATCCAGGGCACACGTAGAATGCTGAGGGAGTCTGGTGGGAGCCCCCAGGCTATCATCCTCCTGGGATTGGGTGTCCTAAATCCTCAAGCTCGATCTGGGTAGACCCACAGGGACCCTCGAGCATCTCCCAGATCCACGGAGCCTGGCTGCACTTACAGCTCTGCTGCCTGCTGCCCCCTCACCAGCCTCTCCCCCACCCCCCGAGCGGCCACCCCTCATGTCTTGTTTGTTCCCAAGCCCTGTCACCAGCCAGCCCTGTCACCAGCCAGGACTGTCACCAGCCCTGGCTCTCCTGCTGACCCAAGAAGGGAGCACAGCGTCTGTCTCTGCTTCCATGAGGCACCCCCTATGACAGCCCACCCTCCTTAGTGCCCTGCCCACTGTTAGGACTCAGTTTACCTCCTTGGACAGTATCTTACCCCTGGTTGAATTAGGTAGGGCTAATGTGCACTGTGGGTGTTGGGGCTTCCTGGAATGACAGGAACTACTGAGGGACAGGACAGGAACTCCCCTACCTGCCCCACCCCACAAGGCCCCCTGTGGGGAGTAGGGGTGCAAGTGTATGTGTGAGAGGTGGTTTAGGAGGGTAGCTGGAGTGCCAGCCAGGACCCAGCCTGCCAGGCGCCAGGCCAGGCTCCACCATTTCCTAGCAACATGACTTTGTGCCTCAGCTTCCCCCGTCTGAGAATAATCATCACGATAATTCAAGTTGAAGGGCTCTACAGGTGACCTGCTGTGATTATGTACTGGGAGGAGGGGTCTGGGAATGAAGGCTGCCCATGCCCTCCCCCCCTCCTCCCCTTCCCTCCCACTGAAAAAGGGGACAGAGGAGACGCCCGTGCTGGCCAAGGCCACCGTCTCCCACTCTGTTCAGCATCCACGGCCCCAGAGAACATCCTCCCCCTCTCATGAGGAGCACAGTGGTGACTCATTTTCCCCTGGCTGGCTGGCACAAGCCAGGACCACAGGGAGCCCAGGTGTCCCCAGGCACAAAGCAGCCCTTAGAGGTGCCAGCTGCCTCTCAGGGCACTAAGGAGGGTGCACTGTCAGGGGTGCCCATGGAAGCAGTGGTTGGGGGTGGGCGCATGAGAAGGATGGGGACTATGGTCCAAAGGGACCTCGGGCAGGTGCAGAGCCCATGGAATCCCAGTGACCTCCACAGTGAGGGTGGGGTTGTGGCCCTCGACTTGATAGCAGAGTCATGGGTGCGGGGAACAGGCGGTCATTCTCAGTCTCCTCTTCCGCCCTCTTAACAGCCCCTTGAACTAAGACTGCTGAGCTCTTCGCACATGCCCAGCCCTGCCCAGCCCTGTGCCCAAGCACGTCACACGCTGTCCCAGGGTCTTCTCAGCCCTGCCAGTGGGTCACGCTGCTGTCCCATCTGACAGAGGAGGAGACAGAGGCTCAGGCAGGTTACACCAGGCCCGACCACTGATAAGAGGTCACACGGGGCCTCAGCGCCTGCCCCTGATTCTCCTCTGCTGCCCTGCGCCCCTCAGCCTAAATCCTCGAACTCAAGCCCTCCCACGCATCTTTGAGTGTCTTCCGTCATTTCCATGAGTCTGGCACTGACTCTGTCCCCCACGCATACTACCCTAGACTAGGGCCCCCAGCAAGGACACAGCCTCTTTCCTCTGCATCTCTGCACAGAGCTTGGGACAAGGCTCAGCACACACCAAGGATGCAGGGGCAGAGGCAGGGGCAGAGATTGTTCTAGAAAATGGGTCCTTCAGTCGCCTTTGGAAGAGGGGAAGACCCGGCCAGGACCCTCCTGTGTCTCAACACACATGCCAACACATGTGCACGCACACACACGCACACACACACACAGTGCTGCCACCTATACCCTGAATGGAGGGGAGCCCCAGCTCCCTGTCCTGGCTCCCAGCCCAAGCCCCTCCGCTTCCCCTTCCACTTCCAGCTCAGGCTCAAAGCTGCAGAGGACCACTGCTGCCATTCCCTCACACCCCTCTCAGCCACAAGCGGGGCTCCCCAAGCCCAAGGCTCTGACCTCACCCTCACCCAGCTGCTTTCGGCTCTTTGCCCTGCCCCAGGGTCTGCTCTGGAGGGGTGAGGCGGGGCAGGCAGGGCTGTAGTGAGGTGAATAGGAGTCTATGGGCTTTGAACACAGAGACTGGTTGGCACCCTGGGTCTCCCTTGCTGATGTGTGACAACCTGGGGATGTGACTCCTTTGGACCCTGATTTCCTCATCCATAAGATGGGAGTCATAGCTGGCCTTAGCCTGGCGTCGTGGCAGGGTGTTAAAAGACACTGTGTGAGGCGCTTCACACCTGTAATCCCAGCACTTTGGGAGGTGGAGGCAGTAGGATCACTTGAGGTCAGGAGTTCAAGACCAGCCTGACCAACATGGTGAAACCCTATCGTTACTAAAAATACAGGTGGTGCATACCTGTAATCCCAAGTACTCGGGAGGCTGTGGCAGGAGAATCGATTGAACCCAGGAGGCGGAGGTTGCAATGAGTTGAGATCACACCACTGTACTCCAGCCTGGGCAACAGAGAGAGACCTTGTCTCAAAAATAAATAAATAGGCCGAGCATGGTGGCTCATGCCTGTAATCCAAGCACTTTGGAGGCCAAGGCGGGCAGATCACCTGAGGTCGGGAGTTCAAGACCAGCCTGACCAACATGGTGAAACCCCGTCTTTATTTTAAAAAAAAATTTTTTTTAAAGTAAAAAAGAAAAATAAATAAATAGAAGAGCATGTGTGTGGGTGCTTGCAGCAGGTCCTGACATGACATGAGCCCTGACGGATGCTGGCCATTCTGCTATTGCCCCTCTTTGGCAGAGGGAGCCTGGGGGTGGTGCTGCAGTGAGGGGCAGGCCCCCAGGGTCTGGGCTTGTGGTAGCCTGGGCATCACCTGTGTGTCTTCTGTCAGGAGGTGTCCCCTTTGGGCATCCAAGGCCAGGTGATGGGCAAGCCTGACCTGACATAGGAAAGCTGAAGAGGACAGGAATGGGCTCTGGCTCTGGGACCTACCTCCAGTGGGACCTGGGCCCTGGACTCCAGCCTCTGGCCTCTCCCATCCTTTGACCTTAGGTCCTGAGGTGAGGAGGGGTAGGGTCAGAGCCCCGACGGGCTTTGTTAACTTTGATTAACAAAGGGGTTAACTTTGTGAACCCTCCTGAGGGTTGACCTCACGGGGACCCGGGGGACCCCAGGTGACCGCTGGCCTCCCTCCGGGGACCTTTGCAGATGGTGGTTCTCATGGACCCAATGGAGGATCCCGACGACATCCTTCGGGCACATCGCTCCCGGGGAGAAGTCCTACCTGTTCGACGTGGCCTTTGACTTCACTGCCACCCAGGTGAGGGAGGGCCTGGGTGTGGAGACACACAGGAGCCCCTCCTCATCCTTAGCCCCGATCAGGAGGGGCCATCTGGGGACTCTGCCCTTGAGCCTCAGCCTCCACTCCACCTGCTCACCCTCTGTTCCTTGAGCCTTGCCCATTCAGGAAGGTTCTCGTGCACATGTGACGCACACACACCCAGCCTCCTGCACAGATGCACTGGGGTTGGCACTCAGACACCACCCTACACGTATACCTCGCTGGCCTCTCCCAAGCTGGAAAAGGAGCTTAAAGCCCGTCTGGTGCGAGGAGGACAGGCAGAGGGTGGGTTCGGGAAAGCTGACACCCTCCTCGGGGACCCCCATCTTGCCCATCTGCGGGACGCTCCCAGGAACAGATGTGATGCCTCCTCAGGGCTGGGGCCAGGAGCCAGCAGTGCAGGGAGGCGTCTCAGGTGTCCCGGGCTCTCTTTGAGCCTGGCGTCGCTCACCGCGGGTGTAAGCAGAGACATCCCCTCCCCTACTCCCCACCCCTACTTATCTTGGGCCTGGGGCTCCAGGGACAGAAACCTCTCCAATCAGAGGTCAGGACGAGCCAGTGGGTGCCTGTGCTGTGCCCGCCTGTGTCCCGGCCCCTGAAAGGCCTCCTTCCTCGCAGGAGATGGTGTATCAGGCCACCACCAAGAGCCTCATCGAAGGTGTCATCTCAGGCTACAATGCCACGGTCTTTGCCTATGGCCCCACAGGTGAGGGGCACGCCCAGGCCATGGGCAAGGACTGCAACGCCTCTATAATCCCCATCGCCCTCCAGTGCGGGGGCCTGTAGTCTGGCCCCAGCTGGGGCAGGAATCCAGGATGTGGTCACTCCAATTCCCACCCAGGGCCCTCCAGCCCCAGAGGCCCCATCCCGAGCCAGGGACATCATCCTCTCCATCCCCTACCACCTCCTTGGCCATCTGGAAGGGCCCAGCCTTGAGGACAGACCCCGGTTTCCAGGTGTGCCTACCCAGCAAGGCCTCCCTCCCCTGATCACCCACCACCTGGTTCTGCCCCAGGCTGTGGGAAAACCTACACCATGCTAGGCACAGACCACGAGCCTGGCATCTACGTTCGAACCCTCAATGACCTCTTCCGTGCCATCGATGAGACCAGCAACGACATGGAGTATGAGGTGTCCATGTCCTACCTGGAGGTGAGCCCCCAGCCTAGGCTCCATCGGGGCTGGCCCACCTCCTGGGAGCAGTTTCCTGGAGGGCTCATCACTGCTGCTCTCCCTCATGCACGTTGTGAGTTCCACTTTACAAACATTGCAGGCTCATCAGAGAGGTTAGGCAACTAGGCCAATGTCACACAGTCAGCGAGGGAGCAGGGATTCAAACCCAGGACCCTGCAGCTTCAAGGCCAGGCTCTGCCCTGTGCTATGCTCACCACCTCACCATGCTCAAGGGCCCATTCCTTAGAGCAGACCCTGTGTGCCCTGCCAGCCTGCCTCCAGTGACTCTGTGTATGTGTGCAGAGTGAAACTGAACATACATGCACAGGTTGGAACCTACGGGCCTTTGCCACCCAGCCAGAGCCTCCTGGTGCCCACCCCATGGGAGTACTATCACCAAACAATGATGGGACGTCACTGAGAGTGACAGAGTCCAGAAGAGGTGGGAGAGCCAGTGGGCTGGACTTGGCCCGGCTCCTCCGGATGCTGATAATCTCCTGGGCGACAGCTCAGGGAGGCAGTGAGGCAGAGCACCAGCAGCTGCCGGCCAACGTGGTGTTGAGTCAGCCAGCAAGACTTGCTTTGTGGAGTGGGGGGTGCCCCCAGAAGGAGCATAGAGGTTGCCTAGCCATGAACAGGGTTGCTCACCTGGTGGGGGGAGGGGGTTCTGGTCATTTTCAGGTCCCCACGCAACTAGATCAGTGTCACACAGTCAGTCAGGGAGTGGGGATTCAAACTCAGGATGCTGCCGGAGCCCAGCCTGTCTAGAAAGGAGTCCTCCTTGGATTTGGAGCCTCCTGTAACCCTGGTTCCAGCAGCCTGAGGTTTCCTATGGATGCTGAAGCCCCTGACCCCTAGGAAGGAAAGGGCCTTTCCTCCTAATCAGGACTCTTCTGGGAGGAGCCTGGGCTCAGAAAGTGTGAACTATTGTCCCTTTCTTGCACAAAAGGAGAGGGGGACTTGGCCCTGGCCTAGACCTCCTGCCTTTAGCCTCCCCCCCACCCCTCCCCCACCCCTTCCCCACCCATCCCATCAGATCTACAATGAGATGATCCGGGATCTGCTGAACCCCTCCCTGGGCTACCTGGAGCTGCGGGAGGACTCCAAAGGGGTGATCCAGGTGGCCGGCATCACTGAAGTCTCCACCATCAATGCCAAGGAGGCGAGTTTTGTGTGGCCAGCCAGGCGCCACCTAGAGGACGCTTGCCAACTGGGGGGCAGGAGGGGCAGGGACTGAAGCCAGGGAGCTGCTGCCCACTGGGAGGCTGAGGCAGACATGCAGAACCCTGAGTGGCAGCAAGGAGGGGACTCACACCTGCCCCAATGCCCCTGCCACGCTGACCCTGGGAGAGTGACCAGGCAGCACTGCCTTTCCATTTACACAGAGACCCTGACCTCCCAAGAGCCGAGGCCTACCCCAGGCTTCTCAGCGCATGAAGCCAAGCCCACCCCAGCCTGCCCTTTCCCGACGCTCAGATCAGACGTAGGACCCTCCCCACCACCCCCCCTCCCCCCTCCGGGTCTCCTCTCTGCTGGAGCATCTTCGGCAGTCCTGAAGAGCTGCCTCTCCTCCCTCCCACCCAGATCATGCAGCTGCTGATGAAGGGGAACCGACAGAGGACCCAGGAGCCCACGGCTGCCAACCAGACATCCTCCCGCTCCCACGCAGTGCTGCAGGTGGCCGTGCGTCAGCGCAGCCGGGTCAAGAACATCTTGCAGGAGGTGCGGCAGGGCCGCCTGTTCATGATCGACCTGGCTGGCTCCGAGCGTGCCTCCCAGGTGAGGCTGGGACCTGGGGGTGGAGGACGGAGGGCTGTCCCAGGGAGGAGCGGAGGGCAGGGACGGTGACTTCGATGACTGACTTCCATTCGAGGTCGGCACCACAGGAACTGGGGACGATGGTTGGGAGGTGGGAACAGGGATGATGGCATCTCAGCTTCCTAGGAGTTGGAGGAGGGAGGATGTCGCAGGGAGATGGAGGGGGATGAGTGGAGACCCCCGGGTTAAGGAAGTGAAGAATGTCCCAGAGGAGTGGCGGAGGGGGAGGGGTGGGAAAGAACGGGCATCCAGGAAGAGCCAAGGGGCTCTTGTGGGAAGGGGTAGGAGGATGGGGGTTTCTCCAGGGAAGGAGACTGTGGCCGCCCTCTGAGAAGGATCTTGAAAACAATGAATTGGCCCAAAGGAGTAGTTGGAGGTGGGAGAGACAAGCGTCCCCTGACTGGAGGGACTTGGGCCATCCTGGGAGAGGACCCAGCGAGTCACATCACGAAGAGGAGAAGGTGCCCGTCACCCATTTCTGGGAGCATCTTTGTCCCGTCCCACGAAGCTTGCTTGCCAGGCTCTGCATCCTTGGTGGCAGTGCCACCCAACTGGTGTAGGTCTGGCTCCCTCGTGCAGGCAAATTTGGGGGTTTTATGGTCACCTGAGCAATGAGGCTGGTGATGTCACCGTTGCTGTCGTGGAACAAACACAAGGGAAATGACAGCGCCAGAAAGAATCAGCAGCTTTCGTGTAGGGTTGGATCTGAACAGGGCAGGTTCAAGAAACTCACCCCCTCCCTTCCAGTAAATCCTGGGGGGCTTCCTGGAAGGCACACCAGGGAGAGGCCTGGAGGAGAGAGAGTGCCCTTCAGCCACTGGAGCCAGCCGGTCCCGGCTTCACCAGGCTGGGCAGAACCACCTCCTACGGGGAGCTGCAGACAGGGCCTCCACGGCTTCTCCATGCTCCTGCAGCCACAAGAAAAGGAGAGAACCTCCCCTACCCTGCCACCATGCACACTCTGCACACGTGTACACGCGCTTTCCTCCTTGCTCCATGGAGCACTTGCTATCTGGAGTGCCTGTGGTCCTGCCGGCTCTCAGCTGAGCTGCCTGGGACGCAACCTCCCTCCCATCTCGTCCATGGCGCTGTGCCACGGCACCCGCCCTGGGGAGAACCGGCCATGCCAGCCCTCCTCAGAAGCTGTCCGCCCATCACTCTTGTTCAGATGCCTCCAGTTCTCTTAACCTTCTCCAATGCCCTCCACAGCCTTAGTGGGAGAATGGCCACAGGGTCCTCGGGGGTTGATTACCCAGGATCACCAGGTCATTGGGTGGCTGGGGAGAAGCGGAGTACCCTGCCACATCAGGCCGCACTTACGTCCTTTGCTTGCGCCCTAGACACAGAATCGTGGGCAGCGCATGAAGGAGGGGGCCCACATCAACCGCTCACTGCTGGCGCTGGGCAACTGCATCAACGCCCTGAGTGACAAAAGCAGCAATAAGTACATCAACTATCGTGACAGCAAGCTCACCCGGCTCCTGAAGGTACCGCCACAGCTGGGCCTGGGCACTGGGCACCGAGGGTGAGGCTGCCAGATTGAACAAATGAAAATACAAGGCACCCAGCTACATTCCAACCTCAGGGTACACAGTAAAATGTGTTTCAGTGTCAGTGTGTCCCATGCCATGTTTGGAAGATTCTTATACTAAAACAAATGAGTTGTGTATCTGAAATTCAAATGTAACTGGGTATCCCAAATTTTATCTGGCAACCCTAACCAAACGCTGGGTAATGGGAAGAGAAAGGAGTGTGTGATACTCCCATGCAGGGCTGTGGGTCAGAGCCGTCTAGATTTGGGAATACAGGTGGGCAGTCAGCCTCATGGCCCACAGGTCTGCTGTGTGGGGGTGGCCTCCTTTGTGCAGGGCTGGCCTTGGCCTTAAATTATAGCAGCATCACTGAGAGCCCACTCCTGGCTGGGCTCTGAGTTCAGTACTTCACTCTGTTAGCTTCTTGGATCTTGTCAACAGCTCTGTGAGTTTGGAGAATTACATTTGCAGATGGGAAAACTGAGGCACAGCGCAGTTAGGTAATGTTCCCAAGGGTTCACCCTAGTGAGTGCTGAAAGTGGGATCCAGTCAGAGGCCTCCCTGGTCTCATATCAGAGTCACTGCTTAGTTAACATTGCCATCAGCTGCCGTCACAGCTGCACCTACAAGCCAGGGAGGTGGGGACAATTGCAAAAGGACTACCCCCTTAAAAAGCAAGGAAGGCCGGGCACAGTGGCTCACGCCTGTAATCCCAGCACTTTGGGAGGCCAAGGTGGGCGGATCACCTGAAGTCAGGAGTTCAAGATCAGCCTGGCCACCATGGTGAAACCCCATCTCTACTAAAAATACAAAAATTAGCTGGACATGGTCGCAGACGCCTACAGTCCCAGCTACTCAGGAGACTGAGGCATGAGAATTGCTTGAACCTGGGAGGTGGAGGTTGCAGTGAGCCGAGATAGCACCACTGCACTCCAGCCTGGGCAACAGATTAAGACTCTGTCTCAAAAAAAAAAAAGAACTAAAGAGGTGAAGGAGCTTTTTAAGGTTGCACAGCTGGTAATTGCTGGAGCAAGGCTTTTTTCCTCCCAAGCTTCCCACCATGTGATGCCCAGCAGCTGGGTCTCATGAGTATAAAGAGAGAGAGATTGCTCTCACCAGGAGGGCATCGTGAACAGCCTGGCAAGAGGAAGGCCTGGGGGAGGCAGTCCCCGCTGACCTCAGCCGCCTCCCATCCAGGACTCCCTGGGGGGGAGCAGCCGCACAGTGATGATTGCTCACATCAGTCCTGCGAGCAGTGCCTTCGAGGAGTCCCGGAACACCCTGACCTACGCCGGCCGGGCCAAGAACATTAAGACTAGGGTGAGGGCCCCTGGAGCGTCCACCAGGACACACCTTCCTGGGCTGAGATTTAAGCCCCTGGGCTGATCCCTGCCACCCCACCCCACTCTCTGGGACCAGCTGCACTGGCCTCATTCCTCAGTTCTGTCACCTATACACTTCCCCTGCACCTCCAAACCTGCTCCTCTGCCTGGAAGCCCACAGCTCCCAAGGGTCCCCACTTCCTCCAGTTCCAGGTCCGTGCTCCCCCCTGCCTCACCCCCTCTTCTTGCATTTCCAAAGCGCCTCTTCAGGACAGTCATCACAGGAGGCAGGCTTCACCGAGCAGTTGCTCTGAGCCCTTTCACATGCTGTCTCCTTTGATCCTCAAAAGCAAGCAGGTGTTACTGCTGTTCCCACTGTACAGATTAGAACAGCAAGGCTTAAGGAAGTTAGGCGCCTTCCCAGCTGGCCAGCGATGGTGCTGAGGATGGAAACTAGATCTGCTCTATTTCCAAGTCCGTGTCCTCACCCGTCCGTAAGCATGTTGGAACTCTTGCCATCCACTTAGAAACCGATTTCTGCCTGTTCGTGTGCGGGAGGAGAGGGAATGGGTAAATGCAGAGCATGCAGGGAACATTCTCCCAGCGTCTAACACTTGTCAGCTTCTGTCCTAGAGGCTTTAAGTGTTATTCCATCCCCCTCAATGGGGAGGCGAGAGACACATTCTTGAAACAGCTCACTGATGGTTCAGAATGTTACCAATAGCAGGTAGATGATGCCCATTGTAGGTGCTGGGGCAAGTCAGGAACAGGAGGCGGGTGTGGGATGGTGGGTTCGAGTGGAACTCTCTGGAGACTGTGAGTGGGACCCTGAAGGCTGGGAGGACATTCTAGAAGGGTGAGAGCAGGGAGGACAGAGGTTCCAAAGGCAGGAAGGGGCTGCCATCCGTAGTGGGCATGGGAGAACAGGATGGGTTTTCGACCGGAGTGGGATGTTGATGCAGGGGCAGTGAGCCCAGAGAAAATCAGAGAGATGGGGTTGGAGGGAATGAGGGACGTCCCCCACAGGCAGTAGGCAGCCACTGAAGGTTGATGAGATCGAGCAGTAAGTGGGGCAGGAGGTTGTGAAAGTGGAGGAAATGAGGCCATTACTGTCACCCAGAAAGACTGGCAGAGGCAGGGGAAGAAACGCCCCGCAGGCAGCCTCAGTGAGTGCACAGAGGTAGGGCCAGGACCCCGCCTCGGCTCCACACCGTGCTCCCTGCAGGTGAGGCAGAACCTGCTGAGCGTCTCCTACCACATCGCCCAGTACACCAGCATCATCGCCGACCTTCGGGGGCGAGATCCAGAGACTCAAGTGCAAGATTGACCAGCAGGCTGGGCGGGGCCAGGCCCGGGGTCGGCAGGAACGGGGCGACATCCGCCACATCCGAGGTGCGCCTGCGGGTCTGTTTGAGTGGCAGCCCCCTCCAGGCGCACTCACGTTGCTCTGGGATCAAGCCGTGTTGGGTTCAAGTCCAGACTCAGGCTCTTTCTGGCTGGGTGGTTGGGCTAGGCACTCATCAGCTCTCAGCATCCTAGCCTTCCACTATAAAATGGGGTTGTGATCTCTGCTACAGACAGTTGCCAGAGATCACAACCCATTTTACAACCCTACCTTGGAAGAGTAGGTGGGATCCCGAAAGGGAGAGGCATGTGAGCACGGAGCTGCGCAGCGCATGCACTGGGGGCTGCGGTGTAGGGCCGAGAGGTCACCCCTGCACCACCGGAATGGTCTCCGTTTCCTTGTAAACCCGCATATTTGCTATGATGGTTTTCCAACAGACACTAAAGCTTCTTTTGAAAAAAAAATTACTAATATAAAGAAAGAAGCAGACAGTAAAGCTTTTTTTTTTTTTTTTTTTTTTTTGAGATGGAGTCTTGCTCTGTTGCCCAGACTGGAGTGCGGTGTTGCAATCTAGGTTCACTGCAACCTCCTCCCGGGTTCAAGCAATTCTCCTGCCTCAGCCTCCTGAGTAGCTGGGATTACAGGCACCCACCACCATGCCTGGCTAATTTTTGTATTTTTAGTAGAGACAGGGTTTCGCCATGTTGGCCAAGCTGATCTCCAACTCCCAACCTCAGGTGATCTGCCCACCTGGGCCTCTCGAAGTGCTGGGATTACAGGCATGAGACACGGTGCCTGGCCACAGACAGTAAAGTTTCTAAGGGCACCTTTTTATAGTTGGCACAGAGGTGCTGTAAGGGTTAGCAGAAGCCCAGTTCATACCAAGGAGCTGGGAATCACTTTTGGGCAGCATCTTGAAGAGTCAATGTGGGGAGTGGGGCGTGGGCGGTTGCAGTCATCTAGGGATTCTTTCTGGAGGAAGAAATTGGACAAGAAGTGGGAGCAGTGAGTGGTGAAGAAAGGGAGGGGGAGGCCCCGGGTGGGCCTAGGCTTTCCTAGCTGAATCTGCCCTCTCCTCTGACCTTGCGACCCTCACCCACAGCTGAGGTCCAGCTGCACAGCGGGCAGGGTGAGCAGGCTGGCATGGGACAGCTTCGGGGAGCAGCTCGTCAGCGCCTTCCAGGAGCAGATGGATGTGCGCAGGCGCCTGCTGGAGCTGGAGAACCGCGACATGGAAGTCCAGATTTGACACCTCCCGACACCTGCTCACCATTGCTGGGTAAGCCCCCCGCCCCAGGACCCTCCAGGTCCCACCCCCTGCGCCTGGGACCAGAGGAGCACGAGCTGTGGCTGCACACTGTCCTGCCCCCGACCCCACCCCCAGCCTGAATGCCCTGTCTCTCCGGGTGGGGTTGCGGCAGCTGGAAGCACGAGAAGTCCCGCCGGGCCCTGAAATGGCGGGAGGAGCAGCGGAAGGAGTGTTACAGTAAGGACGACAGCGAGAAGGACTCAGACACAGGCGATGACCAGCCAGACATCCTGGAGCCGCCCGAGGTGGCTGCAGCCTGGGGAGAGCATCGCAGCCCTGGTGGGGGGGGAGCAGAAGCGGCTGCGCAAGCAGAAGGTGTTCAGGGTTTGGGGCAGGGAGAGTGGGTTTGAGAGTCAAGGTGGAGGGGCTGGGGTCGGGGGTAGCAGTGAGGCCTGGGAGCTCATGCCGCAAATCCTGTGTGACGTTGCTAAGTTCTTTAACTTCTCTGTGCGTGGCATTCCCCACCTGCAAAATGGGGCAGTCCATGGTGCAGCCCTCATGAGGTTGTTGGAAGATTACATAAAATGCCTGGCACATACCAAGGACTCAAAAAATGGTAGCTAATGTTATCATTAGAGTTTTCCAGGCCGGGTGCAGTGGCTCATGCCTGTAAATCCCAGCACTTTGATAGGCTGAGGAGATCACTTGAGGCCAGGAGTTCAAGACCAGCCTGGCCAACATGGCGAAACCCCCTCTCTACTAAAAATACAAAAAAATTTGCCTGGAGTGGTGGCTCAAGCCTATAATCCCAACTACTCCGGTGGCAGAGGAATACGAATCACTTGAACCTGGGAGATGGAGGTTGCAGGGCGCCGGGATAGCACCACTGCACTCCAGCCTGGGTGACAGAGCAAGACCCTGTCTCAAAAAATAATAGACCTGAAAGTACAGTAAAAGAAATAACAAAACAAACAAACAAACAAAACCCACCAATAACAAAAACAAAACAAAACAATAATAATAATTAGGCTTTTCCCAATAACAGATCTTTGCCTTCTGTTCTGGGACATACCCAGACCAGCGGGGTTTAGGGTAACATGAGTCCTGAGGGCTTCAGATGGGCTGGGGTTGACCAGTTATCCCCCAGGCTGGTTCCAGGGGTGGGTTGTGGTTAGAGTGGCAAGAAAGTGGACACTGAGGGGCCACCTTGGGGGCAGTCCCCCGGTTGTAAGGCCAAAGATGCAGCTTTCAGGGCGGGCCTCAGCCTGGAGCTCCAGGAGATGCCTGGAGTCCAGGAGCTGGAGGGGGAGAGGACGGCTGGGCAGGTGGCTCGGACCCCTCTCCCGGCTGACCTGCGCCTCTGCAGCTGGCACTGGAGCAGCGCTGCCGGGAGCTGCGCGCACGGGGCCGGCGCCTGGAGGAGACGCTGCCGCGGCGCATCGGCTCGGAGGAGCAGCGCGAGGTGCTCAGCCTGCTGTGCCGCGTGCACGAGCTGGAGGTGGAGAACACCGAGATGCAGTCGCACGCGCTGCTCCGGGACGGTGCGCTCCGCCACCGCCGCGAGGCCGTGCGCCGCCTGGAGCAGCACCGCAGCCTCTGCGACGAGATCATCCAGGGCCAGCGGCAGATCATCGACGGTAGGGCCCGTGCCCCCGCGCATCTGAGCCACCGGCAGGGGGCCGCGGGCACGCGCTGAGCCCTGCCCCTCCCCCGGCAGACTACAACCTGGCCGCCCCGCAGCGCCTGGAGGAGCTCTACGAAGTGTACCTGCGGGAGCTGGAGGAGGGCAGCCTGGAGCGGGCCACCATTATGGACCAACTGGCCTCCAGGGCCCTGCAGGTGGGTGGGCACCTGGGGGGCCTGAACATGGGCGCATGCGCGGAGGGAGCAGCTGATGACCAAGGCAATGCCTGCAGGCAGCTGGAAGGGGACAGGACCCAGCTGGCTGGCACCCCAGGGAGTTGACTTCCTTCCTTCTTACCACTCCCAAAGTCTTGTCGAGCCTAAGACCTCCACCCCTGGGTACTCATCTTCGTCCCTTGTCCCCCACTCAGGGTCTGAGGGTCAGGGTTGGCCATCTGAGATACCACAAATGGCCCCAGGTGCCCTCCCAGGAAACCAAGCCATCAGGCAGTGCCACTGGGGATGCCTAGCAGACCACAGCTTACCTCTGAGGACCCAAACACAAGTCCACTGCTCTTCTGGGGCTCCCAGGCCATCTTACAGTCCTTGTCACCCTATAAGCCTTTGTTACTCTGTGCTAATCTGGTCCAGGACCGAATCTTCTAACTGTCCAACCTGGCTCCCTCCTCCCCCAGGACGGCTCCTTGCCCAAAATTACCCCAGCAGGAACCTCACTGACCCCGGATTCTGACCTGGAGAGTGTGAAGACACTGAGCTCTGATGCCCAGCGCCTGCAGAACAGCACCCTCCCTCCCCTCAGCACAGAGAGGTGAGACGGGGGCTACCTGCCCCAGCCCCATCCTGTGCCCTGATCCAGAGAGGCCAACCCAGACTAAGGCTAAATGGGAAACATGAGGCAGCAATGAGAGGGAGGAGGTGGCCTAGAGCCGGAGCCAGGACTCCTGGGTTCTCTCTCCCTTCACACCAACAGCTTCTCCCCTGGGGTGGGGGTGGGACCTCGGTGAGAGAGCCTGGTCTACAGCCACTCGTCTTCCTCTGCCAACTTCAGTGAAGGCCACCACGTGTTCAAGGCTGGTACTGGGGACTGGCAGGCAAAAAGCTCCTCTGTGCCCACGCCACCTCCCATCCAGCTCGGCAGCCTGGTGACCCAGGAGGTGAGTTCTCAGTACCCAGTAGCCCCACAAGATCCGCTGCAGGGGGTGCGGGACGTGGGGGTGGCCAGCAGCGATTGGGTTGGAGTCTTTCCCAAACGGCACCAGCCGGAGGCCCCGCTGTCTCTCCCAAGTGTGGCATGGGGTCCCTGCTGTGTTCAAGAGTTTCCTCCTCCCAATTACTCCACCCCACAGGCCCCCGCTCAGGACTGCCTGGGCAGCTGGAGCAACTCTTCACCTGACAGCAGCGAGAACCTGTCGGAGATCCCCTTGTCCCGCAAAGGTGTGTGTGCCCTCTGCTGCCCTGGTCACCCCACCTGGCCTTGTCTAAACTCTTCAGATCACTCAGCCCAAAGCCCTTTCCTGCCCTTTGCACTGCCAAGGGCAACCATGCATTGGGTGCTGCACATTCTGTAGAGTCAGCATTGCCCCTGAGGATGAGTCAGTCAAGGACACGTAGAGAGATGGAGGAAAAATCGGAAATCAGAAAAGAGTCATGTGGCATGGAGAATTGTGCCCTTCCTGCTCAGTAATCACTGTAATAGCAAATATCGATTCAGTCTCCACCCCCCTGGATAATGTGGGTTGAACCCATTTTCTCAATTAATCCTGGAAATAACCTGATGGCATTAGTCTTACCATCCCCCATTTATAGATGAAAGCGAGGCTCAGGAACCAGCCCAAGTTTCTTACATAGCAAACCCCTAGCAGTGCTGGGTTTGAAACCCAGGCGGTCTGGCTCTTATCCATGTCTGCCCTGTCAGAGGAGGGTGTTGAGAGGTGGCCTTGATCTTGGGTTGTGTGTTTCTTGTGTCCCGCTGCAGAGAGGAAGGAGATCCTGACTGGCACCAAGTGCATCTCGGTGAAGGCTGCCCGGCGGCGCTCGCGGGCTCTGGGCACCGGGGGACGACATCTGCTGGCGCCCGCGACAGAGTGCAGCAGGCTGTCCCTGCACTCTCTGAGCGAGGGTGACGATGCATGGCCAGAAGGCCCACTGGCCTGCAAGCGTCCGCCGAGCCCCACGCTGCAGCACGCTGCCAGTGAGGACAATCTTTCCAGCAGCACGGGCGAGGCCCCGTCCCGGGCAGTTGGGCATCATGGGGATGGCCCCAGGCCCTGGCTGCGTGGCCAGAAGAAAAGCCTAGGCAAGAAAAGGGAGGACTCGCTGGAGGCAAAAAGAAGGAAGCGGAGGTCCCGATCCTTTGAGGTCACCGGACAAGGGGTGAGGCGGGGCACAGGGGTGGGTGTCTAGGCACCCCCATAGCAGCTGAGGGCCCAAAGGCTGGGTTTTGCCAGAGGCTCTGGGGCATCTCTAGCCTACACCACTACAAGAGGCACCACCCTCCACAGAGCCTCTGTCCCCAGCGTGGCATAGAAGCTGGGACAGATCCTGGTAGCAGATCCCTGTGCTGCTCTCCGCCTCACCCCATTGTTCAACCATCACAGCTCTCCAGGCCCAAGACACACCTCCTGGGGCCCCATAGGCGGAACGCACCTCAGACCACAGGATGCCAGCGTGCAGGCACCCAGCCCCTGGCCCCCGGCATCTGGGAAAGGTCACACTACCTTTGGCCAAAGTCAGACTCCCTCCAAACCAGAACACCGGTCAGTATCAGGAAGGAGGGGAGCGGGGAGCGGAGGCCTCCGCCAGCCCAGGGAGCAGAGGAGACAAGTTGCCCTCCCTGCGCCTCTGGCTGCCCCTTGCGGGAAGCATGGTTCTAGCAGCATACTCATGGAACTGGCATCTTGGGGTTGTGCCCCTAGAGAGTTCAAGGCCACTGGGTGATGGGGTAGGAGTCAGGGAGGCGTTCTGAAACTACCCATCCTACCCCTTTCCCTGTTGCAGGCCCTGGAGACTCCTCACCCCTGGCTGCTCCCCCCAATCCAGCTGGTGGTTCTCGACGGGCTACCCGTGGGCCTTGCCTGCCCCCACGGCGCAAGCACCCATGGCAAAGATGGATGCTCCCGGCATAACTTGAGGGGCCCTGCCTGGAACCGGCTCTCTCGCCCCCCCCCAAGACTGAATGGGGGCTAGCAGGGCATGGGAGGTGGAGGCTGGGCAGATGAGGGTGGCCAGGAAGCAGGAGCTCAGGATCTCAGCAGGCCGGGGCTCCTGAGACCCAGGAACTGGGGTGTCTGTCCAACCCTCCCATGCTTTCAGTGCCACCGGGGAAGAGGTGAGGCCAGGGGACATGGTCGGGAAGGCTGGGCTCCCTGGCCTCCCAGCCCTGGACAGAATGCTATTGCCAAAACCCTGCACAGACCTGAGGCCACCCTCTGCCTTGGAAATGAGGGGAAAGCAGTTGGCAGTGAGACGGGGCTCCTGGCCCAGGTCTGGTGCACGGGCATCCTGGATGGCTGGGGAGGTGCCGACAGGCACTTGACGTATGACAATTGGGGATGTGGGTGGGGGAGGGAATCTGGTTTTGTTACTTGGCAGTGGCTTTTTCTCCCCCCTTCCTTTTAACAATAAAATCCCATTTGGGCCTTGATGGTTGTGTTGGAAACTCGACCTTGTCTGGAATGTGGGGGTGGCCACGACTGATTAAGATTAATCCAGCCGGGCACAGTGGCTCACACCTGTAATCTCAGCACTTTGGGAGGCCAAGGCAGGTGGATCACAAGGTCAGGAGGTCGAGACCATCCTGGCTAACACTGCGAAACACCATCTCTACTAAAAATACAAAAAATTAGCCGGGCGTGGTGGCAAGTGCCTATCATCCCAGCTACTTAAGAGGCTGAGGCAGGAGAATCTCTTGAACCTGGGAGGTGGAGGTTACAGTGAGCTGAGATCGCACCACTGCACTCCAGGCTGGGCGACAGGACGCCATCCCCCCACCCACAAAAAAAGATTCAATCAATTCCTCCTTCTCCCAGTCCCCATCTCCCCCTGGCTCACTCACTCCATAGTACCACCCTACAGATACCTGGGGGAGACGGTTTTTCTCTAGATCTTAAGGCCTCTCCCCCAGGGTGGGGCTAGCATGGTCCATTATGCCCCATCCCACAGGCCTTCACACCTGCCCAGCCACCCTCCCAGGAGAGGTCAGGGTCTGGGGTGGCCCAGGTGCCAGAAAGCCTCACAACCCAGATGAGGGGGTTGCCCCTCGAGGTCAGGGCTCAGAAACTGCCCGGCTAAGTCCTTCAACTTCAAGGCAAGGAAACTCCCGCAAGGGGAACGGGGTGCTCCTCGACTCCCTGGCAGGTGGGTTGCTGTGACCACGTGGATGCTTTCACCTGCCCTAGTTCTGTGTCTGGGCTGGGGTAAAGCTTAGCAAAGAGCAGTGAAGCCCCTAAACGCCCTGACTTGTGGGACCCCCCCCCCCCCCCCCCCCGGTGGTTTTTACCCAGAAACTGAGTGATTCAATCATCCCACTCTGAGCATCGGTTTATTCGGGACAGAGAGCATTCCTTCAAGTCAGCTGTGAAATTAGCCATCTTGCCTACCACACCTCACCTGGACGCCACTCCGGCCCTAAAGCAGCCGCACCTGGCCATCCATGGGACCCGTGCCTGGCCATCCAGGGGAGCAGCCTTGTTGTCACCTCCACACTCGCCTCGCCCTTCCCAGACCCACAGGGACCACCTAAGCCAGGCTTTTTATTCCCCGACCCCGAGGCTACTTGGGGGTCCGGATAAGGGTATGGTACACAGGTTTGACAATGAGGTGCAGGTGCAAGGCGTTCTCCACCAGGTACTCCGAGTTGCGCCGCTGCAGGTCGGCGTGCGCCAGGAAGTCGCCAGCCTCCTCGCTGCTCTGGTGGAAGCTGTAGGCGTGGCGGACCACCAGGCGGCCCTGCTGGCGCGCCCCCACCAGCACGGTTTTCTGGAAGCTCACGCCCGCCGCGTCGCCGCCGCTGCTGGCCGGCGTCACCACCAGCCGCGGTCGGCCGTCCTCGGGGCGCGCGGCGGGCAGCGCTGTGCCCGCGGCGTCGGCGTAAACGGGGCGCAGGCTGACGGGCAGCCAGCGCGGCGAGAAGCACGTTCGAGGTGACCCGGCGGCCCGCGTCGTGGCCGCTCGGGCCCAGCTGCGTCTGGAAGCTGGTGCTGCGGTCGTCGCGGGCCGGGTTGTTGATGACCCACGGGGCACCCCAGGCGGGCGAGAGGTAGTTACGGGGCAGGAAGGCGCTGCCGTTGACGTCGAAGAACTTGGCGTAGTGCAGTGGCGACGCGGCGTGGAACTGGTAGGCCTGCAGCAGGAGATCGGCCACCGCAGGGCCGTGGCGCGCCAGGGCGGCCGAGCGCGCCTGCAGCTGGAACAGCTGTGCCGGGGGGATCATCGGGTAGCGGATGGCGCGCAGCGCTCGCTCGGCCATGGCGGGGGGGCGGCCGCGCGCGCCCCAGCCAGGCCTCCAGCGCGTGGAACAGCTCCAGCTCGTCCTGCAGCACTAGGTCCGAGCGCTGCAGGAGCTGCCACAGCAGCTCGGGGCTCACGGCGCCCCACTCGGCGCTGGCCGCCATGGCCGACAGGTTCCAGGCAAGGAACTGCAGGCAGCTCTCGCGCAGGGCCTCGTCCCCCGGTGCCCACGGCGTAGTGGTACAGCCCACCGCCGGGCCCACACCGCCAGCCAGGTGCGCGCGCATGTAGTCGGCCACGCCGCGCTGTAGGGAGGCCACGCCGTACTTGGTGGCCAGTCGATGCAGGGGGATGGCCTGGGCCAGCAACACGGTCAGCTCGCCGCAGTACAGGTACCTGCGGGAGAGACAGAGAGGTGGGACGGGGTCAGGGCGGTACCCACCTCCCAGTACAACTTTTTTTGAGTCCGCAGGGGACCCGGCCTGGAGTTGGAGCTTCATGGTCCGGGTGCAAACACAGTGGAAGCCCCACCCTGAGGCTTCCCATGTTTTCCTTTCAAGGGCCCTTCCAGGCCATTCTTACTTCACAGGCTCTTCTTTCCGTTTCTGTGGTGATGGAGGAATTGCTGCTTTGACTGTGCCTCTATTAGGCGAGCAGCTCTAGACTGGAACAAAGGGACAGGCTCCTGCCACTGGGGTTTACAGTCTGGACAGGATCCATGACCTCCCCTCCTCCTTGCCGTGAGTGCGGGCAAGTCACTTAACTTCAATGACCCTTAGGCTAATCAATCATCTAGGAAAGAGGAGAGTGGCACGCACCCCCTCAGGGTCATTGTGACAACTGGAGGAGAATGAAGAATCTTGCTACAGGCCAGGTGGGAGTCAGTGGCTCACACCTGGAATCCCAGCCAAGATGGGAGGATTGCTTGAGGCCAGGAGTTCAAGACCAGCTTGGGCAACATAGCAAGACCCTATCTCTACCAAAAAAAAAAAAAAAAAATGTTAAAACATTAGTTATGCATGGTGGTGCATACTTGTAGTCCCAGCTGCTTGGGAGACTGAGGCGGGAAGACACCTTCAGCCGAGGAGTTCAAGGCTGCAGTGAGCTACGATCATCATGCTACTACACTCCAGCTTTTTTTTTTTTTTTTTTTGAGACAAGGTCCACCGTGTTGTCCACATTGGTCTCAAACTCCTGGACTTGAGCAGTCCTCCAACTCTGGCCTCCCAAAGTGCTAGGATTACAGGTGTCTGCCCCATTTCTTTTTTGCGGCCTCACCTTTCCTTTTCCTCTCCCTCTGTTGATCATCACTTTTGCTGACCATCTCTCCCTCTCACTTCATCTGCCGCTGTCCCCCCTGCTCACTCTTCCTGCCAGTCCCCCACTGGCACACGGCACCACACTTGCCATTATAGGAGTGTGGCAGTCACTGCCAGCCATCTTCCCCAGCATCCATTTCTCCCCCTTTCCCCTGTGTGATTGCCTCTGGGAATTAAAGACTACATTTCCCAGGCTCCCTGATACTGGGCATGGTCATGTGACTAACATCTGGTCTATGGGCACAGTATGGGGATTTGTGGGAAGGCTGGTTAAATGCAACTGATTCAGGGGAACAGGAAGACCCTTTGTGCCTTTCTGTCTTATCCTCCTTCCTGTTGCCTGGAACTTGGAAACAATGTCTGGAATTCTGCAGCCATCTCATCTGAGCCACCAGAACAGAGTCACTTTCTTAGACACTAGTGTGAATGGCATGCCTTGTGCAACACCCTGGCAGGAGGCAGGAAGTGGAGAGGGCGGCTAACTTTTCAGCTCCCTAGCCCTGTGGTTCCAGACTCGGCCAAACACCAAAACCACAGGGATGTTTAAAATAAAATAAAATGAAAATTCCTCTATAATGGAACATTTAGGAAAATAAAAAGTTAATAAATACAACAAAAAATGATTGCTGACCCGAACCCTACGCCTGAAACTGACAATCCACTTTGGGGCCCATGAAAGTGTAGTTTTTTTTGTTTTTGTTTGTTTTGTTTTTAAGACAGAGTCTCAGTCTGTGGCCCAGGCTGGAGTGCAGTGGCATGATCTCAGCTCACTGCAAACCCTCTGCCTCTGGGATTCAAGTGATTCTCCTGCCTTAGCCTCCCAAATAGCTGGGGTTACAGTCGAGCACCACTACACCCAGCTAATTTTCTATATTTTTAGTAGAGACTGGGTTTCACTATGTTGGCCAGGCTGGTCTCAAACTCCCGACCTCAAGTGATCCGCCCACCTCGGCCTCCCAAAGTGCTGGAATTGCAAGTGTGAGCCACCGTGCCTGGCCCCAAAACGCTAATTTTGTATTTTTAGTAGAGATGGGGTTTCTCCATGTTGGTCAGGCTGGTCTTGAACTCCTGACCTCAGGTGATCCGGCCCCTCAGCCTCCAAAAGTGCTGGGATTACAGGCGTGAGCCACTGCACCCGACCCCAAAACTGTAGTTTTAAAAAGCTGTCCCATGGTCATATTTGGAAACAGCTCTGAGGTGGTTACCAGGAACCGGAAGTGACATCAAACTTCACAGATGACGTGGGCAAAGACAGGGAGCCGTGTGGTGGAAGAAGGGATGCAGGGGGCACTGTCATCCCAGTGATGTCTGGGAAAATGGACATCACAAGCTCTAAGAGCCTGGGCTTCCTCGACCCTGTGGGTGGAGGCTCCGGGGGCTGAGGGAGGGATGAAGCCTCCCCCCTGGTCTTCCCCATCCCCCACCTGATGAACTTGTCGAAGACAGCGGCGCAGTCCCTCGGCTCCTGCAGTGCCGCCTCACTCTGGTTACTCAGCAGCTCCCGGAACAGCTCGCTGTGCAGGCCCAGCAGCAGGCGGTGGGCGTGGAAGACCCGGACCTCGTCAGTGCCCGCGGCCTGCACCCGCAGAACCACGTCGCTGGCGTTGCCCTGTCGCAGCAGCTCCTGCAAGCGCTGGAGCACCACCTGGGAGTGGTTGATGGAGGTGCCAGCCGCCTCCCCCCGCCAACGTCGGCTCTCTGGGCTGCAGCAGGAAGGAATGCAGCTACCTGAGAAGGTACCTAGGCCCAGAGCCTCAGTCAGGGGTGCAGAGGGACCAGCCAGAGACACAGGCATGGATGTGAGCAGAGGGCAAGGTGGGCCTAGGCAGGCTGTGTGTGCACACCGTGCCCATGAGGTGTGTGGATGCGTCTGTGCACATGCAAACACATCCCGGGTGGGAGGGTCATGCCAGTGCAAACCCCAAGAGGAAGCTCTTGGAAGGGGTGATTCAGGCAGGGAGAGGTTGTGCTCAGGTTTGGGACACCAGACCCGGAACTCATCTGCATGCTGCCAGACCCCCAGGCAAGGGTTGAGGAAACTCGTGGTCCCACCCTTCTTACCTCCTAAAGAATTGTCCGTCTAATCCCTTGGAGCAGTAGTTAGAAGTGGTGCATTCACTAACAAGTATTTATTGAGCACTTATTATATGCTAGACATTCTCCTAGGAGCTTGCGATATGGCAGTGGACAAAGCAAGCCAAGTACTTATGCTCATAAAAGCACAAATGGACATATCAGACAGGTAAGGTGCACACAAATAATCACTCCAGTTTTAAAGGAGCCAGCCAGGGGACCAGTGTCAAGGCGAGGATCCAGCCCTGCGAAGGCCCTCGAAGGGAATGGGCTTGGCGTACTGGGAGCAGAGAGAGGGTTAGGGAGGTCAGAGCAGTGGCAGGAGAGGTGTGAGACGAGGCTGCAGGTGTGGAAGGGAAGCTGTTTTCCAGGCCCAGCCCCACCCTCTTGGGTCCTGATTTAAGACAGAAGCCCACTTTCTGTGGGTGGCCAGCAGGGGACAGGAGAAAGTGGGGAGGGCCAGCTGGTGCTGGAATGGGACTCCCTGGGTAACGGAGCATCGAGGCTGCCCGGGCCGCCCCTTCTCTCATGCTCCAGGGGGTGCCTTGACAGTCAGATGGGGGACGTGCACTCCATTACAGAAACTCAGCAGATTACCCAAGCTGAGAACAGTGAGGGGGAGCCTTGCAGAGGGAAGGAAGTGGGGGGCCTGATAGCAGCAGAGGGGCCAGGCCACACGAGGATGCACAGCACACACAGGCCCGTGGTACACACGGGAGAGACGGCTCACACAGGAGCAGAGCCATCTGTGCGTGAGGGGCCGGGGGCCAAGGGAGAAAGGGAGGGTGAGAGAGAAGTGGGTGGTGAATTTCCCAGCCCTGCCTCCCCCAGCTGTCACTCTGAAGGACCTGAATGCTGATGGCGTCCCCATTCAGCCTCTGCCCAGGACAATGGGCAATGGAGGGTCCTCCTGTCCTTAAGACCCTGCCCGTCTGCCTGCCCGGCCCCTCCTCCCTTCAGAGACGAGTCCGTGGAGCTGTCCAGTCCACCCGGTGCTCTCCCGGCAGCTGGACACCGCCCCCTCCCGGCCGGCCGCATGTGGCCAGCGCCGGACGTCCAGCCACTCCACCCTGCCCGCACCTGGCCCACTGCGCGCTCACCTGCACGGGTGACCAGGCCCACCAAGGTCAGCATGGCCCAGAAGCTGCCCCAGGACCCAGGCTTGGAGTAGCCTATCCTAGGCATCTTTGTGTTCCACCCCCAAGTCCACTGGAGGGGACAGTGAAGCCCAGACCACTCCGCTCACATCCCCTCTTCCTTATATAGGATCCAGCACAAGGGGACGGCACCCCTTCCTGCCTGGCCTCCCCTCCCCCACTCAGCCTCCTCCATGGATTGGTGGAGACTGGCCCCAGCTGTTGCCCAGGCAACCACTTAAGCCAGAGAGTGGCAGCCCCAGGGGCTATTGTGCTGCCCGTAGGCCCCCAAGGGGAACAGATCCGGAGCCCTCCTCCCCCAGTCTCCGTACCACCCAGCAGGGCTAGCCGTGCTTCTCCCTGGAAAGTTTCGGGCTCTCTGAAGAATAGGTGAGGGGCTCCAGGGCCACTGGCAGCCACTGGCCCTAGGGTCCCCAGTTCCCTCCCCCAACCCCAGGCCTCAGTCCCGGCACGGAGCCCACTTGGCAGCCTCGTGGCTGGAGCGCCATGGTGAGCAGGCTGCAAAGGAAGGGCCTGGAAGAGGAGAGGAGAGGCCGCTGAGGCTCCCACCCCCTCCCCCACTCCCATGTTGGGGTGGGGCGGCTCCTCAGAGAGAAGCTCACGACTCTCCCAAATAGGGGCCCGTATGTAACTGGTGTCAGTTTCATATTCTTTGCTGTGCTGTGGGAGGGCCGGCAGGAAAGCTCTGTGGGGACTGTGACTGTCACCTACCCCAGGGGCAAGCAGAGCCACAGTGGCAGGGCTGGGCACAGAGCAGATGCACCCTGCCCCGTGCACCACTGCATGGGCGACCCCTACCCCAGAGTGGGGCTGGCCACCCTCCAGCTCTGAGCTCCAGCCAGCCCAAGGTTGCTCGCTGTCTGCCCTGCTACTTCCTGGCTTGAATTCTCCTTCCCCAAGTGGCCTCAGGTCTCTGGGTTCATCTCTGTGGAAGGCTTCTTTTACCAGCTTCTGTCTAATTTCCAACTGTAACTTCTCCTTTCCCAGAGTTCCAAGGAGGCATGCCACAGACCTGCTGTCTCACTTCCACTGTAGGGAAACTGAGGCAGGGGGCTAGGCTGCAGTCTCAGTTGGGTTAGTGCAGAGGAGTACTCTTCTAAAAACCAAGGCAAGAGAGAGAGGAAAGTGAGGTCCGGAGCTCAGTGGAAGCGCGTGTGTGGTGTGTGTATAGGGTGGCATGCTGTTGAGTCCTCACCTTTGCAGGGAGCCAGCAGGGTCTGCCTCAGCTCTTCATGGGAGGGACTCCTTTGAGCTTGACTAACTGAAGTGGGTGGCTCCCAAGGGCTCTGACTCTGAGGCAAGGCTCTGGGTTGGAGGTGAATTGAATCTTCCTCTCCCTGGCTCTCTGGATCCCAGGGACCAGCTCAATGCATTGATTTCTGCCTCTGGCTGGCACAGAGAGACCCAACAGTTCCACCTCCTCTCTGGAGCTGCAGAGAGAGCAGGAACTGGGTCTGGCATCTGCTTCGTCCGGGTTGGCAGAGTCGGAGCTCTCTCCAGCCCAGCGGAAACCCCCTCCGGCTGCCCTGACTTTCATGCCTGGCTCCCCCTCGTCCAAGTCCACTATCCCTTGCCCACTGGCTGCCCGCCTGCCCTTCCCATGGGCTGTGCCATGTCCTGGCTCAACCCAGCGAGTCCAAGTCTCCATGTAGCAGGCAGCCTGGGCCCTGAGGGCATCCCAGCTTCCAAGCGTAGTGCCTTCAACAGGAATGCTATTGATGATAAGAGAACCCACTACTCAGAAAGCCCGCTCGAAGACTGTCGTTCGATACTCGTGCCTGTCAACTCCAGCCTCCCTGAGCCTCTGCATTGTCATTCTTTGTTTTGTTTTTCTAGAGGCAGAGTCTCTCAGTCATCAAGGCTGGAGTGCAGTGACACAATCATAGTGTCACCTAGGCCCAAGTGATCTTCCTGCCTCAGCCTCCCAAGAAGCTGGGACACAGGCAGTGCCACCACGCCCAGCTAATTTTGCATCAGTCATTTTTGAAGCGTGCCACCTACATTAGAATCTCCCATGCTTCACCGAGGAACCAGAATTCTCAGGGGCAGGGTCTGGCTGTCTGTATTTTCTAAGTACTCCCAGACGATTGTTATGAGCACCCCAAGACAAGCTCTACCTACTAGAGTTAGATTGGTGGCATTTCAAGTGTGAAGGAAGCTGGGAGGCCTTGGATCATCAAGAAGACCCGGAAGAGTCACCTCTGACTCCCCATCTCTGAGAGGCCCCACCTCCCATTATTTCTAACCTCCCTTATCTCTGGCCCTTCTTGAATGATTTAGAAACTGGCTGTCGACATAGGGGCATTCTCTGTTCCCATTTTCTTAGTCTGAGCATTGCTGGAGAGAGAGAGAGAGGTGTGTGTGTGTGTGGTATGCATGTGCACACGTGCATATGCAGTGTGCATATTTATGTGTATGTGTATGTGTACATGTGCGTGGTGTGTGCGTGCATATTTGTGGATATGTGTGTGTGTGGTGTGCCTGCGTCTGGTGTGTGTACATGCATGTGTATGTGTGGGGGAGTGTCCTGGGGTGGGAGAGAGAAAACCGGGTATTCACCCTGAGCAGTCTTTCTTTTTGGAGGGATGGAGCCTCATTCTGTTGCCCAGGCTGGAGTGCAGTGGCACTATCTCGGCTCACTGCAACCTCTGCCTTCTGGGTTCAAGCAATTCTCCTGCCTCAGCCTCCTGTGTAGCTGGCATTACAGGTGTGCACCACTATGCCCAGCTAATTTTTGTATTTTTAGTAGAGATGGAGTTTCACCATGTTGGCCAGGCTGGTCTCGAACTCCTGACCTCAAGTGATCCTCCTGCCTTGGCTTCCCAAAGTGCTGGGATTACAGACCTGGGCCACCGTGCTTGGCCAAGTCTTTAAGAGGAAGGATCTGCAGCACTGCATTCTTCTTCTTCTTTTTTTTTTAGCCCTGTGGATCTGGGAGCTCCATAATTCCTCGAAGGCAAGTCTGATGAGTTCACAAGCCAGCACCATCCTAGAGAGGAGTGTCACTTCCCACCCCAGACGGGGATGTTTATAGCCTAAGCCATGTGTCTGAGGCCTCGTGGCCAGGAACCACAGAGGCAGGATTTATTTTTCAAGTTCTGAATTCCGCTTGACTTTTCTTTTTCCTGACTTTTTGGTTAGAGGTGGGGTCTCACTCTTTCGCCCAGGCTGGAGTGTGGTGGCACTTTCATAGCTCGCTGCAGCCTCAAATTCCTGGGCTCAAGCAATCCTCCAGCCTTAGCCTCCCAAGTAGCTGGGACCACAGGTGTGAACCCCTGCACCTGGCTACTTGACTTTTCTTTCCACAACCCCAAGCTGTCTTTTTGGGAAGTTTTTTCAGTTGTGATAAATGATCCCTTTGGACAGAGACTCTCTTGTACTGTAAAAGCAACAGAAAACTCTTGCAAGCTTGGGGCCAGAGTAAGAGTTTCTGAATCTGAAAAGGAAGTGATGAAACATTGGACTGCCATAACACCTCAGAGGGGAGGGCTCCAGATGCACGCATGCCTTTACCTGGCACCCTCCCTTGTATCCCTAGTGCCTCCTGCCCTCACTTAGGGTTCCATGAATCACTGGGCCACTTGGATTGGGGAAAGGGAATCATGGTTTAAGTTCCATGCACTGTGTATTCAGGAGAGCACATGAAGGTAAATAAGAGGCCAAGTGTGGTGGCTCATGCCTGTAATCCCAGCACTTTGGGAGGCTGAGGCGGGCAGATCACTTGAGGTCAGGAGTTCAAGCCCAGTGTGGGCAACATGATGAAACCCCCATCTCTACTAACAATACAAAAATTAACCAGGTGTGGTGGCATGTGACTGTAGTCCCAGCTACTTGGGAGGCTGAGGCAGGAAAATTGCTTGAACCCGGGAAGTGGAGGTTGCAGTGAGCCGAGATTGCACCCTTGCACTCCAACCTGGGCAACCGAGGGAGACTGTCTCAAAAAAATAAACGGACAAAAAAGTAAATAAGGAGGAATCCTTGGCCAGGCTATATGGCTCACACCTATAATCTCAGCACTTTGGGAGGTCAAGGCAGGTGGATTGCATGAGCCCAGGAGTTTGAGACCAGCCTGGGCAACATGGTGAAACACTGTCTCTACAAAAAATACAAAAATTAGCTGGACGTGATGGCACACACCCGTAGTGCCAGCTTACTCAGGAGGCTGAGGAGGAAGGATCGCTTGAGGCTGAGAGTTTGAGGCTGCAGTGAGCTATGATTATACCACTGCACCACAGCCTGGGGTGACAGAGTGAGACTCTGTCTCATACCAAAAATTAAAGAAGGAATCTTCCCCCTCCTAGCTGGCCAGCTACGGGTGACCTTCTGCCCATACCCAACAGCAGCAGGCTGATCCAGGAGTTTGAAAAATACTGGCCAGAGATCCCGGAGAGATCCCTGTGTGTGGCTGGTGTCATCCCTGTCATCTTTCCCTGAAGTGACTCACACCCTGCAGGATGCTCCCCCTGAAGCCAGGCTGTCCCGGCACGGGCACCTCCACTGTCCTGCTGAGCACCCTCGGTCACACTGTTCCCCATCCGAGTGTCATCCATCTGACCCCTGGCTGCCATCTCCCCGAAACCTGAGCTTACAGGGGCCACTCCCTCTGTAGGAGGGAGTGAAAAGTGAACAGCTCCAAGGAAGAAATGAACCTGAGTTCAAATTCCAATGCCACACACAGCTCTATGACCTGCTTAACTTCTCTGATCCTGGGTCTCCTCTTGTGAAATGAAGAGAACTAGAGTTTCCTTGTAGAGCAGCTGTGAGGATGAATAGTGTGGGGGACGGGGGAAATGAATGACCCACCTGGTGCTCATGCCTGGTAGCTGTGGCTGGACTGAACATGGCTGAAGACTTGAGTCCAAAAGGTCCAAGTGTGCAGCTATGTCTTCACAAAATCTTTCACCTTGCCCAGGCTGGCTCAGAGGTGTCAGCCTTAGCAGATAGAATCCCTTCCACCGTGGGCTGGCAGCCTACCCTGGCCACTGACACCACACCATGTAGGAAAGAATCATCGCCATTAAGAAGGGGGCCTCTTGGCTGGGCGTGGTGGTTCACGCCTGTAATCCCAGTACTTTGGGAGGCCGAGGTGGGCAGATCGCCTGAGGTCACGAGTTCAAGACCAGCCTGATCAACATGGCGAAACCCTGTCTCTACTAAAAATACAAAATTAGCCAGATGTGGTGGCACATGCCTGTAATCCCAGCTACTTGGGAGGCTGAGGCAGGAGAATGGCTTGAACCTGGGAGGCGGAGGTTGCAGTGAGCCAAGATCGCGCCATTGCACTCCAGCCCGGGCAATGAGAAGGGGCCTCTCGACGCTGTACAGGGTGTGTGCTGGCTGACGACGTGGCTGGCTGCTGCTGCCACTGAGCTGAACATTTCCAGGCTTCACCTCTTGAACCAGGGATCCCAACGTCATTGGTGATGATCATTATGACATTGCCCATGGGTGCAAAAGAGCCAGCGGGACCATGCTTCCTTGCAGGGCATCATTGCTGTCCTGGGTATGGAAGCATGTGCTGAGGAAGACAAATCCATGGTGTCCCATGTGCAGAAAAGCCGGCATGCTTGTCTCAGCCATTCCAGGGGGCTGAGATCTTCACAGGTCACACGGTGCAGCTGGGACCTCCGAAGAAAAAAATCCAGGGACTCCAGCAGTTTCTGCCAGGTGGATCCAGCTGTCTCCCAGAACAGGCCTTCATGGGGTGGGATTCTAAGCTGCTGGAAGGACATGCATGGGGCATCACGTTAGCAAACGTAGCCCCACTCCTCCATCTCTCCCTCTCCTCGCTCTGAATCCAGGAAGCTCTAGTTTCCCGCGTAGCCTGTGTGAGTCTTGGTTGAAACCATTGTGCTCTGTTTGAAGAATGTTTAAGGTTTCCAATCAAGCATACATCCCTCAGAAAAACAAAATCAGCTGGGCATGGTGGCTCACACCTGTAATCCCAGCACTTTGGGAGGCCAAGGCACAAGGACCACTTGAAACCTGGAGTTCCAGACTAGCCTCAGCAACACAGTGAGATCCCAACTCTGTCTATATCTATACATAAAATAAAATTATAAAATCACAGTATAGGGACAGGGTAGGCACTCGATAAATGTTGGTGGGACCCCCTCCTCACCCCCCCCTCACCCGTGGCAGCTCCTTGAAGAGAGGTCCTGCCTCCTCTCACCTCTACCCTCCTGCTGCAAGCAGGTGGTGGCCTGGGGCGTCATCTGTGCTACTTGCCCTTTCGGGGGCTGGGGTCCCAGCTCTCTACCAGAGGACCTGTCCTGAGCAGGCAGCCCCCCTCTCCGGTGTCACTGTGCCACCTGGGACGCCTGGCCAAACCATGGGGCTTTCAGGCTTGCAGGATCAAGATGAGGCCACCAGGGGGCAGCAGGGCGTCGGCTGTGAGTATCCCAGTGGGCCTTGGCGTCGGAAGTTCCAGGTTCAGATGTGGGATCTAACTCCCAGAGCTGGGAAGCTCCCTATATTCCCTGCCATATTTTCTGCCGCATTCCCAGAGAACAGGCTGTGGGAGGCGATTCTAGGTGGGGCTGAGCTCTCCTCCAGAGGCCATCCACCAGGCGTGCATGTCCCGGGTGCTCACTTGTGGGCTACTCTGGCCGCTCCTTTCCTAGGGTAGGGGAGCCATTCCGGCCTCTTCTGAGTGCTTGCCGGCACCGGCTGGTGTTTATTTGCCAGGGATCGATATTCTTGAGGGATGGTCCATTTCACCAGGGCCAGGAAAACAACAGCTTGTGGGGCCACGGTTTCCCAGCACCTGCTGCTGGCAGCCTAGTCCGGCTGCTCCCAGAGGCTGTCCCACCCTGTGCACGGCTGCCTGCCGTCCTGCCCCTGGGGGGCAGCCTCCACCTCCCCCACATGGCCGCTGCAGGACTGACCCCTGTGCACCTGGCCCCCTAGGCCTCTTGGGATCATAGCCCTGTCTTTGGCAGCCTCACCCCTCCTACCTGGCACCATGCCCCTAACTCCTCACAGGGTGCCGTTCTCTCTTCCCTCTCAGTCTGGATGCTCATAGGGTCAGAACCCTGAGTCCTTCTGCCAGTCCCCAAAGTCCTCAGCCCCAGGGTGTGATCCCAGCTGAGCCCAGGCCAGCTCACTGAGTGCCCCGAGGTGGGAGGCAGCCCCCCCAGAACCCCCATCCTGCCATCCTGCCTCTTCTCCTCGCTTCCTGCTCCCCCAAGCATAGACAGACCTGTGAACCCCATGCCACCCTCAGTTCATCTCTCCTGAAGCTGAAGCCTCCCGCCCAGCCTGGCCCCTTCCCCTCCCCCTGCCTCTTCGCCTAAGGGGACCAAGGTTTGCTCCAGCAGCGTCTCCTCTAGATCCTTTCCCCCGTGCCCCCGCCCACCGATTCCTTCCTCCTCCCCCTCGCCCCCGCCCCCTGCACTAACAGGCTCTGTCTCGGGAAGGACCGTGGAGCAAACAACCACTTAGAGAGCGGAGGGGAGAGGGGGTGAGGGGTGCAGCTGACAGGAAGCTGCAGGGACCCCCCAGGAGAAGCCACAGGTGACCCAGGACTCAGGGCCCCGGAGCATGGGGCTTATGGGACAACAGACAGGTAAGGCATCCTGAAATGGGGTGAGCTGGGAGGCAATAAGGTGGAAAGGCAAGAGGGAGCAGGAGGCAGGTTAGGGACCTAGAGGGTGGAGAGGGGAGGCCAAAGCTGACAGTGAATGAGCAGTGAGCCCCCAGCTTAAGCAGGAAACGAGTAGCTGGAGTTCACCCTGAAAGAGATGTGCAGTGTGGTTTCAGGGGAACAGGGTCCAGAGCCTGCGGACCACACTCATCCTAAACCAGCCACCTTAGCCCCGTGGACTCAGTTTCCCCATCTGTAGACCTGGGCCATTCCAGCTTCAGTGGTGCTCACCTCTGAAGGGGTCTCTTTAGCTTAGCAAAGAGGGTCCCTAGCAACAGTCTCCTTAGAGAGGACAGCTGTTGAGTGGAGCTGTGCAGCCCCAGGGCCTCCACTGTGGACCTCCCAGGATAGGTCCCGGTGTGTGGCTGGCGTCACCTGGGTCAGACTCGCCAGGGTCCTGATTACAAGCTGCTGCAGCTGATTCAGACCCTCCCGCTCAGCCCTCCTGGAGGAGGCCCAGGAGCCTGCATCTCCACAAGAGCCCGGTGATCCTGTTTCAGAGCCCCTGCTCTGCAGGGTGAGGACCCATTGGGGGGCAGTGGTCTCTGTGGCAGCAGGCTGTGCTACCAGGGACTTCCCATCAATGCAGGACCGGGCCACTGAGGGAGTGGGGTGAGGTGGGGTGGGGGTGAGTGTGGTCTTGGCAAGAATTCTCGCAGCAACAGACATTGTACTCGGCTGGGTCTGACTAGAGGGTCTGCACAGAGCAGGGTGACTAGAAAGACCCCAGGTCAGGGCAGGGCTGCTGCCCAGCCAGGTTAGAAATAGACCAGAGGTGGAGACCCTCTCTTGGGCAACCCGCTTTCTCAGCATGAGGAAGCTTTTTCTCTTTCTTCTTTTTTTGTCTGTTAAACTTTCTGCTCCTAAAAAAAAAAAAAAAGAAAGAAAGAAAAGAAAAGAAAAACAAATAGACCAGAGGCTCTGACTCTGCCCATCCGCCCCTCCTAGCTGGCCAGCCACAAGTGACCCTGCTGCCCACACCCAACGGCAGCGGGCTGAGCCAGGAGTTTGAAAGCCACTGGCCAGAGATCCCAGAGAGGTCCCCATGTGTGGCTGGCGTCATCCCCGTCATCTACTACAGTGTCCTGCTGGGTCTGGGGCTGCCTGGTGAGTGGGGAGCTGGGGTCAGGGGACTTGGGCTTGGCCAGAAATGGGGATACTCCTTCAGTGGGTGCCAGTCCTCTGTGCTGACCCTTGAGGCCCTGGATCATAGACCCCTGGTCTTTCCTTGCCATGAGGGTGTTCTGGGTCACTGGAGGGAAATAAAAGTGAGGCACTAGGATTGGGCGTGCTCACAGCTAAACCCAAGGTTTCCCCCAGCACTGAGCACTTCTCCTAGGTAATGAAATTCACATAGAAATTGACTCAGCTCAGTACAAAGCTCCCTGCACTGCCCATGCCTTCAGAGAGCAGAGCTTGGGGCGGAGGTAGGTGTGTGGATACCAGGAGGATGGGTGGCCTCAGCCCTGGGGATTTCCCCAAGTCAGATAGCTAAACACATGTGCCTATGTCCAGGGACGCCTCCATTCTGGAGGAAACAGAAAACCTAAAACAGACTTGGAGGGCGATGCCATAGGACAGGTGGCTTCTTTTTTTTTTTTTTTTTTTTTTGAGATGGAGTCTCACTCTGTCACCCAGGCTGGAGTGCAGTGGCATGATCTCTGCTCACTACAGCCTCCACTTCCCAGGTTCAAGCGATTCCCCTGCCTCAACCTCCCGAGTAGCTGGGATTACAGGTGTGTACCACCACACCCAGCTAATTTTCATATTTTTTAATAGAGATGAGATTTCACCATGTTGGCCAGGCTGGTCTCGAACTCCTGAACTCAGGTGATCCACCTGCCTTGGCCTCCCAAAGTGCTGGGATTACAGGTGTGAGCCACTGTACATGGCCAGGACAGGTGGCTTCTGAGGGCACCCTGCCATGTGTACTTACCTGGGTGTAACAGGGGTGTAGCCAGTGGCCTGCAGTGGATGGACAGGGCACAGCCGGCCTGGATTGCCTTCTGGGTAAAGTGGGGTTTCAGAAGGATCTGGAAGGAGGAAAGAGAAAAGCCAGCACAGCTTCCACACACAGGTGGGGGAGGGGCAACAGTGACACCTTGGAAAGCAGAGTCTGAGCTCTCTTCTGATGCCTGTGCCTCTCCCCTCCCTGACCTTGGCTGCCATCAGTCAGCCTTCTGACTGCAGTGGCCCTGGCCCGCCTTGCCACCAGGACCAGGAAGCCCTCCTACTACTACCTTCTGGCACTCACGGCCTCAGATATCATCACCCAGGTGGTCATCGTGTTCGCAGGCTTTCTCCTGCAGGGAGCCGTGCTGGCCCGCCAGGTGCCCCAGGCTGTAGTGCGCACGGCTAACATCCTGGAGTTTGCTGCCAACCACGCCTCAGTCTGGATCGCCATCCTGCTCACGGTTGACCGCTACAGCGCCCTCTGCCACCCCTTGCACCACCGGGCTGCCTCGTCCCCCAGGCCGGACCCGCAGGGCCATTGCTGCTGTCCTCAGTGCTGCCCTGTTGACAGGCATCCCCTTCTACTGGTGGCTGGACGTGTGGAGAGATGCCGAGCCACGCAGCACGATGGACGAGGTCCTCAAGTGGGCTCACTGCCTCACTGTCTATTTCATCCCCTGTGGCGTGTTCCTGGTCACCAACTCAGCCATCATCCACCGGCTACGGAGGAGGGGCCAACCGCGGGTAGGCAAGAGCACGGCCATCCTCCTGGGCATCACCACACTGTTCACCCTCCTGTGGGCACCCCCGGGTCTCCGTCATGCTCTACCACATGTACGTGGCCCCTGTCCACCGGGACTGGAGGGTCCACCTGGCCTTGGACGTGGCCAACATGGTGGCCATGCTCAACACAGCAGTCAACTTTGGCCTCTACTGCTTTGTCAGCAAGACTTTCCGGGCCACTGTCCGACAGGTCATCTACGATGCCTACCTGCCATGCACTTTGGCGTCACAGCCCGAGGGCATGGCAGCGAAGCCTGTGATGGAGCCTCCAGGACTCCCCAAAGGGGCAGAAGTATAGAGGAGGGGGCCCAGATGGGGGAGCTCAGGGTAGTTCATAGCCACATGTACTGGGGCCTTTGAAGTTGTACCCAAAAAATGTTTATCAACACACTGCTTTCCTTGGGTGGGGGTGGAGGCCCCTCCTTTGGGTGTGGCTCTCAGGTAGAGAGGAGGACAACTTAGCCAACTCTTACATTTGCTTCACCAGCGATCCCTATTTCCTGGGAAGACAAAAGGGCTCTGCCAGGCATAGGCTAATAGCATCAGTGCTGTGGGCATTCCTTTGCAAGGGGCATTTTGCCTGGCTCATCATGAATGCTAGATTAATGTTGGCTGAATGGATGGAAAAATGGACAGATGGATGGATGGACAGATGAATGGATGGACAGACAGATGGATTGACAGACTAATGGATGTTAGAGTGGATAGATGGATGGATGGATGACGGATGGACAGACAGATAGATGGACAGATGGATGGATGGACAGATGAATGGATGGACAGATATAGATGGATTGACAGACTGATAGATTGACAGACAGACTGATGGATGTTAGAGTGGATAGATGGATGGATGGATTACGGATGGATGGGAAGACAGATGGACAGATGGATGGATGGATGGACGGATGGACAGATGGATGGATGGATAGATGGATGGACGCATGGATGGACAGATGGATGGATGGACAGATGGACAGACGGATGGACAGTTGGATGGGTGGATGGATGGATGGACAGACAGATGGACGGACGCATGGATGGACAGATGGACGGATGGATGGATGGATGGACGGACGGACAGATGGATGGATAGATGGATGGATGTGAATTGTCTCCAGCCCTCCCCCATTTCCTAGTGCCTGTCTCTCAATCCCTGAATTGATCACCTCTCGGCTCCCAGGGGCAATGCCAGAGTTTGAAAAGAAAGGTATCTTCAGGACTCAAGGCATTTCCTGGGCTAGGGGGAATCAAAGAGGTTGAGCTGAGCAGTGGGAGGGGGCTCCATGCTTGGCAGCAGCAGCTGGGTCTAGGCCAGAAACCCCCAGGGCCAGCCAGAAAGGGGTGATCTTAAATCAGATGTGCTGAGCCCAGGCCCGAGTCTGGCTAGCCCCAGGAGACGCAGCCTCTTAGGTCTCCAGCACTCTGGTTCGAGTCCACATTACTCCCTGCCCTGAGCCAGAACAGGTCCGCGGGCCCAGAACCGGCTCTGCGGCTGTAGCTTTTGTTGTTGCCAATGAGGAGAAAGAAAATGGTCTCTCAGCCCAGGGCATTAGGATAACAGAAAGGGAGGACCTAGCGGGGAGATGACCCTGAGCTTCTGCTGAGGCCCCTGAGCCCATGCCCCTTGGGGGAAAGGTCTTTTCCTCCACCACTGGCAGGCAGGAACTGGCAGAGCTGATCAAGACCATGAGGAGCTCTGCTCAGTGCCCCCGGCCTCTCCAAGGATCCTCTCCAGGGCCCCTCTCTCTCAGCACCGCCATCCTGGAGCAGCAGCTGTGAGAGATTAGCACATGGCTCTCCCACCTGCTCCAGGCTGTGAGTAAACACATTAGCAGCTGAGCTAGGACCACTTCCTGCTTCCTGGTCAGGCTGAGCTGACCTTTGTCCTGAATGAGAGGTTCAGACCTGCCCCCACCCTCTTAGTGGACTGACATCAGTCAAAGAACTGGATGTGCACCCAGCAGTCAACGCAGAATAAACGCTTGGCTTTACACCTTTCCTCTCTGCTTCTCCCCAGAGTAGGGATGTCCAGACAGGGGAGGTGCAGCCGCACCCAGAAAGAGGGTAATGCAGGTCTCCAATGTGTTAGCCGTGATTCTCAACTCTAAAAAGCTCTGAAACCCAAAACATGTTTCCAAAATTTGCCACAAACACATTGAATGACGCACCCTGACCTGAACCAATGTGAGGTGATTTCTGCTCCCCATGTTGTCCTGTGATCGTGAATCCTGCCAGCCCCACCCAGGATGTTAGCAGAGTGACCGTACACTGCTGTCCACACCCCACAGAATCATGATGGAACACGTACCACAGGATCCACACAGCACCTTCCTCTGCCTTGACGTATTCTGAATTCCAAGACACCTGTGCTGCCGAGTTCAGGGAAAGGATTGAAGACCTGTAAACCCAACATTTCTGCTGCAGGGTGGCCTACACTGACCTGAGCGGGTGTTGAGGATGGGAGGACTCCCCGCCGTGTGCACACGTAGATGTGTCCCCAGGCAGGGGTGATGCACTTGCGCTTTATTCCTGCTTAAGGAGGAGGGGGGAGGCAAATGCAGATAGCCAGGGGGGAGGAGGGCCCTCGGAGGACCAGTCTGAGTCTGCCCTACAGAAGCCGGCGTGGGAAGAAAGCAGAAAGTGCCATGGATGCAGAACTAAATGGAACAACCTGTAGGGACCTTGCAGGAGAGAACCCAGGATCAGGGAAGGGCGTCTGTCTCCATGGTTGGCAACAGCAGCTGGGGCTAGACCAGAGAACAGGATGCCTTCCTCCGCTGGCTGGCGGGCTGTCCTCCAGGGGAGCAGCTGCAAGATGAGCTCACCTGTCTCTGAGCACCGGTGAAACCAGGAACATCCAGAAACTGGTGCGGAGGCTCTTTCAAGACCCAGTTTTGTTTTGTTTTGTTTTGTTGACATGGAGTCTCGCTCTGTTGTCCAGTCACTCAGGCTGGAGTGCAGTGGCGCGATCTCAGCTCACTGCAGCCTCCGCCTCCCAGGTTCTAGTGATTCTCCTGTCTCAGCCTCCCGAGTAGCTAGGACTGCAGGCACATGCCACCACATCCAGCCTACTTTTGTATTTTTAGTAGAGACGGGGTTCCACCACGCTGGCCAGGCTGGTCGAGGCAGTTTTATATTGGGCCACCGTAACCCTGTTGTTAAATTGCTATAACCTCACTCGTACCAACAGACTGGGACAATGTCAGCGTTTTCAAACGACCCTGCGTATGGAGTATTGTAAGCATTTTACAGACTTAGGAAACTGAGGGATAGAGAGGTTAAATGGTATGCCCCTGGCCTAAAGCTGGTCAAGAGCAAGGCTGAGACTCAGACCCAAGTCTCCTGGTTCCGGGTCCATTGCCTGTTCCGCCCCACACCTTGCAGGCACTCTCAAGTGTAGAAATTAGAGGCAGACCACTCTCAGAATGTTTTGCATTGCTTAGAACTCTCTAGTGCTGGGCTTATCGGAGTTGAGAACCAGTATCACATTTTCCTAATAAAATGCATTGGTTGGTCGGCCGTGGTGGCTCACACGTGTAATCCCAGCACTTTGGGAGGCAGAGGTGGGCGGATCACTTGAGGTCAGGAGTTCAAAACCAGCCTGGCCAACATGGTGAAACCTCATCTCTACTAAAAAATACAAAAATTAGCTGGGTGCGGTGGTGGGTGCCTGTAATCCCAAGTACTGAGGAGGCTGAGGCAGGAGAATCGCTTGAACCCAGGAGGCAAAGGTTGCAGTGAGCCGAGATGGCACTGTGGAACTCCAGCCTGAGCAACAAGAATGAAACTTTGTCTCAGAAAAAAAGCATTAGGTAACAGTTTCTTTAGCATCTTTGTAACATTAAATAAAATGAAGTGATCATCACTTTGGTAAGCATGTCACTGAAATGTAAATGAAAAGTATTAAATCTGCCAATCTCTCAACTGGCTTCTAGAGGAGAGAAAGTCTTAAACGGTTACAATTTACTCCTTCTCCCCTTCTCCCTCCATGCCCTCCCCGCCCATCTGCTGACATGCCTTCGCTAAAGAAAATCCTTTTGAAATTCTGAATTTCTTTCCTAACAGTTCCCACCGACATTTGATGTGCTGGGTGATCTCCCTGCCTGTCATTCATCCTCTGTTAACATCTCAGGATGGTTACTGCTCTTGCGTCTTTCATTTCTTCCCAAGCCTATGTATGATTTTTGCTGTTTGGAAGTTGGTTGACAAATTGTTTTCTGGACTCTGTTAGTTTTCAAGGAGCTGCCGTAACAAAATATCACAGACTGGGTGGCTTAAACAACAGACATGTTTTTGGTGGCTTTCTTTTGCTTTTGTTTTGAGATGGAGTCTCACTCTGTCGCCCAGGCTGGAGAGCAGTGGCACAGTCTCGGCTCAATGCAACCTCCACCTCCTGGGTTCAAGTGATTCTCCCAAGTAGCATTACCTCGCCTGGCTAATTTTTGTGTTTTTAGTAGAGACAGCGTTTCACCATGTTGGCCAGGCTGCTTTCAAACTCCTGACCTCAAGTGACCCACCTGCCTCAGCCTCACAGAGTGCTGGGATTACAGGCGTGAGGTACCATGCCTGGCCAGAAATGTATTTTCTTACAGTTCTAGAGGCTGGAAGTTCGACAACAATGTATCAGCTGAATGTGGTCGCTTGGGTCTGTAATCCCAGCACTTTCAGAGGCCAAGGCAGGAGGATCACTTGAGCCCAGGAGTTCAAGACCAGACTAGGCAGCATAGCAAGAATCCTGTCTCTCCAAAAAATACAAAAATAGCTGGATGTGGTGGTACACACCTGTAGTCCCAGCTAGGGAGGCTGAGACAGGAGGATCACCCAAGCCCAGGAGGTTGAGGCTGCAGTGAGCCAAGATCATGCCACTGCACCCCAGCCTGGGTGACAGAGTTAAAGAAGAAGAAGAAGGAGGAGGACGAGGAGGACGAGGAGGAGAAGGAGGGGGAGGAGGAGTTGAGGGGGGAGGAGGAAGCTGTTGGCAGCTTGGGTTTCTTCTGAGGCCTCTCTCCTTGGCCTGCAGAAGGCCACCTTCTCCCTGTGTCCCCACACGGCCTTTCCTCCATGCACACCTCCACCGTCTCTGCGTGTCCTAACCTTTTCTTATAAAGATACCAGTCGGGTTGGATGAGGGCCCATCATAACGACCTCATTTTTACTTCATCGCCTCTTTCAAGTCCATATCCCAAATGCAGTCACATTTTGAGGTACTGGGGGGTTAGGTTTTCCACATACGAATTTGGGTCAGGGGAAACGATGGGTATTTTAAAGAGAAGTGTCCCTTGGCTGTGGATCCAGGCTTTGATGAAAGTCACTTTTCTCTTGACTGTATACGAACTGTCCCACCTTTCTCTTCTCCTTGGCTGACATAACAGGACTCAAAGCCGGTCTCGTATCTTTAAACATGATCTATCCTATCTCCTTAGAAGATCTTGAAGTTTTTGAAGTATTCAACCTTGTTGAACGGGTACCTGGAGGTGAGTCTTTTAATTTCCACACTGAGAGTATCTTTTCATTCAGAAAGGTTCCTTTCTCTCTCTCTTCTTTCTTGCCTTCCTTCCTTCTCTTTCTTTTCTTTATTTCTCTTTCTTTCCTTCCTTCCTTCCCTTTTTTTTATTTTTTTTTTTTGAGACAGGGTCTTGCTCTGTTGCCAAGGCTGGAGTGCAGTGGCACGATCTCAATTTCAGCTCACTGCTACCTCCACCGCCTGGGTTCAAGAGATTCTCCTGTCTCAGCCTCCCGAGTAGCTGAGATTACAGGGGCATGTCTGGCTAATTTTTGTATTTTTAGTAGGGACGAGAGTTTGCCATGTTGGCCAGGCTGTTCTCAAACTCCTGACCTCAGATGATCCACCTGCCTCGGCCTCCCGAAGTGCTGGGATTACAGGCGTGAGCCACCATGGCTGGCCTTAGCAGCACACTTCTTTTTGTCTTTGGAATAGATATTAACACACCCAGGTTGCTTCCAGGGCATGGTCTCAGGCCCCACGGTGCGCGCAGCTGCTGCCCCTCTCTGACTCCCATGCTCACTTCCATTCTCCCCTTGAGTTCTTTGCTCCTCTTCCCCTTCCCCTCTCTTTCAGTCTGAAAGAGGAGCCATGCTGGCTAGAAAAAAGGGACCCATATCTGTCTCTTCTGCTCTGGGATCTTTCGTAGGAGCTTGATTCTGACAAGGTGAACAGGTTCCCTTCCTCTCGCCATGCCCGGGCCTAGGAGATGGCTTACCGATGGGTGGGTGGGTGACCTGATGAAGGAGAGATAAGCTTCCAGAGAGATTCTACAGAATCTGTCCAGCACCCTGCCCCAGAAAGCAAGACCATATTTTCCAAATTAACCATTGAGCCGGCTGGGCACGTTCAGGCCTATAACCCTAGCACTTTGGGAGGCAAGGCAGGAGGATGGCTTGAGCTCAGGAGTTCGAGACCAGCCTGGACAATGTGGTGAAACCCTGTCTCCATCAAAAAGAAAAAAATTAGTGGGGCATGGTGGCGGGCACCTGTAATCCCAGCTCTCAGGAGGCTGAGGTGGGAGAATCGCTTGAGCCCAGGAGTTTGAGGGTGCAGCGAGCTGAAATCACACCACTGCACTCCAACCTGGGCAACAGAGCCAGACCCTGTCTCAAAAATAAGAGAAAACATTGAACCCTTTGGTTGTCCCTGCCAGCAGGGACCACGGGACAGCCCTTGGCATTGGGGAGTGAGTCTTGGAAATCTTGCCCTCCTGACCTCCTTGTCGGTGGTGGTGGTGGGGGAGGGGGGTGGCCTGAGCTCCCTGGGGGTCTTCTGCCCACCTCCCCCTTTTGCATGTCCTTGTCAGCTCAGACAGCAGGGGGCGCTGCAGGACTGGCTGGATGGTCAGGCCAGGGAGCAGGAGAGCGGGCCTTTAAGCCAGGTCCATAGGAAGACACACTGCCTGCCCCGGGCCTGCAGCCAGCACCAAGCAGTCGGGTGGGAGGGCTTTGTACCCTCTGTCACTCTCCTCCACCCTAAGCCACGTCTGCCACGCTGGGGTTGGCCAGCCCTGGCGCTGCTGGGCCCCACAGTTTTCTCCGATGACTTTGGTGGTTTCCTGTGCACAGAGGTGTGAAGGCCCTTTCATCATTCATTACCTCCTCTCTCCACCCTCCTCGCTGCGTCCCGCCAGCCCCTCCTGCTGGCCTCAGGTTCTGCTTACCTGCCCTCTCCACTCCAAGGAGCTTGGCCTGCGCGGGTGTGGGGCCCCAGGACTTCAGTCAGCGTCTTTGGAGTCCGGCTGGCCCCACCCCGTAGGCCCACCTGGATCTGCCCCAGGTCAGTGGTTCCTGTTCACCGCAGCCTCGGGCCTCCTGCCCTCCAAGGGCGTTTGGGCCTTGGCAGGGGCCCCACCCAACAGGATAGAGAAAGAGTCAGGGAGGTGAGAGAAGGGGGAGATGGCCAAAGACCCCGGTTGGTCAGGAGCAGTGGCAGGCAGGGGACCCTGGAGGGATGTTTCTGGAGATGGCCTGGAGCTGACACCCTCCCTCTGTCGCCAAGCAGGAACCTGAGAGTCTTCTCCCTCCCTGCTTCCCCCCACCCCAACCCTGTCCAGTCCACCACCCCCCAAACCTAGCTAGCAGGGCCTGGTGAGCTTCTGGGGTGCCTTCTGGGGGGCGCACAGGCAGCTCTCAGTGAGGGGCCGGGCTGGGTGCTGCCACTCAGGAAAGAGGGGAAGGTCACCCAGGGCCTGCCATGAGCCACCCACTTCCTCCCTCTGAGGCCTGCACACCTCACTCCAGGGGCCTAGGAAGGGGCCCACCCCGGGGGAAGATGCACTCCCTGCTGGGCCTCCCTCACCTTCTCTAGGAAAGAGAATTGAGGTCTTCTCTCAGTTCTTTCTGGAGAAAGTGGGTCAGGGCCTGACTTTGCCGGACAATTGCCATGAGACTTGCGCTCTCCTCTGACTCAGTTTCTTCCTTCTGGACAGTGGAGGTGGGCTGCGTGGGGAGGGGACTGTGAGGGCACCGGGGTCTTTTTCTCACAGACCAGCCCCCTCCCAGAATCTCAGGACCTTGTCCTCCCAGCCTGGAGTGAGGGGTTGGGTCCTCCCATCCCCCAGCTGAGCCTGGGCGGGGGCTCCTCTAGTCTGGACTTGGTACGACCCTCTTCCTGCTGCTCCTTCCAGCCTGCCCTCTCTCCCCGGTGCTGGAGGTCAAAGAGTTAATCACATCTGTGGCGGCTCCTTCCTGGACTCCTCCAAGATATATATTTAGCAGGCGGGGCAGGGTGGGGTGAGAGAGGCATGCCAAGATGCCCTGGCACCACAGCCCCTGCCTTACCACACCACTCTTTGGAGGAAGGGGTAGGCAGGCAGTGCCACGGGAGCCGGGTGGGATGGAGGAAGGGATGCATCTAGGTGGAGGGAAGGGGCAGAAAAGTGAGTTAGCTTTAAGTGGAAGGCTGTGGTCTCTTAGAGGACTTCGAGGCCGTGTGTGTGGAGTTGGGGGGAGGAGGTTGCTCTTTATCCATGAAAGAAGGACCCAGTGACTCTGTCTCCCAGGGATGTAGAAAGATTGTGAAAAAGTGCTGGAAACAGGCCGGGCACAGTGGCTTATGCATGTATATTTGGGGAGTAATGCTGATATTTTGGGAGGCCGAGGTGGGTGGATCACGAGGTCAGGAGTTCAATACCAGCCTGGCCAACATAGTGTGACCCCCATCTCTACTAAAAGCAAAAAATTAGCCAGGCGTGGTGGCAGATGGCTGTAATCCCAGCTACTTGGGAGGCTGAGTCAGGAGAATTGCTTGAACCTGGGAAGCGGAGGTTGCAGTGAGCAGAGATCACGCCACTGCACTCCAGCCTGCGAGACTCCGTCTCAAAAAAAAAGGGCCGGAAACAGCTTAACAGTGAAGGTGATGGGGCCCGGCTGGCTGGAAGACCTCCTACCACCCACTGAAATGGCTGGGACCCCTGGCCAGGGAGCGCCATGGGAGCACCCTCTTGTGCCACCGCCACTTGTATTTGAGAGGGACTCAAAGGCGGGCGGAGTAGGGAAGCTTTAGGGTGGCATTAGCCAGAAAGTGTCTGAGACAGACCTCGATTGATTTAAAGGATTATTTGCCAAGGTCGAGGATGATCCAGAAAAGAGAAACACAAGTTGCAGTAGGATCTGTGGCCTGTGCTTTTTCCAAAGAGTTTCGAGGACTTCAAAATTTAAAGAGGGGGCTGGGTGCAGTGACTCACCCCTATAATCCCAGCACTTTGGAGCCCGAGGTGGGTGGATCACCTGAGGTCAGGAGTTTGAGACCAGCCTGGCCAACATGTTGAAACCCTGTATCTACTAAACATACAAAAATTAGCGGACACCTGTAATCCCAGCTACTTGGGAGTCTGAGGCAGGAGAATCGCTTGAACCCGTGAGGTGGAGGTTGCAGTGAGCTGAGATCGCACCGCTACACTCTAGCCTGAGCAATAAGAGCGAGACTTTGTCTCAAAAACAAAAAAATTTAAAAGGGGAAGAGCAGGCAAGAGGGAAAGGAAGAAAGAAAAAAAGGGGAGAGAGAACAGGCAATGAGGCAAGGAGTTATATTGTTGTGAGGCTTTGATTAGTACTCACTGAATCCACATTTTACGTACGAAAGAGGTGTGCTTAATAAATCTACGTTTGTGGATCTGAGTCATGGCGTCAAAAAAAAAAAAACCTAAAATCAATCAATCAATCTACATTTTACATGTTTTACATGAGATAAAGTAAGCATGTGAAATGACAGCTGTCTGTTTGGGAACAAAAGGAAGGTAGGTTTTTTGTTTGTTTGTTTTTGTGTGACTCAGCCAGGCACGGGGTCTCTCACCTGTTATCCCAGCACTTCGGGAAGCCGAGACAGGCAGATCACTTGAGCCTAAGAGTTCAAGACCAGCCTTGGCAACATGGCAAAACCCTACCCCTACAAAAAATACAAAAAATTAGCCAGGTGTGGTGGCATGCACCTGTAGTCCTACCCACCGAGGAGGCCCGAGGTGGGAGGATCACGTGAGCCAGGGATCAAGGATGCAGTGAGCTGTGATCGTGCCACTGAACTTCAGCCTGGGTGAGAATGAGACCCTGAAAAAAAGAAGGAAGGAAGGAGAGAGGGGGAAGGGAGGGGAGGGGAAAAAAGGAAGAAAGAGAAAGGAACAGAAGAAGGAAAGGAGAGGAGAGGAAGAAAGAAAGGAAAGGAAAGCTTCAGGTGTACCTTGATGGAGGCTGTGGGCCTAGGAAGGTGGAATCAGCTCACTGGAAGAGGACACCACATCCTGTGGGATTGGTTAGAGGGCCATATTTGGCTTCACTTTTTTTTTTTTTTTTTTTTTTTTTTGAGACAGTGTCTCACTCTGTTTCCCAGGCTGGAGTGTAGTGGTGCCTTCTGGGCTCACTGCAGCCTTGACTTCATGGGCTCAAGCAATCCTCCCACCTCAGCCTCCCAGGTAGCTGGGACTACAGGTCTGCGCCACCACGCCTGGCTAATTTTGATATTTTTTGTAGAGATGGGGTCTCACTATGTTACCCAGGCTGGTCTCAAATTCCTATTCTCAAGAGACTCACCTGCATTAACCTCCCGAAGTGCTGGGAACACAGGTGTGAGCCCCTGCATCCAGCCCATATTTGGCTTTTTCTTGGAAATGGAGACAAATTGGAAATGGGGGATGGGAATTAGGGAAACTGTCAATTACAAATCGAGTCCTGGCCAAGTTGAGTCAATTGGCTGACTTCTGGACCAGTCATTAGAGCTGGGGCCTGACTTCCTGCAAGTATGACATAGCTAGCAGATGGTAGGCCAGCTTCCTGGGCTGGTTGCTGCAGACTCTGGGTCAGAGATCTATTTTTATGTCTGGTCTGGCCACTGGCCATTTGTAGAGTCAGTCTCTCACCAACAATCTGTGAGTATCATCCTAGTTTTTCAGACAAGTAACCTGGGAATCAGAAAAGTGAGCTGACATAGCTAAGGTCACGGAACTAGTAAGTTTCAGAACCTGGACGGGAGTCTGCTGGGTCTGAGCACCTCTATGCGCAGTCTTCCCCAGGCAAGGTTCACGGCTGACTCATTTTTGCCCCCTTGTCTTCCACTCTTAATTACCCTAGTACTTTGAGCACATTCTCAATAATTATTCATTACATGAGTGAATACAAATTTTGATGATGTCAGTGAGGAAACCAGAGAGGAATGTCAGAAGAGAGTGAGGGATCTCGGCTGAGGAGCCGCCATAACGAGACAGCGCTGCTGGAGTCTCGTGGCCACCTCTTCTCTGGTATCCTGCAAGAATCACAGGTCCTTGGTTGGAGCTTGGGACCACGGGCTGAGACTTGTAGGGTCTGGGCCAGCTCGGCCAGGAGGGACCCGGCCTTCAGAAGGGTGGGGGTCGGGGCGGTGTGCACCCCACAGGGTTACATTGTTATAATTGACATACTGGGGATGGCTGTCAGGTCTCATTGAGAGGAGGGGCAGGCAGTGGTGGGGGAGGGCACTCCTCCCAGGAGCTGCCTGGGGGATTCAACCAGGTGGGGAGGGTTAGGAGCCTCAGGCACTATGGAAGGCAGAATTCTAAGCGGCTGAGTGGACTCCATCCCTGTCCCCAGAGTTACTCCCCTGACCATACTGTAGGGCTACGCAGCGCATACTGAAAGGGATTTATGGCGTAGGAAAAACGGTACCCAGGGAAGCAGCGGTGGCTGCGGAGGTCGGGGGGTGCTGGTAGGCCAGGTGTCCAGGCTGCCTGTCCACCGTGTCCCAGACTGGCCCTAGGCCCCGCCCTGAGCCCCAGTTTGTACATCTGCGAGGTGAGGCGCTGGCCCAAGTAATCTAACCCTACCTGTTGTGATCCAGATTCTTTTGAGCCGCAGGGAAGCCAGGATTAAGGCCGGCTCCCCCTGGGTTCTGGCTGGTCAGGTGAGTGTGGGTGGCTTCTCGTGTCTGTGGAGGGAAAGAGAGCTGAAGAAATCACTCCTGAAAAGTGGCCAGGCTATGAGTGGGCTGGCTCGGTGATTCCTGCGGCATTCTGGTCCCTCTCCCTCCGGCCTCAGTTCCCCTGTGACCTCAAGATGGAAGGGCCACACCTACAAAGAAAAAAGATTTCTCGAGCAACAGGTGTGGCTGCAGATTTTTCCAAGGGCTTGGCTCAGCTTCAGGCTGAAAACCCCCAGGCCATCGACAAGGGGTGTGGTCACAACCCAATAAAGACTTCAATCCCAGAGCCTGGGACCATCCCACCAATGACAAAATATTATACAGGAGGAGCGTGAGTCAGGGAGGGAAGGTGGCCCTTCGCTGCCCCACTGCAGTAGGTAGCCCTTCTGATTCTGCGCTGCTGTGCAGGAGATGGCAACCCGAGGGTCTCCGCATGCAGCCTGCAGGCATCTCAGCTCTGTCCTCAGCCTCCTCTCCTCCTTTCTCCAAAGGAGTCCCGCAGAAGGGCTGGGTCCTGAAAGCTGAGAGGAAGAGATGCAACTTGGGCTGGGCGGGAGCAGAGGAGAGAGGAAAGCAGGAGAGGTTTGAAGAAGTGCCAATGGAGTCCCAGGGAGACAAGGGAGCCTGAGTGATTTAGAAGCCAGAAGGTTTAGAGGAGATGAGATGAAAAAATGCAAAGACAGGGGCCGGGTGCGGGGCTTACGCCTGTAATTCCAACACTTTGGGAGGCCAAGGTGGGCGGATCACCTGAGGTCAGGAGCTCGAGACCAGCCTGACCAACATGGAGAAACACCGTCTCTATTAAAAATACAAAAAATTAGCCTGGCGTGGTGGCACATGCCTGTAACGCCAGCTACTTGGGAGGCTGAGGCAGAAGAATCATTTGAACCCAGGAGGCAAAGGTTGTGGTGAGCTGAGATCACGCCATTGCACTGCAGCCTGGGCGACACAGCGAGACTCTGTCTCAAAAAAAAGAAAAGAAAGAAGAAAGAGAGAAAGAAAGAAGAAAGAAAGGAAAGAAGGAAAGAAGAAAGAAAGAAAAGAAAGAAAGAAGAAGGAAGGAAGGAAAGAAAAAATGCAAAAACAAAGCAGTTACAAGACAAAACGCTTCCCCCAAAACCAAATTTGGCAAAAGACACTCTTGGTTTCATCCTAGAATCTGCAGGGCTTATGGTCCCTATTGGGAGGCGAGGGAGCCTGGTCCAGAACACTCTTACATCTCTGAGATTCCAGCAGCAGTTCCCAGCCTCCCTCCTCCAGGCTTATCTCCTCTGGTCAATCAAATACTTTCCTTTTAACTTTGAAAGGACACACACAACCAGCCACACCAATCTCACTGCCCTTGCTGTGCTGAATCCTGTTCAGCTGGGGCTGCAGTTTCTGCCCCGCCCCCCCACCGGAATCTTGGCTCCTCAGGCTCTCTGACCACCCACACCCTTTGTTCCTGCAGACAATCCTGCCATTCCTCTTGCTATCTCAGAGGGAAGGAAAGGCCACCAGACCAGGCAGATGGCTTCGCATGGGAGTTTCAAATTAAGTTGTTTGACTGCAAAGAGGAGGCCCCTCTCCAAACCTTCCAGGACCTGAAACTGGAAAAGGAAGGGGAAGGCCAAGGTTGAGTCTGAGTCATCAGCTCCTGAGCCAGAAGAAGGGGAGCTGCTCATAGGGTGTTCTGCTCAGTGGGGCCCCAGGGCGAGGCCCTGTAGCTAAGAAATGCTTCTGGTGGGTCTCGCTGCAGGTGCCTACATTCCTGTGTAACTGCAGGGGGGAGGGGAGAGGAGGCTCCCCCCTTGGCCTCACTAGAAAGAGTAGCCTTGAAGGGAACGAGGAGCATGTTAAGCAAAGCCCTGGAAACGCGTTAAGGGCAGACCCTCAAGGAACCTGGGTGCCCACAGTCAGGCAAGAGGCCAGGTTGAGAGATGATTGTGGGGATGCCCATGAGCAGGGTCCTTCCCCTCCTCTCCCCTGCCCTACCCTGCCCAATATCAGGCTACCTGCAAGGGACAGGCCAGGAGCTGCCCCTCTGGGTTGGGCACCATCTGGGTGGCAGGAGGTGGGCCAGGGAATGCCCAGGAAGAGGCCAAGTCCTGAAGTCACTGTGCCCATGCCTGTCCTTCCCTAAAAGGGAGTGTGGGAGGAAGGGGGAGACAAAGGGTTGGGAGATTGGAGAGCTTCAAGGCTGTCTTCAGGGCATGAGACCAGAGTTTGAGGGTGGGGGGAGTACCAGGGAGGCAGGGTGGGGACACTAATGGGTGAGATCCCTGGTAGTGGGACCAGGCAGCCTGTATTTCTTCCCTGCTTCTCTCTCTCCATCCTTCCCTGTCTCCCTCCCTCCCTCCCTCCCTTCCTTCTCCCTCCCTCCCTCTCCTTCTTTTCTTCCTTCCTGATTTTTCTTTTTTCCTTCCTGCTTTTTCTTTTTTCCTTCCTTCCTTCCTTTCCCCCTCCATCCCTCCTTCCTTCCTTCTTTCCTGACTTCCTTCCTCTCTCTCTTCCTTTCTTCTTTCCTTCCCACTTTTTCTTCTTTCTTTGTTTCTTTTTATTTTAATCTTCTGAGATAGGGTCTCACTTTATCACCCAGACTGGATGGAGTGCAGTGGCATGACCACAGCTCACTGCAGTCTCAACCCCCAACCTCAGCCTCCCAAATAGCTGGGACTACAGGCACATACCACCACACCTGGGTAATTTTTAAATTTTTGTAGCAACAGGGGTCTCACTACGTTGCCCAGACTGGCCTCGAACTCCTGGCTCCCAAAGTGCTGGGACTCCAGGTGTGAGCCACTGCACTGGCCACCAGGCTGCATTTCTTTTGGATTCAGAGTGTTCTGCACAGTCTGGAGCCTCTCTTCAGGATGTGCGATCTCCATGGGGCTCTGAGCGTGTTCAGTGAAATATATAGGAGACCACTGGCTTGGGCTGAGTCCCTGCACAGGCCCCGCAGACCAAGCCGAAGTGAGTCACTCATGCTGAAGTTCCACGTCACCGAGTTGACACCAGGTTGTTTATCTGACATTCCGAGAGATCAGGAGAGTGAGGGATAATAGCCAGATCCCCAAACAGGCCAGTTTTAGCTGGCATGATAAGGAATTCCCCCTCTGCTTTAATCTTACAAGGAAAATAACTTTGAAATCTGATGTTTGTTCTCTTTTCTGCTTTCAAAGCCAACCTCTACTGCTCAGTTCAATCTGAACACTCATTCTATTGCATACGGTGAGGTGCTGCCCAATTCTAAAATCCAAGTAAAAGCCAATTAAGATCTTTAAATTTGTCGTCATTTTGTCTTTTGACAAGAGAAAGGAGCTTGCAGCAGGAGGGGCCGTTTCCTCTCTGTCCCTAGATCTCCTGTGCATATGGCAAGAGCTGGGGCCAGGCCCAGCCATCAACCCTACCACGGTTGAGTAACCGAGTGGGACAACTCTTTGTCCAGAAAGCAAAAGTCTTTTCAGCTTCAATGTAAGCCATTCTGGGTCCCAGACCCACAGCTTCAGGCACTGTGGGAATCAGAATTCTTAGATGGCCTCACGTTCTCTGCCCCTGGGTGTGTTACTTCCCCTATGATATTATACAGCAGAAGGGATCTGTGGTGTAATTAACATTACCAATCAGTTGATCTCCAAGTGGACCAGTTATCTGGGTGGGTGTGATCTAATCACAGGAGCTTATTAAAAACAGGGAGTCTCTCTGACAGCAGAAGGAGATGTGATGTTCCCCTGTGTCCATGTGTTCTCATTGTTCAACACCCACTTATGAGTGAGAACATGCGGTGTTTGGTTTCTGTTCTTGTGTCAGTTTGCCGAGAATGACGGTTTCCAGCTTTATCCATGTCCCTGCAAAGGACATGAACTCATCCTTTTTTATGGCTGCCTAGTATTCCTTCTAAACTATAGAACTGTGAGCAAATAAATGGCTGCTAGATTTGTGGCAATTTGTTATGCAGAAATAATACCTAACGCAGGTGCCTGCATGGTGAAGGTTCCTGGCCTCGGATGTTGTCCCCAGGGGAGGAGGCAGAGGGAGGCATTTCTAGATTTCTCCCACAGCCTTGAAGTTGCAGCCTCACCCTGCGCTCTGGCTGTGCCCCTCCTCCACAAAGAACCATCCACATCTTTGTTCCCACAGCTTCTGCCAGAGGACCAAGCTTCTATGCTGAGACTGGGACGTTTGGGCACGAACTTTGCACAGATAAACCAATTGCAGGGGGAATGCGCAGCTGCTTAAGCCTCATCATCCAAGTTTCTTAGTAGTTTTCTTCTCTGTTAATTTGCCCCTGTATTTCTGCCCCCGTTCTGAGGCTGTTAGATCTTCCAATCCTTGGCAAAAGCAAAATCCTTTCTAGCAAGTTCCTCGGGCAGGAATCCCTAATTAAAGATCCAGAGCGGCCAGGCGTGGTGGCTCACGCGAGTAATCCCAGCATTTTGGGATGCCAAGGTGGGTGGATAGCTTGAGCCTAGGAGTTTGAGACCAACCTGGACAACACAGGGAGACTCTGTCTCTACAAAATATTAAAAATAAATTGGCTGGGCTGATGGCATGCACCTGTAGTCCCAGCTCTTGGAAGCCTGAGGTAGAAGGATTGCTTCAGCCCAAGAAGTTAAGGCTACAGTGTACTACGATCGCACCAATGCACTCCAGCCTGGAGACAGAGCAAGACCCTGTTTCAAAAAAAGAAATAAAAAATTAAAAAAAAAATTTTTTTTAAATATATATATGTATTTTTTATTGCATTTTAGGTTTTGGGGTACATATGAAGAACATGCAAGATTGTTGCATAGGTACACACATGGCAGTGTGATTTGCTGCCTTCCTCCCCATCACCTATATCTGGCATTTCTCGCCATGCTATATCTCCCCAACTCCCCACCCACCGCTGTCCCTCCCTTTTTTTCCCCCCGACAAGACCCCAGTGTGTGATGCTCCCCTCCCTGTGTCCATGTGTTCTCATTGTTCAACACCCGCCTATTTAAAAAAAAAATTTTTTTTAAAGGCCAGGCACAGTGGCTCACACCTGTAATTATGCAGCACTCCAGGGGGCCGAGGTGGGCAGATTTCTGAAATTTCAGAGCAGCCTGGGCAGCATAGCGAAACCTCATTCTACAAAAAAAATACAAAAAATTAGCTGGGTGCGGTGGCTCACGACTGTAATCCCAGCACTTTGGGAGGTCAAGGCGGGTGGATCATGAGGTCAGGAGTTCGAGACCAGCCTGGCCAATATGGTGAAACCCCGTCTCTACTAAAAATACAAACATTAGCCGGGCGTGGTGGTGCACGCCTATAATCCCAGCTACTCGGGAGGCTGAGACAGAAGAATAGCTTGAACCCAGGAGGCGGAGGTTGCAGTGAGCCAAGATTTCACCACTGCACTCCAGCCTGAGTGACAGAGTGAGACACCGTCTCAAAAAAAAAAAAAAAAAAAAAAAATTAGCTGAGCGTGGTGGTGCACACCTATAGTCCCAGCTACCTGGGAGGCTGAGGTGGGAAGATTGCTTGAGCCCAGGAAGTCGAGGCCACAATGCACTATGATCATGCCACTGCCCTCCAGCCCAGGTGACAGTGAGACCCTGTCTCAAAACAAAACAAAAACAAACTCAAAATGAGTTGCTCTCTCTCCCGGTCCTGTGACCTAAATGGCTTGATTTAGGACGTGTGGCATAGATGGTTAGCTGTCTACCAAAACTCCCACTCCCCTTTCATAGTTTCACTAAGAGCAGAGACTACATTTCCTTTGCAACTGGGTATCTCCACATGACAAATTCTTACCAATAGAATGTGAGCAGAAAAGATGTGCAGCCCCTTTGAGCCAAGGCAGTCAGAAGCAGGTGTGCTTCCTCCATTATTTCCCTCCTCTTTGCCAGCTGGATATAGGTACCAACAAGACCCTGGGGAAGGGCAGAGCCCTGAGATGGAAAGAGCCTGGGTCCCTGAATCACCATGTGGAGGAAAGCCAGTGGCCAATCAGGAACGCTCGTTCTTGGCCTGTTATGTAAGTAAGCAATAAATTCCTAAGGTATTTGAGCTATTATACATTTAGGGGTTTATTTGTGACTACTTTTTAGCCTACCCTTTCATACACATCCCTCTTTGGCCCTCAGTGTAAATCATTACACGAGGTGCTGACTAAACTCCTGGGATGAAAACCTTCAAGTATCCCTGTACCTTACTTTCCTTGGCTGGCTCCCATCCCTGTCTTGGTTCACACTGCTTGCTCCAAAGTCTGGCTGACTCAGCTGACCTGGGACATCATCCATCTGCTGTCAAAGAGTGTCTGGCTCACAGCAAAGAGCACATTTGTTCCTCTAAAACATAGGGTTCTTTTTTTCAGCAAAGGTGGTACAGCAATGTATTTGGAGAAGCGGACTGCTCGTCAGCACATGCTCCTGGCTCCCTTGGGGCACAGTCAGGGAGCGCATGTCTTCAGCCCCAGCTCCCTCAGCAAGAGCCTCCAGTGAGGGAGGGAGAGGGGGAGACGGGCAATGGAGAGGGGGAGGAAAGCAGAAAGAGGTGACAATTCTCTCAGAAAGCAATTAAGCATTCGGTGGTGGCCCCAGGGACAGCCTCAACTTTTTGTGCTTTTTCCCCCAGAGAGGCTGAAGAGCTGGGGGGGAGGAGAGCATCCCTAGCTACAGTTCTTGAAAACTCTGCTTGGTAATGTGGCATTGAGAGACTCTGAGAAGCTGGCTTCAGGAAGAGCCCCACCTGCCTGCACGCCACCCGGGATGCCACCTGCTGCAACCGAGTCAGTCTCCGATCCGGGCTGGGGTAAACATCAGCAGTGGCTCGTTTTCCCTCTGACACAGCAGCATGGGGCACCCCGGATGGAACTGAAATGGGGCCCAGATACAGCAAACCTCTCTCCCTGTCCACTTCTGAAGTCTAGCGCTGGATTGCCGGCCCCAGCAGAGCAGGGAGGAGAGCCTGAGCTGTGGATGGTGACTGAGCCTAGAACAGGCCCCGGGGTCTCCACGGAAGTTCACAGAGGGGGAAAGCCCAGCTCCCAGGAGTCGGAGGCCCTGGAGCTTAGAAAATTACAAGTCCCCATTCTTCAAGGAGTTCCAGGATGACTTTGCCTCAGCAATTTCCAGTGCAAATTTGCTTTTTGTTTGAGTCAGGAAATAACAGGCTGCAGACTCCCCAGGGGCCCAGGAACGCAGCCACCGGCTTCTCCTGGCTTCTCTCATCCTTCCGTGAGCAAGACTCAGCCAGACGCACAGGGCAGCCCTGAGCTTAAATTACAACCACCTGACCAGAGCTGCCCCACAGAGGCCCAGACCCTGTTCAGAGAGGGTCCCTGTGGAGAGAGGGGCTTCTCCAGGCCTCTGGCTGATCCCATGCGTGGCCTGGATTCTCCATGCACAGGCCAGAGGCTGTCACTACTTCCCCACCCTCGGCAGCTCTTAGCAGTAACCCTGAAGTGGTGATGAGCTGCGGAGCCAGGGTAGAAGCTGCACAATGCATCTCACGTGATTCCATGAGAGCTGTTTCCAAATGTCCCATCCCCCGGCGGTGACTCACCACCCTCTCTGCCCAAAGTCCTCTCAACAACTTAAATCTCTCTTCACTCAGACTCATTCCTCTCATTCTGTCACTTAGAGCTTAGGACTTTACTCATTGATTTCTTCCAAATCTTCCCTCTTCTAGTCTAGCTGGGTCCTTTCATGCCTAGTTTACAAACATGCCTGGCCTGATCACTATCTGCAAGCCCCATCCCTCCCCGGGGGGACCAGGAAGGCTGGGTTTGACAGGTGCAACGCACAGGTGCTGGGCGCCCACAGGGAGTACGGTAGGCCAAGGTCTTCCCAGGACTGGCAGCTCAGATGGCCCAGGCAGAAATAACCTGAGCCTGCTGCCCTTTCCTTCCTGGGAGTGACTCAGCGAGAAGCTGGAAGACAGAAACACAAATCTAGTCCTGGATCTTGCAGAGCCAGTCACAGGGCAAGGCCGCAGGGAGGACCTGGAGCCAGCCACAGGGCTGGACACTGAAAAGATGCTCAATCTCACTTAGCACGCGACGAGTGTAAATGAAAGCTGTACCCAGACCCCATTTTCCACCGAGCAGATTGGCAGAGATGCAAGCTTTGAGGGCACACTCCCTTGGCAAGAAGGGGAGGCCACTCCCTTGCTTTGCTAGTAGGCTGTAAAATGATACCACCTCCTCGGAGGGCAAGTTGGCAAGATCTATCTACTAATTGCACAAATTCTTTGACCCAGCGGTTCTGCTTGTAGAAACGGAACACCAGCTATGCGCGCACATTTGTGACATGACCCAGGCGGCATCGTTTGTGATAATGACAAAGGGTTGGAGGCACCCACATACGCGGCTGGTTCCACGCTTGCCGTGTGCCCATGTGATGGGTCACAGGAGGCAGAACAAAGACTTAGAAGCACTGATGGACGAATATGGAACTGTGTTCTAGATACGTTGGAAAGGGGAAAAACAAAACAAGAGGAATCAAGGAGCAAGAACAGGCTGTGGGACTGGCTGGCTTCAATTCTCGATGAATGGACGAAATGGCACACTCCCATCTGGGTTAAAGAGGGTAACAGAAGGCCGGGCACCGTGGCTCACGCCTGTAATCCCAGCACTTTGGGAGGCCGAGGAGGGCGGATGACCTGAGGTCAGGAGTTCAAGACCAGCCTGACCAACATGGAGAAACCCAGTCTCTACTAAAAATACAGAATTAGCTGGGTGTGGTGGTGCATGCCGGTAATCCCAGCTACTTGGGAAGCTGAGGCAGGAGAATTGCTTGAACCCAGGAGGAGGAGGTTGCGGTGAACCGAGATTGTGCCATTGCACTCCAGGCTGGGCAACAAGAGCGAAACTCTGTCTCAAAAAATAGAAAGAGGGTAACAGAAACAACACATCTGCTGGTCTAACATGTGCACTAAGGAATATCTCTGGATGGATACCTCAAAAGCGGTTTCATTGTCTATACAGAGGCAAGCATATACCTTTTTGTAACTTAAACATTATAAATTATGTTAGCTGGGCCCGGTGGCACATACCTGTAGTCCCAGCTACTCGGCGGAAGGCTGAGGCAGAATGATCACTTGAGGCCCAGCATTCAAGACCGCAGTGAGCCGTGATCGGGTCTGTGAATACCCACTGCCTTCCAGCCTAGGCAACACAGGGAGAACCTCATCTCTAAAAACAATAAAAATCCAAAATGAATTTTTGAACTAGGCAGACATGTTACTTATTTTTAAAAAATAAACACAGTTTGAAAGGTGAGCCCCAGCTCTGTAATGGAATAAAATGACACCAGTACTTAAGAGGCAAGCAAGCTCAGGACGGAACGAGGGGATGGAGGGAAGCGGTCACTCCATTTTACATTCATGTTTTGCAAACACCTCCATTGGTGTTGCCGCTTTCAATCCAGAGGGCAGGACTTTCTTTTCGGATGAAGAAATGGAGGCTCAGAGAGGGAAGGTGACTTCGTGGAAGTCACACAGCAAGTGTCTGAGCCAAGACTCGCATCCAGGCATTTTTGTTTTGTTTTGTTTTGTTTTGCTTTTGTGACAAAGTCTCAGGAGTGCCATGGCATGATCTCGGCTCATTGCAACCTCCGCCTCCCATGTTCAAACGATTCTCCTGCCTCAGCCTCCTGAGTAGCTGGGATTATAGGCATCCTCCACCATGCCCAGCTAATTTTTGTATTTTTAGTAGAGATGGGGTTTCACCATGTTGGCCAGGCTGGTCTCGAACTCCTGACCTCAGGTGATCCACCCACCTTGGCCTCCCAAAGTGCTGGGATTATAGGCATGAGCCACTGAGCCTGATCTTTTTATTATTATTATTATTTTAAGCTCACAGCAACCTCTGCCTCCCGAGTTGAAGTGATTCTCTTGCCTCAACCTCCTGAGTAGCTGGGATTATAGGCATGCACCACCATGCCTGGCCAATTTTTTATATTTTGAGTAGAGACGGGGTTTCTCCATGTTGGTCAAGCTGGTCTCTAACTCCCAACCTCAGGTGATCCACCCACCTTGGCCTCCCAAAGTGCTGGGATTATAGGCGTGAGCCACCTCACCTGGCCTTGTTTTGTTTTGTTTTTGAGACCGGGTTTTCCTTTGTCATCCAAGCTGGAGTGCAATGGCATGATCTCAGTTCACTGCAACCTTAGCCTCCAGGGTTCAAGCAATCCTCCTGCCTCAGCCTCCCTAGTAGCTGGGATTACAGATGGCTGCCACCATGCCTGGCTAATTTTTGTTTTTGTTTTTGTTTTTTAATAAGAAATGGGGTTTCACCATTTTGGCCAGGCTGGTCTCGAACTCCTGACCTCAGGTGATCCGCCTGCCTCCACCTCCCAAAGTGCTGGGATTACAAGCGTGAGCCACCACGCCTGGCCTAATTTTTGTATTTTTTAGCACCCAGCCTTTTTTTCTTTTCTTTTTTTTTCTTTTCTAGTTCTTTTTTTTTTTTCTTTACTACTACGTTGTCAATATTAGATCACCAGCCTTTTTTTCTTTCTTTCTTTCTTTTTTTTTTTTTTTAACTTTTGTGCATTGTGCTTTTGGTATCATGTCCAAGAACGAACTGCAGATTATAAAGTTTTTTTCTAAATGTTTTGTAGTTTTGCATTTTACATTTAGATCTATGATCCTTTTAAAAGTTAACTTTTGAACTAGGCATGGTGGCTCACACCTGTAATCCCAGCACTTTGGGAGGCCAAGGCAGACAGGTCACCTGAGGTCAGGAGTTCAAGACCAGCTTGGCCAACATGGCAAAACCCCGTCTCTACTAAAAATACAAAAATTAGCCGGGCATGTTGGTGGGCGCCTGTAATTCCAGCTACTCGGGAGGCTGAGGCAGGAGAATTGCTTGAACCTGGGAGGCGGAGGTTTCAGTGAGCTGAGATGGCGCCACAGCACTCCAGCCTGGCCGACGACGGAGCAGGACTCTGTCTCAACACAGTAATAATAAATGTTAACATTTGAGGAAGGTGTGAGGTTTAGGTTGAGGTCCCTCCTCCCTCTTTTTAAAAATATGGATGTCAATCATTGCAACCACGTGTTGAAAAGATTGTTCTCCTTCATTCAATTACGTCTTTGTCAGACTGATGAAATTTACATCTTTGTCAGAAATGAATTGGGCTTATTTGTGTTTGTTCTCTTTATGTGTTCTCTAGTCTCTTTCTTTGACTGACGGCCTCCATGCATTTGCCAACACCACACTGTCTTCACGACTGTCACTTCATCATACGTCTTCAAGCAGAGTGCTGTGATTGTTAAGTCCTATTGCTTTATTCTTCTTCTTTTTCAAAATTGTTTGGCTTTTCCAATTCTTCTGCCCTTCCATAGATATTTTACCGTCATCTTTCTACGTCTACAACCTTTCCTTCTTTGTAACTTATTTTTACAAGGCATAGGCTTATGATGACCCAATTTTACTCTTTGTTCTAGGTAGGATTTTGACACTCAGAGTTCTGGGTAGAACCTTCGGGTAGGTTCCAAGGAAGGGAGAAATGCTGATTTTATAGAAAACTCAAAAAAAAAAAACAAAAAACAAAAAACCAGCCATTCACTTGCTTCTTGGAGCAGACTGTCTTTTGCCTAAAGAATATGGAGCGTGCAGATTTGCTTTCTTTTGTCACTATGGAGTCGCTCTTTGCATTTTGTTCTCTGCTGGTTTCCAAGGTCAAGTTATATTCACTTTCTTGACAGCAAAATGGGAAGAACACTTCTGACTCGTCCTGGAAGGCATTACTTATCCTTTTGAAACATGTTTTTCATCAGGTCAAATAACTTGACTGAAAGTGCACATACAATTTCTCCAAAAGGTGGAGTGGGAGTTCGTCTTGTCTTGTTCTGGGATCGTCAGATCTGAACTCACTGCCCTCCAATTCTCTGGTTTCTGGAATAGACGAGGCTGTCACTCAACACCGAAGCTAAGAGCAGGATGGAAGTGACCGGGAATCACTAAAGGAGTCCTACTGGCCTTCTTCCTGGGACTGGGGAGCCAGCTGTCCTCTGCCCCTGCACTCCCAGCTCCCCGGTCCTGCACCTGGGAAGACTGCCCTGCTCCAGCCCTCCCTGCATCCCTGGGAGGCCTGGAGAGCAGAGGCCTCTAGAGCTGGTCGCCGTCTTGTTTAAAACCTGAAGTGAGGCCTCTGAATTTTCTGCTTGTGCAACAAGACGATCTGCTTGGGGAAGAGAATTCATGGGCCCCTCATGGGGACAGCTAGTCCCAGGGGGAAGGAGAACGGGCGAGGGCTGGGAGGTAGGAGCTCCTTCTGGCTCTGTTGCTGGTTCGCTGCTCTACTGGGACAAAGAATGACTTCCTCAAGCCCCTTGTGCTCACCTATAAACTCACAACTATGCGATCGGACCTGCTCATCTCTTGGAATCGTTGCAAGTCTCAAACGATCAAGCAAGTTTTCCAGAAAACATCTGGAAACAGGCAGCCCAAATGGTTGAGAGTGGCTTCTCTAGGGAATAGGATGTGGGCGTGAATGGAGAGAACCGCTGCTCCTTCCACTCTCGTCTTCCATTAATTCTGATCTTGTTTCAAAAATTTCCAACAAATAAAGATTCCTTCTGTGATTGAAAAAGTTCGTAGGCCAGGCATGGTGGCTCACACTTGTAATCCTAGCACTTCGAGAGGCCAAGGCAGGAGGATTGTTTGAGACTAGGAGTTTGAGACCAGGAGTTTGAGATCGGCCTGGGCAACATACCGGACCCCGTCTCTAATTTTAATAAGAAAAAACAGGGGCCAGGCGCGGTGGCTCACACCTGAATTCCCAGCACTTTGGGAGGCCAAGGCGGGTGGATCACCTGAGGTGAGGAGTTCAAGACCAGCCTGACAAACATGGTGAAACCCTGTCTCTACTAAAAATACAAAAATTAGCTGGGCGTGGCGGCAGGTGCCTGTAATCCCAGCTACTCAGGAGGCTGAGGCAGGAGAATTGCTTGAACCCGGGAGGCGGAGGTTGCAGTGAGCCAAGATTGCACCATTGCACTCCAGCCTGGGTGACACAGCGAGACTCTGTCTCAAAAAAAAAATAATTTTTAAAAAAAGGCCAACACGGTCGGTAATACTTGTAATTCCAACACTTTGGGAGGCCAAGGTGAGAAGATCCCTTGAGCCCAGTAATCTGAGACCAGCCTGGGCAACAGAGTGGAACCCTATATCTATAAGTAATTTTAAAATTAGCTGGGCAGGGCCGGGCGCGGTGGCTCACGCCTGTAATCCAAGCACTTTGGAGGCCAAGGCGGGCGGATCACCTGAGGTCGGGAGTTCAAGACCAGCCTGACCAACATGGTGAAACCCCGTCTTTATAAAAATAAAAATAAAAATAAATAAATAAATAAATAAATAAATAAATAAATTAGCTGGGCATGGTGGGACACCTATAGTCCCAGCTACTCGGGAAGCGGAAGTGGGAGGATTGCCTGAGTTCAGGAGGTCAAGACTGCAGTGAGCCTGGGCAACGGAGCAAGACCCTGTCTCCAAAAAAAAAAAAAAAAAAAGTTTGTAAATGTTCACAGCAATCATGTATGCTAATGTAATCACGTGTTTTGCAGTCTTTCAAAGTCTCCAGCCCTGCTAAGCTGCCAGCTACCCTTCTCAGCCGGTGTTGTCGGTTGCTTAGCCCAGAGTCACTCACGTCGGCTTCATAGCATGGCAGGGTGAGCCCGTGGATATTTGAAACCTGAGGGTGTTGATGGAATCAGCTAGGATGGGGAACTGGGTTGAGGTCCCCCCCATGGCTCTCCGTTGACCGTGAACCTGGCTCCTGCCTTCTTCCGCCAAGCCTCCCAAGGCATGGGGCCTGTGTTTCTCCCTGGCTATCTGGCCAGCCCAGCCTGCAGGCAGGCACTGTGGTGCCACAGAGAGGGCTGCTGCTGAACAGAATAAGATAGCATAAAACACATTAAAAAATCAATCGCTGGGGCAGCAACCCACCAGAATAAGAGGCTTGGGCACAGAGGCCATCCTCCTGAGGAGCTGGTGCTGCTGGGGGCTCAGGGCATGCCAATGGCTCAGCGGCACAGTGGCCAGCCTGGCCAGCAGTACTCCAGGCACAAAGGCACAGCCAGGGACTGGCACAGCTTCACCAGGCAGTGAGGAGGAATGGGATCGTGTGCCTCTATACGGGCTTAGTTGCTGTTTGGAAGCCCCCGCAGGTGGAATGCGTGTTCTCATCTCTCCATGTGGCTGAGATCCATCCAGGACAGGCTTTCCCTTCCCCCAGAGCCCCTCCTATATCTGAGAGAATGGCTGGGGAGAACCCAGGGTACCCCAGGAGCAAGAAAAGTCACCCAAGAAAGAGAGCACCGCTGTTCCTAATGGGGCAGTCCTGACTGTCACTCTGACCAATGACAGGAGGGTAGAACCCCTAGGACCTCTCTCTGTAGAGTGGGGGAGAGATGGCAGGAAAGCCAGGGGAGCCCAGCCTCTCCAGCCACCCACACCAACCAGGTGGCATTCACAGATGAGCGTGTTAGGGGCTCACTCAGGAATTCACTTCCTGCCCCAGGCTCTGCAGACATTTCTGGGTATGGTGGGGGTGGGATTCCTTGTGTGCTGAAAACAAGTTCTGTCCTGACCTCCTGCCGCTGCATGGACCTGCAGGGGGAGAGGCACCAGTTGTCCTCTGCTGGGGGCTGTCCAAAGCCTGAGGGGGGCTGCAGCTTCTCAGTGAGCAGGGTGGCCCCTGAGAAGGGGTGAGGAGGACCTAGTCCTGACTTGGCACCACTCAGAACCCCCAACCCTGCTTCCCTCCTGAACAAGTCCAGCGCTCGAGGCTGGGACACAGACACCAATACCCCATCCAACGAACTGTCTCTGATTGGAAACACAAATCTCTCCCCCTCCTCTGTCAGGAGCCCAGGCAGAAACCGTCTCATGCAGAGACTAGCCTGAGGCTGCACCGCCTCCCCAATTCAGGGCTCAGCAAACTTTTTCTGTAAAGAGCCAAATAGCAAACATTTTCAACTTCGTTCATGACCACATGGCCTCTAGCACTATCCAACCAGTACAGCACGGCTGAATCGATTCTCCCGCCTCAGCCTCCCCAGGAGCTGCGATTACAGGCACGTGCCTCCACGCCTGGCTAATTTTTGTATTTTTAGTAGAGACAGGGTTTTGCCACGTTGGCCAGGCTGGTCTCAAACTCCTGACCTCAGGTGATCTGCCCGCCTCGGCCTCCCGAAGTGCTGGGATGAACACTCATACAGGAGTGAGCCACAGCGCCTGGCATTTATATGTGAGTCTTGCAGGGAGGTTCCCAATGTCCCTGGTTCCCACCCACTCTGAGGTCCTCAACAATGCCTGTAGAATGAGAGAATAGATGAAGAAAGGGACAAAGAAAGAGAGAAATCAGCTGGTGGGGCAGGGAGTGGCTCGGAAAGCCAGGAGCAGTGCCAGTTTAAGGGAAGCCGCTACAAGGGGGCAGGAGGAGGGGCGAGGCCAGAAAACACCCAGAAGAGGTGAGGCTGGCTGCGCATGGCACTGGCTCCACCAGGCTTGGGAAATGCAAACAGGCAGGGCTGTGGCCAGTTCTTTACCCAAGAGATAGCCAGTCCAATGAAAGGCTTGTTTGGCCAGCTTCGGCACCTGTGCCTGCACAGCTGTCTGGTGGACAATCAGAAGCCGCCCCATGCAGCCACCCAACTGCCTGGTCAGAGCTGTGGTCAGGATGTGGGAGGGAGGCCAGGCTAGATGGTGGCCAGGTACAGGCCTCTGTATCTTGGCCCTGACCTTGGTGCCCCAGAGCTCTAATTCCCATTGCATCTGTCAACCCAGCAGCACCTGGACAGCGGGGGGTGGAGGGGTAAGGCTGCTCATCTGCTTTTCAGGGGCCTCGGCTGCTCACCACCCTCTCAAGCCAAAGCCAGGACTCCTGCATTGTCACAGTAACAAACCTAAGCCGGGCAGATGAATAGGCTTAGGAGTGGAACTGGCCCTTATTCGGGGTGGCAGCCTGTCTCCAAAGGGAGTGGGCATCACTTCCGTCCCTGTCACTGCCCCATTGATGGGTGGAGTCTCTCTCTCCACGACCCCATTGAATGTGGGGTGTTGTCTTGACCCAAAGAATATGGTGGTGTCAGCTCGTGACTCTGTGCCAAATGCACCTGGAGCTCTGTAGGGAACTGGCAATGTCTACCTGCTCTTGAAGCCAGGAGCTTACATTTAAGAAGCCTGGGGCAGCAGGGCATGGTGGCTCACACCTGTAATCCCAGCACTTTAGGAGGCCGAGGTGGGTGGATCATGAGGTCAGGAGTTCAAGACCAGCCAACATGGTGAAACTCCATCTCTACTAAAAATACAAAAATTAGCCAAGCATGGTGGTGGGTGCCTGTAAGCTCAGCTACTCAGGAGGCTGAGGCAGAGAATTGCTTGAACCCAGGAGATGGAGGTTGCAGTGAGCCAAGATTACGCCACTATACTCCAGCCTGGGCAACAGTGCGAGACTCCATCTCAAAAAAAAAAAGAAGCCTGGGGCTGGATGGCAGTGGCCTGCAATCCTAGCATTTTGGGAGGCTGAGGCAGGAGGATCATTTGAGTCCAGGAGTTGGAGACTAGTCTGGGCAACAATGACACCTCATCTCTACAAAAAATAAACAAAATTAGCTGGGTGTAGTGGTACACACCTGTGGTCCCAGCTACTTAGGAAGCTCAGATTGGAGGATTGCTTAGGCCTGGGAGGAGGCTGCAGTGAGCTGAGATTAAGCTAGCGCTGGAGTGCAGCAAAGCAAGACCCTTTCTCAAAAAAGAAGAAAAAAAAGCAGCAGCAGCCCAGGCCATACCACTGGAGAGGCCACGTGGAGGGTTCCCGAGTTGCCATCTTGGACACCCAGCCTGGTTGAGCCTTCAGATGACCACAGCCCTAGCTGCTATCTGCCTGCAACTACACAGAGATCCTGAGGAAGAACTAGCCAGTAAGCCCATCAACCCACACAACCGTGAGATTGAAAAATAAATTGTTGGTTAAGCCACTAAGTTTTGGGGTAGTGTGTTCACACAGCCGTCCCCTTTCCCATCCTCCTTCACTGGTTATTTGTCGACCCCAAGGACCACAGCCCCTCATTCATGATTTGACCCAGTGGTGTCCCTGGTGACTAGCCGGGTGACGGGGTAGAGTTGCTGGGTGGCACTCCTTCTGGGGTTGATAGGAAACCTCTACATTAAAATCCACAACTATTTGTAAAACGGCTGGATGTCTGCAGCACTCTGAGGAGTGACAGAGCACACAATAGCTTTTATTTGAAGAGCAGTAACGAGTGTTCCAAGCACTCTAACATATTTCATCACATTTCACCCATGACAACCATGAAAGGAGGCTGGGCAGGCATCCTGCCTTTGTGATTGAGCAGGAAACGACATTTAGGCCACACGAATAGAAACAGCAGAGCCAGGTCTGGAAGCCAGGTTGTCTGGCTAGGGGTCCATGGGCCTCCTCTCACTGCATCCCTGCCGTCTTCACACCATCTGGAGAGCAGTTTTCCTTTTTCTTTTTATTTATTCTTTATTTTTTTCTTTTTTTTGAGACAGAATCTTGCTCTGTCGCCCAGGCTGGACGATCTTGGCTCACTGTAACCTTCGCCTCCCAGGTTCAAGCGATTCTCCTGCCTGAGCCTCCTGAGTAGCTGGGATTACAGGCAGGTGTGCCACCACGCCCGGCTAATTTTTTTGTAATTTTAGTAGAGACGAGGTTTCTCCATGTTGGCCAAGCTGGTCACAAACTCCTGACCTCAGGTGATCTATCCACCTCGGCCTCCCAAAGTGTTGGGATTACAGGCGTGAGCCACCACACCCAGCCTATTTATTTATTTTGAGATAAGGTCTCACTCTGTTGCCCAGGCTGGAGTGCAGTGGTGTGATCTCGGCTCACTGTAACCTCTGCCTCCCAGGTTCAAGTAATTTTCCTGCCTCAGCCTCCTAAGTAGCTGGGATTACAGGTTCACACCTCCATGCCCAGCGAATTTTTTGTATTTTTAGTACAGACAGGATTTCATCGTGTTGGCCAGGCTGGTCTCAAAATCCTAGCCTAAAGCGATCCACCCGCCTCAGGCTCCCAAAGTTTCTCAGATTACAGGCATGAGCCACCACACCCGACCTTATTTAATTTTAGACAACAGGGTTTGGCTATATTGCTCAGGCAGATCTCAAACTCCTGGGCTCAAGCTCTCCTCCTGCCTCTGCCTCCCTAAGAGCTGGGATTACAGGCGTGAGCCACCGCGCCCAGCTGGAGAGCAGTTTTCAACTCAGACAGGCCCCCTTTCCCAGGTTGGAGGAAGGAGCAGGCAGTAGCCATGAGCCCCAGAGTCAACTTCCTGGATCCAACTGTGGCTCTGCCCTTAGTTGGGATAACTTAGCAGCTAGTTACTGAAGCTGTGAAAGGAGATGCTGTTTCTCCAGTTGTAAATGGAGATGCGCGGCTGGAGAGAGCTCTACTGCTGAGATCTGGTGAAAACCCTGGGGCAGGATGGGCTTTGGAGGCTGCCTCAGCTGAGAGATCACAGCAGAAGTGATCCTCTGTGATCCAAAAGCTAGATCAAAGAATGCGTGCTGTCTGCCTTGCTCTCCAGGAAGCAGTTGGACTTCCCTAAGGCTGCCGCGCAATGGTGAAGCTTTAACTAGCCACAGGGAAAGGCCCTGAAGCCACACGAAGGAAGGAGGGGACACAGATGCCTGCCAATCCCCCACTACCTCAGCCCCATGCTGTCACAGCAGCGTGCACTGCCTGACTGCACCTGTCTGAAAGACCCAGAGCTGAGAACCTGGTCTCGATAAAAAAAAAGAAAATTAGCTGGGCATGGTGGTGCACGCCTGCAGTCCCAGCTACTCAGGAGGCTAAGATTCGAGGATCACTTAGGTCTGGGAGGAGGCTGCAGGGAGCTAAGATCATGCCCAGCCAGGCCCTGCCTGGACTCCTAGCCCAAAGGAACCATGGGAGGTAATAAGATGGTTGTTGCTGTTTGAAGCCACTAAGTTTGGATGTTACTTGCTCCACAGCAATGTTACATAACGGGAACAGGGTGGCTGGGGTAGAGTGGGTTAAAAGGTGTTCCATTGGTTCCCCTAAAAGAAAAAAACTAGAGAGAATGTTCACCTGGAACCTCTGAAAGTGACCATGGTTGGAATGAGTGTCTTCACAGATGTAATGAAAATGTGGGTCTTGACATCAGATCATTTTGCTTTAGGTCCTAAATTCAGTGACCAGTGTTCTTAGGAGACAGGAAAGAAGAAGACACAGGGAGACACGGATGTGGGAGACACGGAGATGAAGTCCACGTGAGCGCGGAGGCAGAGACTGGAGTAATGCAGCCACAAGCCAAGAAACACCTGGAACCCCCAGAAGCTGGAGGAGGCAAGGAGGGATCCTCTTCTTGAGCTTCAGATGCAGAGCAGCCTGGCGGACACCTTAATTTCAGATTTCTGGCCCCAGAACCGTGAGAGAATGAAGTTTCTGTTGTTTAAGCCACTACATTCATGGCAATTTGGTTTGTTTGTTTGTTTGTTTGTTTTTGAGACAGGATCTCACTCTGTTGCCCAGGCTGGAGTGCAGTGGCATGATCTGGGCTCACTACAACCTCCGCCTCTTGGGTTCAAGAGATTCTCCTGCCTCAGCCTCCTGAATAGCTGGGATTACAGGCACCCGCCACCATGCCCAGCTGATTTTTGTATTTTTAGTAGAGATGGGGTTTCACCATGTTGGCCAGGCTGGTCTCAAACTCCTGACCTCAGGTGATCCGCCTGCCTCAGCCTCCCAAAGTGCTGGGATTACAGGCGTGAGCCACCGCGCCGGTCATGCGTGGCCAGTTCATGGTCGTTTGTTATGGCAGCCCCAGGGGAGTTAGCACAGCGGGCTAGAGGTTCCTGCGGCTGCCGTCATCAGTGACTGTATTTTACAGCTCCTAAGTCAGATGCAGAACTGGAAAACAGGATGCTCCTCAGGGAAATAGGAGGACAGCAGCTTCATAATCAGGTCTCCTGGGATGATGGAAGATGCCTACTGGCCCCACCTAGAGTGAGGCCCAAAGGGACAGAAGGCTCAGGGCAAGAAACAGACAGGAGAGGCTCGCCATCAGGACACAGTCTGTCTCTCGCAGCTCCTTACAGAAAAGTTCAAATAAAACAAAAATAAGCAAAAGTGTGATTAACCCATGGGCCGAGGGGGTGCTCAGTTTCCTAATCCTAGAGTTTAGACCATCTCCCTCCAACACCCACAGTTCATCTTTTTGGCAGAGTGTAGGTAGCCAAAAACCCTTCCCCCAAAGCTCTTGTGTGGATTTGGGATTAAATCCCCACCTGGATGGAGTTGGGTGTTTTGTTTTGTCTTAGAGATGGGGGTCTCCCTTTGCTGACCAGGTTGGAGTGCAGTGGCACGATCACAGCTCACTGAAGCCTTGAATTCCTGAGCTCAAGCCATCCTCCTGCCTAAACCTTCTGAGTAGCTGGGACTGCAGGTGTGCACCACCACACCTGGCTAATTTCTAAACTTTTTTGTAAAGACAGGGTCTTGCCATCTTGCCTGGGCCATTCTCAAACTCATGGGCTCAAGTGATCCTCCCACCTGGGCCTCCCAAAGTGTTGAGATTACAGGAGTGAGTGAGCCACTGCACCCGGCCCCGTGGAGTTGGTTCAACCTAAATACAATTCTTCACGGAAGTAGGGATGTCTGCAGTAGCAACAGGTCTTGGAAAGGAGCTGCACACCTCAGTGCTGACAGGGGCCAGGGAGACTGCACACACATGAAGGAAGAAGGCTGCATATGAGAGACACTAGGGAGTGATGGGGAGTGTGGCAAACTACACGGCCCAGTTGACAGCTGTTATATAGGAATATGGGCCTGGAGCTGCTACGTCTTCCAGTTTTCCATGAGAAGCTGCAAGTCTAGATTTTCATGTAAAATCTGATTATTAAATTCTAGCAACCAGCCATTCATGGTGGCTCACGCCTATAATCCCAGCACTTTGGGAGGCTGAGGCAAGTGGATCACCTGAGGTCAGGAGTTCAAGACCAGGCTGGCCAACATGGTGAAACCCCGTCTCTACTAAAAATACAAAAATTAGCTGGGCTTGGTTGTGGGTGCCTGTAATCCCAGCTACTCGGGAGGCTGAGGCAGGAGAATCGCTTGAACCCGGGAGTCAGAGGTTGCAGTGAGCCCAGAAAGCACCACTGCACTCCAGCCTGGGTGACAGAGCAAGACTCTCAACTCAAAAAAAAAAAAAAAAAAAAAAAAATTCTAGCAACCAATTCAAATGTAAAATGTTGGGTTGATAAAACGCATGTGTAAGCAGGATTGGGCCCCGTGCTGTTGTTTGTGATGCCCACATTTGCGACCATCCAAATCAGCCTGGAGCTTGCAGAGGCCTTGCCTGTCTCTCTTCGCAGGCTTGGCAGGGGTTCCGCCTCCAGTTCTGGAGGCTCTGAGCCTGCCTTGTGGAAAGGTCTCGTATCTGACTATCTGACTTCTCTCCACCGAGTGCCACTACGGGTTAGCCTCTTCCTCCCCTGTCATCTGGACCACCAACCCAGGTCCTAAGAGGCATCCCCTTCAGGGGCAAGCTCAGGGCCTCCGCGGCCCCACCCACCCTCATCACCAGCCTGCAGGTCTCCTCTCTCCCTCCCTGGTCCCTTTCTGAAGCCACGCTGGGTTCCTCACTGCTTTCTGAATCCAGAGACCTTGCAGCCTCCATGTCCCTTTCACGCTCTTTCCTCTGCGAAGACGTCCTTTCCCTTCCGCCTCGGAATTCCTACTCTGGGTCCAGGCCCAGCTCAAATCTCACTTCTCTGATTCTATTCCCCCATTTTGGGCTTGCGTGAGTCCCCACCCTCTTCTTGTCTTTGTTCCCAGGCACTTTGTGTACAGAAGGTCCCTGACTTAATGATGATTCGACTTAGAATTTTTCTTTTCTTTTTTTTTTGAGACAGTCTTGCTCTGTCGCCCAGGCTGGAGTGTAGCTGGGCAACCTTGGCTCACTGCAACCTCCACCTCCTAGGTTCAAGCAATTCTCCTGCCTCAGCCTCCCCAGTAGCTGGGATTACAGGTGCCCACACCACGCTCGACTAATTTTTGTATTTTTAGTAGAGATGGAGTTTCACCATGTTGGCCAGGCTGGTTTTGAACTCCTGAGCTCAAGGGATCCACCCACCTTGGCCTCCTACAGTGCTGGGATTACAGGCGTGAGCCACTGCGCCCGGCCTGGACTTAGGATTTTCCAACCTTACAATGATGTGAAAGCAATGTCATTCAGTAGAAATCGTACTTCAAGTACCCATGTCACCTTTCTGCTTTTCACTCTCAGGACAGTATTTGGTAAATTACACGAGCTGGTCAATGCTTTATTATAAAACAGGCTTTGTGTTAGATGACTGTGCCCAACTCTAGGCTAAAGTTAAGTGTTTGGAGCATGTTTAAGGTATGCCAGGCTGAGCTATGATGATTGGTAGGTTAGGTTTAACAAATAGTCTTTTTTTTTTTTTGAGACAGAGTTTCGCTTTTATTGCCCAAGCTGGAGTGCAATGGCGTGATCTCGGCTCACTGCAACCTCTGCCTCCAGGGTTCAAGCAATTCTCCTGTCTCAGCCTCCCGAGTAGCTGGGATTACAGGTGCGCGTCACCACGCCTGGCTAATTTTTTGTATTTTTAGTAGAGATAGGGTTTCACCATGTTAGCCAGGCTTGTCTCAAACTCCTGACCTCAGGTGATCCACCTGCCTTGGCCTCCCAAAGTTCTGGTATTACAGGCATGAGCCACCATACCTAACCCCAAATGCATTTTTTTTAGAGACAGGGTCACCCAGGCTGGAGTGCAGTGGCACAATCATAGCCCATTGTAATCTTGAACTCCTGGGCTCAGGCACTTCCCCACCCCCCGCCTCTGCCTTCATGGTAGCTGGGACAGGTACACTCCACCACACCCAGGTAATTTTTTTAAAAGTTTATATAGAGATGGGGTGTCTTTTTTCTTTTCTTTTTTGAGATGGAGTCTCACTTTGTCACCCAGGCTGCAGTGCAGTGGTGCAATCTCGGCTCACTGCAACCTCTGCCTCCTGGGTTCAGGCGATTCCCCTGCCTCAGCCTCCCGAGTACCTGGGATTACAGGAGTGTACCACCACACCTGGCTCATTTTTTATATTTTTGGTAGAGATGGGGTTTCATCATGTTGGCCAGACTGGTCTCAAACTCCTGACCTCAAGTGATCCACCCGCCTTGGCCTCCCAAAGTACTGAGATTACAGGCGTGAGCCACGGTGCCTGGCTGGGTGTCTCTACCTTGTCCAGGCTGGTCTCAAATTCCTAGCTTCAGGTGATCCTCCTGCCTTGGCCTCTCAAAGCGCTGGGCTATAGGTATGAACCACCATAAATACATTTTTGACTTAAAGATATGTTCTACTGGCCGGGCGCGGTGGCTCACGCCTGTAATCCCAGCACTTTGGGAGGCCGAGGCGGGCGGATCACGAGGTCAAGAGATCGAGACCGTTCTGGTCAACATGGTGAAACCCCGTCTCTACTAAAAATACAAAAAAATTAGCTGGGCGTGGTGGCGCGCGCCTGTAGTCCCAGCTACTCGGGAGGCTGAGGCAGGAGAATGCTTGAACCCGGGCAGCGGAGGTTGCAGTGAGCCAAGGTCGTGCCACTGCACTCCAGCCTGGCACCTGGTGACTGAGTGAGACTCTGTCTCAAAAAAAAAAAAAAAAAAAAAAAGATATGTTCTACTTAGGATGCGCTGTAACCTCTTTGTGAGTTGAGGGGCATCTGTACTTCCCCCTGAAACTGCAATCCTGTATGTATCCTAATGACTGGGTGACATTTGTCTCACTGAGATGGTGACTTGGTTTCCCTTGTAACTCGTGCCTGGCTTGCTGGGAGTATTCATTAAGTATCTGCTGAAATGGGCCTGACACATCAGGAAGCTACAGTTTGAAGAGGCAAAGCTGGGACTAGCAACCCATTCCCGGTTCAGTCTTTTCTTGGCATGCATGGCCAAGGGCCTGGTTTGGCAGAGGAGTCAGGGAGCACCAGGAATGACAGGCTGGGTGGTATTTCTTGGGAGGGGTGCCAGGACTCTACCTAGAAACAGAGCTTTCAGAGAAACGGTGGCTTCTGAAACACAGAGGGAGACATGGGCCACAGAGATGTCTGGGATAGTCAGGTGGGAACATTCTGAAGCCGATTCAGCCTTAGCAAGATAGAACATTCCAGAAAGAAATCAGTGGAGACAAATTCTGTGGGCAGAATCCAGAATCCACTAAAAGCCATGAGAGCTCTCCAGTGAGAGAGGGCATCCGTAGCTTGGGAAAATGGCCTAGGCATCAAGGACTTTCAAAGTGACTTAAAGAGCTGGGTGTGGTGGCTGGTGCGTGCCTGTGGTCCCAGCTACTCAGGAGGCAGAGGCGGGAGGATCACTTGAGCCCAGGAGGTCCAGTCTGCAGTGAGCTATGATCACGCCATTGCATTCCAGCCTGTGTGACAAAGTGACACCCTATCTCAAAAAAATACAAAAGCGAGGTGATGTGGCTCAACGCCCATAATCCCAGCACTTTGGGAGGCCGAGGCAGGTAGATCTCTTGAGGTCAGGAGTTTGAGACCATCCTGACCAACATGGCAAAACCCCGTGTCTACTAAAAATACAAAAATTAGCTGGGCATGGTGGCGGGCGACTTGTAATCCCAGCTACTCAGGAGGCTGAGGCACAAGAATCGCTTAAACCCAGAGGCAGAGGTTGCAGTGAACCAAGGTCACACCACTGCACTCCAGCCTTAGTGACAGAGTGAGACTCTATCTCAAAAAAATAAAATAAAAATAAATAAACACATGAAGTGACTTGAAAGAACTGCCCACCTGTGCTGCTATGCGCTGGTGGTGACATTGACAAGGCAGGCTGGTCTAATCATCACACTTTCCTCAGCTTCCAGGATCGTGCTTTCCCCCAGCACCACAGCAATGAAGATGACACTGACTCATATGTACACAGGGCTCCTCACATCATAAAACCTGGGTTGTAGGTTACATTGTGCCCCTCACCGCCCCTGCCCAAAGATACCTGGAAGTTCTAACCCCCTGAAACTGTGAATGTTACTTTATTTGCAAATAGTCTTTGTGGATAAAATCAAGTGACAATGAGGTCATCTCGATTAGGGTGGACCCTAGTCCAATAGGACTGGTGTTTTTTATTTATTGATTGATTGACTGATTTTGAGATGAAGTCTTGCTCTTGTTGCCCAGGCTGGAGTGCAGTGGTGTGATCTGGGATCATTGCAACTTATGCCTCCTAGGCTCAAGCGATTCTTCTGCCTCAGCCTCCCAAGTAGCCGGGACTATAGGCACGTGTCACCATGCCCGGCTAATTTTTTGTATTTTTAGTAGAGATGGGGTTTCGCCATGTTAGCCAGGATGGTCTCAATCTCTTGACCTTGTGATCCGCCCACGTCCGCCTCCCAAAGTGCTGGGATTACAGGCATGTGCCACCGTGCCCAACCAGGACTGGTGTTCTTATAAGAAGGCCAAGTGAGGAGACACAAACCACAGGGAGGCAAGCAAGTACGGTGGCTCACGCCTGTAATCCCAGCACTTCGGGAGGCTGAGGCAGGAGGATTACTTTAGCCCAGGAGTTCGAGAGCAGCCTGGGCAGCATGGCAAAATCTCGTCTCGATGAAAAATATAAAAAAGTGGCTGGGCGTGGTAGTGTGTGCCTGGGGTATCAGCCGCTTGGAAGGCTGAGGCAGGAGGATCACTTGAGCCAAAAGCCTGAGGCTGCAGTGAGCTGTGATTGCATCACTGCACTCCAGCCTGGGCGACAGCGCAAGACTCTGTTTTTTTTTTAAACTAAAGATGGGGTTTCACCATGATGGCCAGGCTGGTCTTGAACTCCTGACCTCAGGTGATCTACCCACCTCGGCCTCCCAAAGTGCTAGGATTACAGGCGTGAGCCACCGCGCCCAGCAAGACTCTATTTCAAAAAACAGCAACAACAACAAAAAGAGACCGGAGTGATGGTACTGCAAGCCAAGGAGCGCCAACAATTGCCTGCGGCCTCCAGAACCTGGAAGGGACGGGAAGGATTCTTCCCAAGAGGCTGCAGAGGGAACATGGCTTTGCTGACACCTTGATTACTGGGTGAGCCACCATGCCTGGCCAAAATTGACCTCTGTTTTTCTATTTATTTATTTATTTATTTATTTTTTAAAGACGGGGTTTCACCATGTTGGTCAGGCTGGTCTTGAACTCCTGACCTCAGATGATCCGCCTGCCTTGACCTCCAAAGTGCTTGGATTACAGGCATGAGCCACCACGCCCGGCCTATTTATTTTTTTGAGGCAGAGTCTTGCTCTGTCCCCCAGGCTGGAGTGCAGTGGTACAATATGGCTCACGGAAGCCTTGACCTCCTGGGTTCAGGTGACCCTCCCAAGTAGCTGGAACTACAGGCACACCGTGCCTGGCTGGTTTTTGTATTTTTAGCAGAGACAGGGTCTCACCGTGTTGCCCAGGCTAGTCTTGAACTCCTGAGCTGCTAATAGGTGTGAACCACCGCACCTGGCCAGTGACATCTTCACCAGAAATTCATGACACCTTCATCCAGAACCCTCACTTAAGCCACTCCCTCATGCCTGATCCACAGAAATTGCCTGTTATCCTACAGTTTACTGCTTTGCACCACTACCCTGTACAATAGATAGCTAATAGATTTGTCCTATCTTATCAGAGACAGCATGCATAGTGGTTAAAAGTCAACTGTTGGCTGGGTGCAGTGCCTCATGTCTGTAACTTCAGCACTTTGGGAGGCCGAGGCAGGAGGATCGCTGGAGGCCAGGAGTTCAAGACCAGCCTGGGCAACATGGCAAGACCCTGACTCTATAAAAAATTTAAAAACTGGCCGGGCACGGTGGCTCATGCCTGTAATCCCAGCACTTTGGGAGGCCGAGGTGGGCGGATCACGAGGTCAAGAGATCGAGACCATCCTGGCCAACATGGTGAAACCCCGTCTCTACTAAAAATACAAAAAAATAGCCAGGCATGGTGGCACATGCCTGTGGTCCCAGCTACTCAGGAGGCTGAGGCAGAAGAATCGCTTGAACCCAGGAGGCAGAGCTTGCAGTAAGCTGAGATTGCGCTACTGCCTGGCGACAGAGCCAGACTCTGTCTCAAAAAAAAAAAAAAAAAAAAAAAAATTAAAAACTAAAAATTTAGTCAGGCATGGCAGGCCTGTGGTTCCAGATACTTGGGAGGGTCACCTGAGCTCAGGAGGGTGAGGCTGCAGTGAGCCATGTTTGAACCACTGAGCTCCAGCCTGGGTGACATTGTAAAACCCTGTCTCAAATATTGGCTGGGCACGGTGGCTCACATCGGTAATCTTAGCACTTTGGGATGCTGAAGCAGGAGGATCACTGGAGGCCAGGAGTTCAAGACCAGCCTGGGCAATATAGTGAAATCCCATTTCTGCAAAAGAAAAATCAACTATCACTTACTAGCTATTGACCTTGAGTAAGTTGCTTCAGCCCTCTCTGAGTCTCCTCATGTGTAAGCAGGTAAAATAACTGTATCTGCCTTATAAAACTGCTGGAAGGCTGGATGCAGTGGCTCATGCGTGTAATTCCAGCACTTTGGGAGGCCGAGGTGGGTGGATCGCTTGAGGGAAGGAGATGGAGATCAGCCTGGCCAATATGGCGAGCCCTGTCTCTAATAAAAATACAAAAATCAGCCAGACATAGTGGCTCACACCTGTAGCCCAGCTACTTGGGAAGCTGAGGCAGGAGAATCGCTTGAACCCAGGAGACGGAGGCTGAGTGAGCCACTGTACTCCAGCCTGGGCAACACAGTGAGACTATCTCAAAAAAACAGCAATAAAAAAAGACAGCTGGGAGGAGCAAGGGAGTTACTGTTTAACTTCTAATGGTCCCTGTGGCATAGAAAATGTCAAAAATGTGAGTCCTTATAATTACATGGGTGACTGAACAGCTCAAAAGCGGTGAAAAGACAACTCCAGGGCAGCACAGCCCATGACTCACTGGTCAGGCTGAGTCCTGAATTCGGGTCTCCTGACTCCCTGTGCAGTGCTCATGGTTCAACTGCAAACTGGAAGGAGAATGGCCAGTGAAACCTGATGCTCTGCAGGCATGTCTCGTCTGTCATTTCCTCCTGTGCAGCAGCCTGTTTCAGCAGCAGTGCACTGTCTCCCATCTGAGTACTAACCAGGCCCAACCCCACTTAGCTTCTGAGATGAGATCGGGCGTGTTCAGGCTGGTATGGCCGCAGACGCAGCTGTGCACCTGTGCTGGGGTGGGAGGGGCAGCCGGTTGGGTCACTGTGGCTCTGGGCCTTACCCTGGGAAGAGAGGCCCTTGGCTCCTGCAGGAGGGGTGTTAGGAAGGTGTGCTAGGGCAGGCAGACGGCAGGCTGCGCGGTCTCTGAGAGGGGCTTTTCTGGATCCCATTTCATTGCCAGAGCAGGTCCAAGGTCAGGGAAGGAGCCGAGCTGCTGCTTGCAGCCCCGGTTAGGGAAAGGCCAGGAGAGCAGGACAACTGTTTTGAAAGGCAATACGACATTAGGGCGAAAAGGCTGCTGGGAGTAAATCCCTGCTGCACAGGCTGCTTTAGTTTAAGTCGATCAAAATGACCTAGGACAGGTGGGGCACAATGGCTCACGCCTGTAATCCCAGCACTTTGGGAGGTGGCGGCGGGCGGATCACCTGAGGTCAGGAGTTCAAGACCAGCCTGGCTAACATGGTGAAACCCCATCTCTACTGAAAATACAAAAATTAGCTGGGCATGGTGGCAGGCACCTAGAATTCCAGCTACTCAGGAGGCTGAGGCAGGAGAATCACCTGAACCTGGGAGCCAGAGGTTGTCATGCGCTGAGATGGTACCATTGCAGTCCAGCCTGGACAACAGAGTGAGACTCCATCTCAGAAAAAAAACAAACAAAAAATGACTTAGGATAAGCAGAGGCCCAGGAGCCACAGTTGCCCGGAAGTGTCTACTCCCCTTTTTCTTCTAAGCATGTAGCTCCTGCCCCATATCTGAGAGCAAAAAGCAGTGAACGGCCAGAGTGACTGATGCAAAGAACAAAGAGCGAAACAAGACAAGCTAGTGGCCTGCGCAATTCACCTTTGATGGGTAGTGTCCTCTATGAAAATTGGATGCAAAGAGCCTCCAGGTGTGCTTGTAGCTTTCTAAAGACTCCTCACGCTAGGTTTTCCTTGATGGAAGACATCAAGGAAGGTTACTGAGTGTACTTGTTCCGAAATTGCCATCAGGACCTAAAATGCCCCATTCCGAGGAGCTCAGATCCTTTCAGCTGATTAACTTTTTCTCCACAGCCTTACCATTTTCTAGAAAGAGGGGGGTTATCTGGGCGCGGTGGCGCGTGCCTGTAGGCCCAGCTACTCAGGAGGCTGAGGTGGGAGGATCGCTTGAGTCCAGGAGTTCTGGGCCGCAGTGTGCTATACCGATCGGGTGTCTGCACTAAGTTTGGCATCAATATGGTGACCTCCTGGGAGCGGAGGACCACCAGGTTGCCTAAGGAGGGGTGAACCGGCCAGGTCAGAAATGGAGCAGGTCAAAACTCCCGTGCTGATCAGTAGTGGGATTGCACGTGTGAATAGCCACTGCACTCCAGCCTGGGCAACATAGCGAGACCCCGTCTCTGAAAAAAAGAGAAAAGAAAAGAAAGAGGGGGGTTAGGAGTGCCGGGGCAAGACTAGACAACGGCAGATGGTCATTCCTTGATGATAACTGCCTTCGATGTCCAGGAAGAGACAACCTGCAAAGTGTCAGCTCCCAAAAATTCTTGGTAAGACCTTGCTTTCGGGGTCGGCACATCTTCTCTGTGCACTCTGCCCCCTCCTCCCTAGGGCCTTCTCTTTGTGAGAAGCTAATCAAGCCTTCTCACTGCTGGCCTCCCCCACTAAGGACTCCAAGCTCTGACTCTCATGGCTTCTCTCCTCATCAAACCTCCCTTCCCAGGAGTTGGTTGAATCAGATTGCCATCCTACCACACACCATCCAATCACAGTTGCAGCTCCTCAACCCCCAGACTCCACTTTAACCCTCCCGGGAAGCATTTGCTTGAATTGAAAATGGATTTGGGCCGGGTGCGGTGGCTCATGCTGTAATTCCAGCACTGTGGGAGGCTGAGGCGGGTGGGTCAGCTGAGGTCAGGCATTCAAGATCAGCCTGACCAACAGGGAGAAACCCCATCTCTACTAAAAATACAAAATTAGCCGGGCGTGGTGGTGCATGCCTGTAATCCCAGCACTTTGGGAGGCTGGGGTGGGTGGATCACTTGAAGTCAGGAGTTCAAGACCAGCCTGGCCAACATGGTGAAACCCTGTCTCTACTAAACATACAAAAATTAACCGGGTGTGGTAGGGCACACCTGTAATACCAGCTACTTGGGAGGCTGAGGCAGGAGAATCACTTGAACGCAGGAGGGGGAGGTTGCAGTGAGATGAGATCCCGCCATTGTGTTCCAGCCTGGGCAACAAGAGCAAAATTCCATCTCAAAAAAAAAAAAAAAGAAAAAAGAAAAGAAAATGGATTTGGCTGGGCGTGGTGGCTCACGCCTGTAATCCAAGCACTTTGGAGGCCAAGGCGGGCGTATCACCTGAGGTCGGGAGTTCAAGACCAGCCTGACCAACATGGTGAAACCCCATCTTTTAAAAAAAAAAAGAAAAAAAGAAAATGGATTTGTATTTCATTGGCTCTCAAACTTTGTTAGACGTAACAGTCACCTGGAGCCCTTGTTAAAATATAGATTCTGATAGGTTTGGGTGAGCGTCAAGAACAGCGCAAGGTTAGAGATAACCAAGGGCACCCTGCTTGTGACTTTCCACAATGTCAGGCTTTTACTGATGCTATTTCAGTCACAGAAGCCACGAGCTACCTGGAGTTCCCGAGGAGACAACTGTCCTTAGGACTTCCCATTCACTGGTACTCAGAGCCGCACAGAGGCTCAAGCCTCTCCACAGGTCCGTCAATACTGCAAACCATACATAATAGTATACTTAAGCAATATATACATGTTATACATTATAGCATTTAACATCAAGAGGAGAGAGACAGGAGAAAGCGTTCACAAGCCAGTTCAGGAGGGGTGAAGAAGACAAAAGGAGTCCCAGTCTGGGCCCTGCTCTTCAGTTTTGCAAGGAAGAATCTTTGAAGTGGCAGAGCCTTCAAAGGCAGAGACTGGGTTTTTTGTTGTTTTTTTTTTTAATAGAAATGGGGTTTCACCATGTTGGCCAGGTTGGTCTTGACCTCCTGACCTCAGGTGATCCACCCACCTCAGCCTCCCAAAGTGCTGGGATTACAGGTGTGAGCCACTGCACCCGGCCAGGTAATAGCATTTTAAAAATTCATTTCATTTTTTGTTTTTTTGAGACAAGGTCTCACTCTGTCACCCAGGCTGGAGTGCAGTGGCAGGATCTCGGCTCACTGCAACCTTGACTTTCTGGGTTCAGGCGATCCTCACCTCTCAGTCTCCCAAGTAGCTGGAATGACAGGCATGCACCACTATATCCAGCTAATCTTTGTATTTTTTGTAGAAACAGGGTCTTGCTATGTCAGAGTCTATTCTCAAACTCTTGGGCTCAAGCAATCCTCTCACCTTGGCCTCCCAAAGTGCTGGGATTATAGGCATGAGCCACCGCACTGGGCTGGGTCATGGTCTTAATAAAGCTCGCAGGAGACTGTGAAGGAGTTGAACCGAGAACTCCTAGGAACTCCATGCCCTCACGGGGATGACTTCAGACAGGGATGGGAAGGATTCTGGGAAGGGGGAAAGAGGGCACTAGAAAGGTGGAGATGCCTCATAGTAACTTCCTATCCTGTAATTATCTTTTCAACAGAGGTTGGGCAAAAAATGGGGAGGAGAGAGAGAAAGAAATGCAAGGCTGTCACTTTCTTTCTTTCTTTTTGAGATGGAGCCTCACTCACTCTGTCATCCAGGCAGGAGTGCAGTGGCACAATCTCGTTTCATTGCCACCTCTGCCTCCCGGGCTCAAGTGATTCTCCTGCCTCAACCTCCTGAGTAGCTGGGATTACAGGCGTGCGCCACCACACCTGGCTAATTTCTGTATATTTAGTAGAGACGGGGTTTCACCATGTTGACCAGGCTGGTCTTGAACTCCTGGCCTCAAGCAATCCACCTGCCTCAGCTTTCCAAAGTTCTGAGATTACAGGCATGAGCCACTGCACCTAGCCAAGGCTCAAATTTTCTAGGTTTCACTGTGGACGGCACTGTGCCACCTCACCTGGCCCCACCTTACACCAATTCTTGAAGTCCCTCATTCTCCAAGCAGCAGCCAACCTGGCCTGCCTGGCCACACCTCACAGAATCCTTCATGGGGCATCTACACTGTTTGTGTTGAGGCTGTTTCTCCATTCTTTTCTCACAGTTAACATCCACAATTCTTTTTTTTTTTTTTTTTTTTTTAAAGAGATGGGGTTTCACTATGTTGGCCAGGCTGGTCTTGAACTTCTGACCTCAGGTGATCTGCCCACCTCAGCCTCCCAAAGTGCTACGATTACAGGCGTGAGCCATCATGCCCGGCAACATCCACAATTCTTAAACTTGCCTCCCTGGTTCCCAAGGCCAGTGTGCACCACCGCATTAGTCTGTTTTCATGCTCCTGATAAAGATATCTCTGAGACTGGGCAATTTACAAGAGAAAGAGGTTTAATGGACTTACAGTTCCATATGGCTGGGGAAACCTCACAATCATGGGTGGAAAGCAAGGAGAAGCAAGTCATGTCTTACATGGATGCAGCAGGCAGAGAGAGAGCTTGTGCAGGGAAACCCTGGCTTATAAAACCATCAGACCTCATGAGATTTGTTCACTATCATTAGAACAGCACGGGAAAAACCTGCCCCACAATTCAATTACCTCCCCACCAGTTCCCTCTCACAGCACATGGGAATTCAAGATGAGAATTGGGTGGGGACACAGCCAAACCATATCAATCACTAAGCACATGTAGGGGATGGGGATGTGAAATAGGCTTGGAGGCTCGTCAGCCAGAGATTCCCATTCAGTGATCCAGAAAGGAGCCCAGGAATCCGCTTTCCAAACAAACAATGTAACTGGTTCTGAAGCTGTGCACTGATGCAGGAGGAAGTCAAGGAGCTGGCTTCATCACCATTTTTGCCAGCTGCTTTCCCCCTCCACAGAATTGCAGAGCAGAGGACGATGAGCCGAGAGCTAGCCGCACCCAATCACTGAGCTCTGCTACCAGGTGCTCTGGGATCTGTGGTTTCATTTAAGCTCCACAGCAAGCCCCAGAGGCAGGGGTCATTGCCCACCCACCCCCCGCTTTTTTTTTGAGATGGAGTCTCGCTCTGTCACCCAAGCTGGAGTGCAATGGCTCAATCTCGGCTCACTGCAACCTCCACCTCCCAGGTTCAAGTGATTCTCCTGCCTCAGCCTCCGGAGTCGCTGGGATTACAGGCATGTACCACCACACCCAGCTAATTTTTGTATTTTTAGAAGACAGGGTTTCACCATGTTGGTAAGGCTGGTCTCAAACTCCTGACCTCAAGCAATCCACCTGTCTTGGCCTCCCAAAGTGCTGGGATTAGAGGTGTGAGCCACCATGCAGCCCATTGCACCACTTTATAGATATGCAAGTTCTGTGCTCCTTGGACTTCTCTGCTGCCCTTCCAGCTCTAAAACCGTGATTCCATGTGGGGGAAGTCAAATCACAGGCTTAAGGTCGGGCACAGTGGCTCACACCTGTAATCCCAGCACTTTGGGAGAGTGAGATCAGGGGTTTGAGACCAGCCTGGCCAACATGATGAAACCCCATCTCTACTAAAAATACAAAAATTAGCCAGGCGTGGTGGCACATGCCTATAATCCCAGCCACACAGGAGGCTGAGGCAGGAGACTCACTTGAGCCTAGGAGACGGAGGTTGCAGTGAGCTGAGATTGCTCTACTGCACTCCAGCCTGGGCAACAGAGCAAGACTACGTCTCAAAACAACCAACCAACCAACCCAGGCTTAAGCTTTATGTCTGTCACCACGTGACCTTGGTAGGCTCTTCCCGGCCTGGCCTCCAGCTTCCACGTGAGGATAACGACGTCAGCCCCATCATCTCAGAGGCCAACCCTGTGGCATTTGGCTTTGTTGGAAGTTAAGTTTGATCACAACTCTAACCACTTGTCCCCCAAACTCAACTTTCTTTTAGTGCTTACACTGCAGAATCATCTAGTCTTGATTTTAAAAAGAGCTCCCCACATAGTTGAGTGGTTAAGAAAAAAAAATTTTTTTTAATAGAAGAAATGACCCTCAAAGGATATTGGTCACTGGGTTTAACTGGGAGGGACGGTTTCATGTCTGTGAATGGGTTAACGTATGAGGGTGGGCATGAGGACAAATTACAAAACTAAAGGAAAATGCCGAGAGGCCATGTGAGTGACAGCGAGAATGAAGGCTGTTGCTTCCGAGGGCTGAAGTATAGACCCAGGTCCCACTTTAGCGTAACCACAGCTGCTATCAAGACCCTCAAACGCACCATCAGTGCTTCTGAACTTTGCATAATGATTGAACTCTACTGTATCATCAGAGGGGGAGGAGAACAGCGTGGAAACCAAAGGGCTGAAATTTCAGCCTCTGCCAAGCCTTCCGGGGTTCCATCATACTCCCAGAATAGCACGGCTAGGTTCCTGGCAGCCTCAGGCTGCACCGCAGCTGGGCATCCGGAGAGCGAGACGACTCAAGCCCGAGCACTGCTGGGGACAGCTGGGGCTGGACACTGCCCAGAAGCCAGCTGGCTGGCCCTGCCCTGCCCTGCTGGAGGCGCCATCTCCAGTGGGTGGGGGCAGGTCTGGCTCCCTGCCGGCTCTACCCCATCACCTGGGGCCCCAGTTAGATCCAGCTGAGTGAGGGGTGGCCTCAAATCCCAGGCAAGAGGGCAGCATCAGTGACTGGGTCTCCTGAGGTCTTTGGTGGCAGTAGCTGGAGCAGGGGTTAAAGGGCTGAATGGTCCTGCAGGCAGGGGAGGCTGCAGTGTGCCCCAGGTGGATGTGACCTTAGGGGGTCAGTGGCCACCCGCAGAATAGGGACGGGGAATGAAGGGCGGATGGGGGAGACACACAGGCAGTTCCCATGCAGCAAGGTCTTGAGGCTGGCTTCTGAAGGTGAGGGGATGGTTGGGAGAAGAGATGGTTGTAACTGTCATCAACCCGTTGCTGGCTTGATGACAGTTAGGAGTTTTCCAGTGTCTTCCACTGTTTTATTCCCTTGCAAGTATTAATTGAGATAGGGCACCAAGAGAAACACAAAGATGGGTCAGGCACACATCTTCCCTCCCAAGAGCTTATACCTTGGTTGGGGACATAAAGCATGGAAGAAATAACCATCAATAAAGCAGAAAATGGTCAGGGCTATAAGAGATAAGAGAAGTGTATTGGAGAGCGGAGTACAGTGAGGTTCCAGACCAGAGGGCTAAAGGAATAGAGTTCAAATCCACGGCTGGCCACTGAGCCTCTATGAACCTCCGTCTTTCAATATATAAGATGAAGATAATAACATCTGCCTCATGGAGGCTTACAGGGTTATAAGCATCAACTATATATAAAAGGCACTTGAAATTGTACAGCACTATACAGGAGTAAGCTATTATGGGTATCATATTATCCAACCAGCATCTCTCTGAACCTCTCCTCCTGGGATTCTGGGAGCCACAGGGAGCCCGGGATCTGAGCACCGGGTTCTCGTCAGCAGCAAAGCAAAGTCTAGACCCTGAGCCCTCCTTTCCCCTTACAGAAGGCTGACAGCCTCTCTCAGCTCTTGGCCAATCAATCCAATGAACCCACGGATCTGTGGTGCCCATTTCTGGGATGTATAAAGCACTTTGCTAGGGACTGCAAGCATGGAGAGGCATGAAATCCAGAGTCCATTTTCTACAGAGCTATCATGAGCCAGGGAGGCAAGCTCTCTCTATATAAGATACACGTGGCCAGGTGTGGGAGGGGGTCCTGTAATCCCAGCACTTTGGGAGGCTGAGGCGGGTGAATCACCTGAGGTTAGGAGTCTGAGACCAGCCTGGCCAACATGGTGAAAAATTAGCTAAAAATAAAAAAAAAAAAATTAGCCAGGTGTGGTGGCAGGTGCCTATAATCCCAGCTACCTGGGAGGCTGAGGCAGGAGAATCACTTGAACCCGGGAGGTGGAGATTGCAGTGAGACAAGATTGCGCCACTGCACTCCAGCCTGGGCAACAGAGCAGGGCTCTGTCTCAAAAAAGAAAAGAAAAGAAAAGAAAAAGATACACCTAAGGCAGAGCCATGTAAAAGTAGCAAATGCATGCCAGAGGTGGGGTCCCAGGAGAGCAGAGGGAGGAAGAGGACTACGGGATGGGTGGGGGGTGGGGGGGCACCAGCAAAAGCTTCTGAGAGGAGCCAAGCTTTAAAGGGGGATGGAATCAAGGGGCCGAGAGGAAGAGAGAGGCATCCTGGGTTGAGAATACGGGACATGTGAGCGAAGCCACAGGAAGGCAAGTGGGCGGGTAGGGGGGTGGGGCTCAAGGCAGACTCAGAGCAGGCTCCTCAGGCTGGAGTGACCATTTCCCGTGGGGGGAACAGGAAGGAGAGGAGGCTGGAGCCAAGGTTAGGTACAGGTTGCGGAGGCCTTGAATGCCAAGCAAGGGAGCTTGGACTTTCACATAAAGGCACCAGGAGCCAGCGAAAGTGTTACGAGTGAAGGGTGCTGGGTGAAGTCAGTGAAGGTCCTGCCCCCAATGGGGGTTTGCAGGGTGACTGGAGGAGACTGCCACCAGGGCCATTGGTCTGGGGGCTGGTGCAGCCACTGCAGCGAGGTGGAAGGAATGCTGCCCGCTGAGCTGCTCACAGATTGGGCCGAGGCACTTCCTGGAAGTAGGGGAACAAACTGCAGTGCTGGTGACACATTTCCATTATGATTTTGACAGAGGCAGGTGGACTGAGTGGCCTGGATCCCTGGACCCTTGGCCTCGAGGTCTGGTTCTCAGGATTTGCTCAGTCTGTGGCTGGAGGCTGCCAGATCAGAGCAGTTCAGGAGACCCTGTTCTCTCCTTCCGCAGGGAGTTGGTTAGCGGCCATTGAGCTATGGGCAGGGAGGGGGGATGAGGGAGGAGCAGATTTTGCAGCCATGGGGGAGGGTTCAGCATCAGGTGATATTCCAGCAGACTCTGCCCAAGACCTGCTTCCGGGTACACTTCCAGAGCGATCACCCATGGGCAGCCAGTTGTGGTGAATGAGTGTTTCACTTGCCCGCTCCCGAGCTCCGGCTTCCTGCTTCGTAAGGGGCCACGATGGTACCTGAGTCCTTTCAGATAATAAGGCAGTCCCCGCTGCTCCAAGCAAAAAGTCTCGTGAGTCTAAGAGAAAAAGAGATTTGACCAGACACTGCAGCCGGGGGTAGTAACCAGTTAATACAAGCCTGGGAGCAAGGAGAGGTGAAATGCTAACTGTTTACCAGCCAGCTGTGGGTTGCAGGGCACCCAGCCACCTAGCACAGGACTCCAGGCTCCAGCTTATCAGGAAGCTGGAGCCCCACCCTCAGCTCAGTGACGGACTGTTCCCCTTCCACGGGCCCCCAACTCCCCAGGGAGAATCAATAGGCCTTCTACTCTGTGGAGGAGGAAAAGGCTCCTGTCAGAGGTTCTGCAGGCTGAGACTGCAATCCACAACTCCTGCTCCCCAGGCAAACTGGGAAGTCCCTCTGAACAACACGACTGACCTCTGGCTCTCTCTGGGCAAGCCTCTCCATGCCCCAAGCTGGGTTGCCAGGGCCTCCTGCCCTTGGTTCTGAGGAGGGCATTGCAGGCCCAGGGGAGGTGACTTCTCCAGTTGGCACTGGGGCTTGCCTGCGTCCCAGGAAGTGGGGTACGGGAGGTGGGGGCAGGGGTGGTGGTGTTTGCACGGCCGCTGGTGTGGGGGGGGGAGGGAAGATCGGCCGTGGCCAGTCACAGAATAACGGATATTCCACAAGGATTTACTGAAAACATTTACCCACACCCGTCTGAGTGCCAGATGCCAGGGAAAACAAGATGAGTGAGACGCGTCCCTGCTCTCTAGAAGGGCACAGTGTAATTGGAGAAAAAACGATTTAGAAGGCTAATTAGGATACAGTAGGATAAATGATAAATAAATGAATGCTTAACAGGCTGTGGGTAAACAGGGCAGCTCACAATGGGTCTTTCCTGGGAAGGTGAGGATCGCTTCGCAGAGGAAAGAACATTGGAGCTGAGCTTTGGGGCAGGGCAGATTTTTAAAACTTTTTGGTCACACAGAAAAAGGGAGGTGAGAGGTATAGGATGTCTGACGTAGAAGGAACAGCACAGATGAAACCTCAGAGCATGGCATGGCAAAGCTATCCCAATCACGGTGAAACAGAACTGAAAGAATGTCAGTTTCTGCAAGAGTTTGGGTTAAAAACCATTAGGCCAGGTGCGGTGGCTCATGCCTGTAATCCCAGCACTTTGGGAGGACGAGGGAGGATCGCTTGAGCCCAGGAGTTCCAAACCAACCTGGGTAACACTGTCAGACCCCGTCTCTACAAAAAATACAAAAATCAGCCATGCACGAGTAAGCACTCCTATAGTCCCAGACACTTGAGAGGCTGAGGCAGGACGGTCACTTGAGCCTGGGAAGTTGAGGCTGCACTGAGCTGAGATCGCACCACTGCATTCCAGCTGGGGTGACAGAGTGAGAGCCTATCTCAAAAATAATTATTTAAATTTAAATTATAACTAAAAACTGTTAGACCCTCTCAAGGGTCAGAGGGAACGGCAATCACACCAGGAAGGGGAGGCTGATCACTGTAAGTGCCAGACTTGTGTGAGGAACATTCCAGACAGCTTGATTCTGGGGGTGATGTTATCATCCCCTTTTACAGTTGAGGAAAGTGGGGGTCAGAGAGATGAGGTGACACACCCAAGTCACACAGCTGGCAGGTGGCACAGCTGTTCTCAGCCCTGGGCCTTGTCAACACCTCAGACATCTCTGAAGGAGATTTCCCAATGAACAAAGGTGGTTTCTCACTCTGCCAGTAGGAATCTAACTCGGGTTGGGGTGGGGGGACACAGGCATGCTCCTCTGCAATTTAGATTTTTTTTTTTTTTTTTGAGATGTAGTGTCACACTGTCACCCGAGCTGGGGTGCAGTGGCACGATCCTGGCTCACTGCAACCTCTGCCTACCACACCCAGCTAATTTTGTATTTTTAGTAGAGATGGGGTTTCACTATGTTGGCCAGGCTGGCCTCGAACTACTGACCTTGTGATCCACCTGCCTCGGTCTCCCAAAGCACTGGGATTACAGGCATGAGCCACTGCCCCCAGCCTAAAAAAATTTTTTTTAAATAAGCTGAGCAGTGGCTCATACCTGTAATCTCAGCACTTTGGGAGGCTGAGGTGGGAGGATCGCTGGCGCTCAGGAGTTCAAGACCAACCCGGGCAACACAGTGAGACCCCATCTTTTTTGTTTGTTTGTTTCAGTAGAGATGAGGTCTGTGTTGCCCAGGCTGGTCTCCAACTCCTGGGCTCAGGTGATCCTCCCACTTAGGACTCCCTAAGTGCTGGGATTACAGGCGTCAGTCACTACAGTGGGCCCTGAGATCTCTTCGAACATTTCTCAGAGTGTAGTTATTTTGCTGAAAATGGGTTCACAATAGATTCTATGCCACTGGGGTATTAAATCAAGGTGAAGGGTGTTTCGGGGCACAGAGGACCCTGTGGCTGGAGTCTTGGAAAGCAACGCCACCTCCCACGGATCATCCTTTCTAGCACCACAGGCTCACTGTGTCTGGCGGCCCCCACCAGGGTCTGACTCATGGTGGAGGGGGTCTCATGGCCTCTTCAACTCCTGCCTCCCCACCCTAGACCAGCACAGGCCCCTGGGACTACAGCAGAGGGCAACAGGGTCCCTGGAGGCTGAGGCCCAGGTCACCCACCCCAAAGGACTTGCTTGGTCCTTGGAAGGCAGATCCTGTTCCGAGTGAGATGGAGTGAACACAAAAAAAGCAAACAGCTCTCAGAGAGCCTCCCTACATTTCCACTGCCATCTACCATGCAGGGCTGGCCGTGGGCAGGGCTGGCGGTGGGCAGGGCTGGCCGTGGGCAGCGCTGGCTATGCGCAGGGCTCCGCTGCTGGGGTGCCCAGGTCCAGACGCCCCAGCCTGAGTCGGGAGGCAGGGGCCAAGAGTTGCCTTTTTGGAGAACCTAGGTAGGGACAGAGATTCCCGACGCTTGAAAATAAACTGAAACAGATCTGCTAGATCCACAATTAATCTTTGGCTTCTTAAGGTCACAAGCCGCCTCAGAGACTGTTTTCACTCCACCTTCCTCTAGCTCCTAGCTGCTTTTCATATATGCTAATGAGCGGCCCCTCCCCCGCACACTGATTCAGCACTAGTTGTCTGGTTATGAAAACTAGTCCCAAGCCAGAGTCACGTACGTCCCTCACTTAGGTCTGACAGGCCGTTTGCCTTTCTAGCGTGGGCACCCAACTGCTTGGACCCTACAAGCGTTTGCCTCCCTGGCATCGGGGCATCTGAATCTTGGGGTGGGAGGTGGAGCTAGGGGAGAGAGCCCAGGATCGAGGAACAGATCGGCAGCAGCACCGCCCCCCTCTTCTCAATATTGAAGAAACTGAAACAAATCAGTCTCGGCTACGGCCACCCCAGACCAGCCCGTGAGAGCAAGGCAGGAAGGGATACAGGGTTCTAGAGAACCAGGGCCTCACTGCCAGCTCCGGCCGCTAAGCAAATATTCCCTCCCGGAGTCAGAGAAGGCGGTGTGCGAGGGGAGGAACCAGACTGAGGTTTATCGCTCCGGCAACTCCGGGTGATTCATAGAGTTTAGACTCCCGGTTGTCATAGACCGAGGCAGGCACGCAAACAAGCAGCCCGGGAGATACCCTCCCCTTTCCCTGCCCCCGCTCCTCCACCTTGCTGCCCCCTAGCCCGTGACCAGCTGCCTCCCCTCCCCCTCTCGGGCGATGGGGGTTGAGCAAACACTCCGGGCCGCCCGCCCCGCCACCAGCTGGCTTCGACCTGCGCGCCGCTGGCGAGGCCCCAGGCGACTCGGCGTCACGAGAACCGGCACCCCAAGACCCGGCGCCCTGCCCTCCCTCCGCGTCCCCAGGGCCCCGGCCAGGCCCAACAACCTCTCCCTCCTCCGTGCGCCTCGGCCTCTGCGGGCCTCCGGTGCGGGCTAACTAGGCCTTGCTCCGGGCCCCCGGGACGCCGCCCCCCACCTCCCGCGAGGCCCGCAGCCCCGGGGGAAGGCGACCGGAAAACCTCTTGTTTACCGGGCTGGAGAGGTCCCAGCAGGGATTCGCTTCCCCTGTTTCTACGGTCACCCTTCGGCAGATTCCTGAAGCTGGAGGGGGAAAGGGTGGCAACCCACAGATCCACCCCGGGACAGGGAGTGGGGGTGGGGCTGGAGGGAACCCGACCTACTAGAAAGGTCCCCGGGCCGCTAGAGGGGGACGGACTCGCAGTCAGAGCCAACGTGTCCCGGAGCGCAGAGACCGCGGGGGCCGAACTAAACACTGTACCTCGGGGAAGAAAACCGTGAAAGCTAATTAGGACAAGTCAGAACAGGGAACGGGGACGGGGGGAGGGGAGCGCGCGCCCCCGAGTTGGGCAGAACCTGGAACCGTCGCAGGAAACCCGCGACCTTTGCCCACGGTCCGCAGTGGCTCTGGACTCGGGCCACGCGTGAGAGGAGCGCTTGGTGACTGGAGTATCAGAGAAGGACCGCACGCGCAAAAGGCAAACCTCGGTGTACGGTGTGTCCACGTGTGCGAGCTGGGGGAGGGAAGGGGGCGCAGAAGGCGTGACAAAGACGGACTCTGTCTTGAGTGTGCGCCTCGCTCCGGCCCGCTCCCAGCGAACTGTGCCCAAAGTGTGTGTCACGGGAGGGCCAGGGCTAAGGTGACAAAGGCTAAGTGTCCGCCACAGAGAGACGCGCGAAGGTAGCCCCGCGCGTGTCCGTACGCGCGCACGCTGGAAGACGCAGTGGGGGGCGCGCAGGGCTGCACCCCCACACCACTTGACCCAGCGGAGGCCGAGCCCAGAAAGTGAGTGCGCGTGAGTGTGCGCGCGCCCGCGTGCGGGGGCGTGGCAGCAAACAGCAACAACCCACTCGCCTGCGGGACCAGAAACTCCAATCTTCCTCCCCCAGCCGGAAAGTGCGAGTCGGCCCAGTCTGGAGGTGAGTCGGGGGCGGGGGAGGGCCGGGCAGGCTTTGTTCCTGTGTAAACGGAGCGCACATACCTGGAGGGCTGCTGGCGCCGGATAAGCGCCCGGAATGGAGGTGATGTAACGGTGATGCCGGCGCCAGCCCACTCTCACCGACAGCCAGGTGCCTTGCCTGGGGACAGGCCCGCGCGAGAGCGAGCAACCCTGCGCGCCCGGCTCAGCCCCGGTCCCGGGGAGAGGCAGGCCCTGCGCCCCAGCCCGGGCCCTGCCACCCCAGCCAGGACCCGGCCTGGCTCCGCGCCCCGCGCCCCGCACCGAGTCCCTCCCACCGCCGCCCGCGCCCCGCCTGGGGCTGGAGTTGGCCCCAAACGCCGCGCCGGAGCTGGGCCGGCGGAGCGTCCCAGGTAAGGGCTGCTGCCTTCCCGCTCCGCCCTCCTCTCCGCCGCCCGGAAGAGTCCGGTCGGGCCGGCGGGGAGTGGGCGAGGGCAGAGGCGGGGGCTGGACATCCTGCGGGCGGGGGACGCCGCGCCAACTCCGCTCGGTCCCTGAAAGTTTTCAAACTCGAGCCGACTGAGGGTGGGGGAGTCGGGCGCTGCGGCTCGGACTGGAGGGAGAGGAAAGGACTCCACAGTTCGGGGTCTCCAAGGGGAGCCCCTCCACCATGTGCCTCTCGGTCACCGTGACTCTGGTAGGTCGGCGTCCTCTCCGCCGCCTGCTACTGTGGACTGGGAGGGCAGGTTTCTGTGGCCCTAAAACTGGGAGAGAGTGGCTGGTTCCCCTGCTGCCCGTTCCAGCCACCCGGGGAGCGCAGGTGTAGACCCCCGCACCGTCGTCCGCGAGTGGGGGACGAGAGGGTTCGGAATCTCCCAGAGGAAGTTTGGAATTTCAGACTATCAAAGCGCCTCTCCTCTGGCAGCCTGGCCCCTAGGTCTCAATACCCACCCCCCCACCCCCCCACCCCCACTCTCACCCCCCCCCGCCACGCCCGGCTGGCTTTTCCAGCGTCCTTTGCACCTCCATCCCCAGACCCGCATCGTTACACCCAGGAAGACCCAATCACTTACAGACTTCACGATCCAGATCCTAAAGCCCTTGGGGAGGAGAATATGTGGAAGTAGGGTGGTGTGCTCCTGGAGCTTCCTCTCCCCCGCCCCTCCCAACCCCTGTGCCTTCAACTGTGACTGGGGGAGTGAGTGCCTTGGGGGGGTGGGGCGCATTCCAGAGTGACATTCCTGAGCAGACCCTTGAAGACTTCCAAGTCTCAGAGTGCTCCGGGCATTTTGACCCAAATGCCTGGCCTTGGCGCGGGGGCGCGGGGTAGGGGATAGGGGTGGGGTATCTAGGCTGAGGTTCGAGGAACCCCTGCCCACCCACGCACCAACCTACCCACTGAGGCAGCTCCTTCCTGGCACAGGCATCTCCTGTGCGCCTTTTTATTGATGGAGTAAACACCTGAGCGCCCTGGACAGAGGGGTGAGACAATGGGACCTCACCAGGGACAAAGAGAGAGTCCAGGGGAGTGGAGGCAGCAAGGCTGTCAGTGGAGCCATCGCCTTTCTCGATAGGCTGCTGAGTGTGTGGGATGGGAAGAAGGAAGGTATCCCTGTGTGAACACCTCCCTTGAGAGCGCCAGGATCATGGCACCTTGAAGATAGCCATTGGCCATGGGTCAATGTTGAGCTTGGGGTGCCCCTGTGACACCCTGGAGCTCACTTTCCAGGATGGTATCCTTTGCCCTGGGGGAATGGAGGGTGTCTCAGGCTTGTGTGTGGATGGTGCTGGAGCAAGGAAGGGGGTTTCGCTCTGGAAGAGTGAGAAGGCCTGGCTGTCTCCCCTGTTGCTGGATGAAGCCACTTGTTGCTGGGGGAAACCAGTCAGGGTTGCTTGGGCCTCTGAGCCTCTGAGCCCACCAGGCCTCTGCTCCCCCTGGAGAGAGAAGGAGGGAGGAGGGGGGATTGCAGCAACTGGATTGGACTGACTCAGACCAGAGCTGGGGGCCGGGTGGCTGAGCCAGGGGAAAGGCCGATTTCAGAGGTGATTAAAAATATTTGTACAAGTGATTCCAGGGAAGTGAAGCAAAAGGCCCTTTTGTCCAGAAAATAATCTGAAGTTGGGGCTGGGCTTCAGCTGTGGGGTGGGGGAGACTCAGGGTGGAAGGAGGTCCCCCCTCCTACCCCACTCCTTACACCCTCTGAGAACCTTTAAGCAGAAGATGCAACTCCAAAGTGGAGGGGCAGCCCCGGGTGCGAAGAAATGCACCTGAGACCATCCAGAGGTGACTTGCAAATGCCCATTGTGTTCAGGCACAGCGCCAGCTGTGGCAGAGGATGCCAGGAGAAGTCTTGTTCACCAGCTTCAGAGACTCTACAGTCCTGGAAGGGAGACACAAACATGATTTGAACATTTAGGGATCAGATGACTCAGTTTTAGTGCAGAGTCTAGGGGATCCACAGGAGGCAGAAGGTTCCTCCAGGGCCCTGAGGAAAAGCCACCATCTTAAAAGGTGGCATTGGGCCAGGCACAGTGGCTCAAGCCTGTAATCCTAGCACTTTGAGAGGTTGAGGTGGGCAGATCACCTGAAGTCAGGAGTTCAAGAACAGCCTGACCAACATGGTAAAACCCCATCTCTACTAAAAAAACAAAAATTAGCCAGGCATGGTGGCAGGCGCCTGTAATCCCAGCTCCTCAGGAGGCTGAGGCAGGACAATCACTTGAACGTGGGAGGTGGAGGTTGCAGTGAGCTGAGATCACACCACTGCACTCCAGCCTGGACAACAGAGCAAGACTCTGTCTCAAACAAACAAACAAACAAACAAACAAAAAAGGTGGCGTTGGCTGAATGTGCACTCCCAGCATCAGACGGCTAGAGCTGTGCTCTTCTGAGCTTCTCTTAACTCTCTGAAGGTCCCTGTCCTAGGCAATAGATGAGAGCCACGCCCGGAAAGCCCAGTTTTCCCACCTGAGTGATATATTTCTGTTTTCCCACCTGCCCTTCCATTTCTGGGTGAACCAGAGAAATAAGGTATTTCAGCATAGGACCAGGTTGTTTCCTCTGAGGCTATGAAATTGCTCAGCAACTTACTAAAAGCAGCAGCCTGGCTGCTGGGCAGCAGCATGGTACCTGGATGGGGTGGGCGGCAGATGCAGGCTCCTCTCTCATTCCTTGGGAGGGTTTCTGTATTGAGGGGGTTGACAGCAGAAGCAAGACTTGGAGGGTCAGGTCCAGAAGGAAGCTGCTGCTCACCAACCGCAAAGTCAGGGGGAAATTGGGAGGTGGGGGCTTTCGGACAATGAGCTGTGAAGCTTCCCTGACCCTGGCCCAAGTGCCTATGGGCTTCTGGGGCCCTGCAGGGTACAGGTAAGTATTTCTAGGGCAAGAAGAATGAGTGACATTGGGTCCCCGGCCTCTTGATTTTTTGTAATGACATCCCCGTTAGATTTGAACTTGTAGTGCCGGCTTTAGCATCCTCCGACTCCACCCCCACCCCACCCCCACCATCCAACCAGTCCTTCAACTGTTTTTTTGGAAAGGATCTCTCAGAGCTGGCCATTATGGCTTTACCTTTGGCCTTGACCTTTAAACTGGGTTGAGGCTGGGTGTGGTGGCTCACACCTATAATCCAAGCACTTTGGAGGCCAAGGCGGGCAGATCACCTGAGGTCGGGAGTTCAAGACCAGTCTGACCAACATGGTGAAACCCCGTCTTTAAAAAATAAATAAATAAATAAACTGGGTTGACTGTGTCCCACAACAAATCGATTGCCTGTGCTTTTTTTGCCACTCATCTCTTGAAAGCACGACCCTGGCTATGCTCCCATCATGCTAAAAACAGCCTTCAGTGGCTGCCCGTTGCCTTTTAGAATCATGCCCCAGCCCCGCCCCTGTAGCATTTCCAATCTGCTCAGCCAGCAGCTGCAGCCTCCCTTTACAAACTCAGCTGATACTTGGCAAACTGAATTCTTTTTTCACTTGCTCTGGACTTGGGCTCAACCTGGGGCTTTGACTCACACCATTTTTTCTGCCTCGCACTTCCCTCTCATTGCTCCCTTTGCCTGCTCAGCCCTTCCTCACGTTATTCAGGGCTTAGCTTCTGGGTGTCCCTGTCTCTTGCCCGTGTCTGGGACCTGGTATTTTTTTTTTTAATTAGATACTGAATAAAACTGTGGAACATCTTTCTCTGCTCTCCCTGGTTCTCTTCCGTGATCCTGTAGCCCCTGTCTCTCTCCTAGAGGTAAATTCTGTTGTGTGGTTCTTAATCATATTCTTCGTTGTGTAATTTTTCTGAGTACCTACCTTATCTCTCCTATTAGATTTTAAATACTGTCAAGCCAGGGACTGTGTTTGTTCATGTTTGTGTTTTTCACAGCTCTGAGAACAACAGGGCCTTTCCTTCCCAGGTTCACAGTCAATATTTGCTGACTGGGAGCAATTGCCTGTTCTAAACTGGGCCCTGGCCGAGGGAGGCGGGGTGAGAAGCCCATGAAAGTGCAGGTGCAGCCTGTAATTCCAGTACTTTGGAGGCTGAGGCGGGTGGATCACCTGAGGTTGGGAGTTTGAGAACAACCTGATCAACATGGAGAAACCCCGCCCCCCCATCTCTACAAAAAATACAAAATTAGCCATGCATAGTGGCATATCTGCCTGTAATCCCAGCTACTCAGGAGGCTGAGGCAGGAGAATCACTTGAACCTGGGAGGCGGAGGCGCAGTGAGCTGAGATCACACCATTACACTCCAGCCTGGGCAACAAGAGTAAAAGTCCGTCTCAAAAAAAAAAAAAAAAGGAAGGAAGTGCAGGTGCCCAGAGGCTAAATGGCCCTTCTCAGTGTTTGTTCTCTTCCCTACTTCCAGTTCTGGCTGGCTGGCTGTAGGGCCCACGACGGAGTTGAACATTTAGGATTCCAGAGCCTGTTGTTATTCATAAATTATCTCCTGGGAGTGGCTCAGTATTACTCCTTGCCTCTTAGCCCTGGCTTACTCCTCTTTCCAGCACTTGTAAATAAAATACAGTTGGTGCTTTATTGATTTACAAAGTCCGCTACAGAAGCTTATTTAAGTCCTGCATTAAAAGTGAAGAGAAACTAGCTGTGACAACGCCAGTAATTTAGGAAATCAACAGTATATTTACATAAGAGGGTTAATTTTAAGAGTTAAGCGAGCTTAATGCAAAGATGAGGTAGCTGAGATGGCTAAGAAGACCTAAATATTTTCAAGTGGCATGCAGGATACCTGCAGGGACTTTGAAAATGCATCCTCTTATTGTGTCCATTTCACTTAATTTTATGAGTTTCATTGCCCCCTGATTTAGTAAGTGTTCTTTCACATGTTAATTATGGACATAATTTTTTTTAAATTTTTTTTGTTTCTGTGTTGACGAGAGGGACAATTTCTATCAGCTGTGGGATTTAGGGTTTTTGTTTGCCTTTTAGCAATTAAGTAGCCATGAATGGTTTAACAAAACAGCTCATGCCTATAATTCCAGCATTTTGGGAGGCCGAGGCGGGTGGATCATGAGGTCAAGAGATCGAGACCATCCTGGTCAACATGGTGAAACCCTGTCTCTACTAAAAATACAAAAATTAGCTGGGCGTGGTGGCACATGCCTGTAGTCCCAGCTACTCGGGAGGCTGAGGCAGGAGAATTGCTTGAACCCAGGAGGCGGAGGTTGTGGTGAGCCGAGATCGCGCCATTGCACTTCAGCCTGAGTAACGAGTGAACTCCATCTCAAAAAAAAACAAAAACAAAAACAGTAAGGAGGTAAACCTTGTATGAACAACCCCCCAATCCCCCTAAAAAAGGAAGAGGGCAGTAGCCTCACAGGATAGTTAGATAATGCCATTCCCCTGCCAGCCACTAGTGGTCACTGTCAGACCAGGAAAGCTTGGTTGCTGTCTTTCCAGAGAGTTCCTGATGAGGCGGGGTTACAACTAGTTATTTGAACACGTGGGGTGAGTTAAATGTGGACTACCTGCGTTCATAGAATTTCAAAGTGCATAACGTGCTTCTAAAGCATTTAAAATTTCTCTTTCTTTACTTTCCTTTCTTTTTTTGGAAACAGAGTCTCGCTCTGTTGCCCAGGCTACAGTGCAGTGGTACAATCACATCTCACTGCAGTCTTGATCTCCTGGGCTCAGATGATCCTCTGACCTCAGCCTCCCAAGTAGCTCAGACTACAGGTGCATGCCACCACACCCTGCTAGATATATATATGTAATTTTTTTTTTTTTCAGATGGAGTCTTATTCTTTTGCCCAGGCTGGAGTGCAGTGTCATGATCTCAGCTCACTGCCACCTCCACCTCCCAGGCTCAAGCAATTCTCCTGCCTCGGCCTCCTGAGTAGCTGGGATTACAGGCGCGCACCTCCACGCCCGGCTAATTTTTGTATTTTTAGTAGAGATGGGGTTTCACCATTTTGGTCAGGCTGGTCTCAAACTCCTGACCTCAAGTGATCTGCCCACCTCGGCCTCCCAAAGTGCTGGGATTACAGCTGTGAGCCACCACGCCCGGCTGCTAATTTATATATTTTTTTGTAGAGACCGGTTTCACCATGTTGCCCAGGCTGGTCTCAAACTCCTGGACTCAAGCAATCTGTCCACCTTGACCTACTAAAGTGCTGGGATTATAGGCATGAACCAATGTGCCTGGCTGCATTTACATTTTGAGTGTTACATTTCCTCCAAGTACACTTAAAACTTTTGATTGGAGAAAACTCATTGATTTGGTCTTTAATGTCTCTTAACCTGATACATCCATTACCTCCACTTCACACAGGGAAAATCCAGTCACTATTGGGAGCAGAGGTTTGGTTTTCTTCTCTGGTGCAGTTCTATGCCACTTGGTAGAGCTTGCAGTGAGTAGATGGAGTGAAAATTACCTTACTGGTGTTAATAAAAGCTAACTTTCTTGCCTTCTAGCGAGGACGTCTTAAAGTCTTCCACTAAACAGTAATTCCTTTGGGTTTTGCCTTGCCCTTGCCTGGTTCTTGCTTTTAAAATGTTAATGCTCTACAGGAAAATTTTTGCATTAAGTCATTAACTCCTTAGCTGGGGACTTTATTTTATCCTTGACTTCAGCATCTGAGCTAGGCAAAAAATGGAGGATTCTGAAGTGGAGACTTGGCACTGAAAATAGGAAAATGACTGTCTCTTCATTTTTCCTGGCCGATGGCTATGCCTGCTTCAGGTGCTTGTTAAGTCCTTATTGAATGAATGAATGAATGAGTGAATGAATGAATGAATGCATAGCTGCCTGGCTGTGGATTTAAGCATCACAGGGATGGAGTTTAGCGGCATAGCAGCTGACCTCCTGAAGCCTGGAAGTCCCAGGGCAGAGAGGAAGGGCTGGGTGGGTGGGGTGCTTGGTCTTGACTTGTTCACAAGCCCCTTCGTCCTCTATCCTAGCCGCCAGAGCTCAGGGAATAGCTGAACCCAGGTTATGGTTGGTGGAAGGGAGGGAACTGAAAATTCCATGACAGTTTTTTCCTTTGCCATAGCTAAGAATAAGGCTGACAAATGGGCTTCATCTCATTTGCCTGTCTAACCAGTTGAAATGCCTCTTAGGAGTTCTGTGTTAAGAAGGATTCTGAGGTCCAGAGAGCCTCATGGTCAGCTAGCACTGTCTCACTGGGTTTGGGATGGGGGAAGCAGCACCATGTTTATTGGAGTCTGACCTTGCAGGACTAATTTTGTTTCTTTTCCTTCCTTCCTTTGTCCCTTTCTTCTCTAGGGACCCGACCAGAGCCTGGCCTGGGAGCCAGGATGGCCATCCACAAAGCCTTGGTGATGTGCCTGGGACTGCCTCTCTTCCTGTTCCCAGGGGCCCAGGCCCAGGGCCATGCCCCACCCGGCTGCAGCCCAGACCTCAACCCCCTCTATTACAACCTGTGTGACCGCTCTGGGGCATGGGGCATCGTCCTGGAGGCGGTGGCTGGGGCAGGCGTCGTCACCACGTTTGTGCTCACCATCATCCTGGTGGCCAGCCTCCCCTTTGTGCAGGACACCAAGAAGCGGAGCCTGCTGGGGACCCAGGTGTTCTTCCTGCTGGGGACCCTGGGCCTCTTCTGCCTCGTGTTTGCCTGCGTGGTGAAGCCCGACTTCTCCACCTGTGCCTCTCGGCGCTTCCTCTTTGGGGTCCTGTTCGCCATCTGCTTCTCCTGTCTGGTGGCCCACGTCTTTGCCCTCAACTTCCTGGCCCGGAAGAACCATGGGCCCCGGGGCTGGGTGATCTTCGCTGTGGCTCTGTTGCTGACCCTGGTGGAGGTCATCATCAACACGGAGTGGCTGATCATCACTCTGGTTCGGGGCAGTGTCGAGGGCGGCCCTCAGGGCAACAGCAGTGCCGACTGGGCCGTGGCCTCCCCCTGCGCCATCGCCAACATGGACTTCGTCATGGCGCTCATCTACGTCATGCTGCTGCTGCTGGCTGCCTTCCTGGGGCCCTGGCCCGCTCTGTGCGGCCGCTTCAAGCGCTGGCGTAAGCACGGGGTCTTCGTGCTGCTCACCACGGCCACCTCCATTGCCATCTGGGTGGTGTGGATTGTCATGTATACCTACGGCAACAGGCAGCACAACAGTCCCACCTGGGATGACCCCACGCTGGCCATCGCCCTCGCCGCCAACGCCTGGGCCTTCGTCCTCTTCTATGTCATCCCCGAGGTCTCCCAGGTGACCAAGGCCAGCCCAGAGCAAAGCTACCAGGGGGACATGTACCCCACCCGGGGCGTGGGCTATGAGACCATCCTGAAAGAGCAGAAGGGTCAGAGCATGTTCGTGGAGAACAAGGCCTTTTCCATGGATGAGCCAGCGGCAGGTGAGTCTCCAGGGGTGTCCCCCCATGGCCCCTTTCTCCATCCCGTATCTTTTATTGCCGGACAGGGAGCCAGTCTCTTGAGCAAAAGGGAAGGTTGTTGAGATTTTCTGTAGTTTTCTGCCTAAGTGTCTCTAAATTCCATTTATTTTAAAGATTTTTTTTTTGTCCAGGCACAGTGGATCATGCCTGTAATCCCAGCACTTTGGGAGACCAAGGTGGGTGGATCACTTGAGACCAGCCTGACCCACATGGTGAAACCCCCATCTCTACTAAAAATCCCCCCAAAATTAGCTGGGTGTGAGTAGCTGGGCATGGTGTTGCACACCTGTAATCCCAGCTACTTGGGAGTCTGAGGCAGGCGAATCACTTGAACCCAGAAGGCGGAGGTTGCAGTGAGCCAAGTTTGCGCCACTGCACTCCAACCTGGGTGACAGAGTGAGACTCCGTCTCAAAAAAAAAAAAAAAAGAAAAGAAAAAAATTAGCTGGATGTAGTAGTGCGTGCCTGTAATCCCAGCTACCCAGGAGGTTGAGGCAGGAAAATCACTTGAACCCAGGAGGCAGAGGTTGCAGTGAGCCAAGATCAAGCCACTACACTCCAGCCTGGGTGACAGAGTGAGACTCCGTTTCAAAAAAAAAAACAAAAAAAAAAAGTTTTTTTTCTATGTTTATATAATTCATGCATATATTCTTACTGTAAAATTTCAAACATTTCAGATAAAATGAAATTTTCCCCAGCTATGTCCCCCAGTCCTACCCATCCCATCCTGTTCCATCCCCCAGAAGTGACCACTGTTGACTGGTATAATATCTGTGTGCCTCCGTTTCTCCATCTGCAAAATGGGAATAATAACAGCACCTATTTCATAGGATTCTTGTGAGGATTAAATTTATTAGTGCCAGCTGGGCGAGTTGGCTCACACCTGTAATCCCAGCACTTTGGGAGGCTGAAGTGGGTGGAGCTTGAGCCCGGGGTTTGAGACCAACCTGGGCTCCATAGTGAGACCCCTGTCTCTACAAGTAATTTTTAAAATTAACCAGGTGTGGTGGTGCACACCTATGGTCCCAGCTCCTTGGGAGGCTGAAGCAGGAGAATTGCCTGAGCCCAGGAGGTTGAGGCTTCAGTGAGCCATGATTATGCCACCACATTCCAGCCTGGATTATCTTAAAAATAAATTGCTTAGTGCCCAGCTCATGAAAAGCTCTCTCGAAGAATTAGGTATTTGCTGTATGTGCATGACTATTATTTTACATATTTTACTAATACTATCCTTCTAGAACTTGTTTTTCTATTATGTATGTATCCATAATCACCTTGGTTTTCTTTAAAAGGAAGTATTTTTCAGTTAATTTCTTTTTTTCAATTTTTTGAGACAGGGTCTCGCTCTGTCACCCAGGCTGGAATGCAGTGGTGCGATCTCAGCTCACTGCAACCTCCACCTCCCCAGCTCAAGCGATTCCCCTGCCTCAGCCTCCCCCGGTAGTTGGGAATACAGACGCACGTCACCACACCTGGCTCATTTTTGTGTTTTTAGTAGAGACGGGGTTTCACTATGTTGGCCAGGCTGGTCTTGAACTCCTGACCTCAAGTGATCCATACGCCTTGGCCTCTTAAAGTGCTGGGATTACAGGCGTGAGCCACCACACCCAGCCTTTTTCTCTTTTAATGAAAGCACTTGGGGTGCCGCATAGTGGTCTCAGCAGCACCCTTGTTAGCTGTGCGGCCCCGTAGCATTTCCTCAGCACGGGCTGTGGCCAGCCCCTGTACTAATTCCCTTCCCCATGTGACCCACTGCACGCATCTCACGTGTTCTTCCTCAGCCTGCTGGCTGCAGCCTCTCATCTGACATGACCTGGAAATCTGGGGGCACCATCTCAAAGCCTTGACCGCGCCCCCACACTGTGATGATATGGAGGCCTGGGGGCTTAAGACTTTCTTAACTGCCGGGTTAACGGGCACCGGCTCTGGGGCCTCTGTTCTGGGGCCTGTGCCGGGAGGTCAGAGTCAGGCTGCCGCGGAAGTTCCAGAATCAGAGACATTCCTTTCTTTTCTACAAACTGTGAAATCCTCATAATCCCTGCTTTGGGGAAAGAGATGACCCTTGTCCTGCCAGGCACTTGATCTTTGATCTCCCCACCTGGGCGAAGGCGCTGGCCGCACCCCGGGGTGGCCCCTGTCCCACTCACAGAGTGTGTATGCGGGGGTGGAATTGGCAAAGCCCACCGGAGAGGCGGGGCTTATGGACAAGTGCTGGGAGGAGCCTCAGGCCCCGCCCCCACACCGAGTGCCTGTCAGGGCCAAATGGTTCTCAGCATTTGGGGCTGAGTTTTAACTTTTTTTTTTTTTTTTCTAAATGGAAAAATCAATAGAGTGAGCCCAGCACTTAGGAAGCTGTATAGGTTGCGGTCCCTCAGAGCTGGGGGACCGTCGGCCCTGCCGGAGCCAGACATCCGCTGTGCCGCCCTCCCAGCCAGGCCCGTTCCAAGGTCCCGGGAGGGTCTGCAGCCCTCCTCAAACACCCTGGGAGTGCCCAGTAGGGCGGAACACATCGGGAAACCAACACCGCAAAGGCACAGGGAAGTATCCCTGGAGCTAAAAATAGTTCTGGAAACTTGCCGGGGGGCCACGGGATGGGACTGCATTAAGGCTCCCCCGGCCAGGCTCTGGGTTGGTGTAGTGGGGGAAGGGGCGCCCAGGGAGGACATGAAGAGGCTTCGGCCGATGGGTCTCAGATGATGTATTTACCCCTGCGCCTGGCAGCTGGCACGTGGTGACAGGCAGAGCTGGAGGCTGGCCATCTTGGAAGGCAGCCGAAGGCCCATGTGTCCTCTTGGCCTCTGGCCCCAGAGAGCCGATGGGGGATGTGGAGGTTGCTGACAGAGCATTTTCTGAGCTGTTGGGTCCGGGGCTGGGGGTCCTGCATTGCAGGGAAGCCCACAGTGTCGTTTCCTCCCATGCATCTGTACAAAGGGGTGTTGGGCTTGGGAGGGGGCCCCCGTGTTCACAGCCTCACCCCCAAGTTGGGCACTCCTGGGTTAGAGACTATGCCAGGGTTGGCCTGTCCCTCTTCCCTGCCCCCAGAGAGCCTTGCTTGCCTTGTGGGAGGTGGGGAAGGGAGCTGAGAGCTCTGGGATCTTCAATTTGTTCCTGCTTTTCCTTGCAGCTAAGAGGCCGGTGTCACCATACAGCGGGTACAACGGCAGCTGCTGACCAGTGTGTACCAGCCCACTGAGATGGCCCTTATGCACAAAGGCCCGGTGAGTGGGTCCCCAGGTCCCCGTGACGCGGCTGGGCTATAGTGCACAGCCTTAGTGGGTCAGCGGGAGAGGGCCATGTGGCCGGAGCTGGCTTGGGTGGAAGTGGTGGGGGAAAGGCAGCCTTCTCCATCTGGTACTTCTACCAGCGAATCCAGAGCCTCAGTTCTCGACTTCCTTCTCCTGGAGCCGGTGTGCCCACCACCTTCAGTTGCACTGCAGTGGGGCCTGCCCTGTGTCACTGAGGCATCCACACAGGCCGTGTCTGGATGCTACGGGAAATGCTGGGTGAGCTCTCCTTGGTGGGAGCTGCCAGCTTTATTCCGGAGAACTTGGGGGAGGGTCAAGGAGGGTCTTAGCCAGGTGCTTCCAAAGTGGACAAGGGACCAAATGTAGCAGGTCTGGAGAGGTGTTTGTTTACTTCTGAACCACAGCTGTGCCAAGGGGGCCCGCGCTCCCGTCCCACTCCAGCAGGCAGTGAGTCTGACCTTACACCTCCCCTGGGTTCTGGAAACTAGATGCTCCGTTAGCAAGGGGAGGGGGGGAGCAGGAAGACGGTGGGTCGGATTCTACTCGCTTCTACATGTGTTCCTTCTCCTGGCTGGCAGAGGCTGTGGGGGAGAAGTCAGTGACCCGTCTTGGCAGGACGCTGGGAACAGGAAGCAAGGAGGTCAGCCGGGTGGCGTTCTCATCCCCCTCCCTGCCCTCTCTGTAAGAGCCCCAGGGCAGGGGGAGGCGAGTGTGGCTGAAGCTTCCAATCCCAGCGCCTCCCCTCTCCTTTAGCCTGAACCTGAGCCTGGGCAGAGGAGAGTTTCCCAAGGACCAGGAGTGGAAGCTGCGGGCCGCCAGCCCTGGGGGCGTAGGCAGCCACAGAAGCCTTTCCTGAGTGACTTCCCTCACCGCCATTGCGCCTTGCTCCCCCAGCGTGTTTGGAGTCGGATTCCTGGGGGATGATGTGGACTAACAGGGAGATTTTATCTGACTAGTTCTTAAAACATGGTCCCCGGCATTAGTCTCACCTGGGAACCTGCTAAAAGTGCAAATGGGGGCTGGGCGCAGTGGTTCACACCTGTAATCCCAGCACTTTGGGAGGCTGAGGTGCGTGGTTCACTGAGGTCGGGAGTTCAAGACCAGCCTGGCCAACATGCTGAAACCTTGTCTCTACTAAGAAAAAAAGAAGCCAGGCCTGGTGGCACACGCCTCTAGCCCCAGCTACTAGGGAGGCTGAGGCCAGAGGATCGCTTGAACCCAGGAGGTGGAGGCTGCAGTGAACCCAGATCTCTCCACTGCTCTCCAGCCTGGACAACAATATTTTTTATCTCAAAAAATAAATAAAAATAATAAAAGTGCGGGTGGGGCGGGGCCAGAGCTGGGATGGAGCCAACTGTTAGCATCCCTTCAGGGCATGGCCACCAGGGGGCCCTATCCAGCGCAGATCTGTAAGCCCTGCATTCAGCACTCCCTCCCCCAGCCCCAGTTGCTGCCAGCTGCTTGGGGCCCACTGGGGAGGGTCCAGCTATGAGTTGGTGAGGCTTAACAAGCAGTGCAGGTGATTCCAGTGCACACCCAGGTTCGGGGCCACGTGGACAGGGGCCATTGCAGACAGGCCTGAGGCCCTCCTGGGTCTGACTGACTAGAAGGGTGGTTCTGGGCCTGGGAGCTACAGAGATTTGGTGGCAGCTCTTTCCCATAGGGTAAGACACAGGGGCCAGGAATTCACCTTCCCTGCAGCATGGGAGCCAGAACAGCTACCTCAGGACCCTCTAAACCCCACAGCCGGTGTCTGTCACCCACAGGGGAGCAAGACCCAGTTCCAGGCAGAGAATTCAGGTTTCAAGACAACAAATCCGGGCCAGATGCAGTGGCGCATGCCTTTAATCCTAGTGCTTTGGGAGACTGACATGGGAGAATTGCTTGAGGCCAGGGGTTCTAGACCAGCCCTGGCAATGTAGTGAGACACACACCCTCTCAAACATCTCCAAAAGAAAAAAAAAAAGACTCCAAATCAGACCGGCCAGCCTAGATGCCCAGAAAGAGGTGTGGGCACACCGAGGGCCATGTCTTTGGCCGAGGAAGCCGCAGCTGTGATGCTGAGGGCTGGTAGTGACAGTGGTAGACTCGGGGTAAGATTCTTGGAGGGAGGGGGCCTGGGAGCTATACCAGACAGGTAGTAGCAGTTCTGTGTGGCTGACCCTCCACTGGCCCTAGGCTTTCCCTAAAGAATTGGAAGCGGGGGCGGGGGGGCTTGGGAAGAGGACCCCCCCTCTGTGAAGCCCCAGCACCATCCAAGGTCACCAGGGGCCCCGTTCCCATGCCCAGAGGCAGGGTGAGGTCAGAGGCTCAGATCTGGCCATCCCAGGCCGCCCCCTGGGGCCCAGCCAGAGGGGGACAGAGGAGCCGAGGGGGAAGCTGGGGGGGGGGATGGGGGGAGCTGGCAGGCCCAGCCCTGCAGGAAGCGAGTGTTTGTACATCCGCCCCGGCGGAACCTGGCTCCTGATCCCCGACCGTGAGACAGCCTGTTCTTCCTTCCAGTCCGAAAGAGCTTACGATGTCATCCTCCCACGGGCCACCGCCAACAGCCAAGTGATGGGCAGTGCCAACTCGACCCTGCGGGCTGAAGACATGTACTCGGCCCGGAACCACCAGGCGGCCACGCCGCTGAAAGACGGCAAGAACTCTCAGGTCTTTAGAAACCCCTACGTGTGGGACTGAGTCAGCGGCAGCCAGGAGAGGCGGGCAGATTTGGGGGAGGGCCCTGAGGACCTGGCCCCAGGCAAGGGACTCTCCAGGCTTCTCCTCCCCCCTGGCAGGCTCATCAGCGTGGGCCCCAGAGCTGGATGGGCCTCCCTTTCTGCCAGTGTTTGTGTGGATGTCCTGGGTGTCCCCACCCACTCCTCAGTGTTTGTGGAGTCGAGGAGCCAAGCCCGGCCTCCTGCCAGGGTCACCTCGGCGGTCTCACTCCAGCCAAATAGTGTTCTCGGGGTGGTGGCCGGGCAGCGCCTATGTTTCTCTGGAGATTCCTGCAACCTCAAGAGACTTTCCAGGCACTCAGGCCTGGATCTTGCTCCTCTGTGAGGACAAGAGTGCCTAATAAACATGTTTCTGCTTTATTAACTTTCTCTCTGGGGCTGTGGTTTCTGACCTGGGCTCCTGGCTTCCAATGAACCTCTCCTCCACCGTGGCCTGTGGATGACAAGTCTTTCTCTTCCCCTCCAAATCCAGCTCACATTTAAAGCTGCTGTAGATTTCTCCTTTTGTGCAATTAAGTAGCTGATGCCTCTCCCCCAGCGAGGGATTCTTTAGCAGGTCCTCTGTCTGTATTGTGTGCGATCAGATTGAACACCTGGGCTCAGCGCGCGCCTAGGATGCAGTGCCGAACCTGGGCTTGTCTGAGGCCAGGCAGCTTTCCTCTGGGACCCCCCTCCAGTGGCTGTGGGGGACAGGATTGGGAAGATGGGCCTTGAGCAGGTGGCTGTGTGTATAAGGGAAGATGAACTAATTTCAGCTTCTCCTGGGATGAATGACGGTGAAGATCCCATAGGGGACAAAGTGGAGACTCTTCTGCTCCATGCTTTGAGATCACACCATGTGATACGTGCAAAGGAATGGCCTAGAGAGGGTCAGAAATTGTTTATGAATGGGTTGACAGAGGTGCAAAGGGTTGGGCCAGTTCTGGTTGGTTTCATTCCTGAGTGGTCAGTTAAGTGTCCATTTGTGCAGAGCGCAGTGGCTCACGCTTGTAATCCCAGCACTTTGGGAGTTCCAGACTAGCTTGGGTAACATAGTGAGATGCTGTTTATACAAAAAAGATTAAAAATGTAAAGAATTAGCCAGGCATTTGTCGCAGCTACTCACAGAGCTGAGGTGGGAGGATGTCTTGAACCCAGGAGGTTGAGGCCGCAGTGAGCTGTGACTGCACCACTGCACTCCTGTCTGGCCAACAGCAAGACTCAGTCTCAAAAAAAAGAAAGTCAGTTTGCTCAGTACTGTAAGGTGAGCAAAAGCCTTTCCTCATCAGCTCATTTGTTTTTTAATTTAATTTTTTTTTTTTTTTGAGACAGTCTTGCTCTGTCGCCCAGGCTGGAGTGCAGTGGCACAATCTTGGCTCACTGCAACCTCTGCCTCCCAGGTTCAAGCAAGCGATCCTCTTGGCTCAGCCTCCCGAGTAGCTGAGATTACAGACATGTGCCACCACACCCGGCTAACTTTTCTATATTTAGCAGAGACAAGGTTTCACCATGTTGCCCAGGCTGGTTGCAAACTCCCGGCCTCAAGTGATCTGCCCACCTCGGCTTCCTCAAGTGCTAGGGTTACAGGCATGAGCCACCACGCCTGGCCCACCAGCTCATTTTATTCCCCAAGGCTGCCCTGGGAGGTGGGCAGGACTAGTATTCTCTCCCTTTTCCAGACTCAAAGTCCCAGAACTATACCATTTTGGGGTAAGACAGGGTCTCGGAGTGGTTATACCGCCCCCTTTTACAGGTAAGCGAACTGATCCAGAGAGGTCTGGGTGGCCAGGCCAACACCGACCAGGTTTTCCTAAGACCCTGACGGACAGCGGCCTTTCTCCGTGACCCACGCTGGGCGAGCCAGTCCAGTGGGTGGCACTTCCAGCTGTGTGGATGAGACAGCAGGGTCCTGACCTTTGGATGCTGGCTGGAGGCTTTGCCAGGGGGCTGCCAGGCCTGCCCCGGGGGAGCCCACTCCTCCCAGGTTTGCGAATGTTTCTCCCCAACTAGTCAGAAGCTATTTTCTGATAGCAGTTGTAGGGAAGAAATGTTTTTGTTGAAAGGGAGAGAAAGGTTGCTGGGAAAAAAAAATAAACTTCTCCCAAACTTCTTCTGTGTTCAGATTGCAGTGGCCTCCTGGGGACTGAAACACTATTTTTAAATAAAAACCAGTGCTCGGGCCCCGCGCAGTAGAGTCCCTTTTGACTCTTGTTCTTTCTGGTTACTTTAGGCTCAGTCCCCGCAAAGTAAAACAAGATGGTAGAAGCCCTCTTCCCTGGATCGCACGGCATCCTGATGTCCTCATTCCTCTGTACCCCAGGCTGGGCTGGGCCCAGCACATTTCCCTTCCTTGTCATTGGAACTAGGAGGGACCAGAGGCCACCGACCTGAAGGATTGGACTGAGTGGGTCCCCGTGAAGCCCTGAGCATGTGACTGGAGCGCCTAGGGCCCCTCCCTTCCTGCCCAGCCCATCTTCCTGGTCCCCAAGTGGCTGTGGCAGCAGGGAGCCGTCCCAAGGCTGCCTCCAGCTCCCCCTCTTGACACCCTCCCCGAATCATAGCCCCTGTGTCCCTGAGCTGTGGTTCTCCAGATGGCCATCCTCCCCATTGTGAAAGGCAGGCCTCAGTACCCCATCTTGACTCTGGACCTTCCTGGCCCCGCCATCTTGGTGTCTGGCATTAGCTTGTCCCACCCTCTGCCTAGATGGATCTCCTCCATGAGTCTTTGGAAACAAGCCAGGGCAGAAGTTGGCCCTTGCCCTTCTCACCAGGGCCTCCTGCCACCACCTGGACTGTGGAAGGCCACTGAGATGGGGGCGGAGCTCAGCCCGAGGCCTGGTCACACTGCTGCTCTCCACAGCCTGTGGGTCCCAGATCTGAGCCCCTGGGGTGTTTCAGTCCAGAACCCCTAAGCCGTCCACTTCTTCCACGAAGTGGGTCCCACCAGCAAGCCAGGCCAGCCCTGCCTGCACTCTGCCCCCACTACCCCTTGCCGTCTGGGACGAGGATGACCAGCTCTCTCCATCCAGCACTACCTCATGGAGAGCTCACTAAGGATTTGGGAATGGCAGGCCACCCTGGCAGCCGGGGTTCAAGGTGGCTCCTGTGGCAAGAACAGGTGTCAATGGACCTGATTCCCCCAGATCTCATGGGTTCTGGGAATGCAGCAGGGGCCTCCCGTGGCTATTCCAATATCTCCGGTCAGGGCCTAGAAGCACCCTTAGGACATGTGGGATTGGGGTCAGGACTGTCTTCTCAGGGACCAGTGGAGAGGCCTGGACCAGATGAACTGGAGTCTAGGCTTCTCCCGAGACTGGCACTTGGACGTGGGGGAGGCCTGTGAGATCCAGGACTAAAGATGCTATTTCCTGATGGGCAGATATGTGAGTGGCATCCTCAGGTAAGTGGGACCCAGGACTAAAGTCTGTGCTCTTTTCTGATGGGCAGATGCTTTAAGTTTCTACCTCACCTTGGGCAGCACCTGGGTGTGCCGGCGCTGGTTCGTCACTGGAGGAGCCTCTTGTGTTCTGGGCCCTCGGACATGCTCCAAAGGATCCTGATGGTCACCCAGGGAAGACGGGGCCCTCTCAGGGGCTCCATGGCGCTGGCACCAAGGACAGAGATGGGCACAGCTCCAGGCTGGTGAAAATGGGCTCTCTTTAGCATCGTCTCCTAGGGTTTTTCCTGCCCCTGGTACCAGACGGAGCTGACTTATCCAAGGTGGGCCCTGGAGCTGAGTCCTCAGCCCAGCAGCACCTCTGGGTGCCAGGGTGGAGGGTGACGACCTAGCAGCACCTCCTCAGGGGGAGGTGCCCTATAGCCAGTTCCACCGCTCTCCAATGCTACCCCCCGTCCCCAGCAGCCTGTGCCTTTGTCACTGGCATATTTTTCCAGAGCTAAATTGGGCACGTGATCCCTGCAGAGTAGGACTGCTGCCCTGCCTGTGGCCCCCGAACTCTGTGTTGCTGGCTTGCTGAAGTCCATGATCACAGTGTTATTTCCCTCCGGTGGAAGGGAAGCGGGGAGTTCCACGGACCTCACGCTGCTCTCGGTCTAGCTTAGCAGCCCTGAGATCCCTTAGAGAATCAAGGCACTTTCCTAGGTGATAATTTCTTTCTTTTTTGAGATGGAGTTTCGCTCTTGTCGCCCAGGCTGGAGTACAGCGGCGCAATCTCAGCTTACTGCAACCTCCACCTCCCGGCTTCAAGCAATTCTCCTGCCTCACTCTCCCAAGTAGCTGGGATTACAGGCACCTGCCACCACGCCCAGCTGATTTTTTATTTTTGGTAGAGACGGGGTTTCACCATGTTGGTCAGGCTGGTCTCAGACTCTGACCTCAGGTGATCCGCCCGCCTCAGCCTCTCAAAGTGCTGGGATTACAGGAGTGAGCCACCTTGCCCGGCCTCTAGGTAATAATTTCAAAGGAGTCCCTGGCAGTGCCTGATGCCCAGAGGCTACAGTCTCCAGTGGACATGGGTTTGTGTATAGCCTGAGTCCTCTGAGGGTCTGCTCATGAAGCTCAGGGAGGGATAGGCTCCTAAAAGATGCAGGCTGCTGGTATTCAGGAGTACCCTCCCACTGGCCCTGCTGACTCCTGCCCGGGCCAAGTGGCAAAGAAGACAGATGAGTTCTTAGGAGGAGAGAGGCGGCTTCTTGGGGTGATCAAGCAGAATCACAAGATTTGAATGGAAGAAAACTAGAAGAGGTAGAGCTTGTTGCAGATTCACCATCATCCAGCCAACACCGTAGGAAACCTCACACCCGCCACTGTCACACCACACAGCTCAATGCCGAGGACTTTGGACTTCATAACTGCTCAGAATTAGATGACCTTACCCTCCGTGGATGAGGGCTTACTACCACTGAATTCCTGTGTGTTCATAAATTCTTCTGGGATTTACTAGTTTTGTTTTGTTCTTTAAAATTGTTTTTAGAGATGGGGTCTTGCTATACTGCCCAGGCTGGTCTCGAACTCCTGGCCTCAAGCGATTCTCCCATCTCAGCCTTCCAAGTAGCTGGGATTCCAGGTGCCTGCTCCCCCGCCCCACCCCCACCCTGCCTCTGAGATTTCTTCACGTGTATTTCCCCCATATACCTCTTGCTTTTTCTTTTTTTTTCTTTTTTTTTTTTTTTTGAGAGGGGTCGGAGGTTTCCCATGGGGACGCGCACTGCCCCCACGGGGGCCCAGGGATTCCCCGCCCCCCTACCTCTTGCTTTTTACACCAACAAAGGCTGTTTGATTTCAACTAACCTTTTTCTCTGTTGGGGGTTTATTTTAAGGGGAAAACCAGGCCTCCAAAAACCACTGAGCTCTCAACCAGCCAAGGCCAGAGAACTCTGCCGCCTACACAAGATGTGGGTGGGGGGGAGGCAAACCCAGTAGTAACCCTGTTGCTGCCTGGCATGGCCGGGAGAGGCAGCCAGGAAAACCCATTGGGTGAAATTCTCTGTACACAGAAAGGCATACCAAAGGCCAGCTGTCACGCCTGTAATCCTAGCACTTTCGGAGGCCGAGGTGGGTGGATCATGAGGTCAGGAGTTTGAGACCAGCCTGGCCAATATGGCGAAACCTAAAAATTAGCCAGGCCTGGTAGCGCACGCCTGTAATCCCAGCTACTTGGGAGGCTGAGGCAGGAGAGTTGCTTGAACCTGGGAGGCGGAGGTTGCAGTGAGCTGAGATCGTGCCGCTGCATTCTAGCCTGGATGACAGAGCGAGACTCCGTCTCAAAAAAAAAAAAGACATACCAGAACCAGGGATGGCTGATAAATCCCCCCAGGCCATGAAGACCTGCCGAGTGCCATGCCTGGCTTTCCAGTTTACTCGTGTGTCCGCTCTTGTTCATCAGCCACCCACAACTCATAGAAGAGAGCAGGCAACGGAGGCTAAGTGCCTGTCCCGGGGGCAGGGAGGTGCTGCCCGGAAGGGTCTGTCGGCCCTCCAAGCCATTCTCGCCAAGGCCAGCACTTTCACTAGCCCCAGAGGACATGCCAAGGTCAGGCCCAGGAGCCAGGGACCAGCATTTGTTTCCTGTCTGCCGTCTCCACTCTGGAGCCTCCAGGAAGCTGCAGTCCCTGTTCACAGCAGCTGCATGAATTATTTAGCATCTGCACCAGACCGGGAGTGCTCTGACCTCATCCTCCTTGGGCTCAGGGTGCGGCTCTGACCTCATCCTCCTTGAGAAAAGGTTGCTGATCGGCAGAGGCTGGAGTGGCGGGTCCCTCTGGGGTGCGGGTGATTAAAAGAATCAGTTCACCAGTGCCCTTGGAGAAGAGGGTAGGGAGCAGGGACCCATGCCCTCGTAGCAGGAGGCCACTGCAGCAGGGAGAGAATATGACTGGAATCAGAGGCTGCAGGTTCAGATCCTGGCTGTTAGTAGCTCTGTGACCTTCAGTAGCTCCCTTGGTCCTTCCTCAGGCTTCTCATCTGAAAAACGGGGGTACCTGCCCCCTGAGTTTGTGATTGGCATTCTGTCCCCTCGGGGTCACCCCTTGAAAGTCATAGCCAAGGCAGAGGATCCAGGCACCATCTGCCCAGTGTTTCCTTCCCAGACAAGTAGATCTCCCGGCCAGATTTCAGTTTGGCACCTCCTGGTGCCACATCCTCCCTTCCCTCTGCTGTGCCTCATGCCCTGGGTCCCCAGAGTGGGTGGCTTGGCAGGTTGCCTCGGCTGGAAGAGGATGCTAAGGCAGTGCCCGTGCCTGATTGGCAGGGGAGAGGGCTAACAGGCATTAGGAGGGTCACCAGGTGCACAGGAAGTCTAAGAAGCTAGGCTGAAGAGCTGGGACGGAACTGCTCTCTGCCAGCAAATGTCCACTGAGTGTCCACTGGGTGGAGGGGGAGTGGGTGGAGATGAGAGCGATCTGGTCCCTGCCCTGCTTTGCCAGGTCAGGCCTGAGGGCTGAAGTGGGAGTGGCCATGGTGAGTCCCAGGAAATGCGTTTTGGGATTAAGCAGGCAGGTGTCTTCAGCAAGCTTCCACCATCCCCTTCCAAAGCGGCACTTTGGAGGTGGGCAGGGCGTCTCGGGCCAGGACCTGGCTCCAGCTAGCTCTGTGGCTTTGGACAGCTATCTTGACTCCCCCTCAGTTTCCCCATCTGTAAAATGCACCTCATGTGTCCAGCTCTGTCTAAGCCCTGGAGGTGGGGTCCCCAGCAGTGGAGAGAGGACCTAAAGCCCCAGGGCTGTGCCGCAGATGGACCCCCAGGGATTCCGACTCAACGTCTGGAACAGAACTGGGAAGACAGAGGCCCACCGCCTGGCTGTGCTTTGGACAGAGAAGCTGGGTCCCGAGGGGGCGAGTGGGGCCAGTCTCAGCCGGCTACCCGCTCCATCCCCCAACCCCTCGTCCCCCGCAAACTCCTCCAAGCCAGGGTCCCGGAGGTGGCTCTTTCTTCTGATTGCCCAAAGGTGACGGTGGCTCGCCTCCCCCCTCTAACTCCACCGATGGCGAGAGAGGGACTGCGGGGAAAGTTTTACGCTGCGTCCTTAACCCAGCGTCCTAACCTGACCGGGTTGGGAGAGGGCGCGGGGCCCTGGAACCCCAACTGCAGACAGCCCACTCCACTGCACGCACCTGCGTGGGGGGAGGTGGGGGTGGGCCCGAGCAGCCGGCGCGCCCACGTGCCTCTCCCGCGAGGGCCCGGCCACCCCAGCGCCAGCCAACCCGAGGCCGCCTCCCGCGCCCCACCCCAAACCCCGCCCCGGCCCCTGCAACCCGATCCGCGCCGCGGGGCCGCAGCAGGAGCCATCTGTCCCAGTTCCTGCCGCAGCCTGGGGTCCCGGCCGCCGCGCTCCGCCCCTCCCCGCCCTCTGCGCCGGGCCTTGTAGCCGCCGGGTATTGCGGGGGTCGCATTCATCCCCGTGTCTCCCAGGCCAGAGCAGAAACGGGGGTGGGGTGGGTGACGCCAGGGAAGCAGGCCCTAGCCCCTTTTCCCAAGGGAAGAAGCCCCTCCTGGAGGCCTGCCGGGTCGTGGAGTCCCCGCGAGTGGGCGTAGTGGGGCCGAGGGCACGGGGAACCCTGCGGCTGCCTTCGGTCTGGCTCTAGGCCGGGGTTCCTCGGCTCCGCCAGCGACATTTGGGCCGCATCGCTGTGTAGTGGGGCTGGCCCCAGCACTGCAAGATATTGGGTGGCATCCCTGACCCCCTCCACTGGATGTCAGGGGCACAGGCAGCCCCCAAGCCGTGGCAACCAAAACCGTTTCGGGACACGGCCAAACGTCCACAGGGGGCAAACTGTCCCAGTGGAGACCCACTCCCCTAGGCTTTCACGGTGGGCATTTGAGGCAGTCACACAGGCTCAGGGCCTGGAACCCGAGGTCCTCTGCATCCCAGGATTCTGGTGCTGGCCTCCCCCTCTCCCCCGCGGCTGCCAGCTGCTTCAGGCCAGCCTGGGAACTGTGACCCTTGGCCTGACAGTATTTGGGCAGCGTGTTACCTGCCAGGCCCTCTCACTGCAGGGACACCTTCTGCCCCACCCTGATGTGGGTGCTGGGACGGGGGATGGGACAGGGGATGCTGGAGGCAAGCCGGTCATTAGCAGTCAGGCCGGTTGGGGCACCAGAAAGAGACCCAGGCATTGAGTGTCCATGGGCAGCCTGAGGTTCCCGAGGAGAAGCTGGGCTGAGGCCACCGTGTGAGTCCAGGAGCTGTTAGGGCTGAAGGTCAGGGGGCATCCTGGCCCACAGGGCCCATCCCTTACACACACACACACACACACACACACGGGGTGGGGCGTGGGAAGGGCACAAAGACACACACGGGGTGGGGCATGGGAAGGACACAGAATACACACACACACACACACACACACACACACACACACACACACACGGGGTGGGGCGTGGGAAGGGCACAAAAGGAGTTGGTTCCAGCTGGGGAGGATCCCTCCCTTTCCCTTTACCAGGCTCATTTAGGGGCTCAACAGAGCCAGGAGGGCGGTGAGAGGGCTGGGGCAGAGCGCTGTTGGCCCCAACCCCCATCTGCATCCCACCCCACAAAGCAAAGCAGAATTTTTAGAAGACTCCAATTCCGGACTTAAGGAGGTCCAGGAGGTTTTAGTCGTCCCCCGCCCCGTATATTCACAATTGCCTGGATTTGCATAGGAAATCTGGAAAGAGACAAAAGGCACCATAACAGATGTGAAAGTGGACCAGTGGGGGGGGAGATGGCGGTGGGGGGGGCAAGGCGGTTGGGGGTGGGGACCCACTGGTACCAGGCAGATGAGGGACAAGAAGATTTTTTCTGTCTTGTTTTGCTTTTCTCTCTCTCCTTCCTTTCTTTCTTTTCCATGAATACAAATTACATATTTTAAAAAATTCATCTGAAAGAAGAAAAGGGGCCAGGGTAGCAGTGGCCCCCAACCAGCAGCTGCAGCACCTTCGATGTCCCTGCCCCAGCCCTCACACAAAGGCCAGACTGAGCTACCCTCAGCCACACTCCCCTTCCTCATCTCTCCCCCCTGAAAAATGTGGGCCAACTTTTACCCTGCCTAGATTTTTCAACACATTCTCTCTTTGGGAGGGTTTTCGAGGAGGCTGGGGTGGGGAGTGTGTGTCCCATTGCATGCATGTGGCATGGGGTGCCTGCCCTCCACCCAGCTTGCTAAATGATTCTTCAAAGACTGAATTAGAGTTACATTCGTGGAGCAGATTGGTGTGCTGTTTCTCCGCGCGTAGCTCATCATTATAAAACGTGCCGTGTCCCGGCGGGAGCAGACAACCACAGGCATGGGAATAGCATTTGGCTCATTAATCCATTGGTTCATCAGGTCTTCATCCATATTTATCAAAGGCTGCTCCGTGACATCATTCTAATTAACATCAGTTCCCACCCTGATCTCTCACCTAGAACCCACAGTTCTTTCACCTCCTCAAATCTGAGGCTTCTATCTCCCCAGCCCACTGCAGCCAGGTGTCCTCGGTCTCTGAGGTGAAGCTCTTACTGTGTGTGCCAATTCCTCAACTACTTGGCGGTGTCCACAGATGCTGACCTGCTCTGAGGTCTCCAGGGGCAGAGTCACCCCCATCCCTGCATCTGTGTTCATGTCCCTGTGTTGGGGATGAGGGCTCACTTGATGGGGACTTTGGTCACCTGGGGGACAGCTGTGTCCCAGCTTTGAAAGTGAGGCCGGTGGGCCAGGCATGGTGGCTCACACCTGTAATCCCAGCACTTTGGAAGGACAAGGCAGGTGGATCACTTGAGGCCAAGAGTTTGAGACCAGCCTGGCCAACAGAGTGAAACCCTGTCTCTACTAAAAATACAAAAATTAGCCAGGCATGGTGGCGGGTGCCTGTAATCCCAGCTACTTGGGAGGCTGAGGCAGGAGAATTGCTTGAACCCAGGAAGTGGAGGTTGCAGTGGGCAGAGATTGTGCCACTACACTCCAGGCTGGGTGACACATGGAGACTCTGTCTCAAAAAAAAAGAAAAGAAAAAAAAGGAATGAAAAAAGGAAAGAAGGGAGGGAGGGAGGGAGAAAGTGAGGCCAGGGAGAGGGGGAGGGGAGGGGGAGGGGAAAATGAGGCCGGGGGAGATAACCTGGGTTGGAGTTGGGGACTCTCTCTCTTGGTCATAGTCAGAAGGGTTAAGAGGTTGCTCTGCTGGGCACCAGTGAAGTGCCAGGTGTTCTCATAACCCCCACGCACTCCAGTTCCTAAACTTGTCTGATTCTAGAAATCATCTGGGGAGGTTTGTTAAAATGGCAGATTCCCAGTCCCCAGCCAGAGAGACGCCTGATTCAGCTGGTCTGAGGCAGGCCCCAGAATCTGCATTCTCAACCAGTAGTTTCCTAGGTGTTTGTTACATCAGCCAAGCTTGGGCCCCACTGCTGTAGGGGAGGCTGAGAGGGGTTAATGCCATCTCCACCACTGCCTGGGGAGTTGGGAGAAGAGGTTGGGTGACTGAGTGACCGGGAGGCCTTTCAAGCCATCACCTTCTCATTTTTTCCATGGTGGCGGTGGGAGCTTGTGTGGGGACTGTGGTGTGGGGGTGGGGGTAGGAGAGGGAAGAGTCAAGAGATCTAAGGCTGTGGTCCCCCATGTTCCCCCATGACAGAGGACCCATTTGAGGATAGGCTGGACGTTTTTCTGTATTTTTCAAGGGCTCCGTTCGCCCTCCTTCCAGAATTCCTCAAGGGGGAGAGAGAGCAAGTGGGTTGAGAAGGAGGTTCAGGGCTGGGTCCAGGACCCCCCAGCCAGTCATCTGCCGTTTCCCCATGTCTGATAGAAGGGGCCGCTTCCAACCCAGGCCAGTGGGATTTCTGCCTTTCAGCTTTTAAGGCAATCCTTTGTTTTCCTGTCTTTGTTTACATGTTTCCCACAAAACCATGAACTCCTGAAAAGGAGATATTATGGTATTTTTATCTTCATGTCCGCATCTTTGGGCCCAGTGCCTGGCTCAGTGGGGGCAGCCATTAATGTCTGTTGAACAAATTGGCAGTGCCTGGGCACCGAGCGCCACCTGGCGGTGTCAGTGGGCGTGGTAGTGCTTAGATCTCAATTGGAGCAGCGGACCTGGGGGGGATGCATCCTGGTCCCCTGCTTTGGGGCGGCCCATCCAAGTGTGAAGTTGTGTAGGGGTGGGGTAGGGGTCCCTGAACAAGGTCTGGTGGGGGAGGCAAGGGGTGGGCCTTTGAAAGATGTGACTCTCCCAGGATAACAAGAGGCAGGTGGGAAAGGGAGCTGGAGACACTCGGGCGTGGAGAAGAGAAGAGGGAAAGGAGGCTGTGTGATGGACCAGGTGAGGCCGAGGAGGCTCTTCTGCTCCCTCTGGATAGGGAAGAAGAGGCACGGGCCCCAGCACAGTGCATTCCCCGTGAGTATGGAGGGCGGTGGTGATGTGGTAAAGCCTGTGGAAACGACAGCAATCCCCACCTTTGCAGAGTGTGGACACTGTGGGGTGCTGTGATTGTCAGTCCCATTTTGCAGGTGGAGAAGCTGAGGCTCAGAGAGGTTAGTAACTCTGCCAAGGTCACACAGCTTATGAGAGGCAGGGGATTCCAACCAGGCTGTGAGACCCAGAGTCCATGCTCCTAATCACTCGCAGCATTCATTCATTCATTCATTTATTCACTTTCAAAACCAACTTTATGGGCCTGAATCAGCAGAAAGCTGGGACTTGTCATGCTGAGTCCTCCCTGAAGGGACCCCCTTTTTGTTGTTTTATTTTTTTGAGACAGAGTCTCGCTCCCATCCCGCAGGGTGGAGTGCAGTGATGCGATCTCCGTTCACTGCAACCTCCGCCTCACGAGTTCAAGTGATTCTCCTCCTTACCTCCTGAGTAGCTGGGATTACAGACATGCGCCACCACACCCAGCTAATTTTTGTATTTTTAGTAGAGATAGGGTTTCCCCACATTGGCCAGGCTGGTCTTGAACTCCTGACCTCAGGTGATCTACCCGCCTCGGCCTCCCAAAGTGTTAGGATTACAGGCGTGAGCCACCATGCTCAGCCAGGACCCTCTTTTGTCTGCGGAGAGTTTAGGTAGTCCCGGGGCTGGAGAATATCTCCCTGAATTGGAAGGGCGACTCCTGCACTTCTTTCCCCGCCTATGCTGTCTGGTGTCTGAAACCTCTTTTCTCTCACGCAGTACCCTCCCCCAACCTTCCTCAGGGCATGGAAGGCCTGCCAGGGCTCCACTCATGGGTTCAGGCATGGATGTTTTCACCATTCTTCTTTAGAGGCAGGATCTCCACATGCTGCCCAGCCGGTCTAGGACTCCAGCCCTCTTCCCACCTCAGCCTCCCGACTGGCTGAGATTGCAGGTTCGGCCACCATGCCCAGCTGGCATGGATATTTTTGAAAGGCCCCCGAAGGATTGTGCACCCAGGCTTGAGACTTCTGCCAGCGTCTGTGCGGCAAATGTGGTCAGCAGGACTGGGAAACCGCGTTGGAGTTACGTCTCTTTCATAGACACTCTGACCCCTGTGATGGTTAATACTGAGTGTCAACTCGATTGGATTGAAGGATGCAAAGTATTGTCCCTGGGTGTGTCTGTGAGGGTGTGGCCAAAGGAGATGAACGTTTGAGTCAGTGGTCTGGAAGAGGCAGACCCACCCTGAATCTGGGGGGGACACCATAAAAGCAGGCGTGAGAAGAGCAGACGGGCTGAGTCTTCCGGCCTCCATATTTCCCGTGCTGGATGCTTCCTGACCTTGAACAGTGGACTCCAAGTTCTTCAGCTTTTGGGCCAGTGGTTTGGCAGGGGCTGTTGGGCCTTCGGCCACAGACTGAAGGCTGCTCTGTCGGCTTCTCTGCTTTTGAGGTTCTGGGACTCGGTCTGGCTTCCTAGCTCCTCTGCTTGCAGACGGCCCGTTGTGGGACCTCCCCTTGTGGTCATGTGAGTTGACACTCCTTAATAAACTCTCTTCGTACATACATCTCTGCTAGCTCTGTCTCTCTAGAGAAACCTAGTACACCCCAGAACCACCCATGATAAAAGTTGACTCTCCTATTCTCTAGAAGGTAGAGACCTCCGCAGTATTTATTTATTTATGATTTTTTGAGATGGAGTCTTGCTCTGTCACCCAGGATGGAGTGCAGTGGCGCAATCTCTGCTCACTGCAACCTTCGCCTCCCAGGTTCAAGCAATTCTCCTGCCTCAGCCTCCCAGGTAGCTGGTATTACAGGTGCCCACCAACACGCCCAGATAAGGTTTTGGTATTTTTAATGGAGACGAGGTTTCACTATGTTGTCCAGGCTGGTTTCGAACTCCCGACCTCAAGTGATCCACCCACCTCAGCCTCCCAAAGTGCTAGGATCACAGGTGTGAACTGCTGCACCCAGCCCCTCAGCAGTATTTAAGGTCACAACCCAGGTCCCTGCACTTGTGGCCAAAACACATGTTCACAAAGGGGTTCCTGGCAGCTGGGAGCCCTGGGGTGGTGTCCCTTGACCCCAGAGCCTTACAGTAAAGGATTTAACCTTACTCAGGGGAGGGGGAAGGAGGCGTGAAACCCAGATAACTGTCTTTGCCCTCTCAGTCCTAGAGGCAAGGCGGGCGTTCCCTAACTCCCCACCTGTGGCCTAGCCCCTCCCCTCTTGTGATACAGTCCATCAGAGGCAGGCAGTGGAGCCACAGTGCCTCAGCCAGCTCACCCTAATGGGGCAGCTAGGCAGTCCCAGGTTGGCCTCAGGGCTGCAGGCCCTCTTGGGCATTGAGAGCCCCCTGGGTCTCCTCGCTGCCAACCAGGAGCCCAAGAGACCACAAAGGCCAAGCCGCAGCACCCTTGGTGCCTCCTGGGTGGCCTGGTCTGAAGTCTGGGCACTGTGCCATTTTCTTCTCTGTGACATCTTTTAAAAACATTTTTATTATTTTTCTAGAGACAGAGTTTCTCTCTGTGTCCCAGGCTGGAGTGCAGGGGCACGATCATAGCTCTCTGCAGCCTCCACCTCCTGGGCTCAAGCCGTCTCGGGCCTCGGTTTCCCAAAGTGTTGGGCTTACAGGCTCGAGCCACTGCGCCTGGCCCTCCCCTGTGACCTCTGCCTTTCTCCTTTCATCCACTCCTTCTCTCCCTTGGAGGGCTTCACCCTCTGGAGCCTTCAGATTCTACTCCAAAGGGGCTGGAGCCTTCCCCTGTTCCTGGTCTACTGGCTGGGGAATCTGGGAAAGAGCCGGGTACAGACGCCTCTCCACTTCCAGATTTGCAGAGATAGGAACAGATTTGCCTGTCCACGAAAACAGGCAGTTCTAGCAGCCACCATCAGATGGCGACAGAGGCTGCTCGTGGCTGGCCAGTTTTGACCGCCTGGGTTCCAAGGACAGCAGCTTCTTTGGGGGGCTGTAGACCGCGCCCCTTGCGGGCTGCTGAGTCCCACTGCCTGATTTGCATCCTCTGGCCCCAGCCACTTTGGGAGTTAGAAGCAGGACCGTGGGAGCCCCTCAAGCACCTCCCCACAACCTGCCTGCTCCAGGGCTCAGTTTCCCCTCTGGTCCACCCCAGCTCCACCCTGTCCAGCCTCTGCTCACTCTACTGCCTGCCACCCTGAGTTTTTAGGGCCACAACGTGTCCCCTTGGGGCCAACCAGATGTGGGACAGAAAAGCAGGGATGGGTGGGAGGTGGGGACAGAGCCAAGGTAGAGCCAAGGTTCTTTTTTTCTCTTTTTTGGAGATGGAGTTTCACTGTCACCCAGGCCGGATTACAGTGGGGTGATCTCAGTTCACCACAACCTCCACCTCCCAGGTTCAAGCAATTCTCCTGCCTCAGCCTCCGGAGTACCTGGGACTACAGGTGTGCGCCACCACAGTGGGCTAATTTTTGTATTTTTAGTAGAGACAGGGTTTCACTATGTTGGCCAGGCTGGTCTTGAACTCTTGACCTGAGGTGATCTGCCCACCTTAACCTCCCAAAGTGCTGGGATTACAGGCGTGGGCCACGGTGCCTGGTCCTGGAGCCAGGGTTCTAAAGCCAGGTGAGCAATCATGAGTTGGGGCAGAGAGAAGGTGCTGGGTTTGGGGTGCCATGGAACCGGATAGGAATATGTTGGGCACACCCGGGGCCAGGCCAGGCCAGTCCTGGACTTTGCCTTCAGCTGTGTTGACATGCAGCACCCACACACAGCACTCAATTCCTCACTCCCCAGAGAGGTAGGGAGCCCATTCCTTCTGTTGGGAGTTTCTAACCACTTGGGTACTTGGTTTGTTGACAGCCTTCCCTGTTTCCTCTCCCTTTGCAAGAAGGAGGGAGTCAGGTTTTTGAAACAGTAACAACTCATCAGTGCCAGGAAGGGTCTAAGGAGGTCTGGCAGCAGAGGGAACAGAAAAAAACAAGGGAAAACTCTAGCAGAGGTCGCCCTTAGGGAGTTACGGCACAGTGGGCTGGAGTTTGGGGTTCAATATGATGGACAGATGTGGGTTCTTACAGGCAAGCGATCTCGCCTCTCTGAGCTGTGAGGCGTATAGATTCACACGTGCACATAGGGGAGTTCAACAAACATCTTCAAAGAGCCCTGAAGGTTGCACAGGCCCACCCACACCTCTGATCTCATTTTAGGCCTCCCAGCAGCCCAAGGAGTAACAGGGCAGGCAGGCTATAGCGCTGTGTTCCCATTTCAGCCAGGAAACCCGCTCCAAGCAAGGACACACCTGCAGTGCAGGGCTCTGACCTTCCCCACCGTGCGGCAACATTGTCATGGCCGTGGGGCTTCCCTGAGGCGGGCGCCCTTCACCCCCCTCCCACCCTATCCTCATCCATGATGTGATCCCTGGTTGGGACTCATCAGAGACACCAGCAGGCAGGGCCGGACAGAGGTCGCCCTCTTGCCACTGCCACCTCTCTGCATCCCTGGGGATGGGCCGGCCGGGGTGAGGTTGAGCAGTGGCTCGATGCTATATTGATTCTTTTCCTTTTTTCTTTATGATATGGAGTCTCACTCTGTTGTCCAGGCTGTAGTGCAGTGACTCGGTCTCTGCTCACTGCAACCTCCGCCTCCCGGGTTCAAGCGATTCTCCTGCCTCAGCCTCCCGAGTAGCTGGGATTACAGGCGCCTGCCATCACGCCAGGCTAATTTTTGTATTTTTATTAGAGACAGGTTTCACCATGTTGGCCAGGCTGGTATTGAACTCCTGACCTCAGGTGATCAGCCCACTTGAGCCTCCCAAGATGCTGGGATTATAAGTGTGAGACACCGCGCCCAGCCTGATTTTTTTTCCAGATATGCAGACCACTGGTCTCTGCTCGAATCTGTTTTTTGTTGAGCTGTATCTTAGGTGAAATGCACAGATCTCAAGTGCTCCTGGTGCCCTGCAGAGCTCCGCAGGCCCCAGGCTGTTGGGCCAGGTCCCGCCCGTACCTGGCTCCTCTCTCCAAAGCAGAGAAGTTATTTCCACGCGAGGCCTCTGTGATTGGGTTTGGGGCCTGGATGGAGCAGTGACTCTGTGGACAGGAAGTCTTGGGGGACGCTGAGGCTCCCAGGCCCCTGACGGTGACTACCGTACATCTGCCTACAGCTTCCTCTTCCTCTTCATCTTGACCACAGCACACCCAGGACCAAGCTGGCGAGCAGGTGACCAGTCATCATGACCAGCTGGTGTGGACTATGGCCCAGGGACTGTGAGACATGCTGGGGCACGGGTTGTTGAAGCTGTCTCAGCCTCTGGAGGGTGCAGGAGGGGTGGGGAAGCTTCCTCAGAGATGGGCATGGGGGAGTCCCTAGGCAGGGTCAGGCCCTTGCAACTGGTCTCACTCAGGCTCTTGGGAAAAGGAAGCGAGATCTTCCTAGTCCCCAGTCTCTGTCCTTCCCCAGTGCCCTTTCCCCTGCAAATCTGATTAGGACCTTGAGTACACAACTCAAGGCACACACAGCAAAAGCATCAAGCTGCAGTAGGTTCCCCACAGAGGTCAGCCTGCTCCCCCTTTTCCATCCTGTGCTCAGCAGCTGTCAAGCTCTTCGTCCCAATACGAGGGCCCACAGTCATGCAGGCCCCATACTGCTTCTGAGCCCTGGCTGCCCTTGAGTGGCACCCATGGGGCCAAGGCCCTCCCTCCTTCAGACAAGGGGTGGAAGGAACAGAGAGGATCGAGAACAGCCAGACTGCCCCAGTGGGGAGGGTGGCTTTGAGATTGGGCTGCTTTCAAAAGGGAAGTTCTGCTGCTAAGTCCCATAACTCCTCCACTCCCCACATCTTTTCTGGGGACCCTGCGGTTCACAGGACTCAATGCTGCTGCTGGTCTTCCCAGAAAACCCCCACCCCACATCACCACCAGCGCCCCTCACCGGCCTCTGAGCACGTGTGTCCACACCAGGAAGAGGCTCCAGAGCCGATCAGAAGTTGTGTGGCTGCTGTGTGGCCCCTCCTCTGCCCCACCCTGGGAAATGGGCCTCAGCTCATGCTCCCTCAAGTCATGTCACCTGATGGCCATTGGCACACGGCTGGAACGTGTCACTTCCCAAATTCTATCATGTTTTGTGGTTGTTTTGCACCATTTTGTTTCTTCCTTTGGGTTTGTGGACAGGATGGGGTGATCAGGATGGGTGTGGCAGGGTGAGTCCCCGATCCCTTCCCCTTTACAGTAAGTCAGGTGTTTCTCTCTGTGCCTAAGGAGAACTGCATCCCAGAGATTATCTGTAAAGCACCCTTCTCCCTATTGAGTCCAATTTTCCTATTACCTTCCATCAAAAGTAGAGATGTATTCCCTCAGGAAAAAACTGACCTGAGGTTGTTAAGTAACACTGACATTTGAGTATTTGTATCATCACTGTACTACTTATTCCCACGGAGGAGCTGTCATTACTGATGTTTCACAGAAGCCACAGGCTTTGCTCAAGGTCATTCGGTGGTAAGTGGACAAGCCACGCTGGAACGTGGCCTTCCACTTCTCTCTCTGGTCTGGACGTTCAAGACTGCAGCAGTGCCTTTTTTGGTCATGGCTGAATCAAAAATAATTTTTAGGAAACTTTGTAATGATCAGGCCACATAAGCCACCGAATATGATGCATCTCCTGCATTTTTATGTTCAGCTCAATAATGTCATGATCCAAAGTGTCTTGGATCTTTTTTTTTGAGACACAGTTTCCTCTTGTTGCCCAGGCTGGAGTGCAATGGCATGATCTCGGCTCACTGCAACCTCCACCTTCTAGGTTCAAGTGATTCTCCTGCCTCAGCCTCACGAGTAGCTGGGACTACAGGTGCCTGCCACCAAGCCCGGCTAATTTTTTTGTATTTTTGGTGGAGACTGGGTTTCACCATATTGGCCAGGCTGGTCTCGAACTCCTGACCTCAGATGATCCACCCGCTGTGGCCTCCCAAAGTGGTGGGATTCCAGGTGTGGGTCACCGTGCGCCCGGCCAGTGTCTTGGATCTTGACGAACTTTAGTCTCTGGCTGCATCGTCATAGAAATGCCCACGATGTCCACCAGGCTCTGTCCTGGAATCTTCCAGCAGCAGAGCCCACAGGCCTCCGTGGTGTCCTTACACCTTCCTGGGCAAGGTGCTCCTGTGGCCAGAAGGAAGAGGAAAGGGAAAAATTCCAAAAGGAGCCAGAGGGAAGGGCAATCTTGGGACCCCAGAGCTGGCACAGGGCTCCGTGTGGGTGGACACTCTGAGCTTGGGGACTGCAAGCTCCCAGGTGATGCATATCACATTAGCACTGGCATTTTCTGTGCTCGCCTGGTCATTCTGTACAAGCTGGGGCACTTACACAAGGTGCGCGTGTGAGACAGTGTGTGAATGTGTCTGTGAGTCTGAATGTGTGTGTGTATATCAGTTGTGTATGTGTGTGAATGTGTGTTTCAGTGTGTGTGAATGTGTATGTGTGAATGTGTATGTATCAGTGTGTGTGAATTTGTGTGAATGTGTGTGAATGTCTGTGGGTGAGAGTATATGCATGTGTTTGTGTGAGTGTATGAGTGTGAATTTATGAATGTGTGTGGGTGAGTGTGCATTTGTGTTTGTGTGCTGAGGGTGTATATGTGTGAACGTGTGTGGGTATGTGAATGTATGTGTGTGAACGTGTGTTTGTGTGTATGTGAATGAGTATGTATATGTGATGTGTATGTGTGTATATGTGTGAGTGTATGTGTAGTATGAGGTGTGTATGAGTGTGTTTGTGTGTGTACGTGAATGTGTGTTTGTGTGAGTGTGTATGTGTGTTTGAGTGTGTATGTGTGAGTGTGTGTGTATGTCTAGAGTCTGAACTGCGTGTGGATCAGGAAGGAAAGGGGTCCTGCAGGCTCGCTGAGTCCCTGCTCTGTGCCCAGCCCCGAGCTGGCTCCAGTGGGGCTATATGGAAAGGAAGGCAGGGCTGGAGGACCTCCCTGTCAAGTTGAGGACACATTTCCAAGACTAGGAACCATTCAGGGACTCTGGGGCCACGATGACAAGTTCCCTTCCCCTGAGTCCAGATCCCCAGGTCTGGCCCGCAAGGGGCTCAGGGGAGGGACCCAGGGAAGGGGAGTTCCCCAGGGCAGCCTCCTCGTGGGCACCGCCCAGGGTGAGAGGAGCTCGGTCAGTGAGCCCCTCCCCCCAGGGTTGACCATCTTGACCACAGGGAAAGGAGGGAGGAGTTAGTGGGCCTTCCACTAGAAGGAAACCTGAACCCCGTAGACCCAGGAGGTGAGAGTCGGGGAGCAGACCTGCCAGCTACGGGGTCACTGCAGGGAGAGATCTCATCACTAGCAATAGCCGAGGAACCTGCAGCCTCCACCTGGGTTAAGGAGGACCTGCCATTCCCAGGGGAGCCTCAGCCAGGTCTCCCCAGCTTTCTCCATTTTCTGACTGCCTCTAGGAAAAGAACCAAAAGCAGCTGAACAAGGAAGCAGCACAGCACCAAGAAAAGCAGAAGTAGGAGGCTTGGAGAACCCCTCTGAGGCGCCGCAGTCTAGGCGCTGTTGCAAGTGCCACCTGTGCTGGGGAAGGGGCCATGTGGCTGCCTTGGACTCTGCTGCTCCTCCGGGTCCCAGGTGAGGGGCTTTCTCCCCAGAAAAGTCTGCAGCAGGGAGGGAGGGTGCGAGGGGCAGGGCCATAGGGCAGGTGTCCCACAAGACACCCTGAATCTGGACTCCAAGCAGAACGCAGAATGGGATGTGCTCTGTCCATCTTATATGAAGGACCACAACCCTGGGAGAGGAAGGGGCCAGCCTCTCCCAGCTCTGCACCCACATACCTTGGCTGAACCACAGTGGGGTGAGTGATAAGGGGTGGCTGCAGAAAAGGGACTTTGTAGGTTTTCAGTTGAATTCTTACAGGAAGGGGGACGAGAGGCAGGATGTGACTGGATGGGTGGAGAGTGGCAGCCGCTGGCTTTGAGGGGCATGTGGGGAGGGTGGGGCGATGCCTGGCTCACTAGGTGCAGGGGGTGGAGGAAGGGTGGGGGACTGGGAGGGTGTGGGTAGGGAGCAGGTCATTGGTCTCAGGAACATGGAGATTTAACCAGGACAGCCCAGAGACTGGAGTCTGAGCAGGGGGAAGTCCTGAGGCCGGCTTGGCTGGGGGTGGCCCCAGCATGAGCCTGAGAACCAGAGGTCAGCCATCTACAAGGAGGGGATATGGGATAGAGGGGGCAGAAAAGGTGGCAGGGAGGGCGAGGAGGGAAAAGAAACCGGGCAGAGAAGCGCTGAGATCTTCTTTAGGGAGAACTGTGGGGTGGAGCCTTCCCTGTCCAAGGTCAGGGCTTCCTCCTACAGAGTCACCTGCTGTGCCTTTGGTCAGTCCACGTCCACCGCTCTCCTCGGAAGGTCCTGTGCAGAGTCTCAGGCCTAGTCCTAGGATATTTGACATCTTTTTGGTTGCTTTCCTTACAGATTGGAGGTTTTTTTTTTTTCTGAGACAGAGTCTCACTCTGTCATCCAGGCTGGAGGGCAGTGGCGTGATCTCAGCTCATGCAACCTCTGCCTCCCGGGTTCAAGCGATCTCCTGCCTCAGCCTCCTCAGTAGTTGGGATTACAGGCGGGTGACCACGCCCAGCTAATGTTTGTATTTTTAGTAGAGACAGGGTTTTACCATGTTGGTCAGGCTGGTCTCTGGTCTCAAACTCCTGACCTCATGATCCACCCGCCTTAGCCTCCCAAAGTGCTGGGATTACAGGCGTGAGCCACCGTGCCCGGCTAGATTGGAGGTTTTCTGCAATTATATTTGCTAACTACTGGTCTGTGAGAAGGTTATTACTTTTGGTATCTTCACGTGGAAACAGGTCATCCTTCCATGACGGATATTCCTGCGATTCTCTTGGGTGTTCTTCTGTGTCCATAGGATTGGTGTGCATGGGGAGTCTTCAGTTCCTGTCTGTATCTGTTTCTCTTTCTCTCACTGACTCATTATTGGCTGGTACAGCCGGAATGAGGCCCAGCAGACGCAGTGATAGTGGTTGTCCCTGTCTTGTCGCTGACTCAGGGGGAAAAGGACCAGCGCTTCTCATTTAGTAGGAAGAAGTGATCCACCAATGGCTATCTACAAAGCCTTTGTTTTTGAGACAGAGTTTCGCTCTTGTTGCCCAGGCTGGAGTGCAATGGCGCGATCTCGGCTCACTGCAACCTCCACCTCTTGGGTTCAAGTAATTCTCTTACCTCAGCCCCCCGAGTAGCTGGGATTACAGGGACATGTCACCACACCCAGCTAATTTTGTATTTTTAGTAGAGACAGGGTTTGTCCATGTTAGTCAGGTCGAACTCCTGAGCTCAGGTGATCCACCCACCTTGGCCTCCCAAAAAGTTGGGATTACAGGCCTGAGCCACCGCGCCCAACCTCTACAAAGCATTTTTATTTTTTTGAGACACAGTCTCCCTCCGTCACCCAGACTGGAGTGCAGTTGGTGCAATCACGGTTCACTACAGCCTCCACCTCCCTGGCTCAAGCGATCCTCCCACCTCAACCTCCACAGTAGCTGAGACGATAGGTGTGTGCCATCACACCCAGCTGGTTTTGAAATTTTTTGTAGGGACAGGGTCTTACCATGTTATCGAGGCTGGCCTCCATATCCTGGGCTCAAGTAATCCTCCTGCCTTGTCCTCCCAAAATGCTGGGATTACAGGCATGAACCACCACACTTGGTCCCTACAAAACATTTTTTATTTTTATTTTTTTGAAGACAGTGTCTCTCTCTCTCTCACCCAGGCTGGAGTGCAGTGGCTCAATCTTGGGTCACTGCAACCTCCACTTCCCAGGTTCGAGCAATTCTCCTGCCTCAGCCTCCCGAGCAGCTGGGATTACAGGCACCTGCCACCATTTCTGGCTAATTTTTTGTATTTTTTAGTAGAAATGGGGTTTCACCATGTTGCCCAGGGTGGTCTCAAACTCCTGAGCTCAGGCAATCTGCCAGCCTTGGCCTCCCAAAGTCCTAGGATTACAAGCATGAGCCACTGCCCCGGCCCCTACAAAGTACCATGTTTATTATCTATAGAAATTGTTTTTAGCCTTTCAGCTATGAAGGAGGTGAATTACATTAAGAGATCTGGTCAGATTTTTGTCTTGCTATATTATGCTGGCTTCATGAAAAGAGCTAGAGAGATTTCCCTGTTTCTGTGTTCTCTGCAAATGTTTAAATATGCCTGAAATTTTTTGTTCCTTGAAGTTTAGAGAGAAGTAACTTGTAAAACGGTCTGAGTTTTGCTTCTTTTTTTTTAGTGGAAGGGAAAGGATTTCTTAACACTCATCATTTTTGGTCTACATTTTAAAAAATCTGGCTGAATGCAGTGGCTCATACCTGTAATCCCAGAATTTGAGGGGGCTGAGGTGGAAGGATCGCTTGAGCCCAGGAGTTCGAGACTGGCCTGAGCAATATAGCAAGACTCTATCTCTTAAAAAAAAAAAAAAAATCTATTCTTGGCCTACATTGGTAGTTTATATTTTCCTTAAAAATCGTCAGTGTCGTCCAGGTTGACAGACTTATTTGTAGAGATTTGCAAATTAAACTGTTATTTTTTTTTTTTTGAATTGTATATCTGTCTATTTTTTTGGTCTGGCTACCCACTAGTCTAGTTAATTGTTTGAGGCCAAGCGTGGTGGCTCACGCCTGTAATCCTAGCACTTTGGGAGGCCAAGGAGGGTGGATCACTTGAAGTCAGGAGTTCGAGACCAGCCTGGCCAACATGGTGAAACCCGTCTCTACGTGGTGGCTCGCACCCTGTAGTCCCAGCCACTTGAGAGGCTGAGACATCAGAGTCACTTGAATCCGGGCAGCAGAGGTTGCAGTGAGCTGCAATCACGCCACTGCACTCCAGCCTGGGTGACAAGAGCAAAACTCCATCTCAAAAAAATAAAAATTAGGCATTTGCCACTTCCAAAAGAAAAATACGTTTTTAAATGTATATACTAACTTCACGGTTGTTTATTCTTTTGTGTTGTATATATATATATTTTTTCTTTTGTTCTTACTGTTTTTGTTTCTTATTTCACTGATTTCTGTGAATTCACAAATTCGTGAAAGAAGACCTGGTTCTTTCTGTGTCGTGTATGCGTGTGTTCCTCTTCTGACCTCTTGAGTTGGACAATTCAGTCATTTATCTGAGAGTTAATGGGTCAAGACTCTGATCTTAAAGGAAAACATTAAGACAACAAATAAACATCCTGGTAGAGGACCCTGGCCCCAAGGTGGTCTCCAGTCTCCTGTTTATGATTAGAGGGTTGGGGGTGGTGATTCCAGTTAAAGGAGAGAGAGCAGAGAAGAACAAGCCTGGGAGCGCTGGGAATACATGTGGTTGGGGGAAATAAACGGAGGGTTTTCTGACGCTTCCCATTCTATACATTATAATACCACCTTCATAGGTGGGACAGAGCTTTGGGGAGATTAGGTGATAGTTCTTTGTGTTTTTTTTGTTGTTTTTTTTTCGAGACGGAGTCTCGCTCTGTCACCCAAGCTGGAGTGCAATGGCGTGATCTCCGTTCACTGCAACCTCCGCCTCCTGGGTTCAAGCAATTCTCCTGCCTCAGTCGCCTGAGTAGCTGGGATTACAGGCATGCACCACCACACCCGGCTAATTTTGGTATTTTTAGTAGAGACAGGGTTTCACCATGTTGGTCAGGCTTGTCTTGAACTCCTGACCTTGTGATCCACCTGCCTCAGCCTTCCAAAGTGCGGGATTACAGGTGTGAGCCACCTGGCCAGGTTATAGTTTTTTATCCAAGATTTCAGAGGGGGAGAAGTTAATCAGGAGAGACAGAAAGAGAGGAAGAGAGAGAGAGAGAAGAGAGAGAATCAAAAGACAAGTCAGACACTGGAGGTGGGACGAAGACGGGACTGGGTGCTATGGGCAGAGGAGGTAGGGTCACTGAAGTCAGGAGAGAAGCCAAAACAGACAAAGAAAGATGACAATTCACAGCTCAGGAGAGACAGGGAATCAGGTCAGGACAGGGACCAGCGGCAGTATCTTGGGTGGAAGAGGGCTGGGAACTGACATGCATTCATTCATTCATTTATGTATATATGTATATATGTATGTATGTATGTATGTATGTTTTGAGATAGGGTCTCACTCTGTTGCCCAGGCTGGAGTGCAGTGGTATGATCACAGTTCACTGCAATCTTCACCCTTTGGACTCAAGTGATCCTCCTGCCTCAGCCTCCTGACTAGCTAGGAACACAGGCAGGTGCCACCACACCTAATTTTTTGTATTTTTGGTAGAGATGGGATCTCATCATGTTGCCCAGGCTGGCATCAAACTCCCAGGCTCAAGCTATCCTCCCACTTTGGCCTCCTAAAGTGCTAGGATTACAGGCATGAGCCACTCACTGCACCTGGCCTATTTAAGACAGGGTCTCACTCTGTCACCCAGGCTGGAGTGCAGTGATGTGATCATAGCTCACTGCAGCCTCAACCTCCTGGGCTAAAGTGGTCCTCCCACCTCAGCCTCCTGAGTAGCTGGGACTGCACATGTGTACCCACACACCCAGGTAATTTTTGTATTTTTTTTGTGGAGACCGGATCTCGTCATGTTGCCCCAGACTACATTTACTTATTAAGCACTTAGCATGTGTCAATTTTAGTGATTTGCATTTTTCTAGAAAATCACATTCATCTAAGTTTATGAAATTTTTATAGGGAATTTCTGGAAAATGCTATCTTGACTCTCCATTCTTCCTTCATCTATGGTCCTTTTCTCTTGTCATTTCCTATTCAGGGCAGCTCAAAGGTTATCCATTTTTATTAGCCTGAGTCATATGAAACCCTGTCGTCTTGGTCAAAAAGTTGAATCTTGGCCATTTCGTGTGATTCAACCTAATGTTATTTGCCAGGCGTTTTGCACCTGTGATCTCATTTAACACCCACAAAGGCCATATAACACAGGGACAATTGTCACCACTTCCTAGGTGAGGTGTCTGAAGCTCAGAGGGGTTAACTAACTTGTCTCAGAACACCTGATACATAATATGGTAGAGACATAAACGCAGATTCTTCTGAGGTTCCTTCTGCTTCGTCCTGGCAATTGCTGCTGAGAGCTTCAGGAAACATCACACCTGTGACAAGCTTAGAAAAGCCTCCTCTGCGGGGGATCTGTACATCCAGGCCAGGAGGGGAGGTTTGGAGGGGCCTCTGGGAGAGGCACTGGGGGGCTCATCATCATCTTTGGGCAGCCATGGGCTGGGTGTGGAGCCGATGGGGTCGAGGAGGAGGGTCATAAAGTTTCTATAAAAGGCCTACCAAACTCAGGGCACCTGTAGACACTGAAGGGATGAGAAGGAGACCCCTACCCCCCGGGGCTTCCATTTCAGTGCTCCCAAAGTCTCATGTGAGGAGATTTAACCATTTGAAACAGTAAGTGAAATTAAAGAGTTCTGGCCAGGCACAGTAGCTCACATCTGTAATCCCAGCACTTTGGGAGGCCGAGGCAAGCAGATCACCTGAGGTCGGGAGTTCACAACCAGCCTGGCCAACATGGTGAAACCCCATCTCTACTAAAAATACAAAAATTAGATGGATATGGTGGACACCTGTAATCCTAGTTATTTGGAAGGCTGAGGCAGGAGAATCGCTTGAACCCAGGAGGCAGAGGTTGCAGTGAGCCAAGATCCTGCCACGGTACTCTGGGCTGGGCAACAGAAAGAGATGCTATCTCAAAAATAAAATAAGAGTTCTAACTCGAGGAAAGGAGAGCAAGCCCGTCTCCCACCATCCCCAGCCAATATGGGGCCCGATCACAGAATTACAAGGGCAGTGAGACACTGCACACACAACTGCCCAGCGGGCATGTGCTCATCTGCCTGGAGGAGGGGCCATGTGTCCTCTGCTTGGCGGCAGACACTAGCTTCCAGCCATCACCTTGCTTTCCCTACTTTGCATCTGAGAATTATTTGGGAAAATGGCAAACATAATTTTCAAGGAGGCTTATTTATTTCCAAGATTTAGGTCTAGGAGAGCTGGGCAAAATAAGGTAAGACACAGGATGAACAAAAGTTTTTGTCAGTGAGCCTTCTGCATTTGTGACTTTGAGATGGAGGCTCGCTCTGTCACTCAGGCTAGAGTGCAGTGGCACGATTGCAGCTCAACGTAACCTCCGCCTCCAGGGTTGAAGCGATTCTCGTGCCTCAGCTTCCTAGTAGCTACAATTACTGGGGTGTGCTACCATGTGGGCTAATTGTTGTATTCTTAGTTGAGACGGGGTTTCACCATGTTGGCCAGGGTGGTCTCGAACTCCTGGCCTCAAGTGATCCACCTGCCTTAGCCTCCCAAAGCACTGGGATTACAGGCGTGAGTCACTGTACCTGGCCAGTATTCTTGTCAAAATGGCTTGACAACCCTATTGCTGTCCAGGTTTGTCCCCCTGGTGGGGACCAGCTCAGTATGCAGGCTGGTCTTCCTCTTGCTGGGGTGCCCAGGGCTGGGGTGGCCCTCCCAGGAAGGCAGGTACTTAGGGGTAAGTTCTCATGGTCTTGGCAGGTTTGGAAGTAGGAGGCGCCTTGGGGGTGAGAAGGGTGGAAAGGGTAAGGAAAAGGAGGCAGGAGGCTGGAGAAAGGGGCTGCTGTGAGCAAAATCTTGGGGGTGGCAGAGCAGAAAAGAGAATGCTCAAGGTATGATCTGGCTGATGGGGCTGATATGAGGTGAAGGAGTCACGGGCTGAGGGCTAGGGTGCTGATGGGGAGTTGAGGAATCTTTGGAGGAGGTGACCCCAGGGCATCCAGCCTGAGCCCTTCAAGTCTCTATGGAAAGCCTCTGCCCTATTCCCATTTGTGCATGGAGGGAGCCTCTCACCCACAGTCCCCACTCCTGGGAGGACAAGGCCTGCCGCTGCCTCGTCCACACCCCCATGGTCCATACGGCCTTGACCCCAGGGCACCCCTGGCCAGGCCCATCTGAGGAGGAGCCGGGACTCGGGCTTGTGTTTTTCAGGCTATTTTGCTCTGAGCGGCCCCCGCACCGTGGCGGGCCCCGTGGGGGGGATCCCTAGCGTGCACTGTGAGTATGAGGAGAAACACAGGACTCACAACAAATACTGGTGCAGAGTACCGCGGATTTTCCTATGTGACAAGATTGTGGAGACCAAAGTGTCAGCAGGAAAAGTGAGAAATGGCCGAGTGTCCATCAGGGACCATCCTGCAAACCTCAGCTTCACAGTGACCCTGGAGAATCTTACAGAGGACGATGCAGGCACATACTGGTGTGGGGTGGATACACCATGGCTCGAAGACTTACATGATCCCGTCACCCAGGTGGAGGTGTCCGTGTTCCCAGGTGAGCCCCCTCCTTCCCTCAGTGCCTAAACAGGCCTCAGGTTGGAATTGTTGGGGCAGGAATCAGATCGGAGACGTGAAGAGAGAGAGAGAGAGAGAGAGAGAGAGAGAGAGAGAGAGTGTGTGTGTGTGTGTGTGTGTGTAAGAGAGGGAGAGAGATGGGGCCAGGGGAACAGTCAGGGGGTCTCTCCTGGAGCAGCTAACATCTCTGCCCAGTGTTGAAGAAGGGAAGGGTCCGGTGACAGGGAGGCTGAGAGAGCACTGACTGCGAAGGAGCCAGAAGCGCACCTGAGGCTCAGCGCCACAGAAGTGCAGCTGCGTGGGGAAAGAGTGGGGCTGAACAGAGAGGCTCTGGGGGCCAGATGGGAAGCTGCTGCTCTCAGGGGGAGCCTTACCGTGTGACAGATCAGATTTGCAGTGTAGACTGACTCCTCGGCGGCTTGCAGGAGTACCTGGACCCTCACCAGCAGGATGGAAAATCAGGACCATTGGGAGTGGAACCTGGGTCCTGTTCAGAAATGCCCAGTTGGCCCAGGAGGTCCTGCATCCCGCCCCCTTCCTGAGTGGGCATTTCACATGAAATCAAACCAAAAAGGCATCCTGAGTGGTGAGAGAGTGTGAGGACAGCTCCCTGGGTCTGACTTGTGGTTTTGCCACCAGCATCAACATCAATGACACCTACCAGTGTCACTGCAGCCAGGACCTCAACAATTACAACTGCATTTCCACCTGTGCCATCCACTACCCTGTTGACAGTGAGTGCCACCCACAGTACCAGCATCCAGGGGGGACAATGAGGAGGTCGTGAACTTACAGTAAGCACCCAAGCCCCTGAGACATGGAGGGGACCCAGTGGGAGCGAGCCCAGGGTGTGGACCTCGGCCATGTGGGGCAGCCAGAGGTGCGCATCACTTCTTTGCCCCAGGCACAGGTTGGAAGCCAGTCTGTATACTCCGGCTTGGACCTGTCCTTGGCTTTGGAAGGGGGCTCAGGTAAGGGAGAAGTGGGGGGGGGGGGGGGCAGATGGAAGGAAAGTGATAGTTACTGAGCGCTGGTGACATCCTACGAGGCCGGTGTTAGACGCTTCATATGAGTATTCTCATTTACCCTTCACCGCAGCCCTGTACTGCCGCCATCCCTGTATTAGTTCATTTTCACACTGTTGATAAAGACATACCCAAGACTGGGTAAACTATAATGAGAAAGAGGTGAGCCGGGCTCACTGGCTCACGCCTGTAATCCCAGCACTTTGGGAGACCGAGGCAGGCGGATCACCTGAGGTCAGGAGTTTAAGACCAGCCTGACTAACATGGAGAAACCCCATCTATACTAAAAATACAAAATTAGCCGGGTGCGGTGGTGCATGCCTGTAATCTCAGCTACTCAGGAGGCCGAGGCAGGAGAATTGCTTGAACCTGGGAGGCAGAGGTTGCGGTGAGCTGAGATCCTGCCATTGCACTCCAGCCTGGGCAACAAAAGCAAAACTCCATCTCAAAAAAATTAAAAAAAAGAGAAAGAGGTTTAATGGACTCAGTTCCACATGGCTGGGGCGGCCTCACAATCATGGCAGAAGGCAAAAGGCACATCTTACGTGGCAGCAGGCACGAGAGAGAATGAGAATCAAACAAGATTTCCTCTTATAGAGCCATCAGGTCTCGTGAGACTTAATTCCCTACTACGAGAACAGTATGGGGGAAACCACCCCATGATTCAATTATCTCCCACCAGGTCCCTCCCACAACACGTGGGAATTATGGGAGCTACAATTCAAGATGAGATTTGGGTGGGGGCACAGCCAACCCACATCAATCCCCGTTTTGCAGATGAGTAAACTGAGACTCAGAGAGCTTAAGCAATTTGCCCAGTCAAGTAGCTACAGGAGGCAAGGCTAAGCTTCCAATTCTGGCTTAAGTGACTCCAAAGCGTCAAGTTCTCCTCTCTAAATAGTGGTTCTTAACCTTTTTGGGGGTCACCAACACCACATAGAATCTGACATCTATAGACACTCTCCCCCAGAAAAACACATACAGTCACAAACAATTTCTGGGGTTCATGGACGCCTTATTCTAGCACAAACCCCACCATTCAATCCTGGTGCTGGTGACCCAGAGTTGCTGCAGACCCCACAGGTGAAGAGCTTCAACACCCACAAGACCGCCCCTGATTTAGATGTTAGCCAAACTTAGGGGATCCCCAGAGCACCACACTTCTGACCAACTGGCTGCAAATTTGGGGGGTCCATAATTTGTTAGACTCAAAACTCTGGAAAGCATTATACTTACAATTACAGTTTTATCGTAAAGGATAAAGATTAGGACCAGCCAATGAAGAGACACATAGGACAAGGCTTGGGAGGATCCCAGTCAGAGCTTCTGTGCCCTCTCCAGGTGGAATCAGGGAGCACCTCCTGCATCACTCCCACCCCCACCCCACCTCAATATGTTTATCAACCAAGACGCTCCTCCAAGCTTTGGTGTCCAGAGTTTTTATTGGGTTTCGTTACATAGATATGATGTGATTGAACTGTCTCCACCTCCAATCCGTCTTTGGGAGGTTGGACTGGTTCAAGGCTCCAAATCTCTAACGACATGGTTGATCTTTGTGGTGACCAGCCCCATCCTGTTGTCTCAGCTCTTAGCAAAGTCCAGGTGTGATTCATGAACGAGAAAGACACTCCTAATTCTTGACAAATTCCAAGGATTTAGAGCCTTCCTCCTAAGATCCAGGGACAAAGGCCAGCCAGATTCTTTACTAAATAATACCCAGAAAACCCTCCACAGGCTTCTGCCAACCCAGAATCACAATCTGAATATTGGACGAGGCAAAATTCAGGCTTGAACATGTCACTTCCAGAAGTTTACCATGTAGATACACATAGATGGCAGAGCTGGGTTCTGTAGGGCCTGAAGATTGTGCAATTTGTGGGTGGGGGGCAGGACAATCACTTTTATTTTTTTCAGATGGAGTTTCGCTCTTGCCCACACTGGAGTGCAGTGGTGAGATCTCGGCTCACCACAACCTCTGCCTCCCGGGTTCAAGCAATTCTCCTGCCTTAGCCTCCCGAGTAGCTGGGATTACAGGCATGCGCCACCACGCTTGGCTAATTTTGTATTTTTAGTAGAGATAGGGGTTCTCCGTGTTGGTCAGGCTGGTCTCGAACTCCTGACCTCAGGTGATCCACCTGCCTAGGCCTCCCAAAGTGCTGGGATTACAGGTGTGAGCCACCGTGCCCAGCTTGGGGGGCGGCAATCTAAGAAAAAGATGAGAAAATTATGAATGCAAATGTAGGCATGAAGGAAGGGGCGCAAGCAGTGGAGGGGCCTGAAGCTAGGCTGCGTCAGCCTCCTGGTCGTGGTCAGGTGTGAAAGGCGGAGCTGCAAGGCAATTTATAAGCGAGATTTATCATTGCAAAGGACTGGGGGAAATGCCCATTCAGAGGGAACAGTTAAATAAATCATGGTTTATCTGTGTGTTGGAATACCCTGCAGCTATAGGAAAGAGTGAGGGACTTCTTTATGTACTGATGTGGAAAGACCTCTAAGATTTATTGTTAAGTAAAACCAGAATAGTGTTAGATGAGGTCTCCTTTGTGTGAAAAGGGAAGGGAAATCCTGTACATTCATATTTGCTTGTATACACATAAACTCTGGAAGGTTCTTAAGAACAGCACGTGTGTATATGTAGGGAAATTGGGGGATGTGTAAAATGGAGGGTATGTAGAAAGGGGGCTCTATATGGTCTCATTTTTTTTTTTTTTTTTTGAGACAGAGTCTTGCTCTGTTGCCCAGGCTGGAGTGCAGTGGCACAGTCTTGGCTCACTGCAACCTCCGCCTCCTGGGTTCAAGCAATTCTCCTGCCTCAGCCTCCCAAGTAGCTGGGATTATAGGCACCTGCCACAACGCCCGGCTGATTTTTGTATTTTTAGTAGAGATGGGGTTTCACCATGTTGGCCAGGCTGGTGTCAAACTCCTGACCTTATGATCCACCTGCCTCAGCCTCCCAAAGTGCTGGGATTACAGGTGTGAGCCACTGCACCCAGCCACTGTCTAATTTTTTTAAAAATTGACCTTAAAAGTTACTTAAAAAGTTACTTAGAAAATTGACCTTAAAAGGTTACTTAAAAAGTTGGAGAAGGAGACCAGGTGTGTTGGTTCGTGTGGGTCATCCCAGCACTTTGGGAGGTTGAGGCAGGAGGGCGGCTTGAACCCAGGAGTCTGAGACCAGTCTGAGCAATATAGCAAAATTACATCTCTACAAAAAAGTTAAAAATTAGCTGGGCATGGTGGCCTGTATCCCAGCTACTCAGGAGGCTGAGGCAGGAGGATCGCTTGAGCTCAGGGGTTCAAGGCTGCAATGGGCCATGATCACCACTGCACTCCAGCCTGGGTAACAGAGCCAGATCCTGTCTCAAAAAAAATAACTTGGGGAAGGCAAGCTCGCCCACCCTCACCATCCTGTGCCTCCTCCAGGCTCCCGCTGCTCCTCTCCCTGTTGGCATTGTTGCTGCTTCTGTTGGTGGGGGCCTCCCTGCTAGTATGGAAGATGTTTCAGAAACGGGTCAAAGGTGAGTTGGCTCCCCCACACCTCTCCCCCACCTGGCCGAGGTGAACTGTAAGCCTGAAGCTCCCTCCTGTTCGGAGAGTTTGAGATTCCACGGGCAGAAAATTCTCAGGGGAATCTTTGTCCAAAGCCTTCCAAGACCACAGTGAGACTGGTGTGGGAAGAGATGGGTTATCCTGCCCCATAGCTGCAGGAGACGCTAGTGCATGCTTGGTGGGGGCACTGCTCACACCCCCCTTCCCCCCAGTGCCTCCCGTGGACCCCGGCCTTCGGGGGAGAAATCAGCCTCAGTTGATCTGTGCAGGGTGTGTGGGAAGATAATCACTTCCTCTTTCCTGCCTGCTTTGCTTGAGTCATTTTCTGGTAACCCCACTCTAAACTTCAGCACCCACGTGGACGTCACTGACCACATAGGCGCTTGTCTCAGCTCTGAGTCCCTTTCGGTTTCCTCATCGCCTTTTCACCCAGAAAGACTCTCACTCCTCAAAGAACTTTCTCCTCGCTTAAAGAGAATATATGTGATTATTGTAAGAAATCTGAAAAATGAGTAAAGGCACAAAGCAGGAAATAAATTCCCCATCGTCAATGATAACTAAAAACCCCACCACCTAGAGAAAACCAGCCACTGGCCCCTAAGTATGTCCTTCCAGTCTTTCCTCTCTGCCTATATATATCCATCTATGATTTCTTTTTTTTTTTTTTTTTTTTGAGACAGAGTCTTACTCTGTCACCCAGGCTGGAGTGCAGTGGTGTGATCTTGGCTTGCTCCAGTCTTGACCCCCCAGGCTCCAGCAATCCTCCTGCCTTAGCCTCACAAGTAATGGGGAATACAGGTGCTCACCTCCACGTCCGGCTAATAGTTTAATTTTTTTTTTTTTTTTGCAACTATGTTGCCCAGCCTGGTCTTGAACTCCTGAGCTCAAGCCCAGAGTGCTGGGATTACAGATGTGAGCCACCACACCCAGTCAAGCATCTGCGATTTCTTAACAAATTGACCTCATACCACTCATTCTCTTTTAAACCTGCATTTTTGCACTTAACATATTATACCATGTTCCCAGCTATTAAATGCTCTAAAAATCACAGGCTGTAGAGTTTACCAGTGTCTTAAACTTCCTTTAAGGCATCTCAGTAACAAGATAAAGGCTTTCTGTTCAAACATTTTTGACTCTCTGTCCCCTGCTTTGCAAGTCCCTGTGCCGCCCCGTGTGCCAGGCCTATGCTGGGCCCTGGGGACACCATTGTGACCGGGGTAGACTGAGTCTCACCTTCAGTGAGCTTCCCCTGCAGCTGGTTCCCCCAGAACCTTCTCACTACCAGCCTCCTTCCACCCTCCTTCCCTGGCTTTGAACTCCTGTCTCTTCCCCACCAGCTCTTTCGCCTTCTCATCAGAACACTTGTCCCAGGTGGGGACAGGGGAGGGCAGCGTGGCACCTGCACACAGCGTTTGGAAGCAGAGCACTGTGCACCCCAGAGTACCCAGCTGTGTGCTCTGTCAGGTGAGCTGTGGCTCAGCAAGCCCGTCACTGTCCATGGTCCTATATCTCCCAACTGTGGGGTCCTCCCCTTTCATTCTGGGAGCTCCCTGAGGGGGTGGACAGAGTGTCTCTCCCAGTTTCATCCAGTGCAGTGGACTCTGTGGTCGCCTGGAGGTGGGCCTAACCAAGGGCATTGGTGGCGTGTGTCACCCGCTGCCCACCTGGTCTGGGCTCCCGGGGTGAAAGGGTCAGGGTGTACAGAGCTGTGCGCACAGGCAGCTCCCCTACAGAGCAGGTGCCAGGAGCCAAGGGCTGTGTGAGCCCGAGCTGGGATGCCTAGGGCTTACAGGCCTCCTTCCCTACGGCCCAGGGCAGCAGGAGGGTGGGCTGCCTGGGAGGGCAGACCTCAGGCACGGAGATGGGAGCAGAGGCCCCCAGCAACTTCCCACAGTCGGATGCAGCCCTCGGTCCCAGATGCACAGGCTTTTTCAGTGGTATCCTTCCTCCTCTGGAAACGTTTGTGTGAGGTCCCGTGTTGAGAGCTTGCTTACCATGGACAAATAGATCCTCTCCTCCAGCTGGGATCTATTTGTCCATTTATTCATTCATCCTGTGTTCCTTCAACCATTTACTAAGTCACGAATTCACTCACTCAACAAACCCTTGAGTTCCTAGCATGCCTTGGGCCTGAAGGGTTAGGTCCCCTGCCAGGGCTGAGGTCTCCAGGGGAAAGGCCTTTGCCTGGAAGGCTCGTAGGGCCCTCCGTCCGGCCCTTGCTCCGGGATTGAACCTCCTTCCTCTCCTCTTATCTCTAGCTGCTGAGCATCCAGAGCTGTCCCAGAACCACTGGCAGGTAAGGGGGAGCTTCAGGCAGGAGGTGTCTCCGGTGGTTGGGCAGAGGGTACAGAGGATGCTGGGGAGTTGGACAGTCCCATCAGCCAGTGGAGGATGGATGGTGGATGGATGGAGCGTGGAGCTCGCCCAGAGCAGGACAAATGCTGCTGGGACACTGGGTCTTGTTCCGAGTCCTGGCCAGTCTGTCCCCTCCCCACCAGGGCACATGGAATGAAGTGGGGGGCCCTCCCAGCCAAGCTGACCTGGGGAACATTCAACTACTTGGCAGAGTGGGGTAGAGGCAGGAAGGGGAAGGTTGGGGCTGAGACGCTCAGAGCATAGAGGAAGAGAGACACATGCAAAGACGCAGGGACAGAGGCTACAGGGCTCCGTGGACACCCACCCGGCACCTCCTGCACCCCCAGGCTGTCGAGGAGAGTGAGCAGCACTACGCGAATCTGGAGCTGCTGACGTGGCCTCTGCAGGAAAAGCCAGCACCACCAGCGCAGGTGGAAGTGGAATACAGCACCGTGGTAAGTGCGGGAGCCCAGCTCCAGGGCATGCGGCCCCTGGGCTGTGCCAGGGCACCCCTGGGGGGTGGGCAGAAGGGGAAGGAAGCTTGGTGATCTTGTGCCTCTCAGGGACAGGGCCACACGGAGATGGGGCAAGTGTAGATATTGCCCAGGGCAGAGGTCCTCAGAAGGGCTTGGTGTCACTGTGGCTGTGGGGTCGGGGGTGGCCACCAGCTGTGGCCCTGACAGTCCGTGCAGTCCGGGATGGGTTAAGCACCTGCTGTATGTCATGCGCCAAGGTGAGAACCTGCCATTGCTCATTGTTTTGGTCTCATCCTCTCTTTGGCATCAATTCTGCTTTCCAGGTTTTTGTTTGTGACCCGCTCTGGGTCAACCCTAGGGCACAGCCACCTTCAACTGGGATAAAGGGATGGGGCTGCCTCCCTGGGTGGTGACCCACCTGCTAGTGGGAGAGTTCAAGCAGAGGCTTCGGGTCACTTGGCAGAGAGGATGGGGAGAGAGACATAAGCATCAGACAGGGATGCTTAAAGGACCCCCCAGGCCTGGGAGCTGAAGGAGCCCCTCAGACAGGTTGTGTGGTGCCGTGGAGGGCTGGTGCCAGGGAGACACGGTATACTGTTGCTGGTCTGCCTAGAAAAGTGGCCCAGCTCCACGGGATGTCTCCACCTGGTACCATTCTCCCCAGGCCGCTGTTCTTGCATCGGACAGGGGAAGAGGGATGCAGTCCTTTCACTTCTGGGTCCCCTGATAGCCACGCCCCTCCCCTACCTCCAGCCAGCTGTCTGAATGAGGATGAAAGTGGTCTGGGGGCCCAGGGCCCTGGATGGCTCCTGGCCAAGTTTCTTTACTTTTTTCTTTTTTGCGTCTCACTCTGTTGCCCAGGCTGGAGTGCAGTGGCACAGTCTTGGCTCACTGCAATCTCCGCCTCCCAGGTTCAAGCGATTCTCCTGCCTCAGCCTCCCAAGTAGCTGGGACTACAGGCACGTGCCACTGCACTGGCTAATTTTTGTATTTTTAGTAGAGACAGGGTTTTACCATGTTAGCCAGGCTTGTCTTGAACTCCTGACCTCAAGTGATCCGCCTGCCCTGGCTTCCCAAAGTGCTGGGATTACAGGCATGAGCCCCCTCATCTGGCCAGCTCCTGGCCAAGTTTCTGAGCATTCCTGCAATGGTCAAGCCTGATCCCTTCCTCGCATAACATGATCTTGTGTCCACACAGCTTTGTGGCCTGGGACCAGCAACAGCCTTGTTTTTCTAACTGGGTATCTCATGCTCCAAAGTGGATGGGGCATGGCCTTACTCTTCTCCCGGCCCCCTTGTTACAAGTTGGGACTCATGCCCACAGCACAATGAGTTAATCAGAGCTGCAGGGCCAACGGGCTGCCCCTGTACTGGCCTCAACTCTACCTCGAGAGCTAGGGGTCCTCTGCAGAAAGGGACCTCAGAAAGGGTCCTGTGGCTGCTTCATTATGAGAACTTTTCTTTTTTTGTGATGGAGTCTCACTCTGTCACCTAGGCTGGAGTGCAGTGGTGCAATCTCGGCCCATTGCAACCTCCGCCTCCCTGGTTCAAGCGATTCTCCTGCCTCAGCCTCCTGAGTAGCTGGGATTACAGGTGCCTGCTACCACACCCAGCTAATTTTGGTATTTTGAGTAGAGACAGGGTTTCACCATGTTGGTCAGGCTGGTCTCAAACTCCTGACCTCAAGTGATCCACCCTCTTCAGCCTCACAAAGCGCTGGGATTACAGGCGTGAGCCACCGCTCCCAGCTGCGAGAACATTTCATCAAGAGAAGCACAGAGGTGTCTCAGGGGAGCCCAGTCAACTCTCAGGGCCTCAGTTTCTTCTCGTAGAATGGACCAGGCTGGGTCAGCCCTGAGGAGCCCAGGGAGCCTCCTGCCTCTGATGCCGGTGACATTGTGCTGTGGCTTGCCCAGGTGGGGGAGGAACAGCTGGGTGGACAGGATCGTGGAACCCAGTCCTCAGGAGGGAAAGAGGCCAGGACAGTGGAGCCTCTACGGTGAGGCCTCCCCAAGGCTCCTCAGGTGTCTTCCCTCCTCCGTCCTGTGCTGGGGGTCCTTCCTTCCCCTGCCTCTCCTGAGCCTCCGGTTTCTCTCTACAGGCCGCCCCCAGGGAAGACCTTCACTATGCCTCAGTGGTGTTTGACTCCCGGAGTCAGAATTCTAACGCCAACAGGATAGCTGCTCAGAGGCCCAGGGAGGAGGAACCAGATTCAAATTACAGTGTGATAAAGAAGACATAGGCCTGCCTCGCTGTCTGCCCCAGGAAGCCCAGGGATGGCTTCCTTGTCCCTGGCCCACGTCCTCCTCAGCCTGCCCTCAACGACAGTGACCAACAGACAGGCAGCTGGGTTCTCCAGGCCGTCCCTCTGGTGCCGTCAGCTCGGCTGGCTTCCCTGAGGGCCAGGAGGGCTAGGAGTTCCAGGGAGCAGTAGGAAGCGCTCCCAGCCACCAGCACCTGTTGCCCTTCCCCTTTACCCCGGCTTCATCCTGGCTCTGTGTGTGGAGGACGAAGCTCCTTCCCGTGTGGCTCCAGGAAAAGATGTGGCTCACATAGGCGGCACCTACCAGCAGCTTTGTCAATTACAGCCCCATAGGAACATCTGGAATTGCTTGGGAGTGGGGGAGAACTGGCAAGAAGAGCCAAATCGGCGATCTGTTCACATGGGCCCATGGTGGGGGGACCCCGGGGGGAGCCCACTATAGATCAAGTCCCTCCCCATCTCACAGACAGGGAAACCGAGGCCAGAGGGAGGAGACGATTGCTCATGGCTCCAGAACCAGTGGCAAGCTTCTCGGGACTCTTAGGTTTATTTTTAACATGAGATATAAAAACAGTTTCAAATATCTTCTTAAGGGAGAAATAAAAAGTTATTTAAACAATGCCTGCTATGTGTCTGCAATCCTGTGCTGAAGAAAGCTCCCAGCTTTGATACCGGATGAGTGCGGAGAAGCCTTGAGGGTACGGGTTGCAGACATCCTAAGAAAATTCCTCTGAGTGGGAGAAGATGGGTCACAGCTGCTTCTCACCATGATGTCTGTTTGCTCGTTAGTTTTTTTCAGACGGGGCCAAGCTGTGTCCCCCAGGCTGGAGTGCAGTGGTGCGATCACAGCTCACTGCAGCCTGGAACTCTTGGGCTCAAGTGATCCTCCTGCCTCAGCCTCCTGAGTAGCTGGAACTCCAGGCGTGCACCACCACGCCTGGCTAATTTTTTAATTTTTTGTAGAGACAGGGTTTCGTCATGTTGCCCAGACTGCTGTTGAACTCCTGAGCTCAAGCAATCCACCCACTTCAGCCTCCCAAAATGCTAAGATTATAGGCATGAGCTACCACGCCCTACCCAAACTCAAAATTTACAGGAGAATATACAGTGAAAAGTCAGTCCCTTTATCATTTCTGTCCCAAGGCATCCAGAGTTCCTTATGTTTCTCACCTGAGATAGTTAATCATCTTGCACATATATACACGTATATATGGCCTATATGTATATGCTCCTCCCCATTCCTGTATATACCTATTCTCCCCATTCCCACCATTCCTGCACAGTAGTATGTCGCAACCATCTTTGAGATTATTTTACCTTCTATAAATGCTGCAGAACATCCTATAACATTCCATTGTTTGTGCCATGACGTACACATGCCATTCTGCACATTTTCATAGAGAGCTGAAGGGTAAAGTTGGAGAAATTCAAAGTGTGCGCACTTGTAATTTTGATAGCTATTGCCAAGTGTATGGCAACTTTGAAATTGCAATCTTTGGCTGGGTGCGGTGGCTCACGCCTGTAATCCCAAGCACTTTGGGAGGCCAAGGTGGTGGATCATTCGAGTTCAAGAGTTCGAGACCAGCCTCGCAGGAGAATGGCTTGAGCCCAGGAGGCGGCGGTTACAGTGAGCCAAGAGTGTGTGCCACTGCAGTCCGTCCTCAGTGACAGAGCAAGACTCCGTCTCAAAAAAAAAAAAAAAACCTTAAACCTTGAAACAATTTCAAACTTAAGGAAAAATTGTGAAAATGGTACAAAGAGCTCCCATATGTCATTTTCCCAGATTTACCTTTTTTTTTAAATTTGCCACTTTTTTTGTTACTCTATTTCTATCTATGCATTTTTCCCCAGAACCATCTGAGAACAGGCTGCTGACACTGTCTCTGTTTGAACGAGCCGCGTACTCTAAGCTGCCACCCCCGTGTTTTCTGAAAGTAGCTGGTGAAGTGCTCCCAAGGTTGTCCTTGTCTTTTACAGTCCCAGGTTCGCCTCCAAAATACAGCACCTCACTTGTCACAGAAAGCCAACATGATAGATATTTGCAGGATTAAATGATGTTAGGTTAATCATCCTTAGGTTCACAGTCGGGCTAAGGAAGTGAAAGACATTTTCTAATTAGCCCAAGTCCTTTAGAAAGATGACTCAGGGCTGAATTAACCACAGTTTAGAAAATGACCTCAGAAATTTGTTTCTTGGTTTTTAAAGTTTACTGTTGGGGCAAACCCCAGCCCTGGTGTGTAGATCTGACTCTGCCTGGGAACCAAAACGTGCATTTGATAGCCACGTATCTCCTCCCTGTGGCCATGTGGGGAATCACACATTTCTGGATCCCAAGCCTGTTGGATTTGTTCGTCTATCAATGCCAAAGGAATTCTGTACTTTCTGGGTCAATGCAACTGAGAAGGGGGAGGGCTTGAAACAGGGGAACAGACAGAAAACTCCTGCATGGCTTTCCAGACCCTCTACCCACCCAGTCCTTGGATGTTTTGTGCCGAAGAAACTCAACTCCTTGGCCTGGCACGGTGGCTCATGCCTGTAGTCCCAGCACTTTGGGAGGCCAAGGCAGGCGGATCACCTGAGGTCAGGAGTTTAACACCAGCCTGGACAACGTGGCGACACCCCATCTTTACTTAAAATACAAAAATTAGCCGGGTGTGGTGGTGGGCGCCTGTAATTCCAGCTGCTTGGGCGGCTGAGGCAGGAGAATCGCTTGAATCTGGGAGGTGGAGGTTGCAGTGAGCTGAGATCATGCCATTGTACTCCAGCCTTGGCGACAGAGCAAGGCTCCATCTCAAAAAAAAAAAAAAAAAAAAGAAAACTCAACTCCTGTCTAATTTTGAGTTTCTTTATTTCATGTCCAATTGCCCCTTCCCAGTTCCTAGATTTTCCCTCCCCAACTGCAGTGTGTCAAAGGCAAGAGCAGCTGCCCCACCTGTGACTGGTGTAATGGGTTTGGGGTCAGATAGGCTTAAATCTCACCTCTGCCCTTGTGATGACCTACATGATCTGGGGCTGCCATTCAAGGCCATCTGGGTCTCAGTTTCCTCATTTGTTCCAGCAATGGTCCAGTGCCCTCAGTGCATTCACCCTCACCAGGCTCTGAAGCAAACTCTTATTTCCTTTTTTCCTTTTTTTTTTTTTTTTTTTTTTGAGAGGGAGTCTCACTCTGTCACCCAGGCTGGAGTGCAGTGGCACAGTCTAGGCTCACTGCAACCTCCACCTCTCAGGTTCAAGTGATTCTCCTGCCTCAGCCTCCCAAGTAGCTGGGATTACAGGCGCCTGCCACCATCCCGGGCTAATTTTTATATTTTAGTAGAGATGGGGTTTTGCCATGTTGGCCAGGCTGGTCTCAAACCCCTGACCTCAGGTGATCCACCCGCCTCGGCCTCCCAAAGTGCTGGGATCACAGACATAAGCCACCACGCCCGGGTACTCTTACTTATTTATACAGACAGGGTCGCATTATGTGGTCCCAGTTGGGCTTAACCTCCTGGGTTCAAGCAATTGTCCCATCTCAGCCTCCTGAGTGGCTGGGACCCCCACTCAGTGTGAACCACCACACCCAGCTGATGTAAGCTGTTAACAAAAGGCCCTGCCACTCTCTCCCTAGGTCCTCCATGCTGTTTCCTCACCTCTAAGACTCTTTTTTTTTTTTTCTGAGACAGAGTCTCACTCTGTTGCCCAGGCTAGAGTGGCACGATCTCAGCTCACCACAACCTCCACCTCCCGGATTCAAGTGATTCTCCTGCCTCAGCCTCCCGAGTAGCTGGGACTACAGGCACACACTACCACTCCTGGCTAATTTTTGTATTTTTAGTAGAGACACGGTTTCACCGTGTTAGCCAGGATGGTCTCGATCTCCTGACCTCATGATCCGCCCGCCTCGGCCTCCCAAAGTGCTGGGATTACAGGCGTGAGCCACCGTGCCTGGTACCTCTGGGACTCTTTCTAAGCACCCTGACCTATATTCTCACTGTCCAAAATTTCTTTGCTGTTGATTTTTTCCTTTGCTGTTATTCTCAGCTCCTTTGAATTTGGCCTTTGGACTCTCCCCTTTGACCTACATTCTGCAAATCTGGGCCATATGGTGTGTTGGAGCCCCTGACTTACTCCTGAGGCCCAGGCTGAGGGCAAGCCCTGGTTCCCACGTGTCTGGGAAGGAAAGCAGGAAACGGGAACAGCAGGTTCTACCTTCCAGGAGTGTTGAGAGTTACGGGAAAGCATTGACCCCAAAATCTTCTCTCCTCTCTGCATAGTAATTACCTCCCTTTCTTCCTCCCTTCCTCCTTCTTTCTTGCCTTCTTTCTTTCTCTCTTCTCAGTAATTGTTAAGCCATCATATAAAGCACAGTGATCTTCCTAATAAATTACTAAAGTGTAACTAGCCACTCTTTTCCTAGTAAATCCAACAGCAGATGTGGCTGATCACAGATGATGAGGTGACCGAGTGACCTCGGCTGCCTATGCAAGCTGTGGTGGCAAGTGCTCAGTAGTGACATATTAGAACAATCTGTAAGGGTGGCAGCCGTACCCACCAGATGTGGTGGCTCACCCCTGTAATCCCAGCACTTCAGGAGGCCGAGGCGGGTGGATCACGTGGGGTCAGGAGTTTGAGACCAGCCTGGCCAACATGGCCAAACCCTGTCTCTACTAAAAATACAAAAATTACCGGGCATGGTGGCATGCACCTATAATCCCAGCTACTTGGGAGGCTAAGGCAAGAGAATCATTTGAACCTGGAGGGTGGAGGTCGTAGTGAGCTGAGATTACGCCACTGCACTCCAGACTGGGTGGCAGAGTGAGACTTCATCTCAAAAAAAAAAAAAAAAAAAAAAAAGTAAATCTCTACCCTGGCATCTGTCTGTTAGTTCATGTGTGCAGTGGATGAATCTGGAATGCCAGGGAACAAAAGGGATGGTGAGTTATGAGGAAGAAGTAAGCAGCTTTGACTGACAGGGGTCCGTAATCACCTCACATTCAGTTAACTGAATTCAAGATCAAAGTCACCTGCAGAGTATCAATGGGCCAAGCTGCTCTGGCTTCCACAGAAGTAGAACAGGATTGAAAAACTCCATCTCTGAGCATTCCATGCTGGGGCAGCGAGAGAGTCACGCATGTCCTAAACTTGTTAGATTGTCAGTCCCACAGACCATCAGCTGACCAAAAGGACATGGGGTCAGGAGAAAGGTCTGCATACGATTCTCTACAAGTGGCAGAGAAAGAGCTCTGGGAAATGGGACTTTGGGGCCATTTTCACTCACGTAACAAAAGAAGTTGAAGCAGCTTCGTCCTCACTGAGGCCACAGCTGGCCTCTTGGAGGCTCAGGAAAACGGCAGGGTGTGTGTGGAGGAGGGGGAGCTTCACAGAGAGAGAGCTGAAACTCCATAATCAACACGGTGTCATCTGGAACTTTCTCCTTAGCCTCCCTATTTAACATTTCCCTTAGAATCAAATGTCTGCCTCTTTTTTTTTTTTTTTTTTTTTTGAGACAGAGCCTTGCTCCATCGCCAGGCTGGAGTGCAGTGGCGTGATCTCTGCTCACTGCAACTTCTGCCTCCCAGGTTCAAGTAATTCCCCCTGTCTCAGCCTCCCAAGTAGCTGGGACTACAGGTGCATGCCACCACACCTGGCTAATTTTTTGTATTTTAGTAGAGACGGGGTTTCACCATGTTGGCCAGGATGATCTCGATCTCCTGACCTCATGATCTACCCACCTTGCCCTCCCAAAGCTGGTCTTACTCAAGGCTGGCAGTGACCACTGCCTGGCAGCCGCCCATGTTCACTCAAGGCCCAAGCATTCTACAATCAGAAGGTGGCAAATCTAGCCAAGATTGTGTCCTTCCCTTCAGGGTGGCACGTTCTTCCCCCGGCCCCAGGTGGGTCTGAAGATGCCATCCCACAGCCAGGGCCTGGAGCCAGGAGCCTTAGGAATCTACCTGGCGCTCTATTCTACTGCGGCTAAGCTGGTACACGAGCCACAAGACACGGTCCTTCCCAGTCTTCCCTCCCCTTTCCTCAAGCAGGAGTCTCCCCCCATGGTCACCACTGCCCCAGGCCCGCAGCAAGTACTGCCTGGCTACTGCCGATGCTCACTCCAGGCCCATGATGTCTGTAGTCAGCTTGTGATGAATGCTGCCAGTCCTCAGTCTTTCCCTTCAGGGCACTGGGCTTCCCTCGGGCCCAGGGCAGGTCCAGAAATGTCATCCAGGAGCCAATACCTGTGATTGGGGACCCCAGGAGCCCACTGGGTGCTCTACCCCACTGTGGCTAAGCTGGTACCCAAGCTGATTTTTGGTTCCTATGAGGATGTGTTTTTGTATGGATAATGGTTCAATTTAGTGCTCCTGTGGTAGGGGAGATGGATAATCATTGGAGGCATTTTTCTTTTTCTTTCTTTTTGAGACTGTCTTGCTCTGTCACCCAGGCTGGAGTGCAGTGGCACAGTATCTGCTCACTACAATCTCTGCCTCCCAGATTCAAGCAATTCGTGTGCCTGTCTACCAAGTAGCTGAGACTACAGGTGGGTGCCATCACATCCAGCTAATTTTTCTCTTTTTTGTAGAGATGGGGGTTTCACCATGTTGTCCAGGCTGGTCTCAAACTCCTGGCCTCAAGTGATTCACCCACCTTAGCCTCCCAAAGTGCTGGGATTACAGGTGTGAGCCACAGTGCCTGGACCACGGAAGGTTTCTATTCGGGCATCTGGCTCCGCCTCCTCCTGATTTTTGATCACTGCTTTTTGATTTACCAACGTGACAGCAAGCTATGAAGGTTCACACTGCTAGGATGGGTCACCCAGTCTGGGTCACTTGCATTCCAGCGAGGGCTATGTGCTACCTGTTGCTACCAGCATCTCCCTGCCCGCTTGTCAAAACATCTACACACCACCTGGAGGCTCATTTATTAGGATTTGAAGATCTTGCCAGTCTCTGCTCCTCTGAAGAGACTTGGAGCCTCTGGGGTAGGGGGAGTTGGGCCCAGAATCCTGAATGAGACTCAAGATGAGCCTGAGGGGACAAGAAAGGGACGTCCCCTGGGCCTGAGTGGGACTTTGTGATCTTACTCTTGAAAGGTTTAGGACACCTCATTTTCTCACCCATTCTAATGCAGCCAGCCATAGAGTGGAGGAGAAAGACTCAGAGGGAAGAACAGGGATTTAGGCAGTAGTCTAGGATTCTCCCGAAATCCTAGGGAAGGAAGGGGCAGAAGCCCAGAGTCTTCCAACCTCATATTTCATCACTCCCTGGGGAGAAACTCCATCTTTCACTTGGACCTCAGCTTCGGAGGCTTCCATGGTGATGCTCACCCACAGTAATGAGGGCTGGCACCCAAAATGGTCACTGTGAATGTGCAGCCCCCAAGAAGCCCCTGGGGGATGCATGGCCTCTTGTCACTTCTAGCACTGACCCTGTGGCCTGAGTCACATTTCAGCTGAAGTCCCAGGCTGCTGCCGACACCTCCATGGCCCAGCAGTCTTCCACTGGGGTTCAAGTTACACTGCTCAGCCACAGAATGACATGCATTCAGTGTGCAGACTCCATCCTCACAGTCAGAGTTGCTCGGTGCTCCAAAATGCTGGGTGGGAAACATCCTGGAGAACACAAATCTGAGATACAGCCTCTTCCAGCCCTGCTCCAAGGTCCCAGATCCATGCATGAAGCACAGCCCGAGTCCATATACCCGAGGGAACAGACTTCCAAAATCTACTTTGGGAGCTCCTGTGAAACCTGGCAAGGAAGGTGTGTAAACAGCAGAGCTTCCGGCCTCCCTCTTATCTCAAATGTGGACCCATCACCAGGGCTTTAGTAGTGGGACCAACACCTGCCTCCACCCTCTGTCACTGCAAACATCCTTCCTCCTGGGGACAGAGCTGGAGAAAAAGCCACTCTCTAACTATAGATATTTGGAGGCAGCAAGTCTCCCCCGTTTCAAATTCTGCACTGGCAGAGGCAGCCCAGCTTGGTTGGTGATTAGAATGGCCTGACTTGGGAATCATGGAAACTGGCTCAGAGTCATGGCAAGTTGGGGCTGAAAGGGACAGAGGAGGTCATGCACCATCCATTTTGCAGATATAAAAACTGAGGCTTAGGTTGGTAAGGGGGTGTACCCAAAGGATGACTCAAAGAGTGCTTCATGTATAAAGGAACTCAGCTCAACTAAGGTGACTTAAGTCTATCTACAGCCTGGTCCAGAGTGGACTCAAGACTAACCTGGCCCTGAGCATCAGGAAGGACAGATGAGAAAAACATTGTGAAAATGGGGTACTGCCAGCCTTTAAAATGCGGCAAGTGCACAAGTCATGCAGTGCTGTTATCAACCCATGATGTAAGTTCCTCTTCCTTCCCACTAATGTCTGCTTGCCCAGAGTCTCAAATTCATCCCCCCTACAGGAGGTCAGAAAAGTCCAGAACTTCTTTCTGAGCTCCCTCTTGTGGGATTTAATGAGGACATGTAGGGGTGACATTGAGGTGGGAGTCAAGGAGAATGTGCTGGGCTTGGGGCCCAGCAGATGGATGGATGTACCTGTGCCCCTGGGGAGGATTCTGCCTCCTAAAATGGATCAACCCCCCCCCCCCCAGTGCTTCTGAGGTTGATGAGTTAAACGAAGCAAAGGTCGTGGTTAGTAGATCTCCTCTAGGGATACGACTTTGGTGAATTTACCTGGGTCTGGTTCTCATTCCTCCAAATCTAGAAATTGACAACCATCCAGACAAGAAGAGAGACTGAGACTCTACAATAACTCAAGTGATTTATTTTGGGGGCACTCCTTTCCAGGAAGCTGAATGCCTGTGACCCTCATCTGGTTTTCTGATTTCAGCTACCTGGGAGGTTACCTGGGCAGGCAGGAGGCAGCCCATGGGCATGGAGTTGAACAGGTGCCTCGAATGGCCTGCCCTGCCTCTGTCTTTCTTTGTGTTCCATTACCAAGTATTCTGCTCCTGGTATCAGTCTTTGTTTTTATTATGGATTTATTATTTTAAATGTTTTATAGAGAAGGGGTCTTGCCAGCACACGCTGGTCTCAAACTCCTGGGCTCAAGCAATCCTCCCCCCTCAGCCTCCCAAAGTGCTGGGATTACAGGCTTGAGCCATCATGCCCAGCCACATTCTTTACTTAGAGTAAGGTTTCTCAGTCTTGGCATTACTGTATGCAACACTATATGTATTAGTATGTCTCAGTCTTGGCATTATTGTATGTATTAGTCCATTTTCACGTTGCTGATAAAGAAATACCCAAAACTGGGTAATTTATAAAGAAAAAGAGGTTTAATGGACTCACAATTCCATGTGGCTGAGGAGACCTCACAATCATGGTGGAAGGCGAAAGGCATGTTTTACATGGCAGCAGACAAGACAGGATGAGAACCAAGTGAAAGAGGTTTCCCCTTATAAAACCATCAGGTCTCGTGAGACTTATTCACTACCACGAGAACAGTATGGGGGAAACTGCCCCCATGATTCAGTGATCTCCCACCAGGTCTCTCCCACAACCCATGGGAATTACAGGAGCTACAATTCAAGATGAGATTTGGGTGAGGACACAGCCAAACCAGATCACTGTATTTAATTTTTAAAAAGATATTCAGACAGATAAAATTCAACCTTGAAAACACGTGATTCAGTGGTTCTTAGGAGATTCACAAAATTGTGTGCCCATCATCACTATCTAATTGCTTTTTGCTTTTCCTTTCTTTTCTTCCTTTTTTTTTTTTTTTTTTTTTTTTTTTTTGAGACAGAGTTTTGCTCTTGTCACCCAGGCTGGAGTGCAGCAGTGCGATCTTGGCTCACTGCAATCTCCACCTCCTGGGTTCAAGCAATTCTCCTGCCTCAGCCTACCAAGTAGCTGAGATTACAGGCATGTGTCAACACGCCCAGCTAATTTTTGTATTTTTAGTAGAGACAGGGTTTCACCATGTTGGCCAGGCTGATCTCGAACTCCTGACATCATGATTCACCTGCCTTGGCTTCCCAAAATTCTGGGATTACAGGCATGAGCCACCGTGCCCGGCCCACAAGTGTGTAATTTTAGATTTTCTAGTAGCCATATGAAAACAGCCTTTAAAAAGGTAAAATTCACTTCCATTGTAGATTTGATTTAGCCCAAAGCACTCAAAATAATGTCCTTTCAATGATAATGGAGATATTTTAAATTAAATCATTTTTTTCATGATGTCTTCAAAGCCTCGTATGTGACACCTATAGCACATCTTGACACAGGCTGGCTACATGTGCAGGTGCCCAAGAGCCACACGTGGCTTGTGGCCACCACCTCCGTCTGGAGGCTTGTTACGAAGCCCTCCTATCTCCAGCCTGGGTCTCCTTTGTTGTTCTCTTTCGTCTGCCTTTTCCCCTCACCCCTCCAGCTAGGTCTTAATTTCAAGTATTAGGACAGGTAATGGTGGCAGAAAATGTTTAGAGCCTGGATGGACCAGTGTTGGGAATATGACTCTGAGTCCATCTTAATTCCATAACCAGCAGAAAGCACGAATAAACCACGAGAATGTTCCCCTCTCCCCCGTATGTCCCACCATTGCTCCCGACTCCCGGCCACAGCTCCCCTCCTGCCTCTGGCTGGCTGCCCTTCCTCTCCAAGGCCCTTGTTTTCTCTCTTTGTGGTCAGGACCATGCCCTAAAATAAGACTTTCCGGTGAAGCTTATGTCTGTCTTTCCTGCTTGGTGAGTACGGTGTGATTAGAGATGGATTTTTCCTTCCCGAAATTGATTTCCTTCACGTATCAATTTCGTGTTCAGCTTATCTTTGGGACATTGATGTCACGTGATAGGTGGTGGAGACGCATATGGTGCCAGGGAAGCACCAGTCCACCAAGCAAGGGAGAGGCTGTTGACTCTCTGCCACGCTGGTAACACAGTCTCTACTGGGGTTTCCTAGTGCTGACTGCTGCAGGTGGCTTATCACAGCACACCAAGGGCCACCACAGGGACACATCACCAAAGGAGACCCCAGAAAACACAAAACGTCCCCTTCTTCCTGCATAAACTTGGAAGTCAGGTATTGGGTGGCATCGTTCCCATCTGTGGCTGCTCTGGCCTTGCTGGAACCCCCCTCTTTTCTCTGCCTCCTCTTGTGTCACAATAAATGGCCGATCATTAACGGATGAAGAGCGGTGTCTCTGAAACAAAGGCTTGACGAGGCATCTCTGTCGAAGGGTCATCCTAGATTCTACATCCACATACAGGGGACCCCCTGACTGGGGGACCCTGAGCAGTGCCTTGGAGAATTCTGCAGCTTCCTGCTCTCAGGTCTGTGGCCCCATCTCTCTTTGACTGATGCCCCCGAGGATGCCGAGATTAGACACTCCCTCCCTGGGTATGTTCTTGAGGCCACCCAAAGTAGAGAGCCAGCTGTGTCTGAGACTCCACTTACACCCGAATACTCAACGGCGCCACCTCCCAGGTAAAATGGTGGACTAGAAAATACTTATTTGTGAGTAAGTAAGGGAGGAGGGCCAAGGCAACGCCCATGAGTATTTGCGGGCCAGTTGTTCCCTGGCAAACATAGATTAAGGGCAGAAATTGGCAGCCGAATAAAGTTTAGTACCTGTATTAGTCAGGGTTCTCTAGAGGGACAGAACTAATTGGTTATATATATATATATATATATATGAAGGAGAATTTATTAGGAAAATTGACTCACACGATCACAAGGTAAAGTCCCACAATAGGCCATCTGTAAGCTGAGGAGCCAGAAAGCCAGTCCAAGTCCCCAGACCTCAAAAGCAGGGAAGCCAACAGAGCAACCTTCAGTCTGTGGCCTAAGGCCCAAGAACCCCTGACAAATCACTGGTGTAAGTCCAAGAGTCCAGAAGCTGAAGAACATGGAGTCCGATGTTCAAGGGCAGGAAGCATCCAGCACGGGAGACAGATGGAGGCTGGAGACTCACCCAGTCTCGCCTTTCAATGTTCTTCTGCCTGCTTTTGTTCTGGCCGTGCTGGCAGCTGACTGGATGGTGCCCACCTAGATTGAGGGTGGGTCTGCCTCTCCCAGTCCACTGACTTACACGTTAATCTCCTTTGGCAACAGCCTCACAGACACACTCAGGAATAAGACTTTGCATCCTTCAATCCAATCAAGTTGACATTCTGTATTAACCATCATGGTACCTTTTTTTTTTTGCCAGTGGCATGGTTGCCTGGGTTTGTCCTGAGACAAAATGATGATGGTGAGGGATGCTGGCTTGCACAGAACTTCAGCTGTGAGGAGGCTATGTCCTCCTGGAGCCTTCTGTTTGCAGAAAGAAAGTTGCCGGTGGGGGAGGGAGAGAAAGGGTCAAGTTCCTGAAGCTGCAGCCCACAGAGACCCCTCCAACCTGCCTCAGGAGTGGTGCGAGGGCAGCAGCTTGTTGTGTTCACAGAGACGGAGGCATAGGGGTCCAGAAAGACCCGAGAGGAGGCTTAGAACAGAGGAGGGTCCAGCAAGACTTCTGCAGCAGGTGTTTTGGTCATCTCCTACACAACTCCACTCTAGGATGGAGCCACCACCAGGTCTGGGCGTCCACCCTTCCACATGTGAATCAGGGGAGGATGGTCCCAGCTGCAAGGTGGTCCCAATCACCTTGTCAGTGATTAAGCTAAGGGTGGTCACCAGAGTCTGAAGCACCCAATGAGACATTGAGGGGATGCGATGGGGGTGGGGGCTCTGGGAAACTTCTGGGAGGAGTAGTCTGGCTTTCTTCCCCAGATGCCCTGTGTCTGGTGTCTGGGTGTGATCTCTGTCTGCTGCCTACTTCCTGGGAGCCAGAAAGAGAACCAGCCTTAGAATGAAGACAGTGCTGAGGCCGTGACCAGAGAGCAAGAAGGAACTTGCATCAACCAACCCCAAGGACACCACCAAGGCCAAACAAACCAACCAAAACCTCAAATAAGCAGTTGACAGTGAAACCAGAGATGAAGCAGTGGCTGCCTGCAGCCAAATGACCTTACAGAGAGGCCAGTATTTAGAGGATGAACTGCCAAGTTTGGGGAGCAATAGGGTTAGACCACCCCAAGTGGGGCACCATGTCTGAGACTCCACTTACAGTAAGAATACTCAGAGGCGCTACCTCCCAGAAAAAATCTTGGACTAGAAGCTACCTACTTGTGAGGAAGGGAAATGATTTTTTTTAAAAACAGTAAAAGTTAAAAAACTGGAAATCCATCTGCAAAAGAATGACATTGGAACCTTCTCTCATACCATAGACAAAAATTAACTCAGATGGATGAAAGACCTCAATGTAAGATCTAAAACCACAAAACAATTAGAAGGAAACACAAGGCAACCGTTTCACAGCATTGGATTTACCAGTGATTTCATAGACATGATGCTGAAGGCACAGGCAACAGCAACAAAACAGACACACGGAGCTTTGTGAAAATTTCAAATATGTATTTTTGACCAATATCATTTTTTTTAGGTATGAGGGGTCTTGCTATGCTGCCCAGGCTGAAATGCAGTGGCTATTTACAGGCATGATCATGGTGCATCGCAGCCTCGAACTCCTGAGTTCAAGTGATCCTCTCACCTCTGCCTCCTGAGTAGCCAGGATTACAGGTGCAAACCACCGTGCCTCGATAAAATTTAAAAATTTGTGCATCAAGTGACAATATCAACAGAATAAAAGGCAACTCACACAATGGGATAAAATATTTGCAAATTACATATCTGATAAGGAATTATATTCCAAATATAGAGAGAACTCCTAACACTCTACAAGAAAAAAAGAAAGCCCGATTAAGAAACGGGCAAAGGACTTGACATTTCTCCAGAGGAAATCTACAAATGGCCAATAAATACATGAAAAGATGCTCAATATCACTCATTATTAGGAAAATGCAAATTAAAACCATAATGGGTTATCACTTCACACCTGTTAGAATAGCCACTGTGTGTGCGTGTATATATATGTATACATATGTGTATGTGTATATATATGTGTATATGTATACATATATATACACATACATGTAGAAAAACAACAGAAAACAACAAATGCTGGTGAGAATGTGGAGAAACTAGAAACCTTGTGCACCATTGGTGGGAGGGTAAAATGGTGCAGCTACTATTATGGGAAACAGTATAGGTGTTTCTAAAAAAATTAAAAATAGAACTGTCACATGATCCAGCAGTCCCACTTCTGGTATTTATCCAGAGAACTGAAAACAGGATCACAAGGTGGTATCTGCATGCCCGTGTTCACTGGAAGCAACATTATTCACAATATCCAAGCGATGGAAACAACCTAAATGTCCATCAGTGGGTGAATGGATAAAGAAAGCATGATATATACATGCAATGTGACATGGTTTGGCTCTGTGTCCCCACCCAAATCTCATCTTGTTGCTCCCATAATTCCACACGTTGTATGAGGGACCTGGTGGGATATGACTGAATCATGGGGGCAGGTCTTTCCCATGCTGTTCTTGTGATAGTGAATGGGTCTCACGAGATCTGATGGTTTTATAAACGGGAGTCTCCCTGTGCAAGCTCTCTCTTTGCCTGCTGCCATCATGCAAGATGTGACTTGTTCCTCCTTGCCTTCCACCATGATTATGAGGCCTCCCCAGACCTGTGGAACTGTAATTCCAATAAAACTCTTTCTTTTGTAAATTGCCCAGTCTCGGGTATGTCTTTATCAGCAGCGTGAAAACAGACTGATACACAATGGAATAATATTTTGTGGGGGGGAGATGAGAAAAAAATATTTTATAATGTGCCTGAAAGTAGGGTGAGAACACAGTTTTTTCTTCTATTTCTTTTCTTTTTAAAAATTATTACTATTTTTAATTGGTGCATAATAAGACGTATTTATGGGGTACATTGTGATATTTTGATACGTGTATTTAATGTGTAATGATCAAAGAAGGGTAATTAGCATTAGCCATCACCTCACTTTTCTTTGTGTTGGAAACATTCAAAATCTACTCTTCTAGCTATTTGAAAATATACAATAAATTCTTGACGATTATAGACAACCTCTAATACTGTAGAACACAAGGATTTATTCTGCCTATCCAGCTGTGCTTTTGAATCTGTTAACAAATCTCTGGCTATCCCCTAGCCCTCAACACACTTCCCTACCTCTAATAACCACTGTTCTACCCTCTATGTCTTGAGGTCAACTTGAGAACATGTGGTGTTTCTCCTTCTATGCCTGACTTATTTCACTTCACATAACATCCTCTAAGCTCATCCATGCTGCTGCAAGCAATATAATTATAAAATTTTGTTCTTTTTTTTTTTTTTGAAATGGAGCCTTGCTCTGTCACCAGGCTGGAGTGTAGTGGTGCACTCTCAGCTCACTGCAACCTTTGCCTCCCAGGTTCAAACCATTCTCCTCCCTCAGCCTCCCAAGTAGCTGGGACCACCAGCGCAAGCCACCATGCCCAGGTGATTTTTGTATTTTTGGTAGAGACAGGGTTTCACCATGCTGGCCAGGATGATCTCAATTTCTTGACCTCATAATCCGCCCACCTCGGCCTCCCAAAGTGCTGGGATTACAGTCATGAGCCACCATGCCCGGCCGAATTTGTTCCTTTTTATGGCTAAATAGTATATCCACTATGTATATATGCCACACATTCTTTATCTTACAGTGGAATATAATTTTATTCAACCTTAACAAAGAAGGCAATCCTGCCATATTCAACAACATGGATGCATCTTGAGGACATTATGATAACTAAAATAAGACAGAAGGAGGATGAAGGCTGCATGGTTCTGTTACATGACGTAGCTAAACTAGTCAAACTCATAGAAGCAAAAAGTAAAATAGTGGTAGCTGGGGGCTGGTGGAGGAGTGGGAGGGGGAAGTTGCCGTTCAATGGGCGTGGTTTAGTCATGCAAGGTGAAAAAGTTCTAGAATTCTGCTGTACAGCAATGTGCATATAATCAGGAATATTGTTCTGCACATCTAAGAGTTTGTTAAGAGGGCAGATTTCATGCTAGATGTTTTTTCTTTGTTCATTTTTAACCACAATTTTTAAAAAGGGGAAGAAGAAGGAACCCATGTCCCCCGCCCTGGTAAGAGCCCTTCCCACTGCTATCTCTTTACCGCCCCTGGCCAGCTGCCCTCGGCTCTGAACTTCCTCTGTGGCTGTGCAGTTGTTCAGAAGTAAAGGCCTGTGGGAAGGGCCCCACGGGGAAGGAGAACTTGTGCTTTTCTCTTCAAAGAGCAAGAGAGCCACATCTGCCCACTACTTTTTTTTTTTTTTTTTTTTGAGACGGAGTCTCATTCTGTCACCCAGGCTGGAGTGCAGTGGCACGATCTCAGCTTGCTGCAACCTCCACCTCCAGGGTTCAAGTGATCCTCTTGCCTCAGCCTCCCAAGTAGCTGGGACTACAGGTGTGTGCCACCACACCCAGTTAATTGTATTTTTAGTAGAGACGGCGGTTTCGCCATGTTGGCTAGGCTGGTCTTGAACTCCTGACCTCAGGTGATCCAACTGCCTCGGCCTCCCAAAGTGCTGCGATTACAGGCAGGAGCCACCATGCCCGGCCCGTCACTAACTTCTGGTTCCATTAAGTATGAAAATCAGCATATGACAAATCCTCATGGTCCGTGGCTATTTAAGGGCATGAGGGCAAGGCTCCAGGCTCCTGATTGAAACGCATTTGCTGGAAAATGCAGTGCCAGCACTAGTGGCTCATTTATTTACTTTGCGCCTTTCTCCTACCCTAGAGAAAGGGGCATATTAGGTAAGCCTTGCTTGTCCGCTTGTGTTCGAACTCCAAGGGGTGTTTCCTAGAAATATGTATGTAGGGTGGTGGTGCAAGGGCATGTGTGGTGGGTGGTAGTTGGGCAGACGACAATAGATGCCTACTCTACTTCAGTGGATTCTTGTTGATGGACCCACAAGAATAATAACCCAGCTAGCTCCAAGAAGATTGAGGGATTCTTTGGCAAAGCGGTGGCATCCTTCCTGGGTCTGGCTGGATCTTCAGGAGGCTGAATCCAGGAAAGCATTCCAGAAGGCAGAGCCCTGGGGCTGGTGGACTGTGGGTCTTGGTCCCCAGAGAATGACTGAGGGGGTCTTAGCCTGGCTTGAACTCTCTTCTCTAGCCATTATGGAATTTTTAGGCCCATCATATCCAGAGTCCTAAATTCAGTTCAAAATCAGGGAAAGTTTCTCTTTGGCTGAAGGACAACAAGAGGGGATTATAGAGTCCCAACGGGAAGGGGGAGGCTCTGGGTGCCATGCTAGGGACCGTCCCCTCTGCTTATCCACTGCTGACACTCAGGGATCCCTATTAGAATCAAGGGCAGGATGGAGGCATCCTCATGGGTGTCCAAAGGGCAGCATTCCCAACATGTGTGGTGTGTCTGGGTGTGGGCAGCTGGGGGCGGGGGCACGTCTCACATGGGGCTGGTTCTCCTCCCAAGAAGTGAAGGTCCCTTTGGTGTGGGGATTCGTCACCCATACAGCACAAAGTGACCCTATTCGAGGGTGTCATCACAGTGGGTGAGGCACGTGAGGAGACAGCACCACTTCCCTAGGACACTTTTCATTAGTAACATGATTTCAACATCACTGAAAAGGGAGGGCGCCATTTCCTGCGACGGTTTTCATTACTGCCCTCCCCACCGGGAGGTGGTTCTCGAGGCCTAAGAGGCTCTTTGGGGGAGGAGGCCCGAGGTGTTGTGCTGAGGAGGCTCCCAAGCTGCAGCCCCCGGAGGTGGGGGAGTGGGCAGGGAGCTTGGGGAGCCAGGAGGAGGAGGAGGGAGAAGGAGGAGGAGGAGGGAGGAGGAGGAAGCCAAGCACTAGCGTGGGCCAGGGAAGCTCCCACTGCCTCCTCAGCCCTGTGGGCTCAGAGCCATGTCCTCCCAGGGGAGAGGGTCCGTCCAGCCCCTCGTGCCCCAGAACCAGGAACTCAGCCCAGAATCACCCTCCTTGTGTGTGGGATTAGTCAGGTTTCCTATGAACACAAGTCATCAAAACCCAACTTTACTAGAAAAAAATATTTTTATAAATGGATCTGTCAGGGTCTGAGGCAAAGACAGTGTTGAGCTGGGCTCCGGAATGATGGAAGTCTAGGGCTGGGGATTCTCCTCCGACCTCTCTCTGTATTTTGGCCCCAGGCTCTGTGCCCAGGTTATTCCAGCAGTAGGGGACACAGTCGTCCACTGCTTGAGCTCCATCTCTACAGCTCCTGACCAAGAAAACAGGTGCTGACACTCCAGGAGGCGAAGGAGGCTCGGGAAAGGGCCTGGCTAAGTCCCTAAGCTGTGCAGAACAGGGAGGTACCCACCAGCTCAAAGGCCAGGGTGGAGGCCCAGGGCCCCCATCTTAGTGGCTGCATCCCAAGGACTCAGAGATGTTCCTTCCACAGTCCAGGTCTCTTCTGGAAATGCGGTCCAGGGCAGGAAGGCTCTGCAGATCCATCTCTCTAAGCAGCCGTGTCTTTCTTCAGATGTTTAGAGGGCAAGTTCATATAGATAGGTTGTTCCCATGGCTTCTCAGGGACCCTCTGAGACTTCAACCAGAGGATGGTACCAACCAAGATGAGCAAGATGGGCACCTTCACAAATACCAGGAGCACGTAGTGGGTCCTGGGGAAGGGTACACAGTGGTCAGAGCCCTGGGCCCCCCCAAGGCCACATCACTCCCCCTCCCCCTGACCCTGTGAGCCACCAGCCAAAGCCTGTGACCCTGGGCCAGGCAGCCCCATTCTAAAGATCCCCATAAATCTCCTCCTTGGTTCAATCTCAAGAGCTCCTCTGACAGTCACCTTGGCTGGTTCTTCACAGGGCAAATGTCACCTTTCTAATGTCACCTTCTGGGACCCTTTTTGCCCAAAGTACATCTCAGCTCAACAGAAGCACCAGAGGTCACCAAATACAGGTTGTGTTTCCTGCCTCTCTTCCTGCTAATGCCAGCTCCAGGTTGGTAAATCACCCCCTCCTGCTCTGTGTCCCTTGATGTCCTGCACCATGGAGGGTGGTTTCTTATCTCCCCCTGGCACCCATGAGGCCACCAATGCAAGGCTGACGGATTGACTGGGCGGATGATGTTCACTGAGACGGGCTCTGCAGAGCGGTCTTCTGGTGAGAGCTAGAGTAGGGAAATGGTGGACTGCAGTGATGGGGGCAGGAGAGAGATGGAGGGTGGGCTGGGGCCTTGACTCTGGCTAGAGCAGCTACTGGCATTTGGTAACAGGCAGAAAGAGTTCCCAGGCTTGGCTTCCCCTTAGGAGGGACCCCAGGTAGGGGCAGGAGAAAGAATCACATGACTCACCTCTTGTGGGAGCTGATGAACACCCCCATATTCCCGTTGGCAGGCGATTTGGAAGACGAGCTTGCTGGTGTGGAAGCTGCTCCCACTAGACACAGGCAAAGTCAGCCGTGGGTTATTGGCACAGTTGGGAGCTCATGCAGGGATACAAAGTCACCCAACCCTGCCATCCCTCACCGGAAGACCCTTTGCCCTGGAGTAGGAGGATTTTCCTCTTCTGTTACAGCCCCTCATGCTTCTACTGAGTCACCTCAGTCTCAGCACAGAGACATTTTTTCCCCATCATTTTCAGGTGTGGCAAGAAAAATTAAAAATTAAATAGGAGTAAGCATTGTAATGTATTCTGGGGAGAGAGACTTTTTCATACTATCTTTCCACCTATCCTATAAGTGGGACTATTGGATGGGGGAAATAAATCTCAGGTCTTTTCCACTGGAGTGGTGTCTGAGCAGGGCTTAAGGAGAGAAGATTCTGGAAATGGGACGTTAGAAATTGGGGTAGTCCAGAAAAGAGAAAGGGGTCTCCAGAAGGCTCATGAAGAAAAGGGCACACTCCAGTTAAATGGTAAACAGCGACTGTGAGGAATGGAACATTCTTAGGAGCAACTATGTAGGCAATTTGTTGGGGGCAGTCGAGTCGGGAACCCCTGAGGCCAGCCCAGCACTGAGTATCCATGACCCACCAGTGATCTTTTATTTCAATCCTCGGCCCCAGCAAATTCTTCCCAAAAGTCCCAGGCTGGCCAGGCGCAGTGGTTCACGCCTGTAATCCCAGCACTTTGGAAGACCAAGGCAGGCAGATCCCTTGAGCCCAGGAGTTCGAAACCAGCCTGGGCAACACGGTGAAACCCCATCTCTACAAAAAATAGAAAATGAACCAGGCATGGTCATGTGCACCTGTAGTCCCAGCTACTCAGGAAGCTGAAGTGGAAGGATCCACTTGAGCCCAGGTGGTCGAGGCTGCAGTGAGTCAAGGTCGCCCCACTGCACTCCAGCCTGGGCTACAGAGTGAGACCCTGTCTCAAAACAAAACACAAACAACAACAAAGAAACAGCCCAGGGTATGGCCACGCTAGGTAAGCTCCTGTCTGAGCTGCAGGTAATTCCGGTCACAACAGTTGCTGTGAAGCCCCTGATCGTCTTACAGGCTGATGCCCCTGTAAGTCCCCAACCTGAGAGTCCTGAATATCTCTCTCCCTAAAGCTCCACACTGGCCATGGTTTTTTGTCTCTGTACTGTCTGCATGTCTTGCTTGATCCCCCTCTTTGCCCCGTAGATCTTCTGGCTTCCCCTACTTGGCAGCCCTGAGGAAGTCTTGCTTGACCCTTCCTGGACTCCTCTTTACCCAGATGCAGCCACTGTGTCCATGTGCCTCTTTGGTACCAACCCCAACAGTACACAGGCTTGTTCTAATGCCACCATTGTCTATTTGCACATCACCATCAAATGGACCCAAGTGGACACTGAGCTGACAAAGGACTGAGCACAGGTACGTGGGTGGAAGTGGAGGTGGAGGGCTGTTTCCCAGACTCCAACAACAGCAGGAAGACCCCAGATTCTGTGAGTGGAGTCCGAGGCATGCAGGAGACACCAGGGCAGCCAGAGAGATCCCTGACGTTACCCATGATTGAAGCCATCCTTTCGCTTTAAAGAGTCCACTGTCATTCAGTCACCTCCATGGGCTTCCTTACCCCATGCTCATCTTACACAGCTAGATAAAGTAGCAGAGCAGTGGCTTGGGACCCAGAGAGAGGAGGGCATTGTAAGATGCCCAGGGCTACTCTGGGTTGGCGCAGTTCTTGGGACTCAGACTAGGACCTTCTGGGCTGCTCTAGATCCTCCATCTCCCATGTCATAAGCAGGGCTGGGCCACTAGTCACCAAAGCTGAGGTCCACATTCCCACTCCCACCCCAAACCCTGCCAGCCCTGCCACACAACACCTGGATTTCTTGGGGAGACCTCAGGGACTGAGACAGCAGAGTGATGCTGGCTGCCACTCTCCCTTCGTTTCTCTCACCTCCCTCCCAGTCCTTCCATCTGTCATCTGTCTGTCTATCTGTCTCTCTCTTAGGCTCATAGGTAAGAGCACTGAGTTTTCCAGTCCTGAGCTCCAGGGCCTCCTCATGTAGATGAGAAAGCTCTTACCTGGGTCAACGATCACTTTCACTTGAGTCCCAAGGTCAGTTCCTCGTCTTTTAATCCCACACCAGTAAATGTCTGTGTCGTTTCGCCTGAGCTCCTCCATTGTCACAGTGAACACGTGGTCTCTCTGATTGTCCTTGATGAGCACACGGTCCCTCTTCTCTTCTTGCTCTGACCCTCTGGTTTGAATGAGGATAGTGCATGAATCCCAGTGCACCCCTCGACACCACCACTTGATGTAGGTCTCCCATCTTTGCTGATAGTGGCACTGCACAGTCACGGACCCCTGCTCTGGGGCTCTTACAGACTCTTGGCTGTGGATGGAGAAACAGCCTAGAAAACAGAATCCCAAGATACAGCTCTTGTTGCCTGAGCCGGTTTGAAAGTGCTAGGATTACAGGGGTGAGCCACTGCACCCGGCTGGGACTTCTATTCACACTGGAAATCCAGGTCTTAGAACAACTGGGGAATTGTCTGGATCCCCGGCCCCAGGCAGAACTGCAGTCGGGTTTCGGAACTCCCCAGCTGTGCCCTTTCCTGTTGTCCCTACAGAGTTGTCCCTCTGTAGACTACTCTGTGTGTGCCAGATGGTTGGTCCCTAGGCTCCAAGAGAAAATTGTGTGGCCCACACATATTGCACACCCTGTGCAAAATTCTGGACTGTCCCCTAATGCCCTCTAGGTGTCCACCAAGGTTTGCCTTGGAGAAGATAATCTAGCCCTTCCCACTTTCCACCTGGGTTCTTGAGTTTTTTTCTTTGAAAGTCTCAGCTCCTGAGCATGGCTTGGATGGCCTTCATGATCTGTCTTTCGTGTTTCCAACCTCATATTCAACTTGACACCCCCCAGACATGATGTCCTGCACACTGCTGCTCCCTCTGCATGGATGCACCGTTCTTTCTAAGCCTCCATCCCTCTGTACAGGTGGCCCCCCACCACCCAACTCTCCAGAGTGCTCTTCTCTCAGCTCTGCTTCAGGAACCGACCTCCCTGCTACAGGGCACATCAAGAGCACAGCTGCGTGAGTCTTTCTCTAGCTCACTAGAGAGAACCGCTTCACCCTCTGTACACACCTCTGCCAAAGCCTTACTGTGTCCTGCAGTTGCTCATTGTTTATGTATATGTCTCACCCACTAAGCCATCCAGACCTTTTTACTTTTTTTTTTTTTTTTTTGAGACAGGGTTTTGCTCTGTCACCCAGGCTAGAGTGCAGTGGTGCAATCATAACTCTGCAGAATTGAACTCCTAAGCTCAAGGGATCCTCCAGCTTCAGCCTCCCAAGTAGCTGAGACTACAGGTACATGTCACCATGCCCAGCTAATTTTTGTTAATTTACTGTGGAGATGAGGTCTCAGTATGTTGCCCAGGCTGGCCTTAAACGCCTGGACTCAAGCAATCCTCCCAAAGTGTTAGGATTACAGGTATGCGCCATTGCCCCAAGCCTGGAGTCTTCTTTTTTTTTTTTTTTTTGAGATGGAGTTTTGCTCTTGTTGCCCAGGCTAAAGTGCAGGGGTATGATCTCTGTTCACTGTAACCTCCGCCTCTCAGATTCAAGCAATTCTCCTGCCTCAGTCTCCTGAGTAGCTGGGACTACAGGTGCCTGCCACCATACCTGGCTAATTTTGTAGGTTTCGTAGAGACAGGGTTTCACCACGTTGTCTGGGCTGGTCTCGAACTCCAGACCTCAGGTAATCCACCCGCCTTGGCCTCCCAAAGTGCTGAGATTTCAGGTGTGAGCCACCGTGCCCAGCCTCAAGTCTTCCCTACCAGCCGGTTCTACTCTTTTCCCTCAATGTTCTCAGGGCCCAAGGCACATGATGTCAGTCCCCAGTGCCCCAGTTGAATGACTTCACAAAGCCACCTCTGATTTCCCGAGATGTGGAAGGATAAATAACCTCTGCCTCCTGCCCTGCCTCTGTCATACCAAGCACCCGAGGTCCCAGCCCCACTCACCTGAAAGGCTGAGAAGGAGCAGAGCTGGGGAAAGCCACATGGCTCTATCTTCCCGGCTCCTCATCACCTGATCTGCATCAGTGGCAAATGCAGATCCCAGATGCACTCTGGAAGCTCTGCCTGGGCCCAGGCTTGCACCTTGTGCACATCTAGACTGCCTTTGACTTTCTTACTCATTCACTTCCTTTTATAGAGTGGGTATTTCCTGCTTTTAATTATTCAACGAAAGAGGTGTCATTTTTTGGCAGGGCTGGGCCACAGGGCTTGAGCATCGTCACTATGTGAAAAGAGGAGGGAGGGGACTGTGCAGGGTCAGGAGGGGGAGGGGGGAGATGTGTCTGCAGAAGGAGTGGGGGTGGGGGGCATCTGGCCTAGCAGGCCTTGGGTCCCAGGGGCATAACACTCTCCCAACAGCAGGGAACACCCAACTCAGGTGTCAGATGAGCCGTGCTGGGCACACCAGAAGATGTATTTGTTCAGGTGTTATAACCAAGAGCATAAACGTGCAGACTGCTGGGTCAGACAGACCTAGCTCTAAACCCACGAGCACCACCTGCAAGCTGCATGACTGTGGACAACACAACATCTCTGTGCCTCAGTTATTGTATCTACTAATTGGGCTCATAATGTTTGCTGTTGTTATAGGAGTTATTAAGAAATTATTTTAGGCTTGCTTATAGCCATTATTGGAGGTAATGAAAAAAAAAAAGAGAATTATTTTAGGCAGATAGAGAGGAAAAAGGGTCCTTGGGAAGTTTTTTTTTCCTTTTGAAGCAGCTTCAGAAACGTTTCTTGTCTAGCAGAAAAGCCCCGGCTCTTAGAGCTGGGCAGGCAAGCTTTGATGTGCAAATGTAGGCCATTAGAAACTGGGTCCAGACAAACATGGAGACTCCCACCGTCTTCTTCTTGACCCCACATGTGCCTGGCAACATGGCTGCCCCCCACATATCCTCGTGTGTGTAGAACTTCATGGCACTTGCATTTGCATATTAAAAGGCTAGGGTAGGAGGGCTAGTTTTCTCGTGGACTACCTGACACCTGGTCAAACCAATCCCCTGGGCCCTATGCAAATCAGATACCACTTCCTCCACTCCAGCCTCCTCATATAACTGCTGTTTTCTGCCACACTCAAGGTTCCCTCTATCAGCTTGGAACCCCCAACCCTGTCTCCGTACAGGGGGGAGCCTCTTCCTTCTTTCTTGTCTATTAAATTCTCTGCTCCTTAAAACCACTCCACGTGTGTCCATGTCGTTTTATTCAAACTGGCACGAGACCAGGGTGTTCCTCCAGTCATTGGAGCTATATCATTCTGGTGCACTAGGCAAGAACCCAAAGCACGGCATTTATCGAAGTGGTAAGTATGGGACTGAGCTTAAAATCTGTTCCATCATTTTGAGGCGCTCTTAGCCTCTGTTTTAAAATAAAATAAATCAATGGGCATCCATCAGCTGGGTACATACACTTAGTGCTGGCTGCCATACTAAATACCCAAATGTGAGGCTTGCTGATGAGAACATGGAGAACCCCCCCCAATGCCACCAGGCTCTTGGGAATGTTGGCCATGTTTCAAATCAGCTTCTTTTCACAGGAAGACCTCGCCATTGTGCAAGGCTGAGAAAAGTTCTAAGTGAACTAAGAATTTCTGGCAAGGACACACCCTGGCATGATTCAAAGGCCTCTGGACCAGACCCAGCCTCCAACAGCCCATTCTGGGTGTTGGCAAAGAATCCTCAACTATCCTGTCGCAAAACTCTTCCTCCTTCTCTATCTGCGGTCTCTTAACTCTTTCTCTGTGTGAAATGTGTGGCAATTTTTACAGCTTAGGAAAGTAATCCTGTTGGGCAAAGTCAGGAGAAGATGCCATTATAATCTTCTAGGAACAGAGTTCTCTTCTCCTACGGTGATGTTACTCACTACTTCTCTGGTGAGCACATAGTATTTCTAAGCTAACAGTGCCACCTAGTAGAAATAGAAATCCTCTACAGAAGGCATATGTATGTGTTTTTCATGGTAACACTGCAGCTTCTTTTTGCACCGTTAGAAATCAGGCTCTAGGCCTCTTCTGGAAATGGGAAAGTTCTGCCTTTAGCAGTTAGGAGTAAGATATCTTCTGTAGCCAAATGTTTGTCTCAGTATTGTCCCATTGGCAGGAAAATGGCCATTTGGTTCCTATGTTCCCTTAAGACACCTATTCTGTCTCCGATTAAGCTGGTACTTAATTAGTAAGGGGATTTTGGAGTCCAGAAGTTATCCAGAACCATTTTTCCAAGGGTAAATGCTTTAGCATGGGCCATAATAGCAAGACATAAAGTTCAATCTAGCACTCCTCCTCCCTTAAAGAGGTCTTGCGCAATTATGTAGTTTTTCTTAAAATCCATTTTTTTTAGGGAGGCACACAGGTTACACAGTCTAGGAGGTCAAAGGGAAATAAAAGGCAAAAGATGAAGGCTGCTTGAGGAAGCATAACTAGACCCAAAAGTCTAGTTTTTCTGTTGCCATGGCTTGGAGGGTCATGCCTGCAGTCATGGGCAGCACATTTCAATGGGTGCCAGGATCCAGGAACCAGGGGAAAGAAAATAGTTGGGGGAATGCCCCCTACTATTTTATTCTCCATCCTGGATCACATACCTAAAAGAAGGATACTAAAAGAACACTTTTATTCTCACTTCTCTTTCTAGATGGGTAACAGATCGTCTTCACGGCACTCCAACCTGGGTGACAGAATGAGGCTTCATCTAAAAAAATTAAGTCAGTCAATCACATTAATAGAATAAAGAAGAAAAACTACATAATTATATAGACGCACAAAAAGCACTATCTAAAATCCATTACTTTTTATGATAAACTAGGAATTAAAAGGTGCCTATAAGCAACCAGTTACAACCCATGGAAAAATCTTTCCTTTAAAATCAGGAAGAGAACAAGTTGCTCAAAATCACTACTTTGAATCAACACTTTGATTAGCTTGCACAATACAACAAGAAAGAGAAACAATATGAGAATTAGAAAGAAAGAAACAAACCTCTAAATTATTATAAATGAATTTATTATCTACATGTGAGACTGAAAACAATTACTAAGATTTTTGGCAGAGTTGTTAAATATATATAATCAGTAAAGATCAATTGTTTATCTACATGCATGCAACGAATAACTTGAAAATGCAATAAAAGATACCAAAAAATAAGAATAGAAACATAAATGCCTAGAATTAAATTTAACAAACATGTGAGCAAATGTGAAGGAGAAAATAATAGAATGTTGTTAAAAGACATTTTAAAAGCTCATAAATAATTAGAATTACATACCATGTTCATAGATAGAGAAATTATCATAAAGGTAAATTTCATACATTTACATTTTAAAGTCTCAACAGAGTTTTTTATTTTTCTTTTTTAGAACGTTGACCAGTTAATTCTAAAATTTCTGCAGAAGAGGAAATGGCCAATATTTGCAAAGACATTCCCGATATCAAAGAACAATGTATAGTGACATACCTTACCAGATAACAAGACATTTTAACACAGCTATAGTAGTTAAAACAATGTTGTGTTAGTTCCAAAATAAGCAATTCGGCAAATTCAACATAATAGAGTGGTTAGAAAAAGATCCAAGCATATATAGAAATAAATGCATGCCAGGGGTTGCACTGCAGAAATGAGAAAATGGGATAATGTTTATCCAAATGGAAGACAGAAAAATGGATTATTATCTCAGCCTGGAAATAAAAAATCATTTAAAAATGGGTCAAGGACTTACGTGTGAAAGGGAATATTTTAAAAATTTTAGAAGAAAATATAGGAGAGTTTTTTTTTAATTTGGGAGTGTTCATAATTTGTTAAACAAGATGAAAAAGTATAAGCCATTAAGAAAAATAAATAATTTCTACATTAAAGTGAAAATCCTGTTTCTAAGCATAAAGGATATCATAAAGCCAATAAACTAGGAAAGGATATGTGGAGCACAGGTAACTAAGAAGAAACTTCCAAAGAACTTCTACAAATCCATAAGAAGAACACAGACAATCAACAGAAAGTAGATGAAGTTGAGAACAGGTATTTCACAAAAGAGAAAATTCAAGTAACCAAAAACACATGAGAATGAGTTTAATTTTAGTAAGCAGAGAAATTCAAATTAAAACAATGAGATATCATTTCATACTCATGAACTTGAAGAAATTTAGGAAGTCTGATAAGATTCGAGCAGTAGCACTGCTGATGAGGCATGGAAATTGGTGCAGGTACTTTAGAAAACAATTGGCAATTGCCTAGTAGAGCTGTTACAAACATGCAACAAAACCTAGCAATTATTCCCCTAGAACTATACTCTGGAAGACTCTTTTGGACAGATAAATTAGGATATATGTTCAAAAATGTTCATAATAATGTTATAAGTAATAGCAACAAAAAGAAGAGGAAAAGGAAGAAAAGGAGGAGGAAGAGAAAAAGAAGAAGAAAAGGGAGGAGGAGGAGAAGTAGGCAGGAAAAGAGGAAGAAAGGAGAAGAAAGAGGAAGGAGAAGAGAAGGAGGAAGAGGAAGGAGAAGACAACAAAGGATGGAGAAAGATGAGGAGGAAGAAAACAAGAAGCACATAAAAAACAGAGAAAGAAAAGAAACAACCTGAATGCTCATTCAAGAAAGAGGGATGTGAGAGTTATGGGATATTCATACAACAACAGAGTGTAGATCAATGCAAAGAAGTGACACATCAATGCATCAACACACCAACATGGATGAATCTCAAAAATAAAGTGTTCAATGATAAAATTCAATTGCTTAGGAATAAAAATGCATCATACTGTTTACATAAAGTTCAAAAATAAACAAAGCTAAACAATATACCCTTTGGAAATCCATATGCATGTATGTGGCAAATCCCTTAAAACAAGATGATGAACGTAAAATTTGGAATGTGAGCCCGGTGTAGTGGTGTATGCCTATAGTCCCAGCTGCTCCAGAGGCTGAGACAGGACAATCACTTGAGCCCAGGAGTTCAAATCCAGCCTGGGTAACATAGCGAGACCCATCTGTATAAAATAAAATAAAATAAAATAAAATGTAGGATGTGGTTTTCTGAGAGGAGTAGAAAATAAGTTGCATAAGACCAGAAAGGGCTTTGAGGCTTCATGAATATTAATGATGTTATATTATTAAACTGGATGGTGGACACACACGTGTTAAAGAGTATTCTTGGTTTAAAGGGCATGTATTCTTTTGTGTGTCTGATGCATCACCAAAAAAAACCTCCAAATCTTCTGCTAGAAACATGGATGTATTGGTCAGAAGGCCATTCCCATACATAAGAGGGACTGTGTTGCCTGGCAGGGCATCAATGGGCATTGGAGTTACTGTTTCTCACAACCCAGCTGACTCTGCCTCCCCACTGAGTTTCTCTGAGTCCTGTTCACCCACAGGACAGCCCCCAGTATGCTCAGGAGCAGGGGCAGCTCCAGGAGGATCAGGAGCAGGACATGGAGGCTGCTGAGCAGGGACCTGTGGGGGACATGGTGACAGGTAGTGAGTCACCTCCCCCAGGGGAGGCCCTGGTGCCCTCCACCTTTCCCCCTATTCCTAGTGCCAAGGTACTATGGCCACACAAATCCACATAAAGACCAAACCTGGACATAGTAGCCAGACACGTAAGACCAATGCCCCCTAATTATCACCCTAAGAATTGCCTTGAGACAGGGCTGTGGGCAGAGGCAGGGCAGGGCCATAGCAGCAATGTGAGGGGACACCGAGGGACCTGGTAGGACCTGAATCCACAAGAATCTCCACCAAAGCCCTTCATGTGCAGAAGCACACCCTTCAGAGGTGCAGGCGATAAACTGGATGGATATCTGTTGTATGCCTGCTCCTTTCCTTACGGCATTTTCCACACGGCATTTTCCATAAAGGCAGGAGCCCTGTCTTGTCCTCTTCACAGAGAAATTGGCACCTGCCCTGTGGCTGCAAACATCAGCCTGTAAATTTCATGGTTGTTGAAGGAGTGAACAAAGGACCAGCTCAGCTCTCAGCTCTCAGCTCCTAGAAGACTGGGATCATCAAACAGGATGAGACTCTGGCCTTAACTGTAAGGGAGAGAGGGCCAGGGCCACCGAAGCCCAGAGCAGCTGCCCCCTGCCCTGGCCTGGCCGGGCCCCGAGGCTTCCTTGCAGGACATTTGCCTCGCTCCTCCCTCTGCCTGGAACCCTCTTCCTCCAGACCCCAGAGTACCCGGCTTCCAACCCTGGGTTCATGTCCTCTGATCTGTGAGAAACCCCCTTGTCATAGTGTGCAAGATAATGTCCCCAACACCCTCCCACACACACTCTCCCCAAACCCAACAAATTTCTTTTCCCAGCATTCATCACACTCTGGACATGGTGTCTGTATGGGCAGACATGGTCTAGTGAGCAAGAGACTCAGTTAACTACCACATCAAGGAGTCATAGCCCTCAATCCATTTCCAAATTTGCCCCAGTTAAAACCCACAGCCCCCGAATGAAGGAGAGGTCAGGTACTCTTGAAGAAGGAGAAAGGGTAGCCCTGATCATGCCACCACAATTCACACTGAGAATCTTCTACCAGCTCTATCAGGAGCAGCAAGTGGGGGCTGCTGAGCAGGGAGCTGTGGGGGACACGGTGACAGGCAGTGAGTCATCCTCCTTAACGGACTTAAAGACACTGGCCAGGATGTGTCTATCTGAAGGAGGGAATAGTCAGGTTTTGGGGGAACCCTGGATCCTGTTCTGCAGGGACCCCCATTCCGAGAGACCCAGCATGGTGCTTGGTCCACTATTCTCAGCAAGGGCCTGTGGAGATCAGGGAACAAAGGAGTTTTCACTCCGGTCTGGCCAAACCTACACGTTGTCATTTCTTAACGTTTGACAGCACCATTGAATCGACACACTCAGCAAATGGAAGCAGCCATTTATTCTGAACTCCTGGACCCAGGGAGTGTGGGCCATTATGGTGGCGAAGGTGCAGGGGAGTCCGGGACTTGCCTCTCCCTGTGAAAACGGTAGAGGAAGCAATGCCAGGCTCCTGAAGAAATGGAAGGGAGCAGGGAGGGCATCCGGGCACTCAGAAGTGTTGGTGACAGCCCAAGGCTCAGCTGGGTGTGGTGTGCACATGAGACATGGAGTCACAGCTCAGGGTGTACGTGTCCATCAGGTTCACGCATGACACATGAGGATCAGGCACAGGGAAAAGGCTGGAGGAGGCTCACAGAGGATCCCAGGAGATGCGGGGAGAGCAGCCCGGGAGGGATGGTCAGGAAGTCATTCCAGTCCCGCAGAGGGGCTCTGTCGCAGCGCAGGGCTTTGATGGACAGCTGATGCTACTGGTTCTCACCATCCGGCCGACTCCGCCGGCTTCTCGAGCTTCTCTGAGGCCTGTTCACCCAAAGGACGGCACCCAGCATGCTCAGGAGCAGGGGCAGCTCCAGGAAGACCAGGAGCAGGAAGTGGGGGCTGCTGAGCAGGGAGCTATGGGGACATGGGGATGGGTAGTGAGTCATCTCCCCAGGGGAGGCCCAGGTGCCCTCTACCATCCCCTGACCCTTGTGTCCGGATCCTGTGACCACAACCAACCACATAATGACCCACCCTGGAAAGTCCATCCCCTCTCAGCACCATGGCCCCTGACCCTCAGCCTCAGACGTGCCCTTGACCTGAGGACTGTGACACAGGAAGGGCAGGAGCGTGAGAGGACGTGAGGTCACACCAGGCATCCAAGCAGGGTCTGCCTCCAGGAGGCAGCTCTCTACCTCTGTGCTCCACAGCTGGAGTACCAGAACCCACAAAGGATTGTTTGTGTGATGTCAGCTCTCCTATACGCAGCGTTTCCAGGAGGGCAGGGACTGTTTGTTTCTTTTACAGTGAATGTCTCGTGCCTGCCCTGAGTCTCCAATAATCTGCCCTACAACTTCAGTGCTTGTTGAAGGAATGAACAGACAGCTCAGCTCTCAGACCCTCAGAGGACTGGGCTCATCAAACAGGAGAGACTCTGGCCAGGGCTTCGAGGGAGGCAGGGGATAGGGCCGGGGCCACCAGACCTCAGAGCATCTACTCCCTGCCCTGGCTTGGCCGGGTCCTGAGACTCCCTTGCAGGACATTTGCCTCGCTCCTCCCTCCGCCTGGATTCTTCTTCCTCCAGACCCCAGAGTGCCCAGCCCCCAACCCTTTGGGTCTCCCCCGCTCATGTCCTCTAATCCTCAAACCCTCCTCTGATCATTGTCAGTGAAATAGGGACTCCAACACCCATACACGCTCTCCCCCAAACCCAACATTCCATTCATCCATTGCACTCAGCACCCATTGCTGTATTTGTACATCAGCCTCTGTGCTGGCTTGTTCAACGTGTGAATCCACCCGGTAGAACTCAACTACCACCCGAGCAGGACAGTGGCTGTCAGCTCCCTGATGTGACCCAATCCCAACAGGAGCGCCTGACACTTAACAGAACCTTCACATGAGGTGTGGGAGGCGTGGACAAGAAGGGACAGGAAGAAGGGAGACCCAAGCCTCTACACGTTACACGCAGCGGAGAGGCCGCCCGCATGGCCCAGTCCTGTGGGCAGGCACCTTACCCAGGGTGTGGGCTGGGATCGGGGCTGTCCTCTCTGGTCCAGCTGGGCCAGGTATGCATGGGCAGCTTCGTGGGAGGACCTGAGGTGCCCATGGAGCTCTGAGGGCTGGAGGCTGTGGTTGTCAGGGCTGTGTGTGAAACACAGGTCAGCGTTGATGAGGACACATGGGTCTCCCCCCTTACTCTCACCTGTTCTGCTCCAATGTTCACAGACAAGGTTACCAATGATGTCCTGGACAGATGCCCTGCATCCAACATGCCCCATGGCCACACGCAGGCCTGACCAGGGTCCTGAGCCTCTCCCTGTTCCACCCGTAGGTACTGCAGAGCCAGGGATGGCACTTCAGATATGAGAGTTGCCCTGCTCCCCAGCAGGAAGTCAGAGTCAGTGGCAAAGGCATGGGGCTCCAGCTTGCACCCCAGCCAGGGAGGGACACGGTGACCTGGAGGAAGGGGGTGATGTTTGCTCTGTGAAGGGTGACCCAGAGTGACTGTGGAGCCAAGACCCTGGGCATGACAGTGGCTGGAGGGAGGCTGGAAGTGAGGACAGGAAGTCAGCGGGGTCCTCCCTCAATGCTGGGGCCGGAGTCCACTCAGCCCCACATGGCAGCCACGCTACGGCCCCACAAGGCCACTGGACCATCCTCTTGGAGCAGGGAAGGCCTGGGAAGAAAGATCTGAGAGAGGGGGACGCCCAGTGGAGCCTGGGTGGTGGCCTGTGGTGAAGACAGCTTGACAAGAGCCCTTTCCTCCTCCCCCAGCGCCCTCAGGAGGATCTTAGTTCCTCACTCCTGGACAGGAAGGCACAAAGGGCTCAGGAGGGACATGTCCAACCCAGGGAAATGGAGACCAAGAAGACGACACTCAGAGGAAGCTGGGATATTGTCAGAAGAAAACAATGGAGAAGCGACCACACTGAGGCCACTGCATTTGAGTCTCATGAGACAGGGGCGGGGCCTCTGAGGGAAGAATGATTGACAGGGCAGGGAACAACCTTCAGGCCCTCGCCAGTCTCATGGCTTATTTCTATCCGCCCATCCCTCTGCCTGAAGGGATAATTTCTGGGGTTTTCCTGGGTTCCCTCCAGTGGTAAAATGTGCCAGAGAATGCTGGGGACACACAGGTAAGCCTGGGGGGGCAGGACAAGGACCTCAGGAGCACAAGAACCCCACCCAGGGCTCTGGGGCCCCTTCCTGAGTCCTCCAGTGGCTGCTGCAGGAGCTCCCTGGACAGGGCTGTGGGGCTGCGGCCTCAGGATGCTCCAGACAGGGCAGCATCCATGCAGGGTCCAGGACAGGGGCAGCCTGGAGTGAGAGGAGCCAATGATCTGGGAGTCCCATTACCACGGTGGGGGAGCGAGGCAGACCTAGGCAGGACAGTGGGTGCCCTTGATCGTGGGCCTGGCCCTTGTCAGGACAGGGAGGCAGCAAGGACCCCAGAGTCAGGGGCAGGCCCACAGACCCCACCCAGGAAAGGGTCAGGCCTGAGGTTGCCTGACAGAGGGGTCAGGGTGGGTGCATCCTGAGGGTGCGCAGAGGGGTCTCCAACCTCAGGACCAGTGTCCTCTGCAACACACATGTGCAGGTGCACACACACACAAACCACACCACACTCCTAGGCATGTACCCACACACAAAGACACACTCACACTCATCCACACAAGCAGCACACACAGTGTCCTGAGTCACTGACCCGCAGCCTCACACACTCCTGTCCCACATCTTCTTCAGGGACAGAATGAGCAACCCTAGACTCAGGCAGGTCTGGTGCTAGGAACAGGAGGGGCTCACCTGGGAACACGGACACCTCCACCTGGATGACGGGATCATGTAAGTCTTTGAGCAATGGTGTATTCACCCCACACCAGTATGTGCCTGCGTCGTCCTCTGTAAGATTCTCCAGGGTCACTGTGAAGCTGAGGTTTGCAGGATGGTCCCTGATGGACACTCGGCCGTTCCTCACTTTTCCTGCTGACCCTTTGGTCTCCACAATGTTGTCACATACGAAAATCCGCGGTGGTCTGCACCAGTATTTGTTGTGAGTCCTGTGTTCCTCCTCATACCCACAGTGCACGCTAGGGACCCCCCCACGGGGCCCGCCACGGTGCGGGGGCCGCTCAGAGCAAAACAGCCTGAAAAACACAAGCCCGAGTCCCGGCTCCTCCTCAGATGGGTCTGGCCAGGGGTGCCCTGGGGTCAGGGCCATATGGACCATGGGGGTGTGGGGGAGGCAGTGGCAGGCAGGCAGCCTATGTCCACTCAGGAGCGAGGACTAAGGGTGAGAGACTCCCTCTTTGCAGAGGTGGGAAGGGCATGGGAAGTTTTCATGGAGACTGGAAAGGGCAGGCTGGGAAAGCTCTGGTGTGTGCAGGCCTGTGTGTGCATATGAGTGTGATAGTGTGTGTGATCGTCCCGGATAAAATTTGTGGAGAACTTTGGCATTGACAGTCACAGCATCACCTCCCACCTGGGGCTTCCTGTCTCAGGCACAGAGGAACAGGCCTCCCCTGCGCTGTGCCCTGCAGCCTGCTGTCCCCTGATGAGGCAGCTGCTGACAGCTCCTGGGTGCTCCCCTTTATGGCCTCTACTCCACCGCCTGCACCCTGCCCTGCCCTCCGCCACTCAGGACAGATCTCCCAGAGTCCAGGACCAGCCCACTCACCTGGGACAAGCAGGAGGAGCAGAGCTGAAGGCTGCCACGAGGCCCAGGCCCTGGCAGTCATTCTTGCAGCGCAGATGTCACCTGCAGCTGTGCAAGACCCCAGGAGGGGACAACATGGAGCCTCGTCCCAGCAGATCTGAGCTTTACTTCTGCTTTGCTTCTACTATCTGCTTCCTTGTCTAGCCCTGTCTCAGGTCTGGGGCTGGAGAGGGTCAGGGTGCAGGAAGGTCAGGGGGAGAGCCGCCGGGGCTGGGACTGGTGCTGACAGCTCTGGGATGGCGCTGGTGGCTCCTCTCAACCCCGAAGTCTGGCAAAGTCCAGGCTCCCTTGGGTGGGAATGCATCCACTTCCCCACAGCCCACAGCTTCTGGTTTCAGTGTGTTACTCATACCCTAGAAAGCAGATCGAAGCTGGGGCGTTTCCTACCACAGCGGCTGCTCCTCCCTCTGTGACATGTCACTTCTGCATCAGGATGGACAGTTCTGTGGAGGGAGTCTCAATCTGCCACCTCTTTAGCCTTAGAGGTAACTCTTAATCTTCAGCTAGGTCCCTGCAGAGAGCTTTGCCCCTAAGACCCCCAGCTCGTCTTCTGGCCTCAGAAGTTACCCTAAGACCCCTGGTTTGTCTTCTGGCCTCAGAAGTTAGCATAATGAAGCCAGACACCATCTGCATGGCCCTTTTTGGTGTTGAGTCCGCAGCCAGGTTCTAATCCCACAGGCTTGGGGAGTTTTCTTCTTGTGTCTCTGCCCCCAGACCTAGACACAAAGCAGCACCACCCACCCGAGACCCTCCTTTTCCATCTTGTATTCTTGCCAAAATCCACACCTCAGTGAGGATCAGGGCAGAGAATCGAGAGCACGAGAGTCCAGAGGCCTGAAGACGCTGCAGTGGGACTATGGGGATGATGCGAGGCTGCGACTGAGCCAGCACACACCCCAGGGCGCACAGAGGGCAGTTTGGTGCCTGAGAGGACAGCTTGTCATGAGCAGCAGCTTCTGGTATCTGTCCTGGGTCCACTGTGATGGCCAGGCACCTCCCCAGGGAGCAGCCATGGGGGACAGGCCTTCCCCCGCATGCGGGGGCCCAGGTCTGCCCACACTCCAATTCCATGCCCCACCAGTTTCCTTTCAGCAGGCTCCTCCAGTCTGGGATATTTCTTTCCCCCTGCCTGAAATCACCCCAGGGCCAGGTACCAGACGACTAGGCACCACTCCTGTATCCCAGCCCGTCAGAATTATTCAAACTACACACTCCAAAACTTGCTGTTTGCTTACTTTACCCTGCCTGTTGCTTCCTCTGAAAACCACAATCAAGGCTCCCACCCACATTTCCTCTCTCTCCCTCTGCCCCCTCACCCACCCTCGTGCTTCCCCATGTGGCCCTACGTGGCATGGTGCACCTCCTGCTTCTAGGGATCTGTAAGTAGAAACTCATTTCTTCATGACAGTCGTTTCCATATCTGCATGCCTTACCATATCTCATTAAAACAAATCCCAGTCCATTTTTTTGTTTTGTTTTGAGACAGGGTCTTGCTCTGTCACCCAGGCCAGAGTGCAGTGGTACGATCATACCTCACTGCAGCCTCCATCTCCCAGGCTTAAGTGTTCCTCCTGCCTCAGCCTCTGAGAGGCTGGGACTACAGGTGCATGCCACTATGCCTGGATAATTTTTTTTTACGTAGGCACGAGTTCTTACTATGTTGCCCAGGCTGGTCTCAAACTCTGAGCTCAAGCAATCTTCCTGTCTCAGCCTTGTAAAGTGCTGGCATTACAGATGTGAGCCACCACACCCAGCCTCAGGTACATTTTTAAACATGTCCTCAATATACTAATCTGGTCTCTGAAAAACTCAGAGGGGACCCATCATATAACAGTAAACCAACTTAAACTGAACCAGTTGATGGTCCAATCACAGTTGTTCTTCTTGATGTACTATCTTCATGAACACAGTCTCTGGAACTTGGTATGCTGCTCTTGGATGTGGCAGATGCATTCTTTTCCATCCCCTTAAAGAAGGAAGAGGAGAAGTGCTTCCTATTTACTTGAGAAGAGTAATAGTACACATTTCTAATCGATCCAGAATTCTGTCAAGTCTTCTGCTCTGTCACAACATAGTTCAAAGGGACTTTGATTAGGCACTCCACAGAACGTCATACTGGTCTATCTTATTGATGCTGGAAGAGCAGGAAGAAGCAAGTGCTTTAGGTGCTCTGGTAAGACACATCTGCAACAGAAGGATGGAGATGAACCCTAGAGAGTTTCAGGGGTCCAGCCCATAGGTGCCATCTTTAGGAGTCCATGCTCTGTGTTGTTTTGTTTTGCATTTCAGGCCTCTAAGCAAAAAGCATGGTGCTTAACAGGCCTCCTTGAAACTGTTGGGAATGCTGAATACTGTTTGGACTCTAGGTGACTTCAACATCCACCCGTTTTGAGAAGGGCCTGGCAGATCCAGGGAGAGGTAAAAATGGCCCTGCCATTTGGGCCACAGGACCTAGTTGACTTCACAGCACTAGACGTCTTGGTGGAAGATAAGAATGCCATGGGGCACCCGGGGCAAGCCTCAACAGGAGAGGTGCAGGGAAGATGAGGGCATGTCATTTCAGCAGAGAACCACCCACCGTTCAGAGCCCCTAACAGGCTGCTGTGCCAAAGTGGAGATAAACAGCCCAACCAACCTCATGATGCAGTGGCTCTGCCATTACTCAGCTCATGATGGGCAGCTCCAGCCACATATCACTTGCTGTCCGGAGCTACTCCCTCAGCTGTCACATGGATGGCTTTGTAGGGCATTCCCTGCAATCCACTGTCAGGGAAGGAAACAATCCCATATGAGATGCATTTATGAGCAGATGAACTTGCAACAGTATGAGTTCCTCCGTGCAGGATTCAAAAACAACCAGGCCCTTGCTCAGTTCACTAAAGCAAGGGAATAATTACCCCAAGAAACATCCGGATACTGTTTAACTCTGCTAGTAGGGGAAAGGCAGCTATGCAGTCAGGGGGAGGCATATAGGGGCTTCCAACATCTTAATAATGATTGATTTCCTAGGCTGAATGGTGGGTACACATGTTTATTTTTAGTGCTTGCACTATATAGATGCCTCATATACATACTCTTGTGTATGTGATATATTTATTTATTTATATTTATTTATTTGAGACAGGGTCTCACTCTGTCACCCAGGCTGGAGCACAGTGGCACAATCCCAGCTCAATGCAACCTCTACCTCCGGGGCTTAAACAATCCTCTTATCTCAGCCTCCCAAGTAGTTGGGACCACAGGCACACACCACCACGCCTGGACAATTTTTGTATTTTCTGTAGAGATGAGGTCCCACCATGTTGCCCAGGCTGGTCTCAAACTCCTGGACTCAGGTGATCTCCCTGCCTTGGCCTCCCAAAGTGCTGGGATTACAGGTGTGAGCCACCATACCCAGCCTACATTTTTATTTTAACTTTTATTTTTAACAAGTGTCTGGCAATAAGATGGAAAGAAATATGAGGGTAAGGGTCAGAAATCCTTTCTGTGGTCAGAGGGGTTGTGTCTCCAGGCAGGATACCAATGGTCATAGGGTGTTGCAAGTTCTCCTGTACATGGCTCTGTCCAAGGAGTCCTCCAAGGCCTGCTCACCCAGAGGATGGCACCGAGTGTGCTCAGGAGCAAAGGCACCTTCAGGAGTAGGAGGAGCAGGAAGTAGACATTGCTGGACAGGGACCTGTAAGACAGAGAGTGACCAGCAGCGAGCTGCCTCCTCCAGGAAGTCCAGGCTCTGCCTCTCTCCTGCTTTCCTTCGAGATCTGGTCCTGTGCCCTCAAAACCCAACATCAGCATCAAGCCTGGTGGGTACCAGGGTCCGGCAGTCCCATGCCGAGGGTCACAGGCTCCTGACCTTCAGCTCGGAACTAACCTTGAGTGTCAGGACCCAACAGACGCAGGAAGGAGGTTGGTGAGGAATGGAGAAAAGAGAGATATGGGAACCCAGGCAGGAACTGGCTCCACAAACAACTTCCTGAACAGATCCCTCAGCCACCGATGCCTCCAGGAACTCAGCTCTTGCTGGGAACAAAACCTCAAGGATGAAATATTCCTTTACAACCACCCTCACTCAAATTAAATATGATCATGAGAGCAGCTCTTTTGCTTTAACTGTCTAACAACCTCAACCCCAAGAAGGGACCTCTCCAAGCTCAGCCCACAGCCAATCCCCTCACCCCGTGGATCCCACTACACTGCCCCCATTCCAACTCCTCAAATGCTGCATCCTCTCCCCAAAACAGGCCATTATGCCATCTCTCCACCTTCCCAGCCCTCCACCTGTAGGCCTTGTCTGACGCCCTCCCTGATCGTCTCTAAGATGAGCCTCTGTGACAAACCCTGCTGGTGCCCTGCCCCATACCCACTTCGCCCACTCGAGCTCCTGGCAGCTGCAGGCAGTGTTGGCCCCACCAAGGATTTCCCAGCTCAAGCTCCGCATCTCTGCCTGAGGTTATCTACAGGAGCACACAGCCAGATGGGCCACAGAATTCATGCCCCCAGGAGTGCCTTCTGCCTGGAAGATTCTGTCTCCGGTTCTGAGGAATATTCTATACAATCTCTCATAGGGTGTCCAGAAGGATTGAGCTCCAGTTACTCCAGTTACAACAGTGATAACCACTTCATTAAGGTACATTTCAGTGACTTTCCCCCTTTCCTGGTGTCACTTTCTGCTCTCTCAGTGTACTTCCTGAGATCACCTCTCAATAAACAGATTGCTCCTAAGTCTTTGTCTCAGGGCCTGATTCTGGGGAAAGCCAAACTAAGACAGTCCATTTGTTCTTTGGTTCCATTGAACATCTTGTATTTCCTTGATAGCCTAACTTACGCCCCGCCAGCTTCCCACACACCCTGTCACCCTGTCTCTTTACACCTGCTTTAATTTCCTCCCTAGTAATTATCATGAGTTGACATATTTCCTTGATCTATCAGCTATCTATCAATCTCTATTACATCTACCATCTATCATCTCCATCTGTCTATCCAGCCAGCCATCTCTATCACCTATCATATCATCTCTCTCTCTATCTGTCTGTCTGTCTGTTTGTCTATCCATCTGGCCATTGTCTAAATCTACCTATTTGCAACTTCCTCAAGAGCACAATCCTGCCCATTTGTTCACTGTTGCATCTCTAGAATCTTGATCCGTTTCTGGCACATAACACATAAATATTTGTTGAGTAGGAAACCTGTGTCTAGGAAGCCCCACCCTAGGAAAGAGCTACACGAATGGCAAAAGACATTGGGACACGTGCACCTTACCCTTGGCATTGGCCGGGCCCGGTGGGAGATCCAGGTGTCTTCACAGAGTTCTCAGTTCCGGAGACTGTGGTGGAGGCTGAGAGTAAAGAACAGAGGCTCAGTGCCCTATGCCTGACTCCTCCCGGCTGAGTACCTGGCGCCTGCATGGTTCTGACTTCATAAAGCAGAGGACACTCAAGGAGGCAGCTGGACAGATGTTCTGGGATCATCTCCCCGTAGGCAGACTGAGGGCTGACTGGAGTAATGGAGCATCCCCATCCAACCCCGTTCCAATGGATGCCCCGCTCTGCGGCCAGGGGGAGCATTTTATAAACCAAGACCAGAGGATGACCACCTTATCCCATGTTGGTGTCCCCCATCTCGCTGAAAACAGACATGCCAAGGGTCAGTTAGACTGAGGTTCCAAAACCCCCCGTCCTTGCCACATACCATCACTACCCTCCAGCACACACTCTCTCTCTCTCACACACACACACAAACTCTCTCACATCTGCACACACACTCTCACATGCGCACTCACACACCTTCACACATACACTCACACACACCCACTCACACACACGTGCTCTCACACACACCTTCACACCTGCATTCACTCTTACATGTTCACACACAACTCATCTTCACACACTTAACACACACGCTCTCTCACTCAAACACACACGTATTTCCCACACACATTCACATGACACACTCCGTCCTGAGTCTCTGATGCACCACACCGGGCCCAGTTCTTTTCCCCTGAGCCAAAATCTCCGTGGCTGCTCTGCAGAGATGACCTCAGATGCCTGAGAAAGAGGCTCTTACTTGAGGAAACCAGCACTTGAACCTGGAAGAAGGGTTCGGGCAGGAGGCTGGACAGGCCATCTTCCTGCAGTATTGTTGCAATCCCCACATCGGTATTTTCCTGCATCTTCTGCCGTGAGGTTCTCCAAGGTCACGGTGAAAGCCCGGTCCCCAGGATGGTCCGTGATGGTCACTCGGTCACTCCTCACCACTCTCTCGGACCCTGTGGTCGCCACTATTTCATGCCAAAATGGCAAGCATGGTTGTCTGCACCAGTATTTGTTAAACATCTTGTATTTCTCTTCATACCGACACTGCACGCTCAGGGATGACCCCACGGTGCCCATCACGGTGCTGGGGCCACTCACAGTCAGACAGCCTGGAAAACACAATTTCGTTTCCCCGTCTTCACCCGGAAGAGCCTGGACCAATGGAACCTTGAATGTCAGGTCCTCTGCACGCCCAGTGTTGCCTGAGGCTGGAGGAGGGAGGAGTCAGGAACCAGGTGTGATGCCCGGTGTGGGATTCTGAGACTCCAGAGGCCATGCCCAGCCTGGGTGTCCTCAGCCATCTTAGAATATCAGGGGGAGAGGCTTGACCTTGGTGGCTTCAGACAGGTTCTGGGTCCCCCAGAAGTGTCAGTCCTGAGAAGAAACACCTGTAGGGTTCCGCTCCATGCTATATTCAGTCCAGACCCCGATCCTGAGTCAGCGTGGGCAGCCCCCTCCTCCTCCACCCCGACCCCGCTGCCATCCAACAAGCTCCCCACCTACCCAGCCTTGCAAAGAAACTGACTTCCTCCTTCCACCATCATCTACGGAAACTCTCAGACAGGCTGGCCACAAGTTCCCAGCTGTCTCACCCTTGTGGGTCAGACATCATCAGAGGTTCTTTCCCACCCCCCACTTCTCTGCAGCACCCACCCGCCTTGGCATGTCCCGGGCTTCTTCAGATCTTCTGCCCCCCTCCAAGATTTCGACATTACTCTCCCTCTTCCAGTCTGCTTCTCATTCCTCCACTCATTCTGCAGGCTCTGGGTCCAAATGATTAGGACCCAGCCCCATAAACTATCTGCTTCCTGCCTCGGGGGCCTCACCAATCCTAAACAGCTGCTGTCTCATCTGCTCTTGGCAGGGAGGTGGTTAACCCAGGGCAAAAAGACTATTGAGAAATGGTTTTGGCAAAATACCAAGCTCCTGAAAAGGAATAATGGATGTAATCTTTCTACCTATCATTTTTCTATCTATCCATCCATCCACCTTTCATTCAGTCACCCATCCATCTAGGTAATATGTTGCTATCCACTGATGGCGAGGCTTTGCTATGTTTTATTGTGAATCAAAAGTAAAACCTGGCCAGGAATGGTGGCTCACGCCTGTAATCCAGCACTTTGGGAGGCTGAGGGGGGGTGGATCACCTGAAGTCAGGAGTTCGAGACTAGCCTGACCAACACAGTGAAACCAAGTCTCTACTAAAAATACAAAAAAGTAGCCGGGCGTGGTGGCAGGTGCCTGTAATCCCAGCTACTTGGGAGGCTGAGGCAGGAGAATCACTTGAACCCAGGAGGTGGAAGTTGTAGGTGAGCCGAGATCCTGCCACTGCACTTCAGCCTGGGTGACAGACTGAGACACCATCTCAAAAAAAAAAAAAAAAAAAAAAAGACAAAGAAAAGAAAAACCTTACCTTTTGCGTCTTCATTTTATTATCTCACGTTTTCTCATTTTATTTCCCAGAAAGCAGGCTTGAGGGGCCCACTGACCTATTCTGCGTTAGAATGCTGTCTGCTCTCTGAAGCAGTGATTCTCACCTGGGTGGGTAAGGGGGATCATTTGGCAATGACTACAGATGTTTTTGGTTGTCCCAACCTGGAGGTGGGAATTGCTGCTGGTGGGTAGAGGCCAGGGATGCTGCTAAACATCCTACAGTGCACAGGACAGCTGCCTATACATAGAATAACACGGACCCAAATGTCCACAGTGCTGACGGCCAGGAGCCTTGTCCCAGGGAGCTAACTCACTCCCAGGCGCAGGCCTGGGAGCAAGGAACGGGTGGCGGGACCCAGTCCTCTCCTGTAATTGCTGCTGCTCTAAGCTCAGGCTCTGGGGGGTGCTGTTAGCCTGCTCTTTCAGGTCCTTAAACTTCTCTCTTGATGATTTGGGGCTAATTCTGCAGGTCTGGGAGGAAGAGACACTGTGGAGCACACACTGAATTCCACCACGGAGCCTCCCTCCCCTCGGATGTTCAGTCCAGACCCTGACCCTGAGCCAACATGGGCAGCCCCCCTCCACTTCCACCTCCACCCCAACCCCATGGCCACCCAGCAAGTTCCCCAACTACCCAGCCTTGCAAAGAAACTGACTTTCTCCTTCCATCATCATTTATGGAAACTCTCGGACCAGGGCTGACCACAGGTTCCCAGCTGTCTCACCCTTCTGGGGGCCCATTACGTAGCAGCCCTGGGGCCAGGGTTCCCACGCGGGGATGGACACCCAGGGTTCCCACGCCAGAATGGAACAGTGCCTCCAGATATGTAAGCAAAACTTTACAAGGAGGCACAGCGGAAATTGACATTGAATTATAGAAGAAGCAATGATCTTGGAAATAAAAGTTTTTTAGGTTTGCGCCTTGACTGTGCGTTTTATGAAGTGTTTAATCTAAATTATTTGCACCTCTATGAGTGAGCCTGGGTCTCTTGTTTTCATCAGGATTGCAATGAGAATTAAATTAGATAATGGGAAACAAGACCTGTGGTTAGCCCAGTAAGCACTGGTTTTCTGCCCCTATTCTCCCTTTTCTCTGATGGATCGAGGCAACATTCCTGATTTTAATAATGATGATAATAATGATTAAAGTTGCCAAATCTACTTAGGGCTTACTGTGTGGGAAGCAGTCTACCATTTAATCCCCACCCTATCCCGATGAGGAGATTCGAGAAGCTTCTATGCACACCTTCCTCCCTCTTTCTCGACATCATTTCTTCCCCCTCGCCCCTGGCCAGCCGTTTCTTGTCCCTCCTCACCCTGACCTGCCAGAGCAGACCTCCCTGCACCCAGGACTCGCCCTGCTCACCTGGGACAAAGAGAAGGAGCAGAGCTGAAGGCAGCCCGGCAGCCCCAGCCCTCTGGGTCATCTCACCAGCACGGAAGTCCCTTGTGGCAACAGGATCTGAGGCTGGAGCCCATCTCACAGAGGGCCAGCTCACCTGTGCCCTCTTTGCTGTTCCAGACACCCCTGGTTTCCTTCTCCAGCCTCTTCTGTGTTTGGTTTTCAGAGCTGGTCAGAGTATGGAGGAAGCCGGGGACACAGGGCACTGTGTGGACAGGTGAAAACAGTGCTGAGAACTTCCTGAAGTTCTTCCTAGTAAAACATGTTTGTATTTGCAGTTCCCCTTTCTGTTCCCAGTGAAGACAACGTTCCTCCCATTAACCACAGCTGGCAGACCTGCCCTTCTCCAAATCACAGCACGGCCCAGGACAGCAGTGAGACTGGGCCAGCTGCCATCTGCATTTTCTGGGCAGGTCCTCCCCTCTGTGAATGGTCAGTTTCCTGTGGTCGGCATGAGCTGTCCCAGGGCCTGGCTCAGCCTTCTCTGGATGAGACGAGCTATTTGCAGGGCCCACTGTAGGGATCCACATAGGGTTCCAAAATGATTAAGAATTTCAAGATGATGACAGCCTAGCATTAAGCATGGGGCCCTTCTAAGAGTGGGGCCTGTGAGGCTGCATAGGGTGGGGGCACACCCAGGATGCCCGCTGGTCTATCTCTGATCCTTGGTGGTACAGATAGGCTGGGTGAAACCTCGGGGGACTCTGACCTCTTACCCCCTGGCTCTTGCTCTGACCTCAGCAGACCCCAGAGGTTCCTGTCTTGGTCATGTGCTCCTGACCATTTCTGCAGCCCTGGCACCCAGCAGGGCTTGACGGACCAGCTATAAGCCTTGCTTTTGAGCTGTGTGGCTCTTCCTATCACCCAAGATGGTCACAGAAAAGTTTCAGTAAATCAAGAGCTAACTCGGGGGAACCTGGCCAGAAGTTGCACGATATACACAGAATGGCTGCGGAGGATGTATAAATGCAGGCAGAGCTTCAGTACGCCTCATCAGGGACTTGGATTCTTGGAACGAGGAAACTCTAAAATCCTGGCATTCTGCTATCAAATGTCTCCTCCTACACTGACGTTTCAGTAAGTGTATTTCCTGCTTGTTCATTTTTGCTGCATTTGGAGTCCTCATATTTTCTGTGTGTGCACCTGTGTGTGTTGGATGGTATATGTGTGTGCTATGTGGGGATATATATGTAGTGTGTGAGGTATGTGTGTATGTATGTACATGTGATGCATGTGCGTGGTGTGTGGGGTGGTGAGTGTGGAGTATGTGTGGTGTGTGTGGTGAATGGTGTGTGTGAGATGTGTGTAGTGTGTGTACGTGTGTATATGTGGTGTATGTGTATGGTGTGTGGAGTGGTGTATGGAGTGTGTATATATGTATGCATGTGGGGCTGTGGGGGGGCTGTGGGGCGTGTGTGTGTCCATGTGTGGTGTATGTGTGTGGCGTGTGGGGTGGTGTTTGTAGTGTGTGTATGTGTGTGCATTTGTGGGAGTGTGTGATGTGGTGTGTATGTACATGTGCTGTGTGTGTGATGTGTGAGATGGTGTGTGGTATGTGTATATGTGGGGTGTGTGTGTGTCCATGCATGGTGTATGTGTGTGGTGTGTGGGGTGCTGTGTCTAGTGTGTGTACATGTGGTATGTGTGGTGTCTGAGGTGGTGTGTGTATATGTGTGCATGTGTGGGAGTGGGGTGTATGTGTATACATGTAGTGTATGTGTGTGGGGTGTGGAGTGGTGTGTAGAGTGTGTGTACATGTGGTGTATGTGTTTGGTGTGTGGGCTGGTGTGTATAGTGTGTGTATGTGTGTATGTGTGAGGGAGGGGGTGTGTGTATGTGGTGTGTGTGGTGTGTGGAATGGTGTATGTAGTGTGTATATGTGTGTGCACGTGTGGGGTGGGGGTGGTGTGTGTGGTATGTGGGGTGGTATGTAGTGTGTGTATATGTGTGCATGTATGGGGTGGTGTGTGTAGTGTGTGTACATGTGGTGTGTGTGTATTTGTGTGTGGTGTGTGGGGTGGTGTATGTAGTGTATGTATGTGTGTGCATGTGTGGTGTGTAGGGGTGGGGTGTGTGTGTACACGTGATGTTTGTGTGTATGGTGTGTGGGGTATGCATTGATGTGCATATGTGTGTGGAGGGGGAAGCAAGAGCTGGGAGTGATAAGATCTCCCCTCGCAGCCTGCACAGCCGATTTTGAGTCCTGCCCTCTGTGCCTGGCTCTGGGCGCTAAGGAAAGTCTTGCCTGGTCCTCAGTCTCCCTGGAGTTGAGACAAGGGCTGCTCAATATGCCCTTCTCGGAAGGCAGGGATCTGAGTCTGTGGAGGAGATGGCACACGGCTGCAGACTTTTCCAGAAGGCACTCTCACCATCCTTGTCTGCACAAGCCGCCGGGTGCATAGGTTGTATTTGTCAGCTCTTTCTGGCTCACGTTGCCATAGCAAAACTCCCAAATCTCAGCATGTTGTGGCCACAAAAGCTTGTTTCTCGTTCATCTACACGCAAGCAGTGGGCCAGCGTTGCCTGGGCACCAGGCTGCCGGAGCCCAGTCCGCTGCAGGAGAGGGGAAGTCACTGGGTGGCTCTCGTGGCCTCTGTTCCTGCTCGCCTGAAGTCAGTGGGAAGGAGAAGTGCAGTCCTCCCACAGGGCGAGGCAGCAAGTCGCTGCCCACAACCACAGACCCCACCACCAGAGGTTCCCTAATCTGGCTGGAAGGGACCCTGCAGCATGTGGACTCCGTGGCTTCTCGCTCTTCCCAGGTCAGGGCAGAGAGAGGCTGCAGGGTGTGCTCAGAAACAGTCAGTGTGAGTTTCATGTTTTTAGCTAGGACCAGACACTTTGCCAAATGCAGAGGCCATGGCAATGCCACGGGGGAACCCAACTCTGAGGCAGATGTGCTCTGGGCCCTGGAGTTCCCCAGGACGTGACAAATTCCTTGAAGAGATGACCCACATCTGGGACACCCAGGCTTTTTCCATGTCAAGGCCAGCATCTGGAGCCGCTGTCCCCTCCCAAGCAGGCCCTTGTCCTCCTGTCTCTGAAACCTGTCCTGTAAAATGCTCTCCGCTCCAGGAGGGCGGAGCTGGGGGAGGATGGAGAATAATGATCACTGGTCATGAGGCACAGCAGGGCAGGGAGCCTGGGGTCCCACCAGGCACTGCAGTACACTGAGACTCCCACCATCACTGACCTTGGGGGGGGACAGCTCTCAGGGCTCCCAGAAAGTTAAGATCTCATCCGGAAGGGATGCATTCTTAGGGCAAACTCCAGGCTTGTGATGTGTAGGACAGCGTGAGCAGCCCCACACACTTCTCTCTGCCGTTAGGGGCTGCACTTGTCTTTCTTCTTCCTCGAAGGCTGTTGTCCTTCCTCCATTCTCATTCTCCCAGGATGACCTCTCCTGGAAGGCATCCCTACCTGCTCCAGGCCTTCCAGACCCCTCCCTCGGGGGTCCCTGTTACCTGCAGTGTTTATTTCTGTATTTAATCTCATGTCCCTGTGTTGTCATTGTCCCGTTGCACGGGGTCCATTTCCAGGTGAGGCTGTAGTCTCTGCAAAGGCAGGACTGATCTGGGCACCCAGAGATCAGACAAAGCTCAGCCTCAGCCTCGTGAGCTGAATTGGAGAGTGAGAGGTCTAACCCTTCCACACTTTCCAGGAAAGGGGATCAGGAATGTCTGAAGGCCTTGGGCCTCTTTTCTCTCACCTCTGCTACCCCACATCAATCCACTGGGGAGTGGTTCTCAGTAACCTGTGGCATCATGGTGAGAATGGACAAGCACCCAAGGGTGGTGGTCCCCACTGCCCACTTTCCTCCCTCCTCACTGGGCACTCAAGGGAGATGTCAACAAATGGGAATTCTCCCGACTAGCTCTAGGCAACGGATGCCTCTTTGGGATCTTGTTACAGATACCAGGCTCTTTAGGGAGCATGGTGTGGGGGAGGGTCTTTCCAACATGGGGAGCTGGGGCACTGTAGGGAGCCTTGCTCTGGGAGGGTCTCTACCTGACTCACATGGGCCATGTAGTAGAGTGAGGAAGGTTCTGGCCTTGAGCTGGGAGCCCTGCACTCAGATTTTAAGGTCTGCTATTCACTAGTTACAGGACTTCAGGCAAATCAACAAAAGTTTCTTAGCATAAGTCTCCTCATCTGTGAAATGGGAATAAAAATATTCACCCTGCTCAATCCCAGGAGTTGAGCAGAGGCATTTGAAGGTGGCGGCATCCCTCTGAGGAGCTTTCCTCTTTTGATCTACATACCGTGTACTCTGTATATTTAAACTCTGCACACCCATCCCAATGCCCCTGCCAGATCACTTTTAAATAAGATGACTGCAGCTGGAAAGATGAACTAAACTGTCATAATGGGAAGTGGGGAGGTCAGGGTTTGAAACCAGGTCTTTGGTGGGGTCCCAGCTCTGGCTTTTGTAGGGATTGCAACCCCCTCAGGCAGGGGGTAAGATGGGCTGAGACATGGCAAGTGGAAGAGGCCTCCCTCTAAGTCTTATTTCACGCAATATCTGTTTCCAGAGCAGCAGGAAGTATCTTCAGGGGAAGTTAGTAACACAACAAAGCCTGCTTCTGGGTCTCTGTTAGGGATTGATGTGTTCCCTCCAAAATTCGTGTGTTGAACCCCTAACCCGTAATGTGGTGATATTAGGACATAAGGCCTATGGGAGGTACTAAGGGTTAGATGAGGTCATGAGGATCGGGCCCTCATCACAGGATTAGTGCCCTTATCAGAAGAGGAAGAAGAGATCTCACTCTTTCTTAGTCTGTTTAGGCTGCTACTTCAAAATATCACAGACTGGGTGGGTTATAAACAACAGAAATGTATCACTCACAGTTCTGGAGGCTGGAAAGTCCAAGATCAAAGTGCTAGCAAATTTGGTGTCTGTTGAGGGCTCACCTTCTGGTTCATAAAGAGCACTTTTTTGCTGTGTCTTCACACGGTGGAAGGGGCGAGACAGCTCTCTGGCGTCTCTTATATAAGGGCACTAATCCTATTCACAAGGGCTCCACCCCCCACAAATGAATTATCCCCAAGGATCCACCTCCTAATGCCCTCAAACTGGGGACAGGTTTCAACACGTGAATTCTGGAGAAACGCAAACACTCAGACCACAGGACTCTCTCTGCCATATGAGGATACGGAAAGATGGCGGCCATGTGCAAGTCAGGGAGAGAGTCCTCCCCAAACACCAAACCTATCAACATCTTGATCTTGATTTCCCAGCCTCCAGAACTATAAGAAATAAAGATCTCTTGTTTATAAACCACTGGGTTTATGGTATTTTGTTACAGCAGCCTGAGCTGACTGAGACAACGTGCTGGTGTCTGTCCCAACTCTTCACTATTCTGGGTTTTCAGCAAGCATCACCTGTGCTCCTTCTCCCTGGAGGAGCCCTGTCTGGGGCAAGACCTATGTTTGCAGAAACAGTGAGGCTTCTTGTCACTTTCCTCATTTGGGAATCAAGGATTTGGATGACAATTGGTTTCCACCAACTGAGGAGTCTCTGAGGCCATTTGAAAGACTCAGTTAGAGAGAGGTGATCCATCATGGCTCTTAGCCATTGCTGTTGGCGAACAAGGGTGAGAAGGAACAGGAGACTTTGGTGAAGCAGAGCTCCGGGATATGTTTTCTAGCTTTCTGGGTGACAAGAAGCAGTGAGGGCAGTGACACCTTCATCTGACTTCCATTAGGAAGGTTCCTTGGATTGCAGCTTAGCAAAATTATTCTCTAGCTTCCTGGATGTGGAAGGAAGTTGCTTGGCAGACACCAAGACTGTGTGACCCTAGGGGCCTCAAAATTAGGCTGTTCTGGGTGTGAGGGAAGACGGGGACAAGCTTAGGACCTGCTTCTTCAGCCCCTTTCAACAATATTATAAGCACCTAATTCTCTGCATACCTTCCAGCTCAAAATACCTAGAGTGGGCACTAGACCTCAGTAGATACATACTCTTGGAAGGATCCAATCCCAACAATAAGGTTGCTATTCACTAAGATAAAGGAAACCCACATTACACAGCTCCTGTCTCCGGGTCAAGGACAAGCAGGCAGGCAGGAGGCTCATCTTAGAGCTGCGTGCCATGTGTTCTCATTCCATCCAGCAGGTGACTTGTGCCAGACACTGCTACATGAGGATGAGGCAGGAGCGGCCATGAACAAACCTCTCGAACACCAAACTGGGAAGGAAGTGGCTTTTTTTTTTTTTTTTACATTTTAGGTTTTGGGATACATGTGAAGAACATGCAAGATTGTTGCATAGGTACACACATGGCAGTGTGATTTGCTGCCTTCCTCCCCATCACCTATATCTGGTATTTCTCCCCAAGTTCTCTCTCCCCAACTCCCCACCCACCACTGTCCCTCCCCTATTTCCCCCGACAGACCCCAGTATGTGATGCTCCCCTCCCTGTGTCCATGTGTTCTCATTGTTCAACACCTGCCTATGAGTGAGAACATGCGGTGTTTGATTTTCTGTTCTTGTGTCAGTTTGCTGAGAATGATGGTTTCCAGGTTCATCCATGTCCCTACAAAGGACATGAACTCATCGTTTTTGATGGCTGCATAATATTCCATGGTGTATATGTGCCACATTTTCCCTGTCCAGTCTATCATCGATGGGCATTTGGGTTGTACAAACCACTGCTCAACGAAATAAGAGAGGACACAAACAGATGGAGAAACATTCCATGTTCATGGTTAGGAAGTGGCTTTTTATTTGGCTAGGAGTATCGGCAGACTGGCGTCTCAAGAACCAAGCTCCCCAACAAAGAAAATCCTAGCCCTTTTAAAGGCTTACAGTTCTAGAAAGTTATATGAGAGTGTCGTGATCGATGAAGTAGGAGTGGGATATGTGACTAGGTGGGGGTTTGAGCAAGACTGAGCGAGAACAATGCTTTCCGGAGGGCGTTTCTCCATATTATGCCTGCGATCTATAGATAGGAGTGCGATTAAGGGTCGGGGGCTTAATCTTTAACCTCCAGGCCTGGTCAGTGGTACCAGCCTACCTTGCCACTGACCTCATGCCTGCCGCTAAGCTGTTGGCCCCCTTGCTGAGCCTCCTCTAGGGAACCTGGGACTCCTGGCCCTCTGCCTCTGGGCCCAGCACCCTCCTTCTCTGCTCCTCCCTCTCTGACCCTTTCCTGTTTCCAGCAGCTTCACAATCTCACCCTCCCCCAACCCCAGTGAAGTCTCGCTATGTCACATGCCTCCCAGCCTCCACTGGGTGCCAGTTCCTGGGGCACCACACCCTACTCACTCTACCCGTGTATGTAGTGAGTTTTGATATTCAGTTTGCTTCTGGAGCAATCTGAAAATAAGAGATCAGAGCATCATATTTATCTTTTTATATCATGTTTGCTGTGATTAAATCAAGGCATAACTGACGCATAATGAACAGTAAATATTTAAAGTGGACAATACGTTGAACTCTGATGTATGTATATACACGGTAACACCACCACATGATCAGGACAGTGAACGTATTCATAATCCCCATGCCTGCCCTCCTCCTACTCTGTCCCAGGTGTTAGGGACTGAACTGTGGCCCCCTAAAAATCATATGTTGATACCCTAGTCCCCAGTACCTCAAAATGTGATTATATTTGGATATAGGACCTTTAAAGAGGCAATTAAGTTAAAATGAGTCTGTTAGGGTAAGTCCTAATGCGATCTGACTGATGTCCTTCTCTGAAAAGGCCACGAGGACACATGGGGGGCCTTTTCTGTGTTCAGTGAAATGATCATATGAATTTTATTTTGTAGTGTGCTCGAGTTATATTGGTTAATCTTTGAAGGTTAAGTTAAATTTGCATTCCTGGGATAAGCCTCACTTGGTCATCATATAGCATCCTTTTATATATTATTGAATTCAATTTGCTAACAGTTGACTTAGAGTTTCTGCATCTTTGTTTAGAAGGAATTCTTTTCTTTTTCTGCAATGCCTTGGTCTGGTTTCTGTACCAGGTTGATTCTGGCCTCATAGATTTCAACTTTCTGAAAGAGTTTGTATAGAATTGATATTATCTGGTCCGGAACTCACCAAAGAGCCATCTAAACCTGAAATTTTCTTTGTGAAAAGATTGTAAATGACAAATTCTATTTCATTAATAGATATAGTGCTATTCCCGTTATCTATTTCTTCTTGAGTGACTGGTAGTTTGTGCCTTTCAAGGATGTTTTTCCATGTCATTTAACTTGTTAAATATGTTGGCATAAAAGTTGTTTACAACACATATTCCCTTATTATTCTTTTAGTAACTGTAAAGTCTGTTGCAATGTTACCTCTGTCATTTCTGATATTAGTAATTTGTGTCTTCTCTCTCTCTTTTTTTTTTTTCTGATCAGTCTAGCTAGAAGTTTAACAGAGTTTTTTACGTTCTCACAGAAAAGGTGTCTCATTTCATTGATTTTTCCCTATTACTTTTGTTTTTGATTTCATTGATTTTTCGCTGTGGTCTTAATATTATCTGTGTTCTGGTGCTTGCTTTGAATTTACTTTAATCCTTTTTTCCCTAGTTTCTTAAGCTAAGGCGATAGACTTGAGACCCTTCTACTTTTCTAACACAAGTAATTAGTGCTATAAAGAAGTTCCAGGAAGGCTCTGGCAGTAATTGGGGTTTCCGGTTAACATGGAAGGAGGTCCCTTTGGTCCATGGGCTGGAACTGAAACCACCCTGTCATCTGTGGGCAACAGACTCAGGCATTGAACTGAGCAGAGAGAAAAAAGCGCCTAGAAAGGCTTAATCCCACCGTGGAGGGAGCCCTCGGAGCCCTGGAGACATTGAAGAGAGACCCTGCACCCCCAATCCCAGGTGGCCCATCAGGGTTCCATGGGACCTGTCTTAGTCTACTTTTTCTTGCTTATAACAGAATATCTGGAACTGGATAATTTATAAGGAAAAAGAACTTGTTTCTAACAATTACAGAGGCTGAGATGTCTGAGGTTGAGGAGCCACACCTTGAGAGGGCCTTCTTGCTGGCAGGGACTCTCTGCAGAGTCCCAAGATGGCTCAGCGCAGCTCATGGTGACCGGGCTGAGTGCGCTAGGTCAGATCTGTCTGCCTTTTCTTATAAAGCCACTGGTTCCATTCCCATGATAACCCATTCACCCTTTAATCCACGAATGGATTAATTCATTCATGGTAACTCTGCCCCATGACCCAATCACCTTTTAAAGGTGTTGTCTCTCAGTACTGCCACATTGGGGATAAAGTTTCAACATGAGTTTTGGAGGGGGCAAATATTCAAAACCATAGCAAGACCTCAGGACTCAGCCGCCCTCTGTGACAGGTCTCTCTGAGTGGCAGTTAATTTACTCAAGTGAGACCTCAGGGACCAGGTCAGAGAGGCCCTGGAGAGACAAATCCAAGCATACACTCCCTCTTACCTGGGTCAATGGTCACTTGAACTTTGACCCCAAGGTCAGTTCCAGTTCTCTCAATCCCACACCAGTAAGTGTCGACATCATCTCTTCTGAGATCCTTCATGGTCACGATGAGCACGTGGTTTTTCTGATCATCCCTGATGGACAGCCGGTCCCTCTTCACCTCCTGCTCTGATCCAGTGGTTTTAACAAGGATCTCACAGCTACTCCAAACAGCTCCTCGACACCACCACTTCAAGTAGGTCTCCCATTGTGAGCCATAAGCACACCGCACAGTCAATGAGCCCCGCTCCAGGCCGTTCACCATGGTTGGACCAGTGATTTCAGTGACAATGGAGTAGCCTGGAAAAAACAAATCCATGTGCCATCACCTCCCACCCCAAGGGCAGGGCCACACCTCCTGCACTGGAAATAGCTGCTAAATCCAAGTGCCTTACAACAGTTGAAGAAGAACACATTTTCCACAAGACAAATCTTTGTCCTTCAAAATTCCACTGGGTCAAAGTGAACAGGAAAATCGCTGAAGAGCACAACTACAGATCCCCAAAAAGACACAAATGTTGACAATGATAACTTCCTGCAGTTCAGCCCCCTCCCTCTCCCTATGGCCAACACTTCTTTCTATTCCAAGGAACGCTCTTTGCAACTGTCTCTGTTTTATACTGGTCTGATGGGGGAGGAGATCACAGAAGACCCTTTTCCACAGGAGAATGACTGCTGCCTTGATGCCTGGCTGTTCCTGGTCAGTCTAACGGTTTCCAGTGGCACTGCTGCAGTTAATCACCCTGGGTGAATCCCTTTGAAGTCAACCAAAACAGTGACGCCATCTGGTCTCTATGTGCTATGGGATCCACACCACACAGATTTGCAACATACATTGTTAGAAATTCCAGTTTCAAAATTCCTAGGAAAAGCTAACTTTTATGATAAAAGCAAGTAAAGGTTAGGTGTAAACATAGCAGCACCCATTCCATACCCTCCTACATCTTATAAGTTCTTCTCTAGGCGGGGCACGGTGGCTCATGCCTGTAATCCCAGCACTTTGGGAGGCCGAGGCGGGTGGATCATGAGGTCAGGAGATCAAGACCATCCTGGCCAACGTGGTGAAATCCCATCTCTACTAAAATACAAAAAAAAAAAACTAGCCGGGCATGGTGGTGCACGCCTGTAGTCCCAGATACTTGGGAGGCTGAGGCAGGAGAATCACTTGAACCTGAGAGGTGGAGGTTGCAGTGAGCCAAGATTGCACCACTGTACTCCAGCCTGGTGACAGAGTGAGACTCCATCTCACAAAAAAAAAAAAAAAAAAAAAGTTCTGCATCAGAATGGAAAGACAACAATTAAGGTAAATATTTAAAGAAAAAATACATCTGAAAGTTATTTACAAGAAATAAAAGCTGGTTGTGGCAGCTCACACCTCTAATCTCAGCACTTTGGGAGGCTGAGGCAGGAGAGTGGCTTGAGCCCTGGAGCTTGAGAGCAGCCCTGGCAACATAGCAAGATAAAATAAATAAATAAATAAATAAAAATCAGCTGGGGTGTGGTGCGCATGCCTGTAGCTCCAGCTGCTTATTCAGGAGGCTGAGGTGTGAGGATGACTTAAGCCTGGGAGGTCAAGGCTGCAGTGAACCCTGATCCCACCACTGCACTTGATATTGAGCCCAGAAATACAGACCTTGTCATTTCTAGTCAACTCAGCCTGTCCCCTGGTGATACCACTCTGTACCTGTTGCACTTACCGCGCTGGATGATGGTCTGAACTTTGGCTTTTTCAGAGCAGAAGCTCAGGCAGGCCAATGAATGTTCTGGGCAATGGCTGGACAATTCAAGTTTCTTAGAACTATACTATGGAAGAAGATTAACACAGTCCTGGAACAAGACTGTGAAAGTATACTGCTATCCATGCCAAGTGAATGCGCCTGCCTCTGTTCTTCCTTCCTGGTGGCAGAAAGGATTCTTTTGCCAGATGAACAGTCACACACAGCATACCAGGTTACGTTCATCTACTCTAGTAAACCCATCACTGTCGGCATGGAGGCTGGAAATGTGGCTACTCCTTTAATATGGCGGTGGGTGTTTTGTTTTCTTTTCTTTTGTTTTGTTGTTGTTGTTGTTGATAGGGTTTCACTCTATTGCCCAAGCTAGAGTGTAGTGGCACAGTCATAGTTCAGTGCAGCCTCCAACTCCTGAGCTCCAGTGATCCTCTTGCCTCAGCCTCCTGAGTAGCTGGGACTACAGTTGTACACCATTGCACCGGCTAATTTTTTTTTAAAACTTTTTGGTAAAGAAAGGATCTTGCTCTGTTGCCCAGGCTGGTCTCAATCTTCTGGGCTCAAGTGATTCTCCTGCCTCAGCCTCCCAAAGTGCTGGGATTACAGGTATGAGCCACCATGCCCAGCCTTTTGGTTAAGTTTTCACTAGCCCATTGACCTTGGTAAATTAAAGGCAGATCTGATGGGATCACTGCTTGTTTTCTTTGTCTTGGAGGGTGCACTAATCTCTGTGTTCCTGGAAGAATGTGATCTTGTTTGGGATTTGCTTACTATATTGGCCACAGCAGAGGGACAGCCTCGGAGGCTTCCACTTGGCCTTCCCCAGTCTGATCACTCTTTACCGCACAGACCAGAGAGTCGGTATTCATATGTGCCAGTTGCTAAGTGTATCCACTTCTATTTCTAGAAATCAGGGGCAAGAACCCCTGGGCCACCTCTCTTGTCTCTAGGATCTTAATTTTGCCTCTGGTTCTGCTCAGAACTCGCTGCCTGGTCCAAATGCTCAGCTTGTCTCAGACCACCCAGTGACTACAACCTGCCCTCTTCCCTTCTGGAATCTCTCAGCCCCCGTTGCTCCTGTGGAGCCCGGTTATGTAATGGCATCTCCTCCCGTGAGCCTGGCCTGCAGAGACAGCCACAGCTGAGCCTCTCATTAATGCTAATGCCCCATCAGCAGCATAGTTCTTATTTCCCTGGTAATTGCAGTATCCTCCAGGGCATCCCAAGGATAATAATCACTTGGTGTGTTTTGAGGTAAAATATGCTAGCTCCACTCTAGTGTACTAACTTAGCACGATTGAGTTTTCACCGAAGTTCCACCTCTCTTAGTTTAGCATGCTAATTTAGTCTGCTGAAGTGGAAATAGCATATTTTTACCTGAAAACACAATCAAATAATTTAATTTGAGTCTTTTTAAAAACAACCTTTAATTTTTTAGCAGTTTTAGGCTCACGGCAAAATTGAGCAGAAAGTACAGAGATTTCCCACGTAACTCCTACCCTCCCACAGGCACAGCCTCCCCCATTATCAACATCCCCCACCAGAGTAAGACATCTGTTACGACTGGTGAACCTCTGTTGACACGCCATGACCATCTGAAGCCCAAGTTTGCATTAGGATCCACTGTTAGTGTTGCATTGTGGGGCGGAGACCCCATAAGCGCCGAGGTAGGAGTCAGAAGCCCCAGCCTCATATAAATAATGAAGAAGAAAATAACTAGAGATAGAACCATAGTAGTTATTCATAGGTGATCTTAGTTATTCATAGGTAGTCTTAGTTCTTTTACTAATGCCTTTCAGGTCTCGAAGTGTGAACCTGGAGTGACATTGTGAAAGGAATGACCCTAAGACAAGACGCTTTAAGCCCTCTGTCATGCCCATGTAAGGCTGCTGGAGGGTACCTTGGCTATGCAGCAGCGCCAGCGCTGGGAAAGCGCCAACCGTTTAGCAAGCTGCGGAAGGAGATGTCAGAGATGTCTCCTTCCCCCAGAGGAGTTAGGAGCAAACTCCGCTCCCCCAAGCTCTTGCGGTGGGCCTGACGGCTGTCAGGGAGCCCCACAGACATCCGGGGCTTAATTGTCTCTATGTGATGCTGTGCTTCAGCGGTCACATTCCAGGTCCACTCTCATGTTCCGCTTCTGCCTCTGGTTCCTTTTTTCTTAGAAGAGCCAATCAGTAAAAGCAATATAAATCTTAATGTCTTTGTTCTTTCTTAACAAGTATGGAAAAATGCTGACGCATTATGCTCCTTACCTCATTTCGGCTATTAGAATGTCTTGGGCCCCTACCTATATGACACACGTGATGTACTTGACCTTATCACTGACCACCAATGCCACGCCTACCTACTCTGCCCCCAGCTTTGCACCACGACCTACCTACCCTGCCCCTAGCTTTGTACTCAATAAAAGTCAGAGTGTCCAGGCACTCGGGGCCACTGCCAGACTCCACGCTTTGGTTGACAGTGAACCCCAGGGCCCAAATTCTCTTTTCTCTATCTCTGTGTCTTGTGTCTTTATTTCTACAGTTTCTTGTCTCCATGCCAGCAGAGAGGGGCTCAAAAGACCCTGTAGCGCTGGACCCTGCGTTACATATTCTGTGGGTTTGGACAAACGTATGATGACATGGATCCCCCAGTGAGAGCATCACATAGAGCAGGTTCGCTGCCCTGGAGATTCTCTGTGCTTCCTTGAGCCTTTGATCCCTTCCTCCACACCCTGCATGACATCTTTACATCATTGAATGTGGGGTTTTGTTGCTTCCAAACTTCTCAGAGCCATCCCAGCAGTACACTAGAACCAGTCTCCCAGCTTTGCAAGTGGTGAGTCCTCCTACCTTGCATGGATGAGTACCCCTATGTTGACAAACCCTCCTGCCTCAGCACTATAGACCACCGCCCCAGGATTCACTCTCACACACACACTCTTCTGGTTCATGCCAGTCAGTGTATATTAGTTCTCCTTTTCCCTTAGCAGCCCAGCATGTCCCCAGGTGGGCCAGGCTCACCCAGGGACTCACCAATGTCTGGTGAAGCAGATGCCTCACCTGTCCCTAGGTGGGCCAGGCTGACTCTCAACCTCAGTTTTGGGTCAGGAAGAGAAGTGAGGGTGAATTCCTCAAGTAGATCCTTAGGGGCAGCAATGTCTGGTGAGGCATCTGCTTCACTGGAGACTTCAGCAACATCTTCAACAGGGGAGCTGTTACCTTCTAACAAGCGCATTGGGCTGCTCTGCAGTGGGAGACTCAAGGGCTCAACTGAATTGTCAAATGTCCCATCCTCAGGTTCCTGCTTTTCCCTCCCAGGAGCCTGACCTGTTGAGGCTAAGGGTTGAGTTTCCACTGAAGTTTCACTTCTCTTGAACTTAGGTCTTGGCCTGTGTATTAGTCCATTTTCATGCTGCTGAAGAGACATACCCGAAACCGGGTAATTTACAGAAAAAAAAAAAAAAGGTTTAATGGACTCACAGTTCCACATGGCTGGGAAGGCCTCATGGCAGAAGGCAAAGGAGGAGCAAAGGTACATTTTAAATGGTGGCATGCAAGACAGCGGGGTGTAGGGGAACTCCCCCTTTATAAAACCATCAGATCTCATGACTTATTCACTATCACAAGAACAGCAAGTGAAACCCCCCCCCCCCCCACCATTCAATTACCTCCCACCAGGTAACTGGATTATGGGAGCTACAATTCAAGATAAGATTTGTGTGGGGACACGGCCAGACCTTATCAGCCTGATCTATAGCACAATTATGTCTCCAGATAAAGGGAATGGGAGTCCCTTCAAAAGCTGCTAAGGAGGATACCAGATGCCCGACGAAGGCACCACCTAAAATGTTCACAGCACACTATGCATCTTGGTCCCAAACTTGAAACTAGCTGAATGCTCATAAATAGTAAATTTGAAAAAAATCTTTAAACAACAAGAAAAGTGTTTCAAACTGTGCACTTTAAATACATGCAGTTTATCTCAATTATACCTCAATCAAACTAGGAAGGAAGGAAGGAAGGAAGGAAGAAAGGAAGGAATGAAGGATGGAAGGAAAGAAGGAAGGAAGGAAGGAAGGAAGTCAGTCTATGCTCCCTGAAGTCCTGCCCCCGCCCATGAGTTCTTGACTGTAGGCAGAAGCACCAGGGCTCATTGAGACACTCCGAAATCCCAAGAGAAGGTGCAGCCTTCAAACATAAACAGAAGACCAGGATTATGCCTATAATCCCAGCACTTTGGGAGGCCAAAGCAAGTGGATCACTTGAGCCCAGGAGTTCAAGACCAGCCTGGCCAACATGGCAAAACTCCGTCTCTACTAAACATACAAAAATTAGCCTGGCATGCTAGCGCATGCCTGTAGTCCCAGCTACTCGGGAGGCTGAGACAAGAGAATCGCTTGAACTCAGGAGGCAGAGGTTGCAGTGAGCTGAGATTACGCCACTGCACTCCAGTCGGGGCGATAGAGCAAGACTCTGCCTCAAAAATAAATAAATAAATAAATAAATAAACAAACAGACATAAACAGAGGCTGCTCAGGAGCCTCCTCCAGCACTTCCTCTCCCAGAACTGACCCACCACACCCTCCCCTGTTCCCACTGGCAAAGCCCTCTGCTGCTCTGTCTCTAATTCCCCACCCCTGCAAGGCCCTTTGCAGGTGAAGATATGATGGGCTTTGTCACAGGAAGGCTAAAATGACAGGGCATTTGTTGGGGGGGGTATGCAGCAGGGAGTCAGGAGGCCCCAGACCCATGGACCAGGCACAGTGACAGACCAATTTTAGAGTGAAAATAACAAGGAATTTAATTTTGAGCACATCTGAGCTGTTAATAGGGTGGATATCTCTATGAAACAACCAATAGGCACTGAGAATGACAGCTGAGCACTGAGGCAGGAAATCAGGTGGTAAACTGCTTTTGACAGTCTTGTGCATGGAGGGAACTTTAGAGTGCAGGTGAGGACACTCCCTGGAGAGAAAGGCCCCAGAGAGGAGCATCAGGACAGGCTCCAGGAGATGCAGAGTGGTGGGGGCAGGAATGGCAGTGAGAGCAAGGAGGGGCTTCAGCAAAGAAGAAAGAGGAGAGGGAGAGGGAGCAGGTGACAGAGGAGGGAGGGGACCAACTGAAGGAAGAGGGGAGAGTCTGGGAAAGTCACTTTGGAGATCAGTAGAGTAAGCAGTTTTGGTGCAGTGAGGTTGGCCAACAGCCAATCTCAGGGAAAATGTGCAGAGACGGGGAGGAAGCAACCAGAGCAAAGCAGGGCTAGAGAAGAAAGGCAACTTCCCCTTCCCCAGCTCCCCCACCACAAGCCTCTGCTTTGGAGTGACTCAGGACCCCAGAGGAAGCCTCCCGAGGGAGGGGCACCTAGTCAAGCTCAAAGAGAGACGACAGCCCAGGGCTGGAAGAGTGGTTTGAGATGCCCAGTGATGGGGCCACCTGGAAAGAGCCTGGGGCACAGGCTGTTTCTCCAGCAAGGCTGGGTGGGGAGTGGGGAGTGCTGTGCTCTGTGTTCTTCCTCAAGTGCAAAGCCAGCACGCCATCAATCCCTTCCATCCACGCTCTGAGCCTCACCGAACTCCCTGCCCTGCATTGCTGGCAGAGGCTCCTAAATCACTGACAGCTGCAGGCAGAACCCACGCCAGGCCTGACCCTTTGCTTTCCCAGTTCACTGAAGATATATTGTCACACCACACACACTCCCAAATGACAACACTGCGTTTCTCCTAATTCATGAATTTAGGAAGTAACTAAAGAAAAAAAAAGGAAGCAGTTGAGAAAGCTAAAAAATAATGATTTAGACAAATAGAAAGCAGTTTGCCTCTGTGCTCCATCACAGGTTGCTAGAGGGCAGCTGGTATTTGCTGATCTCCAGGAAGAGAGCACAGGTGGGCAGGACCATGTGGCGCCCACCTGGCCTGCTCCTTCTCATCCTCCCAGGTAAGTGGGGTTGGGGCTTGAGGAACTGGAACCCAAAAGGCTGAGCAGGAAACAGAGGGTCTGTGCTGGAGGGAAGGAGACAAGCTGGGGAGAATGCACTTATCCACGCACTTATGCATTAGAAAGAACGAAGGAAGGAAAGGAGAAAGAAAAAAAGGAAGGAATGTTTCGTTATCTGACAGTTACTAAGTAGGTGTTGGGGATTCTGATTCTCCTCAACCCTGGCAGATGATAGATGATAGATAGATAGATAGATAGATAGATAGATAATAGATTATAGACAGACAGATAAATAGATAATAGACAAACAGATGATTGATAGATAGATGATAGACAGATAGGAGATAAGTAGATGGATAGATAATAGATGAGAGACAGATAGATGGATGGACAGGTAGACAGATGGATGAAAGGATAGGTAAATAAGTAGATACATACATACATGCATATACACACACTTAAATGTATGAATCCCTGAGGAACTTTAAAGGAGCGCAGACACTCAGGTTCCAGCTCAGACCCACTCAGTCCTGGCAGGGTCCAGACATCTGGGAGTTCAGAAGCCTCCCACAGCTGGTCTTGACTTGTAGCTGAAATGGAGCAGCTCAGAGTTACAGGGAGGAAGACAGGCAATGAGGCAAGGATGCAATCACTCTCTGGAATGTAAGTCAACCCCAGTAAGGGTTTGAGTCCATCAAGCAAGAAAGAGAAAACTTCCTGGGCAAAGGGGAGCAGCTTGCACAAAGGTATGGAGACAAAAATAGCGTGGTCCTTAGGCAAAGAAAACAACTGTGCCCTCAGGTATGTACATGAGTGTGTGAGTGTTGGGTGTGGGGGGGGGTAGGTGTGTTTGGTTTCATGAAACTTTATTACATGTGCAGACTCACGGGGGAGGGATTTTAGGGGTGTGGAGTGCCGTGCCAGTGGGTGGAGGAGCTGGGGGAAGCCAGGATGTCTACCTGCTCAGCTCTAGGATTTTAAAATAAATCGATGGCTGGCCGGGCTTGGTGGTTCATGCCTGTAATCCCAGCACTTTGGGAGGCCGAGGTGGGTGGATCACTTGAGGTCAGGAGTTCGAGACCAGCCCTGCCAACATGGTGAAACCATGTCTCTACTAATACAAAAATTAGCTGGGTGTGGTGACACACACCTGTAGTCCCAGCTACTTGGAAGGCTGAGGCATAAGAATCACTTGAACCCAGGAGGTGGAGGTTGCAGTGAGTTGAGACGGCACCACTGCACTCCAGCCTGGGGTACAGAGATCCAGCAGCGTCCAGCCTGGGCGACAGAGAGAGACTCTGTCTCAAAAAATAAGTAAATAAATAAATAAAATAGACTGGTGGCTGCAGTGAGAGCCAGAGATGGCTGGGGAAGTGGGTGTTACTTCAGGGCAAAGGAGGGAAGGTTTCCAAAATGAGAGGGCATTCAGTGGTCGCCAGGATGAAGGGTGAACAGACCACTGCACTGGGCAGTGAGCCCTCAGGAGAACTTTGTCAGAGGGGTGACAACAAAAGACATACCACCAGGAATTAAGGAACAAATGGATGTGAGAATTTGAGAATTTGGGCGCTGAAGGCAAAGGCTCCTGATCAGTCCCCAGTGAGGTGCCGGAAGTCCTGGGCAGTGCCAGGGAGGAAGGAGCTGGACATTGTGTTCTGCCTTCCAGGGAGTTTCTCCATCTATGGTCCTGGCACCGTGTGGGGCACAGAATGGGACTCGCTGACAGTGCAGTGTCATTATGATCAAGGCTGGGAAACCTACAACAAGTGGTGGTGCCGTGGAAGTGACTGGAAGTCCTGCAAAATCCTCGTTATAACTGCGGGATCAGCGCACACAGTGGAGAGGGACCGAGTGTCCATCAGGGATGATCAGAAAAACCGTGTGTTCACTGTAACCATGAAGGTCCTCTGGAGGTCAGACACTGGCACCTACTGGTGTGGCATCGAGAGGACGGGCACTGACCTTGGGGTCCAAGTTGAAGTGACCGTCGTTTACCCAGGTAGGAGCAGCTCCCCTCCTGTACCAAGCTCTGGTGCTGAACCAAGAGGATTCAGTGATGCAGTCTTGACATTGCTCTGGGACTACCCACGTGTGTGTGCTTGGGTGTGCTTGGGTGTGCCTGTGTGTGTGGGTGCCTAGGCTTGCCTGTGTCTATGTGTGTGCTGTGCATAGACGCATGTGTACAAATGGGCCTGTGTGTGCCTGTGTGTGCATGTCTGTGTGTGTGCATATGCACATGTGTGTGTGTGTGTGGGGGGGGGGGGGGTTACACCAAGATTCTGGAAATACTGGAGGACAGAGGAAGCCCCAGCATCTCTGCATGTCTCTATCTGCTGTTATCAGAGGGAGCCAAGTGGAACTGGCCTGGCTTGGGCAGGCTCAGTTCAGGGTAAGACAGAAGGCAGGTTCTCTTCTGCAAGTCACTTGGGGCAACTGTGGCCCCTCAGAGCAGCCCCAACCTGCCAGGGGCACTTGTCAGGTGTACAGGGAGGGGGAATGCAAGAAAGTCACAATCCCAGAGGTCTCAGCTCCAGGACAATCATGGAGTGACCAAGAGCCTATTGGTGACCCTCTCCCTGTGCCACCCCCCCTTCTCTTCCTCTCCCTCCTCTGGTGACATATGGGCAAAGGAGGGCATGGGAGACTGACTCATTCCTGAAAGAGAGAAACACAGAACCCAGCACAGTGCAGAGCCCTCCCATGGGTCTCCCCCTGGCTGCCCTGAGCCCCTGAAGGGACTCAGAACTCAGAACTGGGGGCTCCCAGAAAGAGAGACTGTCACCCTCATCCCACAGCCCAGCCCCCCACAGCCATCAGTGTCATCTCCACCATGGGCACCAGGGAAACTCTCAGCTCCCCATACACATGCACAGATGCCCACTCAATCATGTATCTGTTATTTGTGGGTCCATTTACAAAGCAGGGAAAAGTCCTTTCCAGCTTTGTGTATGCAGATGTGGTGTGCCTGTGTGCTCGTGCAGTGGGGAAGTCTGCTGGTTTTAGAATGTTCCAGAAATTGACTTAAAAGAGAACAAAGGCAGGAGGGGGCGTGGATGGGTGGAAGGAAAGGAGGAGCTGGGGGAGAGCTGAAGGCTGCAACCCTCCAAGCCTAGTGAAATAAGGAAGCTTTTGGGAGACAGGAAAAACTCAGCCAGAAGCAGATGCCTGGCCCAGCTGCAGGGGAGAGGAGCCCTGAGTCCCCAGGCAGGGTCCAGGGAGAGGCAGCCAGCTCTGAGGGTCACTTCTTCACTAAACCAGCAGGCAGCAAAGAGCCTGCTTGAACCCCGGCTGAGACAGAGAAGAGCTGGCTGGCTCTGATATAGAACTTCAAGGAAGCAGAGTGTGGTTCTCAGTCCTCCACTGTGCCATGCAGGACTCTGGGACTAAGTTAAAGATCTGTAAATTGCCTACACAGCTTCTCACCACAAATCCTTCACAGGTGGTGCAGTGGTGTTTCTTTGTAAATGAAATAATGTTACATTTTCAATAAGATAGCAAAAAGATACAAAACGAAACAAGTGTAGCTGACCTGTAGTGCTAAGACTAAATGTTTCACAATCCTTGGAGGGGTAGGGGTGGTGTGGGCCACGGGAAAGCCACCTGGGCCACCCTCAGAACTATCCTTTGCTCTGTGTGTCCAGAACCTACGACCATAGTCACAGCTGTACCTGGGACAGCTGACACAGCTTCACCTGGGACACGAGACACAGCAGAACTTAAGAGAACCACCACTCCAATAGTACTGGCCTCCTGGGCTGCGTTCAGCCAGAGCACCAACAGCAGCCAGCCCACGGCTCTTACCAGCCCCCTCGCCAGGTGAGCAGAGCTGGGCTCCCCACAGACCTTTCCCTAGGCTACCCCATGACCTCTCCCTCCAGGGACCCTCATGTGGCCCTGGTCAGGGGGAGAAACAGTAAAGTCTGTAGCAGGCCTTCCCTGCCCTGTCTACACCTGAGCACTGCAGGAGATTCTCCCTGAGGAGCTGCAACAGGCTGAGCTCTGGAGAGCAGGCTCTGGGCTCCGGGCTCCGCCGAGGCCCTTAAGCCCCAAGAAGCAAAATCGAGGTGAACTCTTGGCATTCTGGAAGGGTGGCTGTCTTTGTGGCTTTCCTGTGGCTGCTGTAACTGATCATTACAACCTTGGTGGCTTAAAACAACACAATCTCATGCTTATACAGCTGTGGAGACCAAAAGTCTGAAATGGATCTCACTGGGCTAAAATCAAGGTGTTAACAGGGCTGGTTCCTTCTAGAGACTTCAGGGGAGGACCTGCTTCCTTGCCTTTCCCAGATTCTAGAGACCACCCGCATTCCTTGGCTTATGGCCCCTTCCTACCCAAAGGCAGCAAAGGTCAGTGAGTCTTCCACAGTGCATCGCTCCACTGACTCTCCTGCCTCCCTCTTTCATTGATAAGGACTCTAATGATTCCGCTGGCCTCAGCCAGATGATCCAGGATAATCCATCCCGTGTCAGCTGACAAGCAGTCTCAAATCCACCCACTGCCTTAACTTCCCGTTGCATGGAATGGAACATATTCACAGGCTCTGGGGTTAGGACGTCGTTGGTGGGGTTCACTATTCTGCCTACCACAGTCACAGGCAGGGCCATGCCCATCGCTCCAACTCTCCAGCCAAGGCTAGGGAAGGGTCAGGTGGGAGGGCAGGAGCTGGGCCCCCTGCTTTTCTTTCACATTCCCAGCATGCTAGAGGGGTGTGGACATCAACCCGAAGCCCACCTCCCTTCGAGGGATCAACAGGATCTCTCATCACAGTGCAAACACGGCTGCCCCTGTTGAACCCCCTCACAGTCTGGTGCTTCAGGGTCCCTCCAAGTCCAGGGTCAAGGCCCATGCTCTCCCTGGATCCTGCCTTCCCTGTTCCACCGGCTCACTTCTCTTCTCCAGCCCAACTCCCTTCCTCTCAAAGGGTCTCATTCCCTGCCAGAACTGGGTGCATGTTCACTAGGAGTCTGGAAGAGGCAGGCACTGGGGACACTTCCCGACCTGCCTCCTCTCTTGCTCCACTGTTTGCAGAGCGGTTGTTCTGCTGAATGGAGAATGGCAGTGTCAGGACTTCTAGCGAGACTGGAGAGGCACAAAGGGAAACTCGGTGGGGGAGAGACCAAGGATGGGGCAGCTCTACAGGGAGAGGAGCTTGCAAGAAGAGCACAGTGGTTTAAAGGATATTTTTAGGATGTGCAGTATGGCATGCTTGCTCTCGCTCAATAAAACCCTGAGTGAAATCCACATGACTCATCACTGCTTCCATACCCTGGGCTGGAGGCCAGTTTCAGGGAGAGAACAAGGGTGGCCTTCAGGGAGAGGCCCTGGCACTGGGTGTGGGGGAAGGGGATGAGGAATAGGATTGGGGAATCAGATTCTAACACACTGATGGGGACTCCCCAGAACCCACTAGTTTATCTAGACCAAGTATGAAACATGGGTGATAGGAGGCAGCAGGCCTCAGGTCTGCTGTCATAAAGTGGGTCCAAGCAGGGAAAGACCCCTCCCAGGAGAACCAAGTAGATAAACAGCCAGATTGAAGAAGTGGGGGAATTTTCCTCTGCTTAAAGAGGTAATAATAATTAGATTTAGCTTGAAAATGGGCAGAAGTGACAAAGGGAGACACCAGGCAGGGAGAGGAGCAGAAGCAGGAAGACAGGACACGGCATACCCTGGAGCTTGGCGGGACACAGGTGAGTGGCAGGGACTGTGGGAGAGACCAGCCGAAGGCAGGCCTGGCTGGGCACAGTGGCTCACATCTGTCATCTCAGCACTTTGGGAGGCTGAAGCGGGAGGACGGCTTGAGCTCAGGAGTTCACGACCAGCCTGGGGGATATAGCGAGACTCCATCTCTGCAAATAAATCAATAAATTTAAATACAGGACAGTCACAGCCAAGGACAGCGAAGGGGCAGGACCCAGACTCAGCCTGTGGGGGAGGCTACTGGAGGCTCAACCTCTGGGTGGCATGACCTTGCCCCTTGCACAAGGCTTCTCTGGCTGTGGACCAGGCAGCTGTCCAGGGTTAGTGTTAGGATTAGGGTTAGGGTTAGGGTTAGGGTTACGGTTGGCCGCAGGTGTTGGCTCGGGGGGAGGCGGCGGCTCACTCTTGGCATCTTGACCCCTTTGTCTAGGATCCTGCTCTGCAACATCCACTTCCTGCTCCCGACCTCCCCGAAGGGGCTGCTGCTCATGGGCCTGCTCTGTGCTATGCTGCGAGTAAGCAGTGCTAAGGGGGCCTCCAGGGGGGAAATAAAGTCACCACCTGAGCCAGGTAACCGCAGCTCCCACACCATCGACACCCTCCGAGTGGACAGCAGAACCTCCTGGCCTCCTATCAGGTAACGAGCAGTAATTGCCATTCCCCAGGAGACAAGGGTCCCTGCAGAGATGAAGCATCCCTCATCCTGGCCTCAGGAATGTAATCCCACTCTCTGCCAGCTCTGCTCAGCACAGGGACACTGACGGGGCTTCTCTGCCTTCTGCCACCTCTGCCTCAGGAGCAGATAAAAGAACGGACATCCCCCCTTGCACACTGATTACTTGGAGTTACCCGCATCTCACCTGCATGGATCTTCCCTCAGGCCTCCTTTCCTTGTTGCCCCGGGATGACCCTGTCAGAGAAAATGGACTATCATTCAGCTGCAGAGGCCCCAGGGCCCGTCTGGCCTTTGTATCCCAAGAGGGGGATCAACTCTGTCCTCTTTGTGCCTGTGACACTCTCCGGCCCCCACCCAGCTCAGAGCCGGCACGGCCACCATCGCCCACTCCTGATTCAACCCAACCCTGGCCCTTTCCACCTCTCGAGCTGTGAACAGCAGATGCAGGGTGCTCTGCCCTCATGTTTCATTCCCCCCCCAATTCACTTGTAATTAAATAACAACACATCTCTTTCTCATTTTCAAAGGTATATATGTTTCCTCTCAATAAAGTTGTTATGATTATTCTCTTCCACTTAGGTTCTTCCTGAGCTCTGTCTGCTCATTTTTTCCTCCCTATTTTACTTTGAATAGTTTTTTTGAATTACCATATTTCTTTTCTTAGCTCCTTTTTTTGGAGAGATTTTGTTGTCTGTAGTTTCTCTGCGATGGAGGACAATTTTCTGTCTGAACTCTTCCTCTATTGCCTTGAGCACTTCCTCTCCTGAGATGGGTTCCTCAACTGCCACTTGCTGGTGTTCATTTCCTCTCATTGATCTCATCAGCTGTGAACAGCTGCTGGTTGGCTTTATAACTTTTCTTTGAATGAGATTGAAGATTTGCCAAGAGTAGCATGAGGAGCCATGGAGGGCAGAGCCATGGAGGGCAGAGCCATGGAGGGCAGAGCCTGAAGGGCAGAGCTTGGAGGGCAGAGTGTGGAGAACAGAGCATGGAGGGCAGAGCTGTGGAGGGCAGAGTGTAAAGGGCAGAGTGTGGAGGGCAGAGCGTGGAGGGCAGAGCTTGGAGAGCAGAGCGTGGAGGGCAGAGAGTGGAGAATGGAGTGTGGAGGGCAGAGCCGTGGAGGACTGCTGACACATGGAAAGTTTGTTTTCGGGAACACTCACCACTCGCCACATCTTCAGTGCCTATGTCCATATGGTTCATGTGTCAACAAAGGGCAAGACCTCAGGCTCCAGCAGCCTGCGTGCTGCTAAGCGTGGGAGAACAGCTGGTGTTGTGATGCGTGAACCCTGGCCACAGAGACTGGTTGCTGTTATCATCTGGAGGCTTCTTCACCCACGAGTCTGGAGCATGGGCTGGAGTGATCCAAGACAGCTCTGCTAGACTATTGCCCAGAGACCCTACGTGTGGCCTCTCTGTGACAGCTGAGTTCTAAGGGGGAATATTCACAGACCTTCCAGAGGGCAGTGTTTCAAGACACTGAGGAGGTAGCTGCAGGGTTTCTTCTGACTTAGGCTTGGAAGCCACACAGAGGCCCTCTCACATGCACTCCCCATGGGGGCGAATATTGGTTCTTGCAGGGTGAAAAATATTTTTGCTCTTTTTAGGTACAAAACACAGAAATAGGATAGATAGATAGATAGATGGATAATACATCTTTGGAATTAAAATTTCATAGGAAATATTTTTAGGAATATTCCTTTTTAGAGATATTCTTTTTTTAGGGATTTTTTTGGGATATGCATTGTTATCCTAAGATAACAATGAAAAAAGGTTGAGAAACACTGCTCTAGCCCACTGGTTGAAACAGTCACAAGCCACCCAGACCCAAGGGGCGGGGACATAAGCCCCAACTCTTAATGGAAGGAGTGCCAAGAAATTTGCAGCCATGTTTTTAAACTGCCATGTGGAAGAATCGTAGTTTAGTGCCTTCTTGTCACATATAAGAATAGCGGGAACTGAAGGGGTGAAGCCACCTGGTCCCCAGTCACAGGGCCAGAGAGCAGAGTTGGTTCCGCCTCTGAATGGCAGCCTGGAGCTGGCCCACACAGCGTCCCTGCAGGCCCATCTGTGCACTTTAGAAGGTCAGTTCCCAAGCCTGCTGGGGTCACCATATGGTCCCAGTCATGACAATGAGGCTCTGAAACACCCACCCTTTCCTCAGAGGTCACAGTCCAGCAGCCATTACATGCACAGACATGTCTTGTTTGTGTTCAATGGGTAAAAGGATAAGTAAATTAATGTAAACTCGTACAACGGAATCCTACTGAGAAACAGGAAGGAATCAACTATTGATTGTGATAAGTGCAACAACTTGTATGGATCTCAAGGCTCAGTGAATGAAAGAGCCAATCTCAAAATATTACATACGGAGTAATTTCATTTGTCCTCAAAAGGACAGCACTGTAGAGATGGAGAGCAGATTAGTGGTTTCCAGGGGGCAGGAATGGGATAGGGGTGCAAATACAAGGAGGAGCATGAGGGAGATCTTTGTGATGATGGAATGGTTCTGTGTTTTGGCTGGGGTGGTAGTTACACAGATCTATTAAACTGCATGGAACTCTACACAAACACATCCATAAACCAATGTATGTTAAAAATGGTGAAAACTGAATGAAGTCTGCAGTCTAGTTAACCATTGTAACTAGATTGTAGGGACATATTGCAAAATTATAACAATGCCAGTTTCCTGGTTTTGGTATTGTCCTACAGTTACATAATATGTCACCATTGAAGGACACTGGATGAAGGATTCACGGACTCTGTGTATTATATTTGCAGTGTTAAGCCTATAATTATTTCAAAACAAAAGTTTCAAAAATTTTAAACTTCCAGGGGCTCCCTATGGTCTCCTGGACACAATTAAAACTCCTTAGTCTACCTTGAAGTCCTTTCATACTGAGGCTCCATCCCCATACCTCAATCCTCTCCCACGTGCACTCTGCACACATGGCAGTGTGGCTCCTGAAGGCCCTGGTATCCAGTATGCTTTATGGCCCTTCCCTACCATTGCCTGGGACAATCATCCCCCAGTCTTCTGCCTTATTTTTATAATCAAGCCCTCAATTTTCCTCTCTACTTGGCCTCATGGGAGTGTCTCACTTCTGTGCCCCCCCCCCCCCCAGAGCACCGTGCAGACCCCTGACACAGATCTAACACACTGCATTGCTATTGTTAGTCTACATCTTAATCTTCCTTTCTAAAGGAGTAGGAACTCTGCAGAGTTTAAGTCCTTATCTGTAATGCCCAGGACAATGCACCGTAGACAAACAATAAAAGTTTATTAAATGAATGAGTAAATAAAAGGAAAAAGGAAAGGAAGAATTGATTTTAAAAAAAAGGGGAGTAAGGAGAATGGAAAATTCAAAGCATAGAGAAGCCACTGTTTCTTTCTCCTGCACCTACTGTCTACCCTTTCTTAACTCTTCCCTTCTGGCTTCTGCTCACATTGCTCTGTTGATCTGCTCTTCTGAACTTATTAGTGACCTTATGAAAAGTTCAATAGCCTCCTCTCAATCCTGGCCCTCCTCCACCTCTCTAGCTCTGCTCTCCTCCTTGAAACATTCATGGCCCTTGACTTCTCATCTTCTCCAGCACCTTGTTCAATGTCTCTTCCTCTTACCCTTTGTCTTTAAATGCAGGTGCCCGGATGGCTCTGTCCTTGGTCCTGAACTATTCCGTCCATGCTTTCACTTCTTCCTGCGCTCCAGTTAATCTCTCTACCCCACGTTCCTCTCCAGCCCTCAACACTCTGCTAACCCAGATCTCTAGCTATCTGCTAGACCTCTATGCCTGACAATTCCAAACACACAGAAAACTAAGCTCTGCATCACCCAAGCCGGCTCCTGACTTTCCTGCTTCTGTCAATGATGCCCCATTCCCCCTGGTTTTCCAGGCTTGAGACTCCGGACTCCCAGACTCTTCCTTTCAGACTTTGCTACACATCTCCACAATCCCACCTTGATCTGCTCAAATCCATCCCGCGGTAGCCTCATGTGGAGTCCCAGGAGGAGGAGGGGCAGGAGAAGCCTAAAGGAAGATGGCTCAGCCTGTGGCCCAGGAAGCCTCATAGAGACCATGAGAGCGGGCTCCGAGCACGCTTCACATGGACACTCTTCTTCTGTTTTGTTTTGTTTTACATATTTTTTTATTGCATTTTAGGTTCTGGGGTACATGTAAAGAACATGCAGGATTGTTGCATAGGTACATGCATGGCAATGTGGTTTGCTGCCTCCATCCCCATCACCTATATCTGGCATTTCTCCCCCCAATTCTATCCCTCCCCAACTCCCTACCCCCCACAGTCCCTCCCCTAATCCTCCCCCCTCGACAGACCTTAGTGTGTGATGCTCCCCCTCCCTGTGTCCATGTGTTCTCATTGTTCACATGGTGAGGCGAGATCACGCCGCTGCATTGTTCTCATTGTCCATGTGATGCTCTTAAAGGCCACTGAAGGCCACCCCTAGGGAGGGGATAAGTTGTCACTCGGCTCCTCCTAGGGACTTCAGGTGACCAGACTATTGACATAGTCTACACCCTCATTGCCACTGGACCCCCAGCTCATGATCTCAGATCTCAAGTAAGGTGCACCACTAAAGTGGTTGTCATGGAGGCTCAGCCCTTCACTGGGTGCCCACACAGGCTCGGTGTGATCCGACAAGCAGCCTTCAGCCTCTCTGCTGCTGGAGATTCACTGATGGACATGACGCAAGCCCCACCCCCGGGGAGGGGCAGAGGCACAGAACACCTCTGCCCCTCCAGAGGTGTTCTGTTCTACCCTACAGAACACCCCAGAAGATATGATGGCCACCACCCAAGCCAGCAAAGGCAGAGTGGGAGCTTAGATGTCCACCTCCACCCGGCCATAACCAGGCACCCAATCCCCCTGCCACGTACTGCCAGGGAAGGCTGGGTAGGGAACCTGGAATTCCACCCCCACTCAGCAATGAGAAGCCCAACTCCCTCCTGCTGGGGTGGCCTCAGCCAGGCCACAGGGGGAGTGGTGAGAAAGAAAAGAACTTTTTATCTGAGGAATGCAAGCCCCTTTAAATAAGCAGACTCAGAGGCATTCAGATGTGACAGCAGTCACGTCTCACTCCCCGCTTGAGCTAAACTGTCTCTTGAAGCCACCTGCAACGCAAGTCCTAGACTCACGGACACCACGTAGCCATGAACACCATAAACACCAGGGACTGGACACGACAATTCACACCCACGCTCAACAATGCACAGCCAGGCACCAACTGATGTGATTTCTGTGAACCAGTGAGAATTCCCATCAGACGACTCCAGATCAGCCCCTCCTTGCTCCCTTTTGCCTTTCAAAACTTGCTTGTGGGCTGGGTGCGGTGGCTTATGTCTGTAATCCCAGCTACTTGGAGGCTAAGGAGAATCGCTTGAACCTGGGAGGCGGAGGTCACAGCAAGCCAAGTTTGCGACACCATACTCCAGCCTGGGCGATAGAGCCATACTCAGTCTTGGGGGAAAAAAAAAGCCCTGCTTGTAACAAAGTCCAAGCAGAGCACTCCCAAAGGCAACTTGGAAGTGCATCCCTGACCGCCATCCTCATTTCACTCAAATTAACTTTTTAAAATTGTATTTTGTGCCTTAGCTTCTTCCTGTAGGTCTTTGACCCCTCCTGGCCAGGGGCACATCAGCGGAGGTCCAGTGAAAGCCGGAATTCACGTCCTCCGCCACTGGGGTCCACAAAGCCCCCCTTACAAGCCCCTCTCGAGGTTGGGCTACACCATCCTTCTGTGCATTCCCACGGTCCTCTGTGTGTTCCCACCAGGAGACCGGGTTGTTGTAATCACCAGCATCCTTGTTTTCGAGCCACAGTGCAGCCAGCAGGACTGTGCCTTATTCATTTTGCTGTCTCCAGCACCCACTGCTTAGGGGGCCTTGGTAAGCATGTTCTGAAAGAAGAAAGGGAGGGTGGGGGAAAACAGTCTGGAAATGGTAAAGAGATCAGGCCGGGTGTGGTGGCCCATGCCTGTAATCCCAGCACTTCAGGAGGCCAAGGCAGGTGGATCACTTGAGGTCAGGAGTTTGAGACCAGCCTGGCCAACATGGAGCAATCTCTTCTCTACTAAAAAAGAAATATAAAAAGTAGCCGGGTGTGGTGGCACATACCTGTAGTCCCAACCATCCGGGAGGCTGAGGCAGAAAAATCACTTGAACCTGGGAGGCAAAGGTGGTGGTGAGGCGAGATCATGCCGCTGCACTCCAGCTTGGTCGAGAGTAAGACTTTGTCTCAAAAAAAAAAATAAATAAAATCAGTGTATATGTGGCTGCATTTCTTACACAACACCTGACATTCATTCAAATAAATCTGAGACCCCCCCCCACGCCACCTTGCTCTCAGGAAACAAACAAAGGAAAACTAAATCACTGCATGCCATCACCGGGGGAGTGTGGACTGGACAGCAGACGTGGTGCTTCCAACGTGGAGGCCAAGGGATAGGACACTTGGAAAATCCCAAGCGAGACCTGACCTGTGGTCAAATGGAGTACTGTCTTCTCCAAACGCAGATGGGACGTGGGACGGCAGCCACTGGTCTTTGTTTTGTTTTGTTTTGTTTTTTGTTTGTTTTTTAGATGGAGTCTTGCTCTATCACCTCGGCTGAAATGCAGTAGTGTGAACTCTGCTCACTGCAACCTCAGCCTCCAGGGTTCAAGCGATTCTCCTGCCTCAGCCTCCTGAGTGCTGGGATTACAGGTGCCCACCACCAGCCCAGCCAATTTTTTTTGTATTTTTAGTAGAGATGGGGTTTCACCTTGTTGGCCAGGCTGGACTTGAACTCCTGACCTCAGGTGATCCACCCACCTCGTCCTCCCAAAGTGCATGAGCCACCAGGCCCAGCCTGACAGCCACTGGTCTTAAGCAGGGTAGACCTAGGTCACCTCAAGTGTCCTGTGAGAGACCACAGTCTATGCTGAGAGAGAAGAAGTGCCTGTGCAGGCCCAGCATCAAGTCCCTCGGTCAGGAATTCCTTCTGACCCGCTCTTGTTAGATAGCCTTTCCTCCACAATTAGGTGAGAGAAACTTGCCTCCCTGTGAGAGAAGACCAACATTATCATTAGACCTCCCCACGGAGGTCTCTCCCCAAGGAGAGAGAGAGAAAGGTCAGAATGCTCCTTTCCCCTGCTGGATCAAGGCTCTAAGACAGACTGAAGGCAGAAATCCTCTGTCATTCCTGTCCCTCTCTCAGTCGCCAGGGGAGCGTGACCGTTCTGGGGCTGCAGACACTGCTATGACAGAAGATTTGCTCTTTCTGGCAGGCAGCAAAAACAATGAGGCCAGTGTGGTCCAAACTGAGGGTGGCAACCTGGCTGTGAGTCTTAAGCAGATTTTTTTCTTTTTTTTTCTTTTCTTTTTTTTTTTTTTTTTTTTAAGGCTAGTCAAGTGAAGCAGTGGACATGGAGAAGGAACAAAGAAATCTGTAACTGGTTGTGATCAATTAGTTGTAAACACCACTGCACTCGGACCAGCCGGCAGATTTTTTTCTTACAAGTAAGAGACCAGTGGAATCTCAGGATTCTCAAACTCACTATGCCAAAGGGAAAGTGAAGCTTGGGAACTGGGCCACCAATACGGTCTTCCTTTTGTTCCCAAACAGATGGCCGCAATGGCACGACCCTGTGCCACGGCCTCATTTCCTGCTCTCCCGCTCTTCACATATTTACTTTATCTTGAGTCAAATGTCGATTTACTGAGCAGTGCACAAGACATCATTGAGTTTTTCCTCCACTTCCTCTTTCCACGTGTAAAATGTAGATTTACCAAAGCTAATCAGAGCCTCAGGAGAATGTAACCGTTTGCTTCACTGCCTCTCCTCCCTCACGTTTTTGTCCCCCTCTTGCTTTCCCTTTCCCCTTCAAAGACAGAAGTTCCTGCTCGGGCACAGTGACTCATGCCTGTAATCCCAGCACTTTGGGAGGCTGAGGTGGGCAGATCACCTGAGGTCAGGAGTTCGAGACCAGCCTGGCCAATATGGTGAAACCCCGTCTCTACTAAAAATACAAGAAAAATTAGCCAGGCATGGTGGTATGTGCCTGGCTGGTATGGTGCCAGGAGGCGGAGATTGCAGTGAGCCGAGATCTCGCCACTGCACTCCAGCCTGGGTGACACAGAAGGACTCTGTCTCAAAAAAAAAAAAAAAAGACCAAAGTTCTCAAAACCTCCTTTGGAAAAAGCACAGATCACAGATGCTCCTGCGAGCTTTGCTTTTTTCTGAACAACCTCAGCTAAACAAACCTCTAATACGTTGAGACCTGCCTCAGTCACGTTTTAGTCTACAACAGGGTATGTCAGGATCAATTAGAACATATCTCAGGTCATAATGATAAATACTAAGACTTTTTTTTCTGTATGTGCATACAATTATTGCAACATAACTGAATTTCTTGCTGTGAGTCATGGTCAAAAATATTAAAAGTTATAACATGGGCTGGGCAAGGTGATCCTGCCTGTAATCCAAGAACTTTGGGAAGCCGAGGCGAGTGGATCACCTGAGGTCAGGAGTTTGAGATCAGCCTGACTGACAGGCTGGTCTCTACTAAAAATACAAATTAGCAGGGCATGGTGGCACACACCTGTAATACCACTGTAATCCCAGCTACTCAGGAGGCTGAGGCACAAGAGTTGCTTGAACCCGGGAGATGGAGGTTGTAGTGAGCCGAGAACACACTACCATGCTCCAGCCTGGGTAACAGAGTGAGACTGCATCTTAAAAAAAAAAAAAAAAAAGAGAAAAGCCGTGACATCGATCATGTGTGAGCATTGACTTCAATCGGGCGTAAAGAACAGGGGAGACTCTCCCACTGCCCTCTGTCTCTTAGTGCCCAGAATCTCCATCGAGCACATTCTGGCCCAGAAGACAGAGGGGGCCCTGCAGTGGCCCATCCTATCTTGGTCCATTCATCCTGCTGTAACTAAAATACTATAAACTGAGCCGCTTAAGCCATCATTTATTTCTAACAGTTATAGATGCTGGGCACCCAAGGCCAGGGTGCCAGTCAGGTCAGGCTCTGGCAAAGGCCTCTTCTGGGTTGCAGACAACTGCCTTCTCTTTACATCTTCACATGGCAGAGAGAGAGGTGTACAGAGCTCTCTGGGGTGTCTTTTATGAGGGCACTCATCCCATTTGTGAGGGCTCCCGTTTCAAGACCCAGTCACTTCCCAAACCCTTAATACCATCAGCCTTGTGGTTAGGATTTCAACATAGGAATCTTTGGTGGGGGCATAAGGGGGACACAAACTTTCAGTCCATCATCCATAGAACAGGCAGATAACTCCAGCGTTTTCTTCATCAGTGAAATGAACTTGGCGATATGCAGGGGCAGTGCCTATTAGAAACATGAAACAAGGTTTTTGTGGTTATGATCAAAACCATCTTCTCACATCAGCCCATTTGTGATTTTTGTTTCTTTTTTTAATATTCAATTCCAGCAGAGAGCAGGCTGAGAAAGGAGCGCTGGCATCAGCAGCTGGTGGTATTGGAAGCCCCTGTGCAGAGGGACGAAAGGCCTCTGCCCGAGCCTCGAGCCCCAGTGCCCCCGCCCTGCCACGCCCATGACTCCTGCATCTTCCTCTGAGACCCACCCTGGGCAGCTGACTCACTTGACTTCATTCGTGCAAATAACTTCCCCATGGGTCTCATTCTTCATTTGCTTCTCTTCCCTTTATTTCAGGCTGCTAAGGGATACAACATTGATGGTGCTAAACAGAGCCTAGAATAGGAGAGCATCTCTCTGCACCAGAACTGCACATTTTTTTCTAGGATTTATTATCACCATTACTGACTCTCGCCAGGATCCTTCCTCTGGGATGTTCACTGGCTGGAGGGACTTTTGGCAAGAAAGCGACAAACTTACTTCCAAGTGGTCAGTCCTTTTGAAACTTGTCAACATCCAAGTCTGCTGAATGGCACAAGTGGATGCCTGATGACCCCACATGAGCCCCCCGTGGGTCTTAGCTGATCCCCCCTTGCATGTGAAATTTGATCATTTCTGTCCCTGAAATACCCAGCGTCTGGACATCGGTGTTATTGGCCAGTCAACTCAGCTCCAGCACTGTAACAGGTCCTACCGCTCAAATTATAAAATACTCCACATTCTTTCTGCTTAGTGAACCCATTCTCCATGGCATAGCCCAGAACCTCCATTCGCTTCTAGAAAGGAAAAAATAAAAGTAGCTCTCTGTATTTCCTCAATCTGGTGTTCTTACTTGGGAAAAGAGAGACTTTTTTTTCTTTTTTTGAGATGGAGTCTTGCTCTGTCACCCAGACAGGAGTGCAGTGGTGCAATCTTGGCTCATTGCAACCCCTGCGCTCCAGGTTCAAGTGATTCTCCTGCCTCAGCCTCCTGAGTAGCTGGGACTACAGGCATATGCCATCATGCCTGGCTAATTTTTTTTTTTTTTTTTTTTTTTTGAGACAGAGTTTCACTCTTGTTGCCCAAGCTGGAGTGCAATGTCACAGTCTTGTGCCCTCTGGACTACCAGGCCTGGCATGGTGGCTTTCCGTGGGCTTCTGGTTATCAGCAGAGACCACCTACCCATCTGGGGCTGGAGCTTGAAACTCTAGTCATCCCTTCTGATTCCCTCGCCCTCTCCCCAGTGCGCCCCGGCCCCACCCACTTCCCCTTCCCCAGCCACCAGGCCTGCTGCTCCTCATGCTTCCACCAGCCTCCCCTGCCACCCCCGTCCCCCGGCCCCGGACCCAGGATGTTGAGGAGGGGGCAGAAGCATCACCGTGTCTCTTTGCTCTCTCTGCCTCACTCGGAGAGCTTCGTCAGCTGGACTGAAGTCAGTTTCCATGTTTCTTACTCTCCCTTGCGTCTCTCTTTTCTACACTTCAGTTTTGTTTGTTTTCCCGTTGCATCAACATTTAAAAGTACAGCTGTTCAGAAAAAGCAGAAGCTGGAGACAGGGAAATTGCTAATAACAACAGAAACTCTGTGGCTTTAATTCCCATAATAATTAGCATCACCGGGCACCCAGTTTCTCAAGAGACCACAACTTCCAAAAACAGACAAGTTGGTCACATTTTTATTTATCCCTGTGTCTTCAAATCCAGCAGATTTATCTGACAGAACTGGAAGTTGGGTAAGCAGAAGGCAAATCTTACCCAAAAATTGCTGACACAGCCCTCACATATTACATTAATATTGATTGGACAGTCATTTAATGAGCATCTACTAAGTAAAGGCACTGTGGATACAAAGAATAGGGAGAGATCATGACTCCATCAGGATCCTGGGAATGGGCCAATGGCAGGCTGAGGTGGTATAACAGGATAATCTAATGAAGGGGAAATTTACAAAGGGGAAAGAAAGAGTTAAGTGAAATCAACAAGAGATAGAGAAAAAAACCCAGGACTAGCAAGAGCAGGAGGGCCGAGCACCTCTAAGTCTAACACAGGGAGCGGTGTCAGGAATGACCGGAACCCACAGGAACTGTAAGACGGGACACGCCGCAGGGGCTGTGGCTCTCAGAGGAGGAAAACAGACATTCCAGCCTGGCAGGTTGGCACCTGGGCAGGAGAAACTCTCACCTTCCCTTCTTCCTGCCTTTCTTTCTCCTGCTGGTGTCGCCCATCGCCACTCCTTGAAAGGAAAATAAATCTTGGAACCCCAAACTCACTAAGCCAAAGGGAGAAGTCAAGCTGGGAGCTGGGTCATGCAAACCTGCCTCCTGTTTTTGTTCCTAAATGAGATGGCTACAAGAATGAAAGACTGCATACCTCCCTCACACCGTGATCCTTACCAAGATCTTTACCCTAAAGTGTTTCTGCTAAATTTCACCATGGCAATGTAAACTGAGAGCTTGTCTTCACAGATGTGAGACACAGGACAGAACTAAAGTCATCCCTCAGCCCACCTCAGACAAACGCATATCTGATTGTTTCCCCTGCCCTGCTGCTTCCCTTATCTTAGGTAAAAATGCAGATTCACTGAGCCAGGCAAAGGCACGAATGGCTATCTTCCCAGACTTCCCTCTCACAAGAAAATTGTGCATTTGTCGATATCCCGCCTTTCCCCTTTAAATGTTGAAGCCCCCAAAATCATCTTCAGAGAAAGGTATAGACCTGTCTCCCAGGTATGTTTCCTTAACTTTGGCAAATAAACCTCCTAAAATGATTGAGACTTGCCTCAGTCATTTTCCTCAATGAACAACCTGAACCCAACCAGAAGTGGGAGTGAGGTTATCTATGTTCCCCTCTCCAATAAGAATAGAAGCCCCCACTCCAGAGCAGGCATGGTGTCTGACTCATCTTCAGATCCCCAGCACTGAGTCCAGGGACCGGCTCAGAGCAGATGCTGAGTCAATGCCTGCTGTGTGAAGAGGTGAATGAACGAATGTCCATTCACTCGGCAACCAGAGGCAAGGGTCAGCATTCAGCTGATAATGACCTTCCAAAGCCTTGTGAGATGGTATAGTGGCCCCTAGGCATGCCCATGGAACTAGGTCTAGAAACTAGTCATCCTACAGTAATAGGTGGTCCTGACATTCATCACTGGACCACCACTTAAAAGAACCAGATGTCCCAGCTCAGACTGTCCGGGGCTGGGGTTCGTACATGGCCAGTCATGTCTGATGAACCAGGAAGCAGGCCAACTCCAAGTGTCCATTTACGCTGGGGAAAGGAGCCTGGAAGCCACCAGAGGTCAAAGTTCTTCCTGCTCCCGGGATAGGGCCTGAGCCAGAGGAGAGATGGCTCCAGGCAGCAGCTGATAGAGCCTGTTTCACAGTGGGCAGGTCTGTGCAAACCTATCCCAAAGTCTGAGGAGGCTGAAAGGCCAAAGAAAGCCAAGATGTCTGGCCAGGCGCAGTGGCTTATGCCTGTAATCCCAGCACTTTGGGAGGCTGAGGCGGGCAGATCACAAGGTCAGGAGTTCGAGACCAGCCTGGTCAACATGGTGAAACCCCATCTCTACTAAAAACACAAAAATTAGCCAGGCGTCCTGGCAGATGCCTGTAATCCCAGCTGCTCGGGAGGCTGAGGCAGGAGAATCACTTGAACTGGGAGGTGGAGGTTGCAGTGAGCCAAGATGGCGCCACTGCACACCAGCCTGGTGACAGAGGGAGACAATGTCTCAAAAAAAAAAGCCAACATATCCTGTTCCTTAGAATGAAACATTTAATAGTGAAACTGTCAGAGGCGTTCGAACAGAGTGACTCCATCTTGAGTGAGGAAAATGAGGCGGGGACTTGCTGGGCTGCATTCCCAGAAAGAAAGATATTCCCAGCCTCGAGGTGTTTACGGTTAAGAGAACAGACTGACAATCTTTACTAAAGTGACCTAGACCTGGGAGTGTCCTGATATCCCAATATCTTAAAAACAGAAGCATTCTTAATTTTGCCTTAAAGATAATAATATCGATTTTTGCAAAATGTGGTAATCGAAACTAATTCTTTATCACAAACCATTGTAGCAGAGCCCATCTATCTCCCCATGATCTTTTTTTATCTTATGTATATAAACAAGTGTTGTACCTAGGTTGGAGTTCCTTCTCTTACTTTCTGTTGCCCAGGCTGGCGTGCGGTGGTGCGATCTCGGCTCACTGCTACCTCCACCTCCCAGGTTCAAGCAATTCTTGTGCCTCAGCCTCCCAAGTAGCTAGAATTACTGGAGTGCCACCACGCCTGGCTAATTTTTATATTTTTAGTAGAGACAGGATTTCACCTTGTTGCCAGGCTGATCTCAAACTCCTAACCTCAGGTGATCCGCCCGCCTCGGCCTTCCAAAGTGCTGGGATTACAGGCGTGAGCCACCGTGCCCAGCCTATCCCTCTACTTTCTTAAAAAGCTTGCTTTCACTTTACTTTTAAATGCACACTCTGAATGAAGAGACACCCCAAACAGGCTTTGTGTGAGCATCATAACTGTTTATTCACCCAGGTGCCGCAGGCTGAATCCAAAAAGAGAGTCAATGCAGGGCAGTGAGATTGGAGTTGGTTTTATAGGTTTGGGGTAGGCAATGGAAAGTTACAGAAGTTACAGTTTAGGGCGGTTTTTGCAAGCTGAGAGGGGGTCCTAGGGTCTGGAGTCTCAAGGCTGACCAAGGTCAGTTACAAAGTCCAATTGCCTTATCAATTGAGGTGGGAATAAGAAACAATAGAAGAATGTCTCAAGTTAATGAGGTGCCACAGGGGTTGGTCATTCTTCCCCTTTACATGGTCTTCCAGTTACTTCAGATTTTCTGATTCCGTGAGGCCATCCAGAGGTGTACATGCAGGTCATAGGGGTCACCATGGCTCCACTTAGGGTATGGCCTATGGTGCAGCCAGTCCAAAGAACCTTGCATTTACCCTATGGACTCACCTTGAAGTCTTTCTTGCATGAGATCCAAGAGCTGTCTCTTGGGGTCTGGATTGGGATCCCTTTCTGGTAGCAAAACTGCCATTGCAAAATTATAACTGAAACAGTGAAGGAGACCTGACCTAACCAACTCCATCTTGCTTCTAACCTCCAAGCTGTCCTTGTTCGTTCCTGGGCATAGGCTGAACCAACTTTGGGAGGAATTCAGTTTACAGTTTAGAACAAAGATGATAATAGCCTTTTCCCAAACAAACCCCCTTCTTGTCTGAGGACTAGACTGCCTTTGTAGGACTAACAAATTAGCCCAAAGATTAGAAATTATGGTTTAGGAGTCATGCAGCTGGAAGCTACAAGATTCTGACCCTCCCCAAATTGATCCTGGGGATAATATCACTGTTGTAAAGCCTAAGGTCAGTGCTTGAGACATTTTGCAGACACTGCACTCGGTGGATCAGCTGGCATCACCCAGATCATAAACTAGTTCATCTGATCTTGTGACCCCCACACCTAGGAACTGACTCAAGGCAAGACAGTTTCATCTCCCTATGATTTCATCTCTGACCCAACCAATCAACACCCCCAACTCACTGGCTGCCCCTCACCCACCAAATTATCCTTAAAAACTCTGATTCGAGAATGCCTGGGGGAGACTGCTTTGAGTAACAGTAAAACCCCGTCTCCCACACAGCTCTTTCTCTATTGCAGTTCTCTTGTCTTGATATATGGGATCCGTCTAGGCAGCAGGTAAGGTGAACTCATTGGACAGTTAGTTACAATAAGGACTTACAAACAGAAGCCCTATCTGTGTCTTTGATGGCAGTGAGACAAAATGGTGGATTCCTGCACCATTACCCTTCAGACCTAGGGCTTCTCTACCACAGGGGAGGGGCACTGCGTGCTTCGGAAGGAAAGGATAGGAATTTGGCCTAAGGGCAGGACTCTTACACAAGAAACAATAGACAAACTGGAAATCTCAGAGGCATCCCAAGCAACCACGATCGAATTTCTTCAGCCTAGACAGAGCCATCTTCACCAATTCTCACTCTTTCTTATGCTAGAGGCACAAGCAACCCAGCCTCAGGGCCCAGGGACTGAGCATAATTCCAGAAGGGAGGAAGGACACGGTGTGGCCCCTCTGGACCTCAGGGGCTCAGATCTGGGCTCGCTTGGAGATCACATCCCTGGCGCAGGCAGATGTTTGGGGCATCCCAGCAGCCACAGCCTTGGGGCTCACTCAGGCAGCTTGGAGGACAGTGGGCACTGGCAAGCAGGCATGAGCAGGAGCAGAACTCAGCTGAGGCTGTGCTCACCACCCCAGGAGGACTGAGGGAGCCTTAACAGGGACGGGAGCCTAGTGCCAAAAATGAAATGTAGAGGGACCTCACTGCTGTTGGTCCCCAGGGGCTGGTCAAAGCCAGGGCAGAGGCAGGCTCAATAGACCTTATTGGAAGGCCTCGATCTTCATCGAGAAAGCACAGCTGCTAATTGTTCTGTAAGACTGACCCTGGGGATCACAGCCAGGACCTGTGTGAGTATCTCCTCCCTCCGCTCCCACTGGAGATGTGAGATCCAGTGCCAAAATCATGGTCCCTGACCACCTCCCTCCTGTGCCTTCAGCTTTGAGGAAAGGGTATAGGGGGCTCATGAATCCCCAGGGAATGAGTATTTATCCAGTGCTTCCCAAGCTCCAGGTGCTGGCAGGTTCTAGGGACTCAAAACTGGGTGAGACAGACTCTGTCACTTCTGAGTCCCTAGACCTGCCAACACCCAGAGCACACAGCTCTTGTGACTTTTTATTTATTTATTTATTTATTTATTTTAGAGACAGAGTCTCGTTCTGTTACCCAGGTTGGAGTGCAGTCGTATGATCTTGGCTCACTGCAACCTCTGCCTCCCAGGTTCAAGGGATTTGCCTGCCTCAGCCTCCTGAGTATCTGTGATTACAGGTGCCCACCCCCACACCCAGCTAATTTTTTGTATTTTTAGTAGAGACAGGGTTTCACCATGTTGGTCAGGCTGGTCTGGAACTCCTGTCCTCAAGTGGTCCGCCCACCTCGGCCTCCAAAAGTGCTGGGATTACAGGTATGAGCCAGAGCTGCACCCAATCTAGTGAGTTTATTCTACAATGAACCCTTGTACAAGACTGGTAGGGGCAGGGTGAGGAGATACAAAGAAAGAAGATGAACCCACCAGCCTACACATGCTCATAAAAGCAGGTAGGGTAGGGATCGCTGCCCCAGAAAGCTTCCAGGACTGGGACATGGCCTCAGACCTTGAGCCCTGGGAGACATGTGGAGACATTCTCCAGATTGGGTCTCACCTGGGTTTGGTTGAGCAGAGTTCGAGAGTCTCACACTGCCGCTCTCCCGAATCACCATACATTTGGGACGTGGTCATGCACAGCCTTCTGGCATGATCCACTATGGTTTGGTTTTGGTCACTCATCACGAGCCACAGGTATAAACAAACTGGAGCCTCTGATTATCCTCGCAAGCCTACTGAGGAAGGGCTCATGCTGAGAGTCAGTAGTTTGGCCCCTCCAAATAACTGGCGTCAGGAACTAACATAGACAGAGCATGGGGGTCCTGGACCCAGCTCCTCCCAGCAGCCTTTCTGAGGCTGGCTCGCCCAGATCACAGCACCAGGCAGGCTCAGGGGCAGCGGGGCCTTCAGGATGAGGAGCAGCAAGGGCAGCTGATGAGCGAGGACCCGTGGTGGGGATATGGGGACAGGGGGTGAGTGGCTGGCTCATCAGCTCCCCCAGTTCTTCCTCAGTATCCACTTAGACCCCCATAAGCAACATCCACTTTAATGACTGGCCCGATAGAGCCATAGAGGGGTTCTACCAAGTGAGATAGATGCTAAAAGTAAACATTCAAACCAGACACATCTCCACTTGAAAGACATTTTCCTATCTTCTCTCACTGCCAATTGTAGGCCAGAGAGAAGAGGGCTACACCGGTTCTCACAAGAAACACTTTGTAAATCACTCATGAGATGACGTCTTCCAATAGAATAGCATGTATCACCGGCCACGGTGGCTCACGCCTGCAATCCCAGCACTGTGGGAGGCCGAGGCGGGCAGAACAACCTGAGGTCGGGAGTTCAAGACCAGCCTGATCAACATGGAGAAACCCTGTCTCTACTAAAAATGCAAAATTAGCTGGTGCATGCCTGCCTGTAAATCCCTGCTACTCAGGAGACTGAGGCAGGAGAATCGCTTGAACCCAGGAGGCAGAGGTTGCGGTGAGCTGAGATTGCACCACTGCACTCCAGCCTGGGCAACAAAAGCGAAACTTGGTCTCAAACACCTTTTTTTTTTTTTTGAGAAGGAGCCTTGCTCTATCACAGCCTCCATCACAGGAGTACAGTGTTGGAATCTCGGCTCACTGCAACCTCTGCCTCCCGGGTTCAAGCAAATCTCCTGTCTCAGCTCCTGAATAGCTGAGATTACAGGCACTTGTGTATCACTTTTCAAAGCATGTCTGCATCTGGCATGTAATTTTCTCCTCCCAATAATCCTCTGAGTCATTTGTATGGCACAGGTAGGCTCCAGGATAGATGGCTTCTCAAAAACCATCACTTTCAAGCTCTTTATCTTTCCCGGAAATCTGTATTGAAGCTGCTTTTCCATCTGAAATCCATTTTGGGGTCATTTGCAGTAAATGCCCCAATGAAGGTCTTTTCTCCGTCCTTCACTATAGCTAAAAATGCTTTCTTTTGGTGTCGTACTTTATTGGACAACTGATTTCAAGGCTGATATGGTTTGAATGTTTGTCCTGCTCAAATCTCGTTGAAATTTAATCCCCAGTGTTGGTGCTGGGACCTGGTGGGAGGTGTTTGGTTCATGGGAGTGGATTTCTCATGAATGGCTTACCACCATTCCCTTAGTGCTCTCCTTGAGATACTGAATAATTTCTCTCAAGATCTGCTTGTTTAAAAGTGTCTGGCACCTTCCCTCTCTTCCCTCTTCCTCCCTCTCACCATGTGATTTGCCGGCTCCCCATCACCTTCTACCACGATTGTAAGTTCCCTGAGGCTTCACCAGAAGCAGGTGCCAGCACTGTGCTTCCTATACAACCTACAGAGCCATGAGCCAATTAAATTTATACATTAAACCTTATAAATTGCCCCACCCCAGGTATTTCTTTATAGCACTGCAAGAACTGCCTAACACAAAGGCCAAAGGAGTGAAGTCTGTCAAGAGCAGATCTTTTTTTATATACCAAAATATACATATTTTGGTAGGGATAGGGTTTCACCACGTTGGCCAGGCTAGTCTAGAACTCCTGACCTCAAGTGATCCACCTGCCTCAGCCTCCCAAAGTGCTGGGATTACAGACGTGAGCCACCACACCTGGCAAAAAGCAGACCAATTTTAATGTGTATTTTTATAGCCCATTTGCTTATCAATGAACTATCAAGAAACTGAGATTTGGCCTGCGTAGAAAGAACGGCAGCATCGTCACCTGTAGAGTCTCCATGGTGATGATGAAGGGGACATGACTATGGCCATCCTTACTGGAGACCCAGTCTCTCATCTCTTCTTCTTTACTTCTTTTGTTCCTAGTGACGTAGGAACCGGAGTCCCTGGACAGGTTCCCGGCACCAGCATTTCACACAGTACTTCCAGCCTGGCACAGCACGGCATGGTCAGTGACCCTCACTTCAAGCTACTCTCCTGTCGGTGAGAGGCTGTCTGAAAACAAATTTCGGTTCTCAACCATCACTGTGAACCGAAAATGCCACACTCTGGCACCAACACACACACACACACACACAAACACACAACACAAATTAAAACTGGTGGAAATATGCCCTGTGAACAGAAAAATAACCCACATTCATTGAGAGCCTGGAGTCTAAGAGACATTGCAGGCAACTCTCTGTGGGAGATGCTGTATCCACCTTGTACAAATAGAGAAATTGGAGGGTTGGGGAAGTTGGACGACACGTCCAAGTTCATGACAACCCGCAGTGAAAGGAGGCCTTCATGCTACCGTCTGCCTTGATCAGCAAAGTATGTCACAGGACAGAGGGTTAAGAGGCACCTGTGACTGGTAGATACTTTAAAAAAAATGCTTAGTAAATGTTTATAAACAATTATAATCATGCCCCACACTGATTGAGAAATTTCTACTCTATTAGCTTATTTCATCCTGACAATCCTTTGAGGAAGGCACAATTTATTTTATTTTATTATTTTTTTTTTTGAGACAGAGTCTCGCTCTGTCACCCAGGCTGGAGTGCAGTGGCACAATCTTGGCTCACTGCAACTTCTGCCTCCTGAGTACAAGCAATTCTCCTGTCTCAGCCTCCTGAGTAACTGGGACTACAGGTGCATGCCACTACGCCTGGCTAATTTTTGTATTTTTAGTAGAGACAGGGTTTCACCATATTAGTCAGGCTGGTCTCGAACTCCTGACCTCAGGTGATCCACCCACCTCAGCCTCCCAAAGTGCTGGGATTACAGGCATGAGCCACCGTGCCCAGCCGGAAGGCACAATTATTATCCCAGTTTTGCAGATGAGGAAACTGGGGCTTAGAGAGAAGATAAGTAACTTACCTGAGACCAGAAAGTCAGCAAGTGGCAAAGTTAGAGTTCATGCTCTGATCCCTCCGCTCCCAAACCCCCTGCTTTTAAGCAGCTTACTCTCTGATTCTATTGGTTGAATGAGAACCATGAAGATAAAAGAACAGACTTTCCCCTCCCCATGCTTGCTTTCTGCACTCGGAATCCAGGACTGTGTCAACGAATCCCCTGTACATTCTCCTCCATTCTGGAAATCCCAGAATTTGTCAGAGACAAGACTCAGAAGATCACAAAGAAGTGTTGCATATCTTCAGGCAAGTGTGCAAGACCTGCCTGCAGATGTCAGTTCCCTAGTTGGTGAACCCCATAGACGAGGATATACAAATGCTCACCAGCAAACACAAAGACCTTCCACGCATTCATTCACACACACACACACACACACACACACACACACACACACACACACAGCTGGTCCTCAACAGAACAAACAGGCTTCTAATTTAGAAACCACAAAGAACTGTCTGTGGTCACTCATAGGAACTCCCCAACCTTGCACAGTCCCTTCTAAATCCAGCCTGCAGTTTCGATCCCACAGAGGTTTCAGTGTGAGCTCATATGTGCTTGGGATGGGGAAGGGGTGGGTCGTGGGATGAAATTTTATGCTCGGGGCTTTCTGCAGCCTGTGCATAAAATTAGGAGGTTTTGAGTTGTTCCCATAAATCTATGGGCAAAGTTAAACAAATGATCAATGGAATTGTACAGAGAGTCCAGAAATAGATTCACATAAATGTGGTCAATTAGTTAATGTGTCAATTAACTAGGACAGTCCTTGTTTGGGCATATTGCCCCAGAGTCATTATTTTAAATTCCCTTTTCACTTTAAAAAAAATGTGTGTGTGTTCTACGATGGAACTCATGGACTAGACTACGCAGTAAACTGTACAGTCATCCTAGGCCCAGCCGGTTCTTATGTACCCAACAGTTGGGGACCACGCACCTAGACAACAAGGTTCTGAGTTCCCAAGCCAGTTCTTCCTGTCTCTCCTTGGGTTCCACCACGTATCAATCTAAACCTTCTGTTTCAACCATACTAAGCCACCTACAGCTTCCAAAAGGGCAACCTCTGTACCTTTGCCCATGCATTTTCCACTGCCTGGCATACACTCCTTCCCAAGCCCTTTCTTCTCAAGCTGCGAGCGTCTCAAGTGTCACCTCCTCAATGGAGCTCCCTTGACCACACCCATCACCCCTTAGGTGAATTAGGGGTGTGGTCACTGGGCCTTAATAGCACCCAATACACTTTCTTGACACTTGGAGACATTTTGTACTTGTTGAGTTTTCTACTGGGCCTCCCCAGTAGACTCAGAACCTTTTGAGGGCCCTGATTATGTTTCACTCACCTCTGTATCTCCAAGCACCCAGTGGGGCACCTCACAGTAGCAGGTGCTCCAAAAATGTCTCATGCATGACCAAAGCCATGATCTTCCGCGGACCAGCTTCCCAACTTTGGCCAAGTTATTTACCCATATCAGCCTCCGTGCCTTCATCTGTAAAGTGGGGGGACTCTTACCTCATTGCTGTAAGAATTTTGTCCTGTGAACCCCTGCTTTGTAAATCTAATGACAAAAGGAATCCCCACTCAAGAGATGGAGCCCACAACTCATTATCCCAGGCCATGATTTGTTCACGGTTTATGACATTCAGTCGCCTCCTGAAACATGGTCAGGAAGTAGCTAGCATGAAGCAGATACAACTTGGAGAAGAGACAAAGAAAGAAGGAAGGGCTGTAACGTTGGCTGACCCCTTGCACAAGGACTGTCCTGGGTTCTGTGTGGTTGTTTGTTTTTGCTTTTGTTTTGTGGTTTGTTTGTTTGTTTGTTTTGTAATCTCAGCCCTCACATCAACCCTATGATGTTATCTCCTTTCACTTAATTTTCTTACACTGGACCTCAGATGCATAGAATTGAATTCATCGTAAACCTCAGCTTGTGAGTTTTAGCACCACACATAAGTCCTCTTCTGCTTTTTTATTTTTACTTTGTTTATCTTCTCTTCCCCTAGCCCCAATCCCATTCTTTTCCTCCTTAGAAATACCCCCTCTCAAATATTTATTTTACATAAAATTCAAATCAATCAGCATCCTGTTCGGGTTCTTTGTTCAACTGAACATCAAAGTTCTGAGATCCTCCCAAGAAGCTGACGGTCATTCCTCTGACTGACGTGGACTTTTCCATCATTTCCAGATCCCGCATTTTATCAGTCCTTTCCCCATGAATACAATTTCTGATGGGTTGCCGACACAATCCGTGTTGGGGTGATCCACGTTCTCATGGCCCTGTGTATCTGTGGCAAGCCCACTCCAGGAATTTCCTTGTGAATAGCCTCACCCCCAGTTATAGAAGAAGAAATGGAAGTCACACGTTTGCATATGTTACAAGGAATGGCAGGGCCAGGACTCGCATGCTGGACCACCAAATTCCAGAGCCCATATGAGTCCCACCCCCCAGGCACTGTGTCTGAGCCATGAGGCTGAAGATGGCAGGACGAGCGTGTCTAACAACCAGGAAAGACTCCAGAAATAATAACTGGGAATAACAGTGTGTTAGTGTTTCTCCAGTAGAAAGTGACTGCCTGTTACTGAGGCACACATAACGCACAATGGGATACACAGAAGACTGAGTCAGCTCAATCAGGCAGGATCCATTCCTAGCAACTAATTCTTTTTTTTTTCCAAGTGATGTTCAGAATGAGCATTTAGTCTCCTGAACAGATCTTCAGGTGAAAATAACTAATTGTCAGGCCAGGAATATCTCCTACTACAAACCAACGAGTTGGAAATCTGGTTTATGAATTTGTCTTGAGGAATTTGGATGGGGTGACAATGAACTCTTCCAGTTGTGAAAGTAAATATTACCCCCTTTTCTCTAGCACAGGACCTGAGACTTGGGTAAGACAGATGTTTCCTGAAATGATAAACACAATTGAGTTCTCAACCAGCAAAGCCAAGTTCCACTCTGAGGTGTAGTGACGCCCACTGAACTGAAACCACCCACAAAGCCCAGCCCAAACAGGTGACCACCTTGGCCATGATCTGCTACCACTGAGCATGCCCCCTTCTCTGTGCATGCCCCTCAGAGAGGCTTTGTTACCACCCACTCACCTCCATCCTGGTCCCTTGGCTTCTTTCAATTGCCCCTGGCCTCAGACAATTGGGAAGAGCAGTGAACTAGGAATCAGAGCCCTTGAACTCTAGTCTTGGCTCTGCTGATCACTTTCTATATGACCTTGAGCAGGTCTGATAACCACTGAACCTCAGTTTTCGTATGTATGGAAAAGGGCCCAAAAAATGTCTACTTTGTCTTCTCTCCACAGAGTTGCTGTGCAAGTTAAATGAGTTAATGAATAGAAAGTTCCTTGCAGGCCAGGACCAGTGGTTCACACCTGTAATCCCAGCCCTTTGGGAGGCTGAGGCAGGCGGATCATGAGGTCAGAAGTTTGAGACCAGCCTAACCAATATGGTGAAACCCTGTCTCTACTAGAAATACAAAAAGTAGCAGGGCGTGGTGGCGCGCACCTGTAATCCCAGCTACTCAGGAGGCTGAGGCAAAAGAATCGCTTGAACCTGGGAGGTGGAGGTCGCAATGAGCCAAGATCATGCCACTGCACTCTAACCTGGGCAACAGAGCAAGACTCCATCTCAAAAAAAAAAGAAAGTTCTTTGCAACTGGGTGTGGTGGTTCACGCCTATAATCCTAACACTTTGGGAGGTCGAGGTGAGCGGATCACTTGAGGCCAAGAGTTTGAGACCAGCATGGCCAATATGTTGAAACTCTGTCTCTACAAAAATTAGCCGGACATGGTGGCACATGCCTGTAATCCCAGCTACTCGGGAGGCTGAGGCAGGAAAATCGCTTGAACCTGGGAGGCGGAGGTTGCAGTGAGCCAAGATCGCGCCACTGCACTCCAGTCTAGGCAACAGAGCAAGACTCTGTGTCAAAAAAAAAAAAAAAAAAGTTTCTTGCAAACTATAAGATACTACATTATCTAAAATTATTTCAAAATATAAAGGATTTTTTGATGCTACATGTGGGTAAGAAGGGTTGGAATTAATCTCTGGAATAATGCACATGGTTTTCTCAATTCCTAAGTACGTATACATGGCTGCAGAAATAAGCAGAAGGTCTTTGCCATTTCAACTGTCCCCCCCCCCATAGTTACTATGTTAACCCACTTCTCCGTCAACACTGCCCCAGGCAACTAGAAGAGAGAAAAGGAAGGCGGCCAAAAGCAGGCTCGTGGTTCTGCCTACTGAGCGCCTTTCTCCCCTCCGTACAGCCCCGTCCTCCTAGACTCTGGGCCGCCCATGCTGCAGAGAGCAAGGGCTGCATGCTCTGCCTTCTGCTTTGGTGTCTCCCCATCTCTCCTTATTGTGGTCTCCATTCACACCTGCAATCATTGTTTATTCTGCTGCTTTTCTTTTCTTCTAAGGAAGACACTGAGATGATTAAGTAGCAAGTACTTAACAAGCAAGTGTTGGAAGCCACTGTGATGGGGATCTCTTTAACAGGCTTGAAATGAATGAAAAGATAGAAAATCTCAGCAAAGAAATAGAGAATGCAAATAAGCAGCAAGTGGGCATTTTACAAATGAAAAATACGATAACTAGTTTTTTTTAATTCAGTTGATGGGCTCAACATCCGGAGGGAGCGGACAGAGGAAAGAATCGGTGAACTTGAACATAGAACAATAGAAATTGCCCAATCTGAACAACAGAGAGAAAATAGACTTTAAAAGATGAACAGAGCCATAGGGACCTGTGGGACTGTAATAAAAGAGCAAACATTCATGTTCTGGAAGTTCCAGAAGAAAAGAAAGAAGGTAGAGTTGAAAAAAAGTATTTGAAAACATAATGGCTCAAATTTTCCCAGTTTTAGCAAGACATAAACCTACAGATTCCAAAGATAACTATCCTCAAAGACAGTCAGAGCCTGGGTCTAAAAACAATTTTGGGGCAGATTCTTAAAAAACTCAATCTCTAGTCCAAACGTCCTTCTAACCTCAGACCTCCTTGTCACCCCTGTCCTTGATATCTGCACTTGGACTGTCTCAAAGACACATCCAACTCAACAAGGCCAAAGTAAACTCACAGTTATGCCCTCCAGAAAGGAGTCCCATCACCTTCCACTGTTTCCTGGTTTTCATCCCTGACCCCTCTGTCTCTTCATCCGCATACCGTGTCCTGCCTGGAACCTATTCAATATTGTCTTCTGTTAAAGGTTTCAGATTTGTCCATCGCTCTATCTCCTTCTCCACCAACCTAGCCCCCAGGCTACCATCATCTCTCAACAGCCTCCCAGCTGGTCTGCCCATGTGCACGCTTAGTTTTTCACCACTTCGCAGCCACAGTGGTCTTTTTGCAAACAGATCTGATCTTGTCACTCCCCTGTAAGAAACATTCAACAGCCTCCCAGGGCTAAAGGATAAAGACCAACTCATCTACTGGATCTCAGTTTGGCCCCTGCTGACATCCCAAGCCTCAGCCCATAATAACCTCCCACTCAATCCCCAAGAGGCAACCACAAGGATTTTGGCTCCTCAGACAGAACACATTGCCTTGATTACAGTGACTTTTCACACCCTGTTTCCTGGGCCTAAAATGCTCCCTTCCTGTCTTTGCTTAGTTGACTTATACTCTTTCTCCAAATCCCAAATAAATGATCATTCATTCAACTCAACAAATATTTACTGAACATCTACTACATGCCAAATACTGTGCTAGGTGCTGGAATGCAGCAACAAATAAATCAAGCTCCTGTCTTCAAGAAGCTTACATTCTCCTGCGGGGGGAGAGGAGAAAATAAATAAGTATAAAATGTACCAGGTGATCATAAGTGCCCTGAAGACAAAGAGGGCAGAGGAAGTGAAGGGGAGGTAAATGCTATTATATTAATATCTGTTAGGGAAGGTTTCTATGAGAAGGTGACATCTTATTTTAACAGAGACCTGAAAGAAGGGAGGGGAATCATGCTGACAGCTGGGGGTAAGCAGTGCAAGGTAGAGGGGGTTGCTGTGCAAAGGTCCTGGGGTGGGAGCAGAGCAGCCAGTATGGCTCAGGGAGAGGGAATGAGGGCAAGCGTGGAATGAGACAAGATCAGAGAGAAACAGAGTCATCATTTAAGGGCCCACAGGCCTTGACAGGGAGAAACTGAGACAGCTCCCTGCATCACTGATTTCAGCTGTTGGAGAATGACATGACCTGGCTTACTTTAAAAGGATCACACTGGCTGCTGCAAGGAAAAAAAACAACAGACGGAGGTAAGGAAGGAAACTGGGAGACTATGAAAGAAGCAATTGCAGCCTTCCAGGTGTGAGACGATGGTGGGCTAGGCCAGGTGGGGGAAGTGGATGGCGTGAGACGTCACTGGAACCCAGATGAGCCAATGCCCCTGATGGAAGTTCCCAGGGCACCTCCTCCTTCTATGGTGGTTATAATGGGACATTTATTTGTGTACATTTGATTAATGTCTGTCTCCCCCCTACTGGGCTGAAAGCCTCAAGAAGCCAAGAAATGGGTCTTTGCTCACCATTGCACTTCCAGCATTCAGTGCCCATAATATATGCTGTATATAGTTTTCTTGAATGAATGAATTAATGAACAAATACCCAAAAAAAACAAAAACACACACAATGCGCTAAGTCCACCTGGGAAGCCCAGCCCTCCCTGCTCTCTTGAGGCTCTGCAAGAAGCAGTCATGCAACAAGCAGTCTGTGCCCAGAATCTTCCATGCACAATATTAAAGAAGAGCAGGGACCAAGCGCAGTAGCTCACCCGTGTAATCCCAGCACTTTGGGAGGCCGAGGAGGGCAGATCACAAGGTCAGCAGTTTGAGACCAGCCTGGCCAATATAGTGAAAACCCGTCTTTACTAAAAATACAAAAATTAGCCAGGCATGGTGGCGGGCACCTATAGTCCCAGCTACTCGGGAGGCCGAGGCAGGAGAATCACTTGAACCCCGAAGGCAGAGGTTGCAGTGAGCCAAGATCGCACCACTGCACTCCAGCCTGGGCAACAGAGCGAGACTCCATCTCAAAAAAAAAAAAGACCAGTGTGACATTTGTCACCCAGGCTCTGGTCCAGGGTCTGCCAGCTATGGCCAGAGGTATAATAATTGCTAGCCATTACTGAGTTTACTTTGTTCCAGAGGCCGCTTTAGATGCTTTCTGTTATTACTTCACTTGAACCCCATGTAAATCAAATAAAGCAAGTATCGTTATTATTGTCCAGATGCATAATCTGTATGGCACATTCACACATTTCTGGGTCGTCCTAGGAGGGCCACCACACTCTGAAACTCCTTTCTTGCCTATTGTCTGGAGACAGAGTCACTCTGTCGCCCAGGCTAGAATGCAGTGGTGCGATCTCTGCACTGCCATCTCCACCTCCTGGGTTCAAGCAATTCTTCTGCCTCAGCCTCCCAAGCAGCTGGGATTACAGGCACCCACAACCATGCCCAATTTATTTATTTATTTATTTTTTTTTAGTAGAGACGGAATTTCGCAATGTTGACCAGGCTGGTCTCGAACTCTTGACCTCAGGTGACCAGCCTGCCTCGGCTTCCCAAAGTCCTGGGATTACAGGTATGAAACACTGCACCTGGCCTGAAACTCCTTTCTAAACCTAAGTTTAGATTTCCAATTCCACTGAAATATCACCCAAATGCAGGGCAATCAGAGAGAGAAGCTTCTGCACACCCCAAATCTCAGGCTGCTCTTTCCATCTCCTTCCCTTGGCCAAGTGGCAACCTCACGAAGGCAGCACAAGGCACCCAGAGTCCAGCTGCAGAGTCCACTGGCATTGTGGGAGTCCTGGAGATAAAGGACACCACTGTCCCCTCTCAGATGCCCCAGGCTAAATGGACCCAGCAGAGCCTGGCCCAGCAGCTCAAACTGCTGTCTGTGGGGAAACTGGCTGGAAGAGCTCCGGGGCAGGCTCCATGTCTTATCTGTCCTGCAAATCCAGAGCTGTGAGTGCCAGGAGCCAAAGCCTCACTTCTGAGCCTGGTTTGTGTCCTGGCTTAGCCCAGATCCTGAAAGTCAGGAGATAAAGTAATGGCCATCATTCTTCTTGACTCAACCGCATGTTTGAGGCGCCAGGACTTACAGTGGCAGGAGAGGGAGTATGCAGTCACCCGGTGCACAGGAGCTGTACCCTGAGGCTGATGTGTCTGAGCAGAGCTAACGCAGAGCTGCAGACCCTACAGATCCCACGGGGAAGGAGGGGGAAGGGGAAGGGGAAGGCAGAAGAGGGTAGCAGTTGAGGAGGGCTCCCACAGCTTCGCCTGAAGCCGAAACCTAGCATCCAGTGGGTGATAGCGCCTGGCGTGTTGCATTTTTCAGGGATGGAAAAGCCACCTTTTGTCCCCCTCCAATCGGTTGGAGGTATGCCTGGAAAAGTGAGTTGAGAAGGGTGGGGGCTGAGCCTGGGCTCCCTGGGCTATCACAGTCACTGAGGAGTGCTGAATGAAGAGTGGCGGCTGATGACAGAGGGAAGCAAGGGTGGGTGTGCGTGTGCCAGGCTTTCACCGCCCCAGTTCTGAGCTGCTCCAGAGCTCGTATCAATAGAGACAGAATAACTTCATCCACAGGACTCTGCCTGCTGAGAATCAGAAACAAGTTCCATCTTCCTGGCCAGCCGTGCCAAGATCCCTTAGCTAAACCCGGCAGGGTTTTAGGTCCCTAAGGGGCACGGAGCCTCCACCGACTGTCCTATTTGTGATGTTAGCCTCTGGGAACAGTTGGCTCCCATCTGACCCAGCAGCAGCCGGAAAATGTCACCACACTTGATCCAAGAATCCACCCTGGGACCACCAGGCAACCAAGCCACCAGGCTGAAGTTGCAGGCAGCCCCCAGCCCTCTGTCCTCACCCCCTCCATCACCCCTTCCTCTGCCTTTCCTGCCATCCGCCATTTGCCTAAATAAAAACTCAAAATTTAAGCACAAATCCTAGAAAATGAGTGAATACAGAACATCAGGAAAGAGGAAAGTAGCATTAGTTTTATCCTTTAGGTTTAGAGCATTGATGAGTTTAAAGAGGGGAAAAATCAAGAAGGAAACTTAGGCCAGGCGTGGTGGCTCACGCCTGTAATCCCAACACTTTGGGAGGCCCAGGCGAGATCATGAGGTCAAGAGATTGAGAACATCCAGGCTAACATGGTGAAACCCCGTCTCTACTAAAAATATAAAAATTAGCTGGGCGTGGTGGCAGTCACCTGTAATATCAGCTACACAGGAGGCTGAGGCAGGAGAATCACTTGATCCCAGGAGGCAGAGGTTGCAATGAGCCGAGATCACACCACTGCACTCCAGCCTGGTGACAGAACAAGGCTCTGTCTCAAAAAAAAAAAAAAAAAAAAGAAAAAAAGAAGGAAACCTAAGTGAAGAGAGGCAGTGAATGGGGGAAAGGCTGGACAAGATGTTAGAAGGACCAGATTCTAGCCCCAACTCACCACTCACCTGGGGCCTGAGTGTTCCCATCTACAGAAGGTGGCACCAGTCCTCACTGTTCTCAGCTGAGGTCCTGGCTGGCACAGGGTTGTCTATGGGCCTTCAGGGCAGGGGGGGGGATAGAACCAGGGAGCCAGCCCCCAGGACCACCCCACATCACTTAATGCAGCTTCCAGGTTACATTTTATTTTTAGTAGAAACAGGGTTTCGCCATGTTGGCCAGGCTAGTTTTGAACTCCTGGCCTCAACTGAAACATGTGCCTCAGCCCCTCAGAGTGCTGGGATTACAGGCATGAGCCACCATGCCCGGCCTCCAGATTACGTTTTATTTAAACAAGAGGTTCTACAACCAAAAAGCCAGAGCATTAAATATTTTCTACAAAGAGTACATGCAACCTATAAATAAGTTATAAAGAATAATGAAATGCACACCTAGGTACCCCCACCCAGCTTAAGAAAGAGAATAACTTTAATTCATTCATTCACTTTTTTTTGTTTCCTGATTTAAATGTAGCATATATTGACTATAGAAATGTTGCAAAATCCAGAAGAGAGAAAACAAGTATCACCGCAACTTCATTATTGTGCTGCTAACATTCTGGTAACAATACTTCCCTGTTTATTCTGGGTGTGTATCTTTTTTCTGAAATTGAGATCGTATTACACAAAATGTTCCCCTTTTTTCTTTTCCATCATGGCCATCTTCCTTGGACCAGCCTTTCACCTGGCACCCTTTCACCTCCAAGATTTCAAGTTAAAAACCCCCGATTTTTTTAGCCGGGAGTGGGATTCAGAGTTGATTTTCCAGAAAGAAGCAGTAGGAGGAATTGATAGATGGGGGAAAATCTGTCCTGTCTGGCTTCCACCTAAAACATACAGTAAATTAAGAGGTTGATAAAGTGCATCCTGTCGTGTCTGGCCCAGGGCGGTTATCTCAGGATTAATGTTGATCGATGATTGTGTCTCATGAGGTTGAAAGCAGGAGGCATCTCTGGAGATAAGAAGGAAAATGAATACCAGTGCTTTGGGGATTTATTTTTTTAATACCTTGCAAGACTTCTCCGCAGCTCCAAGCCAAGCACCTGGGCCTGTGGCAGATTCTCAGTTCACACCGAGTGCCTGTGCCTCGTCATTGTGTCTGTTCAGTCATCATTTATCCAGAGGAAACGGCACAGTTCTATAAATCTACCTAGAACACACTTAGGCAAAAGGGGACATGCGTTAGAGGAAGATGAGGGTATCACCCATCATTCAAAGAAATCCCCTGGGAAAGGCAAGGATCCTGTTGGGTGTCAGGGACAACTGGAAGCAGCCAATCAAACAGCCCCTGGATTCTCTCTTCCTTGTCCTTTCTGGGCTCTATTCTCTCACCCTAAAGAAGCTTTCTCCAAGAAGAGGGAAAGATGGCCACTGACCCCATTCATGTTTTCCATCTTAGGAGTTTCACTCCCAGAGAAAGCCTTACTCCCTTCCTTAGCCTCCGTTAAAAGAAAAACGAAACGCTGCCTTGGAAGAACTGAGATTGGCCTGACTTTCATCAGGTGCCCCATCCTGAACCATTCCACTGTGGCCAGAGTCACTGAGCATGGCAGCACACCGCCCGCATCACAGCCATGCAGGTGGGGGATATCTGAGCCTGAGAGCAGTGGCTGATCCCAAGCAGGAGTTGAAATCATGAAAGTGGCTGAAATCACCCAGTGAGCGTACAGAAGGAAAAGAAGAAAGCAGGGCAGAGCCCTGGGCGTAAGTGCAATTTAAAGAATGGAAAGAAGACAAGGAATCCAGGAATAAAAGAGGACATGACTAAAAAGGCAAATAGGTGGAAAATCCAGAGAGCACAGAGTCACAGGAGCCGAGAAGGCTGGGGTTTGGAGGGGGAGGAAGTACACCAGCCTTGAAGTCCAAGAAAACATGCAAAGAGAATGGCCTGGGGTCTGGGGTCTGGTAGTAAGAGGGCATTGTTGATCTCTGCAAATGCCATTTCCGTGGAGGTAGGAGTGGAAGACAGCTGAGACCAGCAAATGCAACCTGAGGGTGGTTCCTGAGGGAAGCAGATAGGGAGGGTGGGAAAGAGGAGGAAGAGGAAGCAGGAGAGGCGGAGGGGACAGTCCCTTCCACCTTAACCACATGGGTTTATAGATTAGACCTCCCTTGACACTAAATCCTTTGCATGCAATCCCCTGCTATTCAATCCAATGTCACATTAAATATGCATGCTGCGCACTGTGAGAAGCTATTTCTAATAATAATAGCTAATACTTTTTTTTTTTTTGAGATGGAGTTTTGCTCTTGTTGCCCAGGCTGGAGTGCAACGGCGCGATCTTGGCTCACTACAACCTCTGCCTCCTGGGTTCAAGCAATTCTCCTGCCTTAGCCTCCTGAGTAGCTGGGATTACAGGTGCACACCACCACACCTGGCTAATTTTTTATATTTTTAGTAGAAACGGAGTTTCACCATGTTAGCCAGACTGGTCTTGAACTCCTGACCTCAGATGATCCGCCAGTCTCGGCCTCCCAAAGCGTTGGGATTACAGGCATGAGCCACCGCACCCAGCCCTAATCATAGCTAATACTTCCTGTAATAAATCATACCGGTCTGACTCAAGCTCACATTGTCACCCATTCTTTCTGCTCCTTCCCCACTGGTCCACTAAAGTAAAGGAGTAATTTATCCAGAAGGAGATGATAGAGCAACAGAGGCCGCCTCCTCCCAGACTTGCAGCCTTCCCCTAAGAAAGATGAGTGATTTCTCCTTCTATGTCTGCCAATCATCTACCTCCATTCTCCCAACACCCTCTCCCAGCTCTCTGAAGGAAACAAAGCCCTATCTGAGTTATGTTTGCAGACACAATCATCAGTTTTGAACCAAACAGCAATTCTAGACAACTGCAATGTTCAGGGTGTCTGCCCCCTATCTGATGGCCCCTCCCTGGAGTCCAAATCTCCTCTTCTCTGCTTCATGCTGTAGGAAACTGCAGGACTGACAATGACGTCATGAAATGCCTGGGTGTATAAAAGGCAGACACTGCTGGACTATGGGAAAAAAATCGGGGCTGGCTTTATTTAGTGTGTCTCCCAGCCACTAATTACCAGGCAGATCCTGATGCCATAGCTGATAGGTCAGCACAAGGCAGCTAGGACACCCACAATGTGGCCTTCTAGAAATGGGACCAAAAGCCCATTCTCATAACTTGTCTTAAAAGTAGGTTCCCCTCTGGTTCAGCCACATCCACTGCCAGTGACCTCACTTCAAATCCGGCTGTGATGCATTGGAGCTGCTGACACTCACCTGACTGTCACAAGTCCCTGTCCTCTGTCACATTCTTCCTGTTGATTGCAGTATTTTTCTCCCTGCCTATGGCCTAATTTTTAGGGCAGGAAGATGAAATAAGACCTTCCATCTGTTCCTGCTTCTAAAATATTAGGTGTAAAGAAATATTCTCTCTGAATTTAAAACTTTCCACATTGAGCTACTAACTTGAAGGTTACTCTTCACTTTTTTATTTCCCCTTTCCCCTCTTCCTTTCTTCTCCTTTGATTCCTCTTCATTTAAGTCAATCCCCACCCTCTCCTCTCTCTGCACATTACCCTCATCCCTCTTCTTCAGTTCTTATCCCTCTATTACCCATCTTTTCTCTTTTCCATGGTCCAGACCATAGCAAGGCAAGAGAGGCACCTAGGGTGCAAAATCTGAGGAGGCTGCCTAGGTGCAGCCATGACCTTGAGAGTGATTGACCATAGACACCTCCGTCACCTCGCCCTAGATCCCGCCCTGTTCCCTCCTTCCCCATGTCTCTTCCTTTACATCATTCCAATAAGGATTTGTCTTCCATCTCTCCCTATTCCTTTGTTCTTTTGGCCACCTGGTAGAATGTTTTTTCCTTATGCATGTAACAACCGTATTAACTAGAAATAGCCATTCAGCTACCGTATTGAAAGCCAACTTACGTAGGGCATACACAAGATAGAAATCTATTTACTTTTCCTCCAACATGTGGGAGTAAGCAGTCCCAGGCTGATGTAGCAGCTCCACAGCCTCAGTTTTCTTCCAGCCCATGGCTCTGCCGTCCAGCACCAGGCTTCCATCTCAGCGTAGGATGGCTGCTCCAGCACCCACCACCACCCCTGCATCCCACCCAGAGGAAGGGAAGAGAGGAAGAGGAGGGTTTGCTCCAACCCCTCTCTGGGCTTGACTTCTCTCACACATCCCATTGGTCAGAGCTCAGTTATGTCACCACACCCACTGCAAAGGAAGCTGAGAAATGTTTTTTGAATTTTGTGCCCAGCCAAAACTTGTTACTAAAAGGGGAGAGTTGGAAGATAACTAGCAATATTTTCCACGTTTTTAGTTCACTGAGAAATTGCATCTTTTCTTCCTCGAACTAGTAGGGAGAGGGAAACAATAGCTAGCCCTCCCCTATTCTTTTCCTTAATAGTGCATTTTAGATGAAATGCATTTAGATGCACTTCTATAATAAGCGGGATTGTGGCAGAATAGTGACAATGATGATGATGAAGACTAAGACAAAGATGAAGGCAGCAGTTGACACGTACATATCACTGTCTAAGTGTGGACACTATTCTAAGCCTTTTTATTAAGCCCTCCATATTAACCCACTTTATCTTTGCAACAACCTGAGATATACTATTTTTTTTTTTTTTGAGATGAAGTGTCACTCTTGTTACCCAGGCTGGAATGCAATGGCGCGATCTGGGCTCACAGGAACCTCTGCCTCCCTGGTTCAAGCAATTCTCCTGCCTCAGCCTCCCAAGTAGCTGGGATTACAGGCATGTGCCACTACACCTGGCTAATTTTGTATTTTTAGTAGAGAAGGGGTTTCTCCGTATTGATCAAGCTGGTCTCAAACTCGCAACCTCAGGTGATCCACCTGCCTTGGCCTCCCAAAGTACTGGGATTACAGGCGTGAGCCACCACGCCCAGCCAAGATATACATTATTATTATTCCTATTTTACAGATGGGGTAATTGACACAAAGAGAAGTCGTAGTGACACAGCTGAAGTCACACAGCTATAAGGGATGACTCTGGAGTCAAGCCTAGGCAGTCTGGCTCTAGAGAGAAACACTGTAAACAATATCATTAGATGTTATTCCTGGTGGTGACACTCGAATATGTTGCCCAGTTTTAGGAGACCCCATGGCAGACAGCACCATGCCGTGCTCTGGAGGTGACAGTAGGGTCATTAACACTGTCTTCTACATGAACGTGCAATGTGGCGGTCTAGGTCATGTCCTTCCTCCTCCCCTGATAAGTCTAGATTCTCTTCTTAATTCTGCCCAGTACCCTTCTCCTGCTCAACTAAAGTTCTTCATCTCTCTTGGGAAACTGAAGCCCTTTCTGAATGGTTTTCCAGGGCACATTGGTTGATGCCATCAATCCAGGAGTTCCTGAACTTGTCTTCACGTCAGAGTCACTCTTAGAACTTTATAATAATGCAAGTGCCCAAGCCTCACCCCGGGATAGTCTGAACAAGAAAGTCTGGGGAAATCTTGTATTTTTGACACCTGATATTTGAAGTCTGTATAAGGTAATAGTAACATGTTAAATTAATAGTAATAGGCTGAATCTGATATTGAATCTTCTCTGCAGTGTCCCACCCTAGTGACACTCAGCCTGTGTACGGAGCCCACACTTGTCCCAGGTCTACAACAGAAGCTCACACTGACTGAGTACCCCAGCCACCAGGACAAGGATTGACGGATTCCCTCATCAAATCCACCCGAAAGCCCTCAGCGCTCAGTGCAATTAGCACTGACCACAGGAAAACAGACTCCAAACGCTAAGTGTGTGTCTCAGGTCCTAAGCTAGTAAGTGAAGTGCTCTGATGCATGTGAGCCTGTGTGCTGACTTTAAAGAGGGCGTGCTTACCTGCTATGCAGTCCCACTCCTGCGCTGCAGTGCCTCCTCCCAGCAGTGCTTTGAGCTCTCCTCATACCTTATTCTTTTTTTTTTTTTTTTTTTTAAGACAGACTCTCACTGTGTCACCCAGGCTGGAGTGCAATGGTGCAATCTCGGCTCACTGCAACCTCCACTTTCCGGGCTCAAGCGATTCTCCTGCCTCAGCCTCCCCAGTAGCTGGGATTACAGGCATGTGCCACCACTCCTGGCTAATTTTTGTATTTTTAGTAGAGACAGAGTTTCACTGTAGTGACCAGGCTGGTCTCGAACTCCTGGCCTCAAGTGATCCACCTGTCTCGGCCTCCCAAAGTGCTGGGATTATAGGCATGAGCCACCACACCTGTCCTCTATTTTTAAAATATGAAAACAGCGACTCAAATAAGTCAAGAAAGTGGTCCAAGTCACATAACTTACAAGTGGCTCGGGTAGACCTTGAATGCCATTTGTCTGAGCCAAAATCCCAGGTTCCTCTCCACAAGTCACACGGCTTTCCTGCAGAGCCCCGCAGCCCCCACCACCCAGCCATGTGTGACCTGAGCATGGGCAGTGCATGCAGCCAACTTGAAATAAATGCTTCTGGCCAGACACAGTGACTCACACCTGTAATCCTAGCATGATGGCAGGTGGAGGCGAGTGGATTACCTGAGCTCAGCAGTTTGAGACCAGCCTGGGCAATGTGGCAAAACCCTGACTCTACTAAAAATACAAAATATTGGTTGGGTGTGGTGGTGCACACCTGTAGTCCCAGCTACTTGGGAGGCTGAAGTGGGAGGATCACTTGAACCCAGAAGATGGTGGTTGTGGCAGTGAGCTGAGATCGCACCACTGCACTCCGGCCTGGGCGACAGAGCGAGACTCTGTCTCTAAACAAATTAATTAATTAACAATCGCTTCTCACATGGGAAGATGAAGAGAAACTCTTGCACACAGACAACAGGAGACGTGTATGTGAAAGTTCATCAGAGCAGATAAAACCAGGAACAGCCCACACGCCCTTCAGTGGAAGAACAGATGAAAGAAATGTGGGCTATTCACTCAGCAGAACGTTATGCAGCAGTCAAAACAACAGACCTGCCACAATACAGTAGAATCTGAGTGATGTAATCTTAAACCAAAAAAGCACGCAGCCAGGCACACTGACTCACACCTGTAATCCCAGCATTTAGGGAGGCAGAGGCAAGAGGATGGCTCGAGCCCAGGAGTTCAAGACCATCCTGGGCAACATAGCAAGACCCCATCTCTACAAAAAGAAAGAAAAGGCTGGGTGCAATGGCTCACGTCTGTAATCCTATCACTTTGGGAGGCCAAAGCAGGTGGATCACCTGAGGTCAGGAGTTCAAGACCAGCCTGGCCAACATGGCGAAACCTCATCTCTACTAAAAACAAAAAATTAGCCAGGCATGGTGGCACATGCCTGTGGTCCTAGCTACACAGCAGGCTGAGGCAGGAGCATCACTTGAACCCGGGTGGCGGAGGTTACAGTGAACTGAGATCTCACCACTGCACTTCAGCCAGAGCAACAAAGCGAGAATCCATCTCAAAAAAAAAAAAAACTAAAATTTTTTAAAGGCATCTTTAGGAATGCATATAGATGCAATAAAATTACCTAAAAAGGAAAATAAAGGATTGATGGACAGAGAAATCAGGATGATTCCTAATTTGGGGAGTGGGGTGGGAGGAGTATATGGTTAAACGTAGGTTATTGTCAAGGCCCTAGCTTTTGAGTTGGCTTTACAGGGCCTAATTACATTGGAATAAATGAATGAATGAAAGTGGATGGTCCATGGTGAATGATGAGTGTGTCAGAATTCCATTATAATGATTAACCCAAATCTGTGCATCCTGAGGTCCAATTTAAAGAAAGGCCAGGTTAACAGATGAATACATGATTTGACGTGATGCATTATCAGCTCTTGGAAGGAGGGATTGAATTCTCTTCCCAGTTTTGGTGCTCAGCTGTGTGCCTTGAGGAAAACAATCAAAAACACCAGGAAAAAGGAGCCCAGAGAAAATACCTGAACTTGAACCCACTGATCACTGCAAGCAGGGCAGGTTGTTTAAGAGGGGATTCCATGGCCAAGTGAAGTGTGGTTTCAGCAAAGGCTCTCAAAACTACGATCCCCCACACAGAGAGCACACACGCATGCATGCACACACACCTGCTGCTGCTATGGAAAAAAACCACCTATAACACCCACAGTCAAGGATAAACCCTGAAGAGCACATGCTTCCCCAAAGGTAGCATGCATTTAAAATGACATATATTCTCTTCTAAAAGTGTATTTCTCACATGGAAAGAGGGCTATGCCACATGAGAGAGAAGAAATAGAGCAGACAGAGTGGCTGAAAGAAGTCCAGGTAAATTTTGCTGGCTTTTTATCTCTTCAACTGGCCCTCCCTGAAGACTGAGCAATAGAAGTCCCTCCCCCCTGGGGCTGTTGAGATTCTCAGTTCTCTGATGACACTGTCACCAAGTTCTGAGACCCTGATGGAGACAAATGTCCACAAGGAGGAGGCAGCGAGCTGCCAAAAGCCTGGCACTCAGTAGAGGAGCCTGCCTGGACGCTCCGCTTCTCACAGAGTCTGCAGCTGCTGTGCTCCGTGTCACAGGAGAGTGCTACAGCACTGACAGCCATCAGAAGGACCAAGCACTGCAGCACTGACAGCATCAGAAGGACCACGAGCTGAAGTCCCAGCTACTTGGGAGGCTGAGGTGGGGGGATCGCTTCAGCCCAAGATGTCAAGGCTGCAGTGAGTTGTGATCGCTCCACTGCACACCAGCCTGAGCAACAGAGAAAGACTCAATCTCAAAAAAACAAAAACAAAAACCAAGAAGGACCACAGGCTCCTGGAGTCCTATTCCATGGGAGTAGTCTTTTTTTTTTTTTTTTTTTTAGATGGAATCTTGCTCTGTCACCCCAGGCTGGATTACAGTGGCGAGATCTCTGCTCATTGCAACCTTCGCTTCCCGGGCTCAAGCGATTCTCCTGCCTCAGCCTCCCGAGCAGCTGGAATTACAGGCGCCTACCACCATGCCCCGCTAATGTTTTGTATTTTTAGTAGAGATGGCGTTTCACCATGTTGGCCAGGCTGGTCTCGAACTCCTGACCTCGGATGATCCGCCCACCTCACCCTTCCAAAGTGCTGGAATTACAGGCATGAACCACCGTGCCCAGCCCCATGGGGGCTACTGTATGTTCCAGGAATGAGGGTATTGGGGCAGATGTGGCAATGTCACCGAGCACTTGTACAGCTTGGGAGAGGCAGACCCCCTTGGCGTCTCCTCTTCCTGATCCTGACTGAGTGGCAGGATAGTTCTGTGTGCCAGAGAGTTTTTCCAACTATGGAGCTAAAAGCTCTGAACAAATCTCCACAGTCCCTTCCTGAAGCACAATTCCTAGCTGATGATTCCACAAGCAGAAGGCAGCTGCAGGATGGCAGAAAGAGTATCTATGTTGGGCCAGACCAGTGGGGACTGAATCTTGGCTCTGTCTGCCACCTGCAGGTTCCTCGTGATTAATTTAATGTCCCAGGACCTCACTTTCATCATCTATAAAATGGAAAGAATCATTGCCTCCTCCAGGGGAGAACGGGGTAAGATTAAGTAGATAATACATGCAAAAGAGTCTGTGACACCATGTGACACATTGGTGTCACAATAAAGTTTCGCTTGTTCATCGTGCATTCTTGTATCTCCCAGAAATCATCCAAAGGAGAAGGCAAACAACATGGCAGAAATCTGGCATCATGGGCAGGGCCCAAGTGGCCTTCAAGAGGCTCTCCCTTATTGGAGGCTGCGTCTTGATCGTCAGAAATGTGGCTCCTTGGGGTCCTGGGACAGGAGAAGGTATCACTGGGGGACCTTTCTCGGGAAGGAAGCATTGGTGCCTAGTGACCACTTCCTGGGTGAAGCCCTCCCTGACTTCCACCTTCCTCCTCACCTCCAGGCAGAGCAAGGGGTCATCCTGTCCTCCAGACTTCTGGTATGCTCGGCCCATGTTATTCACAATGACAGCTCCCATATTGAGCACTCAGTGTATACCAGGCACTGAGCTCAGCACTTATCATGCATTCTTCTTTATTTATTTCTTTTCTTTTTTTTTTTTCAAGACAGGATCTTGCTCTGTTGCCCTAGCTGGAGTGCAGTAGAGCAATCTCGGCTCACTGAAGCCCCTGCTTCCCAGGTTTAAGCAATTCTGCTGCCCCAGCCACCCAAGTAGCTGGGATTGCAAACACCCACTACACCTGGCTAATTTTTGTATTTTTAGTAGAGACGAGGTTTCACCATGTTGGCCAGCCTGGTCTTGAACTCTCGACCTCTGGTGATCCACCTGCCTCAGCCTCCCAAAGTGCTGGGATTACAGACTTGAGGCACTGGGTCCAGCCACATTCTTTCATTCAATCCTCATAACGACACTTTGTTTTGTTGTTGTTGTTGTTGTTGTTTTTGGTGTTTTGTTTTGTTTTGTTTTGTTTTGTTTTGTTTTGTTTTTTTCGAGAGGGAGTTTCACTCTTGTCGCCCGGGCTGGAGTGCAATGGCGTAGATCTCAGCTCACTGCAACCTCCACCTCCCAGGTTCAAGCAATTCTCCTGCCTCAGCCTCCCGAGTAGCTGGGATTACAGGTGCCTACCATCACACCCGGCAAATTTTTGTATTTTTAGTAGAGACAGGGTTTCACTATGTTGGCCGGGCTGGTCTTGAACTCCTGACCTCAGGTGATCCACCCACCTCAGCCTCCCAAAGTGCTGGGATTACAGGCGTGAACGACCATGCCCGATTCTAATGACACTTTGAAAGAGAAAAGTGAAGATTAGCAACATGAAATAATAGACAAAGCTGCACAGATAACACATAGCAGAGTCAGAAGGCAGATCCATGTCTACTGGGTCCAAGCTTGAGCTTTCAGGCACTGCACTACACTGCCTCTCTCAGGTACCATCGTGACTCTTATCCCAGGACATGACATTTCTGCACCTGTTAGTCACAAGTGTAGACTGTCAGCTGTTTAAAGTCAGGAACTGTAGCTGTTTGTCTGTTTATCCTGAGTGCCTAGCACAGGACCTGGTGAAGAATGAATGAATGAATGAATGAATGAATGAAGAATAAATAAACAGATCTTCTCCAAAGCCCCAAGGAAGGAGACAGCACCATTGTCCCTCCTAGGTCAATACAAGTCAAAACCTCCATCCCCATCGAGCGTGTTAGAGGGGGAGGGGACAGGTGGCTGCCTATGGAGCCTGCCCCTTCCCTGCACTGCACCCCTCACACATTCTAAGAGCCCAGAGCTTAGTCATGGGAGAAATGTTACTGGAATGTTTTTTTCTGTTTTTTGAGACAGGGTCTCACTCTGTTGCCCAGGCTGAACTGCAGTGGCGCCATCTTGGCTCACTGTAGCCTCAGCCTCCTGGGCTCAAGCAATCCTCCCACCTCAGCCTCCCAAGTAGCTGGGACTACAGGCACGTGCCACCACACCCGTGTGTGCGTGTGTGTGTGTGTGTGTGTGTGTGTGTATGTGTAGAAATGGGGTCTCACTATGCTGCCCAGGCTAGTCTCAAACTCCTGGGCTCAAGGGATTTTCCCTCCCCTCTCAGCCTTCCAAAATGCTGAGATTACAGGTATGAGTCACTGTGCTCAGCCCATGTCTATATCTTTAATGCTAGAAAGGCCATCCTATCTTCCTGTTTCACAACTTTTTGCAGTATTAAATCCACATTGAGTTGATTCTAGACATTTTCTTCAAGTCCTGCTCACTGGACTCGGCAGTTCTTTGTCTCAATTCGTTACTGTGGTTTATAGATGATTTCCTTAGTGATCCAACATGAAGCTGCCACTTAGTCTCCATAGGAGCTTCAGCTTCAGAATCAAAATAGAATATTGGTTAAGAGTGGGAACTCTGAAGTCACAGAATCCTAGGTTAGCATTCCAACTAGGTTCATAAGCTTTTTAGACCTCTCTAAGCCTCAGTCTCTGCTTCCATAAAATGGGGACAATAATAACAACCGTACGTAATTATTGGTCAGATTAAACGGGAATGCACAAAACAGCATAGTATCTGGCAAATAGTAAATGTCCCAGAATGTTAAATTTTTTTTGAGACGGAGTTTTGCCCTTGTTGCCCAGGCTGGAATGCAGTGGTGTGACCTTGGCTCCCTGCAACCTCCACCTCCCAGGTTCTCAGCGATTCTCCTGCCTCAGCCTCCTGAGTAGCTGGAAAATGTTACATTTTTTAAAGTCAGGTCTAGTCCAGGGACACCTAAAGCAGCTATATAGATGTTAGTATTCCCAGAATAAAGTTCCAATCAGTCCAGCTCTAGGGTTTCCTCAAATTACCAGTAAACTCCCTGATCACTCACCCCAAAGTTTAATCTACTACAAATCCTGCTTACATCCAGGGTTGCAGCCACACTTTCTAATGCCTCATTTTTAAACATGAATAAGCAAGCAAGAATACCCAGGCATTTAGGGGGAAAATCTGCAACATGAAAGAGAAAATTGGCCGAGCATGGTGACTCATGCCTGTAATCCCAGCACTTTGGGAGGCAGAAGTGGGAGGATCACTTGAGGTCAGGAGTTGGAGACCAGATTGGCCAACATGGTTAAACCCCATCTCTGCTAAAAATATGAAATTGTCCAGGCATGGTGGCACATGCCTGTAGTCCCAGCTACTTGGGAGGCTGAGGCAGGAGAATCACTTGAACTCAGGAGGCAGAGGTTGCAGTAAGCCAAGATCACACCATTGCACACCAGCCTGGGTGACAGAGCGAGCCTCTGTCTAAAAAAAAAAGGGAAAAAAAAGAAAAAGAAAATCAACATAGATTAAAAAAAAAAACTAACCCTAGACAAAACATTCAGACTTGGGAAGATACTACATCCATAAAACAGAGCCATAAAAACAAATTGAGTATGGTGTTTCCTAAAAAAAAAAAAAATATATATATATATATATATATGTATACACACACACACACACATATATATATATAATTGCCATATGATTCCACAGTTCCACACCCAAAAGAATTGAAAACAGAGTCTTTAAAAAATTATTTTTATTTCCCATGTTCATAGCAGCATTATTTACAATCACCAAAAGGTGGAAACAACCCAAATGTCCACCAATGGATGAATGAATAAGCAAAATGTGATCTATACATACAATATATTTAGCCTTAGAAAGAATACAGTATGGCCAGGCTCAGGTAGTGGCTCATTCTTGTAATCCCAGCAGTTTGGGTGGCTGAGGCGGTTGGATCACTTGAGGCCAGGAGTTTGAGACCAGCCTGGCCAATATGGCAAAACCCTGTCTCTGCTAAAAATACAAAAAAAAAAAAAAAAAAAAAAATAGCGGAGTGTGGTGGCACATGCCTCTAATCCCAGCTACTCAAGAGGCTAAGACATGAGAATCAGTTGAACCCAGGAGGTGGAGGTTGCAATGAGCCGAGATTATGCCACTGCAGGAGCAATAGGGCGAGACTCTGTCTAAAAAAAAAAAAAAATAGTATTGTATTACATTGTATTGTATTGTATTGTTGTATTGTATTGTATTGTATTGCGTTCTTTCTAAGATTACGATATAATATATTGTATTTAATATATCTTATTTAAGAATACAATATTATATATTATAAGAAAAAGAAAGTCATTATAAGAAAGTTATCTAAATACAAAGAAGCCATCCTATATAATATTAATACATACTATTGTATTCTCAAATACAATATTGTTCAGCCTTAGAAAGAAAATTCTGACACAGGCTACACCGTGGATGAACCTTGAGAACATTATGCTAAGTGAAATTAGCTAGTCACAAAAAGAAAAATGCCGTATGATTCCACGCCTGTGAGATACCTAGATTAGTCAAATGCATATAGACACTGAGAGTAGGATAGTGTGGAAGGGGAATGAGGAGTTGTTGTTTAATGGGTTTAGAGTTTTAGTTTTGCAAAACAAAAAAGAGTTCTGGAGATGAGTTTTAAAACAATGTAAATGCACTTAACACTACTGAACTGTACACTTAAAAATGGTTAAAATGGTATATTTTATATTACAGTTATTTTACCACAATCAAAAAAATTAAATGAGGATATATATATATATATGTTTTTGGAGACAGAGTCTCACTGTGTTTCCCAGGCTGGTGTAGAGTGGCAAAATCTCAGCTCACTGCAATGTCCACCACCCAGGTTCAAGCGATTCTCCTGCCTCAGCCTCTCAACTAGCTGGGATCACAGGTACATGACACCACATGTGGCTAATTTTTGTATTTTTAGTAGAGACAGGGTTTCACCATGTTGGCCAGGCTGGTCTTGAACTCCTGCCTCAAGTGATCGACCCACCTCAACCTCCCAAAGTGCTGGGATTAGACATGAGCCACTGCGCCTGGCCAACAAAAATATAATTCTTGGAAACTGAAAAGAAGTTTGCTAGAAAGTAAGGCATTGTAAAAATTTTACAGTTGAGAGTAAGTAAATATCCTTGTTAATAGAACAAAAAAGACAAAGAGATGGAAAATGATAATATCTGACTACTTGGGAACTTCAGAAAATAATAGTAACAATTAGTAACAATTAAGAGGAGAAAAAAATTAAATCAAGAGAATTTTCCAGAGAGGAAAGGATTCACACATCTTCGATTTGAAAGGGCGGACTGAGTACCCAGAACAATAGATGTAAATAGGCATATGGTTATAGAAATTCATGCAGAATATCAGAAAACCATAGATCAAGAAGAGATTTTAGAGGCCTGGCGCTGTGGCTCACACCTGTAATCCCAGAATTTTGGGAGGCCGAGGTGGGTGGATTATCTGAGGTCAGGAGTTTAAGACCAACCTGGCCAACATGGTGAAACCCCATATCTACTAAAAATACAAAATGAGCCAGGCACAGTGGCACACACCTGTAATCCCAGCTACTCCTCAGCAGGGAGGCTGAGGCAGAAGAATACCTTGAACCCAGGAGGCAGAGGTTGCAGTGAGCTGAGATCATGCCAGTGCACTCCAGCCTGGGTGACAGAGTGAGATTCTGTCTCAGAAAAAAAAAAAAAAAAAGGTTTTAGAAGCTTCCAGAGAAAAATAAATACTAAAACAGGCCATCCCCAGAGGCAGAGGAATTAGTTTGGCAAAAGACTTTCTGTGAGCAGCACTTCTATTAGCAATATTAATCCCTGTAAGTATCCAGGAAGACAATGCAGTGATGTCTTCAAACCCCCGAAAAAGAGCCTTCAACCTGGAATTCCAAATCCAGCCCATCTGAGTAGAAGCAGAACAAACACATTTTCAGATACGTAAAGAGTCAGGAAGTTTACCTCCCAGGTCCGCTTTCTTAAGCAATTATTTGAGTACATTCTTCAGTCACTTCTTCAAACGCTTATTCAAGAGGAATAAAGCAAGAAAAGTAAACCAAGTTCATGAGAGAGGAGACCAAGAAAGCAGAATAAATGAGCCACAGAAATGCCGAATCCATATAAGAATAGAACGAAAGGAAAATGCCAGAGTTATTAGCTATGCAGCAGGCCCAGAAAACAACAAACTCTTGGAATAAACAGATAGAAAATGTATCAGAGAGGTTTGTGAGATGATGTAGATGAGAGCTTAGAAAATGAGCTTTGACCATCTGTTAAAGGCCCTGAATTCAGTGTTTAAAAACAAATTAGAGCCAGGAGCAGTGGCTCATGCCTGTAATCTCAGCACTTTGGGGGGGCCAAAGCTAGAGGATTGCTTGAGCTCAGGAGTTCAAGACCAGCCTGGGCAACATGGTGAAACTTCATCTCTACAAAAAATATACAAAAAAAAAAAAAAGTACAAAAATTAGCCAGGCATGGTGGCGGGTGCCTGTAATCCCAGCTACTCAGGAGGCTGAGACAGGAGAATCCCTCGAACCCGGGAGGTGGAGGTTGCAGTGAGCTGAGATCTCGCCACTACACTCCAGCTTGGGCATAAGAGTGAGACACTGGCTCAAAAATAGAATAATTAATTTAATTTAATTAAACTTGGTTTTCAAAAAAGTATATCTGAAAGAGGTTGGGAAATGACAGGGGAAAGAAGTGAAGGGAAGACTAGGAATGCTAATGCTTCATCTTAGCCCTCGGCAACTCAAAAAATACAATCTACAGTTCACAAAGCAAGGAATGGAGGTTGGCGTCTGTTATGTGAAATTGCAGAGTCGACTGGCAGGAGAACAGAAAATGGTGGCATAGCTATATTGAAAATAATGTGTAGAGGAAATATAAGGGTACTAGTCAACAGAAGATGTTTGTAACTGGTAGACAAAAAAAAAATGGCATTGCAGGAACTAAAAACAGAAAAAGCTAAAAAATAAAAATAAAAAGGAGGGGTGGGGGGAGTTGCCTTGGGGGAAGTTGCCTTGGAGGAGAAGGATGGGGGGTGGGATAAGAGAGATGTCTAAGCCCTTCTATACCATTTAAATTTTGACCATACGCATTTATTACTTTGATTAAAATTTTCAAAATGAAACAAACAAAAGAAATTTTTTACCTATCCAGTTCACATCCTGACAGATACGGAAACAGAGTCCATCATAGTGATTATAATTCCCAGACAAAGGGCTGAAAGCTTCTGTATTAACATGTAAAGGGGCACTCTTGGTAGGCACGATGGCTCACGCTTGTAATTCCAAATATTTTGGGAGGCTGAGGCAGGTGGATCACCTGAGGTCAGGATTTCGAGACTAGCCTGGCCAACATGGTGAAACCCCCATCTCTACTAAAAATACAAAAACTAGCCAAGTTTAGTGGTGCGTGCTGTAGTCCCAGCTCCTCGGGAGGCTGAGGCAGGAGAATCACTTGAACAGGGAGGCAGAGGTTGCTGAGCCGAGATTGCGCCATTGCACTACAGCCTGGGCGAAAAGAATGAAACTCTCTCTCAAAAAAAAAAAGAAAAAAAGAAAGAAAGGGAAGGGAAGAGAAGGGAGGGGAGAGGAGGGGAGGGGAGGGGAAGGGAGGGGAAGGGAGGGGAGGGGGGGAGGGGAGAAAAAAAAGGAGCACCCTCTGAGAATCTCACGTATCAGGTAGATACTGAGAGAGATTAATTTCTCAGGGAGGGCAAAAACTATTATCAAAATGGAAATGTGAACAAGAACCACAAATGTAAGAAGGAAACTGTCAACTGAACCATGTAACCCCAAACTGCTGATCCCTGGGCTACAGTTATGCAGGAATGGAGCATACATATAAAGAAAGGGAACTGAACACAGAAAAGTCAATATTCACAACCTGACAACTAGGACTGGAAGAGGAAAGCTAGAGACCCACCTTTGGACTCCATATGCCCCCAACATTTCCCAGGCAGAGGGAGCTGGGGCAAGAGGCAGCTACAGAAGAGTGAGTTAACGGCTGGCAACAAAGCTGCCCCTCCCTGTTTGGGAAACATGCTTGAGACAATCCTTACCCATACAAACGAGCTCCCTAGCACTTGGAGACAGCATTAGAAAATGTCCCTTCTAAAACTTTTAGATCAGAAGCCCTGCAGAATGAGCTGCCTATCCTGAGAGATAGTCTACAAATGTACTTACCAATGACACTTGAATGGCCCCAAATCTCAGAAAGATATCAATCCAAAATGCAATTACTGTTAGAATAACTTGTCTTTTTAAATTATCGTGTTAATTTAAAATGTCACAAAAAAGGCCCAAAGGGCATGAAGCTAAAAATAAGTGATTAGAGCTTGAAATTTTCTTGGTAATTTTCACAGGAAAGATAATACTCTAATCTGAATGAAGGACTTTTAGTTTTAGCTTTGACAGGTGAAGAGCTGGAGGTCATCATCCCCACCCTTACAAAAGGAAAAAGCTGAGCAAGCTCAAAATCAGTGACTTTTCCTGGACCATCAGAGAACTGAGTTTGCAGGGAAAACTGCTCCTCTGAAATCTGCAGGGACAGGTGCATCCAGAAAGTCGTAGCTGAGGTCTGCTGATCTGGAGCAGAAGCCACTGGAAACATGAACTGGTAGGAACACTTACGTGGTAATTTTGAGGCACTGTTGGAGGCTGAATGTGGACTAATTTGAGAATGAGAAACTCTGATGGGGGGCCAGTCTTAGGTGGGCACCCACATTTTCATGGACTTTATCTCGGGAACCGCACCAGGTTTTCATAGTGATGACTGGGAAAACAAAAAACAAACAGAAAAATCTTGAAGGAAGCCAAAGGAAGAAAAAGTAGGTTTCCTGTAGAGGTGCTGGGATAAAAATTACAGTAAACTTCTCCTTAGAAAGTATGCAAGCATTGGTAGCAAAATAGGACCACTATAGTTAACAATAATAGATTGTATATTTCAAAATAACTACAGGAGTGAATTTGGAATGTTCCTAACACAAATAAATGATGAATGTTTAAGGTGATGGATATCCCAGCTACCCTGATATGCTCACTCACATTGTACATGAATATAAAAATATCACATGTACCCCTTGAATATATACAACTAGTATGTATCCATAAAAATTAAAAAATATAACAAAAAAGAAAGTATGCAAGCAAAAAGACAGTAGTGTAAAATATTTAAGGTGTCAGAGGGAAAAGTCACCAACCTAGGATTCCACATTCAGAGAAATTATCGTTCAGAAATGAAGAAGTATTGGGCATGGTGGTGTGTGCCTGTAGTGTTAGCCCTTTGGGAAGCTGAGGTGGGAGTTTCCTTTGAGGCCAGAAGTTTGAGATCAGCCTAGGCAACATAGCAAGACCTCATCTCTACGAAAAAATTAAAAAATTATCCAGGCATGGTACTATGCACCAGTAGTCCCAGCTACTTGGGAAGCTGAGGCAGAAGGATCACTTGAACCCAGGAATTTGGAGCTGCAGTGTACTGTAAGTCTACCTGTGAATAGCCACTTCACTCCAGCCTGGACAACATAGCAAGATCCCATCTCTTTAAAAAAATGAAGAAGAGGCCGGGCGCGGTGGCTTACGCCTGTAATCCCAGCACTTTGGGAGGCCAAGGGGGGCAGATCATGAGGTCAAGAGATCGAGACCATCCTGGCCAACATGGTGAAACCCCTTCTCTACTAAAAATGCAAAAAAGTTAGTTGCACGTGGTGGCACGCACCTGTAGTCCCAGCTACTTAGGAGGCTGAGGCAGAAGGATCACTTGAACCCAGGAGGCAGAGGTTGCAGTGAGCCGAGACTGCACCACTGCACTCCAGCCTGGCCACAGAGAAAGACTCCATCTCAGAAAAAAAAAAAAAAAAAGAAGAAGAAATAGATACTATCAGAGCAACAACTGAGGAATTTGACATCAGCTCACTTTGCTTGCAAGAAATGTTAAAACGTTTTTTTTTCAAGCAGGACAGTCATACATATCAGAAACTTGGATCTACATGAAGCAAAGAAAGCTGTTAGATAAGGTGTAAATGAAGGTCAAATAAAATCTTATTTTTCCGATTCTTAATTGATCTAAAAGATAATCGTTTAAAGTAACGATAGTAGCCAGTATTTAGTGATTATAGCATGTGGATAAGTGACATAAATGATAGCAATGTCAGAAAGCTGGAAGGGAAAAATCAGGAAAACTGTTTTTAAGGTTCCTGCACTACACATGAAGCAGAAATAGTGTTATTTGAAGGTAGACTTAGTTTAGACGTAAGAATATACTGTAAACTCTAAAGAGAACTACTCAATTTTTTTCTTCTTCTTTTTTTTTTTTTTTTTCGAGATGGAGTTTTTCTCTTGTTGCCCAGGCTGGAGTGCAATGGTGCAATCTTGGCTCACTGCAACCTCTGCCTCCCAGGTTCAAGTGATTCTCCTGCCTCAGCCTTCTGAGTAGTTGGAATTACAGGCACGCACCACCACACCTGCTTAATTTGTTCATTTTTACTAGAGACAGGGTTTCACCATGTTGGCCAGGCTGGTCTCAAACTCCTGATCTCACCCACCTCAGCCTCCCAAAGTGCTGAGATTACAGGCGTGAGCCACTGCACCTGGCCTAAAACTTTTTAAGAAGAATTTTTTACTGATATTCTGAAAGAAGATAAATTTCTTTTAATTTTATAATTAAAATTATAAATTGTTCAGAGAGTACAGAAGCAGTAGCATCTGAAAATGAATAAAAAGCTGTAACAAACATGGTCAATATTATTCCAAATATACTAACAATCACTTTAAATATGAATAACTTAATACATGAATTAAAGGACAGAGATTGTCAGAGGGAATAAAAGAACAAGACCCAATTACATGCTGCCTACAGGAAATATACTTTAAATAAAAGCCTCCAAAGTTTAAAAATGAAGGACTGGAATAAGTTACACAATGCACTGATCAAAAGAAAGCTGGAGTAGTTATGGTAATTTCAGACAAAGAAGACTTAGAACAAGGAAAATTGTTGGGAATAAAGAGGAACCCTACATAATGACAAAGGGAATTAGTTCTCCAAGAAATGTACATGCATCTGATAACAGAGTGTCAAAATACAAGAGGCAAAAACAAATAAACATAAAAGGAGAAAAAGACAAAGCCACCGTAGAGATGGAGAATTCAAAACCCTCTGTCCATAACTGATCGACCTAGCAGGAATACAGTACATAAAGGATATAGCTGACTTGAAGAACACTATCAGTCAACTCGATTTGACTGGCATTTATAGAATACTCTATCCAACAATAACAAATCACACATTCTTCTCAACTTCACCTAAAACACTCACTAAGATAGTCCTCCCAACACATCTTAACAAATTTAAAAGAATAGGAACTCACAACATGTAATTCTAAAGTAATAGTATTGTTATTTCACTGATACAGTCTCTAAAGAATACCTACTTTCCCTTACTTTTATTGTTTGCTCATGTGAAAGGAAAAATGAATCTGGGGACCCCAAAATCACTAAGCTAAAGGGAAAAGTCAAGCTGGGAACTGCTTAGGGCAAACCTGCCTCCCATTCCATTCAAAGTCATCCCTCTGCTCACTAAGATAGATACATATCTGATTGTTTCCTTTGGAAAGACTAATCAGAAACTTAAAAGAATGCAAACATTTCTCTCTTATCTACCTTTGACCATGAAGCCCCCTCCCCAATTTAAGTTGTCCTGCCTTTCTGGACCAAAGCAGTGTACATCTTACATACACTGATTGATGTCTCATGTCTCCCTAAAATATATAAAACCAAGCCGCCCCCCGACCACCTTGGACACATGTCATCAGGCCCTCCTGAGGCTGTGTCATGGTGTGTGTCCCTAACTTTGGCAAAATAAACTTCCTAAATTGACTGAGAGCTGTCTCAGATATTTGGGGTTCACACTTAACAATTGCCTTCTGATGATCTCTTCTGCCTAGTTAATGCCTACTCATGCTTGCCCAAACTTAAAGATTAAAAACTTTAATACAGTATAAAAGTATAAACAAAGTTAATCATTGAAAAGTAATCTACAGCCAAGTACAGTGGCTCACACCTGTAATTCCAACAATTTGGGAGGCTGAGGCAGGAAGATCGCTTAAGCACAGGAGTTCAAGCCTGGACAATGTGGCAAAACCCTGTCTCTACAAAAGATACAAAAATTAGCCAGGCATGGTGGCACACACCTGTTATCCCAGCTAGTCAGAGGATTGAGGTGTGAGGATCGCTTGAGCCCGGGGAAATCAAGGTTACAGTGAGCTTTAATTGAGCCACTGCACTCTAGCCTGGGTGACAGAGTGAAACTGTGTCAAAAAGAAAGAAAAGGAAAGGAAAGGAAGGAAGGAAGGAAGGCAGAAAGGAAGGAAATCTATAAAAAATAATGCAGCACTTAAGACATAAAGGATTAATGCTCATAATATAAAAATAGATTTTATAAATCCATAAAAGAGCACATTTGTTCTTGACTTAATTCATTCTCTATACAGTAGCCAAAGTAGTATCTTTAAAACCCAAATCTAGCCATGTCATTTCCCTACTTAAAGTCCTTCAATGGCTTCATATTGCTCTTAGAATGAGGTTCAAAACCCTTAACATGACACACATGATCTGGTCCTTACCTACCTCTCTAGATTGGGTCTCTCATTATCCTTCTCCCCTTTTCCTCAGTACTCCAGCCACACTGGTCTTTTCTCAGCTTTTCATACCTTAAAGCCTTTGTATGGGCTCATTGCTTTGCCTGGAATCATCCCACCGTCACCACCCTCTTCAACTAATGCCCACTTTTCCTTCAGATCTCAGCTTAAACATCATTTCTCATGGAAGTCTTCCATCATCAACTCTGGATTGGTTCAGATCCTCTGTTATTTGCTCTATAATCCTAAATAAACAGATGAAATCATGTTTCTGAACCTTCCAAACTCCAAACCAGACCCTAAGGAGTGACCCTTCCAAGAAATGTGAGGTTCCAGGCAAAGGCTCTAGAACCTTCTTATCTATAGTAGTCAGGGTTGGTGAGGAAGCTCAGGAGAAAGTTGAGATGAGAGTCTAAGGTATTCTTTCTGTACTTTTTTTTTTAGTACAGACAACTTTGAGAACTTAATGAAATCTATGGGATTCATTTCTTCTTCTGGAGATTTCTTCTCCCCCCAGAAAAAGGCACAGGAGCAAAATTTTGTGTAATGTTATCAATGTTCCAAAGTTCCCCTAACATCCATTTATTCACCTCACATTTAAGAACCCCAACCGTTGGATGGTACGTAATGTAGGCCCAGTGAGAAGCTCATAAAACAACACATTGGTTCCCTAGCTTTGTTCATTTAATTAATATCCATTGAGTATCTACAATATAGTGATTCCAGCAATAATAATACCTTATAAATAAAATTTTCTTTACAATTTAAAAGAAGAGGAAGACTTTTCACACACATTGTCTCCCTCTTCCCCCAAACCCAATCAAGTGGGCATAGATTACCTATTTTGCAGAGGAGAAAACATAACTAATCCCAGGGAACAGGAGTGATCTGGCTCACACAACTCAGCCAAAAAGGAGTGAAACCCAGGAGTAAAATGCACTCTTTTAACCCTAAGCCTGGCTCTTTCCTTCCATGTTGCTACTGACTCCAAGGACCGGTGGGTGGTACTAGGACTTGTCCTTAGTAATCTGATAATAACCCCGCACCCCACAACCTCGGCCTCCAGTTCCCATGGTGGTCACCCTCATACTCTCATATTCCAGGTGATGATGCAATTTTGCCAATCGAAGATTCCAGTAGAAGGACTCCCCTGATGTTTAGGGAGAGTAGCCAGAGCTCTCCATCTCCTTCCCAGAGAGCACAGTAGCTTTCTGAGTTCTTAGTACATGCCGGGCATTGTTCTAGGCTTTTCACGTGAATTAACTCATTAAATCCTCAGAACAAAACCATGAGGCGGGTACTATTATAATATTATCTCCATTTTGTGAACACTTAGGAGAGATTGAGTAATTTGCTCAGGATTACACAACTAACAATTTTCAGAGCCAAGATTTAAATTCTGGGGCCTGTGCTCCTAACCAAACCACCATCTGCCTCTCCTGAGTCCATCGTTCTTAACTTCTTGGGGTCACGTGTACTGGAGAGAGTGCGATTAAAGCTCTGGACCTTCTCCCTAGGAAAACGCAGGTAATTTTGCATATTTCGGGGACTTCGGGGACATCTAAGACCCAGGGTCTGTCGACCTCAGCCGTAGAACCTCTATTTATCTCATACATCCTGGAGAGAATTGTCCAGGGACAAAACAGCAGCGCCGCCAGCGCCGCAGTACTTCGCCTCTGCAAACGTGTGAGGACAGCTGCGCGGCGCTGAGCTGCGTGGTGACGGAGATGCTCGTTCGCGGGGAATCAGGAACGGTGAGCTCCCGGGACCGCAATGCCCTGAGAACGCAGCCGGGTCGCTGAGCCTCCAGAGTTCTGCGGCTGAATCAAATACGCGGGGATCACCAGCTGGACTCAAATCTTGCTTCCCTGCCAGCATCCTGGAGTCCTAAGACACGGGGATTGGAGCGCACAGGCTCTCAGAACTCTGGTCCCAGTGGCACCGCGGCGGAGTCGCTGTTCGTGGTGCTGAAACGCTCGGTCCTGGAAGAACGCGGCCGCCCGCGCGACCGCCCGCCCGCCCGCCTGGTACCGCGTCGCGGCCACTGCGGGGAACTGTCCGGTGCTGAACACGGATGCGGCCCGGCCCGCAGGGCTCAGACCGGAGACTGCCGCACCCAGCGGAGCTCGGACCCAGCTCCTGGAAGCGCTGACGCAGAGCGCAGGGAGAGCCGGAGCGGCGAGCTCCAAGCCAGGCATGGACCTGCAGAGACCCGATTCCTACCAGGGAGGAGCTGGCCCTGACTTCAACGAGCACGTCCTGCATAAGGTAAATATTTCCTGGATTCCCCAACCTAACGTTGGGAGAGGCGCCAGCACGAGGAGTTTTCTCCACTCCCCTGACGTTGCTTTGGGACGTAACGAGAAACTAGCTTGTATCTGTGAGTCTGGGGAACTCTTTCTGTCTGATTGTGTTTGCTGCTCAAAAAGAGATGTGTGAGCTCTTGGGGGAAAGACTGCCGCCAGAGGCTCAGATGGTCAGAAGCTTCATTCATTCATTTAAGTCATCTATGTTCCTTTTTCACCCCCTCCTTCTCCTTGCCTATTTATGCCCCTGTATGCCCCCGGCACCTTTGCTCTCCTAACCCCTGCAGAAGACTGCATTTGTCCCTGTTACGTCTGCTAGCAGTGGCCAAAGACCCCAATTCCTGGCCAACTTGACTGAAATTAGAGAAACGGTTTGCAGCACAGATGAACTGCTATTTTCAAACCAGACTCCCTCATGGCTCCAGAACGCTTCCCTCCAGCCATGACTCACTCATAGCCCCTGTAAGCATTTGCTTATTTCAAAGTTCTAACACATCCATTGCTTTCTTCACTCAAGTTGCTTATGCAACTCAGTTGTCAGTAATGCAGGTCTCCCCCCTAAGAGAGTTGTTGGGAAAAATAGTGGCTTCTCTCAGGATAACAGTTTTAATTCAAAATCCATCACTCTGAAAAAATCAAAGCCTTATATTTGTCATAAGAAGTTATTATGGCTCACCTTCCCTTTCTCTGACTTGGTCATGCCTTCCTGCTCCAGCCCTTATATTTTCTGCTTTGATAATGCCAGTTCACTTGTTAGTCACTTGAAAGGCTGTATGTGATCCTATAGGTGGAGTTTCTTATTCAAAACATCACTTTGAAGAGTCTATGAATGCAAGGTCTGAAATAACCTAACCCAACCTCCTCCTTATCACACAGTTTATATTTAAGGAAACTAAAATCCAGAGAGGCAAAATGACTGGTTCAAGAAAGCAAACTGGTAAATGGCAGAGCTGCTCCTAAAAGCCAGAAATTACTACTCCATGTGTAGCGTTTTTTGTTGTCGTTGTTTTGGTTTTTGTTTTGTTTTGTTTTTTTGAGATGGAGTCTTGTTCTTTTTTTTTTTTTTTTTTTGAGACAGAGTCTCGCTCTGTCACCAGGCACCAGGCTGAAGTGCAGTGGCATGATCTCGGCTCACTGCAACCTCCGCCTCCTGGGTTCAAGCAATTCTCCTGCCTCAGCCTCCCCAGTAGCTGGGACTACAGGCACGCGCCACCATGCCCAGCTAATTTTTTTGTATTTTTAATAGAGGCGGGGTTTCACCATGTTGGCCAGGATGGTCTCGATCTCTTGACCTCATGATCCATGCGTCTCGGACTCCCAAAGTGCTGGAATTACAGGTGTGAGCCACCGCGCCTGGTCGAGATGGAGTCTTGTTCTGTCACCAGGCTGGAGGGCAGTTGTGTGATCTGGGCTCACTGCAACCTCTGCCTCCTGGGTCCAAGCGATTCTCCTGCCTCAGCCTCCTGAGTAGCTGGGACCACAGCTGTGCACCACCATGCTCAGCTAATTTTTTGTATTTTTAGTAGAAACAGGGTTTCACCATGTTGGCCAGGCTGGTCTCAATCTCCTGACCTCATGATCTGCCCACCTTGACCTCCCAAAGTGCTGGGATTACAGGTGTGAGCCACCACACCTGGTCAGTATTCTTTCCTCTATATCCTTACTAAACTGCTCATCAAAGTGTACAGTCCATGGACCAGCAGCATTGGCATTACCTGGGAACTTACTACAATAGAAAAATAAAATCTCAGCCCTGACCCTAGACTGGCTGAATCTGAATCTTCATTTTAACAAGATCCCTAGGAATAAATACGCACAATAAAGTTTTAGGTGCATGGCTCTGTCCTATGCTGCCCGCTTCTGAAACAAAAGAAAGAAAATCAGCTATTGAAGGAAGCAGGTCTGTAGATTTGACAGCCCATGTGTCTTCTCCCTCCAGGTCTCTGATTTCCTAGGATATAGAGAAGGAGAAAAATGTACTACAACTGCTCCAGTCTAGAAGTTTTAAAGCCATCACAGTTTGAAGTAAACTAGAAGAAGTTCTGTGCTATTTGATGTTGTAAATCTCACCCAGTAAAAAGTGAATGCAAGGCGGGGCATGGTGGTTCACGCCTGTAATCTCAGCACTTTGGGAGGCCAAAGCAGGTGGATCACTTCAGGCCAAGAGTAAGAGACTAGCCTGGTCAATATGGTAAAACCTTGTCTCTCTACTGAAAATACAAAAATTAGCTGGGTGTGGTGGTGCGCACCTGTGATCCCAACTACTCAGGAGGCTGAGGCAGGAGAATTGCTTGAACCTGAGAGGCAGAGGCTGCAGTGAGCCAAGGCCCCACCACTGCACTCTAGCCTGGGCAACAAAGCAAGACCTTGTCTCAAAAAAAAAAAAAAAAAAAAAAAATCATGCGAGCAGAGGAACATAATTACAAATCAATTACAAAATTGTCTTGGTGACTAGATCTGTGGGTCTCTCCAAGTTTATACCATCTTAAAGAGGTATAAATAATCATTTTGAAAGCATTAAGATTGGGAGCTCAGATTATTCAAAATATTGATCAGATGTGGTATTTTCCATTTCAATTACCCACTCATGAGATGTAGGATGTAGTCCAGGAAAACTTTTACTTCCTTTGAGTTTATCGTCACCAGATTGAGAGTGGAAACCCATTCCAACAAATTCCAATATATTTAAAGACAAGTGTCTATTTACTACTAGCAAAGGCTCAGTGTCATCAGCTTGCCTGTGTGAGTACCTTGAGACCAGGAGCCAGCCTTGACCTCCTGTGGTGCCCAGCAGACTGACATATGTATGTAAGGAAAGTTTTTCTACTCAGATTGTCCTGACAACCTCTTCCTAATATTACTTTATAATTGTGTGTGATGTTTTATTGTGATCCACTTAAAACTCCTTTTGTAAAGAAAGAGGGCAATAACTTATTTGAATTATTTTAAAATTACTATATAGTAGAGTTCAAGGAGTTCCCATTGATTAATTAGTGCCTATTTTCCATGAAAAGCAGGACTCCCCTCCAACATTAACTGCTAGGATAAATGAGTTTTTTTGAGGTGGGGTCTCACTCTGTCACCCAGGCTGGAATGCAGTGGTGTGATCTCAGCTCACTACAACCTCTGCCTCCCAGGCTCAAGTGATCCTCCCACCTCAGCCTCCCCAGTAGCTGGAACTGCAGGCATGTGCCACTATGCCTGCTAAGTTTTGTTGTTGTTATTTTGTGGAGATGGCATTACACCATGTTGGCCAGGTTGCTCTCAAACTCCTGGCCTCAAGAGATCCACCCACTCAGCCTCCCAAAGTGCTAGCATTATAGGTATGAGCCACCACACCTAACGTGGCCGAAATAATTTTTTAAATAAACTTGTTATTGACACATACAAACACCATTTTAGGAAGGTGAGGCCAGGCAGATCACTTGAGATCAGGAGTTCAAGACCAGCCTGGCCAACATGGCAAAACTTTGTCTCTACTAAAAATATAAAAATCAGCCAGGTATGGTAACACACTCCTGTAATCTCAGCTACAGGGAGACTGAGACAGGAGAATCGCTTGAACCCAGGAGGTGAAGACTGCAGTGAGCCAAGGTCATGCCACTGCACTCCAGCTTCGGTGACAGAGCAAGACTCCATCTCAAAAAAAAAACAAAAGAAAATATAACAACAAAAAATCCTGAATCTTATGTATTCACCTTGGTGAATTATCACAAAGTGAACATACCTGTGAAACCACTACCAAGAGGAAGAAATAGAACTTTGTCAGCTTCCCAAGAGCCCCCCTCCTACATTCCCCTTGCCACACACCCTCCCCCAGAGATTATCATTATAGAGGAAGAAGTATCATCTCACGTTTTGACAGCACAGCAGGGTAGTCCTAGAAACTTGCCAGAGAAGAGAAATTGTTGTATGATGAAACAAAACTCCAGACTTGAAATAGGCTGAACCTTGATGTGACTTTGGGCAATATCTGTGAGTCTTACTTTTCTTAGCTATAAAATAGGAGTGATAATACCTGCCTTATTATTTTTGAGTAAAGATGTTAGCTAATATAATGTAAAGCATATAGATAAAATCTCTGGAATGTAGGAAGCATTCAATAAAAGTGTTTGTATTAGGGCATGCATCTTGGGCTACAAAGCAACTTCAGTGGGTGTCACATTCAGTCTCGCCTAAAATGATGAGCTTTGTGAGAAGAGCAGCAGCTTCATACACAGAAACCTCAGAAAAACACACACTGCATATTTCACAGGCACGAGCCCATGGAAACAAAATCACACAACCCACCTACACAAAAAGCATGACTTCTGTACAAACACCCCAGTTCTGACTTCCTAAGTTGAATATCCTTTTTCTCTAGGAGGTGATATATGGGACATGATGAAATTCCTTTATATGAAAAACATACGCCAAACATCATCACTGGCATTGTGTGGCTCTTCCAGTTTAGCTGGTCCCAGTAGTTGGAGGCTGACCCAGGCAAGCCCAGGTGACTCTTAGAAGATTCCTGGAGGGTGGGCTGGAAGCTGAGAACTGTCTGAAAACACTGAACTCATCCATCACGTGCTTAGAGTTTTTAAATAGAGTTGCTATTGCCACCAATCTGAATATTTGATGCAACTAAAAAATTTAAAACAAATGAACAACCTGGCTGCTCTTTTCCTCCGAGAACTCTCTGTTCTCTCTAGCTACCAGCTTCGAGAGCCCTCCAGGGCACTGGTATGAGGTAGGGCTTAGGCACAGTGCACTGCTTGGGTCCCTACAGTGCTGGGGTCTGACCCTGAGCTCTGGGAAAATAAAAAGATTTTCATTTCCTTTTCACAGAGAGGGGCAAGCTTTTGCCCCAGATACCAGTGAATTAGGACAGAGGGCTTCAGTTCAAGCACTTGCTTCCTAATTCCCCATCACCAGGGCTCTGAGGAACACCCACATACCAGTCTAGCTTCCAAAGGGACAAACAATTCCTAGGGCAAAGTCAGTCTCAGAAAGACCGGGGGAGAGGGGGCAGAAAAACGTGGGCTGCTCATCCATTCGTCTAGTGCTTGGTTCTCACTGGGTGAGAAGGGATTACCAGGTCCCAGTCTTCCCAAATATTTCCGTTTCCACCTGGCTCACGCCTGTAATCCCAGCACTTTGGGAAGCCGAGGCTGGTGGATCACGAGGTCAAGAAATGGAGACCATCCTGGCCAACATGGTGAAACTCCATCTCTACTAAAAATACAAAAATTAGCTGAGTGTGGTGGTGCATGCCTATAATCCCAGCTACTCAGGAGACTGAGGCAGGAGAATCACTTGAACCCAGGAGGCAGAGGTTGCAGTGAGCTGAGATCACACCACTGCACGCCAGCCTGGGTGACAGAGCGAGACTCTGTCCCCCACACAAAAAAATTAAAATTAAAATTAAAAAATACAAACTAAAGGTAGCATCCAGGAGAGATAGAGTTCTACACACCAGCCAGCTCTCTCCGCCCCGCTTGGGCTGTCACCCACTGATCCTGGGGAAAGGTCTCGATACAGCAGCACTGTCCTTCCCTGCCAGAAAATTGTACAAGGGAAAGACAAATAAAACAGCAAAAGACCGCGCTCGCCATTTTGTCTTCCTCTCCCATTCTTTATCCCACAGGTGCTTCTTTTATTTATTTTTTTCAATAAAACAATGATAATGGTATGCAAATTTGTCCTCAAAGAGTCCAAATCCACAAAAAAATCCATGCCCTGTAAGTGAAGAGATTTTGTTTCCAAACTGCACTAGCTCCAATACTCGAAAGATTTCTATTGTCAGCTCAGGAACAAACAAGAAAACCAAGAAAAACTAGCTGCTCCCTGTGTAATATTTCTACTGACCTGTTTTTCTGTCTTGCTTGCTCTGAAGGCTTATGGAAACAAATGAAATGTATATTACGTCACTGGCAATCTGGGGCCGTCTGGGACTCCTTTGGCTAATAGGTCGGTACTGCCCAGATCTCAGAGCAGGCAGCTGGCGAAGGGAGTGGTGCCTGCTGCTTCCCTTAGGATAACCTCAGCAGGAAATAATGGTGACTCAGTCCAATGCCTCAAAGTCATTTTCCAAACTCTTCAGGCTTTCCTCTCCTAAGCATCCTTCCCTTTAATTTGTGGTCCCTGGGGCCTTTTGTGAGAAAACGTCTGAGATTCACTCGTGTTGGTGCCCTAATATTTCCTCATATAAGCTGTTCTGGGGAGGGACTTCCTTCATTCTCAGGGCAGGAAACTCCGCCTTGCTGGGTGGAAGTAAACAGCCAGAGGTGAGCACCAGGCTGGAGAATTGTTGAAGTGGGCATCTCAAGTGGCTCTAAACTTATCCCAATACGCTTCTTGCTTCCTTCCTCCTCTTCTCAGGCAAGAGAAACAGTCCCTAGAGACTGCAAGTGGGAATGGAGATCACAGCGCCTTGTTATCTCATGCAGGCAATGCAGTTCCCAGCTGGGAGCGGCCCTGGACATCCTCCCATTCGTTAACCAGAGAAGGTTTTCTGGGGCCAAGAGAGACAGCTCCAAGCAAACAGATCTGGAAAATCTTAACCCCTAACTGATGACACCAGACCTCACCCTGCTCCTGAAGGGAGCAAGGTCCTGAGTGGTGCAGTGAAAATAATTTGAGACGCACAGGACTCAAGCATTCCCCTAGCACGTGGTTCCTATCTCCCTGACCTTGATGCCAAAGTCAGCTCCCTCCCTTCTCATGTCCTTATTATCACCTTCTTACTCGCTTATTAGCAGACAGCTTCTACCCATCCACATGAGGGTGTTATCTAATCATTTGTGCTTCTGCAAATTCACATGCTTTTAGGTAACTTAAACCAATTTAAGTTCAAATTTTCTCTTGCTTGTTAGCCCTCTGCCCCTGGCCACCCCCCCCACATACACACACACACACACACCACATGCGCACATACGCACACGCACACGCACACATATGCCTCCTTCCTCTCATGAGCTGCACGCAGGGCCAGTGATCATCCATTTTTGTTCTTTGTCTCCCCTTATCTTTTGTTATGAGTCTTTTATTTATGTATTTATTTATTTATTTATTTATTTGTTTTAGAGACGGAGTTTCACCTTGTTGGTCAGGCTGATTTCGAACTCCTGAGCTCAGGTGATCCACCCGCCTCGGCCTCCCAAAGTGCTGGGATTACAGGTGTGAGCCACCACGCCTGGCCCATTATGAGTCTTTTAAAAGCACAGCAGGCTGGGAGCAATGACTCACTTCTGTAATCCCAACACTTTGGGAGGCAGAGGTGGGTAGATCACCTAAGATCAGGAGTTCGAGAACAGCCTGGCCAACATGGCAAAACTCTGTCTCTAGTAAAAATACAAAAATTCACCAGGCGTGGTGGCAGGCACCTGTAATCCCAGCTACTTGGGAGGCTGAGGCAGGAGAATCACTTGAACCCGGGAGGCAGAGTTTGCAGTGAGCCAAGATTGTGCCACTGCACCCCAGCCTGGGCAACAGAGCGAGACTGACTCAAAAAAAAAAAAAGCAAAGCAAACATTTCCCCTCCTCTTCCTCCTCTCTCCCCTGTTTAGATTTTGCATCCATGCCATATCCCAGAAACTCTGTTTATTAAAATCAGAACTGTCATTTATTAGAGCAATACCCCTAGGGAAGAGTCAGGAACTGGTAACACCTTCCCCAGGCTCACATTGAGAAACAGTGTAAGCTTTGGAAGGGAATAAAGTCTGGTACACAGTCCAGATGAGGCAGACAACCCCCTTCCAGCCCCTGTGATCTCCCTCCTCAAGTCCCCTTTGCCTTTACCCCAGATTCTTCCTCCTTCTCGGGGTTCCACCTTAGGTTTCACTCAGTTATCAAGTGAGAAATATTAAAAATCATCTCTGCACTATAATCTGAAGGGACCCAGTAAGACTAATAATTTTTCCCAATAAATGATCCAAATAAGCATATGGTTTATTTGTGCAGCATTTAACAGCTTACAAAACACTTTAACATATGCCAAGACATTTGTACTTAACATATGCTTCTTCCAGAAGATGTTACTATTCATTCTATATTAATAGGACAGGGAAACAAAGGTCAGATGGCTGGGTGCGACGGCTCAAGCCTGTAATTCCAGCACTTTGAGAGGTCGAGATAGGCAGATCACAAAGTCAGGAGTTTGAGACTAGCCTGGCCAACATGGTGAAACCCTGTCTCTACTAAAAATACAAAAATTAGCCGGACATGGTGGCAGGCACCTGTAATTCCAGCTACTCGCAAGGTTGAGGCAGGAGAATTGCTTGAACCCAGGCGGTGGAAGTTGCAGTGGCTGAGATCGCCCCATTGCACTCCAGCCTGGGTGACAGAGTAAGACTCTGTCTCAAAAAAAAAAAAAAAAAAAGACTTGCTCAAGGTCACAACGAGCATTGTGGAAACCTGAATCATTACAGCAGACCCTTAGACAGGACTTGCATGCCATGTAATATTCTAAGCACTTGGCATCTCTTAACTCACTTAATCCTACAACAACCCTATTTTAATCTCATTTTACAGATGAGTAAACTGAGACGCAGGGACATTAAGAAATTTGCCTACAGTCAAATCCAAGCAAAGTAGGCAGGCAGAGGGATAGAGTCAGGAGAGGACAAGGGGCTTCAGCAAGAGGATCACAGATGGTCATTACTTTAGAGCACTGACATCAGTCCATTGTGTGGCCATCAGCTCTGTAGGGCTGGTTTTGCTCACTCACCCAAGAGAGGCTCCCTCTCTCCAGTCAGGCTGATGTTAATCAGACTCACAAGACACGTATTGCCCTACATGCCAAGCCACCTTATAAGCAGGAGATTGTTTGCTAAGCATGAAATCCAGGGGAAAAAAAAGGAACTTGGAGGTTTCAAATGTTTGTTTAATGCTGTCAGGCTCACACGATTTAGTGGCTGGCTGCACCATAGGGACAGCCTCAATCTACAACCCCATCAGCCCTTTCTACCCTTGGGCCCTCTCCTATCGCTTGCCCCACCTCTGCCTCCCTCAACTGTATGTATTTAACTGTGACTTGGGCTGGGCAGTCACTCTATTCTTTCCAGGTCTGCATTTCCTGCAATCCTTTAAGAATCACTTGCCTTTGAGCTTGAGAATGCCCTGGACTTGACCTGGTTATAGGGAGGGAAAGGGGAAGCGATTTTCCATCTTTAGAAACCTCCGTCAGTCATAGTCAAAGTTGTCATGTCATATTTCTTCCTCTATCTCACTCAAGACCTATGTCAGGGCCTTAGGGACTTGGGTTTCAGGGGCAAGAACCATGTAAGCGTAGAAAGGTAATTGGGGTCATTTACTTATATACTGCCACCACCCTTGCCCACATGCTCCCCTTGAAATCTGGTATTTCTGCCTGAGAATCCTGAGAGTCAATTCAGCAAACATTTGCTGAATTGAGTTTTCCAAACTCTTCAGGCTTTCCTCTCCCCTAGGCACCACATCCCAGACCCCAGCAACAAGACCCACTCTTCATTCCCCAAGGAGCTGAGTCCAGCAGGCTGGGTGGATCAAAGGGATGGCACAGAGAGAGATGGCTCAGGCCACATCTGACTGCAGCCCAGTGTACCACATGGACCTTTGTGCCCATGAAGGTCAAAGGCCTCTAGTCTCATATGGTAGGAAGCTGGCCCTTGGGACCAGGTCAAATGCTTGCTGCTCTCAAGGCTGCCAACTTCTGGCTCCTGGCTGATTGACTGATCTGAGGGGCTAGAAAGCGCAAGGCACTGGATGGGTCCCCATCTCTGAAGGTCAGAGGGCTCTGGGCCCCCAACACAGGGATCCCTTCAAGCCCATGTCCAAGAAAGGAAGAGACTCCTAGTGCACTTCTGAGAAGTGCCCAGTGCAAACAACGTCCCCTGTCCAAGAAAGAGCACTGGGCTTTGAGTACCAAAAAGCCGAGCTTTAGCCCTGTCTCTGCTGTAAGCCAATGGTACATCCTAGGTCAAGCCATTCCAACAGCACTTTCCAATTTGCAGAAAACTTGCACATAAATGATCTCGGTTGATTTCCCCAGCACTGGGTGTAAAGAGAACAGGCATTATTCTTTACTGCAAAAGGGGAAATCTTGTGGTCAGGACTCTTGATTTCCAGTGACAAAACCCAACTCAGATCAGCTTAAGCCAAAAGAGAATTCACTGGTTCATGTACCAGAGAAGCCTGGGGGTGCAGCTGACATCGAACTCAGCTGGATGTCAGTGAAACCCTCAGTGACTTCAGCCTCACTCCCTGTCTCTCTCTGTATCTTTCTCTCTCTCTCTCTCTCTCTCTCATTCTTCCCCTTCAGCTTCGCTCCACTCACAGGCAGGCTTCTGCTTGTGGGGCCCCATTATTGCCAGTAGCCCCAGAATCACATCCTCACGGCTCCCAATTCCAACCAAAGTCCTAGATCCAGTATTCACTGGAGACTGAGACTGCCACATGCCCACCCCTGAACCAACAGTGCAGCCAGAGGGAAGAATATGGCTTAAGCCTGGGTCACATGCCCACCCCCGAAGGTGGAGTCAATCCCACCCAAGCCCTGTGGATCACAAGTGGAAGAAAGTGGCTTCCAGGGAAAATGGGATGGTGTCCTCTGGAGGCTAGCCATGCAAACACAATAGCTGTCCCATGGTAATCCTGCTTTTGGGGGGTCTGGGTCCCAGCATTTTTAAATCTTTAATGAGAAGTGACTGAAAAGAAATAAACTGAACTTGTCGCTGTCCCACCTGAAATGGGTTCTTGGTGCCTCACATGTGGTGTCATTTAAGACTGAATAACTGGGCCGGGCACGGTGGCTCACGCCTGTAATCCCAACACTCTGGGAGGCCGAGGAGGGTAGGTCACGAGGACAGGAGTTCAAGACCAGCGTAGCCAAGATAGTGAAACCTCGTCTCTATTAAAAATATAAAAATTAGCTGAGCTTGGTGGCGGGTGCCTGTAATCCCAGCTACTTGGGAGGCTGAGGCAGAGAACTGCTTGAACCTGGGAGGAGGCAGAGGTTGTAGTAAGCTGAGATCGTGCCACTGCACTCCAGCCTGGGCGACAGAGCAAGACTCCATCTCAAAAAACAAACAAAAAAAATCAAATAACTGGATTTGGGTTATTAATGACGGGACTTGGGAAATGAATTACTGTCACTCTATGAAGCGATTGGCTTATTCGGGCTGCAGAGCCAGACCTCCCTCTATGGGTGGGAGTAGAACTTTCTGTGAAGGAAATAGATGATCCAACTGTGGACCATCCAGGGAAGAGGGTGACTGGAGCAGGGAATGAGGATTCAGGAGGTGGAGCTGAGACAGGAATGAGAGGAAGCTCTTCCTCCTCTCTTAGGGACCATGGTTAGCTGCTATGGAGACGTCTGGATTTTTCCATTGCTGGGAAGGGCGTGTCGGCCCAGGGCTACACGAACACAGATGAGAAGTGAGGCAGAAAAGCACCAAACAAGGCCAGCTTTATGGGTGTGCCGCCTACGAAGTCACATAACGCCCTGCTCTTAGAAGGGCCCTGCCTTTGGTTTAACGTTTTGCCATCTTTAAAGTCTTAATAATGTTTCTACAAGGAGCCCTGTATTTTTATTTTATGTAGTCATTCTTCCTGTCAGATAAAAACCCCTGCGAAGTCTGAGCCTGGCTCTGTGTGGTAGTTCTGAGCTATTCCCTGGGGCATCTCTGCCTTCTCAGGGCCTCACACCCCTCCTGGTTTTGGATGTGTTCCAAGTAACCAGGGAAGAGTCATCTTATGCTCTGGGCCAGATGGCAAAGGAGTGGGCAGCAGTGGCATTCACTGTGAGGGGCGACTGCGTCCCCAGGACATCATCTGCAAGGGTCACAGGCAGCAGGAAGTGTGGGCTGGAAGGCAGATCAGACAGCCCAAAGGTGGATGGGTGGGCAAGTCCTCAGGGGTAAGTGGCTGTGATAAGAAGTATACAAGGCTCACGTTTGTGATCTGAGCATTGTGCTGAACAAACAATAAGGTTGTATTGGTGGCTATTAGCAAATAATGGGAGCCATAATTTATTTATTTATTTATTTACTGAGCCGAGTCTCTCTCTGTCACCCTGGAGAGCAGTGGCACAGTCTTGGATCACTGCAACCTCTGCCTCCCAGGTTCAAGTGATCCTCCCACTTCAGCCTCCAGAGTAGCCAGGATTGTAGGTGTGCGCCATAAAGCCCTGCTATTTTTTATTTTTATTTTTTGTATTTTTAGTCGAGACAGTGTTTTACTGTGTTGGCCAGGCTGGTCTCGAACTCCTGACCTCAAGTGATCTGCCCACCTCAGCCTCCCAAAGTTCTGGGATTATAGGCGTGAGCCACTGCACCCGGCCCTAGTTTGGTTACTTTGAAATCACAGCCTGGTGAGTCTGCAGCACTTTTAGTTATACTCCATATTATAGAAGAGAAAGAGATCTGAGAGACATTCAGTAGTTGTTCAAAGGTGCTCAGCAAGGAATAAAAGAAAAACCCCCAACTCAGGCTTCAGCTCCAGACCCTAATGCTTCCACTTACCTCTCCCTAGATTCCCAGGGTCCTTAGGGAAGGGAAGGCTTGGACTGGAAGCTCCCCGAAACCCCTTTATCACTAACCTTCAGAAATGCTAGTGAAGCCCAGGTGACAATCTCAACCTACCCAGGATAAACACCAAAGCAGTATCAATGCCAATGGGGGACATTCATTCGCAAAGTGGGTTCAAGACCCTGCGTGCAGATCTGCTCGGGTAAAGCCGGCCCAATTGCAGTTAGTCACTGTTAATTGGGTCTCAGGAGCAGAGGAGCTAACCAACAGCGTTCCCCAGGGAATTGCCTCCATCAGTCTAACTGCAGGATAAGAAGCCCAGGAAAGCAAGCCAAGCCTTGCAGGCACCAGCACTCCTCCTGAGCAGGCTCCACTTTACCTCCACCTTCTCTCCCATCCGCCCCTCGTATCTTATTACATATTTTTTTTTCTTGAGACAGAGTCTCGCTGTGTCGCCTACGCTGGAGTGCAGTGGTGCCATCTCAGCTCACCACAGCCTCTGCTTCCCAGGTTCAACCAATTCTCTTACCTCAGTGTCCTTGGTAGCTGGGACTATAGGCACAAGCCACCACGCCTGGGTAATTTTTTCTGTATTTTTAGTAGAGACGGGGTTTCACCATGTTGCCCAGACTGGTCTCAAACTCCTGAACTCAGGCAATCCATGCACCTCAGCCTCCTAAAAGTGCTGGGATTACAGACATGAGCCACCATGCCAGGCCTATTATTATTATTTTTGAGATGGAGTCTTGCTCTGTTGCCCAGGCTGGAGTGCAATCGTGCCATCTCAGCTCACTGCAACCTCCACCTCCCGGGTCCAAGCGATTCTCCTGCCTCAGCCTCCCAAGTAGCCAGGATTACAGGAGCACACCACTACATCTGGCTAATTTTTACATTTTTTTTTAGTAGAGACAGGGTTTTGCCATGTTAGCCAGGCTGGTCTCAAACTCCTGACCTCAAATGATTCACCCGCCTAGACCTCCCAAAATGCTGGTATTACAGGCATGAGCCACCACAACCAGCCTCTTCTTATATTTTAAGCCAACATACTGTACCTGCGTCTCCACTGCCAGACAGCAGAATGTTGCAGTGCAAGGATGCCAGGTCTCTGGGGCTCAGTACTTCTTTGCTTTTGCAGCTTATTGTTAATTTTGCACAGGCTGTGTGGGGTTTTGAAATGAGTGCACTGTCTGAATTTCACAACTCTTTCCACTGACCTGAGGGCAGGCGCCAGGCAGTACAGCTGAGATCAGGGTCTCTGACCTGCTGCTTCTCTGTCATGGAAACCCTCCGTGTCTTTGATAGAGGGCAGCATTCTGCATGTAAACGCCAACGAGTGACAATGCTCTGCCCTGCTCATAGCAGATTTCCACTACACTAGGGTGCAGAATGTCTCTTCTGTATTTCTGACCTTGGGGGACCTTTCCCTGCCCTTAATTCTGAACCCCTCTTCAGAGGTATCTTCAGAAAGACAAATGAGTCAGTCACCCTTTCTTTTTATTTATTTACTTATTTTCTTAAATAGAGACAGGGTCTTGCTCTGTCAAGGCTGGAGTGCAGTGGCACAATCTTGGCTCACTGCAGCCTTGACTTCCCCAGCTTAAGCGATCCTCCCAACTCAGCCTCCTGAGTAGCTGGGACTATGGGCATGCACCACCACACCCAGCTAAATTGTTTAGTTTGCATAAAGATGGGGTCTTATGATGTTGCCCAGGCTCTTGGCCTCAAGTGATCCTCCTGCCTTGGCCTTCCAAAGTGCTAGGATTACAGGGGTGAGCCACCACACCCAACCCAGTCACCCTTTCTTGATGCAAGAGTTGTAGACCCTCAAGAGAGGGCTATGTGAGGATGTGGTCACAGTGGACTACTTTGGGGGAAGGGGCTTGTGCTAGGATGGGGGAATCTGATTGCTTCAAGGGGCCCTTTCACAGCTGATGGAGAGCTCCAGGGCCCTCATGAGTGATACTTTTTATCAGCCTCCAAACACAGAGGGTCACAAGAGGCCCCTGGGGGAAGCCTCACCACACCAGCTGAGACGCGGCGGAGAGGATCCATCCCTGGAGAACAGTGTGAACTGGGTCCACAGCTGCCAATTCTCAGTCCATACCTAAGTACCAGCCCCTGACCAAGACCAGTCCATGTGTAGAAGACGACACACATGCATCAGTGGGTGTTGGCATAGAGTTACCAGCTGACATTTCTTAGGAAACACTGTCTATTATCCCGAGGCTTCAGGTGCTCAAATGTCCTTTCTTTTCTTTTTTTTTTTTGAGATGAAGTCTCGCTCTATCCCCTAGGCTGGAGTGCAATGGCGCAATCTTGGCTCACTGCAATCTCTGCCTCCCAGGTTTAAGTGATTCTCCTGCCTCAGCCTCCTGAGTAGCTGGGATTACAGGCACCTGCCACCATACCTGGCTAATTTTTGTATTTTTAGCAGAGATAGCGTTTCACCGTGTTGGCCAGGCTGGTCTGGAACTCCTGACCTCAGGTGATCTTCCTGCCTTAGCCTCCCAAAGTGTTGGGATTACCGGCAGGAGCCACAGCGCCTGGCCAAATGTCCTTTCTTTTATGAAATTACGGTGACAATGGATTGTTGAATAGAAACATTCTTAAACAGCCCCTCACTTAACCAAGTTATTAGGTCAACCAATGCCCTTCAATCCTTTAGTGGAGCACACTGACTATGCCTGAGGCACACGGAGTGTCACAGCTGGTGGACCCTTCTCTGCTCTCACCGTTGAGGTGCCTGGTTAACAAGAGTGCATTTGGGGCCATACTTGCTTATGCTGGCCATACATGTTAACTAGAATGATATAATTGAATCAATTCACCCATAAGCAAAGGAATTGGCCGGGCATGGTGGCTCACGCCTGTAATCCCAGCACTCTGGGAGGCTGAAGCAGGCAGATCACCTGAGGTCAGGAGTTCAAGACCAGCCTGGCGAACATAGTGAAACCCCGTCTCTATTAAAAATACAAAAATTAGCTAGGTGTGGTGGCAAGCGCCTGTAATCCCAGCTAGTTGGGAGGCTAAGGCAGGAGAATCACTTGAACCTGGGAGGTTGAGTTTGCGATGAACCGAGATTGCGCCACTGCACTCCAGCCTGGTTGACAGAGCAAGACTCTGTCTCCAAAAAAAAAAAAAAGAATTTAAACAGAAAGACTATTGACCAATAAAATAAGAGTATAAACAGTGAGAGAACTGTTATCTCTACAAAAACTAAACTGAGTGCTTTGGAAAGACTCTATAAAAGGCTGTCATTTTTAAAAATGCTATCAAATTAGGAATGAGTGATAGAACTGTAAAACATTTGCAGAAAACACACAAAAATGAAGAAGGATTTTGCAATCGGGTGGCTTCACAGTGTCTAGAAATTATTGCTTCATGTTAAAGAAACTGAAACTGAAACCCCAGGGCCATGTGTGTGTGGTTTGTGTGGGAAAGGCAATGGGCCCCACATTTCAGCAGACTTGTAAGCAAAGCCAAGGCTTTAGGTATTCATCAAAATACCTGCTAATAACTACACATTTAGATATTTTAAGTCAAAATAAAACATGCAGAGAAAAAATAGGCTGGACACGGTGGCTCACACCTGTAATCCCAGCACTTTGGGAGACTGAAGCAGGTGGATCACTTCAGGTCAGTTCAAGACCAGCCTGGCCAACATAGTGAAACCCCGTCTCTACTAAAAATACAAAATTAGCCGGGTGTGGGCCAGGTGTGGTGGCTCACACCTGTAATCCCAGCACTTTGGGAGGATACAGTGGGTGGATCGCCTGAGGTCAGGAGTTCAAGACCAGCCTGACCAACATGGTGAAACCCCATCTCTACTAAAAACACAAAACCTAGCTAGGCATGGTGGCATGTGCCTGTAATCCCAGCTACCCGGCTGAGGCAGGAGAATCGTTTGAACCTGGGAAGCGGAGCTTGTGGTGAGCCAGGATTGCGCCACTGCACTCCAGCCCCGGTGACAAAGCAAGACTTCATCTCAAAAAAAGAAAGAAAAAATACAGTATATCTCTTTTATGAGTTCCTGGTTTAATAAACTTTTTCAATGAACTGACCAATTACCAATTCCAATGACGTTGAATAACACCTACTTAGTTCAGAAGTATTTGACTTTGGCAAAGAAAACTAAAAAGTTAAAAAAAAATGTGCCTACTTGGTAGAATAAAAGGCTGATCACTGTATCTCTCTCTGCCAATCTAAAAATTTATTGGTACATGAAATCAACCGATTCCAGCAGTCTGAGCTTTTCAAGGCTAAGCAGTTATGAGCTTAATTTTTCAAGATGTCAAGCAAAGGTAGCCTTTCACCTCACTTCAGTTCAAACTTACCTTACTCATGGATGTTGGAGGTCGACAGCTCAGTGTTGTTGCTTTTTCTTTCTGCCTCAACTGACTCGAACAGTTCTATCTTCTGAAAGCCAATGATATGCACATAGTTCTCAAAAGGAGGCTGTCCAGACCTTACAGGCTTATCAAGTGGAACCTTTTTTGAGACAGGGCCTCACTTTGTCCCTGAAGCTGGCGTGCAGTGGTACCATCCCGGCACACTGCAGCTTCAACCTCCTGTGTTCAAGCGATTCTCCCCTCTCAGCCTCTTGAGTAGCCAGGACTACAGGTATGCGCAACCACACCCAGCTAATTTTTTATTTTTTGTAGAGACCTCCTTTTTGTAGGTCTGCCTATGTTGCCCAGGCTGGCCTAGAACTCCTGGGCTCAATCGATCGCCTACTTGGCCTCCCAAAGTGCTGAGATTAGAGGCGTGAGCCACCATGCCTGGCCCGGATCTTTAAATATTAATAATTCAAAAACCAAGAAGGGAAATCCCAGCAACTTTAGATGGCTATAAATAATTAGGCACTCAATCAGGATTGAGTGCTTAAAAATTTTAGTGTTTGTTTTAACAGAACGTGTTTTCCTGGAAATCATACAGCAAGACAGTAAATGCTACCCTGACTCAGACCTGAGGAACCATATTTAAGTCCTCTCTCGCAATAAAGGTACTGGCCAGCCACCCAAAATCTGCCTCAGCAGAGTCATGATGGAGTGTGGGGGATACGGCTAAGACAACACCCGCATACAAATTTGTAGATATTATGAAACAATTTCCTTTCCTGCCTCTTGTGCATAGCTGCCTCCCTCCTCTCACCCCGGCTACTTCTCTATCACTCTAAACTCTAGGTCAGGCTTGAGCAAACTGGGCTGGATGAGCAGCTGACTCCTGCAGTCAGAGCACTGCAGAGAGAACCCCGACACTTCCTCTCAGGACCACAAGGCAGAGATCTGCTCTGTCCAGCTCTGGAATTGACTGTACTGGCTCATGAGTATCAACCCCATTTCTGAGAACATAAAAGGGTCCCTTTTTCAGACTGCTACCAATCCAGAGGGCTAACATTTTAGGTAAAAACAATATATCCAGTAATCTATTCTCTCTTGTAGACACTTCCTTTTTTTTTCTCTGTCACCCAAGCTGGAGGGCGGTGGCATGATCACAGCTCACTGCAGCCTAGAACTCCTGGGCTCAACTGATCCTCCTGCCTCAGCCTCCCAACTAGCTGGGACCACAGGCGCCTGGCTAATTTTTTAAATTTTTTTGTAGCGATAGCAATCCTCAAGCAATCCTCCCACCTCAGCCGCTCGAGTAGCTGCGACTACAGGCATGCGCCACCACACCTAGCTAATCTTTATTTATTTATTTTTTGTAGGTCTCCCTATGTTGCCCAGGCTGGTCTCGAACTCCTGGGCTCAACAGATTTCCTGTCTTGGCCTCCCAGAGTGCTGGGATTAGAGTTGTAAGCCACTATGCCTGGCCAGGAATCTTAAAGAATTAATCATTCAAAAACCAAGGGAGGGAAACCCCAGCAACTTTAGATAGGATTACCATGTTGCCCAGGCTTGTCTCAAACACCTGGACTCAAGTGATCCTCCTGGCTCACCCTCCCAAAGCACTGGGATTACAGATGTGAGCCACCAGGCCCGGCCTGCAGACACTTTTTTCAAAGTTTGACTAAGACAACTAAAAGGGCTTAGAATGGATCGGTCTTCCCACGCTGATTCACCAGTCCTTGGCTCAGCCAGGATACAACATTCCTCCCAGCCCATGTCCACCATCCAGATGAAGGTAGAAGTAGCCCAATTCCTCCAGCCAAGCCGAACTGAGCCAAATTCTAGTCTTCCTTGTGTGTCTAGCTTAATGTCAGAAGTTTCATGGCAATAATCTTCATTGGGATCTATGATTGTATATTACTAGAAAAGATGAAACCCTTCCTATCTAACATAAGCACGTACTTATACATTCTGTGTAGCGCTGGCTGCTTGAAATAAACTCTGAAATAAAGCCACTTTATGCACAATAGTTGAAATGGCACAGTGATGCACAGGCCCAAGGCCTTATGTTATGACTTACCTTGACTCACTCTAATTTGGCTCTACTTTGAACTTTTCCATTTTAAGATCTCTCTGTGGGCGCTTCTTGCTCTGTAAATCTTAAAACGATCTGCGTCAAAAACAGTCTCACTCTGACCTGACCAGCTTAGATGACTAGCTCAAGAATGATCAAGCTTGCTTGGGCTCTCCGAAGTCCCCCAGGATGGAAAAGCCCTTGAGATTCTAGGGAACCACCTTTGAGGTCATGGGAGCAGGGATTTCTTCACCAAGACATCAACACCAGGTGCCCTTGGGGTGTCCATAGCTGTGAGAAGTCAGGCAAACCCCAGGACACACTGACACGGACTGCTAAACATGCCCACAGCCTGCTACCCGCTGGGCCGCCAGCCTGTGGTCCTCAGCCATAGTCTGTCATCTCTTCCCAAGACACGATGCCTTTTCCCTGACACTTTATTCCCAATCCCTCCCTACAATCCCCCACCTCCAACAAAATCAACCTAGAGGAAGTGATAGACAAAGGTCCTCCAGCCAGAGGCCATCGTAAGCCCTCACCTCTCTCCAATTTTCAGGAGGGGGAAGAAGGAGTCTTCCACTTCATGCTTCTGGGCAGTCAATCCTGAAATTCCTTAGGTCAGGACTCCCCTCCCAGACTGATGAACACTGCTGCCTTTGCTCTGAGAGCTTGCCTTCTGCTCCAAATGCATTGTTTCTTCAATGAGTCAACCAATAAACATCCGAGAACCCACCACGTGCCAGACAGTAAGTAGGTATAGGGGATGTAGGAGTGAATGAGACGAAGTTTCCACGTAAGGCAGCACACAGCCTGGTGGAGATGGAGGGAGTGATAAATGTAGACCCCACTAAGTAAGTCATTTCACCAAAGGAAATAAAGTAAAGCAACGAGACAGAGAGAAATTGGAGGTGGGCTGCAGGGGTCACTGTCCTTCAGCAGCCAAGGAAGGCCTCTTCTGAGCGGTGACATTTGAGCTGAGATGCAATGATAAAAAGGAGCTAACCATTCACCCATCTGCTGGAAGAGCATTCTGGAAAGGAGAAATAGCAAGTACCAAGGCCCTAAGAAGGAAGCAAGCCTTATCTTGTTAGAAGGACAGAAGAAAGGCCGGTATGCATGGAGCAGAGCCTGTGGAGAGGGAGAATGGATGGACATGGGGGTGAAAGGGCAGGCAGCAGCCCGTGGATCCCCTGGGACCTTGCAGGCTGGGGAGAGAAACCACCAGAAGGCTATAAGCAGGAAGTAATAAGATTTGTGCTTGGAAAAGACCACTCTGGCTGCTGGGAGGAGAATGGACTCAACGGCAGAAAATGAAAGAGGAAGACCAGCAGGGAACGGTTGCCTGGGCTAGGTCAGAGATGATGAGACGTGGTGGGGTTCAGGGTACCTTCTGGAAGGAGGGCTGTCAGGTTGCTAGAATAAAGATAGTAAGTCTGGCCAGGTGTAGTGCCTCACACCTGTAATCCCAGCACTTTGGGAGGCCAAGGTGGGTGGATCACTTAAGGCCAGGAGTTCGAGACCAGCCTGGCCAACATGGTGAACCTCCATCTCTACTAAAAACACAAAAATTAGCCAGGCGTGGTGGCACAAGCCTGTAGTTTTAGTTACTTGGGAGACTGAGGCAGAAGAATTGCTTGAACCCAGGAAGCAGAGGTTGCAGTGAGCAGAGATCTTACCACTGCACTCCAGCCTGGGGGACAAGGTGAGATTCTGTCTCAAAAAAAGATAGTAAGTCCAGCATCTATAAATGCTCATGATCCCTGTGTGAGCAGCACACACAGACACCTACACACACATGCACATACACACTATCCTCCTTACACAAACAGTGCAGACTCCAGGCTCTGAGGTCAAATGGGCTCAAATTCCAACTCATCTGCTTACTCGCCATAAAACTTGGTTCAAATCACTGAACCTCTCCATCCCTTCTGTTCGTTGTCTGTAAAAAGGGGGCAATAGGCTCAGTGCAGTGGCTCACGCCTATAATCCTACCAGTCTGGGAGGCCAAGGAGGATGGATTGCCTGAGCTCAGGAGTTCGAGACTAGCCTGGGCAACATTGTGAAACTCCATCTCTACTAAAATACAAAAAATTAACCTGGCGTGGTGGCGTGCCTGTAATCTCAGCTACTCAGGAGGCTGAGGCAGGAGAATTGCTAAAACCGCCACTGCACTCCAGCCTGGGTGACAGAGTGAGACTCCGTCCGAAAAAAGAGAGGGGAAAAATAATAGAAGTGCCTCGTGGTTGTCGTGAGGATTAAATTAGTTACTACATGGGAAGCATCTAGGGACAGGCACCTGCCATGTACCGTATGAGTTTCCTGTTGCTGCTGTAACAAATTAGCACCAATATCATGGCTTATTAAAAACAACGAAAATTTATTCTCCTGCGGTTCTGGAGGCCAGAAGCTCAAGATCAGTTTCACTGGGCTCAAGTCAAGGCGTGGGCAGGGCTGGTTTCTTTTGGAGGCTCCAGGCGGGGGAGTCCATTCCTTGCCTTTTCCGGTGTCTGAAGGCCGTGGCATTCGTGGCCCCGGTCACATCACACCAATGTCCATTTCCACCATCGCACTGTCTCTTCCTCTTTGACCTTTTGGCTTCCTTCTTATAAGGACCCTTGTGGTTAGACTTTGGGCCCACCTGAATCAGCAAGAATAATCTCCCTATCTCAAAGTCCTTAACTTAAATACATCTGCACAGTCCCTTTCTGCCACAGAAGGTAACAGTCACAGGTTCTGAGGATTAGGACACAGATAGCTTTGGGGGCCGTTATTCAGCCCATGACTTGTGGTAGGTAATAAATAAAGGTTCACTGTATTATGATAGTGATACCTTATGATAATAATAATATTTTTATCATTATCATCTTTACCATTCCCATGAAAGCCCGAGGGCATAGCCCCAGCCTCCTCCTCAACTATGTGGGAGAGGAGGGGATGGTTAGAGAACCCTAACTCCTTGAAGCCCCCTGAGACCTGGCCCCAAGCCCAAGCCAGAGCTGGGGGCAATGCTGATCAGGCAGAGGTAGCAGTCCCCAGTTGGTCCTGAAGAGGGGAGCGGTGGGCAGACGGCCGAAGAGGCAGGAGTGTGCGCACAGCCTGGGGTCCAAGAAGAGCCTGGAGTGCAGGCTAATGCCTCCTGATGGTGCTGTATTCCAGGGACTCTTCGGGGCCCCCGCTGGGGATGGGGTTAGTGAGTTGGCCCGTGTTGCAGTAGGTCGGCTCCTGATCCTCAGCAGCCAAGGTCAGAGATGCATAGGAAATGTCCTCCCTCGGCAAGGAAGCCTGCAGCAAAGGTGGGCGACAGGTCAGAGAGGATGGCAGGAAGCGCTGGTCACAGGGCAAAGGAGCCCTCAGAGGAGGCTGGTAGAGGCAGACTCTTCAGAGCTTCTGACCCCTCTCAAGCCCTCCAGCTTCCCCCCTACTCTGCCAACCACGCTGAGCTTCACCCACAACAGAACAGAGTCTCCCCCAACCCTGCACCGGGGCAGCACATTTCCTATGGAATCCCAAGTCACTCGGCCTGTCTGGCACTCTCCTGCCCAGCTCGGGGACGCTGTTTGACCAGTCCCTGGATCCCCAGGTTTGAGACTTGCCTGGGGGAGCTCCTAGGCAAGTCTTGAAGTGACTATGGCTATGCCCCATGCCCCCCTCCTCTGTGCCCACCCTCCAAAGGTGGGGGGGCAACAGCAGGCCTCTACCCCCTGCCCCAGCCTCAGAGCAGCCCCCATGAAGGATGCACCATGGTGTCATATTCCACTTCCATCTGGTCAGCCTGGGCAGAGGAGAAGGACTTTGTGGTGGCCTTTTTGGGGGAGGTTCTGGTCTGCTGCAGGGTCAGGTTTGCATAGCAGAGGTCGCTCTCCAGGGACCGCAGTACCTGGGACAGGGAATACAGGCTGGGGAGTCACAAGATCATCTGTGGACACAAGTTCCTTTTCCAAAGTGGGACGAGAGTCTCTCCCACGTCCCTAGGTACCCCTCTCCCAGTTCCCTCTGTGCCCCCCCACTTCTCAGGCTCCCATACTCCTCAGTCCTCGCCCCCCTGGCTGTTTCCCGGCCCCCAGCCCCCAGGCCCTGCAGGGGGCCCTGAGGACGGGATACTTTGGCACAAGCCTTATCTGATATTTTGGACCTTCTGGGAGATGGAAAATGAGGAAGGGGAAAGAAGCTGCCTGGTCTCTCTGGTCCAACCCTGGGAACTCTCTTACCTGCTCTGAGGACATCCCAGCTGCTAAAAGACAAACAACAATTCAGAATTAGAAAGCCCATCCTCCAGACTCACAAGAACCCCCAGGTCTAGGGAAGAGAAATATGGAAGAAAAGAGGTGAATTAGGTCCAAGCTTAGAGACAGGGACCTGGTTCTAATTCTGACTGTTCTGACTGCTCAGATGACACACTCTGTGACACTGGTCATGTCACTTCTCTGAGCTTTCATTTCTCCACCTGAAAAAGAAGGACACCCAGCCCCCTGCTCCCCACATCGTAGAACTGCACTCAGCTGATCAGGTGGCCCTGCCAGCCATCAGCTCCCCTGGGAGTAAGTTTCCTTCTGCAGAATCCCGACTCAGCCTGGAATTCCACTGTCTCTACCTGATTCATCCTTCAGGGGTCAATTCAAAGTCATGCCCGACTTCTGCAGCTACCCAGGTTGTCTAACCCCCTCCGGGGCCCCTGGGGGCACTTGCTTTATGTCTGTCTTATCATATTCATCTCACTGAATTCTAGTTAGTCCTCAGGTGGGCTGTAAGCTGCAGGGTGCAACTTGGGTGCTGGCTATGCTGGGCAGGTGGTGCTCTGTCAGTAAGTCACCTGCAGAGATAGGATCGCGCCAAGCTGCCCCAACCCCGAGTAGAGTGTATGAGTTGGGTGGGCACAGTAGGGACTTGTTTGGTTTGGTTTGCTTTGGTTTGGTTTTGAGACAGAGTCTCACTCTGTCTCCTAGGCTAGAGGGCAATGGTGCAATCTCAGCTCACTGCAACCTCTGCCTCCTGGGTTCAAGCAATTCTCCTGCCTCAGCCTTCTGAGTAGCTGGAACTACAGGCACATGCCACCATATCCAGCTAATTTTTTGTATTTTCAATAGAGAAGGGGTTTCATCATGTTGGCCAGGCTGGTTTTGAACTCCTGACTTTAAGTGATTCGCCCACCTTGGCCTCCCAAAGTGCTGGGATTACAGGCATGAGGCACCACGCCCAGCCTAGGGACCAGTTTTCAGGTGGTTGCCGGTTCTGTCTTCTTTTTGCCCTCCCCCAGCCACCGTCTCCACATCCCTGCTCTAGGGACAACAAAGAAATAGGGGGTTTCCCCCTGGTTTTTAGTTTCAAAATTCTAGATGCTGAAGAACACAGAAACCACTTAGACCTTAGGTCATGGGCAATATATTGGGGGAGAAAAAATCGATGACTAAAAAGCATCTCAGAAAACAAATTAACAAAGAGTCAGGCTCCCCCTCTTCCCAGGTGAAAGATTTCCCAGGCCATGGGGAATGAGAAGTGTTGGAGAGGACCCCGTGAGAGCTAGGACCCAGCTGTTCTAGAAGGGAAAGGGGTACAATTGTGTGAGAATGTGTAAGTGAAGTCAGACAGCAAAGGGGTTTGGTTGAGGCCAGACCTCGTGATCTGTGAGTGCAGGCTCCTGAGCCAAGAGGCTCTTCCTTGAAGAGCAAGTTCACACAGGGCAAGTAGGCAGCCTGGAAAGTCCAGTAGGTAGGGGAGGAACAGAAGGAAAGGCCATTCCGATTTTCTGATCCGACTTGGAGGGCTGTGTGTGTGTGTGGGTGTGGGTGTAATGTGATTAGTGCAAATGTGCCGTGGTATCCATGCAGTGTGTGTGCACATGATCGTGTGTGTGTGCACGTGTGTAATGTGGTGAGTGCACATGCCCTGTGGCATCCATGCAGTGTGTGTGCACATGATCATGCATGTGTGTGTGTGTGTAATGTGATGAATGCATACGCACCATGGTATCCATGGTATCCATGCAGTGTGTGTGCCTGTGATCGTGTGTGTGCGTGCACGTGTGTAATGTGGTGAGTACACATGCCCTGTGGTATCCATGCAGTGTGTGTGCACATGATCGGTGTGTGTGTGTGCATGTGTGTAATGTGGTGAGTGCACATGCCCCATGGTATCCATGCAGTGTGTGTGCACATGATCATGCACATGCGTGTATAATATGGCGAGTGCACATGCACCGTGGCATCCATGAGGTGTGTGTACACATGATCGTGCATGTGTGTACATGCACTCTTGTGTTTATGTCTGTTTCTTCCTCCCCACTCCATGTCAGCTCAGTACCTCCTTGACAACCACACAGACCTGACTCTAGCATCTAGTCTAGACACCCTAGGCTGGACCACTCACCTAAGACCATTGCCACCTCTGCCACCAAGAGCCAATTCAGGAAAGAGAGAGGGAGGTGGGTCAGAGAGAAGAGAAGGGGAAGGACCGATGTGCAGGGCAGGCGGAGAATGCCAAAACCTCCTGGGCTCCCCTGCAAGTTCCAGGGTGCCCCCTGCTCCCCTGGCACTGCCAGCTGCCGAGGGCCTTTGGGACAGTGCCCTTCCCAGATCGTGCAGGTCATCCCTTGGACTAGATAGCTCCCAGATGCCAATGCTGGCCATTGGCCACACACCCAGTCACCCAGCCTAGTCTCAGCCCAGCCTCACCCAGGTCCTCTCACCTTTCTTCTGGCGCTTCATCGTCCTCCAAACCAAGAGCAAGATGGCCACCAAGAGAAGCAGCAATATGCTGAAGATGAGGGGCAGGAGGACGCTAAGCTTCAGGAGTTTGTACCTAGAAACAACCACATGTGGCCCCTGCACCCCAGGCTTGCCGTCTGCCTGTCAGCCCAATCCCACCCCCCTGGCAGCAGGGAGGGGCACACACCTGATGAGCTGCAAGTTTGTGGTTTGCAGCCCAGGAGACCCTCACTCCTGAGGACCCTCAAAAGTGGTTTTACAACAAGCACATATAGACACAAAGAAGGGAACGGAACAAGAGACTCCAGGGCCTACTTGAGGATGGAGGGCAGGAGGAGGGAGAGAATCAAAAAGCTACTTACTGGGTACTATCCTTATTACCTGGGTGACAAAATAATCTGTACACAAAACCCTGGTGACATGCAATTTACTGATATCACAAACCTGTACATGTACCCCTAAAGCTAAAATAAAAGTTTTAAAAATTTAAGAATTTTGACAAAAGATAGTCGGGGTTTTTTTTGTTGTTGTGTTTTTGAGACGGTGTCTCACTCTATCACCCAGGCTGAAGTGCAGTGGCACAATCTCGGCTCACTGCAACCTCCACCTCCCAGGTCCAAGAGATTCTCCTGCCTCAGCCTCCAAGTATCCAGGATTACAGGTGCCTACCACCATGTCCAGCAAATTTTTGTATTTTTAGTAGAGACAGGATTTTGCCATGTAGGCCAGGCTGGTTTCGAACTCCTGACCTCAAGTGATCCTCCCGCCTTGGTCTCCCAAAGTGCCAGGATTACAGGTGTAAACCACCACGCCTGGTCTTAACAAAAGATAATTTTCAAAAGGAGAATGGGGGTCCATGAGGTGGTTTCAACGTATCTGGAAGCTTAACAGAAATTGTAGGGCAGTAGACTCCTAAAACACCTCCCGCTTCTACACCTGCCCTCTCTAGGGTTGAATAGCGTCCTCTTCCCCCGCAAAGTCACATCCACTCAGACCCGTGAATGTGACCTATTTGTGGGTGTAATCAAGTTAAGATGAGGTCATACTTGATTAGCATGGGCCCTGATCCAACGACCGGTATCTTTATAAAAGGAAATCTGGACACATAAACACACACAAGCAGAAGGCTGTGATACAAAATTGGTAGGGCTTGGAGGGATGCTGCCACAAGCTCAGGAACACGAAGGATTGCAGGCTCCCACCAGCAGCTGGAACAGAGTCATGGAACAGATGAGATGCTCCCTTTGAACCCCCAGGGTGAGCTGAGATTGTGCCACCGCACTCCAGCCTGGTTGACAGAGCAAGACCCTGTCTCAAAAAAGAAAAAAAAAAATCACGCAACAGCCCCATTTCAGCCCATGAAAATGGCCAGGGCTGACAATGGCCTCTGCTCCTGAATACGACTCCCCCCTGCCTGCTTCACGCCAGCCTCACTTCCTGCTGCTCCTCAAATATCCGAGGCGCACCCGCACCTTAAGAACCTTATTCCAGTTGCACTTTCCTTCAGGAACATGCTCCCTCCGGAGCTCCGCTTGGCTCGCTCTCTCACCCCTTCCAGTCTTTGCTCAAGGATCACTGTCTCGGCAGGGTGTGGTGGCTCACACTTGTAATCCCAGCACTTTGGGAGGCCAAGGCAGGCAGATCATGTGAGATTGGGAGTTCAAGACCAGCCTGCCCAACATGACAAAACCCCATCTCTACTAAAAATACAAAATATTAGCTGGGCGTGGTGATGCGCACCTGTAATCCCAGCTACTTGGGAGGCTGAGGCAGGAGAATCACTTGAACCTGGGAAGCAGAGGTTGCAGTGAGCCGAGATCATGCCACTGCACTCCAGCCTGGGTAACAGAGCAAGACTCCATCTCAAAAACAAAAACAAAAAAACTTGTGGACTGGGCTGGACTGTACACCGCCACCACCCCGCCTCCCCTCCCACCCCCGCATCCTTATGTTGAAGTCCCACCCTCTAGTATCTCAGAATGTGATTGTATTTGAAAATATGATCTTTAAAGAGGTGACTGGGGTTAAATGAGGTCACTGGGATAGGCCCTAATCCATTGTGACTGGTGTCATTGGAAGAGATCAGGACACAGACACACAGAGGGACGACCACATGAAGACACAGGAAGAAGACAGCCATCTACAAGCTGAGGGGGCTCAGAAGAAGCCAACCCTGTGGACACCTTGATCTCAGGCTGTTAGCCTCCAGAATAGTGAGGAAATAAATGTTTGTGATTTAAGCCCCCATTCTGTGGTATTTTATTAGGGGCAGCCCAAGCAAACTAATACAAGGACTGTCTCCTTCATTACTGGATACGCAGAAATTTGAGAAAGAAATTCATCAATTAATTAATTATGTCAACCCTATTTGGTTACCCTAATTAGCTCTAGATTACAAGAACTTCAAGGGTAGGCACGTTGATTATTTGGTCCATTCTTGTACCCTTTTAAACTCCCTTAAACAGTGACAGGCTAGAGTAGGTGCTCAAGAGTTACGTGTGAAATAAATGAGTGAATAAACCACCTGATGCTAAGCAAAGGCCCTAGTCAGGTACTTACATAAAGCTTTGATTCATAAAATAATTTTTTAAAACCCTTAACTATTACTTATTTGAAGCAGTTTGGTAGAAAATAAACTTTCTTTTTTTTTCTTTTTTTTTTTTTTTTTGTTTATTTGAGACAGAGTTTCACTTTTGTTGGTCAGACTGGTCTCGAACTCCCGACCTCAGGTGATCCACCTGCCTCGGCCTCCCACAGTGCTACCATTACAGGCGTGAGCCACTGCGCCCGGCCAGAAATAAACTTTCAAACAGAGAGCGTCCTGTATTACTTTGCTTAGGAAAAAAGAAAAATGGGGACAAAGCAAAGTGGCTCATGCCTATAATCCCAGCACTTTGGGAGGCTGAGATGGGCAAATCACTAGAGGCCAGGAGTTGAAGACCAGCCTGGCCAACATAGCAAAACCCCGTCTCTACTAAAAATAAAAAAAATTGGCCGGGTGTGGTGGCTCATCGCTGTAGTCCCAACTACTTGGGAAGCTGAGGCAAGAGAATCACATGAACCCTGGAGGCGGAGGTTGCAGTGAGCAGAGATCACAATACTGCATTCCAGCCTGGATGACAGAGTGAGACTCGGTCTCAAGAAAAAAAAAAATTAGCTGGGCATGGTGGCAGGTGCCTGTAGTCCCAGCTACTTAGGAGGCTGAGGCATGAGAATCGCTTGAACATGGGAAGCAGAGGTTGCAGTGAGCCGAGATAGCACCACTGCACTCAAGTCTAAGCTATAGAGTAAGACTCTTTCTAAAAAGAAAAAAAGAAAAAGAAAACTTTAAAAAGTGTAAATTTTTTTAAAACAGAAGGCAAATGTGAGAAGGAGAGTAGAGGGTCTCAGGCAGCTGGAATACTGGGGACTTCCCACAGGGATTCTGTGGCAAGGTCTCAGAAATAAGAGACCTTGGCACTTGGCAGACCTAAAAATAAAGGCAAATGTCGGGCATGGTGGCGTACACCTGTAATCCTAGCACTTTCAGAGTCTAAGGCAGGCAGATCACCTGAGATCAGGAATTCAAGACCAGCCCGGCCAACATGGTAAAACCCGATCTCTACAAAATACAAAAATTAGCCGGGCATGATGGCAGGTGCCTATAATCCCAGCTACTCGGGAGGCTGAGGCAGGAGAATCACTTGAACCCAGGAGGCAGAGGTTGCAGTGAGCCGAGACTGCACCTCTGCACTCCAGCCTGGTGACAGAATGAGACTCCATCCCCCCCGCAAAAAAAAAAAAAAAAAAAAAAAGTCAAGAGCGCCAAGGAGAGCGAAAGGAGGAAATGAAAGGCGACTTTCCACTTATAGAAATCCCATCTCACTGCAGATGGTTGGGCAGGGCACTGGAGGCATGACTAAGCTGTGGTGTGGAATCCAGAGACTTCCATCCAAGCTCCAGCACCACCCTTCACCGAGGAAGGGACTGAGGCTCAGTTTCTTCTTCTGTAAAATGGGAACATGTGTATCTGCCTGTTCTTCCACATGGGGTGGTTGTAGGAAAGATCAAAGACAACAAAATAATGCCCAGGAAAGCCTTCTGTGGCTGCCAGGTGCGCTAGAGATGCGAGGAACTATCGGCACCACTGTTCTGGCCATAACAGTGATCAGAGGAAAATTAAGGGAAACAGGACTTCCCCAAGCCCTCCTTTCCTTGTCCTCCCAGAAGTTGGACCAAGAGCCATCCCTGCGGCCCCATGCCCCCACACCCACACTCACATGAGCCACACCATCCTCACTCACTGCCGACTCATCGTCTCTTGCACTAAGCTCTGAGCTCCACGGGGACAGTCCATGTCTGTGTCCCCAGAGCTCAGCATGGGGCAGCCATGTAGACGTTATTATAACACAGTAAAAGTGGGGACGAATGAATGAATGAACTCACAGACAGCACTGAGCTGCGGAATGGAGGATCTGTGGGGAGGGACTGAAAGGACACTGTGTGGTCTGACAGCAAGTGGGAGGGACTCCCAGCTTCCTCATTCTCACCAAGGAGCCTGCAGGTTCCAGACAAAGCTCAGGCTGGTAGCTGGGACTTCATAGAGTTCTCCATTGGAGGAGTTTGGGCCAAGTAGGACACCATGGAACCAAAGCTGGCTTACCTGTTGTCCAAGTGGTAGCTGTTCAGAGTTGGGGGAGCTGCTGGTTTCTTCCAGGGTGACTAGTGCTGTAAACGTAGTGGAGGTAGGCGTGGCGGGGGTGGCAGTCGACACTGTAGTTGATGCTTGATGTATTGACCAGATCAGAGACTACCCTGCCCACAGCCCACCCACAGCCCTGCATGTGGCTCTGAGCCTGGGGGATTCCGGACTGCTACTACAGGAAGGGGCTACAGCCTAGACCGCTTACGTCTCCCTGGCCTCTAGGAGACTCCAGAGCCTCAGAGGCAGGTGGGGTTGGGCAGGATCCAGAGAGGATGCTGAGCAGGCCCTGGAAGGGTTAGAGGGGGCTGGGAAGAGCCTAGAAGCAGCTGGAGATCCGCTGAACTTGAGCAGTCCTGCTGCTTATGACAGGGCCTTGGCCAGTCTCCACCCCAAGCCCTATTTATCCAGCAACAACAGGAGTAGAGTGGGAACTGGCACAGTGACTGACTATACCCTAGATCTGTGACATCGAAGGCCAGGACCAGCCCTGAATGAAATCATAATATTCAGGAAGAACCTTGACTTTGGGCAAGTAACAAAGCTTCAAAGATGGGGATGCCCCCTTCTCAGGGGGTACTGTGAGGATTCACTGAGATAATGCATGCTCAGCACTGTGCAAACCAGAACATACCCCAGAGGCTCCAGGGGCAGCATGGGGCCCTGAGGACTGTGGTGCTCCCCCCCATGCCACAAGGACCCTCGAGCTGGTACTGCTCATCTTCTGAGGGACAGCAGAACAAGCTCAACGAATAAACCCATGCAAAATAAGGCACTGGGACCTCTGAGCTGACCCTCCCAGAGTGTCTGCATTCTAGAAGGACGTAGGAAGAGAACATCATTAAGTCCACATGCACAAATGGCTCATGGATGGATTTCAGGGACCAGGAATGCAGCTGTTTGACTGTGAAGACCTTTCTGGACTTGGGAATTAGACCGCAGCACCCCGACTATGCTGAACCTCTCTTTCTCCCAGGTTGGGTATGGAATGGGAGGTGGGGAGACAGCAGCTACGAAGCCCTGGCCCAGAACTCCACCAACAACAGAACACCCCTGGGCACAGAGGTAATTCAGAAAGCAACGGCAAGGATTGGGGTCTCTGCATACCATGGAAGGCATCCCCTTGGCCCATGGGCTGAGACTGGGACCATCACCTTGTCCTCAGGCACTGAGCTTTGCAGAGGAGAAACAGTGTGCCTAGAAAGGCTTAATCCCAGTGTGGAGGGAGCCTGGGAGCCATAGGGATGTTGAAGAGAGGCCCTGACCCTCCCAATCGTAAGTGGTCAGTCAGGGTTCTATGAGACTCAGGACTCAAGTGGCAGATCACTCAGTGACAATTAAGTCACTTGAGTAGGACCTCAGAGACCAGGACAGAGCAGGCCCTGAGAGACAAATCCAAGCATACACTCCCTCTTACCTGGGTCAATGATCACTTTAACTTCGACCCCACGGTCAGTTCCAGTTCTCTCAATCCCACACCAGTAAGTGTCAGCATCATCTCTTCTGAGATCCTTCATGGTCACGATGAGCACGTGGTTTTTCTGATCATCCCTGATGGACAGCCGGTCCCTCTTCACCTCCTGCTCTGAGTAAGTGGTTTTAACAAGGATCTTGCAGCTACTCCAAACAGCTCCTCGACACCACCACTTCAAGTAGGTCTCCCATTGTGAGCCGTAAGCACACCGCACGGTCAACGAGCCCCGCTCCAGGCCGTTCACTGTTGTTGGACCAGTGATTTCAGTGGCAATGGAGTAGCCTGGAAAACACAAATCCATGTGCCATCACCTCCCACCCCAAGGGCAGGACCATGCCTCCTGTTTAGGGAATAGCTCCCAAATCCAAGTCTCACAAGTTAAATAACAGTCAAGGAAGAAATATACCTTCCACATGCAAAATTTTTGTCCTTCAGTTTTCCACTGGGTCAAAACCATCAGGAAAATCACTGATGCACACAACAACAGATTCCAAAAGAAATAAAAATATTGGCACTGAGCAATCATAGCTTCCTGCAGTTCACCCCTCTCTCCACCCTATGGCCAAGGTAATCTGTAGATTTCAAGGAATGTCCTTTTGCAGCCATCTTTGTGTTAGACAAGTCTGGTGGGGGAGGAAATACCAGGAGACCCATTTCCACAGAGTCTTACGTTGACTCAGCACTGATGACCCTCAGAAGGTCGAGCTGAGGCAGCCACATCAGCTGTCTGTGGAGAGGCTGTCCTGGTGGTCCTAATGATTTCTAGTGGTTCTGGAATAAACCACCCTGGGTGAGTGCCTTTGAAGTTGACCAAAATAGCAAAGACAACTGGTCTCCATGTGCTATGGGATCCATATGACACAGATTCCACTTTCTTCATTGAATTGCTTTGACCCCTTTGTCAAATAGCAAATGTATGGATTTCCCATTCTGTTCCATTGATCTATTTGTCTGACTTTATGCCAATCCTACACTGTCCTGATTACTATCACCTTGTAGAAAGGCAAGTATTATAGACAGGAAAGCAGTGTTTTCTTTCTTTTTTTTGAGACAGATTCTCATTCTGTCGCCCAGGCTGGAGTGCAGTGGTACAATCATGGCTCACTGAAACCTTCACCTCCCAGGCTTAATCAATCCTCCCACTTCAGCCTCCCGAGTAGCTGGGACTACAGGCACATGCCCCCTCCTGGCTAATTTTTGTATTTTTAGTAGAAACAGGATTTTGCCATGTTGCCCAGCCTGGTCTCGAACTCCTGGGCTCAAGCGATCCACCCGCTTCAGCCTCACAAAGCGCTAGGGTTACAGGTGTGAGCCACCACATCCAGCCTGCATTTTCTTAAAATATATGTTTTTCTTCAAAATGGTGTCCTTTACAGCAACATGGATACAGCTGGAGGCCATTATCCTAAGTGAATTAACACAGAAACAGAAAACCAAATACCGCATGTTCTTGCTTATGAGTGGGAGCTAAACATTGGTTACCCATAGACATAACGATGGGAACAACAGACACTGTGGATGCCAAGACGGAGGAGGGAGGGGGAGCAAGCATTGAAAAACTAGCGAGTGGGGGCCAGGCATGGTGGCTCACACCTCTAATCCCAGCACTTTGGGAGGCCAAGGTGGGCAGATCACTTGAAGTCAGGAGTTCAAGACCAGCCTGGCCAACATGGTGAAACTTTACTAAAAGTACAAACATTAGCCTGGCATGCTGGCATGCACCTGTAGTCCCAGCTACCTGGGAGGCTGAGGCAGAAGAATCCCTTGAACCCAGGAGGTAGAGGTTGCAGTGAGCTAAGATTGTACCACTGCACTCCAGCCTGGTGACAGAGCAAGACTCTATCTCAAAAAAAAAAAAAAAAAAAAAAATCCCCCAAAATAAAACTTCAGACCTATACAGCTTCAATGGAAATGTTTACCAAACATGTAAGGAAGAAATAATGTCTATTTTATACATAATTTTCAGAGCATAGAAAAACAGATGAAATCCCAAATCCATTTCACAAGATTAGCGTGATCTTTATGCCAAAACCTGACCACAGCAGAGCAAGAAAGTACTGTAGGCAAATGTCTCTCATTGGCCAGGCGTGGTGGCTCACCCTGTAATACCAGCACTTTGGGAGGTCAAGGCGTGCAGATCACAAGGTCAGGCGTTTGAGACCAGCCAGGCCAACATAGTGAGACCCCGTCTCTACCAAAAATAAAAAAAAATTAGCCAAGCATGGTGGCAGGCACCTGTAATCCCAGCTACTCAGGAGGCTGAGGCAGGAGAATCACTTGAACCCTGGAGGCCGAGGTTGCAGTGAGGCGAGATCCTGCCGTTGCACTCCAGCTCAGGTGACAGTGCGAGACTCCGTCTCAAAAAAAAAAAAATACTCATTAACATAAATGCAAAAGCCACCATAGGAAATCTGGTGATACATAAAAAGGATAAAACATTATCATCAAGTTGGGTTTATGCCAAGCAGTCAAATGGTTTTAACATTAGAAAGTCAATAAGAAGGCCAGGCGTGGTGGCTCATGCCTATAATCCCGGTACTTTGGGAGGCCCGAGGCAGGCAGATCACGAGGTCAAGAGATCGAGACCACCCTGGCCAACATCTCTCAACATAGCAGAGAAAACCTGTCTCTACTAAAAATACAAAAAATTAACCGGGCATGGTGGCACGCACCTCTAGTCCCAGCTACTCAGGAGGCTGAGGCAGGAGAATCGCTGGAACCTTTGAGATGGAGGTTGCAATGAGCTGAGATCACACCACTGGACACCAGCCTGGTGATAGAGCAAGACTCCATCTCAAAAAAAAAAAAAAACAAAAAAGAAAAGAAAGTCATTAAGGGTAATATGCCATATTAACAGAGTCAAGGAGAAAAATCGTGTGATCATCTCAGTAGATGCAAAGATAAGTACCTGATAGGAATCAACATTCATTCATGTTTTTTTAAAAAAACTCTTAGCAAACTAAGAGAACTGCCTTTATCTGATAAAGATTGTCATCAAAAACCTCAATAAGTACCACACTTCGTGCGAGACATTCATATGTACTTTGTGATAATTTGTTCATGTGGACATTGATGTTTTATGCACCTTTTTGTATGTGTTATTTTCCACAATTAAAAAGACTTTCAGGAAATCATAAACAAAGACCCAAATTATTCTTTTTTTTTTGAGATGGAGTCTCACTTTGTCACCCAAGCTGGAGTGCAGTGACACTCCTGGCTCTCTGCAGCCTCAGCCTCCTGGGCTCAAGTAATCCTCTTGCCATAGCCTCTCATGTAGCTGGGACCACAGGCATGCACCACCATACCTGGCTAATTTTTTTTTTTTTTTTTTGCAGAGACAAGGTCTCACTTTGTTGTCCAGGCTGGTCTCAAACTCCTGGGCTCAAGCGATCTGCCCGCCTCAGCCTCACAAAGTGCTGGGATTACAAGCGTGAGCCACCATGCACCACCACCAGCCAAATTATTCTTAACAGTGAAATACTATAGACTTTCCTGCTGAATCATTAACAAAACACGAATTGCCAATATATATATAATAACATGACTCTGGAAGTTCTAATCAATGTAGGAAAAACATAACTTTATAATTATCAGAAGGGAAATGATAAGTTAGATAAAATTGTTTAATTTTAAATGAAAAAATATTTTAATTCATAATTGAATTTAATAGAGTGGCTAAATAATAAATATGTAAAAATCAATGGTTTTCCTATAAACCAGTTGGAAAATGAACAGTTGGAAAATAAAGTGGAAAAGTACTCATTTACATTAGCAAAAAAAGCGTATTAAATTCCTACGAATAACTTGAACAGAAACAATAAAGACTTGTAGGAAAAAAGCACAGTGCGGCCGTGTGCAGTGTCTCACGCCTGTAATCCCAGCACTTTGGAGGCTGAGGCGGGTGGATCACTTTCGGTCAGGAGTTCAAGACCAGCCTGACTGACATGGTGAAACCCCGTCTCTACTAAAAATACAAAATTAGGACAGACTTGATGACTCACGCCTGTAATCCCAGCACTTTGGGAGGCTGAGGCGGGCAGATTGCCTGAGCTCAGGAGTTTGAAACCAGCATGGGCAACATGGCAAAACCCCATCTCTACTAAAAATACAGAAACAGCTGGGTATGGTGGCATGTGCCTGTAACCCCAGCCACTCGGGAGGCTGAGGCAGGAGAATCGCTTGAGCCCGGGAGGTAAAGGTTGCAGTGAGCAGAGATCGCGCCACGGGCATGCACTCCAGCCTGGATGACAGGTTGAGACTCTGTCTCCAAAAAATAAAAAATAAAAATATAAAATTAGCTCACCACACCTGTAATCCCAGCTACTTGGGAGGCTGAGGCAGGAGAATCGCTTGAATCCAGGAGGCGGAGGTTGCAGTGAGCTGATACTGCGCCGTTGCACTCCACCCTGGGCAACAAGTGCGAAACTCCATCTCAAAAAAAAAAAAATCTCTTTCTTGCCAGGCACGGTGGCTCATACTTTTAATCCCAGCAACTCAGGAGATCAAGGCAGGAGGATCACTTGAGTCCAGGAGTTGAGGCTGCAGTGAGCTATGATCGTGCCACCACACTCCAGCCTAGGCAACAGATTGAGACCCCAACTGAAAAAAAAAAAAAAAAAAAAAAAAAGACATCTTCCTTTCTCACAGAAAATGAACTTCCTGATCGGTATTTTTTTTTTCTTGAGTATTTTAAAACAATGAATTATTTAGAAGAGGGAAGCAGTGCAGGCATAGTTGCTGCTTGTGGGTAGAGTTCCGTGAAAGAGGCTGGCAAGAGCTGATACAAGAAGGCTCACAATTCTCTCCGGGCTCCGTGTCGCCGCCCAAGCTGTGCCTGCTGGCATCTCTGCCCACTTCAGACAGGTCCCAAACCACACCTACCCACAACACGACTCTCACATCTGCTCGCCACCAAATTATCCCGTTTCCAGATGTCAGAGAAAAAGCAGCCGTGCCTGTCCTGGTCTCACTGTGCCAACGCATTTCATAACATCTCATCCAAAGTCTGCCTTCTCTATTTCCACACTGAAATTCAAGGTCAATTGTTTATGAGCCTTTCCCTGCTCCACCTTTACCAGCCTCGAAGTTCTAGACACATCACTTCCCTCCGCAAGACCTTTCCTCCCAAAAGATAATAATATCCTCCCCCTCCGATCTCCCCCACCAGGCTCTTCTGAAGCCTGTGACTGTGCTGACCTCCCTGTTCCTCAGAGGTGCCCAGGCCAAGATCATTTCCACACCAGAGCCCTCGTATTTGCTGTTCCCCTGTGCCTGGAAGGCTGGTCCCAATCTCTTCAGGGGGGGTTATTTCAGCCCACCTGACCTAAAGCACCCCCACCACCTGAGTCCCACTGTATCACACCATCTTGTTCTGTTTTCCTCACAGTACTTAGCACTTCTTTACATTTTGTGTTTTTGTTGTTTCCTTTCTTTTTTTTTAAGAGGCAGGATCTCGCTCTGTCACCCAGGCTGGAGTGCAGTGGCGTGATTATAGCTCACTGCAGGCTCCGACTCCTGGGCTCAAGTGATCTTCGTGCCTCAGCCTCCCAGGTAGCTGGGACCGTAGGTGCATGCCACCATGCCCGGCTAATTTTTGTATTTTTGATAGAGACAGGGTTTTGCCATATTACCCAAGCTGGTCTTGAATCCCTGAACTCAAGCAATCTGCCCACTTCGACCTCCCAAAGTGCTGGGATTACAGGCATGAGCCTCCTTGCCTAGGCTCCCTTCATTTTTACTCAGAATTGTATGCACCAGCTTAAGGTGTCTCCCACCCTCTGGTTCTGCCCACGTCTCTGTCCCTCTGTCCCTCCTTTCCTCTACGCCCCTACTGGGCTTATCTCCTCTTGACCTTTCCAGTCCCTCAGCTACTTCTACTATTTCCTTCTGCCCCAAATGCCTAGAACCACCACTCCCTCTCTGCCCACAAACTCCCTCTTTCCTCCTTTCAGAGCCTCTCCAGCCTCACTTCTTCCCTGACACCTGCCCTTGCTCAACACATCCATGCAGGTGACAGACCACCCAGTCCAGGATCAGGCCTTTGCCCCGCTCTCCTGAGCAGCCCGGGTTCCTCCTCTGCTTTTCCCTGGCCAGCGGGGCCTACCATCTCTCCATTTCACATGATCAGCCTCTAGGGGTCAGGAATTCTGCCTTCACTGGCTTCATGATGAAGGCTATGCCCTGTATTCCTGCCTTGGCCACGGAAACACTGGGTGAGTGTGTATGTGGATGAAACACACAAGGCTCATACCATAAAGGACAACTTCTGGCCAGGTTCCTTCTTCCCTCTGTCAGCCAGTTCCTCCTGCTGGCTAAGCTTCTCCAAAGAAGATTGACCCAGGCCCACTCACCTGAGAGCCAGAAGAAGAGGGAGAAGAGCATCAGCAGGGGCATCTTCTCTTCAAAGGGGTCCCCGTTCCCCTCGGTGGACCCTGGCAGCAGGAATGAACTACAGACTCCAACCCATCTCCCAACCTTCTGCTGGCACTCACTCTCGCCTGTGAACTTCCTCTTTCAGTCACTTCCCATGGGTGAATGAGACTAAAAGAGGAAGGAAGTGGCTGGTCAGGCCCAGTGGCTCAGGCCTGTAATCCCAGCACACTGGGAGGCCAAGGTGGACAGATCACGAGGTCGGGAGTTCAAGATCACCCTGGGCAATATGGTGAAACCTCGTCTCTACTAAAAATACAAAAATTAGCTGGGCATGATGGCGTGTGCCTGTAGTGCCAGCTACTTGGGAGGCTGAAGCAGGAGGATCGCTTGAACCTGGGAGGCAGAGGTTGCAGTGAGCTGAGATTGCACCACTGCACTCCAGCCTGGGCAACAGAGCAAGACTCCATCCAAAAAAAAGAGGAAGGATGTGAAAAGGGTGAAATATCAAGACAGTTGGCAATGCAAGGGGTCATAGCGATCATAAGCTTTTGAGAAATACCTCTCTGTCCACAACCACCATGGGTTCTCTGAAAGAGAACTTGGTAGCTCCTTCTTTGTCATGTGGAAACCTGCAGACATAGACCCACTGGGTCTGACCAGTACTTATCCAATCCTCCACCCCTGGTGGGTCAGCTGGGGGGCAGAAACACTCGGCTCCACCAGAGGGGACCTGGGAGAGCCACAGCTGATGGATACAACACCCTAAACCTTGGTAGCCAGATTCTTATGAGCCCAGAAGGCCAGGAGTTCAAGAGGACTGAGGGTCACTTGGGACCACAGTCAGAAAGCCAGAGGAGAGATTCTGGACCAAAGGTTGGAATGCAGGTGTGAGGAAGCTGATTGGGTATTCAACCCCAGACTACAGAGCCAGGTATGGTGGCTCACATCTGTAATCTCAGCACTTTGGGAGGTTGAGGCGGGAGGATCACTTGAGGCCAGGAGTTCAAGACCGGCCTGGGCAATGTGGCAAGGCTTCATCTCCAAAAAAAAAAAGGCCATGTGTGGTGGCTTATGCCTGCAATCCCAGCACTTTGGGAGGCCAAGGCAGATAAATCACTTGAGGTCAGGAGTTAGAGACCAGCCTGACCAACATGGTGAAACCCCATTTCTATTAAAAAATATAAAAATTAGCTGGGCATGGTGGTGGGCACCTGTAATCCCAGTGACTCAGGAGACTGAAACAGGAGAATCACTTGAACCTGGGAGGCAGAGGTTGCAATGAGCCAAAATCGCATCACTGCACTCTAGCCTAGGCAACAGAGCAACACTCTGTCTCAAAAATCATAATAATAATAATTAGCTGGGCATAGTAATGCACGCCTGTGGTCCCAGCAACCTGGGAGGCTAAGGCCTGAGGATCACTTGAGCTCAGGATGTCAGGCTGCAGTGAGCTCTGATTGAGCCACTGGCCTCTGTACTCCATCCTGGGCAACAGAGCAGACCCTGTCTCCAAAAAAAAAAAAGAAAAGAAAAGAAAATGAATGAAAGAAAGAAAAAAAACAGACCACAAAGAAAGAGGCTCAGAGAGAGGGGAGATGCAAGCAGAGAACTGCTGACCCAACGGACAAGAGGGGCTTTGTCCTGAGAACATGCAGAAAGCTCCTACTGCTGTGCCGAGCCCACCAGCTGAGGGCCCAGGGTTACCTACACCTGCTGGAAACTTCCAGAAACTTGTCCATTGTACCAGGAGCTTCTACCTGAGGAAACTAGTTCATTGCTTAAGACTATTACCCCCTCACTCCCACCTCCCACCTTATAACTATTGTTGAAGGAAGGAAGAAAGGAAGGAAAGACCAGTTTTGCCCCTGACTCTCCTCTTTCTGACAATCGCGCCCATCCTCCATCTCTCCTCTCCCGTCAAGATGCCAGCAAGTCCCTGGGGTGAGGATGGGGATATAAAAGGATCAGGTCTTTCTTACCTTCTGTACCTGGAGCCAATTTTGCCGTGTGTCACATATACCCTGTGACATCTTGAGAAAGCAGTGAGTCTCAAAGAGGGACGCAACCCCCCTCACACCGTAATCAGCAATGAGTGGGTGTGCAGGAGGTTTATTTGCACAGAGAACCACAGCAGCTGATAAGCCGTGGCTTTTCCAGGATGTGGCCAGAGATGGCTTCTCACTTTCCGAATCTGCAGACCATAAAGTAGGTCAAGAATCCGAGGTGAGGGCTCGGCCAGCCCTTTGGTCCCCGCTGCACGTCACTAGCTCCTCTCCCTGGGGCACCACACAGATGCACAGAGAGAAATCATATTTCTGCAGTAGGGAAGACATTGGCTTCCAGGAAGAAGACCAGGAATTAAGCAGAATGGGGGCAGCCCTGAAAAACAAGGGACAGAAGCGTCGAGGGCCGTGGGGTAAGCCTTCCTTTCCTGGGCATGTCTGTTAGAACTGCCTGTGGCCAGCCCCTCTGATCCTGGCCTCTCCCAGACCTGGTCTCTGCAAGGAGGATTCCCCTTTAAATCAAGAACAGAGAATTCAGGCTGGGCGCAGTGGCTTATGCCTGTAATCCCAACTCTTTGGGAGGCGGAGGCAGGTGAATCACCTGAGGTCAGAAATTCGAGACCAGCCTGGCCAACATGGCGACACCCCATCTCTACTAAAAAATACAAAAAATGAGCCCGGTGTGATGGTGGATGCCTGTAATTACAGCTACTGAGGAGGCTGAGACAAGAGAATTGCTTGAACCCAGGAGGTAGAGGTTACAGTGAGCAGAGATCACAGCACTGCACTCCTCTAGCCTGGGTGACTGAAAAGACTGACTCAAAAAAAAAAAAAAAAGGAACAGAGAATTCTCCAAGTGCTTTTGAGTAGCTGTTCCTCTGACCAAGTGTCTACGGGAATACAGGAGAATCGGCTCCTGTGTCCTCAAAAATTCATTTGTATCCATAATATTGGTTTGGCCATTGACCTATGCACAAGCCAGTTATTTCCCCGGGTTCCTCTGTCCGCATATGTGAAAGAAGGGATTACACAGGTCATTTGAGATTCTCCCTGCCCTAAGCACCTATGTATGTATGTACATGTGTTTGCATATGTGTATGGGAATGGTTGTGTGTGTATATACATGTATGCACACATGTTATGGATGCTCATGTTTGTGAGGCAGAGTTGTGTGTATACATGTGTTTATTGTGCATGTGTGTAAATGTGTGTTGCGTGGGCATGTGTATATTTGAATGCTGTGGTACATGTGTATATGTGTATGTCTTGATGCATTCGTTGGGTTCTCCTGGTTACAAGGACAGTGATGTGCTGACACAACTTCTCTTGATCACTTTGGACTTGAAACTGTAGTCGATCTTTTCAGAACCCACCCTGTTCAGGTAGAGGAGCTCCCGTGTTGCCAGGGCCAGTTCCGCTGGGTCTCTCCCACTCTGCAACAGAAGTTTACAAGAAGTTTGTTGTAAGGCCCACTTGAGAATTAGAAAAACCAAATGTCTGAACCAGATAGAACTAAAAAAAAAAAAACAGAGAATTAAGCCTCTCAGTAGAGAAGCAACTGGAGGCCCATGCCTATAATCTCAGCACTTTGGGAGGCTGAGGCTGGTGGATCACCTGAGGTCAGGAGTTCGAGACCAGCCTGGCCAACATGGCTGTTGGAAACAGATGCTCAGTGCCACAAAGAAAAATTAGCACTGAGACAAAGGATCTTTTAGCAACACAAATTTTACTTCCTGGACTGCAGGAAGGGCACTCCCTCTAGCCATTGGGCCACGAGGGTGCAATGAACAAAGAAAAACACACAAACTCATCCCTTACATATTTGCAGTCGTCCTTACTCCTCTGTCTGATCTCCACTGGCTGGATCCAGACCTCACAATCTAAACTAAAATCCAATTGACTAACAACTTAAAACTCTTCTAAAGAGGCAAAAGCAATGGGGGAGCTGGGACATGCCTGTGAGCATGTCCAGCACAGATATCTTGGTTAAAGTACAAGGACATAGAATGTACTACATGCCTGTAAGCATGGCATGTCTAACAGCTACAGAGGATAGGGCTTTACAAAGAGTTATTAGCACACTTATAATTTATTCTTTAACAAGAAAAAAAAAACTTTAAAAAGGAACTTCTCTACTTCCCACGTGGTGAAACCCTGTCTCTACTAAAAATACAAAAATTTGCCAGGTGTGGTAGTGGGTGCCTGTAATCCCAGCTACTCAGGAGGCTGAGCCAGGAGAATCACTTGAACCCAGGAGGTGGAGTTTACAGGGAACTGAGATCACACCACTGCACTCCAGCCTGGGCAACAAGGCAAAATTCCATCTCAAAAAGGAAAAAAAAAGGAGAAGAAATTAGAAACAGCATTCAGCCAGACTTCATAGGGACCCGGGCAGAAAGCGGCTGAGAACACAGGGCCAGAGGGCAAGAGACCGAGTGGCTTCACCCTCAGCTCTACCACCAGAATAACTGTGGCTGGGCTGGGCTCCTCTTCTCGGCTCCACTCAGCCCGACTTGTAGGGATTGCCAGGAAGCAGATGGAGGTTAGGTATCTGCACCCCCCAACTTGATCAGGCTTTCAAGACCTTATACCCGTTTTGCATTTCTAATTTGGGCATCCTTTTTTCTTCACAAGGGCCCCCAGAATTGCAAAGTTTCAGGCTATGGTGGGTGGATGCAGGGTGCCTTTCTGCAAATACACCCCTTGACCTCACAGTTCTTTTTTTTTTTTTTTTTTTTTTGAGATGGAGTCTCACTCTGTTACCCAGGCTGGAGTGCCATGGCATGATCTTGGCTCACTGCAGCCTCTGTCTCCTGGGATCCAGTGATTCTCCTGCCTCAGCCTCACAGGTAGCCCGGACTACAGGTGTGTGCCACCATGCCCAGCTAATTTTGTATTTTTAGTAGAGATGGGGTTTCACCATGTTGGCCAGGCTGGTCTTGAACTCCTGACCTCGAGATCCACCCACCTTGGCCTCCCAAAGTGTTGGGATTACAGGCGTGAGCCACCATGCCCGGCCGACTTCACAGTTTCTCACTACAGAGATGAGTCAATTACCCAATCCCCTTGAGTCTGGGCCTGACTTATGACCTGCTTTGCTCAAGAAAATGCAGCAGAAGTGATGATGTGCCAGTCCAAACAGTCCAAACCCTAGGTGCGAGGCCTCCTGTGTTTCCCCACCCCGCTCTCTCTCTCTCTCTCTCTCATACTTCCACTTCTGCCAGGGGACCACACCCGGACTAGCGTGCTGGAGAGAAGCTAGAGACACAAGGCACAGCCAAGCTGCCCAGCCCATGGCCAGTGGACCCCAGACACACAAGGGGGCCCACCTGAGACCAGAATGGCAACACAGACTAAACTGCTGACCCACAATCTTGTGCACTGCCAGGCTTTGGGTAGCATTATTGCGGCAATAGAAAGCAAAAACAAAACCCTGCAAAGCCTAGACCCAACCCAGGGCAGCTGTCTCACCCTCCACTCTGCACAGCAGTGACTGCCAGGTGGCTTTCACCCCCTTCCAGCTGTCCCTTGAAGCTCTTCACGATGGCCTCTCCTGCCTATCCTGTGCCAGCCTCCACCGTCACCAGTGACACCCTCTGATGCTGCTCAGATCACAGCAGGCCTTGGACCTAGAGAGCCATTTGCAACTTGTGATTGAAAATAACAAGTGTGGGTCAGGTGTGGTGGCTCACGCCTGTGATCCCAGCACTTTGGAAGGCAAATCACTTGAGGCCAGGAGTTCAAGGCCAGCCTGGCAAACATAGTGAAATCCCATCTCTCCTAAAAATACAAAAATTAGCCGGGCATAGTGGTACATGCCTGTAATCCCAGATACTTGGGAGGCTGAGGCAGAAGAATCGCTTGAGCCTGGAAGGCAGAGGTTACAGTGAGCCAAGACTGCACCACCACACCCAGCTTATTATTTTATTTATTGTAGAGAGAGGGTCTCCCTATGTTCTCAGGCTGGCCTCAAACTCCTGGGCTCAAGTGATCCTCCTGCCTTTGGCCTCCCCAAGCACTGGGATTAAAAGCATAAGCCACCGTACCTCACCAAGCAAATGATTTAAATAATTTTTTTAAAAACATAGAAAAAGATAAAATGAAAAGTAAAAGTCTTCTCTCCATTTCCCCCCTATCATCCCCACCCAGAACCTCAAAGGCAATCCTGTTGGCCTCTATTGCCTCCCTGAGAAAAGTTTATCATACTGTAGCACATAAACCTAAGTAACATATACGCTATTCATCAGACTATATACATCACTCTACCCCTTGCTTCTCTTGCTTAATAATGTACATTCTCCCAAACAGTGAAATGGGAGAGTTCCCTTGACCCTTTTTGTGGGTAGGAACTGGAGTGCACCAGCTCTAGCTCCAGTCAGCCACTTTGGCACCGAGAGAGACGAAGTTTACTTGCTCAGACCACTGGGCTCCACCCCTCATGGGAGGGAGCACACAGGCAAGTGGGTACTGGGGCCGGGACAAGCATTTTGGGCTCTGGCCCCACAGCAGCATCAAGGAGTGGGTTATAATTAATTTTCTTTTAGGAAAGGCACAATGGCTCACACCTATAATCCCAGCACTTTGGGAGGCCGTGGATCACCTGAGGTCAGAAGTTCAAGACCAGCCTGGCCAATATGGTGAAACCCCATCTCTACTAAAAAAAATACCAGCTGGATGTTGTGGCTCACACCTATAATCTCAGCACTTTGGGAGGCCGAGGTGGGTGGATCACCTGAGGTCAGGAGTTTGAGATCATCCTGGCCAACATGGTGAAACCCTGTCTCTACTAAAAATACAAAAAATTAGCTGGGTGTGGAGGTCGGTGCCTGTAATCCCAGCTACTTGGGAGGCTGAGGCAGAAGAATCACTTGAACCTGGGAGGTGGAGGTTGCAGTGAGCCGAGATCTCGGCATTGCACTCCAGTCTGTGCGACAAAGTGAGCCTCTGTCTCAAAAAAAAAAATTACTGCTCTTTTAGCAGTTGCCTTCTACAGATGGCTAAGCATTAAACAGCTCAGTAGAGAGCCAAGGTGACAGCCTTTTTACCCTGCCTTCTTGGTACAGAGTTAAGTGTTAACCAGCTCAGTGGAGAGTCAGGGTGACAGCCTTTTACACCCTGCTTTCTTGGTATCCAGGTTCTTGTCCAGCATCTGGGAAGAATCAGGTTACACAGACTTGAAGGTTGGTGAATGCAGAGATTTTATTAAGCAGTATAAGTGGCTCTCAGTGGAAGGGGGAGACGGAAAGGGGATGGTGCAGGAAGAAGGTGATCTTTTTCTGAAGCCTGGCCTTAGATAACCGGGCTCCTCTCTGAAGTCATGCCATCTGAAGTTAAGCCATGTCTATCCACAGTCTCCAAGGCTCAGTTGCTTCATCTCCTCTCGATGTTCAGCTGCCTGTCTCTTCTCTCTTTCTTAGCCATACTGCTCTGCTCTTCTGCTAGTGGAGCTTGGGCTTTTTATAGGTACAGCGTTGGGGAGCATGGTGGTCCAGGATGGTTTTGGAAAAGGCAACGTTCAGGCAGAAAAACAAGAATGCATATTCTCATTTAGGGCCACAGGTGCAGGCTTGAGGGTGGAGCCCTCGCCAGGGACCTCAACCTCTTTACCCAGTATTTCCCTGCCCCCTGTTTGTATCAATAGTACATACAGATCTTCCTCATTCTTTTACTGTTTTTACAATGCTGTGTTGCATGGATATTCTAGCGTTTACTCCACAAGTCCCTACTGCTGAATTATTTGTTCTTGCAAACACTACAATGAGCGTCCTTATTCACGTATCTTAGTTTTCTTTTTTCTTTTTCTTTTTTTTTTTTTTAAGATGGAGTCTTGCTCTGTTGCCCAGGCTGGAGTACAGTGGCAAGATTTTGGCTCACTGCAACCTCTGCCTCCCGGGTTCAAGCCATTCTCCTGCCTCAGCCTCCCAAGCAGCTGGGATTACAGGTGCACATCACCACGCCTTGCTAATTGTTGTATTTTTAGTAGAGATGAGGTTTCCCTATGTTGGCCAGGCTAGTCTCAAACTCCCAACCTCAGATGATCTGCCTCAGCATCCCAAAGTGCTGGGATTACAGGTGTGAGCCACCACGTCTGAACCTCTTGGTTTACTTTTGCAAGGAAAACCATAGAGTTGCTGAGTCAAAGGACTTTACAGTTGAAACCTTGATAGATATTGTCACTTGCTCTCCAAAATGGTTGCTCAATGTATATACTCCCACCAATGGTGTATGTACGAGTGCCTGTTTCCCCCAAATCTAAGCCAATACTGACCATTACCAAACTTTTATCAAGCCAGTATACATTATATTGTCATTGTATTGGTTAGGATTCTCCAGAGAAACAGAAACAGTAGGCTATATAGAGAGAGAGTTGTCCAAGAAATTGGCTTACATGGCTGTGGGGGGCTGACAAGTCCAAAATCTGTAGGGACGGCCCAAAAGCTGCAAATTCTCAGGCAAAAGTTGATGCCACAAACACGAGGCAGAATTTCTGCTTCCTCAGGGAAACTTCAGTTTTACTCTTAAAATCTTTCAATTAATCAGGGCACACCCAACCAGATTACTGAAGACCTAACGTCGTCTGCTTGAAGATGTTAACCACATCAACAAAGTATCTGCACAGCAACATCTAGATTAGTGTTGAATTGAATAAATGGGACTAAAGCCCAGCCAAGCTGACACATAAAACTAACCATATGTACACAAAAAAAAATCGACCTGTTTACATCCTTTGTTCGCTTTGCTATTGAAGTTTTCTTCTGAGAGCTCTCATTATTATGAAGGATATTACCATTTGTCATATATCTCGAAAATATCTTCCCTTTACCATTTCTCATTCTACTTCGTTTCTGGAATCTTCTGTCAACCAAAATATTTTTATTGCAGCAAACCTATCGATCGTTTTCTTTATGGCACCTGAATTTCCTGTCTTGTTAAGAAGGTCACTCAGATGCACTTTAGGAGCCATAGCAACCACTCCATTCATCAGGTTTTCTAAAAGCTGTCCCTGAATAATAAAGTCACAGAAAAGCAGCAATAGTGTACTTAGACAGCATTAGCCCGGCTCCCATCGAGAGACCAGATAAGGTATGATTTATGTTATGCCCTGTGTTTATCAATGGTCGATGCAACAGCTTTAGAAAAAGCTTTGCAGGACGGGGCGCGGTGACTCACGCCTGTAATCCCAGCACTTTGGGAGGCTGAGGTGGGCGGATCACGTGGTCAGGAGTTCGAGACCAGCCTGACCAACATGGCAAAACTCCGTCTCTACTAAATATACAAAAATTAGCCGGGCATGGTGGTGGGCGCCTGTAATCCCAACTACTCAGGAGGCTGAGGCAGAAGAATCACTTGAACCCTGGAGGTGGAGGTTGCAGTAAGTAAAGATCACGCCATCGCGCTCCAGCCTGGGCAACAGAGTGAGACTCTGTCTCAAAAAAAAAAAAAAGGAAAAAGCTTTGCATCTTCCTCAAAATCGCAATTGCCCATTTTGTTATTCAGGGCCCTTTTCAGTAGGAGCCACTTAACAAATTCCTTATAGCAGTGTATACCAGGAGAAAATACCCAATGGAAAGGACTCAGGCGTGCAATGCCAGACAAGTACCACGCACCCCACCTGGTTTTCCACTTTGTCTTGACTACCCTCAAACCTCTAAGCAAACACAATGCTCACACACAGTAACAAGCCAACTTCACTCTGGGGTGGAAGATTTGTCCCAACCCACCCCACCCCTACACACACACACACACACACACACACACACACACCCCTATTCTTTGTATGTTTTCTCAGGCACTCTCTTGAACTGCCTTCTCGTACTTGTGGGTTTGTTTGAAACCACCTTTCTCCATTGGAAGGGAATGAGACACAAATACAGACATTAAAAAAATGACTCAAGCGGAGAGAACAAGGATGCTTGTCCAGATAATGGCAAAGTTGACCCAGAGGTTTCCGTCTGAACCACAATTAATTAACATTTCCATAAATGCTAAGAAAAGCGCAAAGAGGGAAGGCAAGATGAAAAATCTGGACTCAAAGTTGGCATTCAGCTTCTCCAAGCAGTGAAATTGGGAACCAACCTGGAGAAACCTAAGGAATTTTCAGAAGCTGTTGACTGGCGAGAGAAGCTCCACTATGCATCTGTGAAACCAGAAAATCTGAGACAAGTCTCAGTTAATTTAGAAAGTTTATTTCGCCAAGGTTGAGGACGCGCCCATGACACAGCCTCAGGATATCCTGATGACGTGTGCCCAAGGTGGTCAGGGCACAGCTAGGCTTTATACATTTTAGGGAGACAGGAGACATCAAGTACATTGGTTCGGTCTGGAAAGGCAGGACAACTCAAAGCAAAGGCAGAAGACTAGAAGCGGGGAGGAACATTCTTTTGAGTTTCTGATGAGCCTTTCCAAAGAAGGTAATCAGATATTTTTCTATCGGCCGGGCACCGTGGCTCATGCTTGTAATCCTAGCACTTTGGGAGGCCGAGGCAGGCAGATCACAAGGTCAGGAGACAGAGACCATCCTGGCCATGGTGAAACCCCATCTCTACTAAAATGCAAAAAATTAGCCAGGCATAGTGGCACGTGCCTGTAGTCCTAGCTACTCAGGAGGCTAAGGCAGGGGAATCGCTTGAACAGAGGAGACAGAGGTGGCAGTAAGCCAAGATCGTGCCACTGCACTCCAGCCTGGCAAGACTCTGTCTCAAAAAAAAAAAAAAAAAAAAAAGCTACGCATCTATCTCAGTGAGCAAAGGGGTGACTTTGAATGGAATGGGAGGCAGGTTTGTCCTAAGCAGTTTCCATCTTGAGTTCTCCTTATTGATTTTAGGGGCCTGAGATACTTTCCTTTCACATATCTGAAATAATGAATTTAGACAGCTCCATCCCTAACATTTGGAGGCCAGGGCTAGAATACAAATGGAAGCCCACATACCATGTGTCTTAATATCTTAACATTCTAAAGCAAGCTCAAAAAGTTATCAAATCAAGTGTGTCTAAACTCTCCCTCCTGAACAAAACACCGTCTTACTGACATGGAAGCCAGGTTAGCATGTGGGATTCTCAGAAGTTCCTCACTAAAATGTAGCAGCCTAGGGACAGCCACCCTCCTGTCCCCAGCCCCCCGCCCACAAGCTCCTCTCCTTGTCCTCCTACCCTTGCACACCCCAACCGCAAAGGCTCTCAGAAGAATGCATAAGGCTCCACATCAGCTCTGTCCACAGCTCCTGCCAACAGTCACCCCTTGGCCATGCCACAGATCTAGGGACGCAACAGTAACAGCGACCCTGGGGCAAAGTGCAGTCAGTCTACAGGAGGAACAGGAGCCTTGGCCTTGTGGACACATCGCTTCGTGGGGGAGAGGCACAAGCAGAGGAGGAGCAGGCCTAAGGGAGGTCCCAGGCTTAGGAAGAGATCATTCAACAATGCTTGTAAATAGATCAGGGCTGAGCAATCCATGATGGCCTAGGTAAAAAGCTCTTAGAGTCATTGCCAATGGATTTCTTTCTTTCTTTCTTTTTTTTTTTTTTTTAGAGACAGAGTTTTGCTCTGTCACCCAGGCTGGAGTGCAATGGCACGATCTTGGCTCATCGCAACCTCCACCTCCTGGGTTCAAGTGATTCTCCTGCCTCAGCCTCCGAGTAGCTGGGATTACAGGTGCCCGCCACCACACCCAGCTAATTTTCGTATTTTTAATAGAGATGGGGTTTCACCATGTTGGCCAGGCTGGCCTGAACTCCCGACGTAAGGTGATCTGCCCGTCTTGGCCTCCCAAAGTGCTGGGATTACAGGCGTGAGCCACCGTGCCCAGCCATTGTCAATAGATTTCTGATGCTGATAAAAAAAAAAAGACCATGACCAATGTGAGAGGATCATCCTGCCCCGCCCCAAGACAAGGTTCAGCTGAATCTGAAATGCCGAACCCTGTGTGCACCCCCGGACCCCACTGAGCCAGAAAAGGTTCCGAGAAGACAGGGACTGTTTCCTATGATGAAAACTGATGGGAACTCGTCACCCTGGAAAGGAAAAGGATAAAAGCGAAAAGAATCAGAATCTGTCATGTTCTTTAGGACGCGAATGAGGGGAATGTGGATGGACTACCCCCTCGCATTTTGGAACATTTTCTCTGGAAAGCACTTCTTAAAGCCTGAGGAATTTAGATTCTAGATGTAAATTATTAAAACCACTGCATATAACAAACAAATGAGTTATCTAACCCAGGAGGAAATAAAAGCCAGAGAGGTTCAGGAGGTGGGTGGGGGCACAGTCAGGGGACATCCAAAGTTAACACCATGGACAACCTCACGGTCAGCAGACACTGATACGGATTCCCTTCCATGCCGTTGTCAGAGTTGAACAGCGGCTGCGCCTGACCAAGGAGGCCTGGTCAATCTCTACGCTTTTATGCTTTTGTTGTTTTTATGTCTTTATGTTTTTACAAGACCAGCTAAAGTTTGCATCTCCTAGTCCTTTCAAACAGCCTTTAATTCTTGTCTTTGGGAAGAGTCCACTGTCCACTTTGAAACCAAGGCATTGGCTGGGTGTGGTGGCTCACACCTGTAATCCCAGCACTTTGGGAGGCCGAGGCGGGCAGATCACGAGGTCAGGAGTTCAAGACCAGCCTGGCCAATATGGTGAAACTCCATTTCTACTAAAAATACAAAATTAGCTTGGTGTCTGTAGTCCCAGCTACTCAGGAGTCTGAGGCAGAAGAATTGCTTGAACCTGGGAGGCAGAGGTTGCAGTGAGCCGAGATAGCGCCACTGCACTCCAGCCTGGGCAACAGAGTGAGACTCCATCTCAAAAAAAAAAAGAAAAGAAAAAAAAAGAAACTAAGGCATTTATCCACTCGCCCATTCATTCATCCATTCATTGAGGGTACCAGCCTCTGGGTGCATGTAGCGTTCTTCTCAGTTGTTTATGATTTTCTTTCAAACCTTTCACCTGAACTTCCAAGCTAATTATTGCCCCTACTCCCTCCCAGTTCAGACCTCCCAGAGGAAGGCGCCTTCCCCCTCATTCCCAGAATCTGCTTTTCTTTGAAATGTTGTCTGCTCCTTGCTCTAAGGCCAAGTGTGCAAGACACATACCAGCCATCTGATTTTGTTTTCTTCTATAGACTGGTTTTTTGGGGTTCTCCCACACAGAAGATCTATGGACATTGTGTTAGTCCTGGTCTTCCAAAGAGGAGAGTTAAAAGGGAATTAACCCAGGCACGGTGGCTCACACCTGTAAACCCAGCACTGTGGGAGGCCAAGGCAGGCAGATCACGAGGTCAGGAGTTCGAGACCAACCTGACCAACATGGTGAAACCCCATCTCTACTAAAAATACAAAAATCAGCCGAGTATGGTGGTGTGCACCTATAATCCCAGCTACTCAGGAGGCTAAGGCAGGAGAATCGCTTGAACCTGGGAGGCGGAGGTGGTAGTGAGCTGAGAGCAAGCCATTGCACTCCAGCCTGGGTGATACAGCAAGACTATGTCTCAAAAAAAAAAAAAAAAGGAAATTAAATGTGCAAGAGTTTTACTGGAGGAAATGCCTATGAGAAAAATAGAGTAGATGCCAGGGAGGTCGGGGAGCCTTCACACCACGATGCAGGTTGGATCCCCCGTGAAGGAGAGAGGGCAGAAAGGTTGCGTGGAAGTATCCTAGACCACCTTGGAGTCTCTGAAGGGTCGTGCAAGGCCATGAGGGAGTCCTTGAGCAAACTCAACTATTAGAGGGGTCCTGTGTCTCCCAGGAACAGGGCTGCCTCAGTGTCCCTGCCTTGCTCTGCCTTTGGCTGGTAATTGCCCATAGGAAGCATGACTTCAGTGCAAACACAATAATGTTGGATTTTGGAGCGTGGCAGTGGGGACTCTCAGTCATTTACGCCCCTGTGGTTGGAAGTCTGAAAGACACATTCTCATGGTCACTTCAGATGCTCATTAACTTGGGTGGCAGGGAGATCTCCTCTGTGCCTTCATGCCTCTTTCAGTGACTTCAGTGGAAAATCAAGACTTTAGTGTGTTTGTGCGTCTCGGTGTATGTGTGGGTGTCTGTGTGTCTGTGTGCGTATGTATGTGTCTGCATGTATGTATGTACATGTCTGTGGCTGTGTTTGTGTTTATGTTTGTGTGTATATTTGTGCTTGTGTATATTTGTGCATGTGTGCATGTTTGTGTATATGCTGCATGTCTATGAATGTGTGTGCCTGTGTGTCAGTGCCTGTGTGTATGTGTCTGTGTGTATGTGCACATGTCTGTATGTGCATATGTATGTGTGTATATATATATATGTGTTTGTGTTATACATCTCTGTGTGTGCACGTGTGTCTGTGTGTGCATGACTATGTATGTCTGTGTGTTTCTGTGTTCCTGTGTGTGCATGTGTGCTTGTATTTGTATATGTGTGTACATGTGCTTCCGTGTGTGTGTCTGTGTGCATGTGCACAGTCTGTGTGTATGTGCATGTGTGTGTGTTCTATGTGTATTGTGTGTATGCATGTGTGTTTCTGTGTGTGCACATGTGTTTTGTGTGTCTGTGTGTGTGTCTGTGTGCATATGTGTGTTCTCTATGTGTGTGCATGTGTTTGTGTGCATGTGTGTTCTGTGTTTCTGTGTACATGTTTTTGTGTGCATGTGTTATACATATGTGTCTGTGTATGTATTTCTGTATGCATGTGTGTTTTTGTGTGTGTCTGCATGCATGTGTGTGCTGTGTGTGCATATATATTTGTGTGTGCATGGGTGTTCTGTGTGTGTGTACATGTGTTTTTCTGTGTCTGCATGTGTGTCTGTGTCTTGTGCATGTGTGTTTGTGTGTGTGTGTGTGCATGTTGTACACATGCATGCTCAGAAAAAACCCACTCCTGCAGCCACAGGGACATCTCTGAGGCCGACTCACATTGCAGCCCCTCACCCCTCTCTCTGTTGCTCCCTTCCAGACCATCCTGGTGGGCGACAGTGGTGTGGGGAAAGACGTCTCTGCTGGTTCAGTTTGATCAGGGCAAGTTCATCCCAGGCTCCTTCTCAGCCACTGTGGGCATCGGATTCACGGTAAGCACTGGCCGGCACTGCCAGCTCTGCGCCTGGGCTCAGGGCCCCAGTGTGTTTCTGTTGAGCACCAACAGGAACAGGTGGACACCGCTCACATTGGCTCATTCACGGAGGATTAACGAGAAGACTTGTTCGCCAAGGTGGAGGAGGGTGTTGGGTGGCCAAGTGGGAGGGTGCACTGCCCCTGGGTAGTCCAGGAACTCCGCTGACCTCTAGCCTCAAGCAGGAAGGGAAGGCACCCTCACCAGAACCTAGAGACAAAGAAGACTGTTGGGTGAGCCGCCTGGCAGGAGCTGCATGGGACCTTCAGTGGACGGACCAAGCAGCCCATGGGAGTCCCCCCAGGCAGGCAGCCAGGAAAACAATCCCCTGTTCTTCCTCACTCTCCTCCTGCTCCCCATCTCCTTCAGGAGCTCCACACTGGATGAACGCAAGTGGAAGCCAGAAAGCAAAAAAAAAATCTTAATATGGGATCGCTCAGGTCAGCCCTCCAAGGCAAGAAGATTCCGGAGGGACAAAGGGACAACAAAGTTTTCAGCACAGTCCAAACTTAGCATTGATTGTCACACGGGTCTCAGGGAGTTGGCAGGCCGAGGCTACAGTTCCGTGTTTAGCCCTCGGCAAAATGATAAAAGGGAGGCTCGGGTTAAGGAAGCCCAGCACCCTCCCAGCGCCTCCCAGTGCCCTCAGCTGTTTCTGCTCACAGCCCCTTTGCGGGCCAAGAGATCCCTCCTCTCCCACACATCCCATCTCCCGGCACTGTCCTGTGCCTGCGGCCGCAGCTGCCCTAAAATTCCTGGGAAGACCTTGGGAGAGGGTTCCACTCCTCTCTTGGACTGTGGCAGAGGAGCAGGGCCCACCCTTGGGGATCCCAGAATCCTAGCATCCCGAAATGGAGAAGAGCAAACATCTCTTCTTGGACAATGTGGATGTTTGGGAGCCTCTGGGACTGGAGCACAGGGCCTGTGAGGTCGCACTTGGGGTCGGGTTGCAGCAGTGCCATGCTGATGGGAAGAGAGAGGGAAAACCCAGAAAATGGGCTTGCTCACTGGGTCATAGCCAGGAAGACAGGGGTTCAGAACGGACATGGTTTCCGGGTGACCTTCCAGGAGGCAAAGTGGAAGCGAGAACCTGGCTCGGATATGTTCTGGGGCCTGGAATCATCCTGAAATACCAGTGCCTAGGGCTCTCAGCCGACTGGGAGCGGCTGGGCTCCGGTAGTGCTGAATAGGGCAGGGCTGAGACCCAGGAGGCCAAGGCTGCCTGGCAATCCCTGCGGTCTCGAACCACACTGCCATGAAGTGGACCAGGATGACCTGGTGCCAAGCGTCACCCACCCCAGCCCAGGCCCAGTCTGCCCCTCAGCAGCCAGGGCACACCCTGCCCTCAGGGGCATACCACATCTCCTCACCCACCCTTCTGCGTGTCTGGTGAAGAGGGAAGAGTGGGGGTGAATGTGGCTGAATCAGACATGCAAAATCTGATTCACATTCCACAGACCACAGAAGTGAGATCTCCAAATTTTGCTGCTAGCTTGGGGAAGAAAACTGGGGGCCGATTTCTTTTGAAGGAAAAAGAAAGTGTGTGGTCAAACTATGAGCCCTAAGCGCTGAGACGGGGACAGGCTGGGGTTTCCCCCTGGACACGGCCAGCACCCGATGTCCTGGTGTATCTCAGGACAAACCTGTTGGCTGCTTACGCTGAGGCCCTGGCCAGAAACTCAGCCTAGAGACACCTGAGCAAAGAACTGGAGGACATCGGGGTCTCCTCCAGATATCAGCGGTGTGGGGGTCCCCAGAGAGCCAGGCTACCAGACACTCGTTTACCCATGTGTCCTTCACACTGAGGTTTGAGATACTGCATGGATAAGGGCCCTAATGCCGGCCAGGCTGAAGCCTGGAACTCCTGCGTGATGGGAAGGGAGGCAGAAGCTCCCACCGGCTCCACTCAGGAGGCTGAGTGCGGCCCAGGTGCCAGGGGGAGGGACGGAGCCCCTGGTCTCCCACTTAGGAGGAGCCAGAGGTGAGCAAGGTGACTGCCTGGGGTGTGCCTTCACCCCATAAACTACCAGACCCACTGCCTTCTGGAAGTGGGATCTCCCCAGGTCCTGTGTACATGCCTCTCAGCCAAGACCTTCCCTAAAGTCTCCAGCACCAGCTCTATCAAACTGGCTGTGGAGGTCCTGCCAATGCGGTTATGGGGCACTGACATCAGTAGGGTTCACACAGGGGTCTTTCCAGCCAGCCCTTCACACCACAGTTCAGGTCCTCCTTGTTACCTCTCTCCTCAGTTTCCCCCAAATTCCCTAGTCTTGCCTTGACACTGCTGCAAAATTCCTCTTTCAAAACCCTCACTCAGGCCAGGCATGGTGGGGCTCACACCTGTAATCCCAGCACTTTGGGAGACTGAGGCGGGCAGATCACTTGAGGCCAGGAGTTTGACACCAGCCTGGCCAACATGGCAAAACCCAGTCTCTACTAAAAATACAAAAATTAGCCAGGCGTGGTGGTGTGAGCCTGCAGTCCCAGCTACTCGGGAGGCTGAGGCAGGAGAATAGCTTGAACCAGAGAGGCAGAGGTTGCAGTGAGGCGAGATCGCACCACTGCACTCCAGGCTGGGCGACAGAGTGAGACTCCGTTTCAAGAAAAAAATTAAAAAGGTGCCAGTACCCCCTCTCCAGCTCTCCTCTCCCTGCACACCCCTCGAGCAGTCCCTCTGTAAAGCACCCGTTCTGTTCCCTGGTAACCTGAAGCTGCTTACAGAATGTAGAGATGCGGGGTAATGGAAAGGGCGGCCCAGGTCACAGAGCCCCTGAACTCTGCTACTGGCAACCCCAGACACACTCCCCACCCGCTGTCACCAGGAGCTGCCGGGTGCCTGGGGATATCCTGGCAGCTCTGCTCAAAATGATCCACGACTTCATGAATTCATTTGGCTCCTCCGAGCCAGGGTGAGTGTCACAGGTTAAGAAGGCCCGCCCCGTCTCAGGATCCGTCCACTGGGAGATGTGTGCTGCGCTCTCCCCTGGTGGGGACGTTCTGGGTACAGCCCAACAGGCCAGGGTGATCCAGGGTCAAAGTCCCCGCACCAGCCAGAGGCCCCAAAACACCTCAGCTCACTTGTGCTGCAAGGCGAGTGTGGGTTGGTTAACAAAACTATGTTCAGATGAGCTCGGGCGCCGCCTACTGTCGCGCTGCGCAGCGGCTACAGGAACGCATCCGCAGCAGGCGGGGTCCCCCGCGGCCCGCTCCCCCGGGGGCAACCAAGCCCGCGGCTGGCGACCTCAGGGGGACCGGAAGATGTGGCCCACGCCCACAGAGCCAGGCTGGTGTTGCTCGGGGAGGCTGTCCGTCCCTTGGCGCCAAACCCGCCGCTCTGCGCGCCCTCGGGGAACAGCCAACTCATAGCCGGTGGCGTCGAGGGGACGGCGGGGAAGGAGGGAGGAGCCTGCGGGGTCCTGGTCTAGGGAGGGGAGGAGTGGGCGGGGCAGTTCCTGCGCTCTCCCTTGCCTGCGGGCCGGCCCTGCTCACCTCTCGTCTGGGGACATGACGGGCGCGGCAGGCGCCACTGCCACCCGGGATGGCGAGGCCCCCCAAGCGCTCCCCCGCCCTCCAGTCCGAGCTACGAACTCACGGGCAAGGTGGGTGGGCCTTCTCCGTCAGACCCCAGCCCTCCTCGGCGCAAGCCTCTTCCTGGCAGCGTCTGGGTTGGACTCAACCCTTCCCACCCCCGGTAGCTGGGAGGGTGGGAGGGAGGGAGAGAGGGTCAGGACACAGCCCCTGAGGCTGTCCCAAGTCCTAGGGGTCTCTGCTGGTTCGGTGGGGGGCGGGGCGCGGAAGATCGCCAGGACTGAGTGATCCCCCACGCCGGCCCCAACTCAGTTCTCTTCTGCCACACTCTGGCCGATTTGAGCCCCCGGGAGCCCATGCTTCTTGGTGAGGGTTAAGCGCACAACTCTCATGTTTGGGAAGCGCTGGGAGCTCAGGCTGGGAAACGCTGGGAGATGGGGGACCGCACGGAGACTCGGAGAGGACGTCCCCTGCTGGCGGAGCAACTGGCGGTAATGCCATTTTCCGAGCTAAGCTCTGAGCTGAGATCTGAAATCCAGGTTTGAGGCCTGAGGTCCCCCAGCTGCTCCCCTCCCTTTCCACCCGCTCCAGGAACTGCCTCCCCCACCTTCCTCTCTCAATCGGAAGCCCCTCCTCCCAGAAGGAGGTTGCCAGCCGGCCTGCAGCCCACCTGGGAATTCTTCCAACCTGAGAAAGATCTCAGTGGATGGTCTCTCACGCCCCGCACTTGAGAGAGCTCCTGGGCTGCTCTCAGGGGCTTGCCTCCTCTACAGGAGTGCCCTGTATGGAAGCGAGTGGGGGCAGCAGTGGACACTGGTCTGTCGCTTTCCATCTGTGATCTTAGAGTGAGCAGGTACCAGAAACTCTGAAAGAATTGGTGAGGGAGCCTAGAGCTTCCACTCCTCCTCTGCAGAGTTAGGGGTGGCGTGAGGGCTATCCTGGATTCTGCTGCATGGCCTTGAAGGAGACCTGCCTCTCTCTGTACCTCAGTTTCCTCCCCAACCCCAGGGCTCACCCTTGCTGGAAGCCTCAGCCTCCACCCCAGTGTTTCAGGGGAAGCCACTCAGCAAGTCAACTGCCCAGAGCCGTTGAGATAGGCGTCCTGTGTGGGCTTGTGGCAGGAAATGGGCCCCCACCCTCCGGGGAAGGGGGAGCTGCTGCTGCCCAGGCCCCAGGCTGAGGGGGACTGCCTGACCTTCTTGCCCTGCAAACCAGCTGGTTGTTTGCCTAGGAGGTGGCCGGGCTAGGCAGCTGTTTGTGTTTGGTGGAATCACCAAGCTGGGGTGGGTAGCTGGCATCGTTTGCTCAAGGCAGCTGTGATCTGCAAAGTACACAAAGACTGGGCCTCCCTCCCTCCTCCTGCTCCGGGGCTGGACCCAGGAGCCAGGGAGGAGTGCAGGCTCCAGAGAGCTCCTATCCTCCACCCGGCCATCTGTTCCCAGGCCAAGCAACATTAGCAAGAGAGTTGGTCCCCAGCCTCCCTGGAACTGCCCCAGGGGACTGAGCCCAGGACCCTCTGAGTGGAGCCTGGCAGACGCTCCTTAGACCAAATGGGTGATGGGGGCCACAGGCAGGCAGTTCCCACCCCTGGGCCAAGTCTTCCCTGGGTCTTAAGTGGTTCACGCCACGATGATTGGCCCTAGCCATGACCAGACTCTAGAAAGGCCTCAAAGAAATTATCCCTCCTCCTTCTACTGACTATGGAAACCATACCACAAAAAGGTTAAGGAATCTTCCTGAAGTCACACAGTAGGCCATTTACAAACCAAGACCCATCCTTCATACCCCTTCTGCTCAGCCGCCCCTGCCTCTCCACCAAAGTTGACTAATCCCAGTACCCCATGCCAACAGCAGGAATGCCTTTGGGCTCCACAGTCAAATTCAGAGCCTCAAAAATAATTCAAACCTAGTCCCCGCTCAACCCATGAAGCCATCTAACCAGCAGTTGGGAAAATCCAGCATTGGGTCTAGACCCCTGTTCTCCAAGACTGGGGAACGACGGACAAAGGGCTCCTCTCCACCATTCCTGCGTGTACCTGGAGATGAGCAGAGCCTCGCCAGATGGTAAAGGAGAGGGCCACACCCCTCCATAGGTTCCCTCCCCTGGCACTCCTGTCCCCCCGATACCCATAGCGACCCCCGGATGCCCATCTGCAGCCATGAGTCCCATGTGGAAGGTTTCTGCTGAAAGAACTTGCGACTACACATCTCAGCACTTTAGTATAAATTTCAACCTTCCCTAATTCATGCAATTTTTTTTTTTTTTTTGAGATGGAATTTCCTCCTGTTGTCCAGGCTGGAGTGCAATGGTGTGATCTCGGCTCACTGCAACCTCCACCTCCCAATTTCAAGCTATTCTCTGGTCTCAGCCTCCCAACTGGCTGGGATTACAGGAGCATGCCACCATGCCGGCTAATTTTTGTATTTTTAGTAAAGACAGGGTTTCATCATATTGGTCAGGCTGGTCTAGAACTCCTGACCTCAGGTGATCCGCCCACCTCAGCCTCCGAAAGTGCTGGGATTATAGGCGTGAGCCACTGTGCCCAGGTTTTTTTTTTTTTTTTTTTTGAGACAGAGTCTCGCTCGGTCACCCAGGCTGGAGTGCAGTGTTGCAGTTTTAGCTCACTACAACCTCTGCTTCCTGGGTTCAAGCTATTCTCCTGCCCCAGCCTCCCAAGTAACTGGGGGTTACAGGCATGCACCACCACTTCCAGATAGCTTTTTGTATTTTTAGTAGAGACGGGGTTTCACCATGTTGGCCAGGCTGATCTAAACTCCTGAACTCAGGTGATCCGCCCATCTTAGCCTCCCAAAGTGCTACAATTACAGACGAGAGCCACCACACCTGGCCTTATGCAACCTTTTAATAAACATAAAATGTCATTAGAAACTTCCAAATAAAATGTCGCAACCCCCCCCCAAAAAAAAACTCCAAACAATAGTCGTTATAGAATATGCAAAATGACCATGCCCCACCCCCCAGCAGATCTTGATAGACTCCCTTGGGTGGGAATCCTTGTCCAAGATACTGACACTTCCATTCATATCAGTGTAGCCCAGCCCATGCGTGTACTCATGAATGGACAAGGGATGACATGAGTCCACAGAGGGGCAGAATCTCTGCACGATGTGGCCATGGGCAAATGTGGCCAGCATCTAGACTGTGCAAATGTGGTGTTTCTCTGGGGCCACCAAGCGCACTTGGGGACCTATTCATGGTGAGGTCTCAACTCAGGCTTCCAGGAACTTGAATGAGGGCAGGAGGGTCAGAGGGAGAGCCTAGGAGGCTGAGCCAAGGAGCTCCAAGAGGAGAGGCAGGGTGAGGGCGGCGGCAGGCTTTCTGGAAGCAGGTGCCCCTTGGTGCGGTCAGCATCCGTGCCAGCCCCCACTTCTCCTCTGATCCTCTCCATGTGTCCCTCCTGGAATCCCAGAAGCTCCCTCTGACTCCCTATTAACTGCCTCTGCCCCCACCTCCTAGGTGATGCTTCTGGAGACTGAGGCGTCGGCAAAACGTGTTTCCTGAATCCAATTCAAAGATGGGGCCTTCCTGTCCGGAACCTTCATAGCCACTGTCGGCATAGACTTCAGGGTGAGGTGGCTGCAGGCGCCTGCTTCCAGCATCGAGCCAGGGCTGTGGCTCAGGCACAGGGGATTGCCCTCCGGTTGCTCACCCTGGCTCCCAGGGACTCCCGAGGCTCAGGGCTGGAAGGCACACAACCCACTTCCCCAGGACCACAGAGGTGGCCGGGTCAAGTAGACTGGGCAGGGTTGGCTCCTTGCCCAACTACAGGATACAAGAAAACAAGACTGAGTCTTCGTGTCCACCTCCATTCCTGGGGACTTCTCCCAAGCAGGGCAGCCATACATATGGCATAAGCAGAATGTCTTGGCCCTCAGAGCCCCTGCTCCTTGCCCTCCTACCTGTGCCCCTTTGGCAAGGCCTCAAAAGGTCAAAACAGTCTTCTGGAGTTCCGGGGGAAGCACAGCCCTGCTCTGGGGTTTAGGAGCTGGGCTTGGCCCAGTGCAGTGGCTCACACCTGTAATCCCAGCACTTCGGAAGGCCAAGACAGGAGGATCACCTGAGGTCAAGAGTTCAAGACCAGCCCTGGTCAACATGGTGAAACCCTGTCCTCTACTAAAATACAAAAAAATTAGCTGGGTGTGGTGGCGCGCGCCTGTAGTCCCAGCTACTTGGGAGGCTGAGGCAGGAGAATGCTTGAACCCGGGCGCGGAGGTTGCAGTGAGCCAAGGTCGCGCCACTGCACTCCAGCCTGGCGCCTGGAGAGTGAGACTCTGCCTCAAAAAAAAAAAAAAAAAAAAAAAATACAAAAAAAATTTCCAGGCATGGTGGCGTGCACCTGTAATCCTAGTTCAAACCAGTAAGAAACAAGTAAAACTAGTAAAAAAAAAAAAAAAAAAAAACTATTAAAAATAAAACAATGCCAGGAGCGGTGGCTCAAGCCTGTAATCCCAGCACTTTGGGAGGATGAGGCAGGTGGATCACAAGGTCAGGAGTTCAAGACTAGCCTGGCCAAGTGCTGAAACCCCGTCTCTACTAAAAATACAAACATTAGCCGGGCGTGGTGGAGGGAACCTGTAATCTCAGCTACTCGGGAGGCTGAGGCAGGGAATTGCTTGAACCCGGGAGGTGGAGATTGCAGTGAACCGAGATCGCACCACTGCACTCCAGCCTGGGTGACAGAGGGAGACTCCATCTCCAGAAAAAAGAGCTGGCTGGCCACAGGAGGAGACAGCAGCTCACGAGGGACCCTCCTTCTCACCTTGATGACTCCATCTTGCAAATCCTCATCAGAGATGCTGAGTGCTACACACCCAAAGCATCCAATAGAGAAAAGATCTTACCCTGGCAGGTGGGGCTCTACAGCTTCAAGCAGGCAGAAGACAAACGCTTCCTTCACTAGTGGGCAGCTAAGAGGAAAGATGCCACTGCAGATGTAGCCTCAGGTCCCCAGGATGTAGGCAAGCATTCCATCCACAGGGGCTCAGTCACAGTCCCAGGGCCAGGCTCCAGGAGAGGGAGACCAAAGTGGGGAAAGGGCAGGGCCTCCAGCAGCACTCAGGCCTCCAGCCCTGGGCTGCCTGATGCCTGGAGAGCCAGGAAGCTTCTCAGGCTCCTCTTGCCCTGCTGTTGTGTGAAGGGCAGACACAGTCCCCAGAAGAGAGGACTCCACAGTGGAGATGTCTGGGGACGGGGTTCCTGCTGCCCTGATGGTATGATCTGGCTGGAGATGGTTCTGGGGCTTGCTGCACCCACTCTCGGCCTGGAGAGGGACCAAGACAGGATGTCTGCAGAGCTGAAGAGCCACCCGACTCCTGCCCTCCCAGCCTCTGCCTTTTTCTCTTTCAGAACAAGGTGGTGACCGTGGATGGCATGAGGGTGAAGCTGCAGGTGAGGCCAGAGGCTGGGGTTAGGGAGGGACGGTGGAGGATCTGCCCTTGCTTCTCACCCTGAACCACAGGAGGCCTGCAGCCCCTGCCCTCTGCCGGGGGTAATTTCCTGTGGGGCCCATGAGAGGAAATGGCTTTTTTTGTTTGATGTCTGCAGAAAAAGCGGTTCCCAGGCACCCTCTCGTCTATGAAAGGCAACTCAAAATGCCTTCAGTCAAGCTTAGCCTCCATCCATCTCCTCCCCAGCTGCCTAGGCTTTGTCTGCTCTTAGGAGGTGGGACGTCCCCCAATCCCTGGGCTGGGGGAGAGGAGATGATTCTGAATGAGCTTGAGAACTCAGTAACTGCTACTCTCCAGGTTATCGGATGCTCAGGAGCTCATGAGAACCTAAAGAAGGAAACAGCCCCACCTTCCCACAGACATCTCATACCACAAAGCAGGCCCCCTCCACCCAGCACAGTCCTTGCACCCAGCCTCCTTCTAACCATTTCTCCATCCCTTCCCAGATCTGGGACACCGCCGGGCAGGAACGGTTCCGAGCGTCACCCATGCTTATTACAGAGATGCTCAGGGTAAGTCCCTTGCACCCTCCATCCCCTACCCCAGCCCCTTGGTAGCACCCGTGCTGCTGCCTAAGTCCACTCTGTGATCCTCTCCCCCCCCTCCAGCCTTGCTTCTGCTGTATGACATCACCAACAAGTCTTCCTTTGACAACATCAGGGTAGGTCCTCCCTTCCCCCAGACTCCCACCCATAAACAGCCACAGCAAGGTCTATGCAGACTGAGGCTGCTTCCGGCCCTGTGGAAAGGGGGTGGAGCGTGGAATCCTGCTGCCTTCTGAAAAACACCTGCTTGTGACTCAGAAGTCATATCTGCTGCTTTGTATTTGATGGACATGTGGGCATGAAAGCCAAGCAGGCGGTTGTGACCCTGTGCCACCTGCATAGCCCTCATTCTGATTCATGAAAGTGTTTCGTGACAAAGTGTTCACAACGGCCCCCCCACTCCACCCTGGATAATTATCCACAGAGACCAAGGGGAAAAACCCAACCAGAAAAGTCCACACATATATCCAGGGCAAGTTGCAAGAAAGTGACTCAGTCAGGCAGAGTGAGTGGCTATGTCCTCACAACCAAACTATTACAGAGACAAAAATTTGATAAATTCGAGCACCAGTTTAGTGCACAACATTGTATAGGTTTCATGAATTCCCTGACCTCAAGGACAATTTGCTGACAAGCAAACTAGGAGAATAAAACATCTGTATAGAAAAAGGATGGAAAATCCATGGCACTCATACTGCCACCTCCAACCCCATGTCTGTGGCAGGCATCACTAATCAATCACAGTACTCTTGATCACTGAAACCCTTATGTGGTCTTAGAATCTTCAAGAGGACACTCCAAGAAATCACTGGTGACAACCAACTGATTTGTTAGATAAGGTCTCCACACAGCTGGATCTTCCACAGAGCTGATAGTTGCACACATGAAATGGGGGAGGGTGAAGCCATTGTGTGAGCCACAAGGAAGGCCACCCAGGCCTGGATGGGCCAGAACAAAGGTACAGATGAGAGAATTCACAGGGCATCATGTTTAAGGCAGTGAGTAACTGGGGATAGTCAAACCGGGCAGAAGGAGGAAGGGGCGGCGGGAGGAGAATGCCAGTCTCAGCACGCCTCTCCCACAGGCCTGGCTCACTGAGGTTCATGAGTATGCCCAGGGGGACGTGGTGATCATGCTGCTAGGCAACAAGGTGAGTGGCTCCGGGGCGGGGTCAGCCCAGCCCCGCCCTTCCTCAGCCCTAGCCAGCCCCACAACCACCCAAGACAGCTGTCTAGGCATCCTTCCTGAAAAGGACTCTGCAGACTCCAGCTCAGGGGTCAGACATATCCGGAGGCTTCTGCCCATCCCACCTGCCCTATTTAAAGCTCTGGAAAGTCCGAGTTGTTGCCTGAGAAAGCAAGGGATGCCCAGTTCTCAGCCCCCTCAGAGCAGAGTGAACAGGGTCCTAGGTCAGGGGCTAAGACTGCAAAGGGTTAGCCCCAACTGCTGTCCCCTTCCAAGACTGGGTCACCACACTTTTTACCAAAGGTGAGATCCCAAGGCTGGTAGTAAATTGGGCAGAAACCCTGGCCCCAGGCCAATCACACCTGCCTGCAGTGCCTTGAGCCACCAGCAGAGGGCAGGCAGTGCCTACGCCTGGGGCAAAATATGGTCCAGCTGGGGTGGAGGCCTCCTTCCCCAGAGTGACCCATTTGGGCTTCACAGGCGGATATGAGCAGCGAAGAGTGATCCGTTCAGAGGACGGAGAGACCCTGGCCAGGGTAAGTGACTGTCTGTGGGACAGGGTGAAGGGTGGGGGCAGCCCAAGGCTGGCCCTGAGGACACACTCTCCCGGGCAGGAGTACGGAGTTCCCTTCCTGGAGACCAGCGCCAAGACGGGCATGAACGTGGAGTTAGCCTTTTCTGGCCATCGCCAAGTGAGAGCTGAGCAGGGAAGGGAACTGTGCAGGGCAGGGCGGCACCCTCCAGGAATCCAGCAGGGCCCCACCCCTGGACACACCTGCATTCTGCAGGCTGAGGTCCATTTGCTCCGGACCACGGGGGAGGGGGGAGGGGGCTGCTCAGCTCCTCACTCCGGCCGGGCCCAGCCCAGCCCATTGCCTCTTCTTCCAGGGGAGCTTGAAATACCGGGCTGGGCAGTCAGCGGATGAGCCCAGCTTCCAGATCCGAGACTACGTGGAGTCCCAGAAGAAGCGCTCCAGCTGCTGCTCCTTCGTGTGAATCCCAAGGGGCAGAGAGGAGGCTCCGGAGGCCCAGGGGGATGCAGCTGTCCCCCGCAGGCCTGGCTTATTCCGAGCGCCTGAGCCAATGGGGAGAAAGATGGAGGACCCAGTGCACAGCCCGTTCCTGCCAGGGAGCGGTACTCCAGCTCCTGCTTGAGTTCCTGCGGTCTCCCCATCCACGGGGAGGGTAAAACACTTAGCTTTTATTTTAATAGTATGTAATTTAGTACCAAAAAGGCACCTGGATACCCAGAAAACCGAGGCTGGGACCTGGTGGCCCTTTTGCTTTCTAGGACCTGGGGGGCTGGGCCACCCTCCTAGGCATAACAAAGGTGGTGATGTTATGTCCCCAGCTCCGCCCCAGGGGACGCAGATGCACTTTGGGGGTGAAGGCAGGTGATGATTCCACCACACCTTCAGTTCAGCTGGAGAGAGGCTGAGCCGACGGCAGCCTTCACTGGCTCCTGCTCTCCAGGAGCTTATCTTCGCCCCATCCCCCCAAATGCGTGAGCCTTTGTGCTGTGAGGGAGACCAAAGCCTCAGGGACGTTAAGAGATACAGGAGATGGGAGGGGAAGACAAAGAGCAGAGACTAGGGTCTGGCTGGCTACCTCTGGCCTTATTGACACCCCCCCTGGAGGTGTGCCCCTTTTCTCCAGCACACAAGTACATTGGGGCACCTGGAAATACTGGTTCCAGGCTCCTGCTCTCTGGACCTCAGATCCTGGGGAAGCCCCTCCCCGCTGAACCCCTGGCTTAGATACCTTTCTGCCTGTGCCCCTAAAACCTCAGGTCAGAACTAGGAAAATACTTTTGCTTTTTATTTTTTTGAGATGGAGTCTCGCTCTGTTGCCCAGGCTGGGGTGCAGTGGTGCAATCTCTGCCCACTGCAACCTCTGTCCCCTGGGGCTCAAGCAATCCTCCCATCTCAGCCTCCCAAGTAGCTGGAATTACTGGTGTGCACCACAACGCCTGGCTGATTTTTGTATTTTTTGTAGACACGGGGTTTTGCCATGTTACCTAGGCTGGTCTTGAACTCCTGAGTTCAAGTGACCTGCCGGCCTAGGCTGGGATTACAGGCAGGAGCCACCACACCCAGCCTAGATATTTCTTCTTATCCCAAACCTTTGGCAGGCATGCAGCTCCACAGGCAATTTCTTCAAGCAGCTGAAGTGTTTAGCTTTCCTGGGTTAAGAGCCAGATAAGGAGAAATCCCTTTCCTAGGTTTGGAATGTGTTGTGAACAAAAGAGAAATCCCTGGCTTCTGGAGCTAGTCGGAGATGAGACTAAGCAAACCCCACCCAACATGCATCCCTTTAAACCCAAGCTCTGCCTCCTCCCTGACCACTCATGCCTTTTTTGTTTTTGTTTTTGTTTTTTTTTTGGAGACGGAGTCTCACTCTGCTGCTCAGGCTGGAGGAGTGCAGTGGCCCAATCTCAGCTCCCAGGTTCAAGCAATTTTCCTGCCTCAGCCTCCCAAGTAGCTGGGACTACAGGCACATGCCACCACGTCTGGCTAATTTTTTGTATTTTAGTAGAGATGGGGTTTCACCGTGTTGCCCAGGCTGGTCTCAAACTCCTGAGCTCAGGCAATCCGCCCACCTTGGCCTCCCAAAGTGCTAGGATTACAGGCATGAGCCACCATGCCTGGCCACGTTTTTTTTTTAACTTCTCAAACAGATACCAGGGCCTAAACTGCTTTACCTCCCCTCCTACTGAGTCAGGTTAGGGTGTGGGAGGTCACCCATGAACGAGTTAAACCACGCAGTATGTGTAAAACATGGCCATGTGGGTACGTCTGGGGTAGAGAGAGGGGGTAGCAAGGAGTTCCTGTGGCCTCCTTGGTCACATGTCTCCCAAAGCCCTGACCCCTGCCATTGGAAGTGGACAGGAGACATGAGGTCATGACCTACAGGCACCGTTTCTGCAGCTCTGTAGGCCTGGGGAGGGGAAGATAGGGAGGAAGAAATATGTGCTGCACATTTCTGAGGCTACTGCATTTGCTTTCAAGGCAGAAATCTTGCTCTGAGCAGTCAGCAGCTCCCGTTTGGGCCCGATAAGGAAGTTCTCCGTGGCCTGTCCCAGGCACAGCAGGGAGGAGCATGACATTGCCAGTCTCTTCTGGGGCCCAAGGCAGGTTGCAGGAGATCCAGTCACCTAGACAGCTCTGGGCCTCTTGCATTTGAGTTTTTCATAATTAAATTGCAGTATTTCAGAAAGCACATCCTGTCCACTGTTTCTTTGAAGTGAGTGTGGGAGGGGGTGTCCTGTTAACGGAATGGTCATTCACTGCCAAAATCATCCCATCCTCCTTCCTCTGTGTCTGTCCTGAGGGTCAGCTCCCCCCTTAACAGACTGTCTCCCTACCTCTGTGACCAGCCTCTCTTTGGCAAGAGGGAGCTAGAAGGCTTATCTTACAGTCCTAATCATTTTTCTTTCTCTGTTGAAAAAAAAAAAAAAAAAACCAAGGCTCTGTTCCCTGTGGAGTGTACCCAGATGTTGATTACCTGAGTCTGTTCTGCTTCTCCCCATCCCACCTCCCTAGCCAAACGCTGACACCAAAGCCCACGCCATTGCCCTAGGTGTCCTGTCTTCAGTGAGTTGCCCCTCGAGGTCCCAGGGCCCGCACCTTCCCAAGCAGGGATCAGACCCTGCATTCCTCTATGCGAGTCCTGGGACAGTGCAAAGTGGATTAGGGTTAGGATTCCCACAAACGGAAAAATGTTATTCAAACAACTCTGTAGGGTCCGAGGAGGCCCTCAGTCTTAATTCTCAAGACTGCCTGGCCCTCGCTGCCCCGCGGGAGCGGTTGCCCCGGCAACAGCCGCTCCCCCCTTAAGCGGAGCTGCACCCATGCCTTGGCTAAAGGCTGTTAAAACGTTGGCCGGTGCAGTGGCTCACACCGGTAATCCCAGCACTTTGGGAGGCCGAGGTGGGCAGATCACCTAAGGTCAGGAGTTTGAAACCAGCCTGGCCAACATGGCGAAACCCCGTCTTTACTAAAAATACAAAGAAATAGCCGGGCGTGGTGGCGGGTGCCTGTAATCCCAGCTACTCAGGAGGCTGAGGCAGGAGAATCGCTTGAATCCAGGAGGCGGAGGTTGCAGTGAGCCGAGATCGCGCGACTGTACTCCAGCTTGGGTGACAGAGCAAGACTCCGTCTCAAAAAAAAAAAAAAAAAAAAAAAAAAAAGTTAGGGTCCTTTACCCGAGGACCTCTCCTCACTCCCCGCCACAGGTAGGGGAAACCAGGCCGGAGCCGGCGGGCCCCACCGCCCAGAACCGAGAACTGAGCGGGCCCCGCCCCTGCCGCCCCATCGCCGGCCGCTCGGCAACAAACACTTCCACTTCCTGAGCGCTCTGTCTTCGCCCGCCACTGGGCTCCGAGCCGAGCACAGGCCCCGCCCCGCACGTTTCCATTGGCCGGCGCCGTTCACCCGGCCGGAGCGGCCCGGCCCGCGGCCCCCGATTGGCTTGCGGAGGTCCACACCCTCTGCGTGGCCCCGCCCCCGGGGTAAGGAGCCTGGGCGGGCTCTGGAAAGCTCAGATGCCGCGCGGGGCGGGCATTGGTCTGCGCCCATCTCTTTTCTCTTCAAGGCTCGCGGTGGCCGGCGGTTCTCGGGACACCTGCTCGCTTCGCCCGTCCCGCGGCGCTGGGCTTCCCTGCCGCGCTCCCGGTTCTCTGGGCGGGAAGAAGGACTGAGCCGTCCCGTCCCCAACGGAACCCCGAGTGGCGCAGCTGAGCCGTCGCAGGGCGAGATGAGCGCGGACGCGGCGGCCGGGGCGCCCCTGCCCCGGCTCTGCTGCCTGGAGAAAGGTCCGAACGGCTACGGCTTCCACCTGCACGGGGAGAAGGGCAAGGTGGGCCAGTACATCCGGCTGGTGGAGCCCGGCTCGCCGGCCGAGAAGGCAGGGCTGCTGGCCGGGGACCGGCTGGTGGAGGTGAATGGCGAGAACGTGGAGAAGGAGACCCACCAGCAGGTGGTGAGCCGCATCCGCGCCGCGCTCAACGCCGTGCGCCTGCTGGTGGTCGACCCCGAGACGGACGAGCAGCTGCAGAAGCTCGGCGTCCAGGTCCGCGAGGAGCTGCTGCGCACCCAGGAAGCGCCGGGGCAGGCCGAGCCGCCGGCCGCCGCCGAGGCGCAGGGGGCTGGCAACGAAAATGAGCCTAGCGAGGCCGACAAGAGCCACCCGGAGCAGGTAAGCCGGGCCGGGGCGGCGCCGGCTGGAATGGGGTGGGAGGGGGATCGGGAGGGACCCAGGAGCCCTGGCCGTCCAGCCCCGCGCCCGCCGTCGTCTTTCTGAAACTCTAGCTGCGAGGGGGAGACCGCTTCCGCCCGCCGACCAGGCGCCCCGGCAGATCCTAGGCAGGCCTGGGGCTGCGTCCCGCTACCTCCTCTCCTTCGCTGGCTGTGCTGGGAGCCTGAGCGCCTTTGCCACCTGCACCTCTTGTTCCCTCTTTGAGAGGGCGGCGCAGGGGAACCCAGTCCCCCTTCCCTCAGGTCTGTGTCTGCTCGTAATCCCCCCAATCCTGCCCCTCCCTGGCGCCCTCTCCTCGTTCACCCCAGTCCCCAGATGGGCTCGGGAGGACGACTCTCCGCCCCAGAGGTGCCAGCTTCGTCCACCACCCCTACTTCAAAAACTGGAGGAATAGCCTTCCTCCTCCTGTGCGGAGCCCCGGCGCGAGGAGGCCCTCCCGCAGCCCGCCGGTGTGTGCCATCAGCTTCAGCCCTGCTGGACTTCATCTCCTGGAGTCCGGTGTAACTTCCAAGGGAGAGAAAGCCCCACCATCTCAGGGCGGTGTGGGGGTGCTTGGCGGGAGGAGGAGCCAAGGCATCTCTGAGTGGTGGTTCTGCCACCCAGGAGGATTTACGACTCTCAGGAATGTGAGGAGTAAGCGCCTGTATCAGGGAGGGGAGGGCGAAGACCTTGGAAGAAGGGGAAGATGGCTGGGGGGGAGGGGAGAGAGCTCCTGAGGCACATGGCGAGCTGGTGGTCTTGCCCTGGCCTTGCCACGCTCACTCTGGTGCCCACACAGCCAGCAGGCCGGTTGCTTTTTGCCCATGTTTGGTGTTTGTCCATGGGATCCCAGTTTGGATCAGCTGCAGGAGGGGCAGCTGGCAAAACAGGAGTTGTGCTGAGCCTCCTGTCCTCAGAGAGTGGAGTGGGCAAGCTTCGGGTGCACACTGGAGGGCAGGGCCTGAGCCTCCCAGGGCCCCTTCAGCTTGCAGCAGCTCTCCCTGGTGGCAGTGTGTGGTGGGAGTGTCCGTGGGGCCAGGAGGATCCTCCGTGGACAGAGAGACGGCACAGTTCAGCATTAAGGTGGAAGGCGAAGCCCTAGGGGATCAACTGGTTAGGTGGAAGTGAGGTCACCAGAGGCCTGTCCGGCCAGAGCTGGGTGCTGGGAATGCCAGGGCCACCCGGCTCCCCACTTCCTGCCCCTGCCAAGCTGGCATTGGCAAGGGGAGGGGGAAGGGATCGGAGCACCCGGAGCAAGGGGTTGACACCAGAGGTTGGGGCCAATGATCTCCAATCCCAGGCAGAAATCCAGTGTGAACTTCGTGCTGAGTCCATCGATCGATTTGACAGTCTTTTTTTTTTTTGGACTTTGGTACTCACACAAATACCCCCACCCCTACTACAAGTTGCAATCTCATTCAGCCCCTCCCTTTGCCCTTTTGGTTATGCTGCTGGGTGCCAGAGGGCCTGGGAGGCTACTGTGGAGGCTTGGCATAGCACACACACTCAAAAGCAGCAGCTTTGAGCTTCCTGGGCGAGCGCAGAATCTGATTCTTGCAGGTTTTGGAGGGACACCTACATTTGTGTGTACTTCCTTAGACCAGGAGATGAGAGCAGAGCCACCAGCAAATCCTGGGGACACTATCACCAGCCAAGTTCCAGGATTTCTGAGCTCTGGTTCTGCCGTCTGTGCGGTGGAGGCATTGGATGATGTGATGCCTGCCTTCTCCAGAACTTTAGAAATGATTCGAAGTACTCGAGCCCCTTACTCAATGCTGAGCTGCACTCCATCAGGCCCAGGCGTTTGAATCCCAGCTCCTTCAGACTGACTCAGCACCACTGAGTCCCTCTAGCAGAAAATCCCACCATTCTGTGTGTTGAGTTTGCAGATGGCCCATGCAGTTATTACAAAAAATGTTAACATTGTAAGAGTTCTATTTTTTAAAACGCATCCCTTTCCTACATAAAGCATCAAATTGAGGTTTACCAGTTTATTTTCCTCTGAATTTGTGTGCAAGGTGCGGCTGTTCCCTTATCTTCATCAGCTCTTAAGTGAATATCTCAGTGGACAAGCGTGGCACAGAGAGTGGTTGGCTGCGTGGCCTCTTGTTGGGAAGACCAGCTGTGTCCAGAACTACTCAGGACAGAGGCTAAGGAGTGCCTGTAGCACTGGCCGTCCCGCTGGGGAGTCTAGGCCTAAGGAGGTGGAAGTGGCTCTCCAGCTCTGCCCACTGGCTTTGCACATGGCCTTCCCCGCATGCCCAATGGGGAGAGAGGAGCAGCAATACCCGCCCTAGTACTCCCCCTGCTTAAAGCCCTCCTCCCCGCATTCACCACCAGTCACAGGATAAGGCCTAAACCCTTGAGCCTGAGTCCATAGTGCCAGCCGGGCAGGCCTGAGCCAGCTCAGCTGTACTAGCCGGAATGCATGGAGCCAAGTTACTTCACTTTGCAAGCCTCCATTTCCTCTTGTGTAAGTTGGGGGGTGATGGCAGCTGCCTCGGAATTGCACAAAGCTGTGTGTAAAGCAAGCAGCTCAGTGCCTGGCACTGAGTGCAGGTTCAGCCAGCCTTTGCAGTTGGTACTGGAATGAATACGTATTTCACAGTGATCATTGCACACCTCTCCTGGGGCAGCTAGCGCTGGGTCAGCCTGCCTAACTGGGCAAGTGCCACTGTGGCCAAGCCTGGCACCCACCCAGTCAGTGCCCAATCGATGGTTACTGTTAAGAGTGATATGTTGTGGCCAGGTGTGGTGGCTCACACCTGCAATCCCAGCACTTTGGGAGGCTGAAGTGGGAGGATTCCCTGAGCCCAGGAGTTTGAGACCAGCCTGGGCAACATGACAAGACCCTGTCTCTATTAAATTTTTGTTTCTTTTTTTCTTTCTTTTAAGAGTTCTATACTATTCCATGGCCCTTCTCCATCTGGCAGCCTGTTCTCACCACTGCCTCCTACCCCTGAAACCACACCAAGAGTCCGAATTCCCCTCCAGCCTCTGAGCCTTCACACCCTGACATTCCTGTCCCCTCCCAGGGAGCCTGTCCTTAATCCAGTAGGCAGAGTTAGCACTTCCATTCCTTCACTTTTTTTTGGAGACAGATTCCACCCAGGCTGGGACGGGTGTGGCGATCTTACCTCACTGCAGCCTGGACCTCCAGGGCTCAAGCAATTCTCCCACCTCAGCCTCCCTAGTAGCTGGGACTACAGGCATGCACCACTATGCCCAGCTCATTTTTAAATACTTTGTAGAGATGAGGTTTTGCCATGTTGCCCTGGCCGGTCTTGAACTCCTGGGCTCAGGTGATCTGCCAGCTTCAGCCTCCGCCTCCTCTTTGTCCTTACATCTTTTATCGCTCTGAACACACGATATTGTAATCATCTGTTTGTGTCCTTTTTCTCCACTACATAGTAAGCGCAAGAGCATCAGCTGTGGCCTATTTGTGCTTCTATCCCCCAGCGCTGTGCTTGGCACACGGGAGGGGGAGGCTCTCAAAAACAGTTTTTGAATGAAGGAATGAATATATAACAACTGTCAGAGATCTTGTCCTCATTCAACTCATCCCACCCCACTCAGAGATTGGAGTTCGAGATAGAACCGACCTACTCCTCTTTCTTGCCTGCTAACAGCTTCCATTTGGAAACTAGAAAGCCAAAAGTCTGGGCTTTGGGGTGAGCCAGATCAGTGTTTGAATCCCAGCTCCGTCGTTTGCTGGCTCCAGGATCCTGGGAGTTCATTTTTCCTTGCAAGCCTCAGCCTCCACCTCTGCGAAAGGCACTGCCCGCAGGGTTATTGGGAAGATTCGATGACATGACAGGTGTGTAAATGAAAGTGCCCAGCTTGGGGTGGTTCCTGCCACTGACCCTGACCCTGATCCCAGAGACAGAGAGTGCAGGCACCCCAGGGAGCAAGGTGGGTGGGTGCGTGCGCACAGTTAGCCAAGGGCCATCAACCTCTTTCCCAGGGTGGGCAGGCTATTTTACACCAACCAAGTTGGAGCTCTGGTAGGGCAGAACAGATTGAGCTGCAGGGTGTTTGGATTGGAAATGGACAGGGTACGTAATTGCTTGTGTGTTGGGATCCCTTTCTTTGCTGGCAAAACAGTGTAGCCCCCTGGTTCCAACGTTCAGGTTCCTGTGAACTCAGTAATTCTGGAGATGAGTATCTGGGAGTTACAGCGGGGCTTCCTGGCCACGTGCGGGGGACTTGTGCCAATAATCCCAGCACTTTGGGAGGCTGAGGTGGGAGGATCGCTTGAGCCCAGGAGTTTGAGACTGAGAGCAGCCTGGGCAACGTAGTGAGACCTCATCTCTACCAAAAAAAACGGTTGGGGGAGGGGAGGGGGTGAACAGGGACTTCCTTCTCAAGAGACTCCATGTCTAAATGGGGTCCTGTGCCCCTTTCCCAGAGTTTCCATTTCAGTGGTCCTTGGGAAAGTGGGCCAGGGAATTAAAGAAATAAACTCAAGCCGGCATGGTGGCTCACACCTGTAATCCCAGCACTTTGGGAGGCCAAGGCAGGTGGATCACTTGAGGTCAGGAGTTCAAGACCAGCCTGGCCAACATGATAAAACCCCATTTCTACTAAAAATATGAAAACTAGCCTGGCATGGTGGCAGGTTCCTGTAATCCCAGGTACTCGGGAGGCTGAGGCAGGAGAATTACTTGAACCTGGGAGGCGGAGGTTACAGTGAGCCGAGATTGCACCACTGCACTCCACCCTGGACAACAAAGTGGGACTCGGTCTCCAAAAAAAGAAATAAGAAACTCAGCCGAGGTCTTGTTGGTGCTGCTGGGCTCTTTATAGGGAGAAACCGGAGCTCTAGACTCCAATAGTAAGTGTTCCTCTGCTTCTGTTGCTCTAGGATAGAGTGGCCCTACCTGGAAGGAAACTCGGGTTTGTAGTGTGCCTTTAGGCACTCTGCCTATGACATAAAGATATTGATATGCATTTCTTTTTTTTTCTTTCTTTTTCCTGAAACAGAATCTCGCTCTGTGGCCCAGGTTGGAGTGCAGTGGTGCGATCTCAGCTCACTGCAACCTCAGCCTTCCGTGTAGCTGGGATTACAGGCACCCACCACCACACCCTGCTAATTTTTGTATTTGTAGTAGAGACATGGTTTCACCACGTTGGCCAGGCTGGTTTCGAACTCCTGACCTCAGGGAATCTGCCTGCCTTGGCCTCCCAAAGTGCTGGGATTATAGGCATAAGCCACTGCGCCCAGTTGATGCACATTTCATTGATTCCCCCAGACAAATTAGCTATTTTCTCCATTTCATAGGTTGACAGTAAGTGTTCAATACATGATAGCTACTATTTGTGTCTAGCAATGTGCTAAGTACTAACCCTGTCTGTCTCATTTAATCCACATGACCATCAGTGAGCCAGATACTGGCCCCATCCCCCACCTATGGAGGCTGAGGCTTGATTGGTTAAGGTGGCCATGGCGGGTCCCAGGACTCTCAACTAGCGACTCAGTTCCCAGGCAGTGCAGGGATGTGTCTTGGAACCCAGCCCTCTGACTCTAGTGCCTGCACATCCGTTTGGCCACACGAGTAGGCTGTGCTTGATGGCTGACTCTGCCAGGCGTTTCTGCCCATCATATTCTGAGCCACAGCTGGACCATCACAGAGGCATATTCGGGCTGCTCGAACTGGCTTCCCATAAGGGTCCAGGGCTTTCAGGTGCTCCTGTCCCCAGCAGGGCATCCTTGCAGTGCCTCAGCCCGGAAGGGGCAGGCTCCTGCCCCAGACCTTCTCAACATGATGTGATAGGTCAGTCTGGAATCTGGTAACCAAGCATCTACCCCCCACCCTCACCCCCTAGAACCTGCACAGAGAGCCCCCCCTCCGAGGGTGGTCTTAACTGTTGACTGAAGCCTTCCCCCTCATGGTAGGACAACTCACTACGTCCCCAGACTCCTAGGCAATGTTTAGGTTCCTGCGCCCTAGAAAAGCACAAGAGTGATCCAGACTCCCTGAGGTCCAGGTCATCTCAGGTGGTGTGGGAACGCACAGAGAACACTGGCCAGGTTCAGGTCCCACTCACTGCTGGGTGCTTGGGAACTCTGAATTCTCCGAGACAAAGGCTGCAGCCTCTCCCTGTGTTAAGGTCAGGGGAACAGCAATGGCCGTGGAGATCTAGAGGAGTGTGTTTGGGGCAGTCTCAGGCAGCACAGTGGCTGGGAGTGAGACTTCTAGGTCTGTGCTGTCTGGGCAGCAGCCACCAGCTTCATGAGGCTCCAGGCACTCGAGGTGTGCTAGTCCACATGCAAAATGCACATCAAATTGCAAAGCCATAGTACAAATAAAAGGATGTACAATAGCTCAATTCTTAAAAATGGATTCCATGTTGAAGTGATAATATTTGGGATATATCATGTTAAGTAAAATATTCTATTCTTTTTCTTTTTTTTTCTTTTTTGAGATGGAGTCTTGATCTGTCCCCCAGGCTGGAGTGCAGTGGCACGATCTCGGCTCACTGCAACCTACGCCTCCTGGGTTCAAGCAATTTTCCTGCCTCAGCCTGCTGAGTATTGGGGATTACGGGCACTCACCACCACGCCTGGCTGATTTTTGTATTTTTAGTAGAGACGGTTTCACCATGTTAGTAAGGCTGGTCCCAAACTCCTGACCTTGTGATCTGCCCACCTCAGCCTCCCAAAATGCTGGAATTATAGGCTTGAGCCACCGTGCCTGGCTATTTTTTTTTTTTTTTTTGGAGACAGAATCTCACCCTTTCACCCAGCCTGGAGCGCAGTGGTGCAATCTTGGCTCACTGCAACCTCCACCTCCCAGGTTCAAGTGATTCTTCTGGCTCACCTTCCGGAGTAGCTGGAACTGTAGGTGCATACCACCGTGCCCAGCTAATTTTTTTTTTTTTTTTTGAGACGGAGGCTCCCTCTGTCGCCCAGGCTGGAGTGCAGTGGTGCCATCTCAGCTCACTGTAGCCTCCGCCTCCCAGGTTCTTGCAATTCTCCTGCCTCAGCCTCCTGAGTAGCTGGGACTACAGGCGTTAAGCCGCCATGCCCGGCTAATTTTTTATATGTTAGTAGAGACAGGGTTTCACCATTTTGCTTAGGCTGGTCTCGAACTCCTGAGCTCAGGCAATCTGCCCGCCTTGGCCTCCCAAAGTGCTGGGATTACAGGTGTGAGTCACTGCGCCCGGCCTTTTTTTTTTTTTTTTTAAAGTAGAGACAGGGTTTCACCATGTTAGCCAGGCTGGTCTTGAACTCCTGACCTCATGATCCACCCACCTCAGCCTCCCAAAGTGCTGGAATTACAGGCATGAGGCACCGCGCCCGACCCTGTTTTTCCTTTTTAATGTGATGACTAGAAAATCCTACATTCCACACATGGCTGGCATTATATATCTACTGGACAGCGCTGCTCTGAATCTGAGCTCAAATCCTGCCTTTGCCTGTCAGCCATGTGTACTTGAGCAATTGACTCCAGCTTTTTGAAGCTAGGTTTTCCTTTTCTGTGAAATGCTAGCAATAATACGTTCCTTGCAGGACTATAACTGGCTCCTTAAGAAAATACATCTAAAGCCCTTAACTCCGTGTCTGGCATGCAGTAGGTGTTCAGTAAATGGCAGCTGCTGTTTGTTACTTCAGCGTTGAGCCCCAATTTCTTGAGCTTACATAGCCTCTTGGGACAGCCCCTAGGGGTTAAATCCACAGACTTCTGGGAGGAGGAGGGGATGAGGAGGGGATGCAGAAGGGAAGGCATGGGGCAGCCAGCCCTGGATGGTGTCCAGCCAGGCCACAACCCAAGTACCAGCCTGCTCCATCCCAGGCTTGCCCAGCCCTGGGGAGATGTGAGCCAGACTCTGCCCCCTCCCGCCCCTGTGGGTCTCCATGGCTGGCACAGGGAGAAGAGGTTACTAGCCAGAGAGAGAACCTGGTGCAGGACCCCTGAGTCCCGGGGGTGTCTGTCAGACCAGCAGCCCTCACTTTAGTTTATGTCTCCCTCCTGGCTCCCACCCTACCAGACTCCAGGGAAAGCTCTTCCCCACTGAGAAATAGGAATTCAGAGATCAAGGGCTAGGAATGGTGAGTGACCTTTTTGTAAATGGAGGTATGCACATTCCCCACTGCCTGCACAGACCTGGAGGGATTTGGGGGTGTAAGGGGGTCCCATAGGGTAAAATGAGATGACATCAGGGCCATTGGGCAGGGGGCCAGTGGCAGCCAAGCCCATGGTACCTTCTCCTAGGGTAAGGAGAAGACACCTTCTGCCTAGAGGTGTGGACACTGGCTAAGTGCTGGAGCCCCTCAGCACTTCCCACTGCCCCCAGGCTGCCCGTCACGCAGCACCCTAGGCAAGGCCAGCTGTCTCCATCCTGGCTTCCTTGAAGGGCCAGCACCAGGCCCAGCCCTGTCTCCAGAATCTGTGGAACAAACTGAGCTGCCTCCTACAGCAGCCGTGGCTCTTACCCCCAACATAGTCCTGCCACACACCCCAGCCCCCAAGAATAGCCGGGACTCCTTCCTGCTCCCACCATCCTGCCCACTTCCATCCTCTTGTTGGGGCTGATATTCCTGTATTGGGCAGCAGGGCACTGGTCTTATTTGCATAAACAGGAGTCCTGGGCTGGGGGAGGGGCAGTCTTGAGAGGTGAGGTTATCTCTGTTGTTCCCCCTGGATACCCTGGGGGTCTTCCTACTTCTCCAGCCCCTTTCCTCCAGGGGCCCTAGCTGGCTGGCTTGAAGGAAGCAGGCTGGCTGTTTCTGTAGGGCCCATCACCATGGCATCAGCCAGGGAGGGGGCTGGGCCCCATGGGGCGTTGGCCCCCAGGCGCCCTTAGCTCTCCCTGAAGGGAGGAAGGAGGAGCAGGGAGTGGCCCTGGGCCTGCTCCCCAGAGACGGTCACTGGGATTAGGGTATCATCTTTCCCCAGCTTTCCAGGTGGCTGCTGGTGGCACCTATTGAATTCCGTGCCCGCCATCCGCTCCCTGTACTGCGTGGGTGGAGTTGATGGGGCGGCCACTAGGGGTGGGGCGAGTGTCCCTGGGGGAGGACAGATGAAGGGAGGCAGCCTGAGGGTGGAGGAGGCCCCAAAAGAAGCATGTGGGGGCAGCTCTCCCAGCAGGGTCTTTTCTGGAAAGCCAGTCAGCATTGTGTGAAAGTGAGTCTCCAGCCTGTCTAGCCCTGGGTCACCCCAGCCCAGCTGTGCTGCCCGCAGGCTGCCGTGGCCTCCGTTTCCCTCCTGTCGATTCTGGCTCTCTGCCAGTCTCCTCTCTGAGCAGATCCTGATTTTGTCTTGAGCCTGGGTCTCCCGGGCTGTCATCACTGGAGGTCCCACTTGCCCTCTGGAACTCACTGGAACTATGTTCCTTTTGAGTCTCCTCCTCCCAGCATGCTCTGGGACCCCTGTAGCTGGCTCCTCCTGAGCTCCTGGGGGCCACACACCAAGCCCAGCGTGCCTGAACATCACTCCCATTTACCCCCTTTCCCCAGAGGCAGAACCTAACCCTGCCCCAGCTTCAGGGTGAGGGTCCAGGAGCAATGGTGGCTGAGCTGGGCCAGGTGCCCCGCCCATCCCCATCATCTCCTCTCAGTGCTGGGCCTGGACAGGCCAGGCCCCACAGATCCCCAGGGGACCTGCCCCAAGGGACTCCTCCTGCCAGCCCCAGCCTCCACCCAGGCTGGGATGGGCTGGCTTGATGGGCTGACTCAGCAGCTGGCACTGACACCTCCTGGAGACAGCTGGGAGGCTCCTGCTAGGAGAGGGGTGAGGAGGAACAAGGTTGGTCTCCCTGGGAGAGTGGGGGACCCCCCCCCCCCCCGTGTGAGGGGAGGGAGTCTCTAGGGACTTGGACAGGAGGCTCTGCAGGTACACTGGAGCTGTCTAAATGCTGTCTGGGGCCTACTTGGGGCTTCCCATCTCCTTGTCCAGCCACCCTCAGGTCCTGGAGCCACCACAGAGCCACATCTAGACAGAGCAGTGGAGCAGGTCCCAGCGCAGGGGAAGGGAACAGAGGGCACCTGAGCCCCTCAGGCCGGGTCCACTGTTGCCCCTTGAACAGCACAATTTGGAGCTTTGGCACCATATGTCACCAGGCAAGGGGTTCTAGGGTGAGGGTCAGTAAGGGAAGCCCACAGCACAGACACCAGGGCCAGGGCATCCCAAAGGCAGCTAGCACAGCCCTGCCCTGCCACCCGGGAGGGGGGGGTACGGGGTGGGTGCCCGGAGCTGCCTGTCCCCAGCCCAGGCATGCCCCTGCCCTGTCACCCACGCTAGGCTTCATCCCCCAGCTCAGGCCGTAGTTCCAGCTTCGAGAAGCCCTGAGCACCCGGAAGGAAGGCTGTGGTTTCTTCAGCTCCCAGCCCACCTCCAGCAGAGGCTGCAGCCAATACCCTGGAGAGAACCCCTGTCTGCCCTCCACTGCCCGACTCCTGCTGGGACCTCACCTCCCAGTGGGTTGCCCCATCCTGGACTTGCACACTTAAGGAGCACTCTGCAGTGTGGTGGAAGGAGGACAGGCTCCAAGTCAGAGACCAGAGTTGGAGTCCTGGCTGTGTGATGTCAGGCAGTGGGCTCAATATCTCTGAGCCTCAGTTTCCCCATCTCAAGAACAGCTGGCAAGCCCCAGCCAGGTTACTATGGGAAGGGTTTGGGGAGCATGGGACTGTGGGAGGGAGGTTGGAGGAGGTCACTGGAGCTGCCCCCCTGCCTGTCCTGAGATTTCACCCCCCACACTTTCTCAGGGTGTCAGGCCAGGTCCTGCAGCTCGGTCTGGCTGAGGCAAAAAGCTGCGCCTGTCCTGGTGACGGCAACTGGTCAGACCTGTTTCTGCTCACCTAGGCGGCCCGGGGGAGGGCCTGGCTCTGGCTTGGAGCTTTGTGGAGGGATTAGCTCTAGGGGGAGAAGAACCTCACTTACTCCCGGAACACGATCCCATAGGGCTGTGGGAGTGCCAGGGGTGAGCCTGGGGCAGATGACAACGGAACAAGCTGGAAGTGGGCCTTGCAGTGAGGCAGGGGATGGGCCAGGGGGAGAACAGGGCAAGAGGAGGCTTCATTCAGCCTGACTTCGGGGTTCCTGCGCCTCTGTAAGCCACTCACTTTTTTACCACTCACTTAACTGCCTTTGTTGTTGGAGTGAGGGACCCTCGAGCCTGGATTTGGGTATGAAACACAAGCAAGAAAGACCTGCCCAGGCTCTTAAAGGAAGGCAAAGTCACCCTCTAACCACCCCCAGAGAGGGGAAGGGCTGGGGATTGAGTCTCCTGCAGATGGTGGCAGCCTCCTGGGGCTGGCAAGTTGGGGCAGAGGCCCATAAGCCCTCCCGTGCATGCCTTCTCACCCGTCCTGGCCCTCTCCACTCCCAGCTGGGGATTTGGGTTTCAGAGGAGCCTGGCACACACGCCCCCACCCTACCAGAATCTCACTCCCAGCTTCCTATGACTATTCATTAGTACTCACAACAATGGGAAAGTCTGGGTGTGCACAGAGAGTTTTTACAGTTAGAAAAGGTTTCAGTCAGTTACCTCACTGGACCTCACAGCAACCCTGGGAGGCAGATGGCAGTCAGAATGATCCATAAATGACTTGCCCCAGGTCACACAGCTCCTAAGCAGGGGGAGCCGGAACCTGGCTCCGGGCCTTGACTATCCACTGTTCATTGTCTGATGTGCTGAGTGATAACTCAGGGCGAACAGGCTGGACAGTAGTCAGTGGCCCTGCACCAGGCCTGGAGGAGGGGGGAGAGGGACAGGGGCTCTGGCATAGCATAGTCCTTGGGCACAGGCTTCCCCCGAACTGTTTTCAGCTGAGTCCGAGTGCTCAGAAGAAATCCACATGTGCCCTTTTAGTAGGTCCCACCCTCCAGGCCACAGCCACCCTGGGCTCCCGTTAGCCCAGCCCTGCTCTTCTCAGTCCCCTCCGCATTCAGGCTCCTCCATCTCTGCGGTCTCTATGCTTCCTTTGCCACCTCTGCCCCCCCGGGTGGTGGGGGGTGGGGTCCTGGAACACCTGAGGATGGTCCCCTGTCTTATCCACGTCCCCCTGCTGTGCCACACAACAGGATTTTGGTTATCTGCTCCTTCTAGCTCCCTTTTGTCTGGGCCATTTGGCTTGGTGGGGGTGAGAGGGAGTTCATGTATATGGGAAAAGGCTTTACTGTAAACACACTGGCCAGCTTTCAGTAAACACCTGCCTCTTCCTTCCCTGCTGTAGAGAATGGGGTACAAAGGGGCTGTGGGTCCTCAGTTACATACCCCAGGTCCCCAGCCGGGCTGACAGGGGTGCCACACTCTGCCCTCTCTCCAGGAGAACCAGACTGAGCCACCAATGGGGAGGGATAAGGGCTTGATCAGCACAGCACGTGATTTACCTTAGACTGTCAGAGGGGCAGGCATGTGAGAGCTAACCTGGTCCCACCCCTCATTTGCCAGAAGAGGACATTGAGTCTTGGACAAAGCAGTGTTTTACCCATGTCACCTAAGCAGTTTGCTGCAGTGCTGGGTGTCCATACAAGTCTTTTGAGTCCTGGGCCAGAACCCTTTCAGATTGCTTTGTAAGATCTAAGCACATTTGCATCCTTGCAAGCCCTCCTTGGTGGGGGAGATGGGGTCAGGCAGAGGACAGGGAAGGCAGAACCGGGGGCATCGTGGAATAGCCATGGACCCTCCCCCTGTTCCCACAGCGCAAGCTTCGGCCTCGGCTCTGTACCATGAAGAAGGGCCCCAATGGCTATGGCTTCAACCTGCACAGCGACAAGTCCAAGCCAGGCCAGTTCATCCGGTCAGTGGACCCAGACTCCCCAGCTGAAGCTTCAGGGCTCCGGGCCCAGGACCGCATTGTGGAGGTGATGCTTCACACCCTCTTCCTATCTGACCGCCCCCAACCCCTGCAGAGCAGCAGCGCCGAGGGGCAGCCATTGTACCATCATTAGCCTACGGGCATAGCCAACCTGGAACTGCTGCTGGGTGGATGGGTGGATGGGAGGGAAGGTAGGGTGGTAGGTGGGTAGATAGATGGATGGATGGATGGACGGACGGACGGACGGACGGACGGACGGACGGATGGACGGACAGACAGATGGACGGATGGATGGACAGACAGATGAACTGACTGACTCCTTTCTTACCCTCACTCTCCCCCTGGGCTCCTCCTTGCCAAGCAGACACACTCGGCACCTATGATTCACCCATCAATCAGGGAGATGTCTGGGACCACCTCCAGAGCTTCCCTGCTGCCAGGCACACAGATGGGGATAGCAGTAACAAAACCCCACTCCTGAGTTAGGCTTTTATTTTTGTAGTTATATATCTATTTTTTAATTTTTTTGAGATGGAGTCTCACTCTGTTGTCCAGGCTGGAGTGCAGTGACGTTATCTCAGCTCACTGCAACCTCCACCACCTGGGTTCAAGTGATTCTCCTGCCTCAGCCTCCTGAATAGCTGGGATTACAGGTGCCCACCACCACACCCAGCTAATTTTTGCTTTTTTTTTTTTTTTTTTTTTTTTTTGAGACGAATTCTCACTCTTGTTGCCCAGGCTGGAGTGCAGTGGTGCAACCTGGGATCACTGCTACCTCCGCCTCCCGGGTTCAAGCAATTCTCCTGTCTGAGCCTCCCGAGTAGCTGGGATTACAGGCATGTGCCACCATGCCTGGCTGATTTTTTGTATTTTTAGTAGACAGGGTTTCTCCATGTTGGTCACGCTGATCACAAACTCCCGACCTCAGGTGATCCACCTGCCTCAGCCTCCCAAAGTGCTGGGATTACAGGCAACAGGCAGCATGCCCAGCCCCGAGTTAGGCTTTTAGACTCTTAGACTCACTCATTCAGTGCACTGGCGCTGTGCTCCTGGGAGAGGAAATGTGAACCAAATGCTCAGGCAGGTCCCAGAATCACAGTCGTAGAACCTTAGAGCTGGCGATCAGCTCTCCCAAGACTTCTCATTTTACATGTCAGAAAACCAACGCCCAGAGAGGGAAGTCGGACAGCAAGTCCTTACCCAGGCTGCCCCACCCGGCCTCCCATCTCTCCCATCCCATCTCTCCCAGCTGTGTTTGTTTAGTCTCGTCTGGATATTTTTGTTGGCCTTTCCCATGTGTCCTGCCTCCCCAGCTAATTGACAAATGGGAGGACCCCTGGCCTAGTCCAGGACTCTGCAGACATGGTGGGGGTCGGGATCCCCAGGTTGTGAACTGCAAACTGGTTGAGAACCAAGGTGCCCCTCCAACCCTGCCCAGCCCTCCTCCACCTGCCTGGCCCAGAACCAAGGCCCATACCCGTAACGCCTCTCCCACCCCCGCCCTGCAGGTGAACGGGGTCTGCATGGAGGGGAAGCAGCATGGGGACGTGGTGTCCGCCATCAGGGCTGGTGGGGACGAGACCAAGCTGCTGGTGGTGGACAGGGAAACTGACGAGTTCTTCAAGAAATGCAAAGTGACTCCATCTCAGGAGCACCTGAATGGTAAGCTGGCTGGGGATGCTGGCTAGAGGCCCCCAAGTCAGGGATGTGAGCCAGGGCTAAGACTTTGCTGGGTCCCATGCAAGGGGTGGGCAGCTTCCCGGTATGGGTGCTCCCTCCCTCTCCTTCGGGGGAGACCCAGAGGTGTGGGCTGGGGGAGCATGGGCCTAGTATAGGGAGTGGCAGTGGGTTTCTGAGGATGGCTCGTGACAGGGTCAGCTGGCATGAGGACAGTCAGAGGGACGACAGAGCTTCTGATTCCCGGCCAAAGCTGCAGCCCCAAAGGGAGGCCTGAGCCCCCAGTTCTGCCTCCACCAGCAAACTTTCAGAGCAGTGTCCATAAGAGGAAAGGGTTAACTCCGGGAGGCCTCCAGCCTTTGCTTGGTCAGATCAGAGTCCAGTGACAGGGGCCCAGTACCTCCCTCTCTCTCCTCTCAGGTTGTCTTGGAAACTCAGCCTTGCTGGCTCTAGAGAGTAGTGGGTCCCCCTTCAGCCCCTGGGCCCCTGCCCTCCCCCATCCCCCACCATCACCCTGCCAAGCCTGGCACCTCCCCCCTGCCCAGGCCAGAGCCAAACAGGGCAGGGCTTCTGTACCAGGGCAGGGAGGGGTTAAGCAGTGCTCTGCTCCCTGCTCTGGACTTCTCCCTGGGAAGATGACTCCCTGGAGGGGGGCAGGGGGTGTTCGCTGGGCCATACTGAGGGTGGAACCTCTTGGGACTTTGCAGTGGGCAGGGCCTCCCGGAGACTCAAGATTGTCTGTGTAGAAGGGCGTTCACACAAAGGTCCCGCTGCAGACTCTGATCCCCAGCTGGAAGAGCCCACTGGGGAGGCCCTGTCCCCTGCCCCCTAATCTAAGGCCTGGAGGCTCCTAGACTAAGAGGGGATGGCCCCTGGAAGTCCCTAGTTGGCTCTGGGTATGGGAGGTGGGGCACTGCCTTACCCTTGTCTCCCAAGTTTATGGAAACCAGGTAACTCAGATAATCTCCTTCTCCAGTGAAGGGGAGACTAGGGCCCAGGGAAGCCCCAGCCTTGCTCCTAGGGATCTGGCACGAGGAAGACACAGCTGAAATCTGGATTCCACTCAGCTCCTGAGATACTGTCCCCTGCTTCCTCCAGCACCCTTCCCCCACCCCTTCACCCCACAGGTAATTGGCCCCTCAGACATTCCTCCCTCTCTGCCTGTCTCTCTGGCTGGAGGGGCTGCAGTCTCTGGCCAAAGGACCTGAAGAGGGAGAGGCCTGGGAGCGGTCTCCTCCCCGGGGTCCCTCCAGGATGGCATCCTCACTCTCTCCATAGGGAGGAATGCCCCCCTCCGGCTGCCAGGATTTCATCCTGACCACTGTGAGCTGATAGGGAAGGGACAGTAAGCGTCCCTGTGTCCCAGCAGCTGTCCTTGTCCCAGGAAGACTATGGGTGTCAAAAGAGAGAAGAGAGTCAGGTATCTCTGGCTGTGTCCTAGACCAGGGACAAGGGAAAAGATGACAATGAATTTTAAGCCAAGAGTTCAGAAGAAGCCCACCTAGGCCGACCAGTCCCTGGAGATGGAACAGCCACCCCTGAAGTCATGTGGGACCCCTACCCTGAGTGAGCCCAGTGAAGGTGACTCCAGAGCTGTCTCCCTCTGACCCCTCCAGGTTTCCCACTGGCTGGGGGAGGGGACACCCAGCACACACCCCTTGAGCCTTCTCCTCCCCCTTCATTTCCTGATTGGCGAATAAGAGTTGGGGATTATTTTCTCTTTAATTTTCTTTTCCCTTTTTTTTTTTTTTTTTTTTTTTTTTGAGACAGAGTCTCACTCTGTTGCCCAGGTTAGAGTGCAGTGGCTCCGTCTCAGCTCACTGCAACCTCTGCCTCCCAGGTTCAAGCAATTCTCCTGCCTCGGCCTCCCGAGTGGCTGGGATTATAGGTGTGTGCTACCACGCCTGGCTAATTTTTTGTATTTTAGTAGAGACGGGTTTCACCATGTTGACCAGGATGCTCTTGAACTCCTGACCTCAGGTGATCCACCCACCTCAGCCTCCCAAAGTACTGGGATTACAAGCATGAGCTGCCACGCCCGGCCTGGAATCTGTACTTTTAACAAGCTTCCCAGGTAGGAGTTCCTAGGTAGGAACTAGACAGCCATCCTGGAATTTCATCCCCATCTGGGACAATTCATTTTTTAAATACCTTGTGACCCATGAGTCCTCATAAGGTCAATTTAGTAGATAGAGACCAGCATTTTTTTTTTTTTTTTTTGGCCTTAGCCTTGCTGGGCTGTCCAGGCTGCAATGCAGTGGTGCAATCTCGGCTCACTGCAACCTCCGCCCCCGAGGTTCAAACAGTTCTGCCCCCCTCAGCCTTCCAAGTAGCTGGGACTACAGGCGCGTGCCACCACACCTGGCGAATTTTCTTTTTGTATTTGTATTTTTAGTAGAGACAGGGTTTCACCGTGTTGGCCAGGCTGGTCTCAAAGTCCTGACCTCAAGTAATCCACCTGCCTCGGCCTCCCAAAGTGCTGGGATTACAGGCGTGAGCCACTGCATCTGACCCAGAATTTTTTTTTTTAATGTAATGAAATTAAAAATAACAAAGAGCACTGTAGTAAGGGTATTGTTCTGTGAAACTTTTGTTACACAAAATCTTTGTGTGTGCGGAGTCTTCAAAGTGGCAAACATAGGCCAGACATTTGCTCACATCTGTAATCTCAACACTTTGGGAGGCCAAGGTGGGAGGACTGCTTGAGGCCAGGCATTTGAGACCAGCCTACACAACACAGTAAGGCCCCATCGCTACCAAAAAATTTTTAATAAATAATAAGGCAAATGTACTCATAGTGGGTTGTAGTCAAAAAAATTTGAGATGGTGACCTAAGTGACAAGAACTAATTATCTGCCCAAACCCAACTCCCGCCTCCTCCACACTCCATTCCATCCCCGTTCCAGACTTACCTCTGCTCTGTCCTTCGCCTAGGTCCCCTGCCTGAGCCCTTCACCAATGGGGAGATACAGAAGGTAAGGGTGGGTCCCCCTCTTTCTCTGGATCTCAATCTTGGGGGTGCAGGAGATGGGTCAGAAGGTGCTTGGTTGGCAGGATAGCCATCTGGCTAAGGCCGAAACCTCAGGGATCCCCAGTACCAGCTCCTTCCTCAGCTCCAAGCTATAGAACTGCCAGAACCCTCTTGGCCTCTGCCTGGAGCCAAAGCTGTCGGGAGTGAGAGGGCTGGCTGGGCCCCTCTGCAGCCCGCCATCCTGGGTGACAAGCCCCCGCCTCCAACTCCCCACCATACAGAAGGGGCCATTCTTCCCCCCTAAGAACAGAGCTTCAGTGTCTGGCCGCGGGCAGCCGGGGCCCCTGCTACTTCCAGTCTGGGTTGGAAGAACAAAGCCCCATCCTCCCCCCTTCCCTGGGTAGAAGGGAAGGGGGGTGAGGCTGGGGAAGAGATGGTGGGGCTGGGTGCCAGCTGAAGCCATGGAAGAACCCAGGAAGGGGCTGGGTGCCAAGCTGACGCCCCAGCCAAAGCCTGCACTCTGGGACAGGCCAACTCAGATTCAGACCACAGCAGGAACTCACTTCGGGGTCTGCTCAAAGGTTCCCCTTCCCTAGGAGCTCCTGCCAGGGTACTTTGCAAGGGGCAGGGTCCTTGGACCCAGGTCTAAATCTTCTGTCACCTCATCTTCAGATCTAGACCTTTCCATCCACCTTCTTCCTTCAAAGCCCTCCTTTGCTGCTTCAAGGTTAGGGTTTCAGGATTCCTGGGGTCAAATCCAGGGGGAACAGGTGGACCACAGGAGATTCAGGGAGCATCACATGGGTTCCCCATGCCAAGCAAAGAGGCCCCCAGTGTTCCCACATTCCAAGAAGCCCCTCCCTGGTCACTGGCCCAACAGGCAAGTCAGTACCTAAAGGCCACTTTGGAGAGGGCCAGGGAGGGGGATCAGTTCAGCCAATCCCATGACGGTCTGCATCCCTCTAGCCTGTGAAGGAGAACCAGGCTGCCCTCTGATCCCGAAGGAATGTGAAAAGGAGCCCCAGCAGGCTCAGGCAGTGGGAATCGGGGGTGGGGCCAGGGCATCAGCACTGCCTCTTCTCAGACTGAGGCCCCTACTTCCCCAGGAGCTCCCGCCCTCCTCAGGACCCCCTCACCCCACCCTCTGACAACCTACACCCCTCTCCTCTCTGCCAGGAGAACAGTCGTGAAGCCCTGGCAGAGGCAGCCTCGGAGAGCCCCAGGCCAGCCCTGGTGAGAACCGCCTCCAGTGACACCAGTGAGGAGGTAGGCCAGCCACGTGGGGGGGTGGCAACTGGGTTACAGGAAGCCGATTCCCAGGCCCCACTTGTTCCTGGCACACCAGCCTGCCTTTGAAGTCACATGCTCAGCCGCATTCTGTTCTTGTGACCTGGCTTCCCTGGGCACTGCCCCAAGGGAGCCACCTCACTGAGGCTGAGGACCAGGGAGCCTAATGAGGGACTGACTCCCAACTTCCTGCCCCCCCCCCCCCCACAGCTGAATTCCCAAGACAGCCCCCCAAAACAGGATTCCACAGTGCCTTCGTCTACCTCCTCCTCTGACCCCATCCTGGATTTCAACATCTCCCTGGCCATGGCCAAAGAGAGGGCCCACCAGAAGCGCAGCAGCAAACGGGCCCCGCAGATGGACTGGAGCAAGAAAAACGAACTCTTCAGCAACCTCTGAGCATCCACTGCCAGCCACCCAGTGACTGGCAGGGCCGAGCCAGCCTTCCACCCCCCACTTTTTCCTTCTCCCCAGTTACTCCCCCGGAATCGACATACAAATCAGCACCCACATCCCTTCTTGACAAATGATTTTTCTAGAGAACTATGTTCTTCCCTTACCTTAGGGAAGGTGAATGTGTTCCTGTCCTCCCCCAATCAGAAAGCAGACTCTGCCTCCCTCCTCCTCACTGAGTGCCTCATCCTATCAGGTATCCCTTTGCCACCCTGCCTGGGACATCACTGGGACCTACACCAAGCCAGGATCATGGGACCAGGTGAAAGGGCACCTTCCCTTCCACCCCCATGTGATAACTGGGTTCAGGGCTGATCAAAGAACTCTGACTGCATCTCGCAGTGGACAGGGCATCCACTATCCTGAGAGCTGTGGCTGACGTATCTTGTTTTCATTTGATTTTTGTTGTTAAAAGAGTGCAGTATTTTTGCAGAGTCTAGAGGAATTTTTGTTTCCTTGATTAATGTGATTTTCCTGGTTGTTGCATCCAGGGCATGGCCATGGCCTCAGCCTTAAACTTTTGTTCCTACTCCCACCCTCAGAGAACTGGGCAGCAAGAGGGAGGGTTTGGCTACCCCTGCCCATCCCTGAGCCAGGTACCACCATTGTAAGGAAACACTTTCAGAAATTCAGCTGGTTCCTCCAAACCCTCCAGCCTCCGTGTCTTCCTTGGGAGTTTTGTCCTCTGGCCTTGGACCCCTTATAGGTAGAAAGTGAGAAATGGCAAGCCAGGGTGTTCCTAGGGGGGGTCTTTGGCTTGGAGGGTGGGGTACACTGAAGGGAGGGCTATCTAGGGCTCCCTGTGACCCCAAGCCTGAGTAGCTTTAGCTAGAGGGCCTAGCTGTGCAGAAGTCCTGTGGGAAGGAGGATGCACCCAGCTGGGTGTTAGCTTGGTCAATGTGCCTGTGTGCCAGGCTGCAAGCTCCAATGTAGGCTAAGGACCCCCTAATGGGGACATTTACCAGGGAAAGTGGCACCTCAGACCAACGTGCTCAGAGGACTCTAGGAAGTTCCTGTAATTGTAGGAGTGAGGGAAGTGAGTCGCAGAATGGAGCTGGGTTTGGAATGTGAGGACGTGGCTTTACTCTGCATACAGCCAGTGGGGTGCAGGATTCCCAGGGGCAGGCTGGGCTGGCACCAGATGCTCTATCTTATCTGGCCACTGTGAACCGATTGGAGGGCAAGCGTCCAGTGCCAGGGGAAAACAAACCAGTCCACTGAGCCCCGGGACATGCTGTGTGGCTAGGTGGCATGGAAGGGACTTTCCAAGGGCAAAATGCTCTGCCCTCAACAAGAGACCCAAGTCCCTTATACCTCTAGCACCTGAAGCCAGATCTAGAGGTTGGGAAGGTGGCCTCGAGAGCTGAGGCTACAGGGCAGAGGTTCCAGGCAGGTGCTCAGAAGGAAGGTGGCCCCAGGCTGGTCTCCACCCAACCCATAGGGACACTTCTCAGAAAACAGGCTCCTGAGCTGAGGGGGGATGAGGAGGAAGATACCCGCTATCTGGCCATCTCCTGCTCCTTGTCAGAGGAACCATCCAAAACCCTTATCACAGCAGCACCCTGCTCAGCTGATCTGACCCTACCCCACCCTTGCTACGAACCTTTGACCCATGGCGAACCTTTGACTCTTCAAGAACCTGAAGACTGGTGGAAGGGTTGGGTGGCCCCGAGAGAACTCCCATTGCTGAGGTGCAGGCATTACAAAGAGAGCCACAGCAAGCCACGTGTTCGTTTTATACGGAGGCATGTTTTCAGCTTGTTTTTCACATGCAGTCTGGTGTGAGACTCCAGGATGAAGGGGGCTGGGAGCCCTTGGGCAGGTCACCTTACTTATCTGAGACTGTTTCCCCACCTCAGAAATGCCCTGCAAGCCTCCTTCTGTGGCTGTGTTTGAAAGCATGCTCGACCTTTCTTGACAGCCACCCCAGATGATGGCAGGGCATGGAAGACTGTTAGGAGTCAGAGTGCCCCCCCTCAGGGCGGGGAGACTGGCCCAGCTCTACTTTGTAAGCCATGGGTCCCAGGTAGCCTGGCCACCCTGAGCCTGTGCCTCCACTGCCCCCACGAGGCCTGATCAGGTGCAGCTGCTCCCAGAGGCAAAGCGTGAGGAGCAGACGTGGGAATGCCGGAGAGACAGAGCTGAGAGCCTGACGCTCTCCTCTTCAGGAGGGCACCCCAGAGGGGCCTCTGCTTCCTCAGCGCCCCTTAGCTTCATCAACAGAGGAATGTTCTCCAGCCACAAGAAGCTGTATCCAAACTAATGCCTCTAAACTTAAGACTGGCTCCAGGAGGAGGAGGAGGAGGAGGGATGCTAGGCTGAGGGGCCAGACCACTTTCTCTGGATCACCTGTTGTTCCCAGGTGGGTCACACCAGCCTGCTTCTGCAGGACAAGAGGTCCGAGGTGCCCTTGACCGGACACTGTGAGGCTGGGCCTCCTGGTAGCTCTTCACACGAACCAAATGTGAAAACAAGGAAAGCTGGCCATGCCTGGAGCTTCACTCCCTGCAAGGACAGTACCTCTGGCCTCTAAGGGGAAAGGCCTGTCCACTCCCATCCATGCTCCAGGCCCCCTGCACCTCCAGCTCCCACCTTCATCCTGACATCTCCCATGGATTCCTGCCCTCCATTCCAGTCTCCTAGAGTCTGGGTTTGGCCAGGAGGGGAGAAGGGGACTGGCCCTGGTGTCTGCTCTGCTCGGCCACACCATCAGCTGGAGGGAAGCCACAGTGTGATTCCAAAGGGTGATTCCCAGCCTGGGGCTGGGCCAGGAGCACTCTCCCAGTGCTGGGCTCTGGTCTTTGGAGGGTGTGGCCAGGGGCACTCTCCCAGTGCTGGGCTCTGGTCTTTGGAGGGTGTGGCCAGGGGCACTCTCCCAGTGCTGGGCTCTGGTCTTTGGACCAGCCATCAGCAGGGCTCTGCTGACCCATCTCTGTAGGGCTTCTCTTCCACGTGGCTGGTCTGCTCCAGAAGCCACTGATGCTCGGACTCACTCATTGTCAGTCTGAGTGTCACCTCCTGGAAAATGCTGCTCACAGCCACCTACATGAGCCAGAGAGAACCAAGCCTGCTAAGAGTTACAGTTCTGTTCTTTAGGGAAAACTGAAGAAATAGGGTGAAAACATTTTTTTTAAAAAAAGTGAAAAAATAAATAAAAGAGTTCAGTTCTAACACCACCAGGCCCACCACCCAGTCTAAGCCTCACTCTGCCCAACAACATCCTTACCTGCTCAAAGTGAAGTTTCTGGAACATTCGGATGCTTGGTTCATTTCCTTGCCCAATTTTAGCCTCAAACTTGGTCAGATCTAGTCTGGTCACTCCTCACAGAGGAGATGAGAGAGGGGCAAGTAAGGAGGTACCTACCCCCCCTACCCTGTCCCAAGCTGCAGAGGAGGAACCTGTCACCTGCCCCCACCCTCAGACCTGAACAAGGTTGACCCGGGGCCTGGCCACCTCCCACATTGTCTGCCCACACTTTCTTACCATAAGACAGCATCATGAGTACAGCCTCAGTGCCAAGGCCCTTACGCCTGCAGCTGGGCTCTAGGAGAAACAACAGGAACAGCACTGATGCCCTGTGCCAGGCTCCAGTGTGTACACTTGACAGATACCAACCATCTCATTTAATTCTCCACAACTCTGAAGTTGTTACTATCATCACCATTCTGCTGATGAGGAAACAGGCACAGAGAAGTGCAACTCGGCCCAGGCCTCACAGCTTGCAACCCAGCAACCTGACTTCAAAGCTGACTCCCTTCACCTCATGGAGACAGCTCATGGGCATAGTCAGTAGCCACTTGGGGGAAACAGGACCAAGAAGGAACAGAAACAGGAGAGGCTCCTCCCGTAATATGACAAGATGCTCCAGAGAAGACCATTTATTTTCAGAGGGTGCCCAGCCCACCCCAAGTATGGCACTCACTATCCTTGAACCTACCCTAAACCAAAGGTTAAGTTCACACCTAAGCATAAGGAGTACAGTGACGAGCCCGGGGGGTATACCACCAGGCTGAGGGGGACTACGGGGGTAGGCTGCCCAGCCAGGCCCTGGGCTCACCAACATGGAGCCTCCCAGTGAGCACTGTGAGTGCCCACCTTATGTGGCCTCGGCAGGCTCGGGGTCAACAGATCCGACAGCCAGGTAGAGCTAGGTGAAACCAACCTGCAATCATGACCTCGATCTCCCCCAAGGTGGGGTCTTCTAGATCTGTGAGGAAGAGGTTCACGTCTCCCACCATGCAGCTCTCTTCGGTGGCGCCTGGCTGGGCCTGCCACTTCTCGGCATCCAGCACAATGAAGGTACACTCTAAGGAGGAGGCAACAGGGTTACCACACACACACTCCAGAGAGAGGAGAGGGCGGTGTTCCTACCTAAGCCAGAGCAGTGCACAACACCAGCATCTCTAAGTCTGCCAGGAGAAGAGGGGGTCCCAGATCTTGCTTCAGCTCATTACAAAACTCCAAATTTGCCTCATACAGGAAAAGACAGCCTCTCCAACCAGCAACCAAATTCTCAGAGAGCAGGGAACACACAGAAGGACAGTCATCACACTAGGCTGTGGCGAGGGATGTGAGGAGCAGGGCCTAAATTTACAGGCAGAGCCCCAAATGTTCTGCTTTCTCTAAATCCTTCCAAGCCTGATGCAACAGGTGGGGAAGAGGACAGAAGGGTCAGCCACAGGGAATTGCTTCAGGGGGCATGAGAATCCCAGAGTTCCAGCACCTTCTAGGCTTTTCACAAAGCTTTTGTGGCTGGGGCCGAGAAAGAAAGAGAACCTGGAGACTGCCTGTGGAATCAGCCCTCCCAGAACCAGGGCTGGGGGGAAATGGGAGGCACTCCTCACTATCTGCATCTCCCCGCCAGCTGCGCTGCATGGCATACTCCTGCTCCAGGCTCAGAGGCTCTGAGGCTGTCAAATGCTGCAGCTCCTCTGATTTCATCCACTCGTGGTACCTGCTGGGACAGGAGTGGCCTTAGACATGCAGGACTCATTCAAAGGCATACATCTGACACGTCATAATGTGAGAGTCCAGAACCCCACAGGGCTAACATAGGGCTCAAAGAAGACCCAAAGGGTTATGATTGCTCCTAAGGTGGGGGCCACAGCCACAAGACCCAGAAGCAGCTAGTTTTACACAAGAACAGCAGTAGGAGTCAGTTCTATCTGTCCAACTTCCTATCCTGTCCCGGGTCAGTGCGGAGGAGCAGTCTGAAACCAAACATTCTTCAGATTCCAGAAGGGGAAGTATATGGCAAGCTGACCTCAAGGAAGGTGGCTGGACAGATCCCCCACAAAGTTAGGGCACCAAGAACCGTCAAAAGGAAAACTACAAGTAGAGAATACCCATCTACAGCACCACTATCCCAATCTGCCAGACCTGTGCCAACACCCCCCACAAGAATCCCATCATGACTCAGCCCTGGCCTTTCACATGGTAGATATCACAACTCATCAGCTCAGAGTTTAAGGACAAGCTAACATTAAGTCTCCAAGAACTGAACATATTCACTGGCACCAAGGAAACATCACTAATTTACACTTGGGTGAGAAGATAATTTCTTTTTCTGACACATTTAGTTTACATAAAGTAATTCCTTGCTGAAAGGCCAAAAGGAAAGCTGAGAGAATGAAAGGGAAAAAGAGGATGAGCAGCTTCTTCCAGAGAAGTCACAGTCCCTAGCTTCTGCTATTTTTTTTTTTTTTTTTTTGACAGGCTCTTGTTCTGTCACCCAGGCTGGAGTACAGTGGTGCAATCAGAGCTCACTGCAGTCTTCATCTCCTGAGCTCAAGCAATCCTCCCATCTCAGCCTCCCTAGTGGCTGGGACTACAACTGTGCACCACCACGCCTGGCTAATTTTTGTATTTTTTGCAGAGATGAGGTCTTGCTAGGTCTCGAACTCCGGCGCTCAAGTGATCCTCCTGCCTCAAGCCTCCCAAAGTGTGAGCCACCGCACTAATTTTTTTTTTCCTCATATATAATTACTTCTCACAACCGAACGTTCTCTTCTTAGGGAAATAGCCCTGAGACTGGGGCTAAGAAGGCTCCTCGCTGTGCCTTACACAGCTCTGGGGCTGGTACGCACCCCATGTCAAGCGGGAAATACCTGGGAACATGCTCTGAGGTGTAGGGTACAAGGACCACCTTCTTCCCCAGCAGCAAGGTGTTCTGATTCAACCTCATGGTAGCAGCCTGCATGCAGAGAGGGAGAGCAAGGACTTCACGACCCCCAATTTCCTCCCACTTTGGGTGGGAGCTCCGGCTCTCCTGCTGGGGCTAAGTTGACTTCTGCCCTTCTTTCCTTTCAGACAATTCAGAAAACACGGACTGTAAAATTCTTGCAAGAAAGAGAACAGGGCTGGTTAAGGATAATTAAACAATCCTTGATTCTCACCCCAAGGGACCAAGCCTGGACTCCGTTTTTGCCGGTTCCTTCCTGTCCACTCTGCAGAATGCCAATTCCTAAAACCCAAGCACCGAGTACCAAGACTTATCCTCAGAGCTCGCATTACTTGCCCCGTCTCAGGAATTCCAACTGAGAATCAACTTTCAGCCCTGTCTGAAACCTGCTTCCAACCTCTCACTCAGCCGACCACCCAACTGGGCTCTGGCCACTCCCTCCTCCCCGCCCCCGACCACTTCAGGGCAAGGCGGGCTTAGTCGCAGGCCCTCCCCTTTAAGTGGCGTTCTAGGCCACTGTCCTCGACCCTCCAACCACGAGGACCCGGGTACTGCCAAGCTCACACCCACCCACCGCCGACGAGAGCGTCCGCTGCAGAAGAGGTGATCCACCTCCCCCAACCAGCCACGCTCCCAGGCCCGGCTCCCGCATGCGCGTGGGAGCGCGCCCCGCCCACTTCCGCCATGTTGACGGCAGCCGCCAGGCCCCAATCCCGGTCCCGCCCCCGCGTGGCGCCCAATCAGCACGAGTGAAGGAGGTGGGCTGCCGGGCCGACGCATGCGCGCTGCGGGCGCTAGTGCGGGACCTCTGGCGCCGGCAGCAGCCGACCGGCGGGAGGCGGCGGCTTGGGAGCTGGCTGTGCTGTAGGTGTCGGTTCCGGCCGGGCGGGAGGGGACGAAACGGCATAGGTTGGGGCGGGGCGGCGCGGTGCCAGACTCGGGACTCCTCCAGGAGGGAGGGAGAGGGAGAGACTGGGAGTGGGGTTCTTGAGAAGAGAGGGAGCTTTGAGGGTGGGGACCTCTAAGAGAGCAGGTGGAGGCAGGGAGTGGAGGCCCCGCTAAAGAGGAGGCCTTAGGGCCAGGAGTGGGGTTGGACGGGCAGCGTAGGAAAGCCTCCAGCTCCCTGCCCTAGGCAGAGGTAGCAGACTTTTCCTTGGGCTCCCATTTGTGGTAGTGAGCTCCCGGTTCCTGGAATTAAATGGGGATAACCACCCCAGAGCCTGGAAAGGGGGCTCTTGTGGTGGGTGAAACTTCGTGGCTTTAGAGGCGCCTTCAATCACTTGCACTCCGAGCAGCATTGAAAACATCCGTGCTGTGCACATAGCAGTGCCCTGCACAGCAAGGGAAAAGTTAGAAGAAATCGTCCAGATTGCTGTCCTCCAGGGTAACCCCCTCCCTCAAAGGTGAGTCTTGTGACAGATACTGAGGCCCTAAGTGTCTGTGATAAAAAAAAGTGGTGGGGAAAGTCTGCAAGCCTCCTCCTACCCCTTTCTCAGTCCATCAGTTAGGTGAAGTCTGCTCTTTTGTTTTAAGGAGCCACAGCAGCCGCCGCCCCTGCATCTAAGGAACCTCTGCTGCCAGCCCTTCCTCACTTTTGGAAATGGCGGGTGAAATTACAGAGACCGGAGAACTCTACTCTTCCTACGTGAGTGTGACTTACAGAACCTTTTGCTCACTGAAGTACTCCTGGCTTCTAGAGAAGCACGCTGCTTCATGGGGATAGGACTAGCGAGTGCTTGCTGCTTGAGCAGTCTCTGGAGGAAGCAGGATAGGGGAGTTCCATGAGGCAGCAGCTAGACTGCTGCTGTGGTGGCTCAGAATGCAAGTAGGTTTATTTTCTTTTTAAGGTGTTTGTCAGAGTTGGTCAAGCCAAACACAATCGCCGTGCTGTTTATAATGTTAATCTCGGGCCGTGCATGGTGGCTCACACCTGTAATCCCAACACTTCGGGAGGCAACGGCGGGCAGATCACCTGAGGTCAGGAGTTCAAGACCAGCCTGGCCAACATGGTAAAACCCCGTCTCTACTAAAAATACAAAATTAGCCAGGTGTGGTGGCATGCGCCTGGGATCCCAGCTACTCAGGAGGCTGAAGCAGGAAAAGGAGTTGAACTCGGGAGACAGAGGTTGCAGTGAGCCGAGATCGAGCCATTGCACACCAGCCTGGGCAACAAGAGCGAAAATCTATCTCAAAAATAAGTAAATAAATAATGTTAATCTCAAGGCTACCACCACTTGCCTTGAGTGCCTCACTTCAGATAAAGAGTGACTGACAGCTGTTGTTGACTATGGGTTTTGCTCATCTCAGCGGTTTGAAACCACTTTGGTCTTTCCTGAATTTTAAATTGCACAACTTTTATGGTCTTGGATGGCGTAAGAGGCAGCGAAGGCATGCAGAGACTTCTAATTACAGTTTGGTGGACTCTGCAATTAGAACAATTAGAACGATTGATTCTCACTGTTAGGTCTGTGTTACCTCTCACTGCCCCTCACACGAACTCAGTTTATCTTCCCTATGTGACATATGATTGGTCATTACATCACAGGGCCCTCTTGCCTGGATGAGTAGCTGGAGGGTTGGAATAATCAGATAGTTGACTCAGGTTGCTACCAAGTATCCCAGGCAAAAGCAGCGCTGCATCTTCTTCTGGAACTTGCCCTGCTTTAAGCAAGCTGCCCTGCCTTGTACATAACTTCCTCGCCTGGGGATCCCTGTGCTGTTTCTGCTAGCTTCACAGACTAGTACTGTGGTATGATAGACAAGGAAGTGTCTTCAAGACACTTCCTTCACAGCTGGAAGAAAGCCCTCCTGATTCCAGGTTCTTCCTGTTGGGCCTGTGCCATTCATGTGTGGCAATAAAGGACACTCCTTCACCTCTGTAATTTCTCAGGGGAAGTTTTCCATGAACCCTGGAATGGAATGAATGGTGTCCCTCTCATTTGTGGAATTATGTAACAGCTCCCAGCCTCTTGCTGTAAGCAATAAAATGTCCATGCTGTCTGTTAATAGAAAAGTCACCACAGTTCCTGCCTTTTCTTATAACATCTATAAACTTAGAGATAAGGAAATGAGTCATCTCTATAAGTTTTGTAAGAAAAACACTTTGACATGTCCCCATTTCTTGCGTCTACAGTTGTTCAAGGGGTCCTCTCACATGTCAGCATGTGCCCACAGGAAATCAGGCAGTTAGGCCTGCAAGCTTCAGCGCGCTGTGCTCTTTTTTGTTTTCCTTTTCTTATGTGTTTTATTTCTTTCAGGGTCTTTGTGGCTCAGAGGGCCAGCTCTGGGCGTTGGCCATAAACAAGCGCTTGTGTTTTATGCTACTGGTGAAGAGAGATGTAGGGAGGAGATGGGGGGTGGTGGGGATGATGTGGCGTCACCCAGGAGGTAGTGGTCAGGGTTCTGAGGGGAGAAGACACCTTCTTCCTAAGGGTTCCTTAACTCCCCCATCCTGGAACAATTCTTGGTCCTCTCTAAGGACCAGAAGAGTGTGTTGTCACTGAGCCCAGATAAGCTGTGGAACCAACTCACTGCTGATGCTGCTCTGAATTCCCCTGCAGGCCCCAGCTCAAGACAGTGTGGGCAGAACTCTGCTCAGGCTGCCTTGGGAAACAAGACACCAGGCATGTAATTCATATGTGTGCTTCAGCCCATGGTCATTAACAAGACAAAGCCTCTCCTTAGCTCTTTATTGCCCCATTCGTTGTGAGTTCTTTTCCCCTTCAGGAATTCCAAGGATGTTTGCTTTAGCTTGAATTTTTCTGCCTAAAATATTTGTAACAAGTGGATGAGCCTCCCTGGGTGGCTCATATGTCACACCCTCTCAAGGATAGTGCTGAACATAGGAACATGGTTCAGACAGGTACATGTACCCGTAAGGGATCTCAGGACAGGCATGTCTGTCTGCCCATTTATGAGGACCAGGAGTGACACAGGACTGAAGTAGTCATTGTGTGATCAAAACACAGGATGCTGTAGGTTGCGCCCAACAGAAGGGTCAGCGCCGAGGGTGCCTCTGCCCGCTGGTTCCTGCTGAGGATCGTTGCGGTTGCTTTCGAAGGAGAGAGCACTCGTTTCACACCCTGAAATCCTAGTCATTGCTTCCGCATCTTTGCTGCCTTCTGTTTCCTTTGACAACTGTCAAGGGGAAGCCGCTGAAAAAGATACTGGTGACGTCTGCCCCATGCAGGTCACGGGTGAGGCCACTGGGCGGAGGTGAGGCCGGTGGGATGCTGCACTGCGCTCTCTAGACATAGGGGGAGCAGGCCAGCAGGGACTGTGCCTCCTCCAGTGGAGCCACAGAGGAAGAGCTGAGAATTGGAGGAAACTCAGTTTAGGCTGCATGCATCGGTCCTCATTGTCGAGACTGCAGTAGAGCCTATTCGACAGCTTTCTGCCCCTACTTGCCGGGAGTCTGGCCCACAGAACTGTCCCATGACCAGTAGAGAGAACGTCTCCTTTCTCTTCCTTCCCCACAGCCTCTCTTGACCCAGCCTGTTGGTTCAGCCCAGATTTGCTTCCTGCCTCTATGTCCCCTCCTTGTGATTGGCCCTCACTGATTACCTTTACAGAAGGTAAAGCGGGTGGAATGCTCGCCAGGACTGCTGAAGTCCTCAGAAGACAGAGAGGGCCTAGGTTACCCTGCAGGATTCCCTGAGCCCCCGCTAAGCACACAGGGCTTGCTGTGGAACTGAAAAAATTGCAGGAAAGCAAACCAACTGCGATTACCCATTTCTGCTCCCCAGCTGCCAATAGTTTCTCTCTTCATCTCTTCATTCATTTCTTTGTAAAGTTCTTTTATTTTTTATTTTTTTGTTTTTTAGACAGAGTTTTGCTCTTGTTGTCCAGGGTGGAGTGCAATGGCACGATCTCGGATCACCACAACCTCCGCACCCTGGGTTCAAGTGATTCTCCTGCCTCAGCATCCCGAGTAGCTGAGATTACAGGCACCCACCACCATGCCCAGCTAATTTTTTTTTTTCTTTTTTTTTTTTTTTTGAGCCAGAGTCTAGCTCTGTTGCCAGGCTGGAGTGCAGTGGCGTGATCTCAGCTCACTGCAACCTCTGCCTCCCGGGTTCAAGCAATTCTCCTGCCTCAGCCTCCCGAGTAGCTGGGATTACAGGCGCCCGCCACCATACCCAGCTAATTTTTTTATTTTTAGTAGAGATGGGGTTTCACTGTGTTGGCCAGGCTGGTCTCAAACTCCTGACCTCGTGATCCACCCGCCTTGGCCTCCCAAAGTGCTGGGATTACAAGATGAGCCACTGCGCCCAGCCAATATTTTTTATTTTTTAGAGTCGGAGTCTTGCTACATTGCCTAGGCTGGTCTCGAACTCCTGGACTCAAGCCATCCTCCCACCTCAGGAGTGCTGGGATCACAGGCACGAGCCACCATACCTAGCCTAGAACTATCACTTTCTTATGCCTCTCTGCTTTCTCTTTCTTCCATTATGGGAATCATTCTCCATAAAGTAGTAGTTTTTATCCCTTCCTAAGTATTACTGCTAATAGAAGCAATAAGCAGAGAACAGAGCTGCAGAGAAGGCAGACGTTAGGTTGTCCGCTGGGGTCTAGTCTGTTAGCAGCCTGCTTAAAATGCTCCAAAACATCCAGCCCCCTGTCCGGTCCAGAAGGGCTCTGCACAGTCTGACTGCAGCCTCTTCCAGCCCCACCCCTGCCTGACTTGCTGTGCTTCAGCCACGCAGGCCTTCTGAAAGCTCCCAGAGCCTGCCTGCCTCTTTCCCACCGTAGGCCTCTGGACCAGGACGTGTCTCCTTCATTTCTTGACTGGACAGCACCTTCTCATCCTCCAGGTCCCTTCCTGGGCTACCCGCTGTTTCCAGTGCTTTCCCACTGTGTCTTCTCACAGCACCCTGACTCTGCTTCATCACTCCTCTCTAAAGCTGTAACTGTAGTTATTTTCTTACTAGGCTGGAGTGCAGTGGTGGGATCTCGGCTCACTGCAACCTCCGCCTCCTGGGTTCAAGTGATTCTCATGCCTCAGCTTCCTGAGTAGCTGGGATTACAGGCGTGTACCACCATGCCTGGCTAATTTTTTTTTTTTTTGTATTTTAGTAGAGACAGAGTTTTACTGTGTTGCCCAGACTAGTCTCGAACTCTTCTGGCAGTACACCCACTTCAGCCTTCCAAAGTGCTAGGATTGTGGGTGTGAGCCACCACACCCGGCCTGTAGTTGTTTTCTTGTTGTCCATCTTCCCCTTACAATGTAGCTCCATGAGGTCAGAGGCCGTATCTGTCTGGTTTATCATCATATTCTCAGCTCTAAGCACAGGACCCAGTTTGCAGAAGGCTCTTCTTGGTTGTTGAATAAACCAACAGAACTGAACTAGCCAGACAACCCATTCCTACCCTTGTACACACAAGCATGGAAGTGCCAGCGATTGAAATTAACCTCAGCAAAGTAAAAATTAGTTTGTTATAGACATTCACAAACTGTGACAAGCCATTCAGAAGACCAGCAGTGGGCTGCGTGTCCCATGTGTCACCCAGCTGCCGCCCTCAAAGTTATTCTAGCAGCACCACTCTGAGCCAGGACTCCCAGAGGGGAATCATATCACGATGATGCTGTGATCCAACCAAGGCAGCAGGAAGATGATTCACACTTGTTTTCATCCTTCTGGGATTTGTCTGTGAGATCAAATTGAGATTATGGGCCGGGCACGGTGGGAGGCCAAGGTGGGCAGATCACCTGAGGTCAGGAGTTTGAGACCAGCCTGGCCAACGTGGTGAAACCCTGTCTGTGCTAAAACTTCAAAACTTAGCCGGGCATGGTGGTGGGTGCCTGTAATCCCAGCTACTCCAGAGGCTAAGGCAGGAGAATCGCTTGAATCCAGGAGGCCGAGGTTGCAGTGAGCCGAGATCACACTACTGCACTCCTGCCCGGGTGACAGAGCAAGACTCCGTCTCAAAAAAAAAAAAAAATTGAGATTGTGATGTCCAAAACTGGATGATGAAAACTCTCAGACTCACATCAGATGTAACCCAAGGGGGGTCCAGTGCAGTCAGCTGAGTGTTCCTGTCTTCAGGCTGTGTGCCAGCCACCCTGAGAAATGCAGAGAGAAGTGAGACGCAGCCCACGGCCACAGTGAGCTTCATATTTAGCAACAGGGAAAAGAGAACTATGCCAATATCTGAAACCCAAGGGCGGGCATAAGAAGTGTTATTGCCACAGGATTCAAAGGCGGGAGGCAAGACAACTGTGGGGAGCCTGAGAAGGACTTTGTGGTAGAAGTCGCATTGGAATGTGCCCTGAAGGCTGGGTAAGAATTGAGGAGCCGGAGAGGTGGCACCAGAGAGCCTAGGTCCTGTGCCAGGTGTTCAGGTACTGCAGGCAGAGTGCTTTCCTCTCCACAAGAGGTCCTCCCATTTGTCCTGCTCGCAAATGTCCAGTTAGCACCTACTGGGGGAGCCTGTGCTCTCTACCCACTGCCCAGCCCCTCCTTCCCCCAGCCAATGGCCCCAAGGCAGGAGCTGTCCATCTCTATTTCTTCATGCTTTTTTTTCTAAATGGAGTCTTCCTCTCTTACCCAAGCTGGAGTGCAGTGGCGTGATCTCGGCTCACTGCAACCTCCGCCTTCTGGATTCAAGCCATTCTCCTGCCTCAGCCTCCTGACTAGCTGGGATTACAGACATATGCCACTGCCTGACTAATTTTTGTATTTTTAGTAGAAATGGGGTTTCACCACGTTGGACAGGCTGGTCTTGAACTACTGACCTCAGGTGATCTGCCCGCCTTGGCCTCCCAAAGTGCTGGAATTATAGGCGTGAGCCACTGCGCCCGGTCTATTCATGCTTTAAAAAAAAAAAAAACTGAGTCTGGGAGAATGGGCACCAATTTATGTATTTCTGATCACAAATTCAGAATGGCTATCTTAGAAAAGCTTTAAAATAGAGAAAAGCGCATCTTTCTAAGAACCGGAAGTGAAAATGAGAGATGGGTAAGCATTCCCAGAGATGAGGTGTTTGTCTTTTTAATGATCAGAAACAGGTGGTAAAGCATACGGTAAGTCGCCCAATTTAGCAGGATATAGGAAGACAAGTTAGGAGTCTACTGCACCAGTCCAGGCCAGAAAGATTAATTTGAATTGCAAATAAGGGTAGGAGCCAGAGTTAGCCACAAAAGAAGTCCCAGAAATAAAATCACTAGCACTGTGATATGGAGGGGAAGGAAGGAGAATGCGGCCACTGATGGGATGTCTAGGTGTAGGTGACTAGCAGGCAGCTGGACTTGAGGTCTTCAGAAAGGTTGATACTAAGAGAAGTACACCAGGAAAGGAGGCATGTGCTTGGTGGAGCCCTCTGCACCAGGAAAGGAAGCAGATGATGCCAAAATAGAGATGGGCTTCTATCTAAAAGGGAGGATTGGCAGGGGAGGAGGCTCGGGGACTGGGGAGCATCACAGAAGGGCAGGGACTCAGGCCAGACAGGAGGCTCATGGCTGAGATCTTGGAAAGGGAATCATTGTAGCTGTGGGTTAAAACCTGAAGTAAGGGCCAGGCACGGTGGCTCACGCCTGTAATCCCAGCACTCTGGGAGGCCGAGGCAGGCAGATCACGAGGTCAGGAGTTTGAGACCACCTTGACCAACATGGTGAAACCCTGTATCTACTAAAAATACAAAAATTAGCTGGGCGTGGTGGCACACACCTGTAATCCCAGCTACTTGGGAGGCTGAGGTGGGAGAATCTCTTGAACCGGGGAGGCAGAGGTTGCGGTGAGCCGAGATTGTGCCACCGCACTGCAGCCTGGGCAACAGAGTGAGACCCTGTCTCAAAAAATAAATAAATAATTAATTAAAAACCCTGAAGTTGGTGACCTGAGAAATCACCCTGAAGTTGGGTGGGCAAGAGGGTGAGGGAAAAATGGGGAGTGGCTGCTAACGGAAATGGGTTTTTTTGGAGGGTGATAAAATGGAATTAGGTGGTGGTCCTGGTCGCACAACCTTGTGAATATTGCTAAAACCCACTGATGTGTGTACTTTAAATGGGTGGGTTTTATGGTATGTGAATTATGTCTCAGTTTTTTTTTTCAAAAAACCTGAAGTTGGTCTGGGGAAAGGGATGGAGAAAGGGAAGCATGAGTATCCATGTCCCAAAGGACAGTGGCAAGGATGGGCGGAGAGGAGCCTTGAGTCACATGCTCAGTGGTCTTGAAAAAGTGGGTGTTTCTTTGAGGTCAGCGTCATGTGCTCACCTTTGTGCCAGGTGCCCCACCTATGTTGCTCTGTCCCCAGGAAACCTACAGCCTGGTAGAGCAGAGCGCTGACATCTGTGATGCAGCTTTAGGAGGGGATGGCAGTGGTCACCGCAGGAATAGAGACTGAAACTGATCGTGGAGATGTGAACCCCAGGACTTGAGTCATCCACCTGTTAGTGTTTGGTTAACAGGCTCTGGGGTTGCAGAGCCTGGCTCCTTAGGCCCCAGGTGTGATTCTCCTGTCCTGCCTGCTTCTCTCTCTCAAGTCTGGCCTTCTGGTCTCCACAGTGGTGCCGTCACCCAGGGTCATTCCTTGGGAGCTGTTAAGGGGAGAGGTTGATTAATTTCTGGGCTTGAATGTCGCCTCTGTTGTTTCCAGGTTGGGCTGGTGTACATGTTTAACCTCATCGTGGGCACAGGCGCACTCACCATGCCCAAGGCCTTCGCCACCGCCGGGTGGCTTGTCAGCCTCGTCCTGCTGGTGTTCCTGGGCTTCATGAGGTGAGAGGCAGCAGGGACTTTCCTACAGGGGCTGGGAGTGGAGCAGGAGGGAGTCAGCCCAGGAGGCCCGAACGTGAGGGCACTGAGGGGTGGGGAGACATCTGTCTACCCCGTCTTTAGCTCAATGAGTCCTTGCCAGGGTAGTCAGAGAGGGGACAGTAGTCACAGAGGCCTCCTGGTGGCTCATGTTAGTGGAGCGGCCGCACAGCCCCGATCAGATAAAAACCTAGACATCCAGTAGGCTTTGGAATTTCACACGATGCTGGCCTCTTTCTTCCCCAGATTTACATCCCCTGCTATTAAATGTAGGCTTTATTAACATTATCATCAAGTTTTGCTGTCTGAGAAAATACCACCCAGCCACAGAAAAAGGATCTAACAAACATGTAAGGTGATATGGAAAATCAGCTTGGAATTTAGAATTTGCTTAAGGTAATTCACAAAGTAGGTGGTAAACACACGTGAGTGGGCATGATCAAGTGTGGCACTTGCCTGCCATGTACCTCCCCAGGCCTTCACCTGCTCCTTGAGCCAGGTGTGTGAGCCTCACCAGCGGGTGCTTCAGGGAGGGTGGGTTCCACCTGAGGCTCTTCTCGGGGATTCCCACACACGTGGGGACTGGTCTGAAGTTGTCAGCAAGTGCCCCAGCCAGGAAGGGATTTAGGAGTAGGTATTACAGTCCTCTGTAGTCCAGGTAGGAATCCACAAGCTGCAGAAAACAGATGGGAAGGAGCACCTGGAAACACCTCTCCTGAGAGAGGCGACCCCCCCCCCATCTGTACCCCAAGCACCCTTCCAGGTACTGAGGGAGGCTCACCAACAAACATCCCTGCCTGTGCAGACTTGACTTTATTCTGTAGAGACAGACAGTGAGCAGTGAAGACAAGAAATGGGTAAATTGAAGAGAAAGCTGGAAGGCAGCGAATGCTGTGGGAAGAGGAAGGCATAGCAGGGCGAGGGGACTAGGATGCGGGAGAAGCAGGGTTTGGGAGGGCTGCATCTAAGCGAGGCTCTGAACGGGGGAGGGAGTGGGTGCCAGTGGAAGGATGAGACGGAGCTTAATAGTTGGCGCAAGCTAAGATGTACAAGAGGCTGAATGGGATAGGAAAACGCCCATGGTTTCCAGTTTCTTCATGCATTTCTTTTGGGGAGTTTTGAGGGTGAATCTTGGGGCACTAATAGTTCATTACCTATTGTGAGCCCTGGCAGCCAAGAGCTCTGGAAGTGCGTGTCCTTACACGACTCTGCTATCCCCTTTAAAGGACGTTCAGCACAGGCAGCCATCCAAATGAGAAGTGTTCTTCGGGGGGCTCTCAGCTAGAGGGTGCCACACCCCACTCCTTGCTCAACCCTTTTGTATTTGGACATGATCAATGAGTTGGCCTTGTGCAAGCAACCATGAGAAGTCTCTCTATGCCTTAATTAAGATTGATTTTAATTTTACTTCCAAAAAGAAGGGTAAATCCAAAGCCCTTAACATGGTCACTGAGGCAAGATGATAAGAAACCTTTCTAGGAGGTGCTGAGGCGATTGGAATGGGGGTTTCCGAGCTGGCTGCTTCCGCAGGGTGGGGAGTAGGTATGGGTTTAACTGGTTTAACCTCATCATGGGCACAGGCACGTTCACCATGCCCAAGGCCTTCGCCACCACTGGATGGCTTGTCAGCCTCGTCCTAACTGGTGTGGGGCCAAGCGACTCATCTCCCTCCTGACCTTGGAGCCGAGCGGTCAGCCCCCCAGCTGTCAACACTCAGGGAGGGGCAGGGGTGAGTCTGGTGGCAGAGCTGTCCTGGCCTCAAGAAAGCAGGAGATGAATGTTCATCCCCCGCTGTTCCATGGCAGAGATGGATTCATACCTCAGGTTTTATTAGCAGGAAGGCAGCCCACTTCTGTATCCTCCATTAACAAAAGCATTCGTGCATCCCCGCTGTCATCTAGGCTCTCAAGTTTCTTTAAGAGGAAAAGAAAAGATGATTTTTCCAGTCTAGTCTGACTTCTTGGCAAGCGTCTGATGGCACCTCCCAATCTTCCTTTTGAATCAGGCCATAGAAGTGCAAGCTAATTTTAATATTAGCCAGATTATTTGGAAAGTAAAAAGTACTGCCAAAGGAAAAAGGGATGGATTCCGGAGCCAAGTGCCCATTTCCAATTATCCATGCCTGCACTCCTTCCATTCGTGTATGTAATTGGGAGGTGACCGCTTGCCTGTGTCCTTGCAAGGTGAGGTGAAAACTGCCTGCTGTGCTTCCAGAAGCTGGGGGGCCCTGTGTGAACTAGCCTCCCTTCACCGAGCATCCTTTGGCGTCTGCCTGCCACAGCCCCTCCTGGGTGTGCAGCTCGTCTTGTCCCAGCACCACCTCTGCCCCCAGCTCCCTCTCTTTTCGGGTAGTTTCCCTCCCATCGCTTAATTCACGCCCCCTCTCTCTTGTGCACTGGAAATACGTTCTCACTGCAGACAGCAACATCAAAGCACGCACACCTTTTTATGAGGTAAGGCCCATCTCTAAGGAACACCTCTCAGGAAAAAGAATGCTCCGGGCTGGTGGGTCTGGTCGTGTCTTACAATGGTGTTTCCCTTCTCTCTCTGCCTCCTCCAACCTCCTGTCTGCCTGTGGCGCTGGGCACGCGCCCCCCCTCAGCTTCGTGACCACCACCTTTGTGATAGAGGCCATGGCCGCAGCCAACGCGCAGCTCCGCTGGAAGAGGATGGAGAACCACAAGGTGTGTGTGTTGCCCTCATCTCCAGCCCCTGCCTCTGTTCCGTTGGGTACCCAAGAGGTGGTCTCAGCAGCCTGTTCTTTTCCTCTCAGTGCGTGGTGGGCTCTCTGCACGGTGCTGCTCCAGGAGCGCAGTCCCAGAGCTGAAGCTTAATGGCCACCTAAAGTTAGAGTACAAGTGGAGCCTTGTCCACTTTCCCGTCTCAGCCCCAGGCCCTCCTGCTCTGACCCGCACCCAGCTGAGCTGTTTGGAACCTTCCTACCCAGGAACTGTGCTGTCACTTATTTCTCCATGGCTTCTAATAGGGCAGCATAGATGTGCTGAGAGCTTCCTAGTCACATATAGATGCCCCGCAGAAAAAAAGAACACAGGGGCCGGCACGGGGGCTCACGCCTGTAATCCCAGCACTTTGGGGGGCCAAGGCGGGAGGATCACTTGAAGTCAGGAGTTCAAGATCAGCCTGGGCAGCATGGTGAAACCCCATCTGTACTAAAACTACAAAGTTAGCCAGGAGTGATGGTGTGTGCTTGTAAACCCTGCTACTCAGGAGGCTGAGGCACGAGAATTACTCGAACCTGGGAGGCAGAGGTTGCAGTGAGCTGAGATCATGCCGCTGCGCTCCAGCCTGGGTGACAGAATGAGACTCCATCTCAAAAAAAAAAAAAAGAGGCCAGGTGCGGTGGCTCATACCTATAATCCTAGCACTTTGGGAGGCCAAGGTGGGTGAATTACCTGAGGTCAGGAGTTTGAGACCAGCCTGACCAACATGATGAAACCCCGTCTCTAATAAAAATACAAAAATTAGCTGGGCGTGGTGGTAGGCGCCTGTAATCCCAGCTACTCTGGAGGCTGAGGCAGGAGAATCGCTTGAACCCAGGAGGCGGAGGTTACAGTGAGCCAAGATTGCACCATTGCACTCCAACCTAGGCAACAAGAGCAAAACTCCATCTCAAAAAAAAGAACAAAGGAAGCAGGTTCTCCATTGTCCCAGGGCTTTTTTTTTTTTTTTTTTTTGAGACAATTACTTGCTCCTCTGTTTTCTCTCTCTGGCTCTGTCACCTAGGCTGGAGTACAGTGTTGCAATTGCAGCTTACTGCAGCCTCGACCTCATGGACTCAGGTGGTCCTCCCGTCTCAGCCTCCCAGGTAGCTGGGACTGCAGGCGCATGACACCACACCTGGCTAACATTTTGTACTTTTTTGGTGTGCTCCTTTTTTTCCGTTGTTTTTCTCCCTCCTCCTCATCCATCCCACCATCTACCAGGAGGAGGAAGACGACGACTCCTCCACAGCCTCAGACAGTGATGTTCTCATCCGGGACAGCTACGAGCGGGCAGAGAAGCGGCCCATCCTGTCTGTGCGTAAGTCTTGGGGTCCTGGCGGGCCCACACTTCCCTCGGACCACAGGGTTCCCTTTCTTCGTGGAGAGGGCCCTGGGGAGTCTCCCCACAGATGACTCTGGCGTTTCCTGCTCTCAGATTCTGAGCCAGGCCCTGTGGTAGGGTAAAAGAGCAACATTGCTTCAGTCCTGGGCACAGGCCTGGCCCCCTGCTGACTGGGCTACTTAGATTTGCAGCTTGGTGAATTCCTTGACCTCTGTGCCTCAGTTTCCCCCCCCCCTTCTTGTTGCTGAGATGATTAAATGCCTGGTTCCGTGCCCAGTGCTCCCTGGAAGCTTGAGTAAATGTCGTTCCGTGGCATCTCTCTTCCTCCTGCCTGTCCCCTCATGTCCACACACGCCCCTGCCTTGCTGTCTCCTCCCTAGTTACCTGGGCTGGGCTGGGCTCCGACACCTGCTCTCCCTTTCAGCCCAGCAGGAGTGTCTCTGAATTCCCTTGTTTTAAAAAAAAAAAGACTGTTAAACCATTTCAAGCAGGAAACATTAGGAAAAGTTTTCTCGAGTTTGGACACTTAGGGATTTTATGGTTTAGATGATTCAGTGAGGTCCACACCACCCTCTGAAGCTCTCCATGTGAAGAACCACTTCCTCTTCCTTGTTCTTTTGGCTCCACAGAGAGACGTGGATCTCCCAACCTGTTTGAAATCACAGACCGGGTGGAAATGGGACAAATGGCCTCCATGTTCTTCAATAAAGGTAGAAGTTCTTTTGGGGGTGGGGTGTGGGGGAAACAGGGGAGCTGGTGCTTCCCTGCAGACCTGTGCCCTTGTAATGAGGGTTCCACCCTGACGGCCAGGCCAGAGGCAGAGCAGATGGAGGAGCTGCTTCCTCAGCACCTGAGAAGCCACCTTGCTGACCTGTTTTCCTGGATTCCTCCCTCTCTGTGGGCATTAAAAATAAAGAGGTGGCTTCTCTAGCAGAAGTCAAGAACCCAAGGCAGCTACTCCAGCAGAGGTCAGGGACCCCTAGGCAGCTACTCCAGCAGAGGCAGGGACCCAGGCAGCGACTCCAGAGAGGTCAGGGACCCTAGGCAGCTACTCCAGCAGAGGTCAGGGACCCCAGGCAGCTACTCCAGCAGGGGTCAGGGACCCCAGGCAGCTACAAAAGAAGCTTTTCCTTTTCCTGCAAAGGAAGCTGATGGAGGCTGGCTGGTGGTTTTGCACCTCCTGCTTGGTTGCCTCTGACCTTGCTGTCTTCTGGCCGATTCTGTCTAAAAGAACATCTGACGACGACAGGATCTGCCACACGCACGCCTGGGCCTGGCTTCCCAGTGGCCAGCAGAGGGCGCTAGGAGCCCACACCCAGGCTGGCCGAGTGGGCCAGGAGCCCTGGAGTGTGATGGTGAACCTGCTCCTTCCTGGGATCTGGCTGCAGTCATAAGAGAGCTACCCAATTCCGGAGTTGGGTTGTTGGGTGTTCCAGTGACATCTTATACCTCCATGGCAAATCTTGTTCTTTTGGAAAATGAGCTGTTTAAGAGTTTAGTGGCCGGGCACGGTGGCTCACGCCTGTAATCCCAGCACTTGGGGAGGCCGAGGCAGGCGGATCACTTGAGACCAGGAGTTGGAGACCAGCCTGGCGAACATAGTGAAACCCCGTCTCTATTAAAAATATGAAAATTAGCCACGCCTGGTGGTATACACCTGTGGTCCCAGCTACTCCAGAGGCTGAGGCACAAGAATCACATGAACCCAGGAGACAGGTTGCGGTGAGCCGAGATCACACCACTGCACTCCAGCCTGGGTGACAGAGTGAGATCTTGTCTCAAAAAAAAAAAAAGAGAGAGAGAAAAGAGTTGAGTTTTTAATGCCCAGACCTTATTTCCGTTTCATTGAGTCAGACATGCTCTCAGTTCATCCTTCCCCTTGCAACTAACTGTCTTTGAAGATTTTCTGCCTCTTTGTCAAAGCCCCATTTGTTGAATGGGCTGCCCCACCAGTTCTTTCTAGTCTTAAATGTGGCTGCACTTAACGTAGAGCTGGGGGGGACTGCAGGAGCTAGAATCTCCTTGACTGCTCTTTAGGACATTAAGCATTTAGTTTGTTATTGGTGGGGCGATGTGGTTATCAGCCAAAGGCTGCCCAAGGGCCCAGTTCACCCTCCCTGCTGGACCGGCCTCACAGAAGGTTTTCAGAATTCATCAGAACCGACTGGCCGGTTCAGCCCACTCTGTGCTTCTCCTCTGTTCCATTTCTATCCCTTCCGTCTCACCAGCCTGAGCAAGCATAAGCGTCTCCTCCTGGCAGCCACGCAAAGTCCCCTTCCAAACGCAGGCTTTAAAATAAAGTGCACGCCGGAGGGAGGATGTATGCCTTTTAAACCTCCTTTCTCAAGTTCGTGTTCTGCAATCTGCCCTGATTTCTTTAAGATTCTAGGAACCAACGGTTTTACCTTTTTCCCCCTTCACCACAGAGTAGACTCCTAATTTGCCTAAATCTAATAGAAAATAAAGATATTTGTCTGAGACCAGCCTCACACTTAGAGGGAGTCTCCTTCTCTACCCGAGAGTTTCTCAGGCTTAGCCGTGTTGATGTTTGGGTGGGGGAATTTCTCCTTGTGGGCCTGTTCTGTGCATAGTAGGGTTCTTGTGCCTGCCCACTAGTTGCCAGTAGCACCTCCTAGTTATGACAGTCAAAACTGTCCTCGGATGTTATCAGATGTTCCCAGTAGAGTCTGGGAGGCAAAATCACCCCAGCTGAAAACCTCCATTCTGCCTCATTCCTGATTGACATAATGTCAGATTGTCATCTTCGCCCTTGGTGGGGCTGCCCCCCTCTGTAGGAGACTCCCTTAGGGTCCCAGCTCATTTCTTGTAATCAGAAATGCAGGCCTAGCCATTGATGTCCTCTCAGGAAGTTCATTGATCCTCTTATTTTGCGTCTAGTAATGAAATGTATTGATCAGGGAGGGCCAAAGGCAGTTTATAAACAGAGCTGATGCCAGAGTCCATTGGCAGGTGGAGGAAAGGCTGGGAGTGGGGCAGGGGACAATGCGTCCTCTCAGAGCTGAATGCAAGCTGGAGTGCAGGCTGTACCTGGAGCCTGGGCCTGAGTGACAGGCCAACCCCAAAGGCCACTAAGCTTGGACGTCAGGCTAGCTCTGACATGCCAGGGAAGGACATGCCATATTCAAAAAGCGGGTGCTGAGACCCTCCTGGGTCCCTTCGAGAATCGTGTTTTCTTAGCCTTTCCCCCCCCAGACTCCTAGGAACAGAGCTGACCTCACGTGGCCCAGGAGTAACATGTCCTAGGCTTTCCCTTGGGGGACCCTGCAGGCTCTTCTGAGCCACCAGGATCAGAAGGGAACTGTCACTTCATTTTTCTTTATGTTCTCAGAGAAGCCAGCAGCTTGAGACCAGTGACATCAAAAACGTGAGCATCAGTCTGAGCAGGGGTGGAGACCGGTTGTCTGGGCAGTAACCCTTAGGTTGTAGGGCCCTGCCGCTCTTTTCAGAGCCTTGTACCTGACCTTTCTACCTGGAATCATTTGTGGAAGATGGCCAGGTGGGATTCTTCTCCCCTTCGTGGGCTAGGAGACAACTTGCCAGGGTCCTGAAACAGGTCTGATGGAATCAGGACTAGAGCCCTGTCTTCCCAACTTCTTGTTCAGCCTCCTGCTGGAGTGAGAGGGGACAAATGTTGCCTCTGCAGCGGGGAGTGTCAGCGTCACGTACCTTCCAGAGTCAGCGCTGTCCCTCGGGAGTGCTTCCCATAAGAAGGAAAGGGAGCCTGTCTTGAGCACCGTCCCCCGCAGAACAACAGGCCACCGTGTGCTTGCGATCAGTCAGATTCAGAATGAGGCACTTGGCCTTTGGAAATCAAGGACTTTTTACCCTTTGGATCTTAGCTTCAGAGAGCTGGGCTCTTTCCGTCAACTTCTCTTTGCTTCAGCCCTTCAGTAGCAACCTCTTGTCTTACAGCCTGGTGTTGCCTGACACCAGAGGGGGCCCCCAGCCCAGATGCACTCAGGGGTTCAGGCTCCTGACTCGGCACCCCTCCTGCCTCCCGAAGCCTGTCCCAGGCATGAAGGCACATCTGGTTCCTCCGTGGCCATGCCAAGCTTCACACTCACCGTGCACCTGTCTGGCTTCAAAATCTCTCTGATCCTCCCAGCCTCGCTGAGCCCTCCCAGGTGAAAGTCATGAGCCGATCTATCTCCTGTCAGCATCACAGTGTAGCCAGCCAGAAAAAGAAATAGGACTTTGGGGTCATTTTCCCACTTTTTGTAGAAAGTAAACAGCGTGGAGAAGTGAAAGCTATGGGAGAGGTAGAGATTTAGTCAAAAAAAAATGCAGACATCTCTTTGTGGCTCCCTGACTCATGGCTGTGTTCCTTCCAGTGGGTGTCAACTTGTTCTATTTCTGCATCATCGTTTACCTGTACGGGGACCTCGCCATCTATGCTGCTGCCGTGCCCTTCTCCCTCATGCAGGTGACCTGGTGAGTTCCCCCCGTCACCCCAGACTGACTGTAGCCAAAGGGGCTTCCTCAGCCAGTCAGGGCAGAGTGTCCAGGACACAAGCACCATGCTGAGTGACTTCATTGCATCTAGGGAATGCAGATGCCCAGGCCCTTTTCTGCACAGACCACAGCCAGCCATGCTGTCTGTCCTTAGCTCATGTCACTGTCCCCTTCCCTGCACCATTGGGCTCCCACCAAGGGCTCCTGAGTCGTTGGGAAATGGTGCTGCAGGAATAAGGAGGGTGCATCCTCAGAGATGCATCTCGCAATGTGGTTTGTGAAAAGTCTGATTGTTGGTGCTCAGGCAGCTGTGCAGGGAGTGGCTCTGTCTCCCCCAGCCAAGCCAAGTGGCCCCGCTGAGCCTGGGCCTGCTGTCATTCTCTTTATCAGCAGCGCCACTGGCAATGACTCCTGCGGCGTGGAGGCAGATACCAAATACAACGACACTGACCGGTGCTGGGGGCCCCTGCGCCGCGTGGACGCCTACCGCATCTACTTGGTGAGTGTCTGTGCCCCAGCCCAGCCTGGGCAGCTGAGGGCATCTGAAGTGCCTTTACTTCCTGGTAGAGAACCCTTTCCCCGGAGAGGAGGGTTTACCCTTCTCCACACTCTGGCTGAGCACTGGGGCCTTGGCCCCTAGCAGATATGGATTGCATCACTAAGAGTCCAGCCCCTGAGGCTCCTGGCAGCAGGCCTGAAAGTCAAGCGTGGTTTGGAGTAGGCACTCGGGTCATAGCCACCAGATGCAAGACCGTAACTGTTGTAAACCTAGCTCAGGCTCTAGGGCCACTCTCAGCAGAGTTCTCCAAGAGTGCCAGAGCTCATTTTCCAGAAACTTCCATATTTTGACCTTACTCTTGGGCAGCCCAAGAGCATATGGTTCGATGCTGGGTCTAGCCATAAACATCCTCTCCAGATAGGGAAAGATCAGCCCAACTCTCTTCCTGTCTTTCATCCTCCTTTCATCTTCCCAGTGGACAAGAGAAGATGATGAATCTCCAGGCTCATTCTTGATTGCTTTGTGCCGTTGTGGGGGGCAGGGAGCCGAGTAATATGCCAGACAGGTCCTGGATAATAAGATACAAAACCAGAGATGGTTATTTATCTCCGCCTGCTCTGGGGGCGGACTCAGAAATGTTTTTCTTTAACTGTTGCAGTGTCTATTAATATTCTCTGCTTCCTCTTGGTCCTCCTCAGCCCTGACATAAATTTAGGTGTGCCAGGTGACACACAGTTTGACACGTGGCCACTTGGCTGATTTGGAGCGAGGAGGCAGGGACCAAGAGAGAGCCAAGCTTTTCAGGGAGCTAGCCTCCTGACTTCATTTTCCCTATCTGAGTAAAGGTTTCCAAAGGCCCTGCGGGCTGTTTGGGTCTGGATTCGTTCACCCCAAGGGGCCACTGAATGGTTTTTCTTGCCCTCCTAGTCCCACCCTACAGTCCCACTTTAGGAACTCTGTGGGCTGGGCCACGCAGGAGTTGGGTTTCCTGTCTGCATCTCTGGAGCGGTTGGCTGATGGTCTGTGTTTCTTCTCCTGCACATTCAGCTGTGGCTAGCAGTTTGCCTTTTAGTAGCACTGCATCTCACCCTCCGTCACACATCTCGTGGGAATTTGGTAGCAGGTTGATTGTCTGGCACCCTTCTCCACATCCCCCAGCCTTGGGGCGGGAAAAGGAAGCAGCATGGCAGCCGGAGGGGAGAACCCAGGCACTAGCAGCATAGCTGAGGCTCGTTAGCCTCTTAGCACTCAACAAACCATGACTGACAAAATCAGCAAAGGTATTAGTAAGTGAAAGGCCCCATCTGGATCTCTAGCAGGGTGGATGGGCAGAAGGAGGTGATGGAGGACAGGGTTTGAGCAGCTCGGCACAGACACGGTGGCATGTTCAGGGCAGAGCAGCCACAGCAGAGCCAGTCCGGTGGGTCTTTGCTGGAGAGGCTGCTGGAATCTAAAGACCCTGCCGGGCACACTACCCACCCACCAGCAAAATGGATACTGTGTGCTGGGAATATTGGCTGCTGCCATTTGCCTGATAAATTATTTAGAAACGTTATTCTTGCCTTGTTAAATGGTTCCCTCACTGATTCCTATAAACCTTCCACATGATGGAAGCCTTCTTCCCCTGGATCTCAATAACTCTCTACTGAACAGAAGGAACCCTTCAAGAAAGCAGACGGGCATTAATTACTGCCTTCATCGCCCAGATATTGCACTTGTAACTCATAGAGCTAATTGTCATCAGAGCCTGCAGAAAGCCACGAAACAGGAGGCAGAGGCTGCAGAACAGGAGCGGAGACCCTGTCTACCCACAAGAGCTTTCTCTTTCTGGGCCAGTGACAGTATCCTTCCCCACCATCCAAGTCTCCTGCTGGGGGCTTCTGTTTGCTCAGAAGGCTTTTGGTTTGCATGGGCTCTTCTATCCAGTTTGGAAAAGTCAAGGCAGATGGGCCTTGGTGTTGTCTCAGAAGTCACTTCTCAGTTTTGCATGTGGCTCCCAGGGTGTGAGGTTCTGCAGAACAGTAGCCTCTATTCCCGTGACCCCAAACCCCGGTGCTTTCATCGCTCTGCAGCCAGTTCCCCTCCCTCGGTGAATGGGAAGGGGCAAAGGGACTGGAGGAAGGGATTGGCAAAGATGTGTTTTCTCCCTCAGTCCTGAGCTCTCCTGCGAGTGAGGACAGCATCTTCCCTCCCAACTCTGGCCTGCAGGGCTTATCCCTGTGCGTCTTTGGAAAGGTCAGGGGAGCTAGCTTCCATCAAGTGGCCCCTTGGGCCCCAGAGGAGGAGGGCTGTCCTTCCCCCCTGCTCCTGGTCATTCTGTTTCGGAAGATTGTCCATGCCTTCTAGAGATGCCATGCTGCCTCTTACCACCAGCTGTTTCTGATTTTGCTGCCAGCCAGACTTCACTCAAAATGTTCAGCAAGGCAGCAAGCAGGTCGGGGGGAGAATTGAAAGCACCTCCCTACCCTGCATGCAGATCTTGTTTGTCTCAGGTAGATGATGCCCCTACCCAACCTGCATTTTTAAAAGGGGCCTACTAATAATCTCTTCTTCATTGCCATTCTGCAGTGGTAGGTTCTGGGGGGACAGAGATGCAGACTTGTATATTGTGGTCTTTCAGAAAGTCGTCTGGAAGCGATTTGTTCTGTGTCTTCCCAGGAATGCTCCTGAGACGCACATGCACAGTGAGAATCCTTGCTGTAGTAACTGTCTCCAGGGCTGGCCTGTGTGTAGCATCGTGATTACCTACAAAAAAAGCCCTTGACCTTCACCAGTGGAAAATTCCAACCCCCCCTCTTTGCACCTGACGACCCTCATCCACTTCCTGTGCTTCCCAGTGCAGCTGATATGAGTCACTTTCTCCCTCTCCCTCCCTGGAGGAGCCACAGAGCAGGGTGCCATGGGCGGAGGTCCCCTGAGTCACTTGCTGCTTCAGTGGGCTCTCTGGAGTGTCCCAGCAGGCCACTGCAGCCTTCAGCTGCAGTGACCTGGACCCTGTAATTAGGGCCCATGGAGATTATCATCAGGATCTGCTATCAGCTGGCCTTGGATTCTCAGGTCCCCCCCGCTACCCCCCACTCATCCCTCCTGCTCTTTTGAAAAAATCAAATGGGAACATGTGAGATGCTCCAGCTCTTTCAAACAGGTAACCTTGCCTCCAGGCTGGGGAGCATCTCAGGATTCTCCGGCTTTGGTAGGCAACACAGTCAGAAGTTGGCATTTCATTCCTTCCTCTACAGCACGAAGGAGCCAGGGACCCCTGGTGAGGTGATGGGATCGTGTGTGAACCAGTTCCGTTTGGGACTCAGACAGTCTCAAGTGTCTGGGATGCAGGCATGTGTCACTCTCCCCTGGGATCGAGGGCACTGCCCAGCAGCTTTGTTGCACTTCCTCATTCCTGCATCACCTGCTAGCCGATATTCCTGTCCCCTGCCTGGACCCATCCTTCCTCCTAGAGAGAGTCAGAGGGAAGCAGTGTCAGAGGTGACAGTGGGGGACTCCCGAGTGCTGAAAGCCTCTCACCGTTAGGAAGAGGGAGCAGCAAGCGGCATCCACCGCTCACAGGTGGACAGATGCTGCTGGGTCGCAGGTGGCCCTGCAGGCCCCAGCTGAACAGAGCTGGGAGTGCAGATGGCAGAGCGGAGCTTATCCTGGCTGGAGACCCGGTCGCAAACTGGCCGTGTTGAGCAGGGGGCCCCTTGTTGGCTGCCCTGGGACAGGACAAGGTCACCCTGGCCACCTGTCCTGCCTTGAACACAGGAGCTGTGAGATCCACCTCCAGGGCACAGGTGACTTGGGAGAGGGATATGGCCTACAAGTGCCTGGCTAGTGCCTGGCACCCCCTGTGACAAAGACAGTCCTTTCCAAGCTCCCCCTCCAGACGCCCCCTTGAAGAAGTGGAGGGCCAAGGGGATTTCTGTCTGCTGGCCTCTCTTCCTAGAGGGGTAGGTCAGCCTGAGATTCAGGCTCATGTTGACACCAGAATTGTCCTTCCAGGCCTTTGCGACAGCCCTATCTCTCTCTCCCTCTGCCAGGATTCCATCTTGGCTCCCTCTCACATGGCAACACTGGCCTTTGTCTGTTTGCAACACTTAAAATGGTGTGCAGTCCCCATTTCAAAACCAAATGGTCTCCTCCTAAAATAGTACCACTCAAGGAGAAAATATCCTTTTTGTGAGGGTGCAGATGGATTGATGTGCCCACATGGCAGTGCCATGCATGCTGTGAGTGCCCCGCCCTCCCACGGTTCACCTTGCTTTGGTATAGCATGTACCAGTGACTTTTGACTCCCAGCCACACAGTAAAATACACAGCGTCATCCCATTTCACAGCAAGGAAAACTGACTCAGAGACGGGGGCTTCCTGGGATCCCGGAACTGAAGCAGACAGACAGCAGCTCAACTCCTTGGCCTCTCAGCTCTGTCCTGCCCTGGCGACACAGACTTGCTCCATTTGCCCAAGACTCAATTCCGTGGGCTCTGCTTTGGGGGCGGCCCCCACTGCCATGCACAGGCTGGGGCATGGAGCACCTGTTCTCAGCCCTGGGAGCCTGACGTTTGCAAGCGGTTGGGGTGAAACGGCCGAGCGTGGTCCCTGGTGAATGAGCACCTTTGCAGGTCTGCCCATCATTGTTGCCAACTCAATCAGTGCCCCGTCTGCCTTGGTACCCCTCGCTCCTAGAGAGCAAGGCCAGCTTTTCCTGGGCACTCAAGTCGTGTTGGAATTAGTGCCTCTTCCCAAGGACACTTCTTCCCCTGCCATGGTCTCTGTTCTTCCAGCGTCAGCCAACTGTGCCCTGGGGCTGTGGCATCTGCTAATAAGTGGGTCACTGCTGCCTTCACTTGAATATTTATTCTTACCAGTGCTGGGGTAGGAGGTAGCCTAGAGGAAGGACCAGTGAGGAAGGAAGACTAGTGAAGCAACAGATTTTGAGAGCGGCAGTGACTTCACCAGACTTGGAGACTCTCGGGACCCTGTGCCGCCCGCCTCCCAGGCACTACTGTTGCTTTCAGCGTCAGTGGTGCCCCCAGAGCACAACTTCAGAGAACACAGGTGGACACTGCCCCTCGGGTTTGTGCAGCGTCGAGCCCTGGATTGGAGTGAAATGCAGTCAGACAAGAAAGGTGGCCTGGGGAGGGCCTGGCAGGAACGTGGACAGGAGAAGTGAGCTGTCTGCGTGGACAAGTCTAGTGGGTTGGCCCGTCTGGAAATGGAAAGCAGGACCCTCTGCCCAGCAAGCAGGCAGCCTGGCGAGAACGTCCCTTCCTGGGCGATGTCCACCCTCCTGTCTGGCTCACACCAAACCAGGTCGAGTCAGGAGGAGACTCCAGGATGCCTGGAGGGGGGAAGGGCATTGCTTCCAGGGTCGGGGCCATCCAAGTGCCCGTTTAATAGGATGGCAACCATGTGGGGGCTCACTGGGGTGACCCGGGAATCCCATCTTCTTTCCTTTCCTTTCTTCTCCCTCCCAATGCACCTATTGTCAGTTCCTCCTCATTCAGTTCTGGAGACCCCAGAAAGGTCAAGTCTGTTTTGCCTTTCACCCTTTCCTCCCCCTCTCGCCTGTGGAGAGATGCCCATCACCCCTGGGTGGCACCACAGGGCGCGGAGTGCAGTTGTTCAAACCCATGCCCACCACTGCCAGGAGCTGGACTCAGTGAGGCTTCGAGGTGTCTTCAGCCAGCTTTGTGTGGGGTCATGAGCCCCTGAGATGCGTGTCCCAGGTCCTATTTGTCTCACAGGTGCTAAGCCTTCTGCATTCATCCCATGAGACTGGGTTTCAAGGAAGAATTCATTTCTTCCTCGCACTCCAAAAATGTACCTGCCTGTGTCCACTACACAAACAGAGCTGGGAGTCTAATGCTGGGTGAACTCTAACTTCAGGCAGTGACTGCACTCAGACTGAAATGGTGACTTCAAAGGATTAGCTTGTCTCTTTTTCAAGGAAATCAATAATACAGGGATAGGCCTGTGTTGTTCTTGCTTGCTTGGTTTTTTCCTGAGGAGCTGTCTATATGTCTTAGACCAGGAACGGCTTCTTGTCCTTCCGTGTGCTTTCCATCCCCCACCCCTTCCTAAATGAAATTCAAGTTGCCTGTCACTCACGCCAACACTGCAGTTTGTCTCGCTAACTCTGGGCCAGGGACAGTGTGAGCCCCCACCACCCCTCCCATTCTTCCGCCACTGTTGCTCCTGTCTGAGCATGGCCCCCGTCCATCCTTTCTTCCCCCTCACCTTGCTGAGGACACCAGGGTGACACCTCCCTGAGTCACCCTGTGACTGCCTCCTACACCCTCACCCCCTGTGCCCCTGGGGGTTTGGCCCATGCTTCCTCCTCCTGCTCAGTGAGAGGGTTGCTGTTTTTGTGTTTTGTTTGTTTGTTTTGAGATGGAGTTTCACTCTTCTTGCCCAGGCTAGAGTGGGCAACGACCTGAGTGATGTGATGTCGGCTCACTGCAACTTCCACCTCCCACGTTCAGGCGATTCTCCTGCCTCAGCCTCCTGAGTAATTGGGATTACAGGCATGTGCCATCACACCTGGCTAATTTTTGTATTTTTAGTAGAGACAGGGTTTCTCCATGTTGGTCACAAGGCAGCAGGCAATGGCTTCTCCTCCCTACCGTTCCCTTGCCCAGCTCGGAAGCTGTGCATGGACCTCCATTGAGGTCCCGAGGGGGTGACAGAATCTTTCATTCTAGCTTCTGAGCAGGTGACTGGCATAGCCCCCTTCACAGATGACAGTTGAGTTTCTCTGGCCCTGGTAGAATGTGCAGGTTGCGTATCCCTTCTCTAAAATATTTGGAACCAGAAGCGTTTCTGATTTCAGATGTTTTCCAGATTTTAGAATATCTGCATTATACTTACAGTAGAGCATCTCAAATCCAAAAATCCATAATCGAAAACATTCCAGTGAGCATCTCCTTTGAGGATCGTGTTGGTACTCAAAAAGTTTCCGATTTTGGAGGAGTTCAGATGTTGAATTTTTGGATTTGGGGTGGTTAGCCTAAACCATATTTCTTTACCTCCTTCTCCATTGTCTGGAAGGTAATGAGTACAGCCTTGCAAAGACCACCTGCCCACAGCAAGCCAGTTCTACTCCCAGGCACGTGAGGAAGTGTAACTTACCTGGTTCCTCCTCCCTCACCCCACCTCCACTCACCAGTTCACCCAGGAAGTGAATGGAGATGGGAAATGATCTGTTACCATGACCCTGTCCCCCACACACCCAGCATTCTTAACTCCTAGGAACCCCATTATACGAGAATCCAAATGTGTAAAATAAATCGGAAAGGTAGTTGCTTGCTTCAAAGTGATTTGTTACTTTACAGAAGGATTTGCCTCAGATTTCCCTTGAGTACTCAGTTCCTCTAGTGTATTTAACGTGTTGTTCTGTGAAAATTCAGCATTTATAAAAGAACTTTAGGAGCCCTTCTCTTGTGTAAAGGGAGGTATCTGTGTATTCATACGCAAATGTGCAGAACCCCAAAGCCTAGTTCCTGTTACTGGAGAAACAGGAAGACAGATTGGGGTGGTCATCATAAGCAGCCCACCTGAAAGAAGTAACCTGCACCCCTTCCGCTCCACATCCACATCCCTGAGCTCCTCGGAGCTTGATAAGTATATAACCAAGCCCCACACCTGTGCACAGGCCAGTTTGGTTGGGAAGCTTCCAAGTAGGGCTCCGTGGGGGGAGTATGCATCCCCTGCTGGGGACCTTCTGCGCTGAGCTTTTTCAGGACCGTTTCTTTGCAGGTCTCACACTGATCCCAGTCAGACCCTGAGCTCGAGGCCTGAGCCCTCCTTGTTTGTGAGTGGTGCAGTGAGGGATAAAAACTGGGTGTGCCTCACTTCCCAAGCCACCTGGGCCGGTCATGGCCACTGACCCGTGTGCACACACATTTCCAGTCATTCCCCTCGAGAAGCTGAGCCTCAGGCAGACTCCCAAAGCTCAACAGCCCCATCCATCCCACACTCTGCACCACTCTCCACTTCTAGAACTCCCATTTCTGGGCAAATAACTAAAAATAATTTTATTATATTTGTTCAGGGTACATTCCAGTTGTTGATTTCAGATCTCCGCCTCCCCCACCTTGTTGTTTTTTTTTTTTGCTTCATTTCACCAAAAACAAAAGGTGCCAAAAACTCCATAGTCTATGGAATCTAGCAGCCTACCAGTAGCTTGAGAGTAATGTGGCATGTTCTTAAATATTTTGTGCTAACTAAAATGAAAGCTGTGTATGCCGCACTATTTTTCTTCTGCTCCATGTCTGCTCGTTTCATCCCGTAGATCAGTCTGTGGCATTTGTGGTGGCACTGCCAAGTTTCACGAGGCTGCGCTATTCCCTGTGCGATGCTTGCTCTGTTACAGGGTGCATATCATAAGCAGAACCTGATGTCTTTCTAAACAGCGCCCCAGGGCCCTTCGCAGTAATTGTTTAATTAAATAAAGCGCTCACTCTAAAGTAATAGCCGTGATCCTCCATGTGGCCGGTGTCCCAGCCAGCGGTGCTGGCCCTGCACACTGGCTCAAAGCAGCACTTGTGTGCAGAGAAGAAATAGCGAGTGTACTCTCTCCACTGCATCCTGGCCGTGAGGAGACAGGAGCCACAGAACGCCAGAGGTTTGGAAGCCAGCAGAGAGGTGCGAGGGACTTGACTGTGACGGCCCTTACACAGAGCAGAACGATTAGGTTGCACATTAACGAAGATATCAGATGAATTAGCATGAGCCCGATGTCTTGGGGATTCTTTGACAGTGGACCAAGGAATATTTTCATAAGCCCCGAGCACAAAAGGAGGCGCCAGGGGTGTGGCAGCAGATACCCGTGTGACTCTAGAAGGGTCGTGAGCCACCGCAGGGCATGCATAGCTTGGCTATGGCAAGAACTTCCTTCAACCACGGATTGAGACATTTTTTGAAAACCTTGATGGGAAGAGAACACAGGTCTGGGTATTGGGTGTTGGGTGCTCACTGAGGCCGAGAGGCCCCTGTGGTCTGTGATGTCCAAGCAGTTCCAGCGCCGTCTCCGCACTACTGCAGGGAGGCTGTGCTTCACCTGAGAGGCAGGTGAACAGTATTGGGAACACTTCCCAGCTGGTCCCCTTCCTCTGGATCAGGAACAAGAGCCTTGAAAGTGTTTTTCAAGGTCTGGTTGCCCGGCCACTAGCACAAGAATGCCCCCAGGCCCTTAATAAAAATGTAGATTCTTGGGTCCTGTGCCAGGCCTGATGCAGCAGATTCTAAGGCTGTGGAGCCCAGGAATCTGCATTTCTAACCAGTTCTGAGGATAGTTCTGTGCGTGCTTCCCTTTGAGAAATCCTGCTGGCACAGACCTCTCCAGGTGGTGAAAGGTGTCCTGGGGAGAGGCCCACTCTGGTCTTCCTCCAAGAACTGCTCCCCCACAGCACCGTGGCGGAGGCAGCTGTCAGAGAAAGGGGAGGGGCTGGGTCAGCCACAGGTCTCTGGTCTGGTGCCACCACATCCTGGAGTTCACACCTGAGGCGCGGCCGGAGAGAAGTGGGGCTCTGCATACCCATTGGCTGGGGGCTGCTTTGTCGCCTTTGGCTGACGGGTTCCTCCCGTGTCCCTAGTGGGTAGCGCTCTAGGCTTCCCCCTGTAGCTTCCTCTGAGGCTGCTGGTTGGGGACTCGTAGACCCCACAGCATGCCAGCTCCCCGGAGAAGGTATCTCACTCTGACCCCCAACTAGGGAGGAAGCTGGGGGCTTGCTGGTGTCATTTCTCAAACCCGCTTCAACAGAGCTCGTTAATCAGCTAGCTTGATATGCTGTCTCCCCTCTGTCCCGCCTCCAAGGTTACTCAGTTCCCAGTCTATTTCGAGGCCAGACGTCAGCAGAGAAGGGGTGGAGCCAGCTGGGCCTGTGCAGCCCTCTCTGCAGGGCTCCTGTGTTCTGGGCACCTGACTTCCTTCCCTCCCTCGCTTCCTCCAGCTCCTGCTGGAGCGTTCCCTCTGCCATTGCTCTTCCTGCGCCGAGAGCATGGACCGAGGAAAGGAAGATGCCGAGAGCGTCTCAAGTGATCACCTGGCACCTCTCCTTGAGTGTCGCACAAGCTCCAGGCAACCCAGGGCAATGGCACTGCCTCCTCCTGTTCCCAGGGCAGGGCAGGGGATTGAGGGCAAGACTCTAGACACCAAAAGTCATCAGATGCCAGCTGGTTACTGGACATGCAAGTGGCTCCGTGGGTTCCGGGGCCTATGGGTACACACATCGCCACCACTGAATGTTCCGAGCAGTTCGATTCCAGGCAGAATCAGATGGTTGTAAGAGTGGTGTTTTTTCCCAGGAAATTGAGGGGGCTAGATTGTGGCCCAGAGTTCCCATCTTCTGTCACTCACGACACAGCCCACCTGTTCCTCTCACGCCCTCTTGTTCTTAGGACCTGTGGGGACCGAGTTGACCCGGACCCCAACATTGGGAACCCAGCCCTCAGCAGTTATGTAGCCAAGCAAGACATGGGCAGCCCTCTCACTGGTATAAGATTGTGGTATACTGCGGCCCGGACTAACCGAGGCCCAGCCTCTCCAGGCACAGCTGTCAGGGAAAAGAGTGCCATGCACCCATCCCCTCCCTCTTCCTTCACATCCAGCATAAATACTAGAAGAGCTGTGTTTGTAGAGAGATCTCAAAAGCTAAAACATGAGAGCCAGTAAACCACACTTGTAGTGCCTGGAGAAGTTTTGATTTTTGCATCTGTTAACTCGGCCAAGGAGAGCCTGGAAGAGAGATTATCATGCTTTTCAGAGCCAAACCCTCCAGAAGAGCCCTGCCTTTCCTCACAGTCCCCATTTTCTTCCTGACATGGGGAAGAAAGGCTTCTCTAGAGGCTGCCCCAGAAAGTGGGCATCCCTGGCTCTGCCTCCCATCGGGTTCCCTGGGAGGGCCTAGGACGGCCTTTTCACTCCTCTGTCCCGATAGGATGGGAATGAACTTCCCTCATCTCCCCCTACCCCTGTCTATACTCCTAGTTCAAAGGATCGAAGCCCATTTTAAAAACCTCATCACTTTAGGAGGGGTGTCCTGCCCCAGGGCTCCATGACGAGGGACAGCCTGTCACAGCCCCCTCCCTGGTGTGCAGGCCCAGTGCCTCACAGCAGAACTGCCCCAAGGTCATGAAGGTTTTCTTTGTCAACCTGATTTTAGGTAAATCTGATTGCCATCTCCCTGGTTAAAATCCCTTAGAAGCTCCTCTCCAGAAAGCAAAGGCTAAACTCCCTCACATGGGATGGTCTGCCCCCTGTCTCCTGGAGCCTTCTCTCTCCCCCTAGACACCCCCATGCCCCCGCCAGTGTCCTCCCCAGATGCCAGGTGCTTTCATGCCTGGCCCATTGCATGCCTGTGCCTTGCTTCAGAATCAGAGGAACATTCCCCTAGTCCACACTGAGCTCAGGGCCTTCTTCCCCTACCCCTTGCCATGGCGTTCACTGGGCTTTTTTTTTTTAATGATTATTCTGTTCCTTGGCCTCACTGTGAGCTCCATCAGGCCACAGGCTGCATCTCATTCACCTTTCTATCTAGAGCAAGCATGGCCCGTCGCAGTGTGGTTGCTCCTGAAGGTTGGAGTGAGGAAGACCACTTACAGGTGGACACCACTGCTGGGCCTGTGGCGAGGCGTTGGCACACATCCCTCCCCTGGGCCTTGGCCTGCTGGTGGCCAGAGACCACCACAGCTAGTGGCTACTGCTCCGGCCAGACAGACTCCATGTACAGCCAGCCCCTCCTTTCCCAGTGGGCGGGTCATCCTCTGGTCCTCGCTGCCAGGACAAGCTTCCCCTCCGCAAGGGCCAGGGCACCTCTGTCTTTTGGGGGCAGAAGTAGAAGCGAGCTGCTGGAATCCGTCCACTGCCCTGAAGTCACAGACAGCTCGCCACCTGTTCTCTCTCCACCACTACCTCTGCATCTGAAATGTGGACAGTGACGGATTAGAGTAGGCGCCAGCTCCAGAGACAGGTCTGTTCCTCACTTCCCACAGCCTCATGTACACGCGTCCTCTGCCCCACCCCAGCTCCTCACATAACATCCGTAAAACTCTCTTAGGTCAAGGTCAGACCTCGTGGTCTTTCCACCTGGACGTCCGGGTGCTAGATTCCATGGCTCTCCGACGTGCTTGTGAGGAGCCAGGCTGTCCTCTATAAACCCTGATGGCCTATAATCATTAAGCAAATGACTGCGTGGGTTCTCCACAATATTTATCTTCCCCCTCCCCCCCAAACCACAAGGGTTTCAGCTCTGGCATCAACTACTTGGAACTCTGCCCACCACCAGGTACCATCTGGTTTTCAGCCGGGAAAGAGACAACACAGGCAGGCAGGCTTGTCCTCCAATGAGAGGGTGAGGGAAGCACCACCCAGGCCAGGCCAAGGCCACTGGGCCAGCCTAGTCCTGCTGCCCTGAAGGCTCCAGCCTTGAGGGGGCCACACAGTAGATGGCAGAGGAGGTAGCCCTTCCATCAGGGCATAAGCGAAGGAGGCAGTTGAGTGCTCTAAAGAGGGACTGGGCTTTGAATAAAGATGGCCTGGTTCAAATCCCCACTGCGTCTAACTAGTGTGAGGCTTGAGACAAATGTTTGTCTCAACCTCAGTTTTCTAAAGTGAAGACAGTCAAGGTGCAGGTGTCTGCAGGGTGGAGCTCTCCTTGGAAGATGCCGTCTTGCCTGGGCACTCCGGTCATGCCTGGCAGGGCCAGTCCACTTGCTGGTTCTGAGCCTCGTCTTCCCTGCCCCGGGGCAGAGCCTTCTCTGGAGTGACAGACATCAGTCTCAAGTGTCTTGGGAAGCTTGGAGAGCTTGGGAAGGGCTCTAGGTAGAGAAGGGTGTTCTGCTCAAGGGCTGGTCTCATGCCACCAGCATGCCTTCAGTGTGACCCTCGTACCAGCTCCCAGCTGGAAGCTGGGGAGACAACGAGCGGGGTATTACCAAGTGTGTGGACTTGTCCTGGTTCCAGAGGTGGTGGAGTCTGCTGCCTGGGGGCCACAGTGTATGTTCCGGGGAGACACAGGCTCCCTCTTGCAGCGGCCACAGTGCGTGGATGGTTTCCTGGCAGGTCACAGCCAGGCTACCCACCCGGTGCTGTGGGGAGCCCCAGTGGGTCATGGCACTAGGCTCCCTCCCAGGTGGTGCCTTCCACCACACACCTCCCATACACGGGCTCCAATGAGCCATACTCTGCCTGATAGGAAGTTTGGGATGAGTTTCCTGATGTTCCTTTTTCACCTTCAAGGGGTTAGGGAGAAGATGCTCATTTTGTTGCCTCCCAGAGCTCCAGTAGAGATAAGTTACAAACCTCAGGTCCCTAACTAAGAAATTCAGTGTGTCATTTAAGTAGGGGTATGGGGTATTCAGAGGAGGTTCAGAAAAGGAAGTTATATGGGTTTTTCTTGGCCTTTTCCAGTTGTCTTGAAAAGGGGGAAGCAGTGGGGGTTTGAAGAAGGGACCTGGGAAGGTTTTCGGCTGTCACATATCCAAAGGCTCCTCAGGAGTTGCTGAGCAGTGCCCCAGTGGCCCTGGACTGTCTCTGCCGTGCTGTCCAGCTCTCCCTGTCTTTCTTGGAGCCAGCACAGGCAAGTCCAGGGGATCATCCCGTGCAACCTGCATCACAGCTGCCGTGGGACAGCCAGCCTCCCAGAGCGGCACCACCTCAGTTCTGTGTGGGAAGCTCTCACGCATTCCCTTCATGCTGCCTTCTTCCCAGCCACAAACGGGCTGACTTTGCATCCTGGGAGGTGATGTTCTGGACCTGCGACAGCTTGGGCAGGCCGTGCACCAGAGCTGCTTGGGAGCCCTGGTCCCCCCAGGTCCAAGGGGGCAGCCTTGCATAAAGAGAGCAGCCACCTTTCCCCCTGGTTTCTTTCTCCCTGAAATCATTCTTCCAGGCTTCCCAGCATCAGAGTTGAATAACATTTCACAGGTGTCTGAGCAGAGGTAGTGCAGGTACCCCACTGTTGGCCAGTCTGCACCTGTACCAAGTATACCAAGAAGGTACCCAGAGTTCATCCTCACCTCTGCCAGCCAGGCAGAGGGACAGGTCCTTTCCTCCTGACCAGCCCCTGGTTGGTGAACTCCTGCTGCGTGGATTTGGTTTCTTCTGCTTTGTAGCTTGGTGGCCGCTTTAGCACACCCTGCTGGGACCTTCACTCTTGGCTCATGATTGCCTTCGCCTGGAAACTCAGTGTCCTCCCGCCTTTGAGGAGAGCTGTAAATCTTCCATGTCTCCACTCATTCAGAACGGGGCTGCCAGCTTGGCGGGAGCAGCCATGGTTTTTTACTGAAGAACGTGGAGACCCAGTGACAAGATGCGTAGAGCTGATCTCTAATGCACAAGGGGCACCCACTTCTTTAGAGTCATCTAGGTGTCAGCTGTCAGTTCTATCTTCAGTCATCACCTGAATCTTTCAGACTTGCAGTCTATTCAGCAGGCAACTCCCAAGGACCTTCTAGTTGAGGGGTTTGGGAAGATCAGGGGAGCCGGGGACAGTGGGCCATGGTAACTTGTTCCAACAGTGCATTATGGCAAATGTTGGGCTGACACTGATCACTGCTGCCAAGGGGCACGTGCGCTGAGGGGGGCAGCCAGCCTCCTTCTGTCCTCATCACTCACTCTGCAGCAGATACACAGTATTTAAGAATTGGCGAGGGAAAGATCGCCACTGTCTCTGTCATGGTTGGGTCGGTGTTTAGAGCCCAACAGCCTGTCCTGGCACAAATCCCATCCCCTCCCAGTCTCTGGGTCAGCCCATTCCTGGGCTGGTCTTCAGGAAGGGCGCCGCTCACCCCTTGCCCTATTGGGAACATTTTAGGTTGCTGGTCCTTACATAGTTCCTTGTGAAAGTGCGATGTTCCACAGAATTCAGACAGCCTCCTCTAGATGGCATGGTGCCTCTCATCACAGAGTTTTGGCAAATAAGCCGTGACAGTGGTTCGTGGGATTTGGTGCAGACATGTTGCCGACATGGTTTCTGACATGGCTCCTGCTCTCTTTCTCTGGCAGATGTCTTCTGCGTGGTGACTGATCCTTTGTGTTTGGTAGGGAAGAACTTGGACTGTCCTAAAGAGCATTTGGACTGTAGTTGAACTTGAGTGCAGGTCATGGAAGTCAAATAAGAATAGTACTGGGGCTGGGCACAGTGGCTTACACCTGGAATCCTAGCACTTTGGAAGGTGAAAGAAGGCAGATTGCTTGAGCTCAGGAGTTTGCGACCAGCCTGGGCAACATCATGAGACCCTGTCTCTACAAAAAATACAAAAATTAGCCAGGCATGGTGGCTGTATACACACGCCTGTAGTCCCAGCTATTCAAGAGGCTGAGGTGGGAGGATTGCTTGAGCCTGGGAGGTCAAGGCTGCCATGGGCTATGATCAGATCACGCCACTGCACTCCAACTTGGGCAGCAGAGCGAGACCTTGTATCCAAAAAGAAAGCATTTAGGCCATAGATGAACTTGGGTGGACATCATGGAAGTCAAGAAAGAATGGTAGAATAGTATTCGGGGCCAGGCCTGGTGGCTCAGGCCTGTAATCCTAGCACTTTGAGAGGCCAAGGCAGGTGGATCACTTGAGGTCAGGAGTTCATGACCTGCCTGGCCAACATGGTGAAATCCTGTTTCTACTAAAAATGCAAAAATTAGCAAGGTGTGCTGGCACATGCCTGTAGCCCCAGCTACCTGGGAGGCTGAGGCAGGACAATCGCTTGAGCCTGGGAGGTGGAGGTTGCTGTGGGCCAAGGTCACACCACTGCACTTCAGCTTGGGCAGTAGAGTAAGACTCTATCTCAAAAAAGAAAAAAAGAATAGTATTGGGGCTAGGCATGGTGGCTCCCATCTGTAATCCTAGCACTTTGGGAGGCCGAGGCAGGAGGATCACTTGAGGCCAGGAGTTTGAGACCAGCCTAGGCAATATAGCGAGACCCCCATCTCTGCAAAAAAAAAAAAAAAAAAAAAAAAAAACATTTAGTTAGCAGGATGTGGTGGCATGCACCTGTCATCATAGCTACTCGGGAGGCTTAGGTGGCCAGATCGCTTGAGCCTAGGAGTTCGAGGCTACAGTAGGCTGTGATTGCGCCACTGCACTCCAGCCTGGGTGACAGAGTGAGACACTGCCTCAGAAAAAAAGAATAGTATTGACTTAATATTCTTTGGATGGAGCTCCTCGCTTGGCTTCAGGAATGCTGTGTTCCCCACCGAGGTGTTTGGATGGGAGTGATGACTTGGTGTGTGCTGACACGGGGTTAGGAAGCCATGCTGGTGTCTGTTGAATGTCTTCTGTGCACACGCAGCATGCTTCGAGGGGTTCAGGAACCTGAAGGGTCTCATAGTTAGCAGGGACATCAGGACACAGATCCTCCCCCTAGCCATGAGACCCTGAAGCCTGGGGTCCTTCTGCTGACCCACGCTGCCTCAGAACTCACCTTCCTGTGGGTAAATCCCAGATGCTGTAATAAGTTGGGAAAATAAAAACTCCCAAACCAAAATGTTCACAGCCACTTGAGAAATGAAAATAGAACCCTGGAACATTTCTTCACTACACTTCAAGGACGTGTTGAAAGTTCACTTCCCATGTAGGGACGGGTTCATGCTGAGTTGCCATTAACCCCAATTAACTCTTAACCCCTCGTGCCCACTAAGTGCAGCCCTGTAATCTGGAGGATTCTTTAGCGCTTGAAATAACCTCCAGGATCAAGGAGCTCCGTTGTGTGATTTGTGTGCTCCGCCTCCGCCCAGCAGAGCTCCCCCCTCGCCCTCCTCACTCCAAGCCCGAGTGCTTCGTGGTCAGCCCCCACAGGTCCCTGTGCATTTAGGGTAGCCCTATTTGACCTTTCAAGCCTTGCTGCTGTGTGAGAAGTGCCTCTGTCACCCCTGCTACCTTAGCAGAGAAATCCCCATCGGCCCCTCAGCCCTGGAGTGAGAAGGCTCCAGGTGGACCTGCTGGCCTCCCTTGTTGAAACTCTGGTGGGAGCTGACAGCTGGAGTGAAGAGAAAGCTGCTGGTGCCTGAATTCTTGGCTCCAGAAACTCCATCTCACTACACCGTGGAAGCCAAAACCAAAAAAACACCCCATATTTTTAGAGGGAAATAAATAAGCACACACTTAGAGAACTGCCCACGTAGTAACCAACCAGTCCACTGCCTCAATAGTGTTCGTGGGGAGCCAGCAGGTCACAGTATCACCCCCCTGCCCTGCCCCACTTCGGTTCCAAGCCACCTTGCCGCTCCAGGATGAAAACACCACAAAAGCATCACCTTCATGCTTCCCTGGCCACTGCTGGCTGCTTCGGCCACTGGCGTTTGTCTCCACAGGACACTGTCCGATTTCACGTCTCAGTCAGGAGGCAGGGCTGGGAGGGACCCTCCCCTGGGTTCATCAATGGTCAGCTGACTGCTGCCCTTCCAGGTGTTTGCTCTGTCACTTGGTGCAGAGGGTCATTGTATGTCACTCTTTGTCCCATGGGTTAGTTTTGGCGTGGAGTTGCTCAAACAGTTCTTAGGACATTTGTCCTTTGTTGCAGCCCTCAACATCAGCCCCTCATTCTCCTGGCTCCCTTTTCTTCATGGGTTTTTTTGTTTTGTTTTGTTTCTTGAGACAGGGTCTTGCTCTGTCGCCCAGGCTGGAGTACAATGCCACAATCTCATCTTGCTATAAACTCTGCCTCCCAGGTTCAAGCGATCATCCTGCCTCCGCCTCCTGAGTAGCTGAGATTACAGGTGCATGCCACCACGCCCGGCTAATTTTTGTATTTTTAGCAGAGACAGGGTTTGGCAATGTTGGCCAGGCTGGTCTGGAACTCCTGACCTCAGGTGATCTGCCCGCCTTGGCCTCCCAAAGTGCTGGGATTACAGATGTGAGCCATCATGCCTAGCCTTCTGTCTCCCCTTTCTGCCAGGGAAGTAGCCCCTTTGTCTTCCTTCCCCCTATTTTGAGGGGACTGAGATGGAACCAGGAGTGCTATTGAATTTCATCGAAGTCTGAGTTCCAGTTAGAAGCTACAGTCCACTCCACCTCCTTCCAGCCAGAGGAGAGATGATGACCCGCAGCACTTGGGGTCTTAGTTTTGTCTTGTAAGCATTTTGGTGGGTGGCGGTGGGTGACTCTTAGGGACACTGACTCCGCTGTCTCCAAAAAGTAGGGGTGGAAAGGATCACTCCTTCGAAGACCTTGAGGTTCCTCACTTCAGGTGCAGATGTCTTCTAAGACATCACCCTCTGGGAGCCAGGCCGACTGAGAGTGGTCACAATTCATCAGGGTCTGCTCCCCTTCCTTGGGGGGGGGGTCTTGAGATGCTGGTAATGGTGGGGAGCCAGGCACCCCAGGCTCTTGCCAGGTGTACTCTCTCCTTTGTGGAGGGATGAATATCATCCTCCCTGAAGCCAGTGAGTAAACTCAGAGCCACACTGTTTGGATTTGATGTGTGTTTCCTAAAATCAAAACATGTTGATTCCTCAGCTGCATTGGGAAGAGGTTTTCCCTGACATCGTGTGCTGTTTTCCAGCAGAGCAGGTGACTCTTGCCTGTGTGCTGCCGGCTTTGCCAGGTCAGGCATTGCCCCCCAACCCCCACCCCGCAGGAGGCATGGAAAACGTGTACAAGGCAGGTTGGCAAGACCGGGGCTGCCTCTCACCCACTCTGCCAGGCACTGCCCCCGCCAAATGCAGTGCATTCTACAAAGCTTTCTTGAGCATCCCACATTCGAGAGCCTTCCTAGGTACTGGGACACACAAGGATCCAGTCCTTGCCCTCAGAGTGCTTACACTCTGCCAGGGACACAAAATGACCCAAGAAAAGCAGCGGTTCAGAGCCTACCAGAACGAAGTCAGGTGGTACCAACTGTGTGTTGGTAATTCAGTCAGGAGCCCCCAGGGAGGATTAAAATAACTTGCAGAGGAGATAGGTACTTGAGCAGGGCTCAGAAGTGAGTAGAAGTAAGGAAAGTCACAGGGGAGATTCTTTGCCAGCAGGAGGGTGAAGGCATGAGGTTGAAAATGTGGGGACAGGGTGTCAGAGAGGGGGACCTTCCCTCCTCCCTCTGCCGCTGTTTTGCTGTGTCAGTGAACCTCTCCAGCCCCTAGTTTCCTCATCAGTAAGATAAGGGCATCGTCACCTGCACCAGTGACCTTGCAGGGGGCCGTGAGCGTGAAATGAAATGGCATGTGTCAGCACTTGGCAGAGTGTGGAGGGGCTGCAGCTCTGGGCAGCGATGCGATCACAGGGGCAGCTTTGATAGCTCAGGGGGCAGGGCCAATCAAAGGACCAGGGACTGGGAAGATGCAGGGTTGGGACTGGCTATGACAGATCTGTAACAGGGTCCCTTCCCCACATCTTTGAGTCACTGATTCTGAAGAGTGGATTTCTTTCCTGCCCGGGGAACAGAGGGCTGGGGTTGAGATTAGGCGCTCTCTTTACTCCCTACTGTGTGGTTAAATCTCATTTCCGGTGTCATCTGGAGGAATGACTCCCCTCTGCCCACGCCATCCTTAATGCGTGTGTAGCACTGGGCTCTGTCCTGTGGGGGCGCTATCTGGAGCCTTGCCTTGCAGGGAGAGAGCCGGACCCAGAGATTGTGCAACCTCTTAAACAGGGTGTTTCATCTGAGATTGGCAGCAAGTTTAAAATTTCATTTTGTTTCTCTGACCAGCTAAATAGGACAGAGAAATTTGGGGGACAGGGGGAGATAAGTATCTGCCCGCTTTACGTTTGTGCTCTGACGTTGACACCGTCACTCACACGCTCCTGTGTGATGCAGTTAAGCAAAGGGCATACCACGTTGGCAGTCCTGGGCTCCTTTTGTATGTGGCACAGAAATGAGCTGAACTGGAGCCTTTCTCTGTAAGTGCCGTGTGCTGTAGGGTTAGAACTGGAGAGGAGGGAGGCAGGTGGTGGACACGGCTCAGCCTCAGCAGGAGTGAGTTGAGCGTTCCTGATTTAAAGATCCATTCTCAGAAGTAGCACAGCATTTGTTTCTCCCATTCCATCGTTGGGCAGCTGACTATTCAGTCTGTTCCAAACCACTCCAAGAAGAAAGTGGAGGCTCCAGTTAGTGACTGAGCCTTTGGTACCCAGATGCCAGGCTACTCAAGTAGGCACAAGTGTCAGTACTTATGCATCCTTGGCAAAGCCACATCCTGTCCAGGGAATCTCCAGGCACATCCCACACCAGGCCCCCGTGAGGCTGCAGGGTCCCTTCCCCACATCTTTGAGTCACTGATTCTGAAGAGTGGATTTCTTTCCCTGCCCGGGGGACAGAGGGCTGGGGTTGAGATTAGGCGCTCTCTTTACTCCCTACTGTGTGGTTAAATCTCATTTCCGGTGGCATCTGGAGGAATGACTCCCCCTCTGCCCACGCCATCCTTGATGCTTGTGTAGGACTGGGCTCTGTCCTGTGGGGGGCGCTATTGGGAGCCTTGCCTTGCAAGAGAGCACTTCTGGCTGGGAGAGAACACACATCTGTGGTTGGGAAGCCCCCCAGTTTGTGGTCATGTGTAATAGCAGCCCCAGGAACCTAATGCAGAGAACAAGGAGTCAGAGATTGCTGGAAGTCTGGAGCCTGAGCAACTGGAGGTGGGCAGTGCATTCAAGGGCCACAGGAGGACGGGCAGCCCTGTTGAGCTATAGACTCCAGAACGTTCTAAAAGAACTGTGGCTGAGCATTGTCTGCAGTGCCCTGGGAATGTGAGCCTCCTTGTCTCCATCAAGACTTCAGCAAGGCTGCTGTGGGGCCCTGATGTGTCATCTAAACTCACTGACCCAAAAAGAAAGACGATCTGAACGGGCCCGTTTGTACCCTCCTGGGTCTGTCCCGGACTTTATTCCCAATACCGGTTTGAAGATTTTATTAGAAATCAGAGTTGTGCTTTTTTTTTTTTTTTTTTTAAGAAATGTGCTTGGCTGCAGCGACTCATGTCTCTGCCTCCTGTAATGAGTTGAGCTATAAGAGTCCTTGAACAGAGACTGAGTTTGAACTGATCAATGGCATTTGGGGGTTGGAAATTGCTCAGGAGCCAGCTAATTTATAATGTCATATGGGCTAGACTGGAAGACCCAAGAGAGTAGGCTGTCTCTTGGCTTTGTATGTCTCCTTTTTAAAAGAAAAGAAAACACAAAGTGCCACGCTTGGCTGTTGAGCATTCAGAGACGGACACTGCCCCCTGCTAGACCATCTGGAGATGGGGAGTGTTCCTTCTCCCACCCCCGTCCCTCCCTGAGACCTCAGCAGCCACACTGTGGCAGGGCAGCGCATGCCACCACCTCTGTCCTCATCCTTTGTCACTCCGGATGCCTGCTCCTGCAGTTGCTGAGTTCTGGCTCTAACTAATTTGCAGAGGACACCTGTTCCTTAATTAGCCCCAGCTCACAGTCTGCGTCTTCATCTGGGCGCTCTGATGCGTGAGCTCACGGCCCCATGGAAGGGCTGCTGTTTGGCAGTCTGTGCGTGTTTGCTGTGACTAAGTGGGCCCTGAGCCTTCCCAAGCCTTGTAGTCGGTCTGTACTCCTGCGCATTAAAAGAAAAGTCACATTTCAACCACCATCCAGCTATGGATGTCACAGCCATTGGCCAGATCTTCGGAAGAGTCCTTCACTGCCAGTTCCCATGCTGAGGACAGACCTGCTATCCCCAGAACTGGGTCTGAGAACACTAAGCGGGTGTGAACCCTTATTCCAACTCCTTTAGATTCATATTCCTGGTCACTCAAGTGGCACCTCATACGTACCACTTACAGTATCTTTTGGAGGCACATCTGATTAAATGGAGGGGAATGCTGTCAGCAGGCTGGGATTCATCCATACAGGGTTTTACAGAATGGGGCCTTCTGTGTCCTAGGATCTTGACAAGCACCTGCCAAGGACAAGGACAGAGGGGCCCTGGGATGGGACCCAGGCAGCCTGCAGGAGCATTCTCTGCCTGCCTTCGGGGGGTGGTTCTGCTGCCCCTCTGTTTTATGGTGTAGAACCTTCTAAAAACCAGTCTTTAGGCTTCTGAGATGAGCTCTGACCTCCCACATAAGCACCCCCCAAGATCTCCAGCCCCCACAGCTGGAGGACTGTGATTTCAGCAGGAGGCATCCCAGGTCAGAGGCAAACCACCCAAATACCCAGGCACACCAGGAGTCCAGTTTCCGGCAGACCACAGTTACTTGGAAACATCTGTGGCAGGTCGCTCTGTGTTTATGCATTCTTCTACCTGACATCTCCCCCCTTCATCCTTCAAAAGAGAAATTCATCAGTGGAAAGTTTCCCTGAAGTGGTAATTTTCCTAAATGACTTACTGATGGTGCTGCGTGCAGACCTGCTCCGCCAGAGTTGGCGTTCTGCATGCGTTACTGTGTCCCCAGCTCCTCTCGCTGGGCTGAGGGGACGGCAGAGGCTGTCCATTGCTTTTGGCAGGAGAGCCCTTTCCTCTGCCTTCCCCTGCCCCGCCCCACCCCCAACCTGATAGAAAGGCTGCTTTCCCCTCTCCTGAGCGGAAGCAGGGCCGTTCTGAGGCCCCCAGCAGAAAGCTCTTCTTTCCAGAGCCTTCCTCGCCTGGTGACTGCCAGGTCGCCTTCTCCAGCCCAGCTAATTAGAGCCTTTCCTTAAGTAGCATTCAATCCTCCAAGTCACTCATCCTCACGGTGATAATAGACTTGGATAAGAGGTCACAGCTTCTCCCACATCCTGCCCTCCTTATAGCCAGAGGTGGGGGTGGGGACAGGCTCAGCCCCCCTTCTGTGGGGCACCCATCTGCCAGTCACAGGGGCTGGCTGAGAGCTGAGCAGCTGTGATGGATTCACCCAGATGACAGACCAAAGCCTGACTCCCCGAGCGGGCCCCTCTCCCCACATTTGTTCAGGCTTCCGAGCTGCCTGCTGCATCTCTGGTGAGTGTCATTAGCATTAACGTGGTGAAATGGCACTGTGTAAATGTTAATAAGGTCTGATGCCTGACGCTGCTTCCGAGTGGCAGATTGGAAATGGTACCATCATCTTAACTGCAACGAGCCGCTCTTAATTCCTCTACTCCCCGAGCAACCAATTTGGCATGGAAATCCTAACCTTCCCCACGCCCCAGTCTCTGCTCTGCCACATTTACCCCCCTTCCTTTGCAGGGAAGGTTCCCATTTCCCACATACCGGTTTTCTGGGACACAGTTTGACTTTTGTTTTTTGACTCAACACTTTCCCCTTTTCTCCAAAGAGAAACGAGAGGACCCGTGCCAACCAGCCCCCTTCTCTGCCTGGGTCCCACCCTCACTCCCGAACTTCTTCGCCCTGGTTTCGCTAGATGCAGCTCCTTTCCTCGGTCATCCTGGGTACTTCCGAGGGGCCTGCCCTGCAAGCCAGGGCCTCTTGTTCTCCAGGCTTCTCCTTCTCTTGAAGCTAAAAACGTGGCCCAGGCACATCCCGATCACTCCTCTCCAAGCCCTTCAGAAGGGGCATCCTCTCCTTCAAGGCTTTATCCGGGCTCCTGGGGCCCCTCCCCCACTGTGTCCTTTCTTCCCAGTAAACCGAGAGCCAGACAGATGGCTAGTGTTTCTTTTGGATCCTTCTTGCTGTTGCGTCTCTAGTCCATGCTCATGGGCAGCTTGAGAGCAGGCAATCGTGGATCTTCAGTCCGTGTTTGCTGAAGAGAGCAGGATGCATGGAGTCCCTGGGATGACACCTGGGCCTTGCCTAGGAGGCACGGGATTGTCGGAACAGTACATGTGAGCAGCCGCAGGGAAGCATGGCTCTGGAGCTCTTGTTCCACCCCCTGGCACTGAGCCAAGGTGACCCCCGGGAGCCTGTGTCAGTCCAGGTGTGCCCAAGTCAGGCCCAGCCTTAGCTGTGGGCGGAGGCCGCGTGGGCAGCAGCATCCTCCACGTGCAGACGGTCTGCTGGTGTGGCCTGCGCCCCCTCACTCTTGTTTCCATCCCCCAGGCGATCTTCACTCTCCTCCTCGGACCGTTCACCTTCTTTGACGTCCAGAAGACCAAGTACCTGCAGATCCTGACCTCTCTAATGAGATGGATCGGTGAGTCTGAGAAACGTCTCGAGTCTCTGCCCTTTCCCTTCTCGTCCCTTCCATCACCTTTCGTGAGAGCCCATGTAGGGCCCCCAGCCATAGCTGGAGTGTGGTATTGGTTTCTGTTGACTCAGGCCTGTCTGGTCCTCCCACCTTTCCGAAGGACAAGGAGGGGGCAGGTACTCAGCTTGCCTTATACTGCTGGGGAAATTTGGCACCAAAAAAGATGATTTTTTTGAAGGTCACATGATATGGATGGAGCTGGGGCTAGAGCCCAGGCCTGTTGATTATAGGACCAGCTTTTTCTCATACAACCATCCTGGGTGCCCTCTGACCCACAGGCTGGCAGGGGGGCTCCCAAAGGCCTGGGTTGGACTGTGTCCTGCAGGGCATGGGTGCGTCATGGCTCTGCGTTCTCATGAGTGTGCTATGTGATATAACCATAAAAGCCAGCGGGCCTTGGCAACAGCCACTCTCTGCCTCTGAGTCTCTGGCCACCAGGGAATGAAAAGACACCCCCCTCCACGGCGTCTTCTAACCGAGAGATACCCTGCTGAGCACGAGTGCCATTGTCCTCAGCTGCGGTCTTGGGGTCTGTCTCCCCAAACCAGGTTGGTGGTCGGAGGCTGGTCCACTTCTGCCACACCATCCTGCCAGCCAAACTCAGGGAAAGGGCCGGCTGCCGATCCACCTGGACGGAGGACAGGAGCCGGTGGGGCCCCCTTGGCCAGCACTGCTCTGGGTGTCCTTTGGACGCTTCTTCTGCTTAATCTAAAAGCAATAAAGGCCGTTGCTGTTCTGATAGAGGGCACTGGAAGAGTGGGTGTGTCCAGGCTCCAGGAGCTTGCCTGCCTCTCAGCACAGAGGCTCTAGAGGAGCCAAGGTTGGGGCTCCTCCTTCCTGACCACCTTCCCCAGCCCCCTTTCCCACTGCGCTCGCCCCTTCTACCCTCATCCAGACTCTGGGGGTGCACGTGATCCTGATTCCATGCCAGGACTCAGCAGTGGGTCATGGTTGCTGAGGACGCTTTCCTATCTAAATGACTTCCAGCTGCTTGGCATCTGCAATTCCCCTGGTTCCCCAGACTCACGGCATTACAAGACGTCAGTGTAAGGAGCCTCCGCACATGGGAGTCTTGGCATCTTTAGTTGGAAGGGACCACAGCAGTCAGGTAGCCCTGCCCCGCCCCTCTAGGAGCAGGCTGTACAGCACAGGGGACAGGGTGGCCTCTGGGGCCCAGAGCTCACAACTGGGCAAAGCTCCCACTCCACTCTGAGGGGTTTATGTCACTGCTGGAAAGTTTTTCCTTGTCTCGAGCCAAACTCACCAGCCTGTAACTTCTTTGAACTCTGGTTTGTCCTTGCAAGGAAATGAGAGCAGGACGGAGATGAGTTGTGAGGCCCCCGCAGGGGCACATCATCTGGGCTGAGCCCGTCCTTGGCCATCCAGCTGACACAAGGAAGCAGGAGGACACCTGTCCATCCCTGGACTGGGCGGAGGGCTGCATCTGCCCCGTTCAGTCTGTCTGGTCACGTACTTACCAGTGAGTGCGGTTCCCCACATTTCACTCACAAGTTCCAAAGCCCCAGGTTAATTTAACATGACTACCTGGGGGAAGATGAGAATTGTTACTTAGAACCTGGGGATCCCACCAGCTCCGAGGACAGATTTAGAATGGAGCCTCCCCCGGGTGCCAGGAGGGATTATGTCCAGAAGTCGGAGTCAGCAGGGGATCAGAAACACCAGGGCCCAGCTGCCCGCCCTTCCTATTTCTCTGCTTATATGAAGTATTTGAAAGCTCTGGGTAAGGCCAAGTGGGTAAGACCTGGTAGTCTCAGAAGAAGCTTTCTCAGTAAAGCAGGTTTGGAGAAAACCATTCTCCCTTTTTGCCTTCCTGGCCTAAGTCTGGTGGTGCTCCAGCTCCTGTGGCTTCCTGCAGCCGTGTCTGTAGTCCCAAGGTCTGGCCCCTACCCTGCGTGGGGACTGGCCGCACTTGACCTCTCCCTCAGCAGTGGGGAGGGGGAAGGGCCCCTTGGACACTGGCGTGGAGAAAGCTGAGCTGATTCCCATCTCCTTCCCCCTCATCTAGGAGGACAGGAACAGTCTGGGGAGAGGTAGAGGGGGACATTCCTGCTTTAGCCAGCATGACAGCCCAAGAGGGAATGATACCCAGGATAGTGACAGTTAATGGCTTCCAAAGACTCCCGCACTTGTTTAGCGTGACAGATTCCTCCCTGTGTCTGGGAGAAGATTGTGAAAAGGAGAAGAGGAGGCTGAGGGCAGATAAAGAGCGATTGTCTCCGAGCAGGAGATCAGCTGTACCCTTGCATCGGTCAGAGGAGGAGCCGAGCTCCGTGGCCAGCAGGGCCTGGGGTCCTGGAAGGCAGCAGGGGACAACCCGGGCCCCTTGCCATTCTGCTGTTGGAGACCCTCCTTCCCCGGAGTCAGGCTCACAGTAGACTTGACAGTTGCTTTAGAAAGTCGACTGCTGTTTCGCCCAGCCTCTTCCCACCCCCAGGTCTCCTACCCGAGGCTTCTGGGGCCCTGCAGTGCTGCGGAGCAGGTGACAGTGGCCTCGAGAGAGGCTCTTGGCAGCATCAGGAGCCGGAGGTGGAGACCAGCTCGTGAAGGTCGACAGCACTTGTTTTTTTGGTGGTGACATTGTTGTCTTAGCAAGTCATCTGCCTCTCTTTTCCTTTGATCCAAGAGATAATCAGATGTCAGGAGCCTCTCTGGTGAACCTTTTCCCCAAAATGCTGCTGGGGGCGACAGCACAGGAGTGATTTTTCTCCATGAGAGACTCAGACCTCTGGGCTTAAAAAGCAAACCTTTCTATGAAACAGCCCTCTCGCCAGAAGAAAAATTGCCCAGTTAAGCACACTCTGAAATGCAGCCGGGTCTAGGGTTCTGTCCCCAACAGCCAGCACTGGGGCCACTGGGGTGTTTTTCTTCCCAGCGCTGGAGGCAGGTGTGTTCCCCCTCCCAACCCCGGACAGCAGCAAGGCTCAGGAGGGGGATGAAGGGGATGGAGGTCGGAGGTTCCCCTGGAGCTACCAAGCCACACAGAGCTGGCAGCCCTGCTTGGAGGAGGGACCCCATGAGGGTTTCTCACCTCTGGGCCAAGCTCACTCCAGGCAGTTTTTTGAGAACCACCCTAAAGGCGGTGACCTCAGAAGCCTGTTTGTCCTCTCAAGTCTGTGCCAAGTTGTCAATTCGCCACAAACTCCCTTTTCATTCTGTCTTAAAAGCAGCTGTGTGACCGAGTCCTGCACACCCCTCCCTCCTTCCCACACTCCTGCCATACCCCTTCCTCTCCCCCTCTCCCCAGATAAGGCCGTGCTTTCCCAACAGCAGAGTGGGGAGCTCAGGGTTGGCAATAAGCTGGCTTGGGTTCCAGGAAGACAAAGGGGAAGAATGAGCACCAAAGGGACCGGAAAATCATAAATAAATGTGCTGAGCCGGAAACGTTCTTGGGCTTAATTAGGAATTAGTTCTGCCATCTGTTGAAACAAGGCCGGAAGAGACAGCGGCCCCGGAGCTGTGCTGAGGAGCCTTCGGGCCAGCTCCTCTCAGGGGCTCTGCTCTGCCCTCCTCCCCTTTAGTAGCCTTGGAAGCCCCCCTCGTTCTGCCAGAATGGCACTGAAAGGGTTAAATGGCCTTTGTAACTATCACTTGTCCAGGAACTCAAAGCGTGGATGACATGCAATCATGTCTGCTCGTTTCTTTTGCTCCCCCAAATAAGTTCTGGGGAGACTGGACTGGTCAGTGTGGAATGCCTGGGTGGCAGATACCTCTGAATCCACACGGGGAAGGAGAGTCTCAGTGTCCTGTCCCTAGCAGTGAGGCTGTTGTACTTCCTGGCCGGCTCACCCCCAGGCGGCCACCACAGGTTCCTGAGCAGTCGGGTCTCCAGTAGCTGCTCTGCGTCAGGTGGCGCACCTACTGGAGGTCACGCCGGACCTCCCTGCCTTGTTCCCCGCCGTGTGGGACAGGTGGTGTTTACTCCCAGTGTGCGCAGATGAACCGAACCTCCTCCACCAGGGTCCTTGTCTGTGCAGTGGCAGCGAGGCCTCGAATGGGACCGTGTTTTAGGACAGCACCTGCGCAGTGTACAGAGGGGGAGCCACAGTGAGCATGACTGTCTTCAGAGTCATCTTGGTCAGCTGCCACATCCCAAGAGTGGCATCAAGATGAGCCTCTCTGGGGGCTGGCCGTGAGACCGGGGGACATGACCACAGCCACCTCAAGAGAGCATAGCACTGGGTGTCCACACTGGTGTCACGGTGAGATCTAGAAGCACCCAGGTTGGCTCTGGGCAGCCTCCCCTCTGCCACATCCCAGCTGTGGTGCCTAAGAGAGGAGCCCTTTTTCTGCTCCACAGCCCCCAGCATCTACTCCGATCCACTTCGGGGAAGCTCTGAGCTGGGAGAATGAAAGGCAGGCCCATCTCACAGAGGAGCAGGGGCTCTAGCCTCTGTCAGCAGCAGGCAGACCAGGGATGCTGAGAGGAGGCACAGCTCAGGGGCTCGGAGCCTAAGCCTGAGCACCTACACTGATGGCTGGAGGCCCGCCCCTGCCACAGGGAGCTCTCCGGCTGGAAGGGGCTGTGGCAGCTTCATGACTTCAGTCCCATTATCAACTTTCCCCGGCAGATGCCTACAGATGCCTCCCATGAACAACTGGCTCAGCACAGGGTTCCCCATTTGGGGTTATTAAAAACTCAGTCCTTTTCTAATAAAGGCTGCTCTGGAGCGTCACAGCCTTCCTTGGGCCTGGGCAGCCGAGGACTGCAGGGTTCCCTTCCCTCTGATTGTGTATGCAGAGCAGACGCCACACACACTCTTCCCGAGTCTGTGTTCCCCTCAAAGTGGGTCAGACTCTGTCCTCTCCAGGCGTTTGTGGATGAACTTGAGCCTGCCTTATGAAGTTCTCGGCCCCACTCTCCCCACCTCCCCCAGCAACTGCCCCAGATTTGTTTTCCAAGCTGACAGGGAGAGGTGGGACGTGGGCAGTGGTGGCAGGTGAGGCCCCCAAGAGGAAGCCATCCCCTGGGGACATGAGGCTTGCTGGTGTTTACCTGTCCCCAGACCCGTGACTCATCCCTATGGACAGCCTCCCAGTGAGACCTCGCCAATCCATCACCACTGGCAGCCGGGGTCTCATGTCTGGGCCATCTTGTGCCCACTGCTGCCAGCTTGACATCGGAATTCCTCCACAGCCACTCAACTAGTGCCTCTCAGAGGTCCTGGAAGGATCCCCAAAATGCCCCTGTACACCCATGCAGACAGCCTCATGTGCCAGTCCCACACCACCTTGCCGTCAGCAGTCCTGCACGGCCCAGGTCTCTGCAGCAGCCTTGCCCACCTTCCTACTGGGCTGCTGTCCAGGGCTCTCCTGGGCTATTCTGTGTCCAGCTGACTGGTTATACCCCCAGTGCAGGAAATCTAGAAAAACCTTTTGTGTATGTTTCATTTTGGTCTTAATTTTATTCTTGGCTTTCTAATTCTTTTTGCAAATGCACAGAGGTCCGTTTATAGGGAGAGGAACCCAGTGTTTCTGTCTTAAGGTAAAATAGGCAGTTAATGAACGCTTGCTAGGGGAACAGCCAGCCATGTGCCGCCAAATTACGCCTTTCCTTAGCATCAGTCAGGACTGACCTGAGAGTTCACTTGGCCCTGAGCAAAGGGTGTTGCCCTTTCAGCCACACCTCTCCTCTAAGCAGCCTTCGTTATCAGTTCTGATCTGTGTGTAGCCGAGATGGGCAGATCCACCTACCAGCTACCAGACAGAGACTCCTGCTCTGCCCAGGAGGTTGGTGGCCCAGCTGTCCAGGCATTGACAAGGCAAGAAAACTAAGTTCCCGATCACTGGTGGTCATGGGTCGAGTCTGACCCAACAATGATGACAGGCATGGCCTCTGCGCAGAACTGGGCTTCAGGTGGGCAGGGTGAGTCAACCCTGCAGCAAGTCAGGCAGTCATAGGCATCTGCAGGGCCCACCCGGCCCACAGCAGCCCTGGAGCTCCAGAGTTCCGTTCAGACTCAGGAGGGGCCACACGTCCTTGCTCTGTACACCTCTCCTCATCTCCTCACTCTCTCTCCTTCCTGTCTCTCTGCATCTAGCTGGCTGCTGGAGAGGAAAGGGCTGAGCAGCCTGCAGGAAAGGTGACAGGGCCTGAAATTTTATGTTTCCAATCTCCAGGAAGGAGATTAGTCAGCCAGCAGCCAGAGGCCCCTCGGCCCTGCCTTCCCAATGATTGCACACTGAGCTTGCTCTGACAACTTAAGAATGAAAAATTGAGACCCTGCCCTCCCAGGCGCCACCTGCCAGGCTCCAAGGGTGTGGGGGAAGTGGAAGGATGAAAAGGGCAGAGACTTTGATTTCCAACGGAGACTTGATTGCTCCAGAGGCTCAGACACCTGCCCTTCACCAGCTGCCACCACCTCCTGCCACCCTGGGGAGAGGCGGACTCTGCTCTCAGTCCTTTGGGCTGAATAGTTTAGCCATAGTATAGAAGCTCGTCCTATAGAGCTGATTGTTTCAGCACTCTTTTCTTCCCCCAGGGTGAGGAGTATACGAAGCTAGAATCCTCCAGAAAGCACAGGAGCTGGCCCACATGGGAATATCGATTGGCTTTAGATTCCCTCCTTCAGCAGAAACCCAAGTGAGTGGTGGGTGAGTTGGTAGGCAAAGCTCGCACATGCTGAATGCCCTACAGGTCTGAAATGAAAACCAGACCCAAGGCCAGGATGCTTTTGGTACCTAGCACATTCATGTGGGGACTTCTCATAGTCCCCAAAGGGAGCTCCTCCCAGGCAGAGCCCTCACCCACACCACAGGCCAAGTGCAGGTAGGTGCCGCCCTAGGAAGGATGGGCCAGCTCAGGCTCCAAAGAGCCTGTCTCCTTAGCCCCTCCTGGAGAGGGCACATACCGGGAGGCCCCAGAGGTGGGGTGGTGGGGACCGCTTGGCCTTGAGTAGCCTTAAAGATGCTGGCGGCGGCAGGGGTGGGGAGGAGCGCAAGAGGAGGAACTGAGAGTTGCTCTGGTTCACAGAGCAGGGGTGAGCAGCCTGTTGGGGTCCTCCTTGCCCCCTTCCCATCCCTGACCCCCAGAGCCCCAAAGCTTAGCTGAGGCCAGTGATGGGGTGTTCCTGGGAACTGTTCTGTCAGCAGCTTGACCTGGCCAGGAAGGTGGGGTACTAGTATCATCCAGTCCCCGTCCTTACAGCACAAGGAGATCTAGATGAGAAGGGTTTGACAAAGGTTTTCCTGCTTGCCTGGGAGCTGGGCTTTCGGGAGGAGAACTTGGTTTCTGCAGTGACCGAAGGCATGTACAGCTTCCTGAGCAACTGCTGCGAGCCGGCTTTGCCCAGCGAGGTACTGCCCCATCTCACTCCACCCTTCAGCATGCCTACAATCATCTCCTTTTTTTTTTTTTTGAGACAGTCTTGTTCTGTTGCCCAGGCTGGAGAGCAGTGGCACAGTCTCAGCTCACTGCGACCTCAACCTCCTGGGCTCAAGTGATTCTCCTGCCCCAGCCCCCAAGTAGCTGGGATTACAGGCATGAGCCACCACACCCAGCTAATTCTTGTACTTTTAGTAGAGATGGGTTTTCTCCATGCTGGCCAGGCTGGTCTTGAACTCCTGACCTCAGGTGATCCACCCACCTCTGCCTCCTAAAGTGCTGGGATTACAGGCATGAGCCACCGGCCTCATCTCCGTTTTTAAAGGTAATGAAACAGTTTGCCCCAAGATTGCACAGTTAAGTGGCAGATTCAGGAGCTGTGGCCAGTGTGACTTGGCCGTTTCCAAGCTGGGACTGTGTCCTGGTGTCACTGACACCTCTAGGCTGCAGGATCCATGGATTCCTCCACCTCCAGCCTGAAAAGGTGGGTCTCCTTCTGCTGTGGTTGGTCCGATTATTTTAGGAACAAATGCCCAGTCACCTGCCCCTGTTTAGGCTGCTCTCCAGTGGTTCTCTGCCCACCCATCCCTTCTGATGGCCCAGCTAAAGCCAGAGAGCCCTGCAGCCCGGCACCTCCGAGGGCTGAGCAGTGGCGAAGGAGGAAGCTCGCACCGGGTAGTCCTCCCCTAGTCCTGTTCCCCACCTGGAGCGCGGGTGCCCGATCTGGTGATGGGCACACCACCGACCGTTTGTTATCATTAGCCCTGGCATGTTGATTCTCTGCTTGGAAAAGAGAGTGCCGCTCCCAGACAGCTGCCGTGATAGATGGCCTCCACCTCGCAGTGTCAGAACCAGAGCCGCACATGGGGAACAGGGAAATGGCATGGGACTTGGGGCGGCCTCAGGGACATCTGAAGCCAGGTTCAGAGGTCAGAGAGTTGCGGGGGCAGCTTCTCCAGGAAGCAGCCATCCCAAGGCACAGCTCAGCCCTGGCGTGTGTGAAGGGCCGGGGGGGGGCCAGGCCTGGGAGGAAATGAGTCCCCTTCACCCTTGGCTCTCAGGGTCAAGGCTCTGAGTATGCATGCACAACTCAGGCACCCAGGGATTAGGGTGGAGGAGTCGCCATATGCGGTCTGGCCCTAGTGGATGCATGTTCCCCATACTCCTCATCCCTTCCAGGCCCTGTAGAAAAGGATGAGCAGGCTGGGGGCGGGGGCCTCTGGGCAGGGACGATTGGGCAGGGCCCTCCGTGGCTCCCGAGAGCCTCTGTTCCAGCTCACCCCTTTATGGAGATGTCCCTCTGATGGTGGCCCAGGACCACAGGCCAGTTCCATAGCACCCCAGACCCAGCCAGTGCCTCTCTCGGCAAGTCAGGCTGCCCTGGTGGTCACAGCCCAAGGGCACTCGGAGCCCATGTGTCCTTAGGCTTTTCGAGAAGGATTCATGCAGCATCACAGCTGCACCTTAGGTCTTCAGGGTCCCCATGTAAATCAGGGCAGGTGACTGGGTTAAAGTGAGGAGTCTTGGGCTGAGGTCAGTGGCAGGAGGCGGAAATCTTTCAAATCCCCAGCAGCTGAGGTGCTTCCCAGGTATACACACATCCACACAGCCCACAGACCCCCAGCACAGGAAACCCCCACTGAGACACCTGTGGAAATACAGTGCCAACCACCTGGGGAAGTTTTTAATTTTTAGTAGCCACATCTTGAAATTCAATTCATTTTAATAATATACTGATTTAACATATCAAAAATATCTTTCAACATGTAATTGTGAAGAAAATGAAAGTGAGATACTTTACATGCCTTTTCCACACTAAGTCTTTTTTTTTCCTTTTTTGAGACAGAGTCTGGCTCTGTCACCCAGCCTGGAGTGCAGTGGCACAATCTTGGCTCCTTGCAACCACCACCTCGTGGGTTCAAGCGATTCTCCTGCCTCAGCCTCCCTAATAGGTAGGACTCCAGGCATGTGCCACCACGCCCGGCTAATTTTTGTATTTTTAGTAGAGACGGGGTTTCACCATGTTGGCCAGGCTGGTCTCAAACTCCTGGGCTCAAGTAATCCGCCTGCCTCGGCACCAGGCCACACACTAAGTCCTTGAAACCTGGTGTGTTTTACACCTGAGCTCCCCTCAGTTTGAACCAGCCACATTCCAGTGCTCAGTAGCCTCGGCCTTGTGTGGCCCTGGTGGTCAGCACAGCTCTAGACGCTTCTTGGTGCTTGTCCATCAGAGCCCCATGGGTTTGTTGCTACTTTCAGGGAGAGCGTGGGGCAGCATTCATGGGGATGAAGAAACAGGAAAACCACCAAAAGGGGCTCAGTGCCCCATCCTCACATGCTCATGGGGAGAGCTTCATGTGCACCCCCACAGCTGAGGTGGGGGCTCCTGGGAGGGCTCTTTCTGCCCCCAACCCAGACCTGGAGAGCTCTGGCCCCTGTTCCCCAGCTCCAGTGATGCCTGGGCAGGTTACCCAGCTCTCTGCAGCCCCACACAGACCCTGGCATTCTGTAAGGAAGGCGGACTCCTGCCTAGGTTTCACATGGCTCAGAGACCAAGGCTGCCTGCGAGGACCCGGAAGGAGCTCTTCCCTCTCCACACCTCCAGCTCAGCCAGCGCTTATGTTGATACCCAAGGGTGTGCGTTGAGTGCGGGAAGGATGGGGCTGGCTACTGACAACTCTGATCTTCTGCCACTGCCCACAGAGGCCCAAGAGAGGTGAGCTGGGGGTGCTGATAGGACTCCCCAAACATGAGCATTAGGGCCCTCGGCCCCAACTCCAGACACCTGCTCATCCCCCATCTGGCCCCAAGAATAAGTCACCTGCATCGCCTGCAAGGTCTTGGTCCAGTCACGGCTTCATCCGGCCAATAAGGCCCCTTCTCTCCCCCAGGCCTGCAGAGTGAGGTTCTGGGAGGGCAGGGGATATTCTGGAATGGAGGGATTTGGGAGAGATGTGGGTGTTTGTTGACTCATCCCCTTATAAACTAGCGCCACCTTTACCGTTTGGCAGGTGTTCAGAGGGGTGGGCTTTCCTGGCCTCCTCCCTGTCAAGGAGAGGAGTAGTGAGGACAGACAGATGTGGAGGTGGTGCCTGCAGGGACTTCTTATCTGGCTCTTGCCGGGCTAAGGCTGTCTGGGGAAAGACCGCTTCTCTTCTGAATACTTTAGGAGCCTGAGGACTCGCATGTTGTGAGAACATACCTTCATGTGAAATTACACCTTGACCACCATGCTTGAGGTTGCTGCAGAGCTGATATTCACATGAACCTTGGTTTGTCCAGATGCCCGTACACTGGATGTGCTTCCAGGCAGCTCAGTCCTTGTGTAAATTTTACTTCTAGCCTCCTCAGAAAGGGAAGGGAGGTGCCTCCTCTCACTGGCCTCTGGCAGCTCAGGACTGGTGCCTGTTTATCTCAGCCCTGAGACAGTGACTTCCTGTGCCTTCACTCCTGTGTCTTCCTCACTCCCTCCCTGGGTGTCAGTGTGCAAGGAGGGGGAGTGGCTGCAGCTCAGGTGAATCAGGATGGCAAGGCCCGAGTGTGGAGCTGAGATCCACTGTCAGGACGAGCCTGCGAGCAGCCAGCAGCCTTGGCAGGCAACCTCATGGGCCCTCAGTGAGGCTCTGCCTCTGGGTGTCTGCAGAGGCCCCCCTCCTTGTCTTCACCCCACATTGACCTGCTCCTCCTAAAGCATGAGGAGTCACAGCAGCCACAGGCCATGTGGGGTGGAACGGCCCGAAAGGCCCTCTACGTCCCGTCTGATGCCTGGTTCCCTCTGGGACCCCCCACCAGGTGGCCTCCTCCCCTTGGGCTTGGCCGCCTCCTGTGACAGGGATCTCCTCATGTACCTAATAACCGGCCGGTTCTTTGGTTGTAATTTGTCCCCATACCTTCCACCTGTTGTCCCCTGGCCTCTGGGCTCCAGAAAGACAGGGCCCCTGTGCTCAGTCCGCTGTCCCCAGAGGGCCAGCATAGTGCCCGGCACCCAGCAGAGACACAGTCCATTCTTGTTGAAGGAATGAACGGTCCATTTGGGCCCTTGGGTTACACAAGACAAGTGCAGTGGCTTTTTCAGTGGCTTTTACTCGGATATCAAAAGAGAAGTCTCCTGCCTCTCCTTGTCACTTTGTAGCTGAGGCTTCTGAGGCCCAACAGCCACTTGTGTGACCCGTGTCAGCCTCCTCCCCCGTCCTCGCCTCTGCCTCCTCCCGGCTCCTCACTGCTGGTCCCCACCTCTGGGAGCGGGACTCTCAGTGTGGAATTGTGGGTGGATGTGGGCGCAGATGTTCTGGGCACTCACCGCCTGTGGGAGTGAAGTACAGGAACTGCAGGCCCTGTTGGGGGCACCCCCCCTGCACAGCTGACCGCGGGGTGTCTGGTCCTTACCTGTCTGGGGAGCACTTTCTGCTCTGTCCCGCCTCCACGCCGGTCTGGCCTCCCACACAGCCTCCATGAGGTGGCCGCAGGCTGTCTTGGCGGCTGTGGCTGAGCCCCGGATGTCAGTGTGGTGCTCGGAGCCCTGCTCCCTACCACGCATCCTGGCAGGGTCTCCACAACCTGTCATACTGGTTTCATCTTGATTTATGATCAGACCTAATGAGTTTTGGAGCAGCTGTCTCCCAGGGATTCGGCAATCAATCTGGGAGATGGCTGTTGAACTCTGCCAGGGGAAGGAGAGAGGGAGGGGCCAGACAAAGGGGTGGGGTCACAGGGGCCTGGCCAGGTGGGCCATGGGGGTTAAGCCTCGTGCTCATGGTCCTGGGACCCTGCAAGGTCGGGACTCTGCCCTACCTCCCCCCTCCCTCCCTCCCTCCCTCCATCCATCCTCCCTCCCTCCCTCCATCATCCCTCCTTCCCTCCCTTCCTTCCTTCCTTCTCTCCCTTTCCTCTATCTCTCAGGGGAACTTGAGGTTCTTGGTGGTGCTAATTTCTTTGAACTTGCTGGTTTGGAGACCAGGCTGGAAGAATTCCCTTCACTCTCCATTCCCAAGGGACAGAGTCCAGCACCCGCCTTCATAGCCTCACGGTGGTGGGGAACAGGAGGGCCCTGCCCCCACCTCCCCCAGGTAGCTGGGGTTCACCCTCCACCTTGGCTGGGGCCATTTCTACTGAGAAGCTGGTCCTGACCCCTGTTTTGGGGGCCATGGCTCTTCTAGAACCATCTGCCCTTCCCGAGTGCACTCCTCACCGTGGCAGCCTCTCCCCCTCCTGGTGTGTGAGTGCTCTGAGCACAGGTCGGGATTCATGGGTGAACGACCCACCTTGGCTGGGTGTGCACTCTGTGCTCAGCCCCAGAGCTGGTTGCGTCTCCGTGCAGCCGAGCTGCCACACAGCTGGGTGAGCTTTGGTCAGCAGCACAGGGTGTGACCAAGGAGAGCTCCCGAAGGCCCACACGGCCCTGCAGCTACACCTGCCCCCTGTTCATCCTACTTCCTAACGCTCTGGAATCACCTCCCAAGCGCTTCTAGCATCTGCTTCTGACTCCCAGGCAGCAACAAACATCCAGCCCACGAAGGTAGACTTGGTTTCTGGAAACAGACTTGTTTAAGACAATTAAGAGAAGAAAATGGGTGACTAATCTAGGTAGTGGCATTATGAGGTGAAACTGATGATGGCTGGAAGACCGTGAAATCCATTTTTTAAATCACCCATGGCCATGGCTTTGTTCCTTTTTTTTTTTTTTTTTTTTTTTTTTTTGGAGTCTTGCTCTGTCACCCAGGCTGGAATGCAGTAATGCAGTGATCTCGGCTCACTACAACCTCTGCCTCCTGGGTTCAAGTGATTCTCCTGCCTCAGCCTCCCAAATAGCTGGGATTACAGGTGTGCACCACCAAGCCCAGCTAATTTTTAGTAGAGACGGGGTTTTACCATGCTGGCCAGGCTGGTCTCAAACTCCTGACCTCAGGTGATCTGCCTGCCTCAGCCTCCCAAGGTACTGGGGTTACACGTGAGCCACTGCAGGCCGCCATGGCTTTGTTCCAGCCGAAGGTTCTAGAGGTTTTCCACACCATTGTTGGCGTCAAAGGCAGCCTCTTCCCAAGACAGCTGCTCTGGAGAATGCCAGTTAGAAGGGGTACATTTCAGGGGTGGGGTGCCTGTGTGTACACTCATCTCATTTATTTGGAACCCTACTTCGTAAATTGTTTTATTTACCGTAAGGAAATCCCACGGTCAGGGCTGTGAGGAGAGCTCCCTCTCTTTGGAAATGTAAGACTGGAGCAGAGAAGCATGAGCTGCGTCCAGGGCAGGAGAGAGCAGTGACAGGGATGCTCACGTCCAGACGTGACCTCTTCCTGCCTTCCTGCCTGCTCAGCAGACCCAGGGCCGAGCGACAGACAGCTAGAGAATTCTCCACTTGCCTTTTTGCCAGCCTTGGCCAGGGCCAAGTGCCACGTGTCAAGGTGGCTCCCTGAGATGGCAGTGGCAGTCCAGAATTTGAATCTTGCCCTACAGCAGCTGCCCCCAGTGTCCTGACCCTCATACCCCACCTACGGTGGCAGCACTGTCTGCTACAGCCTCCTGAATAATCACCAGGTGCCCCTGGGCCCAGTCTGCCCGCTGTACCCCAGTGCCACCCTGCTCAGCTCTCCCTGTAGCCCCTTCTGGCACACAGGGACTCCACCTCCAGCCTGCCTAGTCTGTCCCTGGTACCCTCTCCCGCACACCCTGCCCTGCCACACCTCCTGTGGGGTGGATCTCCCACACAGGCTTCTGCTGTGCACACCCCCCGTACCCACCCTCAGAAATCTCGGGGATGAGCAGATTGCTCAGGGTCCTGGGCTGTCCCACAGGTGTCCTGTGCCATCCAGATACCTGTCAGTGTCTCCCAGTGGGGAGAAGCTGGAGGCAGCTCCCCTGGGCTGAGACTCGAAGGAGCTAGGTCACCACTTCCCCTTTACTGACCAGGGCTGGGACGATGTGTGATGCCGAGGGAGGAAGAATCCCCAGGCCCTCAGAGTCACGAGTGGCGGGGGACTGGAGCGGGCGGTGAGAGGCAGAAACAAATCATCTTCTTTACTGGCAATTTTCTCAGGCCGGTTTCCACATTCCCCTCCTCCCCTCCCGGCCCCGACAGTGTCAGGCAGTTCTGATTAAAAGTAATAGACGAAGATTCCATCCCACTCCCAAGTGTCATTATGGGAGGACATTGCCTGGCTCCCTGTGGGTCCCATCAGAACCACCTCTTCCTTCCAGGAGTTGGGGAGTGTGCCTGGCCCAGAAGGGGACCATGGGGTACCCAGATGCCCACCTGCAGAAGAGCCCTGAGGCTCTACCCGGGCCCCAGACAGGAGCCACCGAGCTTCAAGCTGGCCTGTTTGGCCACTGCCCCTTCACACTTGCTCACTAAGAAATGTAACATGTCCCTGTGGGCTTCACCTGAGGGGTGAGGGTGCAGGCTAGAGGAGCTGTCAGCTATGTTCTGAACAGAGAGAACAGGGCTTGGTCAGCTTCAGAACAGACATGGACGCCGGTGGTCTCCGTGTGTGAGTAGCTAACCGAGGTTCTGGGTAGACTGGAGGGCAGAGCCAGAGACGCAGAAAGATCTAAACATGCCATCTCCTCAGAGTGCTGGGACACAGCCCCTTGTGCCTGGGCTGCACAGGCTGCCTCTGGGGAACTCGGTCTGGAGGACCTGCTGTGAGCCTGTCTCCGATGGCAGCCCAAAGGGAGGGTCATCACAAAAGGCTGCGAAGTGAAGCCAGCCTGGTCTCCATCAGCAATGCAAGCTGTTCGCTCTGAACAGATAGGGCCACAAGCCCCCTTCGACTTCCACAGAGTCCCTGTAGCTGTGCTCCCAGGCCCAGGAAAACAGAGCTACATGCCACCTGCCACCAGCCTCGGTGTCAGCAGCCCAGGATGCGGCAGTCCGCAGCCTGGGTCCTTGGTGTCATTTCTGCCCTGGCATGACCACTGGCAACTTCCTGCCTGCCCTTGGCCCCTGGGTACCCACCTGTCTGCCCAGGGCTCCTAGCAGTCCTGCTTGTCAGCCTCAGCTTTGTCTAGCAGATGCCCTCAGCCCAGGAGGACACCTCCTCATAAATGCTCCCTGCCCTTCTGCATCTACCCCGCCAGCTCCCCAGTCTCACATTCCTTAAACCAAGGGAGAGAGTGTGACCCTGTGTCCTGACCCAGCCTGCTCCCTGCCAGGAAGCTGGCAAAGCCCCTGAGAGCCCTGGGGGCTAATGAGGGAGCCAGGCAGTGCCTGACGAGGACTCGTCCTCCTCTAAGAAGACAGAGCTGCCACCTCTGCAGAGCCAGGCCACCCTGCCACTGGCCCCAGCGCAGCCCTGTCCCCACATACCCAGGCCCCCTGCTCAGCAGGAAGAGGGGGAGAACAGGACAGAGAGGGTTGCAGGACTTCCTTCATCTAATGAGCAGCCACCGTTGAGCTGCCCAAGAACAGGGCTGCGTGATTGCATTTAATGATTCTTTCTCATGGGGCTCTAGTCCCCACAGAGGTGCCACCAGACCAGAAACTCCAAGGTAGGGCTGTGCCCGTCCCCATTGGCTGACTCCCCTCTCTCGTTTCCCAGCTTTCGCCGTCATGATTGTGCTGGCCCTGGTCCGCATCGGGCACGGGACAGGGGGAGGGGCATCCACCCCTGGCCGACTTCTCGGGGGTCCGGAACCTGTTTGGGGTGTGCGTCTACTCCTTCATGTGCCAACACTCCCTACCGTCCCTCGTCACGCCCGTCTCCTCCAAGCGCCACCTCACGAGGCTGGTGTTCCTGGACTACGTGCTGATCCTGGCCTTCTACGGCCTCCTCTCCTTCACCGCCATCTTCTGCTTCCGAGGCGACAGCCTCATGGACATGTACACCCTCAACTTCGCGCGCTGTGACGTCGTGGGCCTGGCCGCCGTGCGCTTTTTCCTGGGCCTCTTCCCCCGTCTTCACCATCAGCACCAACTTCCCCATCATTGCCGTGACCCTGCGCAACAACTGGAAGACGCTTTTCCACCGCGAGGGCGGCACATACCCGTGGGTGGTGGACCGCGTCGTGTTTCCCACCATCACCTTGGTGCCGCCCGTGCTGGTAGCCTTCTGCACCCACGACCTGGAGTCCCTGGTGGGCATCACAGGGGCCTACGCAGGCACCGGCATCCAGTACGTCATCCCCGCCTTCCTGGTGTACCACTGCCGCAGGGACACCCAACTGGCCTTTGGCTGCGGGGTCAGCAACAAGCACAGGTCCCCTTTCCGCCACACCTTCTGGGTGGGTTTCGTGCTACTCTGGGCTTTCTCCTGCTTCATGTTTGTCACGGCCAATATCGTCCTCAGCGAGACCAAGCTCTGATGGCAGGACAGGCAGGTCTGGTGGTGGGAGGCGTGGGGTGCCCAGCCCCGCACCTCGCCTGCAGAGCCCAGATTGAGTTGCTCCCAGGTCTCCATGGGGCAGGTGGGACTGTGGCTCTAGGGGGAAACCCTCTGTCCAGCTGGGGGTCTCTCGCCACCCCACCTTCCACCCAGTCTGCACCTGGCCTCATTCCCCCGGGCTGCTCTCTCAGCAGGTCCTCCTGCCTGGGTGACACATGGCTGCTCCCCAAGTTCTAGGACTCATTACTGGAATCACATTCCTCTCCCAAATTCTCCAACATGCTCCACCCCCCCACCCCACCTCCAGAGGCAGGCTCCTCCCTGTAGGGTGGGAGATGCGGTGCTGGCACTGCCATCATTTGTCCCAGCCCATGCCCCTCCCCTCTCCAGCCCCCTCCTGCATCCTTGTCTCAGAACCCTCCACTAGCAGCTGCTGCCTCTTCAGAGGTGAATCCCGGGCTGCAAGCATCCTAGCCAGGCCCACTTGTGACGGCAGGGGCCACCCTCACACCAGGCCTGGGAGGCACTAGGCGCTGCCTCAGAGAGAGCCTGGCTGGCCCCCTGACAAGAACAAGAAGTGCTAACTGGTACCAGAGTCCCAGACAGAGCTGCAAGGGCACTCGCTGTGGGCGCGAGCTCCACAGTAGCAGGCTGAATGGAGCATCCCTTCTACAGGGACACAGCCACCTGCCAGCTGGGCCTAAAGTCTGGAGCTTGGCCCTGAAAGGGACCCTCTGCTGCCCTCGCTGCCCCACTGGAGCCCTCAGAGCCTCCTGTAGTGTGGGTGGTCCTACTAGAGGGAAGCCATCCCCCACCTGGCACCTCCAAGGTTCCCACCCCAACGACGGTCAGGCTGCCCCTGCTCCCACTCCAGCACTAAACGCGGCTCCCTTAGGGGCTGGGCATGGGAGCTTGGTGTTCACACTCTCTGTGTCCCTTGGGAAATGTGAGGTTGAATGGGGCCCCTGCTGCCGTTCTCATGGAAGGAGGCCAGGTTCCCAGCCATCTCCCACCCAGCCATGCACACACTTGCTGGGCTGGCCTCCTGGGAAACACAGGTGACTCAAATGAACTCTGCATCTTCAACGTGCCTTTTACTGTTTCAGGACCTAGGGGTCCTCCTGACCCTCACTGGCTTGCCCCAGCCCTGGGCCTGGTCCCACCTGTCCTAGAGCCCAGAGCCGCTGGCCTGGAGCTGCCTCTCTGGGGTGGGTCTCAGGCCCCACCCCTCCCTCTTTGAGTTCAGTGCCTTGCTCAGCCCCTCCCCTGTGTCTCACCATCTTCAGACCTCTGATAGAGCAATGATGCAGGGTCTCCTGGGGCCCGAGGTGGTCTCAGGGTCAGGGGGATGTGAGATTTGCAGGAAACGTGGGGGAGCCCGCAGGTAGCGCCACCTCTGCCCTGGCAGCTGAAGCCTGGGAGAGTCCCTCGAGGTGTAATTGGCCTCAGTCCGCTTTCTCACTGCCGTCACCCCTTGGTGGTCCTCACAGCTTGTCCCCACGTGTGATTATTTTCCATCCACAGGAAAAACAAATGCCCCTTCTCCGTCTGCCATTGTGGCTCCTCCCAGGAGGCCCCTCAGGGTGGGTAGAGCAGGGGCCTGCAGTGGCCAGGCCGAAAGCAAGGAAGACCTGGCCGCGCTCCTGTGGCCTGGGCTCTCTCTAGAGCTGCCCAGTTGTTTGCTGAAAACTCAAAGCATCTGGAATTCCCCTTCTCCAGTTACGTTCCCTCTCGCTTAGAGACAAAGCAGATTGAATCATCCTGCCGCCCCAGGCTCCAAACCAAATTTTGGATGCAAATTCATTAGCTTCATAAAGCCCAGGTTGATTTATGTGACAGTCTGGAGCCGCCCAGCCATGGAGTTAGTGGCTGTGCTCCCTGCCACCTCTGAGCCGAGGCAGCCCCAGCCCTGGAGGGAACAGGCCCGCAGTGACCACACTCCTGAAGCCAAGCGGGGACCCTCCCCACTGCTGTTGTTGAGCTGCTTTGCTCCCCAGTGTCCTCCTGCTCTAAGTCAGATGGAGTCACCCTCCTCTCCATGGATGCCAGGCTTCTGCCACTGACAGCCAGCCAGCGGGGATTGGGGCCAGGGGCAGAGGACCACAGCAGCAAGACAGTCCCAGGTGATGCTGGCTCTCCATGTGTATCAGGCACATTGAACTGCAGCCATCATCAGCTTGGCAAAGTAGGCAAGTTTAGGTCGTGGTTTCCATTTTGCAGATGCACCCCAGGGTCATTGGTGGGGAGAGAGAAGAGGTTGCCACCCAGCCTGACCCAGGAACAGGTGTCGCTGTGGAGGAAAGCTTAAAGCCAGCAGCCTCTACCCATCATCCGCCACCTGCATGGCCCCAGATGCCCCCAGGGGCAGGCCACATCAAGGTGGGAGTAAACGTCTTTTGCCTCCCTTCCCGCAGAAGCACCAGACCCACCTGAGCCCCAGCAAGTGGCAGGTGACAGACTGGGAAGCAGTGCTGGGTGGTGAAGGTGGGCTGTGGCACTGTGCCAGGCCCCTAGCCATACAGCTGTTCTCACCACGGGGCCAGGAGCAGCGTCAGCAACAGGCAGAAGCGAGAGTCAGAGGGGAGGATGGGCTGGCTGTGTCAGAGGGGGAGGACAGGGGCTGGCAGTGCCAGGCCTAGGGGAAGTGGAAGCGTCCTGTCTAGGGGGGCAGATTCCCAAGCAAGGGTGACCCATGGTTAAGGGCCACTGGAAAGCTGGAGAGAGCTTGGGATCCCTTCCATCTGGGCCAGTGGTAGTGATTGCACACTGGAGGGGTAACCTCCGCTGAGGGTCATTATGTGCCAGGCGTGGCACTGGGTACTTTCTGCGTGGATCAGGCAGCCGGGCCTGCCACTTGCAAGCAGCGAGCCTCCGTGACCTATCCTTCCTCATGTGTAAAGTGGGGTAACAGTAGCTGTGTCACTGGTCAGTTGTGGGGGTTAAAGTGCTGAGCTTAGTGCCCAGCACGAAAGTGCTCAATAAAGCTTTCAGTGACACCTGTCTCCCACATCAGTCGCCAGCCATATGTGCACTTGTAGCCAGCGGCCCCCGACTCGTTAGGACACCTACTTGGTTTCATAGCCTCTTAATGAGCTGAGTTGTCGCCAGATTGCAATTAAGAAACAGGAAATTGGCCTGAAGTCTCTGGAATCTAGAGGGCTTTGGGGGAGAGGGGTTGTCTCTGGTTCCCCCGTCCCCTAGGAAACTAGAGGACAGTCCTTCCCTTTCAAAGAGCAGGACAGGCTAGGCTGAAGGGTCCTGGCATCAGCCTGCCCTTTTGCAAACTCTGCGCTCCTCTCCCACACACACCTGGCTTCCTGCAGAAAGCTGGCTTGGGCCACAAGCCACTCAGCTAGACACAAGGAAAAACAGCTACAGCAGCAGCAGAGGGACCCCAGTTAGTAAGATTTTCCTGCTCTGAGACCAGCAGCAAGGGCCTCTCTCTTCCTGTATCTCACCAAAAGAAAAAAAGCAGTATTTGAGCGTCTGGGTCTCCAGGCCCTTGCTTATGATGATTACACATCTATGGCCTTACTTCTCTCTCCTCTCCCCTGCCAGGCTTTCTTTCCATCCCTTGGTGGTGCAGGAGAGCCAGGCCAAGCTAGTTCTGAACTCAGGATGTCCCCTTCCTGCTACCTGTCCCCCAGGACTCATATTCTCCCAGCCCCCCCATCCCCCCCTCCCCTTCCCATCCCCCCCTGCCAAATATATTCCTAGAGAAGGTACAAGGCAGCCAGCACCTAGCCTGGGAGCAGGAGTCGCCTCTCCTCAGAGCCAGCAGCAGGCTCAGCTCCACTTGGAGGCTCACCTCTTAATGATGTTTCCAGTTCTTGGTTATTAATGATCTTGGGCAGAGAGCGGAGCAGCCCTGACCTCACAGCTCCTCCCAGCTGCCTCACCTGCCGCAGCCTTCCTCCCAGGGCCAAAGGCAGACCCTGACTCCGGGGAGGAGGAGGAGGAGGGGTCGGTTCCAGGGGCTGGTGGCCAACAGTTAACCCCTCCACCACTAGTGGCTGCGACCAAGGTCAAGCGCCTCCCCTCCAGAGTGCTGGCCTCCAGCACTTACCTAGGCACACCCCCCACCTGCTGTCCTGGACCTGGCTGCAGCCTATGAAAACCCATAGGGTAGACAGCGTGAACTTGGACACGGCCACCCATTCCGGGGTAGTTACTCTCCCACCAAGAATGGAGGTGTATCCCACCCCACCATTTCAGCTGCCTTCACCCCTAAAACTAACCCAAAAAAAGTCCAGTTCTCATGGCCCCAACCCAAGCAGTGGGGTCTTCAGAGACTAAAGAGTCAACCTGGCTTCCTGGGAGCCGGCAAGGAGCTGTGTGGGAGGGCACTGGCAGAGACAGCCAGCACCGCCCCTCCCGGCTTCCTCTGTCACGTGGAATTGGCCTCTGCCCTGCCTCCACCCAGCTTGTCAGGACAGCCGGGGCTTGGCCTTTACATCCTCAGCCGTGAGGAAAGGGTCTGACAGAATCAATAGTGCTCACTGTTTGTGGAACGGATAGAAGAACGAACGCCTGCTTGCTTCACAGTCACTGTAGAGGGGGATAAGTGTAATTGCAGATGTGAAAACACTGAAAATGATAAGCAGAAGCCATCTTTTCAGATGGGCCAAAGAGGTGTGACAGAAAAAGGAAGTGGGCTAGAAGCCCCAGAGGGAGGATGGAGGATGAGACCGCAGGCAGATTCTCTCGCCACAGGAGTCCTGGCACCAGCGAGGCCAAGCTGTGCCTGACCCTGGCAGCCACCTGCGCCAGGATTCAGAGCCCAGGCAGTTCCGAGCCTTGCGTGTCAGCCACAGAGAGAACACGGCCAGCCAGGGTTCGGCAAGCCCACAAGCTCCCACCTTTCTCTGCCTCTGCCACCACGGTACAGTCAGGCTCCCCTGGACATCCCTGGTAGGGCAGGACAGCCACCACTCCTGGCACAAGCCTCCCTTTTCAGGGAGACTGAGGGCTGAACTCCATTGGTCATCACCAGAGCCCCCGTGCTGAGCACACGTGTCACATCCAGTGCCAGGATGGGTGGGGAGCTGGCCCTGAATACCAAGTGGTTTCTGCTGCCCAGAGCCCCGCCTCAGCCTCACCTCCTTACCACATCCCTCCCAAGGCTCCGTCTCCCCCCACAGGGAGCTGCCCACCTGCTTTAGGCAAACACTCCACCTGGGATATTCCCATGACACTACTGTCTACTGGCTGTGCTGTGCCCCCTCCAGAATGCAGAATGAAGCAGCCAGGACCAGTGGGTTGTGAAAGGTTGGTTTAATGTCCCAGTGCTCTGATGAGAAGAAACTCCAGCCAGGTAGAGCAAGGATCAGGATAGCCCTGCCTCAACCACAGGTTGCAGCCTCCATGCCCACAGCAGCCATGACCAGGAACTGGCTAGCCCCAGGGCAGGGAGAGCCTCAGGGTCTGACCCCCACAGCACACCCTCCTGGCAGAACTTTGCATGACAAGAGGACAGCAAAAGCCCAGCCCACACCATGATTTGAGGCTGCTGAGGTCACTGAGCTGACCATGGAAGACATCATCTGTCACTGGGGTCGAATGGCCAGGATTTCATGGTAGAAGCCAGAAAAGCCCAATCCTGCCTGCCCCTTAACCCTGACAGTGTAAGGCAGAGAATCCAGGTGGCTCGGAGCCTGAGTGGCTGATAACTCACACTTCTGACTCCAGACTGGAGATCCGCCTCCAGGTGCAGGGTCCCAGGAAGCCTTGCGTCCCACAGGCTACCCTGCTGATCCGGTCCAGTCCCCCACTGTCCCTGTAGCCTGTGCCCAGCCCCAGAGTCCTGCCCCTGTGCCCCAGAGGCCCCCAGGCCCCAGTGGGCCAGGAGCCATGGCTCGCACAGGGTGGGATGTGAGGACAGACAGCCCCCCAGCAAAACGGCAGGTGGGCGTGGGCGTGCAGGCAGACGTGCTGTCTGTGCCGCCAGGCGGGGGCCCCTGCCTGCCCGCCCTCCTTGCAGGCCTCCCGGTAAGTCGGCAGGCACATCGACTGCGCCTGCGCCAACCGCCTGCAGGCCATGTGGCCGTCGGGGCGGGCGCAGGCGGGGCCGGTGCAGCCGGCGGGCAGCGAGCTGGGCCGAGCGAAGGCCTCGGCCACGGAGCTGGGCAGGGAAGCGTGGAGCGGGCGCGAGCCCCGGGCCCAGGCCGCGTGCAGCAGGGCCTCCCGCCGGGCAAGCTGCTCCGGCCCGAGCAGCGGCAGGTCCTCTGGCTCCGGGGGCTCGGGGAAGAGCGGGAGGAAGGGGCGCCCGGATCGGTCGGCTCGAGGAAAGGAGCTGTAGTGACAGCGCGCGGGCGACAGGGGCCGCTCTGGGAGCGCGCGCCGCTCGGAGGCCGAGAGGTGCCTCCCGCAGTGCCCCGCCCGCACCGGCCACCGCGCCTCCCAGGCTGGGCGGCGCGACACTCGGGAGACGTCTGGCAGGGGCGGCCCAGGCGTCGGGGGGGCGGCCCTGGGGCTGCGGAGCCCTGCGCACAAGCCCCACGCGAACCCCGTCTGGCGGTCCCCAGCCCTTGGGGCTCGGCTCTGGGGGCGGGCCGGGGGTGGGCGGGCGCGGACTGGGGCCGGACCGCGGGGTCGGGCAGGGGGGCGGTGGGGGCGCACGGCGGCCGCCACCCCAGTTCTCGATGGTGCGAGTGGCGCGGTCCAGGGAGCTGCTCACGCCCGCCGTGGTTACCATGTCGCGGGCCGCCTGCAGCATCTTGAGCACGCTGGCCTGGGCCGAACTGGCCGTGAGGTCCGGGCTGGGCTGCCGCGGTGGGCTGGCCAGGCTCTGCACCCCGCTGAAGCAGCTGTAGATGCCCTGGGCAGTAGGGAGATGACACGCTGTAAGCAGCACCCTCAGGAGACCCGCCTCGATTGTCCCCCCTGGTCCCAAGACATCATCAGCCTTCTCTAAGTCTCAGGAAGCAGCTAACTGTGAAGCGTCTCCCATGGGCTTTGTAGATGAATGAGTGGTCTGAGCGCCCAGTGATTAACTCATTCTCCTAATCACTCTAGCTAGCACCTGGCACGTGAGGGTTTCAACCTGGGCACACCTGTGTGGAGGGGAGGGCTCTCCCCCTCTTCAACCCTGCCACTCTGGTGAGCCATGCCACCTCTTAGGACTTTGGGTTTTTTTGTTTGTTTTAGAAACGGGATCTCACTCTGTTGCCCAGGCTGGAGTGCAGTGGCGCCATCTCAGCTCACTGCAACCTCTGCCTCCTGGGTTCAAGCGATCCTCCCAACTCAGCCTCCTGAGTAGCTGGGACTGTAGGCGCACACCACCACACCCAGCTAATTCTTTTATTTTCTGTAGAGATGGGGTTTCACCATGTTGCCCAGGCTGGTCTCGAACTTCTGGACTCAAGGTGTTCACCGGCCTAAGCCTCCCAAAGTGTTGGGATTACAGGCATGAGCCACGTGCCCGGCCAGAACCTTGGCTTTTACCTCTGGAAATGGGCCATGGCCAGCCCAGACTTAACTGGGTAGGTGCCCTTAAAGGTGCGGCCTGTGTGGGGGAGGGGCAGGCACCCACCCTGCTGAAAGCCAGCAGGAAGTCCAGCTGGGATGTGTTGGGCACCGAGTGGCGCAGCTTCCAGTAGACGAGGTGCTCCCAGGCGAAGACCAGGCAGGGCCAGCCCCATGGCCACCAGCAGCATGTAGAAGACACCCGCCATGTTGTCGATGTCCAGCTTGCTGCTCATCACCTCGTTCTTCTCATTCTGGCAGATCCCTGAGAGCCACACGGTCTCCAGTTTCTGTGTCTCTCCTGGAGTTGGGCGGGGTACACATCTGGCTCAGGAAACCCCCCTATAGCAACCCCCTCACAAAGCTCACCACAAGCCTGGAGTAAGAAGGGATCTGGGGCCAGGGCACCACCCACTTCTTCCTCAGGCGGAGCACATGGGGATCCAGCCTGGCTGGGGCAGGATGGTGGGGCGGAGAGTGGAGGGTCAGTGAGCAAGGAAATAGGAAAGCAGGGTGGAGGCTGGGGTGGGCAATGCTGGCCTTTGGGTCCTCCCGCTATGCACCCCTAGTAAAGGCTTGTGGGCTGGGTAAATGTTAGCATCCATTCATTCACTCATCTTCATATACTTATTCACCATGTACATGTCACTCATGTACCCCCCAGAGACCACTCCCTGCCCAGAGGCCTTGGGGACTTGAGTGTTGGTGGAGATGCTGACCACCATGGGCTCCACAGCCCACCCTGGACACCCCAGAAGTAGCAGTACCCACCATCCCCCAGGAACTGCAGGAGTGCCAGGTCTATGGCCCGCTTCCAGTGGGAGTCCTTCTGCATGGCAATGCCATAGCCAGTGGTGGCAAAGACCTTGCCAGACCCAATGGTGACCAGCTTGCAGCCCTCGTCCTTGCCTGCCATGTAGTTGAGGACAGCAGCATCATAGATGAAGGCATCCAGCTTCCTGGGGGACAGGCTGAGCCTCAGAGCTAGGGACCATGTGGGAGGGAGGGGGCACCGACACTGGGGCGTGACAGGGGTCCGAACCACATGAGCCTGCTGGGCACCCCTGGGAGGGGATGAGTGGGCAGAGCCTTGTCTGGTTCTCTTGGGTCCTGGATGCAGCGTGGACCCCTCCCACCCTCCTCCACAGAGAGACCAGGGGACTGTCTTTTCCCAGAAGACACACTACCCTTTCTGCTCACCCCCTCCATGCCCCTAAGACTCAGAGAATGTCCCAGCCACCTCCTCAGGCCGAGGCTGAACATTGGTCGGCACCACAGCTGTGTTCTGACACACATGGTGGCTTCCATTGCGCTTCAAGCTCCACTGTGCCCCAAGATCTCCTCCCTCCACCCCTCAAGAGTCTGCAGGACAGCCCAGCCCCACTGTCCCTACATGGAAAGCTAAGGTGGCCACTGGGGGAGACACGTAGATGGAGACAGTGGGTGCAGGGCCAGGACCCACCCCATCTTGAGGCTGCTGAGTGCGTCCTCCACCGAGCGCTGGTTGAACTTGACCATGTGGGTGTGCATGTCTCGGTAGTTACTGCGGATGTTCCGCTCCGTGCTGCCGTTGGGCACCGTGCCGAAGCGGAAGGGTGGGTACTGATCCTGAGGCCGCTGAAACTACAGGCGGAGGGCAGCAGCTAGTCACAACCCTTCCTCCAGCCTTCCAGGCACCAAAGCCCCAAACCCAGCCCAGAGCCCAGCCCCGCAGTGTGGACTTGCATTGTCAGAGCAGAAGGTCCTAACGGCTGTCCAGGCCACTCCTGTGTTTTCCAAATGGAAATTCTGAGGCCCGAGACAGTGAGAGACTTACCCAAGGCCTCTTGGTCGGTGGCTCTGAGCCATCTCTTGCCCCAGCCCCCAGTCCCTCCTCAGCAGGCCTTGAAGCTTCTTCCTGCTCCAACCTCCAGCTCACATTCCTGGGTCTGCCCACTCACAGCCTGTCCCCACCCTCAGTGTTCCCCCACCCCCACCAGCCACAGCCCCACAACCTTCTTGTCACTGAGACCGGACACAGTGTCGATGTACTGCTCCTGGATCATGAAGGCAGCCAGGTTGGCCGTGTAGCTGGCAAGGAAGATGACAGCGAAGAAGGCCCAGACCAGAACCATAATCTTGCTGGTGGTGCCCCGGGGGTTCTCGATGGGCACGGAATTGTTGAAGACCAGCGCCCACAGCAGCCACACAGACTTGCCGATGGTGAAAGATGGGCCTCCGGACTCTGGGGGCAAGAGGGGGACGCTGGAGCTCCTCCTGCCCACCATGAAAGGGCTCAGCTCAGCCCACCTGACTGCACAGCTCTGGTCTCAGCCTGGCCTTGGGGGGGACCCATCCCTGGCCATTCCGTCACCAGGTCAAGTCAGCTCACCCGTGTGTGTGTGTGTCACCGTGTGTCTGTCTGTCTCATCTGACTGGCCCCCAGCGTGTGTCATCCGAAGGCCAGGGACCTCCCACAGGTATTCTCTGGAGGACCCATTGCCCCTGAGTCCAGCCCTCAGGTGCCCTCCTCCCAGCCAGGGTGCCCTCCTCCACCAGGTGTGGCGATGTGCACCTCCAAGCCCCGCCCTCCTCCCTGCCCCAGGCGAGGCTTACTTTTGCCTCTGGTGAGGTTCTGGTTGTAGCTGACGGGGCTGAAGTACTCGAACATGAAGACGGTGATGGCCACCACCGTGAGGCACATGACGGACATCATCACCCACACCGCGGGGCTGTACGGCTCTGGGGACAGAGGGGAGGCAGCTCAGAGGCCTCGGTGTGTCCCCTGCCCCCAGCCCAGAAGCACTGGGTGGAAACAGGTAGGTCCACGTGGTCAAAGTAGACGCCCACCAACTCTGCAGACCCAGCCAAGGGGGCCCCTGACTCAGAGCAGCAGAGCCCCAGGAGAGGTCCCCAAAAGAGGTCAGGCTCTCCAGCATCCTTGGTGTCTCCCCCACCCCCCACTTCTCTGGGACAGGTACAAGTCACCCGCCCCAAGAAACATTCCTTTGATTTCACAAGCCCTGCCTGGCCCGGAGTGGCCGATCTGGTGGTTCTGCCCAGAATCAGAGCCTCTGAGGCCAAGTCTTCTTCCTCATCCCACCAACATGGAAACTCACGCCCAGAGAACTGGAGACACCCACCCCAGGCCCCGGACAAGACTGTTCCTATCTCCTAGAGTAAGAAATCACTACTGCTGACTGGGTTTAATGGCTGTCGCCTGTAAGCCTAGTGATTTGGGAGGCCGAGGCGGGGGGTCACCTGAGATCAGGAGTTTGAGACCAGTCTCACCAACATGGTGAAACCCTGTCTCTACCAAAATTACAAAAATAAGCCGGGCATGGTGGCGCATGCCTGTAATCCCAGCTACTCAGGAAGCTGAGGCAGGAGAATCCTTGAACCCAGGAGGTGGCAGTTGCAGTGAGCTGAGATTGCACCACTGCACTCCAGCCTGAGTGACAGAGTGAGAAGAAAAAAGGAAGGAAGGGAGGGAAGGAGGGAGGGGAGAGAATGAAAGAAGGAAGGAAGGAAGGAAAGAAACGAGGGAGGGAGGGAGAGAAGAAGGAAGGAAGGAAGGGGAGGGAGGCAAAGAAAGAAAAGAGAAAAGGAAAGAGGGAGGGAAAGAAAGAAAAAGAATAAGAAAGAGAAAGAAAGGGAGAGAAAGCAAGAAAGAAAAAGAAAATAAAGAAAGAACTTTGGGAGGCTGAAGCAGGTGGATGCTTGAGTTCAGGAATTCGGAGACCAGCCTGGGCAACATAGTGAAAGCCAGTCTCTACACAAAGTACAAAAATTAGCCAGGTGTGGCGCTGTGCACCTGTGATCCCAGCTACTCAAGAGGCTGAGGTGGGAGGATCACGAGCCCAGGAGTTCCAGGCTGTAGTGAGACGAGATGGTACCACTGCACTCCAGCCTGGGTGACAGAGGAAGACCCCGTCTACAAAAAAAAAAAAAAAAAAAAAAAAAAAAATGAAGGAAAGAAGGAAGTGAGGGAGGGAGAGAGAGAGGGAGGGAAAGAGGGAGGGAGGAGGGAAGAAGGGCAGTCACTCCTGCCATGAGCACTTGCTATGCTATGAAGTGGGATTTTTCCTCTCTCCAGTGGATGAGGAGTCTGCTCAGAGAGGTTCTGTGACTTACCCAAAGCCACACGGCAGGACAGGGCAGAGCCGGGGTTCCGACTCCTGTCTGGCCAGCCTCAGCTCTTCCTCTGCCCACTCCTGTCCTCACAGCTCTCTACCACCTCACACTGCATGTCCCGCCTGGCCTCTGACTGGCACTCTCGGAAGGCAAGGACTACAGCTGTAGCCCCAGCACCCAGCATGGGACCCGCCACGAGGGGGCTGTCCAACCAATGCCAGACTTCTCACCCAGGAAGGAACACACCTCTTCCCACACTACACTCACTCCTCAACTCCCCCACGGGCCTCCCACCCTGTTCCATGGTCCTGCCCCACGGCCCCTCCTGAGGCCAGCCTGCCTGCCTGGTTTTCCTGTCACTCACAATGGCACCATGACCTATCCCACTCCTCCAACCCCACCCTCGCCAGGCAGCCATACCTAGAACCCAACATCCACCTCCCCTCTCCCCCTCTCCTCTCCACTCACCTCCAGCCAACCTGGCTGCTGTGCCAGGCCTCTGAGAGCCCAACCACTCACCATCTCCGCCCAAGCTGTACACACCCTCCTCGTGGGTCCCTCTGCTCCCAGAACCATCCCTGCCTGCCCTGGGCCTCACCCAAGAAGGCCGAGGGGGGAGACGGTGCCATTGCTTCGAGCCACCATCACGCTGATGCCCGTCTCCACAAAGGGCACAGAGAAGTCCACTATCTCGGAGCGCTCCTCATTGATGGTGAGGGAGCCGATGGCCATGTCTGCCCGCTTGTAGTACACCTGGGGGCGGAACACCACGGGGGGGGTTAAAAAGGGGTCCCAAGGTGTGGACATGCTGCACAGGTGCTTCCAGGCACCCCCTCCAGCACCCACCGGCTGAGTCGGTCATTCCCTCTGGGGCCCTCAGGGCTGGCTTTAGTACTGGGGCCCTCAGGGCTCGGCTTTCAGTACTGACCACCACAGGAGTCATCACTGGTGACAGCCCATGCCCTCCTCTAGAGGGCGTCTGAGAGCTGCATGGGGCCTGGGCAGCAGACGGGCAGGCAGAGTGGGAGAAATGGGAATGGGGCAGGGCCTACCTCCCCAATCATGCCGTTCCACACGCCGCGCACCCGCTTGCCATGCTTGCCGTTGGTCACCAGGTACAGGTGGTAGGAGAATTTGACCACCCTGGCCAGCTTCTTGAGGATGTCGATGCAGAAGCCCTTACAGCAGAGCTTGGTGTAGGGAGCCACATCACCGCTGCTGCAGCCACCACCATGAGACCACCAGGAGTCAGAGCAGGTCGTGGCCCAGCCCTGCCCCAGTCGCTCCTCCCAGCCTGGCACTCGGACCCCTGCCCCACACCCAAGCATGAGACACACACGACACCTGACTATCATACAATGGCACCCAGCTCACACCAGCCTCCCAGGGCACCCGCAGACCTGAAGGTGTGGTTGCTCTGCCTGCGGCAGGGCACGGTGTTGGGGACGCAGCCTCCTGTGCCAGGGTCAGGGCTCTCCACGATGACAAAGGGCCGCTCTTCCAGCGTGGCCACCGTCAGGTGCCGAGCTGTCCACCACAGGCTGCAGAGAGGCACTGTATCGAGGCCACACGGGGTACTTCATGTATAGGACCCCATGCTCCCAGCGCCCCACCTGCGGAGAGTGACAGCTTCAGCCTGGAGCCTTCAGCCCTGCAGCCCCCACCCACTAGGTGGGGCCTCTGGGTGGAGCCTGCCAGGGCCAAGAATCCCCTCTCTAACCTAGGGACACTGGGGCAGGCTCGGAGTAGGGCTGCTCCCGGCAGCCTCCCCCGACATCAGGTCGCTGTCTCTCCAATCCAGTCCCACACTGACCCACAGCATCTTCCTAAAGCCCAGACCTGACCCTGTCTCACTCACTGTACTGGTCCCCCCCTTGACCTTGACTCAAGGCCCTTCAGGCTCTGTGTCCCCCTATCCCTATTACTTCCTTAGTCTCCATACCCCCAAACACACCCCTGCATCACTGAAAAATGCCCCAAACCCTTTTGCCCCTCTGTCTATATCAGGCTAACACCTCTTTCCGGTGGGCTCCTACTCAAACCTCCATAGCCCAGCTCAAATATCCCATCTTCTGGGACATCTTCCCCCAGTTTCTTCCTTTGAAGGCAGAACTAATTCCTGTTCCTCATCTCTAATCCCACAATGTTTTGCACATGTCTACTCAAACACTGGTCTCTCTGTATTGTTTACAAGCCTGTCTGGCCAGCATGGGCATGGGTTACTCCTGCAGGGGCAGGACCAGGAGATAGGAGCGCTCGAAATGTTCTATAGTGGAGGGGAGCTGGGGTGTCATGGGACCCCAGAGCAGGGCACCTCACCCACCCGGGGGCACCTGGAGGCTTCCCAGTGGAGATGTTTGTTTCAGCTGAGACCTGGAAGATGAGGGGTTGGATAAGGGACAGAGGGACTCTCTGCTCAGCTGTGGGCACAAGAGGAGGCAGGGACAAAATGAGAGGACACTGAGGGCCCCTGGGCTCACCCCCTTCTCACCATCTCCCAGAGGCGGTGCCGGTTGAGGGCGATCACCACCATGGTGGGCTGGAGCAGGTACCCACCAGGGCTGAAGGAGAAGTCTCGGCCCTCCCAGGTGACATTCATTAGGTGCCTGCCAGAGGGGGAGAGATGCCTACAGCCCTGCCAAGGACCAGGCACGCCCTGCCTCTGCCTCACCACCGCCACTGGCAGCAGGTGGCATTGATTGTATTTATTGTTCAAAGTGCTTCCCTGTATTGGCCCCACGGTCCTCGCCACACCCTGACACCTGCTGTTTTCTCAGAGGAGGACACTAAGGCCCAGACAGGTGGGGTAATGTGGCCCCAGGCACGCAGCTAGTGGGAGGTGTGGCCGGCGAGCCCAAGCTCACTGCCACCCAGGTCCCCCGAAGCGCTCCCCACCTCCCATCCCTATGCCCCGGGCAGGTGCCCACCTGTAGAAGGCCTCTCGGGCAGGGGCTGACGGGCCCAGGGTGGGCGCGGCAGTCCCTGGCCGGGGCTGGCAGGGTTCCGTGCTGGCGCCGGTAGCCGTGGGCGCCCAGGGCCAGGATGGCCATGCCGTCGCGGACCTTCTGGCGCAGGCTGAGACGCCAGCTCTCGGTGACGACGCTGATGAGTCCCACGGGGAAGGCGGCGGGGGGCGCATCGGTGCTGCCCAGCGCCAGGTTGGGCACCAGCCACACGTGGCCGGGCCCCACCAGGCCGGCCTGTGCCGCCTCAGCGAAGAGCACCTCGGCCTCCTCGCGCGAGCAGTAGGCCACGAACACCGGCGCGTCGAGCTGGCGCAGCAGGCGCTGGGTGCGCGCGCGCTGCTCGCCCGGCCCCAGCTCCAGCGTGACCACGTCCAGCAGCCGCCAGCTCAGGTGGCTGGCGTCGGCGACGGCGCGCACGCCCTCCAGGAAGAGCGCGTGGCCCGGGTGCAGGCTGGTGATGACCGCGAAGGCGCTCCAGTCGTACTCTTCCAGCACCTTGAACAGCACCTGCAGCTGCTGCTCCAGGGACACGCCCAGCTGCAGGAAGGCGGAGCCCGGCTCCTGGGGGCGGGGCGGGGCCTGAGCCGGGGCGGGGCGGAGTGAGCCCCGCCTCGCGCCCCTTCCCCCAAACTCGGCCCCCCCCCATCCGCTCCCAGGCGCCCCTGCGCCGGTGGCTGCTCCGTATTCCCGGAGCCCCCTGGCCTGCGCCTCCCTCCTGCCCCAACGTGGTTCCCCGCTGCCCGTTAGCCTGGGCAAGCCCAGCCCTCAGCCCACTACGCTGGCCCGCAGACCTGCAGCATCAGCACCACCGGGGAGCTTGTCAGAAATGCAGATTCTCAGGCCGCACCCCGCACCGACTGGATCAGAATCGCTGGGTATGGCGCCTGGCATCTGTATTCTAACAAGCTTTTCAGCTGATCCTTGAGCCCGCTAGGTTGAGAAGCGCTGCCCCAGACCAACTGAATCAGAATTCCAGAGGTGCAAAGCCAGGCGTCTATTTCCTAAGGGCACGATGAGGGTTGAGAGCCAATGTCCTGAGGTCTTATGCGGGGCCCCGATAAGAGGGACTGGGAAGCACCATCCTGGTCGGAGCCCTCCCCGGTGGGAAAACTCCTCCTCTCCACCCCTCTGCCACTGCAAAAGCCCAAGGCCCTGACGGCTGGCACCGGGGCCAGCGCAGTCCCCCTCCTAATTGCCCTCCCTGCTGCCACTGTCCCAGTCTTTTAAAAAAGCAAGTAAGGGAAAATTCAGAGACCAAGCAACCCAGTTTCTTCAACAAACAAATTGCAAGGAAAAAAGAGGGAGAGACAGAGGGAGGGGCCCAGAGGTTGAGAGAGGCTTAGAAGCCACACCAACCAACCGGCACGTGTGGACCTGACTTGGCTCTTGATACGAGCAAGCAGACGGCAAAATCAACATTTATGACAGTTATGAGACAATGGGGAAATGTGAACACTGCCTGGATATTTGAAGATGTTAAGGAGTTTTATTTTTTAGATGTGATCACGGATGCTGGTTTTACTTTCCTAAGTCCTTATCTGCAGGGATACATACTGAAATATTTATGGCTGGAATAAGAGGATGCCTGGGCTGTGCTTCAAATTAACACAAAGGAAGGGGAAAGGGGTGGGGGTGAGGCTGGGGTGGATGACCAGGGCAAATGGGGGAAATATGAGCCTTCCTTATACTCTTTTATGTATACTCAAAAATCTCCATATAAGAATGAACAAAGGCAAATCAGATCAGTCTCTTCCCCCTGACTCTCCTCCACTGATCCCTGAATGGCTAGATCTCCAGGGACAGGTCCAGGAAGCTCAGGGGGCTGAGGCGGGCATACAGCATGGCCACTGTCACAGCCAGCTCACCCTGCCCTGGCTGCCCACTTGCTTAGGAGAAGGCCCCGTGGCCAGGCCCCGCCCCGCCCCGCTCCTTCTCCAGGCTTTTCCTTCTATTCCTCCAAAGCTCCTTCCCCACCTTGGGACCTTAACACCTCCTGCTCCTCCGCCTGGGCCTCTCCCACTCCTCACCAGCTCACATTAGCCTCCCGGTCTCAGCCTAGATATTTCTCCAGAGACCTTCCCTGGCCAACACCCTATGCAAACAGGGACCATGAGCTCCCTTGCAGCACCCTGTGTTTTTCCTTCAGAATGCTTATCCCAGTTATAATTGCAGATGAATGTGTGTTTGGAATGTTCTCCACAGGAGGCTACAGGCCTTCCCCAGGGCTCCCAGGGTTCCCTGGAGTGCTCATCCTACAGCTGAACTACAACTGCCCAGAGGGCGCGGCACCACCTCCCATGCCCGGCCGGCCCTCCGGGTCTCAGCCTGACCTAGGAAGCTGAGGGAAGCAGAGAGAACGAGGGCTGGAGCCTGAGCCCCACAGCCAGAGGTGGGCCTACACCCTGCCCACCCCACATCCAGACACAATGTGAGAGCAGCCCAGAGAGTCTCTCTAGAACATGGTGATGCCGTTCCCATCGCCTTCTCCCCCATCACCCATGTCATGCCCTCAGCGGCCACCTCCCTGCCGGTCCTGTCTAATCCCAGCCTCCCAGAACCTAAGCGTCCACCACCCCAGCCTGGCTCTAGGCCCAAGGCACAAGGGGACATGAGTTTGAATATGCACCTTGGGGGTGAGGACCACAGCGGAGCCCCCACTGATGCTGAGGATGGGCACGTGGGTCTGGGAGGAGATGAAGTCAAGGATCTGGGCTACCGCCTCGGTGCCCACGCTGTCCTCAAAGACAATGCCGTGGACGGGGGCAGCATCCAGGAGACTGCAGATCTGGGTGAGGAGGCTGCTGGGGTTGGTGTTGTTGACCCCCACAGTGAGTGGCTGGATCTCCAGGGGCAGGTCCAGGAAGCTCTGGGGGGTGAGGCGGGCACGGACCTGGGCCTGGGGCGGCCCCGAGCTGCCAAACACCACGGCCACCGTCATGCCCTGCTCACTCTGCCAGGGACCCGGCCCTGCCCAGGCACCAAGGAGCGAGGTGAGCAACAGGGCCAGCCCCAGGGCCCCACCCATGTCCACCGGAGGGTCCTGCGGAGAGACCAGGACAAGTACAGGGAGGGAGACAGAGGTTTGAAGAGAGGCAGATGGACAGACAGGAGGGACAGAGGGACACATATACAGAAGATTAAAGAGAAGAGGGAAAAACCCTCCTCCCCCGAGAGAGAGGCAGAGAGAGAGGGAGACAGACAGACAGACACAGACAAAGAGAAAGAGAGGTTAGTTGAGCATCCCAAGGGCATCCCAGAAGAGCAAGGGCTGGGGGAAGAACAGGAACGGCGGCCGGGACCTAGCCCTCCAGTCTACTGATGAAACACATGCTTGGCTGGAAAGGCCAGGCCTTCCAAAACTCAGCCAGCAGGTTCTGCCCTAGGAAGGCACACTGAAAATGCCAATCTGGGGTTCAAGTGCATGGATTTGGGTCAGACAGATCTGAGTTCATGTCCCAGTTCTGCCACTTACTGGCTGTGGGATCTTAGGGAAGTCACTGAGCCTCTCTGAGCCATGTTTCCGTGCCTGAGACAATCACAGCAGTGTGAGGGCTAAGATGAGCCAACAGGCTATTTGCTGGAATTAGTGACCTTATCCTGCAGGTGACAGGCCCCCAACCAGGTGAAGGAAGACAGCTCTTGCATCACCCCCAAACCCCCCCACCAGTCCTCTCTGCAGTCTAAACCGGATCTTCCATCTGTTTCTCACCAGGCCCTGTGCTACTGGTCAGCGCGCCCTGCTTGCCATGGGGCCAGTCCCTAGGGCCCTCCTCTGCATGGCTCTGCCTGGCACACAGCCCCCTCCTCCTGGGCACTGGACGTCACTACAGCCCTTCCTTCTGTGGCCTCAGCTGGTAGCAGCTCTTCCGCAGCAGGGTGCAGCAGCTGACTTGTTCAGAGCTCAGGGGTACCCAAAACCCCAAGCTGCTGAGCTGGGTTTGGTCTCGTTACACACGAGCTGGTAAGCTGGCCCCTCGGGCCATCACTGGTGTGCAGGATCTTTTTAACCCAACCCAGGGGCCTGACATGTATCCTTGCTAAATGTCATTATTTTGGATTGGGACCAAGAGCAGTGAGGCTAACGCAAAGCCTGAGTGGAATGCTGCCCACGGATGTTGCTCTCCCCTCCCGCTGGCCATCAGCCACGGCACGGCCACCTCTTCCATCGTTGTCACCTCCTCAGCAAAACTTCTGAGCAGGGGAGAGCTAAAGAGTGGGCAGGGTGAGCCTGCCACTCCAGCCCTCCCCCCGGCCCCCAGGATCCGCACATCTCTGCTACAGAAATGTACACAAAAATCAAGCAGTTGCCAGAAACCACACCTCCGAAAGGCACATGACAATGGCTGGGCAGGCTCCAGCCTTCTCACGGGGCCTTGCTTTTCCCCTGCCACCAAATTTCTCTCTCTCTCTCTCTTTTTTTTAATCCAAAGCCTAATGTCTTACAGACATATGGGCCTTCTTGGGTCTCTAGTTCTCTCTAGGGAATCCAGAGAGCAGGGAAGTGCAAGAGGCTACCAGAAACATTCCAGAAAGTTCCTCTTCTCCCCAGGGTGGCACTGAAAGGATCCCCTCCAGGGGAACCCACTAGACGGACCGACTCTAGTGCAGAAACATAACTCGGCCTGTCTGTGCTGAGCCTCTTCCCTGCACTAGGCACTGGACGGCGGAATGTCCCTATGGGTGAGCCATGGTCCCCAGCCTCCAGGAACTCAGAGTCACATCTGCAGAATAAGCCTGCTGCTGTTAGCACCTCCAACCTCCTTTTTCCTAAATGTATTTCTCTTTCCACCTTTCCCTCCTTACTTCCCTCAAGCTCCCCAGCCTCCCCCTCAAGACCTTCTCTTAGCTAAGGATGTAGAGCTCATTCACATGAAGGCGTAAGGGACTGATCATAGCTGAAAGTGTTTTCATTCCCAAGAGAGATGTGGTTTAACAACAGAGCCTTCAGCTAAAGTGCCAGGTGATAGAATTTCAGGCTAAGAAGACAGGAGTTTGGGCAAGGAGGGGAATATCGTTCTCATGTTGGTGCCCTTGAAATCGCCCCGTGTGTGGTTCCCCGGTACAGTGACGCAGAAGTGACAGAATTGACAGCCCGGAGACACGTTCGAGTCTAGCATGGGATCCTAGCCATGCCATGCCATGCCTCAGCTACCACCACTCAGGGATGTCAAATCGCAACCACAGAGGACACTGACGTGCTCGCCACTCCCCTCGCAAGGCCTCTGTCTGCTCACCTCTGCCCACACCTCCAGGCCCTAGCAGTTCCTTGCCCTCTGGGGAACCCCAAGCCTCCTACCTCCCCCTGCCTCCCAGTAATGACCTCTAGATCTGTGCTGCCTAGTATAGGAGCCGCCAGTCACACACGACTGTTAGGCACCAGAAACATCTCTCACCCAAACGGAGGTTGCTATCAGTGTAAAATTTCATCCCACACTGCAGATTGAAGACAATATGGAAACAGAATGTAAAAATCTCATAAACATTTGTGTCTTGACATGTTGAAATAATAACATTTGGGGTATGTTTAGTCAAAGAAAATATACTGTTAAAATTAATTTCACCTGTTTCTATTTGTTTTAATGTGGCTACTAGAAAATTTTACATTTCGCTTGTGGCTCCCATGTTATTTCTTTGGACAGTGTGACCCTGGATGAAGAGCCCAGGCGCTCTCTCAACTCAAAGGAGCAGAATAAGCAGTCTGTCGTTAGCATCTCAGCCTCCTTTTTCCAAACGTATTTCCTTTTCCACCAATAGCCTGCCCTCCTCCTACTCCCCCTCAAGCTTCCAGCCTCCCCCAGTCAATGTCTTTTCTTAGCCAAGGATCTAGAGCTCATCCACATGAAGGTATAAGGGTCTGATAGTAGCTGAACATTTCTCATTCTTGCTCTCTCCAATAGGAAGGCATCTCCCTGGGCTGGGGACACCAGAGACTCTCTCCAAAGGGAAAGTGTCCTCCTGGGTTGGGGGTCTGGAGGTGGGGGGCTTCAGGGCAAGTTGTACCTCTAACCAAAGGGCCTAAAATGGGGGGAGGGGATCCCAGAGTTCCTCCAGAAGTGGGGGCCAAAACTAGGTAAGTCTCTGGACTCCAAATAGCAAGGGGCAGATCAAGGAGCCTCCCATGGCTGTCTCATCACCCGTGGAATCCAGCTGCCCTACAGAGGTAGGAGGGACAAACTCTGCTCTGCCTGCCACAATCTTCTCCATTGCCTTCTCTCCCCCACCTCCCATCTACCTACCCTGGAGGGCCCCACAGCACTGCTGAAGCCTTCCTCCAGCCCCTGCTCCCTCCTCACACAGGACAGCTGCTTCCCTGGTGCCCACAAGTCCAGACACCTTAGTCCCATGGACAGGGCCCTCTGCACCCTGACCGCAAGCAGCCATCCTCCCCTCCCCCTGGAGCCCACAGCTTGCCAGTCTGGTGGCCAAACAGCCCCACTCTGCTCCTCATCTCCAAGCTGTGTTCCAGCATCCCCCAGGCTGGAACGTCCTCTTCCCAGCGGAAGTCTACCATCGTTCAGGGCCCGGCCGGAATCCCTCTCCCACAGGTACCTGCCTTGATGCCTCAGTCTCCAGGCGCAGGGTCTGCGGCCAGGCTGGGGCGGCCGGCCTTCTTCCCTCTGCCCTGGCTTCCCCTCCTGGGTGGGGAGCTCTGTGCAGTGGTCCCCTCCACCCCTCCATTCTGCCCTGCGGCAGGTGCGTGTACATTCATGAATGCCCCGCCCCACACTGGACTGCAGGCTCCTTGAGGGCAGACGCATAGTCTCAGACACTTCTGCCCACCCACCCACTCAGGGTCTCACCCTCTCCACAAACAGCTCTTAAACTAATGTTTGACTAACACAGGGATCCCCAAAGAGCCCCGGAGAGGATGGCAGTGGTCAGTCCTGCACGACACAGCAGCATCTGGAAGGCTCTGAGCACCTTCCCAGGCTGGGGGCCTTCTCCTCCTGGGGTCCCCACAACTCAGGCAGACCCCAGGCAGGGACCTAACACACACACACACACACACACACACGCACACTCCCACACTCCCACACTCACACCGGCTCACACCCGAGATGCTGATGGCTCCCCCCTCTCCCAGGCTAGGAAACTTCGTCCCAAGAGCCCGCCACACCCGCCGGCAGACCTCCCGGACCCCCTGCCCTTCCTGTGAGCCGCCCCCTCCTTTGCCGTCGGGTTTCCCTCCCTCCCTTTTGCCCAGCCAAAACCCAAACCCAGACGCCAGGGGAGAGGACCGCCCTTCTAGCTTGCCCCACTCCTGGGGGCATGGAGTTCTCGCTTCTCCGAGGCTAAGGCCCCTGTCGCTGATCCCGCCCGGACTCCCCCCAGCCCCTGGGACGCTCTGCCCCCTCCCCTCCGCAGGAATCTCTTACACTCGGGCTGTGAAGTTCGGGGTATTTTTAGGCCGGCGATAAATAATTCATAGGGAAGGTGGCATCAGGCTCCCCCCGCGGGAGGAGGGGGCGCGAGCAGCGAGAGCCACCGTCACCCACGGCTCAAGGACACTCGCGATGCGGCGGCGGCGGCGGCTCCGGGCGGGGACCCGCGCCACGCCTCCTGGCGGCCGAGCTGTGCACCACGCACCCAGCGCCCCCCGCCTGGCGCTGCCCCCCGCCGGCGTCCGCGGCTCCCGGGCCCACCCCCACTCCCCCAAGCTGGATCGTGACCCCGAGCCCCGCAGTCGCGGGACCGAGCCAGCCTGGCAGGAGGCCCCGGTACCAACCCAGGCGTGCCCTAGGGCCCTGGGCGAACTCAGGTGTCCCGGACCTGCCTACCTGCCCCTTGCACGCTCCTATTCTTTGGGAGTTTAGAAACAGGCTCAAAGCCATTAGCACCGCCAAGATCTGGATGAACTCCGAAATACAGCCAGCGCAATGGCAGCCTCCCCAAATAAGTTTCTCTTCTCGGTTTTCCTGTGGCCTGGGGTCGAGGACTGAACTAGGACAACGCCACCATCCGAGGGCTGGGAGGCCAAGCCAGAAGTCCCCTTGGGCGACCAGGCCTGGGAAACAGAGTGGACGAATGGAGTGGGCGTCAGGGTGGATGAATGGGGTGGGCGTCAGGACCGGGCGGGATTCCCGTCTTGCTCACCCAGCAGCTCCTTGCAGGGTCGAGGGACCCACCTGGGGGTTCAGGCTGCCCGGTGCCTTTGCTCTGCGTGTCCCCGCCCTGCCCGCCTAGGCGGGAAACAGGAGGCTCTGGGCTTCCCCCTCCCCGCCGTCGGGGATCCTGGGCGAAGCCCCCAGAGACCGGCGCATCTGGCTGTTGCGCAGCCAGGGCCCAGCGCCAGACCACGCTCGCCCAGCGCCCTCTCTGTCCACCTTTTCCCTTCGCGCTCTGGAAGCCCGGGAGCCGGGCACGGGCCAGCATCTGCAAGAGGCCACTACCCTGGAAACCACTCCTATTCTCCTAGGTCGCAGAGGAGAGAGCGCTAGGCTGGGCTAGAGAGGGGCAGAGCTGGAGGGGAAGAACCGGGACTCGCGGCGGGGGAAAGGGTCCGGGCGCGGAGGCAGGTGCGCAGCAGGTGCCCAGCAGACCTGGGGGAACCGGGGCACCAGGCTGGGGGAGTCGCATAGCCCCCTTTCGCCTTTCTCACTCCCTTCTAGCCCCTCGCTCTGGTCGATCCCAGCCCCGGCCCCCGCTCCCGGCCCTGTTCCCCGCCCTCCGCCCCGGTGGCTACCAGCAGCAACAGTTGGGGGTCCGCGGCAGCCCAGACTCCCGCGTCCCCGCACTGCTCCCTGTCCCGCGGTGCCGCCGTGCCAGGCGAAGGCGAAGGAGGGCTCGGCGACCCCAGGAACGAACGTCTTGGGCGCTTCGCCCGCGTCCTCTCTCGCGTCCGCCGCGCGCCTGTCTCCTCGGCCTCTTCTTCCCCTCCTCTCTCGCCTCCCCTGTCCAAACCCAAGGCCTGGTTCTCGAGGGTCCGGGTCCTCCAGCCGCCCTCTCCCTGCGCCCCGAGAGTCCTGCGCCGGCCCGACTCCCCCGGGTGTCCCGCCTCTGTCTCTGCCGTCCTTGCCAGCGCGCCGCGGGAACCCAGCCCCAAGTTGGCGGCGAAGTTGGCGCCCCCCGCCCGCCGCTCGCCGCCCGCCGCCCGCCGCCCGCCGCTCGCCACTCACGGAGGGGAAGGGGCGCTGCGCCTACGCCGAGAGCCCGCGCCGGCCGCCTTCCTCGCGGTGCCTGTCCCGGAGCATTGGCCCCGGCGCGCTGGCGAGCTCGGTCTCAGCTTGGCGGGCGCCGGAGCGGGGGCGGGGGCGGGTGGCGCGACCTGGCGGGCTGGCCGCGACCCGCCCCCGCTCCCCGCGACCCTCCCGAGGCTCGCACGGCGGCAGTCTCCGTCCGGGGCTGGGCTGCGCGCTGCGCCTCCGGCTCCCAGAGCTCGCAGCAGACTGTGCGGGAGAGCTCACTGCCGCCCGCAAGGGCCCGCCCCGCCGGGGCCCGCCGCCTCCGGCCCGGCCCGCCGCCCCTCGGGGCCCCCTCCCGCCGCAGGCCCAGGTCCCTCTCCCCTCTTAGGGACCGCGTCCCCATATCCCACACGCGGGGCAAGTGCGCCTCGGAGGAAACACCAGTCTGCCCGGAGCCTGGGTTTGAGCCCGCAGCTCACGAGTGTGACCTTGGGCCAGTTGATTTCGAGGACCCCTCGGTTTATAAAGCAAGGCAGCATCTTTGGGGCTGCCATCAAAGGCAGTGACCACTCTCCAGACACTGCGAAGCCCTAGGGAGACTGAGGCACTTTTTTTTTTTTTTTTTTTTGAGATGGAGTCTCAAAAAAATGAGACTCCATCTCTCTAGCAGGCTGGAGTGCAATGGCGCAATCTCGGCTAACTGCACCCTCCACCTCCTGGGTTCAAGAGATTCTCCCGCCTCAGTCTCTGGAGTAGCTGGGACTACAGGCGCACACTACCACGCCCGGCTAATTTTTGTATTTTTAGTAGAGACAGGGTTTCGCCATGTTGGACAGGATGGTCTCGATCTCCTGACCTCGTGATCCATCCACCTCGGCCTCCAAAAGTACTGGGATTATAGGCGTGAGCCACCACCCAGCCAACTGAGGCACTATTCTTAAAGGCCAGTGGGTCTGGCTGGAAACCAACACAGGCAGAAAGGCTTTGGGAGCGGACAGAGAATAGAGCCTGGGCCAGACTCACCTGGGGCACCCAGAGGCACAGGGGACAAGCTGCTGCTCGGCCCCCACCACACTCCCCCCCCCACCTAAGGGTTAACCAGTGGGGGCACCAGGCGGTGGGGCCAGCGGAGCAGGCAGGCTGGGGTCCCAGTCCCAGGCAGCCCTAGTGTGGACAGAAGACAGGCAATCCGCAGACACAGCAGGGCCGAGCGGAGAAAGGAAGGTGCCTACACTAGGCCGGGCTGCCGAGTCCCCTCAGGTCCCCAAGAGGCCCCGGAGCATCGCTACCTGGTGATGGTAGGGGAGCTACCACCAGCAGGTGACCCCTGACCCCAACCAACCCTTCCAGAAAAGTATCCCATCAACCACAGCCCTTTGGTTGCAGCTGTTTTATTTCCAGCATGTTCCCAACCTGGTGACCCTCCACAGTCCAGCAGGAGAGAGGTGGGAAGGAGTCAGGTCAGCCGCACCTCCACATGACCCTAAAGTTACCTCGGTTGCTGAAAGCTAAAATCTTGCTGGCCAGGGCAAGCTTCCCCAGGAGGGAGGAGAGACCCTGGAAGGGCAGCCGAGCCTCCAAGCCCAGCCTGCCAGGACGCAGCAGAGTCCCACTCGGCAGACCCAGCCCTCCCCTCCCAGCACATCCCTTCCCTGCCAGGGGCTGGGGCTGAGCTCAGTGTCCCAGCAGGCGCAGCATCTCCTGAGGATCCACCAGCTTTTCCCGGGGCTTCCCAGTGCCCTGGCCCCGGGCCACCTCCTCAGCATCCAGCTTCTCCCAGTCTGAGAAAGAGACTGGCTGGACCCCTGAGGCAGAGGGGGAGACTGTCACCACCTCTTCCTTCACCCCTCCCAAAACAGCCCCCTCCCAAAGAATGAGACCCGAAAGAAGGACCTCCCGCCCCACCTCCCAGGACCTCAGCATCGGGGCCCAGACCTCGGCTGCTGAGCAGGGCCTGGATGGCTGCGGAGCCAGGCCTGGGGCCAGAGGGGAGCAGCCCAGCCTTCAGGTCCTGCAGCAGCGTCTGGCCGGTGAGGAAGCTGTCAGTCATGGTTGTAGCTATGACCCCTGTGGGTCCTCTCTTCACCCAGCCGCTGCAGTAGAGGCCTGAGATGGGGGAACAAAAGGAGAAGGAAGGGGAGGTGGCTGGCCACCACCCTGGCCATCCTGTGCCCACAATTTCTACCCACATGCGCACACACAGACACTCCACGCCTCCCCTGAAGGCTGTTGGCTGAGCCTGCAGTGGCTGCTGGTCCACTGCCCTGGATTCTTCTCGCCCTGTTTTACCAGACCGACCCCCTTACACCTTGTCCCTTAGATGAGGGGGATCCCTAAGCTTAGGAGCTGCAGTTTGCCCCCCCTGCAGTTTCAGTAAGCCCTTGATAAATGTTTACCAAATTAACTAATGACTAGATAGGTGTGTGGGCACTTAGTAAAACTGAAGCTCCCCTGACGACTGCCTTATTTATCTCCAATCCCAGCACTAAGCACAGGGCCCAGCCCAGAACAGACCTCAGTAAATGTTTGTTGAATGACTTAATTACCAGACATATGTCCCGTACGTCCCAGCTAGACTGGAACTTCTCTTAGGGCCAAGAAGAGGGTGGCGCTGGGGCCGGAGAGGGCCTGCCCTACAGAAGCTTCTTAGTGCATGTTGCTAGATGAACGAGTGCATGGCCCCAGGAGACGCCAGCTTCCCGGCCTCCCCACCAGAATTCGCCACTGAGGCCCCTCACCTGGCACATCCGTAACCCGGCCCTCCACATTGGGGGATGACCCCAAGCTTGGAGTCAAAGGGCACACTTGGGTCGATAGGGCGGCTCTTATACCCAACGCTGCTGAGCACCAGCCCACAAGGGAGGTCTTCCATGGCTCCCGTGGGCACTGCCCGGGCGGCCTCACCAACACCCTGTTGGGGAGAGGGGAGAGTGTGGGCAACTCCAGGCTGGAGTGGCAGAGGCCTGGGGAAGGGCGTGTCTTTGGGAAACATGAGACTCACCTCCAGTCTAGTGACTGCCAGGCGGACACCTGCTGCCCCCGCCCATCTGGTGAGGACAGCACCTGCTGGGGCTTCGGAAAGCGGAGGCCCCAGGCACGAGAGGCCGATGCCCGGCGGGCAGCCTCCTCTGGCCCTGGCTTCTCCACGGCCGTTCGAAGCAGCAGTTCTGTCAGCCGCTTCCTTGGGCGCGGGACCTCTGTCAGCATCGTAGACTGTCTCCAGGCTGTCCCTGGAGCCGGCCCTCTCCCCCGCATGCCCTTCCCCGACCCTCTCTGACTTAGGCCACACCCTCCCCAGTAACTGGTGGGCCAGGCCAGGGTCCTTCACCTTTGAGCCTGTCCTGGAGGCCCAAGAAATCCAGAGGATCCAAAATGGGCCGGGTTCCTGGTAACTGAATCATCTCCCGAAGCTCCTTGAGGGTGGGGGCAGGTAATGGGGGAGGAGGTCGGTCAGAACACTGTCCACCTGAGCCCACCCCAGGGTCCAGCCCAGGCAAGAGCAACCACCACCCACCTCCTCCCCGAAGGCACAGGGCCCCGGGGCCCTGACTGCTCCCCTTCTTCCATCCCAGGCAGCAGGTAGCCCCAGGGGCTCTGCCCCACCCCACCCCTTAAGGAGAGGCCCTCCACCTGGAACCCTGGCTCCTCCCGCTCTGGCCCCAGCACCTTAATGGTGAAGGCCACTTGCAGGGGTCCACGCCGGCCCACTAGCCACACTGTCTTCACTCGACTCTGTCTCAGCACACCCAGAGCTGCCTTCGTGATGTCCGTTTTCTGGCACAAAAGGAGGGCCTTGAAATCATCAGACACTGACGCGGGAAAGCAGACTCTCCATTTGGTCACGTCCCACCATGGGCCAGGAGAAGGCTGGCGGCCCAAAATTGCACCACTGCTCCCCCCTGGTGGCCAGATGGAGCATTGCTGCCAACTCTGCAAATGACTCCAATTAATCGCACACCAGGCCGACACTTGCCTTCAACAAGTATTTAGTGGGCCTCTCCTATGTCCTCAGCCCCAGGCAAAGAGCTTGGAGGGGCATCAATGGTGAACAAAAGGGACAAGGAGCAGACCCTCACAGAGCTTCTGATCTGGTGGGGAGAGAAATACTCATCAAATACTCATCCACGTGTGTAAAATTGCTGTGGCGGTAACAGGCTGTGACACAGTAGCCAGGTCTGTGGGAGGAGGTGTGATGGGGCCCATTCAGGGAAGTCAAGGGACAACCGAGCCAAGGTCTAAAAGATGAACTTTGCTGTTAACTGGTGGGAGGTGGGTGGGGATGATCCAGGCAGGGGATGGTGAGAGCAAGGGTCCTGTGGGTACTGAAGAGTAAAGAGAAAAGGGCCCCTCAGCTGAAGGACAGAAAGTGCAGGGGCAAATCACAGAAGAGGACGCTCATGGGATTGCCCTTCAGAGGGCCTCTGCCTGGGCACCACGGGGAAACAGAGGCACTGAGCCCGGCTTGGAGAGGGGAGGCCTGAACCCTGCAGACAGGTACACTCTCTCCTCAGGGTGACCCCACCTCCACCCCCCAGCCCCAACCTACCACTCACCTCCAGGTGCTCAGGTGGGGTCAGTAGGATACGGGCCACGTCCAGAGCCACGTTCCCCTGCCCCAGAATCACAGCTGTATCACAGCTCAGGTCTGGCTTCAGCTGCAGGGGAAAGGTCTGCATAGGGCCCCCGGCCTCGCTCCATTCAAGCTCACCTCAGTCTACAGGTGCCTCATGCCCAGTCCCCACTGTGCCCTGAGGCTTCCCCACACCGGGAAAGTCCAGAACTCAGGTCCCTCCTCTGGACCTAGCTCTCCCCCCGAGGCCCTCTCGCTTCAGTCAGCAGGATCTCACCTCTCCTCACCACCAGATGACAGCTCCCTCTTCCCCAGGTCTGGCATCCAAGGGCTGAGGGGTGGGGGAGGAAGAGGCAGCAAGCATGCTCCCCAAACTCACCTCCTGGTTCTCAGGAAGCCCGTTGTACCAGCCCACAAAGGCCCGGGCGGAGCACACACCTGGCAGCTCCTCACCAGGAATTTCCAGGGCCCGATGGTCCTCTGCCCCATAGCTCTGATGAAAGATGACAGGCCCGAGGCCCACAGCTCTCAGTACTAGCACTGGCGGGCCAGGCATCCCCCCAGGCTCCCAGTGGCCCCCTTCCAGCTTCTCCTCTGCAGCGTGCATCCTGGCCTCACCCCTGCTGCCCTCTACCACCAGCCACCAGCCACCTTCTGCAGCCCCTGCCTACCCAACCCAGGGCCTGGCCGCACTCACCAGCACCACGGCATGGTAGGCCTCCTGCAGCTCCGGCACTGTCACGTCCCTGCCCACCTCCACGTTGCCCCAGAAGGCACAGCGGCCAGAGTGGGCTGTCTGGGTGAATGTGTTGATGACATCTGCCAGGTGCCCCAGGAATGGGAGGGGTTAGAGGGTGAGGCAGCTCCAGGGACCGACGTCTGCACCACCCTCACCACTCTGTGTCCCCATGGAAGCTGGGTGGCATCAGGACAGAGGGCATGAATTCCTTTCATCCAGCCAGGGAGCCTCCCTGCCCTCCTCATCTTGACCAAACCCCAGCCTCCAGGCCCAGAGAGACCCACCTTCACCTCGGGGTGGTCAGGCGCCACGCCAAAGCGTACCAGGCCAAAGGGCACAGGCTGCTTCTCGTAGATGTCCACATGGGCCTGAGGGTGCTGCTGGGGAACAGGGTGGCAGCTGGTGGGGTGGAGAGAGAGGCTGGGACCCCCCTCCAGGTCCCCCAGGCTCCCAGACAGAACACTCCTCCCCCTCCCCAGACAGTAGGAGCATTCAGGACCCTGGGCTGAGAACACAAGGTTTAACCCTGTGCAAGGAAAAAGAGCATTCCTCGTGGCGGCTCACGCCTGTAATGCCAGCACTTTGGAAGGCTAAGGCAGGTGGACTGCCTGAGGTCAGGAGTTCGAGACCAGCCTGGCCAACATGGTAAAACTCCATCTCTACTAAAAATACAAAAATTAGCCAGTCATGATGGTGGGTGCCTATAATCCCAGCTACTCAGGAGGCTGAGGCAAGAGAATCACTTGAACTCGGGAGGCGGAGGTTGCAATGAGCCAAGATTACGCCACTGCATTCCACCCTGGGTGACAGAGCAAGACTCTGTCTCAAAAAATAAAAATAAATTAAAAATGGAAGGCCAGTTGGCCCTGGGCGCTGGGGGAGAAGTGGCCAGCTGAGGAGGGCGGTAGCTTCCCCAGCTGGAATTGAGTCAGTTGTATCAGGGTGGCTTCTTTGTCTTCTGAGGACCTGAGGACCACCCTCCATATTCACAGGGCCTCAGCTCTAGTGCCCACAACCATGCTCTGGGAAAGGGGAACAGCAGGACAGGGAGGGGCACAGCTGGGGATTCTCAGGGAGGAGAGATGGAAACAGGCCTGCTCCTGTCTTAGAAAGACAGTCTCTCTCATGCAGGGTTTCCGCGCTGACCGCCTTCCCAAGGCACCTTGAGAGGCCATGTGGAAGGCACAGGGTCGGGGGTATAGCAGGCAAGTCTGGTCTGTCTCTGCCACCAGCCAGCCACATGATCCCAGCAAGTCCTGGGGCCTCCCCCAGGTCTCAGTCTCCCCCCTCTGCACACTAGAAGGACGATGGCTCCGTCTCAGGGCTGCTGGGAAGCACCTGAAGGTCAGGATGGTGAGACTCTGGGCCCCAGGCCGGTTAGCAGTAAAGCAGCTTGGGCTCCCATGGCTGACACGCCCAGCCCCCCATCCTATCCTAGCTCCTCGCTATGACCCCTCCAGCTTCACTGGGACTCAAGGCAAAGAAGCCCCTGCCCATCAGTTGCCCTACCTCTGACAAAGGCTCCCACCCACCTCCTCGCCTTTGCTGAAATCCCGTCTTCCTCTCCACTCGCCTGCCGGCGCCCAAGTCCAACCTCCCCCCACCTCCTACCTCTCCCCATCCCAGGCCAGCCACAGGGGCTACCCAAGCCACCTCTCTCAAGCCCCACGGTGTTGTACCCACAAAGAGCACCAGGCTTGGCGTCAAACAGGTGGCGTTGTATGCCAATCCCAGCTCCACCACTAGCTGGCTCTGTGCCCTGGGGAAAGTTTCTTCTCTGTCCAAAAGACGATCCCTGTGGCGTCATGCTCAAGGTTAAATGAGTAATCAGGCAGCCCAGGGTGCAACCTGCTCTGAGTGCTCAGTCTGGGAGGGAGCAATCATTACTATTCAGTTATATGTCACTGCCTCGCTCAAAAATCTTCTCCAGGGCCCAGTGCCGCAGCATAAAGTTCAAACTGCTCAGCCGGGAGGTCAGCACCTTACCCGATCTGACCTCTCTGTCCCTATCTTCCATTCTTTCCTACTACAGATCCTTCACTCTGGGTCACAGTGTCCTCTCCAGGTCCACCTCTGGAACGCTAAGTCCGCTGGATATTCTTACCCCTCACCTCTCATGGCTGACCTCATCTTCCAGGAAACCTCATCCCTTTCTCCTCTCCCTCTAGCTGCTCCCTGCTAACAAGGACATTCTCTGAGGCACCCCTCTCTCCTCCCTGGGGGATTTTAGCCACTCCCTCCTGTGACCCCAAATTCCCCTGAACGTGCTGGTGACTTTTCTCTCTCTCCTGCCCAGACCTCTCCCAAAGCTCCAAACCTGAGACCCCTGGATGTCCCACCCCAGACATCTCAAATCCATCCAGATTCAAGCCAAGTCTCCTCACCCCAAACAGCTCCCCTTCTGCTCCTGTTCCCTCGACCCCATCCACCCAGAGCCCAAGCTGGAACCTGGGGCTCCTCCCTGCCCCCTCCTGATCCCATCAATCCCCCATCCTCCCAGTCCTCTTCCTCACTGTCACCCCAGCAGCTCCCCCACCACTCTCTGGCTACCAGCCCTGCCTGGATCTACCCTGCAGGCAGAGGGGGCATCCTGAAGGAAAACAGCACCCCGAAAACTCTCCAGTGAAACCAACCACCTGGACAGCAGTGGGCACGAGAATCCTTCGGGGTGCTAAACGTTGCTGACTCTTGGGCCCAGCCACATTAGCTCCGAGCTAGGCCTAGAAATGTATATTTTTATAAGATGCCCCAGGAGACTCTGATGGGGAAGAGGAGGCAGCTGCGGACACCTCCCAGAGAAACCTGCCTCCAGAGCCTGGACAGTGGCTTCCAAGCTCCCTGGGATCAGGGTCCCACCTACGTCTCAGCCTTGGCTCTCACCTCCTCTTTCCTTACTGCACACATGCACCTTCCAGAACTTGCCCTTTGCCCTAGGGCCATTCTCTTCCTCTTTGTCCATGCAGTTCTCTGTGCCTGGGACACTCCTGCCATTGTCCCCCCAACCTGACATCTACTGTCCTTCAGACTGCAACTGGGACATCTCTTCCTCCAGACTGGGCATGGACCCCCCTCCCCCGCACCCCAGTGTCTGTGCTTTACAGTGTCAGAGCCCTAAAATACCTTGTAAGTTATCCACCTGTCCACCCACCCCACATTCGAATGTCAGGTCCTCGAGCACAGGGACCATGTCTGTCCTGCTCACCTCCAGTGAAGCCCACACCCAGAATGTGTTAGGTCCAGTAATTGGTTACTGAATGGATGAACGTGAATGGCCTAGCATGGAGCTGCCTTCGCTCAGGTCCCAGTGCCGTCCCTGCTCAGCGGTGGAAGCTTGGACAACCTCACTCAGCCCTAGAATCCTTACCTGTGAAGCAAGAGGCACGACACCTGCTTTGCAGGTTGTCATGGGGATGCTACCAGATGCTGCGCTCAGTGCCTGACTCAAGCTAACTGCCACTGTCCCAAACGTGCTGCAGGTGGTCCTGTCTTAGGAGCACAGCCAGCAGCTTGGAGCTCCCTGTGAGCAAAGATCAGCCCAAGGATCAGAACAAGGATTGTAACTGTCCTGAGCCCCTCCCCATCCCATCCCACAAGGAAAGCATGTGCAAGTGTCTGCCAGCTGAGTGCAGTTGTGCTAAGAACACCGCCTGGGCCAGACGAGGTGGCTCACACCTGTAATCCCAGCACTCTGGGAGGCCGAGGTGGGTGGATCACTTGAGGTCAGGAGTTCAAAACTAGCCTGACCGACATGGTAAAACTCTGTCTCAACTAAAAATACAAAACTTAGCCGGACGTGGTGGCATGCGCCTGTAATTCCAGCTACTCAGGAGGCTGAGGCAGGAGAATCGCTTGAACCTGGGATGTGGAGGTTGAAGTGAGCTGAGATTGTGTCGTTGCGCTACAGCCTGGGTGACAGAGCGAGACTCCATCTCAAAAAAAGAACACTGCCCGGAAGGCTTATTCTCCCTACTTTGAAAATTTCAGGCTCCGCTAATAAACTGTCCCTTTGACAAAGCCCTTCAGGGCCTCTCCAGCCCCCATGCACTCCCCAGTCTCCATCCCAGAGCCCAGGCTGTCCTCCCTCCCACATGGCCATGTGCCCATGGCCTTGCATTCCAGGATGACTCCCCCACATGTGGGAGGCCCTCACCAAAGCCCTTGGTCTTCAATGCAGCTCAGATGCACCCTCTTCAGGAAACAGTTTTTTTCTTTTCTTTTCCCTTTTTTTTTTTTTTTTTTGAGACAGGGTCTCACTCTGTCACCCAGGCTGGAGTGCAGTGGCGCGATCTTGTCTCAATGCCACCTCCGCCTCCCAGGTTCAAGCAATCATCCAGACTCAGCCTCCCAAGTAGCTGGGACTACAGATGTGTGCCACCATGCGTGGCTAATTTTTGTATTTTTAGTAGAGATGGGTTGTCACCATGTGGGACAGGCTGGTCTCGAACTCCTGACCTCAAGTGATCCACCTGCTATAGCGTCCCAAAGTGCTGGGATTACAGGCATGAGCCACCGCTCCCGGCCCAAGAAAGTTTCTGATTGATCCCACCTACCTCAGCTCACTCTGCCCACATTATTGTAATTAGCTCTCACCTGTGTTGCTTGAGAAGCATGCATGGGTCACTTTTCGGCAGAGTGATCAACTCATCCAGGTTTCCTAAGAACCTCCAGCTTAGCGCTGAAGCCCCTTGTCCTGGGAAATCCAGGCCAGTTGGTCATCCTACATTTCAAGTGTGTGTGTGTGTGTGTGTGTGTGTGTGTGTGTGTTTGTGTGTGCATAATTGAGATATTCATCCATTCTCCTGTCTCTCCACAGACACTCCAAGCCTCTCCAAAGCTAGGCCACTGTCTCATGTCTCAGTTAACCCCCCTCTACTCTGACTCAAAGTTTGATGTGGAGTCTCAAGGATAACCTGTAGCCTTGGCTGGGGGCCCTGCCTACCAAGGGGGACGCTAAAAGCCTTGAGATCCTGGCCTTCACAGGGGAAGGGGGAGGGGCAGAGGGCAAGCTGAAAGAACAGAATGGCACGGGAGGATTGGAGCTATGGGTGAGGAGGTCATGGCAAAAAAGGTAAAGTTACAGAAATCGGAGGAGGCGGCTAGCCTCGAGATGCAGGATGTTTGGGACAGAGTGAAGACAGAGGAGAAGGAGGGAAGATGAGGGAGATGAAGTCATTCTGCAGGTCCACATAAGCCTCCTGCCACTGACCACTGGCCACCAAGTGGTCCTCTCTCACACTGAGGATGTGAGGGCAGGGGAGCCCCCGGGTGTAGGTGAGGAAGCAAGTGGGAAGTGTCCAGGCCAGATGGCTGGAGCCCTTTCCCCATCAGGTATCCAGGAGTGGTCTTAAAACCCAAAGTGGGTGAGGCTTGCCCTTAGGACTGGAGCAGCAGGTGAATGATGGACTATGAGGAAGTGGCTTACCTTTAGCAGGTGTTGGGCGGTGTAGAAGCCAGCTGGGCCACTGCCCACCACACAGATCTGGGGGGTCTTCTCCTGTGTGGAGAACTGGTGGCGGAAGCCTGGGGCCAGGGGAGAGGAGAGGGAAAAGGTCAAAACTGACCTCTTTCCCCAGTCCCAAACCAACTTGAATATCCAGCAGAAGCTGGAACTTCCCAAGCTTCACCCTCACCTGCATCCTCCTTCTCTTGCTCCTCAAGGCTTTGGCATTTGCAGGGTCTCTTACTTCATCTGAACCCCCAAAGGCTGAGTCTTCATCCAGAGCCTCACATCTGACCCATGAACCTACTACACCACTGCCAATGGCCTACCCAACACCACTTCATTCCCTATCCAATCGGGTAGAATCCCACATCCTTCCAACGGCCTCTATATCATCCCAATCTCGCCCCTTGGGTCTCCCCAAAATGTCGCCCCTCTAACCCTCTCTCTCTCCACAAAACGTTATATTGCCCGTATAGCCCTGTTTTATTCCTACAAATCCCTGTTTCGACTCAGACTTCCCTCTCGCCCCACAGACCTCCGTATCACCCACCATTCACCCCGTCTCACACCTGAGGATCTCAGTCTCTCCTTTTCATCTTTGTTGACCTCCGTCTCCCCACCCTAGAAGCCTCACATCTCATGCACAGATCCCCGCCCGCCCCCGTACACCACCGCGATCTCGCCAGCAGGAAGAGACCCCTCCAGTCTCGCCCCTCTCCAGCCCTGCCCCAGCTCGGTTCCGACCCCTACTCAGAGCTTCCAGGCCTCCCCCGCGCTCCCATACAGCCCCAAAGGCGCCCTGCTCCTACTCGGGGTGCTCCCGGAGGAAAGCGGCCGGGTCCAGGGCCACGCGGACCGGCCCCACCAGCGCCAGCAGCGCGAAGCCATGGCTGGGAACAGCAACCTGCAAGTGGGTCCCGGCAGCTACCCGGCACTGCAAGCCCGCCACCGACCGGCTTCTGGCCCCGCCCACAAGCGAGGCCCCGCCCCAATCCCCGCCCCCAGCGCTCCGGGAAAGCAGAGCCTTGCGGCTCCACCCCGACTCCCGAGAATCCCGCCCCCAAAGAGACGCCCGTCTAAGCCCCGCCCCTCTGAGCTTCCAGGACACTCGCGATTTAATACATTTCTCCCCCAACCCTCACCTTCCCTCCAAATCCCGGAAGCCTAGAGTTGGAAGAGAGCGTATCCCCATCGCTGTTTCAGTCCCTCCCCCAAGGAAGCAGCCAATTAGAAAGGAGCTTATTTTACTTAGCCGCGCCCCTCTCGGGAGGCTCTCGTCGCCCGCTGATGACGCATGCGACCTTGCCATTTGATAGCGAATCCTCCCTTGTGACTTCCAGCCAATCACGAGTCCGGCTCCAAGCGAGCCTTCCCAGTTAATCCGGGAAATTAACTAGAGTGCGGAAATCTCGGGCGAGGGAGCTCCGGCCAGGAACCCAGCAGCTCCTTTCTTTTACCGCGGGTGTTGTAAGCCCTACAAGATGCTGTGCCTCTCGGGCCAGGGAGAATATTAAACCCTGGAGAGCTCGTCCCACCTCACCGCCTTTCCCATTACACAGGTGAAGAAAGGGGGGCGGGGCAGTGGCTTACGGTACTAAGGTCTGAGCCTCCGACCCCTCCGCAGCCGTGCCGGGACCCGGGTTGAGGCACTCCCCCTCGGGTTCAGAATTTAAGGGGACTCCAAAACACTCAGTCATCAAGATAAATGTTACATTGCGACGTTTTAAAATGTCAAAATTAATGCAAAAAGTGTGATCAAAATATTTTTTAAAATAAGGATAGGATCCGTAGTCACAGCTGACCCAATAACCTAATGCCTCTTCCTTTTCCCCATGTGCCCCCTTGTCAAGTATCACTTCTTTGGAGAAGCCTTTTCTCTGACCCGTCTCCTCCAACGCTCCAAGGGGGTTAAAGCTGCTCATTCCACAGCATACAACCTTACCCCATGATGACTTATTACACTGTTTGTCATTTTTAATAAGGTTTTAAATTCAAGAATAACATACAGAAAAGTGCACAAATCATAAGTGCACAGCTTGACTGTTGTCAAGGTGTAAGCATATAACCAACACCCAGATCAAGAAATAAAATATGGTCAGTATCCCAGGAGTCTCTTTGCCCTTTCTGGTCACTTCGCCTCCCTCCTACTGGTAAGTAAATACTGTTCTGCTTTCTAGTCGGTCACTGTTTTACGCCTGTCTCACTAGACCAGGAGTAGGCAGACTATAGCTTGCAGGCCAAACACTGTCCATGAGCATATTTTGGATGACCTGCAAGAATGACTTTTACTGTTTTGGGGTTTTTTTGGGGGGGGGGTTGGGGTTTTTGGTTTGGTTTGGTTTTTTGAGACAAGGTCCCACTCTGTCACCCAGTGGTGCCATCTCAGCTCACTGCAACCTCCGTTTCCTGGTTCAAGCGAGCCTCCAGCCTCAGCCTCCTGAATAGCTGGGACCACAGGTGCCTGCCATTTTTGCATTTTTTTGTGGAGATGGGGTTTTGCCATGTCACCCAGGCTGGTCTCAATCTCCTGAGCTCAATGCAGTCCACCCACCTCCACCTTCCAAAGTGTCAGGATTACAGGAGTGAGCCACCACACCCGGCTAGTGTGTGTGTGTGTGTGTATTTTTTTTCTCTGAGATGAAGTCTCACTCTGTCGCACAGGCTGGAGTGCAGTGGTGCTATCTCGGCTCACTGCAGCTTCCACCTCCCAGGTTCAAGCGCTTCTCCTGCCTCAGCCTCCTGAGTAGCTGAGATTACAGGTGGACACCACCCCACCCAGCTAATTTTTGTATTTTTAGTAGAGACAGGGTTTCATCATATTGGCCAGGCTGGTCCCAAACTCCTGACCTCATGATCACCCCACCTTGGCCTCCCAAAGTGCTGGGATTACAGGGGGTGAGCTAACCGCGCCTGGTCTGGTTTTTACATTTTTAATGGTAAAAAATAAAATTTTGTGACACATAAAAATTACATGAAATTCAGACTTCAGTTTGAATATAATAACGCTTTATTGGAAGACATCCGTGATTACTTCTTTATATATTGTATATGGCTCTATTTGTGCTTTGATGGCACAACTGAGTAGTTGTAACAGACCATATGGTTCACAAAGCCCCAGATATTTACTGTCTGGTCCTTTATGGAGTTTGACCACCCCTGCACTAGACTATAAGCTCCAGGAGGGTGGGAACCCAATCTCATTAGATCTTATATCCCCGGGGGCTTCACACAGTGGCTGGCACATAATGGAAGTTCATACAATCAAAAAAGCTCTGTAGGGCTCCCCATCTAGAGGCAGTATGTCTGGTGTTTAAGAGGATGGATTTTAAAGTCAGACAACATTGGGTTTCAATCCCTCTTCCTCCATGCACTAGCTATGTGACATTGAGAAATTCAGTCTCTCCAGGACTTTTTCTCACCATCTGTAACATTCCGGGGAAATAACAGGGCCAATTTGTTGTAGACATTAAAATCAGATGGTGTAGGTAAAGATATCTTCTATAAGTGCTAAATAAACATTAGCTATTATCATTATCCATACATAGTTTGACCTCTCATATGCCTCTATAGATTAGACCTTAGGTCTCCACAGAGACCTGGATATACTTCATTCACTCCTTTCACCTCCTTCACCTCTCAGGCCCCAGAAATTCCCAGTCCACATCCTCAGCAAAAACAGAAAATAGAGCCTCAAAGCAATCGAGTGACTTGTTCCCAAGATACCCATAGTACAGCCAGATCTGGCATCAGGGCCTTCAAATGCTGCCCATGCCCCAGTCAGGCCCAGATCAATAGCAAAGAGTCATTGGTTATGTATTTGGATGGTTTTAATCATGAGCCAGGACTGTGCAATTGGAGCCTTTTCTGTCACTGCATTTCTCAAATGGAGAATTAGCAGTTTGATTAATTACACCCCTAGACCTTAAGGCCATTTCTAAGCTGCTAATGCATTTCCAAGGAGCAGCAATAACATATAGCAAAGCGGTGGGCTGGGGAGCCGCCAAGCCTACCTCGTGCCAAGACGGCTGCCTGGATCCAAAACTCCACTCCATCAGTCAGCCTTCTAGCAGGGAACAGATGCCACACTCAAAAGGGGTGATTGAGGACAGTTTAATGAAGGAGTTTGTATACAGAGGTGTAAGCAGGGTGAAGGGAATGGAGAAGCACCCCAGGCTAGCAACAGCTGGAAGCCACTACCACCCCAAGCCTGGAGGGAGCTGTTTGGGAATGAGTGAGAGTCTGTAGCTATGGAAAAGGGTGTCTAAAGGAGTTGCAGTCTTTGGTAAAGGCAGGCATGACGGAGATGAGTGGGGAGTGCACCTAAAGGAACTAATGGCCTCTGTGCAGCTGCCTAAGGTCACACACAGAGGGGCTCTCCAACGGAACAGGGCTCAGGGAATGCCTGTGACTGTAGCCAGACCCATCTGCCCATCCCACAGGCTCCCATTTGCCAGCAGTTTGTCTCCCTATCAGCAGGGTGAGCACGTCCTTCACCCCATCCAAGGACTTCACTGGAAAACAAGGCAGTTACGCACTCAGGGAATGACTTGCATATTCTCAGCCCGGGAAGACTTGGCAATGTCTGGAGACAGTTTTGATTGTCATTACTTGAACTCCCAGCATCTAGTAGGTAGAAGCCAGGGATGCTGTTAAACATCTTACAGTGCACGGGGCAGCCCCAACCACACAGAGTTGTCCAGATAAAATATCCATAGTGGCCGGGCACGGTGGCTCATGCCTATAATCCCAGCGCTTTGGGAGGCCGAGGCAGGCAGATTACCTGAGCTCAGGAGTCCAAGACCAGCCTGAGCAACACGGTGAAACCACGTATCTACTAAAATACAAAAAATTAGCCGGGAGTGGCAGTGGGCACCTGTAGTCCCAGCTACTCGGGAGGCTGAGGCAGGAGGATGGCTTGAACCCAGGAGGCAGAAGTTGCAGTGAGCCGAGATCACGCCACTGCACATCAGCGTGGGCAACAGAGTGAGACTCCATCTCCAAAGGGAAAAAAAAAGTCAATTGTGCCAAGGTGACAGAAGCTGTTTTCAACTAATGAGTCTGGCCTCCTGTCATAGGTCTGGCCTCCTCTGTCTGTCCCTCAGCCTCCACCTGGGCACTTCCTAGCACCCTTCCAGTCCAGCCCCTAGCTGGAGCAGCTCCCAGGCCTCTCTCAACACTACCCACCGTGGGCTGAATCTCAGTGGTGTCCCCCCGGTGCCTTGGTCTCTTCCTCTGCCAGAATTGGCTGTTCCCTGATATTCCCATCTCACTCCCAGGCTGCAGACCTTCTTCCACAGTCCCGCCCAGCCCTGACTTCAGGCTCTTCTGTCTGCACCCCACCCTCTTCCCATTCCTCTCTGAGGCCATCTGTCCTCCAAACCCTGTTCCCAGAACCCCCTCCAGCTCCAACCCCCTCCCCCCCAATTTTTCTTTCTCCCAATGGATGATCCTCAGGTCCACCACTTCTAAACATCACAGAACAAAGCAGACTTTGTTTGAGCTAGCCAAGGTCACATTCAAAGCTATTGATTCTTTTTTTTTTTTTTGAGACGGAGTCTTGCTCTGTCTCTCAGGCTGGAGTGCAATGGTGTGATCTCAGCTCACTGCAACTTCCGCCTCCTGGGTTCAAGTGATTCTCCTGCCCCAGCCTCCCAAGTAGCTGGGACTACAAATGTGTGCTACCACAACTGGCTAATTTTTGTGTTTTTAGTAGAGATAGGGTTTCACGATGTTGGCCAGGCTGGTCTCAACCTCCTGACCTCGTGATCCACCTGCCTCGGCCCAAAGTGCTGGGATTACAGGCGTGAGCCACCTCTCCCAGCCTGCTATTTATACTCTTTCCCCAGCTCTGTCCCTGAGGGACTTCTCCCCTCACTTCTGTGGCGTTCTCTCCCCACAAAACACACTAGCTTTCATCTCACTGATACTGCGGACTGGGGAACTGCTGAGCCAGTGTCTTGCATAGGTTCCTTTGGCTGAGAGTCGAGGAAGGCCTGCCAAAAGCAAGCTCACCTGAGGTCCCCGGGGAGAGGGCACCTTGATGGGCAGAGCCTGAAGGAAGCAGTGGCCAAGGCCATGTGGGGCTCTCCCAACGCCAGGGAGGTCACAGCCGAGGGAGCTGACCCTGCCAGGTAGCCCCTGCACAGGACTCCCTCCTCACCCTGTCACCTCCCCTTAGCCCCACCAAGGCTCAGATGAAGCAGTGGGAAGGACCCAGCTCTTCAGTCCTGAGGTGGAGTTGCTGAGGTCCAGACTGACCAGAATACACAGCCACCATTACTGCTTCCCCCAGACGCACCTCAAAACCCAGAAAAGCAAGCAAGGCAAGTGGCCCCCAGACCCTAGGCCTGAGCGCCCCTGCCTCCCTGTCTGCCCAGTGTCTCCACTCTCCAGGTCCGCCACCAGCCACTGAGCCACAACCCCTGGGCCAGCAGCAGTAGGAGGGCCAGGGCCGGGCCAGGGAGGGGCGGGTGGCTGCACTGGCCTCATTGCAGCCCCACAAGCTCAGTGATCGGCGGGGCCTGCACCATAAACTCCTCATAGCGATGGAGAAACAGCCGGAAGCGAGCCAGATACGAGTCCTCGTTGTATGGTAGCTGCTTCTCACGGAGAAACTGGGACACCACAGGCTTCACCTGGTGGAAGACAGGCAGGAGAGGGGCCTATGAGCTGGGTCTGTGGGCAGGTCCATCATCCCATGGAGGGGGTGTCTTCTTCCACCCCCCAGCTCCTATCTGCCTTGTCCCATGATTCTCCAGAGGAGCAGAAGGGCTTAAGTCAGAGAATTCTTGTCCCCACCCAGCAGAAGAAAGGAGTGGCTTCTCCCGACATCCAGGGATCCTGACTGCATGACAGCCCTCCTTGGCACAGGGGGCTAAAAACCAGAGCTCCCTTTTACCAAGCACCTACTGTGTGCCAAACATTTCAGATCTATTTCTCCATTTCATTCTCATAGCCTGTCAACATAAGCCCTGCTACTTCCATTTTACAGAAGAGAAAGCTGAGGCCCAGAGGCATTCAGTTCACTTGTCCAGAGTCACACTGCTGGTAAGAAACCTGGGTATCTCTGATCTGAAGCCCGTGCTGCTGCAGATACACTGGCTGCCTTTCCTAGGTGACCTCTGACCAGGCCAGATGGGGAGCTTGCAGTTCGGGTGAAGCCTGAAGGTTCTTCCTCCCCCTGCCATCTTTTTTTTTTTTTTTTTTTTTGAGACAGGGTCTCCCTCGGTCGCCCAGGCTGGAGTGCAGTGGCATGATTATGGTTCACTGCAGCCTCAACCTCCCCAGGCTCAGGTGGTCGTGACTCAGTTTCCCAAGTAGCTGGGACCACAAGCATGTGCCACCACACCCAGCTCATTTTTGTATTTTTCGGAGAGACGAGGTTTCACTATGTTGCCCAGGCTGCTCTTGAACTCCTGGGCTCAAGCAATCTGCCTGCCTCAGCCTCCCAAAGTGCCAGGATTATAGGCGTGACCGACCCCGCTGGGCCAAAGAATCTTCCCTTCCACCCTCTAACAGTCCCTTCATTCCAGCACCCCCCAGCCCAGACCTCGACTACCTTGAGGCACATGTTGTCAGAGAGCCTGGGGGAAGAGGTGGTGTTCAACGTGGCAGCTGATGATCGAGTGCCCGAATGCCCAGTCCAGCACCGGCAGCCGGGCCAGGTTCAGCACCCCGAGGCTCATCATGTGGATCCGGCGGGGCTTCTTGTCCCGGGAGAACATGGGCAGCCCGATGTGCTGTGACAGACACATGGATCACGCTGGGCAGCCTGGACCTCCCCACCCCATGCCAGGTGTCCTAGGACCTCGTGCTACCCAGAGGGCTCTCTGTCCCCCGCCTCCTATGCGGGGGCTCCTGGTAGAGGGGCCCCTAGCCTAGCTCTGATGCTGACCCTGTTTCCTGCACTGAGTCTCATCCATCTCTGCTCCCCCTTCCCCATCTTAACAGTCAGGGACTTAGCCCGGGCACCTCTCAGGGCGCGTGGTTCCCTAATGCTCTCGACTGCCTACCACTCACTCCTCACACCTTCGCCTCATCCTGGAGAGACCCTTCCTTCTCTGTTCACCAGTCAAGACCCTACTCGTCGTTCAAGGTCAAGTTTCACAGGCAGTGTCAAGTGATTCCTCTGCCAGGTGCTGTCCTAGGTCATGAACTCAGAGGTGACCAGGAACCTCGGTGGGTGCAGGACAGGACACAAGTATGGGATTAAGTAATTAAGTAGTTAACAGCAGCTGTGGTAAGTGCTGGACAGGGAAGTACAGGAAGCGCTACTCTGGCGCCTTCCCTGGGCAGGGAGCAGGGAGATGTCCCCGTGGAAATGACGCCAGAACTGAATGCTGAGCCCTGGCCTCCCATGAAGAACTCCGTCTCCAGTGCCTGCCTCAGGGCATTCACTGAGGCCTTTATCTCCTACCATGTGGGCATTGGTGAATGGAGGGAGGCATGCCGACTGTGTTGAGGAGAAGCTTGCTTCTTTTTCATTTTTTTATTTTTTTAGGCGGCGTCTTGCTCTGTCCCCCAGACTGGAGTACAGTGGTGCAATTTCTGCTCACTGCAACCTCCACCTCCCAAGTTCAAGTGATTCTCCTGCCTCAGCCTCCCGGGTAGCTGGGATTACAGGTGCTCGCCACTACGCCCAACTAGTGTGTGTGTGTGTGTGTGTGTGTGTGTGTGTGTGTGTGTGTTTTGAGGCAGAGTCTCACTCTGTTGCCCAGGCTGTAGTGTGATGGCATGATCTTGGCTCACTACAACCTCCACCTCCTGGGTTCAAGTGATTCTCCTGCCTCAGCCTCCTACCCTGCCCAGCTAATTTTTGTATTTTTAGTAGAGACGGGGTTTCGCCATGTTGTTCAGACTGGTTTTGAACTCCTGATTTCAGGTGATCCGCGCACCTCGGCCTCCCAAAGTGTCGGGATTACAGGTGTGAGCCACCGTGCCTGGCCATTTTTGTGTTTTTAATAGTGACGGCATTTTGCAGGTTGGCCAGGCTGGTCTTGAACTCCTGATCTCAGGTGATCCACCCACCTCAGCCTCCCAAAGTGCTGAGATTACAGGCGTGAGCCACGCGCCCAGCAGAGAAGCTTCTTACCTGAAACCAAAACTCTTGAATGATCCTTGGAGTCGGTGGGGGGAGGTCGGAGGGGAGCACTTGCCAGAACTGCTGTTAATGACTTAATGCCCTAATTGTGTCCTGTCCTGCACCAACCCGAAGCTCCTGTTCACCTCTGAATTTCCGACCTAGGATAGCGCCTGTCAGAGGAAGCACTTGACACTGCCTGTGAAACTTGACCTTGAATGATGAGTAGGCTCTTGACTGGTGAACAGAGCAGGAAGGGTCTTCCAGGATGAGGCAAAGGCGCGGTGTGATGACAGCGAGAGGGAGGATGCCTCATCCCTCAGGTGGCCCCTCTCTCCTCACCCTAGAGTCCAGCCTGCAGTCAGGGCCCCTGGGGAATGCTCCCTTAGCCGCCCAGTGCCCAGGTTAGGGTGGCCTCACCTGGAAGATGTTGACGTGGAGGTAGGGGTGGGCCAGCAGGGATCTGGTGACAAACATGCAGCCGAGGGCTGAGCTGGGGCTCTTGAAGCCTGACACGTTCAGGAGCAGCCAGTAGTGAGAATAAAGACCCAGGGACACTAGGGCCAGTGTCCGCAGGGCCGTCCCCAGCTCCACCTTCCTCAGCCGCTCTGCCGGAAGAGGGAAGACATAGAGTGAGGGGACAGGCAAGGCTCAGATCCATCAGGAGCAGCTCCCTGCTAGCTCAAGTGTGCTAAGGCAGTGGCAGGGGACTAAGTGTATTCAATTCATACCCACAACAGCCCTGAAAAGCAGGGTCCCCCATTGTGTGGTTGAAGAAACGAGGCCAGGCACGGTGGCTCAAGTCTGTAAACCCAGCACTTCGGGAGGCCAAGGCGGGAAGATTGCTTGAGCCTAGGAGTTCAAGACCAGCCTGGGCCGCATGGCAAAATCCCATCTCTATCAAAAATACACAAAATTAGCTGGGCATGGTGGCACACACCTGTGGTCCCAGCTACTCAGGGGGAGCCTGACCTCCTAGGCTCAGGTGATGCTCCCACCTCAGCCCCCTGGGTAGTTGGAACTACAGGTGTGTACCACCTGGAGTGAGCTGAGATTGTACCACTACACTCTCCAGCCAGGGCAATAGAGTGAGACTCTGTGGAGGCAGAGGAGGGGGGTGAAGAAAAAGAAAGAGAAGAAGAAAAAGAAGGAGGAGGAGGAGGGAAGAGGGGGAGGAGGAGGGAGGAGGGGGAAGGAGGAGGAGGAGGGAGGAGGGGAGGAGGGAGGAGGGGGAGGAGGAGGAGGGATGAGGGGAGGAAGGAGGAGGGGAGAAGGAGGAGGAGGGAGGAGGGGAGGAGGGAGGAGGAGAGGAGTAGGAGAAGGAGGGAGGATGGGAGGAGGAGGAGGGAGGAGGGGAGGGGGAGGAGGAAGGAGGGGGAGGAGGAGGAGAAGGAGGGAGGGAGGGGGAGGAGGAGGGAGGAGGGGGGGAGGAGGGAGGAGGGGAGGGGGAGGAGGAAGGAGGGGGAGGGGGGAGGAGGGAGGAGGGGGAGGGGAGGAGGGAGGAGGGGAGGGGAGGAGGGAGGAGGGGAGGAGGAGGAGGAAGAAGGAGGAGAAGAAGAAGAAACAAAGACAGAAACAGGAAGCAATCTGATGAAGGTCAAGCTGTGGGATTTAAAGCCAGGTCTAGCTGCTCCCTTGCTCCTGCTCCCTCCACCATACAACATCGCTCCCCCAGACATAAAGCTGTTAACATGAAGTATTATTTGTGCAAGGCAGCTGCAAAGCATTTTTTTGTTTGTTTTTTTGAGACAGAGTCTCACCTGTCACCCAGGCTGGAGTTACAATGGCGAGATCTCAGCTCACTAAAACCTCCACCTCCTGGGTTCAGGTGATTCTCCTGCCTCAGCCTCCCAAGTAGCTAGGACTACAGGCGCCTGCCACCACGCCCAGCTGATTTTGTTGTATTTTAGTGGAGGAGGGGTTTCACCATGTTGCCTAGGGTGGTCTCAAACTCCTAAGCTCAGGCCATCCACCTGCCTCAGCCTCCCAAAACGCAAGGATTACAGGCATGAGCCACGCCTGGCCCCTGCAAAACATTTTTATACCTAGGACCTCATTTTCTTTCACACCAAACTTGAGGAGCAGGTAGAGGATCCAAGGCTCAGAGAGGTTCGGTTATCTGCCCAGGGTCCCCAGCTAGTAGGTGGCAGAGCCAGACTTGGCTCCGGGTCCGAGGCTCTCTCTACCCTGCCAGGCTGTCTCAGCAAGTCTCTCTCGGGCCTTCCTCTACAAGCTACCTCCATGAAGCCAGGCAGGCAAGGAGAGCAGAGGAACCCGGTCCGTGCAAGGCACCCCAGACCCGGCTCTCTTGGTACTCACCAACAGCCACCAGTGGCGTGGCGACGGGGAGGAGGAGAGGAGCAAGGAACATGTAGACATAGCGGTTGAGGCAAGGCAGCCTCCACGTGCTGGAGTCCCCAAGCCCCACCACATTGGTGTAGGCATGGTGCATCTTGACATGCCCATGTGTGGCGTGCTCTGCAGTGAAGGCCGTGCATACCTGGAGGAGGGAGCCAGAAAGGATGCTGGGGTTCGTGTCAGGCATAGTGGGGCAAGGCAGAACTTTTGAGAGCCCTGAGAACACCCCCGCCTCCTCAACCCCTGCATGTCCAGGGCCGTCCTCCCTCACAGCCCCAGCTAATCAGCTTTGAACATCAACCCTCAGGTATCTATCACCATGGAGGGGCAGCCAGTGAATACAATCACGTCCATTTGGCAAGGCTCTGCAAAGCCTTTGGGGGTGGGAGGCTGTACCCCTGGAGTGCCAATCTGCCAGTGACTACTCAGGCCACGAGTCTCAGAGGCTGTCGTGATTGGAGGCACTGCAGGTGATGATCCCAGCATCCACTGCCATGATTTTGTGTGCGTCGTTTCTCTTAGAAGCATCTGCTCCTTCGTAACACTGAGCACTCTGAGCCTGGAGCAGCAGCCAGGAGGGGCAGCAGGAGTAGGGTGAGAGTGCAGGGACACCACCCCCTGAAGAGTCCACAAGGTGGGGGCGGTGCCCTGATGGGGGCCAGAGAGCTTCTGCCTAGAGGTGACTCTTCTCCAGCATGGATCCCCATGGGGATCTCCGAAGCCGCTCTGAGCAGCAGCACACGCTCTGACTCCTAAGAGAGCAGTCAGTCTGGAATGCAAAAGCCACGCTAAGGTGTTTCTTAAGCAGATAGATGCAAATGTATGCAGATGTAAGCCTTTTCCAATATTTTATCTAGGACAGAAAATGTGGCTAATTTTATTGAAGACGCTGCCTGACTGTTTCTGGAACGACGTGAAAAATTTCCCAATACCACTCATTGCAAGCCAGGTAAAGACAGCGGGACACCCCCCCCTTGGAGGGCTCACTGCACCAGGCTCAGCATCCTGCACGAACACACTTCCCAAGGGAGGTGGGGGGTGACCACATGCTGCTGAGTTCATTGGAAATTGGATGGTCTTGCTGAAAAAGATTATCTGTTTTTATTTTTATTTTATTTTATTTTGAGACGGAGCTCGCTCTGTTGCCCAGGCTTGAGTGCAGTGGTGAAACCACAGCTCATGGCAACCTTCACTGGAAACAGATGCTCGGTGCCACAAAGAAAAATTAGCACTGAGACAAAGAATCTTTCAGCGACACAATTTTTACTTCCTGGACTGCTGGAAAGGTACCCTCACGAGCCATCTTGCCACGACAGTACAAGGAACAAAGGAAAGCAGACAAGTTTATCCCCTACGAATTTGGGGTGATCCTTACCGCTGTGTCTGATCTCCGTTGGCTGGAGCCAGACCTCACAATCTAAACTAAAACCTGATTGGCTAACAGCTTAAAAATTTTCTAAACAGGAAAAAGCAATGGAGAGCTGGGACATGCCTGTGAGCACATCCAGCACAGATATTTTGGCTAAAGTACAAGGACATAGGATATACTATGTGCCTGTAAGCATGGCATGTCTAACAGCTACATAGGATAGGATTTAACAAACAGTGATTAGCACACCTATTCTTTAAAAGAAAGGAAACTTTAAAGAGGAAATTTTCTACTTCCCACACCCTGACTCCCGGGTTCTCCTGCCTCAGCCTCCTGCGTAGCTGGGACTACAGGTGCCCGCCACCACACCCAGCTAATTTTTGTATTTTTAGTAGAGATGGGGTTTCACCATGTTGACCAGACTGGTCTCAAACTCCTGGCCTCATGTGATCCACCCGCCTCGGCCTCCCAAAATGCTGGGATTACAGGTGTGAGCCACTGCGCCCGGCCCAATTTATTCTTTCATGCAATTGTTTGTTCTCATAAGCGTTGTCTGACCACCGATGGTGCCCAGCACCGTGCTACACCTGTGGGGTTCCCAGGGCCTTGTCCCTGGGAAAGGGAAGAGAATGCCCTCAGCGCCAGTTGATGGGCTCAACGCTGACCATACGGGACCTGCTCCCATGAGGATAAGGTGCTCTCGAGGGCGACTCTTGCTGTGGCCCTCACCAGGGTCCCTCTCATCCCGAAGAGGTGGCTAAAACATGGCTTCATTCACACAGATCCTGCCCCAGAGCCAGCCCAAAGAGTTCCCTGGGGACTTGCACCTGGAGACTTGTATTCTCCCTGAGCAAGCCTGCCAGGTGGAGCAAAAGAAAATACAAGATGCCCTCTTAATTCTGAATTTCAGATAAACAACAACTACATGGAATATTTGGGATCTACTCATACAAAAATATTGGTTGTTTGCCTGAAATTCAAATGTATTAGTGTGTGTTAGGCCATTCTGGCATTGCTAAAGAAATATCTGAGGCTGGGTGGTTTGTAAAGAATAGAGGTTTCATGAGCTCAGATTCTGCAGGCTGCACATGAAGCTTGGCGGGAAGGCCTCAGGACGCTTACAGTCACGGCGGATCATATTCACGACAATCGTGGCAGAAGTCCAAGGGGAAGGCAACGAGGGAGCAGGCAGTGACATGGTGAAAGCAGGAGCAGTGAGACAGGGGCAGGGTCGGGTGCCACACACTTTTAAATGACCAGATCTTTTTTTATTTTTTTTGAGTCTCGCTCTGTTGCCCAGGCTGGAGTGCAATGGCGTGATCTCAGCTCACTACAACCTCCACTTCCCGGGTTCAAGCGATTCTCCTGCCTCAGCCTCTTGAGTAGCAGAGCATGCACGGCTAATATTTTCTTTTTCTTGTTTTTTTTTTTTTTTTTTTGAGACGGAGTTTCGCTCTTGTTACCCAGGCTGGAGTGCAATGGCGCGATCTCAGCTCACCACAACCTCCGCCTCCTGGGTTCAAGCAATTCTCCTGCCTCAGCCTCCCGAGTAGCTGGGACTACAGGCATGCACCACCATGTCCAGCTAATTTTTGTATTTTTAGTAGAGACGGGGTTTCACCATGTTGACCAGGATAGTCTCGATCTCTTGACCTCGTGATCCACCGGCCTCAGCCTCCCAAAGTGCTGGGATTATAGGCGTGAGCCACCGCGCCCAGACAATTTTTTCTATTTTTAGTAGAGATAGGGTTTTGCCATGTTGGCCAGGCTGGTCTCGAACTCCTGACCTCAAGTGATCCACCTACCTTGGTCTCCCAAAATGTTGGGATTACAGGCATGAGCCACTGTGCCCAGTATAAATAGCCAGATCTTTTGAGAACTCACCGTCACTCTCACTAGGACAACAGCAAGGGAATGCTGCACACTCATTCAAGAGAAACACCTCCATGATCCAGTCACCTCCCACAAGGCCCTGCCTCCTCCCCCACTGTTTGTGCAGCAGCAACAGCTGGCCGCTGGGGTTACTGCCTTTGTTAACAAACTTGGGTTTACCTGCCTGGAGACAACTCTCTCTCGCACCAGCAGAACTACTGGTACTTTCAAAACCAACTCACCTGACCTGCAACTCAAAGGCTTGTTTTTTTTTTTTTTGAGATGGAATCTTACTCTGTCACCTAGGCTGGAGTGCAGTGGCGTGATCTCAGCTTACTGCAACCTCTGCCGCCCGGGGTTCAAGTGGTTCTCCTGCCTCAGCCTCCCAAGTAGCTGGGATCACAGGCGCCTGCCACCGCACCTGGCTAACTTTTGTAGTTTTAGTAGAGACGGGGTTTCACCATCTGGGTCAGGCTGGTCTTGAACTCCTAACATAGTGATCCACCCGCCTTGACCTCCCAAAGTGCTGGGATTACAGGCATGAGCCACCATGCCTGGTGAAAGGCTTTTCTTAAGAAAACCTACATTTAAAGATTACATTTCAAACTGGCATTTAGGTGGGACAAACATCCAAATCATGTCACTGGGCATTTTATGTTTTACCTAGAAAACCTCCTGCTGAGGTCCATGGAGCCTCAGAGGCCCCCAGCATTCTGGAGCCAGATGTGAAGGGGCTGCTGATGCCCTGGGAACCAGCAAGATTCTAGAGAGAGGAACAGAGGCTGCACAGATCCAGCCCGGAAGCTCTCCTGCCAGGCCCATGCTGCCCCTGGACCGTCCTGCAACCCCTCTTTCTCGTCCTGTCCATTCCTGCTGCCCGCCAGTCTGCACCTCCTCCTCCTCCTTGCTGATCCCATCTAGACAACCTCCACCTAAACCTCCTCCTTGAACCCCATCCCTGCCCTCTGTCCTCACCATCTCTCGGCCTGCCCATGCCAACAGCCTTCGTCTGGTCTCCTGCCTCATCCACCTCAAATCCAATAGAGTGACCCAGTTAAAACCCAACACTGCATCATAATTGCACGACTATGGTTTTAATCCTGCAGGTACCGTTTGTGTAAAAACTAAAAGAGGGGCCAGGCATGGTGGCTCACGCCTGTAATCACAGCACTTTGGGAGGCCAAGGTGGGCAGATCACTTGAGGTCAAGGGTTCAAGACCAGCCTGGGCAACATGGGGAAACCCATCTCTACTAAAAATACAAAAATTAGCCGGGTGTGGTAGTGCACACCTGTATTCCCAGCTACTTAGGAGGCTGAGGTAGGAGAATTGCTGGAACCCGGGAGGCAGAGGCTGCAGTGAGCCGAGATCATGCCACCGAACTCCAGCCTGGACAACGGAGTGAAACTCTGTCTCAAAAAAAACCTAAAAGAGGAAAATACTAGAGAAGAACATAGAAGAGACTGACAACCTGCAGCCATCATCTCCTGGAGGAAATGGAACATCTGCTGAAAGGGGCAGGACGAAGACCCCTCCCGATGCTTTTTGAATTCTGAATTATGTAAACACATTACCTATTCAAAAAAATAAGTTAGTTTTGAAAACTACCGACTTAGATGACCACCTTTGGCCACAAGAGCAAGTTCCAGGTCCTCTGCCTGCCACATGCCCCCTTTCCCTTCTCCAGGGTCCCCGTTAGATTCTGGTGACCCCAGATTCCTGAGGGTCCCTCACGCACTGCGCTGATGCCCACAGCCTTTGTCCGAATATTTGCTCTGTCTGAAGCCACCTTCCTGCTCCTTAGTTTGGCCAACGCTGTCCTGGCAGCATCTCCCCTGGAAACTTTCCCTGGGGCTTTGCAGCCCTGCCTGATTCACATTTGGGACTCGGCACTTTTTGTATCAGGAGCTGTCCTGTGCACTGTAGGACATTTAACAATGTCCCAGCCATTCACAGTAGATGCCAGTAGCACGCACACCCGCACACCCCAGGCTTTTTTATTATTATTATTTAGAGACAGAGTTTTACTGTGTCACCGAGGCTGGACTACAGTGATGTAATCTTGGCTCACAGAAGCCTTGAACTCCTAGGCTCAAGCAATCCTCCTGCCTTGGCCTCCAAAGTAGCTTGGACTACAGGTGCACACCACCACATCCAGCTAATTTTTGTTTTGTTTTGTAGAGACAGGCTCTCGCTGTGTTGCCCAGGCTGGTCTCAAACTCCTGGGCTCAAGTGATCCTCCCGCCTCTGCCTCCCAAGGTGGTGGGAGCCACCGAGCCTGGCCCACACCCCAGTATTAATAACCAAAAATATCTCCAGACATGGCCCAATGTTCCTGCCCTGCTCTTCCCACCCCCAGCTCTCAGAGCCTTCACTCCACACCAGTCGATCCCCCTCATCACATTCTGCCTGCCCCAGGCACCTACCAGCTGGCATGACATTGCACAAGCGGCTTAACCTCCCAGATCAGGGTTCCTCATCTACAAAGTGAGGGTAATAATAATTTCACCCTTGTAGGGAGGCGTGACTATGATATAAGATAATTTACATAAAAGATGCAGGAAGCAGCCAGTAAGCGTTAGCCAGTGAGATCAGGGTTTTTTATTATTTTAATGTCATTTGTATGTGTCTCTTTTGCACTTGACTCTGAGTCCCTGGGGAACCGGAACAGGGTCTTATTCACAGTTATGTCCCCCAGCATCTATTGAAGCGTGGTGTAAGAGGAGCTGGGACACACACACACACACACACACACACACACACACACACACACACACACACAGTACTAATGTCCATTACACTTAGATAAATGTAATTATTGGGGGGAAACTGGATAAAGGCTATACCAGACCTCTCTGTCCTATTTTTGCAAGTCCTGTGAATCTATAATTATCTTAAAAATAAAAAGGGTTTTACAAACGTATATTTTGTACTGCAAATCTGAGTTTTCCCTCTAAATAAACATTAAAGATTAAAAAGATAAGAAGTCATAGTCGAACTTAGGCAACAGCCCTCGGGGTTTGCATGGGAACAGGCAGAGAGAAGGTTGGAGAGACAGCCTGGAGGATAATGGCCACATTGAAGTCCTATGAGAAGAGAATGTTCCAGGATCATGACTAGGCTGGGGGTTCCTGGCCCTGTTTCCACCCCCCACAAGAGGCCTGAAGGAAGGGGATGTCGTTCCCCTGTGAGGCACCCCTCCCCCAGGGCAGAGCTCAGGTCCAGCAGCGGTGGCCCCGCCCCTGCGGCACAAAGCCGACTTCACAAGGAGGATTTGAAGTGGAGACACAGGTGCTTAGGAACTGGCAGGGCCTGTTCCCTCCCACTCAGGGGAGCATCTTGGATTGTGAGTGACATTCAGGAGAGTCCCCAAAGCTGTCTGATTTCAGGAGTTAATCCTTCCCAAGCTTCAGGGCTTAAATTACGGGGGCCTGCCCACCCCACCCTGCCCCCCACCTTCCCGTGGCCATCTGAGCATGGTACAGTCTCCTTCACTGGCAGTCCCTGAGAATACGCCTGGCAGTCCCCATGGTGACCCAGGACAGGGCTGGGCAGGTACTTTCACTGGGCAAGGCCAGGGTTATCAGAGGCAGGAGAGAAGGTCAGGGATAGAACTTTCCTATGTAGAACAGAAATGGGGCTTTGGAGGTTGCATACTTTAGGAGAGAAACAACAGCCTGGAGTGGAAGCCTCCCCCCTCCAGCCTGTCTGCCCCTCCCCCAGATCCCATGGCCCAGCTTGGAGCTGGTAAACCCTGAGACAATCCCAGCAAAAGCTGAGCGCCCAGGAGAGCCAGTGATACTCAGTTAATGCCTAAGGCTGTAGTGTTTGCCAAACACCAAAAAGAACCTATGGGCTACATTATTCTGCAGGGATGATGTCTCCTGAGCGTCAAAGTTTGGGAAGAGCACAGGTACCCCCCAAGGAAGGATCCTAAGAGAGAAGACACCAAGACGTGGGAGGAGAGTCAGAGATCTAGGAAGGGTCCCAGGGCATCCTGAGGTCCTAGGCAGCAAGAACTTGTCCTCTGCGCCCTGCAGAGGCCCAGAGGACAGAGCATCCAACCTCCCAACATATACACAGCTCTGTCAAGCTTTGCAACCTTGCAGTTAAAACAACAACAACAACAGGCCGAGCGCTGTGGCTCATGCCTGAAATCCCAGCACTTTGGGAGACCGAGGCAGGTGGCTCACCTGAGGTCAGGAGTTCAAGACCAGCCTGGCCAACATGGTGAAACCCCGTCTCTACAAAAATACAAAAAAAAAATTAACCAGGCGTGATGGCAGGTGCCTATAATCCCAGCTACTGGGGAGTCTGAGGCGGGAGAATTGCTTGAACCCAGGAGGTGGAGGTTGCAGTGAGATGAGATTGCATCATTGCATTCTAGTCTGGGCAACAGAAAAAAAAAAAAAATCACAAACAAAGCAAACAGCAACTGCTAACCTTTTCCTTGCAGCTGAACACGTTAACTCCAGAGAAAGAAAGTGACGATCACACTGGTGAAGCAGGTCAGGATCAGGCCCTCCATTAAGGTCTGCACTGCTACGTTTAATCCACGTGCTGGCCTCATGAGAGGGGTCCTGTTATGTCTCCTGTTTATTAGGTAAGGAAAGTAACACTTAAATGTTGAATTAAGTAACTTGCTCAAGGTCAGGGCAGCCAGTGGGGCTGGGATTCCAACCGCTGTAGAGAGCCTGAGTAGTCCACCCCCCTCTGGAGGGATCAGCAGCAAGGCTGCTGTGAACTTGGGGTGAACTCCAGAGAAGTAAAACCATAATAGGAGGATGTGTATGTCTCGGAATAGAACAGAGACAGGCCTGGAGAGACAACCAGCTTTCACTGACCTTGCTGCAAGATAGTTGTTAGCTGAAGTATGTGAACTGAAGTATGAGAATTATAACCACAGGCTGTTCTAAGTAACTACACCCTCCCTCTGCTATGTGCTTTGGAAACATGTAAAATAAAGTACTCTTGAGACAGGTTGGCTGGAGAGACTGACATCCTCACCTCCCGGACCACCTGGCCCAGCTTTCTCTATGTCTGTGCCTGTGTCTTTCTTTATCCCCCACCATTCCCTCTTAGGTCTTTGAACCCTTGTGCAACGCAGGTATGCAGCAGGAGCCAGAAACCACTGCTTCAAAGGCTGATCTTGAACTCCTGACCTCAGGTGATCCACCTGCCTCAGCCTCCCAAAGTGCTGGGATTACAGGCGTGAGCCCCAGACACTGTCCTCGCCGCCACCCTGCCTGGCAGACAAGACCAGCACCCTCCTCCAGCACTGCACTTGCCTCACCGATACCAGCCAGATTGGGAAGACTGGTCCACCCCCTGCCCCCACACTGGGACTGGGCCCTCCCCAGAGGGTAGCTGGAGCGAAACTGTGGGGATGAAAAAAATCAAGACGCATCCCATGTAGGTTAGTCAGAGACTTGAGTGATAAACTACTCAGGCCCTGTTCCTCAGCCCACTGCAGTCCACCAGCCAGGTGTCACCACACGAGGCGGGAGCCAAGCCTTCCCTCCCCAGCTTCCAGGGTGCTCACAGGCCTGGACCTGGTTCCTTAGACAACTGCAGGGTCATCGTCAACAAATATTGATAGAAGGCCTACCAAGAGCTCAGGTCTATGCCAGAAGCTGAAGAGTCAAAGAGTCAAAAAGATAAAGCCACCGGGCTTACCGGGACAAGACAGCATTCACAAGCAGAATGCAGCCCTAAGGCTACCTGGGTATCTCCTGCGTGCTGGGTTTCAGGTGGAGAGCTCCAGCAGAGAAGCCCAGGAAAGCTTCTCAGAGGAGGCGTCCTTGGCCTCCTGCCTTCATTTGGCACACATGATAGCTACTGTGTGGGTATAATACTTTGGTGTTGTGTATCAGATTCACCTGTGGAACTTGGTAAAAACACAGTGGCCCAAGTCCACTTCTCTAGCAAGCCTGGGCCTTCAGGTCATTCTGCCACCGGACTCCCTCCCTCCTCCTGCGCCCCGCTCCTAGGGGACACAGGGCAGGACACACCAGTCCAGACTCTCTGGTTCAGGTGTGACCCTCCATCCTGCAGTCACCCGGCCACCTCCTCCTGCCTGCTGCCGCCAGTCCACTCTGCCCAGCTGCACTCCCACCGGCCGCTGCAGCAGAGCCAGCGCCACCACCTCCGCCACACCCGCCCCCACCCCCAGCCCGGCCAGGTCTCAAACACCAAAAGTTTGAGAACCACTAGGTTTACTCTGTGCAATAAATCCCTTACAGCCAAGCAAAGTCTGCGTACCTGCTCCTCATCCTCAGCTGCCTCCAGCTGTTTCTGGTCCCAGCTTTCCTATTTATTTATAAGGTGTGGCCGTTTATTTATTCGGGGGACCGTCACCTGGGTGGCCAGGTGACCATCCCCCCTGGAAAGGAGGCGGGGAACAAGTTCAGCAGAGGAACTGGAGAGGCTTGGAGACCAGTCAAGAGAGAAAGACAAGCTGGTCAGAAACCTTTGCCTTCCTGGCCTTGCCCGAAGGTAGGAAGGCCAAGGCAGAACTGGCAAGGGATGGAAGAAGAGAGGGCAAGAGTCAGGTGAGGTGGGTCCTTCCTGGAGCTGACCCCAGGGAGCAGGGTGCTTCTCAGGAAGGCTGGGCCATGGCCAGGCGTCAGAGGAGCAGCATTCGGAGTGAAGGGCCCCTCCCCCCACCCTCTGTCAGTGGTTCACATTTTAAACCCTGATTGCAAAACCTGGAGGCCCCAGGGGTTGGACCTGTGGGCCAAGACAGTCGCATACTTATCCTGCAGTTTTCTACCATGGGGTGCAAACACCCTCTCAAGGGCTTGGAGAAGTGCACAGACACACCGTACTGCGTACTGCACACGTGGACCCGCATACCGTCAGCCGCAGCCACCTGCCCCGCGGGCACACGCACAGCTGGACACACCCACATGCTTGCACAGAAGAATGAGATTGCCCACATGGTCTCAGTAGCTGCCCACATCCTCCTTCTCCCAGGCTCACCTCCACAAAGAAAAGCAGCCAAATCTTGCTCCAGCGTTTGGACTCCGTCAGGGCCCCGTGAGTGGCCAGGTGGCTGCCCTTGACAGTAAGCGTGTAGTGGCACACACCCAAGACGGTGATGCCCGATGCAAAGACCAGGGCATTCTCCGGGCGCAGGCACAGGAACCCTGCGTGGGGGAGGAGGAAGGGGACAGGGTCTTTCTCTAGTTCTGGGTGATCTGGGCCCAAACACATCAACCCCTACCCTGGGAGCCCAAATTAAAGTGGACCAGGCTCTGGGGGCTGCCACAGGCAGGGGTGAGGCAGGTTCCACTGTGGCCTGAGGGGGACCAGGATTGCCCCTCCAGTGGTCCTGACTCTCCTGTGGTTTCCCTCCTGGGCCCCCAGCCAAAGCAGTGAGGGGGCCTCAGGTACCATGGGTGTTCCAGACCAGGAAGGGGCCAGGGGAAACTCCCACCCCCTCTCCAGTCACACCTCATCCCTCCCGCCACTCCCTCCCCCCCACCTCGACTTTCCCTTCCACCACCCTCCTGCCATCAGACTCCCTCCCTCCTCCTGCTCCCCGCTCCTAGGGGACACAGGGCAGGACACACCAGTCCAGACTCTCGGGTTCTGGTGTGACCCTCCATCCTGGGGGTCACCCGGCCACCTCCGCCTGCCTGCCTGCCGCCGCCGTTCCACTCTGCCGGGCTGCGCTCCCACCGGCTGCTGCGGCAGAGCCCGCGCCGCCACCTCCACCGCACCTGCCCCAACCCGCAGCCCGGCCGGGTTGCCAGGTCCTCACGTTCCTCACCGGCCGGCAAGGCGAGGAGGCTGAGCGCGAGGATGGCGCAGTCCACGCCGTGGCGCTCCCACCAGGAGCTCGTCCTCACCACGTCCTGGACCAGCACCTCCAGCTCCCGCAGCAGCGCCTCGCCCCGCTGGGGCGCGCTCCGCGCGGGTTCCATGGGCTACCTGGGCTCGTGGGCCCCGTGGGTTCCGTGGGCTCGCGCCCGGCGCGCACGGAGGACTGGAGGACTAGGAGTGTGTCTGCGGCGCAGGCGAGGCGGGGCGGGCCGGGGCGGAGTCATGAGCTGCCTGGGGACACCCGCCCACAGGGTCAAGGTGCTAGACACCCTGGCTCCTCTGCTGTGCGCGCGGGAGACCCGGGCCCTGCCCCCTCCCCCAGGCCCCGGTGCGGGACCCTGGCGGGCAGCACCAGAACCGCCGAGGGAGGATCCGGGGCCAGGCGCCAGGAATGGGGGGGCGGGGGAGGCGACCCTGCGGTGAGACCCAGCCCCAGGTAGTAGGGACAGAGGCGCCAGGGGCACAGAGACCCCAGTGGAGACACCCCCCTCCCACCACCACATCCCGAGGGCCTTCCCTAACCTCCGACCTCAAATAACTCCCTGAGTTCCCTTGGTCCCTGGGGTCTGTCCGAGCCTTCTCCTCCCCCGACCCTGACTATTCTTAGTGGCACTGAGCTGCTGCCTCCGCACGTGACACACATGACACGTGCCGTTGTCTGTCTCTGCCAGCAGACGGGACCCTCAGTGCCGTAGAGGCCTCCTCGTTTTTCCCAAGCTCTGTCTTACCTAGGGCAATACTGGGCACAGGAACATCTGGGAATTCCTGGGGCAGAAATTTCAAGGACTCACTCCCCCTCGCCATTGCCCCTCCCTGTGGGTCAAGGAGTGAGAGGTCCCCTCTGAGTGTGGCTACAGCAGAAATCACCCCAAGGGAGCTGGTTCTTAAGCCCAGTAATGTTTTGGGTGAAGTGGGGGGTAGCTATGGGGAAAACACATCCAGAGGTCATGGTTCTGGGTGGGCAGGCGGGTCCCACTGCCATTCCACTCCCTCAGGAGTGCCCAGGTCTGAACCCAGGGCCAGGGCCTCAGCCGAGCCCTCTGAGATGTGGGAGCCACACCTGTCACAGCCCCTTGCCATCAGCCCAGGTCCTCACCCAGCACTGCTGGAGATGACCGTGGTCCTCAGGGGATAAGTCTCTGTCCTCTGCGAACTCCTGTTCTCTGCTTCTGAATATCCTTTCTCTTTTCTTCTTTGTTTTACTATTTCCTGATTTCATAATGAAGTCTCATGACTTAAGGGGTCTGGTATGGTGGGGACATGGGCATTTTTACCAGGAGACCCTTGGGAAAGAGAAGTTGGGGGAGGCCTGTCAAGGACACTAATGACTTTGATTCCTTTTGAGTCCTTTCCAGTGTTTTTCTTCAGGAATTCTTTTTTTTCTATCTTTTTTTTTTAGAGACAGGGTCTCGCTCTATCACCCAGGCTGGAGTGCAGTGGTGCAGTCATAGCTCACTGCAGCCTCAATTTCCTGGGTTCAAGAATCCTCTCCCTCAGCCTCTCTAGTAGCTTGGGACTGTAGGTACACACGGGGAGCACTAAGCCTGACTAATTATGAATTTGTATGAGCTTATCCCTTTAATTCTTTATCAAAGGATACAATCTGTTTACCAGCTCAGCATTCTAAGGGGCTGACAATTTAATAAACCAATTCTCACCAAGCGTGCGTGCACATACGCATACCTCACAGGTTACCACTGACAGTCGAACACTGATGAGGTTTTATGGATTCCCCACATCCCTCAAGGATGGCATCATCTAAGGCCGGGCACAGTGGCTCTCGCCTGTAATCCCAGCTCTTTGGGAGGCAGAGGTGGGCAGAACACTTGAGGTCAGGAGTTTGAGACCTGCCTGGCCAACACGGTGAAATCCCGTCTCTACTAAAAATACAATAATTAGCCGGGCGTGGTGGCACATGCCTGTAATCCCAGCTATTTGGGAGGCGGAGGCAGGAGAATCGCTTGAACCCGGGAGGCAGAGGTTGCAGTGAGCCGAGATCCGCCATTGCACTCCAGCCTGGGGGGACAAGAGCGAAACTGCATCTCAAAAAAAAAAAAAAAAAAAGGATGGCATCATCTTCATTTAATCAACAGAGACCCCAAGAGATGAGCTGATCTGCCCAAGACTCTACAGTTACTAAATGGCAGAACTAGAGCTGAAATCAGGAGCCTTCTCCAAATGCAATGGTCTTTTGTCTCCATGAGAGATTCTTAAGACAGATAAGGAAGAGGCGCTTCTCCCTCCCTTTCCCACCCTACCCTCAAATCCCTCCCTCTCTGGCATACTACAGTTTTCGAGGAGGGGATATGTATAATTTGTAAATGCATACTTGATATTAATATGCCATATTTTAAGCTTATAAGGAGGAGATCTTATCGCTTTAATCATATGTACCAGGAACTTCCTGGTACCACAATTAGCATCTGTGCACAATTGTCCAGGCCCTGGCTCCCTTCTGGACATCCAAGTGGTACTGGACAGAGGAAAGAACATGTATTAGAGGAGCTCGGAGGAGCAGGGATCCCTGTGGGGTAGAGCTGGCTGCTAGCCTCCCAAGAGACGCAGACGATGCAGAACAGATTTAGCACGGTGGCTCAGGCCTGTAATCCCAATGCTCTGGAAGGCTGAAGTGCAAGGATCACTTGAGCCCAGGAATTGGAGGCTGCAGTGAACTATGACTGCATCACTACACTCCAGCCTGGACAACAAAGCAGGACCTTTTCTTAAAACAACAACAACGGCCGGGCGCAGTGGCTCACGCCTGTAATCCCAGCACTTTGGGAGGCTGGGGCAGGTGGATCACCTTAGGTCAGCAGTTGGAGACAAGCCTGGCCGACATGATGTAACCTCGTCTCTACTAAAAATACAGAAATTAGGAGGGTGTGGTGGCGGGCGCTTGTAATCCCAGCTACTCAATCAGGAGGCTGAGGCAGGAGAATTGCTTGAACCCAGGAGGTGGAGGTTGCAGTGAGCCAAGATTGTGCCATTGCACTCCAGCCTGGGCAACGAGAGTGAAACGCCATCTCAAAAAAAAAAAAAAAAAAAAAAAAGGCTGGGCAAGGTGACTCATCCTGTAATCCCAGCACTTTGGGCGGCTGAGGCAGACAGATCATCTGAGGTCAGGAATTCAAGACCAGCCTGGCCAACATGGCAAAACCCTGTCTCTACTAAAAACCATACAAAAATTAGCCAGCCATGGTGGTGGGCACCTGTAATCCCAGCTACTCAGAAGGCTGAGGCAGGAGAATTGCTTCAACCTGGGAGGAAGAGGTTGCATTGAGCCAAGATCACTCCACTGCACTCCAGCCTGGGCAACAGAGCAAGACTCCATCTCAAAAAAAAAAAAAAAAATGACAATAACAACAAACAGACTACTTAAACCTCAGAGACAAGGAAGGGAACAAAATATTCTGTGTCCTCAAGGCACTGGCCAGGAGTAGAGTTTGGGAGATTGGTGGGAAAGGCAAGGGAAGGCAGGAGAGAAAGGCTGGGACCAGGGCCTGGAGTGCCACAAAGTTAGACTGAGAAGCTGTGGCTTGTCCCCACAGGCATGGGAGCCACAGGAGGTTTCAGGGCAGGGAGTGACTTGCGCAAGGTGTGTTCAGGAAGGTTTATCTTTCAATGGAGTAGCCACCCGGGTGAGCGAGACTGGTTTAGAGACTGTTCCAGTCCCCTAAACATGAAGGTACTGAGGGTGCAGATGGCAGAGGGAGGAGCTGCGGAATGGATGATGGGGGTAACAAAATAAGGAAGATTTGAATAGACAGTTTACCAAAGAAGATGTACAAATGGCCAAGAAGCCCATGAAAAGATGCTCCCCATCATTAATCTTCAGGGAAATGCTCATTTGAACACCAACAAGACAGCCCTACAGACCCACTGGAATGGCTAAAATTAAACAGACAGGGAAGGCTGGGTGCGGTGGCTCACGTCTGTAAACCCAGCACTTTGGGATGCCAAGGCGGGCGGATCACCTGAGGTCAGGAGTTCGAGACCATCCTGGCCAACATGTTGAAACCCCATCTCTACTAAAAATACAAAAATTAGCTGGGTGTGGTGGCGCACACCTGTAGTCCCCGCTACTCGGGAGGCTGAGGCAGAAGAATCGCTTGAACCCGGGAGGCAGAGGTTGCAGTGTGCCAAGATCGCACCACTGCACTCCAGCCTGGGTGACAGAGCAAGACTTCATTTCAAAAAAAAAAAAAAAAAATGAAAAGAGTTTTATTTAAGTTGAACAAACGCATACCCTAGATATATACTCAACAGAAAAGCAAAGAAACATACACAAATATTCATAGTGGCATTACTCAAAAGATAAAACTAGGAACAATGCAATTGTCCACCCACAGTGGAATCAATCAATAAACTGTGGTGTATGCATGCGATGGGGGGATCACTACACAGCCCGAGCCTAATGCTGAACGAATAGAAACCAGACACAAAAGAACACCGACCGGTGATCCCACCTGTATAAAGTTCAAAAACAGGCAAAACGAATCTATGGCTTTAGAAGTTAGGATGGCTTTCGCTGATTAGGGATAGTGATTAGAAGGGGAATGAGGGGGTTCTCCAGGGGCTGATACATGTTTTCTTTTTCTTTTTGAGACGGAGTCTCGCTCTGTCACCAGGCTGGAGTGCAGTGGCACAATCCTGGCTCATTGCAACCTCCACCTCTTGGGTTCAAGCGATTCTTTCGCCTCAGCTCTTAAGTAGCTGGGATTACAGGCGTGCGCCACCACAGTCAGCTAATTTTTGTATTTCTAGAAAAGATGGGGTTTCATTATGTTGGCCAGGATGTTTTGTTTCTTAAACTGGATTCTAGTTACCCTTGTGTGTGTTCAGTTTGTAAAACTTCATCATGCTATACTGTTAGGAGATACACATGTTTCTGTCTAGTGATATATATATGTGTGTATGTGTGTGTGTGTATGTATATGTATATATATGTGTGTGTATATATATCTATATATATACATACATATATATATATATATATATATTTTTTTTTTTTTTTGAGACAGAGTTTCACTCTTGTTGTCCAAGCTGGAGGGCAATGGCACGATCTTGACTCACCATAACCTCCACCTCCGGGTTCAAGCGATTCTCCTGCCTCAGCCTCCCAAGTAGCTGGGATTACAGGCACTTGCCACCATGCCCAGCTAATTTTGTATTTTTAGTACAGACGGGGTTTCTCCATGTTGGTCAGGCTGGTCTCAAACTCCTGACCTCAGGTGATCCTCCTGCCTCAGCCTCCCAAAGTGCTGGGATTACAGGCGTGAGCCACCTTGCCCAGCCGGTAATTGCTTTTTGTAGAGGTATAAATCAGAAGGTAAAATCACCCCAAACCCAGCACAGCGGAGCATGGGAACGCAGGGCGGGGCTGGTAGGTGGGTTCCCTTGGCCATGGAGTCGGCACGAGTGTGGGGGGGGGGTGGCAGAGTGGCTGACCTACTCCTGCCAGCTGCCCCCAGAGTCTGAGTGACACCCCCAATTCATCCCTATCCCTCTCTGTCATCTCATCCTGACCTCTCAGCCCCTGGTCCTCCCCATCCCTGCCTCAGGATCCTGCTCACAAGCAAGGCTGAATGGTGAAGGCTGGGACGAGGCACTTGTACGGCAGGCCTGCCCTCACCGGGGCTCCATGTTTCCCAGCAGGCCCTGCAGGCCTAGTGAGCAGGCCTGGGCAGGCTCCTTAACCTCTGCCCACAGTGGCAGAAACAGCCAGGAGCTGCCTGCTCTCCCCAGCCACCCTCCTCTAGACTTGCCTCTCCCCCCTACCCAAGCCCTTATTTGTCTGCACAAGATTCAGCATATGTGAAGAGCACAGCAGGGTTTTGAAGTCAGGCACACTTAGTAGCTGTGTGACCTTGCATGAGTTACTCAACCTCTCTGAGCCTTGGTAGCTTCACAGACACTAAAAACAGACATTTAAAGAAGTGAGATAGGCCAGGCACAGTGGCTCACGCCTATAATCCCAGTCACATAAAGGACCGTATAGCCAGCCTCCTCCCCGTAGCCAGCTGCACTGTGAGCTTTCAAAGGGCAAGGATCCTTCCCCACCCCTTCCTGAGGTTTCCCCGAATCTCCTCCATAACTTCCAACCAGCCTGCCTCCCAGTGCATGCCACCACCCAACAGGCCCAGCACACTGCCCCGTACCCAGCCAGTGCTCAGGATTTACCAGCTGATGGATAGACTAGGGTGAGTTGAAACAGCCTGGCTGAAGGAGAAGAGCATATGGCTTGGTGGAGAGAAAAGTCCTTCCTGTTCTTTGGACAACACGTCTTCTTGGACCTGATGCTGTGCTTGGCACATAGTAGGTGCTTAGTAAGGACCTGTTGACTAAATGAATAGATAGATGCATGGAATGATTAGGAAAACAGGCTCAAGAGAATGAAGGAGGCAGTAAAAGGTTTGAAAAAATAGTCAATGGTGGAAAAGACCCGGGTCCAAAGCTGAGTCAAGCATGCCTTCCCAAACCTTACCTGAACGGGGAGGCAGTGCCCTCCTCCCCAGCCCCAATGGACTGGGGGCATCTGGACCTACTCAGGCCACAACAGCGGGGCAGGATGTGTCACATGCACCAGGGCTTGGCCTTCCTAGGCGCCTCTGGAGTTCCCCATCCTGGGGCAATGATGATCCCTCCCTTCTGTGATTCTGATCTTTATTTGCTGGGGTGCACTGGGGTTAATTATTGTTGTGGTTGGGTGGGGTGGTGGGAAAGGCCCCGCCCTGCCCCAGGGCCTGGAGGGGGAATCCCAAGAATCAGATGGGTTTGGAGACCTGGAGGTCTGGTACCAGGGCTCAGGGATGGCACTGGATGGGTTAGGAAGGTGCCTCCTGCCAGCAGTTTAACCATCTCTATGCCCTGAGCCTAGGTGGCTGAGTCTTTAAGCCTTCCTTATACCCCTCCATTCATGCCACGCTCCAAATTATCAAAGCCTGAGTGAGGCCCAGCTCCATAAAGCAACTAGCATTATTCACAGGGGTGGGGCTGGGCAAGCTGGGGGAGAGAGACCTCGCCTGTGGCTCAGATCCCAGCCAGCTGGGGGTGAGACTGGCACCCTGAACTGCCCCGGCTCCAGCAGTGCAGGACCACATCCACAGCATCTCAGCATTGGCCACCCCCTCTCCGGACCCTCCCCTTGGCCTTCTGCGGCTACCCCAAAGCCTGCATCTGGTGTTCCCAGGCTGCTGCTTTTCTGTGGCGACGAAGCCAGGTTAGTGATGGCCCAGAAAGGTGGGAGGGGGGAGGGGTGGGAGGGATGGAGAGAGCCAGCCTCTAGCTGGCAGGGGCTCTGCTGAAGCTCCACCGGCTGTCGGCCTCTCCTCACCTTGCAAGAAGGGAAACTGAGGACTGAGGCCCAGGGTTACTCTCCAAGCTGCATAGCAAGTTAGGTCCTTGGAAAACCAGGGCTGGGGCAGTCAGCGCAGACACTGTTTTCCACCTGGTCTCTCCTCTGCATCAGATCAGCACCACAGTCCACTTTGTGAGTGACTCCGGGGTGTAGATTAGCCTGAAGGATGTGTGTTGGACCTGGTGGGACCAGTGCCAGAGCTGGGAGGGGGAGTGAGGGCTGTGACTCCTGCACAGTGTGGGGGGCACCCAAAACAGAGCCTAGAGCAGGACTCTGGATCAGACACGCCCAGGTTCTAGCCCTTGCTGTGTGACCTTAGGTAAGTCATTTAACGTCTCTGAGCCTTGGGTTTCTGAGAGGGTGATTTGGAGTGGATGAGGGTGATGCCACCCACCTCATCGATCACTGGGGGAGCAATGACATCATTTCTGTGCTGCGGATATCATGGGCCACGGCAGGGCACATGCTCGTGGTGGATGTCACTACCATGAATGCCATTCCTTGTGTTATCGTAATGACAACATGATTGCGATATTATTTAATTTAAATCTAGCACATATCGCTACGATAATAACAAGGATACATGGTTTTGCTTTCCAGCAGGAAAGGAGCCTGAACACGCGCATGCTCTATTTCCTCTCCTCTTCTACCATGTCTTCCCTCGAGGGCTGGGAGGTCGGGGGAGGGGTGTTCCCTCCATCCCCGCCCTGTGATACTGAACAGGTGTGCAAAGGCTGTGGCGGGCACAGAAAGGGAGGTTTGGGGGCAACCGAGCCTGTCAGTTCTCTCTGCCACCAGCTCAGGGCTGCCCAGGCCCTGCTGATACCCACTGAGCCCTCCCTACCCCTAGACTCCCACCCGCCAGGTCCCTGGGCTGCTCCTCCAACCACTGGGCATTGAGGCCTGAGCTAAGCACTTTACATTCATGCTCACAACCTGCCACAGTGGGGGGTCCAATCATCCCCACTCACAGATGGAAACACTGAGGCTTGTTAAGCTGAGCTGGCCTTTCTAGGAAGTAGTAGAGGTATGCACTCAAACTGGACACCCCTGCCCAGGGGGAGAGCCCACCCAGACCCCTCAGCACACTAGGTGCCCCAAGAGGTAGACTGCCTCCACCCCATCCCATCAGTTCTTCTCCCACTATGGCCCACCCTATACCCCAGGGCCAGTCACCCAGTGAGAGGGTGGGGAATATCTCTGCAGAAACCCCCAGTTCAGGGTGAGGGTGGGGTGAGGGGAAGGTGGGGGTGTCCAGGAGCTTCAACCTTCCAGTCTAAAGGAACTGGGGCCCTAAAAATAAATACTAGGGAAGAGGAGGAGTATAAAAATAGACCCCAGATGAAGCAATGGAGCCATCTGTGGGCATGCACACACACACACGCACACACACAGACATGCACCCACACACATACGTGCATATGTATACACATGCACCCACGCACATGCACACACACACACACACACCCCAACACATGCACCCACACACATGCACACACCACACAGATGCGCACACATACATAAACCCACACACGCACACATGCACACACACGCACACAAATACACATGCACCCACACACATGCACACAAACACACACATGCACCCACACACACAATGCACACACATACATACACACACATGCACACACATATCCCTCTTCTGGAAAACTTGGCAGCACTGAATCAAAGACAAATGAGCAAACTCACTGACACACACTCACACTCAGTTCACAAATAACCAGCGAGGCACGGTGGCTCACACCTGTAATCCCTGCACTTTGGGAGGCCGAAGTGGGCAGATCACTTGAGGTCAGGAGTTCAAGACCAGCCTGGTCAACATGGTGAAACCCCATCTCTACTAAAAAAAACACAGACACACACACACAAAATTAGCCAGGCATGGTGGTGCACACCTGTAATCCCAGCTACTTGAGAAGCTGAGGCAGGAGGATCACTTGAACCTGGGAGATGGAGGTTGCAGTGAGCCAAGATGGTGCCATTGCACTCCAGGCCGGTTGACAGAGCCAGACTTTGTCTCAAAATAAAAAAAATAAACACAACCTTCCAGGAAAGCTCTGGACCCACTACACCCACTCCATGGTCACAGAGATGCATGTGTCCTCACCCACATCACACACACACAGGCTGCACAGGCACACGTGCACACACAAGCATAGAGCCACAGTGGTGTATCCAGAGGAGGGAGGCGCCCAGGGACAGAGGGAGAGGAGGAGTAGTGAGTCCTGCCGTCTCCAATCCACCTCCCCCAAGTGCAAGCAGTTGAGCCCGTGTTCCTGGCCTGTTCCTGGCAGCCCCTGTGCCAGGGGAGCACCTGGGGAGATGGTTTGGTGAATGGGGTGGAAGAAGGCTGGGGCTGCCATGGAAAGAGCCAGAGTTTGAGGTTCAAATCCCGCAGACCCAGCATCTGCACTTACAGGTTCACAGAAATAATTTCACCTGCCCGAGTGCAAAGGCAGGTCAATGAGACCGTTCTCATGGGTTTGCCATTCCTGCTGTGTAGAAGGTGCTAGGTACATGTTTTTGAGAAGGCATCGAGGAGCCTGCCGCAATGTCAACAGACAGACTATACAACCCGCTTATGCATTTGTGGGTCATTTGCCACCCTGACCCTGTAGAGAAATGCTGAGTGTATGATAAATTACACTGTTTGCTAAGAGAACAATGGCAAGGAAACCCTGGCCGCCACCCCACCCCCCCCGGGGGAAACTGCTTGGGGCATTCTAAAGCAGCAAAACAGTATATGTATATCATACACCGGTGAAAACAATTCTTTAAGCACGGGCTATGTGACGTGCCCCCGTGGCTCCCTCGGGGAGAATACTTTCTAGTTTGTACTTGATCAGTGGTTAAGCAGGCACCAGCTGCCTGCCTAGTTTATCTTGGGTCTATGAGAAAACACAGAACACCTGTTTGCTAATAACAATCACCTGTTCAGAGAGAATAAACAAGTGGGTCAGCGTCTGCTCAAGGCCCGCAGCTCAGAATGCTGTCAGCTCCCTGAGACTCTCAGCTGGGAAGGCTGTTGGCCCCCCGGATAGTCCCACTTTGCTGTTCTGTCTGGGTGTCTGCTTCTTAATGCCTTCAGCACCACCTGGCTGGAGTCTCTACGGCCGAGCTGGTCTCGGTACCACCTGAACCTCAGTTGCCGCATGTATAAAATGGGGCTTAGTCCATGATGCCTTCTGCCTGCTCTATCTTGGACAACTGTTGTGAGGTTTGAAAAACGAGACCATGAGGGGTGGTCTGGTCCTGTGGGGGGAGAGAGAGCCCCAGGGGGCAGGGAATCACTGGTAGCTACTGTTTCCGCCGCCCCTCTCTCCTCCATGAGAACACCACCCCACCCGCCAGGGCACCTACCCGCTATGTTTGGGGTCCAGTGGAGAAGCTGCCCCAGGGTGTGCATTTTCAGAGGCGGGAAAGGCTCCAGCCAGAGTGGTGTTGGGGGCGGGGGGTGGGGGTGCATTTTCATACGGGGGTTGGAAAACAGGACTGCTCCCTGGAACCGCTTAGGACCCACCTGCTGAGGCAGCTCGGCTGACCACAAATGCAAGGAACACCCCAAGGCCAGTCTCAGACCAGCAACAACCATGACCTTGATGAACTGGTACGTACTAAATACCAGGGAGTGTGTGAGTGGTTCTATGCACCATCATCTCACCCTCCTAATAACCTATGGGGTTAATGCTGTTATTATAATACCTAGTTTTACATATGAGGAAACAGACTCAGAGAGGCTAGGTAACTTGCCCAAGGCCACACAGCTGAAAGGGATGGAACCAGTTTTGCTGTCCCCCTGAGTCCTGCCATCTCCCATACAACCTGGGCCAATGTCAGAGAAGGTCACAGACTTAGCATGCACTGGAGGGACAGGGGTGCCATGCTGTTGGGGACTGGTCATAACATGGGGACAGGAGGCAGCGGGCACCATCAGGAGAGCTAATGCTGCTTTGCCCACTTGGTGACTCGGTGACCTTGGCCAGCCCCTTCCCCTCTGGGCCTCAGTCACCCCATCTGTAAAATGACAGGGTTGGGCCATGTCCCCTGAAGGCCCTCTCCACCTCTGATTCACTCCACCACCCCCACCTCCAGATGGAGTGGAGTGGCACAATCTCAGCTCACTGCAGCCTCTACCTCCTGGGTTCATGCAATTCTTGTTCCTCAGCCTCCCAAGTAGCTGGGATTACAGGCGCACGATATCACACCTGGCTAATTTTTGTATTATTTTTAGTAGAGATGGGGTTTCACCATGTTGATCAGGCTGGTCTCGAACTCCTGATCTCAAGTGATCCCCCCTGCCTCAGCCTCCCAAAGTGCTGGGATTACAGGCATGAGCCACCGCACCTGGCCTTTTTTTTTTTTTTTTTTTTTTTTTTTTTTTTTTGAGACAGGGTCTCGCTCTGTCGCCCAGATTGGTGTGATCATAGCTCACTGCAGCCTTGACCTTCCCAGCTCAAGCAATCCTCCCACTTCAGCCTCCTGAGTAACTGGGACCAAAGGCGCACACCACCAACCAGGCAAATTTTTCAGTTTTTTTGTGGAGATAGGTTCTCGCCATGTTGCCCAGGCTGGTCTGGAACTTCTGGGTTCAAACGATCCGCTCACCTCTGCCTCCCAATGTGCTAAAATGTCCCTCTTGATCTAAACCTTTATGGAAATGAGTGATGAAAGCTGAGCCCCTACAGGTAATATTACTCTCTTTGCTTGTACATCCCCACAGGCTCCCTGGAGCAGCCCCTGCTCCTGGCGCCCCAGGCTTCCGCCCTCTAGCCACACTGGCCCACGGAGTCCCTCATCTCGCTGCCTCCCATTCCTCTCTGCCGGGATGCCGAAGCGCCCCTCTGCTGTCTGTCTTGTCACTCCACGCCCCTGTGTCCTCTTCTGGACGATCACGGCGAAAACCGGCGAATTTCTTGAGGTGGGTGCAGTGACCGGGATGGCCAGCAGAGGTCGCAGGGACACGCGCCCCGGGGCGTGGCAGGTGGAATCGTGTTGTGTTGGCGCCCTCGGCAGCCTGAGTGTGAGGAAAGCGTGGCAGCAGCCAGAGTCCCACATTCTGGGTCTCACTCTTCTCCTCTGTGGGCCTCATTTTTCCATCCCTGAAGTGCAGGGAGGTGGCTTGGAACCCCTGATGGTTGCCAGGCAACCTTCCTGCATCAACATCCTAGGGACCTTTCCGATTGATGCTGGGGGGAAGGGAACTGTCTTGAACTCCATTTGGCAGAATAAATTGGCCCAGCAGCTGGAGGCAATGGAGCAAGTTGACTCCAGGGCCCTTCCTCAGACCCCGAATGAAAAAACAGCCCACTGGGCACCAGCTTAAGGAGGGGGAATCACCCCTGGGAGAAAGGAGGGCTTCAAGTCAGGCTGCCCATGAGCTCCCTGCAGTGGTGAGGGACATGGAGACCCTCTGGAGGCCCAGAGCCCAGGTGACAGGCAGCAGCCTCCCAGAGTACAGCTTCTGCCCATCTCTGGAAAAGCCCAGGGGAAGCCTTGGTGGGAAGACAGAACATACCCTCTTGCGCTCCACAGCTGCAGGTCCTGGCATCCTCCTTGCTCAGGGGGACCCTCCTGCCCCAGTTCTCAGCCCTGCCTCTCCACTAATTCTGGGCTCCTAATTCTGGGCTGAGCTAGGAGAGCAGGGTACAGGCCTAGGGCTCCCTGCAAAGATGCACAGCTGGGGGCTCAAGGACACTCCAGAGAACAGGACCCAGAACCCAGTCCTCACAAGCACAGAGAAGACCCCCTCCCACCCCCACCCCCCACCTTCCCACTCTTCACTCCATCCCCAAAGCATTAAAGGACAAGACACAGGCTGGAGAACATTCTCTACAAAAGTCATAATGAGCCTGCAGGATGGATTGAGGGTACAGCGGCGGAAGCACAGTGCCTGCTCCACCCCTGCACCTGGAGAACCGGGAGGGGCTCCAGCGGTAAATGGACAAGGAATGGGAGAGAAGGGCAGCACCTGGGGCTCTGGGAAAAACAAGTCGGCACTTGGGGGGTGGCCCCAGGATCAGGCCCAGAGAACAGGGAAAAGCGCTGCGGTGGGCTTTAGAGGCGCCAAGTCCTCAGTGTCCTGTAGTGGGACAGGGACCATCTCCCTCCATGCCCCCCGCTCTGGGCATGTGTGTGGGGATAGGAACCCCCACACAGACCAGAAAGAGGCCTTGAGGGCTCTCCCCTGCCCTACCCAAGGGGTCCCCAAGAGAGCTGGGAGCTGTGGCCATGCTCCCAGCAGGTCAGGGATGAGGGGCCATGGCTGAGAGAGGAGGAAGTCACCTCTGCATGGGATGTGAAGGGGCACACACATATCGGTTGGCTCCTGAGGGACTCTCCCACATCTGTGACCTCGGTCTGGCTGGAGAGCTCTGGGGGCACATGTCTGAGGACACATGCTCTGAGCACCCTCTGAGCTGGCCTTTCCCCCTGGTCTCACCACCATCACAGGGCTGGGACACAGGTGAGCTCTCCCTTACCCCCATCCATGCAGAATCACGCAGCAGCCCAGTCCCTTCCAGACCTGGAGGGGAAACCCACCACACAACACCCAACATGAGTGTGCACACGTGTGCACACACATGAACACACATACGCACACACATGAACACATATGCGGACGCATGTGCACGCACTAACACTCATGCACATGCACATGTGCATACAAATACCCAAAAATACATGCACACTCACACACATCACACATGTACACACACGTGCACACATGCATGCATACATGCCCAAAACGTGCACACACACAGCCCTGGCGACCTGGGAGACATCTGGAGTTTAGATTATCCACTTTCTCCAGTGTCCACATCGAAGGACTTACCCACCCCAGGCCTGACACCCAGCCACGCCCTGTTCTGCCTGTCCTGGAGCTCGGAGATTGAAGAGGTTGGCGGATGCCTTTCTCTAGCCCAGCGCGTGCCTGCCTGGCCTGGGGGCTATAATACTGCAGGCGGTTGGTCTAGCACCTTGCATCTAGCGCCCTGGCCCTGTGGAGTCCCTGGGGGGGGCCAGGCTGCACAAGGAAGAAGGGGGAGGCTGAAGGAAGACAGGCCAGGCTCCACCCCTGGAAGAGCTGGGAAGGGTGTCAGTAGCCCCCACCGCACCCCAGCCTGACCCTCCGGCTCCGGGCCTTGGCCAGTGGGTGAAGGAGGGGGTGCTGGCTATGCTTGGGTTGCGGTGCATACTGAGAGGGCATTTGGCTGAAGAGTCTGGCTGGGGGAACGTCCCCTCTGGGGTGGACGGGGAGGAGGGGAGGCAGCCCAAACTCTTCCCTTCACAAAAATGCAGGAAGCGAGCAAGTCTCTGGCCTCAGCACAAGAGAGCAGGACCCTCAGAGGAGGGGTGGGAGAGGCCACGGCGCCCGGGACAGGCACTCCCTCCCACATCCACCTCCCACACTCCCATCCAGCTCCGATGCCCGTGCCCTCCCTCTGGAGCAGGCCTCCCCCACGTCTACTGGTCCTTTAGGGCTGCTCAGAGGGGGTGGCTCAGGGCCTTTGAGACCCCTCAGAACTGGAGTTCTGGAACATTCTCTTGCCCCTCTGGTGCCTCCAGGCCACACCCTCTGCTTCAAGGTGTAGACAGGCTTTCAAAGGAGTCGACCCATGTGGTCCTTGCTCCTGGGGAAGGGGGCTGCAGGGCTGGCGACTGTGAGGACCTCAAGGCCCCACCATAGGTTGTGGCAACTTGCGATTCATTTTGGTCTGGGGGAGAGGAGCCCCTGGTTATCTGTGGAGGAAGAGACAGAAACAGATCTCAGAGTGAGGTCCGACAGAGGCAACATTTTCTTTTGTCTTTTTCCTTTTTTTTGAGACAGAGTCTCGCTCTGTTGCCCAGGCTGGAGTGCAGTGGCACAATCTTGGTTCACTGCAATCTCTGCCTCCCAGATTCAAGCCAATCTCCTGCCTCAGCCTCCGGCCATCAGAGGCATCATTTTCAACCAGGACAGCCATCTGGACAACTTTGCCTCCCCCATTTCTGAGCAGGCTGATGGTCAGGGATGGGGGGATGCCAGCCTATGGGTGACCTCCCCATCCCCAAAACTCTAAACCCGACTGCCCCCCCCCCACACCCATCCCTGCCCCAGCCATTCAGCATAAAGGCCATAGATACCTAAGAGAAAGTGAGGACAGTGTTTGTTGAGCCTGTGGGATGTCATGGGGGGAGGGGCCAGGGCAGGACTGGCTGCAGCATGACCACTGTGGTGGCAGCCTTGGGCACTATGACAGCCTTTGGAACATGAACTATGCCTCCAAGTCTGCTTCTGGCCCTCTTGGACTATTTGCCCATGTTCCTGGTTGGAGCATTCAGGAACAGCAGGTAAAATATCTGCCTAAGGCCAGGTGTAGTGGCTCATGCCTGTAATTCCAGCACTTTGGGAGGCCAAGGCGGGTGGATCACCTGAGGTCAGGAGTTCGAGACCAGCCTGGCCAACATGGTGAAACCCTATCTCTACTAAAAATACAAAAATTAGCTGGGCGTGGTGATGGGCACCTGTAATCCCAGCTACTCAGGAGGCTGAGGCAGGACAATCATTTGAACCCAGGCGGTAGAGATTGCAGTGAACCGAGATTATGCCACTGCACTCCAGCCTGGGTGACAAGAGTGAGACTGTGTCTCAAAAAAAATAAAAATCTGCCTGAGAGCTTGGGCAGTTGAGAGGCCCTGCTGACTGCACACCCTGCAGCCCTCGGGAGCCACCTTGACCCCAGGCTCTAAAGCCATGCAGACCAGGGATCAAGCCCAGCTCCACGCTCAGCAGCAGCAGGACCTTGAGGTGAGCTATTCTGACCATCTGAGCCTCCATCTGCTGTAAAATGGGAATGATACAGTCCACCAATATAGTCCAGCTCACACAGGCGTTTAGGGGGATTAAGCAGGAGGACTTGTTCAAGGGCACAACCCAGCACCTGGGAGGTGGGAGGGTTCAACAACACCCCAACTGTGATTCCTGTGACTGCTGTACCTCACTGACACTAAGACGCCCATTTCCGCACATGTTGATGTCCCAAAATCGAGGCACACTTTACACATGTTGATGTCCCCAAAATCGAGGCGCACTTATCACAAATTGAGGCGTTGTGATAAGAACGCCTCCGGTCATCAATAAATTGGCAGCTTCTTGTTCTGAGCTGGTGGTAAATAAAATAATGGAGCCTCTTATCATTGATGGCCCCATTTCGATTGTATGAAATACAGTATCCCCCACCCTCCACTCCTGAATAGGTAGATCTGTAACCCCCTCCCCAGAGGCCTTCCAACTCCTGTTCCTCCATCCCTGCCCCCACCGCCCCGGCCAGGCTGGACACTCACAGCTCTGTGTCCTCCAGGGCCGGCGGGCGCTCCATCGCCTGCCGCCGCCTCCTCACGGCCCCCAAGATCTTCTTCGGGGCCCCAGGGGGGATGCTGATGCTGCGGAGGTCGAGGTCAGAGCACAGCATCAGAGCTTCGAGGTCGATCTTCTCCTGCCGCAGGAGGGCAGCAAAGTCCTCCATGTGCAGAGAGGCCAGGAAGGTCTCCAGAGGGCTGGTCTCGGGCTCCAGGTCTTCGTCCAAGCCCAAGTCCAGCTCGTCCCACGGCAGCTCCTCCCCACAGCTGCGGTCCTGCAGGCTGTTGGCACTGCCCAGGCTGTCGTCGTCCAGGCTGGGGGAGCTCTGCAGCCGACCTCTCGGCACGCCCACCCCGTCCAGCCCCCCATCCTCGCGGCCCAGTCCCTGCAGCCCACTGCTCAAGTAGTTTCTGCGGAACACCATGGTGCCCAGGCCGGGGCGGGTAAACAGGGGAGTCGTGGCCTGAATCGGTGCTGACCTCCGAGTGAGCAGGCTCGGCCGCCAGCGTGGCACGGGAGACGCTGTCCTCGTCCGAGAGGAACATGTCCCGGAGCGGGGCTCGGCCCCACTCCTTGGGGTTGGCGTAGGTGCCCTGGCGCACGAACATCACGTCACTGCCCAGCTGCAGGCCGGAGAGCGAGCGCACGCTCTTGCGCCCATCCTCGGAGACCTTGAAGGAGCCTTCGCCGCCCTGCTTTCGCCGCTCCAGCTTCTTCTGCATCTTGGTCTTGCCCCTGGACGTGCCGTGCAGCGTGGCTTGCGAGTAGGGCAGGTGGCTGCCCAGCGCCAGGTGCTGCAGCCGGCGGCTCAGGGTGCTGGACGTGAGGCTGGAGAAGCTGAGGGTGTCGGAGCGCTCGGCCAGCTCGCGCCGGTAGCGCCGCTCCATGCGCTCGTGGTGCTTGCGCTGCAGCTTGGCGCACTCGCGGATGCGCCGCTCCGCCTCGCGGAAGGCCTTGTCCTTCAGCTTGCCCACCAGCTTGGGGTTGAGGCTGCTCTGCTTGGCCGCGATGGAGTCCAGGTACCGCACGCACTCCATATGGCCCTTCATGGCGGCCATGTCCAGCGGCGTGTGGTAGTCATTGTCTAGGCACCAGATGTTGGCCCGAAGGACACCAGGAAGGACAGGCAGTGCAAGTGGCCATTGGAAGCTGCCAGGTGTAAGGGTGTGTTGCCCCAGATGTCACATTTGTCCGGGTCGCCCCTGCAGGGAGAGCACACGGGGGACGGGGGACGAGTCCTGGCTGGGGATGGAGGTGGAGGGAGTGGAGGTGGGGGAGGGGAGCTTCCCCACGGCCACAGCAGGCCCCAAAGGGACCGTGACCCTGAGACCTCTTCGACTCCAGGAGACCTGCAGGCCTGAGCCACCAAACAGACCTGGGGTGAGCCCAGGGGAAAATGGCCCAAGGTGTGCAGGGGGTGGGGTGACAGAGAAGGCAGGACCAGGGCGGGGCCTTCCCCGAGCCGACTGAGGGCTGGGAATCTCAGGGGATAAATATTTGATGCCCTGAGAGAAGGGTGTGAATTATTCATGGGGCCCTGCGCAGAGCTGGCCTAGAGCGGTGGTGGGCCAGGGCCGCTGGGTCTCTAGGCAGGCATGGTGGTGAGTGTGGCTGCGTGTGCCCAGTGACCATAAAGAGAAAGACCAGAGGGTGGTGTGTGCCGGGCCCCAGCCCCGGGTGAGTGCGTGTGAGGTGTGGGCTTGTGTGTCAGCAGGCACGGCCCTGTCTGCAGGGAGCAGGGCCAGGCCTGGCAAGCCCGAGCGTGAGAGGTGTTGGGCCTTGGCCTGGACCCGGAGGGGGAGTGCCAGGGCAGCCAGGACTGGAGGGGAGGAGGAGGGGGATCAGCTGCCCGTGCTCCAAAGCCCTCCCCTCCCCAGGCTGCCCTCTCTTTGGTATCCCTGAGAGGCTGGCTCACTTGAGCCTGTCCAGGGACCCCCGACAGCCCCCACAAGCACCTTCACACCAGAATGCGTCCCCCAGGGGAAGCTCCCAAGACTCCTCTGGAGCTCTCCCTCCCTTGGGGTCACAGCACAGCACCCCTGCCCTGAGCTAATGAGGCCACGAGGCCACCCCCCAGGCCTGGGGGAAGAATCACTCCTTTGTCTCAACAGCTCCCCGCACACCCGCTCCTGGGCCTCCCCCTCCTGGCTTCCAAGTCCTGCAGGCCAGTGTGGGGAAGGGCCCCCAGCACCCGACCCACACCCCATCAAACACCAGTCCTGACCTCTGGATGAATTGGGGCTTGGTGTAGCCAAAAGGAGCCCTCTTCCCCTCCTCCCATGAGCCTCTCTGAAGGGGTGACAGTGGCCAGTGTCACTGTGTGCCCTCCTGGGGTGGGGAGGGGCCAGTCAGCCTTGGCCTCCCAGGACATGCCTCAGTTGTCCAGGCTCCGAGGCTGCTCCCACCTGAGGCTGGGCCCAAGGAGAGGGCAAGAGGGAGGGGTCTCCTGTACCCACGACATGTTCAGGCCATAGCCCAGCGCCTGGCACCGGGGCCAGCTCAATCCCTGGCCCTCTCTCCCATGACCTGAGACTTCACATCAACTCTCCTGGGGTGTCCTGTCATCCCTCATACTGTCCAGGCCGCCCTGGTGTCCAGAACAACCTGACTTCTCTTTATAAAGCCATTGGACCTGAGGGAGTTGGTCACAGTCCTTTGACTTTAGCCCCAAGGAACCCATGTCAGTAACTCTGGTCTGGAGGTGGCTCAACTGCCACCTCCAGGCCCTGTCCCTGGCGCTGACACCTGCACTGGATGCCCACCCCTCCCCCTCGGACAACTCCAAAGGGAGGGGGAGGGGGAGAGAAGCCCCTTCAGGGTGAGCACATCGCAGCCTCCCCGTAGCTTAGCTGTGCCTGGCTGTAGGGGAGGGGCTTGGAGAGAGTTAATGGGGTGGCTGAACCAGTGACATTTGGCGCTGCGGACAGTGTCCATAAATCCCTGAAATGAACAGGGTGAGGGTAAGTGCTGTGACACTAGCCTGTCAGGGGAGGCGGGTGCTGGCTGGGAGAGCCCTTTGGATCCAAGGCTGGAGAGTGGGCAGTGAAGACCCCCTCCCTTCCTACCCCCAACTGCTGGCTCCTCCAGACTTCCCAGCCTTCTTCTGGGTCTAAGCCCCTCACACTGGCTCCAGGAGGACCCCAGCCAGGGAATCTCTCCCACCTTCCCCTCACTCTGCAGCAATCCCCCCATAATCAGGAAGCCCAAAATCCCAGTTTCTCCCCTCCTAGCCCCAAATACAGGTCACAAGTGTTACAAGTGTCAGATGCCTCTGCTTGGGTCCCCCCTCCACGTGTGTCTCTCCCACCAACACCAGGGTCTAAGGGTGCACCTGTCTGCAGGGGAAGGAAGCAGCTCCAAGGAGGAGCGGATGAGCCCAGGGACTCTGGGGTCTCAGGGGCTTCAAGGGCGGGGCTTCAAGGGTGCTGGGTGCGCTGTACTTACCCACGGCTCACAATGAGGCGCAGAGACTCGAGGTTGCCGTGGTAGGCAGCCCAGAGAGTGGGGGTCATGCCATCCTCGTCGGGGGCATTCAGCTCCTTCCGGGTGGCCTCCTTGAGGAGCTCCAGGTAGCCATCCCGGGCTGCCCGGTGGTACTGGTCGTTCATGGCGCCCGATGTGGATGGGGCGGGCCGGGGGCACGGGGAAAGGCCCTCCGCAGGGGAGGGCGGCGGGGTTAGGGATGAGGCATGAGGTTGGGGTAGGGGGGCCGGGCAGGGGCCGGGGCCACCAGCCCCCGCTGCCGCAGACGGAGGGTGCGGAGCGCCAGAGCCGCAACTGCTGGGACATCTGAGCCGCTCATCCGGAGGCGGGGGTGGGGGGAATCTCCCGCTGTCCAGGGAGCCGCCCCCGGTCTTCCCCTGGGTCCTAAACACCCCGAATGCACCTCAACGCACGAGGGTGACCCACGAGAGGCCCTGCCCCCCCCTTTTTCAAAAGTGCCCACCCTGGGGCCCCGCCCAATCCGGGGGACAGTCAGGGGTCCGTCCTCACTAGAGCCTGGGGCGCTGGGGCTCCCGATTTCTCCACCTGTCAGTGGAACAAGCCGAGAGCTGGGGAGGGGTGCCGAGGGCGGGGTGGGGGAGCTGCCCTGAGCCCCAGGACAGTGGGCCTAAGAAGGGGCACAAGCACCGACCGCGGTGCGGTGAGCGAGTGGGACTCCGCGAGCCCCGCCGCCGCCGCCCGCACGAGTCCCTCGGCCGCGCTCCAGCAGGGGGCGCTACAGGACTGGCAGCCGCTCCACGCGCCGCGTGGAACTTCGCACTCAAGCCCGGACTTCGCCGCATCCAGCGGAGCGGGGACCGGGTGGCGGGCAGGGCGGCAGGATAGCGAAAAAGGGAGCTTGGGTCATTGCGAGGACCGTGCGGGGAGGGGGGGCTGGGTTCCCATCCCGGGCAGCAGCAGAGGAGCACGAGGATACACGGTGCGCCGCGGCTGGAAGGCGTCGGGGTGCCCGCGGGCTTTCGGGACGTCTCTTGAGCTTAGCTCTCGGGGCTCTGGGCACCTGGAATGCTGCGCGCCAGGGCGCGGTGGGTACCGGGGGGTGGGGTGCCCTCTGGGTGTCGCAGTGCGGGGCCGCACCCGAGCCTGGCCGCACTGGGGTGACGGAGTGGGGTCGCCTCTCAAAGGGTAAATATGAATCTTGCCTTATCTGGCTCCCGCGGGCTCCTTCCTAAATTCACCTTGGAGAAAGATGGATCATGTGAGCGGGACTGAGAGCTTTATGGAGACGAACTCCCACAGCTGTAAATCACCCTGTCCTCCTGGGTATAAAGCGCCTGTCCAGCCCGGCGTATGAGAGAGGAGACGCTCACCGTCCCCTGACCCCCAGCTCACCCCCGGCTCCGGGCCCAGCCAGGTGGGTGCCCAGGGCCAGTGGGCCGTCGGACTTGGGGAGTGGGGACCCTTGGTGGGATCCAACCGGGTGCTGCCGCTTCTCCTTTCTTTCCCGTCCAGCGAGAGAAGCAGGTTCTGCGTTTTCTCTTCCCCTGTCCCAGCGCTTCCTCCAGCACCCGAAGCCCCCACCCTGCGGGTCGGGAACTCTCTAATCCCCAAATCTAGGGATGAGATGGTGAAAGGAGAGCCTCGGGGTTGACCCCGGGGTCCTGTCCGCTCCTCCCCCACAGTGACCCCTCTAGCCTCTGCCAGTCGCCCCGCCATGTCCGAGGAGCTGGCCCCGGGCCCCAAGGAGAGCCCCCCCGCGCCACAGGCGGGCCCCAGGGAGGTGTGGAAGAAGGGCGGCCGCCTGCTGTCGGTGCTGCTGGCCGTGAACGTGCTGCTCCTCGCCTGCACGCTCATCAGCAGCGGAGCCTTCAACAAGGTGGCCGTGTACGACACCGACGTGTTTGCGCTGCTCACCACGATGATGCTGCTGGCAGTCATCTGGATCCTCTTCTACCTCCTCCGCACTGTGCGCTGCCCCGGCGCGGTGCCCTACCGGGACGCGCACGCTGGCCCCATCTGGCTCCGAGGTGCCAGGGGAGGTGGGGGAGAGGTGGGGTGGGCACAGCAGGGACCTGGTGGCTGGGGGTTTTGCAGGATTTGCAGAGGTGGTTGATGTAGAAAGCCTAGAGCTTCCCTAGGGAGGACCAGGAGGGCCAGATGTGGCTGAGGGTGAGGTGGGCTGCAGTTAAGGAAAAAGGGGGAGGGCAGGGGTCCTGGGGGAGGGAGGAGTAGAGGTATGGATGGAGGGGGACCTCTTCACCACCGGTCGGAAGTTTGGAGAAGGCTGGCCACGGGAGGGCCTTTGATGGAGAGCAGGAACCAGAAGACTGCAGCCACTGAAAGAGCCCAGTCAGGGCCCTTTGCAGTATCTACACAGCCCCAAAGAAGAAGGGGGGACTTGGTAGCATGTCCATCCATCCCCCCCCATCAGTCATACACTCACCCTTCCATCCACCCATTCACCTTTCAGTCTGTCTATCCGCCTATCCACCTATCCTCCCGCCGTCCCCATTGATCCATCCAACTGTCACTCACTCACCCACCCGCCCACCCGACCAGCCTCCCATCCTCAGGGACGGTCCTTATCTCCCACCAGGTGGGCTGGTGCTGTTTGGAATCTGCACTCTTATCATGGATGTCTTCAAGACCGGCTACTACTCCAGTTTCTATGAGTGCCAGTCGGCCATCAAGATCCTGCACCCCCCTCATCCAGGCTGTGTTCGTCATCATCCAGGTGGGTGGAGGAGTGTCGCTGTGTGGGAGAAAGGAGCCCACACTTGGCCATTGGAGAGGAGCCAACAAGGGGTCGGAGACCTGAGCTCCACCTGCCTCCTATCCTGAGCAATTAAGCAAACTGGGAACAGGGCTGTGGGGAACATCACAGGAGTCCATCACTGTGGAAACACCGCATAATGAAGTGATATCCCAATGTGAGCTCCCACTTGGAGCTCTGCAATGTTATTTCAACCTAAGCAGTGCCAGTAGTTAACACCTAGGAGGTGTGAGTTGTGACAGCCAGCCTTGTCTCCTAGAACCTGGTCTGCCCTCCTTGGGTGCCCATAGGGGGCATCCGTGTCAGCCCAGGGTCCTGCCAGCTTGGCCCTTCTGTTCTGTATTTATTCAGAAATAAGGTCTGACTGTAAGTGGGACTTCTCAAACATTTATTTTGTTGTTATTGTTGTTGCATAAACAATACTTTGAAAGAGCTTCTGATTGAGCTGAGACAGGACTGCGCTTAGATGGGATCAGAAAAGCCCCCAGCCTTCTATCATGACCAGAATGGCACCATGGATGATGCCCTCCCCAGAAATATCACCCCTGCTGCCCAGGTTTCCACAATTCAGCACACGGATGGCCGTGGCATTTATGTAGCTTTAGTCTTTCACATTTTACGGGTCTGAAGAATACTCAGGTAAAATGAAAATATAGATATCCTCACATCACCAAATGGCATGGCAGGGATTCACAGGCAGCCAGACGACAGCAAGGCCTGGCAGGGTGACAGAGGATGAGGATGAGCAGGGGATTTTGTCAAAGAAGGTGAGAAGTCCACAGAGACTCCTGCCACCCTGAGCAAGACCTAACTTCAGGCTGACCTTGCTCCCAGAAAAAAAATAGGTAGTCAAAACTGTACCGGACCCCCACCTCCACACAAAATAAACCCCACCACGAGCAGAGCTTCACATGTGACACTTTGCAAACCTTTAAAGAATGGAGAACCACTATTTTATACAAACTGTGCCATAGAGTAGAAACAGAGACAGTGCTCCCCCACCTCATTTCTTTGAGACGGGGTCACGCTCTATCACCCAGGCTGGAGTGTAGTGGCACAGTCTCGGCTCACTGCAACCTCCGCCTCCTAGGTTCAAGCGATTCTCATGCCTCAGCCTCCCAAGTAGGTGGGATTACAGGCACACGCCACCATGCCCAGCTAATTTTTTTGTATTTTAGAAATGGGATTTCACCATCTTGGCCAGGCTGGTCTTGAACTCCTGACCTCAAGTGATCCACCCACCTCAGTCTCTCAAAGTGCTGGGATTATAGACATGAGCCACCGTGCCCAGCCCCCCACCTCATTTTGTGGAGCTAAAATAAACCTGATAATTCAGTGTAAGGGTTCCTCAGGCAGAGAGAACAAGATGGCATGGACATGGATGCGCCGCTGTTTTGTCCATCTGTGGAGTAAATGATTCTCACCACATTCTCTCAATACAGACCTACTTCCTCTGGGTCTCCGCTAAAGACTGTGTTCACATCCACCTGGATCTGACCCGGTGAGAACCCCACCTTGACGCCCGTGCCCAGCGCGCCGGTGTTGGCCTTGCAGGAGAGATTCAGGCTTTCCACCCCGGGGCAGGGCCCCTCTGTATGCCCCCTGGGTCGGGTTGCAGCCAAGGTCTCCTTGCTTTGTTAGGCTGACTTCCACTACCCTGAGGGACTCTTTCTCCCAGGGGAGGGAGTGGTGGTGGCCCGGACCCCTGCAAAGCTCCTGGCCCTCTCTTGGGTGGCACACCAGCCAGGCTGTGTTCCTACTGAAATCAGCTTCACTGTTCACACAGGGCCTGGCTGCTTTCTCATTTCCTAACTCCAGCTCTCAGTATTGCTCCCCAGCCCGCCACCCGCCAAAGGGTCACAGGCCTCTTGTCCCTGCCCCCAACCCCAAACAGGTGCGGTCTCATGTTCACACTCACCACCAACCTGGCCATCTGGATGGCGGCCGTGGTGGATGAATCTGTGCACCAGTCCCACTCCTACAGCAGTTCTCACAGCAACACCAGCCACACCCGTCTTGCCTCTGACCGTGAGTTTCATCTCAATGCTGGCCCTGTAGGTACCAGGCCTAGGGCCGGGTGCTTTGTGAATTTGTAACGTCAGTCTCCCGTTCCCTCATAAGGGCATAGAAGCAAAGGAGAGAGCCAGGGGGCTCGTCCTGCTGCAGGATTTACCTCTGCAGTATAAGTGTAGGTGACCCCAGAAGGAGAGTATCGGGGGCGTCCTTTATCCTTGAGGCTGCAGCCCTGGCCCCCCTTCCAGTCTCCATCCCATCAAGAAGGGACCGACTAAGTGCAATGGCTCATGCCTGTAATCCTAGCACATTGGGAGGCCAAGGCAGGCAGATTGCTTGAGTTCAGGAGTTCGAGACCAGCCTGAGCAAGATGATGAAACCCTGAGTCTACAAAAAATACAAAAAATGAGCCGGGTGTGGTGGTGCATGCCACCTCAGTTAGTATGGGAGGCCGAGCTGAGAGGATCGCTTGAGTCCGGGAGATTGAGACTGCCATGAACCATGATTGTGCCACTGCACTCCAGCCTTAGTGATAGAGTAAGACCCTGTCTCAAAAAAAAAAAGAAGAAGAAGAAGAAACCCTCAGTTTCTTTATCTGCAAAGCCAGCTGGGCTAGCTCTCAGGATGAAAAGAGACGTTTGCCAAGCCCCAGGGTATCCTGTCCTACAAAGCACATTCTGGAGTCAAAACTCCTTTCCATGTGGTACAAACAGAAGTGACGGGATGGTCATGTGGAGACTTGGACGTTGCAGCTGGCTTCCTGGGCTGAGTCAGATGGTGGGGAGGGCCGTGAGGAAGCTTGAACGTTAGATTCCCAAGAGGGCCACTTTCTATCTCAGGGAGCCAGGGCTGGAAGGGATGGAAGGAATTGAATGGGGTGAAGTGGGCAGCCCTGTGGTTTAGACTGTTCTTTCTTTTGAGACAGAGTCTTGCTCTGTCGCCCAGGCTGGAGTGCAGTGGTACGATCTCGGCTCACTGCAACCTCCACCTCCTGGGTTCAAGCAATTCTCATGTCTTAGCCTCTCAAGTAGCTGGAACTACAGGCACATGCCACAATGCCAGGCTAATTTTTGTATTTTTAGTAGAGACGAGGTTTCATCATGTTGGCCAAGCTGATCTCAAACTGCTGACCTCAGGTGATCTGCCAGCATCGTCCTCCCAAAGTGTTGGGATTACAGGTGTGAGCCACCGCTCCTGGCCCAGACTGTTCTTACTGAGCACTGATGTGTCCCACAGTCTCTGGCACACAGTAGGTGCTCAAGAAATATTTGTGAAATAAAGGAGTTCGCCACACCCTGTGAAGGTATGAGGGATACCGTGGTGAATATAGCAGTCGTGACAGGCAGGAACCCTGCCTTTACAAAGGTCACAGGCTAGGGCGAGCACAGAGGCTCATGCCTGTAATCCCAGCACTTTGAGAGGCCAAGGCGGGCAGATCACCTGATGTCAGAAGTTCGTGACCAGCCTGGCCAACATGGCGAAAACCTGTCTGTACTAAAATTACAAAAATTAGCCAGGCGTCGTGGCGGGCTCCTGTAATCCCAGCTACTCAGGAGAATCACTTGAACCCAGGAGGCGGAGGTTGCAGTGAGCCGAGATCATGCCATTGCACTCCATCCTGAACAAGAGTGAAACTCCATCTGAAAAAAGAAAAAAAAAAACGATCACAGGCTAGGGGTGAGACCTCTCTAGGAAGGCGGGAGGGCAGTCCAGCCTCGTGTCTTTCTCTCCACAGCAGAGCGTTCGGGCAACCCAGTTGGAGGAGACTCTTGCCTCTGCAGCACGGCCATCTGCCAGATCTTCCAGCAGGGATACTTCTACCTATATCCCTTCAACATCGAGTACAGCCTCTTTGCCTCCACCATGCTGTATGTCATGTGGAAGAATGTGGGCAGATTGCTGGCCTCCACCCCTGGCCACAGCCACACCCCCTCCCCGGTGAGCCTCTTCCGGGAGACCTTTTGCCGGCCCAGTTCTGGGCCTGCTGCTCTTTGTGGCGGGGCTGGCTGTATTCATCATCTACGAGGTTCAAGTGAGCGGGGAGGGGGGCCGCATCCGGCAGGCCCTGGTCATCTACTACAGCTTCAACATTGTCTGCTTGGGACTCACGACCTTGGTCAGCCTGAGTGGCTCCATCATCTACCGTTTTGACCGCCGGGCCATGGACCACCATAAGAACCCCACTCGCACCCTCGACGTGGCCCTGCTGATGGGTGCAGCCCTGGGTGAGTACGCCATCTCCTACTACTCCATTGTGGCCGTGGTGGCGGGCACGCCCCAGGACCTGCTGGCAGGGCTCAACCTCACAGACGCGCTGCTCATGATCGCCCAGCACACCTTCCAGAACATGTTTATCATTGAGAGCCTTCACCGAGGACCACCCAGGGCTGAGCCTCACAGTACACCCCCCAAGGAGCCCTGCCAAGGCCTCACCTTCACCAACCAGGATGCCCTCCACACCTTGCCTGCCTGCCCACCCACCCCCGGGCTGGTTAGCCCCAGCCCTGCAGACCAGCAGGAAGCAGTGGCCATCATCTCAACCCCCAGAAGCCACTGGAGACGCCGGTGCCTAAAAGACATTTCTCTGTTTCTCCTGCTCTGCAATGTGATTGTGAGTAGTTGCGGGGGAGGAAGGGGTGGGCTTGGGGAGAAGAAGAGGCTGAGGAAGGATCCTCTTGCAGGTTTAATCACTTGGCCTTCTCTGTCTTGTCCACAGCCCACCTGAGAATCTTACAGCTCTCTAGGAAAGGAGCAGGTTCAGAGGGGGCCAGCGGTAGCTTTGGGGCAAATGGCATCTCAGGGCACACAGAGAATATGAAATTCTAGCATTCTGGCATCTAGGCACCGGATAGAGCTGGAGGGGTCCCAGGGAAGGTTGACACAGGGGCTGGGCGGAGGTGAGAGGGGAGCTGAGAGCTGATGTGGAAGGTGGGGGCCCTCACCCCACAGTGGGAGGTGTGACTGCTCCTGGGAACTTGTGACCTGCCTGCTTCTCAGAATAATTGGAGCAGCATCAGGAAGTAGCGGAGACCAGTGTAAGTGTGAGCGGTCTGTTAGCAGAGTGAAGTGGCAGGCCAGCTGGGAAGGAGGGCATCTACTATTGTCACCCCCTCCCCAGTGACTCAGCAAAGATTAAGAGCAACAGACTTGTCCGGGCACAGTGGCTCACGCCTGTAATCCCAGCACTTTGGGAGGCCGAGGCAGGAAGATCACTTGAGGCCAGGAGTTCGAGACCAGCCTGACCAACATAATGAAACCCCATATTCACTAAAAATATAAAAATTAGCCAGGTGTGATGGTACCTGCCTATAATCTTAGCTACTCAGGAGGCTGAGGCAAGGGAATTTCTTGAACCCAGGAGGAAGAGGTTGCAATGAGCTGAGATCATGCCACTGTACTCCAGTCTGGGCAACAAAGCAAGACTCTGTCTCAAAAAAAAAAAAAAAAAAAAGACCAATAGACTTCACCCAATACAAATATGTTCTCTATATAGAAGCACCCCAGGGCAGAAACACTGGGAATGAAGGTATACCCCAATAGGGAAAGGCTCTTGGTGTTTCTAGTACAACTCAAGACAGAAATGGCCCAGTGGGGCTTACAATTACCTCTGATATAGAAACATGTACCTATGTGAGTACATCCCAAAGAGAAGAAAACACTTCTAATGAGGTTTCACTCAATAGAAAAACAGTCCTTTTAGCTTTAAAAATATCCCTAATATAGAAAATTACATAATGTGGGTATATCCCACAGAGAAAGATCCCAGAGTGAATTCTACCCCATGAAATCCCACCTGCATGAGGTGAACCAGCAGCCCTAACTACGAGCTGTTCTTAGTGAGTCCCACTGTGAAGGGCCATCCTCCAGGACGTGGTCCCCCATAGATGTGGGATGATGCCATGCAGGAGCCTTCCAACAGAGTTAATTTCACTTAAAAACAAAAAACAAAAAAAAAAAAGGCCAGGAGCGGTGGCTCACGCCTGTAATCCCAGCACTTTTGGAGGCCTGGGAGGCCGAGGCGAGTGGATCACAAGGTCAGGAGTTCGAGACCAGCCTGACCAACATAGTGAAACCTCGTCTCTTCTAAATATACAAAAATTAACCGGATGTGGTGGCATGTGCCTGTAATCCCAGCTACTCAGGAGGCTGAGGTAGGAGAATCACTTGAACCTGGGAGGCGGAGGTTGCAGTGAGACGAGATGGTGCCACTGCACTCCAGCCTGGGCGACAGAGCGGGACTTCGTCTAAAAAAATAATAATAATGTGGTTATCAATCTCTGACCCTATTAGCAGAACCAAAAGGCCCAGACCTTAGCATGTCTTGGACCGGCTTTGGTGCCTGTCCCCCTGCCCTCTGGCCCTGACCCCACCTTCCACCCAGGCCCAGCTTATAGGCTAGGGGCCACCTTCTGGGAGGCTATTCTTGCTCCAGGTATCTGAGCCTAAATCACCTCCAATAGCACCTTCTCCATCTCCTTCATTTTCTAGGACAGAACAGGCTCAGAGTGCCTGTTGAGACTGCGATGTGCCCAAGGACACAGTTAATTGGGGGTAGGGGTGGGGCTAGGCTAAAAATCCTTGTTCTTTGCTTCTTACTCATACTTGAACCTTCTGAGCTCATAGCCAGAGAGAAAGCAGGATTCCAGCATCCACCTCCTCCCAGCCCTGGGAAGGGAGAAGGGGATGAGGAGAGAGCTGGAGGGCAGAGCTCAGGAAGGGATAGGGTGGAGTGGCCTTCTGTCTGAACCCAAACCCCCTCCCCTTAGGCTATCTGATTCTGCCGCCCTCACCCCTGTGCACGCAACCCCCCAGGACAGAGCTGCTGATTTCCCTGTTTGTACCTCTTCTAGTGAAACCTCTTCTCCCTCCCCCATCCCACACTGAGACCCTGCTAAGATTTTGGGAGAGGCAATCACAGGTGGACTCCTAGCCTGGGATGGCAAATTCAGTTGGGCGTACTTCCTGAGCCCCTTAGAGAGTGCCAGATCCTGTCCAAAATACTGGAGTTACCCATTCACTGACACCCAGCCCTCCCTGTCCACCAAGCTAGAAGGATGGGCTCCCATCTTGCCACAGCGCAGCAAAGCCCACAGAAATGACCCACAGGCTTCCATCCGGGCCGGCTCCTGAAATGCTCCTCTCTCCACACAGCTGTGGATCATGCCGGCCTTCGGGGCCCGCCCTCACTTCAGCAACACAGTGGAGGTGGATTTCTACGGCTACTCCCTCTGGGCGGCCATCGTCAACATCTGCCTCCCTTTCGGCATCTTCTACCGCATGCACGCCGTCTCCAGCCTGCTGGAGGTTTACGTGCTGTCCTGAGGCCTCCGACAGAGACATGATGGGGGAGCGAGAAGAGGAGACTGAGCTCCTGTGCCCGCTCAGACACCCCCCTGGGAATGAATCCCAGCTGGTACCATATGACAGCCCATTGTGTGCTGGTCCCAGAGTGTAATTTTCACAAAAGTTATTTTTCCAGGTTGAATTTTTAAATCACAATCAGGACAGGCACATCCACCCCAGTATGACGGTGGGGCAGGAGATGACTGGGGAAGGGAGACCTCTCCTGGCGGCATTTCTAGGACCAGCAAGATCTGGAAGTGCTGGCTCCGGCTCCACCTCTAATCCTGCCCTGGGGCCTGGCCAGTGCACTGCCTGGAGCTGGAAACCAATAAACCTGTGATTCACCCCCATCCCCCACTGTTTGTCTCCATTGTCCCATCTAAGATGGTCACAGGAGAGGATCTTGGGGTTCAGAGCAGGAGAGGGCCCCTGGAGATTTTCAGATCTCAAGCTTTGTAATGTGTGAGCAAAATCCATGTGACAGACTAGCTACAGAGTAGGTAACGGGAGTTCCCAAACTGCCATCTTCCTCTTCCCTTTATCTCCAGGTGACATATACATGTAATCTTTTTTTTTTTTTTTTTTTTTTTTTTTTGAGACAGGGTCTCACTTTTTTGCCCAGGCTGGAGTGCAGATAGCTCACTACACCCTCAACCTCCTGGACTCAAGAGACCCTCCCACCTCAGCCTCCTGAGTAGCTGGAACTACAGCTACTACTGCCACCACACCTGGCTACATTTTTTTTTTGTGTGTGTGTATTTTTTGTGTAGATGGGGAGTCTCACTTTGTTGCCCAGGCTGGTCTTGAACTCCTGGGCTCAAGTAATCCTCCCGCCTCGGCTTCCCAAAGTGCTGGGATTACAGGCATGAGCCACAGCACCCAACCTAATCATTTTTTTATGTGTCCCATGACACAAGAAAGTTTAGGAAGCAATGACCTAGTCTAATGTCTGCATTTTACAAAAAAGAAGCTGAGGCCCAGAGAGGTAAAGTGACTTGCCCAAGGTCACACAGCTACAAAACACCAGAGCCTTTCTGCTAGGAACAATAATTTTAAACTTTGTTTTCAAGCAGATCATTTTTTCCCCTTCAAATAAAATACTACAGGAACCCAAGTTTATAACACAGATGTAGGCCGGGCGCAGTGGCTCACGCCTGAAATCCCAGCACTTTAGGAGGACAAGACAGACGGATCATTTGAGGTCAGGAGTTCAAGACCAGCCTGGCCAACATGGAGAAACCGTGTCTCTACTAAAAAATACAAAACTTAGCTGGACATGGTGGTAAGTGCCTGTAATCCCAGCTGCTCAGGAGGCTGAGGCAGGAGAATCGCTTGAACCCAACAAGCAAAGGTTGCAGTGAGCTGAGATCAGGCCACTGCACTCTAGCCTGGGAGACAGAGCAAGACTCCGTCTCAAAATAAAAATTAAAAAAAAAGATGTAAACAGGGCAATTCTAGTTTAAGAGGAGTTGGGAGACTCAGATCCTCACCACCTGGGCCTCTCCTGACCTCCCCTTGCCCCAGGAAGTCCACTGGGAGTTTCCCCTAAGTCCTGGGGATTCTACTCTACAAAGGGTGTAGAGATGCTTAGGATGGAAGACAGCAGAGAGATGGGAAGGAGGCTCCACAGTTAGAAGAAGAGTGAAAGGTGGGGGTGACCATGCAGAGTCAGGGGGAGGGGGAAGGGCTGGGCGGGACCCACGAAGCAGAAGGCATTTGGGGGGAGAGCATGGGAACAGCAGCACCTGGAGTTCAGGAGGCTTTGAGGAAAGTGTGCCTGCACCCTGTCAGCAGGAGGTGAGTAGTTCTCAGAGGCTGCAGGTGGAGCTGAGGAGGCCTCCTGCCCGGTCAAAATGGGGCTCTGCTCCAACTCTCCCCCTATCAAGTTCAGGTTTGACTTAAGGGAGATACAGGGTCCTCCAGGCGGCCTCCAGGCCTGGGGCTACGTAGGTCACAGGTAAAAGACACTCCAGGCCTGGAGTAAGGGCGTCCATTCCCAGCTTGATTACCAAAGGAAAGCCAGGCCTGAACCCCACAAGCTCTTTACTGCGGGCCTAAGAACACTGCACCCCTCTCACCCCAGGCCGAGGGCGGGATGCGAGCTGCAGACCCTGCGGGCCCACACCTGCACCGCCCTCGGCCCCGCCCTCTTGCCCAGCCGCCTCGCAATTGGCTGCACCCTCTGGGTCCGAGCCCCCGGCAGGGTAATTAAAGAGGGATTAATGAGATTTCCAAAGTCAACAGAAAAATCGATGGGCCGCGGAGTCCGAGCGGCGGCTGCGCAGTCCTGCTGGGGGAGGGCGTCGGGGGCATCGCTCTCACCTGGGGACTGACGATCCGATCCGCGCAGCGCCCGCGGTCGGTACTTAGCCGGCGGCGATGCTTGCCCCAGTCTCAGGTAAGCCCGGAGCGCCGGCGGAGCTTTCCCTGCTAGCGCACCCCAGACACTGGCACACAGTACGCCCCCAAAGCGGGGTTCACGAGTAGGGGCTGCAGGGATTTGAGCGGGAGAGCGGGGTGACTGTGGTGAGGTCAACTCCCTTTGATCCGAGGCCGGCCTCTTGCCCGCCCTTCAGCCCGGGCTCTGCGCCTCTACTCCTTTCCGTGGACCCGCGGCGCACGAGGGCCGCAGGGCGCGGCTCCTCCCGGCCGGGCCCACACAGCAGAAAGTGGGCGCGGAGGCCTGGGGTGTGGGGTTGGTTGGGGCTGTCTGGACGCCCGGTCTAGGGCACGCACGAAGCGGCTGCCCCCCGGCCCCACAGTCCCTTAAATGGCTCGGAAGGAAATCCCGAAGGCGCCCGCGCTCAGCAGCCTCCCGGGAGCCGGCCCTGAGTTCCTGGGCCCGACGGCTTCGCGGCTTTCATCACCGCCTCTAACCGAGACCCACAAACCAGTTCGGTGTCCCGGCTCTCCCTTGGACTGGCGTCGTGCCCAGGGGCGTGCTAGGGGGCGGCGGAGTCCTCCTTGTCAGTTCCAGGCGCCCTAGCCCTAGCCCTCTGCCTGAGACCCCTACATGCCCATCCAGCCCCCTGCCCAGCCGGGGGACTAAATTCGCTCCTTTGAGGGCTCACTCCAGCGGCCTTTGGAGGGTTGGACCCCAGGGTGGGAGATGTGGGAGATGGGGGAGACTGTTAGGGCAAAGACCCCAGAGGGAGAGAACCTGGAACCTTGTCCCCCCAGTGTCCCGTCCAGTCTGAGTAAAACCCACCCTTGAAATTCACCAATAATCCGGACTCCTCCCAGCTCTCCAGGACCTGAAACAAACTGGAAGGAAATGCAGAGACAGCTGACACTGAGCTTTCTGGGCGCCAGGCATTACTCTCTACCTGTGCTTTCATGTATTAAATCATGTAAATATGATAAAGCCCCTGTTTGGTATTAATCCCTTCCTTTATTCGTTCAGTATTGTTTTTCTTTTGAGACAGGGTCTAACTCTGTCCCTCAAGCTGGAGTTCAGTGACGTGATCACAGCTCACTGCAGCCTTAACCTCCCAGGCTGAAGCAATCCTCCCACATCAGCCTCCCAGGTAGCTGGGACTACAGGGGCATGTCACCACACCTGGCTAATTTTTTGGTATTTTTTGTAGAGGCAGGGTTTTGTCATGTTACCCAGGCTGGCCTCCAACTCCTGGGCTCAAGGGATCTGCTCACCTCAACCTCCCAAAGTGCTGAGATTACAGGGGTGAGCCACTGAACCCAGCCTTATTCAGGAAGTCTTTATTGAGCATCTACTATGCACCAGCTACTATTTCATAGTTGTGTATTCATTTTGCAGATGACAACACTGAGGCACAGAGTCTAAGTAGCTCTCTGTAGTAGTCTCAGTAGTCTAAGATGACAGAGGTAATAAGTGCTGGAATCTTGGCTCTTGATAATTAGTCTACCCTGCTTGGGGGCTGGGGGAGAGCGTTCTGGGGAAGGTGAAGTAGAGCAGTTAGGGTTGGGAGGTATGGAGCAGGGAAGCAGCCCTGTGAGCCCCAGCCTTGTTCAACTTGGGTGGGGGAGCCTAGGAGGGAAAGATAAAGATCATCTGGAGTCTCCTCCCCTGCCAGCCTGGAAAGAGTTTAATGGGGGAGGGTCTCTGTCCACAGCTCTGGTGCTGAAAATTCCCCAGAAGACTACAGAGTCAGTGGGCAAACACTGGGTGAATGTCACATCTGTGCTAGGTTTGAGGGTCTGAGTTAAGCAAGGCCCGCTCTCTGTCCTGGAGGAGTTCCGGGCCTTAATGAGAGCCAGCTACACCCACAGCACACCAAACAGGGCACACCTACTCTTAACAGAGGGGGAGTGGCCCCAGCAAAGTAGTACCAGAAGGCTTAGGCAGAGAGTAAGGCTTTCCAGGTGGGTGGGGGAGGATGGGCAAGTGGTGGGCAGGGCAGAAAGAAGAGCAGTGTCCAGGAGGGATGGCAGGAAGCAGGAGACCATGGGAGAAACACAGAGCTCTCTACCTGGGCCTGGGTGGATGTGGGAAGCGGGTGCCTTGAGTGCGACAGGGGAGGTGGGTGGGGGACAGGGGAGGGGACAGAACTTGGGCAAGGATGACAGTGGACTAGGAAAGGAGAGAAAATCATTTGTAGAATCTCAAAAAGAGGCTCAAGTTTTAGTGCTCCATCTGCCCCTGAAGAGAATAGCAGAAGGTATACATTTGGAGCAGGTGGGTGGGCAGCGGAGAATGGGAGTTTGGAGAGGTTGCATTTTCAAGCCAGATATGGTGATGAAGGTCTTCTGGTGCTGCAGAGAGGGCACATCTGAAGCTCCTGAAGCCCGGGGTCTCAAGGGAGAGATAGAGCAAAGCACAGCTAATGGAAGCAGAGGACAATGGGTGATCAGCATGGGGTGCAGTGGGAGTGCTGATCAGGGAGGGCTGCAGAGACAAGGTGGGTCTCTGCTGAGTCCTGAAGGACAAGCTAGAGTTAGCCAAGGGCCGAGAGGGGTAGGCATTAAAGGCAAAGGGTGGGGTGTCGGCAAAGACTGGGGGCATTCCAGGAAGGGCAGCAAGATGGTGTAGCCCAAGGAGAGGGGGAGTAGGGTCTGAAGATGTTGCCGGAGAGCTAAGCTGTAGCCAGACCAGGAAGCAGCAGCAGCTACCCTGCCTTGGGCAGAGAACCTGGAACCTTGTCCCGGTCCATGCTAATCATACACCTCTCATTTTGAGAGGCCATTGCAGGCTGTGTCGTAGTTTGGACTTTATACTGAGGGCAGTTAGTTGCCTTTGCAGGACTTTCAGTAGGGGAGAGGTACTCTGGGAAGGGAGCCCAGTCCAAGAGAGTGAGGAAGGGGGCCCAGACCTTGCAATGATTGAGGTCAAGAAAAATCCAGGCCAGGCACAGTGGCTCACACCCATAATCCCAGCACTTTGGGAACCTGACACAGAAGGATCACTTGAGGCCAGGAGTTCAAGTCCAGCCTAGGCAACATAGCATGACCTCGTCTCTGTAACAAAAATTTTAAAAATTAGCCAGGTGTGATGGCACATGCCTGTAGTCCCAACTACTCATGAGTCTGAATCGGGAGGATCACTTGAGCCCAGGAGTTCAAGGTTGGAGTGAGGTATGATGGTGCCACTGCACTCCAGGCTGGATGACAGAGCAAGACCCTGGCTCTAAAAATAAATAAATAGAAACCTAAGAGCAACTTGTGAGCTGGAATGAACAAGCTTGGGGCCTAGGAGAATGCAAGGGCTGAGGGGGAGAGGCAAAGAGGACACCCAGTTCTCTGCTAGGAGATGCGGAGATGGAGATACCACTCTGAGATTGTGACCATTAGGAAGCAAGAGAATGGGGATGGCGAGCACCTAGAACCCTGAGCCCAGAGCACGAGGGCAGCGGCAGGACCAAGGAAGAGCCTGGGCGGGACAGGGGGTCTCTAGGGAGCCTTCCGAATCAGCTCAGCCTCCCCCACCAGGAGAGCACCCAGAAGCAGCGGAACTGTCCCCACTCTCAACAGCAGCTCAGTCCCACCAGGAAGGAGTGCTCAGTGGGGCGAGCATGCTGGACTCAGAGCTGCAGGCATTGGGTGGCCCAAAAGCTGGTCTAAGCAAGTGGTGACAAAATGGTTGGCCTGAGTGAATGCTTGGGAGAGATGAGGGAGTGGCAGGAAACATTCAGGAAAAGAGGAGGGTAAAGATTGTGTTTCCTATGTGACGCCAGGCACTCATGGTGCTTCTGGGAGTGGGGGGAAGGGGTACAAAAAGGGAAGTCAGTTCCTTCAAAGTCAAGGGCATGGCAGCGGTGCTGATCTGGGCCTGTCCCATGCTCTCTGCAGACATTGTAAATCAACCCCAGAAACTTTTCCTTAAACCTTTAATGTATTTTAAAATTATTTTATTTATTTGTTTATGTTTAAAAGCAGGGTCTTGCTCTGTCACTCACTGCACATGATTGGAGTGCAGTGGCCTAATCATAGCTCACTGCAACCTGGATTTCCTGGGTTCAAGCCATCCTCCTGCCTCACCCCCCCTGAGTAGTTAGGACTATAGGCATAAACCATCATATATGTGAACACACACACACACACACATATATAAAATTTTGGTAGAGATGGTGTCTTGCTATGTTGGCCAGGCTGGTCTTAATCACCTGGGCTCAAGCAATCCTCCTACCTGAGCCTCCCAAAGTGCTGAGATTACAGGCATCGGCTACCATGCCCAGCCTAAAATTACTTTTAATTGCATAAGTACTATGCTCATTTAAAAAAAAAAAAAAAAAAAACTAGAACAGTAAGCTAAAAAGTCTACGACTCCTAATCCCAGTACCCTCATCCCAGAAGAATCTCCTATTGTGAAACTGATGGGTATCATCTAGGCCAGGAGTTCCACAGTCCCCAGGCTGAGGACCAGTACCGGCCCATGGCCTGTTAGGAACCAGGTCAAACAGCAGGAGATGAGCCATGGGGAGGGAGCAAGACAGCCAGAGCTCCGCCTCCTGTCAGATCAGCAGTGCCAATAGATTCTCATAGGAGCATGAACCCTGTGAACTGCACATGCGAGGGATCTAGGGGTTGCCCACGGCTTATGAGAATCTAATACTCGATGATCTGAAGCAGACCAGTTTCATCCTGAAACCATCCCCCACCCTCCATCCATGGAGAAATTCTCTTCCAGGAAATTGGTCACTAGGGCCAAAAAAGTTGGGGACCGCTGGTCTAGACCTTTTAAAAGTAATTGTCTAGGTGCTTGTATGTTCCCATAATACAGTAATGTTTCAGATCATCCCCATTCTTTCCTACCAAGCCCAGACACAGCCTCAGGATGCTTCTCTACAAAACATTTTAGGCAATCATTTCCTAACCAATCAGCGTCAGGATAAGAGAGGACACCAACTTGCCCTCCCTGATGTCAGAAGTGAAATTCCCTCCCAGGGGGCGGAGGACACCACTGCCTTTTGATGGCAAAAAGTCACAGCCCTGGAAACTGACCAGGCACGAGGCAGACGCTCACCTTAGGATCAGGCAGAAGTCAGGAAGTGAGGTTGAGAGGGAGGACAAGATCCTCACACCAGCCAAACTAATTCCCCATGTTTTTGTGCAGCACAAAGGGTTTCCATAGGGTCTCCTGGTCTGTTTGAACCTCCTCAGGTCCTGTAAGGCAATTGGGCAGCTGCTGTTAGTTCAATGTCCCAACCAGAGAGGCTGCATAGCTGGCCCTGGGTCACACAGTAGTTAGAAGCAGGGTAGACTTGAACCAGGTCAGCCTGGCAGTTAACCGAGGACGCTTTCTCCATCTCCAGCCCCTGCTGAGGCTCCACCCATGCCTTCTCCAGAAGCACAGGAGACTGAAGCAGCCCCAGAGAAGAAGAACCCAGTGGACGTGGGAGCCGAGGAGACAGCGGCCGCTGCCCAGCCCCGGCAGAAGTCCTGGCTGGTGCGGCATTTCTCCCTGCTGCTGCGGCGGGATCGACAGGCCCAGAAGGCCGGGCAGCTCTTCTCGGGGCTCCTGGCCCTGAATGTGGTGTTCCTGGGCGGGGCCTTCATCTGCAGCATGATCTTCAACAAGGTGGCCGTCACTCTGGGCGACGTGTGGATCCTGCTGGCCACGCTGAAGGTCCTCTCCCTGCTCTGGCTTCTCTACTATGTGTCGAGCACCACTCGCCAGCCACACGCCGTGCTCTATCAAGACCCCCACGCGGGGCCCCTCTGGGTTCGGGGTGAGTGTTGGGATGCTGGGGGGCCAGGCAGGGACGGGGAGGGAGAGTCGGTTCCGGGCAGGTGCCAACGCCCACCCGCACGCCCGGCTAGGCTCCCTGGTGCTCTTCGGCAGCTGTACCTTCTGCCTCAACATCTTCCGAGTGGGCTATGACGTGAGCCACATCCACTGCAAGTTGCAGCTGGAGCTTGTCTTCCCTGTCATTGAGATGGTCTTCATCGGCATCCAGGTGATAAGTTTCTCCCATCCCCATGCCCTATCTACCCATGCCGTGTGCACATCTCCCACTACCTATACCTAAGAACAGCCACATAGGCAAATACCAAACACCCCAGGGTCTTTGCACACACACCACACCCCTCACACAAGTGTTCACGTCCACACATACCCATGGGTTCCTGCATCAACACACACACCGTGTCACTGACATAGACACTTAGAAGTCCAGCTGTCTGTGTGTATGTAGGCATATCCCTGAATATATACTCCCTATAGGCACAAACCTCCTCTTAAGAATATGACCGCCACCGGCGGGGCTCATGCCTGTAATCCCAGCACTTCGGGAGGCCAAGGCAGGTGGATCATCTGAGGTCAGGAGTTCAAGGCCAGCCTGGCCAACATGGTGAAACCCCATCTCTACTAAAAATACAAAAATTATCTGGGCATGGTGGCAAATGCCTGTAGTCCCAGCTACTCGGAGGCTGAGGCAGGAGAATCGCTTGATTCTCCCGGCATTGTACTGGGTGCTTCATTCCCACTGTCTGCTTCATTTCCCTCTATAAGAAGGTATTTCCCCAAAGGGTGGGCTTTTTGGTCCCTTTTCAGAGCTTAGGCAACTAAGGCTCAGAGATGGTTTGCCACTGACTCAACACCACACAGCAAACAGCAGTGGAGCCGGGATTCCAACCCAGTCTTTCTCCCTGTGTCTTTCACTGTAAATACACGCATGCACCCCAGGAACTCACACTGGGGTCCCACCACCTCCACCAGCCCCTGGGCTGAAGGCCCTGTCTCTTTCAGACCTGGGTGCTCTGGAAACACTGCAAAGACTGTGTTCAGGTCCAGACCAACTTCACTAGGTAAGACTTCTCTCCCTCCCAAACCCCCAGCCTCTCTGTCCTCCCCACCACTTCCCTGGTCAAGGTGGCCCTGGGGGCTATTGGTTAGTCTGGGATGTGTCCCAGGTGGCCCCAGGGCTGCCTTTTCTGTGTCTAGTGCCAGTGTGACACTAGGGAGTCAGTGGTTGCCCCAACAACAGCGGATGGTGAGGGTTTGGTGCCCGGGAGCCAGCCAGGGTGTGTGAAAAGAGTGTAGCATTTCCTCCAGGTGTGGCCTGATGCTGACCCTGGCCACCAACCTGCTGCTGTGGGTTCTGGCCGTTACCAATGACTCCATGCACCGAGAGATCGAAGCTGAGCTTGGCGTCCTCATGGAAAAGTTCTCAGGTATGGAAAGGAGACCAGGACTTGCCCTGAAAACCAAACACACACACACCCACACACACACACACACACACACACACACACACACACACACACACACTACACTCCCCAAAACAGGTGAGGCTCAGTTAGTCTACAGAGATGGGAGCAAACTCTAGAGGCCAGATTCGAATCAACAGAAAACTGAGGTTTGCCAGTGATTCCCAGCCTACCCCATCAGGTGCTGGCACCCTGCACCCCACTCTAGGCGTCCAGATAGCCGTCAGCAAGCCAGCCACTGATCCTGGCTGAGCTGGCCACTAAGTCTTTCAGGTATGCACCCCACCCATGGCATTTTCATTTTACTCTCAAGCAACTAAACAGCCTCCAGGGCTGAAAGGAATGCCTTCCTAATACAATTTTAGATACCTAGACTTATCAATCAGGTGGGACAGATTTCTGGGCAGAAAAACTCTCAAGATTGTCCCATATGCCTCACCTCCTATCCTAGAGGCCACATCCCATGCCCCACATGGGAACACTGCTCTGTGGGGTTCAGCCACACCTGTATGTACATGCCTCACCCCACCCCAGGTGGCATCACCATCACGCCCTGCAGCCCAGCCCTCCCAGCACATTCACACATTCACATACCTGCTGCATCAGTCACGACACGCCTGTGTACTGTGAGAATTCTGTATACTCTGCTTATGTTTCTCAGAAAAGCTGTGCAAGAGAGAATTTTTGGCAAGTGACATCATGGATTTCAATATTATAAAATAATTCAAGGCCGGGCGCAGTGGCTCACGCCTATAATCCCAGCACTCTGGGAGGCCGAAGCGGGCAGATCACCTGAGGTCAGGAGTTCGAGACCAGCCTGGCCAACATGGTGAAACCCCATCTCTACTAAAAATACAAAAATTAGCTGGGCATGGTGGTGGGTGCCTGTAATCCCAGCTACTCGGGGGGCTGAGACATGAGAATCGCTTGAAGCCGGGAGGCGGAGGTTGCAGTGAGCCGAGACGGGCCATTGCACTCCAGCCTGGGAGATAAGAGCGAAGCTGTCTCAAAAATAAATAAATAAATAAAATAATTCAAGCATTACAAATAAGTAGAAGAATAAGATAAACCCATCACCTCAGCATAATAATTATTAAAATTTGGCCGTATTTATTTATTTATCTTTTTTTATTTTTGCTGAAGTACTTAAATTACAGAAATCATGGCATTTTATCTCAAAATATTTCAATATGCATTTTTTTTTTGAGACAAGGTCTTGCTCTGTCACCCAGGCTGGAGTGCGGTGGTGCAATCACAGCTCACTGCAGATTCCAACTTCTGGGCTCAAACGATCCTCCCTCCTCCTCAGCCTCCTGAGTAGCTGGCACTAGAGGCACACACCAGCACCCCCAGCTAATTTTTCAAATTTTTGTAGAGATGAAATCTCACAAAAAAAAATCTGGAGCCCAGACTGGTCTCAAATACCGGGCTGGAGTGATCCTCCCTCCTCAGCCTCCCAAAGTGCTGGGATTATAGGCATGAGCCACCACCCTGGCCCATTGTGTGTCTCTTTAAAAAGAGATGTATTCCCCCCACATGACCACAAGGCTATTATAATTATTAACAAAATTCTTTAACTTCATTCTGTCCTCTGTATCAGTCTCTATCCCACTTTCTCCAGTTAGCCCCAGAAATGCCTTTTACAGATGGTTTGTTCAAACATGCAATGCGTTTGGTTAAGTCTACGTCGGTATCTTCCCACTGATCTTGAGACTTGTCAGGTCGCTTCCTCCTGGCAGTGTTTAACTCAAGTCCCCCTCCCCTACTTTTCCCTGGAATCAGAAGTATGGACAAAACCTTGATTAGATTCAGGTTAGGTATTTTTGGCCCCAGCTTCTTCCAGCTGATGCTGTGTGCTTTGAAGAACACCGATGCCAAGGTACTGATGACTGATGACCCGACAGTGCTTGCTGCTAAGGCCAATCGCTGGGTTCAGGTGTCACTACCACGGGTTTTCCCTTGAGCCCAGGAAGTAATCTGTGGAGGTGACATCTGGCACCAGAGATGTCATGTGGGGGTTTTTTGGGTTTTGGTTTTTGGTTTCTTTGAGACACAGACTGGAATGCAGTCTGTCACCCAGACTGTCACCCAGACTGGAATGCAGTGGTGGGAACACGGCTCACTGCAGCCTCAACTTCCCAGGCTCAAGTGGTCCTCCCACCTCAGCCTCCCAGATAGCTGGGACTACAGGCATGTGCCACCCAACTGATGTTTTTTATTTTTAGTAGAGACGAGGTTTTGCCGTGTTACCCAAGCCAATCTTGAACTCCTGAGCTCAAGAAGTCTTCCTGCCTTGGTCTCTCAAAGTGCTGGGATTACAGACATGAGCAACTGCACCTGGCTGGCATCATGATTTTTTTTCTTTTTTTTTTTTTTTTTTGAGATAAAGTCTCACTCTTGTCACCCAGGCTGGAGTGCAATGGCATGATCTCAACTCACTACAACCTCCGCCTGCCTGGTCCAAGCGATTCTTCTGCCTCAGCCTCCTGAGTAGCTGGGATTACAGGTGCCTGCCACCACGCCCCGCTAATTTTTGTATTTTTAGTAGAGACGGGATTTCACTATGTTGGCTAGGCTGGTCTCGAACTCCTGACCTCAGGCAATCCACTCACCTCAGTCTCCCAAAGTGCTGGGATTACAGGCGTGAGCCACCGGACCCAGCAGCATCATGTTTTGAATGCTTTACATAAGCTGGCATCTGAAGTCTTCAATTCCTTTGACAAAGAATGACCATTCTGGCCGGGCATGGTGGCTCATGCCTATAATCCCAGCACTTTGGGAGGCCAAGGCAGGCGGATCACCTGAGGTCAGGAGTTCAAGACCAGCCTGATCAACATGGAGAAACCCTGTCTCAACTAAAAATACAAAATCAGCCAGGTGTGGTGGCACATGCTTGTAATCCCAGCTACTCGGGAGGCTGAGGCAGGAGAATCACTTGAACCCGAGAGGCAGAGGCTGCAGTGAGCTGAGATAGCAGCACTGCACTCCAGCTTAGTGACAGACTGTGACTCCGCCTCAAAAAAAAAAAAAATGACCATTCTGTGGGATTTCTGATTTCTGTGCCTGGGCCTCAGTTTCCACATCTGTAAAATGAGCGGCTTGGTCCCTCAGCTCTGGTGTATTTCAGGGAATGGGAGGGGATCTGTGTAGCCAGCTTCCTCAGAGCCTGCCTGAATGTCTGCCCCTCCCACCCTGCTCCCTCTCCCCCAGGCAATGAGACCAACACCTGTCTGTGCCTCAATGCCACCGCGTGCGAAGTTTTCCGAAAGGGCTACCTGATGCTCTACCCCTTCAGCACTGAGTACTGCCTCATCTGCTGTGCTGTGCTGTTTGTCATGTGGAAGAATGTGGGCCGCCATGTGGCACACCACATGGATGCCCACCCTGGCATCACGCCCTTCCACCTGCACGGGGCCATCTTTGGACCGCTGCTGGGCCTGCTGGTGCTGTTGGCAGGCGTGTGTGTCTTTGTGCTCTTCCAGATCCAGGCCAGCGGCCCTGTCATTGCTTTCCAGTACTTCATCCTCTACTATGCCTTCTATGTGGCTGTGCTGCCCACCATGAGCCTGGCATGCCTGGCGGGCACAGCCATACATGGGCTGGAGGAGCGAGAGCTGGACACAGTCAAGAACCCCACCCGCAGCCTGGATGTGGTGCTGCTGATGGGCTCTGCACTGGGCCAGGTGGGCATCGCCTACTTCTCCATCGTGGCCATTGTGGCCACGCGCCCGCATGAGCTGCTCAACCGCCTCATCCTGGCCTACTCGCTGCTGCTCATCCTGCAGCACATCGCCCAGAACCTCTTCATCATCGAGGGTCTGCACCGGCGCCCACTCTGGGAGGCAGTTCCTGAGGGCCTGGCAGGGAAACAGGAGGCTGAGCCTCCCCCGCAGAGGCTCCCTGCTGGAGCTGGGCCAGGGCCTGCGGCGGGCATCGCTGGCCTACATCCACTCCTACAGCCACCTCAACTGGAAGCGGCGGGCACTCAAGGAGATCTCACTCTTCCTCATCGTCTGCAATATCACAGTAAGTGGCTGGGCTAGGGGTCTGGGGGGTTGAGGCGGCCAGGCAGACCCAGAAAGCCTCACTCATGAAGGGATGGGTCAAGGACACATACCCCTTTCCAACTATCTTGATGATGCTTAAGAATGTCCCCCCAAGGCTCAGGCAGGGAGAATTGCTTGAACCCCGGAGGCAGAGGTTGCAGTGAGCCGAGATCGCACCACTGCACTTCAGCCTGGGCGACAAGAGTGAGACTCCGACTCAAAAAAACAAAAGAGTTTCCCCCCAGTTCTTTACAGGATGCCTGGCATGAATGAATGTGCCAAGCACTTGGCTAACTGCTCTTCGCAAACAAATATGTAAGATTTCCACCCTCCAGAAACTTCCTTTCCACCCTCCAGAAACTTCCTGCCTAGTTGGGAAGACACCACTGAATTCATCATCCCTGGATTCAGTTAAAGGAAGAGATCAGGAAGTACCTGATTTTCTTTTTCTTTTTTTTTTTTTTTTTTTTGAGACAGAGTCTCACTCTGTCGCCCAGGCTGGAGTGCAGTGGTGTGATTTCAGCTCAGTGTAGCCTCCGCCTCCCGGGTTCAAGCGATTCTCCTGCCTCAGCCTCCTGAGTAGCTGGGATTACAGGTGAACGCTACCACATCTGGCTAATTATTTTGTATTTTTAGTAGAGACAGGGTTTCACCATGTTGGTCAGGCTGGTCTTGAACTCCTGACCTCGTGATCCACCCGCCTCGGCCTCCCAAAGTGCTGGGATTACAGGCTTGAGCCACCGTGCCCGGCCTGGAAGTACCTGATTTTCTAAGACACTCCTAGTGGAAGATGTTGCTAATGGTTGCCCAGCTCCTGGTGAAAGCCCCAGGTACACCTCTCCCTGCAATATCTCCACATCTCATTGAATCACCACAGTAATTCCATGTAACAGAAACTACTGCTGTCCCTTTCCACAGAGGAGGAAACTAAGGCTTAGGTTATTGGACCTGCCCAAGTATCCACAGTCTGTAAGTGGAGGTCTGGGAAACTCAGGGTTGTTTGACCCCAAGCCCTCAATGCACTGAAAACATACCCCACTGAAAACATATGAAACCTCTGGTCCAGGCAGAGAATAATAAATTGGCTCTGAAGTGCTTTAAGAGCTTGGTAAAGGAACTGTGGGCCTGCATAGCCATTCCTTGAGGAATGGGTAGAATTTGGATAGGAAGGTAGGAGGGGGGCAGGGAGTCATAACTAGCAGAAATGATGGAGCACCATGGCTCACACCTGTAATCCCAGCACTTTGGGAGGCCGAGGCAGGAAGATCACGAGGTCAGGAGATCAAGACCAGCCTGGCTAACAATAAAACCCTGTCTCTACTAAAAATACAAAAAATTAGCCAGACATGGTGGCACGCGCCTGTAGTCCCATCTACTCAGGAGGCTAAGGCAGGAGAATCGCTTGAACCCGGGAGGTGGAGGTTGCAGTGAGCTGAGATCGCACCACTGCACTCCAGCCTGGGCAACAGAGCAAGACTTCATCTCAAAAAAAAAAAAAAAAATTTAAAAATTAGCTGGGCATGATGGCACACGCCTATAGTCCCAGCTACTTGGGAGACTGAAGTGAGAGGGTCACTTGAGCCTGGGAGGTTGAGGCTGCAGTGAGCTCTGATCCTGCCACTGCACTCCAGCTGAGTGACAGAGTGAGACCTTGTCTTAAAAAATAAATAAATAAATAATAAAAATAAAAAGTAGCTAACAGAGGAGTGAAGCCCGAGCTCAGGGCACAGGGTTGGGGTGCCTAGCTTGACAGAGCAGGTGGCACGCTGGGAATTCCTGCTGCTCCTCACATGTGGCAGAACCTGGGGTCTCCTGACCCATCTGAAGTTCAGGCTGGCCCCAGGCAAGCTCAGGGAGATGGCTGGGGATGGCTAAGGCCTGCTGCAGTAGGGCGAGAAAGATCTGGGGGAGAGGAGCTTGCACTGAAAGCCCAAGGGTTAGAGGAAGATTGAGTGGGAGATGGGGCTGGCACTGGAGGGGCTGAGGTTTGGGGGCTGCCTCCCCTGAGCTGAGTGCCCTGGGGCACAGGAGAGGCCTTCCCTAACAGCACCATCCCCTCCCCCAGCTGTGGATGATGCCCGCATTTGGCATACACCCGGAGTTTGAGAACGGGCTAGAAAGGATTTCTACGGCTACCGGATATGGTTTACCATCGTCAACTTCGGCCTGCCTCTGGGGGTCTTCTACCGCATGCACTCTGTGGGAGGCCTGGTGGAGGTCTACCTGGGGGCCTGAGGCTGCCCGCCCCCTGCAGAATCCTGAAGTGCCGAGGTGGGGAAGATGGTAGCCCAGAGTCTGAGCAGATGCCTCATTCTGAGAGGTGCTGAGACCAGCCAGAGGCTCCCAAGGCCTCCCACTCCCCAGAGCCTCACTGAAGGGGGAGGGCACCGCCTACAGCTAGAATCCAAGGGCAGGGGCCTGGGCACTGAGTTTCTGATACCCATGCCCAGGCCTGGGCACATGCCTGCCCCCTGCCTTCCCACCACAATCATCGCGCCAAGCGTGCACCCCAGGAAGCTGGTGGGGGGCCCCTCACGGCTACTCTCTGGGAAGGTCAGACCTACAAGATAGAGTCTGGGGGAGCTTGGCAAGGGGTGCCTCTCTCCAGCCAGGCGGGGTCTGTCTCCTGCTGCGAGAAGAGCATCTGGTCCAGGTGTGGCTCTGGACATCCTCAGAGCTCAGAGCTCCGAGCTGGGAGGCCAGCTCCCTTCCCCCACACAGCCTATCTCCTAATGAGCTCATTAATTAGCTGCCAGGCAGGGTTCAACAGCTCTCTCCTGCTGCATAAATCCTATTTGTTTGATCGATTGCATTCAGGCTCGTGGCATTTGTTCTCAGGGACAGAACTGCTCCTCCGGGTATGGTTGAAAGGAATGGTCCTTTTGGGTAGGACTGTGGGGCTGTGACAGTCCTGCTCCTGGGCCGAGGGGTTTAACCCAGTTCTTCCCTGGACTGATCCAGGGGAGGACGTGAGAGAGACAGGCCGAGACTTGTGTATCTCCACCCCGCCCCTCCCCAGCACACCCATCTCTGGGACAGTGCAGCTGGCTCACCGTGAAGGCTATGACCCCTGGCTGCTGGTCCCAGGGCTGGCTGATCCCCTGAGCCATCGGGTGGGGCAGGAATGGAAGGGAAAGGGCAGGTGTGGCAGCCCATCCATCTTCCTGAGCCCAGTGCAAACAGCGGGCTCTGCCTGGGGTGAAGCCAGAGAGGGCAGCCCTGGCCCTGCAGGCGAGGCTTTGCCTTCCTCCTCAACCCCCCTCGAAGTGGAGCACTGGCAACCACAGGCCCTCCCAACGCTGTCTCAGTGGCTGCCTGGAGCAGCCCCGTGGCCTCTCCTGTGGGCTCTTTCTCTGGGTGGCAACAGCCCAGGGGCCCAAACCCTAGGTGACAGGGTCTAATCCTGCTTTCTCACCCAAGAAAATGACAAATGCTGGTTCCCAGTTGTGCACTGGGGGCCCCCTGAGGTGCAGGGGCCCCAGCTCCCCTGAAGACAAGAGCCATGCCTAGCACCGCGCCTCAACCACAGACTCAGAGTGTGGAGTGGGAGGTTTTATTGTAAAGAGGCCGATTGTACAGAGCAAAGATTGTTCTGACACGGGGGTTGCGGGGGCAGGACCCAGAGGCCTGAGCCAGGGTGTGGGATGAGGGGTGGCATTGCCCCATCCACAGTGGGCAGGGCAGGGAGGACTAAACGGCTGCCCCCCCAGTTCCCTTCCCTGCCCCCTATTACTGGGTAAGAGGGATCCAGGAGAATACAGCAGAAGCCCCTCCCCACCCAACACCACACCCCAAGGATACTGGAGGTGCCCCAGACTGGCTTTTGTGGTCAGCCAGCTCCCAGCCTCCCCGAGGAGCAGCCTGGCCACTTCTTTTTCCCCCTAGAGCCTGGAACAGCCGGCTCAAGCACCCCTCGCCCTGCCCAGGCACCTCAAGGGACAGCCTGTGGTTCCTTGGTCAAACCCCTAGGGCACAGTGACCCGGTGGCTTCTGCCTCTGGGGCTGGGCAGCACAGGAGTGGGTGCGCACTGAGGGACAGCACTGAGCCAGTTCTTGAAGAGGGAGTCTGAGTGTTGGGGGTGTGGTCTCTGGTGTGGGCATAGCCCCACAGATGGGGTTCCTGAGTCCAGCGTGGGGGTTGAGGGGATCAGAGCTGGTCCGCATTGTCCTGGTCACAGGGGTCTCTGGGGCCTGACACTCAGGACTTGGCCACTCTGCCTGTCCCAGGCCCTGATCGTGGTCATTTAAAGCTCAGAATGGTGGGTGGGGGAAGCCTTAGGGACCAGGGCCCCACCCTCCCCTAGACTGAGTGCCGGCTCCATCCTCACACCCGCTGTATCTCAAACAGCTTCACGTCGGTGTCGTACCAGACAGGGGGGTCCACATTCCTGTGGAGGAAATGGGAGGTTACCCAGGTGCCGGGACACCTTGCAGACAAGGCACCAGGAGGAGCTGGGCGGCAGGAATGGCCAAGCCAGCCCTTTCCATCCCAATACCCACCCTGGGCAGTGGGTGCCCACCTTCAACCAGGCAAGGTGGCCTTAGTTGACTGTCTCGACATGAATCCACCATGGGTGGTGGGGCCCAGAGCAGAGGTCCCTGCTGAGACCTGCTGGGCAGGCTCTCAGGAGGATACCGTCCCACCCCCGGGGCCCACCTCAGATAGATGACGCCCCACATGTAGGTTCGGAACCACATGGCAGTGCCCGAGTTGGCCTGGTACTTGCGGATGAGGATGGGGTGGGGCACGGGCAGCAACCCCACCAGGGTGCCATGTTGCAGGAAACGGAGGATCTCAGACTCATCCGTCAGGCCCCTATCGAAAGAGGGTGTCTCCAGCACACTCACATGGTCTAGGGGAGCAGGGGGCTCACCCTGGACCCCCAAGACCCATGCTTTCCATCACACGCCCACCTAAGCCTAGGTTTGCCCCGCCCAGAGCCCACCTGCCCACGCTCCGGCCTGCTGGCACCCAACTCACTTGTCGATGCAGATCTTCTCCACCTGCGGAACCAGCACCTGCAGAAGCCTCATGATGGTCTGCAGCGGCAGCTTCGACTTCCAGGAGAGGACCTGGGGACAGACCGGTTCCTGGGGCTGGGAAAGCAGCCCCCGGAGGCTTTGGGGCAAACCTGACCCTGACCCAGCACCACAGGCTCCCCAAGGCAGAAAGCCCCCCTGCTCCCCCGCAGCACAGGTCTGGCACCAAGCAGCCAGGTGTGGTGGTACATGCCTGTAGTCCCAGCTACTCAGGGGCTGAGGCAGGAGAATCGCTTGAACCCGGAAGATGGAGGCTGCAGTGAGCTGAGATCGCACCACTGCACTCCAGCCTGGGCAACAGAGCCTCACACACACAAAAAAAGTCAGATGCCCTGTTAGAGGGTAATCATCTGTTTGAAGCCTCCCTCCCTGCCCCCATCCCCAGCTGTGAGCTCCACAGGACAAGAAGCAAAGCTTTGTTCCCCACTGTATCCCCCGCACCCAGGTACACTGCAAGTGCTCCATAAATGTACCAAGCAGGACCCGGGAACAGTTAATTGTTATTAACGGCAAGCACCATGGCCCTGCATTAAGCCAGGGCTGTGCCACGTGCCTCTCGGGAGACTGTCGCCTTTAGCCCTCACAATATCATGGTCAGGCAGGGACGGCAATTATCCCTGTTCCAGTGCAGTTAGCGTGATCTCAGGAGACACAGCGGGTGGGGATGAGATTCGGGAAGGAAGTGGGAAAGAGTGATTTATTAAGGAAGAGAGCACTGTGGGCACCTGAGCTTAATCCTGCTAGGGACTCTGGTGATCATGTAGACAGAGGAAGCAACCGAGCCAGAGAGAGGCCAAACTCGTGGGATGTCACCCAGTGGAAGGACTGACCCGGAGGCAGGCTCCTACGCCAGGGTCCTTTGATTCGGACACATTACCATCTTCACTGAGTCTTCACTGAGCTTCCCCAGGTCAGGGAGCCCCAAGCCAGCTCCCACCTCAGTGCCATCTGCCCACACCCCAGCCCCCACTCGCCCGGCATGGGGTCCCTCACCCACTCCGGCGTTGGGCTCCACTGCCCGCTGGCTGATGAACTGGACAGTCGCCGCTGCTCCCTCCATGCCTGGCTGGGCTCCTGGCCCCCAGAAAGAAACAGGGGTGAGGTATGGAGGGGGTGGGTGAGGGGTGGGGGCGATGAATTCTCTCCACTGGCAGCTGGAAATCCCACAAAGGGGAAGGCCCAGCCCAGCAGCCTTTGCCCCGGGCCCCGGGCCCAGCCCAACCTAGTGACAGGTTTAGGACCAGAGGCTGACAGGGCAGGCCGGGTAAAGGCCAGCTCAGATAAGGCCGAGGGATGAGAAGTCTGAAGGCCAAGGGCTTTGCCGGGACCAGTAAACAAGGGAGGGGTCTATGAAAGGCCCCCACCCCCAAGGGAGTGAGCAGCACTGACCCTGATGCCCTGGGCACTGGTGCTTGCCCCTCTCCTGCAGGTGACCCCAGAGTGCCCCGGCCCAGCCCCCACTGCAGAGGCCAGAGAGGAAGGGAAGGGCAGCCACGCCCAGCTCCAGGAGTCCCCCGTCACCCACCCCCTTGGCCGGGCTGCCGTCCTCCGAGCTCTGCTGGGGCTCAGGCTCCAGAGACCGCAAGGTGCCATCCTCTGACACCTGGGACTTCTCAGTCAGCTTGTCAATGCCTGGGCAGGGCACAGGTGGGAGTGAGGACCCCCTTCTAGCCCTTCTTCCACCCACTTTATTTTTTATTTGTATTTGTATTTTACTCCTGCTTCTCTTGGAATTTCTGCTGACTCTAGAGGCAGTGTCTGATCACTGCAATGCCCTCTCCTGTGCCCACCCCTCCAGAGTCTACACTTGCCCTGAGGCTCTGCCCCCAACACCAAGCTACCCATGCTAAGCCCACCCAGTACCCTCCCCATCCCTGTTGCCCAGCCCCATCCCCTCAGCTTCCCAATGCAAGCCACACTCTTTGCCAGAGATGGGGGTGACACCCTGAGATCACATCTTCATGTCCCTCCCCTGGCCACACCAGTATCCACACTCTTCTGCCACCCACTCGCACCAGACCTGGAGTGGCCACCAAGCTGGTCTTGAGGGTGCCGGGCTCTGCAGGGGCGGCGGGGCGGGAGCCCTCCATGGAGGTGCCCTCCTGCGAGCCAGTGCGGGACAGGGGCTCAGGTGTCCGTCGGCGCCGCTGCAGGGCCTTGTGGATGGCGGGTGGGTCCGTGGGCAGGTTGGCCAGCTGGTGGAAGACACTGCGCTTGCGGATGATGGCGTAGACCAGGTTGGAGTTGCCTGTGGGCAGGGAGCATGTCTCGCCTCAGGGAGGCCCCTCCTGCTCCCCCCATCCAATCGGGGTGGGCTTCCTTGAAGGGGAAGTTTGGAGGACAGGAGGGTGTCTGCCAAAGGGGTTGGAGATGGTACAGGGAGCCCAAGAGCAGGTGTTGGGCCAAGGCTGGCACTGGCTGTGTGTGCCCACTATGGCTATCCCAGGATGTCAGGCTTGAGCACCCCACAACACCCCTCCCCAGTGCCCAAGATGCCCCCACAACCCAGCATTAAAGGACAAACACCTGGCAAAGAGGGCAGGCCCCAGCACAGCAGTGTCCACACCAGGCCAGCCGTTAAATATTCTGACTCTCTCCCCAAGCAAGGTGCCAGGAGGAGTCTTTGAGGATGACGTGCCGTGTGCCTGCCATCCATCCCCCCCCCGCTGACCTCTCCCGGCTCTCAGTGCCCATCTCCGGTCCTGCCTCATGCCATACTCCTCCACTTTCAGCTCCACATCCCACCCCAGGGCCTCTGCGCGTGCTGTCTCCTGCCCCACCTTGCCCCTAGTTCTCCCTGAGAGATCACCGCAAATTTGACTGACTTTGGAAATAGCAATAATAAAAATGGATCGTTTTTCAGTTGCCAGGCACTGTGCTAAGTGCCTTCTCGGGGTTATTTTGTTCAATCTTCCCAACACCCTCTGAGACAGGGACTCTTAGAACCATTGTTATGAGCACCTTACATATGAGGGAACTGAGGCTCAGAGAGGTCAGATGACGTGCCCCGGTCACAGGGTCAACAAGTGGCAAGGCTTGAAGTGACAGCCGGCAGCCGGATGTCTGTGACACTGGACAGACAGCTGCTGAGACACCCATCAGGGTCTCACTACTCTGCACTTCCCTTTATCCCATTTCAGGCTGGGTGTGGTGGCTGATGCCTGTAATCCCAGCACTTTGGGAGGCCCAGGCAGGTGGATCATTTGAGGTTGGGAGTTTGAGACCCAGACTGGCCAACTTGGTGAAATCCCACAAAGGGAAAGGTCTAGCCCAGCAGCTCATGCCTGTAACCCCAGTGCTGTGGGAGGCTGAGGCAGGCAGATTGGTTGTCTCTACTAAAAATACAAAAAAGTAGCCAGGTGTGGTGGGGGCACCTGTAATCCCAGCTACTTAGGGGGCTGAGGCAGGAGAATCGCTTGAACCCGGGAGATGGAGGTTGCAGTGAGCCAAGATCGAGACACTGCACTCCAGCCTGAGCGACAGAGCGAGACTCCCTCACACACACACACACAAAAGTCAGATGCCCTGTTAGAGGGTAATCGTCTGTTTGAAGCCTCTCTGCCTGTCTCCATCCCCAGCTGTGAGCTCCACAGGGCAAGAAGCAAAGCTTTGTTCCCTACTGTATCCCCCGCACCCAGGTACACTGCAGGTGCTCAATAAATGTACCCTGAATGAATGAGCCACGGCAGAAGGCCAGCAGGCCAGCACCTCCTAGAGGCCACCTCCTGGGCTGTGCCCTCCTCAGGCAGGAAGGAGGCCCACTGGCCACCCTGACGGCCAGGGCCTCGGGCTGGTGCCTCACCATCAAACTGGTACTGGATGATGTTATTGAAGACCTCCAGGAGGAAGAAGACCAGGTGGTGGTTCTGGGCAGCAGAGAAGAGGAACCAGGTGGTGGAGAAGGCCTCCAGCAGGTGCAGCAACTTGTTGGCAGTCACCATGGACAGGCTCTTGAGGTAGGGGGACACTGTGGGGGAGGGGTCAGCTCACTCCTGGGCCCCCCAGCCATCCCTGCACATCCTGGCCCTGAGTGACACAACACCCTCCTGTTCCCAATCCCTCCCTTCTCCCTGCAGAGCCAGGAAGACCAAGGACCGAGAAGCCGAGTCCACACTGTCCATACTCCGTGCAGAGTCCTGGGAGGCAGTGAGGCCCCACCCTCAGCCCTCGACCATGAAGACAGCTGTCCTGCTTACAAAGCCATACGCATCCCACCTGTACCAACCCCACCCCCACGCCAAGAGACAAGATCATCCCCATTTTATAGATAGGGAAACTGAGCCTCCGAGAAGGTTATAAACTTGGCCCAAGTTCCCTAGTAATGAAATGATTGGGCAGGGATACAAACTCAGGACTTTAAATCTTTCTAGAGCGTCAAGCTGCCATGTCGCTAGAGATGTATTCTGGGGCACGCCCAGCCTGATGTTCCCTGCCGATCTGTGCACTTCCTTGTCTTGTGTCGTCTTCCCTCACTAGGCTGAGGGCTCCGCACGCCAGGGACCGGGGTTGTCTTGTTCATAAATGCGTCCCTCGGAACCGGCTCAGTTAAGATTTGTGAGATGGGGCCGGGAGCAGTAGGAGGCCGAGGTGGGCAGATCACAGGTCAGGAGTTTGAAACCAGCCTGACCAACATGGTGAAACCCTATCTCTACTAAAAGTACAAAAAATACTTAGTCAGGCATGGTGGTAGGCGCCTATAATTCCAGCTACTGAGGAGCCTGAGGCAGGAGAACCGCTTGAACCCGGGAGGTAGAGGTTGCAGTGAGCCGAGATCATGCCATTGCACTCCAGCCTGGGCAACAGAGCGAGACTCCATCTCAAAAAAATAAATAAATAAAATAAAATAAAGATTTGTGAGATGAAGCCAGACAGTGAACCAGGAGGGGGAAGGGACTGTTCTGGACCCCAGAGCTTACAACCCAGCTAGAGGCCTCTACCACCACATACTACCCACCCTGCAGTCTAAACCAGACCACAGACCAGCCACCCCTAGCCACGACCATCTCTCCAAAAGATGACCACCTGCCTTGCTGGGTCCTGAACCCCAGGGAGCCTGGCCCCTCCCCGCTTCCTCTCCCCCAGCAGCTGTGTGCAGTCCTTCTAGGGGGCCTTCTAGGGGAGGGCAAAGGCAGAAAGGGTGGGGTTTCTACATCCCCATACTGTGTGGCACCAATTGTCCAAACCTGCACTGCTCAATACAGTGGATACCAGCCACATGTGACCACTTTGTGCTTGAAACACAGCTAGCCCTAACATGTGTGCTACATGTATGAAACACACAAGAGGCCAGGCACAGTGGCTCACACCTATATAATCCCAGTACTTCGGGAGGCTGAGGCAGGAGGATCGTTTGAGCTCAGGAGTTCGAGACCAGCCTGGGAAACATAGTGAGACCCCTGTCACTATAATTAGAAATAAAATGAAATATGGGCGGGTATGGTGGCTCATACCTATAACCCCAGCATTTTGGGAGGCCAAGGCAGGCAGATTGCTTGAAGTCAGGAGTTCAAGACCAGCCTGGCCAACATGAACAAAACCCTGTCTCTACTAAAAATACAAAAAGAAAAAATTAGCTACGTGTGGTGGCATATGCCTGTGATCCCAGCTACTTGGGAGGCTGAGGCATGAGAATCGCTTGAACCCAGGAAGCAGAGATTGCACTGAATGAAGGATTTTGCCACTGCACTCCAGCCTGGGCAACAGAGTAAGACTCTGTCTCAAAAATAAAAAATAAGATACATAAATAAAGTAAAAATGTTATCGGAGTACCAATGGCTCCTATAAACAGGACTAAACTCCTTCAGATGTCAAAGAAATTGTTAAAATTAAAAAAAAAAACAAAAACAAAAAAAAACAGACACAGTGGCTCACGCCTGTAATCCCAGCACTTTGGGAGGCCGAGGTGGGCAGACCATCTGAGATCAGGAGTTCGAATTAGCTGGGCGTGGTAGTGGGCATCTGTAATCCCAGCTACTGGGGAGGCTGAAGCAGGAGAATTGCTTGAGCCTGGGAGGCGGAAGTTGCAGTGAGCAGACATTGTCCATTGCACTCCAGCCTAGGCAACAGAGCAAGACTTCATTTCAAAAAAAAAAAAAAAGAAAGAAAGAAAATCTAAGGAGTTCGAGACCAGCCAGGCCAACATGGCAAAACCGTCTCTACTAAAGATACAAAAATCAGCCTGGTGTGCTGGCCCACGCCTGTAATCCCAGCCACTCAGGAGGCCGATGCACGAGAATCCCTTGAACCCAGGAGGCGAAGGTTGCAGGGAGCTGAGATGGCGCCACTGCACTCCAGCCCGGGCGACAAGACTGAGTGTGACAAGGGAATATTCAATGTCTCATTAGTAATTTTTATATTGGCTACATGTTGAGATGATATTTGGGACATAGTGGATTAGATCAAACATATTATAAAATTGTTGTCACCCTTTTTTTTTTTAACGTGGCTACTATGAACGGTACACAAGTTTGCATTCTTTCTATGGGCTGGAGGGGCCCAAACCCAGGAGCGGGCGGCAGGTTGGCCTGCGGCCTAGCACCACCTAGTGGTGAGCGCGGGGAGGGCGGGCCCCGGGCCCCTACCGTTGACCACGATGGTGAGCAGGCAGTCGAAGAGAGGCTGCAGCCGCTGGTGCCCGCTGGTGATGATCTTGTGGAACACCTGTGCCAGGAGGGACAGGGGCACTGTGGGGTCCCCGCTGCCTCCAGATTCAGCCAAGAGGATGCCGCCCCTGCACCTCCCTGCCCGGCCGCACGAGCCCCCTCACCACAATGAGCAGGTCGGCGTGGGTCCCCGTGAAGACGGGGGATGTCCATGGGCACGCGCACCGAGTAGGGCTTGTTCAGCCGCACCCCCGAAGTTCCGCTCCCCCGCTCAGCAGCAGCAGGATGAAGACGCCAATGTGCATCAGGCCCACCCGAGCTGTGGTAGGTGGCAGGGGACGGGGCTCTTGGGTGGGGAGGGAGGAGGGAGGGGCCCAGGCGGGGGATGTTTTGGGGCCCCCGTCCTGGGAGGTCAGAGCGCCCCGCCCGAGCTCCTGGGAGGCAGGGCAGATGGTCAGCCCTCCACCTGGCCACCAGGAAACCCCCCAGCATCCCACCCCACCCTGGTCTTACACTGATCGGCCCGGGCGTCGTTGAGGAAGAAGAGGATGGGGACAAGGATGTCTAGGACGTCACTGCTCTTCAGCACGAAGAAGAGGAATTCTCGGAGTGCGGGGAGGCACAAGTGGGCTGAATTGGAGGGAGGGGCACCTCTGCCCCAACCCCCTCAGTCTACGCTGTCCCAGCCCCCAGGCTATTGGGGCCTCGGCTCCCCATCTCCCTGCAGGGCCCTCGAGACTGGCCCACCTTGTTGAAGTCGCAGAGCTTCCAGAAGAGAACTAGCAGCTCCTGGTGGAACTGGATCTTCTTGGTGGAGTTGGGCAGGTAGGTCTGGAGCAGGGGGTTGGACAGCAGCCGGGCTATGCCCTTGAGGATGAACTGGAAGTCCTGGGGCGAGGGCAGAGCAGGGGGCCTCCAGCCCGGATCCCTGCAGCACCCGCTTCCCAGCCCAGGCCCCCCACAAATGCCCTCTCCTTCCCCCAGAGCCAGATGCTATCATCCATAGCTGTCCTGGGGTGACGCCTCAGGAAGCCGAGTCCCTCATAGGTGTGGACAGCCCTGGCCCCTCCACCAGACCGAAGACTCCCTGTCCACCCCTGGAGCAAGGCTGCTGCTCCCAGTGAACCCCCCCGCCCCGACATACACACACTCTGAACCTTGTCCCTGCCCACCTTGGACTCGTGGTTGACAGGTGCCACCCTTCTACCCCTCCCCAAAATACTCCCCCCCACCCCCCCCCATCACACTGGAGGAGCATTCCACTGTTCTGAAGAGCTGTCATTTACTGAAATTGCCACCAGCTGGGCTGTGCTCTACTTTATGCTCACGGGGTGAGAAGGCAGCGAGGGGCCCGTTTTTTAGCTGCAGAAGTTAGAACTCTGGGAGTTCAAGCACCTTCCCACCAAGGCCACAAGACATGAACTGGGACTTCCTGGCCTGAAGTCCTTCTCCACTGTCATTTCCCTCTCTCCCCATCACCTCTGAAATGACAGCAGCCACCTCCTCCTAGAAGCCTTCCCAGTCACCTCTACCCAGCTGAGGCCATCAGCCCTTCCTGCACCTTGAAACTCTCACAGTCCTGCCACTATTTCACTTGGGGTGGCCCCAGTCCACAGAGAGCATGATTCCTTCATGGAGGGGTCAGGATCCCCCATATCCCTGTCTCACTTGCCTCCCCCCCCCCCTGCAAAGCCACCGCGGGGACTGGACTTGCCTCCTCGCGGTGGATACGGGACAGGTAGTTCACAAACAGGTTCTCAGGGCCTGGAGGCTGCCAAGAGGAGAAGGCCCTAGTGAGCCAGGGTCTTCCCGCAACCCGCACCCCGGCAAGACCAGCCGGGCCTCCACACTCCCATGCTTACATCGGCATCATCCATGGCGGTGCCCGTGGTGGTGCCGTCCACAGTGGGGCTGGCACTGCTGGCGCTGTCATGGTCCAAGGTGACAATGAGCACCTGAGCAGCCTCCTCCACCAGGGGTTCCCGGTAGTCAGAGAAGAGCAGGTGATTGTAGGGGATCCCGTAGCCCACAGGGTCATAGGCACACACGGTGTTGAGGAGGGGAGGTGAAGAGGGGCAGGGCATGTCTGCAGCGGGAGAGGGGCAAGGCTGCAGAGGCTCCTCTGGGCCCACCCCCCTGGCCACACCCCTCTGGCCACGTGGGAGGGTCAGCCTCATTCAACAAGCATTTTAGCGGCAGGCCAGGGAGTGGCTTGGGAAGAGTGGGTGGGGGAGGTGCAGAACCATGATTAAGACACATTAGGGTCTTAAGGGGCAGATACCCTCCCTCGGGGCCTCAGAGATGAGATTGGAGGCCCATGGAGAAGGCAGCTTCCCCTCGGGGAGCAGAGCCCAGGCTCAGCCAACCAGCTCCCAGGCCGCAGAATGACCTGACTCAGACTCAAGAGACGTCACAGTTCAAGCTGCTCATCTTACAGATGAGGAAGCTGAGACCCAGAGAGGTTAAGTGAGGGACAAAGGGTGGCAGTTTGCCTGATAAGGCTGGTGAGAAAGAAAACTCTGGCCAGAGTGGCTGGTGGAGGGGTCGCCTGGCTCCCTTCTCTTCTGGAGTAGGGTGGAAGGTCGAGCAGAAGGCTATGAAACATGAAGAATGAGGCGTGTTGTGTAGGGACCAGAGTCTGCAAGGCGGAGGTCGACCGCCACCTGCTGGGCACTGACCCTGTGCGGCCAACACAGCTCCTGGGGGGAGCTACCTGCTCAAAATAACCCCGCCACATGGCACGGGTGACACCCCCCTGTGCTCATGTGTGCCCCACAGTCCATGAGTGCCCCGTGTGGGCGGGGCCTCCCTGCCCTTCAGGGTATTTGTCACACACACACCCCGACCCGCTCTCTGAACCGCAGGGTCCCACATGGCAGCCTCAAGCCACATGGAGCTGTTGAGCCCTTGGAATGTGGCTGATCGGAACCGAGACCTGCTGTAAGTGCAAAATACACACAGGATTTTCAAAGCCTAGTATGAAAAGGGGATGTAAAACAGCTCAATAATGTTAGATACTGATTGCATGTTAAATGCTAAAGTTTGAGGTATATCGGGTTATATGACATATATCATTACTTAATTTTAATTTTATTTTTTTTTTGAGATGGAGTTTCCCTCTTGTCACCCAGGCTGGAGTGCAGTAGTGCGATCTCGGCTCACTGCAACCTCCGCCTCCCGGGTTCAAGTGATTCTCGTGCCTGTCTCCTAAGTGGCTGGGATTACCACCATGCCCCGCTAATTTTCGTATTTTTAGTAGAGACGGGGTTTCACTATGTTGGCCAGGCTGGTCTCAAACTCCCGACCTCAGGTGATCCGTGCGCTTCAGCCTCCCAAAGTGCTGGGACTACAGGTGTGAGCCACCGCGCTCGGCCCAATTTTACTTTTTAACGTTTTTAAATTTTCAGATTGCACTCGTGGTTTGCATACTATTTTACTGGACAGGCGGCTCTTGATGGAGGATCCAGGCACGGATCACTGAGGGGCCCCCAGATTCTGTCCTGTCGAGGACTCCAATGAGAGACTGACAGGGCTGGTGTAAGGTGTGGCTGGTACGTTACAGTTCATCACCACCAGGGGGCAGCACCTCCCCCTCAAACGAGACCCAGGGCGGCGAGTGGGCTCAGCTCTGGGTTGACTGGAATAAGAGAGCGGAAAGGCCAGGGGCCCTCACCTGTTCTCCGTGGAACAAAAGAACTGAACCCATGGGTTGGTGCTGCCACTTTCTGGAGCTGGGGGCAGGTACATGGCCTCGGAGAAGCATGTCAGCAGCAGTTTCAGCAGCTCCATCCTTGAGGGGCAGGGAGGGGGAGGGCACCTTAGGATCCCAGCCCTCTCTCGGAGGTGCCGCCCACCCAGCGCAGCGACCCAGCCCAGGTCCGTGGAAAGACGTGATCCCCTTTGACCCATGTAAGCCCAAGGGCAGATTACAGGTGAGGACGGTCTCCTGGGGAGACCTCATGGGCTCTCTGAGCTGTGGTGGGGGCCCGGCCCGGGGTCCAGCTGCACCGAGGGCTCTGGGTCTGGGCAAAGCTGACCGGTTCATGTCGTGGATGTAGTTAGGCTGGGGGAGTGAGCGAAGCCCACACCAGCCTCCCAGATGTATTCGCAGCTGTCCAGGGAGTGGACGTCCTCTGCCGAGTCCTGGGGACCGGGCCAGGAAAGGCCGGGTTAGGGGGCGAGAAGTGAGCAGCCTGGGTCAGAACCCAGCCACCTTGAGCCTTGCACAGTCCCATGGGCAGAGACCCCCAATTCTCCTACAGACAGGTCCCCAAAATGCCCAGCCCTCATGCACAGGGCAGGAGCGAATATTCTCAGGCCTGTTAAAAGCTCATTTTCCTTCCATCTCACTGGTTTTTTCACTTGCTTGTTCCAGTTTGGGACAGGGAGAGAGGGAGGGGCAGGCAGGGAATCAGGTGCCCCCAGTGGGGGTGGCTGGGCAGAGAACACTCAAAGTGGAGTCCGTGCCACTACAGGAAGCGAGAGGACCAGGTCTCCTGTATCCCAGCCCCGCACCCCCACACACCCTGGGCAAGCAAAGACAATGGGTGTCTGTACCCAGCTATGCGAAGGCGCCCGGCAGGGCCAGCCCCAGCTGGCTTCCCTCCAGCTGTACCAGCCACCACCCTCAACCCAGGCCCACAAGTGCCAGGCAGCTCAGCTCTCCTGAAGCCCCGCAGCCCCCAATGCATCCCACCCAAGGGAACTCCAACTGGCCTGGCCCCAAGCCAGGACCAGAGCCTGTCCCGGCCTGGGGGCGGGGGCTGGGGGCTCTCACCACAGTGCTCCTCCGGTGGCTCTGGACCGTGAAGTCCGGGCAGAAGAGCAGGTCAGCAATGGCCAGGAGCAGGGACTCGGCCAGGGGCCTGGCATTCTCGTCATCCTCTTCTCCCTGCTGAGGACACAGCACCCACAGGCTGCCTCAGTGAGAGCTGGCCAGGGAGAGGTGGCCCAGGGCTTGGGGGCTGGTGGGAGGACAGGACTGAGCCCAGGCAGGCACCCATGGGCAGAGGAATGAAGGGAGAGGAAGTGGACTCCTGGTTGCCCCAAACTTCCCAAGGCAGAAGCGGGGCAGAGCAGGGGAGCTGGGCCAGGGGAAGCAAGGGAACCTCCCCTACTGACTGGAGGGGGCTGGGCAGTAACCCCAACCTCAGGAGTCTCAGCCCTGCTAGGAATGACTATGTTGTACCCCTCAGCACCTCACCTGGAGATAAACCCAGGGCAGGTGGGCAGGTGGGCAGGTGGGCAGATGGTGTGGAGGAGAAAGGACAGTATGGTCCCTCTCTGGCCCTCAGAGGACCCAGCTACTCTGCTCCTGCCTCTGCCCAGCGACCCTTGGCTCTCAGCTTCTCTCTACAGCCTACTTCCTCCGGACTGTGGGGGCAGAGACCCCTATGGGAGAAGAACTGAAGGCCCAAGGAGGTGGCATCGAACACCATCCCTCAGCAGTACCCACTGGCCCCACCCCTGCGCTTCCCAAATCCCAGAGAGGCTTGGAGGAGCGTGGCCGGGCCCGGAAGGGCACTCTCCCTGTGACACTGATTCTGCCTCCCACCCAGCCCTGGCCAGGCCCACAGACCCCTCCTCGCCCTGCCCCGGGCACTGTGGACCAGAAGAAGCCCCTCCAGTCGGGATCCTCGAAGATGTACGGCAGCACACGGGTGAGCAGCCGGCTGCAGTTCAGGACGATCTGCTTCTCCTTCTCCGAGTGGCAGCCGCTCTCCGCTCCCTGCACCAGCTTCTCCACGGCCTGTGGGGGCAGGCAGGAGCAGAAGGCAGGCTGGAAGGCAGGGAGGGGACCCTGGTACTTGGAGTCAGGGTGGGCACCCAGGCCACAGAGGAGAGACAGTGGGGCCGCCCGGCAGGTGGCTCTGCAGTTGGGGTCGGCCTGTATGTCATACACACACACCTGCATTTACTACCCCTGGGGGGCCTGGGACACAGGCCAGAGAAGCTAAGAGCATCGGGACAGGCAGATCCCAGCACACCACTGGATGGCTGAGGCCTTGCTAAGTGAATCTGCCCCAGCCTCAATTTCCCTATCTGTAAACTGGTGACACTAACAGTACCCACCCCACAAAAGGAGCTGAATGAGCTGAACTTCGGAAGGTGCTCAGTTTAGATGTGGCCTAGAGAAGCCCCCATAAACGCAGCTGCCATGGTCCCTCCCGCAGAGAAGAGAACCACAGAGAGAGAAGTGGGAGAGCTGGGTGAAGCCGCAGGACTGCCCGGACCAGGGGGGTGGGGAGGTCCTGGATGCCTGCCTTCTCCCGCTGTGGGCAGGGAGGGTGGCAGAATGGCAGCAAGGGGCTGGGCGGCCCTCACCTTGTAGCACAGGGTGGCCAAGTTGGAGGGCGACTCTTCCCGCACGGCCCGGATCTCCGCTGCTGGCACCAGTGCAAACACATCCTGCACCGAGGTGGCTGTGTCTGCCCAGAACTGGTCCCAAAAGGCATCATCGGTGGCTTCCACGGGCTGTGCGGGAACCAAGGGTCCAGAGTTACACGCCTCCTAGTCAGAGGGCCCACAGTTTGTCCGAACTGTGGCCAGGAGAGACCCCGAGAGGGAAGCCAGAGTCCCCCTACCTCATTCCAGCTGGGGTCCCAGAGCCCTCCCACATGGGTGGGGGACATCCTTCAGCCACCACAAGCCCTGGCCAGCACAGTCAGGCTGGAGACACCGGGTGTGCATGGCCAGAGGGCAGCTAGGCACAGAGTCAGCCAAAGCCCAACACCACCCCTGAGGGGCTGTGTGATGCTGGTTAAGTCACCATCCTCCCCTGGCAAGGCAGGCTGACCTCCCTACCTGGTCATGGCCCCAGGCCACATCATTAGGTCAAATGCCCAGGGATCCAGGTCAAGACCATGCCCTCTCCCCATAGGAAGAAGACAAAGGGGACTTGCACTCTGTTTCCAGTCACCCGAGCTGCCTGCCACAGGCCTCCAGCCTCTGCCCTCTCAGCACACCCAAAACAGCTGCCACATCTGCTGAATTCACCTCTGCGTTCTCTCACCCCAGCTCGCTCCTGTCCGCGCCCACCTCCAGCGCTGCAGCCCAGGCCGCCCTCGCCAGGCCTCCCGCCTTCAAATCCACCTCCTTCAACCTGGCTCTATGCTGCCAGCAACCCATGCACCACACACAGCGCCACAGGAACTGTTTCCTCACCCCAGAGCCCTGCAGGGGCTCCCCCACTGCCTGCTGGAACAAGTCCAAACCTCAGCCCGGCACTCAACCAAGATCTCACAGAAACATGCCTTACACACATACACACAGACACATATGCATACACACCTGTATGTCATACACACACACCTGCATTTACTACCCCAGGACTCAACCCCGCTGTCTCTTCTCTTTATCTTCACCCAAGCTTCCTCTCTTCCTCACTTCCCTTATGACAATGCATTCCAAAATCCATTCCCACAGAAGCAACAGGCCTTAAAAACACACATGCCCAGCCAGGCGTGGTGGCTCATGCCTGTAATCCCAGCACTTTGGGAGGCTGAGGCAGGTTGCTCATCTGAGGTCAGGAGTTCGAGACCAGCCTGGCCAACATGGTGAAACCCTGTCTCTACTAAAAATACAAAAAATTAGCCAGACGTGGTGGTGGACATCTGTAATCGCAGCTACTCAGGAGGCTGAAGCAGGAGAATCACTTGAACCTGGGAGGCAGAGGTTGCAGTGAGCCGAGATCATGCCACTGCACTCCAGCTTGGACAACAAGAGCAAAACCCCATCTCAAAAAAAAAAAGACAAGATATAAAACTTCCCCTAGGATGCTCACAATTTTGTGTTAAATTATACTTGAATAAAAGACTAGAAGAAAATAAACCAGAATGTTAACAGCAACTCTCTCTCTGGGTGGTTTTAGATTTTTCTTTATATTTTTCTGTAAGAGCACATGTTACTATTTTTTTCCTTTTGAATGTTCATCTGTTAAGGGACCAGAGTGCCCACGGCAGGCGTACCTCCTCAGCCCCATCCCTTAAGGCCCCTTCTGAACGTCACTTCCTGAAGACACCTTCCCTGCTCTCTCCAACACAGCTTTTTACCTTCTCTGGAATCCTAGAGCCAAGAAAACCCGAGGGCCCCACTACCACAAGTCTGCACTTCATATACGTTACTCTTATCATCAGAAAAAACATATATCTTGTTTAAAAATAATTCTGGGGCAGGTGTGGTGGCTCATGTCTGTAATCACAGCACTTTGGGAGGCCAAGATGGAAGAATTGCTTGAGCCCAGGAGTTAAGACCAGCCTGGGCAGCATGACTTTTGTAGAGACAGGGTCTCTACAAAAAAAATAAAAACAAATTCCCCAGGTGGGCCTGTAGTCCCAGCTACTCAGGAGGCTGAGGTGGGAGAATCCCTTGAGCCCAGAAGGTCAAGGCTGCAGTGAGGTGTGATGGCACCACTGCACTCAAGCCTGGACAACAGAGCAAGGCTCTGTCTCAAAAAATAGTAATGGCTGGGCAGGGTGGCTCACGCCTGTAACCCCAGCACTTTGGGAAGCAGAGGCTGGCAGATCACGAGGCCAGGAGTTCGAAACCAGCCTGGCCAACATGATAAAATCCTGTCTGTACTAAAAATACAAAAATTAGCCAGGCGTGGTGGCACAAGCCTTTAGTCCCAGCTACTCGGGAAGCTGAAGCAAAAGAATCACTTGAACCCAGAGGCAGAGGTTGCAGTGAGCTGAGATTATGCTACTGTACTCCAGCCTGGGTGACAAAGCAAAACTCCATCTCAAAATAATAATAATAATAATAGGCTGGGCACAATGGCTCACGCCTGGAATCCCAACACTTTGGGAGGCTAAGGCGTGAGGATCTCGAGGTCAGGAGTTTGAGACCAGCCTGGGCAACATGGTAAAACCCTGTCTCTACTGAAATACAAAAAATTAGCTGGGTGTGGTGGCGGACACCTGTCCAGCTACTCGGGAGGTTGAGGCAGGAGAATCGTTTGAACACGGGAGGCAGAGGGTGCAGTGAGTTGAGATTGTGCCTGGGCGACAGAGCAAGACTCCATCTCCAAATAATAATAATAATCATGGCCGAGCATGGTGGCTTCATCTCCAAATAATAAGAATAATGGCCAGCCATGGTGGCTCACACCTATAGTCCCAACACTTTGGGAGGCTGAGGCAGGTGGACTGCTTGAGCCCAGGAGTTTGAGACCAGCCTGAACAACATAGCAAAATACCACCTCTACAAAAATAAAAAACATTAGCTGGGCATGGTGGCATACACCTGTCAGCTCAGCTACTTGGGAGGCTGAGGCAGGAAGATCGCCTGAGCCCAGGAGTTCAAGGCTGCAGTGAGCTGTGATTGTGTCACTGTACTCCAGCCTGTGTGACAGAATGAGACCCTGTCTCTAAATATTTAATAATAATAATTCTGTTCTCTGAAGCTACTTCTTCTAAGAAGCCTCCCAGAGCCCCAGACTTGCTTGCTCCCCCCTGGGAACCTCCATCCCCCCCCCCCCCCCCCCCCCTGCCACCCTGCATAGTTCCAGCCTCCACAGTCTGGGTGCACGTGCCTTTATTAGGTGCACAGTCTGGGTGCACGTGCCTTTATAAGCCCCGTCAGTCCCTGGCCTTGCAGGCGAAGCATATGGCAGATGTCCAGCCAATATTTGTTCCACTGAAGCTGCGCTCAGTCCTGGGGACCCCTTCAGCCTGGCCACGGAGCAGGGCTGAGCACCAGTGGGGCTCTCCAAACTCAGAGCTGGGGTGGCATGCCTCACCAAGGTCCAGACATACCCCAGCCCACTCCCAGAGCAAACACCTCCACCGCACCCCAGGGAGCTGCAGGGTACCATGTGGCTGTGACTCTCAGTCCCAGAACTGGTAGAGCAAGTTCTTCCCTGGGGGAGCAGAACAAAGGCCAAAGGAGGGCCCTGGGGCTGGGGTTTGCTGGCCCTCTGGCCCTCAGCCAGGATAGCCGTCTGGCACTCCCTGGAGTACAGAGGCATGGTACCACAGTCTGGGTGGCCTGGGGCCAGGGTGGGGTGAGGAAGGACATCCCAGGAAACCCACAGAGCCATCTGGGAGCACCTCTGGGAAGCTGCCATCCCTGACACCTTCCCCCACCTCCCAGGTAGCTGCTACCCCCTTCAGAGGGGAGCAACTCAGCTAAGCACAAGTGGACATGACCTGGACATGACCTCTGACCTAGTTCATCAGGCAGTGTCACCAGGGGGGCCAAATCCTAAATGAAGAGAGAGACTCAGGAGGCCTCAGCACAGCCCGTTCTGGACGCAGAGGCGAGATCCCAGCCATGACCAGATCCCAGCCTTGAATTTCAGGAACAGGGCTTTGCCTCCCTCTTTCCTGAGCTTGGGCCTTCTCTCCTGGTCCCACTGTGGCCTGGACATTCAGATTTGACCACTTGCCCAGACCAAGCCAATGCTACAGGCGTTAGTCAGGGTCACTGAGGCCCCTTAGGCTTCTGATGGGAGAGACGTAGCTCAGCGCCTGCCTCAATGACCCCAGCTGCCCTCCACCCAACCCAAGGAAGCTTCTAATATCTGATCTTTGAAGAAAGTGTTTTTACTGGAGGTGGGCAGGCTCCTGCTGCTAGGGCCACAGAAACTGAGCTACCCTAGTGGGAAACCAGGTATTCTTCTTCCTTTATTCTTTTTCTTTTGTTTGTTTTTGAGTCAGGGTCTTGCTCGGTTGCCCAGACTGGAGTGAAGCTGTACAATCGTAGCTCACTGTAACCTCAAACTCCTGGGCTCAAGCAGTCCTCCCACCTCAGCCTCCTGTGTTGCTGGTACAACAGGCGTACCTCACCAGGCCCAGCTAATTTTTTTTTTTTTTTTAAGAAATAGGGTCTTGCTGTGTTGCCCAGGCTGGTCTTAAACTCCTGGGCTCAAGTGATCCTCCTGCCTCTGCCTCCCAAAGTGCTGGGATTACAGCCATGAGCCACCACGCCTGGCCAAAATCAGATTTTCTTAACCCAGCTTTTCCAGGACCCTGCTCAGATCAGACCCCCACTCAGACCTAGGGGACCAGTTGTATCTTTTGACTCTCAGGGTGTGCAGAAGGAAGGTCCCCCAATATACTTGAGCCCCCTAAGCCTGCTCTGGAGGACAGTGTCACCATGTATTCCTATGCACATACATGTACACATGTGTAAACATGCACCTGCCAGGTCTCATCTGGCCTGCAGCAGAGAATTCCAAACAGGTGGGGAGCCGGGAGAGGGTTCCAGGTCTGGGAATGTCTCCTCCAGAGCCCCACCTACTCTGAGGCAGGGCCAGGAAACACAGCTGAAGCTGCTGGCTCTCAGGACCAGGGTCAAGCCTGGCCCAGGGTTGGCCCGTGGGGCAGGAAGAAAACAGGATGCGGGGCAGGAAGGCGAGGAAGGAGGAGCAGCAGTGACACAGGCCCAGGCCACGGGAAAAGGTGCTGGGTCTGCCCGTCTGCTGCCCAAGCCACACCCTCTAAGAGCCTGGAACCACATATCATCCTATGGATAACTGGACTGAATTTCCTTGAGGACTCCAAGTGGTAAGATCAGCGATGATCATCTGGGTTCTGGTCCTCACACCCAGGCCACTCAAGCCAGGTCAATTACAGAGTCCAGGGCTTTAGCCGCTGAGGGCCTCTCACTCCAAGCAGCCCAGGCCCCCCTCCTCCCCACCCCCCCCCACAACCTACAGGACCCAGTCAGTGCTCTCCGGAAGCCTGGTCTGGTCTCCAGCCTATCCAGGCTCTATTCCAAGCCTACTAAGTGTCCTCAGCTGGGAAATAGAACAGCACCATCTCAAGCGGCCTGTCATAGGGCTGTAGCCGGGGAAAGACAGAGGGACACAGTATTTTAGGGAAAAGTCCTGAGCAGGTAAGAATCTAGGTCACTCCAGATCCTTTGAGACCCTGCTGAGCTGGCCCCACTGGCCCAGCAAAGGACCCCAGCTGCTGAGCCCACAGTGCAAACCTCCAACAAGGCATTTCTCCCCAGGTCGGTAAACACTGGGAGCCTGCCTTCCTCCCTGCCACCCCCCTCCTCTCCCCCGCAGGCCCTCTCCTCTCCCCACAGCCCTACACTGAGGGACTAGCCCTACTTGCCAACTTCCCTGCCACCCACAAACAAAAACCCCATCCCAAGAAAGCCAAGCTCCAGAACGACCCAGGAGCCATAGGGAGTGGAGAAAAGTGTGGTCTGGTTTCTATCAAGTGCCTTTCAGCTGGCATTAAACTCTCCAGAGGCCATGGGCATGTGCAGCGCACCTGACCTTTCCAGGGTGGGGAAAGGAGTGAGGGGAGCAAGGGCTGGCCCCTGAAGCTGCGACCAGCTGGCTGTGGGAGCTGGCTTCCTCCATCCTACTCTACCCGCCCACAGCAAGAGAGAGACCTGGAGAGCAGTCGGGTGGGGGCCAGGAAAGAGAAAGGTCCCAGATGGCAGCAGGTCCTGAGTCCCCTGAAAATAGGGGACCTGGAGAGTCAGGGCTGAGCATCTCTGTGGCCAGTGGCCTGCTTCAAAAAGCCAGGAGAGAAGGGGTGGGCAGAGAAACAGCCTTGCTGGGCCCAGGTGGTGTGTGTTGGGGACAAGGAGGTGCCATGGGGCCACTTGTGGACTCACGGGAGAGTTATGAGCATGGGCTAAGCTGAAGGGTCCCTAGGCCCCTCACCAGCTGACTCAGGACCATCCTCCGGGTCCCCATCCCTGAGCCAGAGAACAGAGGACACAGGCTAACACAGCCTTTCCATGGCAGGGCCTGGGGGAGACCCCTGGAGAGGTCCCCAGCTGGGAGGCTGTGCTCGTAGGCCTGGGACAGGTTCCCCTTGCAAGGCTGCCTCGCTGCCCGCCACTCTTTGCGTGTTCCCAGGAAGACCTAGGCCTTCCCTGCCCGCGGGCATCGACCAGGGCCCAGCGAGGCCGCTGCCGCGGCGTACCAGCTGTTTTTTCGACCCGGGCGGGCACCAGCCAGGCTTTGTTTGCGTTGAGTCAACCAGGACTGTGTGTCCGGGACCCGCGGGCAATGAGGGGAAGGGAGGGGAGCGGACGGTGGATAGGTGGGGTAGGGGCAGCGGGAGGCTGGAGATGCTAGCTGGGGACGCCGGGGGGTGGGGGGCGCAGGACAGGGGCGGACAGTTGTGTCGCCGGCTCGGGGGAGTAGGCACACGTCAGCCTAAGGAGGCAGCAGTGGCTTCGGAGAGAGGGGTGTTTCCAGGAGAGGAGGCTGGGGGTGGGGGACTAGGGCCAGGGGATGGAGCTTCGAGGTACAGGCCACGGGGTCCCGCTCTGGCGCTGGCCTTGGCGTCACGCTCGGGGCCCGACCGTGCCCCCCATCTCCCGGCGAGCCAAGTTCGCGCACCCCCGACCCTGCCCAGCCCCCAGCCCGGCAGGTGGATGAGGAGGCGGGGGCCCCGTGGCGCACCTGCGTCTTGGTAGTGAGCTGGATCACCGCCTTCCGGAAGTTCAGCTTGGAGTCGGTCGACCCATGTCGCTGGAGCCCGCTCCGGCCCGGCCCCCGCCCCGACTCCAGCCAGCCTGGGCTCCGGCTTCAGCTCCCGCTCCAGCTCCGCGGCCCCCGCGGCTCTCGCTGGAGACTAGCAGCGCGCCCCGCCCCCGGCCCGCGTCGGCCCCGCCCCTCGCGGCCCCGCCTCGACAGGCCCCGCCCCCGCATGGCCCCGCCCCCCGCATGGCTCCGCCCCCTGCACCTGCCGCGCCAGCCGCCCACGACCCCCGGAGTCCGCAGCTACGACCCCGCCGCCGCACGACGGGTGCACTCAGCTCCCACCCAGAGCCTCGGCGCTCTTCCTTCTGCGTCGGAGCCTTGTCCCCGCCGCTTCCATCTCCCCCGCAGCCACGCAGTCCCTAGGGCCCAAAACCCTCCTCTCAGCTCGTCCCCCGCTCCTGTCCTCACCCTTCATCCCCGCTCGGGCCCTGAGCCCACGTCTCAGCCGGCCCTCTACACCCCACTTTCCTCCTTTCCAGTCTGTCTTTCCCATTCATGTTTTCTGAGCATCCACTCTCTTGGATCCCCCCTTTTCTGACCTGTCAAACACACGTGTTCAGACAGTCCCGCAGTTATTCCTACCACAAGCTCTAGGATCCGCCCTGGGTTATGAGGGAGGGAGCCTCTGACTCAGTTTCCCTGCTTCAGCAAAGCAGCTCCTCGCCTCGATGAGAGCGGGGAAGTCCCTCGAGGTCCCTACCGCTCTCTGGCCACCTGCCTTCCCAGAGAATCCTTTGAGATTCATCCATTTCAACAAATGTGCTGAGGGTCTGGTATTTGCCAACTCTGTGTCAGGGACTGGCGCAGGCCACATAAGTCGTACAGCCTGCTCTTTATGGGTGAGGAGCTAGGGAGAAGGACAAGGAAAGAAGCGGCCAGGGTACAGCCAAGTAAGCCTGTAATAGAAGCAGATTAATAATCAAAACAAGGCCGGGAGCGGCGGCTCACCCCCTGTAATCCCAGCACTTTGGGAGGCCGAGGCGGGCGGATCACGAGGTCAGAAGTTCGAGACCAGCCTGGCCAACATGGTGAAACCCTGTCTCTACTAAAAACACAAAAATTAGTTGGGCGTGGTGGCACGTGCCTGTAATCCCAGCTACTCCAGAGGCTGAGGTAGGAGAATTGCTTATACCGGGGAGGCGGAGGTTACAGTGAACCGAGATGGTGCCACTGCACTCCAGCCTGGGCAACAGAGCAAGACTCCATCTCGGGGGGGAAAAAGAAATTAAAACAAGACAACGATGAAGATATCTCTAATATCTACCTCTGAGGTATTGTTTTATCCCAGTTTTACACTCGGGGGAAAGTAAGGTTTAAAGCAGTTACTCGCCCAAGGCCACGAAGGTAGTAAGGAGCTGACCCAAATGAGGCTGCACTTTTTCCACAAAGTCATTTTGCACACTATGTCTGGAAGCTTCTGGAGATCCTATATGCTTTTTTATTTTATATTTTTATTTTTTGAGATGAAATTTCACTCTGCCACCTGGGCTGTAGTGCAGTGGCGCAATCTCAGCTCACTGCAACCTTCGCCTTCTGGGTTCAAGCAATTATCTTGCTTCAGCCTCCTGAGTAGCTGGGGCCACAGGGGCCCCCCCACCACACCCAGCTAACTTTTTTGTATTTTTAGTAGAGACAGGGTTTCACCATGTTGTCCAGGCTGGTCTTGAACCCCTGACCTCAAATGATCCACCCACCTCAGCCTCCCAAACTGCTGGGATTACAAGCACGAGCCTCTGCGCCCAGCTCTATTATTTATTTATTCATTCATTTATGCATTCATTTTAGAGACAGGGTTTCACTCTGTTGCCCAGGCTGGAGTGCAGTGGTGCAAGCATAGCTCATTGTAGCCTCGAATTCCGGGGCTCAGGCAATCCTCCTGCCTCAGCCTGCCAAGTAGTTAGCACTACAGGTGTACACCACCATGCCCAGCTAATTTTTTTTTTTCATTTTTTGTACTAGACAGGATCTTGCTACGTTAGGCTAATCCCAAACTCCTGGCTTCAAGGGATCCTCCCACCTCAGCCTCCCAAAGTGCTGGGATTACAGAGGTAAGCCACCATGCCTGGCCCTTGGGTGCTTCAAAAGGATGTGACATTCGCTTAAGAAGAATTCCACAGGTGAAAAATGAGTGCTGCACCATCTGGGAGCAAAAGGGTGGCAGGGAGGGAGGAGCGGGTGCGGAGGGAGAGAGGAGTGCGAAGGGCATTGCCATTTCACTGAACAAACACTCCGCAGGGCAATCATACGGTAGCTCTAGCCTTTCTCCAGAGGTGGGTTTTCCCCACCCTGGGCAAAATCCTTGGCAGGTTTCATGGCTTTTCTAATCATTCCAAGATAATGAATGAATAGTTCCTTTATTTGGCATTTAAAAAAAAAATCCAGTCTCTTCTACAAATCACTCAACCCCAGTCCAGGCCAGAGTGACATTTAAAACTCTCAATCGTGATCATTAGGGAAATGCAAATTGAAACCACAGTAAGATAACACTACATACCTAGTACAACGACTTTTAAAAACTGGCAATACCACATGCTGACAGTTTATTTCTTTCTTTATTTTTATTTGTTGAGACAGGGTCTCCCTCTGTTGCCCAGGCTGAGTGCAGCGGCACGATCACAGCTCACTGCACCCTCTACCTCCCAGGCTTGAGCAATCCTCCCACCTCAACCTTCCAAGTAGCTGGCACTACAGGTGCACACCATGATGCCCAGCTAATTTTGTATTTTTTGTAAAGATGGCGTTTTGTCATGTGGTCCAGCTGGTCTCAAACTCCTGAGCTTAAGCGACCCTCCCGCCTGGGCCTCCCAAAATACTGGGATTACAGGCAGGAGCCACAGCACTTGGCCTTTAAAAAGAAGAAAAAATAATAAAAGCAAGTGAAGATATGAAGAAGGAGGAGGAGGAAAAGGAGAAGAAAAGAAATAAGAACTGTTGCTAGGCTGTGTGCGGTGGCTCACGCCTATAATCCCAGCACTTGGGAGGCCGAGGCAGGGGGATCAGGAGATCAGGAGTTCGAGACCAGCCTGACCAACATGATGAAACGTGTCTCTACTAAAAACAAAAAAATTAGCCGGGCGTGCTGGCGTGTGCCTGTAGTCCCAGCTACTCAGGAGACCGAGGCAGGAGAATCGCTTGGGCCCAGGAGGCGGAGGCTGCAGTGAGCCGAGATTTTGCCATTGCACTCCTCTAGACTGGGCGACAGAGCAAGATTCCATCTAAAAAAAAAAAAAAAAAAAAACAAAACCTGTTGCTAATCAGCCACTCCAGGTGAAATTTTGACCGCTTTGGCCTTGCCCATCAGTCAGAGCCATTTCTATGGTTTGCAACCAGGAACTCCAAGTGACATGGAAATATTCCCGAATTTAAGTGAGTCTGCCCTCACCTAGCCTCCGGGGGTCTTCTCCCACTCAGGTGGACATTCTCCTCCTTAGATCATCTTCTTGCCAGTTAATCTTACAAGGTCCCTGTGCATTCACCCCACCATGTCATGGAAAAAAACATAACATTGTCCTGAGGAACGTGACCACTAACACACCTGAGTGGAAAAACACTCACTCTTCCCTGTCCTTTGTTTACAGTCTCTAAGTTAAGCCCAACATCCTTCCTGATTCCACCAGCGATCATGTTTTTAAAATGCTGTTAATTGTTTTCCAGTGATGCATGTTGTCATCTGCAGCAATGAAATGGGGATTTGCTTTTAAATATACGGCAGCACGGTGGCTCACGCCTGTAATCCCAGCACTTTGGGAGGCCAAGGTGGGCAGATCACGAGGTCAAGAGATTGAGACCATCCTGGCTAACATGGTGAAAAGCCATCTCTACTAAAAATATAAAAATTAGCCGGGCGTGGTGCCATGCACCTGTGGTCCCAGCTACTCGGGAGGCTGAGACGGAAGAATTGCTTGAACCCAGGAGGTGGAGGTTGCAGTGAGCTGAGACTGCGCCACTGCACTCCAGCCTGGCTACAAAGCAACACTCCATCTCAAAAAAAAAAAAAAAAAAAAAAATATATATATATATATATATATATACTGCAGCAAAGAAAAACAATGCGTTCCACCCTTCTCTCTACTTCTGTGTGTGTGTGTGTAAACTTTTATAGTAAACATTTTAAGAAATAAGTCTGGATGTGTGAAGAAAAAATATTCTTAGTAAATAAAACAGAGCTTTAAAAAATTTTTTTTAAATTACATTTCCCTGATCAATTTGACAATTCCCTGGTAGGTTCTTCGCTGTGATGTCTCCATACAAAAACCATGTCCTGTTCTCCTTTATGCCCAGCATAAAATGAAGACTCGCTGGTCTGCAGCTCTCACAGCTCTCCCTGGCACCCTTTTTCTGAGTTCAACCATCAATCATCCAACAAACATTTACTGAGGCCAGGAGCCATGGCTCACACCTGTAATCCCAGCACTTTGAGAGGCTGAGGTAGGTGGATCACCTGAGGTCAGGAGTTTGAGACTAGCCTGGTCAACATGGTGAAACCCCGTCTCTACTAAAAATACAAAAAATTAGCTGGGCATGGTGGTGGGCACCTGTAATCCCGGCTACTCAGGAGGCTGAGGCAGGGGAATCACTTGAACCTGGGAGGCAGAGGTTGCAGTGAGCCGAGATCATGCCTTTGCACTCCAGCCTTGGGCAACAAGAACAAAACTGTCTCAAAAAAAAAAAAATTTTACTGAGCATCTACTGAGCTAGTACCATTCAAGGGCCTAGTGCCTCAGCTACAAAGGCAAGTTCCTACTGCAGAGAGAGGGAGACACAGAGGGCAGCAATACAGGCGAGACTCATGGGGTTGAGAGAGGAAGTCTGTCCAGGGCCCTGGTGGAAACAGAGAAGGAAAGACTCCACAGAGTAGAGGAAGCCAGGCTGAGGCTGGAGGATGACAGAGTATATCAGCCAAGGTCTCAACAGAAACACATGGAACAATGGAACATTCATACAGAGTAACCAAGGAGAGTTCATCAAGGTGTAATTTCCAAAAAGAAGGGAAGACAAAAAGGGTCCATGGAGCACTCTGGGGCTGGAAGCAGCAGGGAAGCTTGGCTTGTCAGGGTCAGGGATGGAATGGTTGTGAGAACCTGGAGAAAGGCTGCTGCAGAAGAGGCCCAGCAGGACCGGAAGCCTCCCAGGGTCTGGAAGGGACTGAGCTGTGGAATACTCCACCTCTACTCCACTGCCCTCCCAATTCCTGCTGATGCTTCCCATCGGATGGACCCACAGAAAACAGGAGAGCAAGGGACCCCACGGAAGTTCAGCCTGCCGGGGCATGAGGCAGAGTGATGGAAAGAGGTCTGAAGAGCAAAGAAAAAATTTCCAGGCCAGGCACAGTGCCTCATGCCTGTAATCCCAGCACTTTGGGAGGCTGAGGAGGGCAAATTACAGGAGGTCAGGAGTTTGAGATTAGCCTGACCAACATGGTGAAACCCCATCTCTACCAAAAATACAAAAGAAAAAAATTAGCTGGACATGGTAGCATGTGCCTGTAGTCCCAGCTACTTGGGAGGCTGAGGCAGGAGAATCGTGTGAACCCAGGAGGTGGAGGTTGCAGTGAGCTAAGATCATGCAACTGCAATCCAGCTTGGGCAACAGAGTGAGACTCCATCTAAGAAAAAAAAAAAGAGGCCAGGCACGGTGCCTGTAATCCCAGCACTTTGAGAGGCTGAGGCGGGCGGATCACCAGATCAGGAGTTCAGACCAGCCTGGCCAACATGGTGAAACCCTGTCTCTACTAAAAATACAAAAATTAGCTGGACATGGTGGCACATGCCTGTAATCTCAACTACTTGGGAGGCTGAGGCATGAGAATTGCTTCAATTGAGGGGGACACAGTGGCTTACACCTGTAATCCCAGCACTCCCCCTGGGAGGCAGATGTTGCAGTGAGCCGAGATTGCACCACTGTACTCCAGCCTAGGCTACAGAGTAAGCCTTCGTCTCAAAAAAAAAAAAAGAAAAGAAAAAATTTCTAGAATCCAGTTATTAGGGAGAGCAAACAGAAAGAAGGCGGCCCGGAAGTGAAGAGAGCCTGGCTCATCCAGGGAACAGAAACACCTGGTTGAGCCAGGCATGGTGGCACGCACCTACAATCCCAGCTACTCAGAAGGCTGGGGTGGGAGGATCGCTTGAGCCTAGGAATTCAAGACCAGCTTGGGCAACATAGTGAGACCTTGTCTCAATGAAAAATAAAATAAAATAATTAACCGGGCAAGGTGGCATGCACCTGTAGGCCCAGCTACTCAGGAGGCTGAGGTCAGGGGATGGTTTCAGCCCAGGTGTTCAAGGCTGCAGGGATCCATGATCACGCCACTGCACCATAGCCTGGGCCACAGAGTGAGACCCTGTATCCAAATAAATAAATAAAAAGACCAGGTACAGTGGCTCATGCCTGTAATCCCAGAGCTTTGGGAGGCCAAGGTGAGAGGATTGCTGGAGGCCAGGAGATTGAGACCAGCCAGGGCAACATAGTGAGACCCTGTCCCTGTTATAATATTTTTATTTATTTTATTTTTTTATTTATTTTGAGACAGAGTATCTTTTTGTCACCCAGGCTGCAGTGCAGTGGAGCGATCTTGGCTCACTGCAACCCCCGCCTCCCAGGTTCAAGGGATTCTCCAGCCTCGGCCTCCTGAGGAGCTGGGATTACAGGCACGCAACGCCACACTTGGCTAATTTTTGTATTTTTAGTAAAGACGGGGTTTCACCATGTTGGCCAGGCTGGTCTCCAACTCCTGGCCAGGTGATTCGCCTGCCTTGGCCTCTCAAAGTGCTGGGATTACAGGCATGAACCACTGCCCCTGGCCTCTATTATATTTTTAAAAATCAAAAAAAGAAAGAGAGGACAGATGGAGGGAGGGAGGAAGAAAAAGAAAAAAGGAAGGGAGGGAGGAAAGGAGGAACAGAGGGAGGAAGGAAGGAAAGGAAAAAGCAAGGAATGGAGGGGGAGAGGAAGGAAGGAAAGAAGATAAGGAGGAAGGGAGGAAGGAAGGGAAAGAGAGAAAGACAGACTTGGTTTGAAATGTAGAGATAGGAGACAAGCTTGAAGTGGACCAGAAGCAGACCATAAAGGGCTGAATATATCCTGATAAGAGAGCTTTAATCTTATTTCAGGAGCAACAAAGAGCCGGGGAAACAGGGAAGGGATGTCATTAGATCTTAGTGAAGCCATCCTGGCTGCAGGAGGAGAGAGAAATGACCTGAACATGAGGAATCCAGCTGAGAGGCGAGAGCTGATGAGGGTTAGAACCAAAGCAGTCACAGGTGGATGGAGAGGAAGCAGGCCAGTGGTAGCAACGAGGTGGAGTCTTAGAACTTATTTTCTATCTCATGTGCGTTCTAGGGACCATTGCTGCATAACAACCTCTCCGCCAGACTCGTGTAAAACTATAACCATTTTATCATGTTCACAAATTCCATGGGTCAGTAATTCAGACAGGACTCAGCTGCGGTGGCTGGTCTTTTCTTCACGATGTCTGGGGTCTCAGCTGTGAAGACCAGAATGGCTGGTGCAGGGCTTAACTGGGAACAGCTGGGGGCTGAAATCACGAGGTGCTTTACTCACATATCTGATGCCTGAGCTGGCAGGACCCAAAGGCTGGGCTCAGTTGGGGCTGAAGACAGAAACACCAACATGTGACCTCTCCATGTGGCTTGGGCCTCTCTAAGCAAGGACACTGGGCCCTGTGAGGGGACACCCAAATGATGCATATGAAAAAAGGAGGGGGACACGGTGGCTCGCACCTGTAATCCCAGCGCTTTGGAAGGTCAAGGCAGAAGGATGGCTTGAGCCCAGGAGTTTGAGACCAGCCTGGGCAACATAACAAGACTCCATCTCTACAAAAAAATAAGAACGAAATACTAGCCAGGTGTGGTGGCGCAAATCGGTAGTCTCAGCTATTCAAGAGGCTGAGACAGGAGGATCGCTTGAGCCTGAGAGGTTGAGAATGCAATGAGCTATGATATCACCACTGCACTCAGTCTGGGTGACAGAGTGCGACCCTGTCTCAGGAAAAAGAAGAGAGAGAGAGAGAGAGAGAAAGAAAAGAGAGTGTTCGAGAGAACAAGGGGAAAGCACCGGCCCGGGAGGGAAGTCACATAGAAAGACATTTCCACTCTATCAGCCAAAATAGTCACCAGGTCACCAGATTCCCAGGGAGAGGACCTCTACCCCTGGTCCATGGAAGGAGTGTCAAAGAATTTGGTACCATTGTCTTGTTTTTGTTTGTTTGTTTTTTGAGACTGAGTTTCGCTGTTGTTGCCCAGGCTGGAGTGCAATGGCCCGATCTCAGCTCACTTCAACCTCCACCTCCCGGGTTCAAGTGTTCTCCTGCCTCAGCCTCCCAAGTAGCGAATTCTGTTCTCCACACTCCATCCCCCAAACCTGATGGTTCTCTCTCTTGACCCTTGTCTCCAAGTCTCCTCATCTCAATAAAGGGCACCTACCTCCCAGGTGCTCAAGCTGGAAAGCCAGTGTCACCCTTTCTTTGTTTTGTTTTGTTTTTGAGACAGTTTCTCTCTTGTCGCCCAAGCTGTAGTACAGTGGCGTGATCTTGAACTGCAACCTCCGCCTCCTGGGTTCAAGTGATTCTCCTGCCTCAGCCTCCCGAGTAGCTGGGACTACAGGTGCACGCCACCACACCCAGCTAGTATTTCTGTATCCTCAGCACTTGTTCTCTGTATCCTCAGCACTCAGCATTGTGCCTAGCCCATCATAAATATTTATTGGATAAATGACAATAACTCCTGGGCTTCCAGCTTGGTTGCTTACAGGGAGAGGAGGCACTTGGTCGCCCACTTTAGTCAATAGGAATGACACATTTTGGCCAACTGTTTCTCAGATTCATCTGTTTGTTTGTTTGTTTGTTTGAGATGGAGTTTAGCTATTGTTGCCTAGACTGGAGTGCAGTGGCGCAATCTTAGCTCACTGCAACCTCCACCTCTTGGGTCCCGGTTCAAGCGATTCTCCTGCCTCAGCCTCCGGAGTAGCTGGGATTGCAGGCATGCGCCACCATGCCCAGATAATTTTTGTATTTTTAGTAGAGACAGGATTTCACCATGTTGGCCAGGCTGGTCTCGAACTCCTGACCTCAGGTGATCCACACTCCTCGGCCTCCCAAAGTGCTGGGATTACAGGCGTGAACCACCGTGCATGGTAGATTCCTCTTTGAGTAGTTTTAGGAGCTTTTCAGGCAGGGCAAAGGGATAAGGAAAGCTGTGAAATGTGGAGCTGGGGGTCACTGACCTGGGGCAAAGGGATAAGGAAAGCTGTGAAATGTGGAGTTGGGGGTCACTGGGAAGAAAAGATGAAGAAGGCCAAGAAATATGGCTTAGAATGTTTCTTCATTCATTGGGGGACCTATGATGTGCCAGCCAGAGTCCCTGCCCTCAAGGAGTTCTCAGTCTGCCAGGAAGCAGAAGAGTCCCATGCAGAGGGGCTGCATGTGTGATGTGCCTGTGCTGGAGATGGAGCCCAGGCAGCCCGCAGCAGGCAAATGCACGAGGGGCTTCTCCCCAGGTATCTTCTCCCAAGGCCTGAGACTTCACTGCAGGCTCCACCTGCCTCCCCCAGCCAGGAGGGTAAAGTCCACGCACAGGCATCCCCAGCCTGCCTTAGCGGGTAGTGAGGGGCAAGGAATAGTTCCTCTGCGTAAAAACCGGTAATAAGAATAAGACCCTAGCCCAGGCGGTAGCTCAAGCCTGTAATCCCAGAACTTTGGAGCTCGACATGGGCGGATCACAGGGTCAGGAGTTTGAGACCAGCCTGGCCAATATGGTGAAACCCTGTCTCTACTAAAAATACAAAAATTAGCCAAGCGTGGTGGTGTGTGCCTGTAGTTCCAGCTACTTGGGAGGCTGAAGCAGGAGAATCGCTTGAACTCGGGAGGTGGAGGTTGCAGTGAGCCGAGATTGCCCCACTGCACTCCAGCCTGGGTGACAGCGCAAGATTCCATCTCAAAAAAAAAATTATATATATATATATATATATATATATATATATATATATATATTCTTACAGTGTAATAGTCAGTGACTAGTGCTCGGCAGACCCCAGCGCTGATCTAAGGTCGCAGCATGTATGAACTCATTGTACCCTCCCAACCAGCCCAGGAGGAGGCATCAGAGGAGTAAGGCTGGACATCATCAGCACAAGTCTCCAAAAGATCACCCCACTGATGACAGGCCTGGAGGGTTAACACTGCGGGGATTTTAGGTAGATATATGGAGGCACTTTCCGACCACGAGGACTGTGAGAATCTGCAATAATATACCCTTCAGAGCACAGGGTTGTCTGGAACAAACTCAGATGGTCCATGGGAGAGAGGAGGATGCGCAGCAGATGACCTCACTCACTCCAATGTCCTGAGCGGCTTACCCTGCCAGGCGCTGACCTCAGACTGGTGGAGGGGGACAGATGGGGCGAGATCATTCAGTACAGAGTGCGCCCAGCGCTGGAGTGACCACGTCCCGGGACAGGGAGGGAGGCGCTGCCTGCAGGGGTGTGGGGACCCCAGGAAGTTTTTCAGATGTCGCCTGATCCTTTGACCTCAACCGAAGATGCGCAGCGCGAGAGGTCGGTGGGTCGACGCCCTCCGCCTCCCCCGGACGCCCCGTTGCGGTTCGGGATGGTGCGGTTCCTCCGCTGCCAGCGCAGCCCGCGCGCCGTCACTTCCTGTGGGCTGGGCCGGGCCGCGCGCGGAGGTGGGGGATGCAGACTGCGGGTGAGCAGCGGTGATGGAGCCATCGGCTGTCGCATCAGCATCCCCAGCCCCGCCCCGCATCGAAGTGGCTCTCGAGGAGGGGGGGGCCTGGCCATCTTCGCGCGGTGGCTAGGAGCTCCCACAGTACCCTGCCTGTGCCCCCCTCCCCCATCCAGGACCTGGGCTGGAGGTGCCGGGGGAACTCCGGGAGCCTGGGGTGCACGCAGGGAAGTGCTCCCGGCCGACGGGGTCACAAGACCCCAGGGCCTCACAGTGCCCAAGGCTTGGGGGGCATTGAGCCCACGGAGGGCTCTTTGCCATCAGCGCCGTATTTTGATGCCCGCGACAAGGAACACCACGAAATAGGTTTCCTGACACTCAGGTGAGGTGCCAGGTCCGGGATTACCAAGGTCAGGTCAGGTAGTCTATACTTGCCATCCCTGGGTCGGCTCTCTAACCTGCTTGACTACATCACAGGAAAAGGCCTGAAATGGAACCGGGGCTTGTTGACCTGTAGCTCATGGAGCCTGAAGAATTTCATCCTTGAAGGCAGACTGATTTTCCTCCTCATGGAAGAGTTTAGGCCAGCCATAGGGTGTTTTTCTTTTTTTTTCCTTTTTTTTTTTTTTGAGATGGAGTCTCACTCTGTGGCCCAGGCTGGAGTGCAAAGGCGCGATCACGGCTCACTCCAACCTCCACCTTCCCGGTTCAAGCCATTCTCTTGCCTCACTCTCCCGAGCAGCTGAGATCACAGGCACGCCACCATGCCCAGCTCATTTTTGTATTTTTAGTAGAGATGGGGTATCACCATATTGGCCAGGCTGGTCTCAAACTCTTGACCTCATGATCCACCCACCTCAGCCCCCTAAAGTGCTGGGATTACGGGCGTGAGCCGCCGCGCCCGGCCCTAATTATTTTATTTTATTTTATTTTATTTTATTTTATTTTATTTTAGATGGAGTCTTACTCTGTTGCCCAAAGCTGGAGTGTAGTGGGCCCGTCTCGGGTCACTGCAACCTCCGCCTCCCAAGTTCAAATGATTTCCTGCCTCAGCCTCCTGAGTAGCTGGGATTACAGGCATGCACCACCACGCCCAGCCAATTTTTGTATTTTTGGTAGAGATGCGGATTTTCCGTGTTGGCCAGGCTGGTCTTGAAACTCTTGACCTTAGATGACCCACCTGTCTCGGCCTCCCAAAGTGCTGGGATTACAGGCATGAGCCCCCATGACTGGCCTCTTCTTCTTCTTTAATAAACTATTTGATTGAAGTATAATATATCTTCAGAATAGTGCTCACATCTTAAGTGTACACGTGGGTGAATTTTCACGAAGTGAACTCACCTGTGTAACCAGCACCCAGATCAGGAGATAGAATTCTCCTGAATGGGATTTAGTGTTTAAAATTCTCCTGAGTGGGAGTTAGTGTTTAATGATACAAAGTTTCAGTTTGACAAAGATGAAAATAGCTATGGAGATGGATGATGGTGATAGTTGTACATTATAAATTATTTAATGCCATTAACTGTACACTCAGAAAAGGTTAAACGGGGGCAGGCACAGTGGCTCACAACTGTAATCCCAGCACTGTGGGAGGCCGAGGCAGGAGGATGACCTGAGGTCAGGAGTTCGAAACCAGCCTGACCAACACGGAGAAACCCCGTCTCTATTCCGGAGGCTGAGGCAGGAGAATCACTTGAACCCAGGAGGTTGCGGTGAGCTGATATTGGGCCACCAGTGCACTCCAGCCTGGGCAACAGAAGCGAAAATATGCCTCAAAAAAAAAAAAAAAAAGTTAAATGGTAAATGGTAAATCTTATGTGTATTTCACCACAATTGCAAAAAGAAAAAAAAAAATTCACTGGGTATGGTGGCACAAGCCTGCAGTCCCAGTCATCCAGGAGGCTGAGGCAGGAGGATCCCTTGAGCCCAGGACTTTGAGATTACAGTGAGCTACGATCATGACACAGCACTCCAGCCTGGGACTCCATCTCAAAAAAAAAAAAAGTTAAAAAAATTTTAGAAAAAGATTCCCAGCCGCTTAGAATTCTCCACATACCTTCCCAAAGCCAAACACTATCTCGATTCATTTTGCCAGTTCTGAACTTTATTTATTTATTATTTATGTTTTATAGAGACAAAGGGTGGCTGTGCTGCCCAAGCTGATCTCAAATTCCTAACCTCTTGCCTCTCCCTTCTGAGTAGCTGGGATTACAGATACGTGAACTTTATATAAAATGGAATCATGCCGTGCTGTGATAGAATCATGACCACCAAAGATATCCGCATCCTAATCCCCAGAATCTCTGAATATGTTACCTCGCCCAACGTAAGAGACTTTGCAGATGTCATTAAGTTAAGGACATCAAGACAGGGGAGATGATCCTGGATTATTCAGTGTGCGCAGTTTAATCACAAGAGTCCTTTCTGAGAGGGAGGTGGAGAGGTCAGAGTGATGGGATGTGAAAAAGAACTCCACCCTCTGTTGCTAGCTTTGAAGATGAAGAGGCCATAAGCCAAGGAATATGGGTGGCCTCTAGAAGGTGCAAAAGACAAGGGAACGGATTCTCTCCTGGAGCCTCCAGTAAGAACACAGTTTCTACCAACGCTTTGACTTTAGCCAGTGATCCTTGTCAGACTTCTATGGAATTGTAAAATAATATATTTGTGTTGTTTCAAGCCATTAAATTTGAGATCATTTCTTACAGAAGCAAGAAGAAACAAAGACATGTATTTACTCTTTGTGTCTGACATCTTTCACTCAATCCTTTTTTGTTTTTTTTTTTTAACCCAGGCCCATGACAGTAGATCATTTTATTTGTAGTATATAATATTCCATTACATGAACATGCCACATATGCTTCGTCAACCATTGATGGACGTCTGCGTTGCTTCCCGTATGGGCTCTTATGAATAGGGTGGCTATGAACATTCTTGACATGTCTTTGAGACAAGGTATGTACATATTTCTGTTGCACATATGTAGGAATAGAATTGCTGGGTTATGGGTATGCTCACTGGAAGCCTGTCATGCATCCCCCGACTCTTTCAGAACGAAAGGACCTATTCCCTCAGCTGCTGGGGGGACCCCTGGCTGGCAGTCCCAGCTGCTAGGCCTCTGTGCAAACTAGCCTCAGCTGAAAAAACATTTCTTTGGCCAAGGTCACACATGCCTCCTAGGGACGACCTGTGTCATTCAATGACTGGTTGATATGTAAGGGTGGGAGATATAAAGCCCCCCCGCTCCACTGATACTTGCAATAGCTTTGAAGGGTCACCCCAGATTCAAAGTTCTTCAGGGATCACAGGAGGCTTTTGCAGAGGCTACTTCCCAACCCAGTTCTCCCTCCCTCTAACCCTGCTTCCCTCCCTTTCCTGCAGGTGTTGATCCTGAGAGCACTTCCTAGTCAAATTCCTCTCTTTTTTTTTCCCCTCCCTAATCCAATATGATTGATAACACTAATCAACTTCCTGCATGCTAATCTCCATCTCGGGATCAGCTGCCTAGGAAAACAATCTACAACGGCCTACATTATTCAGGTTTCATGGTTATCAAGCAGTTTTTTTTTCTTTCTTTCTCCACCCTCCCCCCACCCCCCGGCCCGCCTCCATGGAGTCTCGCTCTGTCGTCCAGGCTGGAGTGTAGTGGCACAATCTCAGCTCATTGCAACGTCCACCTCCTGGGTTCAAGCGATTATCCTGCCTCAGCCTCCCAAGTAGCTCGGACTACAGGCATGTGCCATCACACCCAGCTAATTTTGTATTTTTAGTAGAGACAGGGTTTCACCATGTTGGCTGGGATGATCTTGAACTCTTGACCTCAAGTGATCCACCCGCCTTGGCCTCCTAAAGTGCTAGGATTATAGGTGTGAGCCACCACACCTGGCCATGTCAAGCAGTTTTCTTAAGTGGCTGTCCTCTTAAGTACTCCCTCCAGCAGTGTTATTTTGTATATCCTCTTTGGTCAATTACCTGATCAAATCTTTTACTCTCTTTTCTACTAGGTAAAAGAGTTCCAGTTGCTCAACATTCCTGCCAACATTAGGTTTTTTTTTTTGTTTTTGTTTTTTGGAGACAGGGTCTTGCTCTGTCACCCAGGCTGGAGTGCAATGGCATGATCGTGGCTCCCTGCAACCTCAACCTCCTAGGCTCAAGTGATTCTCCCACCTCAGCCACCCAAAGTAGCTAGGACTACAGGAGTGTGTCACCATGCCCACCTAATTTTTATTTTTTAATATTTTGTAGAGATAGGGTTTTGTTATGTTGCCCAGGCTGGTCTTGAACTCCAGACTCAAGTGATCCTCCCACCCTACACCCCCACAAAGTGCTGAGATTATAGGCATGAACCACCAAGCCTGGCCTGTGTTTTCTTTTCTTTTTCTTTTTTTTATTTAAAAAAATTTTTTTAGAGACGGGGTTTCACCATGTGGCCAGTCTGGTCTTGAACTCCTGACCTCGTGATCCACCTGCCTCAGCCTCCCGAAGTGCTGGGGATTACAGCCGTGAGCCATTGTGCCCAGCCTTTTTTTTTTTTTTTTCCTAAAACCTCTCTGGTGATTGATTAGTGGTACCTCACTGTGGTTTTAATTTGCATTTTTCTGATGGCCAAAGAAGTTGATTACCTTGTTGCATGTTTATTGGGTTATTTGTATATCCTCTTTAGTGAATTGCCTGATCAAATCTTTTACCCACTTTTCTACTGGGTTGGGTATGACTATGTAGACGCTTTTTCTATATTCTGGATACAAGTTGTTTGTTGGATATATTACAACATTATTCAGAGATTCTCAACAGCACCAGCACATTATGGGTCCCAATAAAAATGAGTTACATGAATGCTTGAGTCTGAAAACTCCTCTAAGGAAAGAATGCTTGGACAGATGCAAATATGTATGGTTTTAATGGATATAATTGGATATAGGATATGGGTCCCAAGGAAAAGAAAACAGAACTTTGAATGCAGATAAAATACCCTCAAACTTTGCCACTTGTAGGCCTGTAGTTTCCAGTCACAGGCACTTAAACACTCAAGTTCCCAAAGGCAACTGTAAATTTTTATTCATTCAAAGAATATCGATGCAAGGTATCAATGACCAGCCCCGTTGTTTGTTTTTGTTTGTTTGAGACGGAGTCTCCCTCTGTCCCCCAGGCTGGAGTGCAATGGCGTGATCTTGGCTTACTGCAAGCTCTGCCTCCCGGGTTCAAGCGATTCTCCTGCTCAGCCTCCCGAGAGTACCTCGGAATACAGGCATGCGCCACCATGCCCGGCTAACTTTTGTATTTTTAGTGGAGACGGCGTTTCGCCCTGTTGGCCCCGCTGGTCTCGAACCCCTGACCTCAGGCGATCTGCCCACCTCGGCCTCCCAAAGTGCTGGGATTACAGGAGTGAGGCACCGCGCCCGACTGGTGAGCAGCCTGCTCTAGGAGCTGAGTAGCCAGCTGTGAAAAAGAGACAATATTCTTGCTCCCAGGAGACCTAGGAGAGACGACAACTTCTAAAATAACATAATTTCAGGCAAGAGACGTAAACTGAATCAGTCGTGGCGGGAGGACGAAAGGGTTGATCTTGCAATTCCCAGACCAGGACACACAAGGGTCCCGCCCTCGGCCCCGCCTCTATCTTTGCATGCGCCTCCTGATTGGTCGGCGGCGGCCGGCCCCACCCCGGGGAGCTGGGCTCCGCAAGCTGCAGGCGGGCTCCACCGAGATGCAGCGGCGGCTTCGGGTGTCGCCCGGCGGGCCAGGGGCAGCGCGGACCCAAGCCGGGCAGGGGGCGCCCCCCGCGGCACCCGCGCGCTCCTAACGCCCCAGACCCGCCTGCGGGCTCGGATCCCCCTGCCACCGTCCCACCCGCTGTCCCCGCCCCTCCACCCTTTGTGTCGCCGCCGCCCGCCCGGCGCCCCCGGCTCCGCGGGATCCCGGCCGGGCCGGACCGCGGCAACGCGCCAGGCCCCGCGTGGGCGCCCGGTGGGCGGCCGATGGCGAGGGGGCGCGGTGCGGGCGCTGTAGCCGGAGTTCCCTACGCGGGAGGCCCGGCCCGCCTCCACCGCATTGTCCCGGGCCGCGCGCCCGGGCCCTGAGCCGCGCCGCCGCAACACCCGCCAGCCGCCCGCGGGGCCATGCGGAGAGCCGCTGGGATGGAAGACTTCTCCGCGGAAGAAGAGGAGCCCTGGTACGATCAGCAGGACCTGGAGCAGGGTGAGCGCGGGGGTTCCGGGGGCAGGAAGGCGGGGGAGAACCCGGTGACCCCTGTGCGCTTCTCCATTGTTGGACGCTATCACCCCGGGAGGGGCTGGGCTGGACCCGGCGCGCCAGACTTGGAGGAGCGACGCGTCTGGAGAACCCGGACGTGGAGAGAGGGGGCGCTGCCCGAAAAGACGCGGACCGGACGGGTGGAGACCTGCAAAAGTGGGGGGCAGGGGGCGGTCTTCCTATTTTCCCAGACGACAGGGCATCCGTCATCCAGCTCGCCCACCCTGTCCTGGAGGCAGCAACTGCCCAGCCTCCCCTGGTATTGTTAACGGGCCTGAGCACTGGCTGGGAGTCTTTGGAGGCCGGGAGGCGACTCCTTCGTCATGTTTTGCTGGGAGGGTGGTGCGCGTGTAGAGGGAAGTTATCTCACGCCAAAGCCAGCAGCACCCGTCCCTGCCAGTATTTATAAGCTCTAAGACTCCCAGAAAGTTTCCCTAACTTGCTTCCTACTCAGGGAGAAGTGGTGCCGGGTCCTTGCCGGTGAAGAAGCGGAAAGTCGAGTCTCCCATCTGCCTTGAGAGTCGGGAGTCGCCTAGCCCTCCCCTGCCGGGTCCCTTTGCAAATGGCTCCTGGTTTGGAGGGGGTCAAGGTTCAGGAATTCCGGCCAGTGTGCCAAATGAGAGACAGAGTAAGAGGGATCCACCTCCGCTGCCCACAGCTGCCATCTGAGGGCCTAATGGGCGACTGGAAGGGGGTTAGAAGCTGGTGATGAGGTGGCCGAAGTGACATCACTGGGAGTGGGGGGTGGGGCTGTTGGGACAGGAGGGAGGAGGAGGCCTGCTGGAGTGGAGTCGGTTCTACCCTCTCCCCCAAAATGCCTCGTTCTTGGATGGTGAGAGCTGGAAGGAGGGAGGAAATGTGTCCAGGGAGAAGTGACCTTCCCACAGTCTCCAGCAAGCTGGGGGGTGTGGACACAGGTCTGCTGCAGTCTGTGTCATCGTGGCCTACTGTGGTGTGCCCACACCCTGGTCTCCATCGACAAGGCCCCAGAGGGCTGGCTTTGCCCTCATGTGCAGCAGCTACCCCAGATCCTGCAGCCCCTGACCTACTTCCCCACATGGCCAAGATTGGCTGGCAGATGAGGCTCTGTCCTTGTGCTCAGGACCAGGGTTAATCATAGCCTCAGGGGGACCAGGGTGGGACTGGGGATGCCAGGCTAGACCCTGTCATGGTCTGTGCCCTGGACTCTAGCCTCAGCCTCCCTTGCCCGGAATGAGATACAGCCCCCCTCAAACACACACACACACCCCCACATATTGTGACAACCTCCGCTCCCATCCTGGGCACTAAATTTTTCCAGGAACACCTATTAGGCTCCCCCTTAAGTACCAGGCACCATCCTGGGAGCTGGGGAATAGTCACAGCCCTGACCCTGAAGTATACCCTGGCAGGTGAAGGAGGCAGGCTTGTAACTAACTGCAGGTGGCACAGTATTTTTTTGTTTTTGTTTTTGTTTTGAGACAGAATCTTACTCTGTCACCCAGGCTGGAATGTAATGGTGCAATCTCGGCTCACTGCAACCTCCACCTCCCGGGTTCAAGCGATTATCTGGCTTCAGTCTCCTGAGTAGCTGGGACTACAGGGGTGTGTCACCATGTCCGGCTAATCTTTGTATCTTTAGTAGAGACAGGGTTTCACCATGTTGACCAGGCTGGTCTCGAACTCCTGAACTCAAATGATCCGCTTGCCTTGGCCTCCTAAAGTGCTGGGATTACAAGCGTGAGCCACCGCACCTGGCAGGTGGCACAGTATTATGGGCAGTGGTGAGGGCTTCCTGGAAGAGGCAGGCCTGGAAGGAAAGATTGGAAGCTGAGTTCTTGAGAAGATGGTTTTCTTTTCTTTTTTTTTTTTTTATATAAAGACGGGGTTTCACCATATTGGTCAGGCTGGTCTTGAACTCCCGACCTCAGGTGATCCACCCGCCTTGGCCTCCAAAGTGCTTGGATTACAGGTGTGAGCCACCACGCCCGGCCAAGAGAAGATGGTTTTCAAGGAGGCCGATGCTAATATTGTTGCTGTCTCACTTAATTCCTGCACCCCTAATGAAACCTTTGGCACATTTCCTGGCTCAGATATGGAAGAGGAGCCAGGGCGTAGGGGTGGGAGATGTGCAGCTTCTTAAGAGAGAAAGGTTATCTGAGACTCCACCTGTGCTGGGGGAGGGATGGGCCCTGCAGACCCCTGCTTCTCTGGCCCTGTTGGTCTGCAGCTATTGGCCTGGCCTAGCAGCCCCAGTGGCAGCCCAAGGCCAGGAACCAGGAGGGAAAGCAGAAATGAGACAGTCTCAGAAGAAACTGGAGCTCCCCACCAAAAGCTGGATGTTTGTTTCTGTGGGCCAGGTGCTGTGCTGAGCCTGAGGACACAGTCTCTGCCCTCAGAGGACTCCACATTCCATTAGAGGAGACAGAAATAGGATCAAACTCACAATGGTGTTAGAGTGTGAGGGGTTCTGCAGCTGTAGGCCCAGCGACGACAGGGACATCAGAGACTCAGAAAGGTTTATGCCAAGGCCCTTTTGAGCTGGAGACTCCCCCAGGAGAGGGAGAGATCCCAGGAGGCATTCGGGGAAGGGATGCTTGTAACCAAGTCATGGAGTGACGTGAGGGGCTGAAGGAAGCATCAGACACAGGTACCGAGGCATTCCCATGGGCCCAGCCCGCTCTGTGCCCCAGGGGCCAGGCATGGAGAGCTGGATGGTGGGGACGGAGCCAGGGCCAAAGACCAGCCGTATTGGGTGTCAGAGGCCTGTTGCATCTCCCAACCCCCAAATTCTCTTCCACACAGCTGCTCCCTGGTTGCCTGTGAGTGGCCCAGAAATGACTTTCTCAGTCAGCCACCTGGTCTCCCCCTCCCGTCTGTTTCCTCCTGCCCCAAGGATAGGCCCTGATTCCACTTTCCAGAAGCTTGACTGGAGAGATCCTGTTTGACTTTGGTGCTCTGTCCTGGTGGAAGGCTGCCGTGGGGAAAAGCAAGGTCCTAAATTCTCACTGTTCCCTCTGCTCACTGCCACAAGCACCTGTGAAAATAGAAAAAGCCATGAATTATTAAGCACTGGCACTCCGTCTCTCGGCCCGCCTCCCTCCCCCACCTTGGACCAGGCACGGCAGGCCCTGTGAGTTCCTCTTTCCAGGCTGAGAGGCTGCTGCTGAGTCACAGATTTGAAGTCCTTGGCACCCAGGCTCCCTGCCTACCTTGCTGACCTTGAGTCCTCAGCCTCAGGAGAGCTCTGACCTGGCAACAGGAGGGGGGTCCTGCCTCCACCCCGGTTACCCCAAAGGTGACCTGACCCTGATTCTGTGGACCCAGAGTGGCTGACGGTCATGTCCTAGAGCTGAGAATAGGATCCCACAGCCCTGCCAGGTGGTACTCATGTCTACTACCTGGGGCCCACACCCTTACCTTCGTCCTCCCTGTACATGTCCCCTGTCCCTTTGCCACCTCTCTGCTCTAGAATCTATGGTGCCCCAGCCAGTGAGGGACAGTGGGATTTCTAGGTTTCTTTTTTTCCTTTTTTTTTTTTTTTGAAATGGAGTTTCACTCTTGTTGCCCCGGTTGGAGTGCAACGGCATGATCTCGGCTCACTGCAACCTCTGCCTCTCGGGTTAAAGCAATTCTCCTGCCTCAGGCTCCCAAGTAGCTGGGATTACAGGCATGCGCCATCACGCCCAGCTAGTTTTGTATTTTTAGTAGAGACGGGGTTTCTCCATGTTGGTCAGGCTGGTCTCAAACTCCCAACCTCAGGTGATCTGCCTGCCTCAGCCTCCCAAAGTGCTGGGATTACAGGCATGAGCTACCACACCTGGCCTTCTAGGTTTCCTTTCTTTTCTTTTCTTTTTATTTATTTATTTTAATAGAGACAGGGTTTCTCCACATTGATCAGGTTGGTCGTTGGTCAGGTTGGTCTTGAACTCCCAATCTCAGGTTATCCACCCACCTCGGCCTCCCAAAGTGCTGGGATTACAGGCGTGAGCCACCGCACCTGGCCTCTAGGTTTCTTTTCAAAGACAGGCTCTGAGCTCCCCAGACATTCCTTCTCAGGCCTCTGGGGTATTGCTTCATGTAAAACCACTAAATCCTCCTGAAGGAGTCTCCAGAAAACCCTAGGGTCCAGGCAGGGGAGGTGCCAGCCCAGACTTAATGTTTTGGTTTTTTTTTTAATTTTGACCTGCACAGTTCAAACCCATAGCCCAGACTTAGTACCCTCCCCTGTTTGGTCCAGTGCGTCCCATCCATCTAGCTGTGACAGGCTGTTACTCCGAGTCCACTTCCTGCCTAGCCAGCTTCCTCATTCTCCCGTTCCCAGACCTCTCTCCTCTGAGCCTGGAGCAAGCACCAGTGCTCAGCTAGCTGATGGCTCTCTAGCACTTGGCTCCACTCAGTACCCTGTTCTACAACTTCTAGACTCTTCCCTGATCCCTCCTGCGAGCTTTGAGCAGCTTAGCTTGCACTGTGATCCAGTTTCCCTAAATGATCTGAGACCTGCCTCTCCAGCCCCAACAACTTCCATTGTTTCTCTTTCTGCCCATCCCTGAATCACTAGCTGGCCCAAGTCGATTCACTGCCTTCAAAGGGCAACCTTTGATGTCTCTGGTGTATAGGGTGGTATACCACCCTGGCCTGCCAGCATTAGAAATATAGACACAGCCCAGACACTCACCTGGAAGTGGGGGCAAGACGTTGCACTGCACTTGGCATTTCTTCCCTTCCCTCTGATTTGGTGGCTTTGCACTCTAGTTAAGCTGCAGGAGCTCCATGCAGGCCACTTACATGGAGCACGTCCTCCGACACCCACGGCAGGAAGTGGAATCAGTAGCAATGGCCTCTTTGCAGACCATGTAACAGTTTCCAGGGGAGGAAACATTTAGAAGGGTAGCCCTTTCTTCTTTTTCATGTATATCTCAGCTTGTGGAAACTGTTCAGGGATGAGCTGAATTTCAGCCCCACTATGGAAAACAGGAAGATAGCATGACTGTCATCACAAACTGAAGGCAATCTTGCCCAGCTCCTGAGTCCTGAGTTACGCCACACACAGAACATAGCACAGGGCTGTAGTTTAATCTTTTTTTTTTTTTTTTTTTTTGAGATGGAGTCTCGTTCCATCGCCCAGGCTGGAGTTCAGTAGCACGATCCCGGTCACTGCAACCTCCACCTCCCAGATTCAAGTAACTCTCCTGTTTCAGCCTCCTGAGTAGCTGGGATTACAGGTGTGCGCCAGCAGCCCAGCTAATTTATTTTTTTGTAGAGACAGGGGTCTCACTATATTGCCCAGTTCAATAATCTTTACATCAAACTTCACACTTTTTAGATACCTACAGACTTTGCCCAACTTACAGTTAACAAATTCATACAGCATATATCGTCATTCCCATACTAGGTTTATGTTAGGTAACCAGTTTTTGGTTTTTTGGTTTTGTTTTTGTTTTTTTTGAGATGGAGTCTTACTCTTGTCCCCCCAGGCTGGAGGGCAGTGGCGCAATCTTGGCTCACTGCAACCTCCGCCTCTTGGGTTCAAGCAATTCTCCTGCCTCACCCTCCTGAATAGCTGGGATTACAGACGCGCACCACCACGCCAGGCTAATTTTTGTATTTTCAGTAGAGACGTGGTTTCCCCATGTTGGCCAGGCTGGTCTCAAACCCCCGACCTTGTGATCCGCCTGCCTCAACCTCCCAAAGTGCTGGGATTACAGGTGTGAGCCACAGCACCAGGCCTTAGGTAATTAGTCTTTCTTGGCATCCTCATCAGAAAGTTAATTGCTCAAGGCTAAAAGTTCTTACCTGTGATTCATGATTTGGTTTCTTTGTTGTTGTTTTTAATGGCTGAGGTAGGTGTTTGGGAAGCTGCTTTGGTTTTTGCAGGGTAAGTGGCTGCAGCCTTGCTCTAGGATAGGCGGTTCGCACTCCTTCTCCAGAAGACATCAGGACACAGGGCCCTCCTTTGGCTAAAACCCAGCCCTGGCGGCTCCACTTTGGCTGTTTCAAAACGTCGCCTCTGTGCACAGGAGCAGACTCCAGATTTGTTCCTGTCGAGCAGCTTGGCCTTCACGTCCAGGCTCAGTGGCTGGTCAGGGCCCTCTGCCTCTCACAAGGCAAAGCCGGTTCTGCCCCCAGGTTGGCTGTAGGCCCAAGGCTCCGCCCTCAGGTGCCCACTGAGAGTCACTGCTTGCCCCAGTCGTCCCAAAGGAAAACTTCCACCCCAGGTCTAGGTTTCTTTTCAAAGACATCCCTTGGGCTCCCCAGCCATTCCTTCTCAGGCCTCTGTCCAATGCACAGCAAGGGCTCAGCTGAAACAACCGTATCTAGGAAGATTTCTGTCCGGGAGCGTAGAGCCCATCCATCCTCCAGGGACCCTAGCACTATCGCTATGTCTAAAAAGAGAAAGCAGTGGAGAGCTGGATCCCTGAACCACATCATATAGGCCCCAGTAGAGTTGCCTTTACACGTCTTGATCTGATTTACATCGTCAGCCTAGATTGAGAGCTGTTTTAAGAAGCAGCCTCATAAAGTGAAACAGAACAGTGCTTTCCTGGACAGTCTTTTGACAGGATGCCTCAAGAAGGACTACGTTTTGTCCCAGGAATTCTGTTTCTAGACCTACCTTTTGTTCCAGGTACCTAGGCCTACCCTTTGTTCAAGAAATTCTGTGTCCTCAGGAATTGTGCCGTGATTTGCACAAAATGTTTTGTACAACAAAGTTAATTAGTTTCATTCTTTTTTTCAGAGATAGGGTCTTGCTTTGTCTCACTGGAATGCAGTGGCGCAATCATAGATTACTCTAATTTGAAACTCCTGGACTCAAGCAATCCTCCCACGTCAACCTCCCTGGTAGCTGCAACCACAAACATGCGCCACCATGCCTGGCTAATTTTTTTTTTTTTTTAATTAAAAAATTCTTCTTTTATTTTTTTTATTTTTTTTTTTAATAAGACAGGGTTTCACCATGTTGGTCAGGCTGGTCTTGAACTCCCGACCTCAGGTGATCTGCCTGCCTTGGCCTCCCAAAGTGCTTGAATTACAGGCGTGAGCCACCACGCCCGGCCATTTTTACAATTTTTTTGTAGAGATGAGGTCTCGGGCAGGTATGGTGGCTCACGCCTGTAATCCCAGCACTTTGGGAGGCCGAGGCAGTGGAGCATGAGGTCAAGAGATCAAGACCATCCTGGTCAACATGGTGAAACCCCTTCTCTACTAAATTAGCTGGACGTGGTAGCGCATGCCTGGAGGCTGAGGCAGGAGAATCACTTGAACCGAGGGGCGGAGGTTGCAGTGAGCCGAGATTGGGCCACTTCACTCCAACCTGGAGACAGAGCAAGACTGTCTCAAAAAAAAAAAAGAGATGGGGTCTTGCTGTTTCCCAGGCTAGCCTCTAACTTTTGGCCTCAAGCAATCCTCCCATCTCAGCCTCTCAAAGCACTGGAATTATAGGTATGAACCACTGTGCCCAGTCTACAGTTTGCTTTTTTTTTTTCTTTTTGAGAGACAAGGTCTCGCTCTGTCCATCACCCAGGTTGGAGTGCAGTGGCACAATCACAGCTCACCAAGTAGCTGGGACAACAAGTGTGTGCCACCACACCCAACTAATTTTCTTATTTTTTGTAAAGACATGGTCTCATCATATTGCCCAGGCTGGTCTCGAACTGCTTTGCTAAAACAGTCCTCCCACCTCGGCCTCCTGAAGTGCTGGGATTACAGGCGTGAGCCACCATGCCTGGCCTGGCCTATAATTTTTAAATCAGTCTTTTGTTGTTGTTGTTACTGTTTTTGTTTGTTTGTTTGTTTGTTTTGAGGTGGGGGAGGTTATTGGGGATTTTTTGAGACAGGGTCTATCTCTGTCGCCCAGGCTGGAGTGCAGTGGCACGATCTCGGTTCACTGCAACCTCTGGCTCCCAGGATCAAGTGATCCTCCTGCCTCAGCCTCCTGAGCTCGGACCACAGGCACACACTCCATGCCTGGCTAATTTTTATGTTTTTGGTAGAAATGGGGTTTCACCATGTTGGTCAGGCTGGTCTTGAACTCCTGACTTCAAGTGATCCAGGCACCTTGGCCTCCCAAAGTGCTGGGATTACAGGCATTAGCCACTTCGCCCTGCCTAAATCACCAGTTTTTAAACTTTCTGTACTGTTTGATTGTTTTACATCAATTATGCCTTATGAAAAACGTCAAAGATATTTTTAAAAGAAAAACAGCCTTGTGAACTCAGCCTGAGCCTGCTATAACAAACTCTTTAAAAACCCACCCTCTCCTACCTTTCTCTGTCTCTGGATTAAGATGCGTAAATCTTTTTTTTTTCCTTACCAGCTTTATTGAGATTTAATTAACACACAATTCACTCATTCAAACGTGCAATTTAATGGTTTTTATTATAGTCACAGAGTTGTGCAACCATCACCACAGTCAATTTTCTTTTTTTTTTTTTTTTTTTTAAAGACGGGGTTTCACCATGTTGGTCAGCCTGGTCTTGAACTCCCGACCTCAGGTGATCCGCCCGCCTTGGCCTCCAAAGCGCTTGGATTACAGGCGTAAGGATCACCCCATGGCACCTCACCCCATGTCCATCCATGCTCTTGTCAATCACTCACTCATTCTTCCAAAAAGACAAATTATGCACTGACTCTGCTAGATACTGTCCTGGGACCTGCGGATATTCATGAGCGAAACAGATAAAAATCCCTGCTCCACCAGATGCTGTGGCTCACACCTGTAATACCAGCATTTTGAGAGGCCAAGGTAGGAGGGTCACTTGAGGCCAGGAGTTTGAGACTAGCCTGGGCAATATAACAAGTCCCTGTCTCTACAAAAAGTTCTTAAAAATTTTGTACTACCCCTGTAGTCCCAGCAACCAGTGTTATAGTTCCACACCTGTTCCCAGGCGAGATCATATGCGCTGCAGCCTTGAACTGGGTTCAAGGGATCCTATCCCAGGCAGCCCTATTGCACCACCTTTTTTTTTTTTTTTAGAGATGAAGTCTCACTATGTTGCCCTAGGAGGCTGAGGGAGGAGGATCGCTTGAGCCCAGGACCTCAAGGCTGCAGTGTAGATGATCACACCTGTGAATACCCACTGCACTCCAGCCTGGGCACCATCTCTTAAAAAAAACAAAACTGCCCCATGAGCTCACAGCTGGTTGGGGGAGATGAAGAAGATAAAGGAGTAACTTGTTTGGGAAATTAGATGGTGCTAGGTGCTAAGGAGAAACATGAAGCGCGGGAGAGAATGCAGGGCAGGGAACAGGGTGACTTTGAATCAAGTGGTTGGGGAAAGATCTAAGAAGGTGACAGGCACAGAGCAAGTCCTGGCGGTGTCAGGAAAGAACATTCCAGGCAGAAATAACAATCAGTGCAAAGGCTTAGCTCCTGTCTTACCTCTCCTCCCAGGCCTGGAGGCTCCCAGTATCTTTGTTACGTTGGGGTCACCTAGATAAGATGCTTGTAACATGGAAGGGGGTCCTCTGCTTTGTTCTCATGCTCGTGTTTCTCCTGTCCTAGACTTGCACCTAGCTGCGGAGCTGGGGAAGACTCTGCTGGAGAGGAACAAGGAACTGGAGGGGTCCCTGCAGCAGATGTACTCCACCAATGAGGAACAGGTGCAGGAGATCGAGGTGAGGGCCCTGCATGTACTTGCCCACACCCCTTGGGGGCCCCTTGGCCTGTGCATGCCTTTATGCAACTTAGAATAAAGTGCCCTTTGGGAGGCCGAGGCGGGCGGATCACGAGGTCAAGAGATCGAGACCATCCTGGCCAACATGGTGAAACCCCGTCTCTACTAAAAAATTACAAAAATTAGCTCGGCATGGTGGTGTGCGCCTATAGTCCCAGCTACTCGAGAGGCTGAGGCAGGAGAATTGCTTGAACCCGGGAGGCGGAGATTACAGTGCCAAGATTTCACCACTGCACTCCAGCCTGGCACCTGGCAACAAAGCAAGACTCTGCCTCAAAAAAAAAGAATAAAGTGCCTGCTTATCAGACACAGCCGTGGCCCAATAGCCTGGTACAGTTCACAACTGTGCTGTCCTGTACAAGGATAACACAGCTATCCCAGGCAGCCCTATTGTGCCACGATTTATTTTGTTTTGTTTTGTTTTGTGGCGGAGTCTGGCTTCTTGCCCAGGCTGGAGTGCAGGGGTGCAATCTCAGCTCACTGCAACCTCCACCTCCCCAATTCAAGCGATTCTCCTGCCTCAGCCTCCTGAGTAGCTGGATTACAGGTGCACACCACCACGCCCAGCTAATTTTTGTATTTTTAGTAGAGACGAGGTTTCACCATGTTGGTCAGGCTGGTCTTGAACTCCTGACCTAGGGATCCACCCACCTCGGCCTCCCAAAGTGCTGGGATTACAGGTGTGAGCCACTGTGCCCGGTCTTTTTTTTTTAAATAGAGACCAGGTCTCATCATGTTGCCCACGCTGGTCTCTTAACTCCTGAGCTCAAGTGATCCTCCTGCCTCAGTCTCCCAAAGTGCTAGGCTTACAGGCATGAGTCACCACACCCAGCCTGAACCACCATTTTTTAGCCCCACTCAACTGAAGACAGACACATCAAGGCAAACTTGTCCTTAGAAAGGGGGAGGAAGGGCCGGTCGTGGTGGCTCATGCTTGTAATCCCAGCACTTTGGGAGGCCTAGGTGGGTGAATTACTTGAGCCCAGGCAATGTAGCGAAACCTTGTCTCTACAAAAAATACAAAAATTAGCTGGGCATGGTGGCATGCATCTATGGTCCCAGCTACTCAAGAGGCTGAGGTGAGAGGATTGCTTGAGCCTGGAGGTTGAGGCTACAGTGAGCCGTGATTGTGCCACTGCACTCCAGCCTAGGCAACAGAGGGAGACCCTGTCTTAAAAATAAATAAATAAAATATATATATACATATTTTTTAATAAAGACAGGGTTTCACCATATTGGCCAGGTTGGTCTTGAACTCCTGACCTCTGGTGATCCACCCGCCTCAGCCTCCCAAAGTGCTGGGATTACAGGCGTGAGCCACTGCGCCCAGCTCTTTTTTTTTTTTTAAGACAGAGTCTCCCTGTGTCGCCCAGGCTGGAGTGCAGTGGCATGATCTCGGCTCACTGCAACTTCCGCCTCCAGGGTTCAAGCAATTCTCCTGCCTCCACCTCCCGAGTAGCTGGGACTACATGTACCTGCCACCATGCCCAGCTAATTTTTGTATTTTGTAGAGACAGGGTTTCACCATGTTGGCCAGGATGGTCTAGATCTCCTGACCTTGTGATCCACCCGCCTCAGCCTCCCAAAGTGCTGGGATTACAGGCATGAGCCACAGCTCACAGCCTATAAGATATTTTAAAAGTTAAAAAAAAAAAAAAAAGAGATCAGCTTGGTGGCTTATGCCTGTAATTCCAGCACTTTGGGAGGCAGAGGCGGGCAGATCACTGGAGATCAGCAGTTCAATACCAACGTGGCCAATATGGTGAAACCCTGTATCTACTAAAAATAGAAAAATTGGCCAGGCATGGTGGCAGACACCTATAGTTCCAGCTACACAGGAGGCTGAGACATGAAAATCACTTGAACCTGGGAGGCAGAGGTTGCAGTGAGCCGAGATCGTGCCACTGCACTCCAGCCTGGGCAACGGAGAGAGACTGTCTCAAAAAAAAAAAAAAAAAAAGAAAGAAAGAAAGAAAAAAACAAAAAAAGAAGTAGGAGGAGGGTCTAGGCAGAGACGTTTGCCCCTGCCCAATTCTAAAAGGTTACTCAATATCCTCCTACCCCCAGTACCTAACCAAGCAGCTGGACACGCTGCGGCACGTGAACGAGCAGCACGCCAAAGTCTATGAGCAGCTGGACCTGACAGCCCGGGACCTGGAGCTGACCAACCACAAGCTGGTGCTGGAGAGTAAGGCCGCCCAGCAGAAGATCCACGGGTGAGGGCCCAGCTGAGGGCTGGGGGCCGGGTGAGGGAGCCCAGGGCTGGGTGGACACATGGGCCTGTGGGCTGGTGGGTGTGACTCGTGCACTTCTCCCTAGGAACCTGGGATGGAAGTGAGCTTGCCCTTGTCTATTTTGTGTGATTTAACATTCAGGGCATAACCTTGCTTTAAGCACCAATTATGCACCAGGCTCTGTTTTAGACACTGGGGGATGCAACAATGGGGAAACAAAGACATCGTCCTGCACTGTAAGAGCTCACAGCCTGGAAGAGAAGAAGGCATGTCAATGTTTTTTTTTTTTTGAGATGGAGTTTTGTTCTTGTTGCCCAGGCTGGAGTGCAATGGCATGATCTCAGCTCACGTAAACCTCCCAGGTTCAAGTAATTCTCCTGCCTCAGCCTCCCGAGTAGCTGGGATTACAGGCATGCACCGCTACACCTGGCTAATTTTGTATTTTTAGTAGAGACAGGATTTCTCCATGTTGGTCAGGCTGGTCTCAAACTCACAATCTCAGGTGATCAGCCCACCTTGGCCTCCCAAAGTGCTGGGATTACAGGTGTGAGCCACCTCGCCCGGCCGGCATGTAAATATTTTATGGCAGTGCAGGACAATAAGTGATAGAGGAGTGACAAGGAACTGAGGTGGCACAGAGGAGATGTGATCAGCTTGCCTGGTAGGTATAAAAGAAGGGCTGGTCCTTGGGCATGCAGAAAATTCTCCACCCTACCTCAGGACCAGACAGCAGCTCAAGGGTACCTGTCTGTCCCCTACCCCACATTCCTCCATCTTCAGGGAGCCAGGGCTGCAGTGAGGCACATTGACCCCATCCCCTTAAAGTCCCTCATATATGTGTCCACCTCCTCATCCCCAGGCTGACAGAGACCATTGAGTGCCTCCAGGCTCAGGTGGAAGAGCTGCAGGCCCAAGTGGAGCAACTGAGGGGCCTGGAGCAGCTGCGAGTGCTCCGGGAGAAGCGGGAACGCAGGCGTACCATCCATACCTTCCCCTGCCTCAAGGAGCTGTGCACCAGCCCCCGGTAGGTGAGAGTGCTGCTTGGTGTCTGTGGGATTGCCAGCCAGGGGCGGAAGGGGAGGCTGCAGGCAGCAGGGGAAATGAGAGTTGGCGCATCATCCAGGCCATCAGGGAGACTGGTCCTGTTGCTAATGATAGTCATAGCAGCTGGCGTTTACTGAGCACTGGCTGTGTGCTGCCACTGTGCTGATTGAATTCTTATTGTAACACTGTCGGGGGTGTTTTATTATGCCTATTCTCCAGATGTGAAAATTGAAGCTCAGAGGTTATGTGTCTTACCTAAGGTCACCTGTTTAGTAAGAGGTACAGCCAGGATGCTAACCCAGGAGGGGGTAACCCCACTGTGCTTTTCGGTTCCCATTAAATCTAAGACCAGACAACCACTTAATGGAAAAATACATGTTACATACGTAGTGGGTGTTTCAATAAGGGTCCTGGCAGGAAACAGTCCCTTACACAGAGTAATGGAGAAGTTAAATGAAGAAGAGGTGTGGGCAGAGTGTAGAGAAACCACTGAGAGACTGTAGCGCCCCAGGGTTGCAGCAGAGAGGACCTGCTACCAGCCCTAGGCCTCAAAGAGCAAGGGAGAAGGGAGGTTACCAGCACCTAGAAGGCATGGAGAGGGTTGCCTGGCCACCATTAACCATGGAGAGCCCAGGGAGAATACACCCCACGGCCTGTGCTTCCCCTTCGGACCTCTAGCCAGTGCCTCCCATGGACCAAGCTCAGGAAAGAAGGAGGCGACCTGGCAGAGGCAGTCCGTGGTGGTCAGCCTCTGGGGGCAGAGTGCAGGGGGGAGAGGGGGGGAGGAGAGTGGAGAGCCAGCGGAGAGGAGCAAACAGTATTTCAGCCCAGAGAACAAGAGAGATGTAAGCGCCCTGACTGGTCTGCTTGGCCTTGGCCGACCACTGCCCTCTCCTCCGCCGCCACCCCCCTCGGCTCCCACTCCCCACCAGGTGCAAGGATGCTTTCCGCCTGCACAGTTCTTCCCTGGAGCTGGGCCCGCGACCCCTAGAGCAGGAGAACGAGCGGCTGCAAACCCTGGTGGGGGCGCTGCGCTCCCAGGTGAGCCAGGAGCGGCAGCGCAAGGAGCGGGCGGAGCGCGAGTACACAGCGGTGCTGCAGGAGTACTCGGAGCTGGAGCGGCAACTGTGCGAGAAGGAGGCCTGTCGCCTGCGCGTGCAGGAGCTGGAGGCCGAGCTGCTGGAGCTGCAGCAGATGAAGCAGGCCAAGACCTACCTGTTGGGCCCGGACGACCACCTGGCCGAGGCCCTGCTCGCACCCCTCACGCAGGCCCCTGAGGCCGACGATCCCCAGCCCGGCCGTGGGGACGACTCGGGTGCCCAGGACGGCGTCTCCTCGCCGGCCGCCTCCCCCAGGCCACGTGGTGCGCAAGAGCTGCAGCGACACCGCGCTCAACGCCATCGTGGCCAAGACCCAGCCAGCCGGCACGCAGGCAACCTCACACTGCACGCCAACAGCGTGCGCAAGCGGGGCATGTCCATCCTGCGGGAGGTGGACGAGCAGTACCACGCGCTGCTGGAGAAGTACGAGGAGCTGCTGAGCAAGTGCCGGCAGCACGGGGCCGGGGTGCGGCACGCCGGCGTGCAGACCTCGCGCCCCATCTCCCGGGACAGCTCGTGGAGGGACCTGCGAGGGGGTGAAGAGGGCCAGGGGGAGGCCAAGGTGGGCGAAAAGAGCCTGAGCCAGCACGTGGAGGCCGTGGACAAGCGACTGGAGCAGAGCCAGCCCGAGTACAAGGCACTCTTCAAGGAGATCTTCTCCAGGATCCAGAAGACCAAGGCTGACATCAGCGCCACCAAAGTCAAGACGCACAGCAGCAAGTGACCCTTGCCCGGCCTGCAGCCTCCCTCAGGGTGGAGGCTGTGGGTCCCTCAGGCCTGGGCGGTGCCGCCTGCAGAGAGGGAGCACCCTTTAGCGGCCAGCCACCGCAGCACGCCGCCCCCTGATCCGGAAGCACAGCATGTTCCCTGCTAAGCAGAGGCAGCCCACCTGTCCTGCCTCCCAGGAGCCCTTGGCCACCTCGCTCCAGCCCAAAGGCGCAGCTCAGAGTTCAAAGCCAAATGTCCCCACTCCCCCCAGGGATCCCCCAGCTCCCCCAACCCCCGGCTTCCTGACCCTGCGCTTCACCTTCAAGCTGGTGACCAGGCTTCTGAAAGCCATTCTGGATCAGTTGGCTTTTTTTAATTTTTTGGTTACGTTTGTTTTTTCTAAGAGATTTGCAATGCAAGGTCTCCTTGACCCCTTGCCACAACTGGAAACACTTGAAAGGGGACCCCAGAGCCAGCTGTTTCAGGGGTTTCCTGGACCACCTACTGCTTCTCCCCAGCCCTGATGCGCTGATATTTCCTTAGCACCAGCTGTCCCACCCCCCAGGGTCCTGACCAGGTCAGACATGTCCCCTGTCATGCAGAGCAGGAAGCCTCAGCTGGGCCCGGAGTGTCCCTGCCCCAGCCCTGCCAAGGACAGGCTTCTCCCTGGATACCCTGGGCCCACCGCAGATCTGTAGCTAGTCAGAGGAGGAGGAGAAGGAGCCCCCTCCGTAGAGCGGTGCACTGTGTCCCTCAGAGCCGGCTTCCTTGGCTTCCAGCCCTGGAAATCCCTGCCGGGCTTTAAGCCTTCCAAGGGCCGGGACAGTGGGGTGCCCCTATCCCTTCATACCGTCTCCAACTAACGGAGCTTGGCCTCTGCCTCCTCTCTCTGTGCTTGCCCCATCTCAGGGACCATGATGTCTCATTCACTGCACACTCCCCCACAGGCCAACCCTGGCACAGGTCATGTCTGCAGCCCCCAGAATGTTCTGGACATGCACTACCAGCCAGTGGTCCCAGTGTCCACCCCTGCCTCCCCTTCACTGGGGACTGGGATTTTCACCCCATGCTGCATCATGTTGAATTGGGATGGGGTTAAGGAACATGTTCCCTCCCTCCCTTCGTCCCATATATTGCCTGCTCTTAACCTCCCACCTTTGTGGGGGGGCTTTTGAAGACCCAGCTGGGTCAGGGGTTTTGCTTCAAGATGTCAGAGAGTCAAGGTTCAGCTAAGAGACACCCAGGTCCCCAGCTTGCCCTGAGCAGTCCTCCAGGGCATCTAGTTCCTTCTGCCGCCCTTCCTGAGACCCTAGAAACCAGAGGAGCCATACAGTCAGCAGAAGGCGGGGGCCCTGGCCTCTGCACCGGGAGCCCAGTGGAAACCTTCATGCCTTATTTATTTCTAATGGGTAAAGGGGTTTTCTTACCAAGCATCCCTGACCTCCTGGAGACACCATCTGCTTTCCGGGCGGCACTGTGGTGGGAGCTGGTGGTGACTGCGTCCCTCTGTACATGCAACTTGGAAGCTTTTGTCTTTGGGGCTAGGCAGCTCCCTGCCCTCCATGTGTCTCTGTTTTCTGGGGGGAGAGGAGTGTGGAAGGGTGGGGGGAAGAGCTCCAGCCTGTTTGCTCCCCAGCTCTGTAGTGGCAGACCAGCGTCACCTTTGAAGTATACGTGAGAGAAATATATTTACAAATGCTTTATTCTCTTCTTTAATAAAAAATGCACCAGTATTCTAAAAACAGAAATGGCCCATCTCTGTGCATCTCACACACCTGCCTCGCATCACGCCCAGCCATGGAAGAGGGTAGCGTCCTGGGTCCCACTTCCCCAAGACAGAACAGCGCCAAATAGCAGGCTCTGGCAGAATTTTCTATATTTATTGAGAGCCAGCTAGGGATATATGGTGAACAACTCGGCAGGGCTCCTCTTCCCTTGGAGTTTACATTCTGGTGTGGGGAGATCCACCCAAAATATACAAGCAAAGGATAGCATGATGGAAAAATCAGGGCAGGAGGGCGGTGCTACCTCAGCTAGAGCACGTGGACTCAACAGGGTGAACCAAGTTTAAAAAAAAAAAATCGGCCCAGCGTGGTGGCTCACGCCTGTAATCCCAGCATTTTGGGAGGCTGAGGTGGGTGGATCATGAAGTCAGCAGATCAAGACCATCCTGGCTAACACAGTGAAATCCCACCTCTACTAAAAATAAAAATAAATTAGCCAGGTGTGGTGGCACGCGCCTGTAGTCCCAGCTACTTGGGAGGCTGAGGCAGAAGAATCGCTTGAACCAGGGAGGCAGAGGTTGCAGTGAGCCGAGATCACACCACTGCACTCCAGCCTGGGTAACAGAGTGAGACTCCGTCTAAAAAAAAAAAAAAGCCTGGTGCAGTGGCTTGTGCCTGTAATCCCAGCTCTTTGGGAGGCCAAAGTGTATCACTTGAGCTCGGAAGTTTGAGACCAGCCTGGGCAACATAGCAAGACCCTCTCTCTACAAAAATGTAGGAGAGCATGGTGGTGTGCACTTGTAATCCCAGCTGCTCAGGAGGCTGAGGTGGGAGGATCATGAACCTGGGAGGTCAAAGCTGCAGTGACCTATGATCACACCACTGCACTCCAGCTTGGGCAACAGAGCAAGACCCTGTCTATAAAAACAAAAAAGACTTACATAATCATATCTAGATATATAAATACAGCATATGAAGAGATATACAGTGTTACTAAAATTCCTGGGGGAGGAATTGGCAATTGGGAGAAAATGTCTAAATAGGCTCTTTGAGGTGGGAAGAGGGGGCGATCATGGGGAAAAAAGATTGAGAAATGGTAAGCGAGGATGGTCAGGGCGCTTCTGGAGAGGTGATGATGAAGCTGAAACCTGAATGCTGGGGAGGAACCAACGGGGAAGACCAGTGCAGGCCCAGGGAGCAGCCGGGGCAGAGGGTGGAGACCAGCTCCCAAGGGCCCTGCAGGGAGAGCTCGGGCCTCCTCAGTCCAATGAGAAGTCACTGCAGGGAGTCCAGGGCCGGACTAATACCCTGAGGGGCCATGAAGGATGGGGAAGCTGACCTGTCCTTGGGAAACCACCCACTGATGACACAGGACAGTCACAAGAATGACAAGAGGGCCATCTCCTGGTGTTTTTCAAGCTAATAATCCCCACACCTCTCTTCCATATACATGAAAAGCCTCACCACTCCCATTCTTCCTGGGTACACAGAGGGGCTCGTCTTCCGAAGGGGTCCCCATCACCCAGATTGCACCAGCCTCCCTCTTGTTCTGGAGGTGCAGCTGATCTGTTGGGTCTTCTGTTTTCCTCAATGCAAAATGATAGGCCGGGTGTGGTGGCTCACGCGTGTAATCCCAGCACATTGGGAGGCTGAGGCAGGCAGATCACATGAGGTCAAGAGTTTGAGACCAGCCTGGCCAACATGGTGAAACCCAATCTCTACTAAAAATACAAAAAAATTAGGCGTGGTGATGCACGCCTGTAATCCTAGCTACTTGGGAGGCTGAGTTGGGGGGATCACTTGAACCCGGGAAGTGGAGGTTGCAGTAAGCCGAGATGGCACCACTGCACTCCAACCTGGGTAACAGAGCGAGACTCTGTCAAAAAAAAAAAAATGCATCAGGGGCAGTGGCTCACGCCTGTAATCCCAACACTTGGGAGGTCTAGGTAGGCAAATCACAAGGTCAGGAGTTCAAGACCATCCTGGCCAACGTGGCAAAACCCCGTTTCTACTAAAAATATAAAAAATTAGCTGGGTTTAGTGGCGGGTGCCTGTAATCCCAGCTACTTGGGAGACTGAGGCAGGAGAATCACTTGAACCTGGGAGGTGGAGGTTGCAGTGAGCCAAGATCATGCCTCTAAACTCCAGCCTGGGCAACAGAGTGAGACTCAGTCTAAAAAAAAAAAAAATGCAAAATGATAATGTTTTTTCAAACTTCCCATGTTCTACCCAGCTCTCTCCAGATTTAGTAATTTCCATCCTGAACTTGAGAATTGCTGTCCAAGCTCAGATATTGGAAGCCTAAAAACAGTATGGTGGGTCTTGATCAAAGGGACACCTCTAGGGTATCTTCCTTCATCTCACACTGCCAACCCCACCCACCCCTTCTTGCACCAGCAGCCTGAGTAACTTCCAAAATCGGAGAGGAAAATGCTCCTCAATCTTTGAGGGATTTCTTGCTGGCTTCTTCACTCTCCCATCTCCAGACAAAAAAGGCAGCTCTGTGGACCCCAATTCCATCAGCCCACACGACCTGAGTCTGTGGAAAAGCTTCCAAAGTCTTCCTGGGGAAGTAGATTCAGGACTCAGCTGGAGCTGGGGGAGAAATGCAGGCTCCCCTCCAAAACTCCTTCCCCCATTGTCCTGACAGGGAACAACTTCCCTCAAACTCAGCAGGTGAGGTAAGTGTGGTGTGAGGCTGGGTGCGGTGGCTCACACCTGTAATCCCAGCACTTTGGGAGGCTGAGGCAGAAGGATCACTTGAGCCCAGGAGTTGGAGACCAGCCTGGCCAACATGGTGAAACCCCATTTCTACTAAAAACACAAAAACTAGTGGGGCATGGTGGTACGCACCTGTAATCCCAGCTACTCCAGAGGCTGAGGTACAGGAATTGACTTGAACCCAGGAGGCAGAGGTTGCAGTGAACCTAGACCACGCCACTGCACTCTAGCCTGGGCGGCAGAGCCAGACTCTGCCTCGAAAAAAAACAAATGTGATGTGGCAAGCCCAGGGCTGGGCCCCAAACTGCTGTGCTTACTGCATCAACTGAACAAGGGCAGCATGCAAGTGGCTGTTGGGTTTTCCCATCCTGTTGTCACCTGTCGCCAACAGGAAGGGGGCAGGTGGTGATGAACACATGGAGCCATCACACCTGAGAGATGAAGGGAAGGAAGCCATGGCATGTATCCAGCTGCCCTCCTCCCCCCTCGGCATTTTTTTTTTTTAGACAGGGTCTTGCTGTGTTGCCCAGGCTGGAGTGCAATGGCACAACTGTAGCTTACTGCAGCCTCCAGCTCCTGGACTGAAGTGGTCCTCTCCCTCCAGCCTCTCCAGTAGCTGGGACTACAAGTGCACGCCACCATGATGGGTTTGTTTTGTTTGTTTGTTTGTTTTTTTTTGCAGAGACCAGCTCTTACTATATTGTCCAGGCTGGTCTTGAACTCATGCGCTCAAGTGATCCTCCCACATTGGCCTCCCAAAGTGCTGGGATTACAGGCGTGAGCCACCATGCCTGGCCTCCCTCAGCTTTCTAAACTGCCCTGCGGATGCATTTCTTTCCCTCTTCCCTTCTGATCACCACTTTGTCCTTGCTCAGTAGACAGATACTCCCTGCTGCCTCCCCAGGGGCTCCTCCCGCATTTTCTCCTCCCCTGAACTGGCACCCTTCTCGTCTCCCAGGTCAAACCCACTGCACCATTTGGAGAGGGGGAGCCAGCCAAACAGACCTGCCTCCACCCTCCCTGGGGATCCTGAGCTGAGAGCTGGGGGGGTGGCTCCAGTTTTAGGGGACGAGGTAGATAAGGGGTAGCAATGAAGTAAGTACCCTCCAGGGAGGCGGGGGCAGCTCTGTGCTGCCCATCCCCTCAGGGAAGGAGGAAAGAGGGTTTGGAATAGAGCTTGTCAGCCTGGATTTCCCACTCCAGGGCTACAGAGGAAAAAAGACAACGGTAATCAGGTCTGTGAAAGAAAAAGAAAGTTCCCTTAAGGAACCTGCATCCCTCAGCAGCAGCTAATTTTTGTGGCCTGCTGACTTCATGCCAAGCACGGTGTTAAATGTTTTATATGTGTTTACTATCCTCAGAAACTTTATGAGACGGCTATAAAATCTATAAAATCTCCATTTTACTGATGAGGATACAAAAACTTAGAGGTTAGGTTAGTAATTCAAGGTCACATTGAAATATTCGAGCTTAGCTAGGCACAGTGGCTCATGCTTATAATCTCAGCACTTTGGGAGGCCAAGGTAAACAGACTGCTTGAGCCCAGGAATTCAAGACCAGCCTGGACAACATGGTGAAACCTTGTCTCTACAAAAAAATACAAAAATTAGCTGGCACATGACTGTAATCCCAGCTACTCGGGACGCTGAGGTGGGAGGATCACTTGAGCTGGGGAGGCCATGGTTGCAGTGAGCTGGGATCACACCACTGCACTCCAGCCTGAGTGACAGAGCAAGACTTTGGCTCAAAAAATAATAATAAAATTTTAAAATAAAGTCATAGTCACAGCTACCAAGGGTTAGGATATGGACTTTTTTTTTTTTTTTTTGAGACGGAGTCTCACTCTGACACCAGGCTGGAGTGCAGTGACATGATCTCAGCTCACTGCAACCTCTGCCTCTCCAGTTCAAGCAATTCCCATGCCTCAGCCTCCAGAGTAGCTAGGACGACAGGCGTGTGCCACCATGCCCAGCTAATGTTTTGCATTTTAGTAGAGACTGGATTTCACCATGTTAGTCAGGATGGTCTCGATCTCCTGACCTTGTGATCTGCCCGCCTCGGACTCCCAAAGTGTTGGAATTACAGGCGTGAGCCACCGCGCCTGGCCTCTCTTTTTTTAATAAAAAAATAAATATTCCAACTTAGACCTGACCAATCCACCATGCCTCATCAATCCACCATGCCTCACTGCACAATCCCCATCTACATAAAATGATGAGTTTGGTTTTTTGTTTGTTTGTTTGTTTTTTGAGACGGAGTCCTGCTCTGTCACCCAGGCTGGAGTGCAGTGGCCCTACCTCAGCTCGGTACAACCTCCGCCTCCCGGGTTCAAGCAATTCTCCAGCCTTAGCCTCTTGAGTAGCTGGTATTATAGGCGCGTGCCACCATGTCCAGCTAATTTTTGCATTTTTTGGTAGAGACAAGATTTCACCATGTTAGCCAGGCTGGTCTTGAACTCCTGACCTCAGGTGATCCACCCACCTTGGCCTCCCAGAGTGCTAAGATTACAGGCAAGAGCCCCCGTGCTCGGCCAGTGATGACTTTTAAGAGGCCATCTGACCCAGGGGAGTCCAGAGAAGAAAGGGGAATCCTGTGGACCCCCTGCATAGGAATAGTACCCCAACTCATGGGCCCTATAGAAGGGCTGATGTCTGAAAGCTCCTCAGCTGCCAGGAATGACCTCTTTCCTCTCTTCCCCCATGAATGTCCCCTCCCTGAAGCACCATCTCAGCCTATAGAGACCCAAGGAGGGGGAAAGGGAAGACTGGCCTCAGCCTTCAGTGCCCATCTTTCTGGGGGGACAGGTGGCCCCGTTCTGGCCTGTTTCTCCCAGGGCCCCCATTCTGGATAGTCCACGACAGCAGCAGGTAAGAGGAGCTTGCCAGCTGCTCTTCTCTCCACCCCAGGACAGCTTGTCTCTTTCTCTCTTCTACCCACCTCCTCTCCCAGAATCCAGGCCACCAGATGGCCTGAGCAGGCTGTGTTTATTTGGGGCCATGGAAACCTGCAGCTTCCTTTTCCTATTGCCTTGGGTCAGGTGCAGGGTTGGAGCCCAGCCTCAGAGCAATGACATCATGGAAAGGTTCTGACTTTATTACTTATAATCCCTTAGCCCCCGATCTGAGTGAATGCCTGATTTTGCTCCCCCTGAGCAGTTATTCCAGTTGCCATGGAGATAACCTCTATTCCCTTTGAGGTCTTGGGACTAAGTCAGACAGGGAGGGACCCAGGAGACTCCTTCAAACAGATTGCCACCCCTTCCTAGTCTAAGCTTATAAAGCCATTGCTTGGAAAGTGGTTTATTCCATCTTAAAGATTTGCTGTAGCAATGATGCTGAGATGGTAAAGGCTTGGTTTGATGACAGTCTCCTGTTTCAATCAGCCAGTATCTCCAGGCTGCTAAGTTGTTTGCTATGCTTTGGGACGTTACACTGTCCATTGCCTCTACTAGCCCCAGGACACGCAAATAAAATGACTTTGTGTGTGTGTGTGTGTGTGTGTGTGTGTGTATTATTTATTTATTTATTTATTTATTGTTATAAAACGGCTTCTTGTTTGTTCCTTCAGGATGCATTTATTTAGCTTTTTCCTAAAAATAGAACATAATTATGCTTTTCCTAAAAATGGAACTCTTTATTAAGAAAACACCGTTAGCATTACTAATAATTACGAACATTTATTTAGGTCTGTTTCCACTTACCACATCGCCTTTCAACAAAGTAACTTAAATAAGGTTTAGCTGTTTTCAATCACTGCGCTCTACTTTGAACCTTTTTCAGAATTAGAGCTTGTCTGGAGTTCATCCCTTAACAGCCCTATGAAAGGGCTCTAGTTGGCCGGCAGTTCTCTGAATTCTCTCCCCTACCTCCCCAGGCTCCCCTTCTCTCCTGGCTGGAAGAAAGCACCATCTTGCTCCATTAAGCTGGGGCGCAGGGGATGATGTTCGACGTTTTGGAAACATTTCTTTCGGTGACCTGCCTCCTCCTCCCATCTTTGTCCTGCAGAGCAGCTGGGTATAAGCCATTACACACACGTGCTCGACGGGGGAATTTGCACATAGGCTGACTTGTAAAAAGAGCCTAGCGTTCCCTAAAACTCAGCTCTACCAGAGCTCATCTTTCAAAAACACATTCCCACAGAATTCATTTTATCAATACTCATGGGGTGCCCACGATGTGCCACGTTCTGGGTGCTGGGGATACAGCAGTGAGCTGGTGCCCTCCTGGAGCTCACATTCCGGCTAGGAGACAGTAATAAGACAATTAGGACTGAGTGATTTTTTTTTTAAGGAAGAGAAAAAAGATAAAGTAGAGCACGTAAAGGGGCTGGGAAGCACGGGGCGGGGGGGGAGATGCCCCAGGCTGGCCTCGCAGGCCTCGCTGATGTTTGATTTGGGCGGTGGGCCGTCCACGCGGAGGGCACGGACTCTGACAGGGAGAGAAGTGGTGTTTCTGGGAGACAAGAGAGCGGGGCACTCTTCCCGTAGGAGGTCGCTGTCTGGCTACCGTCTCCCCCCGCTAACCAGGCCTCCCCGAGGCTGCCGGCCTGGGAGCATCGCCGGGACCCCAGCTCACCGCCTCCACTCGGCAGGCCCTAGAAGCTGCGCGGAACCAAATCTTGAGAGCAGCGCGGGCTTGCGGAGCGCGGGGAGGAAGCGCCCGCCGGAAGCAGTCGCAAAACCCGAGCATGGCGGCCACCAGGTGCCTGCGCTGGGGCCTGAGCCGAGCCGGAGTCTGGCTGCTTCCACCGACTGCAGGGTGCCCACGCCGGGCGCTGCACAAGCAGATAGACGGTACTGAGTTCAAGAGCATCTACAGCCTGGACAAGCTCTACCCCGAATCTCAGGGCTCGGAGACCGCCTGGAGGGTCCCGGTGAGCCAGGAAGGACTGGGCGGAAGGGGTGTTTCGTTCGGCTGTTGGGTGACGTTAGGAACCCCAGTCCCCATTGGCCGGTTGTGGAGCTATGTCGAGGGGCTACGTGATAGTCGCCGCGAGAGGGGGCTGGCTGTCCGCGCAAACCTGGCCGGGAGCGGGATGCTCGCTGTGACGCGAGATGTGCGGGAACCGGGAAGGCCGGCTGGGTATGCTTCCTTCGGGGCCGCCAGCTTTTCCACGTTCGTTTCCAGGCCTTCAAGACCAAATGCCAGTCCCAAGGGGAAATATGAGCATTCTGGCCCTCTGAAGCGGACATAAAGGCAAGAGGCTGCCAAGATGTTTGCTACCCTTTGGGACGTTACACGGTCCATTGCCTTTAGTAACCCCAAGACACGCGAATAAAACGGCTTCACGTTCGTTCCTTCAGGATGCATTTATTTAGCCCGCTGTGTGCAGGCTTTGTAGCAAGCCCCGGAGCAAGAAAGATAAGACCCACCCAAATCCATCGAGCTTCCACTTACAGGACTGGAAGAGAATATTCATTCATTCATTCACTCAACAAAAGCTGTGCGCACTGTGCTAGTCTGGGCATGGAGTAGCGAACAATTTTAAAGCTTGGGGAGCTTATGTTCTAGTGGAGGGAGACAGGCAATAAATAACTAGTATAGAATGTGTGAGGTCGTACTTTGGAGAAAATAAAGCCAAGAAGGAAGAAGTAGTGCCAGAGGTAGGCAGTAGGGTTGCAATTTTAAGTAGGACTGTCTGGGAAGGCCCTCAATGAGAAGGTGACATTTGAGTGAAGACCTGGAAGAAGTCAGACAGCAAGTCATGAGCATAGTGGGGGAGATGAGCATCCCAGGCAGAGGGGAAGAGCACGTGCAACAACCTGGAGGCAGTAGCAGATCCCAGGTGCGGCTCAGCAGGGGAGTCAGGAGGGGAAAGCTAGAGAGGGATGGCTGGGAAAGGCCTGTTTCTAGAACTTACTGGCCTCCAACCTTTCCTCTGAATGCAAGGGAGACCTTTTGGAGAACTTGAGGAATAGAATTGTCTTAGTTTTACAAGGTTCACTCAGAGAGCCTTATAGAGAACAGAAAGAGGATGCCAAGATCACGGAGACAAGTAAGGAGATTGCAATATATAGGCAAGAGATGATAAGCAGGGTGGAAGCAGTAGGAGTCATGAGAATTGGTCAGATCCTAGACATCTTTTGGAGAGAAAGCCTGCAAGATTTGCTAACTGATTGGATGTAAGAAGTGAGAATAAAAGAGAAATTGAAGTCTAGGGCTTTTTTTTTTTTTTTTTTTTTTTTTTTTTTTGAGACAGGGTCTCACTCTGTCATCCAGGCTGGAGTTCAGTGGCATGATCTCAACTCACTGTAACCTCTGCTGGGTCCAAGTGATTCTTATGCCTCAGCCTCCTGAGTAGCTGGGATTATAGGCATGCACCACCACGCCCAGCTCATTTTTTTTGTATTTTTAGTAGAGACAGGGTTTCACCATGTTGGCCAGGCTGGTCTCGAACTCCTGACCTCAAGTGATCTGCCTGCCTCAGCTACCCAAAGTGCTGGGATTACAGGCGTGAGCCACCATGCCCAGCCAGGACTGGGGCCTTGAGCAATGAAAGGATTGAGTTGCTATTCACTGAGATGAGAGAGCGGCAATAGCATTCATTTGTTCATTCATTCAATAAAATGTTGTATACCTACTGTGTCAGGCACTACTTCAGTCTAGTATGTACTGCCATGATAAACAAAATAGACAGGATCTCTCCTTCATGGAGCTTAATTATCGTGGAAGGAGCAGACAGTAAACACATAGGGAAAACATCAGGTAGTGAGAAGTAGTGTAATGAACAGGCCAGGATGCTGCAACAGAGTGCTGAGGCTACCTCAGATTGTTAGTAAGGGAAGTCCTCTGAGGAGGCTTGAGGTTAGAGTCCATTAGACATCTGAGAAGAGACACTGCGTAGCAGTTGGGTATATGAGTACGGAGTTGAGAGAGGTTTGAGTTTGAGCCAGAAAGTTGGCCGTCAAAAACAGGCTATTTTTTGGCCAGGCACAGTGGCTCATGCCTGTAATCCCAGCACTTTGGGAGACCAAGGTGGGGGGAGGATCACTTGAGGTCAGGAGTTCCAGAGCAACCTGGCCAACGTGGTGAAACCCCATCTCTACTAAACATGCAAAAATTAGCCGAGCATGGTGGCACACATCTGTAGTCCCAGCTACTCAGGAGGCTGAGGCAGGAGAATCACTTAAACCTAGAAGGTGGAGGTTGCAGTGAACCGAGATCGTGCCACTGCACTCCAGCCTGGGTGACAGGGTAAGGCTCTTTCTCCCAAAAAAAAAAAAAAAAAAAAAAGGCCGTTTTCGTCAGTATAGATGAAGTATTCTAGGGAAGGAAAGAGTAGAGAGAGAGAAGTATTTCAAGGGCGTGTCAGTGTTTAAAAGTTGCAAAGACCTAGCAAAGGAGAGTGAGAAAGAGTCCTAGGGAGGTAAGAGAAAAATCTCAGAAGGAACGGGAAGAACATGCTTCAGCAAAGAGGCTGTGGCCCATGATCTTAAGTGCTGCAGACAGGTGGAGTAGGATGAGGGTCTCACTCCCAAATAATTCTTTTTTTTTTTTTCTTTTCTGAGACGGAGTCTTGATCCATCACCCAGGCTGGAGTGCAGTGTCATAATCTGAGCTGATTATGACCTCCACCTCCTGAGTTCAAACAATCCTCCCACCTCAGTCTCCTCAAGTAGCTAGGATTACAGGTGTGTGCCACCATGCCTGGCTAATTTTTTTGTATTTTTAGTAGAGGGGGTTTCACCGTGTTGGCCAGGCTGGTCTGCAACTCCTGACCTCAACTCACTCACCCGTCTCGGCCTTCCAAAGTGCTGGGATTACAGGCGGAAGCCACTGTGCCCAGCCAACCCCGAAATAATTCTAGATAAAAGAAATGAAGGCGGGCCTGGCACAGTGGCTCGAACCTGTAATCCAAGCACTTTGGGAGACCAAGGTGGGTGGATCACTTGAGGTCAGGTGTTCAAAACCAGCCTGGCCAACATGGTGAAACCCCATGTCTATAAAAATACAAAAAAAAAAAAAAAAAAAAACGCTGGGCATGGTGGCATGCACCTGTAATCCCAGCTACTTGGGAGGCTGAGGCAGGAGAATTGCTTGAACCAGAGAGGCGGAGGTTGCAGTGAGCTGAGATGGCACCATTTCACTCCAGCCTGGGCTACAGAGCAAGACTCCATCTCAAAAAAAAAAGAAATGAAGGTAGTCAGTGGGAGTGCCCCTGAGAATACTGATGCTTTGAGCTTAGAGGGCCAGAAAAGCCTCGGAGTGGGTATTGTTTGCACCGGGCCTTGTAGGTACAAAGATTTAAGGCTGAAGGGCATTGCTGCTTGAGGAACAGCAAGGGAGAGAGAGACGTGGAGGTGAGAAGTCCTGGAGTGAGTAGTGAGCTTGACAGAAACCCGCAGGGTGCATTTACAGTCACTGTCCAAGGTGGACTGCCTCATGTGGGAGCCTCCTGTGGCCCCGGAAGGAACAGGGTGGCCCACCGGGCTTGTTGCTCCAGGTTGAGAGAGGGCGTTCTTTTGAAGGCTCCCTGATGCATGTGCACTGTGGCGCCCCCTCCCCCTGGAGCCAGGCCTCTGATGGTGCCTGATGTTAGCTAAGGCCAGGGCAGGGAAGGCTGGAGACATCAGTTCCGTTTTCCTGGAGGAATATTTCTGAGGTGTTACCCCTGGAGTCTGAGGATGCTTTTTCTGTCATTGTGATATGATTTTGTGGTGAAAATGCTAATGTTTAATATTTGTGTTGTGGCTTTACATCATTTTGTTGTTGTTGCCTTGGACCAGTTAGAAGTCACCCAGCAGGTAATACTTATTTATTTGACACTGCGTACGTTACATTACAGGATGGTGCAAAGCAAGCCGACAATGACATCCCCTCTAGGTAAGTAATTTTGTTTTCTTAAAAATCAGTTGGCCGTGTGGTAGCATGCGTCTGTAATCTCACCTACTCAGGAGGCTGAGGCAGGAGAATCGCTTGAACTCAGGAGGTGGAGGTTGCAGTGAGCCGAGATCATGCCATTGCACTCCAGCCTGGCAACAAAAGTGAAACTGTCTGAAAAACAAAAAGTCAGTTGGCCAGGCATGGTGGCTCACGCCTGTAATCCCAACAGTTTGGGAGGCTAAGGCGAGTGGATCATCTGAGATCAGGAGTTCGAGATCATCCCGGCCAACATGGTGAAACCCTATCACTACTAAAAATACAAAAATTAGACCAGGCGCAGTGGCTCACACCTGTAATCCCAACAATTTGGGAGACTGAGGCAAGTGGATCATCTGAAGTCAGGAGTTTGAGATCATCCTGGCCAACATGGTAAAACCCTATCTCTACTAAAAATATAAAATTAGCCGGGTGTGGGGCAAGCGCCTGTAATCCCAGCTACTTGGGAGGCTGAGGCAGGAGAATCACTTAACCCAGGGGCAGAGGATGCAGTGAGCCAAGATCCTGCCATTGCACTCCAGCCTGGGCAACAGAACGAGACTCTGTCTCAAAAATAAATAACTTAATTGATTGATTGATTTAATCAAATTCGAAAATTAGCCAGGTGTGGTGGTGGGTGCCTGTGATCCCAGCTACTCGGGAGGCTGAGGCACAAGAATCACTTGAGCCTGGGAGGCAGAGGATGCAGTGAGCCGAAATTGCGCCACTGCACTCCAGCCTGGGCAAGACAGCGAGACTCTGTCTCAGAAAAAAAAAAAAAGAAATCGGTCATTTCTCTCATCCCTCACACATTCCTTCCAGATTTCTCCACCCGAATTAAAGTAAAGAGACTATCTCTGGGTGTGAAAAGTAGAATCTTTGCGACATTATTTAGAATAAGAAATGAATCATGATTCATTGGAGCGTGGCAATGTACTGCATGAGTGGAGAGCTCTTAATGTTCTCATGATGTGGAGCACTCTACGATAGATGAACTGGAAGAGGAAGACGCAGGAGAGTTTATAAGCTACCATTTGTGTTTTACAGATCTATATCTCTGAAATATCTCTTTTTTTTGTTTGTTTTTGAGACATAGTCTCGCCCTATCACTCAGGCTGGAGTGAAATGGCACAATCTCAGCTCACTGCAACCTCAGCCTCCTGGGTTCAAGCAATTCTCCTGTCTCATCCTTCCGAGTAGCTGGGATTACAGGCACACACCACCACGCCCAGCTAATTTTGTATCTTTAGTAGAGATGGTGTTTCACCATGTTGGCCAGGCTGGTCTCAAACTCCTGACCTCATGATCTGCCCGTCTTGGCCTCCCAAAGTGCTGGGATTATAGTATATGTGTATTTATATTTTTATCTATACCTGTGTGAAGGCATATGTGTGATATAACACACAGCACACAGACACACACACACACACACACACACACACATATATATATATATACACACACACATTTGAAAGAAACACCCTGGATACAGTGACTGCCTTGAGGAATAGAGAGATAAGAAGACAGGAGTGAGAGACATTTCCATGTAAATAAACCATTTGCATAACTTTAAAATTTTGTAGCGCTGTGATAGAATATGTTAAAAAAAAATTTTTTTTTAATTTTGTAGCTGTCAAGCATAAGCAAGGCCTAACAGTTATAGCCTATAAAGAAACAATGAGCCTTTTTTAGACTCAGAGAGTGGATGACTTCCATAGACAGTGGGAGGAAGAGCAGCCAAAGGTGCTGGTTCCCTGTGACCCTTGTCAGAGGCCAGATGACTGCAACCCACAGGACACCCTGTGGCTGAGGAGCCAATACATGCTGAAGCAAAGCAGTTTTATAGCTGGAAGCTGTGCTTGCCTATAGTCTCAGCTACTTGGGAGGCTGAAGTGGAAGGATCCCTTGAACCCAGGAAGATCGCTTGAGCCCAAGATGTTGAGGCTGCCGTGAGCCGTCATTGTGCCACTGGACTTCAGCCTGGGTGCCAGAGTGAGACCCTGTCTTGGAAAAAAACTTGATTTTCCAAAGAAGGAAATCCTTTTAAAAGCAGTCCCAAGATAAGTCACTACTGCTCACGGAAGCCAGCTCTCTACCACCGTGGTGCCACAGTTCTTTGCCATGCAAAATTCTTGCGATTTACCATCCAGTCTTCTGAAATTTTCCCAATATCATGCCTTCCTTACATTCCTCAGATATGACAAGACTGCTTTTCATTAATTATAAACCTGGAAGGATGAAACCTCATTTTACAGATTAAAAAAAAATGAGACCCAGAAAAAACGGTGAGACTTTGCCAAGATCATGGTCACTTCATGATCGAGCCAGTGTTTGAAGCTAGAGCTCCCCAGCTCCTCGTTCATCCAACACATGTTTTAACACTAACTGTGATCTAGGCCTGGTGAACACCTATGAATACACCATGAATTAGATACAGTCCTGCCCTCTTGGAGCTTATAGTCTATTGAGATTCTACATCCGCCACATCTGGGTTGAAACTAACTCTGTCCCTTAGTTTGAACTTTCGAAATGATCCTTGCTTTGAAACAAACAGAAAACAAGCAGCAAAAAGCGAGGGCAGCAGATCAGGGGGAATGTACGGGAGTAGAAGCAGACAGCCAAGTCCTGATTTTACTTTCTTTGCTGTCTGTGTGACCTTGGGAAAGTCACTTGCTCTGATTTCAGTTTTGACATCTGTGAATAACCTCCTGCTTCACTGATCTGAATGTTACTTTTATATATACAGTTGGTCCCCTGTATCTGTGAGTTCTACATCTATGGATTCCACCAACTGTGAATCAAAAATATTTGAAAAAGAGGCTGGCACAGTGGCTCACACCTGTAATCCCAACACTTTGGGAGGACCACTTTAGCCCAGAAGTTCAAGAACAGCCTGGGCAACATAGCAAGACCCCATAACTACAAAAAAATTTTTAAAAATAATCAGCAGGGTATGGTGGCACATGCCTGAAGTCCTAGCTACTTCAGAGGCTGAGGCAGGAGGATCACTTGAGCTCAGGAGTTTGAGGCTGCAGTGAGCTATGATCATGTCACTGCACTCCATCCTGGGTGACAGAGTAAGACCCTGTTGAAAAAAAAAAAAAAAAATTGAAAAAGAAAAAAAAGGATGTTTGCAGCTTATGCAGAATTTTTTTTCTTCTCATTATTCCCTAAACAATACAGTATAACAACTATTTACATGGTGTTTATGTTTTTTTTGCTTTTTGTTTTTTGTTTTAGAGATGGGGTTTCACCATCTTGGCCAGGCTGGTCTTGAACTCCTGGCCTCGTGATCCACCCATCTCGGCCTCCCAAAGTGCTGGGATTACAGGCGTGAGCCACCGCGCCCGGCCAGTGTTTATATTGTATTAGGTGTTATAAGGGATGTAGTTGTAAGTATGCAGGAGGACGTGTGCCGGTTATTTGCAAATACTACACCATTTTATATCAGGGACGCTGCATTCGCGGATTTTGGTACCCACAGGAGTGCTAGAGCCAATCCCCCACAGCTATTGAGGGATGACTGTATATAAAAGTCATTGAAAGAGAAAGATACATAATAGGGATAGTTATGTTGATAGTAAATTAGTGGTTTGCACATTTGCCAGGACGTAATCAGTTTTGCGTGTGTACTTTCTTCTGTTTTACAGATCGCTTGACAATATCTTATTGTCGGAGTAGTGGTCCTGGGGGGCAGAATGTGAACAAAGGTATGGAGTGCCTCGTTGCTTTCTTTAGCTTTCAAATGTAGCTGGGAGACGGGCTTCAGGAGCCCTGTGTTTATGTTCATATGGAATAAAGGGAATTTCAGCAGAAGCTTAAATACTGCCAGTTTATAATAATCCTCTTTATTCTTTTGAATGTGGTCTGATTCTCAGACGTTCAGCTGTGGGTTGCTAGGACTAGGATTGGCCTGTGAGTCTAAACAAAGGGAAATCACACTGTGAGGCAGCAGCCAGCTCCAAGAACAGCTTTCCTTCATTCTGGTGAAATCCATTCCCTCCATTTTTTTTTGTACCCAGTAAAACTGTAAGAGAAGCACGGCTGGGCGCGGTGGCTCACGCCTGTAATCCAAGCACTTTGGAGGCCAAGGTGGGCGGATCACCTGAGGTCGGGAGTTCAAGACCAGCCTGACCAACATGGTGAAACCCCATCTTTAAAAAAAAAAAATTAAAATTAAATAAAATTTTTAAAAACTGTAAGAGAAGCACTAGACACTTAGTTACTAGAAGTCTATTTTTGTCCAGAAGTGCCTCACTATCTTTGCAGGCTTGTTCCTAGCCAACTTGGACATAAGCTAGAATGTACATGGTTGGGTCTCTGGCCTCCCTTTGTTTCAGGATGGTCACTGGTCACACAGGGGTTGATCCTTCCCGGAAGTCTCAGGCACCCATGCTCCCTTCTCCCTTTCATCCACAGTGAATTCCAAGGCGGAAGTCAGGTTCCACTTGGCAACTGCCGACTGGATCGCAGAGCCTGTGCGGCAGAAGATAGCCATCATGGTAACCACCATCCCTTGTCTTTCTCTAGAAATCCCTCAGTGGCTTTTAAACCTTTACTCTAGGACTAGTAGGACTCTGGTTTTTCCTTTGTTCTCTGCAGCACAAAAACAAGATCAACAGATCAGGAGAGTTGGTCCTCACCTCTGAGAGCAGCCGCTATCAGTTCCGGAATCTGGCAGATTGCCTGCAGAAAATTCGAGACATGATCGCTGAGGCCAGCCAGACACCCAAGGAGCCATCAAAAGAAGATGCTAAACTTCAGAGACTCAGGTACCGGGAAGTGTCCTAAGCTGCTATAAACTGATTTGTGTGGACGATAGTCTACACAAGTAAGGAAGGGGCAGGGGAAAGTCGAGGACGTGCCCTGGGAGAAGCTCCAGGAAGAAGAGGGGACACTGACCTGGGACACAGGCCCGGCTCTAGTGCCTGCTGGTAAACTGCTCAGCTTCCTATTAAGCTTCCAACTCCTCTCACCACTTTGAAAAGCACTGATTGGGCATCTGGGCCTAATTGCAGTCTTTTTGTTTTAGGATAGAAAGCATGAATCGGGAAAGGCTGAGACAAAAGAGAATTCATTCTGCCATAAAGACAAGCAGGAGGGTCGACATGGACTGAAATCAGCCTCTGCAGCTGGGAAGGCGCTTCTGGTCGTCACGGCAGCTGCAGCTGAGAGGCCTTTCACACCATAAGGAGATTTCCTTTCCTCTTTTTGACTGTTAATGCTTGTCGATAACATTGGAGCCATCACAAGAACGTTCATTCGGAATGAAGGTTGCAGGCACTGACTGCAAAGGTCTTTCTAGGCAGTCACCATATTGTCCAACCTTAATCGTGCATCTGACCGTATTAGCCACAATAAAACTCGAAACTCATAGCATTCCCTTCTCATTGAGAGTACTTCAGAAAGCAATTCTTACCTTCCCCTCTCAGTTGAATTAGCCTCACGGTTGTTGACACAGCACCCGGGAACAGGAAGGGGTTCTGGTGTCTGCTGTGAAAGAACACACAGGCCAGGTGTGGTGGCTCCCGCCTGTAATCTAAGCACTTTGGGAGGCCAAGGCAGGAGGATCACAGGAGGTCAGGAGTTTAAAACCAGCCTGAGCAACATAGCGAGACCTCGTCTCTACAGAAAATACAAAAATTAGCCGGGTGTGGTGGCACATGTCCATAGTCCCAGCTACTCGGGAGGCTGAGGCAGGAGAATCACTTGAGCCCAGGAGTTCAAGGTTGCAGTGAACCATAATGGTACGACTGCACTTCAGCCTGAGTGACAGAGCAAGACTGTGTCTCAAAAAAAAAAAAAAACCCACTGGGCGCAGTGGCTCACGCCTGTAATCTCAACACTTTGGGAGCTGAGGCAGGCAGATCACCTGAGGTTAGGAGTTCGAGACCAGCCTGGCCAACATGGTGAAACCCTGTCTCTACTAAAATACAAAGATTAGCTGGGTGTGGTGGCAGGCACCTGTAATCTTAGTTACTCAGGGGCTGAGGCAGAAGAATCATTTGAACCCAGGAGGCAGAGGTTGCAGTGAACCGAGATCACACCACTGCACTCCAGCCTGAGGAACAGAGCGAGACTTCATCTCAAAAAAAACAGAAAAACCACACACACAGCCAGTTAGGAGGGCTGAGACAGGTAAGTGTACATTTGAGCTGGGCTATGGAAAAGGTACAGGACTTTCATCAGTAGAGGGGGAGAAGGACATGCCATTTGAAGGGGACACTATGAACACAGGAGACAGAGAAAAGGCAGGGATGGAGGAGGTGGCGAGGAAGGTAGAGGCACTGAATGGTGGATTCGTGCAGGGCGATCCTGGGAAGTGAGCCTGGAGAGAGACCAGCTTGATGTGGGAGAGGCTTGAATTCAAGTAAGGAGTTTAGGTTTTTTGTTTCTGAGACAGCGTCTCGCTCTGTGGCCAGGCTGGTTTGCAATATTGCTATCTCAGCTCGTTGCAACCTCCAACTCCCGGGTTCAAGCGATTCTCCAGTCTCAGCCTCCTGAGTAGCTGGGATTATAGGCCCCTGCCACCACACCCGGCTAATTTTTGTATTTTGTAGAGACGGTTTCACCATGTTGGCCAGACTGGTCTTGAACTCCTGACCTAGGTGATCTGCCCACCTCAGCCTCCCAAAGTGCTGGGATCACGGGTGTGAGCCACTGCACCAGGCCAAGGCATTTAGGTTTTAAGAGACATGGGTAACAAAACCACCGGGTGTCTTGAATGAGAAGAAGTATTATGTGTCAGGTGCTTTATTAGGCAGTGGGTTTTAGAGGCAGGAAGAATAAGTTGGAACTGGAAGGAGATTTTTACCATCCCCTCAGGCTCGCATTACAGTGGTAGATTGCTGTGGCATGTATGAATTTCTTAAACTGTTCTATATGCTTTTGATCTAGTTTATGTGAGCACATGAGCCTAAACAAGGGGAAAAATCATTTATAAATGACTTACAAAATACAAATATTTGCTCACTTCAGCAACACATACACTAAAATTAGAATGATACAGAGAAGATCAGCATGGCTCCTTTAATGTAAATTAAAAATGTGTAAGACATGGTCCCTGTCCTCAAGGGACTCAGAGCCTAGGAGGGGGCCGAGGCTTATATGCAGGGTGTACATTTACCAGTTCATTCCGAAATTCAGCAAGCGCTAAGTGAATGCCAGGCACTCACAGCATGAGGTGGGGAGGAGTCAGAAGCGAACAAAGCAAAAGGTCTTCCTTCCAGAGAATTGACATTTGGTCAAGTGATAGTAAAAGCTGAGAGGAAAAGTGGATTCCTGTTCCAGCAGCAAGACCCGAAGCATGATGAATGACAAAGAAAGGTCTCAGTAGATTGTGGGAAACAGAGGAGTGACTAGTTCAGCTGGAGGGTGGGAGAGGATGTGCTTGAGATGGGCCTGAAGGGAGGGGGAGGAACTGGCAGGGTAAGAGCATGTCACTTGGAGGCTCCAGTGGTGGCCAACGGCAAAGGCTAGGAAAATGGTAACTCCAAGGCCTGCCTGTGGCTGGACAGGAAACTTGTGATTGAGAGAATGGGCCCTGAAGCAGACTGCTTAGGTCAGTGCTCACCCATCCACCACCCCAGATGCTACCTAACCTCTCTGAACCTTAAGTTTCCCCACCTATAAACTAGGGGTAACTTTTTATTTATGTATTTATTTTGAGACCGTCTCACTCCGTCACCCAGGCTGGAGTATAATGGCACAATCTCTGCTCACTGAAACCTTCGCCTCCTGGGTTCAAGCAATTCTCCTGCCTTAGCCTCCTGAGTAGCTGGGATCTCAAACACACACCACCACACCCGGCTAATTTTTGTATTTTTTGTAGAGATGGGGTTTCGCCATGTTGGCCAGGCTGGTCTCAAACTCCTGATCTCAAGTGATCAGGCTGCCTTAGCCTCCCAAAGTGCTGGGATTACAGGCGTGAGCAACCGAGCTCAGCCTAAACTAGGGGTTATGTTATTAGCACCTACCTCATGGGGTTATTGTGGGGATTTCAGTGAATAACTACACGATCAGTGGCACTGAGCTGGTACTCGGGGAATGTCTGCCACGATTTGTAGCCCAGTTTGCCTGGAACCCAGAGGACAAGGAGCTGTGAAAGATGAGTCTGCCAATTGACTGGGATCCAGGTCTAGAAAGGATTTAAAAGTGACAGCTAAGACATTTAGTCTTTCCCCTACAGAGGCTGTGGCAGGAAGACTGCTCTGCTCATGACAGAATGAGGAGAAGCTGTGGGAAGGTGTGCATGGTTGGCAACTGACCCCATGTGAGCAGTGAGGGACACGCTCTGGAATTAGGGTGGCGGCAGCAGGGGTGGGGGAGGAAATACCGGATGCTGGAGGATTATGAGGACAGAAAATTGGCCTGGGAGGTGTGAGAGTGAGGAGCGTGACATGGGTGATGCTGTGCACTCACACAGGAACATCATGAAGGGGAGTGGCCTTGGGAGGACAGCTGGATCAGCGTGGTTTTGCCTGTGAGGAGGAGTGCCAGTGGTGATACCCAGGAGAGGGAATGGAGTGCTGGAGCCGGGGAGTGAGGCTGGAGCTGGAAGATCCAAGACCCAGGGAGACAAGTGGACTCTTGGGGATGAACAGGAGCAGTTGAGCGAGGCAAGGCTGAGTGGGGGCCGGAGGTGGCGGGGACGGACGCCTGGCTAGAGGGTGGTGGCGGGAGAGCAGAGAAGGCATCCCTGCAGGTTGACCCTGGAGCAGAGTGCTGGGTCCTAGCAATGGACAAGTTAGTTAACTTAAATGTGGGCATCCTCGAGGCAGTAAACTGGAGCCGGGTGGGTTAAATCCTTCTTGCTGCTATTAAGGGGAGGAGGAGACAGGTTTCTGCAGACTATACATTTTGGAGAGAAACAAAAAGAATGTCCCCATGTCTCCTTTGCCCTGCGATGCTGGGGCAGATGGGCAAGGTCCCAAGACAAGCACAATGGGGACAGATGCTGCCCTCAGCTGAACCGTTAAATCCTTCGGCTGTGCGTAAGACTTTTTTAATTTTATATTATTTTTTTTAATGAGATAGTGTCTCACTATGTTGCCAGGCTGGTTTTGAACTACTGGGCTCAAGCAATCTGCCCACCTCGGCTTTCCAAAGTGTTGGGATTACAGGCGTGAGCCACAGCACCCGGCCTGTCGCCTTTAATAATGGATTTTAAATGTGTGTAACATTTTAAAATGTGCTTATTCTTTATTAGAATTAGGGTGAAATGTCTAACTTGGCTGATTTTCCTTTCTATCTGTGTATTTCTATTATAACTGGACGGACTTGCTCCCCCCTTGTACATTCCCTCATGATAAGCAAGATTTTCAGTGTTTATGTTTCAATATTCATGATTAATACTTACCTGTTCTGCTTCACTTCCTATGCTTTTTCCTAAAATTCCTGGATTTTTTATCAGTTCTGTAGAGGTGGACAGAAAGGCTCAGGGCAGTAAGGAAGGAAATTCCTCCAAACCTCAGTCTTCATACCCCATGGTCCGGGTGTGCAGGCAGCCTCCGAGGACCCTCCAGACTCCATGGAGCGTCCCATTGTGGGGGGTGGGGGGAGGCAAGGGGGGCGGGAGGGGGCTGGGGTCTGGTGCTTGCTAAACGGGGCGGTGGGGGAGCAAGTCCCCGCGCACTGCGGTATCCTCCAGCCTGCTCACCAAACGTGCGCGCCGCAGGGACGGAGCCCACTCGATGGATCGCGCCTCCCTGAGGCCTTGTCTAGGAGAAGGGGCCACCTGCTTATGAAAGTAAGGGATGTTGCAATCACGTGCCACAAGCCCCAGTGGCCTAATGGATAAGGCACTGGCCTCCTAAGCCAGGGATTGTGGGTTCGAGTCCCACCTGGGGTAAAACTACCAAATATTTTCTTTGAGACGGACTCTCGCTCTGTTGCCCAGGCTGGAGTACAGCGAGCACATCTTGGATCACTGCAACCTCGGCCTCCCGGGTTCAAGCGATTCTTCTGCCTCAGCCTCCGGAGTAGCTGGGATTACAGGCGCAAGTCACCACGCCCGGCTAATTTTTGTATTTTTAGTAGAGACGAGGGTTCACCATATTGACCAGGCTGGTTTCGAACCCCTGACCTCAGGTGATCCGCCCGCCTCGGCCTCCCAAAGTGTTGGGAATTTCAGGCATGAGCCACAGCGCCCAGCCAAAAAGTGACAACTTTTTACAGGATCTTTTATTTCCTTTCTCTTTCCTTCTCAGGGACGCTGGAATCGATCTTGGTCTCTGGTTCGACTCCCATGCAATGTGTTGAGGAGGAGCCACCTCCTCCAAGCACCTAAAGCCGGTAAGCGCGGGTCACGCCAAGCTCCTGAATGAACAGCTTTCGGCAGGGCAGGGCGCCACAATTTTGAATCTGGGGAACTCGGGAGAATAAAGTTGCTCAGAGGGTTCCCAGGATACCCCAACTCCACCTGGCGGGGCAGCCCCGGAGAACCAGGGGGTAAATGACTGACTACTGCGACTGCAAATAGAGGGTGCTGCAGGAGAAGGCGTGGGGCGTAGACAGTGCAGATGCAAGCAGGAAGCCGGCGGATGGTGGTGGAGGTCGCTGGTTCCCCGCACCAAAAGCGACTTAGGGAGCACAGCCCCCTGACACCCCAGGTGGGGACTCGAACCCACAATCCCTGGCTTAGGAGGCCAGTGCCTTATCCATTAGGCCACTGGGGCGCGGTAAGACGCCTTTCCCACGTGCTCCGTGATAGGTGTTCAATAGCACGTGCCCAAACACAGCCCTGCAGTGGGTCACCGCGCTGCAAGCTCGAGAAGCCATCGGGACTACCGGATGAGCTGCTCGCCGGGCGCGGCATCCCCCACCAAGCTACTAAAGAGCTCCACATGGTGGTGACGTGCGGGGACCAGGAGCCTGCAGTGCGCTGTAGCTGAGAGGGAGTGCTCGGCAAGCGCCCAGCCCTGTGGAGCGCAGCTGTGAGGAATAAGCAGAGACGAGGACAGAGGGAAGAACAAACCTGCAAACTATGCTGGGGTTGGGGCACGGGCTGCTCGCTCAAAAGGAGCGCCACCACGAGGGGATTGGAATCCTCAATCTTCTGATCTGAAGTCAGATGCCTTATCTTTAGGCCACGCAGCCACGGTGCCCAGCGAGGCTTAGAGACTGGGACGGGTGCTGCGGTCCTCGGGGGTGGCTGCTTGAGCAGCGGGAGCCAGAGAAGAGAGCCAGCGCTTCGCCATAGGCGGCCAGAGTTGCGAACGCGGCAACCGCGCGACGCGGGGAGCTTTTAACAATCACCAAATTAGTCTCCCGGGCAGGTACGCACGGCAGGAGACCGCGTGGCCTAATGGATAAGGCGTCTGACTTCGGATCAGAAGATTGAGGGTTCGAGTCCCTTCGTGGTCGAGACTGTTTTAATCCCTGCAACTATAATTTCCGTCATTTTTCTTGTTTCAGACCGAGAAATGCCTCCCGATCCCTCCATACCGCGGCTCTCGCGATCCGAAGCTGGGGGAGCCGCCTCTGTCCAATCAGGCTTTGCACCCCGGACGCTTCCGCTTATGACGTCATTGATCAGCCTGTGGCCTCTCCATCAAAGAGGTATGTGATCAGTTACCTGCATTGTGAATCTGGTGGTCTAATGGTTAAGGACTGATCTGTAAAGTTGGCAGTTTTGGGTTTGAGACTCACCTGGGGTTGTGTTGCTGGCGCTGTATTTTTAAAACCCACTTTGATAAAGGTAATTCTTCAAAAAAAAAAAATCTAGGCTGGGCGCAGTGGCTCACGCCTATAATCCCAGCACTTTGGGAAGGCGAGAATCAGGAGATCGAGACTATCCTGGCCAGCATGGTAAAACCCCGTCTCTAATAAAAGTACAAAAATTAGCAGGGCATGGTGGCATGTGCCTGTAATCCCAACTACTCAGGAGACTGAGGCAGAAGAATCACATGAACCAGGGGGTCGGAGGTTGCAGTGAGCCAAGATCGTGCCACTGCACTCCATCCTGGCGACAGAAAAGACTCTGTCTCAAAAGAAAAATCTATAACGTAAAAAACAAAAACCAACTGGCACATTTTGTCTTTTTAATAATACTTAGCTACATTTTGTGCATATGTCTATTTCAATTAATTTTCATTCTCTATGAAGCCAGACTTCAAACCGACATGAGGGCAAGTGGGGCCCCATTTCTTTTTGCCTCTCTTAGCTGGTACCTGGAATGAGTTCAACATTCAAACATTCACGTCCTGAATGTGCTCTACAAGCTACAAACCCACAAGCAAATGAAATGGAGCGGGTTATGTTTCAGTCTATTGTATTGAAGTTAAACAGCAGACAGAACTCCAGTCCCTAGCCTCAAGGGCAGTGGGGGTGCGGCCCAACTCTGTGGCCTCAGTCCTGCTAGTGGCGCTGTCCACAGTGAGACGGCACCCACCACCCCACTGCCCTATGCTTGGAAGAGGGTGCCAGGACGCATGTGTGTGCAAGCGTACTTGGACATCAGGGAGAATAAATGCCAATCTCTTGTACCAGTCAGAATCTGGCATGAAGAAGATGGCACATTCCCGCTGGGTAATCCGAGGAGCATTTAAAGGAGTCCAGTTTAGTACAGGCAGGTGTAAGGAAACGTGAGGACTCCAGGATGGGCATTAGTGGCGAGCTGTCCCCATCACCAGGCCTGAAGGGTCACAAAAGGCAGCAGCTCCTGGAACCTGGAGATCGGGTCTTGAGAGTCACCCCCCAAGAGCTAAGATGTCGAGTCCAGAGATGCAGAGAGCCCACGGCTACCTTGATATCACAGGGAGGGAGCGGAGGGAATAAATGCCCACCTTCACTCCACTATCCTGCTGCTGAGGCTCGGCCTGAAGCCAGTGGGGAGCCTGGTGGGGCCTCTCGGACTCGGGCAGAGGAGCCGAGGAAGAGCCGGGCTGCTGGGTCAAAGGGAAGTCATCGGGCATTCAGAGTTTGCCAAAAAAAAAAAAAAAAACCCTTCATTTTACTCATAACCCTCGCAACAACCCTAGAGAGGGAGGAAGGGGGTTGATGGATGGGAGGAAGGAGTGGAGGGAGTAGGTGAAAAGAAGTGACAATGGTGCTACCCTGGGTTGGGGGAGCTTCAGAAGCACTTTGGGGAGTTGCTCAAGTTCTGTTTCCCATGGGAACGGGTCTGTTCCCCTTGTAAAACATCAGAGCGCTATACACCTAATGCAGTTCTCAATTTCCTCTATATGCATTTTATTATACTTTAGTAAACTGCTTTGTTTTTGTTTGAGATTGAGTCTCGCTCTTGTCGCCCAGGCTGGAGTGCAATGGCAAGATCTCAGCTCACTGAAACCTCCACCTCCTGGGTTCAGGCGATTCTCATGCCTCAGCCTCCCATGTAGCTGGGATTACAGATGCCCACCACCACACCCAGCTAATTTTTGTATTTTTAGTAGAGATGGGGTTTCGCCATGTTGGCCAGCCTGGTTTCAAACTCCTGAGCTCAAGCCATCCCCCAACACTGGCCTCCCAAAGTGCCGGGATTACAGATGTGAGCCACCATACCAGGCCTCTTCTCTTTATTCATAATAAATTCACATTAAAATTCTTCTAAGTGTCAAGCACAGTGTTAGTCCCTAGGGAATGTATGACTAAGGTACAGTGCCAGCACTCAGCAAAGAATGCTCTAGAAGCCTCTAGATCTTGCTAATCTTCTAGTGTGAGCAGGAATTGCAAATGCCTGATGGGAAGGGGTGGAGTAAGAGGTACAGTTAGCAATTTGCTGAGGTTATAATGGGAGGAGAACAGTGCATAAGAGAGGGCCTGAGAGCCTTGCCCCCAAGGTAAAGAGACTGCATTTGATCTTGCGGGCAGTGTGGAGCCAGGGGAGGGTTTTACGCAGAGGAGTCAAGTGCGCGAATTTGCCTTTGGAAAAGCTCCCCCTTGGCGGCAATATGAAGAATGGATTGGAGGTGGGTGAGAGTACAGGCAGTGAGGCCACTTTTAGTGTGAGGCATGATGGCTTAAGGAGGAAATTACCAAGGCCTGAACACAGGTGACAGCAGTGACACCCAGAGGAAAGTAAAAGAGGAGATTCTTAGCAAGTGGACTCTGGGAGGTGGTGCTTGACTCATCGGGGATTAAAGAGCCTAGGAGGAGCCTGAGACGTTTTCCTAGGATTCCGGAGGGAGGTGGTACCACATCCCCAGACAGACAGGGAAGGAGAGGGGTTTAGAGCTGGTTGCCCTAAGTCAAAGATGCCTGCAGGGTCCCAAGTAGCTGGAATTACAGGCGCCCACCACCACATCCAGCTAATTTTAGTATTTTTAGTAGACAGAAATTCGCCATATTGGCCAGGCTGGTCTCAAACTCCTGACCTCCGGTGATCCACCTGCTTCGGGCTCCCAAAGTGCTGGGATTACAGGCGCGAGCCATGGTGCTTAAAAGTACCCCCTTCCCACCCACGTGCCTTGGGCTGAGCTTGTTCCCAGTTCGTTCACTGTTATTTAGCACAGGAAATCTTCCAAAGGGCTCCCTCGAATGCTGGGGATGCCCCTTCACATCCCAACACCTCTCGGGACTCACATTGCTCTCCTGGAACAGCTCAAGCTCTAATCATGCTCTGAGAAACTGTGGCTTTTTCTCAAATCCCCTCGCTGTCACTTGGCTGTCGCCTGCATCCTCAGATCCTCAGCTGGATGGCTGAGTGCCAGTTCAGTGAGTGCAGCCTCGCAGGGGAAGGGTGTGGTACTCATCGTGCACATTAAAACCCTTGCACAGCTACCGCTCCTCATCTCTGGCCAGTCTGATTGTTGATTCAAGTCGTTCCAGAGGGAGTAGACTCCACCCATTCGGTGCCTTCCATCTTTAACCCAGCCTTTCCTACCAATCAGGAGCAAAGCCCCTAGGCTCGCCTCTGCTTACATTCTTTAAGACTACAGATTTCTCATCAGGCATTGTTGCTCTTCTCTAATATAGTCTGCCTGCAGTATTTGGCAGAAATGTCACGTCTCCCCTGTGTGTGCTACCCTCTCCTATGTAGGATTTAAGCCATGTCAAGTCAGCCTTTGCTTACTTTTTTTTTTTTTTGAGACAGAGTTTTGCTCTTGTTGCCCAGGCTGGAGTGCAGTGGCATGATCTCGGCTCACTGCAATCTCCGCCTCCGGGGTTCAAGCTACTCTGGCGGCCTCCGGAGTAGCTGAGATTACAGGCACGCGCCACCACGCCCAGCTAATTTTGTAGTTTTAGTAGAGACAGGGTTTCTCCATGTTGGTCAGGCCGGTCTCGAACTCCCGACCTTGGGTGATCGCCCACCTCGGCCTCGGAAGGTGCTGGGATTAGGCATGAGCCACTGCGCCCGGCTGCTTACTTTCTTACCTAGAAACTTCCCAGGTTATCTCATTTAATTCTCATTACAATCCTTTGTAAATGAGAAAACTAAAGTCTCAAGCCAGTAAACAATTAATCTAAAATCAGGAATTAGGTGGTAGGCATAACAGGTCCTCTGACTTTAAGGACAACTCTTTCTACTTTTTAAAACTTAACTGATGAAGTTAAAATAATTTTCCATGTTCAAATACAAAAAGCTGTACGTTAACTTCGCAACACAGAAGTTTCCCTTTTTGAGACAGTCTCACTCTGCCTTCCAGGTTCAAGCGATTCTCCTGCCTCAGCCTCCTCGGTAGCTGGGATTACAAGTGTGCACCACCACGTCTGAGTAATTTTTGTGTCTTTAGTACAGACGAGGTTTCACCACGTTGGTCAGGCCAGTCTTAAACTCCTGACCTGGTAATCCGCCCACCTCAGTATCCCAAAGTGCTGGGATTATGGGGCGAGCCACTGTGCCTGGCTAATTTTTGTATTTTGAGTAGAGATGGGGTTTCCCCATGTTGGCCAAGTTAGTCTACAACTCCTGACCTCAGGTGATCTGCCTGCCTGGGTCTCTCAAAGTGCTGGGATTACAGGCATAAGCCACCGCACCCGGCCAAAGTTTCCTTTTCTAATACCACTTTCATGTTCAAAAGCTGGAGCACAGAAAAGTAAATAGCTGCTCTTATAGCTAGCCATTTGGACCAGCTGTCCTTGCGACTTAGTAATGACAAGCAGGAGCACTCCCTTGGAACCACGGGTTTGAAAGCAAAGAGGAAGTTGAAGAGAATCAGCAGATAACAATTCCTTATCACATCGCAGTGAAATACACCGCCATAGGCCCTGGCGTTATTTGTTGCCATTTCAGTAGTCCTGGGGCCTCCGTAAGTGGCGCCTACATAGTCTGTCAGACAACCAGCCCAACAAACCTCTCTAGGCTCACGTTTCCATTTTAACAAAACCCAAATCCAGTGAGGCCACCTCAGAAGAGAGGCTTAACTATCTCACCCACAGAGTAGAAGACATACCCAGAACTGTATAATTACTTTTATTTTTAATGTCCAGAATGTGTAATATAAGGGCCAGAGCCTCCTCCTGGACTCAATTTTATAAATTCTCAATTGGTTGGTGAGGCCAATAGGGATACTTTTCCTTGTCCAATTTGGTTTCTGGGAAAGCTTCGTTCAAATCTTCAACGGTCATCTGTTCAAATGGAATTAAGTTCTTATACTTCTCCAACTGGAAAGAGGGGAAATGTGTTAGTTAAAGTAAACAGAGATGGAAAGCAGAATATCCAAGGCGGACTCCTGCCACCAGGTGAAAGATGTGTGGCCATGAAAGAGAGAAACAGTATTATAGGCAATAGCTACCCATCATCCTTACCTGTTTCTCATATTCTACAACCCTGGCCTTTGAGAGAGACACCCACTCAGCACAAGACTTCACCTTTAAGAAAAAAAGAGAAATTCAGTTCTGAAACCAGGCTGCCTTCTACCCCAGCGGCTGCTAAGGTAGGAGTCCTCCCGGGGCCCACTCCTGCTTTCCTGTTGCTCTATGGAGAATCTGTGGTTACCCTGACCACTCGGGGGCGCTCACTCTGAGAGGCAACCCACAGCTTTTCCTAACACTCACACTAGAAGCCCATACAAGAACCAGCTTAGGATGGCAGCACGGGGCTGCTTCTCCAAGTTCCTCACCCGGAAGACCTACAGAATATCTGTTTTCACAGGGCCCAGCCACTGAATGGTCAGGACAAGCCACCTGAGCACCTAGCCAGACTTCTCTTTGGTAAAGCCACTGAGTTCCAAAGTTTGGCCTTCAGCACTTTCAAGCAAACAATTAATTGGTATCTGAATAGTACTTGGCTAAATTTTCTAATTCCACCTCCTTGTCTTTAATAGCTTTGCTGAGGTATATCTGCAGTATGATAAAATGCACATACTTAAAGAACACCATTTGCTAAGTTTTGCTGTTTGTATCCACCTGTGAAACCAGCAGTCCCCTCTCAACCATCCCCAGGCAGCCGCTGTAGATTAGCTACATGTTCTAGAGTAGTTGTTTTTTTTTACTTCAGTTTTCTGTGGAATTTAGAGTTTTATGAAGATGGAATCATATGCTGTACTCTTTTTTCTTGTTGGCTTCTTTCACTGAGCATAATTATTTTGAAATTCGTCCATGTTGCTGCATTTACTGACAAGCCATTTCTTTTTATGGCTGTGAACTCTTTTTCCATTTAACTCCCTCCACCTTAACCTAGCTATAATATAGAGCTGCCAGGATCAAGAGAATTTCAGAATAAGCAAGAGCCTCAACCACTTACATCTTCTTTTTCTTCAGCATCCACCAGGGCAGTATATGGATCCTCTGGTATAGGAACCTTCAGGGCATTAAACTACAAACACAAGGACGGTGAGTCATCGCCAACACACCCAGGACCCCAAAGGGCTGGAACCTACTAATCCTTATAGATCATATTGAAAGACATACTGTGTCCCAAGCGGATACCAGCATGCATCTCAAGTATTGTAGTGGAAAGAATATTACACTGGGAACAGGAACTCAAGGGTCTCCACAGCCCTATCACAAACTGGGAACCCTAGACAATTCTTTATTACAATGAGCTTCATTTTCTTCATCTGAAAAGGACAGCTGGAACTGATGACCAAAATAAATGACCTCTTAGCACCTTGAATTGTAAAAAAAATTCTCATTTCTCTTCTGCATGAAATCCTAGAGGGCTGACTGGTGGAAGCAGCGCTGCATAATGGCTGGTCTCCTTAGAGGACTGCCTAGTGTTATGGCTCCAGCACTTAACACTGCCTGGCACAGAGCAGGCCCTCCGAAGGCATCTTTGAATGAATAAGCAAATGAACTCTGGATATTGAGACTTGTGTAAATATCAGAGGAGGATAGGTGGATGAGAAATTATAGCTATAAGGGACAGTTAAAAAGACAGAGCAGAGGCTGGGCATGGTGGCTCATACCTGTACTACCAGCACTTTGGGAGGCCAAGGAGGGTGGATCGCCTGAGCTCAGGAGTTCAAGACCAGTCTGGGCAACATGGCGAAACCCCATCTCCACCAAAAATACAAAAAAGTAGCTGGGCATGGTGACGCTGTGGTCCTAGTTACTTGGGAGGCTGAGGTGGGAGAATGCCTTCAGCCCGGGAGAAGAGGTTGCCGTGAGCCGAGATGGCGCCACTACCTCCAATCTGAATGACAGAGTGAAACTCTAACTCAAAAAAAAAAAAAAAAAAAAGCAGAGAGGCCTTTCGGCCGGAATCACCATCTTCCAGTAATTCGCCAAAATGACGAACACAGGGAAAGAGGAGAGGCACTCGATATATGTTCTCTAGGCCTTTTAGAAAACATGGAGTTGTTCCTTTGGCCATGTATATGCGAATCTATAAGAAAGGTGATATTGTAGACATCAAGGGAATGGGTACTGTTCAAAAAGGAATGCCCCACAGGTGTTATCATGGCAAAACTGGAAGAGTCTACAACGTTACCCAGCATGCTGTTGGCACTGTTGTAAACAAACAAGGGCAAGATTCTTGCCAAGAGAATTAATGTGCGTATTGAGCACATCAAGCACACTCTAAGAGCCGAGATAGCTTCCTAAAACGTGTGAAGGAAAATGATCAGAAAAAGAAGGAAGCCAAAGAGAAAGGTATCTGGGTTCAACTGAAGCGCCAGCCTGCTCCACCCAGAGAAGCGCACTTTGTGAGGACCAATGGGAAGGAGCCTGAGCTGCTGGAACCTATTCCCTATGAATTCATGGCATAATAGGTGTTAAAAAAAATAAAAGACCTCTGGACTGTAAAAAAAAAAAAAGAGCAGAGAGGTGGATCACCTGAGCCCAGGAGTTTGAGACCAGCCTGGGCAACATGGCAAAACCCTGTCTCTATCAAAAAAGAAAAAACTACGAAAATTGACCAGGTGTGGTGGCGGCACGCACCGGTAGTCCCAGCTACTCAGGAGGCAAAGGTAAAAGGATGTCTTGAGCTTGGGAGGCAGAGGCTGCAGTGAGCCAAGAATGTGCCACTGCACTCCAGCCCAGGCAACAGAGCCAGACCCTGTCTCAAACACACAAACAGGAGGCTGGGCGCGGTGGCTCACGCCTGTGATCCTAGCACTTTGGGAGACTGAGGCAGGCAGACCACTTGAGGTTAGGAGTTTGAGACCAGCCTGGCCAACATGGTGAAACCCGGTCTCTACTAAAAATACCAAAAATTAGCTGGGTGTGGTGGTGTATACCTTTAGTTCCAGCTACTCAGGAGGCTGAGGCAGGAGAATCGCTTGAACTTGGGAGGCAGAGGTTGCAGTGAGCTGAGATCACGCCACTGCACTCCAGCCTGGGCAACAGAGCAAGACTCCATCTCCAAAAAAAAAAAAAGAAAAAAGAAAAAGGACAGGAAAAAAGTGGAAGAAACATTAGTTTGTTCCAAAGGGAGACAGGTAGGAAGCTAAAAGGGACCCAAGAGGTGGGCAAACATTTAACTTGAAAGCCCTCTGGGGTGTGATGGTGCATCCCTGTAGTCCCAGCTACTCAGAAGGCTGAGGTGGGAGGATCGCTTGAGCCCAGGAGTTCTGGGCTTAGTGCATTATATTGTTGGGGTGTCTGCACTAAGTTTGGCATCAATATGGTGACCTCCGGGGAGCGGGGGACCACCAGGTTGCCTAAGGAGGGTGTGAACCAGCCCAGGTCAGAAACAGAGCAGGTCAAAACTCCCGTTCTAATCACAAAGCCCTCTGGCTCCCAGATTAAGGCTACACTGTACTGCTGAATGGACAGAGCCTAAATCCCTGCGCCTATTTACAGTTAAACCTACCACAAGGCCTTTGGCCATACCCATCTTTCCTAAGCCTCCTTAGGGGTCTGACTGTCATGCTGCGTATGTAATTAGTCACATTCCTGCTCCCCCCCCACACAGGCATATTACAAACTCAGTGCTTTAGAGGTCTGAAGTCTCACCTTCTTCTCAAAGTCATCCACCAAGCCTGCCTTGGCCACATTGGCCTTGTAGTAAGCCCAGTCAATAGATGGTGGATTCTCAGGTAAAGCAGCCAACCTGCTCACAAGGAAAGGCAAAGTTAGGATTGTTCATAAGCAGTAGAAAATTCACTATTTCCCATCCCTTCTTTCTATGGCCTGGAGAGTCATCACACTTTCCTCTCCTAGGATCTATCATGAAAATGCAAGGATTGGCCAGGCGTGGTGGCTCACGCCTGTAATCCCAGTCCTTTGGGAGGCTGAGGCAGGCAGATCACCTGTGGTCGGGAGTTCGAGACCACCCTGACCAACATGAAGAAACCCACAAAAACCCCATCTCCACTAAAAATACAAAAAATTAGCCGGGCGTGGTGGCCCATGCCTGTAATCCCAGCTACTCAGGAGGCTGAGGCAAGAGCATAGCTTGAACCTGGGCGGCAGAGGTTGTGGTGAGCTACGATTACACCATTGCACTCCAGCCTGGGCAACAAGAGTGAAACTCTGTCTCAAAAAAAAAAAAAAAAAAAAAAATGCAAGAATTTCTTTATATGTTGTCAAAATTCATTTGTAATTCCTTAATACTGTTTTCTTTTTTTTTTTTTAGGCGGAGTCTTGCTCTGTCGCCAGGTTGGAGTGCATTGGCGCAATCTCGGCTCACTGCAACCTCCGCCTCCTGGGTTCAAGCGATTCTTCCGCCTCAGTCTCTCGAGTAGCTAGGACCACAGGCACGTGCCACCACGCCCCGCTAATTTTTTTGTATTTTTAGTAGAGTCGGGGTTTCACCATGTTGGCCAGGATGGTCTCCATCTGTTGACCTCGTGATCTCCCGCCGGGGTTTCACCATGTTGGCCAGGATGGTCTCCATCTGTTGACCTCGTGATCTGCCCGCCTTGGCCTCCCAAAGTGCTGGGATTACAGACATGAGCAACCGCGCCCGGCCAATACTGTTTTTTTCTAGATCCAGTGGCAAGTATGGGGTTCCCTCTCAGAAACATACTGACCTGGAGGTGAGGATCTCATTCCAGGATTTCAGGGAATTAGCAATGGCCTTTTGGTTTTGGGGTATGATCTCCCAAAAAGCTATCCAGTCAATGGTTTTTAGAGCAAGTTTTCGCCCAGCCATCTTGGGATCCTGAAAAATAAGTCAGATCAAAACAAGGCTTTTTTTATGAGGTAAACTTTCAGTTGGGAAAAATAATAAGTAACAAAATAAGAGCTCTTAGAATCCTTTAAATCTTAGAAACATCCAAGCCTTCACAAGAATCACTTGAACCCTGGAGGCGGAGGTTGCAGTGAGCCGAGATCACACCACTGAACTCCAGCCTGGCAACAGAGTGAGACTCCGTCTCAAAAAATTAAACAAATAAATAAAAGGCCAGATGAGGTGGCTCACACCTGTAATCCTAGAACTTTGGGAGGCCCAGTCGGGTGGATCGCCTGGGGTCAGGAGTTCGAGACCAGCCTGACCAATATGGAGAAACGCCATGTCTACTAAAAATACAAAATTAGCCGGGCGTGGTAGCGCGTGCCTGTAATCCCAGCTACTCGGGAGGTTGAGGCAGGAGAATCTCTTGAACCTGGGTGGCGGAGATTGCGGTGAGCGGGAGATCGCGCCATGGCACTCCAGCCTGGGCAACCTGAGCGAAACTCCGTCTGAAAAAAAAAGGAAATCTATTGCTTAACCCCCAGCACCTAGAACAGGTCATGCGCATAAGAGATGCTCAATAAATCTTTCCTGAATGAGTAACTGAACCCTGCATTTGAGGAGCCCTGAACACTCTACCCGTTCGAATCCTGGAAGCCGCCAGAGGGGAGGGGAGGGCGCAGCCCCGCAGCCCGCTGAGCGTCCCTTGGCAAGTTAACACCTTCTGCGTAACGTTTCCCCAGTCCCCCCACAAGACTATTGAAGTCTCAGCGCTGGGAGCGGACTCCACGAGACATGACTTATGGGAAAACCTAAATCAGCGGCGCCCGGGACACAGCTGGGTCCCAGTGACCCCGCGCCTGGGAGGGGTGAGGAAGGGATAGCGAGGAGAGGCGCGGCAGTTACACAAAGGGCACTCTGCCAGCGGGGCAACCCGAGGGCCCGGCGTCCCTGACGAGGTATGTATGACAACGGTGAGTGTGAGGTTTGGAGGGGACAGAGCAAAGGAGAACTCCAGGGATGGGATCCAACGCCCGGAGCGTCACTCACCTTCACCGACCCCGGCTGCCTACCGTCCACAGCAGCAAGTAACGGAAGTGGGTCACCGGAAGGTCTTCCCTCAGCCAACCCCAAAGCCAAGCGGGTGGGCCTTGTTTCGCATATCAGCCAATAGAAATGAGGGCTGGTTTCGGAAGTCTCGCCCCGGGGGCGGGCACAGCGCCTCCGTAGCGCGGGTCCCCGGGCGCTGGTTGGGGGCGCTCCCGTCCCTCTCCCCCTGCCCCACCCCCGCCGATGGGCCGGCCCGGCTCTCCCTGCCGAGAAATGGGCCGGCCCGGCTGCGCGCGGGCAGCGGCGACGGCGGCGGCGGCGGCCCAAGATGGCGGAGCTGCAGCTGGACCCGGCGATGGCGGGTCTGGGAGGGGGCGGCGGGAGCGGGGTGGGTGACGGAGGCGGCCCAGTCCGCGGGCCTCCCAGCCCACGTCCTGCTGGCCCCACGCCCCGCGGGCACGGCCGCCCGGCCGCCGCCGTCGTGCAGCCACTGGAGCCCGGTCCCGGACCCCCCGAGCGGGCAGGGGGCGGCGGCGCGGCCCGCTGGGTCAGGTTGAACGTGGGAGGCACCTACTTCGTGACCACCAGACAGACCTTAGGCCGGGAGCCCAAGTCTTTCCTCTGCCGCCTCTGCTGCCAGGAGGACCCGGAGCTGGACTCAGACAAGGTGTGCCCCGCCCTCGGGCGCGCCCCCGGGCCTTCGGACCCCGTCATTCCTCCTAGATCAGTCCCCAGAGGCCTGAGACACGCTCCTCACAGGCAGCCCCCTCAGGCCTGGACCCCCCTCCTCCGCCTGCCTCCCACGCTACTCGCAGGGGCCTCAGAGGGACCTCCCTCTTCCCATTCTTCCCATGTTCAGGCACACTCCGGCTTTCTCCCTGACCCCGCCCTTCGTTCTCTGAGACTCCTTCCCACACTGCGCCCACCCGCACCCACGAGAACGCACTCCACACCCCTTCTCCATATTCTCTGCCCCTGATATCCCACTGAGATCTGCATGAGTTTTCCCTGGCTCCTCTTCAGGCCCCCATTGCCGGTGCCAGATGCATCCAGAACTGGGTCAGGGTGAGCTCAGGCATCCTTATAGCTTTCTCAGACTTCCTCTCGGACCCCTCTGCCAAGTTGGGCTTCGACAGCTGCAGGAAGTGCTTCTTGTGATATCACACTGCTTCCCTATAGCCCTGGTCGCAGAACTTTTATCTGGTAACAGTCACTGGTTTAGGTCCATATTTAGATCAAATGCGTTTTTTGGAAAGAGGTTACCATTTGCCGCTGCAAATCTAGGCTAACCGGCTAAGACAGAAGGAAAATGAAAATCTCAGAGTGGTGGTGGGCAAGATGCATGGCTGCTAACCAAAGGGTTGAGAGATGGCAAGACACTTAAACCATTGCCAGTTTCAACTTTGTCAATTTCTTTTTAACTTTACGTGTTCACCTTGAAGTTCTCAACTTAAAGGCACTGTCCATAAGTCACACCGTCTTATAGCCAATATAGCACTCAACTGGTCACCCCTCGAAACGGAGCTGGGGTTGCATAAACATTCGTTGTTGTTTTTTTTATTTTTTTTTTTTAACTTTTTTATTGTTTTTCTTCTCTTTAGTCTTAGGACACTCCTCAGTCAACATTCGTTGTTTTCGTTTATTCCTCTCCCATCTCTCCTCTAAGAATCTCAGATTGATGGAAACCTATCCTGCCCTAACTTTAAGAGATTTCAAAACCCTTGCTGATAAAGGAATTATTTTTATCTACCCTATATCCTCCTTGTGGTAATAGAAGCAGTTTCTTCTTGTTCCTTTTACTGTAAAGATGAGTAGGATTAAAGCTGCTCAGAGCCAAGTCCTGGCAGTACCAAGCTTCCTCTGGGCACAGAGCTGGGGTGTGTGAGATTACAGCTGGCAGTGCAGACTCCCACTGTTGTTGGCCTTGAGCTCAGGAGCATTGCCAGCTACACAGAGGTTTTCTTAGAATTAGGAATGCAGTTCAGGGGCAGTGGAGAAGTCAGAATGTCCATCTCAAGCAAAGACTTCAATTGCACAGCTATGACATTTTCCCCCTTTCTTAATAACAGACACCCTACAGAACAATGTTTGTAATTATTGTCCAAGCAAAGATTTTCGAATTCCAGCCAGTAAGGAAACACCTAAATGAGTATGACTGTGTCTGTAACACCCTACCTAAGATGATGTTCATGTACAAGATATATAAAGCTGGCTTTCTTACCAACAGTTTGTGATAAGCAAATGTGTAGCAGAACTTGCCATCACTAAAATTTTTTTAGCTGATGGAATGAATTGTTGTCTTGGGGTGCTGACAAAGATGGTGAAACCCTGTCCTGCCTTTGTTTAAAATACTCCTCAGAGCTCTACAATGATACCCTTGTGTTTGGTTGGCAGGATGAGACGGGGGCATATCTGATTGACAGGGACCCCACCTACTTTGGTCCTATCCTGAACTACCTCCGCCATGGGAAACTCATCATTACTAAGGAGTTGGCAGAAGAAGGTAAGAGGACTGTTTGCACTGGGGGTTTTCAAAATTCAAGTCAAATCTTTAAAGTTGTTTTACTGATTTAAATTTCATTTGAGAGTTACATCAAGCTCATGTGCAGGTATAGTTTGGGTTTATGAAACAGCACAGGAAGCCTCCAGTTACCAGGCTTGTCTGAGGGAGTCATGTTTAAGGAAGCCTCCTTAGGCTCTGTTCAGCTTCTTGGTGAGAAGGAAGATAAGTAGTTCAGCTTTGCAGATAACTTCAGGAGTTCTTTCCAAATCTCCAGAATTGTCACGATCCTTTTTTTTTTTTTTAACATTTATTTGTTTGCTAGCAGTGAGTGTCTGTAGTCTGAAGAACCAAGACATCTCTGACATTCACTTATTTATAGTTTCAATTTTGGTTTGAACTCACTGTTGTACAAAAATAATAAAGGCTTGGCCTCATTTATTTTAAGGCTCTGGCCTCATGCTTCCCTGTAAATGTTTGCAGCTGACCTAATTCATTCTCTAGTTCATTGTCAGGTATATCATCAGTGGCCTCATCTTTTGGTTTGTAGGGCATTGGGACTGTAAGTGGGTCTAGTCCACTTTCTACAAGGCTTGGCATGGTCCCACTGAAGGCATTCAGTTGTAAAGGGGACTGTCCCTAAATCCAGGGCACCCTGATCTGGGAGCTTTGGCTCTGAGTAAGAAAGCTTGTAATGGCTGTACTGTTAATGAAGTGATTGCAAAACAACTCTGTTTCAGCCAGTAAAAAAGAGGAATTGCCCTCTCTCTTTTTTTTGAATGTCTGTTTTTAAACAATATTTCAAATGCATACAAAAGTAATGGGAATAGTACAGTGAATTCCATGCATTCACTATCCAGCTTCAACAATTACCAACTTGTGGGCAATCTTCTTTCTTTTTTAAAAAAATTTTTTAATTTTTGGGGGTATATAGTAGGTGTATATATTTATGGAGTATGTGAGATTTTTCTTTTCTTTTCTTTTTGAGATGGACTCTCCCTCTGTTGCCCAGGCTGGAGTGCACTGGCATGATGTCAGTTCACTGCAACCTCTGCCTCCGGGTTCAAGCAATTCTCCTGCCTCAGCCCCCTAAGTAGCTGGGACTACAGGCATGCGCCACCATGCCTGGCTAATTTTTTGTATTTTTAATAGAGACAGGGTTTCACCATGTTGGCCAGGCTGGTCTCCAACTCCTGACCTCAGGTAATCCACCCACCCCGGTTTTCCAGAGTGCTGGGATTACAGGCCTGAGCCTCCATGCCCTACCTGAGATGTTTTGATACAAGCATGCTGTGTGAAATAAGCACATCATGGAAAATGAGGTATCCATCCCCTCAAGCATCTATCCGTTGTGTTACAAACCAATTACCCTCTTTTAGTTAAGTATTTTTTCTAATGCCTTTAATTAAAAAACTGTAGTTTGAAGTAATTTAAAACTTAGAGAAAAGAGTAAGAATAACACAGAGAACTCCCTTTATCCCAGATTAACCAATTTTCAATGTTATTTTTGTCATATTTGGGGTTTGGGGGAGATTTTTTTTTTGTTAAGAGTCAGAGTCTCGCTGTCTTGCCCAGGCTGATCTCAAACTTCTGGCCTCACATAATCCTCCTGCCTCAGCCTCCTGAGTAGCTGGGATTACAGGTGACAGCCATCATACCCAGCTTTTTTTTTTTTTTGAATCATATTTGCATTGTCCTTCATCCTCTCTTTTCCCTTCTTCCTCCCCCATCCTCTTGCCTCTCCCACCACAATTCTTTTTTTTTTAAAGATGGGGTTTCACCATGTTGGCCAGACTGGTCTTGAACTCTTGACCTCAGGTGATCCACCCACCTCAGCCTCCAAAAGTGCTAGGATTATAGGCGTGAGCCACCGCGCCCGGCCCACAATTCTTATTTCTAAACCATTTAAAAATAATTGCAGATTTCACCCCTTAATATTGGTATGATTTCCCAAGAACAAGGATATTCTCTTACATAACCACAGACAGGACAGTTATCAAACTTAGGAAATTTAATACTGATACTTTTCCATACAGCTTATATTGCAGTGTTGGTAGTTGTCGTAATGGCCTTTATAGCAAACTTGTTCCTGTGAGATCACACATCTCATAGTTGTCCTAAGGCCTTTGAATTCATTTAGCATGGGAGTCTTTCAATAATTGCCTTTTATGTTGTTTATTTATATATTTATTTATTTATTTTTTAGAAAGAGACGGGCTTTCACCATGTTGGCCAGGCTGGTCTTGAACTTCTGACCTCGTGATCCACCTGCCTCGGCCTCCCAAAGTGCTGGGATTACAGGTGTGCGCCACTGCACCCGACTTATGTTGTTTAAATGATTAGCATCCTATTAATTTTGGCCCACATAAATTTGTACACACACCTCCACCCCCCACCACCCCAGTTTTCTTGAGGGCAAATGGGGCATAAATACCAAGTTCAGAAGGTGTCCAACATGGCTGGCTCCAGGAACTAAGTGACATATGGGAAAGGTGTCCTGCAGCTAATGGGCAGGTGCCAGATAGAGGAAGGAGGGTTGAAATGGAGTGAGCAGAGCATACCCTGGCGTTGGCTCATTTATGTTGGAGAAAAGGTCATGGGCATACCAAAAATAGCAAAGAGAGATTTCCTAGGCAGAAGGAGAGAGATTAGATTTGCATTTAAATAATGCTGTTTTTAGGCCAGGAGCTGTGGCTCATGCCTGTAATCCCAGCACTTTGGCAGGCCAAGATGGGCAGATCACCTGTGGTCAGGAGTTTGAGACCAGCCTGACCAACGTGACAAAACCCCAGCTCTACTATAGATACAAAAATTGGCTAGGTGCAGTGGCTCACACCTGTAATCCTAGCACTTTGGGAGGCTGAGGCAGGCGGATCACCTGCGGTCAGGAGTTTGAGACCAGCCTGGCCAACATGAGGAGACGCTGTCTCTACTAAAAACAAAAAAAATTAGCTGGTGGTGGGCACCTGTACTCCCAGCTACTCGGGAGGCTGAGGCAGGAGAATCGCTTGAACCCAGGAGGCGGAGGCTATGGTGAGCCAAGATCACGCCATTGCACTCCAGCCTGGGCAACAAGAGTGAAACTCCGTCTGGGGGGGGGGAAAAAAATACAAAAATTAGCCTGACTTGGTGACCTGCACCTGTAGTCCCACTTACTCGGGAGGCTGAGGCAGGAGAATCGTTTGAACCCAGGAGGCGGAGATTGCAGTAAGCCGAGATCCCACCACTGCACTCCAGCCTGGGTGACAGAGTGAGACTCCATCTCAAAAAATAAGTAAGTAAGTAAATAAATAAATAAATAAAGCAGTTTTTAGCAAGCATGTAACCTTCAACCTCTCGTTGGTGTTTTCCTGGCAAACTCACACACCTGTCTGACTGCGGTTTGGTCCTTGTTCCAGGTGTGCTGGAGGAAGCGGAGTTTTACAACATCGCATCCCTTGTGCGGCTGGTTAAGGAAAGGATACGGGACAATGAGAACAGAACTTCACAAGTAATGTGTTTGGAACTGTTAAGGGGGGGGGATGCCTCAAGTGGCCCTCTGTCAGTTGTCTGTGATTTGAAAAGGATGCCTTTCCCCTTAGAGCTGGAGGTCTGTGTGGAGCACTGTCTGTTCGAAATTCAGGGGAGTGCACACTCAGCCAAACTGCACAGGAGAAAACGGAAAAGAAGAAACAACAAAGAAAACAGAATAGGCCTGTGTCCCAGGAGAATGAGAAGGTTGTGGCTGCTCACCAGATGGCAGGAGGAGGCACCCAGGGCACTGAAGGTCCACAGCCTACTCTCTCTGCCCGAGTATGTCTCCCTCCTAAAGACTGCAGAGGTCTTGGTTCCACCTGTTGGCCACTCTCTATGGAGACAAGCCTTTAGCACATGATCGAGTCACATACAGCTCCTACTTTGCAGGCTCAAATGATTCTCCCACCACAGCCTCCTGAGTAGCTGGGACTACAGATGCAAGCCACCATGCCTGGCTGATTTTTTGTAGAGAGGAGGTTTTGCTTTGTTGACCAGACTGGTCTCAAACTCCTGGACTCAAGCTATCTACCCACCTTGTCCTCCCAAGGTACTGGGATTACAGGTGTGAGCTGCACCTGGCCTTGATTTTTTATATTAACTCACATAGAGTAACAAGAGTGAAAGGGAATTTGCCCACCTAGTTAGAGGAAAGGTGTTAGGGCCTACCTGTTTTACATCTTGCCATTCATCATGTGTTTAAATGGCCATAATAGCTTCTATCAGGCCCTTGGGATTCTGTAAGTAATTGAAAGTCCTTGCCCTCAAGAAGCTTGAAGTCTAGCCAGAAAAACAGACCCTCTCTTTCATGCATTTAAACTCAGTTTTAAGGAACTGCAACTTTGGAATTGAGAGGTCTTGGGAAAATTAGAAAAAAAGAAAGAAACTGCAGCTACAGAGTTAACAGTAAGAGAGGGCAGAGTCTTGCTCCACCATGACTACCTGTCTTGTAGCGTAACTGCCTCTTATCCTATCAGCTACTAATGGTAGATGCTTTAGGTGTAATCTAGTGCAGCACAGAATTTTCCTGCCATTAAGAAGGCATTAAGTTTCTTTAATTTTTTTTCTTTTTTTTTTTTTTTTTTTTTTTTTTTTGAGACAAAGTCTCACTCTGTCACCCAGGCTGGAGTACATAGAGTACATAGAGATGGAGTTTTGCCGTATTGGCCAGTCTGGTCTTAAACTCCTTGAACTCAAGTAATCCACCCCCCTTGGCCTCCCAAAGCGCTGGGATTACAGGCGTGAGCCACCATGCCTGGGATAAGTTTCTTTTAAAAGTAAAAAATAATGCCTGTTCTTTTTATGTTAGACTTCATGTTTCAAAGTTTTCTGGCTCCAGGCCAGGTGCAGTGGCTCATGCCTGTAATCCCAGCACTCTGAGAGGCTGAGGCAAGTGGATCACTTGAGGTCAGAAGTTCAAGACCAGCCGGCCAACATGGTGAAACCCCATCCCTACCAAAAATTGGCCAGATGTGGTAGCGGACGCCTGTAATCCCAGCTACTCTGGAGGCTGAAGCAGGAGAACACTTGAACCAAGATCGCAGAGGTTGCAGTGAACTGAGATGGCACCACTGTACTCCAGCCTGGGCAACAGAGTGAGACTCCATCTCAAAAAAAAAAAAAAAAAGTTTTCTGGCTCTAAATGGAATATCTGGATGAGTAACTGACACTAATGGGAAAAGTTAACTCTCTTATCCACTTTCTCCAGCAGTTTGCAAAGGTGAAGAGAAGGGCTTATTTAGTTTTCTTCCGTCTGGCTTACAGCTGAAAGGCTCCTTTTTGATGTTCAAAGGTGGCTTTGTGGTTGGTTTGCAGATTATTACTTGATATGTGATCCACTGTCACCAGTCTCTTTGGTATCTGACATTTATGTGGTATCTTTCACTATTGTAGATATTTAATAGTTTAGACATTTTGGTAATCTAGCCTTATCTTCAGTTTTCCACATTCTAAAAAATGACTGCTTACTGTAAATTTTGATGGTACCATGAATTTTGTAATTCGAAATGATTCAAATCGTGGTACCTGAACATTCTCCCTTCTTTGTCATCAGCTAATTCCCAGAGAGCATTATAAGATTTCTATTTGATGACCACAGTTAAATTCATTCAACTTCTAGATTCTGAAGCCTTGTGGATTCAATACCCCTTTGGAAGGCTTTTTGTTCTGGAATGTCAAGACCTTTTTGATCGTAGCTGATCTTCCATCTGTCCTTTTTATGTAGTGAAACTGAAAATGAATTTGATGTTATTCAGAGACACCCTCTTTTGCACTTGTCATACATGGCTGTAAGATGAAGTTGGCCGTGTGTGGATTTTCGTTTTGTTTCGTTTTTTATTTTATTTTATTTTGTGTGTGTGGATTTTCAAACACGTTATCTCCTTCAACTTACCTGTAGCCCTTCACACATGTAGCATTCAAGCCAAGCCCAAGATATGGGCCTCAACCCCACCTTTGTTCTTAGCTCTTAGTGGTTACCACCTAACTACTTTCCTATTCTTTTTCCTTTTTTTTTTTGAGATGGAATCTCACTGTGTTGCCCAGGCTGGAATGCAGTGTTGCAATCTCAGCTCACTGCAGCCTCTGCCTCCTGGGTTCAAGCAATTCTCCTGCCTCAGCCTCTTGAGTAGCTGGGATTACAGGCGTGCACCACCATGCCTGGCTAATTTTTGTGTTTTTACTAGGGACAGGATTTCCCTGTGTTGGCCAGGCTGGTCTCGAACTCCTGACCTCAGGTGATCCACCCACCTCAGCCTCCCGAAGTGCTGGGATTACAGGCATGAACCACCATACCCAGTCTTCTATTTCTTATAATAGTATTTTTTGCAGGTGATTGCTCTTGGTGCATTTGAGAGCACCAGTGGTTTACTTTGGAAGAGAGTAGAAAAGAGGCAGTATAATGGCATCTTAAATAACCGGGACTTTGACAACTGTGGCCAACATCACAGATCTTCTGTGATACTCTAAATTTTGTACTATAAAACAATTGGGCTGGGCGCAGTGGCTCACGCCTGTAATCCCAGCACTTTGGGAGGCTGAGGCAAACAGTTCACCTGAGGTCAAGAGTTCGAGACCAGCTTGACTAATGTGGTGAAAGCCCATCTCTACCAAAAATACAAAAATTAGCTGGGCGTGGTGGTGGGCACCTGTAATCCCAGCTACTCGGGAGGCTGAGGCAGGAGAATCTCTTGAACCTGGGAGGCGGCGGTTGCAGTGAGCCGAGATCGCACTGTTGCACTGCAGCCTGGGCGACACAGCGAGACTCCATCTCAAAAACTAATAATAATAATACTAATTTTACCTTATTTTTGACTTGGGGAAATGGATTAAATCTGTTTGTCAGCATAATTGCTCAATCATTCATCCCTCTGAAGTTGAGAATTATTTTACCTTTTTTTCTTTCTTTCCTTGGATAAGTTTTTATTGAAAAGCCACAGTATCCTGGCTTGTGGTCATTTAAAAAGAAAAACATTTTTTAAAGAGAGGGGAAAAAAAGAAACGCCACAGTACTATTTGTAAAAGGGGATAGTGGGTGGCTGCCAAGAAAAGATTTCCAAGCAAACTCCTTTTCAAATGTTGATTCATTTGAAGAGCCTCCTCAGGGCACCTGCAAACTGTGGTGCCCTTGATATTCTCAGTCTGTGCCTGGTCGTTGCAGGGCCCCGTGAAACATGTGTACAGAGTCCTGCAGTGTCAAGAAGAAGAGCTCACACAGATGGTCTCCACGATGTCCGACGGGTGGAAATTCGAACAGGTACATCTCTTACAGAGCAGCCACCCCAGACCCCATTCAGGGGGGTCTGCAGCTCTTCGAACAATCACTGTGGACGGCCAGTTAATAACCATGGGAGATGGGTAGGGCCAGGTCGGATTCTTTTCCAAAACATGGGCAAAGAGCCATTCGGTGGGCACTGCTGCTCAGTCGTACATGAGGAGTTGGGGGAACAGATTCGTTGGGCACTGCTGCTCAGTGGTACATGAGGAGTTGGGGGAACAGATTAAGTGGGCACTGCTGCTCAGTGGTACATGAGGAGTTGGGGGAACAGATTTGGTGGGCACTACTGGCTCTGTGGTGCGTGAGGAGTTGGGGGAGCAGAAATTCGGTGGGCACTGCTGTTCAGTGGTACATGAGGAGCTGGGGGGAGCAAGATCCGGTGGGCACTGCTGGCTCTGTGGTACGTGAGGAGTTGGAACAGATTCGGTGGGCACTGCTGTTGAGTGGTACATGAGTTGGAACAGATTCGGTGGGCACTGCTGGCTCTGTGGTACGTGGAGGAGTTGGAACAGATTCGGTGGGCACTGCTGCTCAGTGGTACATGAGTTGGAACAGATTCGGTGGGCACTGCTGGCTCTGTGGTACGTGAGGAGTTGGAACAGATTCGGTGGGCACTGCTGCTCAGTGGTACATGAGTTGGAACAGATTCGGTGGGCACTGCTGGCTCTGTGGTACATGAGGAGTTGGGGGAACAGAGATTCGGTGGGCACTGCTGCTCAGTGGTACATGAGGAGTTGGGGGAACGGAGATTCGGTGGGCACTGCTGCTCAGTGGTACATGAGGAGTTGGGGGAGCGGAGATTCGGTGGGCACTGCTGCTCAGTGGTACGTGAGGAGTTGGGGATACAGATTCGGTGGGCACTACTGGTCAGTGGTACATGAGGAGTTGGGGGAACAGATTCGGTGGGTACTGCTGGTCAGTGGTACATGATGAGTTGGGGGAACGGATTCGGTGGGCACTGCTGGTCAGTGGTACATGAGTCGGGAACAGATTCGGTGGGCACTGCTGCTCAGTGGTACATGAGGAGTTGGGGGGACAGAGATTCAGTAGGCACTGCTGGCTCCATGGCACATGAGGAGTAGGGAACAGAGATTCAGTGGGCACTGCTGGCTCCGTGGCACATGAGGAGTAGGGAACAGAGATTCGGTGGGCGCTGCTACTCCGTGGCACACGAGGAGTTGGGGGAACAGAGGAGCATCACGTCTTAGCTTCACACCCAGACTTTGCAGGGGGAGTCAGCGAGCACTGGAGGCTTGAAAGTGCCTCCCTTTGGTTTGTGTTCCCTCACAGGAATTCTAGAATGAGTCCCTCAAGGAGACTGGGATTCGATAACAAGCCTTCCATTTCTTTTCCCAGGATCAGAACTTTTTGGTTCTGAATGTCTGTGTAATCCACCACGAAGAGCTAGGTGAACAGCTGTGCTAGGAAGGGATCAGGTGCCGTGGGAAGTGTGGTGCAGCCATTTCCCCACTTCTCCCCCACTTCGAGCTTACGTTTAAGCTATCAAAACAAAGCTGACAGTAGGAGCTTCACTGTGTTCCTCCATTAGATGGCAGACTTGTTCAGTTGTCTTGTTGCCTTCAAAACACAGGAAGGCCAGAGCAAATAGAGTAAATATGTTTTTATATGGATTATGCCTGCTTACGTGTAGAGTTTTAAAAGGTCAACAGCTGTCTCACCAGATGCTTACCTTCTAAAAGAAAACTCACACTTTGCATTAATGGTATTGTCTTACAGATCAAGTGCAAAGCTGTCTCTGTCTTCAGAGCCAGTGCTGATTATTCCTCACACTTAGCTTCCACCACGGAATCCACTCTGCCTGTGCTGTCAGCTTGGTTCTTACTGGGCATGGGTTGTAAAACCTTGCCAAGAGTTTAATGCCCTCCACTGCAGAAGTATTTTTCCTGATACGAGGTCTGAAGCAAATGATTTTTTTAAAAATTATTCTTTGTGAAACTAATGAATAATTTCTTGTTATATTTCTCATCTTATTACTGTCCTGTGGGAGGATGGAGGGTGTTCTCATTGCCTCCCTTCTGGGATGAGGAAGTTAGTTTCAGCCAGGCGGAAGCGCCCCCAAGCCCCATCCTACCGCAGTCAGCCATGCCGCCCACATGAGGTCTCACCTGCTCACTGGGATGCCCTCACTCTGTGCCTGAGCTGCTCCCCCTGCATGTGTATTTCCCCCTTTATAATTAAATACTGAATTTCATTATCCCAAAAGGTTAAAAGTACCACACAGTGACTCACACCTGTAATCTCAGCACTTTGGGAGGCCGTGGTGGGAGGATTGCTTGAGTCGTGGAGTTCGGAGACCAGCCTGGGCAACATAGTGAGACCGCACCCTTCTTTATGAAAAATAAAAGAATTAGCCAGGCATGGTGGCACACACCTGTAGTCCCAGCTACTCAGGAGGCTGAGGTGGGAGGATCACTTGAGCCCAGGAGGTGGAGGCTGCAGTGAGCTGTGATTGCACCATTGCACTCCAGCGTGGGTGACAGAGCAAGACCCTGTCTGGAAAAAAAAAAGTACCAACACCATATGACTTCCAGTAGCTGATCAGTAATTCACTTGGTGCTTTCCAGAGCCTTCTGAGTACCAGTGTCCTGTCTCCGGCTTCTGCTGAAAGAGGAGCCAGCTCTGTGTGTGACTGAAGCACGTGTCCATTTGTTCAGAGATGCGTTGTCTCTCCCCTTGATGTGATGGAGGGAGCGTGGGTGTGTTAATCCGGCTGCTGCCTGTTGGGGGACTTCAGAGCTTGTGTGAAGGGACAGTGCTGGAGCTCATACTTTCCCCCGGGGAAGCCTCACTGAGGATGCCCTGATGAAGAACAGGCCCATTTACCCCCTGGGGCTTTGGTAGTCCCAGAGAATTCTTTATCCTTTGAGAAGTAAAACAGAAGTTCGGTCGGAGGGAGGGGTGATTTGTGTAGCACTTCCGTATGTTAAGATCGCCGTGTGCTTGCTCACTGTATTCTTGGCTCATCAGCTCATCAGCATCGGATCTTCCTATAACTATGGCAATGAGGATCAGGCAGAGTTCCTCTGTGTTGTGTCCAGAGAACTAAATAACTCCACCAATGGCATCGTCATAGAGCCCAGCGAAAAGGCAAAGGTAAGGAGCCCCTCCCCCGGGCAGCCGCCTCTGGCTGCTTATTCTCGGCCCCTCCGTGGCCTTTTCCTGAACTCTTGCTCCTCACTTCTTCCCTGGCCTTCTAGAGCCAGCGTGGCGTTTTCCCCCTCCTTTTGTTGTTTTTGACTGTGTAATTGAAATTGGGATTTACGGAGCACTGACGGGTTTTTAGTTAGGAAATAGGAACCTAAAAAGGATAGGCTTTCTCCATCCTCTGCCAAATCAATGAAAAGAAAAGCTGGTTACCACTAATTACAGGGTAGGAATTCTGAACTCAGACTTGGAAAGTATTTTGCCTTTATTCTTTAAAACTGTTGTTTTTTCACTGCCTCAGGAGAAGAAGGGTGTTTTCTTACTTTTGTGACCTTTACCTTCCTTCAGCTCCTGGAAAATTGTTTGACAGTTTCTTTCCCTCCCCCGTGTACCCCCCCTCACCCCCCAACACATACACGCAGCTTCTAAACGGCGGATACCAGGTAGACTGGAACCACTCCCTTTAGGCTGGCAAAGCTTTGGTCCCACAGCACATAAGCTTCAGACCCAGCTGTGTCCAGCAAGAGAGTGTTTCGCACCGAGGCACTGCAGGTGAGGCTGAGGCTGCATCCCTGCTTGCTTCCGGGATGACAGGACTGTCATGCTGCTCACCGGGTCCAGTGGAAGCAGCCCCCGACGTCTCTCTCTTTTCCCTCGGCTGCCTCAGCCTCTCCCCCTTCTCCAACTTTCAGATTCTGCAGGAGAGAGGATCACGGATGTAAACTAAGACCCCGAAACTCTAGACCTTCAGGAGAGCAGTCAGCAGAGCCCCTCTGTGAAGTGAAACCTCACTCCTGTCCAGTGACCGAGCCACTGCAAAGCACAGCTGAGCCTGGCCCCCTGTGAAGAAGTGTTCTGGTCAAAACTAAAGGAACTCCCTCCCCCACCCGCAGGACTCCGAAGACAGATACGACTTCTGGCTGCAGAATACCTTTTCAGAAACCTGTTTTCATTTTCTTAGCCAGTATTAGAACAGATCTTTACAACAGCAGCTGGGCTGGGTTCCCAGTCAGAGCCTTTTGGGAATCTGGGGGGATGAGGGTGGAAGGCCTAGCTCCTTGGAAACGGCATGTACTTTTAGGAAGGTGGAGCAAAGTAAAGAGGATTGTTCGTGCCCCGTGCCATGGTTTCACCCTATGTGTGCCACACTGGACGTGAGCGGCTCTTAGAACACCGCCCCTCCTTCCGTGCGCCGGAAAGACCTGCAGCAAATGCAAAGGGTTCGAGCTGCGATTTGTCGAATTGAGGTTTTAGGTAAAGCATAGAGATGCCATAGCACCCCACATTCCCATAATAGAGCCTCCAAGGAAAGGGAGGATGGGGTGTCCTTTATTGTGGTGATCATTTCTCTGGATTTGGGGCTCTCAGCTGCCACCACGTGCAGCTTTGCCTCAGTTTTCTCCAGCAGCCGGGACCCTCCGGAGAGCTTGCTTTCCCTCCAGTAGGAGGGTTGAGACAGGCAGCATCCTGCCCGGAGTCAGCCAGCCAGGTGGGAGCTGTAGGGGAGCTGGCGGAACTGCACCTGCAGCCTCTTCTTGCCCCCTTTGACCCTGTTACCTTCCCTGGCTTTTTCAACTGGACCAAAGATGAAGGGACCTAATGGACCCTTTGATGGCTTGGGGTGGGGAAGGCTGTTTCTTTGAAAGTTGCCAAATGTGTTACGTTGTTGCATCTCAAAGAGTTGTTATTTCTGTGACTGTCTCTTGGAAATGCCTTGACTGAATGTGCAATATTTGTGTCTCTTCTTGGTTTCTAACCTTGACAAACCTGCTCCCCTCTGTGCTGTCCCCAGTGGTGTGTATATGTGTGCCAGACAGCCTGAGGACCCCTGTGTCTCTGACCTTCTCTCACCATTACTTCCTTTTCTGGAGTGCCATGCTGGCGAGGATCCAGGGGCGGCAGCGCTCTCCTTCAGGCTGTGTCTGCAGAGTTTGTGTCCACACTTTTCTCTCCAAGCGTCCAGGTCTCGCTGAGCAGTCATGGAATGCAGTGAAGCCAGGGGGACCCTGTCTGACCCCGATAACTTTCAGTAGTATAGCAGATGGCACGGAGAAGGGAAAGGGGCTCTGGGGACTGCTCCTGTGAAAGCCGCCTCGAGCCACGCTCTCCTGCCCACCTTCAGAGGCTATGTCCTCTGCTCCACAGCGCACCTGCCTGCCGGGTGCATCTGGGTAGTAATTTCTGGAAATGACTGTAGACTATGCCAAATGTCTTTAGCTTCTGACCTAACCATGCCCAGATGGCTTAACTTTTCCCTAGGACCCTCACTCTCCTTGTTTCTCTGTATCTGTAGCATAGCACAGAACCCGGTATACAGGGGTTTCTGCTGACACATCAGTGTCTACACACCTGTGCGCCAAATTTTACAGCTGTAAAATGTTAGATGAACTGCCGCCCTCAGTAAAAGCAGCCACCCTTTCAAAAGAGTCACAGGCATCCATCCAGTCATATCTTTCAGGAAAAAAAAGATTTAGCGATTTAGATGTAGCCAAGGAAAGTAGCAATTGCGGGAAGAACTGCTCTGAGCTGAGGAGGAGGGAGGACTTTGGAAGAGGTGCTCCTTGGCCAGGTCCAGTGAGTAACATAGACTGACAGGAGGAAAGCAGCTTGCATTGGGGTCTTGTGCCTGTCTGCTTTCCTGGGACATGTCTGATCATCAGCACAGGCTGGGGCTCCTAGTCCCAACCCCAGCTTTCTCACCAGGTTCAGCAAGGAGGCCTGGTGGGCAGACACCAATGTCCAGCACCTCCTGAGGGCGCCGTTTCCTTCGTTCCTCTTCTCAGATTCTGCATTTGCCCCCATGAAGACTGCAGTTGAGCCCCAAGCCACGTGCTCCGGGCAAAGGGAGTGATATTTCCGCCCTCTGGGGGGCTGGTGTTCACCAAGTTTCCCTCCTCCGCTGCAACCCAATGACAACTGTATTGTTCCAGCGCTCCAAGACTCTGAGGCCAATTGGTTTCTTCAGATTTCTGGGAGCGTTGTTCACCCACACCCTTTAGGAACCAGGCTGGTGTTCTTGCTTGAAAGCCTTGTGCCCTCAGAGTGTCTGGCTAATCACGTCAGAGAGGTCTGCGTGGCAGTTTGGGGCTGTCACGTGACCAGTGACCCACACTCTGTGCTGCCCAGTATTGCCAAGTGGGGGAGGGGCCTGCCTTTTTCTCTGCCCTAGGTCTGGGACGCAGGTGATGCCAGCCAGGTCCAGGAGCGCCCAGCATCCCTCAAGCGATGACACAGTAGCACCAATTCTGTCTTTTCCTCAGAATCTGGCCTTTTCCATGACGATGAGGTGGGGCCCGGCCTCCTCTAAAGTGGCTTCATTTCTGCGCAGTTGTAACTGCTCTGGGGGTGTCGGCGAGGCCGGGGGCGGGGGAGCCACGGGATGCTGAGGAGGAGGCCCAAGAGGACACCCGCACCCTCCAGTGTGGCCTTTGATCCGGACCTTCGGGACGAAGTTGTCACTGGTGGGCACCCTCTGTTCCCGTTTGTGTGTTTAAATAGTCTCAAATGCTGTGACTTTTTTTTTGTCAATACAGATAGGAAATAAACTTGTGAATCTCGACAACTCTGGTGTGTTTTTTATCACTGCAGGCTCTGGGTTCACACCGTCACTTCCTGTCAAGGGTTCTCACAGGACCCTCAGGGGTCTCAGGAGATGACTTCACCTTTCCCACCAGGGCAGCTGACCAAGTCCTTTTCTCCTGCTACTGAAACCGCCGAAGGGGGTGTTGAGCCTTCTCTCTCCTCCCTTTCATTTTACTGAATCTGAAAAGACACAGAGAGTGCAGAGAAACAGAAGGTGGGACAGATGGGCTGCCCACCAGAGAGCTGGAAAGAGACAAGGGGAGGAGTGTGAGATGTGGTGGTTTTTTTTTTTTGGTTTTTTTTTTTGAAATGGAGTTTTGCTCAGTCACCAAGGCTGGAGTGCAGTGGTACAGTCTTGGCTCACTGCAACCTCTGCCTCCTGGGTTCAAGCAGTTCTCCAGCCTCACCTCCTGAGTAGCTGGGATTAAAGGTGCCTGCCTGCACCCCTGGCTAATTTTTGTATTTTTAGTAGACACGAGATTTTGCCATGTTGGCCAGGCTGGTCTCGAACTCCTGACGTCAGGTGATCCACCTGCCTCAGCCTCCCAATGTGATGGGATTACAGGCATGAGTCACCATGCCTGGCTGTGAGATGTTTTTTTAAGGACAATTCTTTCTGAAAGAGTGAGTGACTAGGTACAAGGAAGACAAGGAAGAGGATGAGTGAGAAACATTTGGTGACAAGTAATCAGCAAACAAGTATTGATCACTTTAGCATCAGGCGGGGCATGGGATCCTTAGGTGTTAATCCCTTCCAGACAGCACTTTCAGGTGTGGAGACAAGATGGACTCACAGCTTAGTAAACAGGGTATGTGGGTGCATCCATCAGGGTCCGGCTGGGAGACCACAGCAGTTGTTGCCTGGTAGTGGAGAAAGGAAAGGGCAGGGGTGGGCACTGAGGCATCACAGATGCAGGTGCAGTCCTCACTCCTGGGACCTGTGAACAATAGGAGATTCAGGCCATGCGCGGTGGCTCACGCCTGTAATCTCAACACTTTGGGAGGCCAAGGTGGGCAGATCACGAGGTCAGGAGTTTGAGACAAGCCTGACTAACATTGTGAAACCCCGTCTCTACTAAAAATAAAAATTGCGCCACTGCACTCCAGCCTGGGCAACAGAGCAAGACTCGTCTCAAAAAAAAAAAAAAAAAATGGAGATTCGGCTGGGCGTGGTGGCTCACACCTGTAGTGGCTCCCACCACTTTGGGAGGCCGAGGTGGGTGGATCACCTGAGGTCGGGTATTTGAGACCAGCCTAACCAATATGGGGAAAACCTGTCTCTACTAAAAAATACAAAATTAGCCGGGCGTGGTGCCACGTGCCTGTAATCCCAGCTAATCAGGAGGCGGAGGCAGGAGAATCACTTGAACCCAGGAGGCGGAGGTTGCTGTGAGCAGAGATCACGCCATTGCACTCCAGCCGGGGCAACAAGTGAAACAACGTCTCAAAAGAAAAAAAAAGGAGATTCACCTGCACTTCGGGAGCCGACCTGGGAGGATTTCTCAAGCCCTGGAGTTTGCCATCAGCCTGGGTATCATGGTGAGACCCCTGACTTTACATAAAATTAAATTTAAAATAAAATAAGGCCAAGCACGGCGGCTCACACCTGTAATCTCAGCACTTTGGGAGGCCGAGGCAGATCACTTGAGGTCAGACATTTAAGACCAGCCTTGCCAACATGGTGAAACCCTGTCTGTACTAAAAATACAAAAATCAGCCAGGTGTGGTGGTGCACGCCTGTAATCCCAGCTACTTGGGCAGCTAAGGCACAAGAATCGCTTGAACCTGGGAGGTGGAGGTTGCAGTGGGCCGAGAGTGAACTACTGCACTCCAGCCTGGGCAACAGAGAGAGACTCTGTCTCAAAAAATAAAATAAAATAAAATAAAATGGAGACTCAAGAGGAGGGGCCCAGTGGAGAAGGAGGTGCTGGCCAGCAGCTGCTGCCTCTCAGAGGGTAGAGAAACCACCAAGAAACCAGCACCACTCCTGGAATCAGCTATGCCAGCACGACGCTGTGTTCTGTGGTTTGGCTGACAACAGGAAACACACTGTCCCTTCTTTTTTCTCTTGCCTTGCATTCTCCCTCAGCCTGTCCTACCAGGGTGAGGTAGGGAGGGGGGAAATGCGGCTTGGGGCAGAGTTCAGAGGGTGGGATTGGGGCTGAGAGATGATGAAGGGCTAACTGGCTCAGCCCACCTTTGATTCCCCCTCATATGTACACACTTCTGCACATACTTGAACTTGCATAGGACGGTGAAAAATGCCAGGTGCCGTGGCTCACACCTGAAATCTCGGCACTTTGGGAGGCCGAAGCGGGCAGATCACCTCAGGTCAGGAGTTTGAGACCAGCCTGGCCAACATGGTGAAACCCCGTCTCTACGAAAAATATAAAAAATTAGCCAGGCATGGTGGTGGGCGCCTGTAATCCCAGCTACTCAAGAGGCTGAGGCAGGAGAATCGCTTGAACCCAGGAGGCAGAGGTTGCAGTGAGCCGAGATCGCGCCATTGCACTCCAGCCTGGGCAATAAGAGCAAAACTCTTGTCTTGGGGGAAAAAAAAAAAAAAAGGATGGTGAAAAACAACTTCATGCCTCCACAGATACAACAAGATACAACTACTCTTGTATAAGCAAAACTAATCCCTCCCTCCCTCCAAAATAGACATGAAGTGCCAAATCATTGTGTCCCTGTCTCAGAGACAGTATTTCTAGGCTATGTTAATTGCTCCTAATTGCCAGGCACAGTGGCTCATGCCTACAATCCCAGTACTTTGGGAGGCTGAGGTGGGAGGACTGCTTGAGGCCAGGAGTTCAAGACCAGGCTGAGCTACATAGTGAGGCCGAATCTATACACAAATTTTTTTTTAAGTAGCCAGGTGTAATGACACATGCCTGCAGTTCAAGCTACTCAGGAAGCTGAAGTGGGAGGATCACTTAAGCCCAGGATTTCAAAGCTGCAGTGAGCTATGCTCTCTAGTCTGAGAGCCAGAGTGAGACCTTGTTTTTTTTGTTTTGTTTTTTTTTAGACAGAGTTTTGCTCTTGCCCAGGCTGGAATGCAGTGGCACGATCTCGGATCCCTGCAACCTCCACGTCCCTAGTTCAAGTGATTCTCCTGCCTCAGCCTCCTGAGTAGCTGGAATTACAGGCATGCCCCACCATGCCCAGCTAATTTTTGTTGTTGTTGTTGTTGTTGTTTTACATGAAGGTGATTTATTAACAGAAAATATTTTGAGAAGTCTTGTTCACAGATGACTACCATGGCGATCCCCCCTGCCTGCGGGTGCTGTCAGAGGGGGATGGGGGTGATGTCCTCAATCCGCCCGATATACCCGAGCAGGCAAGGGCTCTAAGGGCCAACTGGGCCCCAGATCCAGGGGTCTTTGTCCTATTTCCTCCTGTGGCCTGAACTTTGATGTGTAGGGCAGTGATACCCAGCTCCTTGCACCTCTGGGCCATATCCTGGGCAGCCAACATAGCAGCATACGGTGAGGATTCATCTCGGTCTGTCTTCACCTTCATCCCACCAGTAACACGGCAGACGATTTCTTTGCCAGAAAGATCAGTGTCATTAAAGGATGCAAGGATATGGCAGACACCAAATACATTCTCTCCTTCAGCCACCTGAGGCCCGAGACTGATAACCTGTTCTTCCTTCTTTTCCTTCCCCTTTTGAGGTGCCATTTCTGCACGCCATCTCCACACTCCACACCAGAAAGCAAATTTTTGTATTTTTAGTAGAGACAAGGTTTCACCACATTGGCCAGGATGGTCTCGATCTCCTGACCTGTGATCTGCCTGCCTCGGCCTCCCAAAGTGCTGGGATTACAGGCGTTAGCCACTACACCCAGCCAGACCTTGTCAGGAGTGTGAAGCAGGAGAATCGCTTGAACTCTGGGAGGCGGAGGTTGCAGTGAGCCGAGATTGCACCACTGCACTCCAACCTCCAGCCTAGGCGACAGAGAGAGACTCCATCTCAAAAAAAAAAGATAAAAAAGGTAGGGCCAGGTGTGGTGGCTCACACCTGTAACCCCAGCACTTTGGGAGGCAGAGGAGGGTGGATAACGAGGTCAGAAGTTCAAGACCAGCCTGGTCAACACGATGAAACCCCGTCTCTTAAAAAAAAAAAAAAGGTAGACTCTGCAGGACATAGAGAGAGAGCTTAGGGAACTGGATGAGCCTGGAGGGATGGTCAGGTTTGGTCTGGGAAAACGAGTCTGGAGAGGTGGTTTGGAGTGAGAGTGAGTTCAATTCTAGGCAGGTTGAGTCAAAGGGACCTAGGTGAAGGTCTTAGGAAGACAAGCTGGGGCATAAGGCTGCCCCTCAGAAGGATGATCCCATCATGATCAACCTACAGACTCAGTACTAGGCTCTTTCAGTGTTTCTACTAAAGTTCTCACTTAACCCCCCAGCAACCTGGGTGATAGAGTAAAGCAACAGGCTGGGCGTGGTGGCTCACACCTGTAATCCAAGCACTTTGGGAGGCTGAGGTGGGTGGATCATGAGGTCAGGAGTTCAAGACCAGCCTGGCCAACATGGTGAAACCCTGTCTCTACTAAAAATACAAAAATTAGCCAGGTGTGATGGCACACGCCTGTAACCCCAGCTACTCGGGAGGCTGAGGCAAGAGAATCACTTGAGCCTGGGAGACAGAGGCTGCAGTGAGCCTAGATCAAGCCACTGCACTCCAGCCTGGATAAAAGAGTGAGACTCTGTCTCAAAAAAAAAAAGAAAGAAAGAAAGAAAGATAAAAGCAATAACCACCAGGTCCGAGTCCCCAGCAGCACTGTTCTGAGTGTGTTCATTCACTTAATCATCACAACCACCTTAGGAGGTTTTGGTTTTTTTTTTTAATCCCCATGGTCTTCAAAGCACTTAGGAGGTATTTTTACCCCATTTTTCTGAGGAAGAGTTCTGGGCAGAAATGTGAGGTAATTTGCCCTAGGTCACACAGCTCTTGGGTGGGTTGGGGGAAACTGAGGCTCAAAGGCAAAGGGGACTGGCCTTGAGGCAGATCCAGCAGTCAGGCTCCAGAGCCCATAAACTTCAACAACACCAGTGTTCTTAAACTAAGAGGGTGAAACTCAACTCTGTGAGGCGTGACTCACATCACATGATGAAAACTTCCATGCATATACAAAAAGTTGGCCAGGCATGGTGTCTCACGCCTGTAATCCCAGCACTTTAGGAGGCGGGTGGATCATGAGGTCAGGAGTTCAAGACCAGCCTGACCAATATGGTGAAACCCTGTCTCTACTAAAAATACAAAAATTAGCTGGGCATGGCAGCGTGTGCCTCTAGTGCCAGCTGCTTGGGAGGCTAGGCAGAAGAATTGCTTGAACCCAGGAGGCAGAGGTTGCAGTGAGCCAAGATTGCACCACTGCAGTCCAGCTTAGCAACAGAGCAAGACTCTGTCTCAAAAAAAAAAAAAAAAAAAAGCCAAATGATACTGAATTTCTGAGAATTGTGGACCACATAATTCTGACCAACATTCTCCCTGAAAAGAGCTGGAAAAACAGAGAGACACATACATATATATGTGATGTGCATGTGTGTGCGTGCATGTTCATGCCTGTGAATTCTAGCAAAGAATTACAGGGCCAAGATCAGTAGAAGAAGGAAACCCAGAGAGGTGAACCAGCATTTTTTCCTTGGTGGATCTGCTGATTCTGGTAGAGGCATCTGAGAAGCTGTCAAAGCTGCTCCTGGCTCACAGGGATATGGAACAAATATTGGAGATCAGGCTGTACCAGGGAAGGGCCCAGGTAAAGCCTCTGTGCTTAGGGTTGGGATCCCCCGGGAGGCAGGACAAGCCAAAATAGACCAGACTCCAAAAGGACTGGAGTCCAGCTTTCTTTTTTTTTTTTTTTTTAATTTTTCTTTTTTTTTCTGGAATATCTATTTGATTGGTATGTGGTTCTTAGAGTCCAGCTTTCAATCATTTAGTCCCTGATTGGACTAAGGTGATTTAGGACTGCTGGTGTTCCTAGCCTCCTGCCAGTAACAGTCATAAATCCGTTCTGAAGGAATATAGTACCATCCTTAGCCTTAAGTCACCACTCCAGTTCCTCATCCACGATGTTCAGTACACGATCAACATGAACCAGGCAGAGAGAGCCAAACATTCGTGCCTCCTGATTTTAAGCAATCAGAAATAGACGACACCACGTATGAAAGATGCCCGCCAAATACTGAACCTGAATCCCAGCAGCTTCCAGGAAACGCTAGAATACAGGAACAGGTGAAATGGTACATGGATATCCAACCAGCCACACCCGGAAAGGAGAAACTGCAAAGGGCAAACGATTCTGTTTCTTTTTTTTTTCTTTTTTTTTTAAAGACGGGGTTTCACCATGTTGGTCAGGCTGGTCTTGAACTCCTGACCTCAGGTGATCCGCCCGCCTTGGCCTCCAAAGTGCTTGGATTACAGGGGTGAGCCACCACGCCCGGCCACGACTCTGTTTCTTCAACAGAAAAGTGGCAAGGTGAAATCATGGGAGACGGAGCTGTTATTATTTTTTGAGTTGAAGTCTTGCTGTGTCACTCAGGCTAGACTGCAGTGATGAGATCTTGGCTCACTGAAAGCTCCACCTCCTGAGTTCAAGGGATTCTCCTGCCTCAGCCTCCCCAGCCCCTGGGACTACAGCCACACGCCACCACACCCGGCTAATTTTTGTATTCTTAGTAGAGTTGGAGTTTCACCATGTTGGCCAGACTGGTCTTGAACTCCTGATCTCACTTGATCCACCTGCCTTGGCCTCCCAAAGTGCTGGGATTAGAGGCATGAGCCACTGCACGTGGTCCAGTTATTTTTATCATTATTTTTGAGACAGGGTCTTACTCTGTTGCCCAGGCTAGAGTATGCACTGATACAATCTCCACTCACTGTAGCCTCAACCTCCGAGGCCCAAGCGATCCTCCCACCCCAGCCTCCCATAGCTGGGACTGAGGGCGGTGCCACCATGCCTGGCTAATTTTTTTTTTTTTTTTTTTTTTTTTTGTAGAGACAGGGTTTCACTGTGATGCCCAGGCTGGTCTTGAACTCCTGAGCTCAGGCAATCCGCCCGCCTTGGCCTCCCAAAGTGCTGGGATTACAGGAGTTAGCCACCACGCCTGGCCTTTGTTTTGTATTTTTTGTTAGCTCCTGATTCTAACAGTAAAAATGCATTTATATGACAAATTAGAGACATTTAAACATTGACAGATATAAAGAAATATGTGGGCAAGGCGCAGTGCCTCACACTTGTAATCCCAGCACTTTGGGAGGCCGAGGTGGGCAGATAACAAGGTCAAGAGATCAAGACCAGCCTGGCCAACAGGATGAAACTTTGTCTCTACTAACAATACAAAAATTCCCCGGGCGTGGTGGCGCACTCCTGTAGTCCCTGCTACTTGGGAGGCTAAGGCAGGAGAATCGCTTGAACCCAGGAGGAGGAAGTTGCAGTGAGCCGAGATTGTTCCACTGCACTCCAGCCTGGGTAACAGAGTGAGACTCTGTCTCAAAAAAAGAAAGAATAAATCAATAAAAATAAAGAATATGTGTGTGGGGGAGAAAGAATAATATTGTTGGGGTTTGGTTTTCTTTTTCTTTTTTTTTCTTTCTCATGCAATTTTCTTCTTTTTCTACTGAGTGAAGTTTGGTTTTCAAAAGAGATAATTCTTATCTCTTAAAAGTAAGGACATTCATATTTGTGGATGAAAATTTATGTTTGGCATTCGCTTTCAATACTCTAGTGAGGGAAGGAGAAATGAAAGCAGATAATAGTGAAACAAGATTGGTTTCTTTCTTTTGTTTTTGTTTTTGAGACAGAGTCTCACTCTGTCATCCAGGCTGGGGTGCAATGGCACGATCTCGGCTCACTGCAACCTCCACCTCCCGGGTTCAAGCAATTCTTCTGCCTCAGCCTCCTGAGTACCTGGGATTACAGGCATGTGCCACCATGCCTGCCTAATTTTGTATTTTTAGTAGAAACGGGGATTCACCATGTTGGTCAGGCTGGTCACCAACTTCCGACCTCAGGTGGTCTGCCTGCCTTGGCCTCCCAAAGTGCTGGGATTACAGAAGAGAGTCACAGCCACCAGGCTCAGCCTAAAGTTAATTTTTTCAAGCATTTAAATACATCTTTTGTAAGGTTTTTATAATAAAGGCAGATTTAGTCAAGTTTACTGAAACTTTACATTGAGGGAAAGAATATGCTAATTTGACATTTTAGAGAAGTTTAAATGCAAGTGTTTGTTGTCCTAGCTTAGAGATAGGTAGGTGAGGTCTGTGTGTGTCATTTTCATGTTCCAAAACAGTAAGCATTATCTTATGTTATTTTTGGTGGATGTTGACTTAGTTCATGAATGTTGTCAGTTCTAAATGTGGACAGTTGGGCTGGAAGATGAAACTCAGCCTCTTTCAGATGCTAGTAACCCCTGCCAAGCCCCCATCAGTCATATTTCTAAATGAAGACATTATTTTTAAAAGACTTGGGGGTTTTTTCCCTCTGTACTTCTGTGTATCTCAACCTCAACATTTCAAAAGGAAAAATGCAAAGAAATGTCTTACCTGGGTAATCACTGAAGATCACTCCAGAATCTATTTCATGTCCCAATTTCGCTGTTTGCCAGCGAGGCCTTGAAAGCTATATACCCTTGAGATTTTTTTGTTTGTTCCATTTTGGTTTTGGCTGACTTAGGACCTTAGAAGGAAAACAAACAGTAGCAGCTAATAACAGTCTCATGTCTACTGCTGCTTAGAAAGCATTCTCAGAACAATAAGCGGTGATAAGCCTTGGAGAAGAAAAAAAGAGGCAAGTAGAAATTCTAGAACTAAAAAATACAATTAGGGCTGTGTGCACTGGCTCATGCTTGTAATCCCAGTACTTTGAGAGGTCAAGGTGGAAGGATCACTAGAGCCCAGGAGTTCAAAACCAGTCTGGGCAACATGGCAAAACCCCACCTCTACAAAAAAATACAAAAATTAGCTGGGCGTGGTGGCACACACCTGTAGTCCCAGCTACGTGAGAGGCAGACGAATCGCTTGAACCTGGGAGGCAGAGGTTGCAGTGAGCAGAGATCACGCCACCACATGCCAGCCTGGGTGCCAGAGCAAGACTCTGTCTCAATAAATAAATAAATAAATAGGAGGTCAAATAATAAATCACAATAGAAATTAGAAAATGTTTTTAATGCCTGGGCGTGTGGCTCACACCTGTAATCCCAGCACCTTGGGAGACCGACTCGGGCAGATCACGAGGTCAGGAGATCGAGACCATCCTGGCTAACACAGTGAAACCCCATTTCTACTAAAAATACAAAAAATTAGCCGGATGTGGTGGCATGAACCTGTAGTCCCAGCTACTCGGGAGGCTGAGGCAGGAGAATCGCTTGAACCCGGGAGATGAAGTTGAGGGGAGCTGAGATTGCACCATTGCACTCCAGCCTGGGCAACAGAGAAAGACTCCGTTGCAAAAAAAAAAGAAAAAAAGCATGTTTTTTATTTAGTGAAAATGATAATGCTGCTTTACTATGGGGTGTAGCAAAAGCCATACTTAAAAGGGAAAATGTATGTATACTTAAGTAAAAAAGGCTGAAAATCAGGCCAGGCAAAGTGGCTCACATCTGTAATCCCAGCACTTTGGGAAGCCGAGGCAGGTAGATCACTTGGGGTCAGGAGTTTGAGACTGGCCAACATGGTGAAACCCCATCTCTACTAAAAATACAAAAAATTAGCCAGACGTGGTGGTGGACACCTGTAATCCCAGCTACTCAGGAGGCTGAAGCAAGAGAATCACTTGAACCTGGGAGGCAGAGGTTGCAGTGAGCCGCCACTGCATTCCAGCCTGGGTGACACAGTGAGATTCCATCTCACAAAAAGAGAAGTAAACAAGCAAGAAAGAAAGAAAGCAAGGAAGAAGAACCATGATCCAGAGAGATTCAATGAACTATCAGCAGCTACTGTGTCTCCTGGGAGAGGCAGACTAAATCAGCATCGCAGCCCATGCAGTGGCACCCCCTGCCCTGCTGACATCACAAGCGGAATACTGGGGCTGGTCAAGCTTGAATTATGACCTCAGGGAGCAAAACTGCAGGCAACCTTCAAGGTAAGACGCCTGGATAGGGAGATAGCAAATCATCAGCCAAAGGGAAAGGTGAGGAGGCGGCCGTCAGATCCCAAAAGACGCAAACTGCTTAGGGTGTGGGCGCAATGGACTGATGGGAACCCTCCCAGCATCTGGAGAGTGGGGCTCGGACAAGGGCCAGGTGCCTGAGTGCCCAAGGTTCTTTTTCCTGTTGTCACAGGGCAGCCAAGCATCCAGCTCTCCCTGACATGCAGAGTTTCACGTAAGTACTTTCTTAGGCTTCTAACTCTTCCTCAAAGGAAGCAGCTCCTTTCCCCTGTCACAGTGTACCTTCCTTCTGCCTGTCAGCCCTCTTGTGTTCCAGAAATCAGGACTGGAACAATAAGAACAGTCTTGTTTGTTTTTGAAACTGAGTCTTGCTCTGTGGCCCAGGCTGGAGTGCAGTGGCACAATGTCAGCTCCCTGCAGCCTCCGCCTCCCAGGCTCAAGCGATTCTCCTGCCCCAGCCTCCTGAGTAGCTGGGATTACAGGCGCCTAGCTAATTTTTGTATTTTTAGTAGAGACAGAGTTTCACCATGCTGGCCAGGCTGGTCTCGGACTCCTAACCTTGGGTGATCCGCCCGCCTCGGCCTCCCAAAGTGCTGGGATTACAGGCGTGAGCCACTGCACCCAGCCCACAATCTTCAATTTATGTCCCCCAAGTGGGTTGGTCAATGACAGTCCCTGTCTGCCATGGGCAGACAGCTACTAAGAGGAGGACGGGAGAACTTCCTCAATGCCCCCCCCACTACCCCGATCTCGGCTTCTGCATGGCTTTGCTCTGTTTTCCCAGGGCCACTACACAACCAGGACCAAGGCCCAGCACTGCAGCCCCCTGTCCAGCCCTCGAGACCTCCCCAAGTCCAGCTCCTGACGAGGAACAACAGCAATCTCCGAATGCTAGAGGACCAACTCCTCTGTCCCTTTTGCCGAGAGGTCTTCTGTAACCCGGTCACCACCACCTGCGGTGACAACTTCTGCATGAGCTGCCTCCAAGGTTTCTGTAACCACCAGGCTGCCATGGGCGAGAAGCTCTATTGCCCCCAGTGCCGAGAGGGCTACCCCTCCAGGCCCTGCCTCTGTAAGACTGTCATTCTGGGGGAGATGGTGGCCAGCTTCATCCAGGCCAAGAGCCAGGCCTCAGGGTCCTTGTGGCCCCTGGCTCGGTCCCAGGACGTGGCCTGCGACTTCCGTTCCACCCCGAAGCTCAAATCTGTCAAGTCGTGCCTGCAGTGAGCGGCCTCCCTGTGTGAGAAGCACCTGGGCAGCCACTTCGAGGACCAGATGTTCAAGGACCACCAGCTGCTGGAGCCCGTGTGGGATCTCAAGAACTGCTTGTGCCGGAAGCACCACAGTCTGCGGCAGATATACTGTTGCACAGAAGGCTGCTGCGTGTGTGGGGTCTGTCTGCTGGAGGAGCACAAGAACCATGACGTCACCTTGCTGGAGGAGGAGCGCGACCGCAAGGAGGTGAGGTGGGGAGGAGGTGGGGGATTCTCAGTTCTCGGGGTCTTTCACATTTCCTTGGAAGAAAATCAAGCAGCTGGCCAGGCGTGGTGGCTCACACCTGTAATCCCAGCACTTTGGGAGGCCGAGATGGGTGGATCCCGAGGTCAGTAGTTCCAGACCAGCCTGGTCAAGAGGGTGAAACCCCATCTCTATAAAAAAAAAAAAAAAAAAATGGATGGGCATGGTGGCTCACGCCTGTAATCCCAGCACTCTGGGAGGCTGAGGCAGGTGGATCATGAGGTCAAGAGATCAAGACCATGGTGAAACCCCATCTCTACTAAAAAATACAAAAATTGCTGGGCGTGGTGCCACACGCCTGTGGTCCCAGCTGCTTGGGAGGCTGAGGCAGGAGAATTGCTTGAACCCGGGAGGTGGAGGTTGCAGTGAGCCAAGATCGCGCCACTGCACTCCAGCCTGGCACCTGGCGACAGAGCAAGACTCTGTCTCAAAAAAAAAAAAAAGAAAGAAAGAAAATCAAGCAGCTATTAAAGTCATGGTCACTGGGGTCATGTTGTGACATAGAAAGGTACTAGTGAGTTAAATGAGTAAGGACTCAGAATTGTATGTATGAAGCCTATATCAACATATCAAAATAAAGCGCATCACCTTAGGTTGTGTGAACCCTTAGGTTGTGTGAACCACTTCCTCCATTTTCTTTTCTTTCTTTTTTTTCTTTTTTTTGAGACGGAGTTTTGCTCTTGTCGACCAGGCTGGAGTGTAATGGCACGATCTCAATTCATTGCAACCTCTGCCTCCTGTGTTTAAGCGATTCTCCTGCCTCAGCCTCCCAAGTAGCTGGGACTACAGGTGTTAGCCACTACACCCGGCTATGTTTTGTATTTTCAGTAGAGATGGGGTTGACCTCACCGTGTTAACCAGGCTGATTTTGAATTCTGGACCTCAGGTGATCCACCCACCTCAGCCTCCCAAAGTGCTGGGATTACAGGCCTGAGCCACTGCTCCCGGCCTATTTGTTTGTTTGTTTGTTTTTAACTACTCTGAGTGCTTCTGTGACTGTATTTTTTAATAGTGGAATTCTTATATTTTAGATTTCCTATCATGTATATTCCATTAACACTGCTATTCTAACATAGCCCTGTTGGTGGTTCACAGCAAGATAAGGAACGTGTGCCAGAACATAAACCAATTTCACTAAGCAGAATTAGTTCGGTTGACACTTTTTTCTTTTCTTTCTGTGTGTGTGTGTGTGTGTGTGTGTGTGTGTGTGCGTGTGTGTGTTTCCGTGTCAATATCTTGCTCTGTCTCCCAGGCTGGAATGCAGTGGCTCGATCTCTGCTCACTGCAATCTCTGCCTCCCAGGTTCAAGCAATTCTCCTGCCTCAGCCTCCCGAGTAGCTGGGATTACAGGCACGCATCACCACACCTGGCTAATTTTTGTATTTTTAGTAGAAACGGGGCTTCATCATGTTGGCCAGGCTGGTCTCAAACTCCTAACCTCGTGATCTGCCTGCCTCAGCCTCCCAAAGTTCTGGGATTACAGGCGTGAGCCACTGCATCTGGCTGACATGTTTTTCTTTTTTCTTTTCTGTTTTTTTGAGATGGAGTCTCGCTCCTTTGCCCAGGCCGGAGGGCAGTGACGTGATCTTGGCTCACTGCAACCTCCAGCTCCTGGATTCAAGCGATTCTCCTGCCTCAGCCTCCTGAGTAGCTGGGATTATAGGCATGTGTCATCATGCCCGGCTAATTTTTGTATTATTAGTAGAGACAGGGTTTCATCATGTTGGCCAGGCTGGTCTCAAACTCCTACCCTCGTGATCCACCAGCCTGGGGCTCCCAAAGTGCTGGGATTGGCCGGACCCGGCTGACGCTTTTTACTTTGCAAGATTTTGTAAAACAGCTGGGCGTGGTGGCTCACTCCTGTAATCCCAGCACTTTGGGAGGCCAAGGCAGGAGAATCACTCGAGCTCAGGAGTTTGAGACCAGCCTGGGCAACATGGCAAGACTCTATCTCTACAAAAAGTAGACAAATTAGCCTAGCGTGGTAGTCAGGAGGCTGAGGTGGAAAGATGGCTTGAGCCAGGGAGGCGGTTTCAGTGAGCTGAGATTACACCACTGTGCTCCAGCCTGGGAGACAAAGTGAGACTCTGATTTAAAAAAAAAAAAAAGACTTTTGTCAGTGAAGGGCAGACTACATTGATTACACTGATTTACAACCTGGCGTGAGCTTCTTATTTTGCTAAGGCCCAGCAGTGGTTCATGGAGAGCACTTGGCATCGCACTGTTTTATAATATAACAGTGAAAATGCCTGTTGCTGGGATAGGTGGAGACTAAAGGTTTATGTGGGACTTGGGCCTGGCAGCACTGCCCCAGGGAGCCCACATGGCTGTATACCTGCTAAGCCCCTCCTGGCCCCACCGACCCCCCGAGCTCTCCAAGACCCTTTCCTGTGGCCTGAAACTCTATGGTTATCATTGTTAGGAGCAAATAGCCTGATTCCTTCAAATAGAGACAGGTGCTCAGGGAGTGAGAGCAGCCCTCCAAGCAGAGGGTGGACAGTCAGTCATCCAGCACTGCTCTCATTGTCATTGAAGCTGAGCAGATGAATGCACAAGGTATGTCTCTTCTGGGCTCAGACATGGGCCTGTTTGCAGAAGGGCTTCTCCAAGGCCACCTCTCTAAATCAGGGGCCCCTCCTCCTCTCCCCCCCCACCTCTCCCCCCCCACCCCCCACCCCAGGCCGAGGTTCAAAAGGTCCAGGACACTGGAGAACCAGATACTGATCACCACTGCTGACAGCCAGAAGCACCAGGGCAGGGTGGCCTTTCTCTCGGTAAGGTTGGCCCACCCCACCCCAGGCCCAGACTTCCCCAGCGCCCGGCATTGGGCTGCAGAGACCTCTTAGGACTTGGAGTGGAAGGCGTGGGACCAGGCAGGCAGAGACAGGATGCCTAGGCAGGCTCCGGGCTGCGACAGTGGGGGTGCTGGACTGGAACTCACAGACACCTCTCTACATACACCCCAACCCCCAGAAACTGATCCAGACAATGCGAGATGAGGTGAACACCTGCTTCTCGGAGATCATCCAGGAGGTCAAACAGCTGCAGGTAAGGATCTTGGATTTCATGGAGAAGGAGGAGGCAGCCGCCCTGGAGAAGCTGAGCAGCTCCATACAGCAGAGCCACAACCGGCTCCTGAAGCTGAAGGGAGACAGCATCTGGCTCCACACCCTGCTCATCAACCAGAGCAACCAGCAGTTTCTGCAGGCAAGGTCCCACCCCGCAACCTCTGGCTCAGGCCTCATCGCAGCCTCCACTCTCCCTCCACCCACAAACATACCAGATCTCGGCCGGGCATGGTGGCTCATGCCTGTAATCCCAGCACTTTGGGAGGCTGAGGTGGGCAGATCGCCTGAGGTCAGGAGTTCAAGACCAGCCTGGCCAACATGGTGAAACCACCTGTCTCTACTAAAAATACCAAAATTAGCTAGGCATGGTGGCAGGCGCCTATAATCCCAGCTACTCGGGAGGCTGAGGCAGGAGAATCACTTGAACCCGAGAGGCAGAGGCTGCAGTAAACCAAGATTGTGCTATTGCACTCCAGCCTGGGCGACAAGAGTGAAACTCCATCTGAAAAAAAAACACACACACATGGCCGGGCGTGGTGGCTCACACCTGTAATCCAAGCACTTTGGAGGCCAAGGTGGGCGGATCACCTGAGGTCAGGAGTTCAAGACCAGCCTGACCAACATGGTGAAAACCTGTCTTATAAAAAAAAAAAAAAACACACACACACACACCAGATCTGGCCCAGACCTTGGATGAGTGATCAGACTTTAGGGTACATCACTGTGTCCATCCCCCCTGCCTCAGGGAGCCTCCCCATTCCAGGCCATCTGTCTGGGGCTTGCACCAACACCCTTGTCTTTCTCCACTTCAGAGCTCAGCCTTACCCCAACTTTCCTGCCTTGGTTTCCCTGGAACACATGGGATTCCAGGCATCTGACGCAGTCTAAGTTTCTTTTGATTTCCCTGGATCACAGCTGAAAGTGAGGCCAGAACAATCTATATAGCCTGGATTGAAATCCCTTTTCCAACCCAGGAGGTGGAGGTTGTAGTGAGCCAGGATTGCACCACTGGACTGCAGCCTGGGCAACAAACGAAGGCCTGTCTCAAAAAAAAAAGAAAAAAAAAAGAATTGTGAAATGCCTTTTCCTTCCCCAGTCCTGGTCTGGCCCCGAAGCCTGGAATGCTACTGCTGTAAGTAGCAGGTGGGGCCAAGCAGCAGTTTCTGGATGGGGCCTGGAGCTGCCCGAAACCTGTGGTGATTGGAAACTCCAGCTTCCTTTCTTTTTTTTTTTTTTTTTTGAGATGGAGTCTCGCTCTTATTGCCCAGGCTGGAGTGCAATGACACGATCTCAGTTCACCACAACCTCTGCCTCCCAGGTTCAAGCGATTCCCTGCCTCAGCCTCCCAAGTAGCTGGGATTACAGGCATGCGCCACCACGCCCACCCAGCTAATTTTGCATTTTTAGTAGAGACGAGATTTCTCCATGTTGGTCAGGCTGCTCTCGAACTCCAGTCTCCGCCTGCCTTGGCTTCTCAAAGTGCTGGGATTACAGGCGTGAGCCACTGCACCCAGCCCCAACTTCCTTTCTTAAGCTGCCATCACACCCTGGGCAGACATCTAGGGCGACTGCTCACCTTATTCCCTGCACACAACAGGAAGCATTTGGCAATGGCTTTTACTAAGCAGTTCAAGGCGCAACAGAAATGCTCCCATCGTTTTCTGAAAATCTCCTTTGCCTAATAATGCACACTAGGCCACAGTGCCCAAGCCCTTGGCAAAGCCCTGACCTCTGATGTCCAAACAGCTGGGAGGAGAGAAAGGAGATGCCCAGGTTTGAAGGGGGAACTTCCACTCCACCAGCCCATGGTTTTCGGGGCCTCTGAGCCCCTGGCGTCTGCCTAGGCCCTGGCTAACAGGTGGTACCTCTGGCACCTCCCTGCATCCAGGAGTTCCCCAGGTTGAAGCAATTCTCAGCCCGCATGGAACGCCTGATGGGCATCAACTGTAGGGAAACACAGAGCTTCTCCCAGCTGCCAGAGACCCTGGCTGAGCTCCGGACCTGGATGCTGGACGTGGGCCTCAGCTTCTTCAACCAGCTCCTTCTGAAGGGTAAGTCCCTGGCAGCCTGGGGCCTGCATTCCAGGGGCTGGGATGACCCTGCAGGGCAGTGGTTGGGGTTCTGGGCACTGGGAGAGCCCTGCCTGCTGTGTGCACCATCCCCAGGTGCAACAGCCCCCTGGATGCCCATGCCTCTCTCCAGGAGGATGCAGGGCTATGAGAATATCCTCAGCAAAGCCCCTTCTCCCCCCAGGCATTAAGATGAGCTCCTATGAGGTGCTGCCCACAGCTGTGGACAAGAAGACACTCCTCAAGTGTGAGTCCTGGGTCCTGGGATCTAGCCTCTGGGATGGGAAGGAAAGGAGCAGGGTCCTGGGTGCCTCGTCTTCCCCAGCCCCTCCTCTACTCAGGCCAGGGCCTCCAGGGAGCTGCCAGCTCTCTCTTGCCCTGACCTCTCCCTTGGGACTGGAGACCTCAGAAGGACTTAGTCTCAACCTCAGGCCCCTGGTAGGAAAATGAGGAGACGCTGTCCCATCGTACCCCCAAAGGTGAAGCAAGGCCTCACTTCCACCCCAGCAGCTCCTTGGCCCATATGTGGCACAACCCCTGCCCTCAGTCAAATGCCTGCCAACCTCCCTGGGGCTTTACCCAAGTCAGCTTGGATGGGCTCTGTCCATTTCTTTCTTTTTTTTTTTTTTTTTGAGACAGAGTTTTGCTCTGTCACCCAGGCTGGAGAGCAGTGGCATGATCTCGGCTCACTGCAACCTCTGCTCCCTAGTTCAAGCAATTCTCCTGCCTCAGCCTCCTGAGTAACTGGGACTACAGGTGCACACCACCATACTCAGCTAATTTTTGGATTTTTAGTAGAGATGGGGTTTCACCATATTGGCCAGGCTGGTCTCGAACTCCTGACCTCGTGAGCTCCTGCCTTGGCCTCCCAAAGTGCTGGGATTACAGGTATGAGCCACCGCACCCAGCTGGTGGGCTCTGTCCATTTCTTTCTTTCTTTTTTTTTTTTTTTTGAGAGGAACTCTTGCCCCATCGCCCAGGCTGTAGTGCAATGACACAATCTTAGCTCACTGCAACCTCCGCCTCCCAGGTTCAAGCAATTCTTCTGCCTCAGCCTCCTGAGTAGCTGGGATTATAGGCGTTAGCCACCACGTCCAGGTAATTTTTGTAGTTTTAGTATAGACGGAGTTTCACCATGCTGGCCAGGCTGGTCTCCAACTCATAACCTCAGGTGATCCACCCACCTTGGCCTCCCAAAGTGCTGGGATTACAGGAGTGAGCCAATTCGCCAGGCCCCCACTCAGTCTTGTGTCCCTGAACAAACAGAAAGGGAGATTGATGTTAGTGTCTGATGGCCGGGGGGAGAGGGATGACCTAGCGAAGCAGCAGGTGGTCTATCTGCTGGGCCGCAACCCCTACTCATGGTACCTGGAGTGGGACTGGCTCAAATTCTCGGTGTGGCACGACAACGCGCAGACGGTGCTGTGCGGCGCCTACCACCGCACGCTGGGTGTGGCGCTCGACGGGGGCACCGGCTGCCTGTCCTTCTGCGGCCTGGCGGGTGGCGCCAGCCTCCTCTACCGTTTCCTGGCCGCCTTCCTCGAGCCGCTCTCCCCCCACGGTCATGGTCAGCAGCGGCGCCTCGGCCACTCTAAAGCAGCGCCCGGACCCTGAGCCGCAGGTAGCGACCGTCCATAAATAAAGCTGGACTTACCTAAGCGCTGGCTGGCGCGCTAGGGGAGTCCCCGGCCCTGCGCGGTCCCACCTCCCAAAACGCAGGCGACCCTTCCTCGCCACAGCCACAGGAGGGTTCTGAATCCGCTGGAGTTCCCCCAGTCACGGCGCGGGGCGGGGGAGGGCAGGCAGTCTTGTGGCCTTATGGGTCGGGGGTTCCTAACTGCGGTGCACAGCCTGCTCCCAACCCTCATCCCAGCAGAGGCCCGGCCTTGGTTCTCCAGGCTGGCCTTGGCCACTCGGCGCTGGGGCCTGTCCCAAAGGCCTTGTCTGAGAGTGGGCAAAGCTTGGGCCAGGTGGTCAGACTGAGAGGTGGCACCGGATGGATTGGGGTACGGGTGGACTATCTGACTGGCTTCATTGGCGGCTGGGAGGTCAAACTGGAGGAGCCCAGGCCTCCCTCAGATCCAAAAATGATGGGCTGGGGACCCAAGCCGAGGCAGGGGTGGCGCTGCTGTCTCTGCTGCCCAGAGCAGAGCTGCTCGCTCAGCTGGTGTTTTACAGCCTGGGGAAGGCGTGATGCTGTCGTGAATGGGTAAACCTTAAACCCCCTCCACCCCGTTGAATGCTGCTGAAAGCGGCGCCCCCATCGCCAGCCATCACCAACCCACTGAGCTCCCAGAAGGTAGCAATGCCCACAGCAGAGGGGCCGCGTCCACATCCAGGCCTCTGCCGTCTGACCAGAGGCTGAATTCAGGCCGAGACACTGCTGGGGGACTCCTCTGTCTGGGGCAGCTAAAGATTTGGGCACACCATGGAGCCCCCTCCCACATTTCCAGCCGCAACCAGCCACTTGTTCCTGTGGCTTCTCAAGTGAGGGCTCTCAGTGAGGTTAATGATTGGCTCTGAGGAGGAACTGAAACCAATCACGGGAGAAAAAAAATCCCAAGAGTAACGCATTCCGAACCAGGCTGCACGGTGCCCCTGGCATGTTCCTGAATTTCGTCTCCACCTGGCCTGTTCCTGGAGAAATTAGTGACCCGGGTTTTTCCTTCGAGATGGTCATTTTGGAGTCAGGAGGGCACAGGGAGTGCAGAGTGTGCTCTGAAAGTTGTGGGGGAGGGGTGGGCTCCTCTGAGGAAGCCCTGGCTGTAACTTCGTGGTGGCCTTTCTCCCTGGAGTCTTCACCCAGCACCGATCCCAGTGACTCACTCGCCGAAGGCTGCTGCCCCTATGAAGTCAGGAATGAGCCCAAATTCTTTCCGCCTTATTGAGAGACCTTTTACCCAAAACCCACATCTTGCCTCCCCACCCCAGTCTTCCTCCTGGCCCCAGTGGCCACAGGCTTCTGCAGAGGAGGGCTCAGGTCAGGAAATGCTGAAAAGGTGAATGCATGACCCAAGTGGATAGCACCAGCCACATCTCAGAGTCTTCCCCACGTCACGGGGCTGGGGGAGGACGGGGGCTTCCTCGCCAAGTCCTCCCAGCTCTGAAAGACACTTGGTGGCAGGATAGTGCATGACACTCTCTGGCACACATCTGAATGTCCCGGGGATGTTACTTGCTCTCAAACAGCTGTTCCTTATTTGGGGGAGTCCTGGGCCCCACAGGTCCACAATGGTAGTTCTGAGGGTCCTGAAACTCTTTTTGGCATTCCCACAAGCCAGATGGCAAGCAGGCCCACGCCTTCAAGGAGGCCGGTTAGCAAACCAAATGTCAGGGTGTCTGGTATCAGCCTGGACTGTTCCTGGAGACATTAGTGACCCAGGTTTCAGCCTGTGCCTCATGGGGGGAAACCTAACAGGGGGGCCGGGCACGGTGGCACATGCCTCTCATCTCAGCATTATGAGAAGCCAATGTAAGAGGATCACTTGAGCCTACGAGTTCCAGACCAGCCTGGGCAATTAGCTGGGTGTGGTGGCACACATCTGTGGTCCTAGCTCTTCAGGAGGCTGAGGTTGGAGGATTGCTTGAGCCCAGGAGGCTGAGGCTGCACAGTGAGCTGGGATCACACCACTGCACTCCAGCCTGGGTGACAGAGGGAGACACTGCCTCAAAAAAAAAAAAAAAAAATCACAGAGGGGCCCTTTGGGGGCAGCAAGTTCAGCCAGTGCTCATGAATGACCCACATCAGTGGGCCCTGCCCCTCCCTTTTCCCCCACTGAGGCCCAGGGCTGGGACTGTCCTGAATGCCACCCACTCACTCTTCCCAACCTGCTTTAGCACTCAGGCTAAACTCAAACAGGCTGCAAACAAATCTGCCTCCACAGATTATTTGAAAAAGGTTTCTGCTTTTATATTATTCCTGTAAAAGATTGTGTTCATGTATTACTTGGGTAATTATTGACAAAACCCTGTGGGGTTTTTTGTTTGTTGGTTCATTTGTTTTGAGATAGAGTCTTACTTTGTCACCAGGCTGCAGTGCAGTGGTGTGATCTCAGCTCACTGCAACCTCTGCCTCCTGGGTTCAAGTGATTCCCCCTGCCTCATCTTCCCGAGTAGCTGGGGCTGCAGGCACGCACCACCATGCTCTGCTAATTTTTTGTGTGTTAGTAGAGACTGGGTTTCACCATGTTGGCCAGGATGGTCTCTATCTCCTGATGTCATGATCTGCCCCCCCTCGTCCTCCCAAAGTGCTAGGATTACTGGCGTGAGCCATCGCACCCAGCCTGCTTTTTCTTTTTTGAGACGGGATCTCATTCCCATTGCAAATGACATGTTAATAAGTATGAACTTGCCAGAAGAGGTAGCTCACACCTATAATCCCAGCACTTTGGGAGGCCAAGGTGGGCAGATCACCTGAGGTCAGGAGTTTGAGACTTCCCTGGCCAACATGGTGAAACCCTATCTCTACTAAAAATAACAAAAATTACCCAGGCATGGTGGCGCGTGCCTGTAATCCCAGCTACTCAGGAGGCTGAGGTAGGAGAATTGCTTGAACTCAGGATGTGGAGGTTGCAGTGAGCCAAGATCACTCCACTGCACTCTAGCTTGGGTGACAGAGCAAGACCCTGTCTCAAAATAATAATAATAAAATTGGCTGGGCACAGTGGCCCATGCCTGTAATCCCAGCACTCCTGGCCAAGATGGTGAAACCCTGTCTCTACTAAAAATATAAAAATTAGACAGACATGATGGCAGGCACCTGTAATCCCAGCTATTGGGAAGCTGAGGCGGAAGAATCGCTTGAACCAGGGCAGCAGAGAGATGGAGCCACGGCAGTCCAGCCTGGGTGACAGAGTGAGACTCCGTCTCAAAAAAAAAAAAAAAAAAAGATAAGAAGTGAAATAACATTTGTGTAGCCAGTCACTCACTCTTGCCAAAATAAGAATCAAAGTGTCAGAAACCCGGGACACTGGTTTTTGATTCTCTGCCAAGTGTTTCTGGAAGTTGCATCTTTCTCATTGATGTTTCCTGCCTGGAGGTCAAAGGCCTTGCTTCTTTTGTGTTTCACACAGCCAGCTACACAGCTGGAGATGCTTCCAGCTCTGCCTGATTTACTTCAGTGCCCCGTAAGTGTCCCGTGAGTGGCTCCCGTGGGCCAGGCACGAGGTTCCACAGGGCGGGTGCGGTGGGGGAGCAACGTAGGCACAGTCCCTGCCCCACCATGGCTCAGGAGTTTGGGAGAACAGACCCTGAGGTTGGTCACAGTGGTGCCCACACTGAGCTACATACTGAGATAAAGGCTTTTCGGGGCCGGGCACGGTGGCTCACACCTGAAATCTCAGCACTTTGGGAGGCCGAGGCAGGCAGATCACTTGAGGCCAGAAATTCAAGACCAGACTGACCAACGTGGTGAAACCCCATCTCTACTAAAAATACAAAAATTAGCTGGGCGTTGTGGTGGGCGCCTGTGATCCCAGCTACTCAGGATGCCGAGGCAGGAGAATCACTTGAACCTAGGAGGCAGAGGTTGCAATGAGCTGAGATTGTGCCATTGCACTCCAGCCTGGGTGAGAGAGCCAGACACTGTCTCAAAAACAAAAACAAAAAAACTTTCTGACCTTAAACAAAGATGGACACAAAAAGAACAAACTGTAGCCAGGCGTGGGTGGCTCACGCCTGTAATCCCAGCACTTTGGGAGGCCGAGGTGGGCAGATCACCTGAGGTCAGGAGTCCGAGACCATCTTGGCCAACATAGTGAAACCCCATCTCCACTAAAAATACAAAAATTAGCCGGTCACGGTGGCACATGCCTGTAATCACAGCTACTCAGGAGGGTGAGGCAGGAGAATCGCTTGAACCCAGGAGGCAGAGGTGGCAGTGAGCCGAGATCATGCCACTGCCCTCCAGCCTGGGCGACAGAGTGAGACTCTATCTCAAAAAAAAAAAAAAAAAAAAAAAACAACCCAAAACTGGGCCTGGTGATTAGGATGTGAGCTCAGCCCTGTACTTAAGGGACAGGGTCACAGAAGAGGCCTGGGGAGGGCCAGAGAATGCTGGTTCTGCACTGCAACGACAGTAACAATGGCCTCAGCCCAGTGAGAGCCTCACCCTGGCAAGGGTGCCCCAGAGCACTACCAACTTCATCTTGATGAAGCAGAGGTCAAGTTTTGGGTGGTGCTTCCCAGAGGACAGTGAGGTCCTGGGAAACCTCTTGTGTTTGAACTTTTCAGAAAGGTAGAGGAGCCTCCAGAGTGTGAGTCCCTGGGTCCTGCCAGAGTACCCAGGAATGGGAAGCGAGGTGGCTGTATCCAGTGTGCTCTGAAGGTACTGCCATTCACAGAACAGGGCCAGGTGAGATAACTGGTTCCAAGATGCTGTAAATGTGACCCTCTGTCCCCCTGACAGGACAGCCCTGGGATCATCCTTATAGGCCCATGGGGCAAATTAGGCGCCCGGCCTAATTTTTGTATTTTTAGTAGAGACGGGTTTCACCATGTTGGTCAGGCTAGTCTCAAACTCCTAACCTCGTGATCCACCTGCCTTGGCCTTCCCAAGTGCTGGGATTACAGGCATGAGCCATTGCTGCTCCCGTACCCCTTTGACCATTTTTAATGGGGTTATTTGTCTTTTTATTGAGTTGTAAGACTTCTTTTTTTTTTTTGAGATGGAGTCTCACTCTGTCTCCCAGGCTGGAGTGCAGTGCTCACTGCAACCTCTGCTTCCCAGGTTCAAGCGATTCTCCTGCCTCAGCCTCCCAAGTAGCTGGGACTGCAGGTGAGCACCACTGCACCCAGCTTTTTTTTTTTTTTGAGATGGAGTCTTGCTCTGTTGTGCTCTGTTGCCCAGGCTGGAGTGCAGTGGCAGCATCTAGGCTCACTGCAAACTCTGCCTTCGGGTTCAAGCGATTCTCCTGTCTCAGCCTCCCAAGTAAGTGGGATTACAGGCGCATGCCACCACACCTGGCTAATTTTTTTGTGTTTTTAGTGGAGACGGGATTTCACCATGTTGGTCAGGCTGGACTCGAACTCCTGACCGTGATTTTTTTTTTGAGACAGAGTCTCACTCTCACCCAGGCTCGAACTCCTGACTCGAACTCCTTGGCCTCCCAAAGTGCTGGGATTACAGGCATGAGCCACTGCACCTGGCCTTTGCCCTATGCATTCTAGGAGCTTTGACGTTTTAGGTCTTACTTGTGGCCTAGAAAATGATGTTTGTAGCTAGCGAGAGGTGGACGTTCAACCTCATTCTTTTACATGGATGTCTTTATTTCAGCATAATTTTGCTAAAAACCTCTTGTTTCCACATCGAATGGTCTCAGGACCCTCTGGAAAAGCAATTGACCATAAATGTAAGGGGCTGATGTCAGTTCCGTTCCATTGGTCTCTATATCTAGCCTTATGCCAGTACCACACTGTCTTGATTTCCTATACCTTTGTAGTAACTCAGTACATTTTTTTCTTTTTTTTTTTTAGATGGAGTCTTGCTCTGTCACCCAGGTTGGAGTGCAGTGGCACCATCTCGGCTCACTGCAACCTCTGCCTCCCGGGTTCAAGCGATTTTCCTGCCTCAGCCTCCCAAGTAGCTGGGACTACAGGCACTCGCCACCACACCCAGATAATTTTTGTACTTTTAGTAGAGACAGGTTTTCACCATGTTGGCCAGGATGGTCTCGATCTCTTGACCTCGTGATCTGCCGCCTCGGCCTCCCAAAGTGCTGGGATTACTGACGGGCCCACAGCACCCCGCCAACTGAGTACATTTTAACTAATGCACAAGGGCTGCCCAGGTCGGGGGAGGGTGAGAAACCTGAAAAGGGCCTGTAGTTGTGAGGACCTCATGCAGAGGTGCTGGGTGTTCTCTCACCGGCTCCCAGGGCTGAGGGGTCTGCCTGCTCCCCTACCTCGGAATGCCTGGACTCCCACTCACAGGCGCAGCCCTCAAAGCTCGAGACTTTCTTTGGAGGGGTTCCTGGGCTGGAAAAGCGCGAAAAGAAGGGATCCTCTGCCTCGGCCTCTGCTCCTTCCCCACCCCATTTCCTGGGAGGTGTGGTCTCTATGGCAAGTTATCTCCGCCCCACGCCCGGGGCCCTGGACCCTGAGCGGGGGAAACCAGAACACGGAAAGAGGGCATCCGGGCTGTGCAAATTTCAGACACGCGAATGTCCCGCGGCGCCTGCGGCAGGAGCCCGGCCCTGGTGCTGGACGGTCCTCGGCCTCGCCCGCCGCCCCCCTCCGCGAGGCCTGGCCCCTTCCCCACCCGACGGAATCCCGGGGAGGCTGGAAGGTGGGTCCCCGCCCGCGCCGCCCTGGGCCCGCCCTCCCGGGCCGCGGCGCTCGGCCCGGTCCCAACATCCTCGTCGCGACCGGCCCGGGCCGCAGGACGCGACGCTTGGGGAAGCGGAGCCGCCTCTCCCCCGGGCCCATGGGAGAGGGTGAGCGGGCTCCCCCGGGTCCCACTGCCTCGGAGGGGTCCCCTCCTCGCCCGCTCTAGCGCCGTCGCAGACCCCCTGTCGGGGCCCCTGGACCCTTCCCGCCTGAGCAGGCTCAGTGGCTGTGAGGATCTAGAAAAGTCTTTCTGTCCTAGTCCTGGTCTGCCCCGGGGCCTGGGTGATGACCCCAAGCCCGAGGGCGCTCGGACTCCTGACTCGACATTTCGAGGCAGGCGCAGCTGGGGGATCCCAGCAGCCCCACTCAGAGGAGCTCTGCCCCAGGGAGGGTGGAACACCCGAGTGGAAACCCGATTCTGGGGCAGGACTGCGGGGGATGGGCCGGGCGAGAGTATGGCAAGAGGTCTCGGTTGCCTGTCCCAAACCCTTGCTGGTTCCTCAGGGAATGTGGGGAGACAAGAGAAAGGGAGAGAGTGACTTGCCCCAGCCAGCCCACCTCTGGGGCTGCCTCCCTCTTCCCCCAGCCAGACACAGGATTGAGGGTTCCTCAGTCCCAAGGTCAAGCCCTTGGTGCTCTCTGCTGAGCAGGAGCCCTTCTGCTGCCGGCCTGGGTCCTGGGCTCCAGCTCAGGAGCCTGCTTGATACGGGATCTGGGGAGGGAGGGGTCCCCAGGGCCTGCCTCATTTCCAGCCATGGGCTCTTTCACCATGGGAGGAGAGCAGGAAGAGGAAGTCCCCTCAACTCTGGACACCAGGCCCCTAGCCCCAGACTCCTGCATGAGAGCATCGGCTCTCCCCTGTGACTAGGCCTTTGAGCTCCAGGAACAAAGAAAGGATTCCCAGGGCCTATCAGATGAGGCGCCCTGAAAACATAGGCTGGGCTTCTGTGGAGATGGGAGAAGGACCAGAAATATGATTTAAATTTCACCCTGTTCACACACCCAGCTTGATGGCACTTGGCTATGAAGCTGGTCTCATTGGGCCTAGGGGTCCCTGAGAGCTGAGCTTGGCAGCCCCTGGGGCCCAGCCTCACCCCTAGTCCTGGAAGTGAGAGTGAAGCATCTTGCACTGTGTCCCTCCTTGCCCAAAGCACACACCAGGCAGTAACCATGACTCATGGTTCCCAGTACAAAGATAAGACCACTTCCCAGCTGGGGCAGTGGCCAAGTCAGAGCCCTGGCCCCATCGCCTCTCCGCCCTGCTTGAGTCTGGAATGGACCTGCCTGCCTGGAAGCTGCATCGCCCTTGGTCCTGGGCCTGCCCGCCCTCTGGGGAACACAGGTGGGTCACATTCATCTCCTCTTTGTGCTTAGCCAGAGGCTGGGTGGGGGTTCAAGAACAGGTTCTGCTCATAGTGTGGAGGGGGGGTGGGAGGGGGTGGGGACGACAATAAACAAGGGGATGATCCACTCCAGTGCGGTGTGAAGACCACTGTGAAAGTGAGAAAACAGGCCGGGCACAGTGGCTCACGCCTGTAATCCCAGCACTTTGAGAGGCCAAGGCAGGCGGATCACTTGAGTCAGGAGTTCAAGACCAGCCTGGTGGACATGGCGAAACCCTGTCTCTACTAAAAATACAAAAATTAGCCTGGCATAGTGGCACCTGCCTTTATACAGGCACCTGCACCTGTCATCCCAGCTACTCCGGAGGCTGAGGCAGGAGAAGTGCTCGAACCCGGGAGGCAGAGATTGCAGTGAGCTGAGATTGCACCACTGCACTCCAGCCTGGGAGACAGAGCGAGATGCCATCTCAAAAAAAAAAAAGAAAGAAAGAAAACAGGAAGGGGGCGTAGCCCAGCCTTGGGTAGGCGTCAGGGTAGCCTCCCAGGGATGCTGCTAGGGCTGAATCTTCTTTAAGACTACTCAGGAGTGGTAGTGGGAAGCAGGGAAAGCGTAGAACAAGTTCACCTGCCTGTGAACAGTCAACTGAAATAACTCACTACCAGACCAGCCTAAGGGCTGAATTTTGAAGGACCAATCGGCTTCTCTCTGGCTAAGAATTCCGGAGCCACAGCAGCCAAGGTCAGCAGGAGAAACCGCTTGCTGGGAGGGGAGTCTGGAGAGCCATTTGGGCATCTACACCGTGTATCTGACCTGGGACTTGCTGGGAGTGGGAGAGGAGACTGGGAAGGCCAAGTCTGCAAGGGGGGATCCCAGAGGGAGGTGGGGGAGCGGGGGTCCTCAGACCTTGGCGTAAGAGCTTTTTTTTTTTTTTTGAGACAGAGTCTCTCTCTGTTGCCCAGGCTGGAGTGGTACCATCTCAGCTCACCACAACCTGCCTCCCAGGTTCAAGCGATTCTCCTGCCTTAGCCTTCCAAGTAGCTGGGCCTACAGGTGTGTGCCACCACGCCAGGCTAATTTTTGTATTTTTAGTAGAGACGGCGTTTCACTATGTTGACTAGGCTGGTCTCGAACTCATGACCTCATGATCCGCCCGCCTCAGCCTCCCTGAGTGCTGGGATTACAGGCGTGAGCCACTGTGCCCGGCCTGGTGGCAGGGCTTCTAGTGTGCAAAGGTGCCTAGGGGTTCCTGGGCTCAGATTGGCCTGGGGCCTGGAGAGAGGACTTGTTCAGCAACAGCCAGCCCCACTGAAAGGTTCTGGAGGGAAGGTGAAATTCAGAGTGAAGGTCACAGGAGCCTGGGCAAAGTCCCCAAAAACAGTGCCCCAAAAAATGGATGCTGAGAAAAGCTCTTCGCAGAGAAAGAGACTTCTCCATAGACTTCCCGCCAGGGCAGGACACGGTGGGGGCAACACCAGGACACGGACCAGAGCTGGGCAGCAGGGGGAGAGGGAGCGGGGCTGGGGTCCAGCCTCCAGGCGTCCCAAATGCCGACAGGGCCTCGGGGTCTGCGAGTGCCAGGGCTGGGTGTCAGGAAACAGGGGAAAGGCAGGAGAAAGCCAGGAAGGCTGTGGCCTTTCCCGGAGGAAGAGGTGAAAGTGTCACATGGGAGAGCGGAAGAGCTGGGGGAGGAGGGGCAAGCTGTGGAGCAGGGCTGGAAACTTGACATTGGGGCAACACACAAGATCAGGTGGCGCCTGTGGGCTTTCCGTTTGCTGAGGGAACAGAAATTCTGGGAGAGGCGAGGGCTAGTTTGCTGGAGAAGCCCCATCTGCGATACTTCCCAACCTGAAGCTAGGCCAGGAGGAGGGCCAGGCTGGTAGGATCTCTAGCCAGAAGTCCCATGCAGAGGGCAGGAGGGCAGGCGGTGCTCCACCCTGCACAAGGGTCATGCGCCCTCTCACCCCAGGCTGTGATGAATGGGACAGTCCCCTTGGCAGGGCTCCCCACACTCCTCTGGGAGGGTGGAGGATTGGAGACCGAGAAGGAGGCAGTTCAGGGTGGAGCCGGCTTAGATGCTGCTTTAAAACTCCTGGGCCTGGGGGAAGTAGTGGGGTGCTGGGCTTGGCAGGAAGAGGGGGTTTCATATTTCTGGTAGTTTGCCGAGTTTCTCTGAATCTTCCCAGGACCTGAGGTGAAAGGGAGAGAGGCTGTGGGGAACAGCAGCTCTGGGATGTGTGGGCTTCACTGAGGTGGAGGCTGCTCTGGGTAGCGCCTGCTGTAGCCTAGAGCCCCCAGGCAGTGAGGTCTGAGGGGGATGGGGGGGCAGGGCACAGGAGGCAGGACTCGAAGGGGTTGAAAAGGGGTCCAAACTTGGGAGGGGACCTTGGGCCTTGGAGGCCAGGTGATGGCAGCTTCTGTGATGAGAGTGGCCTGGCTGGTATTCAACGAAGATAGGACCGGCTGCACCTTGCTGAGCCAAAGATGTGAGATGTGTGTGTATGTGTGTGTGTGTGTGTGTGTGTGTGTGTGTGTGTGTGTTCGCACATGTGCATGTTTGCATAGTGTGTGACTGTGTGTGTGTGTCTTTGTCTAGCGTGTGTGACTCTGGGTATGTCTGTATGTGTGTAAGTGTGCGTGGGTCTCTGTGTTTCTCTGTGTGTAACTGCGTGTGTGTCTGCTAGTGTGCCTTATGTACTTGCTTGTATGCCTCTGTGTGTGAGTTCATCTGCTTGCATCGTGTGTGACGGTGTATATCTGTGTTTGCATGAGTGACTACGTGTCTGTGTAGTACGTGTCTGTCGATGTCTCTTCGTGTCTCTGGACTTTTTTTGTGTCTATGTAAGTGTGTGTCTTTATATGAGTTTGTGTGCCTGTGTGGTCTTTGTGTGGGTCAGTGGATATCTGTGTGTGTGACTATCTGTGTGTCTCTGTGTGTGTGCATGTGTCTGTATGTCTCTGTGCTTGTCTGAGTGTATGCTGTGACTGTGTCCGTGTGTGACTGGGTGTGTCTGGTGTGTGTGTGTGTGTGTGTGTGTGTGTGTGGCGGGGTACACAGAGAAGCCCTTGCAGGCAGTTAATCATTGTTCAGTGTGATCGCTGAACTTGAGTCTTAGCCTTGAGTTTTGTGTTGCAGGGTGATTGCAAAGGGGCCAGTGGGAAAAGCTTGGGGGGTGTGGGGGGTGGATGAGACCCAAGCCTTCTCCAAAGCTGCTGGTTGGGTGTTTGTTAAACTCTTTTGTGTACACTCTGTGGCTGCACCCAGCACCGGCCTGCTCACTCAGGCCTTCACAATGGCACCAGTAGTGACTTTGCTGCTTCTGAGGCATTGCAAAAGTCTGTGTTCATATGCAGGAAGCCTGGGCATGAGTGTCTGAAATGTACCCGTGTGTGCATTGGGGACGTTGGGACCACAGTGACCCCCGAGGTCTGCTGCATTCTACAAGCAGTGACTGAGTGGGCCAGGAGGTCCCCTGCTGACTTCTAAGTGATGTGACAATTAGAAACAATTGCACCCCGTTGCCTGGTGCCACCTGCCCTGCCCCATCCTGTCCCTCCTGTCCTTCCTGCCACCTCCTGCCAGGCTGGCTCTGGGAAGTGGGTGAAAGGAGATGCCAAGGCCAACGCGTGGGCCTCTGGCCACCTCCCAGGGGCGGTGCCCCTCTGTGACACCTGGTACTGGGGCATAAGGAAGGGACGGCCTCAGCTGCCCGGAGAAGGTGGCCGGTGGGCCAGGAGAGACAGGCAGCCTGCATCAGGCTCCATTCTGTCCCCTCCCCAGGCAGCGGTCACAGTGGCAGTGAGGCCGTGGCTGCATCAGCAGCAGAGGATGCCCCAGGCCCTGGAGCGTGCAGATGGCAGTTGGGCCTGGGTGGTGCTGCTGGCCACCGTGGTGAACCAGGGCCTCACCCTGGGCTTCCCCACGTGTATTGGTATCTTCTTCACTGAACTGCAATGGGAGTTCCAGGCCAGCAACAGCGAGACCTCTTGGTTCCCCTCCATCCTCACGGCTGTGGTCCACATGGCAGGTGAGTGGCCTGGGGAGGGGCCAATGAGAAAGGCCTAGGGGTGGGGGAGGAAGCCACAGCCTCCCTGGCCTCCTGGTTTCCTCTCTCTGAGGCCACAGGCTTTGCCTCCTGGGTGAATTCCTAAGATTTCACCTGATTTCAGTGGGGCCCCTGGCTGGAATCCAGCTGGACTGGGCTGGAACTGGGGACAGTGCGGAGAGAGGCGGGAGGTGCCTGGGAAGCAAAGACAGGCAGAGCCTTGTGTCCTTTCTTTGGGATCCATCCAGACATAGACGTAGGTGTGCTGGGGCGCTCAGTGCCAGGCTGGGAGGAGCTTTGGGGCCAGCCAACCAAGACTCTCCTGCTTTCCAGCTGGGGGGTCTCTCTGAACCTCAGTTGCTTCCTCTGCCATCCAAGGGTAACGCCCATCATCCTGCCCAGCTCCACACAGAATAGCAGGGAAGACCACTGTATTCCCTGGAGGTGCTGGCAGCTGGGAAATGCAGGCAGCTATGAATGATTAATATTTTGGAGACCCTCACTGGGGCAGGGAGTGGCTTCGGGATGGGAAAGGGGATGCAAGAAAGATACCAGGAACAAGAGGGGGACGAGGCAAAAGCCCCATCTCTCCCGGGACTCCCTGTGGGGGAGGAGGTTGCAGAGTGGGGGTGATGGGGGAAGGCAGCCCCTGCCTGCCTCTACTCCTGGCTCTGTCACCACAGGCCTCAGAGGGTCCTATTCCTGGCTGGCTTTTCCAGGAGCCTGACTGCCTCACCCTGATCCCAGCGTTGGGAGCAGGGCAGAGGGGAGGGTTCTCTGCAGTAGCCCTGGACCCAGGGGACCTGCCCTTGGCTCTTGGGAGCTCTCCAGGGAGACTGCACAGATCCTGACCTTGGAGGGGGGCCCAGTGGACAGGAGCCTGAGCTGATGGCCCACAGCTCTCTGCAGGCGTGTGTCTGCTGGCTGCAGCTGCCCATCTCCCCAGCTACCTCCCGGCCACTCCTCCACTCCTCCACCAGCAGCCTGCTTGTTATTCCAGGTCCTGCCCTCAAACCGGGAGGGGAGGTCAGGCTGGGAGAGAGCACCACGTGGGTGAGCTCTGAAGCTGCCTCATGGCTTCTGGCCTGCAGGGTTGGGGCAGGGAGTGGGAATCCCAGAGGGCGTCTTCTCACACAGGCAGAGCAGGGCGTGGGCCAGGGGCTAGGAACCAGGCATCCGGTGGGGAACCTACTCGCCAGCAGACTCTGGGCTCACCACCCCCTCGCAGGCACCTCAGTGCCTCCATGGGCGTGGGATTCCTGGCTGGATACCTCTCATGTACACATACACGTGCATGAGCTCGTGCTCATTCAGAGTGCTGCGGACATTTTATTTTGTTTATCTTTATTTATTTATTTGCTTATTTTTGAGACAGGGTCTCACTGTGTCACCTGTGCTGGAGTGCAGTCGTGTGATCACAGCTCATTGCAGCCTTGACCTCCCAGGCTCAAGCAATCCTCCCCCCTCAGCCTCCCAAGTAGCTGGGACTACAGGTGTGCACCACCATACCCAACTAATCAACTAATGTTTTTACTTTCCGTAGAGACGGGGTCTCACTATGTTGCTCAGGTTGGTCTCTAACTCCTGGGCTCAAGTGATCTACCTACCTGGGCCTCTCAAAGTGCTGGAATTATGGGCACGAGCCACGGCACCTGACCACAGTATTGTAGAAATTTTTAAACGTGATGAATCATGGATACTTTCACTGCCCCTGCCCCTACACCTTTTAGAGGTAAGGAAAGCAAGCAGGCACAAAGTAAAAGACCTGCCCAAGGCTGCAGAGTGAGTTCACTGCCCTGCAGAGGAAGCCCGCCCCGCCACTACACCCTCAGCTATGCAGCTGGCCAGCAGCCCCGGCCCTACCCCCAACCTGATGACTCAGGGCTTTCCCCAATGTCACTTTCCCTAAGTCAGGCCAAAGTCTCTGGTGTGGGGGAAGATCTGTGGGTCGGTCCTCTTCAGAGCCACCTCCCCCTCTACAGGGGCAGAGACGCTGGGCCACCAGCCTCTGCTTGATTATGTCTGAGGACGGGCTGCTCACTTACTCCGTAGCTTTTTTTTTTGGAGACAGAGTCTTGCTCTGTTGCCTAGGCTGGAGTACAGTGGCATGATCTTGGCTCACTGCAGCCTCCCACTCTGGGTTCAAGCGATCCTCCTGCCTCAGCCTGCCAAGTTGCTGGGACTGCAAGCACACACCACCAGACCCAGCTAATTTTTGTAATTTTATTAGAGACAGGGTTTCACCATGTTGACCAGGATGGTCTCGATCTCCTGACCTTGTGATCTGCCTGCCTTGGCCTCCCAAAGTGCTGGGACCTTGCCCAGCCTAATTTTTGTATTTTTAGTGGAGATAGGATTTCACCATGTTACTTAGGCTGGTCTCGAACTCCTGACCTCAGGTGATCCGCCCGCCTTGGCCTCCCAAAGTGCTGGGATTACAGGCGTGAGCCACCATGCCTGGCCTGTCACTTTTTTTTTCTTTTTTTTTGGAGACACAGTTTCACTCTGTTGCCCAAGCTGGAGTGCACTGGGTTCCACCTCCCGGGTTCAAGAGATTCTCCTGCCTCAGCCCCTCAAGTAGCTGGGACTACAGGCATGTGCCACCATGCCCAGCTGAATTTTGTTTTGTTTTGTTTTTTTTTTTAAATTGAGACAGGGTTTCACCATGTTGGTCAGGCTGGTCTTGAACTCCCAACCTCAGGTGATCCGCCCGCCTTGGCCTCCAAAGTGCTGGATTACAGGCATGAGCCACCACGCCCCACCGAATTTTGTATTTTTAGTGGAGACGGGGTTTCACCATGTTGGCCAGGGTGGTCTCGAATTCCTGACCTCAGGTGATCCCCCACCTCAGCCTCCCAAAGTGCTGGGATTACAGGTGTGAGCCACCATGCCCAGCCTACTCTGTCACGTTTTATACTCACACTGGCTCACACTACCCATCCCCCTCCACCCCAAACACACACAGGCACCTCATGCACACACACTGCCCCCATTCTTTTAGTTGCACTGTGGGAGAGTGAGTTAGAGAAGCTCCACATGTGCTTGGGTGAATGTGGCCCCTGCAAGGTGCCAAGGAGCAGTCCCCAGCTCTTTTCTACTTTTCTGGGGTGTGGATTGGTGAGAAAGCATCTGGGAGCTGGGCAAGGAACAGGCCCCTCTCCACATGCAGCCAAACCTCTAGGTGCAGACTTTGGTGGTGCCGGAGGTGGTGTGGGAGGGGGAGAATGTACCCTGCCTGATTTTCTGCAGCACACTCTAGAGGCCAAGGAGGAGTGAAGGGGCCCAGGGCTCCCTAAAATGTAGGGCTGGGAAGGTGGTGGGTGGGTGGTGGCCAGTCTTCCTGAGGATGTTGCAGGGGGAGGTGTGGCAGGTAAAACAGGATCTGAAGGTGGACACTGTGATCTAGATGTCCTGGAACACTGCCCCAACTCCCCCCCACTAGCAGACCCCCAGCGAAGTGGGGGAGGTGGTGAAGTCATGAACCAATCCTGTTTCACCCAGATAGAAAGAGCAGTCTCAGCCGGGCGCAGTGGCTCATGCCTGTAATCCCAGCACTTTGGGAGGCTGAGGCAGGCAGATCACGAGGTCAGGAGATCGAGACCATCCTGGCTAACATGGTGAAACCCTGTCTCTACTAAAAATACAAAAAAATTAGCCGGGCACGGTGGTACACGCCTGTAGTCCCAGCTACTCGGGAGGCTGAGGCAGGAGAATTGTTTGAACCCGGAGGCAGAGGTTGCAGTGAGCCAAGATCACGCCACTGCACTCCAGCCTGTGCAACAGAAGGAGACTGTCTCAAAAAAAAAAAGAATGAGCAGCCTCAGGGCGGTGCCGTGCACGGCCTTGGTTCACCTTTCTGGGAATCCTCATCAGGGTCAAACATCATCCAATCTGAATCCTCACTCTGTGGGGGGAGAAAACTGAGGCACGGAGAGGGATCAGGCCTTGCTCGGGCCACATGGCCAGTCCGTGGCAGGTGGGCGTCAGAATCCAGGCCTGTTCCTTGAAACCACCTGGCTATTCCTGCTGGAACTGCCCTCCCCCCTGCCGCACTCTCCTCGTCCCCTGCCCCCTCCTCATTCAGCTGCCACCTGCTGGCTATCTCGTCCCACAGGGCCCCTGTGCAGCATCCTGGTGGTACGCTTTGGCTGCCGAGTGACTGCGATGCTGGGAGGCGTGCTGGCCAGCCTGGGCATGGTGGCTGGCTCCTTCTCCCGCAGCCTCATCCAGCTCTACTTCACAGCAGGATTCATCACAGGTGACTATCACTCCATCTCCAGAATTTATAGGCACCTGCTAGAAAGTGCCAGGCACACAGGCATGGTGGCTCATGCCCGTATCCCAGCACTTTGGGAGGCTGAGGCGGGCAGATCACAAGGTCAGGAGTTTGAGACTAGCCTGGCCAACATGGAGAAACCCCGTCTCTACTAAAAATACAAAAGTTAGCCAGGCGTGGTGGTGGGTCCCTGTAGTCCCAGCTTCTTGGGAGGCTGAGGCAGAAGAATCACTTGAACCTGGAAAGCAGAGGTTGCAGTGAGCCAAGATCGCACCACTGCACTCCAGCCTTGGCAACAGAACAAAACTCCATCTCAAAAAAACAAAAAACAAAGTGCTGGGATTATAGGTGTGAGCCCATCGCACCCAGCCCTTCCACGGCGTTTTGTTGTAAGGGGACCGGAGGAACGGACTATATCCGGAAGTGGTTATGAGGTCAAGAGAGGGTTGTTTTTTTTTTAATGGGAGAAATAATGAAGGAGAATGATCAAGGAAAGAGAAAAAGGATGATGCAGGAGAGAAGGGACTTGCTAGAGAGGTGCCTCTGAGTGGAGAGGATGCAGGGCAGAAGGGTGGGACAGTCACTGGGGCATGAGCAGGCCATTGTCACTGGTGGGCATGTGAATAGCTGAGCATGAGGATAGGGAGGAGGTGTTGGGGTGCACAGAGGAAGAGACCCAGTACTCACCTAGCAGGGCAGGCAAGGGGGACCGAGGGAGCTGTACTGGCAGCACGGGCAGCCTGAGGCCGTGGTCACACATGATTGAGAGCTTTCTCTCCAGCATGCTCAGGTGTGCAGGTGCAGACACTGAGTGGGTGGGGAGCTGGGAAGGCCCCTCTGGAGAGGTGGTGGCTGAATTGAGAGGAGCATGGAAAGTCTAGAGGAAGCAGATTCCAAGCAGAAGGAAGAGTAGCTACAAATGTCCCGAGGTAGGGGCAGCTTCATGTCCAGAGGCAGAGAAAGAAGCTACTGTGGCTTGATCATAGTGACAGGGAGTGGCCTGAGATGGCATCTGAGAGGTGGGCTGGAGCCAGACCACAGAGAGTCTTCCAGAGCATCGTAGATACTTTGGATCTGTTTTCAAGTGGGATGGCAAGTCTTTGGAAGGTGTTAAGCCAAGAGAGAACCTAATCCAATTTGGGGGTTTGTTTGTTTGTTCTTGAGACAGAATCTCGCTCTGTTGCCCAGGCTGGTGTGCAGTGGCAATATCTTGGCTCACTGCAACCTCCACTTCCTGGGTTCAAGCAATTCTCCTGACTCAGCCTCCCAAGTAGCTGGGACTACAGGCACCTACCATTATGCTCAGCTAATTTTTGTATTTTTAGTAGAGAGGGGGTTTCCTATGTTGGCCAGGCTGGTCTCAAACTCCTGAGCTCAAGTGATCTGCCAGCCTCAGCCTCCCAAAGTTCTGTGATTACAGGAGTGAGCCACCACGCCCAGCCCAATTTGGGTTTTTTAAAGATAATTCTCGTGCTACACCAAGGGGAACAGGAATGCCCTGGCAGCCTTGAGAGGGCAGATCTGGGAAGGGGTGCTTACAGGGAGATGGTGAGGCCAGCTGATTCCACCTTCAGTCCCCGGGGTACTTAGACCTGGGTATGGACTAAAACCAGAGGAGGGCAGGTGTGTGGAATGGGCCGACACCACCCCTGGGTGCAGGTGGAAGGCCCCAGCATGCCTCCAGGTTGGTCTTCCCTCTTGCCCCGCAGGCCTGGGCATGTGCTTCAGCTTCCAGTCGAGCATCACAGTGCTGGGCTTCTACTTTGTCCGCCGGCGGGTGCTGGCCAACGCACTGGCCTCTATGGGCGTCTCCCTGGGCATCACACTCTGGCCGCTGCTCTCCCGCTACCTCCTGGAGGATCTGGGCTGGAGGGGTACCTTCCTTGTCTTTGGTGGGGTCTTTCTCCACTGCTGCATCTGCGGGGCCGTCATGAGGCCTGTGGCTACCAGCGTGGCCCCTGAGACCGAAGAATGTCCCCCCGTCACCTCCCAAGACACCTGCGCTTAGCTGCCTGGCTGCCTGTGGCCAGACCATCCAGCGTCACCTGGCCTTCGACATCCTGCGGCACAACACAGGCTACCGCGTGTACACACTGGGCGTGATGTGGTCAATCCTGGGCTTCCCACTGCCACATGTCTTCCTGGTGCCATATGCCACGCGGCACAGAGTGGACGAGCAGCAGGCAGCTCTCCTCATCTCCATCATCGGCTTCAGCAACATCTTCCTGCGGCCCCTAGCCGGGCTGGTGGCAGGACGGCAGGCCTTTGCCAGCCACCGCAAGTACCTGTTCAGCCTGGCAGTCCTGCTCAACGGGCTCACTAATCTGGTGTGCACGGCATCAGCCGACTTCTGGGTGCTTGTGGGCTACTGCCTGGTGTACAGCGTGTCCATGAGTGGCATCGGTGCCCTCGTCTTCCAGGTCCTCATGGACATCGTCCCCATGGATCGCTTCCCCAGCGCCCTGGGACTCTTCACCATCCTGGACGGTCTTGCTTTCCTCATCTCCCCGCCACTGGCCGGTGAGGAGCTGGGAAGGAGGGCAGCCAGGTAGTGTGGTGAAAGGGGAACAGTCTAACAGCTCTGGGCCCAGTCCAGCATCTCCAGGGTTTGTGCTACAGCTGGTTTTCCACCTGGCACTCAGGGTATGACCAGTTGAAAGCATGGCTTTGTGTACCAGACCTCGGTCCTCCATTATCCTCCCTGTACCTCCTTTTTCCTTTTTTTTTTGAGACGTGGAGTCTCACTCCGTTGCCCAGGCTGGAGTGCAGTGGCACAATCTCGGCTCACTGCAACCTCCGCCTCTCAGGTTCAAGTGATTCTCCTGCATCAGCCTCCTGAGTAGCTGGGACTACAGGTGTGTGCTATCACGCCCAACTAATTTTTTTGTAGTTTTAGTAGAGATGGGGTTTCACCATGTTAGCCAGAATGATCTCAATCTCCTGACCTCATGATTCGCCCACCTCATGGCCTCCCAAGGTGCTGGGATTACAGGCATGAGCCACTGTGCCTGGTGCATCCAAGGGAATTTTTTTCTATTCTTCTTTTTTTTTTTTTAGATGGAGTCTCACTCTGTCGCCCAGGCTGGAGTGCAGTGGTGTGATCTCAGCTCACTGCAATTGCTGTTGCCCGGGTTCAAGTGATTCTCCTGCCTCAGCCTCCCAAGTAGCTGGGATTATAGGCACCTACCATCGTGCCTGGCTAATTTTTACAGTTTTAGTAGAGACGGGGTTTCATCATCTTGGCCAGGCTGGTCTTGAACTCCTGACTTCATGATCCACCCACCTCAGCCTCCCAAAGTGCTGGGATTATAGGTGTGAGCCACTGTGCCTGGCCACAAGGGAATTCTTTAAGCAAACAAGTTGGGAGAGCTCTCCAGAAGGAGGCATAGGAGAGATCTGGAGAGTGGCTAAGCAAATATCCCAGATTCCACTAGTTCCCTGCCACCAAGGTTAGCAGGTCATGTCCTTGAGTTCTCTTGCAGCCTGAGGACTCTCCTGCCTAGGCCAGAAGGATTTAGTGTTTCTTCCCCCTCCTTTCATTCAGCAAGTATCTGTTGCGTGTCTACTGGGTGTCAGCCACAATTCCTAGTACAGCAGAGACAAAAATAAAATCCCCGCTGTCAGGGAACACACAGTTTGGTTGTGGGGGAGGCCCGGTAGCACTGGCCTAACTTGATCTCTATCCCCCAGGGCTCCTCCTGGACAGCACCAACAACTTCAGCTACGTTTTCTACATGTCCAGCTTCTTCCTCATCTCAGCTGCCCTCTTCATGGGCAGTAGCTTCTATTCCCTGCAGAAGAAGGAGCGGCAAGGCAAGCAGGCTGTCGCGACGGGTGCCTTGGAGCAGGATCTTTCTTGGAAGGCAAAGACGGTTCTGGGAAGCAACGGTGCCCTGAGATCATGTATGTGACCAGTGTCTAAGACCCAGGGGTCACCTATGTGACCAGTGTCTGAGTCCTGAGGTTACTGAGTGAACAGTCTCAGCCCAGGAGGGGGACCTCTAGCTCCTTGACCAGGGACTCTGGCGAAGAGCAGCCCAGGAAGCCTGGGCTGTCCAGGCTCTGCAAGCTGGGACTCGGTACTGGGACCTTGGAGCCTGGCCTCTGAAGATGCCCTGAGGAACCATTTTCTTTTTTTTGAGATGGAGTTTCGCTCTGTCGCCCAGGCTGGAGTGCAGTGGCGCAGTCTCAGCTCACTGCAACCTCCGCCTCCTGGGTTCAAGCAATTCTCCTACCTCAGCCTCCCAAGTAGCTGGGATTACAGGCATGTGCCACCACGCCCGGCCAATTTTGTATTTTTAGTAGAGATGGGTTTTCTCCATCAGGCTGGTCTCGAACTCCTGACCTCATGATCTGCCCACCTTGGCCTCCCAAAGTGCTGGGATTACAGGCGTGAGTCACTGTGCCCGGCCAGAGGAACCCTTTTCTAATAACTAGCAGAATACAGGAGCAGGCCCTCCCGACTTTTTTCCTTGGACACCAGGGTACTCGGAGCCCAGGAAGCCACGTCTGAGCCCTACTCAGGTCTGTTCCAGCCGGCTCAGCACAGCTGGCTGTGTTGCTGCTCCTACAACTCAATGCACTTGACCTTCACGTCCATCATTTCCCTTTGACTTTCTCTGGCCTCCAGACAGTTCTGAAGAGCTCACCTTCCTCCAGGCTCCTCCTGCCCTGCTCTTTGCAAGTGACTCAGCCCTCACCTGTAGGGCAGCCAAGGCTGGTGGTGCAGCTGCCCCCACGAAGGTCACTGGGCCTCGAGCCAATGGTGAGAGGCAGTGCAGAGGGCCAGGCTGAGGAGTTGGCTGGCTGGATAGGGACAGATTAAAGGTTTGAGTGGCGTGCCCATCCTGGCGCCTGTGCAGAGAACAGGAGGGGGGCCCCTGGCTTGGATCCTAGAATCGGTGAAGTCTGAGGGCCCCCCCTCTGCAGTCTCAGCAGGACCTACTCTAATCTAGAGGCTTCCTCCTTCCTTTCCGCACCCTGTCTCCTTGGTGGGGAGGATTATTGCTGGGTGGGGGGAGCCAGACATTTGACCAGTGGAGAGGAGGGCTTGCCAGGCAGCCCGAAGACTGCTGTGAAAATGGAACTGCTTCTACAAGAGAAGTTCTACTCCCCATTCCTGTCCTCCGGAGGCCCCCCCTTTCCCCTTGCTGTGTTAGAGGTGTCAACCCTGGGGTAAGTGGCTGGCTGATCCAGCTGCCAGTTCACCCCTGCTCCCTGCACGCCTGTGCCTGTGACATGGAGGTCCGAGCTCCCCCAGCACGCATTTTGCTGGTGCCTTTCCCCCAAGATCACCACCCAGGGGCTAGCTGTCATCAGCCTACTCTTGTCCCAGCAGGGTACCGAGAGAATGAGAAAACAGAATGTGTTTGAATTATACACAAAAATGTTCCCTGCAGCAGGTCATAAACTCTGAACTAGTAAAGCTGGAAAACAGGGCTGGAGTACATTTCCCCATCCCCCTTCCTTTCCTCCCAGCTCAGCAAGGGGTGCTCAGGTTCAGGATGTTGTTTGTTGATTCAGGCTCAACCAGGCTCTGGCAAGAAAACCTTATCAGGAGATTTTATTTTCATGAGCTGGTGCCAGTCTTCCCGCCCCCCATGTCCTTCTGATGTGAGTTAAGTATCCTTGGGGGATGTCCTGCCCTCCTCCAGGAGCAGCCATGAGTGTCTCTTGTGGCCAAAGGCAGTACTGCAGGCAAAGCAAAGGGCCTTGGGCTGGAATAGCCCTGAGTGTGTTTGACTCCACCACTATCTGCCATGTGATTTTGTCTTTTTTTGTTTTTTGTTTTTAAGAGACAGGGTTTCACCATGTTGACCAGGATGGTCTCAATATCTTGACCTCGTGATCCACCCACCTCGGCCTCCCAAAGTGCTGGGATAATAGGCGTGAGCCACCGCGCCCGGCTGCCATGTGATTTTGAGCAAATTGTTGACCACCTCTGAGCCTTGAAAAAGTAGGAGGTTACTTTGTTATGGCAAAATAATAAAATTTAATTTAATTTTTAAAAAGAAAACATAGGAGGTTCGCCTGGATGAGCTCGTCTCTTCCAGTTGAAAAGTCTGACTCGGTGATCGTCCCATTGCCTTCTGGTTCCCCCACCCAGTCTTACACTTGGCTACTATCAATAGCACGTGCTCTGAAGGGAGAGTGCTTGCGTGTGCTTCACCAGATCCTGTCTCCTCCATCTCAATGGGATGGAAAAGGAGGAAGTTGGGGCTGGTAGATAGGTGCTTTTGGTGCTAGTATCCACCAGGTTTTGAGTGCATCCTGTAAAGGACCCACTTCCTGAAAACATTTAAAACAGATATCAGCTGGAGATGGTAATGTGCACATGTAATCCCAGCTACTCGGGAGGTTAAGGTGGGAGGATCACTTGAGCCTAGGAGTTTGAGGCCAGCCAGGGCAACACAGCAAGACCCTGTCTCTCTCTTTTTTTTCTACAACAGTATTTTAAGTCATCCTAGGAGACCCTGTCTCATAAATAAATAAGGCCGGGCACAGTGGCTCACGCCTGTAACCCCAGCACTTTGGGAGGCTGAGACCGGTGGATCACAAGATCAGGAGATCAAGACCATCCTGGCTAAAATGGTAAAACCCCATCTCTACTAAAAATACAAAAATTAGTTGGGTGTGGTGGTGCATGCTTGTAATCTCAGCTACTCGGGAGGCTGAGGCAGGAGAATCGCTTGAACCTGGGAGGTGGAGGTTGCAGTGAGCTGAGATAATGCCACTGCACTCCAACCTGGCAACACAGCAAAGTGAGACTTCGTCTCAAAAAAAAAAAAAAAAAAAAAAAAAGAAAAACAAGGCCAGTCATGGTGGCTCACACCTGTAATCTCAGCACTTTGGGAGGCCGAGGTGGGTGGATCACTTGAGGTCAGGAATTCGAGATGGCAAAACCATGACTCTATTAAAAATACAAAAATTAGCCAGGTGTGATGGCAGGCACCTATAATCCCAGCTACGTGGGAGGCTGAGGCAGGAGAATTGCTTGAACCCGAGAGGCAGAGGTTGCGGTGAGCTGGGGTCATGCCACTGTACTTCAGCCAGGGTGACAGAATGAGACTCATCTGGAAAAAAAAACAAAAAACGACAACAGTAAAAACGTTTTGGGAGGCCAGGGCAGGAGGATCGCTTGAGACCAGGACTTGAAGACCAGCCTAGGCAACACAGAGACCCCATCTCTACAAAAAAATTAAGGAAAGTGGAGGGGAAAGCTGAGTGTGGTGGATCATGCCTATAATCCCAACACTTTGGAAGGCCAAGATGGAGATCACTCGAGAGGCCAGTCTAGGGTCCAACATAAGGAAACCGCCATCTCTACAAAAAGTTTTAAAATTAGCTGGACATGGTGGCACAGGCCTGTAGTCCAAGCTATTCAGGAGGCAGAGGTGGGAGGATCCCTTGAGCCAAGAAGTTCAAGGTCACAGTGAGCTGTGATCACACCACTGCACTCCAGCCTGGGTGATGAGACCTTGTCCCCCTGCCAAAAAAAAAAAAAAAAAAAAAAGGCTATCAATGAATGTTCTGCATAGGAAACTTTGACCTCACCTGCTCCTAGGCAGGAGTGGCAATCATCTCTGGGCAGAATTCCTTCAATAAATATTAAGTATCTACTGTGTGAAGAGACTAGGCAGAGGTTAAGACCTACCAAGGGCTGAGAATTCCACCCCAAGGAGGAGGACACCTCCCTGAGGCCTTAAGAAGGGAGAAGACCAATGAAGGAGGAGGATGGGGTGGCCCATCTGATTCTGCAGTCCCCACTTAGCTGATTGCCTGCAAACCTCTAGAGAAGGTCTGGGGCAGTTCCTGGGCAGGGAGGAATGGAACTTACTTCCATCCTTGCCTCCGTTTATGGGCTCCTCTTTGCTGCTCTGTCCAGCAAAAGGCAGAAAAACCCCTTGGGCACCTTGGGGTAAGAGGTACTTCCCAGGCTGCAGAGGCTCCCCAACAGAAGCCAAGGGGCTTTGGGGAGGGTCCTGGGGCCTAAGCACCCAGACTAAGGTTGAAACTCCTGCCTCCAAGGGTGTGCATAGGGTAGGGGCTGATGGCAAGGACCTGAAGCCTCAGAGGTGGGGCCTGCTTCCAATGGGGCTGCAGCTGGCTGGACTGTGACAGTCACTCTGCCTTCATCCAGGCCCAGGGCTTCAGGTATGGTCCTTGCCTTTGTCAACCTAAATAACAGGCTCTCTGAAAGAAAATGCCATCTCTTTGGGCATAGGGCATTGCAATGGTAATATGCATGGCATAGCAAACTATATGGGTATTCAGGGAGGTAAAGGAAGACAAAGGCTTTGACGGAAAAATTAGGATCACCTAACTGTTTTGAGATAATTATCCTTAAGTAGAAGGATTCATAACAAGGGTGACCAGTTCAAGGTTGGATAGGCAGTTGCTGGGCAGACGGCCGTTCAGAAGTATGTTTTGTGCAAGTTTGTGATGGCCTTTGTGCAACGTGGTGGTTTTTGCAGTCTTTGAGATAGTTTTCATTATCAGATATTTATGAATGAGAACTCTCTCGTCGTGGGTTTCCTGGGCTCTGTCGGGGTTTTGTTTTTTTAACGCAAGTGACTCCACTTTTGCACTCTCAGGACACGTCCAGCCTAAGCCACCTCTACCACATTGTCAAACACAATGGGAGTGTGCAAGGCCACCTGCTTCCCTGGTGCTTTGTTCCCTGTGACCACGAGTAATCCCGCACACACCCGCTTCCTGAGAATCCCCAGAGGGAACCGGCCGAAGGGCTTCAGCATCCAGAAAGCCCTGAAAAGGGCCACATCCAAGGCTCCTCCTCGGGCTCCCCGGTGCTGCCCCGGGCGCGCGCCGTCCACCTGGCTGACGAAAAGCCCCAGGACATAACCCAGTTCCCTTGATTTCTGCCCAGAGGTGGCAGACCCACCTCGGGGCTGGAATGGAGGGCCTATCGGGGTCGTCAGGCTTTTTGCAAAAGGGACAAAGGACCGATGAGGGGCGCAGAGAGCTGACGCCCGCGCTCCAAAGCGCCGTCCTGGTCAAGGAGGCTGGGCCACGCCCCGCCAGCCGTGGGGGCCCTGGAAGTGCTTCTGCCTCGACGTCCTGCCACATGGGTGCTGTCAGACTCTGCTGCTCCTCGCGGAATTCCAGCCGCCCGACGTTGGCGTCTCACCTTCAGCTTCTGGGCCACGTCGGGTCGGCGGAGGACCCCGGGGGATGGGCGGGAGAGTAGGAAAGGTGGGGCGGGAAAGCCGAGCGAGGCCCTCACCCGCTCTATCGGCCGGGGCAGCAAGTGGGTTTCTTTCTTGCGTTCAGATTTTGCAGTAATTTGCAGCTGGAAACGAAATATGGGAGACCAGGCTGCTCCTCGCAATAAACCCACCCACGCCCGCACCTGTCTCAGCAAAGCCGCTCGCAGAGGGCTGCAGCCCAGGCTGAAGGGCTTCCTCATCCAGAAAAAACGTTACCGCGCGGAGTACGCGCGCCGAAGGGTTCGTCGACGGCCCGACCTGGCCCCGCCCCTTCCGCCTCGGCCCCGCCCCTTCCGCCTTATTAAGGGCGGAGACAGCGCTGCTTCCGCTGGGAGCTCGGAGCAGAGCCCGGGAGCCGGGGTGCGGGAGCCAGTGTCCTCTCCGCAAGCGCCAACTCGCAGACTGTTCGTCGTCTCCCGCGCCCCAATTTCGATTTTCAAACCCAACTCCTACAGGATTCTGAGACCCCGCCCCATCTCCAGCTGCAAATTACTGCAGAATCTGAACCCTAGAAAGAAACCCGTTTGCCTCCCTCCGTCTTCCCTCTCCACACAGGTGGAGGGCAGGTGAAGGTCTGGCTCGGCTTTCCCCCTGGACCTTTCCCACCCTCCCGCCCGTCTCTGGGGGTCCTCTGCCACACCCGCCATGGCCCAGAAGCCGAAGGTGGACCCCCCACGTCGGGCGGCTGGGATTCCTGCAGGCGCTGGTCACGGAATTCCAGGAGACCCAGAGCCAAGGTGAGAGCCACGGTGGGGGCCAGGGGGCAGGGTCTGCTGTGACCGCCGCTCGGACCTGACTCCAGTGCCGCTTTCCCGTTGCAGACGCCAAGGAGCAAGTCCTCGCCAACCTCGCCAACTTCGCTTATGACCCCAACAACTACGAGTATCTGCGACAGCTGCAGGTCCTGGATTTGTTTCTCGATTCGCTGTCGGAGGAGAATGAGACCCTCGTGGAGTTTGCTATTGGTAAGGGCGGGGGCCGGTTCCCTAGATGTCTAATGGGCCGGGGTGAGTTAAGTGAGTTAGAATTGAGTCGTTGGGGCCGGTCGTGGTGGCTCACGCCTGTAATCCCAGCACTTTGGGAGGCTGAGGCAGACGGATCACTTGAGCTGAGGAGTTTGAGACCGGCCTGGGCAACATGGCAAAATCCCGTCTCTACTAAAAATACAAAACTTAGCCGCGCACAGTAGTGTGCACCTGTAGGCCTATGGAGACTGAAGCAGGATTGCGTGAGTCTGGGAGGCAGAGGCCGAAGTGAGCTGAGATTGCGCCACTGCACTCTAACCTGGGTGACAGCGCAAGACCATGTCTCGAAAAAAAGATGTTTTGTTTTGTTTTGTTTTGAGACGGAGTTTCACTGTTGTTCTTCAGGCTGGAGTGCAATGGCAAGATCTCGGCTCATCGCAACCTCCGCCTCCCAGGTTCAAGTGATTCTCCTGTCTCAGCCTCAGGAGTAGCTGGGATCTGAGTAGCTCCGCCTCGCAGGTTCAAATGATTCTCCTGTCTCAGCCTCCTGAGTAGCTGGGATTAGAGGTTCCCACCACCATGCCTGGCTAATTTTTGTATTTTTAGAAGAGATGAGGCTTGAACTCCTGACCTCAGGTGATTCAACCTGCCTTGACTTCCCAAAGTGCTGGGATTACAGGCATGAGCCACCATGCCCAGACCAAAAAAGATGTCTTAAAAAGAGCAATTTCAGCCACTGCACGGTGGCTCACACCTATCCTAGCACTTTGGGAGGCTGAGGCTGAAGGATCACCTGAGCTCAGGAGTTCGAGACTAGCCTGGCCAACATGGCGAAACCCTGTCTCTACTAAAAATACAAAAATTATCTGGGCGTAGTGGCGTATCCTGTAATCCCAGCTACTTGGGAGGCTGAAAAGGAGAATGGCTTGAACCCGGGAGGTGGAGGTTGCAGTGAGCTGAGATCATGCCATTGCACTCCAGCCTGCCCAATGGGAGCAAGACTCCATTTCAAAAAAATAAAATAAAATAAAAGCAATTTTTTGGCCGGGCACAGTGGCTCACACCTGTAATCCCAGCACTTTGGGAAGCTGAGGTGGGCAGATCACCTGAGGTCAGGAGTTTGAGCCAACATGGCCAACTGGTGAAACCCTGTAGGTAACTAAAAATACAAAAATTAGCTGGGCGTGGTGGCAGACACCTGTAATCCCAGCTACTTGAGAGGCTGAGGCAGGAGAATGGCTTGAACCCAGTAGGTGGAGGTTGCAGTGAGCCCAGATGGCGCCACTGCTCTCCAGCCTGGGCAACAGTGAGACTCCATCTCAAAAAAAAAAAAAAAAAAAAGCAAAAAAAAAAACCCAACAATTTCAGGCAGGAGAGGTGGCTCAAAACTGTAATCTCAGCACTTTGGGACACTGAAGCACCCAGATCACTTGCGTCCTGTAGTTCAAGGCCAGCCTGGGCAACATGGCAAAACCCCATCTCTGCTATTAAAAAAAAAAAATTATGAAAATTAGCCTGGCGGCCAGGTGTGGTGGCTCACACTTGTAATCCCAGCACTTTGGGAGGCCGAGGCGGGCAGATCACGAGGTCAGAAGTTTGAGACCAGCCTGGCCAACACTGTGAAACCCCTGTCTCTACTAAAAACACAAAAATTAGCTGGACATGGTGGTGGGGGCGCCTGTAATCTCAGCTACTCTGGAGGCTGAGACAGGAGAATCACTTGAACCCCAGAGGCAGAAGTTGCAGTGAGCCAAGGTCACGCCATTGCACTCCAGCTCCAGCCTGGGCAACAACAGCGAAACTCTGTCTCAAAGAAAAAAAAAAAAATTAGTCTGGCATGGTGTCCCAGTTACTCGGGAGGCTGAGGTGGGAGGATTGCTTGAGCCTGGGAGGTCAAGGCTACAGTGAGCTAGGATTGGGCCACTGCACACTAGCCTGGGTGACAGAACAAGATCCTGTTTCAAAAACAAAAGTAACTCATATTTAGTGTTTTCATATCAAGAAAAGTAGAGATGGTTTGCAGTCTGTAACTTACGGCTTCTGTAGTTGTGATCTTAAGACCTACTGAGTTATTCACTGGGCGATATTTATTGGGCATGTATTGTATAAGCAAGCTACTGTTCTAAGTGCTGGGTATGGTGAACAAGTTAGGGGAAGGTCTTTTCCCTCCAGGAGCTTACATTCTAGTAGGGGGACAGGTGGTAAGCAAACAAAAAAGATGGTGCTCAGAAGGAAACAAATAGGGTAATGAGAGACAGCAGTGGAAGGTGGGGCTACTTCCATTTTGGCCATCGTGGGAAAGGCATTTTAGTGGGGACACGGCATGGGCAAAGGCCTTAAAACAGGAAGGAGCCAGAAGGAAAGCCGATGTGGCAGAATCGTTGAAGTGAAGTGGAGAACGGCACGAAAAGAGTTTAGAGAGCTCAGCGGCACCAGAGCTTGCAGGGGCTTAGATCTAGGCCATGGGAAATAGTTTAAGCAAACAAAACTTTGTGAGAGAACAAAAATTCCTTTTTCAAGTCGTGCACAGTGCCCACCTGTAGTCCCACATACTCAGGAGGATCACTTGAGCCCAGGTGTTTGAGGCTGTAGTGTGCTCCGATTGCACCTGTCAGTAGCCACGGCACTCCAGCCTGGGCAACGTGCATGATCACCTGGCTGAAGTGTTATCACCAGGCTTCTCCACTGTGAAATTACTCTTTTCTTTCCCCCTCTTTACATATTATACTCATTGGAAGGATGTCACTACATAAATTATCTTAAATCTCTTTAGGCTGGGCACGGTGGCTCATGCCTATTATCTCAACAATTTGGAAAGCTGAGGAGGGAGGATCACCTGAGGTCAAGAGTTCGAGACCAGCCTGGCCAACATCGTGAAACCCTGTCTCTACTAAAAATAAAAACTTAACTGGGTGTCGTGGCACATGCCTGTAGTCCCAGCTACTTGGGAGGCTGAGACAGGAACCCAGAAGGCGGAGGTTGCAGTGAGCCAAGATCGTGCCACTGCACTCCAGCCTGGGCAACAGAGTGAGACTCCATCTCAAAAAAAAAAAAAAAAAAACTCTTGTTTTTTTTCTTTTAGTTCAGTTTTTTATTGAACATATTATAAATGAGGTTTACTCAAAAAGACCAAAGCCCATGTCATCATCAGACTCCTCAGATTCTTCTTTCTTTGCTTCCACTTTCTTCTCAGCTGGAGCAGCAGCAGTAGAGGGGGCAGGACCTCCTGCTGGAGCAGGTCCACCAGCCCCTACATTGCAGATGAGGTTCCTAGCATTGACACTGGCCATGGCCTTTGCAAACAAGCCAGGCCAAAAAGGTTCAACATTTACACCGGCTGCTTTAATGAGGGCATTGACCTTATCCTCCATGACGGTCACCTCGTCATTGTGCAGAATGAGGGCTGAGTAGATGCAGGTGAGCTCGGAGATGGAGGCCATGGTGTGGCCGAGTGTGGGGCTGGCGCTGCCAGACATGGTGCTAATTGCCAGATGAAGTGAGGGCCTCACCCCAACACGGCCTTAGCTTCCTTGGAAGGACCAAGCACCTTGGCAGCAGCTGAAGAAAGGTTTGTTTTTCTTTTTTTGAGATGGGGTCTCGCTCTGTCACCCAGGCTGGAGTGCAGTGGTGTGATCATAGCTCACCATAAACTTGAACTTCTGGGCTGAAGCAATCTTCCTGCCTTAGACTCCCGAGTAGCTGTGACTACAGGTGTATACCACCATGCCTGGCTAATTTTTTTTTTTTTTTTTTAAGTTTTTGTCAAGACAGGGCCTCACTGTGTTACTCAGATTGGTCTTCTGTCTCCTCTCTTTTTGTGCCTCTGCCCCACAGCTGCTGCCATCTGAATGGTGACTGTGGCCCCTGCAGAAGCATGTGGCTAAACCTCCACCAGGGGGCGATAGAGCTCCTCCAAATCAAGCCGCTGACCCTAGAGAAAAATTGGTGAAAGTCAGAGCAGTCGCCCCAAAAATGTTTACCAATTGGAGTCTTTTCTGCTGTCATTTCTCAGGAAATTGTCAGGAAGCAACTTTCCCAGGACAGGGGCACCCTGAGGTCCAGGTCCACTGAGCTGTGGGGGCGGCGTGGCCCTGTCATAGGTTCTTGCTACCCTGGGCAGCTTCCCCGCGTGGGGAGACTGAGCCCCAGTCCTGGAGTCCACGGTCCCAGAGTCTCTACTTCTAGGCTGATTCCTAGCAGCTGAGTCCCATCCCTTCTCTGAGCGTCGTTTCCTGACCTGTCGTGCCTGCCTTGCAGGCCGTCGTGGGGAGCAGAAGTGTGGGTGTGTGTCTGTGCATCTGTGTCTTTGCGCAGGCACTTTACCTAGAATTCTTAGGATCATTATCACCAGCTTTACTTTTCCCAACCATTTTTTCCTCCTTTTTTTCTCTTCTTCCTTCTGCCAGAGCAAGGTCCCCCATCCTAAGCACAGTAGTTTTCTCAGCATCGAATCCCTCAGTGGGACCCTCTGCAGAGGGAGTTTCTCTTGTATTTATTATGCATGACTGAGAAGGAGAGCTGGTGCCCTCATTTCTCTTTCTCTTAGTGACTTGGGGTGGGGGATCCCTGACAGGCATTCACTCTGCTGCTTCTGGAGAAGGCTCTGAGTTGTGCTGTGCTGTGCTGTGGGGCGTTGAGTCTTTTATTCCCTGTGGCAGCCCTGAGATTGTGATCTCCCTGAGGGCAGCACCCAGCCTTGCTTCTGTCTGCGTGGCTTGAGTGCTTAGGCCTTTTGGCCTAGGGAGGAGGAGAGAAGGGGAAGGAAAGGTAGAGGAACTTCACTTCATAGGTGTGGAGTCCTGGCCATGACGTGATGCAGCACCCCAAGCAGGGTTGGTTCTGCAGTGACCGGCAGAGTGGAGAACTGAGTCAGATTGCCCATGGCGGTGCTCACAGATCCAAAACAGGCTGGGCGCAGTGGCTCATGCCTGTAATCCCAGCACTTTGGGAGGCCAAGGCAGTTGAATCACTTGAAGTCAGGAGTTCGAGACCAGCCTGACCAACATGGCGAAGCCCTGTCTCTACCAAAAATACAAAAATTAGCTGGGCGTGGTGGCACGCGCCTGCAATCCCAGCTACTCGGAGGCTGAGGCAGAAGAATCACTTGAACCCAGGAGACAGAGGTTGCAGTGAGCCAAGATCACGCCACTGCACTCCAGCCTGGGTGATAGAGCGAGAGTCCATCTCAAAAAAAAAAAAAAAAAAGAAAAGAACCAAAACCAGTGTCTGCTTGGTTGGGCTCGGTGGTGCATGCCTATAATCCCAGCATTCTGGGAACCTGAAGCAAGAGGATCACTTGAGCTCCCAGAAATTGGAGAGAGCAGCCTAGGCAACATAGCAAGACCCTGTCCCTACAAAAACAAACAAAATGAGTGTCTGCTTGTTGGCAAGCAGCACAGTGAGTGGGATGAGAGCTGGGCTTTGGGGTCAGGCAGGCATCTGGGTGGGGGCGCTCTCTCCTCCAATAATCTGTCAAATGGGGACAGTGCCAGTAGCTGCCTCACATCAGTTGAGAATTAAATGAAACACCATAGTGCTCTTTTTTTTTTTTTTTTTTTTTTTGACGGAGTCTTGCTCTGTTGCCCAGGCTGGAGTGCAGTGGCGTGATCTCAGCTCACTGCAACCTCTGCCACCTGGGTTCAAGTGATTCTCCTGCTTCAGCCTCCCGAGTAGCTGGGACTACAGGAGCTTACCACCACACCCAGCTAATTTTTGTGTTTTTAGTAGAGACAGGGTTTCACCATGTTGGCCAGGCTGGTCTCGAACTCCTGACCTGGTGATCCACCCTCCTCAGCCTCCCAAAGTGCTGGGATTACACACAGTGCTTTTTTAGGGTTAGTGTCTGTAGCCGTAGACAGGATCCCCTTGGTTGCCACCCAAAGACAAATATACCCAAAACCCTTTGAGGATGAGCAGTCGCCCCTCTCCCAGAAAAGTGAAGTGGGATCAGATAATCTGCTCCAGGGATTCTTACCTTCATCACAGAAAAACATCACAGAATGACAGGAACGCCGATCCTCAGCCTCCCAGAGCGTGCCCAGGCAGTGTTAGGTGGGGGAGAACCTGGCTGCAGGCCCGGTGCTATTGTACCCCTAGCATGGATGGCACTAGCTCACACTTAGGAGCTCCCACTGGGTACCAGGCGCTTGCTTCCTGTGCATCACAGATAGTACTGAAGTGGATGTGCTTACGCCGCCTACTTTCCAATAAGGACTCTGAGGCTCAGGGAGGTTCAGCAGGCTGGCCAAAGGTTTAAAGAGTTCCAGACCTGAGACTGAAACCCAGAGCACTCAGAGTCTAGCAGCTATTCCCTTGGCCCTTTCCTTCCCTTAGAGGAGTTCTCATTCTTAGGATTGTGGCGTGATAGATAGAACGTTGACTCCAAACTGCTCATTTTATCAATAAGGAAACTACCCTGCAGACAGCTGCCCCTTGTCTGGCTATGGCAGGCCAGGGTGAGAATGCAGGCTTCCTTCTGTCGTCTGTCCCTGCAGCCACCACAGTCACCCTTCCATGCTGGCTTTGCTGCAGCAGCTCTGAGTGAGGTCTGCTCTTTGGCCCAGGACTTTTGCCTCCTCTGTGAGGGCTGGAAGCCCGATGTTCTCCAACCAAATGATTTGCTCACCCTGCACACTAAGGCAATTACTGGTGGAATTGCAGTGAGAGAAAGGGAGGCGTGTTTTTTTTTTGAGACTGAGTCTCACTCTGTTGGCCGGGCTGGAATGCAATGGCGTGATCTCGTCCCACTGGAACCTCTGCCTCCCAGGTTCAAGCGATTCTCACTGCCTCAGCCTCCTGAGTAGCTGGGATTACAGGCACCTGCCACCACACCCAACTGATTTTTGTGTTTTTAGTAGAGACAGGGTTTCACCATGTTGGCCAGGCTGGTCTTGAACTCCTGACCTAAGGTGATCTGCTCATCTCAGCCTCCCTAAGTGCTGAGATTACTGGCAGGAGCCACCGCCCAGCTGCAAATGAGGCCTTTATTGCAGGGCACCAAGCAAGAAGAATCCGGCAGCTCATGCTTAAGACCCAAACTCCCAGAATTCTTATGGGTAAGGGTATTTAAAGGCCGGGAGCCAGAGGTTATAGGCAAAGTTTTAAATCAACATGTGGAGGCTATATATTGGCCTAAAAAGGCAGGATGTCTCCAAGGGATGGGGGCACAGATCATAGGTGACTTCAAAGATTTTCTGATTTGCGATTGGTTAAGGAGGTGAAGCTTTGTCTACAAATTTGGAATCAGCAAAAAAGAATGCTAGCTATGACCTGTGGGCGTGTCCTCCAGGCCCTTCAGGGAGAAATTTAGAACAAAGAATTGATCTAAAGAGTGGCCAGAGTGCCGTTTTCAGTTCCCCTTATCTGCGGTCTCAGTGCCAGGGGGAACCGTTTGGTGGGGATCCAGGTTTCTGAAAAGCACCTCAGGGGCTTATGTTAAGATGTTATCTTTAGGCTGGGCGCAGTGGCTCACGCCTGTAATCCCAGCAATTTGAGAGGCTGAGGCAGGTGGATCAATTGAGCTCAAAAGTTCAAGACTAGCCTGGCCAACATGGTGAAACCCCGTCTCTACTAAAAATAGAAAAATTAGCCGGGCATAGTGGCAGCTGTAATCCCAGCTACTCGGGAGGGTGAGGCAGGAGAATTGCTTGAACCCATGAGGTAGAGGTTACAGTGAGCCAAGATCACACCACTGCACTTCAGCCTGGGCAACAGAGCAAGACTCTGTCTCAAAAAAAAAAAAAAAAAAAAAAAAAAGGATGTTATCTTTAGTTTCTCTGGGGAAAGCAGACGTTCTCTGATCCTGACTTCCTTGGCTATTGTTTTAAGCTAACTATGACCTTCTTGCTTATCAAGTTGCTCATTTGCTTCTCAGGGCTAGCTAGGTGCCTGGAATTTCTTGAAGAGACTCAAGAGTTTCCTTTATTTCCGTGCTTAGGGACCTGCAGGCCCCTAGAGCGACCCCCGCTCTGACTCGATGTCAGCCAGGGCTTCAGTCTGGACCCGAGCGTTCCCATCAGCAGTAGCAGGAGACCTGCGGTGGCAGCGACCACTCACCAGCAGCAGCCCGGCCTCGCTAACCATCGTCTCTATGCGGGGGTCCCTTTCTCCTGTGGCTTCCTCTCAGTTGCCCCCATAGGTACAGCCACAGCCATGAGGCAGGATCCGTTTACAACAATTGTGGAGAACATGCATGGGTTGTCTCCAGCCCCTTTCTTGGCCTTTTGTGGATTTGCCCACTTAGAACAATTGTGGAACTAGCTTATTGACCCTTTCCCTGTGCTTCTGGCTGCCTTTTCTGCCCAGGGTCCAGGGCTCTTGTTTGGGTGCTGTTGAGGTAAAAGCTGCCTCTTCTGGATGCCCACCATGTGCTTACCACAAGCCCACCTGAACCAGCCCTGCCCACAAGGCCTCTGAACCTGTCATTAACTGCAGGGCAGGTGGTTTTAGCCTCTTTTTACATATCAGGAACCCCCCACCACCAAGTGAGGGGAAGTCCCCTGCCTGAGGCTCCCGCTGTCAGTGATAACTGGAGCCTGTCATCCAGGATCCAAATTCCATGCCTGGGGAACCAGCTGCAGAATTCAGGCTCAGCCTCCGGGACGTTTTCTTCCCTTGTTCTTTGTCTCCGCTGCACCCTGCTGCCTCTGCCACATTCCTAAGTGAGTTCTGGTGGGAAATCATTTCTGCCGCAACTGGTAGTGCCCACGGTTCAGGGCCACATTTTTTTTTTTTTTTTTTTTTTGAGATGGAGTCTTGCCCTGTCCCCCAGGCAGGAGTGCAGTGGTGCAGTCTCGGCTCACTACAACTTCTGCCTCCCGGGTTCAAGCAGTTCTCCGGCCTCGGCCTCCCAAGTAGCTGGGATTACAGGCGCCTGTCACCATGCCCAGCTAATTTTTGTATTTTAGAGAGACGGGGTTTTGTGATATTGGCCAGGCTGGTCTCAAACTCCTGAGCTCAGTGATCCACCCACCTCAGCCTCCAAAGTGCTGGGATTAAGGCATTAGCCACCGCACCCGGCCGTATTTTACCAGTGTCATAGAGGAACTGCCACTGGCGTTGGGTACAGTGGCTCATGCCTGTAATTCTAGCACTTTGGGAGGCCAAGGTAGGAGGATCACTTGAGCCCAGGAGTTTGAGGCCAGCCTGGGAAACATAGTGAGACCCTATCTCTACAAAAAAAAAAATATATAAAAAATTAACGAGGCGTGGTAGTGCACGCCTGTAGTCCCAGCTACTTAGCAGGCCGAGTCAGAAGGATCACTTGAGTCCAGAAGGTTGAGGCTGCAGTGAGCCATGATCATGACACTGCACTCCAGCCTGGGTGACAGAGCAAGACCCTGTCTCAAAGAAAAACACAAACAAAAAAAGAAGGAACTGACCCCGGCAGGCGTCCTTGGTCAGGCCAGAGCTGCCCTTGTTTGGGATGATGGATGGGAGATGGATAAATTATGGAAACCAGATATAAAGCCAGGGTCTCAGTAAATAGTCATTGAATGAAATAATTCTGAGTTCAAGTCCTAAAGGAAAGCATTGGTAGCCTTTGGAATTCTACTGGGAGGGTCTGCTCACAGCGCCATCGACTGACTCTTAGATGTCCTGTGTACCTACCTGCACCATCCTAGATGCTGCATGAAGATATGAAGGAATCAGGAGATAATTTTCTACTTTCATGAAAACTGGTTGAATCCTAAAATATCATAGAATATTTAGCAGTTTTGTTACTAAAACAGTTTAAGAAGGTGGCCTCCCAGAATTCAGGTTAATCTCTTTCCTGTGTTCTATTTCCTGCAATACATGTAGCTGCCACCAGATGGTACTGATGTTCCGATAAAGGCTGGTAAATTCCTTATCAGCCTCTTTGGAAAACAGTACTTTGGGCTGGGCGCGGTGGGCTCACACCTGTAATCCCAGCACTTTGGGAGGTCAAGGTGGGTGGATCATTTGAGGTCAGGAGTTGAAACCAGCCTAACATGGTGAAACCCATCTCTACTTAAAATACAAAAAAAAAAAAATTAGCCAGGCGTGGTGGTGCATGTGTGTAATCCCAGCTACTTGGGAGGCTGAGGCAGAAAAACTGCTTGAGCTCAACAGTGGAGGTTGCAGTGAGCCAAGATTTTGCTACTGCTTAGGGCCCTGCAGGCCCCTAGAGAGACCCCCGCTCTGACTCGATGTCAGCCAGGACTTCAGTCTGGACCCGGGTGTTCCCATCAGCAGTAGCAGTAGACCTGCAGTGGCAGCAACCACTTCCAGCCTAGGGGACAGAGTGAAACTCTATCTTAAAAAATAATTTAAAAAAAAAATTTTTTTAAAACAAGAAAACCAGTGTTTTGTCAAGTTGAATATAGGCCAGGCACGGTAGCTCACGCCTGTAATCCCAGCACTTTGGGAGGCCAAGGTGGGCAGATCACGAGGTCAGGAGATCGAGACCATCCTGGCCAACATGGTGAAACCCCGTCTCTACTAAAAAATACAAAAATTAGCTGGGAGTGGTGGTGCACGCCTCTAGTCCCAGTTACTCGGGAGGCTGAGGCAGGAGAATTGCTTGAACCCGGAGGCAGAGGTTGCAGTGAGCTGAGATCATGCCACTGCACTCCAGCCTGGCGACAGAGCGAGACTCCGTCTCACAAAAACAAAAAGTTGAAGATAGTCGGCGCACCCCATGACCCAGCACTTCAATCCACAGGGCTAGGGTACATGCACATGCAGTGAAATGCCACTAGCAGTACTGTCTGTAACAGTCCCAAACTAGAGACGGTCAGCAGGAGAATGGATACTGACATCATGGGATATTTCCACTATTTAGCAACGAAACTGAAATCTACAGTTGCATGCCGCAATCTTACAAACATAGTATTTAGCAAATGATGCTAGACACATAGTAATACAGTGTAACCAGGAAGGTGTGTGTCTCTGAGGGAGGGAGAGGATTGGATCAGAAAGGCACATGGGAAGGCTTATGGATCACCTTGATGCTGGCTACACAGGCACTTGCTTTCTCATTGATAAACTCTGCATGTATGTGCTGGCACTATTCTGTATGTGAGGGCTACAGGTCTGGTACTGCCAACCTCTGGGCTCTGAACAGGTGGATGCTTACTCCACATCACCTGTGTGTCCAAACAAGATGCGCTAATCACATCATTTCATTTCTGTGCCAGTTTTACTGGTGAAGAAACCAAGGCTTAGAGAAATTGAGTAGCTGGCTCTGGTTAACTGGTCCTCAGTGGCAGTGCTGAGATCCTCACTGGATCTTCCTGGCACAGAGCCTTGGGTGGCTACCCCATATCTCCTCTTACTGATCCTGGGTCACATGTCTTTCTGCTTAGAAATTCTCCTGCTTGGCCAGGCACTATGGCTCATCCCAAAGTGCTGTGGCTCAATCCCAGCACTTTGGGAGGTCGAGGTGGGCGGATCACGAGGTCAGGAGATCGAGACCATCCTGGCTAACATGGTAAAACCCTGTCTCTACTAAAACTACAAAAAGTTAGCTGGGCATGATGGTAAGCACCTATAGTCCCAGATGCTCGGGAGGCTGAGGAAGAAGAATTGCTTGAAACCGGGAGGCGGAGGTTGCAGTGAGCTGAGATCGCACCACTGCGCTCCAACTTGGGCTACAGAGAGACTCTGTCTCAAAAAAAAAAAAAATTGTTCTAAGGTGATGATGCATTATAGATTTTGTTTTAGTTTTTTATTTTATTTATTTATTTTTGAAACAGTCTTGCTCTGTTACCCAGGCTGGAGTGCAGTGGCACAATCTCGGCTCACTGCAACCTCTGCCTCCCTGGTTCAAGAGAGTCTCCTCCTCAGACTCCCAAGTAGCTGAGATTACAGGCACGCACCACCATGTCCAACTAATTTTTGTATTTTTAGTAGAGGTGGAGTTTCACCATGTTGGCCAGGCTGGTCTCGAACTCAGATGATCCACCCACCTCAGCCTCCCAAAGTGCTGGGATTACAAGCATGAGCCACCATGCCCAGCCTTGTTTTATTTTTTTACATTTAAGAAAGGGGAAAAAGCACATCAGCCATTGAACTGAGAAGGAAAGGGATTTGTGCCCACTTTCAGAAGGCTGGGCTGTGGCAGGCTGGAGCAGGCAGGCAGGCGTTTCTGAAAGCTTGAGAGAACGGGAAGCCGGAATGGGGTTTGGATCCCTTGTACTAGGGCAAGCTTCTCTCTGGCCTGGGTCCCTTCCTGGGGCTCATGGGCCGGGGAGCTGGGGAGGAAGGCTGGGGCTGCAGCATACAGACTCTTCCTTGTTCTCCCACAGGAGGCCTGTGCAACCTGTGCCCAGACAGGGCCAACAAGGAACACATCCTGCAGGCAGGAGGCATCTCTCTCATCATCAACTGCCTGTCCAGCCCCAACGAGGAGACGGTGCTGTCCGCCATCACCACACTCATACACCTGAGCGCACCGGGCCCCTGCTGCCCGCCAGAGCTCACCGCCGCACCCGTGGTGCAATGCATGCTGCGTTTCTCCCTCTCAGCCAGTGCCAGGCTCCGGAACCTGGCGCAGATCTTCCTGGAGGACTTCTGCTCCCCCAGCCAGGTGGCTGAGGCCCGCAGCCGGCAGGCGCACTCTGCCCTGGGTATCCCACTGCCGAGGAGTGTGTCCCCACAGCAGCGCTGATCCATGGAGACCTCCAGAGACTCTAGCACTCCTACTGCTGGAGACCACGGGCCTGGTGTGGACACAGGACACAGGGCACGGGGGGAGGACATGCTGCCCAAGTGGTGCCTTTTCGGCCATTGGAAAGGCGAGTTCTTTCAGCAGGACAGGCATTTACACTGTGATGAAATGCCATTCAGTTAAGGAAGTCAGACTCAGAGACACATGAAGAAATTGGAGCTGCTTCCATAGTCCTGTACTCCACCCTATGTCCAGTGCCACCACTGCCAGGCGGTGGTGTAAGCAGCAGCTACATGGCCAGGCACAGTGGCTCACGCCTGTAATCTCAGCACTTTGGGAGGCTGAGGCAGGCGGATCATGAGGTCAAGAGATCGAGACCATCCTGGCCAACATGGTGAAGCCCTGTCTCTACTAAAATACAAAAATTAGCCAGGCATGGTGGCACACGCCTGTATCCCAGCTATTCGGGAGGCTGAGGCAGGAGAATGCTTGAACCCAGGAGGCAGAGGTTGCAGTGAGCCGAGATTGCGCCACTACACTCCAGCCTGGCGCCTGGTGACAGAACAAGACTGTATCTCAAAAAAAAAAAAAGAAAAAGCAGCCACATGTCTGGACCCAGAGGTTTTGCAGGACAGTGTTCTCAGGAACTGGGACTGAGGCTTAAGAGAGCTACCTTCTTAGCAGGAAATAAGGGATTCACTTTAACAGAAGTGTCCGGAGTAGTTTTCAGGGACAGGAATGAGATGCCTCATGGTGAAAGGATCTTGTCCTGGGAAGGTGTGGTGCCCCCTTGAGGGCTGTGGAGGATGGATACCTCCCCCAGGGGCTCTCCAGGCCGGGCATTTGGGTGTGGGGGATGCCAACCTGGATAACCTGTGGCCCAGCATGAATCGTCTACCCAGCCCTGCTTTCTGCCAGGCACCACATAAGGGACTCCAAGATGAAGATGGGGTCCCTGCCCTTGAGTGACACAGCCCAGTGACTTAACATGGCCATCAGGCATCAAGAACAAGGCCGTGCGGGTGATGACACATCGGAATGGAGGCATGACCCTGGGGAGCTGCATCTTCCCCCTCGCCCTCCTCCTCCACCGTCATACTCAGTGATGGGGAGCCCCTACCCCAGGAGTATATCTCGTGAGGGCATCAGGGACACAGTGAAAGAGTGGTGCTCAAGGGAGACAGGAAGAGACAGCAACATAAAAGGAGGTGGCTCCGTGTCCTCGCTGCGCCCCTGGTCAACAACAGAAGGTATGTGGGACCCGACGGAAAGCTGGAGCTCAGGGAAAATGGGGGGTCCTTCCCTCTTGCGTACCCCCTCAAGGCTGACCCCTTAGATGGCCCAGGAATGGCAAGTGCTACAGGAATGGTATCCACATGGGCATGGAAATGGGGCAGATTTGGGGGCCGCTGGATTCAGGGGAGGGCAGCGCTCATCAGCACCCATCCAGGGAGCCTGTGCCTTTACATTCCCAAATAAAGGGTACTCGAAGACTAGAAAGCCAAGGTCTTTTATTAAAAGGGTCCCAACTAGTTTTCCCACTCTGTTTCCATGCCAGCCAGGGTCCAGGGGCAGCCTCTCGGGAGGTACCAGGGGCTGGGCCTGTGGTCTGGCAGCACAGAGGTTACGCTGTCTGCCTGCTCCATTCCATGGGGCCAGAGGCACCAGCACGATGCCACCCTGACTCGGCTCTGCAGTGGCCCCTGCGGGCCTGCCCTTCCTTCAGCTCCAGCCGCTGTCCGCGGCATCCCTGCTCATTCCCGCTGCGCAGCTCCTCGCTTGCTGTCTAAGATCTCCCTCCAGTTGTCACTCCAGGAGAGCAGCCGTCTCCTGGGTGGGGGTAGGACCAGGTGCCGATTGTGGCAGCAGGTGAACAAGATGTGCTCCCAGCTTGGGGTCTCCTCATGGCCTAGGACAGGAAAGGCAGCCCGCTGTTATCTGGTTATTTTTACTCCCTCTCCCTACTCCGGGGTAGGCCAGAGGCCTGGAGGCTGCCAAGGATGACGGATCCAACCTTGAATTGTGTCCTTGTCATCAATGAGCAGGTCCCCCAAGACCACCGTCTTGTCCCTTGTCAGGATAATTCGCTCTAGGAACTGGGGCCCCAGGTGCTGCTCCACCCCAGCGGTACTGTGTAGGAGACACAGGTCTGTCAGTAGGGCCTGTTGGGAGCCGGAATTCAGGGGCAAGGAGTGGGGCCTAAGCCCTTGAGAGCCCCACCCCCACCCCCAACCTTCTGGTTTCTGGTGGTTTCTTTTAAAATCAGGATTTAGGCAGCTCCATGTGCGGTGGGGGGCCGGGCAGCCACACCTTCTCACCCACACAGTGGTCGTACTTCAGCAGGGGGCTGGTGCAGATGAAGACCTCCGTGCTGCGGAGGAGGAGGACGTGGTCACTGCTGGGAGCCGGGAGCCCGAGGCCCACCCAGGCCTCCACCCGCCCTCGCCCTCCTTACTCCTCCCTCGCCCTCCTTACTCCGGTAGGTCGTTCATCTCCCGCACGGCGTCCAAGGCCCCCGGGATGGGCTCCAGGTCCAGGAAAAAGCCTGGGGCTTCGTACACACTGGCCACTTTGTCCTGAAAGACAAGAGATCTGGGTCCCGGCTTCTGCCTCCGGCAGATCCAGCTCCAACGAGGACTCGCAGGGAGCCTCCTAGGGGCTCCGGGCTCCGGCTCAGGGCTGCGAAGGGCGCTTCGCTCAGGGGCACGCGCTCAAAGGCTCCTCCCCAGGATGCGCTGCCCGCGGGTTCTGGGTGAGAGCTCTGCTCCATTCACACAGAAGGGGGCGGCCCCGCGAACGGTGGTAGCCGGCCCTGCCTGGGTAGGGACCCCGCGCCCCCTACCGCCAGGTCGGGCCGCAGGGCGCGGTACTGCTCGCGGGCCAGGAAGCCGCGGCGCTGCTCCAGCGGCACGTGCGGCTCCCCGGGGAAACGGTCGCGAAAGCCCCGCAGGAGGCCGGTCTCGAAGTCGGCCAGGACTCCGTCCATGTCCACCAGCACGCGTATGCGCCGCGCCATCGCCGCCGGGCCGGGACTGCTGGCTCGTGGGGGCACCGGCCCAGCCGGAATCGCGGGGAGGGAGAAAAGGGGAAGGGAGCACCGCTTCCGGAACTGGGGCGCTAGGCGGGGCCGCCGAGTTGATTTGCATAGAACGCTGGGCCGCTTGTAAACTGGTGCCGGTGCAGGTGGCCCTGCGATTATGTAAGGCCTTCCTAGGGTTCGGGTGCAGGGACTGCTCTGAGGGGCCTTTTTCTGACCCTGCGCTTCTCGTACTCAGCCTTTGTCTCCATCAGCCGCCTCCCAAGTTTATAGCAGATGTACCCCACATTACTAGTAGGGGACCGACCTTCCAGGGGCCCAACAAAGGGATGCCCTAAAATACTGGGAAGCGCCGAGCGCAGTGGCTCACGCTTGTAAATCCCAGCACTTTGGTAGGCTGAGGCGGACGGATCACCTGAAGCCCGGAGTTCGAGACCAGCCTGACCAACAAGGAGAAACTCCCATCTCTACTAAAAATACAAAAATTAGTTGGGCACGGTGACGCATGCATGTAATCCCAGCTGCTTGGGAGGCTGAAGCAGGAGAATCGCCAGACTGGCGGACAGAGAGAGACTCCATCTCAAAAAAAAAAAAAAAAAAAAAAAAAAAAAATGGGAGTTTAAAGCCTGGTTTCGGCTGGGCGCGGTGGCTCACGCCTGTAATCCTAGCACTTTGGGAGGCCGAGGTGGGTGGATCACCTGAGGTCAGGAGTTCAAGACCAGCCTGGCCATCATGGTGAAACCCCATCTTAAAACAATAAATAAATAAATAAATAAAAATAAAGCCTGGTTTCCCCGGAAAGATTATTTTGATCAGGTACAAGTAATCAGGACTGCCCTCAGGACTTTATGTAGAACTAACATTGCTTACCTAGAACTGGCAGTTTCTACCCGCGTGTAGAAAATGCTTAACTGTGATAAATTTGACTCTCCTTTTTGTGGATTTCATGAAACTTCCTGACTCCACCCAAATCTATTTACCTACAAACTATAAAGCCAAGCACAATGGCTCAGGCTGGTAATCCCAGCATTCTGGGAGGCCCAGGCAGATCACTTGAGCCCAGGACTTCAAGACCAGCCTGAGCAACATAGGGAGACCCTGCCGCTACAATAAATCAGTAAGCTGGATATGGTGGTGCATGCCTGTGGTCCCAGCTACTCATGAGCCTGAGGCGGGAGGATCCCTTGAGACCAGGAAGTTGAGGCTACGCTGAGCCTTCATCCTGCCACTGCAGTCCAGCCTGAGTGACAGAGGGAGGCCCTGTGAGGGGAGGGGGAGCCAAAATTATAAACACAGATTTAAGTGGCCCATCTCACCAGCCCACTGATTCCTGTAACAGCAGCATCGCAAAAACAGTCTAAGAGGTCTCAAGTCAACATGCATACAACTCATAGATAACGTAGACATTTCGGAGGTCCAGACTTGCGACTTATTTCAAGGGGAAGCATTCTTGGGGACTGAGCCCTCAACCTGTGGAATCTAGCTATCTCCAGGTAGATGATTGTCAGAATTGAATTGGAGGGCCGGGCATGGTGGCTCATACCTGTACTCCCAGCACTTTGGGAAGTCCAGGCAGGCGGATCACTTGAGGTCAGGAGTTCAACACCAGCCTGGGCGACATGGCAAAATCTCATCTCTACTGAAAATACAAAAATTAGCTGGGTGTGGTGGTTGGTGCCTGTAGTCCCAGCTACTTGGGACGCTGAGGCAGGAGAATCGCTGGAACCTGAGAGGCAGAGGTTGCAGTGAGTGGAGATCATGCCACTACACTTCAGCCTGGGTGACAGAGTGAGACATCTTAAAAGAAAAAAAAAATTGGAGGACACTAGCTGGTATCCACTGCAGAACTGCTCCTGGTGGGGAGAAATCCCCACATACTAAAGCTGGAGAAGACTTCTGAGCTAGGATCTTGCTCTGCCACCCAGGCTGGAGTGTAGCAGTGGGATCTTGGTTCCTGCGGCCTCCATCTTGTGGGCTCAAGTGATCCTCCCACCTCAGCCTCCCGAGTATCTGGGACTAGAGGCATGTATCATCACACCCGCCTAATTTTGTTTTTCTTTTTTCTTGTATCTTTATTCTACGAATAATTTATTTTTTATTTTATTTTTTTTATTTTTGGTAGAGATGAGGTTTCACCATGTTGCCCAGGCTTAGAGAATACTTTAAAATGTTACTGCCCAGAACGAAGGGGAGGTAGCAGAAGAGTCTAACCTGCTTTAGAGACTTCTTCCGAGAGAGACTCACTTCTCTGTGGGTCTTCATCTGTTTTGTTTTTGTTTTTGAAGGAGGTCTTGCTATGTTGCAAAGGATAATCTCAAACCCCTGGGCTCCAGCATCCTCTTGCCTCAGCATCCCAAGTAGCTAATTACAGGCACACCCAGCTATTTTAACTTCAAATGACTCATCCAATCAGTGGGCAGGATTTATAGTGACAATAAGAAAAGCATCTAACCAGGGAGAACACTGAAACCATCTCAAAAAGAAGACACAGTACACAGTGTTTGAAAATGTGGATATTGTTTACTTGAAGCAACAGTCCAGGATTGTGAAGTACAACACACATTTTAAGGATGAGACTTTCCTTTCATGGTCAAGCACCAGCATCATGCACACAGCATCAAGTTATTTAAAACACCCCCCGCCCTCATGGGACCCCATTCCTAGCTGAAGACCCACTTTGGTGTGACTGCCTCCCTTGCTTCACTGCTTCTAGTTCCAGTCAGTTTCATTGTACATCCAAGCCACCTTCTGCATGAGAGCAGCAAGCTTTGCTCATCAGCCAGCCATGTTACTATCTGGCTACTACTTAAGGTTAAAAAATAGGCCGGTGCGGTGGCTCAAGCCTATCATCTCAACACTTTAGGAGGCCAAGGTGGGTGAATCATCTGAGGTCACTGAGACCAGCCTAGCCAACATGGTGAAACCCTGTCTCTACTATATATACAAAAAAATTAGCCGGGTGTGGTGGCAGGCACGTGTAATTCCAGCTACTCGGGAGGCTGAGGCAGGAGAATCGCTTGAATCCGGGAGACCGAGGTTGCAGTGAGCAGAGATTGTGCCACTGCACGCCAGTCTAGGCGACAGAGCGAGACTCCATCTCAAAAAAAAAAGGTTAAAAAATAAAGGGCAGTTTCTTTGCTTTGCAGGTGGCAAGGCATGAGGCACAGGCCTCTTCATTGTTCCACGTGGCACAGGAGGAGGCTCCGAGCAAAGGCCACTGGCAAGTTAGGGCAACACCAAGAAGGCTCTGCAGAGAGACACCCTGTGTGCCGGGGCCTGGCGGGAACGGTGCCTGTGGACTGGCGATGGTCTGTCCAGTTGAGGCTTGGTAAACCCAAGTAAAGTGTTAAAACCTCAGTACCAAAGATCTCCTAATACATCTGGAACCAAATTAATTTGTTCTTAAAAACACAGTACTAAGTGTCACAAAGCTTTCCCCTCCAATCTACTACTACAAAACACTCATGCCATGGCCCATAGACCCAGGAGTCAAGACAGAGAGAAACCTGTTCTTCAAAAGAAAAAAAAAGACAGCAGTACATAAAGTGCTTCTTTTTAATGAAACAAATCCAAGAGATGTACAGTCAGGCTCAAGTTGTGCAGTTCACAAGCATGGAGGAAACAAACAAAATGACAGCGTTCAGGACAGTCAGTTAACCCAAGACAAGGCTGGACTTGCCACCAGGGGGATTTCTCCTGGATGGCACTGGGGCCGGGGCCACCGGGCTGGGCACAGGCGCGGCAGGCACAGGCTTTTCTTCACTCTGCCCCAGGCTGCCTTGCAAGTCTGTGTCCACATTTTCTATGAAACAGAATAGAAATAACACTCATAACCACAGGTATTTCCTGTTAAGATTAAGGGTCTGGGTTTTTTTGTTTTAATTTTCTGTTTGATGGTTGGAAACATACCTGAAAGTATAAAGAAAATATCATGATCTGCCATGTTCCCACTCCACAAAATTAACCATTGTTCATGTTTTCCCATATTTGTTGTTTACATTCTTTTCTAAATTACATGAATACATGAAGATGAAGATTTTAAACAAGAGGGGAACTCTAGCTCTCTTCCACCTCCAGACGGGTCCTGCTCTCACCATTCCCAGAGGTCCCACTGCAAGTCCTCAGCATCATTCTAGTTCACTTGTTTCATGGACATTTATTTATTTATATGTAACACTGTTTTGGTTACATTTAACATAAATGGTATCAATTTCCTTTGTTTTTACTCTAGAAGTATCCCGATATACTTACACACAGGGCTGTAATTCACCTTGCTCATTAACTGCATTTTTTCAAATCCCTCACTTCACTGTCAAGCTTAACTGCTATTTTATAGCAATTACCACATGATATAGTCTATTTATCCAGTTCTCTGACAGACAGCAAAAAAACAATCCAACCTTTCCAAACGAACTCTCATTAGGGTTGGCTCCAAAACTAGAAAAAACACTGATTCAGGCCGGGTGTTGTGGCTCATGCCTGTAATCCCAGCACTTCGGGAGGGCAGATCACAAGGTCAAGAGACAGAGACCATCCTGGCCAACATGGTGAGACCCATCTCCACTTAAAAATACAAAAATGAGCTGGGCATGGTGGCACGCGCCTATAGTCCCAGCTACTCAGGAGGCTGAGGCAGGAGAATTGCTTCAATCTGTGAAGCGGAGGTTGCAGTGAGCCAAGATGGTGCCACTGCACTCCAGCCTGGCGCCTGGCGACAGAGCAAGACTCTGTCTAAAAAAAAAAAAATAAGAAAAAACACTGATTCAAAGGGAAGAATGAGGCCGGACACAGTGGCTCATTTGGGAGGCCGAGGCAGGCAGATCACAAGGTCAGGAGATCAAGACCATCCTGGTTAACATGGTGAAACCCCACCTCTACTAAAAATACAAAAATTAGCTAGGCGTGGTGGCACACACCTGTAGTCTCAGCTACTTGGGAGGCTGAGGCAGGAGAATCGCCTGAACCCAGGAAGTGGAGTTGCAGTGAGCTGAGATCACACCACTGCAACTCCAGCCTGGGCAACAGAGAGGGACTCCGTCTAAAAAAAAATAAATAACAGACTGAAGAATGAATGCAAAAACTCTGTATTTTCTGTGAAAGGAAATTTTTACTAAGAGCTTAATAGCTGAATTACTTTTAGTTTAGTTTTTTTGGAGGGTAGGGGGATGGATATTGAGACGGGGTCTCACGCTATGGCCCAGGCTGCGGTGCAGTGGCTCAATTACAGACCACTGTAGCTTCAAAGTCCTGGGCTCAAGCAATCCTACATCAGTCTCCCAAACAGCTGGGGCTACAGGTGCACAACACCACACCTGGCTTTTTTTTTTTTTTTTAAGAGATGGAGTCTCCTTATCTTGCCCAGGCTGGTCTTGAATTCCTGGCTCGAGTGATCCTCCTATCTCAGCTTCCCTACATGCTGGGATTACAGGCATGAGGCACCTTCACCCTTCACCCAGCCTAGTTTTCTTTTCTTTCTTAGGTTTTTTTTTTTTTCTGAGACAGGTTCTTAACCTCCGCCTCCTGGCTTCAAGCAATTCTCCTACCTCAGCCTCCCGAGTAGCTGGGATTACAGTTGCGCACCACCATGCCAGATTAATTTTCGTATCTTTAGTACAGACAGGGTTTTGCTATGTTGGCCAGGCTGGTCTTGAACTGCTGGCCTCAAGTGATCTGCCCACTTTGGCCTCCCAAAGTGCTGGGATTATAGGCATTAAGCCACTGCACCTGGCCTAGTTTTCTTTTTTTTAATTTTTTCTTTTTGAGATGGAGTCTCGCTCTGTCGCCCAGGCTAGAGTGCAGTGGCACAATGTCGGCTCCTGCAACCTCCGTCTCCAGGGTTCAAGCGATTCTTCTGCCTCAGCCTCCCAAGTAGCTGGGACTATAAGCTACTTGGGAGCTGAGCCACCATACCCAGCTAATTTTTCTATTTTTAGTAGAGATGAGGTTTCACCATATTGGCCAGGCTGGTCTCGAACTCATGATCTCATGATCCGCCTGCCTAGGCCTCCCAAAGTGCTGGGATTACAGGCGTGAGCCACCACGCCTGGCCTTTTTTTTTTTCCCCCCCATTTTTTGAGACAGGGTGGTTTCACTCTTGTTTTCCAGGCTGGAGTACAGCAGCACAGTCTCGGCTCACCGAAAGCTGTGCCTCCCAGGTTCAAGTGATTCTCCTGCCTCAGCCTCCCAAGTAGCTGGGGTTACAGGTGCCCACCACCCCACTATGCTCGACTACTTTTTTGTATTTTTAGTAGAGGCAAAGTTTCACTGTGTTGGCCAGGCTGGTCTTGAACTCCTGACCTCAGGTGATCTACCCGCCTCGGCCTCCCAAAGGGCTGCGATTATAGGCGTGAGCCACTTGACCCAGCCGAGCAGAAGTCTTTGAACTAAAAATACATATTCTTAGATCCGAAACACAACAAAATCTCAGGAATAGGCTACTTTTAACATTTCATGATTTTCTGGGACATTCTATGGAAGTAACATATAAAATGTTCTATACAATGTGACTACAAGCAAAACTAGAATATGAAGCTTTCCAGAATGACAGCCATCATAATTATGAACTGAAACTCAGAGAGGGTCACCTATTAGTTTCCTATGGTTACATCCACTGTAAAAGCAGCAAGATCAAATGCAGTGGATCAGACACACAAGTCCTGCAGTAAGTGTCCCTGAAATAACCTAAATTGTAAATATAAAAGAAAAACAAAACTCCACATTTAAAAAACTCTAGAATTCAGACTAAGGCAACTTATTAGTTGAAGTAGTTTCATTTCTGCTGGTGGGACATGGCCTTCTGCTGTACATATAGGATCTGACTGAATTCTTCATTCTCTGTCTGAATCAAGCAGTTAATGAATATTCTGAAGAACCAAACATAATCTTACAGCCCTTCGGTTTATTTGCACAAAATGCTCTTTGGATGAATCAAGCTCAATCCTACTAATCTTATATTTGTCTTACATTATTAATAGAACTGTTTTGTTTTTCACAAATATATAACATACCAATAAAGAACCAAAAAGCACACAGGGAGCCTAAACAAGCAGCAGCAGGCCTTAATTAAATCAAAACGTCGGTCCAGGCCAGGCGTGGCTCACGCCTGTAATCCCAGCACTTTGGGAGGCCGAGGCGGGCGGATCACCTGAGGTCAGGAGTTCCAGACCAGCCTGGCCAACATAGTGAAACCCTGTCTCTACTACAAATGCAAAAATTAGCTGGGCATGGTGACCGGTGCCTGTAATCCCAGCTCCTCGGGAGGCTGAGGCAGGAGAATGGCTTGAACCCGGGAGTCGGAGGTTGCAGTGAGCCAAGATGCACACCATTGCACTCCAGCCTGGTGGACAAGAGCAAGACTTTGTCTCAAAATAACTAAATGTCCAGTCAGAAATAGTCCAGCTACAGAAGAGGGAGGTTAGTTTGTTACTAGCCTATAATGAGACAAGTACAGGAATTGAGATTGTTTAGAAACTTTTATACCAATTTGATGCAGAAAGCTTTTGTCTGCTGAATATTTAAATGAAACTATTTCTACCAAAATATACATTTTAGCCACTCCTGACTTGTCTCTCTTCTTTGGCATATCAATAAGATAACTGAACAAAGACACCTCTATCTGAATAGAAGAAAATGACTCATTGTAAGCATCAAAGAATGAGAACTGGAAGAAAAGTAGCAGACCATCTAACCTGCCTGCAGTTAGGGAAAGACTTTCCTGCCTGAAATTCCTGGACTTTCTCCCTCTTAAAAATTTCTCAAGATGGAAACTCCAAAGGTCATTCCTGTAGCCACTCCTGTGTTTAACTGCCCAGGAAGTAAAAGCAATCTCCCTTATATCCAAAGGGAATCCATCTTATTTAAACTGAATTGGGGTTGACCTTTAATCCTCCAGATGTATCTTATTACTGTACCCCAGCCAGGCACAGTGGCTCACACCTATAATCCCGGTATTTTGGGAGGCCAAGGCAGGAAGATGAATAGGAACCTAGGACCAGCCTGGGAAACATGGCAAAACCCTGTCTCTACAAAAACTACAAAAATTGGCTGGCGCAGTGGCTCATGCCCATAATCCCAGCACTTTGGAAGGCCAAGGCAGGAGGATCACCTGCGGTCAGGAGTTTGAGACCAGCCTGGCCAACATGGCGACACACCAACTCTACTAAAAATACAAAAATTAGCCAGGCATGGTAGCACACACCTATAGTCCCAACCACTCAGGAAGCTGAAGCAGGAGACTCACTTAAACCCAGGAGGTGGAAGTTGCAGTGACCTAAGATCATGCCACTGCACTTCAGAATGGGGGACAGAGATCTGGCTCAATTTAAAAAGAGGCTGGGTTCGGTGGCTCACACCTGTAATCCCAGCACTTTGGGAGGCCGAGGGGGGGTGGATCATAACGTCAGGAGAGCAAGATTATCCTGGCCAACATGGTGAAACCCCATCTCTACTAAAATAAAAAAAATTAGCCAGGTGTGGTGGCGCATGCCTGTAGTCCCAGATACTCGGGAAGCTGAGGCAGGAAAAATCGCTTGAACCTGGGAGGCAGAGGTTACAGTGAGCTGAGATCTTGCCACTGCACTCCAGCCTGGCAACAGAGCGAGACTCCATCTCAAAAAAAAAAAAAAAAAAAAAAAGTTTCTTTTCTTGAATGAACTGCTTAAAAAAAAAAAAAAAAAAAAAGAACAGGTGACCACTGGGGGAAAAAGAAAGGAAGGACTTAGGTGTTTATGACCAGCCTGGCCAACATGGCAAAAACTGTGTCTACTAAAAATACAAAAAAATTAAAAAATAGCTGAGCGAGGCCAGGTGCAGTGGCTCACTCCAGTAATCCCAGCACTTAGGGAGGCAGGGGTGGGCGGATTGCCTAAGGTCAGGAGTTCAAGGCCAGCCTGGCTAACATGGTGAAACCCTGTCTCTACTAGAAATACAAAAAATAACCAGGTGTGGTGGCACATGCCTGTAGACCCAGCTACTCAGAGGCTGAGGAGAATCGCCTGAACCCAGGAGGTAGAAATCACACCACTGCACTCAGAGCAAGACTGTCTCAAAAAAAAGTAGTAAATAATAAATTTAGAAAATTAGGCTGGGCACAGTGGCTCACAAGATCAAGAGATTGAGACCATCCTGGCCAACATGGTGAAACCCTGTCTCTAATAAAAATACAAAAATTAGCTGGGCGTGGTGGCATGTGCCTGTAGTCCCAGCTACTCAGGAGGCTGAGGCAGGAGAATCGCTTGAACCCAGGAGGCAGAGACTGCAGTGAACGGAGATTGCGCCACTGCATTCCAGCCTGGCAACAGAGCGAGACTCCGTCTCAAAAAAAAAAAAAGATTAACTGTTTCACACACACACACACACACACACACACACACATACATATACACACACCCACCCCTGTGTGTTTTCGTCCACAGCTACTGGCCAGTAACCCCCATAACCCCCTTGCTACAGTCTTTTGGAGCAGTCCTCAGGAAACAGAATCTCTCTGTGGCCTCCGTCTTCCTTCTGCCTGCCCAGGGCGGGGCTGTAATCTGATGGCAGGTCAAAAGACCCTCAATCCAGAGGGTCCTGCTGCATACCCTGGAGGAAAGAATGCTATAGAGAGGCCAAGGAGAATCTGAACAGATGGGCCTTGCTGGGTTTCCCCACTCTGTCCACTGGTATAAAATCAAACCCTTTTTGACTAATCACATTTCTGTACAGTTGTCAATTATGCCAAAAAAACAAAAGGGGCCAGGCATGGTGGCTCACGCCCGGAATCCCAGCTACACGGGAGACTGAGGCAGAAGAATCATTTGAACCTGGGACGTGGAGGTCGCAGTGAGCTAAGATCATGCCATTGCACTCCAGCCTGGGCAAAAAGAATGAAACTCAGCCAGGTGTGGTGGCTCCTGCCTGTAATCCTAGCACTTTGGGGGCTGAGGCGGGTGGATCACCTGAGATCAGGAGTTCAAGACCAGCCTGGCCAACATGGCGAAACCCAGTCTCTCTTAAAAATACAAAAATTAGCCAGGTGTGGTGGCACACGCCTGTAACCCTAGCTACTGGGGAGGCTGAGGAGGAGAATTGCTTGAACCTGGGAGGTGGAGGTTGCAGTGAGGCAAGACTGCACCACTGCACTCCAGCCTGTGCAACAGAAGCAAGACTCTACCTCAAAAAAAGAAGAAAAGAAAAGAAACAGTGTGTAAGAAGGCAGGAGAGGAATTTGCTTCTTCAGCCTTTCTGTGTGTCCTTGTAAGCACTACACCACAAAACATATAAGGGTAGGAAAAGGCCTTAAGAGGAAGCTGCTGCTTCCGTCTAGACCAGAGGGCCTTGTGACTGCCGCACTCACCGACTGCTGTTGCCTGATACTTGTCAGCCTCACATTCATCAGCAATTCTCCAGCACTTGTTAAACAAATGCCAACAAATACTTCCAAGACTTACGGTAATTAAGTCAATGATTACAGCTCATTTCTACCTATAATTGGTAATATGGATGGTTAGCTCAAAATTTACATCTGCCCCCTAAATCATCATTTACAAAATCACCAAGTAACCAATGTGTTGCTGAATAAGCACCTCCCTATAAAAAAAAAATGAACGTTGTAAATTGGATGCTGTGAGCTAAGCTTGAAATGCTTATGTTAAAAAACTCTCTCTGGCTGGTAGTGAGTTATCTGGATTGTTCATAGTTACAGGTCCAGCTCTTTCTCCTCTTCTCAATCCTGCACTTGGCTAGTCTGTGATAAATAAGCACATAAATACAAAAGCTCTCAGCTGGGCACTATGGCGCATGCCTGTAATACCAACACTTTGGGGAGGCTGAGGTGGAAGGATCACTTAAGCTCACGAGTTCGAGACCAGCCTGGGCAACATAGTGAGACCTCATCTCTACTAAAAATAGAAAGAAATTAGCAAGGTGTGGTGGCATACACCTATAGTCCCAGCTACTTAGGGGGCTGAAGTGGGCGGATCACCTAAGGTCAAGGCCACAGTGAGCTGTGATCACCCGCTGCGCTCCAGCCTTGCCAACAGAGAGACACTTGATCTCAAAAAAAAAAAACTCTCATTAAGTGTAACAAATACTGACCTGATTAAATGTAGGTGTATGTGTTTGAGTATAGATATATTTGGGTTTAGTTTATTTTTTTGAGGCAAGGTCTCACTCTGTCACCCACACTGGAGTATAATGGTGTCATCTCTGCTCACTGCAACCTCCACATCCTGGACTCAAGCAATCCTCCCACCTGAGCCTCCTGAGTAGTTGGACTACAGGCATGTGCCACCATACCAGGCTATTTTGTACTTTTTTATAGAGATGGGGTTTCACCATGTTTCCCAGGCTGGTCTTGAACTCCTGGGCTCAAGCAATCTGCCTGCCTCAGCCTCCCAAAGTGTTGAGATTACAGGCGTGAGCCACCATGCCCAGTCAATATATGTAATTGTAAAGGATTCTCCGATTTTTCTCTTCTATTACATTTCTAGCATTGATCGCACTGGCAGATTAAGAATGTGGCCATGTTTACTAACTTTCCAGTTTCATTTTCGTTTCCTCTCCACCCAGAGGATGGCAGCACTTGGGGCACGGCCAGGTTTCACTCCCCAGTCTCTTTCCCCAAGACATGATTTTATTTATTTATTTAGAGATAGGGTCTTGCTTTGTCATCAGGCTGGAGTGCTGTGGTGCCATCTCAGTTCACTCCGCCCCTCAGGTTCAAGTGATTCTCCAACCTCAGCCTCCAGAGCAGCTGGGATTACAGGCGCCTGGCACCACGCCTGGCTAATTTTTGTATTTCTAATAGAGACAGAGTTTCACCATCTTGGCCAGGCTTGTCTTGAACTGCTGACCACAACATCCACCTGCTTTGGCCTCCCAAAGTGCTGGGATTACAGGCGCGAGCCACTGCGCCCAGCCGACATGATGTAAATCAAAATTCAGATCTGTCCTAAAACCATTGACAGAGCCAGAAATTTGGTCTTTAGAAGTACTCACCATGAATATCAGCTTCTCCCTAGAAAAGAAAAAAATTCAAAAATTTACTTCCTATTTTAATTTTGGAACACAAAAAGTCATAGTTCATAGCAGCTAACATTTATTTGACACCAAATGTGACATTTCATTTTGATGCAATCAAGCCCAGGGTCAGTCTGCTACCTCTGTCCAACTTAGGACAATGCTATGCAAATATTCTGCATGAGAAATTGCCCTGGTGCCAGGAACACATCTAAAACAAAAAACCTATTAAACATTTACTCTGATGACCCCACACCAATAAGCATTTCAGAGATCTTGCATTAGAATGGAAAACTGGTAAATCTATCCTTTCATTTCTCTGTCCCTCCTTTCCCCTTATCTAGTTGTGGAAGGACCCCTATCGGTTCCAAAGCCCTTCTCCAGTTCTCTCCACACTCAGACAGGTGACGCCTCAATGTGCAGGGATTTAGGGGCGAGGTCTTTCCAACACACACCGTAGGGGGCTTGGTGGCAGTACTCAACTCCCGACACAACTAGTGGTCACGCCAGCACTAGTCTCCTGGAGTTCCAGGCAAAGCAGTATTAGCAAAAAACAGTCCCTAAACTCAGAAATGTTTCTATATATGTGACACACAGGAAGTAAGAAAGAGCCACAAGTTCCAAAAATCGACACAGGAGACAAAACAAATCCTAACGGTAACAGAGACACAGAAACAGACTGAGATCATGTTAACACACTTCTCTGCTTTCACTCTGTCAATCTTCCATTATCAACATGGCCCAGTCCCTTTCCTAACTACCTCAACGTAAAATTCCAGTGGCAGAATTGAAACTCTTAGTACAAATTTCAGAATCGCATTGACCTCGAAGCCTTTCTGTCCTCCTGCTGTCACACTGACCTTCAGATCTAAGAAGTCTCCGGAGCTTGCTTCCGAGGAGTTCCTTCTCTGCAGTCCAGATGACTCTAAGTCTTCCCCTGCCACCACTAGACTTGGCACCTAAAATTCAAAATATACTTTCTTCAGAAATACAACAGAAAAAATCTAAAACAAAACAGTTCAGCAATTGACATGTGTTAGTCTCATATTACAAAATGAGAAAACGGTCTTAAGGAAGTTAAGCTGATCACTTAAAACGTTAACCCTAGTCTGACTTCAGTCCCGACTCTGATCCATCACACAGCCTCCTGGCATTACCCATCTCTTTTCCCTCTCACGTTAAATCTAAACTGTTGTTTTATTATCGTTAAGCTAGATTTTGTTATTAGTTCAAAACCAGCTGCAGTTAATTTCTCTTTTTGTTTGTTTTTTGACACAGGGTTTCACTCTGACACCTAGGCTGGGGGGCAACGGCTCAATCACAGCTCACTGTAGCCTCCACCTCCCAGGCTCAATCGATCCTCCCACCTCAGCCTCCCGAGTATTAGGGACTACATGCACACGGCCCTACCACCAGCTAATTTTTGTTTTGTTTTATAGAGATGGGGGCACACTTCTGGTGCCCAGGCTGCATCTGTGGCTGTTAATACTGGGCCCATACCTTTGACCAGTGAGCACAGATAACAAGAATACCTGCCGACTTGGCCCAAGAAGCTTGATTTTCCTCAGGTGTCCCAAAGATATTAGAGGCCATTTTGTTCTTCCTCACAGGTTGTTCTGTTGGTTCATCAAAACCTAATGAAAAATTGGATCCACCACCTGGAGGCCGCAAAACCCTACAAAATAATGGCAAAACATCAACTTCAGATCATACTGAAACATCTCTTGGCATAAATCTTTTCAGACAACTTTCATTTCGCTTTCTTCACCCATTCATTTCCCTCACCCTACAACAGACAGCTGCTAACAGGAAAAAGGAATCAACTTCATCAGCGTGTACATTCAATGCTGGATGTGAAAATACTAAATCCTGCTTTATAATACCTGTAATACGGTCATGGATCACACGAGGCAGCTGAAACAGTGTGGAACTCCTCACAGTTAACAGCCTGGTTGGTGTCACCTTTTCAGAAATGGCAAAGACCTGCTGGACCTTACTCTAGTGGGCTTGGCAGAATATATTTGCAAAGAAGTTTAGAAACATTTCTTATTATTCATTTAAAAACCACTTCCAGGCCGGACACGGTGGCTCACGCCTGTAATCCCAGCACTTTGGGAGGCCGAAGCGGGTGGATCACGAGGTCAGGAGTTCGAGACCAGCCTGGCCAAGGTGGTGAAACCCCATCTCTACTAAAACTACAAAAATTAGCCAGGTGTGGTGGCAGGCGCCTATAATCCCAGCTACTAGGGAGGCTGAGGCAGGAGAATCGCTTGAACCCAGGAGGGGGAGATTGCAGTGAGCCGAGAGCGTGCCATTGCACTCCAACCTGGGCGACAAAAGCAAAACTCCGTCTCAAAAAAAAAAAAAAAAAAAAAAAAACACTTCCAGGCACTGGAACACACCTGTAATCCCAGCATTCTAGGAGGCCAAGGCGGGATCATCAGTTGAGCCTAGGAGTTCAAGACCAGCCTGGGCAAAATGGCAAGACCCCATCTCTATAAAAAAAAAAAAATTAAAAATTAGCCAAGCGTGGTGGCGCATGCCTGTGGTCCCAGCTACACCAGAGTCTGAGACAGAAGGATCGCTTCGGCCCAGGAGGTCAAGACTGCAGTGAACTGTGCTCACACCACTGAACTCCAGCTTGTGTGACAGAGCAAAACTGTATCAAAATGCAAAAAGTAAATAAAATTTTAAAAATCACTTCCTTAATTTTAACTACATAAATAACTTGGGCTGGGTCAGTGGCAGGCCCCTGAAGGCCCAGCCATTCCAGAAGCTGAGGCAGGAGGATTGCTTGAGCCCAAGAGTTCAAGAGCCCAGGAGTTCAAGGCCAGCCTAGGCAACATAGTGAGATCCCCGTCTCTAAATTACTTACACACACACACACACACACACACACACCCTCTCTCTTAAGTTGGCTGGACCAATTTAGAAGCCCAAGAAGAGCTGATAATAGTCTCTTCTATCTCAACCTCACTAATAAGCCTGTACCTCACCATTTTCACAGTAAACATGAGTGACTAGCCATGAGGGCAAAGTCAGTATGAGAAATTAAGTATAAGGCTCCGCGTCATGGTCTATGTCTGTGTTCCTCTGGACATCATCTATAGCTTTTTGTTAAACATGGAAATATATTTTTTAACATTTCCAAATCTTCCTGCCATAGGTTGACCAATTTGTCTCCTTGGAAAACTCAAATTTAACTCCTCTTGCCACCTCTCAAAACAGAAAATCCAGGTGGTTTTATGGGAATACTTTTTGAGATGGAGTCTCACCTCTTATTGCCCAGGCTGGAGTGCAGTGGTGAAATCTTGGCTCACCGCAACCTCCGCCTCCCGGGTTCAAGCAATTCTCCTGCCTCAGCCTCCAGAGTAGCTGGGATTACAGGCATGTGCCACCATGTCCAGCTAATTTTTTTGTGTATATTTTTAGTAGAGACAGGTTTTTACCATGTTGGGTAGACTGGTCTGGAACTGCTGACCTCAGGCAGTGTGTTCACCTCGGCCTCTCAAAGTGCTGGGACTACAGGTGTGAGCCACCGTGCCCAGCCTAATTTTTGTATTATTAGTAGAGACAGGGTTTCACCATGTTGGTCAGGCTGGTCTTGAACTCTGACCTCAGGTGATCCACCCGCCTTAGCCTCTCAAAGTACTGGGATTACAGGCGTGAGCCACCACGCCCAGCTGACTTTTTCTTTTAACTTTTTGTTTTCCTACTGCCTATGTAATTTACAGAATATGAGAAGACTTTTAACTACTGATTCAATTCCTTTATTGCTGATGAGTGGTCTAGTTTTGTTTCTTCATAAAGCAGTTTAGGAAACATTTTTCTTTTTTTCTTTTTTTGAGATGGAGTTTCACTCTTGTTGCCCAGGCTGGAGTGCAATGGCGCGATCTCGGCTCACCGCAACCTCCGCCTCCCAGATTCAAGAGATTCTCCTGCCTCAGCCTCCAGAGGAGCTGGGATTACAGGCATGCGCCACCACGCCCAGCTAATATTTTTGTATTTTTAGTAGACGGGGTTTCGCCATGTTGGCCAAGCTAGTCTCGAACTCCTGACCTCATGATCCGCCCGCCTCGGCCTCCCAAAGTGCTGGGATTACAGGTGTGAGCCACCACACCAGGCCATAAGAAATATTTTTCTAAGAATATATAGAACTTCTAGCCAGGTGTGGTGACGTTCACCTATAACCCCAGCTACTCAGGTGGCTGAGGCAGGAGAATTGCTTGAACCCAGGAGGAAGAGGCTATACAGTGAGCTGAGATGGTGCCTCTGTACTCCAGCCTGGGCAAAAGAGCGAGACTCCACCTCAAAAAATAACAATAATAATAAAAATAAAATTAAGGCCGGATGAGGTGGCTCATGCCTGTAATCCCAACACTTTGGGAGGCTGCGGTGGGCAGATCACGAGGTCGAGCATGGTGAAACCCATCTCTACTAAAAAAGTACAAAAATTAGCTACGCGTGGTGGCATGCACCTGTAGTACCAGTTACTGGGGAGGCTGAGGCAGGAGAATCACTTGAACCTGGGAGGCGGAGGTTGCAGTGAGCCGAGATCATGCCACTGCACTCCAGCCTGGCAACAGAGTGAGACTCTGTCTCAAAAAATGCAATAAATAAATAAAAGGCCAGGTGAGGTGGCTCACGCCTATAATCCCAACACTCTGGGAGGCTGAGGCAGGCAGATCACCTGAGGTCAGGAGTTTGAGGCCAGCCTGACCAACATGGAGAAACCCCATCTCTACTAAAAATAAAAAATTAGCCAGGCGTGGTGGCATATGCCTGTAATCTCAGCTAGGGAGGCTGAGGCAGGAGAATCGTTTGAACCCGGAAGCCAGAGGTTGCGGTGAGCGGAGATAGCAGCTTTTCACTCTAGCCTGGGCAACAAGAGTGAAACTCCGTCTCAAAAAAAAAAAAAAAAAAAATCAAGAAAAAGACACTAGTACCCAAACACCAGCTTAAGAGCAAGTCAAAACTCTAACCAGTCCAACTTTTTAAAGGTCTGTGTGCCTCCTGCAATAGCAGGTACTAACCAACTCGGATGACGTCAGTGTTGTAGAGACCATTTGTAATAGCGACACATCCCCAAACAAAGGATGTAGATCATAAGGCAGAAAGTATCTCAATGTTTTAGCATCCTACCATTCTTTCAGAACCACGCACAACTAAATCAGGATTATATATTTAAGACGGATCAAAAATGGGTCCAAGTACTATAGATAGCAATTTTTAAAAAATCACTCGTTTTCTTTCTTCTCTCTTTAAATCTCGAAGTTTCTGAATATCTTTGCAGATCATTCCCTACCAGACTAAATTTATAACGAGTTTATGGAGGCAGAACATTATTAGAGAAAATAAGTTGATGAGAATTAGGTGAAATTACAGAAAAAAGGGAAGGTAGAGAAACAATAAGATGACAATGCTACTGCAGACCTAGGGCACAGTGCTGGAAGGAAACTGATGACAAGAGGTGAACTAAAATATTTATTTCGCAAGATCAAAACTAATTTGTCTCACATTGCAAGTGTGAGGATTCATTTGACCTGATTACTGAAATTCTTTACAAAACACTAATATGAACTCAACCCCAAAGAATAAAACCCCAGATTACACAGTATCATTCCAACAACTGAAGTCTCATCGGCAGTAAGTTGCCCTCATAACATAAAATGAAAAGCCAAGGCTCAATCTGTTCCTGTCCTCTGAAAACATTATCTCACTAGAAAGATAACAGAAAGGGAGCGACCAGTTTTCCTAGGTCTGTGCTACTCAAGTTCCCCGTCCTCCCAGTAATCACCAATTTATTTTTTTGAATCTTACCCAGTCTTTTTGACATTGTAAACCTGAAAGAAATGAGTTGCAAAGGAATGTCATTTCCCATGCTTTCCTCCTAAGGCTCAGTTGCTGAGTGAGGCGTGCTTTTTGTTCCCAAGTTCTCTAACCCCTGTGAGATACTGCTATTTCACGTGTCTTCTTAGCCCCACAAAATGGCTCCCTTTGTGCCACTTGGCCAGGACCCCAGGGCTAGCCATACATGAATGCAGGTCATAATCGATGTAAATACATGCTCAATAAAGTGGAATCGAAGCTTCCTCCAAGCCTTGAGGAGGATCCCAGACATGCCTGTAACCCACCTTAAAGAATAGTGTACAATTACCTGAGACAATGTGGACACACACCTTCCACAGAATCGAAACCCTTCCACCAAGTTAAGCAAGCACTTGCGAAAGGGTTCCTGTCCAAACACAGTGCCCAGTGCCTCAAGCCCAAAAAGCAGTGAGATGAAGGGCAAGAAAAATCCCCGGCTTCCCAGGTAGAGATACTATGTTAGAGACAATGGATGTCTCCGGCCCCGCCCAAGAACAAGAAACCTCCTCCTGCAAGGGAACCAGGGCCAGGGATGAACTCATTGGGCAAACGTCAAACGAGGAAGCGAAGGTGGGATGCAAAAACCACGGTCCGAAGGTTTAAGCGCAAAAAACCCACTCGGGTTGGCTCGTTCCCCCTCCCTCTTAGAAATGGGCGCAGGGAGGGGGAGAAGGGGTCTTTCCTTTGTTAGGAAAGAGGAGGCACTTGCAAGAGGGGAGGCACTTCAAAGAGGGGGACGAACGGTTGGGTCCTAAATGGGAGTGAAGGGTCGCAATGACCAGCCCCGCCCGACCACAAATCCACCTGCCAGGTAGATCCTTGGGGGCACAGCGAGGGTAAGGAGCCGCCGGACCTGACCGATACGGTCTCCGGATCCGATCGCTGCGCCCGAGCGTGAGACCAGCCGCATGCCCTGGGTCAGAGGCAGGAGGAGCGCGTGGCCCGGCGATGGGACAATAGGGCCTGACCATGGGGCCCTAAAGGCTCCCAGGGCACCTGGGGGGCCAAGCCCACCACCCTGGGTATGGACCAGCCCGGACGCACACAGGAAAAAGGGAAGTCCTCCCCTCAAGTTCCGATTAACCAAAACCGGTCGTGAACCGAGGGGCGACCAGCGCCGGCCTCCCAAGCCCCTGGCTCCGTGGGAGGAATGAACGGAGAGCAGGAGGAACCCGGGCGGGGCCGGCGCGCAGGGCTCGCCAGGCGGCACAAAGGCAGCGCCGGCGGCAGATACCGCCGCCCGCCCCGGCGCGAGCGCAGCGCTCGGGGCTTGTTGCCCGCAACGACCGGCGCGCCGCTCCGCCAGCAGCGGCCCTCCTAGCCCCTCAGCCCCGCGCGGCTCGGGCGCGGTCGGATCGCCTCACCGGGAGCTATTCCTGCTGTTGGGGTCGACTCCCTTGAAGGTGGTGGTTGTGGTCATGGCGCCGAGAAGAGAGGTAGGCTGGCGCTGGAGCAGGACGCTCAAAGGGTCGGACCCTAGAGGCGCAGGGAAACTCCACACCCAACAGCCGGCCACCGCTTCAGGAGCCGCCGCCGCCGCCTGTCCGACGGATCGACGCCTTTATAGGATTTTAAGCCCCGTCCCCCCATCCACCGGAATTGGCCGGTTCAAATGGCTCCTTTCGTTCTACTGGCTCTCTGGAGTGCCAAGCACCGTGCGACATTACGATGGGCTGTGGCGGGCAAGGCTCAGCCTAAGCCCGCCCCCTTCCTGGGCAGGGAAGCCTTGAGTCGCTCTCCCCCCCTCCCCCGCTCCAAAATCTCGGCGATGATTGGACAGAAGGCGAATCTGCCTGGCGCTGGGTACAAGTCGTGCTGGCTGTCACTTTAAAACGTTACCTGTTCACAGGGGGAAGCTCTTTCTTGGGGAGTTACAACCTCGGCAAGCAGAAGGGAGATTTGTCACTATTACTATTATCACATTGCTTTACTGATGGTGGGATAGTAAGGGCATCCTCCTAGGGATGAAAAGTACTGCAACAAGTTGACATTTATTTATTGAATACCTACTGTGGGTCCCATTTAGAAACCTAATAGTCTCAAAGCAGCAGCAGTATGAGTCAGCAACAGAGAGCACGCCAAGATGATCCCTTTTAAAAGGACTGAAAATTCTTTACATTTTAATGTTACTGTTTAGCTGTAATGGGTGGTGCATGTACTGGATGAAAATTACAGTCTCTCCTATTTGGGGGCCTATTATAAGGCTGGTTAATGCCTGGCAGCAGGAATGGCTTCATTCCCTGCTACCAAGACTATGGGAGCAACTCAGGCCTCTGCAGCTGTTTATAACCCTTAAGTCATGACTCTTCCACCTGTCTGGGTAAATCTATCTATGCAACAAATGCGGACACACTTGGAGGGCTCAGGAATGATGGTTTACAAGATCATAATAGGAAAGCCTTGGGCAAAAGAGGGCAGGCAGTTGATAGATAAGCCCCTCTCATGTCTTGCATATTTCCTCAAGGCAGATGTCTTTGTTTGTCTCAATATTTCCGTAATAACTGAACTACATTCCTCTTTGCAAAGCCACCTTCCAGGTAGTTGGAACTTTGTATTCTGGGCAGTCTAGGTTAACGACCCTCTCCCTGGGCTTTCATGAAAAGGCAGTGGAGGTTCTCTTCTAGAAAGCATGGGTCTTGCATGATGTGCTTACCACAACAGCATGAAGCACACCACTTGTTTGTGTTCTAATCTTCCCTTTTTTTTTTTTTTTGTTTTTGAGATGGAGTTTCACTCTTGTGGCCCAGGCTGGAGTGCAATGGCGCTCACTGCAACCTCCGCCTCCCAGGTTCAAGTGATTCTTGTGCCTCAGCCTCTCGAGTAGCTGGGACTACAGCCGTGCACCACCGCATCCAGCTAATTTTTGTATTTTTAGTAGAGACAAGGTTTGACCATGTTGGCCAGACTGGTCTCAAACTCCTGACCTCAGGTAATTCGCCCTCCTCAGCCTCCCAAAGTGCTGGCATTACAGGCATGAGCCACTGCGCCTGGCCAAAATCTTCCCATACTTTTTTTTTTTTCCTTAGATGGAGTTTGGCTCTTCTTGCCCAGGCTGGAGTGCAATGGTGTAATCTCAGCTCACTGCAACCTCCGCCTCCCAGGTTCAAGCGATTCTCCTGCCTCGGCCTCCTAAGTAGCTGGGATTACATTACCGACAAGTGTCACCATGCCTGGCTAATTTTGTATTTTTAGTAGAGATGGGGTTTCTCCTTGTTGGTCAGGCTGCTCTGGAACTCCCGACCTCAGGTGACCCACTCGCCTCAGCCTCCCAAAGTGCTGGGATTACAGGCGTGAGCCACCACACCCAGCCAAATCTTCCCATTCTTAAATGCTGAGCATAAATTTCCAAAACCTTAAAACAAAACAAAATCAGACCAATGTAGCCAGGGAGCATGCCCTCCTCAGAAATCATATAATTATCAACTAGGAGGTAGTGGAGTTGAGTGGTTGCTAGTTCAGACTCTCATGGGAGAAATTTGGATTGGAATCTCGACCCTTACCCTTTCTGAGCACTGATTTCCTCCTTTCTAAAATAAACATGCAATAGTACCTGGGCTCCATAGAGTTTTGAAAACTAAATGAGTTCATGGATTATCAGACTTATCTAGAAAGTAATCACATACTTGTTTGTACGTTAAATGAGGGGTTTGGACTTGACTCCCAGGGTCCTTTTGCTTACATTTTCATGTTGTATTTATTTCCTTGCAGTCTAGTAGAAAACAGCTTGGTGTGGCAATGCCTCAATAGACTAGAAGTCAAAAGACCTAAGTTCTGGTTTTGCCCTTTCCCAATATAAGACACTGGTACGTCATTTGTGCCCTCAAGCTTCAATTTTCCTGTCTATAAAATGGGATTGCAGGCTGGGCACAGTGCCTCACGCCTGTAATCCCAGAACTTTGAGAGGCCGAGGCATGTGGATCACGAGGTCAGGAGTTCGGAGACAAGCCTGGCCAATATGATGACACCCCGTTTCAACTAAAGATACAAAAATTAGCTGGGCATGGTGGCATGTGCCTGTAGTCCCTGCTGCTCAGGAGGCTGAGGCAGAAGAATTGCTTGAACCCGGGAGACGGAGGTTGCAGTGACGGAGGTTGGAGTGCCACTGCACTCCAGCCTGAGTGACACAGTGAGACACTATCACACACACACACACACACACACACACACACACACACACACAGAATGTATATGCTAAACTAAAACTTTCTATTAGAGGTGCCCCATACTAGCTGCACATCAGAATCACCTATGAGATTTTTGGAGAATACAAATGAATACCAGGTCTCTGCCCAAGATCTACTAAATTGCAATTTCTGGGGCAAGGGTTTAGTCATGGATATCTTTAAAATGTTACACAGGTAATTCTCACTTACAGCTTGGGCTGAGAACCTTTGCTACAAAGGTAAGGAATCAGTCCTTGGAGAATGCTTCTAATCTAATCTGATTTATGAATAAGAGCAAATGTATGTAAAACAAGTGAGTAAGGCTGTTGGCCTATTTGACATATTTGTTTAAGTTCTCAAGTTAACCAAAAAAGATCTAAGGAAACAGAAGAAAGATTAATTCTGATGATAAGGAATGGTCTAACAGCTACTTCGTGACCTGTAGCAGTGTTTCTCAAACTTTTTTTTGAGACAGTTTTGCTCTGTTGCCCAGGCTGAAGTGCAGTGGCACGATCTCAGCTCACTGCAGCCTCCACTTCCTGGCCTCAAGGAATTCTCCCACATCAGCCTCCTGAGTAGCTTGGACTACAGGCACATGCCACCACACCTGGCTTTTTTTGCTGTTGAGGCAGTCTTGCTATGTTGCTCAGGCAGCTCTCAAACTCCTGGCTCCAAACAGTCCTCCCACCTCTGCCTCCCAATGTCCTGATATTACAGGCGTGAGTCACTGTGCCCAGCCTCTTGAACTTCTAATGAAAGCAAAACCCACATATATAAAATAGATGAATAGCAAAGCAGCTGTGATTACAAATGGGCGGAGGGTCCTAGATCCTGGCCCTCTCTCTCCCTCTGTCCTCTGTCGCCTTTTTCTTGACTGTCCTCCTAAAACAATCACAGGTTTCCATAAGATTTCACTTTATTTTATTTTATTTTATTTTATTTTTGACATGGAATCTCGCTCTGTAGCCAGGCTAAAGTGCAGTGGTGTGATCTTGGCTCACGGCAACCTCTGCCTCCCGGGTCCCGGTTCAAGCAATTCTCCTACCTCAGCCTCCCAAGTAGCTGGGATTACAGGCACAAGCCACCATGCCCAGCTAATTTTTGTATTTTTTATTAGAGAAAGGGTTTCATCATGTTGGCCAGTCTGGTCTTGAACTCCTGACCTCGTGACCCGCCTGCCTCGGCCTCCCAAAGTGCTGGGATTACAGGCATGAGCCACGTGGCTGGCCAAGATTTTACTTTAAAACCACTGCTATAGCTGGGTGCAGTGGCTTACGCCTGTAAGCCCCTCACTTTGGGAGGCCAAGGCAGGTGGATTACCTAAGGTCAGGAGTTGGAGACCAGCTTGGCTAATATGGTGAAAACCTGTCTGTACTAAAAATACAAAACTTAGGCCAGGTGTGGTGGCTCACGCCTGTAATTCCAGCACTTTGGGAGGCTGAGGTGAGTGGATCACCTGAGGTCAGGAGCTCAAGACTAGCCTGGGCAACCCCAGCTCTTAAAAAGTAGTAATAATTTAAAAATAAATAAATAAAAATAAAAATATATTTCACACTACTATAAAGAAAAAAATGAAAATACAAATACAAAAATTAGCCAGGAGTGGTGGTACACGCCTGTAATCCCAACTACTTGGGAGGCTGAGGCAGGATCATTGTTAGAACGGGGAGGCATAGATTGTATTGAGCCAAGATCGAGCCACTGTACTCCAGCCTAGGTGAAAAAGTGAGAATCCTTCTCAAAAAATTAACAAAAACCCACTGCCCTATATACTTGTCAATTTCACCTGCTTTTAAAATGCAGATAAGAGGAGAATGGACTAGGCACAGTGACTCATACCTGTAATCATAGCACTTTGGGAGGCTGAGGCAGGAGGATTGCTGGAGCCCTGAAGTTCAAGACCCCCCTGGGCAACCAGGCAAGACCCCGTAGCTACTCTTATTAAAAAATAAATTTAGGCCAGGCATGGTGGCTCACACCTGTAATCCTAGCACTTTAGGAGGCCGAGGCAGGTGGATCACTTGAGGTCAGGAGTTTGAGACCAGCCTAGCCAACATGGTGAATCCTCATCTCTACTAAAAATACAAAAAATTGGCCAGGTGTGGTGGCTCACGCCTGTAATCCGAACACTTTGGGAGGTTGAGACGGGTGGATCACCTGAGGTCAGGAGTTCGAGACCAGCCTGACCAATATGATGAAACCCCATCTCTACCAAAAATACAAAAACTAGCCAGGGCCAGGCGTGGTGGCTCACGCCTGTAATCCAAGCACTTTGGGAGGCCAAGGCAGGCGGATCACCTGAGGTCGGGAATTCAAGACCAGCCTGACCAACATGGTGAAACCCCGTCTTTAAAAATAAATAAATAAATAAAATACAAAAACTAGCCAGGGGTGGTGGCATACGCCTGTAATCCCAGCTATGCAGGAGGCTGAGACAGGAGAATCGTTTGAACCCTGGAGGTGGAGGTTGCAGCGAGCTGAGATCACGACTCCAGCCTGGGCAACAAGAGCAAAACTCTGTCTCAAAAAAAAAAAAAAAAAAATTAGCTGGGCGTGATGTCCTGTGCCTGTAGTCCCAACTACTCAGGAGGCTGAGAAAGGAGAATCACTTGAACCTGGGAGGTGGAGGTTGCAGTGAGACAAGATCTCTTGACCCTGAAACTCCTGACCCCATGATCCATCCACCTCAGCCTCCCAAAGTGCTGGGATTACAGGCATGAGCCACTGCGCCCAGTGTCTCTATAATTTTAACCAGCCCCAACTTATCCCAGAATGACAAAGGAAATGGGCAATCTACACTGGCCTCCCCTCTTGAGATTTATCCTCCCTAGATTCTGCAATCTAGATTGAACCGATTCTCAGATGGTGTCTTTCAGTATGATCCAGTAGACACATTTTATGTTGAACTCCATGAAAAAGCAGATATTTGACTGGTTTTTACCTACAACAATAACTGCTTAGATTCACAGTCGTTTAATATGCACTCTTAGTATTTTCTTCATGAGTTTGTTTTTGTTTTGTTTTGCTTTTGGGCGTCTCACTCACCTGTCGCCCAGGCTGGAGTGCAGTGGTGCAATCTCGGCTCACTGGAACCTTGACTTCCGGGTTCAAGCAATTCTCCTGCCTGAGCCTCCCAAGTAGCAGGGACTACAGGCACACGCCATCATGCCAGGATCATTTTTGTATTTTTGGTAGAAATGAGTTTGCGCCATGTTAGCCAGGCTGGCCTTGAACTCCTAAGTTCAAAGCGATCTACGCATCTCAGCCTCCCAAAGGGCTCAGATTACAGGTGTGAGTCACCACACTGAGCCCACTCTTACGTATTTTCTATTCCACTTTATTTCATTATTAAAAGAAAATGCTAGTCATGTGCTTTTGAACTTGATTAAGTGACTGAACTCACAAAATCGTCCAGGGACTTCTCAGTCCCAACATCTCAGGGTATCCCTTAAGTGTATCACTTGTGACTTAACCACACATCTTCACAGATACATTCTGCATCCATTACTCCAAAAGCCAAATTTAGTATGCATCTGTCCATTCTTTTCTTAGCTGTATCCTTACAAAAAAAGACAGATCAATGTACTGGAAGAGACAGCTCAAGGAGCTTATTTCCTTTTAAAACTCATTTGCTATTAAACAAATAAACTGAGAGTTCTCAAATGTGGAAAATGGCTTTGTCAAGTTTATATCTTCCCTTTATTCAAAGTTAAGGTTAACAGAATGGCACACACACCCTACTAAGGTCTGACATGCCCCTCTTGGGTCCTTTTTAACCTCTCTAAAGTATAGAGATGGAGAGCATGATTCCTAAATTGTCCTCTTCAAGAGGAAATTCATATTTCCTCCTCCTCAGAGTAAGAGCTGAATAAGATTATGTGGTTTAAGTTTGTCCTCTTTACCCCAGTACTATGCTACTATTTCTCTATTTTTAAAAAAAAGCAGAATCCCAGCACTTTGAGAGGCCAAGGCGGGAGAACTGCTTGAGCCCAGGAGTTCAAGACCAGCCTGGGCAATGTGGCAAGATCCCCACCTCTACAAAAAATACAGAAACTTTTTTTTTTTTTTGAGACAGAGTCTCACTCTGTCACCCAGGTTGGAGTGCAGTGGCACAGTCTCGGCTCACTGCAACCTCCGCCTCCTGGGTTCAAGCGATTCTTCTGCCTCAGCCTTCTGAGTAACTGAGACTACAGGCATACGCTACCATGCCTAGCTAATTTTTGTATTTTTAGTAGAGACAGGGTTTCACCATATTGGCCAGGCTGGTCTCAAACTCCTGACCTTGTGATCTGCCCACCTTGGCCTCCCAAAGTGCTGGGATTACAGGTGTGAGCCACCATGCCCAGCCAAATTTTTTTTTTTTTTTTTTTTTGAGATGAGGTCTTGCTCTGTCGCTCAGGCTGGAGTGCAGTGGCATGATCTCGGCTCACTGCAACCTCTGCCTTCTAGGTTCAAGCGACTGTCCTGCCTCAGCCTCCCAAGTAGCTGGGACTACAGGTGCGTGCCATCACGCCTGGCTGATTTTTTGTATTTTTAGTACAGATGGATTTTCACTGTGTTAGCCAGGATGGTCTTAATCTCCTGACCTCGTGATCTGCCTGCCTTGGCCTCCCAAAGTGCTGCAATTACAGGCGTGAGCCACCATGCCTGGTCCAAACTTTTTTTATATTGAGACGGAATCTGCCTCTTTCGCTCAGGCTGGAGTGTAATGGCGCAGTCTCGGCTCACTGCAGCCTCTGCCTCCTGGGTTCATGCGATTCTCTTGCCTCAGCCTCCTGAGTAACTGGGATTACAGGTACCCACTACCAATGCCCAGCTAATTTTTGTTGTTTCAGTAGAGACAGGGTTTAGCCATGTTGGCTAGGCTGATCTCCTGACCTTGATATTCTAAAGTGCTGGGATTATAGATGTGAACCACTATGCTTGGCCAATTTTTTGTATTTTTATATGGATAGTGGTGTGTACCTGTGGTCAAACTACTCAAGAGGCTGAGGCAGGATTGCTTGAGCCCAGAAGGTTTAGGCTGCAGTGAGCCATGATCACACCACTGCACTCCAGCCTGGGTGACAGAGCAAGATGCTGTCACAAAAAAGTAAAAAACAAACCAAAAAAACCCGTTACTCATCTGTCCTGTTCTCCTAGAGATGAATTTAGCCTCCTTTGAAAAGATATTTGTTAAAATTATAAATACATAACTTCAAAGGGTATCCCCTGAAAAAATGTGGAAAAAATCTTCCCTTAATATTCTAAATTCTATAACTTGTGGCAAATTTAGCCACATAATATGCTTTTAAAATATGAATGGTAAAGAAAATAAATATTAAATGATAATTCTTGGACTTTAAAGTGTTTCACATAGCCCTCAGGGTCTAGGAAATCCTAAAAGTGCCTTGTATAGTCACGTCACTGCTTACAGGGAAATAATCTACAATCCAAAGAACAGATTAATTTCAAAATTGTTTATATCTTCTGTTCTAATTATGTTTTACCCTGAGGAACTTTTTAAATTAGCTAACCACTATAAAGACCAAAGTCTCATTGTAAAACACGCATACAGGCATGCTTCATTTTATTGCACCTTGCAGTAGTGTGATCTCGGCTCACTGCAATCTCTGCTTCCCAAGTTCAAGCAATTCTCTGCCTCAGCCTCCTGAGTAGCTGGGATTACAGGTGCCCGCCACCATGTCTGGCTAATTTTTGTATTTTTAGTAGAAACGGGAGTTCACCCTCTGGTCTTGAACTCCTGACCTCATGATCCACCCGCCTCAGCCTCCCAAAGTGCTGGGATTACAGGCGTGACCCTGCACCCAGCCAATACTGTGTTTTTTATTTTTATTTTTATTATTTATTTATTTATTTTTTAGAGACAGGGTCCCATTATGTTGCCCAGGCTGGAGTGCAGTGACTGTTCACAGGCGCAATCCCACTACTGATCAGCATGGGAGTTTTGACCTGCTCCTTTTCTGACCTGAGCCGGTTCACCCCCTCCTTAGGCAACCTGGTGGTCCCCCGCTCCCAGGAGGTCACCATATTGATGCTGAACTTAGTGTGGACACCCGATCAGCGTAGTGCACTACAGCCCAGAACTCCTGGGCTCAAGCGATCCTCCCACCTCAGCCTCCAGAGTAGCTGGGACTACAGGCAGGCACCGTGCTTGGCAATACTGAGTTTTTTAAATTGAAGGTTTGTGGCTACCTTGTATCAGGGAAGTCTATCGGTGCCACTTTCCAACAGCATGTGTTCACTTTGTGTATCTGTATCACATTTTGGAAAGTCTTCCAATATTTCAAACTTTTTCATTGTATCTGTCATAATGATCTGTGATCAGTGATTTAATGTTACTATTGTAATTGTTTGGGGCACAACAAACCATGCCCACATATGACAGCTAACTTAATTGATAAGTGTGTATTCTAACTTCTCCACCAACTGCACCATACCTCCAGCCTACCTATTTCCAGAGACACAATACTGAAATTAGGCCGATTAATAAACCTATAGTGACCTTTCAAGAGAAAGAGCAGAACATCTGTCACTTAAAGTCAAAAGCTAGAAATTATTTAGCCTAGTGAGGAAAGCATGTGGAAAGCTGAGACAGACCAAAAGCTAGGCTTCTTGCATCAGTTAGCCAAGCTGTGAATGCAAAGGAAAAGTTATTGAAGGAAATTAGAAGTGCTACTTCAGTGAACACAAAAATAATAAGAAAGTAAAACAGGAGGTGTTCTGAGCGAGGTGGCTCATGCCTGTAATCCCAGCACTCTGGGAGGCCGAGGCGGGTGGATCACCTGAGGTCAGGAGTTCCAGACCAGCCTGGTCAACATGGTGAAACCAAGTCTCTACAAAAAATAAAATAATAGGCCGGGTGCAGTGGCTCATGCCTATAATCCCAGCACTATGGGAGACCAAGGCGGGTGGATCACAAGGTCAAGAGATCGAGACCATCCTGGTCAATATGGTGAAACCCCGTCTCTACTAAAAATTAGCTGGGCATGGTGGCGCGCGCATGTAGTCCCAGCTACTCAGGAGGCTGAGGCAGGAGAATTGCTTGAACCCAGGAGGCGGAGGTTGCCGTGAGCCGAGATAACGCCATTGCACTCCAGCCTGGGTAACAAGAGCGAAACTCCGTCTCAAAAAATAAAAAATAATAAAAAAATAAAACAAAAAGAAAGCAAAACAGACCAGGGACAGTATAATCCCAGAACTCTGGGAGGCCTAGGCGGGCAGATCACTTGAGTCCAGGATCAGTTGACACCAGCCTGGGCAACACAGTGAGACCTAATTATCTAAAAAAAAAAAAAAAAAAGTTTTAATTAGCCAGGTGTGGTAGCACGTACCTGTAGCCATAGTTACTTAAGAGGCTGAGGGAGGGGGATCCCTTGAACCCTAAAAGTTGAGGCTGGGATGACAGAGAGGAAGACCCCATGTTATAAAAAAAAAAAAACTAAAGAAAAAGACATCGTAAAAAATTAACCTGGCAGCCAGGCACGGTGGTTCACACCTGTAATCCCAGCACTTTGGGAGGCTGAGATGGGCAGATCACCTGGTCAGGAGTCCGAGATCAGCCTGAGCAACATGGCAAAACCTCGATTCTACTAAAAATACAAAAATTAGCTGGGCATAGTGGTGTATGCCTGTAATCACAGCTACTCTGGAGTCTGAACACAAGAATTGTTTGACTTTGAGAGACAGAGGTTGCAGTAAACTGAGATCACACCACTGCACTCCAGGCTGGGTGACACAGACTCTGTCTCAAAAAAAAAAAAAAAAAAATTAGCCTTACGTGGTGGCAGGGGCCGTAGTTCCAGCTATTTGGGAGTCCTAAGGGGAAAGGACTGTTTGAGCCCAGGAGGTCAAACCATGATCGCACCACTGCACTTTGGCCTAGGCAACAGAGTCTCAATAAGAATAATAGAATCATCCCCTGAATCTGGGCAAAGTAAATTGAAAACCTTTCGGAAAGGATTCAACATTCTGTATACCATTAAGAACATTTGTGAGGCCAGGCACAGTGGCTCATGCTTGTAATCTCAGCACTTTAGGAGGCTGAGGTGGGCAGATGACAAGGTCAGGAGTTCGAGATCAGCCTGGCCAACATAGTAAAACCCCATCTGTACTAAAAATACAAAAATATCCAGGCATGGTGGCACACACCTGTGGTCCCAGCTACTCAGGAGGCTGAGGCAGGAGAATCACTTGAACCGGGAGGCGGAGGTCGCAGTGAACTGAGATCGCATCGCTGCACTCCAGCCTGGGCAACAGAGTGAGACTCCATCTAAAAAAAAAAAAAAAAAAGAATATTGTGGCCAGGCACAGTGGCTCATGCCTATAATCTCAGAACTTCGGGAGGCCAAGGCACGGAGATCACTTGAGATCAGGAGTTGGAGACCAGCTTGGGCAACATGGGAGAGAGCCTGGTCTCTACAAAGAAAAATGTAGCTCAGTGTGGTCATGTATCATTTTAGTCCCAGGCACTCTGGAGGCTGAGGAGGGAGAATCACTTAAGACCAAGATGTCTAAGCTGCATTAAACAGTGATCACACCACTGCAATCCAGGTTGGGTGACAGAGCAAGACCCTGTCTCAAAAACAAACAAAAAAGTACTTTAAGATATGGGCCAGGCACAGTGGGTCATGCCTATAATCCCAACACTTTGGGAGGCTGAAGCAGGAGGATTGCTTGAGCCCAGGAGTTCGAGGCTGCACTAAGCTATACCTGCACCACTGCACTCTAGTCTGGGGAACACAGAAAGTAAGGTCCTGTCACCTCCTCCAAAAAAATGAAAATTAAAGTATGTATTGCTTTTTTACTTTTTGAGATGGAGTCTTGCCCTGTTGCCCAGGCTGTAGTGCAGTGGCACGATCTCGGCTCATTGCAATCTCCACCTCCTGGCTTCAAGGAATTCTCCTGCCTCAGCCTCCCGAGTAGCTGGGACTACAGCTGTGTGACACCACACCCAGCTGATTTTTTTGTATTTTTAGTAGAGACAAGGTTTCACCATGTTGGCCAGGATGGTCTCAGATCTCCTGACATGATCTCCTGCCTCGGCCTCCCAAACTGCTGGGATTACAGGCGTGAGCCACCATGCCTGGCCGTATGTATGTATGTATGTATGTATTTATTTAAAGACAGGGTTTCACCAGGTTGGTCAGGCTGGTCTTGAACTCCTGACCTCAGGTGATCCGCCCGCCTTGGCCTCCAAAGTGCTTGGATTACAGGCGTGAGCCACCATGCCCAGCCTTATGTATTACTTTTTAAAGACATAATGCTATTGAACACCTAATTACAGCATAAACTTTTTTTTTCTGAGACAGGGTCTTACCCCATCAACCAAGCTGGACTGCTGTGGCACAATCACAGCTCACTGCCGCCTTGACCTCCTGGGCTCAGGCAATCTTCTCACCTCAGCTTTCAGAGTAGCTGCAACTATAGGCGTGCGCCATCGTACCTGGCTTTTGTTTTTTGTAGACAGGGTCTCACTATATTGTCAAAGCTGAACATAACCTTTTTTTTAAGATGAAGTCTTGCTCTGTTGCCCAGGCTGGAGTGCAGTGGCACAATCGTGGCTCACTGCAACCTCCACCTCCCAAGTTTGAGCAATTCTCCTGCCTCAGCTTCCCAAGTAGCTGGGATTACAGGCAGCTAATGTTTGTATTTCTTTTTTTTTTTGACGGAGTTTCGCTCTCTTGCCCAGGCTGGAGTGTAATGGCGTGATCTCGCAGCTCACCACAACCTCTGTCTTCCAGGTTCAAGCAATTCTCCTGCTCGGCTTCCTGACTAGGGATTATAGGCATGCGCCACCATACCTGCCTAATTTTTTTTTTTTTTTTTTTAGACAGTCTCTCTGTTGCCAGGGGCCAGGCTGGAGTGCAATGCTGCAATCTTGGCTCACTGCAACCTCTGCCTCCCAGGTTCAAGCAATTCTCCCACCTCAACCTCCCAAGTAGCTGGGACTACAGGGCATGCCACCATGCCCAGCTAATTTTTGTTTTAGTACAGATGGGGTTTCACCATGTTGGCCAGGTTGGTCTTGATCTCTAACCTTGTGATCCACTGGCCTTGGCCTCCCAAAGTGCTGGGATTACAGGCATGAGCCACTGCACCTGGCTAATTTTGTATTTTTAGTAGAGATGGGGTTTCTCCATGATGATCAGGCTGGTCTTGAACTCCCAACTTCAGATGATCTGCCCGCCTTGGCCTCCCAAAGTGCTGGGATTACAGGTGTGAGCCACCATGCACGGCGAACATAACTTTTATACACACTAAAACACTAAAAAATTTGTGACTCTTTTTATTATCTGCTTTATTGTAGTGCTGCAGTCTGGGACCAAGCCCATTGTCCCTGGGAGGTAAGCCTCTATTTTCTTACCACATCCAGAACTTTCAAGTCACCATTTAGGTAATCAGAACTCTAATGCGTCCTGTGGGTGGATGCTTTGCTCCTTAGGTACACTCAAAGACAGAGTGAGACTCTGTTTCAGAAAAATAATAAAAAAAAAGAACTTACATGGGGCAGACATATATATATATTCTGTCTTCAATATCCTTCAATAAGCCAGGCGCAGTGGCTCAAGCTTATAAGCCCTGAGCTTTGGGAGGCCGAGGCGAGTGGATCAGGAATTCAAGACCAGCCTCGCCAACATAATGAAACCCTATTTCTACTAAAAATACAAAAAATATGGATTTGAAAAAATATATATATTAGCTGGGTGTGGTGGTGCACGCCTATAATCCCAGCTACTTGGGAGGCCCAGGCAGGAGAATCGCCTGAACCTGGGACGAGGTTGCAGCGAATGGGGATCACTCCACTGCACTTCTGCCTGGGCAATAAGAGCAAAACTCCATCTCAAAAAAATCCTTAAATAAGGAATGAAAATTTTATTTTAGGTTAGGGAATATTTAAAGTGAGAGCTAGAATGATTCAGTGTTTTATCAGCAACAAAGGCCAAATCAGAACTTTTTCCTTGCCACATGTGCTACCCTATCCTCTATACTCTGCCTCATTTAGTATGCAAAAAATACCTGGGAAATCCACAATATTATGGCCCAATTTTTCTGCTAGTATACTTGCATATTAACATGGGATCTAGAGAAAGTTTTGGAACAAAGTGAAGGCAAAAACTTCTGATAGTCATTTATAGGTTATTCTTTGTTTAGTATCAGTCTATCAGTCTGTCAGAAACACCAAGTAGCTTTACTTCCTTCTTGAAATGTTACTTCTAAGCAGGCCTATTTATATGTTTTTTCTAAGCCTCATTTTCTATTTAATATTTCTCAGAATAAAGAAAACAGCTCATTTTAAACAAGAAGTTTATTTAAACAACGAGACGCTTGACTTGAAGGGAAAACTATCTAGGATTCTTTTTTTTTGTTTTAGAGTAATTTACCCCTACTTAAAGACAGATTGCCCTACATGTAACAGCTACGTACAAAAAAGTTATAAAATTGTCCTTGGTTTTACAATGATAAATGAAAAACATTAAAAGTCTCCAATCAAACAAGGTATGCAAGGATTTTTATGTTGGTTTTTTTTGTTAAAACAGTGAGAGCAAAATAACTTACTGGAATATAAAGATAAGAGCTGAATGAGCATGCCACTAATGGAGAAAGGGGGTATTTTCACAGAATCAGTATTTTTCCCCATCCCGTCTCCACTTGATGTCAATCAAAACATACCATTGGCTGTTAAAAAAAAAAAAAAAAAAGCAATATGCTTGTGCACATATACCAGTTACTTTATGTACAATAAAGGAATGGGGGAAGGGGGAAAATGAAAGAGTAGAGAAAACGATACTTGTAGTAGTCAGGGTGTGGTGGAACCAGATTGCAGTTTCTAATTGAGAATGTAACCTTGGTCTTTAAAGAACAGAGTTCTGAAGTAAAGAGCAGGGTTCCCTTTTCAGTAGACACCTCCCCGTCTGCTGTTGGAACACATCAATTGTATCTTCATCCTCCATTTCCAACTAGCATAAAGGAAAAAACAAATTTAAGAGCACTGATTATTAAGTTCTTTTTAAGAGACGGGGTCTTGCTATGTTGCCCAGGCTGGAGCACAGTGGCTATTCACAGGTGCAATCCCACTACTCATTAGCACGGGGAGTTTTGACCTGCTCCGTTTCTGACCTGGGCCAGTCACCCCCTCCTTAGGCAACCTGGTGGTCCCCCGCTCCCGGGAGGTAACCATATTGATGCCAAACTTAGTAAGGACACCAGATCAGCGTAGCGCACTGCAGCCCAGAACTCCTCCCACCTCAGCCTCCCGAGTAGCTGGGACTATAGGCACTCACCACTGCACCCAGCATTAAGTTCTTCAAATGAATGATTTTCAGGTTTAAATATGCTGAAAACATGCACATGCTCTACTAAGTTCCAAGTTTCATTATTGTAGATGCCTCATAGCTTAATGTACCTACACACTTGGTTTAAGTAATTTTTCACTTGGCTTCCTTTATTAGATAAAACTTAGTTGTTGTTGTTTTGAGACAGGGTTTCTGTTACCCAGGCTGGAGTGCAGTGGCGTGACCTCAGCTCACTGCAGCCTCCACCACCCAGGTGCAAGCAATTCTCCTGCCTCAGCCTCCTAAGTAGCTGAGATTACAGGTAACCCCCACAAAGCCCAGCTAATTTTTTTGTATTTTTAATAGGAATGGGATTTTGTCACATTGGCCAGGCTGGTCTCAAACGCCTGAGCTCAAAGGATCTGCCTGCCTCAGCCTCCCAAAGTGCTGGAATTACAGGCATTAGCCACTGCACCCACCTAAAACTTAGTTTTTAAGGAAAAAGCAGAATATTAGCCAGGTGTGGAGGCTCATGCCTGTAATCCTAGTACTACGGGAGGCTGAGGTGAGGACTGTTTGAGCCCAGGAGACCTAGACCAGTCTAGGCAACAAAGGGAGACTATGTTTCTACTAAAAATGCAAAAAAAAAAATTGCTGGGTATGGAGGCACACACCTGTAATCCCAGCTACTCAGGAGGCTAAGGCAGGAGAATCATTTGAACCTGGGAGACAGAGGTTGCAATAAGCCAAGACTGCGCCACTGCACTCCAGCCTGAACAAAAGAGCAAGACTCCATCTCAAAAAATAAACGAATAAATAAAAACAAAAATTAGCCAGGTGTGGTGGCAGACGACTATAATCCCAGCTATTTGGGAGGCTGAGGCAGGAGAATCCCTTGAACCTGGGAGGCAGAGGTTACAGTGAGCCGAGACTGTGCTACCGCACTCCAGCCTGAGCGACAGAGGAAGACTCCGTCTCCAAAAAAAAATTTTTTTTAAGCTGGGAGAGAGACAGCAGGAGGCCTGCTAAGATGTTTTAATCTATCACAATCCTGCTATCTAACAAATACTGGGAGAACAATTCTAAAATGAATCAATTCCAAATTCAACCTGAAGATTTTATTTTTTTATTTTTTCTATAAAGATGGGGTTTCACCATGTTGGTCAGGCTGGTCTTGAACTCCCCATCTCAGGTGATCTGCCCGCCTTGGCCTCCCAAGTGCTTGGGATTACAGGCGTGAGCCACCGGGCCCAGCCCAACCTGAAGATTTTAAAACGCCTCAAGGTCACGGACCCAAACAAATACTCCTTGTTTAATATTTGTAACTAGTATAGCAGATAATCCCGTTTTAGTGGTGGGTAAGGAGGGCTTAAAGATAGGAAATAGGGCCGAGTGTGGTGGCTCACGCCTGTAATCCCAGCACCTTGGGAGACTGAGGTGGGTGGATCACGAGGTCAAGAGATCGAGACCATTCTGGCCAACATGGTGAAACTCAGTCTCTACTAAAAATATAAAGAATTAGCTGGGCATGGTGGCCTGCGCCTGTAGTCCCAGCTTTTCGGGAGGCTGAAGTGGAAGAATCGCTTGAACCCGGGAGGTGGAGGTTGCAGTGAACCGAGATTGGGCCACTGAGCTCCAACCTGGTGAAGAGCAAGACTCTGTCTCAAAAAGACAGGAAATATATTCTCATAACTGAGAGTGTAGCACAATGGTATACACCTGTAATCCCGGCACTTTCGGAGGTTGAAGTGGGTGGATCACAAGGTCAGGGTTTTGAGACCAGCCTGACCAACATGGTGAAATCCCCGTTTCAACTTAAAAATACAAAAATTAACCGGGCATGGTGATAGACACCTGTAATCCCAGCTACTTGGGAGGCTAAGGCAGGAGAATCGCTTGAACCCGGGAGGCGGAGGTCGCAGTGAGTCGAGAGCATGGCATTGCACTCCAGCCTGGGCAACAAGAGAGACTCCGTCTCAAAAAATAAAATAAAATAAAATAAATTAAAAAAAAGTAGGCCAGGCGCGGTGGCTCACGCTTGTAATCCAAGCACTTTGGAGGCCAAGGCGGGCAGATCACCTGAGGTCAGGAGTTCAAGACTAGCCTGACCAACATGGCGAAACCCCATCTTAAAATAAATAAATTAAATTAAATTAAATTAAAAGTAAAAAGTTTTTACTTTTTACTATTTATTTTAAACCCACACAAGCCTGTCAACATATTTACTAAATCAAAATTATCAAAATGTAAAGTTTTACACTGAAACTTCAAATGCCTTTAAAAAATGAAATTCCTGTCCCAGCCTCATTTAATCAATAGAATTTAGCTCCTCCTTGTGGCTACATACCATAATTGCGGTTTTTGTTTTGTTTTGTTTGAGACGGAGTTTCACTCTTTTGCCCAGACTGGAGTGAGGTGGCATGATCTCAGCTCACTGCAACCTCCGCCCTTTACCACACTCTACACTCCCCTTAGTTTAAGGGATTCTCCTGCCTCAGCCTCCCGAGTACCTAGGATGGGATTACAGGTGAGCACCACCACATCCAGGTAATTTTTTTATTTTTAGTAGAGACACGGTAGTTTCACTATGTTGGCCAGGCTAGTCCAGAACTCCTGACCTCAGGTAATCCACCCGCCTCGGCCTCCCAAAGTGCTGGGATTATAGGCGTGAGCCACTGTGCCCGGCCTTTTTTCTGGAGACAGGGTCTGTTACCCAGGCTGGACCATGCTACCATGCCCAGCTATTTTTTTTTCTTTCCAGTAGAGACTGGGTCTTGCTACGTTACCCAGGCTGGTCTTAAACTTCTGGCCTCAAGCAACCCTCCTGCCTCCGTCAGTTTCCTAAAGTGCTAGGATTACAGGTATGAACCACCAAGCCAGGACAAGACTGGAAGTCTTTTGAGACAGGGCCTCACTTTGTCATCCAGGCTAAAGTGCAGTGGGGCAATCTTGGTTCACTGCAGTCTCCACTTCCTGGGCTCAAGCAATCCTTCCGCCTCACCCCAAGAAGTAGCTGGTACTACAGGCACATACCACCACACCCTGGCTAAGTTTTGTATTTTTTTGTAAAGATAGGGTTTTGCCATGTTGCCCAGGCTGGTCTTGAACTCCTGGACTCAAGCGGTCTGCCTGCCTCAGCCTCACAGTGCTGGCATTACAAGCACTTTGTAATCTTGCAAATGGCTCTCGTGAGCCACCTTGCCAGGTCAAAACTGGAAGTCTTAAATGGAACTTTAAGAAGGTAAAAAGAAAGAAACACAAAGAGCTTCTGCCACAGGAGACAATCCAGCTGATCCTACAGAAAGTGACAGAAACAGGCCAGGCGCATTGGCTCATGCCTGTAATCCCAGCACTTTCGGAGGCCAAGGTGGGTGAACCACGAGGTCAAGAGATTGAGACCATCCTAGCCAACATGGTGAAACCCCGTCTCTACTAAAAATACAAAAATTAGCTGGGCGTGGTGGTGTGCGTCTGTAGTCCCAGCTACTTGGGAGGCTGAGGCAGAAGAATGGCGCCACCACACTCCAGCATAGAAACAAAGTGAGACTCTAGCTCAAAAAAAAAAAAAAAAAAAAAAAAGTGACAGAACAAAATGAAGTGGTATGTAAAGAGATTTACAGGATCAGAGAGCATCACATTTTATAGTAAGGGTTTGGAAAAATCACCTGTTATCAGGTGCTCTCCCTGTCAAACAAGCTATGGGACATGGCAGTGAAGGCCATTAGTTCCCTTTCATTGACAAAGACATGTAAAAGAGAATTCAATTCAGCATGTGGAACTAAAATGCTGAGGATCTGGCCAAGTGCAGTGGTTCACGCCTGTAATCCCAACACTTTGGAAGGCTGAGCCAGGCGGAGATCATCAGCGTGGCCAACACGGTGAATCCCTATCCCTACTAAAAATACAAAAATTAGCTGGATGCGGTGGTGCATGCCTGTAATCCCAGCTACTCTGAAAGGCTGAGGCAGGAGAATCACTTAAGCACGGGAGGCGAGGGCTGCAGTGAGCCAAGATCATGCCACTGCACTCCAGCCTGGGCAATCAAGTGAGACTCCATCTCAAAAAACAAACAAACAAAAAAAGCACAAATCAATGGTGAGTTGGGCACATTGATACCTGCCTATAATCCCATCACTTTGGGAGGCCAAGGTGGCAATGAGCTATAATGAGACCACTGCACTTCAACCTGGGCAACAGAGAGCGACCTGTCACTATAAAAATAATTAAATGAAAATTAAAAATAAATAAATAAAACCCATTGGCATTTCCTGAGCCTACTGCTTTGAACTCTACAAGAATTATATTACAATGTCCAAACGTTCAAATTCATAAACAAAGCTGTTCAAAAAATTGTGAACAGTAGGCCAGGCGCAGTGGCTCACACCTGTAATCCCAGCACTTTGGGAAGCCGAGGTGGGCAGCTCACAAGGTCAAGAGTTTGAGACCAGCCTGGCCAACACACTGAAACCCAGACTACTAAAAATACAAAAAATTAGCCAGGTGTGGTGGCGGGCGCCTGTAATCCCAGCTACTTGGGAGGCTGAAGAGGAGAATCGCCTGAACCCAGGAGATAGAGGTTGCAGTGAGCCCAGATTGCACCACTGCATTGAATCCCGGGCAACAGTGAGAGACTCTGTCTCAAAAGAAAGAAAAAAAAAATTACAAACAGTAGTTTTTCTAATTAGGAGAGAATTTTTACCTGTGCAGGTGTGTCTGTTTCATTGATTGGTTGCCCGTCAAATCGGAATCTGATCTGCCTCATTGACAATCCCTGAACAAGAGAATTTAAAAGCAATAAACAGCATTAAAAGAAACAATTATATTTAGATACAACTACATGCATATTTAGTCATGAATATATTAAAAGAGATACCTAAATTAACAGTCACCACACATTAACATATGCTGTAGGTAAAAAGATTTGGGGTGATTCTCATTTTCTTTTTGAGATGGAGTTTTGCTCTGCTGTCAAGGCTGAAGTACAGTGGCGTGATCTCTGCTCGCTGCAACCTTCACCTCAAGTTTCAAGCGATTCTCCTGCCTCAGCCTCCCAAGTAGCTGGGATTAGAGGCCCCTGCCACCATGACCAGCAAATTATTGGTTTTAGAAGAGACTGGGTTTCACCATGTTGGTTAGGCTGGTCTCCAATTCCTGAACTCAGGTGATCCGTCCACCTAGGCCTCCCAAAGTGCTGGTATTATGGGCGTAAGCCATCATACCCAGCCTCTCACTTTCCTTGAACTCTTAAGATGTAGTATGTTTAGATTTTTTAAAATCAGTAAATCATTCTTTTTTTTTTTTTGAGACAGAGCTTTGCTCTGTTGCCCAGGCCGGAGTGCAGTGGCACAATCTTGGCTCACTGCAGCCTCCACCTCCTGGGTTCAAGCGATTCTCCTGCCTCCGCCTCCTGGGTAGCTAGGATTACAGGCACCTGCCACCACACGTGGCTAATTTTTGTATTTTTTAGTAGAGACAGTTTTGCCACTTGACCTCAGGTGATCCACCCACCTTGGCCTCCCAAAGTTTTTGTTTTGTTTTTTTTTAGAGTTTCACTCTGTCATCCAGGCCAGAGTGCAGTGATGAGATCTCAGCTCACTGCAACCTCCGCCTCCCGAGTTCAAGTGATTCTCCTGCCTCAGGCTCCAGAGTACCTGGGATTACAGACACCTGCCACCACACCCACATTTTTAGTAGACAAGGTTTCACCATGTTGGCCAGGCTGGTCTCAAACTCCTGACCTCAAGTGATCCACCAGCCTCGGCCTCCCAAAGTGCCAGGATTACAGATGTGAGCCACCATGCTCAGCCAATAAATAATTCTCTTAAAAAGCTTTACTGCTTTTCAGACCACAGCTACAAGGTTAATAGAACATATCTTGAGACAAATATGTATTTAAATGAGTGAGACACTGAAAGGAAATTTAAAGTAAAAATGCCCATTTAAAGGCTCTCCAGGACTAGGCGAGGGGCTCACGCCTGTAATCCCAGCACTTTGGGAGGCCAAGGAGGGCAGATCACAAGGTCAGGACTTTGAGACCAGCCTGGCCAACATGATGAAACCCTGTCTCTACTAAAGATACAAAAAATTAGCCGGGTATGGTGGTGGACACCTGTAATCCCAGCTACCTGGGAAGCAGAGGCAGGAGAACTGCTTGAACCTGAGAGACAGAGGTTGCAGTATGAGCCGAGACTGCACCATTGCACTCCAGCCTGGGCAACAGGGCGAGACTCCGTCTCCCAAAAAAAAAAAAAAAAAAGAAGAAAATCTCCCCAGGCCGGGTGAGGTGGCTCATGCCTGTAATCCCAGCACTTTGAGAAGCTGAGAGGCGGGCAGATCACCTGAGGTCAGGAGTTCAAGACCAGCCAGCCTGATCAACATGGTGAAACCCTGTCTCCACTGAAAATACAAAATTAGCTGGGCATGGTGGCGCACGCCTGTAGTCCCAGCTACTTGGGAGGCTGAGGCAGGAAAATCACTTGAACCTGGGAAGCAGAGTTTGCAGTAAACCGAGATTAAGACCAAAATTTAAAAAAAGGCCAGGCATGGTGGCTCACACCTGTAATCCCAGTACTTTCGGATCCCAGGCAGGCAGATCACCCGAGGACAGGAGTTTAAGGCCAGTCTGGCCAACATGGTGAAACTCCATCTCTACTAAAAATACAAAAATTAGTTGAGCATGGTGGTGGGCATCTGTAATCCCAGCTACTTGGAGGCAGGAGAACTGCTTCAACCCAGGAGGTAGAGGTTGCAGTGGGCCGAGGTCACTCCACTGCACTCCAGCCTGGGTGACAGACAGCACAAGACCCTGTCAAAAAAAAAAAAAAAAAAAAAATTCGCATGGTAGCACAAGCCTATAGTTCAAACTACCTGGGAGCCTGAGGTGAGTAGACTGCTAGAGCCTGAGAGGCAGAGGCTGCAGTGAGCCATGATCATAATCCTGCCACTGCACTCCAGAGTAAGGGCAACAGGGCAAAACCCTATCTTAAAAGAAAAACAAAAAAGGGCAAAATTTTGTAATTGCAGAAAAGTTAAATAAGACATGCATAAGAATCCTGTTCAAGATGTCTGCAATCCTAGCTACCCAGGAGTCTGAGGCAGGAGAATCGTTTGAACCTGGGAGGCAGAGGTTGCAGTGAGCCACGATCGCGCCATTGCACTCCAGCCTGGGTGACACGGCGAGACTGTCTCAAAAAAAACAAACAAACAAACAAAAAAAGAGAATACTGTTCAAAACCACCAAACTGGAGCTGAAGCATGATTCTGTTTGTGGTTTTGAGACAAGGTCTCACTCTGTTGCCCATATTAGAGTGCAGTGATGCAATCACGGCTCACTGCAGCCTACACCACCCACGCTCAAGCAGTCCTCCCAATTCTGCCTCTGAAACAGCCTGGACAACAGGTATGTACCACCACACCCGGATAATGTTTTTTTTAAGAGATGAGGTCTTACTATGTTGTCCAGACTGGTCTTCCAGCCTCAGCCCCCCCAAAGTGCTGGATTATGGCACTCAGACTACGATTTTCTATTTTGGATGCAGATTTGCTACATAAGTTCTTCGAAAGGATTACCTTTTAAAATTCCCCTGTATCCTGAAGGAGCACTAGTGTTCAAATATAGTAGATGCCAGTATATAAATTATTTAGCACAATTAGTAAGTTCATGTAGGGTGATTTCAGCAAAAATTTTTAAATAAGAATGTATTAAAGGTAAGATTTTATGTTGCTGGGCGGGGTGACTCACGCCTGCTCATGAGTTTGAGACCAGCCTGACCAAAATGATGAAACCGGGTCTACTAAAATTACAAAAATTAGCCAGGCATGATGGCGTGCACCTGTAGTCCCAGCTATTCTGGAGGCTGAGACAGGAGAATCACTTCAACCTGGGAGTCAGAGGTTGCAGTAAGCCAAGATCGCGCCACCGCACTCCAGCCTGGATGAGAGCAAGACTGTATCAAAAAAACAAACAAAAAGATGGTACTTTATAACTATAAGAAGGTTTACATATGATAACAAAGAATTAGGAGCACAGTATTTTCTTTTTGAGACGGAGTCTTGCTCTGTTGCCCAGACTAGAGTGGACTGGCATGATCTTGGCTCACTGCAACCTCTGCCTCCTGGGTTGAAGCGATTCTCCTGCCTCAGCCTCCCGAGTAGCTGGGATTACAGGTGCCCACCACCACACTCAACTCTTTTTTCTATTTTTAGTAGGGACAGGATTTCACCATCTTGGCCGGGCTGGTCTCAAACTCCTGACCTTGTGATCCACCCGCCTTGGCCTCCCAAAGGTATTCTCTTATTACACTGTAAATACACTAGGCATAAAAACACTTTATTCTAACGGAAGTTTCTTTTTTTCTCCCCACTTTGAAATGGTTTCGCTCTGTCACCCAGGCTAGAGTGCAGTGGCATGATCTTGGCTCACTGTAGCCTCCACCTCCCAGGTTCAAGCAATTCTCAGCCTCAGCCTCTGTAGTAGCTGGGATTACGGGCATGCACCACCACAACCAGATACTTTTTTTAGGATTTTTAGCAGACATGGGATTTTGCCATGGTGGCCAGGCTGGTCTTAACTGATCCACCCACCTCAGCCTCCCAATGTGCTAAGATTACAGGCATGAGCCACTGTACCCAACCTAAAGGAAGTTTTTAATTTCACTGATCTTTTAAGTATCAACTTAAACTACATTTCCCAATTTACATAGGTTTAAGCCTTATTCTATTTTGAACCTATTTAAAACAATCTCAAGGGGCCAGGCCTGGTGCCTCATGGCTGTAATCTCAGCACTTTGACAGGCCAAGGTGAGCAGATCACTTGAGGTCAGGAGTTCAAAACCCCATCTCTATTAAAAATACAAAATTAGGGCCAGGCGTGGTGGCTCACGCCTGTAATCCTAGCACTTTGGGAGGCCGAGGTGGGTAGATCACCTGAGGTCAGGAATTCAAGACCAATCTGGCCATCATGGTGAAACCCCATCTTTATTTAAAAAAAAAAAAATTACAAAAAAATTAGCCCAGTGTGCACGCCTGAAATCCCAGCTACTCAGGAGGCTGAAGAGTGCGAATCACTTGAACTCAGGAGGCAGAGGCTGCTGTGAGCCAAGATCGCACCAATGCACTCCAGCCTGGGGGGAGAGAGCAAGACTCACGTCTAAAAAAAAAAAGAAAACAAAATTACACGGCAGATAAGTTCTAGCTTAAAAAAATGACTTCTGTAATCCCAGCACTTTGGAAGGTTGAGGCGGGTGGATCACCTGAGGTCAGGAGTTTGAGACCAGTCTGGCCAATATGGTGAAAACCAGTTTCTACTAAAAATACAAAAAAAATCAGCCAGGCGTGATGGTGGGCACCTGTAATCCCAGCTACTTGGGAGGCTGAGGCAGGAGAATCACTTGAACCCAGGAGGCAAAGGTTGCAGTGAGCTGAGATTCTGCCATTGTACTCCAGCCTGGGCGACAAGAATCAAACTCCATCTCAAAAAAATAAGGTAATAAAAGCCTGATAAATAACTTTACCAAGTTCATTTTTACTTTCTTATAAACACATTTCCTTGGTAAAAAACCAAGTATTGTAAATATAATTTGATGCATTTCTGGCACAGGACTGAACCACATATAATACTAACCAAATCATCCTAAGGGTTTTCGTGAGTAACCGATATACCAAGTGTGTAATACAACCGATATGCCAAGTAGAAGTGCATACTCATCCCATCAGAGAGTCATCGTAGTAGTATGCTAATCTAGCTTTTGTTTCCATGAAAATAAGATTTTTAAAAATAGTTTTATTCAGTGGAAGTACACATATGAATGAATTCCTCACCTGTCGTTCACAATAGGCTTTCATTAGTTTACTAAGTGGTGTATGCCTCTTAATCTTAAACTGCACCACAGAACCATCCTGCCCCGCTACTTTCAAATTAATATGATCGTTGTTCTCAGTCTTGACTCCTTCCTGTTAAAAGAAAAATAAAAGTATAATTTGGGAAATGTGATCAACAAACATGTTTTATAAAGCAGCAGCAGCAGCCCTAGTTGCTTTCAAAAATCAACAGGTTTCTCATACCGTACGCTGAAACGGCATACAGCTCTGTTTTCAGCTGCTGAAATCAATGTGAAGGAGGAAAAATCCTGCAGCAAAAGTATCAGATAGCTGTCACAGATACAGAAAAGCCTACATGCAATACTATCAGTAGCAACAACGTATGTTTAAGGTTGGGTCCTATTCAGTGTATTGCAACGTTCTCTTAAAACTAAATTTTCTAAAATGACATACTTTATATCACTCCCAAAATATATACGTAATCCTCCCCCAAAAAAAGTTAAAAATAAGAGTCCTTTCTCTTTTCTAAGCACTTTAAGTACAACTGCAAGCAACAAAACAATAAATCTAGAGCCTGCCATTCAAAACTCATTACAGTTCAAGTTACCAAACTCAGTTTAATAACCTAAATCCACACACACACAAACAAAAAAACAACCGAAGAATATCCTTATTTCCCCCCGGAACAGCAGTAATACTCAGGACTACGGTCAACATTCTCCTCTATTAGCAGCTTCATTTTTATTTTTGGTTAAGAGTACTTATTCTCCCCCTCCCCTTTGTTGTCATGGGTCAAATAGACAGCTTTATTCCAAGTGTTTCTTGTAGATTTCGACCCAACCTGAAGTTGTCCAAAATCGAGTGTAGAAGGAATTCTGTAGCCCTAAATCGCTCCAGAAAGTAAAGGCGCGGAAGGCCGGGGGTGTCACCAACTAAAAACAGCAAGTCCCCTGTGCCCCGATGATGGGTGTCCCCAGTCCTCCCGGGAAGTCTCCGGGTGCCTCAAAAGTCGCGTTCAAAAGTTAAGCCCCACAAAGTCTCTCTGCTCGTACCTGTGCCTCCAACTTCATGAAACCACATGGTCTTCGCGGATTAGGGGTTCGTTGGCAGCGAGGGAAAAGCCGCTCCCCCCTCCTCCCTCGGGCCCCTGATGCCATTAAAGTGGGAAATACTCCACGGGAATCCCCCCCAATCCCCCAGGCCCAGGACGGCGGCCAGCGGGCATCCAGGATCCTGCCCATCAGCAGCCCATTGATTCGCCCAAAATTCTCGCCCCGGCGCAGCACCGGGCAGGGGTCCCCAGATGCCCGCGGCCCCCACCCCCTAAGAGGTGAAGCCCCGAGCCCAGGGGACTCCCCGCCGCCTCGGAGACTGCAACACCCGACGCGAGGTCGGCGGAGGGTGGAGACCCCGCGCGACCTAACGCCCCTCCTCACGCGCGCCGACTGGCCGGGCCGAGAAGCCCGGCTCCGAGCTGGTGGGCCCGCGGGCGTCCGCGATCTGCCCGCCCAACTCGCGCCCCGCGCGCACTCGGAGGCCGCCGGGGGCGGGGGAGGGCGGCGGGGCCTCCTCCAGCGCGGGAGGGAGGAAGAGAGGGAGGGAGGAAAATGGCGCGGAGCGCCGGGGCCTGAGCCGCGGCCGGCCCCGTGGGGGGGGCCCGGGAAGGCACTGGGAACCAGCGGCGGGCTCCGGCCGGACCCCGGCCCGCGCCGTGACCCCGACCGCGCGTCGAAGCGAAGAGGCCGGCGCCGAGCTCACCTTGGGCTTTTCGTCGGCCATGGCGAGCGCCGGAGTCTCCTCAGCTGCCGCTTCACAAAAGAGGTACCAGGTCCGCACCGAACGAGCACACAAGCAGCACCAGGAGCGGCAGAAGAAGGAGGCGGCAGCGGTGGACGAGGGAGAGGGCGCGCGCACGTCGTGCGCCTCCCTCCCCCCACCCTACGTGCGCGAGCACGAGCCTCCGGGGCTTTCCATTGGCTGCCGCCTCGCGGGAGCGCGCAACGCTTACATAACCACCCCCACCCCCCGCCCCGCGCCACCGCGTCCTGGGCCAGGCGCCCGCCCAGCCGGCGGGAAGAGACGCGGACACGCGCACCCGGGCCGCCGCGGGGGCGCGCCTGGCTCTGGGCGGGGCTGTATTGTCCTCCTTCGTGGTGGAGCATAATCAAAATGGCTTCCAGCTGGTCCTCGGTGGGGAACGAGGAGGCTCTAGGCCTTAGACGTGAGCCGTAGGCCAGGGAAGGCAGACTGACTAAAGGAGGAAGGGGAATCCTAAATCAAAGCCCCAGCAGGCGGTTCTGGAAAAATCTCTCCTTCAATGGACCAGCAGCCCTCCCACGGTTAGAGGAACATCATACTTCCTCTCAGTCAGCCTCAACCTGCTTCCAGCCCGACTCTTGCCTCAAGTGCAGTGTCTTACTTTTTTTATTTTTTATTTTCTTTGACAGAGTCTCGCTCTGTCGCCCACGCTGGAGTGCAGTGGCCTGATCTCAGCTCACTGCAACCTCCGCCTCCTGGGTTCAAGCGATTCTCCTGCTTCAACCTCCCCAAGTAGCCGGGACTACATGCGTGTGCCACCACTCCCGGCTAATTTTTTGTATTTTTAGTAGAGATAGGGTTTCATCGTGTTAGCCAGGATGGTTTCGATCTCCTGACCTTGTGATCTGCCTGCCTCAGACTCTCAAAGTGCTGGGATTACAGGTGTGAGCCACGGCGCCCCAGTGTCTTCTCTCCTGCTGGTAACCCTAGACTTTGACTAGCTGGGAGAAAATATGCATGTATTCATTCAACGAACTCCTTACTCATGGCCTATCTTCCAAGAGGAAACAATCCGTGAGCAAGAACTACCCAAAGATCGAGCTTCTTCTTTTCCTCCTTTCATGAAGCTAAAACTTAGACATGCGTCCCTCCTGTCTGAAGAACATTCGCGATGTGTGTGCACTGGATTCTGCCTTGTTCCTCCCCCGTGGGCTTTATAATTTCCTTTTGTCCCTGAATTTTCTTCCTCTCCGTTAGCATAGAAAAAAAAAAAGCTTTCAATTCTATTAAGTTACCATCCTATCTCTCTCCATTCTTGGCCAAACAGCTTGAAAAAATGTCCCTGCCAGCTGTCTCCAACCCCTCCCCTCCCCACTCACTCCTCAACCCACTGCAATCTGGTGCTGTCCCCAAAGTTCCAGTAAAACTGCTCTCCACAAGGTCACCGCAGACTTCTTTGCTGAATCCAGTATGTTTCCCAGTTTGTCACTCCTTCTCTTGAACTTTGCAGGAGGTAAGTTTTCCTCTCATCACTAGCCTGTCCTTTGTTCTTTCTGTAATTTTTTTTTTCTTACTCAGTCCTTCCCTTGACTGTTCCTTAGGGTTTTCTTCAAGATCCTTTTACCACCCTATTCCTTTTCCGAGGATGATTTCCCCCACTTTTGTTACCATCTATTTGCTAATGATCCTCCAAGCTATTCTTTCTAGTCCACATCTTTCTTGTGAGTTTTCAGTTGATTTCTGAACATCTCCGCTTGGATGTCCCAGAGGCACCTCAAACTCAGCAACTCTCAACTAAAACTCCTCACTTTACCTTCCTCAGGGATCCTTCTTCCTGACCTACCACTCTGTTTTTTTTTTTTTTTTTTTTGAGACAGAGTCTTGCTCCGTAACCCAGGCTGGAGTGCAGTGGCACAATCTCGGCTCACTGCATCCTCCGCCTCCCGGGTACCGGTTCAGGCAATTCTCCCGCCTCAGCCTCCCGAGTAGCTGGGATTACAGGCGTGTGCCGCCATGCCCAGCTAATTTTTGTGTTTTTAGTAGAGACAGAGTTTCACCATGTTGGCCAGGCTGGTTTTGAACTCCTGACCTTGTGATCCATCCGCCTCAGCCTCCCAAAGTGGTGGGATTACAGGCATGAACCACTGTACCTGGCCTTTTTTTAAAATTAATTAATTAATTATTTAATTTTTAATGATGGGGTTTCACCATATTGGTCAGGCTGGTCTTGAACTCCTGACTTCAGGTGATCCACCCGCCTTAGCCTTCCAAAGTGCTGGGATTACAGGCGTGAGCCACTGCGCCCGGTTCTTTTTTTTTTTTTTTGATAACAGAGCCTTGCTCTGTCACCCAGGCTGGAGTGCAGTGGCTCAGTCTTGGCTCAGGACAACCTCTGCCTCCTGAATTCAAGTGATTCTTCTGCCTCAGCCTCCTGAGTAGCTGGGACTATAAGGGTGCACCACCATGCCTGGCTAATTTTTGTATTTTTAGTAGAGACAGGGTTTCACCATATTGGCCAAGCTGGTCTCAAACTCCTGACCTCATGATCCCTCCCTCCTGCCCCCCCACCCCCACCTCAGCTTCCCAAAGTGCTTGGGATTACAGGCGTGAGCCGCTGTGCCCGGCCAACCTACCACTTAGACTGAGTGACACACCACTACAGCAGCTGCCCCGAGGTAGAAAGGCCAGGGACATTCCTGACTTCCTCTTCTCCTTCACACACTCCCCATCCAATCAATCGCCAAGTCTTGTGTATTCCACCTTCTAAGTGCCTACCACATTTACTTTTCTCGGCCTCTGGATGGAGCTGGATTTGTTGGGCTTCTGTAGGTCCTCTTTGGGGAGGAAGAAGCTTAAATCCTTAGATGTGTGATAGGGCAAAGTAGGAAGACTAACTCTATCTAGTTCAGATCAACACTCTCTGAAGATACTGCAATGTTAGCCAGGCACGGTGGCTCACGCCTGTAATCCCAGCACTTTGAGAGGTCGAGGCAGGCAGATCATCTGAGGTCAGGAGTTTGAGACCAGCCTGGCCAATATGGTGAAACCCTGTGGTGGCTCACGCCTATAATCCTAGCACTTTGGGAGGCCGAGGCAGGTGGATTGCCTGAGGTCAGGAGTTTGAGACCAGCCTGGATAACATGGTAAAACGCCATCTCTACTAAAAATACAAAAATTAACTGGGCATGGTGGCGGGTAATCTCAGCTACTCAGGAGGCTGAGGCAGGAGAATCGCTTGAACCCAGGAAGTAAAAGGTGCAGTGAGCCAAGATCACAGCACTCACTGCACTCCAGCCTAGGCAACAGAGCAAGACTCCATCTGGAAAACAAACAAACAAAAAAACACAATGATACTGCAATATGGAAATACCCTCCTAACCCATCTGGCTTTTGTGTGTGTGTGGTTTTTTTTTTGAGATGGAGTTTTGCTCTTGCCACCTAGGCTGAAGTGCAGCGCAATCTTGGCTTCCTGCAACCTCCACCTCCCGGGTTCAAGCAGTTCTCCTGCCTGAGCCTCCCAAGTAGCTGGGATTACAGGCATCTGCCACCATGCCTGGGTAATTTTTTGTATTTTTAGTAGAGGTGGGGTTTCACCATGTTGGCCAGGCTGGTCTGGAACTCCAGACCTCAGGTGATCCACCCACCTTGGCCTCCCAAAGTGCTGGGATTACAGGCATGTGCCACCGTGCCCAGCCTTAACCCATCTGTTTTAAGGTAACTTCATTATGCCTGGATATTTAAGTGAGTCAGAATCATCTAAAGGGCTGGTTTAAATAAAGATTTTTTGGGCCCCTTGGAAGGATGGCTCTGGAATTCACCTAATTTTTTTTTTCTTTGAGACGGAGTCTCTCTCTGTCGCCCAGGCTGGAGTGCAGTGGTGCGATCTCAGCTCACTACAACTTCTACCTTCCAGGTTCAAGCAATTATCCTGTCTCAGCCTCCCAAGCAGCTGGGACTACAGGCACACACCATCACGCTTGGCTAATTTTGGTATTTTTAGTAGAGACAGGGTTTCACCATATTGGTGAGGCTGGTCTCGAACTCCCGACCTTAGGTGATCCACCCGCCTCAGCCTCCCAAAGAGCTGGGATTACAGGCATGAGCCACCACATCCTGCTTTTTTTTTTTAAAGACAGGTCTTGTTTTCTGCCCAGGCTAGAGTGCAGTGCCACAGTCATAGCTCACTGCAGCCTTGAACTCCTGGGCTTAAGCCATCCTCTCTCCTCAGCCTCCTGAGTAGCTAGGACTACAGACTTGCACCATCATGCGCAGCTAACTTTTTTTTTTTTTCTTTTAGAAATGGCATCTCCTGGCTAGGCATTGTGGCTCATGTAATACCAGTACTTGGGAGGCTGAGGAGGGCAGATTACGAGGTCAAGAGATCGACATCTTCTTGGCCAACATGGTGAAAACCCATCTCTATTAAAAATACAAAAAATTAGCCAGGCAGGGTGGGCAGATGCCTGTAATCCCAGCTACTTGGGAGGCTCAGGCAGGAGAATTGCTTGAACCTGGGAGGTCTCTACTAAAAATACAAAAATTAGCTGGACATGGTGGCATGTGCCCCTAGTCCCAGCTTCTCGGAAGGCTGAGGCAGGAGAATCACCTGAACCCAGGAGACGGAGGTTGCAGTGAGCTGAGATCATGCCACTGCATTCCAGCCTGGCGACAGAGTAAGACTCTGTCATGAAAGAAAGAGAGAACAGAAGGAAGGAAGGAAGGCTGCATGGATCCTGGGCTCAAGCGGTCCTCTAGCCTCAGTCTCAGCCTCCCAAAATGCTGGGATTACAGGCATGAGCCACTATACCCTACCAAATTTGCCTTCTTTTTTTTGTTTGTTTGTTTGAGACAGGGTCTCTCTCTGTTGCCCAGACTGGAGTGCATTGGTGTGATGTCAACTCACTGCACCTCTGCCTCTTGGGCTCAAGGGGTTTTCCTGCCTCAGCCTCCCAAGTAGCTGGAATGACAGGCGAATGCCATCACACCAGGCTAACTGGCTAACTTTTCTTTATTATTTTGTACAGATGGGGCTCTTACTATGTTCCTTAGATTGGTCTCAAACCTGTGAGCTCGAGATCCTGCCACCTCAGCTTCCCAAAGTGATGGGATTATAGGTGAGAGCTACCATGCCCAGTCCTGATGATTCTTAAACATACTAAAGTTTGAGGCTGAACGTGGTAGTTCATGCCTGTAGTCTCAGCACTTTGGGAGGCCAAGGCGAGTGGATCACTTAAGCTCGGGAGTTCAAGAGCAGCCTGGGCAACATGGTGAAACCCCACGTCTACTAAAAATACAAAACTTAGCCGGGCATGGTGGCACGCCCAGCCACCCCAGAGGCTGAGGCAGGAGAATTGCTTGAAACCAGGAGGCAAAGTTGCATTGAGCCGAGATTGCACCATTGCATTCCAGTGTAGGTGACAGAATAAGACTCTGTATCAAAAAAATAAAAAGTAATAAATAATAAAGTTTGAGAAACACAAGCCATTGTAAAATAAATATAAACCAAAAGAGTCGGGCACTGTGGCTCATGCTTAGAATTCCAGCACTTTGGAAGGCTGAGGCAGATGAATCACAAGGTCAGGAGATCAAGACCATCCTGGCCAACATGTTGAAACATTGTCTCTACTAAAAATACCAAAATTAGCTGAGTGTAATGGCATATGCCTATATTTCCAGCTACTCAGGAGGCTGAGGCAGAAGAATTGCTTGAAGCCGAGAGGCGGAGGTTGTAGTGAGCTGAGATCGCACCACTGCATTCCAGCCTGAGTGACAAAGTGAGATTCTGTCTCAAAAAAAAAAGTTCCTGACATTCCATGGTTCCTCACTAATCATCTGCTTCACAGGATAAGACCTACATGCCCTTTGAGAACTAATCCAAACTAACCACTCTAGCCTTGTTTCTCATCTTGAAGCCTTTTCTTCAGTCATTCAATTACTTGGGGTTCCTGAATGCTCTCTCTTAACTTTTAGCTTTTGTACATAGTAGACATTCGAGGATTCACTGAATGAATGAATTGAAACTATCAGCTGGACGCAGTAGCTGATGTCTGTAATTCCAGCACTTTGGGAGGCCAAGGTGAGAGGACTGATTGAGCCCAGGAGATCATGGCTGCAATAAGCTATGATCCTGCCCCTGCACTCCAGCCTGGGTGACAGAGTGAGACCCTATCTCAAAAAAAACAAGATAAAAAAACTATAACTAGGCCAGGCGCAATGGCTCATGCCTGTAATCCCAACACTTTGGAGGGCTGAGGAGGGTGGATTACCTGAGGTCAGGAATTTGAGACCAGCCTGGCCAACATGCTGAAACCCCATCTCTACTAAAAATACAAAAATTATCTGGATGTGGTGACACATGCCTGTAATCCCAGCTACTCAGGAGGCTGAGGCAGGAGAATTGCTTGAACCTGGGAAGCAGAGGTTGCAGTGAGCCCATATCATGCCATTGCACTCCAGCCTAAGCAACAAGAGTAAAACTCCACCATTAAAAAAAAAAATGGGACTGGGTGTGGTGGGTCACACCTGTAATCCCAGCATTTAGGGAGCCTGAGACAGGTGGATCACAAGGTCAGCAGTTCGAGACCAGCCTGACCAACAAATCAGCCAGATGTGGTGGCATGCACTTGTAATCCCAGCTACTCATGAGGCTGAAGAAGGAGAATCGCTTGAACTGAGGAGGCGGACGTTGCAGTGAGCTCAGATTGTGCCATTGCACTCCAGCCTGGGCGACAGAGCAAGACTTTGTCTCAAAAAAAAGTAAATGAGAGAAAAAAAATTTCTTTTGAGACAGAGTCTTACTCTGTTGCCCAGGCTGGAGTGCAATGGTGAGTCTTGGCTCACTGCAACCTCCACCTCCTGGGTTCAAGTGGTTCTCTCACCTCAGCCTCCTGAGTAGCTGGGATTACAGGCATATGCCACCATGACCAGCTATTTTTTTTTTTTCTTGAGATGGCGTTTTGCACTGTTGCCTGAGCTGGAGTGCAAAGGCGTGATCTCGGGTCACTGCAACCTCCCCCCTCCCAGGTTCAAATAATTCTCCTACCTCAGCCTTCCAGGTAGCTGGGATTACATGTGCCTGCCACCAGGCCTGACTAATTTTTTGTATTTTTAGTAGAGACAGGGTTTCACTATGTTAGCCAGGCTAATCTTGAACTCCTGACCTTGTGATCCGCCTGCCTCAACCTCCCAAAGTGCTGGCATTATAGGCGTGAACGACTGCTCCTGGCCTAAATTTTTTTTTTTTGTCTCCTCCAGCAGAATAGAAGTTGGTTGGAAGCGGAGGTCTGTTTTTGTCACACTTTTATTTCCAGCAGCAAGCACACTTTTGGGGTCCTACTAGACAAGTAAAATAATTAATGAGGAGAGAGTTGTTTAGTGAGCATTTTTTACCATTATCGGTCAACTAGAAACTTGGGTAAGAAAGGCCTGATAATTCCTCTGGGAACCTAATGTTATATATAATTTGTGTTAGTGGCTGGGTATGGTGGCTCACCTGTGTAATCCCACAACTTTGGGAAGCTGAATTGGGAGGATTGTTTGAGCTCGGGAGTTTGAGACCAGCCTAGTGAACATAGTGAGAGCCTGTCTCAATGAAGAATAAAAAAAAAGGCCTGGGCTGGGTGTGGTGGCTCACGCCTGTAATCCAAGCACTTTGGAGGCCAAGGCAGGCGAATCACCTGAGGTCGGGGGTTCAAGACCAGCCTGACCAACATGGTGAAACCCCGTCTATTAAAAAAAAAAAAAGGGGCCTGGGTGTACATGCCTGTAGTCCCAGCTACTCTGGAGGCTGAGAGGAGGATTGCTTGAGCACAGACAGTAAGCTGTGATCATACCACTTAACTGCAGCCTGAGTGACAGACTGAGACCAAACAAAGAAGCAAAATGGTGTAAGAGGCCAGATGAGGTGGCTCACACCTAGAGTGTAGTCCCAGCACTTTGGGAAGCTAGAGGATCGCTCGACCCAAGAGGTTAAGACTGCAGTCTAAACTGGACAGTAGAGCAAGACCACATCTCAAAAAAAAAACAAAACAAAACCCCAACAAATAATTAGTGTTGGAAATACAGAGTAGAGCCACGCATGGTAGCTTGAGCCTGTATTCAGCACTTTTGGAGGCTGAGGCGGATAGGTCATCTGAGGATGGGAGTTTGAGACCAGCTTGACCAATGTGGAGAAACCCCATTTCTACTAAAAATACAAAATTAGCCAGGCGTAGTGGTACATGCCTCTAATCCCAGCTACTCGGGAGGCTGAGGCAAGAGAATCTCTTGAACCTGGGAGGCAGAGGTTGCAGTGAGCTGAGATCAAGCCATTAGATTTCAGCCTGGGCAACAAGAGTGAAACTCCATCTCAAAGAAAAAAGAAAGAAAGGAATACAGAGTAAGTGCCAGGTGTAGTGGCTCACACCTGTAATCCCAGCACTTTGGGAGGCTGAGGCGGGCGGATCACTTGCCTAGGCAACACGATGAAATCCCATCTCTACTAAAAATACAAAAATTAGCCTAGCATGTTGGCATATGCCTGTAATCCCAGCTACTGGGAAGGCTGAGCCAACAGAATTGCTTGAAGCCAGGAGGTGGAGGTTACAGTGACCCAAGATCACGCTACTGCACTCCATCCTGGGCAACAAGACAAAACTCTGTCTTTTAAAAAAAAAAAGAAAAAAATTAGCCAGGCAGTAGTGGTGCATGCCTGTAATCCCAGTTACTTGAGAGGCTGAGCCAGGAAAATCATTTGAGCCTGGGAGGGAGAGGTTGCGGTGAGCTGAGATCCTGTCACTGCACTCCAGTCTGGGTGACAGAGTGAGACCCTGTCTCAAGAAAACAAAACAAAAAAACCCCTGAATTCCTCAATACTCCAGGAAGTCTAGAGGCAGAATGGTGATTATACTGTAGAAACCCTATCGGCTGGGGTTTGGGGCTCACACCTGTAATTCCAGCACTTTGGAAGGCCGGAGTGGGAGATCACTTGAGGTCAGGAGTTTAAAAACAGCCTGCCCAACATGGTGAAACCTTGTCTCTACTAAAAACACAAAAATTAGCTGAGCATGGTGGTGTGTGCCTGTAGTCTCATCTACTTGGGAGGCTGAGGCATGAGAATCGCTTGAACCTGGGAAAATGGGAAGAAGAGGCTGCAGTGAGCCGAGATTGTGCCACTGCACTCCAGCCTGGGCGACAGAGAGAGATGCCATTTATAAAAAAATAAAGTAGGCAGGCGCGGTGGTGCGTGCCTGTAGTCCCAGCTACTCGGGAGGCTGAGGTGGGAGGATCGCTCGAGCCCAGGACTTCTGGGCTGTAGTGCGCTATGCCGATCGGGGTATCTGCACTAAGTTCGGCATCAATATGGTGACCTCCCAGGAGCAGGGGACCACCAGGTTGCCTAAGGAGGGGTGAACCGGCCCAGGTCAGAAACGGGTGAGGTCAAAACTCCCGTGCTGATCAGTAGTGGGATCGCACCTGTGAATAGCCACTGCACTCCAGCCTGGGCAACATATCGAGACCCCGTCTCTTAAAAAAAAAAAAAAAGTAATAAAAAAAAAAAGGCCAGGCACAGTGGATCACACCTGTAATCCCAGCACTTTGGGAGGCTAAGGTAGGTGGATCATCTGAGGTGAGGAGTTCGAGACCAACCTGGCTAACATGGTGAAACCCTGTTTCTACTAAAAATACAAAAAATTGGCCGGGCATGGTTTGCACCTGTAATCCCAGCTACTTGGGAGGCTGAGGCAGGAGAATCACTTGAACCCAAGAGGCAGAGGTTGCAGTGATCCAAGATCATGCCACTGCACTCCAGCCCAGGTGACAGTGCAAGACTCTGTCAAAAAAAAAAAAAAAAAGGCCCAGTGCGGTGGCTCATGCCTGTGATCCCAGCACTTTGGGAGGCTGAGGTGGGAGGATCACTGGAAGGCCAGGAGTTCAAGAGCAGCCTGGCCAATATGGTGAAACCATGTCTCTACTAAAAATATAAAAATTAGCCGAGTGTGGTGGCAGGCACCCAGTAAACCCAGCTACTTGGGAGGCTGAGGCAGGAGAATTCCTTGAAGTGGTAGCTGGAGGTTGCAGTGAGCCAAGATCAGGCCACTGCACTCCAGCCTGAGTAATAGAGAGAGAGAGAGACCCTGTCTCAAAAAACAAAAAAGAAAAGAAACCCTTTCTACCTGTGTCATGGCAAAAAGATGGGACCCAAGATTAATTATACCCCCAGTGAATGCCAAGAACCTACTACAGGCTTAGTATCTCTAATATGAAAATCTGAAATGGGAAATATTCCACATTCCAAAAGTTTTTTTTTTTTTTTTTTTTAAGATGGGGTTTCACCATGATGGCCAGGCTGGTCATGAACTCCTGACCTCAGGTGATCCACCCACCTCGGCCTCCCAAAGTGCTAGGATTACAGGCGTGAGCCACCACGCCCAGCCCAAATTCCAAAACTTTTTGAGTGCCAACATGATGCCACAAGTGGAAAATTCCACACTCAATACCTTGGCTTTTTTTTTTTTTCTGAGACAGAGTCTCACTTTGTAGCCTAGGCTGGAGTGCAGTAGAGTGATCTTGGCTCACTACAACCTCTGCCTCCCGTATTCAAGGGATACTTCTGCCTCAGCCTCCTGAGTAGCTGGAATGACAGGCGCCCACCACCATGCCCGGCTAAAATTTTTATTTTTATTTTATTTTATTTATTTATTTTTTTTGAGATGAGGTTTCACTATGTTGGCCAGGATGGTCTTGATCTCTGACCTCGTGATCCGCCCGCCTTGGCCTCCCGAAGTGTTGGGATTACAGGCGTGAGCCACCGCGCCCGGCCTTTTTCTTTTCTTTTTTAATTTTTGTATTTTTAGTAGACAAAATACATATATTAATTGAATTTTATTTTTAATTAATTTTTTTTTAGACAGAGTCTTGCTCTGTCACCCAGGCTGGAGTTCAGTGGTGAGATCTCTCTGCTCACTGCAGCCTCTGCCTCCTGGGTTCAAGCGATTCTCCTGCCTCAGCCTCCAGAGTAGCTGGGACTACAGGTGCACGCCACCATGCCTGGCTAATTTTTTGTATTTTTAGTAGAGACGGGGTTTCACCATGTTAGCCAGGATGGTCTCAGTCTCCTGACCTCCTGATCCACCCACTTCGCCCTCCCAAAGTGCTGGGATTACAGGCGTGAGCCAGCGCGACTAGCCAAGGTTGTTGTGTTTTTTTGAGACAGAGTCTTGCTCTGTCGCCCAGGCTGGAGTGCAGTGGCACAATCTTGGTTCACTGCAACCTCTGCCTCCTGGGTTCAGGTGATTCTACTGTCTCAGCCTCCCCAGTAGCTGGGATTACAGGCATGCACCACCACACCCGGCTAATTTTTGTATTTTTTAGTAGAGACCGGGTTTCACCATGTTGGCCAGGGTAGTCTTGAACTCCTGACCTCATGATCCGCCCACCTTGGCCTCCCAAAGTTCTGGGATTACAGGCGTGAGTCACCATGCCTGGCCTTAATTAAATTTTTTAAAATGGAATTTAATTGAATTTTATTTTATTTTTTATTGAGACAGAGTCTCGCTTTTGGCCCAGGCTGGAATGTAGTGACACCATCATGGTTCACTGTAGCCTCAACCTCCTGGGCTCAAGCAGTCCTCCAACCTCAGCCTCTTAAGTAGCTGGGACCACAAGCATGCGCCACCATGCTCAGCTAATTTTTTGATTTTCTGTTTTTCTTATTTATTTATTTATATTTTTTGTAGAGACAAAGTCTCACTATGTTTCCCAGGCTGGTCTCAAGCTTCTGGGCTCAAGTGACCCTCCTGCCTCAGTCTCCCAAAGTGCTGGGATTACAGGCATGAGCCACTGCACCCAGCCCACCTTTTCTTTTCTTATTTTTTGTTTTTGAGATGGAGTCTAGCTCTGTCGCTCAAGCTGGAGTGCAGTGACACAATCTCAGCTCACTGCAACCTCCCCCTCCCAGGTTCAAGCAATTCTCCTGCCTCAGCCTCCTGAGTAGCTGGGATTATAGGCACGTGCCACCACGCCCAGCTAATTTTTGTATTTTTAGTAGAGACAGGGTTTCTCCATGTTGGTCAGGCTAGTCTTCAACTCCCGTCCTCGAGTGATCTGCCTGCCTCTGCCTCCCAAAGTGCTGGGATTACAGTCATGAGCCACTGTGCCTGGCGAGAATTTTTTTTCTTGTTATACATAGCAGACACCAAAGTTCATGTTGCTTGTGTATTTTAAATTATTTGAAATAAATTTTCAAAAGAGGACTTCCTGGTTCAAAGTACATAAATATTTGTGTGGCTGCTGATAATAGATTTCTACCTTGTTTTCCAAAATAATTATGTCTCTTGAAATGATTATGCATTTATTTCTTTGCAGACTATGGAGGATTAGTTTTATTAGGATGCATTAAAATGTATACACTTAAAACTTTACCAGCCCGGGTGCGGTGGCTCATACCTGTAATCCCAGCACTTTGGGAGGCTGAGGTGGGTGGATCACGTGAAGTCAGGAGTTCAAGTCCAGCCTGACCAATGCGGTGAAACCCTGACTCTACTAAAAAATAAAAAATTAGCCAGGCATAGTGGTGTGTGCCTGTAGTCCCAGCTACTTGGGAGGCTGAGGCGGCAGAATCACTTGGACTCAGGAGGCGGAGGTTGCAGTGAGCCAAGATCGCCTCACTGTACTCCAGCCTGGGCAACAGAGTTAGACTCTGTCTCAAGGGGGGAAAAAAAAAGGCCTGGAACCATGGCTCACGCCTGTAATCCCAGCACTTTGGGAGGCCAAGGTGTGTGGATCACAAGGTCAGGAGTTTGAGACCAGCCTGGCCAATATGGTGAAAACCCCGGTCTCTACTAAAAATACCAAAATTAGCTGGACGTGGTGGCAGATGCCTGTAATACCAACTACTACTCAAGAGGCTGAGGCAGGAGAATCACTTGAACCTGGGAAGCAGAGGTTGCAGTGAGCCATGATCACACCACTGCACTCCAGCCTGGGTCACAGAGCAAGACTCTGTCTCACACACAAAAAACATACTTAGGCCACATCTTCAGCACATTTCCTCTGGCTTGATCTGAGATGGATTCTTCTTTTTGAGACGGAGTTTCGCTCTTGTCACCAAGGCTGGAGTGCTGTGGCACAATCTCAGCTCACTGCACCCTTTGCCTCCAGGGTTCAAGCAATTCTTCTCCCTTAGCCTCCCAAATAGCTGGCATTACAGGCATGGGCCACCATACTTGGCTAATTTTGTATTTTTAGTACAGACAGAGTTTCACCATGTTGGTCAGGCTTGCTGGCCTCGATTTCCTCCTCACTTTGAGTGATCCACTGGCGTCAGCCTTCCAAAGTGCTGGGATTACCGGCATGAGCTGCTGTGCCCAGCCAATCTGAGATGGATTCTAAGCCTGACTTTGGAGTGACTTAAAAATGATTTCTGGTTTGATTCTTATGCAACAGATATGCTTTGTTTTAGATGATTTTTAATTCTAGAAATACTTTGCTCTTTTTCTCTTAAGTTTCTATTATACCTCAAGTTGGAGTATTGCCTGCATAATTGAAGACTTTTCCAGAGTTAAATACAATTTGAGACTTAAATCAACCACTCTAGAGGGAGAAGGAGGAAAAGAGAGGGGAAGGAGCCATGGTGGAGGAGCGGGAAAGAGAAAAATAATTTGTAAGCGAATTGTTTTTCCAATGGTATTCTATTAGGATTATCTGAAAAAGGATACATAAATGATTTCATCAAAACCTTATTCTTAGAAATCTATAGAGAGGTTGAGGAAGGAAAAGGTCCATATGTAGTATATATATGTAGTCAATACATAGAACAAGGATGGCTCTGTTAGCTGTAGTTTCCCTTTTTCACCATTCTATTAATAAGCCTATTTGAATGATTGGGTAAAATGACTGGTATGTATCAGTCTTAGACCAAAGAATATTGCCAATACATTTTCCTCAATGTTACCTAGCTCTTGGTCAGACAATCTAAGTACTTTTATTATCTTCAAATGGCATTTTGTCAGCCTTAAAAGAAAAATAATCAAGGAAGTATAGCACTAAGATTTGTTTTTTTTTGAGACGGAGTCTCACTGTGTTGCCCAGGCTGGAGTGCAGTGTTGAGATCTCGGCTCACTGCAACCTCCACCTCCCGGGTTCAAGCGATTCTCCTGCCTCAGCCTCCCGAGTAGCTGGGATTACAGGCATGCGCCACCATGCCTGGCTAATTTGTATTTTTAGTATAGACAGGGTTTCTTCATGTTGGTCAGGCTGGTCTCCAAAGTCCCGGGACACCACGTAATCTACCCGCCTAGATCTCCCAAAGTGCTAGGAGTACAGGCGTGAGCCACTGCGCCTGGCCTGTATTCTAAGTAGAGACGAGGGTTCCTCATGTTGGCCAGGCTGGTCTCGAACTCCTGACCTCCAGTGATCCGCCCACCTCGGCCTGCCAAAGTGCTGAGATTAGAGGAGTGACCCACCGCGCCCTGCCTTCAGTGGTATCGATTTTGTCCAGGCGCTTCTTGTGTGTATTCTAGTGTGGGAGTGGCGGCGATTGTTTTCCAGCACAAATCCGTTTGACTGTCGGGGTTTGGACAAGCAGCTGCTACGACACTAAAGTGGAGACCAGGATGGGGCGAGGACTCCCAGAGTTGGTAGAGGTTGCACGCTCACTGAGGCCCCCGCGCAGCACTAGTTCCCACAAGGGCCGCAGCCCCAGCTCACGCACGCGCAGTCGCACTGTCTCCGGCCCCAGGGTCCTCCCGCCCCCCTCCCTCCGTCTCCGGGGGCCTTCTTCCGCCCGGCGCGGGGCTGTCCGCGGTGCCGCCTGATCCTGTGAGCGCGGTACCGTGAGTGCAGTCCGCCCTCGGCGCTGTTTTCCCTGACGTGCTGTAGAGGCCGGGAAGGAAAGACGCGCTCAGAGGACCGCAGACGGGCGGCCGCGGCTGAGAGGAGAGGCCCCCCCCAGCACTGAGGGTTTGGGCTTGCAGGCGCTGCAGGAGGCGCCCAGTGGGGTCCTCTCTCAGCCAGCTCTGAGCGGGAGGCCTGAGCGGGAAGCATTGGCGGTCGGGCGACTTCCAGGAGTCTAGAGTGTAGCGCTATGGAGGAGCTTGATGGCGAGCCAACAGTCACTGTAAGGGCGCCCCGAAAAGGCTTATTCGTTTTTGCGGCTCTAGAACTGCGTCTGCTTCGTTAGTTCAGGCTTGTCTGCTTCCCTCCTGGCCGCGAGTCGCTCGTCCCCTATCCTCGACTCAGTTGCCACTGTCCGAAAGTCGCAGTGTTAATGAGGTGCCCGCCCTCGAGTCGCAGTGGTCGCAGGTTTTTTGCCACCAGTTACAGGCCCAGGCCCCGAAGGTCCCACTCCATCCCTTTCTCTCCTTTGTCTTCCTGGCCTTTCTTAGTTCCCTGGCTTTTCCTCTTGGGCATTAGAGTGGGTTCAGCCCAAGCAGAGATATTGATGTTTTTCTTCTAGCCGTGTTAAGCTTTGCATGGCGGCACATTGAGCTTCTGCCTGTGTGGTCTAAGGTTTATTGAACGTACTTATTCTCTGGGGGAGACTGTTAAAACGTGCGCTTTGAATGAAGAGACCCCCAAACAGACTTTGTGTGAGCAACATGGCTGTTTATTCACCTGGGTGCGGGAGCTGAATCCGAAAGAGAGTCAGCGAAGGGCGGTGAGATAGGAGATGGTTTTATAGGTTTGGGGTGGGCAGTGGAAAGTTAAAGTGACTTGTAGCAACGGATGGGGAGGTGGTGTCCCGCACCCTAGGGTTAAGGTAGGGGGACATAAGAGGAGCTATTCAGGAGGTATGGGTTTGGGGAGGAGGGCGCCAGTGAGGTGTGGCTGTAGCCCAGGAATAGTTAAGGAGGCAGACAATTTTGCTAGGATATCTTGGCTTAACAGGGGAACTGGACAAGTGGGAATGATTAGGAAAGAATATGGAAAGAGGTGCTGGCCTAATTGACACCAGACTTGGGGAGTTTTGAGAGGCCTGGAGACCTTGCCGTCAATTCCCGCAACAGTTACGGAGGCCAAGGAGACAGGTCCTTGAAAAGAAGGCAGTGTGGAGTGGGTGCCCCGTGTTGATTAAGAAGGGGATGGACTTACCCTCCACCAGTTACCCGAAGCGCGGCGTTTGTGATGGTCCAGGGGGCCTCTGAGATGTTCAGGCAGCATCAGTCTTCAGCTGCCAAGCCAAGGAGATCAGGCAAAGAGCCTAAGGGCTACCGGGTTGGGCTCCTGGAGCTTTAAAGACAGCGGTTTGAGTCCGGCAGTCCGACCTCCATTGGGGGTCCCACACAGACGGGACATGGCTTAGGAAGAATCCCGGTTGGGAGGCCGAGCCAGGCGTATCACGAGGTCAAGAGATCGAGACCATCCTGGCCAACATGGTGAAACCCCGTCTCTACTTAAATACAAAAATTATCTGGGCATGGTGGTGTGCGCCTGTAGTCCCAGCTACTTGGGCTGAGGCAGGAGAATTGCTTGAACCCAGGAGGCGGAGGTTGCAGTGAGCCGAGATCGCGCCACTGCACTCCAGCCTGGTGCCTGGCGACAGCGAGACTCTGTCTAAAAAAAAAAAAAAAAAAAAAAAAAAATTCCCCGGGCTGCGGGCATTCCTTGGCTCAGTGGCCAGGTTCTCGGCATTTGAAGCAAGGCTTTGGGGAAGGAGATCCTGAAGAGAAGTCTGGACGCTGTGGGTTTGGCGGTCTGAAACTTCTGTGAGCCGGAGTGGCTGTGGTCTGTCTTACAGCGGAGGCAAGCATTTGTAATTCCGAAATACGCTGCCGCTGGCCAGCTTTTTCCCTATTATTGAACACCTTAAAGGTGAGGTTGATTAATTCCTGTTGTAGGGTTTGAGGGCCAGATTCTAATTTCTGTGGCTTTTTGTAATGTCAGGGGCTCATTGGGTGATAAAATGCACATCAAGCATTCTTCAGGTGTGAGAGTAGAAGTAAGGATGACATTTAAGTCACTCCAGGTGAGATTATAGGCCTGATTAAGTATTGGGAGGATCTGATGTAAAGGAGCCTAACCATTGGCTGATTTGGGAAAGGTCGGATAAAGAGAAAGGAACTTGCACCCTAACTATGCCTTTGGCTCCAGCCACCTCTCGAAGAGGGAATTGTCGGGCAGGGGTGGAGGAGGTAGCCACAGGACTAAACTGCAAGCTGGAGCACGTATGAGGTGGGGGAGGTGACAGGAGGGGCATAAGGAAATGGGTTGTGGGCAGAGGAAGAGGAGGAAGGCTCTGGGGGTTGGGTTTAGGTCCTGGATTAGGGCCTGGTTCCGACAGGCAGGGAGGAGAAAGGTCGGAGGGTCGATGGACAAGAAGGATTCTAGGCTGCCGGAGGGGCAGATGGAAGGGAGAGAAGGAAAATTTGGGATGGGTTGCATTCAGAACAGAGATTAGGGAGAGATTGGTGTGTAAAAAAAATGCCTGGACGTAGGGAATTTGCCCATTTTACTACAAAAGTTGTCTAGATCCTGTACGATAGAGAAATTGAAGGTACCATTTTCTGGCCATTTAGAGCCATTGTCCAATTTATATGTGGTCAAGCGGAATTGCAGAGGAAAATAAGACGCTTAGGTTTTAGGTCAGGTGATAGCCGGAGAGGTTTGAGGTTTTTTAGAATGTAGGCTAAGGGAGAGGAGGGAGGAATGGAGGATAGGAGGTTGCCCATAGTTTAAGAAGAGCGGCGGAAAAAATAAAAAACAAAAAAACAAAAAAAAGACAAGAGCGGTGGGGACAAGGAAAGCGAATGCATGACCAAGCAGTTTAGCAGGCGTCCCAGACTAAACCTTGGTCTGAACCTGGGGTGAATCAGTCAAAGGGGCGTCCCCTGTGTTGATCCATCACCTGTGAGTACGAGTGAGTGACCAGAGCAGATGTCTCTGCAATGATCAGTCACTGATGGAAGACTTGTCTTCCCAGTTCCATGACCTACGTAGGATTTTTTTCTGGTCATGAACCTCACAGAAAGTCCTGTCTTTCTTGTCTCCACTGAAAGGGGAGAGGAAAGTGCAACTGAGAGGAGACGAAGCTTGACAGGTAGCAAGAAGGGCTAGAGAAGAGTTGAGCCAAACCACTTACCTGAGCTGAGGATGGTGAGTAGATCTGTGGGCTGGTCTGATGAACCTAGGTCATAGGTAGGTCTCTCCACAGAGGGAGCACAAGGAGAACACAATGAAGGTTTGGTCTCCTGTAGGAGTTCCCCCATCCCAGATTTCTGGCACCAAGTGATAAAACGTGTGCTCTGAATGAAGAGACCCCCTCCCCGCAAACACGCTTAGTGTGTGAGCAACATGGCTGTTTATTCACCTGGGTGTGGGAAGGCTGAGTCCCAAAAGAGAGTCAGTGAAGGGCGGTGGGGAGGGGAGTTGGTTTTATAGGTTTGGGGTGGGCAGTGGAAAGTTAAGAAGTTACAGTTTAGGGTGGGGTTTTTGCAAGCTGAGAGGGGGTCATAGGTTTGCAAGCTGGGAGGAGGTTGTAGGGTGCAGAGTCCAGGTTGACCTAGACCAGGTTGACCAAGGTTGGTTACAAAGTCCAATGGCCTTATCAATTGGGGCGGGAATAAGGAACAATAGAGAATGTCTCAAAGGGGTTGATCATTTCTTCCTCTTTTCATGGTCTTCCAGTTACTTCAGATTTTCCAGAAACCCATCTGGAGTCACAGAGGTTAACATGGCGTCCATGGCGCCATCAGTCAGCCTAAAAGACCTTACAGAGACTATTCCTATTTTATCACTGTGCATTCAATTCCATTTGAACTTTGAAGAGAGTGTCAAATGTGGATGATCTGTGATGTGTATACAGAAATTCATGGGCTTTATGTATGAGATACCTACTGTTTTCCCGACTTGGAATACTCTTCTCTTCCCTCTTTTCTTGTTAACCAAAAAGTGACTGAGGCAGGTCTCAATCAGTAAAGGTTTATTTAGCTAAGGTTGAGGATCCAACCGGAAAAAAAATACAGGTCACAGGAGGATGTGTGACCTGTGCTTTTTCCAAAGATAGTTTTGGGAACATCATTAAAGAGGAAGGAGCTAGCAGGAGGGGGGGAAAAAAAGGGAGAATAGGCAGTGAGGAGGCAAATGGTTACATTCTTGTGAGTCTCTGATTAGCCTCAGTAAATCTGCATTTTACCTGTGAAAAGAGGGAGTAGACAAAACATTTATGCATTCATCTTAGGGTAGGTAGAGGGATGATTTCTTTTTTTTTCTTTTCTTTTTTTTTTTGGTGGGGGGCAGAGTCTTGCTCTGTTGCCCAGTCTGGAGTGCATTGGTGCGATCTCAGCTCACTGCCACCTCTGCTGTTCAAGCAGTTCTCCTGCCTCAGCCTCCTGAGTAGCTGGGATTACAGGCGTGTGGCACCATGCCCAGCTAATTTTTTTTTTTTTTTTGTATTGCGGCAGGGTTTTACCATGTTGACCAGGCTGGTCTTTAACTCCTGACTTGGTGATCCGCCTACCTCAGCCTCCCAAAGTGCTGGGATTACAGGTGTGAGCCACTGCGTCTGGCCGATTTCTGGTCTTGTACTTGTGAAGATAAGCTGGTAGTTGACATTGTCAGGGTAAGAATCAACAGACCTCATTTTTAGGACTGGTTTATAGGGGGATGTTTCTCCTGAAAAATGTTAGACTCACAAGGAATTTCCTTGTGAGCAATTTGTGAGGCAGCCTATATGGGGAGATATGTGGCCTTCTAAGGTGGGAAACTGGCTTATGGATGAAGCTGTGACATAGGGTTTGAAATTATAGCCCTCTGTTTGGGAACAAAAGGAAGGCAATATTGTGTGATACAATTCCCTAGCTTAACTTTCCCTTTAGCATAGTAAGTTTGGGGTCTCCAAATTCTGTATTTTTTTTTCATAGTCTCCTGCTCATTGTACAAATGCAAGTTCTAGCAAGCTCTTTCTCAGGAAAGCCTTTCCTGACCTTTCTAACTAGGTGAAATAATCTAGCTATTATAGGCTTTCAGAGTTCTATATCTCTTACTTCTTGGTAACCTCTAGGTCCCAGTAAACTGTAAGTTACCCGACCTTGAGTTTTTGCTGTTTAGAAAGTTGAGATGCCTAAAGTTTCTGTTAGAGTCATCAGATTGTAAAGCAGTCGATGATAAAACCAAAAGTTGGAAATAGGGGTCGTTTCAAAGCTAACTAGACAAAATGAGACATGGGGTCTTAAGCTGCAGTTAATGTACGTTTGTTACTCTTTATGAAGCTTACATCTGTAGAGTGTTTAAATATATAAAAACTATATTAAAAAAAAATTTTTTTTGAGATGGAGTCTCACTCTGTCACCCAGGCTGGAGTGCAGTGGTGCCAATCTCGGCTCACTGCAACCTCTGCCTCCTGGGTTCAAGCAATTCTTCTGCCTCAGCCTCAGGAGTAGCTGGGACTACAGGCGTGTGCTACCACACCCAGCTAATTTTGTATTTTTAGTAGAGACAAGATTTCACCATGTTGGCCAGGCTGGCCGCGAACTGTTAACCTCAGGTGATCCACCCACCTCTGCCTCCCAAAGTGCTGAGATTAGAGGTGTGAGCCACCACGCCTGGCCAATTTTTTTGTACTTTTATTAGATATGGGGTTTGTTTGTTTGTTTGTTTGTTTTTTGAATTTCACTCTTATTGTCCAAGCTGGAGTGCAGTGGTGCAGTCTTGGCTTACTGCGACCTCTGTCTCCCGGTCTCAAGCAATTCTCCTGCCTCAGCCTCGGGACTACAGGTGTATGCCACCACGCCTGGCTAATGTTTGTATTTTTAGTAGGATGGGGTTTTGCCATGTTGGCCAGGCTGGTCTTGAACTACTGACCTCAGGTAATCTGCCTGCCTTGGCCTTCCAAAATCCTGGGATTACAGGTGTGAGCCACCGTGCCCGGCCTGCCTGTGATTTTTTTTTTTTTTTTTTTTTTTTTTGGGTAATGGAGTCTCCCTCTGTCGCCCAGGCTAGAGTGCAGTGGTGTGATCTCGGCTTACTGCAACCTCTGTCTCTTGGGTTCAAGCGATCCTCCTGCTTCAGCCTCCCGAGTAGCTGGGACTACAGGCGTGTGCCATCACATCTGGCTAATTTTTTGTATTTTTAGTAGAGACAGGTTTACACCATGCTGGCCAGGCAGGTCTTAACTCCTGACCTTGTCATCCACCCCTCTTGGCCTCTCAAAGTGCTGGGATTACAGGCGTGAGCCACTGCACCTGGCCTGAATTTTTTTTTTTTTTCACATTGGACATTTGTACAAGATTTTTTTTTTAATTTTTTTTTTTCTCAGAGCCTGCAATGGCAAATTTTTTTTTTTTTTTTTTTTTAGATGGAGTCTCACTCTGTCACCCAGGCTGGATCGCAATGGCACAGTCTCTGCTCACTGCAACCTCCACCTGTTGGGTTCAAGCAATTCTCCTGCCTCAGCCTCCCAAGTAGCAGGGACTACAGGTATGTGTCAGCATGCCTGGCTAATTGTATTTTTAGTAGAGATTGGGTTTCACTGTGTTGGCCAGGCTGGTCTTGAACTCCTGACCTTGTGATCCTTCTGCCTTGGCCTCCCAAAGTGCTGGGATAACAGGCATGAACCACTGCGCCCAGCCTTCTGATTCATTTTTAATTAATTTTTGTGCGTGGCGTGAAGTTCATTTTTTGCATGTGGATATTCAGTTGTTCAGTGCCATTGCATACAATGCTTTCCCCTTGCCTGGCTTATCATCTATTAAGAGTTGGCTGGGTACAGTGGCTCACGCCTGTAATCCCAGCACTTTGGGAGGCCGAGGCGGGCAGATCACTTGACCCAGGAGTTTGAGACAAGCCTGGCCAACATGGCAAAACCCCCATCTTTACTAAAAATGCCAAAAATTAGCTGGGTGTTGTGGCACATGCCTGTAGTCCCAGCTACTTGGGAGTCTGTGGTACGAGAATGGCTTGAACCCTGGAGGTGCAGGTTGCAGTGAGCTGAGATCACGCCACTGCATTCCAGCGTGGGTGACAGAGCAAGACTCTGTCTTTTTTTAAATTTTTATTTATTTATATTTTTAAAAAGCCTATAGCACCCGGCATTCCTAGGCGGTCTCCCATGCAAGTACTAACCAGGCCTGACCCTGCTGACCCTGTCTCAAAAAAAAAAGAGTTGGTTAAGCCAGATCCTCTTTGTCTATGCACATTTGGCTTAGCATTTCTTTACTTTTCTGACTTTTAGCTTCACTTTTCTTTTTTTTTTTTTTTTTTTTTTTTTTTATTAATTTTTTTTTTTTTATTAAAGACGGGGGTTTCACCATGTTGGTCAGGCTGGTCTTGAACTCCCAACCTCAGGTGATCCGCCCGCCTTGGCCTCCAAAGTGCTTGGATTACAGGCGTGAGCCACCGCGCCCGGCCAATTTTTATTTATTTATATTTTTAAAAAGCCTATAGCACCTGGCATTCCCTAGGCGGTCTCCCATGCAAGTACTAACCAGGCCTACCCTGCTACCCTGTCTCAAAAAAAAAAGAGTTGGTTAAGCCAGATCCTCTTTTGTCTATGCACATTTGGCTTAGCATTTCTTTACTTTTCTGACTTTCTGGCTTCACTTTTCTTCAGAAAAGTGAAGAAATGCTAAGCCAAATGTGCATACTAGAGCCCAGCACAGAAAAATGGTCCAATAAGCATTGCTTTGTTGGCAAATGACTTCGGTAGGCCTTCTTAAGAACTGAATGCAGTTGGCCAGGTGCAGTGGCTCACTCCTGTAATCCTGGCACTTTAGGAGGCCGAGGCAGGCCTATCACGAGGTCAGGAGATGCAGACCATCCTGGCTAACATGGTGAAGCCTGTCTCTACTAAAAATACAAAAATTAGCTGGGCATGGTGGTATGTGCCTATAGTCCCAGCTGCTTGGGAGGCTGAGGCAGGAGAATTCGCTTGAACCCGGTAGGCAGAGGTTGCAGCGAGTCCAGATTGCACCATTGCACTCCAGCCTGGGCGACAGAGTGAGACTCCATCTCAAAACAAAAACAAAAACAAAAAAAAACAAAACTGAATGCACTTATGCACTTGTCTTGAGACCACACTAGTGCCATGCAAATTTATCCAAATTTATTGCCTGCCAAAAATATTAATGGAGTGCCACCTGTGTACTGGAGTCTCCTGCCCTTGTGAGCGTTCATCTGTTGACAGGCAGATGATACCCGTGTGCGAGAGTCATGCTGCTGTTGTGGTCCAGAGAAGAGGTGATGATTGTGGGTTGGATTATATTGTTAGAGGTGGTAAGTGGTTAGATTCAGGCTCATTTCAAAGTAGAACAGGATTTACTAGATTGGATGTGGGTGGTGAAGAAAAGGAAGAGTGAAGGATTTCTCCTAACAGTTGGGGAAGGCTTTGTCCCAGTAGCAGTGTGGGCTGAGGTTTGAGGATGAGGATGGGCATCAAGAGTGTTATTTTGGCTGTTGATGTTATAGTTGTAACTCTATAGGTTGGGTAGCCTACAGCAGTGAGCATTAGGCTGTTGGATGTGTGAAGCCGGGGCTCAAAGGATTGAGAGTTAGAGAGAAAAATTTATCACCATCATATAGATGGCACAGAAGCTGTGGGATTCGAGGCCTCTGTCTTTTGCAGTGATTAATGATTCAGTTATTATTATTTTTTATATTTTGACTTATTTTTCTGAACCACAGATCACTAAATCATAAGAATTGATTACGGTGTACATTGCCTGTTCATCAGTACTTGAGAGATGGCCGGCTGGGTTGAGGAGCTTAGCAAAGCTCACTTGCTTGTTCAGGGATTGTTAGTGGTCCGACAGACTGGGCTGATCTCAACCACACACAACTGTGCACATAGATCAGTACGTTCACTTATGAATGAATCAGTGAATAAGTGAATGACCCGGTTTTGCTCTGTTGACCAGGCTGGAGTGCAGTGGTGCCATCATGGCTCACTGCAGCCTTGACCTGGCAGGCTCATGCCATCCTCCTGTCTCAGCGACTGGAATAGCTGGGACCACAGGTATGCCTGGCTAATTTTTGTATTTTTTGTAGAGATGGGTTCTCCCTATGTTGCCCAGGCAGGTCTGGGATTACAGATGTGAGGCACAGATGACTACTTAATAAGTTTCATGACTACTTATTTACAGGATTATAGCAAGTCCTTACTTAAAGTTATGGATAGGTTCTTGGAAACTCTGACTTTAAGTGAAATGATGTATAAAAAATGAATTTTTCTTTTTCTTTTTTTTTTTTGAGATGGAGTTTCACTCTTGGCCCCCAGGCTGGAGTGCAGTGGCTCGATCTCGGCTCACTGCAACCTCCGCCTCCCAGGTTTGAGCGATTCTCCTGCCTCAGCCTCCCGAGTAGCTGGGATTACAGTGGTGTGCCACCATGCCTGGCTAATTTTTTCATATTTTCAATAGAGATGGGATTGCACCATGTTGGCCAGGCTGGTCTTGAGCTCCTGACTTTTGGGTGATCTTCCTGCCTAAGCCTCCCAGGTGCTAGGATCACAGGTGTAGCTACCGGCTCAGCCTAACAAAATTAATTTTTTTTTTTTTTTTAGATGGAGTTTCACTCTTGTCGCCCAGGCTGGAGTGCAGTGGTGCAATCTTGGCTCACTGCAATCTCTGCCTCCACAGTTCAAGTGATTCTCCTGCCTCAGCCTCCTGGGTAGGTGGGATTACAGGCGCGTACCACCACGCCAGGCTAATTTTTGTATTTCATTAGTAGAGACGGGGTTTCACCGTGTTGGCCAGGCTGGTCTTGAACTCCTGACCTTGGATGATCTGCCCACCTTAGCCTCCCAAAGTGCTGGGATTACAGGTGTGAGACACTGCGCCCGGCCCATAATGAATTTTTCTTACCTGTGTTATGAAGAAATGTTTATTGAAGGATACAATGTTATTAGAGGACCAGTGTGCTCTTTACTTAAAGTGTTCTTCAGCCGGGTGCCGTGGCTCATGCCTGTAATCCCAGCACTTTAGGAGGCCAAGGCAGGTGGATTGTCTGAGGTTAGGCATTCGAGACCAGCCAGACCAACATGGAGAAACCTTGTCTCTACTAAAACTACAAAATTAGCCGAGTGTGGCGGCACATGCCTGTAATCCCAGCTACTCAGGAGGGTGAGACAGGAGAATCGCTTGAACCCGGGAGGCGGAGGTTTCAGTGAGCCAAGATTGAACCATTGCATTCCAGCCTGGGCAACAAGAGCGAAACTCCATCTTAAAAAAAAAAAAAACAAAACGCTGGGCAAGGTGGTGCGTGCCTATAATCCCAGATGCTCTGGAGGCTGAGGCAGGAGAATTGCTGTGAACTGGGACCCGAGAGGCAGAGGTTGCAGTGAGCCGAGATCTTGCCACTGCACTCCAGCCTGGGCTACAGAGTGAGACTCTGTCTCAAAATAAAAAAAAAGTGTTTTGCTTAAAGTGTTTCAAAATGTCTCCCTTTAGGGTTTAGCTGAAAGTCACAGTTTCCAAGAACTTAAGACAGGAAATACTATAGTTGCAAGTCAATTGAAAGGCTTGAAAGACGGCAGTAAGAACAGGTGCCAGGGCATGGTGACTTCTGCCTGTAGTCCTAGCATTTTGGGAGGCTGAGGTGGGCGGATCACTTGAGCTCAGGAGTTTGTGACCAGCCTGGGCAATATGGTGAAACTCCATCTCTACTACAAATACAAAAATTAGCCAGGTGTGGTGGCACATGCCTATAGTCCCAGCAACTCTGGAGGTTGAGGCAGGGAAATCCCTTGAACTCAGGAGGTGGAGATTGTAGCAGCCGAGCCGAGATTGTGCCACTGTACTCCAGGCTGGGAGACAGTGAGACGCTGTCTCAAAAAAAAAAAGAATAGAACGACTTCAGTCAGAAGAACATTTTTCATTTTAGATTTCTTTGTCTTATTTTTTACTAGTTGATTCCAGGTGTGAATTCTAAGAAGCACCAAATGTGTTTTGACTGGGGTCCAGGGGAAATGCTGGTGTGTGAAACTTCCTTCAACAAAAAAAGGTAGGGTTTTTTTTCTTCCAAATTATCTATCTTGGGACATTTGGTTGTTTTTCTGTTTATTACCCCAGATTTGACTAGCTGTGGATTGAAATGGTTGAATTTATTTTGTACTGTTTTAATTTTCTTTCCTTTGACAGAACAGGGTTTTGTTGTGTCACCCAGGCTGGAGTACAGTGCGATCATGGCTCACTGCAGCCTCTACACTCCTGAGCTCAAGCGATCTCCTGCCTCAGTCGTCTCAGTAGCTGGGACTACAAGTCACCATGCCACCACACCTGGCTAATTTTTTTTCCTTTGTAGAGATGGGAGTCTCGTTTCATTGCCTAGGCTGGTCTCACATGCCTGGCCTCAAGCAATCCTGCTGCATTTCAGCATTTTTATTTTTGACATGTTAGCTATTTTAGATTTTCATTGATTTTTGAAATGTGAAGATGTTGAATCCTCAAAAAAATTAACAATAGTCTTCATGAAAAATTTTCTTCACATTTAAAATGTCAAGCTTCTTATCCCTTTTTCCTTGTCCAAAGTGACCAAATTCCTGTCAGTAGCTCCCTTATTTCGAAACCTTGCAGATGCTTGGCTGTCACTTTTGTGTCCACAGCATGGATTTAACAGAATAATAATTCTGTAGGCTGAGCTGAGCCATAGCATCCAAGGCACAGATGGAGCTGGAGAGTGACATGGCTTGTCTGTGGCTTGGTTTTCCTGAGTTCTATCAGCTATTGGATATGAATATTTTTCTTTTCCTGATTCAGCCTCTCTCCAGTCGAAAGATAAAACCGGCTGGAGTGCAGTAATGTGATCACGGCTCACTGCAGCCTGGACCGGGTGGGCTCAAGGGATCTTCCCATCTCAGCCTCCCTAGTAGCTGGGAGTATACGTGAGTACTACCACACCTGTCTAATTTTTTTTTGGTATTTTTTTGTAGAGATGGGATTTCACCGTGTTGCCCAGGCTGGCCTCAAATTCCTGGGTTCAGCAATCCTTCTACCTTGACCTCCCCAAGTGCTAGGATTACAGGCGTGAGCCACTGAGCCTGGTCCAGTTTATATAATTTTTTTTATATATATTTTTTGAGATGGAGTCTTGCTCTGTAATCAGGCTGGAGTGCAGTGGTGCAATCTCGGGTCACCGCAACCTCTGCCTCCTGGGTTCAAGCGATTCTTCTGCCTCAGCCTCCCGATTAGCTGGGACCACAGGCACGTGCCACTACGCCCGGCCAATTTTTTTGTGTTTTTAGTAGAGATGGGTTTCACCATGTTGGCCAGGATGGTCTTGATCTCTTCACCTCGTGATCCTCCCGCCTCGGCCTCCCAAAGTGCAGTTTATATAATTTTTAAGTGATGTAGTTTTCTTGATTTTATAGTTGATTTTATGTCTCTTCTATTGCTAAATTATTTTGGGATATGTGGGTATTAAAGAGCCCAAGCTTGGCAGACAAATAGAATCTGCCAAAGGGGTGTTGCTCAGAAGAGCATATTCTGTGAGTATGTTCAAATGGCCTCTTTTCATATTGAATGAGAAAGTCGATCAGCATTTCTAGTTTGACCTATGTTGTTGGAAGCACAAGGAAAGTTTTCTTCTGTTCTTCTTTTTTTAAAAAAAGATGCGAGGTTGGCCGGGCTCAGTGGCTCACGCCTGTAATCCCAGCACTTTGGGAGGCCGAGGCGGGTAGATCACCTGAGGTTGGGAGTTCGAGGCTAGCCTGACCAATACGGAGAAACTCCATCTCTACTAAAAATAAAAAATTAGCCATGATGGCACATGCCTGTAATCTCAGCTACTCGGGAGGCTGAGGCAGGAGAATTGCTTGAACCCGGGTGGCGGAGTTTGCTGTGAACGGAGATTGGCCATTGCACTCCAGCCTGGGCAACAAGAGTGAATCTTGATCTAAAAAAAAAAAAAAAAAAGAAGAAATTCCCATGAGTTGGTGGTTTATAATTTGTCATAGTAGAGCCTTTCATTGCATTTGCAAAATAATTTAGTCAACTTTTTCCATAAATATATTCAATTTATTTTTAAAAGTTTTTTTGAGTTGGGCTCTCACTTTGTCACCCAGGCCTGAGTGCAGTGGTAGGATCATGACTCACTGTAGCCTCAAACTCCTGAGGCTCAAATGATCCTCCTTCCTCAGTCTCCCAAGTAGCAAGGTCTGCAGGCATGGGCCACCATGCCTGGCTTAGTCAGTTTTTTCTTTAGTATTTAGGGACAGTGGCTGGGCACAGTGGCTCACACCTGTAATCCCAGCACTTCGAAGGCCAAGGCAGGCAGATCACAAGGTCAAGAGATTGAGGCCTGGCGTGGTAGCTCACGCCTGTAATCCTAGCACTTTGGGAGGCCAAGGTGGGTGGATCACCTGAGGTCAGGAGTTCAGGACCAGCCTGGCCATCATGGTGAAACCCCCATCTTTAAAAAAAAAAAAAAAAAAAAAAAAAGAGATCGAGACCATCCTGGCCAATATGGTGAAACCCCGTCTCTACTAAAAATACAAAAATTAGCTGGGCATGATGGCACATGCCTGTAGTCCCAGCTACTCAGGAAGCTGAGGCAGGAGAATAGCTTGAACCCGGCAGGTAGACATTGCAATGAGTGAGATCCCGCCACTGCACTCCAGTCTGGCAACAGTGCAAGACTCCATCTCAAAAAAAAAAAAAAAAAAATTTATGGACAGGATATTGCCATGTTGGCCCAGGTAGCCTTGAACAATCTTGGCCTCAATTGATCCTACCCTGCCATGGCCTTGCAAAGTGTTGGGATTACAGGTATGAGCCATGGCACCTGGCTGGCTTAGTCCATTTTATTTATTTATTTTTTGAGATGGAGTCTTGCTTTGTTGCCCAGGCTGAAGTGCAGTGGCGTGATCTTGTCTCATTGCAAACTCCACCTCTTGGGTTCAAGCGATTCTCATGCCTTAGCCTCCGAGTAGCTGGGACTATAGGCATTCGCCACCATGCCTGGCTAATTTTTGTATTTTTAATAGAGACAGGGTTTCACCATGTAGGCCAGGCTGGTCTCGAACTCCTGACCTCAGGTGATCTTCTGGCCTCGGCCTCCCACCACTCCCAGCCCTTAGTCAATTTTTGATTTTTTGCTTTGGAGTAATGATACTATAAAAGTAATATGAAAAACATGCTTGCTGGAATATGCCTGAAAAATAAAAAAAAAATAGAAAAAAAGAAAAACAATGCAGGCATGGTGGCTCACACTTGTAATTCCAGCACTTTGGGAGGCCGAGGCAGGCGGATCACGAGGTCAGGAGATCAGGACCATCCTGGCTAATATGGTGAAACCCCAAGTCTACTAAAAAAGACAAAAAATTAGTCTAGCATGGTGGTGCGTGCCTGTAATCCTAGCTACTCAGGAGGCTGAGGCAGGAGAATCGCTTGAACCTAGGAGGCAGAGGTTGCAATGAGCCAAGATTGCACCACTGCAGTTCAGCCTAGGCGACAGACAGAGACTCCATCTCAAAAAATAAAATAAAATAAATAAGTAAATAAATAACAATATTTACTTTGCAGCCAGGCGAGGTGGCTCACGTCTGTAATCCCAGCACTTTGGGAGGCTGAGGCGGCCGGGATCACCTGAGGTCAGGAGTTCGAGACCAGCCTGGCCAACATGGTGAAACTCCATCTTTACTAAAAATACAAAAATTCTAGCACTTTGAGAGGCCGAGGCGGATGGATCACGAGGTCCGGAGTTTAAGACTAGTCTGGCTGACATAGTGAAATCCCGTCTCTACTAAAAATACAAAAATTAGCCAGATGTGGTGGCATGCGCCTGTAGTTCCAGCTATTTGGGAGGCTGAGGCAGGAGTATCGCTTGAACACAGGAGGTAGAGGTTATAGTGAGCCAGACAGCACCATTGCACTCCAGTCTGGGCAACAGAGAGAGACTTCGTCTCAAAAAAAGAAAAATAACAAAATTATCCAGATGTGGTGGCATATGCCTGGTAGTATCAGTTACTCAGGAGGCTGAGGCAGGAGAGTCACTTGAACCCAGGAGGCAGAGGTGGCAGTGAGCCGAGATTGTGGCACTGCACTCCAGCCTGGGTGACAGAGTGAGACTCAATCTCCAAAAAAAAAAAAGTTTTGGCTAGGTTTGGTGGCTTCCGCCTGTAATCTCAGCGCTTTGGGAGACCAAGGCGGGCAGATCACCTGAGGTCAGAAGTTTGAGTCCAGCCTGGCCAAAATGGCAAAATCCCATCCCTACTAAAAATACAGAAATTAGCCGCGTGTGGTGGCAAGCATCTGTAATCCCAGCTACTCCAGAGGCTGAGGCTGGAGAATTGCTTGAACCCAGTTGGTGGAGGGTGCAGTCAGTGGAGATTTTGCCATTGCACTCCAGCCTGGGCGGTAAGAGTGAAGCTTCCCCTCAAAAAAAAAAAAAAAATTTTTTTTTTAGCGTGGATTCACTCTTGGGGATGATCATAATAAATGTTAAATTTTTTTTTTCTGTTTTGTTTCAGAAAAATCAGAGATGGTGCCAAGTTGCCCCTTTATCTATATCATCCGGAAGGACGTAGATGTTTACTCTCAAGTATTGAGAAAACTCTTCAATGAATCTCATGGAATCTTTGTGGGCCTCCAGAGAATTGAAGAAGAATTGACTGGAAAATCCAGAAAATCTCAGTAAGTTGGTTGCTGTTTGGTGTTGAAGCCCAGGCTACCTTGTGAAAAGCCAAATAAAGTACATTGTTGTCTTTCTGTGTGTTTTATGAGTTGCCTTAAGAGACTCCTAATTGTAGTTTGAGGCCATAGTACTGGACAGTGTACATCAGCAGTGATGGGAAGTCTTAGCAGAAATGTGCAAATGCTGTTGATTGGCTGGCTTGACGAGCTTTTATATTCCTATTTTACTTACTCTCTAAAGAAGAAAATTTAGGCCACGAAAGCATGTGAGAGTCATTGAATGAGGTCCCATTGTCGGGAGATTTGAAAATTAATATAAATATAATAGTTTTGTCTCTAAAAAATTACGATAGAGATGTTATTTGACAATAGACCAGAAAACTCTTGTACTGTTTATAGATCAGGATTTTCTTGAATTGTCATTCAAAACTTCGTCATTTTTAGAGCGATACTTGTTAATGGTAAACTTTTGGAACCCACCCTCAGATCATTAAAATCAAAATCTCTAGTCAGATCTTAAAATCTCCAGCACACTGGAGCTTGAGAACTCCTGTGTTAGATTTTTGTCAGTGTCCCTTCACCCGGCTAGCACATGGGCAGTGTTGGTATATTACCTCCTCGATAAGCTTTTCACAAATGAATCATTCTGGACAGTACCCAGGTCAGGTCAGCTTCTGTGTGAGTGTATGTGAGAGAGATTATTATTATTATTATTTTTCTTAATTGAACAAATGTTCAACATCTAAAACATATTGGTCTTTTTGTTTGTTTGTTTTTTTGTTTGTTTTGTTTTTTTGAGACAGAGTCTCACTCTGTCACCTAGGCTGGAGTGCAGTGGTACAATCTCAGCTTACTGCAGCCTCTGCCTCCCAGGTTCAAGTCATTCTACCTCAGCTTCCCGAGTAGCTGGGATTACAGGTGTGTGCCACCACATCTGGCTAATTTTTGCATTTTTAATAGGGATGGGATTTCACCATGTTGGCCAGGCTGGTGTTGAACTCCTGACCTCAAGTGATGTGCCTGCCTCGGCCTCCCAAAGTGCTAACATTATAGGTGTGAGCCACTGCAGCTGGTCTGATTATTGGTTTTAAGGGACTCTGGTGAAGAATACTGGTGAGTCTGAGAAATCTGTTGTCATTTCTAGAAAAAAACATGTCAAAAGTCCTGTAATGGCTTGAAGGTAGGGGATCCTGTCTTATTCTTTGTTTTTTTTTTTTTTTTTTTTTTGAGACGGAGTCTCGCTCTGTCGCCCAGGTGGAGTGCAATGGCACGATCTCAGCTCACTGCAACCACCACTTCCCAGGTTCAGGTGATTCACCTGCCTCAACCTCCTGAATAGCTGGGATTACAGGTGCCCGCCACCATACCCAGCTAATTTTTTTTTTTTTTTTTTTTGAGACGAAGTCTCACTCTGTTGCCTAGGCTAGAGTGCTGTGGCACGATCTCGGCTCACTGCCACCTCTGCCTCCTCCTGGGTTCAAGCAATTCTCCTGCCGCAGCCTCCTGAGTAGCTGGGATTACAGACACGTGCCACCACACCCAGCTAATTTCTGTATTTTTTTAGTAGAAATGGGTTTCACCATGTTGGCCAGGATGGTCTTGATCTCTTGACCTTGTGATCCACCTGCCTCAGCCTTCCGAAGTGCTGGAATTACAGGCGTGAGCTACTGCGCCCGGCCAATTTTTGTATTTTTAATAGAGATGGAGTTTCAGCAGGTTGGTCAGGCTGGTCTGGAACTCCTGACCTCAGGTGATCCACCCGCCTCCACCTCCCAGAGTTCTGGGATTATAGGCATAAGCCATAGGCCCAGCCAGTAAATATCTTTATATATCTTTATATATCTTTTTGAGACAAGGTGTAACCAGTAGATTTCATCTGCAACAGTTAATGTTAGTATGGAATTGTGGATGTTAACTTTAGTCCGTGGGTTGCTTCCTGGCGTTTTATTTTGTTCGTCAAGTTGTTCCAGCTTCGAAAGGGGCTCCTTCACAATGGCTCCTTTCTTTCTTTCAGCAAATTCCTGCATTTATTTGAGTGTTTCCTTCCTTTTGTGGCACCACAAGATGTTCTAAGCTCATCTTGTGTGTCATTTCATTTTTTGTAGATTGGTTCGAGTGAGTAAAAACTACCGATCAGTCATAAGAGCGTGTATGGAGGAAATGCACCAGGTTGCAAGTAAGGATTTTGTGTGTGTCTGTGTGTGTGGGTGTGTATGTGTGTGTGTGCATGTATGTGTATTTGCGTGCATGTGTGTGCAAATTGTATATGTATGTGTGTGTGCAGCAGTATTTTAAGTAAATATAAGTAGCGTGAGGTAAAGTTGGATTGATCTCCCAGTCCATAATTTACTTTTCTATCTTTCACAATCCTTACTCTTTTGGTAATAATGTTTTGTTTTGTTTTGCGTTGCTTTGACACAGAATTTCACTCTTTTTGCCCAGGCTGGAGTGCAATGGCACAATCTCGGCTCACTGCAATCTCTGCCTCCCTGGTTCAAGTGATTCTCCTGCCTCAGCCTCCCGAGTAACTGGGATTACAGGCATGCGCCACCCCACTCAGCTAATTTTGTATTTTTAGTAGAGATGGGGTTTCTCCATGTTGTTCAGGCTAGTGTTGAACTCCTGACCTCAGGTGATCCACCTGCCTTGGCCCCCAAAAGTGCTGGGATAACAGGCATGAGCCACCGCACCCAGCCTTGTTTTTTTTTTTTTTTCAGATGGAGTCTTGCTCTGTCTCCCAGGCTGTAGTGCAGTGGTGCAATCTAGGCTCACTTCCACCTCCACCTTCTGGGTTCAAGCGATTCTCCTGCCTTAGCCTTCCAAGTAGCTGGGACTATAGGCACGTGCCACCATGCCTAGCTAATATTTTGTATTTTTAGTAGAGACTGGGTTTCACCATGTTAGCCAGGATGGTCTTGATCTCCTGACTTCATGATCTGCCGCCTCGACCTCCCAAAGTGCTGGGATTTCAGGCATGAGTCGCTGCGCTTGGCCTGGTAATCATTTTGAACTTTTTTTTTTTTTTTTTTGAGTCTTGAGTCTTGAGTGTCACTGTCGTCTAGGCTAGAGTACTGAGGCGTGATCTCAACTCACTGCAACCTCCACCTCCCAGGTTCAAACGATTCTCCAGCCTCCCGAGTAGCTGGGATTGCAGGTGCATACCACCAAACCCAGCTAAGTTTTGTATTTTTAGTAGAGATGGGGTTTCACCATTTTGCTCAGGTGGTCTTGAACTCCTGGTCTCAAGTGATCTGCCTGCCTTGGCCTCCCAGAGTGCTGGGATTACAGGCATGAGCCACAGTGCCTGGACTTTATTTTTTTTGAGATAAGGTTGCCCGGGCTGGAGTGCAAAGACACAGTTATGGCTCACTGCAGCCGTGACCACCTGTCCTCATGTGATCTTCCCACCTAAGCTTCCCAAGTAGTTGGGACTACAGGTGTGCACCACCATGCCCGGCTAATTAAAGAAAAATTTTTGGCCGGGTGCGGTGGCTCATGCCTGTAAGCCCAGCACTTTGGGAGGCTGAGGTGGGTGAATCACGAGGTCAAGAGATCGAAACCATCCTGATCAACATGGTGAAACCCCGTCTCTACTAAAAATACAAAAATTAGCCGGGTATGGTGGCGCGCGCCTGTAGTCCCAGCTACTTGGGAGGCTGAGGCAGGAGAATTGCTTGAACCCAGGAAGCGGAGGTTGCGGTGAGCCGAGATCATACCATTGCACTCCAGCCTGGGTAACAAGAACAAAACTCCGTCTGAAAAAAAAAAAAAATCCCTTTTTTCCTCAGAGACTTTGTTCTGATAATTTTTTAAAAATATATCTTTTCATCATTTTTCTTTACTTCCTGTTGATTTTCATGTTCTGATAATTTAAAAATTTTTTTGTAGAAACGTGGTCTACCTAATTTTGCCCAGGCTGGTCTTGAACTCCTGGGCTCAAGCAGTCCTTTCACATCGGCCTCCGAAATGTTGGGATTACAGCTGTGATCCACTGTGCTTGGCATTGAGACCTTTATGTTGTCTGTGTTACAGTTGAAAGTGCCAGTTGTGCCAGGTGTGGTAGCTCACACCTGTATTCCCAGCACTTTGGGAGGCTGAGGTGGGCAGATCACAAGGTCAGGAGTTCGAGACCAGCCTGACAAACATGGTGAAACCCTGTCTCTACTAAATATACAAAAATTAGCCAGGCGTGGTGGCGGGCTTCTGTAATCCCAGCTACTCAGGAGGCTGAGGCAGGGGAATCCCTTGAACCCGGGAGGTGGAGGTTGCAGTGAGCCAAGATAGGGTCACTGCACTCCAGCCTGAGACAGAACGAGACTCCTCAAAAAAAAAAATGAAGAAAGTGCCACTTGTAACTTGAGGGCCTTTGGTTTGAGGATTGAAAGGATATGAAGCATTAACAAAAAAAATCCATAATTAGAAGAAATTATAATTTCTTTTAATTTTTATCATTAAAAGAAACAAAGGTTCAAGCCCTAGATCCTGGAATATTCAGCTGTGACAGTAAGCCTGGGCATTCCATTGCTCACTTAAAATGTTTTGTGTTTTGTTAGTTGCTGCTAAAGATCCAGCCAATAGCCGCCAGTTCAGCAGCCAGGTAAGGGGAGTCACTACTGTTATTTTAGCACCACTGTTTCCTGTGTCTTGGCCACTCACCTGGGGTGGCTTTGCAGTTCCTGTTATGGCAGAAGTCTCTTCAGGTAGACAGGCAGTTCCTTTGGGTGACAGTGATCGTCTTGTCCCCTTCAAGGTCTAGCCCACAAGGAGAAATGCTTGTTAAACACTTGAGTGAATTTTTGGTTCCTTTTTTTTTTTTTTTTTTTTTTTTCTGAGACAGAGAGTCTCACTCTGTCACCCAGGCTGGAGTGCAGTGGCACGAACTCTGCTCAGTGCAACCTTCACCTCCTAAGTTGAAGCAATTCTCCTGCCTCAGCCACCCAAGTAGCTGGGATTATAGGTGTGCGCCACCAAGCCCAGCTAATTTTTGTATTTTTAGTGGAGATGGGGTTTTGCCATGTTGGCCAGGTTGGTCTTGAACTCCTGACCTCAGATGATCCACCCGCCTTGACCTCCCGTAGTGCTGGGATTACATACATGAGCCACCATGCCAGCCCTGAATGTTCAGTTCTTATGGAACCTATATGTCCTGACCACATTGTGTTGAGGGGTTGTCACCTGAAATGGAGAGCTAATCTTGTGATATCACTGCTCAGTCTCATAAACACTACTCACTTCTTGAACTTAACTTTTTTTTTTTTTTTTTTTTTTTTAAAGACGGGGTTTCACCATGTTGGTCAGGCTGGTCTTGAACTCCCGACCTCAGGTGATCCGCCTGCCTTGGCCTCCAAAGTGCTTGGATTACAGGCATGAGCCACCATGCCCGGCCTACATTTTTTTTTTTTTTTTAAAGACAGGATTTCTCTGTGTTGTCAAAGCTGGTCTTGAACTCCTGGGCTCAAGTGAGCCTCCTGCCTTGGTCTCCCAAAGTGCGGGGATTATAGGTGTGGGCTGCCACGCCTGGCCAAACTCAACATTTTTACTGAGTTGCAAGTTTCTCTGCTTTAGTTGGAAGATGACTACAGTACCTTTTTCCTTAGTAGATGCTTTATGTTAAATACTTTACAGTCAGTAGTGACTAGGCAGTAATTTACTGTCTCTGAAGTATTTTTGCCTTATGACCAAGTCATCATGGTGTCTCTGGACTGAAGGATGGTAGGGAAGGGAAGCCTGCATATTCTAAGGGCAAGGTCCAAGTCTGATTTATTTTGGGGTCTTGTCTTGGGCTTTCCCATTAATAGATTGTTTCCTAAACTTCAGTCCTTTGAATACCAACTTCACAATTCTTGCTCTGCTACATGTTCGTGTCATCTGCTGAATATTTTTCTAAATCTTCTCTCTTCCTTTTACTCAAATGAAGCCCCTTCCTAAACCATCAATTCATCAAGATTGGCTGGGCGTGGTGGCTCATGTCTGTAATCCCAGCTACTTGGGAGACTGAGGCAGGAGAACTGCTTGAATCCCGGAGGCAGAGGTGGCAGTGAGTCATCACACCACACACTCCAGACTAGGCGACAGAGCCAGTCTCAGTCTTAAAAAAAAAAAAAAAAAGCTGGGTGGGGTGGCTCTCCCCTATAATCCCAGCACTTTGGGAGGCTGAGGAGGGTGGATCACCTGAGGTCAGGAGTTCAAGATCAGCCTGGCTAACATGGTGAAACCCCATCTCTACTGAAAATACATACAAAAAATTAGCTGGGTGTGGTGGTGGATACCTGTAATCCCAGTTATTCAGGAGGCTGTGGCAGGAGAATCGCTTGAACCCAGGAGGCGAAGGTTGCCATGAGCAGAGATTGCACCATTGCATTCTAGCCTGGGCAACAAGAGCGAAACTCCATCTCCCCCCCAAAACAAAATCATTGGTGTCATGCGAGTTATATTTTTTTCTCTTTTTAAATTTTGAGACAAGGTCTCACTCTTGCCCAGGCTGGAATGCAGTGGCATGATTACAGCTCACTGCAGACTTAACTTCCTGGGCTCAAGTGATCCTCCCACCTCAGCCTCCTGAGGAGCTGAGATTACAGAGATATGCCGCTACACTTGGCCAGTGTTTGTATTTTGTGACAGGATCTTGCCATGTTGCTCAGGCTGGTCTTGAACTCTTAGACTCTAGTATTCCACCTTCCTTGGCCTCCCAAAGTGCTGGGATTACAGGCCTGAGCCACTGTACCTGGCCAAGTTATTTTTGTAATGCACAGTAAAATACAGTCACAACCACTAAAACAAAATAATGTTAGTTTCCATCCCACCACCTAACATCTTCGCACTGGCTTCCCTGTGGGAAATCCTCCTGGAGGATTCCAGTAACTGTAGGGTGAAGGAATAACTGTCACGAGAATCAAGGCCTGCTTCATCCCTTGGCTCTGAGAGCAAAGCTCAGGAATGATTTCAGGTGAAATCTGTCTCCATTTCTTCCTTACTTAGGTCTCCATTTTGTCAGCGATGGAGCTCATCTGGAACCTGTGTGAGATTCTTTTTATTGAAGTGGCCCCAGGTAAGCATAAAATAATCTCGCCATAACATCAGAGGTGTCCCCTGCCATCTTCTGCTCTTTCCTCATCTTTCCTGTGCGTGATGATGAGTGTTTTATTCCTGAGAATGTTCTTTCCAGTGCTTTTCATCATTATAACCACCTGAAATCATAGAAAACTCCCAAAGAAACCTGACATTTTGTCAGGTGTTGAAAAAGCAGCATGCAGAGTGCCTCCTAGAAACCTAAAACATTAGGCAGATTACCCCTGACAAGTACTGAGAAATAGTAAACTAGTGTGTGAAAGGGATGGTCAGTGTATCATGGACTGGCCAAGCTTAAGCAAGTTTTATGGATGTGGGATGGGATTAGGTTGTGGGATGCAGTTACGTTGGGAATTCCGTCACTAATAATTGGGACAGGGCAACTCTGTATGTTAACTCTGACAATGGGAATTTTTCTGTTGATCTGTTTTTTTTTTCTTTTGAGATGGAGTCTTGCTCTGTTGCCCTTGCTGGAGTGCAGTGGCTCAATCTCGGCTCAGTGGACCTCTGCTTCCTGGCTTTAAGCCATTCTGCTGGCTCAGCCTCCCGAGTAGCCAGGATTAGAGGCACACCCCACCACACTTGGTTAATTTTTTTTTGTACTTTTAGTAGAGATGGGGTTTCATCATGTTGGCCAGGCTGGTCTTGAACTCCTGATTTCAGACGATCTGCCTACCTTGGCCTCCCAAAGGGCTGGGATTATAGGCGTGAGCCACCGAGCCCCGCCTTCTGTTGATCTTGAATTTAATTGCGGTCAGTGTAGTGTCATGGCCTGAATGAGCTTTCTGTGAATCTGCTGCAGCTTTTTTTGCATTTCTTTTAAGGATTTATGTTTGCTCTTTTCCATAAATGAGTAGTAATCCCTGTGCAGCCGTAGTATTTTACTCATACTCTTGCTAAAGAACTGAGAAACTTAAGGCTAGGCACGGTGGCTCAGGCCTGTTATCCCAGCACTTTGGGAGGCTGAGGCGGGTGGATCACAAGGTCAGGGAGTCAACACTGACCTTGTAGAGAGGAAATTTCGCCATGTTGCCCAGGCTGTTCTTGAACTCTTGAGCAATCTGCCCACCTTGGCCTTGAAAAATGCTGGGATTATAGGCGTGACTCACCATGCCTGGTTTGGCCAATTTTTAAAATTTTTTTGTAGAGATGGGGTCTCCTATGTTGCCCAGGCTAGTCTAAAACTCCTGGGCTCAAGCCATCTGCCTGCCTCAGCCTCCCAACGTGCTGGGATTATAGACAAGAGCCACCCTGCCTGGCCATATGTTTTTTTTGTTTGTTTGTTTGTTTGTTTTGTTTTTTGAGACAAAGTCTCACTTTGTCTCCCAGGCTGGAGTGCAGTGGCGCAATCTCTGCTCACTGTAACCTCTGCCTCGCTGATTCAAGCAATTCTGCTTCAGCTTCCTGAGTAACTTTAATTATAGGCATACACCATCACACCCGGCTAATTTTTGTATTTTTAGTAGAGACAGGGTTTCACCATGTTGGCCAGGCTGATCTTGAACTCCTGAGTTCAAACGATCCACCTGCCTTAGCCTCCCAAAGTGCTAGCATTACAGATGTGTGCCTCCAGCCCCCAGCCCCCCGGCCATATGTTTTCATCATCATTGGATGCCTAGCTGCTTGCTAGTCAGTATTGGTTCCTAAACAGCCTTTACTTGTGTAGCCATTGAGTATTTGGGAAGAATCTGGAGTGTGGGGTGGTGAGGTCTGCATTCCATGTTCACCCCTTTCTGGGGTCAAAGTTGGAGCCGCCTGGCACAGAGTGAGTATTTGGTGAAAGTGCATTTGCTTTTTCCTAGCGTAGTCCTTCATTCAGGACCACGTGTGTGACTGCTTAAAAGGGATAAACCTGTGTAGTCGGCTTGTCTGCCTTAACGTTCTCTGTTCTTTGGATAAAGTGGAACTTGCTGCAGGTGCTGAGGTTTTTGTGTGTGATGAGAGTCTCTCCTCCCAGCTGGCCCTCTCCTCCTCCACCTCCTTGACTGGGTCCGGCTCCATGTGTGCGAGGTGGACAGTTTGTCGGCGGATGTTCTGGGCAGTGAGAATCCAAGCAAACACGAGAGCTTCTGGAACTTGGTAAGGCAGGCTGAGCCCCCACCTCCCACCGTGTGTCCTCCTGTCCCTGGTGCCGTCGGGTGGGTCTGAGGACACCCACGGAGCCTCAGGCAGTAGGCTGGCTTTTGGAGTCTGTTACTATGGAGACTCTCTCGAATTTTTTCTTCCCCTGCTCTATGGGAGAGTCTAAAACTGAGGTACCATATAAGAAAAATAATGCTTTGAAGACTTTCCAGGGTAAAGGAAATTTGATTTCTTTGTGGATCTAAGGAAGAGAAGACACAGAAAGTAATACAAAACTTTTTTTTTTTGAGACAGGGTCTCGGCTGGGTGCAGTGGCTCATACCTGTAATTGCACCCAGCACTTTGGGAGGCCAAGTCAGGAATCACTTGAGCCCAAGAGTTTGAGATTAGCCTGGGCAATAAAGTGAGACCCCCATCTCAAAATAAATAAATAACCATATGAAAGAAAAAACAGTCTCACTGTGTTGCCCAGGCTGTTGTGTAGTGCTGTGATCTTTCTCACTGCAACCTCTGCCTCCTGTGTGGTCCTACTACCTCAGCCTCCCAAGTAGCTGGGACCACAGGTGCAAGCCACCATGCCTGGCTAATCGTAGAAAACCAGTTGATAGCGGCTGGGGTGCATGGCAGGGGTTTGATGTAAATGAGCTTGCAAGTTACTTTGGATTGTCAATTTGGAAGTCACCATGTGGTATATGTGTATATGGATGTATTATCTATGTGTTAGTTATTTCCATTCACCTTTGCTTACTGACCCAATTGGAAGGTAGCAGGGAGGGGGATTACTAGTTGACTGGGCTAATGGAAGGTTGACTAAACTTGTAAAACCTGAAACTGGGGGCCAGGCGTGGTGGCTCATGCCTCTAATTCCAGCACTTTGGGAGGCCAAGGTGGGTGGATCACCTGAGGTAGGGAGTTCCAGACCAGCCTGACCAACATGGTGAAACCCCATCTCTACTAAATTCAAAAAATTAGCCGGGCGTGGTGGCGCATGCCTGTAATTCCAGCTACTCGGGAGGCTGAGGCAGAAGAATCACTTGAATCCAGGATGGGGAGGTTTCGGTGAGCTGAGATCATGCCATTGCACTCCAGACTGGGCAACAAGAATGAAACTCTTGTCTCCAAAAAAAAAAAAAAAAAAAAATTAGCTGGGCATGGTGGCACATGCCTGTAGTCCCAGCTCCTTGGGAGGCTGAGGCAGGAGAATCACTTGAATCTGGGAGGGGGAGGTTGCAGTGAGCTGAGGTTACGCCACTGCACTCCAGCCGGGGTGACAGAGCGAGACTCCATCTCAAGAAAAACAAAACAAAAAAAACCTGAAATTGGGAACAGATTGTGAAGATGAAAAGAAAACCTGGAATTCAAGTAAGGAGTTGTTACCTTTGGGGCTGTTTCTAGGCCTTATGGTGCTGGGAGATCAGTGCAGTTAAGGGGAGTGCCTTCGTTAGGAAGTATTGGGCCAAATGTTTGACTCTCGGATTGATTTGCTACGGTTTGTTGTTGTTTAGAGACAGGGTCTCACTTGTGCCCCGGGCCTGGAGTGCAGTGGTTCGATCATGGCACATTGCAGCTTTGATTTCCTGGGCTCAAGTGATCCTCACACCTCAGACTCCTGAGTGGTTGGGAGTACAGGCACACACCACCACGGCTGGCTAGTTTTATTTTTTGTAGAGATGAGGTCTCACTATATTACCCAGCCTGGTCTTGAACTCCAAGGCTCAAGCAATCCTCCCACCTTGGCCTCCCTAAGTGTTGGGATTGCAAGTGTGAGCCACCATGCCTGGTCATTCACTGAGTATTTATTGAGTCCTTACTATTTGCAAGGCACCAAGGAGACAACCATGACTAAAATAGGCAAAGATTCCTGTGTTTGGAGACAGAACAGCAACATATAGGCCAGTGCCATGGATCCTGGCACATAGTGAAGTGCTCTGACAAGGAGCCAAGAAGGGAGGGGGAGGCTTCGAGTGCTGGAGGGGCATCAAAGAAGGCCTCCCTCATGAGGGATAGGAGGTGAGGAGAACTAGGCTGAAGAAAGCATTCCAGTTAGCAATGCCTGCAGATGCTGTGTTCTAGAGGCAGGGTGGGGGCAGGAGGGGCTGTGCTGGGTCCTATGAGCTGGGTAGGAGGTAGTAGGGATGAGTTGGGGAGATAAAGACAGAGAGATATCTGGCCAGGTCTGAGAGGGCCCCCTGGGCTGTCACTGAGACTTGAGCTTTTTGCAGCCTGCACAGCAGGGTGGCTAACATGGTCTGTGGTGCCACACTGCCTGGGTTAGCATTCCAGCTCTGCCTTTTACTAGCTGTGAGGTTTTTGTTTTGTTTTTTTTTGGCACAGAGTCTACTTTGTTGCCCAGGCTGGAGTGTAGTGGCGTGGTCTCGGCTCACTGCAACTTCTGCCTCCAGGGTTCAAACAATTCTCGCCTCAGCCTCCTAAGTAGCTGGGACTACAGGTGCAGCCCTCCATGACCAACTAATTTTTTGTAGAGACAGGGTTTCACCATGTTGACCAGGCTGGTCTTTAACTCCTTAACTCAAGTGATCTGTCTGCCTTGGCCTCCCAGTTATTTTTTATTTTTATTTATTTATTTTTTGAGGCAGAGTCTCACTTTGTTGCCCAGGCTGGAGTACAGTGGCACGATCTTGGCTCACTGCAGTGTCTGCCTCTCAGGTTCAAGTGATTCTCCTGCCTCAGCCTCCCGAGTAGCTGGGATTACAGGTGCCCGCCATCTTGCCTGGCTAATTTTTGTATTTTTAGCCGAGATAGGGTTTTGTCGTGTTGGCCAGGCTAGTCTCGAACTCCTGACCTCAGGAGATTCGCCTGCTTCAGCCTCCCAAAGTGCTGGGATTACAAGCCTGAGCCACCACGCCCAACCAAATTTTTTTTATTTTTTGAACTCCTGGGCTCAAGCAATCCTTCTGCCTTGGCCTCCCAATGTGTTGGGATTACAGATGTGAGCTACTGTGCCTGGCCACTAACTGTGAGATCTTGAGTGAGCTACTTAAGGGCCTTAAGTGTCCTTATCTGTCCAGTGGAGAGAATAATACCTGTCCCATGGGGCTGTTGTGATCATTAGTTAAGGGACATAAATGTGGGTGAAGTAGTTGACATGGTTGATACACAGTAAAAGCTAGTCTTTTTTTTTTTTTTGGAGACGAAGTCTAGCTCTGTCGCCCAGGCTGGCGTGCAGTGGTGCCATTTTGGCTCACTGCAACCTCCACCTCCCAGGTTTAAGTGATTCTCCTGTGTAGGCTTCCCGAGTAGATGGGATTACAGGCGCCCACCACCACGCCCAGCTAATTTTTGTGTTTTTAGTAGAGAGGGGGTTTCACTGTGTTGGCCAGGCTGGTCTTGAACTCCTGACCTCATTATTATTATTATTATTTATTTTTATTTTTTTTTAAAGACGGGGTTTCACCATGTTGGTCAGGCTGGTCTTGAACTCCCAACCTTAGGTGATCTGCCTGTCTTGGCCTCCAGAGTGCTTGGATTACAGGTGTGAGCCACCACGCCTGGCCTATTTTTTTTTTTTTTGACAGTTTTGCTCTTGTTGCCCAGGCTGGAGTGCAATGGCGTGATCTTGGCTCACTGCAACCTCCACCACCTGGGTTCAAGTGATTCTCCTGCCTCAGCCTCTCAGGTAGCTGGGATTACAGGCATGTGCCACCATGCTGCTCATTTTGTATTTTTAGTAGATATGGGGTTTCTCCATGTCGGTCAGGCTGGTCTTGAACTCCTGACCTCAGGTGATCCACCCACCGCAGCCTCCCAAAGTGCTGGGATTACAGGCGTGAGCCACTGCGCCAGGCTGGTAATCTTTTACTTCTAAGTCAGATGGGTGAGGGGGCATTGGAGAGCTGAACAAAGGAATTCTAGGATGTTACTTAGGTTCCCAAAGGCTGTCCTGGCTGCCATGTTGAGAATACAGTGAGGATGGAAAAGGCCAGTCTGGATACTGCTGTACTAAGCCAGGCAAAAGATGGTGGTGGTGGAGAGTAGATATGTTTGAAGAGAGTTCATGGTTTGCTGATGGATTGATTTGATGTGGGCATACAAGAAATAGAAGAATGTGGGAAGATGAGGTTGGTGAGTTGGAGGCAAACTGGTGTTTAATTTTAGACATGTTAATGTTTCTCTGTCATGTGTGTGTGGTTTTTTTTTTTTTTTTTTTTTGAGACAGAGCCTCTCTTGCCCAGGTTGGAATGCAGTGGTTGGATCACAGCCCACTGCAGCCTTGACCTCCTAGGCTCAGATGATCCTCCCACCTCAGCCTTCCAAGTCACCAGGACTACAAGGGTGTGCCACCATGCCTGGCTAATTTTTGTATTTTTAATGAGACAGGGTTTTGCCATGTTGTTCAGGCTGGTCTCAAACTCTTAAGCTCAAGCTACTTGGGAAGCTGAGGCGGGAGAATCACTTGAACCCGGGACACAGAGGTTGCAGTGAGTGAAGATCACGCCAGTGCACTCGAGCCTGGCAACAGCGTAAGACTCCATCTCAAAAAAAAAAATCCTACTCGAGATCCAAGTGGAGGATGTTGACTAAGTACTTGGATATATAAGGCTGGAATTCAGAGAGGAAGTTTGGGCTAGAGAGGAAAAGTTGGGAGTTATCAGTATGTGTATGTATATATATTTGTGATTCTTTTTTTTTTTTTTTTTTGAGACAGAGTTTTGCTGTCGCCCAGGCTGGAGTGCAGTGGCACAACCTCAGCTCACTGCAACTGATGCCTCCTGGGTTCAAGTGATTCTCCTGCCTCAACTTCCCAAGTAGCTGGGATTACAGGCTCCCACCACCATGCCCAGCTAATTTTTTTTGTAGTATTAGTAGAGACAGGGTTTCACCATGTTGGCTGGGGTGGTCTCAAACTGCTGACCTTAGGTGATCTGCCTGCCTTGGCCTCCCAGAGTGCTGGAATTATAGGCGTGAGCCACCATGCCTGGCCTATTTGTGATTTTTTTTTTTTTAGTATGGTTTGTAGTAAAAATTATACTTTGTATATTTGACATATGTGTGTGTGTGTGTATATATATGTATAACACACGCACACACATATATGCAAACTACTAAACAAGGCTTTATCGTGATGTAGCTAGTGTACGTGTGTGTGTATACATATGTATACATATATCTACATATATGTATACATGTGTACACACATGTAAAATATACAAAGTACAATATATATAACCTATACAACCATATATATAATATATATATGGTTGTATAGGCGATTATATATATAGTTGTATAGGCGATTGTTTTAGTTGTGGTAGTTATGGCCTGTGAAGTTGCCTTGAATACCGAATTAGCGAACATCGAACCATTGTTCCTAGGGGAATACAGGGTTAGGTTTCTGCTAGTCTCCGCTCGCATTTTGTTCCACCAATCAACATATAACCGGTCACTTGTTTTACGTATGTATCTGTTTAGAGACAACTTGTTTGACATATATTGTTGATTCATTAACAATGAACTCAGGGCCAACAGCACTATAATTCGTGTCTGAATGAAGCTTAGATAACACCTCCCATAGTTCTTGAACTTAGCAACACTAGAAAGCACTTCAGTACTACATTTGGGGGTCCAACAATATATACAGAAATGAAAAAAATGTGGCACTAACTGCATCACGATAAAGCCTTGTTTAGTGTATATCAAGCAACTCAAAATTCTTGCCACTCTGTACATGTCTGCAAATTTTGATTTGAAAGCACCCACAAATATTGATTTGGGGGTTACAAATTTTACTGAATAGGCAAATTTATAGATAAAGACTGAATAGTGCTGGGTGCGGTGGCTCATCCCTATAATCCCAGCACTTTGGGAGGCCAAGGTGGGTGGATCACCTCAGGTCGGGAATTCAAGACCAGCCTGACCAACATGGAGACATTTAGCTATGTCTACTAAAAGCACAACATTAGCTGGGTGTGGTGGCACATGCCTGTAATCCCAGCTTCTTGGGAGGCTGAGGTAGGAGAATCGCTTGAACCCTGGAGGCGGAGGTTGTGGTGAGCCAAGATCACGCCATTGCACTCCAGCCTGGGCAACAAGAGCTAAACTCCATCTCAAAAACAAAAACAAAAAACGACTGAACAATGAGCACTGTTTGCATTGAGTGTATTTATTTAGTCATACATATTTATATTTGAACTGAAACTTTTATGAACCGTTTTATTTAATGCATTCTGATATTTTCTATTAGTTTTAATTTTTTTCAAACAAAACTTCTCACATATTTATTATTGAACCAGCCTAGCAGTGCAGAGCTTGTAATCAGAGAAAAATCAGAGAAAAACCACTTTTTCAACAAAATATGTCCACCTCTCCAAATAGTGGTGACAGTTTCAGTTTGCTGTGATGATAGTCTTATGTGCCGCATCTCATGTGTAATTCCTGATGGACCCAGCTTGGTTCTTCTCCAGCCTCTCCTCTTGGAGTTGTAGCTAATTGTATTACCATTTTGTTTTGTTTTGTTTTGAGACGGAGTCTCATTCTGTTGCCCAGGCTGGAGTGCAGTGGCGCGATTTCGGCCTCCTGGGTTCAAATGATTCTCCTGCCTCAGCCTCTCGAGTAGCTGAGACTACACACAGGCAAGTGCCCCCCCCCCCTGGCTAATTTTTTGTATTTTTAGTAGAGATAGGGTTTCACCATGTTAACCAGGATAGTCTCAACTTCTTACCTCATGATCCGCCCGCCTCAGCCTCCCAAAGTGCTGGGATTACAGGCGTAAGCCACCGTGCCTGGCCCTGTATTACCAGTTTTAATCTGACCTCACTGGGTAATGGGACAATTTTGCTTTTGTTTCTTGGCCAGGAATTGCATGATCCTGAAAGTTTTTTGAGAAGACTGTGGGAGAAAGAATCAACAGTACACACCATGATCATGGAGAAGGGGTGGGGGGAAGTGCGTAGAGGAACATGTTTTTCTGTTTTTTGTTTTTTGAGACAGAGTCTCGCTCTGTTGCCCAGGCTAGAGTGCAGTGGCGTAGTCTCGGCTCACTACAACCTCCGCCTCCCAGGTTCAAGCAGTTCTCTGCCTCAGCCTCCCGAGTAGCTGGGACTACAGGCGCCCACCACCAGACCAGGCTACTTTTTTTGTATTTTTAGTAGAGACAGGGTTTCACCATGTTGGCCAGGTTGGTCTCGAACCCAGATCCTGACCTGGTGATCTGCCCGCCTCAGCCTCCCAAAATGCTGGGATTACAGGCATGAGCCACCACACCCGGCCTGTTTTATTTATTTTTTAAAAACTGGTCACAGGGTATAATGGACTACTGCTGGCTGTTTGAAAATGTGGTGGAGGTGGTAAAGCCACGAAATTGGATGTGATAGATTACTTCTAGAAAGAAAGAGCCTCATTCTCTCCTGGGCAGACTCAGGCATATAGAAGCTTACGTCTGAGGAGTTAGACAGCCAAAGTGTCGGGTGAAGGACTGGCCTCATGCCTCGGCAGGGCCAGGCCTCCTGCCAGTGCTCATGGGCCCTGATCTCCTCCCAGGTGACCATCTTGGTGCTACAGGGCCGGCTGGATGAGGCCCGACAGATGCTCTCCAAGGAAGCCGACACCAGCCCCGCCTCTGCAGGCATGTGCCGAATCATGGGGGAACTGATGAGGACAATGCCCATTCTCAGTGTACGTGGGGGCACTTTGCTCTGCTGGGTCACAGGAGATGGGTGATTCACTATAAATGTAAAGGGGTTGAGTGAGATGACGCTTCATGGCTGGTCTCTCTCCTTAGCCTGGGAACACCCAGACACTGACAGAGCTGGAGCTGAAGTGGCAGCACTGGCACGAGGAGTGTGAGCGGTACCTCCAGGACTGCACATTTGCCAGCAACCCTCACCTGGAGTCTCTCTGCAAGGTGTGGGAAGCAGTTCAGGTTGCATCCACATTGGCTTTCTGTGGGAGCTGTGGCATCCAGTGCTGCAATGGCAAGAGCTTGGTCCTCCTTGGGTAGGGCTGTCCATTGCTCTGCCATGATGGCAAGAGCTTTCAGACTAGTTGAAATCCAGTGCCTTAGCTGAGAGCAGGACAGAGTTCAGCACAAATGTCTCTCTCCTCAGATTATGCTGGGAGACGAAGCTGCCTTGTTAGAGCAGAAGGAGCTTCTGAGTAACTGGTACCATTTCCTAGTGACTCGGCTCTTGTACTCTAATCCCACAGTAAAACCCATTGATCTGCAGTACTACGCCCAGGTGAGTGAGCTCTGAGTGGGCAAGGGTCGGGGATAGGAGTCCTGGTGGCACCCTGATGGGTCATTCTCTTTTAATTCCTCCCTGAGGAACAGGAAGACCCTTTCCTTTGGCCCTTAGTGAAAGAACGCGGCACCGTTCTCTGGGTTTTCTTATACAGAAGCCCTGCCTATTCCCTGAGTCTGTGTTTCCATCCTCGGGACTGAGTGTCTCATCACCTTTCCACAGTCCAGCCTAGACCTGTTTCTGGGAGGTGAGAGCAGCCCGGAACCCCTGGACAACATCTTGATGGCGGCCTTTGAGTTTGACATCCATCAGGTGATAAAGGAATGCAGGTAGGGTCTCTCCCTGCTGCGCTGTGACCATTTTTAGTTGTACACATATCACCACCATCCGTTTCTAGAGTGGCCTGTTCCTTCCTTACCTTTCTTCCCTCAGACCTGCTGTCTTAGTCCATCTCACGCTGCTCTTGCAGAATACCTGAGACCGGGTAATTTATAAAGAGAAAGATTATTTTCTCACAGTTCTGGAGGCTGGAAGTCCAAGGTCAAGGCATTGGCACTGTTGCTTGCTGATGAGGGCTGCTCTCTGCTTCCAAGATGGCACCTTGAACACTGTGTTCTCTCTCATGTGGTGTTAGGACAAAAAGGGGACAACTCCCTTCATCAAGTCCCTTTGTAAAGACACCTAATCTCATTCATGAGGGAGGAGTCCTCCTGGCCTAATCACCTCTTAGAGTTCCTACCTCTTAACAGTATCACATTAGCAAAACGGGTTTTAGAGGGGATCTCTTCAAACCATAGAACCTGTTCCCTTGCTTGGCCCGACACAGGTAGATAATGGCATCTCTCTGGATGAGCTTGGGGACTTTCTGGAGGCTTGAGGGCTACCATATACATAGCTGTTTCCATTTCAGGGATGTTTATTTAAAATACCATTGCAGGAAATTACTTTGACATTTAAAATCTAGAAAAAGCCAGCAAGCCTGTTTCTTGACGCCTAATGGACACGTAGTCACCTTATGGGATGGCATGTTCCAACAGTCTCACTCCAGTGATGCGAGCTACCCGAACCATCAGGCTTGAGGCTAGGTATCATTCAGAATTTCCAGCCCTCTCTCTAAAAGAGGGTGTTCTATCACTGCACTGAATCTTTAACAAGGCAGGAAAGGGTGTGTCAAACATAATGAATCAAAGGTAAACCTTTCCAGAACTCTCCATATATGGTAAGTGAGAAGAATATCCCCTTCCTCCTTGTGTACCCAGGATGGTGGGCAGTGCACTGAAGACTGCTGGGAAGGGAGGAAGTGGGTAATGGCAGAAGATGGCCTTGATCAGATGTCAGATTCATCAACCTCAACTGGCTCTTTTGTAAACCTGGGCATGGGAAGAGTTTCCTTCGCCCTATCTGGTCGTCTTGTTTTGGACAAAAGCAAGCCAGGGCTTTGAGAAAATGATATTAGATTTGGGGAATAAAAAACAAGTTTTTTTTGTGTTTCTGGCTTTTTGTTGTTGTTGTTTTTTTGAGATGGAGTTTTGCTCTTTTCACCCAGGCTGGAGTGCAATGGCGCGATCTTGGCTCACTGCAACCTCTGCCTCCTGGGTTCAAGTGATTCTCCTGCCTCAGCCTTCCAAGTAGCTGGGATTACAGGTGTCCATCACCAGGCCCAGCTACGATTTGCATTTTTCAATAGAGACAGGGTTTCACCATATCGGGCAGGCTGATCTGCAACTCCTGACCTCAGGTGATCTGTCTACCTTGGCCTCCCAAAGTGCTGGGATAACAGGTGTAAGCCACCACGTCCTGCCAAGTTGTTTTTGTTTGAGAAAGAGTCACTTTGTCACCCAGGCTGGAGTGCAGTGGAATGATCTTGGCTCCACTGGATCTGTAGCCTCGACCTCCTGGGTTCAAGAGATCCTCTTGCCTCACCCTCCCAAGTAGCCGGGACTACAGGCTGCTGGATACTGGATCCCTTTGGGAAGACACCGGGTGCTGTCTCAGGCCTTCCTTCCACTTGCAGGTAGCTTTTGTGCAGGCTGAGGCTTTGGCTTCCTTAGCTTGGGTCCCCTATAGCCTTTTCACGGGCTTCTCTAATCGTTTCCCCATTAGAAATCTGGGTAGCAACAGCTGTTTTGGGAAGCTGAGATATCCTTTCCCCTGACCCAGCGGACTCCCTCCCATTTTTTCCTGGCTTTACTGAGGTGTGATTAACAAAGTCGTATATATTTAAGGTGTACAACTTTTTTTTTTTCTTGAGACAGTCTCGCCCTGTCACTCGGGCTGGAGTGCAGTGGCGTGATCTTGGCTCATTGCAACCTCTGCCTCCTGAGCTCAAGTGAGCCTTCTGCCTCAGCCTCCTGAGTAGCTGGATCCATAGGCACGCGCCACCATGCCCAGCTAATTTTTGTGTTTTTGGTGGAGACAGGGTTTTGCCATGTTGGCCAGGTTGGTCTCGAACTCCTAAGCCAAGTGATCCACCTGCCTCAGCCTCCCAAAGTGTTAGGATTACAGGCGTTAGCCACCACGCCTGGCCAAGGTTTACAACATGTTTTGATAGACATGTTTGGTAGACATTGTGAAATTAAGCTAGTGAGCACACCTGTCACCTCACATATTGACCCTTTTCGTGTGGTGAGAACATTTAAAAGCTACTTTCTAGCTGGGTGTGGCAGCACACGCCTGTAATCTCAGCTGCTCGCAAGGCGGAGGCATGAGGATTACTTGAAGCTGGGAGGTAGAAGTTGCAGTGAGCAGAGATCTGGCCACTGCACTCCAGCCTGGGTGACAGAGCAAGATTCTGTCTCAAAAAATTAAGGAAACCAAACTACTTTCTGAGCATTTTTTTTTTTTTTGAAGATATGTTTGTCTCTCTCACCCAATTTGGAGTGCAGTGGCATGATCTCAGCTCACTGTAGCCTCTGCTTCCCAGGCTCAAGCAGTCCTCCCATCTCAGCTTCTTAAGTAGCTGGGAGTGCAGGTGTGTGCCACCACGCCTGGCTAATTTTTATATTTTTTGTAGAGATGGGGTTTCACCATGTTTCCCAGGCTGATCTTGATCTCCTGGGATCAAGTGATCTGCCTGCTTGGCCTCCCAAAGTACTGGGATCACAGGCATGAGCTGCCATCACGCCTGGCCCCGTCTCTTTGAGGGACAGGACATGTGGGGTTCTTGCTCACCCCCACTCCTGTGGGATGCCACCTCTGGCCTGACTTTCCTTCTTGCCTTGGTGTCTGAATCTGCAGCATCGCCCTGAGCAACTGGTGGTTTGTGGCCCACCTGACAGACCTGCTGGACCACTGCAAGCTCCTTCAGTCACACAACCTCTAGTAAGTGGCCTGGAGGCGCCGATCCTCCTCTTGTCACCACCAATGCCTAGAAGGGAGGTTGGGCTGAAGAAGGGGGTCCTGAACAGGGCAGGCCAGGAGTCTTGGCCTTTTGTTGCATTTTATTCCAGTTTTGGTTCCAACATGAGAGAGTTCCTCCTGCTGGAGTATGCCTCGGGACTGTTCGCTCATCCCAGGTAGGAAGGAACGCGAGGGTGCGTGCTGTGCTGGGTGCTCTTCAGCATGTGGGTGTCACTGGAGCTTGGACTGTTCTCTCCCAGTTGGCTCCCTAAAGGCTATGGGAGGGTCAGTGGAGGGGGAGCCTCAGGTGCCAGTCCCCAGAGCCACAAAGTAGCACCTCATGTCTGTCCTCCTCGGACCTCTGCAGCCTGTGGCAGCTGGGGGTGGATTACTTTGATTACTGCCCTGAGCTGGGCCGAGTCTCCTTGGAGTTGCACATTGAGCGGATACCTCTGAACACTGAGCAGAAAGCCCTCAAGGTGCTGCGGATCTGTGAGCAGCGGCAGATGACTGAACAAGGTGAGCTGGCCCCACTCCCAGCCTACTGTGTGGGACACAGAAGTAGGGAGACCCTGAGGTCATACTTTGTGCCTACCCGGCCTACCCCATGCCATCCCCCTCTTCCCCAGCCACATGGGAGAGGTGGGGCTATGGACGCTAAGAGGTAAGCTGAGAGATGGGATCATTATTTGGGAGGGACGAGAAAGCTAGGGATCCACTGGAACGCAGACAAAATCTACACGCCACCTGCGAAGGCCTGAACTGCCTCTTCTCTCACATGCTTGCTTCCACGACAGCAAGGCTGGGGTTGGCGCCGTTTCCCCGTTCAGGTGGGTTGCTGTTGCTAGCTCAGCCTGACTCAATGGAGAAGCAGTGCTGGAGGTGGCTTCAGAAAAGCAGAGAGAGTGGAATGAGGATGACCAAGTCTGCCCCTTCCTTTCTCCCCCTCACTGTTGATAAAAACATGAGTTATTACCCTACAGAGAGGCAGTTGTATGTTCACGACCATTTCTGAAAGCATATGGTATTCATGACCCACAGTAAGATGGGATTTGAGGCATCTGGAGAGGTAACAGAAGAGCTGACTTGTAGAGAGAAACAGAAATCATCCTTTGCTGCCCCTGAAGCCACACACACTCACAGAGCCAGTCCTGCCGTGATGGGCACTGACACTGTTCATCAGCCCCAAAGTTTCCAGCTCTGCCGACTCAGCTGTGTTTAGAGCCCACAGAGAGGCTTTGGGGTGGAGTGAGGCTGAGGCCACTCCGGTCCCCATAGGGCTCAGGAATGGATTTGTGGGGTGAAAGTATTCACCTTTTCTCTTTTCCTTTGCAAAGTTCGAAGCATTTGTAAGATCTTAGCCATGAAAGCCGTCCGCAACAATCGCCTGGGTTCTGCCCTCTCTTGGAGCATCCGTGCTAAGGATGCCGCCTTTGCCACGCTTGTGTCAGACAGGTGGGTGCCACTGGTGTTGGCTTCCCAGGGACTGGGTGGATGAGGTAGGCTCGAGACTGCTGCTCTGATCTCTGGGCCGGGCCTTGCAGGTTCCTCAGGGATTACTGTGAGCGAGGCTGCTTTTCTGATTTGGATCTCATCGACAACCTGGGGCCAGCCATGATGCTCAGTGACCGACTGACATTCCTGGGTGAGTCTCTGGGTTTTGTGCCCCGTGCTTTGGGCACAAGTGGGTAGTTGGGGGAGATTGGAGGGATCACACCAGACTTCTCCCAGCGCTTCCTTCGTATATTCCCATTGCATCAGTGGTCTCAGAAATGTCCTCCGTCATGCCTAGGATCATGAGTTTGGCTGTAACATCTCCTTAGTGCCTCTTTTCTTTCCCCTCCCTCCCTTCCTTCTTTTTCTGGTCTCTTTCCTTCCTTCCTTTCTTTCCTTCCTGTCTTACACTGTGACCCAGTCTGCCAGGCTGGAGTACAGTGGTGTGATCTCAGCTCAGTGCAACCTCCACCTCCCAACTTCAAGCAATTCTTGTGCCTCAGCCCCCCCCTCCTCCCCGACTAGCTGGGACTACAGGCATGTGGCATCACGCCTGGCTAATTTTTGTATTTTAGTAGAGACGGGGTTTCACCATGTTGGCCAGGCTGATCTCAAACTCCAGATCTCAGCTCATCTGCCCACCTTGGCTTCCCAAAGTGCTAGGATTACAGGCATGAGCCACTGCGCATGAGCCACTGCCCCTGGCCTAGTCAATCCCCCGCTTTTTTTTTGAGATGGAGTCTTGCTCTGTTGCCCAGGCTGGAGTGCAGTGGCATGATCTTGGCTCACCATGACCTCCGCTTCCCAGGTTCAAGTGATTCTCCTGCCTCAGCCTCCCAGGTAGCTGGGACTACAGGCATGTGCCACCATGCCCAGCTAATTTTTGTATTTTTAGTAGCGACGAGGTTCCACTATGTTGGCCAGGCTGGTCTCAGAACTCCTGACATCATGTTCTGCCCGCCTCGACCTCCCAGTGCGCTGGGATTACAGGCGTCAGCCATTGCGCCCAGTTGTCAATCTCTTAACCCATGACTCTTGTTATGTATTTTGACGCTGACGTTTCCCCAGATTTGACTCTTTGGAGTTCCTTCAAAGTCTGTTTTGAACACTCTTGGTCTGCATCTCATTGGCCTGTTTGGAGACAGCTCTGGAAATCTCTCCTGCTCGGTGGAGTGGCTTGTCTGGGGTTTTTCACCTCCTTAGGGCCAGGGTGACTTTTGTAGGCGTCACTCGAGCGATTTGGGGGAATATGCAGGTGACCTAGTGCTCCTGTTTTGCCATAGGAAAGTATCGCGAGTTCCACCGTGTGTACGGGGGAGAAGCGTTTTGCCGACGCAGCTTCTCTCCTTCTGTCCTTGATGACTTCTCAGATTGCCCCTCGGTCTTTCTGGATGACTCTGCTGACAGATGCCCTGCCCCTTTTGGAACAGAAACAGGTGAAGGTTGCAGCAGCGGTGGTTTGCTTTGCTTGTCAGTCCCTGCTGGAGCTTGGCTGTGTAGCTGTTGCCGATAGGCATGTTTTCTCCCAGTGGTTCTGCCTGCATGCATGTATTCCCCTCAGCACCCTCTCTGGAATTCCATACTCACATGGGAAATATCGCTTAGTTTGAAATGAGGTCTTCCTATACAAAGCACACTCTTTCCAAAGGGCATGAAAGGAAGAACGTCTGAACATGCGATCATGGGCCCTTGGCTGGGGAGAAGCCAAGCAAGGCAGTCTCTCTTCCCTAGGTGATTTTCTCAGCAGAACAGACGTATGAGCTGATGCAGTGTCTGGAGGACTTGACTTCAGGAAGACCTGTGCATGGAGGACCCGACACCCAGCAGTGCCAGGTCATTTTAACTTTTGGGTTGATGGTTCCACATGGAGGTGGGGAAAAGGCCCCCCTCTATCTCAGGCTCCCCTTCCCTCCAGAAACACTGGCTTCTATGGATACATGTGCCTGTTTCCCTTAACCTGTGTAATTCACACACCAACTTTTAGGAGAAAATGAGGGTTTCCAGTGTTCTCATCCCTACATTTTGTTCTTTCTTGTTCATTTCCAGTGTGGCCCTTTGGTACTGCTTTCTTTTATATTGATAATTTTCTGAAAGCTACTGTGAATGTTAAATGCCCTCCACCTTTGGGTTAGCTAGAATCTTCGGGAGTGTGACAGGGCTCCTTCCTGCTGTGTCTCACGCTGGCGCTCTCTGCTTTGCAGGATGATGACATAGAGACCACCAAGGTGGAAATGCTGAGGCTTGCTCTTGCACGAAATCTTGCTCGGGCAATTATAAGAGAAGGCTCACTGGAAGGCTCCTGAGAGCTGCTTCAATGTGGTAATTTTGTATGACAATGTATATAATTTTTTTAAAAAGAATAAATGTTCTTTTGCAAATGTAGGTTCTTAGAGTCTACCCAGGGAGGTTTTTTTAAGATGGAGTTTCGCTCTTGTTGTCCAGGCTGGAGTGCAATGGTGCGAAACGCATGTAATCCTAGCACTTTGGGAGGCCGAGGCAGGCAGATCACAAGGTCAGGAGTTCAAGACCAGCCTGACCAACATGGTGAAACCCCATCTCTACTAAAACTACAAAAATTAGCCAGGCATGGTGGTGTGTACCTGTAATCCCACCTACTCAGAGGCTGAGGCAAGAACCCAGGAGGTGGAGGGTTGCAGTGAGCTGAGGTTGCACCATTGCACTCTAGCCTGGCAGTAGAGACTGTCTCAAAAAAAAAAGTTATGGTGACTGCAGTGTCTTGGTGGTAGACTTGTGCTTCTGAAATTTTGCCTCACCCCCGTCTTCTGGAACACTTAAATACAAGTGTTCAAAAACCTGTACTTCTAACAAAAACCTTAGGCAGTTCTGTCACAGGCTATCCACTCACCTATGTCTGGAATTCATAGGTGGTACCTTTCCTCTATCAGTGTGAATGGCGTCTATATTAGGAAGATTCTGAGTACAGTGAAAATGGTTTTATTTAACATGCAGCAAACAAGGGCAGCAGAGTTGGTATATCCAGTACAGCTATTTGCCACGAAGCATTGACTTCAGCAGTAACGAGTAACACTCAATTGAGCTTAATAGAAAGTTGCATTTCCACAGAGTCATTCTATAGACATTCCCAGGGCTGCAGCAGCCAGTCTCTGGAAAGCTCTTGGATTTATTCCTTAAGTAGTGAAAAATGATTCACTTTTGACCTGTCTTGTCCTAATGAAGCAGTGAAACCTGCTTGCTAAAGACAGCGAGGGCTGGGGAAGGGATATGACCTCTTGATCTATAGTAAGGAATAAGGAAGCCTGGCAAGGGCAGGGAGGAACCAGGGAATGTGGTCTGTGCCGCCTTCCTTTTCCTAGAGATGTCCAGTTGCTGAGCCTGTTCCCCTGAGCTCTGCACACTTCCCCTGCGTCTATGGCTGCTGGTGATTGTTTCCTTTTGCTTTGTGAGGGAGGCTTGGAGTCCCTATCCCAGGATCACATCCAGCAGCTAGAGTGACCAGGACAAGGTGGCTGGGGCCAAGCACTGTTGAAGCAATAGGGTCTGGTGACTCAGCTTAAGAGTGGCCCTTGATCTCATCACTTCCAGACCCAGCATCTCGCTGACAGTGCCCCTCAGTAGCTGGGGGAAACAGTCAAGGTTTCTGGGCAGCACACTGGGACATACGTTTAGTGCAACGTTTGTGATCCTGAGGCCTCCTGTGTCCAGCCAGAGGTGCCACACCACATGCCATCTGGTGAGAGAGGGAGGTCAAAGCAAGAGAATGCCGAGTGACGGGAGATTCTAAGGGGAAGATAGCAGTTTACTTCATGCCAAGCAAGAGGTAGTCAATAGGATGGCCTGTCCCCACTGCTGGAGGCACGCTTTTCCCAGAAAGCTGAGTACCTGCTTCTGGAGAAGGGGAGACACTGGCTCTCTTCATTTTCTTTCCTATCCCTAGTTGGGCCTGTCATGAAGCTAAAGTCCATGTCCTGCCAAGATGTCCATAGGACACAGCCTGCCACTGCTGGGGACAAGCACACAACTCACCACTCAGTGGCCATTCCACGATGCTGCTGCCCACCAGAGGCAGGGCTGGGGGACTTCGCAGTATGCCAGTTCCTCATTCTGGGCCAGGCACCTCCCTGGGGGTGGTAGCAGGAGCTGGCCAGCAGGGGGAGCATGGGATTGCAACGGGGCTGCAGCCTCTTGGGCTGCAGGGTGTGAGGATGCGGCTCTTGTGTGGGGAGTGAGCCGCGACAGTCTCTCTTTAGAGACTCCCTTCCCACCACCCCTGGTGGCTTCAGTAAATGCCACTAGAAAGAAGAAAAACAACTACGCCAAGCCTGGGGTCCATGTTCCCAGGACAGCAGTGAAGTCAGGGGCCACTCCCTACCCCCTGATAGCATATGGCCACTTCAAGTCACACAGGTGATAAAACAGGTCCTTTTAGGGGCCAGAGGAGAGGTTATCACAGCAGCAGTTTGGTTCCCAGCAGAATTGCCCAGGGCCCCTGTTCCACATCAAAGCTACAGGCACTGTCGTCAGGGCGTGGAGAGTGACGGGACCAGAGCCCTCCCTGGCTCAGGGCAGCCTGCCTGGCTTCAAAGTGGAGATCACAGCGTCCTCTGGGGTCATAGGTTCCCCCACTGCTCCACAGGAGGGGAACTGGTCCACCTCGCCCACCTCTGTGCTCAGCTGCTCCCCCCAGGGCGAAGGTCAGCTTATACCGAAGCCGCACCTTCTCCTGTGACAGAGGGCAGCAAGTGAGATCCACCCCTCAGCAAGACACCCTCTTCTCTGCTACTCTCTCTGCTAAAGGTATAGTCCCTTTCCCAAAACCCCCAACCATGCTCAGCCGCTTAATCTAAGACAGCAAAGGGATGTGTTGATCCTACAGGTCACAACACTTCCAGCTGGGGGGTGGTGGTCCTGCGGTCCTAATCTGGGGCCTCAGGCTGGGACCCTTGGGTTCTGTGCTGCTCACCTTCAGTGGATTGGCCAGCAACATGACCTGGGTGATGGCTGCAGGTGGCTGGATGGGGCTAAATGGAGAGAGCTCTGTCCCAGAGGGTGGCTGCAACTTCACTTTCATTGACTAAAGAGAGAGAGAGAGTTCTTTGAAGGGAGTTGAAGAGTGCTGGCAGGTGCCCCAGATGGAACGCGCACACACACACACACACCCGCCACCTGCTGGCTACAAAGGCCTCCACACAGTAGGGTCAAGATAAGGCCATTTTGGCCCCAGGAAGACACTGGTACCTTGGGCACTGCAGCTTGCAGCACGATGCTCTTGACAGGTAAGGGAGCCGTGTTCAGCATGGACACCACCACCACCAGCACGTCAGGCCGTCCTGGGGGACACTCCTTGGCAAAGTGGAAGAGGATGCGGAAGCCGTTTTTATCATAGGCTGTCACGGGAAGGGCACTGCCTGCAAGAAAGCAGAACGTGGGTGTGGGAGCAGCAGCACCAGAGACGCCCAGCAGAGCCCCAGCGGTGAGGAGAAAAGGAGTACACCGAGGCCGTGACAAGTCCAGTGCTTTATGGACTCTGGGAGAGGCACTGGTGAGGACCTTAAGGCCGAGAACGCAGCAGGCAGGCCTGCTCAGCTCTAATGGACCACCTACAAGGAGTGCCTGGATCCACCCGTCACATGTCCTACAGCTCTGTGGCTGTGGGCCCCACCACCCCATCCCCACCTCAAGCCTCCAACACTTACTAGGCTTGATCGATTCCAGGGGCACGTGGACGCTGGCCAGGGAGAGCTCAGGCCCCTTCAGGGGGCTGCCCTGAGACTGGAAGAGTGGGCTGCCAGGCCCCGTGGAGAAAGGCAGGAGAGGCCTGGCTGGAGTGGTGGTGGGGGATGAGAGGGGAGGCGGCAGGTTTCACCAAGCCCGAGGTCCTGGGAGGCAGGAAGGATGGAAGGTACATCAGAGCCGGCCAGAGCTGCAGGGCTGACTCTTACCCAAGGCCCCTGGCCATGCTCTTACCAAGGCCCACCCCTCACCTTCCAGTCTGACTGATGGGACTGCAAGGACCCCCCATCCCTTCCAAGTTAGCTCTGGTTCTGACACATTCAGGCCCAACCCTCAGCAACCCCCCGTCTCTTCCCACTCATTACACTTTGGCCTCTTCTAGAAGCTGATCGAGGGCATCCAGGTGGTGCAGTGCGCTGTTGCCCAATGGCAAGCCATGGTGCCCAGGGACTGTGGGCTCAACTTTTGGGGCCACTCCAGTAGAGAACAAGAAGGAGCCCACACTGGGGGCAGGAACACTGGCTGGGACCACAGGAGCTGGGAAGGGAGGCGGCAGTGGAGCTTGGGAGCTGCTTGAGGAGGGGGCTGAGGGCTGCAGCAGAGGAGTGTCGGAGGTACCGCAGGCAGCAGTCCCCAGCCTGGGGCTGAAGAAGGCCAGGTCGGACTGTTCCCTCTATGAGCAATGGAAAGGGTGGTGAGCTGAGGGCGGGCGGGGAGGACCTGCCACTGGGGCAGGGTGCAGCCCTCCGAGGACCATACAGAAGACAGCTCTAGAGGCACTCATTGTTCCCCAGTGCAGCTGGCAGGCTCTGGAGAGGACAGCTAACTGCAGCCCAGGAGAGATGACTGGAAAGTGGAGGTGCTCAGCACAGTAGTGCTGTCACTGTTCCTGTGCCCCTACCTGGAGCAGGTGCCACTGGCTGTTCCCAACTGACTCTTTGGGAGGAACATTAGGGGCTGGGTCGGCGAGGCCTGCCAACAGAGAAGAAAACCGGATGAGAAGAGCATCTGAGCTGGGGCAGCCCTGGCTCTGCCTTGCCTGAGGAAGGGTCAGGTGACAAGTGACATCAATGAGTGAAGGCACAGGGAGAAGCTGTTCTGCAGGCAGCCTCCAGAGGGGAGCTCTCCAGTCCACACATGCAGAAGTCGGGGGCCTGTGGGGAGGGGTGCAGGGCAGGAGGCACAGTCCACCAAGAGGATGCCCCTGGGGGCCCCAAGGGTTGCTGAGCTTTGCTGACTACCTACAATTCAGGGCTCTCTGCCCACCCCAACAGCCAGACTGGGGTCCCACTGAAGGTTCCTCCTGATTCTGTGCACCCATCTTCCTCCAAGAGCCCTGCCAGGGGACACCCCTGACAGCCCCTTGTGGGCCGTACCCAAACAGAGCAGCTCCTCATCCAGCAAGGAGAGGGCGTTGCTTGTGCTGTTGGGCCCGGGGGTGGCCTCGGCCTGGCTCGATGAGCGGCTACGTGGAGGTCCTGAGGCCTGGGGTGGTGGAGGGAGGATTGGGATGCCTGAGGAGGGTGGAGTGGATGCTGGGGCCGACACAGGGGACGAACTGTTCATCATGTCCAGCTCGGCAAGGTCGATGAGCGTGCCTTGGTTATTGCAGTGGCTGTTTCCTGGATGGTCAACAGAGCAGGACAGGAATAATTAGGGGTTTTCTAGTGGCTGTGTGGCAGGAGGCAACACCCTAGGCACAGTGGTTACTGTTCCAGTTTCTGGCCTAATACATTGGCATCTCTGCCAGGGGGTGCTGCAAAGCCAGCCTGAGAAGGCAGGCTGGGAAATTCCCACCCACATCTCCAGGCCTCTGGGAAGCTGGAGGACTGCCTGGAATGGCAGAGAACCCCCTCAGGTCCTGTGCAGCACCATGCTGGCCAGCCTGCACCCACAGCTTCGTGGTAGGGACCTAAGGCTGGTCTGGAGGAGTCCAGAGCTGGGGACCAGAGCATCTTACCTTCTGAGTCAGGCAGGGTTAAGGTGGCCACCTCACCATTGATCACCTGCCCTTCAATAATTGTTTTGTAAGAGTTGATGACCCGGGAGAGATTGTCACTGGCCTGCAGGATATCCCCTGGAGCAGGAAAGAGAGACTTCTGACTCCTGTTGTGACAGTTCTCACCCACATATCCAAATGCCTGGCTCATTTCTGCCAATCGCTCTTTCACTCACCCAGACTGTTATCATTGTCCTCAGTCTCGCTGGCAAGTTTAAATAATGTCCGCCTCTTGTTCTCACACCGATCAAACAGCTCCTGAAAGAGATTCAGACATAAAAATCACAACCACAAAGGCCCTTACAGATCATCTGATTCATTCAGGGTTCACGGCCAGAAAATGACAAGGATCCGCCAGTTGCCACGGGCAGTTACCAACAGAGCTGGGACCACAGTGCACATCTTGCCACCAGCCACCACCACACCACGTCACCCAGGATGTTTGTTCAGGTAGTAGTGACCGGGATGGATGAGGGGAAGTCAGTTCCTTCCTGCTTTCCAGGCTGGCATGTGCCTCTAAACTCACTATCCACCCAACCATGACCTGGACCACAACGCCATCAGGGTCACAAGGAAGCCTCTCGGTCCCAGTGTCCCCAATGCAGTAAGAAAGGCAGAGAGCAGGGATGAGCACCGAGGGCATGGTCTCTGGAGTCCAACTCGGGTTTCCATCCAGCCCTTACACCCTGGGCAAGTCAGCTGATCCCGGTGGCAAATGGGGATGCCACCCTCTACTGACGTGGCTGCCGTGCAGATGTGTAAAGTCATGAATATGCTGCCAAGGGCACAGCCCGTGTCTTTGACAAGGCAGGTACGCAGCGAATGCTGGCTGAGCTCCTGCAGGGCAGCGTGGCCCCAGGAGGCAGCCTTTGCTGCTGGCGGGCCCACCTTCATCAGCTCTCTGTCCCCGTCCGAAGAGTCCTCCTGGCTGTAATGAAGCAGCATCTCACTGAGCAGTCTCACGTTGTTGTTAACTTCCTCTAACGTGTGCAGACGCTTGGTCACCTTCTGGATTCGTGCCTCATCCTGCCCCAGTGAAGATCGGGAGAAAGAGAGCTTAACTTGAATGTCTTCCCACTTCTGCCAGGTCATGCCTTACCCCACGACATGAGTGCAGAGGCTGTGCCTCAGAAGCTCCTTATTACAGCGCGGGGTGCCTGGGGTGCAGTCTACACTTCTGCTTTCACATACCCCCTCCCAACCCACTCGTGCTCCTCTCTTCCATGCTCGCTTGGAAGCTATTGTGCTCCTCCTGCTACTCTCGGCCTCTGGAGCAGAGGGAGGGCAGCTGGCAGCAGGGGCTTCTGCTGTGTGGTCATGGGCTCCTCCACCCTGTGCCTGAAGGACCAGGGCCCACTCACTTCCTTCACCATGGACTTGATGAGCTTGTTGGCCTCTTGCAAGTCATCTGGGTTTTTGCTTTGAGCAGCTTTGCTAAAAGCTGAGAGAGGAGGAAATCAGAGGTGAAGAGAAGAGGTAGTGCCCCTACCTCAGAGAGACTGTAGAGAGCTCCCCACACTGTGCAAACCACATTCCCCTGCTGCCACCACCTCTCATCCGAGAGAATCCCAGGCCTGGGGCATCCTTTACCTTGGACTTCTCTTCATCATCAAAACGGGGTTTTTGGGACGAGGTGGTGGAGAGGGGATGAGCGTCCTGTCCACAGGGATGGGTGGGTCAGACTGTACTATGCCTAAAAGGGGACACGGCGGCATGTGCACTCAGGCTGTGGTCACCTTCTCACCCCTCCTCACATACTAAGGGCCACATCCCTATGATCAAGGCCTGGAAAAGGTAGCAGGGTGGAGAGCAGGCTAATACACCTTATTCCATCCAACCCCCACTCAGCCTTGCCTGGGGACAAATGCTGTTCTCTTCAGGAGGGACTCTGGGGACCCCAAACCTTCCCTTCTCTCCTTGCCTGGGCCAGCCTTCGAGGGCTGCCTGGAGGCTGCAGGCAGGCAGACACGTACCCTGTCTCTTCAGCATGTGGTAGGCGTCTTTGATCTTTGCTTCTTCTGGCAGGGCCATGGTCCAGCTGTACAGCAGCTCAATAACCTTGGTCTTCACTTTCTCAGACACCCTGTCCCCCAGGTACTACGTGGCAAAAGAAAATGAGAGGACCTAGTAACTGCAGTTTGGAGGCAAAGAAAGTGGAAGGCTCCCTTCACAGCAATGGTGTGGCTGCTTAGCAGCTAGTCCTCAAGCCTACTCAGAATCTGCAGGTGTTCAAATGCGTGTGAGACAGTGTGGGGAGGGAAGGACCTCCCTGTGGTGTGGCTGTGTCCATCTGGATATAGTCGGTGGACAGGCAGGAGGTCATCGCTGCATTTTCACGCACAGGCTGCCAGAAACAAAACTGCATCTTGAGGGTGTTCATGAGAATGTCTTTAGCATGAAAAAGTATTCCCTCTGCTTTCAGTGGGGGCCCAGAGCTGTGCAACACCAGCCTGCAACAGAACCTGGCCAGCTGAGCATCCGAGCAAACGACAGAGGCCGCTCCCTGTATCTACTCACGACAGGGCAAGAAAACCCACAAAACTCACAACTGCCATGTGCCAGGAGCCTAGAGTCCCACACTCCATGGGCCCTCACCCTGGACACACACGCAGCCACTGCTACATCACCTGGCACATCTGGGTTGAGGGCACTTTCCAGAGAAATCTGCCAGTCTTGTGGCCTGTTTGGTCATCCCATTACCTCCAAGGCCCTAGCTCTTTAAGGACAAGACATGGAGAATCTCAGCTCCCTGGAGATGCTTGATGGGCAGTGAAAGCCAGTACAATGGGAAATGGGAATGAACACAAAAGAAGTCCCTAGAAGCGAGGACTGACCTTTGGAGAGACGACTTTGATTAACTCATTCAGAAAGCGGAACTTTCCCACTTCGTTGTGAAATCTTCTCCCACAGTTCTTCATGCACGCCTCCAGCACCTGCAGCCGCACAGAGGAGACACACTCAGTGAGGGCACGCTCTGGGCTGGGACCTGACACTGGCAAGACCCCTGGCACCCAGAGAGTGCTGAATAAACATGCCCACAGGAAGGAGCTTGTCACAAAAAGCGGTGTGCACTGCCTGGGGACAGTGCAGTTAAGCAACAGGCAGCCGCAAACCTTTGCTGGGGAAGCTGGACGGGGACTAAAGCAAGAAACTCTGAGATCCCGACCCCAACATGGCCTGGATGCCAGTCCTGGAAGGTGCCTTCCTTAAAGATTCTGGCCTCGTGTTTTACAGATGAGGGAAGTGAGGTCCAGGGACAAAGTTTCTTTGACTCGGTGTCCAGGGTTCTTTCCACAAGCTCACCAACGGTTGTGCAGAGGGTGGGGAAGGATGCTTAACCTGTTATCTTTGATGAAGATGACAGGATATTTCTCCTCCCTCCTCCCTCCGTTGATCTCCCTAACTTACGCTTTTGCTTTCCTGTGCTGTCTGTGGTCCCTGGCACTGCAGTTTCTAAGGAGTGCACCGTCCAGGCTCTCTTTCTTGGCTTCTGCATTTTAAAGCAGGGTTTCTCAAATGAGGCCTGGCTGACATTTTGGGCCAGTCACTCTTTGTTGTTGGGGGGGCCATTCTGCACTTTACAGGGTGTTGACCAGCATCCCTGGCCTCTGCCTACTAGATGCCAGGAGGATCCCCACCCTGATGTGTGACAACTAAAAACGTTTCCAGACATTGCCAAATGTTCCCTGCAGGGTCAAATCATACCCTGTTGGGAATCACTGGTTTTTTTGTTTTTTTTTTTTTTTTTTGAGACAGATCTCACTATGTCACTCAGGCTAGAGTCCAGTGGTGTGATCACCTTTCACTTTAGCCTCAACTTCCTGGGCTCAAGCCATCCTCCAACCTCAGCCTCCTGAGAAGCTGGGACCACAGGTATATGCCACCATGCCTGGCTACTTTTTAAAATTTTTGTAGAGGCAGGGTCTCACTATGTTGCCTAGGCTGGTCTTGAATTCCCAGGCTTAAGTGATTCTCTCGGCCTAGGTGCCCCCAAAATTGACTATCGGTACAAGCCACCATGCCCTGCTGAGAACCACTTACTGTTTTTTTTGAGACGAATTTCGTTCAGGCGGGAGAACAATGGCACAATGTTGGCCAGCACACCCCCCACCTCCCAGGTCCAAGCAATTCCTCTGCCTCAGCCTCCCCAGTAGCTGGGACTACAGGCACGCGCCACCACGCCTCAGCCTCCCAGTAGCTGGGACTACAGGCACGCACCACCACGCCTCAGCCTCCCCAGTAGCTGGGACTACAGGCAGGCGCCACCACGCCTGGCTAATTTTGTATTTTTAGTAAAGACGGGGTTCTCCATGTTGGTCAGGCTGGTCTCGAACTCCCAACATCAGGTGATCCGCCCGCCTCAGCCTCCCAAACTGCTGGGATTACAGGCGTGAGCCACTGCGCCCAGCCGAGAATCACTGTTTAAGGAATTCATTCTACACCAAACATGACTGAGGGGGTGCACATAAGCTACATGATATTTCCTCTTTTCTCTTTCCAGGATCTGAGTCAGGCTAGAGCCCCGGATTCCTGAGATCTCGGCTGCTCTTTGGTTTAGGAGCATGTAGAGGCATTGAGGGCCAGGCACCATTCCATGCCTTAAATTCTCTCAGTCTGAACAGACTCCAAGTTCTGCCCTAGGGGCCTCAGCTGCCAGCACCACACCTTCGCTAGTGACCAGCATTATGTTTAACTGCAGAATGAACTGGACTCACCTTTTTTCTTCAACTGGCCAACTCTGAACTGTCAGCACAACCCTGTCAGCATCTCTTCATGAAGCCTTCTCTTGCCCCACATGGGGCTCAGGGGCCCTGACTCTAGGCTGCTTTCCTTAGCCCCTCCGCCTCACACACTAACCATGTTGCTGTGCTGGCAGGGATGGCACTGCAGTCACCTCTGAAGCCTCGGGGCCTGGCACAATGCACACACATTTGTGGAACAGCTGGCTGAACAGATTCAAGATCTAAGTTTGTATCAAGGACTTTCTGCTGGCTTTTGGCATGAGCCCTGAGAACCACCGGGGGGCAGGAGGAGATGGCCTGGGCAGGTGAAGAGCCGTGGCTTCCATCTCCGGAGGGTGAAGAACCTACCGTCAGGGCCTGAAGTGCCTCCCATTCCTGCGGGGACTGGATCTTGTGGGCCAGCAGTCGGACAGCGATGTGTGGCCTGGGGAACAAGCAGAGCACACTTCGTGCACTGAGCCTAGGGCTGGCCCTCCCTGGCCACGATTGTTCCCCTTCCCAGTCCGCTCCCTCTCAGCTGCCCCTGCAGTGCTGAGACTCACCCTTCCAGCTCCTTGTTGATCTGATCACAGAAGCCAATTATGTATTCCCAGTCCTCCTGGCGGTTGGAAGGATTGGTGGCTTTATCTTGGGACAGAACAAAAAAGAGGACAATTGTTATGACGAGCAAGGAGGATGCAATGGAAGGGTTTCTTCCCAAGTTTTAGGCACTAAGAGTTTGCTTTCAATTTTACTCTCTAATAGAGAAACCTCAATAGTTCAGTCAAGTAGCAAGGAGACAGAAAAAAAAGAAAGTTCAGTCAGAGAACAAATGCAAACACTGCTTTCTGTTCAGTATTTTTAAAGTCACAAATAAGAGAGAAAACAAATTCTCAGTCTTGTAGAGCTTAGAGTGGATCAAGGTCAAAAGGACAAACACAAATAATTAAAATATTCCCAAATAAATACCTACATAAAACATGTAAAAATATAACAAGTAAAGGGAACCCAGCTATACAAAAATGAGCTCTGTGTTAAGTAGAGATGGTTGAGAAAGTTTTTTGGGGAAACTGATACCAGATTGAACTAGATAACAAATATACATATTTACAAACCATACATATTTTCTACATACCTCTCAAAAGATTCTTCCAGACCTAGCCTTCCATAATGCTTTAAGTGTTTTTGAAATTGCACATAATGCTCATCATTGTCAAGCCAACAATATTTACTTAGCCCCTACTGAGCCCTGATCACTGTGCAATCTGCCTGAGACTGCAGCTTGAGTATCCAGCACCCTCAGCCTTTAATGGACTTCCGGGACCAAACACAAACACAAGTACTAGAGTTCTCAGAGGGCCACTGGGACCGAAGATCCAGGCACTCAATGCAAAGTTCTGATATTTGGTATGGGCTATCCTCTGTTTCCTTCCCAAACCTGTGAGTACAGTGAAGAGCCCAGCTGAGGGTGGTTAAACTGGTTCCCATCTCTTATTCAGATCCAGAGGCTACCTCTTGCAGAAAGCACTCTCAAGCTGTCTGCTAAATTTAGAGCTTTGGGTTCCGAAGACAAATGGAAGGCTGAAGATGCACACCCTTTAAAACATTCTTGCTGCCTCCCCAGAGCTCCACGAGGGCCCAAAGCAGTGTCAGAGCCCCTCCCGACAAGGGATCCTGTCAGAAGTTTCTGAATTCTGATTTCTCATAATTGTATTTTGTTAACTCTAAAAATCACCAGCTGGGCTGGGCACAGTGGCTCACACCTGTAATCCCAGCAGTTTGGGAGGCCGAGACGAGCGGATCCCCTGAGGTTGAGAGTTAGTTCAAGACCAGCCTGACCAACAGGGAGAAACCCCGTATCTACTAAAAATACAAGATTAGTCAGGCGTGAGAGTGCATGCCTGTAATCCCAGCTACTCGGGAGGCTGAGGCAGGAGAGTCACTTGAACCCGGGAGGCGAAGGTTGTAGTGGGCAGGAGCACGCCATTGCACTCTGGCCCGGGCAATAAGAGCGAAAATCCTGTCTCAAAAAGAAAAAAAAAATCATCAACTGGATGAGCAAATCCTAACAGAGACTCCAGCCCCTTCACTGGTAACAGGGCTCTAGGGCTCTGAGTAGAGACAACTGCCAGGCAGAGGGAAGGCCTGTGGCACCCAGTGCAGCACCCTGCTTCCCAGGTCTGGGCTTGGCCTCCACGGCAGTGTTTCTGTTCCAACTGCAAGGGAAAGATGCTGATGGTTTAGCTTCATATTTATTTATTTACTATTTTTTTTTTGAGACGGAGTCTTGCTCTGTCATCCAGGCTGGAGTGCAGTGGCGCAATCTGGGCTCACTGCAACCTCCACCTCCTGGGTTCAAGTGATTCTTCTGCCTCAGCATACTGAGTAGCTGGGATTACAGGCATGCACCACTGCACCTGGCTAATTTTTGTGTTTTTAGTAGAGATGGGGTTTCACCATGTTGGTCAGGATGGTCTTGACCTCTTGACCTCAACTTAGGAGGTCAAGACCAGTCTCGGCCTCTCAAAGTGCTGGGATTATAGGCATGAGCCACCGCAACCAACCTAGGTTCCTATTTAGATGAAAGGAAGGTGTCTGTCTTCAATCCTGAAAGAGAATTAGCAGGTCCCTAAAAATGCTGAGCTTGAAAGGAAGAGAGCTGAGTCTAATCAAGGGTGGCCATCTGGAAAGAAACATTTGACAGTCCTGCATCACTGCTATAGTAACCTAACAGCTATCATCTTCCAAATGCTGAGTCTCTCCCACCAACTGTCTGAAACCTTCTCAGGTGTTAGCACGGCTCTGTTACTAATTCCTATCATCTGAGATGCTTAAAATTCTCACATAACACTAAAAGGCTGCAGGACACAAAAAGTAAATGGTCTCAGGAGCCATTCCCATCCCCCAGTGCTATTATCATTTTGGGAACAGTCATACACCTTGTGACAGAGAAAAACTGGCCCTCTTACTTCCACTTTTTGCTGGGGGAAAAGCATCTTCCAAGTGCAGAGTAAAATGTGGACTCCTGCACCCCGGAAGCAAAGGGCATTCACCACACAATCTATTCTTCCCAAGCCTATTAGAGTTCCAACAGCACTTCTACTTCCAAGAACATTCCTGCCCACTTTTCACTTGTATTAACTTCTCTGGAATCTCACTTTCTTTCACCTTGATAGAACTTTTTACTGCATATCAACAGGGAGCTCTTTGCCTACTCAGGGCACAAAAAGCCCTGGTCTCTGCAAGGGTCAGTTCCATGTCCAAGAATCTCCTCCAGCTCTCTGAGCAGGTCAGAAAGCAGAGCTCACCCACCCACAGGAATGGGAAGGAATCTCTGGAGATAATTCTGGGTGACTTGATCTCTCCATCTGCCTACTGCCTCCCCCAGCAGATGCACACAGCCTTCCACCCACTCAACATTCTCCTTCACCTGGCACAGAGGTGACACCCGAGTTCCCCTACAGACTCTGCCTTCCTGAACCGCCCCTCCAGGCTCTGCTCTGACTCATGGTTTCTATTTTCGGGTCTCTGCTGAAAGCCTCATCTGTTTCTGTGTCTCTGGATTTCCTGCTCTCATTTTCAGCTTCACTCCATCGCTAGCCTAGACTCTCTGGGACTTAAAACGTTATGTGGGAATGGAAACAGCAGCATTGGCTACCCGATTCCAGCACAGCTCAGACATTCCAGAGAAAACAAGATTTACATAGCAGGCTGGACACTCTGGCTCACACCTATAATCCCAGCACTTTGGGAGGCCGAGGCAGGCGGATCACCTGAGGTTGGGAGTTTGAGACCAGCCTGACCAACATGGTGAAACCCCGTATCTACTAAAAATACAAAATTAGTTGGGCGTGGTTGCACGTGCCTGTAATCCCAGATATTCTGAAGGCTGGGGCAGGAGAGTCACGAGAACCTGGGAGGCAGAGGTTGCAGTGAGCGGAGATCATACCATTGCACTTCAGCTGGGGCCACAGAGTGAGACACCCTCTCCAAAAGAAAAAAAAAAATCTATGTAATAAATGACTGACAAACAAGCAGAGTCAAGAACATGGGCCAGAAAGAGAGTAAAGGTCAACCTTCAATGCTAGGGTCCTGAATCGAAACAGAAACTTAGTCAATCACCAAGTCTTTGTTAGGCACCCACAGACAATGAAGGAAACAGCATGTCAGCATGCCAGACCCTGGAAGGACTACAGAAAAAGTTCAGACACAGATTTTACCCTTGAGGAGGCTGTGCTCTCCTAGTTCAATACATGAAAAAAAAAAATCAGTTCATAAAACAAGACAGTAGATAATTGGCCTAATTCGGTATAGAAATGAGTGTCAAAACAAATGCATTGGCTCGGCATGGTGACTCACACCCGTAATCCTAGCACTCTGGGAGTCAAGGAGGGCAGATCATGAGGTCAGGAGTTCGACACCAGCCTGACCAAGATGGTGAAACCCTGTATCTATTACAACTACAAAAATTAGCCAGGTGCAGTGGCAGGAGCCTGTAATCCCAGCTACTCGAGAGGCTGAAGCAGGAGAATCACTTGAATCTGGGAGGTCAAGGTTGCAGTGAGCTGAGATTGCGACACCGTACTCCAGCCTGGGTGACAGAGTGAGACTCCATCGGCGGGCAGGCGGTGGGGGTGGGGGAGTGGGGCAGGCAGGGGAGATATATCTCTTTTCTTTCCTTACTTCCCTATTTTTATTTTTGAGACAGGTCTCACTCTGTCACTCAGGCAAGAATGCAGTGGTGCAATTATGGCTTACTGTAGCCTCAGCTTCCTAGGCTCAGATGATTCTCCTACCTCAGCATAGCTGGGACCACAGGCACTCACACCACGCCCAACTGATTTTTTTGTATTTTTGGTAGAGACAGGATTTTGCCATGTTGCTCAGGCTGGTCTTAAACTCCTAGGCTCAAGCAATCTGCCTGCCTCGAACTCCCAAGGTGCTGGGATTACAGGTGTGAGCCCTGGTGCTTGGCCTCTTTTTTTTTTTTCTTTGTTGTTGTTTGAGACAGGGTCTCATTCTGTTACCCAGGTTGGAGTGCAGTGGCTCGGTCATGGCTCACTACAGCCTCTGCCTCCCAGGCTCAAGTGATCCTCCCACCTCAGCTTCCCGAGTAGCTGGGACCACAGGTGTGCACTCGTTCTATTTTTAGAGTTGGGGGTCTCGCTCCATTGCCCAGGCTGGAGTAGGCAATCATGGCTCACTGTAGCCTCCAACTCCTGGATTCAAGCAATCCTCCCGCCTCAGCCTCCTGAGTAGCTGGGACCACAGGAATGAGCCACTGCATGTGGCCTATCAGGTCACTACTTCTATAAATGATGCCACCTTCCAAAAGTCCCCTTTGCCCCCATCTTTTTTGACTCCTTCTTCCCTCTCTCCTTAACCATTCCTCTCAGTCCTATGGTCCTTTCTCAATGTCTTTTTAAATCTCTCCCTTCCTTTCTTATCCCTACCCTCCACTCCTTCTCATCTGCTTCTAGAACTTCTGTTCTAATCCATCCTAATTCTACGTAAAGTCTCTATATCAAATCAAGCCTCTTTTTTTTTTTTTTGGAGACCGAGTCTCACTTTGTTCCCCATGCTGGTGTACAATGGCACGATATCGGCTCACTGCAACCTCTACCTGCTGGGTTCAAGCAATTCTCTTGTCTCAGCCTCCTCAGGGGCTGGGATTACAGGCACCTGCCATCATGCCTGGCTAAATTTTGTATTTTTGTAGAGACAGGGTTTCACTGTGTTGGCCAGGCTGGTCTTGAACTCCTGACCTCAAAGTGATCCACCCACCTTGGCCTCCCAAAGTGCTGGGATTACAAGTGTAAGCCACAGTGCCTGGCCTCAAATTAAGCTGCTTAAAATACCAATTCCATCTAGTACACGAGGAATGAGGACCTAATAATGGCAGAAGTGGGCGTGGTGACTCATGCCTATAATCTCAGCACTTTGGGAGGCTGAGGCAGGTGGCTCACTTGAGGTCAGGAGTTCGACACCAGCCTGGCCAACATGGTGAAACCTCGTCTCTACTAAAAATACAAAAATTAGCCGGGCATAGTGGCACACACCGGTAGTCTCAGCTACTTGGGAGGCTGAGACTGGAGAATCACTTGAACCCAAGCAATGGAGGTTGCAGTGAGCCGGTATTGCGCCACTGCACTCCAGCCTGGGCGACAGAGACTCCATTTCAAAAAGATAAATAAATAAATAAAATAAACTTACTGGGCTGGAAATTGGAAACCTTGTAGAATTTGGTCTTAATTTCCCAGCCTTATCTTCCCGCATTCCCAAACACCTCTGTTACTGCGTGCCCCAAGCAGGTTTGCTCTCTCCACATCACCACCTAATGTTTTTTCAGCCAATTTTTCCCATTCTTTAATGGCTGGCTCAAATGCAGTATCCTCATTATCCTCATTGAATCATCTCTTCCCCCATCCCCCAGTTCCCTAAAGAGAATGTCTGCATTTTAGCACTGCCTTGTATCTTTATCTTTTAAAAGTTCTTTATCTACTCCAGCATCACCTCCATCCAACTAAAGGCAAAATCTTCTTGAACTTTCTAATTGCTTTAACGCCTCACATAGCAGGTACTCATTAAACACTGATTGACTGATCATGGTGGGACCTGAGAGAAGACTGAAGTCATCAAGAGATGGTTTGTGAGGAAAGAGAATCTGAGTTTTCAAGCATTTAGTTGAGGAAAAGGAAGCAGGGCTTCCAGGTAAGGACAGCAACGTGTATTGGTGAGCCAAGAACATCAGACTGAGCAGAACACAAAAATGTATGTGGAAGCCACAGAGAAAAAGGCCTGGAACAACCAAGGCGACAGTGGAATGACTTGATTCAACAGAAGTACGCTTCTGGGAGCAGAATGGACTCAGGAGAGGCGAGGACACGGGAGAGACCTGAGACCCTGGGCCAAGCAGAGGCCTCTGCAACAATTCAGGCAAACATGGGGTGACGAGGACCCTGAGATGATGCTGAATCCAACTGCTGGTTTGTTCAACTGGTACAGTTCACATCATTAAGTCATAACTGTGAAGCTTGTGTCTCTACAGTTACCATGTGACGCCCCCCCCACCAACCTTCTCTACTCTCCCTCAAAAACAAGCATGTGCCTCTCATTTCATAACGTGACTCTGGGCTGGGTGCAGTGGCTCATGCGTGTAATCCCAGCACTTTGGAAGGTCAAGGTGGGAGGATCGCTGGAACTCAGGAGTTCGAGACCAGCCTGGGCAACATAGCAAGACCTCATCTCTACTAAAAATCAAAATAATTAGCCAAGCATGGTAGTATGTGCCTATAGTCCCAGCTACTCGGGAGGCTGAGGCAGGAGACTCACGTCAGCACAGGGGTTCAAGGCTACAGTGAGCTACAATTGCGCCCCTGCACTGCAGCCTAGACAACAGAGTGAGACTGTCTCAAAAACAAAAAACAAAATGTAACTCTCAATCTAGCCTATTAAACTCAGCTGAGGTCATTTAAGTCATTCAATATCCATATTAATATCTTCAACGCAAACTAATTCAACCTTGGTTATAGCAAGTGAGGCATTTCTGGGCAAGTGGTTTGACTGGAATCAGGATGTCCTATTTTTGTGAAATTATGGCAGTAATACCTGCTTTGCTAGGATACTTGGTAAACAAATTTAATGAATATCTGTAGAGTACTCTGAGCTCCTTGGAGAACAGTTCCATATATAAAGAAGCCTTTATGACCTGCCTGCAACTGCAGATTTTGCGAATATAATTTCTCTTTTGGGAAATGCTCCCCTTTAAACTGAAACTCAACCCCTGAAGGGGGTTTCTTAATAAGAAAAATCAGACAATTTGAGGAAATAGCTATCACATCTAACACCCCGGAAGCAGTACTAAATAAGAGACCTCAGAACAAGGCAGTTCTAGGTATCTCACCTGTCCCATCAGCAGTCCAATTTCCCCTCTACTTTTTTTTTTTTTTTTTTTTTTTTTTAAAGACGGGGTTTCACCCTGTTGGTCAGGCTGGTCTTGAACTCCCGACCTAAGGTGATCCGCCCGCCTTGGCCTCCAAAGTGCTTGGATGACAGGCGTGGGCCACTACTTAAAAGAGGCTTCCAGGTGTAGCCTATAGGGAAGTTCACTTATTAACCCTCAGGCAGAGTACTATCTGCTAACCAGGTTAACACACATTTCCTTCGTAGCACTGTAATTCACAGTGGAATGACAGCAATATGCCTCTATAACTACAGCTTCAGACTGTGCTTCGCAGCCTTACTCAGAATAAATTGTCAACAATGACTCGTTAGGATGTCCAAGGCGGGGTGTTATGCATGTGTGAGGGGAGTCCCCGACACCGATTTCACCATGCTGCTTTGGTCACTGGAAGAAAAAGATAGAGCTCTCTGTTCTCTATCGTCGCTCTCTTTGGAAAATTATTCTCACTTCAAGCATTCTGCCTGAGCGAAGCGGTCACTTCTCGAACACATAGTCACAATTCTGAAGATGCCAGGCAAGTGAACGCAGTCGGCAGCACCCACCACTCCCGGAAATTCAACCCCAATCCGAAGCTTTTCCCTTAGTAAGGGATTGGGGCGCTGGGGTCCCAGAGTACACCGCTGGGCGGCCGCCCCACCACAATCTCCCCAAAGAGTCGATGCATGTCAGCCCAAAGATGTTGGCTATCACCTTTTCCGAGCCTGCGGGGCCCTATGGGACCCCGAGTTCACGCCGCCGCGCGCGATAGCAGTAAGACGCGCCGCAGCGAGGGAAGCAGGGGCCGGGCTTGGGCCAGGGCGCCCTGCTCGGGAAGGGGCGTGATCGCGGGCTGCTCGCGGCGAGGGCGAGCCCGGGCGTGGGCTGCGAAGAAGCGACGCCGTGGAGCCCGGGGAGGGGACGTGGGGGGTGAAGAAATGGGCAGCCCAGCGGCTCAAGGGCAGGCAGACGCGGCCGCGGCTACTCACTCAGCCAGGACTCCAGGCTCTCCCCTTCCGTCTCCGCCATATTGCAGCCGCCCAGGCCGGCCCCGCGGCCTTAAAACTCGCGAGAGTCTGCACGAGCTGAGGCAGGGCGGGGCCTGCATGGGGGCCTGAGGGAAGCAAGTGCGGTCACCGAATGCCGCGCCAGACTGCGACGGAGATTGGGAGGGCAAGTGTTTCCTTTTGGCTCTTCTTTTTGGACCCTGGAGTGAGGAACTCTAACGTCCAGATCAGTGGAGTGAAACGCAGACTTAGGACCCCGAGGAGTTTTTTTCACCCGTTTCCCGTCACTTGCTTAGGCGCGCCGAGGGCAGTCTTTGTCGGGTCCTCGTAGCCAGCCAAGATGGCTGCCCCCGCAGTGAGGGTTTCCCGAGATTGGTCGGGCCTGGCGCTGGTCGTGCGGCAGGCTGTCTTGCAGCATCCAGGGTGAGAGGGCAGCGGGGGGGCGCCGCGTGGTTCTACACGGAGGGACCTTCGTGGAAGGAAGGGGACCACAAGCAGGCCACGTGGGGCCCTGGAGAGGGCATTGCCCTGGGGGCCGGAGTATCTGGATTCAAGCTTCTAAACTAGCTACGTGACTTTGGGCTAATCCAAAGGCTTAGTGACTACCTCTTGCCTAAGGGGTCTGGCTGATCTAGGGTTCTAACGCAGAGCTGAAAGTGCGGTTCAGCTAAAGAGCTCAGAGCTGGGATCACCTATGAATTGGGAGGGGTTGGAGGAGGTGCGTAGGCGTGGAGCCCATCCTTGCCGTTAGCACTTGACCAGGAGGACACTTTACCCGCCTGCTTGGGGGATGTCCTCCTACTTCTTGGGACAAGGGCTTAAATTGTTGTGGTTCAGGTTTAGCTCGCCGTCTCCGCGCCGCTCTCCCTCGTCGGCGCGTTGGCAATCATGCCTATTGTTAAGTCAAACCAACTCGCTTATGGAGTCAGCTTTTGCTTGCCTCCTCCTCTTCCGTCTCCCAGGCTAACTCAGGTGAGGTGGAGCCGCTATAGTGCTGAATTCAAGGATCCCCTAATTGACAAGGAACATTATCGCAAGCCTGTGGAGAAGCTAACTGAGGAGGAGAAGTATGATCGGGAGCTCAAGAAAACGCAGCTCATCAAAGCTGCTCCAGCAGCGAAAACAAGTTCTGTGTTTGAAGACCCAGTCGTCAGGTTAGATGGAAACAAACTCTTGTTCCATGGACTGGGACTATCCCAGGGAGGGCCTCTGGTGTGGATTCCGTGATACAGCCTTGGAGAGCTAAACATGTTGCTTTTCTCTTTGAAGTAAATTCACCAACATGATGATGAAAGGAGGAAACAAAATACTGGCCAGATCCCTCATGACTCAGGTAAATAGCACCTCCTCAGTCATCTTTCTGTTCTTCCCCATAGCCTTGTACTTGGTTCTTCCAATATAGCTTAAGAACAAATGGATTCATATACCTATTATTAAGATTAACTTCCCTGCATGTGTAGGGGCTTTAACGAAGGCCTGTAGGAGTCAACAACTGCCATTCCTTGGTGTTTGGAAATAAACACACGATTTTATTTTATTTTTTACTAGAAAGGAATCCCTGAGACACACAGTTTAAAAAAAAAAAAAAAGGAAAAAATAGAACAACTGCCATTCCCCACCCCACCTCCCGTGCCACAAATCTCAATCCACTCCTTTTGTCCTAGTCTAGCAAAGGGAGAGGCACTTAAAAACTTCGTTTTGGATGTGCTATGAGGGGGAGCTGCTTTGCCATAGCAGAACCAGAAGATGGGAGTAAAGGGCAAGGTACTAGCTTGGCTAGGTAAACCCTTTAGGGAGCCTGGGGCAGCCTCTTCCACTGTATTCCTTTGCAGACTCTGGAAGCTGTGAAAAGGAAGCAGTTTGAGAAGTACCATGCCGCTTCTGCAGAGGAACAGGCAACCATTGAACGGAACCCCTACACCATCTTCCACCAAGCACTGAAAAACTGTGAACCTATGATTGGGCTGGCACCCATCCTCAGAGGAGGCCGTATATACCAGGTGAATGAACGGACAGGGCAAGAAAGCAGGACTACCCACAGGCCAGCTGCGGTGGTACACACCTGTAGTCCCAGCACTTTGGGAGGCCACGGAGGGTAGATCACCTGAGGTCAGGAGTTTGAGACCAGCCTGGCCAACATGGTGAAACCCTGTCTCTACTAAAAGTATAAAAGTTAGCCGGACTTGGTGGCACATGCCTGTAATCCCAGATACTTGGGAGACTGAGACAGAATTGCTTGAACATGGGAGGCAGAGGTTGCAGTGAGCTGAGATCGTGTCAGTGTACTCCAGCCTGGGCAACAGAGTGAGACTTTGTCTCAAAAAACAAAAAAAGCAGGACTCCCCACATAGGTGGTGTTTGGGAGTTGGGTCAAGATTGTTAGCTCTCTAGCTGGTACAGTGGGATTACACCTGTAATCTCAGCACTTTGGAAGCCTAATGCAGGATAGCTTGAGCTCAAGAGTTAGAGACCAGCAGGACAACATATGGAGACCCTGTCTCTACAAAAAACAAAAAAATTAGCCAGATGTGGTGTGCACCTGTGGTCCCAATTACTCAGGAGGCTGAGGTGGGAGGATCACTTTAGTCCAGGAGGTCAAGGCTGCAGTGAGTTGTGATTGCACTACTGCATTCCAGCCTGGGCAAGAGAGAGAGACCTTGTCTCCAAAAAAAAAAAAAAAGGTTGAGGCTGTCGTGGTCCACTCCTCTGAGTCCTGCAGTATAAAAATTATAGGCAGCAGGCAGAAGTTGGAAGACAGCAAAAAAGATTCTAAATGAATGACATCTGGGAGCCCACCACCTGGCCCTTCTCTGTCAAGCCTTCTGTGTGTCCTAACCTATAAAATTCTCATTGTGAGGGACTATTCATATCCTCTCTTTGTATACAAGTGCTTAGCATAGCTCTTGACCCATAACTGATGCTTCATCACTGTTTGCTGAATGGTACTAGGTATCTCTTTCATAGCATTTCATTATATTTTATTGTCATAAGTGAGTTTTCTTGTGTTCTTTTTCAGTATAAACTCCACAGGGGACAGGCCTGGTGGCTCACCCCTGTAATCACAGCACTTTGGGAGGCTGAGGTAGGTGGATCACCTGAGGTGGGGAGTTCGAGACTGGCCTGGCCAACATGTAGAAACCCCGTTTTTACTAAAAACACAAAAAAATTAGCTGGGTGTTGTGGCACGCGCCTGTAATCCTAGCTACTTGGGAGGCTGAAGCAGGAGAATCGCTTGAACCTGGGAGGCAGAGGTTGCAGTGAGCCAAGATTGTGCCATTTCACTCCAGCCTGGGCAACATGAGCGAAACTCTGGGGAGAAAACAAATAAAAACTCCATAGGGATAGGGACTTCCTCATTATTGTCTGCCCTCTAGTGTCTGGCATGGTACCTGACACAGTGAGGGCCTGGCAAATAATTTTTGGACACAGGGTCTTGTTTTTCTTTAAGTGTTCTTACAGGGTCTTGCTTTTTTTTTTTTTAATTTTTTTTTTGAGGTGGAGTTTCGCGTTGTCCAGGCTGGAGTGCAGTGGTGGGATCTCAGCTGTCACCTCTCTGCAGCCTCCACCTCCCGGGTTCAAATGATTCTCCTGCCTCAGCCCCCAACTTCTCCCGCCCAGTAGCTGGGATTACAGGTGTCCACCACCACGCCTGGCTAATTTTTTTGTATTTTTAGTAGACATAGGGTTTTGCCTTGTTGGCCAACCTGGTCTGGAACTCCTGGCCTCTGGCGATCCACCTGCTTTGGCCTTCTTTAACTGTTCTCATAGATACTGAAGGAGTCTTGTTTTTAGGTACCTATGGTCTGAGGTGGGTATGGTACCCCAGCTAATGGGGCTTTTCCCATTTGGTTCTAATAACAACTTGGCAGGACTACCATTTAGGAGGGGGAAAAGGCCAGTGCTTTTTTTTTCCTTTTAATATATATGGAGACAGGGTCTTGTTATTCTGACCAGGCTCATCTTGAACTCCTTGGCTCAAGCCATCCTCCTGCCTCAGCCTCCTAAAGTGCTGGGATTATAGGTGTGAGCCACCGTGCCTGGAGAAGCCAGTGCTTAATGAGTGTTTGCTGAATGAATGCCTCTTGTGTGTGCTACATTGAGCTCACCTAAAGGTGAGGGAAGCTCAGAGAAGAAAAGACAGGCCCTTCTCCCCAGGCCTGACCAGGGCTGGTCCGAAGGGAACGTGTAAGCCCCAAGCCTGGGAGACTCTTGGATGAACTTGCCTATGTCCTCTCACCCAGGTCCCTACATCCCTACCCGACCGACGTCGCCGCTTCCTGGCCATGAAGTGGATGATCACTGAGTGCCGGGAGAATAAGCATCGGCGGATGCTGATGCCGGAGAAGCTGTCACACGAGCTGCTGGAGGCTTTTCATAACCAGGGCCCCGTGATCAAGAGGAAGCATGACATGCACAAAATGGCTGAGGCCAACCGTGCCCTGGCCCACTACCGCTGGTGGTAGAGGCTCCAGGAGCCCAGGGCCCTCTGCTGCAAGAAACAGTGTGAGCCACTGCACACTGAAAAATACCTGTGATTAAGGATGTAGCTGCTTTGTAAGGGTGGGCAAGCCTCAGAAGAAAGATGGAACAGCACGTTTACTGTCCGGGAATCCTTTCTTTGAGGCTAGAACTTGCTCTCTCTGCCCCCATTGCCTTGTAAAGATCCCTCACCGTAAAGATCCCATATTGACTTGGGGATTTCCTGCAGGAAACTCAGGTCCCAGTCTTCTCTTCCCTCAGCTTGGGGCAGACCTTTGGATATAAAAGGAAGCAGTTTTAGTATCAGAAAAGATTTATTGGAAAATTCTCATGCTGACGTGGTGTAGCATGTGGTGCAGTGCCAGCATTCATTGAAACTCACTGGAGGAAATAGGCTTGTCTTCCAAGTTGTCCTTGTACAAAATATATAAAAAGTTTCTGGTGTGACTTGTGCTCTGCCTCTGCCCCTTGATATCCCAAAACATCCTACCAATGGCTATGCTTACCCGTTTTACAGATGGGTAAACTGAGGCACCAAGGTAGCAGTTACAGTAATGGTTACACAGTGTAGTGGCTCTTAGGAGCTGCCCTTGTCTGCCTGGCCCTGGTGGGAGGTGGTGGGGGAAGGGGCTCAGGGCAGGACCACGGCATTAAGTGGCAAATATCTCACCAGGAGATGAGAAAGTCTAGAAGGGAAGACGCTCAAAGTCTGGAAGGTACAAGTCTTTGGGAGGGGGCAGAGACTCCACTGCCAGCTTCAGAGGTGGATAGAAGAAAGGCTGGTGCTGGTGAGTTAGCCCTGATCTGGAGGCCTAGTCGGAGACTTCACTGTAGTAATACTTGTGGGCAGCTGGTGTCGTCTTCCAGCCAGCCGCCCGGAACTCAATGATCTCCAGCAGCAGCAGCTGGGCCAGGGGAGCTGAGGCCAGTTGGGGAGCAGGAAGCCATCCCGGATCAGCACAAAGAGCTCATCCATGCGCTGCCCGTTCATTTTCTCCAGCTGCTCCCCAACCCGGTGCAGCTGCAACACCAAACAGTCCACCTGCAGGGGACAGTGGGAGTGACACGAGTGAACCAGGGCAGGGCCAGCTTCTCACACAGCATTTGCCGAGTGCCAGGCGCTGTGCTTTGCCTTTACACTCGTTCTCTTGCTCCCTCCTCCTCATCCAGTGGGTATTTCCACATCTTAAAGAGAAAGAAACAAGTTCAGGGACTTGACTGAGGTCCCTCATCTAGCCAGGCTCCACTCAACGCTTGTCTCCAAACTGCTTCTTCATCCCACTCTCCTGCCTCCCCCACACTGCCTGACCCTGGTTTGGCTTCAGGGCCATCTGTACCCACAGCTGGCCATGGCTCGCACAGCCACTATCTTAGGTTGGCTTTCTGACTGGGAAGGAAGCTGCTGAACCAGTAGGTTTTGTCTGCTTTCTGTTCTGGATAAATTCCAGACCTGACAGCTGGTCGTGTAACTCTGACAGGCCTTAAACACCCCCACACTCCTGCCCCAGAAGTGACGTCCTCAAAGGCCTCACTGAGCAGTGGGCTGGCACTCGGCTGAGCCAGACTGTTCATCCCGCAGCCTTCTGTGCCTGTGCTGGGACTGGGGCCACCCACCTCCTCCTCCTTGCTCAAACTGTCTGGCTGGGCCAGCCGGAAGAGGCAGTCATAGACAGGGTTCACCAGGGCCATCATGGGCATGTTGTTCACCTGTGAGGGGGAGGAGGGGCCAGAGCACCAGGCTTAGTGACCAAGGGAAGCAGTCCAACCTGGGCCTCAGGAGACGGCCATGTCTGCCTCCCAGGGTGGCTGCCGGGGCCTCACCCTCAGGTAGTCAAAGATGTTGCAGATAAAGGTGACATAGCAGACCCAGCCCTGCAGGGAGCGTGCTCGCAGCTGCTCCCGAGCCTGGTACTCCTGCTGCAGTCGGTTGAGGAGTCCACGCCGGAAGACACTCTGGCCTGCTTGTTTACTCTCTGCCTGTGAGCCAGGGAGAGGAAGGTGAAGGGCGGGGGGGGTGGTGCCCCTGCAACCCCACCCATCCTGTGCCCGTCTCTGTCCTGCAGGCCAGGCCTTCTGCCCACTCCTGAAGCACCTTCCTCAAAGCAGCTTCCTTTACTCTCCCAACCCCCAACCTGAATGATGGCGTAGCACATGCGTCCTGCTTCCTTGCTGAACACACAGTCCTGCAGAGAATGGTCCACAATCACATTGGCTACTTTCTCCAAGTCCACAGCACCTGGATCTAGGGGTAGAGATAGGAGGGGGAGTCTAGAACTGCTGCTTTATCACATTAGCCTCCACCCACTTCTAAGAAGTTCAGATATTTACAGTAGAGCACTCTCATATGCTTGAAGTAAAAGAGATCAGAAATCATACAGAGGACAGTGGCTCCAGTGGTGCAATTGGTTAGCGCATGGTACTTAGAAATCATGGCCAGGTGCGGTGACTCACGCCTGTAATTCTAGCAATTTTGGGAGGCCGAGGTGGGTGGATTACCTGGGGTCAGGAGTTCGATACCAGCCTGGCTGACATGGTGAAACCCCATCTCTACTAAAACCACAAAAATTAGCTGGGCATGGTGGCTTGCGCCTGTCATCTCATGTTATCCCAGCTATTCAGGAGGCTTGGGCAGGAGAATCGCTTGGACCAGGAGGCGGAGGTTGCAGTGAGCCGAGATGGCACCATTGCACTCCAGCCTTGGCGACAAGAGCAAGACTCCGTCTCAAAAAAAAAAAAAAAAAAAGGAATTTCATACAGAGGGCCAGGAGTGGTGGCTCACGCCTCTAATCCCGGCACTTTGGGAGACTGAGGCGAGTGGATCACCTGAGGTCAGCAGGTCGAAACCAGCCTGGCCAACATGGTGAAACCCCATCTCTACAAAAATACAAAAAATTGGCTGGGCACGGTGGCTCACGCCTGTAATCCCAGCACTTTGGGAGGCTGAGGCAGGTGGATCACAAGGTCAGGAGTTCAAGACCAGCCTGGCCAATATGGGCCAGGCATGGTGGCAGGGGCCTGTGTCCCAGCTACTTGGGAGGCTGAGGCAGGAGAATCACTTAAACCTGGGAGGCAGAGGTTGCAGGGAGCTGAGATCGTGCCATTGCACTCCAGCCTGGGCAACAGAGGGCAAAACTGTCTCAAAAAAAAAAAAAAATCATACAGAGGACAGTAACCTTACAAATGAACAGCTTTAGCTGTCTGTCTTCTGGTTGCCCAGTCAGAGAAAATGAGGAAGGTATGTGGCTGGAAGGAACCAATCAAAATAAGAATATTGTTTTTCAGGAAACGAATCTTTTCCTGGCACTAGGTTGAGGAAGGAATACTGACCAGGACAGGTCTCCAACAGCAATTTCACAAGAAAAAGTGTTCTTATACTACACATACACAAATCCCCAACAAGAGAGGGCCACACAGGGCCTCCCAGCAGGCTCGGCTTGGCACATGATGGGTCTTGCTAATTGTTGAAGACAAACTTCTGTCCCTCGTGTTACAGCAGGAAGGCATCAGGCCAGGGGAATAACTATAGCTCCTCTGGCAAATGGGAATATTCTCCATCTTCTGTCTCAAAGCATGCAGCTGTGCATGCAAGAGAGGGGGCTATAGCAATGCAGAACAGGCAATTCAAATGTAAGTGCTTCAAGGGTAGGAGCTGTGTTGTTTTTTTACGGTTAAACTTTTTTTTTTTTTTTTTTAAGATGGGGTTTCACCATGTTGGTCAGGCTGGTTTTGAACTCCCGACCTCAGGTGATCTGCCCGCCTTGGCCTCCCAGAGTGCTGGGATTATAGGCATAAGCCACCGTGCCCGGCCTACGGTTAAACTTTTTAAAATTTGAGACAGGGTCTTGCTCTGTTAGCCAGGCTGGAGTGCAGTGGCAGGCTCATTGAAACTGCACTCTCACCCTCCCAGGCTCAATCAATCCTCCTACCTCAGCATCTTAAGTAGCTGGGACCACAGGTTTGTGCCACCATGCCGGCCTAATTTTTCAAAAAAAATTTTTTTTTTTGTAGAGATGGGGTTTGCCCATGTTTCCCAGACTGCTCTTGAACTCCTGGACTCAAGCAATCCACCCACGTTGGCCTTCCAAAGTGCTGAACTACAGGCATGAGCCACTGCGCCTGGCCCTATGGTTAAGTTTTTTAAAAAGTCTTTACAGTCTGAAAGGTGACTGTGACTCATACTCCAGAATAATGACCTAAATGTAGCTTGTCTTCCAGTTCAAGAATTACACTGCCGACTCCTATCATCACAGAATGATAGAGGCATTCACCAGGCTCAGCCCTCTGGTGCTGCCCATAGGGGCCCTTCTCTGTGGCTCCTGATCCCAGCTCAGGAGGGGCTCCCGTGCTCACCTTTGAGTGCTGTCTTCAGCAGCTGCTGGGTCTCTGCATCAAAGGACTGAATTTTATACTCCTCTCTACTGGGCTCCCCCATGACCAGCCAGCCCCGGTAGCTCTTGACAGGGCTGGGGAGTAAGGACAGCACCTGGGGAGAAGAGGCGAAGGGAACGGCCTCAGGTGTGGAGCGCAGGGCGGGTTCTGTCCTGCAGGCCCTGGGCGGGGCTGACGGCGCTCGGGACAGGGGCTCCTGTGCAGTCCGTGGCGTGCAACGGTTGTGGTTGGCTGAGGGCCCACCAGGCTTGGCTTCTGGCGGGGACTGGGCATCAGCCAGGCACCTGCTGCTCAGTTTAGAAACCCCACGCTTGTGGGATTACACAACAGCGAGAAGCTGAAGCAGGAAAGCGCCCACCCTCTAGTCCCAGCAGGAGGCAGGGGTGAGACTGGGGCAGGGTGTGTGCGGGCGGACGTTAGAGTTGCCTAAAGAAACAGGCCTGACTCTGCTGGCGCGGCATGATGCCGGGTGAGGGTCAGGCTGGGAACCCCAAGCGGCGCGGCTCTGTCCCCAGCAGGGTTCTGAACCCCTCTCTCCAACCCTCTCTTCCTGGCTTTCGCCGAGTCCTTGGGTCTAAACACCCGCTGCTGCATCCCCCGGGTGGGGCCGGCCTGCGCGAACGGGGACGCCGGCGCCCTGTCCGCCGCCTCGGCCAGGCGCAGCCTGAACTCCCTGGCGCGGCCAGCTTCTCCCCGGGACAGACTGGTCGGACCCGCCCCAAAGTGGCGGCAACCCGGCCCTACCCACTCGAGACTCCTAATTCCTGAGCACCATTCTGGATCCTTCCTCTTACGGGGGGGTGGGGGGGCAGGATGATGCACCCTCGAGAGGTGGCTCCCGCCGGAGGTTCCCCTCTGGCCATAGGAGGCGCCTTCGGGATCTCCAGCCCTCGGCCGCACCCCCGCGCCCGGAAAGCCCCTCCCGGCGACACAGGGCGAACTGCGGACCCCAAGGTCCAGCGTCCCCGCAGGCTGGAGAGGCGGCGTGGGCAGCTGGACCCACCTGCCGTACCGGCGGCGCGCGCGCGTGCCCGGGGCCGCCCGTCGGCTGGGAGCGCGCGACCCGCGTCAGGAGCTGCGGGTGCCGCCGTGAGCTCATCTCCTCGCGCGGCGCCGGGGAAGGGCCGGCTCGCCCGCGCCACCTGCCGGGCTCCCGCGGCACTGCTCTGGCCGCCCGGCCACCCCGGAAGCCGAGTAGCCCGCGTGGGGCCCTGGCGGAGACGCCGGGGACCCTGCGACGCTGCCACCCTGAGCCAGGTGGAGCTCGCTCGGCCCGTCCCTTCCTCACCCGGTGCGCCCCGGCCCTGTCCGGGCCCACGCCGGAGCCGCCAGCTCCTCGGTCTTGCGCGTGGCCCCGCACCCGGCCCTCCCCCGAGCTCAGGTGCAGGGGGGTGAGGGGGCGGGAGACACCGCTGGGCCGCGCGGCGTGGAAAAGCCTGCAGAGGGTGTGGTGGGGACCCGGTGGCAGGAGAGACGGTATCTGCCCTGGTCACACCACGTTACCCGCTCCTCCAACCCAGGTAAAGGCAGGGGCTGCAGGGCCGGGGCCAGCCACGACCCCCTCCCGCTCCAAGGAGGACGTGGGCGTAGCGAGTTTCAGGTCAAAGGGGCAGCCCCAGAAAGGGGCCCCGTGGGCAACTCGCGGCCGTCGGGTGTTGCCAGTGCCCCTGAAGGGGCGCGGACCCCACCTCCCGGCGTCTGCCCTGGGTGACAGGAGGGCACCTAGAAGGCGGGAAGAACTGCCGCCGCTCCTGCCGCGGGACTGGGAGAAGCGCTGCCGGCGCTGCCCGCGTTGCCGCCTCCTGTTAAAGGAACCGCCAAAGTGGTCACCGAAAACGGACGAGAAAAGAACGCTCAGCTGCAGCAAAAGAAACTAATGGGCAGGAGAAAGGAAGAGAATAAACTTTAACGGAATTTCATAAAAAATACATTCAGGCCAGGCGCGGCGGCTTATACCTGTAATCCCAGCACTTTGGGAGGCCGAGGCGGGCAGATCACCTGAGGTTGAGACCAACCTGACCAACATGGAGAAACCCCATCTCTACTTAAAAATATTAAAAAATTGGCCGGGCGTGGTAGCGCATGCCTGTAATTCCAGCTACTCAGGAGACTGAGGCCGGAGAATCGCTTGAACCCGGGAGGCGGAGGTTTTGGTGAGCCGAGATTGCGCCATTACACTCCAGCCTGGGCAACAAGAGCGAGACTCCGTCTCAAAAAAAAAATTAAAAATGCATTCAGGCAGCTGCATCCCCGCGGACTCCGCCGCAGCCTGGACCTTGGGAACCAGCAGCCCAGAGCCAACAAGCCCCAGCATTCAGGGCCCAGACAGACCCCAAAAATCCCAGACCAGAGGCAGGGAGGGATGGTGCGAGAAGGAGCTCAGGACCCGCACACCACGGCCAGGGCTGGAGAGAGAGGCAGAATAGAGAGCTCCCCCCAGGTGAAAGCAACCCCACAGGCCAGGCAGGTGGAGGGAAGGGTGAAGGTCATATTCTGGAGACCTCCCCTCAGCCTGGAGGTGGTTTCTCCTCTGCCTCTCCACCTATGGGTATCCCTGTGCTTTGGTTAACACCCCAGGCACCAGCTGTGCCCTCACCAGGCTGCCTGCCCGGCCCTTCCTTCTGCCATCCTCATAGGGGGCTGCTTCAGAGCCCCCGCCCTTCTGGGGCTACAGGGGAGGACGCACCCAAGCAGGCAGTGAATGCTGATGCCACCTGTCCTGCCAACAGCTCCTCACCCAGCAAGGCCGACCCAGCCCAGGGTGAAAGAGGAGCCGGTAGACTAGGGAAAGGCTGCACCTGCACCCACGCCTGCCTATGGCACGGCCTCTCTGCTTCCTGCACAGGCGCTGATACCTGCTTCCTGTGAAGTCCCACTGAGCCCCACGGCCATGGCCAGCCTGGTCCTGGGAGAGGGCAGCGTGGGCGGTGGTGTGTCTGCAGACACCAAGATCTGGCTCAGCCTGGAGTCTCCACCAGCACTAGCAGAGCTGCCAAGGGCTGCAGCTATGGAGAACAAGGGATTTGAGGAAGGCAGGAGTCCCTTCCCTCAAACTTTGTGAGCAGGAAGGAGATGGGACAGAGGAGATGGAGGAATAAGATAAGGAATGTGCGTTTAGCTTTAATGTCTATTAAATAGGTTGGGAAAAGCAGACCTGACTCCTACAGAGGCCCTAGCACAGCCCTCTGCACTCCAGCTGCAGCCCCATCCAGACCAGGAGCGTTGTGTTCTGGCTGACGGGTGTAGGATGGCGTCTGTTTCCTTTGGAGTGTGGGCTGGTCAGAGGAGAAACAGCAACTCATGCTGCTTCGCAATATGTCGCTGGTTCACCACAGACCACGTCCTGCATTCCCTCTGATTCTCTCACTGGGAATGCCCTGGACCTTCTGGTGGTGTCCCAGCTGGGTGGGTTCAAGGCCGCCACTCTGCTCAGGGCAGCTAGCCTGCAGGGAAGGGCCAGGTGGCACCTCTCAGTGGAGACTGAGTCTTCCTGCTCCGGGGAAGACCTGGGGTCCCTCCTGCCCTCAGCGCTGGCTGGTTGTCTTGTTCATGCAGTGGAAGACGTTACAGAAGAATTCATACCAGAAGAACATGAAGCCCGTGGAGAGGGCAGCCTTGAGCAGGCTGGGGGACAGGCCCTTGAAGAAGCCCAGGGTACCTTCCTCTTGCAGCACCTGCTTGGTACAGTCCACGAGGCCCTTGTATTCCGCACCTGGGGGAAAGGAAATGGGCGAGAGATGGATGTCCGCTCTGCTGCCGTCAGCACAGGCCCTGGCACGCCACAGCTCTCAAGAAGTACTTGCTGGACAAAGCAATGAATGCAAAATAGCAAATATTTTATTTTTATTTTTTGTTGAGGCAGAGTCTTACTCTGTCGCCCAGGCTGGAGTGCAGTGGCACAATCTTGGCTCACTACAGTCTCTGCCTCTCGGGTTCAAGCGATTCTCCTGCTTCATCCTTCCAAGTAGCTGGGGGGATTACAGGCACACACCACCACACCTGGCTAATTTTTTGTATTTTTAGTAGAGACAGGGTTTCACCATGTTGGCCAGGCTGGTCTTGAACCCCTGACCTCAGGTGATCCACCCACCTCAGCCTCCCAAAGTGCTAGGATTACAGGTGCAGGCAACCACACCTGGCTCAAAATAGCAAATAAATTAACCTCATTCTTTCTACTGCAATTGGGTTAAGACTGAACAGATGACAGGCCTAGAAGTCAGCAGCTAGACAGAGCTCCTTCCTGCCCAGGAAGAACGGCCTGTGGCTCCGAAGGATCCAGCAATGGCTCAGAAACCTCTTCCCAGAGGCGTCTCTGACCCTTCATCCCATCCCACCGGATCCCTCTTGGGCAGCAGACCTGAACCTGGCCCTCAGTAGCTCTCAGCCGGCCTCCCTGCCTTCAGCCTCACCCTCTCCCGCTGACCTCACACACTGCTGCCAGCCTTCGTCCCCAGGCACAGTCCTCAGGCCCCTCCAAAAGCTGCAATAACTCCTAGTGACAAGGACATCATGAGAAATCAAGTCCAAACCCCAAGACCTGCTGTTCAAGTCACTCCACCGTTTGGCCTTGACTGCCCTCCCTGATCTGACCACCACTGGTCTTCCCACGTGTCCTTCCCCACCTCTGGCCAAACTGGATTACACTAGTCTTCATGAGCAGCAAGGCCTCCCTCTGCCATCCTGGGTTCTCGCCATCACTCCCTGTCCAAATTCAAACTGTCCCTTCATGCTGGTGCAGTGGTGCATGCCTGTATATCTAGCTACTTGGGACGCTGAGCCCAGAGGTTTGCTTGAGCCCAGGAGTTCAAGACCAGCCTAGGCAACAGAGTAATATCACATCTTAAAACAAACAAAGAAAAGGGCTGGGTGCGGTGGCTCACGCGTGTAATCCCAGCACTTTGGGAGGCAGAGGTGGACGGATCACCTGAGGTCAGGAGTTCAAGAACAGCCTGACTAACATGGAGAAACCCCATCTCTACTAAAAATATAAAATTAGCCAGGCACAGTGGTGCATGCCTGTAATCTCAGCTACTCGGGAGGCTGAGGCAAGAGAATTGCTTGAACCTGGGAGGTGGAGGTTGCAGTGAGCCAAGATCATGCCATTGCACTCCAGCCTGGGCAACAAGAGCAAAACTCCATTTCAAAAAAAAAAAAAAAAAAGAATGCCGGGTGCGGCTGCTTATGCCTGTAATACCAGTACTTTGGGAGGCTGAGGCAGGCGGATCACCTGAGGTCAGGAGTTTGAGACCAGCCTGGCCAACATGGTGAAACCGTCTCTACTAAAAATACAAAAATTAGCCAGGCATGGTGGTGGGCACCTGTAATCCCAGCTACTTTGGAGGCTGAGGCAGGAGAATTGCTTCAATCTGGGAGGCAGAGGCTGCAGTGAGCTGAAATTGTGCCACTGCACTCCAACCCCGGTGACAGAGTGAGACTCAGTATTGAAAAAAAATTTTTAGTAGACTCATCTGTACTATATATTTTTAGTAGAGATGGAGTTTCACCGTGTGAGATATGGTTTTACCATGTTGGTCAGGGTGGTCTTGAACTCCTGACCCCAGGTGAACCGCCTGCCTTGGCCTCCCAAAGTGCTGGGATTACACCTGGCCCTCAGTTGTACTTCCCGTGTACTAGGAAGGTTGACCATCCAGAAAAAAAAGTACATACATATATATATATATATATATATATGCTGCTCAAATTCAATTCACCGCATTCCAGAACAACTACAGCAAAACTCCTCTGTGTTTTTTAATATTTGGGGACCTTCCTTATGTGAATGTATTCTATGTCCACACAGTACAGACATGTTTGTTGTTTGTTTTGAGATGGGAGTCTTGCTCTGTTGCCCAGGCTGGAGTGCAGTGGCGCTATCTCAGCTCACTGCAACCTCCGCCTCCCGGGTTCAAGCAAATCTCTTGTCTCAGCCTCCTGAGTAGCTGGAACTATAGGTGCCTGCCACCACACCTGGCTAATTTTTACATTTTGGTAGAGACGGGATTTTACCATGTTGATCAGACTGGTCTTGAACTCCTGATCTCAGGAGATCCAACTGCCTCGGCCTCCCAAAGTGCTGGGGTTATAGGCGTGAGTTACTACATCCAGCCTCTGGACATGTTTTAAGAGCAGAAACTGGGCTAGGTGCAGTGGCTCATGCCTGTAATCCCAGCACTTTGGGAGGTGGAGTCAGGAGTGCTTAAGACCAGCCTAGGAAACAGAGTGAGACCCTGCTTCTGTCTTTTTTTTTTTTTTTTTGAGGCGGAGTCTTGTTCTGTTGCCAGGCTGGAGTGCAGTGGCGCAATCTTGGCTCACTGCAACCTCCGCCTCCCAGGTTCAAGTGATTCTCCTGCCTCAGCCTACCGAGTAGCTGGGCCTACAGGCATGTGCCACCACGCCCATCTAATTTTTGTATTTTTAGTAGAGACGGGGTTTTATCACGTTGGCCAGGATGACCTTGTGATCTGCCCACCTCGGCCTCCCAAAGTGCTGGGATTACAGGAATGAGCCACCACGCCTGGCCGGCCCTGCCTCTATTTTAAAGAAGAAGAAGAAGAAAAAAAAAGAGCAGACACTGTATATCCTTGGCCCAGATCCTTCCACAGTGCACAGGACCCAGGGCTTGTGTGCAGCTTTACATACTTGGGGATCTCCAGGGATGGACTAGAGGTGAAGGGTCCATGGCCAGCGGCCAAGCCGCCCAATGGGTAGGAGCTGACTACCGGTTCCCTCATGTGCCCAGTGATGGCAAGGGTCAGAGCTGTCTGCCCGGGAATGAACGGCTCACCTGGCCAAAGGCAGCTCTGGCGTGCTCGAACCCTCCAACCTGTAGCCGCTTCTTGAAGAGGTCCAGGGGATATGTCAGGGTCTTGCTGATGACACCAGCTCCACTCCCACAAAGCAGGTTTTTGAGGTTCTCTGAACCGGAAAAGTGGGGGTGGGGGAGAACGGATGAGAGAAATGCAGTCTATGAGGCACGACCTGAAAGGCACCAGGGCTAAGCCCCACCACAAACCAAACCCAAGGCCAGCACGTCAGCATGACCTCCGCTGGTCCTCCCATTCCAAAAAGGAATGTAATCTACGGGGGAGGAGAGCCAGATACAGCCACTTCTGGAGGAGTGATCCGGGTTGAATGGGCTGGTGGTGGCAGTCCCCCAGCTGCAGGCAACGTGGGCCTCAGCTTCTGCAGTGTGACTCAGTTCAGGGCTAAGAGAGGGACCAGGATGCCCCACCCCTCCCCAGCCTCCCCCCACCCCCCAACCCCCGACTCCCCCCTGCCCAGAAAAAGCAATCGAAGAACCTCAACCAAAAAACAAGCAGTTCGCAATTTGGACCTCCGACAAAAATGAAAACCATGACCAGTCACTGGAAGTAAATTTCAGTCATGCCAGTGATAGGTGTGGCAGGAGCTGGAAGAAATCAAGTCCTCTGCGAGCAGTTGCAGGTGTTTTGTTTGCCACATTACAGAGCTGGGCACAGGGACCCGCAGGGTCTTCCCTTCGGACAGGAGCATTTTAGCTCCTTTGTGATTTGGAGGGGGACGTTTGGCGGCTGGGGTGGGAGGGTTCCCTCTCATGTGAGAGCTGCCTCACCATTTTTCTTTCCTTCGGCTGGCATGGCCCACTCGTACATGTGCTTCAAGGAACTGTAGCAGGAGAACTGCAGCCCGGCGTAGGGGAAGATGGCGATCAAGGTGGGGGTCAAGCCTTTGTAGAAGACCAAGGGGCCTTCGTTCCTATACATGGTCCCCCACGGCGTGGCGCAGTGTGTTATAAACCTGGACACACACACACGCACCTTGAGTGAGCTCAGTGAGGTGGTTTTAGCCCTGGAATAGGCCATCACAGCTATGTCCCCTCGCCTTAAAACTCAGCTACCAGGAGCGAAACTCCTCCTGCGAGAAAGACAGTCAAAGGAAACGCTGGACAGAGATTCAAGGGGTGGCATTTTCCAGAAACTCCCCCTTCTACACATGTATACCGCTGTTACATCCACAGGTGTGCACAAAAGTATGTGTCCAAGAGTCACTGCAGCGTCCTGGAGAAGGGCTTAAGGTTCGATGTCCATCTGTGGGTGGTGGTTACATAAATTATGGGATACCAGCTCACAAGAACATAGTGCAGCTGTTCAAATAGGAAGGTGCGGCCGAGCGCAGTGGCTCACGCCTGTAATCCCAGCACTTTGGAGAGGCCAAGTTGGGCGGATCACTTGAGGCCAGGAGTTTGAGACCAGCCTGGCCAACATGGTGAAACCCCGTCTCTACTAAAAATACAAGAATTAACTGGGCCTGGTGGCTTATGCCTGTAATCCTAGCTTCTTGGGAGGCTAAGGCACAGGAATTGCTTGAACCTGGGAGGTGGAGGTTGCGGTAAGCTGAGATTGCACCACGGTACTCCGACCTGGGTGCCAGGTGGAGACTCTGTCTCAAAAACAAAAACAAATAAATAACAAAAATAAAGTAGAGAAGAGGTCTTGCTATGTTGCCCAGACTGGTCTTGAACTCCTGACCTCAAGTGTTCCTCCCTCCTTGGCCTCCCAAAGTGCTGGGATTACAGGCTTGAGCCACGGCACCCAGCCAAGCATATTACTTAGAATTGTGGAAGGAAATAATCAAAGAAACAGCTCTAAGTATTAAAAATGGTAACCTCTGGGGATTGGAATCAGAAAGCAGCTGGTATTTTTTTTTTAATCATAATTCATGAAGAACTGTCTTTGTAACCTTGATATACCTTATATGTTAGAAAACGTTTTATTGTTCAAGGTGAGGTTTACAATGTGGTTGTGACTAGTCTAAGGCAGGTGGAGAGTTCTGCAGGTTTTAACCAGGTCTCTTCCCCCTCAATTTCATGACTAGATATTCTCTGATCATCCCAGACTCTAAAATCCAACACGCCAATAGTTTAAGCTAGAGGTAATATGTTATTGACTTTTTTTTTTATTTGAGACGGAGTCTCGCTCTGTCACAAGGCTGAAATGCAGTGGCATGAGCTCGGCTCACTGCAACCTCTGCTTCCCAGGTTCAAGCGAATCTTCTGCCTCAGCCTCCCAAGTAGCTGGGACTACAAGTGCATGCCACCACAACTGGCTAATTTTTATGTTTTTAGTAGAGACACGGTTTCACCATGTTGGCCAGGATGGTCTGGATCTCTTGACCTTGCTATGTTGCCTATACACATGCACCTTGAGTGAGCTTAGTGAGGTGGTTTTAGCCCTGGAATAGGCCATCACAGCTATGTCCCCTCGCCTAAAAACCCAGCTACCAGGAGTGAAACTCCTCCTGCAAGAAAGACAGCCAAAAGAAATGCTGGACAGAGATTCAAAGGGTGGCATTTTCCAGAAACTCCCCCTTCTACACATGTATACCGCTGTTATATCCACAGGTGTATTTGGTCCAGCCTCCCAAAGTATTAGGATTACAGGCATGCGCCACCACGCCCGGCCCCCAGTTGCTTAAATCTGGGAGCTAGAGGTCGCAGTGAGCTGAGATTTCCCCAGTGCACTCCAGCCTGGGTGATAGAGCGAGACTCCGTCTCAAACAAACAAAAAACCAAAAAACACCCAGAATTTCAAGACCAGCCTGAACCTGAGCAACATAACGAGACCTTGCTCCTACAAAAATAAAAAAATAAAAAATTAGGTATGGTGGCACATGCCTGTGGTCTTAGCTACTTGAGAGGTTGAGGCAGGAAGATTGCTTGAGCTTAGGAGTTCGAGGTATAGCGAGCTATTGTAGCCACTATACTCCAGCCTGGGTGACAAGACCCTGTCTCAAAAAATACATATAAATAATAATAACAGTGTGGCACGGTGGCTCACACCTGTAATCCCAGCACTTTGGGAGGCCAAGGCGGGTAGATTTCAAGGTCAGGAGTTCAAGACCAGCCTGACTACCATGGTGAAACCCCGTCTCTACTAAAAATACAAAAAAAATTAGCCAGGCGTGGTGGTGTGCACCTGTAATCCCAACTACTCAGGAGGCTGAGGCAGGAGAATTGCTTGAACCCAAGAGCCGGAGGTTGCAGTGAGCTGAGATCGCACCACTGCACTCCAGCCTGGGCAACAGAGCAAGACTCTGTCTCAAAAAAATTATTCTTTCTTGGTGGCTAGACACACACACACACACACACACACACACACACACACACACACACACAATACTATTTTTAAATATGTCCAGGAAACAGAGATTATGGTGGGGAAGTCTATTTCAGGATTTAATCCCTTGCTTTCACTCAGTAAATTCTTCCTTGAGTCTAACTGTCCCATTTCCACCACTCCATTCTTTGTGGAAAGCAAAGACACTCTGGCAATTGGCTGGGTGCAGTTGCTCACACCAGTAATCCCAGCACTTTGGGAGGCCAGGGCGGGTGGATCACCTGAGATCAAGAGTTCGTGCGTGACCAGCCTTGGCCACATGGTGAAACCCCATCTCTATTAAAAATATAAAAATAAGCTGGGGTGCAGTGGCACGTGCCTATAATCCCAGCTACTCAGGAGGCTGAGGGAGAAGAATCACTTGAACCCAGGAGGCAGAGGTTGCAGTGAGCTGAGATTGCACCACTGCACTCCAGCCTGGGCAACAAAGTGAGACTCTGTCTCAAACAAACAAACAAAAAACCAAAGACGCTCTCATAATAATACAGCAATAAGTCCTTGGGTCTCACTTTCCCAGATGCAGTCCTTGGTCCAGCCCACTGCTGGGTATTCATTTGTTCTGTTTCACACTGATAGGTTCTGTCTCCCCAGGGAGGCTGTAAGCTCTTTCGAGGCAGGGAAAACAGGGCACCCTGCACCGTGCTGCCCACAGTCATGGGTTTTATAGACTGACTGCCACAAACCGAAAACCCAAACCTCTCCCAGCTTTGCCTTCTGCAAGGACAAGGACTCATGCTCTATCGAGTGTGGTGGTTCACGCTTGCATCCCAGCATTTTGGGAGGCCGAGGTGGGCAGACTGCTTGAGCTCAAGAGTTTGAGACCAGTCTGGGCAACATGACGAAACTCTGTCTCTAAAAAAATACAAAACTTAGCCAGGTGTAGTCTTAGCTACTGGGGAGGCTGAGGCAGGAGGATCACTTGATCCCAGGAGGTCGAGGCTGCAGTGAGCAGTGATCGTGCCACTGCACTCTAGCCTGAGCAATAAAACAAGACCCTGTCTCAAATATATATAAATATATATATTATATATATATATATAGGCTGGGTGTGGTGGCTCACGCCTGGAATCCTGGCACTTTGGGAGGCCGAGGTGGGCAAACTGCCTGAGGTCAGGAGTTTGAAACCAGCCTGGCCAACATGGTGAAACCCATCTCTACTAAAAATACAAAAAATTAGCTGGGCGTAGTGGCGGGCACCTGTAATCCCAGCTACTTGGGAGGCTGAGGCAGGAGAATCGCTTGAACCCAGGAGATGGAGGTTGCAGTGAGCCAAGATCACGCCTCTGCACTCTAGCCTGGGTGACAGAGCGAGATTCCGTCACAAAAAAAAAAAAAAAGAAAGAAAAATGTATATCTATATATAAAATATACCAAAAAAAAAAAAAAAAAGAACATGCTTATCAAATAAAAGATAAAAAATAACAACCCCTGTGACACCTTGGGCTCCCCTGGTCAGGCCCCTGGCCACTCACCTTGGGCTCACCCTGAGCTGCAAAGCGGGTACGCAGAACATCCACAGGGTGCACAGTGAGGGTGGCCATACAGGCAGACAGGCCACCACACACAAAGTGCACTGAGAACTCCCGGGCGTCGTACACGCTGCCTCTGTGGACCAGCTCCGTCAGCATTTCAAATGACAAGAACTGCAACAGCAAATGAAAAAATCACTGACAGCCAAAAGGATGAGGGCAAGGACCAAATACTCCCCCAAATGCATCACCTGTGACCTGGCTGGGGCCCAGGTGTAGGGGCGAGGGAAAGGTCGCGAAATGTTCTTCCTGAGCAGTGACAGCGTGCGATAAATATAAAACTCTATGCAAAACTCAGATGCCATTTGATACTCTGAGTACAGCCAGATTCCCCAAAGGGTTAAGAAGATATATGGGGGCTGGGCACAGTGGCTCATGCCTGTAATCCCAGCACTTTGGGAGGCCGAGGTGGGCGGATCACAATGTCAGAAGTTCGAGACTAGCCTGGCCAACATAGTGAAACCCCATCTCTACTAAAAATATAAAAATTAGCTGGGCGTGGTGGTGGGCGCCTGTAGTCCCAGCTACTCGGGAGGCTGAGGCAGGAGAATCACTTGAACCCAGGAGGTGGGTATTGCACAGAGCCAAGATCACACTACAGCCTGGGTGATAGAGCAAGACTCCATCTCAAAAAAAAAAAAGATAAATGACGGAAAAATGTCCATCAGAAAATGTCACTGGCTAACTTAGTTTTTCTGAGAACTGGGAAAGACGGCCATGTTCCGATTCCTGCAGGGACCCCCTTCAGTGCAGCTTACAGTGGTGCTGTCTGAGAAGCACTCTTTTCTGGGGCAGGTTCTGTCAGGAGCACTTTCCACAGGGTGACTCCCTTACATTCAGATCTTTCTTTGCTTTTTTGTTTTGTTTTGTTTTTTGAGACAGAGTGTTGCTCTGTCACCCAGGGTGAAGTGCAGTGGCACAATCTCAGCTCACTGCAACCTCTGCCTCCTGGGTTCAAGTGATTCTCCTGCCTCAGCTTCCCGAGTAGCTGGGATTATAGGCACCTGCCACCACGCCCAGCTGATTTTTTTTTTTTTTTGAGACAGAGTTTTTGCTCTTGTTGCCCAGACAGGAGTGCAATGGCCTGATCTCAGCTCACCGCAACCTCTGCCTCCTGGGCTCAAGCGATTGTCCTGCCTCAGCCTCCCGAGTAGCTGTAATAGGCATGTGCCACTACGCCCAGCTAATTTTGTATTTTTAGTAGAGATGGGGTTTCTCCATGTTGGTTAGGCTGGTCTTGAATTCCCGACCTCAGGTAATCGACCCACCTCAGCCTCCCAAAGTGCTGGAATTACAGGTGTGAGCTGCTGCGCCTGGCCATTTTTTTTTTTTTTTTTTTTTTTTAGAGACAAGTGTCGCTGTTACCTAGGCTGGAGTACAGTGGCACGAACATGGCTCACTGCAGCCTCAACCTACCTGGGCTCAAGCAATCCTCCTACCTCAGCCCCTCAAGTAGCTGGGACTACAGGCACATGCCAACATGTCCAGGTAATTTTGGTATTTTTTGGTAGAGTCAAGGTTTCACTATGTTGCCAAGGCTGATCTCAAACTCCTGAGCTCAAGCAATCTGCCCACCGTGTCCTCCCAAAGTGCTAGGATTACACGCATGAGCCACTGCACATGGCCCTGTTTTGTTTTTTGAGGCAAGGTCTTGCTCAGTTGCCCAGGCTGGAGTCCAGAGGCACGATCACAGTTCACAGCAGCCTTGACTCACTAGCTCAAATGATTCTCCTGCCTCTGGAATAGCTGGGACTATAGGCGTGTACCACTACACCTGGCTTTTTTTTTTTTTTTTTAATTTTTAGTAGAGAGGAGGTCCCACTATGTTGCCCAGGCTGGTCTCAAACTCCTGAGCTCAAGTCATCCTCCCACCTCAGCCTCCCAAAGTGATGGGACTACAGGCATGAGCCACTGCGCCAGGGCTATGCTCAGATCTTCCTTCAGCCAAGTGAAGATGGCCCAGCTTCTTTTTTTGTGGTTGTTGAGACAGGGTATGGCTCTGTCCACCTCAGTCTTCTCATGCGTGAAATGGGAGTGCCACAGCCCCTGCCTTAAGGACTGCTGTGACAGAGGGTACGTGAAGTGCTTCCAGCAGGGGCCTGGCCCATGGTTGGCACTGTTCAGGGCTGGTTCTTACCACGTCTACTGCATAAAACCACACGCTGTGCACCATGACTACACCGGTGCTCCACTGAATGAAGCCCGAGTTCTAACCCTAGTCCCCGCCATGTGCAGGCTGTGTGGCCTTGGACAGCTGATTTCACCTCCCCGAGATCCACATGACACCTGCTCTGCCCTCCTCATGACACTGTGGTGAAGTTCAGATGAACCACATGTGTGAAGGTGGTACTTCAAAAACGGAAATGCATTAATGCTGTCCCAAGCCCCACAGAAGGCATGACATCAAATCAGTCTCCAAGATGTAACACCTAAGTCACGCAGGATAGACGAGGGGGATGTGGGGGAGGGGAATGCCTAAGGCATAGCAGCTCACTCTGACATTTTCCACTGTTCAGGAGAGGCCAGTGGGAAGTGTGCAGCCTGCCTCTCCCATCCTGCCCTACACGCCCTTCCCGCGTGCCTCACCCTCCCTCTGCTCCTCCATTGAGCAACGGGACCCCAGAGGCCTGGCCAGGTCCCCTGCCACCTACTTGGACAGCTCCATAGCCTATGGAGAGAATCTGGGCTGGGATGTGTCCTTTCCAGAAAGCTGTGGGCCCCTCCTCCTGCAGAATCTGCCTAATGGCCTGGAGGATGCCATGGTACTTTGCGTTGGGGTCTCTGCGAGACAGGCGCTCATGCTGAAGCTAGGAATCAAAATTGAAAAGGTCAGGCAGGACAGCAGGGTGGGCTGGAATGTGAAGGGGAACTTTCAGAAAAGGTGAGGCCTTCATGTGGATAAATTCCAAGTTTTAGGAACTGCTTTAGCAAGGAAGACTGAATGTGTCCTCCAGTCTACTGCATGGAAAAAAGGGAAGAGTACCTGGAAACGGATCTTGATGACATCGAAGGGACTGATCAGCGCCCGAGTGACAAGTCCAGACACAGACCCGGCCACTGCCACCTGGAACCTGGTGTTATTCCTGCCATCTGGTTTGGGGTCATAGCCAACCATCCCTGCCTCTGGCCCACACAATGTCCATCAGTATCAAGCTAAATGCAAGAGACACGAAGTAAACACCAGGCAAGTTTCTTAGGGTCTCTGCTCAAACGTCACCTCCTCAGAGCAGCCTTCCCTGACTAGACTGTCTAAAATAGAACTCATTTTTGGACTGAGCTCAGCAGCTCATGCCTGTAATCCCAGCACTTTGGGAGGCAGAAGTGGGTGGATTGCTTGAGCTCAGGAGTTCAAGACCAGCCTGGGCAACATAGCGAAACCCCAACTCTACAAAAAATACAAAAATTTAAACATGATGAAACCCCGTCTCTACTAAAAATACAAAAATTACCTGGGTGTGGTGGTGGGCACCTGTAGTCCCAGCTACCTGGGAGGCTGAGGCAGGAGAATTGCTTGAACCCAGGAAGTGGAGGTTGTAGTGAGCCAAAATCACGCCATTGCACTCCAGCCTGGGCGAGAGAGACACGACTCTGTCTAAAAAAAAAAAAAAAAAGAAAAGAAAAGAAAAGAAAGGCCAGGTGTGGTGGCTCACGCCTGTAATCCCAGCACTTTGGGAGGCCGAGGTGGGCATATCACAAGGTCAAGAGATCAAGAACATCCTGGCCAAAATGGTAAAACCCCATCTCTACTAAAATACAAAAATTAGCTGGGTGTGGTGGCATGCACCTGTAGTCCCAGCTACTCGGGAGGCTGAGGCAGGAGAATTGCTTGAACCTGGGAGGCAGAGGTTGCAGTGAGCCGAGATCAGGCCACTGCACTCCAGCCTGGTGCCTGGTGACAGACCAAAACTCCGTCTCAAAAAAAAAGAAAATTATGCTCCTGGGCCCCCCCCCAACCCAGACCTACTGACCTCTTCAGCCTCACTCTGGACCATTCTTCCCCTTTCCTCACTTAACCAGGGTGGTCTGAGTGCTCTGCCCAGTTCCTGGAAAACTCGGAGAGTGCTCTTATCTACTGCCTTGCCTCCACTCCTCCAGTTCCCTACGTCTGAAATGCAGCCCCACTCCCAGCTCCTACTCACTTTTCCAAGGCTAGCTCCTCTCATCCACCAGAGCTCAGCTAAAAGCATCCCTTCCAGGAGACGTACTTTTTTCCTTTTTTGTAAAAACAAAAAACAACAACAAAAAAACCACTAATACCTATATACGCTCTGTTAAGTTGTACAATGCATAGAAGTTTATAATCACACATGCATCAACAGGTAGTTGGTAACTGATCACTGGGAGAATGGTTGGGAAGGGAAGAAGGAAGGGAGACCTATTTATGTAATTCTATAATGTTTGAATTTGTTATGGCAAAAAAAAAAAAATCCCTAAAACTAAAACTTAGAATTACCCTAGTTCTTGAATACTTGTGATAACGGGGCCGGGGAGTGGTGTGAGGGGGAGAGAGACTGCTTACAGGATGACAGTCTTCACCACAGACATTCCTTTTCTCCTCTCACCCACCCTGGAACTCTTCCCCAGGAGCCCAGGAGCAGTTTAAACATGCGGCAAGCGACTGAGAGGCAAAAGCTCTCCAGGGGCTATCCACGGACTGCTCAGGTCACACTGAGCAGTCAGTTCCCGCCCATCTGGGCGGGAAGGAGGAGCAAGCCCGAGTGGCAGGTGTCCTGGATCGGTGTCAGGAGGAAACCGGAGGATAGGTGGCTCTTCCCGGTGTTCGGGTACCCATCTGCCCAAGGGTTCAGCTGAGCAGCTCTGCAGATGTCCCCGCGTGCGTACATAGGTGTCCACGTGTGCCTCGGGGTATGTTTTTTCTCCCCGAGTCCGAGGGGACGCCCTGGAGCTCAGGTGCTCAAGGGCGTGCGCGGGGCTCTGCCGCCGGTGTCCCAGGAGATGCTTCTCAGGTCAGGTGTGACACGTGTGCGCACAATCCCCGCCCCCAGTGAGCGCCTGGTGCGTGTGCTCCCTCCCGACCGCCCTGGGGAGCCAGGGTGCAGGTCCCCGGGAAGGACGGCGAGAAGGACGGAGGTAAACGTTACTTACCCGGCTCGGCGGATGCAGCCCGGCTCCGCGCACTCTGCTCTCTCTAGCTCCTCGCGCAGTCTTAACAGCAAAACTCCACTGAGCTCGGCTGAAACTGGCGGGCTCCTGGGCCAATCACTGCGCAGCCCCCTCGCCAGACGCTGAACCAATGGTTCTGCTCTTGAGGTCCAGCCACCGCCTCCCGCAAGGTATCACTGGGTAATGTAGTCCTTTGCGACCAAGGGCATGTCCACTGGTCGGCGCACAACCTCCTGGAAGATGTAGTCCCACTGCTCGAGCGCGCGCGCGCAAGGGCAACCAACGCGTCCGAAGGAGGCTGTTCGCGAAGCCGGGCTGCGACCTTAGGGGTCGCCGTGCTCTGGCGAGTGGCTGGGAAATCAGCCTGCAGGCAGGGTCCAAGGTTAGGGGTTCGGGGAACTTGACCCGCTTTCCTCAAACCCTGTTAATGCCAGAACCCGAATAATCTCAACTTGGTAAGAAGACAGGAAGCCTAGCAAAAACCTGGAGGACGAGGGGGAGAGAATCGATAACAGTCCCTTCAGGGACAGGGAGGGCAAAAACACGACGGTTCCCCCCTCTCACCCCGAGTTTTGGAGGAAATGACTCATCCTACCGCCCTCACACAACTAGCGTCATGGTTTTGCATGACAGTATTGCCTCCTGACTTTTTAATTGCATTTTTTATGTTAGTATTATTTTGACGCACAATTTTAAGACATTTTTATTGTAGAAAATTTCAAGATACTGGCTGGGCGTGGTGGCTCAGGCCTGTAATCCCAGCACTTTGGGAAGCCAAGGCGGGCGGATCACCTGAGGTCAGGAGTTTGAGACCAGCCTGGCCAACATGGCAAAACCCCGTCTCTATTAAAAAATAAATAAAATAATAAAATAAAATAAAAAAAGTTTAAGATATACAGAAATGGAATAACCAGATGAAGCCGCGTAGTCGCTATCTGACCTCAGCAGTTACCACTCATGGCCAATCTTCCAATCTTGTTTCCTCTATTTCTGCACCTACCTCACACCACTGCCCAGCGTTATTTTGAAGTAAATACCAGACATCATGACATCATGTGCTTTCACCAGTAAACATTTCAGTATATGTCTTCTTTAAAGGACAAGCATTCCCTTTTTAATACATATACATTATGTTTCATACACGCATAAAACTGTCACTCTGACCCAAAAACAATACTTTCCTAATATCAAATACAAATTAGTGTTTACACTTCTCTGAATGACCTACAAATGTCCTTGGCTCGCTGCAACCTCGGCTTCCTGGATTCACACAATTCTCCTGCCTCGGTCTCCCAAGTAGCTGGGATTGCAGGTATGCGCCACCACACCAGGCTAATATTTTGTCTTTTTAGTAGAGATGGGGTTTCACCATGTTGGCCAGGCTGGTCTTGAACTCTTGACCTCAAGTGATTGGCCCACCTGGTCCTCCCAAAGTGCTGGGATTACAGGCATGAGCCACTCCGCCCAGCCGAAATGTCCTAAGACCAAAAAAGTTTGTCTGAATTCAGATCTTGATTGTGTGCAGTGGCTCATGCCTGTAATCCCAGCACTTTGAGAGGCCGAGGTGGGTGAATCACTTGAGGTCAGGAGTTCAAGACCAGCCTGGGCAACACGGTGAAACCTGTCTCTACTAAAAATACAAAAGTTAGCCGGGTGTGGTGGTAGGTGCCTGTAATCTCAACTACTTGGGAGGCTGAGGCAGGAGGATCACTTGAACCCAGGAGCCAAAAGTTACAGTGAGCTGAGATCGTGCCTCTGCACTCTAGCCTGGACGACAGAGTGAGACTCCGTCTCAAAAAAAAAAAAAGGAATTGAGATCTCAACCATACATTTCAACTGGAACTCGTTTTAAAAATCTAGCATTTTTTTTTGACTGAACTTCTCGTTAAAGAAAAAAAAGTGAGAGAGAAAAATCTAGCATTTTTCTCCACCTTCCTTTTTTTACATGCAATTTCTTTTATTTCCTTTCCTTTTCCTTTCTTTCTATTCTTTGTTTTATTTGTGTGTGTGTGTGTGTGTGTGTGTGTGTGTTTCTTTTTTTAGTAGAGATGGGGTTTCACCATGTTGGTCAGGCTGAACTCCTGACTTCGTGATCCACCCACCTCAACCTCCCAAAGTGAACAGGCATGAGCCACCGCGCCCAGTTTTCTTTGTTTTATTATATATATATATATATATATATATATATTTTTTTTTTTTTTTTTTTTTTTAAGAAACTAGGTAGAGTCAAGCTCTACCAGGTGCACACCTGTATTCCCACTACTCGGGAGGCTGAGGCAGGAGGATCTGTTGAGCCCAGAAGTTCAAAGCTGTAGTGCACAATGACAGTGGCTGTGAATAGCTGCTATACTGCAGCCTGGGAAATATAGCGAGACTCCATCTCTAACTATGCCTGGCCTATATCGAAGAAATCTTTGCCTGGTCATAGAGATTTTCTCGCCAAATGCAGTGGCTCATACCTGTAATCCCGGCACTTTGGGAGGCTGGGGTGGGTGGATCACCTGAGGTCAGTAGTTTGAGACCAGCCTGGCCAACATGACAAAACCCCATCTCTACTAAAAGTACAAAAATTAGTTGGTCATGGGCACCTGTAATTCCAGCTACTCAGTAGGCTGAGGCAGGAGAATCGCTTGAACCTGGGAGGCAGAGGTTACAGCGAGCCGAGATCGTGCCACTGCACTCCAGCCTGGGCAACAAGAGTGAGACTCTGGTCTCAAAAAAAAAAAAAAGAGCTGTTAAGGTGGCTCGTGCTTATAACCCAGGACTTTGGGAGGCAGAGGCGGTTGGATCACTTGAAGTCAGGAGTTCGAGACCAGCCTGGCCAACATGGCGAAACCCTGTCTCTACTAAAAATATAAAAGTTCGCTGGGGGTGGTGGGCGCCTGTAATCCCAGCTCCTCAGAAGGCTGAGGCAGGAGAATCACTTGAACCTGGGAGAAGGAGGTTGCAGTGAGCTGAGATTGCGCCACTCCAGCCTGGGCAACAGAGCAAGAGTCCATCTGAAAAAAAAATATGTTAAGGAGGCCCATCATGGGCAGAACCTAAAAAAGAAATGTGACTTCCTGTTCTAGTTGAAAGTGTCCCTGACTGTGGCCTTCGGGGCTGCTTTGTCCTCCCTGTCTTCCTCTGTCTCTTTGCTTAGGGATGGCCTTATTTCCCCATGGAAGTGCAGCCTTCATGTTTGATGTCTGTTATCCGGGTCAGTCTGTGCACTGATTGCTAACCTCTTTCCAGATCTCTTTGGCTCAGGAGATCTTTGGCCCTGCTTTGTTTTCCTGAACTAGAGCAAATCTACATTTTAGAACGGGCCTCTTCAAAGGCCAGTCAGCAGATAAGCCAGGAAGGACCTTTGACTACAGGCTAATCATAGAGTGACTTAGACGCAGGGCACCACAGATCGTCAGAACTGGAAAGATTCATGGGGGTCATTTCATCTGGCTGGGGCCCAGAAGGACTAGACGTGCCTGCAGTCCCTCAAGGTCAGATGGCAAATGGGTGACTGGAATGAGATGAAACTGGTGGTAGATGCCAGCTTTCCTGGGCTTACCCGGAATGTAGTTTTTGCATATTTGAAATGTGGCCATTTCATGTTAAGTTAAATATGTTTAGTAAATGTGAAAAGAGAAACCAGAAAGTAACAGTTCCTGTCAGCTTGGGGAAGTGTATCCTTCTGTGACCTCACCAACACTTACCCTAAAGAGGCCTATTAAAAGCTCCTTTGGACTTCCCCCGCCTCCTCGGAAGGAGTAAATATCTCCTTGGCATTGAGCAAATAGAGCTGGTATTTAGCAGCTGCTTGAGCTGATGCTTCTGAGGCAAATGAGTCTCTTACTGAGTGAGTTGGTCAGCTCTCTGTGAGGCCAGAAAGTCAGAAGGCAACTTGCTGTGTGTCTCTGGCAAGTCACTTTCCTTCTCTGGGCTGCAGTTCCTCCATCGGGGCAGATGAAGGAGTTGGACTACAGGGTAGGTCAAGCTTTGCTGCCTCTGCACCTCCACAGGTGTAAAAAATAATCTGCATTTTTGTTTTTGAGACGGAGTTTCACTCCATCGCCCAGGCTGGAGTGCAGTGGCACGATGGCGGCTCACTGCGACCTCCACCTCCCAGGTTCAAGCAATTCTCCTGCCTCAGCCTCCTAAGTAGTTAGGACTACAGGCACTCGCTACCATGCCCACCTAATTTTTGTATTTTTAGTAGAGATGGCGTTTCACCATGTTGGCCAGGCTGGTTGTGAACTCCTGACCTCAGGTGATATGCCTGCCTCGGCCTCCCAAAGCGCTGGGATTACAGGCGTGATCCACTGCACCCGGCCATAATCTGCATTTTTAGTAAACATCCCAAGTGGTTCTCAATTTCAGCTGCTACAAGAATCACTTGTATGCTCGTTTTTATTTTATTTATTATTTATTTTTTGTTTGAGATGGGGTCTCACTCTGTCACTCAGGCTGCAATACAGTGGCCCGATCTGGGCTCACTGCAAGCTCTACCTTGAAGGCTCAAGCGATCCTCCCACCTCAGCCTCCTGAGTAGCTGGGACCACAGGTATGCGCCACAATGCCCAGTGAATTTTCTGTCCTTTTGTAGACATGGGGTTTCACCATGTTCCCCAGGCTGGTCTCAAACTCCTGAGCTCAAGCAGTCTGTCTGGGTCAGCCTCCCAAACTGTTAGGATTACAGGCATGAGCCACTGTGTCTGGTCGGATGCTTATTTTAAAATGTGGATTACCTCCTACCTAGGGACACTTACCCTGCTCAAGCAGGTCTGGGGTGGTGCCTGAGAAGGTAAAAAGAAGTAAGGGCATCCTGGGACCACCAGCTGGGATATCTCCAGTTCAGTCTGGACATAGTGTGAAAGTGTGGGACACCAACCAAGTAGCTAGTACTATAGGCATGCACCACCCACCATGCCTGCCTGATGTTTGTATTTTTAGTAGCCTGACCATGTTGGTCAGGCTGTTCTCGAACTCCCGATCTCAGGTGATCTGCCTGCCTCAGCCTCCCAAAGTGCTGGAATTATAGGCATGAGCCACTGCGCCCAGCTCTACTTTTTTTTTAAGTAGAGATGGAATCTCACTACATTGTCTAGGCTGGTCTCGAACTCCTGGCCTCAAGCAATCATCTCTCTCAGCCTCCCAAAGTGCTGGGATCAAGGGTTTGAGCCATCATGCCTGGCTTTTTAAAAAAAATGTATCAAATATTGAGGGGGTGTTTTGGCCAGACACTGTTTTAGATGCTGGAGTTTCAGCAGTGACCCAGTCAGAATTCTTGCCCTCTTGGATGTGACTTTCTTTCACTCAGCAGTATACAGCTAAGGGTTTTCCATGATTTCTCCCAGCCTGATAGTGCATTTTGGTGCTGAATAACATTTCATGTTGTGGATGCTGCACACAGTTTGCTTTTCTATTCACCTATTAAAGGACATCTTAGTTGCTTCCAAGCTTTAGCATTTATGAATAAAGTTGCTATAAGCTTTCATGTGCAAGTTTTTGTATGAAAATAAGTCTCCATCGTTTTAATTTATTTATTTATTCATTTATTTATTTTGAGATGGTGTTTCACTCTTGTTGCCCAGGCCAGAGTGCAATGGCACGATCTTGGCTCACCACAACCTCCACCTCCCAGGTTCAAGCGATTCTCCTGCCTCAGCCTCCTGAGTAGCTGGGATTACAGGTATGCACCACCACGCCTGGCTAATTTTGTATTTTCAGTAGATGTATGGTTTTTCCATGTTGGTCAAGCTGGTCTCGAACTCCCGACCTCAGGTGATCTGCCCGCCTCTGCCTCCCAAAGTGCTGGGATTACAGGTGTGAGCCACCACGCCTGGTCCGTTTTATTTTTTTAAGCGTCATAGAGCTGCAAGGCTGAGGAAATCATGAGAAACCAGCCACTGCTGGAGGGTTCTGGGGGAAGTTCTGACAGGCTGCAGGGGCGGTGCCTCTGCAATAGTTCCTTTTTTTTTTTCTCTCTGTTCTTTCAGATTTACTCAGCAAATGACTCAAACACCAGTTAAACAAAAATTAAAAAAAAAAAAAAAAAAAGAGGATTCACTGTGCAGTAACTTTCAATAGCTGATTTCTTTCTTTTTTTCTTTTTGAGATGGAGTTTTGCTTGTTTCCCGGGTTGAAATGCAATGGCGTGATCTCAGCTCACCGCAACCTCCGCCTCCCGGGTTCAAGTGATTCTCCTGCCTCAGCCTCCTGAGTAGCTGGGATTACAGTTATGAGCCACCACAACCGGCTAATTTTGTATTTTTAATAGAGACAGGGTTTCTCCATGTTGGTCAGGCTGCTCTTGAACTCCCGACTTCAGGTGATCCACCTGCCTCAGCCTCCCAAAATGCTGGGATTAAAGGCATGAGCCACTGAGCCTGGGCCAATAGCTGATTTCTTATGCATTTTGACATTTTTCTGTTGCTCCTCTCAGGGGAGTCAAACATCAAGAGGCTACAGGGGGCCGGCAAGGTGGCTTCCACCTGTAGTCCCAGCACTTTCGGCGGCTGAGGCAGGCAAAGCACTTGAGGTCAGTAGTTTGAGGTCAGCCTTGCCAACATGGTGAAACCCTGTCTCTATTAAAAATATAAAAATTAGCTGGGTGTGGTGGTGTCTGCCTGTAATTCCCAGCTACTTGGGGAGGATGAGACATAAGAATTGCTTGAACCCAGGAGGTGGAGATTGCAGTGAGCCGAGATCATGCCACTGCATTCCAGCCTGGGTGACACAGTGAGACTCTGTCTCAAAAAAACAAACAACAAAAAAGAGGCTACAGGGGATGTCAATATCAGGCCAGAGAAGAAGGTTCCCAGGTTTGCTGGCGGGTCTCAAGGCTTCCAGCTTTGTGGTTTTCAACATTTAGTTCTCAGGCCGGGCGCGGTGGCTCATGCCTGTAATCGTAGCACTTTGGGAGGCCGAGGTGGGTGGATCACCTGAGGTCAGGAGTTCAAGACCAGCCTGGCCATCATGGTGAAACCCCATTTTTAAAAAAAAATTAAAAAAAAAAAAAACATTTGGTTCTCTCTGACCAGCACATCAACTGTTATGGGTGAACATACCTCCTCACCTGTCACCCATTTTTGAGCTTCTGTGAGAAATAATTTTCTGGCTGGGTGAGGTGGCTCACTTCTGTAATCCCAGCACTTTGGGAGGCTGGGCAGGTGGATCACCTGAGGTCAGGAGTTCTCGACCAGTCTGGCCAATCTGGTGAAACTCCGTCTCTACTAAAAATACAAAAAAAATTTAGCTGGGCATGGTGGCAGGCATCTGTAATCTCAGCTGCTCAGAAGACTGAGGCAGGAGAATCACTTCAATCTGGGAGGCAGAGGTTGCAGTGAGCCGAGATCGTGCTATTGCAGTTCAGCCTGGGCAACAAGAGTGAAACTCTGTCTCAAAAAAAAAAAAAAAAAAAATTCTGCTGTGTCTGTGGGAATCCCATCTTCACCCTGCCATCAAATGCACACAGGAACAGAGTAAGTGCAGCCCCGTCACGAAGGCAGAGGTGTGTGTGTGTGGAAGGGTTGGCGTGTCCCACATCAACCACAGACCATGTCTTCTTCTTTTTTTTTTTTTCTTTGAGACGGAACCTCACTGTGTAGCCCAGGCTAGAGTGCAGTGGCAGTGATCTCAACTCACTGCAACCTCCACCTCCAGAGCTCAAGCAATTCTCCTGCCTCAGCCTCCTGAGTATCTGAGATTACAGGCATGTGCCACCACGCCCGGCTAATTTTCATATTTTTTAGTAGAGATGGGGTTTCGCCATGTTGGCCACGCTGGTCTCGAACTCCTGACCTCAAGTGATCTGAACACCTCGGCCTCCCCAAGTGCTGGGATTATAGGTGTGAGACACCGTGCCTGGCCAGCAGCATCTTATGAACACATTCCCACAGGCAAGTTCTGCGGTTCCGGCTTCTCTCCATCCCCGCTAACACTCGGCGTTTTATCTTTGGTGGATGCTCACGTGCTTCTCCGTGAGTGATTTCCCTCCTTTCCCCGTGCCTCAGCGCTGCAGTCACCATCTCTCTGAAGTCTCTCCTGACCCTACATCTGCGTCCCCTCTGCTCACCTCCCCCCGGCTTCATTCAGGGTGGATTACTGCTCATTATCTGCCATGGTATCTCCGGCTCCCTGAGGGCCAATGTTCGGTAACTTTCTTTTTTTCTTTTTTTTGACACGGAAGTCTCGCTCTGTTGCCTAGGCTGGAGTGCTGTGGTGAGGTTTTGGCTCACTGCAACCTCCACCTGCTGGTTCAAGCAATTCTCCTGCCTCAGCCTCCCGAATAACCGGGATACAGGTGCCTGCTACCAAGCCTGGCTAATTTTTTGTATTATTAGTAGAGACGGGGTTTCACCACGTTGGCCAGGCTGGTCTCGAACTCCTGACCTCATGATCCACCCGCCTCGGCTTCCCAAAGCGCTGGGATTACAGGTGTGAGCCACCATGCCCAGCCTGGTAACTTTCTTATGCATCTCTGTCTCCAGCACTTGGGCCTGTGTTCGACAGCTCAGGAGACACTAGCATGCAGGGATGGAGATGACACAGCATCCAGAGTGGCTCAAAGAGTGAAGTGATTTCCCCCTTCCACATCCGCATCTGCCTCCACCCATGAAAGTATTTATAGACAGGGAATCGTGGGAGCGGAGAACTATGTACGTAGCAGGGTTGAGTAGAGGAAGATGGGAGATGTCCACAGATGTCTTTTCTTTGCTTCCCCTGCCTTTTTTTTTTTTTTTTTTGGCAGAGTCTCTCTCTGTTGCCCAGGCTGGAGTGGCTCATTGCAACCTCTGCCTCCCAGGTTCAAGCAATTCTTCTGCCTCAGCCTCCCAAGTAGCTGGGATTACAGGCATGTGCCACTAAACCCGGCTAATTTTTGTATTTTTAGTAGAGACAGGGTTTCTCCATGTTGGCCAGCTGGTTGGCCAGGCTGGTCTTGACCTCCTGACCTCAGGTAAGGAGGTCAAGACCAGCCGCAGCCTCCCAAAGTGCTGGGATTGTAGGTGTGAGCCACTGCGCCCGGCCAAGTTTTGTACCTCAAGGACAGCCATCATTCAAGATGATGTCAGCCTTCCTGGGGGTGAGTACATGACTCCTCTGCCTTGGCACAGCTGACTGCAGGGATGAGCCGGGACCCCACCAGACTGGGACTAAGCTTCAGAAGCTCCCAATGAACACCTTAGGCCATGCGCATCTTTCTTTTTATTCGTGAGTGTAAAATGGGGCTCTGGTCTGGGGAATTTGTATTACACATACACATAACTCCAGTTAAAGTATTTCCAAAATGGGGCCAGGCACGGTGGCTCACACCCATAATCCCAGCACTTTGGGAGGCCGAGGCAAGTGGATCACCTGAGGTCAGGGGTTCGAGACCAGCCTGACCAACATGGTGAAACTCTACTAAAAACATAAAAATTAGCTGGGCATGGTAGTGGGTGTCTGTAATCCCAATTACCCAGGAGGCTGAGGCAGGAGAATCGCTTGAACCTGGGAGACGGAGGTTGCAGTGAGCTGAGATCATGCCACTGCACTCCAGCCTGGGGGACAGAGGGAGACTCCGTCTCAAAAAAAAAAAAAAAAAGTATTTCCAAGATGCATAAACAGGTCCACTTTCATCTTTCTCTAGTTATCCAGGAACTTCCATAAAGCAAGCTTTTTGGGCTGAAGGTCACCCACTCCATGAGCAGTCAAGCGGAACCTGTGCCCAGGGAAGGCAGGCAGCCTGCACCATGGCCCTTGGCTCAGAAACAGCCCTGCGCTGTGGCTCACCATCTCCTTCACACTCACGTCTGAACATAAGCCTGTCACAGGCTCCCAGGTCACTGAGTGGAGGGAAGTGTGTCAGGTGCCCTAAAGAGTGAGGCCATCTGCCCACCTCTAGCATTTCCAGACACACTGAGCAACTCCCGGCTGCATGCCGGCCAGAGGGCTCCTGGAAGATGCTGGGAGGCTTCCCAAGGTGCCCCACCCAGATGCCTTCCCAGCAATCACGGATCCCTGAGGAGGGAGATACAATCATTAAGAAATCTGTGACCAGATGAGGTGCGGTGGCTCACGCCTGTAATCCCAGCACTTTGGGAGGCCGAGGCAGGTGGATCATCTGAGGTCAGGAACTCGAGACCAGCCTGACCAACGTGGAGAAACCCCATCTCTACTAAAAATACAAAAAATTAGCCAGGCGTGATGGCATATGCCTGTAATCCCAGCCACTCGGTAGGCTGAGGGAGGAGAATCACTTGAACCCAGGAGGTGGAGGTTGCGGTGAGCCGGTATCGTGCCATTGTACTCCAACCTGGGCAACAAGAGCAAAAATCCATCCCCACCCCACCAAAAAAAAAAAAAAGAAAAAAGGAAATAAGTGACCAAACTGCTGATTACACAAAAGCAGTGGTTTTCCCATTAATTCTGAAACAATTATTCAAATGCAGGGGAGGGGACAAATTGAGCCAAAAGCCTCAAATGAGTCACCATGCCTGCCTTTTCAATTAAACAGCGCCATTTTGTAAACTTCTGCTCAGCTTCCAGGAGGCCAGCCCAGGTGGACCACAGGACTAGCAGCCTTGACCCTTGCTGGGTCAAGCTCCTTCTCACACAAGGCTGCTGCAGGGGAGAGTGGAAAATGCCCTAGGCCAGGCACAGCTCACGCCTGGAATCCCAGCACTTTTGAGAGGCCAAGGATCTCTTGAGCCCAGGAGTCTGAGACCAGCCTGGGCAACATAAACCCCACTGTACAAAAAATGAAATTAGCCAGGTGCAGTAGTATATGCCTGTAGTCCCAGCTACTTGGGAGGCTGAGGTGATCACTTGAGCCCAGGAGACTGAGTCTGCAGTGAGCTATGATTACACCACAGCACTCCAGCCTGGGTGGCACATCAAGACTGTCACAAAACAAAAACCCAAGCCTCTCCTGCTCAGTGTGGCTACACCAAGAATACAAGTTGAGATTTCTTGGCTATTACTTTTTTGAGACAGGTCTCTCTCTCAGGCTGGAGTGCAGTGGCATGATCTCAGTTCACTGCAACCTCCACCTCTCAGGCTCAAGCTATCCTCCCACCTCAGTCTCCTGGGTAGCTGGGACCACAGGTGTGCGTCACACTTGGCTAATTTTTGGTAGAGATGGGGTTTCAGCATGTCACCCAGGCTGGTCTGGCATTCTTGAGCTCAAGCAATCCACCTGCCTCAGTCTCTCAGTGTTGGGATTACAGGTGTGAGCCATTGAGCCTGGCCCTTTTGATTACTTTTTGAAATGCCTCACTCTGTCACCCAGGCTGGAGTGCAGTGCTACACCCACAGCTCACCACAGCCTTGACCTCCTGGGCTCAAGTGATCCGCCTCAGCCTCCCAAGTAACTGTGACTGCGAGCGTGCACCACTCCATCCGGCTAATTTACTTTTTGTAGAGGTGGGGAGTCTCGCTAAGCACTGGGGTGACAGGCATGAGCTACCACGGTTGGCCCCTCATTTCTTTTTTGTTCAGTCTTCTTGGCCTCTGTAGCCAACGTGTGTGTGTAAAAATGCCTAGTCTCACTAAAAGCAGCCTACTGAGCAAACAATACGTTTTAGTTACTTAGTACATTAAAACCGTTTCTTCACAGATATGTCCTTCTTTAACACAGAACAGAAGCAAAGCCAAGCTCTTTATCCTCCCAAAGCCCTTGGTCTAGACCAGAGTTCCCAAAGCATGGTCAGTGGTTTCTCTATATCAGAAACAGCAGGCGTGTGTCTTCAAACGCAGTGTCCGAGGGTGTGAGGTGGGGCTTGCAATTCTGTACGGTTAACAGGTTCCCCAGGAGTTCCTGACAGTCAACTGCGCGCATCGCTCCCAGGAGGGCCTGTGAGCTCCACGTGCTCCCCCTAGTGGGGGTGTAAGCTGGGTGACTCTGAAATAAGGGACCCAAGATTCCTGACTCCCTCATACTGTTTTAAAATTTTTAAGGCAGGCAAGGGGAAAAAAGATTCCAAGTGAAGAATTCATTGTATGTTTATTATTCACAGTTAATCACTACCTACCAAATGCTATCCGCAGAGTTAAAGGATTAAGTACATAGAGGTCTTTTTATTTAAACACTGATTTTTTTTTTAAATATATACACACAAAACTTAGTTCAGCAAGGCTTCATGATATACACCAATTCCAAAATAAAACAATCAAATGGTCCAGGTGTAGAATGCCAGATTCCTTTTATCATCAGGAGGAGGAGAAGCAGAATGAGAGGGAGTGAGGGGAGGAGGGGACAGGTCTGCCCAGAAGAGCTGCGGCCCCATGGCACAGCAAGCTATCCAGGCCTAGTCCCTGTCCATATCCAGAGTCGGAGGGAGACTCCCATCGGCTGCTTTGGGACCCAAAGGCCCAAGGCTGTCACTAACTCCTGGGAGAGAGGGAGGCAGTCCCTGCTTTTGTTGTGGGAAGGAGTTTGGATGGAGAAAAAGATTACAGGCACATCACTACAGGGGACCGAAAGTGGAGAGGACAGAGAGCTCTGTGGTGGTTTTGGTCTTCCTGTCTTTCCAATCCTGCCTTCCCCAACTCTCCCTGCTTCCTGACCTTTCATCTGTAGGGGTGGGGAGCAGCGGTCAACACAGCCCCCTGGGAAGGGAGGCACCAGTTGCCCTCCTGCTGCTTCCCGGTGCTGCCCTCATGCTCAGCTGGACAGGTAGGGGGCCATAGGATGAAAGCCATAACCCAATCTCAAGAGCAAGACAAGTGAAAAGTGAATACTCATTATTTACCCCAGCACAGGAATAGGGTGAAACCTGCTACAACTGGAGACTGTGTTCCCTTGACTTCCTCCTCCTCTCTCCTTGTCTGAGACTTGCTGGTTCCAGGAGCGCATGGAGGGATGGGGTGGGGGCCACAACCCCCCGAGATGGTGAGGACAGGCTTCCAACTCCCTGTAAGCCAGATCCAGTGGGATATGGAGAGCTGGGTGGTCACCTTCGCTTCTTGCCCCAGAAACCCCGCACAGTGCGCCTTGGGCAAGCAGCTCCCTGAACCCCCAAAGGGCTCACAAACCTTAAAGCTGGAGCTTAAAGCCTCCTGGCTTAGTACAAGCAGGAGAATGCCTCACCTTCCACTTCTGCTTGTCTCCTTTGCTCTACCCTGGTTCCCCTGCCCCGAGGGGAAAAATATTTACACAGAGTAGGAGACAAATTGGCTGAAAAGCTCTGGACTGTCTTTAACTTATTTTAAAACAAAACAAAACAAAACAAAAAAATCATTCAGAAGCAACCCTTGAAATAAGGAAAAAGGCACTATGAAAAACAACATGCTCAATAATACCATTAGAAGGGCAAAGAGGAAAGGTGGGCTTTTTTTTTTTGAGACAGTCTCACTCTGTCACCCAGGCTGGAGTGCAATGGTGTGGTCTCGGCTCACTGCAACCTCCACCTCTCGGGTTCAAGTGATTCTCCTGCCTCAGGCTCCCAAGTAGCTGGGACTACAGGCACACGCCACCGCACCCGGCTAATTTTTGTATTTTTAGTAGAGACAGGGTTTTGCCATGTTGGCCAGGCTGGTCTCGAACTCCTGATCTCGTGATCTGCCCACCTCGGCCTCCCGAAGTGCTGGGATTACAGGTGTGAGCCACCACGCCTGGTCCAGGTGGGCTTTCTTGGGAAGCCACAAAGGCAGCAACATGCTTTCCTTCTACTCCACTCTACTTTCAACTTGGGCAAAACACACTGGGGGTCTGGGCTGGAGGCAGATTCCTATAAGCTCCCTTCTCTGGAGGAAGCTAAACAGCAAAGGCATCCAGCTGCCTGCCTGCTCCTTTTTGTGTGTATATACAAAGAACACGGAAACAGCTGTTCTTCTTTCAGTCATTCCAACTAAAACAGACATTTTGCATAGAGAGAATACCAGCCCACTTGGTTTCTTGTCTTTTATTATTGGCATCAGCTAGGACTATACGTGGCCTTAAACGTCATGCACTGATGGACAGAAGAGAAAAAGGATGAAAAAAAGGACAAAGGAGGGGGAAAGAGGAGCAGCAGTGAAAATTTGTAATAAAAACTCTTCTTAATTTATAGGTAAGTTTTGGCATTTTTATATCCAACAACCCCTCCCACCCCTAAAGTTCCAACCAAAGTGAGAGGGTCACAGGGTGCCCCGGCCAGGTGTTCTGCACTCCCTCACAGGCTGCTGTGAGAGGCAGCTTGTGGGTTTAATTCTTTTGTATGTGTTTTACATTTTTCACTTTCTTTAAATAATCACTTCTTTGACTCTTAGACGTTCCGGTTCACGGGGGTGACGTAGTTGCGGGGGAAACATGCCGGTCTGGCCGTGGCATGCTCCTTTCCACCAGTTGGGGTCTGAGTTATCCATGACGTGGATAAAATCCCCCCCCGGCGGAAGCCTAGCTCTCCGTCCTCCTGGGGGATCAAAGTCAAAGAGGGCCTGGACATATGTCGGCTGCTGCAAAACAGAAGCAGGGAAAACCCACACTGGATTCCTGGTCTGTGGCCGGCACCTCCGAGGCCAGGGGGGAACAAATGCATGCCAAATTCTCCACGTTTCCTAAAATCACCTCCCATCTCCCAACACATTTATTGTTACCTATTGTAGGTTTACAAGCTCAGCAGGTTTAGTGTGATCTTTCCCCAATGCTAAAAAAATACTGGAGTATGTCTCCTGGAGGACAGTAGCCAACTGTGCCGACTTATTAAGCAGAGGGCAGGCAGTGAGTGGAGGGGAAAGTTCTTCAAAAGCAGCAATCTGCGTTTAGCCCACGGACCCAGGATTTGGAAATTCCTTCTATGACACCCTTAAGGTGTCACAGAGTCTAAAGTTCTGGAGCTCAAATAACATAAGGGGCTCTAACCACCCATACGACCAGGGCACTAGGGGTAGGGACGGGTGCCGGCCCCACTCCCTCACAAGCATAGTTTTCCTCATAATTGCTTCCAGGGATAGGATCTTTGGGAGGGGCGGGTTAAAGACCATCTCCCTAGAGACTGGCAAGCTGGCCACACACTGCCTTTGGAAAAGCAAAAACCTTGTATGTAAAACAACAAATCTTTTTTTTTTTTGAGACAGAGTCTTACTCTGTCGCTCAGGCTGGAGTGCAGTGGCGCGATCTAGACTCACTAAACCTCAGCTTCCCGAGTTCAAGTGATTCTCCTGCCTCAGCCTCCCAAGTAACTGGGATTACAGGCGCGTACCACCACACCTGGCTAATTTTTTTGTATTTTTAGTAGAGATGGGTTTTTACCATGTTGGCTAGGCTGGTCTCACACTCCTGACTTCAGGTGATCCGCCCGCCTCGGCCTCCCAAAGTGCTGGGATTACAGGTGTGAGCCACCAAACCCAGCCAATTTTTGTATTTTTAGTAGAGATGGGGTTTCACAATGTTGGCTAGGCTGGTCTCGAACTCCTGATCTCAAGTGATTCGCCTGCCTTGGCCTCCCAAAGTGCTGGGATTACAGGCATCAGCTACTAAGTGGGGCCAAAATCAACAAATCTTTAGTGTGAACAGAGGGTAACATTTTCAGTAATGAGCACAGCCCCAGCGGCAATCCTTGAAGGGTGCCTGCGTGTTGAGGAGCGCCTACCGTTTCCTACAGGAATATACATTGAGGAGCTATTCTTTCTTTTGTTGTTTTTTTTGAGATGGAGTCTTGCTCTGTTGCTAGGGTGGAGTGCAGGAGCGCAATCTTGGCTCACTACAACCTCCACCTCCCAGGTTCAAGTGATTCCCCCTGCCTCAGCTGCCTGAGTAGCTAGGACTACAGGCACGCACCACCATGCCTGGCTAATTTTTTGTATGTTAGTAGAGATGGGGTTTCACCATGTTGACCAGGATAGTCTTGATCTCCTGACCTTGTAATCTGCCCACCTCGGCCTCCCAAATTGCTGGGATTACAGGCTTGAGCCACCGTGCCTGGCCTGAGGAGCTATTCTTAATTGCTAAAAATGATACCCATCTCACCCTAATGAGGCTTACCTGTGGCACCTGTTCTATGTCCCGCAGGAATATCTGCTGGTTTCTAGAGACAGACGTAGATCTATGATAATCCACCAGCTCATTCAAAGAATTGAACTTCACCACCCAGAGGAAATACTTGCCAGCTCCGTCTCGGAGCACTTTGAAGTGCTGCACATCATTTCCAAACCTGGGAGGAACAGAGAGCACACAGTGAGGGCTCTATCCTGGCAAATTGAGGGCTATCTGCCCACATAGGAGATGTCTTGACAATCAGGGACGGCAGACAACAAATCTCCTCACTGCGTGTCCCTGGGGCACACACCTCCTATGACTGATGGGCACCAGGACAACATAAAAACCCTCACCAGACAGAGGCAGGCCATCAGTCACTCTAATTGTGAAGATGTCTATAGGGTTAGTCCATGTGCCCTGCACTCTACCACATTAAACCGTGTCCTTACTTAAGACAAAGGAGTGTGACTTACCTTCCTTTGAATCAAAAATTAATTAAAATCTTACATGTGATATTCAAAGACTAAAAACAGGCTGGAAGAAGGTGAGGAGGGCTGGAAATACTTTCAACAATTCCCTCGTAACTGGGAATACTTCAAAGTCATGTTTTCTGTTCAGGAATTTTAACTCCACTCATGGGGAAAAGGTCTCTGGGCAAAAGGACATACTGGGACGATAAAAGAGGCCCAGGCTCTGAGACCCAAAAGTGTTTCCATCACCAGATTTCACCCTTTTATACTGGCTGGCAAAACTGGCAAGAGTCTGAATGGCTGGTAGTAGCTAACAGGGTCTGTCATAGGATATTTGGCTAAAACACCAGCGCAGCGAGGGCACTTCTGAGTATCCTGTTCACCTGGCCGGGCACTGAAAAGGTACTCTCGGAGTGCCTGTTCAATGAATGAATGAGTCCCTCCTCAATTTCAGTCTTACAGCTGACGGAAACCAAAGGCTTCAGAAAATCAATCCGGCAGGTGGCAGCACTGAGCTTCATGGAAGCCACTGAGTACAAGATGCCTCACAAAAAAAGACTGCTTTTTCATGCAAGACAAAATGTGCAAGGTGAGAAAGCTTCATTAGCAAGGGTATATTCACATGGTACTGCTGTCCCCCACAGAGGCCCACTTCCACCTATGAAATGCAGATGGTTTCTAAAAGAGCCCAGGGCACCAATAATGAGCAGCATGTTAACTACTGTGTTTCAAATCACAGGCTCAAAACATCCTAAAACTAAGAAACATCTGAAGACTGTTGATCCTTGAACCTCTTTTACAAAGGTGTGTGTGTTGCTGAAGACAGTCATGACATCTGCTTTGTTTCTAAAACAATAAATGCACTAAATCCTTAAAAGATTCTACTTGAGAAGGCCGGGCGCGATGGCTCACGCCTATAATCCCAGCATTTTGGGAGGCTGAGATGCCTGGATCACCTGAGGTCAGGAGTCCGAGACCAGCCTGGCCAAGAACACACCTGGGCGCCGTGGCTCACACCTGTAATCCCAGCACTTTGGGAGGCTGAGGTGGGCGAATAATGAGGTCAGGAGTTTGATACCAGCCTGATCAACATGGTCTCTACTAAAAATACAAAATTAGCCAGGCGGGGTGGTGGGCGTCTGTAATCCCAGCTACACAGGAGGCTGAGGCAGGAGAATCGCTTGAACCTGGGAGGTGGAGGTTGCAGTGAGCTGAGATTGTGCCACTGTACTCCAGCCTGACGACAGAGCGAGACTCCGTCTCAAAAAAAAAAAAAAAACTAAAAGTAAAAAACATATGGAAATAACAAATTAATTCCAAATTCTTACTTCACAGATGAGGTGTGAATTGTTTCCTTCAAGTGCTACTTTCTATTCTCCAAAATTGTTCCAAGGTGGCAGAACTTCCTTCTTCTTACCCATCTGAACTTTCCAATGGGGAAACCCAAGCCCCAAATCCCCTGCGGCAGCCTTCTCAAGTGACTGTGAGGGGCTAGGATGGGGCTGGTGGATTAAAGCTAGTGGACCTGAGCAAGGCAGGCCAAGGCAGCCAACAGGCGCTCCGCTATCCCATTAGAAAGAGCTGCAGGAATCCCTTGGAGGGCAGCAGCTCAGGAGTGCTGTGCACTAGGGAAAACTGGCAGGCTTGGGCTGGCTGCAGGGAGCTGCTGCTCACCTCCTGAAGGTTGTGTTCACAGGGGAATACACATCCAGTGCTGCTAGAACTATTTTTGAGAGGAGCCAGAAATGAGGATTTTAATGTTTAGGCTAAGCCTCCACCATTCTGTGTGTAGCCAGCCACCTGTCTGAAGGCTTCACAGTTTGCATCAGTCAGAGACAGGATTCCAGGCAACTACAGCAGGAAATACTTACTTGACAGACAGGGAGAAGTCCCCCAGGAGCGCTCTCACTCTCTGGGATAAGAAAGGCCCCATCGTGCCGCTGTTTGCTAAGCATTTCTTCTGCCTTGGCTCTGGGGATTTTGCCAAAAACCACCTAAGGAAGGAAGGCAAGCTGGTCAACATCTGCTTCCCCACAAAGAAACGGGAAATCCAGCCTTCGAAATGTGAGTAACACAACACTCCTTGCCAGAGGAAGGGGCCTCCCTCCTCATCCTCCAGCCTCACAGCGCCCAATATCAACATGTGGTCAGGTCCCTGAGAGACGGACCTTCAAATGTCTTTACCCTACTCCATTTCCCAGAAAGCAACTCACCAAGGCACTAACTGTGGGTCACTCTTTCTATAGAGGAAGCCATTTGCAAACGGGCCTTGCAGGCCAAAGCCCACTGGACTTCCTACTGACTCATCAGAAAGGCACCGGGGAAAGCCCGGGCCTTTGGGTTTGGTGTACAAGATGACCTGCCAAGGAGAGACTGGCCCCCTCCTGCAGCCATGTGATAAGGTCGCAGCTATACCACAGTGGGAGTAAGGGAAAGTGGGGGAGGAACCTGGAAGGCCCAGGATCTGGAGGCAGGGTTATTTCTGCTAATAGCCCAAAGGCAAAAGGTTCAGACTGTCTGAGAGCGGCCTCCACCAGTAACTAAGGTCAGCATTTCTCTCAAGGCCTGCCTCTGTGGTCACTGCTCAGAGTTCAGCTTTCAGAAGCCACCAGGAATATTGTAATTTACTATAGGTGCAGCAGCTAGCTGCAAAATTCCAGATTTTTGAAGCAAGTTACAGACTCTTCTGCTCCCAACTGCTTATTCACCTTGGCCAGAAGAAAAAGTGGCTCAATTCGTGAAAACCTGTGAAGCAACTGGCTGTTGCTTATCAAGAGGAAGAGGAGAGGAACACTTCTACAAGGGCTTGGAGTCAAGTTGCCTGGCTACTTCAAATGAAAACTATAACTAATTAGGAAGGAGAAACTGTGAAAACCATGTTCTCTTCTCAAAATCATCTTTAATTATCATTTTTAAAAGCAAAAGTTATTTACAGCTAATAAAGACCTATTTACATGAAAACTGGCATTCATTTAATATGGTAATTATAAACATTAAAGTCCTTTAATGGACCAAATAGTCCATTAAAGTTGTAAATCTAACTTGCATATCTTATTTAAAAGCAACCATATTCAAGATGTCCCCCAAAATAATATACTATACTATACTCAAATTCAAACAGAAAGATGTGAACTGTAGGAAGGACATGCTGAGAAGCTGCCCTTAGTAACTCTGAACAGTCCGACGTCTACCTACTGGAGTCTTTCACATTTTGCATACTCTACTGCCAGGCTGCTGAGGAGCTGGGACCATAAGATCCTCCTGCTTCTACAAATAACTCAGGGCTAGGGCCTGCAGTGCCTAGAAATCAGGCCACACAAGAGGTATCACATATCACTAGAATAGAATTCTCTCTAAATATAAAAGGACAGGCTGGGCATGGTGGATCACGCCTGTAATTCCAGCACTTTGGGAGGCCAAGGCGGGGCGAATCACTTGAGGTCAGGAGTTTGAGACCAGCCTGGCCAACATGGTGAAACCTCATCTCTACCAAAAATAGAAAAATTAGCCGGGCATGGTGGCGGGCGCCTGTAATATCAGCTCCTTGGGAGACTAAGGCAGGAGAATCACATGAACCTGGGAGGCAGAGGTTGCAGTGAGCCCGGATCGTACCATCACACTCTAGCCTGGGCAACAAGAGCGAAACTCCATCTCTAAATAAACAAACATAAAAGGACAGTTAACAGTTCTGAGACAATTTCAACCTTTTCTAATATCGGGGGCCTCGAGCTTCTAATGTAAGTGTATGCGGCATGCATCTGACTGGGAACAGCAGTGAAGATCCACAGACGGCCTTGGCTCGCACTCCCCACACTGCTGGGTGAGGGTGAAACTTCTTCATCAGCCACACTAGCTTTCTTCCTAGACCCCCAAGATCTTTCTACTAGGGCAGGTTTTTCCCCCCTTTTAGGTATAAAATAATGAATATAAATTGAAATAGTCTAGATGTATGTGAAGCAAACATAAAAAGCAAACTTTAAACTCCCCAGAGCCAGCACCTGTTGGCGGTTCTAACACATACGTTTCCAGATCTTTCTGTCTGGTACACAAATACATAGATATGGCTGCTGTGTTTTCTTGCCCCCAGCTTAAAATTAATGCAATTTTATTTTCAATTAAAAAATAAATTGAAGTATAAATCATATTTAAAAAGTACTCTAATTGGAATTTTTAAAAATAAACACATCCCTGTTATAAGCACCCAGATCAAAAAATAAATCTGGGACCAGGTGGCGTGGGCTCACACCTGTAACTCCAGCACTTTGGGAAGCCAAGGTGGGAGGACTGCTGAAGCCCAGTAGATCAAGACCAGTCTGGGCAACCCAGGCTGAGACCCTGCCTCTACAAAAAATAAAAAATTAGCCAGGCATGGTGGTGCGCAGCTATAGACCCAGCAACTTAGGACACTGAGGTGGGAGGATAACTTGAGCCCAACCTGGATGACAGAGCAAGATCCCTTGAATAGCTAACACTATTAAAACACTTAAACATTTCTGTAGCATTTATATCACTTATAAATTTGACTAACTTCTTTAAATGAGAGGTACATGTGACTACATGCTTATAGATGAATGTTTTATTTTTTATTTTTTTGAGACAGAGTCTTGCTTTGTTGACTAGGCTGGAATGCAGTGGTGTGATCTTGGCTCGTTGCAATCTCCGACGGGCAAATGTTTTAAAGTCTTTAAAAAGATGGGCTTTGGCCAGGAGCAGTGGCTCACGCCTGTGGGAAGCCAAGGTGGGTGAATCACTTGAGGCCAGGAGTTCAAGAGCAGCCTGGCCAACATGGTGACATCTCGTCTCTACTACAAATACAAAAATTAGCCAGGAGTGGTGCTGTGCGCCTGTATTCCCAGCTACTCGGGAGGCCAAGGCAGGAGAATCACTTGAACCCAGGAGGCAGAGGTTGCAGTGAGCGGAGATCACACGACTGCACTCCAGCCTGGGCAACAAAGCAAGACTCCATCTCAAAAAAAAAAAAAACAAAAAAGAAGAAAGATGGGCTTATACAACAGAAATAGCAAGGGAGAAACATAGGGGGATGGCAGGAAAAGGCTAATTTTCCAGTATAATTCTTTACTACCTCCCATCCCATAGGCTCCCATCCATACACATTTAATATGAAAAGCACATATTTGGATCCACTCCTCAAGCATGTACAACTGATGCTACGGCACTAATGCCAACAATCATTCTGTAGTCTGTGTCTAATTTGTTAACTCAAATGCTGCATTAGTTGAGATGGTGCTCCATTTTAGACTTCCCTTTTCCCCCCGCCCGCCCCCCATCCCCGCAAAAAAAACCCAGGAGGTGGCAGGATGGGGGAAGAGAAGGCCTGGTACTGATCCTGAACCTATACCCATGCACATCCAGCCACAGAGCAGCCCTATACAATGGAACTACGTCTGCAAGGCCATACCCCACATAGGCACAAGCATGGTCTTTGTTAGCAATATGGTAGACCTGAATAAATAAGGGGTTTTAAGTTGTTACTTTCCTTTCAGAGCTCAGAGTGGCTGAGCAATGCTCACTCTTCGGCCAGAGTCTGCAAATAACAACACAGCTGAGCCTGTGCTGGGCGCTTCTCAATTAATTCTTCTTCTAAAGTTCTTCACAGTGGGGGCAAAAGGTCAAGGCAAGGGAGCGACTGTCCCAGTCAGTCTGGCAGTAACTACAACTTTCCATGGATGGTGGTGGCCTTTCCTGTCTTTCCTCAACAGTCAGATTTAAATGCCTGTCTTATCTGAAACACTCTGAAGAAAAGTAAGAATACAGAGCCACGGGCATTTCATATAAGTACAGTATGATCTTCTGCATTTCCTTTCAATCTGAAAATATGAAAGTAAAAGGGAACTGAAGTCCATGTTGTGTCTGGATCTAATAAAAGACCCAGCGAATGATGGCCTTTGGCCTAAATCTGTTTCTACATGGTCCACAACCTAAGACTGTTTTTTACAATTTTTAATCAGTTGTTAAAAGAAAATTTTTACAAGGAATATCTGACAGGATTGTATGCGGCCCACGAAGCCGAAATTACTTGCTATCTGGCTCTTTACGGAAAAAGTTTAGCCAATCCTTGATCCACAGTTTATTTTGAGGATGACTGAAGGAAACAGAAGTGCACAAATTATGTGGCTTATATGGGACCTGGGAAGGATGTGCTGTGATCCAATGGGTCCCTCCCACTCAAGATGCAACCAGCCACCTGAAAGTCTCCACTATCAGCTGGTGTAAAAGCAAGCAGACAACGTCCAATGGCACTCTAGTCTGAGTGTGGAAAGCCTCAGCTCCCCTGACATACTGGCAAGGCAAGCCAACACCTGCTTCTGCGCTAGAAGCAGGGGCCTGTGAATGAGGGGGTGAGCGAGGGTGGGAAGACAGTGGTCTGCAGGGGCTCCCAGGGTCCCACTATGTCGTGATCAATATAAATCACAATAGGAGTAGCTTCTGAAAAAAATTTTAAAATATTAGCTGCTCTCAGCAGCCTGGGGAGGAGAGCATATTTTGTTCTCTTCCAAGTAGGAACACTAAGATGGAGGGATAAACATTTATTGAGAACTAGTAGATGCCAAGCACTGTGCTCTGGGGATATAAAGACATGAAGATACCGTCCCACAGGAACAGCACTTATAAACACAAAATCATGTAAGTACCTTTTTTAAAACTAAAAAAAAATGCAGAACGATGAAACACATCTGGCCCTGAGACATATTTAACAGAAAAAGAATTATGGACCTGCAAAACTATTGTGTTAGTTTTGAAGATCATTGACAGTTATTACCAATCTAAAACATATATTATTATTGACTATTATATATTATCATTATATACTATTAACATGCACAATCAATAGCCTTTGTTATTCCCTAGAAATGTGAATAAAAGGTACGACATCCATCCCAATGATCTCAATTTTAAAAAGAGTGTTTGAAAACAAGCAGGTGGGTCCAACCCTTGCAAGACTAATGGAGCTCAACTTACGGATGTGGTTTCATTTCTATGTAGTTCTTGGGAATGAAGCCGTCTTTCCATTAAGCTCTGCCTTGTACCAGTTCTGATCACATTCTTCATTCAAAACCTGAAAAGAAATAAGATAAGGAAAAAACCCAATCATTTCCTTTTCCCTTTTATTTGATTTATTTTTATTTATTTTTGAGACAGTTTCACTCTTGTGGCCCAGGCTGGAGTGCAATGGCGTGATCTTGGCTCTCTGCAACCTCTGCCTCCCAGGTTCAAGCGATTCTCCTGCCTCAGCCTCCCGAGTAGCTGGGATTACAGGCATGCTGCCACCACGCCTGGCTAATTTTGTATTTTTAGTAGAGATGGGGGTTTCTCCATATTGGTCAGCCTGTTCTCAAACTTCTGACCTCAGGTGATCAGCCCACCTCAGCCTCCCAAAGTGCTGGATTACGGGCGTGAGCCACCGCGCCCGGCTCTTTTTCCCTTTAAAAAGGTAGCTACAAGACAATTATGCTGTCTTTTAGGTTTGTCTGTGAAAGGTTTCATTTGAAGTATTATCAGTTATATGGATATGACTTCTTGTAACTTCAAACAACTGGCATTATGTTAAACTATTAAAATTTTAAAAAATTCTCTGAAAATGAAAAATCAGACTCCCAAACACCTAAAATGAAATCCTCAGTAAGGAAGGAGAAATAAGAATGGCAAGTATTAGGTTTTTTTTGTTTTGTTTTTTGAGGCAGACTCTTGCTCTATTGCCCAGGCTGGAGTGCAGTGGCATGATCTCGGCTCACTGTAACCTCTGCCTCGTGGGTTCAAGCGATTCTCCCATCTCAGCCTCCTGAGTAGCTGGGATTACAGCTCAAAAAAAAAAAAAAAAAAAGAAAAGAAAAGAAAAGAAAAGAAAAGTATCTGGGATTACAGCTACTTGGGAGGTTGAGGTAGGAGTATCGCTTGAAACCACAAGGCAGAGAATACATGCCACGTCACCTGGCTAATTTTTGTGTTTTTAGTAGAGACAGGGTTTCACCATGTTGGCCAGGCTGGTCTCGAACTCCTGGCCTCAGGTTATCTGCCTATCTTGGCCTCCCAAAGTGCTGGGATTACAGTCATGAGCCACTGTGCCCGGCCAAGTTTTTTGTTTTGTTTTTCTAAGAAACCTGGAGAGGAGGTTCTGGAAAAATGGCAAACAAACAGGAGAATAAGGGAGCCTGACAAAGACTAAGTCTGTTCTCTGGGGAGAGAGAGGTGTCATAGTAGAACTGAGCAGCAACAGAACCTTTTATTAGACTTTTCTAGAGATCTTCCAACCAACCTCCAGAATCTACAGTGATAGAGTCCTGGGATCCCCTCATAGCTTCTCTAGATTATCGCAAGTATGGGTCACCCACCACCAAACAGCTCCAGAACACTGCTGCTTGTGAGGACAACCATATGCCCTTGGATGAAAAAACTATTTTCAAGAAAAAGCATGGCAAATCCTACTGAGTTCAATAACCCAAATGCTACATTGTATTAAAGTTAGATAGTGCTTGGCCAGGCACGGTGGCTCACACCTGTAATCCCAGCACTTTGGGAGGCTGAGGCAGGTGGATCATCTGAGGTCAGGAGTTCGAGACCAGCCTGGCTAACATGGTGAAACCCTGTTTCTACTAAAAATACAAAAAATTGGATGGGCGTGGTGGTGTGCGCCTGCAATCCCAGCTACTTGGGAGACTGAGGCAGGAGAATCACTTGAACCTGGGAGGTGGAGATTGCAGTGAGCTGAGATCACACATTGCACTCCAGTTTGGGCAACAAAAGCAAAACTCCATCTCAAAAAACAAGAAAGAAAAAGAAAAAAAGGAAAGTTAGATAGTGCTGGAAGCATCTCAACCAGCACAATTCAGGCAGAAGCCTTGGAAATCCTATAACTGAACCACTGCATTCTACAGATGTAAAAATAGACCAATGGCTGTCCCAGGTTACTAGGTAGTGACTCCACAGAGCTAACATCTTACCCAGACTTTCGTATTCCCAATGACCGTTCTCTCCAATGCTGCCTCTTGAATTACACGGCCAGGCCAGGCCAGGCCATGACACTGTAATGTGTAGAGGAATACAGAGGAATACAGCAGTCCTCCTTATCATGATGGATACATTTCAAGACCTCCAGTGGGTGCCTGAAACTATGGACACTACAAGACTCTAGATAGGCTGTGCTTTTTCCTACACTATACACATACCTATAAGTTTATTATTATTTTTTAGATTTTTATTTATTTATTTTGTCTGGGCTAGTCTTGAACTCCTAAACTCAAGGGATTCTCCTGCTTCAGCCTCCCAAAGTGCTGGGATTACAGGTGTGAGTCACCATGCCAGTCCTACCTATAAGTTTAATTTATAAATTAGGTATAGTAAGAGACTAATGATAAAATAGAAAAGTTGTAAAAGAGCATGTGTGGTGGCTCACACCTGTAATCCTGGCAGTTTGGGAGGCTAAGGTGGGAGGATTACTTTAGCTCAGGAGTTTAAGACCAGTCTGGGCAACATAGTGAGACCCTGTCTCTATATTCAAAAAGTGTAAAATAAAAGTTGTAACAATATCTGTAACAAAAAGTTATGTGAATGTGTTCTCTCTCTCTCTCTCTCTCAAAATCTTTTCTTGAGAAAGGGTCCTGCTCTGCTGCCCAGGCTGGAGTACGGTGGTGCCATCATGGTTCATTGCATCTCGACTTCCTGGGCTCAAGTGATCCTTCCATCTCAGCCTCCTGAGTACCTGGGACTACAGGCATTTGCCATGTTGCCCAGGCTGGTCTTGAACTCCTCGGCTGAAGTATCCTCCTGCCTCAGCTTACCTAAGTGTTGAGATTACAGGTGTAAGCCACTGCACTTGGCCAAAATATATTATATGTCAGACTGCAATTGGCCGCAGGTAAGGGGGGACTAGTGTATACACAGCAGAACAGAATCAGGTATGCTGTGAAAGTCTCCCTATGAATTCTAGACTTAACACAAAATGCAAAGGGCAGAGGGCATAAAGTTGGTAAAAGATAAAACAGAAATGTGAATACAAACCCAAAATGGTGGGCAGAGGAAAATGTTGGCTAGTACAGTGGTAATCTATACTACGTAACAAAGTTCTCAAAGGAAACTGGTAAAATTCTTTACAAAATGATTTATTCAAGATGCTGAACAATGCTGTACTCATAGCCAATTAAAGGCTGGATTGCTCTAAAGTGAGTACTGTCTGTGTATTGCCATTCCAAGTGAGATGCAACAGAAAGGGTAGATATTCATCCTCAAAATGGCAGAAAAAAAAAAAAGAAAGGGTAGATAAGAATGACAGATAATCAAACAACTAACTAGCCAACCTGCTATGACCATGCTAGGCTAATTTCTTTCTTTTCTTTTTTTTTTTTTTTTGAGACGTAGTTTCGCTCTTGTTGCCCAGGCTAGAGTGCAATGGCATGATCTAGGCTCACTGCAACCTCTGCCTTCCTGAGTTCAAAGTGATTCTCCGCCTTAGCCTCCCGAGTAGCTGGGATTACAGGCGCCAGCCACCACACCTGGCTAATTTATGTACTTTTAGTGATACGGGGTTTCTCCATGTTAGTCAGGCTGGTCTCGAACTCCCGACCTCAGGTGATCCACCCGCCTTAGCCTCCAAAAATGCTGGGATTACAGGTGTGAGCCACCGCGCCCGGCCCACAAATAATTGTTAAAGGCCTGGTCAGCGTTCTGAGCACGAGCAAGCTGTTCCCATCACTGTGTCCTCACTTGCTTATTCACTCCTCTGCACAAACCCACAGGTGAGCTCACAACCAAAGTTCCTTCAGCTTTGAAATCTCCAAGGAATGTTTTTAGCTACTACTGCTGCATTTTCTATTCCAACCCCCCATATTCCCTCAAGTTATGACTTTGTAGCCACACAAGACACTTTGGTTTAACGGAAGCAGATTGATCAAGAGATGAGATTATGAAAGGAAGAGGCAAGTTTCAGTGCAGAGAGTTCTTTTTGTTTTTTGCAAAGAGACTGAAAATAATGTTAACAGCCCAAATCAGGAAGAAATTTAAGAGAAGAGGAATGAAGTGAGCTTTATACAGAGGAATTAAAAATATACAAGCCCTTTTTGTGATGATAGCACTCATGCAAACACGATCAACGTTCCTAAAACGCGCCAGACTTTCTGTAAGAAGTGTGGCAAGCACCAACCCCACAAAGTGAGATAGTACAAGAAGGGCAAGGATTCTGTATGCCCAGGGAAAGTGGTGTATGACAGGAAGCAGAGTGGCTATGGTGGGCAGGCTAAGCCGATCTTCCGGAAAAAGGCTAAAACTACAAAGAAGACTGTGCTAAAGCTTGAGTGCACTGAGCCCAACTGCAGATCTAAGAGAATGCTGGCTATTAAAAGATGCAAGCATTCTGAACTGGGAGGAGATGAGAAGAGAAAGGGCCAAGTGATCCAGTTCTACATGTCATCTTTTGTTTTATTATGAAGACAACAAAATCTTGGAGTTTATATTCATTTCAAAAAATATATATATGTACGTCAATGGAAGGGGCCATGAAGGAACTCTGGAGGTACTGTTTATCTTACATTTCCTGACCTGGGTGTGTCCTGTTTGTGAAAATTCGCGGAACTATAATGATATATAAATTTTTCTTTTTTTTTGAGACGAGTTTTGCTCTTGTTACCCAGGCTGGAGTACAATGGCACGATGTCGGCTTACTGCAACCCCCACCTCCTGCCTTCACGCGATTCTCCTGCTTCAGCCTCCCAAGTAGCTGGGATTACAGATGGCCGCCATCAGGCACAGTTAATTTTTTTGTATTTTTAGTAGAGATGAGGTTTTGCCATGTTGGCCAGGCTGGTCTCAAATTCCTGACCTCAGGTGATCCACCTGCCTCGGCCTCCCAAAGTGCTGGGGTAACAGGCATGAGACATCACACCTGGCCCTTGCCCCTAATTTTCTATACAAATTATAGAAAAAGGTGTCATTTAGCAAAATGGGAAGTATTTTGTTTATAGATTGCTGTATTTTGAAATAAGGGGATATTTCTGGCCTGAACATATTCAGTCATCTATAAATGAATAAAAAATAGAAATCATAACTTTTTTAAAAAGAAATATGCTGTACAGTTATGGTTCCATCAAGCCTTTCATCATGAGCTCCAATTCCAACAGCTTGCAGAAAGTTCAACATTTCCTCAGGGAAAAATTATTCAAAGTTTTACCAATCTGTGAAGCAATTTGTGTGAGAGCATTTGTGCATGAATGATAGGAAGAATTACATTTTAAAGCTCTTAACATATAAAAAACCAAAAACACCAGTGATAGCTGGTCCCTGCAGTGCAGAAATTCAACATAAGCCAGTGAAGCTTCCCCAGTTCTTCAAAGAACCCAGGTAAAACTAGTCTAACTCCTGAGTATCCATCACTCAATCCGAAAGGAGCAATATTGAAATACTGCCATGACTTCAAGACAAATTTCAAGAATTCTAGTGACACCTGCTATATAATTTCAAGTTCCTAGAAGAGAAAACACACATGCATGCGTGCTTTTAAAAGACTTTAACCCCTAAGAACAAATTCTAAGGGCCCTAGCTAGGGTAATGGTATTGGGAGAGCCACTCAAAGTCAGTTCTCTTCAGGTACCTATTACGTATTTTATTAGAAACTATTAGAATGCTCTTCAACTTCCCTTAGTATGGATAACTGACTCAGTTTCAAGCTATAGTGATTCATTACTAACACTTTAAATAAGTGCTTTACAATCACCACCTCCATCTGTTAGTTTTTTGCAACATGAAAAACATCTTGGCAATGCTGCCTGCTATACTATGGGCCAAACCATAAAAAACACCCACAGTGGTATTTAAACGATTAAGAACTTTAGTGATGAGATAACCAGCAAAGATAGTTCAATAATTAAGGTTCCTGGTCCCACAGAAACCTTGACTTATTCACCCAAGAACACAAAGAGGAAAGTTCTCACATTTGCTGAGCGGACCAGTCTCCATCTGGAATGACTGCAACTACAGCAAGGCCACAGCTCAATAAAAATCTGAAAAGCATCTTTGCCAACCAGGCCAGGGGATATGTACTTGGCTTTTAACAACGAGAAAGTTGAGAAGAAATGAAATGCATTTATTTAGTTTTAAAACGCTCCGTGCAGCTGGGTGCAGTGGCTCACACCTGTAATCCCGGCACTTTAGGACGCTGAGGTGGGTGGATCATGAGAGGTCAGGAGTTCAAGACCAGACTGGCTAACATAGTAAAACCCCGTCTCTACTAAAAAACACAGAAATCAGCTGGGCATGGTGGCTCGTGCCTGTAATCCCAGCTACTTGGGAAGCTGAGGTAGGAGAATTGCTTGAACAGGGACTCAGGAGGTGGAGGTTGCAGTGAGCCGAGATCGTGCCACTGCAGTCCAGCCTGGGCTACAGAGCGAGACTCCATCTCAAAAAACAAAACAAAACAAAAAACAAAAAGCAAAACAAAACAATACAAAAAAACCTCTCCTGGCTGGACGCGTTGGCTCATGCCTATAATCCCAGCACTTTGGGAGGCCGAGGTAGAGTGGATCACCTGAGGTCAGAAGTTTGAGACCAGCCTGGCCAACACGGTGAAGCCCCGTCTCTACTAAAAATATGAAAAATTAATTGGACTTGGTGGCATGTGCCTGTAATCCCAGCTACTTGAGAGGCTGAGGCAGGAGAATCTCTTGAACCCAGGACATGCAGTGAGCTGAGATGGCGCCACTGCACTCCAGCCTGGGCAAAAAGAGAGAAACTCCATCTCAAAACAAAACAAAACAAAACAAAACAAAAAAACCAAACCTCCTAATTTGGTAGATTTATAAAACTGTGTTTAAACAATGCTGTTTTATTAAATAATTAAACATAATTAATTAATTTTTTGAGACCGAGTCTGGCTCTGTCACCCAGGTTGGAGTGCAGTGACGGGATCTCAGCTCACTTCAACCTACTCTTCCCCCAGTTCAAGCAATTCTCATGCTTCAGCCTCCCAAGCAGCTGGGATTACAGACGTGTACCACTACAGCTGGCTAATTTTTGTATTTTTAGTAGAGACGAGGTTTTGCCACGTTGTTTAGGCTAGTCTCAAACTCCTAGGCTCAAGTGATCCTCCCACCTTGGCCTTCCAAAGTGTTGGGATTACAGGCATGAGACACTGCACCCAGCCTAAAAACCTATTTATTTTACAAAGTGTTTATGTAATGGCGTCAAATCAAGAGGGTATTTTGCCTCATGTCATCACCCTTTTCAGCAAAAGTGTATCTGTGCCATCAAATGCTACTTTAAGTTATCTGAAATGAACACTTCCAGAAGCCTCTCTTCTTCCCCCCTTTTTAAGACAGAGTTTCGCTCTTATTGCCCAGGCTGGAGTGCAATGGTGCGATCTCAGTTCACCGCAACCTCCGCCTCCTGGGTTTAAGTGATTCTCCTGCCTCAGCCTCCTGAGTAGCTGGAATTATAGGCATGTGCCAACCAATTTTGTATTTTCAGTAGAGACGAGGTTTCTCTATGTTGGTCAGGCTGGCCTCAAACTCCTGACCTCAGGTGGTCCGCCCACCTTGGCCTCCCAAAGTGCTGGGATTACAGGCGTGAGCCACCGCACCCAGCCCAGAAGCCTCATTTCTTTGGGGGCACCAGGGGTCCTAAATCCTTAATTTCTTATGTCATTTTCTTTTAAGAAAGTTTATTTAACAAACTCTAGGAATCCAAAGGGTATTTGTGGCCAGGCACAGTGGCTCACGCCTATAATCCTAACACTTTGGGAGGCCGAGGCAGGCAGATCACCTGGCCAACATGGTGAAACCCCATCTCTACTAAAAATACAAAAACTAGCTGGGTATGGTGGCCTGTGCCGGTAATCCCAACTACTCGGGAGGCTGAGGCAGGAGAATTCGCCTGAACCCAGGAGGCGGAAGTTGTAGTAAGCCAAGATAGTGCCACTACACTACAGCCTGGGCAACAGAGTGAGACTCTGTCTCAAAAAACAAAACAAAACAACCCAAAAAAGAAAAAATGAAGAGTATTTGTTAGTCAAGTCTACCTCCTGACCCCTAGTGATGGAATGGTGAGAGGTTCTGACTTAGCATCTTTTAAATAATTTTTAAAGGAAAGGAAGAAAAAAGAGAGAAGGAGAGAAGAAAGACAAGGAGGAGGACAGAGTCCCCAAACTCCAACTTTCCATGGTAAAAATCATTCATTACTTCATACTTCCCTCTGCCTGTGAAGGAAGGAGTAGTGTCCCAGGCATACTGCTTTCTTTCCAACTGCCGCCTTTCTGAAAAGTAGCTGCTCGAAGTGGGGGATCAGTGTGAAAGGGGAACATTGGTGAAACAGGAGATGGGGGCCAACCAAATGTCCAGGCAACATGGCTTAAGGGCCCCAAAGTTAATTACTACCATTTTTTCTGTTAAAAAGCCTTAAGTATCTTTCTGTAAGTGCAAATACAGTCTGGCATTCCAGTTTTCATAATTTGGCCATCACTGACTATCTGCCCTGATCACCCACTGCTTCTCCAAATGAACCCTGCAGTGCAGTCAGCTGGTCAAATCACTGACCTCTAAACACACTGTTCTCCTCCCCACCGCTTGACTGTGCTTTCCCTTGTCTATTGAAATCTTTCAAGATTCAGGTCAGAGCTTACCACCACTCCCTCCACCACCTTTCCCTCTGCTTCAATCTTACAGTATTTAATGGAGGATTACTGTCAATAATATAATCCCTTATGATATCTCGCCTATCACTACTTTGTACCATGTGCTGCTATGACTTGGCCCCCTCTCAAGCTAACCCGCAAGCACTGAAGCTGGCTCCACACCCAGTTCTCACTTGTATTCCTCACAGCTCTTAGTATGGAATCTAGCATGTGTTGGGGGAACTGACTTACATGTGGGGGCTTTTGTTCTAAGTAATGCATTTAGTGCCCTAGAGCAATCTGGGTCTAGAACGATGTATACATTCTCTTTTTTTTAAATAAAAAATTGAGATGGGGGTCTTGATATGTTGCCCAGGCTGTTCTCTAATTCTAGGCTCAAGTGAAACTCCTAACTCAACCTCCCAAAGTACTGGAAATACAGGCGTGAGCCACTGCACCCAGCCAATATATACATACTTGGTGATATACAAGACCTCTTAAATAGATCCTAGAAAGACTGACTATCATGAGTTTGTTGACCCAAGCAAGGAGAGGCAAAGTCAAGGAGGTAACAGAACTAGACAGTCTTCCTGTAACATAAGCACCCTGCCTAAAGGATATGTGGAGTGCCTTTCCACAAGGCCACCTACCTCTCTGTGTAAGATAAAAAGATGTAGGCTGGGTACAGTGGCTCACACCTGGTGGGAGTATGCCTTGAGCCTAGGAATTTGAGACCACCCTGGGGGGTACAGGGAGACCCTCTCTCTACAAAATATTAAACAATTAGCCTGGCATGGTGGTGTGCACCTGTAGTCCCAACTATTCAGGAGGCTGAGGTGGGAGGATTGCTTCAACCTGGGAGGTCGAGGCCTGCAGTGAGCTGTGATTGCACCACTGCACTCCAGCCTGGGTGACAGACAGAGACCTTGTCTCAAAAAAAATAAAATAAAATAAGTGTAAGCTTGGAAAGGAGTGGGGGTGGGTGGGTGGAGAAGGGAACTTTCAGTACAACAGGGATAAAGGGGGCTGGACTAGGGAGAGAAGAGGCGTAATTCTGTTTCTATACATGTCCTACTAATCCCTCTCAGGATGGGGCGCTTCCTGGCAATGTGATGTCTAATTCTGATTCGGTCTGCCTGTCTGACTTGTGACAGACTTCTGCAGGGTGGTAATTTTAACAGCTACAACTCTTCCAGCAAAATTTTTATGAAACACATCTGGAAGACCTTGAACTTTTTGATTCACCCACTGACCAGCAACTAGGTTGATGGAGGGAGAAAAATGATCACATTAAGAGACCAGGACAATTTGTGCATTAAAGAAATTTCTTTATAATGTTCATACATGTTAGAAGATGAACAATTAAGACGACTAACCAAATTACAGGATATTTCTTTCTCTGAGAGGTATTTTCGTACTCAAAAAATAAATAGGATATGCTCATCAACCTCTTTAGTTGACCTCTTATCATCACGAAAAATTGCTCATGATATTTTTAACAAAACAGGAAGGTAGTTCACACTTATGTGATATTACTCCACCCAGATAAATCTGGAGGCAGTGAAACCTAAATGCATAGACAATACCTCAAAATAAACTTCTATCAAAGGGGTACAGAAAGTTTCCCTTCAAAATGTTTTGTGACATGTCGAAGTCCTATTTGGCAGAGCTGAGACGCTCTTGGAATGTCAGAATTTCAACTGCAGAAGTAGGGAGAAGAGAGGAGAGGAAGGCAGGGGGCAGAAGAGACCGACACAGACACAGAGAGATCAAGAAGTTTCCAGAAAAGTCTGTATACTTGAAAAATTCAACAATCATATGATGACCTGTACTAGAAAAATACCAAGCCCTGAGCTAGGTGAACTGAGGGTAAAACAGACACCCTCCCAAGGAGCTTAGGGACTAGAAAGCTGCCAGGCACATCACAGCATGATGGATGTCAGGAGCAGGGAGTTATGGGTACTATGATTGGCATCAATTCAACAAAAAATATCTGACTTCCAAACACCAAAGACGACGACTTAACTCTAGCTTAGCAGATATCAGGAAAATGTCCTAGATGAAGCGTGAACTTGGTTACATTCCCTGTCCGCATCTTAGCTCTGCTTGGTCTATGTGGATCGTGAGTGGAAGGAACATGGCAGACTCTGCAACTTGCAAACAGAGGTACAGATTGTTCTCTTGGCCAGATTTGGCTGCCATTAACTAAAAGACTGATTAAGCTTCTTTTAGCTTAAAAGTAAAATCTCGGCAGGGCGCAGTGGCTCACACCTGTAATCCCAGCACTTTGGGAGGCCGAGGCGGGTGGTGGATCACGGGTCAAGAGATTGAGACCAGCCTGGTCAACATGGTGAAACCCTGTCTCTACTAAAAATACAAAAAAATTAGCTGGGTGTGGTGGTGCGCACCTGTAGTCCCAGCTACTTGGGAGGCTGAGGCAGGAGAATTGCTTGAACCCAGGAGGTAGAGGTTGCGGTGAGCCGAGATGCGCCACTGCACTCCAGCCCGGGCAACAAGAGCTAAACTCCATCTCAAAAAAAAAAAAAAAAAAAAAAGAAAAATCTTTATTAATGGTATCAGAACTTTTAACTGGAAATAACCCAAGTAATCTCACCTGCAGCTAATTCTTTTTTTTTTTTTGAGATGGAGTCTCGCTCCTGTTGCACAGGCTGGAGTGCAGTGGTGCAATCTCTGCTCACTGCAACCTCCACCTCCCAGGTTCAAGCAATTCTCCTTCCTCAGCCTCTCAAGTAGCTGAGACTATAGGCGTGTACCACCACACCCGGCTAATTTTTGTATTTTTAGTAGAGACAGCGTTTTGCCATATTGGCCAGGCTGGTCTTGAACTACTGACCTCAGGTGATCCACTGGCCTTGGCCTCCCAAAGGGCTAGGATTACCAGCACAAGCCACCATACCCGGCCTCTTTTTGAGACAGGGTCTTGCTTTTGTTGCCCAGGCTGGAGTGCAATAGTGCAATCTTGGCTCACTGCAACCTCCACCTCCCAGGTTTAAGTGATTCTCTTGCCTCAGCCTCCTGAGTAGCCGGGATTACAGGTGCCTGCCACCAAGCTGGCTAATTTCTGTATTTGCAGTACAGACAGGGTTTCACCATGTTGGCCAGGCTGGCCTCAAACTCCTGAGCTCAAGTGATCTGCTTGCCTCGGCCTCCCACAGTGCTGGGATTACAGGTGTTGCGCCACCAAGCCCAGCCTCAACTGTAGCTAATTCTTCACTTTACTGACACATATTTAGCAACTGTCCTTTTCATCCTTTCACTAACAAAAGGAGGCTTTTAATCTTACATGAAATCCTACACTCCTCTCTTCAAAAAATAAAACACAACACAAAGCCCCCCCCGGCCTGGGGGAGCAGCCGTTACTCATGTTTTCTGATGCCAACAGGCAAACCGGCTCCTGTGCATTAGTTCCAGTCTCTAAGGTCTACTCACTTTCCACTGCCTCAGCGTAAGGCAGAAAACAGGAGTTCAAACCTCCACCCTGAAAATTAATGACAACAGAGTTTATTTAATTCCACGTAAGACTTTGCGATTCAAGAGGTGAATGAAAGGACTGATCAATTTACAGTTGTTCTGTGACCCAAGAGCCACCTCAGAGGATGTTACTGAAAGAAGAGAAAGCAGTATTGTTCACAGAGCTATTCCCAACATGTGCATGAAGACAAAGGACTGAAAAACTCAAAGCTGGGTCCTTCTACCAGAATGCTGTTAATTTTCAACTCAAGAAGCTAGTTCCAAATCAGGACAAGTCTGCTATAATCACATGACAGAGGAAGAGGAACTGGGGTAGAGCGGCAAGTCCCCACCCCCATCTCCAGAGTGGAGACGAATGCAGACAGTTCCACACGTAATCACAATACGAACTGCAAATGTGGATTTGAGCTAGTGGACACGGTCAGGGAGCAGAAAACAGAGGTATCTAAACTAGTTTGGAGGTGGGGGCTGTCAGAGAAAGCCTCCCCAAGCCAGTGACATTTGAAGGGAGATCAAAGGCTCTCCAGTGGGTGGTCTGGCAGAAGACCACAGTATGCAAATTAAGAAGCTCAAACTTAGATGTTACAATCATCAGAAGTCACTGAGAGTGACATTCAGGTTTGCATTTTTCAAATGCTCCTCTGGCTGTCTGTGAGATGAACTGCATGGAGGTGCAGGTGGGTGGGGCAGTGTAGAGAGAGAGGAGAGAGTCGAGGTACTTCTGGAGGTAGAATCAAAAGGACTTGATGATGAGATGCTGCTCAGTGGCCTTCCTCTTGGCCACTGATTTTTTTTCCTGAAAAGTGCTTTAGAAAAACTGCCATATTGTCTGGGCGCGGTGGCTGATGCCTATAATCTCAGCACTTTGGGAGGACAAGGTGGGCGGAACACTTGAGGTCAGGAGTTCGAGACCAGCCTGGTCAACATGGTGAAACCCTGTCTCTACTAAAAATACAAAAAATTATCCAGGCGTGGTGGGGTGCGCCTGTGGTCCCAGCTACTCAGGAGGCAGGAGAATTGCTTGAACCTGGGAGGCGGAGGTTGCAGTGAGCCAAAATTGCGTCACTGCATTTTAGTCTGGGCGGCAGAGTGAGACTCTGTCTCCAAAAAATAGATAGATAGATAGGCATCAATCTTGTGCTGGTATCCTCTACATGTCTCTCCATATCCTGCTGACATCTTGCCTTTTTTTTTTTTTTTTTTTGAGACAGAGTCACACTCTGTCGCCCAGGCTGGAGTATAGTGATGCAATCTCGCCTCACTGCAACCTCCGCCTCCCGGGTTCAAGCGATTCTCCTGTCTCAGCATCCCAAGTAGCTGGGACTATAGGCGCTTGCCACCACACTTGAGTAATTTTTGCATTTTTCAGTAGAGCCAGGGTTTCACCATGTTGGCCAGGCTGGTTGACCTCAAGTGACTCACCCACCTCGACCTTCCAAAGTGCTGGGATTACAGGCGTGAGTCACCGTGCCCGGACTGCTCTTTTTGGATCTGTAAGGACCATATCAACAGGCCCCCTCACTCTCTGGCTCCCAGGGCCATTAATCGATGGGGAGGCCTGCAGAAAGATCAGAGGAAGGGAGGCTCAGGTCAGTACATTCATTCTCCCCAGCTCCCACCCTGGGAGTGTTTGTGGACAGTCTTGGACCCTCATTTCAAAGTGAGTCCTTTCCTCCTCCAGGTTTTGGCAACTCCTCCCACTTCCTTCTCCCCCATCTTAGGCCGCATGGTGGTAACCTGGTTACCAGCTGTGGACTGCAGCATCCCCCTGTGGTTTCTAGAGAAACTTCGCCCACACTGATAGCGTCAGGAAACAAATGCCTCACAAGGGGGGGTGCCCAGGGAAACGCCATCTCTAAGCCAAAGCCAATTTAAAGCCTGAAAGCCACACTGCAAGTCAAATCCATGGACCAGACTGAGAACCCATCTTCCCATTTGGTACACTTTGCTCTAACTGATGCCAACCCTTCCCCTAGTTTACACATACCTACCCTTTCCTAATTGATTTTCTACATTGCCATGCCCACCTTTGAGTGGTGCCTTTGCTTTAGCCTTTCTTTGCATGCTCACAAAAGCCCTGACCCAGCCATACTGGGAGAGAAACCACCAGACTGCAGGGGTGGAGAACCACCACCCCCTCCCCTTCTGAGAGCTCTTCACTGCTCAGTAAAATTCTTCTCCACCCACTTTACCCTTCAAATTGTCAGTGTAACCTCATTCTTCTTGGACACAGGACAGGGGCTTGGGAACTGCCAAACGTAGGTACAAGCTAGTTAACACAGGTGAGCTGGGGCACAAGTCAGACTCAGCCCAGGTGGGTTGAGTTGGGGGGGTCACCGTCTGTGGAGGTCCCTGGTCACGGTCAACATCTTGCAAACAGTCTCATTGTTAAAATTCCCTCATTAGCCAATTTAAGTATGTCATGTGTTCTCTACCAGGACACGGACTGAAATTAGCCTAAAATCAACTGTATATATCCTTTGGAATGCATTAAGGAGATGTCCATTATATAAACTGACATTTGTTATGGGGCAGAAAGTAACCAAATTCTATCAACTAGTTGGGAGGATAAAATTATAAAACAGCTAAACAACTGTTCTGTTAACTACTTTTTTGAAATTTGAGACAGGGTCTCGCTCTGTGGCCCAGGTTGGAGTGCAGTGGCATAATCACAGCCCACTGCAGCCTCGACTTCCCAGGCTCAAGTGATCCTCCCAACTCAGATCTTCCCACAGGTAGCTGGGACTACAGGCGCAAGCCACTATGGCTGGCTTATTTTTAAAATTTTTTGTGGAGGTGGGGTCTCACCATGTTGCCCAGGATGGTCTGGAAGTCCTGGTGTCAAGGTATCCTTCCATCTCAGCCTCCCAAAGTGCTGGAACTACAGGCATGAGCCACCACACCCAGACCTACTCTTTACTATTAAAAGCTGAGAAAGGGGGTAAAGGTATAAAAACCTGAGATCTTTAATCTCAGGTTTTTAAATCATTACGACTAGATAATCTCAGGTTTGTAAATCATTATGACTAGACTGTCATAATGATTTGCAGTAGCTGTCCCCTTTGAATTGCACTTTAGTTAATGTTCAAGTGTCTACTATACTGAAAGCATTGTGTTAAGAAGCTGAAAAGGGAATAAGAATAAAAGGCATGGTCTCTGCTCTCAGAAATGTTTATGAGCTAAGGGAACTATGCATGTAAATCAAGAGGAAATTAAGTTAAAAAGTGAGATAAGGGAAACTGCTGATTGTGAGTTGGACACAGAATTCACAGCAACATGTTTCTATTTACTTTTTAGTTTTGGAGGCAGGGTTTCACTCTGTCACCTAGGCTGGACAGTGCAGTGGCACGATCTCTGCTCACTGCAGCCTCTACCTCCCAGGCTCAAGTGATCCTCCCACCTCAGCCTCCTGAGTAGCTGGGACTACAGGTGCACGCTGCCATGCCTGGCTAATTTTTGTATTTTTTGTAGAGATGGGGTTTTGCCATGTTGTCCAGATTGGTTTTGAAGTCCTGAGTTCAAGCAATCCACCCACCTCAGCCTCCCAAAATGCTGGGATTTCAGGCATGAGCCACTGCACCCAACCCAGCAACGTGTTTCTAAATTAGCTGCATGGCTGCTGTGAAAAATTCAACTCATGTATGAAGATTCTAGAAAAAAGGACAACTTCAAATAGTCTAGGAGTAGAGCAAGGACCTAAAGGCAGAACAACTTATAGCAGGTGAGAGGGTATGGTAAGCAAAGTAATCTTCCCTCTTGTATTTTCATCGATTTGAAATAAAAGAAGCCATTCTTGTTTAATCCCACTCCATCCTCTGCCAGACTACACACTGTCCTCTTTTGATGGAGCTGTCACATGTTTAAATGAGAAATGGTAACATACATTTGGACAGGTGGATGTGGCTCAATCAAGCAGAGTCCTCTCTTACAGGTACCATGCTGGCCATGTTACTCCAGTGTGGAAAACTACTGCCTAACAGATAAGACATGCTATCTTCCCTGTTGTCTTCAGCCTGCTAAGGCTGAAAAACCTGAGAGCCCAGGAGCCTGGTCTAGCCTTCTGTTTCCATGACTCAGACATTTGAGCCACCTCCTGCCCCACTTTGGATGATCATATTAGCAAAGATGAAAATAAGTTAATACTCAGTGAGAGACAATATTGGTGGGAATATAAAAAGGTATATGGTTTTATGAAAAGCAATTAAACTGTATGCATTAAAGATCTAATGTTCATACCTATTAACCCAGTAATGCCATTCTTAGGACTCTATCCTAATAAACCAACCAAAAAAAAAAAAACAACAACATAGTCAAGACTAGAGAGCAGCCGGGTACAGTGGCATGTACCTATAGTCCCAGCTATGCAAGAGGATCCCTTGAGTCCAACAGTTTGAGGCTACAGTGCTCTATGATTGCACCTGTGAATAGCCACCGCACTCTGGCCCAGGCAATATAGTAAGATCTCATCTCTGAGGGGAAAAAAAAAAAAGACGGAGTAAACAAGTATGAGTGAGTGCCTACTTTGAGTTAGGAACTATGCGAAGTCCTGGGGGATACAATTTTAAGAATGAGCCTTACTTTCAAAGAGCTGACAGAAGGGGAAGCAAGTTCATTACAACTTCAGATGTAAATTCTGTGAGTCTAGAGTGCTCTGTATGAATGCACATCTTGGGGGAGACCTCATCTAATTACATGCACAGATGGGAGTCAAGGAAAGCTCACCTGGGTGGTAATATTTAAATGGAAACCCTGAGTGTAAGCAGGATTTAGTGAGGTTTGGGGGTGGGCATGTAGGACACACATGAGAGCAGGAAACATTCCAGGCAGAAGGAGGGGCAGGTGTAAAAAGTTCTCAGGCAAGAAGGGATGTGGCATAGTGTAGGGGGAGACCAGAGAGACAGAGAACCGAGCTGGACTGTACAGGGCAGAATAAGGACTTGAGGAATTTGCTCATCAGGATGATGGTTCTGGCTTGTGTGTGGCACACAGCTCTGAGGGGACAAAGATGAGCAGCAGGAAGATCAGGTGGAGAAGGGGCTAGTGCAGGGAGCCAGGAGGGAGCAGATAGGAACTTAGGTTAGGGTAGGGGGCTTCTGTTTTCAGGAGAATAAAAATGAACACTGAAAAATCCACATGCATTATTATTACTATTTTTGGAGATGAAGTCTCGCTCAGTCACCCAGGCTGGAGTGCAGTGGCGAGATCTCAGCTGACTACAACCACCCTCTCCCAGATTCAAGTGATTCTCCTGTATCAGCCACCCGAATAGCTGGAATTACAGGCACCCGCCATCATGACTGGCTAATTTTTGTATTTTAGTAGAGATGGGGTTTCACCATTTATGCCAGGCTGGTCTTGAACTCCTGACCACAGGTGATCTGCCCGCCTCAGCCTCCCAAAGTGCTAGGATTAGAGATGTGAGCCACCACACCCGGCCACCACATGCATTATTTTAAGAATCTAAGTTTATCCTTCCCTCCCAAAAGATTCCCTCTGTACTTCTGTAGGAGCAGGGTGCACAGTACCATCCAGGATGAGACATCAAAATCCATGTCGTATCACAGGCTTCTCAAGGTGACAAAATTAAAAATTAGAGGAAGACGGCCAAGTGCTGGTGGCTCACACCTGTAATCTCAGCACTTTGAGAGGCTGAGGCAGAAGAATTACTTGAGCCCAGGAGATCAAGACCAGTCTGAGGGATGTAGCCAAGACCTGTCTCTACAATTTTTTTTAAAAAACTAGCTGGGTGTGGTGGCGTGTGGCTATAGTCCCAGTTACTGAGGCTGCTATGGGAGGATCAGTTGAGCCTGGAAGGCTGAGGCCACAGTAAGTTATGATCATGCCACTGCACCCCAATCTGGGTGAGAGCAAGACCTGCCTCAAAAAAAACAGGAAGTTTAATTATTCTCCACCATAAACAAAAAAAGAGAAAGAAAATATATAAAAGGAATACTCCCTCACTTAGAAGGAATGATCTCATTTTTTGAGAATATAGATTATATCTTAATTGTTGTATAATTAAAAACAGCAACATACAACTGCTCATAATCAATTACCAATTCAAATAAATATACAGAAAATCTTTTCGATCTTATGAAAATTCTAACTAGTACACTCTGACACATTTTATTCACTTATCATGTATAGTTACTTCACTTCACTTCAAAGAGTGACATTAGGGGGCTTACAAGACCCGAAGTACATACCCTTTCATTAAGAAAATGGACATTGGAGTTCAGGGTATTAACAACCTTTTCCTAAGCATCTCTAATGGAATCGGAGACAAATGTAAGTGTTGTTAACAGCAGGCTAAATTAACTACCTCCTTTTGCTGCTGGACTGGAGGCCTCTCTAGTTATTAATTACCCAGGTCCTGGACTCCTTCAGGCAGCCACACGGCTCAGGAGAAGCAGGTTCAGGTTGGCTGTGAGGGCTGGGAGGCAGGGCAGCCGCAGCACAGCCCCTGCTCTCGGCAGGCACCATCGCCTTGCTTCGCCTCTAGTTTTCTCTCTCTAAGCAACTACACGCTGCTCCGTGTGAAAAATCAGCATTTTCATCCCACACAACTGTCACAACCTGCAGAGAAGAGAGGGACTAACAGGGCTAAATGATAGGATGTATTAACGCCAACGGACTTATCAGACCTGCAACTCCATGTTAACAAGAACAACTTCCTGCTTTCATGTTGCACTTAACAGAGAAACAGGCGTTACCATCCCATGATTCTGGGTCAGCCACCAGTAATAGCAGAACATCCATGCTCCCTGGAAACGGAAGGGTGACCAGGCATAAACCGTTCACTCTCCTGCTCACGATAACAAGTAGTTTCCCAAAGGAGAAAAGCGCTCAGACATATTCTGTGACAACTAAGATATCCCTACTGTTTGCAGCTACAGCCTGGCATCATTCAGCCTTTATGATCTCCTCTATGTAGTAAAAGTTTTTTAATGTCATGAATGTCTATGTAAAATAAATCTATGTAGATTAAGTCTAACAACTCTGAACTGACTAGATCCAAAATTTCCAGTTTTCTCTAGTTGAATTTCCATCATCAAGCTCACAAGACTGTTCTCTGGGAGAAAAAGTTAACTTGTTTATTTTTAAAAAGACACAGTTGTACCGTGGTAATCATGGGGGACTGGTTCCAGGACCCCTGCATATACCCAAATCTGTGCATACTGAAGTTGTGCAGTTGGCTCTCTGGGTAACTGGGCTGTGCATCCTGTGAATACTATCTTTTTGACCCACAGGTAGATTGAAAAAAAATCAGTGTATAAGTGGAACCACGCAGCTCAAGCGTCTGTTGCTCAATGGTCAACTGTACTTCCTTTACTGGATGGCCTTCTGTATTTCCTCGAGTTTCTACAGGCTTAAAAAAACGTTTTCTGGGCCGGGTGCAGTGGCTTACACCTGTAATCCCAGCACTTTGGGAGGCCGAGGTGGGTGGATCACCTGAGGCTGGAAGTTAGAGACCAGCCTGACCAACATGGAAAAAACTGTCTCTACTAATAATACAAAAAAATTAGCCTGGCATGGTGGCACATGCCTGTAATCCCAGCTACTCAGGAGGCTGAGGCAAGAGAATCACTTGAACCTAGGAGGCGGAGGTTGCGGTGGGCTGAGATCGCATCATTGCACTCCAGCCTGGGCAGTAGGAGTGAAACTGTCTCAAAAAACAAAAACAAAAACAAAAACACCCAAAAACAAACAAAAAATTCTGCCCGGGTATGCTGGCTCACGTCTGTAACCCCAGCACTTTGGAAAGCCGAGGCAAGTGGATCACTTCAAGACCAGCCTGGCCAACACGGCAAAACCCTACTAAAAATACGAAAAATCAGCTGGGTGTGGTGGCGCATGCCTGTGATCCCAGCTATTTGGGAGGCTCAGGCAGGAGAATTGCTCAGACCCAGGAGGCAGATGTTGCAGTGACTCAAGATTGCGCCATTGCACTCCTGCCTGGACAAAGAGCGAGACTCTGTCTCAAAAAACCCCCACATTTTCTGGCTTCATTACATTCCTAAGTTATTACGACTTTTCAAGGATGGTATAAAAATGTCTAGAATACTCTTTTCCCTCAGATTTCCCTCTTCAATTTCCACCTGAGGCGGGTGGATCACCTGAGGTCAGGAGTTCAAGAACCTTCTAATACTCTACTCAATTGGGTGTACTGATTCCTAGATTTCATGTCTTTTTCATTCACGGTTTTTATACTAGGGCATCATTAAGAACTTTTCCAAGAAAGGGTGCTTGAGCTGGGCGCGGTGGCTCAAGCCTGTAATTCCAGCACTTTGGGAACCTGAGGCGGGTGGATCACCTGAGGTCAGGAGTTCAAGACCAGCCTGACCAACATGGCGAAACCCCATCTCTATAAAAACCACCAAAAATTAGCTGGGTGTGGTAGCAAGCGCCTGTAATCCCACCCATTTGGGATGCTGAGGCAGGAGAACTGCTTGAATGCGGGAGGCAGAGGTTGCAGTGAGCCGTGATCACGCCACTGCACTCCAGCCTGGGAGACAGAGTGAGACTCTGTCTCAAAAACAAACAAACAAACAAAAGGCTGGGTGCAGTGGCCCTGCGTCTGTAATCCAAACACTTTGAGGGGATTGAGGCGGGCAGATTATCTGAGGTCAGGAGTTTGAGACCAGCCTGGCCGACATGGTGAAACCCCATCTCTACTAAAAATAGAAAAAGTAGCTGAGTGTGGTGACATGCACCTGTAATCCCAGCTACTCAGGAGGCTGAGGCAGAAGAACTGCCTGAACCTGGAAGGTGGAGGTTGCAGTGAACTGAGATCGTGCCACTACACTCCAGTCTGGGAGACAGAACAAGACCCTGTCTCAAAAAAACAAAGGGTGCTTGAAGGGCAAATGTTTTGAGTTCTTGCATGTCTGGAAATGTCTTGATTCTATGTTTATACTTGAAGGTTAGTTCAGCTGGGTATAGATTTCAACAGAATTCTAGGCTAAACAGCATTTTCCCTCAGAACTTGGAAGGGACATTGTTTTCTGGCATTCAGAGTTGTGCAAGCCAAGTTTATTTGCAGTCTTTTTTTCAGGGGTGGGGCAGGGGAGACGAAGTTTCCCTCTTGTTGCCCAGGGTGGAGTGCAATGGTGCAATCTCTGCTCCTCCTGGGTTCAGGCGATTCTCCTGCTTCAGCCTTCTGAGTAGCTGGGATTACAGGCGCCTGCCACCACACTCAGCTAATTTTTCTATTTTCAGTAGAGGTGGGGTTTCACCATGTTGCTGAGGCTGGTCTCAAACTCCCGACCTCAGGTGATTCACCTGCCGCAGCCTCCCAAAGTGCTGGGATTACAGGTGTGAGCCACTGTGTCCATGCTAAAGCAGACTTCTTTTGATTCTACTGCCTCATCTCTCTCCTTCCCTTTATATCAAAACTTCTTTGAACAGTTGTCTATACTCTCTCAGTTCTCTCCTCCTCCCCAAAGATCTTAGTATAAAAGCTTGCAAACACAGAGCAAAGTAAAAATAATTTTACAATGAACACATTTATCCATCACATAAATCATGATGTCCAATCTTTTGGCTTCCCTGGGCCATACTTCGGAAAAAGAATGGTCTTGGGCCACACATAAAATACACTAGTGATAGCTGATGAGCTAAAAAAAAAAAAATTTGCCAAAAAATTCATGTTTTAAGAAAGTTTACAAATTTGTGTTGGGTTGCCCTCAAAGCCATCCTGGGCCACATGTGGCCTGTGGGCTGGACAAGTTTGACCTAAATTATTTGCTTTATCACATATCTATCCATCTATATATATATATCCCTCTTTCCTTCTATTGATCTCTTTTTTTTTCTTGAGATGGAGTCTTGCTCTGTAGCCCAGGCTAGAGTGCAGTGGTGCATCTCAGCTCACTGCAACCTCTGCCTCCCGGGTCCCGGTTCAAGCAATTCTGCCTCAGCCTCTGGAGCAGCTGGGATTACAGGCACACGCCCCCATGCCCAGCTAATTTTTGTATTTTTAGTAGAGACAGGGTTTCACCATGTTGGCCAGGCTGGTCTTGAACTCCTGACCTCGTGATCCGCCTGCCTGGGCCTCCGAAAGTGCTAGGATTACTGGCGTGAGCCACTGCACCCAGCCTTTTTTTTTTTTTTTTTAAGAGATGGAGCCTTACTCTGTTGCCCAGTCTGGAGTATGGAGTGCAGTGATGTGATCTCAGCTCACTGCAACCTCCACCTCCTGAGTTCAACCAATTCTGCTGTCTCAGCCTCCTGAGTAGCTGGGACTATAGGTGCATGCTGTCACACCAGCTAATTTTTTTTTTTTTTTTTTGTATTTTAGTAGAGACAGGGTTTCACTGTGTTGCCCAGGCTGGTCTCAAACTCCTGAGCTCAGCAAACCACCCACCTTGGCCTCTCAAACTGCTAGGATTACAGGCGTGAGCCACCACACCCGGCCCGATCTACCTTAATTTTTAATGCATTTCAAAGTTACAGATACGAGAACATTTTCCCCTAAATGCTTCAGTAGTAATATACTACCTATAGTTAAATATTTGCGCCGGGTACAGTGGTTCATGCCTGTGATTACAACACTTTGGGAAGAAGAGGCAGGAGGTTTGCTAGAACCCAGGAACTCAAGACCAGCCTAGGCAACATAGTGAAACCTTGTTCTCTACAAAAAAATTAAAAATTAGTTAGGTGTGCTGATACGTGCCTGTGGTGCTAAGGGAATGTGTTCTCTTTCCGGGTCCACAAGGGGGTGTAGTGTTAAGGGCAAGAACTTCCTAGCGCCAGGCTCCCCTCCCATCTCTCTCCATCAGGAGATTTAACAATCTGTTTTAATTTTCGAGGGGCACAGGAAATATCGAAAAGTCAATCACTCCAGCGAAGTTCTAAAGAACTCCCTTCATTGGCCAGAGTAACTTGGGGAGGTGGGAATTTCTCCCAGGATAAATTCCCCTGCTCCTTTACCCACGCCAGATTTCCAGCTCGCTGGAATCCCGTCCCACATAGTGGGAGCTCTCTTCCCCTCCTGGATTTCCCCTCTGGGGTCCCGCTTCCACATGCTCTTCATGGAAGTTTTCTCTCTTCTTCTCCTTCTGCTCTTTATCTAAATAAATCACTTTCTACAAACACTTTTGAGTCTGGAATTTACTGAGCACAGCGCTGTGGTCTCCTCTCCCATTCTTGGGGAGTGACAGACCAAGAACCTGAAGAAACTTCCTCTCAGGGAAGCTGAGGGCTCCCTGAGCCCCTGAACCCCAACATTACAGTCCCACCTTGGGACTTGGGAGGCTCAGTGAGGAGGATCGCTTGAGACCAGGAGGTTAAGCCCGCAGTGAGCAATGACTGCATAACTGTATTCCAGTCTAGGTGACAGGGCAAGACCCTATCATTCATTCATTCATAAATATTAGTTTGTGGGTATAATTTGCATCTCCACTAACTTTGAGATACAGAACATATCTATCACCACAGCAAGTTTCCTCATATGGCTTTCCCTGTGCATACCCTCCTCTCTGAACCAGCTCCAAGCATGATTCTGCTCCTACCACTCTACTGAAACTACTCAAGGCCAACAATCAGCTCCTGCTGTGAAATCAGATCAATTCACTGCTCTCATCTGGCTTGGCCTATAAGCAGGGCAAAACAGAAGTGATTATTTCCTCCACCTTGAAACACTTTCTTGGCTTCCAAGACACATCATTTCCCAGGTTTTCTTCCTACCTAACTGGCCACTTCTTGTTGGGTCTCCTTTGCTAGTTTCTTATCTCATTAACTATTAAATGGTAAAGTGCCCCAAGGGCTCCATCCCTGGAACTCTTTTCTTCTCCATCTATACTCATTCCTTTAATTTTCCCATCCAGGCTCATGGCTTTTATAACATCCCTAAATGGAACACTTGTCACTTTCACCACTATCAGTCTGATCCAACCCATCATTATCTCTTCCTTGGATTAATGCAGTGGCTTCCTAACCATCTCATTGCTTTCACTTTGCTACCATCAGAATCTTCTGAATCCTGCAACCAGAATTAGCATCATTAAAATGCAAGCCAGAAATTTTTTTTTTTTAATTTTTATTTTGTCACTCTACACTGATGCAGTAAGCCAGCAGCCAAGGGAGTCTAGAAAGACATGTAACTAGGTATTATGTGGTGTCCTGGATGGGACCCTAGAATAGAAAAGGACACTGGGAAAAACTAAGGAAATATTGAATAAAGTATGAACTTTAGTTAATACTAATGTATCAATATTGGTTTATTAATTGTAATAAATGTGCCATAATGTTAGTAATAGGGGAAAGTGAATGTGGAGCATATGAGAACTCTTCATGTAACTTCTCTATCACTCTAAAATTGTTCTGAAAAAAATTAAGTTGTTGGTCAGGTGCGGTGGCTCACACCTGTAATCCCAGCAATTTGGGAGGCCAAGGTGGGCGATCACCTGAGGTCAGGAGTTCAAGACCAGCCTGGCCAACATGATGAAACCCTATCTCTACTAAAAATTAGCCGGGCGTGGTGGGCAAGCTCCTGTAATCCCAGCTGCTCAAGAGGCTGAGGCAGGAGAATTGCTTGAACCCAGGGGGTGGAGGTTGCACTGAGCCGAGATTGCGCCATTGCACTCCAGCTTAGGCAACAAGAGTGAAACTCCATCTCAATCAATCAATCAATCAAGTTGTGTTCTTTTAAAGTTGGACTGTCACATCATTTGGCTTAAAATCCTTCAGTGGCCCAAATATTCCAATCCTCAAATATCTGGTGCTCCCTGATGGTCTGTTCAGGTTTAAAATGAGGCAGGCTAGGTGCGGTGGCTCATGACTGTAATCCTAGCAGTTTGAGAAGCCGGGGCAGGTAAAATCACCTGAGGTCAGGAGTCTGAGACCAGCCTGGCCAATAAATACGGTGAAACCCTGTCTCTACTAAAAATACAAAAATTAGCCGGGCGTGGTGGCGCATGCCTGTAGTTCCAGCTACTCAGGAGGCTGAGGCAAGAGACTCGCTCGAACCTGGGAGGTGGAGGTTGCAGATGACATGCATGAGCCAGCACGTCTAGCCTGAAATGACTATTGATTTAATCTAAATGACGGTGTTGGTTTGCTATGTTTGCCAAAGGTGAGCTCTCTGGAATTGATTTTTTTTTTACCCTTTAACTTAATTATTAGGTTCACTGCCCACACAAGTATAGAAGAAGAAAATAGCTAAGTAAATAAATATTTAAACCAAAAATGTGGCCACAAGGCCTGTTAAAATTGATTCCAAGTTGCATTTTACGTAAATTGTTAGAAAAAAATTCGAATATTTAACATTTTGACTAGAGTTTTAACACTCCAATTCATGCTACTAAATATGTCCTACACTATGGGTGGAATGCGTTTTTTGTTTGTTTTAAATCCCAACTGAAGTTGCATTCTAGCCTCTTTCCATTGTTTATCGGTGGCATGCTCATTCCCCATTACCTTTGAGTGTTTGTTAAGTGTTTAGTTCTATATATTCAGGGCATTATCCTAAAAGGGAGAAATATGTTAATACTGACAGAACTGTCATTAAGAATAACAGGCTCAGGCAGTGGCTCACACCTATAATCCCTGAGGCTGAGGTGTGTGGATCACCTGAGGTCAGTAGTTCGAGACCAGCCTGAACAACATAGTGAAATTCTGTCTCTATTTTTTAAAAATGCAAAAATTAGCTGGGTGTGGTGGCACACACCTGTAAACCCAGCTACTTGGGAGGCGGAGGCAGGAGAGTCGCTTAAACCCGGGAGGCAGACGTTGCAGTGAGTTGAGATTGTGCCACTGTACTTCAGCCTGGGCGACAGAGTGAGACTCCATCTCAAAAAAGAAAAAAAAAACAGACAATACCACTTTGATTAAATTGACTCCAAATAGCTGACGGCTCATACATGTAATCTAGCACACTGGAAGGCCAAGGCAGGAGGACTGCTTGAAGCCAAGGGCTCAAGACCAGCCAGGGCAACAAAAGTGAGACCCATCTCTACAAAAAGTACAAAAATTAGCCAGGCATGGTGGCACATGCCTATAATCCTAGCTACTTGGGAAGCTGAGGCAGCAGCATCACTTGAGTTCAGGAGTTCGAGGTTGCAGTGAGCTATGATCGTGCTATTGCACTCCAGTCTGAGTGACAGAGTGAGGCTCTGTCTCAAAAAAAAAGAAAAAAGAAAAAAAAAAGGAATTTCAGATTGGTGTGAGCAGTACAGCACTGAACACAAAGCTCTCCACTGCCCAGCCCTTGCCTAACTCCCCAGTCTTCACCTGCCCGTCTCTGTCATCACCTGCCTTGAACTCCAAGTTTCAACAACACAAAAGCTACCTGCAGTTTCCCAACTGCCAGAATGGTTTATGATTTTCACACCTGTATATGTTGTTCTCTCTGCCTAAAATGGCAAACTCAAGACCTAATTTAAGGATCACTTTCTTTCCACCACTGAACCTTGTATACCTGTCTCAATATACTCTCTTCTCTACTAAATTGAACTACTTCTGGGTAGTAGCCTCATCTATTAATCTTGGCATATACTCAAGGGCATTCAATAAATGCCTGACTTGTCTTGGAAAGATAAATGTTGGAAAAAATGGTATTTTACAAAAGTCTTCTAGTTCTTTCTGTCTTTAAAAAAAAAACAGACTGGGCATGGTGGCTCATGCCTGTAATCCCAGAAATTTGGGAGGCTGAGGTGGGAGGACTGCTTGAAGTCAGGGGTTAGACACCAGCCTGGACAACATAGTGAGATCTCATCCCTAATATGCTTAAACATTAAAATTAAGAAGAAATGATAAATGACCTCCCAAATGTAAATGTGGAAATGTGATTATAAAGATTTTTATAGCTGGGCGCGGTGGCTCACGCCTGTAATCCTAGCACTTTGGGAGGCTGAGGTGGGTGGATCACCTGAGGTCAGGAGTTCAAGACCAGCCTGACCATCATGGTGAAACCCCATCTTAAAAAAAAATTTTAAAAAATAAAAAAGATTTTTATGCTTAGTTTTCTTCTTATTCACAATAAGCAAATGCTTCAATAACTGAAATCTCAAAAATATGTTTTCAACAGATTGCAAGTTTAGTACCCCCCATTACTATCTTAGAAGGATAATTCTGGACAACAGGGACTAGTTTTCTATGTGTCTGGAACAATTCCTGGTAATTTTAAGCCCTTCACACATAAAAATCAAAGGACCAGATGGGAGTTTAGAAGATTTTCCAATCCATATTCTTATCATAAAGCCTAGTAACTGAAGTCACAAATGCAGGCAAGGTAATTATCTGACTTTAGAAGGCTTCCACAGAACTAAAGAACTCACAGAAATGTAATCCCGTACTGATACAACGAGGTCAAACTCAGCACAGCAAAACACCACCATTACCATGTGTGTCTGTACAGTAAGGAGTGACCTAAACAATACAAAAGCAAGGTCTGTGGGGCAAAAAGGACACAGGGACCTTGTGGCATGGGCCCAGCTGCTCCTGCTAACCTTGCTCTCTGGCCACTTGACTTCTCTCGGCCTCAGGTAAATCCCTTGTAAAATAAGAGTCCTATAATGCTATGTTCTTTTTTACTTTAAACTTTTTCCAATTTTTTCTGAGACAAGGTCTTGCTCTTTCACCCAGGCCGGAGTGCAGTGGCATGAACATAGCTCACTGCAACCTTCAACTCCTACCTCAGCTTCTGGAGCAGTTAGGACTACAGGCGCAAGCTGCCATGCCCAGCTGATTTTAAATTTTTTTGTAGAGATGGGGTCTCGCTCTATTGACCAGCCTGGTCTCAAACTCCTGGCCTCAAGCGATCCTCCCACCTTAGCCTCCCAATGTGCTGGGATTTCAGGCATGAGCCACCACGCCCAACCTAAAGTCAAACTTTTAAAAGGTATAATATATTGTGTACCTATCACACATCCTTTCTGCGTGTATTAAAGACAACCCTTCCCAGAGACAGTATTTTTATTTTACAGATGAACAAACCAGGGCTCAAAGAGGTCAGGTGTTCTGACCACAAACACAGCTAATAAAAACCAAAATTGCAATTCAATTCAATTCAAATTCAGATCTGTGTCGTTCTCAAAAACATTTTGCTAACCTGTCTTAAATGAGGACAAGGGACCAAACTAAACTACAGAGTGGCAAAGATAAAAACACACGTCTTTCCTTCAGGCAGTCTAAGGACAGAAAGATAGGTCAAGATGGTCTCCTATGCTGTGGGAAGGATAGGGAAATCCTCAGAAAAACGGGTCCAAACACTTAACTCTTAAAAATGTCATCATAAGTCCTATCATCTCCTTAACAACTAACTGCTTAATTTATCAGGAAACACTACTTCCCTCATATATCTAGACTTAACATATTACAAAGGTACCGAGTTATCTACTTGCAGAATACCAGACATCTTAAACAGAGGTATGAGGGAAATACACACAGAGTTTAAGGAGCCATCCTTAAAAATCATGGGGTGGGGAGGGGTTGACACATGCAGGCCAATAAACTCCCCACCAAACTAGGGGGAAAAATCTTGCCAATTTGCTAAGTTTTAGTATCTCTGAAAACATTACGATTTCATGAGCAAAATATATTATGCTCATTACATATCTATTACTAACTGAGCAACTCTATTAAAATGAGAGATGAGAGGATGGCTTGAGACCAGGAGTTCGAGACCAGCCTGGCCAACGTAGTGAGACTCTGTCTCTATTAAAAAAAAAAAAATTAAAATAATATTCATTACTTCTCATCCTTGGTATTTTTTCAGAATTTTCCTCATGTTTAATCCAACGCCAGGCTCTCCAACATAAGGGAAGTATTTTAAAGCGAAGCATTGCTTATATTCCTGGTAACTGTCAGAACCACATATACTGTACCATAACAATCCTAAGAGTACCTGCTGGCATTCCTGAAGCACTTCAGATAGTAACACCATTCATCACCCTCAGGCCAGTTTTAGAGATGAGAAAAATAAAGAAGGGGCACTAGGCTCTCCACGACACAGACACTTAGGTCCTACAGTTCCTCAAAGGGGAGGGCCCCAACTGTCTTGGTCTTTTTATTAATCGTCACCACCCCGCCTCATGCCTTTGTAGACATTTTTTCCTTAATTACCTCTTCTCATGAAATTTGGATACCACAGATGAAATACATATATATTTATGTACTATATTGTATATCTGTGCTTTATGCATAGAGCTGGGTTTTGTTTCTTCACCCTGCAAGACCAAATTTCAATCCTTTGTGGGAAAAATCAAGATCTAGCTCATTCACTCCACCAAATCACTCAGAACACACAAGTCAGAAACCATGAACAATTTGGGAGCCAAGAGGTAGTTTTTGATGTGTTTGTTGGTTTTGCCAATAAGCAACAGATACAAGAACTTAATTTTCACTTTATCCCTGTTCTAGTATTTTTAATTGCTGGGTGTTAGAAAAACAGAAACAAAAGTTCTACCGGTTGTAAAGTTTATTCCACTGGCCTCATTAGGTACATGGGCTTTGTCTTACTTTAAAAATTCTAAAACTATACATGCTGCCACTCACAATATCATGCTTTTGTGTTCAAAATCTAGCCAGCTTGCTCTGCTCCTGTGTGGGTACCTAAGTACAAGGGTGTGTGGGCCAATATTAAAGGGGCAGAACAGCTCCCCACCTCCAGCCAAGCTCATCCAATTACTAATATGACAAATACTGACAGCCAAATAAAGTACTACAGTTAAATGCTAAAGGCTTTCCCATTTTGGGGGTGGAGGAAGGAAGAGGGGTAAGTCTAGGGAATGGAAAGGAAAAAAATTACAACTGTTTGAGGCGGGTAATAAAAGGAGACAGAAGTGAGAATCAGCATTCTAGGTGCCCAGCGGAAAGTATAAAAACGCTTTTAAAAGCCCAGCAGACAGTTTGTTCTGGACACCATACTTCATAATCTATTCCTGTCACAAAGTATGTGTATCTGTTTAATTTGGGGAAAAGGGAAGGTTACTTTCCATCCCATTGATCTCCCTGGTTTCTAACTTTAAGAGCCAAGAATCCCTTTCTCAAAGACAGGGCAGCATCTCACCTAAATTCTCTTCTTTGGTCAATGTATGCCCCGTACCCACCCATAAATAAGGAACTGCCAGGTTACCTCCAAAAGCAGTTACAGAGGACAGGCCACTTTGACTTCTACTCATTCTAATTTCATTTTCTGCTTCTAAACTTTCTCCATGGAGTATCTTTTCCATTTTGGAAAGCTATGTGGATTGTAGAGAGGACAGTGATAGACATATTATCTGACTATTATTTCAGGAACCCAAGAGTACAACAAATGCAAGGAATGTTCTACTCTATTTGCAAAATGCTTTACTAAGTCTCACGCTTATTAAATCATAACTCAATTTTTACTGAGCTTAAGAGCCAATGAGCTAAAGAACACAAAGATACAGTTAATGTGTGTGCATCAAAAAGTCAGTAACATATGACTGGTCAAGTCTGACAATGGCCTCTTGGCTTCAGAGTCAGTAGAACTGCTTCCACAATGTGGCTCCTCTTGAAAAGTCTGCCATTCCTCAAGGTTTGCTTTTTGATATTGTTCTAACTCTAGAGTTTCACTTTAGAAAAGAGCCCACCTCTGCACAAACTTCATTACTGCCTATATTCTACTTGGATATGCCCAAATCTCTGTAGCCCAAACCAACATATCCAACAGCCCAATACATCTCTTTCCCCTGTCTCACAAGAACCACCAACTTAACCATAGCCAAATGGAACTCAGTATATTCCAAAAAATATTCTATCTCGCATATTACTTTGCCCAATTAATAGTACCCACAGCCACCAAGTTGCCTTGTACATTGCCTCTACTAGTGAACTCGAACCAACTGGGCTTAAATCACCAGTCCCAGGGCTTAAATCGCCAGCTCATGTCCTTCACAGTAGTGGCTGTGGTTTTATTACATACCTATATAGACACACTCAACATGTATGAGAAATGAGTTAGTCTCTCCTTTAATAAACAGCAGCTTACATTTATTAAAGATTTATTATGTACCAGAATTCATGACAAATTAGGCCATTTCATCCTCACAACTCTGTAAGGTGTATAGGTATTGTACCATTTTACAGATGAAGAATCTAAGGTCCACCCAGAAAAGAACAGATACCTTGCCCAAGGAGACAGAGCTTACAAATGGAAGAGGCAGGATTGGAACCCAGGTCTGACCAATTCCAGAGTCCATGTGTGTAACGACGATGTAAACCTCCCTGTGTTGTTTTATACCATCTTTAATAGACCCCCAAAGACCATTGTTCATACTATTTCTGACCAGTATTTCCTATAATCAGTCATCTAATAGCTTTCTATTAGGGTTGTCTATTTTTTGCAGCTGTAGGGTATGAAGTTACTTCAGATTTAAGACTGTTATGGACAATGAACTCAGAATAACAGAATTACTCTAAACTGCTTCAAAGACAAGTATCTAGTACCAATCAAATCTTTCCACTCTATCCAAACATAAAAATACAGCCAAGCAGAAACAGGCAGTCTTCTGAAGTTCACTTAGGAAAAAAATCTACTAACTACTTATTTACTTAGGTCAATCCTCAAAGGGAAAAAAGTCTCTCATTTTTCAGAAGGCAGAGCAGTCAGAAAACATCAAAATTGTTTTTATTTGGTAGTTTTGAGCCTAATACCCAAACTTCTCATGGCAGACCATGAAGAGTAAAATCAAATGAATCTTGTACTGGCCCCATCTTTATTTTTAGGACATTCTCTGGCAGTTCCAGTATCAAATGATTGCTATAATGAGAATATGTGAGCTCCGCAAGCTGGCAGGTGTCCGACAGCAACCCCAGTGCAGCTCCATCTGCTGCCCACCCAGATGCTTATGCTGCCAGTGAGAAAAGTCCATCGGGGGGTAGAAACCAACGGTTCATCTTATGCTAGATCTCCTATGGTTAACTTTTTCAAAACAAAACAAAAAACAAAACCCCCGAAACCTCTAAATTAGAACCATTTAAATCTTCCTGGACAGAACAACCTTATATCCAGGAAATTCTAAACCCTACTTTAATCAATTCTACTTTGCTATAAATAATGGTATAGAAATGTAAGTTATTCTCTTACTCAGAAAAAATCAGTTTTGCATTTTTAATAGAAGTGAAACACAGAAGACTCGATAGGCACAGAGTGGACAGGTTATTCTGGTAAGAAGATGACTTAAAAGGTTCACCCTATACAACTGTGGTAGTAATGGATTGCTTGGTTTAACTTGAAAAGGAACATTTGGTACAATCTATATCAAAGCGAAAAAGTTCAAATTAAAGTACAACAAAGAAAAAAAAAAGTACAATGAAACTATGGGGGACAGAAAGAAAATGATGAGTGAAAGGGGAAAAATTATCTTATAATAAAAGATAAAACAGAAGTAATTAGGAACAATTAATAACCAGTGGGTGCCCAGGGGTTGCTCAGGAGCACCAAAAAGATGAACAGAAGGGCTAGAGGAATGGATTTCGCACTCAGCATGCCCAACCCAACCAATCAGCTACCCATGTCTCCCCTTCTATTGAAACTGCCCATTTCTATCAGTAAAAATATCACTTTTCACACTATTTCCCCCTCTTTCTGTCTTTCACAGTCGTACCTAATCACATGCCAAGTCTTATTTTTCCTTTAAAACACATGTAAATACAACAAGGACATTTACCTAAGCATTATTTTATTAGTGCGAGATGGAAAGAAAACATCCTAAAATGTGCAGTAGAAAAAGTTAAATAAAATTATAGTGCATTCGTATAATGAAATACCCTGCAGCCATTACAAATGCTACTTCAAGGCAGAACTTGAAAAAATCATGGAGATGGTAAGCTCGAGCCCTGATCAAATCTTATCTGATCTCCATACTAACTTTCAACTTTTTGATTATGTGAGCCAATACACACATAACTTGACTATGTAGGCCAGTATGAGTAGCACAGTCTGTTACCTGCAAATAACTGTTGCTTAACACAATGGGAAAATGTTTATTTTTCAAAAAGGCAAGTTATATACAGTATGATCCCTACTTTTAAAATGCCCAGGACAGGCAAGATGGCTCACATCTGTAATCCCAGCACTTTGGGAGGCCAGCACAGGCGATCGCTTGAACCCCAGGAGTTTGAGATCGGCTTCCAAAAATACAAAAAAAAAAAGGTCAGGTGCAGTGGCTCACATCTGCAATCCCAGCACTTTGTGAGGCTGAAGTAGATGGATCACTTGAGCCCAGGATTTCAAAACCAGCCTGGGCGACATGGCAAAACCCTATCTCTATTTAAAAAAAAACAAAAATTAGCGTGCGCCTGTCATCCCAGCTACTCAAGAGGCTGGGGTGGGAGAATGATCTCTGAGCCCAGGAGATGGAGGCTGCAGTGAGCCAAGATCGCATCACTGCACTTCAGCCTGGGTGTCAGAGCGAGACCTTATCTCAAAAAACCAGAAAGTAATTAACAAATATTTTTTCCCTGAAAATAGCCAATGGAAAAAAAAAATACTTCTTAAATCAATAACTAGATCACCAATAAACTTAAAATTTCCAGGTAAAATTTTCTGTGATATATACTAACAAAAACCCAAAAAAGAAGAAAAAAACCATATGCAAGGCTTCAGTACATGAGGGTCTTACAATTTAGATGTGAAAATTCTCACCTGAATCTATCATTTAAATTAAGGTTTACTGTAACCAGTTTAGAAAGCCTATGGTAATGGGATCTAGTATTTGTCACAAAGGTCATAATCAGACCCATTGCTCCTTTTTTCCCTCTCCAGGACAGCGTCTTACTGTCACCCAGGCTACAGTGCCCTAGCTTGATTATGGCTCACTGGCAGCTTTGACCTCTCGGGCTCAAGGGATCCTCCCACCTCAGTCTTTGGAGTAGTTGGGACTACAGGTGTGCACTAACACACCCAGCTAATTTTTTAAAAAACTTTTTGTAGAGATAGAGTTTTGCTGTGCTGTTCACATTGGTTTTGAATTCCTGGGCTCAAGGGATCCTCCCATCTCAGCCTCCCAAAGTGGTGGGATTACAGACCTGAGCCACTAAGCTGGGCCATTTACCCTCTTTTTAAGGGAGATCATGAGGTAGAAATTGCCTAGAGCAATAAAGTCTCCGAAGTGACTCACGTTTCTCAATGGTAAGGCTGTTTCTTGCTGAGGAATATGCATAAAGAAGTCACCTTGAAAGAAATGAGTTCAGCGCTCTATTGTTGACTTGATACAGTAGTGGGCAAAGATTCTAAACTATCCACAGTATTTTTAGTCAGACTTTTTCCTGTGGTTTTAGCATTCAGCCTCCTACTTTCCCCAATTAGATAATTTGTAACTTACTCATTTCTGTTAATGGCACCCGTATTTCCTTGGCCTCAAAGCCCTGGAATCCTCTAGCTAAACAGAATGTCACATCTAATCATTAAATCCTGTTATTTCTTCTTCTTGAAACACCTCCTAGATTTTTTGTTTTGTTCTTTTGGGTTTTTTTTGAGATGGAGTCTCGCTCTGTAACCCAGGCTGGCGTGCAGTGGGGTCTTATCAGCTCACTGCAACCCCCACCTCCCAAGCGATTCTCCTGCCTCAGCCTCACGGGTTCAAGCAATTCTCGTGCCTCAGCCTCTGGAGCAGCTGGGATTATAGGCATCCACCACCATGCCTGGCTATTTTTTGTAGAGACGGAGTTTTGCCATGTTGGTCAGGCTGGTCTCAAACCCCTGACCTAAAGTGATCTGCTCACCTTGGCCTCCCAAAGTGCTAGGATTAAAGACATGAGACACTGCGCTCAGCTTTTTAAATATTTTTTTAAAGATAGTGTCTCGCTCTGTCACTCAGGCTGGAGTGCAGTGGTGAGATCATAGCCCACTGCAGTCTCAACCTCCTGGGCTCAAGTGATCCTCCCACCACAGACTCCTGAGTACAGGAGGACTGTGGGACTATAGGCACATGCCACTGTGCCCAGCCCATTTTTTTATTTTTACTTTTTAGAAACAGGATCTCACAATGTAGCCCAGGCTGGTCTTGAATTTGGCTCAAATGATTCTCCAGCCTCGGACTCCCAAAGTGCTGGGATTATAGGTATGAGCCATTGCACCCAGATAATATGACTCTTTTCCATTTCCACTAACATACTATGGCTTCTTATATACTTGCTGTTTTAAGTGCTTCCATATTTCAGTTAGTATAATCCTCACAACATCTAATGAGGCAAGGACCATTATTATCCCCATTTTTTCAATGAGGAAATTCTGACACAAAGAAGTTAAAAAAAAGGGCCGGGCATGGTGGCTCACGCCTGTAATCCAAGTACTTTGGAGGCCAAGGAGGGTGGATCACCTGAGGTCAGGAGTTTAAGACCAGCCTGACCAACATGGTGAAACCCCGTCTTAAAAAAAAAAAAAAAAGAAGTTTAAAAAAAAAAAACTTGCTCAACATGATCATGGCAAATGGCACAGCCAAAGTTTGAACCCAGATAATTTGGCTCCAGTCTGGGTCCTCTGTATCTGGCTTCTCCTCTACTTCAATCCATACTGCTCAAAGTCATCTTTCTAAAATACAGCCTTGGTATATAAAAGAACATCTTAGAAATTTATTAATTAATGATTGTCCTCATTTTACATCAACTTACCACTAGACATTCCACACCTAGGAATTCACAATGGGATATATCTAAAGTAACGTATTTAAATGATTTCAGGCTGGAACAGGAGTAGCTGCACGATGTTCCAGCAAAACTGAAGGTTTCTTTACACCACAGTCCATGCACCAAAGATATGAATATTTAAGAAGGCAAAATATAAGAAAAATATAAAATTTATAAAATGTATTCCTTTGCGGCTCTGAGCTCAGCTGTTAAGTCAGAATGTGAGACCGAGACAAGGACTCTGGATGGATAGGTATGAGCTACACTGGTCAAAAACTGTTTCTAGGCTGGGTGAGGTGGCTCATGCCTGAAATCCCAGCACTTTAGGAGGCTGAGGTGGGCTGATCACTTGAGGCCAGGAGTCAAGACCAGCCTGGGCAACATGGTGAAACCCCATCTCCACCAAAAAATAAATATAAAAAAATTAGCCAGTCATGGTGGTGCATGTTTGAAGCCCACAGCTACTGGGGAGGCTATGGCAGGAGAATCACTTGAACCCAGGAAGCAGATGTTGCAGTGAGTCGAGATCGTGCCACTACACTCTAGCCTGGGCAACAAAGACTGTCTCAAAAAATAAATAAATAAATAAAAATAAAAACTGTTTTTGACTCTGGCTGATGGTATTCAAGAACTTACTGACTCTGATGCAAATGTACCTACCACTACTAGAAAAACAACTCAAAGCATATATGCTCCTTTGCCTGAAGGATGGCATTACTTACTCAAACATGGACCATCACAGTACTAATGAAGAGTCAGGGATACTCAATGAATGAATGCTTAAAAGTGATGCTCAGACTTGAGGCAATGGCTAAAGCCAGGTCCCATGAGAAATGCAAATTCATTATTTTGTGACTATCATATGGTTAGCATATTAACAGAGGTCACTGATGCTCCAAGGGGGGTCACGTTGAAGCTCCAAGTTTGCCACCAATATTCATATACCCGAAGAGCTGGCTCCTATGGGCAAATTTAAAAAGAGATATTGGTGCCTTGTTGACTGAAACCCACTATTCAAGGCCTGGAAGAACTGAAATGTCAGTTGATGAAAAAATTTTCAGAAGTATGTCAAATCTGTCTGCATGAATTTCAATATGAAGACTTTCCAAACTCTAAGAGAGAATTTGTACCACTTGTTCCTTCTGACTTCAATATCTTGTTCGGTTTGGACAGCTTCCAGGCTGGCTATAGCTATGTCTGGCACCACAAAGCATGCCAGCCAGCCCTAGCTGTGTTGCTAATAAGAGGTCAGAATGCATCTCTGGAAATACAGAGACACAATTAAGACTTCAAACAGCTGTTTGTTAAGCCAAGTGCTCTGGCAAAGCTTGGAAAAACGAAAACCTTCCCCTCAATCCACCTCACTTTCTTAGCAGCAAAGTAAACTCAAGAGAGCCGTCTGATACGAAAGGATTCTTCCCTGGAGGACTTTGGTCCTCTGCAAAGCTGTTCTTTGGTACTTTCTCTAGGGTTATGGGTTGTGTAAACGATGTAAATTAGAACAAATCATCACACTTCCTTCAAACTCTCCCCCGTTGAGTTTGATTCTTGTTTTGTTTTTTTTTTTTTTTTGAGACGGAGTCTTGCTTCGTTGGTCAGACTGGAGTGCAGTGGCGTGATCTTGGCTCACTGTAACCTCTGCCTCCCGGGTTCAAGTGATTCTCTGCCTCAGCCTCCCAAGTAGCTGGAATTATAGGTGCCTGCTACCACGCCCGGCTAATTTTTGTATTTTTAGTACAGACAGGGTTTCACCATGTTGGTCAGGCTGGTCTCGAACTCCTGACCTCGTGATTCGCCCACCTTGGCCTCCCATAGCGCTGCGATTACAAACGTGAGCCGCCACACCCGGCAATTCTTGTTTTTTATACATCTAAAGAATAAAGAACAAATTCAGGTGGGAAAGCCAGTGTGTTCAACACCTCCTTTCATAGTTGATCCTTCTCACTCATGTTTTGACAATCTACTGAAATATAATGCTGCCATGCTGTTGAATGGAACGAATATCCAAAAACAAAAACTGGTGGAAACTTGGAATGTTTATTGGGTAGTGACTTTAAGAAGTAAAAGGGAGGCCAAGTATGGTGGGTCATGCCTGTAATCCCAGTACTTTGAGAGGCCAAGGTGGCAGAATCTCGCTTGAGTCCAGGAGTCCGAGACCAGTCTGGGCAACATGGCGAGACCTCATCACTACAAAAATAATAAAAATAAAAATTAAAAATAACACTGATTAAATATTTGTTAGATTATAAACAGAGTAAAGTGTAATTATACTTTACAAAGACTCAAAAAAAACAAAAGTACGTTAAGAAACCTAACCAAGGTGCTGGCAAGAAAAATAAAGGAATAAAAAAACTACACAGAAAATTCAAGAGTTCCTATTTCTGGTCTGTCACCTAAATAAAGGCAAAAGACCTGAGGCAATGTAAGAAACTAAAGGTGAACTCTGGCAGGACAACACTGAGTGACACTAAGAAAATATCAACTATAGACTTAGTTCACACTGAGTAGGATGAACATGGTGTGAATTTCCTCCCTTCCTGCCTCCAACACATTAAACTACTATGTTGCTAGGTACTGTGTAAGATGCTGATATAGGAACCTACTGCAAACTGGAGAAACAAAAACACACTGTGGCAAGAGGTACACAATGGTGCTCAGGGGCAGCAGAGGGGAACCTGAGGGAAGAGAAGAACACCTAGAAAACCTGCTGGAGACTGGGTCTGTTCTGAGTAACAAGAGGTGGCCAAGGCACATAAATGCTAAAGGTTACACCAGACAAAAAGGAACAACATGACTGAAGACCAGAAATATGAAATAGCCCAGAGGTCAGGGAAAACAAGCAACTAACTGAAAATTGTCAAAATTTTGCTTAAATATAGAAACTAAGATCACCCAACCAATTATTTCTGACATTACTAGCAAAAAATGTTGACCAATAAAACACTGTAGAGCTTTCTGGATGAGGATAGCAAATTATACAAAATTCTGGTGCAAGTTAACACAAAGAATTAAAATGACTATCTACAATAAGAGTAAGACTTTGCCGAAGATTATTTGCGTAAAACAGAGTTCTGAAAAGAAAACACAATAATTATGGTTTTGTTAAATTCAAAGAAATGCTGCCTCTGCTCTCTGGATATGTCTCAGATGCTGCTGTCTGCACATTTAGCTCAAGACCACATTACACATCCAATGACACAAGGCACCCAAATTAGAAGAGAAAGCACTAGACTCGAGAACATCTTACAGGTCACCCCCAAACAGTGAGCCTATAAGAAGAACTCTTTTATTTCCACGAGTGAAGATGCAGAACTAGCTGCAACAGGTTCCCAGTATCTATCTGCCTCTCCACAGGCTGGAGGTGGAAAAGGTGAAGGGGGTCTGGGAAACAAGCGTTCACAACGAAAGGGAACAGTGCAGACAGGGAAGGGGCTCATGAGAAAGGGAACACCTCATCCCAATTCTACTTCTAGTCCATAGCAGTACTTTACTTTCCCACTCCCAATTCTGCCCAAGGGCCTCACCTCCAACAACAATAATCACCAACAGTTATAATGAGAAGGGAAGACATGATTCCTAGCATTTCAAAGTGGAACACAAATACTTCAAGCATGAAAACAGTTAGTCCAGAAACCCTGGTGATGTTCTACAGCAGGGCTGTCCAATGACACTTTCTGCATATGTCCTGTATCTGCACTGTCCAATAGAGTAGAGCCACTAGCCACTCACAGCCACTGAGAACTTGAAATATGGCTAAATTGGTGAATTTTTAACCTAATATAAATTTAAATAGCCATCTAAGCTAGGGGCTACAGTACTCAACAGTGCAGCTTAGAGTACTATGTAACTATCAGGCACATGCAAGACAAATACTTAGTGGTCTAACCTTAAAACACTATTAATATGCATTTGATGAGAAATAAACCTTCCACAGAAAGATCAATTTACAAGCTTTTAGAAAATAATTTGTCACTACATAGGAACTATCAAAAAGCTAAAAGAACAGATATTTGGCTAGGCACAGTAACTCATGCTTGTATCCCAGCACTTTGGGAGGCCGAGGTGGGTGGATCACTTGCGGTCAGGAGTTCGTGAGACCAGCCTGGTTAATATGGTACAACCAAATCCCTGTCTCTACTAAAAGAACAAAAATTAGCCAGGCATGGTGGTGGGCACCTGTAATCCCAGCTACTCTCGGGAGGCTGAGGCAGGATAATCGCTTGAACCCAGGAGGCAGAGACTACAGTGAACCAAGATTGTGCCACTGCACTCTAGCCTGGGGGACAAGAGACAGACAGACAGAAAGTCAGTCAGTCTACTTCCACAGAGTATTTCCTTAAGCAAGAGTTTGCTGGGGGCATGAAGTCTGGAGGTGCTTATCTACAGACTTTTACAGAATGTAAAAGAAGTGTCATACATATTCTGAAGCTCTTGCACATGCCATGCCGTTATCAATATGGCTCACATCTACTTTTATAACTCTGCCAAACACATTGAAAGGCAATTTAACTTCCAAGTTTAAGTGTTCTAGGACAAGTCCAACATCTCTTCAGAGTTGACAGTAAGCTTGGCTAATGTTAGAAACCAAAGTCCTCAGTAAGTCAGCCATATCTGCATGGACAAAGCAGTCCTGAGTGCTGCTAAATTATCTGAGAAAACTTTTCAACACTCACGTCTTACTAAGTCTGTTTCATTCAGAACATTCCATATACATCTTTAGCAAAGCTCTTAAAACAGTGTATTTATTAAATTTCACATTTTTTTTTTTGAGACAGAGTCTCACTCTGTCGCCCAGGCTGGAGTACAATGGTGCGATCTTGGCTTACTGCAACCTCCACCTCCTAGGTTCAGGTGATTCTTCTGCCTCAGCCTCCCGAATAGCTGGGACTACACGCATGTGCCACCACATCCGGCTAATTTTTTTGTGTTTTTAGTAGAGACAGGGTTTCACCATGTTGGCCAGGCTGGTCTCAAACTCCTGACATCGTGATCCACCCGACTCGGCCTCCCAAAGTGCTGGGATTACTGGGGTGACCCACTGCACCCGGCCAAATTTCACATCTTTAATTCTGCTCTTAGTATCAACCTTAGCACTAAACACAGTACCCTTTGCTTAGGAGATACTAAAAATTTGTTGCTATAATTCATCAAGGTACTGGACAAGCAGTCTTAAGAATTCATCAAAGCCAGGTGCGGTGGTTCATGCTTGTAATCCCAGCACTTTGGGAGGCCGAGGTGGGCGCATGACCTGAGGTCAGAAGTTTGAGATCAGCCTGGCCATTATGGTGAAACCCTGTCTCTACTAAAAATACAAAAATTAGCTGGGCACAGTGGCAGACACCTGTAATTCCAGCTACTCAGGAGGCTGAGGCAGGAGAATCGCTTGAACCTGGGAGGCGGAGGTTGCAGTGAGCTGGGATCACGCCACTGAACTCCATCTGGGCGACAGAGTAAGACTGTGTCTTAAAAAAAAAAAAAAAAAAAAAAAAGGCTGGGTGTGGTGGCTCATGCCTGTAATCCAAGCACTTTGGAGGCCAAGGTGGGTGGATCACCTGAGGTCGGGAGTTTAAGACCAGCCTGACCAACATCGTGAAACCTCATCTTTATTTAAAAAAAAAAAAAAATCATCAAAATGCTACATTTGGCTGGACACAGTAGCTGACACCTGTAATCCCAGCATTTTGGAAGGTCAAGGTGGGTGGGATCATTTGAGCTCAGGAGTTTGAGATCAGGCTGGTAACATGGCAAAAACCTATAGCTACAAAAGAAAAAAAAATAGCCGGGTGTGATGACGCATGCCTGTAGTCCTAGCTACTTAAGAGGCTGACGGGGGAAGATCGCTGGAGCCAGGAGACTGAGTCTGCAGTGAGTCATGATGACGCCACTGCATTCCCAGAGCGAGACTGTCTCAAGAAGAAAAAAGCCAGGTGTAGTGGCTCATGCCTGTAATCCCAGCACTCTGGGAGGCCGAGGCGGGTGGATCACAAAGTCAGGAGTTCAAGACCAGCCTAGTCAGTATGATGAAATCCCATCTCTACTAAAAATACAAAAATTAGCCAGGCATGGTGGCAGCACCTATAGTCCCTGCTACTTGGGAGGCTGAGGCAGGAGAATCACTTTAACCCAGGAGGCGGAGGCTGCAGTGAGCCAAGATCGCGCCACTGCACTCCAGCCGAGGTGAGAGACAGAGAGACTCCATCTCAAAAAAAAAAAAAAAAAAAAAAGAAAGAAAGAAAAAAAAGCTACCACTATCATGACATTCTCATACAACTCTATATGGCATACACTCTGCATGGCATTCAGATTCATGCACTTAAATAATTCTATTTCTTTTGCTTTTTTTGAGATGGGGGGTCTCATTCAGTTGCTTAGGTTATACTCCAGCCTGGGCGACGGAATGAGACCCCATTTCTATTAAAAACAAAAAGTGGCCAGGCGCAGTGGTTCGTGCCTGTAATCCCAGCACTTCGGGAGGTCAAGGCAGGAGGACTACTTGAGATCCTGAGTTCGATCACGGCTCACTGCAGACTCAAACTCCTGAGCTCAAGTCATCCTCCTGCCTCAGCCTCCTGAGTAGCTGGAACTGCAGATGTGTGCCACCACAACTTGGCTAATTTAAACATTTTGTACAGATGAGGCTCACTTTGTTGCCCAGGCTGGTCTCAAACTCCTGGCTTTAAGGAATATTCTCCTGCCTCAGCCTCCCAAAGTGCTGAGAATGCAGGTGTGAGCCAGTTAGCCTGACCTACATAATTCTATCACTATACTTCTTAAGCCAATCATCACATCACATTCTATGTCTGATCTTTCATGTTCTCAATTGGATACAAGTCCACAAAAGCTCACTTATTCTTTCCTATAATTGCTGATTATGTATTATGATGAATTTCATGGTAATTAAATGCATTTCAACACAAGTTTCAAAAAAAAATAATTAACCAACAGATCTAACAACATCTATAGAAGACACTACCCAACAACAGCAGAATAAAAATCTATCGCAAGCACAGGGGAGAACATTCTCCAGGACAAAAAACACAGGCCATAAAACAAGCCCCAATAAATCTGAAAGGATTAAAGTCATACAAAGTATGTTCTACAACCACAATAAAAATAGAAATCGACCGAGTGCAGGGACTCACACCTATAATCTCAGCACTTTGGGAGGCCGAGGCAGGCAGATAGCCTGAGCTCAGGAGTTCGCAACCAGCCTGGGCAACATGGTGAAACCCCATCTCTACCAAAATACAAAAAATTAGCCAGGTGTGATGGTGTGTACCTGTATGTAGTCCCAGCTACTCGGGAGACTGAGGCAAGAGAACTGCTTGAACCCGGGAGGTGGAGGTTTGATCCATGCCAAGTAAGCCAAGATTGCACTACTGCACTCCAGCCTGGGGGCAGAGTGAGACTCTGTCTCAAGAAAAAAAAAAAATTACCTGGGCCTGGTGGTATGCACCTGTAATCCCAGCTACTCAGGAGGCTAAGGCAAGAGAATCTCTTGAACGCAGGAGGTGGAGGCTACAGTGAGCTGAGACTGCACTGCTGCACTTTAGCCTGGGCAACAGAGCAAGACTCCGTTTCAAAAAAAAAATGACTAGCTGAAGCATGAACTTCTACTGATTGCCTTGCACATAGACATTTTTAGCCTATATAACATAATCTGTTCTCCAGGTGGATAGTGCCAGAATTTAAATAATAAAAAAAAAAGTAATCTGTAACCAACGATACCATCCAATGCAAAAAAGACAACTTTGGCATGAGGACTCCCCTTCCTTCTTTTAAACTTTCCTATAAAAACCTTTCACAGGCCAGGCTAGGTGGCTCACACCTATAATCTGTAATCCCAGCACTCTAGGAGGCAAAGGTGGGAGGATTGCTTGAGCCCAGAAATTGGAGACAAGCCTGGGCAACATAGTGAGACTCCATCCCTACCATAAAAAAACAAAAAAAACAAAAACAAAAAACCACATAGTTGGGCATGGTGGCAGACACCTGTAGTTCCTGATATGAGGAGACTAGGGTGGGAGGATCAATTGAACCTGGAATGTTGAGGCTGCACTGAGCCATGATTGTACCACTGCACTCCAGCTTGGGTAATATAGAGCTAGACCCTGTCTCAAAAAGATAAAGAAAGCCCTTCACAGCTGGGCCCAGTGACTCACATCTATAATCCCAGATACTTGGGAGGCTGAGGTGGAGGATCACTTGAGACTAGCCTGGGCAACATAGTAAGACCCCCCCTCTCTACAAAAAAAATTAAAAGTTACGTTTTTTAATATAATATAGGGTATGGTGGTGCACATCTGTAGTCCCAGCTACTCAAGAGGCTGAGGTGAGATGATCACTTGAGCCCAGGAGTTCAAGGCTGCAATGAGCTATGGTGGGCTGTACTCCGATCAAGGGCAACAAAATGAGACCCCATTTGTATTAGAAACAAGTGGCCAGGTACAGTGGTTCATGCCTGTAATCCCAGCACTTTGGGAGGGAAAGGCGGGAGGACTGCTTGAGACAATGCGTTTGAGACCAGCCTGGGCAACATGGCGAGATCTTGTTTCTACAAAAATATAAAAAGTCAGTTGGGCATGGTGGTGCTCACCTGTAGTCCCAGCAACTCAGGAGGCTGAGACAGGTGACTCACTTGAACCTAGGAAGTTGAGGCTGCATTCCAGCCCAGGCAATAGCGCAAGATGCTGTCTCAAAAAAAATTTTTTTTAAAAGGCCAGGTGTGGTGGCTCGTGGATGTAATCCCAACACTTTGGGAGACCAAGGCAGATGGATTACTTGAGGTCAGGAGTTCTAGACCAGCCTGGCCAACATGGTGAAACTCTGTCTATACTAAAAATACAAAAATTAGCCAGTTGTAGTGGCACATGTCTGTAGTCTCAGTTACTAGGGAGGCTGAGGTGGGAGAATTGCTTGAACCCGGGAGGTAGAGAATGCAGTTAGCCAAGATCACACCACTGCACTCTAGCGTGGGTGACAAAGCAAGACTCTAAAAAGGAAAACAACCCACAAAGAAACAATTAGCAAAACAAAAAAATCTTTCACCTTCTGGCAGACTTCAGAAAACCCCCAGGTCTGCTGGTGTGTCTTCCCAGGTCGATTCTCATTTGCCAGGCCTTCCAATAAACCTTTATGAAATTAATTCTGCCTCAACAGCCTTAATTTCTGTTGACAATATAAAAGCCAAAGCCAGGCCAGGTACAATGGCTCACACCTGTAATCCCAGCACTCTGGGGAGGCCGAGGCAGGTGGGTCACCTGAGGACAGGACTTCGAGACCAGCCTGGCCAACATGGTGAAACCCTGTCTCTACTAAAAATACAAAAATTAGGTGGGGTGTGGTGGCAGGAACCTGTAATCCCTGCTACTTGGGAGGGTGAGACAGGAGAATCACCTGAATCTGGAGGGCGGAAGTTGCTGTGAGGAGAGCTCTCGCCACTGCATTCCAGCCTGGGCAACAGTGTGAGACTCCATCTCAAAAAACCCAAACGCAAGTTATACAAGATTAATTTTTCATTAGGTTACCTGAGGATATGCAGGTGAGAGGCATGTCCTTTTTGCCAGGCCTTTAATATCTTAACAGGGAAGGGATGAAGTGAGGGAAATATATATAGAAATTTCACACATGAACATACAACACTAACAAACTCACAGCTAAATATGAAAATTGCTACTAGAAACTTTAAAGGTAACAACTGTTTGGGCAGATAACAGGGCTCTGAGCAGATACAGTGTGACTTTCCAAGTTCATGAACAACTCAAGTATTAGTTCTTCTCCATCAGTAACCTAAATATAGAAGGAGACCAACCAATTAATTAAGGGAAGGCTTCCAGGGTCTACCAGTTCTCACTTCTAATATTAAATGAGGCCATTAGTTACAAATTCACTGGGATATATGACGTAGACTACTTTAGCAAAAAGTTTTGGAAAATTCACACAAATCTCAGGTTCACGATCTGTTCTGATTTAGCTTTAATATTTTGAGAAAAGTCTTAATTACTATATTTTCTCTAAGAGCCTGACACAGAAATCCTGAGCTACCGCCATTTTCTAAAGAAGCACACTTTAACAGAAATCCCATTCTCTCTCTAAAGATGAAGCATCTGCTTACTTTCATTACAAAATTTTGAATATGCATGCATTATGTTTCATTGTATCCAGAACCACAATAATAGTAGCTATGGCTATATGCATTAAATGTTTTTTTTCTGAAAGGTTACAGAAAACCTGAATAGTGATTTTCTTTGGGAAGAAGGTTTGGCATATAAATTTTCTAATAATGAGTGAGACATTTATTTATTTGCTTACTTAATTTCAAAATTGTTATCTGGGGCATCAGGAGGGAATATGACCTAGCTTCTTTTACACTTTTTCTGTTAAATGATTCTAATAAAAATTTTAAAAGAATTAAATTAAAAAGACACTTGATTTCAGCTTTGCACAGTGGCAGTATTGTAGCCCATGAGGTTTATCCAAGGTGTGATTATTGCTAACTGAAAACTTTTCCCATATACCCCCGCCATTACGACTCGAAAGATAGTTGGCATTGGCAATTTTTGACAGTCTCTATGGAGACTGAATTATAAAAAAAAAAAAAAAAAGACACTTGATTTCTTTAAAAAAAAAAAAAAAGACAGGGTCACACTATCACACAGGCTGGAGTGCAGTGGGGCAAACATAGCTCACTGTAGCCTCCACCTCCTGGGCTCAAGCAATCTTCCCACCTTAGCCTCCCAAGTAGCTGGGACTACAGGCATGCACCACCAAACCTGGCTAATTTTTTTTTAAATCTTTAGTAGAGACAAGGTCTTGCTATGTTGCCCAGGCTGGTCTTGAACTCCTTGGCTCATGTGGTCCTCCCAAAGTGCTAGAATTACAGGTTACCTGCCCTGGTCACTTGATTTCTTAATGCATGACAAATAGCTAAAACACATTATCAATTTCAGATCATTGTCTTTTAATTATACTTTTTCAATGCCAAGCATTCTATAAAAATTAATACATAATAAATGCAGGACAGCTAGGAAGGAGAAACAGATACATGAACCTCTGGAAAACTGTAATTTGTCTGCATCAGTAATTTTAATACAATGTGGAAACTGACCTAAGTCAAAAAGTAAGTACACAAGAAAGCATATAACATTACTTTCACATCCCATTTGGGGAAAAGATAATCGAGATATAACTAGAAATCTAGATAACAAGACCAGTTTTAGGTCTAATCTGTTTATCCATAGAGAAAATAGCTGAACATGTTATGTCTTTAGTTCATCATCTTAGATTATCAAACTGTCTATGTGATAGCCTTGTACAATGTAGAAGATGATGTACTGCTTACACCAAGAAGAGTTTTAATAGGAAAGAAGTTTGCTCCATGAAGCTGTGCAGAGCGATTTTTTTTTCCCCTTACAAGAAAGCAAAACAGGCCCTAAAATAGTTGTTGACTTGCAAACTGACATCTAGAAAACTACTGTAGTGATTTTGTTTTTTACTGCCTTTTCTGATTACAAAACTAATATAAGCTTGTAGTAAGAAATTTCCATTATAGAAATGCACACTATAGAAAGTTAAAGTTCTCCATTATCCCTTCATCTAGAGAAAACCAACGGTTACCCAACATCACACTCTTCTTTTTCTTTATATTTCAGTACATGTGAGTGAGGATGTTTCATTAAGTTCCAATATTTTTTCTCAAAAGCTCTCAGCAGAGCCTCCTGGCTTTAAAGCTAAACATTTGCAGCATAAACTAAACAAAGACTGGTTTGTCTGTCTTCCCATCTTGTTCCAAGCATGAGTTAGGATGGATGGTCTCCCCTCTAGAAGATACTCATTTAGTTTAAACAAGACAAATTAAATTATGAATACATGCCAGACTTCTTCTCTACTATCATAATTACTTATTAATTTAATCTGACAAAGCTATAAAAAAACCAAATTAACCACCTAAAACAACAGTACAAAATAAAATGTGCTTCTGAAAAACTGTGTCAAGCATCTTACATGCTGAGGGAAAGATGTTTAATCATCTCACAAATCTGGTTAACATAGTCCTATAAAACACTGTCAAACTTCCAAATAATGTCCTATTGTTAAAAGAGACCAGAGAATGAAGCAAACCTTAGCTGTGCTAATATTATGTATTCTGGCTAGGGATTATGGGCCATTGTCATTTAAAGTTATCTTAAGTAGGTAAGCATTTGTTGAGCCATTCAGACAATCGGACAACACATATATCAAAACTCCCTTGAAATTTTTAACTAAATCATTAACAGAAACAAGTGAAATACACAATAGGCAAATAGTTAAGTCAATTACAGAACATTAACTTCATATGTTATACAACCGCCGAAAATAATAAACTAACATGGAAAAGGGTAAAATATTTTAAATCCCCTGCAATTTGAGGATTATAAAAACGTATACAGGCCAGGCGTGGTGGCTCACACCTGCAATCCAAGCACTTTGGAGGTCAAGGTGGGAGGATCACCTGAGGTCGGGAGTTCAAGACCAGCCTGACCAACATGGTGAAACCTGTCCTTAAATTAAAAAAAAAAAAAAAAAAACTATACATAGGCCGGGCGCGGTGGCTCAAGGCTGTAATCCCAGCACTCTGGGAGGCCGAAGCGGGCAGATCATGAGGTCAAGAGATCAAGACCATCCTGGCCAACATGGTGAAACCCCGTCTCTAATAAAAATACAAAAATTAGCTGGGCGTGATGGCTTGTGCCTGTAGTCCCAGCTACTCAGGAGGCTGAGGCAGGAGAATTGCTTGAACCCGGGAGGCGGAGGTTGCAGTGAGCCGAGACTGTGCCACTGCACTCCAGCCTGGCGCCTGGCGACAGCGAGAGACTCTGTCTCAACAAAAAAAAAAAAAAAAAAAAAAAAAAAAAGTATACATAATGATAAAGCTTAAAAGAGACCTGAAATAGTAAAAATATTGGAATGGAGGGACTTATGCAGAATTTTTAGTTTCCTATCTATTAATGTATGCTAAGGTACTTTTAAATGTTAACGTGAAATGGAAATATTGCTAATAAAATAATCTAAATATATTCTTTTTCCCCAGCACTCCTTTTCAACCATACATAGTTATCTATGAAAATAAAGATGCGCTGGACGCCGTAGCTCACACCTGTAATCCCAGCACTTTGGGAGGCTGAGGCAGGTGGATCACAAGTTTGGGAGTTCGAGGCCAGCCTGGCTAACATAGTGAAACCCTATTCCCACTAAAAATACAAAAAATTAGCTGGGCATGGTGGTGGGCACCTGTAATCCCAGCTATCTCAGGAGGCTGAGGCAGGAGAATCGCTTGAACCAGGGAGGCAGAGGTTGCAATGAGCCAAGATCACGCCTTTGCATTCCAGCCCAGGCGACAGTAAGAGACTCCGTCTCAAAAAAAAAAAAAAAGATTATGAAATAATGACACAAAACGAGACACGAAATAAGCAACATTTTCCAAAACACATACTCATACTCTTTTCTTGTTCTCAGTGAATCCTTCAGTTTCAAGGTCCAAAATACATTTTTTCTCACTTTATTACTAAACTGATACTTTTGCATTTTTCAAAAGAAAAATGTTACCAAGGGCTTCTGCCATTTTGTTAAACCTAGATTTTAAAAGTCCTGAGTTCCTGTAATCCCAGCATTTTGGGAGGCCAAGGTGGGGGTCCTGAGGTCAAGAGATCGAGACCATCCTGGCCAACAATGGCGAAACCCTGTCACTACTAAAAATACAAAAAATTAGCTGGGAGTGGTGGTAAATCCTGTAGTCCCAGCTACTCGGGAAGTAGAGGCAAGAGAATCACTTGAACCCAGAAGGCAGAGGCTGTGATGAGCCAAGATCGCGCCATTGCATTGCAGCCTGGTCACAGAGTGAGACTCCGTCTCAAAAAGAAAAAAGTCCTGGGTAATGTATGGAAACCCTGTCTCAAAAAAAAAAATAAAAAAATAAAAAATAAACAACAACAACAACAAAAGGAATAAAAAGTCCACTGTTAAACTAAAGAATATATTAAATAAAAGCCACTATTAGGTCAGGCATGGTGGCTCACGGCTGTAATCCTAGCAGCATTTTGGAAGATCAAAGCGGGCGGATCACAGGTCAGGAGTTTGAGAACAGCCTGGCCAATATGGTGAAACTCCATCTGTACTTAAAACATAAAAATTAGCCAGGCGTGATGGTGGGTGCCTGTAGTCCCAGCTACTCGGGAGGCTGAGGCAGGCAGGAGAATCTCTTGAACCCAGGAAGGCAGACGTTGCAGTGAGCCAAGATCATGCCACTGCACTCCAGCCTGGGGTGACAGAGTAAGACTCTGTCTTTAAAAAAAAAAGGCAGCCAGGCACAGTGGCTCACGCCTGTAATCCCAGCACTTCGGGAGTTCAAGGTGGGCAGATCACCTCAGGTCAGGAGTTCGAAATCAGCCTGACCAATATGATGAAACCTCGTCTCTTGTCTCTACTAAAACTACAAAAATTAGCCAGGCGTGGTGGCATGCACCTGTAATCCCAGCTACTCAGGAAGGCTGAGACAGGATAATCACTTGAACCCAGGAGGCAGAGGTTGCAGTGAGCCAAGACTGCGCCACTGCACTCCAGCCTGGGCAACAAGAGCAAAACTCTGTAAGAACAAAGAAAGAAAGAAAGAGAGAAAGAGAAAGAGAGAATGAAAGAAAGAAAAGAAAAGCTACTGTTAAAATGAGGGAAAAAATTTTCAATATTTTACTGCTAGTAATTAATATAGGTTGAATATCCCTTATCTGAAACAAGGGACCAAAAGCACTTCAGTTTTTGGATTTTGGAATACTTGCATTTATAGGGGTTGAGCATCCCTAAATCTGAAAATCCAAAATGCTTCAAGAAGCATTTCCTTTGATTGCCATGTTGGTGCTCAAAAAAGTTTCAGATTTCAGATCTTTGGATTATGGATACTCAATATGTAGCTCTTCTGATAAAAATATTAGGACAGAAAGTATAAGAACTACTGCTAGAAACTGGACCAAAGTGGGCTAAGCTTTCTAGCCAAGTAAAGAAGGAAATATTAAGCATTATCTATGGCATCCTTAAGATTTTTAGAAGTTGTTGGGGAAAACCACGCCTATTCTCGCTATTGAGACTGGAGAGCATGTTTACCCATGGGTTCTCACGGAGGGCAGTTAGAGATAACGAAATCATCCTCAATATCCTTGCAGTAGATATTATGAGTTACCCTCAAGGCTTTTTTTACATTCCTTACTGTTAGCCAACTGCATAATCCCAAAGCTTCAGTAAACTAAAGAAACTTACAGGACACAGCATAGGTATCCATCTCTTTATTACAGATGTGTAAGAATGGAAAAAACTCTCCATCAATACGGTGCTTTCAGCTGAGCTCTGGGACAGGGTTCGAACAGTTCTGAGTTTGAGGTAGTAACAGACAACCTTTGGCCAGTTTTATGAATAGAGTCAGGTGACTTAATATTTCCTGAACTGGGAGTCTGGACTAATCACCTCTTATCAATGTTGTGTACCTGAACAGCATTAATAAAACTAAAGCTAGCAATTACTGTCTACTTCATGCTAGTGACTGCTTTAAAACACCAACACAGGCCAGGCATGGTGGCTCACGCCTGTAATCCCAACACTTTGGGAGGCCGAGGCAGTTGGATCATGAGGTCAGGAGTATGAGAATAGGCTGGCCAACATGGTGAAAACCCATCTCTACTAAAAATACAAAAATCAGCTAGGTGTGGTGGTGCATGCCTGTAATCCCAGCTACTCAGGAGGCTGAGGTAGGAAAACAGCTTGAACCTGCGAGGCGGAGGTTAAAGTGAGCCAAGATTGCACCACTGCACTCCAGTCTGGGCGACTGGGCAAGACTCCGTCTCAAAATAAAAACAAAAACAAAAAAAACCCAACACCAAAATATTAGCTATTTTAATCTTCACTATGACCCTAGGAAGGTAGGTAACTGCTGTTCCCATTTTACAGATGACACAACCAAAACACAAAGCCATTCTGTAAATTGCCCAAGGTCACAATGCCAGATCTGTCAGTGGCAGAGCTGGGATTCCAAGCAGGCAGGTCTTGCCTAGAGCCAGTATTCTTTACCACACTTCAGATGTCTCTCATTCCACATTCAGGAGGAGGTGAAATTAAGGGAGTAGCTGCCAAAAAGACAAAGATTTTCCTCAAAAAAGTCATTCTGGGTCACTTTTTCAAATGTCTCAAAGTTTTATGATACTGAGCACGGCCAAGTGAACTTCAGCCTAAAAGATTTAACATCAGGTTAAACCTCAGCCCTTAAAAACAAAACCACCCCTTAGCAGAGCACTTCACTTCCTAGAATATCCTTCAAGGTAAAGTGAGATGCAGAATGTTAACTGCTTACTATCTGAATGTAACTTTTTCAAGAAAAACTGATAGCCAAGCACAGTGGCTAATGCCTGTAATTCCAGCACTTTGGGAGGCTGAGGTAGGGGGATCACCTGAGGTCCATAGTCTAGACCAGCCTGGCCAACATGGTGAAACCTCGTCTCTACTAAATATACAAAAAATTAGCCGGATGTGGTTGCCTGTAATCAGCCTGTATTAGCCCACGCCTGTAATCCCAGCCACTCAAGAGGGTAAGGCAGGAGAATCACTTGAACCCAGGAGGCAGAGGTTGCAATGACCCGAGATCGTGCCACTGCACTCCAGCCTGGGCGACAAAGCGAGAGTCCGTCTCAACAAATAAAATAAAATAAAAATAAAACTCACACATACGTTAAGTAATTCAGTATAAAAGAGTAAAAATTGCCAAGCGTGCTCGCGCGTGCCTATACTCCTAGCTACTTGACAGACTGAGGTGTGAGGATCGTCTGAGCCCAGGAGTTCTGGGCTATAGTGCACTATGCCGATCGGGTGTCCACACTAAGTTCGGCATCAATATGGTGACCTCCCGGGAGTGGGGGACCACCAGGTTGCCTAAGGAGGGGTGAACCGGCCCAGGTCAGAAACAGAGGCTCAAAACTCCCATGTTGATCAGTAGTGGGATCGTGCCTGTGAATAGCCACTACACTCCAGCCTGGGCAACATAGCGAGATCCTGTCTCAAAAAAAAAAAAAAAAAGTAAAAATCATCTGAAAGCCAGTCACTTGGAGATAACAGTTACTTCTTGGGAGATCATTTAGAAGAGATCTATGTATATAATAAAGAAGAAAAAGACAGCAGTTTTTCCTAAATGGCCCTCTCTCTAGCTTAATCTCATTTGTGTACGGAAAGGTTTTATTTATAGGGGCCAGGCACAGTAGCTCGTCTACAACTCCAACACTTTGGGAGGCAGGCTCATCGCTTGAGCCTAGGAGTTCAGGACGAGCCTGGCAACACAATGAGACCTCCTGACTCTATTAAAAAAAAAAAAAAGGAGCAGTGTGAAGAAAAAGACACGAGAATGACCCCCGGACCGACCAAAGCCCACGCGCCGCTGCACCCCGCACCCAGCGCCTACGCCCCGCCGCCGTCGCCACCATGCCCAAGAGAAAGGCTGAAGGGGATGCTAAAGGAGATAAAGCCAAGGTGAAGGACGAACCACAGAGAAGATCCGTGAGGTTGCTGCTAAACCTGCTCCTCCAAAGCCAGAGCCCAAGCCCAAAAAGGCCCCTGCAAAGAAGGAAAAGAAGGTACCCAAAGGGAAAAAGGGAAAAGCTGATGCTGGCGAGGAAGGGGATAACCCTGCAGAAAATGGAGATGCCAAAACAGACCAGGCACAGAAAGCCGAAGGTGCTGGAGATGCCAAGTGAAGTGTGTGCATTTTTGATAAACTGTGTACTTCTGGTGACTGTACAGCTGGAAATACCATTTTTTATCAAGTTTTATAAAAATGCAGATTTTTTTTTTTAAGCTATGTTGTTAGCACACAGAACACTTTATTGTTGCTTTGGGGGAAGGGGCATATGTCACTAATAGAATGTCTCCAAAGCTGGATTGATGTGGGGGAAACACCTTTCCCTTCTAGTTTTGAGAGACTTCCTCTTGGCTCCCAGGAGGAGGCATTCCCTGACTTTGACACACATGGCCACCTTGGCACACAAAAGCCTTGTGGTATGGAAAAACAAATTTGTTTTTATGTTCTCTTCTCCCTTTCCATCCTTCAGCATAGACTTAACTCCCTTAAGCACACACATCTGTTGGGACCTGAGCCCCAGTCTTTGGTTACCAGTGTGTCAGGCTATCTGGACTTGCCAGTGATGCCACTGAGATGGCACCTGTCAAAAGAGCAGTGATTCCATTTCTAGATTGTGGATCTTCAGATAAATTCTGCCATTTTCATTTCACTTCCTGAAAGTCAGGGTCGGCTCGTGAAAAGTTGTTAAACAACATGCTAAATGCGAAATGTCAACCCTCACTCTAAACTTTCCCTGTTCAGAGCATCAGATGAAGACTTCACTGGGTTTTATAGTGGCTTTCTGATTTTTGGTAGTCCATCAAAGAAGGGAGTTTGAAAGTTGTTGTATACTGTTAATGATTGTCTGCCCGTGTCCTGCCTGAAATACCATGATTGTTTATGGAAAGTATCTTTAATAAACCTGGATACAGTTTGGCTTGGAAAAAACAACAACAACCTTAAATCAGGCAGGTGTGGCAGTGCACACCTGTAGTTCCACCTATTGAAGAGGCTGAGATAGGGGGATTTCTGAGCCCAGGGAGCTGGAGGTTGCAATGAGTCAAGATCATGCCACTGCATCCCAACCTGGGTGACAGAACCAAGACCGTCTCAAAAATGAAAATAAGACTGTAAGTGGTGGCTCATGTCTGTAATCCCAGCACTTTGGGAGTCCAAGGTGGGTAGATCACCTGAGGTAAGGAGTTTGAAACCAGCCTGGCCAACATGTTGAAACCCTGTCTCTACTAAAAATACAAAAATTAGCTGGGCATGGTGGCTCACGCGTGTAATCCCAGCTACTCAGAAGGCTGAGGCAGGAGAATCACTTGAACCCGGGAGGCAGAGGTTGCAGTGAGCCAAGATCGTGCCACTGCACTCCAGCCTAGGCAATAAAAGTGAAACTCTGTCTCAGGAATAAATAAATAAATAAAATTAGGACTAAACCAGGTTGGATCTGATTCCTAACTTGTGAATTTGGGCAAATTACTCAATCTAAGCCTCAGACTTTTTGCAGTAAAATGGGAATAACAGCATCTGCCTTTACAGGACTTGTGTGAGATTAAAAGAGAAGGGAAGTTGGGCGCAGTGGCTCACGCCTGCACTCCCAGCACTTCGGGAGGCCAAGGCAGGTGGATCACCTGAGGTCAGGAGTTCGAAACCAGCCTGTCCAACATGGCAAAACCCCGTCTTTAAAATAGAAATAAAAAGAAAAGGGAAGTCCAATACTTAGTGCAAGGGCATGCTTAGTATTCAATACGTTACGCTATTACTTATTAAAAGAGGATCCATTTAAACATTTCTCTGTGCAAGTGTAAGCATTATTTTGCATTGATACAGATCAACATTAACACCGTCACAGTATTCCACTTAACAGGTGCCATAATCTACTTCTGTAACCCCACTAATTGGTTTTGTTTTTTGGCTAGTATGGTAATTTCATCAACTGGAAGATGCATGCCAATTTTATGTTTTTTGTTTTTTAAGACGTTGTTTCTCTCTTGTTGCCCAGGCTGGAGTGCAATGGCGCCATCTCGGCTCACTGTAACCTCTATCTCCTGAGTTCATGCAATTCTCCTGCCTGAGCCTTCCAAGTAGCTGAGATTACAGGCATGTGGCACCATGCCCAGCTAATTTTTTTGTATTTAGTAGAGTTGGGGTTTCACCATGTATTGGGATGGGTACACTGCAGCAAGACTTAATTAATCCATCTCTATCACTCGCTAGATGTGTGAGCCTGAGCGAGTCTCTTAAGCTCTGAGCCTGTTTCTGCACCTATAAAATGGGGTTAGGATGCCAATCTTGGCCAGGAGTAGTGGGTCACGCCTCTAATCCCTGCACTTTGGGAGGAAAGGCAGATGGATCACTTGACATCAGGAGTTGAAGACCAGCCTGGCCAACATGGTGAAACCCACCTCTACCAAAAATACAAAAAATTAGCCAAGCATGGTGGCAGGTGCCTGTAATCCCAGTTACTTGGGAGGCTGAGACAGGAGGATCACTTGAACCCAGGAGGCGGAGGTTTGCAGTGAGCCGAGATTGTGCCACTGCACTCCAGCCTGGGCAACAAAGCAAGACTTCATCTCAAAAAAAAACTTAGCAGCTGTAGCTGTTCAATCATATCGTTTAGAGGTGAAACCTCAAAGATCCTGAAGGAATACTACATTTTCTTACTTATTTCTTTCTCCTAACAGGGGGAAAGAGAGATCTTTAGCCAGTCTCCCAAAAAGAGTTTTATATAGGAACTGAAAGCTCATTCTCAGCACCTATTTGGAAACAGTCCATTTAGCTGACAAAATGAATATAATAAAAAGCAAGCAGATTATTTTCTTTAAGAGAACTCAAACAACAAACTGCCCTGCTCCTTATTTTTTTTTTGAGATGGGAGTCTCCTCTGTTGCCCAGGCTGGAATGCAGTGGCGCAATCTCAGCTCACTGCAACCTCCACCTCCTGGGTTCAAGCAAATTCTCCTGCCTCAGCCTCCCAAGTAGCTGGGATTACAGATGTGCACCACCAACCCCGGCTGTTTTTTGTATTTTAGCAGAGACAGGGTTTCACTATGTTGGCTAGGCTGGTCTCGAACTCCTGACCTCAAATGACCCATGTGCCTCAGCCTCCCAAAGTGTTGGGATTACAGGTGTGAGCCACCACGCCTGGCCACAAACTGCCCTCCTTCTTAAGAAGTAACGCAATATTCTGGTTTAGTCAACAAGATTGATAAGAATTCTTGCCAAAAGGCAAAGGCTGGGTGCAATGGCTCACACCTGTAATCTCAGCACTTTGGATAGAAAAAAATAAATGCTTCTACAGAGTATACTGATACTAGGACTTTAAAATAGTGAGGGGGAAAAAAAAGAAAAACATTCCTACTTTTTTTTTTTGATTTGGAGATGGGGTCTTGCTTTGTTGTCCAGGTTGGGCTCCAACTCCAGGGCTCAAGCAATCTTCCTGTCTCAGCTTCATGAGCAGGTGGGGCCTTAAGGCTTGCACTAGCTTACCTGGGTTTTTATTTTTTAGGTTAGGTAATTTGAACCCCTAAAATGGGACTTGTGCACTGAAACTCAGGACTTACAACTTGTGAAAACTCTAACCAACCATACTAGAGTCTGGCTCTCCACTGATCTTCTCCCATTGAGGATTATAATCAAAACACATTCTTTTCTTAGAAGACTTACTGACAGGCAGAAATCCCATGATTCTTTCTTTCAGTATCTTTCAAGCCACTCCCCTCCATTTCTAGTACAGACGTGTGACACACAACCTGATTACTTGCACCCATACAGGCTTGGGACCCCAGGTTTGCCCCCTTGCAATTCATTACACACACACACAACACTCTCCATCACTTAAAAACCTTCCAAGGCTCATGAGGTCAGGAGTTTGAGACCAGCCTGACCAACATGGGAAAACCTCATCTCTACTAAAAATATAAAAACTAGCCAGGCATATGCTTGTAATCGCAGCTACTCAGGAGGCTGAGGCAGAAGAATCGCTTGAACCTGGGAGGCAGAGGTTGCAGTGAGCCGAGAACGCACCACTGCATTCCAGCCTGGGCGACAGAGCGAGACTCCGTCTCAAAAAACAAAAAACAAAACAAAACAAAAAAACTTCCAAGGCTTCTTGAGGACCAGATTAAACTCTTACTGGGCTTTTCTCACCTTGCTTCAACTCTACCTCATTTTACACTATGTCAGTCTAGATTCTTATTCCAGCCTTTCTATCTCAAACACAACAAGCACAACTTCCATCTCCCTTGAAATGTCCTGTTCTTAACCTACACGTCCTGTTCTCCTTACAAGGTTCAGTTCAGGTCACAACTCTGCACACCCCTGAGTGATGTCGGCTCTTTCCAGTCTCATCCTTCCTGAATGACTCTAGCAGTTACAGTGTGCAACACGACTCTAGTATTCCATCAAATACTATTAAGAATCACTACTACAAATCACTACTAAGAATGACAGTTGTGTGATCCTGGATATATATTTAACCTCTATGGGTCACCATTTCCTCATCTGTAAAATAGTAAGTCTAACTTAAAAAATTTTAAAAAAATCTTCTCCAGTTCTCAAAAAAATTTGTATATACCACTGTGTACTCCTTCACATATTAATCTCAATTCTTTTTTTTTTTTTTTGAGACGGAGTCTCGCACTGTCACCCAGGCTGTAGTGCAGTGGCACCATCTCAGCTCACTGCAATCTCCACCTCTTGGGTTCAAGCAATTCTCCTGCCTCAGTTTCCTGAGTAGCTGGGACTACAGGCGTGCACAACCACGCCCAGCTAATTTTTTTGTATTTTTAGTAGAGACGGGGTTTTATCATGTTGGCCAGGATGATCTCAATCTCCTGACCTCCTGATCCGCCCGCCTCGGCCTCCCAAAGTGCTGGGATTACAGACATGAGCCACCGCGCCTGGCCTTAATCCTCAATTCTCTTACTTGATTTTGGATTTTCTGAAGGGAGAAAGTACATCTTATGTTTTTCTCCCAACTCTCAAAGCAACTTATCCCAGGACCCGGCTCAAGAGATGCTCAGTGAGTATGACAATAAAATAGGCCAGGCAGTGCTGAGACAGAGGATGCTTTGAAGATCTGCATATGAACTCAAGACCTGTTTTTAAAGTAGTTTAAGAAACTGGTGGCCAGGCACGGTGGCTCACGCCTGTAATCCCAGCACTTTGGGAGGCTGAGGCGGGCGGATAAGGAGGTCAAGAGATAGTGCAACCCTGTCTTTACTAAAAATACAAAAATTAGCTGGGCATGGTGGTGCGCGCCTGTAGTCCCAGCTACACAGGAGGCTGAGGCAGGAGAACTGCTTGAACCCGGGAGGCGGAGGTTGCAGTGAGCCGAGATCACGCCACTGCGCTCCAGCCTGGCAGCTGGCAATGCAGCGAGACTGTCTCAAAAAAAAAAAAAAAAAGAAACTGCTAAAGGTAGTTCATGCCGGAGAGGGCACAATATACCTAGATGATCCAGGGCTGGCTCTTCACTAGAGCTGAAGAAAGCAAGTAGCTGGCTCTAGAATGGAATGAGTACAGATCTGAGAGCTCAAAATGGTCTCTTAATTCCTATGCAGCACAATTTGAAGTACATATATATAAGCCCCTAAATGGCAGCTGCAACTCCTAGGTAAGCTCATCCAGTTTTATGTGCTCTAGTGTAGACTATTTAGGGGTCTTGTCAGTGGAGAACCTCTGGGACTATTTCAAGCCTGCCCTACAATGGTGGGGGAGTTTGATTTATTCCAACCACACTAGGCCTGAAACCTGCAGTGGAAGAGCAAGTCCTTCTATTTTACATCCCAGTGTCCTCTCCCTCCCCCAACCAAGAAGAACACAAGGTTTTATAAGAGAGAGAAACAAAGGCAGATATACTGAAGCATTCAACTCCATTTTAGGCTTCCAGCTAAATGCTTTATTTTTTCCTCTTTTCTCAGGACAGTAACAGATCAATGTGTATATAGAAAGTAGGAAAGGGGTCTGCTGGAAGAGAGGAGTCCCCATTCTTAACTAAAAGTTAATCAGGAACTCCAAGACAGGAGAAGATGTAATCCTTCTGAATTATAGTCAGAAGGTGAAGGTTAAGCCCCTATTTCATTAACTTGAAATGAAACTTATTCAATAACCACATGCACATCTCCTTTATCAAGAGAGCACATATATATGCCTATTTCAATCAAATTGTCAATGCTATTCCAGCAACTTTTAAAACTTGTTTTGGCTTACAACTAATACCCTCAAGACTTAACAAATTAAAGCTATTCAAATGAAGCCAGCTTACTCCCTGAAAAATCAAATGAGGAAAACCCCGTTTTTTTAACTAACAGCTTTTAAGAAAGCATGTCCCTCCTCTTCACCCAGCCATTTCACACAGTTATGAGACAAAGGGCAACCACTGTATCGTCACTCTTTTTTTTCTTTTGGAGTAAAGCCACAACATTACTAACGAACAGCTAATGGCCACCGTTCAAAAGCAATAATGGCATTATGACTTCATATCTCAGTTATCTACCAAACTGAAAAGAACCACATATATGTATTTTTCTCTCTCCTCAAAGAAAATCTGAAAGTAAATGTGAGTATTCTGATTCACTTTCTCCTCCATAATAAAAATGTCTGAGGGAATGTTAAACAATATCTTCTTTTCCCTAATAATAGCATGGGAGAGAAGGTTTTTACACTTGTGCCAGAGTTTACTAATTTAAGTTACAAGAATTTATAAAATGTTCACGGTCTAGGTCGAGGACAAACTTCAAAGACAGAAATCAGGGAAAGTTCTTGTTTAAAAATTCTTGGAGACGGCACGTGCATGCCCCTAGTTTTAATTTGTTGCTCTCAGCGCTTAATGTGCAATGGGACAGATTTAGAGGAAAATAGGAACCGCCAGCCTTCTAGGTTCAAAGTTTCTATGGTAAACTTATGAAGAAGCTGGCTCTAAGAAATGTATCAAAAACAAAAAACAAAATACTGGCCCAAAAGGGTTTTTGTACAGGCTATAAATGTGGGGCATCTGAGTAGCCCATCTTCTACCATCACAAGTGGATTATCTGCGGGAAAATAGTAATCACCTACAGAAACATCAAATTACCTCTCCCCATATACCACTGAAACCAAGCAATTCTGTAGTCTAAGTTAACTTTGCTCTGATCTCCAGCTGTCCAAGAAAACAGAAACCTATAGCTGGTTCCATCTGCTTTCTGACAATTTAGTGTTGACTTTGAGAACACCTGGGAAAAGTGTGCTGTCACAAACCCAGCTTTGAAATGAATACACAGACACAAAGTTTTCTTCTCTTTAAAGGGCTCTGCAGCATCATCTTCTATGAGACTCAACCTACATTTCTAACATTAAGAAATTACTGGGCAGTTAACTTCAAAGTAGAAACTCTACAACACCTTGGGCAATGAGGGCAAAATAGTGACTATCAATAGGTCCACATAACTTAAAGTAAAAAAACCTCAAGTCCTTTAAAAGAACCATATTTCTACATCTCCACTTTCTTTCTCTTTATAAAATGCTAAGAATTTCATTCAGGAGTAGTAAACAAATGAGTGGCAAATTCCAACAATAAGTCTAAGGCTCAGAAGGAAACATGTCAAAACTTAAGACACAGGGAACACTCAAACATTAAACTCCAGCCTTTCCCTCTTTTAAAGTTAACATACTCTTTGATAACACTCATCCTTGTTAAAATAAATTACACATCCAAAAGGGCAAACTGCTCCAGTCAATTGGGTAAACAACATAATTAACATGTGCTGGGGGAGAGCGAATCCTCACATAAACAGTGGGGCTCAAAGTAAGCTGTGCACTGTATAGAAGCTGATTTTTCAACTGTCAGCAGGTTTCTTTTCGTGCAATTAAAGTTTAATACAGGGTAATTGCTCCTCAAGTTTCTCTTTAAGAAAGTCGAAATCTGACTTGTACAATAGCAGGTTGCACCTTATTACTGAGAACTCCATGTTTTTTCACAAAGAATAAAAATACACTGAGGTTCTTTAATGAGTTTTGGTATGTACTTCTAACAATCTCTCTAAACTGGGAAAATTAATTTCTAACCTACCAAAATCATATTCCAGAATGCAAAATCTTTTGGCTATGTAAAATAAGACTAACTGAATGCTTTTACATAAATACTTTAAGTCTAGGTCTTTTTAAAAAATGCTAATTTTTAAATAAAACTCAACAAGGCAGATCAATCTACTCACATACTTCCTTTCTACAATCACATTAAACTTTGACTTTACTTGAAATACTACCAGTATCAATGGACAAACAAATACTCGAAGTATTCACACAAAGGCAGTTAAAGACCACACATCACACCAACTCACTTAAGTCATATTTAGCATCCTACTCAGCATGTATCTCAAGCTCTCCAGATCAAATATGATGGTAAATGTTAAAAGTGTACAATGAAAAACACAGCTTCTTTGTGTGTAATCAGGGCAAAAGAAGGTGGATGAGCACAAGGAGAGCGATCTCAGCATTGTGCTCGGCATCAGCACTTACCTTGAGGATGTCCCCCCCCTTTTGAAGCTCAGCTCGTCGTCTGCAGTAGCTTTGAAGTCATATTTGGCGATGGCTTCCATTCTGAGCGCTGCTCAGTGCTCAGCAGCCTGAACAGGGGGAAGGGAGTCTTCCCTGCTGAAGCAACCCAGCACTCTGGGCTTAGCCTCGCCTCTCTTCTGGGACTCACTCCGGCACTCTGGGACACACAATGCCACCCTGAAGCAGAAGGGGGACGATTAAGAGAAGTGGCCAGGATGGAAGGCAACCCCCGCCCTGCCAATCGGCCTGCAGTCCCAGCCCCCACGCCCCCTGGCTCGGCCCTGGCTCAGCCCTCCTCCCTCCCCTTCCAGGCAACAGCCCCCTCCCACTTCTTCCTCTTTTCAGCCTCAGCCCCCAGGCGACTGACAGACCTGCTGGCCAATGGCGCAGCTGCCTGAGCTATTCCTAAACACACTTCCTCTTCCTTCCCGCTGGGTGTGCGCTGCGTGCAGGAACCGGCTGGAGTCCCGTTCAGTCTCCGCCTTTCCCTCCTTCACTCCTCACAGGCTCTTCTCCAGCACCAAATACGGTCCACTGAAAGGAAGGCCTCACCCTGGGGATGGCACCTGTCTCTTCTCGGTTAAACAGGCCTGTCTCCCTCCCTTCCCCCTGCCATCCTTTCTGGTCTTCTGAGAATGCTGGCTCCCTCACTCCACAAGTCAAAAGCAAGTAAAGCAAGACTCTGGTCTCGAGCTGCTGCACTCTTCTTGAAACTAAACCATGGTCTGCTCCCAGGAGAGCAGGAGAAGTAAACGTAGGAACTGCTTTTTCAATCCATTTACTGCTACCAGCACCAGCAGTTTTCCCCAGCACTTCCCCGCTGTGACAGGCAAGCTCAGGTAAGGAGAGAAAGACCACAGCTCCAAGCAGTGTGCCAGTGCAAATGGTAGGAACGACGCTCTTGCATAAGGCTCTCTTCCCCCTGGAGATCCCCAAGACTCTGGGGTCCCCACCAGGCCTTGAAATAAATGACCAAGGCTCAGCACTCCAGAAATAGCTCCATATTATTTCTGACTAGCCTAAGGAGCAGAGCTGAAGTCCTAATCTACACTTGAAAGGAATCTGTTTTTCAGAATCTGAGCTGCCAAGTATCTTGTTTTGGGAAAGAAAGTGCAAGGAGATGGTGCCAGAAGAAGGTCAAACAGAAGTCTCTCTCACAGTCACCCTGAGCACAGCTTCTTAGAGCAAGAAGAGTATATAAAACTGATGCAAACTGCATTTTGCAGGTAAAAGAGTCTGTGAGAACCCTGAGAGAGTGTATCGGGCGATGATGAACTGGCAGTAGTACAATCACTGGTGTAGCGAAGCGTCTCCAGCCATGAATATAGGACACAACCTAGATCTTTGGATAACTAAAGAATAAAATCCCCCGTTCTAGTTAGCTCGGTCACTGTTTTCATACTTCCTAAACAAAAGCAGAAAACAGCAAAACTGGGACAGGTTATTTGTAGTGACATCTTTCTTAGATAATTATGACCTAGCAGCTCATTTGAGGGGCATAAGTGATTATTCTTCTTTTGTTCTAAAGTTAACAATTGGGGCACTAATCAAGCATAGCTGCAAATGGACCAAGTAACAAACCAGTAGGGAGTATTAAGATTAGACCAAGATAAGCACCACCAAAAAGAAAATAAATCGTCCCTTAATGAGTCCTTCGGTCAAATTCTGAAAGCCAAACATTCTGCTGCAGGTAACTAATAAACCAAACAATGTTTATTCCTTCAGGCCGTACCTAAGATATTCCATGTGGTGCTGGCTGTAACGGGAAAGAGAGTCCCAGCAAATATTAAAAAATACAGAGGTTGATCTGACAGTATTTTTGTGTATCCTTAAATGCCCTTCACTTACACTCTGTGTAGTTATTTTGATCAAACTAATCCATGTACATAATTTTTTTTTGTTGTTCATCTTCTATGATGTACCATGTACATAATTTTTAAAGTCAGAGTATTAAAAGGCTTATGAAAAATGCTCCCGACCAACACCCATAGGCAATCACTCTCAATTTTGTTTTTTGCTTTCTCTTTGTGTTTACTTAGAGCATTTCTTTCTTTTTTTTTTTTAATTTTGTGGTCAATGTACAAAATGGATACAGTATTTCTAAAGATTACGCTTTAACTGCTTTCTTAGTTTATTCCAGCCATTATCTATTGCCTGAAAGGTGAAGACGTAGCTGCTTCACCAGCCAGTTTCCCCCCTCCCTTATCCTAGTAATGTCACATATTCCGGTTTAATCAGTGGTATATTATAAAATATTATTCAACGATAATTTAAGTAATGCACTACGACCAATCATACTTTTTCTTTTTTGAGATAGAGTCTCTCTCTGTTGCCCAGGCTGGAGTGCAGTGGTGCGATCTTGGCTTATTGCAACCTACACCTCCCAGGTTCAAGTGATCCTCCTACCTCGGCCTGTAGCTTGGACTACAGGCACATGCCAACATGACTGGCTGCTTTTTATATTTTTAGTAGAGACGCGGTTTCGCCATGTTGGCCAGGGTGGTCTTGAACTCCTGGCCTCAAGTGATCTGCCCTCCTGGGCCTCCCAAAGTGCTGGGATTAGAAGCAGGAGCCACTGTGCCCAGCCCAATCATACTTTTTTGTACAATCCTTCAATTTTCCCCAGCATTAGCAACTGCTTAGTGTTCTGTTTTCATTTCCCTGTGTATCTACTTTTACTTTTCTTTTCTTTTTTTTTTTTTTTTTTGAGCAGAGAAATAATTTATTAAAGGATACTGAGTTTTTCACAGAATTACTGGAGGGACTACATAATCAAGGCTAAACTGCCAGAAATGCCCCAAACCAGGCCACAGTATAAGCTGATGGAAAAGATACCACAGCCTGTAATCCCAGCAGTTTGGGAGGCCGAGGCAGGCAGATCACCTGAGATCAGGAGTTCAAGACCAGCCTGGCCAAACTTTTTCTTTTCTCTCTCTCTCTCTTTTTTTTTTTTGACAGGGTCTTGCGCTGTTGCCCAAGTACAAGTATGGTGGCATGGTCATGGCTCACTGCACCCTTGGCCTCCTTGGTTCAAGTAATCCTCGTGCCTCAGCTTCTTGAGTAACTGGAACTACAAGCGTGAGCCACTATGCCCAGCTACTTTTCGTATTTTTTGTACAGAAGGGTCTCACTATGTGAGACCAGTCCAGTGTAGTTAGTGTTGAATCTGCATGGTCTCTAGAGGCAGGCCCCTCACACTAACAGCTACAATTCTGGGCAAACGGAGCTTTTCTCATCTGTAAAAGACTCAGGCTGGTCTCAAACTCCTGGCCTCAAGCAATCCTCCTGCCTCAGCCTCCAAAATGCTGGGATTACAGGTGAGAGAGTGAGCCACCATGCCAAGCCCTGTTTTTTTTTTTTTCCCAGAGACAGGGTTTCACCGTGTTGGTCAAGGATGGTCTCGATCTCTTGACCTTGTGATCCGTCTGCCTCGGCCTCCCTAAGTACTGGGATTACAGGAGTGAGCCACTGCGCCTGGCCGCCCAGCCCTATTTTTACTTTTAACAAATGCTCCAAAATCTCTGATACATGCTATCAATACTTTCCTCAGCCTATTTAATTGGTTGGTCTCTATTGCTGAGACCATGTATTAGTGATAGAAGCGAAGGAATACTTGAAATAATATGAAAAAATAAGGAGTTTTATTTTTGAAAAACAGAAATCAGACAGAAACCCAAAAGCCCTGTCACTATCAAGGTGCTATGTAGTAAGACCAGCCATAAGTTTCTATGTCATTCAGGATTTAAGACGGCTGCGTTGTTAACAGCAGTAGCACAAACACCAAGACAGTTCTCAACACCTGCTTTCCTGCTGCTACTCAGCTCATCTGCTGAGAGAAAGCTTAAAAGAATAACCTTCTTAAAAATCGTGTTTTGAGATGCAGAGTTTGACAGAAAATTAAATCCCTGCTTCCATGGCTGTGCTGAGTAAAAAAACAGAAAACTCAAAGAGAAAAGCTTATTAGGTTATCCACACAGAGCGTATTTGCGAAAGGAATTCAAAAAGGTGCGTTTCAGTAAAGGCAGAAGAAAAAATCTAACACACACACAACACTATCACTAAAAGGAAGAAATCTGAAAACAGACATAATGTATGATTTTAACTAAGTAAATGTTGCTGTTCACTTCCCAAGAAAATGGGGTATAGCATACTAAACACTGAAGCCTAAGGAGAATAACCCCAAAACTGTTACCAGCCCATCCCAAGCAGTGAATTTTAAGCACAGCTTTAATTATTCATTTCAAACAACATAAACTGTATCCAAAAAACTACTATCCTAAAGGTATTTGTAAGATTTTTTTTCTTCCATTTAACTCTCTTCTTCCCAAAATTCACAGAAAATACATGACACCAGCCCAGTATAACTTAGTGTTGAATCTTCACAATCTCTGGAAGCAGGCCCTTCATACTTACAGCTACAATTTTGGGCAAAGTTTTGAAACAAGCTCTGGTTTTTCTTTTTTTCTTTTTTTTTTTTTTTTTTTTTTGAGACGGAATTTCGCTCTTGTTGCCTAGGCTGGAATGCAATGGTGTGATCTTGGCTCACTGCGACCTCTGCCTCCCAAGTTCCAGTGATTCTCCTACTTCAGCCTCCCAACTAGCTGGGATTACAGGCATGTACCACCATGCCCAGCTACTTTTGTATTTTTAGTAGAGATGGGGTTTCTCTATGCTTGGTCAGGCTGGTAGGTTGCAGTGGCCGAGATCGTGCCACGGCACTCCAACTCGGGTGACAGAGCAAGACGTCGTCTCAAATAAATAAATTAAATTAAAAAATAAAAATAATTTCTTTCTTTTTTTGAGACAGCGTCTAGCTCTGTCCCCCAGGCTGGAGTGCAGTGTTACGATCTCGGCTCACTGCAACCTTCACCTCCCAGGTTCAAGTGATTCTCCTGCCTCAGCCTCCCGAGTAGCTGGGACTACAGGTATGCGCCACCACGGCCGGCTAATTTTTGTATTTTTAGTAGAGATGGGTTTTCGCCATGTTGGCCAGGCTGATCTTGAACTCCCACCTCAGCCTCCCAAAGTGCTGGGATTACAGGCATGAGCCACTTCGCCCAGCCTTCAAAAGAAATGTAAAATGTCACTCTATTTAAAACATATGAAAAGAAATGCAAATTAAAACAATTAGAGTTCTTTCATATACTCATATACTAATTGGCAAATTTTAAAAAGATTTATAATATCCAATCTGCAATACTTTAGGTAAGCAGACATTCATTCATTCATTCATTTTCAGACAGGGTCTTACTCTGTAGCCCAGGCTGAGTGCAGTGGCATGATCTTGGCTCACTGCAACCTCTGTCTCCTGGGTTGAAGGGTTCCTCCCACCTCAGCCTCCTGAGTAGCAGGGACTACAGGCACCAGCCACCATGCCCTGCTCATTTTTTTTTTGTAGAGACGGGGTCTCCCTATGTTGCCCCACGCTGGTCTCAAACTCCTCACCTCAACAGATCTGCCTGCCTTGCCCTCCCAAAGTGCTGGGATTACAGGTTTGAGCCACTGCACCAAGCACAGACTTTTTACCCTACCTGATGATGTTCATTCATTCAACATTTTGAGAAGTTACTGACAATGTGGTTTAGTGTTACATTATAATTATAAAATCCCCATACAGCCCACACTACAGCAAGGAATTAAGCTCAATCTTTTTGGTGAGTCATTTGGTAATCTATCGACAATTTTTTATTTATTTTTATTAATTAATTTTTTGGAGACAGTCTCGCTCTATCCGCCAGGCTAGAGTGCAGTGGCATGATCCCGGCTCACTGCCACCTCCACCTCCCGGGTTCAAGCGATCCCTTACCTCAGCCTCCTCAGTAGCTAGGATTACAGGTGCCTGTCACCATGACCAGCGAATTTTTGTATTTTTAGTAGAGACAGTGTTTCACCATGTTGGCCAGGCTGGTCTCAAACTCCTGACCTCAGGTGATTCGCCCACCTCCGCCTCCCAAAGTGCTGTGATTATATGAGCCACTGTGCCCAGCCTATTTACTTTTATTATTTGAGACAGAGTCTCACTCTATTGCCCAGGATGAAGTGCAGTGGTGCAATCATGGTTCACTTCAGCCTCAAACTCCTTGGCTAAAGCCATCCTCCTGCGTCAGCCTCCCAAGTAGCTAGGACTATATAAAGGTGCACGCTACCATGCCTGCCTTTTTTTTTTTTTTTTTGGTAGTGACCAGGCTCCTACCACATTGCCCAAGCTGATCTCAAACTCCTGGACTCAAGTGATCCTCCCCATCTCAGCCTCCCAAAGTGCTGCAATTAAGCCACCACACCCGGCCTTGACAAATTTTTTTTTTTTTTTTGAGACAGAGTCTCCCCCGTCGCCCAGGCCAGAGTGCAGTGGTGCAATCTCAGTTCACTGCAACCTCTACCTCCCAGGTTCAAGTGATTCTCCTGCCTCAGCCTCCCAAATACGTGGATTACAGTCGTGTCACCACCAGCTAATTTTTGTATTTTCATTTTTTGTTGCTGTTTTTAATGTTTGTATTTTCAAATAGAGATGGGGTTTCACCATGTTGGCCAGCCCGGTCTCCAACTCCTGACCTCGAATGATCCGCCCACCTCGGCCTCCCAAAGTTCTGGGGTTACAGGCATAAGCCACCGCGCCCAACCAATACATACTCTTGACCAAGCAATTTCACTTCCCAGATTTATCTCACTGAAACAATGAGACAAAACACAATGTGCAACATACACATATACACACACACCTCTGATCAATATTCATGAGCTTGTGTATGGAGAATCTACATAAATACCAGGATATGTTATTAAACTTTTGTTTTGTTTTGTTTTTTTGAGATGGAGTCTTGCTCTGTCCCAGGCTAGAGTGCAACTGTGTGATCTCTGCTCACTGCAACTTCCACCTCCCGGGTTCAAGCCATTCTCCTGCTTCAGCCTCCCAAGTAGCTGGGATTACAGGTGCCCACCACCAAGCCTGGCTAATTTTTGTATTTTAAGTAGAGTAAGGGGTTTCACCATGTTGGCCAGGCTAGTCTCAAAACTCCTGACTTCAGGTGATCCGCCTGCCTTGGCCTCCCAAAGTGCTGGGATTATAGGCGTGAGCCACCGAACTCGGCCGCAAATTTTTAACAGAAAAATTACAGTTTATCGTATTTCTGTAAGGCAAAATAATACATCAGTATGTGCTTAAAAAAAAAAAAAAAAAGCAGCCGCGCGCTGTGGCTCATGCCTGTAATGCTAGCACTTTGGGAGTCCAAGGTGGGTGGATCACGTGAGGTCGGGAGTCCGAGAAAAGGCTAACCAACATGGAGAAACCCCCTCTCTAATAAAAACACAAAATTAGCCGGCGTGGTGGCGCCTGCCTGTAATCCCAGCTACTTAAGAGGCTGAGGCAGGAGAACCACTTGAACCCAGGAGGCGGTGGTTGCGGTGAGCCAAGATCACGCCACTGCACTCCAGCCTGGGCAACAAGAGTCAACTCAGTGCAGACGCGAGCCAGGCGTGGTGGTTCATGCCTATAATCCCAGCACTTTGGGAGGCTGAGGTGGGCGGATCACTTGAGGTCAGGAGTTCGAGACCAGCCTGGCCAACATGGTGAAACCCCCAACTTAAAAAAAAAAAAAAAAAATCCAGCCCACCCACTGCCTCGGCAGTGCGCTGCTCTTCTAAAATGGCCACCGCTACCGGTGTGACTGCCGCCTTGGGTCAGGCGAAAGGTAAAAAGATCAGCGATCTGGCCAGGCGTGATGGCTCACCCCTGTATTCCGAGAACTTTGGGAGTCCAAGGCGGGCGGATCGCGAGGTCAGGAGATCGGGACTATCCTAACATGGTGAAACCCTGTCACTACTAAAGATACAAAAATTTAGCCAGGCATGGTGGTGCATGCCTGTAATCCCAGCTACTTGGGAGGCTGAGGCAGGAGAATCGCTTGAACCCGGGTAGCAGAGGTTGCGGTGAGCCAAGATCACACCACTGCACTTCAGCCTGGGTGACAAGAGTGAACAAACACCATCTCAAAAAAAGAAAAGAAAAAAAAAAGCTGAGCCCACTCCCTCGGCGGCGCGCTGCTGCTCTCTTCTAAGATGGCCGCCGCTACCGGTGTGATGCCCACCTCAGGTCAAGCGGAAGGTAAAAAGATCACCGATCCGGCCGGGCGCAGTGGCTCACTCCTGTAATCCCAGCACTTTGGAAGACGGAGGCGGGCGGATCGCGAGGTCAGGAGATCAAGACTATCCTGGCTAACACGGTAAAACCCCGTCTCTGCTAAAAATACAAAAAAATTAGCCAGGCATGGTGGCGCATGCCTGTAATTCCAGCTACTCCGGAGGCTGAGGCAGGAGAATCACTTGAACCCGGGAGGCGGAGGTTGCGGTGAGCCGAGATCGCGCCACTGCACTCCAGCCTGGGGACAAGAATGAAACGCCATCTCACAAAAAAAAAAGCTGAGCCCACTCACTGCCTCAACAGTGCGCTGCTCTTCTAAGATGGCCGCCGCTACCGGTCGATGGCCACCTCGGGTCAGGTGGAAGGTAAAGAGATCACTGATCTGGCTGGGTGCGGTGGCTCACGCCTGTAATCCCAGCACTCTGGGAGGCCGAGGCGGGTGGATGGCAAGGTCAGGAGATCGAGACTATACTGACTAACACGGTGAAACCCGTCTCTAATAAAAATACAAAAATGTATCCGGGCGTGGTGGCGCATGCCTGTAATCCCAAATCGCTTGAATACGGAAGGCAGAGGTTGCTGTGAGCCGAGATCGCGCCATTGCACTCCAGCCTGGGCAACAAGAGCGAAACTCCATCTCAAGGAAAAAAAAAAAAAAAAAATGCTGAGCCCACTCACTGCCTTGGCTGCCTGCTGCTCTTCTAAGATGGCTGCCGCTACCTGTGATGGCCGCCTCGGGTAAGGAGGAAAGTAAAAAGATCACCGATCACCCTGTAATCCCAGCACTTTGGGAGGCTGAGGCGGGCGGATCGCGAGATCAGGAGATCGAGACTATTCTGGCTGACACAGTGAAACCCCGTCTCTACTAAAAATACAAAAAATTAGCTGGGCGTGGTGGTGGGCACCTGTAGTCCGAGCTACCCAGGAGGCTGAGGGAAAAGAATCCCTTGAACCGGGGAGGCGGAGGTTGCAGTGAGGCGGGGATCACACCATTGCACTCCAGCCTCGGGGACAAGAGTAAAACGTCGTCTCAAAAAAGAAAAAAAAAAAAAATCACTGATCTGCGGGTCATCGATCTGAAGTCCGAGCTGAAGCAGTGGAACTCAGACATCACCCGAGTCAAGACCGTGCTCATCTCCCAACTCAAGCAGGCTATTGAAGGGGAAGGAGGCGATCGAGATAATACTGAATTAACTGTTTCGACTAACACTAACAAGAAACCAACTAAAGGCAAAGGTAAAAAAACAAGAAGCAGCAAATGAGCTGAGTGGAGATGCTTCTGTGGATGCTTTTATCAAGGACTGTGAATTGAAGAATCAAGAGGCACATGAGCAAGATGGAAATGATGAACTAAAGGACCCTGAAAAATTTGGTGAAAATGAGGAAGAAAATGTGCATTCCAAGGAGTTACTCTCTGTAGAAGAAAACAAGAGAGCTCATGAATTAATAGAGGCAGAAGCAATAAAAGATATAGAAAAAGAGGACATCGAGAGTCAGGTCTTTAAGCCATCTTTTTTAAACATGACAAAGATAAATTAAGTTTTAAATAATAAAAATTATTTTTTCCTAGTTTTAAAAAAAGCTAACAATGGTTATCTCTGCTAGCAAGATCACAGAACACTTTTACTTTCTGCATGATACACCTCAATTGTATTTTCATTATTTTTACAACAGACATGTATTACTTTTGTAGTCAGAACACAAACCAAAAAGCTTACTGTCGTCCTGGAGTTAGACCTGGATTCAAATGTCACTTTTCCACGTACTAACAAGGGGACACTGGAGAAATAACTTACATTCTGTAATCCCTAGTATCCCTCAACCGGAAAATGGGAATGATAACAGCAACTACCTTATAAAGTCATTTTGAGAATTAAAAAGAGAAACTGCTTAGTAGAAGTCTCTGGCTGTCTCCAAAAGACTGAGCTAATTATCTGCTATAGTGTGGGCTGTGATGATTTTATTATTATAATCTAGTATAAGCCAGAGATCTTAACTAGTATTTTCAGTCTCTTTTCAAATACTAGCCTACATGTTCTAAGAGTAAATCTGGAGCTTCCATCTGCATAGGCAGGTATCTTGATGAAGCCATCATAAGTTTAAAATATCATTAAATCAAAAATGCATTGTTTTTAAGACAAAGTTTTGCTCTTGTTGTCTAAACTGGAGTGCAATGGCGAGATCTCAGCTCACTGCAACCGCTGCCTTTCATGTAGCTAGGATTACAGGTACACACCACCACGCCCAGCTAATTTTTTGTGTTTTTAATAGAAACGGGGTTTCACCATGTTAGCCAGGCTGGTCTCAAACTTCCGACCTCAGGTGATCCGCTCGTCTTAGCCTCCCAAAGTGCTGCGATTACGGGCGTGAGGCACCTTGCCCAGTGAAAATGCATTTTAATATACCTAACCTACCAAACACAACAGCTCAGCCTACCCTACCTTACCTTAAATGTGCTCCAAACACATTAGCCTACAGTTGAGCAAAATCACCTAAGACAAAGACCATTTTATAATAAAGTGATGAATCTCTCCTATAATTTACAATTGTACTGAGAGTGAAAAACAAAACAGTTGTATGCGTAAGTATAGTTTTTACTGAGTACTGTTGCTTTCACAAGTTAAAAAATCTAAGGTCTAGTCTGAGTCTACAGACTCAGAAAAATTCTCTGGTAGGCAAATTAATGACCCTATTAAGTATAAACTTCAAGTTAAATCACTCCACGTCACAGTACTAAAAATGCTAAAAAGTTTACACATGTAAAAACAAATCGGAGAGGTGCAATGGCTCATGCCTATAATCCCAGCACTTTGGGAGACCGAGACAAGCAGATCACCTGAGGTCAGAAGTTTGAGACCAGCCTGCCCAACATGGCAAAACCCCGTCTCCACCAAAAATACAAAAAAATTAGCCAGCCATGGTGGCAGGTGCCTGTAATCCCAGTTACTCAGGAGGCTGAGACAGGAGAATGCCTTGAACCCAGGAGGCAGTTGCAGTGAGCGGAGATCGCACCATTGCACTCCAGCCTGGGCGACAAGAGCGAGAAACTCCATCTCAAAAAACGAATCACGCCTATAGTCACCTATTCCATTAGGCCATTCTAAATACTGACTTTGGGACTTTGGGTATACACAAAAAATGTAATTTTAAGTTCAATAATTTAAAGCCACACAGCAGTCTTAGTATTTATGGCTGCATTTGTTAACAACAGTTTTGATCCTTAGACCATCTGTATGAAAATCCCTCCATTCAGAGACTGATTCACTGTGGGAAACATCCTGGAGTTCTACCAGAACCTAATTTTAAAAAGATCCCGCAGTGATTTTTATGCATACTAAATTTTAAATCACTGCTGTACCATAAGGATGCCTTAACCAGATTTTAAAATTTGCATTCCAGATAATGCACTACAATGTCCTGGCATGAAATGAAAATAATGCATATTCACTTGGCACAACTGGGAAAAAGGCAACTTTGACACACAAAATACAGACTCTCAAAAGCCACTCGGTAATGGCAGAGAGTTCCTCTGAATTAAGCAGTTAAGTATTAATTTCTCTCAGGAGAGCATGGCGACTCTATTCTGTATTACTTCCTTTCTCCAAAATCCTTTGCTCTTCTATGTAACAATTAGTAACTCCAATGCACAATATGAAACATAACAGGAATTACTGAGAAGAATCTCTAAGTACCAGCAACTAGTAGTACTTAAAACCCAGCAAACCTCTCAAATCTGAACTTGCTGACAAGTAAAGTGCCTCAAACATTTAAATGTTTGAGTTTAGGCCCGGCACAGTAGCTCACGCCTGTAATCCCAATACTTAGGGAGGCTGAGGCAGGCAGATCACTTGAGGTCAGGAGTTCGAGACCAGCATGGTCAACACGGTGAAACCCCCGTCTCCACAAAAATACAAAAATTATCCAGCTGTGGTGGTGAGCACCTGTAATCCTAGCTACTTGGGAAGGTGAGGCAGAAGAATGCTTGAACCCAGGAGGTGGAGGCTGCAGTGAGCCGAGATCCTCAGCACCACTCACTCCAGCCCGGGCAACAGAGTGAGACTCGTCTCAAAAAATAAATAAAATAAGATAAATAAATAAATGCTTGCTAGGAGATAGCTGATCATAAGAATTAACTCTCTTAAATCCTGAGGTTGGGAACATTTTGAACTTGGGAAGAAGCAAATAGATTTCTTTGTCAAAAACAACAACGAAGTTATAACAGATGTAGAAAAAATATTCCTGATTTTTAACTAAAAGCCTAACAAAGAATAAATTAGTACTACTACAACGCGCAGGCTTCAACTAATTCAATGGTCTAAATCAGTTCTAGCCTTACATTTTTCAGACTATTTTAACCTAATTTAATATAGATTTATAGCTGACCTTCACTTTTTAACATTAACACCCCCCACTAAAAGTCAAAAAGTCACATAAGCCCTGAGCTGACCAATATTCCTTACTATTATGAAGACATACTGGAAGAAAGCATAAACAGGCACAAAAGCATAATCTTAAAAAACTAAAACACAAAAATAACAAGCAAACCACACTTGTAACCTAGTGGCAGGACTGAATTCTTAGGGATTAATTCAATCTTTTTTTTAATTCTTTTTCTTTTTTGGAGACGGAGTCTCGCTCTGTCGCCAGGCTGGAGTGCAGTGGTGCGATCTGAGCTCACTGCAATCTCCGTCTCCCCGGTTCAAGCGATTCTTCTGCCTCAGCGTCCGGAGTAGCTGGGACTACAGGCGCGCGCCACCACACCCAGATAATTTTTGTATTTTTAGTACAGGAGGGATTTCACCATGTTGGCCAGGATGGTCTGGATCTCTTGACAAAGTGCTGGGATTACAGGCGTGAGCCACCGCGCCCGGTTGAATTCAATCTTTTGAGCCCCCCCACCCCCCTTCTCAGCGGGGGAACTTCAGCCTCCAATGGCTCTATAGCAACCCTTCCGGCTGACTAGCGAAAGAAGGGGAAAGCGCAAAAGTAAAGGAATCAAAGCAGGAAAAAGGGTCTCTTGCCGAGAAAAGGACGGAATCTTGAAATGAGAGAAACGAACAGCACGAAAGGGAAGAAACCTCGAAAAATTACGCCAGAGTGGGGACTACCCAGGAGGAAGGGGAAGTAGATTAGAAAAAAGAGGGGGGGTGGGGGGAGGAAGGGGCAAATGACTTGCATTACACAAGCATTTCTTTTCCCTAGTGGAATGGACAGAAGTAGATAGAGAGGTAAGGAAATAACTGGAGAAGTACTGAGTGAAAGAGGGGTTAAGAGAGCCAGAGACTAATGCTGATTTCTCTCATGTCTGACATTTCCGAAAGTCAGCAGCATCAAGAAGAGATACACCTCAAATGCACTTCAGTCCCCTGCAAACTGCACTTTCATAGCGTTTGAAGCCAGCCTTGAAAAACTTTCCAAACAAGCCATAACTCCTATGTGGTTTACAATCACAGAGAGGGCGCACTGCAAATGAAAATTACCAGCGACCGCTCTCGCCGCAATCTTTCCTTGGTACAGTCCAACCTGCTGCTGCTTAATTTTTCTTGACAAATATTTTTCAAATAGTTTTTTTTTTTAAGTGTCAGAATAAAGACATCTCCCCCGTCTCCGGCAGCGAACGTCTACCCCACGGTGGATTCCCGCACAAAATTAAGCCCAAAGACGCCAAGAGACGGTGACGTGGTTGCCGTGCAGGTCGGAGGCGCATCAATCACCACAGCTGCAGCCCACACCGAGTTCCCCGACGCCGGGATCGGGCGGACTCAGAGGGCGTTCTGCCCGTCCCGGGCTTCCCGGGCCCCTTCCGAGCAAACCCTTCCGACGAGGGCAGGGGACTTCACGAGGGAGCCCCGATCTCTACCCCCGGGCTCCGGGACACTGCACAGACAGAACCAAGAGCCAGAGGACGTCGTTCCCCAGGAAGGAAGCGCCCCAAAAGGGGAAACGCAGAGTCCAGAGCCCCGGGCATTCCGCTCCGCGTCCCGAGCCTCGCCGCCCCGACCCGAACCCAGGGGCCGGTCCCGGTTCCCCCAGGGCCCACTCCCGTCGCAGAGCAGAGAGGAAGACACACCGGAGCGGCGCCGAGCGCAGCCGCCCGCACTCACCGTGGCGCAGCTAGTCCGCTCCGCGTCCGGCCTGACCCTCCACAACGCTGCGAGCGGCCGCCGACCCCGAGACTGCTCCGCGAGGGCAGCGCTTGCTCCCGCCGCCGTCACGGCCACAGGCACAGAAACAGCCTCAGCCCCAGCCACAGCCGCCGCCGCCGCCGCCCGGTCGCCGAAGCAGCACAGCCGCCTCGCTTCCGCTCCCCGTGGGTGTCCCGCGAGAACTTCTCCACGAGGCCCCGCCCCGCCCCCGCGAGACTTTCCCCCGGCGGAAAAGGCCCAAAGCGCAAGCGCTCCTTCTGGGCCGGGCTCCGGCAGGTAGTGACTAGCTAGGCCCCAGGGCGCATGCGCCAGACCGCCCGCAGCAGGTGGCCTCGTCACGGCTCCGCCCCCTGGGTCGCCCTAACCCTTCTCGGTGCCAGAGCGGGTAAATAACAGCTTAGCCCTGAAGGAATAAATTCTTCCCCCGTCTAATCACTTTCTTTTCTTCTCTACCAAACCAAGGCAATTGGATATGGATGGGGGCTGGGGTGAGGAAGAGATCTTCCAGCATGAAGCACTCCAAACAGAGGACCAGGTCTTGAAATATTTGAGAATCCCGTCCGTACAAACTCTGCAATGCTGAATGATTGGTGGGTTTGTTTGCTCATTGATTTAATTATGTGCCTAATATAGGCTGAACACTGTGCTGGGTATAGAACAGAAATCCTGGTCCTTAAAGAATTTACGGTCTAGGGAAGCAGAGAAAAATAAACAAATAATGCCATAAGTACTGTTATAATTATTTGGAGTTTGCTGAGGAAGCTAAAAAGATGGAAGAGGAATGGCTACTCTGCCCATTGCGGAAGAGCCTTTACAAAGGTGATGCGGGGCGATGTCTGAGCTGAGTCTTGGGGGCTAAGTAGGGGTTTGCCAGGCAGAGACGCCGGAGTAAGGGCATTTCAGGGAAAGGGAATGGCACGTAAGTACAGAGGCTAAGTACAGCGGAACGGAGGCGTGAAAGTCGTGTCTGTGCAGTGCTAAGTAGTTCAATTCCTGTATGCGGCCAGTGAGTATGGGGGAGTGGCAGAAGATGAGGCTTGGAGAAATAATTCTTATTTTCAGTTCTTAAAGCTCTTTCCAATTAAAGGATAGAACAGAGCACACCTAGTGTTCATGTGCCTTCTGGAAGCCAACAAAATAGCGTTGAGATGAGAATAACCAAGCATCTGATTGTATAGAGAAAACAAGCCCATTGATAACACAGAAAATTAAATGTTCTTTCACCAAGTATTTATTGAGCATCACCTGTATGCAAGGGACTTTGCAGGGTAAATGACCAACCAGATAAAGCCTCTGCTTTCAGTGCTTTGTAATCTAGAGTTTCCTAGTCTGTAAGACAAGCAGTTGACCCCAAGTGCCACTGAACTACACATAGGGATGGCTGAGGAGGGAACCAGTACTTGGTGCTGAGCTAATCAAGAAGGACTTGGTTTGAATGGCAAAGTGATAGCAGGGAGGAAAAAAAAAATCAGCCAATTTTTTTTTTTCTGTGGGGGAGACAGAGCCTTGCACTGTTGCCCAGGCTGGAGATGCAGTGGCATGATCTTGGCTCACTGCAACCTCCGACTGCTGGACTCAGGAGATTCTCCCACCTAAGCCTCCCAGGTAGCTGAAATTACAGGCGCCTGCCGCCATACTTGGCTAATTGTTGTATTTTTACTACAGGTGAGGTTTTACCATGTTGACCAAGCTGGTCTTAAACTCCTGACCTCAGGCGATCGGCCTTCCAAAGTGCTGGGATTACAGGTGTGAGCCACCACTCCCAGCCATCAGCCAATGTTTTTGATTAGTCAGAGCCCAGAAACTAGGGGGAAGAGTAATGAGAGAGAAGGCCAAAATGCAAAATGTGTGGCTTAGGTGTCATAGTCAAGTGATGGGCAACCTCTGAAGGTTTCTGAACGGGAGATATCTGATGTAAGGTGAAAAATAACAAAAGGACCCTCTATTTACCACTTGATGCATACTTAAGTCATAGTGCCTCCACAGGTGGATAATATCCCCATTTTACAGACTTGGAAACGAAGCCTTAGAGAGGTTAGTAATTTACACAAGGAAACCAAAATATAGTAGACCTAAGATTTGGTCTAAGGCCTGTCTTGTTCTGAAATCCACGTTTTTCCCCTCACTATGCCACTTCCTTCTAAAATAGCAGCCAGAAAAAGAATAGAAATGAAAGGGAAGGACTTGGCTGCTAAGCAGAGAGGAAGACGTGAGGGAAGAGTTGCAGTTTTTTGTTTTGAGTGGGCCTGGGTAACGGGAGAACACAGAAATTTGCCAGTCAAGAGGCGTAGCTGACTGGAGGGAGCGGGCACAGAGAACAGGGAAGGGCAGGTGAGGAGATGATTGTAGAGGTGAAAGGAATTTTTCCCTTCCCCCTCTGACAGTTTGAGTCGGCTGAAATAAACTTGCAGTAGATTAACAGGAGAAAATGCATGCAAATTCATTGACACGCAGTGTGCGTGTTTACCATACAGAATATGAGACTCAGAGAAGAGCCAGGTGGCTGAAGCTTAAAGAGCACCATGTTTTTTTTTCTTTTTTTTTGTTGAGACAGAGTCTCGCTCAGTTGCCAGGCGCCAGGCTGGAGTGCAGTGGCGCGATCTCTGCTCACTGCAACCTCCGCCTCCCGGGTTCAAGCAATTCTCCTGCCTCAGCCTCCCAAGTAGCTGGGGCTACAGGCATGCACCAACACACCCAGCTAATTTTTGTATTTTTTAGTAAAGGTGGGGTTTCACCATGTTGTACAGGATGGTCTCGATCTCCTGACCTCGTGATCTGCCCGCCTCGGCCTCCCAAAGTGCTGGGATTACAGGCGTGAGCCCCCATGCCCGGCCAAGAGCACCATCTTTATAGAGGAGAGGGAGATGAGGGCAGGTTGGCAATATTAAGAGGTAGTAAATGATTTTTAGGGAAAAGGAATGAGCCCAGACAATGACCTGGGATGAAGTTCATCTGAGGTCTGGGAGCTGGAGATTGTGACAAATTTCAGGAAGGTGAGGTGCGGAACTTCACTATGAATAAAGGTTGTCTTACTATGCAGATAAAGTCTCCCAGATAATCTCAGCTGTCCTCAGGAGAACAGATGAAAAGCCTGTTTGGATGTGGGGACCGCTCAGTCCTTTCTCTGGTAGTTAATCTTTCCTGGTTATTTGATGAGATTCCTAGGGAGGAAGTTTTTAGACAATGGCATCTTTTTTTTTTTTTTTTTTTTGAGACAGAGTTTCGCTCTTGTTGCTCAAGGTGGAGTGCAATGGTGCCATCTTGGCTCACTGCAACCTCTGCCTCCCGGGTTCAAGCCATTCTTCTGCCTCAGACTCCCGAGTAGCTGGGATAACAGGCATTCGCCACCACACCCGGCTCATTTTGTACTTTTAGTGGAGACGGGGTTTCTCCGTGTTGGTCGGGCTGGTCTCAAACTCCCAACCTCAGGTGATCCACCCACCTTGGCCTCCCAAAGGGCTGGGATTACAGGCGTGAGCCACCGTGCCTGGCCTTTTTTTGGATCCCTTCACAAACAGGCGTTTCTTCTTGCATAGGGGTTATGCTAATCTCAGTTTCATTCCCATTTTACTGTATCTGCTGCCAAAGCAAGTACACAGTTGCATTTCTTTTGGTTTTGGTTTCTCAGACAGCTAAGGGAACTTTCAGACAGCCCCTGCCTGCATGCACATGGGTGATGAGACAAGAGTTTAAAAAGTCCTTGGTTCCGAGGCAGCTTATAAGTCCTTCCAATTCATTGAAACGTACTGTCTTGCCCAGGCTGAAGTACAGTGGTGTGATTGCAACTCACTGCAGCCTTGACCTCCTGAACTCAAGCAATCCTCCTGCCACGTAGCTGGGACCGTAGGCATGCGCCGCCACCACACCTGACTAATTTTTTTTTTTTTTTTTAGACAGAGTCTTTCTCTGTCCCCCAGGCTAAAGTGCAGTGGCACCATCTAAGCTCACCACAACCTCCGCCTCCCAGGTTGAAGCAATTCTCCTGCCTCAGCCTTCCTAGTAGCTGGGACTACAGGCACCTGCCACCATGCCCGGCTAATTTTTGTATTTTTAGTAGAGAAGGGGTTTCACCATGTTGGCCAGGCTGGTCTCCAACTCCTGACCTCAGGTGATCTGCCCCCCCTTGCCCTCCAAAAGTGTTGGGATTACAGGTGTAAGCCACCTCGCCCAGCCTAATTTTTAAATTTTTTTGTAGAGGAGTCTCACTTTGTTGCCAGGCTGGTCTTGAACTCTTGATCCTCCCACCTAAGCATCCTAAAGTGCTGGGATTACAGGCACAAGCCACCGCACCCACCTTTTCATTATTGCTAAAAACCTGGGACTCGACTCTAGTGATACTAAAGCAGCAGCAGGCCACAATCAAATTTTTATCTTCCAAATATTTTGTCACTCTGGCTGCAGAGTAGAAAGCCAATTGGAGGCCAGGCGTGATGTGGCTCATACCTGTAATCCCAGCACTTTGGGAAGCCAAGACAGGCGGATTGCCTGAGGTTAGGAGTTGGAGACCAGCCTGACCAACATGGTGAAACCCCGTCTCTGTTAAAAATACAAAATTAGCCAGGCATGGTGGCACATGCCTGTAGTCTCAGCTACTTGGGAGGCTGAGGCAGGAGAATCGTTTGAACCCGGGAGCCGGAGGTTGCAGTTAGCTGGGATGGTGGATGGTGTCATTGCAATCCTGCCTGGGCAACAAGAGAGAAATTCTGTCTCAGGAAAGAAAAGAAAAAAAAAAAACAATTGGAACTAAGACATTTATTGTCTGCTGTCTCAAGGCCCTTAAAGATCTAGCCCTTCCAGCCAGCCCCACCTTCTGTCTCCAGCCAACACACACTCCACCGATACTAACCCACTTGGGGTTTCCGGAAGGTGCCATGATCCTTTGAGTGTCCATATCTTTATACATGCAATTTCCACTGTTCAGCTGGCCTTCTCCCCTTCCTCTAGGTCCCCAAGTCAGTTTTAGGGCTTCTTCAAAATTTCCATGGTAGATCAGGCATGGTGGCTCACACCTCACTTTAGGAGGCGGAGGTGGGTGGATCAGTTGAGCCCAGGAGTTCAAGACCAACCTGGACAACATGGTAAAACCCATCTCTACTGAAAATACAAAAATTAGCTGGGCAGGATGGTGAGCCCCTGTAGCTGGGAGCTCCACAGGAGGCTGCGGTGGGAGGATCACCTGACCCTGGGAGGTTGAGGCTACAGTGAGGCATGATTGTGTCACTGCATTCAGCCTGGTGACAGGGCAAGACCCTAAAAAAAAAAGAATTCCCACATACCTCCAATCTTTTTTTTTTTTTTTTTTTAGTGAGACAGAGTCTGGCTCTGTCTCCACGCTGGAGTGCAGTGGCACAATCTCAGCTCACTGCAACCTCCACCTCCTGGGTTGAAACAATTCTCCTGCCTCAGCCTCCCAAGTAGCTGAGTGGGTGGGACTACAGGCGCGTGGCACCACACCCAGCTAAATTTTGTATTTTTAGTAGAGGTGGGGTTTCACCATGTTGGCCAGGATGGTCTCGATCTCTTGACCCTGTGATCCACCCGACTCGGCCTCCCAAAGTGCTGGGATTACAGGTGTGAGCCATTTCGCCCAGCCCATACTTTCAATCTTATTGCATCATTAATCATTCGCTCATTCTGCCCCAGCCCACTACCACACAAGCTCCCAAACAGACAGGACTACCTTTTCACATTTCTATTTCCTGCACCCAGCACAGTGCATGCAGTGAATAAATGGATGGATGGATGAATGAATGAAAGAGGCTGAGCAGAGACTGAAATGTGGCTGCTTTCTGTGCCGTGGGATATTTAAAGCTAAGGAAGTGGGTGAGATCTCAGAAAAGAGTAGATGCCTAAGAGAACCGGAAAAAAAAAATGATGTATTTCCTTTTAAAATATAGCATTGATAAAAACAGACATTGAGTATGTGTATGTAAAACTATATGCAGGGGAACCAGATTTGGAAGGGAACATTTAAAAGTAAAAATAATTCTGTTAAAATGGTAGGCTCGTGGGTGACATTTTTTTTTAAGTCAACATTTGTTATATTGTCTTTTTGATAAATTTTTTTTTTCTCACAGACTCAGAAACTTGAGACGACATTACCCAAGATCATTCCACACAGAGAAAAAAACACGTTAGAGGCAGCAGTGTTTTGAATATGTGCAGGCTAGTGTTAAATAATGGAAAGAAATTGAAAGAAGAGGCAGGTTGTAAAGTAAAAGTCACATCTTGGTATGAAAACCTGTTGTCACTGTAGCAAAACTTGCTAATTACAAACAGCCACATCGGTAGCTTCAGAATACACACATTAATCACCAAAAAAGTCTCTTTTCTCCTTGGGGGTTTGCAGTTATTTTTAGTCACTGGAAAGGGCTGTGGGCTTTGTTTTCTGTTAGTTATGGGCCTGCCACCTGCAGGTAAAATCTGGACATTGCCCTGAAACTTACCAAACCTTGGATACAAACCTGGCCTGACAGGGAACCTCTCTCCCTTAGGACCCGGCTCAAGACCCTCTCAGGGTCATCCTGAGCCCGTATTTCCAAGCTTCTCTTTAATGGGAAAGCACTAGATACCCAGTAACAGCCTAAAATTGAGCATTTGAAATTCTATGCTCACTTGCCCAATTGATCTCGGAAGTTCTCATCTAGAATTTTCCTTAAGTTGTGAGCCAGGGCTGTGTACTCACTCCTCTCAGGCTTCCAGTGTTCCCTCTGATGCTGAGCTCACCACTGAGCACCAAGTGCTGTGAACCCTCTTCAACATTCTGGCTCCCTTTTCCTTCCTTCCCTCCTTCCCCCTTTCTCCCTTCCTTCCCTCCCTTCCTTCTTCTCTCCCTCCTTCCTTCCTTCCTTTCTTCTTTCTCTCCTTCCCCCTTCCTTCCTTCCTCTTTTCTTTTCTTTCTTTCTTTTCTCTCTCTCTCTCTCTCTCTTCCTTTCTCACGGTCTCACTCTGTTTCCCAGGCAGGAGTACAGTGGCACAATCATGCCTCACTGCAGCCTCAACCTTCCCCCGGGCTCAGGTGATCCTCCCACCTCAGCCCCCTAGAACAGCTGTGACTACAAGTGTGTACCACCACACCTGGCAATTTTCATATTTTTTGTAGAGATGGGGTTTCGTCCTGTTGCTCAGGCTATTCTTGAATTCCTGAGCTCGAGCAATCTTCACACCTCAGGCTCCCAAACTGCTGGGATTACAGGAGCCACTGTGCCTGGCCTCCTGGCCCCATTTCTATGACCTCACCTGACCCATGCCACCCCTCCCTGGGGGGCTGCTCTAACCTGCTAACTAATTATCCCGACAGCCTCCAAGACATTATCTACATTGCAACCAGAGTAGGCTTTCTAAGACACAAATAGAATGGGGGTGGAGGGGTCACAGAAAGGGTTCCGAAGTTCTCAGCGTGTCCCATATGTCCCTCCGTGGCTGGCCCCTGATGAAAACTCCAGCCTCAACTCCTTTATTTTTTTATTTTTTTTATTTTGAGCCAGAGTTTTCACTCTTGTCGCCCAGGCCAGAGTACAATGGTATGATCTCGGCTCACTGCAACCTCTGCCTCCTGGGTTCAAGCAATTCTCCTGCCTCAGCCTCCCGAGTAGCTGGGACTACAGGCATGTGCCACCGTGCCCGGTTAATTTTGTATTTTTAGTAGAGACCGGGTTTCTCTATGTTGGTCAGGCTGATCTCGAACTCCCGACCTCAGGTGATCCACCTGCCTCAGCCTCCCAAAGTGCTGGGATTACAGGCGTGAGCCACTGTGCCCGGCCAACTCCTTTTTTTTTTTTTTTGAGACAGAGTCTCACTCTGTTGCCCACGCTGGAGTGCAATTGCATGATCTCAGCTCACTGCTACCTCTGCCTCCCAGGTTCAAGTAATTCTCCTGTCTCAACCTCTCGAGTAGCTGGAATTACGGGTGCACGCCACCATGCCTGGATAATTTTTTTGTATTTTTACACCGTGTTCCCCAGGCTGGTCTCAGACTCCTGAGCTCAGACAAACAATCCACCTGCCTCGGCCTCCCAAAGTGCTAGGATTACAGGCGTGAGCCACTGTGCCCGGCCTCCAACTCCTTTTTTAAAAAGTTGTAAATATCTTCTATAAAGAGCCTCAACTCTTAGCCTAACCTCCTTTTGAATTCTTGGTCACCACTCTTTTGAACTATTTACAGTATCTTGAATAACTCTATAACTCTCTTACCCTGTGCAGACTACTCCTTTGGGCTCAATGCCTCCTTTCTTTGCCTTTCCCATCTTTAGCTGGCTCCTTTCTGTCCTTCACCTCTCAACTCAGGAGCCACCTCCTACAGGAAGCCTTCCCAGATGATCTGGTTCCTCCAGTGTATTCTGGCAACACTCCATCTTTGCTCTTTTCATAGCTGTATATGTTGATGTTATGCCTGAATTGTATCCTTCCCCCACAAATCCATATGTTGAAGCCCTACCCCCAGTACCTAAGAATGTGACTGTATTTGAGGATAGGACCTTTAAAGAGGTGACTGAATCATCCAGGTGCGGTAGCTCACGCCTGTAATCCCAGCACTTTGGGAGGCTGAGGTGGGTGGATCACCAGGTCAGGAGATTGAAACCATCCTGGCCAACATGGTGAAACCCCGTCTCTACTAGAAAAATACAAAAATTAGCTGAGTGTGGTGGTGCACACCTGTAATCCCAGCTACTCGGAAGACCAAGGCAGGAGAATCGCTCGAACATGGGAGGTGGAGATTGCAGTGAGATCGCGTCACTGCACTCCAGCCTGATGGCAGAGAAAGACTCCATCTCAAACACACACACAGACACACACACACACACACACACACACACACACACACACTAGTTAAGCATGGTGGCATATGCCTGTAGTCCCAGCTGCTCGGGAGCTTGAGACAGAAGAATTACTTGAACCCAGGCGGCAGAGGTTGCAGTGAGCCAAGATTGGGCCATTACACTCCAGCCTGGGTGACAGAGCAAGACTCTGTCTCAAAAAAAAAAAAATTGCTTCAGATAAGGAAATGGACTCTGGTCCTGAGAGCTCCCTAGAGCGATGCCAGGGTCAATTCAGAGGAGACTGCCTTTCTTCTTTTCTTCTGTTTCAGTTTCCGCATCTCTTTTTCCTTAGCACACCTTCTGCCCATTAAGGAGATGAAGTCAGTTCCATTTTGGCCATTAGCTAAAATGCAAGTGATGCATCCAAAGGGTGGAAATTTCCTCTGTGTTCTTATGCCTACAAGAAAGAAGCATTAGCAACTTAATACTAGGAAGTTTCTCCAATGTTGGTTTTTATAAAATTAAAAATATTTCAGGCCAGAAGTGATGGCTCACGCCTGTAATCCCAGCACTTTGGGAGGCCAAGACAGGCAGATGATGAGGTCAGGAGATCAAGACCATCCTGGATAACATGGTGAAACCCCGTCTCTACTAAAAATACAGGAAAATTAGCCAGGCATGGTGGCACGCGCCTGTAGTCCCAGCTACTTGGGAGGCTGAGGCAGGATAATTGCTTGAACCTGGGAGATGAAGGTTGCAATGAGCCACGATCATGCCACTGCACTCAGCCTGGGTGACAGAAAGAGACTACATCTCAAAAAAAACAAAAAATGGCTGGGTATGGCGGCGTGCACCTGTGGTCCCAGCTACTCAGAAGGCTGAAGTGGGAGGATTGCTTGAGCCTGGGAGGTTAAGGCTGCAGTGAGCTGTGATCATGGCACTGCCTGGGTGACAGATCAAGACCTTGTCTCAAAAATAAAGAAATAATTAAATGAATAAAAATTTCAGTAGCCATGCATGGTGGCACATGCCTGTAGTCCCAGCTACTCAGGAGGTTGAAGTGGGAGGATCACTTGAGTCCAGGATTCCAAGGTTGCAATGTGCGATGATCATGCCTGTGAGCAACCCCTGCACTCCAGCCTGGGTAACATAACAAGACCCCGTCTCTACACAAAGTTTAAAAACTAATGCAAAATAAAAATATTTCATTGACAAAGTTTGTATATATTCATGGTGTACGTTATGATGATCTGATGATATATGTATACCTTGTGTAATGATTATCACAAATTAACACATTCACCACCACCTATGCTGTGCAGTAGATCCTCAGAACTTGTTTACTTTAAAATAGTAACATGTTCTACCTATGAGATTCTCCCTTTTCTTCTCCTTAACATCTCCCATTTAAAAAAAAATTCATTAGAGGCTCTGATGTCCTTTTGCTTATTCATTTATTTATTTATTTTTTGAGATGGAGTCTTGCTCTGTCGCCCAGGCTGGAGTGCAGTGGCATGAGCTTGGCTCACTGCAGCCTCCGCCTCCTGGGTTCAAGCGATTCTTCTGCCTCAGCCTCCTGAGTAGCTGGGACTATAGGTGTGCACCACCACGCTGGCTAATTTTTGTATTTTTAGTAGACATGGGGTTTCACCATATTAGCCAGCTGGTCTTGAACTCCTGATCTCGTGATCCACCTGCGTCGGCCTCCCAAAGTGCTGGGATTACAGGCATGAGCCACCGTGTCCGGCCATGTCCAGCCATGCTTTTTTATTTTTTACAAATTGACTTTTTTTTTGAGACAAAGTCTCCCTGAAAGTCTCCCTCTTCACCCATGCTGGGATGCAGTGGCACAATTTCAGCTCACTGCAACCTCCGCCTCCCGGGTTCAAGTGATTCTTGTGCCTCAGCCTCCCAAAGTAGCTGGGATTACAGGCACTCGCCACCATGCCTGGCTAATTTTTTGTATTTTTAGTAGAGATGGGGTTTTACCACGTTGCCCAGGCTGGTCTGAAGCTCCTGAACTCAGGCAATCTGCCCGAATCTGCCTCCCAAAGTGCTAGGATTACAGGTGTGAGCCACTGTGCCCGGCCGACTTTTAATTAAACAAATATTACGTGAACCCATTCTTCCTTGGAAGATGAAACTATATATTTAGGAATAGCTAGCAGATGTTGAGCACAATTTGGGGCCAGGAAAAGTCTAAGGGTTTTATACACATTATTCCACTTAATGCCCACAACAAATACACAGTATGTGGTTGGTAGTGTGACTTATGCCCATTTTACAGATGGGGAAATTGTTTCCACAAGGAGGGCGCAGTTAACTCTGTCCAATGTTACTAAAGAGGATGGGAAAAATGAGGATTGAGAATGAGCCATTAAATTTGGTTGGTAAGATGGAGATTCTTGGTGATACTGACAAGGACAATCTCTAGCTTGGTGGGTGAAAGTCAGACGGAGGGGCTTGAAGAAAGCCTGAGAGAGGCTCAGCATTTTGGGAGGCCAAGGTGGGCAGATCACCTGAGGTCAAGAGTTTGAGACCAGCCTGGCCAACATAGCAAAATACACTCTCTACTAAAAATACAAAATTAGCTGGTCATGGTGGCGCACACCTGTAATCCCAGCTACTCGGAGAGGCTGAGGCAGGAGAATCACTTGAATTCGGGAAGTGGAGGTTGCAGTGAGCTAAGATTGTGCCACTGCACTCCAGCCTGGGCAATAAGAGTGAAACTCTGTCTCAAAAAATAATATTAGTAAATTGTTTTTGAGACAGGGCCTCATTCTATTGCTTGTACTGGACTTCAGGGCTGCAATCATGGCTCACTGCAACCTTGAACTCCTGGGCTCAGGTGATCCTCCCACTTTAGCCTCCCAAGTAGCTGGTACTACAGGCTCACACCATTATGCCCTGCTAGTCATTTTGTATTTGTTGTAGGAATGAGGTTTTGCCATGTTGCCTGGGCTGGTCTTGAACTCCTGAGCCCAAGTGATCCACCCGCCTTGGCCTCCCAAAGTGCTGCGATTCCAAGTGTGAGGAACCACACCTAGCCAATATTAAAATTTTAAAAAATATTGATATCTTGTCCATTTCAGATAAATCAGAATCTCTGGGGTTGGAGCCTAAACATCAGTATTTTATTTTTTATTTTTGGAAACAGTGTCTTGCTCTGTAGCCCAGGCTGGAGTGCCGTGGTGTAATTATAGCTCACTGAAGCCTCGAACTCCTGGGCTCAAAGGATCCTCTCACCTTAGTTTCCCAAGTAGCTAGGACTATGAGAGTGCGCCATCACACCCCAACCAATTCATTTTATTTTATTTTTTTCTTTTTTGAGACAGAGTCTCACTCTGTCACCCAGGCTGGAGTACAGTGGACCAATCTCAGCTCACTGCAACCTCCATCTCCTGGGTTCAAACAATTCCCTGACTCAGCCTCCCAAGTAGCTGGGATTACAGGTGGCTGCCACCATGCCCAGCTAATTTTTCTTGTGTTTTTAGAAGAGACAGAGTTTCACCATGCTAGCCAGGCTGGTTTCGAACTCCTGACCTCAGGTGATCCGCCTCCTTGGCCTCCCAAAGTGCTGGGATTACAGGCATGAGCCACCGCGCCCGGCCCATTTTATTTTTATTTTTAGAAACAGGTTCTCATTATGTTGCTCAGGCTGGTCTTGCAGTCTTCCCATCTCAGCTTCCTGTCTAGCTGGAATTATAGGCATGAGCTACCACACGCTCAACATCAGTATTTTTTTTTTCTTTTTTTTTCTAACATCAGTATTTTAATAGACTATGGAATTGCTGAATTAGTACATTTTCTTTCACTCATTCATTCAACAAACACATACTGAATGTGCATTATGAGCCAGGCACAGCACCAGGCACCAGGGATGCATGAGTGAATTAAAAGGACAGGGTTGGGCCAGGGTGCAATGACTTATGCCTGTAATCTCAACACTTTGGGAAGCTGAGGCGGGTAGATCCCTTAGCTCAAGAGTTTAAAATCAGCCTGGGCAATAAGGTGAAACTCTGTCTCTACTAAAAATACAAAAATTAGGCAGGGCAAGGTGGCTCATGCCTGTAATCCCAGCCCTTTGGGAGGCTGAGACAGGCGGATCACGAGATCAAGAGATTGAGACCATCCTGGCCAGCATGGTGAAATCCCGTCTCTACTAAAAATACAAAAATTAGCTGGGCATGGTGATACGTGCCTGTAGTCCCAGCTACTCAGGAGGCTGAGGCAGGAGAATCGCTTGAACCCAGGAGGCAGAGGTTGCAGTGAGGTGAGATTGCACCACTGCACTCCAATCTGGTGACAGGGTGAGACTCTGTCTCAAAAAAAAAAATACAAAAAGTAGACAAGTATGGTGATGCCTGTAGTCGTAGCTACTCAGGAGGCCAAGGTAGGAGGACTGCTTGAGCCCTGGAGGTCAAGGCTGCAGTGAGCCAAAATTGCACCACTGCACTCCAGCCTGGGCAACAGAGTGAGACTCTGTCTAACAAATAAATAAGTAAAAGGACAGGGTTTCTGCCCCTCTCAGAGCTTACAATCCTATGAGAAAAAGTGAACAACAAGCAACAAGCCAGTAAACAAATACGATTTAATTACTTTTTTTTTTTTTGGAGGAAGAGTCTTGCTCTGTCGCTCAGGCTGGAGTACAATAGCGCTGTCTCAGCTCACTGCAACCTCCGCCTCCCAGGTGCAAGTAATTCTCCTGCCTCAGCCTCATGAGTAGCTGGGATTGCAGGCTCCTGCTATCATGCCCAGCTAGTTTTTGTATTTTTAGTAGAGATGGAGTTTCATCAGGTTGGCCAGGCTGGTCTCCAACTCCTGACCTCAGATGATCCACCCACCTCTGCCTCCCAAAGTGCTGGGATTACATGCGTGAGCCATTGCGCCCAGCCTAATTACAAATTTAGAAACCTGTTTTAACCATCTAAGTGAACTTGAACCAAGAAGGTGGATTGGAGATCCACCTTGATCTCCGTTGGAGGTACTGGAGGTGCCGTGGGGTGGGTGGACTTGAGATATTACTGTGGGGGAGAAAACAGGTGGCAGGGTTGGAATGAGAGGTGAGTGAGAGTGAGAAGCAGGATGACATCCAGGTTTACAGCCTGAGCACTGGAGGGCTGACCCAAGAGACACAGTAAAATACGAACAGGATTTAATGTAGGAGAGATGGTTCCATTGCCAGCCAGACAGTTTCCAGGGCTGACTGAGGAATCTGACATATCTTGTCACTTGTTTATGACTTAATTTCTTCATCTGGAAAAGTGGTGATAATAATGTGTCTCAAACAGGCTGAGCACAATGGCTCATGCCTATAATCCCAGCACTTTGGGAGGCTAAGGCAGACGGATCACCTGAGGTCAGGAGTTTGACACCAGCCTGGCCAACATGGTGCCCACATGGTGAAACCCCATCTCTACTACAAATACAAAAAAAAAAATAGCTGGGTGTGGTGGTGGGCTCCGGTAATCCCAGCCACTTGGGAGGCTGAAGCAGGAGAACTGTTGAACCTGGGAGACGGAGGTTGCAGTAGGCCAAGATCATGCCGGTGCACTTCAGCCTAGGCAACAGAGTGAGACTTCATCTCCAAATGATAATAATAAGAAGAAGAAATCTCAAAACAGAGTTGACATGAAAGTGAAACAAAATAAGACAATGCATATTGGCTGGGTGAGGGGGCTCACAGCTGTAATCCCAGCACTTTGGGAGGTCAAAGCAGGAGGATCTCTTGAGCCCAGGAATTTGAGACCAGTCTGGGCAACTTTTTGAGATCCCATCTCTCAAAAAAAAAAAAAAAAAAAAAATCATGCATAGTAAAAGTGTTGTAAAATGTTTCTTAATTATAACCTTTTAGACATTCTCCTCTCAATTTTCCCTTTCTTAACAATTCCACTTAGATCCACCATTCTCATAGTTATTAAAAGCTTATCAGACTATTTTTTTTTTTTTGCCTCCAATGCCTCCTCCCCAGACTGTATTTTTTAGCTGTCCTTTCCTGAGCATACCTGTATCCCAGTCATCCAGTGATCTCAAAACAGTTTGTAGATTAAGACCATTATTTATTTCCTTCTTCTTCTTCTTCTTCTTCTTCTTCTTCTTCTTCTTCTTCTATTTTTGAGCTACAATCTCCCTCTGTTACCTGCCTCAGCCTCCAGAGTGGCTGGGACTCCAGGTGGGCACTACTATGCCCAGCTGATTTTTGTTTTTTTGTTTTTTTTTTTTTTTGAGATGGAGTCTCACTCTGTCGCCTAGGCTGGAATGCAATGGCACGATCTCGGCTCACCTCAACCTCTGCCTCCTGGGTTCAAGTGATTCTCCTGCCTCAGCCTCCCAGAGTAGCTGGGATTACAGATGCCCGCTACCACGCCTGGCTAATTTTTGTATTTTTAGTAGAGATGAGGTTTCACCATGTTGGTCAGGCTGGTCTCGAACTCCTGACCTTGTGATCCGCCTGCCTCAGCCTCCTAAAGTGCTGGGATTGCAGGCGTGAGTCACCACGGCCCGGCTTTTGTATTTCTTTAGAGAATGGGGTTTCGCCATGTTGCCCAGGCTGGTCTTGAACTCCTGGGCTCAAGGGATCCGCCCACCTCAGCTTCCCAAAGTGCTGGGATTACAGGCGTGAGCTACCGCGCCCAGCCTGGTGGTTTCGCATTTTACATGAAAGCGTACTTCACGGTTTTAATTAGCAAGTGGAATAACTTCAACTTGCTCACGTCGTCAGTCCTACCTTTCGTCATCAACCGCAGGATAATTAGTGAGGGAAAGGATCAAGCGGCTTCTGTTGTGACAAGGAGTCCAACATTTCTAGGGTGAATTACATAGGCTGGAAAATCAGGCAGCTCCCTTGGTTGCCATTAGATGTCACTCGAGACAGGCAAGCGCTTCCTCAGAGGCGGTCATAGAACCAACTAACTGTAAAGGAATGCGGTCCTTTGGCTCCAAAAATGGATTCGACCTCGCTGCCGCTGCCGGGACTCGCCGCACGAAGAGTGCCAGGAAACGCTGCTTGATGGAGCGTGGAGGAAATATCCTATTGCACCTTATGCAATGGAAACCCTATTTCCCTGGAACCAAATCAGAATTCAGGACCGAACAAGACTGCTCTCTCCCTCCCCTGCTAACCCCTAAATCTCTGTTAACCACAAGTTTCAATTCTTTGTGGTTACCAAAGAAAAGAAGTAATGTTTTCCCATTTGCTTAATAAACTCCGAAACTGCATTTTCTCTGCCTTCTTGTGTGAAACACATCTTCCATTTCTGCTAGACTGTTTTTGCTTTTATGGCTCAAGGGCAGAACGTTGTGGAATTTATTCTCTGTTCACTTCTAAAACGTTTTCAGACTTAGATTGCTCACTGGCAAAGTCTGATGTCTTCCTCTCTGGTTAGGATCCTGGCTGTATGGCCATTTTGTCTTAGGAGCCAAAATGAAATAATGCACACAGTGTGTTTAGCTCAGAGTCTAACCCTCAGCGAGCTCTTAAATGTTAGCTACAGCCAGGCGCAGTGGCTCGTGCCTGTAATTCCAGCACTTTGGGAGGCCAAGGCAGGTGGATCACCTGAGGTCAGGAGTTTGAGACCAGCCTGGTCAACATGGTGAAACCCCATCTCTACTAAAAATACAAAAATTAGCCATGCATGGTGGCAGGCGCCTGTAATCCTAGCTATTCGGGAGGCGGAGGCAGGAAAATCGCTTGAACTGGGGAGTTGGAAGTTGCAGTAAGCTGAGATTGCAGCGTTGCGCTCCAGCCTATGCGACAGAGCAAGACTGAGTCTCAAAAAAAAAAACAAGAAAGCGGGCAGGTGCAGTAGCTCACACCTATAATCCTAGCACTTTAGGAGGCCGAGACAGGCAGATCACGAGGTCGGGAGTTCGAGACCAGCCTGGCCAACATGATGAAATTCCGTCTTTGCTAAAAGTACAAAAAAAAAAAAATTATCAGGCGTGGTGGTGCGCGCCTGTAGTCCCAGCTATTTTGGAGGCTGAGGTAGGACAGTAGCTTGAACCCAGGAGGCAGAGGTTGCAGTGAGCACTCCAGCCTGGGTGTCAGAGTGAGACTCCATCTCAAAAATAAAAATAAAATAAAATAAAAAATAAATAAAAAGTTAGCTACTACTACTGCTGTTATTATTATTATATGTCTGGATCATGACACTAAGATAATTAAGATAAATTGCCAGTTAGAACCTAGAGGAACAAGATTGGTTGCAAGGATGCAGGCCCACCCCAAGTTCCCACCCCCAAGATATCCAGTCACCGTGAACCAGGCTGTCACCAGGAACAACCCCCTCCCTGAGCAGTCTGACCACAGGAGAAGGTGAGATAGCATGGCATAATGAAAACCAATCATTTTAGTGGTAACAGACACTCTTTACTGGCTGTGTTTTATATGACAATATAGCCAAGGGTTTTAATTGGCAAGTAGAATGTACACTCCATTAAGCCTGTCTTCAACCCTTCTATTACAAACAATACAATTAGGAGGAGAACTAACTCCTACAGAATACTGACTATGTTTTAGGGCCCTGTGCTGGATATTTGGCATTTTTCAAGTAACGTCCACAAACCTCAGAGTCCTCATCTATAATAATGTAGGATGTGTAAGAAATAATTGATAATTTCATTTTCCTGTTTTCTAGAGGCTTGTTTCATTTGCAAACAGGGTAGGATTGCTCGCAAATAACTTCTAATGCTTTCTGCTTTTCCAATCCCCTTTCTTTTTAGCCTAGCTGAGTGTTTTATGAGACTTCACTCAGTCACAAGGCCCTCGGAAGTTTACCAATACTGCCTCTGTTCTGCTCTGAGCTCCAAAGAAATCAAGCAACTTGCTTCAAAGTTCTGCTGGCAGCTTTTCTGGGGCTAACAATCAACCCGTTCCTGAATCTTTGGCTCTGCTCAAGAAATCAAATCTCCATCTTCTCCCAAATTAACATGAGCATTTGGTCTTTAGGAAAATTGAATCTCTGTAAGTATCCTGAGCTAAGATCAATATAAATAACAGAACTGCCTAGCAACCAGAACGGATGTCATTACTCATTCTCTCTGATATTTAGCTGTGTCAGATGGGGAAAACCTTTTGCTTTATATAGCTGCGCTTATATACACCCAGGCTGAAGATGAATCAGGGAAGCCGCTCCAAATGCCTGTAGGATACAAGGGAAGTGGAAAATCAAGTGAAAGACAGGAGGGATCCTTCCTGATATTCTGTGCAGAGAAAATTCTTCACCAGCTTCCCCGCCTGGTTTGGAAGCCATGAAAGGAGGGGCCTATGAACCACTGGCCTCCAGGTAACTGAAGAGTTAGAAATTGAACACAAATAGGGCCGGGCGCGGTGGCTCATGACTGTAATCCCAGCACTTTGGGAGGCCGAGATGGGCGGATCATGAGGTCAGGAGATCGAGACCATCCTGGCCAACATGGTGAAACCCCATCTCTACTAAAAAAAAAAAAAAAAAAAATTAGCCAGGGGTGGTGGCACACACCTGTAGTCCCAGCTAATCAGGAGGCTGAGGCAGGAGAATTGCTTGAACAGGGCAGCAGAGGTTGCAGTGAGCCAAGATCGTGCCACTGCACTCCAGCTGGGTGACAGAGCAAAAAAAAAAAAAAAAAGAAAGAAAATGAACACAAATAGAGGCCAAGCTCCGTGGCTCACACCTGTAATCCCAGCACTTTGGGAGGCCAAGGTGGGTGGATAACTTGAGGCCAGGAGTTTGAGACCAGCCTGGCCAACATGACGAAACCCCATGTCTACTAAAAATACAAAAATTAGCCAGATGTGGTGGCACACGCCTGTAATCCCAGCTACTTGGGAGGCTGAGGCATGAGAATCGCTTGAACCCAGGAGATGGAGGTTGCAGTGAGCCGAGATCATGCCACTGCACTCCAGCCTAGGTGACAGAGCAAGACTCAGTCTCAAAAAAAAAAAAAAAAAGAAAGAAATTAAACACAAATAGAAGATGAAAGAACTTGAATGGGCTTTCATTTAGTATTAAGGGACAAAGGCTTAGTGAACCTCTTAAAGTACAAAGTGCGATGAAATACAACCACTGTTGTTTTTCCCTATTTGTTGGAAACCAGACGAATTCTAGCATAGCAAATTCAGGTTAGATCCAAGTGGGACCTTTTTGACATAAGAGTTAAATACTGGAATGTGTTACTGAGGTTGCAGAATGTCTTTCAGTTGAGGTGATTAGATACCTGTTTGTTTGATAGAAGGTCAGAGACAAGGCAGTAAACTCTCGAAATATATTTAATATATCATATCTAAGCTCTGTAAATCTATAATAATACATAGTGGCCAGACATCGTGGCTCATGCCTGAAATCCCAGCATTTTGGGAGGCCGAGGCGGGAGGATCGCTTGAGCCCAGGAGTTTGAGACCAGCCTGGGCAACATGGCGAAACCCCATCTCTACATAAAGTAGAAAAATTAGCTAGGCATGGTGGTGCCTGTGGTCCTAGCTACTTGGGAGGCTAGAGTAGGAGGATCATTTGAGCCCAGGAGGCGGAGGTTTCAGTGAGCCAAGATCATGTCACTGGACTCCAGCCTGGGTGATAAAGTGAGACCCTGTGTCAAAAAATAAAGAAATAAATATAGTTACCCTATTAACAGTGTGGCACAAGTGGCCCTGTTTATCCAATAAACAGGTGTGCCTAGGACTTTCAGCAAGTTTAAACTGGTCAAGTCGATCGTAGATAAATATCTGTACATTTTACAGAACAGAAGCTGGACTCCAGCAGCCGGGGGAGAATGCAGGAAGGAATCCTTGCTCTTTTCACGTAGCCTCTGATCATTGTCTCTCCTAACCTGTCCTTGGGACTCTCTAGCAGCTGAAGGCAAAGCTATGTGACCCCAAGTATGTCTGCCCAGGAGGGGAAGAAAACAATCTAAACCCTAGGGGAATGTCCGCAATGTGGGCTTGGCAAACGGGGAATGCTGGGAATGAGACCGCAGTCCACAGTTCAGATATCCCAGCCTGGCTCGCCCAGCCCTGATATCCTTATGAGAGATGAAGCAAGGTGGCTCCTGGAGAGGGACTCTCTGCTTGGGGAGCTGTGAATTCTGCTTCTGAATCATATTGCTTTTCTGAGCCCATGTGTCTTAATATAGCTAGAAAGACTTCATCCAGTCTGGCTCAGGCTGCAGAGAACTAAATATGTTGTCAAAATACTCCCGAAACTCAGTGCCCAACAAGACCACACAGGCAGCTGTCTTTATTATCACACTGCTCTGCCTAATACTTAGCAAAATATTTGTGAGAATGCTCCCATCGTGGTACTCTTCGACGTGAATTTCCCTTGGAGGTAGTTTTTTAAGTCAAAGAGAAATTCTGGGAGGATACTCATATATTAGTTGCCTCAGAGAAGGAAACCCAAGAGGTACGGGACAGGGGTGGGAGAGAGACATATTTTTTACTGTATACCTCTTTATGTCTTCTGAATTTTTTGTTTTTTTAAGACGGATTCTTGCTCTGTCACCCAGGCTGGAGTACAGTGGTGCTGTCTCAGCTCACTGCAACCTCTACCTCTCAGATTCAAGCGATTCTCCTGCTTCAGCCTCCCAGTAGTTGGGATTACGGGCATGCACCACCACGCCTGGCTAATTTTTGTATTTTTATAGAGACAGGGTTTCACCATATTGGCCAGGCTGGTCTCCAACTCCTTACCTCAGGTAATCCACCCACCTCAGCCTCCCAAAGTGCTAGGATTACAGGCATGAGCCACCGTGCCTGGCCATCTTTTGAATTTTTTATGTGTATGTATTACCTATTCAAAAATAAATTTTATTTATTTGAGACAGGATCTCACTCTGTTGTCTGGGCTGGAGTGCAGTGGTGAAGTCATGGCTCACTGTAGTCTCTGTGTCCTGGGCTCAAATGATCCTCCTACCTTAGCCTCCGAGTAGGTGGAACTACAGGCATGCACCACCACACCCCACTAATTTTTTTTTTTTTTTTAATTTTTTTATTTTTTTTTTATAAAGACGGGGTTTCATCATGGTTGGTCAGGCTGGTCTTGAACTCCCGACCTCAGGTGATCCGCCCGCCTTGGCCTCCCAAAGTGCTTGGATTACAGGCGTGAGCCACCCGCCCGGCCCCACACCCCACTAATTTTTTAATTTTTTGTACAGACAAGGTCTCCCTATATTGCCCGAGGTGATCTCAAGCGTGGGCTCAAGCAATCCTCTCACCTTGGCCTCCCAAAGTGCTGGGATTATAGGTGTGAGTCACCACACCCAGCCTCCAAAATAAATTTTATTTTATTATTTATTTATTTACTTATTTTTTTTGAGGCAGAGTCTTGCTCTGTAGCCCAGGCTGGAGTGCAGTGGTGTGATCTTGGCTCACTGCAGCCTCCGCTTCCCTGGTTCAAGCCATTCTTAGGCCTCAGTTTGTAGTCCGAGTAGCTGGGATTACAGATGTGTGCCACCACACCTGGCTAATTTTTGTTTTTTAGTAGAGACGGAATTTCGCCATGTTGCCCAGGCTGGTCTCAAACTCCCGAACTCAAGCGATCCACCTGTCTTGGCTTTCCAAAGTACTGAGATTACAGGCATGAGACACAGTTCCTGGCTTTCCAAAATAATTTTAAACATAAGGCTTGTAAAATGCTGTACGGAATTTAACTTAGCTCCTTCTCTTCCAATTCAGGCGTTTATTTCCCTCTCCTTTTCAGCTCTGCATTTAACTAATCATCGCAACGACCTCATCCACCTTTTACCACTTACTTCACATCTTCTGCTCATGATCTCATTTAACAAGCCAACGAGAAAGTTCCATCGTTATTCAAAATTCTACAGACGAGGAAACTGAGGCTTAGAAAGAGAGTCCCTCTGTCAGTTAAGTATCAGATCTAGAATTCAAACTTGGGTCTGTCTGACCAGCCACAGCTTGTAACCCCCCACACCTTCTGCCTCAGTAGCTGTAAGAACACTGAAGTATTAAACTGCATCAAACACATTAGAAACTTTCTCACACGTTCCTTAGTCAACCAATTTCCTGGCTGGTCTGAGTGCAGCGGTGTTTACGGATAGCTCATCACAACCAGTTACAGATTTTTTTGTTCCTTCTCCAATCCCACTGCTTCACTTGACTACCTTTTAAAAATAAATAAATAAGGCCAGGCACCGTGGTGCATGCCTGTAATCCCAGCACTTAGGGTGGCCGAGGTGGGTGGATTACCTGAGGTCAGGAATTTGAGACCAGTGTGGACAACATGATGAAACCCCGTCTCTACTAAAAGGATAAAAATTAGCCGGGCATGCTGGCAGGCACCTGTAATCCCAGCTACTCAGGAGGCTGAGGCAGGAGAAGCTTGAACCTGGGAGGTGGAGGTTGCAGTGAGCCGAGATCACACCACTGCTCTCCAGCCTCGGGGACAAGAGCGAGACTCTGTCTCAACAACAACAACAAAAATAAAATAAAATAAATAATAAAAAACAATCAGCTGAGCTCGGTGGCTCATGCCTGTAATCCCAGCACTTTGGGAGGCCAAGGTGGGCGGATCATCTGAGGTCAGGAGTTCAAGACCAGCCTGATCAACATGGAGAAACCCTGTCTCTACTAAAAATACAAAATTAGCTGGCCATGGTGATGCACGCCTATAAACCCAGCTACACTGGAGGTTGAGGCAGGAGAATCGCTTGAACCCCGGAGGCAGATGTTGCAGTGAGCCGAAATCGTGCCATTGCACTCCAGTCTGGGCAAGAGCAAAACTCCATCTCAAAAATAAAAATAGCTGGGCGTGGTGGCTCACACCTGTAATCCCAGCACTTTGGGAGGCTGAGGCGGGTGGTTCACCTGAGGTTGGGAGTTTGAGACCAGCCTGACCAACATGGAGAAACCCCCGTCTCTACTAAAAATACAAAAAATTAACCCAGTGTGATGGCACATGCCTGTAATCTCAGCTACTCTGGAGGCTGAGGCAGGAGAATTGCTTGAATCTGGGAGGCGGAGGTTGCGAGAGCCGAGATAACGCCATTGCACTCCAGTCTTGGGGAAGAGAGTGAAACTCCATCTCAAAAAATAAAAATAAAAAATAAGCTCTAAAAGACACTAAAATAATGAAGTACATTTAATGCATGCTCTTTGACACAAAGCTGGGTTTTCAGTACACGTCTTCTCATGCTGGAGACACAAACTATTTCTGCAGGATGACTGGCTAGCCAGTCTACCAGAGTATGAGTACGAGGTCTCTGGGCCCCTACAACCAAATCCTGAGCAAGGTCCCTCTTAGTGGGACACATCGTAAACATCATTCAAATGGAAGGGAAACCCTTGGCTGGCGTGGTGGCTCGCGCCTGTGATCTCAACACTTGGGGAGTTCAAGGCAGGCGGATCAGGAGTTTTGAGACCAGCCTAACCAACATGGTGAAAATTAGCTGGGCGTGGTGGTGCACGCATGTAATCCCAGCCACTTGGGAGGCCGAGGCAGGAGAATTGCTAGAACTCAGGAGGCGGAGTTGCAGTGAGCCGTGATCACCGCCACTGCACTCCAGCCTGGGCGACTAGAGTGAAACTCCCTCTCAAAAAAAAAAAAAGAAAGGGAAACATTTTGGTTTGAGTTAGAAGACATCACCAACAGACACACCAGCCCTATTTCTTGGTTTAAGGGGAAAAGCTCTTGGGTTCAGAGTGAAGCTGTGAGAATCTTAGAGGCCCCACGAAAGGACAAGCCCCGGCATTACTGGTAGTTTCTATGGACACAAGAAGAAAGGACAGGATTGCAATGAAAACTAACCAAGCAGCCCGCAATTCAAGAGGAGGCTGCAGAAGGCCAGGTGGAATAACAGCTGATGACACATCACACACTTGCACAAAGCCTCTGTCATCCAAAGATAGAAAAGGGGTTTTACAAACAGCTATCAATTACCCCAAGTTTTTGTGGTGAAAATCAAGGCAGGGATCTGGTAACCATCCTTAAATAAAGCTGCCTTCCTTATGTAGCTTATTCCCACTGTTAGAGGGAGATTTTATAAGAGTATTCTTTTTTTTTTTTTTTGTTTTCTCTTGCCTATGTAAACAAATTTATAAGAGTATTCTTGACATGCTTTGCAGTTCAAAAGTATCTCCGCGTGCATGATTCCATCTGAGGGAGCAAGGGTCCTGTCTTCCTCTAGTGCTGGTATCCAGTAACCTCTCTCTCTACATGCCGCAACAAATAACCAAGTGAGGTGGGCTGCTTTGGAACAGCAGCCCCTGGAAAGCAGCAGCAAGCAGGTTTCCAGGTCTACAGGCTCTGACCAGGGTAGAACAGCTGGGGACATAGACTTGATTTCAAACAATAAGGGTCATGGTGATTTAGTGTTGACACTAGAACAAAATGTAAGACAGATTTCTCCCACTTTCAAAGTTTGCATCCATGATCCGCCCCTCCCTTAATTTATTTTTAGCTGGAGTTTCACTCTGCGGCATGGCTGGGGTGCAGTGGCACAATCTCAACTCACTGCAACCTCCGTCTCTGGGGTTCAAACGATTCTCATGCCTTAGCCTCCCCAGTAGCTGGGATTACAGCCATGCACCACCATGCCTAGCTAATTTTTGTATTTTTAGTAGAGACAGGGTTTCACCATGTTGGCCAGGCTGGTCTCAAACTTCTGACCTCAAGTGATCCGTCTGCCTCGGTCTTCCTAAGTGTTGGGATTACAGGCATGAGCCACCGTGCCCAGCCTATTTATTTATTTTTAAAATAAATAGAGATGAGGTCTTCCTATGTTGCCCAGGCTGGTCTCCAACCCCTGGGCTCAAGTGATCCTCCCGCTTCAGCCTCTCAAAGTGCTGGGATTGTAGGCATGAGCCACCGTGCCCAGCCAAATGTTTATTTTTTAGGAATATAATTTTTCTTTCCTAAATGCAACTGGTATTACAATGCTAAGTAGGAAAAAAAAGTCTGTTGCGTATGTTTCTATATTTTAAATCTTTGGGGTTTTTTTCCCAATCAGATAAATTTGGTTTTTATTATCTGCTGGATGCTCATACTTGTGCCTGGTTACTTTCTTTCTTTCTTTCTTTCTTTTTTTTTTGAGACAGAATCTCGCTCTGTCACCAGGCACCAGGCTGGAGTGCAGTGGTGTGATCTCGGCTCATTGCAACCTCTGCCTCCCGGGTTCAAGCAATTCTCCTGCCTCAGCCTCCTGCGTAGTTGGGATTACAGGGGCGCACCACCCTGCCCAGCTAATTTTTGTAGTTTTTAGTAGAGATGAGTTTCACCATGTTGGCCAGGATGGTCTCAATCTCTTGACCTCCTGATCCGCATGCCTCGGCCTCCCAAAGTGCTGGGATTACAGGCGTGAGCCACCGTGCCCAGCCTCTTTTTTTTTTTTTTTTTTTAAGACAGAGTCTTGCCCTGTTGCCCCGGCTGGAGTGCAATGGCCCAATCTCAGCTCACTGCAACCTCCACCTCTGGGGTTCAAGCAAGGCAAGATTCCCCTGCCTCAGCCTCCCAAGTAGCTGGGATTACAGATGCACGCCACCACACCTAGCTAATTTTTTGTATCTTTAGTAAAGACAGGGTTTCAAACTGGCCAGGCTGGTCTTGAACTCCTGACCTCGTGATCTGCCCGCCTTGGCCTCCCAAAGTGCTGGGATTATGGGCATGAGCCAATTTCAATAGCATGATGAATGCAAACTTTAAAGAGGAGGGCAGGAGACTTCTCTCTGACATTTTGTGTTAGTGGCAACACGGAATCACCATTACCCTCATTTGTGGACCACAGATTTTAAAACATCTTTGGCCAAGTTGCTCCTCTGCAACCCTGGAATAGCGTGATTGTTTATTAAGGGCAAAGAAAACAAGGTTGCTTACTATACCTTCAAGTTAAGCTCAGATTTTTCCCTTCTGGTTTAGAAGCTGGAATGGCATGTTCAAATCGGCTGGGATCTCCAGGGGTATGTGAAGCAGGCATCTGCTCCGTAAATAAGGCGCCCTCTCCTCTTGCAAGCTCAAACAGCAATGGAAAGTCAGCCTAATCTCTCCCACTGTGGAAAGGGTATAATGAATGACAAGCTTAGGGTTTATTTTCAGCTTCCACCCCACAGTCCATTTATTGTGTGATCCTGAGTAAAACCACTTACCCTGGTTGTCTCACATTTCTGCCTTCCAGAACATGGATATGGTGTTGTTACATCTGCAGGGATGTCTTAAGAGGAAGAGACGTCAGTGGTAGAAAGCCTTGTGAGGACCCAAAGGGAATGTGTGGGAATTCAAGGGCTTATTACTAGAAAGGCAAATAGATCTGAACTTCAGTTTAATAAAGACATCCAAGGAGTTTTCTCTCTTTTTTTTTTGAGATGGAGTTTCACTCTTGTTGCCCAGGCTGGAGTGCAATGGCGCATTCTTGGCTCACCACAACCTCCGCCTCCTGGGTTCAAGCGATTCTCCTGTCTCAGCCTCCCAAGTAGCTGGGATTACAGGCATGTGCCGCCATGCCCGGCTAATTTTTTGTATTTTTAGTAGAGACAGGGTTTCACCATGTTGGCCAGGATGGTCTCAATCTCTTGACCTCGTGATCCACCCGCCTCGGCCTCCCAAAGTGCTGGATTACAGGCGTGAGCCACTGTGCCCGGCCTCTTATTTTTTTTTCCCAAGCCAAACTGTATCCAGGTTTATTAAAGATACTTTCCATAAACAATCATGGTATTTCAGGCAGGACATGGGCAGACAATCGTTAACAGTATACAACAACTTTCAAACTCCCTTCTTTGATGGACTACCAAAATCAGAAAGCCACTATAAAACCCAGTGAAGTCTTCATCTGATGCTCTGAACAGGGAAAGTTTAGAGTGAGGGTTGACATTTCACATTTAGCATGTTGTTAACAACTTTTCACGAGCCGACCCTGACTTTCAGGAAGTGAAATGAAAATGGCAGAATTTATCTGAAGATCCACAATCTAGAAATGGAATCACTGCTCTTTTGACAGGTGCCATCTCAGTGGCATCACTGGCAAGTCCAGATAGCCTGACACACTGGTAACCAAAGACTGGGGCTCAGGTCCCAACAGATGTGTGTGCTTAAGGGAGTTAAGTCTATGCTGAAGGATGGAAAGGGAGAAGAGAACATAAAAACAAATTTGTTTTTCCATACCACAAGGCTTTTGTGTGCCAAGGTGGCCATGTGTGTCAAAGTCAGGGAATGCCTCCTCCTGGGAGCCAAGAGGAAGTCTCTCAAAACTAGAAGGGAAAGGTGTTTCCCCACATCAATCCAGCTTTGGAGACATTCTATTAGTGACATATGCCCCTTCCCCCAAAGCAACAATAAAGTGTTCTGTGTGCTAACAACATAGCTTAAAAAAAAAAAATCTGCATTTTTATAAAACTTGATAAAAAATGGTATTTCCAGCTGTACAGTCACCAGAAGTACACAGTTTATCAAAAATGCACACACTTCACTTGGCATCTCCAGCACCTTCGGCTTTCTGTGCCTGGTCTGTTTTGGCATCTCCATTTTCTGCAGGGTTATCCCCTTCCTCGCCAGCATCAGCTTTTCTCTTTTCCCTTTGGGTACCTTCTTTTCCTTCTTTGCAGGGGCCTTTTTGGGCTTGGGCTCTGGCTTTGGAGGAGCAGGTTTAGCAGCAACCTCACGGATCTTCTCTGTGGTTCGTCCTTCACCTTGGCTTTATCTCCTTTAGCATCCCCTTCAGCCTTTCTCTTGGGCATGATGGTGACGGCGGCGGGACGTAGGCGCTGGGTGCGGGATGCAGCGGCACGTGGGTTTTGGTCGGTCCGGGGGGTATTCCGCGTCATCTTCTTCACACTGCTCCTTTTTTAAAAATAAAGACGGGGTTTCACCATGTTGGTCAGGCTGGTCTTGAACTCCTGACCTCAGGTGATCCGCCCGCCTTGGCCTCCAAAGTGCTTGGATTACAGGCGTGAGCCACGACGCCTGGCCTCTTATTTTTTGAGATGGAGTTTCACTCTCGTTGCCCAGGCTGGAGTGCAGTGGCGCAATCTCAGCTCACTGCAACCTCCGCCTCCTGGGTTCAAGTGATTCTCTTGCCTCAGCCTCCTGAGTATCTGGGATTACAGGCATGCGGCACCCTGCCTGGCTAATTTTCGTATTTTTTTTCAGTAGAGATGGGGTTTCACCCTGTTGGCCAGGCTGGTCTCTAACTCCTAACCTCAGGTGACCTGCCTGCTTCAGCCTCCCAAAGTGCTGAGATTACAGGTGTGAGCCACTGCACCTGGCCCATGAGCCACTGTGCCCGGCTCCAAGGAGTTCTAAAGTTCATTCACTTCTAAACCACACACTAACCACACCCCATGATAAAATCAAACAAAACCAAGGCAACAACTTGTGTTCCTTGGTCTTCTCTTCCAAGACAAACTGCTCGGCCACAGGGTTGTCTACTCCTGAGCACAGGAGAACTGCTTTCCCAGGGAGGGTACCTGCATTTATTAACTGACATCGCTCACACAGTCATTGCTGTGCCAACTGACCCTGACCCCACCCCCTCACCTGGAGAAGGTGGCAAATAAGGAACAGTGACAACTTGGACATCTGACACCACCAACCTGGCAAGGGATTGTCAAAAATAAGCAGAGCCCGGGGAATGGGGGCTCATGCCTGTAATCCCAGCACTTTGGGAGGCCAAGGCAGGTGGATCACTTGAGGTCAGGAGTTGGAGACCAGCCTGGTCAACATGGTGAAATCCTGTCTCTACTGAAAATACAAAAATTAGCCAGGCATGGTGTTGCGTACCTGTAGTCCCAGGTACTTGGGAGGCTGAGGCAGGAGAATCACTTGAACCCCAGTGGCAGAGGTTGTAGTAAGCCGAGATAGAGCCACTGTACTCCAGCCTGGGCAACAGAGCGAGACTCTGTCTCAAAAACCAAACAAACAAAAACTACTAAACCTCTACTTTAAAATTTTTTATTTATTGATTTATTTTTTGAGACAGAGTTTTTGTTGGAAGATTGGATAAAAAAGGCTTCTGGCGCCAAGCGCCTGGCCTGCTCTGGGGACAGTGCCAGGCGGGGAGTTTGACTGGGGTGGTATACCTGTCTTTCGTTTTTATTTTTTAAATTATAAAAACAAAGAGAGAGAGAGAGAGAGACAGAGTTTCCCTCTTTTTTGCCCAGGCTAGAGTACAATGGCACGATCTTGGCTCACTGCAACCTCTGCCTCCTGGGTTCAAGTGATTCTCCTGCCTCAGCCTCCCAAAGTGCTGGGATTACAGGTGTGAGCCACCACGCCCAGCCTGACCAATTGTTTTGAACAGGAATATCATATTCCCAGGTATGGCAGCCCCTCCAGATACCAGCCAGTCACACTGCAAATTCCTGCCCTTGATCAGAAAGGATCCTGGGCAAAAAGCTGCAGGTGAACTGATACAAACCCATCACTCCCCTTACACAAGGAGGCGTAACCATACGGGGAAATGACCTTCCATAGGGAAGTGCAACAGGCAACAGTTATTCCTCTGGGGGCATCTTCCTTCTCAGGGGCAACTCATCACCTCTCAGATTTGAGTGTACCCAGAAGTGTACCCATTGGGTCAGGCAGGCGCTAACTGTGCTAACCAAGAATCTTAAGACTGATGCATGAGGCTGGCCACAAGGGCTCACGCCTGTAATCCCAGCACTGCAGAAGGCTGAGGAGGGCAGATTGCTTGAGCCCAGGAGTTTGAGACCAGCCTGGGCAACATGGCGAAACCCCATCTCTTACAAAAACTAAAAAAAAATGTTAGTCGAGTGTGATGGCTCGCACCTGTAGTCCCAGCTACTTGGGAGGCTGAGGTAGGAGGATCACTTGAACCTGGGAGGTTGAGGCTGCAGTGAGCTGTAATTGTGCCACTGCACTCCAGCCTGGGCAACAGAGCAAGACCTTGTTTCAAAAACAAACAAACAAAAAATAGGCCAGGCATGATCATGCCTGTAATCCCAGCACTTTGGGAGGCTGAGGAGGGTAGATCACATGAGGTCAGGAGTTCAAGACCAACCTGACCAACATGGTGAAACCCACGTCTCTATTAAAAATACAAAGATTAGCTGGACATGGTGCTGCACACTTGTAATCTCAGCTACTTGGGAAGCTGAGGTGGGAGGATCACTTGAACCGGGAAGCGGAGATTGCAGTAAGCCTAGATTGTAGCCCTGTGTTCCAGTCTGGGCGACAGATCGAGACTCCCTCTCAAAATATAGTAAGAAAGAAAGAAAGGAAGGAAGGGAGGGAGGGAGGGAGGGAGAGAGACCAACGTACCGAATGCAGTGGAGCCACAGTTGTGCCACTGTACTCCAGCCTGAGCGACAGAGCAAAACCCTGTCTCTAAAAAAATTAAAAAGACTGGGCATGGTGGCTCATGCCTGTAATCCCAGCACTTTGGGAGGCTGAGGTGGGCAGAATTACCTGAGGTCAGGAGTTTGAGACCAACCTGATCAACATGGTGAAACCTCATCTCTACTAAAAATACAAAAATTCGCCAGGCATGGTGGCAGTTGCCTGTAATCCCAGCTACTCGGGAGGCCAAGGGGGGGCAAATCACCTGAGGTCAGGAGTTCGAGACCAGCCTGGCCAACATGGGGAAACCCCATCTCTACTAAATACAAAAAATTAGCTGGGCGTGGTGGCGAGTGCCTGTAATCCTAGCTACTTGGGAGGCTGAGGCAGGAGGATTGCTTGAACCCAGGAGGCAGAGGTTGCAGTGAGCCAAGATTGTGCCATTGCACTCCAGCATGGGCAAGAAGAGTGAAACTCTGTCTCAAAAATAAATAAATAAATAAATTCTCGATCGCTGAAAAAGTCAAATCCTAGAAAACATAGCATTCCTACAAGAGATGCTAACATGTTCTTGAACAGTTGTTGGCCAAAGATTTATTTGATGAATTTGATTTTTCTGAAATTCAGATGTTTCAGATAGTTCTGATGTTAGTTCTGTTTAGAAATAAATCCAAGAATAGTTTTTTTTTTTTTTTTTTTTTTTAAAGACGGGGTTTCACCATGTTGGTCAGGCTGGTCTTGAACTCCCGACCTCAGGTGATCCACCTGCCTTGGCCTCCAAAGTGCTTGGATTACAGGCGTGAGCCACCATGCCCGGCTCCAAGAATAGTTTTTATATTTTATTTTCACATTGAAAATCAGTCAGATATCCTTCAGCCTCAAAGAGCGTGTTTATGTAAAATTAAATGAGCTCTGGCAGTAAGCTGCATTTTTTTCTTTTTTTTCTTTTTTTTTTTTTGATACAGAGTCTCACCCTGTTGCCCAGGCTAGATGGAGTGCAATAGCATGATCTCTGCTAACTGCAACCTCTGCCTCCGGGGTTCAAAGATTCTCCGGCCTCAGCCTCCCGAATAACTGAGATTACAGGTACCCACCACCATGCCCACGTATCTTTTTTTTTTTTTTTTTTTAGTAGAGACAGGGTTTCACGATATTGGCCAGGCTAGTCTCGAACACCTGACCTTGTGATCTGCCTGCCTTGGCTTCCCAAAGTGCTGGGATTACAGATGTGAGCCACCACCCCGGCCCACTTTTTCTTCTAAATGGGAAAAGGGTTAAAAAAAAAAAAGACTCTGAGGCCAGGCACAGTGGCTCATGCCTGTAATCCCAGCACTTTGAGGGGCTGAGGCGGGTGGATCACCTGAGGTCAGTGGTTCAAGACCAGCCTGGGCAACATGATGAAACCCTGTCTGTACTAAAAATACAAAATTAGCTGGGCATGGTGGCGCATGCCTGTAATCCAAGCTACTCGGGAGGCTGAGGCAGGAGAATTGCTTGAACCCGGGAGGCAGAGGTTGCAGTGAGCCCAGATCGCGCCATTGTACTCCAGCCTGGGCAACAAGAGCAAAACTCCGTCTCAAAAAAAAAAAAAATTAAAAAAAAAAGACTCTGGTCTCAATTTTTTCATTTCCGAAATGTTTATAATAGTTATTATGTAAAGCACTTAGGACAGTATGTAGTACATAGTAAGCCCTACATAAGGGTTAACTATTATTGATATTATTATTATTGTATCATTATTATTACTGATAAGTGTCTCGTAGGACACCCTCTAGGTGGTTTTAAGGCACTCAAGAAGCTGAGTCAAAGAATGCTTAGAAAGCACGAAGTCAGAAGTACGTGGATGTCCTTGTGGGATACTGCATGAGACCTTGTCAGTTACATGAATCTGTGCCAGGCACTGCCCTCAGTGCTGGGAAAACAGCAATGACCAAAATAGACACAATTTCCTGCTCATATGAAGCTTATATCTTGTAGAGGAAGACTGGAAATGAACAAATAAACAAACAAATGGATCAGGCAAAGATCAGTATTCTGAAAAAATAAAAAGTCAGTATGATGGAAGCTGGGGAGCATATTAGCGTGAGAGTCGAGGGAGTCCGCTCAGAGAAGAGGACATTCTGATTCTGGAAACCTCCTGGGGAAGGCATTCCGGCTGTGGGGAATAGCTGCTGCATAGGTCCTGAGGCAGGAACACACCAGGTATGTTGCAGGAAAGAGAGAAGACCAGTGGGGCTGGAATATGTTGAGCCTGGAGGCAAGGAGTGGCAGGAAGCAAGGATGGAAACAGGAAGGGCCTGCAGGTCACATGTGACAGCTGGCTCCATGAGGGCCCCCAGTGATCCCTACTTTATTTATTTTTTTGAGACGTAATCTCACTCTGTCGCCCAGGCTGGAGTGCAGTGGACCGATCTGGGCTCACTGCAACCTCTGCCTCCCAGGTTCAAGTGATTCTCCCACCTCAGCTTCCCAAGCAGCTGAGACTACAGGCTTGTGCCCCCATGGCTGGCTAATTTTTGTGTTTTTAGTAGAGATGGGGTTTTACCATGTTGCCCAGGCTGGTCTTGAACTCCTGACCTCAAGTGATCCACCGACCTCGGCCTCTCAAAGTGCTGGCATTACAGGTGTGAGCCACTGAGCCCAGCCAATCCCTGCCTCTTGGTGTTAACTCCCTGTGTGGTCCCTTCCCACACTGAACAGGGGCTGTCCTGTGTCCAATAGGATATTAGAGAATGATGGGATATGACTTCCAGGGATAGATCCTAAAAGACATTGAGGCCTCCTCCTTGTTCTTGCTTGGATCATTTGCTCTGGGGGGAGCCAGAAGCCATGTCCTGAGGACACTCAAAGAGCCTAGTGGAGAGTCCATGTGATGGGGGAAATGAGGTCTCCTGTCAACATCCAGCATTAGCTTTTCATGTGAGTGGGGCACCTTGGGTGTCCTAGCCCCAGCCAAGCCTTTCAATGACTGCATCCCTGGCTGAGATCTTGACTTTAACCTCATGAGAGACCCCAGAGCCAGGATTAGCCATCAGAGCTGCTCCCAGATTCCTGACCCACAGAAACTGTCTGAGATAATAGATGTGCATTGTTTTGGGTTTTCCCCTCTCTCTCTTTAAATTTTTTTTCCCTTTCCTTTTCCTGTAAGTCAGGAAACAAAGATGTGTATTCATGTGTATTTATTTATGTTTTTGAGATAGGGTCTCGCTCTGTCACCCAGGCTGGAGTGCAGTGGCACGATCTAGGCTTATTGTAACCTCCGCCTCCTGGGCCCAAATAATCCTCCAACTTCAGCCTCCCAAGTAGCTGGGACAAGCATGTGCCTCCATGCCTGGCTAATTTTTGTATTTTTTGTAGAGACACGGTTTCTCCATGTTGCCCAGGCTGATCTCAAACTCTTGGACTCAAGGGATCTGCCCGCCTCAGCCTCCCAAAGTGCTGGATTATAGGTGTCAGCCATTGCACCTAGCCAGATGTGTATTTTTTTTTTGAGACGGAGTTTTTGTCTGTTGCCCAGGCTGGAGTGCAACGATGTGATCCGGGCTCACTGCAACCTCCGCCTCCTGGGTTCAAGCGATTCTCGTGCCTCAGCCCCCTGAGTAGCTGGGATTACAGGCACCTGCCACCATGCCTGGCTAATTTTTGTATTTTTTGTAGAGATGGAATTTCACCATGTTGGCCGGGCTGGTCTGGAACTCCTGACCTCAGGTGACCCACCTGCTTTGGCCTCCCAAAGTTTTGGGATTACAGGCATGAACCACTGCGCCTGGCCTAGATGTATATTGTTTAAAGCACCAAATTCCAGGGCAGTTTATCATGCAGTAATAGACTACCAATATACCATAAGAACTTGGGATTTTAGTCTAAGTATGGTGGAATGCCATTTAAGTATGAAGGAATGCAGGGGAGGGTCATGACCTGACTTCTGGTATGGAAAGACCTTCTGACTACTGGGTGAAATCTGGATAATAGGGAGCTAGAGAAGAAGCAGGGGTCTACTTAGGAGCTATTTTTTTTTTAATATGGACCACTTCATGAATTTTCGTGTCATCCTTGCGCAGGGGCCATGCTCGTCTTCTCTGTATCATTCCAATTTTAGTATATGTGCTGCTGAAGCGAGCACTACTTAGGAGCTATTAAACTAGTACAGCAGGTGTATGGCCTGGCCCCAGGCCGCGAGAGTTGGAAATGACGGAAGTGGACAGATTAGGGTTGTAATTGGAGTTAGAGCCCACAGAACTTGCTGACAGTTGAATATGACAATGGAGGCAAGGGAAGAAATCAAAGATGCCAGGTTTTGGCTGAAGCAACTGGGTATTCAGCAGTGCCATTTCCTGCGAAGGAGAGACAGCTGGATTACAGGTGCCTGCCACCACACCAGGCTGTTTTTTTTTTTTTAAAGACAGAGTCTTGCTCTGTTGCCTAGGCTGGAGTGTATTGGAGCTGTCATAGCTCACTGTGGCCTCCAACTCCTGGCCTCAAGCAATCTTCCTGCCTCAGCCTCTTAGAAAAAAGCATTTCTTTTTTTTTTTTTTGAGATGGAGTTTCGCGCTTGTTGCCCAGGCTGGAGGGCAATGACGCAATCTTGAACTTACCGCAACCTCTGCCTCCCAGGTTCAAGCCATTCTCCTGCCTCAGCCTCCTGAGTAGCTGGGATTACAGACATGCGTCACTCTGCCTGGTTAATTTTATATTTTTAGTAAAGATAGGGTTTCTCCATGTTGGGCAGGCTGGTCTTGAATTCCCGACCTCAGGTGATCCGCCCGCCTTGGCCTCCCAGAGTACTGGGATTACAGGCGTGAACCACTGTGCCTGGCCGGAAAACAAAGTGTTTCTAAATCAGAGGAAGGTGAGCCAAAAATAGCTGTAACTTTTCAGGAAGCATGTCTGTTACCGTACAAGGTCCTGACCTGTCGCTGACACACAGTGCTCATCTACACGATGTTTTACTGCTTCCCAAATGCTCTCCATCCTCTTTCAACCAATGTATCTCCCTCTGTAGATGAGCTCGTGTTCTATTGGCCTGGGAGGAACCCAGCTACCTCCTCCCATCAGCTACCAGGTTGAACCAACTCAGTTTAGAGGACCCCAGAGGCAGCTGTGTAAATGTGGTTTAGGTTCAGCAGGGGGCTTCTTGGCCGTTATAGATCTAGATGATGCTACTTAAACCCTATTGGAAAGACTTCTTTGATTACAGTGGCTCATGACTGTAATCCCAGCACTTTCGGAGGCAAAGGTGGGTAGATCACCTGAGGTCAGGAGTTTAAGACCAGCCTGGCCAACATGGTGAAGCCCATTTCTACTAAAAACACAAAAATAAGCTGGTCGTGGTGGTGCGCACCTGTAATCCCAGCTACTCAGGAGGTTGAGCAAGAGAATTGGCTGAACCTGGGAGGCGGAGGTTGCCGTGAGCTGAGTTCGTGACACTGCACTCCAGCATGGGCAACAGAGTGAGACTCTGTCTCAAAAAAATAAAAATAAATACAAAAATAAGAAAGACTTCTGGGGCTGGGCATGGTGGCTCACGCCTGTAATCCCAGCATTTTGGGTTGTCTAGGCGGGTGGATCACCAGAGGTCAGGAGTTTGTGACCAGCCTGACCAACATGGCAAAACCCCATCTCCACTAAAAATACAAAAATCAGCTGGGCATGGTGGCAGGTGCCTGTAATCCCAGCTACCCAGGAGGCTGAGGTAGGAGAATTGCTTGAACCTGGGAGGCGGAGGTTGCTGTGAGCCAAGATCGCCCCATTGAACTGGGCAAACCCTGTCTCTACTAAAAAAATACAAAAATTAGCCTGGCATGGTGGTATGCGCCTGTAATCCCAGCTACTTTAGAGGCCGAGGCAGGAGAATCACTTGAACCTGGGAGGTGGAGGTTGCAGTGAGCCGAGATCACGCCACTACACTCCAGCCTGAGCAACAGAACAAGACTTTGTCTTAAAGGGAAAAAAAGGCTTCTTTGCAGGATGTTATGTTCTCATGGTTGCTTCTGGTTCACATGAACTGGTTTACTTGAGGGGACTCTCCCACCATCCCACGGGTCTAGTTCCTTATCTAAGAGCACAGATTGAGGTGTGAAACGTACCCTTTCCACTTGTCACTAAACCAACCACTCACACAAGGTTTCTATATATTTGGAGATCTCTGTAGAACAGTTGGGAAGATGCAGGGATTTATACTGTAGAAACATGAACAGCTTGAAATTCGGTGTTAGCGATTTTTCTCCCAAAGTCCTCTGCCATTTCCACAGTTCAGGCTCCAACTTCCTTACACATGGCTCAGCCTTCCTCTCTGCTCTTTCCTCTCTTCTCTTCCAATTCTAAATTTTTGGTTCATTTTAAAATGCATGCTGGGTGAGCTCATGCCTATAATCCCAGCGCTTTGGGAGGTTGAGGCGGGCAGATCACTTGAGGTCAGGAGTTTGAGACCAGCCTGGCCAATATAGCAAAACCCTGTCTCTACTAAAAATACAAAAATTAGCAGGGCATGGTGGCACATGCCTGTGATCCCAGCTACTTGGGAGACTGACGTAGGAGGATTGCTTGAACCAGGAAGGCAGGGGTTGCAGTGGGCTGAGATTGCACCACTGCACTCCCGCCTGAGCAACACAGAGACAATGTTTCCAAAAAAAAAAAAAAAAAAAAAAAAGCAGTCACTCCTCATTCTTCCCACACCCCAGCCCCTGGCAATCATTTATGGCCAGACATGGTGGCTCTTGCCTGTAATCCCAGCACTTTGGGAGGTCATCTGAGGTCAGGAGTTCAAGACCAGCCTGGGCAACATGGTGAAACCCTGTCTCTACTAAAAATACAAAAATTAGCCAGGTGTGGTGGCAAGTGCCTGTAATCTCAGCTACCCGGGAGGTTGAGGCAGGAGAATTGCTGGAACCCGGGAGGTGGAGGTTGCAGTGAGACGAGATTGTGCCACTGTACTCCAGCCTGGGCAACAGAGTGAGATGCCATCTCAAAAAAATAAATAAACAAACAAATAAATAAATAGGCCAGGAGAGGAGGCCGAGGCGGGTGGATCATTTGAGGTCAGGAGTTTGAGACCAGCCTAACCAACATGGTGAAACTCCGTCTCTACTAAAAATGCAAAAATTAGCTGGGTGTGGTGGTGGGCACCTATAGTCCCAGCTACTCCAGCTACTCAGGAGGCTGAGGCAGGACAATCACTTGAACCCAGGAGGCAGAGGTTGCAGTGAGCCAAGATCAAGCCACTGCACTCCAGCCTGGGTGACAAAGTGAGACTCCATCTCAAAAAATAAAATAAAATAAAAATAAATAAATAAACTGCAGAGCATTTGGGCTCATTCTCTTACTGCTTGGATGCATGTTGACCTGGGCTCTGCGTCTCATCTTTCTTAAAATATTTACCAGTGATTTTCCTAAACAAATACAGTTTCCTCCCCCAGGAGGAATTTTGGTGTCATCGTTAGGACACAAATGTACATGTCAACAATCCCTCTGATAATCTGAGAGAAATTAAAAAGTGGTAAGGCATTATCCATGCTCTCAAAGAGCTTAAAATTTAATGAATGAAGTTATATTTACACCTTAAATACTAAGAAGCCGTGCAAAAATGAGTCCAGAATGCCAGGCAGAGATGATTGGGATTGGTATTTGGGAAATAAAGTGCCAGATAAGTTTCCTGGGGTGGGAGTAGGGCTGGCTGTCTTGTCAGCTAGTGTCTGGACCACCATGGCTGGCATTGGCTTCTCTTCCTCCTCTCCCCTCCGGTCCCCTGCCCTCTCTTCTCCTTACCTCTCCACTGGCTCCCTTCCCCACCTCCCTGCAAGAGTGTAGTGGCATGATCTCGGGCTCACTGCAACCTCTGCCTCCTGGGTTCAAGCAATTTTCCTGCCTCAGCCTCCTCAGTAACTGAGATTACAGGCACCCTCAACCAGGCCCGGCTAATTTTGTATTTTTAATAGAGATTGGGTTTTACTATGTTGTCCAGGCTGGTCTCGAACTCCTGACCTCAGGTGATCCACCAGCCTCAGCCTCTCAAAGTGCTGGCATTACAGGTGTTAGCCACTGTGCCTGGCCTGAATATAGCTATTCTTGCCACCCAGGTGCTGCCACTTTAGCACAGGGCCTGGGTTGCTGAGATTACTGTAAAGCCTCCTTTCTTGGTTGAGCAGGATGGCTCATGTCTATAATCCCAGCACTTTGGGAGGCTGAGGTGGGAGGACTGCTTGAATCCAGGAATTCAAGACCAGTGTGGTCAACATAGTGAAACCCTGTTTGTACTCATTAAAAAAATAAGACCAGGTGTGGTGGCTCATGCCTGTAATCCCAGGACTTTGGGAGACTGAGGCGGGCTGATCACCCTAACCCTGGTCAGTTTTGAAAGGGTTTATTCCAGGCTGATTGAACAACATTTGAAACCCGTATCCGGTTTTTTTTTTTTTTCTTTTTTTTGAGACAGAGTCTCCCTCTGTCCCCCAGGCTGGAGTGCGGTGGCGTGATCCTGGCTCACTGCTACCTCTGCCTCCCGGTTTCAAGTGATTCTCCTGCCTCAGCCTCCTGAGTAGCTGGGATTACAGGTGCACATCACCACACCCAGCAAATTTGTTTGTATTTTTTTTAGTAGAGATAGGGTTTCACCATGTTGGCCAGGCTGGTCTCGAATGCCTGACCTCATGATCCACCCGTCTTACCCTCCCAAAGTGCTGGAATTACAGGCGTGAGCCACCCTGCCCCGCCGAACCTGTATCTTCATACCATGTCACAATGAAGTTTTCAGCTGTATCTTGTAAATATTCCACAGGGTCACAGAAGGAGAGGAGCAGTAATTCTCTGTTTACTGTAACAGCTGAGCTGAAGTCACTGGGTGTTAATACACTGGCTGGTGTAACCAAGACGTGTCACTGAAGGGGTTCACTTACTGATTGATTCATTAGCTACATGGCAGAGGAGTGTCGCATGGTCCAGTTTGTCTAATTTTGAAGGTCATCTCCACCTTTTCCTGCTCCTGCTTCCTCCCTTCTCTTTTCCTTCTCTTTCCTCCTGATACTTCTACCGCCTCCTCTTTTGTTTTAATGAGAAAGGAGAACAATGAATATTTATATGGCTAGGAGAAAAGAGTCAATAGAAAGGAAGTGCCTAAAAATACTGGTCAGGGCCGGGGCTCACACCTATTGGGAGCTGAGGCACTTTGGGAGGCTGAGGCGAGCTGATCCCCTGAGGTTAAGAGTTCGAGACCAGCCTGACCAACACAGTGAAACCCCGTCTCTACTAAAAATACAAAATTAGCTGGGTGTGTTGGCACATGCCTGTAATCCCTGCTACTCAGGAGGCTGAAGCAGGAGAATGGCTTGAACCTGGAAGGCAGAGTTTGCCGTGAACCGAGATCGCGCCATTGCACTCCAGCCTGGGCAATAAGGGTGAAACTCCATTCCCCGCTCAAAAAAAAAAAAAAAAATTAGCTGAGTGTGGTGGGACGTGCCTGTAGTTCCAGATACTTGAGAGGTTGAGGCAGGAGAATCGCTTGAACCTGGGAGGCAGAGGTTGCAGTGAGCTGAAATCACGCCACTGCACTCCAGCCTGGAGACAGAGCAAGACTCCATCTCAAAAAAATAAATAAATAAATAATAACTAGAGTCAGGATCACATACAAAGAACCATGTGTTAGCATCCAAAAATAACTGCAAAGCAACTTCAAATCTCATTGTAGTCTCTCGAGAAAAATGTCATAGGGGGAATTACATAAATTATTTATGAGAAACTTTCTTAAAATCATATTGTTCACTTCTCTTTCTCTTTCCCTCGTCTTGTTTGCAAAGAGGAGACCTTTTTTTTTTGAGATGGAGTCTCACTCTGTCGCCTAGGCTGGAGTGCAATGGTGTGATTCTCCTGCCTCAGCCTCCTGAGTAGCTGGGATTACAGGTGCATGCCACCACACCTGGCTAATTTTTGTATTTTTAGTAGAGATGGGGTTTCATCATATTGGTCAGGCTAGTCTAAGCTCCTAATCTTGTGATCTGCCCGCCTTGGCCTCCCAAAATGCTGGGATTACAGGCATGAGTCACTGTGCCTGGCCAACTGTTTTCACCTGTTAGGTTATTGAATTATTGTATAGCATCAGAGCAATAGGGGAAACACATTTCACCCATTTGGCCAAAATATTTCTCACTCTGCCCTAAAGCCTTTCTTTTCCCTCCCTCCAAACTTTCTCCAGCTCTTCCCTAATCCAGACCATCCTGGCTCTTCTCTCTTCACTCTTCTCTCTGCCCTCTTTCATTATTTTATTTATTTATTTATTTTTTATTTTGAGACAAAGTCTCGCTCTATCGCCCAGGCTGGAGTGCAATGGCGCTGTCTCAGCTCACTGCAACCTCACAAGCAATTCTCCTGCCTCAGCCTCCTGAGTAGTTGGGATTACAGGCACCCACCACCATGCCCGGCTAATTTTTGTATTTTTGGTAGTGATAGGATTCTACCATGTTGGCCTGGCTGGTCTCAAACTCCTGACCTCAAGTGATCCACCCGCCACGGCCTCCCGAAGTGCTGGGATTAGAGGAGTGAGTCACTGCGCCCGGCTTCTCTGCCCTCTTTTAAAACACATCTGCTGGTAACTGCCCATGCCATCTAAAATAAGTCAAATTACCCAAGGCTCAGCCTTTCTCAATCCTACCTTTCACCTATTATTCTGATACCGTGCAATGATCTGGGAGCATCACAGGTCCTAACAGAATCCTCCTTAGCAGGTGGGGAGGAGGAAAGAGACTGTGGATACTCATGCGTTATTAATAATTATTTTCCTGTCAAAGATATAAAACAATGTGGTAAGCAAGATGATGCAGATATTCACAGGCAATTGTAAGAAAACAGAGCAGGGAGAAGACAACCTGATCCTAAAAGATGCTACGCAGTCAACCAGGAAGGAAGAAAGCAAGAAGGGCATGTCAAGCTCAAAAACAGCATCAGCTAAGGCAAGCTTGTCTGACCCGAGGCCCAAGGGCCACATGCAGCCCAGGACAGCTTTGAACACGGCCCAACACAAATTCATAAACTTTCTTAAAACACTATGAGATTTATTTTGCAATTTTTTTTTAACCCATCAGCTATCATTAGTGTATTTTATTTATTTATTTATGTTTGAGATGGAGTCTTGCTCTGTTGCTAGGCTGGAGTGCAATGGCACCATCTCAGTTCACTGTAACCTCTGCCTCCCGGGTTCAAGTAATTTCCCTGCCCCAGCCTCCTGAGTAGCTGGGACTACAGGCACCCACCACCATGCCCAGCTAATTTTTTAAATTTTTAATTTTTTTTATTATTATCATTTTTGTAGAGACGGGGTTTCACCATCTTGGCCAGGCTGGTCCTGAACTCCTGACTTTGTGATCTACCTGCCTCGGCCTCCCAAAGTGCTGGGATTATAGGCGTGAGCCACTGTGTCCAAACACAAGGCAGCAAGTAAGGTGCTGTGGAAACTGCCAAGATAAGCCAGCTGCCTGCAGGGAGTTTGAGAACCACGCTGTACAAGGCAGACTTTTGCAAAGGTGGCAATACAGACACAGAGGAGGTACATATTTTTTTTTTTTTTTTTTTTTTGAGATGGAGTCTTGCTCTGTAGCTGAGGCTGGAGTGCAGTTGTATGATCTTGGCTCACTGCAACCCCAGCCTCCGGGGTCCCGGTTCAAGCAATTCTCCTGCCTCAGCCTCCTGAGTAGCTAGGATTACAGGCACATGCCACCATGCCCAGCTAATTTTTGTATTTTTAGTTTCACCATGTTGGCCAGGCTGGTCTTGAACTCCTGACGTCGTGATCCACCTGCCTTGGCCTCCCAAAGTGCTGGGATTATAGGCATGAGCCACCGGGCCCAGCCGAGGCACAGATTGTATATGAAGAGAGTTAATGACTAAAAACCAGGGAAAGGCTGGGAGTGGTGGCTCACACTTGTGATTCCAGCACTTTGGGAGGCTGAGGCCAGGAGTCCAGGAGTTTGAGGCCAGGAGTTTGGGACTAGGCTGAACAACATAGCAAGATCCCATTTCTAAAAAAACTAAAAAAGTTAGCTAGGTGTGGTGGTTCACATCTGTAGGCCTACCTACTCAGAAGGCTGAGGTGGGAGGATTGCTTAAGCCCAGGTGTTTGAGGCTGCAGTGAGCTGTGATGGCACCAGTGCACTTGCCAGCCTGGGTGACAGAGTGAGACCCTGTTCTAAAAATACATACATACATACATAAATACAAGAAAAAAAAAAAGTCAAGGAAGGTAGCATTTGAGGTGGGCCTTTAGGATGAACAAGTATTTATTTGCATGCTGGCTTTACTGATAAGAACCATCAGGTCGGGCACGGTGGCTCATGTCTATAATCCCAGCACTTTGGGAGGCCGAGGCGGGTGGATCACTTGAGGTCAGGAGTTCAAGACCAGCCTGGCCAACATGGTGAAACCCTGTCTCTACTAAAAATACATAAATTAGCAGGGCATGGTGGCAGGCACCTGTAATCCCAGCCACTCAGGAGGCTGAGGCGAGAGAATCACTTAAACCTGGGAGGTGAAGGTTGCAGTGAGCTGGGATCGTGCCATTGCACTCCAGCCTAGGCAACAAGAGCAAAACTCCGTCTAAAAACAAACAAACAAAAAAGAAAGAAAGAAAGAACCTGCAAAGCATAGGGAACCACCTTACAAAGGAGCAGAGGTGGAAAGGTCTCTGACATGTTTAAAGAATTGTGGTGAATCTATGTGGGCTGCAGAAATAGGTTAGCCTGTGGGTAGTGAGACCTGGAAAAGTATGTCTGAGGTCTGAGTCAATTTATGAAGGGCTCTGAACATCAGGCAGAGAGATTTGGACCTGCCTATTTGCAAAGGTGAGCTATAGATTTTTACGTGTGGGGTAGTGACTTGATTCTAATGGTGTTTTAGGCAACAGCTAAATTGGATCATACAAAATTAGGTACTAAAATGCCATCTTCTTGTCCAGCTGAGAAAGGGATTTTAATTACATAATTAAATTCATGAATGTGGGCAGGAAGGGGCTCTTACTTCACAGGGCCAATCTCAACTTTTTCCCAATTTTAAAACAAGTTTTTTTTTGTTTGTTTTTTTTTTTAAACAAGCCTTCTAGACTTAGATCTCTGGGAAAAGAGAAGTAAATACTGACACAGGCTTGCTTTGTTTTCCCAGAGAGGTTTCCCAGGCGATTTCTCTAATTATCTAGAAAAAAAATGTTAACTTGTTTTTCCCTTTAGATTTCAGCCGAGCTGGAAGGGGGAGGGAGGAATTGCAGTATTGCTTTAGATTTTCTAGCCTTGGTTTGGACGCAATATTCGTCCTGAGGGAGTCCATCCAAGGCCCCTCGGAGCAAGGCGTCTCCAGGCATTTGATCCTGGTAACAAGGAGGGCGCTTAGAAGAACTTAGGAGGCGGGGAGCTCTGCAAAGGGCTTATTTTAAAAAGAAAGGAAAAAAGGGGGACGTGCCGTCTAGCTTTTTATTATAATTCTGTAAGAAAATGAATCGGAGCGAAAAGCCGTGCCCTCTGGTCAGGGCTTCTGGACTGGAAAGTGCCCGAGCATTACGCCCAGGAAAAGACAGTGGCTCTTCACCCTCCCGGCTGCATCATTCGGCACCTAATTCCGCCAGGCTCCCAGAGGGGCGGGTGCAGCTACAGCCTAGCATGCCGCGTAGCCAATAAGAAGCCATAATTCCCTCCCATTCTCAAATTCTGGCCAATCGATGGCCTGAACTTTAGCTCTCTGGCCCGGGCCTCCGTTGTCCGGAAGGGAGGCAAGCACCCTTAGAGTTGCCAGTAACGGACATGGCTGCGGCGCCCGGAGGAGGGGACATGAAGTGAGGAGGGGGCTGGGAGGGGAGAAGACGCTGGCGAGGAAGACCGGCCCCCGGGCCGCGGTAAGTACGAGAAGGCCCATGGCCCGAAAGTGGGAAGCAAGGGGGCGTGGGGGAGAGGCCTTGAGCGTCCTTTGGATTCTTGGTCAAGGAGAGGGGAGTCTGGGGTCTGCACCCAGAGAACGGCCTCAGGGGATGCCTCCTGAGGGGGAGTCCAGGGACTGGCTCTGGTCTCCAGCTCTTGATCATTGCCTTCCCCCCGAGTCTTCAGACTCTTGCTCTCATCCCTGGCTTGGTCCATTGTAGGGTCTGTCGCCACAAATAAAGCCTCTCGCCAACAAAGAATCCCTGCCCCAGGTCTGTCGTGCCTGGGCCCTGGCCCAGAGGGCTCCCAACGCCGACGCCCTGAGTATTTATTTCGAGGTCCCTGGGAGACCTCATCCCCCGACCCAAATAAAGACCGTTGTCCCGCCTGCGCGCGCTCTCCGCAGCCACCCGGGGTCCTCGCGCGACCGTCCTCAGCTGGATGGAGCCGCCCGAGGGGCTCCTGGCAGCCCTCCCTGATCCTGCAGTTTGGAGCGTGCTTTCTTTTCCTTCCGCCTTTCCAGAAGCGTTTTCAGGCTCCTCAGAAGCTACCACAGGCTCACCATCATCACCATCGGATAAAGTGACTCCTGTGCTATGTATGCCTTCGTTCCTGTGCCGCACACCCCTGGAGCCCAGGTCTCCCCGGTCCCTTGTATACCACGATGCGGCCCCTGCCCGCTGCCCAGCGCCAGATGCAAGCAGAGCCCCGCTCTTTCTTTCATTGGTGTGTGACACCGCGGGCTGCACTTTGGCGTTGCCTTGGTCACGTGCTGCTACATCCCACCTTCTCCCCTGAGTTTTTTTTGTGGCTCTTGGGGGAAAAAAGGAGGGAGCGCTCTCTAAGGAATCGGTTTTCCTTCTGGTATATGAGTGTATGCATTGGAGAGAAGGATACTTTCTCATGAATTATCCAAGATGCTCAGCTTTAGTGACATAGGTGAGTTATTCCGTAGGTAATCTGAGAAGATGGAAGCAGGGAGGGGGCAGTTTTAACATTTTCATTTTACGGATGTGGAGATTGTTTGTAGAGGCAAGGCCAGGGTCACCTAGAGCCAGACTAGAATCTGAAAGTCCAGGTGCTTGTGTCCTTTATCCCCTACAGCCCGTTGTTGCCTAGGTGCGACCTGAGGAAATCGAGTTCCCTGACCTCCGCCCCCCACCCCCCACCCCGCCTCTTGCAAGGTGGTTGTGGGCATTAAAAGTGATGGTGTGTGTAGGATCCTCTTATGCTGTCTGGTACTTACGGGGCTCTTCATGCCTGGTTTGCATTAATTAATTTTTATTTATTTATTTATTTTTTTGAGACGGAGTCTCGCTCTGTCACCCAGGCTGAAGTGTAGGGGCGCAATCTCGGCTCACCACAACCTCCACCTCCTGACTTCAAGGGATCTTCCGCCTCAGCCTCCAGAGTAGCTGGGATTACAGGCAGGTGCCACCACACCCAGCTAATTTGGTATTTTTAGTAGAGACAGGGTTTCACCACGTTGGTCAGGCTGGTCTCCAACTCCTGACCTTGTGATTCGCCCGCCTTGGCCTCCCAAAGTACTGCGATTACAGGGTTGAGCTACTGCACCCAGCCTGCATTCATTAATTTTAAGAAGCAAGCAGGTAGTTCTCTGGTGGACTTCTTGTATTAATGTTTATGGTCTCTGTCTATATTGGAAGCATAAATTATTTCAGTGATTCTCAGGGCAGCGAGAGGCAGAGTAGGAGGAAGGTGTGCCTCTTCCTTGGTCTTTGGGAACCATTATAGTGTCCTTAGAGATGTTACTAACAGGAATGCATTGGGTACAAGAACAGCTGGAGGCGGACAAAGCTTGAGATCCACTGAGGAGGGCAGAAGATACCACTGTGGTATCTCGTTATAGTACTTTTGGCAAAGGAAGAACCGATCTTGGAATTCTAAAGAGGTAGTTAAAAAAAATAATTTAGATTCTCAGGCAGAACTAAAAGAATACAAATAAATAAATACATTTAAAGCAATGGCACTAGTAAGGTTCAAAAGAGTCAAAATAACACCTGTAATCCCAGCGCTTTGGGAGGCTGAGGTGGGAGGACAGCTTGGAGGCTGAGGTGGGAGGACAGCTTGAGCCCAGGAGTTTGAGGTCAACTTGGGCCACACAGGGACAAGAAAACAAAAACATTTGCGGGGCATAGTGGCATGTGCCTGTGTTTCCAGCTACTTGGGAGCTTGAGGCCAGAGAATTGCTTGAGCCCAGAGGATCCCTTGAGCCCAGAAGGTTGAGGCTGCGATGAGCTGTGATTATGCCACTGCACTCACTTCAGCCTGGGCAACAGAGCAAGACTCTGTCTCCAGAGAAAAGTCAAATAAAAGTGATCCATGGAATCAAAAAGTTTGAAAATCACTGTAAAGATCAGAGCACATTAGAATGCAGACTACAGTTAACCCTAGAATGAGAGACAGCATGTTCAGATAAAATCCTCAGACACTGGAAGTCTTCGCTGCCGTATTAGCTCTACCTTACCTGCTCACTGGTTCTCTTTGTCAAAACTGCAAACAGGGAAACTGGTGGATACTGTGGAATAGTGCATTGACCAGGAAGGTGAAGTACAAATCATCCTCTTGATTATCAGCCTGTAAATAACTGACAGTTAACTGCCCTTGAACCCCCAGACCACCATGCCCCTCGTTTGTGGTGACTTGACATCAGATGAGACTGGGAGAGCCAGGCCTGGAGAGTGAAATGGAAGAGAACAGAAACTCATTGACATTTCTATTTTGAGAAGTTGCTAGGGAGTGCCAATTCCTAGTGCTGAGAATTAGCCTTTTGGAAACCTTAACTCCTGTAGAAACTAATGAGAAATGAAGGTTGTGATCTTTCCGTTCCTCCCTCCTGCTCTCTCCCTAAGTTGGGGAGAGGAAGGAGCCATAATGTAAATACTACCCACACCCAAGACTATGTATTTAGCTTAATTTGATGAATCAAGTTGAGCTCTTACTATAGCAATCCAAGCCTGAATGACACAAAGCCTTTAAGTCCATTCCTGGTGTTCAAGTGAGAAGGTTTGGGGTCAGACTTGGCACTGGTTGGTAAATATGTGTCAATATTTCTTATTATTGTGTTAGCATTGTTTTTACAATGGAGTCTTTCTTTACCGAAATGATAGGATTTAAAACTATTGTTTAAAGCCTGTTTCTAAGCAAGCCTGGATTTGTTTATAGCAGCACAGGTGAACTAGAGGGTAGGCCATGGCCGAAACAGGAATGCTTTTTCTTCAGAGCAGACCCGCCAGCCAGAATGTGTGGTTTGGTGATCAGGGGTTTGTGTAATAATAAGCTTTGCCTGTGGCTGCTGAGACGGTAGTAAACAGTATGGGTCACATGGCATGACAAGCAGGTTAAGGGCCAGATTGAGACCCAACACTGAGGCCTGCGTAAGGAAGAACAAACTGTACACTGCTTGCTTTGGGTTTCTCTAGCTCCGAAGGCCAGAAGTGATGGGAGAGGGGTAAGGGGTGTCAAAGAGAAGGAGAACCTTGAAAGGCTTAGAGTGGTATTTGAGGAACCAGAAATTTTACTGTACTATAATTAAATGAACCCAATTACCATAACTGCAAGGGCTTCTTGAAAAAGAAGTTCATGGTACCAGTCTTGCTTAGGGATGTGAACAGAAAATTACTGGGAAACGCTGATGTGTGCTGGTGAAGGACCCGAAGGTGTACTCAGGGAGTGTAACCCTTTAGAAAGCTGACGTGGAAGTCGAGTGGGGAATATTGCTTAGCTGTTAGGCAGAGCCTATTGCAAAATCAGAATCAGGAGTTGCTGATTTTTTTTTTTTAATTGCGACAGAGTCTTGTTCTGTTACCAGGCTGGAGTGCAGTGGCTCGATCTCGGCTCACTGCAACCTCCAGCTCCCGGGTTTAAGCAATTATCTGCTTCAGCCTCCTGAGTAGCTGGGATTACAGGTGCCCACCACCACACCTGGCTAATTTTTTTTTTTTTTTTTTTTTTTTTGTATTTTTAGTAGAGACAGGGTTTCACCGTCTTGGCCAGGCTGGTCTTGAACTCCTGACCTCGTGATCCACCCACCTCGGCCTCCCAAAGTGCTGGGATTATAGGCATGAGCCACCATGCCCGGCCCCCTTTTTTTTTTTTTCTTTGATACAGAACTTGCTCTGTTGTCCATGCTGGAGCGCAGTGCTGTGATTATGGCTTACTGCAGCCTTGATCTCCTGGGCTCTGGCGATCCTCCCACCTTAGCTCCTGAGTACCTGGGACCACAGGCACACGCCACCTCACCTGGCTAATTTTTACACTTTTTGTAGAGACAGGTTCTTGCCATGTTGCCCAGGCTGGTCTTGTACTACTGTGTTTAAGGGATCTGCCTGTCTCGGTCTCCCAAAGTGCTGAATTACAGGCATGAGCCACTGTGTTTAGCTAGAAGTTGCTGATTTTTAAAATTATGGAAAAATATGCATAACATAACATTTTCCACTGTAACCAGTTCTGTGGTATTAAGTACATTTGCATTGTTGAGCAACCGTCATTACCATCCATCTCTAGAACTTTCTCATTTTCCCACACTGAAACTCTGTCCCCCATTAAACATTTAACTCCTCATTCCCCCCTGCTCCCACCCCTTGGCAACCATCTTTCTACTCTCTGTCTCTGTGATTTTGACTATTCTAGACATAGTCTTATATGATTCCTCATATAAGAGGAATCATATAACATTTGTCATTTTGTGATTGGCTTTTTCTTTTTTAAGATAGAGTTTTGCTCTGTTGCCTAGGCTGGAGTTTAGTGGTGCGGTCTCAGCTCATGAGATCATGCTCGGCTATTTTTGTATTTTTAGTAGAGCTGGGGTTTCGCCATGTTGGCCAGGCTGGTCTTGAACTCCTGACCTCAGATGATTTACCTGCCTTGGCCTCCCAAAGTGCTGAGATTACAGGCATGAGCCACCACGCCCAGCCCCATAATGTCTTCAAGTTTCATCCATGTTGTAGCATGTGTCAAAATTTCCTTCCTGTTTAAGACTGAATACTATTTTCTTGTAGGGATCTACTTCATTTTGTTTATTCATCTATCAGTGGACACTTGGGTTGCTTCCACCTTTTGGCTGTTGTGAATGCATAACACTCTTATGAACATGGGTGAACGAAGATGTATTTGAGTCCCTGTTTTCACTTCTTTTGGGCATATACCCAGAAGCAAGAAGTTGCTGATCTTTTGAAGATATATTAGATACATTCACATGGTTTGAAAATCAAAAGGCACAAAATTGTATGTATTCAAGGGCAGGAAAAAGTATAGAAAGTTATTAAAAAGAAAAAAGTATATATAGTAAAAATTCTCCCTCCTGCTGCCAACCACTCCCTAGGTGCTGAGTTCCAATTTGTTAATTTTTCCTTTTGTGGATTATGCTTTTGGTACTGAATCTAAGAAACATAACCCATGGTCACAAAGATTTTCTCCTTTCTCCTATATAAGTTTTACAATTTTACAATTAGGTCTATGATCCATTTTGAGTTAATTTTTGTATATGGTGCAAGCAATATTTCCAAGCTCTATTTTTTTTTTTTTGCATCTGAATATTCAGTTGTTCCAGCACTGTTTGTTGAAAAGACCATCCTTTCTCCATTGAACTGCCTTTCATCTTTCTCAAAAATAAATTAAACATATATGCCTGGATCTATTTCTGGCACTCTCTAATACCAGACTATAGTACGACATTGCTTTATTGTGGTTGTTGCTGTTTTGAGACAGTCTTGCTCTGTCGCCCAGGCTGGTGTGCAGTGGTGCACTCAATCTTGGCTCACTGCAACCTCCGCCTCCTGGGTTCAAGGGATCCTCCTCTCTCAGCCTCCGAGTAGCTGGGATTACAGGTGTGTGCCACCATGCCCAACTAATTTTTTGTATTTGTAGTAGAGACAGGGTTTCACCATGATGGCCAGGCTGGTCTCGAAGTCTTTACCTCAAGTGGTCTGCCCACCTTGGCCTCCTAAAGCTCTGGGTTACAGGCGTGAGCCACCATGCCCAGCTCCACATTGCTTTAATTACTATAGCTTTATAAGGCTTGAAGTTAGGTGGTGAAAGGCTTCCAACTTTATCTTGGCATAGTCTGACTTGAATGTCTTTTTTTTTTTTTTTTTGACAGAGTCTTGCTCTGTTGCCAGGTTAGAGTGTAGTGGCGCGATCTCAGCTCATTGCAACCTCCACCTCCCCAGTTCAAGTGATTCGCCTGCCTCAGCCTCCTGAGTAGCTGGGATTACAGGTGTGCACCACCACGCTCGGCTAATTTTTGTATTTTTAGTAGAAACAGGGTTTCGCCATGTTGGCCAGGATGGTCTTGATCTCTTGACCTCGTGATCCACCGCCTTGGCCTCCTGGAATGCTGGGATTACAGGCGTGAGCCTGTAATGCTGAATGTCTCTTATGAGCAGAGTTGAGCATCTTTGCATATATAAAAGCTATTGGATTTCTTGGTTTCACATTCTCTGAGGGTTAGAATTATCTTCCTAACCTCCACTTCATGTATTAATTATCTCCATAATTTCTGAGCCTCTGCTTGGTTCCCTTGGTTAGTGATGGGGAACTCATTGCTTCACAGGGCAGCCTGGATTCCATTTTTAAAAATATACAATTCTGAGGCTGGGCACAGTGGCTCATACCTGTAATCCCAGCACTTTGGGAGGCTGAGATGGGAAGATTACTTGAGGCCAGCCTGGTCAACAAAGTGAGACCCTATCTCTAAAAAATTTTTAAAAAAAATAATACAGTTCAGGCCGGGCGCGGTGGCTCACGCCTATAATCCCAGCACTTTGGGAGGCCGAGGCGGGTGGATCACGAGGTCGAGAGATCAAGACCATCCTGGTCAACATGGTGAAACCCTGTCTCTACTAAAAATACAAAAATTAGCTGGGCATGGTAGCGTGCACCTGTAGTCCCAGCAACTCGGGAGGCTGAGGCAGGAGAATTGCTTGAACCCAGGAGGCAGAGGTTGCGGTGAGCCGAGATCGCGCCATTGCACTCCAGCCTGGGTAACAAGAGCGAAACTCCGTCTCAAAAAAAAAAAAAAAAAATAATAATACAGTTCTAGGCTTGACTCAGTGGCTCACATCTGTAATTCCAGCACTTTGGGAGATTGAGGTGGGAGGATTTGCTTGAGATCCAGAGTTCTAGACCAGCCTGGACAATATAGCAAGACCTTGTTTCTACAAAAAAAAAAAAAAAAAAAAAGGTCATGGTGGCATGTATCTGTGGTCCCAGCTACTTGGGAGGCTGAGGTGGAAAGATTGTTTGAGCCCAGGCGTTTCAGGCTGCAGTTACAGTGAGCCATGATCACACCACTGTACTCCAGCCTGGGCAACAGAATGAGAACCTGTCTCCAAAATAAAAATGTTTGAAATTTTTTGTGATGGAATTTCACTCTTGTTGCCCAAGCTGGAATACAATGACGTGATCTTGGCTCACCACAACCTCTGCCTTCCGGGTTTAGGTAGTTCTGTCTCAACCTCCTGACTAGCTGGGATTACAGGCATATGCCACCACGCCCAGCTAATTTGGTATCTTTAGTAGAGACAGGGTTTCTCCATGTTGGTCAGGCTGGTCTTGAACTCCCGACTTCAGGTGATCCGCCGCCTCGTCTTCCCAAAGTGCTGGATTACAGGCATGAGCCACCACGTCCAGCCGATATGGTGCATTTTAAGTCTCAGTCTACCTCTTATAGCATCCTCCTGCTGGTCCTGGTTTCTGTTTTGGGATCTCCCAGAGTAAGCCTGGCCCTTCTCACTCCTTGTAGCGATTATATCTTTCTAACCCTGCTGGCACCCAAAGTGTGTTTTTGGTGTACTGGCTAAGCATCTTCAGTTCTTTCTACCATTTCTCATGTCTTGGTTTCTCCAACCTGGTTGCTGCTCTCTGGAAGCCTTCCAGTTTTGTTAGCGTCCTTCTTAAAGTGTGTGATGTACAACTGAACAAAACATTCCAGGTATGCTCTGATGTGTACAGAAATCAGACTTCCCTGTCTCTTGTTAGGGACATGGGATGTTTGTTAATGCAGCCTAAATGTGAATGAACTTCGAGTGAGCGTACACTTACATTGAAATTGCATCTAACTAAGCCATTTGTGGTAATTTTATGTAGTTTTTGAACCTAAGTGCAGGACTTAATATTTTTTCCAGTTAAACTGAACCCATTTGATTTGGCCCATCACTTCAGCCTGTTGAGAGCTTCTTGGATTTTGACTTTGATCTCCTTTCCAGGTTTATGCTATCCAAGAATTTGATTAGCATACCATCTGTTTCCTCACCCAAGTCATTGATAAAAATATTGACTATCATGCCACCAAGGATAGAATCCTACAGCTTGCTATTAAAGTCTTCCCTCCAGCTTAACACAGATCTATCAATTAGTACCCCGTGGATACAGCTATTAAACTGAATACGAATCCACCGAACTGTTTTTGGTGTGTTGGGGATGGCTAGTGTACAAGCACAGCTAATGAAGATTGTGCTACAAGGAATTACAAGGGCGGCCGACTCCGCATCCCACCTTCAACCTGAGCCTCAGGCTCCCACTTAGCTCGATTGATTGATTGATTGATCTGTATGCCACTTAGCTCTTTTTGATCTTGTTTCTGAGCTTGGCAGCAGGAAGCATCCACCCTTTGTTTTCATGGCTACTATTGCCTCCTTTGTCTAGATACTTGGCATGGCAAACCAAGATTATCATCCTTTTCTTTTAACTCTTCTGCCTGTAATTTCTTTCCTTTTCCCTCTGATCTATTTTCTACCCTCTTAAAATACTGGAAACAGCCTGGGCAACAGAGTGAGACCCTATCTCAAAAAAAAAAAAAAAAAAAAAAAAAATTCCCAAGTGTGATGCAATGCCTGTGATCCTAGCTACTTGGGAGGCTGAGGTGGGAGGATTGCTTGAGCCGGGGAAGTTGGGGTGCAGTGAGCTGTGATCGCATCACTGTACTCCAGCCTGGGCAATAGGGTGAGGCCCTGTCTCAAAACAAACAAACAAACCTGGGGCCTACTCAGAGGCTCTTCAGTGACTCCTCAGAGCCTCTGCATTTTGGCTCCTTATCCCTGTGTATTCTTTCATTTTCTTCCTTTTTTTGTTCGTTTTATTGTTCTGTTAGAGACAGGGTCTCACTACGTTGCCCAGGCTGGAGTGCAGTGGTATGATTATAGCTCCCTGCAGCCTTGAACTCCTGGTCTCAAGGGTCCTCCTGCCTCAGCTATATTCTCAGTCTTTTTCATTTTAATCATTCTAACGGGTGTGTATTGATGTCTCATTGTGTGGTTTTTTTTTTTTAATTTATTTTACTTGAGGTGCATACTATATCTGGCATTTCTCCCCATATTATCCCTCCCCACCCTCCCCTCCCTCCCCACCCCCCCATTGTCTCTCCCCTACCCCCGACAACTGTCCCCTGTGTGTGATGCTCCTCTCCCTGAGTCCACATGTTCTTGTTGTTCAACACCCATCTATGAGTGAGAACATATGGTGCTTGGCTTTCATTGTGGTTTTAAATTTTTTTGTAGAGACAGGGTCTTGCTATGTTGCCCAGGCTAGTCTCCAACTCTTGACCTCAAGTGATCCTCCCCCATCAGCCTCCCAAAAGTGTGGAAATTACAGGAGTGAGCCACCATGCCTGGCATTCTCGTTGTGGTTTTAATTTTTGTTTCCCTAATGATTAATGCTGACCATCTTTTCATATTCATATTGGCTGTTTGTATATTATGAAATACCTGTTCAAATCTTTGCCTGTTTATTATTTATTTATTTATTTTTTAAGACAAGGTCTCACTCTTTTGCCCAGGCTGGAGTGCACTGGCGAGATCATGGCTCACTACAACCTCCAACTCTTGAGCCCAAGTGATCCTCCTGCCTCAGCAGCTGGGACTGCAGTGTGTGCCACCATGCCTGGCTGAAATCTTTGCTCATTTTAAAATTGGGTTGCTGATTTTGCTACTGAGCTGTAAGAATTATATATGTGTGTGTGTATATATATATCATATATATACACATATTATATATACATGTATAATATATATATATTTTAATCCCAAAGACTTCAAAACTACTTTTGCTTTATGAGACATGATATTGTTATGTTGCTCAGACTAGACTCGAACTTCTGACCTCAAGTGTCCGTCTGCCTTGGCCTCCCAAAGTGCTGGGATTACAGGCATGAGCCACTGTGTCCAGCCTCAATTTCTTTATGGCATTAAAGAATGGAAAAGTTTTTATTTTTGTGGAACAATTTATCAGTTGTTTTCTTTTATTTGTTTGTTTGTTTTTTAGAGGCAGGGTCTCACTCTGTTGCCTAGGCTGGAGTGAAGTGGCACAATCATAGTTCACTGTAACTTCGAACTCCTGGGCTCAAGTGATTCTGCTACCTTAGCCTCCCAAGCAGTTAGGACTGCAGGCGCGCTCCACCAGACCTGGTTAAAGTTGCTTTCTTTTATGGTTTATGCTTTTTTTATTATTTTTTTATTTTTTGTATTTATGGTTTATGTTTTTTAAGAAATCTTTGCTTATCCCAAGTTACAAAGATTCTTGCCCCCATCCCTCCTGCATATTTTCTTCTGGAAGTATTATTGTTATAACTTTTTTTTTTTTTGATGGAGTTTCACTCTTGTTACCCAGGCTGGAGTGCAATGGCGTGATCTTGGCTCTCCGCAACCTCCGCCTCCTGGGTTCAAGCAGTTCTCCTGCCTCAACCTCCTGAGTAGCTGGGACTACAGGCGTGCACCACCATGCCCAGCTAATTTTTGTATTTTCAGTAGAGACGGGGTTTCACCATGTTGACCGGGATGGTCTTGATCTCTTGATCTCGTGATCCACCCGCCTCTGCCTCCCAAAGTGCTGGGATTATAGGTGTGAGTCACCGCACCTGGCCAACTTTTTTTTTTTTTTTTTTTTTTTTTTTTGAGATAGAGTCTCACTGTCACCCAGGCTAGAGTGCAATGGCATGGTCTCGGCTCACTGAAACTTCTGCCTCCCAGGTTCAAGTGATTCTCCTGCCTCAGCCTCCTGAGTAGCTGGGACTACAGGTGGACCCCACCACACCCAGCTAATTTTTGTATTTTTAGTAGAGATGGAGTTTTACTATGTTGGCCAGGCTGGTCTTGAACTCCTGACCTCGTGATCCACCTGCCTGGGCCTCCCAAAGTGCTGGTATTACAGACGTGAGCCACCACGCCTGGCCTATAGTTTTAACTTTTATGTTTAGATGTGTGATCCACTTTAAGTTAATTTTTGTATATGGTATGAAGTAAGGGCCAATATATGTAAATCTATTGCTAGACTCTGCTCTGTCCCATTGATTTGTATGCCTCTCCTTGTATCAGTACCACGTTTTGATTACTGTAGCTGTATATTAAATCTTCAAATCAGGTAGTGTAAGTCCTCAGAGTTTGTTTTTCTTTTCAAAATTGTTTTGCCTATTCTAAGTCATTTATCTTTCCATATATATTTTAGAATCAGCTTGCCAATTTCTATGAAAGTCCCAGCTGGGACTTAAATTAAGATTGTATTGAGGGGCTGGGCACAGTGGCTCACTCCTGTAATCCCAGCACTTTGGGAGGCTGAGGCGGGTGGATCACCTGAGGTCAGGAGTTCAAGACCAGCCAGGCCAACATGGTGAAACCCCGTCTTTACTAAAAATACAAAAAGTTGGCCAGGTGTGGTAGCAGGAGCCTGTAATCCCAGCTACTTAGGAGGCTGAGGCAGGAGAATCACTTGAACCCAGGAGGTGGAGGTTGCAGTGAGCTGTGATCATGCCATTGCACTCCAGCCTGGGCAACAAGAGTGGAAAAAAAAAAAAAGATTGAATTGAATCTATAGATAAATTAGGGGATAATTGCCATCTTAATACTGAGCCTTCCAATCCACGAACATAGTATATTTCCCCATTTATTTATTTATTTATTTATTTTTGTAGAGACAGGGTTTCACTATGTTCGCCAGGCTGGTCTTTTTTATTTTTATTTTTTTCAAGATGAGATTTCACCATGATGGCCAGGCTGGTCTTGAACTCCTGACCTCAGGTGATCCACCCACCTCGGCCTCCCAAAGTGCTAGGATTACAGGCGTGAGCCACCGCACCCGGCCAACCAGGCTGGTCTTGAACTCCTGACCTCATGATCTGCCTGCCTCAGCCTCCCAAAGTGCTGGGATTATAGGCATGAGCCACTGCGCCCAGCCAGAAATATATTTATATTTTCTGTTTTGACCTTATATCCTGCAAGTTTGCGGCCTTATTTGTTCTAGTATCTTTATTTGTAGATTCCTTAGGATTTTCTCTATATACAATTGATCTTGTCTTCTGCAAATACAGTTTTACTTTTTCTTTCCCATCATTATGCCATCCATTTCTTTTTCTTCCACCTTACTTTTGAGTCCTTATTCTTCAAATAAGTGGCACTTGGTTCATAGTTTTTGCTTGCTGCTGATAGTAATGACAGTTGTTTATTGAGCATCTACCATATGTCAAATATTATACTAGACCCCCTGCATATAGTATTTTTCATAATTCTATAGCTCCTCTGTGAAATAGGTATTGTCATTTCCATTCCATGAACAAAGACACTGAGGCTCAGAGGGACAAATAATTTGCCAAGGTGATTGGTGTTTGAGACATAGTGGAGCTGGGATTTGAACCCAGGGATGTTTGGCTTTGAATCTTGTGCTTTTTTTCAAAATGGGCTAGGAGCAGAACTGGCCCTTTAAGGACCCTGCTGCTGCTTTCAGATCAGATAGTTAAGAATGGCTGTCTTCCAGAATCCCATGTATGGAATGATGGGAAAACAGAGACTCTTAGAAAAATGTCCTGTTTCTGGCTGCCCTCTCTGTGCCGCTGTGGTTCCAGCTGGCCACAGAGTGATTTTGCTTTTGCAGCATTGGCAGAAGGAGTTAACAGGCACAGTCCCCATCTGGCTCCTGGTGCCTTTCCCTGTGTGGCAACGATCTCATCTAGCCTCTGCTGGGATGGGGTGTCATGGGGACCTCCAGCTGCAGTCGTAAACAGGACTGGGGCAGCCTGAGTCAGACAGTGGCCTTGGGGAGGAATGGATTTGGTCCCTCAGGATCCCATTTCAGTTGGCTGCCAAAGACTGAATGTCACTGCATTGCAAGGCCACTTCCAGTGTCACTGTTTGTATCTGACCCTTTGAGGCTGGCTCAGCTTTGAAAGGCAGGGGTGGGAGAGACTTGGTCACTCAGCCTGGGCACCAGCATGGATGCTACCTTGAGGGGGAATTGGGCGGGGTTTTGGAGTAGAGTTGGTGGCAGAACCTGGGCCTTCTGGTAGGGTCCTCCAGACACAGCTTTTATTGTTTCTTGACAGCTTTTTTCTGGGTCAGTTCTCCTGGGTTTCTGCCTGGCATCCCTTGACGAGGCTTGCTGCTGGCCCCCAAAAGAACTGTCCTAGTCAGCAGGTGAGTGCTTTCTCCCAGAGGAGTTGCTTGGCATCAAACCAGATTACTCAGTGTCCCTTTTTGTACTCAAACACACCCTGGTCTGAGATCAGTAGAGTTGTGGTGGCTGCCAGGACGGGAGGGTGAGGCTGGTGAGGGTAGGTGGGGAGGGAGAGCTAACCTTCATTTTCCAGGTAACCAGTCCGCTTTTGTCAGACCCGTGGTCAGATTGGGTTGCTCACCTTGTGTTCATCTGCCCAGGTGCCTGTTGAGCGCTGCACTCAGCCACATAAGGGGCTGGGGGCTTGCACGTGCTGGTGAGTGTGGCGTCTACTGCCAGCACATGGAAAGAAATCAGTGCCTCATCCTAGGGATGCAGTGGACGTCCTCCCTGCTGCTGTCCCGGCTGCCCCTGATATCCAACTTACATATCTAGATTTCAGTTGATGTTAAGGCCAACCTGAATCTAATTTTTTTTTTTTTTTTAGACTGAGTCTCACTCTGTCACCCAGGCTGGAGTGCAGTGGCGCCATCTCGGCTCACTGTAACCTCCACCTCCCAGGTTCAAGTGATTCTCCTGCCTCAGCCTCCTGAGTAGCTGGGATTACAGGTGCCAGCCACCACGCCTGGCTAAATTTTGTATTTTCAGTAGAAATGGGGTTTTACCATGTTTACCATGTTGGCCAGGCTGGTCTGGAACTCTTGACCTCAAGTGATCTGTGCCCGGCCTTAACCATAATTTTTTTTTTTTTTCAAAGATGGGGTTTCACCATGATAGCCAGGCTGGTCTTGAACTCCTGACCTCAGGTGATCCACCCACCTCGGCCTCCCAAAGTGCTAGGATTACAGGCGTGAGCCACCGCGCCCGGCAACCATAAATTTTTAAAATGCTTGCTGGGCCTGGCGCCTGGCGACAAAGTGAGACTCTGTCTCAAAATAAATAAATAAATAAATAAATAAAAATAAAAATAAAATGCTGGCTGGTTGCAGTGGCTCATGCCTGAAATCCCAGCACTTTGGGAGGCCGAGGTGGGCAGATCACTTGAGGTCAGGAGTTTGTGACCAGCCTGGGCAACATAGCAAGATCCCATCTTTACCAGGAAAATAATAATAAATAAAAAGGCCAATAAACCAAGGCTTTTCCTGTATACTGTAACTCAGTGATAAACAGAGTATGTATGAAATGAAACACAGTGTGCCTTTGAAAATGAAGTTTGAGGCTGGGCACAGTGATTCACGCCTGAAACCTGTAGTCCTAGAACTTTGAGAGGCTGAGGTGGGGAGGATTGCTCGAGGCCAGGAGGTCAAGACCAACCTGGGCAACACAGCAAGAACCCTTCTCCACACAAAATTAAAAAAAATAATAGGCTGGGTGCAGTGCCTCAGGCCTGTAATCCCAGCACTTTGAGAGGCCGAGACAGGTGGATCACTTGAGGTCAGAAGTTTGAGACCAGCCTGACCAACATGGTGAAAGCCCGTCTCAACTAAAAATACAAAAATTAGCCAGGCATGGTGGTAGATCCCTGTAATCCCAGCTATTCGGGAGGCTGAGGTAGGAGAATCACTTGAGCCTGGGAGATGGAGGTTGCAGTGAGCCGAGATCGCACCACCGTGCTCCAGCCTGGGCAACAGAGTGAGACACTGTCAAAAAAAAAAAAAAGGAAAAATAATAACTTAAAAAATGAAGGGTGAAAGACGGAAAGTTTGCACCCCTCCAGAATAACCTCTGTAGCCCTCTCCTGCCTGGCCTCAGAGAGTGGAATTCCTCCAGAGAGCTGACTGGGGGAAGCTCTGCTGCTCGCTGGGGCTGACCAGGGCACTGATGGTCAGTGAGTCCAGTTCTTTTCCATGTACCACGCTGTTGTTTAGATGATACTGTTGTGTTGGGAGGCTGAGGCGGGTGGAGGATCACTTGAGGTCAGGAGTTCGAAACCAGCCTGGCCAACCTGGCGAAACCCTGTCTCCACTGAAAAATGCGAAATTAGCTGGGCGTGGTGGTGCACACCTATAATCCCAGCTACTCAGAGGCTAAAGCAAGAGAACCGCTTGAACCCAGGAGACAGAGGTTGCAGTGAGCCGAGACCGCGCCACGGCACTCCAGCCTGGCGACAGAGTGAGTTCCATCTCAAAAAAAAAAAGAAAAAAAGATGATACTGTTGTGTTTTACAGTAGCCGCCTGTTCCGGCAACCTGGGCGATGATTTCTTTCTTCTTCTTCCCCAGATGCTGTGACTGTGACAGACGCGCTGGGGTTTGTACACGTTGGGGAGGAGCCTTCCTTTCGGGGGTGACCACATTCATCTGGGCATGCCTGCGGTACTCTTGTCCCATGGACCCGAAGGAGAAGCACCTGGTAGGCCATAGCCCATTACCTTGTAGGTATTGTCCTTGTGTCTCTGTTGAACTCTCCCTACTTACATTTCCTGGGAGCTTTGAACCAAAGTTGAGAAGGGAGGCGTGGTGCTGAGTCTTAGGGGATGTGACTGTGACCTCGAGGCTGAAAAGCACAGACTCAGGGAGCTGTGAATAAAGAATGAAGGAGGACCCGTTAACACAGCTGCGTGGGAACAGGTTTTCTGAATTAGACTGGCTCCAAGCCAGTCTTCCACTTCTTGCCCAGGGGTGTGTAATTTAGTTTGTTTCCCCTTTGCTAGGGCAATGTCCTAACCTGCTGAGCCATGTTGAGGGCTGTTGGGCACCCTCTCTGTGGTTAGGGAAGAGCTCCCCAATCAGACTCCAAACACAGCTGCCTAATCAGCTGGTGGTGAGCAGGCAGGTGGCCCGGGCCATCCACAAGATCGGCCTTCTCCACCCAGCCTGGCTTGGCCCAGCCTCCATGTACACCATCTTTGTAGGTAGAGTTGTCAATCAGAAAACTCCTCTCCCTTGACAAAGACTGCCCCAGAGGAAGTCCTTTTGTCTCTTGCCTAGCTTCTGCCACACCTTCCTAACAGATCTTTCTGTCTCTGCTCACCAGCCGCCACATGGCTGCCACAAAACTTATCAGTGGTTCCACACCACCTACTTAACCTTCAGTGTGTACAAAGCCCTCTGGAATCCTGCTCCTGCCCATGGATTTGGTGTCCCTAGCCTCCCTGCCTTGCCTTTAGCACTAGTAATTACCTCTAAAATGCTTCCCACCCCTTTTCCTGGAAACTTCTGTTCTTCCTTCAAGACCCAGTTTTGGCATCATCTTCTCCAGTTAAGTCCTCCTTCTTTCCAGAGTCCCTTTTCAGCATGCATAGTACCTGCACTATTGTACTCCCTATTCTATTGAAATAATTCATCTCTTCTACTTCATCTCAATATCCCTAGCTCACAGCACTGAGCCTGGTATGTGGCAAGGGCTTAGTAAATACTTATTGACCTGAACTTCTGAATAGTGATCTTCCTTCCGAAGAGATCTCGGGGTCGTCTGGACAGGGGGCTGTGGGTTTACTCCCTGGGCCTCTGGTGGCACCTGGCTGGCTGGCTGCTGCCACCTGTTCAGCTCCAGGCTTCCTGTGTCTCTGGATCAGCTGTGCAATAGGCCTCTGGAATTGAACTTGAAGCAGGCCTGTTTGGCCTCCTGCTCACAGCCACCTCTGGGTGCTCAGCAGATACTCATCCTAGCAGTGATTGGCACGGAGGGCAAGCTGCACCTGCCTGGTCTCCTCGCTGGGAGGAAGGCTGCTGCAAACAGCCGCAAGTGCTCTATACTGCTGAGTTCCAAGGAGCACGTCCCCAGAGGCTCTGCTGTTATGCAATGCGGTGGCCTGCTTGAGTGAGGCTGAATGCCCCCCCAAACAGAGGATGGTATTGTCTTCTGGTTCCAGCCAGAACCACTGAACACTGGTGCCTACTGTATGGGGGAAACAAAGTTCTGTATGGAGAGGCTGGCTTCTCTCTCCAGCCTGAGGGAGAAGACTTGAGGACCCAGGCTGGTTAGCTCTCAGAGGCCATTTTTCCTGGAGGATTTCTCTTTGTCCTCCTCCTCCTCTTTCTGGATAGGAGAGCCCAGCGTGGAAAGGATCGTTATCATTGGCAGTGACCATATTGTGGAATGGCAGCTTTGGGCTGATAGAGCTCTAGGCACCAGAAAGGTGGCCCATGGCTTAGAGAGGCTTATGACCTAGTAGAGGAGTTGATAGTACAAGCAGGCTGGGATCACGCCTGTAATCTCAGGACTTTGTGAGGCCAAGGTGGGTGGATCACTTGAGGCCAGGAGTTTGAGACCAGCCTGGCCGACATGGCGAAACCCCATCTCTATTAAAAATACAAAAATTAGCTAGGCGTGGTGGCGTATGGCTATAATCCCAGCCATTTGGGAGGCTGAGGCAAGAGAATTGCTTGAACCCAGGTGGCGGAGGTTGCAGTGAGCAGAGACTGCACCACTGCACTCCAGCTTGGGTGACAGAGCGAGACTCCATCTCAAAACAACAACAAACAAGTGAAATGGATAGTACAAGCCGTTAAGTAATAGGACCTAGTAGGGCCTCTAGCTGAGGTAACTCGTGAGTTGTATAAATGGACTTCTAAAGATGATCTTGGCTGGGGGCGGTGGCTCATACCTGTAATCCCAGCACTTTGGGAGGCTGAGGTGGGCAGATCACCTAAGGTCAGGAGTTCAAGACCAGCCTGGCCAACATGGAGAAACCCTGTCTCTACTAAAAATATAAAAATTAGCTGGGCATGGTAGTGTGTGTAATCCCAGCTATTTGGGAAGCCAGAGCAGGAGAATTGCTTGAACCTGGGAGGCGGAGGTTGCAGTGAGCCGAGATTGGGATCATGCCACCACGCTCCAGCCTGGGCGACAGAGCAGAGTTGCTAAAACACCAGTCAGAAGGTGTCTTGGAGGAGCAGGCCTTGGAGGATCTGGCATGGTGGTCACTGATGGTAAGAGGGCTGTTGTCCCTGGCTTGGCCCGGGAGTGGTTTGGCTCTTGCTAGATGATTCTCTGCTTCCTGCCCTTCTCTTTCTGACCCATCAGTTCTGTCTTTCCTTCAAAGCCCTCACTCCTGTCCCCTCGTCCTCCAGCCCACAGTGGCCCTGCTGTAGCAGTGACAGCCTGGCTTCCTGCTGCTTGGGGTGCAGGGCTCCCTTCTCCATTTGCTGAAGTGGGCAGTGTAGGAAGGGGAGGCAGGGCCCAGCGAGGGCTGCACTGGGGCCTGCACAGCGCATGGGCCAGCCCCTGCATGCTGTTCTTTCTGGGACCTGTCACATAGAAGGGACAGTGTTTGTGGACTTGCAGCTCCCAGCTGAGCAGCACCTCTGGGGAACAGGAGAGAGGGGACAGGAGTCTTTCTCTTTCTACAGCCAGATTGCAGAGCAGCAGCGTCCTCACAGTGGCTGGCGTGGAAGCTGACCCCCACTGCCAACCTTTCCTGCTCTCCATGGAGTCTTCCTGTTCTTAACCTCTGGACTGCCCGGGCCCTCCCTTCTGTTCTCACTCAGCACTCTGTTTGGGGGCCCCACAGGGAGCTGCGCTTGTGAAAGGGGAGGGGGAGGCTGGCTTGGGCTGCTGAGGCTCCTTCTTCCCTGCAGCTCGAGATGGTGTCGTCTAGGAAACAGAGGGCCCTGGAGAAACATGCTCAGGCTCCAGCTCACACTCTCCAGCTCTGGGACCTGTTTGGCTGTTTCCTCTCCTTTGGGGCATGTAACCCCATTATAAGGATGGCTTTAGGCAGAGAAGTGTCCCATCTACTCCCCGTGTCTCGGCCCCTCCTTCACGCAGGGTGCCTGTGCTGAGAGCATCCCGTATGTCAAACTCAGGGTCCCTGAACGATGCCTCTCGAGCCACGAATCACTCAGGCTCTGCCTGATGCACTGGCATGTGCTGAGGCAGGAGCCTCAGGTATCTGGGGTCCTCTCTGCCTGGGGGATGCGGGGCCTGGGTGTTCCCGGGCACTTGGGCAGGTGTCTGAATGCACTGGGACATCACTGGCTCTGGCCTGGCTCTTTCCTGCATGGCTGTTGGGGTCTCCATGCTACCTGGCAGGAAGGTGTTGGAGTCTTCAGAGGCCCTTTGGGCTGGCTCTTCCCCCCCCCTGCTGGATCCTTCCTTCCGCCAGCTGCCTGGCCTTGGGCTTTGCCTTCCTAGAAGTCACTGCTCAAGTCTTCTCAATGGCCAGTCCGTCCCACCCTCTCCACACAGGATGTGCTGCTATTAATAACCCACAAGTCCCCTTCCCCCTCCTTCCTGCAGCTGTAACTGTGGATAGGGCTGTTGGCTTGACTCCATGCTGGGGGGTTGCCATGTGATTCGGGGGGCTCTCATGGATGATGGGCTCACCTAGTGACTTGGGGCAAAGGACAGGCAGTTTGGGAAGAGAGCTGGGATTTGTGTGTCCCCGTGTTCCTCTTGATACTGGCAGTTGTCCTCAGGTTTCTGGGATGGGAAGTTTCTCCTCCATCTGTCCCTCTGTCTGTCTGTCCATATCCTGGTTGCACGGTGCCGTTCAGCTCACCCCACAGTGGCTTCCTCTGAACAGCAGGCCAAGCTCCCGGGCATCTAGCAGAGCTTCGGACAAACTTTCTCTTCTCAACGCTCCTGTTTCCTCCCTCCTTCTCTTTCCTCTCCTCTCCTCCCTCCCGCCCCGCCAGGGCTGCTGCCTCCTCCTCCCTCCCTGAATCTGCAGCGTGACTGGAAATAGGCTGAATTAATCAGCAGATTGAAGCTCTGCTCTGCTGTGCCTGATTCTCCGCAGCACCTGGCTCCTTGCTCACACGCTCTCAGCTCTCTCCGTCTCTTCTCTCCTCTTCTCTCTCTCTCTCTTCACCCTCCCCCCTTTGAGGGAGGTGTTGGAAGTTCCTGCAGCTGACTGCTTGTGGCTCAGGCTCTGGCCCATGCTCTTTAAGCAGACAGAGCTATGGATGCCCCATCAGGGCAAAGGCAGCAAAGTGAGTATGCTAGCGGGGCTTTTATGCTTCTCTTAAAAATGCCATATTCCCTGCTTTGTGTGGGAGTCTCTGGGGTAGCAGTTGTTGTAAGAGTCCTGAAGATAATGCAAAATGGGAGGCTGCTTGAATGAGCCTGGGTAGCCTGGACCTGGGAAGGGGATTGGGAATGAGAGCCAGAAGGCCAGTGTGCCTGGGGAGCTGCCAGCCAGATGACTGAGTCACCAAGAGCAGGACTGGACCCAAGCCTCCCAGGGCACACCCTGCCAGGGCATATGAGGACCTGGGTTTCCATGCGCAGGTGACAGGAGCTCAGGGCTGGGATGCCAGCCCTCCTCAGGGCCAATGAAGGCACTTTTTTGCTGGACCACGTGGGGGAACTAAGACAGGAACCACCAGGGCGGGGAGGATTTTTTCCTAGGCCCTGGTGGCTACAGGAGGTGGGGGAAGGATGTGGGTGAAAGTGCTAAGGTCAGCATGAGCCAGGAAGAGGAAGCAGCTCCGCTCCAGGCTCTGATTTGCCTGGCTGCAGACAGAGTCCATCTGTGTCTGGCCTAACTCAGAAGAGCGTATAGTGGCTGAATCTCTGCTTCCGTGATTTGGGCATTGTGTGGAGTCCAGCTTTGTGGCCCTTCTATACCTGCACTGACGAAGACAAGGGGACCCAGAGAGGGGGCCAGGCCTGAGACAGGGTCTCACTATGTTGCCCAGGCTGGTCTCGAACTCCTGGGCTTAGGCGATCCTCTTGCTTCCCAAAATGCTGGGGTTACAAGCATGAGCCACCATGCCCAGCCAGCCAGTTCTAATTAACAGTTACCTGTGGTTGTCAAGGCTGAAGGTCAAGGTCTAGATTCATAACCTGCCTACCTGAGCCTAGGGGACCTTGATTCTGTTGCTCCTGAAACAGCTGGAGTAGGAAGGAGAGCAGCTGCTGTGCCCAGAACACCATGCAGGATCCCTGAAAGGGAACAGGGCGGCTGGGTGCAGTGTCAAACGCCTGTAATCCCAGCACTTTGGGAGGCTGAGGAGGGCAGATCACGAGGTCAGGAGTTCGAGACCTGCCTGGCCAACGTAGTGAAACCCTGTCTCTACTAAAAATACCAAAATCAGCAGGGCATAGTGGTGCACGCCTGTAGTTTCAGCTACTTGGGAGGCTGAGGCAGGAAAATCACTTGAACCCAGGAGGCAGAGGTTGTGGTGAGCTGAGATCGTGCTATTGCACTGCAGCCTGGGCAACAGAGTAAGACTCTGTATCAAAAAAAAAAAGGGGCCCGGGGGTGGTGGCTCACGCCTGTAATCCAAGCACTTTGGAGGCCAAGGCGGGCGGACCACCTGAGGTCGGGAGTTCAAGACCAGCCTAACCAACATGGTGAAACCCCGTCTTTATTTTTTAAAAAATTAAAAAAAAAAAAAAAAAAAGGAGGAGACAGGGCCCAGGCTCTGGGTTACCTGAGTGAGAAACTTGACAGAAGCGGTGCAGGAGAGCTCAGGTGTGTCCGCTCTTGAAGGCGCCTTAGCCTATGCAGGTGCTCAGCCTCAGACCTCCAAAGCTGGGCCTGTTCAGTGGCAGACTCCTTGTGGTTCTGATTTGATGGACAGAGTTCTTTTACCACCCTGCTGTTCCTCCAAATCCCCAGGCTCTGTCAGCGTCCCTTTGATGATAGAACAGAAAGATCAAGCCCTGTGATGGGCGTTTGTTTGCTGCCTGCCTCTCCCCGAGTCAGGACTTCCTTACAGCTGTGTTATTTTCTGCTCTTGCTCCAGTTAAGCCTGAGCAGTGCAGTGGAATGGGATTAGTTCTGCCTGAAAAGCATCCATGTAATTTGAGAAGCATGGCCTCCCTTCCCCTTGGCATGGTGGGAGTTTTTAGCATGTGGGAAGCTCTGAGAATCTCATGTCACCCTTGGGTACTTAAGGCCACGTTAGATTTTTTTCTCAGCCATCTTGGCCCCAGGAGGCAAGAAAAGGCGACCTCAGCTTGTGTATGTCAACCGGTATTTCTGTTTCTCAGATCATAAGAACTGCGCCTGTTCCCTTGCTATGCCCTGCCATCGGTGCCCAGGCAGGTCGGGTACCCAGCCTAATCCATGCTTTGGGAAAGGCTGGCAGAGCCAACTCACCCACCAACCCATTATGAACTTCCTTCAGAAAGTACGAAGGTCTTCCGCTCTTATGTCACATGTCAAAGCTAAGGCACAATGACCAAGAAAGCAGGCCAGGCACAGTGGCTCACGCCTGTAATCCCAGCAATATGGGAGGCAGGAGAGATTGCTTGAACCTGGGAGTTCGAGACCAGCCTGGGCAACATAGTAGAGACGAGGTCTCTACAAAAAATTTTTTAAAAGGCCGGGTGCAGTGGTTCCCCACCTGTAATCCCAGCACTTTGGGAGGCTGAGGTGGGCAGATTACTTGAGCCCAGGAGCTCAAAACCAGCCTGGGCAACATGGCGAAACCCCATCTCTACTAAAAATACAAAAATTTAGCCAGGTGTGGTGGCAGCACCTAGAGTCCCAGCTACTCGGGAAGTTGAGGTGGGAGAATTACCTGAGCCTGGCAAGTCAAGGCTGCAGTGACCTGTGATGGCGCCACTATATTCCAACCTTGGCAACAGGAGTGAGACCATCTCAAAAAAAAAGATTAAAAAAAAACCTAGCTGGTCATGGTGGTACACATGTGTGGTCTCAGCTGCTTAGAGGCTGAGGTGGGAGAATTGCTTGAGCCCAGGAGGTGGGGGCTGCAGGGAGTGAGATTGTGCCATTGTACTGCATCCAGCCTGGGCAACAGAGCAAGACCCTGTCTCAAAAAAAAGAGAGAGAGAGAGAGCAGTGACTTGTCCCTTAACTCAGACCCTCTGCTGGAGAGGGAAGAGGTGAGTGCCTGGGCAGTTGAAAAAGCTCAGCTGAAGGCTACAAAGAGCAGACTGGCCCAGAAGGCTGGGTCCTCACCACAGGGCTGGCCTGTGCAGGCAAGCGCTTCCTTTGGGCAGCATGTAATTACAGAATGGCTTATTTTTCCTCTACTGTGCTGTCTTTAATTGCCAGTCTGGAGCTGGTGTCCCCGGCCAGACATAACATGCGGGGGCAGATGCACACAGACAGCCCTGTAGGCGCCCTGCCCGGGAGCGTTGGCCACCCTCTGGCCCATACCTCCTACACCTGGAGGGGGAGCAGAGCACAGCTTCAAGGTACCTGGGGGTAGAGACAGCAAGAGAGCAGATGATGGCCTTGCGGGGTGAGGAGGTCCTGGCTTGGGGCTGCTTGGAATGAGGCAGCAGGTGACAGGACAGCCACCATGTGGCCCACGGGAATCGATGAATGTCCTAGATCTTCAGGCCTGGCCAGAGGAGGGACACCTCCCTGGCTTTCTGACTATCCTCTGCCTTGCTGGAAACTGTCACCTTCCTGAGTGTGGTCCTCATTCTAGGTGGGGCATCTTCCCAGCCGTGTACGGTTGCCCGGTCCTTCCTCTCCTGCTCCGTCCCGGTCCCCATCTCTTGACAGACAGCCTCCCCCTCTGCAGGCCAGCTCTCCCTGCCTCCATTGTGTTTCTCACTTGATCATTTCTGGAGGCCTGGCCCAGGCACATGTGTCCTGGGAACACTCACTTCCCTCTCGGTGGTGATGAAGCTCAGAAGGCTGAGCCTGAAGGGAAGGCACTGGAGGCCAGGGGTCTCTGTGTACAGCCTCTGTGTCTCCTAGATCCTCCCTTTCCCTGGGGGTAGAGAGGAACAGACATCTAGCCCCTCAGACAGAAGGCCTATGGACTCCTCTTCCTGCTTCTGTTCCTCCCTTACAACCCTCCCTGAAGCTTTCTTTCCCTCCATGTCAGGAGCTCTGGGAGGCAGTAGGACAGGTATAGACATTCATTTGCCCTGGACCGTGGCCTCTTTGGGAGGCCTCAAGATCCTTGCCAAAAGGAGGTAGGTGGGTTGGAGCACAGTATTTACCCATGTGGGAGTATGAGGCCCCTGCCCAGAGGGCCATTTCTTCCTGAGCTGAAATAACCAGTTTATCCCCCTCTGGGAAGAGCCAGCTCTTATCTTTATAATCCCCCAAAGCCACTGTGGAGAGTGGGGATTAGGTGAGATTTAGGCAAGGGAGCTGGGGAATCCTGGGGCTGGGCCCACTCTGGAAGCCGGGCCCGTCCCCTCAGGCCAGCACTGGGGGCTCCACTCAGGTGCATCCGGTGATGCCAGGCTGTGGCAGCGGGAGAGCAGCAGCCCCTGGCCCAGCAGCCACTTGTGGTTATGGAATGTGTTCCTGCCAGGGCTGAGGCTAGGTTGATGAGGAGGGGGTGTGTGGAGAGACAGGTGGAAAAAAGGAAGTCCAGAAGGCTAGGGGACACAGCCAGGGCAGGACTGTGGAAGATGGAGCTGTGGGCCACGTTGGGGGGTGGGGAGGGCAGTGAAACGAGGCAGCCAGGGGTCACCAGCCCCACAGCCTGTGGCCAAGTCTCCTCTATGGCTGCCCCAAGTCCTTTCCTGGTGCCTAAGGTCTAGGGATTCACTCCTCTTGCTCAGGAGGTTTTCCAGACGGAAGCTGACATGAATGCTTCTCAGGTGGCCCTGGAAAGACTGATTCCTCCTTCAGGCGTTGCCTTTCCTGGGGCTGTTCTTTGTCCCAGGGCCTCAGAGCTGGGGTGTGGTGGCTCATGCCTGTAGACACAGCGCTTCAGCAGGCTGAGGAGGGAGGATTGCTTGAGGTCAGGAGTTCAAGACCAGCCTGGGCAACATACCGAGGTCCCATCTCTACAAAAAATATGCAAAGAAAATTAGCTGGGTGTGGTGGTTCGCGTCTGTAGTCCCAGCCACTCCGCAGGCTGAGGTGGGCGGTTTGCTGGAGACTGAGAGGTGTAAGCTGCAGTGACCCATGTCCACGCCACTGCATCCAGCCTGGGCAGCAGAGCAAGACCTTGTCTCAATTAAAAAAAAAAAACAACAAACTAGGCCGGGCGCAGTGGCTCATGCCTGTAATCCCATCTCTTAGGGAGGCAGAGGCAGGAGGATAGCTTGAGCCCAGGAGTTCGAGACCTGCCTGGGCAATATAGCAAGACCCCCATTCTCCACAAAAAGGAAAAAAAAAAAAAGACAAAGAAAAGTATAAACAAAATTAAAATACAAAATTTTTTGCTCATGCATGGCTAAAAAAAAAAAAAAATCTAACCTGGGATTGGCTTCATTCCCAGAAATTTTGGTTCATTAGGTCCAGAGTGGAGCCTAGACATCCACATTTTAAAAAGCTGTGTGTCTCAGCTACAGATTTTGGGCTGACATTCCCTGATTAAGGTGAAACCTTGACTAAGCTACAGAATGCCTCGGGTTGTTCCCTGTTGCTGCTTCACGGGCATCAGTACATTCATTCATTCATTCATTCACTCAGCAAGTATTCATTGAGCTTGTATGTGCTGTGCATTGTTTTAGCAGTTGGATGGTGAGGGTGTGTGGAAATGGAAGAATTCAATGCCTGATTTTAAGGAATTTGCAGTCTGACAGGAGAGCCAGGCATGTAAATCTATGACTACAGTTCTGTAAGGTGCAGGCTGCAGGCCAGGTTGCCCAGGACACTGACATAAACCTCCCCTGAGTGCAGCCCTGGGTTTTGGAAAAATGTCCCAGAGGAGGTGATGTTTCAACTGAGTCTTGAAGGAGAAGCAAGCGTTGTCTGTCGAGGTGGGCAGATCACTTGAGGTCAGGAGTTCAAGACCAGCCTGACCAACATGATGACACCTCATCTCTACTAAAAATACAAAAAATTAGCTGGGCATGGTGGTGTGCACCTGTAATCTCAGCTACTCGGGAGGCTGAGGCGGGAGAATCACCAGAACCTGGGAGGCGGAGGTTGCAGTGAACCGAGATCACACCACTGCACTCCAGCCTGGGAGACAAAGCGAGACTCCGTCTCAACCATGCAATCAAAGACTTGCCCCTTGCAATAAATTGGGAGATCAGTGGGGAGCACAGCTTGGGTGGGCAGGGAGCTTCGTGGTGGCAGTGGGGAAAGTGAGTTGGGGAACATGGAATATAGAAAGACGTTTTGTTGGCCGGGCGTGGTGGCTCACGCCTGTAATCCCAAGCACTTTGGAGGCCAAGGCGGGCGGATCACCTGAGGTCAGGAGTTCAAGACCAGCCTGACCAACATGGTGAAACCCCGTCTTTAAAAAAAAAAAAAAGAAAGAAAGACGTTTTGTTTTTTAACTTGGCTTTATAGAGTAGGGGTAGGAGGCTGTGCACTTAACACTTTGTAATTTGGTAGAGATGGACCTGGTCATACCTTGAGGGGCCAGAGCTGGTAGGGAAGAGATGTGAGGGTCCTAGAGGAGGGGAAGGATGAAGGGCCTGGGAAGGGGAGGGTTGGGGCCTGCCTGCCTTGCACAGCCTCGGCTTGGCAGTGACACCGAGCGCCTCCTGCTTGCCTGCAGGGCGAGCCTCCCTCGGCCCTGGGCCTGTCCACAAGGAAGGCCCTCAGCGTCCTGAAGGAGCAGCTGGAGGCAGTGCTGGAAGGACATCTCAGGGAGCGGAAGAAGTGTCTGACCTGGAAGGTGAAGCTTCTCGGGGCTGCCAGGGCCTGGCTGGGATGGCAGGGAAGTGTGGGAGGCCCCTACTCAGGGCTGTGATGCACCCTGTCACCCTGGGCAGTGTGACCCAACGGAGGCCTCATGAAATATCAGAAAGCAGCTGGGGTTCCCCTCAGAGTGGCTCCTGAGCCTGCTTGCTGCAGGAGCTCAATAGGCTGGAGCACAGCCGAGGTCAAAGGGAGGGGACCAAGGTGCCCATGGGGGCTGGGGAGGGTGTGAGGGGAGGCGGCCAGATTGGAGTGGGACTGGCCTCTCACTGCCCCCTCCCTGTTCCTCCCCAGGAGGTGTGGAGAAGCAGCTTCCTCCACCACAGTAACCGCTGCTCCTGCTTCCACTGGCCAGGGGCCTCGCTCATGCTACTGGCTGTGCTGCTGCTGCTGGGCTGCTTCGGGGGCCAGCCGGCCGGGAGGTGCGCACCCAGGGGCTGCTCCCCCACCTCTCCAGCTGTCCCTTCCATCCTGTTGCAGAACCTGGGACAGCCCGGGGCTCCAAGGGGGCTGCCACCTCCAAGCTGCTCCTGGGATGTAAGGGAACCTCCTCAGTCCCTTGACGGGTCAGAGGCCTTGCTGGTGTCAGGGTACCAGAATGGGACACTCTTTCCACAAGGGACTGGGGTGGGAAGGGGAGCTGTGGCCCGGGGCTGCTGGGTGGACGAGCCTTCACTCCCTGCGGGTGCCCCTCTCTTCCTCCCGCCAGCCGTGGGGTGGGGCTGGTGAATGCCTCGGCCTTGTTCCTGTTGCTGCTTCTCAACCTTGTGCTCATCGGGCGGCAAGACCGGCTGAAGCGCCGGGAGGTAGAGCAGAGGCTGCGCGGGATCGTCGACCAAATCCACGGTGAGGTCAAGGCAGGCATGTTGGTGGGAAAAGGTGACCCGGACATATCAGAGCCCTGAGGTTTCCTCTCCTGCAGCTCAGCACAGACGGGTTGCCTGTGGCCAGCATTGCAGGGGCTCTTGTCATCTGGGGAGTTAGAAGGATGCCCACCCTCTTTGAGCAGGGCAGTGAGAGCTGTGGGACGGTGGTGGGTGCCCAGGCAGAGGGCTGGGCAGGCAGGAAGGCCAGGGGGTGGCAGGTGGGCTTCTGGGCTGGCTCGTGCTGGGAAGCTAACAGGGAAGACCCCCACATGGTGGGAGGATGGTTGGGGTTTTCTCATTCAGGTCCCTCTTGTCAGGTGTTCTGTGCTGGGAGACGTGGGCGTGGACAGAGATACCTGCAGGAATCGGGGGCGGGGCAGGGGATCCGGAGTCTGAGGTGGAGCAGCCCAGTTCCAAAAGGGAAGCAAGTGGCTTGGATTTCTTTCTTTTGTTTTTGTTTTTTTTTTTTTGAGATGAGGTTTTACTCTTGTTGCCCAGGCTGGAATGCAATAGTGTGATCTTGGCTCACTGCAACCTCTGCCTCCCGGGTTCAAGTGATTCTCCTGCCTCAGCCTCATGAGTAGCTGGGATTACAGGCATGCCCTACCACGCCCGGCTAATTTTGTATTTTTAGTAGAGATGGGGTTTCTCCATGTTGGTTGGGCTGGTCTGGAACTCCTGACCTCAGGTGATCCGCCTCCCTTGGCCTCCCAAAGTGCTGGGATTACATTCGTGAGCCACTGTGCCCAGCCAGGAGTTGCTTGGATTTCTGCTTGGCCTTTCATTCAGGCGGTGTTCATGAAGCTTGGCTGTGGATTAAGGGTTGTTTAGGCTCTTTTGAGGGACTGTGGCTCCTGCTGTTCAGGGGCATGTGGTGCTCTGGAGAAGCAGCGCCTGCTCATGAGACCTTCCTCCAACAGAACCAGGCAGTGGATGTTCAGGTGCTAAGTGAGAATTTGTCCTTTCATTCTGAGATGGCTAATTGCAACCACGTGCCAGGCACTGGGAGTGCAATGGTGACAGCAAAAGACGGGCCCTGCTTTCCAGAGCTTAGTCTCCCGCCAGGAAGCATCAGTGGCTCCTTCTTGCTTATGGAAGTCATCCAAGATACACACGTGGCCTCCCAGAGCCTCCAACGCAGGCTCACCTTCCTCTCCAGCCTCTTCTCTTCTTCCCCCAGTCCTAGACCCACTATGTATCAACCTGCCTCTGTGCTTTTGTCCCCTGTTCTCTGCTGGTGAGCTTCTCCCTCCCTCGTCTCCAGCTGACAAACTCACCCATTTTCCAGGCCCATCCCCAATGCTTCTTCTTCCAGGAAGCCACCTCTGATTGCTCCAGCAAGTCGGTTTGCTCCCTCGTCTAGACTCCTGCAGCACGGAGATCTTTGTTAACACTTGGCCGTGTTTGCCTTATTTGGAGTTATCTGTCCACATTTCTCATCTCCCCCACTGGGTCATGGCTCCTTGAGGCCAGAGACCATGTTGTTGTCTCCACCTTGCACCCCTCACAGGCCCTCCGCACTGTTTGTGAAGTGTATCTGAATGGGATATGGGTACAAAGAAATGACAGCTCCAGTTGTTGAGAGGAGGTAGAGACGCTGGGGCTGGAGTGGCTGGGTAGGGCTTTATAAGGGAGGTGTCCTTGAAAGCAGGGAAGTGTTGGAACAGACCTCTTGGGAGAGGAAGTGGGCAGACACTGCTCGGAGGTGCTGCTATGTCTGACTGGGGAGCAGGCAGTGCTCGGAGGTGTTGGTGTATCTGACTGGGGAGCAGGGCTGAGGCTGAGAGGGTTGTTTCCTCCTTTCCATTTCCCTCAGATGCCCTCAGGGATGGCAGGGAGATCAAGTGGCCCAGTGCCATGTATCCAGACCTCCACATGCCCTTTGCGCCATCCTGGTCCCTACACTGGGCCTACAGAGACGGACACCTGGTCAACCTGCCAGTCAGCCTGCTGGTTGAAGGAGACATCATAGCTTTGAGGCCTGGCCAGGAATCGTTTGCTTCTCTGAGGGGGATCAAGGTAGCTTGAGGCTTTCTCTTCCCCTGGATGTGCGGTCCACAGGCAATGGCGGGAGGGGCTCCAGACTTCACCCTGCAGCTTCCCAGACAGCTCACTGGCTTTTTGGCAGAGGCCCCAGAACATCTTCCATCACCCTGCTGTTCTTTTGTTTGTTTGTTTTTTATTTATTTTTATTTTCATTTATTTATTATTTTTTTTGAGACAGGGTCTCACCCTGTCGCCCAGGCTGGAGTGCAGTGGTGCGATCTCAGTTCACTGAAGCCTCTGCCTCCTGGGTTCAAGCGATTCTCCCACCTCAGCCTCCCCAGTAGCTAGGATTACAGGCACCTGCCACCACACCTGACCTGGCTAATTTTTATGTTTTTTGGTAGAGACAGGGTTTCCCCATGTTGGCCAGGCTGGTCTCAAACTCCTGACCTCAGGTGAGCCACCATGCCTGGTCCCCTGTACTGGTCTTTATTCTAGCTAAGAATCCAGTCCTGCAGGCCCTGCCCCAGTGGATTCTGGACTAACTCATGGCCCCTAACCCCAGGGGAGGTCTGTACTTAGCTGAATTGTCCAGGAAGAGTGGCCTCTGATAGGACCCTCTCGTTGCCCCCACCCTCCCACTTGCTGCCGGCAGGATGACGAGCACATTGTCCTGGAGCCGGGAGACCTCTTCCCCCTCTCTCCCCTCCACCCTCGCCCCGGGGGAGAAGTGGAGAGAGGGCCACAGAGCCCCCAGCAGCACCGGCTTTTCCGTGTCCTTGAGACCCCTGTGATTGACAATGTCAGGTAGGGGTGCCACCCCGCCGCCTCCTGTCCCCCGGTACCTTCCATGAAGAGGGGGGATGGGACTGACAAGGAAGGGGTTCTGTTCATCTCAAGGTTCTCTTGAGGGCTGGCATCTCCTTAGGCTCCTGTCCTTAGACTCTTGTGAGAATTCTTAGACTGGGTGGGGCCCTCTCCCAGTCTCTACTCTGAGGGGACAGCTCTGGAGGTGAACGCAGGCCAGGGCCAGGGCAGAGTGTGGAACTGCAGGACTCATGGTGCTTGAAGAAGCGGTGTCTGGCAGAGAGGCCCAGAATCCGCCCGAGGTGCAGGTTTCTGGCCTCTCCACTGAGTGGGACTGACAGTCACCTCTTTCTGCAGATGGTGCCTGGACATGGCCCTGTCCCGCCCAGTCACTGCCCTGGACAATGAGCGGTTCACAGTGCAGTCGGTGATGCTACACTATGCTGTGCCCGTGGTCCTGGTGTGTGCGGCGGGGCTGTGCGGCAGGGGCAGGGGAGAGGGCTGGACGTCGGGGGGTCTCAGGCCACTCACGTGAGCGGGAGTGAACACAGAGGGCCCCAGAGCAAGCTGGCTTGTGGAGTAGCAAAGGAAGGGGAGTGGCAGCACCTGGGTCTCCCTCGAGGCGGGGGAGGGGGTTCAAGGGGTCCAGGCTGTGCCTCTGCTGTTCCTGACAGGCTGGCTTCCTCATCACCAATGCCCTGCGCTTCATCTTCAGTGCCCCGGGGGTCACTTCCTGGCAGTACACTCTCCTCCAGCTCCAGGCAAGGACCGCCCTGTCCTTTCTCATGCTTCCCCACCGGACCCGAGGGGCTGGCTCTTCTAGTACCCTAGCTGTCCCTCCCTCTCTGCAGCCCAGAGGTCCCCTCAAGCTTCAGCTTAAGAACACCTCTTTCCCTTCTTTCCCTTCCTGCCCCCGAGGGAGGTGGCCCTTCCTGCCCAGGGAATGGCTGTGGGGCCAGGGCAGCCCTCCCCTTCTCTCCTCCCCAGGCCTAGAGCTCAGAAGCCCTCTGTGTGGTCTGCTCCTTCCCAGATGAATGGTGTCCTGCCCATCCTCCCCCTGCTCTTTCCAGTCCTCTGGGTTCTGGCAACTGCCTGTGGAGAGGCCCGTGTCCTGGCCCAGATGAGCAAGGCCTCACCCAGCTCCCTGGTGGTTTTCCCAGGCGTCTGGGGGAAGTGACAGGAACAGAAAGAGGGAGTTAGCTATGCCAGAGGACGGGGCAGAAGTCCAGCCCCACCTTGGGCTCAGCGTGTTGGTCGGCCCGGGCAGCTCTCCAGGGCTCGGGCCCTCTCTATTCCAGAAGGGCCTCCAAGCCAGGCCCTGGGTGAGGGTAAGCGCCTACCCTGGCTTCCACCAGATGGAGAGTTGGGACGACCGGGCCCTTTACCGAAGGGGTTGGGAGTCCCGCTGGTATGGGCCCCACCTCTGCCAGCTTGCAGAAGCCTGTGTGAAGCCGGCTTTTCCTCACTGAGGCCCTCACCCTCTCTCTGTGCAGCTGGCTAAGTTCTCAGAGGACACTCTCAGCAGCTATACGGAGGCCGTCTCCTCTCAGGTACAACACTGACTCAGGATGGCTTCTCCCACAGGTCTCTAGAGCCGTAACTCTGGGAGTCCCCTATTTATGGCTGCAAAGCCTCCAGCCAGGCTCTTGGAGCCCCATGTCCACCCGCTACATGTGGACATAACCTGGGCCTGTTCTCATTACAAATCCACGCCCTGCCCCAGAGAAGTGCCTCTCCACCCCAGCTTCATGGGGCTCCCCTGGATTTCCGCCTAGAGGCCATTTCCAGGGAAGTGAGGCTGAGCCCCGAATGGCCTTGCAGACTTGCCCTCTCCCACCAGGAAATGCTGCGCTGCATTTGGGGCCACTTCCTGAGGGTGCTCCGGGGACGTCGCCCACGCTGAGCCACAGTTCCAGCCTGCTGCACAGCCTGGGCTCTGTCACGGTGAGCGTGGGCCGTGCGGTGGGGGAGGCACCTGTCATGCCCGTCCTGCTCTCTGGCTGGGCCTGGGCTGTCCACCTGCCACTTGAGTGGCCCCTGGAAAGGGTGGGCTAATGCCAGGCCCCTCTCCCATCTCAACCGTTTTCCATGCAGGTCCTGTGCTGTGTGGACAACAGGGGATCCTGTCATGGCCAAATCCCAGCCCAGAGACTGTGCTGTTCTTCAGCGGGAAGGTGGAGCCCCCTCACAGCAGCCACGAGGACCTCACGGATGGCCTGTCCACCCGCTCCTTCTGCCATCCCGAGGTAGAGGAGGAGGTATGGCCGGCTCCCGTGGGCCCTACTCTGGGCCAGGCTGTTTAGCCTTGGAGCCTGGCCAGGGAGGGTGAGGTTTAGGAGGGCAAAGGAGGGTTCGGGCACCATTAGGATCTGCTTCTGAGCAGGTGAGGTGAAGCCACAGCACAAGGCAGCGAGGGGACCTAGAAGCATCCTGCGTCACTGGTCTGCGGGAGCCCCAGTGCTAGGCCTGTGCTCCTCATTCTCTGCAGCCCCATGAACGAGATGCCCTCCTGGCTGGCTCCCTGCACAATACCCTGCACCCTTCCAGTGAGGAGCGCGGTGACTGGCCTGGCGAGGCTCCCAAGCCCTCTGAGCCCTATTCTCACCACAAAGCGCACGGCCGCAGCAAACACCCATCCGGCTCCAACGTGAGCTTCAGCAGGGACACCGAGGGCGGTGAAGAAGAGCCCAGCAAGGTGAGGGGGAGGTGGCGCGGGGCAGCCACGCCCTCAGTCACAGGCCGTCCTGGCCTCCCCGGCCAGCCTGGCCCCATAGAGTCTGAAAGAGCAGGTATCCCTGCCCTCTGTCCCAGCACCTCCCAGCGAGGCCAGTGACCCCGAGGTCTTGCCCTGGTCCCTGCTGCGAAGTAGACGGAGCCTCCCTTCCGTTCTGGTCTCCCTATTGGAACCTTCCAAACACACACCAGGCTCCCTCTCAGAGATGTTCCCTGGCCACAAAAGATCCCTCAACTGTGTCCTCTTTGGTCTGGCCACCCCTCTTTTGGCTCCTGCCAGTGTCATGAGATACATTAATAAGTTCCTAGAAGCAGACAGGAGCCCAAGAAGGACAGGAAGCTGATTTCAGGAGGGAGGGAAGGGGGAGAGAGAGTGGGCAGGAGCTCTTTCCTGGGGAAGGGTGCCTTTCAGGGGCAGGAGCCCTCCCCAGCCTTGGGAGGCGGGTGGAGCCAGTGCTGCTTCCCCACATCCCCCTCCCGGGCTGAGGCTCCCCCTCCACGTCCCCGCTAGACCCAGCCTGGGATGGAGGGCGACCTCTATGAAGCCGAGGACTTTGTGTGCGACTACCACCTGGAGATGCTGAGCCTATCCCAGGACCAGCAGAACCCCTCCTGCATTCAGTTCGATGACTCCAACTGGCAGCTGCACCTCACGTCCCTCAAACCCCTCGGCCTCAACGTGCTGCTGAACCTGTGTAACGCCAGTGTCACCGAGCGCCTGTGCCGGTTCTCCGATCACCTGTGCAACATTGCCCTGCAAGAGAGCCACAGCGCCGTGCTGCCCGTGCATGTGCCCTGGGGCCTCTGCGAGCTCGCCCGCCTCATTGGTACGGGCCCCCCTGGCAGGGATGACTGGCTGGACCTGCCTCCTAGAAGAGGCCCAGCACCGACTCCTCACTGGACTTCATGGACCTGGCTGGGTATTGCCAGGGCATGGCCCTAAGTTCCTGTCCCCTGTCCTACAGGCTTCACTCCTGGGGCCAAGGAGCTCTTCAAGCAGGAGAACCACCTGGCACTGTACCGCCTTCCCAGTGCCGAGACAGTGAAGGAGACCTCGCTGGGGCGGCTCTCCTGTGTCACCAAGCGGCGCCCTCCCCCTCAGCCACATGATCAGCCTCTTCATTAAAGACACCACCACCAGTGAGTCCCGCCCACCTTGGCCAGCACCAGGCCACACTTTCCAGAACCTGCTTGGCAGGGGGGCTCTGTCCATCCCTGCCCATTGCTAGGGAGGCCTGGGCAGAGGAGCAGTGGGCTGCTTCCAAAGTGCTTTGCTGTGGCAGGGGCTGGACTTGAGGACCAGGGCTGGGATAGTGTTGACTGCAGAGGCTGGGATTGTCCAGAGGATGGGAATATGGTGTCTGCAGCCCAGTAGCCTTGCAGAGCCTGCCTGATCATGAGTCCCAGGGAGTCTCCTCCTCTGTCAGGGGCTCCTCAGCGCCCTCTCCAGGAGGACAGCGTGCTGCCTGTCAGGTCAGAGCGAGGGTAGGGGGCTGCTAGCAACACTCAGGGTCTGACCTCTCTCCCCGCAGGCACAGAACAGATGCTGTCCCATGGCACTGCTGACGTGGTCTTGGAGGCCTGTACAGACTTCTGGGATGGAGCTGACATCTATCCTCTCTCGGGATCAGACAGGTGGGTGAGGAAGTGCAGGCCAGCAGCAAGAGCAGCCGCTCTGCCGGTGCCCCTGCCCTTCACAGGCAGGACCGCTCACCTCACCTCCGCCTGCTTCCCTGGCAGAAAGAAAGTGCTGGATTTCTACCAGCGAGCCTGCCTGTCTGGGTATTGCTCCGCCTTCGCCTACAAGCCCATGAACTGTGCCCTGTCCTCTCAGCTCAATGGCAAGTGCATCGAGCTGGTACAGGTGCCCGGCCAGAGCAGCATCTTCACTACGTGCGAGCTGCCCAGCACCATCCCCATCAAGCAGACGCCCGCCGCAGCAGCTGGAGCTCTGACGGTACCTCGTGTGTCTGTCCAGCGGGGCCAGTGCTGGGGCTCCCCTGGGCTGCAGAAGCCCAGGAGGCAGGGAGGGTTTCCGGAGGGCCCTGGCACCCACCACAGCAAAGGGTGCAGTGGCCACAGCCCCAGGCTGGGACATCAGTGCGACACTATCCAGTGACATGGGGAGTGCCTTAGTTTTCTCCCTTACCAGGAGATGCTCATTTTGCCTGCCTCTCCGGTTGGTTATGATGCTCAAGTGGACAGCGTGCATCAGAGTGCCTTCCTGGGAAGTTACCAACCAGTGTTCATGCAGCATTAGGCTTGGCAGAATCAGACAGGAGACCAGGTCTCTCACCTTGTTGGTGCAGAGGGGCCCAGAGAACCCAAGAGACTGTGAACTGAAGCAGTTGCTGAGGGTGGGGGCCAGTACCCCAGCCCTGGAGCAGGACTGAGCAGGAGCTAAAGCCATGCCCTGTCGTGGCTCCCAGCTCGGCCACCTGACTGATGCCTACCTTTCATTGTCTTTCCTCCTGTGTCTGTCGGCGCCTTCTGTGTCTTGGCTGTGTGTGTGTGCGGTTGTGTGTGGTCCCCTGGGGCCTGCGTGCTCATTGATTTGGGTGTGGCATCTGTGTGTGTGGCCTTGGCTGCCTCCTGGAATCTGCTGGTTCCTGGATGTCCTGATCGGGCTGTGTCCTGTGTGTCCTGGCTGGGCTTTGTGCCTCATGCCTGCCTGAAGAAGGGATCGGGGAGGTGCTGGAGAAGGAAGACTGCATGCAGGCCCTGAGCGGCCAGATCTTCATGGGCATGGTGTCCTCCCAGTACCAGGCCCGGCTGGACATCGTGCGCCTCATCGATGGGCTGGTCAACGCCTGCATCCGCTTCGTCTACTTCTCTTTGGAGGATGAGCTCAAAAGCAAGGTGGGGAGAGCCACCCCCCTCTGCCACCACCAACTCTGTTCTCACGGGCTTTTGGGCCCATATGTTCAAGGCCGTCTGCCTTTCACAGGTGTTTGCAGAAAAAATGGGCCTGGAGACAGGCTGGAACTGCCACATCTCCCTCACGCCCACCGGTGACATGCCTGGTTCTGAGATCCCCCCTTCTAGCCCCAGCCATGCAGGCTCCCTGCATGATGACCTGAATCAGGGTAAGGGCAAAGGCGTGGGGTGGGGATGGGGTGGGGATGGGGTGGGGATGGGAGGTTTCCCCCTCCTCAGAGCCACAGCCAGGAAGAGCCTCCAGAGAGTCTTCTGGATAAGCACATTCCCTTGGGAAATAGCTCTGATGTCCCTGCAGGAAACAGCAGTCAGGAGGGAGGAGTGGAGATGGAGGCAGGAAATTCTCTGCCATCTGCAGGGCAAGGACAGGCCCACAGAAGGCTGGCCTCAAGGTGAGGGAGAGGCTCTTGTCCCCACAGTGTCCCGAGACGATGCAGAAGGTCTCCTCCTCATGGAGGAGGAGGGCCACTCGGACCTCATCAGCTTCCAGCCTACGGATAGCGACATCCCCAGCTTCCTGGAGGACTCCAACCGGGTACGACGGCAGTATCTGTCTCACATGTCCTTGTAGTGGCCCCATAGCTGGTCGAGGGGAGAGGTAGAGGTAGTGGGCAGGCACATGAAGTGGAGGGATGCTGATCCCCATCCTGAAGCCACTGGCATCTCTGCTTTCTCCAGGCCAAGCTGCCCCGGGGTATCCACCAAGTGCGGCCGCACCTGCAGAACATTGACAACGTGCCCCTGCTAGTGCCCCTCTTCACCGACTGCACCCCGGAGAGTGAGTGCTGTGGCCAAGGGTACTTGGGCAGCCTGCTCCCTTCGGCTGAGCTCTGCCTGGGCCTGGGCACCCTGTGGGCTCTGGAGGGATGTAGGTTTCCCATGCTGGGAGTGAAGGAACCTGGGCTGGGATCAGCCGGGGGAATCCTGTGGGCTGGAGTCGAGAGTGCCGATGTTCACGTGATCCCGCTGCTGGGGGCTGGGATTGTTTCAAAGAGGGGGCTGCCTCCTGTTGCCTCCCACTCTCTTGTCCTGTGGGTAGAGACCCAGCGCCCACATGGCGCTCTGCCTGCCTGACTCTGGTGCCCTCATACGCTGTCCTCAGCCATGTGTGAGATGATAAAGATCATGCAAGAGTACGGGGAGGTGACCTGCTGCCTGGGCAGCTCTGCCAACTTGCGGAACAGCTGCCTCTTCCTCCAGAGCGACATCAGGTCAGGGCAGGACCCTGGAGCCTGTGGGCCAGCCTCTACCTCCCAGACCGCAATGGGCCTGCACGGGGCTGGGGGTGTGTACCACGGCTGACCTCGCCCTAGCTGAGACCAACGCACCTGGGCATGGTGGGAGAAGAAGGAGGGGATGTCCAGTCCTGTGGGAGACGCAGCTGAAGGGTGTGCATCCCCCATTCTGAGCAGCATTGCCCTGGATCCCCCTGTACCCGTCCCGTTGCTCCTGGGAGACCTTCGGCTACGCCACCAGCACCAGCATGGTCCAGGCCTCGGATGGCCTTTCTCCCCTGCAGCTGTCGGGGCAACTGAATAGCCTGCCCTGCTCCCTGACCTTTCGCCAGGAGGAGACCATCAGCATCATCCGGCTCATTGAACAGGTGGGAGCTTCGGCAGGCGAAGGAGGAAGGCCGCAGGCCCGCTTGGGGTGGGAGTAGTGGCACAGGACCTGTTTGGACCCAGGGACCTCATGCCCCAGCCCTCCGAGCAGGGCCTTCCCAGGCAGTTACATTAGCCTCTGCTCCCCTCATAGGAGCCTCCTGGGCGTCTGGCTCTTGGCTGAAGTGTGTCAGTTGCTGGGCCTGGGAGAGGCCAGGCACACCCAGGCCATAATGTGTCCTTCTCGGTCCATAGGCTCGGCACGCCACCTATGGCATCCGTAAGTGCTTCCTCTTCCTGCTGCAGTGCCAGCTGACTCTCGTGGTTATCCAGGTGAGGTGGGGCCCACACAGGCATCGCCCCTGTGCCACTCACCACTTCACTCAGGGGCCAGCTGAGAATCTGAGGGAGGCTCGGGGTAGCAGCACAGTCCAGGGATCCCCCAGAGCCTCTGTGAAGCTCCTGGGCTTTCCAAGATGACCTCATTGGCAGAAGAGTATTCCCTCTGGCAGGATGTGAGCATCTATCTGGGCCCAGGGCAAGGCAGCTCGGGGGCTCCTATGCCCTTATTTTGTGCCTGAATCGAACTGTGACTCTTGGCTTCTTTCCTACTCTAGTTCCTTTCTTGCTTGGTCCAGCTGCCGCCACTCCTGAGTACCACCGACATCCTGTGGCTGTCCTGCTTTTGCTACCCTCTGCTCAGGTGAGAGGCCATGCAGCTCCCCCACCCCCCCACACCCAAGCAGGAGGGGTCTGGATATCACTGTGCGGCCCCAGGAGCCCAGGGTTCTGGGACTGCTCAGGGCTCACCTCCTCTGGTACAGGAGGCACGGAAGGAACCTCCTTTGCTTTTTTTTTTTTTTTGAGACAAGAGTCTCGCTCTGTGGCCCAGGCTGGAGTGCAATGACCTGATCTCGGCTCACTGCAACCTCTGCCTCCCAGGTTCAAGCAATTCTCTCTCAGCCTCCCGAGTAGCTGGGATTACAGGCACCCGCCACCACACCCAGCTAACTTTTGTATTTTCAGTAGAGATGGGGTATTTCACTGTGTTGCCCAGGCTGGTCTTGAACTCCTGACCTCACGATCCGCCTGCCTTGGCCTCCCAAAGTGCTGGGATTATAAGCGTGAGCCACCACATCCGGCCTTTTTTTGAGACAGAGCCTTACTCTGTTGCCCAGGCTGGAGTGCGATGGCACAATCTCTGCTCACTGCAACCTCTGCCTCCTGGGCTCAAGTCATTCTCCTGCCTCAGCCTCCCAAGTAGCTGGGATTACAGGTGCTCACAACCACACCCAGCTAATTTTTGTATTTTTAGTAGAGATGGGGTTTTGCCGTGTTGGCCAGGCTGGTTTCAAACTCCTGAGCTCAAATGATGTCTTGACCTCCCAGAGTGCTGGGATTACAGGTGTGTGTGCCTGGCCTTTGTCTTATTCCATCCCCTCACCAGACTCAACCTCATGCTCGAGACTCCCTGGAGGCTCCCCCTGTGAGAACTAGGGGACAGAGGGTCACTGTCACCATCCCTGTACCTTATCTCTGCTTTTCAGCATCTCGCTGCTGGGGAAGCCCCCCCATAGCTCCATCATGTCTATGGCAACAGGGGAAAAACCTTCAGTCCATTCCTAAGAAGGTAAGTGAAGCAGACCCTGTGAACCTTGCAGGTGAGCATGGAAGGGACTGAGGGGTGCGGGAGGAGAGAGGGCCTAATCTGGAAGGCTCTGAACGGGGACTCGAGCAGAACTGGGAAGCCAGCACTTGGTTCCTAGTCATCCCCCCAGATCAAAGAGGAGGTGGTGGCACAGAGCTGGGAAAGATCCTTGGTGGGGTGTGAGCTTCTATCCCCCCCAGGCCCGACCATTTACTAAGAGCCTGTTGAATATGTGGAAGAGCCAGAAGTGGCGGGCTAAGGGGCTGTGTGCCCCAAAAGTGACCCGGCCTTGCTCCCCGGCAGACTCAGCACTACTTCCTGCTCTGCTTCCTCCTCAAGTTCAGCCTCACCATCAGCTCGTGCCTCATCTGTTTTGGCTTCACGCTGCAGAGCTTCTGTGACAGCTCCCGGGCCCGCAACCTCACCAACTGCTCCTCCATCATGCTGCCCAGGTGGGTCCCAGCCCCGAGAGCCACCATCGCCTGCCTCACCTGGAGGCTTCCTCCCTCCCTACCCTAGCCTACCTCCCTGCGGCCCCAGAGGGGCTGAGCCCACGCCTCGCTTTGGCAGCAACAACGACAGGGCTCCATCCTGGTTTGAGGACTTTGCCAATGGACTGCTGTCGGCTCAGAAGCTCACGGCCGCCCTGATTGTCCTGCACACTGGTGAGGGGAGCTCTCTGGGAGGGTGCAGATGATGGTGGGGGAGGGGCCCCACTGTGGTAGTCTGACCCCACATTGCCCCACTTTCCCCAGTCTTCATTTCTATCACCCACGTGCATCGCACCAAGCCCCTGTGGAGAAAGAGCCCCTTGACCAACCTCTGGTGGGCCGTGACAGTGCCTGTGGTGTGAGTATTGCTAGGATGGAGGGGTGGAGTGGGGCTGGGGGAGGAGAGGAGTTTCTGCAGGGCAAGGACTGGAGGGCGGGCTTGGGGCCCGGGGTTTAACCATGCCCTGCTTGAGCTAATTGTACTGGGAAGAGCAGGGGAAGGAAGAAGGCAGTGTCAGGGTTCACACGGGCTGCCACCTCCCGCAGGCTGCTGGGTCAGGTGGTCCAGACAGCTGTGGACCTGCAGCTGTGGACGCATAGGGACAGCCATGTCCACTTTGGCCTTGAGGACGTGCCCCTGCTGACGTGGCTCCTGGGCTGCCTGTCCCTGGTCCTTGTGGTGGTCACCAATGAGGTCGTGAAGCTACATGAGATTCGGTGAGCTGCCAGCAGGGCGCCTCCCTCTGGGCTCAACCATGTTCCTTAAACCCGTCACTCCTTCGGTGACACTCCCCCACCTTTCCGCTGCCCCGTCCCTCCCTCCTCCTCTGCTGTCCTGCCCAGGCCCCTGGTCTAAGATCTTTGCCAACCTGTACTTTAATCTCCTGCCTCGCCAGGGTCCGAGTCCGCTACCAGAAGCGACAGAAGCTGCAGTTTGAAACTAAGCTGGGCATGAACTCTCCCTTCTGAGCCACTGGCTGTGGTGGCCACAATTGCCCCAATTCCTGGGGCTAAAACCAGATCCATTTCTGAACAGGGGGAGTTGGTATCATGAATGTTTCCAGGTTTGCTCTGCACCCGTGGCACTGGAAGCCCAGCTCCCCGGAGTCAGACCCCGCTGTCTTCCTGAGCCCTGGGGCTTACTGTGGAGGAGCTGACGGGCTGGGCCCTCGCCCAGTCCCGGCTCTTCCCCTGGGCCTCACCAGAGGCACTCTTGAATGTATGGCCTCAGGTGCTCCCTAGAGGGGGCCCTCACCCCCTCACCTGTGGGCTACCCCCTTGGGGACCCCTTGCCCCCCAGTGCCTCTGCTTGTGGGTCCCTGGACATGGCCTTGAAACGAACCTTCTTTGGAGGAGCAACAGCAGCAGCAGCCTTGGCCAACGTGTCCAACTCCCAAGGCTGCTGTGGAGGGCAGGGTGGTGCTGTGTGCTCCCCATCCTATCCTCCTGGGGCAGGGGCCTGGATGTGGCCCCGAGTGCCTCCCCCCCTCCCTCCCTCCGTCGGGGAGTCTCCCACCTGATGAAGATGGAGCAGGGCCCCCGCTTCGCCCTGGAGCCTCTTTCTGTGCCTGGCTCAAGCTGCCTGCCTAGGTCTTGGGGGAATCTGGCCCAGGTCTCCTCAGCCCCTGCCCCAGTTCTGGAAGTTTCTACTGGCGTATATTTTTTACCGGAAATGAGCCTTTTAGGAATGAATGTAGACTGGTTTGTATTAAAATGTGTCAACTGCTTAAGAAACACCTGTGGCTGGTCCGTAAGGCCACTCCAGGGTCTGCCCACCCACGGCGGTGGCTGGCAAAGGGAGGCCTAAGCCTTCCTCCATCTATGCTGGCAGGTCTCTCAGGTCTGGCTCAGGTGAGACCCATGGGGTCAGGGTTCCCCGTGTCACAGAGGCAAACACACAGCCCGGTCACGTGGAATGGCGTTTTCATTGGTGTTAGTTGGGGTAAGAGGTTAATGGTTACAGAGCCAGGGCCTGGGCCAACGGGGTCAGGCTCCCGGCCCTCAGGTGGGCAGTGGGGGTTCCTGCTGTGGTCTGAGGCCCCTCTACCATTGCGTCCTCTCAGGCAGTTAATAGAATAAATTCCATTTAAAATATATGCATTTCTCTCTGCTTAAAAAATAACATTTACAATTGAAAAATTGGACTTGTGGGATTTGTTAACCCCACTGCCTCCCACCCCTGCCAGCTCTGCCTCAGTGAGGGAAGGCGGGGGCAGGAGCTGCCTGGGCACCACCACCATGTATTTACATGTCCTCTGTACACCTACGGAGCGGGGGCCCGGCCAGACACACGCCTCCTTTGACCTCTGAGGGCCTGGGCAGCACAGTGGGTGGCAAAAGGCTTCCCTTGGCACAGCGACTTGGGACACAGGCTAGGGGAAAGCACCCCCTATGCCCTACCATCCCCCCCTTCCTCCCTGAGGAGAGAGCTCTTACCAGGGTCCCTGTCCAGGAGCAGGAGTCTTGAATGTACGGCCTCACCCTGGTCAGATCACCCTGGGAGGGGCTTTGCTGAGATGCAGTGGAGGCCCCTCGCTAGTCAGGTTCTGATGAGGTGGGCTGTCCCACAAGAGCTGTGATGCCCACAGCTGCTGGCTTACAGTGGGAAGGGGCTTTGCTAGGAGGGGCACTTCAGCCTGAACAGCCCTTGGCCCGTCCCTAGGGTGGCAGCGGCCTCTTCTGTGCTGGGGCAAAGGCAGTGGACTTCGGCAGGTCATAGTGGGCGCTACTGGGGGGCTCAGTCCAGCATGGCGTCCAGCTGGTTAGCCAGGGCGTCGAACATGGTGCTGATGTCATCCAGAATGTGCTTGGTGGAGGCACTGGGGGCACTGCAGCAAGGGGAAGGATGCGGTCAGATCAGCCAGTGGCCTGCACCCCAATGGCCCCGGGGCAGGGGGCTGTCATAGCTCCTGGAGGCTCAGGGAGGCAAGGGACAGCCCAGGCTCGTGTGCCTCTTAAATGGCAGCCATTAGGATTCCCCCGAAGGTCAGATCTGGGTGACTCCAACACCTGGCCTCTTATCCCATTAGTGCCTGCAATGTCCCCCTCCAACATCCCCAGGAGCCCCGGGCAGAGGGCACAGGGAGCACTATTTCTCCGCAGGCTTCTCTCCCTCCCCTGCCAGCCCCTCTCACCCCTCTTGCTCCTCGGCGCCAATGCTCTTCTCCGCAGCTCTCAGTGCAGCTGCCAGGGACGAGCTGGTCTGCTCCAGTCTCTGCTGGGCCTGGCCTGGGCCCACAGTCCCAGTGCTCTCAGGCCGTGGAGGAGGCACTGGACGGGGGCCGAGCCGGGGTGCTAGCTTTGGGCCAGAAAATGCCAGCTGGGTGCAGGCCACTGATACAGGCTTGGGGGCTGTTCCTGCAGAGACAAAAAGGTTGGCCTGGGACTTGACTGGGCCGGATGTAACCCTTGCCAGCAGTGCCTCTCCCAAAGGCCTCGCCTCTTACCTGCTCCAGGCACCTTGAGGAGGGCAGCAGGGGGCGGCTGGGGGTTCTGTCTCCCCATTCCGCTGACTAGCCGCTGAGGTCCCCAGACCCGGCCCTGGGCAGGGCAGCACCGAGGGCTGTGTGGCGGGGCTGGGAGCAAGGGGGGCTGGGGCTCCTTGGGCTGGAAGGCTGCTGGGCTCTGGCTGAGGAGGGCTAGGAGAAGCTGAAGGAGACTCGCCAGGAGCCGGGGGAGGGCAGAGGGGCAGCAGGGCCAGGTGTGGCGCTGGCCACCCCGAAGGCCAGCAGGGCGGTCTGCAGGGGCTCTCTCTCCCGGCACTTGGGCCTCCGCTTAACAGTGTCTGATTCCGTGAGGTTGAAATCGAGGCCAGGGGGCACGGATGTCTCTCGGGGTGGGGGCCGGCGGGCTTTGGCCGCTGTTTGATGGTCAGGTTCCCCTTCCTCTGCAAACGGCAGCCCTTCCCCAGAGCTGCCCCGAGATGGGGGGCGTCCCCCTCGGGGCTTGGCTCCTCCTCCTCCGTGTCCGACGAGGGCCCTGATGGGGCAGGTGGGCCAGGGGGCTCTGAGGGGCCGGCGGGTTCACTCACTGTTCGCCTTCGGGGCCCTGAGGCCCCCTCCTTGGGCCCCGGGCTCCCGTCTAGGGGAGGTGGCTCTGGGGTGGGGCCAGAGACAGAGCTGAGGCGCTTGGGGGGGTGGGGGGTGGGGGGGCCTTTGCGCCGGGCCCGCAGGGCGAAGGACTGGCTGCGAGGAGTCCCCCCGAGCTGGGGTTGGGGTGGTGCTAGGACTGGTCCGGGGCAAGGGCGCTGCGTCCTGGTCGCCGGGGTAAGGGTGGCATAACTGCCCAGGGCACTGCCCACTGGCCCTTCGGCCTCCCCCTCAGCGTCCCCCCTCCGTGGGGGCCAGGGCGGCTCAGGCTGTGGGGACCGGCGTTTAGGTCGGAGGCGGGTCTGGGGGGAGTGGCAGGGGGCCCAGCCAAGTAGGAGAAGGCCCAGGGTGCACCAGGAGGTGGCCCTGGGGCCGGGCTGGAGGGGGGAGCCCTGGGGGCTCATAAAAACATAGGGTGGGGGTCCTTGGCCAGGAAGTAGGGTACAAAGCTTAGGGGGCCGCTTTGTGCCCTCTGGAAGGTTCCTCTCCTGGGGGGTGCTAGGATCTCCACCGCTGGGTTGTAGGGCAGGCTGTTCCTGTGAGTGGCCGGACCCCCGTGAGCGTGCCCCGATGCTCTCCTGGCTGGGAGAGCGGGCAGGTGGGAGGGGGGGGAGTGGCTCAGGACCACCCCCTGCCATGGCTGCCTGTAGCTCTGGGCTCAGCTCGCTGCCCTGGAAGGTGAGGAGCCTTGGGCCGGCGGTAGCTGGACCTTCCCCGTTCTCCAGCCCCTCGATAGCCATCAGCTCTGGACCCTTGGCCAGCTGGTGCCCGCCTTCACCGAGGGCCTCCCCCCTGCAGCAAGCCCCGCCGAAGCTCTGCCAGCCGCTTCACCCCCAGCATAAGCTTCTTCTGATGCCCTGAGATGGAAACAGAAGTGGCAAGGTTAGCTGGGGTTGGGGTTGTCCTGGTCACGACTGGGCCCCATTCTCTCTTCTCTTGGAGACCCCAGAAGCAGGTGGGGGCCCAGCCAGGCCTCAGGGCAGTCCTCACCGAGCTTGTTGACCCCGATCTCCTGCAGCTCCTCCCAGGTGAGGTCGGTCACCAACCCCATGGAATCGTAGCCGCTGCTCACCAGCTGCTTGTGGTATTGCGGCAGCCCCAGTGCACACAGCCACTCCAGCAGGTCCGTCTGGAAGAGCACCGTCCTCAAAATGGTGCTCTTGGCCAGCCTCCACCCCCAGCCAGAGACGAAAAGGCACCAGCCCTACTCCCCAGCCACCCTGATGGGTGACAGCACGTGCCCCACTCCCCAGCCACCCTGATGGCTCACCGGGATGTAGGTGGGCAGCCACTCAGCGATGCTAAGCTGAGCAATCTCTGAGGCGATCTTCTTCCTGTGGCCAGGCTTGGTCACCCCCGATGGCCGTCAGATCCTGCCGCACAGAGTCTGGCCATCAGACCCTTCCCCTGCCTGCTGGGCCCTCCCCGGCCCACTGGGCACTGCTCCCGGGCTGCAGCACCCACCTCAGGCGTCATGCGGCTGATGGTAGGCACATCATAGCCGGCCTGCAGAAAGTGGGCAGTGTAGCCCTCCAGCTGGAACTCACTCAGCCAGTTATAAATGGCCTGTGCGTCCTGTGGGGTGGGGGGAAGGGGCAGAATTATCAGTAACTGGGCCAAGACCCCAGCCTCCCCCCTAGGGGCCTGCCTGAGCGGGACTTCAGTCCATACAGAGGCTCTTGCATCTCCCTGCCCTACCCACCCCAGCCCCAAGGCCCACAGTGCACCCCAGGGGAGGTCACACCTTCCCCCTCCAGCAGCTGTTCCGGCCGCACGTCCTGGGTGAAGATCTGCTCCCCCAGAGCGGCAGTTGGCCAGAGTGCGGTGGCTCAGGTTGTCTTTAAGGAGGGAGAGACATGGAATGGAGAGGTGGCAGGAGGAAGGGGTGCCCACCCTCGGCCTCCTTACCTGCACCTCTCCTAGCCAACCCAGCTCCCCTGACCTTCCTACCTGCCAGGGATGGTGGGTGGAGTCCCCGGCGGCACCTGGTCCTCTCTGGCTGAGGGCAGTGGCTGGAGACAGGGCAGGAGCTAACTTAGCATTTGAGGAACTGGCATAGGGGGTGAGCCCTGCCCTGGTTCCTGACCTCACTGTCCTACCTGGGCATTCTCAATCAGGAGGCCAGGGCCGTGGCCGTTAGTGCCCTCGGAGCTCTGCCCGCTGCCAGCGCTGCGGATACTGCCCACACTGCCCTCGCTGCCCACGCTATTCCTGTCACCTGCTGTGGAGGGGGAGAAGCCAAGGGGTTACAGCCCCAGGGGACACTGCCAACAGCTGACTGGCAGCTTGCCCAGGCCACACACCCACACGGTGCCCAGCACTGCCCCCTGGGAGGATGTACCTGGGCTGTCTGGGCTGAGGCCCACTCGAGGAAGCTGGCCGTAGGTAAGAGGGTGCAGGGGGTCATCAGCAGGAGGCTGCGGTGTCCGGGAGAAGCCTGGGCGCAGGGGGGTGGGTGCGGAGGGGGAGGCGGGCTGCAGGGACACCCACCCGCTTGCTGACCACCTCGACGATGCCCGGGGGGAAGTAGCCTATGCGGTCTGTGCCCCTTTGGCTCTCGTGGATGTGGCCCTTCCAGCGGCCGTCGGGGATGCTGTTCTAGCACCTGCGGCCGGGGGTGGGGGGCAGGGACCTGGTCACTCCCAGCACCAGGCAAGTGGCAAACAGCAGTTCCTGCAGCTGCAGTGCAGCAACCCTGGTCCAGCTCTTCCCCTGCCTCCCAGGAGCTGGCCTCTGATGCCCACACTGGCCCACATGCCGCCCCTGCTGCCAGCAGCCAGCCCAATCTCTCCTGTGCCTCCAGGATGAGCCCTGGTGGCGGCCTGTGGTCAAAGCACAGCTCCACTACTTGCCAGCTGTGTGACCTTGGGCAAGTCACTTTAATTTCTCTTAATTTTATTTTGTTTAATTCTCAAGTTTGTCATCTCTAAAGAAGAAATGCTAATCGCACTGCCTTCCCCCGGCTTTGGGAAGAGTTAAATGAGGGTGAATATAGAAACCTCAGAGCAGAACCTGGTAACATAGCCAGGTACCCAAATCAGTAACCGAAATCATCTGTATGTGCAAAGGAATGTCTGCCTGGGGCCCCTCACCGTGATGACATCCCCTGCCCCGGACGTTGAGAGCGGTGGGATCGTGGAGGTTCCAAAATCCTTGAGCGCTCGGACCTTCAGGATCCCTGAGGCCTCTAAGAGAACGGGGTGGGGGAAAGGTGTCATCTAAGGGTCCTCAGGGCATCTTCCCAGCCCCCATCCCCTTGACAACCCTCCCCCCAGGGATGTCTACTCCCCCTCCACCAGGCCCCCGGGCAGGGTGTCCTCCCTGCACTCACCCCCGAAGTAGCTGCTTGATTTCCCGGCTGGCCTGGGAGGTGGTGAACTGGTTCACTATGTCCAGCGCCGTCTGGTTATACGTATTCCGGATGTTCACGTCCACACCTCCCTGGGGGCACAGTGACGCATGAGCACACGAGAGGTACTTTGACACCTCTCCCCCGCTTCTCTCAGCCACCCGGGATGTAGGTATTATTATGATTTTCAGATTTTACAGATGAGGAAATAGAAACTTGGGACTCAGTCAAGGACAAGCTCAAGTTCACTCAGCTAGTAAGCGGCAGAGCGAATCAGGCTGGTCTGCTCCCGATCCATCTGTCACCGCCTCAGCACCATTCAGAAGGAAGTCAGGCCTCTTCCCTGATGCCCATGCAAAAGCCATGCTGGAGTCCTCCCTCCCAGACCTCCCCAGCCAGTCAGGGCCCAGAGCAGAGGACCCAGGGCAGAGGCTCCAGGGATACCTGCGAGGGAGCAGGGGCCCACACCCACCTCCAGGAGCAGCCGCACCACCTCGGTCTTGCCGTACAGTGCAGCCTCGTGGAGCGCTGTGCCTGTCTTGGTCTGGCGGTTGATCTCGATCCCGGCTCTCAGGAGCTGCCTGCAGTGGGCCGGGGGAGTCATGGGGGAGGTGGGGGCAGGAGGGGACGCTGACTGCTGGGGGCTGGGAGATGGAGAGCCTGGGTAAAGAGGTGCAGTGGGGGGAGGGTGCTGAGGAGCACCAATGGTCCCACAGGAAGGTGATGAAGAAGCGAGGGGTACCCCAAGGGTACCTGATGACTTCTCTGTGGCCATTCTTGGCAGCCAAATGCAGGGGTGTGGTGTAGTTGGGGTCACATGGGTCCTTGGCCTCGCCCTCCAGCAGTGCCACACATAAGTGGCTGTTCAGTAGCAGCTGGGCCACCTGCAGCAACCCAGTGCCCAGTTAGAGCCTCCTCCTCAGACCTTGTACACATCTAGGATCCAGCACCCCAAGGCTTTGGGCCTCACCTTGAGTCGGCCAAATTCACAGGCCAGATCCAGGGGCGTCTTCTTGGCCTTGTTGACCAGGCACGGGTTGGACTGATGCTGGAGAAGCATTTCTGACTGGGGTTGGGGGGAGCCAAGTGAGGGGGCCTGGCTTGTCCAGCACCCCGCCCTGCCCTGTGCCAAGTCCCTGTGGGCAGCCTCACATACCACCTCATAGTGTCCATACTGCGCGGCCAGGTGCAGGGGGATCTGCCCGTCCAGCGAGGCGGCATTGACGGCCGCGGAGGCACGCAGCAGCAGCCTCACAGGCTCCAGCCGGCCCTGCCAGGCTGCATAGTGCAGCGGGCGCATGCCTGGCAGGAGGTAAGGGGTTCTGAGGAAGGTTCTGGGGTGGCATTGGGGGTGGAGAGGGACTGAGCAAAAGATGGAGCCAGCCCAGTTGGGAGGACAGAGAGCCCAGGGGATGCAATGCTGGCCCCACCTGGGTGTGGTCAGGAAGAGGTCCGGCCACAGGGCTGAAGCCAGCGTCCCGCTGTGCCCACCAAGGATGATGATGACCCCAGGACAGCGACAAGACCTCGCTGAGCCTCAACCTACCCATCTGAATAATGGGATGATAGTACCACCCTCTACGCAAGAAGACTGTGAAGATTAAACAGGGAAAAGTCACTTGCAAGCCTGGAGAAGCTGTGCTAACATCTATTAGCACTGCTACGTTGTAATGGGAGCAAGCTCTGGTCCCAGGGTCTGGGTAGGGCGCCTACCTGCCCGGGGTAGGGGTCAGGGGCACATGGGGGTCTCACCATTGCTGTCCTTGATGTCAACAGTGGCCTGAGCCTCTAGCAGCAAGGCTATGAGCTCCAAGCTGCCCCCTAAAGCGGCGTGGTGGAGGGCAGAGAATCTGGTGTGGGGGGACACAAAAGTTGGGGGTGTTAGTGGGCAGCCCTCACCCCCAAATCCTGGTTTTCCATACCCAAACCTCTCCTGGGGGCTGGCAGGGATGGGTTACTGGCCACCCCACCCTGCCAGCCCTGCCGTGGGAGCGCAGTGGCTGGGCCACAGCATGAAAGGGCTCTGTGTCTGCACTGAGAGGCCTGTTTGTCTGGCCCCCAATTCCCAGCTGGCCCAGGGGGAGGGGGCCGTGGGAGCAGGATCCTGAGGGCTCCTACCCTCCAGGGAGAAAGGGGGCCCCAAAGGAATCTGACCTCAGGAGGCCCCTCACTCTGGGCTAACTCCACAGGCGGGCGGGCACCCCCTCCCTCTGGCCCTAGGGACAGGACCCATAACTAGAAGCAAATACACATCCAGGGCCAAAGGGACCCTGAGCCTCAGGATCTTTCCTTCTAGCCCCACCCCTGGGGCTCTACTGCCCCCACCCAGCAGCTTTGCAGAGGGAAGGGGGCTCCCACTCACCCATCAGCATCCTGGTAGTTCACGTTGAGCCTCTTTGTGGAGCCCAGGAGCTCTGGGGGGGGTCAGGAGAGGAGGTGTCAGGGCCATCAGATGATGTGCCCTCACCCAGTATCCCTCCCTCAACCTGTCACAGCCCGGCTGACCTCTTGGCGTGCAGGAAAGCACCTGCCCCATGGCCTTCTGCCCGTCCCGTCCCTGTGGCTCCCACCCTGGCCCACCAGCCTGTGAGCGTGAGGACAGCCAGGGCAGGGTGCTGCTGCGCTGACGCCCTGGCTTCCCCTCGCCCCAGCCCCGCTTGTTTATAGAGCCAAAGGGGGCAGGGGGTGGGACTGGCACGATGTGCCCTCGGCGGACAGGCCCACGGTGTGGATGGTTAGCATTCCTGCCGGAATGGGCCAGGCAGTCAGTCACGTTGTCCTATTGGGCCGAGGGGCGGGGGAAGAAAAGGAAAGAGGCACTAGGTGTTCAAGGGCAGGACAGATGCTGCCTGAAGCACCACTATGCCCAGTCCTGGGGCATTCCAGGGGAAGGTGACATCAGTCAGGCCTCTACCCCACCCCCGGCTCTGCCAGGGGCTAGTTGTGTGACCGTGACAAGTCATTTAACCTCCCAGGCTCAGTGTCCTCAACTGTAAAATGAGCTGATCAGAACCTGCTCACGGGGCTGGGAGTACAGTGCCTGACCTTGTCATATGCAGAGAGAGGTGCTCTCGCCCTCTAGCCCGCCTGACGTGTTGGTCAGTACCATCCCGACGTTAGGGTGATGGTCCTCCAACAACAGCTGGCACAGGAGCCGCACTGTTCCCACTGGGATCCCAGTGGGTTCTCAGACTGCCTGGGGAGTCCCTGCTATTGCTGACTCCGAACCGACAGGGTCTTAGCTGAGATGTCCGTGGCCTGGACAAGAACTCTGCAGGTTGGTGGTAAGAGGCGCTGGGGCCACCCCCCTCGGGGCAGGGTTCAGGCAGGTGTGCTCCCTGAGTGATCCAGGGAACTGGTGGGAGTGGTTCTTGAAGTGCTGGGGAGGGAAGGAAGGCCTGTCCCGGGCGGCCCCTGCCTTCTGCTAGAACTCTGCAGGGAAGGAGTGAGCCTGGCTCAACGAGGCTGGGCGGAGTGCCAGGCGTGCTGGCCCAGGCCTGCCCCCCCAGGCTCCGGTGGGCCCCTCAATACCCCAGTAGCCTGGGCAGGACAGGGCTTCATTCCAACAGGGAGGGGAGGGACCAACCTTGCAGTGGGGGAGCATGGCACGGGGAGGGAGGGGACAGACACTGAGGGCCAAGCTGAAGGACACTGTGCCACAAGGTAAGGACAGAGCCAAGGAGGGACAAAGAGCTAAAGGGGCTGCAGCCACTGGGAGGAAACACAGACTCCATTTTTCTCCAGTTCCCTTGGAAAGAACCATTTCCCCTTTTCATACAGAACTATTTGAGGCAGTAGAAAGAAGAGGGACTCTAGAAGCGGAAGTGCACAGTTCAAATGCTCTCTCTGGCTGTGTGACCCTGGCCTACCACAGAACCTCTCTGAGTCCCAGTGAATACGAGGTCAGCAGGGAAGAGACACAGAGCGCCCTTCAAGCTGCCTCCTCTTCCATCAGCCCTCCTCCTCCAACAGCCTGGACAGTTTGGGATGAGGCAGCTGGGTGGCGGGATGCAGTTCCTCCAGGGAGGGGCAGGACAATGTGACAGGCGGGACAGGAACAGGGCAAGGGCCAGGCTGGGTGGCTCCGTTCTTTCCAGAACAATGGCCGGAAAGGCGGTGGGGGGAGAGGCTCAGAATGACCGGGCTGGGGACCTTGGCGGGGAAGGCAGAGGGTCCTGGTTCCAGGCACTTCCTCTGCGGTACAACCTACTTCCCGGGCCTGGTGCTGGGGGTGGAAGGGTGGCTCCTGATTTAGGCTCCCGGGCAGAGGATGTGAGCTCAGCCAGCCGCCCCAGCACACCCCATTTCCTCTGGCCAAAGAAGGAGATTGTTCGGAAAAGGGAGTGGTGTGGGGGGGGGCATGGTCAGGACAACTGTATCCCTCTTCTCTCAGCCACCTGCTCCCTGAAGGGGACCTGGGCGAGGGCAGAGAATCAGCCAGATATCAAAGGGAGGTGGCTGAGGGAACATCTCCCACCTCTCTGTTCTCTCTCTCTGGATAGCTATAAAGCTCCAGCTACCCCTCAGAAGGAAAAAGGGGAGTCCTGACACCTCCCTTGTAGCAGTTCCCTTTGCTTTCTTGTGATATGGAGCAAGAGTCCCCAGCCCCACTTCTGAGAACTGCATTAGAATCACCAGGAGAACGTCCTGATTCAGAGTCCCAGGCCTTCTGATGAGTCTGATTTTCAGGGGAATCCAAGGAGTCTGCCCTTTAATTTTTTGAGACAGGGTCTTGTTCTGTTGCCCAGGCTGGAGTGTAGTGGCACGATCTTGGCTCACTGCAGCCTTGACCTCCCAGGCTCAAGCAATCCTCCCACCGCAGCCCCCCGAGTAGCTGGGACTACAGGCATGCGCCACCATGCCCAGATAATTTCATAATTTTTTGTAGAGATAACATCTTACTATGTTGCCCAGGCCAGTCTCAAACTCCTAGGCTAAAGCTTATCCTCCCATCTCAGCCTCCGGAGTAGTCGAGACTATAGGTGTGTGCCATCATGACTGGCCCAGTCTGTACTTCTATTATTTTTTTCTGAGACGGAGTTTTGCTCTTGTTGCCCAGGCTGGAGTGCAATGGTGCGATCTCGGCTCACCACAACCTCCGCCTTCTGGGTTCAAGCAATTCTCCTGCTGCAGCCTCCCAAGTAGCTGGGATTACAGGCATGTGCCACCATACTTGGCTAATTTTGTAATTTTAGTAGAGACAGAGTTTCTCCATGTTGGTCAGGCTGGTCTCAAACTCCTGACCTCAGGTGATCCGCCTGCCTCGACCTCCCAAAGTGCTGGGATTACAGGCGTGAGCCACCGCACCCAGCTCAGTCTGTACTTTTAAAACAATCCCTAGGCCAGCATGGTGGCATTGCCTGCAAGGCTAGCCACTCAGGAGGCTGAAGTGGGAGGATGAGGCAGGAGGATCACTTGAGCCCAGGAGTTCAAGGCTGGGCAACACAGCGAGACCCCATCTCTTTCCCTATATTTTGTTTTGTTTTGTTTTTGAGATTGACTCGATCTGTTGCCCAGGCTGGAGTGCAGTGGTGTGATCTCAGCTCACTGCAACCTCTGCCTCTTTGGTTCCAGAGATCCTCCTGCCTCATCCTCCGGAGTAGCTGGGTCCACCATGCCTGGCTAATTTTTATATTTTTAGTAGAGACAGGGTTTCACCATGTTGTCCAGGCTGGTCTCGAATTCCTGACCTCAAGTGATCTGCCCACCTCTGCTCTGACATGCTATGGCTGTGTGACTTTAGGCAAGTCACTAACCCTCTCTGAACATCACTTTCCTTATCTGCAGAATGAATATTGAAATACCTATCTCACAAGCAAGTGAGGAAATTACAATATTTCATAAACTATAAGGTTTGCAAATGTCGTCTTCTGATCTCACTTTTGTCACCAGCTTCTCAGAGGACTTGGGAGGAGGCACAGTGCCAGGGCCTCACAAGGAATCCCAGGCCCCAGTCACGCTGTGCCTGTGCCTACACGCTGCACAGAGTGAATTCTCCCCTTTGGGACAGAAGGAAGACCTCTTTCCCCCACAGACATTTCCCACTGAGCACAAGGGACCTTCTCAGAGCCTAAGAGCCTGGATCTGCAGTTCCAGCCACTGGCCTCCAGACCCCTCCTGCCTTCCCTCCTGAAGGCCTCACTTTGAGGCCTCAGAGCTTCGAGGCCAGCAGCAGCTTGACCAAGGCCCCACTGGGCAGGTTGCCAAAAACAACACAGAGGTGACAGATGAGGGGGAGTGGCTGCACTGTTGGACCTTAGGGCCCTCCTCTGGGACCTCCTTAGCACCTCCCCTGTGGCACTCACCCTGTGTCCACTTCCCTAGGCACAGAGACCACCCCACGTTGCCACCTTTCTGGGCCCCGGGTCTCCCGCCCCACCAGTGGATGCATGAGGTTAAAGCCAGACCCTGGTGTTCAGGTAGCCTGGGGGACTCCTTCCAGGGCACAAGGCCAAGGTGTGTCTTGGGGCTAGAGCCCCTGCACTCCAGAGGAGACCCCTCCCCAATCCAGGAAACTCCTCCTGCCTCAGTCTGGTGGCAGGACCCACCTCCTGCCCATGCTGACCTAGGATCTCAAGGTGACAAGTCCATTGGCCTCCTGGGACAGCCCAGAGAGCTCTCCCTGAAGCCCAGGGGTCTATTCTCCCTGTGGGGGGGGGGTCTCAGCACAGAGGGACCCACGACATGGGGCTCAGGTGTGACCACTAGTGCATATAGCTTCCAGGCTATGTGAAAACCTCCAGCAAACGAGCTCTGGCCACACCCCCCGCAGAGGGCACACACGTCAGGGTAAGAGGGACTTTAGCAAGTGCTTAGAAAGTGCTGAACTTTTTTTAAGCAGTAGAACTCCCTTTTAAAGGCGATCTTGAGGCCAGGTGCGGTAGCTCATGCCTGTAATCCCAGCACTCTGGGAGGCCGAGGCACGTGGATCACCTGAGGTCAGGAGTTCGAGACCAGCCTGACCAACATGGCGAAACGCTGTCTCTACTAAAAATACAAAAATTAGCCAGGCGCGCTGGCAGGCGCCTGTAATCCCAGCTACTTGGGAGACTCAGGCAGGAGAATCACTTGAACCCGGGAGGCGGAAGTTGCAGTAAGCCGAGATCGCACCGCTGCACTCCAGCCTGGGTGAGAAATCGAGACTTTATCTCAAGAAAAAAAAAAGCTATCTCACAGATGTCCTCTTAAGACACAAAAACGCAGAGACGCTCTGGTTGAACTGTGTGCATTTGAGGTTGGGGGTAGGCCTGAAGCTCTATCTATTCAGTCTTCTCTAACCCACTGTCAGAAACCCCATGGCTCCAAAGAACACATCAGAAAGACCACCTGCTAGAAGGCGACTCCATGAGGACAGGAATCTGGGTCTGTTTCGTTCACTACTATGGTCCAGCACTTAGAACAGAGCCTAAGCTGGGCGCTGTGACTCATGCCTATAATTCCAGCACTTTGGGAGGCCTAGGTGGGTGGATCAGTTGAGGTCTGGAGTTCAAGACCAGCATGGTCAGCATGGTGAAATTCCACCTCTACCAAAAATATTTTTTTAAAAATTAGCCAGGTGTGGTGGTGCACAACTGTAATCCCAACTACTCAGGAGGCTGAGGCAGGAGAATGGCTGAAATCCAGAAGCTGGAGGTTCCAGTGAGCCAAGATCATGCCACTGCACTCCAGCCCGGGTGACAAGCAATAGGCACTCAATAACCACGTGAATGAGTGTACTTCAACCCTCTCACTTTGCAGGCAAGGAAACTGCAGCCCAGAAAGGTTAAGTGACTTGCCTGAGGACACACAGCAAGGGGAACCCAACTTTCTCTCTGGCTGTCTCACACAGAGGTACTTCTTATTGAGAACAAGACAGTCTACCCCTCCTCAAGTATGCAGATCACAGTGACCCACCCCCATGCCCCAAGCCTCTGTGACCTGAACACTCAGAGGGCCTCAGCTAGATGCTCACCCCACCAAGTACTCACTTGTCTTTGTGGCCTTGACCTTTGCCACCAGTTTCTGCACACCGGTCACATCTCCATTCTTGACAGCAAGGATCAGGTCTTGTTCACGACCCATCCTGGCTCCTGGGCTGAGCTCTGCGCTCAGGAGTCCAGGGCAAAGGCAGGCAAGGGTCCAAGCTGGGGTGTCAGGGCACCATGCCGCAGCTCCTTGGAGGGCTCCCGGTTCTGGGGGGAGTAAGTCTCGTGTCCCAGGAAGCAGGCTCCTCGTCAGGTGCTGAAGGACACTCCCAAAGGTGCTCTGTGAACTGCCACCACAGGAAGGAAAGCCAATCTTTGCGGGGGTGGAGGTTACGTGGAAATCTGGATGGATATCAGCTTGTGGCTTCCGACAGCTCCACGATGGGCTGGGACTGGGCACACCAATCTTCCCGGCTTGGCTGGGGAATACCAGTGCCCACCCAGAGAGCAGCCAGCATTCCCTTGGGCCTCAGGCAGCCGGTCCCAGGGGTCTGGAAAAGGTGCAGTGCCTCTGTTGAACGCCGGGCCACAGCCTGCAAGGGTTCCAGAAGTGGGGTGCAGAGGATGAGCAGGACAGGACCTCAAGGAAGCCCTGAAGCCCCTCTGGCTCCCCTCAGAGTTGATGGAGGAGCTGAGCCACTTGGAGTTCGGAGGAAGCTGCCATGTTTGAGAGGAGTATTGGTAGTGGGGGAGGTGGCATTCTGGGAGGGGGAGGCTGAGTCACTGGGGCCCCAGGGCACCTGGCAGTACCTCAACCTTGGGCAGGAGGGGGCCCTGGCAGCATGATATACTGGGGCAGGCCGGGCCAGCGGCCTGTTCTCCACAGCCCGAGGCTCCGACACCCACAGACAACTGGCGGGCCAGGAGGTGGGGCCGGGAGGGTCAGGCACAGGCAGGCGGGCAGGGGTCACTCCCTGTCAACGGCGCCAGCCCCCCAAACTCCTCCCTATGGAGGAGTAATGGCTGGATGCCCTAGCCCTAGGGCTCTTTGTGAACGGAGGGCATGAAGTGCTCTGGCCCCCCCGTTTCTGGGGGTTCTGCCTGCTGGAGAGCGAAGCTCACAGCACCTGTTGCTGACCCGTCCTCGCCCCTTGTGTCGGGTGGAGGAGCAGCTGGGCAACGAACACAGACAGAGCTGGAGCACGGCTGAAAACGGGCTCCCAAGCCCCCCAAGCCTGAACCTGAAGCCCAAACCCTGGATTCCACCGCAAAGAAGCTTACGTCAGTTTCTCGGTGGCAGCGAATTTGTTGCCAGAGTCTTGTGGCATGAGATCCTCGCAGGGCTGGGGCCCTAGCCGGGAACCCCTCACTCCCCAGATGTCCCAAGCCCAACCCAGGGACACTCCCACGCGGGGCCCGCTGCCGACACAGGCGGAGGGCGCCCTTGGCAGTGCCTGGGGTCGGGCTGGCTCCCCGCCCCCCGGAATGTCCCTCCAGCGCCGCGCAACCCCCCAGCCCAGCCCAGGCCCACCCGGGGAACAAAGCGGCGGGAGAAGCCGGGCGGGCCAAGCCCCGAGGTATAAACGCGGAGGATGGAAAAGGGGCGCGAGGAGGACGGAAGGTGCGGGGAGATGGAGACGCCCGCCAATCCCGCAAGAAAAGTTAGTTTGCCCCCGCCCCCAGGGCCGCTGACCCCCAGCGCGGGCCTCACCTCTCCCGGCCGCCCGCAGGGGTCCGGCTGGCCCTGCTTGGTCCCTGGCACTCAGGACGGTGGCTCCCACTCCCCCCCTGCCCCCCTTTCTCCTTCTCTTTTCCAAGGCCGGCTCGGCGCCTCCCGCAGGAAATCCCCGCCCCTCCCCCTCCCTCCCGCCGGATCGGGAGCGGAGGGACCGTCCCGGCCGCGCAGTCGGACTGTCAGTCAGCGGCGGCGGCTCCGCCCCCATCCGTGCCAGGTCCCGCCCCCATTTTCGTCCGCCCGCACCCCGGGGCGCTGACCGGATCAGCGCATGCGCCCAGGTAAAACGGAGGGGCGGTGGGTGGAGGAGCAGGAGATGACCTGGGGCGCTGGAGTTAGACCCAAGGGCGAGACACCCCGGGTCTGACTGATGGGAGAAAAGACGTAAGGTGAAGGGGGTTGGCAACCAAGACGCGGGATCCCATTTGCAGTACTCTCCGCCCGCGGCCGGTGTCGCCCACCCGTGGCTGCTGGCCGGGCAATGGCACCACCTAGCGGCCGGCGTCGGAGAGGCCGGCGGGGGCGGCGCGGGGACCCCAGCCTCGAGGAGGCGCTCGTGCCGGGCGGAGGTGGCGCTTCAGCACCGTCGCATGCCGGACAGCGCCTCCCGCCCCTGCCCGTTCAAACCTGGCTTCGGAGCCCAGCCGGAGGGACCCGACGGAAGACCCCGAAGGAATGGCAAACCTTCCCGGACCGCTCCTGACAGTCCTCGGGTGTCCTTTGGCCTGCAAAGTCGGAATTTGTGCACCCTCCGCTGGCCCTTCTCTGAGCCCCTCTGCCCTCCTTGCCCAGCCCGGACGGTGAGGACTAAGCAGCGCGGTGCTGCGCAGGGGCGGTAACACGTGTGACCATTCGTACTGCCCTCCCAGCCGCCGGCTCCTGAGGCTTTACTGGAGAGAAGCCCCGAGGAGGGCTGGGAGGAGGAGAGGGGGCTCCTGCACCTCCAGCAACCTGCGGGCTGAGCTCGGAGCCTCGGCGTCGGGGCGCGTGCCTTAGGGCGGGCACTAGGACCCGGGATAGTCAGGAGGGCGCAGAGCGGGCGGGGAAAGGGGCGGGGCTGCCGCGGCGTCACGGTCGGCGGGCGCTAGGGCAGCTCGGAGCTCCGGTGGTGGGCGGGGCGTGGCGGCGCGCGCAGCGGCAGGCGGCGGCGGGGATGGAGCCTGAGCCCGAGCCCGAACCCCATCCGGCGGCAGTGGAGGTTCCTGCGGGACGCGTGCTCAGGTGCGGCGCGGCCCAGCCGGAGGGGAATGTGCGCGGGGGGGCGGTAGACCAGCGCCGGTAGGGAAACCAGGGCCCAGACCGGGCCGGGCGGCCCCCAATGCGTGGCGCGGATCCTGAGTCCCCTTTCCCCCAGCGCCCGGGAGCTCTTCGCCGCCCGCTCGCGGTCGCAGAAGCTACCCCAGCGCTCGCATGGCCCCAAGGACTTTCTGCCCGACGGCTCGGCGGCGCAGGCCGAGCGGCTGCGCCGGTGCCGGGAGGATCTCTGGCAGCTGCTGGCCGAGCAGCGCGTGGAGCGCCTGTGAGAGGGGCGGGCCCGGGGATGGGAGGAGCAGGGACGGAGACGGGCCGCGGGGGCCTCCCGCGTGAACTGACGCGGACCCTCCCCAACTCCTCTCCAGGGGCAGCTTGGTGGCTGCCGAGTGGAGGCCGGAAGAGGGCTTCGTGGAGTTGAAGTCTCCTGCGGTGAGCGGCGGGCTCCGAGCTCGGGGACCGCCTTCCCTGCCCTCCTCCCTCCCCTGTGACACTTGCTCTGGGCCCCACACAGGGCAAATTCTGGCAGACCATGGGCTTCTCAGAGCAGGGCCGGCAGCGGCTTCACCCGGAAGAGGCCTTGTATCTCCTGGAGTGTGTGAGTGGGGCCCGGGAGGTGGGGGAGGAGTTGGGACCGAAGAATGGGAAGGACACGTTTTATCGGAGAAAAAGCACACACAACTGGTCTTTAGAGAACGGATAACCGAACCTTTAGAGCAGGGGGTAGTACTTTGCAGGGAGCAGGGATTCCAGTCCAAATTAGTGATGCTGCTCTGCTTTTCTCGTTGGCCACATTCTTGATGTGCTGCTGGGAGGTGGAGGGGGAGGTTTCAGAGCCGGGAAGTTGCCCCACTCCTCTATGGCAATGCAGAGAGGGCTCATAAGCTGAGCTGTTGGCCCCACTTCCAGGGCTCCATCCAGCTCTTCCACCAAGACCTGCCACTGTCTATCCAGGAAGCTTACCAGCTGCTGCTGACCGACGACACTGTGACCTTCCTGCAGTACCAGGTATCTGCCCCCCCCCCCCCCCCCCGAGGAGCCACCCATCCACTGAATCCGTGAGTATTGACAAGTACCCATGAGGTGCCTGGCACAATGTCACATGCTGGGGCTGCAGGGCAGACGAGGGCTGTGCGGTCAAGAGGCTTACATTGCAGTGGTGGCCTGTTGGCTTCATGTAGAACCCAGTGCTGGCAGAAGATGATAAGGTGAGGGAGGAGAATCGGAAGAGACTGGGCTGTTCATTCAGGTGAGAGAAGGTAGGGGCTTGTCCCAGGTTGGGGATGGGTGGGGTTGCAGTGAGTGAAAAATAGATGAAACTCAGAAATATTTTAGAGAAAGAATGGATAGGACTTTGCCAATGGATTAGAGGTCAGGATTAAGGAGAGAGAACCCAGGATTAGCACCCCTGATTTCGGCCTGTGCAAGAGGGTGAAGGGTACTATCATTTTCTGACTGTGAAGAACGAAGAAGAGCAGATTTGGGAGGATGAGACTAGTCAAAGGAGCTCTATTTCAGGTAAATTAATTTTGAGGAGCTTCTTGGACATCCTAGTGAGTGTCAAGCAGATGGACAATTGGAATCCAAGTCTGGGGCATGGGAAGAGATCAAAGCTAGATGTCAATATGGGCGCCATGAGCACCTGGATGGTATTGAAACTACTGGACAGTATGAGAGTGCTGTCGGTGTAGAGGGCTGGGTCTGAGCCCTGGGGCTCTCTGAGTAGGTTAGGGGGGCAGATAAGAGGCAGAAACAGACTGAGGACTGTCTGGTGATACGGGAGAAAGACCAAAGTTGTGGCTGGGCACAGTGGCTCCCGCCTGTTATCCCAGCACTTTGGGAGGCCGAAGCAGGCGGATCATGAGGTCAAGGGATCGAGACCATCCTGGCCAACATGGTGAAACTCCATCTCTACTAAAAATACAAAAATTAGCTGGGCGTAGTGGTGTGAGCCTTTAGTCCCAGCTACTTGGGAGGCTGAGGCAGCAGAATCTCTTAAACCCGGGGGGCAGAGGTTGCAGTGAGCCAAGATCGAGCCACTGTACTCCAGCCTGGGCAACAGAGCGAGACTCCGTCTCAAAAAAAAAAAAAAAAAATAGGAAAACCAAAGTTGCATCACAGAAGCCAAGGGAAGGTCTTTCAAAGAGGAAGTGGTTAGCTGTGCTGAAGGCTGCTGAGAGATAAGCAAGATGGGGGACATTCTTGTCTACGTCATTCTGATACGAATACAGGGACACCCCACCTGTATCTGTGGAGGTGTGGGGCTGGGGAGATGCCCACCACCTTCTGACATCTTTGTGTTTACATGGTGGTCAGCAGCTTCGCTCTGGTGAGCTTTGGTATCAGAATACTCAAGTATTTCAGGGCATGGCTGTTTTCTGGTTTCATGGCTGTCGGTTTTTTGGGATTTGCATTTAAGTCAAGAAATGGCTAAATGTCTTTTGTGCCGAGTAAGGTAAGTGGGAGGACACAGGAATTGCGAGCCTGAGATTTTCGGGGTGGTGCTCATAATGGAGCATGCTCCAACCTTAGTCCCAGGGTTTGGAACCTGGGGCGTACAGGAGGGGCAGAGAGGGCTGTGGGCATGGCCTGTGTCTGGAGAAGCCATTTGGTGTCTTCAAAAGTGGCCATCTGAGCTTCCTTTTTTTTTCTTTTGAGGTCTTCAGCCACCTGAAGAGGTTGGGTTATGTGGTTCGACGATTTCAACCAAGGTAAATCCCCTTCCTGTTTCCCTTCCACATATTCTAGTCCAGAGACCTGGCTGACTGGTCTCGGGTAGAAAATGGCCTCTCCTTACCTGGAACCCTTGGCTGGAGTGCAGCTCCCTGGACATGGACTGGGAGCCTCTGCTGGAAGCGTTCTGAGAGAGGCAGGTTGGGAGGAATCCAGGTCATTGCACTTTATTCTGGGTTATGAAATCGAGCCCCATCTTCAGGTGACCTGTGCCTGCATCTGAGTGTGAGCACTGAGAGGCAGGATTGGAATAGTGCCCGACACTTAGTAGGAGCACAGGCACATATGTAGAGTGTATGCTTAAATGAAGGACTGGGTGAGGAATTTATAGTTAGTAGGGTTTCACATTTTTTATGCCAGGTTAAATGTTTTTCCTTCATCAGCTTAGTAATTCAGCATTGCTAAGACGCAGAGACCTTCAGCCTTGGAGTGGAAATGGGTACAGCTTTTGCAGTTACAGTATGTCACAAAAGCTGTAAAGCAGGCACATCTTTTTTCTTTCTTTCTTTTTTTTTTTGAGACTGAGTGTCGCTTTCGCCCAGGCTAGAGGGCAGTGGTGCGATCTCGGCTCACTACAACCTCCGCCTCCACGTTTCAAGCAATTCTTCTGCCTCAGTCTCCCGAGTAGCTGGGATTACAGGCACCCGCCACCACGCCGGACTGATTTTTGTATTTTTAGTAGAGATGGGGTTTCACCATGTTGGCCAGGATGGTCTCGAACTCCTGACCTCGTGATCCGCCCGATTTAGCCTCTCAAAGTGCTGGGATTACAGGTGTGAGCCACCTTGCCCAGCCCATCTTTTTTCTTTTCTTTTCTTTTTTTTTTTTTTTTGAGACGGAGTCTCTCTTGTCACCCAGGCTGGAGTGCAGTGGTATGATCTCAGCTCACTGCAGCTTCTGCCTTCTGGGTTCAAGTGATTCTCCTCCCTCAGCCTCCCAAGTAGTTGGGATTACAGGTGCGTGCCACCACGCATGGCTAATTTTTTTTTTAATTTTTAGTAGATAGGGGTTTCACCATGTTGCCCAGGCTGGTCTCAAACTCCTGACCTCAAGTGATCCTCCCGCCTCAGCCTCCCAAAGTGCTGGGATTACAGGCGTGAACCACCGTGCTTGGCTTTATGTCTTTTCTTTTCTGAAAGTGGAATCTATCCTAAGGAAGTAATCGTGGATGTATACAGTGGTTCACCTGTGAGAATGATCAATATTTATTGACCGTTTGCTGGGGGCCAGGCCCTGTACACATTGCTGAGAACAGAAGAGCAAAATCACTGCTCTCACAGAGCTTGCATTTAGTGAGGAGTCACACAGAACACCCTCACTGTGCAAAATCAGTGTACTTGCAAACGAGCGGAACAAGAGGCAGGCTCACACATGTTAGGGTGATCTCTTAGAGCGGCTCTGTCCAGTGGAACTTTCTGTAGTGATGAAAATGTTCTGTGTCTGTGTTGTCCAGTACATAGGGATAGAGCAACTGTGGGACTGAGTGTTTAATTTCATTTGATTTAAATTTATCTAAATCTAACTTAAATAGGCCGGGCATGGTAGCTCACACCTGTAATCCCAGCACTTTGGGAGGCTGAGGGGCAGGCAGATCACGAGGTCAAGAGACAGAGACCATCCAGGCCAACATGATGAAACCCCGTCTCTATTAAAAATACAAAAATTAGCTGGTCGTGGTGGCAGACGCCTGTAGTCCCAGCTACTCGGGAGGTTGAGGAAGGAGAATTGCTTGAACGTGGGAGGGGGAGGTTGCAGCAAGCCAAGATCATGCCACTGCACTCCAGCCTGATGACATAGTGAGATTCCATCTCAAGAAAAAGAAAATTCACAGCAGGGAAGAATGCTGCAGTGACAGGGGGCTGTGTCCATAATACTGAGTGAAAAAAAGATCACAAAACAGTATGCTAGTACAATGCCATTTTTGTTAGGAAAAAATATATGGAGAGAGATTAGTCAGTGTGTACATAAAAGAAAAAAAAAACGTGTCAGCTGGGCGTGGTGGCTCACGCCTGTAATCCAAGCACTTTGGAGGCCAAGGCGGGCGGATCACCTGAGGTCGGGAGTTCAAGACCAGCCTGACCAACATGGTGAAACCCCGTCTTTAAAAAAAAAAAAAAAAAAAAAAAAGAAAAGAAAAAAGAAAAAAATTGTTAACAGTAGTTATCCAAGGTTTTAATTTTTCTGTATTTTCCAAGTTTGCTAGCTCCTCTGGGCCATTGCCTAGGCAGAGGCATGTGGCCGGGCCCTGGGGCTGGACCTGTACCCCTACTGCAGGTTTGCTTAGGGCCTTAGCCCTTGGGTGTGGCTCCGATCCTGGCCCACTGACTGTCCCCTTGACCCATTTCCTCACATACCACCAGATCCCCAGGCTAAGGAGCTGGGTCAGTGGCCCACATGCTCTTCTCACCCCACAGCTCTGTCCTGTTCCCTTATGAGAGGCCGCTTAACTTGGACGGCAGCATGCAGCACTTGGAGGATGGAGATGGCAAAAGAAAGAGGAGCAGCTCCAGCCCTCGGTAAAGCCCACATCAGGGGCACCCCCCCAGGGAGTGCTGGTGTCTGGGACCTTGGAAAATGCACAGGCTTTTCTAAGAACTAGGCTTGGGCAGCTCCCATGCAGGCTCAGGAAGACACTAGGGGACCTATCTTCAGCTCCCACGGGACTTGTGCACCTTAGCACCTAGGGGCAGATGTGCTGCTTTTTCCCCCCACGTCCCTCAGGTCCATTAATAAGAAGGCCAAGGCCCTGGAGAACTCCCTGCAACCCGAGAGTCTGGCAGCCTCCAGCCCACCTCCCTCCAGCCAGCCCAGCCAATGCCCAGAGGAGAAACCCGAGGAGTCAAGCCCCATGAAGGGCCCAGGGGGCCCCTTTCAGCTTCTGGGGTCCCTGGGGCCCAGCCCTGGCCTGGCCAGGGGAGGGGGGTGGGGTGCAGCTGGGAGAGTGGCAGAGCTGAGAAAGGAGTCACAGGGGCTGGCAAGCCACGCTGGAACTTCGAGCAGATCTCCTTCCCCCAACATGGCTTCAGACAGCCGCCACACCCTCCTGTGCGCCCCAGCCCCAGAGCTGCTCCCAGCCAATGTGGCTGGGCGGGGAGACAGATGCAGAGTCCTGGTGCCAGAAGCTGAACCAGCGCAAGGAGAAGCTCTCCAGACGGGAACGGGAGCACCACGTGGAGGCTGCGCACTTCCGGGAGGATGTCAATGCCGATCCCGAGGTGCAGCGCTGCTCTAGCTGGCGAGAGTACAAGGAGCTGTTGCAGCGACGGCAGCTGCAGAGGGGCCACAGCAAGGCCCCTCACCTGTGGGGCCAGCCCGTCACCCCCCCTGCTGAGTCCAGGCCAGGCCAGCTCCCCCAGGTACCCCCTCAGCCTGCCACATCCTCGAGGGCCACTGGCAGCTGAGGATTCACAGGACTTTGGAAGGGGCACGGATGAACCGGGACAGATTGAAGCTTAAGAAAGATGTGGGAGGAGGGAGCAGACCCACAAGGGCAGTCCGTTCTCCCAGGGAGCAGCAGGGCCTGTGTGGGAAGGCTTAGGGATGGTGAGTCAGGAGAGGTAAGGAGGGGTGGAAAATATGACCATATCCTTAAAATCATAACACTTATGTGGATGACTTTGCCACCAGCTAGCTGTGATCCCAACCTGTTAGATGGAAAAGGAGGCGCCTTCTTGGCCAAGTGAAGGAAAGGCTTGCTGTCTGCTCTAAGCACAGGGAACCAATGGGGAAAGAATAAGCTAATGTATTAACGGATTCCAGACTACTTAAAGCTTTCATGGGAACGTGGTAGATTGTAGATAACTGGATAGGATTGCCAGATCAGTTCAATTTGAGTTTCAGATAAACAACTAATTTTTTAGTATAAATATCTTCAAAAACTTGCATGGGATATGCTTATACTAAAAAAATGTTGCTAGGCCAAGCGTCGTGGCTCCTGTCTGTAATTCCAGCACTTTGGGAGGCCGAGGTGGGGAGATCACCTGAGGTTAGGAGTTCGAGACCAACCTGGCCAACATGGTGATACCGTCTCTACTAAAAGTACAAAAATTAGCCGGGCATGGTGGTACGCACCTGTAATCCCAGCTACTTGGGAGGCTGAGGCTGAGACAGGAGAATTGCTTGAACTTGGGAGGCAGAGGTTGCAGTGAGCTGAGATCATGGCTCTGCAAGACTCCATCTCAAAAAAAAAATAAAAGTTGCTAAATATGGCAGTCCTAAACTAGATGGCAGACTGAGAAGTGTGACTCCCTCCCCAGTACCTTGTTTTCTCTGTCCTTATAGCCATGGTCCTTCAGCATATCTCTGTGCTGCAGACCACACACCTTGCTGATGGAGGTGCCTGGTAAGTTTCCAAGCAGTGCCGTCTCCACAGTACCTTGGCCACCAGGAGTTAGTGGTTAGGATTTGGCTCCTGAAATAAGGTGTGAGCTAGAGGACTGTTACAGGGACCTCTACCCCCACACCTAGCCCTGAGCAATAACTAACGTTCATGTGTGTCTAGGAAAGAGGGAGAAACAACCAGTGGGTTAGCCCAGGGGTTCAGAGCCCCCCACCCTCAAGTGCCACCCTCAAGTGGCACCTCCGGGAGGCTGCTTCCAGGAACTGGTGGTGGGAAAGGGTGGGGGTGGGAAAAGAAAGGTTGGGGGAGAAGAGTTCATGTCCTAACATTTCTCACTGTATCGTCAGGCTGCTGGAGAAGTCTGGGGGCTTGGAAATCAGCTTTGATGTTTACCAGGCCGACGCTGTGGCCACATTCCGAAAGAATAACCCTGGCAAACCCTATGCCCGGATGTGCATTAGTGGGTACGCAGTGAGCCAGCATTGCCCCTCCCCCAGCTGATGCCAGTTCTCCTGTGAACCCAGTGGGACTCCTCTGCACTCCCCCTGGTCAGTGTGCCAATCTCTGAGAGGAACCTGAGGTCCAGAGAGGCTAGGCAACCCACACAAGGCCACACAGCCAGTTTGTGGCTGCCCTCCTCTGAGCGCCTCATTGCTGACATTTTAGGGTAGTCTCTCACCAGTGCCATTTTAGTCTAGGGCTCACCCAGCAGAAGGGATGTGGACTGGGGGGGGGGGGGGATTTACAGGCCGAGAGTGGTGGGCACCTTGCTCTTAGCACCTCCCCAACCAGGACTCTGGGGCTCTCTTTATCAGCGCCCTGTGTTTTGCAGACAGAAGAGATCCTGGGCCAGAATTCTTGCACCCCAGCTCCTGCCTTAGAATCTCCCTTCTCTGAGAGCCATAGAGCTTAGGAGTGGGCTATGACTGGGTCTCACTCTAACCCTTTGTCCCTGCAGATTTGATGAGCCTGTCCCAGACCTCTGCAGCCTCAAGCGGTTGTCTTACCAGAGTGGGGATGTCCCTCTGATCTTTGCCCTGGTGGATCATGGTGACATCTCCTTCTACAGCTTCAGGGACTTCACGTTGCCCCAAGATGTGGAGCACTGACCTCACAGCTTTGCAGGGGATGGAGCTTGCTCCAGGGTACCAGGACTGTTTGTTCTCAGGGACCATCTCGCCTGCGTCCTGTACCCAGACTCTAACCTGTAGCTTCAGGGGCCAGTCTGGGCCTTGGCCCTGGGTGTCTGATACGAAGAGTGAAACTGTGAACCTCTCCCCTTCCCTGCTGCCTTGCAGTGACCCCCCTGGAACTCAGGATTAGATTTAAAGGACCCAGGAGGTGGGGCAGAAGAGAGGACTCTGTGCCTTTAACGAGAGGGTGCCTGCTTCCGTGCCATAAAGCCAAAGCCATTAAAAATAAATCTCTTTTTTGCTGTTTCTGTATGTACTGGGTAAACCCCTCTGGCCCCAGCCCCTCACCCCTGCTTTATCCACTCCAGGAGATCCGCTTCCTCTGGTGCGGGATCTACGAGTGAGGGAAGCCCGCCGGAGGGCAAGAACGCGACCTCGAACCTTTTGAGCCTTTCCCAGGCCTGCGGCGGAGGGGATGGGACATCACAGGGCTCCTGGAGGGAGGACGGCGCGCCCACGGCCCTTCCCTGGGCGCAACGGGGTGTGGCTGGCGAGAGGCGCCACCTGCAGCTGGGCGGTGGAGCCCGCTGCTGCCCGGGCCTCCGCGCCCTTTCCGCTCCCGCCTCTCGTCGCTCCAACGCCCTCCCGCGCTTGTACTAAAAACTTTAGCCGCTGTTGCAGACCCTCAGGCCGATACGGAGGAGGTGGGGCCCCCGACCCCGAAGAAAGGCGTCTCGTCACGACGCCCCGGTTCCCACACCATTGCTCTCGTGGGGCCTGGAAACCCGGTCCTTCGCTCCCCCAGTCACCCTCTGGGCTGGGCGCTCGCAGAGAAGCTGGCCCGGCTCCGCCCTTCCCTCGGCAGCTCCGGGGAGTTGGAGGGGACGGCCCCTCCGGAGTCTGGGAGGCGGCCCGGGGCCATGGGCGTTCCAGGAACTATTTCTGCCTGTGGGAGGCGGCGGAACACTGGGCGCAGCGCCTGGTCCTGCGTCCAGGTGCGCGCAGGTGAGGCCCGGGCGGGCCCGCAGAGCCCCGAGCCTGTTCGGGAGGCGCCGCCCCGCGCTCCCCCGGACCTCGGATTGGCTGGAACGCGGTCCCCGCTCCCGAGGGCGCCCCCACCCCGTCGGAGCCGAGCTGGGGGGGCGGGGCCGGGGGCGGGGCCCTGAGGCTCGGCCGGCTCGCCCTTTATGTAAATAGTGCGGCTCCGCCCCAGGCTCGCAGCGCCGGAGGTGAGCAGGAAGGAGACGGCCGCCTAGCAGCCGGTGGGCCGGCGCGGCAGAGCGAGCGGTGCCGGCGGCGGGCGCCGAGGGACGCCGAGGCCTCGGGCGGGGGCCGGCCCGGGGTTCCAGGTGAGGTGCGCGCCGGACTCGCCCAGCCGGTCCCTCCCCATTTGGGGCGCCCACCCGGGGCGGGGAGGCCGGGGAGGGCCGGGACCCCTGGGCTGCCCGGCCGGGGCGGGAGGGCTGCGTTCAGGTCCACGCGCCTCGCCCCTGTCCGCGTCGCTGGGCTGGCCTGGGAGAAAGACACCTGTGGAAAGTTCCGCCGGGAACTCTCTCCGCCTGATCCGCGCGATGACTGAAACTTGGGCTTGGGTTTTCACAACAGTGTTGGCTTAGGGGAGCCGGGGAACAGGTGCCCGGCACGGCTGGGTGCTGGGGGTACCGCGGGCGAAGACGGAGTCCCCGGGCCCACGTGCAGGCACGAGGCCAGCGAGGCCGGCGACCACACATCTGCGGTGACCCCCTCCCCACGGGCGGCGGCCGGAGCGCGGTGCCCCGGCGGCTTAGCCCCTGCCCCTGCCATCTGGGCTGTGTCCCTGCCGGCCCTTTGTGCCTCCTGATCCCCGGACGCAGGAAGCCCGCGGGAGGGACTTCGGTCTCGGGCCTTTCGCCAACCGGGGCGGCTTTGGACACCCTCACACGACGGTGCGGAGACCCAGTTTGCCCTCCATGCTGACGGGTGGGGTTTGCGCTGTGGGATTTGGCGAGAAGTGGAAAATTCTGTCTAGCCAAAGAAAGTGTGTCTTAGTTTGCTCCGGCTGGACGATTGGTGGACACACTGGGCCTTGGGTTTGGGGGAGAACTGACCATAACCAGGGGAGCTGCAGAGTGGCCCTTTGAGGTCTCACCTTAACAGGTGAGCTTTGAGTGAGGAGGGCGCCCCTTCCCCTGGGGATCCGTAGGCGGGTGCCGAAGGCCTTAACCTGGGCTCCAGGGACCCCATGCAGGAGTTTGTAACAAGAAAACCTCGAGTTCTCTTGAAGGGGCTGCAGAGGGGATTCTGAGCAGGGAGGGAATGGGTGTGCCAAGGTGACAAGGAAACCCTGGTAGGAAGAGCAGAGCTGCCACAGAAGAGCTGTGGCCCAACCCGGGGGAAGCCAAGGTTAGAAGTGGCATTTGAGGCTGGACGCAGTGGCTCACAGCTGTAATCCCAGCAATTTGGGAAGCCGAGGCCAGGAGGATCACCTGAGCCCAAGAGTTTGAGACCAGCCTGGGCAACATAGTAAGACCTCGTCTCTATAATAACAAAAGTTAGCCAGGCTTGGTGGTGCGCACCTGAGGTTTCAGTTACTCAGGAGCCTGAAGTGGGAGAATTGCCTGAGCCCAGGAGGTGGAGGTTGCAGTGAGTCTTGATGGCACCACCATACTCCAGCCTGGGGACAACGTGAGACCCTGTCTCACTCACACACACACACACACACACACACACACAAAGTGGCATTTGAGGAACACTGTTTGGGTCTATGTGAGCAGAGGCACAAGGAGAATTGTGGGAGACACGTCTCAACTTTTTTATTTTATGAACTGGGATTTCGGGTTTAGTTTTCTTAGGTGATCTTCCCACAGTGCTAGCTGTGGCAGTTAGGACTCAAATTCAGTTCCTGGGCTTCTGATCAGAGTTTACTCCTTTACTCTGATGTTAGACTGGGCCTGTTTTTGTGGGGGGCCCCTGGACAGGGTTTCAGGGCTCCAGAGTCATTCAGCATCCCCATTCTTCTTGAGGCAATGCAGTTTCCCCTTTGGTGTCAGATTAATATACTTTTAATTATATTAAAATGACACTACACTCATAAAAATAAACTAAAAAAAAGTAATTTTTTTCTCTCTCTTTTTTTAAACTAAGTTGGCCAAACTTTTTTCTTTTTTTTTCTTTTTCTTTTTTACATTGGTTTCTACCAATTTTTTTTCTTTTAATAATATATTTTTTAATTTATAGAGATGGGATCTCACTATGTTGCCTAGGCTGGTCTCAAACTCCTGGACTTAAGTGATCGTCCCACTTCAGCCTCCCAAAGTGTTGGGATTACAGGCATGAGCCACTGTGCGCAGCTGTTAGTAACTTTTTTTTTTTTCTTTTTTTTTGAGACAGGGTCTTGCTCTGTCACTCAGGCTGGAGTTCAGTGGTGCAATCACTGGGAGATGGAGGCTCACTGCAGGGTCGACCTCCTGGGCTCAAGTGATCCTCCCACCTCAGCCTTCCTAGTAACTGGGACTACAAGCGGGCAGCACCATGCATAGCTGATTTTTGTATTTTTTTAGAAAGGGGGTTTTGCCGTGTTGCCCAGGCTAGTCTTGAACTCCTAGGCTCAAGCAATCCTCCTGCCTCCCAAAGTGTTGGGATTACAGGTGTGAACCCCCATGCCGGACCTGTTAGTATAAATAACTTTAAAATATGCCACAATATTAATGGAAAAAAAAACCAGCCCATAATCTCAGGTGATTGCTGTTCATTTAAAAGATAGAAAAGGCAATAGAAGCCCATAGTGGGAAAGAGGAAACACTGTAGGAAGTGTAAAATTAGAGCAAAAAATTATCCCTCCTGCCAGACAGTCCTTTTCTTCTTCTTTTTTTCTTTTGAGATAAAGTCTCCTCTATCACCCAGGCTGGAGTGCAGTGGCGCAATCTCGGCTCACTGCAGCCTCCGCCTCCTGGGTTCAAGCGATTCTCCTGCCTCAATCTCCCAATAGCTGGGATTACAGGCAGACATCACCACGCCCGGCTAGTTTTTGTATTTGTAGTAGAGACGGGGTTTCACTATGTTGGCCAGGCTGGTCTCGAACTCCTGACTTCAGGTGATCTGTCTCGGCCTCCTAAAGAGCAGGGATTACATTGAGCCATCACGCCTGGCCCCTGACAGTCCTTTATCTTCATCTTTCATCTTTCTATCCTTCATCTCTCTAAAAACAAAAAATTTTTTAAAAATTAAAAAAAAAAAAAAAGGGTGCAGTGGCTCACGCCTGTAATCCCAGCACTTTGGGAGGCCCAGGTGGGTGGATCACCAGGTCAAGAGATCGAGACCATCCTGGCCAACATGGTGAAACCCATTAGCCAGACGTGGTGCCCATGCCTGTAATCCTAGCTACTTTGGAGGCTGAGGCAGGAGAATCGCTTGAACCCAGGAGGCGGAGGTTGCGGTGAGCCGAGAATGCCCCATTGCATTCCAGCCTGGGCAACAGGAGCGAAACTCCATCTCAAAAAAATAAATAAATAAAATTAAATTAAATTAAAAAAGATTTTTAGTGTCTTTCCAGGCATCAGGTATAGCTTTGACTTATTCCTTGCTGAGTTCTTGCTGTGTGACCTTAGTGTGGTCACTGGCCCATGCTGAGCTTTAATGAGATGAGAGTATGAGAAAGGTCAGCAGCACGTGTAGTCTGCCACACAGCAGGTGCCCAATGAGGGTGGACTCAGCTTCCATGAAGCATAAGAAGCTTCCGTCACTCCGGGGCCTTTGGGTAGGCACTTGGGCTTTTTGGAAATGCCTGATGAGTCTAGAGAATTTGTCTTCTCTGGAAATCAGCTGACAGCTCGTGAATTTGTGATATTTTAAAGTCTCTGGCTGGGCGTTTTGGCTCATGCCTATAATTCCAGTGCTTTGGGAGGCCAAGGAGCAGGGATTGCTTGAGCCCAGGAGTTCAAGACCAGCCTAGGCAACAGTGAGATTGTGTCTCTACAAATTTTTTTTTTTTAAATTAGCTGGGCATGGTGGTGTGCACCTGTTGTCCCAGTTACATGGGAGGCTGCAGCAAGAGGATCACTTGAGCCCAAGAGTTTGAGGCTGCAGTGAACTATGATGACGCCACTATACTCCAGCCTGGGTGACAGTGAGACCCCCTAACTCAAAAAAAAAAAAGAAAAAGTCTCTGGGGGTCAGAAGTTTTTCAGCAAAGACCCTTTTCAGGAGTTGGGGGCAGCAGTGGAGGGCATGGCCTCTCCTTAACTGACCTTGCGTTCCAGTGGCCCTTGGTGCTTCCCTTGCTCCTTGTGAGGGCCAGGAGTGACAGCTGATTGCCTGGGACTCTTTCCTGGGGTGGGGATATGGAGAGTACAGGACTGAACCTGCTCTGCCTTCTGCTCCAGCTGGGGGAGTACTTGCTGGGTACACGGTCCTCACCCTGCCGGGCGGCAGGGCAGAGAATACAGGCCTGTGCGGCTCTGTTGGCATTAAGGAGACTTTCTAGGAATGCCATTGTGTCCCCTTTCAACCTTGCTTGAGGAGAAGATGTCCTCTCCTGCCAGGACTTCCTGGCCCTGGGACTCTCCCTTTGGAAGATGGACTGCTGCATGGGGCTGGATGGCCCGTGATCCCCTGCCTGCGCTGTGGGAGACCTGCCCATCTCTGGCAAGAACCTTCAGGAGCCATCTAAGGAGTTTAGTTTCCCCGGTGGTTATTTGCCCTTCCTGGTCTTTCCAGATGAGTCAGAAGCAGCTGTTGAGACGCCTGAGTTGGGGGGCCAGGATGGAGGCCCAAGAGACGGATGTCCTCTCTCCTGGGCCGGCTGCTTTGAGCAGCACTGGCAGCCTGGACTCATCTGTCCTCAGTCCTCAGCTCTGAGAGGCCCTCTTACCTTTCTCCGGTGATATCATTCTCAGGGCTTCTCCTGGGTGAGGCATGCCAGGTCTGCTTAGCAATGCTGCTTTCCTCTGTCAGGAGCAGTTTGCAGGGAGAAAATTGGGGACAGGGCAGGAGGTGGGTGTCCCTCAGTGGAACCACCAGCCCTGCTTGCCCTCCCAGCCCTGGCTCCCTAGGAATTCCAAGGAGACCCTCCCTCTCTGTGCGCGTGGCCATGGCTTTGCCCAGGTCCCTTTCAGGTGGCCTTCCCCAGAGCCCTGCCTCGCGGAGGAAAGTGGCTTTGAATTCTCACCCGGCTCTTCTTCCCAGGAACCACAGTGAATTCTTGAGCTAGGAGAGGCTCCTCTGGGCGTGGGGACAAGGAGGTTGCAAGGCACCTGACTCTACCCTTCAGGAATTCGGCAGAGACTGGAGCCTTCTCTCGAGACACCTGACTCAGTGTTCCCAGGGTTTGACAAGAGGGACATCTGGGCACAGGACCATTTGACTCTAGTAAATCTTTTTTTTTTTTGAGACAGAGTCTTGCTCTGTGGCCCAGGCTGGAGTGCAATGGCGCCATCTTGGCTGCAACCTCCGCCTCCCAGGTTCAAGGATTCTCCTGCCTCAGCCTCCCTAGTAGCTGGGATTACAGGCACCCGCCAACACGCCTGGCTAATTTTTGTATTTTAGTAGAGATGGGCTTTCACCACGTTGGCCAGGCTGGTCTCAAACTCCTGACTTCAAGTGATCCGCCCGCCTCTGCCTCCCAAAGTGCTGGGATTACAGGGCTTCTAGTAAATAATATTAGCATTTAATACAATTCTGGAATCTCTGGGGGTCCTGAAACTTTGGTATAAGGCAGGGCCCACAAGGGTGTTCTGCCGGGCATGATGTCCACAGGGCCCTGGCCTTGGCTGGAGACTTGAGAACAGGATAAGGAAGTTCCCTGAGGACCCTGTGAGGCCCCACCTCAGTGTTCCATGGGGCCAGTGACTGGCAGATACCTTGCCTAGTTAATCCCTAGTCAGTCCTAGCTGTTCATTCATTCAAATATTTTCTGATGCCTCTTGTGTGGTTCTAAATGTTGAATGTGATCCTTAAAGCAAAGGTCTCTGTCATCATAGGAAGTTCTTTCTTTTTTTTTTTTTTTTTGAAACAGAGTCTTGCTCTTGTTGCCCAGGCTGGAGTACAATGGTGCGATCTCGACTTACCACAACCTCCACCTCCCAAGTTCAAGCAGTTCTCCTGTCTCAGCCTCCTGAGTAGCTGGGATTACAGGCATACACCACCACGCTCTGCTAATTTTGTATTTTTAGTAGAGACTGGGTTTTTCCATGTTGGTCAGGCTGTTCTCGAACTCCCGACCTCAGGTGATCTGCCCGTTTCGGCCTCCCAAAGTGCTGGGATTACAAGCGTGAGCCAGTGCGCCCGGCCATAGAAAGTTCTTTCTCAAGGGTGGGAAGCCTGAGTAACAGAAAGTAAGAGTAATAACTTAGTGTGAAAAAGCGATAGGGGCTATATGGTAAAAAGAACTAGAGCAGCAATTGGGAAACCCCATGGTTGGGGGGGCAAGTTGCAGCTTTAACAGGTGGTTAGAGTGGCCCTCTGCCAGAAAGTGACATTTGAGCAAAGCCTTGAAGGAAGTGAGGGAGCTGTTGAAATAAAATTCGAGTGCTGTGGGTGCGGTGGCTCACGCCTGCGATCCCAGCACTTTGGGAGGCCGAAGTGGGTGAATCACGAGTTCAGGAGTTCTAGATCAGCCTGACAACACGGTGAAACCCCGTCTCTACTAAAAATACAACAATTAGCCAGGCATGGTGGTGCATGCCTGTAATCCCAGCTACTTGGGAGGCCGAGGCAGGAGAATCACTTAAAATCGGGAGGCGGAGGCTGCAGTAAGCCAAAATCGTGCCACTGCACTCCAGCCTGGGTGACAAGAGTGAGACTCCGTCTCAAAAAAAAAAAAAAAAAAGAAAAATTGAGTGTTTCCCGTGAAGCACTGGGGATGCAGTCATGGATGAGGCCAGCACGATCCCCACCTCCTGGAGCTGACATCTTCTGGAAGCTTCTTGAGACAGTTGTTCCAGTCTTAGGGCAGGTAGGAGGCCCCAGAAAGGGGCTGGATTGGATGGGCTGAGCGGCCTGCCCACCCCTGCTTCAGGCGGGTTGTCTGTCTTCTTGTTCTTGACTTTCTTCCAGTCACTTCCCTGGAGAGTCTGGTATTGGATTGTGAAAGGGGCCAAGGCCCCCAAAATAGGGGTGCATTTCCACCTGCCACCCCATCCTCACGGGCCAAAGAGGGGCAACAGAAAGGCAACTTCAGGAGGGAGCCTGGGCACGGCAAGAGGATCCTCTTGGGGTTGTGGGATGGTTATGGTTCTGTAGGATAGATGGTGGGGGGTGGTGGAGGCTGACCCTAAATGGGGCCCATCTAGCCTGCGGGCAGGGGAACCCCCTTGTCCTGGGAGAGAGGCCTGACCTGAGCAGAAGATTCTGGAGTCAGATTAGAATGCAAATTGGGACTTCGATTTTTTTTCTTTTCCGAGACAGGGTCTTGCTCTGTCACCCAGGCTGGACTACAGTGGTGCCATCGTAACTCACTGCAGCCTCAACCTCCTGGGCTCAAGTGATCTTCCCACCTCAGCCTCCTGCATAGCTGGGATCACTGTGGCTGGCTAATTTTTAAGTTAGCCAAATGTGTGCCACCATGGCTGGCTAATTTTTAAGTTTTTTGCTGAGACAAGGTCTCCCTAAGTTGCCCAGACTGGTCTCGAACTCCTGGGTTCAACAGATCCTCCTGCCTCAACCTCCCAAAGTGCTGGGATTACAGGCATAAGCCACTGAGCTTGGGAAAGGACTTGGACTCTTATTAACTGTTAGGGCTTGGGGCCATCGATCATTTCATAAGTAATTGTAAGAATTAAATGAGGTGCACATAAAGTGCTTAAAGTCACATCCAGCTCTAGCTAGCTCTCAATCCCTTTTATTACCTAACAACTGCTGGGGACTACAGTCCTCTGGTAATAAACCCCATTCCCTCTGGTTTGTGTTCCCCTAGGTCCTACTCCATGGAACTGCCCTTCAGCCAAGGTTTGGTTGCCAAGCTGCTGGCCAGGGACCTGCCTGGTGCCTCTGGGAGATTGGGTTTCCCAGGGCGACACGGGCACTTGTAAAGCGGCTACAAGCATCTGAGTTGGCACAGATGCCGCAGGGGTCAGCAGCTGCCTCTATGGTTTAGATCCCTGCCCACCACTGCCATCAGAGTAGGAGGTGCAGGGCGGATTCACATCCGTCAAACAGGAGGCCACAGCCACACGCAGGCCTCACACAGGATGTCGCAAAGGGGAAGGCAGCTTCTTAATCAGCAGCGGGCTGTGGGGGAGCAGAGCAAAGGGAGAGGAGAGCACGGGACATCAGTAGGTGCACCCTGAGAGCAGGCAGCTGACACTGGGTGCGGCCCCGGGGCGCTCTCTGGTTTGAGCTGGGTCTGGAGTCCTGCCGCTGGGTGTGGACTCTCCCAGCAGATAAATGAGATCAATGGAACTTCCTGAGCTATGAGGGACCTTCTTGAGGGCTGGCCCCTCCTACATCTCCAGGCCAGAAGGCTGCCTCTGCTTGGCCAAGCCTTGGTCTCACAGGGACAAATTAGCCCAGGTACCCCAAACAGTGGCAGGGTGGGAGAAGCAGTCTGGCCTGGGCGTCCCCTCTCTCTCTCTCTTTTTTAATCAAGTTGATGTCTTCAGTTTTTCAGCACCCCTCTCTCTCCTCTAGGGCACAATCACATCTGCCCCTTAGAGCAAGGGGGGGGCCCAAGACCAGCCCACCCTGTGCAGTTATTCTCTCTCTGCCTTCGCTGGTCTCTTTCTTGAGCTCTTGAGATGGAAGGTGGGCCAGAGTGTGGATTTCTGGCCTGTCACCAAGTAGAGAGCTCTCCTTTCCAGATGGGTGTCAGGGTGTGGGGACACCTGTCCTAGATGCAGAAATGTTTTGCTGGGCAGCTGCAGAGGTGGGTAATTGGAACAGTGAGGAGGGAAGGAAACTGGTAGATCAGCTGCCCACAGGGAGCTCTCAGCTGGTTCCACTTGCAAGGCACAGACTTAGGGAGAAAATGGATGGGAACCAGACACAGGGCAGCAAGCCTCCTGCGGGCCGGTCCTAAACCCTGGCACCCACTGCAAGGAACAGAGCAGGGCAGAGCAGGGAGGGTGGCTCAGAGGCTGGTCTGGTGGCAGGCAGTAGAGTCTGAGGTTAGATGGCCTTTAGAAGTTAGAGGGGTGGAGAAGGTTTTCCTAAGAAGCCTCATCTCAGAGGTCGCTCTCTGGCTGGGTGGCAGCCCCAGTGACTGCCCTAGACCATTTCTGGTGTTAGACTTGAGGGCTTGGGGGCTCCTCAGCCTGTGGGGCTCCTGAACTTGCCTCTCCTCCACGTTCCTCCCAAGTGTTTCACTTAAGTGCACAGCACCTGAAAGTTTGCCAAGCCCGCTCCCTGGCCCCACTTTAACACTTCAAGACAATGGAATAGAAAAGTCCTTTTTAGCCTGGCCTGGTGGCTCATGCCTGTAATCCCAGCACTTTGGGAGGCCAACGTGGGCGGGTCACCTGAGGTCAGGAGTTCAAGACTAGCCTGACCAACATGGAGAAACCCCCGTCTCTACTAAAAATGCAAAAAATTAGCTGGGTGTGGTGGTGCATGCCTGTAATCCAAGCTACTTGGGAGTCTGAGGCAGGAGAATCCTTTGAACCCAGGAGGCGGAGGTTAGGAAAGGGAAGGGAAAAGGAAAGGAAAGGAAAGGAAAGTCCTTTCTACTCTGAAGCCCAAGGTCGCATAGCTAGTCCCCACCTGCCTGTCTCCCTGTCTTTCTGAGCCTAAATATTGGGTGTCTCTAGGGGGTACCTCTCCCCACTCAGGTTGGAGTGACTCGGAGCGGAGCCCACACCTGGTGAGCACAGGAACATTCCATCTGCAGGATGGGGCTGGACCCACCCTCCCGCCTGACCATGCCTGGGGCCTCATCCTTTCTCTTGTTTGATCCTCTTATCCACCCTGCCTAGGAGGCAGATAAACAAAAAGAAGAAAAAGAATCACCACTAATCCCTAACTGTTCCAAGTACCTTGTGAAACATGGGTAGAGATTTTTAATAGATTCTATCTGACTCTTGGATGCTTTGTACCTGTGGTCCCATGTCAAGAAATAGTCTTTTGTCCTTTTTTTAATTTTTTTGAGAGGAGTCTCACTCTGCCACCCAGGCAGGAGTGTAGTGGCGTGATCTGGGCTCACTGCAGCCTCCACCTCTTGGGTTCAAGCAATTCTCCCACCTCAGCCTCCTGAGTAGCTGAGGTTATAGGCACCCACCACCAGGCCCAGCTAATTTTTGTATTTTTAGTAGAGATGGGGTTTCACCATGTTGGTCAGGCTGGTCCCAAGCTCATGACCTCAAGTGATCCACCGGCCTGGGCCTCCCAAAGTGCTAGGATTACAGGCATGAGCCAATGCATCCGGCCCTTTTGGTCTTTTTAATGACTACCAGTCTTTTGTCATGGGCCTGAGCACACTTCACTTGTCCCCTGTTGTGGGTCATTTAGGTTGCTCCTAATTTTTTCTGACAGCTGAATAAACAGCACATCAAGACCAGGAGACATACGTGAGGCTGGTAGGCTGTCCCTGTCCACCACGGTTTTAACGGATCGTTTTATCCTGAGGTGCAGTCCTTCCCCCATCTGAACCCATCCTGACCATTCTCAGGACTCTGAGATAAATGTTTTCTTTACCCTTTAAGATAAAATGATCCCAGGACGGGCATGGTAGCTCGTGTCTGTAATCCTAGCACTTTGGGTGGCTGAGGCGGGCAGATCATGAGGTCAGGAGTTTGAGACCAGCCTGACCAACATGATGAAACCCTGTCTCTACTAAAAATACAAAATTTAGCCAGGTGTGGTGGTGCGCGCCTATAATCCCAGCTACTGAGGAGGCTGAGGCAGGAGAATTGCTTGAACCTGGGGGGTGGAGGTTGCAGTGAGCCGAGATTGTGCCATTGCACTCCAGCCCGGGTGACAGAGCAAGACTACGTCTCAAAAACAAACAACAAACAAACAAAAAAAGATCCCTTAAAACCATGATGGACAGGGACAGGCTCCCAGGACTCTAAGAATGGTCAGGATGGGTTCAGATGGGAAGGCTTTTTGGAAGGTGACTTTTTTATTTTTGGAGACAGAGTCTTGCTCTGTTGCCCAGGCTGTAGTGCAGTGGTGCAATCTCAGTTCACTGCAACCTCTGCCTCCTGGGTTCAAGCGATTCTCCTGCCTAAGCTTCCCAAGTAGCTGGGACCAGAGGCACCCGCCACCATGCCCAGCTAATTTTTTGTCTTTTTAGTAGAGATGAGGTTTCTCTGTGTTGGCCAAGCTGGTCTTGAACTCCTGGCCTCAAGTGGTCCACCTGCCTCGGCCTCCCAAAGTGCTGGGATTACAGGTGTGAGCCATGGCACCTGGCTTGGAAGGGGGCTGGGCTGCTTGAGGGGGCAAGAAGGTATTTCAGACAGAGAATGGCAGGGACCATAGTGAATGGGGTTGGGGTGGGGCTGAGTGGATGGAGCAGCCAACCCAGGGTCAAGGAGAGGGCCAGTGGCATGGAGGAGGGGAGGAGTGGGAGGGCAGGCCCCATCAGGTCCCTGCTCAGGACAGCCCAGGAGGCCCACTTTATCATCTCCCTCATGTCATCTGCACAGATCTCTGCATTGGGCCCTCCACATGACTTCATTGTGAAACATACAAGCCTCTCTCATCTTGAGGCTTTGTAGCTGTTGTTCCTTCTGCCTGACACACTGTGCCCTGAGTTGTCTGTGGCTGGCCCTTTCCCATCAGTCAGTCTCGGTGGAGATCTCGCCTCCTCTGTTCATTCTTTCATTCATTCAGCAGATAACGAGTGAGGACACACTGTGTGCACTCGGATACAGCAGTGAATAAAAGGACAAAAGGCCTTGAATAGGAAAAAGAAAGCTACTGCTTGTGGAGGCTTACACAGGTAATCAACAAGATGAATAAGTAAGCCATTCAGTGTGTCCAAGTGTGGCCGGGGCTGAGGAGAAAAGCAGCGCAGGGAAGGAGAGAGAATGTCCCAGGAGGCTGCAGCTTCAGGTAGGGGAGGGCATGAAGACATCTGGAGGAAAGCGGCCCAAGCAGAAGGAACAGGGAACGCACAGACCCTGACAAAGGAATGGTCACTGAGACCTTCGGCCACCAAAGCCTAATTGCTGGATCTTTACATCCTCCTTTCTTTTCTTTTTTTTTTTTGAGACAGAGTCTTACTTTGTCGCCCAGGCAGTGGCACGATCTCAGCTCACTGCAACCTCCACCTCCCAGGTTCAAGCAATTCTCCTGGCTCAACCTCCTGAGTAGCTGGACTACAGGTGCACACCACCAGGCCAAACTAATTTTTTTATTTTTAGTAGAGAAGGGGTTTCACCATGTTGGCCAGGATAGTCTCGATCTCCTGACCTCGTGATCCACCCGCCTTGGCCTCCCAAAGTGCTGGGATTACAGGTATGAGTCACCATCCCCGGCCTTTTTCTTTTCTTTTATTTTCTTCTTTCTTTTTTTTCTTTTTTTCTTTCTTTAACCCTGACTAAATTTTTCCTGCAATAACATTCTTTTCTTTTTTTAGAAACAGAGTCTTAGGGCTGGGCGAGGTGGCTCGTGCCTGTAATCCCAGCACTTTGGGAGACCGAAGTGGACGGATCACAAGGTCAGGAGATCGAGACCATCCTGGCCAAGATGATGAAACCCCATCTCTTAAAAAATAAAAAAAAAATAAAAATAAACCAGAGTCTTGCGCTGTGACCCAGGCTAGAATACAATGGTGCAGTCATAGCTCACTGCAGCCTCAAATTCCTCTCCCGCCTCAGCCTCCCAAGTAGCTGGGACCACAGGTGCTTGCCACCATGCCTGGCAAATGTTTTTTGTTTATTTTGAGACAGGGTTTTGCTCTGTCACCCAGGCTGGAGTGCAGTGGTGTGATCATAGCTCACTGCAGCCTCAGCCTCCCAGGTTCAGGCAATCCTTCCACCTCAACCTCCTGAGGAGTTGGGACCACAGGTGCACGCCACCATGCCCAGCTAATTTTGTTTTTAATTATTTGTAGAGATACGGATAATTAAAAACAAAGTTAGCTGGGCATGGTGGCGTGCACCTGTGGTCCCAACTCCTCAGGAGGTTGGTCTTGAATTCCTGAGCTCAAGTGATCCTCCCACCACAGCCTCCCAAAGTGTTTGGGTTATAGGCATAAGGCACTGCGCTGGGCCCTCCTCCTGTCTTTTCAAAATTTTGATTGTTCCATGAAAATTTGAAAAAAAAATCCTTTTTTTTTTTTTTTGGAGTGGGGGAGACAGGGTCTCACTTTGTTGCACAGGCCAGTCTCAAACTCCTAGGTTCAAGTGATCCTCCCGTTTTGGCCTCCCAAAGTGCTGGGATTATAGGCATGAGCCGCCATGCCCAGCCCATCTCTGTTTTTGATCAGAGATGATCTCTGTCAGAAATCATCCCACTTTTTGGTTATTTTTTTTTTTTTTTTCGTATGGAGTCTCACTGTGCCACCCAGGCTGAAGTGCGGGGGTGTAATCTCAGCTCACCACAACATCCACCTCCTGGGTTCAAGCCATTCTCCTGCCTCAGCCTCCTGAATAGCTGGAACTACAGGTACACGCCACCACGCTTGGCTAGTTTTTGTATTTTTAGTAGAGACGGGGTTTCTCCACGTTGGCCAGGCTGGTCTCAAACTCCTGACCTCAAGTGATACGCCCACCTCAGCCTCCCAGAGTGCTGGGATTACAGGCAAGAGTTACCACACCTGGCTGAAAATTATCCCATTTTCTGATTTGTGTCCTGTGAAGTGTCTGTCGCTCCCCTGTCACTGCTGTATCCCTGGCCTAGGACAGTATCTGCTCCATGCCAAGCTCTTGCTCCTTCTAGGGGACCTGTGTGGGAGGGAATGCCATCTCCCTCTACAGAGGAGCTGTCTGCAGAGGCTATGTGGCTCAGCTCTATGGTGCTGTGATAGCCAGCCCTGGCCTGTTGGCCCCCAGCCCAGGGCTCTTTCCCTTACGACTGCTGGCTCCCTCCAAGAATGGGCTGAGTAGGTAGGATCTGTTTATATAGGCAGCCCTAGGCCTGGCTTCCTGAAGCTTCTCTGCAGAGAACCTGCTTGTCTGGGGTGGGGAGCTGAGGTGCCACCTGGAGGTGAGCCCGGCCAGGCCCAGACCAGCCTCTCTTCAAAAAAGTGTGGCGCTTTTCCATGCCTTGACCTGGGCAGTGGGTTGAAGTGAGGGGATGCCATGCCCACCCTGCCTTGGTCCTCCTGACTCCATCACCCCATGCCTGTGAGGTCCCAGCCCCCTGTGGGAAGAGCAGCAGGTCCATGCAAAACCACCAGCCCTGCCCAGCTAGACCTCACCAGCACCCTGTCAGCAGCAGCTAGTCCCCAGGCCCAGATTGCTAGGTTGGCTCTGATGGCACATGTTGGGGTGTGTCTGCATGTGTCCCTGCCTTTTTTTTTTTTTTTTTTTTTTTTTTTTGAAGTGAGTCTTGCTCTGTCCCCCAGGCTGGAGTGCAGTGGCACAATCTCGGCTCACAGCAACCTCCACCTCCTGGGTTCAAGCCTCCTGCCTCAGCCTCCCTAGTAGCTGGGACTACAGGTTCGTGCCACCATGCCTGAGTAATTTTTTGTATTTTTAGTAGAGACAGGGTTTAATTGTGTTAGCCAGGATGGTCTTGATCTTCTGACCTCGTGATCCGCCCGCCTCAGCCTTCCAAAGTGCTGGGATTACAGGCGTGAGCTACAGCGCCCAGCCATGTCCCTGCCTTTTAACCGGAGGGGCATCGTTGGGCATTCTCTGTCCTGTATCATCCATCCTTCACTGCCACCCAGAGGCCTTCTGACTTGGGGTCCAGTCTGAGTTCTGCCACTTCCTACTTGGTGACCTTGGACAAGGTGTTTCGCTGCTGTGGCCTGTTTCCTCGCCTGTTGAATGAGGACGTTCCATTTACCTTTCAGAGATAGCTTCTGAGATCAGGGTATCAAACGTACTCAGTGCCAAGGAAAGGAGGTGGCCAGGACATTCAGTGACCCATGACTGTGGCTCTCTGGGTGCTGGGGTTTAGGGAGGATTTTCTCCTCCATATTTGCTTTTTCTACAATGGGCACAGACTACCTGAGCAAAATTGTTTAAATGCAGCAGAAGGTTTGGTACGCTCATTCCCAGGTGCACAGCAGGTGCTGCAGCATTTGGGTAGGTGGTGCTCAGTGTCCTCGCCCTCCTGACTCGTTGGGGCCCTCTCGTGATGACATCACTATACTCTGTCTCCCTCCTTCTTACCGGCACCTCCTCCCAGCCCCCAGTTCTGCTTTGTCACCTTTGAGCCTGTGTGTAATCTTTGGCACAGATGGCCCTGTGCCCTCTTCTCCCCTCCCTGGAGTCTGCAGGCAGTGGTCGCAGGCCCTGGGTTGGGGTGTCCGACTGGTTTATGAGCGTGAGCTGCCCTCCCCCAGGCTGGAACGCTGGGCCGGCAGATCCCAGCGTCCTCTCACTTCCACTCCCAGAAGCCCCTGGGGCTTTCCCAGCCAGTGCCTGTTCTCTGAACCCCCTCAGGGCCTTGGATCAAGTGGGCCCTAGGAGTTTCCTGGCCACCTGCTCTTCCCCAGCAAAGTGGGGGCCCCACCTTTGGGCTGACTCCTCCAAAATATAAAGGCAGGAGTGGCTCATACTGACCTTGACCCACGTTTTCAGTTTCCCCAGAAGGAGGCTGGTTCCTGGTGTTTGGTTTAGAGGTAACTGACCCTGCACATCCTTTCACTCAAGGAGGATGTGGCTCTGCCTCTTTTTTTTTTTTTTTCCAGAGGTTGTTTTTGCTCTGTTGCCCAGGCTGGATTGCAATGGCCCGATCTCTGCTCTGCAACCTCCGCCTCCCAGGTTCAAGCGATTCTCCTGCCTCAGCCTGCTGAGTAGCTGGGATTACAGAGTCTGCCACCACACCTGGCTAATTTTTGTATTTTTAGTAGAGATGAGGTTTTCCCATGTTGGCCAGTCTGGTCTCGAACTCTTGACCTCAGGTGATCTACCTGCCTTGGCCTCCCAAAGTGCTGGGATTACAGAACTGCCTCTTTTTTACAGTGTGATTTTGCAGAATCGGGTCACCCCTCCCAGCATGGCAAGCCCTCTGCCAGAAGACACCCCCAATTCTGCCATGCACGTTACCTACCTTCTCCCACCTGGCCCAGATCACATGAGATCCTATCATATGCAAAGTCCTGACCTGATAGTTAATTTTTGCCACCTCCCAGGAACCCCAAATCCTTCAAGCCTCAGCTTAGATACCCTTCTTATTTTTTTGTTTCACCACATTGGCCAGGCTGGTCTCAAACTCCTGACCCTAGGTGATCCACCCGCCTCGACCTCCCAAAGTGCTGGGATTACGGGCGTGAGCCACCGTGCCCAGCCTTCCCCCCACCCCACCCCACCCCCACCAATAGCTGGAACTATAGGTGCCCGCCATCATGCCCAGCTAATTTTTGTATTTTTAGTAGAGACAGGGGTTTCACCATGTTAGCCAGGATGGTCTCCATCTCTTGACCTCGTGATCCGCCCGGCTCTGCCTTCCAAAGTGCTGGGATTATAGGCGTGAGCCACTGTGCCCGGATTTAGATACCTTCTGCTCAAATATGAGCTGCCCTCCCCTGCTTCAGGCCAGGTGTTCCCTCTCCTTCCTGCAGTCAGAGCACTCAACACACTGGGCTGCCCTGTCTCTACCTGCCCCTGTCCGGAGTGCGCACCTCCAGGGTGGGGATTAGATCTGCTTCGTTCCCCATCCTGCTGGGAGTGTACGGAGCTGTGCCCTGGTGGGCCTGTATCTGGGCTTCCCAAGGACGGGCCTTGCTGTCCTGTGGTCAGGAGGAGGCTGAGCTACTGGAAGCCAGAAGCTGGAGCACAGAGGATCCTTCCCCTTCCCCCAAGGATAATCCAGAAATAGTTCCCCCTTGGGCTGGGAATGGATTCTGTGGTGGGCGGAGAGTTTGGGGGCCTCAAGCTGGTTTCTTTATTGGGAGCACATTTCTCCTGATTATTCTCCACTTGGGCCTATGGGAAAGAGAACCTTTCTGAGCACACCCCAATAGAGCACAGGGAGGTTGGACTGGGGCTAGCCAGAGAGAGGGAAGGGGACCCGCAGAGACCCCGGGCACAGTGGGATGGGCCAGCACTTTGAGTGCCCTGTGCCACCCCTGCCCACTGAGTTCCTTGTGGCTGTGGCTGTGGCTGATTGGAGAGGCTGAGGCCGAGAGCCCATGTACAGCCTTCCCAGAGGTTAGAAGGAAGAGGCATCTGCCCCGGGGCCCTGGCCTGGAAAGCCTTGGGCCGCCCCGACTTGGGCTCTCATCTGGGAACAGCCTTGGTGTTTCCACCTTCCACCCGACTTTGGTCCACTCTGCTGGGACCGTGGGCTGAAGTTTCCCTTTCTGCTTAGCTGGAGTTTCATGGTTTCTCAGAAAACAGGTTAACAATTAAGCTAATTAACCTCAGGGCTGGCGGGCCCTCCTTGTGCTCATAAAGCCAGGCTAAATGGCTTCCTCCCCCAGCTTTTCCTGCCCCATTATAAGGCCACAGATGGTGAGGGCCTTCAGCCCTGAGGTGGTCCGGCCTCTAGATCTGAGCGTGGGGAAGCCAGGGTGCATGGGCGGTCACTGTGAAGCCGGCTTGGCCCCGGGTTGGCTGCCTACTGGACTTGGAGAGAGAGGGCCGCTCCGCCTGTTTGCGCCGGGCCTCATTGATACCTGAGTACCAGGACAGGCCCCTGCAGCTCCTCCTGTTTCTCCAGGTTTCCGGTGGGGGCTGCAGACCAAGCAAAATGAGGCGGTTCCTGAGGCCAGGGCACGACCCTGTGCGGGAGAGGCTCAAGCGGGACCTGTTCCAGTTTAACAAGGTAAGTTAGGGAGAGCAGGGGGAGGTGACCTGGGTTTTGGGCTGGGGAGCTCAGGCTGGGGCTGGATTAAGGTATAGCTCTTATGTGGTGCCTGCAATGCCTCCTGGGACTCTGACTTTGGAAATGGGGCCCGGTGAAAGGGCTTTTATAGGAAAGAGGAATTGGATGCCCTCGTGACTCCCCATCCCAAGTCTTTCACTGGCTGTGTGACCTCTGCAAGTCACCCCACGTCATCGAGCCTCAGTTTCCCTACCTGTATCATGGGAATAAAAGGATCTGCCCTGCCTACCTTGGCACAGGGTTGTCGGAGGAGGCTTAGGGACATGCGTGATGAAAAGATGAACTCTGCAGGGGGTAACAATGTCCCTTGGGGCCCTGGAGTCACAGGCCATGGCTGTTTGTCCCTTCTCAAATTGCCCCTAAAGGAAAATGCAGCTCCCCTACAGGCTGAGCACGTGACTCCTTCTGGCAGGCTCCGGCCGGGTGAGTGGGGGAGAGGTTCCAGGAGAATGAGCCAGAATTGGCATCGGACTACACCAATCCCAAACCCTTACCCAGGGCACCAGAAGCCCCATGGGGCTTCCCCCTCAGGGGCCTGGGGCCTGAGAAGGTCAGGACAGGCCTTAGCGCACAGGACGTGTACAGTGTGGCTTTTCAGCTCCTGGGCCACCAAGCAGTGTGGGGCCTTCTCACCTGTGCTTTGGTCCACTCTGCTGGGAACGTGGGCTGCAAGGACCGGGACACTGTGATGCTCTTGGCCCGGGGGATCCAGGAGCCTCCCAGCCTGCTGAGGGCTGGACATCTGGCTTTTGTTGGGGGCTTCCATTTGAGCTCCCTTGCCCCTAAAAGGAAGTAGTGCATGTAAGACCAGGCAGGCTGGAAAAGGGATGTCTCCCTGTGATGAATGAGGAATTCTCTTTGGTTGTATATTTTTTGTTTTTATTTATTTACTTATTTTTGAGACGAGTCTCGCTCTTTGCCCAGGCTGGAGTGCAGTGGCGCCATCTCGGCTCACTGCATCCTCTGCCTCCTGGGTTCATGGGATTCTTCTGCCTTAGCCTTCTGAGTAGCTGGGATTACAGACACTCACCACCACGCCTAGCTAATTTTTTTGTATTTTTAGTAGAGATGAGGTTTCACCATGTTGACCAGACTGGTCTTGAATTCCTGACCTCGCGATCTACCCACCTCGGCCTCCCAAAGTGCTGGGATTACAGGCGTGAGCCACAGCACCCGCCTAGCCGTATTTTTGTTTGTTGATTTGAGAAGTGCAGAAGTCAGCTTGTCCAGGTGCGAACCCAACTTTGCCACATAGAAGCTGGATGATCGTGTGCCTGTCACCTAAACCATAGGCTTGTTAGGGGCTTACGTGGGGATGAGGTAACTTAAGTGCTAGCACAGTGGCCCAGGAATGTCGGCTGCAGTTGTGGGATGGAGGGGACCTCCCTGACCTCCCTGCTGGGAGAGGTGGGTCAGCACTCCCAACGTGCCCTGCCATTTTCCTTTGGGTTTCTTAGCCTGTGGGAGAAGTTGGTGTCCCTGATGGAGCTTTGCCACAAGGACATTTGCCTCCAGAGTTAGGGCTTTCCTACGCCAATGTACCTCCCACCAGCTCGCTTCTGGGCCTTGGGATGTGGGGGTGCAGGTGTTGGGAATGGGAGATTCTCAGGACCCCTAGAGCCTGCTACTGTTGCTCTAGAGGGAGTAGCCTATGGGTGCTGGGTCTCAAAGCTTCAGTGTCCACAGGGGATGGAAGGGAGCTGGGTGACCCCCATCTGCCTTCAGTCTCTCACTCTGAAAAGGTGGCAGAAACTTGACCCACAGGCTCAGCAAACAGGGCTGAACTCCTCCCCCGCTCCCAAAGTTCTTTCTGTGCAACTGGGGTGGAGCTGGGGTGAAGAATTGTCCCTCCCTCTTTCCCCTATCCTCCAGCAGTGGTTCCTAAACTTGATTGGCCCACTCCCAGGCCTGGGAGTGGCAGAGGGAGGCTCCTGGGTCTCCTCCTCCTCCTCTGCCTTCCTCTTTCTATTCATATGCAAGAAGCATGCATTGAGCACTTACTGGATCCACAGCCCAAGGCTCAGGGCTGTGGGAATCTGATTAGGCCTCTTACCTTCATTTTTATAGTCTGCAGGAAGGAGGAGGCTTATGGCCTGAAATTTCGGGCCTTGGGAGTAGAGAGAAGGACGGAGAGAGCCTGGGGAACTCAGAAGCCACGAGTAGACTCATCCAGGCTCGAGTAGACTCATCCAGGCTCGGAGACTGTTGTGGAGCAGAGTGGGATTGAAGGATGAGACCAGATCCCAGAGGATTTGGGATCCCAGATGGTCTGCCCCTCCACAGCCTAAGCTGAGGAGGCAGGGGAGGGTGCTGGATGCTGGCTTCTGGGCCTGAACTGATTGACCCTGCAGCCCTAGGGGGTTATGAGCAAGCGAGTGAGTAATGGTCCCATTTACAATGTAGGAAAGATAAACCTGGAGATATTTTTACTCTTTGGGCAAAGCAGGTAAGCTCAGAGCAATTAGGAGACATTGCAGTGACTAGACAGGGCCCAGAAGGAAGGGGCTGGGGGACAAGGCATGAGTTGAGCAGGGTTTCTCAGCTTCAGCACTCACGGATGGTACTTAAGGCTGGCTGTGCTGTGGAGGTGGTCCTGTGCACTGTAGACTATTTAGCAGTGTCCCTGGTCTACACACACAGCCTGCCACGATGTGATACCAAAAATGTCTCCAGACATTGCCGAATGTCTCCTGAGGGGGTAAAAATCGCTACTGGTTTGAGACCCATTGAATAGAGAACTATTCAGGGCATCCGATTGCAGAGACCTGCTGGTGGGGCAGTAAAGAGAGAATGGGGCCGGGCGCGATGGCTCACGCCTGTCATCCCAGCACTTTGGGAGGGCAAGGCCGGCAGATTACAAGGTTATGAGTTAGAGATCAGCCTGAACAACATGGTAGAACCCCGTCTCTACTAAAAATACAAAAATTAGCCAGGCATGGTGGCGCACACCTGTAGTCCCAGCTACTCAGGAGGCCGAGGCAGGAGAATTGCTTGAACCCAGGAGGCAGATGTTGCAGTGAGCTGGAATGGCGCCACTGCGCTCCAGTCTGGGCGACAGAGCAAGACTTCATCTTAAAAAAAAAAAAGAGGGGATGGGAGGGAAGGTGGGGTGTCCAGGATGACCATGGAGTCTCTGACCTGGGAGGATGGTGGTGCCAGGCCTTGGGAGGGGGAGCCCAGGCCAGGAGTGGTGAAGAGCAGATTTGGGGAAAAGTAATATTTTTTGATTGTTTTGATTTGCACACAATCACGACAACACTGCTCTCCGTTTATGGAGAGGTAGCTTGCTCAGTCGTGAGTGGTGCCAACTGCTGGGCTCGCCAGCTGTGTGACCTTGAGCAGGTTACATGCCTCTGAGATAGACACGATACTCAGAGCCATTCCATCCATGCTGTTGGTGTGAGGACTACATGAGTTTCTGCATGATTCGAAGGTGACTGCAGCGTCTGACAGCACCGTCCTATGGTGGGTGTCATGTGGCTTAAGGTTGAGTTAGGGAGCCTTGGGACAGCTCCAGCAGACGATGTGATACCCAGGGCTGGAGCCTGGAGTGGCATGTGGGCTGTTGGTATAGGAGAGGGTCGACCCCCAGAGAGTGTTCACGTCTGGGAGTTCTCAGGTTATGTCTCTTCCAATTGTCCTGGAAGGCCAGTCTGCTGGGTACTGTGCTGGGACACAGTACAGTCAATCACAGCTTGACCCCAGGTGGCTTGTAGACGCTGGCTTCTGAACCAGTCCCAGCCTTTTTCTCCAACACCTTCCGGCTCAACTATCTTATACCCACACCAAGCCCGATGCCTCAAAGAGAGCAAGGACATCGCCCCGGGGGCCCCGAGAATGAGACGTCCTGTTTCTTTGGCTTCAGTACCTGCAGAGGATCTGTGATTGTGAACAGTCTCTGAACTCTGCCAGGGGCTGGCTGTCAGAGCAGTAACTCCAGTTCACCGAGGGCTATGTGCCAGGCATCAGAGGGCCCAGGTAGTGGTTAGGGGCAGGGACTTTGCAGCCACATGGCCTGGGTCTAGATGCTGGCATTGAGTCTAGATCCTGGCTCTGTTGCTTCCTCACTGTGTAAGCAGACATGTTACTTAGCCTCTCCGTTCTTTAGTTTCCTCATCCGTAAAATGGGCGTTGTAGGGGAGCAAAAACTGGCTTCCCTCCAGCCTTCTAGGTTCTTTGGCTGAGCCAGGAATTAAATTGACATGAGGCTGGGTGCAGTGGCTCACGCCTGTATTCCCAACACTTTGGAAGGCTGAGGCGGGTGGATCAGTTGAGGTTGGCAGTTAGAGACCAGCCTGGCCAACTTGGCAAAACCCCGTCTCTACTAAAAATATAAAAATTAGTCTCGTGTGGTGATGCACGCCTGTAGTCCCAGCTACTTGGGAGGCTGGGGCAGGAGAATGTTGAACCCAGGAGGTGAAGGTTGCACTGAGCCAAGATCACGCCACTGCACTCTAGCCTGGGTGACAGAGTGAGACCCTGTCTGAAAAGGAAAGGCAGGAGGACTAGGATAGGGTGTGACCAGGATGACCAGGTTATGGGAAAGTGAGGGGAGGAAGTGTGTGGTGAATGAAGGTTGTCTTGTTATGTATGCAGAGACGGTCTCCTGGGTAATAAAAGTTGCCTTAGAGCAGCCCTCTTCCTGATATAGATATGGGTTGAGCATCCATGATCAGAAAATGTGAAATCCGAAATGCTCCAAAATCTGTTTTTGAAGTGCCAACATGACTCTGAAAGGAAATGCTCATTGGAGCGTTTCAGATTTTGAAATTTTGGATTTGGGATGGTCAGCCAGTAAGTATAACGCAAATATTCCAAAATCCAAAAGGTTCTGAAATCCAAAACACTTCTAGTCCCAAGCATTTTATTTCTTTTTTTATTTGTTTTTTTTAATAGCTGCCCATCACCGAAGTCTCAAGCATTTTAGAGGAGGGGATATTCAGCCTGTACTTGACTAATGTAGATTTCCTTTATGGATGTAAATTTCTTTAACAAAAGGACAGCTTTTCAGAACTACTCCCATGTCTGCACTTCCTGAGAATAACTAGCTCAAAGTATGCCAAAGAAGTAGCTGGGCGCCGTGGCTCATGCATATAATCCCAGCACTTTGGGAGGACAAGGCAGGTGGATCACCTGAGGTCAGGAGTTCGAGACCAGCTTGGCCAACATGGTGAAACCCCATCTCTACTAAAAATACAAAAATTAGCTGGGCATGGTGGTGGGTGCCTGTAATCTCAGCTACTCAGGAGCCTGAGGCAGGAGAACTGCTTGAACTGGGAGGTGGAGGTTGCAGTGACTTGAGACTGCACCAGTGCACTCCAGCCTGGGCAACAGAGCGACTCCGTTTCAAAAAAAAAAAAAAAAAAAAGTAGGCCGGGCCCAGTGGCTCACGCCTGTAATCCCAGCACTTTGGGAGACCGAGGTGGGTGGATCACAAGGTCAGGAGATCAAGACCATCCTGCCCAACATGGTGAAACCCCTGTCTCTACTAAAAATACAAAAAAATTAGCTGGGTGTGGTGGCACATGCCTGTGGTCCCAGCTACTCGGGAGGCTGAGGCAGAATTGCTTGAACCCAGGCGGTGGAGATTGCAGTGAGCCGAGATTGTGCCACTGTGCTGCAGCCTGGGCAACAGTGTGAGACTCTCAAAAAAAAAAAAGTATATTTTGGGGTAGCACATTCTGGTCTCTTACAGTGTTTTTTTGGGGTGGTATGTCCTGAGCCCCAACAGCATCATAAAGGTCCCTAAGGGAGTATACTTGCTTCAAACGGTGCCGGGCACAGGTGGATACCTTACCGGGGCTTGCCTTGTCATGACGTCATCCTCACCACAACTCAGGATGGGTGTTGCTCCCATTCTGCCAGGGAGGAGACTGAAGCCTCCAGGGCCTGCACAGCTGGAGCATATCGTCGGGGGCACAGGCTGGGGGATGAGGACATCCTGGTTCCACCTGCTGTCTGGCTGTGTGGCCTTAGGGTGGTGGCTTCACCTCTCTTCACACTTCAGTTTCTTCACCAGCGAAGTAACTGTTTGCTATATGTGGTGTGCCCTTGAGGCCAGTGGAGGGATGGACAGACAGACAAGTCAGCTGCAGTGCCAGGACAGGGCCACTGAGGACCAAGGGAGGGGGGGACCATGGGACTTCAGTAGGGAGGGAGTGCTGCTGGAGGAAAAGTCAGGGTAAAACCCGTTCCTAGACAACTGCCCGCAGCCTTGCTCCCCCCACTACCAATCCCAGGCACACCCCAAGCAGCCGCACCCATCAGGGCAAACAGGCCGCTGTGCTTGCCGGGGCTGCCGCAGTAGCACCTACCTGGGCCCTTCCTGCCCATGCCCAGCCTCCCTGTCTCCTTAGGCCCTGAACAAACAGTGTGTTTCTGACCCAGCAGCCCCTGCGGAGGGCCAGGTTGTTCTGTATTGGCTTTTGCATGGCTGGGCCCCTGGTGTCAGGTGACAGCAGCCACACTGGGAGGGCCAGGTTGCTGCCACTGCCAGGAATCTGAGCTGGCCACACCCAGCCAGTATCGGGCAGAGTGGCCCAGCTAGGCGGGCGTGCCCCCCCCACCCCGCCCTGTGCAGCCTCCAAGGACCTGGTTCCTGGCATTCCCTTCTTCCCACCCCCTAGGGAGTGCCAGGGACTCCTCGGTTCTAGCCCTGAGGCAGGGTCCTCCCTGGCTGCGGGCAGGATGAAGGCCCCACTGTCTCTGACAAACAGCCTTTGCTCGCTCCCTCCCCTTCCGGGACCTGGAGAGGGCCTTCTCTCCCACTCTAGGCTAATGTTGCAGTCTGGTGGCTTCTGCAAATCTTTGCTCTCCTTTCCCAACCCCCCCGTCAAAGGAGTTCATTGTTCTCTCCTCCCTTGTCAGAGGTCACCTGAGCCAGGTATCAGATGTGGGCGGGGCCGGGTAGGCTGGATGCTGCGCTCAGGAGGCCCCAGTGGCTGCCAGGCTTTGGTCAGCCTCCTAGTTTGAATCTAAGGAGAGATAGCTGGGGTTTTGGAATAGCTGGGAGGGCTGGTCTTGGAATTCCCTGACCTCCCAGGGGCTGTGCCCTATCCCACCCTGTGCCCTGAGTGGAGCCATGATTCAGGGTTGCTGTGTGTGCCTTTGCAGGAACACAGCCCTGGGGTTGAGCCCAACCTTCTGTGCTCAGGTGGGTGCCTCCTTTCAGGGAGGCCATAGGCACTCCATCTAACAGGGACCTGGAACTGTTCCTGAACCCTTAACAAGGGGGAGTCACCACCCGTGTGATTTAGACCTTGTTCACCAGCGGGGGAAGCTGAGCCTTACAAGGCTGGTAGGAGTTGGGGGTAGGAGAGTAAGGGGGTGGGAAGGGCACCAAAGTAAGGGGCAGGCCAGGCACAGTGGCTCACACCTGTAATCCCAGCACTTTGAAAGTCCAAGGCAGGTGGATCACTTGAGTCCAGGAGTTCGAGATCAGCCTGGCCAACATAGCGACACTTCATCTCTACAAAACATACAAAAATCAGCCAGGCATGGTGGTGCATGCCTGTAATTCCAGCTACTTGGGAGACTAAGGTGTATCACTTGAGCCTGGGAGGCAGAGGTTGCAGTGAGCTGAGATCGCACCACTGCACTCCAGCCTGGGCAACAGAGTGAGACCCTGTCTCAGACACACACACACACACACACACACACACACACACACACACACACACACACACAAAGTGGGGGGCAACTGGGGCACAGCCAGAGGTGCCCATGGTTCTTTCCCTGACTGGTTTCCTCAGGACACTGGGTCCTGGGTTTCTAGCTCCTCCCTGTCCCTTCATCAGCTGCTCTTAGTCCTGTTCCCAAATCTCAATCCCCTCCCTGTTTCCAACAAGATCCCTTTGGCTTCTCATAACTAACCTAGGTCTCCCGTTCATCTCTGCCCAGCCCAAGTCCCTGTCCTCATAGGACTGCCCAGCCCCCTGTCAAAACAGTTCCTTGTTCTGTCCTCCCTTGGCAGAGATCACCTGAGCCAGGTGTCATGTATGGCGGGGCCAGGTGGGCTGGATGCTGCCCTTTGAAGCAGTGCTGCCTCCCCTCCCCAACCTGGGGAGTCCCAGGGGAGCCATGCCATTTACAAGTGAACTGACTCTCTTGGGCCTGCCCAGGCAAAGTCCCTGTGAAGGTCACTGCCTTCACTGTTTTGGGGGAGCCCTGGTCCCTCTAGAGTTGCCAACTTGGAGAAGTGCCCAAGGGGATACCATGGAACGATTCGAGGCTTGGAAGCAGAGGCCCGTGTGTGCTGTGGGGTGGCTGAGCCTTCCAGCCGCACCAGGTGGCCTCAGGTCCATCATGTCCAATTCGAGGACAGCCCTGCCCAGCACAGTCACCAGTACCATCCCGTTTATTACCTGAGAAAGGAAGCTCAGGGAGGCCGAGCAGCTCACCCACTACCAGATACCTTGTACATGGCAGGAAGGGATCCAAAGCTTAGTGGATCTGACAGCCCCTGTTCTAAATCAGCCTTTGGAAAAGAAAGTGGGGGATGGGAGGGAGGGGGTGGCCACAGTATCTCCAAGGCTAGAAGGGAAAGAGGAATGAATGTGGGTGGTTGAAGGATGGGCCCATCCTCTTTGTCTTCCTCTGGGTTAGAGGAAAGATATGGAGCCGAAGCAGGAGAGAGTCAGGTGAAATGTTAGAACTGCCCATGACATGTGGCCTGAGAGCCCAGCAAAAGGTTGCAGGCTGTTTTCTCTGTGGCCTGACTTTCCTGCTGATGTGCAGAATTGTTGAGGCCAGTAGGAATATAATATGAGCCACGTATGTAATTTAAAGTTTTCTAGAAGCTGCATTATAAAATTATTTAAACACGTGAAATTAATTTTAATTATATATTCTGGCCCAATGCCGTGGCTCACACCTGTAATCCCAGCACTTTGGGAGGCCAAGGCAGGTGGATCACTTTAAGTCAGGAGTTTGAGATCAGCCTCGCCAACGTGATGAAGCCCCATCTCTACTAAAAATACAAAAATTAGCAGGGTGTGATGGTGCGTGCCTATAGTCCCAGCTACTTGGGAGGCTGAGGCAGAGAGTTGCTTGAACTGGGAGGTGGAACTCAGCTGAGATCTCACCACTGCACTCCAATTGGGTGACAGAGTGAGACTCCATCTTAAAAAAAAATTCTAGAAGCTGCATTATAAAATTATTTAAACAAGTGAAATTAATTTTAATCATATATTCTGACTGGGCACGGTAGCTCACGCCTATAATCCCAGCACTCTGGGAAGCTGAGGCTGGCAGATCACTTGAGGCCAGGAGTTTGAGACCAGCCTGCGCAACATGGTGAAACCCCATCTCTACTGAAAATATAAAAATTGGTTGGGCATGGTGGCGTGTGCCTGTAATCCCAGCTTCTCTGGAGGCTGAGGCAGGACCATCACTTGAACTGGGGAGGCGGAGGTTGCAGTGAGCCAAGATCATGGCACTGCACTCCAGTCTGGGTGACGGGCGCAACCCTGTCTCAAAAATCATCATCATCATCATCATCGTATATTCCCTGTAATCCAACATATGCAAACTATTTTGACATGTAGCTAATTTAAATTACTAGTGATATTTTTTCAGTTTGTTTTTTCGAATGCTAAATCTGTGAAATCTGGGTGTATTTTACACTTAGAACACATCTCAATTCAGACATTAAATTTTTTTTGGAAGTACTAGATCTGTATTTGGAATTTGGACGATTTACAGTAGAAAAAGGGGATTTGAAGCGTGGTCTGCCCGAGTCCAGCCCCTGTTCTTCTAGAACCCAAGTTGTTCCAGACATACTTGAAGAGTTTCCAAGAATTGAATTAATCCTCCTTGGTGACATGAGCCATACTGAAAGTGCTTGGTGGCTACCTGGGGCTCATGGCTACCATTCCATGCAGCCTGGGGCGTGGGCCTGCTCCTGGGCAGGCCAGCGGGGCTCCTGTGGGGCATTTCCGCCAGAGTCCTCCAAATTCCAGAGGCTGTTCTCTGAGTTGCCTCTGCTGCTGGGAAAGTGCTGCTGTCCCAGGGGGGACTCTCTGGCTGCGGATCCTGAGGCCCCAGCAACCTGGGGCTGGCTGAGGTCTGGTGGGGCCCCTGGGGGAGCTTGTCCTTCACATCCTATCCAGTTGTCTACTCCCCCTTTTCCTGGGAAATGTTTACATTCCGGACACTCAGCTATCTCTACCCAGGGCTTCTCCAGGCTCTGCATTTTTCGCATAGCTGAACAGGGACCTGGGCTGGCCTGGGGGCTGCTGCTGAGCTCCATCTGTCTCCCTCTGGCTATCCCATTCAGGTATGACCATTTGCAGGGCAGATGTGTTCCTGGCAAAGAGCCAGGCCTGAGGCACCCCCCCCTCCCCCCCCAACCTTTTTATCCCCAGGTATACCCCCAAACAGACACTTGGAGCTCTCCTCCCTGTCTGATCTCTGCATGGGATTCCTTGTGAGAGCCATCGGACTGAACTAACTGATGAGGGAGGCAGGTAGCAATTGGGTTCACTAAGCTATCATTGCCAGATCTCACCAGGGACTTCTCCCTTTCTGCTGCTTTGAGGCCTCCTGGGGCTACAAAGTAGGAGAGCCCGGGGCCTAAGGAGGCTGCCTCATTGTTGGGGTCTTTTTCTGCAGGGCATAGTCCCTGTGGTTGTTTTTTAAGTCTTTAAAGCAACCAGTTGACATGGCATTACTCTGTGCTGTTCTCACCTAGCTCTGCAGAGCCAGTATCCCCTGTGGTGGGAGGTGGGGGGTCAGATTGGGATAACTGATTAAGTAACTGAACCGAAAACCTTCCTGAAGATGGTTTATCACTCTAAATTTGTAGCGTTTATGTTCATACCTTTCTTAACCCACAATTCTATCCCTGGGACATCTGCCCCAGGAAATACTCAAGTGTTTTAGACGAAGATAGGAGTCCAAGAATGCCATCAACATGGTTGTCAGTTGCAAAGCCTCTAGCAACCAAGTAAATGCTCAACAATGAAGCCCTGGTGAGTTAGGGCATCTCCAGGTAAAGAACATTCTTTTGCTGTTTTTAAAGTTATTTTAGGCCGGGCGTGGTGGCTCACACCTGTAATCCAGGCACTTTGGAGGCCAAGGCGGGTGGATCACCTGAGGTCGGGAGTTCAAGACCAGCCTGACCAATATGGTGAAACCCCGTCTTATAAAAAAAAAAAAAAAAAAAAAGTTATTTTAGGCTGGTGTGGTGGCTCATGCCTGTAATCTCACCACTTTGGGAGGCCAAGGCGGGTGGATCACCTGAGGTCGGGAGCTTGAGATCAGCCTGTCTGACATGGTGAAACCCCATCTCTACTAAAAATACAAAAATTAGCTAGGTGTGGTGGTGGGTGCCTGTAATCCTAGCTACTGGGGAGGCTGAGGCAGGAGAATTGCTTGAACCTGGGAGGAGGAGTTTGCAGTGAGCTGAGATGGCACCATTGCACTCCAGGCTGGGCTACAAGAGGGAAACTCAGACTAAAAACAAAACAAAAGTCATTTTAGGCAGGTTGCAGTGACTCACGCCTATAATCCCAGCACTTTGGAAGGCCAAGGCAGGAGGATTGCTTGTGTCCAGGAGGTCAAGACCAGGCTGGGCAACATGACGAATTCCTGTCTCTACAAAAAACTAAAAAGTAGCCGGGCGTGGTGGTGTGTGACTATAGTTCCGGCTACCTGGGAGGCTGAGGTGGGAGGATCATTTGAGCCTGGGAGGCCGAGGCTACAGTGAGCCAAAATCACTCCACAGCACTCAACCAGGGGAACAGAGTGGGACCCTGTCTCAAAAAATATATATAAATTAATTAAAAATCTTTAAAAAGTCATTTTCAAGCTTTTAACAACCTGGGCTGGCTGTAAGTAGGAAACCAGGCTACAAAGTTATACCTATACATGATCTTGTGTACGTATATCCATAGGGCATGATCCCAGTTATATCTTTTTAAATATAGACACGTGCAAACATTCACAAGCGAGAAGACTCAAAGGACGTACGCTGAGGTGTTAGCTAGGGTTACTTCTGGTTGTGGGAGTCTGGGTAATTTTTGTTCTTAAACATCTTTATACCTACCAAGTTCTTCACAATGTGTGTGTATTACTTCTGTTATAAGAAATGAAAAAGCATGTATCTGCAATGACGCTCCAGGAATTCCCTTTCTGGGAAGATGGTTGAAATGTGGTAGCAGTGAGAGCCTGTGAGACGCAGCTGACTGGGGCCTGGAAGGACCTGGAAGAGCCCAGAGCCAGGCAGGGCCTCTGTGGTATTATTCTGAGTACTCTAGGCCCTTGGGTGGGCCTGGAGCTGCGGTGCCACCAGGCTTTTCCCCCAAGGGACCAGTGTCTCACTGTGCCAGACTCCCCTACTTTCCCCATCCCATAAGGCCCCCATGCCACTGAGGAGGGCGGGGTCCGTCATGCAGGGCGCATGTGGTGGAGGCACCAAGTCAGTGCCTGGAGAGTATCAAGAGGCTGGCGTGGTGTCGGGGGAGGATGGGCTTGCAGGGGGTGGCCATGAGGCCAAGGGCAGAGTCACAAAGGGCCTGGGGGTGGGGGCTGGTAAATTTGGGTTAGGCTTCAACACTCAGGTATCTGTGAGGAACCTGAAAGGTACGGAATCCCTGCTTCCTGCTGGGGTGGTCCGGTGCTGCAGCTCCCCCAGCCATGGTGGTGTGAAGGGGACAGGTATACAGGCTCACGCCACGTGGTTCTCGTTGCAGACGGTGGAGCATGGCTTCCCGCACCAGCCCAGCGCCCTCGGCTACAGCCCGTCCCTGCGCATCCTGGCCATCGGCACCCGTTCTGGAGCCATCAAGCTGTATCCTCCGTCCCCGCACAACCACCTGGGCGGGGCCTTGGGGTGGATGAGATTTGGGGAAGGACATCTTTTCCCTCCTTGCCCAGGGCTGCTGGGATAAAATGAGGGACTTTCCTGAATTTCCCGCTTTGGACATGATTTTATTCCAAAGTGAGGAAGGTATGGTTTATGGCAGGACGGGGACCTGGGCATGGCGGGGATGTGACCCTGTCCTTTGCAGGACAGTGAGGTTGAGACTGACCAAGGAGGTACAGGTTTATTTCATCCCCTGTGTCCTTTCAGGACCGTTCATGTGGTCTCCTCCCTGTACTCAGTTTCCCCCTTCTCACCTGTTGCTGGAAGTTTCAGGATTCCCTGAGCAGGGGGCAAGGCCACTTCGGGGATCAAGGACCTGTTTTGCAGGGGCTGTGTTGGGGGATCCAGGGGGAAGGACCTGACGCCGGTCTCAGCCATTGCTCAGTAAATGAGTGGCAAGGCCTGGCCCTTCTGTGCCCCTGCCTCCCTCAGCTCCCCAGCTCCCCCGCCGGAAAAGCAAGTTACAGGGACCCGTCTTGTCACTGGGGATGTTTGTAATTAAAAAAATTTTTTTCAGCACTTTGGGAGGGTGAATCACTTAAAGTCAGGAGTTCAAGACCCTCCTGGTCAACATGGTGAAACCCCATCTCTATTAAAAATACAAAAAAGATAGCAAGGCATGGTGGCACGTGCCTGTAATCCCAGCTACTTGGGAGGCTGAGATGGGAGAATGGTTTGAACCTGGGAGGCAGAGGAAGGCAGAGGTTGCAGTGAGCCAAGATCGCGCCACCGCGGTCCAGCCTGAGCAACAGAGCAAGACTCCGTATCAAAAAAAAAATTTTTTTTTTTGTAGAGATAGGGTCTTGTCATCTCGCCCAGCCTGGTCATGAACTCCTGGGCTCAAGCAACCCTCTGGCCTTCGCCTCTGAAAATGCTAGGGTTACAGGCGTGGGCCACTCCACTCCCCACTCCACTCCCAGCTGCAGTTTTGTTTTTAAACCTTTTTCCCTGATAAGAATCAGAGGTGGACTGGCCCCAGGGCTCTAGCCACAGGCAGAGATGGGGCTCAGGTAGCCACCTTCCAAATTCCATCCCCACCCCCCACAGGCAGCAGAGAGTGGAGAGGGCTCCGCCTGGTAGGGACAGCCTTCCCTGGCCTGAGGCTGGACGTTGTCCAGTTGGGTCATCTTTTATCCAAAGCACTGGTTCTGGCCGACTGGGGGCTCCCGGTGTTTTCAGAGATGAAAACCAGATCAGGTTGGGCACCCTGCCAATGTGATCTGTGCTCCCAGGGCAGGGCCCAAAAGGAGTTGAGAGATGGGGGACCACCTCCGATAGCTTGGCTGGCACCTCCAGCCGAGCCCAACCTCCCTCTTCCCCCTCTGCCCAGTGTGGGGGAGGGGTACGGAGCGCTGGAGTTCCAGGCTGGGCTGATGTACACAGGGGCCCAGGGCCTTGCTGCTGGCTCAGCCTTCCCTCGGCTGGTTAATCATTGCCAGGCCACAGCCAGACTCTGGTTATCAAACCCTGGTGCTGAGACTCATGGGCTGAGGCTGTTGGGTACGGGCCCACGGGTGCTGTGTGTTCTCACAGGTGCCACCAAGCCACAGCCGACGTGTCTCTTGCGGCTCAGGTTCAGGGTAGCAACCTGACAGTTGCCATGCTTCATCTTTTTTTTTTTTTTTTTCCTGAGACAGAGTCTCACTCTGTCGCCCATGCTGGAGTGCAATGGTGCGATCTCAGCTCACTGCAACCTCCATCTCCTGGGTTCAAGTGATTCTCCTGCCTCAGCCTCCCATGTAGCTAGGACTACAGGTGCTTGCCACCACGCCCTGTTTTTTTGTATTTTTAGTAGAGATGGGGTTTCACCCTGTTAGCCAGGATGGTCCTGATCTCCTGACCTCGTGATCCGCCCACCTCGGCCTCCCAAAGTGTTGGGATTACAAGCGTGAGCTATCGAGCCCAGCTGGGCCTCACCTTTCTGTGGAGTTGCTCCCACTGGCCTGACTGGGAAAAATCTTCCAGGGGTCCGGTCACTAGCCTGGTGCCCTGGGGCCAGGGCTGCTATGTCTCTTCCCCACCCCACACCCCATGCATGAATCTTGCTGCCTGCAGGGAAGGCAGCCCCCCTCTGTGTTTGCACTCCTTGCACATGGGCCCCGAGGGCCTGGTACTCGAGGTGGGCAGGGGATGGTGTCTGGCCTCCCAGAGCTTTCCTGAGCCTACTCCTAGCTACGGAGCCCCGGGCGTGGAGTTCATGGGGCTGCACCGGGAGAACAACGCGGTGACGCAGATCCACCTCCTACCCGGCCAGGTGAGGGGCCTGGGGTGGGACAGGAAGCCACCTCCATGCCCTCCTTGCCCTCACTGCTTCCAGCAGGGCTGGTGTGGAGAGGCCAGCATTCACTGGCCCCTGGGAAAACCTGGGGCCCCCTCCGTTTCCACAGTTGGGGCTCATGGGCCACCCTGGTAGCGGCCAGGGGTCTTTAAACACCCAGCCCAGGCTGGGCAGCCCCAGTATGTAAAGGCCTTGCCCGGGTAGCAAGACCACATGCTCCCACCCCTGCTCCCTCGCTAGTGCCAGCTGGTCACCCTGCTGGATGACAATAGCCTGCACCTTTGGAGCCTGAAGGTCAAGGGCGGGGCGTCGGAGCTGCAGGAGGATGAGAGCTTCACACTGCGTGGCCCCCCCAGGGTAAGGGCTGAGTCCCCATTCCCTTCCACTCCCGGCCCAGCCTGACCTTTGCCCCACCTCTGGAGTGGACTCACCCTTTGTGGGTCCTGTCATGCCCCTGGCCGTGCCTGGCATGCGTTTGAGCTGACGCGTCACCATGCTCAGGTGCTCTGAGTGGAGTGGGTGGGGCTGCAGCCCACCTTCCCCATCCGCACCCCGGGTCATGCTGGAGGGTCCCTGGTGTCTTTCCTGCCTCCTGGCCCAGGCTCTCGGCTATCAGTCTCCTGTCTTGGCAGAAAGTGACCAATGTTTGTCCTGGCCTGAAATGTTGTGAACCCCATTAAAAGGCCTTATGAACTTGTTTTCTGAGGAGTCAGGGGACCCCATCCATGGAGTCTCCCCTCTCGGGCAGCGGTCAGCTCACAAGCAGCTGTTCTCGTCACAGGGCTGCCCCCAGTGCCACACAGATCACGGTGGTCCTGCCACACTCCTCCTGCGAACTGCTCTACCTGGGTACCGAGAGTGGCAACGTGTTTGTGGTGCAGCTGCCAGCTTTCCGCATGCTGGAGGACCAGACCATCAGCTCGGACGCAGTGCTGCAGCGGTGAGCCTAGAGCCCGGCTGCTGTTAGAAACCTCAGCCCCTCAAGTTAGGCATGGCTTCTCCCCTTGGTCCCCAGGAGTCTCTCAGGAGCTGTCATTTCTCTGCTGGGAATTCCATGGGGCTAGTGGGGGAGACTCGTGGCTTCCTACCTGTTCCCTCCTGAGAATCTAATGCCTTATCATAGGTTAGCATCATATCACTAAAAAGGGGGGATTTGGGGGTCCCTTGTCTAAAGACCCCAAATGACTGTGTAATGTCACTGACTCAGTCCAGTGTTCTTTGCGCTTACCATGGGTTTCAAGACCCCAGGGACTCCGCAGCGGGAGAGTCGGGCCCAAACCTCCCTACATCGCTGGGGCAGCTCCTGGTGTTGCCTTGAGCTATGGGCACTTTGCCTAGGTTCCATTTGCTCGCAGGTTTCGTGGCTATAAAGCCTTGACCGCCACAGGTGTGTGGGTCTATTGAGATCATTTTGGAAGCTTTGCTCCTTGTTGATGGTACAACAATAGAGAGGGAATCAGAGCAGGTTCAGGTGTGGAGAGGGGGGACAGGGGCCCAAGGAAAGAGAGGAGGCAGCGTCTGACAGGAGCATGTGGGGGCCAGGTCAGTCGTGGTGGAGTGATCTGTGGTTTCAAGGGACAGGAGGGGGCCAGGGTGCTAGTCCCCTGGCCCTGCAGGGCTTTGGACTGGGCCCAGGACACACACCTGCAACCGGCCAGCGGGCTCTCCAGCCGTGGGTGGTGGTGACGAAGCAGGGCCTGTCTGCCTAGGGCAGCGCATTGCTGGGCTGGGAGGAGTCCCACTTGCAGCTGTGTCCCTCCGAGTGCATACCTCTGCCTTCCCGTTCAGCAGGGTAGGGCTGGGGCAGCGAGCCCAAGGTCAGAGCAGAACACTTTGCAGGATGACAGGTGGCACAGTGGGGTACAGCCTGTGGGCAGGATGGCAGGAGGACCTGCGCCCCAGCAGACAGCTACACCAGCGCCCAGCTTCACCCTGTAGTTAGCTGATAGGAGTCTAGTTGTGGGGCAGGGGGGAGGTCCAAGTGTCCTGAGAGCCCCTCCTGCCAGTTTGTTTATTTATTTGTTTATTGAGAGAGAGTTTCACTCTGTCCCACGCTGGAGTGCAGTGGCGGGATCTCCACTCACTGCAACCTTCACCTCCCGAGCTCAAGCAATTCTCCTGTCTCAGCCTCCCAAGTAGCTGGGATTACGGGTACATGCCACCACACCTGGGTAATTTTTTTTTTTTTTTTTAAGTAGAGATAGGGTTTTACCATGTTGGCCAGGCAGGTCTCGAACTCCTGACCTCAGGTGATCCACCTCAGCCTCCCAAAGTATTGGGATTACAGGTGGGAGCCATCGCACCCAGCCTCTTCGCCAGTTCTTGTCCGCTTGATGACACTTATCTGAGTTTTTAAAACATCCAATCCTTTAGTCTCACAACTCTGTCTCTGAGAAGTCTCTGTCCTAAAGATACAGGATAAGAATGATCTGCCAGTCACAGTGGCTCACAATCCCAGCACTTTGGGAGGCTGAGGCAGGAGGATCACTTGAGATCAGGAGTTTGAGATCAGCCTGGCCAACATGGACAAACCCCATCTCTACTAAAAATACAAAAAAATTAACCAGGCATGGTGGCGGGTACTGTCATCCCAGCCACTAGGGAGGCTGAGGCAGGAGAATTGCTTGAACCCGGTAAGCAGAGTTTGCAGTGAGCCAGAATGCACCACTGGACCCCAGTCTGGGTGACAGAGTGAGACTCCATCTCAAAAAAAAAAAGATCATTGTAGGGCTGTTTTTAATGGCAAAAAGTTGGAAGCTAATTGTCTAACAATTTTCATCTGTGTAAGAATATTATTTGCTTTTTTTTTTTTTTGAGACGGAGTTTTGCTCTTGTTGCCCAGGCTGGAGTGCTATGACGCCATCTCAGTTCACTGCAACCTTCACCTTCTGGGCTCAAGTGATTCTCCTGCCTCAGCCTCCCAAGTAGCTGGGATTACAGGCATGTACCATCACGCCAGCTAATTTTGTATTTTTAGTAGAGAGGGGATTTCTCCTTGTTGGTCAGGCTGATCTCGAACTCCTGACTTCAGGTGATCTGCCCGCCTCGGCCTCCCAAAGGGCTGGGATTAGTAATCTCAGCCCTTTGGGAGGCTGAAGTGGGAGGGTTGCTTGAGGCCAGGAATTCGAGAGCAGCCTGGGCAACATAGCAAGACTCCATCTCCCCCCACAAAACATAAAAATTAATTGGGCAAGGTGGCACTCGTCTGTGGTCTCATCTACTTGGGAGGTGGGAAGATCACTTGAGCCCAGGAGTTGGAGGCTGCAGTGAGCCATGATCAGACCATTACCCTCCAGCCTGGGTGACAGAATGAGAGCCTGTCTCTAAAAAAAAATTAAAAATTAGGCCGGGCGAGGTGGCTCACACCTATAATCCCAGGACTTTGGGAGGCAGAGGCAGGTGGATCATGAAGTCAGGTGTTTGAGACAAGCCTGACCAATATGGTAAACCCCGTCTCTACTAAAAATTAGCCGAGCATGATGGCACATGCCTGTAGTCTCAGCTACTCAGGAGGCAGAGGCAGGAGAATCTCTTGAACTCAGGAGGCAGAGGTTGCAGTGAGCCGAGACCGTGCCACTGCACTTAAGCCTGGGTGACAGAGTGAGACTCCATCTAAAAAAAAAATTAGCCGGGCGTGGTGGCATGCACCTGTAATCCCAGCTACTCAGAATGCTGAGGCAGGAGAATCACTTTAACCTGGGAGGTAGAGGTTGCAGTGAGCTGTGATCGCACTGCTGCACTCCAGCCTGGGGGACGGAGCCAGACTCTGTCTCAAAGAAAAAAAAATTAAAAATTAAATACAGCTTTACCGATCGGGTTAAAGTCCCCTTCAACTCTTACTCTCAATTCAGATTCGAATGTCACTGAGGTCAGTGCCAGTAGTGGATATGCTGGATATGGAGAATGCGGAGAGCTTGGGTTTAGCATGGCTTGGGTCCAGGCTGGGCCCACTTCCCACTGCACATCCTTGCTGTTGGCTGTTGGTCCTGTGCCTGCTGCCTTGTGGTTTTTTGTTAGCTGCAACACCTCCAGCCCTCAAGTCAGCATTCCAGGCCTGGAGACGGGGGAGGGGTCAAGGTTCCAGGGCCAGGCCAACTCGTATAGAGTTTTGTTTGTTGGGGCTAAAAAATTTGCTTCTTATGAAAGCAAAAATGCACTGAATATGAATGTACAGTTGAACAGTTCTTGTAGAGCATCCTTGCAGCCACCCCCCCAGACACAGAAACAGAACGTTGATGCCCAACGACTTCTTAGTCGAGGCTCCCTCCGGCCCCCCACGTTGACTTTTCTGGAAGTCACTGCCTTGCCTTGCCTTATAGTTGTACCGCTAGTGTTTACAACACTAGGGGTTGTTTCCATGTCGCTGTCTTGTTCTCCATGCTGCTCCTATCCTCTTGGTGACATGTCCTAGCCTTCTTTCTTTTTTCTTTTTTGAGACAGAGTCTCTCTCTGTCACCCAGGCTGGAGTGCAGTGGCGTGATCTCAGCTCACCGCAGCCTCCACCTCCCTCATTCAAGCGATTCTCCTGCCTCAGCCTCCCGAGTAGCTGGGATTACAGGCACGTGCCACCACGCCCAGCTAATTTTTTTTATTTTTAGTAGAGACAGGGTTTTGCCATGTTGGCTAGGCTGGTCTCAAACTCCTGACCTCAAGTGATCCACCCACCTTGGGCTCCCAAAGTACTGGGATTATAGGCATGAGCCACTGCATCTGGCCATCCACCTCGCCCAGCCCCTAGCCATCTTTCCATGCAGACATATGGAGTAGCCACCTCTGTCTGGGGAATCCGTGGCCGTGCCATGCTGGGGTCCTACCCCCTGGCGGTGGCATCGGAGGCTCATAGCACTTCCCCCACCTAGGTTGCCAGAGGAGGCCCGCCACCGGCGGGTGTTCGAGATGGTGGAGGCGCTGCAGGAGCACCCTCGAGATCCCAACCAGATCTTGATCGGCTACAGCCGAGGCCTCGTTGTTATCTGGGACCTGCAGGGCAGCCGAATGCTCTACCACTTCCTCAGCAGCCAGGTAGGCAGTGCCCGGGACATGGCAGGCGCCATGTTGCTCTCCTGGGCCCCACATGGCACGTACATGTTGTGTGCAGAGGCATGGGCTGCAGGCGATGGGAAGGCTGCCTTGGTCCCAGCCTGCTGCCCTCTCTCCCTCTCCTCCTCCATAGCAACTGGAGAACATCTGCTGGCAGCGGGATGGCCGCCTGCTGGTCAGCTGCCACTCCGATGGCAGCTACTGCCAGTGGCTCGTGTCCAGCGACGCCCAGCAACCAGAGCCCCTCCGCAGCCTTGTGCCTTATGGTCAGTGTTTCACCTGCCAGGCAGGGCCCACCCCCAGTGCCTCCTGGATTCAGGTGCAGGATGCTCAACTCAAGCAAACTCTGGGGCCAGAAGGGGAAAGGCTTTGTCCAAAGCCACACAGCAGGGTTCCTATCAGCCAGTTTCTTGGGAAACTTCTAGAGCAAGAGTCCCAAGCAGGTCTACCATGTGGGTGTGGGCATGAGCTTGAGGGGTCTGTGCCCGTGGGGGACTGACGCTTGTCTGAGAGCTGGAGGATCCGTTCAAGCTGATTCGTTTCCTTGCAGGTCCCTTTCCTTGCAAAGCTATTACCAAAATCCTCTGGCTGACCAGCAGGCAGGGGTAGGTATCCCTGCTGGTCCTTTTCCCTCTCCAGAGCCTTCCTGGAGAGCTGGAAAAGGCTAGAAAGGTCACTTAGGCCTCTGCTTGGGAAGACAGTGCCTAGTGAACACTCTCAGGTCCCACGTTGGGGTCTTGGACGCCAGGGAGGGGAGAGCGGGTGGATGCTATTCATGTCTCTCAGCAGCCCAGTTTCAGCCAAGTTCATTCCTGCTCCTTCCTTCTACCCTCCCAGAGAGACGGTGTTGAGCTGCAGGTCTCAACCCCCTTTACTGGCAGCCCTGTTTCTTGAAAATCACTCTGGGTGATGTTTAAACGGAACCGGGGGGGAGTACCCAGCTTGAGGCAGGAGTGGCTGCCGAGACTCAGAGCCCCCAGCCTGGATGCTCCCACCTTGCCCCCAAGTTCTCCTGGGCTGTTGCAGTTGGAAGGAGATGGGGTCCAGCTCCACCTGCTCCTGGGGATCTTGACTGAGTGATCTCTTTGATCGCCGGCCTGTGGCTTTGAGGCCCTGCCGGGAGCCCCAGCCCACCCCTGCTCCTCTGTGCCTGCCAGGTTGCCCTTCATCATCTTCCAGGGCGGCATGCCTCGGGCCAGCTACGGGACCGCCACTGCATCTCAGTGGTCCACGACAGCCAGCAGACAGCTTTTGACTTCACCTCCCGGATCATCGACTTCACTGTCCTCACAGAGGCAGACCCCACAGCTGGTAGGAGAGCTTCGGGAGTGGGGTGCCCAGGGTTAGGTATGGGAGGCGTGGGGCAGGTCCATCAGTAAAGAAAGGGCCAGGTGCAGTGGCTCCTGCCTATAATCCCAGCGCTTTGGGAGGCCAAGGTAGGAGGATCGCTTGAGCCCAGTCATTCAAGTCCAGCCTGGGCAATGTAGGGAGACCCCTGTCTCTACAAAAAACAAAAAAAATTAGCCAGGTATTGTGGCACATACCTGTCTACCAGCTACTCAGGAGGCTGAGATGGGAGGATCACTTGAGCCTGGGAGGTGGAGGTTGCAGTTAGCCAAGATCATGCGACTACATTCAGCCTGGGCGATGGAGCCAGACCGGGTCTTTTTTTTTTTTTTTTTTTTTTTTTTTAAAGACAGGGTTTCACCATGTTGGCCAGGCTGGTCTTGAACTCCTGACCTCAGGTGATCCGCCTGCCTTGGCCTCCCAAAGTGCTGAGATTACAGGTGTGAGCCACCACGCCCAGCCCCACTGAGTCCTAAAAAAAAAAAAAAAAAAAGATGGGCTGTGCACCGTTGTTCCTAAGCCTGCCACTGTCCTGTCCTGAGTCCCTTAGCCTCACTATACCCCAAGGTGGGGTGTCACCAAGGCCTGCAGCTCCTTTCTCTGCCTCCCTGCCACCCTCCCCAGCTGGAGACCCAGCCCGGCCATACCTCCTGCCCGCCCTGGGCTCTCTGCCCTTTCCAGACTGGAATGGAACTTAGCCCACAGGGGGCTGATCTGGACTGTTGGATTTAACACCCACCTGGCTGAGGCAAGAGGGTCCTGGCTTAGGGATGGCAAAGCCTGCCTTCTGGGCAGGGCAGAAAGTGGCTGTGCGGCCTCCTGGAGTTCCAGCAGGACCGGCAGAGCCCTGAGTCAGCCTCGTAAATAGTGTGACAGGCAAGACCAGAAAGGGCTGATGTCGAAACCTGGAGAGGAGGCCTGCAGGAGCTCCAGGAGGGAGGGCCCTCTCCTAAGGACGCCAGCCCGAAAGGGCCTGAGGCCGAAAGTTGAGGGGGCGGGGCTGCTCAGGACACCTGCTCTGTGTTCTCATGGCCTCTTCCCTGTTCAGAGGAACCCCAAACCTGCTTTTCCTTCTTTCTTAGCCTCTCTTCCCTCCTCACACCCTGGATGCTGAGAGCAGGGCCCAGCTCCACTCTTTCCACAGCACTCGGGCCACAGTGGCACAGAGCGGGGGCCTCCTGGGCTATGGTGGCCACGCTCCCTGGGCTGAGTTAACCTGATTCCCAGGGGAAAGGTCAGGAAGGGAGGGGGAGAAACTTGCTGAGCTACAAATTCAAGACTGCTGGGCTTTCTAGGACAGGCCACCTTCCTGCAATTATCCCTCTGTGTCCCTAACTCCCCACAGTCCCACAGGCCAGGAGATGGGTGCCTAATGAGGGGTGCTCCCCCTCAGATGAGATGTGGGCACCCTTAGGCTCCCACGTGGTTCTGCCATGCCAGGTTCTTACCCAGCTGTCCCTGGAAGCCTTTCCTATTTAATGAGCAACTGCTACGTGCCACGCCCTATTCTAGAAACTGATGAGGTCCCTGTTCCCATGAAACAGATCTCAGTTTGGGGACAGAGTGACCAGGTTGCCAAATAACGTCAGAAGTAAGAAAAAGCCAGGCAGAGGACAGCAGCGCTGGTTTAGACGAGGGTTAGCAAGTCCTCCCTGATAAGGGGACATATTTGCGTAGATACGGGAACAATCTGAGAGAGGGCTCGCCCTATAGGGACCTGGGGTGCAGACTGAGCTGGGAGAGCTCTTGGCTTGCTCCATTGAGGTAGGGGTGGAGGAAGGCCAGCATGGCAGCGGAGATGATGCCAGATGTGGCCAGCGCTGGATCGTATAGAGCTGTGGAAGCACGGTCAGGACTTGGGTTTTATTTTGAGGGGAGATTAGGGCCCCCAGCAGGGGTGTCATGACCTAGCCTCTGCTCCAAAAGGATCTGTCTGGCTGCCATGTGAGGAACATGGAGTGGAGCAAAGACGGGAGCCCCGTGAGAGTCGAGGGAGAGCTGACCTGGGCTTAGGCTTCGGTGTAGGCCGTGGGGCTGGCAGGAGGTGGCTGGGGTTACACTGTCTTTTCTGACATTCAGCATTGAGGGGCCAGGTCAGGGCTCATAGACAGTTTCTGTAAAGGGCCGGGTAGCTTTCTTCACCGCAGCTACTCAGTGTAATGCCATTGCAGAGCAAATGTAGCCACAGACAAGACAAGGGGCGGATCTGTGTTTCAGGACAACCGTATTGACAGGAATAGGCAGGAGGCCAGATTTGGCCCTCGGGCTGTAATTTCTTGGCCCCTTGTCTAGGGAGAGGAGTGAAGGGAGGAGAGATCACTCAAGGATGACGTGAGGGTTTGCTGGGAGCACCAGGAATCCTGGAGAAGGCAGTGGTGAGAGGGTGCGGCAAGCTCAGCTGGGTGGGAGTCAAGTTTGAGGACTTAATCTCTCCTCTGAACTCCAGACGCGTAAGGGAGATGCTGAATAGACAACTGGGGTTTATGGCTCTGGAGTTCAGAGGAGAGATCGGGAAGGCGTCTGTTTGGAGTCTTCCACGCAGAGATGTGTGAAGGCTACTCAGTGATTTTGAGATTTAAAGAAAAAAATGTTAGAGAGAGATGTGAAACCAGGGGCCCTGATGAAGCTTCCCAGGTGGTGAGGAAGCCAGAAGAGAAGCCACGGGAAGGCTGAGCCCGGGGCACCCTCTGGCCTTAGAGGCCTGGCGCTTGGTGGTGATCTGGCCAAGAACACCTGGGAGCATCCAGCGGGCAGCAGACCCCAGAGGAGCAGGGAGGACAAGCGCTTCAAAGACGCAGTGTCAGCCAGGCGTGGAGGCTCAGCTGTAATCCCAGCACTTTGGGAGGCTGAGGCGGGCAGATCACCTGAGGTCAGGAGTTCAAGACCAGCCTGGCCAACATGGTGAAAGCCCATTTCTACTAAAAATACAAAATTAGCCACGTGTGATGGCACATGCCTGTAATCCCAGCTACTCAGGAGGCTGAGGCAAGATAATCGCTTGAACCCACAAGGTGGAGGTTGCAGTGAGCCGAGGTCGCACCAGCCTGGGTGACAGAGCAAGACTCCATCTCACAAAAAGATTAAAAAAAAAAAAAAGGCTGGGCAAGGTGGTTTATGCCTGTAATCCCAGCATTTTGGGAGGCCAAGGTGGGCAGATTACTTGAGCCCAAGAGTTCAACACCAGCCTGAGCAACATGGCAAAACCCCATCTCTACCAAAAATATAAAAATTAACCAGGTATAGTGGCTCACACCTGTGATCCCAGCTACTCGGGAGGCTGAGGCAGGAGGATCACTTGAAGAGGTGGAGATTGCAGTGAGCCGAGATCACACGACTATACTCTAGCCTGGGCAACACAGTAAGATCCTGTCTCAAAAAAAAAAAAAAAGGAGAGAGAGAGAGAGAAAAAAAAGAAAGGAGGCCGGGCGTGGTGGCTCATGCCTGTAATCCCAGCACTTTGGGAGGCTGAGGTGGGTGGATCACAAGGTCAAGAGATCAAGAACATCCTGGCCAATATAGTGAAACCTCATCTCTACTAAAAATACAAAAAGAAAAAATTAGCTGGTCGTACTCCAGCCTGGGCGACAGAGCAAGACCCTGTCTCAAAAAAAGAGAGAAATGATTTTATCATCCAGTGCATGTTTATTGAGTGCTAGCTGGAGCCAGGCCTGAGTGAGTTGAGGTGATTGCATGCAGTAAGAAAATGCCACCCCAAGCAGCTGGTGTGCTGAAGACCAGGCTTGCTGCTGCCTGTGGGGGAGAGGCTGGGCAGGCGCATCTGAGCAGGGAGCAGGCCCCTTGGAGGAGGAACCAGGGAAAAGGGTTGGCAGGCACAGCTCCATGCCTCTGGGATGCCTGTCCTGGTTGGGACCCTGCCTTCCAGCCAGGTATGCCCCCCCACAAGAGTCCTGTGCCAGGTAGCTCTCAGCCACTTTGCACACAGAGGCAGGGCTGCTGCCCACACCTGCTGCCCTCCTGGAGTGGAAAGGCTTTGCTCAAGCAGCCAAGAACAGGGCTTTCTGGATCTGCAGATGCCCTGGCTCCCACCCTGGAGCTTCTGATTCCACAGGGCTGGGCTGCTTCCTCCTGGCCCCAACCCCTGATCCTTGGCTTGTACCCCAGCCTTTGACGACCCCTACGTGCTGGTGGTGCTGGCTGAGGAGGAGCTGGTGGTGATTGACCTGCAGACAGCAGGCTGGCCACTGGTCCAGCTGCCCTACCTGGCTTCCCTGCACTGCTCCGCCATCACCTGCTCCCACCATGTCTCCAACATCCCCCTGAAGCTGTGGGAGCGGATCATCGCCGCCGGCAGCCGACAGAGCTCACACTTCTCCACCATGGTAGGTCCAACCCTGGCCCCAGCCCCAGCCCCAGCCCACCCCCCACTCCCACCCCCACCCCAGACCAAACTCTCCCATGGACTTCTTGGTCTCTTTTCTCTAGGAGTGGCCGATTGACGGTGGCACCAGCCTGACCCCAGCCCCACCCCAGAGGGACCTGCTGCTCACAGGGTAGGGGACTTCGATGCCTTCCTCTTCCCAGCAGGATATGTGGGGTGGGAGCAGAGCCCTGAGGTGGACGAGCCAGCCCCTGGGTGCCCCGGCTGGCATCCCTCTCACACCCGGCAGGCGGGCTCTGCCCACAGGCACGAGGACGGCACGGTGAGGTTCTGGGATGCCTCGGGTGTCTGCTTGCGGCTGCTTTACAAACTCAGCACGGTGCACGTGTTCCTCACCGACACGGACCCCAACGAGAACCTCAATGCCCAGGTGGAGGATGAGTGGCCCCCACTCCGCAAGGTGAGGCCAGAAGCCTGGGAACAGGAAGGGTGGAGACCAGCTGGGTCCCACCCCCGATGGCCGCTCACAGGGCCCCTCTCCTTCGCCAGGTGGGCTCCTTTGACCCCTACAGTGATGACCCCCGGCTGGGCATCCAGAAGATCTTCCTCTGCAAGTATGGCGGCTACCTGGCTGTGGCAGGCACGGCAGGGCAGGTAGCAGGCTGGGCCAGGGAGGCGGACTCGGGGGAGGAGTGATGGGTGACTGGGGGCAGCAGGGACAGGAGCCAGCCACCTGCCTGACACACATTCTGTGTCCTGTGCTCTTCCAGTGGATGGAGGTGGCTTAGTCCTCTTGGTGGGAGGTCCCTGGGATGGTTGTTTCTTTGCAGAAATCAGCATTAAGGGCTGGGCCAGGCACCGTGGCTCACGCCTGTAATTCCAGCACTTTGGGAGACCAAGGCAGGCAGATCACCTGAGGTCAGGAGTTTGAGACCAGCCTGGCTAACCCCATTTCTACTAAAAATACAAAAGTTAGCCAGGCGTGGCGACTCGCACCTGTAATCCCAGCTACTGAAAGGCTGAGACAGAAGAATTACTTCAACCTGGGAGGTAGAGGTTGCAGTAAGCCCAGATTGCAACACCGTGTTCTAGCCTGGGCAACAGAGCAAGACTCTTGTCTCAAAAAAAAAAAAAAAAAGAAAGAAGGGATGGGGTTGGACAGAGGCCTCTGGCTCTGCTTGAGCCCTGGGTCTTGGCCTGGGTCCTGGCTCCTCTGCTGTCCCCACTGGTAGCATCCTGTGGCCCTACTGTCCCTTTGCTGAGGGTCTGCTGAGCTGCCTGCCATCCTGCCCAGGTGCTGGTGCTGGAGCTGAATGATGAGGCAGCGGAGCAGACTGTAGAGCAGGTGGAGGCTGACCTGCTGCAGGACCAGGAGGGCTACCGCTGGAAGGGGCACGAGCGCCTGGCAGCCCGCTCAGGGCCTGTGCACTTCGAGCCTGGCTTTCAGCCCTTCGTGTTGGTGCAGTGCCAGCCCCCGGCTGTGGTCACCTCCTTGGCCCTGCACTCTGAGTGGCGGCTCGTGGCCTTCGGCACCAGCCATGGCTTTGGCCTCTTCGACTACCAGCAGCGGCGGCAGGTCTTTGTTAAGTGAGCAGGGCGGCTGGGACCTGGGCTGGGAGAGGGGCCCACGAGGACCCCCAGGACCTGGCCGCACTGACAGCCTGCCATCTCCCCAAGGTGCACACTGCACCCCAGTGACCAGCTGGCCTTGGAGGGCCCACTGTCCCGCGTCAAGTCCCTCAAGAAGTCCTTGCGCCAGTCATTCCGCCGGATGCGACGGAGCCGGGGTATCCAGCCGGAAGCGGCCCCCGGCTGGCACCCCAGGAGAGGTGAGGACCTTGGTGAGGCTGCAAGTGGCCATGCGCCCAGGTTCAGCTTAGAGCAGCCAGCAGGGGGGCCACACAGCCCCTGCTCCCCCAGGCTTGCGGGGCTACAAACAAGACTAAGGATCCAGGCTGCATGAGTTTGCCACCATGTGTCACCTCTGACAGGTCCCCCTGCTTCTCTGTGCCTCACCTTCCCCAGCAGAAAGGCAGTAACTGTAACGCTTACCCTACAGGCAATCCCCAGTAAGCATTAGTGATTTTCTTTTTCTCTCTACGACATGCTGGAGGCCCAAGCAGGCTCCCCTCAGGGCACCTCCCACTTGGACAAGGGTCCCCCTAGACGCAGGCCTGGCAGGTGGCTGGCATGGCTGTGGCCAGCCTTCCGATGCAAGGATCAGCATTGAGCAAAGCACTGTCCCTGGGGAGGGGGAGGCCAGAGCTGACCCTCAGGCTAGCCACCCACCACAGGTACAGGAGGGGGAGCGCCAAGGCTGAGCGGCCGGGCCTGCAGAACATGGAGCTGGCGCCTGTGCAGCGCAAGATCGAGGCCCGCTCGGCAGAGGACTCCTTCACAGGCTTCGTGAGGACCCTGTATTTTGCTGACACCTACCTGAGGGACAGTGAGTGGCCAGCCTGCGGTTGGGGGGGTGGGGGGCAGCAGACACCTCCTGACCTGGGAGCATGTGGGGGCTGCTGCCTGCCTGGGTGGTGGGACCTAAGACAGTTTCCCCTTGTGAGCAGGGGCAGACTGCAGTCTCTGCCTGCCTCCTCCCCCTCCCCCTGCCCGGGCCTTGAGTCAGCTTGCTTTGGCTTCCTATCCAGGCTGTGGCATCCTTTAGAAGCCTGGTCTCAGACCCGTCACTCAGCCTTTCAGGGCCTCAGCTTGCCCCTCTGTAAAATGAGGGGAAAGACAGCTTCCTCCTAGAGCAGCTGTGACAATCAGGGATGGCAGAGCCTGCTGGTCCCCAGAGGGCATGCCTTGCCCTGGCGGGTTCTCCCCTGCTGTATCACAGCAAGGGCTGAGCTGACCCAGGATTGGGGACCTCTATGTTGGGGCCTGTGTGGTTGTCAGAGAGCCTTCCAGCCTCTCCCAGGAGGGAAAACCTGGGAATAAGCCCTGGTCCCCCAGCTCCACCTGTCTCCCATGCCAAGGATCAGACACCCAAACACGGCTTCTTGGCAGGCTCCCGCCACTGCCCCTCACTGTGGGCTGGCACCAACGGGGGCACCGTCTATGCCTTCTCCCTACGTGTGCCCCCGCCGAGCGGAGAATGGATGAGCCTGTGCGGGCAGAGCAGGGTGAGTGCTGGGCAGGGAGAGCGGAGGGTGCTCGGGCTGCCTGGGCTGGGGCCGGGGAGTGGCTCCAGCCCCACACCCCGCTCCTTCCCATAGCCAAGGAGATCCAGCTGATGCACCGCGCGCCGGTGGTAGGCATTCTGGTGCTAGATGGACACAGCGTACCCCTTCCCGAGCCCCTAGAAGTGGCCCATGATCTGTCGAAGAGTCCAGACATGCAGGGAAGCCACCAGCTGCTCGTCGTGTCAGAGGAGCAGTTCAAGGTGCCACACGGGCAGTGGCGGGACTCCCCCGGGACTCTTGGGACATCCAGGAGGCTCGGACCTTGGGCACAAATGATGGCTGGGCCTCAGGCTTGTTTGCAGTTGGTGTCTGAGGGGCCGCAGAAGCACAGAAAATAAGGCGGGGAGGGCTCGTGTGAGGACGCTGAGGCAAGACCTATGTCTGTAGAAGGGATAAAATCGAGACGGGCCCAGGCGCGGTGGCTCACACCTGTAATCCCAACGCTTTGGGAGGCCAGATCACAACGTCAGAAGTTCAAGACCAACCTGGCCAACATGGTGAAACCCTGTCTCTACCAAAAATACAAAAAAAGTTAGCCCAGCATGGTGGTGGGCACCTGTAATCTCAGCTACTTGTGAGGCTGAGGCAGGAGAATTGCTTGAACCCTGGAAGCAGAGGTTGCAGTGAGCTGCGATCATGCCACTGCACTCCAGCCTGGGCAACAGAGCAAGACTTTGTCTCGGAAAATAAAATCCAGACAGGGAATTCAGTGACCTCGGCATCCTCCCAGACTGTGCATCTGAGAGCCAGGTTTGCCAGGACACCGGGAGGCATGGGGGAGGGCTGGGCCCAGCAGCAGCAGCAGCAGCATGGGGCAGGAGAACTGTGGTTTGGCCGTGGGCATGAACGACCACCCCGTGTCCACAGGTGTTCACACTGCCCAAAGTGAGTGCCAAGCTGAAGCTGAAACTGACAGCACTGGAGGGCTCGCGGGTGCGGCGGGTCAGCGTGGCCCACTTCGGCAGCCGTCGAGCCGAGGACTACGGGGAGCACCACCTAGCGGTTCTCACCAATCTGGGCGACATCCAGGTGGTCTCACTGCCCCATCTCAAGCCCCAGGTGCGCTACAGCTGCATCCGCCGGGAGGACGTCAGCGGCATCGCCTCCTGCGTCTTCACCAAATACGGCCAAGGTGTTCGAGCCAGGCTGGGCAGGGTGGGGGCCCGGGCACTGCAGGGGCAGGGCGGGAAGGTGGCCAGGGTTGCTGTGGCCACAACCAGACTGGATGGGCCTTAAGCGTAGACCAGGCTGCTAGCGCTGCCCCCACTCCCCAGGCTTCTACCTGATCTCACCCTCCGAGTTCGAGCGCTTCTCTCTCTCCACCAAGTGGCTGGTGGAGCCCCGGTGTCTGGTGGATTCAGCAGAAACCAAGAACCACCGCCCTGGTAACGGGGCAGGCCCCAAGAAGGCCCCGAGCCGAGCCAGGTGAGTGAAAGGGCTGGAGGCCTCTCCCGCCCCTCCCTGCCTTCTCTGAGATACCCTGAGGCTCCCACTGCTGCCTGGCCGGAGGCACCTCCCCCACAGCTCAGCCCACCCTCCCAGGCCCCGGCTCTCTTTGCGTGCCCCTCGCCTCCATGCAAGCTGGCAGTCCTGGGCTGGGCTCAGTTTACCTGCCAGACGCTGCTGCTTAGGGCAGGTCTCGCCAGTTGACTTTGTTCTTCACGGGACCAGGGCTTTTGGAGCCAGGAAGGGAGCCCAGTATGCCCTGATTCTCACTGTCTCTCCCCCGACAGGATCTCAGGAACCCAGAGTGATGTCAAAGGTAAGACAGGCCTCCTGGGCCCATGCACTCCTGGGCCACACCCAGGCCAGACCTGGGGCTGGACAGGAGGGAAGGGGTCCCAAGTGAGCAGGTAGTGTTCAGGCTGGGAGTAGAGACAGCATTCCTTCCAGCCCTGCGCCCTGGGCTTCCAAATCCCGACCTCAATGAGGAGAGAGCTGGGCGGAGGAGGGCCTAGGCAGGCCTCCCTGACCCGCCTCTACCTTCCAGAGAAGCAGCCGGGCCTGGCGATGGAGCGCGCTCTGCTGAGTGATGAGAGTGAGTTGGGTGGGCGAGGGTGGGGCTGGCAGAAGGCGTGGGGAAAGGGGTCAGGGTCAGGGAGGCTGGGCAGATCTATCCCGAACCCTTGGTGAAAGGGGGCGGAAGGGCTGTGGCTGGCCACCCGAGGGCCTCAGTGGGCCTCTGTTCCCACCTGGCCTGCAGGAGTCCTGAAGGAAATCCAGAGCACACTGGAGGGAGACCGCGGGTGAGGCACCACTCAGGCTGGCTGGGGTGGGCCCAAGGCTCTGCGAGGGTCCCAGGGGAGCGCTGAGAGTGGAGGTCCCCTGAGGTCATGACTCCCCCTGCCTTTGCCCTGCAGGAGCTGCGGCAATTGGTGTTCGCCTTGAGCGGCCGTGGAGTGCAGCCTCCGCAATGGCGAAGGTGGGGGCTCTGGGCTCCGGTGCAGCTGCTGGACGTGCTGGGAAGGGATGGGAGAAAGAACCCCGCCCCGCCTCCCCTGGGTCCCACAGGCCTGACGTGTGCCCTGATGACCTGGAAAGCACCATGTCTGGGCTCAGGGTGGGCGACTGGGGCACCCCGTCCTGCCCAGAGTGATCCTGAGCTGTCCCTCTCTTTCCTTCAGTAGAGTGAGTAGCTGGGCGTCCAGGCTGCGCGATGAGCACACACTACTACTGATGGCCTTTTGGGGGTCCCTGCCCCAGCAGGAGAGGCCGGTGCACAGGGCCCCACCAGGGGCTGGGGGCACCCCGGCTTCCACTCTGCAGCTGCTCCGGGCCTCGGGGAGAGGAGAGACCCTGGCCCCTGGGGCTGCCCCCTCCTGGCCTCGTCTGTCTGGGTCCTTTGGTCAATGTTGCACAGTTTTTATGGCTCCCATCCCTTTTTGTAGTAGGCTGGATTTTAAGTTATAAATTTTAACTGCCTCTGGGTGAAAACGTTTTTAATAAACACCTATTACCTCTTCACTCAACTGGTCCACCTACTTTAATATTTCAGTTGTGGGCCGGGTGCGGTGGCTCACGCCTGTAATCCTAGCACTTTGGGAGGCCGAGGTGGGTGGATCACCTGAGGTCAGGAGTTCAAGACCAGCCTGGCCATCATGGTGAAACCCCATCTTATTAAAAAAAAAAAAGAGAAAAAAAAAAAAGATATATATATATATTTCAGTTGTGTAGATTTTCCATGTAAATGTAAAGTGGGAGCCAGTACCTTGCCTGTCCCCCGAGGCTCCAGCCCTGGCCTGGGCCGCGTAGGAGAATCTACCTTGGAAGTCATGTGACTCAAACGGCGCTTAGTCGTGTCTGAGCTGGCTGTGCTTTCCTCTCTGGGAACACATGGCAAGCACGAACCATCCTGAGTCTATCTGACTTGTATCCCTGGGGGTCCTAGCCACCTGTGGCTGGCCTTTCCCTACTGTCAAGAGGGGAAGGACACCCACAGTATCTCAGACCTGGTGGCTTCCTCCAGACAGCAGAGAGGACCGTGGGGTGCTGCTGAAGATGAAGGGAGGTGGGGGTGGTACCCCAGGAGAAAGGCCTTCCCCCAGGGGAGGGGCTGGGTTATTTTGATTGGACACGGGCTGGCTCTTTATTCACTGGTCTTCACTGAGCACCTGCTGTATGGCCAGTGCCTAGGGTTCTTGGGGGTCTGAGACAACTGTGGTTCCTGCCACAGTTAGGGCTGGTGGTCCTCAGTGGGCACCGGTGAGAAACGCACCTGGGGGGGTGACCTGAGAGAGAACCAGGGATTGGCAGGGAGCGTGGTGGGCGGGCAGACTGTTCCGGAGAGAGGACAAGAGAGGTCAGCAACACTCCAAGGACTCGCTCGCCCTGGGAGGCGGTGGAGAGCTGAAGGTGGCGGAGAGCTGAAGGCGGCTGGCAGGCAGGGCCGAAAAGGAGCCCAGACTACGAAGGCCCAGTGAGGGCCAGGTGCTGTCGTGTGTGACGAGTGACTGCCCTGCCTGAGTGGAGAAAGGGCCATCAAGAGGAGCTGGGCACCAGGTGTTCCATCCGGCCATGTCCAGCTTGAGATGGCCAGGTAACCACCCCTTGTGTCCCCTCAGGAGGGTGCAGAAGGACTTCTGCGATGACCAACTCGAGGACTATGAGGGATGTGGGGGAGCAGTTCCCCAAAGAGAGAGGAGTGCCGTGTTGGAAGAAGTAGGGAAGGGATGATGCCTGGCAGAGACCAGCCACAGGGGTGGGGGACACCTGCTGAGACACCTGTATTAGTCCCTTCCCATACTGCTATAATGAACAAGAGCTAAGCTGGGCGCGGTAGCTCACGCCTGTAATCTCAACACTTTGGGAGGCCGAGGCGGGCGGATCACCAGGTCAGGAGTTTGAGACCAGTCTGGCCAATATGGTGAAACCCTGTCTCTACTAAAAATACAAAAATCAGTGGGCGTGGTGACTCACACCTGTAACCCCAACACTTTGGGAGGCCACAGTGAGCAGATCACCTGAGGTCAGGAGTTCGAGACCAGCCTGACCAATATGGTAAAACCCTGTCTCTACTAAAAGTACAAAATTTAGTTGGGCTGTGGCAGTGCGTGCCTGTAATCTCAGCTACTCAGGAGGCTGGGGCAGGAGACTCACTTGAACCTGGGAGGTATACGTTGCAGTGAGCCGAGATCAAGCCACTGCACTCCAGCCTGGGTGATAGAGGAAGACCCTGTCTCAAAAAAAAAAAAAAAATTAGCTGGGCATGGTGGCGCTCACCTGTAATCCCAGCACTTTGGGAAGCCGAGGCGGGCGGATCACAAGGTCAGGAGTTTTGAGACCAGCCTGACCAACATTGTGAAACCCCGTTTCTACTAAAAATACAAAAATTAGCTGGGTGTGGGGGCATGCTCCTGTAGTCCCAGCTACTCAGGAGGCTGAGGCAGGAGAATCGCTTGAACCTGGAAGGCAGAGGTTGCAGTGAGCCAAGATCGCGCCACTGCACTCCAGCCTGGGCAACAGAGTAAGTCTCTGTTTCAAAAATAAATAAATAAAAACGACCAACCTGGTCAACATGGTGAAACCCTGTCTCTACTAAAAATGCAACAATTGGTGCACTCCTGTAATCCCAGCACTTTGGGAGGCCGGATCACTGGAGGTCAGGAGTTCAAGACCAGCCTGGCCAACATAGTGAAAGCCCGTTTCCTCTAAAAATACAAAAATTAGCTGGACATGGTGGCAGGTGCCTGTAACTCCAGGAACTCGGGAGGCTGAGGTAGGAGAATCACAAACCTGGGAGTTGGAGGTTACGGTGAGCCAAGATCACACCACTGCACTCTAGGTTGGGCAACAGAGTAAGACTCCATCTCAAAAATAAAAAAAAGATAATGGTGATAATGCAAGTACCAGTGAATCAGAAGAAAAGGGCAGAACCTGCACTTCTGTGGCACAGAGGAGCCTGGTGGCCACAGCACAGGTCTCGCTGATGAGATTGAACAAGAGATCCAAAACACACAGCCCTGAAAAGATCAGGAAGACTTCGAACATGGACTTACTTCCATGCTCATTCCAGCTGAGCTTTGAGCTTTGAGCTTTGCTGTAAGTACGCTGTGCTTCGAAGTATTAGCTAATGTTGGTTTGCGTATTTCAGTTTAAGAAAACATTCTCTTACTGGGAGTGTGAGATGAACAATTTTTATTGATGGGTGTGCACAAATGGAAGGACGTGGTATCCTCCTCTCTTGAAAGTGAACTGGAGGAGGCTGGGGTCCCCACAGCCACCCAGGGGCAAGGCGATGGTGGTGGTGAAATAGAGGCATTGGGGGGGTTGTCTTGACCAGGATGGCTGCCAGATGGGAGGAGGTGAGTGAGTGTGAGGGCTACCCGTTGCCTCCAAGGGCTGGGGAGGTGAAAAGCAGTAACTGGATTCATGGTCTGGAGATTTATTTATTTTTACTTATTGGTTTTTTAGAGACAGGGTCTCTATCACCTAGGCTGGAGTACAGTGGCATGATCATGGCTCACTGCAACCTTGACCTCCAAGGCTCAAACAATCCTCCTGCCTCAGTTGTCCGAAACGATTACAGTCATAAGCCACCGAGGCTGGCCATGGAGATTGATTTATTTTAGAGACAGTCTTGCTCTGTTGCCCAGGCTGGAGTGCAGTGGTGTGATCACAGCTCACTGTAGCCTGGAACTCTTGGGTTAGAGCAAACCACCCAGTTGCTGGGCCCACAGGTGCACGCTACCAGGCCTAGATAATTTTTTTTTTTTTCAAGACAGAGTCTCACTCTGTCACCCAGGCTGGAGTGCAGTGGCATGATCTTGGTGCACTGCAACCTCCGCCTCCCAGATTCAAGCAATTCTGCCTCAGCCTCCTGAGTAGGTGGGATTACAGGTACACACCACCACGCCTAGCTCATTTTTGTATTTTTAGTAGAGATGGTGTTTTACTGTGTTGGCCAGGCTGGTCTCAATCTCCTGACCTTGTGATCTGTCCGCCTCGGCCTCCCAAAGTGCTGGGATTACAGGCATGAGCTACCGCATCTGTCTCAATTTTTAATTTTAATTTTATTTTATTACTAGTTTTTTTGAGACAGAGTCTTGCTCTGTAGGCCAGGCTGGAGTGCAGTGGCATGATTTCGGCTCACTGTACCCTCCACCTCTTGGGTCCCAGTTCGAGCAATTCTCCTGTCTCAGCCTCCCAAGTAGCTGGGATTATAGGCACACACCACCACGCCCAACTAATTTTGTATTTATAGTAGAGATGGGGGTTTCACCATGTTGGCCAGGCTGGTCTTGAACTCCTGACCTCGTGATCCACCAGCCTCGGCCTCCCAAAGTGCTAGAAATATGAGCCCCACCGTGCCTGGCCAATTTTTTGTTTTTAAATTTTTTGTAGAGACGGGGACTCCCTATATTGTCCAGGCTGGTCTCAAATTCCTGGTCTCAAGTGATACTCCTGCCTCAGCCTCCCAAAGTGTTGAGATCATAGGCATGAGCTGCCACACCCGACCAGTCTGGAGATTCAGATGTGAGGGTCTCGGGCATTCAGAGTGGTGGAGACCTGGTGTTCATTTAGACTTTGAAGCCAGGCGGATCCAGCCCTTGAACACTGGCTTTCCCATGACTGGCTGCGTGACCTTGGGTGCATGACCTCGCTCCTAGTTGACTTATCTGTAAAGTGAGGGATAATAATAGGACCTGCCTCAGAGGGGTTGTAAAGGATTAAATGAGAGCCCGTAAAATCACACAGCACCTGACTCCTAGCAAACACCCAACCATAGGAGGCGAAAGTTAATGTGGAGGGTGGGTGAGGCCAGGAGAGAAGGAGCTGGCTCCAGAGGGAGGGAGTGGAAGGAAGTCTAAGCAGGGCTCGGCACACAGCCCCAGGGAGGAGCTCACTATATACTGGTTAGCAAAGCAAGCAAAGGAAGGCAATGGGAAAGTGGGAAGCAGAGGGGAGAGCCAGGCTTGGGGGTGTGGCCGATCTCCCCCTCACCCATGTCAAGATTAGCCAAGCTGTTCCCTGAAGGTCATAGAGCCAGGAGGTGGAGCAGTGCAGCTGTGATGGGGGGATGAAGGCTGTCTGGTTCTAAAGCTGATTCCCGCAGCGGGGATGCGGAGCTCCACAGTGTGGGTTTGGCAGAAAAGTGGGTATCAAAGGCCAGAGGGCCTGGGGTTGATCCGCAATTCCTTATTTACTGGTTATGTGTTCTTAAGCTACTGGGTTTTTTCTGAGCAGTCTTACTCTCGCCCAAGCTGGAGTGCAGTGGCAGTGATCTTGGCTCCCTGCAATCTCCGTCTCCCAGATTCAAGCGATTCTCCTCCTCAGCCCCTTGAGTAGCTGGGACTACTTGGTGATAATGCAAGTACCAGTGAATCAGAAGAAAAGGGCAGAACCTGCACTTCTGTGGCACAGAGGAGCTTGGTGGCCACAGCACAGGTCTCGCTGATGAGATTGAACAAGAGGTCCAAAACACACAGCCCTGAAAAGATCAGGAAGACTCCGAACATGGACTTACTTCCACGCTCATTCCGGCTGAGCTTTGAGCTTTGAGCTTTGCTGTAAGTACGCTGTGCTTCAAAGTATTAGCTAATGTTGGTTTGCGTATTTCAGTTTAAGAAAACATTCTCTTACTGGGAGTGTGAGATGAACAATTTTTCTTTTGAGATAGAATCTTCCTCTGTCGCCCAGGCCGCAGTGCAGTGGCGCAATCTCGGCTCACTGCAACGTACACCTCCTGGGATCAAGGGATTCTCCTGCCTCACCCTCCTGCCTCACCTTCCTGAGTAGCTGGGATTACAGGTGCACACCACCACACCCAGCTAATTTTTGTATTTTTAGTAGAGATGTTGGTCAGGTTGGTCTTGAACTCCAGACCTTGTGATCCTCCCGCCTTGGCTTCCCAAAGTGCTGTGATTACAGACGTGAGCCGCCAAGCCCAGCCTGCCAGTGAAGATCTTTTAACTAAACGTGTTGTAATTTTGTTGACACTCCTCTCACACCCATTCTCCAACTGGGCCTTTGGAGCCAAACTGCCTGAGCTGGCATCCCAGCTCTGACACCCCTTAGCTGTGTGCCTCCGTGGTATGTATCATCCCTAGAATAAACATCCTGATAGCACCTTCCTCTTACAGTGCTTTCAGGATTAAATGAATTCATAGAAAAGTGCTTAGGACATGCGTGGCACATAAGAAGGCTGAGGTGCTAGCTGTCTGCTACTAGTATTGTCATCGTTTATCCAGGGCAAAACAGTGAGCTCTTTCTCTATGCTATCTTAATTTTTTTTGTTGTTTTTTTTTGTGGGTTTTGTTTGTTTTTTTTGAGACAGGGTCTTGCTCTGTTGCCCAGGCTGGAGGGTGGTAGCACAATCACAGCTCTCTGCAGCTTCCACCTCCCAGTCAATTGATCCTCCCACCTCAGCCTCCCAGGTAGCTGGGACTACAGGTGTGTTCCACCATGCCCAGCTAATTTTCTTTCTTTCTTTCTTTCTTTTTTTTTTTTGAGATGGAGTCTCAGTCTGTCAACCAGGCTGGAGTGCAGTGGCACAATCTCAGCTCACTGCGACCTCTGCCTCCCAGGTTCAGGCGATTCTCCTGCCTCAGCCTCCCAAGTAGCTGGGATTACAGGCATGTGCCACCATACCCAGATAATTTTTGTATTTTTAGTAGAGATGGGGTTTCACCATGTTGGCAAGGCCAGTCTCAAACTCCTGACCTCAAGTGATCCGCCCACCTCAGTCTTCCAAAGTGCTGGGATTACAGGCGTGAACCACTGCGCCTGGCCTCCAGCTAATTTTTAATAATTTTTTGTAGAGAGGGGACCTTGCTGTGTTGCTCTGGCTGGTCTGAAACTCCTGGGATCAAGCAATCCTCGGCCTCTCCATTGCTGGGATTACATTTGTGAGCCTCCATGCCCCACCCACTGTGCTATAAGATACAAACCAATTGTGCACAAGTCACAGGAGAAAAACTCAGCAAATCCCCACAAACTGAACAAACAGGCCGGGCGAGGTGGCTCATGCCTGTAATCCCAGCACTTTGGGAGGTCGAGGTGGATGGATCATGAGGTCAGGATATTGAGACCAGCCTGGCCAACATGGTGAAACCCCATCTCTACAAAAAATACAAAAATTAGCTAGGCATGGTGGAGCGTGCCTGTAATCTCAGCTACTCAGGAGGCTGAGGCAGGAGAATTGCTTGAACCCGGGAGGCCGAGGTTGCAGAGAGCCAAGATCTCGCTACTGCACTCTAGCCTGGTAACAAAGCTAGACTCCTCAAAAAAAAAAAAAAAAAAAAAAAAAAAAAGCTGGACGAGGTGGCTCACGCCTATAATCCCAGCATTTTGGGAGGCCATGGCGGGCGGATCACGAGGTCAGGAGATTGAGACCACATTGGCTAACACGATGAAACCCCATCTCTACTAAAATTAAAAAAAAAAAATTAGCTGGGCATGGTGGCATGTGCCTGTAGTCCCAGCTACTCAGGAGACTGAGGCAGAATTGCTTGAACCTGGGAGGCAGAGGTTGCAGTGAGCTGAGATCGTGCCATTGCACTCCAGCCTGAGTGACAGAGCAAGACTCTGTCTCAAAAAAAAAAGACTGAAGAAACAGCATCACCCATATCTCAGGGGTTCCCTGTGTCCCCTTTGAGTCACTACTGACCCTGGGGGGGACCACTCTGTAAATCACTTTGCCTGTTTTTGCACTTTATATAAGTAGAATGCAGTGGATGCTCTTTCATGCCTGGCTTCCTTCACTCACCGCCATGCTTGCAAGGTTAGCCACATTGTTGCTGACAGCTGTAGACAGTTCTCAGTGCTGTGCACTAATCCACCGGGTGAATACCTTGCCCATGTTCTGCTTCTTGCAGGAGAAACGGGTGCTCAGAATGTCATTGCCTTTGCCCCCGTAGTGCTGGTGCTGGGGGAGTACAACTTGTGGACATCTACAGGCTGAGGTTACCCGTGAGCTTGGTGTAACAACTGCCTCCCTCTCCAGAAAGCTGCTTCCTTGAGAACGCAGACTGCAAAGGCCAAGTCACTGTCAACTTGTTGCCAAACCAGGCCTCTGGGCTGTGAACAGCCCTCTTGGGCAACGTGGGCGCTGGCAACAGCTGCACCCAGGTCTGAGGCTGGTTCTAGGAGGTGTGCAGAGAGATGGGTGTAAGGCAGGCATGGGCTGATGAGAGCATTCCCAGGGAAAGTGCTGCAGCCTAGAATGTCATCTCCCCTGCTCTGTGCTGAGTTCTGCTCCTGGTGAGGAAAGACCACAGCAAGCTGGCCAGTGGGGGGCACGGGAGTCAGGTCACAGGCCCAGTCTGGACGACCCGTCTGGCTCCATCGTGGGTCCCCTGAGCCTGCCTCTGCACAGCTGCCTTGCCCCAGGGCCCTCAAGTGGCCTCACAAATCCTGCCCAGGTTTAACAGTCCAACCACCAAGAAACAGTCCTGAATGGGCAAGGTGGCTCACACCTGTAATCCCACCACTCTGGGAAGCCAAGGCGGGTGGATCACTTGAGGCCAGGAGTTCAAGACCAGCCTGGACAACATGGTGAAACCCCGTCTCTACTAAACATACAAAACTATCAGGACATGGTGGTGCACGCCTGTAATCCCAGCTACAGGCTGCTGAAGTGGGAGGATTGCTTGAAACCCGAGGCAGAGGTTGCGGTGAGCCGAGATCGTGCCACTTCACTCCAGCCTGGGCAATAGAAGGAGACTCTGTCTCAAAAAAAGAAACAGACCTGCTCACATCCAATAGAAAGACGGGGAAGGGTGAGAAAGGACAGGTTCCAGAAATGGAAGCAAAGTGGCTCTCAGAGCTGGAGAGCTGCTTATTTTCAAGGAGAAATGAACTTGAAGAGGCACTGAGTTTGTTTTTATTTTTATTTTTTTTTGAGACACTGTCTCACTCTGCCACTAGGCACCAGGCTGGAGTGCAGTGACACAATCTCGGCTCACTGCAACCTCCGCCTCCCGGGTTCAAGCGATTCTCCTGCCTCAGCCTCCTGAGTGGCTGGGATTACAGGCATGCTCCACCACACCTGGCTAATTTTTGCATTTTTAGTAGAGACGGGGTTTCACCATGTTGGCCAGGCTGATCTCGAACTCTTGACATCAGATGATCCGCCCGCCCTGGCCTCCCAAAGTGTTGGGATTAAGGTATGAGCCACCTCGCCCAGTCAGGATCCACTTTGGATGTAAAAACTTATCAATAAGGAATTGGTTCAACCATGGTGCATTTATCTGCAAGGAAGGAGGGAGGAAAGAAGGGAGGAAAGCAGACTGGGTCTTTTTTTTTTTTTTTTTAAGACGGGGTTTCCCCATGTTGGTCAGGCTGGTCTTGAACTCCCAATCTCAGGGAGGGAGTTGAACATCCGCCTGCCTTGGCCTCCAAAGTGCTTGGATTACAGGCGTGAGCCACCATGCCCGGCCAGACTGGGTCTTTATGGTATTATTTTGAAATCACCAGGTTACGCTGTTAGGCAAAAAATGTAAAGTGGAGACCCCTGAGCTAGATAAGCTGCCACTTATGCTAAATGGGGAAAATGTAATATTTGCTTTTCTAGCATGGAGAGCTTTGGAAGGAAATACAGAAATGAGTAACCTCAGGGGAGCACTGAGTAGCTGAGGGTCAGGAATGGGAGACTTTTACCTTGTGATGTTTGGATGTTTGAATGATGTGAATGTATTACCTGTTTAAGAAATAGATATTTTTAAAACACACACACTGGGGCAATCGGGAATTTATGGGGTGTGGTTCTGTTCCACGACTCCAAGGAGGGACACAGGCATGTTTTACACCAGCTCAAGAGGTACATTTATGTTTTACCCACTTTTTGGTAAATTGTATTCCACAATTGAAAAAACAAAACCCCTAACGACGCACGGAGTGCTGCTGTGTGCCAGGTAAGCCTGGTCCCAGTCCCTTGGAACCCCCAGGAGGAAGAGGCCCAAACAGGTTCTGTGACTCCTTCCCTGCTGGGCAAGCACTGAGGTGGAAGCGGAGCATCAGCCCCCTTAGTCTGGCGCGGTGCCAGTCTGGCCTGGCTGGCAGCGCCTCCCGGCGGCACGGTTCCCCCCGTCCCCAGTTGCGGCGTCTCCTCTTTCCTGGGCGCCTCTGCTTCATTGTTGGCCGAGGGGGTCAGGACCCGCCGCCTTCTGCATTATTGATGTTCCTGTAAGGCGGGCGCCCGGGGGAGTAGAAGGAGCCTGTAGCCCCCGCGAGAGCAGAGCCGGGGTGGTGCACTGCGCAGAGGGTCACCGCGGGAGGCCAGATCCCCGGGGAGGGGAGAGGACCTGGGCCCCGGGAAACCCATCTCCTCTGGGCCAGCCATGGGCAGGAACCAGGGCAAAGCATCCCAGCGCCTCGCGAGACCCGGGAGGCCGGCTTCACGGGAGCAGGAGTCGGGGTCAGCCAGCGCGGACAGCGCGCCCCGCTGCGAACGCAGATATGACCGCGGCCAGGCGGATAAGGCGAGACCGGCCGCCGAGAGCGCCACCGTCGGAGATCAGGGGACCGCTGGTGGCCGCAAGAAGCCTACGGCGGCTGCAGAGAAGAACGGCGGCTGCAGACGGCCAGGGGCTAGGTCGCCCCCGGAGGCCCAGGAGAGGCAAAGCAGTGCGCGGCGTCAGGGACGCGGGCCCAGGGACGGCCGCGGGGGGGCGCCTGGAGGAGGGGAGCCTGTCCCGAGAAGAGCGGGGCGGCCGCCGCAGGAGGAAGGGGAAGGGGCGGGAGTCCTCGGCTCTGCAGGACCACCGGGCGCCCAGGAGCCTCTATGGGGACACGTCGGGCGGGGACGGAGGCAGCTCCTGTCCGGACAGCGAAGCCCGCGAGGCCCAGGAGAGCGGCAGCCAGCGCGGCAGAGCCCCAGAGCTGCGGCCCACGCCGGAGCCTACGGACACGGGCTCGGAAGGGACGAAAACCGGGCCGGAGTCAGCGCTGGACCCAAGCAGCGACGACCTGGACAGCGACGGGCCCCGGGCACATCCCCGGAGCCCGGAAGGGTCGTCGGGGGCGGGGCCCCTGGGAGCCAGCAAGCATTCCGGGGGGGACTCCGACTCGAGTCTGCTGGGGAGCCGGACCTGGACCGGGCCCCCGGGGAGCCACGGCCTCCAGGACCTTCGAGGGCAGCTCGTGGTCTCCTCGGGACACTGGGCCGGCCCAGGACGCGAGCGACAACCGGGCGCAGCGGGGCGCCGAGCCAGAAACAGGGGGAGAGCTCGACGGCCAGGGCTCCGAGCCTCCAGGTTGGAAAGGCTTTGGGGCCGGTGCCCCTGGCCGCAGGCGAGGGCGAAGCGGGAGCCGCAGCGGGAGCGGCGCCAGAGGAGCCAGCCCCGCTGGCGTCCCCTCCTGGCGGTCCGCAGGCTCCTCGCGAGGCCCCCGCCAGGCGCCGCTTCCCAGGTCGTGGGCCCCCGCCGCTCTGGCCTCAAGGAGCGGCTTCTGCGTGTAGCGCGAACCCTGGGCCTCCTGAGCTGGCTGCGGCTGCGGCTGAAGCTGAGGCCGCCAGAGGGCGAGGGCCTGGGGGCGGGCTCACGGGCGAACGAGGGGCGGGGCCGCGGGAAAGCGGACGAGGGGCGGAGCCATGGGAGAGGAGGCGAAGGGCGGGGCCGCGGGAAAGCGGATGAAGGGCGGGGCCACGAGAGAGGGGACGAGGGGCGGGGCTGCGGGAAGGCAGACGATGGGCGAGGCCACGGGAAAGCGGATGAGGGGCGGGGCCAGGGGGAGCGGATGAGGGGCGGAGTCACGAGAGAGGGGACGAGGGGCGGGGTCACGAGGGGCGGGGCCACGAGAGAGGGGACAAGAGGCGGGGCCGCGGGAGAGCGGACGAGGGGGCGGGGCCGTGAGCCCGGGCTGCGGCGCGGTCTAGCGTTGCGCCTGGCGGGCTTAGCAGGGCTTAGGGGTAGCCCGACGGCTCCCCCTGGCGGCCGCTCGCGCCCCCTGCAGGTCCCGACGAGCCCAGTCCCCGACGACCCTTTCTACCAGGAGGACGGGACTCCCGATCCCAAGTTCGCGGTCGTGTTCCCCCAGGATCCACAGGGCAGGGAGGGCGTCGAGCAGTCACAGCTCTGGAGAAGCGTCCGCCGATGTCCCCACGGGGGGAAGGCCGAGGTTGGCCTGGTGCAGGAGCGTGGGGGGCACAGTGAGGGGCGCAGGGCGAATGGGGAAGGGGTGTCCTGGCCTCACCCGGCTCCCTCCTCGCCCCGACTGCCCCCCACGGGCCTTCGCTCGACGAGAGCGGCTCCAGCAGTGAGACGGAGTCGGAGACCCTGGACGACGAGCCCCCGGTGCACTGGGCGCAGGGCTCCGGCCCCCTAGAGGGTCCTGGGCTTGGCGCCGCCGTGCTGCTGCCCCGGCTCGTCCTGGAGACCCGCCAGCAGCGGGAGGGGAGACCTGGGCCCGCGCGGGTCCCTGAGGGAGCGGTGGGAGCCCGAGGATGAGGCCGAGGCGGTGCTGGAGCGGGATCTGGAGCTGAGCCTCGGGCCGGGCCTGGAGACGCCGCCCTTCCCCCGGTGCCGAGGTCAGGAGCCTCGCAGACGGCCTAGAAGACGCTGAGGACCTGGCCCGGCTGCGGTGAGCGGGGCACGGTGCCAAATCTGCCATCCCTGGCTCACAGTTCCTCATACCCCACCCTGCCTTCATCTTTATGAATTGCGTGGAGACCCTTATTGAATCCTTAGAAGGATGGGCTTGAACCCTTCTGGCAGGAAGGGGCAGGTGAGGGGCCACAGATGCTACTCCCCCAGGACCGCCTTTCTAATTAGTACAAAGATTCCCTCGGGTCAGCGCCAGCCCTGCTTGTAGCCTCCCAGTTACTTGACAGCCCAGCCCCTATTTTATGGATCAGGCTCTGGGAGGTTAAATGATTTGCGGGAGGTGTCCCTGCAGTGGGTGGCAGAGCTAACCCACAACCTCCTGCAGCCACAACCTGTTGTCTCCACAGGCTGGTGTGTGACAGCTCTGTGCTGCTGTGCCTCAAGAAGAGATTTCACCTGGGCCGCATCTATGTATGGGGGGCCATGGGGAGGGACAGTGTGCTGGGATCCCCCTTTCCTCTGGGGCAGAGGGCTCCCCAGCACCCCTGGAGCTTCTCCTTCCTCTTCCTCCTGGGCTGGGCAGTGAACCCTCTCTGGAGCCCTGCAGAGCAGGGCTGGGGGACTGGGCTCCATTTGCATCCCCCCTGCTCCCTCCACCACTGATAAGAGCTTGTTTTCCTCCCCAGACCTTTGGGGGGGCCCCTCCTGCTCGCTCTGAACCCCCACCGGCCCTTGCCTCTCTTCTCGCCTGAGGTCCAGGCCAGCTACCACCCAGGGAAGGCTCCCAGCACCACCCCGTATGTGACTCTGCCCCACTGACCCTCTGCTCACCTCCCAGGCAGCCCAGTCCCTGCATGTCCCCTTGACTGGGGTCCCAGGGCCTGTGAGCACCTCTGCTACACCTCGGAGGGTTCCAGGTCCCCATGTCTGGCAGCCTTCTCATCTCCCTCAGGCACATCTTTGCCATCGTGGCATCAGCCTATGACCTGGCTCAGAATACTGGGCAGGACCCCTGCATCCTCCTGCGGTGAGTGGTGGCCGTCCTGCATGGCTGAACCCACGGGCCACACTGAGGGTTGGTGGGGCAAGGCTGAGGTCTGCACTGGAAGCTACTGGTCCTCTCCACCGCGGGGCTATAGTTCTGGGCTCCTCAGGCTGAGCTCCCAGCTGAAATCATCGCATGAGCCCCTGGAATCTGAAATCTTGGGGACTTTCTTCTGTTGGGTCTCTCCCTGCCCTGGGTCTATCTTTCCTCATTTCTGGGGGTCTCTCCAGGCTAGCTGTCACTTCTTGGTGGCACATCCCACTTCCTGGGTTCAGTGGGGTGGTCCTACATGCCCCTCCCTGGAGACCCTACCAACCAACACACCTTAGCTCTTCCCAATGCAGTGGGCACAGCGGCTCAGGGAAGACGGAAGCCGCCAGAAGATCGTGCAGTTCCTAAGCAGCCTGGAGCAGGATCAGACGGGGAACAGAGGGTGTCAGGTGAGGGCCAGGCTACAGTACCTCATGGGCTGAGCTGGCCATCTGTCCTTCCTCCAGGGGACAGCTGACCATGTCTGAGGGACCATCTTTCTCCTTTCAGCCAGGAGAGGGGTGGTCTACAGGCCTCTGGTGTCTCCTGGGGTCAGCTGCAGGCACTGCTCTTTCTGATGTGACTGACGCCTCCCTGAACCTGCCCCTAGCTGGGATGCCTGCTGGTGGGAGCTACTGTTGCCCAGGGATGCTTGAACGCCCCCTCCCTGTACAGGTGGAGGATGTGCTGCCCATGCTCAGCAGCTTTGGCCACGCCAAGACCACCCTCAATGCCAATGCCAGCCGCTTCGGCCAGGCCTTCTGCCTCCACCTACAGCGGTGAGTGGCAGGGTTACAGGGGCACCTATGATCACTTACCCTTGCTGGGTCTTTGGTCTGCTTCCCTGGGGTCCAGCCCTGGTGGGGCTTCTTCTGCCTGGGGCCCCTGGGTGGTCCTGCATCCTGGGCACTCCCACCAGTCTTCTGTGCCCACAGAGGGGTCATCGTGGGAGCCTGTGTGTCTCATTATCTACTTGAGACCTCCAGGGTGGTGTTTCAGGTAAGGGTGGCCCTTCTGTTCACCCCTCCCCAGTTCCCAGAGTAGGAAAGGCAGAGGGGGGCCACTCACCCCCCCAGGCCACTGAGTCCCTAAGCCAGTCCTGCCCCCAAGGCCCAGGCTGAGCGGAGCTTCCATGTCTTTTACGAGCTGCTGGCAGGGCTGGGCTCCGTGGAGCGGGAGCGGCTCTCTCTGCAAGGACCAGAGACTTACTACTACCTCAACCAGGTAGGGGGTGCCCTTGCGGTGTGGCGGGGGAGAAGGCCTGCCCAGAGAAGGATCTTGGCCCAGAGGTCTGAGAGGCAACTGGAGTAGAGGGAGGCTGTGGGGGGGGCTGGCCCTGCCCCCTCACCCCTGCTGTGCTCTGCAGGGCCAGGCCTGTAGGCTCCAAGACAAGGAGGATGCCCAGGACTTTGAGGGGCTGGTGAAGGCACTGCAGGGGCTGGGTTTGTGCCCGGAGGAGTTGAATGCCATCTGGGCTGTGCTGGCTGCCATCCTGCAGCTGGGCAACATCTGCTTCTCCTCCTCAGAGGTGGGCTCCCCCCGTGGGCAGGGGCCACCCGGGTTCTGGGTCTACAGAATCAGGGCAGTGGTGATGATACCAGACGCTCGTGTGTAGGAGACTAGAGAGCGCTAGGCTGCTCTGGAAAGCGGGCAGATCCCCCACTGTGTAGCTGCGAAAGCTGAGACCTGGAGCGCCTCCGTCTCTCCCATGTCTGCCACCCCTAAGAACATCTGGCATTAGATGAGCAGCTGTGGCCAGGAATGGTGGCTCACACCTGTGGTCCCAGCACTTTGGGAGGCTGAGGCAGGAGGATTGTGTGAAGCCAGGAGCTTGAGACCAGCCTATGCAAATAGAGAGACCCCATCTCTCTCCCTTTTTTTAAATAAAGGCTGGGCGTGGTGGCTCACACCTGTAATCCTAGCACTTTCAGAAGCCAAGGAGGGCTGATCACTTGAGCCCAGGAATTCTAGAGCAGCCTGGGCAACAGCACAAAACCCTGTCTCTACAAAAGTATCACAAAATTAGGTCCGGCGCAGTGGCTCACATCTGTAATCCCAGCACTTTGGGAGGTCAAGGCAGGCAGATCCCTTGATGTCAGGAGTTTGAGACCAGCCTGGCCAGCATGGTAAAACCCCATCTCTATTGAAAATACAAAAGTTAGCTGGGCGTGGTGGCGCGCACCTGTAATCCCAGCTACTCAGGAGGCTGACGCAGGAGAATCACTTGAACCCGGGAGGCAGAGGTTGCAGTGAGCCGGGATTGTGCCACTGCACTCCAGCCTGGGCATGAAACTTGGTCTCTGAAAAGAAAAAAATTAGCTGGGCATGTTGGCATGCGCCTGTAGTCCCAGCTACTGGGGAAGCTGAGGTAGAAGAATTACCTGAGCCTGGGAGATGGAGGTTTCAGTGAGCCAAGATTGTGCCACTGCACTCAACCCTGGGTGACAGTAAGACCCTGTCTCAAAAAAACAAACAAAAAAAGAGGTAAATAAGCAACTATTACGTGTCCAGCACTGTGTAAATCACCTTGCATTTGTTTTCTTTTCTTTCTTTTCTTTTTTTTTTTTTTTACATGAGCAAGGATTTCAGAAATCAATAGCATTTGTTTTCTAAGTTAGTCTGCCGGACAGTCTCCTAGCAAGGGTCACTGCTTTCCCTTTAACAGTGAGGCCCTGGGGGCAGGAAGGAAGGGGCCTGGCCAGAGCCATCTGAAGAGGGAAAGTAGGACTTGTTCCCAGGGCTCTGGGAACCAGAACCCGGCTCCTAACGGCCCAGATCCCCCTCATGTGACACATCTCCCCTTTGGGTGGCAGGGCCACTTGCCGGGCAAAGACCAGCCTGCCAAGGGAGTGTGTCTATTCCTGAAGCAGAGCTCTCCCTGTCGCTCCATCTCTGTGTAGCATGAGTCCCAGGAGGTGGCTGCTGTGTCCAGCTGGGCCGAGATCCACACAGCAGCCCGGCTGCTGCGGGTACCGCCAGAGCGCCTGGAGGGGGCTATCACCAGGAGGGTCACGGTGAGCCCGAGGGTCCTGGGGAGAGGGGCCCAGCTTGGCCAACCCGCAGGCTGAGTAAGCACCATGAGGGCTGCAGGCCTGACACACCAGCTGTGCCTCCTCTGCCGTCCAGGAGACACCCTATGGCCAGGTCTCACGATCCCTGCCCGTGGAAAGCGCCGTTGATGCCAGGTGGCCCTGGAGACTGGTGAGGGCCGGAGGAGGGCACAGGGCACAGCTCTATGTGGCTCACCCACCCATCGTGCCCACAGGGACGCCCTGGCCAAGGCCCTGTACTCACGGCTCTTCCACCGGCTTCTGAAGAGGACCAACGTGTGGCTGGCACCGCCAGAGGAGGGGAGGCAGCATTGGCACCATCACTGTCGTGGATGCCTACGGCTTTGAGGTCACCCCTTGGGGTGGGGTCCAGGACAGGGGGCGCTCATATAATTCAGATGGATTTCTGGGACCCGCACAGCTCCAGCTTTCCCTGGGGGCGCTCGAGAGGTACTTGCCTGTCGGGCAGGGCGCCTTCAGGGCTTCTTGTGCATCTGCTGGGCTGAGCCTGCTGGGTGGGGCGCAGGGATGGAGAGGAAAAGTTGCAGGCCTGCCTCTGGGGCTTTAGAATCTCTTGAGGACTTAGGCTGACTGCATGCCTTAGGGGGTCTCGCTTCCACTTATCTCCAGAGGATGAGGCCCCCGCCTCACACCCACATTCTTCCAAGCATGGCCTCTGCTCCCTTCTCTGGTCCCCAGCTGAGCAGCCTGGGCTGCCTGGGCCCAGAGTGACCCTGGCTTCTCTGGGATGACTGGGGCCAGCCCCGGCACCATCCTGTCCTCCTGCTGGGAGGAGTTGCTTAGTGCAGCAGACAGGAGCAGAGGCTTGGAGAGGTCCTGCCACTCACTAGCCGTGTGGCCCTGAGCAAGTGAATGAACGTGTCTGAGGTCCAGCATTCCCATCTGTAAAGTAGAAACCCTAACAGGGCCTGTCTTGTGAGTTTCATGAGAGAGCTGTGTGCTCCAGGGCAGCCATTCTGGCCCACTCTGGCTGGTCCTGCCTTTGGTGTGGCCTGTCCTGCCTGGCCTTGCGGACACAGGAGCCTCAAAGGCAGTGGAAGGTAGAGGCCCCAGCGTGGACCCGCCCACAGCCCCACCTCCCCCATCCCAGGCGGAGAGGGAAGAGGGAGAGTCCCTGCTCTGAGTCAGCAGAGGCTCTGCACCCCTTCACAGAGGATCCCACCGCCTCAGGACAGCCAGGAGGGGGCTGGAGGGAGAGGAGGTGGCCCCTGCAGTCAGTCCCTGGACGGGCGCTATCCATGGCCCGCTGTTCTGTCCCAGGCTCCACAGTGGGTCCTTGTGACTGTGCCCTCCCTACAGCTGAGTTTCTGTGTGTGTGTTTCAAAGGTACACAAGCTGCATGAGGCTTCCTAGTAGAGTGCTGAGGGAGCAGAGGAAGGCACCTGTAATCCCTATTAGAGGAAGGCTGGAAGGCTTCCCGGAGGCAGCAGCCTGGAGCCCTGCTCATGAGGATGCGGGACTCTGATAGCCAGGCTGATAGTTAGTAGGGAAAGGTGCCTTCCAGGCCACAGGATGGCCATGACAAGAGGCCTGAAGGCTCGCAGGAGTGCTGCAGCAGAGGGCAGGGGTGTGGGCGGATAGAGGGACGTGTGGCTGGGCAGGGCTGAGGTAGCCCGTGTGCTGTGCAGGAGCCTTTGGACTTGACCTGTTGGCTGCACAGCATCAGCCACAGGCATTACTCATCCCTGCGCCCTGGCCAGAATGAAGGAAGCCCCTGGGGTGGGCGGAGGGCACAGGCCTGTGTGCTGGCCCCTGCCAGTCCCATGTAACCTCCTCACTGCCGTATGCCCCCAGGCCCTGCGGGTGAATGGCCTGGAGCAGCTGTGCAACAACCTCGCCAGCGAGCGCCTGCAGCTCTTCTCCAGCCAGATGCTGCTGGCCCAGGAGGAGGTAAAGTGACTAGGCGTGGGTGGGGCAGGGGACACTCAGGCATTGCCCAGGCAGAGGCCGTCCTTAGTGAAGGAGAGTCGGGGGACTGAGAGCTCTACCCAGAAGGCCCCTTTCCATGCGACATCTCAGTCTTCTGAGCCTCATTCTACTATTGTATAAGATGGGAGGGAGGGACATCCTTGCTCCTGTGCAATAGCCAGATGCCGGCTGTTCCCAGGAGGAGTGTCGGCGGGAGTTGCTGTCCTGGGTGCCTGTCCCTCAGCCTTCGAGGGAGTCCTGCCTGGACCTCCTGGTAGACCAGCCCCACAGTCTCCTGAGTATCCTGGACGCCCAGACATGGCTGTCCCAGGTGAGGGCCAGGGCGGTGACCCCCCACCCAGTGTCGGGAAGAAGGAGTGGAGGCCCTGGGTGTCCAGGCTGTAGCTCGCAGAGCCTCCCAGAGGGGGATAAGGTTATGGGATCCAGAGACCCTGCCCACAGTTCGTCAGCACAGTCTGGGACAGCAGCATCGAAGGGGAAGAACCCTGGGCTCCTGCAGAGCTGGGTTCACATCTGGCCGGGCGTGGTGGCGTGTGCCTGTAATCCCAGCTGCTTGGGAGATAGAGGCAGGAGAACCGCTTGAACCTGGGAGGTGGAGGTTTCAGTGAGCTGAGATTGTGCCATTGCACTCCAGCTTGGACAACAAGAGCGAAACTCTGTCTCAAAAAAAAAAAAAAAAAAAGGGCCGGGCACAGTGGCTCACACCTGTAATCCCAGCACTTTGGGAGGCCAAGGAGGGCAGATCACCTGAGGTCAGGAGTTTGAGACCAGCCTGACCAAAATGGACAAAGCCCCTCTCTACTAAAAATACAAGAAAAAAAAAAATTAGCCGGCGTGGTGGCGTATGCCTGTAGTCCCAGCTACTCAGGAGACTGAGGCAGGAGAATCGCTTGAACCCGGGAGGCGGAGGTTGCGATGAGCTAAGATTGCGCCACTGCACTCCAGCCTGGGCAATGAGATCGAAACTCCATCTCAAAAAAAAAAAAAAAAGAAAGAAAGAATATGAAAAGTGAAAAATAACGGTCAAATAGTCCAATGTGTTATTGTAATAGTTCATCGATCACTGTTATATTAATATACACGTCCTCATGTACTGTATATTGATGTTTAACAAGTCACATGAATATATAATATATAATGTTCATTTATTAACGCTTATACATATGCAAAATCCTGTACTAGACAATTAACAGCATGTTAATTTATAAATGATTGCTTCTCCCAGTTCACATTTCAAAAGATTTTGCTAAAACTTGCCCCGAGTGAGTGTCTTTGGTTCCAAGGCCACTTTTGGAATCCCCCAGCATGGTTTTCCAGTGCTCTGCAATATCACTTAGGTCCATGTTATGTGACATGTACCACTTGATTCCAAGGTGGGTGCTGAGCCTGGAATTGTTACCCCAAACCCAAGTTCTCAATTGCATAACATTAGGCAAGTTTCCCTATGCACTTGCTGTGATATGTTCATTAGCTCAGTAAAATAACATTGAACCAAGTTACTTTTTGTTTTTACATTTAAAAAAAATAGAGATGGGGTCTTGCTGTGTTGCCCAGGCTGGTCTCGACCTCCTGGGCTCAAGCAAGCCTCCCACCTCTGCCTCTCAAAGTGCTACTGCACTTACTTTGTGTGTGTGTGTGTGTGTGTATGTGTGTATGTGTGTGTGTGTCTGTGTTTTAACTGACTCTATCATTCCCAACTGAGTTACTTTTTGAAAGTGATCTTTGAAAGACTTGTTTAAAAGCGCATGTGATTGTGGGACTATTCTCCCAGGAATGATTGCTAAATCTGTCCTAAAGCCCCCCATCCCACTTTTTTAAAAAGTAGTTATTTATTTATTTATTTTAGAAATGGGGTCTCACTCTGTCACCCAGACTGGAGTGCAGTGGCACTATCATAGCTCACTGCAGCCTCAAACTCATGGTCTCAATCAATCCTTGGACCCAGCTAATTTTTTTTTTTTTTTTTTTTGAGGCAGAGTTTGGTTCTTGTTGCCCAGGCTCGAGTGCAATATTTCAGTCTCAGCTCACTGCAACCTCCGCCCCCCAGGTTCAAGAGATTCCCCTGCCTCAGCCTCTCCAGTAGCTGGGATTACAGGCATGAGCCACCATCCCTGGCTAATTTTTTTGCATTTTTAGTAGAGATGGGGTTTCACCATGTTGGCCAGGCTGGTCTCGAACTCCTGACCTCAGGTGATCCTCCCGCCGCAGCCTCCCAAAGTGCTGGGATTACAGGCATGAGCCACCACACCTGGCCCCACCCAGTTAATTTTTTAATTTTTTGTAGAGACAGGATCTCGCTGTATTGCCCAGGCTGGTCTTGAATTTCCTAGCCCCAAACGATCCTCCCACCGCAGCCTCCCAAAGCGTTTGTTTTGGGGAACAAAGCCAAACCTACCCTTATAGTCAGTGTGGGCAGTACTCTTGCGCACCAGGAGAGGGCGCCATCCAGGCAGGGACAGCCTGTACAGAGGCATGATGGGAGCGCATGGCCCCTCTCCTAGGCCACAGACCACACCTTCCTCCAGAAGAGCCACTACCACCATGGCGACCACCCCAGCTACACCAAGCCCCGGCTGCCCCTGCCTGTGTTCACCGTGCGACATTATGCAGGGACTGTCACCTACCAGGTACATGGCCTCAGGGACAGGCCAGGGTGAATCAGCGAGGGCAACGTCCTCTCCCAAGCTGAGTCACCTGACAGCTGGGAGGAGTGGGTATGGGGAGGCCCCTTGCAAGGCCTGCACACCTGTCCCTATCTAAGCCATGGACCCCGCCCAGTTCTGAGCATGGCTTCCTGAGTTCTGGGTGACCATTATGGGGTCAGGGAGTGGAAGCCTTGGGACCCTCCAGGCAGTGGGCAGAGCACAAGTGTGACACCCGATGACCTTGACAGTTCACTTTGCCTTCTGAGCCTCCATTTCCTCACCTGTAAACGGGCATGGAAACCTATACTCTGGCACTGTGGTGAGGGTTAGATACAGTAACGTGGAGATGGCCTGGCAGGTGTCTGGCACATAGTAGGTGCTCACTGAATGGACTTCCCTTGCCCCTTCTGAGTTCTGTGTCTACCTACAAGCTGCACACCTACCCCAGTAGGAGAGGCACAGGGGTGGGGGTGGGATAAGGGAAGGACGGTAGGAAGAATCAGTTCTCCCTGGAGGAGGTGGCGCACACTGCTTGAAGAAGAAAAACTACAAACTACCCAGGAGTTACCCCCCCTCAAAAAAGAAATACAAGAAGTTAAGGAAAGCTAGGAAAGTGTAAGTCACAAAAGATTTTCAAATGGAGAGACAAGTGTTCCTGTCTAGTCAACCTACTGACCAGCATAGGTTCAAGGCCAGTGGGGAGAGTGTGGTGCTGCTGGGGACTGGACCTGTTCATGGGGTAAAATGGAAAGTCCGGTGACAGAGGCAAGACTAGGTAAAGGACTGGAAACTTGGCAAGGTGGCCTTTCAGGTCACTTGGGGGAGAGGGTGGATTCTTCTCCAAATCCAGCCTCCCTTCCTTGGTTCCTGCTCCCCCTCCCTTTCCCCCGCTTCTCTCCCCACCTGCGTGGTTTCTTGCAGGTTCACGAGTTTTTAAACAGAAACTGGGATCAGCTGCACCTCGCTACCAGCCTCGTCTCTTGCAGGTTCACAAGTTTTTAAACAGAAACCGGGATCAGCTGGACGCTGCCGTCGTGGAGATGCTTGGCCAGAGCCAGCTCCAGGTACCCCTGTCTGCCCTTCCAGGCCCCACCCGCTCCATACTCTGTCTCCCAATTCTGACCTCTTCCCCCTGGACACTCTTGGCCAAGGGCTAGCCCTCAAGCCCCTGGCACCTGGGGCCTTGGGCTGAGCTTGCCAGGATCTGGATGCTGGGGCTGGCCCACTCTGGCTCCCTGGGCTGCGGAGTGGATGGGCAGGCCCCGGTGACCAGCTGGCTTAGCCCTTCACCCCACAGCTGGTGGGCAGCCTGTTCCAGGAAGCAGAGCCCCAGTCCAGGGGAGAGCGAGGCAGACCCACGCTGGCCTCTCCGCTTCCAACAGGCCCTGGGGGACCTCATAGCCCGGCTGGGCAGGTAAGAACAGCGCCCGCCACACCAGACCCCAGGGAGTTGTATGGGCGCTGGTCTGTGCTCAGGTGACCTCTCATTCCCTCTCAGGAGCCATGTCTATTTCATCCAGTGCCTCAGTCCTAACCCTGGAAAGGTGAGCTCCCCAGCAGCTGGCCTCGGGGGGCTCCCCCGCCCCGCACCTCCTTCCTCACAGCTCCTGGGGACTCCAGCTGTCTTTGGCTCTGTCTTGTGGCCACAGCGTCCAGGCCTCTTTGATGTGGGACATGTGGCAGAGCAACTGCACCAGGCAGCCATCCTGGAGGCCGTGGGCACCCGCAGTGCCAACTTCCCCGTGCGCTTGCCCTTTGAGGCCTTCCTGGCCAGGTGGGGCCCAACACCTCGCGGCAAGACTGACAAGGAGGCCCCCAGGAGTGACCGGCAGCCCTGGGGGTCCTTCTGGGTGGAGATGGACTCACTCTGCCCAGAACTGGACCCAGTGCCCAACCCTCCCTCTCTCTCCTCGTCCTCTCCTCTCTCTCTCTCTCCCCCTTCCCCTTCACCATCCCTCCGAGCATGTGTGAGTCCTCCTCCTTTCTGCAAACATCTCCAGTGCTGATGCCTGGGCACGGGCGATGCGGTGGGAGCAGTACTTGCCCTGGGCGGGGCTCATGGTCTAGTGCTCACAGTAGCTGTCCAGGAAGTGCAGCCTGAAGCAGGGAGATGGGAGGGTGATGGAGTAAGAGCGGAGCTTTTCAGAAGGGCAGGAGGGGCGGGGTGGCAGGCCGGACTGGCAGGAACACCAGAGGCAACTCTGTTCCCAGAGTTCAGAAACCTTGAGAAAAGCTGGTGACATTGTCCGTTTTGTTTGCCCATCTGGCCTCTGGCTATTGACTAGATGCCTCTTGGGAATCCTCTGAAGGGCTGGAGTTTTTCCCAAGGACAGGGACAGAGGGGGCAGGTGGAGTCACTTCTCGTTGATGTCCAGGGCAGCTGGGCTGGCGGCTGCCTCAGAAGGGGAGGGGCCAGCTGCTAGGAGCAGCCACCAGGAGCTGTAGCCTCACCTCAGGGCTCTGAGGACCTCCTTAGTCTGTGATGGCCTTGGCAATGGGGACGGCCTGGCTGGGGACTGAGCCGAAGGCGGGCAGTAGGGATGGGTGTGCTCAGCCTTGAGTCAGATCCTGAGAAGCTCCAGGGTGGGGCACGTTCTGTCTCTGCCATCTGGAAACCTACCAGCTACAGCAGTTGTCACCTCCACCAAGGAGCCCGGAAGCTGGGTGAGAGGAACCTCCAGGTACAACTCTCCACCCAGCACAGACCAGGTCTGCTGATCTGTGCCATTCCCTGATGTACTGTGGCCTCCTGGGACCACAGACTGTCACCCACATGTCCCCCAGAAACTGCATAGCACTTGCTTCATACAGACTAACTACTGAGTGTCCATTGAGCTAGCTGGGACCACGATCCAGACCTGTGAAATGGCCTTAAACACTCCCCCAACCCATCCCTTCCTGCCATGCCCCTCCCTCCCTTCCACAAATTTGTCTTGAGACCCACTGTGCCGGGTGACGAGGAGACTGAGGCCTTGGGAACCACATTCCTGGTGCTCCCGTGGCCCAGAACCAGCCCTCGTGCCTCCACGGCACACCAGGCTCACCTGTCTTCCCCTGAGCTCCAGCGCAAAGGCCCTCCCTGTCCAAGTTCACTGTGGTGTCTCAGCGCCCAGCTGAGCGCCTGGCATAGAGCAGGCACCTTCCAAATTGTTGAATGATCTAGAAACAGGATGTCGCACAAGTGTGGAAGGAGTTCCTGGCTGTTCTGACCTCAGCTCCATCCTTGGAGCAGGTTCCGGGCCCTGGGATCAGAAGGGCAGGAAGACCTCTCTGAGCGGGAGAAGTGTGGTACCATCCTGAGCCAGGTGCTGGGGGCTGAATCACCTCTCTGTCACCTCGGAGCCACTAAGGTGGGTGGATATGTTCCTGTGTGCAGAGGGGCGGCATGAATGGGAAAGGAGAGATGCATTCTGGGCCAAAAGGGACACACCCAGGATTTGGGGTCTGTCCAAATGGTGGGAGACAGAAGGGCTGGGCAGCAGGCTGGCCCCAGCACCCCAGAAGAACAAATGGCTTGGCTGGAAGGGGAGGAGGCTGAGACCGGAGGAGGAAAGCAGGTGGGCCCTGGTCCTCGTGCCTGGCTGCAGCCCACGCCTCTGCCCACAGGTCCTGTTGCGGGGAGCAGGGCTGGCAGCAGCTGGAGGAGCTCCAGGCCCAGCAGCACTCCCAGGCCCTGCTCAGCCTGCACCGCGGCCTTCACACCTGTATCTCCAGCCAGCGTCTCCTGCTCCGGATGCAGGCTCGCGTTCGTGGATTCCAGGCCAGGTCTGCAGGCATTGAAGCCGGGGCTGAAGTAGGTGGGGTGAGGCTGTGGGCTTGTCCTCTAGGTGGTAGGGCAGGATTGGGGAGACATAGGGCCTCTAGGCAAATCACGCTGCCCCGGTGCCATCCCGTCGGCACTTGACTCCTTGATGGCATTCCTGCCCGTACCCACACAGCCTCTGCTTGAATATCTGTCACGAGAAACTCATTACCTGCTGAGGCCACCTGAACCTATGGTCCTGACTCCTTTATCATTCTGTCTTTTCTAGTCTGTTCTCTACCCTGTGGCAACAGTCATCTTTTCAAAGCACGAGTCATGTTGTGCAAGGCCCTGCCTACCTCCCCAGCCCGATTTAGGCCAGATCATCAGATCGGGGTTCGAGACCAGCCTGGCCAACATGGCGAAACCAGGGCTGATTTAGGCCAGACTTTTTTTGTTTTTTTTTTTTTTGAGATGGAGTCTTGCTCTGTCGCCTAGGCTGGAGGGCAGTGGTGAGATCTCGGCTCACTGCAACCTCCGCCTCCCGTATTCAAGGGATTCTCGTACCTCAGCCTCCTGAGGAGCTGGAATTACAGGTGCGTGCCACCTCACCCAGCTAATTTTTGTATTTTTAGTAGAGATGGAGTTTTGCCATGTTGCCCAGGCTGGTCTTGAACTCCTGATCTCAAGTTATCCACCCGCCTCGGCCTCCCAAAGTGCTGGGATTACAGGCATGAGCCACCACAGACGACCCTTGCTCTTCTTTTGAAGTGTCCTGTTCTTCCTCTGTTGTTTCTGTGAAGCATCCAGGGCTTCTCTAGTCCAGAGTCAGTTTTTACATGAATGTCCAGGCTTAGGGGATTCCAAGTGCCCGTCAGGAAGCAGAAGTTTGGACTCCTCATTTCGACCCCTCCCTCTCCCGGCCTCCAGGAAGCGGTGCCTCCGGCGGCGGGCAGCCCTGGGACAGCTGAACACCATCCTGCTGGTGGCCCAGCCCCTGCTCCGGAGGCGGCAGAGACTGCAGGTGCAGGAGCTTGGGGAGGGTAGAAGCCAGGCTGCCTGGGCTGGCCAAGCTGGCCAAATCCCAGCAGCATCTACCCTGCTGGCCCAGCCTCGAAAGGGCTGCGGCTTTAGAGACAGCGCCTCTAGATCTCGCCTGTTTTCCCTCTGGCCGGGGGAGGGGCTGTCTTCCTCCATCCCTGCCCACTCTCCCCCAGGGCCTGGCTCCTCCCTCTTGCCTGGGGTTCCCATCCCCTTCAGACCTCCCCTGGGCCCCTTTTGCTCCCCTCTTTTGCCTGATGACTCTGATCTAAGGTCCATATAGTGGCTCAAAGGTCAGTGCCCACGTGCTACCTCCTCTCTGGCCCCTCCCTGGCTGGACTTTGTCCCCTGGGACCATTTCTTCCCTTCTTCCTGCCCTCTTCCCGCTGCCCTGGCAGATGGGCAGGGACGCCCACAGCACCGAGGCTGGTGGCCCCTCCTGATCTGTTCTGACTCCTTTACTTAGAACTTCCCAGGGGCAGGAGGGGACAGCTGAACTTCAGAGCTGGGGAGGTGCCCCCAGGTGACTCACATGGGAGGCATCAGCTCTTCCTACATCTCCTCCAACAGCTTGGGCATTGGCGGGGCTGGCACAGCAGCGGAAGGGCCTCGGAGAGAGTGCCAAGCATGGTAGGTGGCCTGGAAGATGGGGGGTACTATGTGGGGCTATGATCCTGCAGAGACCGGCGCGGTTTAGGGGCTGCCAGGGTGCTGTTTTGGGTCTTGTCCATCAGGGCCATGCATTGCACCTCCTGAGAAGAGGACTGGGGTGCTCTTGGCTCTTGGTTTCTCTCAGAGGGTCCTTGGGTCTCTGTTAGTTTGAGTGTCCAGGGTCAGAATCCTTGGTCTTAGGCCGGGCGTGATGGCTCACCCTTATAATCCAAGCCTTTGAGGCCGAGATGGGAAGATTGCTTGAGCCCAAGAATTTGAGACCACCCTGGGCAACATGGCAAGACCCCATCTCTACAAAAAACAATTAAAATTAGCTGGGCACAGTAGCACATGCCTGTAGTCTCAGCTACTCAGGAGGCTGAGGTGGGAGGATGACTTGAGCTTGAGTCTAGGAGGTCAAGGCTGCAGTGAGCCGTGATTGCACCACTGCACTCTACCCTGGGTGACAGAGACCGTCTCAAACAAAAAAAAAAAATCCCTGATCTTTGGAGGGGATGTTTATAATCTTGGGGTTGAAGGGGTGGGGAGGGACACTGGTCCCTAGCCCCCTCCTGTGGGTCCTGGGTAAATGGGTCCTCTCTGCCAGGAGCCGGGGCGCTTGGAGATCCCAGCTGAGCTGGCTATCATGCTGAGGATGGCGGAAGGTAAGCCTTGTTGGTGTCCTCTAGTTAGGAGCCCCTCTCCAGTCCCTTGACCATGGGGTGGGCCTGTCCCCTGCGGCCCCTCCCTCTGATGCTCCAGGCTCCTCTGAGCTCATGGCTCAGGTCCCTGTGGACAGGGGCTGATGGCTCGTGCTGAGGGGTGGAGGTGGTCCCAGGGCCAGGTACCACACCTGTGTGTTTCTGGGCTGCCTCCCGGTGCTTGTTCCCAGGCCATCAAGACGCCCTAGCTGGGAGCATCACCGAGTCCCTGCCCCCTGAGGTCCCCGCCCGGCCCAGCCTGAGTCTCCCAGCAGACATCGATCGATTCCCTTTCTCCAGCTTCGTCTCCATCGGCTTTCAGGTGGGCGCCTGGGCCTAGGCTCTTCCCACTGACCTCACCGTTCTGAGTTAGCACCTGCCTGGCAGAAGCTGTGTGTACCCCCTGCCCCCGCTTTCAGCCCTTTCCCTCCTCCCTCCCCAGTCTTTGGGGCTATGAATGGTGCTGAATTGCTCTGAAAACAACCGTTGAATGTAAACGTCTCACCATAGAGTGTTGCTGGTGATAACAATTGGTGTTATTGAATGAGGGGGAGTTATTTAGATCCGCAGTGCCACACCTCTGTTGTACCAGCGGTAGTGCCCTGCTTTTGAAGTCAGGTCTTTAAAGAATGTTTGTTGACAAGGGAAACTGGCCAGGTTACAGCAGTAAATACAAATGCAGGATTCAAAACTGTACATATAGTCTGGGCATGGTGGCTCACGCTTGTAATCCCAGAACTCTGGGAGTCCAAGGTGGGCGGATCACTTTGGGAGGTCAAGAGTTTGAGATCTGCCTGGCCAACAGGTGAATCTCTGTCTCTACTAAAAATACAAAAATTAGCCGCGTGTGGTGGCAGGTGCCTGTAATCCCAGCTACTCAGGAGGCTAAGATGGGAGAATCACTTGAACCTGCCTGGGAGGTGGAGGCTGCAGTGAGCCAAGATTGTGCCACTGCATTCCATTCGGGGCAACAGAGCAAGACTCCGCCACAGAAAGAAAAAAAAAGAGCATTAAGATGCATTTCTGCCCAGCCCTCTGCCTCTCCTGAGGTGCCTGCTCCTGTGGGGCTCCCCCGGGGCTGTGTGACAGCTGGCCAGCGTGGACTGGGGCCTCCTTCCTTGCAGGAGCCGTCTCTGCCTATGCCGGGGCAGCCACTGTCCAAGCCCCTAACCCAGCTGGATGGAGAGAACCCTCAGTATGCCCTGGACATCAACAGAGTGGTGAGTGACACATTGGAGAAGGGACAGGATGGGCCCTCGAAGGAATGGGACAGGTGCCTGGGACCCTTGCACCTCCTGCCCTCACCTGACTGTTGGCAGATGCTGCGGCTCCTGGGGGACGGATCCCTGGAATCCTGGCAGAGGCAGACCATGGGCATGTACCTGGTGCGGCAGGGGCAGCGCCGGCCAGGGCTGCGGAATGAGCTCTTCAGCCAGCTGGTGGCCCAGCTGTGGCAGAACCCGGGACGAGCAGCAGAGCCAGCGTGGCTGGGCCCTCATGGCTGTCCTGCTCAGTGCCTTTCCCCCCACTGCCTGTCCTGCAGAAGCCGCTGCTCAAGTAAGGGGCCTGGGAGGTGGGGACCTGGTAAGTGGGGCCACTGGATCTCCCGCCTCTACCACCACCTGTGCCCATCCTACAGGTTTGTGTCCGACCAGGCCCCCAGCGGCATGGCGGCACTGTGCCAGCACAAGCTCCTGGGGGCCTTGGAGGAGTCGCAGCTGGCCCCCGGGGCCACTCGGGCCCACCCCCTGACCCAGCTGGAGTGGCTGGCTGGATGGCGGCGGGGGCCGCATGGCACTGAACGTGTTTACCTTCAGTGGTGAGGGCTCCCAGGCCTGAAGTGGGGCCAGCCCACCCCCTGCCCTCCCTGGAACCCCTTCCTGCCCCAGCCTTCCTGCTGCCCTGTACTCAGTGACCCTGATCTCCTTCCCTCTGTCTTGCTTTTGAAACCCTCATGGGGACAGCAGCCCCTTTGCGTCAGGGTGGATCCTGCTGTCCCTCACTCTTGCCCCCATCCCCTGTACCACTGCAGAGGAGTGCTACTCAGCCGAGGTGGAGTCCTGGACCACCGGGGGAGCAGCTGGCCGGGTGGATCCTCCAGAGCAGGTATGGGGACCCAGGATGGGGAACAGTGTGGCCAAAGTGACCAATGTCCTGTACCCTCCTCCTTCTCCTCCAAGCCCAATCTCACAGGCAGTGGGGAGGTGCCCTGGGGTGGGCAGAGGCCAGACTGCAGATAGCGATGGGGACCAGGGAGCAGATTAGGGATGAGGGACGTGGGAGCTCCCATGGCCCAGATTCTAACTCAGTAGCTCAGAAAATAAATGCCCATGCTGGAGCCTTGTGGAAACGGAGGGCTGTGAGGTGTGGAGGGGGAGCAGGCCCGGCTGCTGAGCAAACCTGGGTCCCAGTCCAGGCAGTTCCAGGGCCACCCTCCCTTCCCCTGCCCCTCCCCCTTGCCCCGCCCTGGGGTCCTTGCCCCACCCTGGGTCCTTGCCCCTTCTGGACGGCTGCCTGCCTTTCTGACTGCCCCCCCCACCTTCTGCTCCCCTGCTCCCACCCAGAGGCCTGGAGGCGCCTCCCCGGGGCTGGTCAGTGTCACTGCACTCCAGGGACGAATGGCAGGATTTGGCTGGCTGCGACTTTGTGCTGGACCTGATCAGCCAAACTGAGGACCTGGGGGACCCAGCTGGTCCCCCACAGCTACCCCATCACTTCCCTTGGCTCGTAGGTGCCACCCAGCACCCTTCTCCTTGGTCTGCTCCTGCAGGGAAACCCCACAGCCACCCTGTCATACCCCGGGGTTTATAGGAGCTGCTGCAGGCCCAGCCCTTCCACCCATGGGGTGACCCCCCGCAGCAGCTTCTACCCCTTGACCCAGCCTGGGTGCCCCCAGCCTTGGCCAGCCCCTTAGCTAGATCCCGTTTCCTACAGAGCCGAGGCCATCCCCCCCTGCCCCTGGCATCCGGGCCCCTCACTGCCCCCAGGACCCCCTCCAGGTCCAGCGCCAATGCTGCCCAGCAGGGGCCACACAGGTAAGGCTGGAGTGGGCACATGGAGGTTGGCAGAGCATGGGAAGCCCCATGCCCCAGGCCACAGCACCAATCCTCTCCCCTGCCCCACAGGGGAGGCCCAGAGGTCAGGGAGCCTGGACGGCTTCCTGAATGACATCTTCCAGCCAGTGATCTCCCCCGGCCGCAGCGTGAGTCCTGCACAGCCCGCATACCCCTGCCCCCAACCCCGGGGCGCCTGCTGCCCCTTCCATTTTCCTAAGGGCTCTCACTCTGACCTGTGACCATTGTCCCTTCAGGATCTGGAACAAAGCCGGACTCTGAGCAGCCGCATGAAGGGAGGGGGTGCCATTGGGCCCACACAGCAGGGCTACCCCATGGGTGAGTGCAGGGCTGATGCCTCACCCAGGGCCTCGGGGCCCAGTAGCATTGCAGGCATGGCCTGGGACTCCTCTGGCAGTGGCAACTGGTGCCCTGGCCAGCACCCCAGTGTCTGACGACGCTCTTCTCTGTGCCTGGGGCTGGAGGGAGGTGACACATGGGACTAGGCAGGGACTGACGGGGAGGGCGTGTTCCCACAGTGTACCCAGGAATGATTCAGATGCCTGGATACCAGCCAGGTGTGGTGCCTGCACCCGTGCCCATGATGCCAGCGATGGGCGCAGTCCCCGCCATGCCACGTAAGGCTGGGCTGGGGGCACCAGGGTCCCTTCTCAGGAGAGCAGCCACCAGCTCTGGGACTGGAGGAGGGAGGGTCCTGCCAGGAGTCCAGAGTGCACAGTGGGCGGCAGGCATCAAGGCTCGCCATGATGCCCACTGCTCTGGCCGCCTGCCACCCTCACAGCCATGGTTGTGCCGCCGCAGCCACCGCAGCCACTGCTTCCCAGCCTGGACACAGGGCAGCTGGCCATCCAGCAGCAGCACTTCATCAACCAGCAGGCGCTGATCCTGGTGAGCGCTGGCAGGGCCCTAGCGCTGCGTGGCGGAGGGCAGGTCTGCAGCTAGGGGACGATGCTCTGAACTAGCTGCTTCTCCTGCGTCAGGCCCAGCAGATGACAGCACAGGCCATGAACCTGTCCCTGGAGCAGCAGACCCGGCAGCAGCAGCAGCAGGCTCAGGCCTCCGAGGCTGCATCCCAGGCCCCACCCTCGGCCATCACCTCCAAGCCCAAGAAGCCCCCCCACACCCCCAGAGGAGTCACAGCATGCCCTGGAATCAGAGGGTGGCAGTCGAAGGGTGAGGAGGCAACTGTGGTCTCAGGAAGGGGTGTGGGAGTCGGGGCTGCAGTGGCAGGGGACATGGGCAGGGCAAGCAGGTGGATGCGGGGGAAGAGGCTGCTGGCCTGGGCCTGGGGGACCCGAGGGGTGTGGTGAGTGTGGCACCCGGTCTGGCTGAGCTGCCACTCACTTCTGCTCCTGCCAGGACACCTCCGAGGAGGCTGAAGACAGGCCCTATCAGCCCAAGAGCTTTCAGCAGAAATGGAACTATTTCCAGGAGATGGGTGAGGGCATGTGGGGTGGCAGGCCCATGCAGGAACGGGGCTAGTGCCCTGAGCCTGGGCCAGGGAGGGTGGGGTATTCTCTGTTCCCCAGAGTTGGTGTGACCCATCCAGGAGCCCAGCTGGGCCAGTGTGGGTAACTTTGAAGGCATCTGACACTTGCAGGGCAGCCACAGATCACAGTGAGGACAGTGAAGCCCCCGGCCAAGATCCAGATCCCCCCAGGGAGAGGAGCAGGAGGAAGAGGAGGAGGAGCAAGAAGAGGAAAGGAGAGCAGGTTGTGGGGGAGCTGGGCAGGGCCTGGGGCTCCTGGGGCTCTGCACAGCGTTTAACCGTCTTTCCTGTTTTCCTGGTCAGCACCATCCACTCTTCCTCCTCCCTGCATCATGAAGAAGCCATTGAAGCAAGGTGGGGCCAAAGCTGCAAAAGAGGCTGAGGCTGAGCCAGCCAAGGAGACAGCAACCAAGGGCCGTAGCCAAGGGCCGGCCCAAGGCAGGGGGACTGTGGTGCGCAGCTCAGACCCCAAGCCCAAGCGGCCACAGCCCAGCAGGGAAATTGGCGACATCATCCGCATGTACCAGAACCGCCCAGGCCCCGTGCCTGTGCCTGTGCAGCCATGCAGGTGCCCCTGGGGGAGGTGGCTGGGGCTGTCCCGCTCCTCAGGGAATTACCCTATGGACCTGCTGACCTCTTATTTCTCCCACAAGGCCTCCCAAATCTTTCCTGAAGAAAAGTGACCCCAAGGACGAGGCTCTGGCCAAGCTGGGTATCGATGGTGACCACTTGTCCCCCTTTGTGAGTACCCCAGCCCGTCCCCACCTAGAGTGTGTGCTGCTGTCCTGGGGGGCGCGAGGCTTTCTGAGGCGAACTTGGCCTTGTGCCGTGACTTAGCCCATGCGCTTTCTCTGTTTCCCGCAGATGCTGTCCCCCGACCCAGGGAAGGGCCCCCCGCCAGCTGTGGTTCCTCGACCCAAGGCCCCGCTACAGCCTGGGCCCTCAAGCTCCATCAAGGAAAAGCAGGGGCCCCTTCTGGACCTGTTTGGCCAGAACCTGCCGACTGCCCAGACGCCCCCACCACCACCAGTGCCACCAGCGCCACCACTGCTTCCGCCCAAGGACCCAGAGACCCTTTCCGCTGAGCATCCTTGTAAGGCACCACACTTCCCCTGTGCGGTGGGCTTCGTGGGGGCAGGGCTGGGGTTTGCACAGCCTCTTGGTGCGCAGGGCTGAAGGCATTTCCGCGTGGCTGAGGTCAGCTGCTCGGCCTTCTGGACTTTGGAACCAACTGTGGGTGGGGAGCCCCAGCTTCCACGTTCCAGGGCAGGGCCTGGCGCCTTTGGGGCTGTCATTGAGAGGCTGTCACACACTGGGTGTTGTCCTTGACACCTGACAGCTCTGTGAGAAAGTTAGTGGCATCGCACATACGGTGTTGTCCCTGACAGCTCTCTGAGGAAGTCAGTGGCTCTGGCTGACGTGGTCATAGAGGGCCCACGAGCCTCAGGGATGCCAAGGAGTTTACGGCCAGAAGTGGAGGCGGAGACGGTGCCGAGGAAGAAGTGGGGCAGCTGGAGGCTGGGGGAGCCGGGCCCTGGGAGGGCTCTTGGGGACGAAGGTCTTCCCTCCTGTGCCCCCATCACTCTGGCTCTGCAGCCCCTCACTGAGGCTCCTCGCCCGCTCCTCTCTGCCAGGCTCAACACAGCCCATGGAGGACCAGGGGCTCTCCACCCAGCTCCTCGCACCCTCTGGCAGTGTGTGCTTCTCCTACACTGGCACACCCTGGAAACTGTTCCTACGAAAGGAGGTGGGCATGAGGGTGGGGCCTTGGCCTGGCCTCCCTGGGCTGGCAGAGAGGGGGCAGGCTGTGGGGGTCCCCCACAGCTCACCATCTCAAGGCCGGTTTTCCAGGCCTGGGAGGGCAGAGGCTGGTTGGGCAGAGGCACCAGACCCACTGATCATCCCTCTTCTGTGCCTCCTCCAGGTGTTCTACCCACGGGAGAACTTCAGCCATCCCTACTGCCTGCGGCTCCTCTGTGAGCAGGTGAGAGCTGGGCCATCTGGCAGCCAGAGGCATATGCAGAGATGGCATCCCTGGTGCCCTTTGCCTCATGCCTGGGCCAGGTTAACACCATGTGGGGCATGTTGGCAGCTAGCACTAGGGGGCACTTCTGTGTGCCCAGCCCTGCCCCATTGAATCTTCACAGTGTCCCTAAGAGGTAGGGACCATTGGCCAGGCACGGTGGCTCACATCTGTAATCACAGTACTTTGAGATGCTGAGGTGGGCAGATCATGAGGTCAGGAGTTTGAGACCAGCCTGGCTAACATGGGGAAACCCCATCTCTACTAAACATACAAAAATTGGTCGTGCATGGTGGCACATGTCTGTAATCACAGCTACTTAGGAGGCTGAGGCAGGAGAATTGCTTGAACCTGGGAGGCAGAGGTTGCAGTGAGCTGAGATCGCACCACTGCACTCCAGCCTGGGTGACAGAGCAAGACTCCATCTCAGAAAAAAAAAAAAAAGTAAGTACCATTATTCACTTAGTTTTATAAAGCTAAAAGCAAAGTATATCCAGTACACAACACAGGCTCTGGCACACAGTAGGTACTTAATAAATGGTTGTCACTTTGCCACCTCTGAATGCTCCCAGAAGTGAGCCTCTGTTCCCCCAAGTTATTTTTTTTTCCTTTATTTTATTTTTTGAGACAGAGTTTCACTCTGTCACCAAGCTGGAGTGCAGATGTAGGGCTACGGCCCCACAGGGTCGTGGGGTGAGCCTTATGCTGTGCTGAGGCGCAGGATCTGAGAAATAAAGAGACAGGACACAGAAGTACAAGGGAAACGCAGCTGGGTTCAGAGGCCACGCCACCTATGAGCAGAGTCAGGCGAGGCCCCAAATGTCCAGAAGTGTGAGTATTTATGGTGTATAGGTTAGGGGCAGGGCAGTGAGTGAAATCATCTCTAAGGATAGTGATAGGGTCGTGAGCAAAAAACAAGGGGTCCACCCCCATTAGGTCACCTAGGCCAGGAGGTGGACAGTGCACAGCAAGGGGCCCATTCCCAACAAGGCAAGGGCCGTGTGCAGTAAGGGGTCCACCCCCATCAGGTCACCTAGGCCAGGAGGTGGACAGTGCACAGCAAGGGGCCCATTCCCAACAAGGCAAGGGCCGTGTGCAGTAAGGGGTCCACCCCCATCAGGTCACCTAGGCCAGGAGGTGGACAGTGCACAGCAAGGGGCCCATTCCCAACAAGGCAAGGGCCGTGTGCAGTAAGGGGTCCACCCCCATCAGGTCACCTAGGCCAGGAGGTGGACAGTGCACAGCAAGGGGCCCATTCCCAACAAGGCAAGGGCCGTGTGCAGTAAGGGGTCCACCCCCCATCAGGTCACCTAGGCTAGGAGATGGGTTGTGCGCAGTGAAGAGGGGCAGTGTGCAATACCTCTATTTACGGGCAAACTACTTCTAAGAAGATTTATAGGGGGATGCTTTAAGTCACAAAGTAGTGACAGAGCTGTCAGCGTTGCCCCCACCTGCTGGCAGCTTCCAGTGGGTTCTAAGGGAAGATGCTTTTCAAGCAGCACAGTAGCAAAGGCTGTTAAAGTTCCCAGTCACCAAGGTGGATTGCCGGTCTGAAGGCAGCCTTCCACAAGAACTGGAGCAGGGTCCTACAACTCCTTTATCAGGAGGAGTGGCTCTCGCCCCAAGCCTGCCATACAGTGGGTATCTTTACAATACTGAACACTGCCGCCTGGGCCATGGATTCTTGTCCTGGTATAACTGTTTTTCCCTTAAATCATGCTCTGCCTGCTGTGTCTGCTCTAGGCATTCCTCCGATTATGAACTATTATTATATATATATGTAGGGAAATACTCTTTAGGCACTCATACTATGAACTATTATATGATTATATATAGAGGATTACATAAAGGGATACTTCAAGCCCTAATTCTATAAACTAATATATGATTGTATAAAGGATTATATAAAAGGAAATAACTGAGTAGTAACACTATAAACTGAGATATTCTTCAGGCCTTAATTGTACCAGGGTTCTGCTTAGTTCTCTTCCTCGGTGCCTATATGGGGGGTTACCCACATGCAGTGGCGTGATCTCGGCTCACTGTAACCTCCGCCTCCTGGTTCAAGGAATTCCGTGCCTCAGCCTCCCGAGTAGCTGGGATTACTGGCACCCACCACCACGCCCAGCTAATTTTTGTTTTTTTAGTAGAGATGGGGTTTCACCATCTTGGCCAGGCTGGTTTTGAACTCCTGATCTTGTGGTTCACCCGCTTCAACCTCCCAAAGTGCTGGGATTACAAGCATGAGCCACTGTGCCCAGCCAAATCCCACAGTAGCTCCTGTCCGCGGCCCCTCCCCTGCCCCGAACAATCTTGTTTCTTCTGGGCAGTGTCTCTCGGCTGACCCAGGGGCAGTTACCACAGGGTCTCTGGGCAGCGAGTGAAGAAGGAGGGCTAGCAGTTGCAAGGGAGGGGACAGGTGAGCCGTGTGGATGGAGGTGGCCCATGCCCTCCATCCCTCCCTGCCCCACCTAGACCCTCTGCTGAGCACACAGGCCCCGGGAGCCAGGGCGCCTGGCTCCACCAGCTTCCCCCGATTTCCTTCATGCATGTTGATGGCTGCTCTGGGGGCGGGCTGTGCCTCGGGACCTGGTGCTGACCACCTAGCTCTGCCCCCAGATCCTGCGGGACACCTTCTCCGAGTCCTGCATCCGGATTTCCCGGGATGAGCGACACAAAATGAAAGACCTGCTGGGTATGATCCAGGGACTGTGGAATCAGGAGCTTGAATGCTGGGGCCCGCGCCTGACCTGAAGGAGGGACCAGCTATGGGAGCAAACTCTAGAGCCCCCTCTGTGTGAGCAGAGGACAGCCTGGGTCCTCCTGCCCACAGGAGACTTGGAGGTGGACCTGGACTCCCTCACTACCACTGAAGACAGCGTCAAGAAGCGTATCGTGATGGCCGCTCGGGACAACTGGGCCAATTACTTCTCCCGCTTCTTTCCTGTCTCGGTCAGTGGCACTGGGGTAGGGAGTTGGGATGCCAGGCCCCCAGCCTGGATCCTGGGGTGCATGGGCATGGACCCTCCACAAGCAGGAGAGCTGTAGGGCAGGTGCCAGAGGAAGGACAAAGCCCAGCCACCAGCCCTGGACAGCTCCGGGGCATCATGGGCAGCAGCAGGACCCAGGAGCCTGCCCCGAGACCCACCACTTTCCTGGCAGGGAGAGAATGGCAGTGACGTGCAGCTACTAGCCGTGTCCCACCGCGGGCTGCGACTGCTCAAGGTGACCCACGGCCCTGGCCTCCACCCCAACCAGCTGAAGATTCTCTGCTCATACAGGTGCGCTGGCCCAGGGCCCTGGGCTGGAGGTGGGGGGCAGGTGATAAGGTGGTCCCAGCTCATGCCCAGCCCCCGTGCAGTTTTGCAGAGGTGCTGGGTGTGGAGTGCCGAGGCAGCTCCACCCTGGAACTGTCGCTGAAGAGCGAGCAGCTGGTGCTGCACACCGTCCGTGCCAGGGCCATCAGGGTGCTGGTTGAGCTGTTCCTGAGTGAGCTTAAGAAGGCAAGTGTGGGGCACGGGGTGGGAGGCCGGGTGGGGGCAGGGGCTGGGAGTTTGGGCCAAATCCCTGGAAGTCTGGGGTGCTAGGGGGAGGGGGGGGAGGCCATAGGGGGGAACAGGTGGGCGGGCAGGACAGGGAGGCGCAGGCAGCCTCGCTGCTCCCAACCCTCACCTGCTTGCCTGCAGGACTCCGGCTATGTCATCGCCCTGCGCAGCTACATCACTGATAACAGCAGCCTCCTCAGCTTCCACCGTGGGGGACCTCATCAAGCTGCTGCCGGTGGCTGCCCTGGAGCCAGGTATTGCCAGAGGCCAGTAAGGGCTCACACAGGGAGGGCATCCACTTGGCAGAGCCTGCCCGACGCAGAGGGCCCAGTGGGTGAGCCACGTCCTTGGGTGCCTTCCAGGCTGGCAGTTTGGCTCTGCCGGGGGCCGTTCCGGACTCTTTCCTGCCGACATAGCGCAGCCAGCTGCCGCTCCCGACTTTTCCTTCTCCAAAGAGCAGAAGAGTGGCCGGCACAAGGGCCAGCTGTCCAACAGGGAACTAGAGTTGACTCGATGGGACAGGGCCTCAGAGGTGAGGAAGATGGGAGAGCGAGCGCCAGAGGCAAGGCCTGCCTGAGAGTGAGAAAGCAAAGGGGTCTGACCCCCCACCCAGGCTGCCATGCGCCGGGACCACCCTGCTGCCCACCTCCTGTGGCTGCCCCTCTGCCCACTCCTGACAGCTTGCCTTGTCTCTCCAGCAAGACTGTGCGCTCCTTGCCAGCAGGGGCTGGGCTGGGCTGGGCGCTGCTATTGTGTCCCACATGGTACTTAGTTCAACGCCACCCTAGCAGATGCTTACTAAACAGCTCTTCACTTTCCTGGGGAGGGATGGGGCGGGGGCACGACCCCTGGGACAAGGCACTGGACACTCAGGTGGCACCAAGTTTCTTGTGCTCCCAGCGCCCTGCCGGCCCCCGGAGCCAGGCACACAGTGATGACTCAGAGGCCACCAGCCGGCCTTCCTCAGCAGCCTACGCCTTTCTGCCCACGAACTCCAGCAACTACACCATGCAGGAATTCGCCCTGCATTACTTCCGGAAGTCCAAGGCCTCGTGAGTGCACTGGGTCAACCCCTGTGCCTGTCTGTCCTCAGTCTTCCCGAGAGAGTGTGCCATGCTCAGAGAAACCAGGCTGTGCTCTTAGCACTCTCCCTAACTGGCTGGGATGAGGGCAGGAGGGCCAAACAAGCTGAGCTCTCCTCCTCCTTCCTCCCACAGGCTGGGCCAGACAGGTGGAGGTGCTGCCGGGGAAGGACACGGAGAGCCTGGTGCAGTACACCAAGGTAGGGGAGAGGCGGTGAGGGGTCTGGCCGGTGGATCTGCTCTCTGACCCCCGAGGGCCCCAGACCCACAGCCTCTTCTCTCTGGCTGCAGGCTCCGATCCAGGAGTCACTCCTCATACTCAGTGATGACATGAGCAAGCAGGCTGTGGCCAGCTTCCTGGGTGAGTGGCCACAGGCATCCTGGGTCCCCATGTCTGCAGTGCTGTGGACCTGGGTGTCTGGTCCCCTTCTCTCCTTGAGCTCTGCCTGGCTCTGTCCCACTCTGCCAACTCTGGGAAGCTCAGTGATAGTTCCTGGACCCCAGGGCCCTCACCCGCTTCTACTCCCACCCAAGGGTTGTGGGTTGTGTGGAGTCTGGGGCTGGAAGGCAGTCCATGGGTTCAGAGGGTGCTATGTGCCGTGTGGAGCCTTGGGTACCCATGAGTCTCAGTTTCCCTGAGTCGAGCGGCAGCCAGCTGCCCTGCCTGGCACACATGCATTTTGAGAGTGAGGCATCAGACGGCAGATGAAGGCCCTGCACAGCCCCAGCCCAGCCCGCCCTGTTTCTTATCCTGCTTGCAGCCCTGATGCAGTTTATGGGCGACCAGTCCAAGCCCCGGGGCAAGAATGACATGGAACTGCTCTATGAGCTGCTGAAGGTAAGCCTGGGATGTGACCCCCAGTGCCTGTGCCTGTCCTCCTGCCTGGGCCCAAAGGAGATCCCCTTCTCTTGGTCACTGTCCTGCAAATCTTTCCAAAGTATTACTGAACACCCACTGCATGCAGGGGGTGCGGCTGTGAAGCCAACAGGCTGTCTCTGCAGTGCTTATGATGAGACAAGGACGTTACGTGTCTGGGAGTGAGAGGTCCCTGGAAAGTCAGAATGCCGGGAAGGGGATGCTACAGTGGAGAAGGCTTCCTGGATGGAGCCTTCCTGCAGGGAGGGGAAACCATCACACACTGGCAAGGCCAGCACGGCTGAGCCTAGTGAGTGGTGGGGAGAGCGGAGGATGAGAACAGGGTGCAGACGGTGGGTCCAGGCCACCACGGGCCTTGTATCATCATTGGCCTCTGATTTTTGGAGATGGGAAACCACCAGAGGCTTCTGGAAACGCAGCTTACATTTTGCAGGGTCGCTCAGATGTTGTTTGAGATTCTGGGGGTTTAAGTTTAAAAGCAAAAGGAGTTATCGCAGTGGTCCCAGGTGAGGGATGGTCTTGCCCTGGGCCCAGGGCCAGCAGCAAGGGGAGAAGCAGAAGATTCAGAGCCAGCAGGTGTGCTGACCAATCTCATGTGGGCTACGGGAAGGAGGACAACTGCCTTCAACAAGGAGCAGGTCTCGGCTGGCAGAGGAATCTGTTTTGGACACATAAGGTTTGAAATCCCAGACTTCCCAGTGGAGGAGTCTGGGGTTGAAGGGAGAAGGCTGAAGGCAGGCGCTAGGGAGCATCAGATGGGAGCAGCTGAGGCCACAAGGAGAGGGGCAGACAGGATGGGAGCCTGCATGGCACTGCTCAGAGGTCAGGGAGTTAAGGTGGGGCCAGCAGAGATGACTAGAGGTCAGAGAAGCAGGGGCCAGGGGCGGTGGCTCACGCCTGTATTCCCAGCACTTTGGGAGGCAGAGGCGGATGGATCACCTGAGGTCAGGAGTTCCAAACCAGCCTGGCCAACATGGTGAAACACTGTCTCTACTAAAAACACAAAAAGTAGCTGGGCCTGGTGGCACGCGCCTGTAGTACTCCAGAGGTTGAGGCAGGAGGTCACTTGAACGTGGGGAGCTGGAGGTTGTAGTGAGCGAGGATGGCGTCACTGCACTCCAGTCTGGGAGACAGGGAAGCAGGGAAGGAAGTGACTGAGCGGCCAGTGCAGTGATGCTCTTAAGCTGAGTGAGGCGTCCTCTTGACCTAGCGCTAGCCCATGGCCTTAGCACGGTTTCTCCAGGGCTTCAGACTCCAGGCTTACAGCCCCCATCCCTCACCCCAACTCCCTTCCTGTCCCCCGCAGCTGTGCCAGGAGCAGCAGCTCAGGGATGAGATTTACTGCCAGATCATCAAGCAGGTCACGGGACACCCCCGGCCGTGAGTGGGGGACTGGTGGGGTAGCTGGTCACCGTGGGCACCTGGGGGGCAGCTGGGCACTGTGGCCTGGCCAGCCTGAAGCCTGGGCTCTCTGCCCTGCAGGGAACGCTGCATTCGAGGCTGGAGCTTTCTCAGTCTTCTCACAGGCTTCTTCTCCCCGTCGACCAAGCTGATGCCCTACCTGACCAAGTTCCTGCAGGATTCAGGCCTCAGCCAAGGTGCCTGTGAGAGGGGGAGATGGAGGAGGAACAGGGGCTTCTAGGACTGGGAACTCGGCGGGCTGGGGGGAGACCTGGCTACCTCGTGACCCCATTCTGGCTCCTCTGCAGAGCTGGCCCAGAGCAGCCAGGAGCACCTCCAGCGCACAGTCAAATACGGGGGGCGACAGCGCGCTGCCCCCACCGGGTGAAATGCAGGCTTTCCTGGTACTGGGGGTGGTGAATGGTCATTGTGGGACACTGTGGGGTGGGAGGTGCCCCTACAGGAGGGCAGGGACCTCTGATCACTGGTGGACTGACCCTGAAACCTGCCTTGGCAGAAAGGACAAACCACCCACCCGCTACTTATTCACCTGCCAGGGGGTGTGGATTATAGGACGAATATCCAGACTTTCACGGTGAGTTCAGGGGCCCCCAAGGGAGGAGACCTTGGGTGTCAGTTCTGGGCCCCGCAGCATCCCTCCCCTCTTCATGGCCTGTCCACACACCCAGGTGGCAGCAGACGTGCAGGAGGAGCTGTGCCGGCAAATGGGTATCACGGAGCCACAGGAAGTGCAGGAATTCGCCCTCTTCCTCATCAAAGGGGAGGGTGAGCTGGGGACAGAGCCTCACTGTGGGATCACTCCCCTGCCCAGGGGGTGAGGTGGTTTGGTTTCTGCTACGGTGGCAGGGCAGGGTGCGTGTGGTCTGAGCAGCAGTGGACCTGGGCTCCCCGTGCAGGCGAGCTGGTGCGGCCCCTGCGGCCCACCGAGTACCTCAACAACGTGGTGGTGGACCAGAACGTGAACCTGCACAGCCGGCGGCTCAGCTGGGAGACCCCACTGCACTTCGACAACTCCACCTACATCACCGCCCACTATAGCCAGGTCGGCCTGCCTGCCTCCAGCCGCTGCAGTTTGGGGGGCGTGGCTTCCTGCCTGGGCGACCTCCAAGCCCCCCTCCCCACAAGGGTGTGGGTCTGTGGTGGCTGGGGCGTGACAGTGGCAGAAGTGGGCTTGGGCCTCTAAAGCCAACTGATGGGGGCTCTGGGCCACCAATGCCCTCCTCCCCATGCTCCCCCACACAGGTATTACGGGACTACCTTCAGGGAAAGCTGCCAGTCAGTGCCCAGGCGGACGCGCAGCTCGCCAGGCTGGCCGCCCTGCAACACCTCAGCAAGGCCAACAGGAACACCCCCTCAGAGTGAGTGGGGGCACCTCCAGCCCCTTACCCCTCACCTCCTCCAAGGTCAAGGCCATTTGACTAGTACCCTTCCTGGCCCTAACTGGGCTGGCTTGGAGCAGCAGGGCCTGTGGACACCTGTCTTCTCCACCTACCCCCGAGCTCCTCTGGGGCAGGGCCCTCACCTCGCTCACATGTATGGATCCCTAGTCTTGCCCACAGTAGGCACTGGTTCAGTTATCTGGTACCTGCTGTATGCCCAGCCCTGCACCAGGTGGTCAGGGGCCGAGCTGACCCCGGCTGTGCATCCTAGGCAGGACCTGCTGTCTTATGTGCCAAAGCAGCTGCACTGGCAGGTGAACATGGCCTCCATCAAGAACCTGATGGAGCAGGAGCTGAGACGGCTGGAGGACACAGGCCCCAGGAAGCACAGATCAGCTTCATTGGTGGGTCTGGGGCTAGGGAACCGCTGTTGGGGGGGGGGGGGAGCTGGAGGCCGAGAGGGGAAGAATGCAGGTAGAGGAGCGAGGAGGGGTCTGCACCTGCCCTGTCCCTCTCAGCTGACCTGGGGGGGCCAAGCGTTGCGAGTTCCAGGGCCTCAACAGTCAGAATTCCTGCCTGCGTCCTCCCCACCCACAGAGGCCATGCGCCAGCTGCCTCTCTTGGCCACACCGTCTACGTGGTGCTGCGAGTGAGCATGCAGGCCCTGCCCGGATTCGCCCTACTGGGACTCAACCGCCAGCATCTCATCCTCATGGACCCCAGCTCCCAGGTGGGCAAGGCTCTAGCCCCAGCACTGGCCTGGGGACCCTCGGCCATTCCTCTTCCCTCACCCACAATGACCCTTCCCGGGAGAGGAGCCCAGCCCTGCTCTCTGCTGCCCCCAGAGCCTGTGCTGCCGCATTGCCCTGAAGAGCCTGCAGCGAGTCTACCTGCTAAGCCCGAGGGAGGAGAAGGGGCCCCCTGGCCTGGAACTCGATTATGGCTCGGCTGACAACCCCCAGACCATCTGGTTTGAGCTGCCGCAGGTGAGTGGCCAGGCCTCCAACCACCTTGGGAAGGTGAATGTGAGGGCCTTGCCCCGGCATGGCGTGCAGCGGGAGCCCAGGCTGATGCCCGCTGCTCCAGAGTGCTGTGGGCAGGGCAAAGGCGAGGGGCAGGTTGGGGGAGCCCTCCTGTAACAGGCCTCTCTCTGGGCAGGCCCAGGAGCTGCTATACACCACTGTCTTCCTGATGGACAGCAATGCCTCTTGCACTGAGTGGCCCAGCGTCAACTGAGAGGAGCACGGGCCGGGTGGAGACCAGGAAGAGGCCTTCCCCCGGCCCAAGTCTTACCCTGATGTTCTGCCTCGATGCTATCAGATCACTGTTCCAGAACCTGCCACAGCACAGCATAGCCGGCCCACGTGCAGGCCATGAGGGCAGGGGCTGCTATCATGTCACCAACAGGGAAAGAAAATAGACACTCTCCAGGATGGCCTGGGCCCAAAGGGGGCTGCAGGAACTTGGCTGGGGCATCTGAGGTTGCCCAGTCTGAGGGAGACGCCCACCCAGCCCCAGACTCACTCAGGCCTGGGAGAAACAACTGCTGAGGAAATAAAAAGGGCTGTGTGTGCACACATACATATGCAGCAGAATGACTTTATTCCTCTCCTAAACATCTTGGTCAGGCCTGGCCTTCCTAAGCAGAAGCCGAGCAGAGAACGGGGCTTGGCTGCCACTCCCCTGCCACAGCTCTAACCTGGGCAAGGCTGGAAGCTGGCACTGTAATGGATGCGGGGAATGGGCGAGGACCTGAGGTTCCCCCCGAGTAGGTCCCAATATCTTGGACAGGTGGGCCTTGTCCTGACTTAAACGTGTGCCTCCTCTTCCTTCCCCTTCCTCCGGCAGCAGCTCCACCACCCTCTGCCTTCTGCCCTGGACATGTGTCCCACAAAACCCAGCCATGAGGGCCAGGAGAGGCAGGGAGGCTCTGAGAAAGGTCCACGGGCTTTGCAAGCAGAAAGAAAGGTGGCTGACCTCTGACCGGGATTCAGGAGGTATCTGGGGCCATCACCAAAGCCAAGTATGGCTGGAAGGTGGAAGGACTGAGAGAAGATGACGGCCCTGGCAGCTGCAGGCAAGGCCCAGGCTAGAGTCTGGGGGAGGACGCAGGCCCTGCCCAGCCAGCAGTTGGTCATCTCTGGGGACCACACAGGCCGTGCCAGTCAGCTTCACTCTCACAGCGGGCCCGGCCATGGAAGAAGAGCCTGATGAGGTTCTGGGCCTCTTCTTTCACTACAGATTCAGGTTGGGGCCGTGAGGAGGTGAGCATTAGCCTCCTCCCTGCAGACCACTTCCCCCCACCTTAGGTGCCTCCTGGCCCTGGCAATGCCAGCACTCACCACTCCTTCCAGGAGAGATCTTCTGAGCCAGCAAATGTGAGAGGTGGCGGGCAAAGCCTTTAAACAACTCCTGGAAGGGAGACGGAGAGGCAGAGAGCAGGACCCAGCCCTGACCCCCAGAGGACCCACAGCCACGAAACAGCAAGGCAGGTCCCTGGGAGAGCAGGGGCTGGGCTGGCCCTGGGCCCAACCTGCTCTGGTCCACTGTGTTCTAGGCTCACACTCCCTGCCTCCCGCACCCACTACACCCACGTATCCCAGGCCTGGGAGAGGGCAGAGCCCACCCACTCACCCTACCTTGGAAGCAAACTTGCCCTCCTTGTAGAAAGGGGTCAGGCACTTGACCACAACACTTGCAGCCTCCTTCAAGGGGATGCCAGGAGCTGAGAGCTGGCAGGGGTCTTGAGCCGTGGGATTCACGGTGCCCTGATCGCTGGCCAAGAGGCTGCTCTTGACCTCAGCTAAGACGGAGGACTTGGCTGAGGGGCGCAGCCTCTTCTGAGCCTGGCTCTCTGGGTTCTCCTGAGAAGGGCCACAGCAGAGGGTCACTCCTGGGCTCCCTTCCACTGGCCTGCTCCCCCTCCTCCAGAAGACTGGGCCCCCACAGCAGCTGGCTCCATCCAGCTCAGCCCAGCCCATCTGCTGCTGGGTGTGGAAAGCAGCGCTGATTTTCCCCTGGTCCCCATGACTAAGGCACAATAGTGCCCAGCCTTGCCCACAGCCCTCCTGCCCTCCCCAACGGCCTCACCCCTGCGGGCACCTGCTGGGATTGGGGTCGCTTGCCCTTCCGTGTGTCCTTTGTGGGGGGTGGGCTGGGCTTCAGGGCTCCCCTGGTCTCTGGGCGGGCAGGTGCTGGCGGAAGAAAGAGCAAGCATCACAGCTCTGGGTCCTAGCGGCTCCTTCATCCTAGGAGGCCTAGGAGAGCCCATCTTAGGGATGAGCTCTGAGCTTCAGAGGTCCAGTGAGCAAAAGGGATGCTGCCACGTGGATTCCAGAAGAGTCTATGACTACCTGTACCCTTACCTTGGCCTCTCCCTGAGGCACTCCTCAGTCTGGGGAGGGGCAGGCGAATGTCCCCCGGCTCCATCTTCCTCCCCTGTGCACGTCTTTGGAGCCATCAGGGGTCCCTGAACCCCCCTCACAGGAGGGCTGGGCACCTTCTCCCTCTGGGGCTGATGCCAGCGGAGCTGGGCTTTCGACCCTTCGGCAGAAGCGGGTGATGCTCTGAGAATCCTTGTGGGCCGATGCGGCTAGGAGCTGCTGTTTCTTGCTAGCCCGGCCCTTGGCAAGGGAACTGCCCCTGGAGGAACTTTTTGCCTTCTTCTCAGGGGAGGGCCCCCCCACAGTGAGCGCTGCCTCCAGGGACCTCCCCTCTGGGCCCAGGAAGGGGCTCACTCCCATCCTCATCCAGGAGACCACAGGGCGGGCTCGGGGGCTTGTGCTCGCCTGCCCGCTCAGGTCGGGCGGCTTGCTTCCTGATTTGAGTTGTCCCCATCAGTTCCGTGGCTGTCTGGAACAGGCAGGAGCCTTTGGGAAAACCAGCTCCCACCCGCTTGGGTTTGAGCTGTAAATGTGAACAGGAAGAGAGGAAGTTCAGCCCACCAGGCCCCCTTCTAGGGTACCACTGGCTGGGCCAGTCACTCACACTGGGGTGGGGCTCTCAGGAAGTGGGAGGAAAGAGGCAGGCAGGGCCCTGCTGGGGGAGCCTGGCCATGGCAAGAGGTGCACCCCCCGAAGGCAGAGGGGGAAGTGGAGCCTTTCCCGGCCACAGGTCTGGGGACCCCTGGGCCCCAGCTCACCGAGTACACATGGGAGGCTGGTGGAATGTCATATTCGTTGGGCTCCGGGGGCTCAGCCTGGGCACTGCAGCTCTTGGCACTGCCTCCCACGTCATAGGGCTGCCCATCCTTGGAGGCTCTGTGAATCTCAGCCACCTGGGCAGGAATGGGCAGGTAGGCTGTGACACCTGCTAGCTCCCCCTGACAGCCCCCACCCAGCCCTCCTTTTCCAGGAGGCACTAGAAGTGGGTTTCTGTGGCCAGTGGCTGCAGGCACCCGACCACTAGACACTAGAAGTGGGTTTCTGTGGCCAGTGGCTGCAGGCACCCGACCACTGGGCAAGTTTTAGTCCTCGCATCCTCACAGGGTTGACTAGAAACACCTCCTGCTAGCAGAGAATGGAGCTCTACCCCCATGAACTGCCTCTGGGGTGGACTAGGGAGGGTGGGTTCTGGGCTGCCTGTGGCCAGACGGCTGGCAGACAGCTTCTTCCTCAGAGTGTGCAGGCGCCCCCTCAACGCCCCTCAGTCTGCCTGCACCAGGCCCACCTTCTTCAGCACGCTGGCCTTGTATAGGTTGGCCACCTTGGCGTTCCGGAAGGTTTCGTGTTCCAGCTCCACAGCCTGGGCCCGGAGGTCAGCTCTGTGGGTGCAAGGTAACAGGCACAAGGTATCAGGCGGGCCTGGGGCTCTCCCTGCCGAGCTCCTGTGGGACTCGGGGCCTGGTGGGGGAAGGCCTTGGACACAGGGATTCTGACTAGGACTCTCTGGGCACCCTGTGGCTTACTGTCCCTCAGCAGCTGCTGGCAGCACCTAAGTTGCGGCCATTCCTGGCCCTGGTGAGGTACTGGGGTGACAGGGTCCTGTAGTCTCCAAGGGAACGAGAGCTTGGAGGGCTCCTCAGTCTGGCGATCGTGGGAACTCACCCATCAGTGGTATGTGTGGACTGGCGGTTACTGCTCAGCGCCTCCTCCAGAAGCCCCAGGCAGTGCTCCCGCGCCTGGCACAGGAGAGTGAAGTTGGTCACATGGCCTGGGGCTGGGGGGAGGGCCCTGGGAGGTGGCTGAGGAGCTGCCCGTCTCTTACCTTCACAGTCAGCCTGGGGATCCTCCTGCTAGAAGCCTCTTTCAGGGGACAGTTCTTATCTGTGGGGAGTGGGGGGGCAGTCCTTCCACTCCACCTTCTGCTCTCTGAAGTCCCCCACACCCCAGATGAGAATCCTCCCTCTATGCCCTGGGAAGAGCCCGAAAGCCTCCAGGAACATTTCTGTACTGACCTGGAGGTACGAATTCTTCTATCTTGGGGTCTTTGCCCTGGAAGACAACATGAAGGGCCCATGAGGCATCCTGCCCTGCCACAGGACAGTCCCATCCAGCACCAGAGCAGGCTAAGAGGCTGTGAGCAGGGGGACCACAGGGGCCCTGCACAGACCACCGAGCACCGCCCCTCACCTTGCGCAGCTGCATCTGCTTCTGATAGAAGAGGTCCCACTCCCGCTTGTGAGCCTCATCTCTGCCCCTCGTCCCCGCTGCCTCCAGAACCTTCATCGTACCTAGGGACAGGCCAGGCGTGAGCGGTCCTGGCCTGGACTCTGTTTCTGCCCATGTGTGCTGCTGCCAGGATGGCGATGTCCCTGATGTCCTAGCAGCTCGACAGGGGACTGCAGCATCATGCCACCTCTGGTCTGGCCTTGGCGCCAAGGGAATGCAGATGATTCCAGTGGGTTGGGAATCCCTGGCTTCTTGGCCCCTTACCTGCTGAAGCCTCCGTAGCCCTTGCGGCCTCCCTCGTACAGCTCAGGGTCAAAGCCATTCCCCTGGGAGGGCCCGATGCAGGTCTTGCTCCAGGTGCTGCTGCGCTCCAAGGCCTCCAGCTGCCTCCGCACGGCCGTAGGGTTCTGGCAGTGGTCGCAGCCTTTAGCACAAGCAGGCGGCGCATCCCCGAAGTACTTGGCAATAGCGGCATGGCGGCACCTGGAGCAGGCAGCACCGCAGAGGTGAGCGGTGGAGAGCCCAGCTGGCCGGCGTTGTTCACCTGAGCCTTAATTGCTGGCCGAGCAAGCACTGCCACGTCTGCCACCATGCCAGGCGCCTCACACGCCTCATCTCATCCGAGCCACACCAGGCATCGTTGAGCTCTGCCCACTTCACAGATGAGGACAGTGAGGTGAATGAACTTTCCCAAAGTCATGTAACATATGGGGGTCTCCTGGGAAGCAGGATGTGAACCCCACTCTGTCTAGTTACGCCTCTGCACCTCCCCTCTGTCGTCTGGCAATGGGACATCCTGCAAAGTTCAGACTCCGGGTGCAGATGCCAGCTCTGCCATGAAAGCTGTGTCCTTTTGGTGACACATTTCACCTCCTACAGCCCATGCATTCCCATCAGTTAGATGGTGCAGGAAGGCACAGGCCTCACGGGCTGAGCGCTGATGGATGAAAGGATGTCATGAACGGAAGTGACTGCATATCCAACGGCGATCCCCTAAGATTCTAACACCATATTTTTACTGTACCTTTTCTACGTTTATGTGTTTAGACACGCGAATACCACTGTTACAACTGCATACTGTAGTCAGGACAGTAACATGGTGTACAGGTTTGTGGTCTAGGAGCAACAAGCTGTACCACATGGCCTAGGTGTGTAGGAGGCTACACCATTTTGATTTTTTTCCTCCTTCTCCATGGAATTGCCGTTTGATTTCCGTAAGTACACTCTGACTGTACAATGACAGATTAAATTTCTCAAAACGCATTTGCATTGCTAAGGCAGGCATGGCTGTGTAGTAATATGTCCCATTATAAACCCCTAAGGGTAGGTCCATGAGTAGTCACAGGTGGGGACCGCTGAAGCCCCCGTAGCCAGGGGAAGACAGAGCCTCTCCTGGACTCCTCCTCTCATCTTCCTCTGCCTCGACCCTGCTGCAGCCCTCCTGGGGTGAGCGGCCTCTACCCATGCTGGGAGCAGGGAGCAGCCTCTGGCTGGCCCAAGAGGCTCTGTCGCATCTTCTGATCCCTATGTATGTGGGTGGCTGTCAACTCTTGAGACAGGTGCAGAGGCCACAGGAGGGGCCACAGCTCTCTCAGGCTCCTTACAAATAGCCATTCCTGCCACCAAGAACGTGGCACAGGGTAGGGAGGCCCAAGAGGAGATGCCGGAACAGAGGCAGGGCTGTTTGGGGTGCCACATCCCAGGGACAAGAATAGCTGGTGTAACTGCTCTAACTAGCACTCCTCTCAGTGTGAGCACTGCTGGGGCTTCAACAAGCCCTTTGAGGGGCTGTGACCCCAAGGCACAGGCTCAAGGATCCAAGGCTGATTGCAATACCACCCTGAGGAAGCAGGGCCTGGCTGACTTGCCTTTAGCTGAGTGAACGCAGCTCTGAAGCCCAACCTGAAAGGCCTGGGACAGCTGAGGTGGCCACCAGAGGGCGCTCTGCCACCACTCGGCTCCGCTGAGTACACGCGACAAATGGTCCATCCGCAGGAGTCTGTGCGTCTGCACAGCTGCACAGTGGCTGCCTGTCCAGCCTCTGGGAGGCTCCGGCATCCAAGTGGTGTGGCCACACGGCTGGCTTCCTCCCCCGCTGCCCTCCCCAAGCCCTAACTCACTAGGGTTTTGTGCTCGGACTCAAAGAGCTCCATTGACTTCGGGACTGGGGTCGGTTTGTCTCCACGCAGCCTGGCCTGCTGGGTGGCACAACCAGGCAAATGTCACAAGGCCCAGCCCCTGGACTCTGGAGCCCTGCCCTGACAGCCAGGCCAGGAGTGCGGCCACAGCCCCGGCAGAAGGCCCTCCTTTCACGAGGAACATGAGGCGCCTTGCCAGGAGCGCAGGCCACTCCCGGGTCACTCAGGATTCCAAGTTCTCCCCCAGGATGCCTTCAGATGCTGAGCAGCACAAAGGCTTCCCCAGGGGGCTGGCTGCAAAGCCCCCTGCTCGGCCTGGGTTGGGGGTGCCAACTCCCCCATTGCTTACTGTTTTTCCTGGAGAGAGGCCAGAGGGAGGGACCAGCCAGGGAGTGGCCTGAGGGACAGAAGGGGTGGCCCTCCTGAGGGCGGGGTGGGTGCCCCAGAGCTGGAAGCGCTGCAGGACTCCCCTCCACAGGCTCAGGTGGAACCTCCCCCAGGGTCCTCTTGGCCAGGGAGGCAGAGAGCCGACTTCTTCTTCAGCTCCCAGCCCAGGCCCAGCCCACGGCGTGGGAGGGAGGGGGAAGGAGGGGAGTGGGAGGGGAAAGGGAGGGCACAGGGAGGGGAGAGGGGAGAGGAGGAGGAAGGGAGGAGGAGGAGGAGAAAGAGGGGAGCTCATCCTGTCCCCAGGCAGCCCTCCCAGGGCAGAGGTGAGGCACCGGGCCATGAAGTTGGAGGACAAGTTCCCAAGCACGGCTTCCTTGGGCTCCCCCCTTGCGACAGTAATTTGACACTTGGATCTCCAGGACGACTGACAACAAAAAAGCCAGGCAGAGACAGCAGCTGCCTGTCAGCAGAGGAGCTGGGCTGAGGCGCCCAGGGGAGCAGCGGCACCCACGGAGGAAGTACGAGGACAGCACAAGGAGGCTCCACGCTGGGGCGCTGCTGCTTGGCCCCCAACACCTGAGCTCCCAGGTGAGTGGCACTGGCCACAGAAGAAGCGGGGGATAGGGAGGGGAGCAGCAAGTGTCTCCTGCCCCCCGGGTGAAGGGCCACAGTCCACCATAAACACAGAGAGGAGGTCTTGGGAAACACGCTGGGTCACTTCCCTGTAGGGAAGTTGGGCAGCCTCCTGCACGAACCTGCACTGCCCCTTCTGTTGGGACCCTGTGCTACGGGAGCGCTGGGGGCTCTGCTCAGAGCGCCTCCCCCCTCTGCCTGCTGTGCAGCAGAGGGGCCCCCAGGGCCTGCTCACTCTGCAAGTTCATTTCAGTTCTTTCTATTCAGGGGGCTTAAAAGAGGGATTTAGCTGTCCCGCTTGGGAGAGAACGGCTGCTGGCCTGCTGAGCCTCCCTCTTTCCCAGGATTAGGGCAGAGCCCAGTCGAGAAGGTCAGCGAAGGGTCTGCCCAGCCAGCGTGCGGTGCCCCCAGGATGCAGCAGGACTCTGCCCACCTGTGTCTTTTCGGGGCCTCGGCCCACTCACTGCTGGGTGTTCTCAGCTCAGGGCTCAGCCTGGGTCCTCCTTCCTGGGCCCATCTAGAACCCCATAAGCCCCCAGATCTCCCTCTGGCAATGAGGCTTGAACACCAAACCAGGAACCTGGATGACTGACTTTCAACCCAGGCTTAGGTGGGGAGGTCACAGAAATGAGGCTAGGAGAGACTATGCTGGCATCCAGGACCTCTGCTGTGCCACCGTGATGCACAGGCTGATTGTGACACCGGCCCTAAGGAAGCAGGGCCCGGCTGTTTGGTTCTTTGGTTCTTTGGGAAGCACCGAGAGCAGCCCTCCTGGGCAGGCCCATGAGCCGAAGCTGGATATCCTCCTGCTTCCCTGTCCTCAAGCCAGCGTTAAAGCCACCCCCTACCCCCATACATTTTCCTCAAAGCAAACAAGCTGGCATCTAGTAAGAAAGAAAAACAATGACCCAGGGAAATGTGAAAACCAAGGATCAGTCCAAGTGTTCTTGGCTCAGCGAGGCTGGGGGTTTTGGCTGGGGCTGGTGCCTGGAGAGACCAACTCCTGTGGTGTTCGGGAGACACACAGCAGGGAAAGGGCCAGGCCAGGTGGGGGTCGGGGCACAGCAGTGAGCCTGGAGACCCCACTGCTGTCACTCAAGATGCCCCAGGCAGGCAGGTGGGGGATCCCTGTCCTGCATCCATAGGACACAAGTAGACGGGGTCCCTCCAACACAGTGCCTGAACCAGGACGGAGGGGGAATGAACGGCCAGCTTCTGCAGCTGCAGAAAGAGTGCCTACTGTTTCTAACACCAGCAGCAGAAAGCGCTTCCCCCTGCCCTGGGTGGCTACAGGAGCAGGGCCTGCCAGGGGTTCAAGTACCACTTTCTACTTTCAGTTGGAGCCAGGGCAGAAAGGGGAGTCACCCAAAGGCTCAGTGCCACAGAGAGTGGCATTCCCCCCGGCTGCTCAGGCACCGGACCCTGCAAATCTCCCACAAGTGGCAGTTATGCCTCCTTCTAGCTGGATCTCAAACAAGATAATGCCTGGCAGGGTAAGGGTGGCTGAAACCCTCCATGACGAAACAACAGGGCAAAGCAAGCAGCCCTCTGGGGCCCTGCGCCGCCAGCAGACCTCGCTTATCAGTCTGAAACATGCCGCCTGCTGCCAGCCCTTCCTCGTGCGGTGCCTGGGGTTGGAGTATCAGCTCTTCGAGGAGGAAGCAGGGAAGCTTCAGGACCAAGTGGCAGCTGTCTGGCCTGCAGGATGCCTGCCTCTCTGTTGCAAGGCTCCATGTGCCAGGAGATGCCACACAAAGGAATGCTTCCCGTCCCTCCAGCTCTGCCAGCCTTCTCCGCCCTGCTCATTTCCCCTGTGCCGCCTGCTACTGCAGCCAGGGTGCACCCTCCGAAGGCTCCAAGCAGGGCTGCCTGGGCAGCAGGAGGGCCTGGTGGCAGCTGGGCTGCATTCCCCTCTTAGGGCCAGAGGAAGCCACCACTTGCTCTGGCAGCCACTCAGGAACCCCTGAGAAACCTTCAACCAAGGCACTACCAAGTGTGGGGCTGCGAGGGACTCTGGTTGCCCTGGTTCACAGGTGGGAAGTGTGGTTTTGGAAGGAATTGGGTGAACCTGAGATAGAAAGACTGGAAAAGTACAGAATCGTAAGTAGCCGTTCTGGGCTTCCCTGCCTTCCTTCTGCCAAACCTAGGAAGAGAAAGGAGAGGGGGAGGTGGCCAGCCTCAGAGCTCCCACATTCCCCCACCACAGCTGGGAACACCAAGGTTCCCTTAGGAGCAGCGGCTGGGGCACATGCCACACAGTCACCTGACGGCTGCTGGTTATATTGGGCACCAAGAGTCAGGCACTCCCTTGGCCTGGCTTTAAATAGCCCACTGGGAAGAACCGCCTGGGAACCGGCTGGAATGCACCTCCTCCTCTTTAGAGAACAAGACCCCTCAGCTCCCCAATCTACCCCACGAGGCTCAGCCATAGGCTTATGCTCCAAATGACAAGGTATCAACTGCAAAGCAAAGGGGCTCCTGGGGTTCCTCTCCAGCTCTCGGGGGGGCAGAAGAGCCACGTCCAAGGGCCCCACTTCTGCTAACCAAGGGACAGGATACCGTGAGCAGTCCTGGTCAGACCCCCAGGCTGGATGAGGTTGTCCATGCCTGGCTGGCATACTCAGCTCCCAGTCAGACCCCTAGGGAAGCCCTGGGTGCAAAGCTATGCCACTCTCCCCACCTGCAGCCTGCTGCCGGTGGGAATTGACACTTTTCCCGGCTGGGGGCTGGGGCCCGCCTGTCATGAGTCTGCAGCTCCCCATTTTGCAGCCCCTGGAGGCCGGCTGGAGCTTCTCGGCAACAAACCCATTTTCCTGCACAGTAAATTCAGCCTCAGCCCTACCATCCTCCTCCCTACTCTGGTGAGCACGACTCCAGGTCTCCACGCCACTTCTCACTCACAAGGAAAGCTCCCCCCGCAATCTCTCCCTGCATCTCTGGGTGTGGCACACAAGTAAAAAGCTCTCCCTGCCCTCCCACCGCCTGCCCACTTCCTCTTTTAAGGAGTGTCTCTGCTGGGCTACATTAGGCCATGTGGGCATAGTGCCAATAAGACTGAAAACACCAGACCAAGTGTAGACAGAGAGGGGAGAGGAGGGAAGGCAGCCCAGCTTCTGAGCCATGTGCAAACTGTCCTGCAAGGGACATGGTCGGCATCGTCATCCCTCTAAGAATGAGGGAACCTGGAAAGCTGGGGAATGAGGATGGCACGGAGGTCCCAGAACCGAGAGGGGACCACTGTCCTTGTGCCAGCCTGCTCCACCGGGCCAGAGGGAGTGTCCCGTTTGGCCTGACCAGAAGGGACAGCCCTTCGCTCAGGCTGGCTAGGCACACAAGACCTGTACCTGTGGTGACAAAGACTCCAGGTAGTCTCAAAGAGCCTGGTGTGGGCCCAGCCTGGTGGTGATGTGCTGATAAAAGCGGCTTCAGGTCCACAAGTGTGGGCTGGGGCTGGCCGAGCACAGCCAGTTGGCTTCCAGAGGGCTCTGGGGCCCTGGCTCCTGCACTGAACCTACTGTACAAGCGGCGCCCTCCAGGGGCGCTCCTGACTATCTAGCTGGTCTAAGCTGGAGACAGGCCTCCATTGAAAGATAGCGTGGGGCACCAGTGGGGGTGCTGGCTGGGCCCCTGTCCTGCTGTGTAAACTCAGAGAATTCACTTGCTCTCTCAGGTCTCAAGTTTCCCCATGTGTAGAAGGAAGGCGGTGGGAACGGATGACCTGTGGCATTCTAGGATCCTACCCTCTCAGTACACTTGAAAACTGGGATCCTCACCTCCTCTGCAGAACACACTCACCCCAGGTGAGGTGTGAGAAGCTGGGTGGATCTAACTCAGGGAACCTCCTGCTTTTGACAGGAACTCATCTAATTTTCCACGGAGCCATCTTCTGCCTGTCACCCCCATCATCCCTTAAAAAAATTCCCTGGCTGGGCGCAGCGGCTCACACCTCTACTTCCAGCACTTTGGGAGGCCAAGGCAGGTGGATCACAAGGTCAGGAGTTCAAGACCAGCCTGGCCAATAGTGAAACTCCATCTCTACTAAAATTACAAAAATTAGCAGGGTGTGGTGGCAGGTGCCTGCAGTCCCAGCTACTCGGGAGGAGGCTGAGGCAGAAGAATCGCTTGAACCTAGGAGGCAGAGGTTGCAGTGAGCCAACATCATGCCATTGTACTCCAGCCTGGGTGACAGAGCAAGACTCTGTCTCGAAAAAAAAAAAAAAAAAAAAAAGGCAAAAAACAACTCTCCACCTCCAGCTTGCCTACCTTCCTTCAGTACTCACAACGCAGATGCCCTAGGACAAACACCCAAAAGGTGCTACAGGTGCTAGTGACGGTGCATGGGGGGTAACAGCCCCCAAAGCCAGTGAGACCACTCCCACAGGGGCATTCTCATGTGCTGGGCACCCCCCACCCCGTGGCTGTCTACAACGTGCTGCTAGATGGTCAGTCCTCCTAACAGCCTCAAAACACTAGCATCTCATTCCATGTCAGAGACGTGAAGCAACCTGTTCACGTCGAAGAGGAAGAAGTAGAGGTGGCATTCAAGGAAGACAGCTGAAAACATTCACGCAGGCCCCCTGGCAGAGAAGGAAATCCAGAAGGTAGACGCCGGCTGCCATCTTGCTCCTGAAGGACTATGAGGCAGAAGGCGGCACAAGGTCTAAGTGAGCACAAGTGGGGTCCAGCAGGGGTCCAACATTCTGCAGGGGGGTGGCCTGCCTCAGCAGGTGGGGGTGCCTCACCATCCTGGGTGCTCATGCAAAGCCCACACACAGGCCAAGTGCAGGGTGGAGGGGTCTGTTCAATGACCTTCACGGTGGTTCTAAACCAGCTTGCCAAGGCAGCAGCCCCGGGAGGGACCAGCCTCACTGCCTGCAGCCATCTCAGGGAGAACCGGCTGAGACCTGGGCGAGGCCACAATCATTACAGCCAAAGTTTGGCATTTGCCCCTGCCACCTCCCCCCCCGCCCTCCCCCAGATTCGAGCAACTGCCTGGATCAGGCTGGGGTGGGACAAGGCTGTCTCTGGTCTCTCTCTAAAGAGGCTCCAGCTCCCTCACGCCCACAGGAGAGGCAGAAGAGGAAAGTGGCTCAAAGACACAACAGCCCAGACAGGCTCAGCCTGGAGCTGCACCCTGGGCCTCTCAGGCACCCTGAGATAGGAAGAGGCTCTCCTGGGGCAGGGGTGGGAGTGGAGAGGAGTTTCCTGGTCAGGCCAGAGAAACAGGTGAAGCCAGCAGGGAGGAGCTGACTTGAGCAGCCTGGGCCTCCTGACACCCTCCCAGCAGACAGGACAGAGTCCTGGCAAAACCTGGAGGGGACATGGTTCGGCCCGCTCCACCATGGGAGAACACACATGAGTGTGGAAACTGAGCTGGTGGGAGACCTGGGGTGGCTTCTCCTCCCTTGGGAGAACATGCATGGGTTCAGAAACTGGGCTGGTGGGGGAGAGGTGCGGGGGGGCTCTCCCTCACAGGAGAACACACGAGTGTGGAAACTGGGCTGGTGGGAGAGGTAGGGGCCCCCTCTCCCCCCACAGAAGAACATGCATGAGAGCAGAAACTGGGCTGGTGGGAGAGGTCGGGGGAGCTGGGGGACGAGGGACAGTTTTCACCTCTGCTGACCCTGGCCAGAAGCCCTATGAACCTGCTCTTGAGAGAACCTGCTTCTCTGTCCCCATATTGATGGAAGGCAAGAGTACCAGCTTGGCATCCTATGCCAGTCTCCTCACCCCGAGGGACCCAGCGGCCAGCAGGGGAGCTGTGCCAGTCCCAAGCACCCTGGCAAAACCTAGGAGTGGTGCCTCAAGACAAGGGAACAGAACAGAAAAGCCAGAAACCACCACCAACCTTGGCCTTGGCCGGCGGCCCCCGAAGCAAGCCCTCAGTCTCACTGTCATCACCAACTTCTCCTACCCTGGGCTGTGTCAGCTAAGTGAGGGCCACCACTAGGTGGAAGTCGCCGGGGTGCAATGCGTGAGACCCGACAAACTCGTTCTGCGGGCTGCGGATGGGTGCGAGGGTGGAATCTCGGAGGGTGGAATCTTGGTGCTGTGGCCAGTGTGGGGCCAGCCGTGGAAGCTCCAGTTGTTCTCTCTGCCCCGGCACAGCCTGGCAGGAGCCCTGACAGGAAGCCAGTGCAGCATGGCCGCCACCAACTTCGTGCAGGAGATGCGAGCCGTGGGCGAGAGGCTGCTGCTCAAGCTGCAGAGACTGCCCCAGGCTGAGCCCGTGGAGATCGTGGCCTTCTCGGTCATCGTCCTTTTCACAGGTCAGTCAGGGCACTCAGCGCCCCATGGCTCACCCTGGCATCTGAGAGAGACCACACCATGGTGCTAGCCAGAGGGCTGGCAGAGGTGGCGGGTGTCTCCCAGATCAAGGAGGAAAGCCAGTTGTCCCTTGGAGGAAGCCAAGGGACTTCCCTCATCCTCTGATATGCTGCTTGGATGATGGGCAGTGCTGGGAACTGCCCAGCAGCACTTCAGGAGTCCATTGTAGGGATGACGGGGAGCCAGGTTTGGGCAGGGAAAGAGGAGACACAACAGGGAGGAGGCTGGCCCAGGCAGCCAGCACGGGGACCATCCACACCTCTCACCAGCCTCTCAGGTCTTTCCGACCCCTCCACCAGACCTGTGGGGGAAGACCCCAGCATGCAGTGGGTTTCTCTGGGAGGAGGGTGGGCATCCTTTCTCTCCCCCGACCTGAGTCTGTGCTCTCTCCCCCGCCCTCCAGCCACTGTTGTGCTGCTGCTGTTGATAGCCTGCAGCTGCTGCTGCACTCACTGCTGCCGCCCCAGGCACAGAGGCAGGAAGGTCCAGGTACAGCCGACAGCACCATGAGGGACGGGGGATGGCTGAGAAGCTGGAGAGGAGACGGCCAACGCCATAACACAGGTCATCAGACTGGCCCTGCAGCCCTCACCCCCTCAAAACCAGGCTCCCCTGCCCCAGCTCTCGACCGGCCCAGGTACCTGGACACTGACACCTGGAGCCCTACCAAGGAAACCAGGGCTGGTACAGCTGCAAACCTCTCACCTGCCTGTGGACACTGGGTGCTGAGGAGTCAACTGTTTCAAAGACTTCGTCAACTGCCTGGGCTTCTTTGCCTACCTGCACTTTTTAACAAAGCAAGGAAGTAGGGGTCCCCCATACCTTGATGGAGAATAAGTCCCCATCTGTGAGCAACTGGCCCTTGGGGCTCTACTGATCCATGCCAAAGAGAAGCAAGGCAATCAGAGGGGCTCTGTGCAATAGCTTCTGCGTCCGCGCTCCGCCAGCGTGTGAGCATGTCAGTATTCTAGTCCAGTATTTGCCCGTTTCCAGGTAAAAGCTTTTGGGTTATGTGTTTCTGTGGCGCCAGACTCCCTGAAGTTGGGCTGGGCTCTGTGCATCCAGAGTGGGTGTGGCCTCTGCTTTCCCTGTGCCCACGAAAGCTGGAAAACCACGCAGAGAAGAGTGCCACCCAGATGGTAACACCACGGGACCAGTGGAGGGTGCCATGAAATTCCTGTCATGCATTAGCTGCTAACGAGCTCTGCCAGGCCGAGGCTTAGGCTAGCTAGGCTCAGGAACAGCACTTAACTCTCTTTACTGCCTGTCCCTTTGGCCTGTACACCCCAAACTATCAGACTCAGGCCAGTGGGTCTTTGAAAACTGCCAGAGGAAGGCCCTAATGTAATCTGCATGCTAACCCCATGGCCCTCCCCGACTTGTGTGCTGTCTGGGCTCACACCCTCACCCTGTCAGCTGTGTGACTCAACCTCCCTAAGCTGAATTCCTCCTTGGTGAAATGGGGCAAATCCTGGTACTGCTTCCTGGGGTGTGCTGTGAGAATAAACGCAGATGACTTGTGTCTAGCACTTAGCACGGTGCTGGCCATATCCAAGAGCCTCATCAACATGAACCGCCATTATCTGCCCCTCGAAACATGGGATCAACCAGGGGGAACAGGGACCCATTTTAAAGACTGGTCCTGCTCCATTCAGCTGAGTTTTTCTTCCAGAGAACTTTCTAGCTAGAGCTACAAACCCAGGAGTGCGGGGAGGGGGAGGCACATGGCTCCAGAAACATCAATGGGGCCGAATAGAGCATCCCGAGGTGCCTCCCCGGGGCTTCTCCAGAGCCACGAGGTCTGTGTTTTTCTGTTTTCTTTTTTGAGACGGAGTCTCGCTCTGTTGCCTAGGCTGGAGTGCAGTGGTGTGATCTCGGCTCACTGCAGCCTCCACTTCCTGGGTTCAGCGATTGTTCTGCTTCAGCCTCCTGAGTAGCTGTGACTACAGGCATGCGCCACCATACCCAGCTAATTTTCTGTATTTTTAGTAGAGATGGGGTTTCACCATGTTGGCCAGGCTGGTCTCGAACTCCTGACCTCAGGTGATCCTCCCCAAGTGCTGGGATTACAGGCGGGAGCACCAAGCCCGGCCGAGAGGTCTGTGTTTTTCACATGCTTCCATCATTTTGCCCTGCATGGCCATGCTCTGGCTGCCTGGGAGCAGAGCCCTGTCTACCTGAGAAACATGTCATGGAGAGGGGATGCCAGCCCCTGCCACAGCCCCGCCATTTCAAGCTGGCAGTCCAGGCCACACTGGCAGTGGCAGGCAGGGAGGAGAAGCTCTCACCATCTGCTTTCACTTTCTGGTGTCCACAGACTTGTCTGACAGGTTTAGGATAAAGACCCAGAGAAGTGTTTTCATACAATAGAAAAGAAATTCAAGAATTTGCCCATTCTCAGCTCCCTCCAAAGAATAGGATTCAGAATAATAATGAAGAAGAAGATGGCTAAAATTTGCTGAGGGCTTACACGCACTCAGCATTGTCTTCAGCATTCTGGTGCAGATAAACTCATTTACTCAACACAATACCTCAGTGTTGAAGAGAACACTGTTACTCCCATTTAGAGATGAGGACACTGGATTGATGCTGGCTTACTTGTCTAAGTGCAACTAGCTGAAAAGCAGCAGAGCCAACCTGAGTCCAGTCTGTCTGGCTCCAGAGCCTCTGCTCACCACACCCAGGGCTCCAGACCCAGAACGTGGCCTCCTGGTTGCAGGACAGACAAGGCTCTAATCCCATTATCCTCCAGTGACCAACCCTATACCCAAAACACCCACATACCAAACTTTGTCTCAGAATAACCTTCGCAGGAGTGGGTGGGACCCAACAGGTAAGAACTGAGGTGGTGCCCAATGAGATGTCCCTCCCAGAAAAACACAGGGGAGTGGACAGACAGGAAACCCTCATTTTTCCCTCCCAGCACCAATGGCTGGAGGGTCCCTGGAAGCTGTCTGATTGGGAGATGCCCCAACAGGGAAGCAGCCCAATTCCTGGGTGACTTTTTCATAAGCCAGTTTCCATCAGCATAAGAATGGCCCTGCTGGAGAGTGGCTGAGGCTGAGGCTCTTTGCTAGAAAATATTCTGCTTCTCCAGCCTAGTTGTGGAGAGGTAGGAACCACAGACAGCCCTGGGCACAGACAGGCTGAGTGGCCGCTTCAGGGCAAGTGGTGCACAACTGCTGACCCCACACAGGATTCAGTCCCTGCCATCACAGGACTCACTCCCGGCTCCTCGGCCAATTGGCACACACTCAGCCCAGCTGTCAAGCCAACTCCTCAGGCTTCAAACCCACTGAGATTAACAAACCAGGTCTGCTCTCTGACAGCAACCTGGCCCACTCCTTCAAGAGGCAGTTCCTCGTGCCAGTCTTCCCTGGGGAAGATGGGCATGGAAAGGCGACAGCAGTTGTCCCACTATGGGAAAGAATAAACAAAGCTGCTGCAGACCCGGGCGGCCTGAAGACAGGCGGGGGCCATGGGAGGGGCGTCCATCAGGCTGGTTTCAGGTTTAGAGGACGTCTGACTTGGCCACCACCTCTCTGTTCCTGCCACTGTGCCTTCCTGGACCACGCCACCATCAGTGCTTACTGTGGTCACTGCAGCAGCATCCTAAGTGGTCCCGACAATCATCTCACCAGCCTCGTCATGCCCACCCCCCAGCTGTGGCCTCTGCTTCCACCACAGGGCAGGCTGCTCTTGGCTCCTCAAAAGGGCTGCAGTCTACTCAGAAGACCTGTGTGCCATACTGTCTGTATGTCATGCCTGATTAAAAACTACAACAGGGCCGGGCACAGTGGCTCATGCCTATAATCCCAGCACTTTGAGAGACCGAGGCAGGCAGATCATTTGAGGTCAGGAGTTCGAGACCAGCCTGACCAACACGGTGAAACCTCAGCTCTACTAAAAATCCAAAAAAAATTTAGCCAGGTGTGGTGGTACATGCCTGTAGTCCCAGCTACTCACGAGGCTGAAGCAGGAGAAACTCTTGAACCCGGAGGCAGAGGTTGCAGTGAGCCGAGATTGTGCCACTGGACTCCAGCCTGGGCAACAGAGCGAGACTCCATCTCAAAAAAAAAAAAAAAAAAACTAACAACAACAAAACTACAATAGGCCAGCACGGTACATCATATGCATGTAACCCCAGCACTTTGGAAGGCCAACGAGGTAGGATCCTTGAGCTCAGGTGTTTGAGACCAGCCTGGGCAATGTGGGGGAGACCCTGTCCCTACAAAAATAAAAAAAATACGTAAAATAAAATAAAACCGACAATAAAGCCACAGATACAAGAATCTCATTGCAAAACTTGGCAGAGTATATAAAAGTTTCCTGGCCGGGCACAGTGGCTCACCCCTGTAATACCAGCACTTTGGGAGGCTGAAGCAGGTAAATAACCTGAGGTCAGGAGTTTGAGATCAGCCTTACCAACACAGAGAAACCCCATCTCTACTGAAAATACAAAATTAGCTGGGCATGGTGGTGCATGCCTGTAATTCCAGCTACTCAGGAGGCTGAGACAGAACTGCTTGAACCTGGGAGTCGGAGGTTGCAGTGAGCCGAGATCATGCCATTGCACTCCAGCCTGGGCAACAAGAGCAAACTCCGTCTCAAAAAAAAAAAAAAAAAAGTTTCCTTCCAGCCAGGCATGGTGGCACACGCCTGTAATACAGGCTGAGGCAGAAGAATCGCAGAGGTTGCAGTGAGCCGAGATCACGCCACTGCACTCCAGCCTGGGCTACAGAGTGAGACACTGTCTCAAAAAAAAAAAAAAAAAAAAAAAAAAAAATTATCCGACTGGGGCTAGCAATTAATTGAAAAAGCTGGTGAAAGCAACTTTTGCTAAAAAACACCTAAGTTCTCTACACATCTCATTTTATTATTTTCTTACACATCTCGCATTAAATGGAAACATACACGTTCCTATTCCTAGGCTGGTCTTCCTGGCCTTTCTCTGAGTGTGGGCTTGCTGACCAGAGTCCCTGTATTGTTATTTTCTAGTTTTGGTTTCTTTAAAACAGAACAAGAACTTAAAGGCAAAGAAATTTGAGTGTGAAAGCCATCTGGGTTTTTACAAATATGTCCCCAATGTTTAGTTATCATGTCTGCATCTTTTTCAACAGAAACATTCTCTGAGTAATTCCAAAGTCATCCCAAAGTGGTCAACAGGTATTTATAGAAACAACTCGTTTGTCTACTCACTCTGAGGTGCAGCACAGGTGCTTCAGAGCTCAGACTGTGCCACTGGATTCAAACTCCAACTCACTTACTAGCTGATGACCTTGGCTAAGTTATTTAACCTCTTTACATATGCCTGTTCCCCATATGTAAAATTGGGGTTGCAGCTATTATTATTGCTTTGATGGTTCCTGGGATGTTAAATTCAATTATGTAATTACAAGTACAACTGCCATGAACAGGTTTGGGAACCAACTTGACTCTTGATAAGCATCTGATTTAACTGACGGAGCCGCAGGCCAAGGGTGTGCTAGAGACTGGCCTACTGCTGTGAGTGTTCAGCATGCCAAGGGCATTAGTCAGTAAGTTTCACACAAGGAAAGCATTAGGTGAGCCGGGTCAGTGACGCCCCCTGATAGTTAAGAACAACTGTACTAAATCTGCCACCATCTGTCATCCAACCCTGGCCACAATGAGGGGGAATCACCTGGGGAACTGTAAACAACATGACGTCCTGGCACCCCCAGAGAATGATGTAAGTGGTACCAGGTGGCCTGGGCATTTCTAAAAGCTCCCAGATCTTTAGGAGCAGGGATGAGCACCCGAGGGCTAGAAGGGAAGCCCTTGGAGGGCAGGGCCCGCCTCTCTGATTTCACAACTGTACAGTGCCTGACGTGGTTCCTGGCCACAGCAGACCCTCACATCCTAGCTTTTAAATGAGTAAATGGTGGCCATTAGGTTTCACACGCCGGGGGACAGGCTTGATTCCCTCTTCCCAGCTCCCCCTACTGTGCCAGTAGGCAGAAATCAACCACACAATGTTCCCGAGGACAAAGGCACCAATAGGAAGCCTCAGCAGGGAACAACACTTCCCCCAGAAACAGTTCCAGGAGGTGCCAGGCGCCAGCCAGGGCTGCAGTTAATCATTTACCCCACAGTACAGGAAGTGAGGCCTACGCCAGTCCCAGCCCCAGCCCCACAGCACAGGAAGTAAGGCCTACGCCAGTCCCAGCCTCAGGACTTCCTGAGCTCCGGGCAGGTCCTCTCAATCCACACATCATCCAGACGGGACAGCACAGTCCAGACCAGCCACAGGTGAGGTGGCCTGATGGCCTGGGGCAAAGGCCCTGGGTCCAGTCTCTTCCCCATCCACCCCAAGTCTGACTTGTCTCAGGAGGGACTCATTAACACATATGCCCTGGGCACCCCCAAATGACATCACACAAGGGCAGAAAGCAGCTGAAGGGGGAACGTGAAAGGCAGAAAGGGAGCCGTGGTTGCCAGGCAACCAGACTAGCCCACCTTTGTTTGCTTTGGTGACAGCAATGAAGGTCTGGTCAGGGCCCCTTGGCCACGCTCACGCCTTTTCCTCTCAACAGTGGCTTCTTTGAGTCCGGATGCAGCTCTGGTCACCTGGCAGCCTCTTCAGCTCAGCCCCTCACAAAGTGTCGGCCTGAAGAAGCACCCTGAATTGCCCTTGTAGGACCCAGGACGGCTACCCAGCACAATCAGGTAATGGCTCCCTCCTTCCCCACCTGGGCAGCCCTCACCTGGCTACAGGCTTGCAGTCTGTGATAACGAGCTCTGCTTCTAGAAGTTCTGTTCTCAGCTGTCTCCAAGAAGCCTACCAAGGGGCTTCAGCTGGAGTTGGCTCCTCCTTGGCTGCTATACAGATCTCTTGAATGCCTCTCAAATGTTTGGCAGTTGGGGGCAGGAAAAACAGGGAAGATCTATCATGGTACTTTTTAGATTCCAGCCAAGCAGGTCTTGGGAATGGGAGAGAAAGTTCTTGCTCATGCCAGGGCTACTCAGGAAAGAAGGACTGGAGAATCCAGGGGCAGCCCCCAGGAAGAATCCAGGGACCCCCTCCTTGCGCCAGTCCTGGCTCCTGTAGCTAGAGTGGGGAAACACCATTTGCTGCTGGCTGGAGGCATTGAGCACAAAGACTATCCAGCCCTTCCATGTCCCCCAGCTGCCAGGGAGGCCGGCTGCTCAGAGGCTGCTACAGAGACTGGAGTCAGGGAGCAGAGCATAGCACCTGGGACAGGGCCTAGAAGGGTCGCCTGCACTCAGGTCCTCTGTCCCTCTTTTCCAGATCCTCATGGACCAACTGGTAATCAAGAAGACAATCTGGAATGATGAGTTCTGGCAGAACCCCTGGGACCAGGGGGGGCCTGGCAGTGATTATCTTATTCATCGCCGCTGTCCTGCTTCTCATCTTATTTGCCATCATGTTTGGTTTACTCACTTCCACAAAAAACACCCAGTGTGAAAAGCATGAAGAGGAGTGACCTGACTTCCTGGGGGCTGAGACGGCAGCAGGGGGAGGCGAGCTGACCTCCCCCCATTCCGGTGGTGGGTTCCTCTGTGATTGCCTCTGGCTCAGGGGCCAAGCCCTGGTGTCTTCTTTTCCCACCAGGAAAGAATCTAGGAAAATACTGCATCTGGCTTAGGGTTACTCAGACTAATAAGATGGGGAGGCTGGTCTGAGACCAATTCTGGGTCCCTGACCCTATTGCTTTTAGGGAACCCTAAAAGCACATGGAGAGGCTGGCTCCACTGGCTCAGGTAGAAGGAGCAATGGCTAACAAGGTTCTCTAACAGGCTCAGCTAGCAATTTCACAAATCCTTGACAGAGAAAGACACAACCAAATGAAGAAAAAATTCCTTTTCAAATCTGCTAACTTGTGAGAGCTCATTTTTAATCTCGATATAGCCACCAGGACAAGATTCCCGAACAAAGCCTCACCCGGGCCTGGAGATCCCTATGTGGTCTGGCCCACCTGTCTCCAGCCATCTCACTCACTCATCCCACCCCACCCTGCCCCTAGGTTCTCAGCATGTCTTTCAGTGCTGGAATATGCCATGTTCTCTCCCACCACAGGGCCTTTGCACATGCTATTCTCATTGACTGGGATGCTCTCCCTTACACCATACTTCACTCCATGGCCTAGTTAGTCCTTCCTCATCCTTCATATCTCAGTTTGAACGTGACTCCCCTCAGGTAAATCATCCCTAACCCTTGAGGATTAGGGTAAGGCCACCTGTTTTATACTCTCAAAATACCATTTATAGGTCTTACCTGTCTTTTTTTTTTTTTTTTTTTGAGATGGGGTCTCATGCCCATCGCTCAGGCTGGAGTGCAGTGGCACAATCTCGGCTCACTGCAGGTTTGACTTCTGAGTTTAGATGATCCTCCCATCTCAGCCTCCTGAGCAGCTGGGACTACAGGCATGTGCCACCATGCCTGGCTAATTGTGTGTGTGTTTTTGTTTTTGTTTTTTTTTATTTTTTATTTTTAGTACAGACAGGGTCTTGCCATGTTGCCCAGGCTGGTCTTGAACTGCCAGGCTCAAGTGATCCTCCCACTCAGCCTCCCAAAGTACTTGTATAAAAGGCGTGAGCCTGGTCAGGAGCGGTGGCTCACACCTGTAATCCCAGTACTTTGGGAGGCCAAGGCGGGAAGACCACCTGAGGTTGGGAGTTCAAGACCAGCCTGACCAACACGGAGAAACCCTGTCTCTTACTAAAAATACAAAATTAGCTGGGCATGGTGGCGCAGGCCTGTAATCCCTGCTACTCAGGAGGCTGAGGCAAGAGAATCACTTGAACCCGGAAGGCAGAGTTTGCAATGAGCCGAGATCACGCCATTGCACTTCAGCCTGGGCAGCAAGAGCAAGACTCCATCTCAAAAAAACAGGTGTGAGCCACCATGGCCGGCTCTGGGACTTACATGTCTCTACTGTGTCTGTAGTGCTCTCTTCCTCACTGGACCAAGCACCATAAAGCAGGGGGCAGGGCTCTTTCTGCCCACCATGGTATCCCCTATGTTCAATGTGCCTGGCACAGAGTTGGCATCAGTCAATATTTGTTGGCTGAGTAAATGAATGAATGAGCAAACACACAGATAAGAAAATGCTGGGCACTCCCAGCCCCAAGATCCCAGGAGACAACAGGGCCCAATTCAAGCCAGGTCTAAATATAAGGCTGCTCTTCTATCTCAAAATGCTGAGGCCTTAAGCTGGAGGTTGCTTCAAACCTAATAACTTTTCCTTATGATACTAAAAGATGCTCATTGTCATGAATAATCAAACACTGCTTTTTCAAGGCTGTAGCCCAGAGAAAGTAACTACATGCAGAGAAGAAACCACTGGCTGCCGCAGCCCCACCTCATTAGTAACTGACCCAAGTACCTTTTCTGCTGGTCCCATTCCATGCACCTCAGACCCCCACAACAAACTGACAGGAAACCTACAGCTTCCTTTGCAGAAACGTACCTACTTCGGCTGAGCCGCCAGGTTCCTACCCCAAGGGATTGCTGGTGGGAGGCTGCTTCAACTTCAGCCTTCAACGAGAACCATTCTTAGGGAGCAAATACCTGGTGGAGAAGGGGCTTTTTCTTTGTGCTGTACACCAGTTAAGAAACATTCACTATTCGAAGAACAGTAGCCAATACCGACATACCAGCAGTGTTTATTACAGCCTGCAGCCTAGATTTCAGAACCATCACACATAGCAAAGGAGACAGGTACGAGGCTGCAAAAGAGGCAGCTTGCGGCTGTCACTTGGACTCCTCAGGTCCACAGATGCCTGGACCCCAGCCCCTGGCAACCAGGTCACTGATGCACTAAGAAGTCCCAGCTCCCTGGAAGGTGACAGGAGAAACAAAGGCAGAGGCCCTTAGGAGGACCTGTTCCCTTGCCTGGCAGGCTGAGCAGACCCCGGGGACAGGCAGAGTTAACCCTCCAGAGAGCCTTCCAGAGCCTCAGACAGCCCCAGGGCTTTTTTCAGCAAAGAGGACTCACAATGAACAGGAACACTTGGCCCTTCCATTCCACACCAGAAATGAGAGCTCTGCTCAAGAAGCCTAAGAAGGCCAAATTTAGCAACCCCCTGTATTAATTGTGCTTGAAAAGGGCTCTGGTGGCAACGGCTGCAGGCCAAGGGTGGTCCTGGCACTACAGCCAACCACTTCTGCTGGGCGTGGTCATGCCACAGAGGCCAAATTAGAGATGGCAGTTTGGAGAAGAAAACAGCTTCAGTCCAGGAGCCACCGACTCAGTGGTAAACAGGAGGAGGTAGAAATAAAAACATACAGCCCAAAGAAGAGCTGCTCTGATTCCCTGAGGAGAGCCCAGACAGCTGCTAGACACCGGTTCCGTGCACTTAGCATCGTGCTTCAGGACGCTCCTCTCGCAAAACCAAGATGGCCCAGGTGTATGAAAATGAGCGCACCACTGAAAATCAGGAGATGGGCGTTTAGTGGCCTCAGTTTACCGTGAGTTTTGTGACTGTGACCGCCCTGGACCTCGATTTATTCACCTAAGTCTGATGCAATCACGTCAGCATCATCCCCTCACAGATCATTCCATGAGATCAGATGAATCTAAAAGCTTTTTAGACCAAAATGTAAACGACTCCTCCTGGTGTCCCTCACCCGGGCACTCACAGCTCCGCGTGCCCGGACATGACCTGACTACACTGAGCAGCCCTCTGGCTCTTTCCAGGGTCCTAGCCCCATTGCCTGAAGATGCAGGTAAAACAGATGAGTGGGTTCAAAGCACATGACTCCCTGAGGTAAGCAGGACCACAGGCTTCTGTGTGGGTCCTGGATAAGGGTGAGGACTGCTCAAGTGAAGCCAGAAGTCTCAGCTCGGTGGCACACAATGACCACAAAGCTGACAGCTCAGAGCTGGTCACATCCCTTGGGACTGAGTGGCCTGTGATGCCAGCCATCTCAGAAGAGGGTGGAGTGGGGGGAAGGATACCACCCAGAATGCTGAGCAAATCCCACACTGCCAGAGTTCCTGGGGCTTCCAATAGAGAAGAGCAAGGTCCTGACTTCCACGCTGCCCAATGCAACAGCCTTCGCAGGCGAGGGTCCCTTGGTAGCCTTACAGGCTGTCTTACGTCAGCTGCTTAACTAAGGGGTGCCGGGGGAGTAAATAATCTCACTGACACTTTGCTCCATGTACAAAATAAGTCACTTACCCCAGTTCTTCACAGAAGGTCACCAGGGCATCAAAGGCCATGATACTGGCTTTATCAGATGCTTTGTTCCCCTCTCTTTTCCTGGGGACAAAAAATGACCACTTAGCAAGTCTTATAGAATTGGACTACCTTAGAGCCACAGAAAGTAATGAGGAGGCCGGGCACAGTGGCTCACACCTGCAATCCCAACACTTTGGGAGGCTGAGGCAGGCGGATCATTTGAGGTGAGGAGTTCGAGAACAGCTAGGCCAAATGGTGAAACCCTGCCTCTACTACAAACACAAAAAAATTAGCCAGGCATGGTAGCACATGCCTGTAGTCCCAGCTACTCAGAAGGCTGAGGCAGAAGAATTGCTTGAACCCAGGAGGCGGAAGTTGCAGTGAGCCAAGATCATGCCACTGCACTCCATCTCAAAAAAAGAAAAAAAAGTAACGAGGGAGAAAAATATTAAATGACAGTAATAAAGCCACTTAAAAAGTATCCCCAAACCTGTCTATATATCATAACCACAAACTACTGAATTGAATTTTCTGGGATGAGCTTTTGAGCGTTTCTGAAAAGGTTCTCAGGAGATTCTCATCTAAAGGGCCCGTGGACTGGCATTTGGGAAGCACTATATAATATTACCCTTTTTAATAACAGTAAATATATGTACAAATGTTGCGTACTTAACATACTTATGAACATATATATTTCAGTGTATATTGGAGAGAGATATATTAAAATGTTAAGTGATTATTTTTGACAAGCTTAAAACATGAATTTAAAATACAATTTATATGTTACTGGATGGCAAGAAACGGAAAAGAAAAAAGAAGAAAAATAAATAAATAAATAATAAAATACAATTTATAAAATGCTTGATCTATGGCCGGGCGCAGTGGCTCACACCTGTAATCCCAACACTTTGGGAGGCCAAGGAGAAGGGGAGTCACCTGAGGTCAGGAGTTTGAGACCAACCTGGCCAACATGGTGAAACCCCATCTCTACTAAAAACACAAAAATTAGCTAGGCATGGTGTTGCACACCTGTGATCCCAGCTACTCAGGAGGCTGAGGCAGGAGAATCACTTGAACCCAGGAGGCGGAGGCTGCAGTGGGCTGAGATTGCGGCACTGCATTCCAGCCTGGGCAACAGAGCGAGGTTCCATCTCAAAAATAAATAAAATAAAATGCTTGATCTGCTAACTCAGAAGCCCATGGTGTGGGGTGGGGGTGGGCAGCTGTCAGCTACACCAGGACAGCAAGATGGCAGGGGTGTGGCCCTCCCTCCCAAGCCCATCTGTTGGCACCCTCATCCAACTGAAAGTACAATCTCACCTTGGGCCAGGAACCATTATTAGGTGAGGGATGGGCACTACAGATTTTGAATGTGGATACTTGGTCAGGGCAGTGGAACTCTAAAGATGGCCACCAGCTTCCTTCCTTGCCCACTCCTGAAGGTAATTCCCCCTCTTACTAACAGAAGCTGTTATAGCTCTGCTCAGAGACACTTCCTGACTTCACTCTGTTATAAGCCTCTCTATGGACTTGTGGCTGAATCAACTAGCAGAACAGTGAGCATTTGTGAGTGATGTCATTATGCATCAGTGGCCTTTTTTGTGAACATGTCTATTTGCCAACATATCATTTTAAAATATTGTGAATTATTTTTTAATACAGAAAAGAAAAAGAAAAAAAAAGGCCGGGGGCAGTGGCTCACACCAGTAATCCCAGGACTTTGGGAGGCCAAGGTAGGCAGATCACTTAAGGTCAGGAGTTCGAGACCAGCCTGGCCAACATGGTGAAACCCCATTTCTACTAAAAATACAAAAATTAGCCGGACCTCCCGGGCTCAAGTGATCCTCCCACCTCAGCCTCTAGAGTAGCTGGGATTACACTGGCAGGCACCTGTAATCCCAGCTACTTGGGGGCTGAGGCATGAGAATCATTTGAACTTGAAGGCAGAGGTTGCAGTGAGCCAAGATTGTGCCACTGCCCTCCAGCCTGGGTGACAGAGACTCTGTCTCAAAAACAAACAAACAAAAAAAACGAGATACTGATGTTGGAGACATCGTCTATTGAGTTTCCGCTTTGGGTAGGTAACTCATCCCACCACCACCACCAACACACACAAATACAAACACATTCTGTACGTGCAACTTTCCAAATAGGTTTACAACACAATTTCTTATGAAATCCCTATTTTCCTTATTACGACTATGTCAACAGAGTTCAGAGCTAAACCGAGTGATTGCATTTTTATATTTCCTATGATCACATTTCCTCTCTTGTATAACTGTGTTTCCCCCTGAAATTAATATCTTTGCTTTTTTCTATTTACTTAGATTTCAGTATGTCATTAATTCACCCCTAACAGTCTTAACAAAATGAACAGTTCCTTTTGATAGGAGCCAGAGATGCCAGCTTCCACTGTGATTCTTGGAACCTTCCTTCCTGGAGTCTCTGCCCCCTAGTGCAATCTGGACCCGTTTTCCGTAGGCCTGGGACACAGCTATCTTTCAGGACTACCCTCTGATATTGTCCTGTGCCAAGACTTACTCCTGGGTAAGTCTCCATCTTTGCTTTCTAGGTTTACTGTCTCTTTACAATGGAGAACATCCTTTAATACCTTCTGAGACATGACATACTGGGGAAAGTTTTTCAGACCTTTGTATCTGAAAATGTCTTATTTCCTTCAAGTTTCCACATACAGCATTAAATATTTATTTATTCATTATTTATTTAGGAAACAGAGTCTTGCTCTGTTGCCCAGTCTGGAGTGCAGTGGCATGACCATAACTCATCACAGCCTTGAATTCCTGGGCTCAAGCAATCCTCCTGGCTCAGCGTCCTGAGTAGCTAGGACTACAGGCACATATTACCATGCTCAGCTAATTTGTATTATTATTTTTTGAAACAGGGTCTCAGTCTGTTACCCAGGTTGGAGTGCAGTGGTATGATCTCAGTTCACTGCAGCCTTGACCTCTTGGGCTCAAGTGATCCTCCCACCTCAGCCTCTCGAGTAGCTGGCACACACACCCAGCTAATTTTTAAATATTTTGTAGAGATGAAGTCTTATTACATTGCCCAAACTAGTCTCAAACTCCTGGCCTCAAGAGATCCTCTCATGTCATTTTCCCGAAGTGTTGGGATTACAGGCATGAGCTACCTCACCCAGCCTAAATTTGAGCATCTTTAAATGTGTCATTTGATAAACTTTTCTGGGAACTTTCTTTTCATATTCTTTGCTTTTCATATCCTTTTTTTTCTTGTTAATAGGTAAAAGCTGCTTATTCTTTTGTTTGCCTTCTATATTAAAATATTTCCCCAGATTTACTATTTATCTATTGACATTCATTGTTTATGGTATCCTTTGCCATATTTCATATTTTCAGGTTTTATAGAAATTTAAAAGTTTTACAGTGGCTCACGCCTGTAATCCCAACATTCTGGGAGGCCGAGGCAGGCGGATTATGAGGTCAGGAGATCGAGACCATCCTGACCAACATGGAGAAACCCCATCTCTACTAAAAATACAAAAAAAATTAGCCGGGCGTGGCAGCATGCGCCTGTAGTCCCAGCTACTCAGAAGGCTGAGGCAGGAGAATCACTTGAACCAGGAAGGCGGAGGTTGCAGTGAGCTGAGAGTGCGCCACTGCACTCCAGCCTGGCGACAGAGCAAGACTCTGTCTCAAAACAACAACAACAACAACAACAACAACACAATATATAGCTATCTGGGTTTCTAATCTTCATTATAAAAGTAACCTCAGTTCTAGATTACACATTGGACTACATTTTCCTGTAAAATATTGCTTATTATTTCAATGTAGGTCCTTAATCTGTCTGGAATTTGTTTTTTGTTTGGTTGTTTTTGAGACAGGGTTTCTGCTGCCCAGGCTGGAGTGCGGTGATGGGATCACACCTCACTGTAGCTTCAACCTCCTAAGCTCAAGTGATCCTCCCACCTCAGCCTCCTGAGTAGCTGAGACCACAGGCTGACACCACCATGCCAGGCTAATTTTTGAAATTTTTGTAGAGATGGGCTTTCACCACGTTGCCCATCCTGGTCTCAAACTCCTGGGCTCAAGTGATCCACCTACCTCAGCCTCCCAAAGTGCTGGGATTACAGGCATGAGCCACTGCACTTGGCTCCAGAGCTTGTTTTCTCCTGATGAGATCTGAGTATTCTTTATCTAAACCAATGGTTGTCAACCCTGACCATGTATTAAAAGCAACTGGGGAGCTTTTTTTTTTTTTTGAGATGGAGTTTTGCTCTTGTTGCTCAGGCTAGAGTGCAATGGCGAGATCTCGACTCACCGCAACCTCCACCTCCCAGGTTCAAGTGATTCTCCTGCCTCAGCCTTCCGAGTAGCTGAGATTACAGGCATGCGCCACCACGCCCAGCTTATTCTGTATTTGTTAAGCAGAAACGGGGTTTCTCCATGTTGGTCAGGCTGGTTTCGAACTCCCAAATTCAGGTGATCCGCCTACCTTGGCCTCCCAAAGTGCTAAGATTACAGGCCTGGTGCCCAGCCTACTGGGAGCTTTTTGAAAAAACTATCGTTAACAGCTTATAACATTTATTCCTAGGTATTTTATAACTTTTATTGTTGCAAATTAAGTATTTTTTTGTTTCTATTTCTAGGTATTTATGGTAATGTGGAGAAAAGTTACTGATTTTTTTTCCTTGGATTTCATCTGATCATCTAACTAGAGAAAAGCTACCAATCTTTAAACTTGTTTTTTTTCTGAGATGGAGTTTCGCTCTTGTTGCCCAGACTGGAGTGCAATGGCATGATCTCAGCTCACTGCAACCTCTGCTTCCCGGGTTCAAGTGATTCTCCTGCCTCAGCCTCCCAAGTAGCTGAGATCACAGGCATGCGCCACCACACTTGGCTAATTTTTGTAGTTTTTAGTTGAGATGGGTTTTCTCCATGTTGGTCAGGCTGGTCTCAAACTCCCGACACAACATTATGCTTTAGGGAATTTATCCCTGTTGATTTGTGCAAATTTATTGTGCCATTTTTAACTCCTCTGAACCATTCCACTATGTGACTAAAACAGTTCATTCATCCATTACCCTACAGAAGAGCTAGATTTCACTATTATAGAGTTACAGCAAACATGCTTGTTCATCCTTATACACGTACATTCTTATACACATGATGATTTATCTACCAAGAAGTGGAATTAATGAATCACAGAGCACTGTATAAAGCACACAGATACTTTATAAGTATCACCTCATTTCTCTTTGAAGCAACTGAAGCAGTTTATGTTCCCGACAACAGTTTTTTTTTTTTAGACAGTCTCACTCTGTTGCCCAGGCTGGAGAGCAGTGGTGTGATCTCAGCTCTCTGCAACCTCTGCCTCCCAGGTTCAAGCGATTAACCTGCCTCAGCCTCCTGAGTAGCTGGTACTATAGGTGCTGCCACCACGCCCGACTAACTTTTTGTATTTTTAGTAGAGAGGGGGTTTCACCGTGTTTGCCAGGATATTCTCCATCTCCTGACCTCATGATCTACCCACCTTGGCCTCCCAAAGTACTGGGATTACAGGCGTGAGCCACGGTGCCCGGCAACATTGTTAAGATGAACCCTTTCCCCACATCCTTACCGACAGTGATTATGAAGACATTTTTGCCAATATGATAGGTGTAAAATGATGGCTTGTTGTCTAATTTGTGTACTTCTGCTTGCTAGGTGAGGTTGAACATCTCCTCGTATATTTATTAGCTACTCTGTTTTTCTCTTCTATGAAATACCTATTCATCCTTTTTGCTATGCAGGTGTATACCTTTTTTAAATTTACCTGTAAGAGCTCTCTATGTAGTCAATCAATTTTATATATTGCAAATAACTTCCCCAGCAGGGCTCATTTCATCACTTTATTTATGGTAGCTTCTATTATATGGAAATTTTTAGTTTGAATTTATTCAAATAGATTATTTCCTTTGAGGTTTCTGCTTTTAAGATCTTGAGACACTCTTTCCTTCCTCAGGATCATAAAATATTCCCCCCCCCCCAATTTTACAGTTTATTGAGGTTTTTAATCCATCTATAATTCATATGTGTGTGGTATCAGGTAGGAATATAACTTTACCTTTTTTCAGCACAAACTTTTCAACAGTTAATCCTTTCCACGTTGATTTATAATGCTACCTATCATACATCAAGTTCCCTTATATACTTGGGTCTGATTCTAGGTTTTCTACAAAGAATGTATAACCAGTAAAAGAAAAAAAAGAACGAATAACAATATGGGAAAATGCTTACATAGCAATGCTAATTAAAACAAGGCAAGACTGGCCGGGCGCGGTGGCTCACATCTGTAATCCCAGCACTCTGGGAGGCTGAGGCAGGCGGATCACCTGAGGTCGGGAATTCAAGACCAGCCTGAGCAATATGGAGAAACCCCATTTCTACTAAAAATACAAAATTAGCTGGGGGTGGTGGCTCATGCCTGTAATCCGAACTACTTGAGAGGCTGAGGCAAGAGAATCGCTTGAACTGGGGAGGCAAAAGTTGAGGTGAGCCGAAATTGCACCACTGCTGTTCAGCCTGGGCAACAAGAGTGAAACTCCATCTCAAAACAAAAACAAAAACAAAAACAAGGTAAGACTAGCTGGGTGCAGTGGCTCACACCTGTAATCTCAACACTTTGGGAGGATCACTTGAGCCCAGGAGTTCAAGACCAGCCTACGCAACATAACAAGACCTCGTCTCTACAAAACAAACAAACAAAAAACAAGGCAAGATTAAGCCACGTGCTGTGGCACATGCCTCCAGTCCCAGGTACTTGGGAGGCTGAGGCAGGAGGATCACTTGAGCCCAGGAGTTCAAGGGCATAGTGTGCTATGATGACATCTGTGAATCGCCACTCCACTGCACTCCAGCCTGGGCAACACAGTGAGACCCTATCTCTCTTTAACAAAAGAAACAAGGCAGTACTGATCTTGACCACATAAAGTAACATGTACACAAAAGACAATATTAAGGTTGGGTGCAGTAGCTCACACCTGTAATCTCAGTAGTTTGGGAGGCTGAGGGCGGGAGGATTCCTTGAGCCCAGGAGTTTTGAGACCAGCCTGAGCACAAAAGTGAAACCCCATCTCTGCAAAAAATTGAAAAAAAATAATTAGCCAGGCATGGTGGCACATACCTGTGGTCCCAGCTACTCAAGGTGGGAAGATTATTTATGGCCAGCAGTTAGAGGCTGCAGGGACCATGACCATGCCACTGCACTTCAGCCTGGATGACAGTGAGAGACCCTGCCTCTAAAATATTAAGATTATTTAAATCTTAATAAAATCTTAATTAAAGAAAAAGTTGTTTCTTTTCTTTATATTTCTAGGTACCTACCCAATGTGCCATTTCTCCTTGCCATACTTACAGGCTGGGAGCAGCCTCCTCTAGCTTACACAAACATCATCTGGGTTCAGAAATCAGCTTCACAAAACTGGACAGTGGTGGGTCAGACTGAGATACCTTCTACTGCCCAGGCCTTACCTGCAGTTTGGCTACTTCCTTCCTGATCAGGAAGCTGACTTGGTCCCGGTCATTCCTGGAGTAATAGAGACGGCACCAGGAAGGCTTCCCATCCCTGCCGGCCCGGCCAGACTCCTGGTAGTACCCAGCCATAGACTTGGCAATATTCCAATGAGCAACAAACCTGTAGGATCCAAAGAAACAAGCAGCATGAGATGGTGGAGAAGCTAAGTGCCCTTTGGTGGAGTAATCATGAATAGGAGAGCAGGGAGGCCAGCAGACAGGGAGGCAGAGGATGGTCCCAGAGTTAGCATGGTTAAGACACCTGCATCCTATCAGCATGTCTCCCTGCTAGGAGCAGCCCAGCTTAGAGGCCACAGCAGGAGTTAATGGGGGCAAATCCAGCACGTATGAGGGACCAAAAACTCAGCCAGGGCCCAGTGGAAAAAATACTGACCTAAAGAAACAAGATGAGGCTCTGCCACTTATGAGCTATACACATTTCAATAAGTTATTTATAACTTCTTTGGAGAGGGGAAACAATATTTACTAAATACCTACTATGAGCCAGTTTATATATTTGTCTCATTTAATTGCTAGTCGCCATAATGTGAGGTAGCCCATTCTCCAGAAGATGAACTTGGAATTCAGAGGTAAATTTGTACAAGGTCACACAGTAGAGGGACAGAAGAGCTAGAATTTGGGCCTAGGGGTCTCTGCCTTCAAAACTGGCTCTTAACAAGACACCAGAGACCTAGAGTTCATTTTATTTGCTTTTTATTATTGTATTTATTTTTTGAGACAAGAGTCTCCCTCTTCTGCCTCAGCCTCCTGAGCAGCTGGGACTACAGGCACACACCACCATGCCCAGCTAATTTTTGTATTTTTAGTAGAGATGGGGTTTCACCATGTTGGCCAGGATGGTCTCAATCTTTTGACCTTGTGATCCGCCCGCCTCGGCATTCCAAAGTGCTGGGATTACAGGTATGAGCCACCGTGCCCAGACTTGTTTTTTATTTTTTAAGACAAGGTCTTGCTCTGTTGCCCAGGCTGGAGTATGGTAGCAGAGCCATAGCTTGTTACAGTCTCAATCTCCTGGCCTTAAGCGATCCTTCCACCTCAGCTTCCCAAGTAGCCGGGACTACAGACACCTACCACTATACCTGGCAAATTTTTAATTTTATAGAGGTGGAGTCTTGCTATGTTGCCCAGGCTGGTCTCGAACTCTTGGGCTCATGCAATTCTCTCATCTGGTCCTCCTAAAGTGCTGGAATTATAGGTGTGAGCCACTACATCAGGCTGCAGACTCAGGGTTTCAACTCTGATTCTAAAGTTGGTGTTCTTTCAAAGGTAGTGCACTATAAAACCTCTACCCTGACTAACTCAGGGTCACTGTGAGGTTCACCAAGACCATGTATGCAAACATGCTCCATAAATCATACAAGGTATTGTTTGGTGTTAATCAGAGCAAAGGGCTTCAGGCTGTAGCCCAAAATGCCTCTTGAAGGTCATGGTCAGACATAAAAGACTTCCTAATAGTTGCCAGTGTGGGGCTAGGAGGCTGCGATGCACTGACTCTTCTAGACTATTAGTAAACAGTAACAAGGAATGATGGTCCTAAGAGCTTTGCCTTTGATCTTTCACAGGGAATAGCTTAAAATACAGTCATACATTACTTAATGATGGGGATACAATTTGTGTTTTGGGTTTTGGTGTTTCTTTGTCTGTTTAAGACAGGGTCTTGCTCTGTTGCTTAGGCTGGAGTGCAGTGGCACAATCTCAGCTCACTGCAACCTCCGCCTCCCAGGCTCAAGCAATCCTCCCACCTCAGCCCAAGTAGTTGGGACTACAGGCACGGGTCACCACACCTGGCTAATTTTTATGTATTTTTTGTTGAGATGGAGGTTTTGCCACATTGCCTAGGCTGGTCTCAAACTCCTGGACTCAAGTGATCCACCTGCCTTGGCCTCCCAAAGTGCTGGGATTATAGGTGTGTACCACTGTGCCCGGCCAGGGATCCGTTCTGAGAAATGACTTGTTAGGAGACTTCATCACTGTGCGAACATCACAGTGGATATTATGTAAACCTAGATGGTATTGCAGGCTACACAGCTATGCTGCAAACATGTATCGTGTGTTACTGTACTGAATACTGTAGGCAACTGTAATACAAATCACTAGATGATAGGAATTTTTCAACTCCATTATAACCTTAAAGGATCCCAGTCTATGCAGTCTGTCACTGACCAGAACATCAATATGAGGTGCATGACTATAGTTACTTATTCCCACCTCCTTGCAGGATCTGCCTACTGAGATGTGAGTGAATGGGGCTGTGTGAAAGGACAAGCCTGACGGACTGCATGCTGCCCCGTGCTGGGGGTGGCAGAACTGCACTGCGCAGTCACCCAGGAGCAGGCCACATGGGAACTGTCAGCATTCAGGCTGTATTCTAAGGACTATCTCCTGAAACTTCCTTCTCCTCTGGCCCTCGAAGGAGCACATGGACCTTGTCCTTTGGGCACAGCACTAGGCAATCCACCCTGAGCCAGGACCAGACCAGGAAGGCAGGGCAAGAACCAAAGCTCACCTGACGTTGGCTTTATCCACTCCCATCCCAAAACTAATGGTTGCAACAATTACAGGGACCTCTCCTCCATCCACTCATTCTGTACCAGCATTCGTTCAGAAGCCTTCAGCCCTGTAAAGGAGAGAAAGATGGAGAAGGGAACTCACATTTTCCTTGGGTTTACCCAAGGTCTATTTTGAGTTTGACACTGTGCTAGGCACTTCACAAACCCTGAATCCTTCACCTCCCAGCTGTCTGACCTTACGTCAGGCACTTAACTTTACTGAGCCTCAGCTGACAGACACAAAGACCCTAGTCCATGTGTGGCACGGAACATTCGGTTAAGGTCGGTGCCATGATTCAAACCCAAACCTGTTGGCCTCCAAAGCCTTTGCTCTTCCTACAACACCATTACCTGAGCTTGTAAAAACTCATTACCAGGTCAGGCGCAGTGTCTCACACCTATAATCTCAGCACTTGGGAGGCCAAGGCAGGCAGATCACCTGAGGTTGGGAGTTCGAGACTAGCCTGACCAACATGGAGGCTAGTCTCAAACTAAAAATACAAAATTAGCTGGGCACGGTGGTGCATGCCTGTAATCCCAGCTACTTGGGAGGCTGAGGCAGGAGAATTGCTTGAACCCAGGAAATGGAGGTTGCAGTGAGCCAAGATGATGCCATTGCAGTCCAGCCTGGGCAACAAAGAGTGAAACTCCATCTCAAAAAAAAACAAAAAACAAAAAAACCTCATCACCTCCTGCTGAGTAGGCACACAGTTAAGAACTCAGGAGTCACAATTCTCATTTTAGACTTCATTCATGTCTAGACTCCTTTTAGGAGCTTTAAGTGAATCACTTTAGCTCTGCCTAAGTATCTGCAATAAGATGGTGGGTCACCTGATAATCAGCATCTGTTAAGAACAAGAGACCTGCTGAGAAGCCTGTGAGGGTGAAGAGACCCACGTGGCCTGGGTGCCCCTTACCTGCATGGTAAGCCTTGGCATTCACGCCTCTGCAGCTGAGCTCTATGGCCAGCTGTTCACAAGCCTCTCTGGTCCTGCAGTAGACAATGCCGCAGCCAGACAACTGAATGGGGAGATGCAGGAAGAAAATACGCATGGCAAGAACAAAACAATCGGCCCAATGTAGTGCGCCCTGCTCTAAAAGAAGCTATGTGTTCCTTCCCTCGTCAGCTTCACAGTTTCTTCTGAGGCAGGACACCCGGCAAGGCTCTGCTGCTTTATATAAAGTAGGACCAGACTGGCTGCAATGGCTCATGCCTGCAATCCCAGTACTTTGAGAGGCCGAGGTGGGGGGATCACTTGAGACTAGGAGTTAGAGACCAGCCTGGGCAACACAGAAAGATCCCATTCTACAAAAAAATTTTTTTAATTAGCTGGCCATGGTGGTACACTCCTGTGGTCCCAGCTACTTAGGAGGCAGAGGAGGGAAGACCGCTTGTGGCCAGGAGTTAGAGGCTGCAGTAAGCTATGATCACACTACTGCATTTCAGCCTGGGTAACAGAGTACAGGTAATCCTTATTACCTATAACTGTTTTAATTTAAAAATTTAAAAAGCAGGGCCCAAAACTGCTCAAAACTCTACCTATTTAGCTTCTCTGGCTCCTCCTCTCAAATTCTGCATGGGTCTGCAGAGGCCTCACACAGAGGGGCTGGCTGCATGCCTTCCACAGAAGGATCCAGAACAAGGGAACCCCAGTAAGGACAATGCCAGGAAATCAAAGGGACAACTCTCTTTGTGCACGAGTTTTAAGAAGCCTGGCTGAGGAAGCTAGAAAGCAAAGGTCTTAGAAGACCCATCTCCATCTCCATATTGCACCCCACTGCTCTAGCAGCTGCTCGGCTCCCCCTCAGTGCCTCACCCCTTTATCAGCCTTCTGTCCAAGCGCCTTAAGGCAGAAGTCCTTCAGGTTCCCATAGGGATCAGAAATCAGTTCCTTGAATTGCACATCATAGAAGAGATTGGCCCGGAAGCAGGGAGTCTTGAAGATGGCAACGGGTTGCCTCAGGTGCAGGGCAGCAAACACATCCTCTTGGACCTGTGGGGTGGCTGTGGCAGTCAGAGCCACACACGGGGCACGTCCTAGGCGGGAGCGCAGGGCACCCAGACGCAAGTAGTCAGGACGAAAGTCATGCCCCCATTGGGAAACACAATGAGCTTCATCCACCACCAAGTAAGAGAGCAGGTGGCGGGACACCAGGGAGTTCAGGGTGGGCTGGAAGGAGGATGAAGCCGCCATTTCCGGGGTGATGTACAGAATCTTGGTCTGGGGCTTTTCTTGCTCCAGGTCAGCAAGCAGCTCCTTCCTTTCCTGCGCAGAGAGCTTTGAGTTCAGGGAACTTACTCGTACCTTTAGGGCTAGCAAGTGGTCCACCTGGTCCTAAGAGAAGAGACAGGGGCTATAATTCGCCCCTCAGGACTCAGGTAAATATCACTGCAAGTCCCTAGAGGATTTCCTAGTCATAAACTTGTCCCTCCCCCCGCTCTCCAACATGCCTTCTCTTTGCCTAGAAGTAGTATAGGTTGAATATCCCTTATCCCAAATGCTTGGGACCAAAAGTGTACTAGATTTCAGATATTTCTGGATTTGGGAATATTTGCAGATTGCATATACATAATGAGATATCTTGAGGATGAGACCCAAGTCTAAACGAAATTCATTTTTTCTCTCATATATACCTTATACATATAACCTAGATGTAATTTTATAGAATATTTTTCATAATTTTGGGCATGAAAAAAGAGTTTTGACTGCAACCCATCACGAGGTCAGAAAGGTGTGGAATTTTCCACTTGCGGCGTCATATCAGCAACAAAACTTTTTGGATTTTGGAGCATTTCAGATTTCAGATTTTGGCATTAGGGATGCTCAGCCTGTATGGAAGGTGAAGTGGTTTAGAGGTCAGGCTCTGAAGTCAGACAGACCTAGACTTAATCCTGGCTCACTTAATCGCCACATGCCCACTCACTGTTTCTTACCCTCTGACAATTTATACAATTCTTTCTAATAGAATTGTTGTATAAATTAAAATTTACATCTCAGAGATGAAATTAATGTATGTAATGCACTAAGCACAAAGCCTAGGACCTGGTGAACATTCACCAAGCTGTTACTGTTCTTCCCTCTCTACCTTTCTTCATGGTGGATGGCTCTTACCCACATAGCCACACTTCCTCAATTCTGATTCTATCAGCCCATCTGCAGGCCTTAAATAGTCAGAACACCTGTAGAGCGGCTCCTAACAAGGCTCTAGCCAGTTTCTCATCTTTTTTTCTGTTTCATACTGTGCCCTTACCAAAATAAGGAGGACACTGGATTTTTCCATATCAACCTAACTATCTATCCATCTGCAACTTCTATCCCAGCATCATGAGTGCACGTGTGTGTACACATGAGACTGAGTGTATATGTGTATACAAATACAGTTTCATACTCCTCTGGACAAAAAAAAGAAGGGTGAGGGACCTCAGAGGAGTCATTCATAACCCCCTAGAGTGATATGCACCAGTGGAGAACACTACACTGGGGAAACACAGACACCCAATATAGAGAATGAGATAGGCAAATCATAAAAAGTAAGAGGCAGGGCTGGGTGCGGTGGCTCATGCCTGTAATCCCAGCACTTTGGGAGGCCGAGGCAGGCAGATGACTTGAAGTCAGGAGTCTGAGACCAACCTGGCCAACATGGTGAAACCTGATCTCTACTAAAAATACAAAAATTAGCCAGGCATAGTGGCATATGTCTGTAATCCCAGCTACTTGGGGGGCTGAGACACAAGAATTGCTTGAACCCAGGAAGCACAGGCTGCAGTGAACTGAGATTGTGCCACTGCACTTCAGCCTGGGCGACAGAGTGAGACTCAAAGAAGAAAAAGAAAAGAAAAAAAGCGGCAAAAGACCAATAGAGAAGTGAAATTTCCAGCCTCAAAACACCTTTCCCGAATCTTTTGGGCTACCATCTTTATTGCCCTAAGCCTCACCTGAATCAAAGCAATGAGCGGAGAGACTACAATGGTGATGCCCTTGGCCAACAGTGCAGGTAGCTGATAGCACAGGGATTTTCCTGCCCCTGTGGGCATGCATACAAAGACGTCCTTGTTACCTGCAAAAATACAAGACAACAATATCTCAGTGCTTCCTGCCTTTTCATTGAAGTTGTTGAAAATTAAATGAGAATATAGGAAAAGCACCTAGCAGAATGTCTGCCACATGGGAGGGTCTCATTGTAATGCTAATTCCCCTCCTGTCCTTTCTATGAAAAAAGGCAGGGATCCTGGGAAATTTGGATAAGCGCACAAACCATTTCTAGTAATGGTAACAAAAACAAGATTTAAGAAGTCTGAGTCTGCTGCAATATAAATGATTGAACTAAACAGCCATGGAAGCAGAGAACTGCTAGATGAGTGGGCACACCTGTGTAAGACATGGAAGGCCATTCCTTAGAGGGCTTTTGTTTAAACAAGTATCATTAATATTACATTGCTGCTCGCCTCTTGGCAAATTTCATTTGTCACCAAATCTCAGGTTTATAACATTATTACTCTTTCTTTCTCTATCTGGGACCCAGGCCACTCAATCTTCCACAAGGGAATTTTCTACAAGGCAGTGACTAAGTTATTCCTGCCACCCCTCACTGCTGCTGTTCGTTGTGTGTACAGACAAACAATAATGGGAACCCAAACTGTTTTTCAAAGACCATGTGTAGATCTGGCTATGAAATATAGAACAGCTGGGTGGTTCTGCCATTAAAATTACAAACTTTGGGCCAGGCGTGATGGCTCATGCCTGTAATCCCAGCACACTGTGAGGCCGAGGTGGGAGGATTGCCTCAGCCCAGAATTTGGAGACCAGTCTGGGCAACACGGCGAGACCCTGTCTCTAATTAAAACAAATAAACAAAACTACAAGCTTTGGGTGACAACTCTAATAGATTTCCAAATCCAGTTACGGACCAAAGGTGAGGCGGTACGAAGGGTCAGGAGGAGGGTGTTCTGCCGCAGTACGGTATAGCCAGCATGAATTTAAAGGAAGGTAGCTTGGTAATGTTACCTTTTACTACAGCCATGGTCGCACTCTCCTGTAAAGGCGTTTTAAAAGAGTCAAACCCAAAGACCTTCTTCAACGTACTCCGGACTCGCCGCTCAGGGTCAAAAGGATAGGAGGTATGGTGGGTGCTCATCTTAGCTAAGAACAGTGGCCAAAGATTAAGGCAAAGGTGGTAAAAGGTTGCCACGAGAACCCTCTGTTTTGCTTTAAAAATACAGCTTTTTCTTCCTATATTACACTTAAATGTTATTTTTAAGTAATAAAGCTGAAGGTGAATTGACTCAAGCAATACATTCCCGGGTAATTAACATCTCCACCTTTACGCTCAATGAATATAAAAACACTGAACTCTTCCAGGCCACGGTATTGCACAGATCTAGAAATAACATCGAGAAGAAAGACAAATGTCTTCAGAACAGTTTGGAGAACGGGGAACTGTTTTTCTAAGATCCACCACCCGCTGCTTCTTCTCTAGGCGCAACCACGACGACCGCTCTTCCACCCAGGGACCCTGACCCCCTTCTCCCTTATTCCTGAGCCCAAGATCCGCAATTTTCTCTCTTGGCCGGCCGACGCCTCCTTTTCTTCACCCTAAGATATCAGAGCCGGCCGTGGTCCGCCCAGGAATAAAAGGCCCTTACTGGACCGCTGCTGCCGGCTGGTTCCGGAACTATTCGAAGACTCTATACACAACCCCAACTCTGAAAAGCCAAAGCGCTGGGAATTCAGCTTTTGCTAGAAACCACACAATCTTACATCCGTCGCGCAATGATGATGTAGCGCGAGCGTTACCATGAAGGCGGAGCCAGGCGCAGGAAACTGCCGTTTTGATTGGTTTTCAGTCTGGCGCGGGATCTCCTGGGATCCGAAAGAAATTGCCTTTCCGCCCGGAAGTTGGCGTCTTCGAGTCATAGGAGTGAGCCGCGCCGGGGCAGTGGGAATAAGATGGCGGGGAAGAGGAATGTTCTGTCATCTCTGGCAGTTTATGCGGAAGATTCAGAGCCTGAGTCTGATGGCGAGACTGGAATCGAGGCGGTGGGCAGCGCGGCTGGTGAGGCCCAAGTGGGAAGCTGGAAAAGGGAATCGGGTGTCTGCCCGGAATGCTGTACCTCTCTCTGGGCGGGAGGGAACAAGATGGTCATTGTGCTCCAAGTACCGGACCCCGAATAATGGTCCGGGTCCTAGGTGAGATAGAGCGTTAGAGACTCTGCTAGGAATGAAGAATCTCCTTCCCATTGTTTCGGTTAATCTGCTTAAACTTACTGAAAGTCTCCATACCGGTTATCGTGATGGGCAGAGGGATGGACAAGAGGGAGCGTCTGCTGAGCCACTACCTATTCTCTGGGCTCGTTTGATGAGGAAGAGCGATGAATAAAACATAGGTGGAAGATGGTAAAGATTGTATTTGTTAAATTTATAACTTTTAGTTAGGAATGTGCCCTAAACACATCTTGGAGCTTTTAAAAATAAACGTATCTGATCCCCAAAGTGAAATGAACTAATTCGGTAAAACTGGGGTAGGATGTGGGCATTTGTGAACTTTTCAAGGATCCTGGCTGATTTTTTTTTTAAATTGTATGAGTTTTTAAAACCTATCGGTGATGTTCTTCTCAAGTTGAGAAGCACAATGTTTGTTAGACATTGGAAATAGATTTCTTTGGGAGAATAGAGAACAAGTTACCTAATATATCTAGACCTTAGCTTCCTCATCTGGAAAGTGAAGGGGATTGGATTAGTTAGGTACTTTAATGTTTTGTGGGTTTGTGTAGTCTCTTCCAGTCAGAAAGTTCTCCGGTGGTTTCCCATAAACATTATAGTGTTTAACTCGTGTTTATAGCATTAGAAACTGAATTTAGTACTTGGTTTTTTTCCCCTGCCCTTTTAATGATTTTATTCACTAAATGATGATCTTCTCAAGAGCCAAATCTGGGCCTATGGTCACTTAATGTGAAATTTAGGTTCCCCCTTGTATCTTCAGAGATAGTCCTGACCACTCAAATCTCTGGACGTTTTTCTTACATTGTAACTCTTGATTTTTTTTTCTTTCTTTCTTTTTTTTTACCTTTCAGAAGAGAAAGGTGGATTGGTATCTGATGCCTATGGGGAGGATGACTTTCTCGTCTAGGTGGTGATGAAGATGGTTATGAAGAAGAAGAAGATGAGAACAGTAGACAGTCGGTAGGTAAATCTCTCAAATTCAGAGCTACTGAAAGCACAATTTCATTTGTCAGGTTTTGGAACTGTGTCAACAGTGTTCCATTTCATGGCTACCTTCATTCCCTGCTCCCCCACTTTTGTTTAGTATTAGTGGAAGAAACTGGGTTGGATATCAGTAGTTCCGTTTGAAAATTTATTTTCACATGGATCACTTTTTTTTAATCTTTGAATTGAAATTTGGGGGGAAAAGATAGTGGATTATTTTATTTAACCCAGATATCAATGGGTATTTTCTGTTGATTTTTCCCTATTTAAATGATTTATAGCAGGTATTCATCCTAATTGGTTTATCATTTATATCTACCATCAACTCTGCATTATTTTTAATCTTGGTTGGGCTCATTCAAATCTTGTCAGTTTATTCAAGATAAGAAAGGAAAATTAGTTTTCACCTGTTTCTTCCTCTCTTTGAGACAGGGTCTCACTCTGCTGCCCAGATTGGAGTGCAGTGGTGTGATCATCGATAGTTCACTGCGGCCTTGAACTCCTGGGCTCAAGTGATCCTCCCACCTCAGCCTCCTCAGTAGCTGGGACTATGGCTGGGAGCCACCATGCCTAGCTGATTTTTTTTCTTTGAGTCGGAGTCTTGCTCTGTCAGCCGGGATAGAGTGCAGTGGCGCGATCTCGGCTCACTGCAACCTCCGTCTCCCAGGTTCAAGTGATTCTCCTGCCTCAGCCTCCTGAGTAGCTGGGATTACAGGCACCTGCCACCATGCCCGGCTGATTTTTGTATTTTTAGTAGAGACAGAGTTTCACCATGTTGGCCAGGCTGGTCTTGAACTCCTGACCTTAGGTGGTCCACCAGCCTCAGCCTTCCAAAGTGCTGGGATTACAGGCATGAGCCACCACGGCCGGCCAAGTTTTTAAATTTTTAAAAAATTTTTTGTGGAGATGGGGGTTTCACTATGTTTTCCAGTCTGGTCTCAAACTTCTGGTCTCAAGCGATTCCCCTGCCTCACCCTCCCAAAGTGCATGAGCCACCATGCCTGGCCTTCTTAACTTCTTTTTTGACATTTTACTTGGCACTTTTTATCATGGTGCCCTTAGTTATTGATCACAAATCTTGCCTGAAGTTTAATAGGTGCTGGCAAAGGAGAACCTGTGCAATTATTAACAGGAAAGGCTTTAGATACATAATCACCTGAGCGACATGAGCCAGAATTTAAATTGAGGCTGGTGCATAACACAAGACATGCAGAGTTGAATCTGGATGTCGAATCTGACTACTTAGCAACAGTTTTAATTGAAACACTCACAATATGTTATTTGTTTGCAATTTGTGTTACATGTTGATATGTAAATGTTAGCATTAAATTTTTTCTACAACAAATGCGCTTTGTACATTATGTATTTTGGGAGATACTTTCATGCCTTCAGCCCCATCCATTAATACTGATAATTCAGAGTTGACTGAAATTATTCAGAAAAGTTTTGCAAGTTGTTTTCTCTTCTGACTTTTCTGAAGTACCCACATTCTGGCTTAATATCCATAACTCTTTTCTTTAGTATATTTGCATAATGTGTTTTTGAAGTGTGGTTTCATACTTGCTTTGCCTAGAATGAATTTTCATCATGTGAAAGCTTCATTTCATATTTTAGTAAAATCCTCTCATCAGATCTTACTGTAGACATTCTGAAATGTGATTGTATTTGTTTGAGCTCCATCTCTGTTAATTTGGCATGACTGATTTCATTTTAAGAAGATTATGGAAATTGCATTTAAAGCCTTGGACTCACTGGCACCTTACAGGACAGTTAAGTCTCCAAATCATCAGTCTAGTTTGTTCAAGTCTCTCGAATGGCATTTATATTAATATGTGCAGTGCTCTGTAATGTTTGGGCTGACGTGTAGCTTTGTTGAAAATAGCAGTTCCAAATTAAATCGTTTTTTGCTGGGTATTTAGTTAAAGGCTTCTGTGCATTGGGAATGTTCTGGGTAGTGGAGGTGATGTGGATTTCGCCAGCTAATAAGGTAGCTGATCCAGCATCTGCTCCTGATCTTTGGCCTTCACAGCATCAACGTTAGTGTTCAGTGGAATGGTGGGCTCCCTTTGGGGGAATGCCTTACCATGTGTGATCCTTTGTGTCAGGCTGACCTCATTTGGATAAGGAACAGGACTGGGTAGAATGGGTCATTGGCAGTTCTGTGAGCACTTGGGTAGAGGCAGAGCCGACTCAACTGGAACTCTTGAAAGGCTGGGCGTTGCCGTTTAGTCCTGCCTTTCCCAGGTCACTTGCTCTGGTCATTTGATGCCTACCTTCCTGTGTTGATGTTAGTAAGTGCAAATGCTGGTTGAGGTGCTGTGATATAGCTGTGTGTAAGTCTTGGCACTTGGTGTTGAATAGTGTTACGGTAGGTCTGAGTCTGATGTGCATATGTATATGAAAAGCAAAGAAGGCTCATAATCCTGGTTTGAAGTAACTGATATTTCAGTGGAAACACACTGCCTGTTTTATTGTGTGGCCTGATCTTACTCTTTCGTGCAGCACACTTTTATGTCTGTGATTTTTAACTGGGGCATTTTCATTGATGTGGACTGTCTCACCATTAGAGTAACCTGACTTTGAGCTGCTGATGCTTTTTTGTCCCTGCCCCCAGAATATCTCTTTTTCCCCTTATCTTTCTCTGGTTCTGAGTTATATGGTAGGGGAGGGATTCTCGGTGGGATGACCCCAGCTGGGTACATGGGCTGTTTGCTCCGGCCCCTAGTTATGCATGTGAGACTCCTCAGGCCCGCTCCTTTAAGCTTAATCCTCTAAATTCTTTGTCTTGTAGGAAGATGACGATTCAGAGACTGAAAAACCTGAGGCTGATGACCCAAAGGTATTTGGTGTTGGCTGTGGTGGGTGGCTGGATGCAAACAAGGTGTTTGAACATTATGGCTCAGTTCGTATGTCTGGTCAAGATCTGTCCCACTGACAAACTGTGCGACTGCATGGACATTTTCTGGGATAAAATAAGCTTTCTAAAGAAAGAACCTGAAGACCACTCAGGAATGAACAAATCCTGAGACAGATTGGATTTCCAGCCTTTCAGATTGTGCCATATCTCCCGGCTAGAAAGGCGAGAGGCCTGGCTGAGTCCAACAACCCACTTGCATTCTGCATCCCAGATGGGGCTTTATGGTGTCACCACCATGCAGGTTTATTAGTCCGTTTCTAGACTCAGGAAGGTGTAAGGGCCGCCTCGTGTGCTTTGGATTCTCTTCAGTCATCTAGAAGTGAACAAGAGGCTCTAGAAGGTCAGACCAAAATGAGGCCTCTCCCAGCTCTTGGGGTTGGTGGGTCTAATTCTCATTTTCCCAGGGTGTGCTCATCTACTTTTGGGCAAGCTGTGTAGAATGATCTTTTTGGAACAGCATAACTATTCTCATAGTTCCATCCTAGCAGCTGAGGGTAATTTGCAGCAATTCCTGTCACTCTCCTTAATGATCTGTTGTGAAGGTTAATACACCCTTGTGTTGGTTAAGCTGCTGTGCTATGCATCGGGCATTAGAAATTACTTGTTGAAGAGTCATTCTTTATGAGACAAATTCCCACCCTCCAAGAAGAAGACTTAATTCTGTCACTCTAGACCTAGAGAATAAGGACCGTGTTTTGCAGTTAGAAACTGCTTTGAGGCCGGGCACGGTGGCTTATGCGTATAATCCCAGCAATTTGGGTGGCCAAGGCGGGTGGATCACTTGAGGTCAGGAGTTCGAGACCAGCCTGGCCAATATGGTAAAACCCTGTCTGTACTAAAAATACAAAAATTAGCTGGTGGGTGGTGCACGCCTGTAATCCCAGCTACTCGGGAGGCTGAAGCAGGAGAATTGCTTGAACCCAGGAGGCGGAGGTTGCAGTGAGCCAAGATCTGCCAGTGCATTCCAACCTGGGCAACATAATGAGACTCTGTCTCAAAAAAAAAAAAAAGAAACTGGTTTGAAACCAGTTATAACTTTTAAGATGACCTAGTAAAATTTAGCAAATTTATGCCCAATTGTAATCTAAAACAGTAATGTATTTGAAAATACAGTGTGAGCTTTTCCCATGTTTGAGCTGATTCTGTGATTGGATAAAACTATGTATAGCCACTAAAATAAATCATGGAAGGTTGTGAGTGAGAAAGATAAGAATGTGTTTTTACCAGCCAGGCGCGGTGGCTCAAGCCTGTAATCCCAGCACTTTGGGGAGGCCGAGGCGGGCAGATCACAAGGTCAAGAGATCAAGACCATCCTGGACAACATGGTGAAACCTGGTCTCTACTAAAAATACAAAAATTAGCTGGGTGTGGTGGTGTGCACTTGTAGTCTCAGGTACTCGGGAGGCTGAGGCCGGAGAATTGCTTGAACCCGGGAGGTGGAGTTTGCAGTGAGCTGAGATTGTGCCACTGTACTCCAGCCTGGCTCCTGGCGACAGAGTGAGACTCTGTCTCAAAAAAAAAAAAAAAAAAAAAAAGTGTTTTACCAAGAAAAGTTTTGGCACCAGCAAGCAGGAGAAAAAAAAAAGAACCCCTAAAAACTGTAAATGCAACCTACTTTCTATGCTGAGTGAATAACCTGAAACGCAGGACTAAGAACTCATCCTGCCTAAGAACTGGTAAGATGGTACGGGGCAGACCTGTGACTCCATGGTTCAAAGTCAGTCACAACTCTGCTTGGGCTTCAGAATGAAAACATGCAGTAGTGATAGTATTCTTATCTGTCCTAGTGTTTAGGGTATATAGGACTTTAGAACCTACATATAAAACAAACCCGGAGGAGCCGTTAAGTGTTTGGGTTTCTCTTGTGTAGGGAAGGGAGTATGTGGATCCCAGAGTCTTTCTGGGTACAGTTGCAGCCTTTGCTTAAGGCTGGAAGGCCTCCTGGGGAAGTTGGCTGGAGAGCAAGCGTACATACACTAAACAGCCACCCCTTCTAGAATACTGTGATCAGACAGCAAATCCTTAGAGAATGACATGGCTTTGTGAGTGAGGGTGAGGGCCACATGAAAAACAAAACAGACTTTACTGCTATCTGCTAACAGTCACTAAAGAATGTGGTCGAGCACCCAAAAAAGGTGAAGCTGGAGAGACTGTTGAAGTGCCTTTTGTGCTCAGGCTGCCCTTTCTCGGTCCACATCAGAGCTGGACAGCCCTGTCATTTCTGCCTGCTCCTTGACGGATGTCAAGTCATGTGTATTTCAAGTCTTATTGTGGAATGAAAAGTCTTTCATGGAATAATTTCTGTTCCTGTTGAAGAGCCTTCAGAAATCAGAACACAAAATCCAACCCTCAAAGTAACATGATTTAGTTCTTTTGGAGAGTGATGGAGGAAGATTTAGACAGAGCCAACTTAGATGTTCCCCAATCCCCAGGCTGCCAGGCCTTGAATAGTTCTCATGGCATCTCCCAGGACTAGAAATGATCCCCAGCATGAGTCTTCTGTGATACTCTTGTCTTAGTCCTGACCCTGGCATCCTCCTGCTTGAGCTGGCCTCAGACTGCCTTCCACATAGCAGCATATACCCCAAATCCAGAACTTTCTGGCACATTTACATTTTACTTTTATTATCTTATTGAGACAGAGTCTTGCTGTGTCGCTCAGGCTGGAGTGCAGTGGTGCTGTCTCTGCTCACTGCAACCTCCGCCTCCTGGGTTCAAGTGATTCTCCTGCCTCAACCTCCTGAGTAGCTGGGATTACAGATGCCAGCCACCACGCCTAGCTAATTTTTTGTATTTTTAATACCGACAGAGTTTTACCATGTTGGCCAGGCTGGTCTCGAATTCATGGCCTCAAGTGATCTGCCCGCTTCAGCCTCCCAAAGTGCTGTGATTACAGGCATGAGCCACCACACCCATCCTACATGACATGTAACAATATTTTTTATATTTGAAACCCTTAATTTTGAACATTCTGCTTTAAGCATATGAAGTTTCTTTTTTTTTTTCTTTTTTAAGAGACAGGGTCTCACTCTGTTGCCCAGGCTGGAGTGCAGTGATGCAATCATAGCTTACTGTAGCCTCAGCCTCCCAGGTTCAATTCTCCCACCTCAGCCTCCCAAACAGCTGGGACTACAGGTATGTGCCATCACACCTGGCATTTTTTAAAGTTCTTTGTAGAGAAAGGGTTTTGCCGTGTTGCCCAGCTGTTCTTAAACTCCTGGACTCAAGCAGTCTGCTGGCTTTGGCCTCCCAAAGTCTCGGGATTACAGGTGTGAGCCAGCAGGCCCAGTGCATATGAAGTGTCTGACAATGGAATGCATTACAAGTGTGGATCTTTGTTAGAAGTGTCATTTATTTTAACAATTAGATTACTGTCATAATTGTCTCCTCCACACGATGGCATTCTCCTTTCTACTTTGGTTTTTTAAGATCTTTTAATTTTTTCAGCAGTTCTCAAAACCTTTTGGTTTCTTTACACAATTAAAAATTGAAGATCTTAGAATTTTTGTTCAGTTTGGTTTTATGTATTGATATTTACTATCTTATAAGTTAAAACTGAGAAATTTTTAGTTATTTATTTTAAAATAACAAACCTGGCTGGCAACTCATACCCATAATCCCAACACTTTGGGAGGCTGAGGTGGACAGATTGCTTGAGCCCAGGAGTTCAAGGCCAACCTGGGCAACGTGGTAAAACTCCGTCTCTATAAAAAAATACAAAAATTAGCCGGGTTTGATGGTGCATGCCTGAAGTCCCAGCTACTTGAGAGGCTGAGGTGGGAGGATCACTTGAGTCTGGGAGGTAGAGGTTGCAGTGAGTTGTGATCATGCCACTGTACTCCAGCCTGGGTGACAGACTGAGACCTTGTCTTAAACAAGCAAACCTATTACATATTAAATAACATTTTTAGAAAAAATAAGTATTTCCAAAAATGTTAATGCAAAGAGTGGCACTGTGTCACCACTTTACAAGTCTCTTTAATGTCTGGCTTAATAGAATATGGCTAGATACTCATAATTGCTTTTGCATTCAGGTAATTGTATGTATTCTTCTTTTTTTTTTTTTTTTTTTGAGACAGTCTTGCTCTGTCGCCAGGTGCCAGGCTGGAGTGCAGTGGCTCGATCTCAGCTCACTGCAGCCTCCGCCTCCTGGGTTCAAGCAATTCTCCTGCCTCAGCCTCCCGAGTAGCTGGGACTACAGGTGTACACCACCACACCGAGCTAATTTTTGTATTTTTTTTAGTAGAGATGGAGTTTCACCATTTGGCATGTTGGCCAGGATGGTCTCGATCTCTTGACCTCGGTGATCCGCTTGCCTCAGCCTCCCAAAGTGCTGGCTGTGATTACAGGCGTGAGCCACTGCACCTGGCTGTATTCTTCTTTTATACTCCATCAAAACTCAACAAGTGATAGTATCCTTGAAAGGTTAGTTACGTCATGGAATATGAGGCCTTACCAGTGAACTTTGTACTCTGCTTCCCTAAAATCCACTGGTCTGTCTTTCCCTTTGAATGGATCTTTTACTCATGCGTGATTTTATATCATCAGGCACTGGTGATTTGAAAATTGATGATTTACTGAGTTATACAGATCTTTTTTTTTTTTTTTTTTGCTGAGGTGGAGTCTTTCTCTGTTGCCCAGGCCGGAGTGCAGTGGTGTGATCTCGGCTCACTGCAACCTCCGCCTCCTGAGTTCAAGTGATTCTTCTGCCTCAGCCTCCCAAGCATGTGGGACTACAGGTGGGTACCACGACGCCCAGCTAATTTTTGTATTTTTTTTTAGTAGAAACGGGGTTTCACCATATTGGTCAGTCTGGTCTCAAATTCCTGACCTCATTATCTGCCCACTTCAGCCTCTCAAAAGTGCTGAGATTACAGGTGTAAACCAATGTGCCTGGCCCCTTTTATTCCGTGATATCAAAGAAGTGGTATTTATTAGTGATGTCACTGATCTCGTCAGAAAATCATTAAATGTTGGAAACCTTTTAGCAAGCCCGCAATAAGGAACAACACATTTTTCAAGATAATGCATTTCTAATAATTTTTGTTTGAAAGCTTGAATTTTATCATTTTCAATATGTGCTATCAGAGCTTTCCTTGAAGTGACAGGCTTTAGTCTTGAGAAAATGTCTAACAAATACCCAAGTCCAGTTAACTAGTTTCATTCTTTCAAATAAAAATGGTGTTTCAAGGCCGGTTGCGGTGGCTCACGCCTATAATCCTAGCACTTTGGGAGGCCGAGGTGGGCAGATCACGAAATCAGAAGTTCAAGACCAGCCTAGACAACATGGTGAAACCTTGTCTCTACTAAAAATACAAAAAAATTAGGCGGGTATGGTGGTGGGCACCTATAATCCCTACTACTTGGGAGGCTGAGGCAGGAGAATCTCTTGAACCTGGGAGGCAGAGGTTGCAGTGAAGGGAGACCACACCATTGCACTCCAGCCTGGGCGACAGAGCGAGACTCCGTCTCAAAAAAAAAAAAAAGGTGTTTCATGAAGAAAACTGCTAGTTCAACTGGTAACTCAAATAATCACAAACGGTGGTCCACCCTTTTCTGTGGCTTCAGTAACCTGAGGGTCAGCTGCAGTCTGAAAATATTACATGCAGTAAGCTATTTTCAGAGTGAGATCACATTTGCATAGCTTTTATTACAGTATATCATTCTAATTATTCTATTATTGTTGTTAATCTCTTACCATGCCTAGTTTATAAATTAAACTTTATCATAGATATGTAGGTATAGGAAAAAAACATAGTGTATATAGGGCTCCGTACTCTCGGAGGTTCCAGGCATCTACTGGGAGTCTTGGAGCGTATCCCCCAGGGGGCATTGCTGTGTGTGCTTTTTCCCTGAGACATCATCTGACCTTGTTACCCAGCAGAGATGTTTATGCATCCCACTCATGTCATTGCACAAAATATTAAAGAGATTTGTATTCAAATGTCAAGATGTCATAAAACTAATCGTTTTTACCATTCTGGCAGAGCAGAACATTCTTTTTTTTTTTTTCTGGAGATAGAGTCTCACTCACTCTGTTGCCCAAGTGTGGGTGGCACGATCTCAGCTCACTGCAACCTCAACCTCCTGGGTTCAAGCTATTCTCCTGCTTCAGCCTCCCAATTAGTGGGAACTACAGGCATGGGCCACCATGGCCAGCTAATGTTTGTATTTTTAGTAGAGATGGGATTTCACTATGTTGGCCAGGCTGGTCTCAAACTCCTGACCTCATGATCTGCCTGCCTCAGCCTCCCAAAGTGCTGGGTTTACAGGCATGAGCCACCACACCCAGCCTATGGCAGAACATTCTTAAGTGAAATTGGTTTTTTTTTTTTTTTTTTTGAGATGAAGTCTCACTCTGTCACCTAGGCTGGAGTGCAGTGGCCTGATCTCAGCTCAGTGCAACCTTCACCTCCCAGTTCAAGTGATTGTCCTGCCTCGGCCTCCTGAGTAGCTGGGGATTACAGAAGTGCACCACCATGCCTGGCTTAATTTTTTTTTTTTTTCTTGTAAAGTTGGGGTTTCACCCTGTTGGCGAAGCTGGTCTCAAATTCCTGACCTCAAGTGATCCACCCACCTGAGCCTCCCAAAATGTTGGGATTATAGGCGTGAGCTACCACACCCAGCTTTTTTTTTTCTAATCAACTGAGCATACAATGACTATGGCTATAGTTCAGTGCTGCTGCCTTGATTTGTTCTAAAGATTAGCAGTTTACCCACCATTGCTTGCGCAGATGTCAACACAATGAAAAAGACAAATAATGACTTAAAACAGACTTTGCAGACCCCTTAGAAAAACCACTATTCTAATACAGAAATCATCGGTCAGTGATTCAGTAGTTGTTTGAGAGCTGTTTTTATTGCTCTGAAAATGTTTGTTGTTAGCTTTATGGGGTCTTGAGCTGTGTTGAGGATGGGTTAGTATTCAGAGTAAAATGATTCAACCCTGGCATGGTGGGAGGAGTCCAAGCTCTGGCATGAGACTGGGGTTTGCTTGGGGAAGTCTCTTAACCTCAGGTCTTCTCATCAGGAAAATAATCATCATAATAAAATCTGCCTCATTCATTTTATGGGGTTCAACTAAAAGTAAAATGCAGTTGTCCCTCTCTATCTGTGGGGGATTGATTCCAGGACCCCCTCCTCAGAGGCTCAAGTCTCTGATATAAAATGCTGTAGTATTTGCATATAGCCTAGGGAATTGTCTATATACTTTAAATCATCTTTACATTACTTATAATACTTGATACAATGTAAATGCTATGTAACTAGTGGTTAGACTATTGTTTAGGGAATAATGGCAAGCAAAAAGGTCTGACATGTTCAGCACAGACGCAACTAAAAGAAACACACACAAACATTTTCAATCGGAGGTGAGTTTTGGCCATGGATTCGGAAGCCACAGATGCAGAGGGCCGGCTGTACTTGGCTCGATAGTGTCTGGTGTGTCTTTGTTCAGTAGCACTAGTTGAACTGACCACCACTTCCAGTTCCTCCTGCGCACACTTCCCAGGCTGCTCACACCGTGTCGTCAGCCTGTTTTGGGAGAGCAGACTTCATGTTTTAAACTGGAGTGCGCTCATAGAAGAGCAGTCGTAATGGTGAGGGGGACTCAAAAGCGCGTCACAGGAGGAAAAGGTAGAGCTGGAAGAGAGAAGACTTGGGAAGAGCCAGTGGTTGCACTCTGGTGTCTGAAGGTCTGCTGAGGAAAAGGCGAAGGCAGTCTGAGGCAGACGTGAAGCCGCCCGTAGAATTGCACAGAAGTTCACCTTCACATAACGAAGGACCTTTTGTGATCTCTGGCCAAAAGTAGGTTGAGCCGTTTCATAGGGTAGTGAGCTCCCTGTTTCTAGAGGTTTTTCAGGCAAGTTTTAAGAAACTACTTGTCATAAGCGTCCTAAAAGAACTGTGTGGGTAGAGGTCAGACTAAACCCCAAGGGGTTCCTTGGAACAACTCCCTAGGAAAGGACTTGGGCATTATGCATATAAGCAAAGTTGAGTGTTCTCTAACTTCATCATCTGTTGACTTGAAAATGTGCACAGACTGTGGAACTGCCCTAGTTTTTATTGCTCTGAAGTTTGGGCTTCCTGTGAACGCAGAGTCCCACGTTTGGGAGCATGAATAAGAACTAACTCTAGCCCACCTGTGCAGGGAGCCTTTAGTCCTGTCCTTTAGGCCGGGACAGCAGGGATCAGCCCTGTGGGTGCTGTTTGCCCCAAACTAGAGAATGGGAGGTTGGAGAAGGAGGCTGAGCGTTACACTCTGTTCCATTATTTTTTTGTCTCTAACTTCAAGTTTCTGGTTTTGCCTCTTCAGTAAGCAACAAATTAACAGAAGGTGGCACTGCAGTTCTGGAAAAAGTCAGACCAGAAGTGACAGCCCTGGGGCCAGCACCTCACTCCAGGAAAGGAGAGCCTGGTGGCTGAAGTGCTTCCTCCCCTTGTTTACCTTTGGCACCCAAACATCCCTTCGCCACTCTCCTTTGTCCATTTTTACCTCGGTTGCCCTGGTCAGTTTCCCTTGTTTGTTTTTTTCTCCGATTCTGCAGTTCCTGTGGATGAAGCTGTTTCCACTCACTCACTGTCCCTGACACACCCTTCCTTTAAAAACAAACATGGGGGTTGAGGGCCTGGAGTAAGAAAGATGGAGCAGCCTATTGCCAGCTAACTGGGAGGGATAGGAACACCGGCCTCCCTGAGGTGCTGCGGTCCACACTCTGATCTAGGAAAAGAATCTTCCCAGCCCAGGAGCGTACATCTGTAAAAACAAAATTGAGTCTTCTGGGGTCAAAGAGGTGGCATCAGTGGGGGTTGGAGGGAATTGTTCTGACATTTTTTTTAAAGGCGTGTATAAACTCAGTAAAAGTAAAAGAAAACATTTTAAAAATTCTTAGATCCCTAAAGTAGTACTGAAATGTGGAGTTCACAAACAACTTCGAGCCAGTCTGGTGGACTCATGGTTGGAAGACCTGGGTTGTGCCCTGGCCTGGCTTCCCTCTGGCTGTGGAACCATAGGCCTATAACTTAAGCTTCACTTGGCTCCATTTGGGAAGTCAGGGCCATGAGACTCGCTTTAAGGTGTTTGTGATTGCAATGTGAGAGGATGTGCATGATGGCTCTTTTGGCATAATGCAGTGCACTTTTAGCAGTGCTTGGCCTTTTTGGTGTCACTAAGTCTGATTATGCCCTCATCCTGTAGGTCAGAAGGTGCCCCGATTTCTCGGCTCACTGCCCTTTATGTCTCCATAGTTTTTCACAGACCTCCAGGACCAAAAGAAATGCCTAAGGAGGCTGAGTGTTGAGGCTTACGCCTGTAATCCCAGCACTTTGGGATGCCCAAGGCAGGAGAATTGCTTGAGCACAGGAGTTTGAGACCAGCCTAGACAATATGGTGAAACCTGTGTCTACAAAAACTACAAATGTTAGTCAGGCATGGTGGTGCATGCCTGTAGTCCCAGCTACTCGGGAGGCTGAGGTGGGAGGATCACGAGCCTGGGAGTCGGAGGTTGCTGTGAGCCTAGATCTGTGCCACTGCACTGCAGCCTGGACCACAGATCAAGACTGTCTGAAAAAAAGAAAGAAAAATGTCTATGTGTACCAACGGATGAATGAAAAAAAGAGAAATGCCTAATGAATGGTTCTGTCTCTTAGGTCATTAGCTTCAGACAATAAGTATTACTGTCTTCAATTTAGTAGCTGCTTGAAAAAATAATACAAGTTTGTGTGGTATGTGACATGTGGAATAAGGCTGTGTTTCCTGTGACAGGCTTGTTAAATATCCTGTGGCAGCTTTGTGAGTTTGTTGCGTTACCCCAGGTGCCTTGGTGCACAGTTTGGGAACTGTGGCAGTAGATTGTCTTAGGGTTCCAGAGTAGGGGCCTTGATAAGTCTTCACTTCGCCTCCCCTGGAGGCCTGATCCAGCTGGGTGAGTGGTTCTCTCCCTCAGTGGCTATTCATACCCACCCTGAAGAACACCAGGTCTCCCAGTTGACTCGAGTTATGACTCACAGTCTAGACGAGGATTTGTATTGGGCAGAGCTGACTCGGTAATTCCCTCACCCACTCTCCTCTCAACTCCTTCCCACCGTCCCTGCATTACTGCAGATCTTTTGAAGTACCAGAATCAAATATCTGAAAACTGCCTAAGGGGCTAATTTCCCAGGAATTTGTTGTTGACTGCTGATTATAGGAAGAACTTTTGAGGAGCCTGCCAACAATTGCATGCGGGCAGCACTGCAGGTTGAAATCTTACATTCTCTTTATTGAACACAGGCTTCAGAACACGGGGCAGCTTCTGCAGGATCTCTGCAGAGCGCAAGTGTTTCCCATTTGGGCTCCTGGTGTGTTTGCTGCCCTTCCAGGACTCTGAGATCTGAAAGGAAGATGCTGTTGCTTTTCATAAACAAGCAGCATAGGATTGCATTCCTTCTGATATTGAAGGTATTTAGGAGGGTGTGTGGTGTGGTAGGAGATAGGACCCCCAAGTCCTTTTGCAGCATTGTAAACAGGTGGTTTGTTGATGCCCTGCTGGAGAGCCCTGAGAACTGAGAATTACTCTGCCGAACAGAAGAGCAAACGATCTCTCAGGGGTTAAGCTTGTATCTTTTTTTTTTTTTTTACACACACGCTCACACTCACTCACTCTCCCATACACTCAAACAGAAAGCTGGACTTTTTTTTTTTTTTTTTAATGGACAGAGGTTTTTTTTACAAAATAATTTTTTTTTTGAGATAGAGTCTTGCTCTGTCACTAGGCTGGAGTGCAGTAGTGCAATTTCGGCTCACTGCAACCTCCACCTCCTGGGTTCAAGCAATTCTCCTGCCTCAGCCTCCCAAGTAGCTGGAATTATAGGGGTGCACCACTACGCCCAGCTAATTTTTGTATGTTTAGTGGAGACGGGGTTTCACTGTGTTGGCCAGGATGGTCTCGATCTCTTGACCTCATGATCCGCCCACTTCAGCCTCCCAAAGTGCTGGGATTACAGGTGTGAGCCACCACTCCTGGCCTAAAATGTTTCTATATTGTGTTTATTTTTATTATTGTCAAATTATTGTAACAAGATCAGTATTTTGCGAAAGGAAAAAAAAATCACCTAATCTCATTATGCTAACCATACAACCATGTTTGTTCTTCTTTTATGTTTGCCTGTAATAGCATATGTTTTGTATCCAACTTTGTCTCTGTGTATAAACATCTTCAGTGTTGCTATACTGTATAATTATAATAGCAATGTGACACAAATGAACAGTTAAAAATGAACACTCCTTCTCCAAAATCTATAAAAAGAAAATAAGAAAAAAGATAAAAAATTTTTTAAAAATGAACGCTAAAGAATTGTATATAAGTTCTATCTCAATAAAGCTACTGTAAGGAAAAAAAAAAATTTTTTTTTTTTGAGACAGAGTCTTACTCTGTTGCCCAGGCTGGAGTGCAGTGGTGTGATCTTAGCTTACTGCAACCTCCCTCCTGGATTCAAGCAATTCTCCTGCTTCAGACTCCCCTGTAGCTGGGACTACAGGTGCACACCACCATGCCTGGCTAATTTTTGTATTCTTTTAGTAGAGATGGGATTTCACCATGTTAACCAGGCCGGTCTCAGACTCCTGACCTCAAATGATTTGCCTGCCTCAGCCTCCCACAAGTGGTGGGATTACAGGCATGAGCCATGGCACCGGGCCAAAATTTTTTAAAATTTTTAAATATTCCAGGCCGGGCATGGTAGCTCACGCCTGTAATCCTAGCACTTTGGGAGGCTGAGGCAGGTGGCTCACCTGAGGTCCAGAGTTTGAGACCAGCCTGACCAACATGGAGAAACCCTGTCTTTACTAAAAAAATACAAAATTAGGTGGGCATGGTAGTACATGCCTGTAATCCCAGCTACTCAGGAGGCTGAGGTGGGAGAATCACTTGAACCCGGGAGGCAGAGGTTTCCATGAGCTGAGAGTGCGCCATTGCACTCCCTCCTCGGTAACAAGAGTGAAACTTCATCTCAAAAAAAAAAAAAAATTTCCAAAGGGAGAAGATTTTTAAAAAATCCATTGAGCTCTACCAACTTTTGTCTTGTAGTGACACCAGTCATTAGCACAGATTTTCACATCATTTACCTCATTCCCTTTTTATTTATTTATTTATTTATTTATTTTTAGAGATGGGGTTTCACCATGTTGGCCGTGCTGGTCTCGAACTCCTGACCTGGTGATCGACCAGCCTCAGCCTCCCAAAGTGCTGGGATTACAGGTGTGAGCCACCGTGCCTGGCCCATTTACCTTATTCTTATATTTTCTTCGGCTATGTAGATTAAATCCAGAAATAAGCACATTACACTAGTAAAATCTGAATGGGTTTTTATAATTGAATGTTGTGTCGGCAGTTTCCCTCTAATGAAGTTCTTTGATGAGCAGGAAAGGGGCCATGTTCTTTGCTTGGGTCAGAAGGAAATAACTCATCCTTTAAGCTCGTGTTCTTATTGGAAGTCCACGTGGCTGTTCATCCAGGAAGGGAGAAGAGTAGAGTTCAGGATTTGGTAGCATTTTTTTCTGTGAGTCCCCAGGAAGTCTCTAGGCTAAGGATAGGGTGGTAGCCCCCATGGTTTATATGATTAAGCCTGCAGGACCAGCCCTTCTGAACAAGTTAACTCAGACATGACTCACTGGGGCACCATGGACTCTAGAGCTGTTTCCCCTGATCGTTACAGCTGAAAGGTAATAATTCTGGCTGCCTTCCCTTGAGTCCAGGGTGTTAATACCTGCTTCTCTCTGTGACCTGCTAGAGAATCATTCCTGGAGAGTTGTTTTTCCTTCTTGGTCTTTGTTGTTGGCATACCCAGTGGTTGAACGAATAGCTTCCTAGAAACCGTTACCCTTTGCAGCCTCTTAGTCTGGAGGGAGAATGTGGGAAGTTGGGAAGCTGAAGAATAACTGGGCTTTGGAGCCAAAGCTGCTTTATTGTGTTTTATCTACATTTACTCAAGTTCAAATGGAAATAATAATGTCTACCTCGTAGGGTTATTGTGAGACTTGAATAGTGTAGGTTAGCTTGTAGTGCTATGTTTAGGGCGTCATGGGGCGGGGCGCTATGTGAGCGGGGAGAATATGTGCTTGGTCCTTCCATCTTGGTTTTATTAGTCCACTTGCCCCTATGTTCTGTCTCCCATACCTTGTGATCTTTTGAATGCTGATTAGGAGGGGAAAAAATTACAGCATGACTCACCCAGGACCAGAGACGGAAATGGCCCTTGACCATTGCTGGTTTGTGAGCCATCCATTCTTCTCTTGGAAGTTGTAATGTGGGCCTTGAACTGTTGAGAGTGCCCAAGCCTCCCTAGCATTTGGCACTTCCCTGCACTCAGCATGACGGATGGCCTTCTTTAGGCTTTTCCTCAACAACACTAGGGCTGCCTTGCACAGCTGGGAGACATGGAATTCTGAGAAGCTTGTGGAGTGGCTGTGCTAGGGAGAACCTACCCCAGCCTGAGGTCTAGGGTTTTAGGGGTCTAGGGGTCTGCTGGGTGGTGACCAGATCTGAGCAGGAGACAGAAAGACAGGCAGACAGGCCAGCCATGGAAGTCACTCTTCGATTGTCCCAAGGGAAAGAAAGAAATCCAAGCTTGCTATGGCTTTGTCCTGCCCTCTTCCAAGGAAGGCCTCACTACATCTTAAGCTGAACAGTGCTGGTAGAAATGCTGGTAGTTGTTGGAAGTTGTGATCTCATGCAAAGGATAACAATAACCATTATTCTTCTGACCCCCTCCTTAGCTCCATTGCACTGCTAGAGGGGCCTTCTCATGGCAGTTGATCCAAGTAACCTGAAGCTGAGACTCCCAGAAGCTCCACCGCACTCCTGTGGTTCTGCAGCCCACAGGGAGCCACCCCGTGTCTGGTCCGCCCTCCTGTCAGCGTGCAAGCCCCAACATACCTCCTTCCCTTCGGGGCCAGATGCCACGGATTGCTAACCGAGGTGTGGCTGGGCTCCTCCTTCCCTATCTGGGACTCATCTTTTTGAAATTATATGATGCAGAGAACTGCCTGTCCTTAGGGATCCAGCACTTCCAACCTTCGTTCTGTATTTTAATCCATGTCTCCTGAAATGCTGCTGTGTGATTTCTGGGTTTGATAGGATTTTGCTAATTTGTATTCCTAACTTTGGAGTTAGGTAAATATTTTCTGGGCTGCACTTTAAAGATGCTAGCATTCTTTTTGGCCCTCTGAATAACTCAGTCCTCTTCCTACCAGTGTGTTGACGATGACCAGTTTGCATTTCTGCCGCCCTGGTTTTCAGGAACTGCGGGGTATATTTACCTGAGATGTTGCTGTAACTCCACTCCTCAGCTTGTCAGCCAACCTCTCAGAAGGAATGTTTTTGGAATTTAGTAGCCATATAGAGTTGTGTGCCTTGCAGGTGTCACTTTGCCATTCTCAGCCTCACAAAGCTATCTCTTTTGTCCTTGTCTGACTCCAAGCTCCCCCTAACCCCCCTAAATATATCCACCTAAAGCACGGAGACATTGTTCTTGTGGGAAGCCTTGAAGGGAAAAGCTTTTCCTGGCCCCATCACCAAGGGCTTGACTCAGATCCTCGGTGTGAGGCAACCTTTGGAGCTAGATATAGCTGCTCCTGACACTCTGGGGATGAGACAGAAAGGGAATGGCCCTCTCTGACCACCTTCTATAACTTTCAAGAAACCAAAAATATTCAAGTGTCTTGAATCAAATGTAAATTGCACTTGGAATAGTCGGGTAACAAAGTCTCCCCCTTGGAAATGGCTACCTCCATTTACATTGAAGTCTTGTTGGTTCCAACACGTTCCATGTAACAGAACATCAGGAGCTATGCTGAGCCACGTGGGCTTTGTAAATTTAGCCGGATTTTTCAAATGGAGAAAGAAAGTGTTTCCCTTCCCCTCTCTACCTTGTCTTCAGTCTACAAGGCCAATTCTAGAGCTGGCTTAGTAAGTCTTGGCAAACTCCTGTTTCACCCATTCCTATAGAAACTCTCTGTGGTTGGGGGAGCAGAGCCTTCTCAGTAAGCAGCCTAAGAGCAAAGGCAATCCCAATGTGTCCCAAGGGGCCCCGCCAACTTCCGCCCATTTTTCTGATAAATTGAGTGTTTCCATTCCCAGGCAGGCCATGTGCCCATGGCAGTGGCTCAATCCTGGCCAACAGGATACAAGTAAAGGAAATGTGCTGGCGATGGGCTTTCTCCAGTGGCAGTGGCTGGCGTCTGGCCCCTGGGCTGGGATATTCTCACGTGGCATTGGGTTTGGAGGCTTTGCTGAGCTGCTGACAGCTCTCGCTCCTAGCCCCAAACCGTGTCTTTGTCAAAACAACATCATTTCATCCTGGAACTTGGTGGTATTTTATAAAGGTAAACCAGCATTGTTGCTTTCTTAGCGACCTGAGGTAACTCACATTGATCTCAGAAAACCTTGTTTTGACTGTTATATTGATGTCCCCCGAGAGGGTTTCTGGAAGATGGCCTATCAGTTGTTCTGAAGCAGCCGTATTGCCTGATGATTAAAAACACGGTTTCATGGGACTCTTGTGAAAATTAAATGAGATTCTTAATTGAAGAGCTTAGCATAATACCTAAACTTACTCCCCTAGATTGAGTTTTCATATTTTATGCCCAATGCTTGGTGCATTGCTTGGTGTATAATACATGCTCAATAAATTATCCATGGGAAAAAATAAATGAATTAACTATATAGTAATTCTTTTTGTCTTAGGATTTAGGAGCATTAGGCCCAGTGTTCAGAAAGAAGATGCAGGCTCGGATGTGGTGGCTCATGCCTGTAATCCCAGCACTTTGGGATGCTGTGGCAGGAGGACTGCTTGAGCCTAGGAGTTCAAGACCAGCCTGGGCAACATAGTGAGACCCCCATCTCTACAAAAAATTAGCCAGCCATGGTGGTGCATGCCGGTAATCCCAGCTACTTGGGAGGCTGAGGCAGGAGAATTGCTTGAGCCCAGAAGGTCAAGGCTGCAGTGAGCTATGATTATGCCAGTGTACTCCAGCCTCTGTGACAGAGTGAGACCCTGTCTCAAAAAAAAAAAAAAAAGATGATACAGGAAGATGAGCAAAGAATTGACTTTGAAATTTTTTTTGTAATTCAGTATTGGTGTCCCTTCCCCACCTTCTCCTGCCCCTTGGCAGCCTTTTATTGCAAGCCTAGCGCTTTCATTAGCTGCTCTTCTGCTGCCTGTCCGTCTGACATTTCCAGTGAATCTACACATGAAACTAACTGTGGAGTTGAGCAGGCTTGGAGTCTAAAGTTAAAACATAACAGCTAAAGGTAGGTGTGGAACCTAAACTGAACTGAAGAAAAACTGATATGTGTATGTGTGTGTGAGAGAGAGATCAGTGCTTGAGCGCCTGCTGTGGGCCAGGCTGTTACAGGTGGTGATTTTTGTGAGTACTCAGAGTAAGGTAGTTTGTCCTCGTTGGCCAGGTGGTCATGAGGGTAGAGGAAGACTTCCTTGGGCTGGGCCTGAGGTCTGCAAAGGGCTTTCTAGGCAGGAGTGGGGAGAAGGCGATTTCAGGGAGCAGGCATTGCAAAGATCTAGGTGCAGAAAGGGAAGAAGGAGGCTGAAATGGCCGCAGGGAATCCTCAGGGAGCTACTGGGCTCATGAAGTGAGATCTCATCAGGCGGTGGGCTGTCCCAGGTCTGAGAGAATAAAGGTGTGGAAGGAGTCATTTTACTGATCTGCCTCCCCAGCTGCCACCTACTTGTAAGATGCAAGATTGCATTGCCCAGCAGAAAACCCCCAGTCTGTAGCATTCTCACCCATGGCCTGGGGGCTGGCAGCCCTGTGCCCTGTTCAGAGTGCTTTCTCTGTGCCTGCTGGTCCCCAAGCTGGAAAGAAAACGTGACATTTGGATTTGGCGGGATTTAGATGTGGCGGCTCCCTTGTGGGACTCAAGTTTGACACTGGAGCTTTGTGTGTGCTTTGCGGGACCAGTTCCAGGAAGGATTGAGGGAGCATTGTTGGCTGTAAATAAACCTCCACTCTCTTACTCAGGACTTGGTGCTTCTCTGCTGAGTAAATCCTCCCAGATCAAATGACAGTTTGTCTAATTTCGTGAGTCTATATTGTTTTTACTTCCTTCCTATGCTCCAGGCAGCTTCATCCGTGGCTGGACTTTTGTATTCCCTGCAGGAGGAACCATATTCCAGGTTCTGTAATCCTAAGAATCAGGTCCCTGCCACTGACCTACAGCCGTGGCTGTTGCATCTTCCAGGTCTCAGTCACAGTTGGTTAAGAAACCAAATTGGCAGGTTGAGAGCACTGTTCTTCTCCAGGGACAGCCCCTAGCCTGCCGCAGCCGCCTCCTGCTCTGGTTGTTGGGCCTTTAGTCTCAGGTGGGGTCTGGATGGATTAGGGGTGTAGGCAGAGGAGGAGGCCTTGGCTCAGACTGGTCTCCTCCACCAGCTCCGCGTTTGACCCATTCTTCCTCTTTCCTCCCTTCTCTGTTTTTCTAACTTGACTTTTGTTTTTCTCTTTTTGTTTTCACTTGTGTCTTTTAGTTGTTGTCGTTGAGAGGGAATCTTGCCCTTTCAGGCTGGAGTGCAGTGGCGCAATCTCGGCTCACTGCAACCTCCACCTCTCAAGTAGCTGGGATTACAGGCATGTACCATCATGCCCGGCTAATTTTTGTATTTTTTAGTAGAGACAAGGTTTCACCATGTTGTTCAGCCTGGTACCAAACTACCGGCCTCAAGTGATCTGCCCGCCTTGGCCTCCCAGAGTGCTGGCATTACAGACGTGAGCCACCATGCCTGGCCTGTTTTTCCTTGTGTCTTGATTGGACTTGAATGAGGGAGTTGAAGAGGTGGCCCTGTTCTCTTCTCCCAGGAGAGGCTTTCCTTTCCTAGGTGAGGCACTTCGTTTTCACCTTCCTTAGGAACTGGGTGAAAACCCCTCAGCCTGTTCTCCCTGCCTGTTGTTGCTCATGTCTCTGGGCTGCGGGCTCCATGCCCTCTGGCTAATGTAGACAGATGCCTGGTGAGTAGACAGCCAGGATGAGTTCATTACTTTGACCAACTGAGAATTTCTACCTGGAGGCCAGTAGGTGGATTCATATGAGTCAAGACAGGTGTTTCCTGTGCATTTCAAAACACTGCTTGGGGGGAAGAAAGGAACAGTGCTTTCTTGTTGCTTTTTGCTTGTATCCTCATAACCTTCCCGCTTCCTGCCTCTGTGAGGGCATAGTGAGAATCTCCCCCCTCAAGCAGGTGTTATAACACCAGTGCCTTGAATAACTGGCAGTTTAAAATAATGGAACCTTTCTTCCATTTCCTTAGTTCTACCATTTAAAACATTTCAATGGGAGGAAGGTGAAGGTTGAAAAATTACCTACTGGGTACAATGTTCACTTTTTGGTAATGGGTACACTAGGAGCTCAAACCTTACCATCAGTTACACAATATATCCATGTAACAGACCTGCACATATACTGCTGAATCTAAAATAAAATAACAATTTTTTTAAAAAAGTATAAAATAAATCCTTCATTCCATGTTTTTTTCTGACATGTGGCTTGCTTCCATGATAACTGTCATGGGTGCTTGGTTTATTTTTCTTTTTTTTTTTTTTTTCTGAAACAGAGTCTCACTCTGTCACCCAGGCTGGAGTGCAACGGCGTGATCTTGGCTCACTGCAACCTCCACCTCCAGGGTTCAAGCGATTCTCCTGCCTCAGCCTTCCAAGTAGCTGGGACTACAGGCAAGCGCCACCACGCCTGGCTAAGTTTTGTATTTTTAGTAGAGACTGGGTTTCACCATGTTGGTGAAGCTGGTCTTGAAGTCCTGACCTCGTGATCCACCTGCCTTGGCCTCCCAAAGTACTGGGATTACAGGCTTGAGCCATGGTGCCCGGCCTCATTTTTGATACTGAATACCTGGTATCTGAGACATGACTGGTAAAAAGGTGTCTCTTTAGGCCTGTCCTCCCTGTGGTGGAGGTCATTATAAACGAATATGGTTACTGTTTGAATAGAGGCCGCTTTTCATTGGATGAAACTTGATTTAGTGGATGGTGGTGTGTAAATGGTACTAAAAAGCAGCTCTGAGGTATTCAGGGTCTCCCCTGTGTCACCCAGGCTGGAGTGCAGTGGCATGATCATAGCTCACTGCAGCGCTCACCTCCTGGGCTCAGGTGATCTTCTTGTCTCAGCCTCCCAAGTAGCTGGGACTACAGGCTGGTCTCAAATTCCTGGGCTCAAGCAGTCTGGCCCCCCCCTCAGCCTCCCAAGGTGCTGGGATTACAGGCGTGAGCCACCATGCCTAGCCAAGTGGGCACTTTAGGATCCAGAGAACTTAGGTTGTTGTCTTTCTTCTTCAGGAGAAGCTCGGCACAGTGACAGAGGCGCCCAGGGCTCAGCAAGCTCACGGCCCAGCTTGTTGGACTCAGAGGGCAGAAGAATCACATTCTAAACATGACAAGGTATAGCCGCAGGAGGCAGATTCCCAGCTTGATTCTCCAGAGCCTTCTAGGTCCCAAGGGTGCCTGTGACACCAATGGGAATCTGAACCAACACAGATTCCAGAGTCTTCTTAGGAGACCTTAGTGCAGCTCTGGCCGCTTCCTGAGCGTGCATGTGGCTTCCAAGCTGTCCAGGGTACTTCATGCATTTGGTTTAATAGGTTCTCTTAAGGCAGAAGAATCTTCTTGAACTTGGAGTTGGGTCCATGGTCCATTGGTCAGTACTTTGTTCAGAGGCACTGAAGGTGGGAGGGCTTGTGGAGCTGGATTCTGCTGCTGGGAAATGGGGTGGGCCTTGTTTCTGGGCCTCAAGTTCGGGACTGAATTAGAGTCCTAGCGTTGTGAGCTTAGGGTATGCTCTGAGCATGCCACACACTTTTTTTTGTACCAAGAAGATAGAAAAGCAAAAACCAGACTGGTTGTCAAATTGAAACCCAACTACCCAGTATATTTATGTCTTAGGCATAGAAGGAATAATTGGGGGGTAGGGACTGGAGAACCGAGCTAAAAGGAAAGACTAAAAGGGATAAAATACTTCCTGTGATTTTGCCCCATCATCTCTTTTCTTCCAGAGACGTGACTCAACAACCTCAGCTGGGCCTGGCAGCACACATACCCCACACACCTTTCCATCTCCAGGGTCACAAAAGCCACAAGAAGCCACGGGGAGGCTCCTGGCCTCTTACTTTACCTAAGGAGCCCCTGAAGTGGCAAGTGTGTTTCCCTTTGAAGAGCCATTGCGTGTTTGGTGACTCACTTCCTGTGGCTCTGGGGTAGATGCGGTAGACTCCCTGTGTGGGGATTGGGCTTCTGCAGTGAGTCCATGAGAAGGGGTGGGCGTGGTGTGGTGCGGAACCTTGGGGAAGGGTGAGTGGGGGCTGGAGGAAGAGTTAATGAATGGTCAGTCCTGTATGATCAGCCAGCTGGCAGCGGGGGAGGTGGGAGCTGATGTTTTCCCATAATCAGCACCCAAAAAGCTGTTCCCTAGAGGGAAAATTTAAGGACATTTCACAGCCCCATGTTTTGTTACTGACACTCTGGAACATTGGTTTCTTCAGAGTCACTGCTACAAAGGCATTGTTGTTGGTTCCCTGAGAGACTGGCAGTCTCTGTAGAGCCGCTGATTTATGACTACAACCTGAAGTTGGTGTGGCAGTCCTCCAGGCGCGCCTCCCTGCCTGCTCCCAGCCTCCTCTTTGCCCACCTGATTGGCAGGGGGCAGTGGCTCAAAAAGACGGTTACTAAGCAGCCTGGTCTGGATGTGGTGCCCCGCCAGGTTGAATGAATAGCTGCAGTGTTCAGAGGAATGGGGAATTTGGCCTGTCCTGGCATCAGGAGGGACTTTTTGGGAAGGGGGCTAAGACTGAGTCTAGGCTCGGGGGTGGGGAACTGGGTGGCCTCCCTGGCACCCTCCTTTTGAGCCATGGCATCGTGTGCCATGTCTTTGTGTAAGTGGAGCCTGCGGAGCTCTGCGCCTGTCCTCAAGAAGGTCTTGTGCAGGGTGCTTCCTGTCTCTCCTGCCTCGCTGATCAGAGGGAAAGGACCTGGTGTCCCACAACTATCTGTGAACTCTGCTTCTGCTCTTCTGATCATTAGCAAGTGTGGCCTTTGAGATTGTTGATCTAACTGGATTTGAGGGGCTGGGTGTCAGCAACCCAGAAATGGGGGAAACAGGTGTGTTCTTGCCATTTTACACTTGGGACAATGGAGGCCAGGGAAGATGTGTGACTTGGGGCTTGGACCATGGCCCTCTCAGCATTGAGTTTGGTTTAGATGAAACATTTACTATGGAGCAGTGAAATCCAGAAAACATCTAGCCTTTGCTCTCAGGTTTCTGCAGGACATGTGGACATGGCTGTCATGGGACAGTGTTTGCATTCAGGATTGGAGGAAGCTTTTCTTTGAAGGGAGTATAAAGCCAGTGTAAAGAGAGCTGAGAGCCAGAGAGAGGCTGTCTTGAGCCCAGAACCTCTCTGGGAGCCCCGTTCTGTTGCTCTTTGAAGGTTCGCTACATGCTTGCTCTGAGGTTCCATGAGCTGCCCCTTAATCCTCATGATAAACCTCCCTTTTTTGAACCAAAAATAAGAAAAGTCTCTTGGGAGCAGCTAGTCTGCATTTTCATCTCGGGAGTCTGCTGTTACAAAGCAGTCACCTCTTGCTTCCTTGGTATCAGCGGTAGAGGCAGTGGTGTCTGGGCTAGCTGGGGCCTTGAGCTCTGCACTCCATTCAGGCACGCTTCCTCGGACCCAGGAGAGAGCAACAGGCAGGGCATACGTTGTCCAGGTGGCCGCGGCAGGCTTGCTGGCGTGTGTTCTCCTCAGCGTTGGGTTTGGTCACTGAAGAGGCATGGAGGAAAGACCGGCGTGGGGCTCTTAAGCATCCGGCCGCTGCGATGCGGGAAGAAGAGGGTTCGGAGGCTCGGGGGTGCCAGAGGCCCCTGAGGCATCAGCTTACCCTTAGTGTTCCTGGCGGTGCTTTTACCTTTTCTCCATCCTTAAGAACTCTGAGTGGTCTCAGCGGAGAATAGCTGGCCCAAGAGCCCCAGTCTTACCTTCTTGTATTTGTTTCTCTTTTGCAGGATAGTACAGAAGCAGAAAGGCGAGACCCCCAGGAACTTGTGGGTGAGTATTGGGGGAGCGGGGGGTGGGAGGCACATTTCTCAGCCTTGCCCCTAGCGGCCTGGCTTCTGGCCATGTCAGGCCTGCCACTCCACAGGGCTTCTGTCTGCTATGAACGCCATGGTCCCTTCGGCTCCCTCTCAAGGCCTTTGGCATTTCCTAGGATACCCCGGGTGAGACGCCCAGGGAACAGTTCTTCTTTGGAAATCGTATTCGTGGTGGCATTTTATTGGGCTTTGGTCGGTTGCCAGTGCTGTCAAGAGGGGAATTCAGGGCCCCTTCAGCTGGGAGCGTGTCTTGGTCTCTGCTTCCCTTAGTGCCCCAGGCCTGTCCTCTGTCTTTGCGCCCTCTCCTCCCCCTCTCTGCTGGCATCTGCATGCAGCTCAGGGAGTCAGCATGTGGCCTCTGCTGGCACTCTGCTTTGTCCCCCAGGCAGGAACATGCCTCAGCCCTGGAGTCTGGGGCTCTTTGTGACTTGGGAGGAGCAGGGACACTCTGTTTCTGGAAAACAGCACACATTATCAAGTCATGTGCTAGCCCCAGCCTTTTAATTGTTTTAGAGAGCCCCCCAGCTCCTTTCACGTGGCTCCCAAAGCCCGACCCCGGGGGAGTTCCCAGTATCTGAGTCCAGAACCCCTGGTGGGGTTGGCCCTCCCTCTCTGTGGCAGCCATTACCAGCTCCCCTGCCCATCCCACTGATCTTCACAAACAGGCTCTTGCCTTCTGTGGTCTTGTCTCGGTGGCTTACTGGCTTCAGCCCTGGAGGTTCAGAGCCCAGGGACTGCCTGGAAGCGCCACTCCAGCGCTTCATACCTCCCACCCAGGCTTTCTCCCAGTAGCACCTCTCTGCTGGGAGTTGTGCTCCGGAGCCTGTTCTTTTCCTGAACTAAAGGAGCTGGGAATCGTTCATTCTATTTGTTTTTTGAAGACAGATTGGGTAGGAACATGATAATGCTGAGCAGTCCAGACCCTCAGCAGGAGGGCCTTAATCCCTGAGTTCTCTGATGGAGCTTGAGACTTTCAAATCCTATAAAAACCAGGATTTCCTAAAACCTAGAGTTTGCTCTTTATAAAGGGGCGCGTAGGGATGCAGCATTTGGCTTTGAGGGCAGAGGAAGCAGAGTGTGCATCTGCTGGTTAGCCGACGGCCTGCCCTAAGTGGGTGATCCACGGGGTGGGTGTGGATGGGAGTCTCGGCCTCTTCCCCTGACTATCACCCCGAGCTGACCCTGCTGTTCACTGCGAGAAACTGCACGGCTGGGGATCAGCAAGCAGCCTGTCACATGCCAATGCAGACGCCCTCGCTCTTGCTAGCGGTGCTGGGCAGGCAGTGGAATGTGTGTGGGCATCAGCCATCTCAACCCTCAGCTGCTTCCAGGGCCAACTTGTCACTTTTTCTCTCTGCTGCTTTTTGGAAGTAGCTTTATTGAGGTATAATTTACACAGAGTAAGATTTGCCAATTTTAAGTGTGCCATTTGATGAATTTTGACAGATGTGTATAGTCGCGTTAGCCCCCCGCTACAATCGTGATACAGAACATGTCTATCACTCCGAAAGGTTCCCTCATGCCCGGACCCTGTTACAGGTGATTCGCTCCCTCAGCCTCAGGCAAGTCGTGATCTACACTGTCCTCACTGCAGCTTTGCCTTTTGAGAATTTCCTACAAATCAGCATCTCCCAGCCCTGGCCCTACTGACACTTTGGGCTGGATGATTGTTGTGGGGCCGTCCTGTGCTTTGTAGGGTGTTAGAGCAGTGTCCTTGGTCTCTACTCCTACATGCCGGAGGCACTCTTCCCTCCCCCAGGTGTGAGGATGATCCACCTCTCCAGACATTGCCAAATGTCCCCTTGGGGCAAGATTGCCCCCAGTTGAGAACCAGGGATAGAAATGGAGCTAGGGTTTTTGTCTGACTTCTCACGCAGCACAGTGCTTGCGAGGCTCATCCATGTTGTTGGGCATGTCCAAGTTTCCTTTCATAGCCAAGTAATATTTCACTGTAGGGATACACCACAGTTTGTTTACTCATTCACCCATGGAGCACACAAATGGGTTTTTAACCGGCAGCATTTTAATGACTCACGGTTCCTCACTGAAGTGTAGCTCGTGTAGCTCCTCTTACTGAAGACGTAATTAGTTGAAGGCAGAGTGGCTTCTGTTCATGCTGGCGGCGCATATCAGCCCCTCTGCCTAAATTTCTTTTGTCCACTCTGGTGTCAAGACTCGCATTGCTTACCAGATACAGGAGGCGTGTCCATGCGTGTAGACAGCCCTAGCTTTAACAGAACAAGCAGGAGAGCAGAGAAGCCAAGCCACGGGCATCTGCAGCTCTGTAGCCCCTTGACAGAGCCGAGCGTGCACACCCTGTCTGTGCCCTCCAGCGCCTCGCCGATGCCCGAGCCTGAGCCTGGAGCAATGGTGCTGGTGTGGCAGTGCAGTTGGGTTCTTTGTGTCACTTAGGAGCTGCAGATACTCCACTGTCCCCTGGGGCCCCCAGCTCACTCACTCCCTCCCTCCCATCCCATCAACCCGTCCAACTGGCTGCTCCTGTGCAGATCCCTCCCTTGCAGCTATGGGCACTATGGGTGTTGTCTGATTTGGGCACATGCCAGGGCAACTCATGCTGACAGCTGGTTTCTCAAGTGCTAAGTGCGGCTGCCTCTGAGAAAAACCCCCATCAGGCCCAGGCAGTAGCCACCACAGACCCAGGCACTGCTTCCAAGTGACTGCGGACACATTGCTGTGTGTATGTCCTGGGACATGGCTTGAGGCTGTCTGCTCATAATAAATGTGGGGCTCATGTCTTCCACTCAGATTCATTTCAGGACTCAGGAAGGAGAGGATCACTGAAAGGTTGCTTCCAAACTCTGTGTTGTATATTCGTATCTAGTTTTCCTGAATATGTCCTTTTATTTGCCAGCCTACTTCCTAGGAATTATCTTGTTTCAAGCCCTGGGCTTCAGGGGGGTTCCTCTACTCTTATCACAGTGTATACCATGTGAGCCCCAGAGTGTGGCTGGGTTGCTGTGGCAACAGGGTCACACCCTGTTTTTCCAAAAGGAACTTTCCTGGCAAATGCCAAAGGGCACTCTTTGTATCTCTGTCGCATGCACACATACGCACTCTCCAGCCCAGGGAAGAACATAACCCTGCTTGTTTATGTGCCCAGCGCCTGCGAGGGCCCTCCTTGCTTTTGTTGCTGCTGCTTGTGAGATAGGACCAGCTCCCCCCTGAGCTGATTCCGCTCTCCACCAGCTTCTGCAGCCACAGGCTTAGCCCTGTCACCTATTCCGGGGTTGGGAGGAAGGAGGAAGTCAGGAGGAGACTTGAATTTCAGCCATATCTGGGTGTCACCTTTGCTTGAGAAGTCAGACCAAAGGAAGCTGCCGGGCAAAGAGAAGCACTCTGTCTCCTGCTCTTGGGCTGCGCTGGCATCTGGGGTCCGCAGCAGGACCTCTGATCAATGTGTCACCCAGTCTTTGTTCTCTTGCCCTCACCCAAAATGGCAGGTTAGTGTTCTGTTCTTGGGGCGCTTCCAACGAGAATCCACTGACAGCAGTGAAAATCAGCGCTTGAAGTCTTGCTTTTAGGATGGCCCCTGGCTCGACCCCTGTCTCAGAGTGTATTTGCAGTATGCATAGGCTTGTCCTGCAGCAGCTGGACTGGCAGAGTCTGGGGGCCTTGTCCCCAGCCCTCCTCAGCACTGCGTTCTTTACAGTAACTGAAGCTCCAGGCGGAGATCAAAGCACCTTATCTACTAAGCAAACATTAACCCAGCCTGGGGGAGAGGAGAAGGGGCAGGCTGTGCAAAGCCAGCCCGGGCAGCTCAGCAGTGGGGTTAGCTGGGGCCTGCACACAGTAGGTGCCCAGTAAGTGCTTGCTGAGTGTTATTGGTGGTTTGTTCATTCTTTCTCTTCATCCTGCCCCACCCTGCCCTGCCTGCTGTTTGCTCATTGTATGGTCCTTTTCATGAGAGAGTATTTTGAAGAGCACAGACAGAATCTTAACAACAAACAGCACATTGTCCCAGCGATCCCAAGCAGGACTGCAGGGCCAGGGTGGCCAGAAGCTGCTGGGAAGGGGCTGGAGAGAGCAAGGCCTGCTGGGCAGTGGCAGATCTCTGAGGAAATTATCCCCTGGGGGTTGTGGTTCTTCCCATCAGAATCAGGCCTTTTGTTCTCAGGAATGAGGTGGGTAAGAGAGAGTTGGTTTATTTTTAAAAGATTCTAAGCTAATAACTATAAAAGATCATTTATGCACAAGGCCATTTTGGATGCTTTGGGAACCCTGAGTTCTGTTTCTCCTGTAGCCTAGGCAGAGACATACCCAATGGTAGGCTGGAGCTGGTTCACATTGTGCGCCTATTGTACACATCTCTTCCCGGCCTTGGGTTCAGTGACTTCACCTTGGTAGCTTAAAATTGGCCGTGGCAGGAGAATTTACACCACAAGAAATGGCAAATCATACAGATCATGCGCCTCCCCTCTTCCCCATCCCCCACTCCAGTGACACCTCCCCACTTCCCCATCCCCATGGTGGTTAAACATTTACCAGCACACTGCTGACTCTTCTCTTAAAAGTTAACCATTATGGGCTGGGCACAGTGGCTCATACCCATAATCCCAGCACTTTAGGAGGCGGAGGTAGAAGTATGGCTTGATCCAACAGTTCAAGACTGGCCTCGGAAACATAACGAGACCCCATCTTTACAAAAACTTTTCAGATTAGCCAGGCATGGTGGCATGTGCCTGTAGTCCTTGCTACTCAGGAGGCTGAGACAGGATTGTTTGAGCCCAGGAGTTCAAGGTTGCAGTGAGCTATGATTGTACCACTACACTCTAGCCTGGGTTACAGAGTAAAACCCCCATCTCTTTTATTATTTATTTATTTTTTAATTTTATGTATTTTATTTCCTTTTTTGAGACAGAGTCTCACTCAGTCGCCCAGGTTGAAGTGTATTGGCACGATCTTGGCTCACTGAAGCCTCCACCTTCGGGTTCAAGCGATTCTCGAGCCTCAGCCTCTCAAGCAGCAGGGATTACAGGCATGTGTCACCATGCCAGTTGATTTTTGTATTTTTAGTAGAGACGGGGTTTCACCATATTGGCCAGGCTGGTCTCACTCCTGACCTCAAATGATCTGCCCACCTTGGCCTCCCAAAATGTTGGGATTATAGGCATGAAAGGAAAAAAGTTAACTGCTGCATACATTTATACCCTCTACCTGGACTTTCCTTCGCTCAAGCTGACACATGGCCCACCCCTTTTGGTCATTCAGTCTCAACTCAGATGACATCTCAAGAGAGGCCACACCCAAACACTCAGTTCTACTGTTTTCATAGTGTTTATCCCTACCTGAAAACATTTTATGTGCTCGTGGTTTTTTTCCATGTCTGTCCCTTGTGCTAATCCCCCACCTACAGAATTTTTCCCTCTTCTCTCAACAGCCTCCTTTTCTGAAAGAGTTCGGAACATGTCGCCTGATGAAATCAAGATCCCGCCAGAACCCCCTGGCAGATGTTCAAATCACTTACAAGTAAGCATGAGGCTTGGCTACTGAGGTCGGGATAGATTAAATAGCCTGGGTTTTATGTGTTTGGTTTGGTCTTAACCTGAAGAGACCATGGCAGGGAAAGGGACCGAGGCTTCTATAAAGAAACTGCCAGGTGGGAAGGATCTGCTTTACCTCCTATTAGCCTCATCTCGGGAGTCGGCTCCTACACCCACTGCCATGTCCCCTGGTGCTCCTCCAGCAGGGCAGCCCTGGCTTGCTCTCAGTGAGGTCCTAAGCAGAGGTAGAGAAAAGAACATAACCTTCTCTGTGCAGCCCTGCTGGGCCAATGGGAGCTTCTCAGAAGGAGCTTTGCTAAGAAACTGAGGAACCATCAGAATGTAAAATAAATTACAGAAATGAAAAAAACACAAGCACTTATAAGTTTTCTATCCTGATATATTTCTAAAATGCTGATTCAGTAGCTTCTTGCCTGACAGAACGTGCAGACCTGACTGGAGGTTTTGAAATCCCCAAGGAGTCGAAGCTTTTAGTGTAGTTACACTCCCTTGGGGGGACAGCTGGGGTTGAGCCCGTGGCTCTCCTTGTCCCTCTGTGGGTTCCCTTGTGATGAACAATAGAACAGGCACCCATGGCTGCACAAGCATGGCTCCTGGACCACCTGCTTCACCTTTGATCCTGGAGCTCCCATTGGGTACCTCCGACTACACAGCAAGCCCACGGCACCACCCTAACGGATGGATGACTAATGGGACCTGAGGCTAAAGAATGCAGCAAGCTGGGGGAGGGCCGGAGTCAGGACCGGGGGATGCAGTGCAGATTCTCTTCCCTTCCTGGAAGTCTCCTCCCATTGCTGAGTCGTCCCCCCACCACCACCCTCCAGAATCACATCGCCCTCCATGCCAGGCAACCAGACAACAAGCTGCAGCTTGTAAGGACAACTCCGGCAACCTGCCAAGCAGAGACAGCAGCGACGGCCTCCGGTGCCGAATGTGCCTCCTGATGGTGCAAACCATGCCACTTTGAGCAAACATTTTAGTTCTTCTGGGGTGGTAGAACTGATCTGATGGCCCAGGAGATGCAGCCAAGTCATCTGTAAGACATGGGTTCTCCTCAAGTTGCCAAGCTTCTATATATGGCTCCCTCCATTACCCTGGAGGAGACAGCTTAGAGGAAGAGGTTCTTCAGTGTTGGCAATTATATCACAGACCTCTCTCTGCAGTTCAGCTCTTGCTCTGGCCAGTCTCGGTAGAAGATGTGGCCTCTAACAAGGGGAGTGGATCACCCCTCCTGATGTGTCCTAAATATTGTCACCTGGACCCTCCAGGCCTGGCCACCCACTTTTGCAGGTGTGATGCCTCAGATGTTTTCCTTCTGGAGAATCTACATTTAACCCCCACTGCAGGGGAGGCTGTAGGTAGATCTTGCCCTGGGCCAGTGCCCGCCTTACTGCCATGAGATTGTGGTGTCTTGGGCCTCTTCGTTGGCACTGGGCTGTGCTGATGCCATCTACTTTGGGCATCATCTCCATGGGCTGTGGACACCCGTGGCACTGGCCACAGTAGGTAAGCCTGAATCCCGCCAGGTGGTTCTCCACTCTCCCATTGAAAGCCAGGGTAGTGACCTGTGGGGGGAGTTTGGGTGAGAGATAAGCGGTCAGCCCTTGATACTGTCGATACGCTGGTGTGGACCAGCCACCTGTGAGCCACCCCATAAAAAGTTTGCAAGACCGGATCCAAAAAACTCTACTCCTGCCTCCCATCAAAAGGACATTGCCCTTCCGAAGTCTCCTCTGGGTCACAGTTCTGCTAAGGACTTGACCTCATGTTAAAATTTAAAACCAGGATTCAGTCCCTGCATATCAACACCAATGCCCTGAACCCTCCTTTGGATGATTCTGGAACTGATTAACTGATTGGAGCTTTCTTCATTATTTTCTCCATGGCTCCTCTGCTGTGATCTTTTCACTGCTCACTATACTGTCATCAAGAGGGTGTCAGGAAACCTCAGCAATGGAAGCAGCCTGGTCTGAGTTTATCTTACTTGTGTGCAACTCTGGGCAAAGGCAGGGTGGAGAAAGAATAGGTTAAATTTTAACATGAGATCAAGCTGGGCTTTGCATGGCTCTGGAGTCTCACGTTCATGCCGCACACAGCACTGGTGACCAGGGGCTGGGACAGTGGAGGGACCTGGGCTTCTGTCATATGCACCCTCTGCTCCTCTTCCATAGGACAAGATCCAGAAGCTTTATGAACGAAAGATAAAGGAGGGAATGGATATGAACTACATTATCCAAAGGAAGAAAGAATTTCGGAACCCCAGGGTAAGTTTCCCTTGAGTTGAGCCTACAGAGTTTACTGAGTTATTAATGTTGACCTAAGGGCTAAGACGTTCCCAAGGAGGTGGTGAGGAAAAGCCCTGAGGCCAGACCATCACCCACACTTGTCATTACACTGAGTGCCTGCTAGACACAGCAGACTGCATTAACCCAGCCAGAGGCTTGCCATTCAAGATCCAGACGAACACATAAAGCAGTACATACTGAGACCTAGGCTGGGATGAGGGAGACCTGGCTGAGTTCTCGTCCCTCCTCTGAGCCCAAAGCACATGACCTCTCAAGGCCTCTGTCCTCACGGAAGGAATTGGACTGGACAGTTACTGTAGGTTCATCTTCCAACTTTAAAAAGCTGATTTTTGCATATAGGTGAGAGGCCTTAGGACCAGAGCTATGTCTGGTCTTACTCCATTTAATGCTCAAGCTAGTGACATACCCAGGAAAGAGCATGTCCCTTGTGTGGGCCTGAGTGTGGTGAGCCCAACCCAACCATGCAGACTGAAGGTCAGTGAGACAAAACTTGGCCATCACCTTGACCCCATGCTCTTCCCAGCCCCTAGTTAGCAGGTCCATCTCCCTGGGAGGGTGGAGGGCCATCAGGAAGGTTGCTTAGAACCACTGAGCTGGGTTTAAAGGTTTTGAAGGTTTTGGGTCAGCCCGGGGAGCTGGATGGTTCAGGTGTCAGGCAGGGACATGGACTTGTGCCTGCTTAGCACCCGTGCTATTCTTTCAGCATCTACGAGAAGCTCATCCAGTTCTGTGCCATTGACGAGCTTGGCACCAACTACCCAAAGGTGCGTCTGGCACACGGGGCTGGAGGGTGATGGGGACACCAGGGTCCTGTGTTTGTTCCATGGATCTGACCTCCAGCAACAGAAAGGTCCGTGGAGTGGCACCGCTGGTTGAAAAGCACAGTCCCCATCTCTTTGGTTTAAGTCCCTATTGTTTTGAAATAGTCCGATAAAGAGATTCCGGTGGTCGTCCTGGTGCCTGGCCCCTGACAGGGCCATGTGTGGACCTGCTGTTCCTGTAGGCCCACCTGGGGGTCGCTGGACAGGGGCATCGTGCTCCCGTTATTCTTTAGCGCTTGCTGACTGCTCCTTGGCTAGAGACCAGGAATGACAGCTGAGCCCCGGGTAAGGGGACCCGCAGGCCAGGAAGCACCATAGAAAGACTCGGGCAAGGAACTTGGATTTCTGAGTCATTTGTCATCTAATGTTTCCTACTAACTGCAACTGTCACCTTTTCCTTTGCAGGATATGTTTGATCCCCATGGCTGGTCTGAGGACTCCTACTATGAGGCATTAGGTAGCCTTTCGTCCCTCCTCCCACATACCTCATCCGCCCACCCGACTGTCCCTTTATTTAGTCAGTTGATTATCCAGGTGATACATGTTTCAGGGTCTCCTCTACATCAGGCCATGTTCAAGGGAGGGGCTGGGTACAGGCCTGAATGAGATAGACCCACCCCCTGACTTAGGAGGCTTACGCCACGGCAAAGAAGACGGACGTCACGCCAGTAATGCCAGCATCAATGAGCGTTGCTGATCACAGAGTTGCTGGGTACAGGGAGCTTTGGCAAGCAGGGCCATCTAAACTGGCCACAGGGATGGGAAGGCCTCGCTGCCAAAACTGTGTTCAAGCTGAGGTTTGAGGAGGCTTAGGGGCCAGACAGGTGTAGGCAGAATGCTCCGAGGCTGGTGGGAGCACAGCTTATTCTTAAGGTACCAGTTTGGGAGAACTGGAGGAGACGTTAGAAGGCCCACCCCTAGACAGTAGGTCCTGAGCCTGTAGCCCATGGGCCTATAGAGGTGCTTTGTTTGGGCTTTATGAATTTTGTCTTTTAATTTGAATTCATTGCCAACATTTTACATCGTAATCTCTCATTCCAGCTTTTCTCAGTTAGTAGGAAGGTAGTTCCCATGGGCCTGTATTCCCTTGTGCGGCAGTTCGCTGGAGCTCAGGAGTAGCGGGCCCTTCAAGACGCAGACGCAGGGCATGCGGCCCTCAAGCCCTGGAGTTGAAGGCCCCTGCTGCGCGCTGACCAAAGGCTGGCTTCATTTTGCCTAGTACAAAGGACACTGAGCCCAGTGAGAAGAATGCAGGGATCAGAGTAGGCGCCCTCAGCCCAGAGCTGCTCCAGGGCTGCCTTGGTAACAGCTTCTCTTGTCTTCATAGCCAAGGCCCAGAAGATCGAGATGGACAAATTGGAAAAGGCCAAAAAGGAGCGACAAAAGTAAGTGATGGCAGACCTCGTAGATGAAAAAGGCAGATGTGTGGAGTGCGTGGGTCCTGCTGGCTGAGCCCAGAGGTTGTCCAGGCTGCCCTCCATCCTGACCCCGTGTCATCGCCTGGCAAGGCTCTGACCCCCCTCAGCAGGGCCTGTGCACTGAGCAGGCCTGCTGGGCTCACGGCACTCGTCCGCTGCCTCACCCTTGGTGTCTGGTTTGCTACATTGTGCCCCCCTTCCTCCCCCACAATTGCAGAGCCTTGGGGGGCTTTGTCTGCTTCGGGTCATGGGTGCCCTCTCCGACCTGAAGGGAGGGGAATAGTTCCCTGAGACAGTGCCAGGCCCAGCTTGCTCTGCTCGGTGAGTTTCTTGGCCTCCAGACCTAACCCCATTGGCCCGCCTGGGTGCTGCCTATTAGGTCCCATGTTAGGACCCTGAATGCCACTTGTTCCCCAGCAGTGTGGTCTGGGTTCTTCAGGGAGCATCAGTTTGGCTGTGAGACCAAAGCCTTGTCTCTGGGCATTGTTCCCTTTGTGACTAGAGTCCTGGAGCCGGGCATCAGGACACCAGCTTCTCCCACCTCTGGCTGGGCCTGACCATCCTCAAGCAGCTGCAGCTTCCAGACCGCTTCCCTCACCCCCAGGCAGAGGGGCTGTGGGCCTGGGCATGCTGGTGACCCTTTGGAGGCACTGGCTGCTGGGCCAGGAATGTGGGAGCTGGTTCAAGGGGATAATTGGGGTTTCTCATTCTTAACCCTTCATTGAATCTCCCTTCTCTCTCTTTCCCTCTCCCTTCCAAACCCCAGGCTTGTTGCAGGGACGTGTCTGCAGCGCCTGGGGACCGGGAGCTGTCCTTCCCCTGTGCGGGCGGGCGCCACCTCCTCCTGGGTGTGAGGAGGAGGGGCCTGGCCAACGGTTCTGGGCATGTGAGGTGGGGCGGTGGGCGGGGGGTGCTGGGATATACAGAGACCTGGTGATGCCGGGAGGGATCCGGTACTGTTTGGAAAGTTTTTTAAGAGTGAAAAGCCCCTTCGGGTTCTTCTTAGACACCTCACCCTTCCCCAGATGGTCACAGCAGAGTTGATTTCCAATGCCTCCTTTGTGTAGTGCCAAGCTCCTGTCCCCCAGGAGCTGATCGATGGCAAAAGGCTATGGACACCCAGCTTTGCCCGGTCTGATTCTCTTCCCTCTCCCTCTTCAGATTGAATTTGTGACAGGCACCAAGAAAGGCACCACAACCAATGCCACGGCCACCACCACTACCACCGCCAGCACAGCTGTTGCAGGTAGATTGCAGAGATGCCCTGCTTCCCCACCACACACACACACGGAGCCTGGGATGGGCCCCTTCAGCTTCTGCTCCCTAAGCCCCTGCTGACCCGCTAGTGGAAGGGATAGAGGGCACCCGCTCCTTGGTGGAGCGTGATCCTGACTTCTCTTGCTTTATCTCCAGATGCCCAAAAGAGAAAGAGCAAGTGGGACTCGGCTATCCCAGTGACAACGATAGCCCAGCCCACCATCCTCACCACCACGGCCACCCTGCCAGCTGTTGTCACGGTCACCACCAGCGCCAGTGGCTCCAAGACCACCGTCATCTCTGCTGTGGGCACTATTGTGAAGAAGGCTAAGCAGTGACCTGAGGGGCCACCTTAGGACTTGAAAGGACCATGCAGCCCAGTGACCACTGCCCAAAGGGAGATGCCACTTTGTATACTTCAGGACTGGGAACTGCTCCCCAGATGCCACCTGAGAGGAACTTCTTTGTGGCATTCCATCCAGAAGGACATGCAGCATGGGAGCCGGGCACTGTGGACAGAGTCTGTCTGTGCGCCACCTGGGGTCTGCTGCCCATTAAAAGTGCCGTATTTTTACCTCTTGGCATCTCAGATGCACGGCCTCTCCTGCATTCTGTTTGCAGGCAAATGTTGAAGCTCACATGTCCCCCATTTTGGTTGGGACTAACTGCCTCAGGGTTGACAATAGGGTGATGGAAGCCTGAGACACTGTTCAGAGGGGGTGGCCCAAGAGGTCGCCATTGTTATCCGTATATGCCTCTGGCCATGGGCAGACAGGAGACCCCGAGCCCCATGTTCATGCCGTCTGCCACCTTGATTGCAAAACCCAGCCAGTTCTCAGGTGATGGCCGAGCTGTGCTCCCTTGGGTGCACTTGAGCATTCCCCACACCAAACCCCTTCTTGGACACACCCAGAATTTTGAAGTCAAGCCAGTTTTCAGAAGGGCTGAGGTGAGATCCCAACCTGTGCAGGGAGTGGGGAGGCGTCCGTGCCTGGCCAAGGCCGCCCCAGTCCCTCGGTGCCCGGTGAGCACAGCCAGCCGGAGCTGAGCAGCGGGGGAGATGAATCACCTCCTGCCCAGGCCAGGCGGCAGCTCATTGTTTACGGGCAAGCCCTGCTCCTGGGAGGGCTCCTGCCACCCCACCCTTCCTCTGCATGTTATCTCTGCCCCACAGCAGCCCCTGGGCAGCACCAGTGGACACTGGGCTCCCCCGCCGGGGCTGAAACGGGTTTCCCAGACCTGGAGTCCAGAGGAGACCATTTACCCTTCATGATCTTTGGCGACTCTCCACTGGAGTGGAAGGGCTGTGTGTCAGAAGAAGGAAGCCAGGCTGTGAAGGGCCATGTTGCTTTCAGCGGGTGGGCAGAGGTTTTGAAAGGTGGTTCTGAAATTGCCCCTGGTACTCCAGTGGGACCTGGGAAATACAAGGAACTCTGTGCATCAGGTTTTAAAAATAAAAATCAAGAGATCAAGTCCACTCCCCCAACACACACACTTTGGCACTTCAGGAGGTCAGTTCTCACCCCTTCCTTGATGGGGCTTTGAAGCTCTGGGAAGAGGAGCTGCTGTCCACTCATCCCCCAGAGGGAATCTGAAAAGGCTTCCTGCCCTGTGACCTCCGACAGAGGCCCCTCGTTAGCCAAGGGCACTGTGGCCATTTTGCAGGAGGCAGCATGGCACTGTGGAAAGAGCAACAGACCTGGAGCCAGCACCTCTGGTCTGGATTCCCAGTTTAAAACCAGTTGCGTGGTCTCCAGCCCTTCCCTCTGTAAGCCTGTTCTCTGAAATCACCGCTGAAAGGAACCAAGGCGGGACTCCTTGGACAGTGATAAAGCATCATAAGGTGGCTGGGAGGAACCAGAGATGACTTAGCAAAAGCTTTATAAGCTGTAAAGTTCCCGCCAGTGTTTGTTGGCTAAGTCCAAGTTTTTTGTTGTAGACCAAGGAGAGGAGCAAACTCCTGGCCTGTGCCCTGTCTCGTGCTCTTTGTTGGAGGGGGTGGGGTTGGCAGGTCTTTCCCCTGCTGGCTTTCCTCTGGGTGGCTCCAGCCCTGCCATTCACCTGTCCAGTTAAAGCAGTAATGACTGTGTCTCCTGCGGCCCCAGAGATGGGGGGCCTGGAGAATGAACACAGGCTTAGAGTCGGGCAGCCCCAGGCTGAAACTGTGGTGCCCCTTACCAGCCTCCTGAGTTGGGTCAAGGTTGTTAATCCTCCTGGACTTTCTATAGAAGAGGAAATGAAAATGGTGCTTGCCCACCTTAGTCCCATCAAGGATGGCCCAGACGTGTGTGAACTGTTCCTGTTGGGGATGGATGACCCAGGCACTAGGGGCCAAAGTTGTTTCTGTCCAGTGTGTCTGCTCACCAGAGAACTCTCTCCACGGCTTCTACTATCACCCACCCACATGCCCCCTTTCCTTTCTTCCTAGGGCTCTGATCTTGGGTGGGCATGGGATTCATTTAGCTCCCCACCTGGCACATGTAGAACCCTAAGGTGTGTCTCAGGTTTCTATAATTCCCGACTCTGCTGGGCAGGTGGGCGCTCCTTTCTCAATGCTCACTGCACCCCCTTGCTTTCAGGATCACGCCTCACTGCCTTGTAACCTCTGCCCACAAATGGGATGAGACAGCTCGTGTCTCCTGGTTCTCGTAAGCAGAAACAAAGCAGGCATAAATAATGCTATGCCCCAGTGCCTAGCATGAGATGAGTACTCCGGTGGCTGGGGGAGATGGAGGGATGGAAGGAGAGGTGAGTTTACTCATCTTCCAAAGGTATGGTCCCTGCTTCTATGCTCACTGAACTGAAGTTTCCAGCCCCCAAGCCCCGTGCTCGCTGCATCACTGAAGCCTTCTGGGGCTCGAATATAAAGGGCTGCTGTCAATTGGCTGTTCATTGACAATCATTGAAGCTCAGTAATAGTTACAGAAAGATTCAGTATTTTTAAATTTTGTATATATTTGGAAATTTCTAGAATAAAGGATTTTTTTAAAGGGCTATTGAGCTGGGCACGGTGGTTCACGCCTGTAATCTCAGCGCTTTGGAGGCTGAGGTGGGTGGATCACCTGAGGTCAGGAGTTCGAGACCAGCCTGGCCAACGTGGCAAAACCCCATCTCTACTAAAAACACAAAAAATAGCCTGGTGTGGTGCCGGGCATCTGTAATCCCAGCTACTCAGGAGGCTGCGGCAGGAGAATCACTTGAACCCAGGAGGTGGAGGTTGCAGTGAACCAAGATTGCACCCTTGCACTCCAACCTGGGCAACAAGAGTGAAACTCTATCAGGGGAGCGGGGGGAGATGGGCTATTGAGTCACAAAAAAAAGAACAAGAGGCTGTAATGCCAGCACTTTGGGAGGCCAAGGTGTGTGGATAACCTGAGGTCAGGAGTTTGAGACCAGCCTGACCAACATGGTGAAACCCCGTCTCTACTAAAGAAAAAAAAAACAGCCAGGTGTGGTGGCACATGCCTGTGATCCCAGCTAGTTGAGAGGCTGAGGCAGGAGAATAGTTTGAACCTGGGAGGCAGAGCTTGCAGTGAGCCAAGATTGTGCCATTGCTCTCCAGCCTGGGCAACAAGAGCAAAAACTCCATCTCAAAAAAATAAAAAAAAATCTCTATGGATAGATTTGGAGTAGGAGAGATTAAATGAAAAGTTAAGGTATCAAGCAGTGCATGTAATAAATTCTCTTGTATAAGAAGGGGGGAAATATACAAAATAAAAAATAATTGGGCGTAGTGGCTCACACCTGTAATCTTAGTGCTTTGGGAGGCCGAGGCAGGTGGATCACTTGAAACCAGGAGTTTGAGACCAGCCTGGCCAACATGGTGAAACCCCATCTCTACTAAAAATACAAAAATCAGCCACGCATGGTGGTGTGCACCTGTAGTCCTAGCTAGTTGAGAGGCTAGGGCAAGAAAATCACTTGAACCTGGGAGGTGGATGTTGCAGTGAGCCAAGATCGTGCCAGCACACTCCAGCCTGAGCAACAGACAGAGACTCTATCTCAAATAATAATAATAATTGCCAGGCATGGGGGCATTCACCTGTAGTTCTAACTACTCAGGAGGCTGAGATAGGAGGATCCTTTGAGCCCAGGAATTGGAGGCTGCTGTGAGCCAAGATTTCGCCACTACATTACAGCCTGAGCAACAGCAAGGCTCCATCTCTAAAAAAATCGTTGCAGAGAATCAAATTGTGTGATGTGCAAAAATAAAAAATAAATCGTAATATTAGAGGAAGGAGATAAAAGAATAAAACAAAATAAAGAAAAATAATACTAATTTTGAATTGGAGCTATCAATATGAACTCAAGATTTAAGAAAAACATACATTTCCTATCTGTCCATTGCAAGGAGCTAGGAGCTCCTCCTTTGTATAGTGGTGAGAAAAAAACCTAGGGCCTGGCGCGGTGGCTCACGCCTGTGATCCCAGCACTTTGGGAGGCTGAGGCGCACAGATCATGATGTCCAGAGATCGAGATCATCCTGGCTAACATGGTGAAACCCCGTCTCTACTAAAAATACAAAAAATTAGCTGTGCATGGTGGCACGTGCCTGTAGTCCCAGGTACTCAGAGGCTGAGGCAGGAGAATCACTTGAACCCAGGAGGGGGAGGTTGCAGTGAGCCGAGACTGCACCACTGCATTCCAGTCTGGGTGACAGAGCGAGACTCCATCTCAAAAAAAAAAAACCTCCCAGAAGCAATGACACCCTAGTAGCATCCAGCACACAGTACTCACATCTTGGTCTCTCTAGTAGCATCCAGCACACGGTACTCACATCTTGGTCTCTCCAGTAGCATCCAGCACACAGTACTCACATCTTGGTCTCTCCAGTAGCATCCAGCACACAGTACTCACATCTTGGTCTCTCTAGTAGCATCCAGCACACAGTACTCACATCTTGGTCTCCCTAGTAGCATCCAGCACACAGTACTCACATCTTGGTCTCTCTAGTAGCATCCAGCACACAGTACTCACATCTTGGTCTCTCTAGTAGCATCCAGCACACAGTACTCACATCTTGGTCTCTCTAGAGACACGCAGCACACGGTACTCACATCTTGGTCTCTCTCAGTAGCATCCAGCACACAGTACTCACATCCTGGTCTCTAATACCATTCCCCGCTGAAAGGAACCAAGCGAGGACCCCTTGGAGAAAGAGCTGATCCTGAAATCTAAGAAGGAGTGGGGGCAGTTCTAGAAAGCAGGGAAGACACAGAAGTCAGTCAAAAAGGTCAAAAGAAGCTAGTGTGAAGGGATCTCCTAGTGGCCAGATTTGGTTACATTTGAACATGAAGGAAGAATGAGTTCAATGAATTGGTTTTTTTATTTTGTTTTGTTTTTGTTTGTTTGTTTTGGGACAGAGTCTTGCTTTGTCGCCCAGGGTGAAGTGCAGTGGCATGATCTTGGCTTACTGCAACCTCTGCCTCCTGGGTTCAAGTGTCTCCCGCCTCAGCCTCCCGAGTAGCTGGGATTACAGGCAAGTGCCACCAGGCCCAGCTAATCTTTGTATTTTTAGTAGAGATGGCATTTTGCCATGTTAGCCAGGCTGGTGTCAGACTCCTGACTTCAGGTGATCCGCCTGCCTCAGCTTCCCTAAGTGCTGGGATTACAGGTGTGAGCCACTGCGCCCAGCCTACAATGAATTGTAAACTATTGAGCAAATAAAAATCCATTCATTTATTGTGATAATTTGAAAAAAAATGTACTTGCCACCATTAGACTTGAATATATCTATTCCTTGCTCTGAAATTGATAAAAGTGAGAATTAACCATGTGCACCATTGATGGGAATCTGAAGTGCAGCTGCTGTGGAAAACAGTATGGCAGTTCCTCAAAAGTTATTTTTGTTTTTGAGATGGAGTCTCGCTCTATGGCCCAGGCTAGAGTGTAGTGGCACCATCTCAGCTCACTGCAACCTCTGCCTCCTGGGTTCAAGTGATTCTCCTGCCTCAGCCTCTCAAGTAGCTGGGATAACAGGCGCACATCACCACACCCAGCTAATTTTTGTATTTCTTAGTAGAGACGGGATTTCACCATGTTAGCCAGGCTGGTCTTGAACTGCTGACTTCAGGTGATCTGCCCACCTCGGCCTCCCAAAGTGCTGGAATTTTAGGTGTGAGCCACCAAGCCCGGCCTTTTTTTTTTTGTAAATCAGGAAGACAACTATTAAATGTAGAGAGGGGCTGGGCACAGTGGCTGACACCTGTAATTTTTTTGAGACAGAGACTTGCTCGCCCAGGCTGGAGTGCAGTGACGCGATCTCAGCTCACTGTAATCTCCACCTCCTGGGTTCAAGCAATTCTCATGCCTCAGCTTCCTGAGTAGCTGGGACTACAGGCTCGTACCACCATGCCCCGCTAATTTTTGTATTTTTAGTAGAGACAGAGTTTCATTATATTGGCCAGGCTGGTCTCAAACTCCTGACCTCGTGATCTGCCCGCCTCAGCCTCCCAAGAGCGAAACTCTGTCTCAAAAAAGAAAAAAAGATATTGAGGTGACATGGGGTACTGTTATTGAGAGATACGTGCTGGAGTGTTGAGGGATGAAATGGCAGGATATCTGCAACTTCAAATTTTAAAATATGCAAATGTGTAACAAGTATATAAATCAAATACAGCAAAATGTTATTCTTGAGTCTAGGTGGTAAAAAATACAGGTGAGTTTTGTATTCTTTCAACTTTTGGGGGCATGGTGGCTCACGCCTGTAGTCTCAGCTGCTCAGGAAGCTGAGGTGGGAGGATCCTTGAGCCCAGGAGGTGGAGGCTGCAGGGAGCCTTGATTGTGGCACTGCACTCCAGCCTGGGCAACAGAGTTAGACCCTGTCTCAGAAGAGGGGGCCTATTGAGCAACCCCTTGACTCTGAGGCAAAAACAACAAACCCCAGGATTCTGCACCGGAGAGGCCTCTGCCACAAGTCTGAAAATGTGGTTGATGCGGGCTCTCCAGACAGGTCACTGCATGCACTCCATCACACATCCCCTGTCTATTCCTTAACTTGTTTTTTTATAAAACAGGTGCCAATCTACCAATAAGTAATATACATCCTCAAGCATAAGAATAGGGGCTTAGGGCTAGGCACAGTGACTCATGCCTGTAATCCCAACAATTTGAGAGGGCAAGGCAGATGGACCACCTGAGGTCAGAAGTTCAAGACCAGCCTGGTCAACATGATGAAACCCCATCTCTACTAAAAACACAAAAATTAGCTGGGCATGGTGGCGGGCACCTGTAATCCCAGCTACTTGGGAGGCTGAGGCAGGAAAATCGCTTGATCCCAGGAGGCAAAGGTTGCAGTGAGCTGAGATTGTATCACTGTACTCTAGCCTGAGCGACGGAGCGAGACTGTGTCTCAAAAAAAAAAAGGGAATAGGGTCTCAGCTAGCACCTGCCTAGAGAATATGTAGCCTACTTTGGAGACTCCTGGTTTAAACTGGGAATGAAGCAAGCAGGCCATAGGTCTCATTCATCTTGGTATTACCAGCATTTGGCATAGGTGCTCATTAAATGCTCATAAAATGAATAAGTGATTGAACTAATGAATGAACAAGTCTGGCCTACTGGAGGCCACATGTGGAGTGCAGAGGAGTCGGGGGAGTGAAATAAGCCATGAGCTTTCTTGGCTTCTTGGAGGCCTGGGTTTCATTACCTGGACCCGCATGTGGACCTGGCAGCGGGGGTGGGGAATACCTGAACCATCTCAGATCTTGTGCAAACCTTGAGGCGTATCTGATTTCAGAGTGTGGGTTTGCTAGGAAGGGGATCCTTAGCTTACACTGTATTTCCAAATAGCCTGTCGCCCAGACTGGAGTACAGTGGTGCAATCTCAGCTCACTGCAACCTCTGACTCCTGGCTTCAACAATCCAAGGTCCTTAGGCTCAGTCCTGATCCAGGGGCTTCACCTCACTTGTAGAGCCTAGGAAGCCCCCTATGAGCCGACCTCTCTCTGGCCCTAAGGCTGCAGAGACAGTGGGGTTTATTTTAGTTTTATAAAATTCACATGCAGACTGGCCGCAGTGGCTCATGCCTGTAATCCCAGCACTTTGGAAGGCCGAAGCAGGCGGATCACCTGAGGTCAGGAGTTCAAGACAAGCCTGACCAACATGGTGACACCCTGTCTCTACTAATAATACAAAATCAGCTAGGCATGGTGGCATGCACCTGTGATCCCAGCTTCTCAGGAGGCTAAGGTTGGAGAATCGCTTGAACCGGGAAGCCGAGGTTGCAGGGAGGCAGGGTCACACCACTGCACTTTAGCCTGGGCGATAGAGTAAGATTGTCTCAAAAAAAAAAGAAAAAAAAATCACAGGCAGTACAGTGATATTTAACCTTCTGGGGCCAGTAACCTATCTGGGAATCCAGTGTAAACTAAGGATCCCCTTCCCAGCAAACTCACACTCTGAAATCAGATATGCCTCAGGGTTTGCACAAGATCTGAGATGGTTCAGGGACTCCCCCGCCAGATCCACATGTGGGTAATGAATCCCAGGACTCAGAGAAGCCAAGGAAGCTCATGGCTTATCTTACTAGTGAGATCTCCCTGGGGTGGACACCTTGCCTCTCAGCTGCTACAGGGCTCAAGCCCCCTAGTCATTTTCAGAAGGGTTTGCAATGAGGAGAGGAGGGGTTGCTGACCCCAGTGGCCTGGGCATTGCCAGCTCTGGACCTGGGTCTTCTCTAGGAAAGAGCCTCAGCCCCCACCCACAGTGGGGTGTATAGGACCCCCCAGTTCTCTAATGGGTGCTGCTGGCAGACCCAGACTCCTCAGGCAGGCTGGTTTTGGCTGTTCTCTGAGCTCCTGCCCCATGCTCCTGTTTTTCAGGGTAGACTGGGTACCTGCTGGAGTGGCTCAGGTCCGCAGGGCGCTTGTGTTGGCCTGACACACACAGACCTAAGTGCTTCAACCAAACTGGGGCTACTTCCACTCTGTTCCCAAATCCAGGAGCAAGCCTCTCTGAGCACTTTCTCTGTGCAGACCAGCTCTCTGATGACTGGGGAAGGCGGTGACTCACACGTTTGCAGCCAGCACCTCCACAATCAGAGAGGTGGCGGCACAGGAATCTGTTTACAGACAGAGCACGGAGGTTCAGGGAGGTTGTGTGACAATCCCATTCTCTCCACCACCCTGTTATTGAGCATCTGCCATTCTTTCCACCACTCTGTTATTGAGCATGTGCTATGCACCAGGCACGGTGCAGGTGTTAGAGAGGAGCTGCTACACAGTCCAACCATGTAGAGATTCCTAAACATTATTTCTTTTTTCTTTTCTTTTTTGCGATGGAGTTTCACTCTTGTTCCCCAGGCTGGAGTGCAATGGTGCAATCTCGGCTCACTGCAAGCTCCGCCTCCTGGGTTCAAGCAATTATCCTGCCTCAGCCTCCTGTGTAGCTGGGATTACAGGCATGTGCCACCATGCCTGGCGCATGTATTTTTAGTAGAGATGGGGTTTCTCCATGTTGGTCAGGATGGTCTCGGACTCCCGACCTCAGGTAATCCACCCACCTCAGCCTCTGAAAGTGCTGGGATTACAGACGTGAGCCACCGTGCCTGGCCAACATCATTTCAAACCAATGTGGCAAATGCCATGAAAAAGCCATGGCCTGAGGGTTGTGGGTACACATAACCCAACTTGGGGTGTGGAGAGGTTAAGGGAGGCTCTGTAGCATGTGGTTGGTGCAATGTCTTCAAGGACAAGAAAGATACTCTGGACTCAGCGACATGGGAAGGGACCAGCCTGTTTCAAAGGCAGGGTAGCTTGAAACCACATGGTTTGGGCAGGACTCTGCCAGCAGTCTGGTGGTGTTTGCCATTGCTGGCCGGTGAGGCTAGAGAAAAATGGAGCCCTGAACAGGTCTGGTGGCTCACGCCTGTAATCCCAGCACTTTGGGAGGCTGAGATCAGGAGTTCGAGACCAGCCTGGCCAACATAGTGAAACCCCGTCTCTACTAAAAAATACAAAAATTTGCTTCAAGGTTCCATTGGCTAGAAAGAAAAGAAAAAAAAAATTAGCCAAATGTAGTGGTGGGTGCCTGTAATCCCAGCTACTTGGGAGACTGAGGCAGGAGAATTGCTTGAACCTGGGAGGCAGAGGTTGCAGTGAGGTGAGATTGCACCACTGCACTCTAGCCTGAGCCACACAACGAGACTCTGTCTCAAAAAAAAGAAGAAAAAAAAAAGAAAAGAAAAATGGAGCTCGTTGGGGTCATGGAGCTCCTTGAGAAGTCTGACCTGAACACCCGTGGTAACCAGTGGCACTTGAGAGACGGCAGTTCTGTAACCGGCTTGTCAAGAACAACTGTAACAAGGCATTGAGTGCCAATCCATGCCAGGTCGGCCCTGGCTTCTCCAGGGTATCATTGTTCACATTTTAAGGAGGTTTAAGTAGGTTGTTCAAGTGCACACCGAGGACCCGACCCTTGCTTGGATCTCCCTCTGGACACAACATGAGGTTAGTGGTAGGAGGCTGAGAGGACCCTGTGAACTGCAGAACAGAGCTGGGACGCGGAGCCCGGCCTCCCGACCCGGCCCGGGCACTCCCTGGGCCCACGCCTCGCGCTGGCACGGGGAGCAAGGACGGGGGCGCGCGGCTGACGGCCGTCGGGGCAGCAGCAGCACAGCTCGGCGGCGGCTCGCCGCCCAGAGTCTGGGCAGGGAGGGCTCCCGTGCGGGCGAGGGCTAAGGGGCTGCCTCCAGCCCGGGGCAGCCCGAGCACCGAGCCTGGAGCCCGGAGCCCGGAGCCTGGAGGGCTGGGGAGGCCCCGACCTCGGGGCCGGACCGGGAGGGAGAGGGAGAGCGGTGGCTCCTCCCCCAGCCCCCACCGCTGGCCGATCGGGGCGCTGGGCTGGCGCCGCGGGAGCCGCAGCCCTTTCCGGGGGGCGGACCCGGCGGCGGCCGCGGTGGCGGCACCCAGCTCCTGCCCCGACAGGTGCGCGCGGCGCGAAGGAATGCGGCCCGCCTGACTCACCAGCGCCTCCTTCCTACCTGCGCTCCCGCCCCATAAAGCGCTGCCGGCCCCGTCCCCGCCCGCGCCCGCTCTCGGAGGGTCCCGGCTAGTCCGCGCGCTGCAGCCCCATCGCCTAGCGGCAGCCGCGGACACCGAAAGTCCGCGCCGAGGTAGGTCCAGGGCTGGCCGGGAGAGGGTGAGTGCCCGCCCCAGCCGGGCAGCAGCGCAGGGGGAGCTGGTCGGGCGGGGCCGGTGCCTTTTGTCTCCCCTTCCCCTCCCTGAAGGCTGGCAGGCCCCGGTCCCTCCGTCGACACTGCCCAGGACAGGTGCCCAGCCTCGCCGGAGTGAACCGGGGGCAGCTGGGAGCCGAGGGGCAGGGCAGCTGGAGAAGCGTGGTGCCCATCAGACCTCCAGGTCAAAGGAGCGCCTTGGGTGCGCCTGCGGGAGAAGTAGGCAGAGGACGGTGGTTGGCAAGCCTGCGGGGTTGGGCCCTCTAGGGTTTGCAAAAAAGGTGGAGGAGAAGCCACTCTGAGCGCTGGGCCCAGCCTATCATGGCGCATCTGATGATAAACCCACATTCCTGATTTTATGTGAAATTTCGTTGTTTCTAACACTGGCTCCTACTTTTAAAAGGAGAGAGGCAGACGCCCTCCCCGCTCCAGGCAAGGCCTGCTGCCTGCGGTGCCACAGTCCATCTGGTGCTGGGGGAGTCCCTGATTTTCCTTCTCTTGGCCAAGCACAGGCCTGCCCTCCTCCCAAAGTTGGCCCCAGGCGCCTTCCTTCAGGAAGCTCTACTGGCCTCACCCAACAGCCTGGGGGCTGTGCCCAACGCTGCCACCTCCTGCAGCATCGGTCCTCTTCCCACGCCTCAGCCCCTGGGGTGGCCTCTGGCTGGGACTGGGGCTCTGGGGCTCCTGGTGACTCCCAGGGGCAGGGACAGGGTTCCTCCTCCTCCCCCGTGGCCTTGCCACACCCTGTGACAAGGACCGGGCACAAGTGGCATGATTGTTGCTGTCCCCAGCAGAACTGGCAGTGAAGGATTGGAGTCTCCATCCTGGGGGGCCGAGGGGAGGACAGCAGGAGGGACAGCAGGGGGAGGCATGTCTGTCTCCTCAGCCCTGATTTCTAGGGGATGACAGAGCAGCCAAGGGCCTGGGGTCTCCAGACTTCTGGGCAGCTGCCCCTGAGGGCGAAGAAAGGAGATGTGACAGCAGGAGGGGCTGGGCAGGAGCAGATGTGCCCAGAGGTGTCCTCAGGGGTTGGGATGGGAGCCAGGGAGCTCTGAGCCTGATGGCAGGTGGGCATGGCCTGTGTGTGTGTGTGTGTGTGTGTGTGTGTGTCCCTGTGTGGGCAAGCTGCCTGTGCTGCAGTGTGATGGCATTCAGGTCAGCAGTCACACACTCCCGGGGACCGGCTGGTACATACAGTCAGGGCAGCCTGGTGGGGCCCGGGCCACCTGGAGAGTGGGTGTCCTGAGCACTAGGCCAAGCCCATCATGACACATCTAATGATAAACACCAATTCCTTTTATGTGAAATCTCATTGCTTTGAACATTGGCTCCTACTTTTAAAACTTTTGAAACAAGTTCAGTCAAGCCAAACACTCGGGTGCCTCGCTAGCCCTCTAACTGCCATTTTGTAGCCTCCGCATGGAGGCTGCCTTGGAGGTTAAAGGCAGGGTCTGCAGAGTGGGGTCTGGTCCTGGCCTCCAAGTGCTGGCCGCGGGACGGGGAAGCCCCACAGCCTCTGTGCCCGGTCTCTCATCTGGGAAACCAGCATAACACAAGCATCTCCCTGCCGGGCTCCTGTGCTGAGCAATCACCTCCGTGAAGCCCTGGGCACCTGTGGCAGTCACAGTGGTGAAATCAGCACTGCCTGCCGGGCTGTGGCCGCAGGGAGTGGGAGGAAGAGCTGGGCTTGGCTCTCCAGGCCTGTACCTGCCTGTGTAATGATGCCTGGGAGGCCTGAGCCTGCAGTCTGCATTGTGTAGCATGTGGGTGTGGCACCTACACCCCGAGGCTGCAAGGAAGTCGTTTCCCTCTAGGAACCCCTGCTGTCCCCACCCTTCCCTGCTGGCTCAGGGCTGCCTCCTGATCTTGTCTGCCCTGCATGTGTTGGCGCTGCTGTGGCCTCCTCCAGGCTGCACGCCTTCCTGCCCTTGGCCTGAGAAGGGCTTCTCCAGCGCCTGGGGGACCTCAGTCCCCAGACCCTGGGGCCGCCGCTGCCCCACAAGCTGGGCTGAGAAAGGATTCAAGGTGGGAGGGCCAGTGGGCATGGCGGAGGCTTGGGCCTCTGGGAGACCTGGCCCTAGAGAAAGATGCGATGCTGACCTTTGCCCCGGCCCTGCAGGCCCAGGTGACTTTGCTGCCAGCCTCTTTTGCCCAGGCCTTCAGGCTGCACATCTCTTAGAGGATCTCAGGGATGCCCAGGCCTGCCCTGAAGGCTGCTGAGGACTTGGGGTGGTTTAATAGTGAACCCACAGCCGCTGGGGACGTCTCGGCGGAGAGCCGCAGTGTGTGTGCGCGGTCTCACTCTGGGCTAACTTGTGAAAGGGTGAACGGCTCGGGGCCCCGAAAACCTAATTCTGGGACAGGCAGAGGTACAGGGTAGGGCAGAGGATTCAGACCCCACCCTGATGGGCCGGGCAGTCACTGCAAAACACAACCCCGTGCAGCAAGCCACTGGGTGCGGCTGCGGCCCAGTCCCCCCCCGCCCCAGATATTTGGAGGGGCCCCCTCTCTTTCCGTCTGTGCCACCCTCACCAAAGGGTAAGTGGGCCAGGACAGAGGGAGCAGGAGGCAGAGCCGTGGCCCCTTCTTAGGAGGGTCCCCTCATTGGGTGACCCCATCATGGCCAAGCCTGACCCAGGCCCACTGCGGGCTGAAAGGCAAAGAATAAACCCAGCTCTATCCTCAGGGATCCCAATGCCGAGAGGCCTGGCACTGGTACAGGCTTACAAACCAGAGTCCTTGAAGGCTGGATAGGGCCCCCCTGGGCAGGGCACAGGCCTGCAGGGCATCCGGCCACTGTGGGGATGGCACGGAACAGGGCAGCAGAAAGGCAGGAGTCAGAGGCCCAGGGCCCTGCCTCTCACATCTGCGTGCCCTTGGTCACGTCACTGGTGCTCTCAGAGCCTCAGTTTCCACAGCTGTGCAGTGGGAGGCAGCTGATGGCACCGGCCATGGCTGCCGAGGCCTCATGTGTCAATTGTTGCTGTTCTGCAGGAGGAAGAGGATGGCAGGGCCATGCCCCAGCCTGTGGGCCAGGCTGCTACTGGCAGCCTTGATCAGCGCCAGCCTCCCTGAGGCCTTGGGTGAGTCCACACTGCCCTGAACCCTCCTCCTGGCAGGGGTACACCTTGGGCAGACATTGCCCTTGCATGCAGGTCTCACGGGGTCTCACCTAAACACTCTTGGCCATTCAGCATCTGACCACTGTCCACCTCCAGGGCTGGAACACTTGAGGCTCTAAGTTCTGCAGCCCAGAGAATCTTGAGTCCTGGCCACGGGGCCTGAGAATAGGAGGGAAGGAGGCTGTGTCCAGAGGAGAGAGGAGACGCCCACCCAGAACTGAGGCACCCGGAGGATGCACGGAGGCCTCAGACGTGGAGTCAAGAGGGTTATAGGAATTTGGAGAAGAGAGAGACTACTGACATGTCACCTGCTCTCTGAGTGTCACTAGTGGGCAAATTACTGGGGCCAGCTCCTACCACTTGAAGTTTGCCTGTCAGTGGGGCTCCTGCTGCTGGCTTGAAATAGACCAAATGATAGAAATGTTTACATCACAGAAATTGGCAAACACTACATGTCAAGGCCCCCACCCACCGGAGACCAGAGCCATTGTTCTTTGTGTATTTATTTAATTCAATATCTATATAGAAACATGCTCTTGCTCTGTCGTGCAGGCGGAGTGCAGTGCTACCATCATGGCTCACTGCAGCCTGGACTTCCCAGGTTCAGGCAATCCTCGCACCTCACCCTCCAGAGTAGCTAAGACCACAGGCATGCACCACTATGCCTGGCTAAGTTTTTACAATTGTTTTGGCCGGGCACGGTGGCTCATGCCTGTAATCCCAGCACTTTGGGAGGCTGAGGTGGGTGGATCACAAAGTCAGGAGATCAAGACCATCCTGGGTAACACGGTGAAACCCCTTCTCTACTAAAAATACAAAAAATTAGCTGGGTGTGGTGGTGGGTGCCTGTAATCCCAGCTACACAAGAGGCTGAGGCAGGAGAATCGCTTGAACCTCAAGGTTGCAATGAGCTGAGATCATGCCACTGCACTCCAGCCTGGGCAACAGAGTGAGACTTCATCCCAAAAAAACCAAATTGCTTTGTAGAGACAGAGTCTTGCTATGTTACACAGGCTGGTCTCAAACCCCTGGGCTTAAGCAATCTTCCCACCTCAGCCGCCTAAGTGTGAGCCATGGCACTGGCCACCAGAGCCACTGTTAAAGACGACCAGCGCACCATTGCCTGAAGCCCAGGAGACCACTTACTGTGGATATCAGGTGCACATAGTAGGTCCTCACTGTGATTTTTAACTGAGCAGAACCAAGGGGAATCCCTATAACCTCTGGGGGAGATCTAGAGTTTTGCCTCATTCATTACTGAGGACCTACTATGTGCGAGGTATGCTGGGTGCTGGGGCTACCATGGTAATAAGACACCGTTCCCTTCACCCTGGAGGAGGCTCAGAGCACAGACAGGCCATGTGGCAGTGGTCTCGTTGTGAGGCATGAGCTGTGATGGAGGACGGACCTGAAAAGGGCCTGGTGCCAGGTGCAGCTCGTCAAAGGTAATGGGGAAGGCTGAAGAAAGTCTGCCGGATCTGAGACTTTAAAATTAGCTGGGCTACTTGGGAGGCTGAGGTGGGAGGATTGCCTGAGCCCAGAATGTCGAGACTGCAGTGAGCTATGATTATGCCACCCCACTCCAGCCTGGGCGACACAGCAAGACCATATCTCAAAACTAAATAAAATTAAAATACAGGCTGGGCGCGGTGGCTCACGCCTGTAATCCCAGCACTTTGGGAGGCTGAGGCGGGCAGATCACTTGTGGTCAGGAGTTCAAGACTGACCTGGCCAATATGGTGAAACCCCCGACTCTACTAAAAATACAAAAATTAGCCAGGCATGGTGGTGCACATCTATAATCCCAGCTACTCAGGAGGCTGAGGCAGGAGAATCACTCGAACCCGGGAGGTGGAGCTTGCAGTGTGCCGAGATCACGCCACTGCACTCCCACCTGGGCAACAGAGCAAGACTCCATCTCAAAAAGTAAAATAAAATAAAAATACAACAACAGCAACAGCAGCAAACCAAAATAAATACATAAATAACATAGGGAAGGAATCCCCACCTCTGCAGGTGAAGGTGCAGGCAGGAAAGGGCTTGCCTTTGCTGAGCGCCCCCCCCCCATGCACGTGCCCACCTCTGCCCCCCCCCCAGCAAACCGCTGCAAGAAGGCCCCGGTGAAGAGCTGCACTGAGTGCATTCGTGTGGACAAGGACTGCGCCTACTGCACAGAGGAGGTGAGGACCTGGGCTGGGCGGGTGTGGAACAGGCAAGGGTTGGGACTCGCTGGTGGAAATGAATCTGGTGTTGGGGCAGCCAGGGGATGGATGCTGCCCCCGCTGACCCCCTGTCCTTCTGGCCAGATGTTCAGGGACCGGCGCTGCAACACCCGGGCGGAGCTGCTTGCCGCAGGCTGCCGGCGGGAGAGCATCATGGTCATGGAGAGCAGCTTCCAGATCACAGAGGTGCCTGGCGCGGGGGGCTCACCATGCTCAACCTGGCTGTTTATGGGGGTGCATTGGGCCCCTTGGCTGGGCTGGGCTCCCATTGGGCCTCCGGAGTGACCCTACAGCCAGCTGTCCCCTTCCGCTGGCTGCAGGAGACCCAGATCGACACTACCCTGCATCGCAGCCAGATGTCCCCCCCAGGGCCTGCGGGTCCGGCTGCGGCCCGGTGAGGAGCAGCACTTTGAGCTGGAGGTGTTCGAGCCCCTGGAGAGCCCCGTGGACCTGTACATCCTCATGGACTTCTCCAACTCCATGTCCGATGATCTGGACAACCTCAAGAAGATGGGGCAGAACCTGGGGTATGGCGGGGCCAGAGTGGAGGACAGCAGGGTAGGAGAGGAACAGGGTGGGTGTCTGCTTGGGAGGCCAGGACTCAGGACAGCTGCACCCACCCAGGAGGAAACACAGGACGTTTGAGCCCCCCAAAACCTTCCTTTCCATTCTCAAGGGAAGAATCCCAGCCAGACCCTACTAACCACTGAGGACTTCAGAGAAGGCCCAGGGGCAGGCAGGCAGTGGAGCCATCTGGCCCTGACAAAGAGGGCACCCCCAGCCACAAGGCTGTGGGGAAGATTCTGCTCTTCAGACAGAGCTGGGTTGCATTCCCAGCCACCCTGCCCTTGCTGTATGCATAACGCCAGCCCCCCCAGTCCCATTCCCCCTCATCCATAAATAGGAACAGGCGATGTTGTGAGCATGAAACTTTGCCCAGCATGTAAAATGTTAACCTCCCTCTCCCCCTTTCTGAGCCAGCCCTTGGTGGGGGCTGTGTTTATGCATTTATGGGGAGCATCGGGGCATGGGGGCATCAGGGCTCAGCTATCCCCCTCTCTGTCCTGTTGACCCCAGCTCAGGTCCTGAGCCAGCTCACCAGCGACTACACTATTGGATTTGGCAAGTTTGTGGACAAAGTCAGCGTCCCGCAGACAGACATGAGGCCTGAGAAGTGAGTGACTGGGTGGGCCCCTCGGGGAGGCAGGGGTCTGGGCCATGTGACCCCTGCTCCTCTCTCACCCACAGTCTTAAAATTCTTCTACTGCTGGGTGGGGTATCTCATGTCCGTAATCCCAGCACTTTGGGAGGCCAAGGCCGGTGGATCATCTGAGCTCAGGAGTTCAGACCAGTCTGGCCAACATGGCAAAACCCCGTCTCTACTAAAAACTACAAAAATTAGCCAAGCGTGGTGGTGGGCGCCTGTAATCCCAGCTACTCGGGAAGCTGCAGCAGGAGAATCGCTTGAACCCAGGAAGTGGAGGTTGCAGTGAGCCGAGATCACGCCATTGCACTCCAACCTGGGCAACAAGAGCGAAACTCCTTCTCATAAAAAAATAAAAAACAAAACAACAACAAAACAACAAAAATCAATAAAATAAAATAAATTAAAAAATACAAATACAAATACAAAAATGAGCTGGGCGTGGTGGTGGGCGCCTGTAATCCCAGCTACTTGGGAGGCTGAGGCAGGAGAATCACTTCAATCTGGGCGGCGGAGATTGCAGTGAGCTGAGATGGCACCACTGCACTCCAGCCTGGGCAATAGAGCAAGACTCAGTCTCAAAAAAACAAAAAAAATTCTCCCAGTTGAAACAAGCCAGGGGCACTGGGGTCCGTGGTGTCATCCCCTCTGATGCTCTCTCTTCCTCCCACCTCTGCCCAGGCTGAAGGAGCCCTGGCCCACAGCGACCCCCCATTCTCCTTCAAGAACGTCATCAGCCTCACAGAAGATGTGGATGAGTTCCGGAATAAACTGCAGGGAGAACGGATCTCGGGGCAATCTGGACGCTCCTGAGGGCGGCTTCGATGCCATCCTGCAGACAGCCGTGTGCACGGTGGGCACCGGGAAGGGCGCTGCCAGCCCAGGCCAGGGGTGAGCGCTTCTGGGCAAGGCCCTGAGCTGCCCCCTGGCCTGCTCTGGTGCCAGGCTCACAGGCTCTGAGGGGGAAGCCTGGGAGCCTGCCACCCTTTGCCCTAAGGCAAACTCAGACTCTGTGAGTGGTCCTCAGTTTCAATCTGGGTTCAGATGTGCCGGGAGCCATAGTCCCTGGCCTGAGCAGTCACAGCCTGGTTTCGTATCAGCCTGCAAGGCAGATCTGGGCTTCGGGGTTTGGAAACTTTAGTACCCTGTCCCACCAGCTGCCCAGTCTCCAGCTGTTCTGGGTATCTGAAGAAGCCAGTTCCTTTGATATGTACATCCATTTGTTCATTTTGAAAATATACCCATGGCTGGGTGCAATGGCTCATGCCTGTAATCTCAGTACCTTGGGAGGCCAAGGCGGGTGAATCACGAGATCATGGGTTCGAGACCAGCCTGGCCAACATGGTGAAACCCCGTATCTACTAAAAATACAAAAATTTGCCAGGCATGGTGGTGCATGCCTGTAATCCCAGCTACTTAGGAGTCTAAGGCAGGAGAATCGCTTCAACCCAGGAGGCAGAGGTTGCAGTAAGCCAAGGTCACACCACTGCACTCCAGGCTGGACGACAGAGTGAGACTCCATCTCAAAAAAAAAAAAAAAAAGAAAGGAAAAGAAAATAAGATACCGTTATTACTAAGTTAGAAAACAAAGAGTAGTCCTGTATGAGGTGCCTATAATAATTAAAAAAAAAAGAAAGAAAGACGGCCGGGCGCGGTGGCTCACGCCTGTAATCCCAGCACTTTGGGAGGCCGAGGCGGGCGGATCACGAGGTCAAGAGATCGAGACCGTCCTGGTCAACATGGTGAAACCCTGTCTCTACTAAAAATACAAAAAAAAAATTAGCTGGGCGTGGTGGCGCGCGCCTGTAGTCCCAGCTACTCGGGAGGCTGAGGCAGGAGAATGCTTGAACCCGGGCAGCGGAGGTTGCAGTGAGCCGAGGTCGCGCCACTGCACTCCAGCCTGGCGCCTGGTGACTGAGTGAGACTCTGTCTCAAAAAAAAAAAAAAAAAAAAAAAAGAAAGAAAACCAAGAGCAAGCCAAGGCGTGGTGGCTCACGCCTGTAATCCCAGCACTTTGGGAGGCTGAGGCAGGAGGATCACTTGAGTCCAGGATTTGAGACCAACTGGGCAACATAGCAAGACCCCATCTCTACAGAGAACACAAAAATTAACTGGGTGTGGTGCATGCCTGTGGCCCCAGCTACTTGTGGGGGCTGCATCTCTGGTTCCTTTTTCTCAGCCTTGTCACTCAGTCATCTGCTGTCACATACATCTTTCATGATGGCACTTGCTGTGAATCCAGTGGCTTAAGCCCAGCCCCGTGTTGGGACCCTTGTTCCCCGTCCTGTATGATGCTGTGCTGTGTGTCAGCAGGCAGCCTGCTCAGTGGGCATGCCCCGCTTTGCCTTCCCCAGAGGGACATTGGCTGGCGCCCGGACAGCACCCACCTGCTGGTCTTCTCCACCGAGTCAGCCTTCCACTATGAGGCTGATGGTGCCAATGTGCTGGCTGGCATCATGAACCGCAACGATGAACGGTGCCACCTGGATGCCACCGGCAGCTACACCCAGTACAGGACCCAGGACTACCCATCGGTGCCCACCCTGGTGCGCCTGCTTGCCAAGCACAACATCATCCCCCATCTTTGCTGTCACCAACTACTCCTATAGCTACTACGAGGTACACAGCCGGGGCCCCATGGCAGGAGGCGGTCAAGGCGAGAGGTCCATGGAGCTTCTCAGACAACCCCCTCCCTCCCTCCCTTCCTCCCTCCCTCCTTTTCTCTCTTCCTTCCTTTCTTTTTCCTCCCTCCCTCCCCTTCCTCCCTCCGTCCTTCCCCCTTCCTCCCTCCTTCCCTTCCCTCCCTTCCTCCCTCCCTCCTTTCTCCCTCCCTCCCTCTTCCCTTTCTTCCTTCCTCCCTTCCCAAAGCTTTTGGGCACCCCCAAGAGTGGACCCTGGTGGGAAGGGGAAGGTCATGTGCCCATCCTCCACCCCAAGACCCAAGCAGGTGGGACTAAGAGGGCAGGCTCTGCGACACCACAGCAGGTTCCATGCCTCAGTTTCTCCATCCTCAAAGTGGGAAGAATCCCAGAGCTGTTCAGATTCAGGGAGCTGCTTAGCCTGAGACCTGGCCTTCTCTCCTGCAGAAGCTTCACACCTATTTCCCAGTCTCCTCACTGGGGGTGCTGCAGGAGGACTCATCCAACATCGTGGAGCTGCTGGAGGAGGCCTTCAATGTGAGGGCAGCTTAGGCTCCAGAGTCTGAGCCCTTCTGGGGCAGGGCGGGGAGGCGGGCAAGGGGTGTCTTGGTTCATAGTGGAGAAATGGGTCTGGGACAGGAAGGTGAGGAAGGGTCTCTGGCTATCCCTGAGGCCCAAGGGGCCACCTGGGCCTGGCCCTGGTTCCTACAGGCTCTGTGATACCCCCATGACACCGGCCGCACATGAAGGTGGGGTGGAGCACAGCCAGGCCCCCTGCAGAGCACCGACCACCGCCTTCCTCCTTTAGCGCATCCGCTCCAACCTGGACATCCGGGCCCTAGACAGCCCCCGAGGCCTTCGGACAGAGGTCACTTCCAAGATGTTCCAGAAGACGAAGACGGGGTCCTTTCACATCCGGCGGGGCGAAGTGGTATGCCTCTGTGGGGGCAGTAGGATGGGGGCAGGCATAGCACCCCGCTCGGAGTGGAATCGTCTAAAACACCTGTCAAAGGCACGGCCCTTGGAGTCAGGCAGGCCTGGGTGCAGCTCCCTGGGGCCAGCCATTTCCATGAGCCCGGCATGCCCCTCTGCCTGTTGGTTTCCTCTGCATGTGAGCATCGAGCCCCGAGGCTTGCTGGGGCAGTAAATGGATTAGTGTCACGAAGCCCAGAGGCCCCAGCCACTGTCACTGTTGTGATTGTGACTGTGCTGGGAAGGCGGGAGTTTTCAGCCCTGAGGGAGGTGAGCAGGAGCTCGTGTCAGGGATCCAGACACCTCCTAGGAACTTGGGGGCTGAGGACCTTCAGGGACCGGTGGCCCTCTGGTCCTTGGGGCTGGGCCTGCCTCGGCTGACCGTGGGGTCCCTGCAGGGCATGTACCAGGTGCAGCTGCGGGCCATCGAGCACGTGGATGGGACGCATGTGTGCCAGCTGCCGGAGGAGGACCAGAAGGGCAACATTCATCTGAAACCTCTCCTTCTCCGATGGCCTCAAGATGGATGTGGGCATCATCTGTGACGTGTGCCCCTGCGAGCTGGTATGACATAACTCCGCCGGGCAGGAGGGGAGAGCTGAGCCAAGCACCCTGGGGCCCTACGAATGAAGCAGGACTCCTGTGCCCCATCTCCCTTTCGGGGTATCCTGAGGCACAGAGGTCAGCAGAAGGGTCCAGTGGCCCCAGGCCTGCACCCCCAACACACCCCACCATGGTCTGATTCCAGCAAAAAAGAGGTGCGCTCAGCTCGCTGCAGCTTCAACGGAGACTTCATGTGCGGACACTGTGTGTGCAGCGAAGGCTGGTGAGCGGGAAAGGGAGTTGGGCGCCCAGGACACCAGTGGCCCCTGATGGGAAGGCTGGGCTCCTGCAGGGACCTGACCCTGCATGCACCTTGTACACCTGGCCAGGGGTGGGGCGGCAATCAAAGAAACGGCTGATGGTGGGGCACACCCAGTTACTGGTCAAACCCAGGTCACAGCACTTTGAAATACAGAGATATATGGGCCGTCTCTAGAAAAAGGTGCGGGGATTGAGACAGGGGTGGCTGTCGGAGCTGAGGTCTGAATGTTTGGGGGACAGGCACAGGAGGGAGACTTCCTTATCGCTCCATGCCTTTGGTATTCTGAGTCATGTGTCCTATTGCGTAATCAGAAGAGAGCTGGTAAATGCGGCAGTGAGGGCTTTAGCTTCAGGACACTGGATGAGCCTGTCACAACTTGAGGCAAAGCAGTGAGGAAAGGACACTGGAAGGGGTGACAGGGCACTGGGGTTTAGGTCTCAGCTCAGCCACTTCTGTCTGCTTGACTTGGAGCTGCCTCAGCCCTCTCAGAGCCTCAGTTTCCTCATCTGTAAAATGGGACAGCAGGCCAGGCGTGGTGGCTCACGCCTGTAATCCCAGCACTTTGGGAGGCCGAAGCGGGTGGATCACCTGAGGTCAGGTGTTCAATACCAGCCTGGCCAACATGGTGAAACCCCGCCTCTAAAAAAAATACAAAAATTAGTTGGGCATGGTGGCGGGCACCTGTAATCCCAGCTACTCAGGAGGCTGCGGCAGGAGAATCACTTGAACCCCAGAGGCGGAGGTTGCAATGAACCAATGTCGCGCCATTGCACTCCAGCCTGGGTGACAAGAGCGAAACTCTGTCTAAAAAAATAAAAATAAAATGGGACAGTAAAAGCCCCAGCCTTCCTCCTGGGCTATTTTGGGGAAGTGACAGGTTCCTCCTTCAGGAGTGGCCAGACCTGCAACTGCTCCACCGGCTCTCTGAGCGACATACAGCCCTGCCTTCGGGAAGGCGAGGACAAGCCATGCTCAGGCCATGGGGAGTGCCAGTGCGGGCACTGTGTGTGCTATGGTGAAGGCCGCTACGAGGGTCAGTTCTGCGAGTATGACAACTTCCAGTGTCCCCGCACCTCTGGGTTCCTCTGCAATGGTGAGCTCAATGGCTGCGGCCAGTGTTGACGGCGGGGTAGCGGGGGGGACCTTGAGTGTGAACTTCCTGTCAGGACCCAGGTTGGGAGAGCCAGGCTTGGAATCAGAATCCCCAAGTTCAGGCCCAGCCCCACTCTGGAGGTCCTGAGGGCCGCCCCCAAGTCCTGCCCCAACCTGGACCTCGCTTCTCTCATCTGCAACGTCCATGCCCAAGGCCACTGCCGGCAGGACTTTCCCCTGGTTTTTGGATTCCAACTCCCCCTGAGGTTCTCTCTGGCAGTTCAGTCCTATGCCCACCCCCTCCTCCACACCCTTATCTCATTAGGGTAGGTGCCACCCAGCCCTCCAATGGTTGGCAGGTATATGGCATGATGATCTTTCCTCTCTCCAAAGATGATAATTTTTTTTTTTTTTTTTGAGATGGAGTTTCATTCTTGTCATCCAGGCTGGAGGGCAAAAGCACAATCTCAGCTCACTGCAATTTCCACCTCCCAGGTTCAGGCTATTCTTCTGCCTCAGCATCCAAATAGCTGGGACTACAGGCATGCGCCACCATGCCCAGCTAATTTTGTAATTTTAGTAGAGATGGAGTTTCACCATGTTAGCCAGGATGGTCTCGAACTCCTGACCTCAGGTGATCTGCCTGCCTCTGCCTCCCAAAGTGCTGGGATTACAGGCCTGAGCCACCGCACCGGGCCCAAAGATGCTAATTTCTAGCTGGAGGGCCTGGAGCTTCCTCTGTACTCTCACGGGTCCAGGCCATAGGCACGCAGTCTGACCAGGACATCAGAGCTAGGCAGGGTCACAGAACTTGCACAAGGGGGCATATGGAAGGATTGGTAGTCAAATGGAAGAGGATGAATGAAAATCTACTCATCAAATACTTATGACCCCCCTGCCACTGTATACTTTCCAAGCCCCTGCTTTTCTACTCTTTCTTCTGTTCTTGCTTTTGTTCACCATTTCTTCTCTTTAACTGTCTGTCCCTGAATGTGCTGAGAGAAACAGAAGAGAGAACTGGGCACCACTGGAGAAAGGCAGACATGTGGCACAGAGGGAGGTATCAGAGAGAAAAGGAGGAAGATGCCTCAGGGAAAGGAGGCAGGGCCAGAGTACAAAGGGCTTCGGTTCTAGTCCAGGGCAGGACTTCATCCTTTGGACAAAGGGAGTCACTGGAAGTTTTAATTTCATTTTCTATTTGTATATTAATCCTCTATCCAGCCACCTTGCTAAATACACCTATGAAATTTAATAATTTATCTATAGATTCTTCTGGATACTTTGTGACGTTCCTGATACTTGCAAATAAGAACAATTTTTAAAATGTATTTATTTTATTTATTTTTGAGATGGAGTCTCCCTTTGTCACCCAGGCTGGAGGTGCAGTGGCACGATCTTGGCTCACTGCAACCTCTGCCTCCTTGGTTCAAGTGATTCTCCTGCCTCAGCCTCCCAAGTAGTTGGGATTACAGGCACCTGCCAACATGCCCAGCTAATATTTGTATTTTTAGGGGGAGACAGGGTTTCACCATGTTGGCCAAGCTGGTCTTGAACTCCTGAGCTCAAGTGATCTGCCTGCCTTGGCCTCCCAAAGTGCTGGGATTACAGGTGTGAGCCATCACGCCTGGCCAACAGCTTTCTTCCCTTCTAATGCTTACACATCTTATTTATTTTTCTGACATTGCATTGGCAAGGACCCATTAGAGGTTCTTAGCCAGGGAAACAGGAGCCACATGATTGGATTTGTTTTGAGATGATTACTCTGGCAGCAGAGTGGAAGGTAGAAGACAGGATGAAGGCAGAGATGGAGGGAAGGAAATTCTAGGAAAGTGAGGAAGAGATGACTTCTGCCCCAGGCTAGAGGCATCCCGGCTCCCACAGCTCTGCTCCCACAGGTCCTCCCTGCCAGGTGGGCAGCCTGCACTACAGGTGCAGATGTGGCTTTCATCTCTCTTCCCTGTCCCTCTCTGCAGACCGAGGGACGCTGCTCCATGGGCCAGTGTGTGTGTGAGCCTGACTGGACGGGCCCAAGCTGTGACTGTCCCCTCAGCAATGCCACCTGCATCGACAGCAATGGGGTAAGCCTGGGCATAAGACAGACTGTGTCTGTCAGGACCACCCACACTCTCCAGAGAGAACCCTGTGGAGAGAGGAGAGGGGAGCAGGCAGGGATGGGGCACGGCTGGCTCACTGGTGCCCCCTTCTACCCCAGGGCATCTGTAATGGACGTGGCCAGTGTGAGTGTGGCCGCTGCCACTGCAACCAGCAGTCGCTCTACACAGACACCATCTGCGAGATCAACTACTCGGCGGTGAGGCTGGGACCTGTGGGGTGTGGGCGTGGGAACCCCGGGCACAGGGGCAGGGTGGGTGCGAGGGGCTGAGCCTGATGCCACAGAATCTGGCCAAGGGCAAGGGTTTGGGAAGCCGAGGTCTGGCAGAGCTCACCCAACATAGTGTCTCTCTGCCCCGCCTTTCCCCACCAAGATCCACCCGGGTCTCTGCGAGGACCTACGCTCCTGCGTGCAGTGCCAGGCCTGGGGCACTGGGGGAGAAGAAGGGGGCGCACATGTGAGGAATGCAGCTTCAAGGTCAAGATGGTGGATGAGCTTAAGAGAGGTAGGGGCAGGGGCTGAGGGCTGGGGGTGCTGAGAGCTTTGGCAGGGGGCATCCAACAGGGCAGGGGTGTCCTCATCTGGGCAGGGGCTTGCAGTCTGGGCTAAGGCCACACAATCCGGACGTGAACTCCAGAGCTGGGAGGGACCACAGAACCCAGATAGAGGACACTGAGTCCCAGAAGAGGGTAAAAGCCTGGGGCAGGAGGCACAGAACCCAGGTGGTGGGACACAGTCTGGCCCAGGAAGGGACCGAGAGTCTTGTGGGAGGCACCTGATTGGGCAGGGGCATGGATGAAGCAGAGGTACATGGTCAGGCTGTGGGGACACGCAGCCTCCCCTCCTCGAGGTCAGATACGTTTTCTGGACACCGAGTTCCTGGGTGATGCCCAGGTCAGGGGAGGTGGGGGAAGTAGGTTTCTAGGCTCTGATGCTCCTGAGCACGGGAGGCCCTGCCTCACCCATCCCTGTGCCAGGTGAGAGCACAGCTTTGCCAGGATTTCCACTCTTCCCCAGGAGGCCCTGCAGTGGGTGAGGCAGGTCCCAGAGTAGGGCCCCGTCACCAGACCCTGGGGTCCTCTGGGGCAGAGGGGTGTGGTTGGGGTGCCCTGCTGACCGGCTGTGGGTACAGCGGAGGAGGTGGTGGTGCGCTGCTCCTTCCGGGACGAGGATGACGACTGCACCTACAGCTACACCATGGAAGGCGCGGTGCCCCCGGGCCCAACAGCACCGTCCTGGTGCACCGGAAGAGGGTGAGCTGGCGGGGCTGGGCGCAGAGAGGGGCTTGTTGCCAGAGCTCAGTGGGGAGGACAGGCACCACCTCCCCTGCCTCCTGTCCTCCCCCAGACTGCCCTCCCAGCTCCTTCTGGTGGCTCATCCCCCTGCTCCTCCTCCTCCTGCCGCTTCTGGCCCTGCTGCTGCTGCTCTGCTGGAAGTACTGCGCCTGCTGCAAGGTGAGACCCCACCCCGCCTGGGTCCCACCACAGGGTCCCACCTCCGACAGGGTCCCCACCTCCGCCAGGGTCCCCACCTCCCCAGAATCCCCACCCTCCACCAGGGTCCCCACCCCACCTGGGTCCCCACCCCAACAGGGTCCCCACCCTCCACGAGTGTCCCCACCTCTGCAGGGTCCCCACCCAACAGGGCCCCCACCCTCCACCAGGTCCCCCACCTCCACAGGGTCCTCACCCCAACAGGGCCCCACCCCGCCTGGGTCCCCACCCCAACAGGGTCCCCACCCTCCACCAGGGTCCCCACCCCAACAGGGTCCCCACCCCAACAGCGTCCGCACCCTCTACCAGGGTCCCACCCCACCTGGGTCCCCACCCCAACAGGACCCCACCCTCTACGAGGGTCCTCACCCCGCCTGGGTCCTCACCCCAACAGGGTCCCCACCCTCCACTAGGGTCCCCACCCCAACAGGGCCCCACCCTCCACCAGGGTCTCCACCCCACCTGGGTCCCCACCCCAACAGGCCCCCACCCTCCACCAGGGTCCCCACCCCGCCTGGGTCCCCACCCCAACAGGGCCCCCATCTCCCCAGAATCCCCACCCTCCACCAGGGTCCCCAGCCCGCCTGGGTCCCCCCACCCCAACAGGACCCCCACCCCAACAGGGCCCCCACCCTCCACCAGGGTCCCCACCCAACAGAACCCCCACCCTCCACCAGAGTCCCCACCTCCCCAGAATCCCACCCTCCACCAGGGTCCCCACCTCCACAGAGTCCTCACCCCGACAGGGCCCCCACCCTCCACCAGGGTCCCCGACCTGGCCGCCACAGGGTCCCTCACCCCAACAGGACCCCCCACCCTCCACAAGGGTCCCCCACCTCCACAGGGTCCTCACCCCAACAGGACCCCCACCCTCCACCAGGGTCCCCACCTCCGCAGGGTCCTCACCCCAGCAGGACCCCCACCCTCCACCAGGTTCCCCATCTCCCCAGAATCCCCACCCTCCACCAGGGTCTCCATCTCCCCAGAATCCCCACCTCAACAGGGCCCCACCCTCCACCAGGGTCCCCACTTCTACAGGGTCCCCATCCCAACAGGGCCCCACCCTCCACCAGGGTCCCCACCTCCGCAGGGTCCTCACCCCAACAGGACCCCCACCCTCCACCAGGTCCCCACCTCCACAGGGTCCTCACCCCAACAGGACTCCCACCCTCCACCAGGGTCCCCATCTCCCCAGAATCCCCACCCCAACAGGACCCCCACCCTCCACCAGGGTCCCCACCTCCCCAGGGTCCCCAACCCCCTCCTAGGTCCCCCACCTCCCCAGGGGCCCCTCCCTGACAGGGTTCCTGCCTTCCATCATTGTCCTCCTCAGGGTCCCCAACTCCCACCAGGGTCCCCCGTCCTCCCCATGGTTCCCTGAACAGCCCACCCACCATCCCCCACTCCTGCAGCTTTCTACCCAGAGGTTTCAGCCCCTGGAGCCCAACTGTCTGGATTCTGGTCCCAGCTGTGTGACCTTGGGCAAGTTACTTAGTCTCTCCATGCCTCAGTTCCCTCATCTATAAAATGAAGATCATAGAATTGACCTCAGAAAGTGGAGCTGAAGCTTAAATTAGTGAAGTAAAGTTCTCAGAAGGGACTGACCCGTAGCATGCACCATCGCCCCTCCTGCCTTGGCTAGAACCCCACCAACCCCATCTAGCTTCCCAAGTGACAGTAATGACGATAACGCCCATGAGCTCCCAGCCCTAGTCATCCTGGAGCCCCAGCCCCCAGCGCAGCCCTTGCCAGCGTCCCCTCGGCCTCAGCTCAGTATTTCTCATTGTGCTGTCATGACAGCATGTCCAATGACTCCATTTTCCCGGCCCCCACCACCTCATGAGGTCAGTGGGGCAAGGTCACTATGCCCTATGGCAGACAGAGAAATTGGGGCTAGAGGCAGGTGATAAATGCATGGTCCTCGGAAGGAGCTGAGTCAAGCTGAGCCCACATCTGCCCCAGCTCTAGCGCCTGCCCAGGACCCCCGCTCCATCAGCCATCAGTGGCCAGATCCCTGAGAGCACCTGCTCTGGGGTCAGCCACGTGAAAAGGGCCTGGGAGCCACAACAGGGAAGGAAGGGCCCCTGCCTGCCAGAAGCTGGCAGTCATTGGGGAGAACAGAGAAGAGAGAGGAAAGTGTGGAGGATGCTGTGGCTCAGAGCGGGGGCTGTAGGCAGCAGAGACCACACTCTGTAGTAACCCACAGTGTTGTGGGATATTAATGTGCATTACATAGAAAAGGAGTTACGTGATCAAACAGGTTTGAGCCAGGCACAGGTGCACGCACCTGTCATCCCAGCTACTTAGAAAGCTGAGGCAGGAGGATCACTTGAGCCTGGGAGTTTGAGGCTACAGTGAACTATTATTACACACTGCACTCCAGGCTGGGTGACTGAGTGAGACTCGGTCTCAAAAAGAAAAAAAAAGGTTTAAGAAACAAGTTTCTGGCCAGGTGCGGTAGCTCACGCCTGTAATCCCAGCACTTTGGGAGCCCAAGGCGGGTGAATCACTTGAGGTCAGGAGTTCCAGACCAGACTGGCCTGGCTAATATGGTGAAACCCCGTCTCTGCTAGAAATACAAAATTAGCTGGGCGTAGAGGCAGGTGCCTGTATTCCCAGTTACTCAGGGGGCTGAGGCAGGAGAATCACTTGAACCTGGGAGGCAGAGGTTGCAGTGAGCCGAAATCGTGCCACTGCACTCCTCCAGTCTGGGCAACAGAGTGAGGCTCCGTCTCAAAAAAAAAAAAAAAAATCTTTTCTGCAGGACTTTTCAGAGCCTTTGATATAGTCCTGTGGCTAATGAACCTGCAAGAGGGGCCGGGGGAATGAATTCAGGGCTTCCCAGGGGAATCTGACCACAGAACCTTTCCTGAGCACCTGGCAGGATGAGGGTTCCATGGCACAAACTTTGGGAGCCCTCCGCCCCCATCACCCTCTATGCCGGTGTGTGCCATGCTTATCCCTGCCACCACCTCAATATTCTGGTGTCTGGGGAGGCAGTGTCACCCCCTCTGGACTATTGGCATGGGGTGGGGTGGCTGGAAGGGCTTACCTGGGCCAGGGCAGCTGTCTTGGGCCTCACCCTCACCCACCTTGTCTCCTAGGCCTGCCTGGCACTTCTCCCTTGCTGCAACCGAGGTATGGGCCTGGCATCACATGCGCAGCGGGGGCTCTGACTGCTCTTTCTCTGAGCTGGGGTGGAGGGAAGCAGGGGCAGAGCCTGGAACAGCAGAGGCTGGAGGCTCTGGGGTCCCACCTGATGAGATTGGGCTGTGTGGGTCTAGGGAGGGGTGCCGTGCTGAGGACACTGTCCTGCAGGTCACATCGTGGGCTTCAAGGAAGACCACTACATGCTGCGGCAGAACCTGATGGCCTCGGACCACCTGGACACGCCAATGCTGCGCAGTGGGAACCTCAAGGGCCGTGACGTGGTCCGCTGGAAGGTCACCAACAACGTGCAGCGTCCTGGCTTTGCCACTCATGCTGCCAGCATCAACCCCACAGAGCTGGGTGAGGGCGGGGCTGGACGCCGCAGCTCTGGGCAGTGCCCCTGGGGCCCTCTGTTCCAGATCCGGGATCACAGCGCGCCTCTTCTCTGGGTGTGGGGTGCAGGCACAGGGCTCAGCCACCTTTTGCCCCATCCTGATGGCGCAATGAACCCCATGCCTCGGTGTGCATGGCCTGCTGGCCAGGCGTGCCCTGATCGTAGCATGGTTGCTGGAGGGGACGCTCTGTGGTGCCTGTCATGCGGAGGGCTGACCACATCCGTCTGACCCCCTCCCACTGCCTGCCCCTAGTGCCCTACGGGCTGTCCTTGCGCCTGGCCCGCCTCTGCACCGAGAACCTGCTGAAGCCCGACACTCGAGAGTGCACCCAGCTGCGCCAGGAGGTGGAGGAGAACGTAAGGACCCAGGAGCTAAGCCTGGCTGGCAGTGTGGGCTCAAGGGCAGGTGGGGTGGGCAGGGCAGAGGGAACGCGGCTGTGGCACCAAGATTCGTTCACTAGAGAGGGGCTTCTCTGGACCTGTGCCTGGCATCCTGGGATCTGTTTCCAGAGGGCAGGAGTCCCCGTGGGGCATGCCCCAGCTAACCTTGATGGTCTCTGGGTAGACAGCCTGCCTGGCTCCCCAGGTCCCCAGCCTGAGGGTTTGCCATGGGGTCACGTAGGCCGAGCCTCACCCCCCTCCCTTGCCTGGCAGCTGAACGAGGTGTACAGACAGATCTCTGGTGTTCACAAGCTCCAGCAGACTAAGTTCCGGTGAGTCCTGGGGTGCCTGGGTTGGGTCGGGGAGCCGCTCCAACCACCGACTCCAGGAGCTGAAGCCCCCAGGCAGATCCAGCCTCCACTTCAGGGCTGTCTGGCTCACAGCATTCTCTTTGTCCCCCACAGACAGCAGCCCAATGCCGGGAAAAAGTGAGTAGAAGATGCGGTGAAACAGCCCCCCACTTCCTGCCTGCCTGTCCCCAGCCCAGCCACCTGCCTCCTCCGCCCCTGCTCCATCTCCATTCCGTAGGAAGGGAGGGCAGAGGTGTCCGTCATGGTTGCCGACCTTCATTTGTTCCTTGGATCATTTCTTCAAAATGTAAAGGGCTTGCTATGCAGCAGCAAAAGCCCTGGGCAAAAGCGAATCAGCCCAGTCCCCACTCTCATAGGAGTGACAGCCCGGCTCCCCACCCAGTACCAGCAATAGCAGGTGCCCAGCTCCATCTGCTGGAGGGTCCAAGACCCTGATCCTGGGTGCACCTCTGGGGGGCCAGGCAGGTTACCATGAGGATGGGCCAGCAGGTCACACACCTCTTTCCTCAGGTCCTACTCCGAGTCCTGGCCCTTCAGGGGAGAGCAAGGGAGTGAGGAGGGCAGAAACAGCAGAGCTAGAATAACAGCACATGGCCATCAGTAAGAACAGTCAGCCGGGCATAGTGGCTGTCACCTGTAATCCCAGCACTTTGGGAGGCCGAGGCGGGAGGATCACCTGAGGTCAGGAGTTCAAGACCAGCCAGGACAACATGGAGAAACCCCATCTCTACTAAAAATACAAAAATTAGCTGGGCATGGTGGCAAGCACCTGTAATCCTAGCAATGTGGGAGACTGAGGCAGGAGAATTGTTTGAATCCAGGAGGCAGAGGTTGCAGTGAGCTGAGATTGCATCACTGCACTCCAGCCTGAGTGACAAAGCCAGACTCTAACTCAAAAAATAAATAAATAAAAAGAATGGCTGACCAGCATTTCTGCTGGCCTGCTACAGGCCAGGCATCGTCCTGAGGGCTTTTGGTGTGGTTATCTTATTCAGCCCTCTCGTCAAGCCTGGGAGGCAGATATCACTGCTGTTCCCATTTTACAGATTAGGAAGCTGAGGCTCAAAAGGGTTAAGTGACTTGCCCAAGGTTACTCAGCTGTCGAGAATTAGAGCCAGGGCTGGGGCCGAAGCAGCCTGGCTTGAGCACTCACACCCTTAGCATCTTTGCTCTCCAGCCCTTGATGAGCTGGGCAGGGAAGCCTACTTCACAGAGGAGGACGCTGAGGCTCAGGGAGGCGCCGTGGCTGGGCTGAGGCTACAGGGTAAGGGGCGTGGGCCTGGCATGGGCCTGGAGCACTGCCTGCCTCTGAAGACCCTGCACTTCTTGTTGACTTACATCCTGGCCCCCGAAGGGGAGAGGACAGGCAGGAGGGACAGGCACAACAGGTGCCAGCCTGACCCCTCCCCTGCCTGAACCCTTTGCCCTCGGCCCAGGCAAGACCACACCATTGTGGACACAGTGCTGATGGCGCCCCGCTCGGCCAAGCCGGCGCTTCTGAAGCTTACAGAGAAGCAGGTGGAACAGAGGGCCTTCCACGAGCTCAAGGTGGCCCCTGGCTACTACACCCTCACTGCAGACCAGGGTAGGAGGACGGGTCCTCTGTGCTAACCCCTCTTACCTCCCACTCATGTGGCCCCATGACCCACCTCTGACCACCTCCCAACCCCCACCCAGACGCCCGGGGCATGGTGGAGTTCCAAGAGGGCGTGGAGCTGGTGGACGTGCGGGTGCCCCTCTTCATCCGGCCTGAGGATGACGACGAGAAGCAGCTGCTGGTGGAGGCCATCGATGTCCCCGCGGGCACTGCCACCCTCGGCCGCCGCCTGGTAAACATCACCATCATCAAGGAGCAAGGTGGGTCAGGGTAGGGAGAGTGGGGGGAGGCAGACGGGAGCTCAGGGGCACGGGTTCCTCCTGCTTAAGTGGAAGTGCGGCCTGGCCACATGGCCTGTGCCAGTCACTTAACCTCTGCAAGCCTTGGTTTCTCCATCTGTAAAATGGGTAAGGGCTCTTTTACAGAATCCGTGGCTGTTCACCTCGGCACGGTGCCTGGTGGTGAATGCTCAGTAAATGGAAGCTTCTGTTGGCTTCATCATAAGGGGCCATTGTTCCTCTCGCTCGAGAGGAGGGGTCGGCCAGGGCATCTTGCCACGGACATCTGACCCCTCCTCCCCACCTTCGCCCGAAGCCGCAGGCCTCAGGCCTGCTCCTGCTGTGCTTCAGGCCCGGGGCTGAGAGTTCTGTCTCTGGTCCTGCCCCTGCCTGACCTTCCTCTGCCCTGGCCTTTCCAGGATGTCTGCAGGACACTTTGTTCCAGCTTTACTTTTTTTTTTTCTTGAGATGGACTCTAGCTCTGTCACCCAGGCTGGAGTGCAATGGCGTGATCTTGGCTCACTGCAACTGCTGCCTCCCAAGGTTGAAGCGATTCTCCTGCCTCAGCCTCCTGAGTAGCTGGGATTACAGGCATGCGCCACCATGCCTGACTAATTTTTGTAGCTTTAGTAGAGACAGGGTTTCACCATGTTGGCCAGGTTGGTCTCAAACCCCTGACCTCAGGTGATCCACCTGCCTCGGCCTCCCAAAGTGCTGGGATAACAGGTGTGAGCCACCAGGCCCAGCCCCTCACCCTTTTCTGGAAGGATTTTCTGTCCCACTCCTGCACCCTTCCCAGAGGGTAATGCCTAGAGGGAACCAAGTGGACTCCTGGATTCTGGGCTGGGCTGGGCCACGGGCGAGCAGGAGGTGGGGAAGGGACTGGGTCCAGCACGCTCTGACCAGTCCTTGGTCCTTGCAGCCAGTGGGGTGGTGTCCTTTGAGCAGCCGGAGTACTCGGTCAGCCGTGGGGGAGCAGGTGGCCCGCATTCCTGTCATCCGGCGTGTCCTGGACAGTGGCAAATCCCAGGTCTCCTACCGCACGCAGGATGGCACCGCGCAGGGCAACCGGGTGAGGCTCCACCACGGGGTTTCGGGTACAGCCTAGGGGACTGCGTGGGTACTGCATTGGGTTCCCAGGACAAAGCAGCACATGGCAACTACTTGAGTCCCTGGATGCTGGTGTGCCCCGGCTGGCCTCCCAAGGACACGTCCACCTGCTCCTGCCACCCTGTGGCAGGGGGAGTCTCACCCACCCAAAGTGCTGGTGACACCCTGGCTGAGGCTCCCTTGCTGCCAGGGACTCAGGCCAAGAGGGCTCTTTCCTCCTTCATGGGCCAGGGACCTGCCGAGACCATTCCTGTCCCCTCCAACAACCCAGGATCCATAGGGCAGCCAAACCTTGGGAGAGGAACAAACTCCCTGTATGCCCCAGTCTTGGAGGCTTTGGGCTTCTTGAGCTGGGATGGAAGACCCCATGTCCCCAGGCCAGACTCCCCAAGGGCTGTCCTGGTTTCTCTCCCCCTGGGCCAAGCAGCAGGAGCAGCTCTTCAAGGCAGGGAGTGCCGTGGCTGGGCCAGTGTCTCCTTCATTGCTGAGCCCCAGTGCCGGGGGGCAGCCAAATCTAGGTGGCAGGCAGGCAGGATTGGGTTTACAGGCTCCAGAATTTTGCTTGTTTTGTTTGTTTCATGTGGGGTTTTTTCGCTTCTTAATTTTTTAGGAAGACAGGGTCTCGCTATGTTGCCCAGGCTGGTCTTGAACTCCTGACCTCAAGTGATCCGCCCACCTTGGCCTCCCAAAGTGCTGGGATTACAGGGGTGAGCCACCATGCCCGGCCTAATTTTTGTATGTTTAGTAGAGACGAGGTTTTGCCGTGTTGGCCAGGCTGGTGTTAAACTCCTGATCTCAAGTGAGCCACCACGTCAGCTCCCCAGAGTGCTGGGATTACAGGTGTGAACCACCTCACCTGGCCTTCCTAGTTTTCTTTCTTCTTTCTTTCTTTTTTTAAGATAGGGTTTCACCATGATGGCCAGGCTGGTCTTGAACTCATGACCTCAGGTGATCCACCCACCTCAGCCTCCCAAAGTGCTAGGATTACAGGCGTGAGCCACCGCACCCGGCCCTAGTTTTCAAATGTTGGCAACAAATCCACAATTAAAAACAAAGGCCGGCGAGGCGGGCAGATCACGAGGTCAGGAGATCGAGACCATCCTGGCCAATGTGGTGAAACCCCGTCTCTACTAAAAATACAAAAATTAGCCTTCTGGTGTGGAGTGTGAAGATGGCGTGCAGAAATGGCACCTCAAAAGGGGAAGGAAAAGAAGGAAGAACAGGTTGCCTGCCTCGGACCTCAGGTGGCTGAAGGAGAGAATGTATTTGGTGTCTGCCATGTCTTGGCCGGGCGTGGTGGCTCACGCCTGTAATCCAAGCACTTTGGAGGCCAAGGCAGGCGGATCACCTGAGGTCAGGAGTTCAAGACCAGCCTGACCAACATGGTGAAACCCCATCTTTATTTAAAAAAAAAAAAAAGAAAAACAAAGGCCGGGCATGGTGGCCATACCTGTAATCCCAGCACGCTGGGAGGCCGAAGTGGGAGAATCACTTGAACCCAGGAGCTGGAGACCACCTTGGCAATGTGGTAAGACCCTATCTATACAAATGATTTAAGCATTAGCCAGGCACTGTAGTGCACACTTGTGGACCCAGCTACTTGGGAGGCTGAGGCAGGAGAATCACCTGAGGCCAGGAGGTTGAGGCTGCAGTGAGCCATGTTCATGCCACTGCACTTCAGCCTGGGCAATGCAGTGAGATCCTGTCTCAAAAAAATAAAATAATAATTTAAAAAAATCAAACAAAAAAACACAAAGAAACAAAACCTGGCTCAATGCAGTACCTCATGCCTGTAATCCCAACCGCGGGAGGCCACAGTGTGGGGAACACTTGAACCCAGGAGTTGGGAGGCCAGCTTAGGCTACATAGTGAGACCCTGTCTCTATTTAAAAAAAAAAAAAAAAAAAAAAATGGGCCTGGCATGGTGGCTCACGCCTGTAATCCCAGCACTTTGGGAGGCCGAGGTGGGCGGATCACCTGAGGTTGGGAGTTCGAGACCAGCCTGACCAACGTGGAGAAACCCTGTCTCTACTAAAAATACAAAATTAGCCACACCTGGTGGCGCATACCTATAATCCCAGCTACTCGGGAGGCTGAGGCAGGAGAATTGCTTGAACCTGGGAGGCGGAGATTACAGTGAGCTGAGATCTCCATCGCACTGCAGCCTGGGCAACAAGACCGAAACTCCGTCTCAAAAAAAGAAAAAAGAAAAAATGGCCGGGTGCACTGGCTCACACCTGTAATCCTAGCACTTTGGGAGGCCGAGGCAGATAGATCATGAGGTCAGGAGTTTGAGACCAGCCTGGCCAACATGGTGAAACCCTGTCTGTACTAAAAAAAAATACAAAAATTTGCGAAACGTGGTGGCACATGCCTGTAATCCCATTTACTCGGGAGGCTGAGGCAGGTGAATCACTTGAACCTGGGAGGCGGAGGTTGCAGTGAGCCAAGATCGCACCACTTCACTCCAGCCTGGACAACAAGAGCAAAACTGTCTGAACAAAAAAAAAAAAAAAAAAAGAAAAGAAAAGAAAACAAAATTCTCTCAAAAGTAATAAAGTCTTGCCTCCCTGAGCCCACAGTCCCATTCGGCAAACACAGGGGAGCGTGGAGTCAGCAGGCCTGGGCTGCCTGGCCAGATCCTATTTTTATTTACTTCTTTTTATTGATAGGAACTGTTCTCATTATTTTTCCAATGTGTTCCCATAAAAATTCCAAAGACATACACATCCACTCTCCTAAAAATAAAAAAAAAATTCCAAAGAAGAATGTTTTTAAGAGACAAGGTCTCCGTCTAGCCCCAGGTGGAGTACAGTGGCACAGTCCTGGCTCACTGCAGTCTTGAACTCCTGAGCTCAAGCAATCCTTCAACCTCAGCCTCCCAAGTAGCTGGGACAAGTAGTTTAGTAGAGACAGGTTTTCACCATATTGGCCAAGCTGGTCTCGAACTCCTGACCTCAAAAACAAAAAAAAAGCTTTGATATTTATTTTTTAAAACATTTTAATTTCTAACCTTTTTATTTTGAAAAACTTCAAACATACAGAAAAATTGAAAGAACAATACACCCTTTTCCCTTTACATAGATTCACTGATTGCTAATATCTGCTTTCTCTCTTTTTTTTTTTTTTTTTTGAGACAGAGTCTTGCTCTTGTCACCCAGGCTGCAGTGCAGTGGCACGATCTCAGCTCACTATAACCTCCACCTCCTGGGTTCAAGTGATCCTCCTGCCTCAGCCTCCCAAGTAGCTGGGATTACAGTCACTTGCCACCACACCCAGCTAATTTTTTGTATTTTTAGTAGAGACGGGGTTTTCATCGTGTTAGCCAGGATGATCTCAATCTCCTGACCTTGTGATCCGCCCAACTCAGCCTCCCAAAGTGCTGGGATTACAGGCACGAGCCACCGTGCGTAGCCGGGCTCTCTCTTTCTATATAGATAGTGACATACATGTATAGATATGCATGTGGATGTCTATATCTTCATGTTGATTATACTAGTACCTAAAATTAGTCCATATTCTGGCCGGGATTGGTGGTTCACACCTGTAATCCCAGCACTCTGGGAGGCCGAGACAAGTGGATCACCTGAGGTCAGGAGTTTGACACCAGCCTGGCCAATGGCAAAACCCTGTCTCTACTAAAAATACAAAAATTAGCCACGCATTGTGGTGGGTGCCTATAATCCCAGCTACTAGGGAGGCTGAGGCAGGAGAATCGTTTGAACCCGGGTGTGGAGGTTGCAGTGAGCTGACATTGTGCCACTTCAGTCTGGGCGAAAGAGTGAAACGCCATCTCAAAAATATATAAAATAAAATGAGTACATACTCCAATGTCCCCATGTTCGGATATCCCAATAGTGTCCTTTATAACTTTATTTTCCCCCAATCCAGGAACTAATCAAGGACGTGGCATTGAATTTTGTCACGTCTTGTCTCCTTTAATCTAGAACAGTTTCCTGGCTTTGTCTTCTGTGACACTGATTTTTTTAAGACAGGGTCTCACTCTGTCGCCCAGGCTGGAGTGCAGTGGCATGATCTCGGCTCACTGCAACCTCTGCCTCCCCGGTTCAAGCGATCCTCCTGCCTTAGCCTCTCGAGTAGCTGGGATTACAGGCACCAGCCACCATGCCTGGCTAATGACACTGACATTTTTGAAGTATCCGTGTAGGTTGCTTGCAGGCAGCTCCCTGGTTTTTTGTTTTGTTTTGTTTTTTACAACTATGAGCCTCACTTTCTCAGTTGAGTGGCATGAGGTTGCCTCCCTAGCCGTGGCCCTGGCTGCTGCGCCTGGAATTGAAATCTTGCCTCGAAGCGCCACCTCGTGGTCTTCTATGGGAAGGATTTTTTTTTCCCCCTCCCAGTTCTTATCCTGGAAAGCACAAACAAGCTCCATGGCATTCAAAGGAAGCTGGGTGGCTCATGCCTGTAATCCCAGAACTTTGGGAGGCCGAAATGGGAAGATCGCTTGAGGCCAGGAGTTCAAGACCACCCTAGGCAACATAGGCTAACCCTGTCTCTACAAAAAAAACACCAAAAAAAAAACTGGCCAGGTGTGGTGCACACCAGTAGTCCCAGCTACTCAGGAGGCTGAGGGAGAGGATGCCCTGAGCCCAGGAGGTCAAGGCTTCAGTGAGCCGTGATCGTGCCCCTGCATTCCAGCCTGGGTGACAAAGTGAGACTCTGTCTCAAAAAAAAAAAACCCCACAAAAACGTGGCTGGGCGTGGTGGCTCACGCCTGTAATCCCAGCACTTTAAGGAAGCTAAGGTGGGAGGATCACTTGAGCTCAGGAGTTCGAGACCAGCCTGGCCCACGTGGTAAAACCCCATCTCTACTAAAACACAAAAATTAGCTGGGAAAGGTGGCAGGCACCTGTAATCCCAGCTACTCGGGAGGCTGAGGTTTGAGAATCACTTGAACCCAGGAAGTGGAGGTTGCAGTGAGTCGAGATCACACCACTGCACTCCAGCCTAGGCGACAGAGTGAGACTTTGCCTCAAACACACACACACACCTGAAGCTGATGTAAGTACTCCACTCAGCAAGCAGGGATGGTCTCTGTAGTGTCCGTGAGGTTGGGAGGGAGCGTGTGGCCGTGATTCTTGTCTCATGCCCCAGCCATGACCCTGACCTGACCCTGACCCCCTCCACTCCCAGGACTACATCCCGGTGGAGGGTGAACTGCTGTTCCAGCCTGGGGAGGCCTGGAAAGAGCTGCAGGTGAAGCTCCTGGAGCTGCAGGAGGTTGACTCCCTCCTGCGGGGCCGCCAGGCTCGCCGTTTCCACGTCCAGCTCAGCAACCCTAAGTTCGGGGCCCACCTGGGCCAGCCCCACTCCACGACTGTCATCATCAGAGACCCAGGTGGGTAGAGCCTGTGACTGGCTTAAGCAGGGGAAGAGAGAAGACTGGGGTGGGGGGCCGTCTCTCAACTAGGGCTGCCAGACTTAGCAAATCCAAACACAGGACACCCAGGTAAATATGAATTTCAGATCAACATACACATTGGTAGGATAGGTATGTCCCATGCAATATTTGGAACATACTTATCCTTTTTTTTTTTTTTTTACAAGAGGGGCTGGGTGCACTGGCTCACACCTATAATTCCAGCACCTTGGGAGACCGAAGTGGGAGGATCACTTGAGCCCAGGAGTTCTAGACCAGCCTGGGCAGCACAGCATGACCTCATCTCTACAAAAAATAAACAAATTAGCTTGGCATGATGGTGTGCACCTAGGGTCCCAGCTACTCAGGAGGCTGAGGTGCGAGGATCACTTGAACTCAGGGGGATCTGGGCTGTATCGAGCTGTGATCACACCACTGCACAGCACCTGGGCCACGAAATGAGACTGTGTCCTCCCCTCCACAAAAAAAGCTTGCTGTTTATCTTGTCTGGGCATGGTGGCTCACACCTGTAATCCCAGCACCTGGAGGCTGAGGTGGGCAAATCACAAGGTCAAGAGATTGAGACCATCCTGGCCAACATGGTGAAATCCCGTCTCTACTAAAAATACAAAAATTAGCTGGGCATGGTGGTGCGCACCTGTAGGCCCAGCTACTTGGGAGGCTGAGGCAGGAGAATTGCTTGAACCCGGGGGGGCAGAGGTTGCAGTGAGCTGAGATCACGTCACTGCACTCCATCCTGGTGACAGGGCTAGACTGTCTCAAAAAAAAAAAAAAAAAAAAACTTGCTGTTTATCTGAAATTCAAATGTAACCAGGCATCCTGCATTTTATCTGGCAACCCTATAGCCAGAGAGGCTGAGACCCTGTTGTCACCACACAATAGGAATTCTCCCATCCGACCCCTGCCCTTTGGCTTCAGCCTCCGTTCTAACATGCAGGTGCTCCTGGAAGGGGTGGGCCAGTTAGTTCCTCTCAGCCTTCAGCCTCCCCCACTGGGGAAAAGGCCTGCTGGGAAGATTGGAAAGGAGGGAAATACTCAGGGTACAGTGTGGAGATGGGGTGGGGAGCAAATGTTCCCATGTGGAATGTTCCTGAGCTGCCAAGAGAGAAAGGGGCAAACCAATTCCCTCCTCCTTCTGTTTCTCCAGAGACCCTCCTGGGCCCTCTGCCAAGCTTGACAGGATGCCCTATGTGGCAGCAATGGGGTACCATATCCCTGGAGACACGGGTGGGCAGGTCTGAGTTGAATGCGCTGGGCAGGGAGCCCTGGGTGTTTAAGTGGGTCTCTGTCGCCCCCTGGTGGCAAAACGGGTCTGAGCCGGCTGCCCTGCCCCAACTTGACCCATTAGATGAAGTGGACAGGAGCTTCACGAGTCCGATGGTGTCATCACAGCCACCCCCTCACGGCGACCTGGGTGCCCCGCAGAACCCCAATGCTAAGGCCGCTGGGTCCAGGAAGATCCATTTCAACTGGCTGCCCCCTTCTGGCAAGCCAATGGGGTACAGGGTAAGGTGGGGGACTGAGGGCCATGACAGGTGGATGGGCGGTCTGATACCAGCACTCCCAGGAGAGGTGGGCCGTCGGAGGCCAGGGCCCCCTGAGAGAGAGGTGACAGTGGACCCTAGCACAAGTGGTCAACGGGAAACCTGATCTGTGCTGGGGAAGAGGGAAGACTCATTCCTGAGTTTATCAGACATTTACCCTCCTTCCTTGAATGGGACCCCCCTCCCTCCCCAAAGTGGGAGATCCCCCGCTCTGCCCCAGTCCTGATGTTTGCACGTGGCAGATCTCTCAGCCCCTCCCTCAGGCCTCAGTGTCTCTCATCTGTGCAAACAGGACAGTAAGGCAGAGGTCAGCGGAGGGACAGGCAGCATGGGTGCCTTCTGCTTCCCCCTGACCAGGATCCTGTCCCTGGGGGGGGGGGCAGGTAAAATACTGGATTCAGGGTGACTCCGAGTCCGAAGCCCACCTGCTCGACAGCAAGGTGCCCTCAGTGGAGCTCACCAACCTGTACCCGTATTGCGACTACGAGATGAAGGTGTGCGCCTACGGCGCTCAAGGCGAGGGACCCTACAGCTCCCCCGGTGTCCTGCCGCACCCACCAGGAAGGTGAGGCCTCGCCATGTCTGTCCATTTGTTCCCTGGCTAACATGCACTCCCTCCCCCTGCCACTGACAGCACTCTTTCTGTATCCCCCACTCCCCAGTGCCCAGTGAGCCAGGGCGTCTGGCCTTCAATGTAGTCTCCTCCACGGTGACCCAGCTGAGCTGGGCTGAGCCGGCTGAGACCAACGGTGAGATCACAGCCTATGAGGTCTGCTACGGCCTGGTCAACGAGGACAACCGTAAGAACCGGATCCTTCCTTCCTGCCCACGGGGACAACAGCTGTGGAAGGGGAGGGGGCCAAGCTGGAGGGAGCTCCAGGTCACTCCCCTGGACCTGCTGTGCAGGGCACTCAAGGCCTTCATCCTGGTCAGCGGATAAGCCTGAGGCATCCTCAGAGTTTTGGCCAGATTTTGGCTGGGTTGCGTTCTAAGGCCAAACCCAGAAGCCTGCAGGGCGGGTGGTTATCTATGTGGTGTGGGGTCACAGGCCCAGGGGCACCCCTGGCCAAGCAGGTAACCAGGGAGCTCAAGCTTGCATGGTTTTCCTGGGGCGAAGAGGAAAATTACCAGATTTAGCAAACAGAAATATAGGAGGCTGTGAATTTCAGATAGCACTTTAAAAGATTTTGGGACCAGCCTGAACAACATGGAGGAAACCCCGTCTCTACTAAAAATACAAAAATTAGCCAGGCATGGTAGCACATGCCTGTAATCCCAGCTACTCCAGAGGCTGAGGCAGGAGAATCACTTGAACCCGGGAGGCAGAGGCTGCGGTGAGCTGAGATCACACCATTGCACTCCAGCCTAGGCAACAAGAGCAAAACTCCATCCTGAAAAAAAAAAAAAAAAAAGATTATTTTGTACATTGGGAGGCCAAGGTGGGTGGATTGCTTGAGATCAGGAGTTCGAGACCAGCCTGGCCAACATGATGAAACCCCAATTCTATTAAAAAATACAAAGAAAAAAAAAATGAGCCAGGTATGGTGGCTCATGCCTGTAGTCCCAGCTATTCAGGAGGCTGAGGCAGGAGAATCACTTGAACCTGAGAGGCGGAGGTTGCAGTGAGCCAGGATCCTGCCATTACACTCCAGACTGGGTGATAGAGCCAGACTCAATCTCAAAAAAAAAAAAAAAAAAAGTATTATACAGTATTTTATCTGGCAGCCCAAGATCAGAGTGCCTAGCAGAACAGTTATTTCGCCAGTCCTGGAAGGGAGGCAGGGGTTGGCGACCCCCTTTGCGTGCCCTCACCTCGTGTGGAGGCACCGTGGGTACATCGGGAGAGGTGATATTGGGGCCAACTTGAGTCCAGCCCTGGCTCTGCCACTTACTCAGCAGAGTCCCTTGGAGGACTGGTGACACCTGTCTACCCCAGTCATGCTGACTCTCAGGGCTCCCCAGGTGGCAATTCAGCAGTGACTCGCTGTGCCTTGCTCCCCAGCCTCTGAGTGCCATCCAGGGGAGGCACGGCAGTCCCGCTGTGTCTGGGGTGGTGCTGGGACCAGGCTGGAACCTGGGTGACCCTCTGAAGCACTCTCCCTGCCCCAGGACCCATTGGACCCATGAAGAAGGTGCTGGTTGACAATCCTAAGAATCGGATGCTGCTCATCGAGAACCTACGGGAGTCCCAGCCCTACCGCTACACGGGTGAAGGCGCGCAACGGAGCGGGCTGGGGGCCCGAGCGGGAGGCCATCATCAACCTGGCCACCCAGCCCAAGCGGCCCATGTCCAGTGAGTGGTGGGCAGGGAGGTGAGGGCAGACAGGGTAGGGGGACAGAGGGCAGCAGCCAGGGCCCTGGCTCACTCCCCCGCCCTGCAGTCCCCATCATCCCCGACATCCCCATCGTGGACGCCCAGAGCGGGGGAGGACTACGACAGCTTCCTCATGTACAGCGATGACGTTCTACGCTCTCCGTCCGGCAGCCAGAGGCCCACGTCTCCGATGACACTGGTGAGTGGGCCTGGGACCCACAAGAAGACAGTGGGGGTCCGGGGGTACAGAGTGAGTCCACTGGGTCCAGAGAGAGCAAAGGGGCCAGCAACCAGGGTCGTGGAGGTTAAGGCAGCCTAGGACAAACGCAATGGTGTGCATATCTCTACAACTTGAAGAGACACAGCTTTACAACTTGAAGGTTTACCAGCTGTGCCATGGACGCAGGAGACTCAGGCCACCCCCCAGGGGCAGGCTTGGCCCAGGAGCCCTGAGCAGCCTCACAGTCACCAGCTGTGAGGTCTCCCTTGCCTTACTTACATTATTTAATTATTTATATGGCATTTTTACTACTGTATAATAATACGGCCACCTGGCAGGGGTGGGGGAGCCAGGAGACAAGAACACCCCCCACTGGCTCTGTCCTTCCTCCTTGATTCCCAGCACAGAGCTGCAGAGCCCTTAGCTGGGGCTCCTGAGTGCTCAGTTTCAGCTCTGGCTCCACTGTGGGACATCATATGAATCACTTAGCATCTCCAGGCATCAGTTTTCTGATTTGTATAACGGGATACCAATCACACAGTACCATGAGTGGAAAAGTCTCTTGGGCACGTATGTCATTTGTATTTTCTCCCGTCCCTGCCTATGCTTCCACACCTGCCCCACCCCATGAACACATACTGGCCCCCACGGAGCTGAGCTTGGGCTTAAGGAGCCGCTTTGAGAGGCTCAGGTGGAGCGCAGCTGCTATGACTCTGGAACCCCAGCTCAGCGCTTCTTCGAAGCACTGGGTGGCTTGCAGGACGGTCCCTGGGAGGCAGGCAGGGGCGAGATTCCCCTCTCCATTGTACAGACGGGAAACTGAGTCTCGGAGAGGTTAAGTAAGGCAAGGGAGACCTCACAACTGGTGACAGAGCCTAGGCTTCCCCCAGGTCTCCTGGCAGGTCCAGGGGTCTCTCCTCCCCAGCTGTGCCAAGGCTACACTCGCTCATCTGGAAAGGCTCCCGCCGAGCAAGGGTCTCACCTGCTGCGGGGCTTCCCGGCCCGCCCGGCCGTGCGCATCCACCCCCGCCCCCATACTCACCCCGGGATCCCGGGAGCCGGGAGACGGGCTCCTTCGCAGCGTCTCCGGCCTTCCCCACCTGGCCCTGCTCAGCCCGGCGCCCCCCGGCGGTGCCAACGCGGCCCTTCGTTGTTCCCAAGGCTGCGGCTGGAAGTTCGAGCCTCTGCTGGGGGAGGAGCTGGACCTGCGTCGCATCACGTGGCGGCTGCCCCCGGAGCTCATCCCGCGCCTGTCGGCCAGCAGCGGGCGCTCCTCCGACGCCGAGGCGCCTTACGGGCCCCCGGATGACGGCGGCGCGGGCGGGAAGGGCGGCAGCCTGCCCCGCGTTGCGACACCGGGGCCCCTCGGAGGTGACAGGGTTCACCCGCCACGCCCTGATCCCTGCCCACCCAGACTCACTAGTGCCGGCGGGTCTGGGGGCCTGGGGTGGGCGTCTGTTCTGCCTCGGATGTTTCAGCCAGGCTGGGGCCTTGGCCACTGGGGGCACAGGGGCCTAGAGGCAGGGCCCAGTGCCAGGGGACGCCCGAGGCAGAGGCTTGGGCCCTTATGGGGCCTGCCTGCCCAGGGGGTGCAAATTCAAAGTCTGTCCAGGGAGCAGACCCTGGCACCCAAGTAGATCCCTCAGGGTCCTCAAAGGACAGGAGAGAAGGCTTCAGGATCTCCCCCAGGGCAGGGATGACTGCAAGGGCAGCGAATCCCCCGGCCACCGCCAGGGTCAGCTGTGCTCACACCCATATAGTGGCCGCCAGAGGACACGGGCTGTGGAATCCTGGGTGGCCCTTGGCTCCTCCAGGGACATAGGGCCTCTGTCCCTAGTGGTTTGAGGGAAACTGGTTGTATTTAAGCAAAGCCACCCAGAGGGTAGGTGACCAGGAATGCCCAGGGCCCAGCCTGCGCCACGGGGCCCGTGTCCCCTAGGCCTGAGCAAGTGACCTGCTCTTCGCCCACAGAGCACCTGATGAATGGCCGGATGGACTTTGCCTTCCCGGGCAGCACCAACTCCCTGCACAGGATGACCACGTCCAGTGCTGCCTATGGAACCCACCTGAGCCCACACCTGCCCCACCGCGTGCTAAGCACATCCTCCACCCTCACACGGGACTACCACTCACTGACCCGCTCGGAACACTCACACTCGGCCACATTGCCCAGGGACTACTCCACCCTCACCTCCGTCTCCTCCCATGGTGAGTGACCTCAGCCAACCCTGCCTCTCCCACTAATCCTTCTCTTCCAGCTCCTGGAGCCTCGGGCTTTGGCCTGCTGTCCCCACGACCCATCCTCCAACACACACACACACACACACACACACACGCACACACTCATGCATGCACACGCACACACATGCATGTGTGCAGGCACGCACGCACACACATCTATGCTGACATGCCCGCACATGCATGCACACAGAGGCACACATGCATGCACACAGGCACACATGCATGCACAGAGGCACACGTGCATGCACACACAGGCACACATGCATGCATAGAGGCACACATGCATGCACACACAGGCACACATGCATGCACAGAGGCACACGTGCATGCACACACAGGCACACATGCATGCATAGAGGCACACATGCATGCACACACAGGCACACATGCATGCACACTCCCTGCTCCTCTCACTCTTGTTTTGTCCCACCCTAGGCCTCCCTCCCATCTGGGAATACGGGAGGAGCAGGCTTCCGCTGTCCTGGGCCCTGGGGTCCCGGAGTCGGGCTCAGATGAAAGGGTTACCCCCTTCCAGGGGCCCACGAGACTCTATAATCCTGGCTGGGAAGCCAGCAGCGCCCTCCTGGGGCCCAGGTAGTACAGGGGTGGCCATCCTGTCTCCACCGCTGTCCTGCTCCATCTGCCATCCAGCCACCATAGCAGCCGCCAGCTGTGCCCACCGCTTCCCCTCCATTCTATCCCACAGGACCCCTGCCTGCCCACAGGTGCTAACCACCTGCCCCACCATCAGTGCTGACGCCTAACACTGTCTCTGCCCTTCCAGGGGGCGGGGCTGGGGCTGGGGCTGGGGCTGGGGCTGGGGCTGGGGCTGGGGCAGGCAAGGGGCCAGGCCAGCTGAGGTGAGGGGTATGGCTGGCAGACACACAGGGCTCATACTCTCTTAGCACAGATGAGGGCCCATAGCCTCCTGGAGGACATGCAGGAGGTGCTGGGCAGCCTGGACAGGGTGTTGCAGGGTGAGTGAGTCATCCAGCCAGTGGTCAGTGTAGACATGCCAGCCGAGGGAGGGAGGCCGGGGGCAGCACCATGACTCCCACTGAGACCCCAACCCCTGCATCTCTGGCTGATTGTGGCCTCCTGTCCCCAGACACTCGCCCGACTGCTGGTGTGCCCGACACACCCACCCGCCTGGTGTTCTCTGCCCTGGGGCCCACATCTCTCAGAGTGAGCTGGCAGGAGCCTCGGTGTGAGCATGCACTGCAGGGCTACAGCGTGGAGTACCAGCTGCTGAACGGCGGTGAGGACAGCCCTGCAAGGCCTGGCCCCAGCGTGACACACGGGGCACCTCAGCTGTGTCAGGAACCCACCCAAGTCCCCTGAGCTCTAAAAGGCCCCATCCAGCCTGAAAGGGTCTCACCCCATTCCCCACCCCTCTTCTGAGGTCTCACCCACCCCCCCGGGCCTCTCCCGGTTACTCTCTCTTATGTTTGCCTAACAAGGTTGCTTTGGCCTAAGATCCTAGGGCCTCTGCTGGCCTGAGATGCCTTTGGGGGAATGAGGAAGCACCACTTCCCTAGGCACACACAGGCACATTCAAAGCAGCATGACCAGGGCACAGGATTTTGCCCAAACATGAGTGGAATTCCAGGCTCCACTCTTATATAGTACACAACCTGAACAACCAGCCATACCACACTGTACCCGACGTGTACCCAAACCGCAGCCAGTCCTGGGTGGGTGATAGGTCTCTGTGGCAGTTTAGGGAAGAGGGGGATCAGGCCAGGGGTGGGAGTAACACTGCACTACTGCCTGCTCCCACATGACCCCCCAGGCGAGGTGTATCGGCTCAACATCCCCAACCCTGCCCAAACTTCGGTGGTGGTGGAAGACCTCCTGCCCAACCACTCCTACGTGTTCCGCGTGCGGGCCCAGAGCCAGGAGGGCTGGGGCCGAGAGCGTGAGGGCGTCATCACCATCGAATCCCAGGTGCACCCGCAGAGCCCACTCTGTCCCCTGCCAGGTGAGTTGCCTCCCCCAGCCCCACACTGTCCCCATCATGCCCGCCACCCGCCCGCACGCTGATGTTCTTCCTCTGCTGCCCCTAGGCTCTGCCTTCACTTTGAGCACCCCCAGTGCTCCAGGCCCGCTGGTGTTCACCGCCCTGAGCCCAGACTCACTGCAGCTGAGCTGGGAGCGGCCACGGAGGCCCAATGGGGATATTGTTGGCTACCTGGTGACCTGTGAGATGGCCCAAGGAGGAGGTGCTGCCCGCCCCTTGGGACAGGGGTGGCCAGGGCAGGGGTAGAGAGGGGCCCACAGACGCTGAAGGCATCTTCCCTGCTTAGGGACAGCCACTACATTCCGGGTGGACGGAGACAGCCCCGAGAGCCGACTGACCGTGCCGGGCCTCAGTGAGAATGTGCCCTACAAGTTCAAGGTGCAGGCCAGGACCACTGAGGGCTTTGGGCCGGAGCGTGAGGGCATCATCACCATCGAGTCCCAGGACGGAGGTGGGCACTTGTCCCTTCCTCCGCCCCAACCCGTCCTCAGGCCGTGCCTTCTCCTGGCACCACTTTCTGACTGGCCGATCTGCCCACCCCAGGCCCCTTCCCACAGCTGGGCAGCCACGTCGGGCTCTTCCAGCACCCGCTGCAAGGCGACTACAGCATCACCACCACCCACACCAGCACCATGGAACCCTTCCTGATGGGTGAGCACTGAGGGCCAGGGGTCCTGGCTCTGCTGGGACAGGGAGTTAGCAGAGGGAGAGGGGCAGCCCCCAGGCGGGTCAGCTACTGCCACCTCCTCCACAGATGGGCTGACCCTGGGGGCCCAGCACCTGGAGGCAGGTGGCTCCCTCACCCGCCATGTGACCCAGGAGTTTGTGAGCCGGACGCTGACCACCAGCGGAACCCTCAGCAGCCACGTGGACCAACAGTTCTTCCAAACCTGACCCCGCCCACCCCACCCCTGCTGTGTCCTGGAATCCAGGCCTCCTCCCCGCTCCTCTCCCAGAGCCTCCTCAGCTACTCCATCCTTGCACCCCTGGGGGCCCGCCCAGCCCACCCGCATGCACAGAGCAGGTGCCAGGTGTCCTCTGGGAGGCATGAGGTGGGCAAGGTCCCTCCTCTCTGGGCCCAAACCTATTTGTAACCAAAGAGCTAGGAGCAGCACAGGGACCCAGCCTTCGTTCTGCACTTAATAAAAGGTTTTGCTACTGCGAGGCCCTGCCTTGCCCTTTCTTCTGCGGTCTGAGAGGTGCTCCCCTCGGGTAGGGGAGCTGTCCTGACACCCCCCTTCTCTGATACCCAAGCAGACACCCACCTCTAGAGGCAGGCAGGTTCCACGCTGGAGGTACAAGTTTATTGAGCACCCAGATACGGAAGGCAGCGCCGGGCACAGAGCTGTGGGACTGGCCTGCAGGCCCTGCATCCCCACTGCATGCGGTCCTGGGGGCACCTCACAAGGGCAGCACCTTGGCTCCGTCGGCTGCTTGAGAGAGGTAGAAGGTGGCGGTCCCGCTGTACTGCTCCTGAGAGAGGCGGGCCGGGGGTGAGTGGCAGCGCCCTGGGAAGCCACCGCTTCTGCCCACCCAGGCCCCAGTACCTGCCCACCTGGATGTGCTGCATGGCCTGGGGGAGTGGCTGAGGCCTCCAGCAGTGTCACTGTGCAGCCACCGAAGCCACCACCCGTCATGCGGCTGCCATAAACCCCAGGCACAGCGAGCGCGGCCTCCACTAGCTGGTCCAGCTCCGGGCAGCTCACCTGGTAGTCGTCTCTGCAGAGAAGATGTTAGAGGGGTGGGCCTGGGCCAGCCTGGGCCCAGCAGGAGTGGGGCGCCCAGAGGGCCTCACCTGAGCGAGCGGTGGCTCTCCACCATGAGGCGGCCGAAGCCTCTGTAGTCCCCGCGCTTCAGGGCGGCTGCTGCCTGGGCCGTGCGCTGAATCTCCCCCACCACGTGCCGGGCCCGCCGGAAGCCCTCCTTGCTCACCAGGTCCCTGGCAGCTGGGGAGGAAAAAGGAGTCAGCAGCCACCCTCCCACTGCCTGGGGCCCCAACTCCAGTGGGGGCTAGCAGGCAGTAATGGCAGTGGCCCTGCCAGGGCGCTCAACAGTGAAGGGTGGGAGGCCAAGGGGGCAGGGCAGCCTGGCTCTCTTGGGCATGGGTCTGAAGAGCCCCCTCATCATAGCGCCTCCTCCCTGACTGTAAAATGGAACACCTTGGTCCTTCAGGGCGCAGTGACGGTGGAAACTCTCTGTGTTCTCCAAGATGAGTGCTGTCCTCAAGAGGCCACCACAGAGCAGGAGGAGACGAAATTCTGCTGAGCCACACGGAGCCTCGAGGGCTGGGGCTCCGAGAGGGGGCAGGAGAAGCCAGGGACCAGCAGGCTGTCCCATCTGGCTGGAGCTGAGGCTGGAGGGGCACCTGGGTCAGTATGGGTACTGACTTGGTACCGTGCCCGGCCAAACACACAGGTTTAAGGGGGAAGGTTGTTAGGGCAGGTGGCATGGTGGGATGGAGGGGCAAGTAGATTCAAAGGACTAAGAAACGGGCGTGGTGGCTCATGCCTGTAATCCCAGCACTTTGGGAGGCTCAGGCAGTCGGATCACTTGAGGTCAGGAGCTTGAGACCAGCCTGGCCAACATGGGGAAACCCCAGCTCTACTAAAAATACAAAAATTAGCTGGGCAAAGTGGCAGGAGCCTGTAATCCCAGCTACTCAGGAGGGAGGCTGAGGCAGGAGAATTGCTTGAACCCGGGAGGCGGAGGTTGCAGTGATCAGAGATCATGCCACTGCACTCCAGCCTGGGCAACAGAGACTCCCTCTCAGAGGAAACAAAGAAAAATGAAATGAATGGAAATGAGATAGTGGGCGGTGTTTTAGGAGGGAAGAAAATTGAGCGTGTCTGGCTGAGGGAAGGAGCCAGGCAGGGGACGGAAGGAGAGGAACTGGGGCTTCTAGGGCAGGACTCTGGAGGAGGCAGGGTGAGTTGCTCCTAGGCAGAAGGAGACCTGGAGGAGGGGCAGCAAGGACAGGCTGGGGTGAGGAGGAGGGACCGACTTGTTCCAGTGTGAAAACCTTGGCCAAGGTCATCTGCACAGAGCAGGCAGGGCAGGTCTGAATGCTGTTCTGGAGAAAGTGACAGTTCACAAAGGAAAAGGACAGGGTGGTCCCTCGGAGCGGTCTAGTGTCCCGCAGATGGGCACACCTACACTGCCAGGAAGGGACAACTCAGTGTGGGCAGCACAGCCAGGCAGTCAAGAGCGTGAGGCCTGGAGCTAATCTGTCCAGACAGGGTTCAGATCCCACCACGGCCTCTCACTATAGATTCCCCCATCAAAAACATAAGAATTATGGTAATAGAATATGCTTTAGAGTTTTGGGGGAATTAAATGAGTTAATATCGATATGACCTTAAAACTGTCCAACAGACTACCTTCCTGGTCCAATAGTAGCAGGAGCATTAAGAATCTTTTTTCTTTTTTTTTTTTTGGAGACAGGGTCTCACTCTGTGGCCCAGGCTGGAGTGCAATGGTAGAATCACAGCTCACTGCAGCTTCAACCTCCTGGGCTCAAGTGATCCTCCCACCCCAGCCTCTAAGTAGCTGGGACTACAGGCACACACCATCATGCCTGGCTAATTTTTGTATTTTTTTAGAGATGGGGTTTTGCCATGTTGCCGAGGCTGGTCTCAAATTCCTGAGCTCAATGATTCTTCCCGCCTTGGCCTCCCAAAGTGCCAGGATTATAGGCATAGGTGTGAGCCACTGCACGCAGCCTAGAATACTTGTGTCTCGACTCTGTAATCCTACTCCTAAGAATCCATTCCTAAGAAAATATTGAGAGAATGCAGATAGGCCGGATGTGGCGGCTCACACCTGTGCCTGTAATCCTAGCACTTTGGGAGGACGAGGCAGGCGGATCACTTGAGGTCAGAAGTCCAAAAGCAGCCTGGCCAATATAGTGAAACTCCGTCTCTACTAAAAATACAAAAAAAAAAAAAAAAAAAAAACAAGGCCGGGTACAGTAGCTCATGCCTGTAATCCCAACACTTTGAGAGGCTGATGCAGGCAGATCACGAGGTCAGGAGTTTGAGACCAGCCTGACCAACATGGTGAAACCCCTTCTCTACTAAAAATGCAAAAATTAGCTGGGTGTGGTGGTGCCTGCCTGTAATCCCAGCTACTTGAGAGGCTGAGGCAGGAGAATCGCTTGAACCCGGGAGGTAGAGGTTGCAGTGAGCCGAGACTGCTCCACTGCACTCCAGCCTGGGCAACAGAGAGAGACTGTGTCACAAAAAAATAAATTAATTAAATAAAATAAAATAAGCCGGGCGCGGTGGCTCACGCCTGTAATCCCAGCACTTTGGGAGGCTGAGGCGGGCGGATTACAAGGTCAGGATATTGAGACCATCCTGGCCAACATGGTGAAACCCCGTCTCTACTAAAAAATACAAAAATTAGCTGGGCGTGGTGGCGTGCGCCTGTAGTCCCAGCTACTCGGGAGGCTGAGGCAGGAGAATTGCTTGAATCCAGGAGGCAGAGATTGCAGAGAGCCGAGATCGCGCCACTGCACTCCAGCCTGGCGCCTGGCGACAGAGCAAGACTCTGACTCCAAAAAAAAAAAAAAAATAGAGCCACATTGAGCTAGGCCTTTCATGGCCTAAGATAGGGTTCTGAGATAATGTTTAGTTTAAAAAAAAAAAACGTGGCAAGTGGGCTGGGCACAGTGACTCATGCCTGTAATCCCAAGATTTTGGGAGGCCAAGACAGGAGGATCATTTGAGACCAGAGTTCAACACAGCCCAGGCAACACTGCAAGACCCTGTCTCTACAAAAATAAAAAATAAAAAAGCTGGGCATGGTGGCACACCTGTAATCTCAGCTACTTGGAAGGCTGAGCTAGGACGCTCCCTTGAGCCCAAGAGTTGAAGTTTGCAGTGAGCATACCACTACACTCCAGCCTGGGCAACAGAATAAGACCCTGTTTCTTAAGGAGGGGCAAGTGATCATATATTACATATACTCAGCTTTGAAAACAGATGCAGAAAAATACTGAAAGGAAATGTGAAAATGTCAACAGTGGCTATCTCTGGGTCGTGGCCTTATAGCTTATTTTCTACTCGGTACTTTCCACATTTTCCACAATGGAAACATGATTCTCGGATTAGATAAGGCCATTGCAGGATTTCAAGCAGCCCTGCTGAGGCAGGAGCCCTGGGTTTGCTTTGCAGTGTTTGGAGGAACTGGACAGAGCGCAGCAGAAGGCCCTGGAGATCGGGGTCCCGGGGCAGGGTCCAGGCCACACTGAGGCGCCAGCAGGGAGTGCGGCCGCCTCCAGGACACAGCGCCCCAGCCAGTTCTCACCCTCCAGCTCTTCCATCTGCACCTCCCGGAGGCTTTCCTTGCCCAGCGCCCGGGCCACTTCTTCACACTGGCGCCGCCGCACATGGTACTCGCTGGAGCTCAGGGAGTGGTGGACATTGGAGTTGGTGATGAGCACAGCCAGCTTGGCGTCCGAGAGTGGCACCAGGCTTGTCTCCAAGGACCTGGGGTGGAGTTACAGTGGGGGAGATGACAAGGCCAAGTGTGCGCTTGCTACACCAGGCAGTGGGCACACTCCACCCAGGAGCTCCTGAGTGCAGGTGGGAGGGACGAGGGGAGGGGAGCCAAACCTGCAGTCAATGAGCAGCGCGTGGCCTCTCTGCCCCATCAGTGAGATGAGCTGGTCCATGATGCCGCAGGGCACCCCTGCGAAGCTGTGCTCAGCCCGCTGACACACCTGGGCACGGGCAGCCACTGTGCCTGAGTCTGCAGAATAGGGTGAGGTGGGACGGCTAGGGCTGGTGGGAGCAGCAGTGGCTCCGATGACACTCCAGAGAGATTCCCCACCACCCCCTCCGTAAGCCATAGCAGAAACTTGGACCACCTGGAGACCTCAGGAAAGGAGGGCTGGGTCAGGGCTGGGGCCTAGGTGGTACCTGGACAGAGCTGCTGGAGAAAGGTGTACATGGCCACTTCCAAGGATGCTGAGCTGGAGAGGCCACCTCCCAGGGGCACTGAGCTGACCACCACTGCACTGAAGCCAGGGAGGGGGTGCAGCTGCAGGGGAAAGAATGGGCGATAGTAAGAGCTGCCTGCGAGGATGGACACAACAAGGGCATGTGCCCTGGCGGGGAAGGACAGCAACGGCCTGGCAACTGTTTCTAGGGCGTGTGTCTCAGTTGCCAAAGAGGGCACCAACCTGCTGGGCCAAGGGACCCACTGCCCTCCATTTTCCCACCCTCTGAGGTTGCCGGGACAGTTCTAATTGTCTTCTTGGTTGAGGGCTCTGGAGGGAAAAAGGCTAAGCTTTGAATCCTGCCTCCTCCAATCACGTCATGGAAACCCAGGGTGCGTTCCAGACCCTCTGGGGCTTCAGTTTCCTCATCCATACAATGGGATCCTCCACTCTGCCAGCCTTCCCCGCAGTGTACTGGACAAATGAATGGGCTGTGGCTGTGAAGTGGCACTCCTAGTATCAGTGAGAACCTGGCTCAGTCCTGGGTCCCATACCTGGGTAGTACTGAATCACTCCCTTGACGTAGTTGGCCCACTGAGGGGTCCCAGGCTCCAGAGAGCGCTGGGCTGTGGGCAGCGGAAACTTGCAGCCGCTGGGGGCTCATCTGCATCCGCAGAAGTGGTGAGGAGAGATACCAGCCCATCCTCGCGGGGGGCTGCCCACCAGCACGGTCACGAGCTCCAGGGCCTGGCAGAAGAGACAAGGAGTAGGTCAGGCTTCCACGGGCTGATAGAGTAAGCCCCTCCAGTGACACCACCTCCAGCTGAAGTTCTGATGCCTCCACAGTCATCAGGTTCTTTTTTTTTTTTTTTTTTTTTGAGACAGTTTCGCTCTGTCGTCCAGGCTTCAGTGCAATGGCACAATCTCGGCTCACTGCAACCTCCACCTCCCAGGTTCAAGTGATTCTCCTGCCTCAGACTCCCGAGTAGCTGGGATTACAGGTGCCCGCCACCATGCCCAGCTGATTTTTTGTATTTTTAGTAGAGACAGGGTTTCACCATGTTGGCCAGGCTGGTCTTGAACTCCTGACCTCAGGTGATCCGCCCGCCTCGGCCTCCCAAAGTGCTGGGATTACAGGCATGAGCCACCATGCCCAGCCAGTCATCAGGTTCTGAACCTCCAGGTTCAGCTTTGCAGGGGAAGAGCCTGAGGACCAGCCGGCCTTGGGGGCTTGGGCCCTGCCCCCCTGGGTCTTAGGGGCGGAGCGGCTGCAGCTGGAGCACAGACCTGGACTCTGCCCCGAGCTGTGGGGCAAGGGGTAAGAGCTAGCCCAAAGGGAAAACAGATCACAGGAGCTCCAAAGCCTTTCCATTTTGGGGTGGCCCCGGACACCCTGGACCTGTGCATTCCCCAAGCTGCAGATGGGCGGAAAGCGCCCCCACGCTGAAAGCAAGGAGTCTTCACTCCCCAGTCGCAGACCTGCCAGGAACCTGCTGTGTGACCTCCAGCAGTTCACTGAGCCTCTCCGGGCCTCAGTTTCCTCCTCTGTAAATTGAATGGGCTGGGCCAGAAGGCTACGTTCGCCCAGGTCTGTGGTTGGGGTCCTACCGTGGCCAGAGGCGTGGAGTGTCCCTTTCTGCGTGGCACACAGGGCCTCACAGATTAAAAGGAACACGCTCCCAGGTTGAAGGCGAGGAGCCGCAGCCCCCAGAGGGCAGGCTTGAGCGAAGAGGCGGCTGCGCACCCTCTCCCTGCCACTTCCTCGCTTCCTCCCTTCCAACGTGGGGAACAGCCCGTCCCGGGAGCTCTTCCGTGCACCGGTGCCCCGGGCGCGGCTGCCCGCCCCACATCCCAGGAGGGAAGAAGCACCCCCCGCGCCCCCGAGATCCGCCTTCCTCGGCGGCCGGGACAGGGCGGCGGGCTGGGGGCTCCCCGCGCAGCCCCCTCACCATAGGCAGCACTAGGCCCTGATTGTAGTCCGTGTGCTCCCCCGATGAGGTTGACGCGGCCCGGCGCCGACACGGCCAGCTCAGGCTCGGCCCCGAACTCCTCCCGGAAGGCTCGCCGGGCCTCGGCCAGCAGCTCCGCGACCTGGGGCTGTCTCAAAGCAGCCATGATACGCTCCCGCAGCTCAGAACCGCTGCTCCGGTAAAGCCCCGTCGGCGCGGGACGCTCGGTCGGAGCCAGGCGTCGGGGTGCGCACATTCCCTCCCGCCCCGCGCCGCGCCCCGCCTGGACGCTCCGCCCCCAGACCTCAGCCGGCTCCGCCCCCCACCCGCAACTCCCGTAGGAATCCAGCTGCTGGGTGGCGGGTGGCCGGGGCTGATGGAGCCGGGTGGGATACAGCGCCCCCTATGATGTCCTTCTCTCTGGACTTGGGGGAGAAACCAGTGGGTACTCACTAGAGTGAGAATAGCCCTGAGTGGCACTTGGCATGACCGGGATTTCTGAGCTGCCCTTCCTTGGCCCTGGTGGCTTCTATGTGCCCCACTACCCACCACCACCCACACAGCCAGAGCAATGGAGCTGGCACCCGGCTGACCTGGGTTTCCCAAAGGGATCTCCTAGGTCCTCAGGGCCAGCAGCTGTGAGAGATCATCAGCTTCTGATCACCAATCTCCAAGAGGGTGGCCTGACACTCACCGTAAGCAGTGATAAAGACAGACAAGTTTGGTGGTGACCAGGGAGTCAATTTTACAGGCTATTTTTCTAGGTAACAAGCAACAGCTCCTAGCAGTGGAGAACTGGACTAGGGTGGCAGGGTCAGCAGTGGCCCAGCAGTGGGCCCAGCCCCTCCCTTAAGGACCTGCCGCAGCTGCCCGGGTAGGTTGTGCTACTGGCCCCAGCAGGCGCTTCTTCAGCCCAGAAGCCCTTGTCTCAGAGGCGTGGCCTCGTTCGCTCCCAGAGTCAGGCACTCCTCTCTTTGCCAGCCTGCATCCTAAACCTGCAGGCCGGCCTCTACTGCTGCGTTGATGCCTGTCCACAGCTACCCACCCTACATGGAACCTCGAAACTGAAAGACTGAAATGTAAGCAGCTTGCTTGGGGAGTAGGGTGGGAGCTGTGCGGTGGGGGGGGGGGTTGTGGCCATGGATATCGCCTGGGACCTGCTCAGAGGTGTGCCCAAAGAGTGGGGAACTGCATTCCAAAGGCAGTTCTCAAACTCTTAGAAGAAAACATACGGGTACATCTTTGTGACGTTGGTTAGGCAATTTTTTTTATTTTTGAGATGGAGTTTTGCTCTTGTTGTCCACGCTGTAGTGTAATGGCTCAATCTCGGCTCACTGCAAGCTCTGCCTCCCAGGTTCAAACAGTTCTCCTGCCTTAACTTCCCAAATAGCTGGGATTGCAGGCAATTACAGGCCACCACACCTGGCTAGTTTTTTCTATTTGTTAGTAAAAACGGGGTTTCACCATGTTAGCCAGGCTGGTCTCGAACTCCTGACCTCAGGTGATCCACCTGCCTCAGCCTCCCAAAGTGCTGGGATTACAGGCATGAGCCACCGTGCCCGGCCATGTATTTATTTATTTATTTAAGACAGTCTTGCTCTGTCACCCAGGCTGGACTGCAATGCAATCTCGACTCACTGCAATCTCCGCCTCCCAGGTTCAAACAATTCTCCTGCCTCAGCCTCCCCAGTAGCTGGGATTACAGGCATCCTCCACCATACCTGGCTAATTTTTGTAAAGGCAGGATTTCACCATGTTGGCCAGGCTGCTCTCGAACTCCTAACCTGAAGTGATTCACCTGTCACCACCTCCCAAAGTGCTGGGATATAGGCGTCAGCCACCGCAGCGGGCCAGGCAATGGTTTTTTAGATATGACATCAAAAGCACAAGTGACGACAGAAAATAAATTGTACTTCATCAAAGTGAAATACTTTTCTGCATCAAACAACATAAAGAGAGTGAAAAGACAACTCACAGAATGGGAGAAAATATTCGTAAATCAGATATCTAAGGGGCTTGGATTTTGAGACCAACTTGGGCAATGTGGGAAGACCTCACTGCTACAAAAAATAAAAACAAAAAAAATAGCCAGGTTGGGTGGCACACACCTGTGGTCTCAGCGACTTAGAAGGTAAGACCCTGTGTCCAAAAAAAAAAAAAAAAAAAAAATGAGCAAAAGATTTCAAGAGACATTTTCCCAAAGAATATAAATACAAATGGCCAATAAGCACATGAAAAGATACTGGAAGGTCAGATGTGATGGTTCACGCTTGTGATCCCAGACTCAGGGAGGCCAAGGTGGGCAGATCACTAGAGGTCAGGAGTTCAAGACCAGCCTGGACAACACGGTGAAACCCCATCTCTGCTAAAAATAGAAAAATTAACCTGGCATGGTGGCATGCGCCTATAATCCCAGCTACTCAGGAGGCTGAGGCGGGAGAATCGCTTGAACCCGGGGGTGGGTTGAGGTTGCAGTGAGTGGAGATCACCCCACTGCACTCCAGCCTGGGCAACAGAGTAAGATTCTTTCTCAAAAAAAAAAAAAAAAAAAAAAAATCGTCGGGTGCGGTGGCTCACGCCTGTAATCCAGGCACTTTGGAGGCCAAGGCAGGCGGATCACCTGAGGTCGGGAGTTCAAGACCAGCCTGACCAACATGGTGAAACCCCGTCTTAAAAATAAATAAATAAATAAAATCAAAAATTAATCAGGATTGTGGTGTGTGCCTGTAGTCTCAGCTACTTGGGAAGCTGAGGCAGGAGGATCACTTGAGCCCGGAGGTTGAAGGTGTAGTGAGCTGAGCTCATGCTACTGCACTCAGCCTAAGCAATTCCAGATTTCACTGGATGACCTGCTCCTTTTGAGCACACTTCAGTAAAGTATTTTTTGGCACAGCCAGCACCAAACAAATCATACCATGAGTGGCTCTTGGGCTGGTTGAAATGGAATGGAACTTACAAACCATACCTCCCTACAAGGGCCCATTCAATCAGGGCAGAGGTGAGCAAAGCAGCCCCTTCTCTGCACACCTTTTACTCAGCCTCACCTCTGACCTCTAACAGTGCTGAGCCTTAATCTCCACTCTTACCATTATATGATCTCAGGTAAATAATACCTTTCTTTTTTTTCTTGAATCAGAGTTTTGCTCTTGTTGCCCAGGCTGGAGTGCAATGGTGTGATATCTCAGCTCACTGCAATCTCTACCTCTCAGATTCAAGCAATTCTCCTGCCTCAGCCTTCCGAGTAGCTGGGATTACAGGCATGTGCCACCATGCCAGGCTAATTTTCTATTTTTAGTAGACACAAGGTTTCTCCATGTTGGTCAGGCTGATCTTGAACTCCCAACCTTAGATGATCTGCCTGCCTCAGTCTCTCAAAGTGCTGAGATTATAGGGGTGAGCCATGATGTGACCTTTCTGAGCCTCAGTTTCTTATGTGTAAAATGGGGCTAGAGATTCCTCCCAGGTACGCTGTCATAATAGGAACTGAATGAGATCATCCTCATACAGTGCCCAGCCCAGCAGCTGGCACTTCTGAATGTTTGCTGTTCTTATCAGTTGTCCATTAATTCGACAGGCATTATTGTACTCTCCTGTATGCAAGTGGCCAGAAAGATAAATGCCTCAGGCTCTTACAGTCTGATTGGGAGGCAACAGTCACAAATCTGACTCCCTGTGTCTGTGATAAATGCTGAGTAGAGATTTCTGAGTAAGAAAGAGAAAGCAGAAATTCTCACCAGTGAGAAGTCCATGCCCTTATCTTTATTTCCACTGATTCATTTTAATTGACAACGTGACTTTCTTCTTTTTTTTTTTTTTTGAGACAGTCTTGCTCTTCGTCCATGCTATAGTGCAGTGGCATGATCTCGGCTCACTGCAACCTCTGCCTCCCAGCTTCAGGCGATTCTCCTGCCTCAGCCTCATGAACAGCTGGGACTACAGGCGCATGCCACTATGCCCAGCTAATTGTTTGTATTTTTAGTAGAAACAGAGTTTCACCATGTTGGCTAGGCTGGTCTCAAACTCCTGACCTCAGATGATCAGTCTGCCTTGGCCTCCAAAATTGCTGGGATTATAGGTGTGAGCCACCTCGCCTGGCCAATAACATGACCATTTTGACCCATCTTTATCCTTTGTGTTTGTTTTTCCTTTTTTTTTTGAAACAAAGTATCTTTCTGTCACCTAGGCTGGAGTACAATGTCCTAATCTCAGCTCACTGCAACCTCCGCTTCCTGGGCTTAAGCAAGCTCCTGCCTCAGCTTCCAAAGTAGCTGGGAACTACAGGTGTGAGCCACCACGTCTGGCTAATTTTTTTTTTGTACTTTTAGCAGAGACAGGTTTTTGCTGTGTTGGGTAGGCTGGTCTTGAACTCCTGACATCAAGTGATCCACCTGCCTCGGCCTCCCAGAGTGTTGGGATTACAGGCATGAGCCACCTCGCCCAGCCTGTTTTAGTTTTTCTTAGAGAACCTCGATTTAGGCTGGGCACAGTGGCTCACACCTGTAATCCCAGCACTCTCGGAGGCAGAGATGGGCGGATCACCTGAAGTCAAGAGTTTGAGATCAGCCTGGTCAACATGGCGAAACCGCCTCTCTACTAAAAGTACAAAATTAGCTGGGCGTGGTGGTGCACACCTTTAATCCCAGCTATCCCAGCTACTCAGGAGGCTGAGGTAGGAGAATTGTTTTTTTATTTTTTTATTTTTTAAAAAAGACGGGGTTTCACCATGTTGCTCAGGTTGGTCTTGAACTCCCGACCTCAGGTGATCCGCCTGCCTTGGCCTCCAAAGTGCTTGGATTACAGGCGTGAGCCACCGCGCCCGGCCAGTAGGAGAATTGTTTGAACCTGGGAGGCAGAGGTTGCAGTGAGAGATCGCGCCATTGCACTCCAGCCTGGGCAACAGAGCGAGACTCTGTCTCAAAATAAATATATTTTTTTTTTTTTAAAGATGGGGTTTCACCATATTGGTCAGGCTGGTCTCGAACTCCTGACTTCAGGTGATCCGCCCACCTCAGCCTCTCAAAGTGCTGGGATTACAGGCATGAGCCACCATGCCCGGCAATAAATAAATTTTTAAAAATAAAAATACCCGGCCAGGCGCGGTGGCTCACGCCTGTAATCCTAGCACTTTGGGAGGCCGAGGTGGGTGGATCACCTGAGGTCAGGAGTTCAAGACCACCCTGGCCATCATGGTGAAACCCCATCTTAAAAAAAAAAAAAAAAAAAAAAAGGCCGGGAGTGGTGGCTCACGCCTGTAATCCTAGCACTTTGGGAGGCCGAGGTGAGTGGATCACCTGAGGTCAGGAGTTCAAGACCAGCCTGGCCATCATGGTGAAACCTCATCTTATTTTAAAAAAAATAATAAATAAATAAATAAATAAATAAAAATAAAAATAAAAATACAAAAATTAGCCTGGGTGCAGTGGTTCACACTTGTAATCCCAGCACTTTGGGAGGCCAAGGTGGTGGATCACCTGAGGTCAGGAATTTGAGACCAGCCTGACCAACATGGTGAGACCCCATCTTTACTAAAAATACAAAAAATAGCTGGGTGTGGTGGCAGGCGCCTGTAATCTCAGCCACTTGGGAGGCTGAGGCAGAAGAATCGCTTGAACCCAGGAGGCAGAGGTTGCAGTGAGCCGAGATGGTAGCTTGGGCTACAGAGTGAAACTCCGTCTCAAAAAAAAAAAAAAAGAAAAAGAAAAAATTGGGCCTCAGGGGAAGTGGGGAGAATGTTTGTTTGTTGAAGATGGACTCTGAAACATTGATTTTATTTGGGAAATGTGTTTACTCTTCTTTGAATCCCGTCTAGTGTGTTACTGAAATTTGTTCAGAGTGAAGTCTACTTTGACCTTTGACCCTCCCCCCCCACTTCCTGGCCAGATGTCTCAGGACTAGCAGGGAGGTGGCACTGTAATGGAAACAGCTCACCCCGAGGTCTGTCCTCTGCTCTGCTGGCTGAGAAATTTGCTTGTAACTTGCTCAGTATCACATAGGGCTGAGGTGTCTGGATAGAATTCTGGGTTATGGCCGGGCATGGTGGCTCACGCCTGTAATCCTAGCACTTTGAGAGGCCAAGGTGGGTGGATTGCCTGAGCTCAGGAGTTCCAGACCAGCCTCGGGAACCCAGTGAAACCCCGTCTCTACTACAAATACAAAAAATTAGCCAGGTGTGGTGGTGTGTGCCTGTAATCCCAGCTATTTAGGAGGCTGAGACAGGAGAATCGCTTGAACCTGGGAGGCGGAGGTTGCAGTGAGGTGAGATCACGCCATTGCACTCTAGCCTGGCAACAGAGTGAGACTCTGTCTCAAAAAAAAAACCAAATCTGGGTTATATCCACCACAGGAACATACTAGCCAGTGGTGGGAATGCTATGCATGGCAGCCAGGGTGTCTGGTGACCTAGACAGGCCTAGAGGGGTGTGTGTGTGTGTGTGTGTGTGTATGTATGAGAGTCAAGGTCTCGCTCTGTCACCCAGGCTGGCGTGCAGTGGCACCATCACAGCTCACTGCAGCCTTCATCTCCTGAGCTGAAGTGATCCTCCCACCTCAGCCTCCCAAGTTGCTGAGATGACAAGCTCTAACACTGCACCAAGCTCTAACAATGTTTGTGCAGGCCATGGCAAGAGCTGGCCTACCACTGAGGACAGGCACTCCAAAATGCCTCTTCTCCACGAGAGTCCGTGTCTGTCTCCCACACCAAAGCCAAATCCTCGGCCTTCCTAGCTCAACTTGGCCTTTTTTGTTTTTTTTTTCTGGTGTGATCTCTCTGCTCACCACAACCTCCGCCTCCCGGGTTCAAGCGATTCTCCTGCCTCATCTGGGAGTACGGGCATGTGCCACCGCTCCCGGTTAATTTTTTGTAGTTTTAGTAGAGACAGGGATTTCTCCATGTTGGTCAGGCTGGTCTCGAACTCCTGACCTCAAGTGATCTGCCCACCTCTGCCTCCCAAAGTGCTGGGATTACAGACGTGAGCCACGGCACCCGGCTCACAGCTTGGCCTTTCTTCATGTTTCACAGGACTATGCACTTGATGCAGCCCTGGCTTCTGCGTCGAAGTCACAGCCTGATTCCCTGATGGGACTTAGGTAGACACCTCCCAGTGTTTTCAGAGACTGACATCTTGCTCCCAGCAGATGGCTCACTACCTCACCCATTCTGGGAGATTCTTTTCATCGTTTCCTCTAGAGGGTTAACCTAGTTCTGGATTTGGGCCCTTTGCCCTTCTGTAATATTCACAATAACATCGTCTGGAATGTTGATAATAATATTGAGCCCATAGTGAGCCCAGATCTCAGGGCTGATATCCCACCAGGATGCACCTGTGGGCAGCACTGGTTGTTTACTACCAGTGTCTCTTCTTTTTTTTTTGAGATGGAGTCTCCTTCTGTTTCTCAGCCTGGAGTGCAATCCTGCAATCTCACCTCATCACAACCTCCACCTCCCAGGTTTAAGCAATTCTCCTCCTTCAGCCTCCTGAGTAGCTGGGATTACAGGCATTCACCACCACACCTGGCTAATTTTTTTTTTTTTTTTTTAAAGACGGGGTTTCACCATGTTGGTCAGGTTGGTCTTGAACTCCTTACCTCAGGTGATCCGCCCGTCTTGGCCTCCAAAGTGCTTGGATTATAGGCGTGAGCCACCACACCCAGCCTAATTTTTGTATTTTTAGCAGAGATGGGGTTTTGCCATGCTGGCCAGGCTGGTCTCAAACTCCTGGCCTCAAATGATCCACCTGCCTTGGCCTCCCAAAGTGCTGGATTTACAGGTCTGAGTCAACACATCCAGCCCTAGTGTCTATTCTGATTGGTTAGTGCTCATGACTTCTGTTGCATAACACTGTATTTTGAAAAACATTTTAATTAAACAATTAAAAAAAGGCTGGACATCATGGCTCACACCTGTAATCCCATCACTTTGGGAGACTGAGGTGGATGGATCACCTAAGGTCAGGAGTTTGAGATTAGCCTGGCCAACATAGTGAAACCCCATCTCTACTGAAAAATACAAAAATTAGCTGGGCATAGTGGTGGGTGCCTGTAATCCCAGCTACTAGGGAAGTTGAGGCAGGAGAATCACTTGAACCTAGGAGGCCAAGGTTTTGGTGAGCCGAGATTGTGCCACTGCACTTGAGCCTGGGTGACAGAGTGAGACTACATCTCAAAAAAAAAAAGACTGGGTGCAGTGGCTCACGCCTGTAATCCCCAGCACTTAGGGAGACCAAGGCAGGTGGATCACCTGAGGTTGGGAGTTCGAGACCAGCCTAACCAACATGGAGAAACCCCATCTCTTCTAAAAATACAAAAACTTAGCCATGTGCGGTGGTGGGCTCCTGTAATCACAGCTGCTTGGGAGGCTGAGGCAGGAGAATTGCTTGAATCCGGGAGGCAGAGGTTGAGGTGAGCTGAGATTGTGCCATTTCACTCCAGCCTGGGCAATAAGAGTGAAACTCTGGCTCAAAAAAAAAAAAAAAAAAAAAGGCCGGGTGTGGTGGCTCACGCCTGTAATCCCAGCACTTTGGGGGGCCGAGGCAGGTGGATCACCTGAGGTCAGGAGTTTGAAACCAGCCCGGCCAACATGGTGAAACCCTGTATATACTAAAAATACAAAAAATTAGCCGGGTGTGGTAGCGCATGCCTGTAATCCCAGCTACTCAGGAGGCTGAGGCAGGAGAATTGCTTAAACCTGAGAGATGGAGGTTGCAGTGAGCTGAGATTGCGCCACTGCACTCCAGCCTGGACAACAAGAGTGAAACTCTGTCTCAAAAAAAAAAAAAAAAAGAAAAAGTCAATTTTTATTTTTGATTTTGTTGAGACGCCGTTTAGCTCTGTCACCAGGCTCAAGTGATTTTCCCACCTCAGTCTCCTGAGTAACTGGGACTATAAGCATTCAACACGGTGCCTGGCTAATTTGTGTATTTTTTGTAGAGGCAGGGTTTCGCCATGTTGGCCAGGCTGATACTGAACTCCGGACCTCAGGCATTCTGCCTGCCTTGGCTTCCCAAAGTGCTGGGATTACAGGTGTGAGCCACTGTGCCTGAATACTGGTTGTTTTTTTTTTTAGTGGTGCAGTCTCGGCTCACTGCAATCTCTGCCCGCTGGGTTCAAGTGATTCTTCTGTCTCAGCCTTCCAAGTAGCTGGGATGACAGGTGCCCACCACCACACTCAGCTAATTTTTTTATTTTTAGTAGAGACGGGGTTTCACCATCTCGGCCAGGCTGGTCTTGAACTCCTGACCTCGTGATCTGCCTGCCTCAGCCTCCCAAAGTGCTGGGATTACAGGCATGAGCCACTGCACCCGGCCTCCAAATACTGTTTTTTTAAGGTCAGCTTCAGAGCTTACTGTATCAGAATTTTGTACAGATTGTTGCATTAAATCCTTACAAGCATACTGGGTGTTATTCCCATTTTTCAGATGAAGAAAAGAGGCAGAGATAAGGAACTCATCTGGATGTGAGAACTGGGGCTTGAACCTGGGTCTGTCCAACCCTGAGCCCATTTTTATTTTTTCTGAGACAGAGTTTCCTTCTTGTTGCCCAGGCTGGAGTGCAATGGCAGGATCTCGGCTCACTGCAACCTCCTCCTCCTGGGTTCAAGCGATTCTCCTTCCTCAGCCTCCCAAGTAGCTGAGACAACAGGCGTCTGTCACCACACCGGCTAATTTTGTGTGTGTGTGTGTGTGTGTTCTTAGTAGAGACGGGGATTTCACCATGTTGGCCAGGCTGGTCTTGAACTCCTGATCTCAGGTGATCCACCTGCCTCAGCCTCCCACAGTACTGGGATTACAGAAGTGAGCCACCATGCCTGGCCCCTGAGCCCATTTTCTCAGCCACTACTCTGTCTCCTGGACTGCTGCAGCCTCTGCTCTACTGGCCTCTGCTTACAAAAGCGTCAAGAGCTAAAAAGCTTAGCCTCTTGGTGAGGGACAGGAGGGGCAGCTGTTCTCTCAGACTCCAGTTCCTATGTGAAACACTCCCAGTTTGGAAGCCAGGCCAGGAACCAAAGCTTTTGGGAACCAGACTGACTCTTTGCCATCCATGCTGGGAGCAGATCCAGCCAGCTGTGCTTGGGGGCTGCTGGGGCCATTTGGTTTGGTCAGCAGTTACTCTTGGAACTTCCGTTATGTGCCAGGCATGACTCCAGGGGCAGGCAACGCTGATTCCCTCCTTCAGAGCGCCAGGAGCTTCTTGTTCCCCTCCAGCCTCATGTGCCTTTGCTCAGAGAATCCAGCCGCAGGTCTTGTCTGTCTTGGGTGCCCGTACTCTGTCCCTGAAGTTCCTGCCCCCTAGGTTGACAATCATCCTGTTGCTGGCCAGGAAGCATGTCCAGACTTACAAGATGCAGCTGACAGCTCAGGGCCAAGGCTATCTCACTGGCTGGAAAGGTGCTGGCTGGAGCTGTAGCTGCCCAGGCCTCAGGCCACCGGCAGTGGGCAAGTGGATTGAGACTAGCTGCAGGCTCGGAGCTTGGGAGGGAGAGCCCTGTGGGGCCCGTGATGCCTGGGCTATGGAGCCAAGCCCCCTCCTGACCCCTCTGCTTGGCCCCCTAGCTCAGTGCTAGGCAGAGAGAAGCTTATTGGGGGGGGGGAAGTGTGGCCAACATAGGAGGTGGCATGTCAGTAGGGATTTAATGGAGCCCAGGTTCCACCTCCGTGGGGGCAGGCACAACTCCCCCACATACCCCTCAGCAAAGGCCACCTGCCCTAAGCCTGCAGCCCATCTCCCCTCTCCTTCCTGGAGCCCTCTTGTCCCTGGTACTAGTGATGTCTGAGATGAACCTCTCCCTTTCTGCCCGCCCTCCATCCCACTGTGTGTATCCCCAGAACTGTAGCTTCCTGGATGAGAGCTAGCAGCTGCCAATGAGAAGGCCCCAGACCCTGGCTGCCTTACTATGTCCCTCCCTCTGCACCCTTTTCCAGATCATGCATGACCTTACCACCCCTTCAGGAGCTACAGCCTCACTGAAGGACCCCTCTTGCTTTCCCAGTAGGGGGTGACTGTAGGACCTCTTAGCTTTCTCCATGGGGAGGGGTCATGAGGTAGGAGGCAGGCTGGGCTCGGGCGGAGAGACCTCTGCTCAGAGAAGAAGGCTAGGAAGCCATGCTCTGGCCGGGTGCGGTGGCTTATGCCTGCAATCTCAGCACTTTGGGAGGCCAAGGCAGGCAGATCACCTGAGGTTGGGAGTTCAAGACCGGCCTGACCAACATGGAGAAACCCCGTCTCTACAAAAATACAAAAAATTAGCCGGGCGTGGTGGCACATGCCTGTAATCCCAGCTACTCAGAAGGCTGAGGCAGGAGAATCTCTTGAACCCAGAAGGCAGAGGTTGCAGTGAGCTGAGATCGCACCATTGCACTCTAGCCTGGGCAACAAGAGCGAAACTCCATCTCAAAAAAAAAAAAAAAAAGCGCTGCTCTTAGGTATGTGTGATCTGCAAGACTGGCCCCTGCTGGCCACCGGGGATAGTGCACAGGTGAAGACAACAGCACATGCTGGGGTGCATCCCAGAGAAGTCCTGTGACTCTGCTTGGAGGGAGACAGTGTCTGGTGGGATCACTGATAGCTAGGGGCTGCTGGGCCGTCAGCAGGACGACAGGGAGCAGGAGTCCTCGAGGGAAGGACAACATCCTCCAGCCCCTTCTCACAGCACAGCCCCTCACAATAGAGGCCTTGTGCAAGCTCCTCTGTGCATAAGCACAGAGCTGTCCCAGCTGCACCCACCGCGACCTGCAGCCTCCCTCATTCCCCAGACCTGCTGACAAAGGGATCAGGGAGGCAAAAGGCCAGCCTCCCAGCCCAAGAAGAGAGCACTCTACCTGACAGGGGCCTAGCCCTACTCCCCTTCTTCTAACCTTGCCTTGGAGGAGGAGGCTGGAAGTCCAGCTTTTATGCAGCGGTTGCTGGTCAGAAGCCAGGCCCAGCTTGATAGAGTGGTCCAGGCTAGTGATATCCTGTAATCAGGGCATCTCCCTGAGAATGCCCACAGGGGGCAGGCAGGAGCACCATAGGGGTGAGGGAAGGAAGAGGCTGTGAGGGCCCAGGCAAGGTGCAGCCAGCTCAGCCTCAGTGGAACTGATCAGTGCCTGGGGTGGGGCTGAAATGACTAAAACGCTCCCGCCCCAAGGGATGGGGAGAGGATACCCAGGGTAGGGGGCTCAAGGCTCTCATGCCCAGTGTACCACAGCACCCCCCTTAAGACAACTGCAGGCCGGGCGTGGTGGCTCACGCCTGTAATCCAAGCACATTGGAGGCCAAGGCGGGCGGATCACCTGAGGTCGGGAGTTCAATACCAGCCTGACCAACATGGTGAAACCCCATCTTTAAAAAAAAAAAAAAGACAACTGCAGAAGGGGTGAAAACTACCCACCTGGCCCTTCTCTATAGCGGGCTAGACTGGCCATAGGCCTGAGTCTGAATCTGAACACAGGCCAGGGCCATCTTGCAGAAACCACAGGACAAGCCCTTGTTTCCTGCTGATTGAATTGCAGACAGCTGACCAAGTTCCGCAGTGTTCTTCCCTCTACTGACGACCTACCTGAAGGTGATCCAGGAGAAAGGGACTGCCTTCCCAGGGCTGCCAGACCCCACCCTGACACCTGACACGAGGCGGTGCTTGCATGGAGCCAGGTAGGGGGAGCCGAGCAGCGGAGACCACTGTTGGGGAATCATCTAGTAAATCGATGAGTGGGAAACTTTTAATTTCCACTCCAGCCAGTCAGCTCGCAGGGCCTCTTCTTCCCCCTTGGCTGCTGGTTCCTAGGCCAGACCAGTGTTAGACCAGTGGGTCAGGTGCTGAAAGTACCCGAGGTCCTGATAGGTCTCTGGCTCCCAGAAATTCAAAAATTTGGAAACCAAGCCACCCCCGCTTGTCCTGAAGCCCTCAGCCTGTGTTCTCAGCAAGCTGGCTGGAAGACCACGTGTTCATGAAGTTGCAGGTCAGAAGCCAGGTCCACTCTTGATGAGGGAGCACCCGTTGCCCTTCGTTTCTCCTGTCTTTCTTTTCCCCCTCTCCTTTTCCCTGTGACATAGTTACACTTTGGATCGCTAGTTCTGGGTAAAACAGCCCTGCTTCATCCCAGAACTGACTGCTATGTGGACCAGATGACTGAAGTTTAAGGGACAAATTATGTCCCATTTTCAAATTGAAGGTGGTATAATTACAAAGTTGGTGGGTAAGCACTTTGACCTTACTTTCCTGAGACACGTCCCTATACAAATAAGATTCACTGGGTCCCCATTACACGTCACCCATGCTATGGGTAGGTAAAACCGCCTCAAAATTTGCCAAATTGGGACAGATGACAGTAAACAGAGGCACTATTAAATACACTCTGGCCAGGCACAGTGGCTCATGCCTGTAATCCTAGCACTTCGAGAGGTCGAGGTGGGAAAATTGTTTGAGCTGGAATTTGAGACCAACCTGGGCAACACAGTTAGACCCTGTCTCTAAAAAATAAATACACCACACCTGAGCAAACTGTCACTGAGGTCACATCAATCGGGACATTATTGAATATGCACGTCCCAGCCCCAACTGAATCAGAAGTCCATGCTTTTTGGACATTTCCCCCAGACTTTTGAAATAAAAACATTATCATTCGAATGAAAACCATTAACCAAATGAGAAAAATCTTAACTTCAAAAACTTTATTTTAGTCTCATCCATCAAGGACACAGGATACCTGAAACAGCTCCAACTTTTGCTTTTCTCTGCTCCCTTGCCCTTCCCATACAGGCAGCTTCCTACAACCAAAAGCTATCTTTGCCTTCTGGGTTGAGTGCTCAAAGTAAAAATATGCAAGTCGTTCCTTCTATGCCAGCCTGCAGACTGCGGGAGGTTTATTAGTGTCGCCAACTTGGGTTGTCCCAGGTAGTTAACAAGCTAACTCATCACCGCAGCTAGGTTTCTGTACTCATTTCCAGACACTCCCAGATGCTCCAGAGAATAGTACATTCCAACGTCTGATCTTAAGCTCCTTCTAAAGCAGGGAGCACTTTGAGGAACCGTTCCAGAGCTAACCTAGAAAACCTGTTCATTATGTTGTATTCTTTGTAGACCTTCATGATCAAGACCTGAAAGATACCTACTCTACCTTCCCTCTCAAATCTTACATTTGAAATTAATCCAAACATTTTAGAACTGTTTTAATGGGCAGAACTTTAAGCAGTTACTATCTTCAACCGCAGAATGCTGACTGCTGGCTCTCACGCGGTCTTGCTGACATTCACATACTATCTTTACTAGCGGCCAACATTGCACAAGGAAACTAGCTTCATACTGAAAAACTGGTTTAGACTAAGTTCTACATCTGTGGACTTCTATACCACTGTAACGGGGGTGAGGGGTTCTTAGTCCACACTGCAAATACAGCATTATGGCATTTAAATGAAGCAGCTGTTCACATGCTTTTTACAGCTTCTTTGTAAATAAAAGGTTCCTTTGTCTAACCAACTAAAACCTGAAATTATCTAAGCTCATACATTAGTATACAAGGATCTAGATACTAGGATGTGTGAAAGCTTGGTACATTCAATTTAGGTTTTTGACACTTAGTTGGATAAACAAGTTTATTTGTAAATTTAGTCAACATACATAATTGACCTAAAAACTTCAATAGAAGGATAAATTTTAAAACCACTTGAAAGGCCATCTCTGTAAGTGATTTTCTCAGGACAGTAACCAGATGTAACCTAACCCAATACCATCTTAACCGGCAGAGGTTCAGTGGGCTGGAGCTTTGTGCCTCTCCCCCACACCAGGTTTTTATAATACAAATACCGCAAAAACAAAAACAAAAACACACACACACTTCGGTATTGTTTCCTCTTAGCAGAGGAAAAACTCAACCTAGTTAAGAGACCACAACACAATGAAAAGCTGCACTAATTCAGAATATTAGTTAACAGATGCTGCTGGTGTGAATAACTCGTATTTCATTCTAGAGCCCTTATAAATAAAATCCCCCGTTAGTGTTTGCATTATCAGCTAGAGGGTTAGTTCACATGTGGTAGAATGAGGACTTATGCAAGGTATAAATGCGCATAGCATTTTACTACTACGAAAACAAGTGCAGTCAGAAGAAAACCAACTGGACTCTAAATTACACACACCTTAATGACAAGACTCCCCACCACTTGTGAATGTAAAACATTTAATTTAAAAATGTTGACACTACAATATATAAAATAGCTATTATAAATGCACATAGTGTATTCTATAGCTGCCAGGTTTACTTTTTTTTTTTTTTTTAAAGGAAACTAAGTTACACTGTGGTTAAGACTTGTATCTTCACCCTTGAAAAAGCCCACATTCTATCACAGTGATGTATGGTCAGACTTAACAGCCCCAATTGTTGAACACTTGGATCAAGTCATAACCAGTTTTATTGCAAAAGGACCCTGTACACATTTATCAACTCTAGTACCTTAATAGCTACCCAACAAGTCATTAACATACAGAAACATGCATCATGAGAAGCAAGAAATATCACCCATCCCTTCTGCATATTAGCAACTTGTCACTCCTGAGCAACAGTGCTCACACCACTGAGGTCTGTGAACAGTCACTTTTCGCATTCATCCTGAGTGAAAGATGGAATGACTTAAGTACAAATGCAACATATTATAAACAATTTCTTACAAAAAAAGTCACAAATTAAACCAAAGTATTTTACAGAATTTACTACAAAACGCCATAAAAACTGCCTTCGCTTAAGCTCTCTCCCCCGTATCCGGCGAGCCAACTGGATGTCTTTGGGCATGATGGTGACTCTTAGCGTGGATGGCACACAGGTTAGTATCTTCGAACAGCCCCCACCAGGTACGCTTCACTAGCCTCCTGTTGAGAACAACAGCCACACTATTAACGTCCCTCGGAGAGCGGAAACTGCCCAGCCCTTCCCCCGGCCCCAGGTCTTGTCTTTGTCTCTCTACCTGCAGGGCACCGATGGCAGCGCTCTGAAACCTCAGGTCGGTTTTGAAATCCTGCGCGATCTCCCTCACCAACCTCTGGAAAGGCAGCTTCCGGATGAGCAGTTCAGTCGACTTCTGGTAACGACGAATCTCTCGAAGCGCTACGGTCCCTGGCCTGCAGCGAACAGGGAATGGGTGAGCGGGCGCCGCCGCACAAAGCCGGCCGCCGTCGTGCCATTGTTTCCCCACCCGGCCTACCTGTAGCGATGAGGTTTCTTCACCCCACCGGTAGAGGGGGCGCTTTTCCTGGCGGCTTTCGTGGCCAGTTGTTTGCGGGGGGCTCTCCCCCCCAGTGGATTTACGAGCAGTCTGCTTGGTTCGGGCCATTTTCTTTCACCTACAAAAGACACCCGGAAATAAGGCGGCCGCGCTCTCCCGAGTTGCCCCAGGTCGTCCCCCGGGGCTGCGAGGGGAAGCAACAGGCCCCGGCCTCTCCGCCTGGACTCCCGCCTCCCCGCGCCCCAGCTCGCGGCGGCAGATGGCCGAGGGCCGCCACCTCCTCCCCCTCCCCTAATGACTCAGGCTGCGAGGAGCGGCAGCCTCCCTCGGGAAAGGGGGGGGCGCGGGGAGGAGTCACTTCCCTCCCTCGACGGGCGGAGGCCCGACTGCCCGGAACCCAGCGTCGAGCCCTCTGAGTCACCGCCGGGAAGAAGGCGGGGACGCGGTTCCGGAACCAAACCCCAAAGGGAAACCTCCCGGCCCCATACCGGACCCGACTCCAGTGGCCCCAGCAGCCCCGCCGCTCGGCTTCCAACGGTCGCGGCCCGCGGCGCTAACGGCTGGCAGAACCTGAAATCGCGGGTAAACCCACGAACGCTTACCCAATGCCGAAGTTTTAGGCCACTTCTCCGACCACTCCGCCGCTTCCGCTACCCAAGGAAGAGCCGCAGTCAACAAGCAAAGAAACGACACCGCCCGAACGAACGACCAAACCGCTCTGCGCTCCAAGCCCCCGCGACGCCTCCGTTTTTATACCCACGCTTCACGCTGCGTCTCTGCGTCATAAAACCCTTATTTGCATACACCAACGACTTTTTCTATTGGTGGGCGCTTTCGCCGACGCGCTGACATCCCCCACACAAAGGCCGTGCTTCGGCTCTGTTCCTTGATTGGTGCATATCTAGGCCGCTGATTGGCTGTTAAAGTGGCCTAATGATTGGCTAGATGCAAAGAGGAATGGACGAATCAGAGTTTAGCACTAAGCGGCTCTTCTGATTGGATAAAATGGAGCTATGTTTGGATCCTTCCCTTGGTTCCAAAGCTCTACAATAGAAAGTCAATGCAAATGAATTGCACTGGTCTCTATTAGGATGAGCAGGACTCTAAACTTACAGGCATCAAGCGAAAGTAATGCACGCGGAGAGGCTACTTTAACAAAATTTTTGTAAATATTTTCCGATGTAAAATAAAATGTGTTCCCTGGATTATTTACTTTTCATAATGTTTAGATCGTTAAGTATGTAGTGTGAGAATTAGAATCCTGTAAATCATGTTATATTATCAAGTATTTCATATATCATGCACATACATTTTTAACCAAAAGCAGATTCTTTGGTTGGGTGGGGAAGGGATTAATAATAGATACAAACAAACATGTTAATAAATTATTTTAGAGGAACTGTTTCGTAAGTTTTTAAGCTGTCACAAAATATTTTGTGATTTCAATATGCTTAAACAAAAAGTAACCTACTAAGCAACATGTTACTTGACTCGTAATTCAACTGAATGAAATGATTACAGCCAGAAAGGAAATAGTCCTACTATAGCATTTGCATGTCTATAAAGAATAAACGAAAGATAATGAAACTAAATATGTGCCCTTTTATTTAATAGCACATCCTGACAGGTATTACTTCTGAAGAAAAATGACAAATGTGTAAACATGCTAATCCCTACCTTTGCCTAAGTAAATGTCTTGGATGTTCCTCATTTGCCTCAAGTATATAAAATACCAAAGCAGGCTTAAGGTTAAGACTAGCCAAGCAAAGCCCAGAAAATTGAAATAGAGCCTTGGACATCGTACTTATAGTTCTGATGCTTGGTTCAACAAATATTCTATACCATTAAAAAAAAAAAAGTAGCAGAAACAGGTATATATAGGTTTCAACTAAGATAATTTTTTTCTTTTTTTTTTTGATGCAGAGTTTTGCTCTTGTTGCCCGCACTGGAATGCAATGCCATGTTTTCGGCTCACTGAAACTTCCGCCTCCCGGGTTCAAGCAATTCTCCTGCCTCAGCCACACAAGTAGTTGGGATTACAGACATGAGCTACCACTCCCGACCTCAGGTGATCCGTCCGCCTCGGCCTCCCAAAGTGCTGGGATTACAGGCCTGAGCCACCTCGCCCGGCCAAGATAATTTTTTTTTTTAAAGCAGGGTCTTGCCCCGTCACCCAGGCTAGAGTCCAGTGGTGTGGGGACCACAGCTCACTGCAGCCTTGACCTCCTAGACTCAAGCAATCCTTCTGCCTCAGCCTCCCACAGTGATAGGATTACAGGTATGAGCCACCACGCCTGGCCATCAGAGAATTACAATACATAAGTACAAATATTAGTATCTCAATATTTACTTGCCACACCAATGGTCAACTATCAAACAGTGAGAAAAAAATGCACAATTTGTAAAAGTAGCTCATCTTCATCTCAATCTCTGGTACCAAATTCCTATTATTATTTCAGCCTTCTTAATCTTTTTTTTTTTTTTTTAAAAAGACGGGGTTTCACCATGTTGGTCAGGCTGGTCTTGAACTCCCGACCTCAGGTGATCCGCCCGCCTTGGCCTCCCAAAGTGCTTGGATTACAGGCGTGAGCCACCACGCCCGGCCAATCTTTTTTTTTTTTTAAGACGGGGTTTCACCATGTTGGTCAGGCTGGTCTTGAACTACTGACCTCAGGTGATCCGCCCACCTTGGCCTTCAAAGTGCTTGGATTACAGGCGTGAGCCACCACACCCGGCCTCAGCCTTCTTAATCTTAACATGCACGTTATTTAATCATCATATACCTAAATTTACCGTTATAACCAACTTTGATTTCTGCCTTTTACTCAAAATTTGAGGTAGGGAAAAATTACATGATTTTATTCATGCCATGCTGAGAAGAGAAACCTAGGAATTCTCATACTTTGTTCTAGACCTGTATTAGGTTAAGAAACGGGACTGTTTAAACACATATGAGGCTGTCAAATTCTCTGGGATGCAACCAGAAAAATCACTTGTCATCTTTTTTTTTTTTTTTTGACTGCTCAAATGGCCTGGAGGAGGAATGGGCTTCTAAATTGGTCCCCGATTTGTGCTCCACGATTTTTCTAGGTGATACAGAACCTTGTCATTTCCATGCCTCCCTGTGGATGGATATTTTCTTTCCAGTTTTGCTAATTATTAGAAACTAAAGCCACCTGGAGAAAAAAAAGTATGGATTTACATTTACCCATTTAAGGATGATTAGTGAAATCGGCTGGCTCTCTACTTGGTAGTCACGCAAGTATGTTTCACTTTTTCCAAATTGGTACAAGGGAGGAACAACAAGCAACACAGGAAATGAGGAAGAACCAAAAATATCTATATAATGAAAACAATAGAAAAAAAAACCCAATAGCAAATGCGATGTAGCCTGTAGGCTACTGTCCTGGTTCCTCTTCTGTCAACAACTTGCTGAGTAATTTTTTGCAAGTTTCTTAACTTCTCTGGGTTTCGGTTTCCTCTTTGTAAATTAAGCAGCTTGGATGATATCACCTCCCAATTCTACCAATACATACTTATTCTGAAGCTCATAGCATACATTTTATTATTTAAAATTTAGTGCTGTGAACTCTATTTCTTTTTTTTCAACTTCATTAAAAATTTTTTTTTTTATTTTAAGACGGGTTTTACCATATCGGTCAGGCTGGTTTCAGACTCCTGATCTCAGGTGATCTGCCCGCCTCAGCCTCCCAAAGTTCTGGGATTATAGGCGTGAGCCATCGCGCCTGGATTTTTTTTTTTTCTTTTTTTTTTTTTTTGAGACGGAGTCTCACTCTTGTCACCCAGGCTGGAGTGTAATGGGGCTCGGTCTTGGCTCATTGCAACCTGTCTCCCGAGTTCAAGAGATTCTCCTGCCTCAGCCTCCTGAGTAGCTGGGCCTACAGGCACGTGCCACCACAACCGGCTAATTTTTGTATTTTTAGTAGAAATGGGGTTTCACTATGTTGGCCAGGCTGGTCTCGAATTCATGACCTCGTGATCTGCCCGCCTCAGACTCCCAAAGTGCTGGGATTAGATGTGTGAGCCACCGCGCCCAGCCAGCTCTTATTTTTCAAGTCAGATCACACTTAAGTATTTTGAGGCTAACATATAAACCAATTAATTTGCATTTAATCATAGGATTAAAGCAATATACTACAACTTTTGTCCTTTTGTAATTTTTCATTTTCAAACGCCCCTAGTGGCTAAACGATTTAGCCTGTTTAGGAAATACCAGTTTCTCAGCTCCGTAATTTGGCTTCTGATGTGAAGGAACTTGGAGCTAAATTAGCACATGTCACTCAAACATTAACGATTTTCCATTAGCCCCGCCATCCTTCACCCCTAAGGTTATTTGGAATGTGTTTCTTTAATGAGATAATCATTTGCTAATGTAATCCCATCTAAGAAAATATAAATCAAAACCAGTAGATCTGAAATAGATTCAGTATGAAAAACAAAGTTAAATGCCAACTGTTCAAGTATCAATGGAGAACATTCTAAAACTCACAGAAACAATTGCCTAGGTCTGGGGCATCTGGCTTATTTTACAAAGTTAACAACTTTGCTTGACAGGTGGGAAGCTGAGAGGGGGAAAGGTAATGTCCCAAGTAAAAAGGCTGACGTCCAGGAGAAGAAAACTAGAGCGGATAACACACGGGCACGCCCTACTCAAAGCTAGGCCTTTCCTCTGGACACCGTGATGCTTCTCAACGTTCCTGCAACTTGTCAATGTACCTCAGAGACTATTCAAGGCGGAGATTAAATTCGTCCTTGGCCCTTAATGTACTGGAAACAAGTTGGTCAGGCCAGGTGTCGAGCTGAGAAGGCACACAAGCCGTGGATTCCAGGTGTCGAGGATGATAAAGGTAAATGAAGCGCCTCGTTAAAGGCGCGAGAATTGGAGTGCGTGGTGTAGCTCCTCCTTAGCAAAGCGTTCTCAGTGCCTCTCAGGTTAGACCTGCCACAGGGATGAAGGGGTTGCTGGCGGACTGCAGGTTCCTGGAGCACAGGGCCCAGAACTAAGAACCGACAATACAGATTCTTAAGCCCTGCTTGGAGGCGCTGCTCTGAGTTGGCATTAGGACCGACCCAAGCTGTGCTAAGTATAAAGGCAAGGTGGTTATGACACTGTTGGCAGTGTATTTATACTCGGAATTCTTTCGCAGAAGTCGCTAGGGCCTCCCTAGCTCTGGGCCTCTTCTCCAGGAGCTCCAGTTTCATGGAAAGGCTTCCCTATGAAACTGAAAACGCGCTGGTAAGGAGAAACGCGACCGGACTGCAATTCCCAGAAGCCGTCGCAGGCCCTCAGCATCCGGGATATTGGCAGCAAGGATCACTGGGTATCGTGGTCCCGCGCTTTGCCAGCAACCCTCTGCCGACGGTAAAATTCCGAGCCGGATACAGAACCACAACTCCCAGCAACCCTTGCTGCCGTGTGGGGGGGTCTTCACGTTCTCGTGGCGCGGCGCAGGCGCACTGGGTCCTCGGCGCGGACCGCGCAGACTGAATAATAAAAGGGGAGCGGCGAAGAGGCAGGAAGACAGGACCATGTCGAAGGGCCCCGGGCCCGGCGGCTCCGCAGCTTCCTCGGCGCCCCCGGCCGCTACCGCTCAGGTGCTGCAGGCACAGCCCGAGAAACCGCAGCACTACACGTACGTAGAGCCCCCGCCGCGCGCGCACGCCTGACGTCAGCGGCCAGCGTGAGTCACGCGCGCAGGGAGAGCGCGAGGCGGCCTCTTCCTCCCCCCTTCCTCCTCCGGCCCGGCCCAGACCGGTTCCAACCTGCTAGGGCCGGTCCCAACTGCCTACAACTGCCACCAACCTCTGGTCGGGCTGTGGGGCGGGAAACTCGGTCCTGGCCGCCGAGTGGGGAAGGCGGGAGCTCGGGATGTGGAGTGCAGTCTCCCCCAGGCCAGGCCTTCGAGGCCTAACTGTTCCTCAGACCATAAAACCGCAGTAGTAGGCTCCTTTGGGGCAGTGAGAAGTCCAAGACACAACCAAGACGAGTTCCGTGGGCCCCAGCCCCAGAACCCACCTGTGAATGATGATTAGCTTGAAGTCCTGTCAGGAGATTCCGTGCAATTTGCACAGGATGCCTTTTGTGTCCCCAAGGCTCGTAGGTTGTCCACGAGGGCCACCCTTGCGTGAATTCACAGTCGACGTAGATAAACATGCAAAGATGAAAACGTGTTGGTGCGTGCCCATGACCGTTCCCCTCGCGGGCTGTGCGGAGCCCGAGTCTGGGAGCCCGAAGGTGATGGGTTCCGAGTATGTCTGCAGGCTCAGCAGAAATGTGGCATTAGAGGGAACCCCAAATACTGACACTACAAGAGCCCAGCAGGATGGGAAAACCTCTTCCTGGAAGTCTGCATCTGTGTGCTTTTAGGTCGCTGTCTTCGTTCCTTTCAAGCCACCTTAAGCATTCCCTAGAGTTAGGTGATGGGGAAGAAAGATGAATAAGGGGCGGTTTCTCCTGTTAAGCAAAATGTTGCTTTCCATTTTCCCTGTTGCTCTGTGAATGCCTTTCATCCCCATGTGCTTCTGAGTGATGTTCATGTTTAAAAGGATCCCCCACCTGCGAGAGGTTTTGGAACCTGGGGGGATTGAACAGCAGCTTGGTAAGTTGTTCAGTGAACGAAGAGCATAATCATCTGCTGGAGTGGAAAGAACTCAAAGTAGACAGGAGGAACTCTGGCTTGTTATAGAAGTAAGACCTTGGGAAACTGTTCAGCGATTGGGGAGCATTGGTTATAGGAAGTGTATGGTTTCTTTGTGGGATTCTCTGTTGTTGGCTGAAATAATTTAAGCTTCTTGACTACAGTTTGACACGTTAACTGTTCCTTCTAGGATATGGACATTGCTTTCCTGGTCCTTTCTTACTGGAGATCTTTGGCAATCTTTCCATTGGTTTTGGTGAGATGTTTGTAGCTCAGAGACTACTGATCAGTTGAATGGTGTAGTCTTGATTTTCAAATCCACAAACGCCACATAATTGGACCTTCTTTATTATCTTGGTTTTGGTGAGATGTTCGTAGCTCGAAGACTGCTGATCAAGTTGAATGGTGTAGTCTTGATTTTCGAATCCGGAAACGTCACATAATTGGACCTTCTCTATAATCTCTGGTTGCTTAGATAACTGTTTTTAGTAAAATAAACACATTTTGAGTCATGACAGTCTTGGTTTCAGCAACCTGTGTTTCTGTGTTGTGCTGTCATTGAGCTTAGTATGGAATCTGTATTAGAAAGACCTTATTCTGAACTGACAGGTGAAACAAGTGAACAGCTGAGTGAATGTCGGTATCTGAGTCTGTCCTCTTGATGCTGATTTCTTTAAAACCTGCCTTTCCATTCCTTGTGGGTAAGTACGGAGTAATGGGCTTAGAGCCAAGGAAATCAACAGGAGTAGGTGAAATACCCAGGCTTGATGGGAGGTTGTAGATGTTCTTATCTCTTTGTCTGTTCATATGTATGTGTGTTTGTGTGTGTGTGTGTGTGTGTGTGTGTATTTTTTTGAGACAGAGTCTCACTCTCTTGCCCAGGCTGGAGTGCAGTGGAGTGATCTTGGCTCACTGCAACTTCTGCCTCCTGGGTTCAAGCAATTCTCCTGCCTCAGCTTCCTGAGCAGCTGGGGATTACAGGAACGCGCCACCACACCTAGCTAATTTTTGTATTTTTAGTACAAATGGGGTTTCACCATGTTGGTCAGGCTGGTCTCGAACTCCTGACTTTGTGATCCACCTGCCTCGGCCTCCCAAAGTGCTGGGATTACAGGCGTGAGCCACTGCACCCGGCCGTGTTTTTATATTTTTATCTCCAAAAATCAGAAGTAGAAATCAGTTGTCTTTCTTGCTAGACTAGGTATTCAGAAGCTGTGATGACCTGGAAAACTTCATCCCCTACTCATCCTAGGGCTGAGGTGCAGGGAGCATGAGGACACATATGATGGAACTAGCACACTTGGTAGCTCTAATTATAATATATATATATATATATATATATATATATATATATATATATATATTTAAGATAAGGTCTCTGTCATCCAGGCTGGAGTGCAATGTGATGATCTTAGTTCACTGCAGCCTTGACCTCCCTGGGTCAAGTGATCCTCCCACCTCAGCCTCCTGAGTAGCAGGGACTACAGGCGCACCTGGATACATATTTTTGGTATTTTTGTAGAGATGGGGTTTTGCCATGTTGCCCAGGCTGGTCTTGAACTCCTGTGATCAAGCAGGAGTAAGCAATGTACTGATGGGCCTTGGCCTCCTAAAGTGCTGGGGAGGCCGCCATACCCAGCTTTTTTTTCTGTCTTAAAAGAGACATGGGCAGGACATGGTTACTCACGCCTGTAGTCCCAGCACGTTGAGCAGCTGAGGTGGGTGGATCACTTGAGGTCAGGAGTTTGAGACCAACCTGGCCAACATGGAAACCCTGTCTCTACTAAAAATACAAAAATTACGCGGACCAGGTGGCATGTGCCTGTAGTCCCAGCTACTCGGGAGGCTGAGGCAAGAGAATTGCTTGCACCCAGGAGGTGGAGGTTGCAGTGAGCCAAGATTATGCCACTGCACTCCAGACGGAGTGAGACTGTCCAAAAAAAAACCGCCGTGATCTCACTATGTTACCCAGGCTGAACTTGAACCCCTGGGCTCAAGCAGTCCTGCCTTAGCCTCCTGAGTAGCTGGGACTACTGGCACATGCCACCATACCTGGTTTTTTACCCCCCCCTCCCCGTAAGGTGAATTCATTTATTGCTCTTGGGAGTTAGGGGACAGGAATATTTTGATTTTGATTTTAGTATATTTGCTATAAAAATTTGAGCTGCTTGGGAGCTAAGCAGTGGGTACACATGTACATACAGAGTGGAATAATAATTGATAACTGCAACCTTCTCCCGGGTTCAAGCGATTCTCCTGCCTCAGCTTCCCAAGTAGCTGGGACTACAGGCACGTGCCACCATGGCTGGCTAATTTTTATATTTTTAGTAGAGACAGGGTTTCACTATGTTGGCCAGGCTGGTGTCAAACTCCTGACCTCGTGATCTGCTCACCTTGGCTTCCTAAAGTGTTGGGATTACAGGCGTGAGCCACCATGCCCGGATGGCTATCAGATTTTTTACCTTTTTAAACTTTTTTTGTTTTGTTTTGTTTTGAGACAGGATCTTCTCTGTCACCCATGCTTGCGTGCAGTGGTGTGACCTCAGGTGTGAGCCACCTCACCTGGCCTTTATTATACGTTAATTAATTTTGTATATTTTTATACCTGATGCTATTTGAAATTACGTAACATGCTGTAGTCTTTGCAATAATCCAGAGACACTTGTGTGATAATTGAGTCTCACTCACCATCATGGCAATCTTGGCAAACACAGTTGAAAACACCAAAAGCAAAAATTGCCTTCCCATTGGTTTCCCTTTCTTGTCCTTTATTCTTGTGCTGAAATTAAAGTTCTTAGAATTTGAGCCCTCCTTTTCCTAAACCAAGAGGATTATTTATAACATAGTTGGAAGGATAGTTTTGTTGGTATTTTTTTTTTTCTAAACTCTTGAATAATCTTGCTTTAAGGGAAACTTTGGAATAATCCTTTCAGCAAATTGATGTAGCAGGCACTTCTGCTGGACTTAAGGAATCCAACCCTTTTAGAAAACAGTACGTCAAAAGTTCCTCTATTGTACAGCTCCAAGTATTTGCTTAGTGGTCAGTAAAACAATAACGTTTATGTGTTGATATTCTTCCAATACAAGAACCATGTGACCTCCTTTTACTGGACAGTTTGTCTTTGCATTTGACAAAGAATGAATTTCATCCAGCTTTATTTGTAATAATATACTGTCTTGTATATTAGAAGAGTTTTATAAAAACATTTAAGAATGAGAACTTTTGTAGCAATCACATCTCAAAATGTATCTACAAGTTTAGCTACCTTTTGGCTTTTTGCTGTATAACAGTTAAACTATTGAAAGTGTATAGTTGAGCCGAGCGTGGTAGCTCATGCCTGTAATCCCAGCACTTTGGGAGGCCGAGGCAGGTGGATCACGAGGTCAAGAGATCGAGACCATCTGGCCAACATGGTGAAACCCGGTCTCTACTAAAAATACAAAAAAATTAGCCGGGTGTGGTGGCACGCACCTGTGGTCCCAACTACTCGGGAGGCTGAGGCGGAAGAATCGCTTGAACCCAGGAGGCGGAGGTTGCAGTGAGCCGAGATTGCGCCACAGCACTCCAGCCTGGCGACAGAGCAAGACTCCGTCTCAAAAAAAAAAAAAAAAGTGTGTAGTTGAAAGGTCACAGAAAACCACCATCTGAAATATCCAGCTGGGTGTAGTAGCTCATGACTATAATCCCAACTCTTTGGGAGGCTGAGGCAGGAGGATTATGTGAGCCCAGGAGTTCGAGACCAGCCTGGGCAACATAGCAAGACCTCCTCTCTACTAAAAATTGAAAAAATGAGCCAGGTATAGTGGTGTGTGCCTGTGGTCCTGGATACTCAGGAGGCTGAGGTAGGAGGATCCCTGAGCCCAGGAGACTGAGGCTGCAGTGAACCAAGATTGTGCTACTACTGCACTGCAGCCTGGGTGACGGAGCAAGACACTGTCTCAAAAATAAATAAGTAAATGGCTGGGCGCAGTGGCTCACGCCTGTAATATCAACCTTTGGGAGTCTGAGGTGGGCGGAACACTTGAGATCAGGAGTTCAGGACTAGCCTGGCCGCGGTGGCAAGACCCCATCTCTACTAAAAATACAAAAATTAGCTGGGCGTGGTGGCACATACCTGTAATCCCAGCTGTTGAGAGGCTGAGACAGGAGAATCACTTGATCTCAGGAGGTGGGGGCTGCAGTGAGCTGAGATCATGCTGCTGCACTCCAGCCTGGGCCACAGAGCTAGACTCTGGCTTGAAAAAATAAAAATAAATAAATATTGGCCGGGTGCGGTGGCTCACGCCTGTAATCCAAGCACTTTGGAGGCCAAGGCGGGTGGATCACCTGAGGTCGGGAGTTCAAGACCAGCCTGATCAACATGGTGAAACCCCGTCTTTAAAAAAAAAATAAAAATATAAATAAATAAATAAATAAATAAATAAATATTAAACTATCCAAGTTTCTGACCTCATTGTTTTGACCCCTTAAGAGGAAGTATACCTCACAGACAAATCATGTTTTCATTCATTCTTTCTACTGTGATCACTGCAGCCAGTTCTCAGACTTCTTAATGCCCTCGTGTTAAAGGAAAATGAAATTCTAGTTTAGTGAAGGTTTGTAGGAGTTTTTTGGCCACTTGGTGATTTGTTATAGGTAGATAGAGAATAAATACTTTATAGCCTCATCTATCTACGCATCATTTAAATTTAGGACTGGTTTTCTGGGCATCTAATTAAACAAAATAATGTAGTAATACTTTCATAGATAACTATTTTCCGGCAGTTTTGTCAGTTTATGTATTATATAAATGTCAGTCATTTCACTTGATTGCATCTGATTGTATTTTGGAGAATCCTGGAAATGAACATGTATTTAAGTCATTATTGCGAATTGCACTGAATTAGTGGAGTACTACTTGTTTCACAACAGAAGTCATTGGAAGTGTTACTAAGCAACCTCAGACGAGAACAAGTTAAATCACCAGTAAACATTTCTGGATCTTATTGTTTGTCAAGTAGAACTAATTTCTTGCAGAACAGAAATTAGGAGCTCATTGTAGCCTTTACTTAATCCACAAAATCCCCCGTTAACAAGTGTTAAGTGCCCTTGCTAAGGGTAGATTCTTAAACTTAACACCTAGTTGATATTTGCTATTATCTAAATTATTAATTAAAGTCAAGATTTGCTTAATGGTTAAGTTTTTTTGTTTTAATCCAGCTATGTTAGATACTAAAGGAGGCTCCCCACAACCCATATGCATCTGCTTTGACTGGTGGTTTCTATCATCCTACAAAGACTGTGACTTATTGGTGAGGGCAGCTGGACAACTCTGAGAGCAACTTAGAGAAATCCATCTTGGGCACACTCTATAAAGGAGCTCCTTCTCTGCAAATAGCACCCCAGATAAGTGCACAAAAGCAAGATACCCTCGTGGACCTACACATCCTCCCGCTTTTCAACACCCTGATGCCTGAAGGTGAGGTCTTTTTCCTGTATGTCTTAGAAGCCATGAGTACGCTTAGGTCACTGGAGTCTCGCAGCCACCTGAGCAGCACACATCTGCAGGCTTTCCTGCCAGACCTTTGCCTAAAGGTCATCTTTCTCCTGAGGGAGAGACTCCAGGCCAAGAGTGATGACAGTAAGATTGCATTTAAAGCTGCATTACATTCAATAGTGGACTGGTCTAGTGATTATTTTCCCAAACTGGGTAATATTTGCTCAGTGATTAAGTTTTTTGTTTTTGTTTTTAATCCAGCTATGGTTGATACTAAAGGAGGTTTTCCCACTATCCATATGCATCTTCTGTGTTTTGAAATTGCAACTATGGACAGTTATGGCTAATCCTAGTAGATTGTCTTCCCTTCTTTTAACATCTTGGATGAATTTGGGGCACACTAATTGTTATATAAAGATGGATGTTGAATGTAAGTTTCTCTGCCATTCTTAGCCAACATATAAAAATTACATTCGCCTAATTGCTAACAATGCCGAGAATTTAGGCTTATTATCCCTCTGGACAATGTAGCTTCTTGTTTTCTTCTTTTTCGTTGTTTTTTCTTCTTTTTTTGTTTTATTTATTTTTTCTTTGCTTCTTGTTTTCTTACTATATAGATACTCTATAGATTCACCCTAGCCAATCTTAAAATACCTGCGTAGGCAACGGAGATACCTGTGGAGAAGTGCACGGGATAATAGGTACAGGGGTTATTTTGGGGCGATGGAAATTTTCTGGAATTAGATATAGTGAAGGTTACATAACATGGGTGAATACACTAAAAACCACTGAAATGTACACTTAAAAGTGATGAGTTTGTGTGCTGTCTGAATTATATCTCAAATTTTTTAAAAGTTAGTAAAAAAACTGAGTCCCTCTGTCATAGAGAGGGCTTCAAGCACATGGCCTATTGCCAAGGCTCAGCAGCCACGGTTCAGTGTGGGAAAGCCTGTGGTTTGCACAAAGCTCCTTGGTGCCCTTTTCCCAGCTTTCTCAGTGGCTTAGTCCCTGTGTATCTATTCTAGGTGAATGCCCCCATGTTATAAGCCTGTGGAGGTGCTTTTTGAGATAAGAAATATGTCTTTAAAAAACAAGTTTGAGACTCCTAGGTGTTGGTAATTATACTTTACCTTGTCTCCAACTTGATAACCATTCCAGGGAACAAGCAGATTTTTACCAATGCTTTCATAAAATGAATCATGTTTACTTCTTGGGGTGAGTGGGAGGTGGAAGAGAAGGTTGCTGTCTTGCTGAAATGTAATCCAGTTGCTTCTTCAGGTATTGTGATTGTTTTAAGTTTCGCATGGGCATTTCTTTAAGGACAGGCCATGTGTTTTAGGCATTTAAAATTATATCAATGGCTATACTATATTAGTTCAAGTAATCACAACAAACTTTTCACTATTTCTCTATAAAATCCCTCAACTTTCACCCCTTTTTTCTTTGCCAGTGTGTAGAATTTGACAGCAGTATCAAGAGCTGAGGAGGACAAGATGGAAAGGAGTCTAGCAACTTAAAAATCTCACAGCATTCTCTGTGAGGTGACCTTTTTTCCTGTTGGTGGCTCAATTTATTTAGGACATAAAGAAGATACTGAGGCCTGTGACAGCCTGTTCAATAAGACGTATCTGAACTTATTGAACTGGTTCCTCCTCTTCCTTATTTTTTATTCATAGTTTGCTTCTCATGTGCATAAGTTGACTCACTTGTTTTCTGTTAGCATTTAAAACACCATATGGCCACCGTAAGTCCTGACAAAATGACTTCTAATGATGAGGAAGGTCCATGTCCCACATTCCTCTGAAATTTTGGCCTATTCACAGATCTACCCCCACACAAGAGAAGTAGTTGTGTTCTGTAAGGAAAATGTTGATAAAAGCCTTTAGCATGTTTTGTGACTAAAAAAACCTTTAGGTGTTTTGTGACTTAGAAATTTTAATAGTCGTTCTTATATCTAAGCATTTATTAATTTTGGTAAGAACCTTACTATGTCTTTTTGATGTCACTTTTACTGTAAAGAAGTGCCAGGCATTTGGTGGCCTGCCACTTTAGGATTTGTGTGAATCCGACCATCTAAATATAATATAAATTAGAGACTAGTACTTGTATTTTCTGATTAAAAACAAACTAACCTCTGTTTCACTATTGAAGTAAGAGTACTTTAGAATCAATACAAAAAATATATATTAAATATCCAGTTGAGTATGCTAAAGTGAACATTTCTGTTTTATTTCAGTAACTTATTTTATGGTATTGTAGTCATGGCCTGTCCGAAACTCTCCAACATATTCTGAACAGCTTTCAGAGAGTCACTGAGGTTTATTTGCTGCTACTCTTGTATTTTCCTTTAACTCAGTTAAGAAATGCTTAGTTAACGGTCACCATGGTGGTTAAGAGTACTGACCCCAGGGTCACATCACCTGCATTTGAGGCCCAGCTCTCTCAGTTACTAGCTGTAAGATCTTGGGCAGTGACTTACCTCTTTATCAGTTTCCTGAGAGTAGGAAGACTACCTGTCTCGTGGGGTTGTTAAGAGGATGAAATAAATGAGTTAATTTATGTAAAGTGCTTAAAGCAGTGCTTGGCACTTAGGACAGTGTAGATACTGTTCTCAACCATTATTTGAACAGGGCCCTAGTCACTGCTTTCAGTTGCATTGCTCCTCGCTTCAACAGCCCTGACCGAATGCCTTCTTTAGCTGCATCCACTCTGAAATAGGTTCTTCAGTTCCTAGGGCACGCACGGGGCAGCCGCATCTTCAGAGACAGTCCTCTCTTCCACGTCCACTTGAATTCTTATTTCATTCTCCAGTCTTTGTAGCGCCTCCATCAGACTGCTTGTATCTTACTTGATGGATGTGTGTTCTAAACTGACCCACTCAGTTTAGGGCCAAATACTTTGTTGTACAGAAAACAATGTACAAAGAACATGTTTAAACATATTACTAAAGTATCATAAAACTGGAGGTTTTCCAGGCTAGCTACATACAGAAAAACTATAGTTTTTTTGTTTTGTTTTCGAGACGGGGTCTTGCTCTGTTGCCTAGGCTGGAGTGCAGTGGCGTGATCTTGGCTCACCGCAACCTTCGCCTCTTGGGTTCAAGCGATTCTAGTGCCTCAGCTTCCCAAGTAGCTGGGGTTACAGGCACATGCCACCACGCCCAGCTAATTTTTGTGTTTTTAGTAGAGACGGGGTTTCACCGTGTTGGCCAGGCTGGTCTCAAACTTCTGACCTCAAGTAATCTGCCCGTCTTGGCCTTCCACAGTGCTGGGATTACAGGCGTGAGCCACCATGCCTGGCCAGAAAAACTTTGAACAAAGTCAAAGTATTCTCTGATTTGGGGAAGAATGAATGGGAGTTTTTAGTAGTCTCGAATATTCTCTGACACAAGTGATGTGAGTGACCCTTACATGAACCTTCCTCAGTTTTACCAGTTCTAGGCCCCATAGGGTAAGGGGACAATTATAGAAAGAAGGGACTTAGGGACACACAGGACTAGTTGCATACTCTTTCTGGCTGTCGTTAGTTCTTGGGGCCAGGGCAGCTCACAGGTGTCAGAATGTTCCCAGTGAGCCCCACTGAAAAGTGGGCTGAAATAATTGGCCAGTGATTGGCTCCCCCACCGTAAACACTGACTTGCTTGAGTGCCCATAGCACTTGAACTGTGGGTTGTCTGTGTGCGTGTGTGCATAGATGTCGTAGGGAGTTTCATTGCATCTAGGAGCTTCATAGTGGCCATAAAATCATACTGTATTTACTCTGACTAAAGGCCAGTGTGGGATCAAAGACTACCTTAAAGGTTCAGACACACTTAGAAATTCACTAGATACTTATTTTATTTGCCTGAATAATACTCCCTGAGCTTGCTTTTTCTGCCAGAGAGAATGTTCTGAATCAGGACCCCTTTAGAAGATTTGGAACTCACATCTCTATAGCTGTGTAGTGTGTCAGATCCATCCAAATATTTACCTACCACCAATTATAGCTTTATTTGGCCTTATTTTTTTATTTTATTTTTTTTATTTTTATAAGACGGGGTTTCACCATGTTGGTCAGGCTGGTCTTGAACTCCCAACCTCAGGTGATCCACCCGTCTCGGCCTCCCAGAGTGCTGGGATTACAGGCGTGAGCCACCGCGCCTGGCCGGCCTTAAATTTTTAAAGCTTTTTTTTTTTTTTTTTCTTTTTTGGAGATACGGTCTGGCTGTGTCACCCAGGCTGGAATGCAGTAACATAATCAAAGCTCACTGCAGCCTTGAACTCCTGGGCTCAAATGATCTTCTCACTTCAGCCTCCTAAGTAGCTAGGACTGCATGCATGTACCACACCTGACTAATTTTTTATTTTTTAAGTTGTTTTGTGAAGTTGGGTCTTACTGTGTTGCCAGGCTGGTCTCGAACTTCTGGCCTCAAGCAGTCCTCCCGCCTCTGCTTCCAAAAGTGCTGAGCCTGAGACACCACACCCAGCCTAAACTAAAAGCCATTTTTAGTAACTCCCACCAATGTGGTTACTGTTACAAAGTTGTATGGTTTCTGGGGCATGTTTGGTGTCAGAATATGTATGTATATCCTTATAAATATCAAATGTAGAACTGATAGTAGTTTACCCATCAGATTTTCAAAAATAAGGAAAGATTTTTAGCAGCTTGTAAGAAATATATGCATACTCATATATACATATAAATCTAGAATTCTAATCTACAGCCCATATGCTTTTACAGTATTCTCTTGGAAGGTAAAACATTTTATTCTCAAACTTAAAGAATAAGTTTGTTGATAAGCCATGAATTATGACCACAGTGACTACGTTTCTTTTTAGGAGTTACATGTTGGGGAAGGAAAGAAGTAGCTAGCAGGGTTAACATGGAAAACAGGAGATTACAGAGAAGGGTCATTTGAGCCTCTGGTCACTACAAATAATCGTCAACAGTGACTGGGGATTTTTGGTGCTGGTTGCAGAATCCTATCTTACTGTGGTTAGATTTCAGTAAAGAATGTTTGAGATCAGGACCACGTCTGGCTTTTTAAGGTTCCATATTCATGTTAAAGCTTATGTATGTTTGTTTTTTGTTTTCATTTTTGAGACGGAGTTTCACTCTGTCTCCCAGACTGGAGTGAGGTGGTGCGATCTTGGCTCTGCAGCCTCTGCTTCCCAGGCTCAAGCAGTTCTCTGCTTTCGCCTGCTGAGTAGCTGGGACTACAGGCATGTGCCACCACACCCAGGTAATTTTTGTATTTTTTGTAGAGACGGGATTTCGCCGTGTTGGCCAGGCTGGTCTCGAACTCCTTACCTTAGGTGATCCACCTGCTTCGGCCTCTCAAAGTGCTGGATTACAGGCGTGAGCCATGGCTCCTGGCTGAATCCTTCCTTTAATTTTGGATCAGGGTTGGGTGCGGTGGCTCATGCCTGTAATCTCAGCACTTTGGGAGGCTGAAGCGGGCAGATCGCTTAAGGTCAGGAGTTTGAGACTAGCCTGGCTAACATGGTGGAAACCCTGTCTCTACTAAAAATACAAAAATTAGCTGGGCATGGTGGTGCACACCTATAATCCTAGCTATTTGGGAGCCTGAGGCATGAGATTTGCTCGAACCTGGGGGATGGAGGTTGCAGTGAGCTGAGATTGTGCCACTGTACTTCAGCCTGGACAACAGAGACTGTGTCTCAAAAAGAAAAAGGATCAGGATATATTCCCTGTCGAGTTGTCATTAACAGTTTGTTTTTTGAGATGGAGTCTTGCTCTGTCGCCCAGGCTGGAGCAACCTCCGCCTCCTGCATTCAAGCTATTCTCTTGCCTCAGCCTTCCCAGTAGCTGGGATTACAGTCATGTGCCATCACACTCTGCTAATTTTTTTTTTTTTTATACAGAGTTTTCTCTTGTTGCCTAGGCTGGAGTGCAGTGGTGCAATCTCGGCTCACCACAACCTCTGTCTCCCGGGTTGAAGTGATTCTCCCACCTCAGCCTCCCGAGCAGCTGGGATTATAGACGTGCGCCACCACATCTGGCTAATTTTTTGTATTTTTGGTAGAGATGGGGTTTCACCATGTTGGTCTCAATCTCTGCCCACCTCAGCCTCCCAAAGTGCTGGGATTACAGGCATGAGCCACTGCGCCTGGCCTAATTTTCATATTTTTAATAGAGATAGGGTTTTGCCATGTTGGCCAGGCTGGTCTCAAACTCCTGACCTCAGGTGATCTGCCCATCTCGGCCTCCCAAAGCGCTGGGGTTATAGGCATGCACCACCACACCACACCTCATCTAATTTTTTGTATTTTTAGTAGAGACGGGATTTTGCCATGTTGATTAGGCTGATCTCAAACTCCTGGTCTCAGGTGATCCACCTGCCTCAGCCTCCAAAAGTGCTGGGATTACAGGCATGAACCACCACGCCTGGTCAGTACCCAGCTTCTGCTAGTAGTCATCATGATACCCACTGGTTGTTGGAGGAAATAGAAACAGCAATTAATCTGTAGTGACTGTTCATGCATGGTGGCTCATGCCTGTAATCCCAGCACTTTGGGAGGCTAAAGCGGGTGGATTGCTTGAAGTAAGGAGTTAGAGACTAGCCTGGGCAACATGGCGAAACCTCATGTTAGCTAGGTGGGGTGGCAGGTGCCTGTAGTCCCAGCTACTCAGGAGGCTGAGGTAGGAGGATTACTTGAGCCTAGGAGGCTGCAGTGACCTGTAATTGTACCACAGCACTCCAGCCTGGGTGATAGAATGAGACCCTTTTTCAAAAAAATTAACCTGTAATGATCTCTGCACATTCCCAGCACCAGTGGCAAAGAGGAGCCCCATGCCAGCAATCCGCTTGGTTGCTTTTCTATTCTGTGTGTGAGGCAGCAGATCTCAATTTTAGTTTACAGGTGAGGAACAAAGCTGAGCAGACAGGATGTGGAAGAGAGAGTTTACTGATTTAACTGCCAGGAGAAGCGTCTAAGTCAGAGGCTGGAGTTGCTTCTCTGTGTTTTATTAGGTTTGTGCAGAGCTGCTTTGTACCACGCTTGTACCACTTGGGATGCTCTTTGCTTTTCCTTTCACTTTCACACGTCTTGAACAACTGCTGTGGGTCAGCTCTGTGCAGGGGTACAAAGATGATAGATGTGGCAGAGTACAAACAGAATCCACTGTGGTAGCTGTACCAGGTATATTCACATAGTACAGTAGGAACATGGAAGAGGGGGCAGGCAGGGCCAGGGAACCCTCAGGGTGATCTAGACCCAGGGAACAACATGATCAAAAGTATGGAGATGTAAGGGTGTGATGTGATGGGGCATACCAACTGTTTAGAGCTGAGGTCACTTGTAATCCCAGCACTTAGCAGAGGCCAGAGAATGGCTTGAGCCCAGGAGTTGGAGACCTGCTTAGGCAATATAGGGAGACCCCTTTCTTCACAAAAAGGAAAAAAAAGACAAAAACCCAAGTGTAGAGCAGAGGTCAGCAAACTGGCCTGCATGCCAAATCCAGCTGCTGCCTGCTTTTATAGGGCCCACAAGCTAAAGAATTGTTTTCACTTTCTTTTGAGGCAGGTTTCAGTCTATCCTCCTGGCTGGAGCACAGTGGCACGATCTTGGTTCACTACATCCTTGATCTCCCAGGCTCAAAGAATCCTCCTGCCTCAGCCTCCTGAGTAGCTGGGACTATAAGTGTGCACTACCACACCCAGATAATTTTTGTACTTTTTTGTAGAGAGAGGGTTTCGCCATGTTGCCCAGGCTGGTCTCAAACTCCTGAGCTGAAGCAATCCACCTGCTTTGGCCTCCCACAGTGCTGGGATTACAGGCATGAGCCACTGTGCCTGTCCTTCACATTTTTTAATGGTTGGAAAAAAAATGATATTTTATGATGTGATGATTATATGAATTTCAAAGAGTCCCGAAAAAATCTTCCACTGAACCTGCACTCATTTGTTTCTGTTGACCTGGCTACTTGTGCTCTTCAGCTACGGAGTCGAGTAGTTGCAACAGGAGACTGATACATGTGATGCTCATTGCTTTACATTGCTACATGTATCAGCATAGCACACTTTATATATTCTTCATTACCAGTACATACTTCTTATATCAGAAGAAAAGAGGAAGAGAAAAATTCACTTCAAACATTACACTTTTTATTTTTTTATTTTAAGAGATGGGGTCAAAAAATAAAAAGAGATGGATTCTCGCTATGTTGCCCAGGCTGGAGTGCAGTGGCTATTCACAGGCATGATCCCATTACTGATCAGCATGGGAGTTTTGACCTGCTCCGTTTCCGACCTAGGCCAGTTCACCACTCCTTAGGCAACCTGGTGGTCCCCCCGATCCTGGGAGGTCACCATATTGATCCCAAACTTAGTGTGGACACTCGATTGGCATAGCGCACTACAGCCCAGAACTCCGGGGCTCAAGTGATCCTCCCACCGCAGCCTCCCGAGTAGCTGGGACTGCAGGCACATGTCACCGCTCCTGGCCAAACATTACGCTTTTAAGGTTCGGTGGCACATGGATGATTTTGTTAACATATTTGATGGCAAAGCATCTAATAAAGATAGCTGTGACTGGGCGTGGTGGCTTATGCTTATCATCCCAGCATTTTGGGAAGCTGAGGCAGGAGGACACCTTGAGCCCAGGAGTTGAGGTTGCAATGAGCTATGATCACACTGCTGCCTGCAGCCTGGGTGACAGAGCGAGACCCTGTCTCTTTATTTAAAAAAGAAAAAAGGAAATACTCCTTTAAAAATTTTTTTTCTTTTTCTTCTTTTTTTTTTTTTTTTTTTTTTTTGAGACAGAGTCTTGCTCTGTTGCCCAGGCTAGAGTACAATGGTGTGCTCTCATCTCATTGCAACCTCAGCTTCCAAGGTTCAGGTGATTCGCATGCCTCAGCCACTTAAGTAGTTCGGATTATAGGTGTGAGCCACCATGCCTGGATCATTTTTTGTACTTTTAGTAGAGATGGGTTTCTCCACGTTGGCCAGGCTGGTCTCAAACTCCTGACCCCAAGTGATTCACCTGCTTGGCCTTCCAAAGTGCTGGGATTATAGGCGTGAGCCACTTCGCTCAATCTAAAATTTTTTTATTTTTTATTTTTTAATAGAGATGGGGTTTCTCCATGTTGGCCAGGCTGGTCTCAAATCCTGACCTCAGGTGATCCGCCCACTTTGGCCTCCCAAAGTGCTGGGATTACAGGCGTGAGCCACCGCGCCCGGCCCCAACCTAAAATTTTTTTTCTGACCATTGCTTTCTTATGAGTTGGGAATATTGTTATAAGTGCTTGGTCTGATAATGGTGATGCATTCTTTCAGTACAGACGTCTTTTTTTTTTTTTTTTTTTTTTTTTGAGACAGCATCTCACTCTGTCACCCAGGCTGGAGTACAGTGGTGCAACCATAGCTCACTGCAGCCTTAAACTCTTGGGTTTACTGATCCTGTCACTTCAGCTTCCCAACTAGCTGGGACTACAGGCGCGTGCCTGGCTTAGTTTTCTAAAAATGTTTTAGAGATGGGGTCTTGCTATGTTGCCCTCAAACTCCTGGGCTCAAGTGATCCTCCCCACCTCCGTTTCCTGAGTTGCTGGGATTACGGGCATGAGCCACTGCATGGAGCTAGGAATATTTCTTACAGCAGAATTTCTTCACAAAAATGAAAACGAGGCTACAACTGAATCAGGTTTCTGCGTGGCTCATTTGTTAGCTAGGCAAGGAAAGCCATTTCCTGATGTTGAGTTAATTAAATTGTGTTTGATTGCAGCAGCTGGAGAAGTGCGTCTAGAGAAAACACACTTTTGTTTCAGAGTGTTAGCTTTTCAGCAAGAATAGTGTCCTGTTGAGGATGTTAGGAGCAACATCAGTAGTCAATTAAAAAAGGCTGATTTTGTGTGGTTTTTCCTGGCTATTGATGAGTCCACAGCTAGTTACTGTTACTGTTTAGTTTTTACCTATTCGTGGAGTTGATGCCAGGTTTGAAGTGAGTATAGAATTAGCTTCTATGAATAGTTTGAAACAACTGCAGGTGAGAATATTTTCAAAAAAGCTAAGAAAACACTAATTCAGTACAACCTAAAGTGTAATTCTGCTAGTATCTGTTACAGCTGGTGGTGGTAAAAATATGTGTACGGCAGAAACGTATTTAATTGGATAAATTTACAAAGCTTGTGAAAATGTAGGGTGGTTTATTCATTGTATTATTCATCAGCAGGTACTTTGCGGAAAATATTTTAATTTATCATGTGTTATTGAACTCTTAGCAGCAGTGATTTTACTTGGTTTTGTGAATCATCAGTTCCATGAATTTTTGTCAGAAATAGAAGCTGAATATTTTGATGTGCCCTGCTACACAGTAGTTTGATGGCTTAGCAGTGGTAGTTTTCTTTTAATTTTTTGAGCTCAGGGCTGAGATTGAGAATTTTCTGAATGAGAAGAATTGCTCTCAACCACTGCTATTGAATGCTGAATGGCTTTGGAAATTAGCTTTTGCTGCGGATTAGGTAATGTTTGTTAATAAATTCAACCTAAAATTACAAAGCAAAACAGTGCTTATGCAAACCTTGTGCTGCAGTGAAGTCATTTTGGTGACAGCTAATGTTTAAATCATTATGCCATGTTAAGCTGCCTTGTATACTTCTCTGCTGTCAAAAGTGAAAACAACGGCAGGCTCTCCATTCCTACACACATGTTGCAAATGCAGGCTATAGTTCTATCAGGGATTTTGCATCTTGATATGAATGCAAAGGAAATGGCTCTATTTTGAAATCCACTGGATGGGTGTGGTGGCTTACACCTGTAATCCCAGCGCTTTGGGAGGCCAAGGTGGGCAGATCAGTTGAAGTCAGGAGTTCAAGACCAGCCTGGCCAACATGGTGAAACCCCATCTCTACCAAAAAATAAAAAAATTAGCCGGGTGTGGTGGTATATGCCTATAATCCCAGCTATTTGGGAGGCTGAGGCAGGAAAATCACTTGAACGTAGGAGGCAGAGGTTGCAGTGAGCTGAAGCTGAGATTGCGCTGCTGCACTCCCGCCTGGGCAATAGTGAGACTCCATCTAAAAAAATAAAACTAAATCCATTAAACTGTGCAGCTGAGTTTACGACAAACCTTCAAATGAAAGTGATTAATAGAATTCTGGCCAGGTGTGGTGGATCACCTGAGGTCAGGAGTTTAAGACCAGCCTGGCCAACGTGGTGAAACCCTGTCTCTACTAAAAAAATACAAAAATTAGCCAGGTGTGGTGGCAGGCACCTGTAATCCCAGCTACTCAGGAGACTGGAGCAGGGAGAATCTCTTGAACCTGGGAGGCAGAAGTTGTAGTAAGCCGAGACTGTGACATTGCGCTCCAGCCTAGGCACCCGAGTGAGACTCCGTCTCAAAAAAAAAAAAAATAGAATTCTATAATTGTCATCTAAAAGATGGATATCCTAAATAAAAATTATATGCTTGAGCCTGGGCAACACAGCAAAACCCTGTCTCTACAAAAAATACAAAAATTAGCTAGGCGTAGTGGCGCATGCATGCTTGTACCAGCTACTTGGGAGGCTGAGGTGGAAGGGTCATCTGAGCCCAGGAGGTTGAGGCTGCAGTGAGCTGTGATTGTGCCACTGCACTCCAGCTTGGGTGACAGAGTAAGACTGTCTCTAAAAGGAAAAACAAAAAACCTATATGCTTGTGGGAATGTTATTAACATTTAGCAATATCTGTGTATGCAAAAAGATAATCAAAGATGAAACACATAAAATCTCCTTACAGGCGAGGTGTGGTGGTTCACACCTGTAATCCCATCACTTCAGCAGGTCAAAGCAGGGGAGGATTACTTGAGCTCAGGAGTTCAAGATCAGCCTCGGCAATATAGTGAGACCTTATCTGTACTAAAAAAAAATTTAGCTGGGCATGGGGGCACGAGCCTCTAGGCCCAGCTACTGCAAAGCCTGAGCTGGGAGGATCACTTGAGCTCAGGAGGTCAAGTCTGCAGTGAGCCCTGCTTGAGCTGCACTCCAGCCTGGGCAACAAAGTGAGCCCCTGTCTAAAAATAAAAATAAAAATAGGCTGGGCGAGATGGCTGATGCCTGTAATACCAGCACTTTCAGAAGCCTTGAGGCAGGCAGATTACCTGAGGTTGGGAATTCAAGAGCAGCCTGACAAATATGGAGAAAGCCCATCTCAACTAAAAATACAAAATTAGCTGGGTGTGGTGGTGCATTCCTGTAATCCCAGCTACTTAGGAGGCTGAGGCAGGGGAATGGGTTGAACCTGGGAAGGTGGAGGTTCTGGTGAGCCAAGATTGTGCCATTGTACTCCAGCCTGGGCAACAAGAGTGAAACTCCGTCTCAAAAAAAAAAAAAAAAAAAAAAAAAGTTTGCTGACCCTGCCGTAGAGTGTATTTTGTTGTTGGGGGAGAGGGGAGGTTAGTGGCAGCAGGGAAGGTAGAGTCAGCTTGACGCTAAGCACTCTTCTAGAAGCAATGGGGAACTAGATGTAAATTGAAATTCTGCTTTCTCCCTATCACCTCTAAATTTACACACCAGTTTTTTTGGCAGTCATTTCTAGTACTTTTCTGTTTATTCAGTGTATTCAAATTCTAACACTCCTCGGAAAAGAGTGAAAATGATAAATCTGATAAATCACTGATAAATCTATTAAGTTAAACAACTTGGGACAGGATTTAAACATTATCTGGAAACAGCTGATAGCAATTTAGCTCTTGGTTTTAACATCTCCTTAAGGGTGATGTAATTTATCTAATTTATCATTAATCCCTTACTCGTTACCACTGCAGGTTTAGTGGGGCAAGTGATCGAATTTAGATTTCATGTAGCCTGACTTTTGTCGTTTATAATTTTTTTTTTTTTCCTTGAGATGGAGTTTCGCTCTTGTCACCCAGGCTGGAGTGCAGTGACACGATCTTGGCTCACTGCAAGCTCTGCCTCCTGGGTCAAGCGATTCTCCTGCCTCAGCCTCCCCAGTAGCTGGGATTACAGGTGCCCACCACCATGCCCAGTGAATTTGTGTATTGTTAGTAGAGATGGGTTTTGCCTTGTTGGCCAAGCTAGTCTCGAACTCCTGACCTCAGGTGATTGACCCGCCTTGGCCTCCCAAAGTGCTGGGATTACAGGTATGAACCACCGTACTCAGCCTTAATTTTTTTAATTATAATTTTTTTTTTTTGAGAGAGTCTTGCTCTGTTGCCCAGGCTGGAATGGAGTTCAGTGGCTTGAGCACGGCTTACTGCAGCCTCAACCTTCTGGGCCCAAGCCACTGCACTGCAGCCTGGGTAACAGAACGAGACTCCATCTCAAAAAAGTGCTTTATAAAACATTAGAGGGCTGGGTATGTGCCACTATGCCCAGCTAATTTATTTTATTTTATTTTTTGAGCTGTGGTCTCACTCTGTCGCCCAGGCTAGAGTGCAGTGGTGCCATCTCTGCCCACAGCAACCTCTGCCACCTGGGTTCAAGTGATTTTCCTGCCTCAGGCTCCCACATAGCTGGGATTACAGGCACCTGCCACTTCGCCTGGCTAATTTTTGTAGTTTTTACTAGAGATGGGGTTTCACCATCTTTGCCAGGGTGGTCTTGAACTCCTGACCTCGTTATGCACCCACCTCAGCCTCCCAAAGTGTTCGGATTACAGGTGTGAGCCACTGTGTCCAACCAATTCTTTCTGTATTTTTAGTAGAGATGGGATTTCACCATGTTGGCCAGTCTGGTCTTGAACTCCTGACCTCAGGTGATCCGCCCACCTCAGCCTCCCAAAGTGCTAGGATTACAGGCATGAGCCACCATGCCTGACTGGAAACAGGTAATTTGTTTAGGATAAATATGTCCCATGCAATATTTGGGACTTACTTAGGCTAAAATATTATTCATTGCTAATATGAGATTCCATTTAACTGGGTGTTCCATCCTTAATCTGCCCATTCTTTTTTTTTTTTTTTTTTTTTTTAAATGGAGTCTCCCTCTGTCGCCAGGCTTGAGTGCAGTGGCGCTATCTTGGCTCACTGCAACCTCCACCTCCTATGTTTAAGTGATTCTCCTGCCTCAGCCTCCTGAGTAGCTGTGACTACAGGTGCGTGCCACCATGCCCAGCTAATTTTTGTATTTTTAGTAGAGACGGGGTTTCACCATGTTGAATCTGCCCATTCTAACCATGCCTCAGCTATTCTGTGTTTCTGGTCCTGGTCTTGGTCCTTTTTCAGGAAAGTTCCTTCTCTCACATTTTCTGTTACGTCCTGAGGTAGTCTCTTTGTGGGTCCAAAAAAGACAGGAAGCAGATGGTCCTAGCAGTTAGAGGAATGGGTATCTCAGCTCAGTGCTAGGCTTGGTATCTGTGTGCAGCAGGAGAGTACAGCTTTCTGTTTAACCAGGCAGTAAAGGAGAAGAAGAAGGACCTTTGCTTTGAATGCCAAAGGGACCAGGAGAGCACATCAGACCATCGGGAGCCTTCCAGGTTTCTGCCTGGTATCTTCAGGATGTACCTGGGGCCCAGAGATGAAATTTGCAGTTTGCCTCCTGCACCTCACCTCATCCTCCTCTTCTCTCTCCAGTTCCCTTCCTATTCCACACACATCCACAAAGGAACTGGGAGCTCTTAGAACCAGACACATTCTGACTCCAAGCTCATGCTGTTCCTGTGCCTAAAACACCCTGAAATTCTTCATCCACTAGTACCTCTCCCTTCTCCCTTCCTACTTCCTGCATCCCAGCCTGGGTCAAGGATCCTTCTTTTGGAAGGATGTCTCTGGAGGTACCTGAGGAATTCCACACGGAGCAGTGCCCACTCTTTGTCCAAGGCCCCTGAGCAAACCTACTTCATAATCCTTTCCACACTCAATTCCCCTGTTATGTGTCTCTCCCATGAAAACATGAGCTTCCTAAGGACAGGGACCTGCCCCTTCCTCAGGGTCCTCACTGCTTAGCACCGTGCCTGCACCTAAGGTTCCCAGTAAATGTGTGCTTAATAAACAGCAGGACTCTGAAGGCTTCACTGCCCCTTAACCTATTTGTGCTTCTTATGGAGCATCCAGCTGCCTGCCCCCAGGCCTGCGGTGCATATACCTAGACACTTCACGCTTTAAGGCTGGGAGGATTTTTCATTTGTATTAAAGAAAACCTGTCTGTGGTTTACGCCTGTAATCCCAGCACTTTGGGAGGCCGAGGCAGGTGGCTCACTTGAGGCCAGAAGTTTAAAACCAGCTTGGCCAACATGGCGAAATCCCATCTCTACTAAAAACACAAAAACTAGCTGGGCGTGGTGGTGGGTGCCTGTAATCCCAGCTACTCAGGAAGCCGTGGCAGGAGAATTGCTTGAACCAAGGAGGTGGAGGTTGCAATAAGCAGCAAGTGCACTACTGCATGCCAGCCTGGGCAACAGAGGGAGACTGTCTACAAAAAAAAAAAAAAAGGAAAACCTGTCTGAAAGGTCTCTGCCCTGGACCTGCCTGCCCCCACACCTTCATTATGGCCAGACTGGAAAGGCCCTGAGTGTCTTGGCATAAGCCAGAGACATGGGCTAGACCCTTTGGCCTTTGTTCCATGTGCTTGGATCCAGGCTCTCTGCTTGGAACCCAGGCAGTCGTTTCAGGTCAGGCTGCTGTTCCCTTCACACTTCTTTCTGCATACGATCTCCGAGCCTCTGGCACCATCCTCGGCGGCTTCGATGCCCTGTCCCAAACCATTTGTTGCTTACATTGTCAGGCTCAAGAGACTAAAGAGAACTATACTAACTGCCTGTCCTTCCCAGTGCTTGGGGGTGGGGGGCCCAGTCTAGGAGACCCCCAACCTGGACACAGGTAGCGAACAAAAACCCAGATGGACAGTGTGTCCTGTAAGGGGGTGAGTGGGTCTGGGGCCTTCTGCTGGATGGGATGTGGGAGAAGAGATTTGGGAGTGTCTTGGCCATTACACATGCAGGGCGGAGGAGAGAGACCAGTGAAGGTTGGGAGGGAAGTGGCCAAAGGAGACAGCTTCATGCCCCAGGACATAAATAGCCCAGCTGCTGCAGGTACTCAGGTACAGTGACACTACTGGGGACAGAACAGGCTGGAGCAGCAGGGGGTGGGTGGGAGGGTCTCTACAGAACGTCAGTATGAGCTTCCCCAAGCACAGATCTAGGTAGTGCTAGGAAATGTCTGGGCAAAGGCAGGCAGAGGACGGTAGTTACTGAGTCAGTAATCCCAAGGGATGCCTCGTGACCTGGGCTTTCAGCTTCAGAGCTGAAAAGCCTAAGTGCTTATCTGCAGATTCTCCCCCTCAGCCCACAGCTCCAGCTCATAGTACAGGTGAGGCCTGCAACAACGGCAGGTGGACCTGAAGAGCAGAGGCCTGTAGAGTTTGGGAGAGGCGCCTCATGCTCTTGTTTGCAGTCCTTTGCCTGTGATTAGTGGTTTGGCTTGGGAAACCTTGGAGAGGGCTCAGAGAACCAAGCTGCTGATGAACGCCACAGCGGGTCAACACGGCAGACGGCTGACAGCTGAGGGCCCTGTGGTCTGTGGTTCCTGCCTTTGAGGCTCACGTGGGATTTGGGTATGAGTTTGGATCCTAGAGCTGAGGTGCAGCCTTACAGCTCTGGGTCTCTCCGGGTGTCCCAGTGGCAGTAGCACCCCAGGGCAGGGCCCTCAGGGGACTTGGTGGCAAACTGGGAACTGGAGACTTCACTCTCTGCTCCCGGCCTGCCCCACACGGGGCTCTCTCTGCAGGTACCTGAAGGAATTCCGCACGGAGCAGTGCCCACTCTTTGTGCAACACAAATGCACGCAGCATCGGCCCTACACCTGCTTCCACTGGCACTTCGTGAATCAGCGGCGCCGCCGGTCCATCCGCCGTCGGGACGGCACCTTCAATTACAGCCCTGACGTCTACTGCACCAAGTACGACGAGGCTACAGGCCTCTGCCCGGAGGGCGACGAGTGAGTGACCCAGCCTGTCCTCAGAGGAGCCCCATGTCTCCTTCTGGGTCAGATGCCCTCAGGGTAGGCTGGGCAGATTCGGGGAAGCCAGCCAGAGGTTGCTTTTAGAGGACTGGTTGCAGCCCAGCTCATGGCCGGAACCTGTGCTCAGACCCTACTATCCCTGGGGCGGGGGATGTCATTTCCCTTTCCCACTTTTAGGAAACCTAAAACGGGCCTTTCTTTCGCTAAGCCTAAGGACCCACATCTGAACCCAGCAGGCTCCTTGGCCCTTTTTCATCCTCCCCTGAGGATCACAGGGCCCTTCCCTATCCGGGGGGTACACTTGCCATATCCCATGCGGTTCCCACCAAAGCTGGCTGTTTAGAGAGAGAGCGCCTCACTGGTACCCAGGTCTGCTGACCCTAAATATCTTACTGCAAATCTCTGTAGAGAAATAATGACAAACATAAGGTGGTGACAAACCTGGGAGTATCACTGAGAGAATATTCATTGACCCTACTTGCCTCATAGAACCTTCTCTACGTCAGCTCTCTTCTTTTTTTAACTTTTATAATTTTTATTTATTTAGGCAGGGTATCCCTCTTCCCCAGGCTAGAATGCAGTGGTGCCATCATAGCTCACTGCACCGTCAAACTCCACTCTGTTGCCCAGGTTGGAGTGCAATGGTGCGATCTTGGCTCACTGCAATCTCCGCCTCCCAGGTTCAAATGATTTTCCTGCCTCAGCCTCCCAAATAACTGGGACTACAGGTGTACACCCCTACACCTGGCTAATTTTGCATTTTTAGTAGAGATGGGGTTTCACCATGTTGGCCAGGCTGCTCTCGAACTCCTGAACTCAGGTGATCTGCCCACCTTGGCCTCCCAAAGTGCTGGGATTACAGGCGTGAGCCACTGTGCCCAGCTTCAGTTTTGTCTTTGTTTTTGTTTTTTTTTGAGACAGGGTATTGCTCTGTTGCCCAGGCTGGAGTACAGTGGTGCGATCTCAGCTCACTGCAACTTCTGCCTGCCGGGTTCAAGCAATTTTACCTCAGCGTCCCCAGTAGCTGGGATTACAGGTGCATGCCACTATGCCCAGCTAATTTTTTGTATTTTTAGTAGAGATGGGGTTTCACTGTGTTGGCTTGGCTGGTCTCAAACTCCTGTCCTCAGGTGATCCACCTGCCTCAGTTTTCTGAAGTGCTGGGATTTACAGGTGTGACCTACCACGCCCAGCCATGATTTTTAAACATTTTAATTTGTAGAGATTGGTGGGGGGATGTTTTCACTTTGTGGCCCAGGCTGGCCTCTAATTCCTGGCCTCAAATAATCCTCTTGCCTTGCCTCCCAAAGTGCTGGGATTGCAGGTGTGAGCTACTGGTCTGGCCCAGCACCTCTTCTCACAGAGGTCCATGATAGAAAAGATTCCTACCCCTAGCCTAATGAAGCACTCAAGGGATGAGGGGTATGCCTAAGTTTTGAGTGGATCATTTGGTTCTCTGATGGCCCCCAAGCCTGAGCAGCATTTGTTCTGTCAGGTGTCTGTCCTGCCCAGGAATACCAGGCCCTGTTGGGCCCAGTTTAGACTGTGAGCAGCAGGGCGGTTCCCTTACCTCGAAGGAGGGCACGTCATTGCCTTCTTCCTAGTGCACCTTCCAGGCCATAATGAAAGCCTTTCAACAGTTGGGGGAAAGGGCACGGGGTAGGCAGGGGAAGCCTAGGCTACAGGCAGCAAAGTTGAATAACCCCCACTACCGTGTCCCAGGTGCCCATTCCTGCACAGAACCACAGGGGACACTGAGCGCAGATACCACCTTCGTTACTACAAAACTGGAATCTGCATCCACGAGACAGACTCGAAAGGCAACTGCACCAAAAACGGCCTGCACTGCGCTTCGCCCATGGGCCCCATGACCTCCGCTCCCCTGTCTACGACATCAGGTGGGCTGGGTGCTGGGCTGGGCTGATGGCAGTAGGCTGGGGTCCAGGGCAGGGGCCTGGCGGCTGATGACGGTGAGTATAGCAGACTGCAGTGGAGGGCTGGCACTCTGTTTCTTGCCGCCTCATGCCCCCTCTCCACCCTCTGTTCTTTCCTCTCCTCTCAGGGAGCTTCAGGCCATGGAGGCCTTGCAGAATGGTCAGACCACAGTAGAGGGGGAGCATAGAGGGCCAGTCGGCCGGGGCTGCGAGCCACGCCATGATAGAAAAGATCCTCAGCGAGGAGCCTCGGTGGCAAGGTACAGGCACCCATGCCCTGGCTGTTCCATCCCTGTCCAGTTCATAGCAGCCCTGGGGATTTGGCTCACCGCCACCTACTGCCTGTTTCAGCCGAAGCCCCGACCTGGCCCGCATCCCACCCTATACCCTCCGTTCAAAAGGTGCCTCTAAGGGTGTTTTCCCTGACATGTCATGTTCCCAAGATACCCCTAGGCTTTCACATGTGCACAGGCACGTATCTAAGTGCACATGCAAATGTTTCCAGCCCTTTCACCCTGTGAGCTGTGGGTGTCTCTCTGAGGGACAGCATCTTTTGGCCTTGCCATACCTGTGGCTGAGCCATGGCCTGGGAGGAGGGGCCTACTCTCATCTCTCAGGGGCCTCCAGTCTTAGACTCCTTCCCAGTGGCTTCTCCTTCCCTCCACTTCAGTCCTGCTAGTCTTGGGGTGCTCCAGCTCCCGTCACCTGACCCCTGCCCTCTGGCCCCCTGTGCAGAGACTGCTTATGTGCTGGGGAACTATAAGACGGAGCCTTGCAAGAAGCCCCCGCGGCTGTGCCGCCAAGGCTATGCCTGTCCCTACCACCACAACAGCAAGGACCGGCGGCGGAGCCCCCGGAAGCACAAATACAGGTCCTTTGGCCCCAGGAGGCCAGCCACGGGAGGGGAGGAGTGGCAGGGAAGGGGTCAGGCAGATGCTACTCCCACTGTGGCTCTCCGGGAGGCGGGGGAGGCTGGCCCTGGGGATGAGAGGATTGCAGACCCAGGGCCCAGGGGGGGCAGAGTGAGGATGGCTGGACAGTAGGAGCTTAGCTTCACCTCCTGCATGAATGAGGACCCTGGTCAGACCATCTCTGTGGCCCCCCCCCGCTTCTGATCCTAAGGGGCATGTGCTGGATGAGGGCCAGGCCACAGTGTGGACAGTGTGGTTATGGCTCCAGCCTGACCCTGCTTGGGCTGGTGGGAGGGCCTGGCCAAGGGGAATCAAACAATATCCTTCATGGTGATGCGGCCAGGCTGGGCCAGAGAAAGAGCTTGGCTTGTGGCACCAGCAAGGCCCTGACTCTGCAGCTGGTCTTTTCCGTTTCTGTGCCCATGCCTATCAGGCGGGGTCCAGGTGGCACCCACTAGGCTCCAATCTCACCCTCTCTTGCCTCCATCTGACCCCACCCTCTTGTTGGCCAGGTCGTCTCCATGTCCAAACGTCAAGCACGGAGATGAGTGGGGGAGACCCCGGCAAGTGTGAGAATGGAGATGCCTGCCAGTACTGCCACACCCGCACCGAGCAACAGTTCCACCCTGAGGTGGGCCCCGCAGCAGGGAGGGTCAAGGGGCTTTGGGAAGTAAAGAGAGAGGCAAGCAGGGTCAGGGCAGGTATTGGCAGCCTGGGTGAAGAGCGAGACTCCATCTCAAAAAAAAAAGGATTGGCCAGGCGCAGTGGCTCATGCCTGCAGTCCCAGCCACCGGCTCTCCCCCAGGCAGTGCCTAGAGAAGTCCTGTCTGCTGAGTTTGTCAGCTTCTCCTGTTCTAAGCCCATGCTCACCAAGCAGCCCTCTGCTTCCAGTTCTGTGTCCCCCAGGCCTCCTGACAGGGGCAGGCGTAGATGGGAGTATGGTGACCTGCCCACTCTGGGCTTTATGCCACTCATGGTGCTTGTAATCCAGTGACATTAGGATTGAAAAAATAGGGCTGGGCACAGTGGCTCACGCCTGTAATCCCAGCACTCTGGGAGGCCGAGGTGGGTGGATCACTTGAGGTCAGGAGTTTGAGACTAGCCTGGCCAACATGGTGAAATCCCATCTCTACTAAAAGGACAAAAATTAGCTGGATGTGGTGGCTCATGCCTGTAATCCCAGCTACTCAGGCGGCCGAGGTGGGAGGATCACTTGAACCCAGGAGGCAGAAGTTGCAGTAAGCCGAGATCGAGCCACTGCATTCCAACCTGGGTGACAGAGCAAGACTCCATCTCAAAAAAAAAAAGATTGGCCGGGTGAGGTGGCTCACGCCTGTAATTCCAGCACGTTGGGAGGCCGAGGTGGGCGGATCACCTGAGGTCGGGAGTTTAAGACCAGCCTGACCAACATGGAGAAACTCCATCTCTACTAAAAATACAAAATTAGCCAAACATGGTGGCGCATGCCTGTAATCCCAGCTACTCAGGAGGCTGAGGCAGGAGAATTGCTTAAACCCGGGAAGTGGAGGTTGCAGTGAGCCGAGATTACACCATTGCACTCCAGCCTGGGCAACAAGAGCAAAACTTCGTCTCAAAAAAAAAAAAAAAAAAACCAAAAGGGATTGAAAAAATAAACAAGCTCCTTCCCATCCTTCCCGGTGTCATGTCTCATATCAGAGCCTAGATTATCAGCAACCTCCCCTGACACAGTTCCCCTGCCCTCTGGCCCCATGAGGTAGCCTGAATCATAACAGTGTGCCTAGGTCTTGTCTGGGGTTCAGAGACACCCCCTGCAGTCCCTGCCCTTGGTATTCCATGGAAGCAGGACACCCTGAGGTAGACACACGTACAGAAACTATTTCATGTACCTGCAGGCAGCAGAGTGGAAAGTTACTTAGTATAGGTCACAAACCAGGGGACATGTTGACAAGGGTGGCTGCCTGAGATCATGGCTCCCTTAATGCCCAGGGTGCATGCTCGGAGGCACAGCCCTGGCCATGCCCGTGAGTGGAGAGTCCCTGGGGGATCCCTTTGGGAGGGCTGGTGGGACCTGTGACCCCAGAAGGGAGGGTGTCAGTGACAGTGGGGGAGTGGTGGTGGGCTGCCTCAGGAGTTTGAGTAAGAAGTTGGTAGGGAGAGACATAGTGGAGGGGGAGGGGAGGGGGAGGGCTAGGGGCACAGGGCAAGAGGTGACTAAGTCAGCCCACTCATGCTGGAGGAAGGGGAACCTGCTCGGCCTTCCCTCAGGGCCTGAGCCTGACCCACCTCTGCTCTGCCCTCCAGATCTACAAGTCCACCAAGTGCAACGACATGCAGCAGTCGGGCAGCTGTCCCCGAGGACCCTTCTGCGCCTTTGCCCACGTAGAACGTATGCTGTTCCCATTGCCCCAGAGCAGTGCCCTCTGCCACCCCCTCTCTCCCCTGGCCTGCTCAGGCTCAGGCAAGGGATGGCCCCTGGTAGTACGCCCTGTGCAGCAGGCCTTGTCTGCTCCATCTCCCCACCTTTCTGGAAGTGGCCTTGAAAGCCTGGAGCTTCCAAGTAGTAAGATAGAGACTGCAGGGACTGTCTCCCTGGTTGGGCACTCATGGTCCCTGGGAGGGTTGAGGCGCTGTGCCTCCCACAGCTGACTTGGCAAATCCCACCAGCTACCCCATGGTATATCCATGACAGACATCACTAATGGAACATGGAGCTCTTCTCTGCTGAGTCCTACTCAGGCCTCTAGAGCAGAGCTAGCCAGTCAGAATATAACGCAACCCCCCATATATCATTTTAAATTTAAAATCTTTAAGCACGTTAACAAATACAGCAAAATATGAAAATTAGCTGAGAATGGTGGCACACGCCTGTAATTCCAGCTACTCGGGAGGCTGAAGCATGAGAATCACTTGAACCCAGGAGGCAGAGGTTGCAGTGAGTTGAGATTGTGCTACCGCAATCCAGCCTGGGCAACAGAGCAAGACTCTTGTCTCAAAAAATGAAATTAAAAAAAAAAGCCGGGTGCAGTTGCTCACACCTGTAATCCCAGCACGTTGGGAGGCCAAGGCGGGCGAATCACGAGATCAGGAGTTTGAGGCCAGCCTGACCAACATGGTGACACCCTGTCTCTACTAAAAATACAAAAATTAGTGGTGCATAGTGGCACACGCCTGTAATCCCAGCTACTCAGGGGGCTGAGGCAGGAGAATCGCTTGAACCTGGGAGTCGGAGGTTGCAGTGAGCCAAGATCGTGCCATTGTACTCCAGCCCGGGCAACAGAGCAAGACTCCGTCTCAAAAAAAAAAAAAGCCCAATATAAAAGGTTATCATTTCAATAATCTATATAAAAAATTATCGAAACAGCCAGGCACAGTGGCTCACGCCTATAATCCCAACACTTTGGGAGGCCGAGGTGGGTGGATTACCTGAGGTCGGGAGTTCGAGACCACCCTGACCAACATGGAGAAACCCCATCTTTACTAAAAATACAAAAATTAGCTGGGCATGGTGGTGCATTCTTGTAATCCCAGCCACTTGGGAGGCTGAGGCAGGAGAGTGGCTTTAACCCAGGAAGTGGAGGTTGCAGTGAGCCAAGATCAGGCCATTGTACTCCAGCCTGGGCAACAAGAACAAAACTCAGTCTCAAAAAAAATATATCATCAAAACATTTTACCTTCTTTTGTACTAAGTCTGGGAGATCTGATACGGATTTTAATGCTGTGGCATATTTCCATTCAAACCAACCTGTTTCAGGTGCCCAGTAGCCACATGCGGCCTTCGGTTGCCTCATGGGACAGTGTGGGTCCGGACCCTCAGCATGATACTGTGGCCGCCACCAGTCTTGGAGACAGCTCCAGCTTGCACCTGTTAACACCTTTTTCCAGCCCAGGATACTGCCCTGGGTCTCCTTAACCTCTTTCCAGGCTCAGGCCCTATCTCTGAGATTAGAATGGAAAATAAATTGAGGGTCCTGGGAGGGAGAAGCATATTCTTGATGCCCAGCCCTGGGCATTGGGACCACCTGGTTCAGACAGCGTAAGGAAGTGATTCAGGCTTTGGAGTTGCGTAGATCAGCGTTCAAGTCCTGGCTCTTCTGTTTTTTAGCTCTGCCACCTTGGTGGTTTTACTCTGTGTCTCAGCTTTCTTATTTGTAAAATGGAGACCATATTACTGATATTTTCTGATCACCATGAAGATTCACAATTACTGCAAAGTGCTGGCACAGAGCTCGGCACACAGTAAGCGCACAGACACAGAGTTACTAGAGATGATGTGGGAACCTTTCCTTTATGTGCAGGGGGGGTTCGTGGTCTCCTTTGGAAGGGACCCAGGAGCATTTCTGGAGGGACAGAGCTGGCTTGGGCCTGCTGACCCCTGCCCCTGACTCTTGCAGAGCCACCCCTAAGTGACGACCTTCAGCCTTCCTCAGCTGTGTCCAGCCCCACCCAGCCGGGTCCCGTCCTGTACATGCCGTCTGCCGCTGGAGACTCGGTGCCTGTGAGCCCCCTCCAGCCCGCATGCTCCTGACCTCAGTGCCGTACGTGCCCATCCTGGGGAGTGGGTGGGCACCATGCCTGATAGAGCCAACGCTTGCCTCCTAGGCCCTTTCAGCCTGGGCCTGGGGGAGACCACCCTGGTATTTGACCTTGGACCAGGGGGTTCTGTCTTTTCCATCCAGGCATTCTTCATCAAAAACCCAGGCCGGGGGGTGAGGGAGGGTGGTCTCCAGAGCTTGTGTTGATCAGCCAGTAGGTCTGGTGGAAGGGACAAAGCCTGATGTCACCCCACCTTTCCCTTGTGAGGTTCGGAGTCCCCGAGTGGTCATTGCTGCTCGTTGGCAGATGAAAGTGCCCCTTGCTGAAGACTCGCCTCTGTGGAGGGTGGAGGACGGGCCACACAGCAGCCTGTGCCGTGCCCACTGGCCCACTCCTTCCCCTCCTTCTCCACAGCTCCTCTGTAGAAACAGCAGCCTAGGCAGCCCGTCTAACCTCTGCGGCTCCCCGCCCAGCTCCATCAGGAAGCCCCCAAACCTGGAGGGCATTGTCTTCCCTGGGGGAGTCTGGCCTGGCCCCTGGCAGCTATAAGAAAGCTCCTGGCTTCGAGAGGGAAGACCAGGTGGGGAGCCGAGTACCTGAAAAATTTCAAATGCCAGGTAAGGGATAAAGGAGGCAGCGGTGAGGTTAGCCTTCTCCTGCGTGGGGCAAGAGAAGCTTGGAGGAGTGTCCTGGTCCACTGCGGGGAGGATGACTGGGAGCTAGGACTCTACTGTCCTCGGCCTCTCCAGGACTGAGCAGAGGGAGCAGTGTCGGTCTGTTTACAGCTGAAGACAGGAAGGCTGGGGAAGCTGCACAGCCTTCCCCCGGGCCGCAGCGCTGGTTAGGAGAGGAGCTGGGTCCCGCCTGGGAGCAGTCCTTCCCCCTGCCCTGTGCTGCCTTCATGGAAAGCCAGGGCCTGGGGAAGCAGGACACAGGGGTCCCTAACTGGGCCTGGAGAGAAACCTTCTGGGCTTACATGAGGCCTAGCGTCATCTGGAGGAGAAGGGCAGCTCCCTGCTTAGGGTAGGGGAAGGGAGTAGGGGGTGGGAGGAAGGAGGGGTGTGCCCACATGTGAAGGGGCACTGCATGTCTGCCACCACCTGCCCCCGCTACCTACAGCCTTAGGGTCAGATGGACTCAGGGAACCCCAGCACCATATTCATCTACTCCCTGAATTTTCTCTCTCAGGCCAAATTAAAACCCCATTCACTAGAGCCCAGGAGTCAAGAGCAGCCTCTGCTTCAGCCGAAACAGGTATAGAGCTCTCAGCCCCCTTCCTCCCCCTCTGCTGTGGACAGGACTGGCCCAGAACCCCGGGGAGGCTTCAGAGAGTGGGAGGCACTGCTTTCCCTGAAAGCTGAGGGCAGGATGAAAGTGGGGTCCCAGCCACAAATCCAGAGAGGGTAGCGGGTTTGGAGCCCCTCACCTCCTAGACTCAGTCGAGAAAGTGTTTCTGGAGCCTCTGCATGGTGCCAGGCCCTGTACTCGCTTCTCTCTTCCCCTGCTACAGGACTGTAGGGGTGAGTGGGCCTGGCAACCTCTGCACCTCCGACTCCAGCCTCTCAACAAGGTGTCGGGTGGGCGGGGCCCATCTGGGCATGGGGGCACCCCGGACTAGAGCTGGCATGGGCCATTTCCCTTGCCCCCAGCCCCTCTCCAGCCTCTCCTGGCCTCCGTATGCAGGCATTCCATTGCCTCTCCTTTTCCCTCTCTCGTTGCAGGACATGCTGGGCATTCTCCCCGCAGGCAGCCCCCTGACCTCAAGCATCTCTTCTAGCATCACCTCCAGCCTGGCAGCTACCCCCCCTAGCCCAGTGGGCACCAGCAGCATCCCTGGCATGAATGCAAACGCTCTCCCCTTCTACCCCACCAGCGACACAGTAGAGTCCGTCATAGGTAACTAGGCCATTTCTGTTTGCAAGCCCAGGACTGGGTGTGGGGTGAGAGACACCCCAGTCCCCCTAGACATCTGTCTTGGGAAAATCAGAGAGTGGGCACTCCAGGTCCTTTGAGCTAAAGGGTGAATGACCCTAAGGTGTAGGGCCAAGACTGGCCCTTAGAACTCCTTTCCTCAAATTAGAAAGAGGTGGCTTTTCCCCTGGGTGGGGATAGTCTCACCCCAAGACATGTCATTCAGCCCCCATTCATCTCACTGGTATCCTTGTGCAGTGAACAGCCAGCGTGACGTTCTCATAAGTCCTGGTGTTAGAATTCAGTGCTCATTTCTTTCAGTACTCGTTTCTAGGTACCCGCTTTGTGCCAGGTCCTGTGGTAGGCACTGGGGAGACAGATGACAACGTGCTGCTCCTGCCCTCTAGAGGGAAATTTCCCATGCAGTGGACATTTGTCAAGCACCTGCTCTACGCCAGCCAGAGTGCCCAGAGACCTGCCCACCCCCCACTGAGCCCAGGGCTGAGACCCTTGAGCTGTAACATCAGGGGCAAGACCCCTGTCCAAGGCAGGGACCCTGGGAGGGGGACGTGATTCCTCCTGGAAGTGTCAAAGAAGGATTCAGGAAGGAGAGACATTTGGGTTGGACATCGCCGACACGCGGCGTCAGGAGTAGGGTTGCCACAGGAAGCAGCTGAAGGAAGGGTGCAGGGCTTGGGAGAGCATGGGCCCAGTGCGGCATGGGCGTGAAGATGCAGCGTGGGCAGGAGATGAGGTGGTCAGGGTCAGACGGGCCCTCAGGAGGTCACATCCTCCTCTCTCTGTCCCCAGAGTCTGCTTTGGATGACCTGGACCTGAATGAGTTTGGTGTGGCCGCCCTGGAGAAGACTTTCGATAACAGCACGGTGCCCCACCCAGGAAGCATCACCATCGGTACGGGGCGGGGTGGGCAGGGCAGCCTGGAGGACTCCTCAGGTTACCTCCTGGCTCAGGCCCTCTGCTTCATGTGGCCCACCTGGCTTGTGCTGGCCTCACCCAGCCCGCCCTCCCCCGGGCCTCTCTTGCAGGCGGCAGCTTGCTACAGAGCTCTGCGCCTGTGAATATCCCCCGGCTCCTTGGGCAGCTCTGCCTCCTTCCACTCAGCATCCCCGTCCCCTCCCGTCAGCCTCTCCTCGCATTTCCTGCAGCAGCCCCAGAGCCACCTGAGCCAGTCGGAAAACACATTTTTGGGTACCTCAGCATCACATGGATCTTTGGGTAAGAAGGGGAGTAGCTCACTGAGAAGCCCTGGGGCAGGAACCTGAGCCTTTAGAAGGTGCCTCTGGCCACCCTGTCTGCGGCATATCAGCCAGGCTGGTGGTTAGGGCAGAGCCTTGGGCGAGGAGGCAGAGTCAGACCCTGGACAAGTGATTGAGCCTCTCTGCCTTAGTTTCCTCTGCTGTGAAACGGCAGCCTCTGCCTCCTATGATTGTTGTGAGGGTTGAATGGAATAATGGGTATGAAGTGCAGGGCACAAGGCCAGTGCAAGTGAGAGCAGGGGGCTCAGAGCTGCCAGGCCCAGGCCTGGTCTCTCACAGCATGTTCTCTTCTGCCCAGTCACCCCAGGGTCCGAGAGGCTGGCTCACACCAGCCAGGTTCATGGGCACCAAGGGAGAAGCTGGACAGGCTGACCCCTGCCTCCGGGTGCCCTTCCTGCCAGGGAGGCCCAGGGTTGGCCCCAGAATGCTGTTTGCCCAAGAAGGTTGTTTGCCCAACACAGAATTAGAATGGTGTAGACTACGGGTTCCTGAGGGCACTTCAAGGTTTAGTGGCTAGAAGAATGGCGCAGACGCCTGTGGGGCTGTGCCTCTGTGGGCCGGCTGTGCCTCTCCTCTTTTGCTTGTGCATGTCAGGGGGTGCTCCTGAGGGTGGGGATGGGAAGCACGTGGCACCGCCGCTCTCACTCCCCCCAGCAGCTGTTGAGAGACCAGGAGCTCCCTCCCTGAGAGTGCTGGCATTTTGCTCAGACCCAGGGACTGAGCCCTTCAGAGTTCTCATTGGGTTTGGTGGCTTCCCTTATCTCATTCCTGATCCCAGAGCAGCACATGGCTCTACCGCCTTGCAGTTTTGAAGAGGCTGTTCACTGTTATTCTGTCAGCTTCAGGTGCCTGGTGTTGCATTTTCCAGACTTGCCTCACATTCTGGTGGCATCTTTTTTTTTTTTTTTTCAAGATAGAGTCTCACTGTGTCACCCAGGCTGGAGTGCAATGGTGTGATCATAGCTCATTGCAGCCTGGAACTCCTGAGCTCAGGTGATCCTCCCACCTCAGCCTCCTGAGTAGCTGGGACCACAGGCGTGCACCACCATGCCCGGCTCCTGGTGGCATCTTGACTTAGCCCCACTTACTGGCCACACCTTCCTGTACCATGTGACTGTTGAGCACAGCTGTGTTGATGCAGGTGTGAGTGCAACAGTCCCTGTGCCCAGCAGCCATGCCAGTGTGGGAAGCCGAGGGGCACAGCCATTGGGATGCTCCTGAGAATTGCAGAGGGACCTACCTGGACAGCGGAGTCGAGAGAGCTGCTCCGAGGGAGGAGGAGAGATGGGCGGGACAGGAGAGCGTGCTGTAGGGTTGGTCTCATGTGGGTGGGGTGACCCTGAGGTCTTTCTCTGGGACAGGCAGATGGTTCAGACAGTGTCTGCTGAAGGGTCTCCACACAGGACCATGCCCCTCCTCTGTGGGTGCGCTTGTGCGGCTCAGAGAGCAAAGCGTCTTAAATCTGGTTCTGGAACACCCTGACGGGACTAGTGGGAAAGGGCGCAAGGAAGATGTCACCAGAAAGTACATGTGGGCAGAGTGAGGCCAGAGGTGGATATATGGGTCCTCCTCAGGGAAGACAGTGGCTGCCCTGGGGGCCAGAGCAGGGGGACATGATGTTAGTAAACGTCTTTTGAGTGAGTGAGCAGAGGGTGGCTAGGTTGGTGGTGGGTGGGTGGCTGTGCATGCGGCGTAGTTTACTGGAAAGCATGGGCCTTTGGAACCAGACACACTCTCTGTCCTGGCCCTACCACTTAACAATTTGTATGATTCTTGGTAACACATTTTATCCAGGGTCCTCATCTGTAAAACAGGTGGGGATGGCCCCAAGGCTCCCTGAGCTCTTCCTGCCCCGGCTGTGCCGTTCGACGAGGCTCTGGCCTGTCTTTTCCAAGACGCTTATCTCTTCCTGGGCCTCACATCAGGGTGCAAAAAGGCCCTAGCCTCAAAGTGAAGCCACAGTCATAAATTGCCACTGCCGGGAGTCTGGGACTGCTCTCACGTGCAGTACTTCCTGAGTGCCCTGAGTTACCCTGTGAGGCCAGCAATGGGAGCCCCATTTCCCACGTGAGGATGCTCAGCCTCAGAAGTTAAGTAGCATCAAGTAGCAGGTGAAACTTAAAGGTTAGGTCTGACTCCGCCCACATCACGTGCACTGTCACAGCCTTCCTGTCCCTGCAAAATTCTCTGGCCTGACACTAGCTGGAGCTTTGCACACCCATCCAGTGGACAGCCAGTTCCTGGAACTCCCATGTCAGAGCTGGCCAGGGCCTGGGCCCAAAGCCCTCCAGAGCTGATGTCTTCTCCCTGGGGCAGGTCTGAATGGGATGAACAGCAGTATCTGGGAACATTTTGCCTCTGGAAGCTTCTCCCCCGGGCACTTCCCCTGCCTTCCTGTCAGGGCCAGGGGCTGCTGAGCTGGCCCGGCTTCGGCAAGAGCTAGATGAAGCTAACAGCACCATCAAGCAGTGGGAGGAGTCCTGGAAGCAGGCCAAGCAGGTACCAGGCCCCACGCCTGTGGCCTTCCCCAGTGCCTGGTGGCATCCAGCCCAAGACCTTCCTTCACAGAGCGGGCGTGGGTGGTTGGGGAGCAGGACTTGAACAGAGCAGAAACTCAGTTTTGTTTGCTCACTTTCCCTGCTGGGAGGACTTGCCTTGCCCATCAGGACCCTGGGGTGGTTACTCTTATTGCAGGCTTCGAATTCCCTCTGTGAGCTGCTTGTAGTCTGGTCCAGGACCACCTGCCTCTTCCCAGTAGCCTTGCCTCTCCAGGGTTCCAAGTCCAGGGTTCTGGGTTCTGAAATGGGCCCCCTGTCTACCTGCAGCCGGCTACCCTAGGGGTACTTGTCAGGATCCCAGCTCTAGCCTATTCCCCCTGCTGTGCTAGGCCCAGCCCTCTGGGGACAGGGGTTAGGCAGGGCCATTGTGATGAGACTATATGCTGGGCCCACAGGCTTGTGACGCCTGGAAGAAGGAGGCGGAGGAGGCTGGTGAGCGGGCCAGTGCAGCGGGTGCCGAGTGTGAGCTGGCCCGGGAACAGAGGGACGCCCTGGAGGTGCAGGTGAAGAAGCTCCAGGAAGAGCTGGAGCGGCTACACACAGGGCCCGAGCCCCAGGCCCTGCCTGCCTTCTCCGACCTGGAGGCACTCTCACTCTCCACCCTCTACTCCCTCCAGAAGCAGCTGCGGGCCCACCTGGAGCAAGTGGACAAGGTCAGCCAGGTTGGGGAACCCTGGGTGGGGTGTATAGTGGCCTCAGCTGGCCCTTGGACTCTGACCTGGTCCAGGCTGCTCCAGGGATGGCCACCCTCCTGAGGGCCTCTGTCCAGCACTGGGCCAGCACTCAAAAGGGCGGCCTGCTGGGAGTGGGTAAGGAGAGTGCAGCGGGGGAAGGTGAGAAGGCTAGGGGTGAGGGGCACCAGTGCCAGCACCCCTGAGGGCGGCCCTGACTAAGCTGCGCTCAAATGCCTGGGCCCCAAGTATGTCATCCTGTACACCCTCCATGGAGCAGTGGACCTTTCAGAGAGGCCCAGGACCCCAGGGCTGCCCTGCCTCCCAGGTCTCCTGCTGGGTCCCAGGGGCCAGCATGGCAGGAAAAGCTGTCTTTCCTTTGTTCTCTGGCAGCCAGGCCCCCAGGTGTGGCCCTGGGCATGTCCCAGCCCTTTCTGGGCCTCATTTTCCCCATTTGGGGATTACAAGGTCAAATGAGACTGGGCAAAGCCTCTGTGAGGGATGGGCATTGTGGGAGCCTGGCCATGCCCCATGCAGAGGTGGACTCGGCCTGCTCTCTCACCTGCCAGTAGGGTTCTGGGAGCACACTGTTGAGCTTGGTGCCCCAGTTTCCCCATCCCAAGAGGACTGAAGTGAGGATCAAGGGAACTCCTTGCTCAACTTGGAGCTAGACCCATGGCTAGTAACCACAATGCCCCTTTCCCCCACAGGCCGTATTCCACATGCAGTCAGTGAAATGCCTTAAGTGTCAGGAACAGAAGCGGGCGGTGCTGCCGTGCCAACATGCTGCGCTGTGTGAGCTCTGCGCCGAGGGCAGCGAGTGCCCCATCTGCCAGCCTGGCCGGGCCCACGCCCTCCAGTCGTGACCCTGCAGGCCTGGCCCAGCCTGGCTCAGATCTTCTCACCTAGGACTTTTTAAAGTTATATATATATATATATATATATATGAGTATATATATATATATGTGTGTATGTATGTATGTATATGTATATGATTATGTATATGTATACATTTCTGTATGTGTGCAGGTATGCGTGGTGGCGTGGACAGTGTCTGTGTGTATATCTGTACATAGATATAGACACACACTTTAAAAGACTTATCAAGCACTTTTTAAAAGAAGAAACTATTTTGCAGTCCTCCCCTACCCACTCCCTGCCCTTCCCACCGCACAGACAACATCCCTTCTCCCACTGGCCTTTTGGCAGAGAATCTGTTTCTGTCTCTTTTTTAACGTAGGAACTAACTATTTTTAACTTCTTCCTGAGGCCTGAGCAGGCAAGGGTGGGACTGGAAGGCACTTAGGGGAGGGGAGAAGCCCTCAGGGCAGGCCCTGCTCCCCCCTCCCTCCTTGCCAGGGCAAGGGTGGAGTGTGGAAGATGTGGGTCCCCCAGGGCAGGCCTGGTCCCCAGCTGTGAGGGCCTCAGGGAGGCCCGAGGGGTATGCTGGGTGTCTCAGCTGGCGTAGCTCCTAGGTTTACCAAATGTGTATTGAGTCCTAGGGAGAATAAGAAGGGCTGGAGGCCAGTGCTGCGGAGCCAGCCCCACTCGACACCTGGGCCCTTGAAGCCCCTCGAGGGGCAAGGCCCAGGAGTTCCAGCCCTCAGGTTCCTGAGGCCTGGGGTCTACCCTCAGTCCTGTCCACCTGGACTCCCCACAAGAGCCTCCCTGGCCCCAGGGTCACCTACCAGGCTGGCACTCATTCTATAACCCCCCCTTCCCAGCAGCCCCCAGCTATCCCTGCCCCTCCCCCCTCTGGCAGCTAGCAGGGCAATTGGCGGGGGAGGAGTGTGGACTGAGGACCAAGGGGGCTTAGGCCCTGCCCTCCCCGGAGGGGCTCCGTATGCATTCCTTGGTGCTCTCTGAGTGCAGCTGGTGTCCTGCCCTGTTCTGGGCGGACGCCTGTGTGTGTGTGTGTGTGTGTGCCTGTCCAGTGTATATTGTCTTAGCTTCCATTTTAAAAATTGTTCTGTACAGAAAGAGATGCAGCAGGGGCGGGGAGGGGCAGAGCGGGCAGAGGGTAGCAGCCGTGCCCCCAGCACCGGGTGTCTGGGATAGGAGCAAGAGGGCTGAGAGGATCTGGTCCTGGCCCAGGCTCCCCCTTGGGCTCAGCACGAAAGGGCTTTCAATGAATTAAGTGAAAACTTTTTCCTTTTTTACAAAAATGCAAAAATCAACAAAGCTCCAAACCTATTGGAAATAAAATATGAACTTACAGTGGTAGCTTGTTTACATGGGGTGAGGGGGGAGTGGGCCTCAAAAGAGGGCCTCTGAACTATGAGGTGGGCCAGGAGCCCTGTCTCAGTCATGGAAATAGCTGGTGCCCACATCCCTGAGGTATGGTAAGGCAGCTGGAGAGGCCTGGAGGCTCCCTGGACCCATCAGGTCTTGAGACGGCTCAAGTGCTCTCCAACCTAGGCCTGCCGGGGTTGACACAGGAACCCTTAGCCTTGGACACCGAGGCCTCCCAGGCCCTAGGACTCTTTAGGGCTGTGTGGTTAGTGGTGACTGGCTTCCCTGTTGATGTTTTCCAAAAAGCAATAGGGCCTCTAATTGTTTCTCAGAGGAACAGTGTCTTCTCAACTGGGCACAGTGGTGCACGCCTGTGGTCCTAGCTACTGGGGAAGCTGAGGTGGGAGGATCACGAGCCCAGGAGGTCGAGGCTGCAGTGAGCCATGATTGCACAACTGCCTCCAGCTTGGGTGACAGGCCCCATCTCAAAAACAAAAACGGAGGCTGAGGTGGGTAGATCACTTGAGACCAGCCTGGCCAACATGGTGAAACCCCATCTCTACTAAAAAAAAAAGAAATACAAAAATTAGCCAGGTGTGGTGGCACATACCTGTAGTCCCAGCTACTCAGGAAACTGAGGCAGGAGGATCCTTTGAACCTGGGAGGTAGAGGTTGCAGTAAGCTGAGATTATGTCATTGCAGTCCAGCCTGGGCAACAGAGTGAGACTCCATCACAAAAACAAAAAACCCAGTGCCTTCCCATCGGGATAATTTGCTGGTAGAGCCTAGAAACCATCTTGCCTCCTGACTCCTTTGCCCCACCCTGCCCCCAGTTGGCGTGAGAAAACACCTTGGGACCCTCTGCATGGTCTCAGGTTTACAGCTACAAGGGGCCTTGGAGGTCATCTCAGCTAACCACCTCCCAGCATCTTGTGCAGACTCAGAGGTTCAGGCATGGAACCAGGGTCACACAGCTAGGATGTGATGACCAGGCCTCAGGCTCCGACACCCCCCCAGGCAAGGTAGGGACCCAGCTCCTGTATGCCCTACTATCTCAAGAGCAGCCCCTCAGCCTCCACCTGCACCCCTGGGAGGTCCCCTGCTGACTGTGCTACCCTGAGGGAACAGGTCCCTGTCCTGGGTGTGGCCACGGGACCTCGTATTTCTGGTGAAGCCATTTGTTCAAAGCCCACAGCCAAAAATCACCCCAACCCTGCCTCTGCCTCAGTTACTCCTACACCCACCTCCCTGCTTTGTAGCTGCCCCAAGGTGGGGGGTAGCTCAAGGTCCCCTGAGGGCCGGGGGAAGAAACCAACTGGCCTGGCTCGTCGCATTCTGGGCCCCACCATAGGCCGAAGGTACGTTTTCTAAGAGGACAATGGATTGGTTTTTATTATTTTTGCTAAGAAAGTTTTCTAGGTGGCAGGTGCTGTCTGGGGGAGGAGGCGAGTGCAGCAGACAGTGGCCAGACTGTCCTGCTTGCTTCCATCTGTCTGTGCCACCCTCTGCCACCTGCCAGCTCTCGCTCCCTCAGAGCCAGAAGGTTCTTGGCTCCAGGCTTCCTGGCCTGGGTGCTGGCAGCCCCTGGGGGAGAACACCCAGGCTCCCTCTAGTAATGGTCACCACCTTCCCCCCAGGGCAGCTGGAGCCTCATCTTTGGCAGGGTCGCCTGTCCCTTCCTCAGGAGGCTCTGTGCCTGCAGCCCTGCTCGCGGTGAACCTAGCTCCCACCCCAATGGCTGGAACAGGAAGGCCAGGAGACGGATGGCCCGATCACCTGCCCACCAGAGCAGCTTTTCCGAGAGGTGGGCAGGGGCAGGGTTTGCTTCCCCCTGGTGCTGGGGGAGGTGGCGGAGGAGATTTGCATCCAGGGCTGGAGGTAGGGGAGGCGGGGAGTGGAGATATCTCTGCTGAGCCCCCATCACTGTGGGGAGGCAGGGAGGAGGTCTGCATACTGGGGCTCCTTAAGTGTTAGGCCAGGCTGGAGGGCTGTGCTGTGGCAGGGAAGCCTCAGACCTTTCAGGAAAGCCCTTGCAGGTCCCCACCAGGTACCTGGCCCCACTGCAAACCTCCACAGCTACGGTGCAGGCCGCACGGCATGCTGGGAGGCCTGCTTGGCCCAGCTGCCGCCGCAGCCTCACAAACACCTGGGCCTCTCGATCACCCTTCCGGCCCTCCAGCAGCTGCAGGATTGGGTCCCCTGCGGAGAGAGGGGTTTGGGGGTCAGATGCCAGCGGAGAGGCAGTGCCTGGTGGTGGCAGGGAAGTGGAGGGGGCACACAACACTGCCCCAACCCCGCCCCGACAACCTGGAAGGAAACCAGTGACAAACCCGCACCAGCCCAGCTCAGGAGGTGGCCTGACAGCCATGGCTGAGACTTGCTAAGGTTTGGCTATTACTTGTTTTTCTTCTGAGACAGAATCTTTCTGTCACCAGGCTGGAGTGCAGTGGCACAATCTCGGCTCACTGCAACCTCTGCCTCCTGGGTTCAAGTGATTCCCCTGCCTCAGCCTCCTGAGTAGCTGGGACTATAGGCACGCGCCACCATGCCTGGCTAATTTTTTTTGTATTTTTAGTAGAGACAGGGTTTCACTATGTTGGCCGGTCTGGTCTTGAACTCCTGACCTCGGCCTCCAAAGTGCTGGGATTATAGGCGTGAGCCACTGTGTCTGGTCTGGCTGTATTACCTTTTTATATGAGAACCTAAAGCTAGCAAGTCAACCTATTCATGCCTCAGTTTACTCATCTATAAAAGAGTGCTAATAGTATCTGCTTCATTGGCTGGCATGTGTAAACGGCTAGCACTTGCTCGTAATACGTGCACAAGCACCAGACCCGTTTCTGATATCAAATGCTCTGCAGGGTTGTGACCCCACTGAGTGAGATCCAGGCCCTTCTCCCCAGGTAAACATCTTGGTGACTTCCCCCACTAGGGAGAGTCACTTTTCACTTAAAGTTCACTGGGCTCTTGATTAGACCAAGAGATGGGCCATGGCTGTCCCACTAGCTCCCGTCTCCAGGGAGACTGTTCTCCAACCCTGGCATCGCCTCTTTGGGTCCCCTGCCTGAGCTTTACAGGCTCCCCGTCCCTGTACCACCCTTCCCTGGGCTCAGGCCTACCGTTGGGCGCAGGGTACGTGAGGGGCAGGCGGGTCTGAGGCACCTCACTAGGCTCCTCGGAGCCACTCAGCCCGTGCACCTGGCACAGCGGCAGGAAGGCCTCTCCTTCCAGGTCGTCGGCCCCCAGCGTGTCGTAGTCCAGCACGGTGAGCAGGAGGCACGCCCCAGGCTTGCGGCACGGCTCAGCAGGCACCAGGCTGTGGGGGAGAGTCAGGGCTCTGCTGCCAGCCCCAGCACGGCCACCCCCAGCTCTAACACATGGGATCAGCCGCTTGGTGTTGGGAACCAGCCAGGGTTAGGACTGTAAAGCCAGCTCTCAGCCTGGCTCCTCTCGGCCACATGGTGCAATGTCTGCTCTGACTGTGGGTGATGCTTTAAACCAGGGGTCCTGTGTCCCCTGCCCACCTGTCTTGAACTGGGAGATTACTAGAACCTCAGGGACAGGACCCTTCCCTAGAAGTCCCTAAGTTCAACATGTGAGAGTCCACCCCTGCCCCCAAGGGAAGCAAACTCTTTTTGAGATGGGTTCTTGCTCTGTTGCCCAGGCTGGAGTGTAGTGGCACGATCTCAGCTCACTGCAGTCTCCGCCTCCTGGGTTCAAGTGATTCTCCTGCCTCAGTCTCAGAGTAGCTGAGATTACAGGGGTGTGCCACCATGCCTGGCTAATTTTTTGTATTTTTAGTAGAGACAGGGTTTCACCATGTTAGCCAGGGTGTCTCGAACGCCTGACCTCTTGATCCACCCGCCTTGGCCTCCAAAAGTGTTGGGATTACAGGTGTGAGCCACTGTGCCCAGCCCTTTTTTTTTTTTTTTGGAGGTGGAGTCTCTGTCGCCCAGGCTGGAGTGCAGTGGCACCATCTTGGCTCACTGCAGCCTTTACCTTCTGGGTTGAATGATTCTCCTGCCTCAGCACTCCAAGTAGCTGGGATTACAGGCATGTGCCACCTTCACACTGGGCTAATTTTGCATTTTTAGTAGAGGCGGTGTTTCACCATGTTGGCCAGGTTGGTGGGATGGCAAAATGCTGGGATGACAGGCGTGAGCCACCGTGTCTAGCCGCAAACTTTTGTGCAGGTGCCCCATCCCTTGGGCCCAGATGAGGCCATCTCAGGGGGAGCCCCTTGACCCCAGCCAGGAGGAACAGGCCTGAGGGAGCCCAGCAGGGGGGAGGCACTGGGAGAAGAAGGGGAACCCACTCACAATTCAAAGGTCTCATCAAACAATGGGTGAAGGTCCTTCTTGTGCTTCTGGGTCTCCCCGGGCGGCCAGCTCAGGGAACTCATGCCTGGGCTCCAAGGTCAGCTGGACAAAGGGGTCACTGGAGCCTGGCAAGTGGCCCGGGAGAATGCATCAGCTGAGGGTTTTCCAGCTACCCCACCCCCCACAGCTATACCCCACTCAGCAGCACTGACCCCTCCTGGTAAGTGGAGGAAGTGCACCTAGAGCTCCTGCAGGGTGAAGAGAGCCCCCAGGGATGCTGAGACAGGAGGGCGGGGAGGGGAGGGGGGAACCACTCCTCTTTGGGGAGTGGCCAAGGGCAGCCTCCGCTCACCGTTGGAGTCCAGGGGCAGCAGGCTGGAGGCGCTGAGCAGCTCCACACGCAGCTTCTGCTCTGAGGTGCGGTAGGAGGCCTTGACCGTCACAGCCCCCAGCTCCTCAGAGATGGTTTCTGCCTGGGGTGGGGAGCATGGGTAGGGTGAGCAGGGACATAGTGGGGGACAAGGTGCTCCAGGACCTGCAGAGGGTACAGTGCAAGGGAGAGGGGCCTCACCTGCTGCTGGATTCGGCCGCAGAAGTACCTCCGGATGAGCTCCCCGGCTGGAGGCTGCCTGCAGCTCCAGGTCCCTCTGCAGAGCCTGGGAACACATAAAGCTGAGACGCCACCTGGAGTGCGCGCGCAACCACAACCCGGGCCTGCCCTCCAGGAGCTCAGGGTCAAGGGTAAGATGTCCGTTTGAAATGGAAAGTAGTGGGTCATGGGACCGCAGGCAGGGGCCACCCTCAGGCCGGGCAGACAGCAGGACAGAGGCACAGACAGGGCTGGCTTCCCCAGCCGCCCTCGCCTCCAACACCACTGTGCAGGCACACAGGGCCCCTGTGCTCAGGAGGACCCAAGCTTGGCTTCAGTTTCTGTCATCAGTATTCTAAAATTTGTAAGAACTTTTGAATAAGGGGCACAGCTTTTCATTTTTGTACTGGGCCCCATAAATTAGGTAGCTGGCCCTGGACACAGGTGAGTGCTGAAAGGCAGGTTCCCCTGACCTCCTACAGGGAAGCTCACCAAAAGCCCATACCTGGAAAGTTGCTGTGTGCAGGGCCTCGGGTGGCAGGCCACAGCCCTCGGCATGGAAGCAGATCTCCAGGTTCTGGGGGGAGACATCAGAGGTGACCCCAGGCACCCTCCCACCAGGGTTATCCTTGCTGTGACCGGTTCTGTTACCTGCAGGGCAATCTTCAGCCTGTTGGAAGCCAGGGACGAGCTGCGCTGGGAGGCGGCCACCTCCTCCAGCACTGTGAGTGTGTGGGTCCAGAGCAGGGTCAGGAGGCTGGAGCAGGGTGGGGCCGGAAGGATGCGAGTGTCCAGAGGGATGCAGACACAGCACGGCAGGGCGGCAGCAGAGGAGGAAGCAAAAATGCTCTTCAGACAGGGGAGGCCTCAGGGACCCAGTCCCACCCCAGTTCCTCCCACCTCCACCCTCCCCCTCTGCTTCCTGCCCCAGGTGGGGCTGGGGGAGAGGGCAGGTACAGGCGGACAAGCCGGGGGCAGGTGGGGTCAATCCCATCCAACACAACTCTCAACCTCAGTGAAGAGCCCTCCCCCAGCAGGCTAATAGAACCCACAAACAAGACTGGAGACAGGGGAGGAAGTTAGGCCCCCAGTGACAGAACCATGATTTAAGACAGGAGCAGGTCGGGCATGGTGTCTCACGCCTGTAATCCCAGCACTTTGGGAGGCCAAGGCAGGCGGATCATGAGGTCAGGAGTTCAAGACCAGTCTGGCCAACATGGTGAAACCCCATCTCTACTAAAAATACAAAAATTAGCCGGCATGGTGGCATGTGTGTAATCCCAGCTACTCAGGAGGCTGAGGCACGAGAATCACTTGAACCCGGGAGGCAGAGGTTGCAGTGAGCCAAGATCGCACCACTGCACTCCAGCTTGGGCGAGTCTCAAAAAAAAAAAAAAAAAGGTTCATGGCTGGGCAAGGTAGCTGATACCTATAATCCCAGCACTTCAGGAGGCTGAGGCAGATGGACGGTTTGAGCCCAGGAGTTTGAGACCAGCCTGGATAACATGGCAAAACCGCATCTCTACTAAAAATACAAAAAATTGACAGGCACGGTGGCTCACCCCTGTAATCCCAGCACTTTGGGAGGCCGAGGTGGGCGGATCACGAGGTCAAGAGATCAAGACCATCCTGGCCAACATGGTGAAACCCCGTCTCTACTAAAAATACAAAAATTAGCCAGGTGTGGTGGCATGCGCCTGTGGTCCCGCTGCTCAAGAGGCTGAGGTGGAAGAATCACTTGAACCCAGGAGGTGGAGGTTGCAGTGAGCCAAGATTGTGCCACTGCACTCCAGCCTGGCGACACAGCAAGACTCCGTCTCAAAAAAAAAAAAAAAAAAAAATTAGCCAGGCATAATGGCATACACCTGTCATCCCAGCTAGTCAGCAGGCTGAGGCACGTGGATCGTTTGAGCCAAGAGTTTGAGACCAGCCTGGATAACATGGCAAAACCCCATCTCTACTAAAAATACAAAAATTAGCCAGGCATAATGGCATGCACCTGTAGTCCCAGCTACTCAACAGGCTGAGGTGGGAGGGATCGCTTGAGCCCAGGAAGATGAGGCTGTAGTGAGCCAAGATCACACCACTGCACTCCTGAGTAACAAGGCTGAGTAACAAGAGGGAGACCCTATCTTTAAAAAGGGGAGCATGGCCAGGCGCAGTGGCTCACACCTCTCCTATAATCCCAGCACTTTGGGAGGCCAAGGTGGGCTGATCACTTGAGGTCAGGAGCACAAGACTCCATCCCACCCAAAAAAGTAGTTAATTAATTTGTGCAACACATCTAAGTGCCCATAATGTACCAGGCACTGTTCTTTGAAAAAAAATTTTTCACCCAGGCTGAGTGCAGGGGTACCATCACAGCTCATTGCATCTTCTACCTTCTGGGTTCAAGTGATCCTCCTGACTCAACCTCCCAGGTAACTGGGACTATAGATGCATGCCACCGTGCCTGGCTAAGTTTTGTATTTTTTGTAGAGACTGGATTTTGCCATGTTGCCCAGGCTGGTCTTGAACCCCTGAGCCCAAGTGATCCACTCAACTCGGCTTCCCAAAGTGCTGGGATTACAGGCGTGAGCTACCGTGTCTGGTGGTGTTCTAAAGGCTCGTGAGGCAGCACTGAGCAAAACGTCCCTCTTGGTGGAGGTTTAACTCTGGTTGACGTGAAAAATCTGGTCTAAGATCAAGTCCGACAGAGCTTAAAGGTGAAAAAAAATATTACAGGTGGTGGCTCACATCTGTAATCCCAGCACTTTTGGAGGCTGAGGTGGGCAGATCACAAGGCCAGGAGTTCAAGACCAGCCTGGCCAACATGGAGTTGGCCAGGGGCAGGTGGGATCAGTCCTATCTCTACTAAAAATACAAAAATTAGCCAGGCATGGTGGTGGGCGCCTGTAGTTCCAGCTACTCGGGAGGCTGAGGCAGGAGAATCACTTGAACTGGGTAGACAAGCTGAGATCGAGCCACTGCACTCCAGCCTGGATGACAGAGCAAGACTCCGACTCCGTCTCAAAAAAATAAAAAATTAGGCTGGGCGCGGTGGCTCACACCTGTAATCCCAACACTTTGGGAGGCTGAGGTGGGCGAATCAGGAGGTCAGGAGTTCAAGACCAGCCTGGCCAACATGGTGAAACCCCGTTTCCACTAAAAGTACAAAAAAATTAGCCGGGCATGGTGGCAGGCACCTGTAATCCCAGCTACTTGGGAGGCCGAGGCAGGAGAATTGCTTGAAGCCAGGAGACAGAGGTTGCAGTGAGCTGAGATTGCACCACTGCACCCCAGTCTGGGTGACAGGGTGAGACTCCATCTCAAGAAGTAAAATATCCTGAAATACCACAGGGGGGGGAAAAAAACAGAAAAAAATTTAAAAAAATAAAAATAAAAAATTAGGCCAGGCACGGTGGCTCATGCCTGTAATCCCAATACTTTGGGAGGCCAAGGCGGGCAGATCATGAGGTCAGGAGTTCCATGTCAAAACCCCGTCTCTACTAAAGATATAAAAAATTAGCCGGGCATGGTAGCTCGAGCCTGTAATTCCAGCTGCTCAGGAGGCCGATGCAGGAGAATCGCTTGAACCCAGGAGGCAGAGGCTGCAGTGAGCTGAGATCATGCCATTGCACTCCAGCCTGGGCAACAGGGCAAGACTCCGTCTCAAAAAAAAAATAAACAATAAAATATATATACACAGTGTAAGAAATAAAGACAGCCAGACTCCAGGGGGTCCTGGCTGTACTTGTGGGGGGTGGAACAGAACTCTAGGAGGTCGGGCAGCCTCCTCAGGGCCCAGATTCCACAGGGAGGCGGGGCACTGTCATCGTCATCTTCACTACAGCTAACAGTCACTGACCACTTCCTTTGTACAGACACCGCGCTCAGCATTTCACATGACCCATTTCATCCTCACAGAAGCCAGAACTATTCTCATCTGCACCAGGAGCTCCCCCAAGGCTGCTAAGCAGTGATGAAGCTGGAGTCTGAACCCTGGTGGTTCAGAGCCCCTGTGCTGGACTCCGCTGCTTGTTGCCTGCCGTGCTGGGTCCCTGCTACGAGACACCCTAACTACAGGTTCTCCCTGCACTGTGGGTGGGGACCACCTGTAACCTTAGCAGGGCATAGGAACAGTCAGGGAGACCCTGAAGACAGGCCTGGGACAAAGGAGAAAGGACAGGAAGATTTTGGCTCAGCCTAGGGAAGAACTCAAAGCCCTCAGAGCCAGGCAGCAGACAACAGGGAGGCCTGTGAAGGGGCGAGCTCCCTGTCCCTGTGTCGAGCATGAGCAGAGCCTGTTGCACCTTCTAAGGGGGGGGGGTCACCAAAGGGCTTCACCTCCCCCCACTCAGAATGGATGCTGAGGCCCAGGACGGAGGAGAGTTGGAGAAGAGGTGGAGGTGGTGAGCGCACCTCGGGCAGGGGCTGCTACCAACCTGCTGAAGTTCTCCTGCACCAAGTTGGTGTTCATGTAGCAAAGCTCCACCTCCAGGAACTTCATCAGGGGCAGAATAGCCTGGGCGGGGAGGGGCAGGTGTGGCAATGGCCCATTTTAGCCCCACCCCCATCCCCTAACCCTGACCTGGAGGGAGGAAGCGGGGGCCGGGAGCCTTTCCGTAAGAGCGGTTTGTAACGACTGTAAGATGCCTGCCATGCCCACCTCTCTGCCTTCCCCCTCTCCGTTGCTCAGTCCGTTCCAGCCACACTGGCCTCCTCTGCAGCCCTTGAGCCTTTCAGGCCTGGTACTGCCTCAGGGTCTCTGCCCTTGCTGTCTCCTCCACCTGGAATGCTCTTCCCCTAGAACTCCTCCTGGCTCCTCCCCTAGAACTCCTCCTGGCTCCTCCCCTAGAACTCCTCCTGGCTCCTCCCCAGAACTCCTCCTGGCTCCTCCCCTTGCTTCCTGTAGGTCTTGACTCAGCTGTCACCGCCTTCCCTGGTCATCATCTAAAAATGCAGCCCTCTGACACTTCCCACCCGCTTCTCCGTTTTACTTAGCACCTGGCACACTGTGTGTGTGTGCGCACGCATACGCATCTGTGCATAGCTGGAGTTAGAGCTGTAAGTATCACTATAGTTATGGGTGCTCACTGAGTAGGTCTTCTTTTACCTCTACTACTACAATGTAAGCTCCAGGAAAGCAGGTATTTTTGTCATATTGTTCACTGACCTATCCCCCAGTGCTTAATGCATAAGACAAAGTGGGTACCTGATAAATAGTTGATGAATGAATGAACCCGCCCCTCATCAATCGCAGGTGTCCATCATGATAGAGCCCCACCTAAGGTCAGCTGGCTTGTATTAACAGGACAGCCAAGCTAGTAGGCAGCTGAGGAGGATGTGCACTCAGGCCTGTTTGGCTGCAAAGCCTAAGCCCTCCCCAGCTGCAGCCCCGCATTGACTGTCCGTGCTGGGACAGCCTGTGGAGTGACCCAACCCATTCCTGGGAGCATCCCAGGGGAAACTGAGGCCCAGGGAGAGAACATGCCTTGTCTGGTCTGGGGGACTTATCTCTAACACCCAGGCTTTCAATGACCCCAGATCCATGGAGCTGGCAGGGTGGTGAAGGCCAGCAGGCAGAAGGGCCACTTACATCCTCAGGCAGGATGGACTCCCCTGACACACACAAGTTTCTGGATATGCTTGGCAATGCCCACCTCCAACTGGAGACACAAAACAGTAGAAGGAGGGGAGGTTAGGGCATGAGTTGGGGGATGGGAGCGTTCCTTAGAGCCTGAGTTTAGATGCAGGAAGGGGTCGGGGCTGGATGCTGGCCCAGGTCCTGCTGGAGCCAGGCAGGCTGAAGACGGGACAGGGTGACTGCAGTCAGACAAGGTACCTGCTCGGCCAGGGTGTGGACACCGGTGCGGATCTCGTGGCCCAGCCCGGCCAGTGCGCTCTGCAGCTGGGCATGCAGCGTGTTCTGCAGCTGCCCCCTGTTCCAGCACGGCCCCTACCCGCTGCTCCAGGGCCTCCCATGCCAGCTGGGCAGGCAGCTTGCCAATCACCAGCCGCAGCTGCTCCATGTCATTCACCACCACGCACAGCTGGAACAGGGGATGCAGAGCTTCCTGAACGGCGCCTGGGCTGGTCCCCATACCCAGCCAGACTCCTAGCCCCAGCGCTGGCCTTACCATGTTGGCTGCCTGGGCTTGGTCCTTCTGGCCTGAAGAGAGTTCACGGGCCCGGGCCTTTATAAGGCTGCAGTATACCAGGGCCAGGCGACAGGTGTCCTATGGTGGGTTTGGACACAGGGAACTGATCCATGGGTGGGGCACCCAGGAAGGGCAGGTGGGGAGGGCATGGGAAAGTCAGCGACTTGGGGGATTGAGGACACAGGAATTGGGAGGATGCTTGGGTGAGAGCTTGGGAGAAACCGTGGGTGGTGGTGTGGCTGTTCTAGAAAGAGGGGGAAGGGCGCATGGAAGATGCCGCACCTCCACAAACTTGACAGTGATCATGAAGGCCTCCTCTGGGTCTGGCCAGTCCAGCTGCCGGGCGGTGTGGCTGATCTGGGCAAAGCAGGTGGACAGATCCACCGCGGATGTGCTGTGCTTGGTCAGTTCACCCAGGGGCACCAGCTGGGGGGAGGGGGGGCGCTTAGAAAGGAGGACTCAGGACACTGCCAAATCCACCCCCTTCCCTCCCTCCTTCCTTCATTCAGAGCAGCTACCACCGCCAGGCACAGAGCTGGGCAGGGAGCTTCACAAGAGACAAGCAAGGCTCCACTCAGACCCCCCAGCTGCGGGAGCTCAGGCAAAGTGAAGCCACAGTTAACCCCCAAGGATATCCAGAGGCAGCATTTTGCACACAACTGGCCTCAAGTGCACCCAAAAGGGAAGTTCAGAGCGTGTTACCAGCTTTTACTACGCTTTGGAGGTCCAGGCAGAGCCCAAGCCTCACCCCCCAAACCAGGGCCCCGCCCCCACCTCATCCATCTGCACGGCGCGCTGCACCCGTGCCAGGGCCACGCTGTACGTCTTCTGCAGCCAGGAAGGGATGGCTGGCTGGAACCAGCGGTGGAAACCCTCCAGGGCCATGACTCCGTCCCTGGGGAGTGCCAGGACTCGGCGTTGGTAAGGCTAGGGCCAGTATGCATCCCGGGGCCTCGTCCACCCTCCCCTCCCCCTGTCCCCTGGAAGCCACCGGCAATTGGCCTGCCGCCCACCTCCCTGAGGAGCTCGGGCGCAGCTGGCAGAGCTCCTTGAGGCTGATGTAGAGCTGAAATAGACTCTCGCCCATCTCTGGGGACACTGCATCGCCCACAGCTGTCGTGTGGTCCTGCACCCGCTTGGCCACCTGCAAAAGAAAGGTGTGGAGGGCGGGGCACACAGCTCTGTCGTGGAGGGCATGGCCTGGAGACAGGGGCGAGGGACTCACCAGCCACTGCAGCTCCCGGAAAGCCATGGGGAAGAGGTGGATCTTGAGGGTACTGGAGGAAAGGCATCAGGTGTTACCCACTGGCACACACCAGGGTCCCTGTGGTCCCAGCTCTGAGCCAATGCCCCACTACCTCCCGACCTGGCTGGCTGCTCACTTGTGGAAAATCTTGTCCCATGTGTGCCGGCACTGGTGCAGGTCGCCAATGATGTCCTGTACCAGGCCTAGCAAGGCCTTGCCTGCCTCCAGCATGCCCTGCAGGGACGGAGGTGGGCTGGCAGGGGTGCCAGAGGCAGGCACCACCCCCCACCCTCCCTGCCCAGCACCCTCACCTGCATCATGGGCTGATGGTGCTGCTGCTTCAGGTGGAACCATTCAGTGGTACCAGTCTGTTGACAAAGAGGCCGTGAGCAGGGAGGGATTGCCAGCCCCAGCACGTGTCTCCCCCCATCCCCAGCGTGCGTGCCACACCTGCAGGGCCTCAGTCACCAGCTGGGGCAACGGGGCGGCGTTGGGGCATAGCTCTCCGAAGGCCTTCATTTTGCACATCTGTACCAGGACCCTGCAAGGCACAAGGAGCTGCGTCCAAAGTGCCTGCTGCACCATACTCACTCCCCCACCCCCCCAGCACCCCTGACCCCACCGAGGAACGGGAGAGGAGCCACTGACCTGAGGAGAGACTGCAGCCGGGCTGGGGAGTCTGAGACAGAGAGGGGGAAGACGGAGCGGAACCTCCGGATGAGGGAGAGGCCATAGGCCAGCAGGGGAGCTGAATGAGGCAGCCAGCTCCTCCTCCTGCAGAGCCAGGAGAGGCTTTAGGGGCCTGGACAGCCTCTGCTGCTCCCCTTCCCCTTCCCCTGGGCCCTGCCTGCCCGCCCAGCACCCCTTGCCCACTGCACGCCCACCTGTTCTGCCTTGAGCCGGCCCTGGATCCACTGGTACTCGATGCTGGTGATGGGGTGCAGGAGGCAGCTGCTGGGGAACTCCAGGCTCTGGTAGAGGCGGCTGTAGGCCAGCCACTGCCTGCAGGGGACAGGAAACCCTCAGCTGGGCGGGGAGGAGGGCGTTACCTTATCCTGTTCACGCAGCCTCAGGTGGAGGGAATCACCTCCCTCCTCCAGGGCACCTGGTGGAGTCCCATCCATCAGCACAGATTGAAAACTAGTGGCTGAATGTGATAGGCAGGATTTTTTTTTTGGATGGAGTCTCGCTCTGTCACCCAGGCTGGAGTGCAGTGGCGCAATCTTGGCTCACTGCAACCTCTGCCTCCTGGGTTGAAGTGATTCTCCAGCCTCCATCTCCCAAGTAGCTTGGACTACAGGCATGCACCACCATGCCCAGCTGAATTTTGCTTTTTTAGTAGAGACGGGGTTTCATCATGTTGGCCAGGCTGGTTTTGAACTCCTGACCTCAAGTGATCCACCCGCCTCGGCCTTCCAAAGTGCTGGGATTACAGGCAAGAGCCACCATGCGCAGCCAGGATTTTTCTTTGTTTGTTTTCATTGATGCTTTTCAAATTGCCCAGATTGAGATCTTTGTGATTTTAAAACTTCAGGATTTCTTGCTGTTTTTGAAAAATTGGATCGGCCAGGTATGGTGGCTCATACCTGGAATCCCAGCACTTCGGGGAGGCCAATGCAGACAGATCACCTGAGGTCAAGAGTTCGAGACCAGCCTGGCCAACATGATGAAACCCTGTCTCTACTGAAAATACAAAATTTAGCTGGGCATGGTGGTAGTCCCAGCTACTTGGGAGGCCGAGGCTGGAGAATAGTTTCAACCCAGGAAGCGGAGGTTGCAGTGAGCCAAGATCGCACCACTGCACTCCAGCCTGGGTGACAAGAGGAAAACTCTGGCTCAAAAAAAAAAAAAAACCGAAGAAAAGAAAAATTGGATCTAAGGACTTGAGCCTTCACACACACGTGGCAAGCATCAGCGAGAACTTCCTTTCGGATGGTTTGGGGGGACATCACACACATGAGGTCCAGTGGGAGGGCAGAGGATGAGGGAGAGCAGCAGCCGAGGTCCCTGCTGGACACTGAGCCACCTACATTACAGTGCTTGGGCCCTTCGGGCAAACCAGGCTCCTCCCCATCTGGTGCCAGCTCCAGTCTCCAGCCTCGCCGCCATCCCACCCTCTCATCTGATCACCCACCTGCCTGACGTCCTAGCAGTACGCACGCTGACCCTGGCCCAGAAGTGCACTCCCCAGTCTCCCTCTACCTCACTCTCAGATGCCAAGTCCCAGCCCAGGCCTGAGGCAGCATCCTGCTCCTGGTTCGTCCCGACCAGCCCCTGGCTGTGTGCCATCTCTCTCTCTCTCTTTTTTTTTTTTTTTTTTGAGACGGAGTCTCACTCTGTCCCCCCAGGCTGGAGTGCGGTGGCAATCTTAGCTCACTGGAACTTCCACTTGCCAGGTTTAAGACATTCTCGTGCCTCACCCTCCTGAATAGCTGGGATTACAGATGAGTGCCACCACGCCTGGCTAATTTTTGTATCTTTTGTAGAGACGGGGTTTCAGCATGTTGGCCAGGCTGGTCTCAAATTCCTGACTTCAAGTGATCCGCCTGCCTCGGCCTCCCAAAGTGCTGGGATTCCAGGTTCGAGCCACTGCACCGGGCAGGCTGTGCCCATCTCTGCCCTTCTCACCTGCACTGGAATGACTGTGACCCTGTGCCTTCCTCAGCATTCCTAGGACCTGACATGACTGGCCCTCAACATAGACCTGTTCATGTCCGGCATAGGTTTGCTGAGATGAAAGTTATGGCACTGGGAAACAGGACTGGGGTTAGGGACAGGGTCCAAACTCAAATGCCGAGAAGGACTCAGGAGATGAAAGTGACTGAAGTGGGCCCAGTGGCAGCCGTAATGCGCAGAAGCAGACACATCGCTCTGCTCTGGCCACTCAAAAAAGCAGCAAAATGGCAGGGTGTGGTGGCTCACGTCTATAATCCCAGCACTTTGGGAGGCTGAGGCGGGTGGATCACCTGAGATTGGGAGTTCAAGACCAGCCTGACTAACATGGAGAAACACTGTCTCTACTAAAAATACAAAATTAGCCAGGTGTGATGGTGCATGTCTGTAATCTCAGCTACTTGGGAGGCTGAGGCAGGAGAATCACTTGAACCCAGAAGGCAGAGGTTGCGGTGAGCCAAGATCACGCCATTGCACTCCAGCTTGGGCAAAAAGAGTGAAACTCCGTCTCAAAAAAAAAAAAAAAAAAAGGCAGCAAAATTCTGGCCTTGCAGTGCCAGCACTTACATTTCTTGAGAAGCTGGAGACCCGGACAGTACATGAAATCTCCAGATGGTTTTTTCTAATTTTTTTTAGAAATGAGGTCTCACTCTATGGTCCAGGCAGGAGTGTGTTGGCGTGATCATAGCTCACTGTAGCCTCGAACCTTGGGATAAAGTGATCCTCCTGCCTCATCCCAAAGTCCTGGGATTACAGGAGTGAGCCACCACATAAGCTGAATCTCTAGACTTTTTAAAGTTGGTAACTGATTCAAAACTTAAAACACACATTTTGGGCCAAAGGGAACTCTGCTGAGAATTACACTTTGGGCTATCAGCTTTCAGGAGCGGGGGGTGGGGTGGGGGGCTGGTGGCTCAGGGGTTCTGCCCAGGGCTGTGCACTCACGCCATGGACTGGTGGAAGTCGGACAGGTCCTTCTGTGTGGCGTGGAGAAAGAGGACGGTGGCAGCCTGGGGACTCAGTGACCCATCCCAGGAGGTGCTGCCTGCCTGAGGAAGCAGATAGAGGAGCGTCAGGACCCGAAGGGCAGCCCTGGCCGTGCCCAGCTCTGGGAGGGCAGTACCTGGTGCTGGGTGACCTCGTGGGACACAAGCTGCTGCAGGAGGTGGAGGTGCACCGTGTAGCTGGGCTGCGAGCGGCTGGCCGAGGTGGCTCTCTGCAATGAGGCCTCTGTGAGCAGTCAGGGCCCACACCGGCAGCAGCCAGCCCCCTAACCCAGCCAGACCTCCTCAGGAGCTGGGCACAGTCACTCGCCCAGGACTCCACCTACCCGCTTATGGATGAGCTGGAACTGGAGGTGGCACTGGCCTCGGTCTGGGTAGGTCTCAGTGCGGGGTTCCAGGGGGTACCACTGGTCCTCTCGGCAGCGCAGGTCCTGGCAGGCGGGGATGCTCGGCCATGAGTGTCAGAACCTCACAGAGTCAGGGGCAGCAGAGGCAATGGGAGGCGGACCCCAGGCTCAGCTTGGTGCTGACGTGGAGCCTCTCCCCAGAGCCCCCTCCCAACCCCCTCCCTCTGGCTCGCTCCTGGACCCCTTTCCCCATCCTCCTCACCTGCAGCCTCAGAACCACGTTCCCCAGAAAGTCGTCCTGGCCTTTGTCCTTCCGGGCCTCCTTAAAGATCCTGCATCAGGCAGTCTCCCGTGAGGGAGATGCCACGAGCATTGGAAGGGATCAGGCTGGAATCTACCCTCCGCCGCAGCAACCTGGACCCCAAAGGCGCCTGCACCCCAGCACTCGGTGTACATGTCAGGGGATGCGGGGGCAGAAGGAGCCCCCACTCCTTCCCTGTGAGCCCTGCAACACCCACCTGCGAAGCCCATGCAGATCCGTGAGCTCCCCCAGCTTCTGTCGGACAGACTCCACGGTGTCCAGGTCCCTGGTGGGACAGGTTTGAGAAGAAAGCAGAGAGAGTGCCTATGACCTCTTCCAGGAGGAGGTTCTGCCTCTTCACCCCAGATCCTTTCTCTTCCCATCCCTAGGGGCAGGCCAGGTCACTCACCACATGTCCAGATGAAAGCTCGAATTGGTGATGTCTTCAAACTCCCTGTATGGAGAAGACGGCGTGGTTGAGGGCCCTGGAGGGTGGATGTCCCCAGACGAAGCCTGTGACCCCAGCCCAGAGCCATGGAGTCGTAGAGTTGTTACCTACTCCTGCCAAACCCCTCTCCTCCCAGCCGCATCCCTGCCTCTTTTTTTTTTTTGAGATGGAGTCTGCCTCTGTCACCCAAGCTAGAGTGCAATGGTGCAACCTCGGCTCACTGCAACCTCCGCCTCCCAGGTTCAAATGATTCTCCTGCCTCAGTCTCCTGCGTAGCTGGGATTACAGGGATGAGCCACCACGCCCAGCTAATTTTTGTATTTTTAGGAGAGGTTCGGTTTCACCATGTTGGCCAGGCTGGTCTTGAACTCCTGACCTCAGGTGATCCACCTGCCTCAGCTTCCCAAAGTGCTGGGATTACAGGCGTGAGCCACCACACCTGACCCTGCCTCTTTAAGGTATGGCTTCAGGCACCCCCAGACTCACCCACAAGGGCCTGAGACCCTCCTTGCCCCCAGCACGCGCGGCATTCATGTTGTTCTGTCCCATCTGACCTACTATCCGTCTACCATGCCTCGAGATGGGCTCCCCCTTCTAGTCTTTGCCCAGGGCCAAACCCCTCCCCTGAGCCACGAAGACCTGCTCATCTCAGTGCCTGGGGGAGACCCTGCCACCCAGAGGAGACCCAGACAGAGTGGGGGCTGGGGCGGGGCCACCTACAGGATGAAGGTCTCGTCCCAGACAGGGTTGAGCGTCTGCGTGATGACTTGCGTGCGGTGGGTCTGCTCCTCAGGGATGGTGTGCTTCACCACTGCCTTCTGCCGCCGCCGGGACCCGGGGCTGCCCCCTGGTGCACCCACCCCCTGCTCAATGCCCAGCAGGCAGTAGGGGTCGCTGAACCCTGGGGGAGGAGTGGAGAAGACGAGGCAGCCAGGGAGTTGGCTGGGTCCAGGAGAGAGGCCCTCATCACCCCCCTCCAGGGCTGAGCGTCCTCCTGGGGAGAGAGAAGGGGACCAGCAGCATGGGGGTGGGGCAGCGCCGCAGGGCTTCTGGGAGGTAGGTGCTCCCGTCAAGAGTCCTGGGGCCAGGCTGTGATGGCAGAGGAAGGAGCCATGAGGCAGAGGAAGGAGCCAGGAAGAAGCCCCCCGGGAACCCCGCCCCCACGCTCACCACTGACATCTTTGCCCAGAATGCCCTTGGCCTGTTTCACTGTTGCCTTCAGACAAAATGTTGGCTTCTGGACGGACAGGAGGGGGTGGCCTGAGTCCCTGAGCGGGGGGGTGAGCTTCCCAGTCCCCTCCTTGCCCAGGATGGCCCCGGCCCCGCGTTACCTCGAGCTCCCTGACCCGCTGCAGCGCCTGCTGGTGCTCCTCCGGCTCCACGTGGAAGGCCTGGTGGGGGAGGCAGGCGGGTGGGTGGCTGGGGGCACGGGACAGGGCAGCTGCAGGCGGGGGTGGGGTTGGGGCTGGGCTCACCTCCTGCAGATATCGCAGCAGCTCAGAGGCCTCCGTCACATGGTTGGGCTCAGGCTGACCCAGGCGGTGCAGGACCGTGTAGAGCGTGTCCTCATAGAGCAGGGCCCGCTGAGACATACAAGGTCACCTTGGGAACCCCATCAGCCACCCCTGGCACCAACACCTCACGCCAAGGGCAGGACAAGGCACGGCTTGTGCAGTGGAAGGGGCCGAGACCCAGGAGTCCCCTCCCTACCACAAGCTGCTGCCATCAGCGTCGGCCAGCAGGAGAGGGCACAGCACCCTCCCCACCTCTCTGCACCCCAACACTCAACTCTTACCTGCTCCGGGGAGAAGTGGTGGGGATGGAGGCTGGATCTACAGAGCAAGGTGGAAAGGCAGAGTGTACGGGGAGGCCCAGAGTAGCCTCAGGCTGGGCAGGAAAGGCTCCTCTGAGGCCTGAACCAGGCCAAGGACATGGGGCCCCAGCACCCTGGCCTCCAGCCCTACCAAGGCCGCACCTGTTCCCGCAGCAGGCCTCCTGGGGGTCCGTCCCCTGGCCTGCTGTGGCTGAGGTCCATGGGCACCCAGTAGCGCGAGGCCTTCACACCCACACCCTACCTCCCTCCCTTCCCCAGAGGAAACAGCTCTTATCGGTGGCAGCTGCTCCTCACCCAGCTGCGGAAGTGAGGCTCAGCAGCGGAGGTGAGGGGGGTGCCACGCCGGCCTCGGGGTCTGCTGCTCCCTGAACAGCTCACCCCACACCCGGGATGCCCCCCACCTAACAGAGCTGGTGCCTCTGGAGCTGGAGGAGCAGGGGATGGGGAGTCAGGCCCACCAGAGGAGGGCTTCAGAGAGGCTCAGACCGCAGGGCCTCTCCACAGCGGCCCAGAGGACACCTGGCAGCCCCTGCTCTGTGGCCCCCGAGGCTCTGCCCAGGGAGGGGCAGGCGGGGGAGGGTCCCTGGTCCTCAGTCTCAGCCTTCCAGAGGTGGGGCCAGACAGCAGGGCACCCGCACCGAGACTGCAGTGCTCCCCTAGGCTGGCTGTCTCCCCGGTGAGGTCACTCCTACCTCCGGGGCTGTTTGGGGCAGAGGATCCTGTAGATGTTTGACTCTGCGACGCTTTATCTTGATGGCCTGGCGCAAGAGGGGAGGGCGCTGCTGCGGATGGGAGAGGAGTGTCGCCATGGCGGCCTTCTCTGCCCTTCCCTGTCCGCTGGTGCTGGGTGAAGACAGCGAAACCACAGGATTATGCAAAGAGCCTGGGGCTGCCACCCCCCGCAGGGGAGGGTAGGGGGGTGGACCGAAGGGTGAGGGTGTCACCGCCTGGGAGAGGCGGTCTCCCAGGCCCCCTGCACCTTCCCCAGCCAGGATCCCTGCAGGACCTCCTCCGGCTAGAGCAGAAGGCGGACTCCGTGGGCAGGCCTGGCCCCGCTTCCCCCTCCCACAGAGGCCCCGAGAAGCAGCCAGCGCTCTCAGCGGGCAGGGGGATGGGGTGGCCAGAACGAGTGGGCAGTGTCCTGCCCCATCCATGTGCTGTGTCCAGGCTGGGTCGGGCACTGAGGGAAGCTGACATGGGCCCCAGGGGTTCTCGCCCCACTTCTCCAAGTGGGTCCAGACTGAGGGCGGGGTGGGGCGGGGCGGGGCGGGGCTCAGGGTGGGGCTCCTGAGAAGCGTCTCCCTGGAGGACAGTCAATTGCTCAGCCTGTTTGGCCCCACAGGTGACATTCCATGGAGATGACGGGGCCAACCTGTGCCGGGCAGGGACGGCCCTGTGGCCCCACCCCCCAACCTTGGCGGTCAGGAGGGTGCTCCCTTTAGACACCCTTGAAGGGGGCTTAGCCAAGCCACAGAGATCTCCGGGCCAGGCTGGCCAGGAGGAGGCAGAGCGGCCACTGCCTGTCTCTCCTGAGGACAAACTTGGCTCCCAGAGACAGGGAAATGCGCCTCAGTGCGGGGCTTTCCTAGAACTCTGTGGCCTGCCCACGCTGTGCCCAGTGCTGGGCTGGGGACTCGGGGGCGTGTGGGCCTGGCCATGGCCTTTAGCCATTTCCCACCCTTTTGTCCCTCCAAACTCATAGAAGGGCGAGTGACGTGGGTGGTGACAAGCCCAGCTTCGCTGCCCAAGTGTCTCTGTCACACGTCCTGACGTGCTCCGGGCTCCTCCCTCCAGCAGCCAGGACTTGGGCCAGGGCTGCCATTCCCCCAAGGAGCCAGCAGGGGACGAGGTGGTGGCCCGATCCTCTCCCATCCAGGCCAGGCCGCATCCACGTCTGTCCGTCAGGCCCTGGGGACTCAGTGGGGGGAGGGACACAGTTGCTGAGCGATGACCACCAGAAAGGGATCCAGAGGCCAGAGCTGTCCTGGGGACGAGACAGGCTGGGCCGTGAGAATCCTCCCGTGGGAGGGGAACTGTCCCGGAGCCTCCAGGGCCCTCAGCAGCCAGAAGGCTCTCTCCTTCCAAGAGAGATCCCCCTGGGTCACCACACGCAGAGCCAGAAAGGGTCCAGTTATTTCACTTTTACTATTTCACATTTTCAGCAAACAAGTCAAGGTGCAAACAGGGTTTATTTCACATTAATATATTAACTGGATTTTTTGTCAAATAAATAGGGAATTCTCTTTAAATAACCATCTCCTCACTTCATGGCCGGTCCAGGAACGAACAAGAGCGAGTGTCGGTGCATCCAGGGGGCAAAAACAAAGCTTACGGGGGGAGAAGTGCGCTGGCGGCAGGTCCCAGGCGGCTCGAAGGGTCAGGGGCCCTTGTTCCCACCCACTCAGCAGCCCTCAAGTGGACAGACATGCATTCTCCAGTTCCAGTCAGGAAGCCCCTACTAGAGGGAGGTGAGAGGGGGAGGGAATGCAAATTCCAGAAACACCAGCAGAAGGCAGAAGGGCTTCCTTCCAGCCTCAGCAGCCCCGTCCCAACACCACCCAAGCCCTGGGAGCTCATTTTACAGCTTCAAAAGTCACACAGGTGACAACAGCATAACGCAGGACAGGGAAGGGAAGGGAGGGTGGCTGAGTGGAATGCGGGCATGGTGGCCTTCTGAGACCAGCACAGACAAGCGGAGGGGAATGTGATCGGGGCCTAGCAGGGCCCGGGAAGATGCCTGGCTGGTCTGAAGTGGCTCATGAGGCTGAGGGTAGCGGTGGCTGACAGACTGAGGGAGCTGGACTGCAGCGGAGGAGGTGGCCAGAGAGTCCCTTTGAGGGGGAGAAGCTATGAGAGTGAAACAGGAACAGGGGGATGCCCTGTGCTCCTAAGAGAACCCCAGATGGTGAGGGGGCACACTGGGCAGCGTCATGGGCTCCAGGCTGGCATGGGAAGCGGGGCGGCACCTCTCCCAAGGCCAGGGGCCCTAATATCCCACGACAGTTCCTGGTAATTGTTTATGATCAGACCTGGAAGGAGAACAAGGCACCCCCTCCCCCTCCCCCAACCCCAGTGCAGCCCTGATGGGAGGGGTAGGATAGAGAGATGAGGGTGGGGAGGCAGGGAGGCAGGAGGGCCTACTGGGTCTTCTTATCTTCCGGTGGGTAGTAGGGAGGTGGTGGTGGCTGGCTCTAAAGAAGGGAGAAAAGGAAGATTCTCGTTAGGTTTAAAACAAGGTGCGGTCTTCCCCCATAGTTCCCAGCATCTGTGGCTGTGGGGCTGCACCGGCGCAGCCATGACCTCTCACCGTGGGCATGTAGACGTTATGAGGGTTGCCTGGGTTGTAATAGGCGCTGGCGGCAGCTTCGGCGGCCTTGGCTTCGGCTGTGAGAGCAAACACACCTGGTGTCGGTGACAAGTTCTCCCCCTCCTCCTGAGTTCAGCCAGAGACCCTGGGCCCCCCACGGCTCAGGGCAGCTGGTGCTGGGGGTCCAGTCCCACCAATAAGAGCAGCAGGTGAGGCTTCCTGAGCACTTGCCACGTGCTGGCACTTTCCTCTCCAGGCCCATCTTGTGTCTCACCTCAGCTAATCCCTGAGCCAACCCCACCAGGGTGCCACTGTGACCAGCTGAGCGCAGATGAGGACCGAGGCATACAGGGTGACCCTCCCCGCCAAGGGCGCATGGCTGGCTAAGGGATGGGGGTGGGGCTGGACTCTAGCTTCGAACCACCAGCCTGCGGCCCTGCTGGGCCCCCTGGGGTAGCCCAGAGGCCATCCATCCTCTGTGGCTCCCAGCAGGCTCTGGCCATTCTGAGGCTCTCTGTGTGACCTTGGGAAGGAGAAGGCTGGTCCCGAAGGGCTGCCAGCACCCAAGGGCCCTCACCTGCAGGAGTGGAGGGGGACATCAGGGCCGCTGACCGGAGGCTCCATGGGCCCTGGGTAGGGTGGTGGTGGGGGCTGCACATATCCCATGGCCCCGTCCATCATGGGAGGTCCTGGATAGAACTCTGCTCGGCAAAAGAGCGATAGAGAACTGGTGAGCACCCCGGCTGCGGCCCCCTCCGAGGGCCGGCACCCCTCAGGCCTCTCTAGCTCTTCGTCAGTCCTGAAGCAACTCAAGGAGTGAAGTCTCCCTGGCCTGGGGGGAGCCTGGGTGGGTGGGCTCATGAGGGGAGGGTGGGCAGCAAAGGACACACTCACCAGGTGGGGGCGGTGGATAGGGGTAGCCAGGAGGGCAGGGGTACATTCCATTGGCGACTGGCGGGGGATAGACATAGGCCCCGCTGGGCATGTAAGAGTAGCCATAGGCTCCACTGGGGGCTTCACCTCTGGACGCTACAAGCACAAGGGGAGAGAGAAATGAGCGTGGCCGGCCTGGGGGCGGGGAGACGGCGGGCCCGCTGCCTGCAGAGGGGAGCTACGGGTGCCGGGAACGTGCCCAGCAGACATGCCCTGCCCGCCCCACTCCACTCTTGCCCATACTCGGGGGCTGCCTTGCTCAGGGATAGGGTGATGAGGAGGATGGGAGAGGTCAGAGCCAGGGCAAGGCAAGGGTGGAGGGGTGGACAGAGGCCAGGAGAGAGGCTCGGGGCTGGGGTAGGGATGAGCTGGCGGAGGATGTCTGCTGGACCCATCTCTCGGTCATCTGAAATGGCTGCGAAACTGCAGTTCGATGGTTGGGTTGGGTGTGTGTTTTCTGAGGCCATGGTGAAAGGCCCCTGAGGCCAAACTGCTTTGTCAGAATGCCATCCACCTGCTCCTGACAGGAAGCGCAGCCTCTGAGGTACAGGACAGAGCTGATGCCAGTTACAGCTTTCTTCCCAACTCCTAGGCCTGGTCAGCCTAGTGCCCAGACACTTACCGCTTGAGTGCTTAAAAAAGCAAAACAAAAAGGAAGCAAACTCAAACCAAACCCCCTCCATGTTCAATGTGGCCTTGGCTCTTCATCTTCAGAGCCTGGATACCTTGAGATGCCACCTGGAGCATCCGCTGTCCGAACTCTATGGCACCCCCTGCAGTGAACGTAGCTTGTAGGAAGCAGAGCCTTCCCCAGCCACCTGCGACAGGAAAGACAGTGGATAAACAGCGCAGGCAAAGAAAATCCATGCCCAAAGAGATGGCTGTTTTCATCTCCAGGGCCCCATCCAGCGCCCAGGAGGCTGCGGGGACTGGGCTTGCACTGTGATGGGGACTTCCCAGTGCCATGGCTTCCGGCCTGCTGCCTGTATAAGAGCCTGGCCCTGGCCAGGTGTGGTGGCTCACGCCTATAATCCAAGCACTTTGGGAGGCCAAGGCGGGCGGATCACCTGAGGTTGGGAGTTCAAGACCAGCCTGACCAACATGGTGAAACCCCGTCTTTAAAAAAAAAGAAAAAGAAAAAGAAAAAAAAAAAGAGCCTGGCCCTGCCATGCTGCTTTCCCCGTTGGAACAGGGGCCTTTTCTTCCTGGAACAAGCCTGTCCTCCCATCCTGGCCCAATACGTCCACAGGAGCCAAGGGTGCCTTGGTTTGGTTTTAGAACTAACCTCAAGGTTTCTTGCCCTTCCCAGTCAAGCCCGGCAGCTTCACAGGAACAAGCCCACGTGGCATTAACGGACCTTGACATTCAGAGCAGACCTCTTGTCCTAAGGGGGCCCAAGGATGGACCCCAACCCCTCTAGTTTGACTTCTGTACAAAGGGGGGACCAAGAGCACCTCAATAGCAAGGGTGGGTCTGGCTGGGGGTGAAGGGGAAGGCAAGTTCAATGCAGAAGTCTCTGGGGACTGCCAAAAGGTCAGCCCCAAAGAGGGGTGACCCTGGCTTCCCAGAGGCAGCTGCCTCTTCCTGGCTCTCAAGAAAAGGCCCTTCTCAAGAGCCTCACTGATGCAGCTCCTTCCTGAGTTTGAAATTTGTATGCACTTGTCAAGTCGCACTAAGCATCTTGACTCAGTCCGCAGACTTCTGTGGACTTCACGCTCTGAAAAGCTGATCTGAGCTGCCGTCTTAACGCCAACATTTTCCCCAGCTCTTGGCAACCAAACCCCACCAGCTGGCAGCCCAGAGCTGGGAAGAGGTCGCAGCTAGGGCAATAAGGGTCTGAAGGGGACACTCCCACGGCAGCAGTCAGAGGCTCCCACGGCACCTCCCTGGAGGCCCCACCCGGATCCCTGAGTCCCCATCACCTACCTCCTGCTTCAGCCTTCACTGTTCCCTTGATGTAGTTTGCTCCAAACACAGGCTGCTTGATCTCACAGTCTTTCATGAGATAGAATGGCATCATGAAGGACTGCATGGCATCCTTCCCCTTGGACAGAAAGATGACCTGCAGGGGAGACAGGGTGAGGCCGTCAGCACCGGAAGCGCAGCCCATGTGCCACGCTTCCTGCCTGCTTCCTGGGAGTGACGAATCCATTCCCAGTGCCGGGGTCCAGCAGCCCCACGGCTCTTTCTGTGCCAGACACTCTTGGAGAGAGCTCTGGAAAGGGCTTACCGCAGCCTGGAGAGGCCAAGCTCAAGTACACGGGAGAAACATGTGCTGGTCACAGACAGTATGAGCAGGGCAGACTGCTCTGTCACTGACGTGGTGGTGGGGAAGTGGTGGTGGTGGTGCCTAAGTGAGGGAGTCACAAAGCTAGGGAAGGACAGGCAGTGGCAAGGCAGGGATGGGCTCCTGAAAGGGAGGGGATCTCCAGCCTGAGCTCCTCAGAACTGAGTGACGGCGCAGCAGGTCATTAGCTCCCAGCGAGGGGGGCTAGAAACAGCAACACAGGCTCTCCATCTGTGCCTGGAGCACCCCTTGGGTTTTATTTTTTATTTTTTTGAGACAGAGTCTCACTCTGTCACCCAGGCTGGAGTGTAGTGGACCCATCCTGGCTCACTGCAGCCTCTGCCTCCTGGGTTTAAGCGATTCTCCTGCCTCGGCCTCCCAAGTAGCTGGGATTACAGGCAAGCACCACGACGTCTGGCCAATTTTTGTATTTTTAGTAGAGACAGGGTTTCACCATGTTGGCCAGGCTGGTCTGGAACTCCTGACCTCAGGTGATCCACCTGCCTTGGCCTCCCAAAGTGCTAAGATTACAGGCATGAGCCACCACACATGGCCAGAGTTTTAAACCCATGACTTTAATCTGTGACTGAAGATGCCAACTTGAGCCTCCAGAGATGGGGTTTTGAGACTCCCCTGTCTCTGCTAAGTCATGAAGATTAAAACTTGAAAATGTGCTCCTCTTTTCCAGCTGTCTTTGAGTCTAAGTCTTTTTTGGGAGGGGGCAGGGTCTCACTCTGTTGCCCAGGCTGGAGTGCAGTGGCATAATCCCAGTTCAATGCAGCCTCAGCCTCCCCTGGCTCCGGTTATCCTCCACCTCCGCCTCTCAGGTAGCTGGGACTACAGGCATGTGCTAGCACACCCAGCTAATTTTTATATTTTTTTGTAGAGATGGGGTTTCGCCATGTTGCCCAGGCTGGTCTTGAACTCCTGAGCTCAGGTGATCCATCCGCCTTGGCCTCCCAAAGTGCTGGGATTACAGGCATGAGCCACCTCACTGGCCTGTCTTTTAGTCTAAGTCTTGAGTAACCACAGCAGCAATCCTTTTCCAAGAATATCCATTTGTATTTCTCAACCTCTCAGAGTCCACGTGGGTAACTCTCAGGCAAGGCCCATTCTGCAGCCTGGCATTTGTCATGCTGTGGGGCGGTACTGGGCTCTCTGCCCAGCCCGGACACTGTGTCATACAACTGTACCCTGTTTACCCCATATCTCACTCTGGATATGCACAAGGCTTCATGAGCTACTCTCACAGAAAACAAAATATTCACAATAATCATCTCTGGCCTCCAGGCCCAAGTCCTCCCAGCGGCTGCATCCAACTCTATGGAGATTTTGCAGCAGCAGCTCTGAAATTTACATGGGTTCACTGCCCAGTGGTCAGGTCAGTTACACTAAGAGCCTGGTAGTTCTAGAATCCAGGAGCATGTGACAGAGAAACAGGCAGAGTGAGGCACTAACATTCACCAGGGTTCAGAGGCCACCTCACTATGAAGCTGAGGTGGACCTAAGGCTAAGACTCACATCACTAGACCAGGCCCGGTGGCTCACACCTGTAATCTCAGCACTTTGGGAGGCCAAGGCAGGCAGACTGCCTGACGTCAGGAGTTCGAAACCAGCCTGGCTAACATGGCGAAACCCTGTCTCTACTAAAAATACAAAAATTAGCCAGGCGGGGTGGTGTATGCCTGTAATCCCACCTACTTGGGAGGGTGAGGCAGGAGAATCGCATGAACTCAGGAGATGGAGGTTGCAGTGAACCGAGATCGCGCCACTGCACTCCAGCCTGGGTGGCAGAGCAAGACTCCATCTCAAAAAAAAAAAAAAAAGAAAGAAAGAAAGACTCACATCACCTCCAATAGCAGCAACAAACCTCTTAAGCAGCTGTCCTGCTGTGCAACTCACCCGGTAAGGGGTAAGGTAGACGGTGCCTTTCTTGGTCCCTTTGAAGGCTTCTGGCACATTCTTCATGTCATTGAATGTGAGTTCCACATGATCATAGGACATTAGGATGCTGTGGTGAGAAAAGAGGAAAAGCCTTGGTGAGACAGTATGGAGATGTGGTATCACCCAGACACTGGGCCTTTCTCCCAAGCAGCTGTCCAGCACATCAGCTCTCGTAACCCTCTCAACAGTGCTACATTAAAACCATTCACAGGGCCAGGCGCGCTGGCTCACACCTGTAATCCCAGCACTTTGGGAACCTGAGGCGGGTGGATCACCTGAGCCCAGGAGTTTGAGACCAGACTGGCTAAAATGGTGAGATCCCATCTCTACAAAAAAAAAAAAAAAAAAAACTAAAAACTAAAAACAAACAAAAAAACCCATTACTATAGCCATGGAAGAAATGAGCAAGTTGGGGTTCTATAAAATTTCCCAAACCCCGCTTGCAAAGCCCCCAAATGATCACCATTGTAGCAGAGCTACAGGGCTCTGGAGAGGCCATCATCCCCCAAGCAGATTAGATAAGCTGGCTTAACTCTGCTATTTTCTTTTAAGTCCTTGTGATGGATGTCGTTTTTGTTGGTTTGCTTTTCAAGCCTAATCTATAAACACATCTAAGAGATAACTGGACTCATCACAATAGGACCACCTTCAGGGTTCGTTAAAACCTGGGTTCTTAAGCTGGTTCTGCAGGAAAGTCTGTCCATGAAGCCCTTGAGATGATCATGTACGTCATATGTGCATTTTTCTGGGAGGAGAGTTCACAGTTTTCATCATTCTCAAAGGAGTTCACAACTTGAAGAATAAAGTTCACTATTTATCAATTTTTTTTTTTTTTGAGATGGAGTTTCACTCTTGTTGCCTAGACTGGAGTGCAATGGCATGATCTCACCTTACTGCAACCTCCACCTCCTGGGTTCAAGCGATCCTCCTGCCTCTACCTCCTAAGTAGCTGGGATTACAGGCATGCACCACCATGCCTGGCTAATTTTTTGTATTTAGTAGAGACAGGGTTTCACCAGGTTGGTCAGGCTGGTCTCAAACTCCTGACCTCAGGTGATCCACCCGCCTTGGCCTCCCAAAGTGCTGGGATTACAGGCGTGAGCCACCATGCCTGGCCTAATTATCAAAATTTGAATACTGGACTTAAACTTCAGTTGTTATGGATATAACTTATTCAGACAGGAGGCTGAAGCACTTTCTTTTTTTTTCTTTTTTAGAGACAGGGTTTCACTATGTTGGTCAGGCTAGTCTTGAACTCCTGACCTCAGGTGATCCACCTGCCTCGGCTTCCCAAAGTGCTGGGATTACAGGTGTAAGCCACTGCGCCCAGCCTTTGTTTTTTCTTTTTTTTTCTCTTTTAAAGACAGGGTTTCACCATGTTGGTCAGGCTGGTCTTGAACTCCCGACCTCAGGTGATCTGCCCACCTTGGCCTCCAAAGTGCTTGGATTACAGGCGTGAGCCACCAGGCCCGGCCAGCTAAAGCAATTTCTAAAACAAGGCACACCTTATTTAGCAGGACTGAGCCCTAAGCCAGGTGGAAGGCCCAGCAAGATAGATACAGTCTTGTCTCAGAAAGTTCCACAGAGACAGAAAAGAACAACAGTCCCCAGAGATGTTGCCAAATGGTATGAAAAGCTGGCCAGGCCTGAGAACTGACTCACAACAAGCCAGTGTGAGGTGTCTCTGATTACAGGATAAAAAGGTTCACACGGTTGTTTGTCTTCTGCCTTCCCCCATGTATCACAACTTTCTCTGACGGGAAGGGTAAGTGGGAAACCACTGGTATAAAAAAAGAGAAGTACCTCTCAGAGAAAAGAAGGAATTACCAGAAACAGGCTGTTCCCATCACACTCTGAGTAGGTAAAATAGAGGGGAAAGTGAGCATGCTGCGGTCTGGGTCACTCTAGGCATTTTCTTCTGACTCATCAAACATTCCCAAGTCACAGGGCACCTGGATGCTGGCCTTAGCTGGGTACAGGGCTCTGACTCCACCATGTCCACTTTGGGGATGCAGATGCCTCCTAAGCTCCTTCAAGAGGTATTTCAGGGTTGGCATAGTTCAACCCAGAGCTGGCTGGTCCGATTTTCTTTTTTTTTTTTCTTTCTATCCATGGAATCACAGAATGGTCTGATTTTCAATACTCAAGGAACAAAAGGAGAAAGAAGCCATTTGAGGAGCTCAGAGGTTGGAGGAGAGACAGAATGCAATGAGCAAGGTGGGGGAGGATAGAGTAGAAAGCACCTTGAATTAGAAGACCTCTGCCTTCAGGGGGTGACTCAAACCAACAAGCATTCAAGAGAGAGGCAAGGGACTGACTTTACGGACCCACACAGTGCCAGAAACTGTCAGACAGCTGACAAACGTCACCTGTTTAATTTCACCTCTGGGGCCTCAGTTTCTTACCTGGAACCTGAGCGGTTCTGGAACATACTGGAAGCCTGTAGGATGGTAGTTAATCCTATTAACTTTGGAGTCAAGACTCCTTTCTTGGAATTGCCATCTCTGTTACTTACAGAGTTGTGATTTCGGGCAAGTTACTTAACCTTTCTGTGCCCCACTTTACCGACCTGTGAAATGTGGACAGTAGTAGACTGTACCGCACGGAATTTTATTCAACAAGGTAGAAAAGGCGCAGTCTGACACGTAGTAACGTTGTAGACGTTCAATAAATGACAATTATTTTTGTTTGGGGATCCTCTAAGCTACTAAAGTCACAACTCTGGGAAGGGGTTCAAGAATCACCCCTAGGCCCCACCGGTCGTCCCATACCAGGTCCCCATGCAGACGTCCCACCCCCCAATTCCCAGCTGACAGCAACCTCCCGGCCCTCCCCCACGGCCCACCCACCTTCCTTCAACCCCGCCCCCAGCCGTTCCCCTCCAACCTCACTCCATCAGTGCTCCCTCTTCAGGGGCTTATTCCCCCGCCGCCTGCCGCCCGCCGCCCACTTCCTTGACACCCGAACTTTGGTCCTCCAAGATCCTTCCGCAGTGTTTTCACCTTTCGGTGTTGTTGACGATCACTCCGCCGCCCTCCGAGTGATTCTTGTTGAGCGCCATAGTCTCTCCAACAGGGGTCCCGAGACTCACAACGCAGTGCGCTTGCGCCCGTCTTCGGCCCGCCCCTAGTGGCGTCTTGTTATTAGAGTCAGCCAATCACAGCTCCAGCGCGGAGGCTGCCCAACCACCTGACCCGAGCGTCACGTGGTAATAGTTTACTCCCTCTCCCTTCACCCGTTCCGCCTGCGTAACAAACAAGATGAATAATACAATTCCCAGCAGGCAACTCGCCTGAAATCTCGGCCTCTCCCCCTATGCTGGAGGAAGGATGCATTCGGGAACTTATAGTTTCCTGGACCATAGGCCGGAATTGGCTCCACAATTTGCATAACCAATCGGTTTGTGCCATCCCCCACCCCGCCTCCTTAGCGGGACCTAAATAAACAGCCTTTTGGCTGGGGCGCAATCCCGGGGGGGGTCTGCTCGCGCGTCTCGGGGAGTTTTGCCGGCCGAGTGCGACCTGGACATGTTGTGGGATCGCCAAGCAGTCCTCTGATAGATGGGGCGGCTTCGTTCATTCAGCACACGTTTATTGGGCGCTTGTGTGACTCTGGGGCATTTAGCTGAGCCCCGACGCCCCGGCTCTTGGGGACGCGGTGGGCTGGCGGCGTCGGATCACCCCGTTATCCGTCTCACCACTCCCAGCCCAGAGCCCGGGGGGGCAGGGAGAGTCCCGTGACGGGAGGGTAGGCCGGGTGCGCCCTGTCTGGATCCCCACCATGTTCGCGAGCCGGCCGGGCGCTCCTTGCAGCCTCCGCGCCGGCCTCGCGGTGGCGCCGCTCCCTCAAGGGCGCCCAGCGGGGGGCCCGGCCGGAAGATTGAGGGCTGAGTGGGACTGGGCACGGCGCGAGACCGGCAGCCTCATAACTAGGACTTACAGAATAGGGCTGACTCATGCCAGCTCGTGACTCAGCCCTGGGCATCCTCCAAGGGGCAGCTATCATTCCCTAACCGCCCCCCTACAAACCCCCGCACTTCCGAGCTGAATCTGTGAGGCGGAAAGAGGGGGCTGCACTCCTCACGTGGTGGTTCCGCTACTCGTTAATCTTAAGGATCAGAGTTTGCTTTTCAGCAGACAGTTGCTTTCCTAACCCGCGGGGGCCAACCTCGCGATCCACCTGCTTGACTTCGCTTTCCAGGGAGGTCTCCTATGTGAAGGAACAAAACTGCCTCACTAGAAAAGATCAGGAAACAGCAGCCTTCTGCGAGGTCCTGTGCAAGACTAGGTTGGACCTTGCAGGACAAATACAGTGGATTAAGGATGGTGATAATGAGACCTGCCCCAATGGTTAGATGTATTTTGGCGCCTGCAATCTCTGCAGTCTTTAAAAAGAATGAAGTCAGACTATGTCCTGATATGGAAAGATTGTCAAAGGTTATTAAGCATAGAATGCTGAATAAATATAGTATACAGAATGCTGTATAAATATGAATATAGTATAAATATAGTATATTGTATAAATATACAGAATGCTGTATAAAAACAGGCTGGGTGTGGTGGCTCACGCACTTTCGGAGGCTAAGGTGGGCGGATCACCTCAAGTCGGGAGTTTGAGACCAGCCTGACCAGCATGGAGAAACCCCGTCTCTACTAAAAATACAAAATTAGCCGGCATGGTGGTACATACCTGTAATCCCAGCTACTCGGGAGGCTGAGGCAGGAGAATCACTTGAACCTGGGAGGTGGAGGTTTCAGTGAGCCAAGATCGCCCCAGTGGGCTCCAGCCTGGGGGACAAAGGAAGACTCTGTCTCGAAAAGAAAAGGAAAATCCCCCCCAGCAAAGGGTATACAGCATTGGCTGTTCTAAGGACCATAGATGGGAAGATGGGGACAATCTGCCCGTCCCACTCCCATGCCTTTGCTAAATAGGTTGGAGGTAAAGGCAGGTTCAGGTTTTGCCAGGCTTGGAAGCTTATACAATTTTGGAGGCTCTTTTGGTTGTCGATGTTTTTGTTTTTGCGACAGGTTTTCACTCTGTCACCCAGGTTCGATCATAGCTCACTGCCTCCACAGAACTCCTGGACTCAAGTGATCTGGAGGCTCTTTTAAGAAATAAAATACACAGGCCGGGCATAGTGGCTCACACCTATAATCCCAGCACTTTGGGAGGCTGAGGTGGGCAGATCACATGAGATCAGGAGTTTGAGACTAGCCTGGCCAACATGGTGAAACCCTGTCTCTACTAAAAACACAAAAAATTAGCTGAGCGTGGTGGCAGGTGCCAGTAATCCCAGCTACTCGGGAGTCTGAGGCACGAAAATCACTTAAACCCAGGAGACAGAGGTTGCAGCGAGCTGAGATCACACCATGGCACTCCTGGCAACAAGAGAGTCTCAAAAAAACAAAAAAGAAAGAAAGAAAATACACAATTATGCATTCACAATGCTGTGACCGCATTGAGGCCTCCTGACAGGAAGGGAAACGGCAAGAAGAGGAAGTTGCAGTGGAGAGATAGTGAGCTTGACCAGCTCCGGCTACAATGTCCAGAATTTTTAAGTTTTACAAAAACATATGACCACGTGAACACACTGCTTGGGCAGCTCCTGTGACTTGGGGTGTGGGGGCTGGTCGTTACCAGAACTGAGAACTGAAACCGAAGTGTTCGGCAATGGTTTACTGCTGAACCAGGTAAGCAGCGGGAGGCCCCCGGCCCCGGTCTCAGTACTCAGACCTCTGCTCTGGCTTCGTCCGCCTGTCTGCCTGTCTCCAGATCACTTTTTCACTGCACTGTGATTGCTCCTGTTCTCCAGATCTGAGCTTCCTGAGTGATGTGCTAAGAAGGGGTGCAGATCTGCCTCAGATACCAGCTGCCAGGGGCTGGGTAACTGAGCCCCTGAACTGGTCACCTGTTTTTCTGTTTATAATTTTATTTATTTATTTATTGTTTAGTGAAGAGGGGGTTTCACCATGGTGGCCAGGATGGTCTGGATCTCTTGGCCTCATGATTCTCCCGCCTCGGCCTCCCAAAGTGCTGGGATTACAGGCATGAGCCACCGCGCCTGGCCTATTTATTTTTGAGACAGGGTCTTGCCCTGTCGCCCAGGCTGGACTGCAGTGGCATGATCTTGGCTCATTGCAGCCTCTGCCTCCTAGGTTCAAGCGATTCTCATGCCTCAGCCTGCCGAGTAGCTGGGACTGTAGGTGTGTGCCACCAAGCCTGGCTAAGTTTTGTATTTTTAGTAGAGACAAAGTTTCGCCATGTTGCCCAGGCTGGTGTCAAACTCCTGACCTCAAGTGATCTGCCCACCTCAGCTTCCCAAAAGTGTTAGGATTACAGGTGTGAGCCACTGTGCCCAGCCCTGGTCACCTCTTGACCCCCAATAAGATTAATCTGTTTGCCCCAGTGAGCCAAACAAATACCATTTTCGCAGACCAAGTCACTTTTTATGTGTACCATGACATAAAAAAGGTTGGCAGGCTGGGCATGGTGGTTCATGCCTATAATTTCAGCACTTTGGGAGGCCGAGGTGAGCAGATCATGAGGTCAGGAGTTCAAGACCAGCCTGACCAACATGGTGAAACCCCGTCTTTTCTAAAAATACAAAAATTAGCCAGGCATGGCGGCATGCACCTGTAATCCCAGCTACTCAGGAGGCTGAGGCAGGAGAATCGCTTGAACTCGGGAAGCAGAGGTTGTAGTGAGCTGAGATTGCGCCACTGCACTCCAGCCTGGGTGACAGAGGAAGACTCTCAAAAAATATTGGCAGGTCCATAGAGGTGGCGAGGTGGCGTGGTGGCACATGCCTGTAATCCCAGCATTTTGGGAAATTGAGGCAGGAGGCTTACTTCAGCCCAGGAGTTTGAGACCAGCCTAGGCAACATAGTAAGACCCTGTCTCTAAAATTTAGAAAAACAAACAAAAGGTTGGCAGCATTTACCAGACAGTGGCTATTTTTCCTTACCTTGACCCATAGTAAAAATATACATGGCTTGAGCCCAGGAGATTGAGATCAGCCTGGGGTGACAGAGCGAAGCCCTGTCTCACGTCATCACTCGGGCTGGAGTGGTGCAATCACGGCCCACTGCACCTTCAACCTCCTGGGCTCAAGCAGTCTTCTTACCTCAGCCATCCGAGTAGTTGCAACTACAAACACACGTCACCATGCCTGGCTAGTTTTTAAATTTTTTTGTAGAGATGGGGTCCCATTATGTTGCCCAGGCTGGTCTTGAACTCCTGGCATCAAGCAGTGGTCCTGCCGCAGCCTCCCAAGTAGCTGATTACAGGCCATACCGTCACCACATGCTGCTTAATTTGTATTTTGTAGTGTGATATAGTCTGAAACTTTCTATTATATTTTGCCATCTTCAAAAATTGCTGCAAGGGCTGGGCATGGTGGCTCATGCCTGTAGTCCCAGCACTTTGGGAGGCCGAGGCCGGTGGACCACCTGAGTTCAGGAGTTCAAGACCAGCCTGGCCAACATGGTGAAACTCCATCTCTACAAAAAATACATAAATTATCTGGGCATGGTGGCATAGCGCCTGTAATCCCAGCTACACGGGAGGCTGAGGCAGGAGAATCGCTTGAACCTGGGAGGCGGAGGTTGCAATGAGTCGAGATCGTGCCATTGGAATACAGCCTGGGCAAAAAGAGCAAAACGCCGTCTCAAAAAAAAAAAAAAAAAGAAAAATTGCTTCCGGCATGGTGGCTCACAGTAGACACTTGAGGTCAGGAGTTTGAAATCAGCCTGGCCAACATGGTGAAACTCTATCTCTACTAAAAATACAAAAAATTAGCCAGGCTTGGTGGAGCGCACCTGTGGTCCCAGCTATTCAGTAGGCTGAGGTGGAAGGATTGCTTCAGACCCAGAGGCAGAGGTTGCAGTGAGCTGAGATCGCACCACTGCCCAGCCTGGCTGACAGAGTGAGACCCCCATCTCAAAAAACAAAACAAAACAAAAACAACAATAAAACAGAGGCTTGAAAGAGAAGCCCCCAGGGAACTATCACCCAGCCCTCTGAGGAGCGGGTATGCGCCGGCTGGTGCTGCTGCCTGTGCCTATGAAGGGAGCTCAGGGTAGCTGGTTCTGCAAGGATTGGAAAGAGTCGAAACTGGATTCAGCTGCTGCTAACGAACTGCAGCTGCCCCGGTGACGATGCTTTCCTGGGTAAAACGCAGGCAAAACTAATGAGCAGATGGGAAGCAGGGGCCTGCTCCAGCCCTGCAGCTCTTTCTAGCGCCCCCTGGTGGAAGAGCCTGGCAGGGAGCAGCGGGCAATGGAGAAATGTGGCTCTGGGTGGAGTGGCTCACACCTGTAATCACAGCAGTTTGGGAGGTCGAGGCAGGTGAATCACCTGTGGTCAGGAGTTCGAGACCAGCCATGGGCAACATGGTGAAACCCCGTAACTACTAAAAATACAAAAATTGGTAGGGTGCGGTGGCTCACGCCTGTAATCCCAGCACTTTGGGAGGCCGAGGTTGGTGGATCAGGAGGTCAAGAGATCGAGACCAGCCTGGCCAACATGCTGAAACTCTGTCTCTACCAAAAATACAAGAATTAGCTGGGCGTGGTGGTGCACCCTTGTAGTCCCAGCTACTTGGGAGGCTGAGGCAGGAGAATCGCTTGAACCCGAGAGGTAGAGGTTGTGATGAGCTGAGATTGTACTACTGCACTCCAGCCTGACGACAGAGCAAGACTTCATCTCAAAAAAAAAAAGAAAGAAAGAAAGAAAATTATCCAGGCATGGTGGCGTGTGCCTATAGTCCCAGACACTTGGGAGGTTGAGACAAGAGAATCACTGGAACCTGGAAGGTGGAGGTTTCAGGGAGCCAAAATTGCACCACTGCACTCCAGCCTGAGCGACAGAGCAAGACTCCATCTCAAAAGTAATAATAAAAATAAAATTAAAAAAACAAAGACATGTGGCTCTGAGTCACAGCCAGACCATGAAGCTGAGTTGGGTGGGTGGGTGCGTGTTATGAGTTGAGTTCTGTCTTCCTCCCCCAGATTTACATGTTGAAGTCCTGACCGGCACCACCTCAGAAAGTGACCTTATTTGGAAATAGGCTTGTTGAAGGCATCATTAGTTAAGATGAGGTCATTAGGGTAGGCCCTAAATCCAGCGTGACTGGTGCCCTTTAAGAACAGGAAACTTGGACACAGACTCACACACAGGGAGAGGGCGGTGCAGAGAGGGAGGCAGAGAACTACCAGTCACTGATTGCTACATATTGTCAACAAACCACCAGAAGCAAGGAGAGCCTCAGGGGATGGATTGGCTGTCACAGCCTCAGAAGGATTTGACCCTGCGCACCTTGATTCCCGACCTCCGGTCTCCAGCACTGAGACAATACATTTGGATGGTTTAAGCCACCTAGTTTGCAGCATTTTGTTACAACAGCCTAGCACATTAATACGGCAGGTTTGGAGCTGAGAGTCAAGAATTTGGCATCATCCCCAAACTGCTTGGCCCGGGGGAGTAGGGCCTCAGCTGCAGCTAGAAGCACCTGGGCTCAAGTGGTGGGCATCTCAGCAGCAGCCCCCGTAGAGAGCAGACTATCTCCCATCTGTGGCCCGATGCGGTGGCTCATGCCTGTAATTCCAGCGCTTGGGAGGCCAACACAGGGATCATTCGAGGCCAGGAATTTGAGACCAGCCTGGCCAATATGGTGAAATCCCGTCTCTACTAAAAATAAAAAGTTAGCTGGGCATGGCGGGTGCCTGTAATCCTAGCTACTGTGGAGGCTGAGGCAGGAGAATCACTGAGAACCCAGCAGGTGGAGGTTGCAGTGAGCCGAGACTGTGCACAGAGAGAAACTCCATCTCAAATAATAGTGATTCTACTGAGGGGGAAGACGGCCCCCCCATATGCCTGAAGTTGAATTTCTTAGTTTCTTGGCAAAGGGCAGCTTACAATCACATTTTACTTCGTGTAGGGAAACTACCCAAATGGACATTTCTTGTACCTGAGTATTGGGGAACAAATGTGTGCTTGGCACATCAGATCTTTTTCATTCAGCCAGTTGTCCTCTTGCTAATTACCAGCTAGAGAAAGAAATCTCCTGGTAAGTCGTTGGTAAACTTTCTGCCTCTCACCGTTGGTTGCTCTGCTGTGGAGTGGCAGATGCCATGTGAGGCGTTGGTGATGTTTGGTGATGTGGAAGTGGGCTATTTTGGGTGAGTCCTTTTTGGCTGTGGGTATTTCAGGAACCCAAGTTCCCTGCTCCCTCATCAGAGGCAGGGCCAGCACATGATCTGGGGCTGTTTCTGGTTGCTATAGAGATGGGCCCCACCCAGAGGCTCCTGCCGGGACCTCTTGGCTCTGTCAGGTTCAATTTCCCCAGACACAGCTGCAAGGCCTGTTCTGAGCAGTTCCTGCTGCTGTAGTGTTTATACGCCGTTATTGTGCATTTCCACTTCTGAGCCTCCAAAACCACAGAAAGCCAGAAAGGGGCGGCGTGACCTCTGAAGGTGTCCGCATCCCAGTACTGAAGGGCCTTGGCTGCAGGGACCCGCCTGCACCAGAAAGCAGCAGGGAAGGAGGAACCAGGGGAGGTCCTAAGTGTCTGGCCCCTCCCTGCTATTATATTTCTGGATCCACCTTCCCAGAGTTAGGGGGCTCTTCTCCAGTTCCCTGGCAACATGCAGGGTGGCAGTGTTAGTTGTATTCATCCTCTTTTTTCCTCTCCTTAAGCTTATTTTTTATTTTTATTTTTTTATTTTTAAATTTTTAAATTTATTTTTATTTTTATTTATTTATTTTTTTTAAAGACAGGGTTTCACCATGTTGGTCAGGCTGGTCTTGAACTCCCGACCTCAAGTGATCCGCCCACCTTGGCCTCCAAAGTGCTTGGATTACAGGCGTGAGCCACCGCACCCGGCCTCCTTAAGCTTATTTCTCACCTAAATATAGAATGACTTTGAAACTTCAAACCTTTTTTTTTTTTTTTGAAATGTGGTCTCACTCTGTCACCCAGGCTGGAGTGCAGTAGCCTGATCTCAGCTCACTGCAACCTCTCAGCTCACTGCAACCTCTCAGCTCACTGCAACCTCTGCCTCCTGGACTCAAGCAATGCTGTACCTCAGCCTCCAGACTAGCTGGGACCACAGGTGTGCGTCACCATGCCTGGCTAATTTTTTTTTTGTATTTTTGGTAGAGATGGGGTTTCACCATGTTGCCCAGGCTGGCCTAGAACTCCTGAGCTCAAGTGACCCTCCTGCCTCAGCCTCCCAAAGTACGGGGATTACAGGCTTGAGCCACGTCGCCCAGCCAAAACTTCAAATCTGATTGTACTGTTTCCCCCACGTAAGATCCTGTCATGGCTTCCCATTGTTCCTAGGAAAAGTTGGGAATCCTCACCAGGCTCTGGCCTGCAGGACCTGACCTGCCACCTCTGGCCTCTGGCCGCTCTGCCCTGCACCCCTGTCCCCTGCAGCGCTCTGATGGGTCTGGAGCCCACACCCATCCTTGCTGTCTTATTAACTCCACCCTGTCCTTCAGGCCTCAACAGTCCTTTCTTCAGGGAAGTGATCCCTTGAAATGTCCTTCTATCAGTCCCATGAGGGCTCCTTCTCATGGCCACTGTCCTTTGCATTCTTTTTTGGGGAGGAGGAGCCTGGTAAAATATACATAACATGAAATTCACCATTTTAAACTTTTTGTTTTTTGAGGCAGAGTCTCACTCTGTCACCCAGGCTGGAGTGCAGTGGCGTGATCTCAGCTCGCTGCGACCTCTGCCTCCCGGGTTCAAGCGATTCTCCTGCCTCAGCCTCCTGAGTAGCTGGGATTACAGGCACCCGCCACTATGCCCACCTAATTTTTTGTACTTTTAGTAGAGATGGGGTTTCACCATGTTGACTAGGCTGGTCTCAAACTCCTGACCTCAGGTGATCTGCCCACCTCGGCCTCCCAAAGTGCTACGGCGCCCGGCCCATTGTAACCATTTTGAAATGTACACTTCAGGGGCTTTCAGTGAATACACTGTTGTGCAACCGTCAGCACCATCTAGCTCAGAACCTTATCATTCCAAGCTGAAACTGTCCCCATTAAACAACAGCTCCCCATTCCCTGTCCCTCAGCCCCTGGCAACTCCCACTCTACTCTTTGTGAGTTTGACTATTCTAGGGACCTCATATAAATGGAATCATAAAGTATTTGTCTTTTTGTGACTGGCTTATTTTACTTGGCATAATGTCTTCAAAGTTTATCCAAATTGTAGCATATGTCAGAACTTCTTGACTGTTTAGGGATGAATAATAGTCCATTATGGGTGTGTGTATATATATACATTTTTTTTTGCTTATCTATTCATCAGTCTATGGACACTTGGATTGCCCAGGCTGGAGTGCAATGGCACAATCTTGGCTCACTGCAACCTCCGCCTCCCGGGTTCAAGCGAGTCCTCTGCCTCAGCCTCCCAAGTAGCTGGGATTACAGGCACCTGCCAACATACCTGGCTAATTTTTTTCTATTAGTAACAGAGAAGGGGTTTCACCATGTTACCCAAGCTGGTCTTGAACTCCTGACCTCAAGTGATCTGCCCTCCTTGGCTTCCCAAAGTGCTGGGATTACAGGCATGAGCCACCACACCTGGCCGCCTTCCAGATTTTGCATGTCGGCATCAAATGGGCCTGGGGTGTTTGGGGTTGAACAGGACACAGACCCTGCTCCATGCTCCAGCCATCCCCTGTTATCAACGGGGGATAACACTGCTGTTCACCCACAGTCTACTGTAGTCCAAAAATATTAAATAGAAGATTCCAGAAGTAAACAACTCATCAGTTTGAGATTGCATACTGCTCTGGGTAGCATGATGAAATCTCACTCCATCCCCACTTCATCCAGCCTGCCTGGGACAAGATCCTCTTTGTTTGGGAATCCGCACTGGAGGCGCTGCCTTCCCATTGGTTACTTTTAGCCATCTTGGTTACCAGATGGAAAAACCATGGTGTGTATATGATTCTGTCCCGCCTGCCGTGTCAGGGAACGCATCCCTGGAGATGAAGGACTGCGGTACTCTCCTCCTGGTAGAGGTGCAGTAGCTGCCAACCTCAGCCACGCCCCGTTCAGCCCCATCCTCCTGGCCGGGCCTGGGTGAGCCACGGTCCAGCCGGCCGCACCCTCTCTGCCTGGGAGGAGGGGTGTGAAGGGAGGCACATCTGTGAGTGTTCCTCGGGCCTCGGGAAGGGAAGGACAAGGAAGAGGAGAAGGGAGGAAAGAGAACTGGGGGCTGTTCCTCCCCGGAGTGTGGGGGAGCCCGTGGGAGCAGGCCAAGCCCCTTCCTCAGGCCGTTGGTTGTTTCCCACAGAAACAACGTACAAGTAGAGGTTGGCTCCCTGCCTGGCCCCGAGCAGCCAGGCCCAGCGAACAGCGCCAAACCCCAGAAAACCCTCAGCCTGCACCTTTGTCTGGGCCTGGCGGGGGCTCTGGCAGGAGCTTCTGAGGCCACAGTCCCTCGGGCAGCTGTGCCAAGTGCTCTGGTGACCGTGGGAACTGGGACCCAGCCCCAAGGGCAGTGCGTACACAGGCGGCAGCGCTGGGAAGCAGGGTTGTTTGAGTGTGAGGGGTGTGTGTGTGTGTGTGTGTGTGTGTGTGTGTGTTCGACATTTCTTTTTTTGGAGACAGAGTCTCATTCTGTCACCCAGGCTGGAGTGCAGGGATATGATCTCGGCTCACTGCGACCTCCACCTGCTGGACTTAAGCGATCTCCTGCCTCAGCCTCCCGAGTAGCTGGGATTACAGGTACCTGCCACCACACCTGGCTAATTTTTTTGTATTTTTAGTAGAGACGGGGTTTCACCATCTTGGCCAGGCTGGTCTTGAACTCCTGACCTCGTGATCCACCTACCTCAACCTCCCAAAGTGCTGGGATTATAGGTGTGAGCCACCTCGCCCAGCCAATTTTTTTGTTTTGTTTTGTTTTGTAGAAATGAGGTCTCACTACATTGGCCAGACTGGTCTCAAACTCCTGGGCTCAAGTGATCCTCCCACCTCAACCTCCCAAAGTGCTGGGATCACAGGCGTGAGCCACCAGGCCCGGCCTCAATATTTTTTTTTTCTTTTTTTTTTTTTTTTTTTGAAGATGGGGTTTCACCATGTTGGCCAGGCTGGTCTTGAACTCCTGACCTCAGGTGATCCACCCACCTCGGCCTCCCAAAGTGCTAGGATTACAGGCGTGAGCCACTGCGCCCGGTCGCCTCAATATTTTTTTTAAGAGATACTTGTTTCCCAAACTTCCACGCAAGCCCCTGGAGCTGGAAGCCACTCTACAGATGGCACCCTTGCTGAGTGGCTGCATCTGTGGCCACAGGCGTGACTAGTCAGGCCTGAACTCCACTAAGGAAGCACTAGGCCTGTCTAGCCTACATTCCAGGACATGCCAAAGCTTCCTGCAGGGTCAGAGACCAGAAGGTTCCCTGGCAAGGGGAGCATGTGGCGTGGGGGAGAGCCGAGCCAGGGGACAAGGTAAGACAGCAGGTGACCCCGAGGGGTGGGGAGGGGCCCTGTGCAAGGTCAGAGGCTTGCAGCAAGTGGTCCAAAGGGTGTCCAGGGGGACAGCCGGACAGCCTCCTCCTCCTGCCCCTTCACTGCCGGGTGAGCTGAGGACCTGTGGCTGCCAAGGGAACGGTGTGGAAAGCACAAAGCACCAGGGGCAAGGAGGCCCCGCTCAGAAAACCAACATCCTGGTGGCTGGGGCCCAGGCAGGCTCCATGGGAGGGGCTATTTTTAGCTTCCGAGGGTGGGGCTGGACTTGTATGGCCTTGCTGTCTGGCTGCATAACTCACCCATTGTCCTGCCTGACCTTGAGCTGGGCATCTGTCTGAGAGGCCTCTCTGTCTGCCCTTGCCCTCGCCCGCAGCCCCTCTGGGGTGGACCTGGGCCACACAGAACCCAGGGAGGAGTGAGCTGGCCTGGAAACACACTGGCCTGTAGCCTCAGGGCGCCCCAGGCCCGGCTCGGGTTCTAGGGCAGCAGAGGGCACTGGGTCCTCCCAGAAGAGAGGCAGAGGCTCTCCTGGGGCACAGGTCACATGTGTCCCCAGCATGGAGGACAAGAAGATTCCAGGGAATAAGTCCTTTTTTTTTTTTTTTTTTGAGATGGAGTCTTGCATCTACGGCCATACCACCCTGAATGCGCCCGATCTCGCCTGATCTTGGAAGCTAAGCAGGGTCAGGCCTGGTTAGTACTTGGATGGGAGACTGCCTGGGAATACTGGGTGCTGTAGGCTTTTAAAAAATAAATAAATAAAAATATTTTTATATAAAAAAAATAAAAAAGAGATGGAGTCTTGCTCTGTCACCCAGGCTGGAGTGCAGTGGTATGATCTCACCTCACTGCAACCTCTGCCTCTTCTGCCTCAGGCCCCTGAGTAGCTGGGATTACAGGCACCCACCACCATGCTCGGCTAATTTTTGTATTTTTAGTAGAGATGGGGTTTCACCATGTTGACCAGGCTGGTCTCAAACTCCTGACCTCAAGTGATCTGCCTGCCTTGGCCTCCCAAAGTGCTGGGATTACAGGCGTGAGCCACTGCGCCCAGCCAGGACATAAATCCTCTTATTGTAGATGTTCTGGGCTCCAGCCACACCCTGGTCAAGCTCTGTGGGCTGAGGGCTGTATGTGAAGGAAGCTCCAGGTCTCAAAACTCTCTTGCCCACGCCCAAGGGTCCTGCCCTATTCCTGGAGGGGTGATGCCTGCATTTAATTCTGGGCATAAACAGCAAAGGCAGGTCCAGAACTAGGCTGCAACGTCAAAGACGAAAACAGCTGGTGCGAGTCAGGCATCACAAGCAAACACGCCAGGACAGCGGTAGGGCTGGGGAAGCCACCTCTGGCTGTCCCTGCTGGGAACAAGGGAGTGGGGGTGCCCCAAAGGGCAGTACCCTGTCCCAGCCCGCTTCTCCCAGGCCAGGGCTCTCTCTCAACAGGAATCCTGGGACCAGGGGCTCCGGTCCCTCTCCTGCCTGCCCACTCAGCCAACTTAGGAAAGAGAGCAGTTCTGGTAATCCTTGGGTGGAGAGGATGGAAAGGAGTCGTTCATTCAACAAGTGTTTATTGAACACCTACTACATGCCAGGCACTGTTCTAGAAACCTGGAAAAGAAGGGGTCAGGGTACCTAGTAGCTGTCCCAGCTGTAGCTCTGTCTCCCAGAAGCAAGGTCTTCAGGGGAACAGGGTCTGGAAGGCCTCCGGCCTGGGAGGGGGAAGGCTGAGTGTATAAAAGATGGAAGCCTCTAGAAATGAGAAGGCTGGGGTGTGTGGGACTCACGCTGGTGCCTTCCCCAGAGGAAGGAGAGGGCCCAGAGCAGGCAGCTTCCTGGAGCAGAGGCCGCAGCAGGAGGCGCCCGTGCCCCCCAATCACCTCCTCTTCAGCACTGATATGCAGGACTTCTTGAGCGGCCCGATCTGCAGGTGCGCGTCCACGCTCTCCAGGAAGAAGGCAGGCTTGAGCCTGTGTGTGAAGAGGCTCGCAAAGTGACTGTCCAGGCGGCTCTGGAAGGGGTCGATGGGGGAGGCTGGGACACCAGCCCGGCGGGGCCGGGAGGCCTTCAGCCTCCGCAGGAGATTCATCTTGCCGTCCCGCACAGCATAGAAGGCCAGGGCACGGTCGGCGTACTCCAGGCACACCCCGACCGTGGGCGAGAAGGGGTGTGGCAGGGGCGCCTCCAGCCCATAAAACCAGACGGAGAAGCTTCGTCCATTCCACTGCAGGCAGCAGGAGTGGGCATTGCGGCCCAGTCGGCCGCGATCGTAGGGCTCTTGAGGGGGAGAAGTCTTCGGCCATGACCCCCACGCTGACCCAGCCCTCTATAATCTCCACCTCCCAGTAGTAGGTGCCCCGGTCCAGGGCGCCCTCGCCCAGCACCTGCTCACAATGGGTGAAGCGGGTGGGCGACTCGGGGTAGTTGATGGGACACAACACCCTCTTGACACCTTTGGTTCCAAACAGCTGCAGGAACTTGTCTGCCGTGTCACTGTCCAAATCCACAATGTAGGCAACTGATCCCGCGGACGGAAGAGAGAGGCGGGGCTCAGGCGAGGCTCAGAGGGCCCAGCCCCTCTCCATGTGCCCACCACCCCAATACACAGCCTCTCCCGGCTTTCCAACTGGCACAACCCAGCCCCGCCAGAGACCACCCCAGGAACTGCCTGAGCTCTCCCCCACGAACTAGGGAGGGGAATCCTAATCCCCTGTGTGCCAGGGCCCTGCTGGGACCTGTGTCTGGGACCAGCCCAGCAGCCCTAGGAGGGCCCAGTGTGAGTGGAGGGGGCATGGGCATCCACTTACACTTGAGGAAATAGTCCCTGGCGGCTTCACTCTCCATGATGTTGGTGCTGTCGGGGTCCTGAGGCTCAGCATCAGCTGCAGAAGACGAGACAGTGGCAAGACGTCCCCAGGCTGCCCACCTCTGTTTTTCTGTTTTGTTTTGTTTTTGAGACAGAGTCTCACTATGTCGCCCAGGCTGCAGTACAGTGGCTCTTTCTCGGCTCACTACAACCTCTGCCTCCGGGGTTCAAGCGATTCTCGTGCCTCAGCCTCCTGAGTAGCTGGGATTACAGGCATGCGCCACCATGCTTGGCTAATTTTTGTATTTTTAGTAGAGACGGGGTTTCACCATGTTGGTCAGGCTGGTCTGGATCTCCTGACCTGAAGTGATCCACCTGCCTTGGCCCCCCAAAGTGCTGGGATTACAGGCGTGAGCCACCGAGCCCAGCCCTAGACTGCCCCCCTCTGAACCTGTGACTGCAATTCCTTCTCCCTTCACTTCCTCCCAGAGTCCAGAGCCACCAGGGAGCAAGCACCACCCAGACGTGGCACGCTGTGCTCACTCGCATGCCAGCTGCCTGTGTTTCTGCCCCCTTGCCCCACGTGCTTCCCCTGGGCCACAGCCCCTCTGGAGCTAGAGGGTGGGCTAGCAGAAGCCCCCCTCTGCCCTAAACTGTGGTCCAAGGGGCTGATTGATCCCCCACAGGGTGGCAGCTCCTGCCACTGGCAGGATTTGGGTCCCTCCCTGTGCCAGGCACAATTGTCCTCCTCCACTTCTGGATGGGCCCCAGGCCTGGGGGGCCTGTGCAGGAGGCTGGGAGAGGGTGAGTCATCGGGGGCGGAGGGGGGGGTTGCCCACCTTCCAAGTCTAGCTTCTGAGGCCCGTCCTCATTGCCGCCCGGCCCCCTCAGCTGCTCCCACTGGCCGGAGCAGGCCACGGCTAGCACGTCTCTCACTGCGCGGACAGCTTGGGATGATTTGGTGAAGCTGAGCTCCCTCGGGGGCCAGGTCCAGGGCCACACCCCTCCTCCAGGGCCAGCCTTAGTGCCAGCAGCTCCTGTGCCAGACAAATACCCATTAAAGCTCTGCTGGCCATGGGTCCTCCTCGCTGGGGGTGGAGGCAGCTCTGCCAGGAGGTCATGCACCCACTGCCTCCTCCTCCCTCCACCCCCCACCTGCCCCAGCTTCCGTTCCCTCTGTTCCCTCTGTGGCCCCCAGAGTGGCCCTCACCTGCAGGAAGCTGACGGAGTCGGCTTCCGGGACCTGGCTGAGGTTCTGACGGGCTCGGCTCAGGCGGCTGCGCTGTTCCTCCTGTCGCCGCAGGTCGCCCTGGGAGCGACCCAGCATGGTAGCTTCCCCCTTCTTCGATGAAGCCCAGCACCTTGGTCTGGAAGCCCTGCAGGGTGGCCGCAGCCTCTGCAAACAGCCGGCTCACCCTCTCCCGCTCTGCCACGGCTGCACTCTGCACAGGACGACAGTGGGGTGGCAGTGAGGGCAAAGAACAGTCCTGGACTTTGGCCCCCTCCCTGACCCAGCTTCCCAGTGGCCCTCTTGAGGGGACAGAGGGGCCAGCCTGAGCCTGCCCTGGCTCTGGCCAGGTCAGGGGGACACTTGTGCTCGGTGGGTATGGACATGGCTTGTTTGGAGTGGATTGCTCCGTGCTGAAAGCATACACTGCCAGGAGTATGCCTGCTGTAGGGGAAGACAGGGATGGAGGCTGGGGAGGGGGAGTCTGACCTTGATGAGGGCCACTGTGCGCCTGGACTGTGCGATGCCAGCACCCAGCTCGTCCATGCGATCATCCACGGCGCTCAGGACTTTGGGCTGCTCAGCCTGTGGACAACACCCTCCATGAGTGTGAGGTCTGGCAGAGGCCACAGCCCTGCACTGGGGTCCCCGGGCCTTGCCAGGGGGAGAGAAGGGGGTGACCAGGGAGCGGTATCTGTGCATTGGGTGGGACTGGAGTGGCCACGATGTCCCATCATATGCCAGAGGTGTCTGCAGCCCAGGCTGGTGCCTTTCCTGAATGCCTGGGGGGTGTGGGTGCCTGCCTCCCCCTCTCTGACAGGAGGCCCAGCACAGGGCTGACAGGGGTCTCAGTGTGGGCTCAGATGAATTTGAGAACTTCCAGGGAAGAGGCACAGAGTAAGAGAGTTAGGTGGGGGGGTGACCGCACAAGGAGGCATTAAGCTGTCCTGGGGCTCTCTGTTCCCATAGAGCCTGCATCCACAGTCCAGGCCTGAAAAGAAGGGGATTCCGGGCAAATCCCCCAGGTCTTATGAGTCACTGCTCCAGGCAGGAGAGACGGAAAATCCCAAGGCCAGAGGCGCCAAGACCGGGCTGGAGGCCAAAGGAAACTGGGGGGCGGGAGGTAGCGGTCGCCGCGCACATGCTCCCACCACAGGCCCCCCCTGAACAGCTGGAAAGAGGCTCTCTGTGCCCGGCCGCCCTCTGCCGCCCGCCACACCCATCGAAAGCCGTTGCCTCAGCCCAGAGCAAATCTGAGCTGAGCCCAGCGCGAGCCCCCGGCGGGAGCAGCAGCCGGAACCCCGCTCCCCTCCCGTCTACACTCCCATGGACCCGACCGGCTTCAGGTCCCCTGCCAGCTCTTCGCGTCCTTGTCCCATTCTCACATCCCTCCTTCCTCCCTTCCCATCTCCACCACCGCGAGCGCATGACATTGTCAAGGCTGGAAGAGTTAGGGAGGAGGAAATTAAGACCCAACCCAGGAAGGCTGGGGGGGTCGGTCCAAGGCCCTCGGCCCCCCATCACCCTCCCCGGCCCACCCGAGTGTCCCCGCGCCCCACCTCCTGAAGCGCGCGCTCCTGCTCCAGCGGCACCAGTTCGTGACCCCGGTGCTCCTGGGCGGCGCAGGCCTCGCACAGGCACACGCGCTCCGCGCGGCAGTAGCGCTCGAGCGGTCGCAGGTGGAGTGGGCACAGGCTCTCCTCCAGCCGGCGCAGCGGCGGCACCAGGCGGTGTCCGCGGAGCGCAGGGCTGCGCTCGTGCGGTCCTAGGTGCGCAGGGGCAGAAGGAGGCGAGGCAGGAGAGGCAGGACAGTGCGGCGGGCAGGGCCGCGCCCTCGGGGCACGCGTCGCAGCGCACCGGCTCTTCGCCCGCCGGCCACGGCTCCGGCGCGCAGGGGGCCGACGGCTCGGGGGCGCTGGGTGGCGCGCTGGGCGCCGAGGGCTCCAGGGCCGGGGCGGGGGTCGGGCCGGGGCCGGGCCCCGGGCCCGAGCCCTGGCGGAGCTGCAGCAGCTCGGACAGCGTGTGGTTTTTGCGGAGCTGCAGGCCGTCGGGGAAGGGCTCCTGGCAGAGCGGGCAGCGGGCCACGCCTCCGGGTCCGCCGGCGCCACCCGCGCCACGATGCGGCCAGAGCGCGCCCAGGCAGGTAAGGCAGAAGTTGTGGCCGCAGGGCAGCGTCACCGGCTCCCGGAGCGGCTCCAGGCAGATGGGGCAGCTGAAGGGCCCGCTGCCGTCCATGGCTCCGCGGCTTCCCAGGGCTCCGCCGATTCTGCTCCCGCCTGGGAGGGACCCGGGCGGTTCGCGCCGTGGCACCGCCCCCTGGGACTCAGGCCAGGGCTCCGGTCCCCGCCCGCCCCCAGCTCGGCCCGCCCGGCAGCGCCGCCGCCCGCGGACTCCCAGTCCCTACCCAGACGACGCGTGGAGGCCTCTGAGCCCGCGCGACCCCCAGGGGAGTCTGCGTGGTCCCAGGGAAGGGCACTGCCGAAAGGCTGTGAAACCGAAGGGGCGCGGGCGGAGGACGCGAGGGGCACAGCGGAAGGAGTAGGAAGCGCTAAGCCTCCATCCCCTTGATCTATCTTGGCCAGGCCAGGGCTCCGCAGGGGCTGGGCGGGTCTAGCTGTGTCAAGCCTGCACCTTTGCGCTCGACCCCTCCCTGGCACTCTTAGCAAAGTTCCTGAGCTGCTGACGGCAGAGAAAAATAACCGCTGATGTGCGTATGGTTTTGCCCCTTAGTGATTCTTTTTTTTTTTTTTTTTTTTTTTTTTTTGAGACAGAGTTTCCCTCTTGTCACCCAGGCTGGAGTGCAGTGGCGCAATCTTGGCTCACTCCATCTTCCGCCTCCTGGGTTCAAGTGATTCTCCTGCCTCAGCCTCCCAAGTAGCTGGAATTACAGGCGCGCGCCACCACACCCGACTAATTTTTGGGTTGTTTTGAGACGAATTCTCACTCTGTCGCCAGGCTGGAGTACAGCGTTCCGGTGAGGGCCACTTCCTGGGTTGCAGATGGCTGCCTTCCCACTGTGTCCTCACATCATCAAGGGACAGCCAGAGAGCCTCTGGGGCCCCTTCGACAAGGGCACTCATCCCTTTAATGAGGCTCCACCCTCCTGAAGACCACACCTCCTAGGACCAACACCTTAGGGGTGAGGATTTCAACACGTCAATTCTGAGGGTACACACACATTCAGATTGTTGCCACCCCAAGTGCCAAAGAGGGGTGCTATCTGCTCCTGGGGGCTCCATGGGAAAGGCTGGGGAACTGTGGAAGTGGCATTTGAGCTGGGCTTTCACAGACTGCTAGGACTCAGGAGGGCAGAGACTGGGGTGGGAACAGACCTTCCAGGCAGAGGGAGTAGCAGGGAGCCCGCCTGGGTGTGGCTGATTTGGCAGGAAGGCTGGTAATGAGTTCCATACGTTGGTTTCCACCAAGAGCACTTGATCAGGACCGTCCCTTGTTTGCCAAGCTCCAGGAGTGGTTGGGAGGCCCAGGCATCTGTGTCACCCTGCTCCGTGGCTTGGTGGCCAGGCTGCCTGGGTTTGTTGAGGCCACAAACCTGCCTGGTTCTGGAGGAAGGGGGTGCCTTTCCGGTCGGGTCCCAGCCAACCCTCTGCTCCCCCACCCACAGCCTGCTGTCCTCCCTGCTTGAAAAGATCTGTTCCCCAGGAGGAAGGCACAGAGATGTGGTTTGTCTGTCAGCTATTAGTTGGGTGTGGTTGCACACACCTATAGTCCCAGCTACTCGGGAGGCTAAGGCAGGAGAATCACTTGAACCCAGGAGGCAGAGGTTGCAGTGAGCTGACATTGCACCACTGCACTCCAGCCTGGGTGACAGAGCGAGACTCCATCTCAAAACAAACAAACAAAACAAACAAGCAAAAACAACTGTTTCCTTTATACATTACCTAGTCTCGTGTATGTCTTTATTAGCATGAAAACAGACTAATGCACCTCTCTGGCCTCCAATCCACCTCCTGCCAATCCTGCTGGCTCATGAGATCCCTGTTTCACAATCTCTCCTGCCCTTGTTCTGTCTCCAGGTGACCTTCCACCTGACTGTGCATAACTGAAGCCCAGAATCTGTAAGGGGGTCTCGTGGGTAGGCCAGACATGCTGGAACACTTACAGGCTAATCAAACGTGTCCCCTTTCCAAATGTCACATCCCAAGTCTGTGCTGCCTTTTCCCTTGATCCCACTGTGCATTTTCCTGGAGAGGAGATGGAGAGTTCTGTCAGAATCAGGCTGGCTAGGCATGGATTGCTCAAAGTCAGGAGTTCAGGACCACCCCTGGGCAACACAGTGAGAACCCCGTTCTCTATAAAAAATTAAAAATGTAGCTGGTGAGGTGGTGTGTGACTGTAGTTCCAGCTACTCAGGAGGCTGAGGCAGGAAGAGGGAGGATCACTTGAGCCCAGGAGGCAGAGGTTTCAGTGAGCAGAGATCCCAACCCTGCACTGCAGCCTGGGTGACAGAGTGAGGCCCCCATCTCTCTCTCTCTCTTTTTTTTTTTTTTTGAGTTTTGCTCTTTGTTGCCCAGGCTTGAGGGCAGTGGTATAATCTTGGCTCACTTCAACCTCTGCCTCTTGGGTTCAAGCGATTTTCTTGTCTCAGCCTCCCGAGTAGCTGGGATTACAAGTGCCCACCACCACACTGGGCTAATTTTTGTATTTTTAGTAAAGATGGGGTTTTACCGTGTTGGCCAGGCTGGTCTCGAACTTCAGACCTCAGGTGATCCACCCTCCTCAGCCTCCCAAAGTGCTGGGATTACAGGCATGAGCCACCATGCCTGTCCTGGTCCCATCTCTTAAAAAAAAAAAAAAAAAAAGAGAAAGTGATGGCTCAGCCTGTTGGGGCTTCTGCTGCAGCCTTGGATTAGAAGGAAGTATGAGGTGGGGACAGCAATGACGGCTGGTTGGCCAGGCCAATCCTGTGTCCTACCTGGCTGGGCATTTCAGCCGTGGCCCCCAGCTCCCCCTGCCTGCCTCCTGACTGTTGGGCTGCGCATGTCAGAACCCCTCCCCATGTCTGGGAGCTCCCAGCTGAGGATCTTGCTGGAAGGTCCTTGCCCCGGCCGCACCAATCCAAGAACCTGCCCCTGCTTTTGAACAAACAGCCACAGGCTAGGAGCAGTGACATAAGACGGAGACTGCAATGGTGGCAGTGGCCGGGGGTGGGGTTGTCATGTGGGAGATTTTTTTTTGTTTTTTTTTACAAATATAAAAATATTTTATATATTAGGGGGTATATTACACGTATTATCCTTTTAAAAACTTTTATTGTGAAATATTTATCCATGAGTACATATAACATAGATGCACAGTTTTAAAAGTTACAGAAGCAGACACCCCGTTTTGTTTTGAGACAGAGTCTCACTCTGTCACCCAGGTAGTAGTGCAGTGAAGCAGTCTGGGCTCACTGCAACCTCTGCCTCCTGGGTTCAAGCGATTCTGCTGCCTCAGCCTCCTGAGTAGCTGGGACTGAAGATGCATGCCACCATGCCTGGCTATTTTTAGTACAGATGGGGTTTCGCCATATTGGTCAGGCTGGTCTTAAACTCCTGACCTCAGGTGATCCACCCACCTCGGCCTCCCAAAGTGCTGGGATTACATGCCCAGTGAACCACTATGCCCGGTGAACGACTATGCCCGGTGAACCACTATGCCCAGTGAACCACTATGCCCGGTGAACCACTATGCCCAGTGAACCACTATGCCCGGCCAAAAGCAGACACCATTGGAGCCACCTCCCAGAACAAGAAGTGGAACATGTCAAGTAAAAAAAAAATTACACCTGCTATATGACCTGGCAACCCCGCTTCTGGAAACACAAGCAAAAACATGGCCGGGGTCTTCATGGCAGCATGCTCTGGAATGGCAAAGACCAGACCACACCTAGAGGAGCTAGCCTGTGCTGGCACCTGCATACGTGGCTGCCCTGAAGCCCCATGCCCAGGGGTGGGATGCTGGAGACTGAGGTCTTGCATGTCATGTGCCGCTCGGTGACGGGGTTGAGGGGCCTTAGTCGGCCTGATTCAAGGTGGCCTCACTGCGGCCTTTTATATAAAACAATCTTCAAGTGCTCATTGTTCCCTGAGTGACTCACTTGAGGTAACTTAGCCTACACACATGATCATCAATGTGGCCAGGCATCCTGCTCAGAAATATTCACCGAAAGCTGGGCATGGTGGCGCACACCTATAATCCCAGCTACTCAGGAGGCAGAGGCAGGAGAATCCCATGAGCCCATGATCGCACCACTTCACACCAGCCTGGATGACAGAGGGAGACCCTGTCTCAAAAAAAAAAATCACATTGATTTTTTTTCATTTTTTTGACTCAGAGTCTTGCTCTGTCACCCAAACTGGAGTACAGTGGTGCGATCTCGGCTCACTGAGATTACAGCTGAGAACTGTAATCTCAGCTACTCCACCTCCCGGGTTCAAGTGATTCTCCTGCCTCAGCCTCCCGAGTAGTTGGGACTACAGGTGCCCACCACCACGCCTACTAATTTTTGTATTTTTAGTAGAGTCGGGGTTTCACCATGTTGGCCAGGCTAGTCTTGAACTCCTGACCTTGTGATCCACCCGTCTCAGCCTCCCAAAGTACTGGGATTACAGGCGTGAGCCACCACACCCGACAATACTAGTATTTGTGTAGCTAAAAGAAAGCAATTTAGATGTCCAATAGTGGGTAAATAAATTTGATAGCCATTAGAATAACGACAGGAATCCATCAGTCAAAATTTTCAATCGTGAAAAATGCTTATGTTAAGTTAAAAACCTGTAGAAAACACTGTAATCTCAGCTACTCCAGAGGCTGAGGTGTGAGGATCCCTGGAGCTCAGGAGCTCGAGGCTGCAGTGAGCCATGATTGCACCACTGCACTCTAGCCTGGGTGACAGGGCAGGACTGTCTCCTAAAAAATAAAAACGTTTAAATGCGGAAAACAGTTGTTTATAGCATACTGTTTTAAGGATGTACAAAATAAAGACTCCAAGACAGGACGGACGTCTACCCAAATGTTACAAAAAATTAGAGCCTCAGGCGGGGAGGAGGGAGGAATCCGTCTTCCCCTGGCTCACCGCCCCACACTGACTACTTCTTTGGCCTGTATCGTCTCCAGAGGCAAGTTCAGGTGGATCTGAATTTTGTCACACATGCTGTCCTGTAAGCCCAGAAGTCCCCTGGGCACTGCTCTAGCCTCCTAGGTCCAGGCAATGCCTAGAACTGGGTTCTGCTTGGGGCGAGGGCTTCCCATTTATCCCCTTCCTAGACTGTGTCCCCTTCTAAGATGCTGGAAGAATCAACTCTGGGTTTATGCTCACCGTGCCCCCCCAATCTCTCTCTGAGTCACGGAGATGCCAACAGCTGGTCCTGGGGTCCTCAAGCTGGAGCTGGGCAGCTCCTGGGTGCACAGGCAGGGTGGCAGCTGTGCCAGGGTTCCATCCCATACCTTCTTCAGCTGAGCGCAGAGACCTCTTCCTGGGGCCCAGGAGGGGAACACAGCCCCCGGCTGATGGCACAGGGGTCAGACTCCTACCCTCGAGGAGCCAGAAGACTGGGATGAGGGGCTGGGTGAAGAGGGCATGAAAGGTGTGCAGGGGCTGGGTCCGGGGGCTCCAGGCTGTAGAAGGTGAGGGAGCCTGAGGCCATGTCCAAATCCATGCCCAGGAGCCGCCCTGAAACCCCTGGGAGCCGCTGGGCCTCCCCGTTGTGCCAGGCCTGGAGGCCGTCCTCCTGGATGCAGAGTCCCCAGGAGCAGGGGCCCCGGCCGATGTTGTCTGTGTGTGGCCCCAGCCTGCACCGTGGCAGTTGCAGGTAGGAGACGCCCAGCGTCACTGAGTGGTCTGATGCGTGCACCTCCCAGTAGTGGCGCCCAGCCTGGAAGCTCTGGACACATTGCACCTGCCAGAGCTCGAAGCTGCCTGGCCCAGCTGGGCCCTGGGACTGCCGACAGTGCTTCACCTGCCGGTCCTGGCGTGACAGATAGAAGTGATGGTTGGCGCTGACGGGATCAAAGGTTAGATTGCGATAATCTGTTGGGGGAAAGGACAGAGGTGGGCTAGGGGTCCTGTCCAGAGGGAAGACAGCACAGGCACATCTCCATTTACCCACTGCTAAACATCCGCCAGGCACGCCGAGCACTGGCCGTCACCACAGCACTGAATCCTCGCCACCACCTCGAAGGCGGAATCCTCTATCAGCCCCATTCACAGCTGGGAAAACGGGGGCTCCGAGAGCCATTAACTCAGTATTAAGTGGAAGAATTACAGACCTGTGTCCCAGACTCTGTCCTTCAACACATGCTGGCTGCATCTGCTTCAAGGTGGATGTGCACGAGGTGTGCAGGGGGTGGGGCCAGGCCCAGAAATCCATGACAGGACAGTCACAGCACGTGCCCCCCCCCCCCCCCCAATCACACAGGCACACACACGGGCGCACACGGGCACTTCCTTACACACCACACACAGGTGCACACGTGCACTTCCTTGCACACCACAGGGGCACACGTGCACTTCCTTACACACACACAGGCACATGTGCATTTCCTTACCACACAAGCGCACACGTGCACTTACACACCACACACACAGGCGCACGTGCACTTCCTTACACACCACACACAGGCACGCACGTGCACTTCCTTACACACCACATACACAGGCACACACGTGCACTTCCTTACACACACACGTGCACTTCCTTACACACCACACACAGGTGCACACGTGCACTTCCTTACCACACACACAGGCACACACGTGCACTTCCTTACACACCACACACAGGCGCACACGTGCACTTCCTTGCACACACACAGGCACACACGTGCACTTCCTTACACACCACACACAGGCACACACGTGCACTTCCTTACACACCACACACAGGCACACACGTGCGCTTCCTTACACACCACATACACAGGCACACACGTGCACTTCCTTACACACACACACGTGCACTTCCTTACACACCACACACAGGTGCACACGTGCACTTCCTTACCACATACACAGGCACACACGTGCACTTCCTTACACACGAACGCACATGTGCCACTCCCTTACACGCCACACACACAGGCGCCACACGTGCACTTCCTTATACACCACATACACAGGCACACACGTGCACTTCCTTAACACACCACACACAGGCACACACGTGCACTTCCTTACACACCACACACAGGCACACACGTGCACTTCCTTGCACACACAGGTACACACGTGCGCTTCCTTACACACCACACAGACGCACACGTGCACTTCTTCGCACACACACAGGCACACACGTGCACTTCCTTACACACCACACACAGGCACACACGTGCACTTCCTTGCACACACACCGGCATACACATGCACTTCCTTGCACACAGGTGCACACATACACGAACGGCCTCCTTACTCTGCCAGAGTTTCCTCCTCAGTGGACAAATTGTGCTTGGGACCGGTGCCAGGGGACCCGGGGCCTCTAGGGGGCAAAGCAGTGTTAGGGGAGTGGTTGGAGAGGTCACGATGTGTGGGCCATGACCCCCCCTCCATCCCCCAGTGGGAGGGGCAGCTGGGCCCAGTGGGGGGGGTCTGGGGTCAGCCTTACCCACGGGGCCTAAGTCCACAGGCTTGGCTGGTGCCCCGGGGGTGGCCCCCGTTTTCCAGGAGGAGGCCACACAGCCGGCTTAGCAACTCCTTCAGGTCACCCAGCTGTTGGTCTTCGTCCCCACTGCAGAGGGGTCAGTGGCTCAAGAGGCCCTGGGGGCCCGGAGGAGCTGTGATTCCTGAGCCCCAGGGAGAGCAAGTAAGCCTGGGCTCGAGGGGCCGGGAAGCAAGTCCCCCCCACCTGTGCCCTGAGACCTGGCACCTGCAGGAAGGTGTGCTCATCCCCCTGCTCCAGGAGCTCCTGGATCCTGCAGCCATGGCGAGCCAGAGCCTCCAAGTGGCCCCGCAGCCGCTGTTCCTCGTCTCCAGCCTGTGCCAGCGCCTGCGTCTTGGCCGCCTCAATGTTCCTCAGCGCCGCCGTGTGCTGCATCTCCAGGGCCTGTAGCAGGCTGCTGAACTTGCCGGAGACTGAGGAGGCCAAGGTGCAGGCCGAGCTCTGCGTGGGAACAGGAGGGGCTTCAGGGGGGCTATGGCCCTGCGCCACACCAAGGCAGGCTAGGGCCAGGGCTGCTCACTGAGCTGAGGGGCAGGGATATGGGGAGCCAAGGTCCCGGGAACCTCCCCCAGGCCCCCTGTGCCCAGTTCCCTGCTCAGTGCCACTCCCTGCTGCCCGGTGTTCCAGGGACCAGCTGGTGGCTGCCCCCAGGATGCAGTGTGAGGCCGTGGTGGGGCAGGCAGGCACAGGCCTCGTACCTGGATCTGGCTGCTTTGCTTCTGTAGCTCCAGTAGCTGGCATTCGGCTTGGGTGGCCTGTTGCCGGGTAACCTCCAGGCTGGCTCTCAGCTGGGCCTGTGGTGCCCGCCCGTGGGACAAGCAACGAGAGAGGGCCAGGACTGGCTGTGACATCCTTCCTCAGACAACCAACCATGCTTGCAGATGCCAGGCAGCCCCCTCCCGCATGCCACCCCAGGCCAGCCTCCAGAGCACCCGCCTCACTCTAACCCGGGGAGAGCTGGACCCATGAGCCGAGGGTTTTGGACAAAGTCCCTCCTTGCCTGCAGCGGGTGGAACCTGAGCAGAGTGGAAGCCTTGGGCTCAGGACCCAACTTCATTCCCATTTCTACCTCTTGCATGTTGAGCTAGCTGGGGCAAAGCACGTGCCCTCTCTGGGCCTAACCCTCCACCCATCAAGTGATAATGCTGGCTCAGAGGGCCTTGCAGGGATGTCCCCAAACACTAAAGCCATTGGTCTCTGTCTTACTGCAGAGGGGTCAGTGGCCCAGGAGGCCCTGGGGCTTGAGGTGCTGACTGCAGGGACCACCCAAAGCACCAAAGCTGTCTACCAAGTGGCCAGTTATTTGCATGCACAAAGTAGATTATTCAGGGGACCCAGCCAGCCCCTGACCCTAGCTTTGGGCATGAGCAGGGGGAGAAAAGGACCCCTATTTGGCTGCGCTCCCTGGTTCCCTTGGGAATCAAAACACCACGCTCTCAGGGAGCAGGACGAACCACGCAGATACCAGGGGCCCCATTCCCAGCGCCTGGTCAGAGCTTCACCATCTTGCTTCTGCTCCCCCAACACATCAGAGAGGAAATGGGCTCAGAGAAGGTGATAATTTGGACAAAGTCCTCAGATCTTCCCAAGCCCAACACTCCTCCAGGTCCCCTGACTCCAGCATTTAACACAGGAACACAGGAGGTGGGAGGGTGGGCTCTCCCAGGGCACCCGGCCCTCCCCCAGGGACAGCACCCCCATGTGCCTTTCCCTCTCTTTGCAAAATCCTGGCTCCCCTGGTGCCACTGGCTGCCCCTGTCACTCCCTTCCTCTGCATGGCCATCACGTATTGGCCTCTGTTGCAAATTTCTGTGCCTAGCTCAGTCTTCTACACCCACCCCTGAGCAGCACGTCTTGTCTCATCCTCCTTGGCGGCCTCAGCAGCTACGAGCAACGTCCCCCAACACTCTGGAGCCCTCTTCCTTCACCTCATCTCAGCCACTCTTGTGAACACACCCTGGACCTTGTCACCAGCTCCATAATCTCCATTCTAGGCATCTATTCTTCCTTCTCTGACCACCGCCTTCCTGCCCTCTCCTGTTCCAGCCGCCTCAGTCCCAGGCCTTCCACCTCGCCAACCCCCAGCCATGCACCCCTCCACTCCCTCCCTGCCCATCAGGCCACCCCCTTCCCTTCCAGTCCCATCCAGTGTCCCTGCGCCATCCTCCGCCCATGCCTTAGTCCCAGCCCTCCTCTGTCCCCAAATGATTCCATGTCCTGTCTTCGCTGTTGAAATGGTCTTGTGGCATGGGCCACCGCCATGGTACCAATGCTGTAGGTCATTTCTGTCTTTGTACCGAGCCTCTGATCAGCATGGGCACCCTGACCGTTCTCTTCCTGGCACCCCTGTGCCGTTCCCCAGCCTTCCCCATCTCCCTGGGGAGCTCCAGCATGGTTTGACTGCAGGCAGGGCCTTCTCCTCCTCCTTCCCGAACCTTCTCTCTCTCCTGTGCTAATGACTCCCTGCTCCTGAGCTTTGGACAGCTGCCGTAGACCCATCCCCTGGTTTGTCCCACTGGCAACTCTCACCTCTATACATCTAAAGCCAAACTAGGCCTCTCAGCACATAGCACCCCAGCCACCCGCTTGCTCAACACAGAAACCCAGGTGTCTCCCTTACCACCCTCTCTGCTGTCCCCTGGGTCCCCTCTGGCCTGCTTTTGCCTCCACAAGGTACTGCTCCCTCTCAGCGTTTCTCATTTCCTCCTCGATCCTGGTCTCTCTGCCCCCACAACCGGTTCCTTGACTCCCTGCACTCCCGCCCCGGGCTGCTCCTCGATTCAGGTCTTACGCCCACTTCAACCCCCAGCCAGGTGATCAGTCTCCATGAAGCCGAAATCTGATCATGTGCCACCCTGCCTCCAAGCCCTCCTCTGTCCCCAAATGATTCCACGTGATGGTCCCCATCCCCCTAGAGTAAGAGCCAGACTCCCCCAGGACCCTGCCCGATCCGACCCTGCTGACCCCCAGGGCCTCGCCCACAGATCTCAGTGGCACAAATCTGCCACCAGGGACCCTGCGCGCCTAGTTCTTTCCCATCCCGGAACGGGGACCAGGCTGCCTCCGCTGCCTAGAATGCTCTTCCCCAGATCTTTCTTCTCCTGGCTGGTGCTTCCTCAGCCCTCACATGCCAGCCTGAAGGCGGCCTCCCCTGCCCGCTTAGCAGGATCACCCTGACATTGCTATCACATGCCATGTGCTTTCCTCACTGCATTTTGTAACAATACATTCACACCTTACTGGAACACTGACTTCTTAAGTGTATTCTAAGTCTCTTAAGGACAGAGAGCTCCTCTGATCCATTTACCAACAGCCCCCAAGCCCTCCCACACAGCGAATGAAAGGAGGCTTGCAGATCGCCGGTGACACACGACGGTTTTCTAGCACCTGGGCACGGGGCAGGGAGCTGCTGCCTCACGCCCAGGTTTCTGCATTCATCCAGAAGGCACCGAGCAGCTCCTGAGACCCAGCCTACCCTGTGGCCCTGGCTGGGCTGCACATCCCAGTCGTATGCACAGACCCGTGATTTTTATAATCAACTCCCAGGTTGGGCGAAGCCGCCTCCAGTTGAGGCTCCCCGCCCCCGCCGGGCGCCCGGAGAGAGCAGGGCGCGGCCCGCGGGAGTCACCGGGCGGTGGCCAGGCTGCGGCGGGCCCGGCCCCCTTCCTCCCGCCCCGGTCGGTCGAGTCACCTCCCCGCTCCACGCGTTCGGCGTCCAGCAGCGCTCGCTCGTGGAGGCGACACTCGCGCACGGTGCACACGCTGCACACGCAGCGGCCCTCGGTGCGGCAGAAGAGCTCCAGCGGCCGCCCGTGGCGGGGGCAGCGCGCGCCGGGGCCGGGGTCAGGGCCGGGGTCCCGGGCCGGCCCGGCGCGCACCACCTCCAGCACGCCGCTGAGGGCCACATTGCGGCGCAGCTCGGCGCGGTCGGGGAAGGGCTCCCGACACTCGGGGCACGCCTTCCCGCAGCGGCCCCACCAGTCCCGGATGCAGGCCACGCAGAAGTTGTGGCCGCAGGGGCAGCGTCACCGGGTCCCGGTAGAGCCCCAGACAGATGGCGCAGGTCAACTTCTCCTCCAGTAGCTGCGCTGCCATGGTCCGACGGCGGCGGCGGCGGCGGCGGCGACAGGGCGGGCCCCGGGCGTCTTAAAGGGACCACGGGTCTCGCGCGCTGAGGGCGCCCGGGCGTGGCCAACGCGGGGCGGGGCGCGACGGGACGGGAATCCCGACCAGGGGAAGCGGACGGGCGCGGCGGGCTCTCCTCCGATACCTCCGACCAGCGGCCGCCGCCGGGGCCCAAGCCACCCCCTGCCCGCCTCGGCCTGGGCCGCTCGAAGCCTTCGCGTTCTCGCGTTGCGCCCCTCCCTCCCTCCAGGCTCCGCGCCACCCTGGCTGGGAGCTGGGTCCGGCGCTCTCGGGTCCAGGCCTGGCGGGTCCATCCCACTCCCCTGGGCCCTCAGCCCAGCTCCTGGAGACCAGAGGCTCGAAAACCCCGCCGGGGGCCGGGCGCGGTGGTTCATCCCTGTAATCCCAGCACTTTGGGAAGCCCGAGGTGGGCAGATCACCTGAGGTGGGGAGTTCGAGACCAGCCTGACCAACATGGAGAAGCCCCATCTCTAATAAAAATACAAAATAAGCCGGGCGTGGTGGCGGGCGCCCGTAATCCCAGCTACTCGGGAGGCTGAGGCAGGAGCATCGCTTGAACTCGGTAGGCGGAGGTGGCGGTGAGCCGAGATCGCACCCCGCGGGGCCTCCGGGCTTCTGACCACAGACAGCGCGGAACCTCTTCTGGACTCATCTGTCAATCGTCTAACAGCATAGACCACCACCCCGCCAACCCTCGGGTGGGCGATGAAATGAAAGTCAGTGCACGTGGGCGGGCGGGCTCCCTGCAGACCCGAGGAGCGCTGCTGCACTTTTTCCTGGAGCTGGGTTTCAGGCACTTGCCAGACTGGGGTGTCTCCCTTCTCTGGGCTACACGTAATTTTGGTTCTTTTAAAGTAAACAGCGAGATGGAAATGTCTGGTCACCAAGAGACAGGGACCAGTTAACTGTGTCTTTCAAATGGCCCTCGAAAGAATATACAAACTAGCTTTCAGCGGGAATCAGCATCCCCTCTCCCTGCTGCCCCCTGCTGGGGGAGAGTTCCTAGCCTGGCGTCTGAGCGGATCTGCAGCCTCAATATTTAGAGGCACTCCAGCATTTCCCCTGCAGCTGAGCAGCGCAAAGCGGGTCTGGAGACCTGGCCCCCCACCGCCCTGGGCAGTGTTTATCAGGCCAGGGGGAATCCAGGAGATGTAAGGCCTTTCTAACCAAGCTGGGCTGATGTTGAGGCGGCACATGCTCTCACTGCTGCGTCCTCTGTGCAGTGATAGGTGGTCTTTCTGGAAAGAGTGCACTGATCTACCCTCCAGCTACTAGTTAGCCAGCCTTCTGTTTTTGGGAAGGGTGAAACAAAACACCTAACTGTCCAGCGAGACGCTCCATGGGGCTTTCTGATCCTGAGCAGGTCTCTGAGACATGCTGTTCCCTACTTGATGTGGCTTCTCCCAAGCCCAGGGTGGGGGGAAGGAGCCTGCGCAGAGGGTCAGTGCTGGGGCAGGCACTCTCTCTCCAGGGGCCTGTGGGATCCCCCAGGGCACACAGCCAGTGCTCAATAAATGCTCCCTCTTCAGCCCAGTTGCTCTGCACTTTTTCAGGGAGCTGGGTTTCAGGCACCTGCTGGATTGGGATGTCTCCCTTCCTGGGCCACACCTGTCTTTGGCCCACTGCCGTCTTTTGCTTCGGATCCCAGGGCCCCTGACACCCTTTGAAGACGGAGGTGAGGGCCCACCTTGTGGGGTGGGAGGCAGCCCCTTTCCCACCCATGAAGCAATACAGCTCCATCAGGGGCCTCTGGCCCTGGAACACCGACCCAGGCCAGCTACAGCAGAAATCATCTTTTCAAATTTATTTTTTATTTTAAAAAGAGGCAGGGTCTCATTATGTTGCCTAGGCTGGTCTTGAATTCCTGGGCTTAAGCGATCCTCCCTCCTCAGCCTCCCAATGTTGGGATTACAGGCGTGAGCCACTAAGCTCGGCAAGATATCTTTATTCACATTCTCCACACCATCATGAGAGTCCCTTTCACTCTAAGCCCTGGGCCTGATGAAAGGGAGCCACAGAGGGGCTGCCTCAGGCAGGGCCCAGACCCCAAAGCCTGGGCCTCTTTACTGCCGATCAATCCCATGCTCTGAGGTGGGCGCACTCTGGCTCCTTAGTAGATGCCATAGGTGGGCTCGTGACTGTCCCTGTACCGGTCCAGGTAGCGTAGGGGCTGCCGGTGGGGGGAAGCGCTTCTGCTTGGGGTGGTAAGGGGGCGGCCGCACGAACTCAAACACCGGCTCCCGCATGTCTGCAAGAAGAGCGAGGGGCACAGGGGTGGTCTCCTGCTGGCCTGCACCCCCTCAGGCTGAGGGCTGCCCATCAGGGGCCTTCTGAGGCCCTCTCCTAACAAAGCTTCTCCCGGGCAGGGCAGGCAAGGCCTGGGAGCTCAGGCCCACCCCATGCCCCAGCTCCATGGCCCTTACCCAGAAGCTGGTGGAAGATGTGGGTGACAGAGTCATCCCAGCGGCACTGGAAGAAGGACAGGCTGGCTGGAGTCATGGCTTCTTGGTGTTTCTTATAGAAATCAAAGGTGCGGAGGTCCGTTGGGCCAGCTGGTAGCTATGAGAAGATGGAGAACGTGTGAGAGTTGGGCACCAGAGCCCCACACCCCTCCACCCCTGTGGTCTCTACTGGCATCCTATCCTGCTCTTCTGCCAGCCTCAAGGCCAAGGTCGAGGGAGAACTGAGCAACAGTGACGATTCCAGGGGAGCTGGCCTGAGGCCAGGTTATGTGCTGGGGGTGTAGATTACCAGGGTGAGGGGCGCACGTCCTCAGAGAAGTCAATCAGCTGGTCCTGTTTGAAGAGCAGGAAGACAAGACGGTGGAAGCCAGAGCCTCGGGCAGGGAAAGGGGGAGGTAGGGACACGTTTTCCTGTCCTTCAGCCACCCGGTTGCCCGGGATGTTGGTTCTGGGAGGAGGAAAGTCCCCATTAATAACCAATCCAGGGAGGTGGCAGGAGTGTCCCCCCCCCCAGCTCCACACACACCCTAGAGGCTGACATGACTCCTTGGGAGGATAGCCCTAAGCGATCTCTCTCCTAGGACGGAGGAGGGAGCCAAGCTCTGTGGAAGCCTGGACATACTGCAAACAGGGCTCCAGAGAACATCAACTTGACAGCGAGGCCACGAAGCCTGCTCCCGGCCCCGGGAGCCAGGAGGCCGGCCAGTCACTGAGGCTAGTTGGCTGCTTTTCCCCTCTGCATCCTGAAGTCTCCAGGACCTCATCAGGAGTGTGTGCCCAGCCTGTCACAGGGGCAGCCACTGCCTCAGGACAACTCCCCCAGAGGGTCCTGCCACACAGGTTGGTAACTGCAGCTGAATAAAAATGACAGAAACCAGCCTCCCAGTAACTGTCCCCAATTAACCAGAAGGTTCAAAGCTGGGGTCACGGGCCTGACCTCTGCCCCCTGCCCTGTTGTTCAGAGCCAAAAGCTACCGAGAAGGTAGAAGGCAGCTCAGCCTGGGCCCTGTGGGAAGAAGCCTAGTCCCACCGAAGGAGTGCCCAGTGGTTCAAGGGGCACTTGGGGGACGCTACAGCTGCTGGGCCTCTCCCACTCCTTCCCCCCACATGACTGTCACAGTCCACCTCAGGTTAAGTCAGGTGGTGACATTATCCCAGTTTTACAGGCAAAGAAATGAGTTTAGAGTGACAAAGGCCTGTAATCCTAGCACTGAGAGGCTGAGGCGGGCAGATCGCTTGAGCTCAGGAGATTAGCCTGGGCAACGTGGTGAAATCCTGTCTCTATAAAAAATGCAAAAATTCCATGCCAAGAGCTCTTTGTATAAAAAATAAATAAATAAATAAATACAAAAGTTAGCTGGGTGTGGTGGCTTGTACCTGTAGTCTCAGCTACTCAGGAGCCTGAGGTAGGGGGGCACTTGAGCCCAAGAATTAGAGGCTGCAATTAGCCATGATTGCACCACTGTACTCCAGCCTAGGGGACAGACTGAGACTCTGACTCAAAAAAAAAAAAAAGGGCGGGGAAGGGGAAAAAAAAAAAAGATGAGGCTTGTTCGGGCTGACAGGCCTACTGTAAGCTTTGTCTCCTGTAGCTGTCTTCAAGCACACACCTGGATCCCAGGGCCCCTAAGCCCCTCAGGAGGCAGAGGTGGGGGGTGAATTCAAAGTCCCATGGGTAGTCCGTGAAAGTCAGGTGCAGCTTGCTCTAGCTCCCGGGTCCGACCCTCCCGCCTGGGCCCTCCCCGTCCCTGGTACTCACAGCAGCCAGTGGAGGTACTCAGCATCTGGCTCCAGCAGGTGCCCATCTGCACAAAAACACACCCATTGACCATGGCCCAGCTGCCCATGGCCCAGCTGCCCCGCCCCTTGTTAGGAGCCAGTGCTGGGGATCTCCCACCTGGCACCTTCTCCAGCCCTCCAGGGCCCTGGCTCATGGGGAGGTAAGGGGGTAGGAGGCCTGGTGAGCCCCAGACACCCACCCAAGCTAGTGAGTAGCAACGTCCACAAGGAGCCCTCTTCTGCCTCATAGGTCACCTCTGGCGCTTGGGCAGCCTGGCAGAAGAGAAGGAAGCTGTCAGCTCTACCTGGGACAGACAAGCTGTTGCAGAGAGCCTTGGAGAAAGGGGTGCCCACTCTGACCCAAACGCCCTTGACAGCCCCTGGCACAGGCAGGCAGGCAAAGGGATGCTTAGATAAGGAGCCCTGCAGAGTTGCCCATCCAGGCAACAACCACAAAAAGGAATGTGTGCCAAGGCCTGAGCAGGAGGGCACAATACAGACAGCAGGCCGGTCACAGGAATGTGTTGAGACGGAGCCTCTTTCCTTCATTTTGTACTAAATTCTCAGTAATTGTCATCGTGTTGCCTTCCAGGAAATCAAAGAGAGAACAACAAAATTCGAAACCCAGGAGCGTCTGTGACACTGAGATGGGATGTGTCTGTGTGCACACAGGGCAGGGAGAAGGCCCAGGTGAGCAGTTACCTCGGTTGGAGTCACCTCATTGCCATAGTACACAGGCATCAGGTCGTCCTCACCCACAGCATAGGCCACGTGCAGGGGGACTCGGGGCACAAAGGTGGCACCATGGAATAGGTCTCGGTAGAGGCCGTAATACTCAGCCAGACGCTGCTTGTGGTAGGGGCCACAGGTCCTCTCCCATTCAGCACGCACGTCGTCCAGTGGGACACTGGCTGGGCAGGAATAAGGCCCGTTGGGGTACAGGGTGAGGGCAGGGATACACTCTATACCCCAACTCTGAGATGGCCCCTCCCCTGAGAAGGCTTACCTGTGCGGAGGCGGGCAGCCCGTTCCTCTTCCACATTGGCCCGAAGTTCCCGGATGACTTGTTTCCTTTCCAGCAGCTGTTGGGTCCGGGAGACTTTGGGTGGAGGCAGCCCAATATCAATCTTCTCTTTGAGATCTGGGGAGGGAAGATGTGTTGGGAAAACAGGGTCATGGCTCATTGCAGCCTCAACCACCCTGACTCAGTCTTCTGAGTAGCTGGGACTATAAGTGTACACCATCTTGTCTGACTAATTCTTGTATTTCTTGTAGAGATGGGGTTTCACCACATTGCCCAGGATGGTCTGTAACTCGTGGGCTCAAGTGATCCTCCTGCCTCAGCCTCCCAAGTAGCTGAGATTAAGGCACAAGCCACTGCACCTGATGCCTGTCCCTACCTAGTCCTCTCATTCCTTCAGGCTCTGCTGCTCAAGATTTCCCTGTGATTCACAGAACTAAAACTTACTATGCAGTCTACTTCCCAGACCTGAACAGGACCTTGTTGTTAAGCAAATCAGATATGCAAATAAGATACAACCTGAGGTTGTGTTTTTCTTTTTTTTTGAGATGGAGGCTCGCTCTGTTCCCCAGGCTGGAGTGCAGTCTCGAGATCTCGGCTCACTGCAACCTCCGCCTCCCAGGTTCAAGCAATTCTCCTGTCTCAGCCTCCCGAGTAGCTGGGATTACAGGCGCCTGCCACCATGCCCGGCTAATTTTTTGTGTATTTTTAGTAGAGACGGGATTTCACCCAGGCTGGAGGTTGTGTTTTTCTGATCCCCAAACTAGTCACAGTTTTGTCTAGTGGAAAACTGAAGCCAATTTTCCTTCCAATTATGGTTGATATCACCTCCAAGCCTGTTCACAGGTGGCTATGAACACCCAGCTGTCCTAGGTAGAGTGAATGACTGATGCTAGGACATACAGAAGTGCTTCTCGGCCAGGTGCGGTGGCTCACACCTGTAATCCCAACACTATGGGAGGCCGAGGCAGGCTGATCACTTGAAGTCAGGAGTTTGAGACCAGCCTAGGCACCCCCATCTCTACTAAATATACAAAAATTAGCTGGCCATAGTGGCCCAGGCCTGTAGTGCCAGCTACTTGGGAGGCAGAGGTTGCAGTGAGCCAAGATCGCGCCACTGCACTCCAACCTGGACAACAGAGCGAGTCTCCGCCTTAAAAAAAAAAAAAAAAAAAAGAAAAGAAAATAATAATGAAAACATACTGAGCCCTTATCAGAGATGGTATTAGGCAAAAATGCCAATGAATTTCATATTTTAATCCTCACAGCAATTCTGTGGCAAAGGCACAATTATTTTATTTTACAGTTGAGGACGCAAGCTCAGGAATGATACCCCTAAGAGGGTGAGCTGGGATTTAAATTGGGCTATTTAGATTCCATACTTGTGCCTTTAACCACCATAAAACTGTCTTTATAAATGCTTTAAAAAAAGGATAAAAAACATATGAGTGGACGTTAGACAATGAAAAATCAAAATTTTTTTTAAAAAAGGATATACTGCATAAATTGTAAGCACCTTAAAGGTTGGGTTCTTTTTTGAGTTACCCTGCCCAAAACTTTAATTTCATTCAGCAAAGTATTGCACACGTACATCCTTGCACTGTTTAGGTGCAAGGAACCAATGGAGAGCAAAACAAGCAGGATCCCTGTCCACAGGGCGCTTACAATCTAGGGAGAGGCAGAGCACAGAGTCGGAATGCAGTGTGGCCAGAGCTACCTGCAGAGTATTTTAAGCGCACAGAAGGGTATCCCAATTTGGAAGGGCAGGTAATCAAGATTTTAGGAGCAGATATTTTAGCAGCTGGAACTCTAATAGCAAGGTAAGCGAATTTTCCAAGTATGAGGGCACGGAAAGTATGAAAAATACTGGCGTGATTAAGCTGCCGACAGTGCACACAGGGCTGCAGGCGGGCCCTTCCATTCCCCCAGCATCCACCGGGGCGCTGGCAAGGCTCGCTCAGCGCCCGGGGAAAAAGCCGAAGGGTCTCCCGAGTTCCCGCGCCAGTGGCCGCAGCCCCTGCTCCAGTCGCCCCGCACCTGTCTTCTCCCCCGAAATGCTCCCGGTAGGTCCGCCACCAGTGCGGGGCCTGCGCCTCCTGCTCTGCCTGGCGCCGGTAGCGGTCGAAGCTCCGGTACTTCTCCAGCCGGTCCAGGTTGCTCACATCGATGTCTTCGTTGGGCATCGGCCCCAGCGGGGGTGTCCGGCGGCACAGGGCGGCTGTGAGCAGAGAGAGGACGTCAGGTCGGCGCCCCAGAGGTCGGGCGACACGGCCCCCCAAAAAGCTGCCCACTCCCACACCCCTCACCTGAGGTGGTGAAGGTCCGCCATCTCCGACACCGGCACAGCGAGGCTCGCCACCAGGGCGCCGCCATCTTCCCTCCGGCGTGCGTCACCGCGGCCGCCAGTAGGACCCGGGCACAGGTGGCCAGCGCAGCGCCTGAGCGAACCGCAGCAGGCCCCGCCCACAGCTGGCCAGGCCCAGTCCCCAGGCCCAACCCTGAGCACCGCGCTGCTGAGCAGGCCTCAGACGCCTGCCCCGGAGGCACTTGCACCGTCGTCTGGGCTGGAGGTGGAGGTGGTCGCGGCCTGCCGGCGCCCAGCTCCGGAAGTGCCCGGTGGACCGTGGGGAGGAGCTGAGAGTAGCCGGTCTCCTGCCCACGGCCGGCAACCACGGGGCGGCACAGACCAGGGTCGACCGGCAGGGTCCTCACCCAGCCCCGGGACGCGGCGTCCAGAGTTCCCCAGGGACGCCGGCGTGGATGGGAGAGGGGATGTGAGCTCGGATTACGGAGTAGGCCTGCTTGGTTTTAAAACCCAGATTGAGGGCCGGGAGCAGTGGCTCACGCCAGCACTTTGGGAGGCCTAGGCGAGTGGATCACTTGAGGTCAGGAGTTAGAGACCAGCCTGGCCAACACGGTGAAACCCAGTCTCTCCTAAAAATACAAAAATTAGCCGGGCGTGGTGGCGGCCGCCTGTAATCCCAGCTACCTGGGAGGCTGAGGCAGGAGAATCACTTGAACCCGAGTGGAGGAGGCTGCAGTGAGTGGAGGGGTACCCCTGCCCTCCAGCCTGGGCAGCAAGAGTGAAACTCCGTCTCAAAATATATAAATAAATAACAGATGTTGTCTATTTATTACAGGTGTGAGCTACCGCACCCGGCCACCTTGTTCTTTTGTTTCTGAATCCTTTTCTTTGGCCTCTAAATCCACCCACCCTACCCCACAACCCCCAACCCTTTCCAGATGAAGACGTACGGGGCCTCGGCAGGCGGCGGTGCATTGCTCCATCTTGTCCTCTCGCTGTCCTAGAATCCCGAGTGGCGCCTGCTTGGACATTAACTGAGAGGCCTCACATGGATTCCCATATGTACCAACTTGAAGCAAATAACGATGAATGTCTTGAAACTAGAAGCAGTGTCTCTACCTTTTTTTTTTTTTTTAATGATACAGGGTCTCATTATGTTGCGCAGGCTGGTCTTGGAACTCTTGGCTCAAGCCATCCTCCCGCCTCGGCCTCCTGATAGCAGCTACAGGTGTATACCACTGTGTGTGGCACCAGCATTTTTTTCATTACATTCCACCAATATTTCTCTCTAAAAGGAACTGAATGAAGCACTTGGGTTCTCATCTTTACAATTTTGAAGGAAAAGAAAGAGCAGCAGCTATACAACACTCACTTCTGGACTCTGCCCTCTACAGGGTCTGTGGCCTGGGAGAAGGCCGAAGGGGGATAATTGGGATGCCTGTCACACCCTGACGGCGGTGACAGGAATGCTGAGCGCTTACACTGAGGAAAGTGCCATTATAACTGAGCGCCTGTGGAATGCCTCTGCTTGGCTGTCTCCCCAGGACTGTATACTCATCTGTGCCACCACCCATTCACCCAAGCCAGGAACCTGGGGGTCCCCCGACACGTCTTCATTTCCGACCCTCCATGCCTGTCACCAGGTCAGAGGGTGCTTTTCTGTGAGCCCTCCCTGCCATGCCCAGCACAGACCTGCCCAAACTCCCTCCCTTGCACCATTGCCAGCTGCCTTCTCACACGCCTTCTGTCACCACTCTTGTCCCCTCTGGTCTGGTCCCCACCCTGCAGACACATGAGTTTTTTGTTGTTGTTTTGAGATGGAGACTCGCTCTGTCGCCCAGGCTGGAGTGCAGTGGTGCAATCTCGGCTCACTGTAACCTCTGCCTATTGGGTTCAAGCCATTCTCCTGCCTCAGCCTCCCGAGTAGCTGGGATTACAGGCATGCGACACCATGCCTGGTTAATTTTTTAAATATTTTTAGTAGAGATGGGATTTCACCATGCTGGCCAGGCTGCTTTCGAATTCCTGACCTCAAGTGATCCACCCACCTTGGCCTTCCAAGTGTTAGGATTACAGACGTGAGCCACCGCACCAGCCAATGGGTTTTCTAAAATACAAATACGGTTCAACCTTGTTTAAAACCTTCTAGTAAAGACCTGAAAATTTGGCCTGAAGAGTTGTGTGTCTTTAACAAGATACACAAAGCTCTCTCAACCCATTCCCTCATTCTAACCTCTTCTCCCTACTGTCTTGAAGGTCATGCTGTCCCCTGTGGGTCTCCCAGCACCGGCCTCACCAACGTGTGCTTCATCACCTGCAGGTGCTGCAGGTGGCTGCCTAGATGCCAACTGCCCCTGGGCCGATGTGCCCATCCTTAGGACCACCCCCCCCAGCCCCAATGCTCTTTCCACAGGTCTGCCTCAGAACTGGTTGAGTCTCTTCTGCTGGAAAATCAAATTTGAGGCTTAACCAAGACTTCCAACGTGGCACATGACGCTTCACTCCTCAGTGTCAGTACCAGCTCCAGAAGCGCCTGAAAACATCTTCCTCCCACTCCAGCACCATGTATAGCCTGCTCCTCTGGGTGGTAGAAGAGTCAGGTGGCTCACAACCTGAGGCTTGGGGATCGGCCAGAGCAGAACTCAAATCCAGGCTTAGCTACTCACTGTAACTTTGGGCAGGTTATTTTATTTTTTTGAGGTGGAGTTTCGCTCTTGTTGCCCAGTCTGGAGTGCAATGGCGCAATCTTGGCTCACTGCAACTTCTGCTTCCCAGGTTCAAGCGAGTCTCCTGCCTTAGCCTCCTGAGTAGCTGGGATTATAGACATGCACCACCATGCCTGGCTAATTTTGTATTTTTAGTAGAGGTGGGGTTTCTCCATGTTGGTCAGGCTGGTCTTGAACTCCTGACCTCAGGTGATCCACCTGCCTCAGCCTCCCAAAGTGCTGGAATTATAGGTGTGAGCTACTGTGCCCGACTAGGCTGGTTTTTTTTTTGTTTTTGTTTTTTAGATGAAGTTTTGCTCTTGTTGCCCAGGCTGGAGTGCCATGGCACAATCTCAGCTCACTGCAACCTCTGCCTCCCGGGTTTGAGTGATTCTCCTGCCTCAGCCTCCCAAGTAGCTGGGACTACAGGCATGCACCACCATGCCCAGCTACTTTTTGTATTTTTAGTAGAGACAGGGTTTCATCATGTTGGCCAGGATGGTCTCGATCTCCTAACCTCTCGATCTGCCTGCCTCAACCTCCCAGAGTACTGGGACTACAGGTGTGAGTCACCACGCCTGGCCCACAGCAAACATTTTCTAAGAAATAAGTATAAACTCTGATGAGCCATGGGGAAAGCAGTTTTTTTAAGCTTAGTCAAGCAAAGCAGAGGGAATAGAGGAGGAACGAACAATCTCTATTAGTTGCGATCAATTCCTTGTCAGCTCCACTGCACGATTTGGATGGGCTGTGGCTTTGGGTAGGTGAGCAGCACAGAGGAGCCTTCCCTCCTCGTCCCTCCCCCACACCCCACCATCACCACAGGCCCCTCCACCGCCGCTGGTGGAGCACCCAGATGGGGGAGGAAGCTGAGGAGGCCACTGTTCACCCAGGCTGGTTGGTCCTTTGGGCAATGCTGGGAATAGGGTGGGGGCTCTGGGCAAGCCCAGGAGGAGGCGGGCCCGGCTGAGTTCCAGGAACATCTCACACCGAAAGGGAGAATCTGGCTGGTGCCCTCCCTGTACTGCCAAGAGGCCAGAGGGCCCTTCTCCAGCTCATCAGGGAGAGAGCTGTTCCGGCAGGGAGGAGGGAAGGCTGTTTGTGGCATCCCTCAAGAAAGCTCCTGCCTCAGAAGAGGCCCAGGCAAAACAAGCCCACAACAGTCTACCTGTAGAGTAGGGGGGAGCCCACAGAGCCCACTGAGAGCTGGGATCCTCACTGCCAACTGAGACCCTCAGATCCAAGCTAGATGGCTTTGGGGAGGGCAGCCAAAGCTGTGGTAAGACAGACTACACCACAGTGCCCCAGAGGCAGGGGCTGCCCAGGCTGGCACTCTTGGAAAGGATTAACTTGCACCTTGTTCACAGAAGAGCTGTTATCAGGCCTCGGGCATCTCAGAATCCTCCCCAGGCACTGCCTCCATGGAGGCAGCAGGAGGAATAGGAGAGAGTTCTGGGGCCAGAGCCCTCTGTTGGGGAATTGGCTGGGGTCCCACTCAGGCTGAATGAGATGTCAAATTGTAGGACCCTTTCTTCAGGGTCTCCAGGAAGAACTGTTCATTCTCCAAGAAGTCGTGGTCCTGCAAGGCAGATTTGGATGGGCGGTCACCTTCCCTGAACTGAAAGAGGGGTGGAGCCCTGGACACTAGCTGAGCCTGCCCTCACTGAGGCCCCTCCCCACATCCTCCCTAACTCTGCCTGGCTCTGAGAGTCAGCAGGGGCCATGAAAGAGCCCAGGTGTGGAGCAATACAGACCACAGTGTCAATCCTGGCAAGGCTGTTTTTTTGCTGTGAACTTATGAGCACATGACTTTGTGTCTCTAAGCCTCAGGTCCCTTGTCTGTAAACATTCCTTGTAGCCCTTCCTTGTAGGGCTGTGTGAGCTTAAAAGCTTACAATATACACAAAGCGGGCCAAGCACAATGGCTCATGGCTGTAATCCTAGCTACTCCGCAGGCCAAGGGGGTGGGATCACTTGAGCCCAGGAGTTTGAGACCAACCTGGGCAACATACTGAGACCCCATTTCTAAATATAAATAAATAAGAAAATATAAACAAAGCCTTCAGCCCTGAGCTTGGCACATGAACATGAGAATTGGCTCACCGAACAAACTGCAGTTTTACTCCCCAGGAGCTGGAGTCACCCCTCCCCTAGGGCTACCGTGTGCTCCTCCCGCCTCTGCCCTGAGCTGGAAGGACTCGTGAACATGAGGATCCCCCAAGGTCAGGAGAGACTCACCTGCTCTGCCATGTGCCTCAGCAGCATTAGCCTGGCATGGAGGTGCAAGGGGCTGGGGTCTGGGCCATTCGGTGGCTGGCTGCACCAAGGAGTGGTGGGAGCAGGAGGCACGACGGCTGAAAAGGCCAAGGAGGAAGGTCAGGGACCAAAGTGTTGCTGGAAAAGCCTCCAGTCACAGCTTGTTCCTGCAGGGCTGTGCGCCCCTGCCAGTGGGTGGACCCTGGTCATCCACTCAGGGTGCAATGGCACTAACTCTTAGAAGCCTCTGACAAATGCATACCTGCTCCTACCTGTCGAGGCCATTTCTAGGAATTCATTCAAGTGAAATCATCAGGCAAAGGTGCAAAGATGTATGTAGGCAGATGTCCACTGGGTACTCTTTCTCTTAACACAACAAGTCACTCAGCACAGAGCAGCCTCACAGTGGAAAACTGCTGACTGGGAACCTGACTACATGTTTAAAGACTGACCTGAAAACCTGTTCCATGTGTACATGACTGAGTGAAAAAAGTCAAGTTATCAAACAACACATACAATCCTAATTTTGTTTTTAAAAACATATGTACCAGGCCAGGCATGTTGGCTCATGCCTGTAATCCCAGCACTTTGGGAGGCCGAGGCGGGTGGATCACCTGAGGTCAGGAGTTTGAGACCAGCCTGGACAACATGGCGAAACCCCATCTCTACTAAAAAATACAAAATTACCCAGGCGCAGTGACACATGCCTGTAATCCCAGCTGCTTGGGAAGCTGAGGAAGGAGAATCGCTTGAACCTGGGAGGTGGAGGTTGCAGTGAGCTGAGATCACACCACTGGACTCCAGCCTGGGTGACAAGAGTGAAACTCCATCTCAAAAAAAAAAAAAAATACGTACCATAGTGGAACATTATGTACTGAAACGTTAAAAAGTGGTTCTCTAGACTCGGAGTGGTGTTGAGGGTGACTTTTTTTTTTTTTTTGAGGTGGAGTCTTGCTCTGTAGCCCAGGCTGGAGTGCAATGGCACAATCTCAGCTCACTCCACCCTTCGCCTCCCAGGTTCAAGCGATTCTCCTGCCTCAGCCTCCCGAGTAGCTGGGACTACAGGCATGTGACACCATGCCCAGCTAATTTTTTTGTATTTTTAGTGGAGACGGAGTTTCACCATGTTAGCCAGGATGGTCTTGATATCCTGACCTTGTGATCGACTCGCCTCAGCTTCCCAAAGTGTTGGGAGTACAGGCATGAGCCACCAAGCCTGGTGAATTTTTTTTTTTTAAATGAAGTCTTGCTCTGTCGCCCAGGCTGGAGTGCGGTGGTGGGATCTTGGCTCACTGCAACTTCTACTTCCCAGGTTCAAGCAATTTTCCTGCCTCAACCTCCCAAGTAGCTGGGATTACAGGTTCCTGTCACCACGCCCAGCTAATTTTGTCTTTTTAGTAGAGACGGGGTTTCACCATGCTGGCCAGGCTAGTCTCGAACTCCTGACCTCAGGTGATCCTCCCTCCTCAGTCGCCAAAAGTGCTGGGATTACAGGAGTGAGCCACCTCGTCCAGCCTGACAATGACTTTGTTCAACTTCCTTTTTTTCCTGAGTCCAGAGTCACAAAAAGGTGACATTTTTAATAGTGTCCCTCTCTATTTCTATTTACCTAAAATTAACACACATTATTTGTGTAAAAAAGAAATAATAAGATAACTGTAAAAGCCAGCTGGCTGCTTTAACTGGAGCGGCTAGAGGGGGGCCTGCCCACTCCTAGCCCCTGCCCAGTCCTGAGCCCCTGGCCCTTCCTTCTGGAGCTACTCACCACTCTGGCTGGAGGCTGCGGGGCCCTGGGCCCTGGGGAGCAGCCCCACAAGGCTGGAGGGCAGGTCCTGTCGTGCACGGTCCAGCTGCAGCCTCTGCTGGGCCAGACTCAGATGCTCCTGTTCCCGTTACCCCAGAAAGAAGGCCTCAGCTGTGAGGTGGGAGGCTGGGGGTACTGGGGGCCGGGTCGCCATTCACTCGGGGAGTCTTGCCTGGTGCATGTGCTGCTCCTGCTTCCGTAGCCGTTCCTGCTGTTGCTGCACCGCCTGCAGCCGGGCCTGCTGCTCTGCCTGCACCTGCCGGGCCTCACGCAATGCCCGCTCCCCCCTCCTCGGACTTCTCGGAGGCCACCTGCAGGGAGGCCGCCTGGGTCAGGGCTGCCTGGGCTCAGCCACGCCCATGCCCATGTGCCCGAGCAGCACCTTGCTCATGCTCTCCACCTCCTCGGCGCGGAGCTTAACGCGCAGGGCAGTGGCATTGAGCCTCTCCTTCTCCAGCCGCAGCTCCTGCCGCTCCTGCTCCAGGGCTGCTCTCTGGGCCGCCAGCTGCTTCTCCTCGGCCTGGAGCTCACTGGCCCTGATCTTCAGCTCAGCCTGCTCCTGGGGACGGCAGAGGCCCTGCTACATTCTCCTCCAGGAGTTGCAGTACACTCTGTGCAGGACTCTAGGGTCCCCACTGCCCACTCTGCCCCTAGGAGGGGGTGGTGGAGCAAGGGGCTTCCAGGGAGGTCCAGAGAAGCCCGGGGCAAAGCCAGGGTGCTGCCCTCACCAGCCACGTGACCGCAGCAGGCTCAGCTCTGAAGTTCGGGTTCCTCATTTCTAAATGATCAAAGTCATGGGAATATGAGGATCAAATGAGAAAATGTGCATAAGGCACTTGGGACAATACAAGGAAGCTGTGAGCATCAGGATGTGATTATTGTTTTAATCCCTGTGTTCGCTCTCCTTTCCTAAGACTGGACTCGGGTGTGTCCAGAGGGAGGGGCAGAGGCTACCCCGGCCCTCCGCTGTGCTGGAGGCTCTGGGCCCTACCTTGGCCAGGCTGATGAGGGTGCCCTCCCCGCTGGGTGTCCACCTGCAGCACTCGCTCGGCCTCACGCTCGGCCCGCTCCTTACTCAGCTTTTGCTGCGCAGAGAACTCCGCCCACTCAGCCGCCAGGCGCCGCCGCTCCTCCCCACACTTGAGCAGGACAGACTTCTGCTCCTCCAGCAAGGCGCTCTGGGATGTGGGGGGTGAGGGCATGGGATGAGTGTCCCTGGGCATAACGGCAGGGTTAGGGGCTGAGGGCAGACGCGTGACTCACCTTGGCCCGTTCTCAGCCTCCGCCCTCTCCATGGCCATCTGCTGGGCTGTGACTTTCCTCTGCTCCTCTAGCGCGCGCTGCATGGACTCCGCCTTGGACTGCTCGGCAGTCACCCGCCAGCGTTCCTGTAGGGCCCGGGTAAGACTGAGAGTGTCGTTCTTGCCCTTAGGATCAAGCCTGGCCACAAACCCACCAGTGTCTCCCACGCTATGCCACTGACTCATCCTTCCCAAAGAGGCACAAAATGAGGGGTGCCTGGGAGACACCGCCAGGGCCCAGCTAGCACGATTCTGCCCAAGAGGAGGACGCAGCAGGCACCAGCCCAACCCTCAGGTCTCCAGCTGCACCAAGGCTAGCAGCTTGGGAGGCCCAGGGGCAACATCCCTGCCGCTCAATCACCAGCTCCGTCCCGCACTCTGCCTGTCTTCACCCATTAGCCAAGCAGGCTAAGCACACGGTGGCCCAGTGCTGTGCCGCGGGCCCAGCCACACACAGCGTGAGGTGAGAGCTTCCCCGTGCCCCACCCTAGGCAGGTGCTTAACACAGTTACCAAATGAAGAGGCAGGTCAAAATGGCTCACAACATAAAAGCATCTCTTATCTACATTGATACGGCCACAGGGTAGATATCAGGTCACTACTGGATATCTCTGACTAGTGGGATATTTTCATTTTCTTCTTTGAAAACATTTTTTTATTTTTGGGCAGGTGCAGTGGCTCAGGCCTATAATCCCAGCACTTTGGGAGGCCGAGATGGGCGGATCACCTGAGGTCAGAGTTCGAGACCAGCCTGGCCAACATGGTGAAACCTGTCTCTACTACAAATACAAAAATTAGCTCCATGTGGTGGCGGGTGCCTGTAATCCCAGCAGCTCAGGAGGCTGAGGCAGGAGAATCCCTTGAACCCAGGAGGCAAAGGTTGCAGGAAGCCAAGATCACACCACTGCACTGCAGCCTGGGTGAAAGAGTGAGACTCGGTCGCAAAAAAAAAAATTTTTTTTTTTGGCTGGGCATGGTGGCTCATGCCTGTAATCTCTGCACTTTGGGAGGCCAAGGTGGGGTGGGTGGATTGTCAGAGCTCAGGAGTTTGAGATCAGCCTGGGCAACATGGCAAACCCACATTTCTACAAAAAATATGAAAAATTAGCCAGGTCTAGTGGTATGTACCTGTGATCCCAGCTATTTGGAGGCTGAGGGAAGACTGCTTGAGCCTGGGAGGTTCAAGCTGCAGTAAGCCAAGATCTTGCCACTGCACTCCAGCCTGAGTGACAGTAAGAGCCTATCTCTAAAGTTTTTTGGCCAGGCATGATGGCTCCCACCTGTACTCTCAAAATGTTGGAAGGCCTAGGTGGGTGGATTGCTTGAGCTCAGGAGTTCAAGACCAGCCTGCGCAACATGGAGAGACCCCCATCTCAACACAAAATACACCATTAGCTGGGTGTGGTAGTGTGTGCCTGCCGTCGAGCTGGAAGCTGACGCAGGAGGATGGCTTGAGCCGAGGAGGTCAGGCTGCAGTGAGCTATGACCATACCACTGCACTCCAGCCTGGAAAACAGAGCAAGACCGTGTCTCTAAAAACAAAGAAAGTGCTTTGTAAAACCTTAAGGCTGACAGCTACTGGCTGGCGACAAGAAGATAGGTGGGAGGGCAAGGAAGGCTTCATGGAGGTGGCAGCATCGAAAGATTCATTACCATTGAATTCAGCCTGGAAAGATTTCCACAGGTAAGGACAGGCATGTGAGCAAAGGCAGGGACTGCAGGTGCACACCACCACAAACAGCGAATTAAACAAAATTTTATTTATTTATTTATTTTTGAGAGAGTCTCGCTCTGCCACCCAGGCTGGAGTGCGGTGGTGCTATTCCACTCACTGCAACCTCTGCCTCCTGGGTTCAAGTGGTTCTCCTCCTTCAGCTGCCCTGGTAGCTGGGATTATAGGCATATGCCACCAGGCCTGGTTAGTTTTTATATTTTTATTAGAGACAGGGCTTCACCATGTTAGCCAGGCTGGCCTTGAACTCCTGACCTCAAGTGATCTGTCAGCCTTGGCCTCCCAAAGCCCTGGAATTACAGATATGAGCCAGTATGCCTGGCATAAAATTTTTTTTAGAGATGGGGTCTCACTATGTTGCTTTGGCTGGTCTCAAATTCTTGGACCTAAGTGATCCTCCTGCCTCAGCTCCCCCTTGTAGCCGGGATTACAGGCACGGGCCACCGTGCCTGGCTGAGGTCATTATTATTTAATTAAAGCGTGTGCTTATATATGAAAGGTATTTAGAGAGTTCAAACGTCTGTTAGAGCTGAAGAGGCTAGGATGACATTTAACAGGCAAGAGCATCTGTCCCAATGTCACTGGGCTCGGGTAAGGGGACAGCTCCTAGTGTCAGGAGGTAGGACATGCAGCTGATGGTTGCGGGACTGTGGAGGGCGGCCAGGGTGGCTGAGGGGCTTGCGGTGGTGAGGAGCAGGCAGGGCGTGGTGGGGGCCTGGCCAGGCGGCCCCTGTGTGCTCAGGTGGGCAATGCCTGAGGGCCTGGCGGGCCCAGGGAGACGTAGAGGCAGGAAGTAGTGGGGGGGATGCCCACGGGAAAGTCAAGCCTCGGCGCTGACCTCCTGAGGAGGTGAGGCCAGGAGAGTGTCGCCACACCTGCGGGTGCCCTGGAGGAGAGGCCCCATGGCAGGAGGGCCAGGAGGACGGGCCTCACCTGCTCCAGCAGCCGGCTCTGCTCATTCAGCCGTGCCTCCATCTTCCCAATAAGCTCCTGCTGCCGGCTCCGCTCCTCCTCCATGTCCCGCTGCTGCTGGCCCAGCCGCTCCTGCAGTGCTGGGGGGCAACCCACAGAGTGCTGGCAACTGCTCCCCTTCCCACAGGGGCCTGGGGGTCTGAGAGGGAGGGCATACCCCGCAGCTGCTCGCCCCGCTGCCGGATCCCCAGCTCCCGCTCCTGGGAAGTGGTGAGGTGTGAGGCCTCCACGCGGGAGGACAGCTCCTGCAGGCTGCTGGAGAACTTCTCCATCTGGTGGATGATGCTATTCAGGGACCTGGAAGAAGGCTGGGTCACTGCCTCCTGAAAGTCTCTGGGACCCCCCAGCCCCCAACCCTCAGGCGGGCACGGTTGGGGCAGTACACATACCGCGTGTGGGAGGTGGCGCTGGTGGCCGCATCGACCTCTCGGTCTTTCAGCAGCTTCAGCCGCTGCAGCTGCTCCTCGTGGTCTCTGCACATCTCCAGGATGGACGCCCTGAGGGGAGGTGGGAGGGGAAGGCCCACAGCCATTCTGAGCAGGACCACCCAGACACGGCAGCTCCTTGTGGACGGGCGTGCTTCAAAGCAGCCCTTCCTCCCAGGCCTCTCCTCCTCTGGGTACTGCCTCAGTTTCCCCAGCTCCTCTGTCTTATCTGTCACGGTGCCTCAATGCTACATGCACTAAGATGGAGATTCCTCCTGAATTCAGCAAAGGGCACTTTACATAGAGCAAGGAAAAGCCATGTGTGTACTTCTTTTGAGTCTGGCCAACCTGAGCAGTTTCTCTTTCTTTTCTTTTTTTATTTTTGTAGACATGAGATCTTGCTATGTTGCCCAGGCTGGTCTTGAACTCCTAGCCTCAAGCAATCCTCCTGCCTTGGCCTCCCAACGTATTTTTTTGTTTCTTTTTAAAATTGTTTTAGAGACAGGGTTTTGTTTGGTGGTCCAGGCTGGAGTGCAGTGTCATGATCAGAGCTCACCGCAGCCCTGACCTCTGGGCCCAAGGTAATCCTCCACCTCAACCTCCCAAGTCACGATCATGCCCAGCTAATTTAAAAACTGTTTTTAGAGACAAGGTCTCGTTGTGTTGCCCAGGCTGGTCTCAAACTCCTGGCCTCAAGTGATCCTCCTGCCTTGGCCTCCCAAAGTGCTGAGATTACAGGTGTGAGCCACCGTGCCTGGCCCTGAGCAGTCTTAAAAGGCTGGCTCTGAGCCAGGCACGGTGGCAGCTCAGGCCTGTAAACCCAGTACTTTGGGGAGGCTGAGGTGGGCAGATCACGAGTTCAGGAGTTCAAGACCAGCCTGGCCAACATGGTGAAACCCCATCTCCACTAAAAATGCAAAAATTAGCCAGGCGTGGTGGTGGGCGCCTGTAATCCCAGCTACTTTGGAGGCTGAGGCAGGAGAATCACTTGAACCCAGGAGGCGTAGTTTGCAGTGAGCTGAGATCATGCTACTGCGCTCCAGTCTGGGGACAGAGCGAGACCTCTGACTCCCTTAGGTAACTTCTTAGTTTCCTTCTCTTCCAGAAAGGCAACCCTATCAACATGGCAGGCACAACAGTGCAAGCCTTTCCCGGGCAGACCTTGTCTCTAGCCTCTACTGCGTGAGCCGGTGAGTGGATGACCCTGTGCTTAGTTAGGCCCTGGGGTGCTCGCTGCTGCCATGCTGTGCGTGGACAGCCTGTGGATACCCCATCCTGCCTCTGTAAGAGCAGGTGGCACCCCACCCATGCGTGTGATGGGTCAGTGTGTCCCTCACTGGGCTCGGAGGGGAAGGGCTCAAATCCCTGTCCAAGGGCTGCTGAGCCACAGCTGAGGGTCTCGTGGGGATGGCTCCTTTCTGGCCAGTCCTTGCAAGCCCATCCCCAGCTGCCTGTCCCTGGGCCTCACCGCTGCAGCTCCCGGAGCCGCTCCATTTCCTGGTCCTTCTCCTGCGCTGCGGCCGCCAAGCGCCGCTGGTGCTGGGTGGTGAGCTCAGCACGGGCCTGCTCCGCCTCCTGGCAGTGCGACAGATACCGAGCTGACAGCTCCTCGTTCTCCCTCCGGAGACGCTCCTCCGCTGCTGGTATGATATTTCTAGCACCTTGATGTGGCTTCTGCCAACAGAACACCCAGCCATGGCATGAGGAAGGCAGAGGGCTGCCACCTAAAGGCCTCTCCAAGCACACTGGGGTGGCCTTTGGGGTCAGTGTGAGAGCCAAGGCAGAGCTGGGGCTGGCGCTGGGGTACCTGTGTGCACTCTCGATGAGCTCCAGGTCTGCCTGGTGCTGCTGCTGCAGACTCCCCAGCAGCAGCTCATGCTGGGCCCGTTCCAGCTCCAGTTTCCGAACCTGGGAGATGGCAGGAGGGCCAGCGATTAGGGAGGGGAGGTGGCTGTGCTCTATGCTGCCCTGTGCCAACAGCCCCTCCTTCCTCCTGGGGATGCTTTCAGCCACTCTCAGTCTCTCAGTGACCCCTCCCGTCGCAACTTTGCCCCCAGTGCCAGTAGCCCCGCTGCCACTCACCTGGGCCTCCAGCTCTGCCAGCCGGGCCTGGCTGTGCAGCAGCTCGGCCTGGAGCTCAGCGGTGCTGCTCTGAGGCTTCACCTGTGCTGCCAGGAGCTGCTTCTGGTATTCTGTGCCTGGCAGCAGGCTCAGGGCCAGGGACTCTGGGAGCAGGGGCTGTAGGAGAGGAGGAGAGATGTTCTTGGTTAGGGAGGGGACAGACCCAGCTGGGATCAGCTACATCCTGGCCCTCTGCTCACTGGACTTCCCTGCTTCTGATCTGTGGCTGCAGACAGGGCCAAGGCCTTGGAGAGTCACAGTCACTGCAGCTGAGCAGTCCCCAGTGTACTTCCCCTTGCAGGTCGGGTCAGGAGCATGCGTCTCCCTCCACCCCTCGGAACATGGTCTCCGGCTTCCCAGACAAATGGCTGAGCCCCAGCCGAGTCTCCGCTATGACAAAAGCTGACGCTGGCTTTTCCTGTTAGCCCTGAAGCCCACATGTTAACACTAATCTGGTTCTCACAAGCTGCCCCCTACCCACCATCTCCCAGGGACACACTCCTGGGGGTCACACCTCCCAGGCTCAGCTGTTAGAGGTGACTGCCACACATGGAAACAGAGGCAGAGGTGTGGCGGGAGAATGGCAGGGGTGGAGGAGGCTTTCTAGACAGAACAGGACCCTGTGGCCCTGCTTTCTGATGGCAGCATTCCCAGCTCCCTGGCCTGGCTACCTCCTCAAATTCCCATTGATGTAGGGAAATTAACACCCAACTCTGCCTGGGAGCAGCGAGGCTAGAAGCTCAGGCAAGTGCTGGTGAGGGGTGCCGGGGGAGGCGGCTGACGCCACATTTGGTATGTCTGACATATTTTTCCTGGCAGGTCATCAGGTTGAAGTGTTGATGTTGCCTCTGTGCATGGAGAATTGCTCCCTGAGCCCTGACCTTGACCTACACCTGTCCGCCCACACCCCTACCTGGATGGACATAGAAGGCTCTGTGGGCTCCTGGGTGCTCGGGGAAACACGTGGCAGGCTCTGAAATATCAGCAGCAGAGAAATGAGGAGGGGGTCCAGGGCTGTGGGCTGCAAGTGTCCAGGAGGGGCTGGTGTCACTCATGTCCCAGGGACCCCAAAGGAAGCTCAAAGCCCCTCTTCCTTGCCCAGGTTAAACTCCCAAATAAAGCAGAAAACAAAAAACAAACCCGTGGCTGAGACGTCTCCAGGGGCTGCCCCCCTGCTTCGGGGAGCCTGTAGGGAGTGCAGAGGCGGCATGTTTCCGAGTCACATGGGACCTGAGGGCACATGGATGGGGCAAGGTGAGCAGCCTCTGTGTGGGACACGGGGTCAGGGCAAGGCAAACAGCCTCTGTATGGGACACGGGGACAGGGCAAAGTGACTAGCCTCTGTGTGGGACACTGGGACGGGGGAGGGTGAGCAGCCTCTGTGGGATGCGAGGACAGGGCAAGGAGAGCAGCCTCTGTGTGGGACACGGGGGATGGGGGGTTGGCACCAGGGGTAAAGGAAAACTTCGGGTTCAACTGACAGCTGACTAAGGGGAGTCTCAGTTGTGCTAGTGGTAGGCAGAGGACAGAGTCCCCTGTACTTCAGAAAGCTCTTCCACCAGCGTGCCTGACGCCGGGGTTGAACACCACAGTTAACTGTACTGGGTCCCCACTCCGTCATCTGCTGTCCCTCTCTAAGGACCGAGTGCTGCCCACTGGGCTCTCACTCCCGCTCAGCCCGCAGCCCGGGCCTACCCCGAGACGCCAGGCCTGGCACACGGTCTTTCTCCGGCGGTTGTTCCAGAGCTCCCTCCAGCAGCTGCTTGCTCAAGTCCTGGCGTGCTGGTGAGAGGTTGGCTGAGAAAAGGCAGCGTTCAAGGTGAAGGTGACAGAAGGCCCAGGTCAGGCTGGATGAAGACGGGGCCCAGGACAGGCTTCACACATGAAGCTCATGGCTGCCCTTCCTCCTGCTCCCACCATCCCGTCTTGGGGTGTTCTCCTCCCAAGTCTGAGCTCCTGGGATCTGTGGGCATCTCTTCCCTTCGAGTACCCCCTTCCTGCCTCAGTATCCACAGTGGCGCAGTGAATGGACACTGTCCAGGCAGTGACAATGGAAATGTTATAGACACTGGAGTCAAGTTCAAGTTCAGAGCCCTGTTCCAGCCCACTTAACTTAGCTCAGTTCTAGAGTAAGGCTCTGCTCAGTCTCCCAAGTCTGGCTGGCTCCCTTTCCTGTTATTTCTACCTCCTTCTCGGCTCACGGGTGAGTGAAGAGACAGGCTCTCTTCTGTTTTGGCCTCAGCTTTCCCCCTCAGCCTCAGGTGAAAGTCAAAACTGCCCTCCTGATATCAAGCCCAGGATTGGGTGATGTCCCCTGGGCTGTCACAAATTGCCCAGTTCACTTCCCTGGGCTTGGGCCACATCACTGCTCACCACTTCCCCCAACCTGCTGGCCCTTGTGCCTTCCTGCCCTCAGAGGTCGCTCACTATCCTGTCCCCACGGCTCGCCCTTCTGTGGCTTCTCCAGGAGGTGCCTCTGGGCCACTGTGTCTTCTCTAACACTCTCAAAGAGCACAGGGACATCTCAGCTCACACATGCCACATTCACTTCAGTGGAGCTGGCAGAAGCACCAGCTGTTTGGACGCTGAGGCTGCCAGCCTGAGGGCACTGTGGCAGGGCATTGCTCAGAGGCAGGACAGTGGTATGTCTGCCACCTCAGGTATCCTCTGTTCTGCCCAATCAAGTCAGCACCTGTCCCCATGGCAATCAGGGCACGAATGTCAGCAGCTCCCCAGTCCTGTTGGGTCTGTCCCTGGGGCAAGCCAGGGAGCCAGAGGCTCTCTCTGTAGTGCCCAAAAGGCAGAGTAGCAAAGCCAAGAAACGGCCTCTGTGCCCATGGCACACTGCCTTGTTCCCAACAGGTGAAGGGGCAAAGGAGCCCATCAAGTCCCCCTACAAGCCATAGCAGCCCAAGCCCGTACCTGCCAGAAGGGGGATGGCCCACTGTCCCTGCAAAACTCAGGCCCTCAGAGGCCCCAGCACACTGCTCTCTGGCCAGGCCTTGGGACTTCTTCCGAGACAGGGTATGGCTCAACCAGTCTTCTTCCTCTTTCTCGGAGGCTCGCAGCTTGGAAGCCTGGCTGGCTTCGGCAGGGGACCCCGCACTTTCAGTTGGTGGCTTTGCCTTGGAGGGGGCAGCCCAGCTGGTGCAAAGTGCTGGCTCTCAGGAGGAGGCGCTGAGGGCGTGGCAAGCGCTGAGCTTTCCTGACGGGTCTCTCTGGTGGGTGAGGCAGGGAGTAGGTCCAAGTCATCGTCCTTGAGGCCCAACCAGTCAGCTCCTCCCTTCTTGGGCTGGACGGGGCTGGAAGTGGCTGGAGGGCTCTGTCTGGAGCCTGGTTCTCCCTTGGGGTCTGGGCCACTGTCTGCTAAGAACCTACTTCAAGACAGAAAGGAGACTGTCAGGCAGGGGAAGCAGCCAGTCCCAGTGGCCCCGTAGCAGCCTGTGGCTGGGCGTCACGATGCCCAGGGACCCTGCACAGTCAGCTGAGGCCCAGTGAGCAGTGGCTTCTAGACCAGCTTAGGTGGCAGGCCATGTGCTGTTTATAGAACACCAAGAAGTATAGAGACCTTGACTTTCATCACATGAACCAGGGACAGTTCTACCCATAGAGAACGGGATCAAATGACAACCTCGGGCATACAGGTCTAAAAAAAATCGGGCCGGGCGTGGTGGCTCATGCCTGTAACCCCAGCTCTTTGGGAGGCCAAAGTGGGCAGATCGCTTAAGGCCAGGAGTTTGAGACTAGCCTGGCCAACATGGTAAATCCCCATCTCTACTAAAAATACAAAAAAATTAGCCAGGCATGGTGGCGGGCATCTGTAATCCCAGGTACTTGGGAGGCTGAAGCACCAGAATTGCTTGAACCTGGGAGGCGGAAGTTGTGGTAAACTGAGATCATGCCACTGCACTCCAACCTGGGCGACAGAGTGAGACTTTGTCTAAAAAAAAAATAAAAGGCTGGGTACAGTGGCTCATGCCTGTAATCCCAGCACTTTGGGAGGCTGAGGCGGGCGGATTACAAGGTCAGGAGATTGAGACCAGCCTGGCTAACATGGTGAAACCCCATCTCTACTAAAAATACAAAAATTAGCTGGGCATGGTGGTGGGCACCTGTAATCCCAGCTACTTGGGAGGCTGAGGCAGGAGAATTGCTTGAACCCAGGAGGCAGAGGTTGCAGTGAGCTGAGATTGTGCCACTATACTCTAGCCTGGCGACAGAGAGAGACTCCGTCTCAAAAAAAATAAAATAAAGTCGAATCAAGTGGTTTCCAGGCTTTCTACCAACAGCCACTCTGTTACTTCATTTGTTCGGCCTTGGCCTTCATCTGTCACTGACCAGTGGCAGCAGGTTCCCGGGGTTAAGGATGTACTGGGTATGGGAAGAAATACCGATGTACATAGAGCTTTTCAGGTAGAAAGAGGCTGAGGAAGCCACCCTGGCATAATGGTAACAACTGCTGAGCCTGGGAAAGGATGAGAAGGGAGCACCTGGTGCTGTTCTTACAACTTCTGAAGTTTTTTTTTTTGAGACGGAGTCTCCCTCTGTTGCCCAGGCTAGAGTGTAGTGGCATGATCTCAGCCCACCACAACTTCTGCCTCCTCCCTCAGCCTCCTGAGTATCTGGGATTACAGGTGCCCACCACCCCGCCCAGCTAATTTTTGTATTTTTAGTAGAGACAGGGTTTCGCCATGTTGGCCAGGCTGGCCTCGACTCCTGACCTCAGGTGATCAACCTGCCTCCCAAACTGCTGGGATTATAGCCATGGGCCACTCCACCCAGCCGATTATTGAAGTTTGAAATTACTTCAAAATACAAAGTTTAAAAAATATACTGGGAAAAAAACTCAGAAAATCCTATCATTGATTTAATTTTTCTGTTGTAAACTGGGAGGATTACGCTGTCAGAATTGTCACGGCAGGTTTGACAGCAGAGTTCCTGGGAAGCGGGGTGTGAGAAGCCCCCGCAGAGGCCAGTGGTCTTGCTACTTGTCGGGATGTATGTTCCTTGGGGAGACCGAGTAACAGCACAGCCTTTTTTTATTATTATAATTTTTTTTGAGACGGAGTCTTGTTCTGTTGCCAGGCTATAGTGCAGTGGTGTGATCTCAGATCACTGCAATCTCCACCTCCAGGTTCAAGCAATTTTCCTACCTCAGCCTCCTGAGTAGCTGGGACTATGGGTGCATGCTACCACAGCCAGCTAATTTTTTTTGTATTTTTAGTAGAGACAGGGTTTCACCACGTTAGCCAGGATGGTCTCGATCTCCTGACCTCGTGATCCATCTGCCTTGGCCTCCCAAAGTGCCAGGATTACAGGCGTGAGCCACCGTGACTAGCCTGACATGACGGCCTTTTATGACTTCAGGGGCTTTAGATGGAGGCCAGCCCACCTGCTCCTTTCCTTCTGAGGCTGGGTGGAGCACTGGCGAACCTGAGCAGTGGCTGGGATGGGTCTCCCACTGGGGCCATCTCCACCACTCTGTCTGGTCTGGCAGGACCAGGCTACCTCTCACTTCCTTCAGCCCTTGCAGAGCGGAGGGCCTTGCACACTGTGGCCTCCCACACGAGACTCTCGGGTGGGATGGGGGACAGCTGCAGGGGCCTGTCTTCCCAGTGGTCGGCCTGTCTCAGAGGCCAAGCCCCCTTTAGGCCCCACTTACCTGACAGACTGCCGGCGGGACTGCCGGCCCTCAGAGGAGCCGACAGTGGGCTGATAGGCCCCAAAAGTGAAGTCCTCGTCACCCCACGCATCTTCGCTGTCTGTGAATTAAGGAGCCTGTGATCATAATCTGGAGTAGGGGGAACCAAGCTCATTTGTGGCAGCAAAATTCTAACAACAGCTGAATTTGGTAGCTTGTCGTGTAAGACAAGCAGAGGGGAAGCCGCTGTGAAGGGAGCACCTCAGGCACCAGCCAGGAAGATGCAGTGGCCTCGTGGCAGCTGGGCCCTACCCTGGGACCCTTCGAGGTCAGGCCCAGCGAACTGCATGTGTCACAAGAATGATTCTCACCAGGCACAGTGGCTCACGCCTGTAATCCCAGCACTTTGGGAGGCCGAGGTGGGCAGATTACTAAGTCAAGAGATCGAAACCAGCCTGGCCAACATGGTGAAAACCTGTCTCTACTACAAATACAAAAATTAGCCAGGCGTGGTGGTGCGTGCCTGTAATTCCAGCTATTCGGGAGGCTGAGACAGGAGAGTTGCTTGAACCCAGGAGGCGGAGGTTGCAGTGAGCCGAGATTGTGCCACTGCACTCCAGCCTGGGCAGCAGAGGGAGACTCCATCTCAGAAAAAAAAAAAAAAAAAGAAAGCTGGGCACAGTAGTGCATGCCTGTAATCCCAGCACTTTGGGAGGGCAAAGTGGGCGGATCACGAGGTCAAGAGATAGAGACCATCCTGGCCAACGTGGTGAAACCCTGTCTCTACTAAAAATACAAAAAATATTAGCTGGGCGTGGTGGCACGCGCCTGTAATCCCAGCTACTTGGGAGGTTGAGGCAGGAGAATTGCTTGAACCCAGTAGGTGAAGGTTGCAGTGAGCCAAGATCGTGCCATTGCACTCTAGCCTGGCAAGAGCGAGACTCGGTCTCAAAAAAAAAAAAAAAAAAAAACAGAACGATTCTCAGCTAACGGCTTGTGGGCCAATGCTTTGAGATACACTGGCCAGAGCAGTGCTTTTCAAATGCAAGCTGCTACCCATGAGAGGGCCGAGAAACCAGCTGCATGTGTCACAGCCAGTGTATTTCCAAGATCAAACAGCATCAATCACAGATGACCGAGCACAAACAGTGGTCATGGTGTTATTTCATGATGCTTCTGTCTCAGCTGCAGACGTGTAGAATCACATGTGTGTATCTGGATGTGAAGCTGATTTCTTATTACAGGTTGTGATGAAAGCCTGGTCTAGAGGCCTCCCTCCCCCTCCTGCTACGTCCCCTGAAAGCCTCCTTACCCTGTGGCCTCTGGTACTTCTTGTCTAGTTTGAACTCCCTGCGCTCCCCTGTGCCTGGGCGGGTCAGGAGTCTGGTGGCCGTGCCTCGACCCAGCAGCTCATCCAGCGTGGAGCGAGCAGGGCGAGGCCCTTCCCTGCAGGATGGGACACAGGGCAGGAACATGTGGGTATGAGGGGGCTCTCGGGATCCCCACTGTACCCGTCCACCAGCTTTGTCCTGAACCGGAAGCAGCAGCCTGGCCAGGGCCCTCTACTCATAGGGATTCTTACTGGTCTCCCATCTGCCTCTTTGCTTTGGGGCTGTCTCCGAACCCCCAAGGTGGCCATGATGTCATCTCCATCATCAAACAATTCTTCCTTTTTTCGGATGGGGGTGTCCCCCAGGAGTTAGAGGAATAGAGGGACCTAAAAGACAGAACACAAGGCCCAATGCCCACAGTCTGCTTGCCCTCAACTGTGATATCTGAATGGGTTGGGGTGGTTTCTCTGCACCTTTGGGTAGGACGGCAGGCTTTGGACCTGTCTGGTCTGTCCACAGGACCCAACTCCCCCAGCCTACTCCCAGCCTCATGATGCATCCCACCTCCCTGTTCCTGAAGACTGATGATGATCTCTTTGTACTGGACCTTAAACTTCTGGTCCCCCACCTGGGAGAGGCCCCTGGTTCTGAACCCGAAAGGATGGTCAGCCTGTTGCCAATAAACCCTTCCCCCCCCAGCTGAGAAATGAGCCCAGTCCGTCCTACCTTGATCTCTAACTGTGCTGGGGCTCTTGTCAGAAGCCGTTTTGCTGTCTGTCACAGGCGGCTTCTTAGTGATTCCCTCTTCATCATAGGAGAGAAGTCCTGCCAACGGGTCCTCCAAGTCTCCCAGCAGAAGGGAAAGCACAGGTCAGGCTGCAGCACGTAGTTCAGGAAAAGCAAGCCTGAACTGGGGGGAGTAGCCCTCGAGTCAAGATTTCTAGCTGTTCCAGGCCAGGCGCCGTGGCTCACACCTGTAATCCCAGCACTTTGGGAGGCTGAGGCAGGTGGATCACGAAGTCAGGAGTTCGAGACCAGCCTAGGCCAACGTGGTGAAACCCCATCTCTACTAAAAATACAAACAATTAGCTGGGCATAGTGGTGCACACCTGTAGTCCCAGCTACTCAGGAGGCTGAGGCAGGAGACTCGCTTGTACTTGGGAGGCGGAGGTTGCAGTAAGTGGAGATCACGCCACTGTACTCCAGCCTGGGCGACAGGGCAAGACTCATCTCCAAAAAAAAAAAAAATTTCTATCTGCTCCAGTACACGAAAAGCCCCCTGGCATCTGGAGGGGCCTGGGAGAACACCGAGGGGCTGGGCAAGGGGATAGGGAGTCAGAGGGCGGCCCTGAGCCTCTGGGCCTGCCTCAGGCTTGCCTGTAGGGCCTCTGACTTGCAGCCTGCATGACCTTCTAGAAATGTCCCGAAGGCATCAGAAGAGAAGTAAAACATCCATACATTCATGACAGGAAAGGGACTTCTTCCTATACTTTGGAAAATCTTCAGTGTGATATCTGGCTTTAAGGCCTTTGCAAATAAGTTCCCTATTATCTCAGCCAATATCGTATAACTGGTCCCGACATGAATTCATGAGGAAATACAACGGTGGCACCGACTCTCTGTTCCCCATGTAACATATGCAGCAGCTAGGCCTCAGGCCAGCATGTGTTCCCAGGCTGCTCCACCCCCAAACCAGAGTGTTCCAGAGGCATGACAGGAGCCTATGGTACCTTCAGAGGAAAACCTCCTGTTCTGATGCCCAGAGCTGCTGGGAGACGGAGGTGACTGCGTGGTGGGAATGGCGCCCCCTGCAGAAAGCAGAAGACAAGGTCGTGGGCCTGGGTCTCTCCTGGCCAAAGCCCTCCTCCCACACCATGGACCGGGGCCCCTGGGATGGGGTGCACTTCTTCCTGGGAAGCTAGGGGTTCATGGCCATGGGCATAGCCAAGGGAGGGGCCTTCAGTTCTCCCATGGGCTTCTGCCAGGGAAACATGGTAGGAGCTACCTCTGCCCTCTCATCATGAGTCACTCCAGAGACATGGGTTCAGAAGAGGCACAGGCTACCATAGAGTTCTCCATTTTAACTCACGCAGCTTCTCCAGGAGCTGCCCATGTTGGACTCGGAGGGACTGGAACAGCTCGAGGAAGGGAGGAAACTCAAGCTGTCCCCTTACCCCACCACACACACTCACACACACACGTACAACTGTTCCTTGGCCCCTCCGTCCTGCGCAGATAACCCAAAGACACAAATGCTTCCTTCTAGCATTTTCCATGTCCTCCAAGTCTCCCTGGCAAATTTGAGGAGCCATCTCCCCCTGCACCTTTCTCACTGGCTACTGACTCACCCGCAGGCTTGGGGTGGCTGGGCGGCTCTCCTTTCCCAGTGCCCTTTGCAGCTTTTTTGCTAGGGGCTGGATTAGACATCTTCAGACCTAAGATATCAGCATCCATGCCATCCAGGTCCTAGAAAACCAGGGAGGGAGGGCAGAGGATGATGTCTGATGAGGGGGGTGAGGGCTTCCACCTGAGAGAGGCGGGCTGTTGGCACGCCAGGGGCAGAATTGTGAGAAAACAAAGGAAAATGAGAAAACGATTGAAAAAAATACTGAGTTAAGAAAGAAAACGAAGGCTGGGCGTGGTGGCGCATGCCTGTAATCCCAGCACTTTGGGAGGGTGAGGTGGGTAGATCATGAGGTCAAGTGATCCAGATCATCCTGGCCAATATGGTGAAACTCCAACTCTACTAAAAATACAAAAATGAGCTGGGTGTGGTGGCGCACACCTGTAATCCCAGCTACTCAGGAGGCTGAGGCAGGAGAATCACTTGAACCTGGGAGGCGGAGGTTGCAGTGAGCCAAGATCGCGCCATTGCACTCCAGCCTGGTGACAGACTGAGTCTCTGTCTCAAAAAAAAAGACAGGATATCACTCTGTCACCCGGGCTGGAGTGCAGTGGTGCCATCACAGCTCACTGCAGCCTTGACCTCCAGGCTCAAGTGGTCCTCCCACGTCAGCCATGCGAGTAGCTGGGACTATAGGTGAACACCACTATATCCAGTTAATTTTTGTATTTTTCATAGAGATGGGGTTTCGCTATGTTGTCCAGGTTGGTCTCAAACTCTTGGGCTCAAGCGGTCCACCTGCCTTGGGCTTCCAAAGTGCTGGTATTACAGGTGTGAACCACCATACCAGGGTTTTTTTTTTTTTTTAAATACAGAGTCTGACTGTGTCACCCAGGCTGGAGTGCAGTGGTATGATCATAGCTCATTGCAGCCTCCAACTCCTAGGCTCAAGCAATCCTACTGCCTTGGCCTCCCAAAGTTCTGGGATTACGGGTATGACTGGCTATGCCTGGGCTTTGAGGAGAAGGACTTCAAGATGAGGTTAAAGAAGATGAATCTGGGCCGGACGTGGTGCCTCATGACTGTAATTACAGTATTTTGGGAGGCCAAGGTAAGGGAATCACTGAAGTCCAGGAGTTTAATGTTCAGTGAGAGATCACAGCACTGGACCCAGCCTGGCAGCCTGGGTGACGGAATGAGATGGAGTCTCTAAAAAAAAAAGCAAAACACAACCAAAAACCAAGCGCCCCATAGGGCTATAACCAAAAGCTTGGCCTTCTCCTAAGGACCGTGGCAAAATGGGTTAACTAAAAGGGACAAAAAAACCCCCAGGGTCAGACAGGGCGGTACTGCTGGCTGTAAGGAGAGGAAAACAAGATGTCCCAGGCCAAGCCAGAGATTATGTTCTTATAAACTGTTCAGAATCTGTGCCTTAAAATTCAACTGCAAAGATCAGCACTGGATTTATCTGATGAGAAGACAGCAGTATTGAAGGGGCCTGGCTGGGGATGTGGAGAGAAATATGGAGAAAGGTGAAGAGCAAGCATTAGAGGAGACAGTCTCTCCCTCTGTCCCCTAGGTGGAAGTGAGGGGACCCAGCCAGGTGAGCCTCCAAGTAGGGCTGGCCCCACTTCCCCAGAGGCCTGTGGCAGCCTCCACTCTTTGTTTTTTGAGACGGAGTCTTGCTCTGTTGCCCAGGTTGGGGTGCAGTGGCGTGATCTTGGCTCACCACAACCTCCACCTCCTGGGTTCAAGTGATTCTCCTGCCTCAGCCTCCTGAGTAGCTGGAATTACAGGCTCACGCCACCATGTCCCGCTAATTTGTGTATTTTTAGTAGAGACAGGGTTTCACTATGTTGGCCATGCTGGTCTTGAACTCCTGACCTCGTGATCTGCTCACCTCGGCCTCCCAAAGTGCTGGGATTACAGGCGTGAGCCACCGCGCCCGGCATTGGCAGCCTCCACTCTCCATATACCAGGAATACTGGTTGACACCCAGAGAGGCAAGAAGGCCAGCGGCTCACAGACAAGCTCCACGCTTGCCCGAGGAAGGGCTCAGAAACACAGGTTGCAAAGGGAGAAATTAAAGGGAGAATGAAGTCTTGGCATAAAATATCATTACCCCACCCCACCCCTAACTCTAAGAATTGTGCAAGCTGTTTCCTTACCTTCATGGCCTGGAGTAGAGCCTGTGGGTCTGCCTCTGAGACACCTGAAACCTAAGTCCACAAGGAGGGTGAGGACACAGACAAGGAGGCACATTAGTCAAGGCCCATTAAAATTCAGGGCCTTGGCCCCTTGCTGCTGTTAGGGCATATGGCAAGGCAGGAGCAGAGCTTGGCCAACGGAGCTGACGCAGGAGGGTGGCTTTGTTCCACTTGCTTGGGCTTGGCAGTTGTTTGAAGCCAAACCTGCCTGGTTTAGAGACTCCAAAAGCACTGCCCTTCCTGCTCCTCCCAACCGTGGAGAACCCTTTCATCCAGGACTGGAATTCTGCTCCTTCCCACTCATGCCAATGGACAGCTATGGAGTTTATTATGGGAAAGGAGCAACGTCTAAGACTCTTAACAGTTTCAGGGAGCTCTCCTTTCCACTCATCTTACTACAGGAAAAAGGAAGCAGGCCGGGCATGGTGGCTCATGCCTGTAATCCCAGCACTTTGGGAGGCCGAGTCAGGTGGATCACGAGGTCAGGAGTTCGAGACCAGCCTGACCAACATGGTAAAACCCCAGCTCTTCTAAAAATACAAAATAATTAGCAGGGCGTGGTGGCACACACCTGTAATCCCAGCTACTTGGGAGGCTGAGGAAGAGAATTGCTTGAACCTGGGAGGCGGAGGTTGCAGTGAGCTGAGATCACACCACTGCACTCCAACCTGGGTGACACAGCAAGATTCCATCTCAAAAAAAAAAAAGAGGATGCTGCCTTGGGTCCACTCGGCAGCCCTTGAGGTATTATTTTGCTTAAGAACAAAGTGACTTTGCAGGGATTTCTAAACCCTTTGTGGGCAGCCTGTTGGCCACGACACCCATCTCATTGTTTCTGGGGATAAGTAGAGAGGTGGAGAAGTGGGGAATGGCCAGGCTTACCTCAGCATCAGCTTCTTCCAGGCCTGCCACGGGGCTGAAGACACCATCTCCCAAGAAGGACCTGCAAAGAGGAGGCATCAGCCCCTACCTGCATCCCAGGGCACTGGATGACCCTAAAAAGGGGAAGAGTGGCCTAGAAAGTCCAAGGAAACTCCGATAGATTTCTCTGGAGAACAGAGGTGCTAAAAGGAATGTCACAGGCCACCTGATGCAGTGATTTTCCACTTTGTTAAAGGAGTAGAACTGCTTTAAAAACAAATTGTTAAAAATAATATGTAAAGGGCTGGGCATGGTGGCTCATGCCTGTAATCCCAGCACTTTGGGAGGCTGAGGCAGGTGGATCACTTGAGGTTAGAAGTTCGAGACCAACCTGGCCAACATGGTAAAACACTGTCTCTACTAAAAATACAAAAATTAGCCAGGTGGTGTGGCGGGCACCTGTAATCCCAGCTACTCGGGAGGCTGAGGCAGGAGAATCACTTGAACCCGGGAGATAGAGGCTGCAATGAGCTGACATCACACCACTGCACTCCAGCCTGGGCAACAGAGCAAGACTTCATTTCAAAAAATAAAGTAAAACAAAACAAAAACAATATGTAAGAGAGAAAAACAACTGCTCCAGATCACATGAGGGGAGGAGGGCCACAAACCTCTTCCCTATCTCTCATCTGCCAGGTGAACCATAGAACAAACACAATTTGAAAATCACTGATCTAAACCAATCCTTTAATTGTGAGGATAAGAAAATTAGGTCTCAGAGAAGTTCAGAAACTGCCCAAGGTCATACTATAAGTAACAGATGTAGGACAGAAGCCAAGACTGCTGACCTGTGCAGTTCTCTTTAACTTCCCCCAGGCTCCTTCAATAAAAGCAGGAGCTGGCCAGGTGCAGTGGCTCACATCTGTAATCCCATCACACTGGGAGGCTGAGGTGGGCGGATCACCTGAGGTCAGGAGTTCGAGACCAGGCTGGCCAACATGGTGAAACCCCATTTCTACTTATAACCAATTAGCCAGGCATGGTGGTGTGTGCCTGTAATCCCAGCTACTCGGGAGGCTGATGCAGGGGAACTGCTGGAACCTGGGAGGCAGAGGTTGCAGTGAGCTGAGATTGCACCACTGCACTCTAGCCTGGGCTATGGAGACTCTCTCAAAAAAAAAAAAAAAATGGGCAAGCAGATGCCAAGTAGAAAGTGGGGGGGTGGAGAGGCAAAGAGCATTTAGATTAAAGTAGGTCATGGATACCCAGGCCGACCCCGCCCTTACTTTGTTCTAGCCTTTGAAGAAGGGGAACATCTGAGATACACCTGTGGTGTCTCTGGCACGTGAAGCTAGTTTAACAGGCTTCTCAGGTAGTGTCACTGGAAAAAAAGAAGAGAAAACGTGTCATTCAGCTAAAGGGACCTGGAGTCAAGATGCAAAGGCTTGCAAACTCCCTCCCCAAGCTGTCTCTGTGTTAGGAGGAAGGAAACTGCCCCCCACTAAGCAGGTCCCAAGGTCACCCCTTGGAAAACCTGAATGGGAGAGAGGGTGGTACATTTCCAAGGAGGAAGTCAACCCTAAATGCCGAATACCAAATGAAGAGCCCAACCCAATTGCACCCCAAGAAAATGCAGGAGGAACAACTGCTTTTCCACAGCCCAAACTGTAGGCTGGAGCTTTGCAGGTTCTCTGGGGCCATGTAGGGGAAACCTAACCTAAGCCTCTCTGTCCCTGGTGAGCTTTGCATGACCATGAAGCCATGCACCTTAACAGACCAACACGAACACAAATAATATGGATTAGCTAGTATCCAGAATATACAAGGAACTCTTATAACTCAATGATAAAAAGACGAGTAACCCAATTAAAAGGGGCAAAGGATCTGAACAGACATTTCTCCAAAGAAGATATACACATGGCCAATAAACACATGAAAAAATGCTGAACATCATTAGTCATTAGGGAAATGCATATCAAAACTACAATGAGATACCCACTTTATACCCTCTAGGATGGCAATAATTAAAAAGAAGGAAAATAACTATTAGCAAGGATGTAGAGAAACTGGACCCCTCTTACATTGCTGGTGGGATATAAAACAGCACAGCTGCTGTGAAAAAGCAGTCTCCTCAAAAAGCTAAACCTACAGTTACGATATGGTCCAGGAATTCCACAAGAACTGAAAACACATGTCCACCCCAAAACTAGTATACAAACGTTCGTAACAGCCGTATTCCTAACAGCCAAAATATGGAAATAACTCAGATATCCATCAACTGATGAACGGCTAAACAAAATGTGATTTATCCACACAATGGAACATTATCTAGCCATAAAAAAAGTTATAAAAGTACTGATTCATGCTACAGCGTGGATAAACGTGGAAAATATTATGCTACATCAGAGAAGCTAAGTGTGCCAGGCATGGTGGCTCATGCCTGTAATCCCAACACTTTGGGAGGCTGAGGCAGGTGTCTGAGGCCAGGAGTTCGAGACCAGCCTGGCCAACATGGCGCAACCCCATCTCTACAAAAAATACAAAAATTAGCTGGGTGTGGTGGTATGTGCCTGTAGTCCCAGCTACTTTGGAAGCTGAGGCATGAGAAATGCTCGAACCCAGGAGGCAGAGGCTGCAGTGAGCCGAGATTGCGCCACTGCACTCCAACCTGGGTTTTTGGACTCTGTCTCAAAAAAAAAAAAAAAAGTGATTGGCTAAGGTTGGAGGGGAGGAGAGAATGAAATTGACTGCTAATGGGTATGGGGTTTCTTTATGGGGTGATGGAAGTGTTCTGGAATTAGGTAGTGGTGATGGTGGTTATACCTCTTTGTGAATATTCTAAAACCACTAAGTTGTATACTTTACAGGAGTAGACTTTATGCTATGCAAATTATATCTCAATTTAAAAGAAAAAACTGGGTGTAGTGGCTCATGCCTGTAATCGCAGCACTCTGGTTCATGAGGCAGGAGGATCAATTGAGCCCAGAAGCGTAGGACCAGCCTGGGCAACACAGTGAGAAAAAAAAAGCAACAGCAAGAGCAGGCCAAATTAGGGGATTCTGGGAAAGGGGCACTTACTATCATCTCCTAGAAGGTCATCAAGTAAATCATCAATGGAGCCTGGAACAGAAAAGGGACTGTCATGACTTCAGGAGGAAAGAAGACTGGTCCTTAAAAACCTCAAGACTTGAGACTCGCCAGAAGGCCTCAGGGCTTTCAGATGTTGGGACTGAGGCTTAGCTTCTCCTCTCATTGGCCACGAGATATTTTCTAAGTCTCTAGCACAAGCCATACTGCCTTGTTGAAACACCCAGAGGCAGAAATTTAAAATAACTATCTCAGCCGGGCACAGTGGCTTATGCCTGTAATCCCAGCACTTTGGGAGGTCGAGGTGGATAGATCACGAGGTCAGGAGTTCAAGACCAGCCTGGCCAATGTGGTGAAACCTAATGTCTACTAAATATACAAAAATTAGCTGGGCGTGGTGGCATTTGGGCCTGTAAGCCCAGCTACTCAGGAGGCTGAGGCAGGAGAATCTCTTGAACCTGGGAGGTGGAGGCTGCAGTGAGCCAAGATCGTACCACTGTACTCTAGCCTGGGCGACAAGAATGAGACTCTGTCTCAAAAAAATAAAATGAAATAAAATAACTAAAAGGATGATGGTGCAGATTTTCAGCAGAACCTGTATTCTACCTGCCTACCACGGCACACTGGCCAACGATCAGCCTCCCATGCTCTGAACGCGGCCCAGCGCAGCTCTTTGGGAAAAGTTCCCAAGATTTCTAGGCACAGTGAAGCTACTTTCAGACAAGTAGGCTCTTTGTACCCTTCCATCAAAGACCCCCCAGAACTGGTCTGGATGTCCTCATCAATGGCCACTTTCTGAGGGAGGCATGTGGGGGAACCTAAGTGCGAACACCAAATTTGTTTTCCCACTCAGCTTTCCCCACCCTGAATCCCAACCACATATGTCTGGATACAGAGCCCAAGGAGGATTTTTTCCAAACTTCTCTGAGGACCAGTGAGGCAGCATAAGGAAGACCAACGCAGCAGATGGAATAATGGGAAAAACAGCAAGACTCTCATCAAAAACATTTAAATAAAACACACATCTCATTGTTCCGGGAAAAGGGGAAAAAGACCTATATTTGGCATAAGAGTAATATTCCATCTCTCCACTCACCTTTCCATCCCTTCTTGGTTTTTGGCGCCTAAAATGGGATAAACAAATCACATCAACATAAGCAAACAGTGAACACAGGTGGAAACTGGAAATGCAGAATGAATTGCGTTGTCTTGTCAAGTCACCAGAGGCAGGGGCACCAGCGGCATTTGTAGATGTAAGTCCTTTATGTGTTCCTAGAGTTTCTGACAACAGACTCATTCAGAGCATGGAAACAGCCCCACCAACCAGTGATGGGTGCCAATGGGTGGGCAGAAGTCACTTCTTTTCCAGACACAACATGCAAACCCTCCCAGCTGAGACTCATGTGACTGGAAATGTCTTCTATTCCATGCCCCAACTCCTCAATAACCAGGAACAGACACTTAAAATTGCTTCCAGGCCAGGCACAGTGGCTCACGCCTGTAATCGCAGCACTTTGGGAGACCAAGTTGGGCGGATCACCTGAGGTCGGGAGTTCAAGACCAGCCTGACCAAAATGGAGAAACCTTGTCTTTATTAAAAATACAAAAAATTAGACAGGTGTGGTGGCGCATGCCTGTAATCCCAGCTACTGGGGAGGCTGAGGTAGGAGAATTGCTTGAACCCAGGAGGTAGAGGTTGCAGTGAGCCAAGATTGTGCCATTGCACTCCAGCCTGGACAAAAGAGCGAAACTCTGTCTCAAAAAAACCAAACAAAAAAAACCCTACTTCCAGCTGGATGCTCAGAAGCTCAGAAGCAACCTTACTCGTTGCAAGTTTGGTATCAATGCCACCTCCTGTCACTCTTCTCCAGGGTCTCCATCCTGGTCCTTGCCGCCCAGACCCCAAAGTGTTGCACGCAGTCAAGATCTTTGGGGATGCAGGATGGGGGCATGTTCGAATTTCCATGCATCTTACTCTGAACTCTGCCTACCATCTCAAGGCTCTCGGGGTTGATCGAAGCTCCTTTACAGCACTGGCCAGCTCATCTGGATTCTACCCAAATCAGGCTCATGCTTCCTAATGAAGAAAATGAAAGTGATTGCTTAAAAATGATGTAGCTTTGGCCAGGCACGGTGGCTCACACTGTAATCCCAGCACTCTGGGAGGCCGAGGCAGGTGTATCACCTGAGGTCAGGAGTTTGAGACTAGTCTGGTCAACATGGTGAAACCCCGTCTCTTTTAAAAATACAAAAAATTAGCTGGGTGTGGTGGTGTGGCACCTGTAATCCCAGCTACTCGGGAGGCTCAGGCATGAGAATCGCTTGAACCCAGGAAGTGCAGGTTGCAGCGAGCTGATATCCTGGCACTGCACTCCAGCCTGGGCAACAGAGAGAGACTCTATCTTTAAAAAAGTGCTGTAAGGCTGGGCATGGTGGCTTACGCCTGTAATCCAAGCACTTTGGGAGGCCGAGGCAGGTGGATCATGAGGTCAAAAGATGGAGACCATCCTGGCCAACATGGTGAAACTCCATCTTTACTAAAAATACAAAAATTAGCTGGACGCTGTGGCGCACGCCTGTAGTTCCAGCTACTTGGGAAGCTAAGGCAGGAGAATCGCTTGAACCCGGGAGGCAGAGGTTGCAGTGCACCAAGATCGCGCCACTGCACTCCAGCCTGGCAACAGAGCGAGACTCCATCTGAAAAAAAAAAAAGTGCTCAGGATAAGTTATCAGGCTTTCTGAGGCTTTGCGATTATTTGAACAAAGGGCAGTGGCCATCATCCCTTACCCTGAAAGCCAATGCGGCAAGTGGCAAGTACTCATTTCAGAAAGGAGGTGGGTGCCTGGCTCCAAGGCTGGAGCCCTTTCCCAGGCAACACCCGTGACTACTTTCCAGGCAGCATTTAGCACAAAAGCAGGTGTGAGCTCTGGTTACTCTTCGCCATGATATTCTTTTCCTTTTTTAAAAATTATTTTTAGGGATGGGGTCTCACTGTACTACCCAGGCTGGTATTGAACTCTGGGACTCAAGCAATCCTCCTGCATTGGTCTCCCAAAGTGCTGGGATTACAGGTGTGAGCCACCACGTCCAGCAACACGATTTTCACTGACGGTAGAAATATTTCCCTTTACATAGGCAATAAATCTGACCCACTGAATAGTTTTCCTCAGAATTAGCTCTCCTCCTCCCACTCCTCTGCTTTTCCAAAACCCACCTACAGGATGTCTTGGCAGAAGTAAGTCAGGAGGGGGGTCATCTTTATGTCCCAGGTGTTGGCCTGTCCTGTTATTGGAATGCAAAGGTTAACTAGGCTTACCTACAGAGCCCACCCTGAATCCTTGTGTTTTCTTTCTTTCTTTTTTTTTTTTTTTTTTGAGACGGAGTCTCGCTCTGTTGCCCCGGCTGGAGTGTGGTGGCACGATCTCGGCTCACCACAACCTTTGCCTCCCGGTTTCAAGTGATTCTCCTGCCTCAGCGTCCCGAGTAGCTGGGACTACAGAGGCGCACCAGGTATTTACAGATCCAGAGACCACCCCTAAGCAAAAGCCCTCCCCCGGAGTCGCCCCTCCGTCCCGAAACTCCGCGTCCCTCAATGCGTCACCCTTCTGAGCGCTCGGCCTATCTGGACCCCAAGAGCAGCCTGTAACGCTCCCAGCCCCGGAAGCCTCCCGTTACGCGTCGTGCCCCGGGAGGCGCGGCCGCTGGGACCAGCGCCGGCCCCAGTTCCATTCAGATCGCCCAGCTCGGCCAGACTAGGCCTCCGGCTTCCGGCCGCTGCAGCCACCCTCAGCCATCCGGCCTCCCGCGGAAAGGCGGGCCCGAGCCATCCTGGGAGTTGTAGTCGGCGGTCCGGTTACCCTCCCGCACGGAGGAAGCGGGGGACGCCGTGAGGAACCACAGCTCCCAGGGAGCCCCGCGAGACCGTTGGAGGGGCCGGGCCTGTACCGGCGGCAAGCATGTTGCTAGGAGCTGCCCTAACGCCTCTCCGGGAAGAGGGCGCCAGGCTCAAAGGCCCTCTTGGGGACTGCCGGGGGACACTTAAAAGTTCCTCCTGCCCTCTTCTGATGGCTGACACGTGGCCGGCGCGGAGGCGTAAGAAATGTGTTGATATTGGAAGGGTGACAAGTGAATCCACAAGTTCATCCGTGTTTATTCCACACCCCAAAAAGTGACTGACCTGTTTAATAATCCAATCAAAGCTGTACAGGCAGAATGAAACCCAATGCTGTCACCCCACAAAAAGACACGTCACATTTTGTCTAGTATGTGCTAATTATGGATTTTATTAAGTGTTACACAATTTCACAGAGGAAAGAACAGTTTGTAGTTTGGCTTACCCGCAGTGGTGGCAGGTCACCACTGGCCAACCGTGATCCATTCACATGCTCTGGCCAGGTGCTCCTCGTTCTCCTACCCCTACCCCCCACAGGACACCATCAAGCCAGGGCTGGGTAACAACACATACTAAATGCATCTTCTCGGGTATGAACCAAACTCACACCACAACAGCAAAGGGGGAAAAAAGATGGCAAAGTAATGATCCCCTCCCAAGGGATACATTTAGTTGAATCCATAGCAATTGGAAATAAAAAGGCATTTATGAAGTGTAGTCAGCAGTCTGAATGTGGAAGGTGGAAATCACATATTTGCTACATAAAATATAATCTTAAGAAACATTCAAAACGTATTTTGGTTCAGAATTCTAAAAAAATCCCCAATTTTCCATGATCTTCCCAAGACAACCAATGATCCACTTAAATTTAAGGCAAAAACAAACACGCTAGAATCTAGGAATGTGCACATATGCAACAGCTAACGTCTGGCAACTCCAACAACGTTCCTTACATGTTTCTATGTTTACTATCATGGACCACAGGAATAGGTACTGGAAAATTTGTTAAGTGTGGACAGTTAAAAGCAAAACCCATCATCAGTATTTTATTTTTTGAGACAGAGTCTCACTCTGTTGCCCAGGCTGGAGTGCAATGGTGCAATCTTGGCTCATGGCAACCTCTGCCTCCCATGTTCAAACGATTCTCCTGCCTCAGCCTCCCGAGTAGCTGGGACTACAGGTGCCCACCACCACACCTAGCTAATTTTTGAATTTTTAGTAGAGACGGGGTTTCACCATGCTGGCCAGGATTGTCTAGATCTGCCTACGCTGGCCTCCCAAAGTGCTGGGATTACAGGTGTGAGCCACCGCGCCTGACCCCCATCATCAGTATTTTAAAATAAAAAGTCATTTTAGTAAATTACGGCATCACTTGTTCTAATCCTCCAAGAATGTAGTTGTAAATAAACAGCAGAAATGACTTCCCTGCATTATTTCATGAAAATGATCAAAAACTTTATCTAAGTCAGAACATCAAGACTCTTGGTCTCAGGTCATCAATTTCCTGGCACTCCTCCTCTCTCTAGCTGTAGTAGCAGCTACTGCTTGAAGACAACCTATATATCCCAGGCATACCCTCTACATGTATAAAAGATGTACAAGTGTTACAGACCACCTACATCTAATTCACTTCCTTTCTAATAAGATGAAGAACTCAGAAAAAGGGAGAGGAGGGATTTTGAGCCAAGCTGCAGTTGTCTAAATAATTATTGATTCACAGGGATCTCCGGGATTACGCATTTGGAGAGCTTTATTTCTCCACCCAAAGCCCTGCAGTGAAGAAAATCCAAGAATTAAGATGTAACATGTTGGCTGGGTGTGGTAGCTCACGCCTGTAATCCGAGCACTTTGTTTAGCTGGTGGGGGGGGGGCGGGATTGCAGATCACCTGGCCAACATGGTGAAACTCCATCTGTGCTCAAAATACAAAAATTAGCTGGGCGTGATGGTGGGTGCCTGTAATCTCAGCTACTCAGGAGGTTGAGGTGGGAGAATTGCTTGAACCAGGGAGGTAAAGGATGCAGTGAGCCAAAATTGCACCATTGCACTCCCGCCTGGGCAAAGTGAGATTCCGTCTCAACAACAAAAGATGTAACATGTTGGCCCAGCGCGGTAGCTCACTCCTGTAATCCCAACCCTTTGGGAGGCCCAAGCGGGAGAGGATCACCTGAGACCAGGAGTTCAAGACCAGCTCAAGGAAACATAGCCAGACCCTATCTCCAAAATATAAAAAAAATTAAAAATTAGCCAGGTGTGGTGGTGCGCACCTGTAATCCCAGCCTCTCAGAGGCCGAGGCAGGAGGATCACTTGAGCCCAAGAGTTGGTGGCCACAGTGTTCTACAATCACACCACTGCACTGCAGCCTGGATAAGAGTGAGACCTTCATGGGGTGGAAAAAAAAGATCTAACATGTTAATTTTAGGAACTGTAAAATGCTTTCAGGTATATGTAATCTGAAATTACAAGTGGTGACTTCTTGTAATAACAGCATATGAACACAGTGAATGTTGTAATGTTCTGAAGATAAGCTGATACTTAGTAGTGGTATGTTCTAAAGACAAGAACACCAACTCTGCTTTGAGGTCACTAAAATGACCTCATTCATAGTCATAATTTACGAAGCATAAAGTAGAACTCCAAACACTTGAGCAAGAAGAATTCATTGCAAAAAAAAAAAAAAGAAGAATTCATTGCAGACAGCCAACACATCTCTATTAAACCTCAAAATTTCAATTTTGTATTCTGTTGAGAGTACTTTTTTCAAAAAAGGCTTAAATCAATATCATCTAACACAAAAAAAAATCTCATTAATTCTACTCACTCTGGGTGAGGTGCTGTGGCTCACACCTGTAATCTTAGTACTTTGGGAGGCTGAGGCAGGATGATCACTTGAGCCCAGAGTCTGAGACCAACCTGGGCAACATGGCAAAACCCCATCTCTACAAAAAAAGAACAAATTGGCCCAGCGCAATGGCTCACGCCTGTAATTCTAGCACTTTGGGAGGCCGAGGTGAGCAGATCACCAGGTCGGGAGTTCGAGACCAGTCTGGCCAACACGGTGAAAGCCCGTCTCTACTAAAAATACCGTATTCCCAGCTACTCTAGAGGCTGGGGCAGGAGAATCGCTTGAACCCAGGAGGAGGAGGTTGCAGTGAGCCAAGATCACGTCACTGCATTCCAGCCTAGGGAACAGAGTGAGCCTTCCGGCCCCCCCCACCCCCCACCCCCCCACCAAAAAAAAGAACAAATTAGCCAGGTGTCATGGCATGTGCCTGTGGTCCCAGTTACTCAGAAGGCTGAAGTGTGAGGACCACTTGAACCCGGGAGACAAAGGTTGCCATGAGCCAAGATTCCACCACTGCACTCCAGTCTGGGCAACAGGGTGATATCCCATCTCAAAAAGATAAAAATAAAAAATAAAAATTCTACTCAGTAGTTTTGGAGAAGACAAGGTTAAAATCTATCTTTGTATTTGTGAAAATGGCTCACAAAATTTTGAATCCAACAGACCCAAACTTGTCAGTGGCAGTCTGGTGTGGCAGAGACAACAAACTGGACCTGCCACTTCCTTTGAGGTGCAGCCAACAAACGTGTGCCAGGTGTTTCCGAGGACTCCTAAAATGACTGGAGCCACTCACAACTATTGTGACACACAACAGGAATTACGCTGATTTACAGCTATCCGCTCCGGCAGCTTCGCCCCTTTCTTTGTTCTTAGTGTTACTGCAATCTAATAAACCTATATTTTATATTTCTTCATAATTTAAACCTGTGTTTAATTGTGTGGCATATTTTCTCTCTCTCAATAGTGCAAATCAGTGAGGTTTACGGTGTCTTTATTCTTTGATTGTAGAGAATAAGGTTCAAGGCAGAACATTCCGAATATTAACACAAACAGCATCAAATGTCAGACTTCCTTAGATTTTAAATAAAACTTGAGGTACTGGGTCAAACGGGGTTCTGTAGTGTCTATGAGCTCCTCAAACCTGCTAAGACAGTCCATCTATGCATCTGGATTAGGTGGGTGTCATTTCAAACACCCTCAGATCCTGCCCAGATAGTCATCTGTGAATAAGGTATTTCAACACTAATTTTGAAACAATTCTACATCTAGCAGGTCAGTATTAAGCCATTTAAATTTACTTTCTATCATTTTCCAGAATCTGAACTATTGTCAAGAGAGACTCACATGAGATTAACACAGGTTTAATCTTCAATCTTAATACAATTATCAATTAGTTCTCCCAGTGGAAAGATTAAGGCTTCTGTCAACATGTAGGATTTCTGCTGTAACCTAAAAGTCTCTTATTACCAGTTCTCCAGGATAGATATTATGTCAGGTCCCCAAGATAAGAATTATGTTTCCATGGAATTATACCATATTCTTAGGACTGATTCTAGAACAGCGGTTTCATGAGGCATATGACACAGATTAAAAAAAAAAAGTGACTTACATTGATTTTAAGAAAAAAATACGAAGTGTGTATTTAACCTTTAAATAGAGAATGATTGTGTAAATTTCAACTGAAAGGACAATGTAGCAATTCAGATGAAGCTCCTAGAAATACCTGAAAACAAAGCTATACATATAAGAACTAGAACCTACGGAACTTCCAGTTATCTTCTAACTATAGTTTTTTGGTTTTTTTTCTCAGTTGTTAAAAAAAAAAAAACAACAACAACGAACCCATAGTTTCAATGATTATATTTTCTGAACCAAAAATCAGAACACATGGTTTGTGTCAAAGGGTTTTTCTGTGCTATTTTTGGGAGTGAGGTGACCTAAGTGACATTTTCTTTTTAATGCCAAATACGGTAACCTCCAAGCTTTTAATGGCTTATGCCAAGATGACAGAATATTTGATATCTGATTGTCCCAGATAATCCAGTTAATAGGGTCAGCACAGTTACAGCAGTGCCACAGCTGAGAGCTCTCCCTACGCTTCCTACTACTGTGACAATTTATTGATCCTTCAAATGGAAAATTCCTAATTACATGAGACAATGGTAGGCCCATGCTAAAGAAGTCCTCTTGTTGGAAAAACGCTAGTATGAATAGTTTGATAAACACAATCCATCAGCAAAGGAGAGCAAGCAGGCAGAGACTGTGCCAAGCACAAACTCAATTCACATTAAGTTTTCCAATTAGTTTCCTTCCCCTAGTCCCTTTTCTTCAACCCTGCTTTTAAGCCAGGCCCCCATGGTTAAGTCTGGTAGGACACTGAGCAGGAAAGCTTGGAAGGGTTTTGTACCACTTCAAAAATACCTTTGCTTAAAAACCCTTAGATAGCCAGTGATTAGCAATTAAAATGTGAAAATAATTAACTACTTAGTAGTTAAATTCTGCTAATTATCAAAAGTCATAGTCTATTGGGATCAGCAGCATTACAAAAGGAAGTAATATCGCATTTCTTAAGCTTTTTCTGAATCCTTAACAGGTCTCTTTCAGTGTTAATTGCACTTAAAATATGTTTTTCACTGAATCTCTGAAATCTGTTCATTTTTTTCCCCTTCATTTAGAAAAAGGGGTCAATTTATAATTTGCTCTATAGCTATTTGAATTTGAAAAAGATTCCACACAGATTTGAGTTGCACACAAGTACTTCCTGGAGCAGATTCAACTTGTCCTTGTGCCACTTCAGAGCTTGGACTGCAGTGACTTCAGGTGCTTGTAAGATTCATGGACCTGTAGGGAACGGAGAGAGAGGAACTACTGATAAAGAGTTTGCCATGTTAAATAATATACCTTTTTTTTGAGACGGAGTCCGGCTCTGTTGCCCAGGCTAGAGTGCAGTGGCACAATCTTGGCTCACTATAGCCTCTGCCTCCCAGGCTCCAGTGATCTTCCCATCTCAGCCTCCCAAGTAGCTGGAACTACAGGTGTGTGCCACAATGCCTGGCTGATATTTGTATTTTTTGTAGAGATGGGGGTCTGCCACGTTGCCCAGGCTGGTCTAGAACTCCTCAACTCAAATGATCCACCCACCTCAGCCTCCCAAAGTGCTAGGATTACAGGCATAAGCCACTGCGCCTGGCCTGTGGTTGTTTCTTGAGTCCTAATCTTTCAGAGCTATGCGTTGAATTATTTATGAATAAAAGTATCTAATGTCTTAGGTTTATTTCAAAATAGTCCCCAAGAGGAGGAGGAGGGGTGTTCAGATGAAACACAACTGGTCACGAGTTGACAGTCACTGCAGCTAGACAAAGGGTGTACGAAAAGGCACAGTGGAATTCTTTGTGTATATTTTATTCTATTCTATGTGTGTGTGTGTGTGTGTGTGTGTGTGTGCGCGCACGCGTGTGTATTTTTTGAGACAGAGTTTCGCTCTTGTCATCCAGGCTAGAGAGCAGTGGTGCAATCTCGGCTCCCTGCAACCTCTGCCTCCCAGGTTCAAGTAATTCTCCTGCCTCAGTCTCCTGAGAAGCTGGGACTATAGGCGTGAGCCACCACACCCCGCTAATTTTTGTATTCTTAGTAAAGACGGGGTTTCACCATGTTGTCCAGGATGGTCTTGATCTCCTGGCCTCATGATCCGCCTGCCTTGGCCTCCCAAAGTGCTAGGATTACAGGTGTGAGCCACTGCACCTGGCGATTTCTTGTATTTTTAGTAGAGACGGGGGGTTCACCATTTTGGCCAGGCTAGTCTCAAACTCCTGACCTAGGGTCATCCGCCCACCTTGGCCTCCCGAAGTGCTGGGATTATAGGCGTGAGCCAACACACCCGGCCTGTATATATTTTTAAATGTTCAATTTGTTAACAAAAATTGAAATTGATTAAGACCCTGGTTACTGTGGGACTAACCCACTTCCCTTCTGAGCTTCTTGCTCAAATAAAGTGACTGTCAGAAGCGGCCACAGTGCTTTCAAAGCTTTCACAGATAAATCTCTTTCCAGAGGTCTTTCTTGCCTCAATATTTAAGTGAAGACTTTAAAAAGGGTGCAAAGACATTGGATTTTACCTCTGCTTTGTTCAGTGGCGAGTTCTTAGCCCACTCAAACAAGTTTTCATACACATTCCCATCATAGCGGCCAAGCACAGAGCCAAGCGTCACATCCTGAAAATCAAATGCATCAACCAAAGCTACAGCATCTGAGCGAATCAGAGTGAGTAACTCCTTTACACGCTGGTTTACTTGGGTAATCTGAGACTCTGTCATGATGCTCCCCTAAAAGAGACCAAAATAAGTAAATAAAACATACATGTATATAGACAGACATAATTATATGCATATACAGCTATAAAGCAGACAACAATTATTTTTCTTTTATCTTTCTGTTTATTGAGACAGAGTCTTTGTCATGCAGGCTGGAGTACAGTAGTGCCATCTTGGCTCACTGCAACCTCTGCCTCCAGGGTTCAAATGATTCTTGTGCCTCAGCCTCCCTCATAGCTGGGATTACAGGTGTACGCCACCACGACCAGCTGATTTTTGTATTTTTAGTAGAGATGGGATTTCACCATGTTGGTCAGGCTGGTCTTGAATTCCTGACCTTAAGTGATCACCGCACCTGCCCTGGGCTCCCAAAGTGCTGGGATTACAGGTGTGAGTGAGCCACTGTGCCAGGCCAACAATTATTTTTCTTAAAACAACAAGGCTGGGTGTGGTGGCTCACTCATGTCTGTAATCCCAGCACTCTGGGAGGCTGAGGTGGGTGGATCACAAGGTCAAGAGATCAAGACCATCCTGGCTAATATGGTGAAACCCCGTCTTTACTAAAGATACAAAAAATTAGCCGGGCGTGGTGGTAGTAGTCCCAGCTACTTGGGAGGCTGAGGCAGGAGAATTGCTTGAATCCGGGAGGCGGAGGTTGCAGTGAGCTGAGCTCGTGCCATTGCACCCCAGCGTGGGTAACAGCGAGATTCTGTCTCAAAAACAACAACAACAACAACAACAGACTTATACTTAGAAAATACTGACCTGAAGAAAATCCCCTGTATTCTGACTGATTCCATACAGAGAATATAACAGACATAAATTCCTTAAGACAGCCTGAATGACTTTATCTTGGATTTTGAGGAGTTTTTCTGAAAAGAGCTTAACTACCACATAGTGGCAATGTGCCTAAGATAGAAGAAAACACCAGAGTTTGAGAATGGAAAAAAATTCAATACACAGTGACTAGGGTTTCTGCACTAGAAAAGGCAGGATGCTGGGGGGCAGAGAAAGAGAAAAGAACTACCACTGACCTCACTTGCTCGAACGAGGTCAACAGAAGTTAGGTTCCATGCTACCTCCTTGCTTTTTCTGTGAATCACCTCTGTTTGAAGGTTTTTTGCAGCAATTTCTACTAATCTGTTAAGACACAGATTGGAGGTCTGAGGAAATGATCAAGTCATCAGACAGATGACAGATGCCTTCTTGTCACCTCTCAGGGCCCCAGCCCCACTGCTGCAGACTTTAGCTCTTGAGGGCGAGCTCACCTGGCTGCACGGAGTTTATATGCTTCCGTTAGGCTGTCGGGGCTGTTGATGTCCACCATGGTTGGCCAGACGGCTACCTGCTGTGGCTGGATGCGCTGACTGGGCAGGTCGTTCAAATAGGACACCATGCCACACACCAGTTTTCCTGAGTGCACCTGGTCGTAACTTTTCATCAGGAACCTAAAAATCACCAGTAAACATACTTTCAGTAACTCCACTCTTTTTTTTTTTTTTTTTTTGAGATGGAGTTTCGCTCTTGTTGCCTAGGCTGGAGTGCAATGGCCTGATCACGGCTCACTGCAACCTCCGCCTCCCGGGTTCAAGCGATTCTTCAGTCTCAGCCTCCCAAGCAGCTGAGATTACAGGCATGCACCACCATGCCCGGCTAATTTTTTGTTTTTTAGTAGAGACAGGGCTTCACCATGTTGGTCAGTCTGGTCTCTAACTCCTGACCTCAAGTGATCCGCCTATCTCGGCCTCCCAAACTGCTGGGATTACAGGTGTGAGCCATTGCGCCCAGCCCAGTAACTCTACTCTTGGTATGACTTCAAACTATGTAACAGGTGCTTCATACTCTCTAGCACAGTGAGTCAGTATGGAAGGCAAAATTATACCTTCAGGAACATATACACATATATGGTGAAAAGAAAACATGGGAACAAGAACCTAGAAAAAATACTAGAACATTCTTACGAACAGATGAGAGAAATCACAAATTTGCTTCTCACCTAGCCGTCTGCAGCATCATGACAGTGTTTTCTCCCTCAAAGGTACAGGTTGGGGTGAAATTGACATAAATATTTGGAAGACCACTGCAATGAGAATAGCCATGCCCACCACAAGCCATCCGACATGCTTCAATGCCAGTGTTTGCCGTCCAGGAGGTGAAAGCCTTAAGTCCGGCGGTGAGGGCATGAAGCTGAGAGGACAAGCACAAATCCGTCAGGACATCTGTGGTGCTGAGAGGCCAAGAGCCAATGAGAAAACACACCCCCTCCTCTCACATCCTGGCCACTGTCAAAACATAGCTGCCACACACGCAAACTGAAGAAGTGCAGCTGTCCGAGGCCAGAAGAACAGAGAACACTACCCATGCCCTCCTGAGCTGTTCTACCTGGAAAAAAAGTCACCACTTATGTTTCCCTGAATGACAAATAATCAACATGGTACAACATTTCTAGTAACACTAAAAATACTTAAAAACAAACTCCACAGATCTTCGTATCTGATCCATTTTCAACCAGAAAAAGTTCTTAGAATACATAATTCTTTTCAGGCAATCAATCCCAACATTTAATTTTCTCTGGACATGGTCCAATAGGCAACCATGAAACAGAAGAGTGCCCACGAGTCAATGAGACCAAACGCATACCTCAGGGAGTTCACTCAGATCCCCTTGACCAATGCCTTCATTAATCCGGTGATAGGTCTCCTTCATGTATGCGCCCACAAACTGGAAGGCATAGGCAGTGGCCAGAAGTGGAAAGAGTTTATACTGCTGGGTTTGAAAATCCAAAATCTGCGGTTCTGGTTCACTACATTACATAGAAAATAATAATAGTAAGTAAATGTCTATATAGAACTTTCTATGTGCCAGGTTCTAATATAAGCGCTTGATATTTTAACTTTAGTCTTCATAAGGGCACTGTAAGGTAGTTACTATTATTATCTCCATTTTCCACATGGGAAACTGAGAGGTAAAGAATTTGCCTGAGGTGGGGTGTGGTGGCTCACGCCTGTAATCCAAGCACTTTGGAGGCCAAGGCGGGCGGATCACCTGAGGTCAGGAGTTCAAGACCAGCCTGACCAACATGGTGAAACCCCGTCTTTAAAAAAAATAAAAAAAAAAAGATGCCTGAGGTTACATAGCTCACTCATGGCACGTCTTAGATTTAAAATGAGGCTTTTTTTTTTTTTTTTTAAGATAGAGTCTCCCTCTGTCGCTCAGGCTGGAGTGCAGTGGTGCAATCTTGGCTCGATGCAAGCTCTGCCTCCCGGGTTCAAGCAATTCTCCTGCCTCATCCTCCCATAATGTTGGGATTACAGGTGTGAGCCATGGTGCTCAGCCAACTGTAGGCTATCTGGCTCCCGAAGACCATGCTCTAATTACCTCGTACTGCCTTAGGTCGACAGAATTTTCTGTCTGCATAATCCATATCTGTCCTAGTCTTTCCAGTATGAGTAAGAAAACCACAGCTCCTAGCAACACATAAAACCAACACTAGTCAACCTAATAAGAAGGCAATGCTGAAAAGATCTGCTCGCTAGATGGCTGAATATACTGCATTTTGACCACAATCTTGGAGAAGACCCAATGCACGGTGTTGAATATTTTGAAGTGTAAGAATTAGCAGAGGTCTGCTTGTATCAATTTCTTTATTACTTTTTAAAAATGTGATTATCATTATTATTTTTTTTTGAGACAAAGTCTCCCTCTGTCACCCAGGCTGGAGCACAGTGTTGTGATCTCGGCTCACTGGGTTCAAGTGATTCTCCTGCCTCAGTCTCCTGAATAGCTGGAATTATAGGCACCGCCACTATGCCCAGCTAATTTTTGTATTTTTAGTAAAGATGGGGTTTCACCGTGTTGGCCAGGCTGGTCTCAAACTCCTGACTTCAAGCGATCGACCTGCCTTGGCCTCCCAAAGTGCTGAGATTACAGGCATGAGCCACTGTGCCTGGCCTTGAAATAACTTTATTATTTATTTATTTGTCCCTTTTTTTCTTTTTTAGTTCCTTATCTGCCATCTGAATTCCATATTTATTTATTTTTCTTTATTTATTTTTTTTGAGACGGAGTTTTGCTCTTGTTGCCCAGGCTGGAGTGCAATGGTGCGATCTCGGCTCACCGCAACCTTCGCCTCCTGGGTTCAAGCAATTCTCCTGCCTCAGCCTCCTGAGTAGCTGGGATTACAGGTGTGCGTCACCATGCCCAGCTAATTTTTTGTATTTTTACTAGAGATGGGGTTTCACCATGTTGACCAGGATGGTCTTGATCTCTTGACCTCGTGATCCACCCGCCTCAGCCTCCCAAAGAGCTGGGATTACAGGCGTGAGCCACCGTGCCTGGCTATTTATTTATTTTTCATTGAGACAAGAGTCTCTCTCTGTCACCCAGGCTGGAGTACAGTGGTGCGATCTTTACTTACTGCAACCTCTGCCTCCCGGGTTCAAGTCAGTCTTCTGTCTCAGCCTCCTGAGTAGCTGGGACTACAGGCATGCATCACGATGCCCGGCTTAATTTTGTGTTTTCAGTAGAGACAGGGTCTCACCATATTGGCCAGGCTGGTCTTGAACTCCTGACCTTGTGATCTGCCTGCCTCGGCCTCCCAAAGTGCTAGGATTACAGTATGAGCTACTGCGCCTGGCCTATTTTTAATTTTTTTGAAAATGGACAAGCCTGCCCAACACAGCGAAACCCTGTCTCTACTAAAAATATAAAAATTGGCCAGGTGTGGTGGCGTATGCCTGTAATCCCAACTACTCGGGAGGCTTAGTAGATCACTTGAACCCAGGAGGCAAAGGTTGCAGCAAGCTGAAATCGCACCACTGCACTCCGGCCTAGGTGACAGAGTGAGACTCTGTCTCAAAAGAAAAGAAAAGAAAATAGACACAGGGTCTCGCTATGTTGCCCAGGTAGGTCTCAAACTCCTAGGCTCAAGTAATCTTCCTGCCTTGGCCTCCCAAAGTGCTTGGATTATAGGTGTAAATTACCAAACCTGGCCAGTTTCTTTATTCGTTAAGAGTAAAAAGAGTATCAGGGAGTATCAGAGAAAGGCAGTTGTAGGAATAAACTATGGCCATGAATGCAAAAGGGAAACAAATTTAATGTCACTTTCTTTTTTTTTTTTTTTTTGAGATGGAGTCTTGTTCTGTTGCCCAGGCTGGAGTGCAGCGGCATGATCTTGGCTCACTGCAACCTCTGCCTCCCCGGTTCAAGCATTTCTCTGCCTCAGCCTCCTGAGTAGCTGGGATTACAGGCGCCCACCACCACACCCTGCTTATTTTTGTATTTTTAGTAGAGACGGGGTTTCACCATCTTGGCCAGGCTGGTCTTCCTTGTGATCCACCTGCCTCAGCCTCCCAAAGTGCTGAGATCACAGGCGTAAGCCACCATGTCCGGCCTAATGTCACTTTCACCATTTACAATTTATAGTTGCTAGTAGTAACTGGAACTTTCAAATTGCCTTTAGTGTGTTGAACATTTCACTTATAAAGCTCAAGTAATATTATTACTACTTTTCTTAGAAGGTTAAAAATAATAAGGTGGGTATTCTCTTTTTTTCTTTTTGGAAGCCACTGATTACAACAAAGGTGGCTACTCCTATCTCTCCTCCTAAGAAAAGGAAGCCTCGATACCAGGTTGCAGGCCCAGTATCACCCTAGCCAATTCTGCAGTGACAATGCATCTTCTGTACTGACATTTGGGAATTCTGGGATCTGAATGGGGTGAAAACTAGGCCTTCAGTACTGAGCCCATCTCGGACTCTACCCTTACCCTGGCTTGATTTCAGACTGGTGCCTCACAGCGCTGTATCGGATGGCAATGGTGCATGCCTTAGACAGAGCCCGAGCAGCTTCTCCCACAAGGAAGGACCTGACAAACACCATGGTCCCGTAAGTCAGCTTGTTACTCAGCGGTTTCACATACGTGCCATCAGGCTTCACCTGGAAGAAGAACGAGGGACTGATGCTTCCTTCTGTTAAGCCCAAGAGGCAGTACAGTGGTTCTCAAAGTGTGCTCCCTGGAATAGCAGCATCAGCATCACCTGGCAACTTGTGTGAAATACTACATCTTAGTCCCCTCCCTGACCAACTGAATCAGAAACTCCGGGGGCAGGGCCTGGCAATCTGGGCTTTAACTGGCCTTCCAGGTGATTCTAACACATGCAAAAGTTTGAGAATCATTAGTTTAGCAAATCAAAATATGTCCTTCACCGATAACTGCTTCTGATTTTACTGTCATAATAAAAGAAACATCAGAAGTAAAAATGCATTTTTAGTTCCTTTTTTTTTGAGACAGGGTCTCACTGTCATCCAGGCTGGAGTACAGTTACACACTCACAGCTCACTGCAGCCTTGATCTCCCAAGCTCAAGTGATCCTCCCACCGCAGCCTCCCAAATAGCCGGGACTACACACGTGTGCACCATACCCAGTTAGACTTTTTTACTTTTTGTAGAGATAGGCTCTCACTATGTTGCCCAGGCTGGTCTTGAACTCTTGGGCTCAGGTGGTCCACACATTCAGCCTCCCAAAGTGCTGGGATAACAGGAATACACCAGACTGCCCGGTTGTTATTACCTTCTAAAAAAACAGACCATTCTAACTCTGTTGTTAGCAACAGCCACTACAAGCCCACTGTTTGATGCCTCTGCTTCTATTTTCCATCAAAACATACCTGGGCATACTTCATCAGCATGTTTTCTCTGGGAATACGATAGTTGTCCATTTTGAGGTAGCCATTGTCCATCTCATCATAACCAAATTTGGGGCCAATGTCACCAACAGTAATTCCTACCACAGATGAAAGGAAAGTCACAAGATGTTTATGCTCTAGAATTTCTGGCTTTCGCTCTGCCTTTTCAGTAGGGCATCCTACCTTCTGCAGAAGAAAGTGCTCAGTTTAATTTTCATCTCAACATCAAATGAACAACTCTTACCTGGCAAAGGCTTATGGGTCCCGATTTCACGAATAGGTACAATAAAGGCATGTAATCCATAGCATTTCCCCTTAGTGATGAGCTGAGCAAGAACAATTGCATGATTTGAAGTCTTTCCAACTGTAAAATCAAAGAGAACAAGGGAGAGGTTAGCAAATGTTCTTTCATTTTCAAAGGGTAGAAAAAGAAGAAAGCATATGTTAAATCTAACACCAGACTAAACCAATCCATGTCCAGAAAGCCTTTCTGCTGACAGTATCACATCTAGCTTTCAGAAAGAAATTCCCTTAAGCTGACAGTTACTACTTTCTTTTCTACTTATTTCTCATGCATTTACATAGAGAAAATTTTAGGATAAAAATATTAATTTAAATTACTTCCTTGTTATCCCTTAAGGCAGTGCTGTCCAAAACAGTAATCACTAGCTACATATGGCTTCTTACATTTAAATTACAATTAAATAAAATATATGGCTGAGTGCTGTGGCTCACACCTGTAATCCCAGCACTTTGGGAGGCTAAGGTAGGCAGACATGAAGTCAGGAGATCGAGACCATCCTGGCTAACACGGTAAAACCCCATCTCTACTAAAAATACAAAAAATAAGCCGGGTGTGGTGGCACATGTCTGTAGTCCCAGCTACTCAGGAGGCTGAGGCAGGAGAAGTGCTTGAACCTGGGAGGCAGAGGTTGCAGTGAGCCGAGATCGCGCCACTGCACTCCAGCCTGGATGACAAAGCAAGACTCCGTCTCAAAAAAATAAAAATCTATCTATATATCTATCTATATAGATACATACAGATATAGATAATGTGAATTAAAAAATCCTTCAACCACTAATTGTATCGGAAATACATATTCCAACATAACTCAGAATGGCAGTAAGAAGATATAAAAGTTTCATGTGAAAGCTATTTATTAATTTTTTTTTTTTTTTAGGAGATAGGGTTTCACACTGTCACCCAGGCTGGAGTGCAGTAGCATGATCATAGGCTCACTGCAGGCTTGAACTCTTGGATTCAAGCAGTCCTCCCACCTCAGCCTCCTGAGTAGCCACAACTACAGGTCTACAAGTATGTGCCACTATGCCCGGCTCCCCCTTATCCCGCCCCTCCCCCACACTTGTTTGTTGGTTTGTTTTTGAGACAGAGTCTTGCTCCATTGCCCAGGCTGGAGTGCAATGGTGTGATCTCAGCTCACTGCAACCTTCCCAGTTTAAGCGATTCTCCTATCTCAGCCTCCTGAGTAGCTGGGACTACAGGTGTGCGCCACCATGCTAGGCTAATTTTTTTTTTTTTTTTTGAGACGAACTTTTCTCTCTTGTTACCCAGGCTGAAGTGCAATGGCACAATCTCAGCTCACTGCAACTTCTGCCTTCTAGGTTCAAGCAATTCTCCTGCCTCAGCCTCCCCAGTAGCTGGGATTACAAGTGTCAGCCAGCATGCCAGGCTATTTTTGTATTGTAGAGACAGGGTTTTGTCATGTTGGCCAGGCTGGTCTTGAACTCCTGACCTCAGGGGATCCACCTGCCTTGGCCTCCCAAAGTGCTGAGATTACAGGCATGAGCTTCCGCCCTCAACCTAATTTTTGTATTTTTAGTAGAGACAGGGTTTCACCATATTAACCAGGCTGGTCTTGAATTCCTGACCTCAAGTGATCTGCCAGCCTCAGCCTCCTGAAGTGTTAGGATTACAGGCATGAGCCAACCAAGCCTGGCGGACATTCTCATATAAGCACTACATTCTAAGCAAAATCTCAGGACAAACCTTCAAAAAATCCAATAAATGCTGAAAAATTCACTTACGCCCACCAGGCCACCATTTAATGGAGGTCACAGTAGGACTGTTGAGAATGAACTCCTGGGTTTCAGCGTCATATGTGGCTGTGGTTTCCAAGCCTCGAAGATGAGTTCCTAAGGAGATAAATCACGTTGAGGTCAGATAAGAAAGATGGAAAAAAAAATACGCACAAGGTAAAACTTCCTGCACAGTCCTTTAAACTCTCACGTCTCAGAGAAAAACAAAATCTAACAAAACACACCTGTAGATGAGCTACAACTGGTTGATAACCAAGATCCCAAATTTCCCATATTATCTGATGGTTTCCCATTAAGTTGAAAATGTAAGTGTCATGTATGTTCCGTTTCTATATTTGATTTGTTACATTTATTTACAGCAACTAAAGGAAAATATAAAGGAACTTAGAATCACATTTTTAAGATCACAATATATGAATTTAACTGGGATGTTAACTGTCCTTTTAAACCTATCTCTGAGTTGCAGTATGCCAATTTCAACTCATATGTATTGTATTACCAACACCCATTCAACATTCTAGAATTCTATACTAATGAGAATAAGATAACATGTGAGAGGAAGTCATTTCAGCTAAAATTCTTATAAATTAAAAATTTATTTCAGAATGATTGCTAGAATGGAAAATAAGACCTTTAAAAAGTATAATCATTATGGGAGAAATGACCTAGAATGTAACTTTAAAAACATTCCTAAAGGTCCAACAATAAGGTCTCAGTTGACCCTACAGATTTCCAGTAGCAGGTCTAACTTAGTCCTAGCTGGTTCCTTAATGCGGCAAGGAAGAGTTTCCAGATTCATATGCATACTGGGATAGACAGGGTCTTACGTTTTAAATCTTAACACAAATATACCAAAATTATTTGAAAAGAGTTATAGAAAAATGTTCTAGGTGGCACTCTCTATGAAAATACTGTACCAAAGCAAATGTTAGGAACCCTTTACCAGTCTGCTTTCACAACGCTAGACCTCATTAAACACTTACACTTTGAAACATTTAGAAGCTTCCAAGCTGAATAACCAACTTATGTGCGATCCACAACTTTCCTGAGAGGGAGTCAACAAATCAGACACAGACACCTTTCATCAAAGCAGCAGCTTTTACAGAAAAGCAGATAACATTAAACAGAAAAGGACAAAATGTTTTCAAAAGCACAACTGAAACAAATACTATTCCACTTGCAGTCTCATGAAAATCCTGTAAAATACTACTCAGCACCAAGTAAAAAGCAGCAGCTGTATGGAAATAAGAAGCAAGTGGTAGATACACACTAGACCAGTTTTTCTGAAACATCAGAGCAAAAAAAGAGAAGCTATAAGCAAATGAATGGCAAACACGGACCAATTCAGAGCAGATGCAAAGAGGAACAATGGCCACCACCAGCACCCCCAGGTGCATGAAGAAAGCAGGAGGGGGATGGAAACATCAATGAAAGGTGGAAATACAGAGTCTGAAACCAAAGGCCGGCAAGTTCGGCTTATCTTGATTTTTTTACTCTCTGGCTAAGTCACTTGTAGAACTACTGACTGGCTCAAAGTACAAATAACTCCAAGGCATAAAATTACCTACACACTTTGGTTATAAGTACCCATTTCCTGCTTGACAGGTGGTGGGGAAAAAAAAAAAAACAGAACAAAATAAACAAAAAAATAAGTACCCATTTCCCTGAAGCAAATCCAAGAGTACACAAACTATTATTTGTATTTCTTCTGGAATTCAAAAGTTCATTAAAGTATGAGTAGTAAAGGTAATCAGATAGTACTTGAAGAAAAGAACAGCTTTAGGCTCTATAGGCACACAGACTCTACACGACCTCAGTAATATTGAAAAACCACTTGGTAAATAAGGCCTGACTTGCCATTCTTGACCTCCTGAAGGGGAACTATGGCATAAAAAAAGACAATAATTTTATCTCTACAAAGCAGTGTTTATACCAAAACCTGGACTCTGCAAAAAGAGCTCATTTAAACAGACCGTAGAACATTGACACATCATCAATGGCACATGGTGGGCACTCCAATACATGGTAAGTTCACAGGGGCCCGCCCAACCCATTAGGTAGACTGAATACACCATACCATGACCCATCTCTGTCTGGGCATAAGTGCCAATGATCTCCAAGTTCCAGGCGGGCATGAAGAAGCGCTCCTGCTGCTCCGCAGTTGCCTGGTGAAGCAAGGTGGGCAGGAACATGCCCAAGTGAAGATCCAGAGGCTCAGGCCGCCCTCGGTGCACAAAACTTCGAGGAAATACCAAGGATGGGCATTTGGGAGAAGAGTCATCAGGCGTGAGAGAATCAGCAATTTAAACAGGGCAAGGAGAGGAGACAAAAAAAACCTTCTTAAGTATGAATTAGTTGCGTGCACTTAATCATAGATGGGAGCACCGTGCCTTTCTGTATTACTTTATAACTCTTGGTAATTTCCATTTTTCCTGAGTCAGCAAGGAGTATGATGACAGGGATTGGTTACTGATTGCAAAGCCAAAGCAGCACAAAACCATGCGTGCCAGGCAGAGGATCCCAGCCCAGGAATTAAATCAAAGGAAACAAAGAGAATTTGAGAGGCTGGTGCAAGTGGCTCATGCCTGTAATCTCAGCACTTTGGGAGGCCAAGGTGGTCAGACCACTTGAAGTCAGGAGTTCGAGACCAGCCTGGCCAACATGGCAAAACCCTGTCTCTACTAAAAATACGAAAATCAGCCAAGTATGGTGGTGCGAGTCAGTAGTCCCAGCTATTCAGGAGGCTGAGGCAGAAAAATCGCTTAAACCTAGGAGGCGGAGGTTGCAGTGAGCTGAGATCATGCCACTGCACTCCAGCCTGGGTGACAGAGTAAGACTCTGTCTCAAAAAAAAAAATAAGAGAGAATTTGAAAAGTTGAATAGGGCTCACGGCTATGATCCCAGCACTTTGCGGGGCTGTGGTGGGCAGATCACTTCAGGTCAGGAGTTTGAGACCAGCCTGACCTAGACGCCAGGCTACAAAATTAGCCAGGCGTGACGGCACATTCCTGTAATCCCAGCTACTAGGGAGGTTGAGGCAGGAGAATGGCTTGAACCCAGGAGGCGGAGGTTGTAATGAGCCGAGATCATGCCACTGCACTCCAGCCTGGACAACAGAGCGAGACACTGTCTCAACAAAGAAAAAAAAAATTTTGTAAAGAATGGAGAATTTGCTGGGTGTGGTGGCGTGTGCCTGTAATCCCAGCTATTTGGGATGTTAAGGCAGGAGAATCCCTTGAGGCCAGGAGTTGGAGAACAGAGAATTTGAGTGGTACTGGTACAAGAATTTCCTCTGATGAGAGCAAGACAGAATGCAGTAGTCCTCTCAGAGTGACAATCTGACCCCTAGACTAAAGTTTTTCCTCGATGCAATTTCAATAACGCTTCTAGGCTGGGATTTTTCTGTTCTGTCCACAGAACATTCAGCGCAGAACCACATTTCTCACATAAGTCTGATAATTTCCTTGCGTTTTTTTTTTTTTTTTTTGAGACAGTTTCGCTCTTGTTGCCTACGCTGGAGTGCAATGGTGCAATCTCAGCTCACCGTAAACCCTGCCTCCCGGGTTTAAGCGATTCTTCTGCCTCAGTCTCCCTAGCAGCTGGGATTACAGGCATGCACCACCATGCTGGACTAATTTTGTATTTTTAGTAGAGACAGGATTTCTCCATGTTGGTCAGGCTGGTCTTGAACTCCCAACCTCAGGTGATCCGCCCACCTTGGCCTCCCAAAGTGCTGGGATTACAGGCGTTAACCACCTCGCCCGGCTCCAACTCTGATCAGTTCATTCAGATTCATCATGTTAAATATTTAGCCATGCTCTACTGAAACAATTTAATACAAAAACTGACAGTGCTCTTCATCCCAATAATTTATTTCAGAAATAAAAGACATGCAATTTCCAGTGAAGACCATAATAACAAGTTACAGATCCATGCATAATAAGCTCTCCATGACAATTATATAGACGTTACCACTAATGGTAATAACCAACTTAGCGTTATTAATTTTAAATCCATGTTCTGGGGTCATTCTTTTCTACTTAAAAGTGCAGGTGACAGGATGCTGTGTAAATTTATCGCTAAGGATAGGAAATTGTTCTATATGCCTTTGCGTTTTCCACATTACTGGAATTCTGTTTAATTGCCAGTTCCAAATCCGTTAACTCCACATTGCTCTTATCACTCTATGTGTCTTTGAAATGAGCCTAAATGATGTTTCAGTTTTTAAATTCCTGTTTGTTCCATGCCAGTTAAGGAGGACAACAACTCAGACAAGGGCTGATCAATAGCTTCTTCCAATCTAGAGGCTGGCCTTTCCACTAAGCAATCACACTTTAGAAAAAGAAAAATCTTGTACAAATTCCCCCCACAAAGAAAAAAAAAAATGGACTAGTGCAAAAAAAAAAAAAAAGAAAAAAAAGAAAAATCTAAGTATGTGTGACTGCATCCCTCATTTTACAGAGAAGAAATTAAGGTTGAGCCAGATTAAATGCCTTGCTCAGGGAAAAAAGATAATGGCAAAAAAAAGGGCAAGAATCTCGTCAACATGGGAGCTGAGCAAGGGGTACACATGGACATGCAGAATGGAGGAAGAGACATGGGGGCGGGGCACAGTGGCTCACGCCTGTAATTCCAGCACTTTGGGAGGCCGAGGCAAGTGGTAGTGGGTGCCTTTAATCCCAGCTACTTGGGAGACTGAGGCAGGAGAATCACTTGAACCCAGGAAGCAGAGGTTGCAGTGAGCCACGAGCCATGATAGTGCCACTGCACTCCATCTTCGGCAACAGAGATTCTGTCTCAAAAAACAAAACAAAACAGACATTGGAGGCTTCAGACTGTGGGAGGATGGGAGGGGTATGAGGCCTGAAAAGTTACCTACTGTGTACAGTTTTCACTATTTGGGCAATGGGTACTGCCGAAGCCCAGACTTCAACATTACACAATATATGCATGTAAGAAAATGGTACTTGTACCTGCTAAAACTATTTTTTAAAAAAAGAACCTTGTCACCTAGTCCTGTCTCCTAGCTGGGGAAATTACTGTGTAAGCACAGCATGGACTAAAGACTTACTGTAATGAAGATGCTAAAAAGACATGCTGAAAAAGACAGAGCTGTCCCTGGAAGCACTGAAAATGGAAATCCCACAAGATGTCACCACTGGTGGAGACTAGGTGATGGGTTCACAGGGTCTCTTAGTACTATCTTTCTAACTTCCTATGACACTACAATCATTTCAAAAAAAAAAAAAAAAAAAAGGCGAGGCATGGTGGCTTATGCCTATAATCCTAGCACTCTGGGAGGCTGAGGCGGGCGGATCACTGGAGGTCACGAGTTCGAGATGAACCTGGCCAACATGGTGAAACCTCATCTCTACTAAAAATACAAAAAAATAGCTAGGTGTGGTGGCAGGTGCCTGTAATCCCACTAGGGAGGCTGAGGCAAGAGAATCACTTGAACCTGGGAGGCAGAAGTTGCAGTGAGCCGAGATTGCGCCACTGCATTCCAGCCTGGGAGACAGAGCAAGACTCCATCTCAAAAAAAAAAAAAAAAAAATTAATAGCAGAAATCCCAAGAAAAACACATTCATGGAATGAGAGTGCTTTTCACTCAAACAGGAATGTCAACTGTCCCCAGCCTTTTAAGAGTACTGTCTAGGAAGAAAAATCAATATACACTTGGAACCTGGAAGGCAAAAACTCTGAGTTAAGACTGAAACCTGGGACCAGCCACTCTTCATGCTTTCATGGAAGGTTGTTTTACTTCACTAGAAATCAGAGCAATTTCTGGTGAAGGCAAGGCCACTGTCAAGCACCCATCAGACTCTGGAAGATTTACATCTGAGTGTATCACAGAGCTAAGGTTACAACAAATGCGCTCAGTAGGGCGGTGTAAAACCACTACAATCACAAATGGTTCTGACACTAAAGAAAATTTTCAGGAAAAAAAAATATTTCTTGCAACTAAGACACGGATTAGAGTAGATTAAGATGACAGCCAGAGTGAAGAAAAAAAAGAACAAAAGACAAGGATTATTCAGATGTGGATGAAATTTAGAAATGTTACAAGGAGAAAGTGATCTGCACAGTTTTTTGACTTAAGCCAAGTACTTGTTTTAAAAGCTGGTTATGCATGATAAAGATGATACATTATTTTAAAATAATTTATCGTAAAATTACCAAGCACCAACATCATACTTAGTGAAGCACTAGAGTCAGTTATTTTAAAACCAAAACATCAAAAGGCATCCCTGGCCTCTCTTTCCACATGATACAAGGCTGGAAAAGCTGACAATCAATACTGAGGAAAAAACAATTAGACTAATCATATATGATAAAGGAAGAAATAAAAAGCAGCTCTCCAGACAGCACGATTATCATCCTAGGAAATCAACAACGACAATAAAATACCACAAAAGTGAACTGAGAAAAGCTGCAGGCTATAAGGGAAAAAAAAATTAACAGCATTCTTATCTGTCAGGTTCATTCAAATGGAAATCCCAGTAAAGAAAAAGACAATTTAAAAAAGCAGCAGTGGCTCCCTATAATCCTAGCATTTTGGGAGGCTGAGGCAGGAGGGTCACCTGAGGTCGGGAGTTTGAGGCCAGCCTGGCCAACATGGTGAAAACCCATCACTACTAAAAATACACAAAATTAGCCAGGTATGGTGGTATGCACCTGTAATCCCAGCTACTGAGGAGGCTGAGGCAGGAGAATACCTTGAACCCAGGAGGCAGAGGGTTGCAGTGAGCCGAGATCCCGCCACTGCACTCCAGCCTGAGCAACAGAGACTCTGTTTCAAAAAAAAAAGTAACAAAATATTTTATTTTAAATTTGTTAAATAGCTTAGATCAGGATATTACAATTTATTTAAGAAAAAAGGTAAAGGCTGAGCGTGGTGGCTCACGCCTATAATTCCAGCACATTGGGAGGCGGGGGCAGGCAGACCACGAGGTCAAGAGATCAAGACCAGCCTGGCCAGCACGGTGAACCCGTCTCTACTAAAAGTACGAAAATTAGCTGGGTGTGGTGGCACGCATCTGTAATCCCAGCTCTTCAGGAGGTTGAGACAGGAGAATCACTTGAATTTGGGAGGTAGAGGTTGCAGTGAGCCAAGATGGCAACACTGCACTCCAGCCTGGCGACAGGGTGAAACTCTGTCTCAAAAATAAATAAATAAATAAATAAATAAATAAAAAAGAAAAAAGATAAATATCTAATAGGGTGGGGGGAAAAAAGAAGATATAAATAATAGAAAAGAAACAGCTTCCCAAGAAAATACAAGGCTTCAATATAAAACTATTCTTGGGCCGGGCGCGGTGGCTCACGCCTGTAATCCCAGCACTTTGGGAGGCCGAGGCGGGCGGATCACGAGGTCAAGAGATCGAGACCGTCCTGGTCAACATGGTGAAACCCCGTCTCTACTAAAAATACAAAAAAATTAGCTGGGCGTGGTGGCGCGCGCCTGTAGTCCCAGCTACTCGGGAGGCTGAGGCAGGAGAATGCTTGAACCCGGGCAGCGGAGGTTGCAGTGAGCCAAGGTCGCGCCACTGCACTCCAGCCTGGCGCCTGGTGACTGAGTGAGACTCTGTCTCAAAAAAAAAAAAAAAAAAAAAAAAAAAAAAAACTATTCTTGTAGATACAAGATGATAAAGAAGGAGAAAAAAAACAAAAAAAAAGTTTTAATTCCTGTAGAATTTTTTTTTTTTTAGAACTTGACAAATTCAGATCAGAATTCATCTAGAATAAGCAGGCATGAATACCAAATACATATATCTTGAAATGTAACAATAGTAGGCTTATCCTACCGGATTTTAAAAAGCCTTATAAACCTGGGCAACACAGCAAGATCCTATCTCTACCAAAAATTTAAAAAATCAACTGGGTATAGTGTTATGCGCCTATACTCCCAGCTACTCGGGAGGCTGAGGCAGGAGTATCACTTCAGTCTAGGAGATCAAGGCTGCAGTGAGCTATGATCAAGCCACTGCACTCCAGTGGGCTCCCAGACCCACCGGGCAGGTGTGTGTCCGAGCTTCTTCGTGTCTTTAGAGGAAAAAAGACACTCTCTAGAAAGAAGAGATAAGGCTGGTGACTGAGACTTTCGTAGGTGACTGAATTTTAGGATTTGGAAGGAACGTGGAGTGAACCTGAACACCTCCGGGCCCCTTCACTTCTCAGCCAGAAGTGAACGAATCCCAAACTCAAAGTTAGAGCTGCTTCTGTGAGAACGCGTTACATAATGATTGTTGATCCATTTTCCAAAGTCTCAGACTCTAAACAGTTAGATCTCATTCTATATAAGTTGCCCTATTGCCAATCTTCTTGATGTTGACTTTTTACATACAAGGTAAAACTAACGTGAGGCAAATTAACCAACCTGACTTGTTTCCAAGGAAAAGATCAATAGTCAACCAAGAACAGCAATATGAATTAACAAAATTCCAGCAAGAAAAAAAACCTGATCTTAGGACACTGTTCTCTAGACCACAGAGATTAAGACAACATTGGTTCAAATACAAGAAAATACCTAAAACGAATAAGGGAACAAAAACTCTTCACAAATGCAAACTTGCTCACAGCCATACAGGATCTCTGTCCACTTTCTGTTCTCCTCAAACCAGCATAGTTTTTTTGTTTGTTTGTTTTGTTTTTATTTTCTTGCCGCTGTACCAGTGCACAAACTAGCATAGTTTAGTCTTCCTTTCTTCCCCTCTCCTTTCAAAATTTAGGGCAGGCCAGGCATGGTGGTTCATGTCTGTAATCCCAGCACTTTGGGAGGCTCAGGCAGGTGGATTGCCTGAGGTCAGGAGTTCAACACCAGCCTGGCCAAAATGATGAAATCCCATCTCTACTAAAAATACAAAAATTAGCCAGGTGTGGTGGCGGGCACCTGTAATCCCAGTTACTCAGGAGGCTGAGACAGGAGAATCGCTTCAACTCAGAAGATGGAGGTTGCAGTGAGCCGAGATTACGCCACTACACTCCAGCCTGGGGGACAGAGCAAGACTCCGTCTCAAGAAAAAAAAAAAAAATTAGGGCAAATATATATTTGTGATGTTACTTTACAAATGAGGCAGAAGCACTAGACCAACAAGAGATATACTTAACAGACTCATTAGCCTCACACTATTTCACATCTTGTGCCTCCCATGAATAGCACGACTGCTAAGTCAAATACATTCTACAATGATGAATAATGAAACAGAGTTCTGTACCACAAAGTTACTTCAAGATTATAACACACACACACACACAAACACCTCCCCCCCCCCCCCCCACACACATGCATGTACACAAACACACAGATACTCCAAGAGAGGAGGACTACATAAACAATCTTACCCGTCAGCTGGACGGGGTGGCTCACACCTATAATCCCAGCACTTTGGGAGGCTGAGGCAGGCAGATCACCTGAGGTCAGGAGTTCAAGACCAGCCTGGCCAATAGTGAAACCCTGTCTCTACTAAAAATAGAAAATTAGCTGGGTGTGGTGGTGGGCGCCTATAATTCGAGCTACTGGGGAGGCTGAGGCAGGAGAATCGCTTGAACCCAGGAGGCAGAGGTTGCAGTGAGCCGAGATTGCGCCATTACATTCCAGCCTGGGCAAAAAGAGCAAAACTCCATCTCAAAAAAAAAAAAAGAATCTTGTCTATCTTCCATCCTGAAGTCCTGGTGTTTACTAAGGCGTCTAGAACATCAAACCATGACCAGCAATTTGCTGTCTCCATGGAGATCACGATAAATAACATTTTCCTTAAACCAATTCACACATCAAAATCAGCACTCAAACACAAAATGACGTTTCCATGATCTGCATCCCTTTGTCTTTCCCTTTCTTTACTCCTCCTGTTTTGATAATTAGACATAAGGTTGGGCAGCTCAAATTTCCAAATACTCAAACCTGTCAATGGCCTTGTCTATGAAAATAAACCTATTTCACATAAGAAAAAAGCAAAACTTTTTTAAGGGAGCCAGACATTTAGGAACAATTTAACCAAGAATTACTGGCAATACAAGAGTTCCCAGACAGGTATGGGAAAAAAATGTCTAAAAAGACTGAAGTCAGATGAAGAGAATCATGGAGTTTTTCTCAGACTGCCTTATCCCCCCTGCTGGTGGGCAATGAGAGATGAGACAGGTAGCTGCCAGTCTGCTGACCCCATTAAAATCCACAGCTTTAACTGCATTAGAGCAGAGAAGCATCTTCCAGATATTGTGAAGCACTAACCCTCTGAAGAATTTCCAACAGTCTTCACTCATTAGACAGAGTAACATAATGGGGTTCCCTGCTGCACTGTAAACCCCATCTGTTCAAACTGCTCACTGAGAAAAGGCTTTAGGAAATAACAGTGAACAATGTTTATTGGCCAGAGCCCTGGACCAGTTTCTGGAAAAAAATACCTAAGAGAAAACAAGAAGCTGAATTTTGACTTAACAATTTAAAAATAAAATTCCAAACAGGTAGCAGCAGAAAAAAATCAAATGCCGGCAATCACTGTGAACTGATGTCCTGAGGTGGGTTACCCACAGACCCTCAATGTGGACTAACCGTGGCCCATTTCCGTCTGGGCGTAGGTGCCAATTATCTGGAGTCCTTTGGATGAAGGCAGCCATTTCTCTTGCTGAGCAGTGGTGCCCTGATTCAGCAAGGTAGGAATAAACATGGAGTAATTGAGGCTCACAGGTTCCACAAAATTGACCAAATGTAGTCTACAGGAGAGAAAAGAAAAGGATCTCAGCCTTCCTCTAGAAACTGCATCCTACAACCCATTCTTGCCAAACAGCTTTGGCCTCTTCAGGGAGAAGGTTAGGAAAATGTAAACCCCTTCTTATGAAATTAAGTACAACATTTACCATTTTACTATCTAAAAAGCCAACAGCAGAACCTGATGGTCTCTTTTCCTCTTCTAATTATTTCAAGGCCACAATTCATTTTACATTTACATTTAATCCAGGAAGCAAATTCTACCTAAGTTTTAGCATAAAAACATCTCTAACTTTGGGAATGGGAGGTTTTTGGTATTATTTGCTGGTTGGTTGGTTGAATTTTTTAGAATGTGTGTGTTTTTCTTTTTTGCTTTATTTAGGTTTTACTTATTTGTTTCAAAGATCAGAAGTAACTCCATAGAAGACTTATTTGGAGAGCTGTTAACAAGAGCTCCAAGGAAGAAATAATTTTGACTATTTTTCCCTAGATAATATAAGCAAATATCCAGAAGAGTAAATACATATTCCAGGGCAGAATCTTAGCTCTCTAAAGGTCTTCAGGGTCTACAAGTAAGTAATGTGGGCGTGTAAAAATTTATCCCCAACGGTCAATGAACATCATTACTCCAGAGTAACTCTGTATCAGGTTGCAATTTAGTTCTTAACTCTCTTCTCACAAAATAGAATCCACAGGAGTTGGCCTTGGCTGTGCTGTCACAGGTTTTACGGGGATCAAGTTAGTACTTCGACAAAGTGCGTATCTGAAGAGTTTAAAGTACAAAATACATCTCATCTAACTGATCATCATGACTTCTTAAGAGATGATTAGGAAGCAATGTTACTACCAGTTTATCTTGGCCTGTGCCATGAACAGAGCATGAACTAAAGGAGAGAAGGGGCAGGCTGTCATTGCAGTGCTGGGGAACCCTGAAACCAAACCACTCGCCTTAGAAGAAATAATAGTAAATACAACATACCCTTATTTTCCTATTTCCTAAGTAAGTACTACATGACTATCCCCCACCACTTTTCTTTCTTTCTTTTTTGGAAACAGAGTCTCCCTCTGTTGCCCAGGCTGGAGTACAGCGGTGTGATCCCAGCTCACTGCAAACTTTGCCTCCTAGGTTCAAGTGATTCTCATGCCTCAGCCTCCCAAGTAGCTGGGATTACGGGTGTATGCCACCAAGCCTGTCTAATTTTGTATTTTAGTAGAGATAGCGTTTTGTCATGTTGGCCAGGTTGGTCTCGAAGTGGCCTGGCCTTAAGTGATCCGCCCACCTCAGCACTCCTATCTGAGGTCAGGAGTTTGAGACCAGCCTGGCCAACATGGGGAAACCCCGTCTCTACTAAAAATCCAAAGTGCTGGGATTACTGGCATGAGCCACCATGCCTGGCCCCATTTTCTTTTCTATCTTACATAAATCATAATCTACGTGGAAATAAAAAACTCTCATCACAGAGTTTATAATCACAGCACTTTGGGAGGCTGAGGTGGGGGATCACTTGAACCCAGAAGTTTGAGGTTACAGTGAACTATGATTGTGCCCCTACACTACTATCTGGGCAATAAAGCAAGACCCTGTCGAAGAGAGGAGAGGGGGGGGAGAGGGGGGAGAGGGGGGAGAGGGGAGAGGGGGGGGAGAGGGGAGAGGGAGAGGGGGAGAGGGGGAGAGGGGCAGGGGGGAGAGAGGAGAGAGGAGAGAGAAGAGAAGAGAAAGAAATGGCCAGGCATGGTGGCTCAACGCTGTAATCCCAGCACTTTGGGAGGCTGAGGTGAGCGGATCACCTGAGGTCAGGAGTTCAAGATCAGTCTGACCAACATGGGGAAACCCAGTCTCTACTAAAAATACAAAAAAACTAGCCAGGCATTGTAGCAGTCGCCTATAATCCTAGCTACTCGGGAGGCTGAGGTATGAGAATTGCTTAAACCCAGGAGTTGGAGGTTGCAGTGAGCTAAGATTGCACCACTGCACTCCATCCAGCCTGGATGGCGACAGAGTAGGACTCCATCTCAAAAAAAAAAAAAAAAGAAATGTGATGTATTTCACAATTAAGAGCATGTCATGGTTAACTGGCAGCATGATCTCTTTCTTAGTGGTACACGAAACACTGGTGTGTTACAGTCAATGAGATTATATAACCCAGGCTTCCAGGCTTGAACTTAATGGCATGCAGTAATTGCCAGGACTAACTTACAAACTCCTTCTCTAACTTAAAAACTGATCTCCTTGTCATATCCTAGGCACACTGGAAGGGTGTCAAAGGGTGTGTTGAAGTTTGTACTTTAATACTTCACATGAAAAATGACACACAAAATAACTTGCTGGTGTCCATGAATCTTTAACACACATAAAGGACTTTGTTCTATTTCATTGTGACCTCACTCGAGTCTAGTTACATATTATGAACAGGTCACAGGTCATGAAATAATCTATAAACTTTGAAATGCACTGCACCACCCATTCAAAAACAAACAAAAAAACCTACTTCTTTCCTAACATTTTAAGAAGGAATAAAATCTTCTAATTTTTTAAAATTTACAAACCCAACACAGGCCATCAGTAACATAATCTAAAAGTTACTCTATCTCAATATTCCCCCAGCCATGAGTTACAAACTTTAAAAACAAAACAGAGCATTTGGAAGTATGGTGATTTGAACTACCAAAAAAAAAAAAAATTTACAGCTAAAACTGAGTGGAGTTCTAGGGAAGTCCAAAGGGCCAGAGTAAACCATTTCATCTTCACAAAAATAACCCAAGTCAAGCTGAAAATCAATACCAAAGACACTAGAGGCAGTGACCATTATTACCATAAAGGCAGAATCTAACTGCCAAACATATTCTATTTAGCTCAGTTCTAGTCTATGCACTCATATGATTTAATCTTTACTGATGAAAATACTGGATTTCCTTTAAAATGGAGAAACGTAAAAGAGAAAATGCCCAGGAATAAATGAGAAGAAATGCTATAGGCCAAGAGAATCTCGTACTAGGATCATGTAACAGTGTTTGTTTAGGTTAAGGCAAAAAAGTCCCTTTTTTTTTTTTAAGACTGAGTCTCACTCTGTTGCTCAGGGTAGAGTGTAGTGGTGTGATCTTGGCTCACTGTAGCCTCTGCCTCCCAGGTTCAAGGGATTCTCCTGTTTCAGCCTCCCAAGTAGCTGGGACCACAGGTGCAAGCCACTATGTCCAGCTAATTTTATTTTTAGTAGAGACAGGGTTCCACCATTTTGGCCAGGCTGGTCTCGAGCTCCTGGCCTCAAGTGATCCACCTGCCTTGGCCTCCCAAAGTGCTGGGATTACAGACATGAGCCACCATGCCCAGCCCAAAGTCCGTATTTTTATTTATTTATTTTTACTGCTCCTTGTGGAGCAGGGCTAACTCATATGCAGTGCACCCAGAGTCAGCCCCTATTTTTATTTCTAATCAAAAAACAAGGCCCAGAGCGATGGCTCACACCTGTAATCCCAGCACTTTGGGAGGCTGAGGTGGGCGACTCACAAGGTCAGGAGATCAAGACCATCCTGGCTAACATGGTGAAACCCCACCTCTACTAAAAATACAAAAATAAGCCAGGCACGGCGGCGGGCACTTGCAATCCCAGCTACTTGGGAGGCTGAGGCAGGAGAATCGCTTGAACCTGGGAGGCGGAGGTTGCAGTGAGCCAAGACCAAACCATTGCACTCCAGCCTGGGCAACAAGAGTAAAACTCTGTCTCATAAACAAAAACAAAGACAAAACAAAACACAGCCCGGGCATGGTGGCTCATGCCTGTAATCCCAGCACTTTGGGAGGCCAAGGCAGGCAGATCATGAGGTCAGGAGTTCAAGACCATCCTGGCTAACACGGTGAAACCCCACCTCAACTAAAAATACAAAAAATTAGCCAGGCGTGGTGGCATGTGCCTGTAGTCTCAGCTACTTGGGAGGCTGAGGCAGGAGAATCGCTTGAACCTGGGAGGCAGAGGTTGCTGTGAGCTGAGATCGCGCCACTGCACTCTACCCTGGGAGACAGAGCGAGACTCCATCTCAAAACAAAAACAAAACAAAACACAACAAAACACATGGTCTGAAAAAAAAGGATATATTCTCTTCCACACTAGAACCAAGGTAGGTTTTTATGACATCTCTCTCATATGCACAAGACCACCATTTAAGCACTATCACCAATTCAAAACTACTAGGTTCTTAGACTACTTTACATTCATTCAGAGACGTGACTGATTATTCTTCATCCAGGTCCACACTACCATATAATATAATTTATTGCTTCAAAATATTTAATTGGTCATGCAACTAAAAAAAAAATCCTCCCAGATTCAGAAATATAGTAGTCCTCGTTACAAAGAGCAAAATGCTTCTGCATTTAAATCTTCAAATTTGAGATGCTTGGGCAGAGCAATTTTTTTTTTTTTTTTTTGAGACGGAGTCTCACTGTCGCCAGGTTGGAGGGCAGTGGCGCGATCTTGGCTCACTACAACCTCCACCTCTCGGGTTCAAGCGATTCTCCTGCCTCAGCCTCGCGAGTAGCTCGGATTATAGGCACAGGCCACCACGCCCAGCTGCTTTTTGTATTTTTAGTAGAGACGGGGTTTCACCATGTTGGCCAGGATGATCTCTATCTCCTGATCACGTAATCCGGCCACCTCGGCCTTCCAAAGTGCTGGGATTACAAGCATGAGCCACCACGCCTGGCTAGAACAATGTTTTTATAAAAACCTTCAAACTGTACTCTTGAGAACAAAAACTCCTGTATTTCCACGTATTATCAGCATTCTACAAATATGTCATTCCACTAAAAGGCTTGGATACAAAAGTAATCACATTATTTTCCACACACATAACTTTAAATTGGCATGAAAATATACCAGTTTGCATCTTCAAACGCCAGGCACGGTGATGAAAGGACACCATAAACCGCAGCTTTAAAGTTCAAACTTAACAACACTTGCTCTGCGCTAAGGCATACCTACTTTTTAAACCACATGATTTCATCAGGGTCTGCGATGCCAAACTCCCTCATCTTCTTCACCATGATGGCACTCTTCCTGACGGCCACCTCATAACGCTGGCTGCGAGATAAGAAGTTCAAGTCCTCATGCTGGAAGTCTGGGTCGTTCAAGATCATGTTCTCTGGAAGGGAGTTAAAGGGTATTAAAAGGAAGACAGACACTCGGGGCTCCGTTCCACCCTCCCTGGATCACAACAGACTTCAGAGTCTCGGACACACCTCGGGAATGGCGATATCCCCCCACCAGGGACACAGGCTGCTCCTCGAAGTAGGGGTCCCGGCTCCCCTAACGCTGAGCGAGAGGGCCTAGGCCCCACAGCGCCCTCTGACTCCGTATCGAGGGAGTCTCCAGCTTTGCTCGGGAAAGGAGGGGAGGTCTCGCCCGCCGCCCTCACCGATCTCTCTGCGGCGCCGGGTATTCTCGGGGCTGCCGTCCAGGATGTGTGTAAGCAGCTCCGGGTTGAAGCTGGCGGAGTCCCGCTCCCTGCGCAGGTCCGGGTTCATGATGTCGGCCAGCGGCAGCGAAGTAAGCACCGTCGGAAAAGGCAGTGACAACCAAAGTCCGCGGCTCCAGCGCCGGCCGGGCCCTAAGAGGCAGTCTCAGGACCGCGCGAGTCCCCGCCTCCGCTCGCCCGGCCCGCCCAGGCCCGCCCCTTCTCTTTCTCCGCGGCACCTTCGGCGCGTGACCGACAGCGACCGAGGCGAAGGGGGCGACGTCCGCGCCGTAACTGGGGCGAGTCGCGGGGCAGACGAATCCCCCTGCTCCTGGCCAGGGGAGGCGCCAGAGCGGCCCCTCGGGCGACGGACTCCCGAGACGGTCAAGAAATCGCCCCGCGGGCCGTCCGGGGAGTAGGACGCTGAAGCACTTTTTATATCTCGCCTACTCCCCCCGTCACGTGACCAACGCGGGGCAGAAAGAGGAAACTCAACGCCCCGGCGACGCCCGGAACAGGTTGGCAGCGGCCTTGGAAGGGGCGGGACAACGAGGCTGAGGAGGGACTGCGCCTGCGCCTTCGCCTTGGTCCTGCCCCCCCCCCCCCCCCCCCCCCGCCCCCCCCTCTCCGCCCCGCGTCCATCACGCTTCCGGGTCCGCACTCTTAGGCCTCCCTGGAAATGACGTGGGGCAGGAGACTCTAGAGCCGGGGGCGAGAGACTGGCTTTACGGAATTGCGAGGGAGGGTCGTTAGGCTTTTGCCAAGTCTACCCGGGTTGGAGGAGAATGGGACGGGAACAAAAGTCTCTTGGGGGGAGAGGCTCTAGTTACCTTTTGTTAAGATAATGGCGTCTTTACTGCCAGAGGCGTGGGCTCCCGGGCCCAGAGTGTGGGATTGTGGGCATTGTCCGCTGTTGAAGGGGTGGACGCGGACTTAGAATGAGGCCGGGCGGGAAGTGCTTGCTCTAAGCCTGGAAAATCAGACATTTTTTTCCTTCCAACCTGGTAGTTACTAGAAGTCTTGGAATCCAGACTTATTTGCTTTCGCCATTATCGTCGTCGGCATCTTATGTACACTTAAAGTAAAGGCAGACTTACTGTTAAAACTTGGCGTAGGACTGGCTGGACGCCATGGCTCACTCCTGTAATCCCAGCACTTTGGGAGGCCGAGTCGGGTGGATCACCTGAGGTCAGGAGTTCGAGACCAGCCTGGCCAATATGGCAAAACCCCGTATCTACTAAAAGTACAAAAATTACAGGTTCAGCCTCCAGTATTAGGGCAAGACACTGTTACTGATACTGTTTTTAATGACCCCAGACGTTTAGCCTGGTTACTGTGGATTTTATTCCTCTTGTCAAAAACTGGCACTCTAGCCAGGCACCGTGGCTCACACCTGTAATCCCAGCACTTTGGGAGGCCGAGGCGGGTGGATCATTTGAGGTCAGGAGTTTGAGATTAGCTTGACCAAGGTGGTTAAACCCCGTATCTACTAAAAGTACAAAGTTAGCCAGGCATGGTAGTGAGCGCCTGTAATCCCAGCTACTCAGGAGGTTGAGGCAGGAGAATCCCTTGAACCTGGGAGGTGGAGTTTGCAGTGAGCCGAGATCAAGCCACTGCACTTCAGCGTGGGCGACACAGCGAGACTCTGTCAAACAAGACAAAGCAAAGGCCGGGCGCGGTGGCTCACGCCTGTAGTCCCAATACTTTGGGAGGCTGAGGCGGGTGGATCATGAGGTCAAGAGATCGAGACCATTCTGGCCAACTTGGTGAAACCCCGTCTCTACTAAAAATACAAAAAGCAGCTGGGCGTGGTGGTGTGCACTTGTAGTCCCAGCCACTCGGGAGGCTGAGGCAGGAGAATCGCTTGAACCTGGGAGGTGGAGGTTGCAGCGAGCCGAGAACATGCCACTGCACTCCAGCCTGGTGACAGAGTGAGACTCCGTCTCAAAAAAAAAAAAAAAAAAAAAGAAATTATCTGACCTATCTTGTTTAACTGTAGGCCATAAGATCCCATTCCACAGAGGGTCCTGCCCCACACCCAGAAAGAAGGAATGCTACAGAGAGGACAGGAAGAATCTAGACAGACAGGCCTTGCTGGCTTCCCCACTCAGACTATTAGCATCAGATCGTACCTTTTATGTTCAATCATTTGCATAAAAATGTACAATTTCCCCCGTATCTTTGGGTTTTCCTTCTGAAGGCTCCCATACGTACATGCTACATAAATTTGAACACCTTTTTGACTATTGCTTTGCCGTATGCAAGTTGATTTTTTTGCAATGAATCTTCACAGGGCCTCTTGGCTCCTACAGTAGAATATCCCTTAATTTGGATTTGTCTGTTATTTCTTCATGAGTTGATTCAGATGATGCGTTTTTGGCAGGATGCATTTTGGCAAAAGTGATTAATAGGAGAAAAGGCATACAAATGTATCTGATCATAGTTTTGCTTTGTTTGAGACAGGGTCTTGCTCTGTCACCCAGACTAGAGTGCAGTGGTAAACCATAGTTCATTACAGCCTCAATCTCTTGGGCTCAAGCATTGATCATAGTTTTATTAATTAATTAATTAATTATTTTTTCAGACGGAGTCTCACTCTGTTGCCCAGGCTGGAGTGCAGTGGCATGATCTCGGCTCACTGCACCTTCGCCTCCCAAGTTCAAGTGATTCTCCTGCCTCAGCCTCCTGAGTAGCTGGGACTAGGCACCTGCCATCGTGCCCGGCTAATTTTTGTATTTTTAGTAGAGACGGGGTTGCACCACGTTGGCCAGGCTGGTTTGCAACTCCTGACCTCAAGTGATCTGGCTGCGTTGGCCTTCCAAAGTGCTGGGATTACAGGTGTGAGCCACTGTGCCTGGCTGATCATAGTTTTATATGATACAGAAGCCTTCAGAATGAAGATACAGGGAAAATTGTCCTTTTTTTGTTTTCGACGGAGTCTCGCTCTGTTGCCCTGGCTGGAGTGCAGTGGTGCAATCTCGGCTCACTACAACCTCTGCCTCTCCAGTTCAAGCAATTCTCCTGCCTCAGCCTGAGTAGCTGGGACTACAGGAGCGCACTACCACACCCGGCTAATTTTTTTGTACTTTTAGTAGAGATGGGGTTTCATCATGTTGGTCAGACTGGTCTTGAACTCCTTACCTCAGGTGATTCACCTGCCTTGGCCTCCCAAAGTGTGGGATTACACGTGTAAGCCATTGCACCCGGCCTATTTCTCTAGGTTTAATTATTTGCTAAGTGTTAAGGCAGCGCTGTGGAAATTCGTCCGCGTAACTGGAGTGCTATGCAGGCCTGTCTGTGTAATTATCAGGGAGTATTGGCCTACCACAGTGATATAGTGAAGAAGAAAGAAAGAAAAAAGTGGTAGGCCCTGGTGGGTGGATCGTGAGGTCAGGAGATTGAGACCATCCTGGCTAACATGGTGAAACCCCGTCTCTACTAAAAATACAAAAAATTAGCTGGGCGTGGTAGCACCCACCTGTAATCCCAGCTACTCCGGGAGGCTGAGGCAGGAGAATTGCGTGAACCCCGGAGGCGGAGGCTGCACTGAGCCAAGATCATGCCATTGCACTCCAGCCTGGGCGACAGAGAGACTCTATCTCAAAAAAAAAAAAAAAGAAAGAAAGAAGAAAGTATAATCATTATACCAGCGAACTCCTCCCTCGGTGATAGTTTCATAGTCACCCCAGCATCCTCCCCGCCCTTTGTTTCCCAGATCCACCAGAAAAACAGGAACATCTAGTGGGGACACTCCTTTAGTCCTCTCATGTTATTGAGCGTACATCTCCCCCTGTTTTAGACGACCAGTGTTTTCATAGCCTGAGCCACTTCTGTAACTACCTGATGGATTCCTGCAGCACAGACAAAATCTGTTCATGGAGGTCATGGCATTACGTCAGGAAAGAGTTTAATTGACACAAGGCTGGCCACACCATGTGGGAGTTGGCATTATTAGTCAATCTCCTGGAAGGCTCAGAGATTAGGAATTATTCAAATACAGTTTCGGGGGCCGGGGGAAGGGGTGGTGGCAGCTAGGCAGTGGGTGCTTGCTGCTGACTGGTTGGGGGGTGCAACCGTAGGGGTGTGGCAAATGGTCCTCCTGCAGGTTGAGTCACTTCTGAGGGGGGCCACAGGACTGGCTGGTGGGGTGCATGTGGAGTTGTTGGTGTCAGATATGCAAAAAACCTGAAAAGATAGCTCCAAAGGTCAATCTTAGGTCTGCAATAGTGGTGTTACCTGGGGAAGTTGTATAGCTTGTGACCTCTGGAATAATGGCGGGCAGTCTAGCCATATTTGAGCTCCTCTGTCCTCCTAGCCTGCTGGTCTCTCATTAGCTTTACAAAGGTGGTTGCGTTTTAAGGAAGAGCTATTAGCATTTAAACTATAAACTAAATGTCTCCCAAAGTTAGCTTGGCCCAAACCCAGGAATAATTAAGGGCAGCTTAGAGGCCAAGGGCAAGAGGGGCATTGGCTAGATCAGATCAGATCTCCCCACTCCCCGATTCTCTCACTGATACAGTTTTTACAAAGGTCATTTTACTTCTCTGTCAAACTGAGACTCTCAGGAGGAGATATTTTTTCTCATTGCTGGACATTATGGGCCGTGCAATGTGTTCCCTGTTCTGAAGAAACAATGGTTGGCTTTCCAAATCTGTGCACTATCTCTTGTTCTGCGTTTTCTTTTACATTTTTTTTTTTTTTTTTTTGAGACAGAGTTTCGCTCTTGTTGCGTGGGCTGGAGTGGAATGGTGCAATTTTGGCTCACTGCAACCTCCACCTCCCAGGTTGAAGCAATGCCTCAGCCTCCCAAGTATCTGGGACTGTAGGCATGAGCCACCAAGCCCAGCTAACTTTTTTTATTTTTTTTTTGTATTTAGTAGAGACAGGGTTTCACCATCTTGGTCAGGCTGGTCTTGAACTCCTGAACTCCGGTGATCTACCCACCTCGGCCTCCCAAAGTGCTGGGATTACAGGTGTGAGCCACTGCGCCCGGCCATTGCTTTTTCTTTTTCTTTTTTTTTTTGAGGTGGAGGCTCACTGTGTTGCCCAGGCTGGAGTGCAGTGGCACGATCTCAGCTCACTACAACCTCCACCTCCCGAGTTCAAGTGATTCTCCTGCCTCGGCCTCCTGAGTAGCTGGGACTACAGGAGCATGCCACCATGCCTGGCTAATTATTTGTATTTTTAGTAGAGATGGAGTTTTCACCATGTTAGCCAGGATGGTGATCTCCTGACCTTGGGTCCGCCCACCTCAGCCTCCCAAAGTGCTGGGATTACAGGCATGAGCCGCGGTGCCCAGCCTGCTTTTTCATTTTTTTGAATATAATTTTATTTTTGTGAGACAGGGTCTCACTCTGTCACCCAGGTTGGAGTGTAGTGGTGCGATCAGCTCACTGCAGCCTTGACCTCCCAGGCTCAAGCAATCCCCCCCATCTCATCCTCCCAAGTAGTTGGGATTACAGGCATGCACCACCACACCCTGCTAATTTTTATATTTTTAGTAGAAATGAGGTTGCCCAGGCTGGTCTCAAACTCTTGAGCTCAAGTGATCTGCCCGCCTCAGCCTCTTCAAGTGCTGGGATTACAGATTTGAGCCACTGCACCCAGCCATGTTCTGATTTTTTTGAAGCATATACAGCTTCTAGCAGGTAAGCAAAGCCCAGTCCAGAGACAGCATCTAATCCTGTCAAGACAATTTGTAATGCCCCCAGGGCTACCAGCATGAGTCTCACTTGCCAGCTATGACCAGGACCTTGCACCACGTGATCTGCACCATAGTCACAGGTAGATTATCTCTTTTGCTGACAAACAGAACAGTTCTTCCTGGCACTATGTGCCTGAGAGGGTACAAGAGGAACGTGTTGATGAAACGAGTCAAACTCGGCAGGGCAGAGTGGCTCATAGCTGTAATCCCAGCACTTTGGGAGGTTGAGGTGGGCAGCTCATCTGAGGTCAGGAGTTCGAGACCAGCCTGACCAACATGGTGAAACCCTGTCTCTACTAAAAAAAAAAAATATACAGGCGAGGTGCAAAGAGTCACGCCTGTAATCCCAGCACTTTGGGAGGTTGAGGTGGGCAGATCATCTGAGGTCAGGAGTTCGAGACCAGCCTGACCTACATGGTGAAACCCTGTCTCTACTAAAAATACAAAAAATTTAGCTGGGCATGGTGGTGGCAGATCATGATGTCTGTAGCTGCCTGTGGTCCCAGCTACTCAGGAGGCTGAGGCAGAATTGCTTGAACCCAGGAGGCGGAGGTTGCAGTGAGCCGACATCGCACCATTGCACTCCAGCCTGGGCAACAGAGTGAGACTCCGTCTCAAAAAAAAATTAACTGGGAGTGGTGGCATGCACCTGTAGTCCCAGCTACATAGGAGGCTGAGGCTGGAGAACTGCTTGAATCTGCGAGGCAGAGGTTGCAGTGAGCCAAGATCGCACCACGGCACTCCAGCCTGGGTGACAGGGTGAGACTCCCTGTCTCAAAAAAAAATTTAGCTGGGAGTGGTGGCATGCACCTGTAGTCCCAGCTACCCAGGAGGCTGAGGCAGGAGAATCGCTTAAACCTGGGAGGCAGAGATTGCAGTGAGCCGAAATCATGCTGAGATGGGATTGTTCCCTTGATCCCCTTTGTGGTTGAGAAGTGGAGTGGCTGCTTTCACTCAGCCTGCCACTGGCCGCTCCTCTCAAAAGGGAGCATGCGAGCAAGCAGTTGCAGGAACCAGAGGGAACAAGCCAGCAGTCGCTCCTCTCCGGTGGGAGCAGGCTCTGTGTGGGGTCCGCAGCAGTGTCCAAGTCTCTACCCTCTTGGCACCTGGGGTCTTGTCTGGCGTCCAGGAAGAATCAGGTACACAAATAGATTGAAGGGTAGTATATGCCAAGAATTTTACTGGGTGATGGCTCTTAGCGGGATGGGAGTTGGAAAGGGGATGGTGTGGGAAGAAGGTGATCTTTCCCTGGAGTCGCAGTGTTTGAAGTGAGCTGCCTCTCTCTGTAATGTCCACAAGCAGTTGCTGCTTCTCTGCTCATTGCTCAGCAGCTTGTATCCCTGACCATCCGCCCCTGGGAGAGGCCTCACAGATACAGGGTCATGTCTATGATGGGACACCAGAACTACCAGGCAGGCAACAGAGCAAGACTCTGTCTCAAAAAATAAAAATTAAAACAACAACAAAAAAAAGAAGTCGTTGAAGGCAGCCAGGTGTGGTGGTGCTCGCCTGTAGTCCCAGCTGTTGGGAGCCTGAGGCAAGGGGAATCACCTGAGCACAGGAGTTTGAGGCTGCGGTGAGTTATGATCCCACCACTGCACTCCAGCCTTGGTGACAGAGTGAGACCTTGTCTCTCAAAAAAATTAAGGCTAGGCACAGTGGCTCATGCCTGTAGTCCCAGCATTTTTTTTTTTTTTTTTTTTTTTGAGACCGAGTCTGTCTCTGTCGCCCAGGCTGTAGTGCGGTGGCGCGATCTCGGTTCATTGCAGTCTCTGCCTCCTGGGTTCAAGCAATTCTGCCTCCCGAGTACAGGCACATGCTGCCATGCCAGTTAATTTTTTTTTTTTTTTTTTTTTTGAGATAGAGTCTCGCCCTGTTGCCCAGGCTGGAGTACAATGGTGTAATCTTGGTTCACTGCAACCTCTGCCTTCCGGGTTCAAGCGATTCTCCTGCCTCAGCCTCCCAAGTAGCTGGGATTACAGGCATGCACCACCATGCCTGGCTAATTTTTGTATTTTTAGTAGAGATGGGGTTTCACCATGTTGGCCAGGCTGATCTCAAACTCCTGACCTTGTGATCTGCCCACCTTGGCCTCCCAAAGTGCTGGGAGTACAGGCGTGAGCCACCGTGCCGGCCTTATTTATTTTTTTGAGACATTCTCTCTCTGTTGCCCAGGCTGGAGTGCAGTGGCTCAATCTCTGCTCACTGCAACCTCCACCTCCCAGGTTCAAGCAATTCTCATGCCTCAGCCTCCCAAGTAGCTGGGATCACAAGTGCAGGCCACTATGCCCGGCTAATTTTGTATTTTTAGTAGAGACAGGGTTTCACCAAGTTGGCCAGGCTGGTCTCGAACTCCTGACCTCAAGTGACCCACCTGCCTCAGCCGTCCAAAATGCTGGGATTACAGGTATGAGCCACTGCAGCTGACCTAATTTTGTATTTTTAGTAGAGACAGGGTTTCACCATGTTGGCCAAGCTGGTCTCAAACTCCTGACCTCAGGTGATCTCCCCACCTCGGCCTCCCAAAGTGCTGGAATTATAGGCATGAGCCACTGCACTCAGCCTTTTTATTTTTATAGAGACAGGGCCTCCCTCTGTCATCCATGCTGGAGTGCAGGGATGCTCCCATAGCTCCCTGCAGCCTTGAACTCCTGGGCTCCAGCCATCCTCCCACCTCAGCTGCCTGAGTAGCTGGTACTACATGTGTTTCTAGCTTGCCTGGTTTTGTTTTCTAAGATTTTTTTTTTTTTTTTTTTTAAAGAAGGAGTCTTGTTCTGTCACCCAGGCTGGAATGCAGTGGTGCGATCTTGGCTCACTGCAACCTCCGCCTCCCAGGTTCAAGCGATTCTCCTGCCTCAGCCTCCCAGGAAGCTGGGACTATAGGTGTGCGCCACCATGCCCAGCTAATTTTTGCATTTTTAGTAGAGACGGGGTTTCACCATGTTGGCCAGGATGGTCTCGATCTCTTGACCTTCTGATCCACCCACCTTGGCCTCCCAAAGTGCTGGGATTACAGGCGTGAGCCACCACGCCCAGCCAATTTTTTTTTTTTTTTTTTTTAATGTCAGGGTGTTGCTTTGTTCTCGGGTTGGTCCTGAACTCCTGGCCTCAAGCAGTCCTCCCACCTTGGCCTCCTAGAGCACTGGGATTACAGGTGTGAGCCACCATTCTGGGCCACGCATAGCTTTTTAATATTGTTTTGGTTTATTATTTTGAAACAGGATCTTACTCTGTTTCCCAGGCTAGAGTATAATGATGTGATCATAGCTCACTGCAGCTTCAACCTCCTGTGGTGAAGTGATCCTCCTGCCTCAGCCTCCTGAGTAGCTGGGACTACAGGTGAGAGACACCATGCCTGGCTAATTTTTGTGTTTTTTTTATAGAGATGGGGTGTTGCCATGTTGCCCAGGCTGGTCCCGAACTCCTAGTCTCAAGGAATCCACATGCCTTGGCCTCCCAAAGAGCTGGGATTACAGGTGTGAACCACGTGCCCAGCCTAATTTTTTAATTTTTTCATAGAGATGAAGTCTCACTCTGTTGTCAAGGCTGGTCTATGTTTGTTTGTTTGTTTTTAAATACATGAATGCATATCCTATAAAAAAATTTTTTTTTTTTAATTTGAAACACTGCTGGCCGGGCCCAGTGGCTCATGCCTGTAATCCCAGCACTTTGGGAGGCTGAGGCAGGAGGATCCACCTGAGGTCAGGAGTTCGAGACCAGCCTGGCTAACATGGTGAAACCCCCTTTCTATGAAAATACAAAAAATTAGCTGGGCATGGTGGTGCACGCCTGTAGTCCCAGCTACTTGGGAGGCTGAGGCAGGAGAATTGCTTGAACCTGGGAGGTGGAGGTTGCAGTGAGCCGAGATCATGCCATTGCATTCCAGCCTGGGCAACAAGAGGGAAACTCCGTCTCAAACAAACAAACAAAAAAAACTAGTCTTCAAGACGCTTTTGGTCTCATATATCTGCTAATCTTTATTTTGTAGTCTATTTGGTTTATCAGGAATCTTCAAAATCCATCTCAACTATTTGGTTACAGGAGCCCATGATGCTGCCCAAACCTGGGATCTTTTACCTCCCCTGGGAGGTCAGTGCAGGCCAAGTTCCTGATGGCAGCACACTGAGGACATTTGGCAGGTGAGAATGGTTATGTTTTTCACTGTTGGGGTGATGGTTAAATATCTTTCTCTACCCTCCCCCAAAAATAATTAAAATAGTTTTTCTGTTTTGTTTTGTTTTTTTTGAGACAGAGTCTCCCTCTTGTCACCCAAGCTGGAGTGCAGTGGCACGATCCCAGCTCACTGCAACCTCCACCTCCTGGATTCAAGTGATTCTCCTGCCTCAGCCTCCTGAATAACTGGGACTACATGTGCCACGCCTGGCTAATTGTTTTTTTTTTGAGATGGAGTTTTGCTCTTGTTGCCCAGGCTAGAGTGCAATGCTGTGATCTTGGCTCACTCCAACCTCTGCCTCCTATGTTCAAGCAATTCTCCTGCCTCAGCCTCCTGAGTAGCTGGGATTACAGGCATGTGCCACCACCACACCCGGCTAATTTTGTATTTTTAGTAGACTGGGTTTCTCCATGTTGGTCAGGCTGGTCTTGAACTCCTGACCTCAGGTGATCTGCCTGGAGTGCTGGGATTACAGGTGTGAGTCACTGCGCCTGGCCTAATTTTTGTATTTTTTAGTAGAGACATGGTTTCACCATATTGGCTGGGTTGATCTCAAACTCCTGACCACGTGATCCACCTGCCTATGCCTCCCAGAGTGCTGGGATTACAGGCGTGAACCACCACACCTGGCCAAAATAGATTTTTATAACTTTGTCTAATTGTATTAAACTACTGAAAAAATTAATATTCATTGTAAAAAATGTAGATAGTCCATAAAGGTATAAAGAGGAAGGAAAAGTCACCCATAATCCCATTGTCCAGACAACCACTGCTAACCTTTGGTGATTGTCTTCATGTGCTCTTCCACCTGTATGTGTTTGTATGTGAGGGTGGGTATGGAGACACCCAATATACGTATATGCATATATACTCTGTCAGTTATATATCGGTTATATATTGCTCTGTGACAAATTACCCACACACACACACACACAATTTTACTTTTTAGTAGAGACAGGGTCTCCCTGTATTGTCAAGGCTGGTGTCAAACTCCTGGCTCAAGTGGTCGTCCTGACTCAGCCTCCCAAAGTGCTGGGATTACAGGCATGAGCCACTGTGCCCAGCCTCCCCCCAAATTTGAAAAAACTACTGTCTCATACTTACTGTGGATCAGGAATTTGGGAGTGGTTTAGCTGTTTGGATCTGGCTCAGGGTCATTCAGGGAAGTATTGTCAAGATGTTGGCCAGGGCTGCAGTTATCTGAAGGCTTGACCGGGACCGGGAGCTCTACTTCCAAGGTGGCTTGTTCACATGTTTGGCAAATTAGTGCTGGCTCTTGGCAAGACAACTCGGTTCCTGACAATGTGGATTTCTCTGTAGTTCTGTGTGAGGTTCCTCATAACACAGCAGTTTCTGCTAGAAGCAGTGACCAAGAAAAAGAGCAGGGTGAAAACCAAAATATCTTTCATGACTTAGCCCCCAAAGTCAGTCTCAAGTCATTTCTGCAGTATCCTATTGATTACACAGGTCAGCCTTACTCAGCATGGTAGAGGATGCACAGGGATGTGAATATCAGGAGGTGAGAATCACGGGGGAGAATCTTAGAGACATATGTGTATACACATATAGAAATATTTTAACCTAGGCTGGGCACAGTGGCTCACGCCTGTAATCTCAGCACTTTTGGAGGCCGAGGTGGGCGGATCACCTGAGGTTAGGAGTTTGAGACCAGCCTGGCCAAAATGGCAAAACTCCATCTCTACTAAAAATATAAAAATTAACTGGGTGTGTTGGCCTGTAATCCCCGCTACTCAGGAGGCTGGGGCAGGAGAATCACCTGAACCCAGGAGGCAGAGGTTGCAATGAGCCAAGACTGCGCCACTGCACTCCAGCTTGGGCGACAGAGCAAGACTCCATCTCAAAAAAAAAAAAAAAAAAAAAAAAGAAAAGAAAAAAAATGACTCACGCCTGTAATCCTAGCACTTTGGGAGGCCAAGGCGGGCGGATCACCAGGGCAAAAGATCGATACCATCCTGGCCAACATGGTGAAAACCTGTTTCTACTAAAAATACAAAAATTAGCTGGGTGTGGTGGCGCGTGCCCATAGTCCCAGCTACTTGGGAGGCTGAGGCAGGAGAATCACTTGAACCCAGGAGGTGGAGGTTGCAGTGAGCCAAGATCGTACCACTGAACTCTTGCCTGCCGACAGAGCAAGACTCCATCTCAAAAAAGAAAAAAATGAGTAAACTGATCATCAACAAAATTAAAAGCTTCTGCTTACCAAAATATACCATTAAGAAAATTAAAGGCAAGGGGAAGAAAAATAAAAGGAATTCCCTCGCATTCTACAATGTAGACTGAAAACATTTTTTCCAATGTGTTGCTGCAGTTTGTATTTCTCTGATCAGATTGAGGCTGAACACTTCTCCATAGGTCTCTTGGCCATGCAAACCTTTTGAGCGTGGTGGTGGTTCTGCTATGGATGGAAATTTTTGCATTTCTTCTGCCCTCCAGGCTGTGCCTCTACGACATGATCCATTCTAGAGTGACGCTGACAGCTCAGCACAGATCCGATCAGCACCAGGTTCTTGTCTGTACCAAGTTGGTGGAGCCCTTCCATGCCCAGGTGGGCTCCCTGTACATCGTCCTCGGGGAGCTCCAGCACCAGCAGGGTGAGCTACAGCCGCACACCCACTTTCTCATCCTGGGGCCTGAGCTGGGGCAGTCTTTGGGGCAGTCAGTGAGGAATGGGCTTGTGACCCAACAGCAGTGTCTCATCGGGGTTGACGTTTCTTCCAAATCAGCCCGAAAGTTCAAGGACTCTTGAGGATTCAACTCAGACTGGACTGGCCGCATGGTGCCAACTCAAAGACAGGGTGGCTGGCACCTATAATACCCAGCACTTTGGGAGGCCTAGGCTGGTGGATCACCTGAGGTCAGGAATTCGAGACCAGCCTGGCCAACATGGCAAAACCCCGTCTCTACTAAAAATACAAAAATTAGCTGGGCGTAGTAGCATGTGCCTCTAGTCCCAGCTACTCAGAAAACTGAGGCAGGAGAATCACTCGAACCGGGGAGGTGGAGGTTGCAGTGAGCCAGGATTGTTCCACTGCACCCTAGCCTGGGTGAAAGAGTGAGACTCTGTCTCAATAAAAAAAAAAGACAGGTACAGTGAAGAGGTGGTCCCCCAGGGGGAAGTGAGAACCAGGAGAGAGAAACGACTGATTTCTTCAGGTCTACAAGCACCAGCCCTGATGTGAGGCCGTTTGGTTAGATCTTTTTGAATTTGCCTGTCAGCCTTAATCTTGAGTGTTTTTTTTTTTTTGAGGTGGAGTTTCACTCTATTGCCCAGGCTGGAGTGCAGTGGCGGGATCTCTGCTCACTGCAACCTCTGCTTCCCGGGGTTAAGCAATTCTCTGCCTCAGCCTCCAGAGTGGCTGGGATTACAGGTGCCCGCCACCATACCCAGCTACTTTTTTGTATTTTTAGTAGAGATAGTGTTTCACCATGTTGGCCAGGCTGGTCTTGAACTCCTGACCTTGTGATCCACGCACCTTGGCCTCCCAAAGTGCTGGGATTACAGCGCCCAGCCTAATCTGAGTCTTAAAAAAATTTTTTTTTAAATTTTTTTGAGACAAGGTCTTGCTCTGTCATCCAGGCTATAGTGCAGTGATTTGATCACAGCTCACTGCAGCCTCCACCTCCCAGGCTCATGCGATCCTTCTACCTCAGCCTCCTGATAGCTGGCCCCTTGGGTGTGCACCACCACGCTCGGCTAATTTTTAAATTTTCTGTAGAAAGAAGGTGTCATTCATTTTTCAAAAGAAGACATATATGAGGCCAACAAACATATGAAAAAATGCTCATCATCACTGGTCATTAGAGAAATGCAAATCAAAACCACATTAAATATTATCTCACGCCAGTTAGAATGGCGATCATTAAAAAATCTGGAGACAACAGATGCTGGAGAGGATGTGGAGAAATAGGAACACTCTTACACAGTTGGTGGGAGTGTAAATTAGTTCAACCACTGTGGAAGACAGTGTGGCGATTTCTCAAGGATTTAGAAATAGAAATTCCATTTTACCCAGCAATCCCATTATTGGACATATACCCAAAGAACTATAAATCGTTCTACTGTAAAAACACATGCACATGTATATTCATTGCAGCTCTGTGTACAATAGCAAAGACCTGGAACCAACCCAAATGCCCATCAATGATAGACTGGACAAAGAAAATGTAGTACATATACATCATGGAATACTACGCAGCCATAACAAACGATGAGTTCGTGTCCTTTGTAGGGACTTGGATGAATCTGGAAACCATCATTCTCAGCAAACTGACACAAGAACAGAAAGGCAAACACTGCATGTTCTCACTCATAGGTGGGTGTTGAACAATGAGAACACGTGGAGTCAGGGAGAGGAGCAACACACACGGGGCAGTTATGGGGGGTAGGGGAGAGACAGTGGTGAGTGGGGGAGGGGAGGGTTGGGAGGGATAACATGGAGAGAAATGCCAGATATAGTATGCACCTAAAGTTAAATTAAAAAAAAAAAAACGAAAAAAAAAGAAAAAAGGCTGTCATTATCTTGGGATGGGGATCTGCCTGCCTTGGCCTCCCAAAGTGCTGGGATTACAGGTGTGCACCACCAAACCCAGCCTTCTGATTTTTATTGCTGGTTTGTTTGTTTTTTCTTGAGACAGAGTCTTGCTCTGTTGTCCAGGCTGAGTACAGTGGCGCGATCTTGGCTCACTGCAACCTCCGCCTTCCGGGTTCAAGCGATTCTCATGCCACAGCCTCCTGAGCAGCTGGGATTACAGGCACCCGCCACCATGCCCGGCTAATTTTTGTATTTTTAGTAGAGATGGGGTTTCACCATGTTGGCCACTCTGGTCTTGAACTCCTGGCCCCAGGTGATCTACTCAGCCTCGGCCTCCCAAAGTACTGGGATTACAGGCGTGAGCCACCATGTCCAGCCTAATTATTTTTTATTTAATAAAAGTTAATCTTTACTCAGGCTTAAGCCTTTGTACTCACAGCCCGCAAGTTCAAGGACTCTTGAGGATTCAACTCAGAGTGGACTGGCCGCATGGTGCCAACTCAAAGACAGGGTGGCTGGCACCTGTAATCCCAGCACTTTGGGAGGCCTATGCTGGTGGCTCACCTGAAGTCAGGAATTTGAGACCAGTCTGGCCAACATGGCAAAACCCTGTCTCTACTAAAAATACAAAAATTAGCTCATTGATTTGGGTGAGGTTTGGGAGGGAGGAATGGGTACAAAGGACCTTTGCAAAATGGTTTCTACCTTGACTACAGTCCAGAAACCCTCAGGGCGTTCTCTCGACGGTCTCACTCCTACAGTGAGTCTCTGGAGCTCTCGGGAACACACTGCCCGGGGTCTGGAACTCAAGGCCCCATTGCAAATGTAGGAGAGGTTTGTTTGTTCATTTATTTATTCATTTAGAGATGGAGTCTTGCTCTGTGGCTCAGGCTGGAGTGCAGTGATGCAATCTCGGCTCACTACGACCTCCGTCTTCCAGATTCAAGTGATTCTCCTGCCTCAGCCTCCCAAGTAGCTGGGATTACGGGTGCCTGCCATCATGCCCAGCTAATTTTTGTATTCTTAGTAGAGAGAGGGTTTCACCATGTTGGCCAGGCTGGCCTTGAACTCCTGCTGTCAAGTGATCTGCCTGCCTTGGCCTCCCACAGTGCTGGGATTACAGGCATGAGCCACCGCACCCGGCCCTATCCTGCCATTTCTGTATGGATTGCCTATCGGAGAAACCAAATGGTTGATGAAGGAAAGTTCTTCTTTTTTTTTTGAGACGGAGTCTCGCTCTGTTGCCAGGCTTGAGTGGAGTGGCACGATCTCGGCTCACTGCAACCTCTGCCTTCCAGTTCAAGCAATTCTCCTGCCTCAGCCTCCCAAGTAGCTGGGACTACAGTCGCGCGCCACCGAGCCCAGCTAATTTTTGTATTTTTAGTAGAGACTGGGTTTCACCATTTTGGCCAGGATGATCTATCTTCATCACTTGACCTTGAGATCCGCCTGCCTCGGACTCCCAAAGTGCTGGAATTACAGGCGTGAGCCACTGCGCCCATCCTAGAAAGTTCTTTAGAGAAAAGTTACAGTGAATAAACGCAGGAGAAATGCGTAACTTCAAAGTCATCACTTTAAAAGCCCTTACAAGATAAAAAATCCAGGCCACGGTCCTCACTAGCGACCAAAATCATTAGGAAACATTTCGATGGGAGCACTGGGATGGAGGGACCTGCTGGCAGCGCCTGGGCCGGCCTGATCAATGTAAATGTGATAAAAATCAGGACAAACATCATGTGCCTCCGATATGAGGCATGAGGAGGACGCGCATAGCACCATCTCTGATGGGTTCTTGCCAAAAACATTGAACCTGAAGCTAATCAGGCTTCAGAGGAAGCAGCCTGTTACCAGGCACGGGCCAGTTCAGTACTCTCATAATTTGCATCACAACCTGTTTTTTGTGTTTTTTTTCCCTTAAAATATTTTTATCTTAATTTTCTTTTCTTTTTCTTTCTTTCTTTCTTTTTTTTTTTTTAATGAGATAGCGTCTTACTCTGTCACCCAGGCTGGAGTGTAGTGGCGTGATCTCTGCTCACTGCAACCTCCGCCCCTGGGGTTCAAGCGATTCTCCTGCCTCAGCCTCCCGAGTAGCTGGCATTATAGGTGCCTGCCACCAGACCCAGCTAATTTTTGTGTTTTTAGTAGGGACGGGGTTTCACGATCTTGGCCAGGCAGGTCTTGAGCTCCTGACCTCGTGATCCACCCGCCTCGGCTTCCCAAAGTGCTGGGATTACAGATGTGAGCCACTGTGCCCAGCCTGTCTTGATTTTCCAAGTCAAACATGCTTGTCATTCATGGTGGGGACTGGGAATCAAAGATGAGGAGGAGGGAGGAGAGCATCAGGCTGACTGTGCTCCCTCCCTGACCTCTGGCCTGGGCAGAGGGGGCATCCTGTGGCTGCGTTAAACCTCCCTGTGAAGGCCAAGTGTGGTGGCTCATACCTGTGATCTCAGCACTTTGGGATGCAAGGAGGGAGGATTGCTTGAGGCCAGGAGTTTGAGACCAGCCTGGGCAACATAGTGAGACCCCATCTTTATAAAAATTAAAAAATTAGCCAGGGGTGGTGGTACATGCCTGTAGTCCCAGTTACTTGAGAGGCTGAGGTGGGAGGATTGCTTGAGCCCAGGAGTTCAAGGTTACAGTGAGCCAAGATTGTACTACTGCACTCCAGCCTGGGTGACAGAGTGAGACCCTATTTAAAAAAAAAAGAGAGAGAGAGAGAGAAAGGCCAGGTGCGGTGGCTCACACCTGTAATTCCAGCACTTTGGGAGGCTGAGGCGGGCAGATCACAAAGTCACGAGTTCCAGACCAGCCTGGCCAATATGGTGAAACCCTGTCTCTACTAAAAATACAAAAATTAGCCAGACATGGTGGCGGGTGCCTGTACTCCCAGCTCAGTGAGGCTGAGGCAGGATAATTGCTTGAACCTGGGAGGTGGAGATAGCAGTGAGCCGAGATCACACCACTGCACTCTAGCCTGGGCAACAGAGCAAGACTCTGTCTCAAAAAAAAAAAAAAAAAAAAAAAAAAAAAAAGCTGGGTTTGGTGGCTCATACCTGTAAGCCCAGCGCTTTGGGAGGCCAAGGTGGGCGAATCACCTGAGGTTAGGAGTTCAAGACCAGCCTGGCCAACATGGTGAAACTCTGTCTCTACTAAAAATACAAAGATTAGCCAGATATGGTGGCACATGCCTGTCATCCCAGCTACTCAGGAGGCTGAGGCAGGAGAATTGCTTGAACCCAGGAAGCAGAGGTTGCAGTGAGCCGAGATTGCGCTATTGCACTCCAGCCTGGGCAACAAGGGCAAAACTCCGTCTCAAAAAAAAAAGAAAAGAGAAAAAAAAAAAGTCCAGGTGTGGTTGCTCATACCTGTAATTCCAGCACTTTGGGAAGGGAGGATCGCTCGAGCCCAGTTCAAGACCAGCCTGGGAAATGTAGCAAGAGCCTGTTTCTGTAAATAAATAAATAAATAAAAATAAAACAGGCTGGGTGTAGTGGCTCATGCCTGTAATGCCAGCACTTTGGGAGGCTGAGGTGGGTGGATCACCTGAGGTCAGGAGTTCGAGACCTGCCTGACCAACATGGAGAAACCCCGTCTCTACTAAAAATACAAAAATTAGCTGGGCATGGTAGCACATGCCTGTAATCCCAGCTACTGGGGAAGCTGAGGCAGAATTGATTGAACCTAGGAGGCGGAGGTTGCAGTTAGCTGAGATTGCACCATCGTATCCCAGCATGAGCAACAAGAGTAAAACTCTGTCTCAAAAAAAAAAAAAAAAAAGAAAAGAAATGAAACAATAAACCTTCCTGTGCCAGCCCAAAGTTCTGTGGGGACACAAAGGTTGATCAGACATGAATCCCGCCCTGTGGCTACACTGAAAGTTCTGAGGACCAGCGAGAGGTCACCTTTCAGAAATGTTTGCAGAAGAGCTAGCTGAGAAGACCAACAGGTGAAGACATGCTGGGGTGTGCTAAACCCACAGACCTGATACCTGCTGATGCCCTGAAAAGGCCCAAGGGCCTCCTGTCCTGGAACTAAAGTGTGGGCACAGCCTTTCGCAGGCCTACTCCAGAGGCCCTCAGAGCACGCCCGGGCTGAAGGGCACTGGACCACAGCAAGCAGCTGCCCACACGCCCTCGCCCTGCATCCTCTGCCTTCTGGTTTTCTCTCACTGCACCCCTGCACCCTGTACTCAGAAACCTTCCTGTGTGGCTCAGGGACTCACTCATCTAGCATGTTGAGAGGCTGAGGTGGGAGGATCACTCGAACCCAGGAGTTCGAGACCAGCTTAGGCAACAGAGAGACTCCATCTCTACAAAAGAAAATGTTAGCCGGCTTTGGTGGCTCGTGCTTGTAGTCTCAGCTGCTTGGGAGGCTGAGGCAGGAGGATGGCTTGAGGCCGGAGTTCGATGCTGCAGTGGGCTATGGTCACACCACTGCACTTGAACCTGGGTGACAAAATGAGACCCTGTTTCTAAAGAAAAAGAAAAAGAGGCCAGGCACTGTGGCTCATGCCTTTAATCCCAGCACTTTTGGGAGGCTGAGGCAGGTGGGTTACTTGAGTCCAGAAGTTCGAGACCAGCCTGGGTAACATGGTGAAACCCCATCTCTACAAAAAATACAAAATTTAGCAGGGTGTGTTGTTGCAGGCATGCCTGTAGTTCCAGCTGCTGGGGAGGCTGAGGTGGGAAGATCACTTGAGCCAGGGAAGTGGAGGTTGCAGTGAGCTGAGACTCTACCACTGCACTACAGCCTGGGTGACAGAGTGAGACCCTGTCTAAAAACAAAAAGAAGGCTGGGTGCGGTGGCTCACACCTGTAATCCCAGCACTTTGGGAGGCGGAGGCAGGTGGATCACTTGAGGTAGGGAGTTCAAGACCAGCCTGGGCAATATGGTGAAACCCCATCTCTACTAAAAATACAAAATTAGCTGGGCGTGGTGGTGCATGTCTGTTATCCCAGGTACTCGGGAGGCTGAGGCAGGAGCATCACTTGAACCCGGGAGGTGGAGGTTGCAGTGAGCCAAGATCGTACCACTGCACTCTAGGCTTTTGCAACAGAGCAAAAGCCTGCCAAAAAAAAAAAAAAAAAAAAAAAATAGAAAGAATAAAGAGAAGAAAAAAAAAAAGAAAAGAGAAAGGGAGAGATGGGGGGAAACCTTCCAGGCATCTCGTATGCACCTCCCTCTTCAAGCATCCTTACCAGCTGGCTCTGGGACTTGCCCAAACCCTCCTCCGCAGACCACATACCCACAGTCTGGAGCGGGCCCAAGTTCCACTGGCTCCTCAGGCGTGTCACATCACACGTCCCTCCCTGTCTCCCTCCTGCCAACTGGTTCCACCACCATGCACCTCTTCCCCAATTACACCGCCCACACCCGCTGCCACACCTTGGACATGTCTCCCTGAGATTGCGGTCCTGGGGCCCCAGTGCATGCCACCCACTCTCACGTCTACTTCTGCTGCGTCCTTCTGGCCCCGTCGGGACCTGTGGACTCAGGACTCCTGGGCTGTTTTCCCCGCCTCTCTTCCCCTCTGGGCCTTGCCTTCCATGCTCCCGCTCCGAGACCCCAGACTCCACCCTCCTGGTCCTGGCAACTGTTGAGTGTAGAGAGCTCCTAGGATTTGGAGCACAGTGATTTCAGGGGCTCACTGGGGTCCCCCTGTACTGCCTAGAAATCCTTCTTGTGTCCTGGCCACGCCCCCCCCCCAGACACCACACTCCTGCCTGGTAAGAACCCACTTCCTCTCCTCGCCTGTCCCAAACGGCAGATTGCTTTATGTCCCAGCTAGAACAGGCCACAGGCAGCTGTTCTTCCTCCTACAATCAGACACTGAAACGGCTGCCGTTAGTTTCTTCCTCTAGTCTAAGAGGAAGTGGGTCCCTCCTACCCAAAAGGTTACCACAGTTCTTTCCTCTCGACATGTAAGGCACTCAAGCCTCCTCTATATGGAAATAATAGTCCCATGTTAAGACGTCATCTACACTAGAGTCTGCCCTGCCTGCCCATGACCTTCCCTTCCTTTGCAGACAACCCTCCTAAAAGAACGTCTGTGTTCCCTATAACCCCCTCCTCTCCCCAGGCCTCACCCCACTGCATTCTGACTGCTTTTTATTTACTTATTTTTTATTTTTTGAGATGGAGTCTTGCTCTGTCACCAGGCTGGAGTGCAGCGGTGGGTGATCTCGGCTCACTGCAACCTCAGGTCTCCCAGGTTCAAGCGATTCTCCTGCCTCAGCCTCCCGAGTAGCTAGGAGTACAAGCATGTACCACTACACCTGGCTAATTTATTTTTACTAGAGACAAGGTTTCCTTATGTTGGCCAGGGTGGTCTTGAACTCCCGACCTCAAGTGTTCCACCTGCCTCGGCCTCCCAAAGTGCTAGGATTACAGGCGTGAGTGACTGCGCCTGGCAAAGAAAGAAACATTTTAAAAAGTCTATTATGGGGGGTGGGCTTGGTGGCACGCACCTGTAGTCCCAGCTACTTGGGAGGCTGAGTTAGGAGAATTGCTTGAACCTGGGAGGTGGAGGTTGCAGTGAGCCAAGATTGCGCCACTGCACTCCAGCCTGGGTGACGGAACGAGACTCTGTCTCAAAAAAAAAAAAAAAAAAAGTCTTTTATGGGCCAGGCGTGGTGGTTCACGCCCATAATCCCAGCACTTTGGGAGGCCAAGGCAGGTAGATCACCTGAGGTCAGGAGTTCAAGACCAGCCTGACCAACATGGTGAAACCCCGTCTGTACTAAAAATACAAAATTAGCCAGGCGTGGTGGTGCATACCTGTAATCCCAGCTACTTGGGAGGCTGAGGCAGGATAATCACTAGAACCTGAGAGGCGGAGGTTGTGGTGAGCTGAGATTGGGCCATTGCACTCCAGCCTGGGAAACAAGAACTAAACTCTATCTCAAAAAAAAAAAAAAAAAAGTCTGTAGTGGCAAATCCCAGATGTCTTTCCTGTTTGGTGCCACCTACATATTGGCAAACCTCTCCATCGTGTATCAGTTCACCACCGCATCTGTGAGAAGCCCCCGAGCCCCTCGTCCAGGGTGCGATGACCTGCTCCTATAAAGCCAAACTTACCCTGGAGCTCAGTCCCTTGGATTTTTAAAATATGGGTGTCTCTTTTCCTCTGGTTTCTGATGACAGTGTGTCCCAAAGTGCCAAGGGGGCCTTTCCCTCAGTCCAGAGAGTTCTCTGGCCACCAGCTAGGTTCCAGACACGGGCCTGCTGTGCATGACTGGCCCACAGTTCTAGGCCCAAGTACGCAGTTGCCTTCGCCCCAGATGCCATTTTCTTGTCCACACCGCTTGCTGCCAAAAGCCAGGACTGAGCTGTTGAGGGAACAGCTGGCATGCATGCATCTTGGAGGACGTTGACGCGCTGCCAGTCACCGCTCGTGCCGTGGTGTTTGTCTTGCAGATGGAGGCTCCGTGGTGAAGGCGCGGGTGCTGACCTGCGTGGAGGGGGTGAACCTGCCTTTGCTGGAACAAGCCATCCGGGAGCAGAGGCTGTACCAGCAGGAGCGGGGCGGCGGCCAGTAGAAACAGCAGCCCAGCAACACCTCCACCTGCTTCGGGGGTCAAACCCTCTGGAGCTGCAGGAACCCCGGAGAGCACAGACACCTCCCAGCGACGGCCTTGTCTGCAGCCTGAAAACAGAGGGGCGGGTGGTGAATCCAGCCCCTTCCGCTACTTTGGGATTGGCTCGGCAATGAGAGCCCTGAAGGCAGGCCCCAAATCCGACAGTTCCACTCTGGGAGACTGCAGGTGGCCAAGCTTGGGTGCCGGGGCTGTGCCTGGTGTGGAGCCGTGGAGGGTTCCGGAAGGTCCTGGTAAATAAAGGCCCAGGGGGCGTGCCCTCGATGTGTGCACCTGGTGCAGCGCTGGTGGGGGCCAGGAGGGGGAGCCACAACCAGTCGTGGGCTGCAGCCTCTCAGGGCTTCTGGTGAATTCTGGGCCGGGGCCTCAGGGGAGGGCGCTGGGGGACCAGGGACCTGGGTGGGGGACCAGGACACAGGGTGTTGCCCCCCCGGCCAGGCTCTGCCCTCCGAGGAGGCTGAGCAGCATCACACGGGCCGGGCCAAGGCCCTGGGCCCTAACCTTGCAGCACAGGGCAGGACTGTGGCTTCAGGGCTCTCCTGACCCCTGACCTCTGTCCCCAGTGGCCCCAGCCCCTGGGCAGCCCTTCCTGGTCGCCCGAGTGTCCCCAGAGCCTGGGCCTGGCTGGGCTGGGTGGGGGCCTGGGTGGGAGAGGGTGGTCCTGCCCTCCGAGGCGGGGCACGGGCAAGAGGCCTGGGGGGGCTGGGCTGGGCTGGGCGAGAGGTGGCCCCACTCCCTGGGAGTCCAGGCTGGGCTGGGGTGGGTGAAGGGCGTCCCCCGATCCCTGGGGGTTATGGCTGGGCTGGGCAGGGGCCTGGGTGGGAGAGTGTGGGCCCCGGCCTCTGAGGTCGGGCACGGGCAAGAAGCCTGGGGGTCCTGGGTGGGCCAGGCTGGGTGAGGGGTGGCCCCCCGAACCCCTGGGGGTCCAGGCTGGGCTGGGCTGTGTGAGAGGTGGCCTCCGGCCCCCAGCCAGGTTCCCAGGCAGGATGATCCAACTAAAGGGGGTGGCTGGGCCACCTGCCTTGGGAGCTGGGCAGCCTGGGTAGGGCTGGGCAGCGTGCCATGTGGTGGCTGGAGGGGGCAGTGGAGGTGCCGGGCATGGGGCTCGAATGGCTCGGCGCCTTCTGTTTCCCCGGACAGCTCTGCTGCCATGGATGTGTTCCAGAAGGTAGAGAAGATCGGAGAGGGCACCTACGGGGTGGTATACAAGGCCAAGAACAGGGAGACAGGACAGCTGGTGGCTCTGAAGAAGATCAGGGCTAGATTTGTGAGTGCTGGGACAGCCCCTGAGTTACCTGCCCTGGACCATCACAGCCTGGGCACTCTCCGATCCATTCCCTTCTTCCAGGAGTCCACACTCATCTCCTCTGGGTGCTGTCCGCAGCCCTTACCCATCCCCCCCTTCCAGCTCACTGCCTCCTGATCAGCCTTTGCCTGGGCCCTCCTCTGTGGAGCTTGGTGGGTGACAAGCCAAGGGACACAGGTCTCCATCGCCGGGGCCTGGGCCATCCTACAGGGATAAGGAACGCAGAAGCCTGTTCCCCTGGCTGGAAGTGCCCTTCTTGGCCCCGGCCTCTGTGCCCACGGCTTGTTTCTTGTAGGGAGACAGAGGGGGTCCCAAGCACTGCCATCAGGGAGATCTCCCTGCTCAAAGAGCTGAAGCATCCCAACATCGTCAGGTGAGTTGGGGATGGAGTCAGGGAAGCTGGGATGGCGAAGGCGACGTCCTGACTGCCATCTCCCTCCAGGCTGTTGGATGTGGTACACAATGAGAGGAAGCTTTATCTGGTGTTTGAGTTCCTCAGCCAGGACCTGAAGAAGTACATGGACTCCACCCCAGGCTCGGAGCTCCCCCATGCACCTCATCAAGGTAGGGAGGAAAGGGCAGGGAAGGGGAGGTGACGCCCCATCCCCGCTATCCCTGTCCGCTCAGTACCTCCACTCAGCTGGCTCCACCTCACACTCATTTCTCCCAGAGCTACCTCTTCCAGCTGCTGCAGGGGGTGAGTTCTGCCATTCACATCGGGTCATCCACCGAGACCTGAAGCCCCAGAATCTGCTCATTAATGAATTGGGTGCCATCAAGCTGGCTGACTTCGGCCTGGCTCGAGCCTTTGGGTGCCCCTGCGCACCTACACCCACGAGGTATCGTGAGACAAAGAGAAGACAGGGGCAGCAGCAGGAGTGTCACCCATGCACTCAGCCACCCTGAATGTTGCTGTTTCCTTGCCCTGCAGGTAGTGACACTGTGGTATCGCGCCCCCGAGATTCTCCTGGGCAGCAAGTTCTACACCACAGCTGTGGATATCTGGAGCATCGGCTGCATCTTTGCAGAGATGGTGAGAGAGAGGGGCACACATGGCCACAGGGTGCCGCAGGCGGGGTCCTAATGGGGTTGGGTGGGGCCACTGATACTTCCAGTAGAGGTGGATTAAAGAGTGTTTGGGGCTGGGCACAGTGGCTCATGCCTGTAATCCCAACACTTTGGGAGGCCGAGGCAGGCGGATCACCTGAGGTCAGGAGTTCAAGACCAGGCTTGCCAATATGGTGAAACCCCATCTCTACTAAAATTACAAAAAATTAGACTGGGCGTGGTAGCTCACCCCTGGGCATGGTGGCTCAGCACTTTGGGAGGCCGAGATGGGCGGATCACAAGGTCAGGATTTCGAGACCAGCCTGACCAACATGGTGAAATCCTGTCTCTACTAAAAATACAAAAGTTAGCTGGATGTGGTGCTGCATGCCTGTAATTCCAGCTACCAGGGAGGGAGGCTGAGGCAGGAGAGTCGCCTTGAACCCAGGAGGCGGAGGTTGCAGCGAGCTGAGAGTGTGCCATTGCACTCCAGCCCGGGTGACAGAGCTAGACTCCGTCTCAAAAAAAAAAAAATTTTTTTGCCAGGTGCAGTGGCGTGCACCTGTAATCCCAGCTGCTCGGGAGGCTGAGGCAGGATAATTGCTTGAACTCAGGAAGCAGAGGTTACAATGAGCCGAGATTGTGCCACTGCACTCCAGCCTGGGTGACAGAGCAAGACTTTGTCTCAAAAAAAAAAAAAAGTCTGGGGCTTGTCCTGGGAAGTCTGGGGGATGAAATAAAAGCAAGAAAAAAAAAATACAAAAATTACCTGGGTGTGATGGTGCATGCTTGTAGTCCCAGCTACTCAGGAGGTTGAGGCAGGAGGATTGCTTGAGCCTGTGGTTGAGGCTGCAGTGAGTTGTGATTACGCTACTGCACTCCAGCCTGGGCAACAGAGCAAGAATCTGTCTCTATTTTTTAAAAAAGGTGTTTGGTACTGGCTGAAGGACTGAGGAAGCCAGCTTTATTCCAAAAAAGGCCAGAATTCTATGCATAGCCGTGGGAAAGATATCTTGACAGGCGTCTCCCTGGGTCTGGACATTTATCTTATATTAGATTCCGTATGACAAAGTGGTGGACCCCACACCTTCTCTCCTTCTCCATTCCAGGTGACTCGAAAAGCGCTGTTTCCTGGTGACTCTGAGATTGACCAGCTCTTTCGTATCTTCGTATGCTGGGGACACCCAGTGAAGCTATATGGCCCGGGGTCACCCAGCTGCCTGACTATAAGGGGCAACTTCCCTAAGTGGACCAGGAAGGGGCTGGAAGAGATCGTGCCCAATCTGGAGCCAGAGGGCCAGGACCTGCTCATGGTAGGTGCATGTGGGGCTGGCTGCTGCTCCAATTAGTGTCTCCTCATCAGCCGGCCTCTTACATGACCCTGGCACTTTCTCAGCCTGAGGACAGGATTTCTTTCCTGATCCTTATACACAGCTGGCTGGTCCTTGTCCTTGAGTACACTGATTGTTTGACCTGGGAGCCTCCCCCATGAGAAGTGCGGTGTTTGTCTTCCCTGTGAGAGGGGCCATCGCTGAGTTAGCTCTGTCTTTATGCCATGCTGTGCGCCCTTTCCCCCGAGTTGCCTTATGTGTCGGTTATTCCTCTTTGTGGACATTATTGCGCCATCTGAGCTGTATGCTTCCCCAGGCTGGGGCCATACCTTCTTTCCTTTTCTAATTTTTTTTTTTTTGAGATGGCGTTTTGTTCTTGTTATACAGGCTGGAGTGCAATGGCGTGATCTCAGCTCATTGCAACCTCCGCCCCCCCCCGGGTTGAAGCAATTATCCTGCCTCAGCCTCCTGAATAGCTGGGAATACAGGTGCCTGCCACCATGACCAGCTAATTTTTTTCTTTTTTCTTTTTAGTTGGAGACAGGGTTTCACAATGTTGGCCAGGCTGGTCTTGACCTCCTGACCTCAGGTGATCTGCCCACCTCGGCCTCCCAGATGCTGGGATTATAGGCACGAGCCACTGTGCCCAGCTGGGGCCACACCTCCTACTCCCTGGGTGTCCCCCCGTGACTCCTATGGTGGTCAGTCTTCAGAACAGGCTGTTCCTTGCTGCATGGGCCCATGCCATGGTCCTCACTCACCCCTCCTGTTGGTGCCTTGAGCTGGCCCAGGCCAGACTGCCCAGGATGCATCTAGCAGAGCCATCTGTTCTTTTTTTCTTTTTGAGACAGGGGGTCTCACTCAGTTACCAAGGCTGGAGTGCAGTGGTGTGACTCGCAGCCTTGACCTCCAAGCCACAAGCGATCCTCCCATCTCAGCCTTCTGAGTAGCTCGCAGCACAGGTGCATGCCACTATGCCTGGGTAATTTTTGTATTTTTTTGTAGAGACAGCATTTCACCACGTTGCCCAGGCTGGTCTCAAACTCCTGGGCTCAATTAATCCTCCTGCCTCAGCTTCCTGGGTATCTGGGACTATAGGCGTGTGCCACCAGGCCCAGCTAATTTTTGTATTTTTTTTGTAGAAATGGGGTCTCACATCCGGGCACGGTGGCTCATGCCTGTAATCCCAGCACTTTGGGAGGCCGAGGCGGGCGGATCATGAGGTCAGGAGTTCAAGACCAGCCTGGCCAAGATGGTGAAACCCTATCTCTACTAAAAAAAAAATACAAAAATCAGCTGGGCATGGTGGCGTGTGCCTGTAATCCCAGCTACTCTGGAGGCTGAGGCAGGAGAATTGCTTGAACCGGGACCTGGGAGGCAGAGGTTGCAGTGAGCTAAGATCACACCACTGCACTCCAGCCTGGGCTACAGAGTGAGACTCTCTCAAAAAAACAACAACAAAAACAACCATTCTCATTATGTTGCCCAGACTGGTCTCGAACTCCTGGGCTCAAGCGATCCTCCTGTCTTGGCCTCTCAAAGTGCTGGGGGATTATAGGCGTGAGCCACTGTGCCCATCCACCATCCATTCTTGCCCACAAAGTCTTGGAGCCAAATTTCTGTCCTTAATCTGGTATTGAGTGAGAGGAAGGCGGGTCAGTATTTTCATCTTCAGGTTGTGTGCCCAGCTCTCCAGAAGTCTCTGTGTGTTGTCTACCTGCCCAATGGCAGCAGGATGGCACGGACTCCAGCCAAGGCTCTGAGCCCTCCATCCAGGCTGCTCCATGACAGGGGTCCTTCCACATCCTGCCTGGGTTTAGGGACTCTAGGGTAGAGGGCTGGACAGGTCTGGCTTCTTAGAGTGTCAGTTCCCGTGCCCCCTCACTCAGGTTTGCTCCCTGGACAGCGTGAGTCCCCTGCTTCCTGATACATTGGGGATCTTCCCGACTAGAAGCAGGCTGGGACCTGAGACCCTCCCCAGGGAGTGGGGTGACTCAGCTTCAGTGGCCTGAGAAGACCTGGGTGACTCATTAGGACTGTCCAGATTCCAGGAGTGTCCAGAACTGGCTGGAGAGCCGGGGAGGTCGTGGTTTCATGCAGTTCTGGGTTTGAGGGCAGCCGTTTTGGGGCTCAGGCCCTTGATCTGGGACCTGGGAGGGGAATTCCTCACCCCACCCTGGCTGCATCCAGACCCCATCGTCCTCTTCCTCCTTCCTTCCCAGCAACTCCTGCAGTATGACCCCAGCCGGCGGATCACGGCCAAGACCGCCCTGGCCCACCCATACTTCTCGTCTCCGGAGCCCTCCCCAGCCGCCCACCAGTATGTGGTGCAGCGATTCTGCCGTTGAGAATGTCAAGGCCACACTCAGATCCTCTCTCGAGCAGCTGCTGCCCCAGCTGCCTCCCACCCATTCCCGAGAGAGGATGCATCTGGGGAGAGCAAAGTGCTAAGGAATTGGCATCAACCTGCAGAGGGCTGAGTCTGAGTTAGTCCTGCCCGCAGGTTAGCGAGATCCTGTGTTGTTTTTTGGGTTTGACAGAGTCATTTCAAAGTAGAGGCCCAGATGCTCCATGCATGGGGGTCCCTGGGCACTGGAACAGCAGGTGCCAAGTTGAAGGCAGGGGGCCTGCCCGGTCTGGGCAGGGCCAGACCCTGAGGAAGGGTGCCCCCTGCTGGTCTTTTTGGATTTAAAATGTTTGGGGGAAGAGTTGAGTTTCAGTTCAGAGTCCCAAGTTAAACAGGAGGGGAGTGAGGGAAAGGAGAGAGGACGTTCCCCCGATCCCAGGAGAGCTGGGCTGTGGCTCCACTAAGGAGTTGTTCCTTCACCTAAGATGTGCTTATTTTGGTTCGTTTCTGGCTTGACAACAAGAAATAAACGTGATAATGTTCCTGAGTTTTCTGGTTGTACTGCTCACGGGGGACACCTGGGCTTCCTGACAAGGGGGACATTGAAATAGGACTGGAGACAACCCTGGCCCAAACTGAGACAGTGGGGAAATGGGCACGGGGTGGGTGGGGGAGGCAGGGGCTGTTTCATGATCTTTTTTTTCTGAGACAGAGTCATTCTCCGTTGCCAGGCTGCAGTGCAGTGGCACAATCTCGGCTCACTGCAACCTCTGCCTCCCCTTTCAAGTGATTCTCCTGCCTCAGCCTCCTGAGGAGCTGCGATCACAGGCATGTGCCACCACACCCAGCCAATATTTGTATTTTTAGTAGAAATGGGGTTTCACCATATTGGCCAGGATGGTCTCAATCTCCTGACCTCGTGATCCACCCACCTTGGCCTCCCAAAGTGCTGGGATTACAGACTTGAGCCACTGCACCTGGCCTTTTTTTTTTTTTTTTTTTGAGACAGTTTCTCTGTCACCAAGGCTGGAGTGCGGTGGCACGATCTCCACTCACTGCAACCTCTGCCTCCTGGGTTCAAGCAATTCTCCTGCCTCAGCCTCCCGAGTAGCTGGGATTACAAGTGCACACCATCACACCTGGCTAATTTTTGTATTTTTAGTAGAGATGGGGTTTCACCATATTGGTCAGACTGGTCTCAAACTCCTGACCTCGTGATCCGCCCACCTCGGCCTCCCAAAGTGCTGGGATTACAGGCATGAGCCACCTCGCCCAGCCTCCTTTAGTGATTTTAAACCATCATCTCTTTCTGTGACCTGCCACCACATCCCTGCCCAGCACCCAAGGAGGCACAGGCTTCTGAGGATGCCCATTTTCCAGGCAGGCGGGTTGGGCACGTCCACCCAGAAAGGACTTGAGCAACGCTGTCCTTGTGCTCATCCCCAGACGCCTGGATCCTGCGCTCCGAAACATGAATGAACGGGACACCACGTGGCATGGGGAGAATTCATTTATTGGGATCACCGGGTGGACACGGAGGGAGGAAGGACTGAGCTGCTGCTGTCCTGGTCTGGGGATGGACTCGGTCACTAAGGTTAGGGGGAGGGAGGGAGCCCAACACCACAGTAGTGAAATAATAAGAAACAGCGGTCAACGGGAAGACCCACTGCTTGGGATGAGGCTACTCTGAGGCAAGGGGTATCCTAGCCGCCCCAACACACACATTCACCTACCGGCTGCCTGGCCTGTGTCAGCGCAGGGAGCGCGGGACAGTGGGGGAGGCCAAGTGGTAGCAGCGGTATCCCTCCAGCGCCGCGGGCAGGAGCAGCAGGCCGCTCAGAGGGTCCTTGCGGCAGCGGCCCATGGCCTCCTTGTAGCTCAGCCGTTCCTTGGAGATGGGGTCTGTCAAATCCTTCTCGTAGTTGGACTCGTCCTGCAGGAGCTGGGCCAGCTCTTTGCTGATCATCCCGGAGAGGAGGGCCTGCTGGATGGGTATGCGGCCTGTCCTCTTTGGGTCGATAAGCCCCCCCGGTCAGGTGCTGCACCTGCAGGTGTGGGAGCACGCTCTCCCGGGGCATCCAGCCCTTCTGGATGGCCTCGCCCACCGACAGCCTCTTCTTGGTGACGGGGTCCTCGATGCCGGTAAAGGCCTTCTGGGCGTTGAGCAACCTCTGCGTGGAGGTGTTCTCAATCAGGCCCCTCTCCATGGCCTTGTGCACGGAGTAGCGCTCGCGGCTGAGCAGGTCCACGATGCCCCCTGTGGCTGCCTGGGCCTCCAGCAGCTTCTGCCCGGTGATGGGGTCCAGCATGTTCTTGGCCATGGCCGTCTTGATGCTGCACTTGTTGTCCGTGGTTGTGTCGTAGATCCCGGCGATGGGGAAGCTGTCATCACCGAGCCCAAGAGAGAAGCTGGGGAGAGAAGAAACTGGCACTCTGGGGGGCCGGGGAGGCAAGCGGGGACTTGGAGATGATGGAGCCGATGGAGAGCGAGGAGCTCGGCTTGGTCTCTCCAGCCACAAGCAGCGCGAACTCGGAGATGGGCATGTGGCCGTCCTTGTACAGGTGGTACTCCTCCTTGGAGATGCGTCGGCAGCGGAGCGCGGCCTCGATGGAGTACTGCTTCCCGCTCTTGCGGTCCAGGAGCACAGACTCCTCCCCCACAGGGCCCCGAGGTGGTCACCTCCTCCCAGTCGCACTCAAGCTCCTGCAGCTGCAGGTACTGGCCCCTGTCGATGATGCCGCTCTTGTAGGCCTCATACGGGGACATGTCCTTCCCCCGTCTCGGGTTCCAGGATGGAGATCTTGGTGGAAAGGTTGGTCTCCCGTGTCTGGGTCTCCTGGCTGAGCTCCTCCCGGCTCACCTTGGTGTGGAGGTCCCGGAGGGTCCGCTCCTTATCGTAGATCTGGTCTTTTTCATGGAGGATGGCCGCCTCGAGCCGTGAGAGCTCCTGGCCCCGCTGGGCCGCCTTCTGCCGCTCACTCTCCGTCTTCTGGCTGAGCAGCTTCGACTCCTCCTGCAGCTGCAGCGTCTGCTGCTGCTTCTGCCTCTCCAGAGCCCGCAGCTCCTGCTGCAGCTGCCCATGCTCCTGGTCAGCCTGGTCCCGGGCCCTCTGCAGCTCGGCCTCCTCCTGGGACCAGGTCCTCCGCAGCGCCTCCGCCCGGTCAATGCGCTCCCGCAGGCGCCGCGCCTCCTCCTCCCGGGCCTGCCGGGCTGTGCGCTCGTGGCTGAGCATCTCCCACACATGGGCCCGCTCATCCTCCAGCACGCGGTCCTTCTGCACCCGGATCACTTCCTTGTAGATGGTCTTCTCCTGCGATTTGGCTTTCTGGAGGACGTCGATCTGGACCTGCAGGTTCTTGCACTCCCGATGCAGCTCCTTTACCTGGGCCTTCTCCTGGTCCAGGTCCCGCCGCAGGGCTTCCGTGGACTTCTCCAGGTCCGGGTCCTTCTCCAGCTTGACCACTTCCTCCATGATGATCTTCTCCTGCACCGCGGGAGGCCGCTTCTCGAGCTCCTGGATCCTCAAGGTCAGCTGCCGCAGCTCCCTCTCCACAGCCAGCTTCTTGCTGCGGTCCTCCTGGAAGCTGAGCAGGCCCTCCTGCTCCTCCACACCTGCCCGCAGCTGCTGCACCTCAAGCTCCAGCTGCCGCCTCCGGCCCACCTCCTCATCCCAGGCTCCGGCTCAGCCGGCTATGCTCCTCTCGCAGCTTGGGGTCCTTCCGGGTGACCACGACCTCCTGCACCACCACCTTCTCCTCGGGCTTCCTCCTCTCCAGCAGCAGCCGCTTGCTCTGCAGCTCGTATACCACGTCCTCTGCCACCCGCCTCTTCTTGGGCCGCCTCCCGCACCTCCTGGCGGAGCCGCTCTGCCTCCTTCTCCAGCACTGGATCCTTCTCATGGCGCACCACCTCCTTGCTGACCGTCTTTGTCTCCACCTTGGCCCGCTCACGCCTCCACTCGTCACGCTCACCCTGCAGGCGGATGAGCTGCTCCTGGGAGCGCCCGTGGCTAGTTGACCAGCTCGTTGAGCTGAGCCTTGAGCCGGTCGATCTCGCGCAGCACCCTCGGGGCTCCTCTCGTGCCTTACCACCTCCTGGGTCACCTCCTTATACTCCACCGTCGGCTTCTGGGCCCGCAGGACCTCCAGGTCAGGCAGCAGCTTCTCCACCTCCCTCTCCACACTGCTCCTCTTGCCCGCTGTCTCCTGCAGCTTGGACCTGAGCCGGGTGATCTCCTGCTCTGTCTCCGGATCCACCTGGAAGACCTCGCGGACGCGCTCCTGGAGCTGCACTTTGGGCTTCTGCTTCTCCACCACGCTGTACTTGCTGTGCAGGTCGCTCAGCTCCCCTGGCCAGCGTCGCGTTCTTGCTCCTCTCCTCCTCGAGGAGGCTCCTCAGCCTGGTGGACTCCTGGAGGAGGCCTGGGTCCTGCTCCACCTTCTTCACCTCCTTCACGATGACCTTGGGCTCCACCGCGCTGATAGCCCGCTCCAGGTCTTGGATGCGCGCCCGTAGCTTGGCCACAGCCTCCTCCACTCCCTTCCTCCGTGCAGCATCCTCCTCAAGCTGCAGCCTCAGAGTCTGGGCTGCCTTGAGCATTTCCAGATCCTTCTCCACCCTGACCACCTCTTTCACCACGACCTTCTCCTTCACGTCCACCTCCCTCTTCTCAAGGGCCAGTAGCTCCTTCTTCAGCCCTTCCAGTCGGGCCGAGACGACAGCATCCTCCCCCGCGGAGTTGCTGGATCTGGACCCTGAGCTGGGCTGCCTGGCTGTCCAGGCCGGGGTCCCTCTCCACCTGGGTGACCTCCTTGGTCAGCAGATGAGGCTGCATGGTCTTCCTCTTGCTCTCCAGCTGCACGACCTTCTGGGCTGCTGCCTCCAGGTCTGCCTGCAGGCCGGCCCGCCGCTTGCCCTCCTCCTCCACCTGGGCCTTCGCCCTGGACAGGCTGCCTTCCAGCTGGGGGTCCCGGTAGAACTCCACTACTTCCTTTCTTCCAGCCTCTCCAAGGGCCGCTGGGTCCTCAGCTGCAGCAGCTGGCTCCTCTGTTCCTCCAGCTCACGCTGCACCTGGGCCACCCGCTTCCTCTCCTCTTCCAGCTGGGCCTTCAGGGCCTCTGACTCTCCCTGCTTGGGCAGGGCTCTTGGACCCCTGCTTTGCATCATGGGTCCCCTGGATATCCTCACTGAGCTCCTTCTGCAGAGAGGAAGAAGGTAGAGCATAGGGGATGGGCAGTTGAGATAGGAGCCCATGTTTTTCCTGAGATCAAAGACCCTTCCCTGTTTCCTGAGACTCCCCAGTGGGTCCTCAGAGGTGGAGCTGAAGACCTAAGATGCTTGGATATAGGATTTTGAGAAGACCCAGTCAATGCAATGATGTTAGTACCCAAGGCAGTGTGCAGGCCCGGTTTGCATTAGAAAGTGCAAATAGGGGCCGGGCACTGTGGCTCACGCCTGTAATCCCAGCACTTTGGGAGGCCAAGGTGGGCTGATCATGAGGTCAGGAGTTTGAGACCAGCCTGGTCAACATGGTGAAACCCTGTCTCTACTAAAAATAGAAAAATCAGCTGGGCATGATGGCATGTGCCTGTAATCCCAGCTACTTGGGAGGCTGAGGCAGGAGAATGGCATGAACCCGGGAGGCAGAAGTTGCAGTGAGCTGAGATCGAACCACTGCACTCTGACCTGGACGGCAGAGCGGAACTCCATCTCAAAAAAGAAAGAGAAACAAAGAAAGAAAAAAGGAAAGAAAGAGGAAGGAAGGAGGGAGGGAGGGAAGGAAGGAAGGAAGGAAGGAAGGAGGGAAGGAAGGGCAAATAGGGGGCTGGCTGGGAGTGGTGGCTCACTCCTGTAATCCCAGCACTTTCGGAGGTCGAAGTGGACAGATCAGCTGAGGTCAGGAGTTTGAGACCAGACTAATCAACGTAGTGAAACCCCATCTCTACTAAAAATACAAAAAATTAGCTGGCATGGTGATGCATGCCTATAATCCCAGCTACTCAGGAGGCCAAGGCAGGAGAATCGCTTGAACTGGAGAGGCAGAGGTTGCAGTGAGCTGAGATTGCGCCACTGTACTCCAGCCTTGGTGATAGAGCAAGACTCTGTCTCAAAAAAAAAAGAGTGCAAATAGGACAGGTTCTCCCTATCCCTCCCAAACCTCTACCCTTTCCCCTTCCATCTAGGGACCGTGACTATGGCTGAGTGTAACAGAAAAGCTGGCAAGTCACCAGGAGTCCTGGAGACATTCTGGCTCAAGGGTGTGTATGACGAGGGTGGAAAGCCAGGTGGCTGGGTTAAGGCTGAAGGCTCTATGGGATTTTTCTTGCTCTCTGGGGTTAGAGGTCCTGTCCCATTGAAGGACTGTCCATTGGCGAAGCTGTGACCACACTGAATGCCATCTCCAGCGCCTAACACTGGGATGGACACCAGTCTGTAAAAGCTGCTGGAGAGAAACTGGGTGACCAGGAGCTGCACCTCTGTCCAGCAGCCAGGGCTGCCCAGGGGCAGCAGGCTGCAGGGGAGAGAAGGAAGGGAGACTGCCAGGGTGACAGCCTGGCATTGTGGGAACAGAGTGGGCATTCCTGGTTATTCCTGGCTGTTGTGGGAAAGGTGTACGTGTTGTCTACGTACCTTCTCCAGCATTTTTCTAGCAATTCCAGCTGCTGCAGCTGCTGCTGCTGTGCCGCTGCAACCTCTGTATAGGCCTTTGCAAGGTTCTTCTCCTGGAGAGGGCAGAGGGAGAGAGGAAGAGCAGATTCAGCTCCTGCCCTGGGGCCTGCAGAGCTGGTGCCAAGGTTCACTGAGCCCCCAGGTCCCATCTCACCTGGGCCTGGATGCTCTCCTGCAGGGGGAGCCACTCGGGGTCTCTTGGGGGCTAGCACTGCCAGGGTGGGCTCCAGGGAGCAGCGGTAGGTGTCTACCTGCAGCTCATAGTCCTGAGCAGGGAGGAAAGGACAGCAGGCTGGCAGCCAGTGGGGGAAGCTGGGTGTGGGGGACAGGGCTGGAAGAGGGAGGTGGGAGACTCATGGAGAGGGACAAGCTGAAGGCAAGCTGCTTACCTGGAGCGCCGCCTGCAGGGCCTGGGAGAGGCGGGATGCCATGGCCCTGTCACGCTCTCGGCTCTGGATCTCCTGTGTCAGCCGCTGCCAGGGAAGAGCCAGAGTCAGGAGGCCAGGAAATGCCACTCACCCTGACCCTCCTCCAGCCAGTGCCTGCAGGGCCACAGTCAGCCAGTGCTGCCTCCCAGAGACAGAAGGGCAGGGAGTGGGACCCAGGCCAGACTTCCTCCTTTCCCTGACATCATTCTCTCTGTTTTCCTCCCTCCTCTCTTAGGCACCTTGGCAGAATCCCTTTCTTCTTCTTCTTCCTTTTTTTTTTGAGACTGAGTCTCACTCTGTCGCCCAGGTTGGAGTATGTGATCTCAGCTCACTGCAGCTTCCCAGGTTCAAGCGGTTCTCATGCCTCAGCCTCCCAAGTAGCTGGGATTACGGGTGCCCATCATCATGCCAGGCTAATTTTAGTAGACATGGGGTTTCACCATGTTGGCCAGGTTGGTCTCAAACTCCTGACCTCAGGTGATCCATCTGCTTCAGCCTCCCAAAGTGCTGGGATTACAGGTGTGAGCCACTGCACCCGGCCAATAATTCCCATTTCTGATAAGTCCCCAGGTGATGCTGCTACAGCTCACCCAGGGGCCACCCTCTGAGAACCAGGGCTCCAGTGTGAAAGCTCTTAACACAGGACGCCCACCTTTATTCACCTGGGAACTGAATATACTGACGCTCTGACCACAATAATCCAATGTATTTGGTCTGGGGAGGGGTCCTGGCCTGGGGATGTTTTGAAAGCTCCCTGGGAGATTCTAGTTTGTAGCCAGGACTGAGAATCTGTCCCAGGCCTCCTTCCCAATGTCACCTCCCTACTGTCTCCCCAGATATTCTCATTTTCCGGCAGTCCCAGATCCATCTTTGCTTCCACGAGCTCCTAGGGGAGCCCCCAGCCCCAGTTCCCTCCCATACGCCTACCTCCACCTCCCCCGGCTGCCCCCGGCTGTCCTGGCCACCCCATTTCATAAGGCCCAGCCGGTCCCATTCCTCTCCCCAAATATGCTCTGCTCCCTGTGTTCCTGCCTCAGGTGGGGGCACCCCCTCTTCCCAGTTGTCCCCAACAGCACCCTGGACACCACTGGGCCCTGTCTCACTCAATGTCCCCTTCACGCAGTCACCAAGTCCACCTAATTCTTTGGTCTGTGTCTCAGATCTGCCCACTTCGCCCTGTGCCATGGTCCCTTCCCCACCCAGGCCCCTGCCCTCTCTCCCCTGGATTTCCACCCTGGGTCAGCACAGGCCTCTGTGTCTCACTCCCACCCTGTTAGCCATTCTCTACTCAGCAGCCAGAGCCAGCTTCTAAACACCAGTCTGGAAGCACCCCCTCCCCCAGCAGCTCCCAGGGGCCACAGGAGAGCGTGCAGCCTGGGTCCTGTGCCGGAAGGCCCTGTGTGGTCTGCCCATCTGGTCACCCTTGCCTGAGTCCAGATAAAGTACGTGGGACACTTTATCCCTCTCCCTGCTACTCTGGCTTCCTCCCACACTGCTGGCCCTGACCCACACGGGTGTCCAGCCTGGGGCACCCCCAGCACGCTGGCTTCTCCCACCAACGCTTATCCGCATCACACACCTCCCCCCACTAGGCTGGGAGCTGCCTGGGCACGGGGTTGTGCCCCAGTGAACCCATGGCCTGGTACACAGCAGGGGCTTGATGAGCATGAGCAAGATGCAGTCGTGGCCGGACCCTCAGGGCTCTGTGGCCTGAGCTTGTAAATCCCACTGCCCCAGTCGGGCCAGACAGCAATGGGCTGGCCCTGTCCCTGGGCAAAGTGGAGCATTTCAGCTGCAGGCCAGGGAAGGGGCCCAAGGCCTCGTGGCCTAGGCTTTGAAGACCCTTAGAGCACTTCTGAGCTTTGGCCACTAGGGGGCAACATGGGCACATGCAGCTGTCCCTGCCCAGCCTCACCTTCTGCACCTGCAGCTTGTAAGCGATCTGGCTGGGGCCATCGCTGGGCCGCACCTGGCCGTGGGGCAGGTGCTCCAGCCAGGAGCTCAGGTTATCCTTGCAGTTCTTGAACTGCTGGTAGGTGAGGGTGGCATCCTGCACCATCTTCTCCCTGCAGGAGGACAAGGCCGAGAACAGAGGTGAGACCTGCCCTCTGGGGACAAGGGCAGGTGCACAGGGAGGTAGGTGGGAGCCTCCTCCCCCGGGGCAGGTCAGGTGGCCTGAGCGGCCTGCTCTGCAGATCCCAATCCCTGACCCTGAGCTGGGGATTCAGAGATGGGCCAATCTCTGCCAGGCACCACCCTGGGAGGCAAGTGCTGTTGTTTTTTCATTTTGGAGCTGAGGAAGCAGCTTCAGAGAAGTGAAGGCAGCAGCCCAGGATCACATAGCTTGTAGACAGCAGTGCCTGGCTCTGCACCAGTCCACACCCTGTGCCCCGAGCACCCAGCCGCTCACCGCAGGTCCAGCTGGTCCCCTGCGGCGTGGTAGCGGTCGGTGAGGGCTCGCACCTGGCGCTGCTGGTGAGGCAGGTCTTGGCAGAACTCCTGGAAGTTGTTCTGCAGCGCGGCGCACGCGTGCTCGGCGGCCTTCAGCGCACGGTGCAGCCCCAGCACGCAGGCCTGCTGATCCAGCAGCTCCCTCCGCTGGCGCTGCGGGAGGGGCGGACGCAACCGTGCACCCTCGTGGCTGGGGAGACGCCGTGTCCACCCCAACTGCCCCGGAATGCTGGATCAGCTGCGCCCCCCTCCCACCAGAGGCCCCGGCCGGCCCCTTACCTGCAGCTCGCTGACCCTCTTCTGCAGCGCCCCCGGTTCAGCAGGGATGGGGCCTCCTGCACCAGGGTGGCCTCGAGGCCTTGGATGACCCTGTCCGCATCCCGGATTTGCCGCTCCAGACCCAGGGCAGCCTTGGCTCTGCCGCACAGGAGGCAAGGCTCAGACACTCCCCCGAGCCACACGCTGCTGCCCTGCCCGCCTGCCCCTGTCCCCAGAGCACTCACTTCTCCCCGTAGAGGCTGCACAGAACCTGCACGTCACTGAACCTGTTCTTCACACTGTTGAGAGCCACAGGCAGCTGCAGGGCAGCGGGACCCACAGGCCGTGTGGACAGAAATGCCTCGCACTCCTTCTGGGCTGTCTCCTTCTCCGCTCCCAGGCTCCGCAGGCGCTGGGCTATGCCCTGGAGGGGCGGGGTCAAGGATCTCTGGGTAGATGGGTTCCGCCCAACTCTTCTACCAGGATACCCTAACTCTGTGCCCACGGAGGCCACAGAGTGTGGTGGGTACATACTTGGGCTCTAGAGAATTGGGTTCAGTCCTGGCCCCACTCGTTCCTCTGTGGATGACCTAGGGCAGATCAGCCTCTCTGACCCTCAGTCTCCTCACCTACGGAATGATTGATAGGTGGGGCTGGGCACAATGGCTCACACCTGTAATCCCAGCTCTTTGTGAGGCCTAGGCAAGTGGATCGCTTGAAGTTAGGAGTTTGAGACCAGTCTGGCCAACATGGTGAGACCCTGTTTCTACTGAAAATACAAAAATTAGCCGGCCACAGTGGTGTGCACCTATAATCTCAGATACTCAGGAGGCTGAGGCAGGAGAATTGCTTGAACCCCAGAAGGTGGGGGTTGCAGCAAGCAGAGATCATGCCACTGCACTCCAGCCTAGCGACAAGAGCAAGACGCCATCTCAAAAAAATAAATGAATGTAAAAGAATGATTGGCTAGGTGTGGTGGCTCACCCCTGTAATCCCAGCACTTTGGGAGCTGAGGTGGGCGATCAGGAGGTCAGGAGTTCAAGACCAGCCTGGCCAACATGGTGAAACCCTGTCTCGACTAAAAATACAAAAATTAGTTGGGCATGGTGGTGGGTTCCTGTAATCCCAGCTACTCGGGAAGCCGAGTCAAGAGAATCGTTTAAACCTGAGAGGCAGAGGATCACGCCATTGCACTCCAGTATAGGTGACAGGATGAGACTCCGTCTCAAAAAAAAAAAAAAAAAGAATGATTCATGGGAGGATGACACAAGAACTTATGTCCAGAGCTCAGCAGACAGCACCAGGCACACAGTTACCTACAGTCATCTTCATGTCACTGTCCTGATCACAAGACCTTCAGGTCCCCCAGGCCTGTCGCTCCAGCCAAAGCCCCGGGTCTGCCTACTGGGGACTGCTGCCCTCAGTCTGTCACCAGTTGTTCACTCTTCTGCCCTATCCATCACCGGGCAGTGCCGACTCTGCACCAGGAACCACCCACCACCCAGTCTAACTGGGCTTCTCCTGGACCCCAACACCACTGATGTGGCAAATGCTGTGACTTCAAAACCTAAGAACCCAGCTTCTTGGGAGGTGGGGGAGAGGGGGATTGTTTGAGACCAGGAGGTTGAGGCTGCTGTGAGCCTTGATCGTGCCACTGCCCTCCAGCCTGGGCAACAGAGCAAGACCCCATCTCGAAATAATATGGCCAGGTGCAGTGGCTCATGCCTATAATCCTAGCACTTTGGGAGGTTGAGGCGGGGGTATCGCTTGAGCTCAGGAGTTCAAGACCAACCTGGGCAACATGGCAAAACCCCATCTCTACCAAAACAATTAGCTGGGCTCGATGTGTCCCTCCTGTGGTCCCAGCTACTCGGGAGGCTGAGGTGGGAGGACCACTCAAGCCTGGGAGGTAGAGGTTGCAGTGAGCTGAGATCACACCGCTGCGTACCACTGCCCTCCAGCCTGGATGACAGAGACCGACCCCATCTCAAAAAAAAAAAAAAGAAAACCAGGCCAGGCACGGTGGCTCACGACTGTAATCCCAGCACTTTGGGAGGCCGAGGTGGGTGGATCACCTGAGGTCAGGAGTTCCAGACCAGCCTGGCCAACATGGTGAAACCCTGTTTCTACTAAAAATACAAAAAATTGGCTAGGTGTGGTGGTGGGCACCTGTAATCCCAGCTGCTCACGAGGCTGAGGCAGGAGAATCGCTTGAACCGGGGAGGCAGAGGTTGCAGTGAGCTGAGACTGCATCGCTGCACTCCAGCCTGGGTGATGGAGAGAGACTGTCTCAAGAAAAAAGAGAAACTGGTTTGGAAAGATAACCCAGACTGCAGCCCGGTGTGGGAAAGGTGGCTTTCACTTTTAGCATTGAGTCCACCTGGCAGAGAACTTGCAGTTCTTGGGTAAGCTGTTTACACAACGTGCCACCTCCCCAGGAAGGCTCCCCCTTGCAGCCAGGGGACATCTCTTCCTAAGATTCTCCAGGCTCCCTTGCTTTCAGGAGCTTCGCCAGAACGCCTCCTGGGGGTATTGACATTGGGCCCTACTGGAACCTTCCTGAATGATCGGGTGAGCTGGGCATTATTACGTCTGCTTCAGGGATGAGGAAACCAAGGCCCAGAGAGGTTCTGTAGTCCAAAGTCACAGAGTTGGTCAGTAGAGGAGCCAGGAGAGGAACTAGCTTGTCTGAGCCCGGGTCTGTCCACGCCCTTCCGTACCTCAGTCCCAGCTGAACCTAAACCAGCTTAATACAAACCACCTAAACCTAAGCCAGCTGAATACAAACCACCTAGACCTAAGCCAGCTGAATACAAACCACCTAGACCTAAGCCAGCTGCTCCTGCACTTTGCCTCACCTCCCCTCAAGTGTGAGTGCCAGGGACCGGGCGTGTCTCATCCCAGCTGCCCTTGCCCGCCGCTCACCCACCTCGTGGCTGTGGATGCGGCCCTCCAGGTCCTCCAGGGGTGTGGTGCGGCTCAGCGGGGCCCGTGCCCAGGCCAGCACCTGCCTCTCTATCTGCCCCAGGTCCCCATCCAGCCGGTTCATCTGTGTCAGGAGCTTCTGGGCCTGTGGGTTGACCGGGGCCGAGCCAGATGGAGCTGGGGACAGAGGTGCTGGTGAGGGACCAGGGCCTATCTCCTGACTGCCAGATGGGTGCCCCCCACCAGGTGCCCACAGAGGGTCCTGTGGGGGGTAGGTGGAGGGAATGGCCAGGGCCACCCCAGAGATGAAATCCCCAGAGTGGTGGTCCATAACCCAAGGCTACCCCTGCCCATCACAGACCCTCCAGATGTCGGAATCTACTCCCTCCAGCCCCACAGCCACCCCCTCCCCAGGCGCCCTGGATACCCTGTTGGCTAGGCCGAGACAGACTCCGCAGCGCTGGTCTTCAGGCTGCTCTGGACGGTGGCCAATTTCTGCTTCAGGGCCTGCAGCTCTGAGGCCAGCCTAGAACGAGGAGGAGATCGGAGAAGGACGTCCCCACTCTGCCTCTCTCCCTCCCCAGCCCCAGTAGACGCAGCTTCAGGTGAAGGCTGTCCTTTGAGCAGGGGTCTGCTTGCAGGCCATGGCCTTGCACGGTGCAGGGCAGGTCTGGTCTGCCCACAGCCTGTCCCTGAGTTTCTATCCCTAGACAGACCTACCGGGAGGCCCTGGCCACGGCTTCAGGGTCCGGGGCTGGGATGCAGAGGCAGGCGGCGGGGGGCACGCTTGGTCTCCCCCACCAGGGCCCTGCACAACCCAGGTGTGCGGGTCAGCGTTGTCCATCAGCTTATACCGCTCACCCCGCAGAAGCTGCACCTGGGGGGCACAGACGGGGAGCGGTTCCTGCAGGCTCAGGGGCAGGGGCTGGGGAGGGGGCCGAGGCCAGGACAGAGTAGGGACTGGGGACAGAGACAGGTGGGGGACAGCAGCTGAACAGGGACAGGAGTAGGGGTGGGGAGGTGCTGGGGTGGCGAAGGCAGGACAGGACTTGGAGAGGGAGGGTCTGGGTCAAGGGAAGGAGCAGGGCCAAAGCGGGCGCAGGGAGGCAGCTGGGGCTGAGCAGGGATGGGACTGGCCAGGGGGAGGGGCTGGGCTGGGTGGGGCTGGATGGCCACAGGGGTGCGGTGGGAGAGTTCGCACTTCTCCTGAGTCCCAGTCGCAGATGCTGTCCACGTGCAGGGGCTGCTGGGCGGGTATCTTCGCTGTGGCAGAGGGGCCACCTCCTGGCTTCGCCGCTGCAGGTCTTCAGTGGCCCTCTCGGTGACAGCCAACTGTTTTCTCCTCTACCTGCCGGGGTCCCAGGCAGTGGGGGACTCAGGCCAGGCTACATTGGAGTCTGGCCACCCCATACCCGTCCTTCAAAAGGACCAGGGACTGGTCTTCATAAAGGCAGGGGTCTCTAAGTCAGCAAAGTAAGAGGAGCTCCTCTCTGGGGACCTGGAACCTGGCATCTGCTAGTTGCAGGGAGTGGGACAGCACAGCACCACCCAGGCCTCTGAGCAGAGGCTAGAGGGGCCTCAGAGCTCTCCCAGGCTGCCCTTGTCCTGCTACAAATGAGGAAACTGATGTCCAGAGATGGGAGGGGCTTGCTGGTACCTGGTCAGCCTTCTGCTAGAGCAGACCCCCGTGAGCGCCCAGGCCAGGGCTTGGGACAGGACTAGGTACTGAGGCAGAAGGGGCGAGGCCCAGAAAGATGGATAGACCCAATTCCCAGACGTGGGGGTGCACATGGCCTGGCAGGATTGTCTCACCTCCAGCTGTCGCAGCAGCTCTGATGGGGCGCTAGGGGGGGCCCCCAGGTGCAGGGCTGTACTTGGCATCCAAGTTGGAGTTGAGCTTTGCCAGGGTCTGGCTGACCGAGTCGGCCTCTTCCTGGAACTGAGGTCGCTGGGTGGTCAAGGGCAGATTCTGGGGCAACCTGCTGCCCACTGACCCCACAAACCAGCTGAACCTAAACCAGCTAAACCTAAACCAGCTAAACACAAACCAGCTAAACCTAAACCAGCTAAACCTAAACCAGCTAAACACAAACCAGTAAACCTAAACCAGCTAAACCTAAACCAGCTAAACCTAAACCAGCTAAACCTAAACCAGCTAACCACAAACCAGCTAAACCTAAACCAGCTAAACCTAAACCAGCTAACCACAAACCAGCTAAACACAAACCAGCTAAACCTAAACCAGCTAAACCACAAACCAGCTAAACCCAAACCAGCTAAACCTAAACCAGCTAACCACAAACCAGCTAAACACAAACCAGCTAAACCTAAACCAGCTAACCACAAACCAGCTAAACACAAACCAACTAAACCTAAACCAGCTAAACACAAACCAGCTAACCACAAACCAGCTAAACCTAAACCAGCTAACCACAAACCAGCTAAACCTAAACCAGCTAACCACAAACCAGCTAAACACAAACCAGCTAAACCTAAACCAGCTAAACCTAAACCAGCTAAACACAAACCAGCTAAACACAAACCAGCTAAACCTAAACCAGCTAAACACAAACCAGTAAACCTAAACCAGCTAAACACAAACCAGCTAAACACAAACCAACTAAACCTAAATGGTAAACACAAACCAGCTAACCACAAACCAGCTAAACCTAAACCAGCTAAACACAAACCAGCTAAACCTAAACCAGCTAACCACAAACCAGCTAAACCTAAACCAGCTAAACACAAACCAGCTAAACACAAACCAACTAAACCTAAACCAGCTAAACACAAAACCAGCTAAACCTAAACCAGCTAAACCTAAACCAGCTAAAACTAAAGCAGCTTAACCTAAAGCATCACTTTCCCCTATTCTGGTCGGTCTTTTTTTCCTACCCAGGAACACTGGGCCTTTGTCCTTCCTGCACAAATGAAGGGCACCCCCACTTGCCGCCCCTCCAGCACCTGACGTCTTTCTTGCTGGGAGGAGGGTATGGGGGGCTGCACTTGCCCCAGCCCTGGGGAAGAAGCTGGGAATGTGCTCTAGGGAAACATCCCAGGTGCTTTTACAGAATTATCGTCAATGCGTGTGATCACAACTTGTGGTTCTATAGGAAAAGGTATGAAACATCACCTGCCTCCAAATCCCAGTTGTATATTATATCAGGATTTCTCAAGCCCTTTTTTCATTACAGTTCTCCTAAAGAGCCTTTTCAGACATCTTAATTTCTCCCACCCCATCTCGTAAGTTTTTATTTATTTTTATTTTTATATTTTTGAAAAATAGAGACGGGGTTTCACCATGTTGGCCAGGCTAGTCTTGAACTCCTGACCTCAGGTGATCCACCTGCCTCGGCCTCCCAAAGTGTTCGGATTACAGGTGTGAGCCACTGTGCCCAGCCTATTTATTTATTTTTATAGAGATTTATTTATTTGTATAGAGACAGGGTCTTGCTATGTTTCCCAGGCTGGTCTGGAACTACTGGGCTCAAGCAATTCTCCTGGCTCGGCCTCCCAAAGCGCTGGGATTACAGGTAGGAGCCACCACACCTGGCCCCCATGACATTTAATACCGCGGATATGCTATATCCAGCTTAGGTACTGTATGTGACTCTTTACTTCATGCATAAAGAGAGTTAAGATATTTTTCTGCCCTTAAGAACCAATTTTCACCCCCCCTGGGGGATGGCTTCACCCTGTTAGAATGTACCCATGCCTTCACTTTCCCTCTGGGACCCAGTGGCAACCACACAGCTCTATTTTATTTTATTTTTGAGACGGAGTCTCTCTCTGTCGCCCAGGCTGGAGTGCAGTGGCCCAACCTCAGCTCACTGCAACCTCCACCTTCTGGGTTCAAGCGATTCTCCTGCCTCAGCCTCCTGAGTAGCTGGGTCTACAGGTACGCGCCACCAAAAATTACACCAAGTCTGGGTAATTTTCGTATTTTTAGTAGAGATGGGGTTTCACCATGCTGGCCAGGCTGATCTCGAACTCCTGACCTCAAGTGATCCGCCAGTCTTGGCCTCCCAAAGTGTTGGGATTACAGGCGTGAGCCACGGTGCCCTGCCAGCTCTATCTAGTTTAGAGGTGCGGTGCCTCTCCCATGGCAGGTGTGCTGTGGGACCTCCTGCCCCTGGTGCCCGCCCCTGCCCCCCTGCCGCCTGCCCGAGGGCTCACCCGGCGGTAGTCCTCCACGTGCTGCAGCTGGGCCTCCTGGCAGATGCACAGGTTCAGGAAGTTCTGCCACTCCATCTTCAGGGCCTCCTGGTGGGCCTGGGGACCGCAGCACGGAGCCCTCGGACCACGCTCCTCCCCGCTCCATCCCACCTTCCCTCCTTCCCCCGCCACTCGTCCCTTCTCACTTCGCCCTGCCCGCAGCGCACCTGGATGGGCCCCACCGCCGGGTGCCGCAGCGCCACCATGCGCTCGCCGTCGTCCTCCAGCTGGTTCACGCTCTGCTCCTGGCTCAGCAGCTCATACTGCTTAAAGTGCTGGGGGCGGGTCCGGTGGGGGAGAGGCGGTGAGGACCAGGAAGGCCATGGCCGCCCCCACCCGGCCCCAACCTCTCCCCGCCGACCTCGTACTCCCGCCGCACGCCCGCGGGGTCGGCCATGAGGTCGCTCCAGTCCTGCTGCAGGATGCGGCGCTGCTGCTCCCCCCAGGGCGCTCAGCTGCCTCGTGCAGCCCTGCAGGTGCGTGTACAGGCTGCCCAGGCTCTGCCCGCGCCACGACGCTGCCTTCTGTGCTCAGGACCCGCCGCCAGCCGCAGGGTGGGGAGAAAGGGAGGGGGCAAACGGCGCCATCGGGCGGCGCTCAGGGACGCTGGCCCCATGTGCAGGGTCCGGGCAGGCCACCCGCGCCCACCCACAGCCACCCAGTACGGCCCTCCCTCCTGCTCACCAGTAGGTCTCGGTATTGGCTCCGGATGGTGGCTGCGTCCTGCCTCGACCAAGGGGAGAAACAGGCCCGTGAGAGACGGGGTGCAGGGAGACAGCACCTACGATCTGGGCCAGCCATACCCACCCACCCCTATGCCCAGGGCCCAGCCCATCTAGCTCCGGCTCTGAATGGGGAAACGGGCTGGGGCTGGGCTGGGATGTGACATCCGGGAGGGCTCACCCACCGGCCCCACGAGGCTCCGCAGCTGCTGCCCATAGGCCTCGATCTCCTTCTGCAGGATATTGTGCTCTGCAATCTGCTGCTCCAGCTCTGCTATGCCCGGCCCGTACTGGCCCGTGAAGACCTGCTTCTGCAAGAGAGACCGTGGCTTAGTCCCCACAGGACCGAGGTGGGGAGCCAGAACCCCACAGGCCTCGCACCCGGAGAAGTGGACTTGGTCATTTGGGCAGAGGGTGGACGAGCCTGGGAGCAGCCCGGGTGCATGCCCTGTTCATCCAGGGGCACTGCCATTCTGGAGTAGCCCCTGAATCCCACTGGTTCCCAGACGCTGGGCTCAGGCTCTGAGAAGTCTCCCAGCTCCATCCTTCCTTGTCTGTGACCCAGCCTCAGTGCTTCCTGCCTGGACACCTCCAGCCAAGCTCTGGGGCCCTGCTTCACCCAGGCCCCTCTCCACTGCCCCTCTGTTGTCATCATGACACCCCTTCTGTGTGGCACCAAAGCACAACTCCTCACCCAGGGATCAGAATTCTCCATGACCTGGCTCTGCCCACCTCCCCACAAATCCCCACTTCCTGTCGAACCCCAGGCTTCCTCCGGGCAGGAGCCTTTTGCTCCTTCCTTCTGGAATGTCCTCTCCTCACTACTTCACTCTGACCCACCTGAGCCCTTTCACCCCTCTGAGGTCTCTTCATGTGCCTTCTCCTGCAGGAAGTCTTCCCTGACTGCACTGTCTGCTCTGCTGTCTCCCTGCCCGGACCCCTGAGCCACCCAGGTTCAAGCCTGCAGTCAGGTCCTGGATTAAATGCAGTTCCGGATCGCCCTCTGATCACACAGGGGTGTGACTTTGAGCTCCTGACCTGTTTCTGCTCCAGCACCCGTGCCCAGTCGACCCTGGGTCCCACATTGGGGGGCAGCACCATCTTCTCGTACAGGGCTCGGTACTCCGCACACTCTTGGGTCACCCGCTCATGCAGCTGCTTGATGCTGTCAAGAAGGTGGCCGGCAGGTCAGCGCTGGGCCAGGGTCTTCCCCGGGGACCCCCAGCCCTGCCGCAGCCCCACTCACTCCTTCTCGATCTCCTCGGCCTGCGGGTGCTTGAGCCGCCGGGCCTTGTCCACGTCCAGGAAGAGGTCCTTGAGCAGCACCTCGGCCTCCTTCAGGCTGCGGCCCGTCTCCTGCTGGTGCTGCAGGGCCTGGCTCTGCTCGCTGTTCACCCGGTCCTGTGGGCAGGGGGTGGGCAGACTCGCCAGGGCCCCGAGCCCCCACACCCCTGCTGCCCCCTCACTGTGGGCCTGAGCCCCACCTTTGGGACCCCAGCTATGCTGGCCAACCTCGAGGTCCATGCCAGCCGCAGGGTCAGGCCCAGGGCATCCATGGAGCAGGTGACAAGGACACAGGGGAGCCCAACAAAGAGGGAAGCCGAGCCCTCTCTCCACTGTGTGTTAGGGGACGGGTGGTGCAGGACAAAGTGTTGCCTGTCCCATCTTCACCATCACCAGGGGCCACTCAGGGAGTGCCAGGCTTGATGATGGGCCTCCCATGCCACCCAGCGTGCCCACGGCCTGCCACCTGCCGTCTGGCCTCACCTGCTGCAGCCTCTTCTGCGTCTCCAGGATGTCCCGCTCCACCTGGTCGGCATTGGCTTGCATGCGGGAGATGAGCAGGGCCAGCTCCTGGGTGGTAGCCCTGGTGGGTGGAGGGCACAGCAGGCAGCTGGGTGGAAGAGGCCCCTCTGTGCCCCACCCAGGTGGCGTCTGCTGCCCCCTCCCTCCACCCCATCCTGCCCCACAGCCCAGCTTACTGCCCAGACTCTGGGGTCTCTCTCTCTCTGCAGGAGGCTCTGTGAGCTAGCTCTGGGGTTGGGGGTGTTAGCACTGCCCCCCCCCAAATAAGTGTTCAAAAGGTGAGGGTCCCAGGTGTGTGTGGCGCTGGGGAGCAGGTGGCCGCGGTGTCCCAGCCTCAGCCAGCTATGCTGGCAGTGAGTTCCCGACCCCACCCAGCTGCCTGCCACTTCCCTCCCTGACCCAGTGAATCACCGCCTCAACCAGCCTCGCTGGGCCCTGGGGAGGGGCAGTTGGGCTGGCTGGGGCAGGGGAGCAGCAGCAAGGCCCCCACCCCCCACCTCTGCCCACTCCAGCCCTGTGTCCTCCCACACCTCCTCCACCCGGGGGCTTTGCCAGAGTGCAGGCCTCAGCAGTGGTCTAGAGGAGCCCTACACTGTCGGAGTGGGGATGGGGGCAGGTGCCAGAGACTGCTGGGCACCCTAACATTCTCCAGAGTTGAGGGTTCAAAGCCCAGATTGGGCCCTGACTTGCTCTGGGTCACAGGATCAGGGAAGCCTGGCGTCCACCCCAGAGCTTGCTCCGCGCACTCCCCCTGCAGCCTCCATAGAGCGCCAGCTGTGTGCTTGCACCCACTCTGGAGGTCACACGGTCAAGCAGACCTAAAAGACAGCAGAGTGGTCCAAGCCTCAAGAGCATAGCGCCTTATGGGGATCATCATCCTGAAGCAGGGGAAGCCTTCACTGAACTGGGTCAAAGGATGGGCCTCCCAGGCAAAGGGGCAGTGCTGGTGAAGGCACAGTAGTCTGGAAGAACTCTATGGCCAAGACAGCCTGGTTTCATCTTTCTCCATAGTTAATGCTGTGTGACCTTGGGCAAGTTACTCAACCTCTCTGTGCCTGAGATTCCTCACTTGAAAGCAGGATTTTGATAATAATAATCTCTATCCCTAAAGGCTATTGTGAGCATAATTATATTTATCCATTTTGAAACACCCAGTGCAGGCCTGGTGCAGGGTAGGCACCCAGTACATGTTAGTTTTTATTCCACTAGAGGACTGGTGCCTTGAAGGCAGGGGCCCTGTCAGTTCTGTCTACGGCGACATCTCCAGTGCCTAGAACAGTCCTGGCCTGTAGTAAGTGTTCAGTAAGTTCATGTCAAACGAGTGGATCGCACCTGAGATGAGGGAGGTGCAACCAGAGCCAGCAGGGCCTGAGGACCAAGCTGCCCCAGGCAGTTAACGCACTGCCCGGGAGCCTGCCCGGACAGTGGGAGCTGCAGGCACTGGCCCTGGGCGCCGGTGCTCAGGTCCCGCCTCCTGGGACGGCTGTTCCCCGCTGGGAGCTGCACACTCCACCCTGGGTGGGGCTCAGGCGCCCCAGGGAGGACAGGTCACTCAGTGAGAGTGTTAGCCGAGAGTCTTAACCACTGTCTTTCCCGTCAGCCCAGACACCCAGCCTCGGTATCTGTTGGTGCCTTGATCCCTATCGGGGTAATGGGCGCCCCCGACTCCCACACCAGCCTTTCATCCCTGTGCTTATCTCGACACCCTGGACCCAGGCGGGCTGCCGCTGCCTCTGCAGACCAGCTGAAGCCAGTGAGTGGGAAGAACACCGCCCAATCCGTCCTCAGAGAGCCATGGCTGGGCCCCAGAGAGCCGGGGGCTCCCAGGGAGGCCCAGTGCCCCTGCCCCTGCACCCACGGGGAGAGGGAGCCCCAGACAGGGTCTTGCTCTGTCACCCAGGCTAGAGTGCAGCGAAGTGATCACGGCTCCCTGCAGCTTCGACTTCCCGGCTCAAGTGATCCTTTCACCTCAGCCTCCCAAGTAGCTGGGACTACAGGCATGCACCACCACATCCAGATAATTTTTGTATGTTTTATAGAGACGGGGTTTCGTCATGTTGCCCAGGCTGGTCTCGAACTCCTGGGCTCAAGTGATCCACCCACCTTGGCCTCCCAAAGTGGCAAGATTACAGACGTGAGCCATGGCACCAGGCTTTTTTGTTTGTTTGTTTTTTAAAGACAGAGTCTCACTGTCGGGAGTGCAGTGGTGTGATCATGGCTCACTGCAGCCTCAAACTCCTGGGCTCAAGCAATAGGCACGCGCCACCATGCCTGGCTATTTTTAATTTCAATTTTTTTTTTGGTAGAAACAAGATCTCCCTATGTTGCCCAGGCTGGTCTCGAACTCCTGGGCTCAAGGAATCCTCCCGAGTTGGCCTCCCGAAGTTTGGGGATTCTAGGTGTGAGCCGTGGTGACCAACCATGAACCCCCAACTCTTCAACACAACAAGAACTCGGGAAGGCTGCGGCTTAGGCAGAAGGCAGTGCAGCCTCTGTGTCCCTACCCCAGGGCCCCACCCCACCCCCCTCAGTCCTCATGCCCTGCACCTAGGCCCCAGGGGTCATCCCAGCCAAGTAGAGCCTTGGGGCAGAGCTGCAGTAAGGCAGCTGGGCTTTCCAGTGTCCCAGCCTCTGGCAGAGGAGGGCATCAGTGCAGGCTCCTGTCCAGCACTTCCCTGCTGAGTGGCCTCATTCTGTGGCCCGCAGGCCCTTCTAGAGAATGTGGGAAGCCCCAGGCCATCCCCCCACCTCCTGCCAGGGCTGGAGTTCGGCCTGGGCCTGTGGCTCCTGAGGCAAGGAGGGAGAGAGTTCACTCCTGGGCCCTTTGGCCTCAGGACACCAAATGCCAGCACGGGGCTGGTCCTGGGCTCTGGGCTGCCGCCTCCAGGTGGCTCAAGGACCTGGGCCTGGCACCACCCCCACCCCAGCTCCCTGGCTCCCCCATCCCCCAGCCCTGCTCACCGGCTGTGCTTGCTGGGGGAGCCTTTAGGGGACCCCTTGGCTGGGGAGCCCTTGGGGACCCCTTCCCCCTGGGAGCCTTTGCTCAGCCCCTTGAACATGGTCGTAAAGGCAGGCGCTGGCTCAGGCTGGGCTCGGCTGGCGAAGGCGGGCGGGAGGGCAGGTGAGAGGCAGCGGGCGTCCTTGCTGGCTGGTCAGCTAAGTCTGGCGAGGTGGGGCGGCTGGGCACCGGGGAAGGGAGTTTCTGGGAGGCCCCTCCCTGCAGGTGAGGCAGCGGGTGGCCGGGCCCCAGGCCTGCCGCGCATGCACCTACAGCGGCTGCACTCATGCCCGCTCCTGCACAACCAGTCTGGGAGGAAAGGGCACAGCCCAGAGGGCGGGGCCGAGCCTGCCTGACTCCCACAGAAGGTTTGGACTTGTTACACCCACATGCCCCGGGGAGCGCGGCGGTGGTCACACCCAGATGGGGGAAGGAGCTGGGCCAGGACAGATGAGGCTGGAGACAGACGCGCGCATGCAGGCGCAGGCTCAGCGGAGAGGCCCCAGCCCCGGAGCGCAGGGTGAATCAACACCGCCAGGCAGCTCAGAGGCCCCGCTACCGGGCAGGCCCCCACCCCCAGCTCTCGATCCCCCAGGAGAGGAGGGGCTGTCCTGCCAGCCCAGGGCCTGGCTGTCTGTTCTCCACCGACGTGACGGGCAGCCAGGGGACATTCACTCCAGAGAACTGGCACGAGGTCTTTATTTTTTTTTTTTTTTTTTTTTTTGAGACAAAGTCTCGCTCGTCACCCAGGCTGCAGTACAATGTCACGATCTTGACCTTGGCTCCCTGCAACCTCCACCTCCCAGCTTCAAGCTATTATTCTGCCTCAGCCTCCCTAGCAGCTGGGATTACAGGGCCCACTTTACAAAGCCTGCACAGGGCAGCACCTCCCCCGCCCTGTCTTTCTGGCTGGCTCTATGCAGGGCTCTGTGCGCCATCTGTGCCGGGTTCGGAGCCTGATGCAGTAGGATGAGCGTCACTGGGATCCTCAGGCCAGCTCCAGAGAGGCGGAGACACCTGCTGCACGCCCTCCCGCAGGGCTGGTTCAGTGTCGCTAAGCCTAGGCTCTGGCTGAGGCCGGAACGCCCACTGCACTTGGCTTTCCCAACTTTCTCTCTCCCCTCACCAGGAATGGCTCCTGGTGGCTTTTTTTTTTTTTGAGACGGAGTCTTGCACCATCGCCCAGGCTGGAGTATAGTGACGCAATCTCAGCTCACTGAAGCCTCCACCTCCTGGGTTCAAGCGATTCTCCTGCTTCAGCTTCTTGAGTAGCTGGGATTACAGGCCCACCACCACGCCCGGTTAATTTTTGTATTTTTAGTAGAGATGGGGTTCCACCATGTTGGCCAGGCTGGTCTTGAACTCCTGACTTCAAGTGATCCACCCTCCTCAGCCTCCCAAAGTGCTGGGATTACAGGCATGAGCCACTGAGCCAGGCTGCTTCACCTTTGAGTTTGATCCTTCCCTGGGAGGTGACAGTCATTGGAAGTGGGGCCCCAAGGAGAGGTGTCCACACTCCAGCCCGGGAGCAGCCAGGGGAGGCCCCTGAGCTGTGCAGGGGGAGGGCGGCCAGGCTGAGGTCTGGAACACTCCAGCTTCCAGATTCATCCCTCTCAGGCAGAATCCCTCCTGGAAGGAAATGAGCACTGCAGGGGGCCCTCACACGCCCCAGAGATTAAGGACTAACTGATTCACTGCAAGAAAAACAAGAGCTGACTTCCTGGCGTGACCTTCTCATGCCGGATCAAATCAGGCCCGGCTGCTCTAATGAGGGTTGCTGGGCGGCAGGCAGGAACATCCCGGGACCGGAGGGGAGCTGTCACTGTGAATGCTTCTGTCGGATGGCAGCGATCCTGGCCCCAGGAGAGAACAGGAGAATGGACAGGGACACAGAGGGGGGCATGGCTGTCTGTGCTTCACCTCTGGCATCACACTTTGGAGAGAGAGGAGTCCTTTATCTAAAAGGCCAAGATGGGCTGACTGCCTGGATCAAGCCCCTCAGCGTCACTTTCGGCAGCCACAAAGCCTGCTGTGTGTGGCGTAGTGCATTTGAATGTGCCCGGACTGAAGTGAGATGTGGTCTATGTGCAAAATTCACACCAGATTTCCAAGACGTACTATGGAAATATAATATAAAATATCTCACTAATTTTTTTGTGTGTGGGGGACGAGTCTTACTCTGTTACCCAGGCTGGAGTGCAATGGCACGATCTCGGCTCACTGCAACCTCCGGCTTCTGGATTCCAGTGATTCTCCTGTCTCAGCCTCCTGAGTAGCTGAGATTACAGGTGTCCACCACCACACCCGGCTGGTCTCAAACTTCTGACCCCAAATGATCTGCCCACCTTGGCCTCTCAAAGTGCTAGGATTACAGGCGTGAGCCACCGAACCTGGGGTAGCATCGCATTAATTTTTGTATTGATTACATATTGAAATATTTTGGATATATTGAATTAAATGAAACGTATTAAAAAATTTTTTTTTTTGAGATGGAGTCTCTGTGTCCCAGGCTCGAGTGCAGTGGCACAATCTCGGCCCACTGCAACTCTCCAGCTCCCAGGTTCAAGTGATTTTCCTACCTCAGCCTCCCGAGTAGCTGAGATTACAGGTGTATTTTAAATTTTGACCTGTTGTTTTTTACTCTTTAAAACGTGGCTGCTAGAGAAATCTAGAAGAAATCTAAAGTGACAGATGAGGCTTGCACTTGGGATGCATCAGGATTTCCTTGAACAGCTCTGGCCTGGAGGTTGGATAGGGTGCCCCAACCTTCAGCCCTCCTAAGTCCTGGCCTCTGCCAGGTCTCTTTGCTTGCAGTTAAATTTTTTTTTTTTTTTTTTTTTGGCCAGACATGGTGCTTCACGCTTGTAATCCCAGCAGTTTTGGAGGCCGAGGAGGGCGGATCACTTGAGGTCAGGAGCTCGAGACCAGTCTGGCCAACATAGTGAAACCCCATCTCTACTAAAACTACAAAAATTAGCCAGGCGTGGTGGTGGGCGCCTGTAATCCCAGCTACTCAGGAGGCTGAGGCAGAATAATCACTTGAAGCCAGAAGGTGGAAGGTGCAGTGAGCTGAGATCAGGCCACTGTCTTCCAGCCTGGGCGACAGAGCGAGACTACATTTCAGTAAAAAAAATGTTTTTTAAAGCCGTGTATACAAAGATAGCATGTCCCCACTTTGAAGGGCCCGGTGAGTCCTTCCCCCTCGCCTGGCCCCGCTTGCTCCTTGGTGGATTGAGAGGTTAGAGATGAAAGGGTCCCTGGGGCTGCTCCAGCCTCCGCCAGCCACGACTTTGCATGGCAGCTTACTCACTCCTTGCGCCTGGAGCTCCACACTGATGTGGGCAGCTGGCAGCTCACCCGGCCTGGGACCCGAGCAAGAGGCCTGATCAGACCAAAAACAGTGAGACTCCCAGCTCCAAGGCTGCCAGTGACGGCTGAGCACATGTGCAGCCTGGCCACGGGGTGGCCACTGGCAAGTGTGTCAGCGGTTAAGCCCTGTGGTGCCCATTCTCCTCCAGCTCTGGGGCTCCTGTGCGGAGGCATGCTTCTCCTGGCCGAGGCAGATGGTGGTAATTGCCTTTGCCCCGGGAGCGGTAAACTGCCAGGCTCCCATGTGTTCCTGATGAGGCGAGGCTTTGCTGTCTCAGGAAATTGCCCTGTTTGTACAAAACCTCTGCTGCCAGACCCTTGGACCCAAGCTGAGTGATGACCTCTTCCCTTCACTCCCTTGGCCGGCTGAGCAGAGCAGAGAGCACCCTCCTCCAGCTGGGCCTAGAGGAGCACAGTCTGGAGGGCTGGGGGTTCAAGGGAGCAGCCTGTTTCCATTGTCTGCAGGTACAGGGGTGGGGGCAGAGGCTGTGGTCCAGGAATTCTGCAGGGCCCTCTCAAGGGAGCTCTTTTGGCTGTGAGTCTGCCTAGCAAGTCTGATAAAAAGAAATGAAATGCCAAGGTCGGCCTAGAGAGAAGCAAAAGGTGGCACAGCTTGCCCAACCAGAACAGTGCGGAGGAACAGGTGCCAGTGATTCCTTAGGGACTTCAGAGGAGGCAACTACAGAAACTCCAAAACACGGAAAACAACCAAACCCTGTGTGCATTAAGAGAGCAGGCAGGATTCCCCACACTAAACGGCAAGAGAGAGAACACAGAGGGAGCCCCTGGAATCCTCAAAACCAAGGCTGCCTTGGGGTATCTGTCCTTCCCTCTGAACCATCATCCCCTCTCCCTGGGAGAAAGGGGACCCACAGCACCAGCCCCAGTTCAGCTGCAGGACCGGCCCTGGTGCAGCCCACTCCTTAGCCCCTGCAGCCACCTTGCACATGCGCCATCCCCCAATGCCAGAAGTCTGCAGCCCAGCCAATCTTACTCAGGGACTGGTAGGCCGAAGGGCTCTGGGTCTCTATGCCATCTTTAAGATAATAGCTGTCTGGCTGGGCGCGGTGGCTCACACCTGTAATCCCAGCACTTTGGGAGGCTAAGGCAGGTGGATCACCTGAGGTCAGGAGTTTGAGATCAGCCTGACCAACATGAAGAAACCCCATCTCTATTAAAAATACAAAATTAGGTCAGGTGCGGTGGCTCACGCCTGTAATCCTAGCACTTTGGGAGGCTGAGATGAGTGGATCACTTGAGGTCAGGAGATCCAGACCAGCCTGACCAACATGGTGAAACCCCATCTCTACTAAAAAAATACAAACTTAGCTGGGCGTGGTGGCGCACACCTATAATCCCAGCTACTTGGGAGGCTGAGGCAGGAGAATTGCTTGAACCTGGGAGGCGGAGATTGCAGTGAGCTGAGATCATGCCATTGCAGTCCAGCCTGGGCAACAAGAGTGAAACCTTGTCTCAGAAAAAAAAAAAAAATACCTCTAGTGGACGCTTGTAGAGCCCCTCGCTCTGTGCCAGACCGTGCTTAGAGCAGCAGGCAGACCCAGAGGACAGGGCCTATCCACTGTGTGCAACCCGCATAGGCTGCCACCCCAGCTGGCCCTGGGCGGTGCCCCCCAACCACGGCCCCTCCCAGGCCCTGCTCCCGTGTCTCCAACATTTAACAGAACAACAGGTTGGATTCTTCCAGTTGGTGTTGTCAGGATGCAGGCAGTTTCCAATTTATTCTCTTTGCTTTGGAACATCGATAAATTTTACAGCTAAATCTGGTTTCCATCTCCTCTGTAGCAACAAGTATCTCCAAACAAAAAATTAGAACCAACATATTTTTGCTATCTTTGGATATTTTCCTAGACCTCTAAATGTTCCAAGCTTTTCAAGGCTGCAGACAGAATTGTGCTGTTTAGAAGTCTGTGATCAATTAGTTTTTTTGTGTGTGACTAATGATACCTTATATGTGAAAAATTAGCATTGCCACAGTGATGACAGTGAACAGAGCGCAGTCCCATCCTCAAAGCCCCTGGCGTCAGCCTTCCGCTCCTAGGGGAGTGAAGCCACTGCCTTGGCTTCTGGTAGGGAAGTCCAGCTCTGGCCCAGGGCCTCTGTGGGTTGAGGGTGCCCTGTCATCACAAGCTGTCACCTCGTGGTCGCGGTGAAAGGCTCAGGTTGCCATCAGGGGAAGGAGCGAGAACCAAGCCCGGCACTGTTTCATTTCCAATAGGGAATCCAAGAATTCTTACTGATTTAACGTAAAACCAGAGAGGAGACAGCACATCCAGGCAATGTTTGAGAAGAGAGGAACAGGCCAGGAAGAGCCCCACCCTCACCCAACAGGCCTGAGAACAGAAACCATGATCACCTAGGCTGGGCACAGTGGCTCACGCCTGCAGTCCCAGCACTTTGGGAGGCCGAGACGGGCGGATCATGAGGTCAGGCGTTTGAGACCAGCCTGGCCAACATAGTGAAACCTCGTCTGCTAAAAATACAAAAAATTAGCTGGCCATGGTGGCGGTCACCTGCAATCCCAACTACTTGGGAACAGAGGCAAGAGAATTGCTTGAACCTGGGAGGCCGAGGTTGCAGCGAGCTGAGATTGAGCCACTGTACTTCAGCCTGGGTGACTGAGCGAGACTCTGTCTCTAAATAAATAAATAAAAGTATAAGGAGACTGAATGCAGCTCTCTTCATCCTCTCTTGATGTTGGAGACAGAAGCCTCTTCCAGGGTCAGAGCTTGCTGACAGCACCAGAGTCCATCCTGGAGGAGGAACCAGAGCCAGCACAACACGGGAACTCCCCTTGGAACAGACCCATTCCCAGCCCCGGGTCCTGATCTGCATGTCCTGCTCCGTGGGAAGGCAGGACTGTGTGACCTCCGAAGTGCTTTCTGTGAAAACCACCACAGAACATCGTGCGAGGCTCGGGACAGTGAGGGCCTGACTTGAAACCTGCTTCCATCAGAGGCAGAGCGGCTTCCCGGGCCTGAGGACTGGAGGGGGTCCTGTGTCTGGCACTCTGTCCCCCACGACACAGCCTGCTTAATGTCCAGGGGTCCCACGTGAAGGGATGTGCGAGCTCGCTGGAGACCTCGGCCCTGCCAGATCTGTCTTCTTATGTAAACACCTGCTTTTAATACTAAACAGCATCATTGGCCAATAACAGCCAATGCTGCTCAGAGTGCCTGGCAGGAGCACTGGGGGGGGGAATGGAATTTGTAGTGTGGCCGAGAGACAAAGCATTAGGCAACCCGAGAAGGAAAAGGTGTAGTTGGGATTTGTCTCCATCTCTAGTTTATGGGCCCTGGATCCCCATGAGGCCTGTACTCTAGAATAGAAGGGGCTGGGAGGCCTGTGGGCAGGACAAAGGGATACCTTCTAGGAGGATGAGGGCGTTCCCCCTGCCTGTCCCCCCTATGATGCCTGCAAGCAATGGTACCAGGCAGGCCTGAGACTGCCACATGGCCCGGCCTGGAGTCGGGTTCTTGGAGCTGGAGGACAGGGCAGCTGTCAGTGCAGAGACGAGACAAGGAAGGTGCAGAATCTTGGCCTATGGCCCTAGGAGGAGGGTGAGGACATGGATGAAGCCCCCCCACAGCTCCCAAACCTGTGGTCCCTTAGCCCCCAGGGACACTGACCTGATCAAAACCCAGGACCTCAACCTAAGACCAATCATCTGTACTTTATATATTTTTCTTTACAAACATTTTTTTGGTAGGTACGAAGGTCTTGCCATGTTGGTCAGGCTGGTCTCGAACTTCCAGCTTCAAGTGATCTGCCTGCCTCAGCCTCCCAAAGTGCTGGGATTATAGGTGTGAGCCACTGTGTCTAGCCTATCTGTCCTATATTTTCAGAGGGAGGGAGCGGGTGAGGATAGTCCTAAATTTATATGGCCTAGATGATGAAACCTTCAATTAAAAAAAAATCTTCCTGAGGCTCTCAGACCCAAAACAAACCCCAGGGCCTCAGAGCCCCCCTGCGAGCACCTAGAGGTTCGTTGCCACCACCCAGTTCTAAGAAGTCTGATTTGGGTCTCACCATCCTTTGTGCTCCTAACCCTCCCTCCCTGCAACTTACTAGGAAAACAAGAGGCACAGCCAAGCCCACAGTGGCATGCTAAAACCACCTTTACAAGAATGCTAACAGTGAGATTATTACAGTGAAAAAGATCTGACCTAACCCACTCCACCTAACCCACTCCATCTTGCTTCTCACCTCCAAGCTGTCCTTGGTCATTCCTGGGAATAAGCCGAACTAACTTTGGGAGAAGCATAAAGTTTAACTGTTTAACTTTGAAACAAAGATGGTAACAGCACTTTCTGGAAATAAACCCCCTTCTCGCCTGGGGACCAGACTGCCTCTGTAGGACTAACAAATGAGCCACAAGACTGGAAATGATGGCTTAGGAGTCATGCAGCCAGAGGCCACAAGGTCCTGAACCTTCCCAGTTGCTCCTAGGGATGACATCGATGTGGTAAAACCCTAAGAATGGTGCTTGAGATATTTTTCAGACCCTGCACTCTACGGGTCAGCTGGCACCCACCACCTATCCAAACTGGCTCATCTGGTCTTGTGGCCCACACCCAGGAAACCGACTCAGCACAAGAAGACAGCTTCAACTCCCTATGACTTCATCTCCAACTTCTGATCTCCAATCAGGACTCCCCCACTTCCTGACCCCCTACCCACCAAATTATCCTTAAAATCCCCAGTCCCTGAATTTTCAGGGAGACCCACTTGAGTAATGATAACTCCAGTCTCCCATTTAGCCAGCTCTGTGTGAATTAGACTCTTTCTCTATTGCAATCCTCTGTCTCAATGAATCACCTCCTTCTGGGCAGCCGGCAAGGAACATCCTTGAGGGGTTACAGTGCCATCCTGAAACAATGCTCTCGGATTTTTTTTTAATGAATGAGAGGTTCTTACGTAGCCAGGTTGGCCTCGAACACGTAGCCTCGCCTCCTCAAGTGCCAGGACAACTGGCCTGAAAAATCTGGCGGCTCCTGCTCTCAGATTTTTAGCCAGTCAGCCTTTTCTTCAAGCTACTAGGTCTGCTCAAAACTGAAAACATCTAAGGAACATTTCCCGTGGCAGATTTTCTTTCCTATGGGACAGGTGAGTTTTGATTTCCAAAGGGAGTCATAAGTGTCAGGTACATGTTGAAATCACTTTTATTCCTTGCTTTCTTTCTTACATTGTTTTTGTGACTTCTATTATTGATGTTATAATGGAAGTGAAAAGGGATGACTAAGAAAAGGGGCCAAGGGGGATTAAAATGTAATGGCATCTGAAAATTGCAGATCGGGAACTCCTTAAAAATAGTGCCTCTAACATCTGTGTCTGGCATTGGCCACACCTCGCTGCCAGTAAGTCAGGTTACACTTTACCTCAGCGGCTTAACACTACCAGGCTCCCGGGGAGAGACTGGGGACGGATGTGAGGGAGGGCACGTAAGAAATGGCCACAGTCTCCATCATCTTTGCCTTTTAATATAAGATTTGGTTTCATCATTTCTGAATGTAACACATTTCTTCTAAAAATAGAGCTCTCTGCTTGTTCTGAAACTTCTTAGCGTTCACTGGGAGGTCAAGGGGAATAAGGCTGACCGTAATTCTGGGGTGACGTTGCCAGTTTCATGGTCATAGATAAACTTTTCAAGGGATCCTGGATGCTCACAGCAAGGATGAGTTCATTTCAAATCCACGGTACTGAAGAAGCAGGACAAAGCGTTTCAAGGCCCCAGCTGCGCCTGGTGTGGACTCCTAACGCACGACTGACCAAACAGGGCACCAGACAGCAGTGGCCCCTCTCCCAGGAGGTCCAGGAGACAGGGTGACCCCGCACGCATCTACCAGAAGACGACAGGGTGCTCTCCTAACACACTGGTTAAGAATGTAAGCATACGAACACGAGGTGTAGGAATGCAGGGCCGAAGGTGTAAACTCCTGCCCAGGGCCAATGCACACCTGGATTTAATATCATGGAACTTGCTGGGATTTTCTCACAATACAGACGAAGAGTCAGAGTCTCCCCTGCCCCTGAGAAGAGCCTGGTTAGCTCCTGAATCCAAAGATGCCCTTGATGTATCCAGTGAGGCCACTCTTGGTCTTCTGTTCCAGCTTGTCCTCAAGGGGTGGGGAAAGCCACATGGTTGAGGGCCAGGTCAAAAAACAAAGGCTTGCAGGGGATGGGCTGGAAGCCTGGTGGGGAAGTGCACAAGGTTGGCTTGCTTGGTGACCAGGGAAGGGTCCAGGCAGAATGTCTCAAACCGTTCAACCAGAGGCTGGAAGTCAAATCAAAGAGACGTATGTAAGCATCAGTCACAGGACACCCTTGGTGGAACATTTCCTGAGTGCCGACTGCCTGGTTTAGAGCTTTACAGGGGCCATCCAGTTAATCGCTCAATCCCGACAGCCTCCTACGAGGAGGGGCTACCATGTCCCTGCCTTGTAGTCAGAGTCACTGAAACCCAGAGAGGCTGAGAGAGGGGCAGGCTAGGCTTGGGGTACAGATCTGTTGGCCATGTTATGAGACAGAGCTCTTACCCACAGGTGCAACTCTGCACAGCCACACGTTCCTCAACCTTCTTCCCGGGGGATGACCTGACATCTAGCAAACTTTATGCAGGAAGCTTTCAGGTTGGGCAAGAGGAGGGAGGGAGGTGGGAGTTTCCTTAGAAATTAAGGGTCCACTGCTCTACAGTGAGCATGCGTTCCTAGTCTGTTACTAATCCTGCTCTGTATTCCTCAAAAACCATGGCCCAGACTTACCTTATTGTCCTTGACTTGGAAGGAGGTCTCTGTTTGATGAGAATCATCTGCATCTGAAAGTTTCACAGGGATTCAGTAAGAACAAAGACTTGTAACAGCATACTAGTCACAAATGAGGCCTGTCACACACATGGCCCCTACACCCTAAAAGCAAAAGGAGCCAGCATGTGGGGAAGTCAGTCCTGTCTCCTGCTGAGAAGGGGTGCAGATAAGCAGATCAGTCCCAGATCCCACGCTGCCGGCCCGGTGAAGCCAGCACAGCAGCATGAGGACGGTCACAGGGAGAAGGGCCAGGGTGACAGCACATCTCAAAATGCTTCTACACGATCCAGTGCCCAGCTGGCACAAGTGGAGGCCAGGAAAAGAAACACCTTACAGATGAACCAAGACAACCCTTTCAAATCTTAAAACAGTAGTGTGGGGTGTGGGAGAGAAGGGGAGTGGCAGGAAGGGGAGTCTGCGGATACAGAGGCCAGGCAGGGGCTCACCAAGGATGGCTGCGGCCTGCAGGGAGCACTTCTCCGAACGCACTTGCGTGATGAGCTCTTGCACGTCAGGCAGGTCCTGTAACGGTTCAGAAAACGTGTACTCCCGAGCCAGGGCCAGCTCAGAGAGGCACACCAAGCTAACCTGAGCTACACGATCCCATTGCTATTTTCACAGGACGTTAGACTTTTTAAATGGTTCTCCCTATTAGAACAAATCAAAACAAAACAAAAACGCTAGCCTGTTTCAAATGGGAAAAGCTATGCCACGGCTTAAGTAATACTGCCTGGAAATAATGATTATGTTGATAACATTAATATATTTATCATATACTAAACAGTGTGCCAGGCATCGTTCTAAGCAGTTTACATAATCACTAGCTTAACCGTCTCAATAATCCTGAGGCAGTTTGCACTCCCATTTTACAGATGAGAAAACAGAAGCATGGAGAGGTCAGGCCATGTGCCGGCCACGCACCCATGTGGTGGCAGGCTGGGATTCAGGGCTGGGCCCTCTGGTGCAGGGGCATAAGCCCTCAGTCGGTTCATCCCACTGTTTCAATGCGGGTAAATTTTCCTGGCCTCAGTCTCTTGCTTGGCGCACCGGGAATGATCTGGGAAGGTCTGGACACCACAGAACCCATCATGTCTCCATTCTGACACTTCCCCGCAACCATTCCGCACGAGATCAGGTCCACACTGGTTTGCGCTGCGTCCCAAGACGATACTCCATGGTGGTGACGCTGCCATGCCCGTCACCCCCCACCTGCTCCACATCCCTCCGCTCCTTCCTAGCTCTACCTGTCTGGGGCCTCTCCTGCTTCTTCTCTATCTACAGGTGGGCTCCTGCATGCCAGTCTGTGGCTACAACAAAGCTACAAGCTCTCTGAAGGCAGAAGCCGGGTCTCTTCTCTACCCCTGTGAGCTTGCACGGGATCCAGCAGCAGCAGCTCTTACGCTGGCGTGACTCCAACAAAGGGAACCTTTGCTTCCTTTTCTAAATGGTCTCTACTCATCAAATATACACGGATTCCTTGGACCAGCTGATGTTGCAGTAAGTTCTATATCATCACTGCAGGTCACAAGCTTAAGAAGCTAGTTGTCATTCAATAATCAGTAAAGCTCCGGGCGTGGGAGATGGAAGACAGAGAGAGACTCTGTCTCAGGGTGGGGCGGGGAAGCAAAGCAAGCCTTCCATGGCTGTACTTTACTGATTTTGAAATGGAGTCTTGCTCTTTTTTTTTGTTTTGAGACAAGTCTCGCTCTGTCACCCAGGCTGGAGTGCAGTGGTACGATCTTGGCTCACTGTAACCTCCGCCTCCCGGGTTCAAGCGATTCTCTTGCCTCAGCCTCCTGAGTAGCTGGGATTACAGGCGGGTGGGATTACAGGCGGGTGACACCACGCCTGGCTGATTTTTGTATTTTTAGTAGAGACTGGGTTTCACCACGTTGGTCAGGCTGGTATCGGACACCTGACCTAAGGTGATCCGCCCGCCTCAGCCTCCCAAAGTGCTGGGATTACAGGGGTGAGCCCCCACGCTCGGCCTTTTGTTTCTTTTATATCAGAAAAATACCTTCCCTTCTTCATACCTAAATCCTCCTCAGGCCTGGAGCACAGCCATGAGTGACACAGCCTGCAGCTCCTGGGCAGTGAGGGACATACCAGGTCCCATGGGCAGCCAGGGAGGACCAACCTGAGGTAGAGCCCAGCTGTTGTACCCTCGCAGCTCCCACAGCTGGACTCCATAACATGCCAGACTTGCAAACGAGGAGAGGCCAACGTCTCACCTTTAGGCTGTTCTTGAAGGCGCCAGCATCAGAATTTACTTCATTTGCATATTTCAGGACTCTATCATACAGGACAAGCGCTTCGCTCCACTTCTTCACCAGCACATAGGACTGAGCAATGAAAAAACACCTGATGGGGAGGGGAAAAGAGCCACAATATTCTAAAGCAGCAATTACCCAAGACGAAGGCTTTCCTTGCAGTTAAGGAAACAGGCTTCTTAACTTGGGATCACTGCATGGGAGCCCCCTTCAGGGGAAATGTTCAGATTTGTAGGCCGCCCCGCAGAGATGCTTCCCAGCAATCAGAGATGCCCAGGTAGGCCCAACGCTGAGCCACAGGTTTTTACTGACTGGCTGACCCTGCAGAGGACGAACAGTTCCCAAAAGGAGTATGGTGAAGTCAGGGACAGGAAGGACGAATGCTGCCCGGCTCGAATAGAAATCCCACCCTCACATCCACACACCCAAGTTGCAATCATTCATCTCTGCTCATCGCTTTTCCAAAAACAAAACCCACAGAGGGGTCTTCCTGAGTGAAATTCCTCTCCTGGGCTCAGCAGAGCCTGTGCTGGTCCCTGATAGGACAGAAGGGGCCATGGAGTGAAGATGGGGCACGCTGGAGCGCTGAAGCACACTGGCGTGTGGGGGCCAGAAGAGGAAGGGCAAGAATGCAGGGCTCTGCCTTCCATCCTGGCTGCACCCCATCTTGCTGCCCAGCCCACTTCCAAGTTACAAATGACACAAGTCATTTAAGAAACTGAGTTTAGCTTTATCCTGAGTTCGTTCAAGTTCCTTGAACTGGCCACTCTGGTTCTGCTAATTAACACCCCTTCAAGGCTTGCCCCTTTCCCCTGGGAGGGAGGAGGTAAGTGGAGGAAGCCAAGTTTAACGTGTGCACTCCACTCCCTCTGACCTGGCCAAGAGCAGACAAGATCACTGGCCACTACTGGCCACAGCCTTTAGAAATTCCCCTTGCACATGCCAGGCTGACCTTCCTCTGATCACAGGCAGGGTAACCATACACTCAAGCCCAATGATCCCATCTGCTGTGGGCCAGGTCACGCTCCCAATGCTTATAGAACCTGGGAGGCAGAGGAAGCCTCTGCCCATCTCATGGGACGTTACCTGTAAGCTTTAAATACCAGAGTCTTGAGGCCTATCTCTTTCTGGAAGGCTTTGTCCTCCTCTAAACCAGGAAGCTGGAGCAATTCCACCAGATTCTGTATAACAGATGCAACAAGAAAATTCGTGAAGAGATCTCAGATTGAATTTTTGACGTAAGACCGGCTAAGGGTGAGGAAGAAAAGCTCCGGCTCAATACAATGGGAAAAAGCCTGTGAGGTGAGGGAAAAAGCCAGCCACACCTGGCGTTGCCTCCACTCCTCTCTGACGTTGGAAACATATTTGTCCTTTACAACTCAACTAACAGCTAACCCACCTTCAGAGACTTCTTGGCCATCTCAGCTGGAAGGGATCTATTCCAGCGCTGAGCTTTTGTTTTGCTGGGCAACTACTCAGATGCCTTGACTGTGTGTGTGTGTCTCACTGACAAACTCCCTGGGGGCCGAGATGGCATGGGCAGGCATCAGATGCTCTACAGCACCGGGGAGCGTCTCACACAGGCGAAGTGCTCAGTGATGACCTGGGGTCACTACTATCTACACGTCAACACATCTGAGAGGGGAAGGGCTCACAGACAGCACGACTGGTGTAAGACCTCTGTCTTTTGCTCAGCTACTAATAGGTCCTGCTTGTCACAGCCCTTCCGTGATGCAAAGTTATTTTGTGTCCGACACAGGAAAAGGAAAAAGACAGCCCCTTCCCTTCCCCGGTCCTCAAGGGTCACCTGTAGGATGATGTCATAGAGCCGGATCAGGTCCTGGGGCCGGGGGCAGCGCTTGCTGTCATCCTCCGGCTGCTGCTGCAGCAGAGCCCTCTGCAGACCTTTGGCCATGTTCTCATTACGCCTGATTGCCGTCGACAGCTTGATGTAAGTCAGGTAGCTGGAATGCACCACAAGTCAGCTCAAGTTATACTCAGAGAAGCAGAGGAACTGGGAGGACGACTGGATGACGAGTTGGGGCTGACCCAGAGGAAGTGGGGGGGGGTGGGGTGGGCGGCCACAACAGGGCCATTTAGCCTGGGCTTCAAGGGATCTGGCTACATCGAGTGGCAAGTTTGCAGGAGACCTGTGTGGGACCTTATCATGATTTTTTGCTTGATTTATATCTTCTGCATCCTTTTTCAAGAACCACCCAGTGGAGGAAAACAAAAAAACACAGAGTGGGATCCCAGTAGGAGGATCACCTGAGCCTAGCATTCAAGGCAGCAGTGAGTTATGGTCACACCACTGCACTCCAGCCTGAGTAACAGCAAAACCTTGCCTCTAAACATTAAAAAAAATAAAACTGGCTGGGCATGGTGGCTCAGGCTTGTGGTCCCAGCTACTCAGGAGGCTGAGGTGGGAGGATCACCTGAGCCTGGGAGACGGAGATTATGGTGAGCCGAGACTGTGCCACTGCATATCAGCCTGGGTGACAGAGTAAGACCTTGTCTCAAATAAAAAAAAGAGATGGCCCATGGATGGCAAGCCAGTTTCTGAAGCGAGGACTAGGGCCCTGACCAGCTCACACTACGAGGACGTCCTTCCACTGCAGCTGCTCCCACTCATCTGAGGGTCTCCTCTGCTCAGAAAGCACTAAGGTACGGTCGCCTGGGTGGTTCTGCATACTAACCATGTGTGTAAACGGAAGAGACTATTTTAACTGTACCACCTGGCAAGTCCTTTTAATGTTTAGGGCTAAAACCATGTTCACTGTCGAAAATCTGTTTAAGCAACACTGTGTCTAGAGCCCCAGCCCACTCTGGCAGAAGACCAGAGGCCAGAGCTTAGAGAGGATACAAAAGATGCTGGGGACAGGGGACGCAGGCGCAGCTGAGGTCAGGGGCTCCACAATGAGCACAGGATCCAGGGACTGTCACGTTCTGAGCACTGACTGCCGGTCTCTTCTCTACTCTGCTTCCGGAACAAGGGCAGCCTGGTATATCCCGGAGATCTGAACAGCACAACGGAAACCCTTCAAGATTCTGGAGGTGGAGTTCTTGGTGGAAGGGCAGAGCCAGACACCAAGAGAAGCCTCATGCATGTATGCAGAGCTTGCATCTGCCAAGCCACATTCCTCAACAGGAGTGGATGACCAAGAATCACTAGACATTTAATCAAGGAAAGCCTCTACCAAGAAGGAAGAGGCCAGAACCAAGAGGGAAATATAAGCAACCTGGAGAAACCACACTCTGCAGGGAGAAGAACTTCAAAAAATGATTAACAACCCCAGAAAGATAAGGGAAGGCTGTGCAGTTGTGAAATTAGAATGAGACACTAGGTAACATTCAGCCGGGAGCGGTGGCTCATGTCTGTAATTCCAAGTCTTTGGGAGGCTGAGGTGGGCAGATTACTTGAGGTCAGGAGTTCAAGACCAGCCTGGCCAACATGACAAAACCCCATCTCTACTAAAAAAAAAACAAACAAAAATTAGCCAGGTGTGCTGGCACGTAATCCCAGCTACTAGGGTGGCTGAGGCAGGAGAAGGGCTTGAATCCAGGAGGCAGAGGTTGCAGTGAGCCCAGATCACGCCACTGCACTTCAGCCTGGGCAACAAAACAAGACCTGTTTCAAAAAAAAAAAAAAAGAAAAAAAAAAGGCAGGCGCAGTGGCTCATGCATATAAACCCAGCATTCTGCATTCTGGGAGGCTGAGGCAGGTGGGTATCTCAGGTCAGGAGTTCGAGATCAGCCCGGCCATCATTGTGAAACCCTGTCTCTACTAAAAATACAAAAATTAGCTGGGTGTGGTGGCGGTGCCTGTGATCCCAGCTACTTGGGAGGCTGAGATAGGAGAATCGCTTGAACCCAGGAAGCAGAAGTTGTAGTGAGCTGAGATAGCGCCATTGCACTCCAGCCTGGGTCACAAGAGTGAAACTCTGTCTCAAAAAAAGAGAAACAAAACCAAACATTCAGAGAACACAAAGGAGCTCTTGGATGGTGTCAGCAACGAGAAAGCCTGTGTGAGGTTAGGTGGGAGTCAAGAAGGGTCAAGGCAGGGAGAAGCAGAGTGGAAGAGTGAGACACAGTTAACGGTGGAGAGGTACAAAGTGATGAAATCCCAAATCTGCATGTTAGTTAGAGATACTGAGGTAAATCCCAGGGAAATTCTTTTAACACATGTTAAAAGAATTAAAAGAATTAAAAGTGGATGCTTCTGAGAAACAGGAGAGAAGGTCATGAGATGGATTTTCCTAAAAAGCTTTGCAGAAATCAGACTCAAAAAAAATTATCACAAAATGATATGGGTATTTAGATACAGCTTTCCAAAGTTTTACTGAAATACAAAAGCTGGGCCAGGCATGGGGCTCATGCCTGAAATCACAGCACTTTGGGAGGCCAAGGCAGGCGGACTGCTTGAGTACCGGAGTTCAAAACCAGCCTGAACATGCCAAAAACCCGTCTCTACAAAAAAATACAAAAAATTAGTGCACGGTGGCACACATAGTCCCAGCCACTTGGGAGGCTGAGGTGGGAGGACTGCTTGAGCCCAGAAGGTCGAGGCTGCAGTGAGTTGTGATTGCACCACCACACTACAGCCTGGGCAACAGAGCAAGATCCTGTGTTAAAAAAAAAAGGCAGCCTGATTCATCAATTTACCCCAAAGCTGGCCTCTGCCCTTAACTGAAATCCATGGTATGATACCAGCTATATCTTAGGGTGGGAGAATGAATCCATGGGCAAGGGGGCTTCAAAATTTCAAAAGTTTCCTAAGCCTTGTTGAATGTTTCAAAGGGTCTTTTCAAGGTGAGAAAGGTAGATTAACTCCTGATTCTTTGTGGCTGTTAACTACAAATATATCACTTAACCTCCTAGAACCTCGCCTTTCTCATGGGGTTGTTGAAACAGACATCATCTAAGGGCCCTTCTTGCCAAGTCCTCTGGCGGAACATTTTATGTGAATTTGACACTTGCATAAAACTCCTAAGGTAAAGTTTAAGGGTAAAGAAGGGAGTTTTTGTGGTTTTGCTTTTATAGGAATATGCAGAGGGGTAGGGGAATGGCTAAGGATATTGTCAGATTCACCATATAAATTACAAGCAGTCACTAAGAAATCAAAATTTCAAGGTCAGATGGAAAAGAGAATCTGATGGGAAGTGGAGTTTTCCTAATGATCTTACTTCTCCCTCTACATTTCAAAAAAAGTCACTCTTCCTCTCTTCTGTAAAACAAAATGACTCATCTTTTTAAAAAATGGAACTTGACAAGGTGATTCTACTTTATTCATTTCTGAGACAGGGTCTCCCTCCGTTGTTCAGGCTGCAGTGCAGAGCATGATCATGGCTCACAGCCTAGATCTTGTGGGGTCAACCAGTTCTCCTGCCTAAGCCTCCCAAGTAGCTGGGACTTATGGGCATGTACCACCATGTCTGGCTAATTAAAGAAATTTTTTTGCCAAAGATGGGTTTCCCCCAGGCTGGTCTTGAATACCTGAACTCAAGTGATCCACCTGCCTTGGCTGCCTAAAGTGCTGGGACGAGGTGACTTTAACATGCATATGAAGGAGGAAAGGGACACGAATCGTCAAGATACCCCCCGAGGACAAACCTGGCAAGGAGAACTTGCTCTATCAGGTGTCGAGATTGACACAAAGTTATATAATGCACTGTGATGGTCCAAGTACAGACTAATAAATCAATGGAGCAGAAGAGTCCAGAGAAAGAGCACACATGGAGAAAGTGGGACCCATGCCTGGCAGAGCTGCACTGCAGGTCAGCAGGGAAAGGATGCAGTGATCAGTAAATCATCCCAGAACAAACTATTATCTTTATGGAAAAAGAGAAGCAGATCCTTACCTTCCACAAAAATAAACTCCAGATGGAGTTAAACTTGAGTTGAAATTAAACTTCAGTGTGAAATGGACAATTTTAACACATTCAAAACACAGAGACTCTGTCTCAAAAAAAAAAAAAAGAAATTTTAAATGTAAGCCAGGTGCAGTGGTTTATGCCTGTAATCCCAGAACTCTGGGAGGCTGAGATAGGCAGATTGCTCGAGTCCAGGAGTTCAAGACCAGCCTGGGCAACATGGCAAAACCCTATCGCTACAAAAAAAAAAAAAAAAAATTAGCAGGGTATAGTGGTGCATGCCTGTAGTCCCAGCTACTTGGGGGAGGCTGAGGTGAGAGGATTGATTGAGCCGGGACGTTGAGGCTCCAGTGAGCCAAGATCATACCACTGTACTCCAGCCTGGGCAAGACTGAGACTCCATCTCAAAAAAAAAAAAAAAAAAAAGAAAAAAGAAAAAAGAAATTATAAACATAATGTATAATCTTTTGTTCAAATGATCTTTTAACAATATTAAAAAGTAGAAAAATTAAAATAACTCTTACCTGTGCAAGTACTGAAGATTAGACACCTTCCCCGACTCTCCATCAAGGATGTAATCTCTCTGTTTCTGCAGAAAGTGAAAAAGGTAAAAAGTAAAGCAACTGATGCTCTCTGTTGCTCTGACCATCTCACACAATGGTGGGGTCTCCGAAGTGCCCTGAACATAGGCACAGACTTCTCAGATAAGACAGGAGTCCTCGAATATCAAAGCTCTACTATTTGACATAATCTAGAATGACAGTGGCACTCAAGTTGTCACTGGCATCTAAAAACTGACCTCAAATAAGAGAACTGACGGTAAAGGACAGATGAGACTTCCTGTCCACTCCTCCAAGTAACTCATCCCAAAGCACTGAAATCACACTCCACAGTCCATGGCTCTGGGTGAAGGTGGAGGCCACAGATCCCAGTTCCACCCCTGTGCTGGCAGAGCCTGCCTTCTGTGGCTGGCTTACTAATGTAACCCCAGAGCTGTCTGCACGCTAGCCTCTGTGGAATCTGTGAAGATGTTACGATATACGGTAAGAGAGAGAGACTCTGCAGGTGTGATTAAGTTCAGATCTCTGAATTATCTGGGTGGGCGTAAGGTAATCCCAGAGTCCTGAGAAGAGGGAGCCACATGGAGAAGAGATGGAGAAGATGTAGGAATGGAAGCAGAGGGGAGAGGAGCTGATGGCTTTGAAGCACAAGTGGAGGGCCACAAGCCAAGAACTATGGGCAGCCGCTAGGAGCCAGGAGATGCATTCTTGGGAATACTGGAAAAAGATTCCCCCAGGGCTTCTAAAGGAACACAGCCCCGTGAACCCATGAGATTCTGACTTCTAGAAGTATAAGCTAATGCATTTGTATCATCTTAACCTATTAAGTCTGTGGTAATATGATCGCAGCAATAGGAAATGAATGTGCCTTGCAGCATCACATTCCTTACATTCTGTGACGTGTCTCCCAACTGCCACGCATTCAAGGTGAGTGACAGTGACAGGGGCTGGAACCCTGTAGGTACCTCTGTTAAGTCGATGAAGGGAAGAAGAATACATAAAGGCAGCCTAAAGGGGCAAGGAAGCAGGAGACTCCTCAGAGAAAGCGGTGATTGAAAAAAAAAGAAGTTCATACTCAAAGCTCTGTGGCAGATGCTGAAAGAAAGAGTTGCAAGGCAACACTCGAAGTTACTGTTGTTTAATGGGTACAGAGTTTGTTTTACAAAATGAAGACAGTTCTGGAGATGGACTGGTGGTGATGGTTGTGCATGATGAAAGTATTTAATTACTACTGAACTATACACTTAAAAATGGTTAAGGTGGTATGTCTTGCGTTTTACATTTTTTACCACAATAAAAATAAATTTTTATGAAGAGCCAATACTTAATTAACTATCAAAACTTATAGCTGGCTGGGCGCGGTGGCTTACGCCTGTAATCCCAGCACTTTGGGAGGCCAAGGTGGGTGGATCATGAGGTCAGGAGTTTGAGACCAGTCTGACCAACATGGAGAAACCCCATCTCTACTAAAAATACAAAATTAGCCGAGCGTGGTGGCACGTGCCTGTAATCCCAGCTACTCGGAAGGCTGAGGCAGGAGAATCACTTGAACCTGGGAGGCAGAGGTTGTGGTGAGCCGAGATTGCACCATTACACTCCAGCCTGGAGAACAAGAGTGAAACTTCATCTCCAAAAACAAGGCCGGGCATGGTGGCTCACGCCTGTAATCCCAGCACTTTGGGAGGCCAAGGTGGGTGGATCACGAGGTCAGGAGTTCAAGATCAGCCTGGCCAAGATGGTGAAACCCCATCTCTACTAAAAATACAAAAAAATTACCTGGGCGTAGTGGTGGGCGCCTGTAATCCTAGCTACTCGGGAGGCTGAGGCAGAGAACTGCTTAAACCCGGGAGGCAGAAATTGCAGTGAGCCGAGATTGTGCCACTGCACTCCAGCCTGGGTGACAGAACAAGACTCTGTCTCAAAAAACAAAACAAAAAAAACAAAACCAAAAACAAAAAAAACCTTACAGCTGCAAGTATCCGATATTTAGAAACTGCAGAGGTCTCTGTGGGCTAGGATGGTGCAGGCATGCCTTTCAGAGATGGTAAGCTATGAGCTGGACCTTGAAAAACGGGTGAAGTTTGGACAGGTGAAGAAGGGCAGGAAAGATTATCCAAGTGTGAGAAAGGAGGGGAATGAGAACAGTGTAACGCACCGTAGGGAAAGGCATTACTGAGATGATGGTGAGTGGAACAGCTTGAGGCAGAGGACTCAGAAGATGGAGCAATGTACAAGGCTGGGAAGAGACTGAGGAAGGCTTGTACACCACCTGAAGTCTGAACTCAGAGACCAGTGGTCTCTAAGTAGGGCACATAAAACCCAGGGAGCCCGGGTATGAAAAGAAAATTAGAATTTCCATTTCTATTTATTTCATTCAAAAAAGCCCTTAGTTTAATGCATTTTATATATGATAAATTAGTCAAATAATAAGACATATAATTCATAAATAAACACATCCGTAGTGCAGGTTGAATGCTGCTTATGGGGCTTATCATCATAAAAGTTTGGAGGCCACTGCTCAATACCTAGAGGAAATCACTGGGTTTTTTTTTTTTTTTAGAGATGGGGTTTCACCATGTTGGCCAGGATGGTCTCAATCTCTTGACCTCATGATCTGCCCACCTCGGCCTCCCAAAGTGCTGGGATTACAGGCGTGAGCCACCGTGCCCGGTCAATCACTGGGTTTTTTATAATTAGACAGGGAAACTACATTTAGGAAGATTCCATTTGTACTTGGCAAAAGAAAGGCCTGGAGGAAGGAATCGAGACCAAGACAGAAGCGGCAATTAGCAGATCTTCGTAGTTGCCTAGGCACAAGAGGAAAGGTGAAATACAAACAGGCAAATCAACAAATCAACAGTGCACGAGGCACTGCAAAAGGAGAAGAAAGTGGGCTTGGTGACACGGACAAAGAGACAAACAGATCTGAGATTTTCAGCCTAGATGCCTGAAGGAATCACAGGGATAGTATTTTTAGAAAAAGGAGGCACTGGAGAGGTCCACCTGGAGACAAAATTTGAGATGACAGGCTTAACAGGCCATATAGGAAACCATTAGGAAGAACAGGGGGAGAGAAAAATTAATTTCTGAATGTGATGGAGCCCAGAGGCCCTTTTTTGTCCTGACTACCACACCTTAAACAACAACAACAACAAAACCCAGTGGCCAAGAGAGCAGTGCACTCAGAGCACTGGGGTCCACCTGAGAAGGAGTCACAGGCTGAGGTGGCCCCCGCCCAGAGTAAGCGCCAGGGCTCCGGCTCAGGGTCCTACCTGATCTGGCTTGAGCTCCTCCCGAACCACCTGGATGGCGTCCCCGACACTCGCTGAGCATGGATTCAAACAGGCGCTCCTTGGTTTCTTCGCTTTCAGCCTAAACAAGGGCAACCAAAGTAAGAAACTTTCCTTTGAGCAAACCATAGTCATCTAACGCGAGGAAAGCAAAATCATGCTTGGAGTCCGATCACACACTCACTCCACACCAGAGACCATTTTAATTGTTACTATTCTCTACCATATGTTTTGTTATAGCGTTAGTCATTATTCATATGGAAAGGAGAGTTACATTTTTAAAGTAAACATGCTGAAAAAACTGTCTGCATAACTGATCCGAAACTTAGCAAGGCTTTATGTCTCTTCCTAGCACAGAACTTCCTGCTACTTCCCTCCAGCACTTTGCCCTCTGCCCAGGACCTGGCACTTCTTGAGGGGCCTTACAGACTGAACTCGGGGCACTCACACTGAAGGACAGCACACCAGAAGTTTCCTTATCTTTTCCTTCCAGAACAAACTGTCAAGCTCTACTGTAGGCCAACAAAATTACCCATTACAAATGGAATCAAAGATGATTTCTTTTAGGTCCAAGCAAGTAATAAAAATGACTAATCACCATCCTGGCTAACATGGTGAAACTCCATCTTTACTAAAAATACAAAAAATTAGCCAGGCATGGTGGCATGTGCCTGTAGTCCCAGCTACTTGGGAGGCTGAGGCAGGAGAATTGTTTGAATTCAGGAGGCGGAGGTTGCAGTGAGCCAAGATAGTGCCACTACACTCCAACCTCGGCAACAGAGGGAGACTCTGTCTCAAAAAAAAAAAAAAGACTAATCAATACCCACCAAAAAGATAGTTCTCCTAAATATCATACTAACTTTACCATAGACATGCTGCACTCAGATATTCCACCTGACTACTCTGAGAACAACTTTTAGGACAGACAAGGTTGACATGCATGAGACGACAGTCTCTGCACAAGTACTGGGCGTCATCCATCTGCTACACAGCTGGGGTAAGTGAAAAAGTGATTCACTAACTGAATACCTGCCAAGCCACATGATCATCCTAAAGAATCCGACCGAGCAGATAGAAATGGACAAAAGAGAGAAAGGAGATGAACCTGTGTGACTGGCAGACCCACTGTGAAATTAAAACATCAACATTCCATTATGATATTTGACTTCCCATAGAAATTAGCACTCAATCTGAAAAAAAAGTCTTAATATTCCACTGACCTCTAAGAAAGGGCAAAGGAAAATTCAGTACTGCCCACTCTTTTAAGAGATGGGTGGGGGGGGGGGTTAAGAAAAATATTTTTCTTCTCTTAAGAAAGCTTTTCTTAAAAGTTCTTAAAAATCTTTTTCTTCTCTTTTCCTAGTCTCCAGTGTGAAAAAAAAATATTCCTTGTAACTTACCCAATATAAATCAAACCTACTTTTCCACTTACAAGTTACTGGACTTCCCTGTTGTTCACTAACTTGGCAATGAACTGGGGCACAGTCATCCTATAAATGTAGTAAAGCAAACAAGGCCACCACTGACTCCCAAAAACACCAGAGTAGCACTGTCCAACAGACTCTCTGCCACGGGAAGTATCCTCTACGTGCACTGTCCACTACACACACTGAGCACTCAGAAGTTTTATTAATTTATCTTTTATTAATTTACTTTTTGAGACAGAGTCTCGCCGCTGTTGCCCAGGCTGGAGTGTAGCGGCACAATCTCGGCTCACTGCAACCACTGCCTCCCAGGTTCATGCGATTCTCCTGCCTCAGCCTCCCGAGTCGCCCGCCACCATGCTTGGCTATTTCACCACATTGGCCAGGCTGGTCTCTAACTCCCAACCTCAGGTGATCCGCCTGCCTTGGCCTCCCAAAGTGCTGGGATTACAGGCATGAGCCACCGTGCCTGGCCGGGGGTTTTATTAATTTAAATTTCAATAACCACATGTGTTGAGTGGCTACTGCACTGGACAGTGCAGCACTGGGGCACACACTTAACAGAATATCGTTGGCCAACCCCAGGTTGGCAAGATCCTTTAGAATAACTTCATCAACCTTACTGGCCTAATTTTTCAAAGTACCAATCTGTGGAATAGTGCTGCTGTATAATACTCAGCAATTGGAAGGAGCTACATGAATCTACAGCACTAAAAACTTGAGTAAGACATGTGAATGGTGGGAGGTGGGGGAGCAATGGGAGGGAGAGCATTAGGACAAATACCTGACACATGCGGAGCTGAAAACCTAGATGACAGGTTGATAGGTGCAGCAAACCACCATGGCACACATATACCTATGTAATAAACCTGCATGTGCTCGCACATGTATCCCAGAACTTAAAGTAAAAAAAAAAAGACGTGATGGGACTCAGCACAGCTTCAGAAACACACATGGAGTCAGACGCAGTGGGTCACACCTGTGATCCCAGCACTTTGGGAGGCAGAGGTAGGCGGATTGCTTGAGTCCAGGAGTTCGAGACCAGCCTGGGCAACATGGCAAAACCCCATGTCTACAAAAAATGCAAAAATATTAGCCAGGTGTGGTAGTGCATGCCTGTGGCCCCAGCTATTCGGGAGGCTGAGGTGGGAGGACCACCTGAGCCCAGGAGGTGAAGGCTGCATGAGCCAAGATCACTCTGCCACTGCATTCCAGCCTGGGTAACAGAGTTAGACCCTGTCTCGAAAAAAAAAAAAAAAAAGAAAAAAGAAACACACTATACCAAAGCCACATTCTCAGCAGAAAGGATGAGCTACAGTGCCCGTTTTAATTCCATGCAATCCGATAAACATGCCACCAACACCCTTCTCAGATAGGTGGGGTTCAGTGGTTGGGGCAATAGGCGTTCAAGAAATGAACAAACTTCATCTTACCAGCTACACAGGATTTGCCTCTTTTCCTGTAGGTAGGGCACAGTTCAAGTTTGAAACTTACAAGACGATAAAATGTCAAACCTCTTGACTGCCACATATTACCTCTGCTCCCTTTGACTAAGCCTCTGCATCAAGGTGCTGAAACCAGCAAACATCCCCAGTGCTTCCACAAAACTCTGAGTTCCCATTGGGCATTTTACAAACATCTTAAAAGGCAATGAAGGAAAAAGTCTATTTGAAGGGGAGGACTTAAGTCACTTGTGTTTTTCTTATGACACCCATGCTGCAATGACTCAGACCACTAATCTCTGAAGGAGAAGCTCTCATCATTCTCCCTGGGCAGGGCAAAATGTCTCCAAACAGGAAGCCCTCAATATATTTTGCTATTTACACTTTTATGCTATAAATCTATATTTGAGGGCGAGACGATTCCTAAAAGGAATAAGAAACTCCTCTCAACACGCAGAGGCAGGATTCCTGGCCACCTATGCGCCGACCTTCTCCGCCAGTCACTGGACCAACCAGAACGTGCTCCTAAACACAAGTGGCAAGCTCCCTCCACAAAAATTTATGGTCTGATCAGACCTTTTCCCAGGTGTGCCTACGACAGGGAGAAATCTTAAGCCCAGAAGTAATATGTTACTGATTAGTCCAAATGAATCAATCAATCCTAGGTCAGTTTTTACAAAACTCGAAAACTTCAGGATGGGCTTTTCTGCAGTTCAGGTTTTCTCGTCAGGCTCAGTTTCAAAGCTGACCGGTGCTGAGGAAACTGAGCTGCGGTGCAGCCTGATGTACAGACCTCCTGCTATTAAAAAGCACATTCTCAGATTGTTTTCACTTGTCTATGGAATGCTGGAAGGTGGTAGTATGACTAAGAGACACACAAGGCAAGTCGGACCACATTCCCCACCACACCCCTACTATGGGGACAGGAATCAAACCTTACCCAGCCCATTGAGGTCTAGGAAAAAACACATGGAAATCTGGTAAAGGAGGAAACAAATCTCACTTGAGAAAAAAAAAATAAATGTATTTTTTTTTTAAAGAAAACGATAAATGGTCTTTCTTCCACTCAAACATTAAAATATTAACTATAACTTGAGAATAAGAATCACCAAGCCTGCAGATATTTAAAATCTGTCCTCCCTGCAGAAAGAGCTATCTAAAAATAATCTCTCAATGCAACTAGTGACAAGTCAGGAGTGATCAAGCATTAAAGAAAACAAAACAGCAATCCCAGCACTTTGGGAGGTCACTGCAGGAGGATTACCTGCGGCCAGGAGTTTGAGATCAGCCTGGGCAACACAGTAAGAACCCCATCTCTACAAAAAATAAAAAACTAGGCCAGGTGCAGAGGTTCATGCCTATAGTTCTAGCATTTTGGAGGCTGAGGAGGAGGATTGTTTGGGACCAGCCTGGGCAACACAGTGAGATCCCCGTCTCTACAAAAAATTAGGCCAGATGATGTGGCTCACAACTGTAATCCCAGGACTTTGGAGGCTGAGGCAGGAGGACTGCTTGATCCAGGAGTTTGAGACAAGGCTGGGCAACAAGGAGAGATCCTGTCTCTACAAAAAATTTAAAAATTAGTTTGGCATGGTGAAATGCGCCTGTAGTCCCAGCTACTCTAGAGGCTGAGGCAGAAGAATCGCTTGAACCTGGGAGGCAGAGGTTGCAGTGAGCCTAGATCGCACCATTGCACTCCAGCCTGGGCAACAAGAGCGACACTCCGTCTAAAAAAAAAAAAAAATTCCAATCCTATAAAAAATAAGATAAAAATAATTTTTTTTAAAAAAGAAAGACACCGAAATCAAGTACCCTGTATCTCTAAGTCATAGTTCTGTCTTCAGGACAGAGAACAACAAAATAATGAGAACTGTATTTCTCCAATCTGAATATGAAAAAAAAAGAACAGAAATAATTAGAACTGGCCAGGTGGGAAAGGCCCATGTTATATCCAGCCAAATAATCTAACAGTGGCACCAAGGGGAAACTGGTTCTCCTGGGACCATCCTCAATCGGCCAAGGGGCACTTTTCCCATTTAAATCCCATGGTTCATTCCATAGCTATTTAATCACTGACAGTGCTACACCTGACACCTGGGATTTAACTAGGCGTCACTTGACACCGTCATTAAATTACTTTACTTACTGGTTTGACTTGAGATGTATGTGATGATACAGGACATTAGGTATTTAGTGATTTTTAAAGTTAAAACCTACCAAGAGGCCCTGGGGTCATCACATTTTGTTTGACCCACATCTTTTACACCTACCACATTACTTAAAGGCTATGTAAGAGGTGACCCTAAGGCCTATGTAAGATACTTAAAAAGCAGAGATAAACTGGGGTGGTGGAATGCACCTATAACCCCAGCTACTTGGAATGACTTCGAGACCAGCCTGGGCAACACAGCAAGACCGTGACTCAAAAAACCCCCAAAACCACACAACAACCAAGAAATAACTGCATAAATTGTAACCAGCACGTTAACAAGACTTTAATAGGAGAAAACACTCTGATGCTACAAACATTAATAAAGGAGTATCTCAGAAACTTTGTGCCAATAAATTTAACAACTTACACGAAATAAATTCCTTACCAAAGAAAACTTATCCAAACCAACACGAAATGAAATTTAAAAATGCACAGTCCTATATCTCTTTAAAAAAATTGAATTTATATAAAATAAGCAAAAATAAATTTTAACAGCTTTCCCATAAAGAAAATTCTAGGCTCAAGGGTTTCACTGATGATTTGTAACAAACATTTAAGGGAGAAATATACTATTATTACATAAACTCTTTCAGAAAACAGAAAGGAGGAACAATTCCAAACCTATCTAATAAGGTCTATAAATCCAGATACCAGACTCTGAAAACCACATGACATGGGCTGGCTCGGGGGCTCACACCTAATTCCCGAACACTGGGAGGTGGAGGTACACAGATCACTTGAGCCTACGTGTTCAAGACCAGCCTAGGTAACGTGGTGAAACCCTATCTCGACAAAAAATACAGAAGTTAGCTAGGCATGGTGGCATGTGCCTGTAGTTCCAGTTACTTGGGATACTGAGCTGGGAGGATTGCTTGAGCCCAGGAGGCAGAGGCTACAATGAGCCTTGATCACACCACTGCACTACAGCCTGGGCGAAGGAGGAAGAACCTGCCTCAAAAAAAAAAAAAAAAATTATAGGCTATTACTCCCCCATGAAAATACATAAGTGCACAAACTGTTAACGTGTTGACAAATAAAATCCAGCAATATATAAAAAGTATACTATATCATAACCAAGTGGGCTTAACTCAGATATGCAAGACTGGGTAAACAGTGAAAATTCATCAATGTAATTCATTATGTTCACAGGTTTCTTCCTCCTTCAGCCTTTTTCTTTCCAAATCACAAGATCTCAAACTGTCCTCAGACGGTTCCTCCCAATCTTTTAAATTCATGTACCCTTCAAACACTCCACTGTCTCTTGTGGAAGAGCAATTAAAAGCCCCTACAAAGCTGGGTTCGGTGGCTCACGCCTGTAATACCAGCACTTTGGGAGGCTGAGGCAGGAGAATTGCTTGAACCCGGAGATTGCAGTGAGCCGAGATTGTGCCATTGCACTCCAGCCTGGGTGACAGAGTGAGACTCCATCTCAAATAAATAAATAAAATAAAATAAAAGCCCCTACAGGCTGGGTGTGGTGGCTCATGCCTATAATCCCAGCACTTTGGGAGGCTGAGGCGGGTGGATCACCTGAGTTCGAGACCAGCCTGACCAATATGGTGAAACCCCATCTCTACTAAATATACAAAAATTACGTGGGCGTGGTGGCAGGTGCTGGTAGTCCCAGCTACTCGGGAGGCTGAGACAGGAGAATTGCTTGAATCTGGGAGGTGGAGGTTGCAGTGAGCTGAGATCATGCCACTGTACTCCAGCCTGGGTGATAGAGAGAGACTCCATTTCAAAAAAAAAAAAAAGCCCCTACAATATTCCTACTGTGCCTGCACATCATGATTTTTACTGGCACAGTCAGGTTTCTTAATAACCCAATCTGAATGAATAACCATTTCATTCAGCAGAGAAAGCCTGCAGCAGCTGGGGCACAAAACCTTGGTTACTGATTCTTACTTATCCTGATCATAGAACCCTGGACCAATCTTCCATGGATCTGCATAAAATGGGTCCGGAGTGAAGAGCTCTGAACCTGTGTGCAGAAGAGCCTGTATGTTTATATTTTATTTCTGAGACAGAGTCTTGTTCTTGTTGTCCAGGCTGGAGTGTAATGGCACAACCTCGGCTCACTCCAACCTCTGCCTCCAGGGTTCAAGCGATTCTCCTGCCTCAGCCTCCTGAGTAGCTGGGATTACAGATGCCTCCACCATACCTGGTTAATTTTTTTTTTTTTCTATTTTTAGTAGAGACAGGGTTTCTCCATGTTTGGCCAGGCTGGTCTTGAACTCCTGACCTCATGATCCACTTGCCTGGGCCTCCCAAAGTGCTAGGATTACAGGCGTGAGCCACAGCGCCCAGCGAGACCTTCAATTTTGAAAGCAATGGCTTCAGCTGCAGTTGTAAAACGTTTTCTTCTCTTGGTCTAATTTAGTCCAAATTGAATTATGTCATGAATAAGAAAGAAACCCATCCCCATAGAAGTCTTCATTCTCTCATCATGTATAAAAAGCAAGAGAAAGGTAACTTTTTTTTTTTGTAATTTTTGGAGACAGAGTTTTACTGTGTTGCTCAGGCTGGAGTGCAATGGCGCAATCTCAGCTCACTGCAACCTCTGCCTCCCAGGACAAGCGATTCTCCAGAGTAGCTGGGATTACAGGACATCCCTACTCCTACTCCGCCCACCTGGGGAGCCCAGCTAATGTACTGAAACAGAGATGAGCCAACTGCTGAGAACTATGTGTTTCAGTTAAGATGCTGTTTTCTCTTTTCTTTTTTTTGAGACAGAGTCTTGCTCTGTCGCCCAGGCTGGAGTATAATGGGTGTGACCTGGATCACTGCAACCTCTGCCTCCTGGGTTCAAACAATTCTCTGCCTCAGCCTCCTGAGTAGCTGGGATTACAGGCACCCACCATCATGCCCAGCTAATTTTTGTATTTTTAGTAGAGATGGGGTTTCACCATCTTGGCCATGCTGGTCTTGAACTCCTGGCCTCGTGATCCACCCACCTCAGCCTCCCAAAGTGCCGGGATTACAGGCATAAGCCACCGCACCCAGTCCTTGTTTTCTTTTTTAAAGAGACAAGCTCTTGCTCTGTCACCCAGGTTGGGTGCAGTGGCAAAATCGTAGCTCGCTGTAACCTTGAACTCCTGGGCTCCAGGGATCCTGCTGCCTCAGCCTCTCAAAGTGCTGGGATTACAGGCGTGAGCCACTACAACTGGCCCTGCTTGTTCAGTCTTTATTAGGGGCCCGGGACTCTGCTTGTATACCCTGTTAAGTAAAATTGCATTTAGCTATTCACCAAAGTCAAATAAAGCAATTCTATTATTAGCTTTCCTGATGAATCTAAGATAATATGTGGAAAAGTTCCAGAAACATGAACTTTGGAGTCAAAAGGGTATGGTTTTAAAGCCAAGCATTGCTTATCAAATATATGACAGTGCGTAAATTATAGTGTCCTTGAGACCAGCTTCCCCATTTGGAAAATGAGAGCATCACTCACCCCAGAGGGTTAATAAGACACCAGTATAAAGCAGTGCATCTGGGTAAGGAGGACCATTACCTTCCATCCTCATCTCTGTGGAGTCTCTGTTCAGGTCAACAACAAGCATTTTTTTTTTTTAACTATAAAACAACATGAAAAATTCTTACAACATGTTAATAAAAACAGGACACAGGCCAGGCGCAGTGGCTCATGCCTGTAATCCCAGCACTTTGGGAGGCCAAGGCGGGTATATCACGAGGTCAGGAGTTCAAGACCAGCCTGGCCAAGATGGTGAAACCCAGTCTCTACTAAAAATAAAAAAATAAAAAATTAGCCAGGTGTGTAGCACACACCTGTAATCCCAGCTACTCAGGAGGCTGAGGCAGAGAATTGCTTTAACCTGGGAGGCAGAGGTTGCAGTGAGCTGAGATCAGGCCACTGCACTCCAGCCTGGAGATAGAGCAAGACTCTGCCTCAATTTAAAAAACAAAAGAAAAAAAAAAAAAACAAAACCAGGATACAAAACGATATCTTAGTATAATTCCAACAAGGGAAAAAAACACATAAGAATTCTCATGAATGTAAAAAAAAAAGGAAACAATGCTTTCCTTTCAGTATGACATCATATCAATGAAGGCACATGGGAAATGAGACTGTAAGTTGATCTTTAGATAATTAAATTTAATTTCAATAGTTTTCGGGGGAACAGGTGGTTTTCAGTTACATGGGTAAGTTCCTCCGTGGTGATTTCTGAGACTTTGGTACACCTGTCACCCAAGCAGTGGACACTGGACCCAATGTGTAGTCTCTTATCTCTCACCCCCTTCCCACCCTTTCCAAATTGATCTTCTTAAAACATCAATGTATTTTCTAAACTTTAAGCGTTATTAACTTTGTTTTTTTTTGGAGACAGAGTTGCACGCTTCCATCCAGGCTGCAGCCCTGAAGCTCCCAGGCTCAAGTGACCCTCTTGCCTCAGCCTCCGAGTAGCTGGGACTACAGGTGCACGCCACCAAGCCTGGCTAAATTTTTTCATAGAGATGGGGTTTCACCATGCTGCCCAGGCTGGTCTCCAACTACTGAGCTCAAGTGATCTTCTTGCCTCCACCTCTCAAAGCACTAGGATTACACACATGAGCCACCGTGCCAGCAGTAACTTTTCAAAATTACTTAACAAACGTTAGCTTTTCCTGTTTTTTCTTTGGTACGTGTCTGTAGCCCCACTCCGAAAGAGCCCTCATTTAACTTGCCTCTATGGATCTCTCTCCCTCAACTGCTCTTCAAGCCAGAATTCTTGCCCCACTGTCTCTGCTGCTGGGCACTGAACTGAGGATGAGGTGATTTCTTTCTTCCAGCATTTACCACTTTAAACCAAAGCCTTAACCCAATCACATAATCTAAATGGTTGCTACCAGAGCCCTTATCCTGAGGTAGCACCATACAACAGTGCCAACAGAACGCTCTCAGAAAAGTTCCTCAGCCTTTCAGCTGAAGGACAAATTAACTTTCTGGTACTGTTCTAGTCTTCTGTCCTTAAAGCAAATAAAAGGGATATGAGGATATGAGAGAGGCAATATGAAACAGCCAAGGACACACATAAAGTCTTCAGTTGTTAAAAGCTGCCTCCAACCCAGAGCAGCCATTTTGGAGCAAGTTGCTGAAAAGTTTAGATGCCTAAGTCAACTCATCAACACATTAACAAAACTCTGCCCCCTTCAACTCACACACAAATTATTCAGGGTGCAAAAGATTACTGTGAAGGCTTAGGAAATGCCACTGTTCCCTGATGAGGGAGCAGACTGTCAGCAACCTGTTTTTTTAAAGATGTCCTTTAACTCATGTGGAAAAGCTCTAAAAAGTGCCCCCATCACTGTCCACCTCATACATAGCAAGATCACCAGGATGTCTTATGTTTAGAATGCATTTGGCTGTTCGTGCCCACAAACAGGTAATTATGTCAGTAGCCGGTATCGAGTGATACAGCTCTGTGTGAATATTGCATGTACACCACACACAAAACAAGACATTCTGGTTGAACCAGGCTCTCCTGCAAAGGCCCAGGACTAAGAGGTGAACCCTTTAGGGCTAGGAGGCTATGGCATCATGTCAGAGAGACTTCAGGGACATAACAGTTAAGCTGCTGCACCACCTGCTGGGCCAAATGTGACCCCTTACTTTAAGCCAGCCTCTTATACCTCCTATTTTTATGTTAATGACTGTTGCTGTCAATTTCTTTGACCTCTAAACATTAAGAATTCCTCTATAAACTCAGTTTTCAAAATAATTTTATTCAATAAGGTACACCTCCAGACTTACAAAATACCAAACAGCATTAAATGTTTATGAGAACTGAATACCAATAAGCCACTACATCTTAACCACACAAGGACAACCTTCAGACACACACAGAAGACAGCACAGAAAGTTCTTCCACCTCACCTGGACAATAGCTGCTTCATTATCCGCCAATCCCAATAAGAAAATCCGCACTTTGTCGATCTTCACTGGAACTGTTCTCCCCTCTCCACTCCACTTCACTCATGGTAGCTGCCTGTTTAGCTCGAGTCTGAGTGATCAAAGCCTGAAAAGTAGTTTGAAAAAGTTAAAGCTTTAACTGGGGATATGAGTGATGGAGGTGAAAATAAGTGGAATCTATCGTTTGCCTCTTTCTAGAATCAACATATTATACTCCATAAAGAGTATATACCAATTGTTTTCTTTCATTTTTCTGAGACAGAGTTGTACTCTGTCACCCAGCCTGGAGTGCAGAGGAGTGATCTAGGCTCACTGCAACCTCCACCTCCCAGGTTCAAGCAATTCTTGTGCCTCAGCCCCCCGAGTAGCTGGAACTACAGGCACATGCCACCATGCCTGACTTATTTTTGTATTTTTAGTAGAGATAGGGTTTTGCCACGTTGGCCAGGCTGGTCTTGAACTCCTGGCCTCAAGTGATCCACCTGCCTCGGCCTCTCAAAGTGCTGGGATTTCAAGAGTGAGCCACTGCACCCAGACTCTTCAATTTTTTTTAACAGACAGAGACTTGCTCTGTTGCCCAGGCTGGTGTGCAGTAAGCCCAAAGACAGCTTACTGCAACCTTGAACTCCTGGACTCAAGTGATCCTCCTGCCTTAGCCTCCCAAGTAGCTAGGACTACAGGTGTGTGTCACCATGCCTGGCTAATTAAAACTTTTTTTTTTTGGTAGAGGTGGGTCTCACTATGTTGTCCAGGCTGGTCTTGAACGCCTGGGCTCAAGTGAACCTTTCACCTCAGCCTCCCACAGTGACAGCATTACAGATGTAAACCACCCCGCCGGCCACCAATTTCTATTTGTTTTAAATAAACAGAATAAATAGGCAACATGGTGAAACCCTGTCCCTATTAAAAATATAAAAAAAGTAGCTGGGTGTGGTGGCACACGCCTGTAGTCCCAGCTACTTGGCAGGGGCTGAGGCATGAGGAGCACTTGAACTTGGGAGGTGGAGGGTGCAGTGAGCCGAGATTGAAATTGTGCCACCGAACTCCAGCCTGGGTGACAGAGTAAGACGCTGTCTCAAAAAAAAAAAAAAAAAAAAAATTGAATACTTAAAGTGTTAATTGAAAAAAGGTTTTTTACCTCTGCCTGTTCTGGGATTTAAAAAAAAAAGAAAAGAAAAAGGTTTTTGTTAAAATTTTTAGCAAATGTAGGTATTTTGTAATACAGATACAAATATACATATATTAATATCAAATATCCCTAGGGGATTATAAATTACTCCTTCTGGACTTTGTCCAACCCACAGCTTTTCACAAAAATGTACATACTAGATTACCTCCAATTTTTCAGCCAAGAGACCCTCAGTGCCCCCAGACCGCAATCTCATCTGCATGAGTTCATTGATGGCTGACTGGTCCCCTGAGAGAGAGAGACAGGAAAATCTTCAAGGGTCTGGTCTGTTTTCTTGAGATTCAGTAGATTCAACTCAGACTTAAACAGCTCTTCCCCCTCCACATGCTACTTCAATGAATCTGCAGTACGATCTGTTCTCTGAAGACAAGTCTTTTACAAAGAATTAAAGTGACTGGGGCAATGAAAATACTCTGTATGTTACTATAATGGTAAATACATGTCATGAAACATTTGTCCAAACCCATAGAATGTACAATATCAAGCGTAAACAGTGATGTAAACTTTGGGAGATTATGATGTGTCGATGAAGGGTCACCAATTGTAACAAACACACCCCTCTGGTGGGGAAGATGATCATGGGAGAGGCTGTGGATGTGGGAGGTGGGCTTATATGGGTCTCGGTATCTTTCGGTTTTGCTGTGAACCTAAAACTGCTCTTAAAAAGTAAAAAATGGCCAGGCATGGTGGCTCACGCCTGTAATCCCAACACTTTGGGAGGCCGGGGCGGGCAGATCACCTGAGGTCGGGAGTTTGAGACCAGCCTGACCAACATGGAGAAATCCCATCTCTACTAAAAATATACACACAAAAAAGAATTAGCTGGACATGGTGGCACAAGCCTGTAAGCCCAGCTACTCAGGAGGCTGAGGCAGGAGAATCCCTTGAACCTGGGAGCCGAGATCACGCCATTACACTCCAGCCTGGACAACAAAAGCGAAACTCCATCTCAAAAAAAAAAAAAAAAAAGTAAGAAATGAACTCAGAGACAGGAGACTCAAGACTGCTCTTCAGGGGTACACAGCACAGCAGGACAGACACAGATGCAGAACTATCCTCTGCAATTTTGAGCTGGGTTGGCTTCAACATCTCTGCTTTTGCCATCAACCAAAACTCAGGCCAAAGATGGAGGCAAGGGAAGGAGAAGAAAGTTATGTCGACTCTCTAGGATTTCTGAAATGAGCTCCCACTAGGCCACCTGTCAATGCTCAAGTTGAGTATAATGCCTTGATCCCTGCTCACCAATATTATATGCACAATAGCGGATGTTCGGTGAAATCTCTTCCACACGTTGGTTATACAGCACAGCCTGCTCCTCTGTGAAAGCACTGGCTAGCTTCTCATAGATAGTTCTGAGAGAAAAGAAAAGTCAGGTTTTACATCAGCCATATAAAAGAAAAACTCATGGGGAACACAGTGACTAAAACAAAATTATGGCCCTTTGAAGCTCTTCCAACAACTACCGTAACTGGCATGCTCTGAAGATGCAAGAGAATCATCAACACTTTCACAGAAACAATCCACTACCTGATCTGCAGCTTAAATTTGACTATCTATAATTAAAACTGGCCACAGCCTTTGGGACTATAGGACTTACTTGCATTTGTTAAAAGCCTCAATGGCGGCTTTCCATTCTTGATGTTCAAAACGCAGCATTCCTGAGAGGTAAGCTGTGTAAGCCTGTGAGGAGATAGAAGAGGAGGAACTGCTTCAACACTAAACCACTCAATATTCCTTTACTGGCTTCTAACTTTAATATCAAGAATATGGATATTGGCCAGGTACAGTGGCTCACACCTATGATTTTAGCACTTTGGAAGGCCAAGGTGGGAGGATCGCTTGAACCCATAGTTTCAGACAAGTCAGGGCAATATAACAAGACCCTGTCTCTACCAAAAAAAAAAAAAAAAATTAAAAATAGGTTGGGCGCAGTGATGCATGCCTGTAATCCCAGCACTTTGGGAGGCCGAGGCAGGTGAATCACGAGGTCAAGAGATCGAGACCATCCTGGCCAACATGGTAAAACCCCGTCTGTACTAAAAATACAAAAATTAGCTGGGTGTGGTGGTACGTGCCTGTAGTCCCAGCTACTCGGGAAGCTGAAGCAAGAGAATCGCTTGAACCCGAGAGGCAGAGGTTGCAGTGAGCCAAGATGCCGCCACTGCACTCCAGCCTGGCAAGAGAGTGGGACTCCATCTCTAAATAAATAAATTTTAAAAAAGAAGAAAAAGAACAAGGGTATTGGCTGGGCATGGGGGCTCACACCTGTAATCCTAGCAATTTGGGAGGCTGAGGCAGGAGGGGTGCTTTAGCTCAAGAGTTCGAGATCAGCCTGGGCAACACAGCAAGACCACATCTCTACAAAAAATTTTAAAAAATTAGCTGGGTGTGGCCAGGCCGGGGTAGCTGACGCCTATAACCCTAGCACTTTGGGAGACCAAGGTTAGCCGATCACCTGAGGTCAGGAGTTGGAGACCAGCGTGGCCAACATGATGAAAATCCATCTCTACTAAAAATACAAAAAAAATTAGCCAGGTGTGGTGGCAGGTGCCTGTAATCCTTGCTACGCAGGAGGCTGAGGCAGGAGAATTGCTTGAACCTGGGAGGCAGAGGATATAGTCAGCTAAGACTGTGCCACTACAACCCAACCTGGGCAACGGATCAATACTCAAATCGAGACTCCATCTCAAAAAAAAAAAAAAAAAAAAATTAGCAGGGTGTGGTGGCGTGCACCTCTAGTCCCAACTACTCAGGAGGCCTTGGTAGGAGGATTGCTTGAGCCCAGGAGTTCATGGCTGCAGTGAGCCATGACTGCACTCTAGCCTGGGACTGAGCGAGATTCTATCACTAAAAAACAAACAAAAAACCCAAACAAATAATATGGATATATCAATCACAGGTTGATTTTTAAAAAGAAACACTTATTTAACCAATAAAATGTGATACATAGGCAATTTATGATTCTTTCACTTCCCAGGAGAGAACTTCAAAAGAAGGAAATTTGGTTTCTTCATTTTACTTAACCACCATTTTCTGGGCTATAACATAAGCATCAGAAGTTGAATAAAACCTTGCAATATCTACCATCTCTTTTTTAAAAAATTCATTTCCAAAAAAAGTTCTTACTTTGTGAACTTTTCCAGGGTATAAGATGTAAGCTTTAATCTATATATCAAAACATGATCTTTCTTAAAAAGTTACAGCTAGTTAGCAAGGCGTGGTGGCTCATGACTGTAATCCCAGCACTTTGGGAAGCCAAGGTGGGCAGAACACGAGGTCAGGAGCTCAAGACCAGCCTGGCCAACACGGTGAAACTCTCTCTCTACTAAAAATACAAAAAGTAGCCGGGCATGGTGGCATGTGCCTGTAATCCCAGCTACTTGGGAGGCTGAGGCAGCAGAATTTCTTGAATCCGGGAGGCAGAGGTTGCAGTGAGCCGAGATCATGCCACTGCACTCCAGGCTCCAGGATGGGTGACAAAGCAAGACTCCGTCTCGAAAAAAAAAAAGTTACAGCTAGTTATAAAAAACAAGAGCTTGGGGATACTCATTCTATTTTACAGAATGAAGCATTGTCCAATTAAAAAAAAAAGATAAGGCTCGGCTCAGTGGCTCACGCCTGTAATCCCAGCACTTTGGGAGGCCACGGTGGGCGGATCACCCGAGGTCAGGAGTTCGAGACCAGTCTGACCAACATGGAAAAACCCCGTCTCTACTAAAAATACAAAATTAGCCGGGTGTAGTGGCATATGCCTGTAATCTCAGCTATTAGGGAGGCTGAGGCAGGAGAATCACTTGAATCCGGCTGGTGGAGATAGTGGTGAGCTGAAATTGCACCACTGTACTCCAGCCTGGGCAACAAGAGTGAAAATTCATCTCAAAAAAAAAAAAAAGAAAAAAAAGAAAAAAGCTGGGAGCGGTGGCTCACACCTGTAATTCCAGCAATTTGGGAGGCTGAGGTCAGGAGTCTGAGACCAGTCTTGCCAACGTGGTGAAACCCCATCTCTACTAAAAACACAAAAAAAATAGCCGGGTGTGGTGGCATGCGCCTGTAATTCTAACTACTTGGGAGGCTGAGGCAGGAGAATTGCTTGAACCCAGTAGGCAGAGGTTGCAGCGAGTCAAGGTTGTGCCACATGGCACTCCAGCCTGGGCAGCAGAGCGAGACTCCGTCTCAATAAAAGAAAAAAAAAAGATAAAAAATCAAGAGCTCATAAACAAAAGATGCTAACTCACCTTTTAAAAGCAAGTTCAGAAAGTTTTTTCCTCTCCTGACTATCACTTTCTAACATTAAGAAACTCTGTTCTGTTTAACTGTAGCTTTTTAAAACATCATGAGGCCGGGCGTGGCCTCATGTGGCTCACACCTGTAATCCCAGCACTTTGGGAGGCCGAGGTGGGTGGATCACCTGAGGTCAGGAGTTCGAAACCACCCTGATCAACAAGGTGAAACCCCGTCTCTAAAAATAAATAAATAAATAAATAAAACATCTTGATTCTCCACAATAAAACAAGCTGGATGTTAAGGCACTAACCTGAGCCTCTAACTTGGTCTTGGCATCCACACGATTGCTCTCACACAGGCGTTCCAATTCCTCTGCATGCTTCACAGCTTTGCGTAGGCGAGATAACAAGTGAAACCGTTTTCGGGGTTCAGTGTTGGCTTCCTGTTTGAGCTGCATGGCGTAGCTCCAGGCTCTTTCGGCGTCCATCAGAACCAGAAGCAAGTATCTAGATCAGAGACAGACGAGGGGAGACAATAAAGGCCATCAGCAGACCCAGATATTCTCTGAGGTGGAATCTTCAGCTTCTTGACTTTTTTTTATACTCTCCCTCTTTTGCTGCTCTCAAAACAACTCTTCTGACATTAGCCACGACTCTCAACTAGTACCTGTATTTGCAACCTGGACTCAATCTCAGGTTTCTTATCATCTACTGGACATATCTCATTGAAAAGCCTCTACTGCCTTGAACTCGGCAAACCCAGAGCCGTGACCTACCCCTCCTAAATTCTGTCAGACACAGTCCAGGCATGCAATCTGGCCTCATCTTTGAATCAACACCTCCTTCATCTCAACTCAGTTAGAAAAGTCCTTAAGCCGTGCGTGCTTCCTCACGCCTGTAATCCCAGCACTTTGAAAGGCAAGGTGGGTGGATCACCTGAGGTCAAGCGTTCAAGACCAGCCTGGCCAACATGGTGAAACCCTGTCTCTATTAAAAATACAAAAATTAGCCGGGCATGGTAGTGGGTGCCTATAATCCCAGCTACTCGGGAGGTTGAGGCTAGAGAATTGCTTGAACCCAGGAGGCAGAGGTTGCAGTGAGTGGAGATCGTACCATTGCACTCAAGCCTGGGCAACAAGAGGGATACTCCATCTCAAAAAAAAAAAAAAAAAAAAGCAGTATATTTACTGGGCATGGTGGCTCACGCCTGTAATCCCACCACTTTGGGAGGCCAAGGCGGGCAGATCACCTGAGGTTAGGAGCTCGAGACAAGCCTGGTCAACATGGTAAAACCCCATCTCTACTAAAAATACAAAAATTAACTGGGTATTGTGGCATATGCCTGTAATCCCAGCTTCTGGGAGGCTGAGGTTGAACCCAGGAGGCAGGAGTTGCAGTGAGTCGAGATGGTGCCACTGTACTGAAGCCTGGGCAACAGCGAGACTCTGTCTCAAAAAAAAAAAAGAGGGGGCAGTATATTAAAGTGGTATGAACAAGGGAGCCAGAGCCTGGGTTAGAACCCCAGTGCCACCACTTACTAGCTGTGTGACTGTGGGCAAAGTACTAATGTTTCTGTGCACCACTCTCCCATGCCGTAATAGAAATAACACATTTAGACCAGAGCCTGGCACTTACTAAGCTTAAAAAGTTAGTTAACTACTTTGTTATTATACTGGTGAATCTTTCTTTACTGCCTTCATCAATCTGTCTTAAACTTCAGCTTAACCTTGACTTCACAGTAAAGGATCTGGATATAAGAGAGTACAGGCACGGTGTAGTGGCTCATATCTGTAACCCCAGCACACTGGGAGGCCGAGGCGGGAGAACTGCTTGAGGCCAGGAGTTTGAAACCAGCCTGGTCAGCATAGCGAGATCCCATCTCTACAAAAGAAAACAAGGCAAAAGTTAGCTAGGCATGGTGGTACACGACTACGGTCCCAGCTACTCAAGTGGGTGAGGCAGGAGCAGTTTAAGGCTGCAGCAAGCTATAATCCCACTGCTGCACTCCAGCCTGGGTGACAGTGAGACTGTCTCAAAAAGAAGGGGCAAGAAAGATTTCTCCTAACTGGCGTTCTTATCAGATTTAATGCCGCATCCCATGATGGTCTCCAGGCTCTAGTTTTCTGACTGTGGCCTACACACTAAGCTCACAGCCTTTTCACTGCCTGAGTAGCAGCTAGCAAGTATCCAGAGCTTTCCAGTTCCTAGACTGCATGCACAGATACCATGGCATGCTGTTTCCCCAGACACAGAATGTTCTTAACTCCCCGCAAATCCTTCAAGGTCAAGCCTCCGCCATGCAGGCTTACTGACTTCCCCGTCAAGAGCCTTCAACCTCAAGTCTCCTTTCCAAGGCTTCAGAATGCTGAACAGTGAATGATACACAACGTGGCACTTCTGCTGTAGCATTCCCTGGTTTGCACTGACCAACATCTTTCAACAAGATGAAAGTCAGTAAGGTTCAAGGACCATGCCGCCTCTCCTATACTAGACTAGTGTGTCACAACTACTCTGCTGATGTAGCACAAAAGTAGCTATAAACAATTCCTGTGCAAATGGGCGTGGCTGGGTTCCAGCAAAACTTCATTTACACAAAAGGTGTAGGAGCATCATTTGGCCCGTAAGTGTGAGGAGGACCTGGAGACCTTCACTATATGTTGCTCGACAGACTAAAAATTCTTCAGGAAATGCTAAGCACTCGTGCATTCAGCACTGAAAGACAGGACTCTTCTATAATAATTCACACACCAGCCGGGCATGGTGGCTCACACCTGTAATCCCAGCACTGTGGGAGGCCGAGGTGGGTGATCAGCTCGAGACCAACCTGGTGAAATCCTGATTTTTGTATTAAAAAAATCAGCTGGTGTGGTGGCACGTGACTGTAATCCCAGCTACTCGGGAGGCTGAGGCAGGAGAACTACTTGAACCCGGGAGGCGGGGGGTTGCAGTCAGCCGAGATCATGCCACTGCACTCCAGCCTGGGCAACAGCGAGAGACTCTGTCTCCAAAAAAAAAATTACACACCACTCAATTTCATTCCGATATATTGATTTAAGCATCTAGTTTTAGACACTGGAATTTACATTCTAAAAACCTTACCTAATAATCAATTAGATTCTGATCACTGACTTCAACATTTGCCATCCCAACACAGTTCTGTTTTTTTTTTAAGGAGCAAATACTTTAACAGGCAAGAAAGGGCAAGAAGGAAGGGAGAAGGATGAAACTTCCCTGTACAGAGACAGAGGGCGGGAGCTCCAAAGCTGAGAGAGGGAATCATCCCTCTTTTTTTTGAGATGAAATTTCACTCTTATTGCCTAGGATGGAATGCAATGGCGCAATCTCAGCTCACAGCAACCTCTGCCTCCCAAGTTCAAGCTATTCTCCTGCCTCAGCCTCCAGAGCAGCTGAGATTACAGATGCCTGCCACCACACCCAGCTAATTTTTGTATTTTTAGTAGAGATAGGGTTTTGCCATGTTGGCCAGGCTGGTCTTGAACTTCTGACTGCAAGTGATCCACCTGCCTTGGCCTCCCAAAAGTGTTGGGATTACTGTGCCCGGCCCCAACACAGTTCTTGAACAAGTTACTGAACCTCTCTGAGCCTCAGTTTCCTTGCCTTAGAACGCAGGAATAAACAATGTCCACCCCACAGAGCTGCTAAAAGAGTCACCAGAGATAATTAAAAGGTTTAGTGTGAAGTCTAGCACACTGTCACTGTTCAATAAATGCACTAGCAGGATGTAATCTGCAACTAGCACAGAGCAGTCCATACCTATTATCAGTCAGAAGATCTTCGGTCACTTTCTTCCCTGTGAATTTGTGTCTGTTCCCCATCTTGAAGTTGAGTGTTTTTCGAAGACGTCTTTGTCTACGGGAACAGTAGCCCCTGTAAGAAACCATAAACAAAACTGACTCAGCCAAACTGAGACTATTTTGAATAATAAATTGTGTAATAAGGCAAGGTCAAGGGTCAACACTTTGGGGTATTATACTTACTGTTACTATAATTATCACATATCACGCTTCCAAACATTGTTTTATTTTCTTTTTTCTTGAGACAGTCTTGCTCTATCACCCAGACTGGAGTGCAGTGTTGTGATCTTGGCTCACTGCAGCTGGGCTCAATCAATCCTCCCACCTCAGCCTCCTGAGTAGTTGGGACTACAAGGGTGCAACCACCACACCTGGCTAATTTTTGTACTTTTTGTAGAGACAGGGTTTCACCCATGTTGCCCAGGCTGGTCTTGAAGTCCTTGGACTCCAGCGATCCACCCACCTCAGCCTCCCAAAGTGCTGGCATTACAGGCATGAGCCACCACGCCCGGCCCTAAACATTTATCGAACAACTCAAACATGGGGGGCAATATGATTGGTATTATAGAAAACACAAGGAGATGGAGGACATAGTGCCCATGCTCAAGGAACTCACATTAAAGTTGAGGATGATCATGCAGAGACAATGGCAACCAAGAAAACAAGGCCATGTCAAGTTGAATGGACACAAGTAATCATTTTCTTGTTAGCACCTTTGGCCGCAGTGGACTGACGGTGGGGCCTAGAAGGAATGAGGGGCTGGGCATGGTGGCTCACGCCTGTAATCCCAGAACTTTGGGAGGCTAAGGCGGGTGGATCACAAGGTCAGAAGTTCAAGACCAACCTGGCCAAGATGACGAACACAAAAATTAGCCGGGCACGGTGGCAGGCACCTATAATCCCAGTGACTGGGGAGGCAGAGAATTGCTTGAACCCGGGAGGTGGAGGTTGCAGTGAGCCAAGATAGTGACACTGCACTCCAGCCTGGGCGACAGAGTGAGACTCTGTCTCAAAAAAAAAAAAAGGAATGAGGAGGATTCTAACGAATGTAAAGCAGGGAAAGGGGCATCCTGAGGGAGACTAGAACGACATCGGACACATGGAGAAAGAACTGCATGCAGGTCTGAAGAAAAACGAGGAAGCCAATTAGGTTATTGGCAAGAAGCACTATAAACGTCACCTCTATGCCAAGCCTGTTCCTCTGTGCTCATGTAGCTTTTTTTGAGATAAAATCTTGCTCTGTCACCAAGCTGGAGTGCAGTAGTACGACCCTGGCTCACTGCAACCACCGCCGCCCAGGTTCAAGCGATTCTCCTGCCTCAGCCTCTCAAGTAGCTGGGATTACAAGCACCCACCACTGCACCCGGCCTCAAGTACCTCTTTATTCTCCCTTCTGTTACAGTCTGTGACATAGTTTCCTATTAACATAAATCCTTTTATTGCAGGGAGAATTATTTTTTTGAGACAGAGTCTCACCATGTTGCTGTTGCCCAGGCTGGTCCTGAACTCCTGGGCTTAAGCAATTCTTGGGCCTCATCCTTCCAAGTAACTGGCAATACAGCATATGCCACCACATCAGGCTAGGATTTCATTTCTAAATTTTCTGCAATACCTTAGCACAGTGTCTAGCACACAGATGTTCAATCAATATATACATTTTGACTAAATTAGTTAAAAAAAAAAAAAATATATATATATATAATTGAACCAAGCTTTAAGTCAAAGTAATATGGTATATAAAATGATATTTAAATACTACTTCAGGGAGCCGGGTATGGTGGCTCACACCTGTAATCCCAGCACTTTGAGAGGCCAAGGAGGACAGATCACTTGAGGTAAGGAGTTCCAGACTAGCCTGACCAAGATGGTAAAACCTCGTCTCTACAAAAATACAAAAATTAGCCAGTCATGGTGGCGCATGCCTATAGTCCCAGGTACTCGGGCAGCTGAGGCAGGAGAATTGCCTGAACCTAGAAGGCAGAGGTTGCAGTGAGCCAAGATCGCACCACTGCGTTCCAGACTGGGTAACAGAGCGAGACTCTGTCTCAAATAAATAAATAAAATGAAATAAAAATAAATAAATAGGCTGGGCACGGTGGCTCACACCTGTAATCCCAGCACTTTGGGAGACTGAAGCAGGTGGATCACCTGAGGACAGGAGTTCGAGACCAACCCGGCCAAATGGTGAAACCCCATCTCTACTAAAAATTAGCCAGGCGTGGTGGCATGTGCCAGCAGTACCAGCTACTCAGGAGGCTGAGGCACGAGAATCACTTGAATCTGGGAGGCGGAGGTTGCAGTGAGCCAAGATCATACCACTGCACTCCAGCCTGGGCGACAGAATAAAGACTCCATCTCAAAAATAAATAAATAAATAAATTACTACTTCAGTATCTCAATCAAATTTACCAAGGAATAGGTTATTAAAAAAAGAAATATTGCTTTGCATAATGATCAAAGTAAAAAAGAGGAAAAAAAAGAAATTAAAAAACAAATAAATAAAAATAAAAAAAGAAATAGGCCAGGCATGGTGGCTCATGCCTATAATCCCAGCACTTTGGAAGGCTGAGGTAGGTGGATCACGAGGTTAGGGGTAACATACTGAAACCCCATCTCTACTAAAAATACACAAATTAGCTGGGTTTGGTGGCACGCGCCTGTAGTCTCAGCTACTCAGGAGGCTGAGGCAGGAGAATCGCTTGAACCCACAGGGTGGAGGTTGCAGTGAACCCACAGAGCATCACTGCACTCCAGCCTGGTTGACAGAATGAGACTCTGTCTCAGCAAGTAAGTAACTAACTAAATAAATAAATGAAATAATAGTCTAGGTTCAATTTATGAACTGGCTTTTTTCTCTCAATCCCTAATAGCAGTTTTAGTTATTATTTACCCTTTTATATAAAAGTCAAATGAAACACCCATACATTATGAGCAGAAATAAAAATTGGTAAAAAATTTCTCGCAGTATGAATCTATTTTTAACAACAAAAAAAAAACTGTGGAGGGTCCAGTAAGAAGCATGAATCCATTTATTAAGATCTTTAGCTGGGCGTGGGGGCTCATGCCTGTAATCCCAGCACTTTGGAAGGCCAAGGCAGGCAGATTATTTGAGGTCAGGAGTTCAAGACCGGCCTAGCCAACATGGTGAAACCCCATGTCTACTAAAAATACAAAAATTAGGTCAGGCGGGTGGCTCACTCCTGGAATCCTAGCAGTTTGAGAGGTCAAGGCAGGTGGATCACCTGAGGTCAGGAGTTCAAGACCAGCCTGGCCAACATGGCGAAACCCCATCTCTACTAAAAATGCTCTCTACTAAAATACCATCTCTGCTCTGCTGCCCAGGCTGGAGTGCAGTGGCACAATCTTGGCTCACTGCAACCTCCGCCTCCGAGGCTCAAGCAATTCTCCTGTCTCAGCTCCCAAGTAGCTGAGATTACAGGTGCCTGCTACCACGCCCGGCTGAGTTTTGTAATTTTAGTAGAGATGGGGTTTCACCATGTTGGCCAGGCTGGTCTGGAACTCCTGACCTCAGGTGATCTGCCCGCCTCGACCTCTCAAAGTGCTGGGATTACAGGCATTGAGCCTCTGCACCCAGCCTATTCATAAAATTTTAAATTTAAAAATTACATATATTTTGAGAATTCAATATAAACTCAGTGCTAGGCCAGGCGCAGTGGCTCACGCCTGTAATCCCAACACTCTGGGAGACCTAGGCAGGTGAATCATCTGAGGTCAGGAGTTCAAGATCAGCCTGGCCAACATGGTGAAACCCCATCTCTACTAAAAATACAAAAATTAGCTGGGCGTGGTGGCACAAGCCTGTAATCCCAGCTACTCGGGAGGCTGAGGCAGAAGAATCCCTTGAACCAGGGAGGCAGAAGCAGGAGAACTGCTTGAACCGGGGAGGCAAAGGCTGCAGTGAGCCAGGATCACACCACTGTACTCCAGCTTGGGTGACAGTGAGACTCTATCTCAAAAAAAGAAAAAAAAAAAGAAAAATGCTAGACTTTCTAGGTATATTTTCTGATACAGCAAATGGGATATTAACCAAAGCAAAGAAGTCCCACAATGATTTCCATACATCTTGTATGTGATACTAACCTGTACCTCTGAAAATCTCCATGCCGTAAACCATGCTGCTGCTGGGATTCCTTAATAATCTGAAGAACTAGAGTCAGGATTAAGGAAAATCTTACGATGGCAAGAATCCAAACAAATCAAAACCTGTACCATCAAGTCTCTATCTGTGTCAAACCACAACACATTAAACATTTAGTACGTTAGTGAGATCTTTTGTAACCATTTTCAGTATCTATCATGTCACAGAACAAGGCTAAGCTACGGAAAAACTGACTGCCTGAACTGTTACTACTTTCAAACTAAAGAAGGAGGGCACTACTGGCCACTGGCCACTGACAAAACCCAGTTTTTTATTTTTTTATTTTTATTTTTTATTTTTATTTTTTTTAAAGACGGGGTTTCACCATGTTGGTCAGGCTGGTCTTGAACTCCCGACCTCAGGTGATCCGCCCGCCTTGGCCTCCAAAGTGCTTGGATTACAGGCGTGAGCCACCACGCCCGGCCAAAACCCAGTTTAAATTAAGCTGCTGGATTCTAAATATTGACTACAATTGGGGTGGTTCACACCAATTTACACCTAGACCCCATATTTTATTCATTCAAACAGATTCAGGTTATAAATGACGTGTACTAAGCCTCCATTTGCATAATCTCCAACACCTGCCAAATCAACCTTTCCGTAACAGCGGTGATGCTTAGAGAGTCTATGATTAGCATATGTCAACCAAGCTAGGCCACAGTTTGCATGAAAGTATTAAGGCTTTGCTTTTAAAAGAAGAACGACTGACCAAACTCTCCTTTTAAGAATCTGAAAATATTTAAGATTGTGTACCAAACTTTAGAAAGTCCAATGACCTTCATCTATTATAGTTATAGTTTTATTTTAATGTTTCCTCAACGCTTCTCTAGAGACATTTTAAAATAGTGAACACTATACTTTCAGTATCTTGCCATAGAAAGGAAAAAATAAATAAATAAAATAGTAAACACTAAAAGGACTCTTTCAATGACTAAAAAGGGACAAAGAGATATAAGGTTCTCAGTAAGATTAGGGCTTGCTAACACCTGCTTGAAACTATTACCACTAATTCTAAAAATTTAACTCTAAACAGCTGAAAACTTTAAGTACATTAAGATGTCAAGCTCAATATGTTATTTCAGAAACTCGCCTACATTTTCTCCATTTGTTATTCTTTTCAAAGGGCCACAAACAGTACCATAAGCACTCAGTTAAGATACACACTGATGAAAACTAGAAACCGATTCCCCTAGCTTACATTAATGACTCTCATCACGACAAAATGCCTACAGACCCATCAGAAAAAAAAATGACACAAACGATATTAATTACGGTAACTTACAATCAAATGGGCAACAAGCTTTTCCTAGGAATCAATCTTTACCTTCACTTTCAAAGTATCAACCTGTAGGTTTTACTCCTCAGTCTACGCCGACTGTCAGACAAGATTATTAAGCGAAATGTCAAGACTGCAGTTTCCTTTCCCCCAGTTCAGTGGCTCAAGGTGCCAAAGCAGGAGTTCAGAGGGGAGGCCATAGTGTCACCTGGAGAAACCTGCCTGATATCCCAGTGCCACTGGAAGAAAAGGATCTAGCCAGGAGGGCGAGGGGGACGCGAGGAAAGACTAGTTGAGAAACAGAGCCCCCGGAACTCTGAGCGCCAAAAAGTAAGGGCGAGAAAAACTGCAACCCTCGGCCTCTCCAGCCAGGACGTGCCGGGACCCGCCGCCTCTCCCACCCCCAGCCCTCCAGATCGACACGTAGTCATTCCGAGTTAGGCCCGATTACTCTAGGATACTCTCCAAACTCAGGCTATCCCCAAATTCTTTGTTTGCCTTCGATCCGGCAGAAGGACGTTCGTTTTCTTTATTTTCTTCCCCTCCGGCACCACGTCCACCGCCGCTGCCACTACCACTGCTGCCGCCGCCGCCACCGCCAGGGACCTGCTTTTCAGCAGCCATCTTGCCCCTGCGCCGCAGAGCAGGACGGGATAGGAGAGGCGGGCAGACCCGGGCGGGTGAGAGCGGGACCTGCCTGGCCGGGCTGATGGGATAGCGGCGGACTCCGCCGCGATCGGCCCTTGCGGCAGCGGGGAACCATTCGCTGGAGCGCGCCTGCGCGAGAGGTCCTGGCATCCTGAGTCCGGAATCGTGGCGGGCTAAGTGGGGGCTCGCGGCCGCAGTGAGACCGCGGTTGCTGAGATCTCAGGGGCAGTCCCACCTCACAAACCAAGGGTGGGAGGACCGGAGGTGGACCCCACGTCCTGCATCCTGGACTGGGGATCTGGCTCACGTCCCGCCCAGCAGAAAGCGGGAGACCAAAAACACTGGATTTCGGGGTGTCGACATCCCCAGGGACTTGAGAGGTGGGGTTCCGCCTACAGGAACGGAATACTGTCCGTAAGGGACCGGCCTCTGCCTGCCCTTTCCTCTGGGGCTGACCGTGAGAAAGCGAAGCCGGAGGAAGCGCTGAGCGGTCCGCAGACGGTGTCCCTAATAGGGGGACTTTCTCAGACCGCTTGGGACTGTGGACCCCTGCACTTTGGGGCGATCAGTCCAAAGAGGGAGAAGTGTTGAGACAAGGGAAAATATGAATTTTTGCTCTGCAGCTTCTAGAGTCTGAGACCTGGGATTCCAATTCCTGCTCTGTCATTAGCGGCAGGGAGATATTGGGCAAGTAACTTAATCTCCCGGTAAACCTGTTTCTTCATCTATGAAACGGGGATAACCAATTTAAATGATTGTTATGAAGATTAAATGATGCATTTTAAAGTAAGTGTCTGAGACCGGGCTCAGTGGCTCACGCCTGTTAACCCAGCACTTTGGGAGACCGAGGCAGGCGGATCACCTGAGGTCACGCGTTCCAGACCCGCCTAGCCAACAGGGTGAAACCCGGTCTCCACTAAAAATACAAAAATTAGCTGGGTGTGGTGGCGGGCACCTGTAATCCCAGCTACTCAGGAGGCTGAGTGCTTAAAACTCGGGGAGGTGTTCTGCTTTGGAGAAGCTGAAGAAAAAAAAAAAAGAAAAAAAAAAAAAAAACTCGGGAGGTGGAGGTTGCAGTGAGCCGAGATCGCACTACAGCCTGGTTAAGAGAGTGAGACTGTCTCAAAAAAAAAAAAAAAAAAAAAAAGTAAGTGTCTGGCCAGGTGTGGTGGCTCAGACCTGTAATCACGGTGCTTTGGTTGAGGATTGCTTGAGGCCAAGAGTTCAAGACTAGCCTGGGCAACACAGTGAGACCCCTGTCTCTACCAAAAAAAATAGCCACACGTAGTGGCACCTACCTGTAGTCCCCGTGACTTGAGAAGCTGACATGGAAGGATTGCTTGAGCCCATGGAAGACATGGAAGGCTGACATGAGAAGCTGACATGGAAGGAGTTTGAGGTTACAGTGAGCTATGATCATGCCACTGCACTCCAGCCTGGGTGACAGAACAAGACCCTGTCTCTAAAAATAATAAAATAAATTTCTTTAAAAAGCAAGTTTCCCAAATGTTCATTGATAAGTGAATGGAAAAATAGAATGTGATATAATGATACAATGGAATATTATTTAACCATAAAAAAAGAGTAAAGTGGCTCACGCCTGTTATCTCAGCACTTTGGGAAGCTGAGGTGAGGATCCCCTGAGGTCAGGAGTTTGAGACCAGCCTGATAAACATGGAGAAACCCCGTCTGTGCTAAAAATACAAAATTAGCTAGCGTGGTGGTTCATGCCTGTAATCCCAGCTACTCAGGAGGCTGAGGTAGGAGAATTGCTTGAACCTGGCAGGTGGAGGTTGCAGTGAGCAGAGATTGCACCTTTGAAGAGCAAAACTCCATCTCACACACACACAAAGTGAAGCACTGATCAAGCTACAATGTGGATGAACTTTGAAAACATCATGCAAAGTGAAAGAAGCCACACATAAGAGGCCACATATTGTATGATTTCGTTTCTATGAAATGTTAAGAATAGGCAAATCTGAAGAGACAAAAAGTAGATCAGTGGTTGTCTGGGCCTGTGGAGGCGGGGTGGAGGTGGAGATGGGAGATTGGAGGCTAACGGCTAATGGGTGTGAGTGGGAAGAAAACCTTCTAGAAGTGATTGTGGCAGCTGCCGCAAAACTCTGTGAATATACTAAAAACCAAGTGAATTATATTTCAACAAAGCTGTTACCAAAAAAAGTGGGATCGTGTTAGTCCTCTAGTGAAAATCCTGCACTGCCTCCTCATTTCACTGAGACTACATGCCACAGTCCTTAGATTAGGGAGAGAAAAAAGCCCTACACACTATGTCTCCCACGTCTCTCGCTGGTTCAACCCAGGTCATACCAGCTTCCTTGCCTCAGGAACACTGGCACACTCCTACCATATGGCCTTTGCACTGGCTGTACTCTCTCTTTGAAATGCTTTTCTGGCCAGGCATAGTGGTTCATGCCTGTAATCCCTGCACTTTGCGAGCCCAAGGCAGGCAGATCGCCTGAGGTCAGGAGTTAGAGACCACCTTCGCTAACGTGGTGAAAACCCGACTCTACTAAAAATACAAAAAATTAGCTGCATGTGGATAGCTGTAGTCCCAGGTACTCAGGAGGCTGAGGCAGGAGAATTGCTTGAGCCCTGGAGGCAGAGGTTGTAGTGAGCTGAGATCATGCCACTGCACTCCAACCTGGGTGACAGAACAACACTCTGTCTCAAAAAAAGAAAAAGAAAAGAAATGCTCTTCCCCTAAATATTCGCCTTGCTAGCCCCTCACCTTCTTCAAGACTTTGCTCAAATGTCAACTTAATGAGGTCTGCTTGACCACCCTACTTTACATTGTACAATCACCACCACCCTGGTACTCCCAAATCCCCTTACTCTAAACTACTTTTAATGCAAGTACTTATCAATTTGCAATAGCTTAATACGTTATGTTTATTTATTTATTTTTATTTTTATTTTTTTAAAGATGGGGTTTCACCATGTTGGTCAGGCTGGTCTTGAACTCCCGGCCTCAGGTGATCCGCCCACCTTGGCCTCCAAAGTGCTTGGATTACAGGCGTGAGCCACCACGCCCGGCCACGTTATGTTTATTGTCTGTCTCTGTTGCTAGAAAGTTCACAGAGGACCTGGATCTTTGTAGAGCTCACTGGTATAGTACATCCTAAGGACACAGAACAGTGCCTGGTAAGGCGGAGGTGCTTCATAAATATTTGTTGAATAAATAAATGGTAAGCATCTCATAAACACAAGCTGTTACCATCTTCCTGTTCAATGAGTAGGCAGGCAGGGCGGGGGTGTGAATAAGGTTTTCTTATCAAGAAGAGGAGGTAGCTGGGCTCCTGAGAGGCTTTATCCTTCAGGGGAAAAATGAGGAAAAGGAATGTTCTTAACACTGGGCCCCAGGGAGCAGGACAGGGGGAAGAAGAGGCAGACGTGAAGCTGCAGAGACAGAAGGTGGTGATTTTCAGACCCACTGAACTGGGAGGTTTAAAGTTCTACTTAAATAGTAACGATTCATTGTCCCAAATGCTTGATGCAGAAACAAATGTTTAAGTTTTATTGCAACCTAAATACCATCTAGGAAAATGCTGCTTGTGTGTGGAACTCTACTATTTTGAATTTCTTCAAGGTATACCGAATAAGACAAGGAGAAAAAGAAGGATCTGATGTATTCAGATTTAACTAACTGGGTTCAGGCCTCTCCCATACCTCTCATTCCTTTCTTAACAGATTCCTCTGAGAAGGAAGTATTATCCTTTCCTTGTTACAGCTTAGGAAACTGAGGCACGGCGCCAAAGACAGAACCTGATACAATAGATGCTCAATATATTGGATTGAATTGGAGGGGAAAACGTCTAATGAGCAAGCGAAGGGAATAAGGTGTCCAGGCGCGGTAGCTCAGCCTGTATTCCCAGCACTTTGGGAGGCCAAGGCGGGCGGATCACTTGAGGTCAGGAGTTTGAGACCAGCCTGGCCAACATGAGACATTTAGTAGAAACAGCCTGGTCTCTACTAAAGATACAAAAAATTACCCAGGCTGTGGTGGACGCCTGTAGTCCCAGCTACTCAGGAGGCTGAGGCGGGAGAACCGTTTGACCCGGGGAGACGGAGGTTGCAGTGAGCCACTGCACTCCAGCCTGAGCGAAAGAGCCAGACTCCGGTGCCCCTCATCTGCCTCCGCCCCGTGTCTCCTCACCCCCCACTCTGGTCTCCCAGGGGTCCTCTTTTGAGGGCAGTCCCGTCCCTCGACAGTCCCAGGATGTCCCGCGCGCCTGCCAGGCTTCAGGGAAGCGCCGAGTCGCAAGGGGTGCGGCGCACACGGAGGGCCAGAGGTCGACCCCTCCATCTCTCCGGGGGTCTGCCGGGGAAGTCAATCCACCAGGTCAGCCCAGAACCCATGACTCCGGGGGCTGGAGCGCGGAGCAGGCCCAAGCGCCGCTCTCCGCCCGCGCCACGGGATGCGCGCTGAGGCCACTCGGCAGCCCTTCCCCCAGCGCCGCCAGCTGCTGCGGGGGGGACAACCTCACCCTCCGGTTTCTCGCTCCTCCTCCTGACCCCAGCGCACCCCCATCCCCGCCCCAGACGCGGCAAGGCTCCCTCCGCCTGCAGCCCGGCAGAGTCGCAGTGGGAGCTGCAGCGGCCGCAGTCGCGGGGAGCTTCCCGCTCTGCGGAGACCCAGACGGCTGCAGGAGCCCGGGCAGCCTCGGGGTCGGCAGCACCATGAACGTCTCGGGCGGCCCAGGGGGCCGGGAACGCGAGCCAATCGGGCGGCGGGGGCGGCTGGCACCCCGAGGCTGTAATCGTGCCCTTGCTCTTCGCGCTCATCTTCCTCGTGGGCACTGTGGGCAACGCGCTGGTGCTGGCAGTGCTGCTGCGCGGCGGCCAAGCGGTCAGCACCACCAACCTGTTCATCCTCAACCTGGGCGTGGCCGACCTGTTTTTCATCTTGTGCTGCGTGCCTTTCCAGGCCACCATCTACACGCTGGACGGTTGGGTGTTCGGCTCCCTGATGTGCAAGGCGGTGCACTTCCTCATCTTCCTCACCATGCACGCCAGCAGCTTCACGCTGGCCGCCGTCTCCCTGGACAGGTGAGTCAGCGCCCTGGCGTCCCTGGGAGTTGGGCATCCACGCGGGAGATGGAGAGGGAGGCGGTACCGAGGTATCAAGAACGGACGCGCAGAGTGGGAGAGGACATTAAGAAGGCAGTGGAAGGCAAGCGGGCGAGGAGAAGAAAGAGGAATTAGGAGAAGAAAGAGGAATAGGAGAAGAAAAAGGAATTAGGATGGGGGACCGTGTTGTCCCTCGGTTAGTTGCGTCCTGGGGCCTCGAAGCCTGGAGAATGTGGCTCTCCGGCGCCGCCTGCGCCTGACAACGCGCAGCATTTCCCAGTACGAAGCGTTCTCGCGCGTTCGTCTAGCTTGAGCCTAACCCTAACCCTGAGTTTAACCCTAACCCTGACCCTAACACCGTGAGGTTGGGATGGGACAAAGTACATGCCCCATGTACAGAAGAGCTGAGTTCCTAAGCAACTCGCTCAGAGTCGCCAGCCAGGGATCGGGTGCGTGAAGTGACCGTCTGTCTCCTGCAGCCAACCTCAGGCACCTCCACTGCGCTCGTCTCCAAGCCCCGGTTTGGTTGGTTGGTTGGTACAGTCGGCTCAGGTCCAGGCTGTGGAACTTGGGTCCTTTGCGAGGATCCATGCAGAAGTCTGAGCGAGCATACCTAAAGGTCCCTAACTCAGTCCCAGCCCATTCTGCGCCTCGGCTCCAAACAAAACAAAACAAGTCAGAGGCCGGGGAGAGGAGCGTGCCGTGGGGTTCTCCCTCCCCAGCCAGAGGAGAGCGAGAGAGGCACATTCGGGAGAGCGTGGGGCTCAGGTGGAGCTTGAAAGGACACTAGGATAGTTCCTGGGGAGGAACTCCGGAAAAACAGAGAGGCGAGGCCAGACTTCCCCACACACCTGTAGCCACTGAGCGCTAAGTGCGTTGGTTCCCAGCTCGCTGGTGGGACCCACAGACCTCGGATTCTCTCAGGAATCCCCTGAGAAACTAATTGTCCCTTGCCCAGCCTGTCTTCTCCAGGCTGTCTGCTAGAGCCTCAGGCACCTGGGCCCTCCCTCCCTCCCTCCCTCCCGCGGCACCATCACTAGTGGGTAGTCATAGCCTTCTGGAGCCCACAGCCGGTTCTCCAACCCTTAGTTTTCAGTGGCTTTGGGGTGCCCTCTCGGTGGAGTCGTCTGTGGTTGCAATCCCCGGGGGCAGCGGGAGAATGATTTGCAGGCGCACCTTTCGTGCTGCCGGCCCGCCCCATCTCCAGGCTCCGCTGAGTGTCTGGGATGCGCTGGGTCGCCCCCACCTCCACCCTCACACCGAGCCTCACCTCCATCTCCGGCGTGTGCGGTGTAACCATGAGCTAAGGACCTTCCTCGAGAGAGGCCCTGGGGCCCGAGGTGCAGGGGTCGCGGCCCGCCAGCGTGAATGCGCCAGCTCAGCCGACGTCTCCCTTCCACTCTTGACCGCAGGTATCTGGCCATCCGCTACCCGCTGCACTCTCGCGAGCTGCGCACACCTCGAAACGCGCTGGCAGCGATCGGGCTCATCTGGGGGCTGTCGCTGCTCTTCTCCGGGCCCTACCTGAGCTACTACCGCCAGTCACAGCTGGCCAACCTGACCGTGTGCCATCCCGCGTGGAGCGCGCCTCGCCGCCGCGCCATGGACCTCTGCACCTTCGTCTTCAGCTACCTGCTTCCGGTGCTGGTTCTCGGCCTGACCTACGCGCGCACCCTGCGCTACCTCTGGCGCGCCGTCGACCCAGTGGCCGCGGGCTCGGGTGCCCGGCGCGCCAAGCGCAAGGTGACGCGCATGATTCTCATAGTGGCCGCGCTCTTCTGCCTCTGCTGGATGCCCCACCACGCGCTCATCCTCTGCGTGTGGTTTGGCCGTTTCCCGCTCACGCGCGCCACTTATGCGCTGCGCATCCTCTCGCACCTGGTCTCCTACGCCAATTCCTGCGTCAACCCCATCGTTTATGCTCTGGTCTCCAAGCACTTCCGCAAAGGCTTCCGCAAGATCTGCGCGGGCCTGCTGGGCCGTGCCCCACGCCGAGCCTCGGGCCGCGTGTGCGCTGCCGCGCCGGGCACCCACAACGGAAGCGTGATGGAGCGCGAGTCCACCGACATGACGCACGTGAGCGAGGCGGCGGGGCCCCTAAGTCCTTGCCCCAGCGCTTCCCAGCCGTACACCCTCGAGCCCGGTCCTGGCCGGTCCCGGCAGGGCCCAAAGGCAGGCAACAGCATCCTGACGGTTGATGTGACCTAAAAGCACTTTTAGCGGGCACGCTTGGATGTTACAGAGTTGGAGCCATTGTTGGGGGGATCGTGCGGAGAGCTTTGCCTGTTAATAAAACGCATAAACCATTTCACATGCAGTGACAGCACTGCCTCGCGTTTCTCAATATCTTGATACTCCGTGGGAAGAAGAAGCCTCTGGTGCTTCACAGAGGGGCTTCCTAGGGGTGAGTGTAGGACCCTTTGCAGAGCTACCAGGAAGGAGGGCCGAGCACAGCTAACGCAGCCGGGTTGCAATCCGCATAAAAATCCGGGTCTGGGGAGCACAGGACAACCGAAGGCTCTTTGCCTGTGGCCACCCTGTGACACCAGCTATATATATACACTGCCAAACGGGCCGCCGCCAATGCGTGCGACAGAGTTAGGCAGACTGCTTAAGGCGTTCAATAAAGTCGGTCAATGACAGACACAGACGTGTGTTCCCAATCGGATTTGTGCGCTGGTGTGTGACAGGTCCTTCCTTGCCTGCTTCCAGCTCCCAGGGCCCCTTTGAGTCTGGGCAGCCCAGCCAGTCTCCGCCCACTTTTGGTCTTGGCTTTTCCTTCCCTGGCTGCAGCTGACCAGGATCAGGTCTCCATTGGCCACCTGATTTCACCCAGGGGGCCAGCAAAGTCTTTCCCTGGCAGATTGGGCTCCAGGTACACAGCACTGCTGGGCTGGTGCAAGCTGAGAATCCGGTTCAGGACAGGAATGCCCCAGGGCTTTGCTCATGAGTTGGCCTTTACCTTTCTTCAGGTAGAACTCCCTTCCCAGAGTTGTTTTTTTTTTTTCTTTTCCTTTTTCTTTCTTTCTTTCTTTTTTTTTTTTTTTTTTTCTGAGATGGAATTTCACTCTTGTTGCCCAGGCTAGAGTGCAGTGGCATGATCTCAGCTCACCGCAACATCTGCCTCCTGGGTTCAGGTGATTCTCCTGCCTCAGCCTCCCGAGTAGCTGAGGTTACAGGCATCTGCCACCACAAATGCTAATATGGCTAATTTTTGTATTTTTAGTAGAGACAGGTTTCACCATGTTGACCAGGCTGATCTCAAACTCCTGACCTCAGGTGATCCACCTGCCTCAGCCTCCCAAAGTGCTGAGATTACCAGAGTTCTTTTTTCTTTTTTTTTTTGGTGTGTTGGTGGAGGGAGGGCAGAGTCTTGCTCTGTTGCTCAGAGTGGAGTACAGTGGTTCGATCTTGGCTCACTGCAACCTCCACTTCCTGGGCTTGTGATCCAGCTTCAGCCTCCTGAGTAACCAGGACTACAGGTGCATGCCACCACACCCAGCTAATTTTTGTGTTTTTGGTATACACAGAGTCTCCCTATGTTACCCTGGTCTCGAACCCCTGGGCTCAAGCAATCCCTCCTCCTTGGTATCTCAAAGTGCTGAGATTACAGGCATGAGCCACCGTGTCCAGGGTTCTTGAACCAAGGCTCTTTACATAAAATCAGTTCAGTGTTTAAGAGAGCAGGGAAACTCTTAAGGCTGTCCCCATCTCACAGCATTGAGCACAGAACACTCTGACCAAGGGTTTGGGTCTTAGGCAGGCTGGTGTCAGTCACTGAAATGCAGGGACACCTGTGGGTCCTGACTGGAAGGACAAAGTCATGGAGAGGTAGAGGTCCTAGGCCTGCCAGGTCCCCCCTGGGCAGGCATTGTGCGTCGCAACAGGTTCCAGGTGGTGGAAATGGAGCGGGACAGGGACACCAAGGCAGGTGCAGGGTGGGCGGGGCTGGGTTCTGGGCTTTGTCTTTGGGCATTTGCGGAACTGGGGCAGGGACTGCCAAGTCCAAGGCCCCAGGGTCCTTGCCCAGAGCAGCTGCCTCTGACCAATTGCTCAGCTGCCAGAGAAGTGACTGGAATAGAGGTTGTAGCTTAGGCACCGCTGCTCCCTCCAGTCCCTCCGTGCAGCCGATGATGGCCCTGCAGCTCCTGCTCCGTCTCACCTTCCTGGGGCTCAGCATCACCTCACCCTTGGTCCACGGGGGAGGGCTTCCAAGGGCCGAAAGTCGGTAGGTGGAGGGCAAGGTCATAAATTTTGGGATTTGGGCCCTAGGGCACCTGAGTGACCTTGACCTTTATTGCTCAGTCTGGCCATCCATCTCTCTTCAACTTCAACTTGCCCCAGAAGGTTCAGAAAGCATCCAGATTCCGAACAATGGGAGTGCACCCCTGCTCGTGGATGTGGAAGTGTTTGTGTCCAATGTGTTTAATGTGGTAAGTGCCGCTAGGCCAAGGGACCTAAGTGCTGAGCTGGGGAGGGAACAGAACTCAGACCTGGATAGTGCTGGGATCTCCCGCCGCGTTCTGTCACACAGTGCCCACCCTGAGGTGATGCGCTGCCCTTCCCCCAGGACATCCTGCGGTACACAGTGTCCTCCATGCTGCTGCTTAAGCTGGTGAGCTCCTATCCCTGGGGAGGTGTGACGGGAAACCCAGCTGAGTCCAGCTCAGAAGTACCAGGCTTCATCAACCTGCTGAGCTTCGGGGGATGGACATGTGGAGAGAAGCCTCAGTGGTGCCCTTGTGTCCCCCAGTCCTGGCTGGACACTCGCCTGGCCTGGAACACTAGCGCACAGCCGCAGCACGCTGTCACGCTGCCCTGGGACTCTCTCTGGACACCAAGGCTCACCATCCTGGAGGCGTAAGTGAGACAGTTCCTGCCCCAGGAATCTGCCCTGCAAAGCCCTCCTTTTCCCCATCTACAGCCTAGAGGCCGTCTGAATAGGCCCCTCCTGGCAGTCCCTGCTAGACTAGCAATGCACCTCCACTGCCTCAAGTTCCTCTCCCCCTGCCAAAACTCTGATGGTAACTGGGGGGTGGGGGTGGGGATGCCAGGGTCTCCCCTGCCCCTGTCCAAGAAGGGGTTGGGGCTCTGGCTGTGGTGCCTTTCTCCACAGGCTCTGGGTAGACTGGAGGGACCAGAGCCCACAGGCCCGAGTAGACCAGGACGGCCATGTGAAGCTCAACCTGGCCCTCACCACAGAGACCAACTGCGACTTCGAGCTCCTCCACTTCCCCCGGGACCAGAGCAACTGCAGCCTCAGCTTCTATGCCCTCAGCAACACAGGTGCTGACAGGGCAGGGGCTGCAGGGCTGGGGAGGGGAGGAGGAAGGCTCCCAGGTCTGTGTTTAGAGCAGTCTACCCCAGGCTTGGGGGAACAGAACCTGCTCTCCCCACTGCGCCCCGACTCGAGTGGCAGCCCATTTCCTCTGTGCTCACTGGTAGCCTTAGGGCCCCTCTCTAGGGTCACAGACTCAAACTTGGATTCGCAGCAGCTCTGCAATCCTAGAAGTCTGGGCCACATCAGTCTTCCGTCCTCCTGGGGCAATTGCCCTCAACAGCCATGGCCTGACTACAGTGGTGGGCCCCTTGCAGCAAGGCCGGAGGCTCAGGTTGCTGTGGCCTGCCTCCTGGAAACAACCTGAAGGTGCAGCCACCCTGTATAAACCCATTGGGTGACATCTAACTGGGTAGAGAAGTCCTCCCCTTCCCTCCATAAGAAACCACAGCCGTAGCCCTGTGGACCCTACTTCAGGTGTGAGATGATAAACAGACGGATGAATCTGACTTCTGCCTCCATCATGAAGTGGTGCAAAGTACTTTTATTTTTACAATGAAAGCTCATCTATGAATCTGTAAAGGCCCTCCTTTAACTGGAGACAATTTGGGATGTTGCGAAACAAGGTTTGGGAAGCCTTTCTACGGATCGGTTTTGTCTCCAAGTCTGTCCCTGCCAGAAGCCATCAGAAGTCTCCGTCACCCTGGGCTCCAGTGTGCGGCCCCCAGACTTGGCAGCAGGGATCTCTCCCTCCTAGTTCACAGTTCTCATTCCTACCCTCAGTGATGGAATTAGAGTTCCAGGCCCACGCGGTGAACGAGATTGTGAGTGTTAAGAGAGAATATGTAGTTTATGATCTGAAGACCCAAGTCCCACCCTGGCAGCTGGTGCCCTGCTTCAAAGTGACGGTGAGTCTAGTCGGGAGGAGGCTGACAGAGGGCTGCTGGAGGTGGTGGGCGTGAGGAGGCAGGGCCAGAGGCCGGGCCCCATGCCCCCGCTGCCCACCTCCCTCCTCCCCCCTGCAAGGCCCTGGCTTTTTCCCCTTCCAGCTGAGCCTGAAGAACACGGCACTCAAGTCCATCATTGCTCTCATGGTGCCTGCAGAGGCGCTGCTGTTGGCTGACGTGTGCGGGGGGCTACTGCCCCTCTGGGCCACAGAGCGCATTGCCTACAAGGTGACCTTGCTGCTGAGCTACCTGGTCTTCCACTCCTCCCTGGTGGAGGCCCTGCCAAGCTCCTCCTCCTGCAACCCCCTGCTCAGTAAGCCCTGCTCCCTCACCTGGCCTGCCCTGTTTCTCCCCCCGCCACCCGCTGGTGCTCAGCTGGCTGGGCACTAGAGACACAGGGACTAGCCTCTGATCATCTCCCCATGCCCTGTCTCCCCTAGTTTACTTCTTCACCATCCTGCTGCTGCTGCTCTTCCTCAGCACCATGGAGACTGTGCTGCTGGCTGGGCTGCTGGCCAGGGGCAGCCTTGGGGCCAAGAGCAGCCCCAGCCCAGCGCTAAGAGGGGAACATCGAGAGCATGGCAACTCAGGGCCTCATCCTGAAGGTGGGCAGGGGCTGGGGGGTAAGGAATGAGGCCTAGGAGCACAGCTAGGGCTGGGGTGAGGGTGAGGGGCTCCAGGCATGTGTAGAGGCTCCCTGCATTTACCCTGCTGGCTTTTCTGTCCCTGGTCACTACCATGTCCTCCTCCCTAGGAAGAAACAGGTCTGGGGCAGGGAGCAAGCTTAGCCTCCCTCCCCAGGTGACCTCAATGCCCTGATAACCCCATGTTTTCCACAGTCGTTCTGAGAGGTGTTTCTTCAACTGAAGATGGCCTGAAATGGGCCAGACCCAAATGTACATCATCTGAGAATCTAAGAAAGGGAAAGATACAGGCTGATGACCCCTGGGGTTTACTCTTCTGTCATGTTGGGGGGACCCTGAAGAACAACTTCTTTCCCTGCCTCTGTCCCCCACAGAATGCCCCAGAGGAGTAAAGGGGTCACAGAGGAGCTGGCCTGAGACTGCTGACCGCGTCTTCTTCCTGGTGTATGTGGCTGGGGTGCTGTGCTGCCAATTCATCTTCGCTGGCATTTGGATGTGGGCAGCATGCAAGTCTGACCCAGCCCCTGGAGAGGCTGCACCCCACGGCAGGAGGCCTAGACCATAACGGGGCAGGGCCTGGGCTGCACACCTTAGGGTGACATTTGCTTTCCCATGGCTGGGGGAGGCCATGACAGGGTCTCTGGACAAAGCCACCCTGAGCTCTCCCTCTGCCAGCATACAAGCAGAGTGGGAAATAAACCCATCTCCATGTGCAAGTGTGCCTTAAGGGGCAGTCTTCATTCTCGTCCTAAATAGGTGGGGCCCTATTTTTTGCTTCCAACCTCCACTTTGCTCCTGACCTTTTGCCCATTGTCCCTGTCTCCCAGCGCACAGGCAGGCAGCCTAACTGCTCCTTCTGCCACATGACTGCTTGGCCCTGGGCCAGGAGGCACTGAGGCTGGGGACCGGAAACACGGGTCTGAGGAAGGCTGCAGAGGGTGGGGCGGAACTCCTCCAAATGCCTGCTGCAATGTGCTGGACTCCAGGGGGAATGGCCAGTGAGCAGGCCTGCCACCAACCTCCTAGGGGACTCCTGGGAGATGGAAAGGTCCCAGACCTCAGGCCTGTGGGCGAGCGGGAATTTGTTTTTTGCACTAAATCCAAGAGAGGGTCAATGCTGCCTGCCTTCTCCAGGGGCTCTGGCCCTCTGAGCCCTACCACATTTCTGGGCTGTAGGGGGAGTTCTCTGTCCCCACCTCTGACCTAGGCTGGAGGTAGGGCCGTGCTGCCCTCCTGCTCTTGGTACACGTGGGGCAGCAGTGGGCACAGGCCTGTCTTCCTTCTCTTCCTTCCTGTTTCAGAAGCCATCAGGGTCACAAAAGCCAAGGAGTGATGGGACCCCAGGCTTCCGGGAGAGTGCTGGTTTGGTTGGGAACATGGAGTGTGGGGGAAAGAGCAGAACCCAGGACTAGATGGCTCGGGGACATGGCTCCTGGATGGAGTGGTGAAGATAGGTCTCTGTCCCAAAGGACTTCAAGCTCACCCGGCCAGAGGCAACTTAACACTGGTTTATCTGTCCAATGACACATCAGTCTGGTGGAACCAGGCAGGGCTAGCAGCAGGCTCAGGCAGAGGTGTCGAAAAGGCGATCGATCATGTCGCCCACCTGCTCCACGCCGTACTTGATGTACTTCTCCGGGTTCTTGGTGAAGGGCACGCTGCCGAACCTGAGGGGGCACTGCCGTCAGGGGACAGGGAAGCCGACCCCTCCCCAGCTCCACCCTCAGCCTAAGGCACTCCTGATAGAGTCTTGGAAGGCGTGACCCAGAGTGATTCCCTGTCCAGCCCTGCCCCAAAGCCCAGGGTGCTGGATCTGCAGCCTAAACCCATCACCCTTTTCCTTTTTCCTTTGAGGAAGAGGAGCTCAAAGAGGCCCACTGGGGCCGTGGGCAGCACAGGCTGGGAAGGGGCTCACTTCTGCAGAAAGGCCCCGTAGGTCTCCTTGACAATGGTCTTCTGGGCCTGGCGAATCCTGTCCCTCTGCTCCGTGTCTGGAATAGCCCAGGCCTTCTGGATTTTGCACAGTTCTTCAAGGCCATCATTGAAGCCCTGGCCACCAAAAAGGTGAAAAAGGAAGGGACTCAGAGACAAAACTTTGGGTCTGTGTTGTCTCAACACCAGCAGCAAGCAGTGGAGGGGGAGAGGACCTCAACTCACCTTAAAACGCTCCTTGATAATCTGCCGCTCCTTGTCCCGGAGCTGGGAAGCCAGGAAAGATGGCAGAGAAAGCTCACTCCAGAGCAGGGCAGCCTGCCCGCACTCTGTTCAAATACCCTTGGCCTGGGCTTCTCTCCTGTGCCCTGACGGCCATACGCATCCTTTGCTCTCGATCCCAAAGGGACGCTTGTCCACTTTTCCCAGAGACACGACAAAGTATCCAGTCTGCTAGATACCCCTTCCCAGCCCAGACCTTGAGCCCACCTTGACTCCTGGCTGGAACACAGGTAGATTCTTCTCTGCGATGTAATCGGTCACCTTTAACCAACTGCCAGACAGAAAGAGAAGCATGAGGGCAGAGGACGGCCTGCCTCGGTGGCCTGGTTTGTGTCGTTTGCTAAATCTCTGGATCTACTTAGTGGGTGGTGGTAGGAAGGGATGTGGGTCACAACTAAGCAAAACAACAGATTCTTTTCCTGGGAATAGAAAATGTTTAAACAGCCTGGGCGCAGTGGCTCTCACTTATAATCCCAGCACTTTGGGAGGCTGAGGCAGGAGAATCACTTGAACCCGGGAGGCAGAGGTTGCAGTGAGCCAAGGCTGTGCCATTGGACTCCAGCCGGAGTGACAAGAGTGAAACTCTGTCTCAAAAAAAAAAAAAAAAGAAAAGAGAAAATGTTTAAACTGGTCACACTTTGAGAAAACATAAGGAAACACTTGAGTGTTCAATAAACTGAACAAATACTGTCAACTATATTTCACATCAATATCATGGCAAATTAAGATGGAGAAACAGATGGGAAAGAAAGGAGTGAGTGGAGGGGGAGATAAACAAGAGGGAAGAGGGAGACACATTCAAACGGAAGAAACAAAGCCAGGAAGAAAGAGGACCAGAGAAGCACAGAGATCCCCCACAGAGCAAGACCCAGCCAAGTTCAACTGCTCTCGTGACCTTGCGCTTCTCCTAGGCTAAACACTACCCACATCTCTGACAGCTGGCTCAATTATTCTTAGCCTTGACACTTAGAGCAGACTCCCCTCTAAAGTGGCTGGCCATAGTGGGCCTCTAGGAGCAGGTAGTTGCAGAGGAGGGGGCTTCTCTCTCCACCCCATGAGTTTGACTAAAAACCAAGAGGAAGATTAGGGTCCAGAGGGCAGGAGTTCCCCATTACTGATCCCTGTGTCCTGAGTTGCTGAGAAGGAAGATTGAGTGATGGCACAGGGGTGGGGTGAGGGCAGAGACGGCTGGGGGTCCATGCAGGGGCAGGGCGAGGCCAGCCTCTCACCTGCGCTGGTAGGTCTGGATCTGCTGTTCAATGTGCTCCCGGTAGGAGCGCTCAGCAGTCTTCTGTGTCACTGCTACTAGCTGGATCAGCTCGGACCTGGGTGGGGGTGGGCGACAGAGGAGAGAAGGACAGGACTGGCACCTAGGTGCAAAGGCTGTAGCAGTGCCTAGGGGGGGGCCTCCCGTTGCACCCCAAACTCCATGAACTCTACAGCAGCAGCACTCCCACCTTCTGGGTCCTGGGATGGAGGAGACTGAAGTACCCCCTCCCCTCTCGACCACAAGAGAATGAGCCCAGGAGGGCAGGGGCTGGCACAGCGGCACAGCCGAGGGGAAGGTGAGAGCCGCAGACTCACTTCCGCAGGCCACTTACTTCTCCAGGGACTTGAGGATGTAATTGTAGTTGTTGTGCAGGAAGACAGCGCTCAGAGCTGGGTCCTCATACACCTTGGACTTGCTCAGCAAGTTCAACTGCAGGTTGCCCAGCACTTTACCTGTATAGGGAAAAGTGGGGCCATGCCCACCATGGCAGTGTGACCCAAATGACCCCATCCCAGGACCCACTAACCCACTCCTATCCATCGCTCCTCATCCTGCTTCAGAAGGCCTTAGCCCAACTCCCCTCGGCCTCTGAAATAGAGGTCAGGTTGCGGTTCCAGGGTTAGATGGCACTTAGGAGAGGGCTCTGGGAATAGCCAGAGAGCACAGATGGAAGGAAGGGAAAGGCAGGGCATGCCGGCAGCAGGGCTGCTGGTCCGCCCGGGGAGAACACTCACAGATATAGGTGCTTAGCAGCCGCTTGCTAAACTCGGAGCTGTAGCTGGTGGCCGAAGAACTGGTCTCTGTGAGAGAAGGCCTGTTATTGCAGTGGCAGCAGCCAAGACCCTCAACGGCCCTTCCCCCAGCCCATGCAGCAGTCTGAGGGGGCACTGAGACAGGCCCTGGGCTTCCTCGGGCAGAGCCGGCCACCTGCTGAGTCACAGGGAAGCCCCTGCTGCAGGAAACACCAGCCCTGGACTTTTTGGAACCCAGAGCTGCCCTCTATGATGAGGTGGCATGGCCAAGGAGCTGGCCCAGGTCAGCAGGAGGGTGGGCAGGACAAGAGTGAGATGCCAGCGCCCTGCCCCCTCCCCACCCCTGGCCCACCCTGGGTGGTTTCTACAAGGCTGCCTCTACCCTTTTGCCAACAGCAGAGGCTCAGAATGAGCTCCCCACAGCCTCTCCACCTCCCCCTACATTTCCAACATCCACCTCTACCAGGCCCTACTGAACAGAGGAGAGCTTTGGCCTCCACAGTGTGGAAGGCCGAGGGGGACGGCAAAGCGGGGGAGGCTGGGCGAGCCTTCGGGGTGTATTCAGGGCGATGACCCAGCAGGTGCTGTGGATAAGCTCAGAGACAGAGTGGCCCTGAAGGGAGCAGAGAGAACTGAGAGCACCCTGGGAAGACTCATGTCCACCCCGACCCGGGCTCCCCAATAGGTCCTGAGAGTCAGTCCCCAGGGGAACCTCACCCACCAGGCTTCAGAGGGACAGGAGGGGGCTGCAGAACCGTACTGCTTACCTCGGGGGTCTAAAGGAATATTGTATGTGTCCCCCAAGAACTACGGAGTGAAAGGCAGTGCACAGGGGGGCGCAGGGAGAGACAAAGGAGGGAGAAAGATGCAAAGTGCAAAAAACAGGTTAGAAACGGCACGTCGACCCATTAAGCAGACCTCTCCCCCATGACAGCCAGAACACAGACAGCAAGACACAGCAGGCGGGACCTTCTGAGGACCAGGGAGCGCCCTGCAAAGCAGAGAGCTGGAGATCTGCAGACTGGAGGCTGCCCACGGGCTCCCTGCCCCCAAAATGGGACGGGACGGCAGGGCCTGGGGGACCTCAGTGCTTGGAATGACCGAGAAAGCTGCTCTTGCTCACAGGCCGACCCCCCCCTCAGCTCCAGTCCCAGGGCAGGGGCCAGCAGGAAGACACCCAGCTGGCCCTGAGACGCTTGATACCCATGGAAGGCCAGCTGAGCGAGCCTGATTAGAGCAGGCAGACACGAGAGAAGGATTTGGGAGGCGGGCAGGGGCAGAAAGGACATCTTCCAACCAGCCAGCACTGCTCCCAGAGTGAGGACACTGCTTCCAGGGCGAGGAAGGTCAAAGGGGCTGAGGGAGGGGCCAGAGGTCCAGTGTCTATTCTTGAAAGGTGCAGGCAAAACTTGCTCTCCTGATGCTCAGCCCCAGGGCCCCTGCGCAGGCCACATCTCCACGGACTGGAGAGACCCCCTCATTGTGCCCTGCCGTCTAACCTCATGTCCCCCAGGGAAGGAGGGGGAGTGGGGCAGGGGGCCCAGCTGGGAGGTGCCAGTACCTTGGGAGGCCAGCATGGCACCTGCTGTCTCCTGGAAGTCCAAAAGCTGCTGCAGGAAGAGGATGGCCTGGGTGGGGAGAAGACATGCAGAAGGGCAGGTGGCAGGCCCAGCTGACAGCTCCCACAACGACCCCTCTGAGAGCCCGGGACCAGCCCAGGCTGGGATCTGCCCAGTGAACAGCCTGAAACCGCGTTTTATTTTGTGTGCTCTGGCCTGCCAGGAAAGGCCTCGTCTGTTACAGACACTAAGCACGTCACCACCCATCCTGCCAGCGGGGACTGCTTACAAAGGTGCAACTCTGATGGGTCCCTTCCACCAGTACCCTGGCCGGCCTGGGCCTGCCTTCCTCCCCCTCCCCAGTGCCCTCAGTGGTGCCTACGTTGCTGGTGAGCTCGTGCACGGTGCCGTCCTTGGGCATGTTGTACTCCTTGTCTGGGTCATTCTGCGGAGAAACAGCCTCTGGTTCCCTGAAGCAGCCCCTGGCCCACCCCTCACCCCAGTGTGCCTGCTTATGGTGCCACCTCCTGGCAGACAGGTGCTAGGACACCTCTCAGGCACAAAAGCCAAGCCAGACTGGGCCAAGCAGGTGAGGGGCTTCCTGCCTCAGAGGGCTTGGAGGCCCCGGGAAGGAAAGAAAGGCACGGGGGTGCTGACAGTATGCCTGCAGCCCAACCAGAGACCCCCGGGGGACAACCCGCCCTCTTGGAGACCTGCTCTCTGAGAGTCCCCAGGGCCAGGTCGCTGTGGCGCTGGGCCTGGAGGGAGGGAGAAAGGGGAAGACGGCAGGCACCTTGATGTTGTCAGCGAAGTCCTCCAGCGCTTTGGCGCCGATGGTCTCCATAGAGGTGATGAGGCCAGGCAGCTTGTTCTTGGTGCTGGCGGCCGTGCCCTGAGGAAGCACAGGGGGCCCCAGCTCACCTCCAGTTGCCCTGTGAGCATCTCACTCGCCCAGGGCCCTTCCTAAGCTGCTTCCATGCACCCTCAGAGCAGAGGTGTGAGACGGAGAATGGGGTTCTCCAGGGGAGGGAGCGGGGCGGCCATGCCGGCAGCAGGACGCCTCCTGGCCGTGTTTCCAAGGGCCCCTTGCCCACATACCTGGAGCACCTGGTCAAACTCAGGCTTGGTCTGCTTGAGGTGCCGCAGGATGGGGAAGACGGTGAGCACTGTGGAGAAGTCGTGCCGCACGATGGCCTTCCGGGCGGCAGATACGATGTTCTCCCCCCTCCAGCATCAGCCCATCCAGGGCATCCTGAGGGGGCAGGGAGATGGTTCAGGGAAGGGCAGGGCAGTGGGAGCTGGCTCCGGGCCGGTGGGGGATCCTTGTAGGGTGTAGCGAGGCCAGTGTGCAGGAAGCGGGGGATAGGGAGGTGGTGAGTGTCCACCCAGGACCAGTCCCCAGGGCACAAGATGGCAGTGGTGGCTGGGGTTGAGGGCTGCAAGAGTCTGCAGTGACAGTTCTCACTGGGGCTGGCCGCAGAGCCCCCGGGGCGGGGCAGGACCTGTATCAAGGAGTCGAAGGTCTTCTTCTGGTGGTGCTCAGGGATGATGTCAGCCAGCAGCTGGTACTCGCTCTGGGCCAGCTTGACGAAGGCACTGATGCAGTGGATGTAGGCATCGGTCTCCACATCCAGCATGTCGTCTCTCCCTGGGGATGGCACAGCTCTTGAGCTACCGGTCTAGGGCCAGCCACACTCCTGGCTGGGGGTGGCGTGGGTCCCCCAGCTCCTGGCCTGTAGCCCAGACCAGCAGCGGATGGGGGAAGAGGCCGACTGTTCTGGCAGAAAGCTGCAAGGATGCCAGCAGGCCCCGCCAGGTGTGAGAGGAACAACGGGAGCTGAGCCTAGCCTTTGTTCTGGCTTCATTCTCAGCTCTGTGCAGACAGTGGGGTCAGATACCAGAGGCAGGAGGGTAAGGGACGGAGGATAAGGAGGGGAAGATCCCTGAATCAACGTCCTGGATACTGACCCCAGGACTAAGCGTTCTGCAGAGGTAGGAGGGTGAGGGACAGAAGGATAAGAAGGGAAGGTCTCTGAATCAATGTCCTGGATACTGACCCCAGGACTGAGCGTTCTGCAGAGGTAGGAGGGTGAGGGACAGAAAGATAAGGAGGGAAGGTCTCTGAATCAATGTACTGGATATTGACCCCAGGACTGAGCATTCTGAGTTGTACCTGACAGAGGGAAGCCCAGGTTGGGCAGGTGGCAGTGCCACCTCAAGGAAACTGGCACCGGGGTCATCCATGTGGGCAAACGCAGGGTCTGCAAAGGCAGTGACCACCCCAGTCAGGGCTTCTGGAATGTCTAAGAGGGTGGTGGGCTGCAGCCTCTGAAGCTGGCTGGCATGGGGTCAAAATCTGAGAAGAGGCTGGTAATTCCCAGAGAAGAGTGTTGCCAGCTGCCCCAGGAGGAGGCCAGACTCTACTACTGGAGGTCGGAAGAGGGGCACCTAGAGACAAAACCAGCGGCAGAACCGCCTGGTCCTGTGTGCCAAGGGATGGGCTCCGAGGGGGGTCAGAGCTCCGAGTTGTTGCAGGAGACAGATGTCAGGGCTCCCTCCCCCTCAAGGGAGCCACCTTCCCTCTCTGCCTACTTTCCCAGTAGCAGCAGTTTCTCCCCTTGGCCCAGGCCCGAGAGCCAGGCATGCACTCCCATCTGGAGAGAGGCAAGGAGACGTAGGCCCAAAGAGAGAGTGAAGACGGAGGCGCATAGGCCTGGCCCATCTTCAGAGCAGAGTGGGCCCAGCTGGGCCAGGCAGGAGCAGGCCATCTGGTGACCGCTGCGAAAGCAGTGTCAGCGGCTGCCCTCGGGCTGGGCTGCGGTACTCACCGGCCAGCAGCCTGTGCTTGTCGTTAGGGCCTCGGACAGGTGCTTAACTCGGAAATCATGCTCGTGACCTGGCGAGACGTTGGCCGCACAAACACAAGTAGCGTTTATCCAGGGGCCAAGCAGGCTGCCCCTTGGGGTACGGGGGAAGAAGCCCTTCATCTCCAGAGGGGGGATGTCAGATGGGGGATGGGAAGCCGGCATGGGGGAGGGCTCTGAGCCCCTCCTCTACCTCAAGCTACCTTGGGAACAGCCGTTTCAAGCCTGACTTCAGTGAGCACCCAGGACCATCCTTAGCTGCTCACTTCCCCAAGCCTGGAGGCCCAGGGTAAGTGGGGGAAGGACGAAGGAGGGGCTGAAGAGCTGACACTTGGCCCCAGGGGGGTTCCTCACCTCACTGTATTTGGGAAAAGCCCCAGTTTGCCTGTCCCCTGCTGTACATGCTCCCCCTTCTAAATAGGGGAAGGCCGGGAGGCCTCAGCCAGCTGGGGCCTGCCACTCTGGTCTGAGCGTGAAAGGGCTGCCCCAAGACAAATAACTTTCTCCGAGTTCACGCGGGAGACGAGGACAGAGACAGGGAGGGGAGGAGGGAAGCCTCAGGGAGGGCAGAGCTGCCATCAGCCAGAGAGGACCAGGCCGAGGGCCGCAAAACTGTCCCTGCACCCGCTGAAGCCCGAGCGGCATCAGGGACCTGCCGTTCCCACCCTGCTCCCCCTCAGGGTTTCTCCCGAGGCCCTCCTGGGGGAGGCTCTGCCCTGCCAAGTGCATGGACACACAGTGGAGGAGGAAGGGACGGGAGGGAACACAGGGTGATTACCTTCCAGAGGAATGAGGTTAGAACCCCCCTTTTTCCCATCTAGACCATGCTGGGAATACTGTTTCAGAAGGTTCTGAGCCTTACGGATCGTCCCTGTCACCAGAGCCACACAGAGAGGAGATAAGAAGACCTAGGAAATGAGTGAGAGAAAACAGCAGCGGCCCTCCACCTGCCCCCAGGCCCCGCACCCGGCCCCACAACAGTGAGCAGGCCCTTCCCTGGGACCACCAGAGACCCTGGGGACAAGGACGAAGGAAAGGAATCATTTCCTTCTCCAAAGGAGCCTGATTCTACTACTGACCCTCTTTTTTCTGGATTTCAGTTCATTTCTGAAAGGACCGAGGATGATAGAGGTAACATGGACCAAGATCCACCAGGAAAAGTTAAAATAAAAAATACCATGGAGTGGCCCTGTAATCAGAATAGGCGGGGGCTCAGGTCGGAGGAGCCGGTGATAAAGCTCTCACACTCAGAGGGCACAACCAGGGTAGTAGATCCTGGGGGCACCCTGAAGCCAGCAGGCCCCCAGCCCAGCCCCAAACTCCAGACAGAGTTCCCCGAGCTTGCTCAGTGTTGGGACATAAGCTAAACAGCAGTCAGCAGGAAGCCATCCCGACTGAACTTCCGGGGAGCGCCGTGCCCAAGGCGGAAGGCTCACAGACCCAGAGGCAGCCTAGCCCACACACCAGAGTTCCCCAAACCACCAAAGCCACAGGAAAAAATCCGAAAGCCAAGAAGGGGTTAACAGAGGCCACCACACAGATAGCCTGGAGGGTGCACTCGGAAGGAGAAGGTACATGCTCTTGGCATGGGGGAAAAAAAACAAAAGTTAATATCACAAGTGAAAACAATCAGAACCAAAACGGCAGCACCCACGGCCGCCTGGGTCGGCCTCCTCTGTGGGAATGAGACATCTCAGGGCTGGAGACGTGGAGAAATCAACTCGCATCTCAAGTAGACAAGTGCAGCTGCCTTGTTCACAAAATGTATGGGAGAAGGAAGGCACCCAGGACACCCCCGCCCCCCACTGCCTATCTGAGCACAGTGAAGATGCTGTGTCCTGGCAGCTCCTCAGAAAGCTGAGGGAGGAAGGGGCAGTGTCTGGAGGCTCACTGCTTGCACCCACACCACACAGCACCATACCACACCACAATTAGCTCCTTTTTTTTTCTTTTTCTTGAGACAGAGTCTCATCCTGTCACCCAGGCTGGAGTGCAGTGGCTCAATCTCAGCTCACTGCAACCTCTGCCTCCCGGGTTCAAACTATTCTCCTGCCTCAGCCTCCCAAGTAGCTGGGATTACAGGCATGTGCCACCATGCCCGACTAAATTTTTTTCTGTTTTTAATAGAGATGGAGTTTCACCATGTTGGCCAGGTCTCGAACTCCTGACCTCAGGTGATCTGCCTGCCTCAGCCTCCCAAAGTGTTGGGATTACAGGCATGAGCCACCAAACCCAGCTCACAATTAGCTCCTAATAACCAAGTCCCACGGCCTGGCTCACATCTGCCTTGCTCATTCTCTCCCCTTCAGCAAGCACGGCTCACTAATGAGTGAATCTGATTCCTGTCCCACGACCCACCAGGAGCAGAGGCAGATGCACGCCCGTAGGATGTGGGTTGGGAATGTGGATCTGGCAGCCACCAAACCCATCAGGCACCCAATTACCTCCAGGGATGCTGAGGTCGGTGCTTCACCTGGGAGGCCCCCCTGCCCCTCTCCTCAGAAGTGGGAACCAACGTCCCCGGGGCTTGATTCCCCAGAGCCTGACATCAGTCCTGAGCCCACCAGTTCCTGACAACTCTTGAAACCCACAGACCCCCACAGTCAGAGAGTTTCGTCTTGTGTCTCTGGGGCAAGGATCGATGTGGTCCACTGTGAGCTCCCTGAGATCAGATCCCTGCTCCCTGAAAGGCCGGAGGGCTGCATGGCCAGCGGGCACTCTTAGGGCAGTGCAAATAGGGCTCTGGGGCCTCCGGGGGGCCTGTCACGGAACCAGGCAGAAGAGGAAGCGAGCGCAGACTAGCTGGGGCCCAAGCAGCCTCGCAGCCTTACAGAGAGCTGCTCCACACCACACAGAAGACACAGAGATGCCCTGGCCGCCGTGTAGGCAGCTGAGCCCCCAGGCTGGGCTGGCAGTCCCCGTTGGCAGCAGGTTTTGTCTGGGTGGGCAGGACATCCACATTGGAGGGAGAAGGCCCCAGGCCCCAGCTCCTTAATGTTCTACTCACTTGTGCCTCTGAGAGTAGCCCCTGTTCTGCCCGTTTCTCCAAACCCTAAACAAAGGCCTGTAGAGGAGCAGGTGCTCTCGTGGAGTAGACACCTCACTTTCTGAGGGGCACGGCAGGTAGGAACTGGAGAAACCGAGGGTGTAAGTAAGCTCTACCCAAAGCCTGTTGTCACAAGCAGGTCCCACGGCAACTAGGGCAGGTGCCTGCAGCAGCAGCTGGGCAGGGGCCAGCCTGGGTGGAAGCAGGCCCGGCATCTCCAGCTTTCTCTCCCAGAGCAATCTCAGTCCCACCTAATAACCAATTCCCCACTGGAACATCCCAGCATCTCCTCAAGCTGCAGGAAGCATCTCTGGGTGGCGAGACCAGGCTTGCCAAGCTGTGGCTCACAGAGACACTATTTACCTACAGCACAGACTACAAGGGACATGATGCCGGTGAGAAAGAACAGAGAGATGACGAGATGTTCACCCAGGACAGCGACAGCCCTGCCCAGGCCTCTCATCGTGGTGTCCCTTTCCACAAGGCACCGACTCGCACTGGGGTCCAAAGCCAGTTTAAGTTCTTCTGAGAGGATGCTCTGGGGTTTCCTTTCTGGATTGACCGGGAAAGTGAAATTCTCCCCATCCAGCTCTCGGCTACATGTCACTTCAGGTCACCCTGCTTTTCTGGAAGGTGAAGGTTGAAGCGCCTGTCCCTCGCTATCCGGGCATCCTTCCTGGCTGCAGCAGTGTGCCAGGCCTCCTGACAGGGCGATGTGTGTGTGAGGGAAGGGGCCCAGGCAAGGGCTCTGCCCTGGAGGCCTCTGCAGCCTGTCTCAGACGGGATTAACTGAGCACCTGTAAGCCCCCCACTACAAAGAAGCTGTGTAACCCCCAGGCTCTGCTGGCTGGAAGGAAGAGCCTTACTCTTGGGGGGGCCTCACTGGGTGGGCAGACACTTGCTTTCTGTCCTGTGTACCTGTAGTTGGGGTTACCATGACAACAAGCTCTGGAGGGGTCTGATGCTGCGAATGCTAGATTGGACAAAAGCAGTGCAGGTCCCAGTCAGCCTCTGGCTGTGGCAGAGATGGGCCAGGATGGGGGCTCACCTGGCCGCTTGACTGGCTTCTTGGTAGGTGTGTCTTTCCTCTTGTTGGGGATAGCAGGGGGAGTAGGGAACCCCAGAGGAAGAACTGCTCTTATGGAAATGCTCCTTCAGGCCCTTGATGGAGCGGTCCAGCTGGCTGGAGCGTATCTGGTAGTAGACGTTCATGAAATCTAAGGAGACACGGAGCAGTAGAGGTATGGCTGCCAGGCCCTGTCCTGCCTTGCAGACCCGCCATGTCTACCTGTCAACTCTTTCTAGCATCTGCTCTCCATTCTGGGTCACAAGCCACCCACGTCTTGTCCCAAATCAGGCAGTCTTTCAAAGTTTTTTTTTTTTTTTTTTTTTTTGAGACAGGGTCTTTCTCTGTTGCCCAGGTTGGAGTGGAGTGGCACCATCATGGCTCACTGCAGGCTCCACCTCCTGGGCTCAAGCAATCTGCCCACTTCAGCCTCCCAGAGTGCTGGGATTATAGGCATGAGCCACTGCACCCAGCCAGGCAAAGGCTCAAAAGAGAAAAATACCCTCTAATAGAACTGATAATTAGTTGTAAGTTTTCTGTTTTTTGTTTTTGAGACAGGTCTTACTCTGTTGCCCAGACTAAGTGCAGTGGTGTGATCTCAGCTCACTACAACCTCCACCTCCCACGCTCAAGCAATTCTCCTGCCTCAGCCTCTCGAGTAGCTGGGATTACAGGCACATGCCACTACCACCGGCTATTTTTTGTATTTTTTTGTAGAGATGGGGTTTCACCATGTTGGCCAGGCTCATCTTGAACTCCTGACCTCAGATGATCCACCCACCTCAGCCTCCCAAAGTGCTGGGATTACAGGCATGAGCCACCTTGCCCAGCCCTAGTTGTAAGTTTTGAATGGTACTTTAAAAAAAAAACAAAAAAACATAAAGTTAACATCCATATTCAACTTGGTAAGGGGTCAAAGAACATGAGCAATTTATAGGAGGTAAAAAGACAACAAATGTCAGTGAATGAAGAACACACATCTTTAGTCATTATTAAAGTACAAATTAGGCTGGGCGTGGTGGCTCACACCTGTAATCCCAGCCCTTTGGGAGGCCGAGGCAGGCGGATCACAAGGTCAAGAGATTGAGACCATCCTGGCCAACATGGTGAAACCCCATCTCTACTAAAAAATACAAAAATTAGCTGGGCGTAGTGACGCGCACCTGTAGTCCCAGCTACTCAAAAGGCTGAGGCAGGAGAATCTCCTGAACCCAGGAGGCAGAGGTTGCAGCAAGCCAAGATCATGCCACTGCATACCAGCCTGGTGACAAAGCGGGACTCCATCTCAAAAATAGTAATAATAAATACATAAATAAAGTGAAAATTTAAAAAAATTAGAGGACTGTGATAGTCCTATCAGATAGTAAAAATGAAAATTAATGAAGAACAAATGGCCGCAGAACTGTCAATGAGTCCGTCGATTGGCTCAATCTATTTGGAGAGGAGCTAGTGATAACAAGAAGGTTATGAGTATCTTTAAACAATTTCACCTAATCCTGGCACCCTTGAGAATAAACCCCCAAGAACTCCCGGAAGCAATCCACACAGGTATGTCCATTTTGGTACAATTCTCGAAAAACAGGAAGATCAGGCCGGGTGTGGTGTCTCACGCCTGTAATCGCAGAACTTTGGGAGGTCGAGGCGGGTGGATCACGAGGTCAGGAGATCAGGACCATCCTGGCTAACATGGTGAAACCCCGTCTCCACTAAAAATACAAAATTTAGCCGGGCGTGGTGGCACACGCCTGCAGACCCAGCTACTCGGGAGGCTGAGGCAGGAGAATCGCTTGAACCCGGGAGGCAGAGGTTGCAGGAGCCAAGACTGCGCCACTGCACTCCAGCCTGGGCGACAGAGCGAGACTCTGTCTCAAACAAAAGCAAAAACGGGAAGATCTCCTTGCACATATCACTGAGGAAAAGGACATGGAAACTGTGGTGGATTTCAGAAGTTCCAACAAATAGCTTACAAGGAACCCCGATGTGAGAAATGGACCAACACACAGAGGCATGGGCTGAGAGGTCTGGAGGTTGTCCCCCGGGCCTCCCTCTCGATCCTAAGGAGCTCCTGAGAATCTTCTGCCAAGCCCAGCTCATGAGCCATGATATGTTCATGTGGTCAGATACATCGCAGCCATGAGAGCTGCCGCCACACAGTTCTGGGGGAAGGCAAGCCCACACTGACAACTTGGTATGTGTGCACGCTAACAAAGAGAAGAGCTGGGAGCGCGAAAAAGCGCCAACACTGCCAGTCAAGGTGGCTCATGCCTGTAATCCCAGCACTTGCAGAGGCCGAGGCAGGCGGATCACCTGAGGTCAGGAGTTCAAAACCAGCCCGGCCAATGTGGCAAAACCCTGTCTCTACCAAAAAATACAAAAATTAGCGGGGCATGGTGGTGTAATCCCAGCTACTCAGGAGACTTAGGCAGTAGAACTGCCTGAACTCAAGAGGCAGAGGTTGCAGTGAGCTGAGATCACGCCACTGCACTCCAGCCTGGGCCACAGCAAGACTCCGTCTCAAAAAAAAAACAAAGTGCCACACTCAATATGGAGTTTTTATTTTCTAAAATTTTCGCTTAAAGATTTCTTTTTCTAATCTTAGGACTGGGTAAAGAAATGATGGCAACATCATGTCATGGAATATTATATAGCTGTTTAAAAGAACAAAGCAAATCTGCATGTACTGATATGAAACAATCTCAAGGCATGTCATGAAGTTAAAAAATAATAATCATAAGCCCGTGTAAGTACGTGCCCTCTCATTTGAGACTTGGAAGATACACACATATTCTCTCTCTTACACACGCCGCACACCCACACACACACACACACACACACACAGATTTGCATGAAGATTTTTTAGGGGGCCGGGCGTGGTGGCTCATGCCTGTAATCCTAGCACTTTGGGAGGCCGAGGCGGGTGGATTACCTGAGGTCAGGAGTTCAAGACCAGCCTGGCCAACATGGTGAAACCCCGTCTCTACTAAAAATACGAAAAAAAAAAAAAAAAAAAAAATTAGCCAGGTGCAGTGGCACATGCCTATAATCCCAGCTACTCGGGAGGTTGAGGCAGGAGAACTGCTTGAGCCTGGGCAGTGGAGGTTGCACTGAGCCAAGATCATGCCACTGCACTCCAGTCTGGGCAACAGAGCAAGACTTTGTCTCAAAAAAAAAAAAAAATTTTTTTTTTGGAAGTGTATAAATAAACCTTTTTTTTCTTTCTTTCTTTTGAGACAGAGCCTCACTCTGTCGCCCAGGGTGGAGGGCAGTGGCGTGATCTCAGCTCACCGCAACCTCCACCTCCCAGGTCCAAGTCATTCCCCCACCTCACCTTCCAAGTAGCTGGGACTACAGGCATGTGTCACCACATCCAGCTAATTTTTATATTTTTTGTAGAGACAGGGTTTCGCCATGTTGGCCAGGTCTTGAACTCCTGAGCTGAGGCGATCCACACACCTCAGCCTCCGAAAGTGTTAGGATTACAGGCATAGCCACTGCGCCCGGCATAGATAAACCTTAACAGTGCTCATCTTTGGGTTATGTCATGGAGGCATCAGGGAAGTGGGAGATGGACTTTGACGTTTCACCCATGGCTTTCTGTACCATTTGAATATTTTATAACTAATCAAAAAAGGCAAAGGAACATAAAAACCAAGTCAAGAAAACTTTGAATTTACCTAGATTCACACTCTGATATGTAAGTCATAAAACTTGTTTATATTCGTTCCAGTTGAACTTTTTTTTTTTTTTTCTCCAGAGACTTGCTCTGTCACCCAGGCTGGAGTGCAGTGGTGCGATCTCAGCTCACTGCAACCTCTGTTTCCTGGGTTCAAGCCATTCTCTTGCCTCAGCCTCCCGAGTAGCTGGGATTACAGGCGTGCGCCACCACACCCGGCTAATTTTTGCATTTTTAGTAGAGACAGGGTTTCACCATGTTGGTCAGGCTGGTCTCGAACTCCTGACCTCGTGATCTACCCGCCTCTGCCTCCCAAAATGCTGGGATTACAGGTGTGAGCCAATGTACCCAGCCCCAGTTAAACTTTCTTTGTCAAAAAAACCCATGACAGGTGGATTAAAGAATAAAGGGAGAAAACTCCCTCTGCCTCTGGCGTGCCATGCGGTCGAGCCAGAACCCCTCACCTTGGTTGCGGCCGTATTCCACCAGCCAGCGGGGAGATGCGAATGACATCCTGGAGCACGCTCTCAGGCAGGTGCTCCAGGGCCACGTCCTCCTGGGCCTCCAGATCATCGTCACCACCGATCAGATCCAAGATGAGCACAGGGGAGACGACCTTACTGTGCCGTGTCATCAGGCTCCGGAACTCGGACTCCAGGGACTCCTTTCCCCTCTCAAACAGCAGTTTCTGCAGGGATGACAGAAGGAAGTGGGTGCCTGCTGCTTCAGTGTTCTGCCATTCCTGGCCAGTCCCTGCCCAAGCAAGCTCTGTCTTCCTAACTCAGGGCCTCTGCTCTTTCTGCCCCTGATATCCTTTAACCAAAGAAGAAACACTGGGAAGCGGCTTTGGTGACTCCTTGACTTGATGTTCTCTCAAAATTTATGTTTACAGGTAAAACCCAGGGTTTTACAAGAAAGTGGGTGCTTAATAAATACTGGCTGATTATTTTCTCACTGCATCGTTAATGTCTCCTTGTTAGTGAGGGGTTTGCCAAAAAAAATAAATAAATAAATTGGACAATATCAAATTGAAAACTTTTGTGCTGCAAAGAATACCATCAACAAAGTGAGGACAACCCACAGAATGAGAGAAAATATTTGTAAACCACGTATCAGATAAGAGACAGGTATCACAAACATAGAAGAGAATAAATCTGTCCACAAGATGACGTGTTTAAGAGGGTTTATAGCAGTATTATTCACAAGAAGCAAACATTGGAAACAACCCAAGTGTCCATCAGAGGATAAATGGCTAAAGAAAATGGGGTCTTGGCTGGGTGCAGTGGCTCACGCCTGTAATCCCAGCACTTTGGGAGGCTGAGGCAGGTGGATCACGAGGTCAGGAGTTCAAGACCAGCCTGGCCAAGATGGTGAAACCCCGTCTCTACTAAAAATACAAAAAATTAGCTGGGCCTGTTGGTGGGCGCCTGTAATCCCAGCTACTCAGGAGGTTGAGGCAGAGAATTGCTTGAACCTGGGAGGCAAAGGTTGCAGTGAGCGGAGATCTCGCTGCCACTGCATTCCAGCCTGGGAGACAGAGTGAGACTCTGTCTTTTTTTCCTCTTAGAGACGAGGTTTCACTACGTTGGCCAGGCTAGTCTTGAACTCCTGATCTCAGGTGATCCACCTGCCTCAGCCTCCCAAAGTGCTGGGATTACAGGCATGAGCCACTGTACCTGGCCAAGACTCCATCTCAAAAAGAAAATGTGGTCTGCCCACATAAAGGAATATCTTATGGCAAGAAAAAGGAATGAAGTACTGACACGTGCTATAGCATGGACGGATCTTGAAAGCATCATGCTAAGTGAAAGAAGCCAGTCACAAAAGACCAGGCATTATAAGATACCATTTATATTAGAAGTTCAGAATAGGCAAATCCATCAAGGCGGAAAATAGATTTGTGATTTCCAGAGGCCCAGCTACCATCTTTCTCTGATGACCTAATAACCCCAAAACTTAAACACAAAGATATAATGCAGGCAGGTACAGTGGCTCGTGCCTGTAATTCCTCCCGGCACTCGGAGAGGCCAAGGTGGGAGATCACCTGAGGACAATAGTTTGAGACCAGCCTGAGCAACACAGAGACCTCATCTCTACAAAAGATTTAAAACTTAGCTGGGCATGGTGGCACATGCCTGTGGGCCCAGCTATTCGGAAGGCTGAGGCGGGAGGATTCCTTGAGCCCAGGAGTTTGAGGCTGCAGTAGCTATGGTTGTGCCACTGTGGTCTGGCCTGGGTGACAAAGCCAGACCTTGTCTCTTTTTTTTAATTTTTTATTTTTTTTGAGACAGGGTTTCACTCTTGTTGCCCAGGCTGGAGTGCAATGACGCAGTCTCGGCTTACCACAACCTACATCTATGGGTTCAAGCGATTCTCCTGCCTCAGCCTCCCACGTAGCTGGGATTACAGGCGTGTGCCATCACACCTGGCTAATTTTGTATTTTTAGTAGAGACGGGGTTTCTCCATGTTGATCAGGCTGGTCTTGAACTCCCGACCTAAGGTGATCCACCTGCCTCGGCCTCCCAAAGTGCTGGGATTACAAACATGAGCCACCGTGCCCAGCTCAGACCCTCTTAAAAAATATATATTAAAAAAGACATAATGCAAAAAAAAATCACATAGATTCAGGCCCCTAGAGTAGATTCATAGAAACAGAAAGTGGAATGACGGTTACCAGAAGACAGAGGAAGGGAGAATGGGGAGTTAGTGTTTGATGGGTGTGGAGTTTCACTTGGAGAAGGTGAACATACTTGTGGAGATAACGGTGAGGGCTACACAACAATGTGAATGTACTTAATGCCACTGTTTTTTGTTTTTTGTTTTTGTTTTTGTTTTTTGAGACGGAGTCTCGCTCTGTCACCACGCTGGAGTGCAGTGGCACGATCTCAGCTCACTGCAACCTCTGCCTCCCGGGTTCAAACAATTCTCCTGCCTCAGCCTCCCAAGTAGCTGGGAATAGAGGCATGTGCCACCAGGCCCGGCTAATTTTTGTATTTTTAGTACAGACGAAGTTTCACCATGTTGGCCAAGATGGTCCAACTGTCAACTTAGAGTTAAAATAGTACATCTTGGCCAGGTGTGGTGGCTCAGGCCTGTAATCCCAGCACTTTGGGAGGCCGAGACAGGCAGATCACCTGAAGTCAGGAGTTTGAAACCAGCTAGGATAACATGGTGAAACCCTGTTTATACTAAAAATACAAAATAAATTAGCCGGGCATGGTGGAACACGCCTGTAATTCCAGCTACTCAGGAGGCTGAGGCAGGAGAATTGCTTGAATCCGGAAGGTGGAGGTTGCAGCGAGCCGAGATCTCGCCATTGCACTCCAGCTTGTGCAGTAAGAGCAAAACTCCATCTCAAAAAAAAAAAAAAGTATGTTTTAAATTATGCATTTTTACCCAAAATAAAGAAACAACAAATGCATTTTTAAAATCAAATGTGGCTGGGTGCAATGGCTCACCCCTGTAATCCCAGGTCAAGGCGGAAGATCACCTGAGGTCAGGAGTTTGAGACCAGACTGGCCAACATGGTGAAACCCCATCTCTACTAAAAATACAAAAATTAGCCAGGTGTGGTGGCGCACACCTGCAGTCCCAGCTACTCAGCTGTAGTCCCAGCTACTCAGGAGGCTGAGGCAGGAGAATCGCATGGACCTGGGAGGCCAAGGTTGCAGTGAGCCGAGCACTGCATTCCAGCTTGGGTGAGAGTGGGACTCTGTCTCAAAAAAAAAAAAAAAATCAAACATATGTAATTTATAATATAAATTAATTTTTAGAATTTAAAAAATTTAAAATAAAGAATTTTTAACAATAAAAAATGTGTAATTCTTGAGGCAGAGATCCTAACATCTATAGGATGTACTGTGTTATCCTTCTGTGTATTCTACCGCATACATCCTCACACTGGCCCCATGTCCCTCATGAGACCAGGGCAGAGACTGATGTCCCCAAACCTCTCACATTATTCTGCTGATCCCTTACCACTTTGTTGAGTTCTGGGCTGTCTGGGCTGTTGTCCTGGAAATACTCCACTGCCTTCTGAATCTTGGCCATGCTTCCCAGGTACTCTTCCAGCCTACCTGTGGGACTGGGAAGGAGAAGAGCCAGATCAGGCTGGGGCATGGGGGGATGAAGAAGGACTAAGGACAAAGTATATGGAAGGGGAAGAAGAGAATTAATACAGGGGACTCCAGGTTTAAATATATTCTACCCCCTCCTCCCTTTTAAGGACTAGGGCTGTTGGTCCAAGAGCCATTAAGAATTGAACTTCTGGGCCTCACTCACCCCCTCCCTGATGATCTTCTCAGTGTCACTGGCCACATGGTAGTAGCTGATGACATGGTCCAGGCAGGACAGCGTCTTCTCCACATTCTCCTGCAGCCGCTGCAGATTCTCTGTCTGCTTGTGCACAGGGATGATGGAGTTCTCCAGCTTCATAAGGCGGCTCTCAAAGGATGATAAGATAGACACCTGCGGGAGGGAAGCCTCTTGATCTCAGGACTCACGGTGGTCCCAGCACTGCTTCTACACACCCACTTGTGGCATTTCCTGCCTTTTATCTGGTTTCTAGATAATAAACTCCACAAGGGAAGGAACAGGGTATACCTGTTCCCCACTGTGTCCTCAGCACCTCTCATTTGCCTGGCATATAGTAGGTGATCTAAGACAAATTGATTGAAATTTTATTTGAAGACAAACCAAGCATCAAATTAATGCTTCCTAAAATAATCAGCCCAAGATGGCTTCCTTTCTACCCTTTGAAGCCAAATCTCCAAATCTCAACTTTTGCTCTCTCTGAAGCATTCCTAAACTGGACTGGAGGTAATTTCATACAGAGTAGCCTCAAATGCATTGCTGGTATCTTCAAAACCCTCTCTAAGGATGAAACTCATTAAATAAGGACTAGAAACTGGGCGTGATGGTTCACGCCTGTAATCCCAGCAATTTGGGAGGCTGAGGTGGGAGGATCACTTGAGCCTAAGAGTTCAAAATCAGCCTGGACAACACAGTGAGACCCTGTCTACACACACACACAAACACACACACAATTAGCAAGGCGTGGTGGTGTGTGCCTACAGTCCCAGCTACTAGGAGGCTGAGGCAGGAGGACTGCCTGAGCCCAGGAGTTAGAGACTGCAGTGAGCCACAATCATGCCACTGCACTTTAGCCTGCAAAACAGAGCGAGACCCTTTCTCCAAAAAAAAAAATTTTTTAATAAAAAATTTTTAAAAAGGACTAAGACTTTATTATTGTGTGACTAAATACAAATACTAGTTTGTATTTATTCACTTTGTGCTTTTCCAGTCTCCCCCCAGGAATAAAGAAAGAAACTCATTTATTGAGTACCTATTATATACCAGGCACTGTGCAAGATGCAGTCGCTTGCATTAGCGCAAATGACCGTCAGAGACACACTGGGAGGCTGGCACAGTCTCTGTTTTAGCAGATAAACTCGCGGGACACCAGAGTTACCTATCAGGAGCCGCACATCCAAGCAGCAAGGCAGGGACTAATAGATCCCAGATCTGCCTGACTGCAGAGCTCTTTCCCCTAAAGTCCTCTGGAGTGAAGGCTGAGTCTTCTCTGCCCTCAGGAATCTCAAAGTGCCAACCTCCTGGGCAGAGGGTCCATTGACGAGGACACATGCCCAGTACCGAGCCCACCTGGTCAGTCCCAGTGTTTGCAGAAGAAGAGAAGGAAGAATGGCGAGTTTAGACAGAAAGCAGCAAGTCCAGGCCAGTGGGAAGTGCATCCTCCTCAGGGAGGGGGCGGAACACGGGGAGGGGGCTCGGGAGGAGAAACCCACACACTGCCTCCGTCGCTACCCGTCCCAGAACCCCAGGCCGCAGGAACCGGAACCGCCAGGTCGCAAGGCTGTCCCCCCCAGGGTCCGGAGGACTGCCGCCCTCCCCCAGCTGCGGGGAGACTCACCATGTTCTTAGTGAGCTGGTCGCTCTTCTCCAGGCTGTCTCGGATGAAGGACAGCGTTTCCTCCTCCTAGGGGCAGGGAAGGGGAGGACATCACCAGAAGCCAGAGGCTAAAGGAGACCACTGCGTCCCGACCCCACGGCCTAGCCCCCAACCCCATCTCCTCGCAGGGTGCGCTCCCTCCCCCTGCTACCTCCTCTCCGAGTAGACACCCAGGCCCCGCTGTTGGCCCCTTTCCCTCACCCCCTTCCCAGCCTCCCCAGCCCCATGTCCACCTGCTTCAGCTTGTCCTCGATCTCCCGCCGCCTGGCGGATGCCTCCTGTGGGGGGAATCATCGCTCCGAACCCCACAGCTCCCACTCCCCAGTCTCTTTCTTCAGCTAACCCACCGGGCCCCGGGCCCCGTCACACCCACTTCCGCTCTTGGTCCCGCCCCAGGAGGAGCCATGTTTAGAGTGGTAGGAGGAAGTGCGCCTGAGCGGAGCCCAGGATCGGATCGACGGCCATCTTGAGTGTGGCTGGGAAGGGCGGCGTACTCGGATCCTAAGCGGAACGTCGACGTGCGTGCTCCTTGCCTCAGCAGAGAAGGTTCTTGATCGGCTTTATGTCCCGCTGCTGGCAGGATCCTTACAGCTCACTTACTGTTTTCGTTGAAAGACTGACCCTTTTGATAAAGACTGCTGGGGAAAGCAACGAATTCCTTTCCCCCAGGTCGCATTCTGTGGGCAGGCACCAAGGCCGATCACGTTCCCAAAAGAGCTGGGCACGGAGCAGGTGGCACAGTAGATGCCAACGTGTGTCCATTTGATGAACCAGGGGCTTGTGTAGTCATTTCCCCCTTCCAACCTGCATTATGCAAAAACGTATCGTGTGGGCTGGCGAGGCTGCTCCGGAGCTCCAGGCCCAGACCCAGCTTCCAACTGCAGCTCCAGGGGATGGGGTCGGGGTGGGGGTGGGGAGCGCCCCTGAATTAATGCCCCTGCAGGGCTGGATGTTGTGGTTGCAGACCCAGCTCCTGCAAAACCTAGCATTACTCGTTCCTCTAACCCGTTCCTGCCCACCCTGCCTCTGGCCCCCGGCCTTGAAGTAAATGGCCGACCAGCTTGGTTCAGCCCTTCCGTAGCCTCAGTGTCTAGACACCAGGAAGCTAGACAAGGAGGCATGTGCTGGGTGAGAAGGTTTGGGGGAACACCAAGCTTTTCTTTTTATCTGTGTTTTTTTTGAGAGGGAGTCTCACTCTGTCGCCCAGGCTGGAGTGCAGTGGCACGATCTTGGCTCACTGCAACCTCTGCCTCCCAGGTTCAAACGATTCTCCTGCTTCAGCCTCCCGAGCTGCTGGGATTACAGGCGCATGCCAACACGCCCGGCTACTTTTTTTATATTGTTACTAAAGATGGGGTTTTACCATGTTGCCCAGGCTGGTCTCAAACTCCTGATCTTGTGATCCACACGCCTCAGCCTCCCAAAGTGCTGGGACTACAGGCGTGAGCCCCTGCTCCCTGCCTAGGGGGCACCAAGCTTTAGGGTTCCCAAGCGCTCCCTCCACCCATAGCCACCCAAAGAGGAGGAGGAGGAAATTGGGGGCACAGAGTCTGGAGAGGGATGGGCGGCCTTCCCTCCAGCAGGAGGACAATTTCAGGCCTGTTGTCTGTGGGGGAGGTAAAAGGCAGTGTAAGGCCTGTCGCCTCACCGGGAGCTCGGACACGCCCATCCTTCCTGGCAACAGGGAATTACCTCACCGCTCTGCACCCGACACCCAGCCCCCGGTGAAAACCCCCGCCCAAAAATTTTTGGAAAGCCCCGACAAGCCTTGCCTGATAGCACTCCCTTGCCCGATAAGCACTTTGCCCCGTCAAGGTCATTTTTCCCAAGACAGCCTACTCACCAAAAATCCCACCTACCTACCAGTAATAACTGCCTTCACTCCACTTCCTGGGTCCCAATATCCAGTCAAGTGCCTTATGCTTGGTCTTTCCTATGTCAATCAAATGCCCTCACTCCACTTCCTGGGTCCCAATATCCAGTCAAGTGCCTTATGCTTTGTCTCCCCTATATCCAATCAAATGCCTTCACTCCTTATAAAACCCCTTACCCTAAAAAAGTTAAGTGCAACTTCTCTGGCCCTTACCTGGACCATAGAACCTCGCCTGGGAGCTGAATAAATCGGACTTACATTTTCTTATACTGGCCTCAGTTTCCTCATTTCGACTCGACAATATAACTTACAGGCAGATTCCTATGTCAGGAAATACCCAGGATGATTTCGCGGAAATGGTTCCTGTGTAATCCTAAGGGCTAACTACGGGAAATTTAAACTGTTAAGTGTCACAGAACAGAATGGGGGAGCTAGTGAGCCACAGCGGATAGGGTGTTTTGGGCTCAGGTGGACCACCCTGAGGGCGTGGTACAGCATTTAACCTGAGTCTCTGAACAGTTCCCAGCCCATAGTAGATGCTCAAGAAAAATACTGATAATATTTTGCTCCATAGGTCTTAGGAAGGGAATCCTTTATGCTCTTGAAGAAGTTAATATTTTCAATTTTGTATGATGTCATTGCATTTTTGTAAATAAACTGTGTGGTTCACTGCATTTCCTTCCATTTGCTTCATTGAGTCTAATGGGGTTGCTAACTACCCTTGCACTGAGAGCCCTCTGTTTGCCTGTCCCTACTACCAACACTGCGCTTGCTGATGCTCCTCTAATCCTCTTCATAAACCTGGGAGTCAAGCACAGCTGTCATCTCCCTTGTGCAGATGAGGAAGCTCTGGTGCAGAGAGGTCAGCTGTGCTAAGTCAACACAGCTGGCCAGGAAAGGGTGCAACCCAGGCGGCCTCTTCTTTCTCCCCATGCTGGGCAGCTCAGGAGTGGTGTTTGTTATGTAAAGCTGCCAATCTGATTTTCAAAAAAATTCATTGTGAAAAGCACATTGTATTTGAGACAGATATTTACTAAGAGTAGACAGAATGAAAAAATGAATTGAAATTATTCTCAACCTAATGATCGGCCTTGGGTTGACAACAAATAGGTATTGATTGAGTTAAAGCTATAATTCCCTAACTAGACCCGACATAAGCTACTTTAGCAAAAGGAACAAGTGGGGTTTTAGTTGCGGTCTCAGAAATCTTAGTTCTCACATCCACAAACTTGTGCAGAACGCCAAGGTGTCAGCCATAGTCAAGCCCCCCACTTCCCTCTCACAGAGATGATATTTCCAGAGGGGAGGGAAGGAGGAAAGAAGGAAGAAAGAAAGGAAAGGGCTTGGCACGGTGGCTCACGCCTGTAATCCCAGCACTTTGGGAGGCCAAGACGGTGGATCACTTAAGGTCAGGATTTCAAAAGCAGCCTGGCCAACATGGTGAAACCCCGTCTCTACTAAAAATACAAAAAAATTACCTGGGTGTGGTGGCACACATCTGTAATCCCAGCTACTCGGGAAGCTGAGGCAGAAGAATCACTTGAACTGTGGAGGCAGAGGTTGCAGTGAGCTGAGATCGCACCACTGCACTCTAGCCTGGGTGACAGGGTGAGACTCCCTCTCAAAAATAATAATAATAAAATAAAATGCTGGCCAGGCATGGTGGCTCAAGCTTGGGCGACAGAGTGAGACTCTATGTCCAAAAAAAAAAAAAAAAAAAAAAAAAAAAAAAAATCCTCTTACCTATAAAAATAAGAGAAAGGCCTGGGGTATTCAAATAGCCCAAAGGGTGGTCAGTTTTTCGTGTTTTCTTTCTTTCTTTTTTTTTTTTTTTTTTTTGAGATGGAGTTTCGCTCTTGTTGCCCAGGCTGGAATGCAATGGCGCGATCTCAGCTCACTGCAACTTCCACCTCCCGGGTTCAAGCGATTCTGCTGTCTCAGCCTCCTGAGTAGCTGGGATTACAGGCATCCGCCACCACACCTGGCTAATTTTGTATTTTTTACTAGAGACAGGACTTCTCCATGTTGGTCAGGCTGGTCTCTAACTCCCGACCTAAGGTGATCCACCCGCCTCGGCTTCCCAAAGTGCTAGAATTACAAGCGTGAGCCACCATGCCCGGCCTTTCACATTTTCTTATAAGGAATGCTAGGGAAGAACTGGAGTGGGCACCGGCTAACATTTCTTGAGCACCTACTAGATACCAGGCCCTTTGTATGCGTGGTGTCACTTAATTTACCTCAAATCCAAGGGGCCTTTGTGACGTGTTATTCAGAGAGGCCTTCCCTTGGCTGAAGTCACAGAACTAGTCAGCCTGTAATCCCAGCACTTTGGGAGGCCAAGGCAGGTAGATCACCTGAGGTCAGGAGTTCGAGACCAGCCTGACTAATATGGTGAAACTCTGTCTCTAATAAAAAATACAAAAAAATTAGCTGTTCGTGGTGGCAGGTGCCTGTAGTCCCAGCTACTTGGGAGGCTGAGGCAGAAGAATCACTTGAACCCGGGAGGCAGAGGTTGCAGTGAGCCGTGATTGTGCCGCTACATTCCAGCCTAGACGACAGAGCAAGACTCTGTCTCAAAAAAAAAAAAGCTCTACCCCAGCCTCCTTCACTTCACTTTGCCTTCCCAGGGATGTGTACGCCACCCCTTTGGTCCTCCTCCGTGCCCCTGCCCCTCCTCCTGGAGGAATTAGCCTTCATGCACTTATTTATTTGTTCATCACAGATTTACTGGGTACCTTAAACACCCTCTGGGTTGGGCCAAGGCCAGGTGCTGGGGAGGTGCCCTTTAGATGGCCCGCTGAGCCTTCTGGTCACCCATGGCGATTCCATCAGCCCTGGCCTGGCATCCCTCTTGTTTGTGTCACTCAGCTGTGAAGAACTGAGTTGGCTGTGCTTGTCTTTGATCTGCTCCCAGTGGGGCTCCTGCAGGCTTGGCCTCTCCTCCCTCCAGCTCTGCCTGTGAGGTGCCGGGACACTTCCGGCAAGGGCGGCCCTGCTCTGCCGGGTACCTCGCAGGCTCCGCAGGAGGCTTCTGGCCCTGACTCCCAGCACCCCCTCGCTTTGCTCACACTCTGCTTCCATCCCTCAAGCAGGCATGGTTTCCCAGTGATGCCCCAGACTCTTTAAGGACCTGAATTCAAACCAGTTTGCTTAGTGGACATTCAGTTTGTAGTTGTGAAAATGAATTTAAAGTTCACCTGAAAAAAATGAACAAAAGTAGACTATCCAGAAAGTTTTTTTGGGAAAATAAAAAACCAAGATAGATATATCCCCCACCAAATATTAAATGAATAAGTTATAAAGCTTTTTTGCTTTAACTGGTGTACTGTTGATGAAATAAGCAAAAGCACTTCAATGGAACAGGATACACCCAAGAAATAGATCTAGATATCTCCACGGAAGAAACTGTATCGGGACTGCGAAAAAACTCAGATGGCTCAGTAATACAAACTTAAAAACAAAACAAGTGCTAGAAAAGAACACAGGTGATTTTATTTATCCCAATCTAAGCTTTGTGTGTGTGTGTGTGTGTGTGTGTGTGTGTGTGTGTGTGTGTGTGTGTGCTGAGACTGAGTCTTACTCTGTCTTCCAGTTTGGAGTGCAGTGGCATGATCTCAGTTCAAGTGATTCTCCTGCCTCAGCCTCCCAAGTAGCTGGGATTATAGGCACGTGCCACCACATCCAGCTAACTTTTGTATTTTTAGTAGAGACGGGATTTCACAACGTTGGCCAGGCTGGTCTCAAACTCCTGACCTCAAGTGATCTGCCTGCCTCGGTCTCTCAAAGTGCTGGGATTATAGGTGTGAGCCACTGTGCCCTGCCTGGGATAAGCTTTTCTAAGCAAAACCAAAACGCTATAAAACAGAAAGTCTGATAAACATAAATAAAATAGGAATAAATAAAAGAATTAAAACTCCAGTAGGGCAAAATAGCAATAATAAAGGAAATTAAACCACATATTTTTATGTATTTATTTATTTATTTTTGAGACGGAGTCTCCCTCTGTCACCCAGGCTGGAGTGCTGTGGTGCAATTTCAGCTCACTGCAACCTCTGCCTCCTGGGTTCAGATGATTTTCCTGCCTCATCCTTCAGAGTAACTGAAATTACAGGCACATGCCACTATGCCCGGCTACTTTTTGTATTTTTAGTAGAGACGGGGTTTCACCATGTTGGCCAGACTGTTCTCGAACTCCTGATTTTAGGTGATCTACCCACCTCGGCCTCTTAAAGTGCTGGGATTACAGGAATGAGCCACCGTGCCCCGCCCATAGTTATTTTTAATGTTCAATAAATTGTTGACTATAATCCCCCCTGTTGTGCTATCAAATACTAGACCTTATTCATTCTAGCTAACTATATTTTTGTGCATATTAACCATCCCTCCTTCCCCTCTACCCCCACCGTTACCTTTCCCCATCCTCTGATAACCATCCTTCTGCTCTCTATCTCCATGAGTTCAATTGTTTTAAATTTTAGGTCCCACAGATAAGTGAGAACACGTGAAGTTTGCCTTTCTGTGCCTGGCTTATTTCGCACAACACAGTGCCCTCCCGCTCCATCCATATTATTGCAAATGACAGGATCTCAGTCTTCTTTTAAGGCTGACTAGTACTCCCAAGTGTATATAAACCATATTTTCTTTATCTATTTGTTTGTTGATGGACACTTAGTGTATCAGTCCATTTTCATACTGCTATGAAGAAATACCCAAGACTGGGTAATTTATAAAGAAAAAGAGAACTGTTGGGCGCAGTGGCGCAAGCCTATAATCCCAGTACTTTAGGAGGCTGAGGCGGGCGAATCATGACGTCAGGAGTTTGAGACCAACCTGGCCAACATGGTGAAACCCTCTCTCTATTGAAAAATATACAAAAATTAGCCAGGGACGGTGGCGGGCAGCTGTAATCCCAGCTACTCGGGAGGCTGAGGCAGGAGAATTGCTTGAACCAGGGAGGTGGAGGTTGCAGTGAGCTGAGATCGCGCCATTGCACTCCAGCTTGGGCAACAAGAGTGAAACTCCATCTCAAAAAAAAGAAAAAAAAAAGAAAAAGAGATTTAATAGGCTCAGAGTTTCACATTGCTGGGGAGGCCTCACAATCAGAGAGGAAGGCCAAGGAAGAGAAAAGGCACATCTTACATGGCGGCAGGCAAGACAGTGTATGCAGGGGAACTGCCCTCTATAAAACCATCAGATCTCATGAGACTTATTGACTATCATGAGGACAGCATAGAAAAAACCTTCCCCCATGATTCTACCTCCTACCGGGTCCCTCTCACGACATATGGGGATTATGGGAGCTATAATTCAAGATGAGATTTGGGTGGGGACACTTAGGTTGCTTCCACTTCTTAGCTCTTGTGAATAGCTGCAATAAACATGGGAGTATAGATATCTCTTCGACGTACTGATTTCCTTTCTTTTGGGTATATACCTAGCAGTGGGATTGCTGGATCACCTGGTGGCTCTATTTTTAGTTTTTTAAGGAACCTCCATACTGTTCCATAGCAGTTATACTAATTCGCATTGCCACCAACCGTGCATAAAAGTTCCCTTTTCTCCACATCCTCGCCAGCATTTGTTATTGCCTGTCTTTTGGATAAAAGCCATTTTAGAAGCTGGACGAGGTAGTTCATGCCTGTAATCCCAGCACTTTGGGATTACCGCTGAGGTGGGCGGATCACCTGAGGTCGAGAGTTTGAGACCAGCCTGACCAACATGGAGAAACCCCGTCTCTACTAAAAACACAAAATTAGCTGGGTGTGGCAGTGCACGCCTGTAATTCCAGCTACTCAGGAGGCTGAGGCAGGAGAATTGCTTGAACCTGGGAAGTGGAGGTTGTGGTGAGCCGAGATCATGCCATTGCACTCCAGCCTGGGCAACAAGAGCAAAACTATGTCTCAAAAAAAAAAAAAAAAAGAGCCATTTTAACTGGGGTGAGAAATACCTGATTATAATTTTGATTTGCATTTCTCTGATGATCAATGACGTTGAGCACCTTTTCATATATCTGTTTGTCATTTGTATGTCTCCTTTTAAGAAATGTCTATTCAGATCTTTTGCCCATTTTGATCGGATTACTAGATATTTTCCCATAGAGTTGTTTGAGCTCCTTATATATTCTGGTTATTAATCCGCTGTCAGATAGCTAGTTGGCAAATATTTCTCTCATTCTGTGACTTGTCTCTTCACTTTGTTGATTGTTTCCTTAAAGTTCATAGTTTAAAATAGGGCTCTGCTTTGTATTATACAGTTTTGTGTGTTTTGCCAATTGCATGTCAGTATCCACGGTTACAGTATCATACAGCATGGTCCACCACCTTAAAAATCCTCTGTGCTCCATTGACTCATCCCTCCCTTCCTCCCTCTGTTCTCCCCGCCAACCCACAGAATCTTGGCAATCATTGATCTCTATAGTTTTGCCTTTTCCAGAATGTCACATAGTAGGAATCATACAGTATGCAGCCTTTCGGATTGGCTTCTTCTCTGATCAATGTTCAAGTTTCCTCTATGGTTTTTTGTGGCTTGATAGTTCATTTCCTATCTCTGAATAATATGTCTTTCTTTTTTTTTTTTTGAGATGGAGCCTTGCTGTGTTGCCCAGGCTGAAGTACAGTGGTGCAATCTCTGCTCGTTGCAACCTCTGCCTCCTGGGTTCAAGAGATTCTCCTGCCTCAGCCTCCTGAGTAGCTGGGATTACAGGCACGCACCACCAGATAATTTCTGCATTTTTAGTACAGAGTTTCACTATGTTAGCCAGGCTAGTCTCGAACTCTTGATGATCCAGGTGATTGACCCACCTCGGCCTCCCAAACTGCTGGGATTACAGGCGTGAGCCACCACCACACCCGGCTGCTTAAAGTATAGCTTATGTGAATGTACCTCAGTTTGCTTATCCATTCACCTACTAAAGGATGTCAGTTGCTTCCAATTTTTGGCAGTTATGAATAAGGCTGCTACAAACATTCTTGTGTAGGTTTTTGTGTGGATGTAAATTTTCAACTCATTTGGATAAATAGCAAGCAACGCGATTCCTGGATCATATGGTAAGAGTACGTTTAGCTTTCTAAAAATTGTCATGCTGTCTTCCAAAGTGGCTGCAGCATTTTGCATTCCTACCAGTAATGAGTGAGAACTCCTGTAGCTCCACACTGTCACCAGCATTTGGTATTCTCAGTGTTTTGGATTTTAGCCATTATGATAGCTGTGTAGTGATGTCTCGTTTAAATTTGCAGTTCCCAGCTGGGCATGGTGGCCCATTTCTGGAACCCAGCATTCTGTGAAGTCAAGGTGGATTTGAGACCAGAAGTTTATGACTGGTGTAGGTAACAAAGCAAGACCTTGTCTCCATAAAAATTTTTAAATTAACCAGGTATGGTGGTGAGTGCCTGTAGTCCCAGCTAGTTGGGAGGCTGAGGCAGGAGAATTGCTTGAACCTGGGAGGCAGAGGTTGCAGTGAGCTGAGATCGCACTACTGCCCTCCAGCCTGGGCCACAAGAGTGAACCTCTGTCTCAAATAAAAAAGAAAGCAAAACTTAGCTGCGTGTAGTGGCGGTGCCTGTGGTCTCAGCTCCTTGGGAGTCTGAGGTGGAGATCAAGGCTGCAGTGAGCCATGATTGTACCACTGCACTGAAGCCTGGGCGACAGAGCAAGACTCTGCCTCAAAAAAAAAAAAAAAAAAATACATACATAAAAATAAAATAAAATAAATAAATTTTAAAGATATATACGTTTTCATTTGGCAATTCAACTCTTGGAATGTATCCTGCATATAGATGTCTATACAAAGGTGGTCGTGTACAGGACACTTATATACGTATATTTTCTACCCAAAGGGGGCAGAATTTGCAATAGCAAGAAACCTGGAAACAACTTAAGTGTCCATTAATAGATAACTGGTTCAATCTATTATATCCATTCAGTGAAATACCATGAATCGCTTGAACTCGGGAGGCAGAGGCTGGGTCAGTGCCATTGCACTCCAGCCTGCTCGACAAGAGTGAAACTCCTTCTCAAAAAGTAAAATAAAATAAAATAAATGTGTTCTGAGTTCTGATCAATTTATCCAGAACCCCTGGCACCCCTCACCTCCTCTTATCTGTCCCCAAACAGTCCTGAGTCGCTGACAGCATTTGGAGGCTCCTGTCCCCTGGGCTCACCTTGAAGATCAAAGAAACGAAATCACCAGGCAGTGATACCGGGCTGGCTAGTCACCTTCTGGCACCTTCTAGACACCTCTCTGCACCTCAGTCTCTCCTCCTGTAAGGACAACTATACTACAGCCCCCCAACCCTCCCCAAACACTCACTACAGGAGATTAGCATTACAAAGGCTCAGCATAGTTCCAGGAACGTGGTGGCCCCAGGAGGGATGCTGCTGGTTCCGCAAACCCCACTGCAGGAAGACTTCCTGGCCCGTAAGATCAAGGAAATGTTACTCACAGGTCTTTAAGCAACCCATCAGGCACTTGTCACCCCCTCCTGGCTCGGTAAAGGAGGAGCTGAAAGGGCCCGTCCCCGTCCCCCTGGCCCAGCCTCCGCTCCCATTATCGGAGGCCTCCGGTAGGGTCTTCATGGATGTGGCTGTGCCGCCAGGGGGCGCCCTGCTCCCGCCGTGCTCGGGGGTTGAACCCGGGGCGCTCCGGGGGCTTCCGCAGGCGGGGGAGATGGGGCGAGCCCGGGCCAGACCTCGAGGGGGCGCCCCAGCTCCACACTACCCTTGGCCTCCACCGCGCCTGGGCAGCTAGAACCTCTGAGAAGGTTCAGGGTGCAAGGGAAAGGAGAGGCCCAGGGGCCGGGGGCTTGAGTGGGGACAGAACGGGGGCAGGAGGGAGGCTGAAGAGGGAGGGAACGTGAAGACGGAGGGGAGGCAAACAACGAGGGGGCATCCAGAGAGCCCCGGGAGCCCGACCCTGGGGGTTGGGCAGGAACCAGGGGTTGGGACAGCCTGCTGGGGGCTTCTCTCCATCCCCCATTTCTCTGAAGCAGCCCGGAAGCCGGGTTCAGCCGCTGGCACCCGCTGCTCCCAGGCCCGCGGCTCCAGGCAACCGGGGACGCCGCCGGGGCTGCGCTGAGCAACGGGTGCGGGTGCAGGCACCCCCATCGCGGGCCCACGCGCGCCCCCACTGGCCCAGGAGCCCCCCACCGGCCCGGGCGCGCCCCCTGAGGCCTGGCTCCCCCGGGGGCCGCGTGCCCAGAACGTGACTCAGCGCTTTCTCCGTGCGGGGCTGCGGTGGGAAACGGAAAGGAGGCGGGTGGCGCTGTCCGGGGGAAGGGTGCCGCACAGGCCCCCGCCAGTGGGGGATCTTTCCCGGGTCGGGCAGGTTCGTTCATTTGTTCATGAACCCAGCGAGGTAGGAAGCGGGAAGAGAGAGGAAATCCCAGACAAGATGGTGCTGTTGGAAACATCGGGGAATTTGGGGTGCGCTGCAGGCCTGGGTCATCCAGGCCACAGGAGAGATACAGGGCTGTAGCCTGGATTTGGGGAACAGCCATGGCCATGGGTGGTTCAGGGAGGCCGAGGCACAGGTGTGTGGACTGGATTTTGAAGGATAGGAGGAGGGGCCTCAGGACTGGGGCCGGCCTTATGGAAGGAAAGCTGGGAGGTTGGGAGGGGGGGTCAGGTTGGGTGTGGGAGAGGACAGCTGGGTGTGGGGGAGTGGAGGGAGAGTGGCTAGGGGCCCTGGCATCAGCTGAGGTTGGACTGTGTTTGGAGAGGGGCCTCAGAGGGGTGGGCTGCCTGGCAGGAGAGGCCTGGGGCCGCCAATGAGAAGGGTGCAGTGCCTTGGGCAGTGTTTAGAAGACGCAGGCTGCTGGCTAGGGGCAGGAGGGCACAGGGAAGCCCTCCTCAGGAGCAGGCTGAGAGCCAGGTTTCCACGTGGTCCCCAACTTAAACTGAGGACTGATGGACCCTGCCCCAGCAGTGCGAAACCAGGAGGCCTCATTCCCAACTTGGACAGAGGAAAGGTGGGCAGCTGGCTGCATAGTTGCCCTGAGGCAGGGGATTGAATGAGATGACCCTGAAGGGAGTCCCCCAGTGTGCTCTTGCTCTGTGGGCTTGCCTGTCGTCCACACCCACCGAAGCGTCCTCCTGTCTGCCTGAAATGAATGAATGAATGGATGGAGCTATCTCAGTGTATATTACCTGGCAGGACACCACACACACTTCATTCTTCAATAGGCTTTGTAATGAGGCCAGGGAGGAGGCTGGGCTGAAGGTGAGGCCTGGACCCCTGAGGGCAGAGGGACACGTGGTACAGGCCTGAGCTGCCTGCCTGCATTTCTTTTCTCTTTCTTTCTTTTTCTTTCTTTCTTTCTTTCTCTCTCTTTCTTTCTTCTTTATTTCTCTTTCTTTTTCTTTTCATTCCTTCCCACCCCCCCCTCTTTCTTTCTTTCTTGACAGGTAGGACAGGCCTGAGCTGCCTCTCTTCTCTTCTCTCTCTCTCTCTCTCCCTCTCTCTCTTTCTTTCTTTTCTTCTTTCTTGACAGAGTTTCGCTCTTGTCACCCAGGCTGGAATGCAATGGCACCATCTCTGCTCATTGCAACCTCCCCCTCCGGGGTTCAAGCAAGCCTCCTGCCTCAGCCTTCCTGATAGCTGGGACTACAGGCATGCACCACCACGTGTGGCTACATTTTTTGTATTTTTAGTAGAGAAGGGGTTTCACCATGTTGGCCAGGCTGGTCTCGAACTCCTGACCTCAGGTGATTCCCGCCCCCGGCCTCCCAAAGTGCTGGGATTACAGTCATGAGCCACCGCGCCTGGCCTTCTGAGCTGCCTTTCTGATAGTTCCCTCTGTCTGCCCCCTGAAGACTCTGGCTTTTGGATCTGGGTCTGCCCGTAAGTAATTGTGAGAACTGGGGCACATCCTGCTGCCCCCATCCATGATGCCATGCTCTGCTGAGCACCAACTGTGTGCCAGCAGGGGAGACACACATGCTACGGTGGTGAGTGGAGAGGTGGAGACAACCACACGAGTCCCCAGCTGGCAGTGCCATGAGAAGCCAGCTTCACTTGTGCCACCGTCCTGAGTTGTGTCCTCTCTGTGTGCCTCATTTTCCTCAGCTATGGGTGACGCTAGGAGGCTCCTGAGGCTTCCTGCAGATGTCAGGTGCTTGCTGCTGTCATTGAGGGTCACTCCAGCTGTTCCTGGCTCCCACAAAGGGCAAACAGACAAGCTCCACCTCCCACCCACGCCCCTCAAGGAATCTGGGGTCTGCCAGAGGCCCAGCAGCTGATGTGGTGCCTCCCAGAGCTCAGGGCACAGCCCAGGTACTGCCCGTAGCAAACCTGAACCCCAGACAGCAGCCAGGAGTCCCACAGTGGACAGTCTGTGCTGGCAGCAGGCGAGGGGCATGGGTTCTGGGCAGGCAGGAACAGAGCCCCCCCACCGCCCCTGCACTTGTCTCTGCCCTGGGGCAATTCACCAGGCTGTGGGGGTGAAGCAGGGAAAGGGACCGTGATGGAGGCTGTCCCCCAAACTGAGTTCTAGACCCACCAGCTAAAAGGGCTCAGGGTCAAGGATGGACAGTGGGATGTGGGCGTTCTGGAACTCTGGCCAGCTAGGGGCAGAGCAAATGTCCCCCCCCCCAGCCCCAACTCTGCTCCAGCCAGGCCCACCCTTCTGTGAGAGAGGTGATATTGCCAGAGCTAACATTGGTTCAGGCAGCAGCCTGGGGACCCCGATAAGCGTTACCAACTGCCTGCTCAAACAGAAGGGCCAAAAAGGCTGGCACGAGTTCTGCCAGGACGGTGACGCAGGGAGGACTCTCCCTCTGCCGGTGTCACCAGCCGCATTGAGAGAAAAGCTCACACCTGCGTTTTCAGACCGGGCTTGGGTGGCATGGTGACATGCACCCTGCAGTCCGTTGTATATTGCCCCTCTCAAGAGGTTCATTGTATGGTCATCAGTACCATGCACCTGCTGTCCTGGGCTCCAGCAGCTGGGGTGTGTCGAGGATACTGTGGGGAGCCCAGAGCCCACACCTTACCCAGGTGGAGACCAGGACTGGGGACTCTGGAACTAAGTCCTGAAGGGCATTACCCAGGTGAAGCGGGAGAGTGGTCATTCAAGGCAGAGGGCAGGGATTGAGACAGGAAGAGTGGAAACAGTGATTCTGAGTGGTGCATTAGTGTGACTGGTCACAGAGGGCAGGGAGGTGGGAAGATTTGGGGTGAGCAGGAGTCAGATCTTGATGGAGCTTAGAGGGGGCCTGGGAAGTCACTGTGCTATTCGCAGAGGAGTCTTTCGGTCAGAACTGCACTTGAAAAGCGTCACCTTGGCCCCTTACCTTCCCTAGCACTGAGAGGCTAGCAGCCCCCTGGGCACACTGTGGGTGGGGGGGTCCCACCTCCATGCCTTTGCTCACTCTCCTCCTCCTGCCTGAAACTTCTTTCCTGCCTGCACTCCTGCTGGATACCCGAGCCTCCGCTTTTAAGAATCAACTCAGGGTTCAGGTGTGGTGGCTTACACCTGTAATCCCAGCACTTTGGGAGGCCGAGGTGGGCGGATCACTTGAGATCAGGAGTTGGAGACCAGCCTGGGCAACATAGTGAAAACCTGTCTTATTTCTACTAAAAATACAAACGTTAGCCAGGTGTGGTGGCATGCACCTGTAGTCCCAGCTACTGGGGAGGCTGAGGCAGGAGAAGCGCTTGAACCTGGGAGGCGGAGGTTGTAGTGCGTTGAGATCGCGCCACTGCACTGCAGCCTGGGTGACAGGGCTAGACTCCGTCTCAAAAATAAAAAATAATAATAAAAAGAGAATCAACTCAGGGTAGTCCAGTTGGACATGGCAGGTAGATTACACACATTTATGTCTTCATTTCCCAAACCCCATTCAAATGAAAAGTAAAGGGATTTTTTAAAAAACAAAGCTATATTACAAAAAGCCTTGTACGAGAACGTTCATAGCAGCTTTATTCACAACAGCTCGTAACTGGAAACAACCCAGATATCCACCAAGAGGAGACTGGAGATAAACAAACACCTACCATCAGCTGATGAAATACTACTCAGCCATGAAAAGGAACAGCCTACTGATGCATGCGACAACATAGTTAAACTCCAAAAATAACACGCTGCGTGAAAAGCTGAACACAAAGTACAAACTGTCTGATGCCCTCCATAGGAAATTCCAGATCAGGCAAAACTGACCCATGGCAATAGAAATCAAATGAGTGGTTGCTTAGGGATGGTGGTAGGGATCCCCTGGAAAGGGGCCTGAGGAAATTTTCTGTGTTTTGATATGTATCTATCAAAACGGATTGAATTGTACACTTAAGATAGGCTCATTTAATTGTACATGAATTTCACCTCCATAAGAATAAAATAAGCTGGGCACGGTAACTCAGGCCTGTAATCCCAGCACTTTGGGAGGCTGAGGCAGGCAGATCACCTGAGGTTAGGAGTTTGAGATCAGCCTAGCCAAATCCCATCTCTATTAAACATACAGAAATTAGCTGGGTGTGGTGGTACATACCTGTAGTCCCAGCTGCTCAGGATGCTGAGACAGGAGAATCGCTTGAACCTGGGAGGCAGAGGCTGCAGTGAGCCGAGATCGCACCACTTCACTCCGGCCTGGGTGAGATAGAATGAGACTCCATCTCAAAAAACAAACAAACAAAAAACCATAAATCCACAAGAAAAGAAAAAACGAAAAACAAAACAGTGCTGGGTGTGATGGCTCATACCTGCAATCCCAGCACTTTGGGAGGCCGAGGCAGGCAGATCACCTGAGGTCAGCAGTTTGAGACCAGCCTGGCCAACATGGCGAGACCCTGTCTCTACTAAAAATACAAAAATTAGCCAGGCGTGTTGACAGGCACCTATAATCCCAGCTACTAGAGAGGCTGAGGCAGGAGAATCACTTGAACCCACGAGGCGGATGTTACAGTGAGCTGAGATCACACCACTGCATTCCAGTCTCAGAGACAGAGCAAGACTCTGTCTCAAAAAACAAAACAAAGCAAAACCCAGAAAGGGAGATAATGGCCGATGAGAGATTCAGCAAGTCTAGGCTAGAACATATGGAGATGACGAGAAAGTGTCACAGAGCAGAGGCACGACTCCTGTGCAGGTGCACAGAAGGGGACACCAGAAGGAAGTTGAACGATTGCTCCCCCTAGATTCTGCAAAAGGTCAGAACACAAAGCTGAAGTGTTCATACTGAGGAGATCTCTAGCCCCCTGTCTTCCCACTCCCTGCACGGAGACAATGTATCTGCCCAGCTCCAACCCCACTGAGATGGGAGGTTTATTTTCTGGAGCAATTGAACCAGGTTCTGGGCCAAGGGACATTAGGCACTTTTAAGTGGTAGAGATCAGACACTGTCTGAAAACAAGGATATATGGGAGGCTGAGGCAGGTAGATCACCTGAGGTTAGGAGTTCGAGATCGGCCTAGAAAGAAGTCTGCGTCCTGAAAAACAAAACCCTGACCCCTTCCTAGCTCACCAGCCATCATGCCAGGCTCAAACCCTGTAGGGGTAATAAAATGGCCTCGGAGGGCCATGCCAGGCTCAAACCCCGAGCTAAAAAAATGGCTCTGGAGGAAAGGTCCACTGGTATTGAGCATTAGAGTCCTCCAGCAAAAAGGCTAGGTGGTCGGGCAACAAAGCCTGCGAGCTGGCAGCTCCTCTACTTGCTGAACTTGTAGATAGCTTTTCAGCACTTCAATTTTAGAAATGAATTTACAGCCAGTATGGCTAGACATTTGAGGAAAGCCTTCAACTTGAAATGAGACCTTATGATAGATAGCTCCAAAATGAAAGAAAGACAAGAAAGAGAGAGGAAGGAAGGGAGGGAGGGAAGGAAAAATTCCTGACCTCAAGTGATCTGTCCACCTCAGCCTCCCAAAGCGCTCTTATTACAGGCATGAGCCACCGTGCCCAGCCTTTTTATTTTTTCTTTTGAGATGGAGTCTTGCTCTTCTCATCCAGGCTGGAGTGCAGTGGTGCAATCTCGACTCACTGCAACTTCTGCCTCCTGGATTGAAGCAATTCTCCTGCCTCAGCCTCCTGAGTAGTTGGGATTATATGTGCATGCCACCACACCCGGCTAATATTTCTATTTTTTAGTAGAGACGGGGTTTTGCTGTGTTGGCCACGCTGGTCCTCGAACTCCTGACCTCAGGTAATCTGCCTGCCTCGGCCTCCCAAAGTGCTGGGATTACAGGTGTCAGCCACTGCACCTGGCCTATTTATGGATTTTTAAAAAGGTATTCAAAGAGAATGGTATTGATAAGAATTTGTAAGACTTTTTGGAACGCTTGTGAATAGCCATGAGAGCACAAAAAATTTAAAAAATGACAAGAAATGAGGCAATTATTAACTCCTGCAGCCTTCATGAAAGGATGTATACTCAGAGTGCACGCTGGGCTCTGCGGTGAACAATATGCACCACGTCCTGCCAGTCACAGGGTGTCTGGCTACTTAACAACAGATCCGACCAAACAGGAGGATGGAGGAGGGAAGGAGCCATATCCTCCCCTTGTATGGTAGGAAGCCATTGGGTAACATTCAGATACATTGAAGATCCGGCGCTGGTAGCATCAGAAGTATAAGGCTGGGCGTGGTGCCTCACACCTGTAATCCCAGCACTTTGAGAGGCCAAGGTAGGTGAATCATCTGAGGTCAGGAGTTCGAGACCAGCCTGGCCAACATGGTGAAGCCCCGTCTCTACCAAAAATACAAAAATTAGCCGGGCATGGCGGCATGTGTCTGTAGTCCAAGCTACTGGGGAGGCTGAGGCAGGAGAATCACTTGAATCCAGGAGGCAGAGGTTGCAGTGAACCGAGATCATGCCATTGCACTCCAGCCTGGGCGACAGAGCGAGACACTGTCACACACATACACACACACCACAAAAACAGAAAACAGGGATTATTTGAACCAGTGAAAGAAATGAAAGTGGTTATGGCTACCCGGGAGACAGGAGCTGAAGGAAGAGCTAGTGACCTTTTGTGTGTTTTTTTAACATACTAAGGCTTTTTAAGGTTGATATTTATTCCAGGTGCATATACTGTTATGATGTAAAACTTTTTCCTTTAAAAAAAGCCAGATGTGGTGGCTCCCACATGTAAACTGAGCACTTTCGGAGGTTGAGGCAGGAAGATCACTTAAGCCCAGGAGTTCGAGACCAGCCTGGCCAACATGGTGAAACCCCATCTCTACTAAAAATACACAGAATTAGCTGGGCGTGGTGGTGGACACCTGTAGTTCCAGCTAGTTGGGAGGCTGAGGTTGCAGTGAGCTGAGATGGTGCCACTGCACTCCAGCCTGGGCGACAGAGCGAGACTCCATCAAAAAAAAAAAAACAAAAAAAAAAGAGAGAGAAGAAGAAAGAAGGGCCCGGTGGCTGTTTGGAGCGAGGGCAGCAGGCTCGGAGACATCTGGCTGCAGGTGCCGTCCCGAGTGGCGGATTCCGAGTGAGGGAGGCCCACGGTGGGGGCAGGGGGAAGGGAAATCCGGCCAGCCATACGGAGAGTTTGAGGTGTCCATAGCATGTTATGGGGTGTCTGAGAGGCTTCTGGGGAATCAAGGAGGGTTCTAGGAGACTCAGCTTGGAAAAGGAACCATCCCTCATGAGCAAAGCTCCGAGAACAGAATTCCTGCCCTGAAGCTGCAATGCCCAAATATTTTGGACTCAGAGCCTGTGAGTCCCTTGGGTACGGCTGCCGGCTGCGGGCTTCCCAACTCGGTGGGTTAGAAAGGCTTCCCTTAGACCGGGTCTGGCCCTTCTTCTTTGTTGCCCCTCCCCCACTCAGCCCAAAGGTGTAAGGAACCAGGTCACCAGTTCTGGCACCTGGGACCCTGGCCTTCCTCTCCTGAATCTCTGACCTCCACCTGTGTCCTGCGAGCTGGGTGCAGGTCAGCCACCCTGACCTCCCAGTGCCCCTGTCCCTCTCGGGGCTCCTGTCCCGTCTCTCTGCTCCCCTTGCTCCTGAGTGCCTTTCCAAGTTACTCCAGACCTCCTGCTCCTCCGCCCTTCCGCCCCTTACACCCCAAGTGCGGCACACTAGCCAGAGCTCCCCACACTCTCAGGCTCATCCTGCTGCAGCCCCACCCCCTCCCCATCCTCTTCCTCTTCCCTTTCCAACAAACAGGCGGCACTCACCCTTCCTACCTCCTGAGACCCTCTTCCTCCTGCTCCCACCAGGAGCTCGCTCAGCACTGCCAACCCCCATCACCTTCAGTCTGCCCTCCCTCGGGGTCACCCGTACCCCTTCTTTCCTTCAAACACCCTCAGGCCTCCCTTTTTTTTTTTTGAGACGGAGTCTTACTCTGGAGTGCAGTGGCTCGATCTCGGCTCCCTGGAACCTCCACCTATGGGGTTCAAGAGATTCTCCTGCCTCAGCCTCCCAAGTAGCTGGCACTACAGGCACAGGCCATCACGCCCAGCTAATTTTTGTATTTTTAGTAGAGACAGGGTTTCACCATGTTGGCCAGGCTGGTCTCCATCCCTGACCTCGTGACCCACCTGCCTCGGCCTCCAAAGTGCTGGGATTACAGGCACGAGCCCCGCACCTGGCCTAGGCCTCCCATCCTAGCGCTCTCTCTGGGTCTGCCCGCCCTCACCCCCGCCCTCACCCTCTCCTTCCTTTCTCTCCACTTGCAGCTGGAGTTTGCTGCCTGCTCTCAGACTCTCCCCCAACCTGGCCAACCGCACTAAGGAAATGACCCGTGGGAGGCCTCGGGGACCTCCAGGGCCAAAGCCAGCTTCCGCTGCCCACTCAGGGTGCCCTGCGGCGATCCACAGTGTGGGCGCTCCCCCTCAGGGCGGCGGGGAACAGGTGTGCCAGCGCGGCAGCTCCCCAAGCCCGAGCTCCCAGGCGTCCTCCCGGCTCCCCCTTGGCTTTGCCTCCTCCTCCTCCCTGGTCCCCGGGTTTCCTAATGGTGGCCTGGCTCTCTGCTCCCCCTCCGTCTGTTCTCACTTCCACAGGAGAGGCCCCCAAATCCACAGGGTCAACAGCCGGTCCCCTCGCTGGCTCCTGAACCGGGCAGCCTGGGGCTTTCCTCGAAGTTCTCCCCCGGGCTGGAATGCCTTCTCCCTCTGCACAGCCCCGGGTCAAACCACCGCCTCCAGAGGCCTCGGGAATGTTCCTAGCCCAGGGCCTGGAGAACCCCTGGGTGTTGCCTATCTGGCTTCTTGGCTGGTTTTCTCTCTTGTATTGATCTGCCAGCCGGCACATTTATTCATTCATTTATTCAAGAAATACTTCACATGGTGGGGCCTGGACGTTGGGAAGGTAGGAATGAGCAGGATGGCCATCTTCCCGCGGGGCCTGCGGAGCTGTGGGCTGAGGAGGCAGGGGCTGTATTCCAGTCGGCCCTTCCTCTCCCCACCCACCTCAGGAACACAGTTCACTGGAAGGAAATCGAGGGCACTCTGTTGCTCAGTGGGGGGTGGGGACAGGGCTTGGTGGCCAGGGTTAGGCAGGAAGAGAGGCAGGGCAGCTGGTGGGGGTGCGGGGCTGCTGTCGGAGCCTGTGGGTGGCTGGGCGAGGGGGAGAGCTGTGGGCAGCCACCCCGCCTCAGCTTAATTCCCTGGGCAAACAGCAGCACTGGGAGGGCTGCCCACCCACCACAACCCCGCAGCGGCTCTGGGTGCAAAGAGCCCTGGGTACGTGGGCAGGGTGGGCTTCGTGGAGGTGTGCACACCTCTCTAATTCCTGGAACTACTGCTTTCCTGGGAGTTTGGAGCCTGGGGCTCAGACCCCTCTGTCCTCAGAACAGGTGGTGTGGCCCAGGGCAGGTGGGGACCTAGCGGGGGTTGGTTCAGGACTGTACTGGGAGGCTGACGGGGGGGCCAGCAGGGAGACCCTCAGCCCCAACAGCCCCCTCGGTGAGGGTCCCCCACCTCTCCTTGCCTGGCCAGCTCAGGCTGGCTTCCGGGGGACAGCGTCGGTCCAGTTGGTCCCTGCCAACTTCTGACGCAGACATGGAAGCTTCAAGCCCCAGCACGCCCAGTGCCTCTGACCCTGCTCACCTGGGAGCCAAGAGTGGGGCGGACACAGGTGTCCCGGAAAGAAGAAGGCAGCACCTGGGGGCCTCCTGCGCCTCACCCGCTGCTCAGCTCGCAGTAGTCAGCGAGGCTTTGGCAGGGGGGCTCACAAAGCCCCCTCCCCCTGCCCGAGGTGGCCCCCCTTCCTTGTCACCTGTTTTCCTCCTCATCAAACAAGAATGTGTCAGCAGGACCCGGCCGCTCCCCCACCCCATTGTTAACAAGTCCCACTCGGCGGCCCCTCCCCACATCCCCCGCCCCCGACAGGCCCAGGCCTGCCCCAGAGACCAGCCCACTGCCCCCTGCTGGGAGCGCACCTACACCTGTTTACCTTTGGGCCTCAGCCCAGGAAGGAGCTGCACCTGACCCTCCACCGCCCCCACGCCGCCTTCCTTCCCCGCCCTCCTGCTCACCCTCTTCCTGCAAGTCTGGGTCCTGGGGCGGAGGCGGAGGTGGAGAGCCATTCCTGACACCAGCCCCAGAAGTAGCTCAGCTCTGCAGGGGGCCTGGCCAGTGTGTCCCAGCGGAGCATAACGTTCGGGGTTCAGGGGGATCCCTGGGGGCCTTCCAGACCTGAGAGTCACTGGGCCCCCGATGGCCTGTCCTGTGGAACAGGACGTGCCCTGGACGGGGGAGGGGGGAGCCCTCCAAGGTCTGAGCTCCTGGCCTTTCCTCCCACGTCCTGGCCCTTCCCTCCCTCTCCAGCACATTCCTAGTGGGGGATACAGCAGGAAGGCAGAATGGGAAAGGCAGGAAGTTCCGGGACAGAAGGGTGGCTACTTGCTTTGGGAACAGGCTTCCCCCAACACTTAAAAGGAGGTGGGGTCGGGCGAGGTGGCTCACTCCTATAATCCCAGCACTTCAGGAGGCCAAGGTGGTCCTTGGATCACTTGAGGATCCAGCCTGGCCAAGATGGTGAAACCCCATCTCTACTAAAAATACAATAATTAGCTGGGCAAGGTGGCACACGCCTGTTATCCCAACTACTCGGGAGGCTGAGGCAGGAGAATCGCTTGAACCCCGGGAAGCAGAAGTTGCAGTGAGCCAAGTTTGTGCCACTGCACTCCAGCCTGGGTGACAAAGGGAGACTCTGTATCAAAAAAAAAAAAAAAAACAAAAAAATGAGGTGGTTCAGTTGGGGGACTGTTACGTGCAGCAGGTGCTGGTTACCCCAAAAGGGGGGCTTGCAGGTTAGAATGAAAGGAGGTGAGGAACCTGCCCAGAGAACTTGAGTCATGAGCTCAAAGCCACACAGCTCCAAAGAGACAGGACAGGGAGTGAACGGTGCTCTCGGCTTGGGATGCTGGCACAGGGAGGAGCGTGACGGGGCAGTCTGCAAAGTTTGAATGGGGTCCCTGGATTAGATGGGATTATCAGGCCAATCTTAATTTCTGATTTTTTTTTTTTTTTTTTTTTTGAGACAGGGTCTCACTCTGCCACCCATGCAGGAATGCAGTGGTGCCATCACAGCTAACTGAAGCCTTGATCTCCTGGGCTCAGCTCAGGTGATTCTCCTGCCTCAGCCTTCTGTGTAGAGAGTAGCTGGGACCACAGATGTACCACACCTGGCTATTTTTAAAAATTATCTGTAGAGGCCAGGCACAGTGGCTCACGCCTGTAACCCCAGCACTTTGGGAGACCAAGGCAGTCGACCACCTGAGGTCGGAGTTCCAGACCAGCCTGGCCAACATGGCAAAATCCCATCTCTACTAAAAATACAAAAATTAACCGGGCATGGTTGCAGGCGCCTGTAATCCCAGCTACTCAGGAGGCTGAGGCAGGAGACTCACTTGAACCCGGGAGGTGGAGTCTGCCGTGAGCTGAGATCCTACCATTGCACTCCAGCCTGGGTGACAGAGTGAGACTCTGTCTTAATCAACAAACAAACAAACAAACTGTAGAGATGGAGTCTTGTTATGTTGCCCAGCCTGGTCTCGACCTCTTGGGCTCAAGCAAGGCTTCCACCTCGGCCTCCCAAAGTGCTGGGATTACACTCATGAGCCATTGCGCTGGCCTCATCTGATTTTGATGGTTATGCTACTGCTTAGAAGTGCCCTTGTTTTGGGAAAATACGTACTGAGGTATTTAGTGGTATGGGGTGTCAGGTCTTCAACGCACTGTCTAATGGTGCAAAACATATTTTGGTTGGGATTACATAGAACCCAGAAATAAATAATAGGTAAATAGGCTGGGCGCGGTGGCTCACGCATGTAATCCCAGCACTTTGGGAGGCTGAGGTGGGTGGATCACTTGAGGTTAGGAGTTCAAGATCAACCTGGCCAACATGTTGAAACCCCATCTCTACTAAAAATACAAAAGTTAGCCGGCTGTGGTGAAGCACACCTGTGTTCCCAGCTACTCGGGAGGCTGAGGCAGGAGAACTGCCTGAACCTGGTGGGACGGGGTGCACAGGTTGCGGTGAGCTGACATCACGCCACTGCACTTCAGTCGGGGCGACAGAACTAGACATCTCAAAAAAAAAAGAAGAGGTAAATAAACTTTTTTTTTTTTTTTTTTGAGATGGAGTCTCGCTCTTGTTGCCCAGGCTGGAGTGCAGTGGTGCCATCTCACCTCACTGCAACCTCCGCCTCCCGGGTTCAAGTGATTCCCCCTGCCTCAGTATCCTGAGTAGCTAGGATTACAGGCGCCCGCCACCACGCCCAGCGAATTTTTTGTATTTTTAGTAGAGACGAGGTTTCACCAGGTTGGCCAGGCTGGTCTCAAACTCCTTTCCTCGGGTGAGCCACCCGCCTCAGCCTCCCAAAGTGCTGGGATTACACGCGTGAGCCACCGCACTGGGCCAAAAAGCCACCCCACTGAGGGGCAAGGCAGGGGTGAATAGCAGTGAGAGCCTCCTAGCCGACGCTCTCCCCCAGTCCCCAGCATGGCCTGCTGAAAGAGTTCTGCCCTCTCCAGGGCCCTCTCAGTTTTGGCTGCACATTGGAAGCATCTGGGGACCTTACAAATGCTGATGCCTGGGTCCCAACCCGGAGATTCTGGTCTAATTGGTCCAGGGTGCAGCCTAGCAGCGGGATTTTCAGGAGCCTCCAGGTGACTGTCAAGCTGGGGCAAACCTCACTCAGCTTCTCAGGCCTGGGGCTCCCCCAGTGTGGGGGGGGTCCTGCCTGCCCCAGACATTGCCCCTCTCCCCTCCAGCACAGGTCTGGGGCACACAGCTACACGCCCCGCCTGTCAGTCCAAAGCTGGAGGCTGATCCTGGGGAGAGAAGGCTGGTTCCCCTAGTGCTGGGCCCGTGCCTTGTTCTCCCAACGGTGGGTCCATGGAGAGGAAGGGGGTGGGCAGTGGGGAGAGGGAAGGGGGAATTGCATTCCGGGTGAAGGAAATTGGGGCGGCCCTCAGCCAGCCTTCCCCGGACCCTGCAGGCTGCGTGCCCTCTGCAGTATTTAGAATAATTAGCAAGTGAAAGCAGCCGGTCAGCAGGGGAATGCCAGGCTGGCCTAGAGCCAGCCTAGAGGACAGAGAAAGAAAGGGGCTTTGGGAGAAAGGGGTCCGTGGAGCCTGGGCAGGAATGCTCAGGATGTTGCCTGTTTGTGCCCGTGTGTGTGCACGCGTGTGCGCACCTGTGTGCGAGGAATTGGCTCTCCCAAGGAGTCGTGCACCCGTGAGGGTGTGTATGTGGTGGGGGACCGAGTGGGAGGTGGCTCCCGGGCAAAGCAAGGGGGATGGGACTGAAAGGTGCCAGCTGAGTGTCACTCAGACACAAATATCCCATGTATCAGTTCCCCGGTCAGAACTCTGGTGGTCGGTTCCTGCCAGTGTGGGTGGGAGAGGTGGTCTGAGCTCACTCCCTTCCCTGGTGGCCTTTCTCCTCCGCAAACATGCGTTGGGCCAGGTTGGGTGGGAAGCGGGGGCCCTGGGGCTGGATCCCTCCTGGAGAGGACCAAGGGGAGGAGGCGCTGGAGGCCGGCCCAGGTCAGGATGGCAGACTGGGGCGGGCGGGCCCGGGCAGGCCCTCGAAGCGGGGGGACGGCAGGGGCCGAGCCCAGGGCACACTTAGCCTTTGAGATTCCCTGGTTCTGGTGGGGGGCACTCCTCCCTTTGTCTCCAGACCCCCCCTGGGCTGTGGGCCCCGGTCTTCCCATTGCACGGATGGAAGCGCTGAGACCCAGGCTGCAGGAGACATCCGAGAGCCACCCCTTAGCCTCTTCCTCCCTGGGGACGCTGAGGTCGTGGGGTTCGTCAGGGGTCTTTGCAGGCCCTCAGTGTCCCACGAATCTTCCTCTCAGCCACCCCCACCCCCCGCCTCCTGCAAAGAGAAGCTCGACCCCCCCAGAACACCGAGCCCTCACCTGTTCCCAAAGACAGTTTTGTGCAGGTCCATTTTTAGATCTTTTAAAATTTTATTTTTAAAAACTTTTCATTGTAAATAACTTTTCATGAAAAAGGTTAAACTGCCCCACGGTGGGGGGAGGGTGGATGTAGGACGCAGCCCAGGGGGTCCGGGTGGAGTGAGGCATGCCCCCGCCCCCCGGGAGTGCAGGCAGGGGCGTGGGGTACCCCCACTTCTTGGTCCCAGTAGTTCCAGCAAGGTGGGCGTCCCTCCCAGTGAAGCCTCAGCTACAGCTACACTTACTACATTAGTCTGTCTGTCCCGCCCCCTACAGCTTGGCTGCCCCTGCCCCAAAACCCCAGACCCAGACTTCCTGCTGCTCTCAGCCTCAAGTCTTAAAGATTACGGATTTACATCCCCGCCCCACCCTCTAGGGATGGGGCCAGGCGAAGACCCCAGAGGCCTTAGAGAGGATCTCCTTGCCCCACCCTGTGCCCCCACCTCGTTTTGGTCTCCTCTCTCCGCCCCCTCCCCCAGTCCATCTTCTACCCCTGCTCTGCCTCATCCACCGCCTGCCCCGGCCCCACGGAGGCTCTGCCAGGAGAAGCCTCCAGGGGGTTAACTTGCTGTCATCTAATTAGCATTTGTTGTACCTGGGGACTCTCTCTGGATAGAGACCAGGGGAAGGTGGGTGGGGGGGGGAAGCGGAGAGTGGAGCTGTTCTGGGAGGGCCAGGTTTTGCTCCTCCCCACCCTGACCCGGGCCCCTCCAGGCCTCGGCTCTCGCGGTGCAGGGCCCTTTAGCCGGTTTCTGGGGCTGGGAAGACACGGAGCAAGGAACACTGTGTGTACAAGGCGGGCTGGGGAGGAGGCAGCGGTTCTGGTCCTGGGCCCTCGTTCTCAGCCTCCTGGGCTTGAATCTGACGGCAGCGGGGCTGGTGGCCACGTGGCCTTGTGGGACCAGCCTTGGAGCCCTGGCCCAGCCCCTGCCTGGATGGTGGGGTGTCCATGGACCTGTGTTGGGGGCAGTTCTGGGCCCTGACTTGGGCACTGTCCGGAGGTGGGGCGGGGCCTGGCCTCTTACAAGAAGGCGCCCACGCTGGCCCAGTCCTGCAGGTCAGAGGCCAGGGTGGTGTCTCCGGCCTCAAAGAGGGGCTCCGGGGGCAGGCAGCCGCTGCCACTCGTCCCAGGGGTGCTGCAGGAAGGATGTGGCCAGGAAGGTCTCGTCAAAGTCCAGGCTGTCGGCAGCCTGCTCCACCGAAGGCCCCCAGGTGGCGGGGGCAGTCGATGTGGCGGCCGTGGACAGTGAGGTCCACGTCCACGTGCGAGGCGGGGCTCAGCGGTGGGCTCAGCTCCAGGGCCCCCAGAGCACCCAGCTCCCCGCCCAGAGTGCCGGCGTCGAAGATGGCCTCCCAGTCAAAGTTGCCTTTGAGGGGTTCCAGCTCGCCCTGCTCCTCTGGGGTGGGCAGCAGGGTGCTGAGGGGCCGCGGGACCTTGGCCACCCGCTTGGGCAGGGGCTGTTTGCGCTTATGCCCCAGCCTGCCCTCGCCCGCACCCCAGCCCGCCTCCCCAGTGGCCTCCTCGAACTCCCGCAGCAGCTGCTGGGCCTCCGTGTTCACTGTCAGCGGCCTGGCCTGGGGGGACGGCGCTGGGCTCCTGCGCGGCCTGGCGGGCAAAGGCCGGGTGGATGTGGACCGGGGGGCAGTCGCCGCTTCTTGAAGGCCCCGCTCAGCAGCCGCTCCGCGTACTGGGGGGTCGATGCGCCAGAAGCCCCCCTTGCCTGGCTCGTCCTTCTCCCGAGGCACCTTGATGAAGCACTTGTTCAGAGACAGGTTGTGGCGGATTGAATTCTGGGCACAGGGAGAGAGCGAGAGAAAGAGGAACCGCTCGGTCAGCGGGGGACGGGGCAATAAAGTGGCACCTAGCCCTCCTGCACACCCCCTATCTTCGGCAGGGGAGGGTGGGGGCAGAGCATGCTGCTCTGCCCAGGCGGCTGCGGCTCTGGGACACCAGCCACAGGGGACTGGGAGCCCGGAGTGCTGTCGGGGGCTTTTGTTCCCTGTTGCTGGGATATCTGCCTGCTCAGTCATCCGAGCTCTGAGCCGCAGGGTGGCTCTCCGTGCCACCCCCGTCGCCTGCCCTCCCTCCCTCACCCTGCTGCTCACAGCCTCTGGCCAAAGCCCTCTGCTCCCCCAGGGCCTGGACCGCCATCTCCCTCTGCCTGGGCCTGGCTAGCCCTCTCTGTAAGTGAGTGGGTCCAGGGAGGGGGCTGGGCAGCCGAGGATGGAGAGAGAGAGAGAAGAGAGAGAGAGTGAGCGCTCGCGTGCGCGCGCAGGGATGAGGGGTGTGGGATCTGATGACTTTCCCTGTTTGTTGAGCTGGCTGCTGGCCTGGGCCTTCACCCCCAAGGCCCCCTCCCCCTACTCCAGGCTCAGTTGATTATTACCCAGCCAAGAGCCAGGAGCATAGCACTCATTCCTGGGGCTGGTTTCCTGAAGCCAAAGCTGAACAGGCTTAGGGTAGGGTGGGGCTGAGGGTCGCTGCTTTTTTGCTGTGGCTAAAATGACACTGCTCTAGGGTCAGGGGGCATTTGAAATGGCTTGGGACTGTGGTCCTGTGGCCTGCCCACTTTGGGTGCTTCAGGGGAAGTGTCTGGGCATCCTTGGGGTGGCCTCTGTTGCCAACCAGCCCTTGATGGTGATGGCTGAAGACAGGGCAATGTCCACCCAGCCTCAAATCCACCATCATCCTTCCTTGTCCATTCTTATGTGTTTCATCTTGTCCAAACCCTGCTGGGGCCCGGGGTCCTGGGCTGGGACAGCAGGGCAGGTGGGTGGATAGTGCCCCCATCAAGGCTGGGATGTTTACATGGTGGCCTGGGCCCCTTGGCTGCTCTGTGCCAGGTTCCAGAGACCTGGAACATGCAGGCCGTGTGGCAGGCAGAGCCCCTGTGGAAGGCTCCTGGTTCAGGTAATTGTCCCCCCCAGGGAGGTTGGCTGATAGGGGGGGGTTGGAGGGAGGAGACTAAGCAGCGGTTGAGGTAGGGGGCTGGGACAGCAGCTTTAGGAAGGTCCCTACCCCCTCCACCCTCCACTGGGACAAAGCTGGCCCTCACATGCCACAGCACTCCTTCCATCCCACCCTCCCCAAGCCAACTGCAAAAGGGCAGGACATAGAGCCTGGCAGGGAGGCCATGTTCCAGTTTCCGTTTCTGACTCCCAGCCTGACAAACCATCCCGGGCAGGGCAGTGTCTAGGAATTCTAGGACTTGGGACAAGAATGTGCCTTCAGTTCACTGCTCTCCCCAAGGAGACTCTGTCCACGCAGAGTCTAGCCCTGGTCTTTGGCCTGGGCCTGCTGGATGAATGGTAGGTTCCTTCCCTTTGAATCTCAGCCTCTGCACCCCTAAAGCCTCCACCTCTAGACATTCTCCCTTCTCCCTCTCTGGAAGTCAAAGGAGAGGCAATTGCAAGAACTGGGCTCCTTTGCAGTCCTCCCTTCTGGAGCCCTGGCCGCACGGAGCCTACTTGGCCTGCAGATCTGGGATGTGATCCAGTGCGGCGTGGGGGAGCCAGGAGGGAATGCGGAGGGGAGCTGCCGCCGCCCGCGCCTCCTCTACCTGCCAGGTGGGATCTGCATGGCGGAAGTAGCAGAAGTTGTCCGTGATCCATTTGTAGATGGCCGACAGGGTGATCTTGGTGGCCTTGCTGGCCTGCATGGCCATGCAGATGAGCGTGGCGTACGAGTAGGGAGGCTTCACATGCGGGTTGGTGGCGTAGTCCACGTCGTCGGGGGGCGGGGCCTGCAGCCCCGGGGGCGCGCTCCGCGATGTGCACGACGATGTGGGCTTGCCCGGCGTGTGCGGCTGCCCCAGGCAGGCGGGGTCGGCCGCCAGGGGGGACCCGGGCGCTGCCGAGCCTGGCACCTGGTGGTAGCCGTGGGGGTCGGTGCCTCCCGGGGGCAGGGCGGGGGCCTTGGCGTTGGAGTGGAGAATTCCTGCAGCCACTGAAGGCTGGTCAGGCTGTCATCCAGGGCGTCAGGCTCCTCCAGGCCGCCCTCCGGCCCGGCCTCCTCCGCGGACCCGGCTCCCGAGAGGCGCAGCCAGCTCTCTGCCATGTCTGCGGGGACTCTCCCGAGGGGGCGGTCAGCATCCACGGGCTGAGCCGGGGGTGGCCCGCCGCGCTTTCTGGCCCGCTGACTCCCGCAGCTCCCGTTACACAGCCTCCCGGACGCGCGCTTCCATCTCGCGACCCGGGGGGCGCCTCCTCCGAATATGTGTGTGGTGCCTGCGAGGACCACGGCGGGAGCTGAGCACCACCCCACGCCCCGTACAGGGGGCGCCTCCCCTAACATCATCCCCGCAGCTGGGGAGGATCTTTAGTGCTGAGGTCTGGGAAACAGAAGCAAGGCCCTGGGGGTCCCACCCCCCCCCCCAGACCAGAACCGCCTCCCTCCTCCTTTCCTCTTCGAGGTTTTATTAGGCAAATAAAGTAGGAGGGTAGGGGCATCCGAGGCTATCCTTTTCTCCCGAAGAGCAGGAAATCAGGACCCTCCTTCCTCCCGCAACAAATGGAAATTGGGCGACAAGTCTGGGAGGGCAGTACGACGGGGGCGGGGGCGGAGAAAGTCCTCTGATCCTATTATGATAGGGGGTGGTGGGGAAGGAAGCGGACGGAACAGTTATGGGGACGGAGGCGAGTTTCCACAAACTCCTCCGATGTCAGTCCCTGGGCCCGCCACTTCCGTCAAGGACGAACCAGAGAGCGGGCTGGTACGGTCGCCCACCCTTCCCCCAGGGCCTGTAGCCCTCCTCGTCCCTTACCTGGCTCAGAGCGCAGCCCGGGCCAGAGGAAGGTTTCTGGAAGAGTTCCTCCCACCCCCTGCGGCTCTCTGCCCCAGCTCGAGGGCCCTGCCAGCGCCTCTCGCTGCCCCCCGCCCGACGGCGCTTCTCTGAGCGACCGGGGCCCTGGGACCGGCAATAAGTAGCCGCTCCAAAGGCTTCTCCTGCTGCCATGGCGACGCTCCGCCCCTATAAACAGCTTCCGCCGCTGCCATTGGCCAGCACGTCTCCAAGGAGACCGCGGGCTCTTGCCACTCTCTGGCGGCAACTCTCTTCGAACTCCCTCCTTCTGCCGCCCTCTCCCGCGCCACCCAACCCCCTACCCGCCGCCTCGTCCCGGCTCGGCTCTTTCCCGCCCGAGGGCCCCGCGCTGGGGTCGGAGAAGCGCGCGGCCCGCGGCCCCCGGAACCGCTAGGGATCCGTTCGTCCTGGGGGAACCACGACTCCCGCCCACCTCCTTCCAGTCCGGGTCGCTCTGAGTCATCGACTGCTCCTGGGACAGACCCTCGGGTTGGGGGGCTAAGGCTGGGAGCGGGCTTAGGCTCGGGAACCGTATCCTTGAGGTTTTCTTTCCTCTCCGCTGCAAGTGGCACTTTCTCATGTTTCTGCGGCCTTTCCCTCTCCCCCGACCCTTGGTATATCTCTCTGGTGCCCCAGGCAGGTCTGACTCTCCGATGCCACCTGCCGCTTACATCCACAGAGGCGGCAGACACACCAGGCGGTAGGGTAATCCAGTGTGTCCCGGTAAGCAGCCGCTTCCCCCACCCCTATCCTCAAGGTTCCGGGAAGCGGACATTCTAGAGGCTTCTGCAGAAATGCACTCACTCCTTTGGAGACAGCTGATGAGGCAGAGCCCGTGGGTAAAACTCTTAAGTCATGGACTTATCAAATTCTTCTAGCGGGGCCTTTTGGTCAATTAATTTCACCAACCTTTAAGTGACACGGATTAAGGGTAGAGGGACTCTGGGGACTATGGCCCTTCTTCCTCCCTTCCCCTGGCCTCCCTCCTGTCACCAGCTTTCCTGCTCTTTAATTATTGAGGAGCTGCAGGGTTGGAAGTTCTCCGGTTTAAGGCGGCTGCAGAGACAGTGGTGGGGGGCTGGGTTGCTTACCCAGCCTCTGCCCAGGAGCTGGAGAGCTGGAGCCAGGAAGGCTGGTGCCCAGGCCATGAAGAAGGCCCGGCAATGGCATCACTCCCCCACCAACATGCCTTTCCCTAGCCCTTGCCTCTCCCACTCCTCCAACTCCAGATCCTCTTTAGTAAAAATATCAGAGTACTGGAGACAGAAACTTTCACAGATAAGCTCACTTTGCAGTTAGCTCTCCTTCCCTTGTAAACAGCTTTATTCATTTTTAAGAATCATGCAGCAATCCATAAATATTGCATTCTTGCTGTCCTCACTGTAGTGTGCCCACAAGTGTACCCCAGGGAGAGGGGTACACAGATGGCACAAGCACTATACACATGCGCACACCAGGTGTGCAGACCAAAGTGAGCAACCAGCGTGCCAACCTCTGGTGGGCAGGATCCTAACTCCCCAGGTGAGACGCATTAGAGGGTGGGGGTCTGTGTCCAAGAGATGTCTCAGTGGGGGTGGAAACTCTGGGGGGATGGAACTGGGCAGAACAGGGCTCCGTGAGGAAGCTGGGATCACACCACCTGAAGACCATAGGGAGAGCACAGGCCTAGTGCAGCAGGAAGGAGCCTTGGGTCTCCAGGGTTAGGCTGTGCCCTGTGGGAGAAGCCAGGCACCACCTCTCCTCTTTGGGTGAACTGTGGACGTGACTATGTGACTGTCTCCAGATGAAGGACTGAGGCAAAAGGGTTGACCACTGACCTGTCCTAATCAGGCTGACTGAGGACTAACTCCTTGGATGGTGTATTTCTGCCGGCCACAGAGCTAAATGACAGCCAAGAGAAGGTGGGGGGAGGGAGGAAGAGGAGACACTGGAACTGAGAAACAAGTAAGGGACATTTCTAACCTAGGTATGCCGTGGACGTGGAACTGAGGCCTTGAGGAATCTTCCTGCGCCTCTCCCTAGGAGAGGACTGAGCACTTGCTTCGAGGAAGGACACCTCCAGGAAGGGGGTCCTGGCCACTGCGGCTACTGTTTACCTGAATCTCCTTCATCTCAGCTCCTTCCTCCCTCCTCCCAGTTAACACCACACTGTGAATACTACCTGCAGGGGACAGGACAGGAGGTGGTCTGTGTGCCACCACCCCAGGGTAAGGGAAGCTCCCTGTCGCCTGCTGCTTCTGGGCTTATGTTTCAGGGAAATCAGGAAGTGGGGTTATTGCTCAGCTTATGCATCTTAACTATGAAAAGGGCTGGAAGAATGTCGGGGGAAGGAAAGGACATTAGGTGGGGCCTGAAACGGCAGAGTCTACTGCAGTATTTCAGAGAGGGTGGACAACAGGCTCCCCTTCATCAGCGCAGGATGTGAGCCACAACCACTAGGCAGTGTGACAGTCACCACAATCCTGGCCTCCGCAGCCACACAGGAGCAAAGGACCTCCTGGACACCAGGCTCTTTTTGAGGATATCGGGCTCGGAAACAGCCTTGAAAAGGTTTTTTAAGGTAATAATTCCAAACCCTAAGACAAGTTCACCACAATGGGCATAGCCTATAAGGCTCTCCCACATCTCAACCTCGCAAATAATAGTTGTTTCTAGCTTTGCTTTCCAAATACTCTAATGCCCTACTAAAGAAACACCTTTCCAAAGGCCAGTAGACAACACATGTAAGAGCCACATGGAATTCACCGAGACACAAGTGCGGAGGAAGGGGGCAGCCACCACCTCATAGTCCAGACGTGCTGTTTTGGCTCTTGTATTTGTGCCCTTGCACTGGGCTGGGGTGGGGAGGACACATGAACAGAACATGATCTCTGAACTGCCAATCAGCATGTGACTGGCCCCATCTCCCCCTTTACTGATTAGGCTCAGCAGCTCTGGAAGGCAAGGGAGGAACGCGTGGAGGTTGGACGGGGCCCCTGAGGTGAAGGCCCTGAGCCCTCACTCCAGCCTCTGCTCCCGGCTCACTGCTGCTGGCTGCATGCTGCTGCCTGAACTTCGCTCAAGCCTCTCCACCACCTCCTGTGGGGACCTGGGCAGCAAACTGAGAATCACTGTCCACATTTCTCTTCCACCATTAACAAAAGGGGATAGAGATGGGGGCAACAGGGACAAGAATGCCACCTCCTGGGTGAGTGAGGATGAATTACAATATAACATGACCACTCCTCACCCAGTACTTGGCACATAGAGAGGTCAACACGCGTTTCTGGAAATCTCCCCAGGAGGGGGCCCCAGGCCTCCCTGAATGCACCTGATCAGGAGAAATGCTCCTTAAGGGAAATCATCTTAACTCGGGGATTCTCACATTCAAGGGCTCCTTCGTAAGCAGGCCCAGGAGACTGGCTCTGCTCCCAGAAGGATTGTTTCTTCGACCAACCTTTTGGCTGCTACCATTGCTTGTCCTCGAGAAAGGCACTCCTAGTGCTTGTGGGGGGGCAAGGCCACACGCGTGCAGTATGGCTCTCCTTTCCACAGGAGCCGCCCTACAGCTCCACCCGAACTTCAGGTTTTCAATTGCTTATGGTGTGCCAGAGACCAGAAAATGCCAGAGGGATGTTTATAACAAAGCTGCCAAAACTCTAAGCCTTCTTGTTCTACCCCCTAAGGAGAAAAAAGATGCATAAGAAACAACTAGCCCATGGACCCCAGCTCCACCTGAACATCAAGATACCATGGGGACATTCCAGAGACCCTGCAAAGGGTCTCATGAGTTGCAGTTCATTGAGTGGCTTTAGGCCACAGGGAGAAAGGAGGGCTCCAGTCCCCTCTCAGAGGTGAGGGACTGTGGTTACAGGTTGTATGAGCTGTCACAGGAGGGTGAAAAGTCCAGCCTCTTGCTGAGGATGCCCAGGAGGCAGCAGCCGAGTGAGGATGGATGGAATGCAGGGGCAGGAGGGGGAGCCCAAGTGCAGGGGCTGGGGCTCAGACAGCCAAAGGGCCCCACACGCAAGGCCTCGTCTCAGAGTCCTCCAGGCTGCTGGATGACAAGCGCCGGCGCCGGGCGTTACGTCGACTGACGGCATTGTCATCAGCCTGCCAGGTACCTGGGGGAAGAGAAAATGAACATTACAGGGGCCAAAGCTTGGCCAGGTCCAGATGGTGTCTCCAGCAGGGCAGCCCAGGAGTCAGCATGGAAGGAGCAGGACGAGTGTCACCTGAGACCCCTTCGAGGGTGCGAGCCACAGCACACGCGCTCGAGAACGAAGAGAAGCAGGTGCAGACAGGTGCAGGGGCTGCTCCTGCCCCCTGGGTTAGGTACAGTCACTGCCACTGTGGCTCCCGGACAGGGAGGATGCCCCTTGTTTTGTGAACTTACCCTAGGATCCACTTTAGTATTTTAAGTTCTTGGTTTGAAAGTTTGCCTATATGTTACAACAGACAGGAAGAGGAAATTGGGCCTCGCTGAGCTATTTTCATCGGGGCAGGAGAGAGGTGGGGGGGAAGTGAGAAGACTATGTTCATTCTGGCCCAAAGTGTTAATGTTTTCCGTGGGGGCCAAGGTGGAGCAGGAAAGGACTGGCCACCCAGCAGGGTTCCTGGGACGGAAGGCCACATGGAGGGAGGACAGTGTGAGGCCCCAGCCCCCCTCACCTGCCATTTTCCTCTCCTCCTGCACCTGCGCAGCTATTGAGGTTTGCCACTCGCTGGTGCCATCAGCCCAGCAGACACCAGCCTGAGAGCCTCGGGGTCCCACAGGTACCACCACTGAACGCATCCTCTCCCCTAAATCTGCTGCTGCCCCCATGTGAGGAGCGCCAGCACCCGTCTGGAAACTCATTCTTGGTGCTTCTCCTTCCTTTGTGCTCCACATCCAATCCTCCACAAGCTCCTATGGGCTCACTTCTAGCCGTGTTGTGACGCCATCTGTAGTCACAGTAACTGGGCTCCACTTCCAGTTTACAACGGTGTGATCTTGGGCACATCAATTTACTGTGGGCCTTGGTTTTCTCATCCATCAGATGGGAGGTGAATACTGACCTCACAGGCTTGCTGTGAGGACTAGAGAGCGCAAGTGCTGGTGAGAGAATCTGAGTCCTAAAACAGCCTGTGCTCACGCTCCTACAGGCCACCTCGCCTTTCTCCTGGGTGTCCTCTTCATCTCCCACCCACAGATGAGCTCGCTCCTTCCAGTGCCCTCCCTCTAGGGAGGCTAGAGCGCTCCTGCCTTGGGCCTTGGCCGCCTCTGCTCTCAGGGCCTCCTGGCATCCTGGGGTAGGGAAGGCATGTCATCCTCCGGACCCTGTGGGCCTCCCAAGCCATGTCTCCCAGTTCCCTCCCCTCACGAGGCACCTCTGGCTGGGCGAGGCCAGTGTGCTCCCTGCAGCCTGAACTACGGCTCCACGCATGCCTCACATGGCAGAAACCGCTGAGTCCTGGAGCTCCTCCATGGGCAGGGGCCATGACTTTTCCACTGCTGTGATCCAGAGAACAGCAGGACACCTGACCCACAGGAGGACCTGTTCAGTGGACAAGGCCGACCAACTGTAGAGTGTGGCTGTGAGGCTGAGAGAGGCCACTCCCAAGTGTCCCAAGTCAGCCTCAGGCTGGCCCAGGACATAAAGCGCTTTAACCCACGTGAGTCAGCAGGTAAAAATGGCTCACTTCCCATCAATGCCTTGGCGTGCTAATCACCCTCAGGCTCTAACAACAGTCTCTGGTGCTGGACCCCAGGGGAAGAGTGAGAACAGGAGAGTCTTGGATCTTCTCACATCTAAACTGAATTTGGGATCTTGACTCCCCGGGGGTGTGTACTGGAGCCTGGGACATGAGTCAAGGTGTTTTTTCACCCCTAGTGGTGGCACTGTGTGTCTAAATGTGGCAGGATGAATATAAGGCTGTTAATATTGCCTTTAAAGTGAGAAACCCAAAATAAAATAAGCTGTTTGTTCATTGATATAATTTGGTAGATCTCATACCTATTCCTCAATGTTTATGGGGCAGGACTCCGGAGCTGCGGCTGTTCAGTAGGAAAGACCAAAAGCAAATGGTAAACAAGAGAGAAGACACACATGCATGCACAAATAAAAACAGCAGCACCGCCACCGCCACCGCCGCCACCAGCAAGCCATAAAACGCTGGGCCTGAGGGGCTGCCCAGAGAGCCGCCCTGACTCTGAATTCACAGGAGTCCTTGCAACAAACACCAACCTTCTAATCGAGAAGCCTAAGCCAGGGCAGAGCATCGGTTACTTGTGGAAGGCTCAAGAATCAGATCTGAAGTCTCTCCCGGCCTCTTGGTATGCTCTGTGGTGAGGGAGATTCAGCGGCAAGAGGCGGGTGCCTTTCCACTGGCCAGGACCCTGAGGGGCCCACGGCAGAGCCCTGCTGCTGCTCTCTCCCCGGCCTCACTCCCGTGCCGAGCCCGGCTGTGGAAAGCCGGTCTGGGTGCTGAGGGCCCTCCCAGAGCAGGGGCCGCCATTTTGTCTGGCTGGATCCAGGCCCCTCCAGCCAGAAAATGGAGTGTGGAGATTTAAAATCCTTAGAGGGAAATGGATAAAGGTGCTTTCCATTCACTTCTCATTTTGGGGAGTCAGAAATGGGAGTACGAAGAGACCTCTAGAGGTAGATTTTGGGAGCACATTTAGGAAAATTTCACAGGCCCCTTTCCTGCCTCTACCAAGCCACTAATTAAATGTAAGGACTGTAATAGCTCAATGGTCTTTGTCGAGTTTCTCTCCAGGGGAAGGAGAAACTTGGTTTGAATTTTTCCTTAGTGCCCACAAAGTGCAAACTTTCCTAGTAGCATTTTAGTCTTGGGTTCTGAGGCTTCTCAAAAAGAAGAGAGAATTTAATTTGGGCTCCATAAGCCTTTTTAGATTTTACTGGATATGCTCATTCCCCGAAATGCAATAATTTAAAAATTATAATTGTCTCTCCACTAAAAAGACCAAAATTATCTTTGCCTATTTTTTTTTTTTTTTGAGACAGTCTCACCCTGTCTCCCAGACTGGAATGCAGTGGTGTGATCTTGACTCACCGCAACCTCTGCTTCCCAGGCTCAATTGATCCTCCTACCTCAGCCTCTTGAGTAGCTGGGACTACAGGTGTATGCCACCAAGCCTGGCTAATTTTTGTGTTTTTCTATAGAGACAGGGTTTCACTGTGTTGCCCAGGCTGGTCTCCAGCTCCTGGGCTCAAGTGATCACCCACCTCGGCCTCCCAAAGTGCTGGGATTACAGGTGTGAGCCACTGCGCCTGGCCAATCTTTGCCTTTTTCCATCACTGACTACCCCAGAGCTTTCACAGAGCTATCACTTGCCTCGATGACGATCCTGCCACCTGTGTACCAGTCCACCAAGCTCCTTGGAGCCACATGTACCTAGCGTGGTCTTGCAATTCTAGTCTTAGTACCACTTGTCACACCCATCAACTGAGACCTCCCCTTTACTCCTTTCAGAAGCAATCTCAGAACACACGGCTCCCCAGTGAAAAACCAAAAATCCACCCTTGGTCTTGGGACCCAGGAAGACCCAGAAGCTTCTTAGGGGGAGAGGGGCTGGAATGACAAAAGTGCCTCCAAGCCCCTCACCAGTGTGACCAGAGTGGTGAGGATGGGAACCAGCAAGGTTCTCAGTCCTTGCCACTGGCTGGGTCTCCTGGCAGAGGCCATGAGCATGGTGCAGGGCACGGGGGAAAGCATGGGAGCCACCCTGGGCTCCATTTCCCACTGGCCCTCCATGAAGGGAGTGGCACCTGCTTGAAGAGAGAACACACTAAGCAGAGTCCAGGCACACGTGCAGCTGTCCTGACGGGGGAGAGAGCTGGCTGCAGGAGCAGTGAGGCACCACGACAGCCAGCGGTGTCTCAGCCCTAGGATAGAAAGCTGAACTTACAGCTGAGTGTGAAGAGGTCTATTTATTCCATGGGACCTACCAAAGTAGGTATTCCCGTCTGTCACCTACCAGATACTTCCAGAGAGTTCTCCGGCACTTTTGCTACCAGTGTGATGCTACCAGCGGAACCAGAGACACATTTTTTGTAGAGAGATGTGCTTTTCCTTCTCAAGTAAAAGGGGAACCAGAGGTTCTGAGACATCACTGTCACCCAACTACTGACTGAGGATGCCAATTAAAAACAAATCCTGGCCGGGCATGATGCTCACGCCTGTAATCCCAGCACTTGAGGAGGTCAAGGCGGGCAGATCATGAGTCAGGAGTTTGAGACTACCTTGACCAACATGGTGAAACCCCATCTCTATTAAAAATACAAAAATTAGACGGGATGGTGGCCCACGCCTGTAATCCCAGCTACTCAGGAGGCTGAGGCAGGATAATTGCTTGAACCCGGGAGGCAGAGGTTGCAGTGAGCCGAGATTATGCCACTGCACTCCACCTGGGCGACAGAGTGAGACTCCATCTCAAAAAAAAAACCAAACAAAACCAAATCCTTTTCATAGTCTTTGCCACAGAAGCATTCCCATTTTTGTTGAACAGAAATTAATAGTCTCACACATTTTTTTTCTTTCTTAGAAATCTTAGTATATTGAATACAGACCCTCATCTTGAGGCCCCTGGTGAGGATATAATGGGACACTTACAGTGCTGTACCCAAGGCCCTCTTCCGAGAGCCATCATAGGCATTTGATTTCATGTTTGGCCCAAACTGTGAACCCACCATAATCTCTAAACAGCTGCCTCCACAAGTCGCCCTAAGGAACCCCAGGGGCTGCTCTCTCCTCCCAGTCCTTGCTCTCCTCCCGCAATCCTGTAAGTGGAGTAACTATCACCAAGCAGGTCAGCCGAGGGGGAGTCAGGAAGAGGAGGGAGCAGAGGAATATACTGAGTTTCCACCAGCACTGTTGGCTAAAACAAATCCCAGCAGCTCCCTCTGCCAAAAAGTAGGGGTGGGTAAGGGAGCCCCTTGAGGGAGGCAGGAGCTAAATTTCCCTCCTAAAGCCTAGTAAGGGGATGACCAGGGTAGAGCTGCCTCAGACACAGGGCAGAGCTAAGGCAGAGACGTTATCTTCACCCAACTATGGACGGATGATGCCAATCAAAACCAAATCCTTTCCGTAGCCCTGGCCACAGAAGCATTCCCATTTTCGTAGAACAGAAATTAATATAGTCTCACAAATATTTTTTTCTTGGAAGATCTTAGTACACTGAATACAGGCCCTCACCAATTAGGAATGGGAGCCTTCCTCACAGCCCCAAGCGAGCGCCTCCCAGGTGTGTGCGTGGCCAGCAAGCTTGGATGGGGTGAAGCATTGGCAGGGAGGACAGTGCTGGCACAGAGTGAACATGAACTTTCATACCAAGGCTAGAGAACGTACGTGAGTTTAGAAAATAAACAAACCAGACGGGACAAATTTACATCTGGCAACATGATGTGAAACACAAATGGACAGATGGAAGCCAGGCCAGGAGGGAAGGCAGGGAGTGATGCAGCCCCTGGGCCCCAGCAGCTCCAGTCCAGGTCAAACTGGCAGGAGGCTGGCCCCATGGTCAACGCTCCCTCCTCTACGCTCAGGCAGGAAGGGGGTCTTCCCTGGGCCTGTGCAGGAGAAGCGGGGGGAACTTGATACTGCCTCTTTCGGTCTCACTGAAAAGGAAGAGGCCCGGGCAGTGTCTTTAGGACAAACTGAATAGAAAATGACTCAAGAAAGTCCTTGAAAGGCTGGAGGAAGTGTCTCTAGAGATTCCAGCTTCCCCTGCCACAAGCTTGTGTGGGGCCAGAGCGTGCTGGGACCGTGTCTTGCACAGGCTGGTGGAGAGTGGCAGCCACAGAGGCCGTGTGGCCCCAACGCCTGCAGCTGCATCGCTGAGCGAGTAAAGCACTGGACCCGCGATGTGGCTGTTCTGAAGCTGACGTGAGTCTTCGTTAGGGAACGTTTAAGAGGATTCAAACAACACAATGTGAAGGACAATCTGTGTCGTGAAACCCAGAGGGGACATTTGACTGAGTCCACCTGGGAAGATGTGGATTTTAGAAAAGCAGTTTTGGAGCCCTTGAACGGGCACATTAACTAAGAAGGCACTCGGTGTGCAAAGTGTGATGAACATGATTCTGTGTAAGACACTACCTAGATTCGGTTTAGTATCATGAGAGGAATAAGGCGCACTGACAACCTGATCACCCGTGCAGCTCCAGGGAGCACGGCGAAGCCCTACCTTGACCTCTCCTTTGGATCTGAATCCGGTATGTACAATGCAACTGGTAACCCAAAGCTCACTGGCTCACTAGATCAATTAGGGTCATTCCTTAGCCTCTTAAATGCTTGCTTTTAGATTCCTCTCTGATCCTAGCAGAAACATATTTCTTCCGAGGAGCTACGGCTTCACTTTAAAAGGGCTCAGGCAATCCTTCCAAGACCTTCGTAGAGAGGTGGTATCTGTCTGCTCAAATTTCCTGTCAATGAAAACAAGACCAGGCCACCTGACATGGTACCTGCAAGGCCATGAGATGGAGTGGGGGAGTGCTTAGGCCAAATCATACATTTTGCTTCTTTCTTCCTATCCTAATACTCTCACTCAGAGCAAGGATGGCTCATTGCAAAAAGCTCAGGGACTCTCCCGGGCCTTCTTACTTCCTTTCAGCAACTGGTCTCCAGCACTAGCACACCCCAGGCCTGCTTGCCAGGAACTGCAGGGCAGGAGACGGGTGTACCAGGGTGAGAGCAGGGGTAAGAGCACAGGGATCGTCTCCCACCAAGTTCATGTTCAGCAGACTGCCACTCACCAGGTAAGCAGACCTCAGAGCACAGCTTATTGTCCAGTGCTTTCACGCTTGCGATGTCAAAGTCATTGTTATTGTCACACTCCATACCTAGAAATGCGCATGTCCTCTGGCCTGTAACGGAGTTAATGCAGTTAGAGAGGGGCTGGCTGTGTTTTTCTATGCTTTGCTGTCCTTAAAATAAAAATCTTAAGGATGGAGGCAAAAAACAAATTAAATCATATGTTAAAAAAGACAATAATTAAGTGGGTAAAGAGCGGACAAGAAAGGAGTCACGTTGCATGGGCATGTCTGTGTTCTCGCGCTATCCTGCTGCTTCCCTAGAGCCCGTTCCGCCTGCTGTTCCCTAACGAGTCACATTGCTGAGGAGGCTGTGGGACACAGGCTCGACAGAGAACACTCGGAGCGAGCAGAGCTGGGCAGAGGCCAGGCCGGTGAGGCTGCAACCGCCCAGCAGAAGCTAGGGAGAGCCAGTGGGGAGGTCATCCTGCTCATGCCTGTGTCTGCCTCGGATGCAAGCTGGGTGTGTTTATGACCACAGGGCTCTGCGAAATAAGTACACGAAACAACAACTAAAGGTCTTTGGGTCCATAATTTTGCAGATCAAATCAGAATGACTACATTCACAAAATTATGATTTCCTTTCGTATGAGACCTGAGTTGTCATTTTCAGTGTGTTTTAAGTGACTAACCAGAAATCTACAGACATGTAAGAAGGGAAGGGAAAGGTTTTAAAAGGTGTTTTGTTTTTTTTTTAAATCAAGTTCCCTTCTTTTTTCTCTGTGAAACAGAGAGAGAAAACAAATCCATTCCATGGGCTAGGGAATGTCAGGTGAAACAACCTGGCCACACTGCACTTCTTAGAAGCAAATATTCTATAAGAGAAACCATCACAAGGGGTAACTAGAGCCTTGAGCGCTGAAGTCATCAGCTGAGTTAGTGACACTCCAAATCCCCTTGGGCTGGGGTGCAAGAGCTGACGGAGGCAGCCTTGGTGGCCATCTTCTCCTTCAGGCTCCTTGGCCAGGCAGGAGCTGTCAGGTCCACATGCACACCTTCAACACTCCCCACGCGATGGCCAGTGCTGAAGCAGAAGCAATAGGATGACACCTGCTGGCGCGTCTACATCCAGACCAGGGCACACGTGTGCTCTGGAGGTGCCCCTGCGGGAGGTGCTTCAGAACAGCAGGGAGAAGAGTCTGGCTCCGGGAACAAGTGGTGTTCCCTGCTCAGGGGGAGACTTTCCCACCTCCCTTCTTCCTCCTATGTCCTTGCTCTGTGGGCCATTCCTTCTCTTCTAGCCTTACTAGAAACAATATTCTTCCAACTGAGATGTAACCGAAGCCTGAATTATGGTACAGGAAAATCACTACAACAGCCTTTAAAATGCTTGCCTAAGCTGAGCTCCTGAAGAAACTTGGACCTGTTTCCTTGACCATGCCTTTAATGTGTCTGCTGGCTCCTGGGAGTCCTCTTTTACAATAACGTCCGCCATTTTCCTAACTAAAGCAAGACCTGACCAGCTGCCAAATAGTCCTCCCCTTCCCCCAGTGGAAGAAATGGCTACGGCTGTTCAAACACTGAGACTGCCAGAGCAGCTCTGTGGGACTCCACTGAAAACCTGCAGCAGAGAGGCTGGCGAAGGGAGCTGCTCAGAGAGCTTCCGAATCTACTTGAGGTAAATATGCACCTGCATGTATCTCCTGCAGCACCCGCACCTGACATCCTTGGCTCTGAGGCCCAGAAAGAGCTGAGGAGGTCATAGAGGTCATCAGTGCCCTGCTTGCTTTGATACACCATTAAGAAGACAGCCTTTCCTCTAACAGCCATACAACTGAACAGTGCCACCAAGTCATACTGGTACCCTTTTCTTTAGCCCTTAAAGAATACCCAGGAAAGAAAGATAATAAAAGGAAATAAAAGACCAGATCTTTTACCATCTTCCTGCATGGGTGATCCATCCTCTTCCTCTACAACATCATTTCCCTAGGATACAAGGAAGGCCTTGTGAGCCTATAAAGCAGGAAAATGGGTCAACTGATGGGCTGATGACAGAACTAATCATCTTCATGGTATCTAACTCCAGGGCCTACGTTACTAGCATATATTTTCATCCGTGTTTAATATGCCTGAGAGGCTGACTAGAGGCAGGTCTTGCTTGGTGAGGCACCATCTGCCTATAGGGATTAGATCCGAGCCACATTACCCATATACGCTCAGAATGGTCTGTCAGCAACACCCTTGTTAATAGCTTAGCTGATACTGTTTCTCTAAGGTGGAAGTAAAAGTTACAAATGAAAGAGCAAATTGTGAGATCATAAAACTTGAAGAAATCCCTTAAGATCCCACAGCCTATCCAGATACTCCATTGAGAGTAGTTGGCTCAAGAGTTCTAGATCTGTCACTGTGAGCCGGTGTTCCACAGCACACTACGGTCAGGGCACGTCTCACACTGAACTGTGGTCCTGTCTGCCTGCTGGACAGGGCTCCTAGATGGGTCCAGTGGGCTGGGGGTAGGCAGAGCCTCACCACACAGTTCTGTATAGGTCTGTATGTGCCCACAGTTTCCCATATAGATACTAGTGGAATGAAGGACAATACATTCTCAAGGCCAGGGGCTGGCAAGAAAAGTTCTTTCTTGAACTCACTCCACACCAGTGACCCTGGGAACCCAGCGGCTCTACTCACTGGACAGTCCACAGACCCCGGTGCAGCTGCTCTCATCTCTACCCACATTCCACTTGTGACTGATAGAGGCATGTCCCCAGGAAGGCTTTGTCAGCACAGACTCCCGGCCCTGGTTCTTACTGGCATCCCCAGCCAGGGCTAGCATTCCTCTGGCTGTGGGAAGGGGCGCACTTCGTGCTGCTGGGGTTACCTCTGCATCCTGCTCTCCAGCTGGGAGGCCAGCAAAGTTGCTGTCTGGAGACTCCGCTGGCAGCCCCTGCAGAGAGCACAGTTTTTACACGTTTCCCATCAAGCTCCTGACAGCAAACCCAAACCTTCAGTACAAAATTGGTGTCAAATAGGAGGGTCAGAGCTAAGGGAATGCCTTGTTTTCTGCAGCACTCCTGGCACTTTGGGGGGCTTTGCCGCCATGCATGGCAGATCTTTGGTTATGCTACTTTGGACATGTGTGCAAAGTACAGAGAAGCCAGGGCAGTTCCCGTCCTTTCCCTTACCTCTCCTTCTGAGGGGGCCCTGCTGGCAGCCCGGGGGGAGGGGAGAGCCTCTCCCTCCTCTTCAGTGCCAGGGGCGATGTAGGAGCCAGACATGGAAGAGACAGTGTCGGTGCTGATCTGAGAGGATGCCATGGACATGACAGACTGGGCCAGACTGCTGCTGGTGCTGGCAGGGCCTTTGGAGACAGGGGTTGGAGGAAGGAGCCTAGAGGTCAGGCAGGGCTTCTGCAAGCTTTCTGGGGGAGCAGAGCCCTCTCCCTACACTCAGGCAGTGAGGAGTGAAGTGGCCTCCCCTAAAAGTGATTTTAGGTTTAAGGTTTTCCAAAATTCTGCTCCTTTATATTTTAGAGCTCAGAACTCAGCCTCAGGGACAAGACATTTGCTTTTCCCTGTCATAATGCTAAAGGAAACCTCATGACAGCAGGACTGGGGCTGAGAGAACCAACACCCCCCTAGCTACAGGCAAGCCCGCTAACCCATGGTAGGGAAGCAAGTCCTCTTCCCTCTCAAGCCAGGGCCTACCTGTCATGCCGTCCAGGTATTACCTTGCCACTCCCATGTCCCTTCCCGGAGGAGACACCAGGACGCTGTGGCTGGGTAAGGGGCAAGGACATGCAGCCGCTCCCCGCTCCTCATGTACCTTCTGGGGGAGGAAATAGTGGACGACAGAGGCGTCCCTGTGCAAGACGACTGGTCAATAGCTCCAGATGATGACAAGGTGAGATTCTCACTTTCTGGAGTCACACCACATTCCTGGGGGGTGTGGGGGACACAACAGGATATGGAGCAAGCGCCAGTCACCTGTGCTGGAGGAAGGGGTCAGGGTGGAGGTCTGGGTAGAGATGAGGAGGAAAGGCGACACTGGGAGGGACTTAGTGGCATGCAGAGGCCACAGCTTCTCTCTTCTGTCCTCACTTCTCAGCCCAAGCCTGGAATGACTGCCTCCCAGGGGGAGGCGCACACTTCAGTCAACACCTCCTGCCCAAGGCACAGCATCTGCTGGGGCCATACAAAGACTGCAGCTCGGGGTGACACAGGTCACCCAGCAGCTGTGACACGGGGGACACCCCAGGTTTCCCCAGGATTATGATCAGCTTTCCTTCTGAGGCAAAAGCATACAAAGCCAGCAGACGCCTCCCTGCCTGCAGGGTATCTTCACATAGAGCACAGTTAACTCCTGCTCAGCTGATTTCTGATACAAACACCACCTTGCTCCCAGTCTGCTGCTCCTCCCGCGCCCCCACCTCCAATCCCAGCCCCCAGCTGCCAGGCATCTGGGCGCACAGCCTGACCCATCTGAGGCAGATGCAAAGTTTGGACTGTGTCTCCAAAATCCCTTCCCTTCCCTCCAGGCACTCCTCTTTGTCTTAGTCCAGGCAGTCCTTCTTGCCTCGGCTACTGGAGCCCTTTCTTGGCTGAGTCTGTCTCCAGTCTAGTCCAGAGTGCATGCTGCAGTTGGGTGGGCCTTTGGGAAGTGAAGCGCTCACCATGTCCCTGGCCTGCTCTGAGCCTCGACTTCCTGCTCTGTGCCTTTGCGTGCACCATCCTATCCACATGGATGTTTCTCTCACCTTTTTCTCCTTGTCTAAAAAACTTCAAGGTTCAGCTAAAATGCTACTCCTCCATAACACATGTTCTGATCTCTTCCACTGATCTTATCCATCCCTGACAGAGAAATTTATTGACTCTGTTTTTGGGCACACTTCTTTTCTATAAAACTTAGTCATTTAACAAATACTTACTGAGCAACAACAACGTGCCAGGCACGTGCTATTCCCATGCATCTGTCCTGTCCCAGCCAGACCTGAGCACCCGTGGCCAGGGACCACTTTACCTTCCTATGCCCTGCTCTGTCTAACTCAGTGCCCTACACAGAGGAGGTGCATAAACTTTTGTTAAATGAGGTCTATGTGGGACGCACAGGGTAGACAATTCCAGCCTTCTTCTTCCATTCCTCAACACGGGCCTCCCAGCACCCCCAATTAACCCCAGGGCTTTCCACTTGCTGTTCCCAGGCCTACAGCCCTCTCTCCTCCTATATCTGCATAGCTACTTCTCCACTTCCCTTGGACTTGGCTCCTAGACCACTTTTTAAGAATGGTAACCCCACTTCCAGCCATGACACTCCCTTCCCTGTTGTGTGGCATGCTGATCCACAATACCGTCTGGTACACGTGTATTTTTTTACTTATTGTCTTTTGTGTCCACCACCCCCATCCCAGCCAGCAAGAACATAAATGCTATGAGGGCAGGGACTTTTGTAGTTTCCCAGCTACTATCCTCAGCACATAGCACAGTGCCTGGCAAATAATACAGGTGGCATACATTGCTGAATACATTAATCTAATGAAAGCTTTGCTGCTGCCTCAGAGGGTGTTGAAAAGGTGATGAGTGAATGAGAGCGGAGGGACCTGATGAGGCATGTGGGTAGGAGGAAAGTCCCTGGAGTACAACACCCAAGAAAGGAGAGGAATGTCCATTACCTCTCCGAGATGCTGAGCTGATGGTCTCTGAGAGAGCTGTGTCTCTGACTCACTGCAGGAACGCTCATCTTCCTCTTCAGGCAGCACGGAAGAATTTTGGGAAATGGATCTGTAGGAGTCCAGGGGAAAAGCAGCTGTATCCAATGTCCATTTAGGAACAGTACTTACTGCGAGGAGAAGCTGAGGGGAAAACCCAAATCTTTTTTGTTTGCTTATTTTTTGAGGCAGGGTCTCATTATGTTCCCAGGCTGGACTCGGACTCCTGGGCTTCAGCAATCCTTTGTTGACGTTTTTAACAGAGGAGGAGTACAGCCTCCTGAGTAGTTGCGATTACAAGTGTGGGCCAACCTGCCTGGCTGAAAACCCAAATCTTAAGTAGAACTAGGGAGGTAGAAAAGAGAACCAGGGAGGGATGGAGACCTCTTTGGGGCATCAGAAGTACTAAGTTTTACCTTTAGCTCCTTTGATGACTTGCTATCTAAACTTGGGAAAAACCACTGCCATTTACAGGATCTCAATATTTTCATCTGTAAAATGCCCTCCCCTTTACTCTGCCCCAGAAAGCTTGTCATGATTTGTGCCTAGCTGGATTTAGATGTTTAAGATATATGGATCACAAGGTTCCTTCAGTCTTCGGACTAAGCAATGCTCCCAGGGGCCTGGATGGCCCTATCCACAGTGTTCGATGTCCTCTTTCCTATATCCCATCCCCTACCCTTGAAAAAAAAGAATACATAAGAGATTTGTCTCATCAGAATTTTCCTAAGTACCTACATACCATCTTATTTTCATCTCTTAAGGGATGGGATAAGCTTCCCACAAGCAGCTCTTGGAACAGCCCAGAGGGTGACTCTGCCCTAAGGCCCCAGGATGTGAGCCAGTACCAAGGAAGGTTCAAGTGTCTCATCAAGGATTCCGGGGGCAATACTATGGAGCACTGGCTACTCACTTGGCGAGACTCTTCTTGAGTTTGAGTCCTTGGCTGCCACAGTCAGACAGGCGGTCAAAGAGGGGGAGATCGTCCTGACGGGGGGCAGGTGGCCATCACTGCCATATGAAGGAAGCATTCCTGAGAGGTGGCCATCTCCAAGCACGTGAAGTGGAGGAACTGCTGGGGATGGGGTGAGGGGCCCATTGAGGGCCTCCAAAAGAGATACTACTTCATAGCCTGGTGGAATATTCTCTGAGGACTAGGGAAATCAGAGACAGGTTGAAAAATTCATTAGGTCCTTTTTGTTTTATGGCATGATCATGCTACTTACTCTACACCGAAAAAAAAGTTTTCTTTTATATCTGTTCTGGGGGAGCTCTGGTAAGAACAACTCTACGAGAGCAGAGATAAAATATCAAAGAATCACACATTGTAGATCCTGCTTATTGGTAAACTTTTCCTTAACAATCTCTATTTTTTCTCATTATAATGGAAACATGTTGATTATAGGAAATTTGGAAAATACATAAAAGTAGAAGTAAGGGGAAAAAAATCACCAGTAATTAAATCACCCAAAGTTACTTTTTTAGCATTCTGGTGTCTTTTCTTCCCATGTTTTTCTGTGTACTATTTACACAGTTTTGATCAATCTGTAAATAACAATTTCATATTCTGCTTATTTTATTATACTTTCCTCTTTTTAAAAAAAATAGAAGTGGGATCTCACTATGTTGCCCAGGCTGGTCTTAAACTCCTGGTCTCAAGCAATCCTCCCACCTTGGCCTCCCAAAGTGCTAGGATTATGGATGTGAGCCACCATGCCTGGCCAGAACTTAAATATTTTCCTTCGTTTCTGAAGCCTCTTCATATATGCCCGCTTCTCATAGATCCCCTAAGTTTTCTAACTATTCTACTAGTGGTGGTTATCTAGTTGTGTCTAATACGTCCTATTGTAAACAAGTTTTGAAGAATATCCTTGAATGTCTTTTTTTCAAATTATCTTCTTGTTATTAAATTCTTAGCTCTTAGATGATGAGGTATAAATGTTTTTAAGGCTCTTGATATATACTGCTGTTTTCTGCTGTTTATTTCAATGCCTTTTCCAGTTACACTCTTATAAGTAATATGGAAAACCTATTTGACTGCTTCCCTGACAGCAGGGAGAATCATTAAAAATAAAAGTTTTTAAAATTTGAAAGTTGAAAAATGGTATTCTCATATTTGCATATCATTGATTTTTAATGTGGTTGAACTTTTAAAAAAAACTCTATGTTGAGTATTTTTGTTTATGCCCTTTGCCCATTTATCTACTGTTTCATTCAATATGAACTACGGCAAAGATATCCGCTTTCCTCTGATACATACATTGTAAATACTTTTTTAAAAAACACTATTTGTTGTCTACCTTTTAATTTTGGTCACCTTTTAGATCTCTGAAGTGATAAACTTTTTAGGTGGTAAAATGTATGATTCTTGCTTTCAAGCTTAGAGAATCCTTTCCAATCCAAAGTCAACTAAATAATCATCTATAATTTATTCTAGGTTTTGTATGTTTTGTTTGGTCTTCTGTAATGTTTGTTTGGTTTGATGCTTTTAATATAGTTAACTAGTTACTCCAGCTGGAATTTATTTGGTAAGAAGGAAAGTGCTAAACTGATTTTTTCCTTCTGAAATAGCTAACTAATTATCCCAGTACCATTCACTGAATAATGATCTCTCCCACCAGTGGGTTAATCTAAAGAAAGCAGTATCTGCCATTCTTTAACTGCAAAGCTTTGAGGTTTCACCCTAATATCAGCACTTACACTGGGACACTGGGGTCAGTTACTTTATCTCAGGCACTGAGGCTGCAAAATAGGCTAAAGAAAAACAGTTACTTTCTTCAGTAATTCAAATAAAGATAATAAATTGTATTGAAATCCAAAATAATCATCCCATTATTTCTGCCTGGGGGAGTTTGAACTGAACCTCACTGGAGTGAAACTGCAAATAGATGGCTCTAGGAATGGTAAATATTAACTGGATACCAAGTTCCCAAGGAGGAAAAGGGAGGTTTTCATGACCAGTACTCAAGTTTTCCATGGTAGTAACAGTTGGTTTTAATGCCAGCTCTCAGCCGGCCTGCTAAATACTGCAGCATGTCCAGGTCTAATTCCTTGCTGAAGTGACATGTAGAGAAGCATGAAAGGTTTAAAAAAGCCAATGAGGCATCTGCTTCAGAGGGGCTGTGGTTCTGAGCCCAACTTACTGAATGCTCTTCAGAGTCAGATGTCTGGGATGAGATGATGGGGTTAAAGCTGGTTGGGGACAATGGGCCCAATTTTTTCCTCATGGCTCGGATCTGAAGCAGTGCCCGGAAGGCTGTGAAGAAGAAAACAGGCAATCAGGACATCCTGATGCAGGATTAAGGATGAACAAGAGCCCAGACAGAAACCATGATCCCTCCCAGCGCACATCCGTTTGCCCGATCCAGCAGCAGCACATGCTCTGGTGTTTTGTAAATGTCCTCTTGTCCTCTCTCCCACCCAGCAGTCCCCCTGCCACTCTTGGGCTTACGCAGTCGGCAGATGGGGCAGTTGTTAGCCTGGTAGCGCAGGGTGTCTGCACAGGTGTTACAGAGGCAGAGGTGGCGACAGGGCAGAATCAACGTGTCCCGGACATCCGAGAGGCACACCACACACTCGGCACTGTTATCGCTCACTTCGTCTTCAGCCACCTGGCCGAGGAGAAAGACATTTAGCCAACGGCACAAAGCCCTTCCTGTCCCATACTTTATTGACAAGGCAGCTTGTCTGAAGAGCTAAGATAAGTAATAAGAACAAAATCTGAATTGACATTGGACTTTGTTGTTTACCCAGCGCGTCCACACGCTTAGCTTCACTGCTTCTGGGAAGTGTTTATCTAAAGTCAAGAAGATGAGACTAACCACTCGAGCTCCTCCTATGAGGCTCAGAGCTGGGCCTCTCGAGTCTCAGCTGAAGGGACCTAGGGGAGCACACAGATAAAGGAAAAGGAGCAACAAAAGGACCCTGGTAGGAAACCGAGTTGGACAGAGCTCTGTGGCAGAACAAAGCCAAACCAGCCTACTTTTCTCATTTCCAAAGTGGTATAAGCATAATGATCTGAAATGAAGAATGAGAAAATATCCTTCTAAGACCTTACTGATTTCAGAGTTTGGCACGCTAAATGCCTAGACGGTGGCTTTATAAGACAACTTCTCTGTTGGCCTTCCGGAAAGAGTACATTCAAAATTTTGGATAAAACTTACTTTAGAATCTTGTGTGTTGTACTTGTTTTCAATTCCATAGATCTCCTGAAGGAGGTAGCTGACCCCGTCTACCTGAACAGCAAACAGAAAGGTTCAAGGACAGGCTGACTCTACTGAGAGACAAGAGTGGGAACTCCCTCCCCCTCTTGCCTCTTTTGGTAACCAAGGACTACTGATTCATAATGGAAAAAAAAAATCAAAGGCCTAGACAAGTAAAGGATGCTTTTATTTACTTATGTTTTCTCTTTGAGAGAAGAAAGAAAATCAAGTATTTAATTTACCCATCATTATATACAACAGGGAACATAAAATTTCACAAATACAATAATAATACTTGTACTAGAGCTTACTATTATGGACAATTAAGAGGCATAGACTTGAAAAAGGATGGAAGGGTATGCATCAAAACACAGACATTTGCTATGTAATCCAATTTGAGTTCAGACACCATAAAAATAAAGGAATGTTAAGGAGAAAGAAAAAGAAGAGGAAATTGGCAAGGGAAAAGAGGGGAAGGAAAAATAAAGATGCAAAGGGCAATAGCAAGACCTTGAGGGAGAGGCTAATGGTGTGTACCCCCCCACCATGAAGCCACCCCATCCCCAACATAAAGCAAAATTACTCCTCTTGGCCCTGTTTCTTTTCTTTCTTTCTTTCTTTTCTTTCTTTTTTTTTTTTTGAGACAGGGTCTTGCTCTGTTGTCCAGGCTGGAGTGCAATGGCACCATCTCGGCTCACTGCAACCTCTTCCTCCTGGATTCAGGCGATCTCCTGTCTCAGCCTCCCGAATAGCTGGGATTACAGGTGCACACCACCATGCCTGGCTAATTTTTATTTTTTGAAAGAGATGGGGTTTCACCATGTTGGTCACACTGGTCTCAAACTCTTGACCTCAAGTGATCCACCCACCTCAGCCTCCCAAAGTGCTAGGATTATAGGTGTGAGCCACCGTGCCCAGCCAGCCCTGTTTCTTAAAACCCCAACTACCAAGGCTCAATCCCACTCCCACTAGCCTGGGCCATGTTAGTGCCTAAGCTGGCCCTGCCCCATTTCCTTTTAGGAGCATGCTCTTCTGCCTCACCTCTGTTCCTAGCTATCCCTTCCCTTAGGACCTAGCCTGTCTCTGATTTTATATCCCACTCTCCAGTTTAACAGTCTGTTGCTAGTACCAATCTAACAAGAGGAAAATGGACAAACCATTTTCCTCTAGCTACATAAGCCTTTCCATCCTATCCAGGCCTCCTGGAGAGCTAGGCCTTCCCCATGAGGCAACTCACCAAGGCCTGGCCTGCCCAGGTAGTGCCCTGGGCTCTGGATCTGTTTCTTCCTCTGCTGCTCTTAAAACTTAGCGATTATAATGGAAAGGACATTATCAACTAATTTATACTAAGATATTATTATTATTGATCTCATTAAAGAGAGGCAACTCACGCCTGTAATCCCAGCACTTTGGGAGGCCGAGGCGGGAGGATCATGAGGTCAAGAGATCGAGATCATCCTGGCCAACATGGTGAAACCCCATCTCTACTAAAAAATACAAAAATTAGCTGGGTGTGGTGGCGCACACCTGTAGTCCCTGCTGCTCGGGAGGCTGAGGCAGGAGAATTGCTTGAACCTGGGAGGTGGAGGTTGCAGTGAGCCAAGATCGCGCCACTGCACTCCAGCCTGGCACCTGGCGACAAAGCGAGACTCTGTCTCAAAAAAAAAAAAGAGAGGTGAGTAATTAACCTAAAAGAATGAATAGTATAGAATTTCAGATACCTATCATGCATCTGCAGGGAGGCTTTTCCTTGCATCTCGATGAATGCCAACTCTGCTTCCTACCCAGTTTGCTCTACACCCTCCGTAAGATGACCTACCCCTCACCCACCCTCCTTTGCCAATGCCACTGGCATCACTCTCTCTCCTCCCAGTGATGTCTCCTTCTACCTCTGTAAGAGTGGAAAGAAAAGTGCTGGCATATGGTAGGGGCTGGGACTTCTAGCAGACATATGCATAAGGTGCTGATCATTCTGGAAGAGGGAGAACGGCCAACTTTGAATTTTAGAAAAGGAAAGGCAGGATAAATTAAGCCAATGTCTCTAATTACCCTACATTGGACCCTAATGCTTTATCCTTTTGCTTGAAATGTTTCTCACTCTGGCATTTTAAATAAAAAAGAGTTCTCCCTAAACCCAATGTTGGGAAATAAATCTTGTTCTTTCATTTCCCAAGTCCTTTGCTCAGATAAAGGCTTCCTCAACACCGACAATTCTGGAACAATTAAGACATCAAAAATCAGCATTCCTTTCAGGCCACCCAAGTAGTTTGTAATAGCTTGTAACATTCAAAAGCACTCCTTTTTTTTTCTTTTCTTCTTTGATTGTAAAAAAAAAAAGGAAAAAGAGAGACTTAGCAAAAAGTAAAAAAAAAAAAAAAAAGAAAAGAGGGAGAGAGAAGACAAAAGGAAAGAATAAAAGGAAGGAAGGAGCCTAACACACTAACAGCCTGTGGTCTTCAAATACTTACTACTTGTTTCTGTTTGAGGGGCTTGACACAGAAAGTTCCATCTGTGTGCTGGAATGAAAATACAAAAGTTACGACAAGGAAGGGAGGGTAACAAAGCACCAGGTTTTCTTCTGTTATGTCTCCCAGTTACAGTCGTCCCCCTCTTATCTGCAATTTCGTTTTCCATAGTTTCAATTCCCCACCGTCAACCACTGTTTGAAAATATTACATACAATAAAATATTTTGAGAGAGAGAAAGACCACATTCAGACTTTTATTACCTTATAGTTATAATTGTTTTAGTTTACTATTAGTTATTCTTAATCTCTTTCTGTGCCCAATGTATGAATTAAACTTTATCATAGGTTTGGATGTAGTATAGGAAAAACCATAGTCTATAAGAGGGTTCTGTACTATCTGCAGTTTCAGGCATCCACTGAGGGTCTTGGAACGTATCTCCTGAGGATAAGAGGGGGGAACTACTGTACACATGTTCCTGGACACTCGCAGAATGGAATCACACAATCATAATACTTTAAAGGTCTTAATTATCCAGTCTAACCCTTTTCTTCCCTCCCTCCCTCCCTCCCTTCCCTTGTTTCTTTTTTTTCTTTTTTTCTGAGACAGAGTCTTGCTCTAACACCCAGGCTGGAGTGCAGTGGCGCCATCTTGGCTGACAGCAACCCCTGCCTCCAGGGTTCAAACAATTCTCCTGCTTCAGCCTCCTGAGTAGCTGGGATTACAAGTACCCGCCACCATGCCCAGCTAAGTTTTGCTTTTTTTTTTTTTGTTCGAGATGGAGTCTCGCTCTGTTGCCTGGCTGGAGTGCAGTGGCACAATCTCGGCTCACTGCAACCTCCGCCTCTCGGGTTCAAGCGATTCTCCTGCCTCAGCCTCCCGAGTAGCTGGGACTACAGGCGCACACCACCATGTCCAGCTAATTTTTATATTTTTAGTAGAGACGGGTTTTCACCATGTTTGCCAGATGGTCTCGATATCCTGATCTCGTGATCCACCCAACTCAGCCTCCCAAAGTGCTGGGATTACAGGCATCGGCCACTGCGCCTGGCCTTACAATTTTTGTATTTTTAACAGAGGCGGGGTTTTGCCATGTTTCCCAGGCTAGTCTCGAACTTCTGGCCTCAAGTGATCCGCCCACCTTGGCCTCTCAAAGTGTTGGGATTATAGGTGTGAGCCATTATGTCTGGCCCAGTATAACCCTTTCATTTTAAGGAGACTAAGGCCTAAGGAGTTGAAGGTCCTGTGGCAAGCTGGTGGCGGGGATGGACCTAGATCCAAGCATAGCCCCCAACGTGATGTTCTTTCACCACCATAGTCCTAGAGCCAGACCCATTCTGCTGAGCTCAGGCAGCCAGCAAATGGGTTACATGTGTCTCACATGAAAGAAAGAGCTAGGCAATAAAGCAAGGTCCTCTAAAGTCACTCACCTTCTCAAAAGTACCCAGCAGTACATGGCAATGGCCAAAATACTCTGAAAGAAACAAATGCACGTGAGTGAAGAAGCCCAAACAGCACACCTTGAGGCCCATGATCTTTTCCAATTCCCTGCAAGATGGCAAACCAAATGTGCCAGTTTGTGCCTAGAAGGGACACGTTATATAACCCACACTTTTTTTTTCTTTTGAGACAGGGTCTTGCTCTGTTGCTCAGGCTGGAGTGTGGTGGCACAATCTTGGCCCACTGCAGCCTCTGCCTCCCAGGTTCCAGCGATTCTCCTGCCTCAGCCTTCCAGATAGCTGGGATTACAGGCATGAGCTACCATGCCTGGCTAATTTTTTGTATTTTTAGTAGAGTCGGGGTTTTACCATGTTGGCCAGGCTGGTCAACATGACCTCAGGTGATCTGCCCACCTCGGCCTCCCAAAGTGCTAGGATTACAGGCATGAGCCACCACACCCGGCTAACCCACACTTTTTTTGAGACAGAGTCTCACTCTTTGGCCCAGGGTGAAGTGCAGTGGCACAATCTTGACTTACTGCAACCTCTACCTTCTGGGTTCAAGCGATTCTCCTGCCTCAGCCTCCCAAGTAGTTGAGATTACAGGCATGAACTGCCATGCCCAGCTGATTTTTGTATTTTTAGTAGAGATGGGGTTTCACCATGTTGCCCAGGCTGGTCTTGAACTCCTGACCTCAGGTGATCCACTCACCTCTACCTCCCAAAGTGCTTGGATTACAGCTGTGAGCTATTGTGCCCAGCCAAACCAACACTTTTCACATCAGCCCAGGAGCTTGAAGTCACAAATGTGAGAGGACACAGAGACTGCCTGACCCACAGTCACAAACACCCACAAAGAAGGCATGTTATTCTGGGCCACAGGGGCTGCCAGGAATATGCCACAAAAGAGCAGTGTGCCCAGCCATAGAGGACAGAAATCGTCCCTACCGTCTCCTTCATCTACCACGGCATGTACCACTAGAGGGTAAACCTCTCGGTCCAGATCAAAGCCAAGCTGAAGGGAAAGAAAAGGAAAGAAAAAAAAAAAAGAAAGAGGACTTAACACATTTAGATGGCACAGTTAATCTCAGAAAGGGCGATACTGTCAAGAAGCATTAATCTCATCTCTGCTTCTCATTCATCAGCTTTATTAAGTACCCAAGTTTGTTAATTGAGGGCAATCAGTTTCTTTTTAAAAATCTCATAGATGTAAATAAAGCCCTCTAACCTATAGGTTTTTTTTTTCTTTGAGCATGAGTTTCTCAAAGTATTCCAGGCCAATGCTCTATTTGGAATAGAAAAATTAATGAAGTTAGGTATATCCTGGATGCAAAATAAGCAGAGCTTTAAAAGGGCATGATGAAGTCACAAGGCTGAAAGGTAAGCATGGCCTTCAAGCGTCTGAGCAGTCCCTTTGCTGTCGGCTGGAGTCCTAAGTAACCCCTTGGCCCTTCTGAGTCGATGTGGGAAACACTCCCCAGAGGCAGCTCACCTCCTCTTCGGCCCACTCGGAGGGGATCCACGGTGTGGGAGGGCAGGCAGAACTGCTGACACACTCCTCGCTTGTAGTGCACAGTCTCCGACTGGAGGCTGTTGTCTTTGGGAATGTAGCTATTGATACAAGTGGGATGCAAAGGAAAAGTCAGTATCCGGCACAGATGGGTCTGACAACTTCCTCTGCTCATGTCTGCTCTCAATTATCAACAGGCTCTAGCAAAGAGAAGAAAGGGTCCTTTATAATCCATTTTCTTTGCTCTTGCTTGGCAATGTTAAACTTTTCTATTCAACCTATACATCCAAAGAAAAGTAGCTTACTAGATTTTTAACAGCATGTTAAGGACCCGAAGGACTATCCACCATTTGCCACTATACCAAGATGGCACAATTTGAAGGGAAAAGGTAAAGAGTAAGGCTTTGTAGAAGAAAATCTAAATTTAGGAACCAGATCTCAACTGGGTGCAGAAAAAGAATGTTTTCTGCTCTTGCTGAGTGAATAAGATATGGACTCTGCCTATCTGAGAAAGAACTGGCTTACCTGGTCTCCTGATCTTACCTGGCAATACCATTCTGGAACTCTTCCATGGCCTGGTAATAGATGGTGATGGCTACCCGAGCATCGGTGTCAAAGGTGAACTCAACATTGTAGTGGACTTTAGCTTTGCTGGCCTCTTCTCCAGGGTTCTTCACTTCCTCAGCACATCTAGAAAACCAGAGACTCAGCATTTGCAGGGTAGCATATCAATGTTTTAAAATTTACCTTTTTTTTAAAATTTAGGAATATATTGTGGACTTCTCTAGATGATCGTAAGCATAGGTCTACCTCTTCATCTGAATGATCACAGAGTACTTCGTGACCAATATTGCTGGGCATTTAGGTTGCTTCTGATATTTCACAGTGCTACCATTACACCATCGTGCACTTGTCACTTTTGTTTTTATTTCGATAAAAGTTATTAATTACATAGTTTAAATAGTTTCCTCAAGACAAAAAACAGCAGGCCTTACTTCTTCCCTTTCCTCCTCTTCAGAGGACACCCCTTTTAGTGATCATTTTGTCATTTACCCACATGTTTCTAAAAAATATACTTGGGTTACTACTTCTTGATTTTTCACCTTCAGGCACTATCTATTGATTTCCTACTATGGAAACAAGGATTTCTCTTTCCTCACTCTGCTCCATATAGGAACTCCCCCATGCCCACAGTAGGGCTGCATTATGATTTTATTATAATAGTCCAGTACATTCGTGTCTGTGTTACTGTGATTATATCAACATATAATCTATGATTATTTTTCTTTTCCTGCATAACTTTTTCTTTATTTTTATTTTTTGCTTTTGGCATAACTTTTTCTTAGTACTCATCCTGTTTTCTTTTTTCAGTTGCATAGTCTTCTATGTACTTATCACAAATTCCAACCCAGGCTATCTGGGACGAAGTCTCTCAAGACGTTCAGATGCACCAGGTGGTCTACTCATTTTGTCTTCTTGAGGAGGTCCCTTCTGGAGTCCTCGGACTTGCTCCCATCTGTACTTGGCCTGCTGCACCTGGCTTCTAGCTGCCACCCTGGAATCTCTCCCCCTCCATCATCCTGGTGGGTCCCTTTTGCCTCTGTCCTCCTGCAGAAGCTCATGTTTCCTGCACCTCAGGTCTTCCTCTGTCTCGGGTTATTGGCACAGCACGTTTTCTACCAGCTTCCTGAAAAAGGGTGTGTTGGGAAATAAACTTTGAGAGCTTTTATTCAACACTCACACTTCATTGAGAGTTTGGCTGAGCAAAGAATTCTAGATTATAAATAATTTCTAAGATACTGAAAGCCTTTTCACTGCCTTATTTTTTACCTTCCAGCATTGTTCCCAAGAAGTCCAAAGCCATTCCAACCGCTGGTCCTTCTGAAAGCTTACAGAAGTTCCTCTTTCTCATCCACTGTGTGGGCACTTGGTGGTCCTTTCCCTTTAGAAACTTGTACCCTCTGGTTCTGAGAAACTTTTTAAAATTCTATGTCACTGATGATTTCCTTTTTTTATTATTTTTAAGGTGGAGTCTTGCTCTGTCACCAGGCTGGAATGCAGTGGCGCAATCTCGGCTCACTGCCACCCGGGATCAAGCGATTCTCCTGCCTCAGCCTCCCGAGTAGCTGGGACTACAGGCACAAGCCACCAAGCCCAGGTAATTTTTTTGTATTTTCAGTGGAGACGGGGTTTCACTGAGTTGGCCAAGATGGTCTCGATCTCCTGACCTTTTGATCCACCTGCCTAGGCCTCCCAAAGTGCTGGGATTACAGGCATGAGCCACTGTGCCCAGCCCAATTTCCTTCCTTTTATATTCTCTTTTCTCTGTAGAACCCATTAGTTGAATGTCAGACCTTCTAAATGGGTGCTCTATTATTTGTATCTTTCTTCTTCTATTTTACATTTCTCTGGATTTTTGCTCTACTTTCTAGAATATTTCAAGTTTTCTTTCTACCATTCTATTGAAATTTTCATTTCTGCTCCTCATTTTTAATATATATATACTTTTTGAGATAGAGTCTCGCTCTGTCGCCCAGGCTGGAGTGCAGTGGCGCGATCTCGGCTCACTGCAAACTCCGCCTCCCTGGTTGAAGCAATTCTCCTGTCTCAGCCTCCTGAGTAGCTGGGACTACAGGTGTGTGCCACTACGCCCAGCTAATTTTTGTATTTTTAGTAGAGACAGGGTTTCACCATGTTGGCCAGGATGATCTCGATTTCTTGACCTTGTGATCCACCTGCCTTGGCCTCCCAAAGGCTGGGATTATGGGTGTGTGCCACTGTGCCTGGCCTCCTTGTTTTTAATTTCTAAAAGCTATTGTTTTTGGTTCATAAATACTTTGTGTCATTGAGATTTCTTCTCTCATGTCTCTGAAACCATTAATGAAGTTTTCTTCTTCCTGCATAGTTTTTGTTTCCAATTAGATGGTTTTTTTTTAACTTTATTATTATTTTATATAGAGATGGGGGTCTCACTCTGTTGCCCAGGCTCGTCTCAAACTCCTGCGCTCAGGTGATCCTCCTGCCTTGGCCTCCCAAAGTGCTGGGATTACAGGTGTGAGCCACCATACCTGGCCTAGTTGGGTTGTTTTAAAACATTTGTTTGTTTTGCCAGTGTCTTTCCTATTATAGCCATTCCTTACACATCTAAGAATCTGTGGCTGTCTGCTTGTATTTAAGATATCTAAACTGCTGATTAGAGTTCTGAGTGCACAGCAGGACTTGGGGACCCTGGGCTTCACTGTGGGCTGACCTGGATCTGTTGAGGAACCTCCAACTCTAGTCTCAGGTTTTCCTGTCCAGGTAGGTCCAATTTCCAGAAAACAGTTTTCTTCTCTCTTGATAAAGGCTGGCTGCCAGCATTCTAGGGGCAGAGTGGAGAGGCAGCTAGAGGGCTCAACACCCAGCATGCCAGGATCCATTTACCCCGTTTTGTTTTCTTGAGATAGGTTCTCACTCTTACCCAGGCTAGAGTACAGTGGTGTGATAGTGACTCATTGTAGCCTCAACCTACCTGGGCTCAGGTGATCCTCCCACTTCAGCCTCCCAAGTAGCTGGGACTACAGGTGTGAACCACCACGCTTAGGCTAATTTTTGTATTTCCTGTAGAGACAGGGCTTTACCATGTTGCCCAGGCTGGTCAGCCTGTTTTTAGCACCGAGTCTGGCCTTTAGCCGTGCCTGGATCTCTCTTTTCCAGAGATTCTCTGTTTTGACCTTTCCAGGGAGAGTCATCTGCCTGCCTTTTGCCAGGGTGGAGGAAGGTAGTTCTGGCTGTGTGGTACAAGGGAGCGGATCTGCCCACCTCATGGGCAGACTGTCCACCAATCCTCTTCATTTTAGCTTTCCACCTCACTTCTAGAGGGACCTGGTACTGCTAATTTCTGAACCCTTTGGGGGGATAATATCACAGTATAAATTGGGTAATTTCTCAGCTTTTCTTTCTGCCAGCTCAGGATTCTGATTTCCTGGGTTTACTAAGTCATTTGACATTCACTCTGTTTCCAGCTTCTAAAATTTTGTTGCTGTTGCTCTTTTCCCATTCTCCAAATGCTTAGAGACTTACGCTTTTTTTTAATTTTTTTTTATTTTTAGGTGGAGTCTTACTCTCTGCTACTCAGGGTGGAGTACAGTGGTACAATCTCAGCTCACTGCAACCTCTGCCTCCTGGTTCAAGCGATTCTCCTGCTTCAGCCTCTGGAGGACTGGGATTACAGGCGTGTGCCACCATGTCCGGCTAATTTTTGTATTTTTAGTAGAGATGGGGTTTCACCATGTTAGCCAGGCTGGTCTCGAACTCCTGACTTCAGGTGATCTGCCCGCCTTGTCCTCCCAAAGTGCTGGTATTACAGGCATGAGCCATCGTGCCTGGCCATATTTATGCCATTTCAATATACGTTTATTATTACTTAATGGGGTTTTGAGAGGAAGCAAAAGTAGGTGTTCAATCCTCCATCTTTACCTGGAAATCTGAGAATCAGAATTTATTCCCATAATCACAGAAAAACAAAACAAAGAACACCCTTCAATTTAACATTTATCGAACATCAGGTGTTTTCCCTTTTGTTATCTTAATTTTGACAACCACCATGAAAGGTAAAGTTGATTATCACCATTTTACAGATTAAAAAACCTGAAGCTCAGACACTCATTCAAGCAAGCACCTGTGGACCTGGGAAGCAAATGGCTCTGCTGCTTCCAAGTCTGGTGCTTCCAGCACATGACAGCTCCTTCACCCTACTCTAGAGCTGTGGCCAGGCTGCCACGGCAGAGGCTAGGACCTCACAGCAGCTCAGACCCTTGAACGGTCTCTATCAAATGTGTAAGCGCGCCGTATGTGATGAGAGAAACCAAGTGGATGGAGTAGCTGGCAGCTGGCAGGCCCCAGAGGCCTCGTTAGTCTGCTCGGCTGCTGGATGAACTCCCGTGGGCGGGGTGGGGGACTTGTTCTGCAGCAGACAGGTACCTCCTTGGCTCTCTCCTCCCCAGAGTTGACCCTGGGGTGGACAGAAGTATAGCTGGGGAACCAGTAAAAACTTCAGGGACAAATAAAACATAAAAAATGAATAGGAACAGAAAATAGATTAGTGGTTACTTAGGGTTAGGAGGAGCGCTTGAGCCTGGGAATCAAGGCTGCAGTGAGCCGATTATGCCACTGTACTGCAGCCTGGGTGACAAAGCAAGACTCTGTCTCAAAAAAGAAAAAAAAAATCAGACAGCAACATCGTAATGCTAATAAGTCAGATCTATGAAAGCATGAGATGGTCTCTGAGTCATCCTCCTTGTCTATTCAGAAAAATCCGGGACCTCTGATTTGCCCTAACCAATTTTTTTCCCCCAGGGAATCAGAGAGCCTTAGTAGATATACTGTCTAGGGGTGGCAGGCGATGGGAATGTATCAGATTAAAAATTACACTATCTCGAGGAGGGCAGCAAGAAGGCAAATGATGATAATAAACATTGATGATGAGGATTAAACGACCAACCCAGGGCACTATGAGTTCCTCAGAGAACAGACACATGAGATGGGGAATAAAAAAGAAAAAGAAAATATAAGCAATTAAATAAAGGGTTTGATAGTCTAAGTTCAAATTTTCCATTTTTACATTGGCTTGCTGGAGTAGCTACAAAAATTCCCATTTTCCCTTAATAACTCCCCTTCCCTTTAAAAAAAAAATCCATAAAATAAGGATAATGAGCATTTCTAGGCAAGTGAAAGTTCTTCACAAACACAGAGCACTGTATCCAGTGCTGAACAACATGAGTGTGGACAGCCTGATCTCAGCAGAAAGTAGCAACCTTACTCCTGCTTGATGCCTGGAGAAGCAGGCTCTGGGGCTGCCGGAAACTGCTGTGCGAGTTCCCTAGGGAGTCTGTCCCTCAGCCCCCAACCTCCCACAAATGAAGGTGCCTGGGACCTGGCCCTAGCCTCCAGGAACTTACCTGACGAGCCTCAGTGTGTCCTTTCGGATATTGACCAGGCTTCTCAGCGTCTTCACGGGTTCTTGGGGAGGTGGGGCGGCGTAAGGAAACTGTGTCAGAAACAAAGTAGGAGAAGGTGGTGTATTTATAAAGACCCACACTGTCCCTCGCTGTTACAGGGCTTTACAGTTCACCAAGAATAGCCCTAAGAGGTGAGGCAGGAAGGCACAATTCTCCAAATTAAGTGAGGAAACCGAAACTCTGACATACTGAGTCAACTTGCTCAAGGTCACAGCTAGTGGGAAAACTGGGATTCAATCTGGGGCCCAAAGAGCTAGATTTATCTTCTTTTTCCATTATATGAAGCTTATTTGGGTCAGTGTTCAAAAGTTGGAGAATTAATAAAAAACCACTGAAGTTCCAAATACCAAAGGACACACTCTGGCCGAGTTAATCACAAAAGGCTTTTCCATCTGACCTCAGACGACAGGGAGCCAGACCTGCAAGCCCTTTCCTTCAGTGAAGCCATATGGTATCCCAGGAATTTAGGGACTGCAAATAAAAGAGAACCCTATCATGTGTACAGAGCTGAAGTTTGCAAACAGTAAAGAACAAATTTCCCCTGCACCTGATCATATAAAGCAGAGCTCTTTAACATGTGAGCCAAGAGTTATTTTGGGGTCACCAAAGGTTTATGTTGTCTTCATCATTTACCATCCACTTTCTCCCCTTTACCTGTTTAGATCTTTGGATTTAAAGTTCTGAGTTGATGATAATGAAGAGATAAAGAAAGGGGAAACAGCCAAAAATGTCACTGGAAATTGCCTTCTGAAGATCAAGAATGATTTCAAATGTTCCCAGTATTTTTATAATGTTATTTGGGCAATCAAAATGTTTTAACATATAATTCCCAAAAAACCTACTGGTCTCTGCAGCTTTGCAAAACTGTGGTTCTCTTGGCTCAAGAAGAGTCTGCCTCCAGAGTGGGGTATCAGAAAAAGGACACCCAAGTTATAATCTAACTGTGCCTTCACAGATTTTTATTGAAAATGGTTATTTTACTTGGGAAACAATAAAGTTAAATCATGATTAAGGTGCATCCGACTTTACATATGCAGTATGATTGCTTATAACTCACATGCATGGATGTGACTCGTACCTTTAATAGAAATTATTTGCATTCAGATTACCCACTTTATGGGTATTATGTAGTAATGTACTTTTTCATTGATATATTAACTACATTCTTTTAAAAATGATATTTTTTTCTAATTACAAAGTAATACATGCTTAAGCAGAAAACGTGAAAAACACAAAAAAGTACAGAACTATCCCTAATTTTACTACTCAGCAATACCAAAATTAACACTACAGAATACGTATCTCTGTCCATCCACCCATCCATCCACCCACTCCACCCATCCAACCATCCATCCATCCATCCATCCAACCATCCACCCATCCAACCATCCACCCACCCATCCATCCATCCATCCACCTCTATATCTAGGTGCTGTTTCAAACTGAACATACTATTTTGCAGTTTCTTTTTCACTTAAAAAGATGTGGTAAACATTTTTAAAGTCTATAATTTTGAAGACATGTGCAGATTAACAGCATACTTTAATCAATTCCATATTATTCAATATTTTATGTTGGTTTTACTTTTTTTTTGCTGCTATAAATGTTGTGGTGAATATCCTTGTCCCTATATTTCTGCATGCTTGTTTGATTATTTCCTTAGGACAAATTCCTAGAAGTGGAATTACTGGATCAAAGGGTATGCATATTTTTAAGACTTTTAAAATTATTTTGCCAAATTGTTTTCCACAAAGCTGACTCCAACTTTGCCCTCCTGCAAGCAGTACATCAGGAGGCCTTGACATGGGAGAACTGAAACTCTAGTTCAGATCCCATCTGTGGCTCGTTTCTCCTCCCCCCAACTTTCCTAGGCTGTCATACTAAAGGAATTTAAAACAATTTTTAAATAAGCTTAAGCAAAAAGTAATTAGGCAGGAAAATCCGACACAAATGCTAGTCTATTCTAAAGCCAAAATAAATGACTTTGGGATTAAAATTTTTTTCAGGAGTAGCAAAGTTAATCATTTTCAATTTGTACAGGTACTTGGGAGTTACCCATAACTCCTACCTGCATTTCAAAAAAAAAAGATGCATCCTTTCCCTTATTCTTTAGTCTTTCTCCTCCAATAGCTACCCCCCTGCTGCAAAAGAGAGAAAAATAAAAAGAAAGAAAGAAAGAAATCCTAGCACTCTTCATCCTCCATTTTGAATATTACCTTTGATGATAACTGTGGCAATGAAACATAAACTATTTGGCTCTTAAGGAAAGGTATCAATGAGCTTAATTGTGAATAAATCCACCCCTACACTTTAGGCTCTCCCTACACACGGGCGGGCACACACGCACACACACACACACACACACACACACACATACACAAAAACAATGGCAAATCTGTTCAGGAGAACCTTGCTCGTGGGCTGCTACCTACCAAAGTTTGTGGCTTGGTGGCGTTTCATTCATGCAATCAGAGTCTACATGCAACATTCCATGCTAGGTGTAAGGAGAGATTTAAAACAAAGAAGATAAGGCCCTACTCTTTCAGGAAGCTGCATTATAAGGCAACTGACATAGTAATTGTAGTACTAAAGAGATTAGAAATATTAACATTTTGTCACCAAAGTAAAAAATAAAGGAAGTGATCACTTCTGGCTGAGGTAATCTGAAGGCTTCACGGAGGAGGTGGTACTTGATCTGGGATCTTAAAGGATAAATGAAGGGGGACAGTAGGATCAGAGGCAAACTGAAGAAAATACTTTTCTGCTTTTAGAGTTGTCTCCCATTCTTCTGTAAATTGATTTTGCCTACCATTACTCTCTAAATTTCTTAGTGAGTTATCTTTCTTTTACAAATGACCATTTATTGAGTGCTTACTATTGACGACAGTGGTTGGCCGCTGCAGGGAGGGTGCAGGGAGCAGGCAGACAGCCCCTCCACAGCCTGCCGCCCTGGGGGCCGCCCCATGGGGCTGGCTGGGTTACCGGCCATCAGAGGAGCAGAGTGGCAGGAGGGCAGCTCGGTAGGGGCAGAGAGGAGCCCCGAGGCGGAGCTGGGCCTGGGGCAGTGCGACGCTTGCACAGGGAGCCCAGGGCCGGGCCTGGGCGCAGAGCTGGGGCCACGTTTCAGGGGCCCAGGGCAGGAAGTGGAAGCAGCCCCTACTTCAGGGACCTGGCTAGCAGTACAGCCACTGCGCCCACCCTGCCGAGGGTGCTGGGTTCCTGTGCCTCAGGAGGAGGCTTTGCACAGGCCATCTGGGGCTGCGTCCCTGGGTCTGCTCCACATCGTGGTGCCTGACCACTAAGCCTGACACTACGATGGCCCGGCCCAGGCCCGTGATCCACTCTGCCTCACGCCGCCCCAGAAGTGCCGGGGCAACAGGGGGAGCTCATGGTGATGTCATCCTGCCCCGACACCGACCCAGGCCCAGTGAGGACCTGGAGTCGCTGCCCCAGGTTGGGAGGGTGTGAGGCAAGGGCTGTATACTCCACAGAGCAGGTGGGAGCCAGGAGCAGGCAGCAGCCCTGCCTGGGGCTGCAGCCGTCCAAGTCAGGGTTGTGGACCTAGGCCTCCATAAGCTCTTGGAGACATGGGAAAGCCTGCCCCCACCCCTCAACTGGCTCAGAAGTGACTGCTCCAGCTGCCTGGCTCCTGCCTGCTGTTGGTGCTGGCTCTGATCTCTGAGCAATGTGGGGCCAAGCCCAGGTGCTGTCACTCCCAGGCTAGGAGTGTACCCACAGGGTACACAGCTCCCTGCTGCCTCAGCTCTCTCCAGACTTAGGGCCCTGATGAGCATGGGGGAAGATGGGGAGCCGAGGGGGGTACTTAGGGCACCTTGGTGCTGGTCTTCAGGGAGGCCTAAAGGCCTGATACCTGGCTACCAGTCCCATCCACTGGAGTGGGAACTTGTGGTGCCACTTCTGGGCCTGTCCATGGCTGGCCATGGAGCAGTCTACCTGCACTTCCTCCCCTCTGAGGCCCATAGAAGCCTGGGCTCAGCCAGAACAGAGCAGAGGTTGGGACCACCATCTACAGAGAGGAGCAACCTATGCCAGGGCCTCCTCTCTGCTGAGAGCTGCAGAGACATCCAGAAGACCAGCTGCAGTGAGGAGCTACGCACTCCAGGGCCTCTTCTCTGCTAAGAGCTGGGGAGACGATGGGACAACCTGCCTGCAGAGAGGAGCAACCCATTCCAGGGCCTCCGTTCTGCTGAGAGTTGCAGAGAACACAGGAAAACCTTCCTGCAGAGAAGAGCTTCCCACTCCAGGGTCTCTCTGCTAGGACACTTGTCGGGACACCCTGGCTGCAGAAAGGAGCTACACACTGCGGGTTTCCTCTGACTGTTCTATCGCTCAATAAGGCTCCTCTTTGTCTTGCTCACCCTCCATTTGTCTGCATATCTCATTCTTCCTGGTTGCAGGGCAAGAACTAGGGAACCATCAAATGGTCGGACTAAAAGAGCTGTAATGCAAACAGGGCTGAAACATGCTCCTTGCTCGTCATGTTGCGGGCAAAGAGGAGAGAAGAGCTGTGGCCCTTCAGGGAGCCCAGACCTGGGAGCTCCCTGAGCCAGGGTTGTGACTTCCTCTTTGTGGCCCTGTGGTTCCTGATGTCTCCAAGCTTCCAGGTGCCACTGCATTCCCTGGTGCCAGCTGGGAAAGTGGCTTGCAGTGCACCTGGTCCAGCCACAGCCTCGCAGACAGCTGGCACCTGAGGCTGCCACTTGGCAGGTGCCACTTGGCACCTGAGGCTGCCAGCTGCATGGCAGCAGCCAGCGTGTCTACTTGCACAGTGGCCAGACCCCACTCTTGCTCACATACCCCTTGCTGCTCCATGCCTGACTTGCAGTCTCCCTTAGAGGCGTGGAATATAGGCTGGTAGTGTGAGCTGAGTGCAGCCTGTCAGGCCAAGTGGGTTGAACAAGCCCAGTGGGTCTGAGCCAAACCTCTGCAAGGTGCTGCTGGCCACAGTTTCTGGCCAGAAAAGCGAAACCCCGAAGATCCCATAACACTATGTGCCAGGCACTATGCTAAGCCCTTTATTTAAATTATCTTATTTAATCTTTGGAAGAATCCTGTGTAATAGGCATGGTTGTTCCCATTTTTGCAGATAAAAAAATAGAGGTTGTAAAGAGGTTGAATAACTTCTCTAAAGTCCCCCCAAGTTTTAGGGAGCAGAGGTCTTTTTTCTTTTTTTCCAGTAATTAACATGTCTTAAAGGGAGCAAAATTGAGGTTTCAACACGTTCTACCTCTATCTTTCCCCAGGATGCTCTGGATGCAGCTTCTTAATCTGGAGAGGAGGTTTCAGAGGTTAAAGTGCTGGTTATTAAAAGATCTGAAAACACAAATTTATTTATTTTCTCAATTCTTTTTAAAGTCAAGATACCACATAATTTTTGCTTGTCCATACTGTCTCCTCAATACATGCACCATTACTAAGTTATAGTTAAGACAAAAGATGTATCCTTGCCGGGCCCAATGGCTCACACTTGTAATCCCAGCACTTTGGGAGCCTGAGGCAGAAGGATCGCTTGAGCTCAGGAGTTTGAGACCAGCCTGGGAAACATGGCGAAACTCTGTCTCTACAAAAAAATTAAAAACTTAGCATGGCGGCACACACCTGTAGTCCCAGTTACTCAGGAGGCTGACACAAGAGGATCACTTGAACCAATGAGATTAAGCCACAGTGAGCTATGATAGCACCACTGTACTCCAGCTTGGGGTACAGAGTGAGACCCTATCTTAAAAAGAAAAAAAAAGAGGCCAGGCATGCCTGTAATCCCAGCACTTTGAGAGGCCAAGGTGGGCTGATCACTTGAGGTCAGGAGTGTTGAGACCAGCCTGGCCAACACAGCGAAACCTAGTCTCTATTAAAGCTACAAAAATTAGCTGGGCATGGTGGCGCACACCTGTAATCCTAGCTACTCGGGAGGCTGAAGCAGAAGGATCACTCGAACCCAGGAGGCAGAGGTTGCAGTGGGCCAAGCTCATGCCACTGCACTCCAGCCTGGGTGACAGAGCAAGACTCTGTCTCAAAAAAACAAAAAACAAAAACAAAAAATAAGTATCTTATTTTAACCTAAAACCAGAGATCTCACTCATATGCTAACAGGTTAGTATGAAAGGAAAGCAAACTAATGTCTTCTTGGGACCAAGAAAGATGAAGCTCAGAACAAATTCAGGACCAAGCATTTTTCTGAAGTATTCACTGCACCAGTCCACCGTACTCAGCATTAGCAATCATTTTCTCAGTTCATATCCACAGAGTTTCTGTTTTCTTTTTTAGAGGCTGCAAAGTGTAATTTTCTCAGCCCTAGGTCTACTGAGTAAGGCAGTGCATGGTGAAAAGGAAGACCAGATAAAGTCTTTCTGATGTAAGCATCCTGGCTTATCTGGAAACAGGAAGATGCTTCCTTTTCTGTTTTGCACACAACAGGCCCCAGGTTGTGTCTCCACAGACAGAGGAAGACTGAGAAGCGTTCTGACCTCTAACTTACTTCACTTTTTACATAGAGAATAGAATCCTCCTTCACTTTTTATAATGAAAACAGTCTTAGATCAAGACTCATGAACAAAGAATGAAATATGGTCTGCTCAGGGATTTGTGGACCAAACATTATGTGTGATTATCTTTACGACAGAATAGCAAGGCACAGGTCCCCCTAATCTATTCATCTAACCAGAAAAATGCCAAAAGAAAGCCCCCTTTCATGGGATAAAATTTGGGTAACCTGAAATTACAGCCTGGCAAATCATGAAAAAAGAGAATGTAAGGAAATAGTTAACTGAGTATGTACTATGTGCCAGGCATTATGCTAGATAGATGCCATATGCCAGGCATTAGATAGACTCTTTTTGTCCCCCATTTTATTTTATACATTTTTTATTTTTATTTTTAAATTTTTGTAGAGATGGGGTTTTATTATGTTGCCCAGGCTGGTCTCAAACTCTTGAGTTCAACGGATCCTCCTGGCTCAGCTTCCCAAAGTATGGGGATTAGAGGTATAAGCCACCATGCCTGGTCTTTTTTTATTTTGGTAAAATACACATAACATGAAATGTACTATCTCAACCATAATCAAGCATACAGTTCAGTGGCATTAAGTAATGTTCGCATTCGCATTATCGTGCAGGCATCCCCCACCGTCCAGCTCCAGCATAGGTATGCTCTTACTTCATATTCTCAGCATGAACAACATGCCTGCCACTCTCACCAGCCTGTAAGTTCTGTGTGTATGATGGAGGACAGTCTGACAGGCGGGAGAAATATGGCAGCTGACTAACAAAGAATGTCAATTAAAGAAAATAAGACTCAAAAGATTCACGTAATCATCCAGGGTCCCAGGGCCACAATTTGAACCCAGGTACATCTGACTCCGAAAGCCATACTCTCTCTATTGCATTGCTTCAGCTAGTGCGGGGCAAGTTGACAGGCTCTTCTAAGCCTAGGAGTGTTCTAGGGACCTGAGCAGGGTTCGGGGGAGTCTGAAAGTTATACCATTATGGCAAACAGTACTGAATTCTGTGAAGGTTCTGGAAGCTAGCCAAAAATCTCCGGATGACACCCTATGCTTAAGTGGCGGTACATACAGAAGCGCAACACACGCCCTCCTTTCCATCTTTAACAGAAGTATCTAAGGTCTTCTCAGAGAAGAGCTTTCTTGGAGCATAGTATGACAAAATCTTTTTGTCTGTAAGATCCAACAGTACCGGCAGAAGATAAAAATGTACACAGATGTCAGGGGGATGTCAGAGAACACTACCAGTAGTCACAGCCGCAATGGACATGTCAGTCAGTGTTCACCTTCCACCCAAGATACTCAAAGATGTGTTACTGCCAGATAGTTCTAAAATATGGCGACTTCTCCACTGAATTATTTTCAAAAAACAGGGCCAGGCACGGTGGCTCACATCTGTAATCCCAGCACTTTGGGAGGCTGAGGCGGGCAGATCACCTGAGGTCGGGAGTTCAAGACCAACCTGGCAAACATGGTGGAATCTCATCTCTACTAAAAATACAAAAATTAGCTGGGTGTGGTAGTGCATGCCTATAATCCCAGTTACTCCAGAGGCTGAGGCAGGAGAATCACTTGAACCCAGGAGGCAGAGGTTGCAGTGAGCTGAGATTCCAGTGAGCTGAAATTGCACCACTGCACTCCAGCCTGGGCAACAGAGTAAGACTCCATCTCAAAAAAAAAAAAGAAGAAATAAATAAATAAATAATATTTGGCTAGGCGAGGTGGCTCACGCCTATAATCCTAGCACTTTGGGAGGCAGAGGCGGGTGAATCATAAGGTCAGGCAATTGAGACCAGCCTGGCCAACATAGTGAAACCCTGTCTCTACTAAAAATACAAAAAATTAGCTGGTTCAGATCTGAGTCACGGCACTAAAAAAAAAAAAAAAAAAAAAAAAAATTAGCTGGGTGTGGGTGTGGTGGCGGGCACCTACAGTCCCAGCTACTCAGGAGACTAAGGCAGGAGAATCGCTTGAACCTGGGAGGCAGAGATTGCAGTGAGCCAAGATTGCGCCACTGTACTCCAGCCCAGGCAACAATGTGAGACTGTCTTAAAAAAAAAAAAAAGGCCAGGTGTGGTGGCTCACGCCTGTAATCCTAGCACTTTGGGAGGCCAAGGTGGGTGGATCACAGGGTCAGGAGTTTAAGACCAGACTGGCCAACATGGCGAAACTCCATTTCTACTAAAAAATACAAAACTTAGCTGGGCATGGTGGCTCGTGCCTGAAATCCTAGCTACTTTGGGAGACTGAGGTAGGAGAAGCGCTTGAACAGGGACCCCGTGAGGCGGAGGTTGCAGTGAGCCGAGATTGAGCCACTGCACTCTAGCCTGGGCTACAGAGCGAGACTCCATCTCAAAAAAAAAAAAATTCAAAAAACAAAGACATTTATTTACCCATTCATTCAGCACTCTCACTCTGTCCTGAGCACTGAACTCGGCCTGGGGGACACAGTGAACAAAACAGCAAATCTCTCTTAGTTCCACTGGTAAAGGGAACTATGGCAAGCTTACAGCTGGCGGCCTGTGCGCTTGGATATAACACTGGGACTGGCCTGCTTGTGTCTGTGCTGGAGTAGGCCCAAATCTGAGAACAACTGAAATCTCAAACATGTCAGGCCCAGAACGGAAGTAGAGTTTGGCTCTGTCAGAAGATCTCTTTTGGTGAACCTCAGGGGTTTGCTGATGAAAGCTCTGTGTGTATGCGAGCAAGCTCCTTTTTGGCTTTTTACCCTGGTGCTCATCAGCTTCCTTTTACGTGCACCTCACATCGGCAAAGTGCCACCTGGTGACGAAAGATGAAACTGCCAGACCAGGCCCAGATGCAGGCAGAATGGTACATGAGCATTCACATACACATGGGCACACACACATTTAGTTTGTGTGTGTGTGTCAACCACATGTCCTAGATTTATTTTTACCATTCTTATTTGAAATATTAAACTACCCCCATGGTGGTACTCATATTTTTGTTGTAAAAAATATGGTCACAGTGCATGTGAAAGGACATCTTACTCCATGTGTAAATTATTAGGCAATTCCGAGTAGTCTACAAAAAACACAATAATCAATGCACCCCATCCATAAAAATAAATAGTTAACTTCAATACAAATCTTTTTTTAAAGCATATACTTTGTTTTCATTTGCTATTAGATTCAGGCCTCATCATATGTATATAGCATAAATAAGTGAAAATTGTGATATTATCCCCATCAATTCTCAGGTAAAGAAAGTATTGATATTGTATACTTCAGTTAGTTACTTTTATTATTTTTTATTTTTTATTTTTTGAGACGGAGTTTTGCTCTTGTTACCCAGGCTGGAGTGCAATGGTGTGACCCTAGCTCATTGCAACCTCTGTCCCCCGCCCCAGCAATTCTCCTGCCTCAGCCTCCCAAGTAGCTGGGATTACAGGCACGTGCCACCACACCCAGCTAATTTTTGTTAGAGATGGGGTTTTATCACGTTGGCCAGGCTGGTCTTGAACCGCTGACCTCAGGTGAGCCACCTGCCTTGGCCTCCCAAAGTGCTGGGATTACAAGCGTGAACTGCCGCGCCCAGTCTATTTTTATTTTTTGAGACACGGTCTTGTTCTGTCACCCAGGTTGGAGTACAGTGGACCGATCACGGCTCACTGCCATATAGACCTTCTGTACTAAAGCAATCCTCCCAAGTTAGCTCCTGAGTAGCTGGGGTCACAGGTGTGTAAACCATGCCTAGCTAATTTTTTTTAAATTTTAGTAGAGACAAGTTCTCAGTATGTTGCCTAGGCTGGTCTCAAGTCTCCCAAAGTGCTGAGATTACAGGCGTGAGCCACAGCACCTGGCCCCCTTCTGTTGGCTACTGTGTGTGTGCATTTTCTTTGTCTAACTACTTCACATTAATCATAATGTTCTGGCTTTTCTTCAATTAACATACATTATTCAAATAATAATTTTTAGTCCACTTAACCAATACTTCCTTGGGAAACAGGTCAACATTATTAAAATAATTAACAGTTTGGGCAACTAGAAATAATGAGATTTCAAGATGAGGCACTAGAAAGTAGATAAAGTTCATGGTCATGTAGGGAGGCAGCAACAGAGTTCGCATCTGATTCTCTGTCCACTACTTAGCCAGTTAATGTCTAACTCAGTGATTCTCAAACTTGAGAGGGGCCGAGAATCACATGGGAGTATTTTTTAAAACTGCAGATCCCAGGGCCCTGTCACTAGAATTCTGATTCCGTTTGGGGTGGGAACTAGGAATCTGTATTTTAACATCCCAACCAATTCTGATGCAGTTAGGTCAGAGACCACACTGAAAGAAAAAATGCTGGTCTTCTGCAGCTAATACTTATTTCGATGTCAAAATAAATTCACATAAAGGTCTTTTTGTTTTGTTTTTTGGACGTAGGGTCTTACTGTGTTTCCAGGCTGGAGTGCAGTGGCTATTTACAGGTGTGACCATAGTGCACTACAGCCTTGAACTAACGGGTAGCTGGGACTACGTGCAAGTCATCACACCTGCCTAATTTCCATCATTTCTTCTACATTAAAAAAATTTATGGATATAAAATAATTATAGCTTTCTACATTTATTAACTGGGATTCTACTGTAAGGAAGAGCTGTCCTTTGTCATTCATTTATTTAAATATTTATTTAATTATAAATTATGTATTTATTTATGCAATTTATAATATATTAATTTTTTACTTAAGTTAAAAAAAAAACCCAAACACCAAAAATATGCTTCCAAAGAGAGGAAATCATTTTAGACAATTTATATTTAAGGATAGCAAAGAATAGGCCAGGTGAGGTGAGTCATGGCTGTAATTCCAGCACTTTGGGAGGCCAAGGCAGGTGGATTGCTTGAGGCCAGGAGTTCGAGATCAGGCTGGCCAACATGGTAAAACCCCGTCTCTACTAAAAATATAAAAATTAGTTGGCCATGGTCGTGTGCGCCTGTAGTCCCAGCTACTCAGGAGGCTGAGGCAGAAGAATCACTTGAACCTGGGAGGCAGAGGTGGCAGCAAGCCGAGATCGCACCATTGCATTCCAGCCTGGGCAACAGAGCAAGACTCTTGTCTCGAAAAAAAAAAGCAAAGTACACATTTTATATATTGGGCAGACATTTAATATTTATGCCAAAGGATCAAATACTAATTACTATAGAAACTAATCAAAAACTCATTTATGGTACTATATAATCTCTTTCTTTTATAGTTTTTAGGGTTTTATGTTTAAAATTCTATTTCATTTTTATTTCATGGTTATTTTCCCAGCTTTCTCTGCTTCCCCCTCTCCTGAGATATATCATGTGTCCAAGGCTCACCAGTGGGTATTTTTAGACTGGTGATGCTCTAGAACATTTTCTTAGCTCAGTGTTAGGAAGAACAGCTTAGTATTTGCTTGAATGCTGTGAAGTGAATACAAATTACAAATTTGCCTATTTAGCCAGATGTATCCCTGAGACAGACTGATGTGCCTGCTGTAGGCCAGAACAATGATCTATATTAACTGCAGCAAACCCCTTTTCACTAATTTTCCATCCAATCCTCATGGGGAGCCAATCATTAGCTTAGAAAGAATGGTAATCACAAAGCTGACAAGATACAAGACATTCTTTGCACTCGAATCAAAGATCTGAGGGAGATAGCAAGAGAGTGTCACAAGATGACCTTCAACACAAAAATGCTTTGTATTCTGATTTGGCTATCAGAGAAATCAATCTAAAAAAGCACTCCATTTATAGTCTGCCAATTCCACTGCTAGGTCTCTTGGTGGGAAGTACACAAGACTAATGTCATGGCTATAGGACATCCCACCTAATGGGATGGTGACCTTTTTCAAAATATTTAATTAAGCAATTAAATTAAGCAATTGCCCAATTAAGCAATTCTCTCTGTTCCCCCTAACAGGTGATAAGAAGAGTATGGAAAACCTACCCCAGAGTAAAGAACACATCATAAAATTGCATAGATCTGGCCAGACACGGTGGCTCACACCTGTAATCCCAGCATTTTGGGAGGCCGAGGCGGGTGGATCATGAGGTCAGGAGATCAAGACCATTCTGGCCAACATGGTGAAACCCTGTCTCTACTATATTAGAGACTAAATACCAAAAAATTAGCTGGGTGTGGTGGCACACACCTGTAGTCCCAGCTACTCAGGAGGCTGAAGCAGGAGAATCACTTGAACTGAGGAGGTGGAGATTGCAGTGAGCGGAGATCGTGCCACTGCACTACAGCCTGGATGACAGTACGAAACTATGTCTCAAAAAAAAAAACTGGGTAGATCTTGGTAATGACCAGCCGGGAGCGATGGCTCATGCCTGTAATCCCAGCACTTTGGGAGGCCGAGGCAGGTGGATCATGAGGTCAGGCATTAGAGATCTTGGTAATGACCATCACAGATCCATTCTGTATCTCTCCTTATGGTTTAGGTCTTGACTGATTGTTTGAGGATACAGAGACCAGGCAACATGCTCAGTACCACTCTGTCATTAAACACACCTACATGGCTATGTGAACTGCTTAGATGACAAATGAACCTATTTGACTTGCAGGACCCCAGAGATAAGAAGCCTTCCTTCCCAGCAGGCTGAAACCTTCTACCCAATCACGTGCTTCTAAATAAAACTACCTTCCAGAAGATGAGATGTTTTCAGTTGCAAAAGATTTTGCCTAACACCAGCTAATTTTAAGTTGAGTTAAAAGGAGAAAGGAGTGCTTTTAATAAAGCAGACACAGTCATCTCTTCCCCCTCTAGCAAGTTGGTAAATAATGACTAGTGGTTAGAGATTACTCCTTTCAGACAAGCAACCCATCCTCACTGCCTCACTTCCTGACTTCATTTGGTCAGGAGACTCATAACCGAGATTGCAAATAAGAATACATTTTTAAGCAGCAGGTTTTGAGATGCTTTGACACTGTATGTATGTGAAGAATATGCTTAGAGAAGCAAGCACCAGTATCAGTCTAAATAGGTATTTAAAAATATATAAAAATATATATATATATATTTTTTTTTCCCAAACAAGTATTTGACTATTCTAATGCTAAGTATTAAGTTTTCCAGATATTTTAAAACAGAGGCATTTTTGATAGGTCAATTACTAAGAAGGGCAAAAGAATCAAAATTTTCCCCACTCTCCATTTCAAAAACAAAAAATGGCCAGACGCAGTGGCTCACACCTGTAATTCCAGCACTTTGGGAGGCCAAGGCAGGTGAATCATAAGGTCAGGAATTCGAGACCAGCCTGGCCAACATGGTGAAACCCCGTATCTACTAAAAATACAAAAATTAGCCGGGCATGGTGGTGTGCACCTGTAGTCCCAGTGACTTGGGAGGCTGAGGCAGAAGAATCGCTTGAACCCAGGAGGCAGAGGTTGCAGTGAGCCGAGACTGCGCCACTGCACTCCAGCTTGGGTGACAGAGCAAGACTCAGTCTCAAAAAAAAAAAAAACCAAAACAACAACAAAAACCCAAGAAATTGTAAACCAGTCTTCAAACTGAAAAACTCCAAGCTGTCCTTCTGTGTCCCATTAAAATGTATCGACTTTAAAACTATTTATGGGCCGGGTGCAATGGCTCATGCCTATAATCCCAGCACTTTGGGAGGCCAAGGCAGGTGGATCACCTGAGGTCAGGAGTTCGAGACCAGCCTGGCTAACACTGTGAAACCTTGTCTCTACCAAAAATACAAAGATTAGCTGGGTGTGATGGCATGCACCTGTAATCCCAGCTACTCAGGAGGCTGAGGCAGGAGAATCACTTGAACTCAGGAGGCAGAGGTTGCAGTGAGCTGAGATCGTATCATTGCACTCCAGCCTGAGCAACAAGAGCAAGACTCCGTCTCAAAAAAAGAAAAAAAAAACCTATTTATGTAAGATCCAAGATTAATTACAAAAGTTTTCAAAACTTCTTTTATATTCCTGGAAGGAAAATATGCTCTCAAGTCTACTAGGCTATAAATCTCAGCTCTGGGCTGGGCGCAGTGGCTCACGCCTGTAATCCCAGCACTTTGGAGGCTGAGGCAGGCGGATCATCTGAGGTCAGGAGATGGAGACTAGCCTGGCCAACATGGTGAAACCCCATCTCTACTAAAAATACAAAAAATTAGCCAGGCATGGTGGCACTCATCTGTAATCACAGCTACTTGGAAGGCTGAGGTAGGAGAATTGCTTGAATCCAGGAGGCAGAGGTTGCAGTGAACATGAGATTGCGCCACGGCACTCCAGCCTGGGCAAGAGAATGAGACTCCAACTCAAAATAAAAATAAAAAATAAAAAACATTTTAAAAGCTCTGGTTTGAGAAAAAGAATAACAGTATAAAATATATTAATAGAAATAGTTAAGTTTGTAAGCCAAGCAAATATGAAATTGAAAGCCCTGGCGAGGTTTGGTTACTTTGGCTAGGCTATGTATTTGTAGATGCAGCCCTGGGAAGAAAGCCACTACTTAATCAATAACTCTAATAGGATTGTATTTTCTTTAGCTAATCCTATGATATAGAAGCCCTAGATAATTAGAACAAAATAGCATAAAATAAAAATCCACAGCATATACCTGATGGTTTTATGTTTTTTGAGACTGAGTCTCACTCCGTCACCCATGCTGGAGTGCAGTGGCACAATCTCAGCTGACTGCAACCTCCACATCCTGGGTTCAAGCAATTCTCCTGCCTCAGCTTCCCAAGTAGCTGGGATTATAGGCATGCACCACCACGTTCAGCTAATTTTTTGTAATTTTTAGTAGAGATGGGGTTTCACCATGTTGGTCAGGCTGGTCTTGAACTCCTGACCTCAAATGATTTGCCTCCCTTATTCTCCCAAAATGCTGAGATTACCGACGTGAGCCACCGCACCAGGCCCTGATAGTTTTATTTTCTAAGTTATTAATATAAAGATGTATGAAAACCCTAATGGAAAAACCTATTCTGCAGCTAGTTTAACAAGGTGGCAGTTGCTCCATTTTGCATTGCTAAGCTTCTAAAAGTCTTGAGAGCTCTGATATTTCTTCAGTCACCCCCTCAATAGCAGTGGGCAGCCAAGGTTCTGTAAACCAAGTGAACTACTTTCTTTGGCTTTTATGAAAGTCTAAACTCATTTAAAGACCGTATATAGTAAGATGCAGTAAGCTAGAAATTTAAGTTCCAGATGATGAACACTGATACTGTATCATGCTCTGAGTTCAACTCCAAGGGTGACTTATGTTCTCTTGTACTGCATCCCACAGCCTGCTACCTGGGATCACTCCACCACCCCATGTGATCACCCATCACTTTTCAGCCCATGCTTGTAAATTCTACTCGGTCAGCCACATCCTTCATCACCTCCAATTTTCCTTGTTCTCAGCAACCTCTTCTCTGTGGTTCTTCCTCTTTTTACTGATTTCCTGCATTCCTGCATTAAGACCCTGGGCTTCTGATCATCTTTCAGGGCTTGTCAGAGGCGATTACAGCCCCTGAAGAATAAATAGGTGTCTTAGCATTAACCATAAGCTTTCTGAGACTAAAAATAGCCAAGTTCCGGGTTTAAACAACGTGCAAGCAAAGATGATGCAACAGATAATTCCCCCCAAAGCAATGCATGCTAGTATCTCCCAACAGTGTTAATCTGACTTCTAAGTTTATAATTCTCATTCTGGTCATTAATACAAAGATTATTTTAGGCTAGTTAATAGTCTGTAAAAAAAGCATGACTCCATAATTTTTTTTTTTTTTAAAGAGATGGGGTTTCACCATGTTGGCCAGGCTGGTCTTGAACTCCTGACCTCAGGTGATCCACCGGCCTTGGCCTCCCAAAGTGCTGGGATTACAGGCGTGAGCCACCGCGCCCGGCCGCATGACTCCATAATTAAGTCGGAAGTCAAGTTCAGCAAGAGGATTTAGTGACTGGCTTCTAACAAATAAGTCATGGAAAGGGGAAGATTTACAGTGGATAAACCTGTACCACCTGGACAAAGTAAACAGGGCTGATATCAGCAGTAATAAGTCATGCGATATTATGTACCTCTGATATGATGCAACCACATTTGTGGATTTCTTTCCCAAAGATTATAACCCTGGTCTTGATGTTGCAGAATAAAACATTAGAAAAACCCAAATCCAGGGAGGTTCTACAAAATACCTAACCAGTACATCTAAAAATTGTCAAGGTTATGAAGAACAAGGAAAAATTGAGAAACTATCACAGATTGGAGGAGGTGAAGGAAACATGAGAACCAAAAGTATCCTGGACTAGATCCTAGAACTAAAAAAGGACAATAGTGGAAAAACTGGTAAAATCCTAATAAAGTCTAGTTTTAAAAATAGTAATGTACCTGTGTTAATTTTGAGTTTGGATAAATGTGTCACAGTTATGTAAGATGTTAACCTTCAGTGGAGCTGGGTAAAGGCTATATGGCAACTCTACTATCTTTTTGATTCTTCTGTAAGAATAAAACTATTTAAAAAATTAATTCAGCAAGAGAAATGCTGAGATGAAATGGAAAGAGCCCAGGATCTACGAGCAGAAGACGTGGGTCTCAGCTCCTGTGCTGCTGGTTACAGTGACTTTAGACAAGCTGCTTTGCCCTACTAAGCCTCTATTTCCTTATCAGTGAAATGAGCTCCGTAACAGTAACCTCAAAATTTGTGAGAGTAAAGGTTGTATTAATTGAGGTTTAGTAAGAAAAACAGGTACTACATGAGCTATTTTAATAGGCAGAATTAAATACAAGGAACAGGTTAAATGGGTATCTGGGAAGTACAACACAAAAAGAAGCACGGAGCTGACAGAGAGAACAGCAGGAGGCAGTTTCCATCCCCATGGCTGAGGGAACAAAGGGGAGAGGTTGGGTTCTGAGATCCTGGAAGCCTGGAGGAGGGGCCCTCAGAAGCTGGGACTCAGACTTCCGAGGTGAGGGTACTGCCCAGCTGGTTCTGGGTTTGTTGGGCAGAGGTGGGGGGAGGTGTGGGGGGAACACAAACAAACATACAACTGGAGGCTGTAACAAACTGCAGCTGGTGGGGATGAAGAGGCATTGCTGGGATGGTGGTCATAGAACAGCCAGGCGCAAGAAGCAGTGGGCCCTTCTCCTCCAGCCCTGTAGACCCTCTAGCACCTCCCACGGGCAGCACGTGGCCGAGTGTAGCAAGCAATGGAGAGAGCTGCAGAGTCCCAGCCCCAGTGTTCACATGGCAGTGTGGGGCTGGGAGACAGCAGTGGAATCGTGGAGACAAATAACTTTGTAAAGGGTAGATGTGCCCCACTGATACTTATTAGCATTACTTCTGTTAAGTACTCAGGCTAACTGCTTGCTCTCTCTCTCTTGATTTTTTTTTAAACAGATCCTCATTGACAACCAGGCTGGAGTGCAGTGGTGTCATCTCGGCTCACTGCAACTTCCACTTCCTGGGTTCAAGCGATTCTCTTGCCTCAGCCTCTCGAATAGCTGGGTCCATAGGCATGTGTTGCCACGCTGAGCTAAGTTTTGTATTTTTAGTAGAGATCGAGGTTCACCATGTTGGCCAGGGTGGTCTTGAACTCCTGGCCCCGAGTGATCCACCTGCCTCAGCCTCCCAAAGTGCTGGGATTACAGACATGAGCCACCGCGCCCGCCACTTTCTCTTTAAAAATAGATTACACCAGGCACAGTGTCCAGGGAAGTCTCTTGAATCCAGGGAATTCAAAGCTGCAGTGAACCATGATCACGCCACTGCACTCCAGCCTGGCTGACAGAGTGAGACCCTATCTCAAAAAAAAAAAAAGAATTAAAAAAATAGTTTACATGGCTGAATGCAGAGGCTCACACCTGTAATCCTGGCACTTTGGGAAGCCAGGAGTTCAAGACCAGCCTGGCCAACATAGTGCGACTGTTTCTACAAAAAGAAAAAAACGTTAGAATATGGATTAGCAGAGGACATAAACCTCCAGTGTTATCAGCATTTAAGATTTTAATAAGTAGAAAATATGGTTAAGGACTACATTCTATTCTATAATTATAACAACCTTTACCCTAAAGTTCAGTGCTGCCTTCTGTAGATAACGTAGGCTGGGCGTGGTGGCTCATACCTGTAATCGCAGCACTTTGGGAAGCTGAAGCAGGAGGATCGGGATCGCTGGAGCCCAGGAGTTTGAGATCAGTTTGGGCAACATAGTGAGACCCCGTCTCTACAAAAAAATAAAAAATTAGCCAGGTGTGGTGGCATGTGCCTGTGGTCCCAGCTACTAGGAAGGCTGAGGTGGGAGGATTGCTTGAGCATCGGAGGTTGAAGCTGCAGTGAGCTACAATTGCACCATTGCACTCTAGCCTGAGTGACAGACGGAGATCCTCTCTCAAAAAAAATTACAATTTATTTTTTTTCCCCAAATGCTGAAAAAAAGAAAAGAAAAAAAAATTTTTTTTAAATTACAATTTAAAGATAAAGTGTATGTCTGATTAATTTCTGTAATAATCAGGGCTACTGTTTTATTTGATTGGCCTGGAAAGACCATTTTAGGAATGAAGAGTGCTACTTAGGGACACAATTTACGTGTAATCAACTATTAAGCTATTTGGCTCATAAGTCTTTGACAATACAATACAGACTTTTCTATAACAGTTCATTAACAGTTAAGGCCACTATGCATCTCTTTAAGAGCTGAAAAAGTTAACCAGATTTTTCTTTGAAATGCAAAACCAGTAAGTATAGTTTCCCGTCAGATGGGGTGCACAATGACAACAGGAAACAGAGGTGAGAGTGTGCACACTTGGTTTCAATATGTTTCAAAGAAATTTCGAGGAAATTCCTACAACACAGATGCTTTAGTTCCACTACTGAATACCACAGCAGTTCTTTGTACTCTGGTTTGCTAAGAAACATGGCATCAAACAACGAACCAAGAGTTCAAGCGTTTAGTGGCACTTTTCAAGTCAGCAAAATTTACATTATAAAGTTCCTTTCTCCAAGCTTTTATATGACTATTCTCTCTCTCTCTCTCTTTTTTTTAGGGATCTGTGGTCCTATACCTGACTATTTCCATACTTCATTTTTCACTCCCCGCCCTGTATTATAGCTATGTATGTCGTGTCGTGTCTGATCTTCTCCATGAAATTATAAACTTGAGGGCAAAATCTATGTAGGAATCATATTTGTGTTACCCCTAGTGATTAGACCAGCACACGCAGAAGGCAGAAACAGATGTCTGTAGAATACACAAACAATAAGATCTTCAGAAGAGTACAGCATGTGCCCATGGTGACTCTTTAGATTCTGAATATTTTGCCCCTCAGACTAAATGGCAGCCTGGGTACAATTAGTGCTCACAAAATAACTGAAAATACAGACTACCATGTATTTTTAAATTAAGGGTTTGTGGAATAATATCTAGTAAGCTTGACTAGAAGCTGAAAGCCTCTGGTTCTGCTAGTGAGTTGTATGAAAGACTGGAAAATGAATATGAAATGATTTAATAAAAAAGTATGACATCAAGAGTTAGAAGACACAGGCTCATGCTTCAGCTCTCCCACTTTTTTTTTTTTTTTTTTTTTTATTTAGACAGGGTCTGCTCCGTTGCCCAGGGTGACTACAGTGGCCATCACTGCAGTCTCAACCTCTCAGGCTCAAGTGATTCTCCCCCTTCATCCACGTGAGTAGCAGGCATGCGCCACCACACCTGGCAAATTTTTGACTTTTTGTAGAGACAGGACCTTGCTGTTTCCCAGGCTGGTCTCAAACTCCAGAGCTCAAGTGATCCTCCCGCCTTGGCTTCCCAACATGGTGGGATGACAGGCATGAGCCACAGCGCTCAGCCTTCTCTCACTTAATACACAAGACTTTGGGCGAATAACTTAACATCTCTGAGCATCAATGTCCTTATCTGTAAAATGATATTTACAGCCTCTGTCTATCTCATAGGGTCATTAAGATCAAATAAAACTGTTTTGAAAACAATACAATGCTATGAAAATACACATTCTCGTGAGTGATCCTTGGTGACTAGCATTAGTGATAGCATCTTTTTTTTTTTTATCCTCTCCAAGTAGGATGCTAGATAGCATCTTCTTTAAAGGACTTGTAATGCTATTTTAAATGCTTGGAAAAAATAATGCACAAATGAAATATAAGCAATTAGATAAGTATCTCTTATCTATAAATCCCAGCACTTGAAGTAAATACAATTAGGTCACTTTGTTGTGACCCAGAGTAATTATTGTAGATCTGCCGCATATTCTACTGGAATTTAACCTCTTTGAAACAGCTACCCCCGCCACCTCCCACCCATGGACACATACAAGTTTCTACCACAGTGACTGAAAGGCTCTCTAAGATTCTCGGTGTATGATTACAAGGGAAATGGACGACACAGTTTAAGGTAATGTGAGAGGTAAGCAAGTTCTTTTTGTCTGTTGTGACCGTGGTTGTCTAACTAACAAACATGACTTCTGAAGCATGATCTGAAACAATCAGGAGCTGAGAGAGAAAACAAAGCGGGGTCTGAGCCACAGCTCCTGGGCAAGCTGTTCCGCATCCTGCAGCGAGGCTGCCACACCCACATTTCAGATGTGAGATCAGGGACTGGCGGAGGGCTGCTGATGCAGGAGCAATGCTGCCCTCCCACCGCCACATCCACAGACAGCCTCAGGAAATACAGCGACCACCTCTCCGTGGTGCATGTCCACAAAACAGGGACTCCCTGGACTACATGGGAACCAGGCCACAGAGAAGGCAATTGGATTTCTATTAATCACATCTTTCCAAGGCACATTCTCTTTTTTTGAGTTTATCAAGGTATAATTTATATACAGTAAAATTCAGCCTTTTAAAAGTGTATGTTCTGTGAATTTTGACAAATGCACACAACTGTGTAACTACCATCACAAACAAAATAAAGAACATTTCCATTACCTCCACATCCCCTTGTGCCCCTTTCTAGTCAACTCCTCCATGCACCCCAGTCCCTGGCAACCATAGATCTGTTTCCCATCCCTATCGATTTGCTCTTTCCAGAATGACACATCACTCTTTACAATGCTTAAGTAAAATAGCCAAAGGCCTCATTTGTTTCACATAGAACACCATGTACTCAGCCACCATGGGAGACTTTCAAGTACATTAGAAATTGTGAAGCCAGGGTCTGATGGTGGGAATGGTGGCAAATTCACTACAGCCTGAGATGACTGTGCAGGCTCTACTGAAAGACCCCCCGAAAGCAGGACACTTCTTAGTGGGCTGTGAAGTGGACAGTTTAAATCCAAAGACAAATAACTCATTTAAAATTATCCCTATAGAAATGGCCTATGTCCTCTTCCATGATTGTATAATATAGTACTAGACACGATTAGGTTTCCTACCAGTTTAGATACCTCTGCTTTCTTCTGAATTGTTACTGAAATGATAGTAAAGAGATTTAAAAAGAGAAAAAAGTATAAAACCACAAGAGCAGAAGGTATGGGAGAGGATATTATAATAAAAACTTGGAAGCTGAAACACACACTGACAAGTGGAAACTGGTTTGGGAGAACAGAAAAGGCTGAAATCCCAAATGGCAGAAACATATTTATGCCACAGAACTCCAGAAAGGCTTAGGAAATGGAGGTGTGGGTCCTCCTAAAAGTGGGGTATAGTAAGCCTGGAAAAGGAGACTGGGAAAGTTGGCATGAAAAGCATTTAGACTCCTAGATCTTTTTCCAGATGCTATGTTACCAGGAGAACACCTGCCTCTCCAACCTCATCAGTTCTCAGGAAAATGAAAATGAATTCTACAAACCTACCACACCAGCTAAGATTTAAAAGATGGAAAATACTAGGTGCTGGGAATTCTAAACACCGCTAGTGGGGGAAAAAATGGGTACAATGACTTTGAAAAAGTGGTTAGCAGTATCTACTACAGCATATTCTATGACTCAGCAATCCTCCTAGCTATAGCCATAACAGGTATGCACACATATACTCAAAAAAATGCATGTAATAACAGAACGTTCATAGCAGCACTATGTGTAATAGACAAAATGCCCAAGAAGCTCAATGCCTGCAAACAATAGAGTGGATAAATTGTGGTGCATTCACACAATGAAACACCACACAGCAAAGGAAATGAGCCATATACTGGAGTAGTTTGTTCCTTCTCATTGCTGTTCACCGTTCAGATAGGATGCAGGACTTGACTCAGGAAGCGAGACTCAACTCTGGAGGTGTGGGGCTCAGATATCCGACTAAATTGAGGACAAGCTAAAACAGGGACTGGGCAGAAGTAGCTTTACGGAAGATAGCCCACCAGTGTGCCATGTCAATTTACTATTGCCATGGCAACACCTGGAAGTTACCACCCCTTTCCATGGCAACGACCCAATGACCCGGAGGGTACTATCCTTCTTCTAGAAATTTCTATATAATTTGTCCCTTAATTTGCATGTAATTAAAAGTGAGTATAAATATGATTGCAAACTTGCTCTGAGCTGCTACTCACAACACACTGCCTTTGGGTAGCCCGGCACTGCAGGAGCAGTCACGGAGCTGTAACACTGCCACCTCAATAAAGCTGTTTTCTTCCACCACTGGCTCTTAAATTCTTTCCTGAGCAAAGCCAAGGACCTTCCTGGACTAAGCTACCATGAGATAAATAAATGTTACAAAGATGCTGAGTGAAAGGAGCCAGACATGAAAGAGCACATTGTACACAGTTCCACTTACATAAAGTTCAAACCAGGATAGAAGTCAGGATTGCGGTTACCTTAGGCTAGAGGTAACGATGGGAAAGAGGCAGAAGGGGAGCTTCTGTGCTATTTCTTGATCTGAATGCTGGTCACAGCAGAGGGCTAACTTTGGAAAATCAGCTGTGCATGGATGACTTGTCATCTTTCTATGCATATAACATACGTCAATAAGTTTTTTTTTTTTTTTTTTTTTTTGAGATGGACTCTCGCTCTGTCACCCAGGCTGGAGTGCAGTGGCACAATCTCGGCTCACTGCAACCTTCGCCTCCCAAGTTCAAGTGATTCTCCTGCCTCAGCCTCCTGAGTAGCTGGGATTGCAAGCATGTACCACCACACCCAGCTAATTTTTGTATCTGTAGTAGAGACAGAGTTTCATCATGTTGTACAGGCTAGTCTCAAACTCCTGACCTCGTGATCCGCCCGCCTCGGCCTGCCAAAGTGCTGGGATTACAGGCATGAGCCACCATGCCCAGTCTGTCAATAAGTATTTTTGAGGAGGACAAGTCACCCCTAGGTAAATGGATCTAGAATGATCTCCAATATGATACACCATTAAATTAAAAAGCAAGGGCCGAAGTATGTACAGGAGTGTAGTCATGTGCTGGCTTCCCAACCTTCCCCAGCTCCCTCCTCAGGTCTCTGTACCCCTGCTGTGGAGACTGCTGGCTACAAACAGCCATAGCTACTCCTTCTCCAAGAACTTGGAACCAGAGCCACCTGATCCAAGAGAGTCTTTCTGAATCCCTATCTCACTCCAGGCAGCCACTAACAGCCAGTGACTGATTGATAGGGCTGTACAAAAAGCCGGCCTCTTTACCTTGAGATGAGGCAACTCTGTGGTACAAGCTGTACTCCAAAGCCTTCCCGTGGGACAAGGCCAAACTGGGTCTCAGCCAAGACTGCACTCATGTTTGGCTTTGCTCTACTGCCCCATCTGTCTTCCTCGTCTCCAGAGAGCATTCCCTCAATAAATAGCTTTCACAAAGATCTCCATCTCAGGCTTTGTTCCCAGAGAACCCAACCTAAACCGGTTGTTATCAGAAGTTGTCTATGGATGGAATTTTGGGGGTGGATCATCCACCAGCCAGATGGCAATGAAGACCCATCACTGAGGTGGGTGGAACATGGATGTTCCCCAGCATGCTGTCGACATTCCCCTGCAGTGAAGGGGAATAGGAGACACGGGGCTGTATAACATCCAGGCTGGTTTCATGTCTGGTACAGGAGGTATGGGAGAAACAGGTACAGTAAGGACTGTGAAATTGGGTGAGTGTTATTAAGAGGATTCGTTCTTTGAAAACGGAAAATGAGTTTCAGGTATAGCAATCAAAAATGTAAAGCCAACTATGAGGCTGGATGTGGTGGCTCATGTCTGTAATCCCAGAAATTTGGAAGGCTGAGGAGGGAAGATCACTTGAGGCCAGGAGGTCAAGACCACCCTGGGCAACACAGCGAGATCCCATCTTTATAAGAAAAACTAAAAATAAATAAATAAAGCCAGCTATAACAGTAAGCTTCCTTTGGCAAATTTTTTTATTAGTTTGTTTGAAACAGGGTCTCAATAGGGCACCCAGGCTTGGAGTGCAGTGTTGTGAACATAGTTCACTGCAGCCTCAAACTCCTGTCTGAAGCCATCCTCCCACCTCAGCCTCCCGAGTGCTGGGATTACAGATGTGCCACCATGCCAGGCTACTTTGGCAGCATTTAAAGACAATCATCTCCTGCAGGCACAAGACCTAATTTTAAGAGCAGCAGAACCAAAAAGAAGGATGAACTCTCAGCCTATACTAGTCTACTGTGCCAGATTCAGGTCCTGGCAGGGAAGGAGTGAACTCTAAGACTTGAGATGGGTATATTACTCAACTCTAAGACTTGAGTCTGTATACATTTACTTGAGGAACATGAACTCCAGATTCCCTAGGCTTGCAAATAGCCCACTCCCTCTCCCTGCAAGATGGGAGGAACCTGCTCCTCCACCTCGCATGATTACACAGAGGTCTCAAATGAAGCGAGTACCTTACAAGACAATGCTTGCCCTACAGAGAACCTGCCTCCCCCTTCCCTCCTGACCACCCAACCATAATTAGGGCCATTATCTGAGTATCACTCAACTGGGGACTGCTGCACCTGCAAAGAGAGGACGAGGCTTATCATGATAGAGGTGCTTGAGACCCAGCCACAAAGGCACTAGCAGGACCTGGAGGATGCATGGGAGGGGTTCCTGAGGGTGTTGGAATAGAAAGTTGGATGAGGGAGAGCCTGTTGATATGGGGACATTCTCTTATGACACAGAATAAACACCTTGGCAAGAGCCCTGGGTCAATATGTGCTGGGGGAGAGGAGTTGTTGGGAGCTTAGAAAAGTGATGGACCACACTAAATGATTCCAGAACTGCCACAGAAGTCTTTAGAGGAAAAGTTCAAAAGGCTTAGTGCCTACTCCACGAGGATGGGTCTGCCACATAAAGTGGGAAAATCCACTAGCTGGCTGTGTCCTTCGGGAGGAGCCTGAACATACTCTAATTACCACACCCTAGATTCTTCCCCCACATTGGTTACCGGTATAGGTTCTGCCATATGCATCAGTGTCCTCTTCAATTCTTACTGCAGCCTGAGGTCAGATCTCCATCAAATTTCATTTGGACAACTGGTTACCCTGCATCCATCTCATGACTCTAATCTACCTTCTACACTTCATCTGAGTGATCTTTCAAAATGCATCTTCTGTGAGCCTCAATTTAAATCCCATTAGTTGTTCCCCACACTAACAGGACCAAAGTCCGAAGCTCACAGGAAGGCACACCAGACCCCTTTCCAGGCCTGCTGGCTTCTCAGCCTTATCTCTTGTGGAGTTCCTCCCACCCTCTGGATGCTATGTCTGCTTTGCTGAATCATCTGGAGTACATGGACCACTTGTTGGTTATGGGCCCTCCTCCAACATACGCATGTTTCCTAGCTATACAACTCCTTCAGGCGGGAATTGTATTTTATCGGTACCTCTAGTATCTAACATCAGCCTAGAGGACAATGGGTATTCAACAGAATGTAAATGATTGAGGGAATGAATGAGTGAGCCAGTCAGTCAATGATTTGTGTAATAGAGAGGGGAAAGAAGATCAAAGCTGGCAACCTGTAATGATTATTAAAGAAAACTATCTTCTCAACTAGTAGAGACCAGATTAAAACATGAACAAAGAAGAAACTATTCCTTCCTCTACTTTCTCTTCCTCCTTCTCCCAGTGCACTTAGATTCTAAATTGGTTTTGAAATTGTTACCTAGAAAAGGTAATCTGCTAGGTTTACACCTACTAAAAACTCACATCCTGTTCTTCACTTATCTTCAGCAAAGTTTCTTCCCCCACAGAATTTTTTTCCCCTCCTCTCATAAGTTCAGTTTACATTGCAATCCCCCCATCTTTTTTTTTTTTTTTTTTTTTTTGAGACAGGGTCTTGCTATGTTGCCCAGAATGGAGTGCAATGGCTTATTCACAGGTACAATCATAGCTCACTGCAGCCTCCCACTCCTAGGCTCAAGTGGTCCTCTTGCCTCAGCAACTTGAGTAGCTGGGACTAAAGGTCAACACCACCAGGCCTGGCTGCAACCCTTTTCTGTAGCTCTAATCCACAAAACTTTACCCTGAAATCTACATGCCAGACAGACAAAACCATGATCACCAACTTACATCTCAAAGTATTGCAGTAGATATAACATGTAATGCCCTACTTCACTAACCTCAGCCAAGGCAGCATCTTTAGCTAAAGAAAGGATCAAACCTACATGGAGAATTACATCTCAAGGAAGCCATTTTTTAAAAAAGAATACAGAAGAGATCAGGGTCAGATGCACAGAGGACAGCTAAGGGAAGGTGCTGGCCATGTTCCGTATCTTCATCTGGGTAGTAGTTATGAGGGCGTTGCTTCATAATTCTTTAAACTATAGATATATGGTCTATACACTTATGTTAACAATAAAAAAGCAAAAAGAAAAATAACACTGGAAAGTAAATTAAAAGCAGCTGTTTTTAAAATATATATATATATAGGCCAGGCATGCTGGCTCACTCCGGTAATCCCAGCACTTTGGGAGGCGGAGGCGGGAGGATCCCTTGACATCAATAGTTCAAGACCAGCCTGGCCAACATGGTGAAACCCTATACAAAAAATTAGCCAGGTGTGGTGGCACATGCTTGTAGTTCCAGCTACTCAGGAGGCTGAGGCAGGAGAATCACTTGAACCTGGAAGGCAGAGGTTGCGGTGGGCCACAACTGCACCATTGCAATACAGTCTGGGTGACAGAGTGAGATTTCATCTCAATAAATACATAAATAAATAAATACACACACACATTCATCTCAATAAATAAATATATACACACACATTCATCTCAATAAATAAATAAATACACACATATATTTATATGTGTGTATATATATATATTTATATTCATATATATATTTTTACATTGAGACAGGGTCTCACTCCGTTGCCCAGGCTGGAGTGCAGTGGCTTGATCACAGCTCACTATGGCCTCAATCTCCCATACTCAAGTGATCCTTCCACTTCAACCTCCTGAGTAGCTGGGACTACAGGCATGTTCCATCATACCCAGCTAATTTCCTGTATTTTTTGTAGAGAGGGTCTCACTATGTTGCCCAGGCTGGTCTTGAACTCCTGGATTCAAGTGATCCTCCTGCCTTGGCCTCTCAAAGTGCTGGGATTATAGATGTGAGCCACTGTGCCTAGCCAAAAGCAGCTGTTTTTGTATTCAAAAAAGAAAGTTAAAAAAACAAAAACAGCTGTTAGGAACAGCCATATCAATATTAATAGGTACAAACACTGATTCAACTTCTCTGGAAGTACCCCTTCTTATTATCACTGGCGATCTCAGTGTGAAGTGTGACTGTATTTGGTGACACAGCTCATTGGCCTCCATGCCATTGCCACCTGCTCATGCTACTATTTGGATCCCTGTCCCTCTGATGATCCATCTACCACAGAAATCCACCTCTCTAAAACGGAGGTCTCAGGGCAGGAAACTCCTGTAACAGAAGCCCCCATAAAAATCCCCTTTATAGGGCCATGTAGCAAATGCGTGGACCTATTAATAGCTTTCCAAAGTTCTCTTTCTTATGCTACTTATTTTCCAAAGGTATAGTTAACTGTATACATACTGGTAGGCCTCATATTTTATGCTCTAATATACCTAAAAAAACCCAACCCTATACTATTCTCCGTAAAAGTAACCAGTTTTTTTCATGCTGTCTCTGGAATCATGAGAGAGTTTAAACTAACTCTTGAATAAAATCTACAATCTGGTTACGCTTTCTTGGCATTTGGAAATATGACTATGATGTTACGTACACACAGCAAAATAGTCTTTGTTTGTGTATTCGGTATCCATTCATTAAGTGACCGGGTGCTACTTTCCCTAGAAGGAGGCATTTGAAATAATTTCCTCATCTTTATTAAGGATAAAAAGTAATATAAATGGAATAAAGTTTTTTTTTGTAAGAACATAAAAACAAGTTACATTTCAAAATTGAACCGACAACAAGCCTACATAATTTCCTAAAACTAGGCATTTCTTCCCTAGCCCAATACTGGTATGCATGTATGCCTTAAAAATTGCACATAACACCCTTGTTCACAGCAGCTTTGTTCACAATAGCCAAAAGGCAGGAGCAACCCAAGTGCCTGTCTACTGGTGGATGAATGGATACATAGTGTATCTATATAATGGAATATTATTCAGCCTTAAAAAGGAAATTCTGACACATGTTACAACATGGATGAATCAAGGACATACTAAGTGAAGTAAGCCAGTCAAAAAAGAACAAATATTCTATGATTCAACTCATATGAGGTACCTAGAGTAGACAAATTCATAGAGACAGGAAACAGAATGGTGGCCGCCAGGGGCTGGTGGGGAGAGGGAAGTGGGAAGGCAATGCCCAGTGGGGACAGAGTTTCAGTTTTGAGAGATGAAAGGCATTCTGGAGACTGTACAACAATCTGTGATGAGCAGAGTGGTCATCCCTGGGAAGAGACTGGAAGTTGGGAGAGTATAAGAATGCCTTAAGTGAAACTCTTTAAAGCCCTAAACCATTTTAAAAGTATGACTATTCATCCCCTATTCGTTTATTGTCAGGTTGCTGAAAAGCAGGCCACATTCATACTGAATCTCATACCATTCTGAATCAAATGTTTCTAAAGGTGAATCACTGCATGTTGGCACCAAGAGGACCGAGCTCCCTGGCTCTGCTCTTCCCCATGCTTACTCTGGTTTTCCGTCTTTCTCCACATGTCCCCAGACACTTCCTGGCACACAGCCCAACCCCACCGAGCAGACTCTACCTTTCCTGTAGTTCACTAAAATATTAAAACCATTATTTTCTGAACTTCCTTAATTTTCCTACTTCTATATATTCTTCTAAACCTATTTCCTTCCTCCACTCAGAATTATTTCCTTCTCTATTTTTAAAGAAAATTAAAATACTTTTAATTTAAAAATGAAAACATGTTCATTGGAGAAAATTCAACAATATAGAAGAATATGAAGAGCCGGGCACAGTGGTTCACACCTGTAATCCCAGCACTTTGGGAGGCTGAGGCAGGAGGACTGTTTGAGCCCAGGAATTTAAGACCAGCCCTAGCAACACAGTGAGACCCTGGTCTCTACAAATAAAAAAGAAAGAAAGAAAGAAAATTTTAAAATTAGCTGTGCATGTTGTCACATATCTGTAGTCCCAGCTACTAGGAAGGTTGAGGCGGGAGGACTGCTTCAGCCCAGAAGTTTCAGGTTACAGTGAGCTATGATTGCACCACTGCACTACAGCCTGAGCAACAGAACAAGCCTCTTTCTCAAAAAACAAAGAAAGAAAATTTTAAAAAAGAATATGAAGTAAGAAGTAAACACCTGCCCTTCTTGATATATCCCAAGAGTTCAAAATGCACTGTAATTACATGTTTTTATGTAGCTATAAATATATGTACATAAATGCACACACGTACATACATTGTCATTTTTACCCAAAATGAAATCAGACTCTACATTATATACTGCAACTTGCTTTATTCTGTAAGTGATGTGCTTGTGGACATACTGTCAGTCACCTCAATGGACACAGATCCACCTCAGTTTTGGCTGAATAACGGTTCTTTTTTTTTTTATCTGGTTTAGCACCATTTTTTTGTTTTTTTTTTTTACTTTTTTTTTTGTTGTTGTTGTTGCTGAATAACAGTTCGTGGCATAGGCACATTATAATTTATTTAACCATTCCACTATAATGGACATTAGGTATTTTCTAATTTTGTACTACTCCAAGTAATGCTACAATATACACTGTAAATAGAAATCATTTCATACACTTCAAAATATTTCTGTAGGACAGATTCAGAAAGTGAAACAGCTGGGCCAAAGGGTATGCACAGCTAAAAAATTAATCAATATTGCCAAGCTAAAGGCCAAAAACAATTGTAGTACAATTATAAAGGAAGGAAGACAGAAAGAATATAGCATGCAAAAGGCAAATAACCCAATCTCAGTTTCTCTCTCAATCTCTCTCTCTCTCTCTCTTCTCTCTCCCTCTCTCTCACACACACACACACACACACACACACACACGCGCAGGAGAAAGACGCCCATTCCCACCCTGTGGGACAGTAAGTGCCAGGGTCCTTGTTCTGTGACCTACTAGTTAGTCCAAGTCCAGGGCACAAACAAATCTCCAAACATAACATGTGCACAGCATCTGGGGTAAGTGGTGGCCTCTCACAGAGGCTGTCCCTTAAAGTGTCCTTTGCCTCAATTCACACTGCCTACAGTTCTCTAATCTGCACTGTATTTATTTTATTTTATTGTTTTTTAGACACATTTTATTTTAGTCTGATCACACATGGTCCAAGAACACACAAGTCATAAATCAAATGTAATCAGATGTTAAGGATTGGTCTTCAAAGATTACAGCAATGATGTCACACTTGCCTATGAGCTCTCTGACATAAAATCACGTCCACACCTCAGTGGCCACCACACCATTCAGCAAAGCTTCCTTAACTATGAGCTGTTAGAGAATTACTATTTTTTTCAGGCTCTGAATAGTTCTAGGGCTCTCAGCAGGGGTTGGAGGAAGCGGCTCAGCCTTGGCATAGTACCAAATTGTGGTCAATCAAAGCTTCAAATAAGTCACAGCAATGCTCATCAGCCCTGGGGCCTTCTCCGCAAGGTTACAAATTGGTCCATGGTTCTAGGGTAGAAAGTCTGCACCATGTTTATTTGCAATGCTGTTAATCCTGTTCAGGTATTTCATATCTTTTTTCTTAAAATAAATTACTTCCTAACTGGTCTTCTTGTTCTTGTTTTTCGAATTCATTACCTACACTGTGAATTAATTTATAGAATTAACTTTCTAAAATGAAAATTAGTTGGAATAGTATCTTTTTTTGAGACAGAGAGAGAGCGTCTCGTCCTATTCCCCAGGCTGGAGTGCAGTGGCATGATCTCGGCTTGCTGCAAACTCCGCCTCCTGGGTTCAAGCAATTCTCGTGCCTCAGCCTCCCAAGTAGCTGGGATTACAGGCATGAATCACCATGCCCGGCTAATTTTTGTATTTGTAGTAAAGACAGGTTTTCATCATGTTGGCCAGGCTGGTCTCAAACTCCTGGCCTCAAACAATCTACCTGCCTCAGCCTCTCAAAGTGCTGGGACTACAAGCGTTAGCCACCATCATTTTTTGAGTCCTTAAACTATTCCTGAAAAGTAGATATTTTTATAGATGGGGAAACTCAGGCTCATTGATTGGCTAGCACCTTAACCAACACGACAAAGTTAGTCAGTGGCAAAGTCATTCATGACTATGACCTTCTCTACTGCATAAAAAGAAGAGTTAAAAATTATTTTTCTTTTTTTGAGATGGAGTCTCGCTCTGTCACCCAGGCTGGAGTGCAACAGTGTGATCTGGGCTCAATGCAACCCCCACCTCCAATTCTCCTGCCTCAGCCTCCCAAGTAGTTGGGATTACTGGCACCCCCCATCACACCAGGCTAGTTTTTGTAGAGATGGGGTTTCACCATGTTGGCCAGGCTGGTCTTGAACTCCTGACCTCAGGTGACCTGCCCGCCTTGGCCTCCCAAAGTGCTGGGATTATAGGTGTAAGCCACCACACCCAGCCTATAAAAACTTAATATTCATGGCTCTTCAGTTATGAACCCAATTTGCCTTTCCAGTCTCAACCGCAACCAGCATCCCTCACAGTCCAATCCTTACCGACCACTCACCACTCTAGGCACCCAAAGCACACTTTAGCATCTTCATGCTTCCTCGTGTTGCTTATTAATTAATCCTGCCTCAGACACCTCTCCTCTCTCTCCTACCTAGGAAATCCTGCTTATCCCTCCAGGCTAAAGGAGTCACCTCCAAGAAGCCCCTGCCCTGGATAGAGCGCATCCCCACTGCTCTGTGCTCCAGGGCACTCTGGTCCTCTCTTGTAGAACCTACCATAGTCCCTTGCAGGGTGGGCACATCAGCTGTCCCACTCTGCAGCGAGCCTCTTCAGGTCAGGGGTCATGTCTTTTCATATCTGCATTCCTAGTTCTCAGCACAGTTTCTGACTCATAAATATTTGTTGAATGAATGAATGGCACTGGGACTAACAGAATAATGTTCTCTTTTTTGCCACAAAGCTCTATATGTGCAAAACTCTATGTCACAAATGGATATACTGTCAAGTTCCTTTGAATAACTTGCTCTTCCTGACACATGTAATAAAAGGGTTCAATTTACAGAAACTAAATTTGAGTACAACTTTTGATATATCTGTACTAGAAAAAGACGAAATGTACACTCTGTATATATCTTATTTCTTTTCTTTCTTTTTTTTTTTTTTGAGACTGAGTTGCACTCTGTCACCCAGGCTGGAGTACAGTGGTGTGATCTTGGCTCACTGCAACCTCCACATCCTGGGTTCAAGCAATTCTCCCGCCTCAGCCTTCCGAGTAGCTGGGATTACAGGTGCCCGTCACCATGTAATAGACTAATTTTTGTATTTTTAGTAGAGATGGGGTTTCATCATGTTGGCCAGGCTGGTCTTGAACTCCTGACCTCAAGTAATCCGCCCGCCTCGGCCTCCCAAAGTGCTGGGATTACAGGTGTGAGCCACCACGCCTGGTCTCTTCTTTCTTTTTCTTTTTGTTTTTTTTTTTGAGACAGGGTCTTGCTCTGTTGCTTAGGCTAGAGTGCAGTGGCACAATCATGGCTCTCACTGCAGCTTTCACCTCTTGGGCGCAAGCAGTCCTCTAGCCTCAGCCACCAAAACAGCTAGGAATACAGGTGTGTACCACCACCCTAAACTAATTTTTTTTTTTTTTTTTTTAGAGTCAGTGTTTTGCTATGTTGCCCAGGCTGGTCTCAAACTCCTGGCCTCAAGTGATCCTTCTGCTTCAGCCTCCCAAAGGGCTGGGAATAGGCAAGCCACCATGCCTGGCACATTTTAGTTTTTAAAATTATGCCAGCAGCCAGGCATGGTGGCTTATGCCTGTAATACCAACACTTTGGAGGCCAAGGCGGGCGGATCATGAGGTCAACAGATTGAGACCATCCTGGCCAACATGATGAAACCTTGTCTCTACTAAAAATACAAAAATTAGCTGGACGTGGTGGTGCAGGCCTGTAGTCCCAGCTACTCGGGAGGATGAGTCGGAAGAATTGCTTGACCCCAAGAGACAGAGGTTACAGTGAGCTGAAATCGCGCCACTGCACTCCAACCTGGTGACAGAGCGGACTCCATCTCAAAAAAAAAAAAAAAAAAACAATAATGCCAGCTGTGCAGCCCTGGTTTCAGGGAGCACGAGGAAGAAGAAACTGTCGATGGGGCCCAGCTACAGAACACACAAGAGGAAATGGACTATTAGGGGCAAGGCTAAAACTCAACTACTTTCTTTATAAAATGAGAGGAACAGTTTGAACTTCTCTGTCTACAAAAGGCAGGTGGAGGCAGGGCACAGTGGCTCATACCTATAATCCCAGTACTCTAGGAGGCCAAGACAGACAGATTACTTGAGCAAAGGAGTTTGAGACCAGCCTGGGCTATACAGTAAGACACTGTCTCTATAAAAAAATTAAAAAAAAAAAAATAGCCAGGCATAGTGGTGCGTGCTTGTAGTCCCAGCTACTGGAGAATCTGAGGTGGGAGAATCACATGAGCCTAGGAATTCCAGGCTGCAGTGAGCTATAGTTGTGCCACTGTACCGTAGCTTGGGTAACAGGGCAAGACCCTGTCTCAAAAGAATAAAAGGGCAGGTAGGAAGGAGTCAAGGCATTACTTGATACTCTGACAATCCTAATTTCACTAAGCCTCTAAATAACTTAGAGTTTTGGCAGTGCTTATCTCAACAAAACAAGATCCAACTCAATAAAGGAGCAGAAAAGTAACACTAGCTCTTCCACCACATAGGAAGGGAAGAGATGGCCTTTATTTAACATTTTATAATTGATTCACAGACACCTTAGTTCCTCTATATAGGGGACCAGAGCAGAAAGACCTTCAGAAGCCTAGTTTACTACTTAAGATAGTACTTAAAAACCAGTGAAGAGGCTGGGTGCGGTGGCTCATGCCTGTAATCCCAGAACTTTGGGAGGCTGAGGCGGGTGGATTGGCTTCGGTCAGGTGGTCGAGACAAGCCTAGCCAACATGATGAAACCCCATCTCTGCTAAAAATACAAAAAAATTAGCTGGGCATTGCGGCAGGCACCTGTAATCCCAGCTACTAGGGAGGCTGAGGCAGAAGAAGCGCTTAAACCCGGGAGGCTGAAGTTTCAGTAAGCCAAGATCTCGCCATTGCACTCCAGCCTGGGCAAAAACTCCATCTCAAAAACAAACAAACAAACCAGTGAAGATCCCTCTACTTAGAACGATAAACAGCTGTAGAAATAACCCACTGGAAAGGTAGCAAGTATAGCTAACGTTGCTGCATGCTGCTTTTTGTCCAGCAATTCCAAGGCATCTTCCAAGCATTACATTCTTCTAAAGTCAGAACTGTCTCCATGTTACAAGTAGGTAATTTGAGAGCCTGAGTGATACATTTGCCAAGGTTACAAAGAGTTTAATGGTAAGATATAAATAAAACTTGAAATCTAGATTCCAACTCTCTTCCACTATCTGTATACACACACACACACACACACACACACACACACACTCTCTCTCTCTCTCTCTCTCTCTCTCTATCTCGCTCTAGTTTCTTTAAATCTGACCCTTAAGACTTGATAATAAATTTGGCTTTGGGCCGGGCTTGGTGGCTCACTCCTGTAATCCCGACACTTTGGAATGCCGAGGCAGGGAGACTGCTTGACACCAGGAGATTGAGATCAGTCTGGGCAATAAACCAAGACCCCGTCTCTACAAAAAAAATTTAAAAATTGGACCAGTGTAGTAGCATGCACCTGCAGTCCCAGCTACTCAGGACACTGAGGCAAGCAGATCATTTGAACCCAAGAGTTTGAGGCTTCGGTGAGGTATGATCACGCCACTGCACTACCGCCTGGGTGACAGAATGAGACCCTAGCTCTAGGGGAAAAAAAATTTGGCTTTGATGGATTATCCTAAGAGGTAGATCTGTGGTGTGAAGCTCAAATGATACACTTTTTAGTCTGCTCTTTTAGAAATGACAGGAAATTCCAGAAGCCAGGAAGTCTATGGCATTTATACCTTAATATAACAATTAATTTTAGTGTATTTCACTGCCCACATTCATTCTCTCTGCAAAGAGGAGCCGCTCTTGCTGCATGCTGCTGGATGGCTTTAAAAGGCTGTTCTCTTTCTCACTCCTCTGTAACCTAACAGTCAGGTGCTGACACCCCAAGATATTTTGCTAGAGAGAGGAAGTCAGCTGTTTAGAACTCAAGCTACATGTCGATCTTCAATCTCTGGGCCTTCCCTAAACAAGCCTGTTGTGCAGTAATGGCAAAACCCAGAGGTCAGCTCAGCAGATGGAATTACACATGGAATACAAACTCTGACGAGGCGCTCCAAGAGAACATGTCACTGCCACTCGTTCTACTTTTATTTATTTATTGAGACAGGTTCTTGCTCTGTTGCTGAGGCTGCAGTGATCATAGCTTATTGAAGCCTTGGCCTCCTGGGCTCAAGCGATCCTCCCACCTCAGCCTCCTGAGTAACTGGGACTAGAGGCATGCATCACCATGCCTGGCTATTTTTCTTTTATTCTATATTTTGTAGAGATGAGGGTCTTGCTATGTTGCCCAGGCTGGTCTTCAACTTTTAGGCTCAAGAGATCCACCGGCCTCGGCCTCCTGAGCAGCTGGGACTATAGGCGTGAGCCACTGCACTGGCCTCATTCCACTTTTAGATATCTATCAATATTTCAGAAATTGCACTTGAAGACCTACACAGTGGACTCACAAACAGGATGTGGGCAGAGTTCCTGAGTACACCTGACCTGACTAGCAAAAATGGCAGTGGCTCAGGCTCTGGAGCCAGACTGCCGGGTTCCAATCCTGATCCCTTACAGGCTGTGCAGCCTTTATTTAAACTCTCTGTGCCTCATGTTCGTCACCTGTCAGATGAAGGCCTTCCTCATTATGATGTGAGGACAAAATGAGATAACACAGATGAAAAGCTTAGAACAATCAGCCCTGGCAAAAATTAGGTGTTCAAATGTTAGCCATTATTATTATTATCAAATAACCTGTGGGGGAAAAGAAAGAGAAACATGCTGCATTTATTCTCTATACTACATTTCTATGTAGCTATATAAAGTTCTCTGATTTGCTTTCCTAATATAAAACTGTCTTTTATTTTTTTAGACTTTAAAAAATTTCACTCCTTATAAAACCATAAATTGTGTCTTTTTAAGACATTCGCTGGGCATGGTGGCTCACACCTGTAACCCCAACACTTTGGGAGGCCGAGGTGGGTGGATCACCTGAGATCAGGAGTTCAAGACCAGCCTGGCCAAGATGGTGAAACCCCATCTCACTTGATCTTAGCCAAAAGGCCGAGAGCGATGCGAAACCCCATCGCTACTAAAAAAAATACAAAAATAGCTGGGCGTGGTGGCAGGCACCTGTAATCCCAGCTACTCAGGAGGCTGAGACAGGAGAATCACTTGAGCCTGGGAGACTGAGGTTGCAGTGAGCTGAGATCACGCCGCTACACTCCAGCCTGGGCAACAGAGTGAGACTCTGTCTCAAAAAAAAAAAAAAAAAAAAAAAAAAATTTCATTTGCTCTGTGCAACATTAAGCATATTTGATTACTACATAATAGCAACAACCATCACTCCAACGTTGATGTTCCATTTTTAAAAAATGGCATTTATTTGTTGATTGATTAAGATGGAGGAGTCTTGCTATGTTGCTCAAACTGCACTCGAACTCTCCTGGGCTCAGGTGATACCTCCCATCTCAGCTTCAGCCTCCACTGTGCCCAGCTTGATCTTCTTTGGAAAAAAGCCTCAACTTTGGCCAGGCACAGTGTCTCACGCCTGTAATCCCAGCACTTTGGGAAGCTGAGGTGGGTGGATCACGAGGTCAGGAGATGGAGACCATCCTGGCCAACATGGTGAAACCCTGTCTCTACTAAAAATACAAAAATTAGCCAAGTGTGGTGGTGCGTGCCTGTAATCCCAGCTACTCAGGAGGCTGAGGCAGAAGAATCGCTTTAACCCGGGAGGCAAAGGTTGCAGTGAGCTGAGATCGCACCATTGCACTCCAGCCTGGGCAACAGAGTGAGACTCCATCTAAAAAAAAAAAAAAAAGGCTCAACTTTAAGGTCAAGGCTGCTACGTAGCATTTCACAAAGCGATCAGTTATTCATAGGTTGCTACAGGCAAACTTGGGAAAAGTTTGCCAGCCAGCATAAACTTCAAGCTGAACCTAAAGCAACATTTACTTCAAGCTTGTCCAACCTGCGGCCTCAGGGTAGATGGCTTTTAATGTGCCCCAACACAAATTCGTAAAATTTCTTAAAACATTGTAAGATTTTTTTGGAGTTTTTTTTTTGTTTTGTTTTTAGCTCATCAGCTATCATGACTGCTAATGTATTTTGTGTGTGGCCCAATGTGACAATTCTCCTTCCAATGTGGCCCAGGGAACCCAAAAGATTGGACATCCCTGATTTACTTATTTTTATATCATCTTTATGGACTGAAAAGGCTGAAAATTGTTTAAAATATATAAACTATTTTTACACCAGATCAAAGGAAAAAAGACAGAAACAGATGCAAACATCAAGTCCGTGCTATTAATAGAAGAAATGGCTATTTTTGAAGTACAAGCTGACTCTCTGGTGAGTGAGCAAATATTTTTATCGGCTCTACTGGAAAAAAAAGAAATATCTCTCTATTCTAATTACCAAGGCAGTAGTAACAAAATCAAAGCATAGACATTTGATAAGTATTAGTTGGCATAATGTAATTTGAAGCAGACAAAATTTGGTATTTTGAAAAGCGTATTACTGGACTAAAAATTAGCAGAGGGATCACTCCAGGCAGAAAGGAAGAGAACAGTGAAAACCAACAAAACAATTATTTTTATGTTAAAGCTCAAGACAGAAGACCATCATCAGATCAATCTTCCTAGAAAAGCCGTTTCTCCAGGTCACTCACCTACCTAAAAATCTTAAATATTCCTCATAGTCTACAGGAGAGAGTAAACAACCTATCAAGGTAACAGAGCCGCCAACTACCTTTCTATGTTTTTTTTGAAACAGAGTCTTACTCTATCCCTTAGGCTGGAGTGCAGTAGGGAAACCTTGGCTCACTGCAACCTCCATCTCCTGGTTTCAAGCGATTTTCCCACCTCAGCCTCTGCAGTAGCTGGGATTACAGGCAGGTGCCACCACGACCAGCTAATTTTTGTGTTTTCAGCAGAGATGAGGTTAGGGCCAGGCTGGTGTCGAACTCCCAACCTCGGGCCTCCCAAAGTGTTGGGATTACAGGAGTGAGCCACCACACCCGGCCTACCTTCCAACTGGGCCGGACTGGTTTCCTTATTTGCTGCAGGCAAGAACAAACCACGCTCATTTCAGCTCTGTATCCACAGCGCCTATCTCGGTACCTGACACACAGTAGTTGCTCAGTAAATGTTTGTTTATTCAACAACTTGAATGCTCTGAGGCTGTGCTCTCGGTGCTGCACTCCTGGAAAGGCCTCATCCAACCCACCATTCTTCGAAGGCCAGCTCAACTCCCTGCACTCTTCCCAGCATAACACTGAAGCAACCTGCCCTTGCCATTGCCTTCTCCCACTCTCGATTCCCACCAAATTCAATCACTTCTGATCTTTATTGTTATTTAAACATTTCCTGTTTCTGTGTTTTGTCTGCTCCACCAAACTGGGAGTTTCTTAAGGAAGGCAGAATTTTCAAGGCAGTGAGGAGCACTGGAAAGATTATTGATCTGTGACCAGGCAAACCTAGTTATGTGACTTGGAGAAAAATGTATATAAAACCCTTCGAACAATGCTTAGAACATACAGTGCACTTCATAAATGCTGGCTACTATCATTATTCATCTCTCAAAACACCTCAGTTCTCTCACTCATAAAATGGAGTGATAAGTTTTACGTCAAGTGGTCTTCATATGGAACAGGAGTCTCTAGGACCTTCCTAACACACAGGAGGCACTCAATAGCCACCTGGCAGTTATTATTATAAAGACTCCTGCTGGGTGCAGAGAAGGTGCTTAATAGAAGTTTACGGGATGAGCTGAAGCAACAAGTGAGAAAAATGTATTCTCATATCAATTCATATATCATCAGAAACACTTTCAGTCATTCAACAAACATTTATTAAGGGTTTATCATTGTGTGCCAGGCTTTGTTCTAGGTTTGGGATAATACGGTAAAAACAGTCCTTGTCTTATGAAACTTACATTCTAAAGGGGGAGGCAAACAATAAGCAGAGAAAGACAAATCAGTAAAAGTTTGGTGTTAAGTGCTATGAAGAAGAAGGAAAAAAGATAAGCCCTTGGAAAAGGGCTGCCTGAAGATGTGGCATTTAGGCAGAGATCTGGATCCTCAAGAAAGCTTGATTTTGTGAGACTCATCCTCACCCTCACAAGACTCCAGGAGTTCTTTCACTCCTCTAGCACCAAGGGACCCTGTACAACCAAGCAGGCTGCAGTTTGACTTCTAGTGCCTCTCTCTCAACACAGACCAAGCTACAAACTGCTGAATGAGCAAATGCAAACTTATTTTTTGTTATACTTTTTGAATTGGCAACTTAAGCTCCAAGAGGGAGTAAACTGAATACAGCCATACCGCAACTGGTCTGTTCCCCAGAAAGTTCAGATCACTGTTCTCGCCAAACAGGTAACCTTCAGGATGAGTTGAGTCAAACTTCTCACCTCCCATAATGAAGTGGCTGGCAAAATAGCTTCCTAGAGAGAAACAAACAGAAGAAAAATCAAACAACCAGAAAACAGTCAAACTATATGTAGTAAAAAAGCTGATTTTTAAAAATGTTAAGCCTTTGGGCTGTGTGTGGTAGCTCACACCTGTAATGTGACTGGGTTCGGAGAGCTTCCAAACAGGGGAATACTTGGAGGTTTCTCAATACTTTGGGAGGCTGAGACAGGCAGATCACCTGAGGTCAGAAGTTTGTGACCAGACTGGCCAACATAGCAAAACCCTGTCTCTACTAAATATGCAAAAATTAGCCGGGTGTGGTGGCATGTGCCTGTAGTCCCAGCTACTCAGGAAGCTGAGGTAGGAGGATCTCTTGAACCTGGGAGATGGAGGTGCAGTGAGCTGAGATCCTGCCACTGCACTCCAGTCTGCTCCACAGAGCAAGACACTGTTTCAAAAAAACAAAAAAGTTAACCCTTTGAATGAGTAATTAGAGCAATGTCTAATCCCAAGAGTGTTTTCTTTTCCTGATTTGGAACAATGGCACAAAATAAGTAAAATCATAGCAGGGAAAACCCAAGATACCAAACACAGAATAGATCACTGTTTTCCTTTTAACATTCTTAATTCAATTCTTCTCATGATCTGTCTAAAATACCTCCAGCCAAAAGACCAAAAGGTCCTACAATGCACATTAATGATCATATATATTTTTTTGTTCCTGATTTTTACCCTTAAATTTGAAGTAGTTATTCCATGTATTGAAGAATCTCAGCTACAGGCATCAGCATATAGATACACTATGATATTATAAAATACATGTTTAATCTTCAACCCATTTCCTGGAATGCAACTCTTAAAATCCTTGGAACATCCAGGCCAGGCATGGTGGCTCACACCTATAATCCCAGCACTTTGGGAGGCTAAGGGGGACAGGTCACTTGGGATCAGGAGTTAGGGACCAGCCTAGCCAATATGGCAAAACCCTGTCTCTACTAAAAATACAAAAATTAGCCAGGTGTGGTGACACACGCCTGTAGCCCCAGGTACTTGGGAGGTTGAGGCAGGAGAATCACTTGAACCTGGGAGGCGGAGGTTGCAGTGAGCCGAGATCACGCCACTACACTCCAGCCTAGGAAACAGAGAAACTCCCATCTCAAAAAAAAAAAAAAAAAAATCCTTGGCATATCCAAAGTGATGTCTTTTTTTTTTTTGAGACAGAGTCTCTCTCTGTTGCCCAGGCTGGAGTGTAGTGGCGTGATCTCGGCTCACTGCAACCTCCACCTCCCGGGTTCAAGTGATTCTCCTGCCTCAGCCTCCCGAGTAGCTCGGATTATAGGCACCCGCTACCATGCCTGGCTAATTTTTGTATCTTTAGTAGAGATGAGGTTTCACCGTGTTGGCCAGGCTGGTCTTGAACTCCTGACCTTGGGTGATCCACCCACCTTGGTGTTCCGAAGTGCTGGGATGACAGGTGTGAGCCACCTCACCAGCCAAAGCGATGTCTTTACATATGCTAATGAATTAACCAATGGCTGGCAGCCCCTAGGTAGCCTCAGGATGGGGGCTGGTCACTGGAAAGAACATGGCAGGATTAGAAGGTTGGGACTTTCAGCCTATCCCCCAACCACCGAGGAAGGGAAGAGGGGCTAAAGTTATCACCAATGTCCAGTGATGTAATCAACCATGCTATGTAATGAAGCTTCTATAAATATCCAAAGGACTGGGTTCAGAGAGCTTCCAAACAGGGGAATACTTGGAGGTTTCTGGAGGGTAGCATGCCCAGAGATGGCACGGAGCTCTGTGCCTCTTCCCACATAATCCTGGCCTATGTTTCTCTCTCTGTATCCTTTGCACTATCCTTGATAATAAACTGGTAAATGTGTTTCCCTAGTTCTGTGAGCCTCTCTAGCAAGTTAATCAAACCCAAGGAGGGGGTTATAGGAACCCTGCTTTCTGGTTGGTTAGCCAGAAGCACAGGTAAAACAACCTGGGGCTTGCGACGGGCATCAGAAGTGAGGGGCAGTCTTGCGGGACTGCACCCTCAACCCGTGGGATCGGACATTATCTTCAGGTAGTTATCAGAACTGAAATGAATTGGAGGACACACAGCTGGTGTCCTCTGCAGAACTGAGTGGTTGCTGGTGGGAAGAATCCCCACACATTTTGCTGACCAGAGGATACAGAAGTTTTCTGTGCTGCTTGTGTTGTGAGTGTACAGGAGAAATTGAGTTTTTTCCTGTATCTGCAGATACATTTCTTTGCCTAGATTTTCATTAGCCAGCTTAAAGCTACACACAGAAATCTTGGTACCCACCTATCACTACTTCTATACCTCTATAATCTTCTATGATGAAGGTTCTTCTTCATCGTAACTTGCTTCAAAACATGATTGTCTCATAGGAAAATATGAATTTAAATAATACACCTATCCCTGGCTTTCCCTACCAATTACCACACAGACTATGGTATAAAATAAGAGGACAATTTAATGCTATGAAAGAATGCTACACACATATCCTCTCCACCTCAAATTTATTAACAGTGCTAATGGCCAGAGCTGCTGGGATGCTGGGACATCAGTCATGGCAGGGCCCCTTTGTCTCTTCTTAATCAGCCAGGAGGCAGAAGTATTTTCAATACAATATAATAATCAAATGAAATTAGCAGTCAGGGCCAAAATTCTCATCAGCCTTATCCAGACAAACCAAGGAACTGTGCCAGGATATGACAGAACTGAGAAGTCACCAAAGGAGGCTTAGGTTATGCTGAAAATTCCATCTGGGAATACATTTTAAATTTGATGATTAAACGAATGCCTCTTACCCCCGAATTTCTATTATCTAATTCACCCATGAAGGTAAACTGTTCAAAGTAAAGAACACATCCCATAATAAACCTTTATCAACACTCTCATATACCCCTTTCTGAAATTAATACAAGGAACTTACTAAATGGCGAAAGGCTTGCTTGTGTATAATAAATACAGTGAGGATATACACAAACTCCCTAAATCAGCTGCAATTTTTGTTGAAGATTTGTAGCAGGTAGGGTGTGATGGGTCTTGTCTGTAATCCCAACACTCTGGATGGCTAAGGCAGGAGGATTGCTTTAGGCCAGGAGTTCAAGACCAGCTTGGGCAACATAGCAAGACCTTGTCTCTACTAAAAATTTTAAAAAAATACAAAATACAAAAATTAGCTGGGCATAGTAGCCTGCCCCTGTAGTCTCACCTACTCAGGAGGCCGAGACAAGAGGGTCACTTCAGTTTGGGAGTTAAAGGTTGCAGAGAGCTATGATAATGCCACTGCATTCCAGCCTGGGTGACAGAGTGAGCCCCTGTCTCAAAAAAATAATAAACAAATAAAGAAAAAAGAAAAGAGTAAAAAAATATTTATAGCAAACTGAAAAAAAAATGAGATTCGGCACTTTGAGCCTGTGGAGAAGCCATAGGAAGGAAGACAGAGAAGAAAATTCTAGCAAAAACTGAACCAAACATTTATTTTTAAAATTTTCTACACGTGGAGCTTTAGTCTAGAGACACCCATTAAACGAAACAATTTGGATAAAGTCACTCCCCCACAAAGTGAGACAACTGTTGAATTAAACAACCAGGAAAACATTATTTAAGAGTAGTAATGCAGCCAAAATCAAAGCAATCACTGAGGAATTCTGGAAAGTCACCCATCAAAACTTAGAGACAAAGGGCAGCCATCTGCAGTGATACAACAGTGGAATTCATCACTTAGGAAAGCTTAATTATCAATTATTTATGTCTAGCACTTGCTAGCCCTATTTTCCAAGTGCATAATTTATGGAGAGGGGAGGTACCTAGTTGCCTTAAGTAGAAGCAGCCATCTCAAATAATTTAAGTCATTTACTGATGAATCTTAGTAAGAGTATATTTTTCTGTACATTAGGGATTATATGTTTATCATACACTAGGTAAAATTGGAAAAGTTAAAGATGTTACACGCAGGGACCACCAGGTTGCTTAAGGAGGGGGTGAACCGGCCCAGGTTGGAAACGGAGCAGGTCAAAACTCCCGTGCTGATCAGTAGTGGGATCGCGCCTGTGAATAGCCACTGCACTCCAGCCTGGGCAACATAGCGAGACCCCGTCTCTTTAAAAAAAAAAAAAAATGTTACATGGACGGATGACTTGCCCAAATCACGAATAAAGAAAGGAGAGAAGAGGGAGAGTTTGACGTCTGGAGTTGTCTAGGTTGACCTCAGGGTGGGACCACTGAGTTTCCAGTACCTGTGAGAGCTCGGGAGAGGGATCTGGGAGCAAAATCCACGGATGATTGGCTTAGAGGTGGCCATGATTGAACCTAGCGAGAGAGAAGCACTAATGATTTGGGGGCTAAAGAGTTAAAGCAGGCAACAGGGTTCTATTAGAAATGCCTTTTTATGCCATAATATTAAAAGAAAATAAACGACCACAAAAGATGTGTAGAGCTAATTGTAGTTTTGCCTTGCATTAAAATCAAAAATAGTCTGGGCATGGTGGCTCACACCTGTAATCCTAGCACTTTGGGAGGCCAAGGTGGAAGGATCACTTGAGCCCAGGAGCTCAAGACCAGCCTAGGCAACATGGTGAGGCTCTGTCTCTGTATATTAAAAAAAAAAGAAAAGATACGATGGTATATTCAGTCAGTAGAGTCTTATGAAGTCATTCAAAGTGGTGTTGTAAATCTGTATCTACTGACATTAAAAATGTTCACAATATATTACAATTAGGCCCTCATCTCTACAAAAAATTTAAAAAATTGCTGGGTACTATAGCACAAGCCTGTGGTCCCAGCTACTCAGGAAGCTCAGGTGGGAGGATCACTTGAGCCCAAGAGGTCAGGCCTGCGGTGAGCCATGATTGTGCCACTACATTTCAGCCTGGGTAAAAGAGCAAGACCCTGTCTCAAAAAACAAAAACAAAAACAAAAAACCCACAAAAGCTGTATAAGCTGTATACTTATAACTGCAAATGATTTTCTCAAAATTACATAGTTGGTGGCCAGGCATGGTGGCTCACCCCCTGCAATCCCAGCACTTTGGGAGGCTAAGGCAGGCGGATCACCTGAGGTCGGGAGTTCAAGACCAGCCTGGCCAACATGGAGAAACCCCATCTCTATTAAAAATGCAAAATTAGCCAGGTGTGGTGGTATATGCCTATAATTCCAGTTACTTGGGAAGCTGACGTAGGAGAATCGCTTGAACCCTGGAGGCGGAGGTTGTGATGAGCCAAGATTGTGCCATTGCACTCCAGCCTGGGCAACAAGAGCAAAACTCTGTCTCAAAAAAAAAAAAAAAAAAAAAAATTAAAAAGTTAGGGAGGCATGGTGGCATGTGCTTGTGATCCTAGATACTTGGGAAGCTAAAGAGGGAGGATTGCTGGAGGTCAAGGCTGCAGTGAGCTATGATCACACCACTGGACTCCAGCCTGGGTAAAGAGTGAGACTCTGTCTCAAAAAAGGAAAAACAGGCCAGGCATGGTGGCTCATGCCTGTAATCCTAGCACTTTGGGAAGCCAAGGTGGGTGGATCAACTGAGGTCAGGAGTTTGAGACCAGCCTGGCCACCATGGTGAAACCCCGTCTCTACTAAAAATACAAAAATTAGCCGGAGTGGTGCTTATAGTCCCAGCTACTCGAGAGGCTAAGGCAGGAGAATCGCTTGAACCCCGGGAAGAGGAGGCTGCACTGAGCCAAGACTGCACCACGGCATTCCAGCCTGTGTGACAGAGCAAGACTCCATTTCAAAAACAAAAAAACAAACAAATAAAACCAGAAAGAAAGAAAATACAGTACAGCTCTCAAAAAATAAAGGAAAAAGGGGATAGCAGAAAAAAAATAATAAGTTTGCTGACAAACTTTAGGTGTGAGAGAGTCAAAGGAGATACTTGAAATCAAATGCTGGGATAAAGAGGAGGGTGAGTGAAGAGGTTACTAGTTATGTGCATATTATTCACAGTAGGAAGCCAATAGACAATAATAATAATAATAATAATAATAACCTAACAGTTGTACACAAAGATTTAATAAGGGTTTAATGGTGAAACATATTTCACCATATTGAAACCCCATTTCTACTAACCATTAAATAACCATTAAAGAAAAATACAAACCTTCCTAAACCCAAAAAATACATCTTAAAAAAGAGCAAACCAGACTACATAGTGAACGACTATATAACTTTATATATATATTTATATACATATAAATGTAACATAAAATGGCCAACCTTAAGCCAAACATATCACTTATATCAATAAATATAAATAGGTTTAATTTATATTAAGCTATCATGCATGTAAGGAAAAGTGGCTATGAAGATATATACATATCAATTAATATTATTATTATTTTTTAAGATGGGGTTTCACCACGTTGGTCAGGCTGGTCTTGAACTCCTGACCTCAGGTGATCTGCCTGCCTTGGCCTCCAAAGTGCTTGGATTACAGGCGTGAGCCACCACGCCCGGCCAATTAATATTTTTAAAACAAGCAATGTAAGGATAAATCACAAAACTTTTAAAGCAGTTATCTATAGGAGAAGGGAGGGGAACGAAGTGGAAGGGAGGGACAGACAAAAGCTAGATTTCTTTGAATACGCATCATTTTGTGCATCTACCACTGCAACCATGTAAACATTTTGCATAATTATAAAATTAAAATTTCTGTAAAGCAATCCCTAAAAATCAAAAGTAAAATGAAACAAACGAACCTAAGTGTGTGTGTAGTTAGTGGAATAACCACAGAAAGAGAAACTATTCCCAAGAACTTTAAAAGACTAATTTAACTGTACACCTCAATAGGAAAGAAAACTGTAAAATATATATCTCAGTTTACAGTAATCATATTATTGGCGGCAGTATTTTCTCCTGAGAATGTGGCATTAAGCAGATGAGTAATTATGTGATATTTCAACTTTATCATACCTGGTGTATTGAGAATCAGAGAGAAAGTTAAAGAAAGCCAAGGTTAAACAAAAATCATGTGGTCCTGAATTTGCATTAGAAATATCAATAAAAACGCATGATGTGTATTTTATCCTTCCAAACAATGTTTCCTAGCTCTGGCCACTGAAAAGGCCTAGAAATAAAGACCTGCAAAGTAGGAGGGGGTGCCTCTAGCACCCAGTCTGTAGTCTCCAAAAGTCATTTCCCACTAACAGGAGCAAGGGCTCTTTGGAGGCCGCATTTCAAGTCTGTGGCAGGAAGTACACAAGATGGGACTAGAACATCTTGTCTTTTTCTTTTTTTTTTTTTTTTACCCCACCCCCCCTAGAACATCTTGTCATACCAGATAACAAGGACACTCTCAAAACCTACTAGGGTCATGTCCAAAGGACTCAAGAGCTAACTTAAGGAGGTTCCCGCAGAGCAAAGATGGAATATATTAAGCTTCATCAGGATAATAAGGGCAAGGAATAAAATAAGTCTATGAATTTATAATAATATCTAAAAAAAAAATCACCACTGAAGGATGCTAGTAAACCAATTCATTATTATGGAAACTGGTAAGTAAAGGAAAGCCTCAAGCATTTATCTTGCCTTTCCTATATGAACTGTACCTCTGGGTGAGTGAACAATAATAGATGAGGAGAGGCCAGGCACCATGGCTCACACCTGTGATCCCAGTACTTGGGAAGGCCTTGAGCCCAGAAGTTTGAGACCAGCCTAGGCAACATGACAAGACACTGCTGGGTGCAGTGGCTCACGCCTGTAATCCCAACACTTTGGGAGGCCGAGGTGGATCACGAGGTCAGGAGTTCGAGATCAGCCTGGTCAACATGGTGAAACCCCATCTCTAGCCGGGCACAGTGGCTCACGCCTGTAATCCTAGCACTTTGGGAGGCTGAGGCGGGCAGATCACCTGAGGTCACGAGTTCAAGACCAGCCTGACCAATATGGTGAAACTCCGTCTTTAAAAAAAAAAAGAAACCCCATCTCTACTAAAAAGGCAAAAATTAGCCAGGTATGGTGGCAGGCACCTGTAATCCCAGATACTCAGGAGGCTGAGGCAGAAGAATTGCTTGAACCCGTGAGGCGGAGGCTGCAGTGAGCCGAGATTGCACCACTGCACTCCAGCCTGGGCCAAAGAGCAACACTCCATCAAAAGAGATATTCTTCTTAGATTAAAAGATTCAATCCATTTATTTTTCTTTTTTAGAGTTAGGGTCACCCAGGCTGGCGTGCAGTAACCAGATCATAGCTCACTGCAGCCTTGACCTTCTAAAATGAGGTGATCCTCTTGTTTCTGCCTCCCAAGTAGCTGGAACTACTTGGTGCTTGTCACTATGCCTGTCTAATTTTTAAAATTTTTTGTAGAGATGAGATCTCACCATGCTGACTGAGCTCAAACTCCTGACCTCAGGCGATCTTCCTGCTTTGGCCTCCCAAAGGGGAAGGTTTGCTTGAACACAGAGGTTTAGTATCAGCCAGAGTAACAATAGCAAGACCCTATCTCCATTTATTTAAAAAAGAAAAAAAGTCTACCTTCAATGCCTTTTGCTACCAAGACCCCACCCTTTCAGTTATCAAGCTCTTGTCTTTATTTTATCCAAAGGTATGATCCCCTTTATGCTGCTATTTTAAAAAACCTTATTGAAGTATAATAAACATGGCATAAAATTCACCCTTTGAACAATTCAATGATTTTGGTAACCATCATCACAATCCAGTTGAAAACATTTCCATCACCCCAAAATGTTCCATCAAGCCCATTTACAATTAATTCCTACTCCTATTATCAGCCTTAGGCAAACACTATTCTGCTATCTTGACAAATGTGCTTCTTCTAGCCATTTCACACAAACAAACTCATGATATATAGTCTTGCATCTGGTTTCTTTCCCTTAGCATAATGTTTTTGAAGTTAAATCATGTTGTGTAGCATGTATCAGTAGTTCATCCCATTAAATTGCTGAATATGGCCAGACGTGGTATATCATGCCTGTAATTCCTGCACTTTGGGAGGCTGGGGCTGAAGGATGGCTCAAGACTAGGAGTTCAAGATCAGCCTGGGCAACAGAGTGGGACTCCATCTTTACAAAACATAAATTAAAAAAATTAGCTGGGAGTGGAGGCATGTGCCTGTAATCCCAGCTACTTGGGAGGCTGAGGCTGGAGGAGTTCCTGAGCCCAGGAGGTTGATGCTGCAGGGAGCTATGATCACACCCCTGCACTCCAGCCTGGAACTAGAGCAAGACCCTATCTCTAAAACAAAAACAAACAAACAAAAAGCTAAATTGCTGAGCAGCTTTTCACTGTATGACTGTAACATGGAATAAACAACACGTTTTGTTTATGCATTCATCGGCTGATGCACACCTGGATTATTTCCAGTTTCTTGGCTATTAGAGCAATGCTGCTATGAACATCTGCATGCATGTCTTTGCACGTTTTCATTTTTTTGGACAGATTCATAGGAGTGGAACTGCTGAATCATAAGGCGAATTTATGTTCGTCTTTTTAAGACACTGCCCAATTTCCAAAGTGGCTGTACTATTTTACATTTCCCACAGTACTTCATAAAGATTCCAGTTTCTCTGCATTCTCAACATTTGACATTGTCTGTCTTTTCTATTTTAGTTATTCCAATCCTAATAGGTGTGAAGTGGTATCTCATTGCAGTTTTTTTTGTTTTGTTTTCTTGTTTTTGTTTTGAGATGGAGTCTCGCTCTGTTGCCCAGGCTGGAGTACAGTGGTGTGATCTCGGCTCACTGCAACCTCTGCCTCCCAGGTTCAAGTGATTTTCCTGCCTCAGCCTCCTGAATAGCTGGGACTACAGGCACCCGCTCACCACACCCATTTAATTTTGTATTTTTTTTTTCTTAGTAGAGACGGGGTTTCACCATGTTGGCCAGGCTGGTCTTGGACTTCCACCCTCAGGTGATCAGCCTGCCTCAGCCTCCCAAAGTGCTGGGATTACAGGCATGAGCCAATGTGCCCGGCCTCATTGCAAGTTTTAATTATATTTCCCTAACAACTGCTGATGTTGAGCATCTTTCCATGTGTTCAGCAGGCATTCCTGTATCTCCTTCAGTGAAATATCTATTCAACTCTTGTGCTTTTTTTTTTTTTTTTTTTTTTGAGAGGGAGTCTCGCTCTGTCACCCAGGCTGGAGTACAGTGGCGAAATCTCGGTGCACTACAACCTCTGCCTCCTGGGTTCAAGTGATTCTCCTGCCTCAGCCTCTCAAGTAACTGGGACTATAGGAGCATACCACCACACCTGGCTAATTTTTTGTATTTTTAGTACAGACAGGATTTCACCGTGTTAGCCAGGATGGTCTCCATCTCCTGACCTCATGATCTGCCCATCTCAGCCTCCCAAAGTGCTGGGATTACAGGTGTGAGCCACTGCACCCAGCCTCTTGTGCATTTTTTAATTGGGTTATTTGTCTTCAAATACTGAGTTGTAAGAGTTCTTGATATAATATTGATACACATCCTTTATGTGATTTGCAGATATTTTCTTTCAGAAGGTGGCTTGTCTTTTCAGCTTTTTACTGTCTTTTGAGGTGGAATTGTTTTTTTGAAGAAATCCAATTTACTATTATTTTTTACTTGTATGAATTTTGCTTTTGGTGTCATATCTAAAAACTCTTTGCCCAATCCAAATCAAATAAAAATTTTCTCCTATGTCTTCTTCTAGGAGTTTCATAGTTTTCACTTTGCATTTAGGTCTATGATCCATTTTTATTTTTATTTTTTAACTAATGACAAGGTCTTAATCTGTCATCCAGGCTGGAGCACAGTGGCACAATCATAGCTCACTGCAGCCTTGAACTCCTAGGCACAAGCAAACCTTCTACCTCAGCCTCCTGAGTAGCTGTCATGCCACCATGCCCAGCTAATTAAAAAAAAAAGTTTTTGTAGAGACAGGGTCTCACTCTGTTGCCCAGGCTGGTCTTGAACTTCTGGGCTCAAGCCATCCTTCAGCCTTGGCCTTCCAAAGTCCTGCGATTACACGCATGAGCCACCACACCCGGCCCCACATTGAAAATAGCTTTATGGAAATACAATTTATATACCACAGAATTCACCTATTTAGCGTGTACAATCCAATGGTTTCTAGTATATTAACAGTGTCATACAACTATTTGCCACTATCTAATTTTAGAACACTGCCATTACCCCAAAAAGAAATCCATTAGCAGTCACAGCTCATTTCTCCCTCTACCCGGCCTCTGGCAGCCGCAGCCGCAGCCACAGCCACAGCCACTGCGCCACTGCCACTAATCTACTTTCTGTCTCTGTGGATTTGCCTCTTCTGGGCATTTCTTATAAACAAGATTATTCAATATATGGCCTTTTGCACCTGGCTTCTTTCACTTAGTATAACATTTTCAGGGTTCCTCTAGGTTGTAGCACATATCAAATCCTCATTCCTTTTTATTGCTAAATAGTATTCTATTGTACAGACTTACCATATTTTACTCATCAGCCATTCTATCCATCGGCTGATGGACACTTGGGTTATTTCCACCTTTTAGCTATTATGAGTAATTCATGTACAGGTTTTTATGGGAATGTATTTTCTTCATCTTTCTTGGGTGTATACCTAGGAGTAGAACTGCTGAGTCATATAGTACCTAACCATCTGAGAAACTGTCAAACTGTTTTCCAAAGTGGCTGCACCATTTTACATTCACACTAGCAGGGTATGAGGGTTTCGATCTCTCCATATCCTTACCAATACTTGTCATGATCACTTTTTAAAATTATAGCCATCCTAGTGGGTGTGAACTGGTATCTAATTGTACTTTTGATTTGTATTTCCTTGATAGTTAATAACACTGATCATCTCTCCATGTGCTTATTGTCCACTGTGTATCTTTTTCGGAGAAATGTCTATTCAAGTGCTGTGACCATTTTTAATTCAATTGTCTTTTTATTATTGAATGTAAGAGTTCCTTATATATTCTGGATACAAATTCTTATCATACTTATGATTTATAAATATTTTCTCCCATTTTCTGGGTTCTCTTTTCACTCTGTAATCCATTTTGAGCTAATTTTGGTGATGTAAAGAATAGGTCTGAGTTCATTTTCTTTTTTGCTCATCCCAGCATCATTTCTGGAAACAACTATCCTTTCCCCATTGAATTGTCTCGGTACTTCTGTCAAAATCAACTGACAATAAATGTGAGGGTTTCTGGTTCATAACTCTGTTCCATTACCTATATGCTTTTCGTCGTGCCATTACCACACGGTCTTGATTACTGTGGCATTGCTGTAATTATGTGGATGGTAATTTTTAAAATCGGGTAGTGATAGTCCTCCAACTTTGTTCTTTTTCAAAATTATTTTGGACGTTTTAGTTAAAGTGTCAAATTGTGCAAACCAAATAATTCCTTATTTTGTAGTAAGTTACATATTTTTAAAGTGTATGGTTTAAAATCTAATATAAATTGACACTCCTAAAGCTAGAAGAAACTTATATAGAAACTTTTTTAGTTATCTGACAAAGACTTATTACTCACGCCTTTAAAAACTGCTCTTGCAATAGGAAAGACCCATTTGACAAGCATATATGTACTCTAAAATAACAAACATTTAGAGAATGATGATGTAGAGAGATGTGATACACATCTATGGCAGGTGATGTGATACATCTATGGCCAGGTGCAGCAGCTCACTCCTGTAATCCCAGTGCTTTGTGACACTGAGGTAGGAGGACTGCTTGAGACCAGGAGTTCAAGACCAGCCTGGGCAACATAGTGAGATACTGTCTCTACAAAAACTTCAAACCATTAGCCAGGCATGGTGGTATGTGCCTGTAATCCCAGCTACTCAGGAGGCTGAGGCAGGAAGATCACTTGAACCCAGGACTCAGAGGTTACAGTGAGCTTTGATAACACCACTGCACTCCAGCCAGGGTGCCAGAGTGAGACCCTGTCTCTAAAAATAAATTATTTAATTTCTAAAAATCTACAATCAGTTGACTTTAAGTAAAGGAGATTATCCTTGATTATATGGGTGGGCCTCATCTAGTCAATTGAAGTTCTTAAAAGCAGAAACCCAGGTTTAACCAAGCTAGCTGATCAGGACTCTGATTACCATTCTGAATTTGTATAATAGGTTTAGTTCTTAAAGACTTCAGCAAAACAAATTATTCCTATTTTCCAACTTACTCAAATATATGGGGGGGAAACAAACTAGACTTATGAGGTACTGGTTTATATAAGTTAAATTGTCTTGGTCGGGCGTGGTGGCTCACGCCTGTAATCCAAGCCCTTTGGAGGCCAAGGCAGGCGGATCACCTCAGGTTGGGAGTTCAAGACCAGCCTGACCAACACGGTGAAACCCCGTCTTAAAAAAAAAAGACGGGGATCCGGGGGACGGGGGGGGAACCCCGGCAAAAAAAAAAAATGTAATAATAATAAGTTAAATTGTCTTTATAGTATGCCTATTTCTTACTGGATAGAGAAAACAGGCTCTTATCAACATGGACTTTTATCACTGTCAAAAGATGATCTTTCATAAAAATAACCATCTCTGCAAAGCCATACCTTTCTTTGCAAAACAAATGATCTTGGGCTTTTAAAGATGCAAAGATCTCAGAGAAAGATGTATGACCTCTAACTCAAAAATTACAAAGGTACAACCAAATGTAGCAGAATCGTGCTCTAAGCTGCTTTCTATGCTAATGTAGAAATTCTATATAGAAACTCCCACCATACTTTCTATTAATTAAATGATTAATATTCATACATTAATAAATCTAAAAATCACTTAATATATAACATTATTCATTGTTGCATTGTTTGCAACAGTAAGATACTGAAAAAACAATCTACAGATGTTCATCACGGTGGGGTAGGGAGTTGGGGAGGGGATAACATGGGGAGAAATGCCAGATATAGGTGATGGGGGAGGAAGGCAGCAAACCACATTGCCATGTATGTATCTATGGAACAATCTTGCATGTTCTTCACACGTACCCCAAAACCTAAAACACAATTAAAAAAAATATATATATATATATATATATAAAAGATGGTACGTACAGAGGAATACTATACAGTTGTTAAAAAGTACAAAGAAACTATCAAATATGAGACAATATAAAAAGATCTCCAGGCTGGGTTCGGTGGCTCACACCTGTAATCCCAGCACTTTGGGAGGCCAAGGCGGGCCTAGCATAAGGTCAGGAGATCAAGACCATCCTGAGTAACACAGTGAAACCCCATCTCTACTAAAAAATACAAAAAATTAGCTGGGCGTGGTGGCACGCACCTGTAGTCCCAGCTACTTGGGAGGCTAAGACAGGAGAGTTGCTTGAACTTGGGAGGCGGAGGTTGCAGCGAGCCGAGATCGCACCACTGCACTCCAGCCTGGGTGACAAAGTAAGACTCCATCTCAAAAAAAAAAGATCTCCAATATCACTGAAAGCAAAAAGAGCAAGGTGTATAACAGTCTAATAGCATGTTATGCTTGCATTTACACAAGAAAATCTAAAAGAATTCCAAAGAAATAGGCCGGGTGCGGTGGCTCACGCCTGTAATCCCAGCACTTTGGGAGGCCAAGGCAGATGGATCACCTGAGGTTAGGAGTTCGAGACCAGCCTGGCCAATATGGTGAAACCCCGTCTCTACTAAAAATACAAAAAATTAGCCAGGCATGGTGGTGAGCGCCTGTAATCCCAGCTACTTGGGAGACTGAGGCAGGAGAATTGCTGGAACCCAGGAGGTGGAGGTTGCAGTGAGTCAGTATCTCACCACTTCATTCTAGCCTGGGCATGACAGAGTGAGACTCTGATTCAAAATAATAGTAATAATAATTAAACATTAGCTAGGCATGGTGGTAATGGCCAAACTCTCTAGAGGTTCCTTTAAGGATTAATACTGTAATCCCATAAAGAGTCAGGTCAATTCAATGATCAGAAGAACAGCAATGTCTCTATCTAGAGCATATATGCAAGCTCACATAAGGATTCAAATACAGAAAGGTTTGCTGACAGAGACAGATGTTCTGATCCTATGTTCTGTGCTTTAGCTTCAACAGAAATAATTGGTCCACTGGCTGTAAAGACTTCTCTCATGTGTAACTTCTGATTTAATATGAATTACAGTTTTACAGTTAAGTAAAACTTTTAAAAGATTGGTAGAGTGGAGAGGATTATTTAAGACAAAGTATTGAGTGTGTTAATTAACAAAAAAAGTTTTGGTTTGGTCTATCAGCCTTTTATTATCATCACCCAAGATTCATACTTATATAAAAATGCTTTGGAGAACAGCCTTCCAAAGGTTTATCTACGTTAAGTTTCACATGTGAAGGAGGGGGTGAATACTTTCCTGAGGCAGCAAACACTTTTGAAAATTCCAAGCTCAGCAAAGTATGCTCCATATTCTGATCGATAAAAGCCATGTGATTTAAGAAAACCGAGTCCACAAATACTACTGCATATCTTTGTCTATTAAAAAACAAAATCCATGCCTTCTTTAGCATTGATTTTTTGTAGTCACAATCAGTCAGAGCTTTATTAAAATACTCATGACCCACAGCTTTATAAAACAATTCATTATATTCATCTTTGCAAGGATTCATTCTTTGGCACAAAAGCAGTGAGAAGCACAGCTCTGGCAGACACTCGGCAGGGATGCGGGCAGGTTCATCGTCTGGCCTCTGCTTTTACCTGGCAGACACTGGACACACCGCTGAGAAACTAGCTCATCTCATTAGCGTGTCTCTATTCTACCAAAAAGAGACGAGGCTCCGCTCCAATTCTGACACCTCATTCCAAGATCACCAAAATCTCCATCAGGTCCTAAGCCAGAGAGAAGATAGTAGCCATTCATCTCCCAGAATTTTTGAGCATAAGATTAACAGTAATTAAAAAATAACTGCAATTAAAGAAAAATTACTTGCAATTAAAAGTAAACATCAGCTAGGTCATGCAGCAGCAATTCGCACTAGCTGGTGCACACATAACTGAACTACCTTCCTGTGATTCTCTCTGCATTGCTGTCAAAATCCTCCTCCATCTCTAATGCTGATACCACAACCCAGAGACTGGAGACATTCATCTCTTTAAGTAAAGGTGTGATTCTAATAACAAACATAGTACTTCTATACGTTTCCAATATCTCTGCCTTGACCCAGAGCTAGTCTCACTCCAAAAATCAGGCTTGCCGCAACGCTGGCAAAGGAGCAATCCGAGTGACTCTGATACTCAGATTCCCAAACATTTCTGTTACTCCCCCCGCCCCACCCGCTTCTGACAGCCTCTGGAAAGGCACCAGCACTGCAAATGCATGTTTGGTTTCCATCCTCCGCAGGCAATAGAAGCTTTTCCAGAAGAAACCTAATTGTAACCTTTCCAGAGGCCGGGAGGCTGCAGCGCAGGGACAGCACCTGGCGAAGGTGCCTGTTAGGGATGCCGAGGCCGCTTCCCCCCCGGCTCTCGGTCCCCGCGAGGCAAACGGGCTGTGGGCCGGCCCCGCGCGGGGCGCCGACTTCGCCTGCGACGCCGCAGCCCCGCTCCCCGGGAGCCGCAATCCCTGCGGGCACGCGTCCCCGTCACGGGGCCGATTACAATGGAGGCCGCTCCCGTCCTCCCGTGGAGGGGCTCAGTGCCCTCGGTGACCCCGCCAGGCCCAGCAGGACGCCTCCTGCTCTAATTCGCCCGGGGCGGGGGAGACCTCGGCCTTCTAGAGGACCTCCCGCGCTCGAAGATCGTTTCGGAGCGGCCGCGACCACTAGGTCCCCGAGGGCCCGTGAGGCCCCCTCGGGCCGTCCCGACCCGGACCCCCGCCCCTGCCTCTCTCCCTCCTCGCGGCCGCGGTGCTCGCCCGTCCTCACCGGACTTGGGCGGGTAGCGGTACACGGAATTGGACGGGATGTCCACCTCCTCCACGCCCGCGTGCTGCCGGCTCGTCAGGGCCCCCATGGCTGCTGCGGCTGCAGCCCCTGCCCGGCTCCGGTGCCCGCGCCGCCCTCCGCGCCTCACCGCGGCCGCTTGCCCCGCGCCCGGTGCGGGGGTCTACTGCCCGCCGCGGCCGGCTCGGTTGCAGCGCTGCAGCTCTGGCAGCAGGGAGTCCCCGGAGCGCCGCGCACCATTCTCCGCCGGGCACCACGGCGTAGCCTCTGCCGAGGGGGCTGCGGGGCTGGGCCGGGGGCGCCGCCGCCGCCTCAGGCCGCGTGATGTCAGCGGCAGCTCCGCGCGGGGACCGCGGCGGCCCCAGCCAATGGCGAGGCGGGGCGGGAGCGCCCACGCTGGAGCAGCCAATGAGCGCTGGGCTGCAGCAGGAGCCGGCGGCGCGTGCTTAGCGCGGGGAGCCGCGGCAGGACTCCGCGCGCTGGGACACGGCCCCGGGACTCGAGGCGGGGGCGGGGCGCGGGCGCAGGCGCGGCCGGGGGCTCGCGGCGGGGGCGAGGCCGGCCGGAGCGGGGACCCCGGGAGGCAAGCGCTGAGCGGGGCTGGGACGCGTCGCCCCTCCACGCCTGTTTATCCCGGCTCGGATTACCGCGCAGGGAGCCGCCCCCTCCCGCGGTCCGCAAGGCCTGCCTGGCCGGGAGCTCGCTCCCCATTGTCCCGGGCGTCCCACAGCGGGCGGTCCCCGCGCAGCAGTTCCAGGGCCTGGAGGAAGCCTTCCCAGCCCCGCCCCTCAGCATCGGCCGCCGGCGGTCGTCGGAAACCTCACGCCGGCGGGCAAGGAGGGGGTCCCACGTTGCGTTCGTATCTCTCCTGCCCCATCTCCCGGGGCTCATTGCCACCACCAAGTTAATGCTGGTGACCAGCTAGGAAAATGCCGCCTCCTTCTCACGTGCGTCTTTTCGAAGCGCTCCCAACTCTGTACGTGCTGTTTATGGCTCCTTGTAGCCTAAAGGTGGGAGAACATCGACTGAGGATAAGATCAAGACATGGAGCCTCTGTCTGTATCTTGGAAACGGGATCCTGGAAACTTTGGAAGGCTTGAGTGCTGAGAGAGTAAACGCAGGCGAAAGCGAACCGGGCCAGGCAGAACCCGGGGCTCCTCTTGATAAAAACACAACAGTGGGAAGCTCTGGCCGGCGGAAGACGTCATTCCATTGCTTAATTACAGACATTTGTGTTTTAAACCTTCTATTTTCTTTGTGGGTCTGGTGTTTTTCTCCTGAGTGAGTGGACTGATCAGCAAAAATTTCAACTGCTAGAACATGACTTTCAAAACTTTCAACAGTGTTCAGAGTACAGTTTGGGGTGTCTTGTTCCCTTGATTAGGTTTGTAAAGCTCTTTTACGGAGTCTAGTTCTTTCCTGGTTATATTGTGTTTTTGTTTTTTGTGTGTGTTTTGTTTTTGAGACTGAGTCTCACTCTGTCGCCTAGGCTGGAATGCAGTGTCTCCATGTCAGCTCAACCTCCCCCTCCCGGATTCAAGCGATTCTCCTGCCTCAGCCCTCCCAAGTAGCTGGGATCACAGGCGTGTGCCACCACGCCCGGCTAATTTTTGTACTTTTAGTAGAGATGGGGTTTTATCATGCTGGCCAGGCTGATCTCGAACTCCTGACCTCATGATCTGCCCACCTCGGCCTACCAAAATGCTGGGATTACAGGCGTGAGCCACGGTGCCTGGCAGATTTTGTATTTTTCGTTGCCGTCTTTTCAGCAGCAGCCAACAGACCTGATGCTAAGTGCGTTGGTTTCTTCCAGGGTCCCCAGGATGGTGGGAACCTATCCCTGTCATTTATATTGGCTGCTGCTAAGGAAGGCTTGAGCTACAGGGCAAGTCCCTGCGAGGCAGCCTCTCCCAAGCACCAGAGCTCTCTGGCAGAGTTCAGAGCTCTCTCTCCAGTCCCTGGTCCTAACTAGTCCAAGGCTTTCAGTCATCCCTGTGGGAGGAAACCGGTATCCTCCTCCATACTCCTTTCAGCACCACACGGGCCCTACCTTGTAACTGCTGGGTAAAGGTGAAATACATGTTATGAAGAATGTAGAACCACCTCAAAACACAAGGCCTTCAACACATCACAGAGTAAAATGTTGCCTTATACTCCTTGGCTCTGTTCAGAAGCCTTCCTTCTTCCTACCCTCAGCATTTTGTAAATGGAACATCCCTTCCCTTTGTGGGTTTACCCATGTCTGAGAGTTTCTTCTGCGTAGCCAGGACCAGGCAGGGATGTGGCTCAGTCAGGCAGCCCAGTCCTGTTGCTTATGAGATACCTGTTCTGGTCCCACCTGGGCCTGAGCCTGGGAAGCCAGCTCCTCCATCTTGAGTAATACTTTCCAAGCGTAGAAGTTGGTTTTGCCTCCCACAAAAGAGTCATGAGTCCAATGCATAGAATGGTAAAGAAAAACAAGGCATAGCACAATAAAATCAGTGAATATTTACGGAATACTCTACGTGCCAGGCTGTTTTTAACACTTAACAAAGATGAAAGCATTCAACCCTCCCAACAACCCTATCAAATACATGCTATTTACACCCCGATTTTACAGTTGAAGCGACTGAGGCACAGAAAGAGTGCTGGACTTTGAGTTGGACAAATGAAGTCCCTAAGCAGCTATGTAACTTAACTGTCTCCGTTTCCTCCTCTGAAAATAGCCCGATCTTCAATGGCTATTGCAAAGATTCAATAAGTGAATCAAGACTCTGTTTTGTTTTTGAGATGGAGTCTCACTCTGTCATCTAGGCTGGAGTGCAATGGTGCGATCTCAGCTCACTGCAACCTCCCGAGTTCAAGCGATTCTCCTGCCTCAGCGTCCCAAGTTGTTGGGATTACAGGTGCCCACCACCGCACCCGGCTAATATTTGTATTCTTAGTAGAGACAGGGTTTCACCATGTTGGCCAGGCTGGCCTCAAACTCCTGACCTCAGGTGACCCGCCCGCCTCAGCCTTCCACAGTGCTGAGATTACAGGCGTGAACCACCACACCTGGCCAGGACTCATTTTTAAAAGAATTATTACCAGAGGCAGAAGAGAAAGGGATAGAAGGTAGTTCAGAAACTTCTAGATCAAAGAGACTTTTTGTGAATTAATTAAGCTACAGTCCCACAGTCTACAGTGTAATCACCTAGTGTAAACAATTTTGGAAATAGAATCTCAGCCAGTGCCCAGGGCAAGGGGAGAGATAAGTAGCTAACACCTTGGAGCAGCCGACTCTAGAAGGGCTGAGTCCTGCATTCCTCTATGGCTCTTCCCTGGCTCCACTTGGCTCCCTCTCCAAAGATCTGGGCCAGGGAGAGTGCCTGAGGGAGAGTGCCTGAGGGAGAGGACAACTTGGAAAGGAGGAAGATCCAGAAGTGACTGCCATCAAGAGAGCCATAAAAATGCTTTTAACTTGAAAAAATGGTCTGGGGAGGGGTTGCACAGTGTCCATAGGGAAATTACACGCAAATACCACACGTGCTTTGTGGAAATAGCTTTGCAGCATCCTATCCATTTCCACACTGTGGATGCAGCCCTTGGGAGATTCCAGCAGAGAACACAACATCCAAGGGTCTCAGGGGTTTCCTCTAAACATCCCTGGAAGGCAAAGGGCCAAAAGCCAAGTATTTTATCACGTTCAAGCTCTTCTATAACTTGGGTCTAAGGGAGAAGGAGAAAGGTGGGGAAAACCTGAGGACAAGTAATTTTTAGGTGAGCTTGTCCCTTTGAACTTTTCATTTTGTTCATGTTGCTGTCCTGGTTTCAGCCCAGATGTGCCATTTTCACTCTTGTAACACATGCCATGATTAGCTTAGTGCAGGAAAGACTGAGGGAGCCCACAGGTGGAAACTGACAGACAGCCCTGCAGCACAGAGTTCCTGAGGCAGCAGGGTTGGGAAGACAAACCAGTAGCTCAGGTGACCTGAAAGAGCTAAGAAAGGTTCCTGCCTCTAGGACAGGAAGATGAAGGTCTTGGCTGTTCTTTTTTTTTTTGAAATGGAGTCTCACCCTGTCACCAGGCTGGAGTGTAGTGGCACGATCTCAGCTCACTGCAACCTCCACCTCCCAGGTTCGAGTGATTCCTCCTGCCTCAGCCTCCCGAGTAGCCGGGATTACAGGCATGTGCCACCATGCCTGGCTAATTTTTGTATTTTTAGTAGAAACGGGGTTTCACCATGTTAGCCAGGGTGGTCTCGATCTCTTGACCTCATAATCCGCCTGCCTCAGCCTCCCAAAGGGCTGGGATCACAGGCATGAGCCAAGGCGCCTGGTCAGCTATTCTTTTTCTTTTATTTTTTTAATTTTTATTTTTTAAAAAAATTTTCCCTGCCCTTCCCCGACTTCGGCCGGCTATACTTAATGAGTACAAGCTCTCTCCAGAAGATAGGGCCCAATTAGCCACACATGGTCCCAGATCCCTCTTTCAGTCCTCGACATGTGGCTTCGGTGGATTGAAGCCAAAACCACCAGCAGAGAATCTCACGTCCTGCTCCAGATCAGTGGGCTAGGCTAATGCCGACAGAGGGGTCTCATCCTAAATGCTTTGGGGTGCTGCAGATGGCTCCTCTGGCAACCTAATTCTCTCTGTAGAGGAAAATAATCTTGTCCATTAGGAAGTCCGCAATCAATCGGGCTTTAATATTTTGCTCTTTGCAGAGTGTGAATTACTCATGGTTAATTTCATCCTCCGCTCTGGGCTGCCAGTAAAGAAGAGTTGTTCAAATGGATGTAGACGCCAGTCCAGTTTATAGCCTCTTAATCTATTTTTCAAGTTAAGATGAAAAGGAAAGATGCTGTTTACCCTGCCCAGTGTGGTCGGGATGAGGGGGAGGCGAGTGAGACACCCGGAGTGTCAACTTTAAGAGTTTCTCACTCTCAGTGTCACGCAAGTGGCTCACCTGCCTCACTCTGGTTCTGGGACTGCTGCCCAGGCATCTGGCGTTGGAGAAATGAGGGGCCCAAGACATTATTTGTTTATGGACTAGTTTGAAGAAATTGGGCAAGTCTGTTCTATTTTTTTGCTGTTTTTCTATCAAATACCAGACCTTGTAAGCACAGTCTTGTAAACACCAGACCTTGTAAGCACATGTTCACTTCTGCCTTCATTCTCTTCCTCGTTGGTTCTGCCCTTCTTTTGGCTTTCAGCTCACTCCACTTGGGACTGCACATTCTGCATCCTAAAGTTGGTGTAAAAAGAATATGCGGGCCAGGTGCAATGGCCCACACCTGTAGTCTCAGCACTTTGGGAGGCCGAGGCAGGTGGATCACTTGAGGTAAGGAGTTCGAGATCAGCCTGGCCAACATGGTAAAACCCCATCTCTACTCAAAATACAAAAATTAGCCAAGAGTGGTGGCATGTGCCTGTAATTCCAGCTACTTGGGAGCCTGAGGCAGGATAATTGCTTGAACCAAGGAGGCAGAGATTGCAGTGAGCCAAGATCGTGCCACTATACTCCAGCCTGGGGTGACAGAGGGAGATTCTGCCTCAAGAAAAAAAAAGAGGAAGAATGTGAGGCTAACATTTCAGCTCAGCAGGGCAGGCCTGGTGGCTTGCACCTGTAATCCCAGTGCTTTGGGAGGCTGAGGTGGGAGGATTGCTTGAGCCCAGGAGTTTGAGACCAGCCTGGGCAACAAAGTGAGATCCCATCTCTATGAAAAAATATTTAAAAATTAGCTGTGCAGGCCAGGTGCAGTGGCTCATGCCTGTAATCCCAGCACTTTGGGAGGCTGAGGTGGGTGGAACATGAGGTCAATAGTTCGAGACCAGCCTGGCCAACGTGGTGAAACCTCATCTCTACCACAGTTACAAAAATTAGCCGGGTGTGGTGGCGTGCGCCTGTAATCCCAGCTATTCAGGAGGCTGAGGCAAAAGAATTGCTTGAACCCAGGACGTGGAGGTTGCAATGAGCCGAGATCACATTATTGCACTCCAGCCTGGGTGACAGAGCAAGACCCTGTCTCAAAAAAAAAAAAAAAAAAAAAAACCAACATTTTAACCCAGTATTGACTCCAGCTGCCCTCAGAGAAACAAACCAGACTAAGCAGGCACAAAGCCCAGCATCTGCCTCTTACCTAGAGAAGGAAGAATGTGGAAGAGGCAGCATGGTTGTCACCTCAAACCTTTCTTTAACAAAACAAATACTCAATTGCGGTTACTTAGATAAAAAGAAGAAAATGATAACAAATTCTCTTTTTTCTCCCATGGTTTTTTGAAAATGCCTGTCCTGGCTAGATGGTCAGATTTGGAAGGCATCTCAAAGATGTAGCCCCTCCCCTGACAGAGGAGGCAGCTGCAGCCTGTGCAGGCGAAGGGGCTTGCTCACGACCATACAAGTGGCAGCCATGGCTCAGAACCCAGGGATTCCCAGCTCCCTGTGCACTGGGTCTTGATATTTGGAAGCTGGTACTGTGCTGGTTCTCTCCTCTCTCTCTCTCTCTCTCTCTCTCACTCCTTGGTAAGCCGTCTCCTACAACTGGCATAAGAGGATAAGCCGACTTCAGGTTGAGCTCTGCAGCTCAACACAAGTGCACATACGTGTTCAGCTGTTGCAGTGTCAGTACGAGCATGCAATCAACTGCCTTTGCAGAAAAGTTGTCTATAACCATGCTCAAGTCGGAATCAGAAAACCACTGAGCTCCTCCCTGCATCCTCCCTCTACTCCTCTGAAACTGGAGCTGAGGTCAAGGCTGCAGAACTGAACTGATCAACCAGTCGGTCACCTAACTCCTCCCAGGCACAGGAACCAGAGGACTGCTGAGAACAGAAATGAGAAGCCACTGAGGGTTAGATCAGATTCTTAGCAAGTGGATAAGAAGTGGCACATGCACGCTAATAGTGTGTCCAGCTAAAGTCTGAGTGCCAGCCAAAGTCCACCACAGACAAGCAATTTGTTTACAATGACACATTTATTTCTGAGCTAATTGCTCGTTTATTTACCTGATAACTACTATCCTATTAGTGTATTTCAAAGACTGTGTTGAGCCTGACAAAGTAATAAACAGAGATACCACTTGCTGTTGTGGTTCTCACAGTGAGCTATTCAAAGTCTTAGGTCTTTTTTACACACCATGAGGTATATATTTATTACATTGTTAGCCATATCCTGTTATGTTTTTTTTTCTTTGAGATGGAGTCTCGCTCTGTCACCCAGGCTAGAGTGAAGTGGCCTGATCTCGGCTCACTGCAACCTCCACCTCCCAGGTTCAAGTGATTCTCCTGCCTCAGCCTCCCCAAGTTGCTGGATCACTGATGAGTGCCACCACATCCGGCTAATTTTTGTATTTTTAGTAGAGACGAGGTTTCACCATGTTGGTGAGGCTGGTCTCAAACTCCTGACCTCAAGTGATCCACCCACCTTGGCCTCCCAAAGTGCTTGGATTACAGGCGTGAGCCACTGTGCCCGGCCCTGTTATCTTTGGTTTTATTATTATTATTTTTTATTGCTGAAACAGAGTCGTATTCTGTCATCCACACTGGAGTAAAGTGGCACAATCTTAGCTCACTGCAACCTCCGCCTCCCTGATTCAAGTGATTTCGTGCCTCAGCCTCTTGAGTAGCTGGCTAGGATTACAGGCACACGCCACCACGCCCAGCTAACTTTTTGCATTTTCAGTAGAGATGGGGTTTCTACTAACTCCTAGCCTAAAGTGATCCACCTGCCTCAGCATCCCAAAGTGCTGGGATTATATGAGTGAGCCAGTGTGCCTGGCCCCTGTTATCTTTTATATTCCAAGATGAAATCTGTGTATGAAAAAAGGTCTGGCAATTTCATTAGCTTCGTCTCTGGTTTTCCTACCTCTTGGTCTTCCTTCCCCTTGTCCATTCTCTAAATGATTCTCAGGTTACTTCACCAGTATGCAGCTGTCCCCATAGTACTCCCTTGCCTATATAGCTTCAGTGGCTCCCTGTTACCTTTCAGAAGGGCTTCATCCCTGAGCCCTTTCCTCCCTCTGTTTCCCGGTAAACCCCTGCTTGTACCCCAAATGCAGCTTATCATTCCTGCTCATATTTGGGTTTTTCGTTTTTGTTTTGTTTTGTTTTGTTTTGAGACAAGGTCTTACTCGGTCACCCAGGCTGGAGTGCAGTGATACAATCACGTCTCACTGCAGCCTCCACCTCCCGGGCTCAAGCAATCCTCCTACCTCAGCCTCCCGAGTAGTTGAAACTACCAGCACACAGAACCATTCCCAGCTAATTTTTGTATTTTTTTGTAGATAATTAAAAAAACAACTCCCTTTTATAGAAGGGGAGTTTCGCCATGTTGCCCAGGCTGGTCTCAAGCTTCTGGGCTCAAGCGATCCACCCACCTTAGCTTCCCAACGTGCTGGGATTACAGGCGTGAATCACCTCGTGTGGCTCCTGCTCATGTTTTTGCTCACAAAAAACCCTTCCATGTGTGCCCTTTCCATTCCTATCTGCCAAGGTGAATTCCACTCAGCTGAAATTCTACCTCTTCCATGAAGCCAATAGGTGGCTCTTCTTCTCAGCAGTTCTATTGCTCTTCTTTCTCAGCAGTTCTATTGTTTTCTGTATAACTTGATATTTATGTGCAAAATGCCCCCAGCCTCCCAAGGGAAAAGACATATACAGTTGTCCCTCTGTATCTATGGGGCATTGATTCCAGATACCAAATCCTTGGATGCTCAAGTCCCTGATATGAAATTTGTGTACAACCTACTATGCACATCATCGGGCATGCTTTAAATCATCTCTAGATTACTTATAATACCAAATACAATTTAAATAGTTGTATTATCTTTTATTGTTGTATTGTTATTTTTCATTGTTTCATTTCTAATTCTTTTTTTTTTTTTCAAGACAGGGTCTCGCTCTGTCGCCCAATCTGGAGTGCAGTGGCGCACTCTCGGCTCACTGCAACCTCTGCCTACTGGGTTCAAGTGATTCTCCTGCCTCCGTCTCCTGAGTAGCTGGGATTACAGGCACCCGCCAGTACACCTGGCTAATTTTTGTATTTTTGGTAGAGACGGGGTTTCAGGTTGGCTAGGCTGGTCTTGAACTCTTGACCTCAGGTGATCCACCTGCCTCAGCACCCCAAAGTGCTGGGATTACAGGTGTGAGCCACCACGCCCAGGCTATTTTCTAATATTTTTGATCCATGGTTGGTTGGATCCATGGATGTGGAACTCACGGATTTGAAGGGTCAACTTCATAAAGCTCTAGAGTCAAACACAGCAAAGTTCAAAACCCAGGTCTTCCATTATTGGCTGTGTGTCTGGGAAAGTTCTTTGACTTCTCTGAGCCTTAGTGGCTTCACCCATAAATGAACATGAGAGCATCTGAAAGCTGTTTGAACATTGTTAGCTAAAGCATGTGCAGCCCTCACACGGCTCCTGACATACAGCAGGTGCTCAATGAATGCTAACTTTTTAAATTAAAAACAAAAAACAAAAAACCTGACCAGGCATGATGGCTCACGCCTGTAATCCCAGCACTTTGGGAGGCTGAGGCAGGCAGATCACTTGAGGCCAGGAGTTCAAGACAAGCCGGGCCTACATGGTGAAACCCCTTCTCTGCTAAAATTACAAAAATTAGCGGGATGTGGTGGCGGGTGCCTATAATCCCAGCTACTCAGGACGCTGAGGCAGGGGGAATCACATGAACCCAGGAGGCAGAGGTTTCAGTGAGCCAAGATCATGCCACTGCATTCCAGCCTAGGAGACAGAGCAAGACTCCATCTCAAAAACAAAAACAAACAAACAAACAAAAAACCATTTTTAAACAAAGAGATTAGCTTCCAAAAAATAATTTTTAAGTCAGAGTTTCAGGATTTCCGAGTCGGGATATGTATTTGAGAGCCTGCACAGGACCAAACCAAGGTCCGCACACTACCAATTGGAGGCAGAGCCCAGGGGTCCGATTTCCTGAGACATCACCTTTCTATGTTTGTTGAAACTCAAAATGCCAGGAACACATCTCCCTGTCACATGTGTGGTGGCTGCTAAAGGGCCAGAGGAAAAGAGAGTCTGGCCCTGCTCCTTCTCGACAGAGTGCTTTGGCCAAATCACTGCACTAGAAGAAAGCAGGGCCCCTAGTTGGCACTCTTGCCCCTGCTGTCTGGATTGCCATCTGTGGACTACTGGTGTGTGTATTTGTGGGTCAGAGTTTGTCTGCCATTGTTTTGAGGGGGGGTGTTTTTTGTTTGTTTGTTTTTTGAGATGGAGTCTTGCACTGTCACCCAGGCTGGAGTGCAGTGGCGTGATCTCGGGTCACTGCAACCTCTGCCTCCCGGGTTCACGTGATTCTCCTGCCTCAGCCTCCCGAGTAGTTGGGACTACAGGCACGAACCACCACGCCCAGCTAATTTTAGTATTTTTAGTAGAGACGGGGTTTCACCATGTTGCCCAGGCTGGTCTCGGACTCCTGACCTCAGATGATCTATCAGTCTGCCTCAGCCTCCCAAAGTGCTGGAATTATAGACGTGAGCCACCACGCCTGGCGTTTTTTTTTTTTTTTTTGTTTTTAAGAGATAAGGCCTTACTATGTTGCCCAGGTTGCTCTTGACTTCCTGGGCTTAAGTGATCCGCCCACCTCAGCCTCCCAGAGTGCTGGAATTACAGGCATGAGCCCCTGCGCCCAGCCTTCTGCCATTGTTAACTTCGCACTTAAGTGCCGTTTGCTAGCTAGAGAGAAGGTTCAAGTTCACTGAGTTGGGGCCAGCTCTCCAGGGCTCATAGTTCGGAAATTTTTCCAGCCAGTTGTTAAATTGTTGGTAGCATAATGGGAGTATTTACAACACAGAAACCATCAGATGCTGCAAATCACGATTTCCTCCCATTCTCCACAGCCAGTTAACCAGCAGACCCCTGGTCTTAGGTTTCTTCTAATCCCCCAGAAGGGCTGCACACATTGCTTCCCATATAGCTCACTAAATGAATGACTGTTTAGATACGTATTATTGTTATTATTATTGTTTTCTGAGACGGAGTCTTGCTCTGTGGCTCAGGCTGGTGTGCAATGGCACAGTCTCGGTTCACTGCAACCTCTGCCTCCCAGGTTCAAGCGATTCTCCTGCCTTAGCCTCCCTAGCAGCTGGGATTACAGGTGCACGTCACCGTACCCATCTAATTTTTGTATTTTAAATAAAGACAGGGTTTCTCCATGTTGGCCAGGGTGGTCTTAAACTCCTGACCTCAGGTAATCCACCCGCCTCAGCCTCCCAGAGTGCTGCCACTGAGCCTGGCCAAGAATAGTCATTTTTGAGCAATGATTCCATCTAAGCACTTTGGAATGCCTTGTCACCCGGGCTGGAGTGCAGTGGTGTGATCACAGCTCACTGCAGTCTTGACCTCCTGGGTTCAAGCGATCCTCCCATCTAAGCCTCATTTAATCTTCAAAACAACCCTAAGAGATAAGTATTATTGTTCCCATTTCCCAGATGAGAAAACTGAAACTCAGGTAGGCACAGGGAGCAGGAACTTGCCCGAGGTTTTTCCAGGTTCAAAGTCCCACATTTTACCCACGGATCACCCATCCCAGCAGCCTCCGTGGGGAAAGCCTCCCTGGGTGCCAGCCCTACTGGCTACCAAGCCAGTCGAGTGATTCTCCTGGTGTGGTGCCAGTGACAAAGGGCAATGCATGGGGACATCTCCATTGTTGTCACGCCACCACCTCCACCTTCACCGTACCTCTCTCCAGGTTTAATCTTCCTTCCTTTTCCTCCTCACTTCCCTCTGTAGTATCAGTCTCCTGGCCTGTTTTGGGACTATTTTCTCAACAGGCCCTGGGAAACTCTTGTCTATGGAAGTCCTTTGTGGCCTTGAACTTCCCTCTAAGAGCTCTAGCGGATGAGTAACTTGCCCTCCTACAAACACTGCAGTAAAGCCTGTGTGTAGGCAGCTGCTGGCCTCAAGGCTGGATAGACACCGTTTCCTTTCTCAGTCCCTTCTGATGACTGAACTCTGTACACATTGTGGTCAGCTCTGATCTGGAAGCTCCCCGAAGGCAGCACACAGGATTTTCTCTGACTGTTCCCAGGCCACAGGGCATGTTGGGCACTGGAGAGTGTGGCACGGATGTTGTTGGTGATGAGGTATATTCTGGTGGTTTCCCAATTCTGTTGTGTACAGCCCAGTGCTCTAGTGCTCAGTAAATACTTCCTTCCTCTTTATTCAGAGCACTGGCTCTGTTTATTAACGGCACCTCATGCCTGGCTCAAAGAATGATTTACATGGCTTGGGCTGTTGAGGCCAGGAAATAGCACTCATCCGTCATTCACTCTGGAGGTGCTGTGTTTCTGAAGAAGAAGGGGACCTATCACGGCAAAAAGATCAGGGGCTTTATTATAAACACTTCTCTTCCCAGGACTCGTTTCTTGCTCTCTCTTTTGTATTTTCTCTCTCTTTCACTTTTTTCCCCCACTATACTCAGCCTTCCAGTATTCCTGACAATTTCTAAAGCCTCAAGCATGATCTCATCAGAAACTCTGGCTTCTTTTAACATTTCTCTCCCTTCTACTGAGTCCTAGTCCATTTAGATTTCCTCTGTGACTCTGGGATTTTTTTTTTTTTGAGACTGAGTTTTGATATTGTTGCCCAGGCTGGAGTGCAATGGCCCGATCTTGGCTTACTGCAACCTCCGCCTCTTAGGTTCAAGCAATTCTCCTGCCTTGGCCTCCAAAGTAGCTGGGATTACAGGCATGTGCCACCATGCCCGGCTAAGTTTTCTTTTCTTTTTTTTTTTTGAGACAGAGTCTTGCTCTGTGGCCCAGGCTGGAGTGCAGTGGTGCTATCTTGGCTCACTGCAATCTCTGCCTCCCGGGATCAAGCGATTCTCCTGCCTCAGCCTCCTGAGTAGCTGCGTTTACACGTGTGCACCACCACGCCTGGCTAATTTTTGTATTTTTAGTAGAGATGTGGTTTCACCATGTTGGCCAGGCTAGTCTCGAACTCCTGACCTCAAATGATCCACCCACCTCGGCCTCCCAAAGTGCTGAGATTACAGGCGTGAGCCATCACACCCGGCCAGACTCTAGGATTTAAAGATAACCAAGTGAAAATAGATGCATCCTCTTTGACTCACAGCCTGGCTGCCTGTGGAGGCATCGAGGTGTTAACATTCACCGAACCCCTGTCCTCCTCTACCTCTGGGTATGCAGAGGCTCCTTTTGCTACTCGCTTCAGGTTAGAAGAGGCCACATGATTCTTCTGGACAGTGAACCACGAACAAAGGTGTATTGCAGCCATGAGTTGCTTAAAGACCCATATACACTCCAAGAAATGCATCATTAGGCGACTGTGTCATTGTGTGAACATCCTAGAGTATACTTACACACAGCTAAATGGTCTAGCCTACTACACACCTCGGCCCTGTGGCATAGCCTGTTAATCCAGGCTACAAACCTATACAGCATGTTACTATACTGAATACTGTAGGGAACTGTAACATAATGATTAAGTATTTGTGCATCTAAACACAGAAAAGCACTTTGAGAAGCCAATGCAGGCAGATCACTTGGGATTAGGAGTTTGAGACCAGCCTGGCTAACATGGTGAAACTCAGTCCCTGCTAAAAAAAACAAAATTAGCGGCCGGGCGTAGTGGCTCATGCCTGTAATCCAAGCACTTTGGAGGCCAAGGCGGGCAGATCACCTGAGGTCGGGAGTTCAAGACCTGCCTGACCAACATGGTGAAACCCCGTCTTTAAAAAAAAAAAAAAAAAAATTAGCTGGGCGCAGTGGCTCATGCCTGTAATCCCAGCACTTTGGGAGGCCGAGTCGGGTGGATCATGAGGTCAGGAGATTGAGCTGATCCTGGCTAACATGGGGAAACCGCATCTCTACTAAAAATACAAAAAAATTAGCTGGGTGTGGTGGCATGCACCTGTAGTCCCAGTTACTCGGGAGGCTGAGGCAGGAGAATCGCTTGAACCCAGGAGGCGGAGGTTGCGGTGAGCCGAGATTGTGCCTCTGCACTCCAGCCTGGGCAATAGAGCCAGATCCTGTCTCAAAAAATAAAAATAAGAATAAGAATACAAAATTAGCTGGGTGTGGTTGCATATGCCTGTAATCCCAGCTACTCGGGAGGCTGAGGCAGGAGAATGGCTTGAACCCGGGAGGTGGAGGTTGCAGTGAGCCGAGATCATGCCATTACACTCCAGCCTGGGCAACAAGAGTGAAACTCCATCTGAAAAAAAAAAAAAAAAAGAATAATAACAATCACCTGTGTACCCGACACAGAATTTAAGAAATCCAAGACCTCTGAAGCCCCTTGAATGACCCTTCCCAGATGCATATCCTTTCTTCTTTACCAGAGACTCAGTATCCTACAATTTGCATTAATTGGTCCCTTGCTTTTCATTGTCATTTAATCCTCTATGTGTGTATTCCCAAGCAATGCTTTGTGGGTTAGCCACTGATTCCATTGCATGTGTGACCCAGTCCCTCTCCCCACCTTCTGGTGGGTGAGCTCAGTGGAGTTCTCTTAACAAGGCAGATTCCTCCAAGCAAGGGCTGGCTCTTTTTCTCTTCCTGTGACCTCAGACAGCGACTTTGACCCAAATGACACCATAGTCCATAAGGAGATAATCCAGGAAGGCTCCTTAGAGCAGGGAAAATGGAAGCTGGGAAGGATTTGGATAAACAGAAAGGAGAAGAAAGGGAAGTTTTGGAAGAGAGGACAGTGCAAACCAAAGTAAGTTCATAGCCACGACCATTCAGGGCGTCTGTTGGAGCTGGTGGGTCTGGGGAGGTGCTAAGCTTGGACAGGCAATGGCTGGAATGGACACGCTTTGGGTAGTGGGGGGAGGGGGTGGGGGAGCCACATCCTTCATCCGTGAAAAGCGGCACATGCTGTCAGGTTGGCCCAGAGACGCCTCCGATTCCTCAGGTTAGGCTCAGCTATACTGAGATAACGGACAGTTTTCCTTCTTACCCATACAAAGGCGGCTGCAGTGACTCAAGAAAAATTGCCCTCAGGGCAGTGATATCATGACCCAAATGGGGACTCATCCATCCTCTTGTAGCAAACTGTAGCCCTCAGGCTGCTGCCTGTTTTTGTAAATAAAGTTTTACTGAAAATTAGCCAGACATGCTGGTGCTCCCCTGTGGTCCCAGGAAGCTGAGGCAGGAGGATGGCTTGAGCCTCGGAGGTCGAGGCTGCAGTGAGGTGAGATGGGGTCACTGTACTCCAGCCTGAGTGACAGAGAGCAACCCTGTTTCAAACAAAAATTTTTTTTAACGGGGCGCGGTGGCTCATGCCTGTAATCCTAGCACTTTGGGAGGCTGAGGTGGGTGGATCACCTGAGGTCAGGAGTTCAAGACCAGCCTGTCCATCATGGTGAAACCCCATCTTAAAAAAAAAAATTATTGGAACACAGCTATCCTTTTTTGTTTTCTTTTTCTTTTCTTTTTTGTTGAGACCAAGTCATGCTCTGTCACCCAGGCTGAAGTGCAATGGCGCAATCTCGGCTCACTGCAACCTCTGTCTCTTGGGTTTAAGTGATTCTCCTGCCTCAGCCTCCCAAGTAGCTGGGATTACAGGCACCCGCCATCACGCCTGGCTAATTTTTAGTATTTTTAGTAGAGACAGGGTTTCACCATGTTGGCTAGGATGGTCTCAAACTCCTGACTGCAGGTGATCTGCCCATCTCAGCCTCCCAAAGTGCTGGGATTACAGGCGTGAGCCACTGTGCCCGGCCCCATGTTAAAATTTTTTATCCTATAGTAAAGACAGGGTCCCACTATGTTGCCCAGGCTGGTCTTGAACTACTGGGCTCAAGTGATCTGTCTGCCTCATCCTGAATAAAATGATTATACTGCTATTTCTTGATGTATCAATTTTAGAAATTATTTACTTTCAATTACAGTAGATCAATATTTACATACTTAAAACTGCTGCCTCCACCTCTGCTTCCCCACCCACCATCCTGCAGGCCGCACCCATGGTGATGGGGCTGAGACCTGGCCTGGGCAGCTGAGGGCCTCCTGGGGCACTGGTACGTGTCTGTAGTCCCAGCTGCCCAGGAAGCTAAGGCAGGAGATCACTTGACCCAGGAGGTCGAGGCTGCAGTGAGCTGCACTGTGCCACTGCACTCCAGCCGGAACAACATTGAGACACTGTCTCAAAAAAAAACAAAAACAGCGGATCAGGTGGGAAAGCTGTCTCAAACCTGAAGTCAGTGGCTGCCACAGCAACAGGCCTCTTGCATTTTGGACACAAGGGTGAAGCTACAGTGGCCTAGCTCCAGGCCCATCCATATCTGTCCCGCCACCCAGAGAAAGTGGCTGGGAGCCCTGAGTCCAGGCAGATAACTAAGGACCCCTGAGAAGGAGGACCCTCCTTAGAAAGCTTTTACTCTGTCTCTCCCTTAGCAGAGAGGCAACCTCCTGTGTCCAGCCAAGTGTCTCTTTGAAAAGATTGCCAGTGGTCAGGTGTGGTGGCTCATGCCTATAATCCTAGCATGCCTATAATGCCTCCCTTGTTGGGAGGCCGAGGTGGGCAGATCACCTAAGGTCAGGAGTTCGAGACCAGCCTGACCAACATGGTAAAACTCTCTTTATAAAAGTACAAAATTAGCCAGGCATGATTGCAGGCACCTGTAATCCCAGCTATTCAGAAGGCTGAGGCAGGAGAATTGCTTGATCCCGGGAGTTAGGGGTTGCAATAAGCCGAGATTGACCCACTGTATTCCAGCCTGGGCGACAGAGCAAGACTCTGTCTCAAAAAAAAAAAAAAAAAAAACAAGATTGCCAGGGCTTACCTACCATTAGACATACCTAGCAACCAGAGGCAGGGCCACCTTATCACTGGGCTGGCAGGTACAGGACAGAAAGTACTCACCAGTCAGAGTGCTGCTTTTGGGAAATGCCATTAACTGTGCTGGGAGTGGTGCGGCCTTTGTCCCTTGCGGGACATGTGACATTTGGCAAAAAAATGTAATCTGGTATAAACCAGCAATGAATTCATCACTGGGGGATTAACTTTCACCTTCCTGCTGCTTCCAACAGCACAGATAAGCTTTTGTATCTTTTCAGTATCATTGAGGGCGAGCTAAGGGGGGATTTCAGGGCAGGCAGGAATTGAAAGTCGAAAGTGAGCATTAAAGAGACAGCTCTGGAAGTAGACACCAAGTATCTGGGCTCAAATCTCAGCTCCCTGAGCTGGCGGAGTGACCTTGGGCAAATCTCTTACCACCCTGACCTCCTCATTTGCCCATTTGTCAGCTGGGGATATGCACCGTCCCCACCTCATTGGGTGGTTGTGAGTTTTTTTTTTTGTTTGTTTGTTTTTTAATTTTTTTAAGACGGGGTTTTACCATATTGGTCAGGCTGGTCTTGAACTCCCGACCTCAGGTGATCCGCCTGCCTTGGCCTCCAAAGTGCTTGGATTACAGGCGTGAGCCACTGCGCCCAGCCGGGTTGTGAGTATTAAATGACATAACCCAGGCCGGGCGGGGTGGCTCACGCCTGTAATCCTACCACTTTAGGAGGCCAAGGCAGGTGGATCCTTGATCCCGATCCCAGGAGTTCAAGACCAGCTGGGCAACATAGCAAGACCTTGTCTCAAAAAAGAAAAAAAAAAGTATGAAATTATGTAATCCAAATAAAGAATTTAGCACAGAGTTGGGCTCTTAGTATGTTCCCAATAGACAGAGCTGTTCTCATCACCCAGGAAGGCTGGGCTTTGCCTGGAGTAGAAGAAGCCCTTCTGCACGGTCTCCTTCCTCTTTGAGGCAAAAGACTAGAAAAGAAAAAAAAAAAAACGGCCAGACGCAGTGGCTTGTGCCTGTAATCCTAGCACTTTGTGAGGTCGAGGTGGGAGGATTGCTTGAGGCCAGGAATTCAAGACCAGCCTGGGCAAAAATAAAAATAAAAATCAGCCAGGTGTAGTGTTGTGTGCTTATAGTCCTAGTTACTTAGGGGGGTAGACTGGAGGATTGCTTGAGCCAGGCATTCAGCGTTGCTGCTGTGAGTTATATACCACTGCACTCTAGCCTGGATAACAGAGCAAGGCCCTGTCTCAAAAAAAAAAAAACCAAACCAAACCAAAACGAAACAAAACTGGCCAGGCATGGTGGCTCACATCTGTAATCCCAGCAGTTTGGGAAGGGATTATGAAGCGGTCAGATCGCTTGAGGCCAGTAGTTTGAGACCAGTCTGGAAAACATGACAAAACCTTGTCTCTACTGAAAATACAAAAATTAGCCAGATGTGGCAGCGCATGCCTGTAGTCCCAGCTACCAGGGAGGCTGAGGCAGGAGAATCGCTTGAACCCAGGGGGCAGAGGTTGCAGTGAGCCAATATTGCACCACTGCACTCCAGCCTGGGTAAGAGAGCGAGACGTTGTCTCCAAAAAAAGAAAAAAAAAATAACATAGATTTGCAATGAAAAATAGTAGCAAAAAATAGGTTATGTTAAACAAATAAAGGCTAGCAATAGCATTGGTAATCCACAAAAGGAGAAGAAAACCATCATACCACCAGTACCTCCTGGCCTGAGCCTCCGGGGGAGTGTGTGAGTCCAGCCCTGCGCAGCTGCCTTGGTGCTGCTTGTTTCCATTGTCTACTTATTGGCCCTTTCCCATTCTCCTTCTCCTCTCAGCACCTTTCTGATTCTCCTGGCCACCTTGTCCTTTGTCCTGGCATCTTAAAGAAACAGTAGGGGGCTGCTGGCAGCACCCTGTCCTCTGTCCTTGGATGAGACAGACCCTCTGGCTAGGGGGCGGGTGGAAGCACCCCAGCCACCCACCATGGATGCGATGGACCTTCTGGCTAGGGTTCTGGGTGCATGGCCCCTGCTGGAGGCAGGTGGCAGCATCCCGGACCCCGCTGTTGGATGCGACGGACCCTCGGGCTGGGGGCAGGTGGCAGCACCCTGGTCCCCGCCCTTGGTTGCAACGGACCCTCTGGCGAGGGGGTCATGGGCATGGGTCGTGGGCACGGGTCGTGGGCCAGGGGGGCGTGTGGCAGCCCCCTGATCCCCGCCCTTGGTTGCGACGGACCCTCTGGCTAGGGGGTGGGTGGCAGCACCCCGGCCCCGCCCATATATGCGACCGACCCTCTGGCTAGGCGGCGTGTCGCAGCACCCCAGCCGTCGCTCATGGATATGATGGACCCTCTGGCTAGGGGGCCATGCCCACCGCCCCCCACCGGGGGGGGCAGGTGGCAGCCCCGCGATCCCCGCCCTTGATTTCCATGTACCCTCTGGCTAGGGGGCCGTGCCAACAGAAAAAAAAAAAGAAAAGAAACAGTAGGGAAGCAAGAAATAAAAATTAAAGGATGGAAAAAGAAAGGAAGGAAAGGAAAGGAAGGAAGGGAGGAAGTAAACAAGCTTTTGGGTCAGCCACACCTGAATCTAATCCCAGTGCTGCCATCAGTCAGCGGGGGAGAGCGGGTGCCTATGACCTTGAGTGGGTTTCCTGCCCTCTCTGAGCCTTGGGCCTATTTGGGAGTTCTGCGAGCCCTCAGGTTCCATCTTTCAGCTTTGTTGGATCTGTTTGGATTTAGGGAAGTAAGAGGTGGAAACGAGGAAGAAAGGAACAAAAATTTATTTTTATTTTTATTATCATTATTTTTGAGACAGAGTATCTCTGTCGCCCAGGCTGGAGCACAGTGGCGCAACCTTGGCTCTCTGTAACCTCCACCTACGGGGTTCAAGCAATTCCCGTGCCTCAGCCTTCTGAGTAGCTGGGACGACAGCTTACAGGCACATATCACCACGCCCAGCTAATTTTTGTTGTTGTTGTTGTTTAGTAGAAATGGGTTTCACCATGTTGGCCAGGCTGGTCTTGAACTCCTGACCTCAAGTGATCCAGCCCCCCTTGGCTTCTCAAGGTGCTGGGATTGCAGGTGTGAACCACGGCACCCGGCCAGAACAAGAATTTAATGCACAGCAGAGATGGAGGTTGAGAATGCCAGTTTTCCACCCTTCCCCCAACCCATTACCCAAGACAGCGGGTGTCCTTTTCTCCCCATCCCTATGGAGGCGGGAGAGCTCACTCAAGCATCTCCAGTAGAACTCTCAGGGCTCTCCATAGATCTTTTTGGGAAGGGGCCCTTTGAGAGTCCCACGGAAGTGTCAGCTGGAGCAGGAAGGGAGGTAGCATGGGTGAGCTAACCAGTGCCTCACTCCACCAGTGGACACTCTTCCCTTCCACCGTCCTTCAGTAGCCCCACCTGTGAACTGGGATTCTGGATCTGGGGGAGGATTGAAAGGAGTTAACAGACATTCAAGTCTTAGAGAGCTGCCTGGCTCACAGGAAGTGCTTGGTGACTGGCGGCTGTTTGTTATGGTCCGGCTATTGTGTGCCTGTTTCAGGAATGATTCAATGACTTGCATTCACCACAACCTTGTTATCCGGGATGGAGGAAGTGCTGCTAAGATTGTTTCTCTCTTGATTGCTGCCTCACCGCTTGTTCTGGAGCCCAGACCATTGATGTAACAAGGATTTTCTTTCCGAGGCTACCACGTTTTATTTGTGATTCAAGCCATTTTATTATGATAATGATTTTCTGAGATGGAGTCTTGCTCTGTCACCCAGGCTGGAGTGCAGTCGCAGGATCTCGGCTCACTACAACCTCTGCCTCCCAGGTTCAAGCTATTCTCCTGCCTCAGCTTGAGTAGCTGGGACTACAGGTGTGCACCACCATGGCCAGCTAATTTGTGCATTTTTAGTAGAGATGGGGTTTCGCCATGTTGGCCAGGCTGGTCTCGAACCCCTGACCTCAAGTGATCCGCCTGCCTTAGCCTCCCAAAGTGCTGGGATTACAGGCGTGAGCCACTGCGCCCGGCCCATGGCATGTTTTTATTTGCTCTATTTGACCTACCATACATTGTCCTCTCAGATGAAAATAATAGTACCTTCAGTTAATAATACCTTGCATTTAGGAAGTTGCTTTCATTGCATCAGCTCAAAGCCCTCTACGAACATGACCTCATTCATTCTCCCAGGAGTGAGGCGGTCCTAGGCTTCCCAGCTATTCATCTCCAACCAGATTCTCAGAAGCCAAAATATGGATTAAGCACTTCCACCTGTCAGGACCACCAATCACAGGCTCTCTTGCTCTCCTTCTCCGTTCCCGAGTGACCTTAGGCCCACAGAAGACAACCAGAACCTGAGTCCCTCTGGCTTGGGGGCCTTGCCCTCCATGTCTCACCCAGGTGCCCATAGCTGGGCCCTGCAATTGTTAAACATTACATAAACCTTCTGGATAAATTGCCTTGATATCCAGGAAATAACAGGTTTGGCAATGTTGGACTTTTGCTTTCCTTGGGAACGTAACTTCTGAATTAAGACCTACGGGCTCATAAAAGACATTCTACTACAGCCGGAAATGTCTCTGCCCAGGATAGACCCTCCTACTCACGGCCCTGACATGCTTGACACCTGCAAGTACTTGTGAGAACCTGGAGCTCCACAGTGACAGTACTTCCTTGTTCTGGGCTGCTTCGGCCTGAGCTCCCTGGCGATGTGTGCTGCTGGCTGCCACTTTTGTTTTCACCTTGCAATTACTGGACGGGAAGGCTGCAAGCTGTATTGGACTCTCCAGACACTCACCAGGTCCCAGCCCACGTGCACTTCAGGGCATCCAAGTGCAACCACGGCAATTCCCAGGAAAAAGCTGATTCCTACTCCTTCAAAACAAACAAACAAAAAACTAACCAAATAGAATGAGCTCATTATAGTACCTGAATTTGTTTTTCATCAGTACGGAAACATTAATGTTAGTTGTAATCTTCTTCTTGTTTGTAAACTTTAAAAATACATATTGTCAAGTTTTCTTAGGTGGAGAGTTAAATCCAATTTAGGCAAAGTCAAGACAGAACCACAGTGTGCTTTCTTATTATAAGCCTCCTTCTGTTCTGCAGACCTTTAACTAGTTAAAATATACTCTGTAATTAGTAGTTCGGATCAAAAACTAAGTCCTCCTGAAACAGAAACTCTAACAGTGAATCCCTAACAATGTTTATCTCCCCAATCTCTTCTGCCCCTTCCTCAATCTGCTTAAACTCCTGGTTCTTTTCCTACCCCTACAATTCCCAAACACAGCCCTGAAGATCAAACCCTAATCCAGAAGATGGAAGCTCAGCACATATAAACAAATTTGGCGCCGGGCATCGTGGCTCACACATGTAATCCCTGCGCTTTGGGAAGCTGAGGCAGGAGAATCACTTTAGTCCAGGAGTTCAAGACCAGCCTGGGCAACATAGTGAGACCTCATCTGTACTAAAAATTAAATTAGTCAGGCATGGTGCTGTGTGCCTGTAGTCCCAGCTGCTCAGGAGGCTGAGGCAAAGAGGATCACTTGAGGCTTCAGTGAGCCATGAGCATGGCACTCTAACCCTGTTTCAAAAACAACAACAGCAACCAAATTTTGGGCTTTAAAGGGTTACGACTGAGAAAAGTATCTGTGTAGAAACACTCACTGTTTTTTATTGTTTATTTTTTTTTTGTAGCAATGGAGTCTGTGCTATGTTGCCCAAGCTGGTGTTGAACTCCTGGCCTGAAGTTATCCTCCTGTCTCAGCCTCCCAAAGTGCTGGGATTATAGGCTTAAGCCACCCTAAACCTAGACTCCACCCCCACCTCCACCCATTGTTTTTTAAAAATATGATAGAAATTAAAGCTTCATCTTAGCTTTCGTGACAAGCAAGAGAAAAAAAAAAGAAATGAAAGCTTTAGTTAGGTCAACCAATTTAACAAGAAAAAATTCTTGGCTTGGGATATTGGTCACTGAGAAAGTCTTACTTTTTCCTTTGCATAGTTCCTTGCATATCATATTTATTGTACATAAATCTTGGCTTCCATCTTCAGAGAGCAAAGTCTTTGGGTCTAAAAACGTAGGAAAAGACTGCTCAATCCTTGTGATGGGTAGTGATTAAAACAGGGGAGGACGGGGGATTCTTAGGGTGCAGGTAACGTTCTGTTAATTAATCTGGGTGTTCACTTGATGAAAAGTCTGGAAGCTGTACCTGCGACATCGCACTTTCCTAACAGACATTATATTTCAATAAAATATTTTTTTAGAACAAATTGGACTGCTTGAAAGTTATTTTAAAAATTACATGCTTTTGAGACTTGAGCAGCTGCAAAGGTTCTGTTTTCTATTTTGATCATTCTGTTTCTCGAGATGACCACATCTTTCAGAGGAAATGAGTCAAAGCCACTCTGTCTTGCTTTTCCAGCTGAGCATGTTCTGTTTCAATGAAGTAATGAATGAACTTGGCCGCACCACCCCCTAGCCTACAACAGCAAACAGAGGGCCCTCGGCCAATCAGCAGGCACTCCGGGTTTTCAAGTTGAGTTCAAACAGGACCATGGGAGGCCAATCAGTACCTTCGGCCCCGCCCCGAACGCCCGGCTATGGCCAATCACGAGGCCGTATGAGCCAAAACACAGCGGCCGGCCAATGCCGGGGGAGCCCCACGACGCCGAGCTCCGCCAATGGGCGCGGCCGGGCGAAAGAGAAACAGTGCGGGCCCCGCAGGCCGCAGGATTCGAATCGAACGTCCTTACGGGAGCCAGGCGCTGGCGGAGCGGCGCGCCGGCCAATCAGCGGCGGCCCCCGAACGTTGGGTCGACCCGGCCCCGCCCCGCGCTGTTGTTTGTGGTTCGGCCGGGCCGCGGGAGCCGAACCACAACATTCGCCGGGCGGGCGGCGGCGGCGGCGGCGGCGGCAAGCGCGAGCCCCGGAACCCCGGGCGGCTGGCCTCCCGCGCCCGCGCAGCCCCGCGTCTGCGTCCGGCCCGAGCCGCCGGGTCCCGCGCCGCGCCATGTCGGTGAACATGGACGAGCTGCGGCACCAGGTCATGATCAACCAGTTCGTGCTGGCCGCGGGCTGCGCGGCCGACCAGGCGAAGCAGCTGCTGCAGGCGGCCCACTGGCAGTTCGAGGTGCGAGCCGGGCCGCAGGGGTCGGGGACGCCGGGCGGGGGCGGGGAGCGCTCCTGTCGTCGGCTGGGAAGCCGAGCGGCGACCGCGAGCCGGTCTCACGCGGGTCCAGGGCTAGGGCCGGGGCCGGCTCCCTCTGCACGTGGGGCAGCCGAGGGTTGGGACTACGAGCCGGGCGCGGAGGCGGGGGGAGTTGGTGGGGGGCCGGGCCGCTGCGCTTCCTGCCTCCGCCGGGCCCGCGGTGCCACTGCCCTGTTTGTCCGCAGACCGCGCTGAGCACGTTCTTCCAAGAAACCAACATTCCCAACAGCCACCACCACCACCAAATGGTAAGCGGCGGCGGGCAGGGGCGCGGGCCGGGGCCGCTGTCAGCGCGGCAGTGACAGCCATGTTGCCGGGGAGCGCAGCGCCGCGAATGTAAACAAAGAGCCAAAATGTCTTCCAGGAAAGAGCGGCTCCAGGGCCGGCGCTGGCGCTTCCAACTTTGGGGCCCGCCTCCCGGGCTGCTGCTGCTTCGCCGCGGGACTGGTGCCCAGCACTGGGCCCTGGGGGGAAGGGGCGCCAGAGTTGGTGGTAGGAGGGGAGGGGGGAGAGGGCCGGGGGCCTGGCGAGGGGCTCGGGAGCTGGGGGGACCCCAGCGCCAGGCGATGGGGGAGGGGGCTCGGATGATGCTCAGACTTCTGGGGAACTGGGAAGCCCGGGCCAAGGGCCCAGGGAGGGCGCTGGGGTTGTTTGTGTTTATGGGGAGCCCCTCGTGCTGTTGAGTGGCGGTCCTCCCTCCCCCTCCACACACACACCCAGCGCTACAGGGAACAGGAAAGGCACGAATCCACCCTGCCTCAGGAAGCCGGGCTCTACCCACAAAGATGTTCACCCTTCTGAAGCCCAAGGGGACTGGGAAGTTGGAAGGACATACAACCCCCAAGCCAGGAGGACACACAAATTTTGACCCAAGATAAGGCCAGGAATGTGCCTTTAATCTCAGTGTGTCGAGCTCCACCAGCCTAGCACACAGAGAAATGGCCCCGGTCTGGATTTGCTTTCTTTTAACTCTGGCCCAGGCCCGAGCCTTTGCCCTACTGGCCATGGGGTACCCTGTTTTCTTGAGGCCAAGGACATCCCTCCTCTATCCTACCCCCTCTAGTTACCTATTAGCCCTGGAGGAGGGGCTGGGCTCAGCGATAGGGATCTGAAAACATTGTTCCCCAGGAAGGCTGTTGTGGCTTCTAAGGTGAATTTTTGGCGTTTTTAACACTTGATGTCCTTGCGCTTGGCTCTCTGTTTTCATCTAGTCACAGAAGACAAGTAGAGGGGTCCGTCTTGACCTTTTAAACTAGTTTTTCTCTTAGAATGGCTGATGCTGTGTATGAATCAAGTAAAAATGACATTTTAGTATGATTTGGGCATGGCACCGGCCACAGGGCTCTTAAAAACCCGAGAGGATTTCATCTCCAGGAGACACCCTCCCCCTGCAGTTGACTATGAGAAATCTCCAGCTCCCCACATGTGCTTGAGCCTCGAAGCTCCCTGCCATCTCCTATCAGAGGGTCCCTGAGGTTTCCCCCCATCAGCTGTGGCCATCCCAAAAAGCTCAGAACTTCCAGATACTGCAGCCATTCTGCAGGGCCAAGAACAGGGAGGCCCCCCCCAGGGAGAGCTGGTGTGGCGTGCTGTTTAGTTCCTCTTGTCCCCTGCAAATCCCAAGGAGATGGTAAGTCCCTTTGGAAGCATCCCTCAAGGAAGGTGGCAGATTTTGTAACACATAACCAGTGTGTCCATCAGTGCCCAAGTATGAATGCCTCAGCCTCAGGGTTGAGGACACTGTCCCCTGCTCTCAAAAAGTTCGTAGTTTCTTTTATTTTTCTTCTAATTTTATTTTTGACAAAGGGGTGGGGTGGGGGGGGGGGGTCTCTCTGTGTGGCCCAGGCTGGTCTCGAACTCCTGGCCTCAAGTGATCCTCCGCTTCAGCCTCCCAAAGTGCTGGGATTATTATAGATGTGAGCCACCACACCCAGTTACCAATTCCTTTCTTTCTTTTTATTTTTTTGAGATGGAGTTTCACTCTTGTTGCCCAGGCTGGATTGCAGTGGCGTGATCTTGGCTCACCACAACCTCCGCCTCCTGGGTTCAAGCGATTCTCCTGCCTCAGCCTCCTGAGTAGCTGGGATTACAGGCATGCACCACCATGCCTGGCTAATTTTGTATTTTTAGTAGAGACAGGGTTTCTCCATGTTGGTCAGACTGGTCTCAAACTCCCGACCTCAGGTGATCTGGCCCGCCTCCGCCTCCCAAAGTGCCAGGATTACAGGTGTGAGCCCCCTGGCCTGGCAATTTCTTTTAGACAAAATGAAAGAAAAATTTTAAACAAAAAACAAAACGCTAGAGACCAGTAACAGCAAAATGGCAAAACTAGAAATCCTGAGTAATTGACAAATGATTGTCCCATAGATTAATGCAGATTCCCACAGTTGGAGGAAAGCTTCCAAGTTGATCAGGAGTGTTTCCCAGTTGGAAGTGGAGAGACGCACGACAGACTTGAAGTGGGTGCAGGGGACACTGGGTTCTCTTGAGAACTGGCCGAGGGGGCTTTGAGCATCTGGTTCAAAATCCTGATTTTACAGAAGCAGAGAGAAGCTTCAGAGAGGTTCAAGAACTTGCCAGAGCTCACACAGGCAGGCCAACACGGGCCTGCAGCCATCATCCTGGCTGTTCTCTGGTGGCTGTTTGAGGAGACAGGCCTCGCTGGCTTGGGGAACTGGGGAAGTCGGTCACGGTGCTGTGATGCAATTGGCCTCCACCCCCACCCTTCATTCATTGTTTCCTGCTGCCGAGAAGTCAGCCCCGGAGGCTGGGGGGTGGCAGGGAGTAGTCTCGGGAGGAGGGGAAAGGTCGGGGTGGGGCCAGGCCTCTGCTTTGAGTCCTTTGGCCTCCCGTGGGGGTCCCTAGGGAAGGCAAGGGCCAGAGCTCCCTTGGTGCTCTAGGTGCTGACATGGCATGGGGCTCAGTGAACAGGGTGGGCTGGTGTCCCCTCCCTTGTATCTTATGTCCCGCCATGCCCTGGTTTCTGGGTGTGAAAGCTCCCTCTTTTTTTTCTTGAGAGGGGGTCTTGCTCTGCCACCCAGGCTGGAGTGTGTGGTAATCTCGGCTCACTGCAACCTACACCTCCCAGGTTCAAGCAATTCTCCTGCCTCAGCCTCCCAAGTCGCTGGGATTACAGGTGCCCATCACCACACCCAGCTAATGTGTGTATTTTTTAGTAGAGACAGGGTTTCATCATGTTGACCAGGCTAGTCTCGAACTCCTGACCTCAGGTGATCCACCTGCCTCGGCCTCCCAAAGTGCTGGGATTACAGGTGTGAGTCACTGCACCCAGCCAGAGATCCCTCTTTCAAGGTGAAGAGTGCTCAAGTCTTGTTCCCCCTACTCCTGTGCCTGGAGGAGGGGCCGGTGTTGCTAAAATTAGGAGAAATTCAAAGAAGGACTCCCATGGCTTCCTGGGAAAGGGAGAAAGTGGCTTTGAGGTCCCCGCCAGCATTGTGTGGTCTTGTTGTCTGTGCTACCTGTCATCCATGCTGCTGGCGAGGTGCTCCTGGATGGCACTCCAACCCCTGCCCCAGGCTACCAGCAGAAGACAGCAGACGGGGGACTGTAGCTACCCAGGAAAACGGCTGAGGGGCTGTACACACTGAGAAACTGCCAGTCTCCAGCCAAGGGCAGGCCAGCTGTGTGTGGCCTGAGGCTACAGACACAGGAAACTGAAATCCCTGGTTTCTGTCCTCAGGGGAGTCCAGATATAATGGGGCTCTTGACCCTGTCCGGGCAGTGTGGCTGGTGGATGTTGAGAGCTTGGGCCCGCAGACCCAGGAGCTGGGGAGTTCATCTTCTCAACTTGCACTCTGCTGTGGGTGCACTCTGCCTTGACCCCTGGGCCCCAAAACTTGACTTCTGGGCCTCAGTCTCCTCATTTGTCATAAAGAGGGGATAATTGAAGCCACTAAGTGTCATTGTTAAAAGATAAGGGAAAGGGCTTCAAGGCCTGGTGGCTGTCACCCTTAGTGCAGTGTGAACCCATCCACACACCAAGGCGGTTTCACTTTTTCAGGGTTGGCACAGGAGGGGGAGCCTCCCCCGCTGGCCGCTCTCCCTTGCCCAGCAGCCTGGGAACATCTGAGGGTGGCTGGTGGGGCAGCCAGCTGGTCTCCTTGCCCAGGGAAGGCATGGCGCAGTGGTGTCCTGCGCTGCTCCCTTGCCCTCTCACTTGAATCTGACACCTTAGCTCCTGGGCGCAATTAACCATTTACTCCTTGGGGTGTCCTTTCCAGATCTCATGAAGCCGTGCTGGTTTTGATAAGGTTCTTGGGTTTTGTCTTTGGGTTTTATTTGTATTGGCTCAGGGGGAGAGGGCGCTTTTGTCCTATAAGAAGCTGCTTGTGCGAAGATGAAGCTGAAAAATGGGAGTAAAGGAGGGGCTGACCTGGATGAGCACCATCCAGTGCCTCGGGGACCCCAAGGCAGCCTCCCCACACCTGTGTTCTCTCCCGCAGATGTGCACTCCCAGCAACACCCCTGCCACGCCGCCCAACTTCCCCGACGCGCTGGCCATGTTCTCCAAGCTCCGCGCCTCCGAGGGCCTGCAGAGCAACAGCCCCATGTCGGCGGTAGCCTGCTCCCCCGCCTGCAAGCTTCAGTCCCTTCTGGGCCTCATCCCCACCCAGCCACCAGGCGCCCTGGATCCCGCCCTCCTCCCCCCACCACCTTCCACCACCTCCACTGCCCACAGCCCACGTGGCCCCCAGGAGCACAGCAGGGGGGCGCCCAGCAAAAAGCCATGGCGGCCATGGACGGCCAGAGATGAGACTGGATGCCGCCAGGCGCTGGGCTGGAGCTGGGGGCAGCCCAGGGTTGTGGGGACACAGGAGGGCCGGGGGGGGGAGGGGGGAGCCGGGGGAGGGCAGGGGGTTTCCCGAAGATCGCACTGGAAGATTTTATAAAGAATTTTTGTGGGTGGGGGGATAGTAAACTTCCTGGGCCACTTGGGTCCTTCAGGAGTTTTTCAGGCAAGTTTTTCTCTCTTTAATATATAACTATAATATATATGAATATATAAATATAACTAATGTCTGTGAGAATGGGCCTGGCACAGCTGGGGTGCTCACGGCTGTGGCTGCCTCCTGCACTCGAGTTTTGAGGGTAGGAGCGGGCTGCAGAGCCTGTGGAACGATGTTGGGGCACAAGGCGTCTGTCAGCTGCCTCCTCCCACAGCCATGCCTTCTGGAACCTGGAAGAGGACCCTGCCTCTGCAGTCACCCAGCAGCCGCTGCAGTCGGGGTTCCGCGAGGGCCTGAGGCCAAAGGTGTGGAAGGCCCTCTTGGCATCGGGGCTCCCACTCCCTCCCCCGCCTCTCCCCACCTCCAATTGCTGGTCGTGGCCCCATAGCGCCTGTCACCCCCTGTCTCCTGCTGAATGTGCAGGGCTGATGTGGCACTGAGGAGCTGACTGAGGTCAAAGGCCAGGCTCTGCCCAGTAGGGGCCTTGGCTGCCCCAGGCACCCTGCCACTCCCACTTCGAGTCTCAGGTCCCAGTGGAGGGCCTGCCTTTGGGTTTAGTTCCCAAATTGGAATCCCATCTCACCAGGGTGAAATTTTAATTTAAAAACTTAAAAAGAGACTTTTCTAACTTCCCTGGTTTGTGGTGCTTTTATTTCCATTGGTGGGTGAATCGGTCTCCTTGGAAAAGGGGCGGTGGGGGGTCCCTTGCCATTGGGCTGCTCTGGGTGTTTCTTGCTGTGTGGTCACAGCAGGGGCTCTGGCAGTGCAGGCAGGGTCCAGCTTGGTGTGGGGGAGGGGAAGAGGGGCCGGAGTCCATCCTGAGTTACTGTGACCTTCTTCCCTTCTGGCCCCATCGGTGTAGTCCCCAGCTGCAGAGCCCTAGTGAGGAGCACTGGGAGCCATTTCCATCTGCAGTGGGGAGAGCTGCCCATTCTAGCTGGGGGTGTCCTGATGTCCCCCCCCCAGGCCCTCTCAACAGGCATTTTCTAGCTGGGCTCATCTCTGATATTCCTACCCTCGCTTCCCAGGGTGGTGTGTCCCTGTGGGCTGTGGAATGGCCATGACCCAAAGGTCAACTAAGGCTATCAGGGAGCCATAGACAGGGCAGGTCCCCAGAGGGGCCTGCTCCACCCGCCTCCCCCGTAGCCCTGCAGGGTCAGCATGTGTGGGGCTGCCAGTTCTGACCCAGCAGCCCAGCCTGAGGTGGTCCTGTGGTGCTGGAGGTCAGCTGCATGGGGAGCCTGTCCACCTAGTTGATGGGGGTGAGGCTGGGATGCCTCCTCCTGCCCTGCCCTTCACCGCCACACTCGGTCCTGGCAGCCCCTTCTTGTCCCGTCCTCCTGCCTCGCCCTCTGCTGCGGTCTAAGGGGCCCAGGCCCTGCTGGAACACAGGCAGGACAGGGGTTCTCGAGGTTCAGGCAAGAAGTGAAGTGAAAGTCGAGAGGGACTGGGCCCGGCACCCCCCCCCCCCCCCCCGCATCCTGCCTCCAGGACTCCTGGGGCCCCTCCCATGGTGGGGCAGCCCCTCCTCCAGTGGAGTGGAACGGTGGGCCCTAAGGCCCCTCCACCTCAGTGTGGGACACACACATACCGTGCTTGGAAGCTGGGTTTGTCCTTTCAGTTTTGTTTCCTGGTTGGAAACCCCTGAGACTCCTCCCCTTCCCCTGCCCACCTGTGCTTTCCCAGGCTGGAAGGGGCAGCCCCCTCTTGGCAGGTGGGCGGTTACGCTGTGACATCCCCAGGCTGCCTGGGCCTGGGATGGGGTCCACCCAGGTGTGGGCGTTGCCCAGGTGCGGGAATGGTGGGGGTTGGCCTGGCCGGCTTAGGGAATGTCGCTCTGGGCCCTTCTGTGGGTGTGGGGAAGGCCTGGGTGAGGAGGACTGGGCTGTGCCTCCCTGCCAAGCTGGTGAATTTGGCTTTAGACCCAGGAAACTGAGCCGACCTTCTGACATTTCACAACCAGGGTGGGGCCAGAGCAGCAGGCGCCCAGCTGGAGTGGGGGGAGGGGTGGCCCTGCTCTGCCTCCTGCCTCGGGGGAGAGGGGCTGGGGTGGGCGGTGCCCACTCGGGACTCCGCTGTCTGAGCAGCTCCTTTCTTCATGAAGATTCACTGGGTCTCCACAGAGCAAGCCAGAGGGAGCACCCACCCAACCCAGCCAAGCCCGCCCCACTTTACCCACACCAGGGTCAGGGGCCAGAAACCTGTTTCTGGGCTGTTTCTCGCCACACTTTCCTGTGTGATTCTGTCTCCTCACACCCCAAAGCGAGCCTCTTTGCCCCAGAAATCCCTTTCCCATGCTGGGGCAATGGGAACTGGGGGTGGGGGGAGCCCCATTCTCAACTCCAATCACTTCCTTTTCTCTGAGGGGGGAGCCTCTGGGGCAGGCAGGCCATGGTGATTTCAGGGCTTTATAAACCTCAGGGTGGGGGACCACTTTCATCTAATGGGGGACCCCCTAGAATCTGGCTGAAGCCCACGCTTGGGAGGTCAAGAGACTCCTGGGTCCCTGGAGCTTCAAGTGGGTTGTGGCCATGAAGGGGGGCTCGTCCCTAGCAGTTGCTGCACTGGCCCGAGCTCAGTCCCACCTGCACATCTCTGTCCCCCTCACCTGCCAAGTGATGAGTCCCTTGCCTGTGGGTGTCGGGGGCTAGAGCGGAGGGAAGCAAATCATGCCAAGCGTGGGGGCTCACACCACTCTCCACCCGCCTGATGTTTTTTGCTCTATCTTCCTGGGGAAGAGGGGGATGGGGAAACTGGGCCACAGCCATGGCAGCCCCTGGTCTGAGCCTTCAGGCCCTGGCTGTCTCTGCCGCAGCCCACTCAAGGGACAGCAGTGGAGGGCAGCAAACAGAAACTGGCCCAGTGTGCTGCAGTGGTTCGTCTCCGGCCATTGGCACTACTTCCCTGGAATCCCATGCCAGGGGTCAGGAACCACCTTGAGCCAGCAGCAAGAGCAAGCAGGCCGCTGCCACCCTCACCCGCAGAGTGCTGGACACTGACTGCACAGCCCCAGCCCCCCAGGGGAGAAGGCAGGTCTGGAGCCAGAAGCCACAGCACCCTGGGTCTAGCCGAGGTCAGGAGAGAGCTGGTGGGGTGAGAGCAGGCCCAGCCGGTCCCAGGGCCCGGAGTCTCCCTGTCCCCAGCACAATGTTCAGCCCTCCCGAAGCCCCAGCGCCCCTCGGAGAACAGAGGCTGAGGACTCACTCTGAGGCTACAAACCAGACCCGCTGTCCAAGTGAAGGTCTGCCTAGCAGGCGGGCCTGGGGGTGTCTGGAGGCACGTGGGGGGCTGCCTGGCCAGCAGTGGTCACTTCCCTCTCCCTCTGTCTTCCTGTCAGAGAAGATTCGCCATGCCAAAGCTTCCTCCTGAACGTTTATGTACACTTCTGCTCACTGAGCATTGGTGGACCGCGGTCCTCGGGTGGGCTCCTCAAGCCCCTCCCCCAGGAAGCACATCCACGCGCCTCTCCGGCCCCCCCGTTTGCCACCGTGGCGGGGCTGAGCGGGTGCGTTGTGTTCGGCGGGGGGAGACGCCCGTCAGAGGAAGGTCTGTCTTTCTGTTGACGCAAAAGAACTGCAAGACAGAGGGGCTGAGGTTGCTCGCCACATTCCCCACGCCCACTGGGGGCCACCCCAGCCTGCCCAAAGCCCAGGGAAGTTAGGAGCAGTTCTGTTTGCCGGCTGTACTGAAACAGGCTGGAGGGGGAGCTGCTGGGGCTGGGGTGCACGGCGCAGACTCTTCTGAGCTCCTAAGCAGTCATGAAGCACCCTTCGTGATCTTTGTGAATGAAAAGTAAGTGGGGCACGGTGGCCCAAGCATGTAATTCCAACACTTTGGGAGGCTGAGGCAGGCAGATCATGAGGTTAGGAGATCAAGACCAGCCTGGCCAATATAGTGAAAACCCTGTCTCTACTAAAAATACAAAAATTAGCTCGGTGTGGTGGTGGCACGTGCCTGTAGTCCCAGCTACTCCGGAGGCTGAGGCAGAAGAATCGCTTGAACCCAGGAGGTGGAGGTTGCAGTGAGTTGAGATCGCACCACTGCACTCCAGCCTGGGTGACAGAGCAAGACGACTTCTCAAAAAAAAGAAAAGAAAAAGCAAACATATCTCAAAAAAAGAGAAAAAGCAGCAAACAGGTTTTCTGTTAATATGGACACTAGGTGATATCATGCCAATAGGTACAGGAATTTTTCATGACTACCCGTCCTCTCCTGCTTCCACAGCATTTCAGCACCCTTAGACAGTGCAACGCCTGGGAGAAGGGAGCTCAGGACCCCCAAGAAAACAGTTCTGGGAGTCAGGGCAACAGTCCTGTGCTCACTCTCCTCCACTGAGGCCTGTTGTTCCCAGCGCAGCCTCTGGGCCAGAGGGCTTGGCTTTGAACTCCAGCTCTGCCGCTTCCTGGCTGTGTGACCTAGAGCAAGGAGCTTCACCTCTCTGTGCCTCAGTTTTCTCAGCTGTAAGTGGTGCTAACAATGGTCCCTGCCTCAGTGCTGGTGCGTGGCTTAAAACTGGGTCATCTGTGTAAAGCTCCTAAATTAACTCCCTGGCCTGTGGGGGCCCTGGATGACAGTGAGGAGCCATCACCACTGCAGCCACTATCTGTTGTGATTTCCTCCCTCAGGCATAGGCTCTCAGTGAGGGCTGGAGTGATGCTGGAGCATCTAGCCTAGGAGCAGGGGAGGGTGGAGGCTCTGGGGGTCCCTGGATCTCCCATGGGCACCCCACAAGGTATATGGGTACATTACTGTTTTACAGCAGGAAGGTATGCAACTTTTATTAGATTCTCTGGGGGGCCCTAACTCCAAGAAGCACTAACCCAGCACCCCCTCGATGACAGATGAGGACACTGAGGTCTGGAGAGGGGGGAGACACTTGCTCAGGGTCATCTGGCAGTGATCCAGCCTCCTGGCTGCAGGGCCTTTGTGGCTGAACCCTAGGGGTCCTTAGCTCCCTGACCTTCAGGCCCAACTTAGCTCCTGGGGAGGTCAGGGACCCAAGGGACCCTCCAGGCCAGAGGCCAGGCAGAAGTTCCTCTATGACAGGGTCTGGAGGCTCTCGGGGGACCCGGGCATGGCCTGTGTTCAGCACCCATCATGGAGAGCCCAGGTGCATGAGCTCCATGACAGCGCACGTGAGCGGGGCAAGGGCGTGGGCCTGGCACCAGAGATTAGGTGGCAACCTTGTCCCTATTTCATCTTCTGTGGAATGGGGCAGCAACAGCACCTACCCACCTCCCAGAAGGGGCACAAATCACTCAGTCTCTAGGGGTTTCTCTTTTCCCCACCCATCCCCTCCTTCGGCTCCCAGGCCCTCCGCTCTCCAGGGAGATAAAGGTGTGACCCTGCGTGGGCAGGAAAGGAGGCCGGCAGGGCCAGCGGGGGAGGCCTGGCAGGACACCCACCCAGAGGGAAGCTACCTGAGGTGTTGCCAGTCGACATCTGGGCGCTCTGAGGCCGAGAGGGCAGCTGGCCACTGGCGCTGAGTGATGGCTGCCTGTGCACATTCGGCCTGAGCTGCTTTGACTTGCGCTTTGAGGTCTCTGAGCCTGGTGGGGACAGGACGGAAGGGTCAGTGCTGAGGCAGCCGTGAGAACCCCTGGGGGTGGGGAGGGGGCCTCGGGGGCTGCTGGTCACAGCCGGCCATGGCTGAGTGGGGTCCTCATCTGTCTGAATTTGTGGATCTGCCCCAGAGAAGCAGTCTTCATTCATTCTCTTGTCCACCCACCCAGTCACGCGAACAGAGTCCCTGAGGACCTGCACACGTCAGCCCTATGGCAGGTATGGGATGAGTTCTGACCTGGGATTTCCAGGGCAGGAGGGCAGGCATCTAGAAAGGTGCATACACAGCTAAATGAACGACGGGAAGTGACAAACAGCAGGTTTTGGGCGGCATCACATTACGGAAGGTGGGCATTTGGGGGCTGAGGCAGTGGGGGCTCAGCAGAGGGCACTGTGCTGAGTTTTGGGGGATTTTTTTGGTATTGTTTTTGTTTTTGTTTTTTTTTTTGAGATGGAGTCTCGCTCCGTCGCCCAGGCTGGAGTGCAGTGGCGCTATCTCTGCTCACTGCAACCTCCGCCTCCTGGGTTCAAGCGATTCTCCTGTCTCAGCCTCCTGAGTAGCTGGGACTACAGGCACGTGCCACCACACCCAGCTAATTTTTTGTATGTTTAGTAGAGATGCGGTTTCATCGTGTTAACCAAGATAGTCTCCATCTCCTGACCTTGTGATCCACCCGCCTCAGTTCCCCAAAGTGCTGGGATTACAGGCGTGAGCCACCGCGCCTGGCTCTGTGCTGAGTTTTGAAGGAGAAGGAGACCCTGATGATGCCAAGGACAGAGGCCCAGCAGTACAGCTAGGGTGGAGGCTGGCAGGAAAACATGGGCCACTCCATCCCAGCTGATGGCCGAGGCCAGACAGCTGTCCTCCACCTGTGAACATTCACCTGGTGGCTTCTCAAGAGACCTGAACATTTGGGTCAGGGGGAGTGGAGAAGGAAGACACCCAGGGTCCAGTGACCCATAAAAGTGCCAGCACCCTAACAGACACACGCCCCGTGGGACCCATGTGAGGCGCCTGGTAGCTTCTGGGCTCCACTCACTGTCTTTGCCAAGGATGCCTGGCAGCCTTGTGTCCATCCGTCCCTTGTAAATGTGACCATCCAGGCCCAAGATGTCCACCTCATCATGCTGTAGAGGCAGACATGTTATCACCATCGTAGCACGCATCACCCTCTGCTGTCCCCGCCTCCACGCAGGCCTGAGGCACAGAGCATTGTCTGGGAACCCTCCTGGGGGGACTCTGGGAGGCACCAGGGTGGAGAGAGAAGGTGGACGTAAATGGTATCCGGGTGAGGTGGGAGGCCTGGGAGGCTGGAATGCTGCTGAGCGGGCAGGTGGCTGGGATGAATCCTTCTTCCCAGAAAATAAGAACCTGAGGCTTTAACTGGGTCTGATTAAGGAATTGCCTCAAGGCAGAGGGCTGGCTGAGATGGCTTCTGTGGCTTTGGAGAATGACTCAGGAATCTGGAGCTGTGTCAGGGCCTCCCTCCCTGGTGGCTTCAGGCAGGGTCCTGACCTTCATGGCAATCTGGATCTCTTCGGTGGGATACAGACCCCGGGGCAGGTGCTGCAGTCGGCTGCGGTGGTAGGGGTAGGTGAGGGTGTGGCTGCCCCCGCAGCGCCGGGGCACAGTCGAGTAGGTGTAATTGGCCTTATCTGTCACCCTGTGATGAAGACAGGACAGAGTCATTGGGAGCAGACCGCCAGGGACATGGCCTCGGACTTGCCCATGATGGGGCTGGCCGGAGGGAAGCTACACTTCAGGGGTGGCCAGGAGGCAGAGCAGCAGGGGCCGGGGAACAGGCAGGCGAGGGCAGAGCAGCGGGAGCCCACGACAGGCCGGCAGGGCCCAGGACAGGTGAATTGGGTCAGAGCAGCCGGGAGGCTGGGTCACCCCAGTGACCATGCACACGGGCAGGCACGCACACGCACACACATACACACGTACCTATACACACATGTACACACATTTTTTGGGGCGGGTTGGGGAGACGGAGTCTTGTTCTGTCACCAGGCTGGAGTCCAGTGTCTTGATCTCGGCTCACTGCAACCTCCACCTCCCGGGTTCAAGAAATTCTTCTGTCTCAGCCTCCCCAGTAGCTGCAACTACAGGCGCACGCTGCCACAAGCGGCTAATTTTTGTATTTTAGTAGAGACAGCCTGTTGCCCAGGCTAGTCTCAAACTCCTAAGCTCCGGCAATCTGCCTTCCTCGGCTTCCCAAAGTGCTAGAATTACAGGCATGAGCCACCGCGCCTGGTGTACACACACTCTTTTTTTTTTTTTTTTAAGATGGGGTTTCACCGTGTTGGTCAGGCTGGTCTTGAACTCCCGACCTCAGGTGATCCGCCCGCCTTGGCCTACAAAGTGCTTGGATTACAGGTGTGAGCCACCACGCCCGGCCCACACACTCTTATACATACACACGTTCTCATACATACACGCACTCACACATGCACACATACACTCACACTCATTTACACATGCACACACATACACACACATATACAGACACATATGCACACACAATACACAGGTATGCACACACATGTACTCATACACACATGTACCCATACATGCAGACACACACTCCTACACCCACACTCACACACCCGTACTCATACCCACACTCATGTACTCATACAGTCACACGCACTCATACACACACACCCCTACACACGCTCATACACTGATGCACACACACCCACCCATAGACACATGGCTTACACACACATTGACAACCCTTGCCCACACCTTCACACACACACACAGAGATACACACCTACGCTCCTTTTTCTCCCTCAGGGCCTCCCCCAGCAGTGGGTCGAGGTGTCTGTACGGCCAGCTCCCCGTGGCCTCGCCCGCCCCTCCCGTACCGTTTGTAGCAGGGGGAGCCGAGGCACTGGGCCTGCAGTAGCTCGCGGATGACCTGGCTGCTGGCCTTGGTGGAGCCTCCGAAGTGGATCTGCACCTTCTCGATGTTCATCAGCATCTTGGAGTGCATGGAGCGCAGGCGCCTCACGCTCTGCTCCATCTGCGCCAGGTCACCCCGAGGGAGGGCAGTGCCCAGCTTGAGGCTGCAGGGTGTGAGCAGAACAGAGGGAGCATTGGCCACGGGGGAGCCTTGACCTTCTGTCAGCTGCATCCTTCCATTCTGGGTCCTTTTTGTGCAAGACCCAGCTAGCCCCGTGGGCGCTTGGTGGAGGGGTGGGGTCGCTGAGCAGCTTGACCCCTCAGTCAAATCAGCCCTTTCCACAGCATCCGAGGGCCAGACTTGCCAGGAAGGCTTTCCTCAGATGGGAAAGTGCAGGCCAGCCAAATGGAAGACAGCCCGGCTCCCTCCTGCAGCTGGGGTGGAGTTGCTGAGGGCAGCCTGCACCTTCCCATCACGGCACACCTGGCCCTGCACACCTGGAACCCTTAGGGCTTCCAAGAGCAGTCTGAAGTCCTCTGTACTGTGGACTCCCATCCTTAGGAGAAGGGGAGCAGCAAGAGGCAGGCAGGAGCCAGAGGGAGTGTGAGATGCTCCCCACCAGCCTCCCTCCTTGACTGAGCCCACCCTCCGGCTGAGCGATGCTGGACCTTCCCCCGCACTGCTGTAATCCCAGGGTTGCCAAGTTAGCCAAAGGCTGCGGAAGAGGTCGAGAAATAGAGTAGAGGAGCTGTCAGAGGCAGATAGTGCCCTTGACAGAGTCCCATTGTAGCTCCCGAAGGCAGGTCTCACTGGGTCTGCCTCCTCCGCTCATGCCCTGGGAACTGCTAGGGAGCTAGTTCACAAATCAGCCTGTGGCCGCCACCGTCCCACCCCAAGGAGGAGGCTCTCTACACTAGCCCACAGCACTGCCTTCTGTCACGTTCCGCCAGGCCCTCGGGAGTCATCTCTGTCCCCTGCCTTCCCCCGTCCAGAGCCCTGGCCCTGGACCCTGCTGTCCCGTACTTGCGGCTATGCTGCCGGACCTGCTCCAGTTCAAATACCGTGTAGGGGCGGATGGAACAGTGCCTGGGTAGGCCCGGAGCTGCAGGGGTTACGGGGATGGCTCTGGGTAGGGACACAGAAAAAAGGGGTGGGTCAGAGTGGGATAAGTCCCATCCCCCAAATCCACCTGCCTAAAGAACCTTCCCACCTGCCCCGGCCTGGGAGGGAGCGAGGGCTAGAAGTTGACCCTCGAGAGAAAGGGAGAGGACAGGGTGGACACAGGTGGAGAACGGAGGAGACGCAGCCCCACCGTGTGAGGCCACGTGCTGGCGATGTGGACACTCACTGTCCGGTCACGGTTGTCTCCAAGGGCCGGTCACATGAGAGGCAGTGGAAGTGTGCCAGAAGCTGCCTGTTAGGAATAAGACGTGTATGCAGGGTGAGTGCTTTGCCTGGAAGTCCCAGGGGGGCCTGGGCCTCTGCAGGCCACGCAGGCTGGAAGCTCAGCCCACCAGGGTGCAGACCAGGTCCCTGCTCCCTGGGAATCCATCTGCTCCCACCTCGGGGCTCGCATCCCACACCTCCCTGTCCTAACCCAACGCCAGCAGGGTTCCCACAGGCCCAGGAGGGTGCCCTGTGCACGTCTCGGGGGCCCTCTGGCGGCCAGAAATGGGAATCCTGGAATTCAAGCCCAGCACGGGCCAGGTCCTATGGGCCGGCCCTCAGGAGCTATCTCAGCTCTGGGTACTGAGGACCTCTCCCTGTTCCAAAGGTCCAGCTTAGCTCAGCCAAACCCAGAGAGCCTTAAGCCTCCCCTACTCCCTTTCTCTGCTGTAATGTGAAGGGGCCTGAGCTGGAAGAGCATGTCAAGCTCTAAAATTCTGTCCCTTCAACCATGCGACAGTCCCAGGCAGGATCCATGGTGTGCTGGCAGGTGTTTGTCTGGGGACCCCCAGCCCCCTCTGCCCTCACCCCCCACTGAGCGTGCCAGCCTCCTCCCCTGCCTCCCAGGCCTCACCTCCGCATGGCGGCCGCCTCGTCTGCCTGGTAGAGCGGAGGGCGCTCTCTGAGCTGCTGTCGCAGCGATTTCCACCGATCCTCCAGCAGCTGCTTCAGTGGGTCCAGCTCCAGGCGGTCCAGCTGCGGCGGGGGAAGGGGGGCTGTGGGACCTCTAAGGAAACAGGTGGGGGGCTGGCCCAAGAGAAGGTCCGATCCTGAGGGCAGGGTTGTGGGATGGAAGGCCCTGCTGTGCCCCGCCTCACCTTGCTGTCCATCTCCGTGAGCAGCTTGTCCAGAATCTTCTGCCAGTCCTGCTCCTGCCCACTCATCTTGGCCACCAGCTCCTGCATCATGTGGTTCAGCTGCTCTGTGGTGGCATCAAACTGGATGCGGCTCACTTTGGTGGCCAGAGCACTCTTGTCGGCTTTCTGCCCGGAGAGAGACAGAGGTCCCCCACATCTGGGAGAAGGCCATGGAGGGGCCCTGTTCCCTGGGGGTGTCGACCCCTGTCACCAGGCAGGTTTCTGGGAGGCCACCCTCCTCTTGCCAGCTCCCCCTCCACTTGGCCTCTCAAAGAACGGGCCAGCGAGACTGCCCCGCGACAGACACAGCGTGGCTCCTGGGGCCTGGTACCCACCACATCGATCTCCATCTCCAGGTGCTCCCTGTTGGCCTTTTCCTTTTCCAGCTTCTCCAGACCCTGGTACAGCATCTGGGGAAGCGAAGTGAACAGAGAAAAAAGAGCCAGAGCTGCAGGACTGGGGGCACCACACTGAGCCCCGGGCCCATCCCGGCCACCCCGCGGCTACTCACAGCAATGTCCTTCTGCTTCTGCCGATGGTCCTCGATGAGGTTGCCGGTGGTGATGTTGAGCTGCTCGCAATCACCCTGCACCTGCAGGATGGCACTCTGCACACGGCCCAGCAGCTCCTCGTCCTGTGGCAGGAGGGTCGGGAAGGCTCTCTCAGGCTGCTGGCGCCATCCCACCCCCTGCTGCCATAGCATTGCTGCCCCCCAGATAAAGTGGCCCTTATAACATCTCCAAGGCTGGGAGCGATGCTCGTGCCTGTAATCCTGGCACTTTGGGAGGCTGAGGCGAGAGGATCACTTGGGCCCAGGAGTTCCAGAACAGCCTGGGGCAACATAGGGAGACCCTGTCTCAAAACAAAAACAATGGGAAACAATTTCCGACTAACGGTGGGGAAGGCTCTCTGTCTGCCCTTGGTGGGTGTCCACTCCCACAGGACACAAGCGTCAGTCACCCACATCCCCATGGACTAGCCTCGGGACCCTGACCTTCGGTGAGGGGTGAGTAGAGGTGATGGAGGCTCAGGAGTGATGTCCCGTGGCGCTTGAGAGCTGGGCTGTGGGCTTTAGTCTCCTCTTCTCTCCTGGCCCAAATCTGATTTCCTCAGCCCAAGAGATAGGACCCAGGACTTGTGGCTGTGCCCGCCCCCCACCAGCAAGCCTGCCCTTTCTCGAGGGAAATCGAGAGGGGGTCAGAAGACTAGCATGCCAGGGAGACAGCGTCTCCTACAGTTGGGCCTGTGTCTCCAGGGCATGTGACTCAGCGGGCCTGTGCTGTCCCACCCCATCAAGCCAGCTCTTCCCCATGGTCTCCTGTCCTCAAAGCTAGTTCTGCTGCTCCCCTCGCTGTGGACCTGCAGAAAGACCAAGGACTTTTGTGGGATCTGGCTAAAGGACTCCACCCTGGATAGCTGACCTTGAGGACAAACACCTGCCCCACCTCCATGGGTTTGCAGCAGGGCGGACCTCCCCTGTGGGGCCATGTCCAGTTGCAGGAGGAGGAAGCCCCACCTGTCTCTGGAGCTTGGCCTTCTTGGAGGGCCGGGGAGACCACCAGTCTGTTGACCATGTCCTGGAGCTGCTCGTAGCGCTGCACCAGCGTGCTGACCTGATGGCTCACGTCCAGGCTGCAGGCTGGACACGTGGCCTCAGGGTCAATCTGGCCAGGAGCCAAGGTGTAGGCCTTGTGCGGGGCCATGCTCATGGACAGGAGCGTGGAGGAGGAGGCCAGCATGCTCTCGATGATCGTCCTGAGCTTGTCCAACTGCGTGCAGGAGAGACGGGAGCAGCAGGGCAGTGAGGCCAGTCACGGCCATGCTGTGCCCACGCCGACACCACTCCTAGCCTGTGTGCCTCTCCCCTGTCATGCTCTGGGCAGTCGCTGCATCCTCAGTGCCTCCCAGAGCATGTGCCATCGTGGGTGCTCTATCCGGTAAATGGTGAGTAGAGAAGAGTCTCTGGGAGCACAGCGTCATGCTGAACCAAGCCTTTGCGGAAGGAAGGCCCCTAGAGCTTCCTCCGGCCCCCACTCCCCCCGGCTCAGTGTGAGAACATCTCTTCTTCAGCTAAATCCTAAAGTGCTACTGCCAGTTACCCAGGCCATAAACACACAGAGGACCCTGAGGACACACAAGCCCCGCCCCGGGGTTTGCACGCGCTCCTGCTCGCATGCCACGGGAACGAACAGGCTTCATCCACCTAGCATGGAGATAACTAACGATACAGGAAGGTGGCATGTGCCAACAATACTCCAGGGGTGTCTCCTACGCCGGGCGGTGGAAACCCCTTCCAGGGCAAGAGCCTTGAAGGTTGCCCCCATGTTCTCTGCATCCCTCGGGCCGTTGGTCACCACAAATGAGGGCTCCCAGGCCGACAGCTGATCCAAGGGCAGCCGGTCCCTCAACTGGCCAAAGGCCTGTGATATGTCACCTGGCTCGAAAGAGAGGCTGGGCCAACCCGGGCTCCTTTCTTGGGAGTGGGTGATGGAGCAGAAAGGACTCCGCAGGGCTGGGGCGGCCGCCATGGACCACGATGGAGAACAAGGTGATGGACAGTGGGATGGGAGAGAGACATGGGGGGCCCAGGGGATGGGTGAGGAGAGGGACACAGCCACCCACAAAAGCAGATGCGGAGGGACTGGCGGGGTGGCCTGCCCCAGCCTCTGCCATGGCCTGAGTGTTCCCTTTTTCTCTGCTACCTACAGCTGCACATCCCCAGCGCACGCCGTGTTGCCTGGGCTCACAGACATGCCACTGCTTACAACCAGAAAAGCCTGCATGGAGGCAGGCACCTCCGAGAGCCCTGGAGGCAGAGGGACCGGCCAGTTCTCTCTCGAAAGAGGAAGAGGCCTCCCAGAAAAATGGGCATTTCAGTGGAGTCTTAAGACTAAGCTGCAGCTCTCTGCAAAGAACAGCAGGAGGGGAATAGGAATGCGCTCAGAGAAAGGCCGCACTCCATGGTAGCTACAGATGGGGTGTGTGGAAGCGGGGCCTCCGAAAAAGGCTGCAAAAGGAGGCTAGGTCAGCCCAACAGGAAATGGATTCCCTTTATTTTTTTTCTTGAGACGGAGTCTTGTTTTGTCGCCAGGCTGGAGTGCAGTGGCGCGATCTCAGCTCACTGCAACCTCTGCCTCCCGGGTTTAAGCGATTCTCCTGTCTAAGCCTCCTGAGTAGCTGGGACTATAGGTGCATGCCACCACGCCCAGCTAATTTTTGTATTTTGAGTAGAGACGGTGTTTCACTATGTTGGCCAGTATGGCCTCAATCTCTTGACCTTGTGATCCGCCTGCCTCAGCCTCCCAGAGTGCTGGGATTACTGGTGTGAACCACCACGCCTGGCCCCCAGGAAGTGGACTCTCTCCTGAATGTGGTCCTGGGACAGCCAGACATGAGCTTGGACTGACAGGTGACTCTTAAACATTCTCGGCTGCTCCTCAGGCAGGACACTTGGACTGGAGTCACGAAATGGTGCACACCACAGTTCCAGCAACTTGGGAGGGAGCCCAGAATGTGGCTGAAAGCACAAGGGGGCCGGGCACGTGGCTCACGGCTGTAATCCCAGCACTTTAGGAGGCTGAGGCAGGCAGGTCACCTGAGGTCAGGAGTTCGAGACCAGCCTGGCCAACATGGAGAAACCCCGTCTCTACTAAAAATATAAAAATTAGCCAGGTTTGGTGGCAGGCACCTGTAATCCCAGCTACTCAGAAGGCTGAGACTGGAGAATCACTTGAACCTGAGAGGCACAGGTTGCAGTGAGCCGAGATCATGCCATTGCATTCCATCCTGGGTAACAAGAGCGAAACTCCATCTCAGAAAAGAAAAACAGAAAAACAAAAAAACTTATACATGAATGTTCATTAATCATTATAGCTGAAGGATGGAAACAAACCAAGTGTCTTTCAGCTGATGCCTAGAAAAACTTTGTGGGAACATTATTAAGCCATAAAAAGGAATGGAGTATTCACACGCTACAGCATGGATGAGCCTGGAAAACATCGTGTTAAGTAAAAGAAGCCAGCTACAAAACTCATACGTTGTATGACTCCATTTATATGAGATATCCAGAATAGACTAATCCACAGTGGCAGAAAGCAGATTTGTGGTTGCCAGGGGCTGAGGGATAGAAGGGAATGGGAAGAGATTGCTAAGAGTTACAGGGTTTCTTTTGGGGGTGATTAAATGCTTTGGAATTAGATTGTGGCAACAGTTGCACAACTTTGTGAATGTACTAAAAACTGCCTTATTCACTTTTAAAGGGTGAATTTTATGATCTATGAATTATATCACTAAAAAGGTAGGGAAAGATTGAGACCAGCCTGGCCCACATGGTGAAACCCCGTCTCTACTAAAAATACAAAAATTAGCCAGGTGTGGTGGCGCACGCCTGTCATCCCAGCTACTCAGGACGCTGAGGCAGGAGAATTGCCTGAACAAAGGAGGCAGAGGTTGCAGTGAGCTGAGGTCGAGACACTGCACTTCAGCCTGGATAACTGGAAAACTCCATCTCAAAAAAAAAAAAAAAAAAAAGGGAAAGAAAGATTGGGAGGTAAACAGACCTCATGGGGGGTGCCTTCCCTTGCCACCTGCCCCTGTGGACTCAGAGCTAGCTTTGGATAAGTAGGGAGCTAGATCCTAGACACATCTGCTGCCGCCACTTCTCCCTCCCTCCTCACCCATACACCACACACCACACACACACACACACACACACACACACCACACACACACATACACCACACACATGCCACACACACACACACCACACACACACTACACACACACACACACCACACACACACACACACCGCACACACACACACACGCCACACACACACCACACGCCACACACACCACACACACACACACACGCCACACACACATGCCACACACACGCCATACACGCCACACGCCACACACACACCACACACATACCACACACTACACACCACACACACACCACACACCACACACACACACCACACACACACCACACATACCACACACACACGGGAAGGGAGGGACCTGGTTTCTGACAAGCCAGCTCTGAGCAGGGCCCTTGGTCCCTGGAGCTGAAGAGCGCGGAACCCTCACCTGGTCCTGCAGGTAAAGGGAGGCTTCAGAGACGGAATTTTCCATGGCGGCCTTGCCCGTCTCTTGGCTGTCCCTCAGCTCGGCCAGCTCCTTCTCGATGTCAGCCACGGTGACTCTGGTGCATGACGAGAGACTGTCAGATTCCACACTCAGGCCACAGACCCGAGCCCACCCATGCAGAGCCTCAGCCGTCAGGGGTGCAGGGGAGACCAGACACAGCTAGGGTGTCTCACCGCCCCCCTCCATCGGAGTTTGTTGGCAGTCCTGGGCCCAGCCTCTGTCCTGGGAGGCTTCTGGGTGGCGGGAGCTGGTCACCGCAGCAGAGGGCTCAGAGGGGCCGTCAGAAGCGGTCTCCCCCTGGCCTCCGACTGGGGCCAGAGTCTAAGAAGCTTCTTTTTGCTTTTCTAAGACCTGGTCCTGAGTTGTTTTGGGAACCCGAGGAGCTTTACCAGTTCCTTGAACTAGACATGGACAACCTGAAGGGCAGACACAATCCAGGCTGAAGACCGTGGTCCCTTCAGGGACGTGAGGGAGCCACTGTCGTCATCACCCCCTTGGCTGAGAATTTGTGATTCCAGGGGGACCAGCTGTTCTCAGCGGGGACATTTTACCTGAGGACACCCAGCTGCAAGCTCAGGTCGCCAGCTTTCAGTTCCTTCCCTGGTTCCCCCTCCAGGATCCTTTGCAGCCTTTCCACCTACAAACCCAGCGAATGAGGAGGCTGAGGCAGGCCCGAGTTCCTGCTTCTCGAGTGTGCCCCTGCAGCTCATGCCAGCCCCCTTCCCTCTTACTACCCAACCCTCTCCCACAAAAGCCAGGAGCCTTTGTGGATGTCCATCCGCCCATTCAGCCATCCCACGGATGTGGAAAGCTGGCGTTAAGAGAATGCCCGGGCTGGGCACGGTGACTCACACCTGCAATCCCAGCACTTTGGGAGGCTGAGGCGGGTGGATCACCTGAGGTCAGGAGTTCAAGACCAGCCTGGCCAACATGGTGAAACCCTGTCTCTACTAAAAAATATAAAAATTTAGTGTGGCCTGGTGGTGTGTGCCTATAATCCCAGCTACTCAGGAGGCTGAGGCACGAGAATGGCTTGAACCCAGGGGGCAGGGGTTGCAATGAGCCAAGATTGTGTCACTGTACTTTAGCCTGGGCCACAGAGTGACACTCTGACTCGATTTACAAAAAGAAGGGAGAATGACTGAAGATCTAGCAGTCCCTTGCAATGACCTGTGACCCTAGAAAATCTCACAAACTGGACTCCAAGGCTGCCACAGATAATGAAAAGAGCAAAGCCCTTCTGAGTTGGCTCAGCTGAATCATAATAGCTTTTAGCATCAGTTAAAAAAAAAATTTAGAGACAGGGTCTTGCTCTGTCACTCAGGCTGGAGTGTGGTGGTGTGCTCATAGCTTGCTGCAGCCTCAAACTCAGGCTCAAGCAATCCTCCTGCCTCAGCCTCCCAAGTAGCTGGGACTACAGGCATGAACTACCACGTCCAGCTAATTTTTAAATTGTTTGCAGAGATAAGGCCTTGCTATGTTGCCTAGGCTGGTCTTGAACTCCTGGGTTCAAGTGATCCCCCTACCTTGGCCTCCCAAAGTGCTGGGATTATAGGCATGAGGCACCGTGCCCGGCCTGAGCATCAGTTTTTAGATCCAGGAAATGAACATGATGACACCCAAGGTGCATTTCCTATCTAATAGGTTGGCAAAGATCCAATTAGATAATAATGTATGAGAAAGGACCATTAATCCATAAAATACACATGGAAAGTGCTATTATTAGCATTAAAAGACAAAATGATACCGGGCGCAGTGGTTCACGCCTGTAATCCCAGCACTTTGGGAGGCTGAGGCGGGCGGATCACGAGGTCAGGAGATCGAGACCATCCTGGCTAACACGGTGAAACCCTGTCTCTACTAAATATACAAAAATTAGCTGGGCATGGTGGCAGGCACCTGTAATCCCAGCTATTCGGGAGGCTGAGGCAGGAGAATCGCTTGAACCTGGGAGGCGGAGGTTGCAGTGAGCCGAGATGATGCCACTGCACGCCAGCCTGAGTGACAGAGGGAGACTCTCTCCAAAAAAAAAAAAAAAAGGCAAAGTGGGTTGGCTCTTCCTTACTTTTGCTTTTTCCTGCCGAACGTCTTTGGCTAAAGTCTTTACAGCCTTCAGCTGTTCCGGCAGGTCAGGAGGGATGATCTTTTTGACTATGGAAAACAGAGACCGTATGATCAGAGGGGTCAGAGCTCTAGTGAGCTCCCAATCTCCATTTCCAGCCCTTGCAACAGTGACGCTGCCCCAGAGAACAGCAGAACCTATCCCTTTATCCTGCATCTCCTGGTGACTGGGGAAGCAGGATGGGAAGAAGGGAGAGAAGAGTGGCCATAGCCCATAAAACATCCACCTGGGGCCTGACATCCTAAAGGGCTTTGGGACAACAGACTCACCAGTTCCATCCACCACAGAAATCTTAGTTATTCTCTGGGCTTGGAGTTGGGAATAGGCAAATGTTAAGTTTTGTTTTGTTTGAGACAGGGTCTCACTCTGTCACCCAGGCTGGAGTACAGTGATGCGATCACAGCTCACTGCAATCTCTGCCTCCCTGGCTCAAACGATCCTCCCACCTCAGCCTCCCGAGTAGCTGTATTACAGGTGTGTGACACCACGCTGGCTATTTTTTTTTGTGTGTAGAGATGGGTTTTGCCATGTTGCCAAGGCTGGTCTCAAACTCCTGGTCTCAAGTGATCTGCCTGGCTCTGCTTCCTCAGGTGCTGGGATTACAGGTGTGAGCCATTGCTCCCAGTCAAAATGTTAAGTTTAATTCTTCAGCATTCTCTCCCACCCACCTCCCAATGCTACTGCTTTCTATAACCAGACACTCTCCCCAGCTGCTGTGTAGAGAGCCTGACAAAGCCACAGCACCTGCTCCACTCCTTTCCTGGGGCTTTTTTCTGGACTGCAAAGGCTGTGAGACATGCTCTGAATGACATGCTGTTTTCAGGGACTCAGGGAGAAGTCTAGCAGCCAGGAGTTGAGGCCAGGGGGAAGAAAAGGAGGAAACCCACTGAACACGGAGACGGTGGTTTCTCCTCTGTTGGCAAGTGGTACCCACCCATCTTTGCCAGCAGGAACTGTATCTTCTCCGTCTCAGTTTGGCCAGTCTCTTCCTCATCCAGATCCTTCATACCCTCCTTTAGCTCCAGGTAGAGGCCGCTGAGCTCTCCCATCAGACGAAACGTTTCCACTGCCGTGGGGAAACTCGAGCTTATTCTATACAGTGAATCACGGTGCTCACTCAGGACCTCACTCAAGACTTCGCTCCTTTCTGATGAGACTCGGCCGAAGGAGTCTGGACTCCTGAAAAGGGTGATATCTTGGCCTGGGGCCATCTGGGCAGGAATTCCAGGCTGGTCTGAGGCCTGTGTCCTATTTGGATCCAAACCTTCCTGGCTATGCTGATCAGCACTTAGGTACCTTGGGCCACCATAGGCAGGATGCATTGAATCACGGCTGTCTGCGAGAGAGAAAGCACGGCTGCGCTGAGCTGCATCTGGGTGTACCTGGTCATGCTCACCTGGGCCAGGTGATGCCAAATGCTGTTGATCTGGGTATGTAGATTCCAAGCCTGTGCTCAGTGGTGTTGGGCCACGCTGGTTTATCAGAGTGCCAGGATGCATCAAACCTTGCTGATAAGTTTCTGGTGGTATCAGATTCCTTCGGTCTATACCAGGTGATGCCAAACCTTGACTGGCTAGGAGTGGTGACACCTGACTGTGTTGTTCTCTGCCAGGAGGTACCACACCGTGTGGATATGGACGTGCTGATGTAAAACCTGTAGAATCCACCTGGAATGTTGAAGAGCGACGAAGCTCTGGGCCTGGTGCTATCGAGCCTCGATGATATGCACCAGGTTGTCTCAAACCATACTGATCCCTTCCAGGCTGCAGCAGACCGTGTGGGTGTGTCCCAGGTTGAAACAAATCATGCAAATATGGACCAGGTTGTACTGAACCACGACGATCTGGGCCAGCTTGTACCAAACCAGGAGGATAGGCACCAGGTTGTACCAAGCCACGTGGATCTGCCTGAGGTTGCACCAAACCTTGCTGATCTAGTCCAGGCTGCACCATACCAAGCTGACCTACACCAGGCTGGACCAAACGAGGCTGATCTGCACCACGTTGGACCAAACCACTCTGATCTATTCCAGGTTGCACCAAACCATGCTGAACCACTCCAGGTTGGACCAAACCACTCTGATCCATTCCAGGTTGGACCAAACCACGCTGAACTGCACCAGATTGTGCCAAACCACTCTGATCTCACTCCAGGTTGGCCCAAACCAGGCTGGACTGCACCAGGTTGTGCCAAACCAGGCTGAACTGCACCAGATTGTGCCAAACCAGGCTCATCTGCACCAGGTTGGCCTAAACCAGGCTCATCTACACCAGGTTGTGCCAAACCACGCTGAACTGCACCAGGTTGGACCAAACCACGCTGATCCACCCCAGGTTGTACCAAACCAGGCTGAACCGCACCAGCTTGTGCCAAACCAGGCTGAACTGTGCCACGTTGCACCAAACCACGCTGATCCACTCCACGTTGGACCAAACCAGGCTGAACCGCACCAGGTTGTGCCAAACCAGGCTGAACTGTACCACGTTGCACCAAACCATGCTGATCCACTCCAGGTTGTACCAAACCAGGCTGAACTGCACCAGCTTGTGCCAAACCAGGCTGAACTGTGCCACGTTGCACCAAACCACAGCTGATCCACGCCAGGTTGTACCAAACCAGGCTGAGCTGCACCAGCTTGTGCCAAACCAGGCTGAACTGTACCACGTTGCACCAAACCACGCTGATCTGCACCAGCTTGTGCTAAGTCACGCTGACCTCCAGGTTGGATCACACCATACTGATCTGTACCAGGCTGGAACAAACCAAACTGATCTATGCCAGGCTGCACAAAACCATTTGGATCGACTCCTAGCTGAACCAAACCACGTTGATCTATTCCAGGTTGGACCAAACTACGTGAATCTGCACCAGGCTGTACCAAACCACGTGGATATGTACCAGGCTGTACCAGACCATGCTGATCCATGCCAGGGTGGACTAAATCAGGTGGATATGCACCAATCTGTACCACATCAATCTGATCTGTACCAGGTGGGACCATGCCAGGCTGATCTACACCAGGCTGTACCAAACCACCCTGATCTGCGCCAGATTGGACCAAACCACGCTGACCTGTGCCAGGCTGGACCAAACCAGATTGATCCATTCCAGGCTGGACCAAACCACGCTGATATGCACCAGGTTGGACCAAGCCAGGCGGATATGTGCCAGGCTGCACCAAACCATGCTGAAATCCGCCAGACTGGATCAAATCATGCTGCTCTGTGCCAGGTTGTATGAAGCCAGTTGCTTCCAAACTGGGCTGCACAAAACCTTGCTGATCTACACTAATTGGCATCAAACCAGGTGGTACCAAACCATGCTGGTCTGTAAAAGGTGGAACCAGTCCATGCTGATCTATGCTAGGCCATACCAATCCTTGCTGGTCCATACTAGGGGGTACCAGTCCTTGCTGACCCGTGACTGATATTACAAATCCATGCTGATCCATGACAAGTGGTTCCATACCACGTTGGTCTGTGCCAGGAAGTGCCATACCAGGCTGGTATGGGCTGAGGGGAACCATAGCATGTCGGTCTGTGCTAGGTAGTTCCCATCCTTGCTGGTCTCTGCCAGGTACTGTTGGTGGCACCATACCTTTCTGATCCCTGACCAGTTCCTGATCATCCATTTCAGGTGGTAGTACACCAAGCTGACCCATGTGGAGGGGTACCACACCATGTGGGTAAGTGCTAACATGCATGAATCCAGGCTGATCCATGCCAGTTGGTTCTAACCCACGGCGATCTGGCCTTGGACGGACCTGACCCTGGCTAGTGGGCACCCTGCTAGGCTGGAGCCTGGCCGAGGTTAAGTCCTGTTGAACTGGGCCAGGACGTGCATCTTGTTCATCTCTTCCTGGATGTGTCGAGGTAAGCCTCTCTCTACTCCTTTGACGATCTGAGTCTAATTTGAATCGGAATGCAGAAGACGGACGGAGATGTGGTATGTCAGCCTCATCACGGGCCCTCGACTGCTGCTGTCCACCAGCACCAGGGGCGGCCCTGCTTTGTTGCCTACCAGTCACGCCATCAGAGGGGTGTGCTGTGCCACTAGCTGCTGCTGCAGTCTGATCCGGGCCAAGACCCCGGGCAGAATCCAGAGCCTGGTCAATACTTATAGACGCTCCGCTTAGAGTTGCATCAGGTAACGTTAAGGAGGTGAACCCTCTGCGCTTAGAAATCCCATGAGTGTTTCTGAGCCCTGGATGGAGAGAAGGAAATCGATAATAGTCAACATAGTCACTATCAGAGTTGGAAGAAAGGAAAATCTGGGATATCTGACTAAGATGGTTTAGGTTCCCTGGAGAAAAAAACCTTCTGGTCCTAAAAGCTAAGCTTGACATAAAGAAACCCACTGACGTTCTAGAAGGCTAGGCCTCCAGATTTTTGAGAATCTGCATATTTGTAAATGGCACATACAAAAATATGTAATTTTTGTGGCCGGGCACGGTAGCCCATGCCTATAATCACAGCACTTTGGGAGGCCGAGGTGGATGGATCACTTGAGATCAGGACTTTGAGACCAGCCTGGCCAACATGGCGAAACCCTGTCTCCACTGAAAATACAAAAATTAGCCAGGTGTGGTAGTACGTGCCTATAATCCCAGCTACTCAGGAGGCTGAGGCAGGAGAATTGCTTGAACCCAGGATGCAGAGGTTACAGTGAGCTGAGATTGCGCCATCACACTCCAGCCTGGGCAACAGAGTGAAATTCCATCTCAAAAAAAAAAAAAAAAAAAGTGTAACTTTTATTCATAAAAGATGGGAAAACTACAAAATACAAGTGATCCTCTGGACTTCTGCCGAGCCTTTAAATAAAGGACATAATGTATAAGTTTAAAATATAAAGTCTGGGTCGGGTGCCATGGCTCACACCTATAATCCCAGCACTTTGGGAGGCTGAGGCAGGCAGATCACTTGAGGTCAGGAGTTCGGGACCAACCTGGCCAACATGCTGAAACCCCATCTCTACTAAAAACACAAAAAATTAGGCTGGTGTGGTGGTGGGTGCCTGTTGTCCCAGCTACTTGGGAGGCTAAGGTAGAAGAATCGCCTGAACCCGGGAGGCAGAGGTTGCAGTGAGCCAAGATTGCTCCTCTGTACTCCAGCCTGGTGACAGAGCAAGACTCCGTCTCAGTCAATCAATCAATCAATAAAATATAAAGTCTGCCCAATTGTTGATGATAAAAGTGTATACTGGAAGGTATGTGAACCATATATTTAAAACGTATAGGCTGGGTGTGGTGGCTGATGCCTGTAATCCCAACACTTTGGGAGACCAAGGCAGGTGGATCGTTTGAGGTCAGGAGTTTGAAGCCAGTCTGGCCAATATAGTGAAATGCCGTCTCTATAAAAATACAAAAAATCAGCTGGGTGTGGTGGTGCATGCCTGTAATCTCAGCTACTCGGGAGGCTGAGGCAGAAGAATTGCTTGAATCTGGGAGGCGGATGGTGCAGTGAGCAGAGATTGTGCCACTGCACTCCAGCCTGGGTGACAGAGCGAGACTCCACCTAAAAAAAAAAAAAAAAAAATATCCAGCATCCAATGCAGGAAAAGTCACAGTGGCTGGCACCTATCAGAGATTGCCAGGCATACAAAGAGGCAGGAAGACATGACCCATAATGAGGAGATAACCGAGACCAACTCAACACTGGCATATGTGTTAGGATTAGCAGAGATGGACATTAAAATAGTTATAGCTACACACACACACAAGCACACACTTTAGAGACAGGGTCTCGCTCTCTCGCCCAGTCTGGAGTGCGCAATCACAGCTCACTGCAACCTTTAACTCCTGGGCTCAAGCAATCTTCCCTCTGCAGCCTCCCAAGTAGCTAGGACTGCAGATGCATGCCACCATGCCTGCCTAATTGTTTTCTTTTTTTTTTTTTTGAGACAGAGTTTTGCTTTTGTTGCTCAGGCTGGAGTGCACTGGCACAATCTTGGCTCACTGAAATCTCCGCCCAACCAGGTTCAAACGATTCTCCTGCCTCAGCCTCCCGAGTAGCTGGGATTACAGGCATGCGCCACCATGCCTGGCTAATTTTGTATTTTTAGTAGAGACCACATTGGTCAGGCTGGTCTCGAACTCTTGACCTCAGGTGATCTACCTGCCAGGGGCCGCCTCCCAAAGTGCTGGGATTACAGGCGTGAGCCACCACACTCAGCCAGCACTCATTATTTTTAATTCCTATCATCCTCAGAAATGATGGGGTCTCATGTGATGCCCTTAATAAAAACTGTACCAACTTTTCTAGGACCACATTCCTCCTCCCTGCCTCTGGCTGTTATGTCCATTTGTCTAGGACTTTGAGGTGTTTGTTCTGAAAAACCATTATTTTGATTTTAGTCACTATGGCACACTAAATATAAGCTCCCAAAGATATCCACGTCCCCATCCCCCGAACCTGGAAGCGTTACTTTACGTGGCAAAAGGGATTTTGCCGTTGTGGTTAAGCATCTTGAGATGGAGAGAGCATCCCAGGTTATCCAGGTGGATGCAGTGATGAAGTCACAAACGTCCTTACAAGGAGGAGGCTGAAGGTGATGTGGCCAGGGCTAAGGGCTGCTGACCACACTTAGAAGCTGAAAATGACCAGGAAATGGATTCTCCCCCAAGAGCCACCAGCGGGAACCAGCCTGCCAACAACTTGACTTCTGCCCCGTGAAACGTCCTCCCGAACTGTAAGGTAACAGATCTGTGTGGTTTTAAGCCACTAAGTCTGTGGTCATTTGTTGGAACAGCCACAGGAAGCACACATGGTCCCCTTTTTCCTCCCATGACTGGCTAGTCTTTCCAGTTTACCTTTTTTTTTGAGACAGAGTTTTCACTCTTGTCGCCCAGACTGGCTGGAGTGCAATGGCACAGTCTCGCTCACTGCAACCTCTGCCTCCTGGATTCAACCGATTCTCCTGCCTGAGCCTCCTGAGGAGCTGGGGTCACAGACATGTGCCACCACACCCGGCTTATTTTTGTATTTTTAGTAGAGACGGGGTTTCAGCATGTTGACCAGGCTGGGCTCAAACTCCTGGCCTCAGGTGATCCACCCGCCTCAGCCTCCCCAAGTGCTGGGGTTCCGGGCATGAGCCACCGCGCCCCGCCCCTCTTGCAACATGTTCTGATGCTGCTTTCCTTTGAGGATGAGCTCTGAAATCAGGAAACAGTCCTGGAGATCCCAGGGTGTCCTTTGTACACAGATATTCGGCACTCTCCAAGATGGCCACTTGGTGGCGCCAAAAGCTTTACTCTTTACCCTTCTGTCCACATTTTCAAAGGCCCTCAAAGTTCGCTTGTTTTGATAATCCACTTGCCCAAAGCCAGTGGGAGGAATGTGAAGACCAAAAGAGAAGCTAAGTCTCATCTCTGAGGGCCATTTGAAAATATCCAGCTTGGTTTTATTCAGATGAAGGTAGGTTTGGAATCTGAAAACAATTTGGTCATCTGTGCACTGAACCAAGACGGACAGAAGCATAGCCTGTGTGCAAAAGTCATCAGCAGCCCAAGGTCCCCTACAGAGGTTTCAATTCCACAGTCGGTCACCATGTCCACTAATAAGGAAAGGTCCCTACATTTCAGGACACACTGTAAAGAAAGTTTGAAAACCTACAAAAGCAAATAAAAACTACACTCAGTTACGATTTTCTGTTGACCCAGCTGGTTAGCAAAACTCAAGAAATTGGGTGCCAGCATACAGCGCTGGGGAATGTCAGGGAACAGGTGCTCTCCTCCATTGCCGGAGGGAGTCTCCATTGGAACGGCAGCCATGGAAGGCAATTTGCCAATGGCTAGCCAAATCACGAATGCACATTCTGTTTCTAGGGATGCAGGCTATTCACACGTGAATGTCACCTTGTTCTTAAGATTGGAAAAACCATGTAAAATATCCACATTATGAAACTTATGAACCATGAACATCCCTAGAACAGAATCCTGTGCAGCTGTACAAAGCGAGAGGTTCTGGGAGCCCCACCCAAGACCACTGCCCAGGCCCCCACTGGTTCACCGCTTGTGAGGCTCTCCAGCCGTCTGTAATCGCCTGCTCCAGCTCTTCCCAGGTGACCATGGTGACTTCTTCTGCACCAGGAACCAAACTCAGCTTCCGGCTGACCAGTTCCTGACAGTGACAGGCAAGACACATACATACCCCTTGATTAATCCCAAGAAGTTTTAGGAACAGACTTGGTCTAACAGGATCTGGGTGGGTCCTTCACAGCCCTAGCCCCAGGGAGAATTCATCACCCTTCAAGTGCCAGGCACCCAGTTCTCTGTCCCATGTGGGCGCCCAGTAGTGAGCTGGGCAGGGATGGGGCAGACTTCCCTCTAATCCTGGGGGCAGAGACTTGGGAGGCAGAAGGCACACACCGCCTGCCCTGGAGGGACAATCCCTGGAGAGAGGGCCACGCTGAGAGAGGGCCAGCCCCCTGGAGATCCCCCTTCCCATGGAACTGGCTGGTGTTACCAGGAATTGTTCCCGATCTTTGAATTGCTTCTCTAGTTCATCAACCCGCTGTAAAAGTACCTGGAAGAAGAGTTCAGGGAAGGAGAATGACAGCAGCCCCTACACACACACACACACACACACTCACACGCATACACACACTCATACACTCACACCAACACACCCACACACGCACACTGATGCACTAACACACACTGACACACTAACACACACACTCAGACACTGGGCCTCTGGAGTAGCTATTACAGGTGTGTGCCGCCACACCCAGCTAATTTTTGCATTTTTAGTGGAGATGGGGTTTCACTGTGTTGACCAGGCCGGGCTCAAACTCCTGGCCTCAGGTGACCCACCCGCCTCGGCCTCCCAAACTGCTGGGGTTCCGGGCATGAGCCACCGCGCCCGCCCCTCTTGCAACATGTTCTGATGCTGCTTTCCTCTGAGGATGAGCCTGAAATCAGGAAACGGTCCTGGAGATCCCAGGGTGTCTTTTGTACACTCACACACTGATACACTCACACACTGACACACACACACACTCACACACACACACACTGACTCAGTGTCAGGAGATGAGGAAAGGGGGAATTCGTTTGGCTCTTATGGAAAGGGAGGGTTTCTTCTACTTGGGTTTTTTGGTTGTTTTTTGTTTTGTTTCTTAGAGTCTCGCTCTGTCGCCCAGGCTGGAGTGCAGTGGCGCCATCTCCGCTCACCGCAACCTCCACCTCCTGGGTTCAAGCAATTCTCCTGCCTCAGCCTCCCGAGTAGCTGGCACTACAGGCGTGTGCCACCATGCCCGGCTAATTTTTGTATTTTTTGGTAGAAACTGGGTTTCACCATATTGGACAGGCTGGTCTCAAACTCCTGACCTCGTGATCGCCTGCCTCGGCCTTCCAAAGTGCTGGGATTACAAGCGTAAGCCACTGTACCCGGCTGTTTGGTTGTTTTGAGACAGGGTCTCGCTCTGTCACCCAGGCTGTGGTATAGGGGAGCCACCACAGGTCACTGCAGCTTCTACCTCTCAGTCTCAAGTGATCCTCCCACCTCAGCCTCCTGAGTAGCTGGGACTTCAGCCGTGCACCACCACATCCAGCTAATTTTAAACATTTTTTTTTTGTAGAGATAAGGTCTTGCCATGTTGCCCAGGCTGGTCTCAAACTCCTGGATCCAAGCAATCCTCCAGCCTTGGCCTCCCACAGTGCTGGGATTCCAGGCAGGAGCCACTGCACGCTGCCTTCTGACTGGCTCTTACCTCCCAGGTCTTTTCCCAGCCAAGCGCAGGAAGGGAAGTGAGATGCAGCGGGGCCCTGGGGGGTGGCATGGCAGGAGCAAACGCTATTGCAGGGATGGGACCTCTGGTCCTGGGATTCAGTTTGCTCCAACCCACTCGTGAAAGCCTGGAGGATGAGGCCCACCTTGCCTTGCAAGGAAGGAAGGGTGCCAGGTACCTCAACAGGAGCTGAACATCTGTGCTGTCTAAAGAGAAAAGCAGCTCAAAAGAACCAAAGCAAACTGCTACAACTTAAAGAGCTTACTAGCATATGTGGGATTAAGAAAAAATATATTAATAAATACAAATAAAACTTAAGTTGCTCTTTATAACTTATGCAAACCTCTAGAATCTAAGAGTAGCTAAAAACGAAAACAAAGGCCAGGCACGGTAGCTCTTGCCTGTAATCCCAACATTTTGGGAGGCCGAGGCAGGAGGATCACTTCAGGTCAGGAGTTCGAGACCAGTCTGGCCAACATGCAAAAACCCCATCTCTACTAAAAGTACAAAACTTAGCGGGGCGCAGTGGTGTGCACCTATAATCCCAGCTATTAGGGAGGCTGAGGCAGGAGAATTGCTTGAACCAGGAAACAGTTGCAGTGAGCCAAGATTGCACCACTGCACTCCAGCCTGGGTGACACAGTGAGACTCTGTCCAAAAAAAAAAAAAAAAAAAAAAAATTAAAAAACCCACCACACTTTAAAGTTTGGAAAGGAAAGCAGACACACTTCCCAGACCAAAAGTGAGTGGTGCTGGTGTCTCAAGTCCCAGGGTGATGTCGCAGGAAGGCGTGAGCGGCTACGGTTCCGCTGCAGGGGCTTGGCCTCCTCTTCCTGGCCTCTCTTTCCCCTCCTGTCTCTCCTCTTGGCCTCCCCGCCCAGCTGTCTTCCTATTTGCTCCTGCTGTTTCTTCTGGGCCCATCCTAATGTGGCTCTCAGACGTGCTTGTCTATTACCTCCCGGCGCTGCCTGCTTCCCGTTCACTGGACAATACTTAATGATGCTCAGTGATCTCATGCACTTCTCCCTCTAAGAAAGCAAAAGTCCAGTTGAAGGCCGGGCGCAGTGGCTCCCAGTTTTGGCTAAGGGTACGTGAACAGTTCCAGACCAGCCTGGCTAACATGGTGAAATCCATACAAAAATTAGCCAGGTGTGGTGGCACACACCTATAATCCCAGATACTTGGGAGGCTGAGGCAGGAAAATCCCTTGAGTCCAGGAGGCAGAGGTTTCAGTGAGCTGAGATTGCACCACTGCACTACAGCCTGGGTGACAGAGCAAGACTCTATCTCAAAAAAAAAAAAAAAAAAAAAAAAAAAACACACACAAAAGGCAGGGTGCAGTGATTCGCACCTGTAATCCCAGCACTTTGGGAGGCCGAGGCGGGTGGATCGCCTGAGGTCAGGAGTTCCAGACCAGCCTGGCCAACGTTGTGAAACCCCGCCTCTACTAAAAATACAAAAATTAGCCAGGCACGGTGGTGCGTTCCTGTAATCCCAGCTACTGGGGGGCTGAGGCAGGAGGATTGCTTGAACCTGGGAGGCAGAGGTTGCAGTGAGCCGAGACTGTGCCACTGCACTCCAGCCTGGGCAACAGAGAGAGACTCCGTCCCCAAAAAATTAAGTCCACGTGAAACTGTCCCCTGCCTGCTGTGGCTTGTGTCATGGCCACAGGGAGCTGAGGTCCAACTCTCCATCCTGACTCCCCTTCTCTGGGAGCCTTTGTCCTCAACACCTAGCTCTTTATTTCTTTATTCTTTTTAAAAAGAGAATTTCCTCTAAGAATATTCTGAGAAGTTGCTGGCCCCACTCTGAGCCAGCTCAGGGTCCTTGGATGTCTGATAAGTGGTGGATGAGCCTCTCCTGTAAACAGGGCTAGGAAGGAGGAGGTGGGATGGGACCACTATCCTCGGGAGGTGGGGTCCCCAGGCCCCTCCAGCTCGGGGAGGCCCTGTGCGTTTCCTTGGTGTTCTTTTAGGGTTTTTACGTCTTGCAGGACATCTTGAAGCAGCCCCATGGCCTGCAAGATAGAGCGTGGACTGCTCTATCTAACCAGTCACATTGAGGTCTGGCACCTCCTCTGTCCCCAGCCCCTCCGTCCCCCACCCCTGCGCGCCCCTCTACTGTGGGTGGGGACTCGGCCAGGCCCGGAGGGCGGCCTGGAGGAGGCAGACGGCCTGAGTGTTACCTCCACGCAGCACTCACCCTAGCGATGCTGAGCTCCTCGGAGGTGGTGTCCTTCATGATACTCCCAGTCCGCACACTATCCAGCCCCTGCACGCCCACCTCCTGGTCCTCCAGCCACTCTGGCGCGGCCAGGTGGAGCCCAGTGGCCTGGGAGAAGTGCTGCACGTGCGTGGCGATGCCCTGCACCTGGCCATCCATGCGCTTGAGCTGCTTGCTCAGGTCCTCCACCTGGCTGCCCAGGTCCTTCACGTGGCTCTCCAGCGCCGACGGGGGCGCCCGGCTCAGGCTCCTGCGCTTCTCCCGGGGCGCCTCCTTGGGTGCCTCCTTGGGCGTGGGCAGGTTCAGGGTGCTGAGCGAGCCCCGGGAGGATGGCAGCGAGCGGCTGGGCTCTGGCGACGGGGCCTGGAAGTCGATCTGGGTATTTTGGAGGTCGAGGTTTTTGAGCATGGCCACGATGAGCGTGTGCAGGGCGGTGAAGTTGACGGCGCCCACCTCCGGGGTGCCGATGGAGAGGTCCGCCAGCTCCCGGAGGGAGACCGTGGTCACCGCCGTCGCGGGCGGCATCGTGGCTGTCGGGAGCTGTGCACGGCCGCGGGGCGCCGGCCAACGACTCCCGACTCACTGCGCGTCGCGTCTTGGGGCCTTTAGGTGGCCCTGCGAGGCCCTCAGGGCGCCCCTGCCCCGGGTCTGACCGCCTAGGGAGAGTCACTGGACGGAGTTCCTGCCTCTGGGGAATCCGCCCTCCGCTGTCTGTCGCCGGCCTCAGGTCCCCGAGCTGGAGCCCTGGGCTCCCAGTCCCTGCGCCGGCGGAGGTTTGAAACGTAGGGGCCCCCCCGCGCACCCTGAAGATTCCGCGTAAGAACGCGCCCCTCGCTGCGAGCCTCGATGGGAAGCAAAGGCCACCACAAGGCTCACAAGGGGAGCCTTGGCAACAGAGGCTGAGGTGGCCTCCAAAGTCCAGTTAGACTCCATGCATTCTCCTTAACCTAGAAAGGCCAGGATTCACTCACTCTTGGGGGGGCCACGTAAGGACAGAAAGACTTGAGGGTTTCCTGGCAACCGTGCTTTGTGTCATCAGCCGAATCCATTCCACAGAGTGGTGGCCCCATGTCTAAGGGATGCAGGCCCGGGGCTTTGGTGCCCTGCAGAGAGTCCGCATATTTTGTTCAAAGGTGAAGCGACTTGGAAAAAAGACAACCCACTACTCAGGTGGTTCCAATTAGCCACCAGACGACTACCTGGTGGCTAGTTGTTCCTTTTCTATGCTGCCACAATTTTTTTTCTCTGAGACGGAGTTTTGCTCCTGTTGCCCAGGGTGGGGTACAATGGTGCAATCTTGGCTCACAAACTCTGCCTTCCAGGTTCAAGATGTTTTCCCGCCTCAGCCTCCCAAGTAGCTGGGATTACACCAGGCTAATTTTGTATTTTCAGTAGAGGCGGAGTTTGTCCGTGTTGGTCAGGTGGTCTCAAATTCCTAACCTCAGGTCATCCGCCCACCTCAGCCTCCCAAAGTGCTGGGATTGCTGGCGTGAGCCACTTCGCCCAGCCTGCCATAAATTAATTTAGCTCAAAAAACACTCACCTGGTCAAGCACCCATGCCTCAGCTCATTACAAAGTAGGATTAAACAGCACGAGACAAATCTGGTGTTAACAATTGAGGCATATGCTGGGCGAGGTGGCTCACGTTTGTAATCCCAGTACTTTGGGAGGCTGAGGCAGGTGGATCACAAGGTCAGGAGATGGAGACTATCCTGGCTAACACAGTGAAAACCCATCTCTACTAAAAATACAAAAAATTAGCTGGGCATAGTGGCACATGCCTGTAATCCCAGTTACTCGGGAGGCTGAGGCAGGAGAATCGCCTGAACCTGGGAGGTGGAGGTTGCAGTGAGCCAAGATGCCACGGCACTCCAGCCTGGGTGACAAAGCAAGACTCCATCTCAAAAAAAAAAAATAAAAATAAAAAGAGGCATGACTTCCCCATACCAGATTCTTCCCAAAAACATAAAAATATAACTTCAATATATATAACTTCCTAACAGAAGTGCAGCAAAGCTACTTAAAGGGGAACCTCTGAGTGTGTGCCATGCACAGCCAGCCTCCTTCCCTGTGAGCTCTGCATCTGCAGATTTAACCAACCAGGACCTAACATGTACAGATTCTGGTCATGATTCTCAACAATACAGTATGACAACCATTTACATAGGATTTAGATTGCATTTGGTATTATAAGTCATCTAGGATGTGCATAGCTTATATGCAAATACTACACTATTTTCTATCAGAGACTTACATATCCATGGGCAGGAGGTTGGGTCCTGAAACCAATCCCCTAGGGATTCTAAGGAATAACGGTACTTTTTTTTTTTTTTTTTTTTTTTGAGATGGAGTCTCACTGTCACTCAGGCTGGAGTGCAGTGGCATGATCTCGGCTCACTGCAACCTCCACCTCCGGAGTTCAAGCAATTCTTCTGCCTCAGCCTCCTGAGTAGCTGGGAATACAGGTGCCTGCCACTATGTTCAGCTAATTTTTTGTATTTTTAATAGAGACGGGGTTTCACCATGTTGGCCAGGCTGGTCTTAAACTCCTGACCTTGTGATTCACCCGCCTTGGCCTCCCAAAGTGCTGGGATTAGAGGCATGAGCCACCATGCCCAGCTGTTAACTATACAATTTTAACTGCTGTTCAAGTTCAGATTTTTATGTCAGCCTGTTTTTTTTGTTTTTTTTTTTTTTGAGACGAAGTCTCGCACTGTCAGGCTGGAGTACAGTGGCTTGATCTCGGCTCACTGTAAACTTCGCCTTCCGGGTTCAAGCAATTCTCCTGCCTCAGCTCCTGAGTAGCTGGGAATACAGGCTTGCGCCACCACACCTGGCTAATTTTTGTATTTTTAGTACAGACCAGGTTTCACCATGTTGGCCAGGATGGTCTCGATCTCTCAATCTCATGATCCACCCACTTCAGCCTCCCAAAGTGCTCGGATTACAGGTGTGAGCCATCACGCCCAGCCTGAGTGTCTAATTGAAGAATTTTCAATCATCATTATATCCCAATAACTTGGTAAACAGTAGACCTTTAAAGGGTTATCAAAAGAGGTAGTTCTTTCTAGTTTTTTTTTTTTTTTGAGACGGAATCTTGCTCTGTCACCAGGCTGGAGTGCAGTGGCACAATCTCGGCTCACTGCAACCTCTGCCTCCTGGGTTCAAGTGATCCTTTCACCTCAGCCTCCCGAGTAGCTGGGACCACAGGTGCATGCCACCACACCCAGCTAATTTTTGTGTGTTTTTAGTAGAGACGGGATTTCACCATGTTGGCCAGGATGGTCTCAATCTCTTGACCTCGTGATCTACCCACCTCAGGCTCCCACAGTGCTGGGATTACAGGCATGAGCCACTGTGCACGGCCTGTAGTCTTCTACTGTAATCCCAACACTTTGGGAAGCAGAGGCGGGTGGAACACGAGGTTAGGAGTTCAAGACCAGCCTGACCTACATGGTGAAACCCCGCCCCTACTAAAAAAAAATACAAAAATTAGCCAGGCAGTGGCGGCATGTGCCTGTAATCCCAGCTACTTGGGGGGCTGAGGCAGGAGAATCACTTGAACCCAGCAGGTGGAGGCTGCAGTGAGCTGAGATCGCACCACTGCACTCCAGCCTCGTGACAGGGCAAGACTCATCTCAAAAAAAAAAAAAGAAAAAAATGGATTTCCAGTAGCTCTGAGAAATAAAGAAAAAAAAAAAGAAAAAGAAAAAAAAAAACAGAAAAGAAAACTTAAGGCCAGGCCTGATGTCTCACGTATCCCAGCACTTTGGGAGGCTGAGGCGGGAGATTGTTTGAGCCCAGGAGTTTGAGAACAGCCTGGGCAACACAGTGAGACCACCGCCGCCCCACCATCTCTACTAAAGAAAAAATTTTTTTAAAAAAGGCTGATCAGTTATAGCTACCAAGTACTGGTTGTAATGGAGGCTGTGGTGCAGGGGCTGCACTGAGTGCTCATGAGAAACACACTTTCTCATTTCTAAACGCAGTGATTTTCCAGAGGATGTCAGCAGCCACAGTGACTACGCTGTGGCCCGGTTAGCTCCCGCAGTCCTCACGTTCACTTTCATAGCCCCGAGGCTTACTATCTTATCAGGCACATATTAGAACTCTCCAAATACCTGCCCCACCAAAAAAAAGAAAAAGAAAAAGGCAGGATATTCTAATTCAGAGAACTGCATATTTTACTGAATATTTTTGTTAAATAAGTATATTTCATGATCTCCGCCCCTGGAGATGCAGGAAAGAACTGCTAATTGGAGGTATAAATGGAATTCTAGACTTGAAAAGGAACTAAGTTTTCAATCTTGAACCTCCTTTTTCACAACTTATGACAGAGCCCCAGAAAGGACTTAGCCTGATGTTACAAACAAGATGGCCGGGCGCGGTGGCTCACTTGGGTAATCCCAGCATTTTGGGAGGCTGAGGCGGGCACATCACGAGGTCAAGAGATCAAGACCATCCTGGCCAACATGGTGAAACCCTGTCTCTACTAAAAATACAAAAATTAGCTGGGCGTGGTGGCGTGCGCCTGTAGTCCCAGCTACTCGGGAGGCTGAGGCAGGAGAAATGCTTGAACCCGGGAGGCGGAGGCTGCAGTGAGCCGAGATCGCACGACTGCACTCCAGCCTGGCGCCTGGTGACAGAGTGAGACTCTGTCTCAAAAAAAAAAAAAGAATTAGGTCTCCTGACCACAGCCTCTGTCTCTGCCTATAGTGCCACACTAATTATTTGAATGACTGAGTTCTTGGCTCAAATCGCCCTACTTGGACTATTAACAGAAGGTAATTGGGTGCTTGAAAAAGCTACTGTGCTCAAAGCCTTGACTGTGGGTTGGGAGCTTTTCTTATCAACAGGAAAATGATAAAAACATTAAGGAAACTTCCCCCACAGAGAAATAACAACTGTGCACATAAAGCTTCTTTCCATCTCTCAGGAGCTAAGAGAAGCAATAAGCAATTCCATGCATCTCCCAGCAGCCGCTCCTTCCTATGACTTTGACTCAAAGGGTGAGAAACGATTCCACATCTGAAGTCAGGCCTCTGACAAGGGTGCTACTAACCACAACTGTGAGGATGGAATTTAAAATGCTGGGTAGAAGGGCCCAAGTACAGTCCTCAGTAATGCACTACACATAAGCGTCATCTATCACAGAGGAAAGGACAATCTTTTTTTTTTTGAGACGGAGTCCCGCTCTGTCATTGCCTAGGCTGGAGTGCAGTGGCACGATCTTGGCTCACTGCAACCTCCATCTCCGGGGTTCAAGCAATTCTCCCGCCTCAGCCTCCTGAGTAGCTGGGATTACAGCACCTGCCACCATGCCTGGCTAATGTTTGTACTTTTAGTAGAGACGGGGTTTTGCCATGTTGGCCAGGCTGGTCTCAGACTCCTGACAGGTAATCTACCTGCCTCAGCCTCTCAAAGTGCAGTGCAGGGACTACAGGCGTAGGACACCACGCCTGGCCCTTTTTTTTTTGAGACAGGGTGTTGCTGTGTCAACCAGGCTGGACTGCAGTGGCACAATCACAGTTCACTGCAGCTTCAATCTCCTTGGCTCAGGCAATCCTCCCACCTCAGCCTCCCAGGGTAGCTGGGACAAGAGCATGCGCTACCAACGCCTAATTTTTGTATTTTTTGTAGAAATGGGTTTTGATATGTTGCCCAGGCTGGTCTCAAACTCCTGGGCTCAAGCAGTCCTCCTTGCCTCAGCCTCCCAAAGTACTGGGATTACAGGTGTGAGCCACCACACCCAGTCTCTTTTTTTTTTTTTTTAATTTAGATTTAAAATATAGTATTCAACAAGGATTTAGCTTCAACATTTAGGAAGGGATGGAACCTGCTGAAGGAGTTTGCATCCAGCCACAGACCTGATTGCTATTTTGTATCTCTGGTCTTCTGCAGTCCAATGAAGAGACTAACAAGACAAAAAATTCTTTTATTTGCAACTTCAGAGCCACTCAGATACCCAGAGGTCGGATGCTATTTTCTAATCTGACATCCTTGGCAGATGTAACAACATGAATGGTTCATTTTTCAATGGCTGTATGTGTACCAGTTTCTGAAAGAAAAATATGCTTCTCTATAAAAGACTGGCAGTTGACATGGGAGAGGCCAACTGGATAGTAACAGGGCCAGGCAATCAGCTTCCCTAACCAGGTTCAGCATCAATACCCGCATTTCCCTGGAGCGGAAACAACTAAATGAACATTATAGAGTTAAGACTTTGTGTGCCTTTAACTCCTCTTTAATAAGATTTTCAGATTCTTTTCAGGAAAGCGGCTAAAACTTTTGTTTAAGGAACAGGGCTGATGACAGCAGACATTTAAGGCCATATTATAATATTTATCCATTAGCTCTGTCTTCTTCCTGACTCTCTTAATGCCTCTACCCATCAATCCGACCAAGAGAGAATATCTAACTCCAGGCTGTTTCCAGTCCTCGCAAGGACACACTGTATGTCACTCATGGCACTGCTTTTTCCATGTCTTCCTCAGGAGCTCCAGGGTCGAGGTCCTTGTGAAAGCTAGTCATCCACAGTGATGTTTCGGAAAAGGTAGGCCATGGACTCTCCGTTGTGGATCCTCCGAATTGCTTCAGAAAGAATCAAACTGATATCCACAGTCTTTATCTTGGGACACTGCAGCTTCTGTACCTCATGAGGGACAGTATTTGTCACCACCACCTAGTCATACAGCGATCGAAAACAAACACTGTTACCGAAGCGTGCTCCAAACTACTCACAGGACAGCTTATTTAACATTTGGTCCCCACAGCCTAAGTTGCAAACTATAAAACCTTGTTCCACGGAGTATAGTTTTTAGAAACCAAACAACGAGTTTTATGCAAAGGAAAAGTTACATGGCCTCAGAACGCAAGATGAAAATCTTAGGTATGGTGTGGTCTCCACGCAGAAACACAGTGAGCCCCAGCACTCACTGTGCAAGACTCTCAGATCATAAGGGAAGAATTCCAGTCTCAAGAGAAATGTTCCTGGAGTGTCAAATTAAAGTACCCAAGCAAATCTTCATGCAAATAGACACATACAGACCCTCAACCCTCAACTTATGATGGGGTTAGGTCTGGATAAACACATCATTATAAGTTGAAAATATTTTAAGTAGAAAATGCATTTAGGCCAGGCAAGGTGGCTCATACTTGTAATCCCAGCACTTTGGGAGGCTGAGGTGGGTGGATCACTTGAGGTCAGGAGTTCGAGACCAGCCTGGCCAACATGATGAAACCCCATCTCTACTAAAAATACAAAAATTAGCCAGGTGTGATGGCAGGTGCATGTAATCCCAGTTACTCAGGAGGCTGAGGCTGGAGAATCGCTTGAATCCAGGAGGCAGAGGTTGCAGTGAGCCGAGACTGCACCACTGCACTCCAGCCTGGGCGACACAGCAAGACTCCATCTAAAAAAAAAAAAATGAATTTAATACATCTAACCTACTGAACATCATAACTTGGCCTAGCCTACCTTAAATATGCTCAGTACGGTTATATTAGACTGTAGCCAGGAAAGTTATCTAGGGCAAAAGACTTTCATTTTATAATAAAAGCTATTTTTTTTAATAAAAGCTATTATTTTAAAATAAAGTGTTGAATATCTGAAGTAATTTATCAAATACTATACACTGCATTGTAATTGCAATGGTTTTGCCTCATCATAAAGCAAAAAAATTTTCTAAGTTGAACCATGTGGACTGTGTTCCTAAACATATATCTGTCCCAACAAACTGCTAGCCAGCAAAAGCTAGAAAAGCTACAGAGAAATTAAGCAATTTAATATTGACTGAATCATTTCATTATTCCCAGAAAACACAGCAGCAAATCTTGGCTCAAGATTTAGAAGCAGCCTGACCTCATCTACGGAGGACTCCTCAATCAGGCGGGGGGCCTCTGCAGAAAGGATGCCATGGGTGGCCATGACATAGATCTTATAGGCGCCTCTCTCTTTGAGGATCTCCGCGGCAGCAACAAAACTCTCCACGTCGTCAATAATGTCATCCTGGGAGGAGAACAGAGTGACTTGGTAGGAAAGAAACACCCTCTACCCCAGACTGTAGAAGCATACAACTCTCTAACTCTTTTCTGCACTCAGTTTCAGAGGATTTCTCAAGGCAAATCCGAGCTGTGGGCCTGGGTCAAAGACTGAGCATCAGAAATGGCAACAGAAGTACCTGGACGGTACCCTGTGTGTCTCAGAGGAGGGAGCAGTTGAGCACTTGCGATGTTACCGATGGAGCTGAGGACTGCCAACAGTCATTCTCCTGTCTCACATTTCTGGTTAATCCCACATAGCCAGCGTTCCAAATATTTTTTTCAAATAGAACGTGACAGGAGAAGAAACTGAAATAAAGTGTGCTACTGCAAAGGATTCGTGGCCCACTAGCCAGCAGACATTCAGAGCTGGGACGAAACGTATGTCAACATGCAGAACGAGCCTGCACAAGGACACCCATTCTTAGTCGTGAAAACAGAGCAGCTCATCTTCAGTTCATGTCGGCCCGAATGCTGCGGCATGACTATGTGAGCTGCTGTGAAGAACCTAGAACCCACACAGTGTAGGTTAAGGTGCTGAATTTTCTCATGGGAGGTGCCGTGCTCACTTCCTGTCTATAGGTTATACTTTAACGTGTGTTCATCTGAATAAAGGTTTCTGCCACTTGGCACAGGGAGTTTGGACGAGGAAGGACACACGGATCCATTTACATCATCGCTCCTAGAAATACAGTCCCCAAGCGGACAACCTACTGACCAAGAGCCAGCAGCGTCACCTCTGCACGTGAGGGACGACACATAACCATACCACGATGATTGCGATGCGGCCTCCAACATCTCCAACCACAGTTATCGGTGGCTTCTCTTGGCCATCATCACTAGCAAAACAAAACAAATCACAACATCTCAGTTACTCATGTATTACCAGAGAAATGTAATCACAACCTCATTCCCTGGCAATGGTGGCAAAACCACTATACAGACAAAAAACAAACCATGCAGACTCCCCCCTCAATGAACCTGCGACCTCTCAGAAACAACAGCAGTGGCCAAAAGAAATGGAAGGCACGCCGTACATGTCACTATGAATTTTCCAGTAGCCACATTAAAAAGTAAAAACAGATGAAATTAATAGATTTTGTTTTAGGCAATATGCCCAAAACATTATAATTTCAACATGTAATTGACATAAAAATTTATTAATGAGATGTTTTACACTTCTTTTTTTTTTTGAGACAGGATCTTACTATGTTGCCCAGGCTGGTCTTGAACTGGACTCAAGCAATCCTCCTACCTCAGCCTCCCAAAGCGCTAGGATTACAGGCATGAGCCATCGCACCCGGCCTTACACTTTTTTCATATCAAGTCTTCTCTACTTGGTGTGTGTTTTATACACACAGCACTTCTCAGTTGAGATGAGCCGTGTCTCATGAGCTCAGCAGCCAGCACATGCTGGTTCTTTCCCAGCACAGCTGGAAAGACAAAGAACCAGCAAAGCATGGAAGATTCTGCCAACATGGAGAAGCTGCCCTGCAATACCATGCAGATAGAAAGCCCACTCTCATGGAGACTGACAGAGACACGCAGAAGGAATGCCGCTCTGCAGAAAGCAAAATAGCAAAAGGGTGCCAGATCAAGAGATGGCTTTATGTTATTTTCTCCCAAAGTCACCTTATTTGGACAGTGTCTTACTATCTGATAAGTACACTATTGACATAATCAGTTTCCTCAAAATCAGGAACTTGAAGACAATAACTACAGGCCCATCATCTTTTCCTGATTTAATTGGTGCTTAAAGTAGAGACTTATCTGACTACAAAATCTGCGTCTGAATAAAGGCTATGAGTGTACAAAGGAAACTACAGGATAAAGAAAGGAAATAAGATTTTATCCTCAAAAGGAGGTTAGTAAACAGAGAAGAAAAACAAAGACTATTTCAGAAGAATAGGCTAAGTATTCTTTCTTTAAAGTTTTTTATTATTCTGAAATGTTTATTAGACTAGTAGTGGGGGAAGTGACAGAGAATAAAATTCAGGGTAATAGACTTTAGTGACTAACCAACGCACAATTTTGGCTGCTTCCCACCTATAGACACTGTATATCTCGAAGAACAGGTGGTTTTCTCTGTATACTAGCAAATTAGCTGAGCTGAAATTTAGCAGTACTTTATAAATTTTCAACAGATACATATTTCCTGATTTCACATCCTAGAAACACAATTTCTTGAATTTGGGCAAATCAAGAAGGCTTTGCATATGAAAATCTTAAAAAGCGGGTTGGGGGGGGTACCAACATTAGCAGCAGCTTCCTGAGATTCTGTTTTTAAATTAAACCATGTATAGATAGTTCATGTTGACCTACACGCTTTTTTTTCCCCCTGAGACACAGTCTCACTCTGTCTCCCAGGCTGGAGTGCAGTGGCATGATCTCAGCTCACTGCAACCTCCCCTCCTGGGTTCAAGCAATTCTCTTACCTCAGCCTCCTAGGTAGCTGGGATTATAGGCGCACACCACCATGTCTGGCTAGTTTTTTGTAGTTGTAGTAGAGACGGGGTTTCACCATGTTGACCAGGCTAGTCTCAAACTCCTGACTTCAAGTGATTGACCTGTCTTGGCCACCCAAAGTACTGGGATTACAGGCGTGAACCACTGTGCCCTGCTAACCTATCCATTTCTTAAAGAGATGTGGTCCCTTTCAGCCAGGCGTGGTGGCTCACACTTGTAATCTCAGTACTTTGAGAGGTCGAGGCAGGTGGATCACCTGAGGTCAGGAGTTAGAGACCAGCCTGGCCAATATGGTGAAACTCTGTCTCTACTAAAAATATAAAAATTAGCCAGGCATGGTGGCACACACTTGTAATCCTAGCTACTCGGGAGGCTGAGACAAGACTTGCTTGAACCCAGGAGGCAGAGGTTGCAGTGAGCTGAGACCATACCACTGTACTCCAGCCTGGGCAACAGAGTGAGACTCCCTCTCAGAAAAAAAAAAAGGAGAGAGAGAGAGAGATGTGGTCCCTTTTCTTGACCATTTACCTCTGTAAAAAAAAAGAAAGATTGTAAACCAATATCCCTCATCAAATATCAATGGAAATTCAGCTCTAGTTTGATGCAGAAAATGTCATAGTATTTGTGTTTACTTTTTTGAAACCCTACCTTCCACAAAGAACTATTGTTAGTTTCATGTGAAAAACCTAGGCGCTGCTAGGAGGGAGGCTAAAAAAGGCTAAAAAGAAAGGCTTTCTCCCAGTATACTCATTCCCTGTTGATACGGGCTTTAGGTTCCGGATAAAAGTGAACACATAATTTGGTGGCTGCCAGAAAACAGAGACAGACTTTATTATTACAGGGCAGAGAAAAATGACTAGCACCTCATAGGCCAACAGTTTTTAAATAGCTTACCCAAAAAATAAAATACCAAAAATTCCACTTTTCACACAAGGTCAAGAATAGAGTGCTGAAACTACCCTAAGTTTAGATTCTGCTCTCTCTTTCCATCTTGTCAAACAAAATCCAATCCATGAATAAATGAGTTGTGCAACATTATTTACGACCAGAAATCACTGTGAAAACTACACCAACTGCAGCAAAAATGTCTTCAATTCATCAAATGATTTCCAATGTTCTTATGAAGGAAGGAGAAAGTTGTCTTTTGCTTTTAAAGGTAGCATTTTCCAAGTAAAACAAGGCTGCATTGACAACCCTCCTTACCTTAAGCATGCTTTCATCACAAGCACAAGCACCTGCACACATGTGCACACCTTGACTCTTTCCTGGGAGTCAATTAACCAAACCTTCCTCTGCTAAAGTAAACAGCAAAAAAGAACTATGAGCAATCATTCATTCCTTACCCATTTTCACCTTTGTCTATCTATTTCTAGTTCAGCGAAATATCAAACCGTATCAACAAACTGACATTTAAAAGAGATGAGTGGCTGGGTGTGGTGCTCATGCCTGTGATCCCACCACTTTGGGAGGTTGAGGCGAGCACATCACCTGAGGTCAGGAGTTGAAGACCAGCCCGGCCAACGTCTTCTGAGATGAAACCCGTCTCTACTAAAAATACAAAAATTAGCCAGGCATGGTGGTGCACGCCTGTAATCCCAGCTATTCGGGAGGCTGAGACAGAAGAATCACTTGAACCTGGCAGGCGGAGGTTGCAGTGAGCCAAGATCATGCCACTGCCCTCCAGCCTGGACCACAGAGTGAGATTCCATCTCAAAAAAATAAACAAACAAACAAAAAACAAAACTGGCCAGGTACAATGGCTCATGCCTATAATCCCAGCACTGTGAGAGGCCGAGGCAGGCGGATCACTTGAGGTCAGGAGTTCAAGACCAGCCTGACCAACACAGAGAAACTCTATCTCTACTAAAAATACAAAATTAGCCAGGCATGGTGGTATATGCCTAGAATCCCAGCTACTTGGTAGGCTGAGGCAGGAGAATCACTTGAACCGGAAGGTGGAGGTTGTGGTGAGCTGAGACCATGCCATTGCACTCTAGCCTGGGCAACAAGAGCGAAACTCTGTCACACATACACAAAAGGAGCCAAACCAAAACAAATACAAATTAGCCAAGCGTGGTGGCTCACGCCTGTAATCCCAGCTACTTGGAAGGCTGAGGCAAGAGAACTGCTTGAACCCAGGAGGCAGAGGTTGCAGTGAGCTGAGATCGCCCACTGCACTCCAGCCTGGGCAACAGAACGAGACCCCATCTCAGAAAAATAAATAATTTAGATGAGTAAATAAAATGAGGTCTTCGGTAGAAAAGAAATGAACTGACTGCAAGCTCATGACCCATATCCACATGCAAACAAATCAAAATTTACATTTAACAGTTGCTCCAGAGGTGCCAACGTCCGTTTCCACTTTAGTGGTGAAAACCACATCTTCACTTGTCAAATTAACAAGCCAGGAAAAGCGAGCCAGAAAAACTGACCTCCTCTCACTTTTGCAATCCAAACTCTTTACTTTTCACCCCTGTGGCAAATGCGGTCTTTAGCAGAACCCCCGACATACAATCTTTTCAAGTTCGTTAGACGTCCTTGCCCATCATCTGTATCAAGTCTACCTATAAAATGGAAAAGCTTTACGGTTTCACTCCTTCATTCATACAACTTTTCTTTTAACAAATTACTCTAAAATGAGTATAATTATTTTACAGTAATTATAGCACTGCAGAAGGCTGAGCAGGATCCTGGCCTTTACCTGCAAGATGCCAGTAGCACCCCAGTTCCCCTGGCTGTGACAACCAAAAACATCTCCAGACATTGTCAAATATCCACTGTGAGGCAAAACTCACCCCGCAGGCGAGAAACAGTGCTCTAAAGAATGGGTTTGAGGAAAATAAAATAGTTCCATCTTCCAAAAAAACACAAAGATTGCAAGGTTCAATATTTCTTTTGTCATAACCATTCTAAGATCCTAACCTTCATTACCAATAAATGAACCACCGGAACACACCGTGTAACTGGCGTATAAATGTAAAGCATGTTTAATTTGGGAGGCACAATTTATGACACATACAAGAAATAATTTGAGCATCTTCTTGGCTAAGCCTACTAGAAGCACGGAAAACAGCCTGATGACAACCACAAAAGCTGCAATGTAAACACAGCAGCATGTCTAGGAAGGAACGCATTCTCTTTCCTATGACGCAAGAAGGTAACTGCCCCGGAAACCACAGTTATGATCGTTGGGCAACAAAGCGACTTTCTCAGAATAAATAATCTCACCATATGAACTACTCTGATAATACATTTATCAAAATAACCTCTGACCCAGTGATTTTATTTCTCAGTCTTTATCCCACAATATATTCAGCCGCTTATGAAAGGACATTAAGTCAAGGTTACTCACAGGTAGTAAAGTGGGGTAACTGAGCATGTCCACTCTGGAGCCCGAATCTTGGTTTCTAAATAACATTTCTCAACTGGTCTGATGCTACTGTGTTATCAATACGTATTAATATTAATGTCACTAAAAAGTTGCCATACAATCCAGCACTGCTAAATCGGACTGATTTTTTTCCCCCCCAAGATGGAGTCTTGTTCTGTCACCCAGGCTGGAGTGCAGTGGTGTGATCTCGGCTCACTGCAACCCCCACCTCCTGGGTTCAAGCAATTCTCCTGCCTCAGCCTCCCAAGTAGCTGGGATTACAGGCATGCACCAATGTGCCCAACTAATTTTTGTATTTTTAGTAGAGATGGGGTTTCACCGCGTTGGCCCGGCTGGTCTCAAACTCCTGACCTCATGATCCGACCACCTCAGACTCCTAGTGCTGGAATTACAGGCATGAGCAACCGCGCCCAGCCTGACTGATTTTTTTAAATAAATAAATACCATTTTCCACTAAAGGCATAAAGCCTCCTTGGATAAACGGCCACCTGCAGTGCTAAGAAAGTACAAGATGAACATGGGATGTAGTTATAGCAGAAAGTAAGGGAGTCTCAAAAAGTGATGGAGACATGCCAAAAGAACACAGGAGGCAGCGGGAAGGAGCTCTCTCTGGCCAAATCTGAGACACATTGAGCAGTAAAATAAATGCAGGCTGGGTGTGGTGGCTCACATTTATAATCCCAGCACTTTGGGAGGCCGAGGCAGGCATATCCCCTGAGATCAGGAGTTGGGAGACCAGCCTGGCCAACAAGGTGAAACCCCATCTCTACTAAAAAAACAAAAATTAGCCAGATAGGGTGGTACATATCTGTAATCCCAGAAACTCAAGAGATTGAGGCATGAGAATCACTTGAACCTGGAAAGTGGAGGCTGCAGTAAGCCAAGATAGCACCACTGCACTCCAGCCTTTGTGACAGAGTGAGACTCTGTCAAAAAAGAAAGAAAGGAAAGAGAGGAAAGAGAAGGAGAGAAAGAAAGAAAAGAAAAAAAGAAAGAGAGAAGGGCAGAAGGGCATACTTCATTTTATTGCACTTTTATTTATGGTGCTCTGCAGATAACGCCTTTTTTTTTTTTTTTTTGAGATGGAGTCTCCCGCCGTCACCCAGGCTGGAGTGCAGTAGCGTGATCTTGGCTCACTCCAACCTCTGCCTTCGGGCTCAAGTGATTCTCCTGACAGCCTCCCGAGTAGCTGGGACTACTGGCACACCCCACCACAGTCGGCTATTTTTGTTTTGTTTTTTTCTAGAAAAGATGGGGTTTCACCATGTTGGCCAGGCTGGTCTCGAACTTCTGACCTCAGAGATGCGCCCACCTTGGCCTCCCAAAGTGCTGGGATTACCAGATAATACAATTTCTACAAACTGAAGGCTTGTGGCAACCCTGTGTCAGTGGGAGCCATTTTTTTTTCTTTTTTTTTTTGAGACAGTGTCTCAATCTGTCACCCAGGCTGGAGTGCAGTGGTGCAATCTCGGCTCACTGCAATCTCTGCCTCCTCAGCTCAAGGCAACCTCTCACCTCAGCTTCCCGAATAGCTGGGACCACAGGTGCATGCCACGCCTGGCTAATTTTTTGTAGAGAGGGGGGTTTCGCCATGTTGCCCAGGCTGGTCTCAAACTCCTGAGCTCAAATGATCCTGCCACTTTGGCCTCCCAAAGTGTTGGGACTATAGGTGTGAGCCACCATGCCCAGACTGGGTGCCATTTTTCTAACAGCATATGCTCATGTTTCTGGGTCACATTTTGGTAATTCTTGCAACATTTCAGCTTTTTTCATTATCGCTATGTCTTTTCTGGTGATCTGTAATCAGTGATCTTTGATGTTACTATTGCAATTGTCTTGGGGTGGCACAAACCATGCTCATATCAGACAGCAAACTTAGTAAATGTGTATTCTGACTGCTCCACTCACCGGCTGTTCCCGTCTTGCTTCCTCTTGTTGGACTGCTCTATTCCCAGAGACACAGTATATTGAAATTAAGCCAATAACCCTACAATGGCCTCTAAGTGTTCAAGTAAAAGGAAGAGCCCCATGTCTCTCACTTTAAATTAAAAGCTAGAAATAATTAAGCTTAGTGTGTCAAAAGCCAAAAGCTACACCTCTTTGGTCAGCCAGGTTGTGAACGCAAAGGAAAAGTTCATGAAGAACATTAAAAATGTGACTCCAGGGAACATACAAATGATGAGAAAACAAAACAGCCTTATTACTGACATGGAGAAGGTTGAGTGGTCGGGTAGAAGATCAAACCAGCCACAACGTTCCCTTAAGCCACAGCCTAATCCACAGCACCACTGGTTCATGAGGTGTAAGGAAAGAAGGCATTTCTGTAACCTCAGAGTGCAAGGTGAAGCAGTAAGGGCTCACAGAGAAGCTGAAGCGAGTTACTCAGAAGATCTAACCAAGATAACTGATCAAAGTTCAAACAGTATCAAACAACAGGCCTGGCGCAGTGGCTCACCCCTGTCTTCCCAGCACTTTGGGAGGCCGAGGCAGGTGCATCACTTGAGGTCAGGAGTTTTGTGACCAGCCTGACCAACATGGAGAAACCCTGTCTCTACTAAAAATACAAAATTAGCCGGGCGTGGTGGCGCACACCCGTAATCCCAGCTATTTGGGAGGCTGAGGCAGGAGAATCACTTGAACCCAGGAGACAAAGGTTGCAGTGAGCCAAGATCACACCATTGCACTCCAGCCTTGGCAACAGAGGAAGACTCCGTCTTTAAAAAAAAAAAAAAAAAAAAAAAAAAAAAAAAAAAGAGAATATATATATATATATATATATATATATATATATATATATATATAAAATCTCAAAAAACAGTCTTTCAACATCTCTGATGAAGATATACAAGCAGATGAGTGTTGTTTTCATGCCCGCTAATACAACATCCATTCTGCAGCCCACTGATCAAGGAGTAATTTCAACTTTTAAGGTGATCCTCCCACCTTAGCCTCCCAAACTGTCAAGAAGAAATGCTGAGGTGGGAGGACTGCTTGCGCCAATGAGTTCGATACCAGCCTGGACAACATGACAAGACCCTGTCTCTATTAAAAATTTATAAAAAGTAGCTGGGTGCTGGGCACAGTGGCTCATACCTGTGATCCCAGCACTTTGGGAAGCCAAGGTGGGTTGACTGCTTGAGCCCAGGAGTTCAAGACCAGCCTGGAAAACATGACAAATACCATCTCTACAAAAAATACAAAAATCAGTCAGGCATGGTGGCATACACCTGTGGCCCCAGCTTCCCAGCTACCTGGGAGGCTGAGGTGGGAGGATCGCCTGAGCCCAGGAGGTAGAGGCTGCAGTGAGCAGTGATCACACCACTGCACTTCAGGTCTGGGCGAGAGAAGAAGACCCTGTCACTGTACTCCAGCCTGGACAGCAGACAGAGACCCTGCCTCTAAAATAAAATAAAATAAAAATAAATACATTTGGCCAGGTGCGGTGGCTCATGCCTGTAATCCCAACACTTTGGGAGGCCGAGGCAGGTAGATCACCTGAGGTCAGGAGTTTGAGACCAGCCTGGCCAATATTGTGAAACCCCATCTCTACTAAATATACAAAAATTAGCACCTGTAATTCTAGCTGCTCGGGAGGCTGAGACAGGAGAACTGCCTGAACCGAAGAGGCAAAAGTTGCAGTGAGCCGAGATCATGCCATTGCACTCCAGCCTGGGTGACAGAGCAAGACTCCATCTCAAAAAGAAAGAAAGAAAGAAAAGAAATACATTTTGTAAGACTAAAGATGCCATAGATAGTGAGTTCCCTGAAGGACCCAAAGTAAATTTAAAATCTCTGGAAAGAATGCACCATTCTGGATGCCATGAAGAACACTGGTGATTGATGGAAGGAGGCCAAAATATCAACATGAACAGGAGTTTGGAAGAAGTTGATTCTAACCCTCATGGATGACTTTTGAGTTCAGGACTTCCACAGTAGAAGTAACTGCAGATGTGGTGGAAATAGCAAAAGAACTAGAATTAGAAGTGGAGCCTGAAGCTGTGACTGGACTGGTTCAATCTTATGATAAACTGCAATGGATAAGAAGTTGCTTCTTATGGATAAGCAAAGAAAGTGTTTTTTTTTTTTTTTAATGAATTTACTGCTGGTGAAGATGCTGTGAATACTGTTGAAATGACAACAAGGATTTAGAAATATTACAAAAATTATTTGATAACACAGTGCCAGGGTGTGAGAGAAGTGACTACAATTTTGAAAGCAGTTCTTTCTTCTGGGTGAAATGCTATCAAACAGATCCTTTTGTAGTTCCTAAGTGTGATCATTGGGTGTTCACGCTCATATGTGAGATGTGCCATCCTTGAACCTTGTTAGAACATCAGCATATTACCTGTCCGACATTTTTGAAAATGTTGTCTGCCGGGCACGGTGGCTCATGCCTGTAATCCCAGCACTTTGGGAAGCTGCGGTGGGGTGGATCATCTGAGGTCAGGAGTTCAAGACCAGCCTGATCAACATGGTGAAACCCTGTCTCTACTAAATACAAAAAAATTAGCCAGGTATGGTGGCACATGCCTGTAATTCCAGCTACTTGGGAGGCTGAGCCAGGAGAATCACTTGAAGCCAGGAGGCGGAGGTTGCAATGAGCTGAGATTGCACCACTGCACTCCAGCCTGGGCAACAGGAGTGAAAACTCCATCTCAAAAAAAAAAAAAAATGCTGTCAAACAATATTACATGCTATAGAAAAATCTTTTGTGAAACAAAGAATCAATCCGTGAGGTAAGCCATTGTTTTAAGAAATTGCCACAGCTGGGTGCAATAAAAAATTCACGAGACTCACTTTATTACAATATTTACCTTATTGCAATGGTGTATAACTGAACCTGCAGTATTTAAGGTATGCCTGTGACAGCAATGAATTATAACCCACCGAATGAAACAGGTCTATGAATCCATATTGATATAAATGAAGGAATGAATAGGGAAGAAGAGAAAGCTTTCTTAAATCAGAATGTCAACCAAAAAATGTAGAAGGAATGATGGAATTAGAAAAATGAATACTTAGCACAATCGCAGAATCATCAGATGTTAATTTTTATGAGAAACAGGATATTTACAGTTAAAACATAGTCTTAACATGAAGCAGTGTTCATTACAAAGGGGGGGGAAAAAAGTAACTTCCTGCCAGACAAACCTTAACCAACTTATCAGAATGCACATCAGCAGTAATGGGACACATCACGTGTTTACTGTGATATTTCTGCCAAAAATGCATAACCTGAATCTAATCCTGAGGACACAAACAAGCCCCAATTAAGGAATAGTCTACAAAATCACTTGATTGTACTGTTCAAAAGTATCAAGGTCATAAGAAACAAAGAAGAGAGGAGCCATTCCAGATTAAATGAGACTAAAAACAAATGACAACTAAATGCAATGTGTGACCCTGGGTTAGGTCTTGGACAAGAAAACAAGTTTCTTCTTTTGCTCTAAAGGACACTGCTGGGATCACTGGTGAAACCTGAGGAAGGTCTGTAGATTACAGTGTTAGAGCAATGTTAGCTTTCTGAGTCTGATAATGAAACTCTGGTTATATAAGAGACTCTTTTGTCTTTACAAATATACATGAAGGTATTTAGGAATGAAGAGACATATGTCTGTAATTCACCCTCAAATGGTGCAAAAAACCCATGTATATAAATGTTAAATTTGGAGACTCTGAGTGAAGAGCATATGCTGGAAATCTGTACTATTCTTTCAACTTTAAGTCTGAAGTCAGTTCAAAATAAAAAGCTAAAAAAGCAGATTACGGCTGGGCATGGAGGCTCACACCTGTAATCCCAGCACATCAGGAGGCCGAGGCAGGCGGATACTTGAGGTCAGCAGTTCAAGACCAGCCTGATCAACATGGTGAAACCCTATCTCTACTAAAAATACAGAAATTGGGCCAGGCGCGGTGGCTCATACCTGTAATCCTAGCACTTTGGGAGGCCGAGGTGGGTGGATCACCTGAGGTCAGGAGTTCAAAACCAGCCTGGCCATGAGCCCTATTTTTATAAAAAAAAAAAAAAAAAAAAATTAGCCAGGCATGGTGGCATGTGCCTGTAGTCACAGCTACTTGGGAGGCTGAGACAGGAGAATTGCATGAACCCAGGAGGCAGAAGTTGCAGTGAGCCGAGATCATACCACTGCACTCCAGACTGGGCGACAGAGTGAGACTCAGTCTCAAACAAAAAACAAAAAAAAAAATTGGCCGGGCGTGGTCCCAGCACTTTGAGAGGCCAAGGTGGGTGGATCACAAGGTCAAGAGATCAAGACCATCCTGGCCAACATGGTAAAACCGTGTCTCTACTAAAAATACAACAATTAGCCAGGTGTGGTGGCACGTGCCTATAGTCCCAGCTACTGGGGAGGCTAAAGCAGAATTGCTTGAACCCGGGAGACGGAGGTTGCAGTGAGCCAAGATCATGCCACTGTACTTCAGCCTGATGACAGAGAGAGACTCCATCTCAAATAAATAAATGAATAAATAAAAATAAAAATAGATGGGCGTGGTGGCTCATGCCTGTAATCCCAGCACTTTGGGAGGCCGAGGCAGGCAGATCACAAGGTCAGAAGTCCGAGACCAGCCTGGCCAATATGGTGAAACCATGTCTCTACTAAAAATACAAAAATTAGCTGGGCATGGTGGCAGGCGCCTGTAGTCCCAGCTGCTCGGGAGGCTGAGGCAGGAGAATTGCTTGAATCCGGGAGGCAGAGGTTCGCCACTGCACTCCAGCCTGGGTGATAAAGTGAGATTCCATCTCAGAAAGTAATAATAATAAATAAATAAATAAAAATAAAAGTTACCTCATTGCCAAAGCCTGGTATTTGATCAACAGCTGTCACCCAGCTTACCATAATATAACAGCTTAACATTTCACACCATCACACACACAACTTTACTAAAGCTAAAATTATTGAACACTCTCTGAATGCTGAGTGCTACGCAGAACTGTCCATACACAGTCTGCCAATGTGTATAACACAACTTCCTTTTACAAAAGAGGAAATCAGGCCTTGCATGGTGGCTCATGCCTGTAATCTTATATAATCTTGACATTTTGGGAGGACAAGGCAGGAGGATTGTTTGAGCACAGAAGTTCAAAACCAGCCTAGGCAACCTAGGGAGACCCCATCTCTACCAAAAAAAAAAGGAAAACGATCCAGGTATGGTAGTGTACCCCTATAGTCCCAGCTACTCAGGAGGTGGAGGTGGGAGAATCACTCGAGCCCAGGAGATCAAGGCTGCAGTGAGCCATGACTGTGCCACTGCATTCCAGGCTGAGCAAAAGAGTGAGATCCGGTCTTAAAAAAAGGGCGGGGGATAGCAAATGTAATACCATTCTATTATTAAAAAACATCAAGATAGGCTAGGCGTGGTGGCTCACGCCTGTAACCCCAGAACTTTGGGAGGCCGAGGCAGGAAGATCACGAGATCAGGAGTTTGAAACCAGCCTGATCAACATGGTGAAACCTGTCTCTACTAAAAATACAAAAATTAGCCGGGCATGGTGGCACACGCCTGTAATCTCAGCTACTTGGCAGGCTGAGGCAGGAGAATCGCCTGAACCCGGGAGGTGGAGGTTGCGGTGAGCCGAGATCGTGCCATTGTACTCCAGCCTGGGCAACAAGAGTGAAACTCTGTCTCAAAAAAAAAAAAAAAAAAAAAATCAAGACAGCATAATCTACATAGTCAGTAACTCCTAGCCATTCACACTACTTAAAACTTTCTTTAGGGCTGGGCACCGTGGCTCACGCCTGTAATCTCAGCACTTTGGGAGGTCGAAGTGGGCATATCACGAGGTCAGGAGTTCGAGACCAGCCTGGCCAACATGGTGAAACCCCATCTCTACTAAAAATACAAACATTAGCCGGGCATGGTGGGTGGTGCACACCTGTAATCCTAGCTACTCCAGAGGCTAAGGCAGGAGAATTGCTTGAACTCAGGAGGCGGAGGTTGCAGTGACCCGAGATTGTGCCACTGCACAATAGGTGACAAAGCGAGACTCTGTATCAAAAAAATAAAAACTTTCTCCAATTTTCAAATAAAATAAAAACGCAGAGCTCATCTTACATGGCAACTCCAGGCCCGGGTGCACAGTAGCGTTTTTGACCATAGGCGGGGAGTGACGACCATCGTCCATGTCCAGTTCTGTGCACTGAGCTTCCCCGTGGATGACGGCCAAACCCAGACGCAGTCTCTCAGCATAGGACTGGGCCCTAGAAGGACAAAGGAAAATGGTGAAACTGATGGGAAGAAAACTCATGCAACACTACTGCATCACTTTTTAACCATAAAATGAAAATAATTAACGTTTTAGGGACATACAAGGCATTATTTTTATAAATGAGAATGAGAAGCCCAGGCCAGAATGTAAATGCCTCGAGGGGCACATGAGTTAGGGTCTGGGATTGTAGCTAATTCTAGATTTTTTTTTTTTTTTTTTTTTTTTGAGACAAGATCTCACTGTCATCCAGGCTGGAGTGCAGTGGCATTAACATGGCTCACTGCAGCCTCAACCTCCTGAGGCTCAGGTGATCCTCCCACTTTAGCATCCCCCGGTAGCTGGGACCACAGGTATATGTCACCACAACTGGGTTAATTTTTGTGTTTTTGTAGACATGGGGTCTCACTATGTTGCCCAGGCCAGTCTTGAACTCCTGGGCTCAAGTGATCTCCCACTTTGGATTCCCAAAGTGCTGGAATTACAGACATAAGCCACCATGCCCAGCTCTGATTCTAGATAATTTTGATTCTATCCTTTGTCTAATATTCTAATAGTCATCTTCAGAAGGAACAACGTTAAAAACCACTGGCTGAAAATGCTCATAGTCTCACTGCTTTCCTTTCTCTGAGAACTAGGAGCTTCGTTTTCCCAGAGGAAAGCTGGGTAACTCAGTGATCATGCATGCTACCTGGAGGCTGGAGATAAAGCTGTGTGTGGTGTGGGACGTGGCAATGATGGAGGGGTAATAGGAGAGCCAGCAGGCTCTTACAGGCCACAAGTGACAGCCTCGGGATTCCAAAGCAGCTCATTCTGACTCTGGGAGCACTCAGGAGGGATCAGGACCCATGTCTGACTTACTTACCTCTTTGCTGCATCAGGAGACTTAGCTACAATGACTGCATTTCTGTAATTTGGAATCTAGATTTGAAGGAAAAATAGAAAATATTGAAAAATTATCAGAAAATAACACCTGGATGCTGATATTAAAGTCTTCCCTCTTGTAACAATGATCCAAACTAGTCATCAAATATGCTAGAATTTCAGTCACAAGTTTTAGAGTTTTCAATATTTATCAATTGACATCATTGCAAAAGCACTCGTACATCAAGAATATTAAAAATTCTTAAAAGCTTTATTTTAGAAAACATAAGCAAATTGCTAAAGATATGTAGAAAAAAATCCGTTTTTACTGTCTTTTAAAGCTATGATCCTCCATGACTAAAGCTGACCCTCTCTGCTGCCTCAGGCACTGCGACTTAAGGGAGAGCTCATTTGATGTGCCTTTCAATATCAAAATCTGATACCACAGAAAAACTAAATAAGATCTCTTTTTGAGGACAATGGGGTGTTTGCTGGTGGTTCCTCACTTCTTCCTGGATATACTGAAGCAGGAAAGGTGAGGCTCTAAGGTTGTCCACGGGAAAGCTGAAAAAGCCTTGTATTTCCTTTTGATGAAGATCCATAGTGATAATGTGAGTTAAACCTGAAATTTTAAAACAAAAAATTACAAAGTTCACCCCTACAGGTTAATAGGTACAGTGGACATAAACTAGATGCTCAACTCCTGCTTCCTACCAGCAGACTGAAGACAGGGGATACTGTGATTAAGCACTGCAGTCACAGGCTTGATCATTAACCTTAATGTAAAGAAGACAGTGACCTTCCACATGGACAAAGAACTAGAGCTGAGAAAGTGTGAATTACTGATTATTGGCTTGGTCCTAAAAATTGAGAAAATAATGTGGCAGAAACAAATATGTGAATATGGAATTAATACCAAAGAGATGTAAAAAACAGTAAGGCCTTGATTAAAGAATCTCAAAAGAAAGGATAAAGAACTGCAGTAAAGACAAAAAGTATCAACAACACAAAAGCAAAGAAATATACACATTAGAAGAAAAGAAACTCATATAACACAAAGATATTGAAGTTCAGAATCACTTCTGTATGTAATAAAGAATGTTTCACGTATTCTTATAGAAAAACAATGAAGAGATACTCTCATAATCAAGAGTACTGAAGAGGAAAAGGTAGATAAATAAGCACATTGCAAATGGCCAAAGGTCACAGCAAAACTTCCAGGGCAAAGAACCAGTATTACTTGTTCTTTCCAGCAACACTACACTTTTTTGGAGAGAGTGAAATTCACATACAGTTGACCATCTGGATCTATGGGTTCCACATCTGTGGATTCAACCAAACACAGACTGAAAATGTCAGGCTGGGCGTGGTGGCTCACGCCTGTAATCCAAGCACTTTGGAGGCCAAGGCGGGCAGATCACCTGAGGTCGGGAGTTCAAGACCAGCCTGACCAACATGGTGAAACCCTGTCTTAAAAAAAAAAAAAAAAAGAACATGTCATTAAGCCTACAATGGTTGTGTCTGTACTGAGCAGGTATGAAATTTTTTTTCTTGTCATTATTCCCTGAACAAGACAGCACAACGATTTACATAGTATTTATATGGTATTGGCTATTTATAAGTAATCTAGAGATGACTGTGTTGGTTACATGCAAACACTGTCGCATTTTATATGAAAGACTTGAGCATCTTTGGGTTTTGGTATCTGCTGGGGAGCCGGGGAAGGGGTGATGGGTTCCTGGAACCAATCCCGTAAGGATATTAAGGGAGGACCGTACATTTCTTTCTGAGGACCCAAATATATGTTAAAGTTTTAGAGTAGACATCAGATGAATAGAAACCCAATTGTAAAATATTACATTGATTTACAGACCAGAAAGTATGTCACCACTACATAAGGAGAATAAAGCAATGAAAACGAGCCACTGTGTAGAAAGGAAATGCTGGGGGAGAAGCAGTAAAAGAAAATCCAGCTTGAATACTATGAACAAAAACAGAATTTAGCTAACAAAGCAGATGCATAAATCTAGACCTGAAGATCAAAAGATCACATAAGAATGCCAAGACTGCCAGCTAAAAATTTAACGATGAAAAGATGAAATGGAAAATATGTGACAGATGACAGAGAAGAGTAGAAGACACTGAAGCAATGGTATTCTAAAGTAAGACAAAGAGAACAGGGGAGTAAAAGAATTTCTAACGAAGCTCATGTATCCTTAGCCAAAACTGTTCAAAAGGAAACAAACACCTAGATCCCGAATTGGACATCTGAGGTATGAACTAATCCTGACTAGGAAAGAGCCGTAAATGAGCATGCTGGATTCCCAGGGCCCCCGCCCTCACCTGCTTCGCCAGCATGGACGCTAGGAGCTTGCACACAATGGAACCCCTCTTCCTCATCTTGCTCTGCTTGCTGTAGGGGAAGTAGGGTATGACCCCAATAATATTCCTGGCACAGGAAGTCTTCAGTGCATAAGCCATGATCAGCAACTCCATCACAGCTGTATTCACATCTCTGAAACAGTTACAATTTGTATTTGGGGATTAATTCCATTTATTAACTCCTAGAAAAGATCTTGACTTTATCAGCTTAACATGGCTGCCCAGACGGGTGTTGTGGAAATTTTTACCATCACACTAGCTTACAATGGCACCTTGTGAAGGCAGGGAAGCCTTCCAAATTTTTGCAGCTGAGCAAACCCCAGCTTTCACCTGAGGTTACTCCCATTCACAACACAGTTAACCCACTCTCACCTTTGCCTGTGTCTCCTGGGTCATACCCGGTTACTGCAGTGGCATCTGAAGCAATTGCTGATAACCAGAGTTACCTAACAACTGCTGGCAGCCTCCCAGGGATTTGGGCTTAGGCCAGCCTGAATGCCAAGGGGAAACCCACCTGCCCTTCCATTTAGCTGCCATTAACAGAAAGATTTGGTCTCATTCTTCTCATTGGGTATGGGGGAGATCTTGGAATATAATTTTCTTTTTTTTTATTTTTTGAGACAGAGTCTTACTCTGTCACCCAGGCGGGAGTGCAGTGGCATGATCTCAGCTTACTGCAACCTCCACCTCCCAAGTTCAAGCGATTCTCCTGTCTCACCCTCCCGAGTAACTGGGATTACAGGCATGTGTCACCACACCCGGCTAATTTTGTACTTTTAGTAGAGACAACGTTTTACCATGTTGGCCAGGCTGGTCTCAAACTCCTGACCTCAAATGATCCACCCACCTCGGTCTCCCAAAGTGCTGGGATTACAGGTGTGAGCCACTGTGCCCTGTTGAAACTTAATTTTCAAAAACCTCCATGGAGGCCGGGTGCAGTGGCTCATGCCTGCAATCCCTGCACTTTGGGAGGCCGAGGTGGGTAGATCACCTGAGGTAAGGAGTTTGAGACCTGCCTGGCCAACATGGTGAAACCTCATCTCTACTAAAATTACAAAAATTAGCCAGGCATGGTGGCACGCATCTGTAGTCACAGCTACTGTAGAGGCTGAGGCAGGAGAACAGCTTGCACCTGGGAGGCAGAAGTTGCAGTGAGCTGAGATCGTGCCACTGCACTCCAGCCTGGGCTTTGAGATTCTGTCTCAAAAAAACAAACAAAAAACCTCCCTGGACCTTCTCCCTTAGATATAAATTCCTGACAAAGATTACCCAGAGAGACAGAGAATGAAATATGAGAAAAGTATTAGAAGGAAAGACTATTTCCAATGATTATAAACTTGGATTGGGGCCGGTCGCGGTGGCTCACACCTGTAATCCCAGCACTTTGGGAGGCCAAGGCGGGTGGACCATGAGGTCAAGAGATTGAGACCATCCCGGCCAACATGGTGAAACCCAGTCTCTACTAAAAATACAAAAATTAGCCGGGTGTGGTAGTGCGCACTTGTCGTCCCAGCTACTCGGGAGGCTGAGGCAGGAGAATTGCTTGAATCGAGGAGGCGGAGGTTGCAGTAAGCTGAGATTGAGCCACTGCACTCCAGTCTGGTGCCTGGCAATGGAGCGAGACTCTGTCTCAAAAAAAAAAAAAATTTTTTTTGGATTGCTAGCTTTTGCCAGGGATGATCAAACCTAATGCAGACTCTACATTCATTCATTCACTTACTCACTCACTTATTAAGAGACAGGGTCTCACTCTGTCACCCAGGCTGCAGTGCAGTGGCATAACCATAGCTCACTGCAGCCTCGAACTCTAGAGCTCAAGGGATGCACCCACCTCAGCCTATCAAAGCACTGGGATTACAGGCATGAGCCACCATTTCCAGACAGGCTCTGCCTTTAAAAAGGGGTGAGAGCCTTGAAATCCTTCCAGGACGCTCTCTCAGCATTCACTTCTCACGTTAGCTTCCTCCTGCTCTTCCCTGGACTATCCATGCATACTCAGATATCCCCCCTCTTTGGGGTAGGGGTGGGGTCAGGACTGTATCTCCCTTCCCCATGTCATCAATTCCTACCCATGGGAGCAGGTTCTTCAGGCACCAGTTCTTCAACAATTATCAGCTCTACACTGACAGGGAAGTGATGCTGCCCTCATTACAACAAAGTGGAAAGCCTGCCATCCACACAGCAGAGGTAGCGTTGGCTGAATGAAATACTCAGCAAGAGATGCTTTCTAGCTTGAAGGGTCATCAGGCCATTTCCTCCCAGTCTCTTCCAATTTATGTTTACACCTCTCTCTAAGGCATGGTGCACTTGACAGTGAGCGAGTTCAAGGGCATCCTTTTATTCTGACAATGTTTTCCACTTCCAGGTTCAACTCCTGGAACTTCCAATTTTACCCTTGTAATTTGGATTTTTCGTAACTATTCCAAGTGTCCTGTGATTAAAAAACATTTCTCCCTGAGATTGATGCAGGGCTCAACTTCAAGACAACTGAGATATTCCTTTTAGACTGCTAACACAGTCCATTATTTTCCAGTTACCTTTTTTCCCTCTCAATAAATTGGAGTATTTTTCTCCTTCAGACTTCCAAATTAATAATGCCAAGTCTGGCATCAAAGGGTCAGATAATCTTTGGCAGAATCAAGACAAAACAATTATCAAACACTTTGAAGGAACTTGGGAATTCACAATAGTCAATTTTAGTTCATCATCCATTCAACAAATATTTAGTGAGCAACTTGAGTCAAGCCCTGTGGTAGGTAAACAAGGCAAAGCACTTCTAGGGGAAGCCAGAGACCGCCTGGGACCACTCTCAAGGTAATCATTCTGCCCAGGAAGGAGGACATCTGACTCAGGGACAAATGTGCGGTCCCCTTCCCAGAGACTGTTTTGTTAAAAAATATTTCTTTTTTTTTTCGTAGAGACAGGGTCTTACTATGTTGCCCCTGCTGGTCTTGAACTCCTGGGTTCATGCAATCTTCCCATCTCAGCCCCCCAAAGTATTGGGATTACAGGTGTGAGCCACCACACCCAGGCTTGCTGTGGTTTCTTAAACCAGATTCCAATACCCACAATATGTTTGGAGTCAGTTAATTTAGTATTATCTGTTTGGAGTCAGTAATAAGTGTTATCTGTTCAAGTAGTGGGGGGTTTTTTGGTTTCTTTTTTTTTTTTTTTTTTTTTTGAGATGGAAATTTACTCTTCTCACCCAGGCTGGAGTGCAATGTGCGATCTCGGCTCACTGCAACCTCTGCCTCCCAGGTTCAAGTAATTCTCCTGCCTCAGCCTCTTGAGTAGTAGGGATTACAGGTGCCCGTCACCACACCCAGCTGATTTTTGTATTTTTAGTAGAGATGGGGTTTCACCATGTTGGCCAGGCTGTTTTGAACTCCTGACCTCAGGTGATTCACCCACCTCAGCCTCCCAAAGTTCTAGGATTACAAATGTGAGCCACCATGCCCGGCCTCAAGTAGTGGATTTGCAGCTGGCTGTCACAGATGATACACTAGTGGACCGAGTGCAGTAGCTTATGCTTGTAATTCCAGCACTTTGGGAGGCCAAGGCAGGAGTATTGCTTGAAGTCAGGAGTTTGATACCAGCCTGGGCAGCATAGCAAGATCTTGTCTCTACAAATAAAATAAAATTTAAAAATCAGCCAGACACAGTGGTGCTCACCTGTAGTCCTAGCTATTCAGGAGGCGGAGGTGTAAGGATCCCTCAACCCCAGGAGTTCAAGGCTATAATGAGCTGTGACTGTGCCACTGTACTCCAGCCTGGGCAAGAGAGTGAAACCCCATCTCTCAAAAAATACAAAAATTTGTGGGTTGGCATTATCTAATTTCATGAGAATATTAAAAAAAAATACAAAAATAAATAAAAACAAAATCAAGTAAAATACACAAGTGTATGATACCATGGGTTTTGGAGAATAAAGCACAAGGAAGGCCCAGATAGTGAAACATTAATGAATAAGATAAACAATTTTTGAGAAGTCCTGATTTCAGGGTAATGTTCCTTTCATTAATAAGCAATTTCTGGGCCGGGCGCAGTGGCTCACACCTGTAAACCCGACAATTTGAGAGGCCGAGGCAGGTGGATCACCTGAGGTCAGGAGTTCGAGACAGCCTGACCAATATGGTGAAACCCCATCTTTACTAAAAATACAAAAATTAGCCAGGCATGGTGGCGGGCGCCTGTAATCCCAGCTACTCAGGAGGCTGAGGCAGGAGAATCACTTGAACCCGAGAGGCAGAGGTTGCATTGAGCCAACATCACACCACTGCACTCCAACCTGGGCGAAGAGCGAGACTCCATCTCAAAATAAATAAATAAATAAGAAAAAAAGGCAACTTCCCATGAGATTTTTATTTGCCATTTTTTCCAAGGGATTCAACATCCTTCAGCCCAAGGCTAAAGAAAGCCCCACTCCTCACCCCTTATTGGGCAGGAAGGTGACAAAGGGGCTTTGTCACAGTGGCTTTACCCATTCACTGACAGATAACGGACAAATCGGACACCAGGCAGTCACTCTGTGAACTAGCAGGGTGAAGAGAAATTGCTGGCAGTCTCTGCTTTATCTGTTCCCTATGAATGTTCCAAGTACCCCCTGGCTAGTTGTTGTAGTCTTTATCTCTAAGTAGGACATTCTTAATTGTTTTACCAACTATTTTTCTTCTTTCTTTCTTTTTTTTTAATAGAGAAAGTTCTCACTATATTGCCCAGGCTGGTCCTATACTCCTGGGCACAGGCAATCCTCCCGCCTTGATCGCCTAAAGTGCTGGGATTACAGGCTTGAGCCACCATGCCCAGCCAACCAACTATTTTTCTTCCCCTAAGATAACCACATCCTATATTAAGCCCAGCCCTTACTGCTCTAGCATTTTGGATAGGAAAAAACTAACCAGAGGTGAGGAAATAGACATGGTATATGCATTCATTAAACTAGGCAGGCTTGCAAAAGAGGGACCAACACCATAGCTGGAGTAATGGAAGAGAATTTACCCCTGCTCCCAACTATAACAATTAATCATCTGCAACAGTTGTAAAAAACTTTTTTTTTGAGACTGAGTCACTCTGTCACCCAGGCTGGAAGGGGAAGAGGCACCATCTTGGCTCACTGTGACCTCTACCTTCTGGGTTCAATTGATTCTCCCACCTCAGCCTTCCAAATATACGGGATTACAGGTTCTTACCACCATGCCCGGCTAATTTTTTTGCGTTTTTTTTTTTTTTTTTTTTTGTATTTTCAGTAGAGACAAGGTTTCACCATGTTGGCCAGGCTGGTCTCGAACTCCTGACCTCAAGTGATCCACCTGCCTCAACCTCCCAAAGTGTTGGGATTACAGGCGTGAGCCACCGCTCCAGTTGTAAATGTTATTTTAATGAGTCTCTTACTTTATATCAACACACTAGAACTTGGACATAAACATAAAAATTATCCTTTAAAATGTATCTTATAAGCTTCATATTTTACTTAGTTCCATTGCTTGGTAAAATTCTCTGAGTATTACACAGTTCAATTACCCAAAATAATCACTTTGCTCTGAATGGCTTGTTGCCATTTCCAAAAATTAAACCTATCCCCCAACGACCAAAAATGTGCTATGATTAGAACAGTCAAAAGAAATATGCTGTAAGTTTGGAAAGTGGTTTCAGTAGTTACAAAGGTATTCCAAGCAAAAACGGCACCAAAAAAGGGTATATGTGATTTCAGAACCACAGCTCTGAAGGCGACTAAGCTTATTTTAACATCTAAGCTTTGGTGTCTTGCCTAAAATCAGCCTTATTACTTTAGGCAATGCCCCTTTCTCCTAACAACAGAAAAACCTGTAAGATATATTCCTTCATCCATGTAACTGCAGATAATATTAAGGCCCCCCCCGCCGGGGGGGGGGGAGGCCGCCGGGGGCCCGCCAAAAGGGGGGGGGGGGGGGGGGCGGAAAAAAAAAAAACCAGGCCGGGCGCAGTGGCTCACACCTGTAATCCCAGCACTTTGGGAGGTCAAATCAGGTGTATCACCTGAGGTCAGGGGTTCAAAACCAGCCTGGCCAACACAGTGAAACCCTGTCTCTACTACAAATACAAACTTAGCCGAGCATGGCGGCACATGCCTGTAATCCCAGCTACTTAGGAGGTCGAGGCAGGAGAACTGCTTGAATTTGGGAGGTGGAGGTTGCAGTGAGCCGAGATTACACCAATGCACTCCAGCCTGGACAACAAGAGTGAAACTCGGTCTCAAAAAAAAAAAAAAAGAAAATTAAATTAAATTATCTGTGTTCTTGAGTTGGTACTAAAGTATCCACTACTCAAACACTAAAAGAACTAGTTTATTGGCTGGGCGCAGTGGCTCGCATCTGTAATCTCAGCACTTTGGGAGGGTGAGGTGGGTGGATCACCTGAGGTCAAGAGTTCAAGATCAACCTGGGCAATGTGGCAAAACCCCATCTCTACTAAAAATACAAAAATCAGCTCACTGTGGTGGCGCATGTCTGTAATCCCAGCTACTCAGGAGGCTGAGGCAGGAGAATTGCTTGAACCTGGAAGGTGGAGGTTGCAGTGTGCTGAGATGGTGCCACGGTACTCCAGCCTGGGCAACAGAGCAAGACTCTGTCTCAAAAATCAGCAACAACAAATAACTAGTTTCTTGTGACAAACCTAATAACCTCCTTTATGGGCTGCACATCCACACAAAACAACACATCCATCCTCTGTCCTTTTCCAAAGTTTTCCTTTCTTCTTCCATCCCTATCAGCTTAAGAGACAGAGGAAATGCCAAGTGATCCTATTTTTGCTTTGATGCTACCAAACTGAACCACTGGGAAGAGACTTGTGACTTTTAAATAATCTCAACACCAAATACACATAAAGGAACTTCACCATCTTCAGGAAAGGGTTCTGGCTTTCAGAAGTACCCATTTATACCTATGTGCCTTTTTCAACAGGGAAGGTGCCTTCCCATGTTAAGACATGTATGTAAAATTCTCATTGTTATTGTACAGACTTACTCTCTCTGCTGCAATTTCATGAAGTGCTTCCTACAGCCAAATTTTCTTTTCCTTTTTTTTTTTAGTAAAGGCTGGGCACAGTGCCTCATGCATGTAATCCATGCACCTTGGGAGGCTGAGGCAAGCAGATTACCTGAGCTCAGTTCAAGACCAGCCTGGGCAACATGGTGAAACCCTGTTTCTACTAAAAATACAAAATTAGCCAGGCATAGTGGCATGTGCCTGTAGCCCCAGCTACCCAGTAGGGTAAGACAGGGAGGCTGAGACAGGAGAATCGCTTGAGCCTGGGAGGTGAAGGCTGCAGTGAGCTGAGATTGTGCCACTGCACTCCAGTCTGTGTGACAGAGCAAGACCTTATCTCAAAATAAGAAAATAAAAATGAAAATAGAGACAGGGTCTTACTATACTGCCTAGGCTGGTCTGGAGCTCCTGGTCTCAAGAGATCCTCTCACCTTGAACTCCCAAAGTGCTAGGATTACAGGCATGAGCCACCACCCCTGACCATGGTCAAATTTTCTAATACTCAAGGTACAAATGAGAAAGACTGTGTTTCCCAATTTGCTATTAACTAACTCATTTTTTCATGCTTCTTTGTCCCTTCCCTGGAACACACTTGCACACTGATGATCCTTCATTTGTAAAGTTCAGTCTTTACTGCCCCCAGCATCTAGATTGCATGTATTAAATACTTACATTGAGCACTCTTGGTTACCATGTGATATCAAAGCCAAGAATTTTATGAAATGCAACTTCTTACCACAAAGGACACTAACGATATGCTGTTTCTATGCTTGATTAGTCTGAGATAACCATGAACAATGAGGAGAAATCACAAGAGAATAATACTGTTAATAGTGAATGTCATTTTGCCATGACAGTAGACTGCGAATTTATACTAAGATATGTTAAGGGGCCGGGTGTGGTGGCTCACGCCAGTAATCCCAGCACTTTGGGAGGCTGAAGCAGGTGGATCACTGGAGGTCAGGAGTTCGAGACCAGCCTGGCCAACATGGTGAAACCCCACCTCTACTAAAAATACAAAAAATTAGCTGGGTGTGGTGGCACACGCCTGTAATCCCAGCTACTCAGGAGGCTGAGACAGAAGAATCCGCTGTGAACAGAGATTGTGCCATTGCACTCCAGCCTGGGCAACATAGCAAGACTTCGCCTCAAAAAAAAAAAAAAAAGTACGTTAAGGGAAGTCTGAATAAAATCAGGAATTCTGAAGTAGACAGAAACCACAGAAACCACAAAGGCCGTTTCAATTTCAGGTGAGATCTAGCAGGGAAAGAAGTAACTTCAAATAGGGGACCGACTGGCTGAGATCTAAGAACAGCAGAAGGGAATCACGATTATTTTGTGAAGATATAAAGAAGGCTGAAATGCTTAAAAATAGATGTATATGTATTCACTAATTCGCTCCACAAATATTTGAAATACTATATATACTAACAACATAGAAAGTCAAAGCCTATTTGTTCATTAAGCGAAAATTTATCTAGTGCCTGCTACAGGGCAGGCACTGTTTTGGCTGCTGGAGACACAGCAGTGAGCAAAGAAAACTCTCTACCCTCGAGCCTGTAGTCCCAGCTACTCGGGAGGCTGAGGCAGGAGAATTGCTTGAACCCAGGAGGCAGAGGTTGCAGTGAACCGAGATCGCGCCAGTGCACTCCAGCCTGGTAGCAAGAGTGAAACTCCGTCTCAAAAAAAAAAAAAAACTCTCTACCCTCAGGGAGCTTATGTTCTAATGGGAATATGCAAGGAGATATGTCATAACCAATGGAAAGTATGGTGATAGCTGCCCTTCTACCACACATACACAAACACGCACGCAAAAAAGTAGAAGTCGGTGGGGCGCAGTGGCTCATGCCTGTAATCCCAGCACTTTGGGAGGCCAGGCAGGCTGATCACCTGAGGTCGGGAGTTCAAGATCAGCCTGACCAACATGGAGAAACCCCATCTCTACTAAAAATACAAAATTAGCCAGGTTTGGTGGCACACATCTGTAATCCCAGCTACTTGAGAGGCTGAGGCAGGAGAATCGCTTGAACTCGGGAGGTGGAGATTGCAGTGAGCCCAGATCATGCCATTGGACTCCAGCCTGGGCAACAAGAACAAAACTCCGACTCAAAATAAATATATAAATAAATAAATTAAATTAATTTAAAAAATAACTCTTTATGTGACAAATCGTGACCCTTCCATCAACTAGTAGAGAGCTCTCAGTAGTCTTAAGCCGCCCAAACCAAGGACCAAGGGTCACATGTGGCTCTTTCCTATGCCCTAAGGAACTCAAGAATGCAGAAAAAATAGCGGTAACAAGGTAACCTTACTACTCACCACCAACAAAAACCAGGACAAGCACAGACGGCCAGGGAACAGCTATGTGGTGTGTCAAGGTGTGCCATAGCTCCCTTCCTACGGGCACTGTACCTCTAGGCAAGCCCTCAGGTCTTCCCCTTATTTATAAGACGCGGAGTCAGACAAAACCACTGGGCAAAAGACTCCAGTCACCAGGAGGCAAACACCACAAAACCAAAACTGCTTGAGAAAATGTGAATTAGCGCATCCTCAATGAGGGCAATGCAGCACTTCCCTCAATACCACAGGGTGTGGACCCTCGCAACCAGAAATGTCTTAGGATCTTCCTACAGATACATCGGAACGCAGACAACATGACGTAAGCACGGGGGAGGCTCACAGCAGCTGTATCGTGTCAGCACAAGACTAGAAACAAACTGGCCCACGAGAGACTGAGTAAACCAGTGCGTCCACATGACATCATGAAGCAGCAGGAAGACAAGACGATGCGGACACAGCTTCCTTCCGGGGGGCACCTCAATCTCACCACCATGAAAGAGCTCACCATGGTGAAACCCAAATTGAGAGACATTCAACAAAGTAACCGGTCAAATGTCACAGTCTTAAAATGTGTCAAAGTTTTGAAAGTCAAGGCCCGGTGTGGTGGCTCATGGCTGTAATCCCAGCACTTTGGGAGGCTAAGGCGGGTAGATCACTTGAGTCCAGGAGTTTGAGACCAGCTGGGCAACATGGTAAAACCTCATTCTCTACTAAAAATACAAAAAAATTAGTCTGAGGTGGTGGCACACGCCTGTGGTCCCAGCTACTAGGGAGGCTGAGGTGGGAGGATTGCTTGAGTTCTGGAGGTTAAGGCTTCAGTGAGCCGTGATTGTGCCATGGGGCATGCTTGCATAAGTGACAGAGCAAGACCCTGTCTCAAAAAAAAAAAAGAAAGTCAAGGAAAGACTGAGGAACTGCTCCAAACTAAAGAAGACTGAATAGGGCTGGGTGCAGTGGCTCATGCCTATAATCCCAGCACTCTGGGAGGCCAAGGTGGGCAGATCACTTGAGGCCAGGAGTTCGAGACCAGCCTGGCCAACATAGTGAAACCTCATCTTTACTAAAAATACAAAAAAAATTACCCAGGCATGGTGGCAGGTGCCTGTAATCCCAGATACTCGGGAGGCTGAGGTAGAATCACTTGAACCTAGGAGGTGAAGGTTGCAGTAAGCTGAGATCACACCACTGCACTTCAGCTTGGGCAACAGAGTGAGACTCTGTCTCAAAAAACAAAACAAACAAAAATGAAACATATAAAGCATCCGGCACACTGGTGGCACTCAGTGCCGTTCTTATTACTAATATGATCTGGGGAATGTAAACTGATCAGGACATGAAGGTCTGGATTTTTCAGAGACACAGATGGTATAATTGCCCACTCCCTGTGAGCCGATGAGAAAGGATATAGTCCCACATGGAAACATGGACGCTCCACTCAAGCAGGCATTCCCCCTGCCCTCAGGGAAGCAAGGGTAATGCTCTCTGAAATACAGATAGGGCTAGAAACAGGCCACAGTGCAAGATAAAATACAGTGCAAAAACCTGTCTTGGTGAGTATGAACCAGGAGCAGTTATGTACCACACTTAACAACTGGAAGCTTTTCACCAGAGCTGAGCTGATAGACACTGGCCTAGGGCCAGTGCAAACCATGGGAAGACCCTTTGTCCTCTGAGGAGTTTAAAGCTTGGGGAGTGGTGGCTCACACCTGTAATCCCAGCACTTTGTGAGGCTGACATGGGCGGATCACTTGAGGTCAGGAGTTCAAGACCAGCCTGACCAACATGGTGAAACCCTGTCTCCATTAAAAATACAAAAATTAGCCAGGTGTGGTGGTGAGCACCTGCAATCCCACCTACTCAGGAGGCTGAGGCGGAAGAATCACTTGACCCAGGAGGTGGAGGTTGCAGTGAGCCAAGATTGTGCCACTGCACCGCAGCCCGAGCAACAACAAAAATAAAAGCCAGGCGCGGTGGCTCACGTCTGTAATCCCAACACTTTGGGAGGCAGAGGCAGGCGGATCACCTGAGGTCAGGAGTTCAAACCAGCCCGACCAACATGGAGAAACCCCGTCTCTACTCAAAATATAGCCAGGCATGGTAGCACACGTCTGTAGTCCCAGCTACTCGGGAGGCTGAGGCAAGAGAATCGCCTGAACCTGGGAGGTGGAGGTTGAGGTGAGCCAAGATCATCATGCCATTGCACTTCAGCCTAGGCAACAAGAGCAAAACTCCGTCTCAAAAAAAAAAAAAAAAAAAAAAGCCTGGGGAGAAGTAAACAGATAACAGTACAGTGTGACAAATGGGAGGAATTCCAGATTGTATTTGGGGAAGCATTTAGTTTAACATGCAAACGAATGTGTAACTTTTAAAAACACTAAATTGTTGTTCATATGAAAACTCAATGAATTATATCGTTAAGGTTTTTACAAGGAAAGAGATAAAGTAGTGAGTCCTCTTACCTGGGTATTGTCTGTATAATGAAAAATATCTTGGCCACGAACAGATTCTTTTATTTCGACTCTTGTTTCTGAAAAATAAAAATGTTCTAACGTTTTAAGAACAGTTCCTATGTGTAAAAAGGAGGGAAAAAATGAAAAAGAAAAGGAAAAGCTCTTGATGCCAGGCCCAGTGGCACAGGCCTGTGATCCCAGCACTTCTGGCGGGGGCCGCAGTAAGCAGGTCATTTGAGCACAGAGTTTAAGAACAGCCTAGGCAACATGACAAAATCCTGTCTCTACAAAAGTATAAGAATTAGCCGGGTGCTGTGGCATGTGCCTATAGTCCCAGTTACTCAGGAGGCTGAGGCGGGAGGATCAACTGAGCCAGAGAAGGTCCAGGCTGCAGTGTGAGCTGAAACTGTGCCACTGCACTCCAGCCTGGGCGACAGAGACCTTGTCTGGGGGAAAGAAAAAAAAACAGAAAGAAAAGCACTCATGATGCAAGAGATAGATAACTTTGGAGGGGGATAAAGATTAATCTAAAGCAACATTTCATCTGGTGCAAAGGAATAAATCTTGGAGAATTATAAAGAAGAGGGGGCAAAATCACCCCTGGACGGACAGCAGCCTGCGCACTGCCACGGCATCCCCGCTCCCAATGCCTACATTCGGCCACCACTGCTGCCACCATCCCCAAGAGAAAGGCTGAAGGGGATGCTAAGGGAGATGAGGACAAGGTGAAGGAGAAGATCCAGGGGCCGTCTGCTAAATCTGCTCCTCCAAAGCCAGAGCCCAAGCCTAAAAAGGCCCCTGCAAAGAAGGGAGAAAAGGTACCCAAAAGAAAAAGGGAAAAGCTGACACTGACAAGGAGGGGACTGACCCTACAGACAGTGGAGATGCTGGAACAGACCAGGCACCTGCTGGAGATGCCGAGGGAAGTGTGTGCATTTTGGATAACTGTGCACTTCCAGTGACTGTACAGTTCGAAATACTATTTTTTTTATCAAATTTTATAAAATGCAGAATTTTGTTTTTAAGCTGTCTTGTTAGCACACAGAACACTTTTGGGGGAAGGGGCACATGTCACAAATAGAATGTCTCCAAGCGGGACTCATATGGGGAAAACACCTTTCCCCTTCTAGTTTTTGCTTTTTTTAAATGAAGGGTCTCACATATTTATTACTCAACCTAGCCAACCAAGACGTTCGTAACAGATCCAGAGAGGAAACACTGTCAGATTACCCAGAAAGCGGTGAGGTTTTCAGCTTGATATGGTAGTGTGACCGGGACCTTCAGACAGCATAAATACGTGTGCTGTATCATGTGCAATTCCTTACAGACCCAGCTTGGTTCTTCTCAATGTCTCCTTTTGGAGTTGTACCTGATTTTATTACCAGTTTTCATCCGAATCAACTGAGGAATGGGATAATTTTGCTTTTGTTTCTTGGCCAGGAATCACTTAATCCTGAAAGTTTTGTGAGAAGACATGGTGAGAAGCAGAGTCAAGCACACACCACGATGGCGGAGAAAGGAAGGAGAGGGCTAATTTTTTTTTTTTTTTTTTTTGAGACTGAGTCTCACTCTGTCGTCCAGACTAGAGTGCAGTGGCACGATCTCGGCTCATTACAATCTTCCACCTCCTGGGTTCAAGCGATTCTCCTGCCCCAGCCTCCTGAGTAGCTGAGATTACAGGGGCACGCCACGAGGCCGGGCTAATTTTTGTGTTTTTAGTAATGACGAGGTTTTACCATGTTTGTAAGGCTCGTCTCGAACTCCTGACTTCAGGTAATTCACAAGCCTCGGCCTCCCAAAGTGCTGGAATTACAGGCGTGAGCAACCACGTCTGGCCTACCTTGAAGTTTTGAGAGACTTCCTCTTAGCTCCCAGGAAGAGGAGTTCCCTGACTTTGACACAACAGCCTCGCTGTATGTAAAGACGAATCCATTTCTGTGTCCTCTTCTTCCATTCCACCTTTCAGCATAGACTTATATCCCTTAAACCCAGACATCTGTTGGGACCTGACCCCCATAATTGATTACCAGTGTGTCAGGCAATCTAGACATTCCGATGCCACTGAATGGCACCCCTCAAAAGAGCAGTGGTGGCAGGGCGAGGTGGCTCACGCCTGTAAACCTAGCACTTTGGGAGGCCGAGGTGGGTGGATCACCTGAGCTCAGGAGTTCAAGACCAGCCTGGCCATAATGGTGAAACCCCATCTTTAAAAAAAAAAAAAAGAGCAGTAGTTCCATTTCTAGACTGTGGATCTTCAGATAAATTCTGCCATTTTCATTTCACTTCCTGAAAGTCAGGGTCAGCTCATGAAAGCAGCTGTTAAACAACACGCTACATGTTCACTGGGTTTTACAGTGGCTCATTTTTGGTATTCCATTGAAAAAGCGAGTTTGAGTCCAGGCACGGTGGCTCACGCCTGTAATCCCAGCACTTTGGGAGCCTGAGGCAGACGGATCACCTGAGGTGAGGAGTTCGAGACCAGCCTGACCAACGTGGAGAAACTCCATCTATACTAAAAACACAAAATTAGCCAGGCATGGTGGTGCATGCCTGTAATCCCAGCTACTTGGAAGGCTCAGGCAAGAGAATCGCTTGAACCCAGGAGGCAGAGGTTGTAGTTTAAGCCGAGATCTCACCATTGCACTCCAGCCTGGGCAACGAGAGCGAAACTCTGTCTCAAAAAAAAAAAAAAAAAAGAAAAAGGGAGTTTGAAAGTTATTGGGCTGGGTGTGGTGGCTCATGCCTGTAATCCCAGCTACTTGGAAGGCTCAGGCAAGAGAATCGCTTGAACCCAGGAGGCAGAGGTTGTAGTTTAAGCCGAGATCTCACCATTGCACTCCAGCCTGGGCAACGAGAGCGAAACTCTGTCTCAAAAAAAAAAGAAAAGAAAAGAAAAAGGGAGTTTGAAAGTTATTGGGCTGGGTGTGGTGGCTCATGCCTGTAATCCCAGCACTTTGGGAGGGTGAGGTGGGTAGGTCACCTGCAGTCAGGAGTTCGAAACCAGCCTGGCCAATATGGTGAAATCCCATCTCTACTAAAAATATAAAAAATCAGCCAGGCATGGTGGTGCACGCCTGTAGTCCCAGCTACTCAGGAAGCTGAGGCAACAGAATCGCTTGAACCAGAGAGGCAGAGGTTGCAGTGAGCTGAGACCATAACACTGCACTCCAGCCTGGGTGACGCAGCGAGAATGTCTCAAAAAAAAAAAAAAAAAGTGAAACTGAGGGGGAAATAAGCCCCCCCAAAATAGAAGACAAAACTAATCAACCGGTCAGCGTAAAGTCTCAGGGTCAAAAACAACAATGAAACAACAACCTGTTATCAAAATAAAGACACAAACAAGATGCCTGGAAGAGAGTGTATGGTAAAATAAAGAGGCCAAAGCTTCACATCCTTATTACTTTTTCAACAGATGCTGAGGCCTCCTCCATGCCAGGCCCTGTACTGGGAACGCCAAAATGCAGGACGTGGACGAAAGGGACAAAGACTGACCCAGGAGAGATGATACAACATCAAGGCCAGCAAACCCTCCAGGCCCAACGTGCCAGGGACACTAGCTGTGAGGCGGGAGTAAGAACAATGGGGCTGGGAACAAGGGGCCTCACTGCAATCCAGAACGGGCAGTGCAGAAGGGAGTCCGGGAACACGGGAAGATGTGGGATCCGAGCGTGCCAAGCAGAGGGCCAGGCAGTTAGTCCACTTAGAAAGCAGAGTGACCGAGGGGACAGAGAGAGGGAGGAGGTCAGGGAGCCAAGGGGGCCAGAACATGCAGGACTCTGGATTTTACTTCTTATTCGCTAAGGAATCTGGAATTTATTCTAGCAGTGACAGGAAAGCCACTGGAAGATCTGAGGTTGGGAAGGGTTTGATCTACTTGTTAACACTGCTGGCTACTGTGTAAAGAAAACCGTGGCTGGGCAGGAGTGGCCACAGGGAGGCCATGGCAGCTGCTTTTGAAGGTGTCCAGCAAGCAACAAACGGCAGGCTGGACTGGAGTGTGAACAGCAGAGGCTGTGAGAAGGGGTCAGATTACAGATGTAGTCCAAAGTCAGAGCACACAGATGTGGTGACGGATGGATCAAAGGCAAGGCAGGTGAAGGGCCAGAATCTGGATCCCCAAAGGGCCCCATGTGATTGCTAAAAGACTGGACTCCAACCTAGGGGGTAGGAGTAAGGAAGCAGTAGTAAGAAAAAATATTTGCATTCTAGAAACCCTGGTGGAAGCCAGGTGCAGTGGCTCACGCCTGTAATCCCAGAAATTTGGGAAGCTGAGGTGGGGAAGATTGCTTGAGCTCAGGAATTCAAGACCAGCCTGGCCAACACAGGGAGACCCCATCTTAATAAAAAAAAAAAAAAAAAAAAAATTAAGGCCAGGCACAGTGGCTCAAACCTATAATCCCAGCACTTTGAGAGGCCGAGGTAGGTGGATCACCTGATGTCAGGAGTTCAAGACATCAGGTGTGGTGGCAGGCGCCTGTAATCCCAGCTACTCAGGAGGCTGAGGCAGGAGAATTGCTTGAACCTGGGAGACAGAGGATGCAGTGAGCCAAGATCATGCCATTGCACTTCAGCCTGGGTGACAAAGTAAGGCTCTGTCTCAAAAAAAAAAAATAAAAAAAGAAAGAATAATTTAAAAAAAAAGAAATAATTTTTACTTACCTCCATTGGTCTCTTGGTATACAACAGACTTCCCCAGTTCAGCACCAAGGCGTCTATAGACCAAAAAAACAAAAAAGGGAACTAAGATTTCTTTTTTTAAAAAATTCCAACTCATATGCATATGTCTAATAAAAAGACCCAAATAACTAAGCTGGTACTCTTTCCAAAAAATAATTTAGAAAATCTAATTCATTAAACTAAAATTCTGCAGTCACTCCAGAAGCAGCTCACCACGTTGTAACACACTGCTTTACCAGACAGAGCTAATGTCTGGTGCGTTCTTCTTTGAATAGTAATTTTCTTGGAAAAATCACTTCCAAATACTTGGTTACTAGCAATGATTTCAATAACACAGGCCAGGAATAAATGTCTCAATTATCAGAAGCACAGAGAAGGAAAGAGACTTCAGCACCATTAACCAAATGTGGTATGTATCTTGTCTGGATCCTGATTAGAATAACCCAAGTGTAAAAAGCCATTAAAAAAAATTTTTTTAATGGCAAAGAATAATAAAAATAAAATAACCAGAGAAATATGGACGAAGACTAGATACTACATAATATTAAGGAATTAATAGTAGTATGAGGTTTTAAGTCCTGATTAGTAAGCATTTCTGTTTTTACAAGTGAAATGATATGATGTAAGGGAATCTATTTAAAAATACTCCAAGCTGGGCGCAGTGGCTCACACTTGTAATCCCAGCACTTTGGGAGGCTGAGGCAGACAGATCACCTGAGGTTGGGAGTTCGAGACCAGCCTGACCAACATAGAGAAACCCCGTCTCTACTAAAAATACAAAATTAGCTGGGAATGGTGGTGCATGCCTGTAGTCCCAGCTACTTGGGGAGGCTGAGGTAGGAGAATTGCTTGAAACTGGGAGGCGGAGGTTGTGGTGAGCCGAGATTGCACCATTGCACTCCAGCCTGGGTAACGAGCGAAACTCCATCTCAAAAAAAAAAAAAAAAGAATGAAATTCTGGTATGTGCTATGACATGAATGAACCTTGAAAAAGCTATGCTGAATAAAATAAGTCAGACACAAACAGACGACACTGTATTATTCCATTTGCATGAAGTCCCAAGAATAGGCGAATTCACAGAGACAAAGTAGAACGGAAGCTACCAGGGAATGAGGGGAGGGGAGAATGCGGAGTAAGTATTTAATGAGTAGAGTTTCTGGGATGATGAAAAGTTCTGGAAATGGACAGTGGTGACGGCTGTGCAACACTGTGACTGTAGTTAGTGCCGCTGAGGTGTACACCTAAAAATGGCTAAAAAGGTAAACTTTTTTTTTTTTGAGATGGAGTTTCGCTCTTGTTGCCCAGGCTGGAGTATAATGGTGCCATCTCGGCCTCACCTCCCAGGTTCAAGTGATTCTCCTGCCTCAGCCTCCTGGATAGCTGGGATTAGAGGTGCTTGTCACCACACCTGGCTAATTTTTTGTATTTTCAGTAGAGATGGGGTTTCTCCATGTTGGTCAGGCTGGTCTCAAACTCCCAACCTCAGGTGCCCTGCCGGCCTCAGCCTCCCAAAGTGCTGGGATTACAGGTGTGAGCCACCGCACCCAGCCAACATACATAACAATTTTAAAAAATACTCCCAGCAGCCCCCCCCAAAAATGCACGATAGATGCAAAAAGTTGCTAAGTGTGGAAGCTGGATGAAGGATACCGGGTGGCGGGGTGGGTAACAAGACACATGTAACTTTCACATATCCTGGGAAGGTAATGTATCTAACTATTTTATTGATTAAAGTGCATAATCAAAAAAGTTTGAAGATCCTTGCTTGAAGTTTAGAAAGTCTGAAAAGGAATCACGGAAATAAAACATCATAACCTCAGGGGTTAAATAATCTACCGATCAAACTTTGTTCAGTGGCGAATAATCCTCCTTTAAAATAAAAATCTATCTTACTAGGCTGGACGCGGTGGCTCAGGCCTATAATCCTAGCACTCTGGGAGGCTGAGGCGGGCAGATCACCTGAGGTAAGGAGTTCGAGATCAGCCTGGCCAAAGTGGTAAAACCCCGTCTCTACTAAAGATACAAAAAATTAGCTGGGCATGTAGCTCGTGCTTGTAATTCCAGCTACTCGGGAGGCTGAGGCAGAAGAATCAGTTGAACCCGGGAGGCGGAGGCTGCAGTGAGCTGAGATCGCACCATTGCACTCCAGCCTGGGTGACAGGGCGAGACTCCGTCTCAAAAAGAGAAAAAAAAAAAAAAATTAGCCAGGCGTGGTGGCGGGCACCTGTAATCTCAGCTACTTGGGAGGCTGAGGCAGGAGAATCACTTCAACTTGAGAGGTGGAGGTTGCAGTGAGCCGAGATGGCACCACTGTGTTCCAGCCTGGGCAACACAGCAAGACTCTTTCTCAAAATAAATAAAATAGATAAGATAAAATCTTAGACAAGTAAATAGATATGGGAAGTATTTACGAATATGTATCATTTATAGTAATTCAAAACCTTTCTGGAATTTGGCAGGGAAGAATCTAAAACAAAACAGAAAAACCTCACTGGCTTTTAAAATGTGCCCTGTTCCCCTCTGCTCTCCCTCAACAAGGTCAGATGGGATAAATCTGAACCACTAGACACACACACAAGCTTCATTTAAAGTCAGTGTTTTCGTTGGCCTCAAAAAGAAAGACAAATAATCAGGGGTTAGAAATAGAAACTAGGTAGTAGATTGCAAAAGCATTGTTTATTTTAACATTCTTCCAATCTCCAAAACTTCAACTATTAGGAAAAAAAAAAACAGGCAGAGCTAAAAAAATATAACTAAAGTTTTCCCTTTCTTCTAAGTTTCCACCCAGTTTAAAATACACCCCTGCAATTATCAACCCTAAAAAATTAGCCAAGTAACTCTAAAGAAAACTACTTAAAATGTGAAAATGACTTAACATATTAAAGACGACCTATTCGTTTTATGTCTCCGATTTTCTTTCTTTTTAATTTTTTTATAATAGAGGAAGGGTTTCACCGTGTTATCCAGGATGGTCTTCATCTCCTGACCTCGTGATCCGCCTGCTTCAGCCTCCCAAAGTGTTGGGATTACAGGCGTGAGCCACCGAGCCTGGCCTTATGTCTTAGATTTCTAACAAGTGTATGTGCAAAGGGCCCATAAGGCTCCTCTTTTTTTTTTTTTTTTTTTTTGTATTTTTAGTAGAGACAGGGAGCCACCGCGCCCGGCCAAGTCTCCTCCTTTATATCAGAACTCTGGAATTCTCCAAAAGAGCCAACTAGAAAAGAAGTCATTGAGTAAACAGGTCTTCAGAGGGCCACTATGAGCCCCTGCTCTGCTAGAGTCAGATACTACTTCTACATTATCCCGGTCATGCTCACAATATCCTTGGCCAAGAGACAGAATCATGCCCATTTCACAAATGAGGCTCAGGGGAAATCCAAGTCTCTTGCCCGCGACACAGAGCTAGTAAGTGGCCTTGGGGTTAGACACACATGACTGATTCCATCCCAAGCTGATTTACAAAGCAGGGTCAGGCCTGTCATTTCTACCACCAGCTCCTGCCCATCTGCCTCCCCTGGAGTTGCCTTTTTCTCACTGCCAGTCCCCACACCTTTGCCCTGTAGCCGCACCCCCCGCGTCGGGTCCCTCAAGTCACAACCAAGCCCGCGGGATCTCACTGCAGGGAGACTTGGGAGTGGCGAGGGTCAGATTCCGGGGCCAACTCCAGCTGTGGGGGAAGGGAGCCAAGCCCAGAGCCCCCTCTCCCCCGAGGCACGCACTCAGGGGAGCTCCAGAAAACTGGGCCCGCCCCGGGGTGTGGGAGTGGGGGAGACGAAAGGCAGGCAGGCCGCGGACTCAGTCACGGGGCGGGGGGCCGAGGTCACGGAGAGTCCGCCCCAAGCCTCCCAGCTGCAAAACAGGGGGGCAGGGGGGGTGGTTTCCATCATGTCCAAGGTTTGTCCGGCTGGGAAAGGTCAGGCCCGCGCCTCCCGCCCCAGGTGCAGGAGGTGGGGCGGGTGGAGGGGAGCCGTCCCTCAGGGCGCGAAGGCGAGCGAGGAGCCGCCCCCCGGCCCGGCCCGGCCCGGCCCTCCCGCCGCCCCCTTACTCGGTGATGCGCTTGGCCAGCTCCGTGCAGGCGGCCGTGGAGTTGGCCGAGAAGACGCGGTAGCCGGTGCGAGCGGCGTTCATGGCCGGCGGGGGAGCGGGGCGGGCGCGCGGGACGCGGAAAGCCGAGGACGCGGAAAGCGGGGGCAGCAGCAGCAGCTTCTTGGGCATCGTCCGGCCCGCGGCGCGGTTACGGCCGGCCCCGCGCGGGGCTGCACCCGGAGCGCTTCCGACCGCGAGACCCGGGATCGGGTGGGGGAAGGCGCTGAGAAACTCGGCGCAGGCGGGGAGAGCTCCAAGGTCCGCGCCCCCGCGTACCCCACGCCACGGACAGCAGCGACCAAACCCCTGGCTACGCCCCGCACCGCAGCCTCAGAGCCAGAGGCGAGGCCACCGCCCCCTCCGGGCATCCGAGGAGCGCCGGCGAGAGCGCCCTCAGGCCGCCATCTCGGATGAGGGCAGGGAGGCTGACGACTCTCTAAAAGCCTGTTCTTCCGAGGGGCGCGTCACTGGTTCGCTCCACCCCTGCTTTGACAGCTTCCACGGGAGCTCTTTCTGTCTCACCTTCTTGGGAGGACCAGCCTAGCTCGGCATTGGCCCCAGCCGTTTCCAACTTTTCAGCCAGGACCCAACATGTCAGCCTCCGAGGAGGTAGACGATCTAGCTCTGCATGTCTATGGTAGCGTAGTGCCCGCCCCACGAGGCCCGTGCGCCGGCCTGGGATTAATTTGAAAAAGTGGAGGGCGGGGTTCTTTCCAACTGGGTGCCCGCAGTACTGAAGCGTCCGAAAGGTGGCCGCCTCCTGAGCCTGATCTTTCAGGCGTTCCCGAACATTCTCCCAACCCTGTGTCTGCATGTAAGGCAAGGTTCCCTGAACGTGCCAAAGGCCGGGTTGCCGGTATTCGCTCTCAATCATAAAAGCCCTCCTTCCGCTGTTTCCATATGCACCACCCTTCCGAGACCCACTCGCGATGCGTCTGCTCCACAATCTTTCTGGGGTGACCTCAACCACAGTAAGCCGCCTGGCCCGCGGCACTATACCACATGTAGATGCTTGCATTATTTTTTTTTTATTGTTGTTTTGAGGCTTGCATATTTATTCACCTTTGCAAACATCTGTTTTCCCAACTAGGATGTAAGTAAGCCCTTTTACGGCCAGAGAGTGTGTTACTTTAAAAAAAAAAAATGTATTATTATTTATTTTTTGAAATGGGGTCTTGCTCTGTTGCCCAGGATGGAGTGCAGTGGCGCGATCACGGCTCACTGCAGGCTCTACCTGCCGGTCTCAAGCCATCCTCCCACTTCAGTCATTAAAAATGCTGACATTACAGGCCTTAGCCATCCTGCCTCACCAAGATAGTGTATTCCTTAGTACTCCATGTTTGCCAGTGTCTAGGGTAGTGTCGTGGGCTCTAGAGGCCGGCAATCAGTACCTGTTGAATTAGAAAGTAAAGCGCAGGGAAGCATTTCAGGTCTCTAGTTAGCTGCACCAGAAATTGGGGGGACGAGAGGTGCCTCTCACATTGACAGTACCATCTACGAATGTCCTTTAGAGACTCTGCTTGTGGTGACATTGGGCTTGAGGGAGCAGTAGATTGTGACTCAGCATGTCATGAAGGACCACAAACCTGAAGCTAGAGGGTTTGGAAGTTGAGCTGCCCTGGGCCTGCAGCAGCCTGGCCCTGCAGCAGCCTGGGCCCTCTTCCACCAGCTCTCTAGAAAAGAAAAAGCACAGCGGGTACACAGCCTAGGCTGAATTATTTAACCACTGCACGCATGTCCAGCTCATGGACCCCGACAAAAACCTTGTTACCTTCTTTTTAGAAAACGGCGTGGGGGAGGGAACTGGCCATGCGTGGTGGCTCACGCCTGTAATCCCAGCACTTTGGGAGGCCGAGGCAGGTGGATAATTTGAGGTCAGGAGTTCAAGACCAGCCTGGGCAACATGGTGAAACCACGTCTCTACTAAAAATACAAAAATTAGCCAGGTTTTGGCTGGGCACGGTGGCTCATGCATGTAATCCCAGCACTTTGGGAGGCTGAGGCAGGTGGATCACCTGAGGTCAGGAGTTCGAGACCAGCCTAGCCAATATGGCAAAACCCTGTCTCTACTAAAAATGCAAAAATTAGCCAGGAGTGGTGGCGGGTGCCTGTAATCCCAGCTACTCGGGAGGCTGAGGCAGGAGAATCGCTTGAACTTGGGAGGCAGAGGTTGCAGTGAGCCAAGACATGCCATTGCACTCCAGCCTGGGCAACAAGAGCGAAACTCCATCTCACTGCAGCCTCAACCTTCCCAGGCTGAAGTGATCCTTCCACCTCAGCCAACCCATTAGCTTGAAGTAAAGGCATGCAACATCATCCCGGTTAATTTTTGAAATTTTGTAAAAAAAAAAACAGAAAGAAAAGAAGAATATATCAAAATATACTTCAATTTCCAATTATGATCAAAAGTATGGACTACATTATGTCCATTGTGTCCCATTTATTTATTTTTATAGAGACAGAGGTCTTGCTATGTTACCCAGGCTGATCTCCAACACTTAGGCTCAAACAATCCTCCTGCCTGTCCTCCCAAAGAGCTGGGATTACAGGTGTGAACCACTGTGCCCAGTGGAGGCTTCTTGCTCTTAATTCCAAAATTAGCTTAGCGGAGGCCAGGTGTGGTGGTGCACAACTATAGTCCCAGCTACTCAGGGAGGCTGAGGTGGGAGAATCGCTTGAACCAAGGAATCGGAGATTGTAGTGAGCTGAGATCATGCCACTGCACTCCAGCCTGGACAACAGAGTGAGACTCTGTCTCAAAAATAAAAAAATAAAAATAAAACAAAATGTTAGCTGAAGCACTTATATATTGTCTTCTTGAAAACAAAACCCACACTGACTAAATTATTTTTACTTTATGTGTTGTCAACTTGAATAATAGAGAGAGACTCTTGGCCAGGCCCAGTGGCCCACTCCTGTAATCCCAGACTTTAGGAGGCTGAGATGGGTTGATCACCTGAGGTCAGGAATTCGAGACCAGCCTGGCCAACATAGTGAAACGCTGTCTCTACTAAAAATACAAAAAATTAGGCGTGATGGCAGATGCCTGTAATCCTGGCTACTCAGAAGGCTGAGGCAGGAGAATCACTTAAACCCAGGAGACGGAGGTTGCAGTGAGCCAAGATCTCAATACTTCACTCCAGCCTGGGCAACAAGAGCGAAACTTCATCTCAAAAAAAACAAAAACAAAAACAGGGTGGGCGTGGTGGCTCACGCCTGTGATCCCAGTACTTTGGGAGGCCAAGGCAGGTGGATCACCTGAGGTCGGGAGTTTGTGACCAGCCTGATCAACATGGTGAAACCCTGTCTCTACTAAAAATACAAACTTAGCTGTACGTGGTGGCACATTCCTGTAATCCCAGCTACTCAGGAGGCTGAGGCAGGAGAATAGCTTGAACCCGAGAGGCAGAGGTTGCGGTGAGCCGACATCGCACCATTGCACCCAGCCTGGGCAACAAGAGGGAAACTTCATCTCAAAAAAAAAGAGAGAGAGACTCTCTAAAGAAAGCAACATTTATCTGGGATAGGGTATGACAATGGGAATATGTGTGCCATAGTAAACTGTGTGTATCCAGGGAGGCAAAGGAGGACAAAGGTTTTTAGAGGGATACTGAAGAGGATTACACAATTGTTTTGGGGATAATTATCCCTGGCTACAAGGATCAACAACAAATGTGACCCCACTGCCAAGTCATACAGAAGCTGTGGGCAGATGTCCTGGCAGAAGTATTTTTTGTGTAAGCTTTCCGTGGCCTTTGCATGAGGTTGTGTTTTTGCTGAGTCTTCTGTGATAGTTTTTGCTATCTGGCATTTACGTACAAGAACCTTCTCTCACAGCCTTTGTCAGAGTTTTTTGTTTTGTTTTAACACAAGTGACTCAGTTTTGCTTCTGACAGCTTTCACAGTGTCTTCACTGTCACTGATGGGTCAGAGATTTTTTTATTTTTTATTTGTTTGAGACGAAGTTTTGCTCTTGTCACCCAGTCTGGAGTGCAATGGAGCGATCTCGGCTCACTGCAACCTCCGCCTCCCAGTTCAACCGATTCTCCTGCCTTGGCCTCCCAAGTAGCTGGGATTACAGGCATATTCCCCCAAGCCCGGCTAATTTTGTACTTTTAGCAGAGACAGGGTTTCACCATGTTGGCCAGGCTTGTCTTGAACCCCTGACCTCAGTTGATCCACCTCAGCCTCCTTAAGTGCTCAGATTACAGGCATGAGCCACTGTGCCTCCTAGCCTAAAATGCTATTTTATTATATCATTTTTATTATTTTGAGATGGAGTCTTGCTCTGTCACCCAGGCTGGAGTGTAGTGGCGCGATCTTGGCTCACTGCAACCTCTAACTCCCGGGTTCAAGCGATTCTCCTGCCTCAGCCTCCCGAATCGCTGGGACTGCAGGTGCACATCACCATGCCCAGCTAATTTTTGTATTTTTAGTAGAGATGGAGTTTCACCACATTGGCCACGATGGTCTCAATCTCTTGATCTTGTGATCTGCCAGCCTCGGCCTCCCAAAGTGCTGGGATAACAGGTGTGAGCCACCGCACTTGGCCTATTTTGATATATATATATAATGGTATTTTAATTTTTTTGAGACAGGGTCTTGCTCTGTTGTGATCTCGACTCACTTTAACCGCTGCATCCCAAGCTCAAGTAATCCTTCTGCCTCAGCCTCCCAACTAGCTGAGACTACAGGCATGCACCACCATACCTGGCTAATTTTGGGGTGTTGTTTTGTTTTTGAAATGGAGTCTTGCTCTGTCATCCAGGTTGGAGTGCAGTGGTGTGATCTCGGCTCACCACAACCTGCACCTCCCAGATTCAAGTGATTCTCCTGCCTCAGCCTTCCGAGTAGCTGGGATTACAGCCATGCGCCACCATACCCGGCTAATTTTTGTATTTTTAGTAGAGATGGAGTTTCACCATATTGGCCAGGCCGGTCTCGAACTCCTGATCTTGTGATCTGCCGGCCTCGGCCTCCCAAAGTGGTGGAATTACAGGCATGAGCCACTGCTCCTGGCCTTAACATGTCTTTTTCAACATTTAAAGTGATATTTCACTTGGCCAGTTTTCGTTTAGTTTTTGTTTTTTTTTTTTTAATATTTCTCTATATAAGACCAGGCTGACAATTGAGGTCCCAGACCCACCAGACACCTCCTGCGAGTTCGAAGCCAGCTCTGCCTCCACAAGGTGACATTTTGCATCTACAACGCTATTTCAGTTTTCAAGGTTGAAAAAATGAGCTGCTTGTTAACCAGGCCAGTTTCAGTTCATGAATTACAGAAAGATCTTCTCTGTAATAGAAACTGGAAGACAAAGGGTGGCACAGGTGCAGATTTGGCATGAAGTATTGTCCAGGAACAAACAGGACAAGACAAAGAGGGGTGTGTTTAGGGTTGCTCAATCCTGTCCCCGAAGGAGGAACTAATTGGAAGACAAGGTCAGTCGGTGCAAGAGAAGAGAACATTTCAGGCAACAAGTCAGAAGTTCTTTGTCCACGTTACACCACTCCAACCTGAACTTTGGAAAAATATGAGGCCTTTCTCCGTTTCCATTCTCCAAACAAGCCTCAGCAAGCTGGGACTGAGTGCTCTTTATTTCTAAAAATAATACCAACTTGGATCTCTAAGCTGATTCTCTCTATAAGATACCAGAAACCATGCTGGGGACAGGAGCAAAACACAGGCAGAGAGAGCCAAGCCTGCTGGGAGTGACCCTTCCCAGCTTCAGCAAGGACGGTGGTAGGCAGCAGCTGCTGGGCTGGCCGCTGGAAAATCTGAAATGGAATCGCAAGGCACTGAGTCCTCAGAAGTGTAGGGACCTCGGCTATCCCTCGGTTTTAGTAGCTCTTGGTGGGAGCCTTTGGAGGCATTTGAGGGTGTCCCAAATGCCCAAACATCATTGAAGACTTTGGTTCAAGTGGAAACCCTCAAGTGGCTTCTAGTGCCTTCTCTCTGTGCGCCGCAGAGGCTCCTACCAAATGAGACACTTCCTTGCCCATATGGCCAGATTCATAACCGCATTGGCAAGATGGGGTGGAAGAGACAGAAATGGAACAAGGAAAAAGGCCAGGGCCGTCGGGGTTGAGAGGGTAGGAGGCAAACGCTAAGGAGACGTTATAACAACTCACAAGGCAAATGATTCAGGAAGTCACAAGGTTTTTGGCTCAAGTGTGCAAACTTGTCAGTTCACGGGGGTCCAGGTCTATGATAGCTAAAAACCTCCCCAAAATGCAAATGTCTAAAGGTAGCTATGGGCCAGGCATGGTGGCTCACGCCTATAATCCCAGCACTTTGGGAAGCCCAGGCGGGTGAATCACCTGAGACCAATCTGGCCAACATGGTGAAACCCCATCTCTACTAAAAATACAAAAAGTTAGCTGGGTGTGGTGGCGCTCACCTGTAATCCCAGCTACTGGGGAGGCTGAGGCTGGAGAATTGCTTGAACCCGGGAGGCAGAGGTTGCAGTGAGCCGAGATCACGCCATTGCACTCCAGCCTGGGGGACAAGAGTAATAGTCCATTTCAAAAAATAAATAAATAAATAAAATAAACAAAGATAGCTGTGGTTCAGTTATAACCTGGAATATTATGTGGTCACTTGCTGCCATCCATGGATACACGAACAGGCTGCAGGCTGGGTAGATTTGCATGTTGTCTCAGGAGCCAGACTTCAGGAGATGTCCACCAGCTGTGACCCTGAGCAGACAGTCACGCCTTACCCCGCCTCCAAGAGCCTCTCCCAGTGGGGAGAATCATTCCTGCCTCATAAGGGTCTGTGAGGTTTGTGTGAGTGAAGCAGCTAAAACAGGGCCTGCTGCACATGAACTGTTAGGTGAAGACTGTCTCCAAAAGAAAAAAAACTACATATATTTATACATGTAGTTTTTATATATAACATATATAAACATATAAATATATATGTGTGTGTTATATATATATATATATATATATATATATATATATGGCTCATGCCTGTTATCCCAGCACTTCGGGAGGCTGAGGCAGGTGGATCACTTGAGGTCAGGAGTTTGAGACCAGCCTGGCCAACATGGCGAAACTCCATCTCTACATATGTATATATATACACATGTAGTTTTTTTTCTTTTGGAGACAGAGTCTCGCTCTGTCGCCCAGGCTGGAGTGCTGTGGTATGATCTTGGCTCACTGCAACCTCTGCCTACTGGGTTCCCAAGTAGCTGGGATTACAGGCATCTGCCACCACGCTGAGCTACTTTTGTGTGTGTGTGTGTGTTTTACTAGAGACAAGGTTTTATTACATTGGCCAGGCTGGTCTCGAACTCCTGACCTTAAGTGATCCGCCCGACTCTGCCTCCCAAAGAGCTGGGATTACAGGCGTGAGCCACCAAGCCTGGCCTATTTTTTATTTTATTTTATTTGAGCTGGGTTTGGTGGCTCACACCTGTAATCCCAGCAATTTTGGAGGCCAAGGCGGGTGGATCACCTGAGGTCAGGAGTTTGAGACCAGCCTGATCAACATGGTGAAACCCCGTTTCTACTAAAAATGCAAAAATTAGCTAGGTGTGATGGCGCACGCCTGTAATCTCAGCTACTCAGGAGGTTGAGGCATGAGAATTGCTTGAACCCAAGAGGTGGAGGTTGCAGTGAGCCAAGATTGTGCTACTGCACTCCAGCCTGGGTGACAGAGCGAGACTCCATCTCAAAAAAAAAAAAAAAAAAAGAAAAGAAAGAAAACTGAGGAAGGAAGCTACCCTGCCCTGTGGCTGGGGGACAAGGAAGGGAGGTTGGGATTATTCCACCTGAGATTCCTGGGGAAGGGGCCACGGAGCTGAGACTCAAACTCAGAGGACAGGCTGTGCCCGGTGGGTGCTGGCATCTCTTTGGAGCACAGAGGGCTGGTTCTGGGAGTGGAGTGAAACCGGAACCAAATGTCACCATTACCAGCAGATGCTAGGAGACCCGGGAGCAGACAGGAAATAGCCCTCCTCCAGCACTGCCAGCCCTTCTGACGTCCCTTGTTGGCTACTCGTGGCAGGGAGCAGTGGGTATCGGAGGAAGCCAAGTCCCCGAAGCATCGCAGGGCCAGTGTAGGGGACGGCAAAGCATTTCTTCTTAGGTTTTTAGCTGGAACGGCCCCTGTGACAAAAAGACAGATTACCAAGAGAAAGACAGAGGTTCGTCACCATGCACATTTCCTGTGTGCACAGGGGACATCCAGGGAGTGCCTAGTTCTCAAAGAGGTGGCTTTGGTCGGGCGCGGTGGCTCATACCTGTTATCCCAGCACTTTGGGAGGCTGAGGCAGTTGGATCACCTGAGGTCAGGAGTTTGAGACCAGCCTGGCCAACATGGTGAAACTCCATCTCTATTAAAAATACAAAAAAATTAGCCGCGCTTGGTGGTGCATGCCTGTAGTCCCAGCTGTTTGGGAGGTTGAGGCACAAGAAGTGCTTGAACCCGGGAGGCAGAGGTTGCAGTGAGCCGTTGCACTCCAGCCTGGGCGACAAGAGTGAAACTCCAACTCAAAAAAACAAAGAGGGAGCTTTGAATCCCAGCTCATCTCACATCTTCCACAGAGAACAGTGCATCTTTAGAGAAGCCACCAGACAAATGTTGAGGGGCAGCCCCTTCGGGAGGCACAGAGCTGGCCGGTGCAGGCTGGCTGGGGAAGCCTGTTCCTGTGGATGCCTCTAGAGCTGGCCCCAGGCCCGCAAAGGCGCAAAGATGTCTTCAGTGGCTCAGCTTTGCTCCATGGTAGAAAGGGAAGCCGGGCGGCTTCTGTTTCTGTAAATTTATGTCCTGCTTTTAGGCAGACAGGGTGGACTGAGCTTCCTGTACCTGCTGCTTCAGAACTGCCCTCAGCTCAATGAGCCTGCGTATGTTGGAGTGTCATCTTCTGGTCTCCCCCAAGTATGGTCTGGACTCTCGGCAGTGTCCCCCGCCCCTCACTCCCTGCAGCCATGGGAGAATGTACTGAAGGAGAAGGAGAGAGAGGGCTATGCAGGGCCAGAGGAACGAAACCTCTGGTCGCAGAGGTTGTGGTGAGCTGACATTGTGCCACTGCACTCCAGCCTGGCGACACAGCGAGACTCCATCTCAAAAAAAAAAAAAAAAAAAAAAAAAAGGCCAGGCCTGAATTACAGCAGGGGTGGCCACAGGAAAGAGGAATGGGACAGTCAAGTGTAATGGACCTCAGTGCTGTGGGCCTGCTGCAGCCACAGAAGGAGGGCTGAGGGCAGATGTGGATACAGATTATTCTAGACGAGGGATGGATTGCAGAGGGGTCCCACTCACTCTCAGACCCTAAGGCCCTGCACACTCTCAGAAGGAGTTGTAGCTGATGTAAACCAAAAAATACAATTCTTTTTTCTTGAGACAGGGTTTCACTTTGTCACCTAGGCTGGAGTGCAGTGACTCACTCAGCTTACTGCAGCTTCGACCTTCCAGACTCAAGAGATACTCCCATCTCGACCCCACAAGTAGCTGGGTCTACAGGTGCATGCCACCACATCCAGCTAATTTTTTGTATTTTTCGTAGAAACTGGGTTTTGCCATGTTGCCCAGCTGGTCTCGAACTCTTGACTTCAAGAGACCCACCCATCGTGGTCTCCCAAAGTGCTAAGATTACACCGCGCCCACTCTCAAAAATAAAATTCTAAGCTCCCCAACTGACTGAATGGCCCCTCCTATTGGCCAAAGGGACCCAAAGAAACTTGAAAAACTAGTTCAGGCCATGATGGGAAGTGTGGGTGATGGTGGTGGGGGGTCAGACATGCCTCATATACCATCCTCCCTTTGGAGTTCAGGCACAGCTGACCATCATTAACATAGAAATAGCCTAAAACGACGGGCGAGGTGGCTCATGGCTGTAATCCTAGCACTTTGGGAGGCTGAGGTGGGTGGATTACCTGAGGTCAGGCGTTCAAAACCAGCCTGGCCATCATGGTGAAACCCCATCTTTAAAATAAATAAATAAATAAATAAATTTTAAAAATGAAAAATTAGCTGGGTGTGGTTGTGCACGCTTATGGTCCCAGCTACTTGGGAGGCTAATGTGGGAGGATCCCTTGAGCCCAGGAGTTTGAGGCTGCAGCAGTGAGCTGTGATTGCACCACTGCACTCCAGCCTGAGCAACAGAGCGAGACCCTGACTCAAAAAAAAAAAAAAAAAAAAAAAGAAAAGAAAAGAAAGAGGCTGGGCGTGGTGGCTCAAGTCTGTAATCCCAGCACTTTGGGAGGCCGAGATGGGCGGATCACCTGAAGTCGGGAGTTCGAGATCAGCCTGGCTAAAACGGAGAAACCCCATCTCTACTGAAAATACAAAATTAGCCGGGTGTGGTGGCGCATGACTGTAATCCCAGCTACTTGGGAGGCTGAGGCAGGAGAATTACTTGAACCCAGGAGGCGGAGGTTGCAGTGAGCCAAGCTTATGCCACCGCACTCCAGCCTGGCACCTGGCGACAGAAGGAGACTCTGTCTCAAAAAAAAAAAAAAAAAGAAAAGAAAGAAAGGAAAAAAATAATTAGAAGATTGGATCTTTGAGATTAGCCTGACTTCTGGGGTAGGGAGGGGGCTGGAGCTTGAGTTCAGTGAGTAGTGAATGATTCCTCCATCATGCCTATGTGTACAATCCCAAGGAAACTCTAGACACAGAGGCCCAGGTGAGCTTCCCTGGTTAGCAATGCTCTGTGTATTGTCACACATGGAGGTGGCAGGAGGGTCAGGGTGTCCCTGAGGGTAACAGCGCTTTGTACCGGGGACCCCCCCAGGCCTGGCCCAGTGCTTTCTGGCTGTGGCTGGTTCTGATTCATGTTCCTTTGCTGTAATAAAACTGTAAATGAAACGTCAGCATTTCCTGAGTGTTGTGAGTCCTTCTAGTGAATTATGAATCTGAAGGGGTGGTGGGGAACCCCTGAATTTGAAGCCATCTGGTCAAAAATGAGAACCCTGAACTTGCAGCTGTCTGAGGTGAGGGCTGTCCTGTGGAGGAAGGTGGCCCTCACCTGTCACCTGTGGCCCAACCCCAGGTAGTTGGTGTCAAATGTCATTGTACCTGCCCCGAAAGAAGGAGAGAGGGAAGTAAGGGGAGGGGCCACCTTTTGTGGAGTGCCTGTGTCTGTGACAAAAGACCTCAATCTTTTTGTTTTTTTTTTTGAGACGGAGAGTCTCGTTCTGTTGCCCAGACTGGAGTACAGTGTCCTGATCTTGGCTCACTGCAGCCTCTGCCTCCCAAGTTCAAGTGATTCTCCTGCCTCAGCCTCCTGAGTAGCTGGGACTACAGGCACATGCCACCATGCCTGGCTAATTTTTTGTATTTTTAGTAGAGACAGGGTTTCGCCGTGTTAGCCAGGATGGTCTCAATCCCCTGACCTTGTGATCCGCCCACCTTGGCCTCCCAAAGTGCTGGGAGCCACCGCGCCCGGCTTGTCTGTCTGTTTGTTCTTTGACACCCAGTCTGGCTCTGTTGTTCAGGCTGGAGTGCAGTGGTATAATCTCGGCTCACTGAAACCTCCACCTCCCAGGTTCAAGCGATTCTCCTGCCTCAGCCTCCCAAGTAACTGGGATTACAGGCATGCGCCACCACACCCAGCTAGTTTTGTATTTTTAGTAGAGATGGGGTTTCTCCATGTTGGTTGGTCAGGCTGGTCTCGAACTCCTGACCTCAGGTGATCCACTTGCCTTGGCTTACAGGTGTGAGCCACCGTGCCTGGCGAGAGGCTGTCTTAATAGCAAAACATGACTAGAAAAATGTGGAATTGGGCTGGGTGCGGTGGTTCACACCTGTAATCCCAGCACTTTGGGAGGCCAAGGCCGGCAGATCATGAGGTCAGGAGAGCGAGACCATCTTGGTCAACATGGTGAAGCTCTATCTCTACTAAAAATACAAAAATTAGCTGGGTGTGGTGGCGCACGCCTGTAAGTCCCAGCTATTCCGTAGGCTGAGGCAGGAGAATTGCTCCAGCCCGGGAGGCGAAGGTTGCAATAAGCCGAGATCATGCCACTGCACTCCAGTCTGGCAACAGGGTGAGACTCCGTCTCAAAAAAGAGAAGAAAAGAAAAATGTGGAATCATGCTGAGTGCCCTTGTGGGAACCTTATGCTCTGTGAAAACGGGGGTTTCGAACAAACAGAGCTGGTGGTGCTTATGGAAGAAAATTAAACCTTTTCGTAATGTTCACTTTAAAAGGATGTGTGTGTCCTTCATGAAACTGGCTACATATGTGCATCGCTTAGCCCAGTGCCGGCACAAAACAAGAGCTGGATAAAAGCTGCTTACATTGAGAGGGAAGTGAGTCGGTGCTGGTGGTGCAGACCTGTAGCCCCAGCTGCTCAGGAGGCGAGGCGGGAGGATCGTCTGTGCCCAGGGGTTCGAGGTTACAGTGAACCAAGACTGCGCCACTGCACTCTAGCCTGGGCGACAGAGCGAGACCTTGTTTCAAAATAAGTAAATAAATAAAAAGAAAAAAAGAAGAGATAAGAGATAATCAGCTGCCTCCAGTGGAGAAGTGGGAAATTGTCATGCAGAGACAGGCCGCCTCAGTTACAGCGCCAAGACCAATGAAGCTGGAGGTTCATCACCAAGGCCCTGGGGTTTCCGAAAACACATTTGAAGGAGGCTATTCCTTTTTCTTTTCATTTTAGTGAAAGAGTCTCTGTCGCCCAGGCTGAAGTGCAGTGACGCAGTCATAGCTCACTGTAACCTCAGCTCCTGGGCTCAAGGGATCCCCTTGCCTCAGCTGCTTAAGTATCTGGGACCACAGGTGTGAGCCACCATGCTCAGCTAATTTTTTCTTTTTTGTAGAGATGGAATCTCCCTATGTTGCCCAGGCTGGTCTTGAACTCCTGGCCTCCAGCAATCCTGAAGGAGTCTATTCTTTTTTTTTTTTTTTTTTTTTTTAAGCCAGTCAACTTTAGCAGTGGGGAATTGTCTACCAACTTTAGTGACACCAAATTTTTTTTTTTTTTTTGAGACCGAGTCTTGTTCTGTCTTCAGGCTGGAGTGCAGTCATGTGATCTCGGCTCACTGCAACCTCCGACTCCCTGGTTCAAGTGATTCTCTTGCCTCAGCCTCACGTAGCTGGGATTACACCCATGCGACGCCACACCCAGCTAATTTTTATATTTTTAGTAGAGACAGAGTTTCACCATGTTGGCCAGAATGGTCTTGACCTCCTGACTTTGTGATACGCCTGCCTCAGCCTCCTAAAGTGCTGGGATTACAGGTGTGAGTCACCACGCCTGGCCCACTAATGTTTTTATTTATTTTGTTTATTTCTTTATTTATTTTGAGACGGAGTCTCACTCTGTCGCCCAGGCTGGAGTACAGTGGCTCGCTCTTGGCTCACTGCAACCTCCGCTGCCCGGGTTCCAGTGATTCTCCTGCTTCAGCCTCCCAAGTAGCTGGGATTAGAGGCACCTGCCAGCGTGCCCTGCTGATTTTTGTATTTTTAGCAGAGACGGGGTTTTCTTTTCTTTTTTTGAGATGGAGTTTCACTCTTGTTGTCCAGGCTGGAGTGCAATGGCACCATCTCGGCTCACTGCAACGTCTCCCTCCTGGGTTCAAGCGATTCTCCTGCCTCAGCTTCCTGAGTAGCTGGGATTACAGGCATGTACCACCATGCCCAGGTAATTTTGCATTTTTAGTAGAGACGGGGTTTCTCCATGTTGGTCAGGCTGGTCTCAAACTCCTGACCTCAGGTGATCTGCCTGCCTCAGCCTCCCAAAGTGCCAAAATTACAGGTGTGAGCCACCGCGCCCAGCCACAGTCTATCCTTAAGTTACATACCAGTTCCCAAAAGTTGTCCCAATTCTTACTTCTTGAGATAGAGTCTCCAAAGATGGCCGCCATCAGTCCCTTCTCTCTCTGCAGGCATGAACTGCGTGTCACAAGGCAGTGGGGGTTCTAATTCCTGTCCCGAAATCCGGGTTGGTCTCAGTGACTTGCTTGACTGAAAGAGTGGCAGAAGGGACACTCTGGGATGTCTGAGGCTCAGGCATGAGAAACCTCGCAGCTTCGGCCTGGGTCTCCTGGACTGACTGCTCATAGGACATTCCCCCCTGGAGCCCTGCCGCCATGTCACACGGTGGGGGAATGGGGGCACACTCTGGTCAGCAGCCCCTGCTGAGCTCCCAGCTGACAGATGGTGCCCGTTGTCATTGCCGTGGTAGGGAGCTGTCTCAGATGTTTACCCCACTGACACTGCAACCACCAGAGACCCCAAGTGAGAACCACCCAGCTGAGACCCATCAGCCGCAGCGCACTGTGGGGGGTAGTAAATTACTGCTTCAGGCCACTGCACTTTAGGGTGGCTCATTACTCAGAAGCAGATAATGTGAACACTCCTGCAGGGAGTCAAGTGCCTTCAGAAACATATGCTCTTTCTTGAATGAAAAATGGTCTTTCCAGTGATTATCCAGGAAGGCTTCACACAAATCGGACAGACACAAGGGCTGGTGGAAAGAGCACGAGTTGGGCACCATTATGAACCCACATTCCAGGCTGTGCAGAGAGCCAACTTCTAAGCCCCATGGCCTTGCCCTGAGACCTTGCCAGCACCTCCTTCCCCTTCCCCCACTGGTCTGTGGCTTCCTTCCTCCTTCATTCTCCTCTTCTCATCATTCCTTCACACATTTCAAGCTGCCATTCCAAAACCACCACCATGGAAACATGGTCAGGTTCTTAGAAATCTAACCCACATTGGAAAATACCAGTGTGGCAAGAGGCGGAGGCAGCAGGAGAGATTCAAGGCTAACATCCTAGCTGGCCACCGGGGTGCAGTCTCAAGTCCTCATGGTAGGAAGGTAAGTTTATCTTCATTTTACACACCAGGGAAATTAGAATTCCCTAGTAATTAAATACCAATTAGCTCCTAATAAAAATGCATTTTCAAAATTGTATTACTGTTCAACACAGAAATAGGATTTAATTTAGCTTTTTTTTAAATTCATGAGAGCGCCTGTTTGACACCACCTAGCGGGAGCCACTGTAGGAACAGGCAGAGCCAGCCTGGCCCCGCTTCTTACAGAGCCTGGGTGGCAGCCAGCGCGGTCACCACTCCCACATTCCCACGCCGGTGTCTGGGAGGATGTGGAGAGATGACAGTAGTATGTGTCATTTCTGCACTATGTCTGTTTCATTTCCAGATGTGAAATAGTCACTAGGATCACTATAGCTCCTAATGCTTTTCTTTCTTTTCTTTTCTTTCTTTTTTCTTTTTTTTTTGAGACAGAGTTTTGCTCTTGTCACCCAAGCTGGAGTGCAGTGGCATGATCTCAGCTCACTGCAACCTCCTCCTCCTAGATTCAGGTGATTCTCCAGCCTCAGCCTCTCAAATAGCTGGGATTACAGGTGCCTGCCACCACGCTTGGCTAATATTTGTATTTTGACTAGTGAGGGGTTTTGCCATGTTGGCCAGGCTAGTCTCAAACTCCTGACCTCAGGTGATCCACCCACCTCAGTGTCCCAAAGTGCTGGGATTGTATACAGGTGTGAGCCATGGGGCATGGCCTAATGCCTTTCAAGAAGTTTTCTGTGGCAATTGCAGAAATCCCCCCCTGAGTCCTTATTTATTTTGTCCACCTACTTAGAAAACAGGCTTCCTTTCATACTAAGTCAGTAGTTCCCAAACTTGTCTGCACATTAAAATCACTGGGGAACTCTGGAAAATTCCAGACCAGGCTGGACACAATGGCTCATGCCTGTAATCCCAGCACTTTGGGAGGTCGAGGCAGGTGGATCATGAGGTCAGGAGTTCAAGACCAGCCTGGCCAATATGGTAAAACCCTGTCTCTACTAAAAATACAAGAATTAGCCAGGTGTGGTGGTGGGTACCTGTAATCCCAGCTACTTGGGAGGCTGAGACAGGAGAATGACTTCAACCTGGGAAGTGTAGTGTTGGAAACAGATGCTTGGTGCCACAAAGAAAAACTAGCATGGAGACAAAGGATCTCTTAGCAACGAAATTTTTACTTCCTGAACTGCACAAAGGGTACCCTCACCAGCCATCTTGCCACGAGAGTACAATGAACAAAGGAAAACAGACATATTTATCTCTTACCCATTTGGGGTCATCCTTATTGCTGTGTCTGATCTCCGTTGGCTGGAGCCAGACCTCACAATTTAAACTCAAACCTGATTGGCTAGCAACTTAAAACTTTTCTAAACAGGTAAAAGCAATGGAGAGCTGGGACATGCCTGTGAGCACGTCCAGCACAGATATCTTGGTTAAAGTACAAGAACATAGAATGTACTATGTGCCTGTAAGCATGGTATATCTAACAGCTACATAGCATAGGGCTTAACAAAGTTATTAGCACACTTATTCTTTAACAAGAAAGGAAACTTTAAAAAGGAACTTTTCTATTTCCCACACGGAGGTTGCAGTGAGCTGAGATTGCACCACTGCACTCCAGCCTGGGTGACAGAGCAAGACTCTGTCTCTAAAAAAAAAAAAAAGAGAAAAAAAAAGAAAAAGAAGAAAGAAATGGGGGCTGGGTGAGGTAGCTCATGCCTGTAATCCCAGCACCTTGGGAGGCCGAGACAGGTGTATCGCCTGAGGTCAGGAGTTTGAGACCAGCCTGGACAACATGGTGAAACCCCATCTCTACTAAAAATATAAAAATTATCCAGGTGTGGCAACACACTCCTGTAGTCCCAGCTATTTGGGAGGATGAGGCAGGAGAATCACTTGAACCTGGGAGGTGGAGGTTGCAGAGAGCCGAGATCATGCTACTGCACTCCAGCCTGGGGACAGAGCAAGACTCTGTCTTTTTTTTTTTTAAAAAAAACACAGGGTTTCACCATGTTGGCCAGGCTAGTCTTGAACTCCTGACCTCAGGTGATCGATCCGCCTGCCTCAGCCTCCCAAAGTGCCGAGATTACAGGCGTGAGCCACCACACCCAGCCGACTCCGTCTTAAAAAAAGAAAGGAAATGCACATTTGTGCATCAGAAAAGAATAATCCTGAAAGTGACATTGCCCATTTTTTCTATTCCCTCATTTTAAAAAACATTGTGGGGCTGGGCGCAGTGGCTCACGACTGTAATCCCAGCATGTTAGAAGGCTGAGGTGGGGAGATCACTTGAGGCCAGGAGTTTGAGACCAGTCTGGCTAACATGTCGAACTCCTATCTCTACTAAAAATACAAAAATTAGCTGGGAGTGGTGGTGTGTGCCTATAATCCCAGCTACTCAGGAGGCTGAGGCAGGAGAATCTCTTGAACTTCAAGAATCTCTTGAAGTCAGCTGAGATCACAGCCACTGCACTTCAGCCTGGGTGACAGAGAGAGACTTGGTCTCAAAAAAGAAAATAACAACAATAATAATTTTTTTAAAAAAGAAAAATAAATAGGCCAGGCACAGAGGCTCATGCCTGTAATTTCAGCACTTTGGGAGGCTGAGGTGAGTGAATCACCTGAGGTCAGGAGTTTGAGACCATCCTGCTGACGTGGAGAAACCCTATCTGTACTAAAAATACAAAATTAGAGTGAAGGAAGATGGCAGCCCCGAGCTTCCCCACATCACTGCACAGGTACATGGGCCACGGCGCCTTCAGCGATGTGTACGAGCCCGAGGAGGGACGTGTTCGTGCTTTCGGATGCTCAAGGCAGCAGCTGCTGAGCTGGCAGGAGTGGAAATATGCCTGGAAGTAGGGGAGGGCCTGGTGTAGTATCTGCATTCCTCGCCTCTAGGATAGGTCCTCAGGTTTTGTACATGTGCACTGATATCAACCCTGAGGCAGCAGCTTGTACCCTACAGACAGCACCTTGTAACGAAGTCCTCATTCAACCAGTTATTCCAGAGTTCGTCCAAGACTTGCCACCAAGATGGAAGGAAAAAGTTGATCTACTGCTGTTTCATCCCCTATGTAGCGACTCCATCTGGAGAGGTAGGAAGTCACGGAATGGAGGCAGCTTGGGCTGGTGTCAGAAAGGGCCGGGAAGTCACGGGTCGTTTTCCCCCCCTGGTTTCAGATCTCTTTTCACCAAGAGGATTATTCTATTTAGTTACCGGTAAAGAAAACAACCGAAAGGAATTTTGAAAATAATGAATACAAAAGGTCTGCAAGGAACCACTGCACTTTTCAGACAAACAGGCCAAGGAATTCTTTCAGTCCTCAAGTTCACCAAGTCCTAGTATACAATGTGTGCTGAGAGCTACTGGAAACTTAATGCAGTTAGCTTTTTTTTTTTTTTTTTTGAGATGGAAGTCTCACTCTGTCATCTGGGCTGGAGTGCAGTGGTTCGATCTTGACTCACTATAACCTCCACCTCCCAGGTTCAAGCGATTCTCCTGCCTCAGCCTCCCCAGTAGCTGGGATTACAGGTGCCTGCCATCATGCCCAGCTAATTTTTGTATTTTTAGTAGAGACAGTGTTTCACCATGTTGGCCAGGCTGGTCTTGAACTCCTAACTCAAGTGATCAGCCGGCCTCATCCTCCCAAAGTGCTGGGAATACAGGTGTGAGTCACTGCGCCCAGCCTAGCATATTTTGAAACGAAGTCATTCATTAGTTAACAAGGAATTTTATCAGAAAGTTGTCATTAAAAAAGGTAGAAAGGTGGAACATTTCCTTTCACTTAGGCCTATAGAATTATTTGCACGAGTACAAGTAAATACGTATATTATATTTATAGTTTGTACTTTATGTATTTATTTTTATCTTTTTTTATTTTTATTTTTTTGAGACGGAGTGTCGCTCTGTCCCCGAGGCTGGTGTGCAGTGACATGGTCTTGGCTCACTGCAATCTCCGCCTCCTGGGTTCAAGCAATTCTCCTGCCTCAGCCTCCTGAGTAGCTAGGACTACAGGCACAAACCACCATGCCTGACTAATTTTTGTATTTTTAGTAGAGATGGGGGTTTCACCATATTGGTCAGGGTGGTCTCGAACTCCTGACCTCAGGTGATCCACCCACCTTGGCTTCCCAAAGTGCTGGGATTACAGGCTTGAGCCACCACGCCCAGCCTATAATTTGCATTTTAAATACGTTATGTATTAAATATTTATGTCAGCATCATTTAGTAAGGCAATGAAATTAATCTGGCAAATGTCTTTTTTTTCCCATATCAGTCCATATATATAGTTTGCTTTCAGATGGCAGGGCCAGCAATTTAAAAAAAAACAAAAATACAAAATTAGACAGGCATGGTAGCGCATGCCTGTAGTCCCAGCTACTCAGGAGGCTGAGGTATGAGAATTGCTTGAACCCAGGAGGTGGAGGCTGCGGTGAGCCGAGATCGCGCCATTGCACTGCAGCCTGGGCAACAAGAGCGAAACTCCATCTCAAAAATAAATAAATATATTTCTTAAATGTATTTGAAGAAAAAACAAACAGACAAATAAATTTGTGGTGAAATTCACGTAACATCTTATTATTATTATTTCTGAGACAAAGTTTTGCTCTTGTTGCCCAGGCTGGAGTGCAATGGTGCCATCTCAGCTCACTGCAACCTCCGCCTCCTGGGTTCAAGTGATTCTCCTACCTCGGCCTCCCGAGTAGCTGGGATTACAGGCATGCACCACCATGCCCGGCTAATTTTGTATTTTTCATAGAGATGGGGTTTCTCCATGTTGGTCAGGCTGATCTTGAACTCCTGACCTCAGGTGATCCACCCACCTCCCGAGTGCTGGGATTACAGGCATGAGCCACCATGCCCGGCCTCACATTACATCTTAAAGTGCCCAATCAGCGGCATTAAGTAAACTCACAATGTTGTGAAACCACTGCCTCTATGTAGTTTTGAAACATCTTTGTTATCCAAAAGGAAATCCCATACCCATTAAGCAGTTCTACCTCATTCTCTCTCTCTCCCTGATCTCTGGCAACCACCAACCTGCCTTCTGTGTATAAATTTGCTTATTCTGGACATTCCATAATAATTGACTCATACAATAGGTGACCTTTTGCATCTGGACTCTTTCACTGTGCAAAATGTTTTCGAGGTTCATTCACCTTGTAGCGTGTGTCAGGGTCTCATTCCTTTCTGTGGACAAATAATACTCCATTGTGTCAAAAGGCCACATTTTGTTTATCCAGTCATCCATCAACAGCTGGTTGTTTCCACCTCTTGACTATCGTGAATAATGCTTCCATGAACATTCCTGGACAAGTTTTTGCATGGACACGTTTTTATTTCTCTTAGGTACAGACCAGAACTAGAAGCGAAATTACTAGGTCATATAGTAATCCTATGTTTAATTTTTAAAGGAATCTTAAGTCTCTCGTTCTAAAAGACGTTTTTCTCAAGGGCTGGTTGGTAAACCTGGCTTAGTTTTCCACATCTGTGAAGACCGTTTTCACGGGTGACATGCCAGCCTTCCTTGAGCACTCATGACACGCAGGCTCTTGGTTTAGAACTAGAATTAGGCTCCGGTTGTTCTGCTCAGGGTCCTTGCAGGTGAGAAACCTGCTGCCACACCACCTTCCTGAAGCAGCCAGCACCCACACAGCCACCCAACCATGCTTTTTTTTTTTGAGATGGAGTCTCGCTCTGTGGCCCAGGCTGGAGTGCAGTGATGTGATCTCGGCTCACTGCAACCTCCTCCTCCCTGGTTCAAGTGATTCTCCTGCCTCAGCCTCCTGAATAGCTGTGACTACAGGCACATGCCACCATGCCAGGCTAATTTTTTGTATTTTTAGTAGAGACAGCGTTTCACTGTGTTTGCCAGGATGGCCTCCATCTCCTGACCTTGTGATCCACCCGCCTTGGCCTCCCAAAGTGCTGGGATTACAGGTGTGAGCCACTGCATCACGGCCCAAGCACACTTTTAAAAACTAAATTGGGCCGGACCCGGTGGCTCACGCCTGTAATCCCAGCACTTTGGGGGGCCAAGGCACCCAGATCACCTGAGGTCGGGAGTTCGAGAGCAGCCTGACTAACACGGAGAAACCCTGTCTCTACCAAAAATACAAAATTAGCTGGGCGTGGTGGTGCATGCCTGTAAGCCCAGTTACTCGGGAGGCTGACACAGGAGAATCGCTTGAAATCAGGAGGCAGAGGTTGTGGTGAGCCAAGATTGTACTGCAGCTTGGGCAATAAGAGTAAAACTCTGCCTCAAAAAGAAAAACACACACACACACACACAAAACTAAATTGGTCAGGCATGGCTCATGCCTGTAGCACTTTGGGAAGCCCAAGTGGGCAGACTGCTTGAGTCCAGGAGTTCAAGACCAGTCTGGGTAACAGAGTGAGACCCAGTCTCTAGAAAAAATACACACACACACAAATTAGCTGGGGGTTGTGGTGCGTGACTGTAGTCCCAGCTCCTCACGAAGCTGAAGTGGGAGGATTGCTTGGGCCGCGGAGGTGGAGGTTGCAGTGAGCTGAGATCATGCTACTTCACTCCAGCCTGAGCGACAGAGTGAGACCCCATCTGGAAAAAAAAAAAAAAAGATTTGAGGTGGAGTTTGCAGTGAGCTGAGATGGTGCCACTCCAGCCTGGGGTGACAGAGTACAACCTGTCTCAAAAAAAAAAAAAAAATGCTTGAGGCCTCCGAGACAAGCCTGCCCTTCAACGTCCCAGCTTTTTCTGTGGCTCCCGGCTCCTGCTCAGCTCTTCCCAGGCAGCGTGGCTCCTGCACCACTCAAGGCTGCAAACTGAGGTAACAGTCCCCTAGCGCGACTGTACATGCCTCTCCCCTTAGGAATGACTCTTGTGCCTGCCAAGAGCTGAACGAAGGCAGAGTCGACCCTGCGTTTATCATCTTTTGCAGTTATTATTTTCGCTCTATAGCAGCTCAGAGTTCTCAGTCTGAGGGTCAAGTAGTGGCAGATGCTTGTCACTCTCAAATGGTTTGTGCTTGTTTGCAAATGTCGCAAGTTCTGATGCTATGATTTTCTAGGCCATGCAGAGTCAGGAAGACTGATGTGTCTTTTTAACTCTGCGTCGGGACCAGCTGTCCCTCGTGGGACCCATCAGCCTGCTGTGCCCGGCCAGGAGGAGGTAGAGTGTTGGACGGTGCCCTCCCCGGCTCTCCGTCGCTGCAGTGCACCTGGCTCCCTCCCGAGTGCTCTGCTGCACCTGCTGAGGGACTCAGATGGGAGAGGTCAGCCTGCGAGCATTTCTTGAGGATTTCTGCGTGCGGAATCTTGCTGATTATAGTTCTAGGGAGGATGCATAAAGAGAAAAGGTATGTCCTCCAGCTGCCTCTACGCTCCTCACTGCTCAGGAAGGCGCACTCTCTGGGCTCTTTTAATTTTGTTTTTTAAAAATAATTTCAGTTTTAGTCTGCAAGCCTGGAGGTATCAGAGACATTAAAAAAATCAAATTCAGCTGGGTGCAGTGGCTCACGCCTGTAATTCCAGCACTTTGGGAGGCCAAGGCAGGTGGATCACAAGGTCAGGAGTTTGAGACCAGCCTGGCCAATATGGTGAAACCCCGTCTCTAATAAAAATACAAAACAATTAGCCAGGCATGGTGGCGCATGCCTGTAATCCCAGCTACTTGGGAGGCTGAGGCAGGAGAATTGCTTGAACCCGAGAGGCGGAGGTTGCAGTGAGCTGAGATCGTGCCACTGCATTCCAGCCTGGGCAACAGAGCAAGACTCTGCACCCCACCCCGTAAAAAAATCAAACTCTCAGATCACCTGAGGTCGAGAGTTTGAGATCTACCTGGTCAACATGGTGAAACCCTGTCTCTACTAAAAACACAAAAATTAGCCAGGCGCCTGTAATCAGCTATTTGAGAAGCTGAGGCAGGAGCATTGCTTGAATCCAGGAGGTGGAGGTTGCAGGGAGCCAAAATCACACCACTGCACTCCAGCCTGGGTGACAGAGCAAGACTCTGTCTCAAAAAAATATCTAATAAAACGAAAATAAAAATATCAAACTCTCCAACACCTAAAGGCAACCACTTGGTTACTCAGTTTCAAAATGGTGAGTTTCAGGGGCTGCTAGGATCATCACATGGTGCCTTGAAGGAAAAATGACATCTTAACTCACTCTCAAGATGCCAGTCACGTTGCTGTGACCAGGACTTGAGGGCAATGAGCAAAGAGAACAAGGAACTCTTGTCGGAAACGGCTCTCCTGTCGGGTCAGCCTAGCATCACCCCTGTAGCTGCACAAAGGCTTATGGGCACCAGCCTGGAATTAGGCGTCCCTTATCCCGAGCACCCCTCCCCCAGCCCTGGCTGTCCAGCCCATCCTGTCTAATCATTACTTACATTACCAGGGTTGTGTCTGGAAAGAATGGAAGGGTTTGACCTTAGGATTCAAGCCTCCAGGGAAGGGGAATTTCTATTTTTGACGTGTGGATAATGAGCACAGGAGCAGGCAAACCCCGCTCTGGGCTCCAGGTCTTTTCCAGCTTGCTGAAGTAGGATGTCCACACCCTCCTTTGCCCCCAAGTTCCCCACTAATTGGCTGCAATGGAGGAAGTCTGAGTGGCTGCATGTTTAGGTAAGACAGGAAAGGGGGTAGGTGGGTGCCATGGCTCACGCCTGTAATCCCAGCACTTTGGGAGGCCAAGGCGGGTGGATCACGAGGTCAGGAGTTCAAGACCAGCCTGACCAAGATGGTGAAACCCTATCTCTACTGAAAATACAAAAATTACCTGGGCGAGGTGGTGGGCACCTGCAATCCCAGCTACTCTGGAGGCTGAGACAAGAGGATTGCTTGAACCCGGGAGGCAGAGGCTGCAGTGAGCCGAGATCGTGCCATTACACTCCAGCCTGGGTGACAGAATGAGACTTCGTCTTAAAAAAAAAAAGAAGAGGAAAGGGGTGAACCCCTGTGTGGCCAGCTGGGCACCTCAACTGGGAGTCTGTCTCCAAAGGCAGTTTGTGCTTGTGACCAGGGTGACAAAGGACTTCACCATCCCTCAGCACAGACGAGGTGGGTGAAAACAGCCCAGATCATTAGTGCAAGTGCCCTGCCTGGCCCCAGGCCACGTCCAGCCCACTGTCTGTTTGCTTTGGGACCCATCCAAGGTCACATTTTAGCTTTTGAGAAATGTGAAAGTGGAAAACACTGCAAAACAAAAAGCCCCTGGAAAACCACGCACACCCCGCCCCTCAGCCTCATGCTCCAGCCAAGCTGCAAAGAGATAAATGCAGCTCTGCCTTCCCGCTCCCTATGCAGATGTTGGGGGTCCTGCTTCCTGGTTCCCAGCTTTCCTCCTGGGAACTGCCTGAGGTGGTGTGACACACAGCTATAGGGCTTCTCTTCCCTTGAGGTCTCTGAACCAGGACACACAAGCAGGTAAACACAAGCGGAGTGGGGTGGAATGGGGTGCTGGCTGTAACCTCAGCAGAAAGGAACCCATCTCCCCCTCACCAGTATCCAGGATGTGGGACTGGCTATTGACCAGACTGGAGCCCACTTTGGGCTCACATGGGAGCTAGTGTCAGCGAGGGCCTGTGAACCGTTCCGTGAATGGCTCTTCCTGCTGGCTGTGGTTCTCAGTGTGGCTGGCCTGGTCTAGGCCGCAGATGTATGGGCTGGTCTACGTCCACCCTCTTCCTCAGGTGCAAAGTTGGGGTTTTGCGATCCTGTAATTACCATGTTTAGCAAAGTTGCCAATTTCTCACGTTAGGGTAATTTTCAAAAACGGAAACCAACTTTCTTTGCAGGGGCCTCTGCTGGATAAACCGAAGACCACAGAGTCTACAGAAACATGTCTCCACCCCTGGCACTATCTCGGCTCACTGCAACCCCCGCCTCCTGGGCCTCCCAAGTAGCTGGGACTACAGGCGTGCACCACCATGCCCAGCTAATTTTTGTATTTTTAGTAGAGATGGGGTTTCACTGTGTTGGCCAGGATGGTCTTGATCTCTTGACCTTGTGATCTGCCCACCTCAGCCTCCCAAAGTGCTGGGATTACAGGTGTGAGCCACATGCCCGGCCTCACAAATGCTTCTTTGATGGAAGGCAGGTTCCTGGTTTGTATTCATTTGGGTAGAGCTGGGGAGAGGGTACGAGTCAGAAATGAAGGTTTTGGAGCCCAAAAGCCACTGCTCCCAGACTAAATTTCCCTACTCATCTGTGGTTGGCAAAACCACTCAAACATGTCCATGTCATAATCACTGGCACTTGTGAATGCATGTTACCTTAGATGGCAAGAGGGATTTTGCAGATGGGATTGAGTAAAGGGTTTTGAGAAGGGGAGATTATGCTGGGTTCTCTGGGTGGGGTGGATGTCATCACAGGTCCTTACGTGACGGAGGCAGGAAGGTCAGAGTCAGAGTTGTGTCAATGAAAGCAGAGGTCACACAGAGACAGACTGCACGATGCAATGCTGCCAGCTCTGGAGGTAAAGGAAGGGCCCCTGAGCCAACGGATGCAGACGGCTTCTAGAAGCTAGAAAAGGCAAGGAACACAGCCCTGCAGTTCATCTTTTTCTTTTTTTTTTTGAGACGGAATCTTGCTGTCACCCAGGCTGGAGGGCATGATCTCAGCTCACTGCAACCTCCGCTTCCCAGGTTCGTGATTCTCCTGTCTCAGCCTCCTGAGTAGCTGGGATTACAGATGCATGCCACCACACCTGGCTAATTTTTGTATTTTTAGTAGAGAAAGGGTTTCACCATGTGGGTCAGGCTGGTCTTGAACTCATGACCTCGTGATCTGCTCACCTGATTCCCAAAATGCTGGGATTGCAGGCATGAGCCACCATGCCCAGCCTCCTCCTGCAGTTCATCTTATATTAGAACCAAGAATTGTGTTTTTTTGTTTCTTTGTTTTGGTTTTTTGAGACGCAGTCGCACTCTGCCGCCCAGGCTGGAGTGCAGTGGCATAATCTTGGTTCACTACAACCTCCACCTCCCAGGTTCAAGCAATTCTCCTGCCTTAGCTTCCCGAGTAGCTGGGACTACAGGTGTGCACCACCACGCCCTTCTAATTTTTGTAGTTTTAGTAGAAAGGGGGTTTCACTATGTTGGCCATGCTTGTCTTGAATTCCTGACCTCAGGTGGTCCGCCCACCTCAGCCTCCCAAAGTGCTGGGATTACAGGCGTGAGCCACTGCACCAGGCCTGGGGAAATTGTGATTTTTGCCATTAGAAGTAATGGTATTAGTAACCATCCTAGTGCTTTTGACCTCTAGAAATGTAAAGTGATAAATTTCAGTTGTTTTAAATGTGTGTAGCAATAGGAACCTGATATGCCATCCAACACAACATGCGGCTTTGCTCTTCCAAAGCCTGGGGAAGAAACCCATCTGCTCAGGAAGCTGAAGATGCCATCAGCCAAGGTGTAAGATAACATCTGAAAGTCAAGGGGAGCGGGAGCATGGGAAGTCTGGCTGCCAGCACAGGCATAAACAACTCCTCCCTGCAGACCACACCTTGGCAAGGCCGGGAGGACCGGAGGCCTGGCAGCCAGAAACCCCTTTCCTCCTATACCCTTAGGAGACTACACTATCTTTTATCAGGACAGCTGGTATTGTTACATCTTTTCATCCAAAACATGAAACGCTGGCGAGGTGCAGTGGCTCATGCCTGTAATCCCAGCACACTGGGCAGCTGAGGCGGACGATTACTTAAGCCCAGGTGTTTGAGACCAGCCTGGGCAACATAGAGAAACCCCGTCTCTACAAAAAAAAAAAAAAAAAAAAAAAAAAAAAAAAAATTGGCTAGGCTTAGTGGCATGCACCTGTAGTCTCAACTGCTGAAGGGGACAGAGGTGGGAGATCACTTGAGCCCAGGAGGCTGAGGCTGCAGTGAGCTGTGACTGTGCCATTGCACTCCAGCTTGGGTGAGGAAGTTTCAAAAAACAAAAACAACAAAACATATGAAACATGGATTCACACTACGGCCCTAATCACTCACTGGTTTTCCCTCTGAGTCACTTGTAGTAGAAAAGAACAGGCCCATGGGCCCTAAGGAACAAGTTTCAGCTCTTCCACGAGAGAAGGCCCTCTGAAGGTGATGGTAGATACTAGGAAGACGAATGGTATCAAGTCACAAATGACCAAAGGCTGCCAGCAAATCACCAGGACACAGGCCTGGGACAGAGTCACAGCCTCAGAAGGAACCAGCCCTGCCGACACCTTGCTCTGACTTCCAGGCCTCCAAAACTGTGAGAGGGAATTTCTGTTGTCTACGCCACCGGGACACTAACACAAGTGCCTGCAGATGCTGGGCAGGCAGCTGAGGCAACTGGAGTGGGTATGACTGCAGGTCGCCACCTTGAGAGGGCTCCGAAGCGAACTGACCTGAATTGCAGTCAACAGGCAGCAGCGTGGAGGTGAGGGTATGTGGCAGGCAGAGCCCAGAGAAGACCTGGGTCCCCAGCCTCAGCAGGGAGAACAAGGAGACCAGCCAACGGACAGAACTGGGTCACCCTACCACACATCCAGATTAGTCCAACCACTGGGGGAGAAATAGAAACTCAGGCAAAGCACACACTCCCTGCAAGCAGCCAAGAATCCTGCATGACCAGTCTGGTCCCCTGGATCTCCACGTGTGGCAGGTGGCACCCCCTCCACCCCAATGCCTGGCATGGTCGACCTGGAAACAACATCTAGGAAACTCAGAATGGAAAGCCATGTGGGGGGTGGCCCTAAACTTTGTTTGAGACAGAGTCTTGGCTCTGTCACCCAGGCTAGAGTGCAGTGGCATGATTTTGAACCTCCACCTCCCAGGTTCAAGCAGTTTTCCTGCCTCAGCCTCCCGAGTAGCTGGGACTACTACAGGCATGTGCCACTGAGCCCGGCTAAGTTTTGTATTTTTAGTAGAGACGGGGTTTCACCATCTTGGCAAGGCTGTTCTCAAACTCCTGACTTCGTGATTCACCCACCTTGGCCTCCTAGAGTGCTGGGATTGCAGATGTGAGAAACCGAAATCGGCCAGCCCTAAGCTCTTTTTTTTTTTTTTTGAGACCAAAGGCTGGCAGGGAGAAGGTCTTGCTCTGTCTCCAGGCTGGAGTGCAGTGGTGAGATCTCGGCTCACTGCGATCTCTGCATTCCAGGTTCAAGCAGTTCTCCTGTCTCAGCCTCCAGAGTAGCTGGGACTACAGGCGCATGTCACCACACCCGCTAATTTTTGTATTTTTAGTAGAGATGGGGTTTCACGATGTTGGCCAGGATGGTTTATCTCCTGACCTCATGATCTGCTTGCCTCGGCCTCTCAAAGTGCTGGAGATACAGGCGTGAGTCACCACACTGGGCCCCTAAGCTTTTGTGAGCTGGAATCTCCCTTCCCTGGTCCTTGTAACACCGCCCCCCCCACCAAGACACCGCCCCCCCCACCAAGACACCGCCCCCCCACCAAGACACCGCCCCCACCACCAAGACACCGCCCCCACCACCAAGACACCGCCCCCACCACCAAGACACCGCCCCCCCCCACCAAGACAGTAAAGTACCATAAAAAGGAAAAAGCTGGGCAGGGGCTCAGGCCTCTAATCCCAGCGCTTTCGGAGGCGGAGGCAGGTGGATCACTTGACGTCAGGAGTTTGAGACCAACTTGGCCAAATGGTGAAACCCCGTCTCTACTAAAAATACAAAAATTATCGAGGTGCGGTGGCTCACGCCTGCACTGCAGCCTAGGCGACAGAGACTACATGACAAAAAAAAAAAAAAAAAAAAAAAAAGGAAAGAAGTTGAGGTCAAGGGAGGCCTTGAGGCCATCCAGTTAGGGAGCTGAAATCTGCTAGGAAAGACAGCTTCAGGGAAGGGTGAGATGACAGGAATCCTCTCCTCCTAAAAGCAAGTAATTTGCCATCTGGCAGCTTTGAATCCAGTTTCTGGAGAGCTGGGGCTGGGCCGGGTGAATGCCTCCTTTTCTTTCTCTGGAAAAGAAAAAAGGGGTTTCTCAGGTGTGTCTCCCTGGGGAGGCTGCCCACAGGAGGTGGAGACTGGGAAGACAGAAAAACAGTCTCCCACCTGTGAGACAGATTACCTGTGAGCCAAGCTCTGGGTTGGTGATCACCTCTCTGCTGGCCCAGCCCTGTTGCCAGGCCCACGTTGGGCTTTGCTGGGCACAGTGACTGCCCACCTGTTTCCAAGCTCATCCTCCAGGTTCAGGATGAAGCCTGGGGAGGGCTTGGAGCTGCTTCCTCACCCCACAGCTCTGCAGCAAGCAATCCACCGGGCCACCAGATCCCCCACCCTTCAGGGAGAAGCAGCCTGGGGTAACCCAGAGGCCCAGAGGGGAGCTCTGGCTGGACTTGGCTTCCCAGCCTGGGGTCAGGGCTCAAGGGTTTGTTTCTCTGCTTTGTCAGGAACTGGCTGGAGGCTTGTGCAAGCCTCTTCACCTCTCAGGGTTTCGGTCCCCCCCACCTCCTCCCCGCTTTGTCCTTTTTTCTTTTCTTAAAAAGGAAGTAAAGTACAGTGGGCAGCGGGCCAAGCTGGCGACCCGAGAGATCCAAGGGCCCCCTCCCCACCCGCAACTGTGGGGGAGGAGAACAGCATCTGGCTCTTGCCCAATCCTGCCTCTCCGAGCAGGGGATGCAGTTGAGGCGTTTCTGGAGATAGGATCAAGTTCTTTAGAAAAGAAGAGGAAGGAGCTAGATTTGGACATTCCAGAGGGAATGCGAGTAAGAAAAAAAAAAAAGGAGAAGAGGAAAAGGGTCTGGAGAAAGGCGGCCTGGGTTAGGGGAGGCCAATGACAAGAATGAGGGGGGGCAGAGGCCTTGGAGGTGAGGGGGCAAGGGGTTAGGCGCCAGGGAGGACAGAGGAGCCATTGTGCGGCCTGAAACCGGGGCCAGAGGGCTTTGCCCTTCGCCTCCCTCTCGCGGGGCCTTCCAGAGGTAGGAGGGGGCTGGGGCCCAGAAGCTACAGGATAGAGCCCAGCAGACTGCCCCGCCCCCCTTCGCCAACTCAAGTTTCCAGTCAGCCCCGCCCCGCCCGCTCCGCGGTTTCAGGGCTGGTGGCAGTGAGCCTGGAGCCGCAGGATCCGACCTTTCTGGGGCTCCAGGAGGAAAAATAAAGAGGGACCAGGTGGGCTTTATCACTACGAACTCACAGGTCTTCCCTGTGCCTCAGTTTCCCCCTCTTCAGACTCTGGCTAACGACGGAATTTTTCAGACTTGGTGGAAATGCTCTCCGGAGCGGGGGGGGAGTAGAAGGGGGAAGGCTGCCCCAGCTGGTCTCCGCAGCCAGTCCCCCTCCGAGGCTGAGATTTCGGGGGAGCACAGCCTCCGACTCGCGTCTTCTGGGCACCAAAGTCCAGATCTGGACCCTACCCTTGTTGGAGGGAGAGGAGGGGAAAGGAAGAGGAGAGGAAAGGGGCGGACGGATCTGGTCCTGGGCTCCCGCGCAGAGCCTCCTCCTCCCGCAGCCGCTCGCGTCCCCGCAGCGCGTGACCGCGGCACTGCAGCTGCAGCGTTTCCTCCCCCGCCCGCGCCGGATTCCTGAGGGGAGGGAGCGGGGGGCCCGGAGGTGCAGGACCCGACCTTAGCGGACACGCGCCGCAACGCTGGGAGTCGGGAATGACGCCCGTGCTCCCTCCCCTCGTTCCTGTTTCTCGGAGTTCTTCGACCCGTGAGCGCGTGGCTGAGTCACCTTCCCGGAACGCGCTCGGGACGCTCCGGACCCAGCGGGGACCGCTGGGAGTCCCGGCAGGGCGAAGGCGCACTCGCCAAGACGCGCGCGCAGCTGCGGCCCCAGGGACCCCCGCATCCCGGCCTGTGCCCCCGCCCCGCCCGGGGACTCCCGGGTCCCGCCCGTCTGGCCCCCCCAAGTGTTGGGGAAACCGGGCCGAGCCGCCTGGGTCCTCCCGAAGAGAAGACACCAAGGAGGCGTGCCCGAGTTCAGGGCGCCGTCCGGCTAATTGGCTGCGCGCTCCTCCCGGACCTGCCCCTTCTCGACTTTAAGAAGCGATGAGAGAGGTGTGTGGGGGCGGGTGGGGCCGGCGGGGGCGCGCGAGCCCCGTAGCATCCCGCAGGGACTTGGTTTCTCCTAACTCTGATCCTACCTGGGCAGGTGACCAATGGGCCTTGGCAACTTCTTCCTCTGTCTCCGCCGTAACCCCCCAGGGATCTAATTCGAGGTGCTCGCGGACACGTTCTGTGGCTTGCCGCGATAAGTGTATCACAAACACACGGACAAACGCGTCCCCCACTGGCCTCCAAGGAGGTGACAACTTCTGAACGCGTTTCCGGTGCCCCTTCTTCACGAGGAGCTAGAAGGGGCGGGGGACACGCCCCCATGCTTGGCTTTCCAATCCCGACGGGAGCCCTTAGGCCCATCTACACTGTCACGGCTCCTCTCCGACTCGGAGCCCCCGGCCGGTCGCCTGCTCTGCTCGAGAAAGCGCGCTAGGCGGCCTCGGGCTCGGTGGCCCAGTTGCAGCGTCGGGAAGTTAAAAATAACCTCCGCGGGACAGCCGAGGTGGAAGAAAGAGGGAAGCCCGCGGGCGGCGGGCGAGACGCCCCGACATGAAGGAGGCGCCCCGGGTGGCGTCCGGGCCTCAAATTCCGGGTGGGCTGGGGCCGGGGCGCGCAAAGGGGGCGCTGCAACCCGGCGCGGGCAGCACCCGGGGCGGCGAGGTCGCGGCGTCGAGGTGAAGCCAAGGGTCCCCAGGGAGAGCGGAACCGCGCGCGCCCGGCGCTCGCTCCCACACGAGTTCGCGCAGAGCCCGCGCCTCTGCCTGCGCTACGCGGTCACTTGCGCGCGCCCCAGACGCTGCACTCGCGGCCGGGCCCGGACTCCGTGCCTCATTGCCTGTCGCCGCAGCTCAGCCTGCAGGGCCGCGGTGCCGCCTTCTCGCCAAACAGACGCTTAGGATGCCTAGGACGAGCGGCGGGGGCGCGCGGCCGCGTCGTGCGACCCGGCGGGAGCCCGCGCGTGACACTGCTGTGGGCGCGGGCTGTGCCGGAGGCGGCGCTCTGAGGCCGGGGGCGGGCGGGGCCGACGCAGCTCCGCGCTCAGGTTCCACCCCCCAGGAGCGCGGGGCGGAGCCAGGCCGGCGCCCAGGCTCGGCTCCGCGCCGCGGCGCCGGCTGCGAAGTTGAGCGAAAAGTTTAAGACCCGAGGGAGTGAGGTCGGGGGAGTCCGCTCCAGCGGGGCGCTCCAGTCCCTCAGACGTGGGCAGAGCTTGGGACGAGCTGCGTTCCGCCCAGGCCACTGTAGGGAACGGCAGTGGAGCCTCCCCAGCCAACCAGACCGACTGGGTAGGGCCGGCCACCCTCCCTTCGCGCCTCTCGCGGCTCCTGTGCGGCCCGATCTCGCTGGGCCCCGGGGAACTGGGCCACTCGTCGCTTGGGCGAGAGCAGGCGACAGCTGGTGGCCCGGCTCGGGCTCGGCACTCCCGTGACCCGGGAGCGGCTCCCCCGAGCGCCGCGCGCGTCCCAACAGAGCGGGGCCGTGGGAGGCCCGCGCCGCGGCTCCCCCCGCTCTGGAGCTCCGGGCAGGGGACGCGGCATCCCGGCTGGCTGAGGCGGGGATCCTCGCCCAGAACTTCGTGCCGGGCAATGTCCACTCAAGTTCTGGGGTTTTACGCAGCTGGGCTCCCCTCCCCCTGGCAGCAGCCCCGAGGGGTGAGGAGCTAGTCCGTCGGAAGAGAGCCACGGGGCTCTGACTCATCCGTCGAGCCGGAACCCCAAGCCCCAGGAAGGAAAGGCGCGGAGCAGGCACCCTTCGCCTCGAGGGTTGGAGGGTTTATTCACACGACGGGGGCGCCCTCGGAGGCACCAGACCTCAGCTCTCTGACCTCCCGGGAACCTAGGTCCCCGCCCCCACGGGCTTCGGGCGATGCGGGATCGCGTGGCTCCCCGCCTCTGGTCCCGGGATTTAGCCGGGCGCTCCCCACCTCTGGGAGCCTCGGCCCCGGACTCCGCCAGCGCCGTCTTCTCCTCTCCCTCAGATCCAGCCGCCGCAGGGAATGACGCCGGTGCTCCCACAGCCCTGGCTCCGGGCGGGGAGGGCGAGCCCCACAGCCGGCCCTGCGATGCCCGCCTGGGCTGCACCGATAAGGAGCTGAAGGCAGGAGCCGCCGCCACGGGCAGCACCCCGACAGCGCCGGGGACCCCCTGGCAGCGGGAGCCGCAGGTCGAGGTTATGGATCCAGGTTTGTGGGGTCCCTGCTGGGAAGGGCTGTAGGGGGATTCCTCTTCCGCGACAGGAATGATGGAACGCCCAGCTGGACGAAAGTGGCTCTGGACGCGCGGGAGAAACACTGTCCCTCATGAGGCCAGAAGCCGGCCGAGTCTGAGCCAAGGAAGGGGGTGGCAGGGGCCCCGCGTCCCCACCCAGGGCTCCCCCGCGGAGGCCGCTCCTCTGGTTGGGGGCAATTATCCGGCTGTTAATGGCACCACGTACCCACACCAGCGCCCCTGTCGTTACCCGTGGCCCCCTAGTGGCCGGTTGCGGACGCGGCCTCTTAGGCTTTGTTTTTTCAGCGGGCGGCCCCCGGGGCCTGCTCCCGCGGCCGTGCCGCGTGCTGGTGCTGCTGAACCCGCGCGGGGGCAAGGGCAAGGCCCTGCAGCTCTTCCGGAGTCACGTGCAGCCCCTTCTGGCTGAGGCTGAAGTCTCCTTCACGCTGATGCTCACTGGTGAGTACCTCTCGGAGGGGGTTCCGGGAGCATCCCCTGTTATGGGACCCCCAGTCCTGAGAGCTGCCGGTCCCCCCTGCAGAGCGGCGGAACCATGCGCGGGAGCTGGTGCGGTCGGAGGAGCTGGGACGCTGGGACGCTCTGGTGGTCATGTCTGGAGACGGGCTGATGCACGAGGTGAGGTCCGCACCGCGCGGCTTGGCTTGGGGCTTGGCGCCGTTCGTCCCGGGCTGAGGCCACGTGTGCTCCAACACAGGTGGTGAACGGGCTCATGGAGCGGCCTGACTGGGAGGCCGCCATTCGGAAGCCCCTGTGCAGCCTCCCAGCAGGCTCTGGCAACGCGTTGGCAGCTTCCTTGAACCATTATGCTGGGTGAGAGCCCAGGGCCAGAGTGGGCCTGCTTCCCGTCTGTGTCCTCTCCTGTGGGTTTTTTTGTCTAAGTTCCCATGGGCCGAGGTCACTTCCATTCTCCCCTCTCCCTTCGTCCTGGGGCCCTCTCCTGGTGACCCCAGCTGGCTGCTGCCACTTGCTCCTTCTGTCACCTACTGCTCCTGCCAACTCCCTAGGGATGACATGGCGCTTTGCCAGCTCCCACTCCCCCGGGAGAAGGAAGTGGGGGATACCTCGGGGCTGCTGCCCTGCTTCATCTGACCATTTTCCCCCTGCAGCTATGAGCAGGTTACTAATGAAGACCTCCTGACCAACTGCACGCTGCTGCTGTGCGGCCGGCTACTATCGCCCATGAACCTACTGTCACTGCACACGGCTTCAGGGCTGCGCCTCTTCTCTGTGCTCAGCCTGGCCTGGGGCTTCATTGCAGACGTGGACCTAGAGAGTGAGAAGTATCGGTGCCTGGGGGAGATGCGATTCACTCTGGGCACGTTCCTGCGCCTGGCAGCTCTGCGCACCTACCGCGGCCGACTGTCCTACCTCCCTGTAGGAAGAGCCCACGCCAAGACACCCGCCTCCCCCTGTTGTGGTCCAGCAGGGCCCGGTAGATGCACACCTTGTGCCACTGGAGGAGCCAGTGCCCTCTCACTGGACAGTGGTGCCCGACCAGGACTTTGTGCTGGTGCTGGCACTGCTGCACTCGCACCTGGGCAGCGAGATGTTTGCGGCACCCATGGGCCGCTGTGCTGCCGGTGTCATGCATCTGTTCTATGTGCGGGCAGGTGTGTCTCGGGCTATGCTGCTGCGCCTCTTCCTGGCCATGGAGAAGGGCAGGCATATGGAGTATGAATGCCCCTACTTGGTATACGTGCCTGTGGTCGCCTTTCGCCTGGAGCCCAAGGATGGGAGGGGTGTGTTTGCAGTGGACGGGGAATTGATGGTCAGCGAGGCTGTGCAGGGCCAGGTGCACCCAAACTACTTCTGGATGGTCAGCGGTTGTGTGGAGTCCCCGCCCAGCCAGAAGCGCCAGCAGACGCCACCTCCAGAAGAGCCCTTATGACCCCTGGGCCGCGCTGTGCCTTAGTGTCTACTTGTAGGACCCTTCCTCTTTCCCCAGGGCTGCAGGACGTGGCCATGGCTCCTGTGGGGGTGGAGGGGGACTCCTCTGGAGAAGAGGGAGAAGGTGCAGGCTGTGCTTTGGGAGGACAGGCCAGAACAAGGTCCTGGGTCAGGAGCCCAGCTGCCTCTGTAAGGCCCTCCAATTTGTTCTAAGACCCTCACCCCGTGAATCAAATCCAAATAAAGTGACATTCCCAGCCTGCTGGTCCTGTCCTGGTGAGTGGGGAGGGAATGGGGTCTCACCCCAGCCAGGATTATTGAATTTAATGTTAACAATAGCCAATAGTGCCCCCAGGGATGGGCAATGGATGTTACTGGCCCCAGGCATTCTGTTCGAGGACTCAGGACCAGAGCTGGTTCAGCCTAATGGTGGGGCCTCTCTCACCCTGATAATATACAGCACCTCCACCCTGAAGCAGCCTCAGAGCTGAGCCAGCTGCCTGACCACACAAGGGAAGATGCAGCTCAGAGCTGGCATGTCTTAGCTAGCGCCACACAACCAGGTAGTCCCAGCAAATCTCATCAGAGACCATTTAGCAGGAGAGGGAAAATGTCTGAGTTCAGGGCATGAGGAAACTGGTGGGCCAGGCGCCGTGGCTCATGCCTGTAATCCCAGCACTTTAGGAGGCCGAGGTGGGTGGATCACTTGAGCCCAGGAGTTTAAGACCAGCCTGGGCAACATGGTGAAATCCCGTCTCTATAAAAAATACAAAAATTAGCAGGGTGTGGTGGTCGGCACTTGTAGTTCCAGCTACTTGGGAGGCTGCAGCAGGAGAATCGCTTGAGCCTGCGCACGGTTGAGGCTGCAATGAGCTGAGATCATACCACTGCATTCCAGCCTGGGTGACAGAGTGAGACTCTCAAAAACAAAAACAATAAAAACACTGCCTCCTACCCCGCAAAACTGGCAAGGAGCAAGAGACTTCAGAAGTAAAAAAAATGGCAGTATCTTACCCTTTTTTTTTAATACCATCTTGGCTCACTGCGACCTCCACTTCCTGGGTTCAAGCAGTTCTCCCAATCAGCCTCCTGAGTAGCTGGGATTACAGATGCCTGCCACCATGCCCAGCTAATTTTTGTATCTTTAGTAGAGACGGGGTTTTACCATGTTGGCCAGGCTGCTCTCAAACTCCTGACCTCAGGTGATACACCTGCCTCTGCCTCCCAAAGTGCTGAGATTACAGGTGTGAGCCACCGCAATGGGCAGTATGTTACCTTTTTAAAAGGAGTCTGCCATCCCCCACAATGAGGGGTCTAGGGTTCCCCCAGCCTCCCTCAGCTGCCTCCCTTCCCCCACTTGTCCTTGTGGAGGAGTGCTAGGCAGGAGTGGAAAAGATGCGGCAGGGAAGGATTGATACCAGTCTCCTAAACTGGACAGCCATTTTGGCTTAGGGCCCAGGAGCTGTGGCACCTGTCTAGCGCCAGGTGCTATGATGTCGGCTCTCCTAGAATCTGGAAGGAGCTGAACTCAATGAACTGGTCAGTTGTAGGCCTCTGGGGACCACAGCTGCTGGAAGATTGCTCTAAGCTGGCTCTTGAGGAGCACACCACCAGCCAGGAAGAGGCCAGAGGACTGCCCCAGGACAGGAAGTGCAAAAGGCGGGCAAGCAGACCTGGCGGGTAGAGGACAGGGGTGGGGGTGGTGGTGCTGAAGCCAGGACCCACTGCCACATGCCTTCCCTGGCAACAGGCTCTTTCCTTCCCCAGGAAGGGTATGTGTGAGAGACACAAGCACACAGTGCCCCAGAGAGGAAGAAAGGCAACGGAGCCCAGATGAATGGCAGAGGCAGGTTTAATGGTGTCACCTTGTCTTGTTAATGAGCCAACCAAAAAAAAAAAAAAAAAAAAAATGCAAGTAAAAAAAAGTTTAATCACACAGCACTTTATACAGATATTGTAAGCAGTAGGCATTCACATCTCCACATGTACAATGCACTGGGAAGCTCAGCCCCACCAGTCACTCTGGGTGTTTCTCAAGATACCGACTTGGCTCCAAATGCCACGGTGCGTGGCCCAGCTCCGTCCTCCCGCAGCTCTGCTGGCCGGGCGGTCACAGCACAGCACAGGCGTGGAGCCCACTTAAGGCTGACAAGACGCATCATGCTTTGGCTTTTTTTTTTTTTTGTCTTTTTTTCTAATAAGTGTTAATATCTTTGCTTTTGAGTTTTTTTCCCAACCTTAAATATTACTTACATACACCAAAAATTACATAGCTGCAATGTGCTCAACAGCATCCTCTCGGCCTGGAGCTTCACATTATCAAAAGCTTAGAAAACTTGTAAACCTCTGGGCCTGTCTCTGGGCACTAGGAGAGCCCCCTGCTGGCCATCCCCTTCTGGATTGAGCCTGCGGTTTGTAAGCGAAGGGATGACAGCAGGCCTCCTTCTAGTCCAAGAGAGGGCTGGCTCGCTCGGAGTTCAGTGAGCTGCACGCCACCTCCCAGTGTGATCATGTGATGGGAGAGAGGCCCTAGCACTTGCCCTGGCCTTCTGCAGCTGCTCTCGCCCCAGCAGCCTCCAACAGAAGGGCAAGGCACCTACAGCTGTTGCTTTCCCCCCGCAGCTCCCTGGTCCTCAACTCCGTGTGCATATGTGAAGGCCACCACCTCTCCTGGGTGTCACCCTGAACCCAGCCTGGTCCCAACCTCTCTTAGAGAGCAAGTTCAACAGGCCTGGGGGCTACAATGTGGTCGACAGGCCAGTGTAGAGCCGGGAGTCAGTGACAGCAGCTACAACTCCCAAGGGATAGTGTTGACGCTGGGGGACTAGGGAGGAGGACCTGGTAGCGGTGGCAGCAGGAGGGTTTGGGACACAGGGAGGCTCAAGTTGAACTGAAGAGGCTGAAAAGGACCAGGGGAATTGTTGGCGCAACCCACACTTCATGCAAGGCACATCTGCTCTCCTGCAAGTCTGCAGGGCACCGGCCCAGAGAGCCCAGCGGCAGGCCCTGGAATACCCGCCTCTGACCTGAGAAGGGACAGCAAGGGAGCAAGTGCCGGGACATTCTGCTGGGGTGACAAATGGAAAATCAGCAACAAGATTCCGATTTTCTTTGCCATGGGGGACCCGCCTGTTGAAACCTCGATTCAGAATAAACGGCGGCATCTCAGCACACTTCTTGTACTTCAGCATCAAACTCACCTTGGGGGAGAAGAGGGCAGTGAGGGCTTGCAGTGGGGACAGAGGGGCATGGGAAGAGGGCGATTCCGGCGGGAGTGAGCAGACGGCGGCTGGCCTCTCCCACGGTGATGCTCCTTCCTCTGCGCCTGGCACCTACTTGTCCTCTGTGCACTCCGGCATGCCTGCCTCTAGCAGGGCAGCCCGGAACTGCGCCAGGACACCCCGGATGCTCTTGATGAAACCCTTGGAAAGCGGGAAGAGGGGGAAGCCGATGTCAGGGTAGCCACTCTTCTCAGGTAAGAAGCTCCGGTAGCTCTTTCTCCGCTTCTTTGGTTTGACACTGGGTGGCACCGATGCGTCTGGTGCGGTCTCCGAAGTCTGGTCTGTGTGGTCCCTGCTAGCTGAGGTTGGACCCTGGGCACCGCCCTCCGAGTCTGAGCCCTGGGAGGCCTCTCCTGGGGCTGGCCCTCCATCCTCAGGTTCTTGTTGGCTGGAGTCTGAGAGCTCAGCTATAGCTGGGGGCTCTGGAGAGCAGCTGGCCTTGGGGACCCCGTTGGGCAGAGCCTGGGCCCTCTCCAGCAGGGCATGTGTCTCCAGCCAGGACTCGATGCGGTTCACCAGCCGCCAGCCACCAGTGCTAAAGTGTTGCCTGATCTCCTGCTCAAAGACCTCAGGGGGCCGCCGCACCAGCTGGGTCATGGACTGCACCACACGGATCAATGCCATCTCATTGTAGCAGCGACTGTTCTCATAGCCTTCCTGCAGGCCCCGGTCACTGTCGAAGCCGGCTTCGTTGTAGTATGGTTCGTTCACCAGGATCAGACCTGTGGGAGAGGGACGCCTTCCCACAGTGGGTAGGAGAAGCCCATGGTGCAGGCCTACCCTCCACCCTCCAGGGATTCATCAGTCACTTCCCTCCACTGGCCCTCCCTGTCTGCACCCCCTGCTTCAGCCCAACCGTACCTTGGATAGAGATGAGCACCTGGAGAAGGCTGGACTTGCTTGTCCACCTCTCTGTCCCCTGAAACACACAGGACACCATCAATTCTGTTCCCCCTGGCCCCTATCCTCCACTGGCTCTTCCTCCTTCTTGGCTGGAGGCCTGGCACTACACTCACCTTTCCAATCCAGGTGCCCAGGAGGCTGACGCACACCTTCCCATTGTCATACAGGTTGGGGTTCAGGCGGCCACTGCACTGGGAGAGGTAGCAGAAGTGGGGGGGGGGGGCACCGCTGGGTAGATGTTGGGGAGCTGAATGTCAAACAAGTAGAGGCCATCCTCGTAGGGGGTTCGAGTGGGGCCCTTGATGAGGGCTGAGAAGAGGTCCTATGTAGGGAGGGAGGGAGGAAGGCTGAGGTTGGCAGGGTGGAAGGGGAGTGTCCTGCATGTGGTATCTGCATCTGCACTTTCCCAGGACACTGTGCAGATGAAGTGGGAAGGGCACCTGGGACTCCAGATGCCACCAGCAGTGGAGAAGCTAAGCACAAATACCTCTGTGCAGAACTGCCTGCAATCTTTTTTTTTTTTTTTTGAGACAGGGTCTTGTTCTGTTGCCCAGGCTGGGGTGCACTAGTGCGATAATGGCTCACTGCAATCTCCCAAGTAGCTGGCACTACAGTGTGTGCCACCATGCCTGGCTTATTTTTTGTAGAGACAGGGTCTCACTATGTTGTCTAGGGTGGTATCAAACTCCTGGGCTCAAGTGATCCGCTTGGCTCAGTCTCCCAAAGTGCTGGGTTTACAGGCATGAGCCACTGTGCCCGGCCCTTACCTGGAATCTTTGAACCCTGGCTAAGAGAAATATTCTAAATGAGTTTTTATCTTATCAGGTGGTTTTCTTCATAAATCATTACTTTAAAATTGTATTCCTCAGCCAGATGTGGTGGCTTATACCTGTAATCCCAGCACTTTTGTGAGGCCAAAGTGGGAGGACTGCTTGAGGCCAGGAGTTCAAGACCAGCCTGGGCAACATAGTGAGACCCTATCTCTACAAAAAATACAAAATTAGTTGGGCATGGTGGTGCACACCTGTAATCCTAGCTACTCAAAGTGGAAGGATCACTTGAGTCCAGGAAGTTGAGGCTGCAGTGAGCTATGATCACACCACTGCACTCTAGCCTGGGCGACAGAACAAAACCTTGCCTCTTAAAAACAAAACAAAAAGACTCCTCTAAACACGTGCCCAACCCTTATCTCCCACAAGGCAAGTAGTACAAACAGTTCCAAGCTGAAAGGCAGTTCCAGGATGGTGGGGCCTGGGGAATTAGGGATGGTCTCTTCACCAGAAGCTGACAGTGAGGGTTTGAACTCCAGGGGAGATGTTGGGAGACCACCGTTCCACAGACACTGGAATCTGTGCATCTATTTGCATGCATGTACGTGCACGTGTGTGTGTGTGTGTGATCTCAACTGCCAGGGCAATGGGCGAGGTCAGTGATGAGCTGAGAAGCAACAAGGGCAGAGCGCCAGGTGGGGGTGAGGGAACCTCTCACGCATGCCTGTTATCGGTGCCACCCTGGGAGCCTCCAGAGAATACACTATTTTTCTTCTCCCTGAGTGAGATTTTGGGAAAACAGAACAAATCAAAAATACTGTTCCCGTTTTCCCTCAGCAGAGCTGAGAAAAGCTAGAATTTTCAAACAGAATTTTACTATAACCCAAGGAAAAAACAAAAGTGTTATTAAGAATCTCAAGGAGGAGATTGAGGCTGCAGTGAGCTGAGGTCATGTCACTGCTAAAAAAAAAAAAAAAAAAAAAGAATCTCAAGGAGCATTGGACTTAGGACTCTGCCTAGCCCTGTTCCAGGGAATGGCTGCTCCGGGCCCATCTCAACAGCGCCCCTCTCAGCAGCTCTCAGGATCCCTGCTCTTTATTTTCTTTGCCCTCTTCCTTCCAGGACAGGGCCAGAACTGGGGACTCAGACTCATTCAGTCTAGCATGGTACCTGGCTTGAAGCACAGGCCCAGAAAGGGATTGCTGAGTAGACAAGATGGCAGGCAAATGGGCTTGCCTGTTCCCGGAAGAGGCACTCATGCTGCCTCAGTAAACATGACTCAGAGACACTAGGCCCCGTCCACAAACAGAAGAGTGGGAAAATGGAATGTGGTGTGGCCACATGTTGTCGTCCTATTTTGTAGGTAAAAAGGAAGAAACTAGATCGTTACAAATCAACACGGGTAGGTCTTAAACAAATTAGAGATGATGTATATACAATGACATACTCTGGGTCGGGCGCAGTGGCTCACACCTGTAATCCCAGCACTTTGGGAGGCCGAGGCAGGCATATCACAAGGTCAAGAGACTGAGATAATCCTGGCCAACACGGTGAAACCCCGTCTCTACTAAAAATACAAAAATTAGCTGGGCGTCGTGGCACGGGCCTGTAGTCCCAGCTACTTGGGAGGCTGAGGCGGGAGAATCACTTGAACCCGGGAGGTGAGGGTTGTCGTGAGTTGAGATCAGACCACTGCACTCCAGCGTGGCGACAGAGTGAGACTCCATCTCCAAAAAAAAGGCAAATACTCTGTGTAAACAAATCATACAAAATACTCTGTACTTACGGTGATATATAAAATTGTCAAGATACTTTTTTAATGTATAAAAAATGTAAAAATATATAAAAAGGTAATCCGTGGTCATCCATTTGGAAGGAGACCCACTAACCTTCCAGCAGTCCTCTGGGTGTGGGAAGAGGCCTATGATTCAGGAAGAAAGGGAAGTGAGAGCTGGTCAAAGGCAACTTTAGCTCTTCCATTTCCACTCAAAGGATCTGTAATGTTCTAATTTTTCAAAAAGAAGAGCAGGCTTGAGGCGTACTCATCATATAATTAATTTCAAACTCATTTTTTAAAAGGAGGGAGAAAAGAAAACCATCTGGCCTGGATACACGGCTCTCCACCAGCCCTCACCCTGACTGCACCTATGACCGCCCCTGTAAAAGGTGGGTGGGTGGGTGTCCTCCCACAGGTGCCAGTCACCCCTGGAGCTTTGAGGACCCAAGGATGGTGGCCTCTTGGGCACTGGGCACCCACACAGCACATCTGCACCTGCCCATGCCAAGCCTACTTGCCATTCTATCTTCAAAAGTCTTGACCATGATGCCCTCAGGCAGTGAGGTAGCCAGCAGCGCCATCTCCTTCGCACTGTGCTGAAGAACTTCTTAGCTTCTGGAGGCTGGAACTCAATTTTCTTAAAAGAATGATTTGCTAGAGGAGGAAAGAGAGCAGTCAGTCACTCATGGAGAGGCCCTGGAGCTCGCCATGTGCAAACCTGGCTGGACAGGTGAGCACACCCACAGACTTCCCACTCGCCGCTGCTGGCCTCGGCACTGTAACCACACAGGGAAATTGTTTGCCCCAGGCCAGGAGTTGGGGGCCCGTGAGGACTAACCACCTAACCACCCCGCACCCAGATCTGGTGACACAAACAGGAGCCCCGAGAAGGCGGGGGAAGGTGAAGACTGGGCAAGGGCTGACTCACAGGGCGCAAACTCCAGCACGGAGAAGACCTCGCCCTTGGCGCTGGTGAAGGTGACGCCAGGCTTGCCACCACATTGCTGACAGAGCACCGGGGTCTCACTGGGCCAGTCGGCCTTCACAGGTGACTGCCCCTCGGGCTTGTCCTCCTTGCGCTCTACGTCGGGCACTGCCTCCATTTCTCCTCCTCTGCGATGGCCACATTATCCAGGGTTTTCTTGAGGTTTTCCTGTAGCTTCTTGATGTCATCCAGAAACTTCTTCTCCCGAGTTGGCTTCTCAGGCTCCACAGTGGGGAGAGGTGGGCGAGCCCGTCAGCAGCTGCTCCACGGTCATGTTCTTGAGGCTCTCCAGGATCTTGATGGCCTCTTTCAACTCCCGGAAGCTCTTGGGAGGCCCGTCCTTGCCAGCCTTCTCCATCAGCCCGGCCATGGGGGCGGCCATGGCCACAGCCCCCTGGACAGCAGCTGTGGCTGCCTCTTCACTGATCACCACTCCCTTGTCCTCCTCAGGGGCCACTGGCTGCTCGGTGGGTGGGGATGAGGGGCTCCTCTATCTTAGGGTGCTCATCCTCCACCAGCCCATTGTCCGTCTCCCAGCTGTCACTGTCATCTTCCCACTCATCTGAGGATGCCCCGCTGGTGCTGCCTTCTACCGAATCATAGTCTGACTCCTCAATCTCAGACTCGATGTTGTACAAGTGCTGGGGGCAGAAGGGAAGTGCCAGGGTAATGTAGACAGGAAGTTACCTCCCTACCACAAAGAAGAGCTCTGGGGATCCCTGATCTGCACAGCTGATGGGGGACTGGGCTCATGAGGCCTTGGCAACCTCATTCCATTCTTTCCCTGCCCTGTGCTCTGGACTTTGCAGTCCCTAGGTCTCTGGGAGAGGCCCTCCACCTGTCCCACCCCCCCAGCTGGACCCAAAGCCCCAGCCAGTGGTCTGTTCCAGCCTCCCCTCCCGCTCTGTGCACTTGGTCCGCATCTGCCCAAGGAGGTAGGCGACCTTGGCAGGCCCAGCCCCACACCTGAAAAGCTCAGGGTCAGCTGATGATTCAAGCAGGGAGGCCCGTGTGGGGCTGCACTGGGAGCTGGGAACATATGTTAGGAGGGTACGTGTGGAAGGGCCAGCACGTCCTGCTGCCTTCCCTGGAATGGCCATTAAGGTGATGGGGCAAGCCATTACTGCCCCGCCCTGCCCCGCCCCCCACCCCCCTGTGCAGGAGCCAGGAGAGGAGAGCTGGGCTGTGCGGCTCCAGCCAGGGAGGCGAGAGGAGAGCCCGTGTGGCCCTTCAGCTCAGGACCCAGCAGCTGGAGCTAGAATGGGGCCAGCTCTCTCCTTTCTCTCCCTCGCTGTTAGAGCTTTCTAGAAAGGGTGATAGGAAAGTCTCCATCTCCTTTAGGAAGGAACTTGCATTCTTCTTAGCATAGTGATAATCCAGGAAATCCTGGAGGTTTGTGAAAATCTATATGCACCCAGCAATGGATGGGAGAAGTGAGGCGGGTGGGCCACCTGCGGGCTGCCCCCAACCCCGCACCCAGGGCTGTGTGGAATGCCTGCCTTTCTTCTCAGGCTTTTGCTGAGATCTCACCAGGAAGACCCGAGAGCCCATCTTCAGGCTACACAACCATGTCCCCAGCCCAAGCTGCCATAGTCACAAGCCCAGCAGGGGACTTGCCAGAGCCTCACCTGGGGCAGGATGATGGTCTTTGAGTTGTCAGCCCACACCACCTCCACCTTGCTGCTGACATCCACACGGGCCACCTGGCCTACTGATGGCTGCTGGGCAAAGGGGACACAGTCAGGGGGCCCAGCTCCAGCCCCAGCTCCCCCAGCCCTCCTGTGCTCTGCAGTGACTGACATCACGTCCACCCGGCTTGTGACAAGGAACTTAGCTCCTCTGGTAAATGTAACCAGCGGCGGCTCAAGAAGCCTGACCCCGGCAGAGAGGCAGGGAACCAAGTCCTGCAGCTGCTAGGGCTGAGCAGCAGCTTGACTTTGGGGCAGCTGCTCTCCTGGGGACAAGGCAGAGGACTTTCAGGTCTTGTCTCCTAGAGCCACCTGGTGGCAGCATCAGGGACTGCAGCTGCTGCACAGGGCAGGGAGCAGCGATCCAGAACTTGAATTTGAAGGTATACCTCATCCTCCTTGTGAGGAGCCCCGTCCTCAGTATTGCCGATGCGGATGACGATGTCAGTTGTACGGAACCTAAAGTCAGGGTGGTCAGCAATGTCGTAAACACTCACATCTTCCTCTTCTCCAATCAGCTGTGGCATAGGACAGGCCATCATGAGCTAGGGGCCTACACCCAACCCCAGAGCCCAGCTGAAGAAAGCAGTAGGGGCTGCACACACCTCCACGTCGTCCCCACTTGGCCGCAGCTTGAACCACTTCACCATGCAGGTACGACCGATGTGGTCGCCAGACTGTACCACACCATAGACAGCAGGGTCTGGACAGCTCTGGACTAGGGAACCAGAGAAAGGGACGCAACTAGCTAAGGGACCCAGGCTAAGGAGCCCACGTCTCAAGCCAGTGCAGGGTGCAGAACCCTGACCTTCCCCGTCTTGGAAATGACGAGCCCCATTCATGAGGGCAGTCCGCTTCCCGACCTCATTTTAGCTCTGACCCCAGATCCCTTGCCTGTTCTCCCCAAGCCCCAATCTGGGCCCTCATCGTCGACCACCCCACTGCCTGCCCTTCCAGAGCTGGCACTACCTCGCTTATCTACCACGAAGTCTCCGGGGGCAGAACTCGTTGTTGTCCAGGTGGTGCACCAGGGAAGAGGTCATTGGAGCGGATGTTGCATTCCACGGAGCCATCCTGCCACATCACGTCAGCTGAGGTCATTGTGGTCACCACCTCCACTGCCACCCTGCCAGGTGCAGGCCAGTCAGCAGGCCATGCAAAAACAGCCCCCCCCACCACCGCCACCCCAGGGAAAGGGCAGAGAATCTTTCTGTCCCTTCCTATCCCTGTGGGCTCGGTAACCTGAAACTCTGAGTCCCAGGCTGGCAGGATGAGTCTCTGGTGCACAGGAAGCTAACCCAGGCTTCCAAGGCCATGCATTCTCTGAGAACGGGACCCACTTGGGAGAGCGCAGGCAAACGTGGTCCCAGAAGGCCAAGCTTAAGGCCACTACCACCATTCCACCCTCTGTACCACACCTAAGTCTCTGCTTTCCACCAGGGCCTACCCCAGGCACCCGAGCCACTACAAGGTGTGCAGAGTGTGTGTGCGAGCACAGGCATGCACACTGAGGGGACATGCGCTCTGCCTGGCTTCATGCTGATGCCATGGGGGAGGAGCACAACTCTGAGTTTACCTGTCCCCTGGCTTGAAGTCTCGGGTGATTTTATTCTTCTTCCTCTTGTGTTTGCGCTTCAAGTTTTTGATGGACAAGGGGATGCTCTTTTGCGACTTGTGCCGCTGCCACTCTGGGAGGAAGTGGTGGAGCTGGCGGAGGAGGTCACTGAGCTGGTGTCATCCGTGTCATCGGCAGCCTCGTCATCTGCGTCCTGCTCTGCCGAGTGCAGCCTGTCGTCTCTGCCTTCTTTTAGCAGGAATGGGGCACTGCTCTCCTGCCTCGTGGGGCTCCTCTACCCTCGTCCTGCATCTCCACTGGGCTGGTAGAGCCATCAGGTGTCTCCTCAGGGCTGGCGGAGTCCACTTCACTCTTGGCTTTGGCTTCCCCCTTCTTGTCTGGGTCTTCCATGGAATGGTCCCTGGAACACTGGGTGTCCGGGGAGCACGACATGATCCGCACAACCTGCTTCTTCAACAGGCGCTTCACCTGCAAGGGCGAGCAGAGAGGACAGGGCTGTGAGGATGATAGCTGTATACACCTGAGGAGCCGGCAAGGGTCATCAGGGCTGCTGCCCACCAAGGCCTAAAGCACAGACTGTCCTTTTTGGCCATGGAAATGGCTCAAGGCCAGTTCCTCAAATGCCCACCAACCCCCAACCCCAAGGACATACCTTCTTGGCCATAGAGCCCTCCCCCTGGGCGCAGTTTTTTTCTGGACATTCCCAGGCAATCTTGGCTGGCTCTACCTTGGCTGGGAAGACATACAGACAGCGCTCCCCAAGCTGCCGCTGAGCATGGTCAAAGCATCCGAGACGCTTCACCCTGGTTGAGGGAGAAGTGGGGGTGAGCCAGGCTGAACTCTTGGGAGGCCAGCAGTGTTCTCCAGCCTCCCCAGGTATCTGTGGCTGGGGCCCAGAGCCCTGTCCCACGCATGCCCCTGGGTTGCTGGCAGTAGGGCATGCTCACCTGCCTAGGTTTTCCTGGGTGATGACAGAGGGTGGGGGGCTGACGCTGTCCGTGCCCCCTGGACAGAAACTCTTGGTAATCCATGTAACTTTCAGCTCTACAACCTGCACCTGGGGATGGCAGGTGGGACACGCCAGTCAGGGCAGGCTCTGACAGCACTCTTAGCCAGCTGCCCAGGGCCCACTTGACCTCCAGAGGAGGAAACTGATCTTCCCAGTGCAGCACCAAGTACAGATGCATCAGAGTAGGCCCCGACTGTAACCACGCCCCCAGTGCAACACCCAGGACCAGTGTCACTGCTCATACCAGCCAGGGGCCACTGGTGACCACTCACCCCACTCCCATCTTGCTCAGGCTGGGCTGGGGGACATCTGTCTTTTGGTCACTATGACCAGAGCCTGGGTTCCCCTTATCCTTAAAAGCCCTTTAAGATCAACAGGGTCCAGAAACTGAAGAGCAGGGTTCAACCCTCAGAGCAGGCAGGAAAGGGGCAGCAGCTCAGCTCCAGGGCGTGAAGGTCAAGGACTCTATCTCCTGCCCCTAGGCCCGGACCCACCTCTTCCACCACCACTCGGAACTTGCTCTTGGTACTGAGCACGGGCTTGACACCTGACAGCCATTGGACGCTGGAGAAGATCTTGGCGGGGCCAATGAGCACCTGGCCTGGGTAGAAGCCGTAGGAAATCGTCAAAGAAGAGACCCTGTGGGATTTGGAGCCAGAGGAAAGTCCCTGTGAGCAGTGCCTCCTTGGGTGACCATGCTCTCCACACCTGTGCCTGCCGGCTGCCCATCTACAGAAGCCCACTCAGACACAGGCACTACATGCCCTAAAACAAGTCGTGTGGCTCAAGAACAGCACTTCCCAAACCCTGGGTGCATAGAGGTCACCTGGCACCCTTGTTCAAACCTAGGCTGACTCATTCCATGCTCCTTGGTCAAGGGCTCACACTCTGAGGAATAAGGCTCCAGAGAGCAGTGGTCCTGAAACCTGTTTGCTCACACACCCCCTGTATATCTACTTGTTTGCTATTTGTGTCCATGTACTATTGTAACTAATACATCATCCTGTATTGAGAGAGCAACAGTGGGACTTCAAAGGATGAGAGAAAAAGGCTAAGAGAAATGCAAATAAAAGTTCTAATACTGCCAGGCACAGTGGCTCACGCCTGTAATTGCAGCACTTTGGAAGGCCGAGGCCGGTGGATTACCTGAGGTCAGAAGTTCGAGACCAGCCTGGCCAACATGATGAAACCTCATCTCCACTAAAAATACAAAAATTAGCTAGGCATGGTGGCACATGTCTGTAATCCCAGCTACTCGGGAGACCGAGGCCAAAGAATCGCCTGAATCCGGGAGGTGGATGTTGCAGTGAGCCAAGATCACGCCACTGCACTCTAGCATGGGCGACAGAGTAAGACTCTGTCTCAGGAAAAAAAAAAAAAAGTTCTAATACTTTCTGCCTATACCCAAACTTCTAGAGCCTCTGGTGCACACCAAACCCTCTTCCAGGAAACCACTCTGTTTAGCCAGGGCCAGCTACGAGCTCTTTGCTAAGAAGTCCTCCTCCCAGAGGACTGAGCAATCAGAGAAGGGCGTGGCCTGGACGGAGCACACTACCGAGTCACTGACGTGCGGGCAGACGTCGTAGAGCTTGGCGCCATCTTCCGTGTTCATGGAGCACCTAAAAATGGAGAACAGAGGCTTGGTCTCCACCAGGGGACACAGTGAGTACCAAACAGTTGCGATCCTAAGATGCCAATACACCAAGTGCCCGAAACAGCAAAATTCATCTTCCACCATCAGCTCAGCCCAAGGTAGTACAAAACACTCTCCCACAATGAACAAGACCCCAAGTGCCATTGGAGTGCTAGGCACCATCACAGTGCCTCAAGTAAAGCACCAGCCCCTAGCAGATATCCTCAATGAACACGCTTCTCCCCATGGCAGGACAGATCAGAAACCGAGCAACAGAATTAGGCCATGGCAGATGAGGAGAATGCCACAGGGTTAGGCCCTACTTTGCAGGCCCTGGATGCCATCAACATCTGTCACTGCTCTTGATCAAACCTGTCATCACTGGCCCCAGGAGGAAACACCCTCCTCCTCCCCTCTTCCAAGAAGCTGTCCTTCCCAAGCCAATGGCTCCTTGGTGGTGAGACTCTACCTGGCGCCGTTGGATAGCTTCAGGATGATCTGGTTCTTCAAGTCGTAGACCTTCCCCAGCCAGCAGTCATAAGCAATGTAGTCCCCATACATGAAGGGCTGCAGACCAAGGGAGCAGGGGCAGTGAGACACAGCAGACAACCCTCATGTCCAGGGCACAGATTCCTCTATGCCCCACTGAGATAGGTGGAGGGAAGGATCTAGACAGCCCGTTGCCTGGACCGGTTGGCTACCAGTCCTAAATAGCTGCTGCAGCAGGCCATCCCTACAAGTTATAGGCTGCCTCCCAGCTGCTCTTCCCAGTGAGAAGGACAGCCTCCTGTGTAACCACCATATAACCCCCAGATTGGGAAGTGAACATTGATAATTACTGTCTCATCCACAGACCACGTTCAGTTGTCCCAACACTACTCTTTTTTTGTTTTTTAAATAATTTCCACCCAGTGGTGGTGGCGGTGGGGCTGCCTAGAGGAAACGGGGTGGGTTATGCAGGGGCAGAGGCCTGATGGCATCCATGGACATGGGACATCCATGGACACAGGACAACTGGCAAGTAGGCTGTGGAGGCAGGCAGGCAGAGGAGGCAGCCATACTGCTGGGGGGTGGCTATATGGACAGTGTTCTGAGTAAATCCATTAGCATATCGAGGATATTGACAGCCGAGTCCCTCACTGTTGGAGAAGGTGCCCAGGTGTTTACTAACAGAAGGAGAGAAGGAAGGAGGAGAAGGAAGAGTCGTCTGAGGTGTTTAAGTGGAATTGGATGTATCAGGATGAACATACATATTTTATTTTATTTCTATTGTTGAGACAGGGTCTTGCTCTGTTGCCCAGGCTGGAGTGCAATGGTGTCATCTTCTTGGCTTACTGCAACCTCTGTCTTTGGGCTCTGGTGATTCTCCCACCTCAGTCTCCCAAGTAGCTGGGACTACAGGGATGCATCACCATGCCCGGCCAATTTATTCGTATTTTTTATTGTTGAGATGAGGTTTTGCTATGTTACCCAGGCTGGTCTTGAACTCCTGAGCTCAAGTGATCCACCTGTCTCAGCCTCTCAGTGTTAGGATTATAGGCGTGAGCTACTGTGCCTGGCCTGAACTCATATACTTTAACATACACATAGAACAGGTAGTGACATATTTAGATGTGTGTATACATATTAATATATGTATATTTCCTAGTGTGTCCCAAAAGGGCCAAGTAGCAATTAGCACACCTAGCATCCAGATGTGGGTTTTAAAAATTCCATTCTTTGAAAGCAATGAGGCTTCTTGGAGAAATGGTTGATTCTGGGGCTGGATCACAAAAAGCGCAAGATGAGCCTGGCACAGCACACCTCATGCCAGAAGGAAAGAAAATGCTTAAAAAACCAACAGAAAGGGCCATGTGAAAAGGACATGAAAGCCAGCCTGAAGAGGCTCCCACTGGCTATATCTGGGATCACCTAAGCAACAGAACAGGTAATAGCAGCAATTAATTATAACCAATGGATAAAACAGAAATCTCTAAGTCCATACTGATTTTAAAAAATGAATAAATAAATAGCGGCAGAAGATAGAGCTCTTCTACAAAGCAGAATGCCAGCTAATAGAAATGGGGGGCAGCTGGGGGAGTCATAAAACCACCACTTAGCAACATCAGAACAATGGCTGGTGCAGGTGGAACTGTGAATGGAGGTCAAAGCTGGTGGATTTCAGTTTGACAAATGATAGGTAGTTCATCAACATAATCCGGGACTATGTTCCCACAGAATACAATGACTTAAGGGGGTAAATGGTGAGTTTATGGTGGAGAGACCTGGAGGACACCAACATGACCAGGGATCAAAGTGAACAACCCCAACACTTTGGCTATGGGGTACCATGAACCAGCGCAAAGCTCAGTGGCATTTCTGCGGCGGGCCTGCCACGAATGTGTGGGCATGAGGCAATACCAGACAGACCCAGGCTGAGGGTCGAGTTACTGAATGTGTCACAGTTTGGGACATGGAAGACAAAGACAGGCTGGGAAATCAGATTGGAGAGAAACTGAAGAGGTGACAACTAAACGCAAGATACGTTCCTGAATTGGGTCCTGGATCCGGAAAAAACAAAAAAAGAGTAGTGCTGGGACAACTGAACGTGGTCTATGGACAAGACAGTAATTATCAATGTTCACCTCCCAATCTGGGGGATTATATGGTGGTTACACAGGAGGCTGTCCTTGTTTTTGGAAAATACAGACAGGTGTATTCAGGGGTAGGTGACAGGGCATCATATCTGTAGCTCGCTCTCAAAGCTTGCTCTTTTTTATTCCCAAAATGTTTTGGGAATAAAAAAGACCGGGAGGGGGGATCTGGGGGAGAAGGAAGGAGGGAAGGTGATGGAGCAAACGGAGTGAAATCTTAACAGCTGAGGAACCTGGATGAGAGGGACACAGGAATTTACAACTTTTTGGTAGGTTTGAAATTATTTAAAAAATAAAGTTATTGAAAATAATTTTTTAAAAAAAGAAATATTAGAGGTGAAAGGAAACCAGTTAAAGACAACCACACCAGCAGTCTATGCTGGGTTTGGAGAAGGGCACCTCCTGACCTCGTGTCTAAATGGCGTACTGGAAAGCAGTGGAAAACAAGGCTACAGGAGCCAGCTGGCTGCTGTGCTCTGCCTTCTGACCCAGGAAGGCTGTGCTTGGCAAGAGCGCAGAGAAGGCTACAGCCCTAAGGTCGTGCCCTAGAGAACCAGAGGGCCCAGAAAGGACGATGAGAAGACAGGACCGGCTCACCCAGATGTGCTGCAGGTCCTTGCTGTTGACGGGATAGATGATGCAGTTGGTGCCAATGAGCTTGACGGCGCAGTCGATGTTGACGTCGATCACTGTGCCGCACTGACTGTCCTGGGGGGAGGGAGGAGGCATGCAAGCCCCGAGGTGCAGCAGCCCTGGTCCCCCATGGAAGACCCAGCCCAGCCACCCCAGTGTGTCCCCTGCAGAGCTGGCCAGCTCTCCCACATACAGAGTGCGAGGTGGGCAGGCTCAAGTCCCCAAGGTGGCTGCCCCTAGGCCCAGGGCTGGGGTGGGGCCGCAGGACTCACAGTGGATCGCATGTGCCGGACCACATCTCGGGGTACCACAGAACGGTCTTCTAGTTTCAGCTGTAAAAGGAAATACCAGTGTGAGAGAATGGGCTCTGAAGCCACCACAGAATACATTTTTCTCCCAAGTTCTCCTGAAGTGTCACATCCACACTGCTAAGTGCACAGACCCTAAGTGTTCGGCTAGAAGCATTTTCACAGACTGCACACACCTCCAACCAGCACCTAGACTCGCAGGCAGAGCGAGTCACCCCCAGGCCTCCTGGTACTCCTATGGTCACTGTCTCGCCCACCAAAGGCAAACACTCAGCTGACCGGAGGCATCCTTCCTCATGCTGCATGCAGCTCCATCACAGATCACATAAGGTCGCACTTTAATTAAGGATTTAACAGCCCATTCTACAGAGAACAAAATATTTGCTTTGCATTAAATCCTTTTTCTGCCCTCTGCAAGTACCTGCCCCTGGCTGATCAGTGCTGAGGGAGAGTGGGCTGGGAGAGGAGCAGGACACCGGGCTGTGCTGGGTCACCCTGAAGCCTGGCTATCACCGGACACCACGTTCTAATCTGGGTTATCCTCCTGACCAGCTGTGGCCTGCACCTTATCTGCTGCGCTGTAGAGCCCTGTGGGCTGCTGAGTAACCCTCAGGACAGCCGGCTCTTGGAGCCTGGCCAACTGCACGAGCACCTGACTGTCCCTTTATGCACAGCTAGCAGTGACCACTGCCTCCTGCTGCTCCACATCCCAACAGCCCAGGCAGGAGATGCTTCCACCAGGCCAGCCTGCCTTCTTTTTTGCTGGTTCCTCAAACCTGGGGCAGCTCCTTTATAGTTCTTTACTGAGTCATAATCATGGACAGGTCTCCATGTGTGTCCACTTCCAAGACCCCAAACCACGTGGCTAAGAGAGCTGTTTCCTCAAATAGCCAACCAGACACTCTGCGGTGGCAGCCTCTCTTGACCTGGGGCACTGAGAGGTCACCACCAAGAAAGGAGAACTGAGTTGTTGAAAAAGGAAGATACTGGCTCAAGCTCACTTAAATGTTAGCAATGAAGACTAAAACAAACTTTGCCAGTAGAAGAACGTGACTCAACAAAAAAAAGGAAAGAAAAGCAAAGGACCCCACCACGAACCAGCAGTGCAGAGAGAGTCCACAGGAACTCATGAACCCAAGTTTTTGTTGTTGTTGTTGTTGTTTTTAAGACGGAGTCTCGCTCTGTTGCCCAGGTTGGAGTGCAATGGCGCAATCTTGGCTCACTGCAACCTCTGCCTCCTGGGTTCAAGCGATTTTCCTGCCTCAGCCTCCTGAGTAGCTGGGGCTACAGACACATGCCACCATGATCTGGCTAATTTTTGTATTTTTAGTAGACACGGGGTTTCACTAGGTTGGCCAGGCTGGTTTCAAACTCCTGACCCCGTGATCCACCATCCTCAGCCTCCCAAAGTGCTGGGATTACAGGCGTTGAGCCACCGTGTCCAGCTATGAACTCGTTTCAAATGACAACAAGCCCAGTCCTTAAAAAACAGGGTTCTCAAGTCAGGCACAAGAACCTCAGGTAAACCACTCCTGCCGACACGTGGAAGGAGGGAGGACGGCAGCCACCTCAGCATGGCTGAGGCGGAGTCGCTAAGGCAGCGGGCACACAGGTGGCACATGATGCACGGTACAGAGCAGGGCGCTCAGCAAGGCCAGCAGCTGTGATCACTGGCCCTGAGAGGTGAAGGCTGAAGAGCCCTGAAAGGCCAAGCTCTCCTTACGTCTGCTCCAAGACCCCAGGAGGCTCAAGGGGCATGCTAGTGTGATGGTGCCACTTTCTAACTGTAAGCCCTGTGCTGTAATCCTCTGCGTCCAAATCTCCACTCTGAGACATGGTATTTTTTTGCACTGCCCCACCCTATCTTAATCCCCCTGGTCCCATTTTAGACTTCAAAAGTCACAACTGCTCTCAGAGAAACCACAAGCTGCAGGACTGCCGAATCCAGTGCAAGGGGGGACTGCACCACGTGTGGCGGGAGGGCTGCCTCCACCACTTGGGGGTCCCTGAGAGAGCAGCCAGGAAAGGAGGCGAGAAGAGCGCAGCACAGGCCTAAAATCAGTGCAGTCATTGATGGGACACTCTGCTCAGCCTAACCACAGCCTTAGGAGTGCAGGGGAAACTGAGGTGTCAACTCTGAAGCTGAAGCAGAAACAAAACAGCTGGCGAAAGCTGGCATCATGGCAAGGCCAGAGGCTGGCAGGGCAGGCAGTGCCCAGTGCTCCCAGGAGAGGGAGCCAGTACAGCAAATGCCATCCTTCCCGTGGGGCTCTCCAGACAAGAGTGGGGCTCTCCAGACAAGGCTCCACCCCACCAGGACGCTGCCTCCAGGAGCTCTACAGCTCTTCTCATCTTTCTATGATGGGGAGTTACATTTCTCCAAAGCCCTGACAGTGCTGGGAGCAGAGCAGGAGTGACAAGGGGCTGGGGGATGGTAACATGGTGGCTACAATCCCTTCCATTGGGAATTAGATACCGAGACAACGGCGTCTGGAAGGACTCAGGATGACCTGGGAGGCTGTCTATCATCTCTCTTGTGACTTTCCTTCCTAACTCCCTATACCCCACCCATTATGGACGCTGGCTTTCTCCAAATAAACCCTTACCCTCCCATCTGTGAGCCACCCCACTGGACAGTTCCTTCCAAATGTCCTCCTCTCCCTGCCCTGGTGTGTGCAACCTGCTTCTTAAAGCCTTTCAGTGCCCCCATCAGGAAGGAGCCGCCGTGTTCCTGGAGAATGCTAGAGCTCTGGAGTCCTCAGCCTCATGCTAACCACGTGCTTCCTATCTGCCAGGCAGCTCTTCTGAGCGCTTCACTGCTTTCATGCATGAGGTGCTCCACAACCCACGAAGCACATCACTGCCATGCTCATTTTGCAGATACGCAAACTGAGACAAAGAAAATAAGCAACTCATTCAATGTCACAAAGCTCTTAAGAAGTGGAACCGGGACCTGGACTCAGGCAGTTTGGCTCCAGAGTCCGTTGTCTTAACCACATAAAAAGCTCATCTCTTCCCGGAGCTACAGAGACAGGAAGAGACTTCTGGCAAGTCTACACATTTAAAGACAGCGACTCTTCTGCTTATGAAAGAAATAAAAACTCTCTTCATTTCTGGGGCACATGGAAGGCAGCTATGGTGGCCGCTGACTGAGGATGCCTGCTGGGCACAGTCTGCCCTCTACTTCCCCTTTCACCTCCAAAGAGCAAGTGACAGGTGCCAGCCGGCCCGGCAGGCAAACACTAGAGGGCACTGTGCCCACTCTGGGAAAACACCAGATGTGTGAACAAAACTAAGCCTTGGAATAAAACTCAATCCCTACTGTTACGAGGTGTCCTGCTTGTAGTTTTTTTTTTTTTTTAATATGATTATTTTTATTGTTTGTTTATTTATTTATTTATTTGAGACAGAGTCTTACTCTGTCACCCAGGCTGGAGTGCAGTGGCGCAATCTCAGCTCGCTGCAGGTTCAAGCAATTCTCCTCCTCCGCCTCCAAGGTTCAAGCAGTTCTCCTGCCTCAGCCTCCCGAGTAGCTGGGATTACAGCCTGCTTGTAGTTTTTAAAAGAATTGTTACTAGGAGGGGATCTGGGGTCGGGGTGGGTGAAGAGATTTCAACTGTCCTCATGGGCTTTGAAATTCTAAACCACCTCAGAGTTGATGAGCTATTTATTGTCTAACATTTCCTACAGAGTTGTAGCTATCAGAGGTTTCTGAACAGAAAAAGGACAAGATCCCAAAACGCTAACAGTGTCTCTAAGCCAGGAGGGGTTGTGGCTGGTTTAAGATGAACCCACATTACTTTGCACACATGTGACACGACTGTGGGCTTCCCAGTGGAACCCAGGACCAAAATCCTCTGTGCCTCCTCTGGAAACAGGAGCAGCAAACACAGCTGCCCTCCGAGGAGAGGGATTCTGGCACATGCTAAGCGCCCATTCTCCTGCAGGGGGAAGCAGGCAGACAGACTGCAGGGAAGGTGGTACCAAGTGCCACAAAGAAAAACCGGGCCACGTGGGGGCTAGCAGGGGGAGAGCACAGTGAGGAAATTTAAATGGGTGGTAAGGAAAGGCCCCTTCAAGGTGATGCTGAACCAGAGATTGGGGTGAGATGGGGAGCGAGCTTACCAAGCAGGGAGGAGTAGCCGTCAAGGCGTTGGGCGGGGTGATGGGCACCGGCCGGCAGGGCTTCAAGAAGGCAGAAGGCATGGAGCCTGCTTATTCAGGCCTTAGAGAACCACAGGGAGGGCTTGAGATTCTATCCTGAGCAAGATGGAAGACCCTGAAGGCTTCGGCTCAGAGCCCTGCCTGAAGGTGATATCAAAAAGATTACCTGATTTTGGGGCAGGGAATGTGCTGAGAGAGGGGAACACAGAAACCAGTTAGCCCGGCGGTTCTCACCTAGGGGTAATTTTGCTCCTCACAGGATATTTGGCAATGCCTGGAGACACTTTTGGTAGTCACAAAGGGTGATGGTGGGGTAGTATCTAGTGGGCAGAGGCCAGGAATGCTGAGCATCTTACAAAGCACAGGACATCCCTCAGCGAAGAACGGCGTGGCCAAAGCACCCGCAGTGCCACAGCTGAGAAGCCCTGTAGGTTCTCTGGAGGTGCAGGTGCTGAGACCTGAACAATGGCGGAGAAGGTGTGTCTGTGGACCAGCCTCTAGGTGCATCAAGTAGGAAAGCAATCAAATGGCAAGTGAGGAGTAAGGGACAATGCCAGAGGAGAAGGCAATGTGGCAGGAGGCTGGGCACTTCCCATTTGAGCCCCCCCAAAGCTCTGCTGAGGGTCACTCAGAGCAGGCATTCAGGAGCCAGGGAAGCTTACTGGCGGCCTATCCTGCCAGGAGCACTCTCCTTCATGGCTGCCTGACTCCCAAGGCATATGCTGCTTCTCTGAGCTACAATCTGAAGGCCGACCCCCGACAACACAGCAAAAGCAACTAGCTTGGCCTGCAGCTCCTGGTCCAGACCCTCATTCATAACATTGACCTTGACTAACCAGGTGGAATCCAAATTCACTGTATAAAGTATTCCAGGAATAGAAAACACAAACTGAGGCTGATCAACATGTTGAAAATACAAGGAAGCTAAATAAAGAAGCTACTTTTTGTGGGGGGGGGGGGAGCGTGGGAAGGATGGGTCTCACTCTGTAGCCCAGGCTGGAGTGCAATCATGACTCACTGCACCCTCCATCTCCCAGGCGCAGGTAATTCTTCCACCTATCTCCTGAGTAGCTGGGACTACAGGTATGCACCACTATGCTTGGCTAATTTTTGTATTTTTTGTACAGACAGGGTTTTGCCATGTTGCCCAGGCTGGCCTCAAATTCCTGAGCTCAAGCAATCTTCCTGCCGCGGCCTGCCACCAAAGTATTGGGATTACAGGCGTGAGACACAATACCCAGCAAAGAAGCTACTTTCAAGTGATTTTGAATGTCATGTCCCTGTAGGAGTGGGTGACTCCTAAAGGCTGGTCTGCTCCCTGGAGGCCAAGCCCTTGTCCCAAGGGAAAAGGTAGCTTTGTGGCTGGCCACTAGCACCAGCATCTGAACACTAAAGGGGCTCCCAGTTCAAAAGGAGGAGCTGGAGGAAGTCCAAAGGGAGGGGCCTCCCTGGAGCCTCAAGGCTGGAAGCCACCAGCTATGCCACAGTCATCTCCAGGTGTCAGACACCAGGGAAGGCCAAACGGGAGGAGACATGTGTGTTCTTTTTTAATCCCAGAGGAAAAAACAACCCCATCTCTTCTGGAGGGTAGTGATGTAATCAATACCAGATCTTTTTTTTTCTTTTTTGAGACAAGGTCTCACTCTGTCACCCATGCTGGAGGGCAGTGGCAAGATCAGGGCTCACTGCAGCCTCAACCATGCGGGCTCAAGTAATCCTCCTGCCTCAGCCTCTTGAGTAGCTGGAACTACAGGCGCACGCCACCACCTGGCTAATTTTTTTTGTTTTTGTAGAGATGGTGTTTCACCATGTTGCCCAGGCTGTTCTTGAACTCCTGAGCTCAAGGGATCCTCCTGCTTCAACCTCCCGAAGTGCTGGGATTACAGGCGCAAGCCACCATGCCTGGCCCCAATACTAGGTTTTCAGCTTACAGCTCGGAGTCGTCTCATCAAACAGAAAAGGTCCAGCATCACGCCAAGTGCCCACTGAGGGTTCACAGACAGCCTGGGACCTCAAGTACAAGCAGATGGCCAGCCCCACACTATGTCCCTGGTGAGTGTGTAGAGAACAGGAAAGCTTGCAGTGGCTCCTGACTTGGCTTTGTGTTCAAAGAGTGAGGCTTTCCCTTCGTAGGACTGAGCCAGGCCCTAGACCTCTGAAGGTCCAGCAGCCACACATAGGACTGAAGCTGTTGACCTAGACCAGGACTCAAAGACCAAGTTCCTAAAAGGAAGATGAGGTTAGACCAGCATTGGAAATTTCTAAATTCCAACTTGCTACTTCCCAAAGAGTAAAAACAATCTGAGAAACACCACTCCTACACCCTCTCCCTGACCCTCCACGTCTTATAGTCTGAGCTGGGTCTGAGTCCTAGGCATATGGAAAAGGGCGAAATAAGATAGTGGTCAATTATGGGTGTGGGAGAGACAGAGCTTCCAATTGTGCTGGGGACCTCAGGGCTCCTAAGCAGCATCTCTCCCTCCCCTCCTGTCCCAGCTGAGGGCCCTCTGGCTCTTCGGTTGTCCCTGAGCTTGAAGGGTCTAGCTCCACGCTGCGGTGCGCCCACTCAATGCCAGCACAGGTGTGGCACCACTATAGTCCAAGACAGGAGTCATGTGTGTTAGTACACATATAGATACTTTTTTGACTAAGAAACCCAACTCAGTTTTGGGGGTTGAAAACAGGAAACCTTGTTGAATCCTAGGATCCCACTTTTTTAGTGCTTCCTACAGATTCAAGGCTAAACAAGAATACAAACATGAAATAAAGTACACACATTGTCTTTGAAGATTTTGCAAGAATCTGACATAGAGATGGGGTGGAAGAGGTAAGGGCCAGTGACATTCACCCCCACCCCACAATATTAATGCAGCTTGATGGCCCAAGAAGCTACTTACACCCGACTGGAAAGTTTATCCCAGTGTGGGTTTCTGAAAAAGCTGTGGAAATCTTAGATTGGTATATTCCCTAGAGCAGCACTTTTTTTCAAACCATGTGTTGTGACCCATTAGTGGGTTATGAAACAAATTTAGTGGGTCATGATCATCATTGAAAAAAAAAAATCTGAGTGCGTTATATACATGTGGAAAGAATAAGTACTATAAGGTTAGAGTAAAAGTAATTGTGGCTAAACTCTTTTGAAAAAACCCTTTCAGTTGCATATATAACGTGTATATGTCCTGGGTCACGATGTAAAATGTGTATTTTACTGTGGGTGACTGCTGAGAAGCTGGAGAATCTCACTCTACTGAATTCTCTGCCCAGTGCCTGCACTGACTCTTCATCCTTTCCAGCCAGGCTTCAGGCCAGTTATGTCAGAGGGAGGACATCCCTCTCATCAGAAACTGGTCTTGGAACCAAAAAACACGCAAGCAAACACAAAACCCAGGACCTCCAAAGTCACACTCAGGCATTTTTAGGGTGAGGAACTTTAACTTTCTGACCTGACTTAAAATGTTACCAAATTGGCCTGAACAGTAAAACTAGGAGGGGGCAGAAAGTGGGGCCTCCTGTTGGTGCTGGCCTCTTCCAGCTTCTTCCTAAGCCTGAGTTTCCACTTTGGACTGGATTTGAGGATATGACTGGTCAGTAATTCCGGCTGGTGCAAGTGTAAAGACTTTCTCAGAGCAGTTGACCATAATGTGGCTGAGCCCTGATAACCCAGTAATCAGCTCGCTGCCCACCTGAGGACAGAAGGTTTTAGCAGCAAAGCACAAACGGCCAGGGGCCTCACATGCCTGGGGGAGGGGAGGGAGGACCTCCAGAAATGGCTGAAAGTAAGCGAAATGTTGGTGCCCCTAGCTGGAAAATTCTGTCAATCATGTGCTATGGAAGCCATTCAACAGAGAAGCTGTGCTAAGACTGAGGTCAATCGATTCAATAGTTTCTGAGTGTTTTCTATAGAGCCAGGACAAGACAAGAGTATAAATATATAATTAAGAATTGGCATTAGCTTTCTAGAACTTACATTGAGATGAGGAAGATAACATGAAATTACACCTGAAAACAGTTATACACAAGCAAATACAGCTCTGAGCTGAGTCCTGTTTCTGGATGGCAGAAGGGAAAGGCAGGAGGATCCAGGCTGCAGGGGAACTACACACCAGTGACAGCCCACCCCCCACACCCACACCCTCTCTGATCTCACAGTGCAGACTCTCAGGCAGGGCAATGCAGTGCTGCTGCATCACCCCCTGGAAACTTGGCTGCAGCTTGTCAGCTTGCTGGAATGGCCTGGAGACACAGCCTGCCCGGAGGCACAGAGAAGAGGACTGAGTCCAACTGCCTACTAAGTGAGGGGGAAGGACTGCGGAGCTCAGCTTGGCAGGGGGCCAGTGGGAGGCCTGGGCAGCAGGGCTGGTCTCTGCAGATGCTGCAGTGTTTGATATGCAATATGTGCACTTGGCGGCAGGAGCTGGGAGTCGAGAAAGAGCCCAGCCCTGCACCCCTCATCTTGGCTCTGGGTTTGTCAACCTGGCTTAAAAAAGACAAGAACAGCCCAGGGATCCTGCATTTGAAGGGAGGGGACAAATGGGCATCTTTAGGAGAAGGCAGCCTCCCTCCTCAAAGGTATAAGTAAAAGGCAGAAAAGTGATCAGCAGATTTCAAGTTCTGTTCTCGTCAGGCCTGACTGGGCTATCACTGCCTAACCAGTAGGCCTGGACTGCTCCATTTCAGATGCGACAGGCTACAGTCCTGTGGCTGCCGGGCATCCCTGAGAGCAAGAAGGGAGCCGACCAGCCAGCCAGGCACAGAGCAAGTTTACAGCCTCAACACCCCTCAGTGTCTGATGCCATGTTAGTTCACAGAATGAGGACCTAGGCTGCGAATCACACAAACTGATCCTAATGGAGCTTGCCAGGAAAGAACACCATGTGTATTGCCTCTTCCAACCCTTATGACCCCCACAAAGGAGGCATCACTCTTGTTCTCATTCCACAGAGACTGGGTGGCTTGGAGAGGTAAGTGACCTGCCTAAGGTCAACCAAGTGCCAGGACTCCAGAGCCTTTGTTCTCCTCACCTGTCCTTCCCCCATTTGACCTGTATGGCCCCCGAGCATGGCCCTCGGTACCCCTGGAGCAATTAGAACCATGTTGCCATTCAAGTGTGGCCCTGGGCCTGGTGCAGTGGCTCACACCTGTAATCCCACCGCTTTGAGAAGCCAAGACAGGCAGACCACTTGAGGTCAAGAGTTCGAGACCAGCCTGGCCAAAATGGTGAAACCCTATCTCTCCTAAAAATACAAAAATTAGCTGGCCATGGTGGTGTGCAACTGTAATCTCAGCTACTTGAGAGGCTGAGGCAGGAGAATCACTTGAGCCCAGCAGGTGGAGGTTGCAGTGAGCCGAGATCACACCACTGCACTCCAGCCTGGGCAACAGAGGAAGACTCTGCACCAAAAAAAAAAAAAAAAACAAAACAAAACAAAACAAAACAAAACTGTGGCCCTGGACTAGCAGCCCAGTGTCTTCCCTGAGCTTGCTGGAAATGCAGACTCTCAGGCCCCATCCCAGATCTGCTGCCTGGGAATCATTTGAAAAAGTTCCCCCAAATGAATCTGATGCACCCCCTCCTCCCCCAGAGAAGTAGCTAAAGGGACTGTATCCCTCTGAGCTGCTTCTGGGAAAATTCTAGTTTTGGGGGAAACACTGGTGTTCTCTGTAGCTATGTTCCCCAGAACAGGAGCCCTGGAGGGGCCATGTCCAAGTCTAGGGCCTGGTCTCAGCCACGACAGATCCCACATGGAAGACACACAACCTTCCTGAGCCCACACCAACTTCCACGTGCTTCTCAAACACCTGCAGTTACTATTTCAAGGCAGATAAAATGAATATGATCCCAGGCTGCTGGCATCACTGGGACACCAGCTGGCCTGGAGAGTAGGAGTTGTCCAAAATGTCACTTCTTAGTTGGATCATTAGGTCCTAAGACCCTCAACTGCTCACCTCTCCACCTCCACTTCTCCCAAGGCACAAGAGCAACAAGCAGCTCATCTCAGGACAGTGAGCCAGGACTCAAATACTAACTAAAACAGCACCATCATGGAGACTGGGAGGAGTTTCTGCCCAATTCTGCAGGTGCAGTGAGACAAAGCTGCAGCTGGTCGCATGGAGGCTGCACGCTGCAGGGGACAGAGATGTGGAGTATGGGCTTTGGGGCACAGGGACCAGGTCCTGCAGGGGCCACAGAGTTGCACTCCCTGGCTGTGTGTGCTGGAGTAATGTCACCTCTCTGGGCACCAGATGCCTCATCAGGGGGTTGAACAACACTGAACTGAGTGAGCTCCAGGCCCTTTCAGCTACAGCTCCAGGGCTTGTCCCCTAAACACCTCCTGGGGCCCCAATTTCCACCTGCCTGGCACCTCTCCCTGCCTCAGGGGCAGGCTTCTGCTCTTCACATGTGGGCATCCCCCCACTGATTGTCAGAGCAGGCCAGGTGAAAGGCAAAGACATCCCTGGGAGCATGGCCCAAGGAGGCCCCCAGGGCTGGGGCATCAGAGCAGGTCCCTAGATAATAACCTCTTCCCTGAAGACAATAACATTTACAATGAACAGAACACAATGCAAAAATTAACATATAGACGCATCAGGATTTAGATGGAGAGCTATTTGAAGAGAACCAACAGGAAATCTTACAATAGTAACTTCCTTGTTGACATGGTCAAAATTCTCTACTCCCGCCTTTTTATGAGTGTGGATGCACTCACCCCCAGTGATAAAAGGACATGGAGGGAGGCCAAATGACAGCGCATGGGAGGCTGAACTGAGCTGGGTCTTTAGAGGCCATCACTAAAACCACCTGGCAGAGAGCACGAAGGGCCTTTGACTGCAGGAGGAAAGAATGCTGAGCAGATAAACGGGCAGGAAACGGCTATCGCAGGCCCAGGTGAGACAGGAAGGAAGGAAGAGAAGCGGGTGTTTGACCCTTCATGGATACATCAGACGTCTGGGTGAAGAGATGAATGCCTCGCTGCACCTGCAGAATTGGGCAGAAACTCCTCCCAGTCTCCATGATGGTGCTGTTTCAGTTAGTATTTGAGTCCTGGCTCACTGTCCTGAGATGAGCTGCTTGTTGCTGTTGTGCCTTGGGAGAAGTGGAGGTGGAGAAGTGCACAGATGAGGTTCAACGCTCTTCACCACCTCAGGAGAAAGGCGCAAGGGAGATCACAAAGCTGGGATGCGTGGAGTGGGCCTATACCCAGTGCCACCAGGGGGGACTGAGACAGCTGCCCACACTGCCCTGGGGCATCCTGAAGAAGGGACACTAGAGAACAGACACCAGCATGTGAGACCTGGAACCCTGGCCTTCTGATAATTTTTTTCTATACAATTATGCATAAAACCTCCCTCTTCTAGGAGCCCACAGCCTCCGGGAAGGCTCTCCAGGCCTCATGCAGAAAGGCCTGAAGGAGGTACACAGTTCCTGAGAACAACAGACCAAACTGTACTTGGACTATAGGACACCCTCTTCCAGGAGCCATGCCTTACAACCAGCAACTGCGAGGCGACATTTGGCTGTCTACACACTGTGCTGGTCTCTAAAGGGCAAATGGTGGAAGCCAACAGTTGGAGGAAGTCTACATCTTCAATTCAGCAGTGCTGAAAGCAAAAGACTGTAAGGCAGTGAAGAATGGAGCAGTCTCCACAGGTCCCTTGGAAGGAGGAACAGGTTTTAAGGTAGTTGTTCATCAGCTTGAAAAACACGGATTCTCGATTTTTCAACCCAAACCCATTGAATGAATCTCTGGGTGAAGAGATTAATGTTCCCTAGGTGAATCTAATAAAACAGTTCAACTTCTGACTGGCACAGTGACTCACGCTGTAATACCAGTACTTTGAGAGGCTGAGCTTTGAGAATCGCATAAGCCCAGGAGTTCAAGAACCAGCCTAGGCAATACAGTGAGACCCTATCTCTACAGATTTTTTTTTTTATTAGGCCCAGTGGCTCATGCTCATGGTCCCAGCTACTCAGGGGACTCAGGTGAGAGGATCACTTTAGCTCAGGAGCCAAAGCTGCAGTGAGTCATGATCACATCAGTGCACTCTGGCTTGGGTGACAGAGTGAGACCCCATCTCAAAAAAAAAAAAAATTCCCTTTCTTCTGAAACAAAATACACTCTGACTACTTAGGAATATTTGGTTTTAATTAAAAAAAATTTTTAAGTTTATTGCTGATATGGAGTGTAATGAAGAAAAAAATAGAAAAAAACATTTCAAGTGAAATCTAGGGATCAAGGCGTAAAAGCAAGGTGGCTCAAAATAACTAACAAAGCGAAAAAACCAAAAACAAACAAAAAACCTAATAAAGCGAGAGTTGACTGATGGCCACCCCTCATCACTCCCTGACACACCCTCCCTGTGGTTCAGCCCTTGGGAAAGACAGTCCTCAAACTGATATGGCCCCAACCCTCACCCACCTCTGCTCAGGTGGTTCAGATCCCAGGCTGGACTGGTTTCCATGCTGACATGAACAAGGCCCTGGGCCAGCTGCTGTCACAGTGTGAACAAGCAGATCCTGCCAGCATGGAAACCTGGGGGACATGGTTTTTCCACCTTAAAGACTTCCAGGTAGGAAGGCCATGCTGTGGCCCCGAGAACCAGATGCTCAGGGCTGGTGACTGGACAGGAACAAGCTGGTGTTAAAGTGTGGCTCTGCCCACACGTGAACCTTTGTCAAAGTCTGAGAAAGAAGCTTGCTGGCTGGCAGAAGGATGCATCCCTGCTTGGCCCCATTCCTTGGCCATGGCCCTGGGGACCCTGGTGCTCCCCCGCCCCTCTTTATCACCTCCCCTTAACTGCGAACGCACAGAAGCATGACATAACCTTGGGGCTGCAGAAAGCTGCTGCCTCACTCCTGCCGCAGCTCATGACCCGGAGCCTCACCCCTACCCAGCGCTGCAGTGGCTCCCTTCGTGCCACACTCCCAAATGCTGAGCCTTGGCTGCTAATCAATAGCCACACTCTGCAAATGCACCGTACCTTTCTAGGCAGACTGATGCTGAAAGGAGCCACTCAGCGCTGCTATTTTTAAAAATGCAAATATGGTAGGAAACGGCAGTAAAAATAACACGAGAACCCTGATCCAAGGCCAATCACTTCTCCAGGGGCCAGGCTCCCACTCAAGTTGGAGCAGGGGTCTGTGGAGGAGCAGGGGGGCCGATCTTCCCACAGCGGTCCTGGTTTCCTGCATCATTTTGTTTTCCTAATACCAGTAATTTCAGATCAATCCCAGTGGCCAGAAATGTTACAGACTCACCTGTACCTTTACCCAAACACACCGCAGAGCAACCCCACATGCAGGCCAGGAGAATCCACACCAGAGGCACTGGCAGGTTCCATGACCCACCCGGGGAATGACATGTCAAAACAATGCTGGTTCTCCACTCCCTGCAACTCTGTAACTACATCTTTCCAAGACAAACTAGGCTAGGGGGCTGCAGACATTTCTTTTTCACAGAGAAGCAGGAGCTTGATAAAGGCAGGGGAAGCCAACGAGGAAGAGACACCAGATCCCTGAGATCAAGTGCAAGCTAGGGTCTTGCACCATTAGGTGTTGGTCTCGGAGCATTCAAAATTGGCCTGCCACACACTGTTGAAGTAGATGGCCACAGAAAGCCCCAGGCAGGCTGACCCCACTGGGTCAGCAGGGACGGCCTTGTCACTCACCCTCCTGGACTCCCAAATGCCACCTTGACAGTAAGAGTCCTCCCTTTCTTCAGCACCCAACATCCCTGCAATTAGGTAGGACAGGATCAGGTAGCCTGCCTTCTAAGCCAAGATTTCCAACAAAATTAAATATAAACACATAGCAGCACGTATCTGGGCTGAGTTCCTAGTAAAAGGCATGGATGGGAAAGTGAACAGGACTCACCAGCACCCATTTGATAAGTGGGTGCAGTCCATCAGTACCGCAGACTTCGCTTCAACAGGCCCTTGCTCCTCTGACAGGAAATGGGAAACTCACATCTACAGCTCCCTATAGCTGAGCCCAACTGTAGGGAAATACTGCAGAAAGAAGTGACAGCCTGCTGTCAGCACTCATGGCTAACACCACATGCTCGCCATTCTTCCAGATACTGAAACACTGGAGTTACCCACATTAAAGCCACCAGAACATAGAACATGATTTGAGTGACTATTTTCTATTTTCCCAACAATGGAGTAATTAGCACCATCTGAGATCCATTACAACTGGTAACTGATCCATTGGGACCCCTGGTTGAGAAGGGCTGGTGGACTTCTCTCATGGAGTAAATGCCATGTGCTTCCCATTTCTCCCATCCTGGCTGGCTCTATTTCCCTCAGTCCCTAGGTCCCAGGAGGAAGTCAACAAGTCACTGGGCCAGAGTCTGGAAAAGACCAGAAGACGCCACCAGATTACATCTGAGGATCCATCCTCTCCAACGATCTGCATCCAACATGCTCAAGGCCACAAATCCCAGGTGGAGGAAAATGGGAAGATGGAGCTGTCTCAAGGGCTCTGCTTTGTCCTTCCTTTAAGGGACAACCAAGCCACAGGAGGACAGGCAGGCCTGCTGCAATGTTTTTGAGACCTCTATGTGTGATAAGCCATGGGACGTGTGCTAAGTAAGCCCAAAATGCTAGTTTTCATGGCCTCTCCGGCCTCTCCTCAGTGGCTCCTATTTCGGTCACTCCATTCATCCACAGCCTGAGTGGTCCTGAAAGGGCAGATGATGTGCAGAAGCACGACCTAAATGAACAACACGGGGAGAGGGCGTGGGCAAAGGGCAGCTCACCTTAACCTGGCTTTTCCCAGGCTCAGCTCAAGTCCCATCTCTCCTCCAGCAAGGGCTTGACAGGGACATGACCTGCCCTGGGCCCCCGGTGGCCTCTTCCTCCCATTCATCATACACTGTAGACAATCTGTTCAGTCATTCACTCACTCATTCAGCAAACTGAATAACCACTGGGTGGGCAGACGCTGTGCCAGACGCCAATGAAACATCAGGAACATGAGACTGTCCTGCAGGGCTCGGAGCAGGACCAGGGTTTGATCCCCAATAACGCCGAGACACGCCAGGCTGGAGGAAGTGTGGGCTGCCATGGGGAACAGCCATGGCTTGCAAATTCCCCCAGACAGCTGCACCCAAGTTTCTGCTCAGATGTCACCTCCTCAGAAGGGCTTGTCTGGCTACCTTGTCTGAAATTGCTCCTCCTCATTCTCTATCCACCTGCTTTATTTTTCTTCACAGCACTTACTGTTCCCACACCTGCAGTCCTTGCATACAGCTATCACTGTCTGTGTGCCCCAAGGGGGTTAGAATGTGAACCCCACAAGGGCAGGCACTGCTCACCACTGCACCCCAGCAAGTGCCTGGAACACAAAAGGGTGCCCCTGAGGAGTCACCAGAAACAGCTGAAGGAAAGGCCATGGGAATTGGGAACAAGTGTCAAGAAAGGAGTGGCCGGCAATGCCTGATGGTGCTGAGAGATCCAGTGCCATGGGGAACAGTGTCCCTGTTGACCTGGGCTCAGTGGTCCCCCACGGGTGGCATGGGCAGAAGCCCCACTGGCAGGGCCTGGAGAACATCCAGCAATCCAGGAAATAGGAATCACAGGGTGGACCTCATTCAGGAACTATGGCTGAAGAGCAGGAAAAGGAGGAAGAGGTAGGTGAGGGGGGTAGATGTAAGCTGAGGAAGGGTCTCTTTCAAGACATTAAAAATAGGGTCACGCTGGGCACAGTGGGGGTATGCACGTGCAGTCCCAGCTACTTGAGAGGCCGAGGTGGGAGGATCGCTTAAACCTGGGAATTCAAGGGTGCAGTTAGCCCTGATTGTGCCAATGTACTTCTGCCTGGGTGACAGAGTAACACCCTGTCTCTAAAAAATAAATAAAATAAATAAGCAAAAATAAAAATAGGGTCAGGCAGGAAGCTGCCAAGGGAGTCCGAAGATTCAGGCTGGAGACATAACTGACAGAGGCGGCCTACGGTCCAGTGTCTGCAAAGGAACCAGAGCCCAGGAGAGGAGACTCCTCCCTCCACACCAGGAGGCTCTCAGCTACTGCCAGCAGGTTGGGTTTTCTTTCTTTTTCGAGACAGAATTTCACTCTTGTTGCCCAGGCTGGAGTGCAATGGCACAATCAGGGCTCACTGCAGCCCTGAATTCCCAGGCTTAAGCGAGGAGGTAGTTCACTGCAACCTCCACCTCCTGGGTGCAAGCAATTCTGCCTCAGTCTCCTGAGTAGCTGGGATTACAGGCATGCACCACCACGCCCAGCTAATTTTTATATTTTTAGTAGAGATGGGGTTTCATGTTGGCCAGGCTGGTCTCGAACTCTTGACCTCAGGTGATCCACCTGCCTTAGCCTCCCAAAGTGCTGGGATTATAGGCGTGAGCCACCATGCCTGGCCTGCAGGTTGGGTTTTCTAAATGGCAGCTGGAAATCCCTCAGTTGGTAAACCCAGAGGACAATGCACAACCACCATCACCTTGATGGCAGGCAGCACCTCTGCTGCTGCTTCCACCTGTGCCTCAGGCTCCTGGCACAAGACCTCCTGCTGGCAGCCACTTTTTCATGCATGACTACCCTCTCCCCTAGACTACAGGCTCTCAGGGACAGGGTCATGTCACACCTCTTAGTCTCTGGTGGCTGACAGAGTGCACGCGCATGGGAGGCTCAAAAGTATTTACACACCACCTTAGGTCAATATCCTGGCCCAAGAGCTCAGCTCCCAAACCCCACCAATGGCAGTCTGTTGGTCTGATGTGACAGTTCTGATAGGTGTCCATAGTACAGGCATTGCATAGGGTGATGTGCTCAGGGCCTCAAGCCTGTGCCCTTGCCAGGATCTTGGAGGGGTGGGAGTGAGATCAATCAGGAGGCAGAGGTTGGGGAAGTACCCACCCTTCCCTGCTTGTGGCCACCCTGACACACTGTCTTCATTCCTAGCTCGAAGACTGGACCTACAGTCTCGGTGGTGGCTTTTATGAAACGACTTTTTTTTGGAAGGGGTGAAAAGTGGGAAGAGTTAAAAGGAAAAGGAACCATGCAGGGAATTACGTGTGTGTGTGTGTGTGTGTGTGTGTGTGTGTGTGTGTGTGTAAATCCACCAAATGGACCAGGACTTTTCGGATCCTCAGAGAATTACATAAAAAATAAGGCACTGCCAATAGCTTTAAAACATAAAACAAACTTAGCACCCTTATAAAACTCACGAAAGTTCATGGCTCTCTGTTGATTTAAATCTGAGAACTGAATTCCAGGAATCTAAGTAGAACTACAGTTGAAGAGACATTCATTCATTCACTCATTCATTCATGAGACACAGACGTGCTCTGTTGCACAGGCTCCAGCCTGAAGTGGCACGATCTCAGCTCACTGCAATCACCCGAGTTCAAGGGATTCTCCTGCCTCAGCCTCCCAGACAGCTGGGATTACAGGTGTGTGCCACCATGCCAGGCTAATTTTTTGTATTTTTAGTAGAGATGGTGTTTCACTATGTTGGCCAGGCTGGTCTCAAACTCCTGACCTCATGTGATCCACCCACCTTGGCCTCCCAAAGTACAGGCATGAGCCACTGTGCCCAGCCCACTAATATTTTTAATATTCATTACATTCTGAAATGGTATCCTGGATATATACTGGGTTAAATAAAACATTAAAATTAATTTCTGGCTGAGTGAGGTGGCTCATGTCTGTAATTCCTGCACTTTGGGAGGCTGAGGTGGGAGGATTGCTTGAGGTCAGGAGTTCGAGACCAGCCTGGCCAACATAGTGAGACCCTATCTCTACATTTAAAAAAATGGCAGCAGGATCCCTTAAGCCAGCAGTTTGAGGTTACAATGAGCTATAATAGAACCACTGCACTCCAGCCCGGACAACAGAGCAAGACCTCATCCACCCCCAACCACCAAAATTAATTTCACCTGTTTCTTTCAAAGTTTTAAAAATGTGACCACTTCTCAAGGTCCTTTTGCCAAAAAAAAAAAAAAAAAGTAAAAGAAAAAAATGTGGTCACTAAAAAATTTTCAACCATCTACTTGGCTCATACTGTATTTTTCAAAATAATACTTTAGCTTCATTGTATCAAAGTAACACATACCTAAGTTAAAAAAAATCAGAGTACCGAAACCCCTCTGAAGCCCTTTGCGTGTACTCCATCCTTTCAACAGTTTCACCGCATTAATTGGAAAATGTAAATGTGTTATGATGGGGGAAACGGAGCTCACAGCTGAACCAAGTGGTACTCTGTGAATACCGTGCCCTCACACAACTATGCACATCTTGATACTTCTGTCAAATACCTATCCATTACTTTTCTAAACATCTTCAAATCACCTACAAATTATTGCAAATTATCGATCAGGCGTCTTTTGGCTTTGTTTCTTTTTCTTGTCGATCTCTCTTCCTTCTGCAGAATTCCATCCTGTCTCTCTCAGACTTTTCCTCTGCTGCTCACCTGTGTCAGATCCCGTTTCCTGGATCCTGGGAAAATTCCCTAATTTTGGTGAAGAATCATTCCTTCTGTTCCCTCCCTGCAAGAGGTTCATGGGAGGCACTTTTTTCCCAGCCCTTGCATGCCTAAAAGGAACCTTTTTTTTTTTTCTTTTTAAGACAGGGTCTCACTGTCACCCAGGCTGGAGTGCAAGTAATGTGATCCTGGCTCACTGCAGCCTCAATCTCCTGGGGCTCAAGTGCTCCTCTCACCTCAGCCTCCCGAGTAGCTGGGTCTACAGACACGCAGCAACACAATGCTCGGCTAATTTTTGTATTTTTTTGTAGAGACATCTTGTAGGGTTTTGCCATCTTTCCCAGGCTGCTCTCGAACTCTTGGGCTCAAGCAATCCTCCTGCCTTGGCTTTCCAAAGTGCTGGGATTACAGGCGTGAACCACCGTGTCCAGCCAAAAGAACTTTCTTCTACTCTACTTGACTGGTAATTGGGCTGGATAAGGAATTCTCTCAGAATGTTGTAGGATTTGCTCTGCTGTCTTCCTGCCTGAGAACCTGTCTTAACTGGCACATGTAATCTGTTTATGTTCGCTGTGATCCATGTGAATTTATTTCTATTACCTTTAGGGCTTTCTGGCTACCATACTTTTTCTTTGCTCTCTTTCTTCTAGACAAATGACCTAGTTTTAAAATTCCATATTTTTCTCCTCTGTGAGTTTGAAAGCTTTAAACCCTATTTCTATTCTTTTAGTGGTTACCCTTAAAATTAGAACATGTCTACTTGACTCAGAAAGTTTGAAGTCAATCAATATCCCTCCTACACTTCCCAAACGGTTCAAAGATCTTAGAGTGTGTTCATTCAAATTACTCCCTCATTGATTTCCACTTTTTGTTGGGATTTTCTTTTTTTGTTTGTTTTTTGTTTTTTGAGACAGAGTCTTGCTCTGTCACCAGCTGGAATGCAGTGGCACGATCTCGGCTCACTCCCGGGTTCAAGAAATTCTCCTGCCTCAGCCTCCCAAGTAGCTGGGACTACAGGCGCACACCACCACACCCAGCTAATTTTTGTTATTTTTTAGCAGAGACGGGGTTTCACCATGTTGGCCAGGATGGTCTCCATCTCTTGACCTCATGATCCACCTGCCTCGGCCGGGATTTTGGTTTTTAATCCTCTCCAAATTAATGACGATCACTTTCATAAGTGAATGCTTATTCAGATGTACCTGCACTTCCCAATGCCTCTGCATAGCATTCCTATCCACATCTCTCCTTTCTCCTTATTTCCTTCTTCCTGAAATACAGCAAAGGTCTCTTAATAGTTTTTTTTCTGTGAAAATGTCCTTATTTCTTCTCATTATTTTATTGAATGGTAATTTAAGCTGGCTGCTGAAAACTAAGCCAACAACTGATTTTCCTCAGCACACTGATGATTTTATTTCCTTGAGGTCTATAGTGTTGCCACTTAGCAATATGCTGAGTTGCACTGTTGACTGGGGGGTAGGGGGTGGAGGGGGTAATCTGCCTTCCCTCTCAAGCTTCCTTTAGGTTGCTATTTTCCCGCTGGGCCCTCTCATACCACCCTCCATGTTCACAACATCTCTTCTTCACAAGCATCTGTTTTATCTCTGTGTAGAATTCTAACTTCTTCAGATCTATTTTCCGGTTCCCATAATTCTCTCTAGAGAATTTATGCTATTTGCTGTTTAACATTTCCATTGGGTTTTTAACTCAATGATTAGAGATTTCATTCTAGAGGTTTTATTTGGTTCTTTAAAAAATAATCCTTTTAAAACGTAGTCTTATTTTTTCCTTTGACATCTATTCCTTCTTTTAGCCCTTCAATCACTTTTTAGACATATCTATATTAATCTCTTCTATTATCTGAATTCTCATGTTGAGAATCTTCCTGTTGGTTGTGATTGCTGACTCATGTTCTAATTTCTACATGTTTGGTAATTTCCTAGAACAAGCTCAACATCTGCGGGCATCTTAGGATTCCAAGTGGCCTGTACTGTGCAAGGGTCACTCTAGAAAAGTTCTGCCTTTGCTTCTGCAAGCAAGAAGCTTCAAGGGCATCACTGGTCTGCTGTCTGGTGCCAGCTTGGGGATTCCTGCAACATGTGGGTGTTATAAACACAGACTTTGAACCTGCAAGTTTCCACTGCTCACAGAAGACCTCCTCCAACACCAACCAGAATGTGGGGCAATGATAAGCTCCCCTGACATTTCTCTGGTCCCATGGGGAAAATTTTCTTGCATCCCTTTTACCTGGGAATGGCTCTTTGAGGGGATTTCTGTTTTAATTCCAAGCTTTACATGCTCATGCAAATCCAAACCGCTATCAGTGTTAGGGTGGATTTCAGGGTCCAATGAACCCGCCCCTGCCCCTCCCCTGAGCTGCCTACCCTGCTCTGACTTGAAGTTCCTGCTTTGATTTTGTTCTCTGTTTTTCTTTCTTATAAGCTCAGTACAGATTTAAGGTCTTTTGCTATAGTTTATACAGCATTTTAAGTGATTGTAATGGGAGCGGTTCTACTTGAGAGCTCTAGCTACCATGTCACTGAAACAGGAAATCCACTCCAGTCTTCTGGCTTCCAATGAGGTTGAAAAATCCAATCCATCTTTGTTCCCAATCTTTTGTATGTGACCTGTTTTTGCTCTTTGGAAGCTTTATCCCCAGTGCTCTGGAATCACACAATGTGCCACAGGACACTTTCCATTTACTATTTTGGAAACTTATGGCTGTCCATTCTGAAACAATTCTTGTTTCTTTGACACATTATTGTCCTTAATTTTCCCTTTGTCTGTTTATAGACTTCCTGGATATCAGACGTTTTTATTCTGTTTCCTGGGAGCCTTCGTCAACTCTCCAAAGAAAATAATAATGGTTTTAATTTCCAAGAACTCTTTCTTGTTCTGATTTTTATAGTAACTTTTTATTTCACGCATAAAATACTGGCTCTTACTTCTAAGTATATTCACCATGTGCTTTAAGGCTTTCTCCTGCCTGAATCAACTGATTCCTTGGAGATACATTTTTCTCTTTGCTTTTTCTGGCCTCTACCCTTCATGTTGGAACTTTCTGAATATATCCAGTGATTTCTGGCATTCATTCCTATTTAAAAGTAAGGCAATAAGATATCTTTGTGGTGGTGGAGGAGTTCTGTATCTTGATTGCTGTTACATGTAGTCACATGAATCAACATGTGTGATAAAGCACGGCTATGGCATATATTGTATACCCTGTCAATTCCCTGGTTTTGATATTGTCTATGATTATATAAGATACGACCATCAAGGAAAACTTCATGAAGGGTGGAGGGGACCTCTCCACTATTTTTTTTTGAGATGGAGTCTTGCTCTGTAGCCCAGGCTGGAGTGCAATGACATATTCTCGGCTTACTGCAACCTCTGCTTCCTGGGTTCAAGCAATTCTCCTGCCTCAGCCTCCCAAGTAGCTGGGGTTACAGATGCATACTACCATGTCCGGCTAATTTTTGTATTTTTAGTAGAGACAGGGTTTCACTAGGCTGGCCAGCCTGGTCTAGAACTCCTGACCTTGTGATCCACCCTCCTTGGCCTTCCAAAGTGCTGGAATTACAGGCATGAGCCACTGTGTCTGGTCAGTCCTCTACTATTTTTGCAACTTCCTATGAATCTACAATTATTTCAAAATAAAAAATTAGGCTGGGCATGGTGGCTCATGCCTGTAATCCCAGCACTTTGGGAGGCTGAGGTGGGCGGATCACTTGAGCTCAGGAGTTCAAAACCCGCCTAGGCAACATGGCAAAACCCCATCTCAACAAAACATGCAAAAATTAGCTGGGTGTGGTGGCACATGGCTATAATCCCAGCTACTTGGGAGGCTGAGGTGGGAGGATTGCTTCAGGGATGTTGCAGTGAGCCAAGATTATGCCACTGCACTCCAGCCTGGGAGGCAGAGTGAGACTGTTTCAAAAAAAAAAAAAAAAAGTTAAAAGAGTTGAGGCAATAAGAAGATGATGGAAATCTTGTGAACATGAGCAAGGCTCTGGACAGGTAAGGACAATTAGAAGGAGTAGAAAGCTGGCCACTGCTGTGAAGAACCACGACATGCTGGCAATGGCAGGTCTTGTCTCTGACATGCTCATTTTTTCCAGACTGGAATCCAATGCCGTGCCTTATGCCTGGCCTCAGCACTCCAGGGGCAGGCAGGAGCATGGCTGAGATTTTCTCTTGAGTGTGCAGACGTTCATGAATCCCTCATTCAGTCCAGCAATACCCTGCCCCTTGCTCTGCCCAAGGCACCTCAATATGGAGCATAAGCCTCTGCTTTCTCATTTATCAGCAAAGGGGATGAGTATTTTCTGGTTTGCAGAATTAAAAGAGGTGGCTTGGGAAGTTTAATTCCTCTCTATACAGACTCTCAACTAACCCTAATCCCTCTGTTTCAGGCCCAAACCTTATTCCCACCTTGAGTGCCAGCAGGTGCTCCAATTCCTGATGTTTTGTAAAATGCTTTTCCTTGGTGTCTCCACAGGTACCAACATTTCAGCCTCCTCTGCCCTGCTCAGCCTTCTGTTCACCTTCTACCTTCTAGAAATTTGAGATCTTTTGTCTGTTACTGTTTTATCTCCCATTCTGTGTCCCTGTGGGTTTATACATTTAAAAACAATTCTTTTGCTGTCATTTTAGCAGGGTTTCTGGGGGAAGTAGATTTAAATGAGTATGTTCAATCGACAACATTTACCTAAAGTATGCTAACAGGAGATTTTTTTTTCAATTTGAGAGCAGGTACTATTTATTAACTGACCAGATTAGAAAAATAATCATGGTAGACACCTCAGTTCATTCTTCTAAGAAGCCTGTGGATCTGGTCCTCCCTGTTGCCAGCAGCTCTACCTTCCATAAAATAGGTGGTCTTTTTCTTCATTACACCTTGTGGAGGGGATAACTTCAAGGGCCACAGGAAGTTGTTTGCTTCTTTGACGTTTTCCAACAGTATGGAGCTCATGAATCAGATCCTCCCTGCAGATGATGCCATATTTTCCAAGAGACTGAGCAATCAAAGTGTTATCTGTCAAAGCAATTCGCTTCTTACTGATTTTGCCATAGCCATGCTTGTAGATTAGTTCATTTACTGATTTCGGATTTGGGTTCCCCCTTGTAATCCTCAGCATGTTAACTGAAGGCTTGCTAGCTTCACAAAGGTTCCATTAAAGATCTGACAAAGGCAAAGAAGCTGCAACACCTTTCAGCCCTTTGGGCTTATACCACTGATACCTCTGACCCTGATGACAAATGCCAATTAGGGTTCTGCAAGCACATAGAAGTTGCCAGCTTTTCTTGCCATCCTAGCCTTTCAAATTTCAGTTCTGTACATCTGCCTAGATTCCTTGTGATAGTGCTTTGCTTTTTCATACATAAGTTTCCTCCTTGCCTTTTGAAGCATCTTTTGGGCAAACTTCTTTCTCAGGCATTTGATCTTTAGCTCTGAAATTCCTTCGCTTTTCTTAAGGGTTTATGGCACAACAGGAACCTTCTTCTTCTTTTGACAACCTCCATGGTTTTAGCCAGAAAGAGGCAACCAGAGGTTTTTCATCTTTATTTTTGCAAAGTCCTTACAACTATATCTGAAGATGAAGAACAAAAACCAGGAAATCACAAATTCAAAAATTAGCTATCCTTAGTTCAGACATTCACCGACTCACCAATTCATTTTGATGGACTCTCCTTGTGTTGCTATTCTGAGATGTGAAATGGTGGGTAGGGAAAAGAAAGAATAACTGTTAGGACCAGGCACTGTGGCTCACACCTGTAATCCCCAGACTTGGGAAGCCTAGGTGGGAGGACTGCTTGAAACCAGGAGTTTGAGACCAGCCTGGGCAACAAGGCCAAGACCCAATCTCTATTAAAAAGTAAAATTAAGAATAAGAAATTTTAAAAAGAATAGCTCCATTTGAAACTCCCCCAGACACCTGAAAGAGTCACCCATCTGTTCCTTTTTGTTTGAAATGTTAAAGAAATTGTAAATCCCATGGATTGCTGTGAAGCAACGACGACAGTCAGAACTGATCCAGGCTCAGGGTGGAAGACACTGTCAGTGTCATGCAGCAGGCTGGGTAAATCAACACTTTACACACAAAATTAAATTAGAGTCTTAAAAGGCTAAACTAAAAACAATCACTGAGAAAGTCACCAAACATAAATAGCAGCACATGTGCCCCTCAGCAGACAGCCACACAGCATGGAGAATCTGTGAGGCAGCAGCAGCCAAGAGCCTTTGGAAACTCTGGGTCCCCTATTGCCAGGCACACCCACCAGACACTCTCACACACATTGTAGCACAACCATGTCTTAGACCTGTCAAACTGCTACAGAAGGGACTCAGTTACCAAAGTACGTTCCTGTCAATCTTCAAATATTTCATCATCCCACTGCATAAGAAGTATTATAATTGCACTATGAGAGACTCAAAAGAAATAGATCATATGGTCTCCGCCTTGGAAAGATTTATATCACACCTGGCATGCCACAGTTCATGTGACTGGTAAATATTTGAAAGTTTGCCCACTGTCTAAGAAAACCTATTTAGCAATCCCTTTCTCATCCTAGGGTGCTTGTGGAGTCCCAGATTTAAAACAATTACAACTCTGTTCCTGGAAAGACTTAGGATTTAAAGCCCTTTCAGTTTCTAAGGGTCTTAAATCCTCTACAGCATACTTAAATAGGAAAGGGGGTTAAATCCCAACATAATGCAAGATGCCTAGCACAGATCCCAATGCCACTGACAGGCACCTGCCCCAAGAGGTGGCCCACCTGCCAGACTCCATGGGAGAGAGGGAAGATCCAAATGCAGGGTGTAATAAGCAGACCAACAGAAAACTCAGTTCAAAAACAAGCACAAGACTTATTTGAATAAACATTTATCCAAAGAAGATACGGACACTAAGTACACGAAAAGATGCTCAACCTCACTCATTGCTAGGAACGCATGCCAAACCACAATGCAATACCCATGCATGCCCACCAGGATGGCTATAAACAAAGTGACAATCACAAGCGTTGGTGAGGATGTGGAGAAACTGGAGCCCACCGACATTGCTGGTGGGTATGTAAAATGGTGCAGTCACTTTAGAAAGCAGTTTAGCAGTTGCTCAAAATGCTAAACACAGATTTACCACATGACCCAGCAACTCCTCTCCTGGATATACTACCCAAGAGAATTGAAAATATATGTTCATACAAAAATGTGGATTTGAATGCTCACAGCAGCATTATTCAGAATAGCCAAAAAGTGAATACAACCCAACAACAAATGTCCATCAACTAATGAACGAATACACAAAACGTGATTTACCCATATGATAGAATATACTTCAACAGTAAAAATGAATGAAATACTGACACATGCTACAACATGGATTAACCTTGAAAATATCATGTTAATTAAAAGAAATCAGTCACGAAGGCCACATCTAGTATGCTTCCATTTATATGAAATGTCCAAAATAGGCAAACCCACAGACACAGAACATGGCTTCCAGGAGCTGGGAGGGGGTGCAGGAGAATATGGTCTGACTACTAATAGGTATGGGGTTTCTTTTAGGGTGATGAAAATGTTCTAAAATTAGATAGTGGTGATGATTGCACAACTGTTTGAATATACTAAAAAACACTTGAACTGCACACTTTAAAAGGGTGAGTTTTTTTTTTTTTTTTGAGATGGAGTTTCGCTCTTGTTACCCAGGCTGGAGTGCAATGGCTCGATCTTGGCTCACCGCAACCTTCGCCTCCTGGGTTCAAGCAATTCTCCTGCCTCAGCCTTCCGAGTAGCTGGGACTACAGGCGTGTGCCACGATGCCCGGCTAATTTTTGTATTTTTAGTAGAGACGGGGTTTCACCATGTTGACCAGGATGGTCTCGATCTCTTGACCTTGTGATCCACCCGCCTCGGCCTCCCAAAGTGCTGGGATTATAGGCGTGAGCCACCGTGCCCAGCCTAAAGGTGAATTTTATGGTATGTGAATTGTCTCAATAAACCTGTTATCATTATTATATATATATATTTTTTGAGACAGAGTCTCATTCTATCTCCCAGGCTGGAGCACAGTGGTGCAATCTCGGCTCACTGCAACCTCCGCCTCCTGGGTCAAGTGATTCTCCTGATTCAGCCTCCCACGTAGCTGGGATTACAGGCACACACCACCATGCCAGGCTAATTTTTTTGGGTATTTTTTTTTAGTAGAGATGGGGTTTCACCATGCTGGCCAGGCTGGTCTTGAACTCCTAACCTCGTGATCCGCTGGTCTTGGCCTCCCAAAGTGCTGGGATTACAGGTGTGAGCTAATGCGCCCGGCCTATTTTTTTTTTTTTTTTTTTTTTTTTTAAAGAGATGAGGGTCTCTAGGCTGGGTGTGTGGCTCAAACCTGTAATCCCAGCACTTTGGGAGACGGAGGTGGGCGGATCATGAGGTCAAGAGATCGAGACCATCCTGGCCAACATGGCGAAACCTTGTCTCTACTAAAAATACAAAAATTAGCTGGGCATGGTGGCGCTTGCCTGTAGTCCCAGCTACTCGGGAGGCTGACGCAGAAGAAACGCTTGAACCTGGGAGGTGGAGGTTGCAGTGAGCCGAGATCACGCCACTTCACTCCAGCCTGACAACAAAGCGAGACTCCATCTCAAAAAAAAAAAAAGAGATGGCGGTGTCAACTGCTTGAACTTGGGAGGTGGAAGTTGCAGTGAGCTAAGATCTTGCCACTGCATTTCAGTCTGGTGACAGAGCAAGAATTGTTCTCAAAAAAAAAAAAAAAAAAAAGGGCCAGGTGCAGTGGCTCTCACCTGTAATCCCAGCACTTTGGGACGCCAAGGCAGGCAGATCACTGAGGTCAGGAGTTCAAGACCAGCCTGGCCAACATGGCGAAATCCCGTCTCTACTAAAAATACAAAAATTAGCTGGGCATGGTAGCACACACCTATAATCCTAGATACTAGGGAGGCTGAGGCAGGAGAATTGCTTGAACCCAGGAGGCAGAGGTTGCAGTGAGCCAAAATCACACCACTGTACTCCAGCCTGGGTAACAGAGTGAGGCTTCATTTCAAAAAAAAGAGAGAGATGGGGTCTAAGCCAGCGCAGTGGCTCATGCCAGTAATCCCAGTACTTTGGGAGGCCAAAGTGGGAGGATCTCTTGAGGACAGGAGTTTGAGACCAGCCTGGGCAACAGAGTGAAATGTTGACTCTATGAAAAACTTAAAAACAAATGAAAATTAGCCAGGCGTGGCAGTGCGTGCCTATAGGCCTAGCCACAGTGCTTCCTGCAAATCCTCTATGTTAGCAATTCTATTTTTCAAGTCAAATACCAGAACTGGTCTCAAATGACACTCACCAGAAAACTAAAACCAGCCCTCCTAACATCTTCTACTCTTAGAAATTAGATGAGTATCCTCCTATGGACTTTTCTTTCCTAAGAAAGAAGTCTATTTTCTTTGTTTGTGGCTTCCATCGACTTTACGTAACCATTTAGCCTCTATGGGCCCGACTATAAAATAAGGGGGTGCAGCCAAATCACCCCTAGGATCCCTTCCAGTCCTACCACTATAGATCTACATATACATGGAAACCCAGCACACATTCCTATCTCAGAAGCTTGGATGAAGACCCCACCTGCACTGAGCACACGGTGGCTGAACACTTCTTCCTATTCTGATGTTCCCAGCGTAGAAGAGGAAAGTGTGAGGGGGAAGGGTCTATGGGAGAGATGGAGAGGAAGGAAACCTTGATGTGTAGGAAACGCTGTCCTACCCTGGAAATCACAGGGCACATTTGTCTTCCTGGAAACTGTAAAGGACACAGTCAATAGTCTTACCATGAACTGTATCACCTGAGACATGTCTTACAGGAATCACACGAAAGAAACAGGGATTCCAAGCATGAATTAGGGTAACTCCTTGCCCTGGTGAAAGGAAACAGAACTCACCTTGTATGGCCATGGTTTGCTTTGGGATGTGGAGGGTCTTTAGAGTCTTGCCTTGGCCTCTGCAAGGAGCTCAGGGGTGGTCCACGCTGCTAACACAAACTAAGCAATTCCGACAGGACAAAGGTCAGGAGTAAGTCGCAAGGCACCTGGGACATTCTGGAAATGCTTTTTCACTTAAGCTTTTTTTAAAAAAAAATCCTTGTCTCTGCCCTCACAAGTCTTTTGAGTCAAATACCTCTGTTATAGTCATTCACCCCCATCGGTGGTACCCTCTGGTTACTGAGAAAATGCTGCCCTAATAGAGGGGCTTGGGCACGCCCATCCAGGGATCACGGATTCCTACACTATCCCCCAAACAGCAAAGCTGGGCTCTTTCTGCGGTGGCACACTAGACTGGATCTAGCCCAACAGCCTGACACAAAGGACAACACTAAGGAGAGGAAAGGGGAGGTGACACACCCGGCACGGCGCCGAGAGATGAGACGCACCAAGCCAGCTGTGAGCCACCATGAAGCAAACAGAGAAAGGTCAGGATCCAGATCCAGGTTTGTCTGAATCCAAAGCTGTGACCTGCCAAATACAGAGCAGTTGTATTTGAAAGCTACTATTTATGTAAAAAACTAAAATACAAAAAAGGTATACGCACATACATAGAATACGTCTGGTCACAGTGGCTGTCCCTGGAGAGCGGAAATGGTAGGAGGGAGACAAACATTTCCTACATTATTTGTTTAAACCTTTTGAATGTTGTGATATTTGAATATAATAACTGCTTTAACATAGACACACACACACACACGAAGATTAAGATTTAATTTTAAAGTCGGCCTTATGAGGCAGACAAGCTAATTTGCAATATTCCCCGCATGTTTGCTGCATGGGCTTCCAAACAATAGGGAAACAGAGGCAGAGCTAAACTAACTATTCCCCCCAGTAGTGACCACTGGTCAGGTGCTGTGCTGGGCCTTCTCAAAGGTGATTTCATGCAATCCCCAGCAACCCTACAAGATTCTGTCTTTTCTAGTCATGGACACTGAGCTATCACAGGTCTACATGCCCACTCTGAGCCCTGTGTCTAAAGCTTCCTCTGGCTCACTTAACGCCTCTCAGTCCAGCCCTATGCTTTGGGGCCACATTCCCTCAGCTGAAGGTACAACAGACCAGCCTGTCCTGCAAAGCTCAGGGACACCCTGGCACAGAGGGGACAGAAAACAGTTAGCAAAAGGCCCAGTCAGCTCGCCAGAGTTCCAGCCCTCTAGATGCTGCTGACTAGCTGGGGATCCTGCAGATGTCACATCAAATTCTCATCATCGTTAGGTTGGGTGCGGTGGCTCACGCCTGTAATCCTAGCACTTTGGGAGGCAGAGGCGGGCAGACTGCCTGAGCTCAGGAGTTCGAGACCAGCCTGGACAACACGGTAAAACCCCGTCTCTACTAAAATACAAAAGATTAGCTGGGTGTGGTGGCATGCACCTGTAGTCCCAGCTACTTGGGAGGCTGAGGTAGGAGAATTGCTTGAACCCAGAAGGTGGAGTTACAGTAGGCTGAGATAGTGCCACTGCACTCCAGCCTGGGCAACAGAGCGAGACTCCGTCACCAAAAAAAAAAAAAAAAAAAAAAATTCTCAACACCATTCAGGGAAAATGGTCATTCTGAGATACAAGTATAAACTGATGTCAGTTTTCTGGGTGACAGGTAAAACAAATTAAAAGCAGAAGGCCTGGAAAAGAGACCCTCAAGCCTAAGCAAGAGCAAAGTGGCAAAGGAGTTCTTGTTCTTGTTTTATTTTTTAAATACAATCCAGAAACAGGGCTGGGCACGATGGCTCATGCCTATAATCCCAGCACTTTGGGAGGCCAAGGCAGGCGGATCACTTGAGGTCAGAAGTTTGAGATCAGCCTGGAGAAACCTCATCTCAACTAAAAATACAAAAATTAGCCTGGTGTGGTGGCGTGCACCTGTAATCCCAGCTACTCAGGAGGCCGAGGAAGGAGAGTCATTTGAACCCAAGAGGTGGAGGTTGCAGTGAGCTGAGATTGTGCCACTGCATTCCAGCCTGGGTGACAGAGCAAGACTTTGTCTCAAAAAATAAATAAATAAATAATAAATGCAATCCAGAAACCAGTCCTTCGGTTTAAGCCTGTGAGAATCAGGGTAATATCAAGGAGAGGGAAGATGTCAAGCAGCTACAGACAAGGTTCCTGGGATACCCTCAATGGTCATCGAGGGAGGCCACATGCACTGCAACCAATCTGACAGGTTTTCAACGTAGACGTGATCTGTTTTGGGAAAGATGCCTTCTAGAACACCAAACAACAAAAAGAGGCCAGGTGCAGTGGCTCACACCTGTAACTCTAGCACTCTGGGAGGCCAAGGTGAGTGAACTGCCTGTGCTCAGGCGTTTGAGACCAGCCTGGGTAACATGGTGAGACCCCATCTCTACTAAAAATACAAAAAAACAGCCAGGTGTGGTGGTGTATGCCTGTAATCCCAGCTGCTCGGGAGACTGAGGCATGAGAATCACTTGAACCCAGGAGGCAGAGTTGCAGAGATTGCACCACGGCACTCTAGCCTGGGCGACACGGTGAGACTTGTCTCCAAAAAAAACCAAAACCAAACAAACAAAAAAACAAGACTATGTCTGGTTTTGAAGCTTCCACTGTTCAGTAGAAATACACAGGGGTAACAAAAACTTAAAACCCTCTTGGATAGTGGCAAGCAGTCTTTTGATATCTGACCCATTTTTAAGATTATTAAAGTGGGGAAAGAGGAAGGTTAGAGTTAATACAGTATGTACTTTGTAAACAGAATTTTCTTTCCCCCTGAGACAGAGTCTCACTCTGTTGCCCAGGGTGGAGTGTAGTGGTGCCATCTCAGCTCACTACAACCTCTGCCTCCTGGGTTCCAGCAATCCTCATGCCCCAGCCTCCCAAGTAGCTGAAATTACAGGCCCACGCTACCATGCTTGGCTAATTTTTGCATTTTTATTAGAGATGGGGTTTCACCATGTTACCCAGGTTGGTCTCAAACTCCTGGCCTCAAATGATTCACCCACCTCACCCTCCCCTAGGATTTCAGGCATGAACCACTGTGCCCGGCCTATAAACAGAAATATTTATACACTTATAAAAGACTAGAACAGCCATCCACTGAAATAATATAAGTTATCCCTGAGTGGTGGAATAATGGGTGACTTTTTTACCCACCTTTCCTATGTTCTTGAACTTTCATATTAAGTATACAAATAACTTAATAGACCAATCAGGAATAAAGCTATAAATTTAAGACAAACAAGAGAATGAATCCAGCAATTTTTCTTTGGTGCTGGATTGTCAGAGACTGAAGAAAAGAGCATTAAACCTGAGACTTTCCCTCCTTGCCGGACCCTGAATCCCTGAGAGCCTGGCTGATGCCTCCAGGCCCCTGCCCTGCCCTGCATGCTCTTCCTCACCTGCTGCTGCTCTGGTGTCCAGCCACCACCTCTCTACCTAAAAGTGCTATCCAAGGTTCCTCAGAACTCCCAAACTGCCTCTCTTTACAAAGCATCTTGCTTGACCCCTTACCCCTAACATTAACAGCCACTGGCCAGCACTCTCCTTATGAACAAAATTCAAAAAGGTAACTCCTCTTAGAACAGAGTATAAAATGGGGATTATGGAAAGATAAACAAGGAGCATTTATTTCCACACTTAAAAGGCAATTATGCTAGGCCAGGCGCAGTGGTTCATGCCTATTATTACAGCACTTTGGGAGGTCAAGGTGGGCAGATCACTTGAAGTCAGGAGTTGAGACTAACCTGGCCAACATGGTGAAACTCTGTTTCTACTAAAAATGAAAAAAAAAAAAATTAGCTGGCATGGTGATGAGCACCCCGTAATCCTAGCTACTAATGAGGCTGAGGCAGGAGGATCGCTTGAACCTGGGAGGCGGAGGTTGCAGTGAGCTGAGATCCCGCCACTGTACTCCAGCCTGGGCTACAGAGTGTGACTCCATTTTTTTTTAAAGCCAATTATGCTAAATGCAATGCAGTATCCTGGTTTGGATCCTGGAAGAGAAATAGGACACCAGTGGAAAACTAATCCAACTAAAAGTGTACAGTTTAGATAATAGTATGTGGCTGATGTTAATATCCTTTTTGTGAGATGCGGTCTCACCACATTGCCCAGGCTGGCCTCGAACTCGTGGAGTCAAGTGATCCTCCCTCCTGCCTCAACCTCCTGAGTAGCTGGGATTACAGGCACAAAATTTACCATTTTAACAATGTTTAAATAAACAGTTCAGTGGCATTAAGTACCACTGTGCCTGCCTCAACGTTAATTTTTTACTTTTGACAAATAGATATGTAAGATGTGAACATTAGGGAAAGCTAGGTGAGGGGATACGAGGACTTTCTGTGTGATCTTTGAAACGGTTCTATAAATCTAAAAAAATGTTTGTTTAGAAACTGTAATTATGAGGGCATGAAATAGGACAGCAGTAAGAAATAAAGGAAGATGGGGGACAGGCTAAATCCACACTTCAAAGGGAGGTGTCTCTGGTTGCCTGGATGCTTCCAGGCATCTCATTCGCAATGTGTTCAAAACGGAATCTCCCTCCACATCCCTCTGTCCACACTGCTATTACTGGCAGGACCAGCCACCTGGCCATGCTCATGAGAAGCTTGAGTATCTGCCATGCTTCCCCTTCTTACTGCCTTTTTGTAGGGGACCACATGTTTATATCTACTGCTTTTAGAAAAGGTTTTTCTACAAGCTATAAAACTTAATGGTTTGAGGATATTGTTTAATGGAGACAGTGTTTCAGTGGGGGATGATGAAAAGTTCTGGGGGTGGATGGTAGGGATGGTTGCACAACAACGTGAATGTACTTAATGCCACTGAATTTAAAATGGCTAAAATGGTAAATTCTGTTATGCATATTTTACTACAATTAAAAAAAAAAAACTTAAAGGCTCCTGGGTCTCTCTTCTGATCACCTGAAAGGCCTGGCACATTATTGTCCCCATTCCTGCTCTGTCTCCCACCTCCACCCGGGCTCAGTTATACATGCCAGGCTGTGGAATGCATGCTTTACCTGTTATTCCTCAAAAGTCCTTCACACCTTTGCACCCCATCTGAGAAACCTCCTCCAACCACCTCACCTTCCCCTCTGCCTCACAACTCTAATGAAAGCTTTATTACTGTTCTCTTAGATTCGACAGATTTCAGATTTTACTGGGGGGGTTAGGTACTAAGTCAAATTGAATACCATTAAAATTATCCTTGAAAAATCCCTTAAATCAGTCAGTAAGTCCAACATATCCAGTGTTTCCTCTTGCACTGGAACAGATTGCTGCTTCTTCCACTGAATACGGAATGAAGTTTGTTCTCACTTAGGGGTCATTTTGGGTGAGAAGTCAGCACCCCCAGCACTCCACGCCATGCATGCATAGGCAATGCCATGCACACGGAGGGCACAGAGGCCATGACTCACCTGCCCCATAAAATCCTCCTAACTGGCCTCCAGGCTTCCTAGCTCCCCACACTCCACCTTGGAAACTGCCACCAAATCACCCACTGCAAACTCTGACTTGAGTCCTCTCGTAAAATACAAATCCCAACTCCTGAGTCTGTCATCCAAAGACCTGCACACATGCAGCAAGCACGACACCAGTGGCCTTTCCCAGGGGCAGGTGACGGCATGGGGTGGTGGGCACTGCCCGGCTTTAGCCCAAGCCTTTCTGCTCACTGCTGTAACCTCTCCTCACCTGAAGTAATAATGCCTACTTCATGAGGTCCTCCAGTGACTGTGCCTAGATTGTGGCAGGTGTCAACAAACCTTCACTGTTATCACTTTTTTAAAAATTAATTAATTTTTTTTAGAGACAGGGTTTCACTATGTTGCCCAGGCTGGAGTGCAATGGCTATTCACAGGCGCAATCCCACTACTGATCAGCACGGGAGTTTTGACCTGCTCCATTTCCGACCTAGGCCGGTTCACCCCCTCCTTAGGCAACCTGGTGATCCCCCCGCTCCCAGAAGGTCACCATATTGATGCTGAACTTAGTGTGGACACTGATGGGCATAGTACACTACAGCCCAGAACTCCTGGGCTCAAGTGATCCTCCCACCTCAGCCTCCCAACCAGCTGGGACTACAGGCCTGGCCACTGTTATTATTATTTACAGTTACGTCCAGCCTCACCTGCCAGCACTCTCTCACCTTTCTTCTTCCACCCCACCTCTAGCTCAACGATCCTCAAAATACGGCCCAGGGATCCCTGAAACCCTAGGAGGTCCAAAGTCAAAATGTTTCTATAACAAGACTAAGACATTATTTATCTTTTGTGTTTTTCATCCTCTCAAAAGTCTGCAATGGAATTTTCCAGAGGCTACATGATGTGTGATGCCATCACTGCTCTGATGGCTAACAGAATGTATGCCCGGGTATTCTTGGGTTTTTAAGTTTGTTTTCTTATATGGTAAATGTTACTAGAAACAACCCATGTAAGTAAAAGCTCACAAAGCCAAAAAAACTATTGGGGTCCTCAATACTTTTAAGTTAAAGGAGTTCGGCCAGGCACAGTGGCTCAGGCCTGTAATCCCAGCACTTTGGGAGGCCAAGGCAGGCGGATCACAAGGTTAGGGGTTTGAGACCAGCCTGGCCAACATGGTGGAACCCCGTCTCTACTCAAAATACAAAAATTAGCCAGGCATGGTGGCAAGTGCCTGTAATCCCAGCTACTCGGGAGACTGAGGCAGGAGAATTGCTTGAACCTGGGAGGTGGAGGTTGCAGTGAGCTGAGATCATGCCACTACACTCCAGCCTGAGCAACAGAGTGAGACCCTGTCTCAAAAAAAAAAAAAAAAAAAAAAAAAGTTAAAGGAGTTCTGAGGCCTAAGTCTGAAACCACTGAAGTGAACTTCCTGCCTCTCTTGCCTTTGTGCACACTGGACTTCCCACCCAGGATACCCTGCCCTCCATCGCTGCTATTCCAAGCTCTTATTTTTCAAGGGTTAACTCAAAAGCCACCCCCATGACAGCATCTCCTAATGTTCCCCACCACATCCCTCAGCATCTTAACTGTGTCCTGCACATGGAACTAGGTCTTGCTCCCTTATGTGCACCATTCACTCACTGATTCCACTTATTCGCATGTGTGGAATCTGCCATTTCCCAAGTGCTCACTAAACAAATCTCACCGAGCACCTACTTTGGGCCAGTCACTGAGGATACAGCAGTGACCGAGATGCTTCCGTGCTTCTCTTGCCTTCTGGCTGGGGACAGTAAACAAGACATGAATTAGTATAATCTCAGGTAATGCTAGGTGCTATGAGGGAAAAAAGCTGAGTAGGGGATCAGAGCGATGGTTCCCTCTCCTATCTAAGTTTCTAAAGCAGTGCTACCCAATCCAGTAGCAACGATGGTAAAAAAGCACAGTCTCTTTTTTAGTACTCCTTATATGAATTATATGTTGATACAGTATTTGAAAACATTAAGTAAAATCTATTAAAATTAATTTCATCTGTTTTTTTTTTTAAATTTTGAGACAGTGTCTTGCTCTGTTGCCTAGGCTGGAGTGGCATGATCATGGCAGTTGAGTGGCACGATCATGGCTCACTGCAGCTTCGACCTCCAGGACTCAAGCAATCCTCTCAACCTTAGCCTCCCGAGTAGTTCGGACTACAGGTGTGAGCTACCACACCAAGATAATTTTCATACTTTTTGAAGAGATGGCGTTTCATCATGTTGCCCAGGCTGGTCTCAAACTCCTGGCCTCAACTGATCTGCCTGGCTTGGCCTCCAAAGTGTTGGCATTATAGGTGTGAGCCACCATGCCTGGCCTCTGTTTACTTTTTTCAGCTGTGACTCACATTATATCTCTATTTTTCAGGATCCTTCGAGAGCAGAGGTGGGAAAACTATAGCCTACAGGTCATGTCCAGCCTACTGCCTGTTTTTTTTTAAATAAAATGTTATTGGAACACGGCCACACCCATTCATTTGCTTACTGCTTCTGAATGCTTTTGTGCTACAACGGCAAAGCTGAGTTGCTGTGAAGACAGTATAGCCTGCAACACTAGGACATTTACCATATGGCCCTTTACAGAAATTTCTGGCCCCTGATCTAGAGGGTAGGGCCTGTGTGAGGGTGCCTCTCTCCCCCACAGCACCCAGCCCAGTATGGGGGCAGCCATACAGCCAGTGAAGAGAACTTGCACTCGGGCAGCACAAACTGGCTTAAGTTTGAATTTGGGTTGGCCTCTCACTTACTGTGTGGCCTTTGTGAGTTATAAGCTTTCTCTGGGTTTCAGTCTTTCCTTCTTTAAAATGGGGCACTGGCCACTTTAGGGGAAGTGAGATGACACAGGTGAAGTGTGAGTTAACATTGCCTGGCTCTCAGCAGGAATCCATTGACACTGGCTGGATAAAAGATAGCAATTTCATTAAAATGCTGAATAATCATTTTCCTCTTGGATTGGGTGTGTTACACACACAACAACGATTATATTTTCATCCTAAAATAAAATGAAATCCAATGAAACTTCTTAGCAACGGCAGTGCACTAACAATAAGCACCAGCAAGCAATGCGGGAGAGAGGAAGAGGCAAGCCTTTCTAACACTAAGGCACCGGCGGATGATGAGGCCGCCTCATCGCTTTCCTGCCCCCTCCTGCAGCCCACCTTTGGATAATTGCCAGTTCGTTAACACTGGCACTAGAAGAATAAGCAGAGGGGGAGATAAAAGGCCTCAAATCAAAGACAAGCCCACTGACATTAACAAGGTTTGGAAGGGCCTATATCAATGCAATTGAAACGGCAGGCCCAGCCAGCAGTGTCAATGTCACTGGGAGTTTGTTAGACATGCTTTCAGCCCAGTGGAATTAGGGCAATCTGTATCAGGAGACCCTAGGTGATGGCATGTGGCATTCACCTTGGAGAAGTGCTGGACTAGAATCCATTTATTCATGCTTTCTCCACTTCCCCTCCCGCTCCACTGATAAACACGGGTGGTTATAACTACTATCAATAGATGGTTCCTGACTCCTTCAAAGTAATAGGCCTGGCGTAGCCACTGCAACTCCAGGCCCTGCCCCCAGGGGTCTTGGTGCAGGTAGAGCGCATAGCCTAAGCTGCGTTCCTGGTTCATTTGCAGTCAGGTGGGCATTCTTTTTTCAATAGAAAGCCTCGTTCATACTTAGCCGTCCTCCTAAGGTAAGTACAGGGTGCTAATAACCATTCAGGAAACCTACATGTGTGGAATCTGCCATTTGACAAGTGCTTTTGGCAGGGTTCTTACAGGGGAAACGCAGCCAGAAACAGCTGCATTTGACCACGGGTGACGCCGGCTCTAGCTAGCTCTAGCCTAGTCCACCATGCACGCAGTCTGCCCGGGGGAGCCCCCTGACACAAGTTGCTAAAATAGTAACTACAATATGGTGTATTCTGATTAATCTGCTCTTCCTAGTATTAGGATGCCCATATGTCCCAGTCCTGGAGATAGTATTCTCAAAACAACCAAGCTTGGGCAATATATTACTGTACATGGTCAATACACCTAGTAAGGGGGCTGGGAGATGAAGTGGTCTAGCAAGGGGCCCATACAGCTCCAGCACAGACTACAAGGCATCCGGAAGAAGACTAAGAATACTATTTGTAGGCAAGTGGGAGGGAGCAAACTTTGGTCATTCATGAAGATCAAGAATCAACATGTGCACGACAGCACACAAGCTTTAGGATTTGCTGTCTTTGTTTTTCAAGGAGCTCCCCAACCAGGAGAGGGAATGCGGGTGTCCTATGGGGTAGCAGAGGAAGGGGAACAGCACAGGTGAATTGGGGGAAAAGCAGTCAGACTGGCTGGAGTCAACTGAAGAGGCAGGAGATAAAGCAGGAAGCGTAGGTGAGGGGCCTTGAATGACAACCAAGGCATGATCAGAGGCTGGGTCCTGACACAATCCAGGCGATCACTTGGGAGGGCAGCCCTTGGGAGGTCAGTTGGCGGCAGTGCCGTTCACTGGTTGAAGGAGGGGAGTAGAGGCAGGGAGACCAGCAAGAAGGCTACACTAGTGCAGGCACGAGACAAGCAGAGAGCAAACCAGGGTTGTGAAAAGGAAATGCAGGCATAGGATACAAAAGGGCTCTCAAGGAACTGAGAAGTTAGAATGAGGGCCAAAGAAAGTAAATTAAAAATGACCCCAAATGTTCTAATTTTTAGAAGAGTCAAGCTTAGGTATTTAGGGGTGAATTATCATCACGTCTGCCACTAACTTAGCAGGAGTTAGTACCAGGCATAACTCAGGAGGAAATATATTTACATAAACATACAGATAAAGCAAATATGGCAGGATGTTAACAACTGCTGACTCATAATGATTGGAAATTAGTAATTACTGGCTTGATCTTTCAACATTTTGGTAGAGTCAATATTTTTTCCTATTAAAAAGTTGAGTCCTGGGTTCAGAACCAAAAACATAAAAGTTGGGGAACATTTTTTTTTCCCCAAGATGGAGTCTTGCTCTGTCACCCGGGCTGGAGTGCAGTGGCACAATCTCAGCTGACTGAAACCTCCACCTCCCGGGTTCAAACAATTCTCTTGTCTCAGCCTCCTGTGTAGCTGGGATTACAGGCACATACCACCATGCCCGGCTAATGTTTGTATTTTTAGTAGAGATGGGGTTTCACCATGTTGGCAAGGCTAGTCTTGAACTCCTGACCTAAAATGATCCACCTACCTTGGCCTCCCAAAGTGCTGGGATTACCGGCGTGAGCCACTGCACCCAGCCAAAACATTTTTTTTTTAAGTCCACAGACTTGGGGATGGGAAGGACAGTCACAGTCACAAGATTTTACACCCACAAAGTCTACATGGCATGATGAAGCTATCAAGTAAGCAGCTGGGCATGTGATGTCAATGTGGAAGTCATCTACATACAGACACCAGATGCAGCTACAGGCAGGGAGGCCATTCAAGAAGAAAAGATAGATCTTTGGAAAAGCTGCACATCTAGGGTTAAGAAGAAGAAGACAAAAGGCAAAAAAGAGAAACATTTGGTATAGTTTGGTATAATGGAACCCCAGGGAAGCGAATACCATTAAGATGGCATGATCAGCCAGGGCAGTGGCTCATGCCTGTAATCTCAGCACTCTGGGAGGCTGAGGTGGGTGGATCATGAGGTCAGGAGTCCAAGACCAGTCTGGCCAAGATGGGGAAACCCCACCTCTACTAAAAATACAAAAATTTGCTGGGCGTGGTGGTGGGCGCCTGCCATTTCAGCTAGTTGGGAGGTGGAGGTTGCAGTGAGTCTAGATTGCGCCACTGCACTCCAGCCTGGGTGACAGAGCAAGACTCTGTATCAAAAAAAAAAAAAAGAAAAGAAAAGAAAAGAAAAAGAAAAAGATTACTAAAAGCCGGGTGTGTGTGTAGTTCCAGTTGCACTGGAGGCTGAGGTGGGAGCATTGCTTGAGCCTGGCAGGTGGAGGCTGCAGTAAGCTGTGATCACACCACTGCACTCCAGCCTGGGTGACAGGGCGTAAGGCTGACAGATCAAAAGGAGGACAAGGACTGAAAAAATGTCAGCAAATGCAGTGACCAGAAATTCACTAGTCATTTGTGACCTTCAGGGAAGCTGTCACACTCAGTGGTGTGAGAAGCCAGACAGAAAATGACTAAAGGGGTGAGCAGGTCATGAGGAAATGCAGGCAGACATCCATTTCCCCCCAGTACAGTGCTGGGATGACCCAAAAGCACACTGGAGGACCAGAGAGATGCTTTCTTCCTTGGCTTGAAGATGATGTCATCAAACTTCAGGGCCCTCAAAATCCCTTAAGTAATAAAACAGTTAGAGCACATGAATACCGGGATGCTTTCAGCATTGCGTATGTCAAGTCCTGATGCTCCCGTGCCTGGAAACGTATTTGTGCGTCTACACTTCCCACCTGCACTAGGGGTGACCACACACAGTCCGCTGGATCTGCCTATCAAGGCATCTATCTTCAACTGCCCTCATCCAGAAGAAGCTCCCCAAAAAGGACCAGAATTAAAAGGAGGAGGAAGAACATCATCAGAGCCGGAGCCGCTGAGTGTGAAAGACCAGCTCTCTTGCAGGATGCAAATGAAGGACTCTCTTTTAAGGGTGCCTGCAGGAAATCTCTCTGTCATTGCTAGCAGGGAGTTTTCATGTCATTGTTGGGTAGGATTGACTGCCTTTTCTTTTTTTTCAAGCATGACTCAGTATCTTAATTTTTTTTTTTTTTTTTACTTTAAATTATAGTCAGACTGTTTCCCAGGTATAGTTATGCTATCAATTTAAACCAAAAGTGACCTGACACGTGTCTTATTCCTTTGAGCTAGCTGCAGAACATTAAATGTTGCTGTGGTCTCTCTAAAAATGCAAACAAACTCAAAATCACCCAACCAAAGAACCAGATTAAACCCAAAAAGTACATTCATTCCAATCCTTATTGCCCACCTACTACTTCTGAGTGGTATGTCAACTGACTGCAACGTTTAAACCATAAAAATGTGCTTTTCACAATACTGCCTCAGGAGAGCACAGCCTACAAGTATCTAGGGGTGACCCGGACAAAGCTGACCCAAGGATCCAACACAGTCAGCCTGGGTCGAAGGACATTAAATCCTTAACCACACAGTATAGCTAATATGAACGAATCAAACGCAAATAATCTTGGAGTAGATAAATCCAGAGGGTCATCCAGTAACACAATTTTATTCTGAACTACAACAAATTCCAATAAGCATTTTGCTCTTCCCCTGGCTGTAACCACGCATGTCAAGTGGCTCCTGACTCCTGACAGAGTTCCCCCCGAGGCTGGCTGGAATGCCAGAAACTGAAGCAATTCCAAATGGGCACTTCTGCTCAATAAGAGCTGTAAATGTGGATGTGCAGCATTTAAACCACGACCTTCTCCAGGACTGGCACCTATCCACAGGGCAAGTGGAGCCTCAGGAAGGAGCTTCAGTTAAAAAAACTGAGATCCTATTGAGATAAGTGACAGCCTCTTGTAAACTGGAAAGCACATTATAGACGTTCCTGATTATAACTTTCCCCCTTTGGATTATCACTTTAAATCAGCAACTCCCCATTGCCATCTAGAAGCAGGCTAAGCCTTGGGTGAGGAAACTCCAAAAGCTTCCATTAGAATAGCAGTACAGATCACATCCTCCTGGGTGAAAACCCACATTACACAGAAAACTACCCTGTCTCCAACTCTGAGGGGACCGACCACCAGGGGCAGCTGACACTGATCACATGCCCAGGACTGTTGTGCTGGCAATTCATGTTACACACGACAATTGCACCCTTTTAAAAAGTGCTAGCCCCGAACAGGTTCCACTGGATTCCATGAGGCCCAATGGTGGGTAAAGCAGTAAAAAAGAGAAAAAGTTTCTCTTAGTTCAACAGGAAAAAAACAAAGAAACAAACAAAACAAACACAAAACCAAAACCAAAACCAAAACAAAAGAGAGAAACAAGACTAAAAGTGAAATAGAGACGGGAAGGTGCAAAAGACCTCTAATGTCCTAAAGCAAAAACACATGGAAACTGAAGGGAACAGAAACTGAAATTGAGGCGGAACTCAGCCTCTCTCCAAGGAATCCTCCCTGAACCTGTCTCATGACTCAGCATTCCCAGCCAGAGGATGACAACAGCAGCAGAGGGGACAGGAGGTCAAGCTGGAGCTCCTAGTGCTGACCACTTCTGAGACAACACAGAAACGCCAGTTACGCAGAGTGTCTGCATACTTGTTTTGCTCTAGGAGGTGGAGTTTGGGAATAAAACCAGTTTTGGAATGATTCAGACTACAGAGGTTGCTTCATTCAACATTGAGGGGCATTCAGAGGTTCTCTAGAAACGGAATGTGTTTTTGACAGTTATTGTGAGAATGACTGAGGGTCAGGGAATGAAAAGGTGAGAAACAGCAGAAGCACACACTGCCAGCGCAAATGCGGTATTCCTCCCATCCTGCTCCCTACCCCAGAATCTCCCTCCCTCCTGCCCACTGGTACAACTTCCACCCATCCCAACATCCTGCGCCTTCCTCCCTCCTCACTTGTAGTACCTCCTATTACACTAAGACTTTCAACTGTTTAAAGAAGAGATGATTAATGCCAACCACAGGGCTTGTGATTCATGTTGGATCAGGGCACTCGGTCACGTATAGTAATGATCTATGAATCCTGAACTTAAGCATTCTCAGGTAAGAACAAAGTACATTTAGTTCAATTTGTATTCAGGTTCCTCCACTTAGAAGTGTGACACTGGACAATTTACTTAACTTTTCTGTTCCTCAGCTTCCTCCTCTGGAATATGGGGCTAATAATAGCACCACAGGGTTGTTGTGTTAAGTAAAACAGACGAAGCCCTAAGAGTGCCTGGCGCACAGTAACAGTATACTGTATCATGATTGCTCTTATCTTAAAATACAAAAGCAATACTCTATCATCTTTGTAATTCATAATCTCATTACCTGCCTTTTGGGAATTTCAAAAGAGACTTTCCAGACTCTGGAAATATAAATACATACAAATAGATTCATTCCATCCCCCTCCTGGAGGATGGCTGAGGTTACTTTAAATGTGCATTACTGAATTTCTTATAAAGTAAAAGAGGTAGGAAGTTCATGAGTATTTCTAGAAGAGGTTTAATAAAGTCAAATCTATAATCCATCTGGTCACTCGCAGCATGATCCATTAGGAATTCCTACGCCCCTGAAACAAGCCCCCGCCCCCACAACCCGCCCTCTGCACCTTTTGCTTCCCAAGGTGCCTCTTTGGTGTAGCATCACCCTCTGTCACATGGAAATGATCTCCTGAAGGGGCAGGGCCGGCTCTCTCTGACAGACATCAGAATGCTGTCTGCTAGTAACCAAGTGGCCATCCTAGGTTCAACCCAGATACACTTCTGGTAATTCCATCTGTGCAGGCTCATTTCAGGGGTTAGGAAGACAGACCTTGTTTCATTGCAGAGGGAGAAAATGAGGCATTGATTTGGTCAAGGTCATTCGGAGTAGGTGATAGCCAGGAAGAACACCCAAGGGTTTTGGCTTCCAATCACAGCACAAAACACACGCCCCACATCTGGGGAAAATGCCCTTGAGTCAGGCGGCAGACAGACAGAAGCACGATCAAGACACTGAGGCCCAAGAGTTAAGGGAAAATCAAGGGACAAAGAATAAAATCGCAGAACAGCTGTTAAGAGTCTACATGCGCTGTGATCCTATCTGAATAAAATGCAATTTAGATTCACTGAGTCCTGCATCATGGTTAACCTTATATAACTTCTTCATATTACATCACTAAGAACAATTGCTTTTAATGGGCCGGGCACCCGGACAAGTGAGACAAACTTCACGTGCCACGATGCTGCACCTAAATAGCTTTCCCCATGGAAATGCTGGCCAGAGTAGGAGCCAAAAATAAACTGAAAAGCCAATTCCCGAGGGATCTGTCATCAGGAATGTTTCTCACACACAGCCTCATAAAAGCAGGGTGATCACAGACAGCCCTAATTTAGAGGCATTATATCTCAAACCTGGTGAAACCATGAATGTCATGGCAACTTAAAACAAAAGACAATGCAAAAGAGATGAGAAAGCACACAAAAGCTAAAGCATAAACGGTTCGCCTCCGAGACGAACGCTGAACTTGAACTGACAGACAGCAGTTCTGCTCCCTTCCTGGCAGGGGGCCGTTCTTGCCCAACCAAGACAGGTGGAGACCAGGAGGACCCACCATGTCTAGCCGGTGCTCACGAAGGTTTAAGTAGCTGCTGGCATTTGGCTTTATTACAAAATTTTACTCAAAGAATGACCAGAGATGGGGAAGGGGCAAGCCTCTTCTAAGGAGATCCAGGGCCAGATGGACAGAGTTTCAAGTGGATACACGGGCTACCTCGCTGAAGGGGTCAGAAGACAGGAGAAAGGAAGGAGCATATAAAGAAACACTGGCCACTTGCTCTTTCTGAGTTCTTAAGAAGCTTAATTTTGGTGGCTGGAAGCCTCAGGAACACAACCATAAATTCCATAGCTTCATGGAAGAACTTACTTTGTTTCTGTTGCTATTTTCATGAAGGTGGCAGGGGAAAGGACATGACTTGCTGCCCAGTCTTTTCATCTCTCTTTGCAAATCTGTTCACTAAAAACTTGATTAGGCCTTTACTCATTGCCCTCCAATTTACAGTGAAAATTACAAAAATATACCACACCTCCCTCCAACTTACAGTGAAAACTACAAAAATATGCCACACCCTATGAAACACTCCACATTAAATAGATACTATTAAAAAAAATCTGGCCAGGCGCAGTGGCTCATGCCTGTAATCCCAGCACTTTCTGATGCCGAAGTGAGCGGATCATGAGGTCAGGAGTTCGAGACCAGCCTGGCCAATATGATGAAACAATATAAAAATTAGCCGGGTGTGGTGGTGCGTGCCTGCAGTCCCAGCTACTCGGAAGGCTGAGGCAGAAGAATTGCTTGAACCTGGGAAGTGGAGGTTGCAGTGAGCCAAGACCACGCCACTGCACTCCAGCCTGGGCAACAGAATGAAACCTCATCTCAAAAAAAAAAAAAAAAAAAAGTCAATGGGGCAGGGCATGGTGGCTCATATCTATAATCCCAGCACTTATGAAGGCCGAGGCAGGTGAATCACTTGAGGCCAGGAGTTCAAGACCAGCCTGGCCAACATGTCAAACTGCTGTCTCTACTAAAAACACAAAAATTAGCCAGGTAAGGTGGCGCATGCCCATAATCCCAGCTATGTGGGAGGCTGAGGCATGAGAATCACTTGAACCTGGGAAGCTGAGGTTGCAGTGAGTTGAGATCATGCCACTGCACTCCAGTCTGAGTGACAGAGAGAGACTCTGTTTTGTTTTGTTTTTTTAAACTCACACACAAAAAATTTCAATAGGTAGCAGCTTAAAAAAAAAAAAAGTTTCTCAAAACCATCACTACTGTAGTCCCATCTACTTAGGAGGCTGAGGTAGGAGGACTGTGTGAGACCAGGAATTCAAGGCCACCTAAGCAACACAGTGAGACCCCCATCTCAAAAATAATAAACAAACCAGTAACTTAAAAAAAAATCTGCCACTACATTATTCTATCAATAATTGGGTTCTAAAATCTCATAACTAGATTAGTCAATCTTGGTCTAATGGTTTTTCCTTTACAGCATACTGTCACCTTGCTAGAATTTATAAGGAGCAGGAGGTAAGAAGAAAAATCATCCTAAGCTACAGTGCTGCAAGGTCCTAGGACCCACCCTCCACCCTGGTTGATGGTCACAGACCAGGAGACATTCAGCTAATCAGTCACCTGTGTCTATAGCTCATAGTATCAGACCTACTGATCAGGTATAAACTCCACCCTCCAAAACAAACCTATTCTAAATCCTAAAAGAACTGGATCTTGCCACCCATAAAAGGGCATTACATTTCACCACTTCCTTGGAATTCCTATGTCCCTTGGCTTTTGCTAAGGCCAGAAGCTACAGTGACAAAATACTACCACCGGAGCCACAAAACCAATTTCAACAAATTCAAAGCAAGTCACAGTGCCTCAAAGGTTTTTGTTGTTGTTGTTGTTGTTTTTTTAGACCGAGTTTTTCTCTTGTTGCCCAGGCTGGAGTGCAATGGTGTGATCTCAGCTCACTGCAACCTCTGCCACCTGGGTTCAAGCGATTCTCCTGCCTCAGCCTCCCGAGTAGCTGGGATTACAGGCATATGCCACCATGCCCGGCTAATTTGGTATTCTGAGTAGAGATGGGGTTTCTCCATGTTGGTCAGGCTGGTCTCAAACTACCAACCTCAGGTGATCCACCCGCCTTGGCCTCCCAAAGTGCTGAGATTACAAGCGTGAGCCACCGCGCCCGGCCGTTGTTTTCTATTTAACTCCAAAATAGGTATTTCGAGTCAAATTCTGTATAATTACACATGGTGCAGGAGGCCACAACACAGGATGCTGCAGTCAGATGAGTTCGTTCCAAAAGTCACAAACCGCTAGAGTAGATAGGTGGTGAAAACATTCTTAAAAACTCACAGAATGACACCAGCAATCATCCGGTGTCACACAGTATACAGAGCAATAACTCTCTTTTCCTGACACAATGCTAGGTAATTTTTAACCAGCATTCTGCTGGAAAAAAGTAGCATTTTCCAAATACTTTTGCAAATGGACTGACAATTTTCTTTCCAAGTCTCAGAGCTGTTGCCTGATTTGCATTTCTCTGAGGGGGAAGCAGGGTCCTGTGTGTGGATTTGTGTCTGTGGATGTATGTGCATTCGTCAGAAAAAGACCCTGCTGGCATCAGCAATCACTTCTGCCACTAGGAAATGGATCACGGGCTCTTCTCTGGAGTGGACTTTTTCCTGCTCAAGCTGATGCCACAGATCCCTTTGCAGTCTGGCATGAAGCCCCATTCCCCTGTAGTCTTTGTCTCCCACTGTGTGAGAAATCCAGATCAACTTCCAAAGTGCCCTCCCCTGAAATCAGACTTCTCAACCTCCCAGGGACCTAAAACAGCGTAGGCCTGAGTACCCCTTAGAAATATTTTCTTGAAGGGGGAGGGGGAAGTAGGAGAAGAAGAAGGGGTGTGAGATATAGGGGTGTGTGTGTGTGTGTCAATTACTGATAGGAATTCACACACTGGAAAACAAGCCACCAAACCAACCCTGGTTCAAGGTTTCAGGTTTATGACGACAAGTACTTTTGTTTTGTAAAACTGCTATATTCACTAGCATCACCCCAAAAACCATATGGGAGTCTGATGTCTGCTTAACAGCCTCAGGTCAAGAAAAACTCTTCAGATTTCCAGTTGGTGACTCTCTTCTACCAGGGTTCTGGAATATTTTTTTCAAGGAGTCCAAATGCACTTAGGAGTCATCAATTCTGGTCGCAGCTGTCAGAATCCCCCCCAGTACTATTCATATCGGGGCTCTCATTGCTAAGCATGTTACTCACAAAGTTCCCCGCAGCAATTAAAATGAGGCAGCAGTGTAAACAAAAAGAGGCTGGGTGGCTTCACCATAATGCAGCCTGTCATCTAGTGAACTTCTTGGGTTCGGCTGGGATTTTCACCTCTATCTTTGTTTTGGAATGCCCAAAACGCCTCCCTGCACGGACCCGGCACGGCCTTCATTTCTGGATGCACAATGCAGCACCCAGCTCCTTAGGGGTCAGCAAAACGCCGCACTGGTGTAATGCCGAACGCGCCCCAGAGCCTGAGAAGTCCCCAAGGGAGTCGGTCCACGTCTCTAATCTCGAGGCAGACACCACAGCATAACATGGCTTAGAAGTCCCCTCAAGTCGGGAAACCCAGGGCCCGCCCAGTCCCAGGCCAGCAGTGCCCGGCTGGCGTGTGCGCCCAGGGCTGCTGCAATGACTGTGCATGGAGCATACCCTCCACTGGGGCTGTCCTCCCGTCTCGGCCACTGCAGTGGCACCGCTCCGGGCAGGGCCCTGCACGCCGTCCCTCCCCGGCCTCGGCCGGGCCGCCGACCCCCTGCCGCCCGCGCCGCCCGGCCCCCGCCCGCCGCACCTTGGTCTCCTTCACATGCTGCTTGACGCCCTCGGGGTACCACTGGACGCGCACGTAACCGCGGCGCAGCGGGCTGGCCCGGCCCTCCTCGTGGCCCGCGCCCCCGGCCTCGGAGCAGCCCGAGCTGCCGCGGCCCTCTTCCTCGCCCTCCGAGTCCGAGTCCTCGCCGTGGATGAGGCGCACCAGCCCGAAGTGCACCGAGCCGCGGTAACGGCCCGACACTAGGTCGTAGAGAACAGCAGGCGCTGCGAGCCGGCTTCGGGGCCGGAGTCCGAGGACGGCCCAGAGGCCGAGTCTGAGGCGGGCGTCGGCGCCGGCGCCGGGGTCGGGGTCGGGACGGGGACTGCGGCCGGGGCCGGGACAGCCTCCGGGGCTGGGGCAAGGACCTGGGTGGGGAGCGGGAACTGCGGGCGTCGGGGCTGCAGGATCCGCCATAACTGCTCTGCGCGAGTGTCGGGCAGCGGCGGCGGCGGCGGCAGCAGCAGCAGCAGCGGCGACGGCGAACGAGGCGCGGGGGAGGCGGGGCCAGTGGGCGCCGGGGGCAGGGCCGCGGCGCGCTGACGTGTCCCTGCGTGGCGCCGGTCGTCAGGGAGCCGGGATGCAGTTGCTAGGAGCCACCGCCTCGTCGCTAGGGGACGCTGAAGATACCGCGGCGGGCGGGGGCAGGATGGAATCCACTGAGGAGGGGGCAAGGACTGAGAGGATTCAACAAAAGGAAGCGAGAAGGGGCGGAGACTCGGGAGGAGGAAGTGGGGTGGCCACCGAGGAAGAGGGGGAGTGGTCGGGGGTGGGGCAGAGGATGGTGGAGAGGCTGTCAACAACTTTTAATGAGCTCCCTTGGCGTCCTAGCCTAGCCCCAGGCACTGCGAGCGTTACAGAAAGAGAAAGATACTGCTCCTGTCCTCCAGATGTTTACAGTCTGGCTGGGGGAGACAAAACAAATACACATTAAATAGATAAGCGACTCCAACTTGTAAGGCTATAATAGATATGTATAGAGCACATGTATAATGCGCTGTATTTGGGAATTCCCAGCAGTTTGGAAGGTCATGACCCCTCAGGAATTGACCCAGGAGCTCGTGAAGCAGGGCCAGAGAAAGGTAACAAAAGGATGAGTGGACCCAATGGTTTGGCTATAAATCCATTTAGATGAGTTCAAAGCTCTCTGAAGCCAAGAAGGAATGGCAAGAGGTAGCATAGTAAGGTAGCTAAGACTGGGAGCCATGGATTCCAATTTTTGGCACTGCCATTTACTAATCGATAAAAATAGGCACACTGATTAACTTATTTTCACCTTAGTTTTCTCATCTGTAAAATAGGGACGATAATAGTAATATCCATCTCATTGGGCAAGTGGGAGGATGAAATAAAGAAGAACAGTGCCTGGCATATAGCTCCTTCGATAAGCTTAACCATTATTGTACTATTTCCAAACCCCCTGCCTAGACTAAATTCCAGACTAGCAGAACTGTTATACTTATAGTTTGCTCCATATTGCCATTTTAAAATATAAAAGGTAACTCTAGGGCTGGGCACAGTGGCTCATGCCTGTAATCCTAGCACTTTGGGAGGCAGAGGCGGGCAGATCATCTGAAGTCAGGAGTTTGAGACCGGCCTGGCCAACATGGCAAAACCCCATCTCTACTAAAAATACAAAAAAATTAGCTGGCGTGGTGGCACGTGCCTGTAATCCCTGCTACTCAGGAGGCTGAAGCAAGAGAATAGCTTGAACCCGGGAGGTGGAGATTGCAGTGAGCTGAGATCATGCTACTGCACTCCAGCCTGGGCAGATTCCCTGGGCAGAGAGTGGGACTCTGTCTCAAAAAAAAAAAAAAAAAAAAAAAAAAGTAACTCTTGGCCGGGTGCAGTGGCTCACAGCTGAAATTCCAACACTTTGGGAGGCTGAGGCGGGTGGATCACTTGAGGTCAGGAGTTCAAAACTAGCCTGGTCAACACGGTGAAACCCCATCTCTACTAAAAACACAAAGTTAGCCAGGCATGGTGGTGCATGCCTGTAGTCCCAGCTACTCGGGAGGCTGAGGCAGGAGAATCACTTGAACCTGGGAGAGGGGGTTACAGTGAGCCAAGATCATGCCATTGCACTCCAGCCTGGGCAACAGAGCAAGACTCCGTCTCAAAAAAGAAAGAAAGAAAGAAAGAAAAGTTAAAAGAACATGCACAAAACAGATGTACCTTAAGTACTTAAGATGCCCTAGACCAAGTACTGATGGAGTACTGATGTAATATTGGGCTCAGGGTGGTTGTCGAATTGACCCAAATCTTAGAACATTTATATACTAAGATATAGAAAAAATGGGGGTTGAATGAGCTGAAGGGGAGTTAGGATATGATTTTGGGGCAAAAGTGGGTTCTCAAATCATGGCCTTCCCATCCCAGACCACAATGCTGAATGGCCATCTGGAATCATTGCTGTAAGAATGCAGGTCCCTACTCCCTCTCCTGTAGAGACCTGGGACATTAAACAGCAGTAACATAGTAGCTTCTGTTCTGCCTCCCATGATCCTTTAGGCCCCGTTTTCTTGGCCCCTGATAACAGAGCATTTATTAAGTACATGTTATTGACCAGGCATTGTGTCAGGTACTTCCATGCACATTATCTTGTCTGTTATCACAATATTGGATATAGAGGGCTTTTAACCTCATTTTACCAAAGAAGAAAGAGGCCCAAGGAATTCGGTCCCTAAGGTAAGAGGCAATCACCTGGGGGAGTCTCCCCACTCCAAGGGCAGGGCTTTTTCTAGATATGCTATTTCTCTAGGCTTCCTTTGGAAGAACCCTCTTGCAGAGAGGAGTCCATGTGTTCATGTGTCCCACTGGGGGGATTGGGCAGTCTCGACCTCAAGTCTGCTTTTTTTTTTCGTGACAGAGTCGCACAGGCTGGAATACAGTGGGGTGATCTTGGCTCACTGCAACCTTCGCTTCCCAGGTTCAAGTGATTCTCTTGCCTCAGCCTCCTGAGTAGCTGGGATTACAGGCGCCCACCAAAGTGCCAGGCTAATTTTTGTATTTTTAGTGGAGATGGGGTTTCAACATGTTGGCCAGGCTGGTCTCAAACTCCCGACCTCAAATGATCTGCCCGCCTTGGCCTCCCAAAGTGCTGGGATTACAGACATGAGCCACCGCACCCAGCCTCAAATCTGCTTTTCTTTTCTTTTTTTCACTTTTTACTTGGCCAGCGACCAATCAAATCTGCTTTTGATGTCAAAACATCAAGTGAGTTTTGCATTGTACTCCAGAGTATGCCTGTGTTAGTTGTTTTAATGTAAAAACTAATGCCCTTTCCTCCCTAATCATTGAGTTATATTGGCACTCGTGGAAGATGTGCTGTGTTTATTCTGTGGCTTCTTGTAATAATGGCTAATAATAGCTATCACTTATGGAGCTATAACTCCTTGGTAGGTACTTTACTAAGTGCTTTACATAGATTGTCAGGAAACTGCCAGGTTGTAGGTAAGAGTCCTTGATTTCAGACGCTGATCTCTCCCTCACTAGACTAAACCCTTGAGCATGGGGGATCATGTCGTATTTGTGTGTGTAACCCTGGTGCCCAGGACAGTACCTGGCATAGGGATGGAGCTCAATCATGTGTCATATTAGGCCAGGCGTGGTGGCTCATGCCTGTAATCCCAGCACTTTGAGAGGTCGAGGTGGATGGGCCACCTGAGGTCAGGAGTTTGAGACAAGCCTGGCTACCATGACAAAACCCCGTCTCTACTAAACATACAAAAATTAGCCGGGCGTGGTGGCATGTGCCTGTAGTCCTAGCTACTTGGGAGGCTGAGGCAGGAGAATTGCTGGAACCCAGGAATCGGAGGTTGCAGTGAGCCGAGATCGCACCATTGCACCACAACCTGGGCGACAGAGTGAGACTCTGTCTCAAAAAAAAGAAAGAAAGAAAGAAAGAAAAGTACCATATTAGTGGATGTGAAAGGCCTGAGAACCTGTACCTCCATTCTGTGAGTTTCCCGTCTTCCCTCTGACAAACACCTAAAAGTTGAAGAAACTGGGACAGAGCTACCCTCTTTGGCTGCTCTAAATCCTTTCAAGTGCCCCCAGTTTGAACTGCATCTGAGCTCCTTCAGAGAAATGAGACTCAGTAAATTCCTACCCATCCGATGGTGTCTTTCAGTGACCTCACTCAGACTCAAGATGCTCTGGATAAGGTTTGCAGCTTGACTCCTTCCCAGACCCTGAGCGCCGAGACACAGTCTCCATGCGTGCAGGCTGGCTAGTAGGGTAAGCCTGGATGGAAGCCTCTGCTTGGTTTTTACTTTAATTATTGTTGAGGTGCAGGAAGGAGGAAAAAAATGTCATTCCCTAATAAAGAAACCCTCTCCTCTCATGGCCCCATCACCCAGCCTTTCATGGGGGAATAGAGCTATTTCTTGGGAGAATTTCACTTATTTACAAATATGCGTGCCAGAAACTGAGCTGGCCTGGCCTCTCCCCCTCACTAAGTGGGGTGTTTGGTGTGCAGGAGGCGGCAGAGCCGGCCGCAGAGTGAACTGATCTCCGGGAAGCAGGCCCTGTCTCATCCCTATCTTTAGGAGCCACATGACGTGCTCGGGGCCCAACACTGCCCTCTGCGGGAGCCTGCTTGACCTCTCCATTGCTGTGCAAGCGATTTCAGCCTGGCCCAAAGGGCTCATTCCACCCTGGAGTGGGTGTTTGAGGGCGCTAGGGTGCCTTAAGCACTGGGGGACTTCAGCTGGGGGGGTGGGGTGGGAGGTGAGCTGCCTTGGGGGAGTCCTCCACACCCTCGTGTGGCTGGCTGAAGAAATGCCTCTGAGGCTCCAGCTGAATGCTGCTCAAGGCTTTTGGAGTGAAAAGGGGCCCTTCTTGCTCCTGGAGCCTCACCTGCTCCTTGCACAGGTGCCCTGAGAGAACTGTGGGACTTGCCCACCGTCGCTCTGCAGTACAGTCAGGGTCAGGACCCAGCCCAGCTGGCCCCTGGCCAGTCTCACTGCTGCTGTGAGGATGGGTTGCAATCCACTGGGCAAAACACTTTGTGCTGGGGCAACTGTGAAAAGTTTGAGCAATAGTGACAGCCCAGGATCACCAGGCTCATCCTGTTTCCCTCCTTCCTGAAGACACGGGGCGAGGCACAGTGAATCTGCTGGGCTAGCTTCAAGAATAATATGCCACTGCCACCTCCCACAGCTCCAGACTCATGGGTGTGTCCTGGATGTGACCAGCCATAGGTACAAAGTAGACTCATCATCTTTTCCCCAAATGGTTTCTTCTCTCAGAGTCCTCATCCTGATTGATGGCAGCGTCACCTACCTGGGTACCTAGTTGGCCACCTGAGGGCCAGCCCTCACTCTTAAGCTCTACATGCAATCAAAGCCTGGGTCTTGGCCCCTCCACTACCTTTTCACACCCTTCCTGTCCAGAGCTGCCCCACCAGGTGGGGGCAGATCCATGGAGAGGTGGGGGAGGTGGCAGGTACAGCGGCTGAGAGTGAGCTTCCGGAGTCACAGGGACCTGGGTTTGAAGCTGTGCTGCTACTGGTCACTATGTGACCCTGGACAAGTTATTTTACTTCTCTAAGCCTCAGTTTCCTTTCTGTAAGGTGGGAATAATAACAGTATCTACTTCATAGGACTGTAGAGACTGTAACTGACCAACTGAATCTAACGTGCTTTGCCCAGTGACTGCACAACGGCAGGCCTGATAACGTGAGCTTTTGTTATGAGTTCATCTCCATCTCTTGCCTAGACCTCGGCTGCAGTCCCCTCACCAGGCCCCAGGCCGTCTAATCTATCTGCTGCCTTGTTCCCAGGGTGATTGAAAATGCAAACACGGTCACTGGGCTCTTGACTTTACATCTTTCTGTGGCTTCCCAGGGTCCACCCAAGAAGGTGCATGTGGCCTTTCATAAACTGATCTGATCCTTCCAAGCCCCCTTCCCCCTTTGCATCCAGCATGGAGTGTTCTGCGCTCCAGCCTCAGTCTTTTTTCTTTCTTTCCTTTTTTTTTTTTTTTTTTGAGATTGAGTCTCTCTCTGTTGCCCAGGCTGGAGTCCTGGCAGGATCTCGACTCACCGCAACCCCCGCATCCCAGGTTCAAGCGATTCTTGTGCCTCAGCCTTCTGAGTAGCTGGGATTACAAACACCCACCACCACACCCGGCTAATTTTTGTATTTTTAGTAGAGACTGGGTTTTGGTTGGCCAGGCAGGGTTTTGGTTGACCAGGCTGGTCTTAAACTCCTGACCTCAGGTGGTCCGCTTGCCTTGGCCTCCCAAAGTGCTGGGATTACATGCATGAGCCACTGTGCCTTGCCTTTAAAAAATTTTTTTTATTAAAAAAAAATGGAGATAGGGTCTCACTACATTGCCCAGACTGCTCTTGAACTCCTTGGGCTCAAGTGATCCTCCTGCCTTGGCCTCCCAAAGTGCTGGGATTACAGGTGTGAGCCACCGCACCCAGCCTCTTTTGGCTTTTCAAAACGTGGCTACATTTAAAATCACATGTGGGCCTCACACAATCTTACTATTGGGCAGTGTGGCTCCATTGCTCAGGGAGCCATAGGTCCCTTCTTTGTCCAGGAGGTGGCAATCCCTCCCTGCCTTTAATGCCTCCATTCCAGAATAGTCTGGAAGATTCCTGAGGTAAGTGCCTATCTAATACAGCAGATATGGAGCCTCAAATAAGGCAGGGTCCCACTCAGCCCTAAGTGCCACCCTCCTCAACAGAAGACTCTGGGCTGGGCACGGTGGCTTACGCCTATAATCCCAGCACTTTGGGAGGCCGAGGCAGGCAGATCACTTGAGGTCAGGAGTTGGAGACCAGCCTGGCCAATATGGTGAAACCCTGTCTGTACTAAAAGTACAAAAAATAGCCAGGCATGGCGGCATGCACCTGTAATCCCAGCTACTCAGGAGGCTGAGGCAGGAGAGTTGCTTGAACCTGGGAGGCGGAGGTTGCAGTGAGCCGAGATCACACCACTGCACTCCAGCCTGGGCAACAGAGTGAGACTCTGTCTCAAACAAAACAAAACAAAACAACAGAAGACTTTTCCCCTAGCTGATAGGCACCTGCTCTGTGGGTGGCATGGTGCCACACTCTCACCCCAGCCTCTGTTTTCCAGGGGTGCATAAGCCTCTTGGGGGGGACAGATGTGTAGTGGATGCTGTGGTGCACTTCCCCATCCCATCCCTCTCCAAGCACTGCCCTTGGCTGAAGAAGAGGCCTCACCCATCCACTGACTGTCTGTAGCAGGCACAGAGCCTAGCCCTCTTGCCTCCACTCAGGATGCGGGTGAAGGGCCAGCCCTGCTTCCAAGCTCCCTCTGGGATCAGCAGCGGCCTCTGCTGCGGTTAACCTCCGCATTATAGGAAATCCTCCCTCCACCCACTCTGGTTACTTTACTCTCTCACAGCTGTGTGGTCCTGAGAGCTTGCCCCAGCAAACTCCTCATGTAAGTCTCAGAGTCTTAAAGTCTATTTCCTGGGGAATCTGACCTACATAACAATTGATGCCAGGCATGGTCCTGGTAAACGGACTCTAGAGGAGGTTTTGGAGCTGGATAATATGCCTGTGAATGAGGACCCTGTTACTAGTGGGAGGCTTGACATGGATGGCCCCAGCGTGCTGCAGCAGCAAAGCTGTGCAAACTTTACCAGTGGTGAACAGAAATGGGATAAGAGTGGAAAGAAATCAGTGGTGGGCCAGGTGTGGTGGCTCATGGCTGTAATCCCAGCAAGCACTTTGGGAGGACGAAGAGGGTGGATTACTTGAGGTCAGGAGTTTGAGACCAGCCTGGCCAGTATGGTGAAACCTTGCCTCTACTAAAAACACAAAAGTTAGCCGGGTGTGGTGGTGGGCACCTGTAATCCCAGCTACCTGGGAGGCTGAGGCAGGAATATTGCTTGAACCTGGGAAGTGGATGTTGGTGAGCTGAGATCGCACCACTGCACTCCAGCCTGGGTGACACAGTAAGACTCCACCAAAAAAAAAAAAAAAAAAAAAAAGCAAGCAAGCAAGCAAGCAAGAAAGAAAAGTGGTGGATGCAACATCTCAAGTGTCTGAGAGGTATGGGAATGGAGTAAGTGTAAGGACGGGGGGCTGGAGGGCTGTTCTGGCAGTCAGTGCAGGGGAGAAAGACAGTCAAAGGCTGGGGGTGAAGAATCACTGCTTGAAGGCAAAGTGGAAAAGCCAGAGGGTCTCCTTGGCAGCATGTAAAGAACCTCGCCTCCTGACGTTAAGGAACACAGGGAACAGAGGGAAGTCAGCGTGGCAGAGCCCCAGAGCAGGTTGAATTCTCAACCTTAATGAGTCAGCTATACAGAGGAGGCCCCTGGGGGAGAAGCGGGAGACATCCAGGGACAGAGGCTAGTGCCCCTCCTTCCGTGAGAACAATGCCTCTTCCTTAGGAGACATGTTCTGTCCCCCTCCCCGACCCTGAGTATATACTGCACCTCCCCTTCTTGCACTGGGCCAATAACTCGGGCTAAATCACAACCTCACTTACTGGCAAAGTGCTGGGTACGCTAGGGAGGAAGGAGGCTCTGCCCTGAAGGAGCTGCGGGTCCCGGCCAGAGCCAGGAGAGTGGGGGACTGGAATCAGAAGATGCCAGCTGGGCCAAGGGGGTCAGAGCATGAAGTTGGAAAAGGAACACGTGTTGGCGTGGGAGCTCTTTTCCCTGTTACAGGATTTATTGCCCTGACAAGGACCCCGGTACTTGGGAGTGTGGAGAAAGTGATTCAGGGCACTTACCCCCAGCTGGCAGGACTGCCAACGGCTCGCAGCTGGGTTCTCCTGCAGCTGCGCTCAATGAAGCAGCTGCTTCACCCAAGGTGATGCAGGATGAAGAGGCGGGTCCAGAAGGGCTCCCCAGGTCTGGAGCTCCTCAGGGGGATGGCCGAGGCCTCGGTTACAGCTGCACCATCATGGCTCAGCTTCCCTGCCCAGACCTCTGCCCTGCTCCATGGCAGGGGTCGTTCCTGAGACCTCTCCCCAATACACTTGCTGCACACAGTCCTCCATTTCCCATCCCCCGAGGAGCCTGTCACGTGGTAGGACTCAGGCTGGAAAGGAAAAGACTGTAAGGCAAGATATGCTCAGTGCCAGGTCTGTGGGGCAGACCTTAAGTGCAGGGGAGGAGTTGAGAGAGAAAGTGACCATCTAAACCACCAAACAACGCAGCCATTGCGCAGTGCCTGGGAAAGGGCTGTGCTTCCTGCATGCTGGGCCTCTCAGCTGCTCTGCATGGAAAACTGGGCTCTCAGAGGCATCGTCAAGTTGTCCCTGGGACATGGCCATGGGGCCCACTCCTTGGTTTGCCCCAAGTGGGCTCCCTTTATTCTAAGAGCGAAACTGGGCAGTTGACACACGGAGGGGGAGGGGGCGTGTCCCCAGGCAGGAAGCTTCCACATTGGGCCTGGCGGGGATGCTCACTGCCCCTGCACCAGGCTCTCTGGGTGCATCAGCAGCTGCGGCAGGCTCAGTGCCTGGGATGGGGTGGGGGCTGTAGGGAGGTCTCAATCCCCAGCCATGGCAGCGGGACGGTGTGCCTTTAATCAACAGCTTCTGCCTTCCATCTCTCATTGTCACCATTAAGGCCATTCCTCTGCATGTGGCCTCTCCACCCATTTCTCCCTTCTGAAAGGACTCCTTTTTAAAAATATATATTATATCTTGCTCTGTGGCCCAGGCTGGAGTGCAGTGGTGCAATCTTGGCTCACTGCAACCTCCACCTCCCAGGTTCCAGCGATTCTCCTGCCTCAGCCTCTGGAGTAGCTGGGATTACAGGCACCCACCACCAAATCCAGCTAATTTTTTTTTTTTTAGTAGAGACAGGGTTTCTCTATGTTGGCCAGACTGGTCTTGAACTCCTGACCTCAAGCTATCCACCTGCCTCAGCCTCCCAAAGTGCTGGGATTATAGGCATGAGCCACCATACCCAGCCTTCTGGAAGGATTCTTAAAGGTCATCGGAACCTCCCTGTTGGCAGAATCTGAGATCTGTTCTCCATTCTTCATGGCATTTCAGGCTCTAACTGCCCCATTTCTTGGACATTCTACCCTGGGTTCTTCCCTTCTTGTGGCTTCACCTGTCTTCCTGTTAATAACTCCTTTCCCAACTAGCAGTGGACATCCCTAAAGCTTGGTTCTCAGCTTTCCTGTGGTGATACAAATCCCTCAGACCCTTCTTTTACTGCCATGACATGAGTTATCCGCTCAATAACTGTAGCCATCATCCTCGTCCCATCTGATTATGAGTGGGATGGGGGCTCTCATGGGTCAGAGGTAAGGCTCTACCAGGGCAGGTAGGGAATTAGGTAGCCTGGCCCCTCAGAGTTCTCTGTGTGCCCTGGACAACCCGTCTCCAAACTGCCATAGAATATTCTGGAGTCCTGCCTGGATGTGGTGGCTTACCCATGTAATTCCAGCACTTTGGGAGGCTGAGGCGGGTGGATCAGCTGAGGTCAGGAGTTCCAGACCAGCCTGGCCAACATGGTGAAACCCTGTCTCTACTAAAAATACAAAACTTAGCCAGGTGTGAGGCTGGGCGCGGTGGCTCACATCTGTAATCCCAGCACTTTGGGAGACAGAGGCGGGTGGATCATGAGGTCAGGAGTTCGAGACCACCCTGGCCAATAAGGTGAAACCCTGTTTCTACTAAAAAAATACAAAAAGTAGCCAGGCATGGTGGCAAGCGCCTGCAGTCCCAGCTACTCAGGAGAGCAGGAGAATCACTTGAACCCAGGAGGCAGAGGTTGCAGTGAGGCGAGATCACACCACTGCACTCCAGCCTGGGTGACAGAGTAACTCTTTCTCAAAAAAAAAAAAAAAAAGAAAAATTAGCTGGGTGTGGTGACACATGCCTGTTATCCCAGCTACTCGGGAGGCTGAAGCAGGAGAACGCTTCCACTTGGAAGGTAGAGATTGCAATGAGCAGAGATCTCACTATTGCTCTCCAGCCTTAGCGGCAGAATGAGAGACTCCTCAAGAAAAAAAAAAAGGAAGATTGGTCAGTTTCACCTACAAGATCAAAGGCAACTTCACAGTAAAGCAGACCCTTCAGCCAAGTAGAGTTGCCATGTGGACAGTGCGGGGGTGGAAGCAGTGTAGACAGAAGAAAGATGAAGGAATTCGGGGGCTCCGTGTGTCTGGGGTTCAGGTGAATATGTGTGTGTGGGGTAATGGGAGGTGGCGATGGGAGAGAGAAAGTCTGGGTCAGAGATAGACTTGAAGTGTACACCATGCAAGGACTTTAGACCTAATACTGCAAGTGGAAGAGGACCCTGGACAGTTGGATGTATGAGTCTGAGGCACAGGCGAGGGGGTTAGCACAGAGACGGTGAAGTGAAGCAAGGCTCGGCCACGGCCGATGGTGTGGAAAATGGCACAACCTACAGAAAAGACAATTTAGCAACAGCTCAGGAAAGTACAAATAGCTTTGCCTGTTGACCCAGCAATTCTCCCAGAAATCTATGCCTTAAAGACACACGTGTACAGACTTAAAATGTGGTAGAAACATGATTATTCCGTTTTGAAATAGCAAAAGATTGGAAGCAGTACAGGAGTGAGTCTAGAAGGGGCTAGTTAACGGAATACTGTACTGCTGCTACAAAAAAGGGGGGATGCTCTCTGTGCACGATTTGGAGTGATTTCCAGGATATACGATTAGATGTTTTAAAAAGCAAGGGGCAGGGTACAGTGGCTCATGCCTGTAATATCAGCACTTTGGGAGGCTGAGGTGGGTGGATCCCAAGGTCAAGAGATGGAGACTATCCTGGCCAACATGGTGAAACCCCATCTCAACTAAAAATACAAAAATTAGCTGGGCATGGTGGCAGGCACCTGTAGTCCCAGCTACTCAGGAGGCTGAGGCAGAAGAATCGCTTGAACCCGGGAGGCAGAGGTTGCAGTGAGCGGAGATCCTGCCACTGCACACTCCAGCCTGGTGACAGAGCGAGACTCCGACTCAAAAAAAAAAAAAAAAAGCATGGTGCAGAACGGTGGATGCAGTATGCTATTTTTTACATAAGAAAGTGCAGAAAATATGGGAATAGGATGCAAGTAAAATTTCTCAGAAAATACATTTGATTTTTGAACCATATAAATCTATTAACCCTTCAAAATAAATTTAACAAAATATAGGCAGGGCTCGGTGGTTCACACCTGTAATCCCAACATTTTGGGAAGCTGAGGTGGGAGAATCACTTGAGGAGTTTGAGACCAGACTGGGCAACATGGCATCTCTACCAAAAAAAATGAAAGGTATATGAGTAAAATTTCCCAGAGAAAATGCAAGTGCAAGGTTAGACAAAGTCTTGGGTCACAATCCTGAGGACATTCACTTTTGTTTTTCTTTTTTGGAGACAGTGGAGTCTTACTCTGTTGCCCAGGCTGGAGTGCAGTGGCGACATCTCAGCTTCCTGCAACCTCTACCTCCTGGGTTCAAGTGATTCTCCTGCCTCAGCCTTCCAAGTAGCTGGGATTACAGGCATCTGCCACCACGCCCAAATAATTTTTGTATTTTTAGTAGAGACGGGGTTTCACCATGTTGGCCAGGCTAGTTTCAAACTCCTGACTACCCGCCTCCAAGTGCTTGGATTACAGGTGGGAGTCACCATGCCCGGCCCTATTCTGGATATTTCACGTAAGAAGAATCACACAATATGTGACCTTTTTTTTTTTTTCAAGACAGAGTCTTACTCTGTTGCCCAGGCTGGAGTGCTGTGGTGCCCTCTCAGCTCACTGTAACCTCCACCTCACAGGTTCAGGTGATTCTCCTGCCTCTGCCTTCTGAGTAGCTGGGACTACGGGTGCTCACCACCACGCCTGGCAAATTTTTTTGTGTTTTTAGTAGAGATGGGGTTTTGCCATGTTGGCCAGCCTGGTCTCAAACTCCTGACCTCAAGTGATCCTCCCGCCTCTGTCCCCCAAAGTGCTGGGATTATAGGCGTGAGCCCCTGCACCTGGCCAGTATGTGACCTTTTATTAGTCTTTTTTTCACCCAGCATAACGTTTCTGAGGTTCATCCAGGTTGCAGCTTGTATTAACACTTCATTCCTCTTAATGGCTAAGTAATCCTTCACATGTGTATGCCACCGTTTGTTCATCCACACATTTTTAGAAGAGAACATTGATTTTTTATTGGCTGGCTGCAGTGGCTCATGCCTGTAATGGCAGCACTTTGGGATGAGGTGGGCAGATCACCTGAGGTCAGGAGTTTTGGTTACTTTTTGAGACAACATCTTGTTGAGTCACCCAGGCTGGAGTGCAGTGGCACAATCACTGCAGCCTCAGCCTCCTAGGCTCAAGTGATCTCCCACCTCAGCCTCCCAAGTAGCTGGGCTACAGGTGTGTGCCACCATGCTTGGTCGATTTTTAAATTTTTTTGCTATGTTGCCCACGCTGGTCTCAAACTCCTGGGCTCAAGTGATCCTACTGCCTTGGCCTCCCGAAGTGCTGGGATTACAGGTGTGAGTCATATGCTCAACCCCAGGGATCCCCTCTCTGTTGCCATCACCCCGTGGGCCCCTCACCCTTCTCATTTTCCTTCTCATTGGTAGTGGTGTGTGGTTTTCTTCCTGTTGACCAGGACAAAGGTCCCAGCTATCACCCTGCCCTCCCCTTTGTCTCCTCACCTGTTCCACAAGATTTGAACTTCCCCAGCTTCACCATGTTTAACGTACCACCTCATTTTTAAAAATATATACATTTTTAGGCCGGGCACGGTGGCTCACGCCTGTAATCTCAGCACTTTGGGAGTCCAAGGCAGGCGGATCATCTTGGGTCAGGAGTTTGAGACCAGCCTGGCCAACATGGTGAAACCCCATTTCTACTAAAAATACAAAAAAAAAAAAAAAAAAATGTTCCAACAACTTGACACTTCTAAGAAAAAGCAAAAAAATACAAAAAAAAGAGCTGGATGTGGTGGCACACCTGTGGTGGATGCCTGTAATCCCAGCTACTCGGGAGGCTGAGGCAGGAGAATCCCTTGAACCCAGCAGGCAGAGGTTGCAGTGAGCTGGGATCATGCCACTGCCTCCAGCCTGGACGACAGAGAGAGACTCCATCTCAAAAAATACATACATATTTTGAGACAGGGTCTCGCTGTGTCTGTCGCCCAGGTCGGAATTCTCGCTGTGTCTGTCGCCCAGGTTGGAATTCAGTGGCGTAGTCTTGGCCTCTCGGGCTCAAGCCATCCTCCTGCCTTCGTCTCCCAAAGTGCTAGGATTACAGGGGTGAGCCACTGTGCCTGCCTTACTGCCTCATCCTGTTCCCTGAGGTTCCACTTGTCTAGACCTCTAGGGTGCTGTCCAGAAGGAACAGGGCCTTGTGGAATTCAGAAAAGAGGCCAATTTGGCCGGGCGTGGTGGCTCACGCCTGTAATCTCAGCACTTTGGGAGGCCAAGGCGGGTGGATCACCTGAGGGTAGGAGTTCAAGACCAGCCTGGCCAACATGGTGAAACCCTGTCTTCATAAAAAAAAAACAAAAAGAGGCCGATTCGACAGCAGGCATCGCCTTCTGAGGCATCGCCAAGTGGCTGTGATTAGGATTGGCCACCAGGGGGTGCAATGGAGCCACAGTCTATGAAGGGACAGAAGAGGCCTTTGGGGGAGACCCTGGAGGTTGAAGGTGGGGGTGCCAAGCTCAGGTCTTGGACATTATCACCCTGCCAGGCCAAGCCCCAGGAGGTCTCTAGTTGGTCCTGAGAGATCTATCGAGGGTCCCTTCTAGCAGGCAGGTGGGCCTCAGAGAACAGGGACGTGCCCTGGGAGAGGGGGACCCAGAGACAGGAGGAGTGCACGCGGTGGGTGGGCAGGGGCGTTGGGACGAGGACACTCCATTGTCAGGGGCTGTGTGTCCCAAACCGTGTGGGTAGGAGCAGGAGCTTTCTCTGGGGGGGTGTTGAAAGAGTGCACCTGTGAGACTCAACCTCCAGGGCCCCCAGGAGCCCGAGATGGACAGGGGGGTCTGCACTGCTGGGTGGGGCAGGCAGGCAGGCAGTGAGGCAGGGGTGTGTGGGGACGGGGCAGGTGCCGGCTAAGAGAAGAGCTAAGGGGCCCCGGATGGGGTGTGAGCTGGAGGGCAGGGGGAGAGGGGCCTACATCCAAGGGAATGCCAGCACCAGGTGCCAAGGCCCGGCAGCCCTGGGAATGGGTGGAGCCAAGGTCAATGGCAGTCAGAGAGCTTTGGAGTTGAGATGTTGGGTAGAGCAACCTCCTGAATATTTAAGTAAACTTGAAGTAGAACTTACTTAAAGTGCACAAATTGGCAGCTTGAATTCCCACCACATCCCCTACAGAAGAGGTGGGCTTGTCTAAGACTCTGAGGGACAGTGGGGGGATCGCTGGTGCTCAGCCAGTCGGTGACGGAGCAGGGATTAGAGCTGGACCCCTGAGGCTTAGCCCCACACTCTCTTCCCCAACCCTGGGGCCTCAGTCAGCCTCTGGTAATCCCTTCTGTGCCCAGGGCACCAGCGCTGATATTTCCCTTCAGCAAGGCAGGGGCAGGGAGTGAGGCTGCCAGAGCCCTGCTGGCGTCATTCTGCCTGGCATAGCTCGGGAGGTGGGGTGGGGGGGATTAGAAGCCTCTGCGAGCAGCACCACATGCTGCTCAGGTGACATCTGCTAGTACAGCCTCGCAGCCATGAGTCCCGGATTTTCCTGGTTCCTGTGCCTGACGACAGGCCCCGAGGGCGACTGGCTTCGTGAAGGGAACAGTGGATGCCCTCTCCACAGTCCAGGTAGGTGGAACCCCAGCCCCTGGGTGGGGTGGAGAGGCAGGAGCTGGCGTGGCAGGGGAGTAGGGGTGGGCAGGTGCCGGTGAGAGAAGCACTAAGGGGCAAAGGATGGTGTGTGAGCTGGAGGGCAAGGGGTGCACTCTAAGGACCCCTCAGCCATCAGGAACAGGAGCATCCCTGCTTGGAGCTTCTAGACGTGGAGGGGAAAAGTGGAATTCATGGAGCTTATTGTCTTGGAAGGTGGAGGGAGGGATGGCCTCCTCTAAGAACTGCAAATCTGCAGGGTGTCTTGGGAGACAACAGTGCCCAGAGGGACATGTCTGATGAGCTGGATGTGTGGGGCAGGGGGGTGTCCTATGCACCCTCCTTGCCTGCTCCTCCCCATCCCCCCAGGCCATTTGCAGCCCCCGACTCCCTCTAACCTCCCCACCCCCACCACAAATCCTGCGTGTGTGTGGTCCAGTCTGAGCCGTCTGGATAGAAGTGGAGGCTCCCTAAGGGCCCACTTTGATTAAGGGGCTTTTTCTCTAGGACCAAGGGCTGAGGCTACCTAAAAGCTCTCCCCACAGGATCTTGCACCCAAAGGACCCTAAGCCTCCCTCTGGGCAAGTAAGATAAAGCATGTGAATGGTGGTGTGGGGGGACCCGGGCACCCACCCGCTACATAGTTGAATTAGATGTGGTCATTGGAGGTTCACGAGTCCTGCATCTTCTCCCACATTGGGCAGCAGGGTAGGGTTGGGGTGCCCCAGACTCCACTGAGCCCTGCTCATCCCTCCCACCATCTCTGGGGCTCAGAAGCACCCGGAAGGCACCCTGAGACCAGTGTCTGCAGGTCTGCAAGCGGCAGAAACCATGCATCCTTCTGGCTTCAAGGGAAAGGTGGAGAGCCAGTGCCAATGTCTGCAGTCCCTGGTAATAGCCTCGGGAACCAGGGACCTGGGGGAATGTGCCCATTGATTTAGGGGCTGGCTCCGCCCCAGTTCTTGCTACAAAAGAGGCCAGATGCTCACTCTGTGTGGCCTGCCTCTCTGGAGATACGGATCAGACCCCTGTCTATTCTCCAACAGGTACTAGGAGGCCCTCCTTGGCTTAGGAGGCCACTTCCGAAGCTGGGGCCCCCCAGGGAGGCAGCAGTGGCCAGGATGTCCACGCAGAGCACCAACCCCCTGAAACCCAAGGCCCCACGTGAGCCGCCTGGGATCCCCAAGTCCCCGAGCTGTCAACGGCGCCACACGCTCCCTGCCAGCGAGTTTCGCTGCCTCACTCTGGAGGACGCTGTCAGCGCCTTTGAGATCGAGCGTGAAGGTGAGTGGCCGCGCACAGGGTCGTGGGGTGCTCCACTCTGGCCCAGCTATCCTGTGGGGGAGGAGACCCTTGAGTCTCCCGTCCTTGGAGGCTGGGTCCCAGAGTATCAGACCAGGTGTGCGCTCAAGAAAGTGGGGGAACAGGAGCCCTAAACCCCATTTTCCTGTGGGGGAGCGGGGACATCTGAGTGGACACTTGGGGTGCAGTGGGCGCGAGGCACAGTGACCCCTAGTCACCCACCCGAGCCTCCTGCCGCAGCCTTCATCTCTGTCTTGGGCATCTGCCCCCTGTACCTGGATGAGATCCGGCACTTCCTGACCCTGTGTCCAGAGCTGTCCCTGGGCTGGTTCGAGGAGGGCTGCCTCGTGGCCTTCATCATCGGCTCGCTCTGGGACAAGGAGAGGCTCACGCAGGTGAGGATGGGGCTGCGACGCCCAGCTCTGGGGGAGGCGTCTGAAGACAGAGGTCAGCCAGAGGGGGAGACCAGGGCCTGGGATTTCTTCCTCCAGAACTGGAGACAGTACAGGCCGCAGGACCCCTCCCTGGTATAGCTGCCTGGTATAGCTCGGGAGGTGGCGTGGGGCGATTAGAAACCTCTGAGAACAGCACCACATGCTGCAAGACCTTCTGGGTCTTCAAGTTTTCTCCATGGGGTTGGGGGGTATGGCTCCCAATTTGGGGCCCTCCTTGGCTGGGAAGGGAGCCCTGACTACAGGCACCCAGGGGACACCTGCTCCCTACCTGGGTAAGTGGTTAGGGGGAGGCACACATCAGCAGAGGTGACCTGGGCTCTGGTCCCTTGCTCACCCCCAGGAGTCACTGACGCTGCACAGGCCTGGGGGGCCACATAGCCCACCTGCATGTGCTGGCCGTGCACCGAGCCTTCCGGCAGCAGGGCAGGGGCCCCATCCTGCTGTGGCGCTACCTGCATCACCTGGGCAGCGCGGCCGGCTGTGCGCCGGGCTGTGCTCATGTGCGAAGACGTGCTGGTACCCTTCTACGAGAGGTTCGGCTTCCACGCCGTGGGTCCCTGTGCCGTCAGCGTGGGCTCCCTCACCTTCACGGAGCTCCACTGCTCCCTGCGGAACCACCCCTTCCTGCGCAGGAGCAGCGGCTGCTGAACTGGGCTGCCCACGTGATCCCCCTTCTCCGCCCTGGGCTCATCTCAGCTTGGCTGAGCATGGAGACAGCAGCTTCAGAGAGTGGAGACAGCAGCTTCCAGAGAGTGGAGACAGCAGGGCTAAATAAAGAAGAGATGGGGTGGCTTCTCACGGCCTGAGCTGGAGTGGTGTGTCCTGTGTGTCCCCCACAAGGCCTCCGGACCTCCTGTGTTCTGAACTCTGTGCCTGAGACCGGGGCTGGGTTAAGCGGGGACAATGGGAGGCGCTGTGGGGTCCCTGCCTCCTTTCCTCCCTGGGCAGGTGGGCAAAGGCACCAAGGCGGATCCTCACCGGAGCCCAGTGCTCAGAGGGGTCCTTAGTCTCCCCAGCCTCATGGATGCCCCTCTCACCCTCAGCCCATGGGGTGGGGATAGTGGGGGAGCAGGATGGGGCAGAGGTGGCCTGTGCTGTGGAGGCAGCTTGGGGCAGGGAAGATGGGGCAGGGCCCTCTGGCCGTGGTAATCAAGGGGTCATGCCCCATGCCTCCTGGGCAGCTCCTCAGTGTGGTGGGTGAGGCACAGGCACAGGGACTGGACCTGTCCCCCAGGATGGGTGACAGGACAAGTGCTGTGCCTTCTCCTCAGCACCATCCCCATCAGGGCAGGCCACCCCTGGGCCCAGGCAGCCCCTCCCTGCCCTGCAGCCAAGGCAGAGCAGGTGGGGATGGGAACCCCAGGGGCCTTCAACCCAGCCCTCCCAAGTGGATCTCCTGAGGTCTTCACATGACCCAATCTGGTTCTGGCCCAACTAAATCCCCAAGAGGCTCTGCAAGTTTTCTGCCGTCCACTGGGCCAAACCGAGGTCTGTGAGCTGCTGATGGCTCACCCCTCACCCCACATCCCAGGGCCATTCTACCTGAGGTCTCTGTTAAGACAACAGTGCCATAAAGAATATTATTTAATCCATAAGATATCCATATAAAGTTAGCGTTACTTTGAAAAATTAAGACTGTGATATAAACTGGTAGAAAATGGGCCTGATGAGCCTTGAGCACCTGCTGGGGGCAGGCCTCGGGGGAGGCTCCGCCCAGGCTCATTCCACCTGAGGTCTGCTTGTGTCTCCTCACTTGCTCTCTGCCCCTAGACTATGGCCAAAGCCTCTCCCGCAATGTCCCGTCTGAGAGCCTTATGGATGGGCTCACAGGGCAGAGGTAGAAGGACAAACAGGAAGGGCCATGGTAGGCACCCAGCCCTGGGGCAACTGAGGGCACAGCCACGTCCCCAGCAAGGGTACGCTTGGGTAGTAGTCGGGGAGAAGGCACCAGCAGAGGCAGCGCTGAGGACCCTGGGAAGAAAAGGACCGTGCCCCCAGGAGATGGTCCCAACAGGGAGCGGGAGGATGTCGGGACCTGGGACCTGAGGCTCGGAGAAGCAGGTGCCTTGGGTGTGCCGGAGCTTGGGCCAGGATCACGCAGGCCTCATGACCCCAAAGAACCCGGCTTAACCAAGCATCTCACATGGAGTCAGCCTCGCCTGGCAGCGGGGGGCCCAGGTCCAGAGCCCGGGCACTGTCTTGGGTCTCTGGCATGCAGGGCACTCAGCAGCGGGCAGCCCTCACAGGCAGCCCCCGTGACAGCAGTGCCGTGGGGCAGCTGCGGGACCCAGGTCAGTGCAACACCTGGTCCAGCTCGTACTTCTCGCAGAAGCGGCTGGTGAAGGGGAAGCAGGTGAGGTGCTCGATCCACGGCCAGTTAAAGGGGTAGATGTACAGCCAGAGCACCAGGCCGGCGAAGAGGCCGGCGAAGGCCAGCAGCGACACCAGGATGAGGGCCCGCTTGCGGTACTTGTCGCTGGTGCCGAGGTGATGTACGGCAGGAAGGCAAGGCCAGCAGCAGGCCGCTGAGGAAGCCGAAGATGTGGGCGATGTTGTCGATCCAGGGCAGGAGGCCGCAGGCGAACAGGAAGAGCACGATGCCCGAGAGGTTGAGGAAGGCCTTCCAGGGCCGCTCCAGCAGCGGCCAGCTCTGGAAGAGCTCCACGAAGAGGCAGGCGAGGAGGCCGAACTGTGAGCCGGCTGGTCCCCACCTGCGACGGGGTAGGGGAGACGTGGCTTCAGGCAAGGGCGGGCGGCCTGGGCCGGGCCTGTGCACTGGGTCATCCCATCGATCAGTTCCTCCCCCGGCAGGCATTGGGGGACCCCTGAGGCTGAGGGGCGGGGGTCGGCTGGAGCTGCCAGACCAAAGCTGGGCCTGCTCTGTCCATTCTTTCAGCAAACACTGAGTGCCTACTGTGCACGTCCCTGGTGTGGGTCACAGCAATAAGACAGACAAATTCCAGGCCACACATGGCGGCGAGAGGACGGACGCTGAGCAGGCTAGTCAGGTGGAACTGATCTAGACTGCAGACAGCGCACGTGGGCCATTTCCTACCCCCTCGACCTACAAATACCTGGCATACTGCCAGGCAGTGGGCACGGTTATGAAGATAAATGAGGCAGTGGAGGGACACGGTGACTCAGGAGCATCGCTGTTCCCTCTCGCTGGGATTAAGGGACCAGCCAGTAAGCCCCCAGCTTAGCTGTCCATCTGCCACGGAGCCCAGCACAGGAGGGGCCCCACGTCCCTCAGGCAGATCCAGGTGGGTGGAACAGGAGCAGCAGGACTGGCCCCCTACGTGCCAAAAGGCTTCAGGCTCAAGAGGGTCCCGCCCCCCACATCCTTACCTCCGCTCGGTATGGGAGGAAGATGGCACTGGCGAGGTTGCCCGTGATGCCGCTGAGGATGAAGATGATGGCGATACGGTGCCAGCCGGCCAGCTTCTCCAGGTCCCTCAGGATGGTCATTTGAAAGACCACAGACACGAGGCAGTGCACCACGCTGGGGGAAGGGGACACACCAGGCACGGCCTTCAGTCAGGTGCTTCAGGAGCAGCAGGCTTCGGTGGGTTGGGCTGGCCATGCCCAGGCCCAGGAACCCTTCTCCAGGGGTCTGGCTGGGCGGCCATCACAGGGGCCGGGTTCGGGGGGCAGTGAGGAGCCTCTTACCCCGGCATGTAGGAAGAGAGACAGCCAGAGCCTATAAAACTGATCTGGGACCTCTGGGTTGAGGAAGGGGTAACAGCCCACACACCTTGTCCAAGCAGTGCACCTGGGGGGTGGGCAGATGGTACTCAGTGCCCCAGAAGCCTGGGAGGGAGTGTGTGAGCCCTGGCCTCAGCATCCTCTCCTCCACCACCCCAGGCCTCGTCTCACCTGGGAGCAGAGCGTCGCTTCCTCGTGGAAATAGCCGTGCATGAACTCACAGTATTCCCGGGTGGTGATCTCACAGCTGGGTCGATGGTGAGGCAAGAGGGGGCATCAGGGCCCCGAATAACCACTGCCCACCTCGCCCAGAGCCCAGAACCTGGCTATATAGCAGGCATCGCTGGCAGAAAGGGGGATGCCCCTTACAGGGCCTTCGACTCTGGAGCAAGCTCCCTTCCTCCAGCTCACATCATGGGTGGCCCCAGAGCAGGGGGAGGGGAAGGACAGTTAGCAGAGGGCATTGTCCCAGCAGCTGTGGGTGGTGACGGTGGAGGAGCAGAGGGCCCACAGGAAACCGCAGCTCGGGGGGCGGTGGGATGGGCTGAGGACGGGCCCAGGTGGCTCACCTGCCCTTGGTGCCAATGCAGCAGGGGCGGCCCTTGATCTCGCAGTCTATGTGCAGGAAGCCCGTGTGGTTGCTCCTGGCCTGCTCTGTACAGATCTGCCGGGAGGGGCACCGGCAGGGGAGTGGGCCTGTGCAGTGGGCAGGTCCCCCATCCCCGACCTTCCCAGACACGCCTGCTGGGGACACTCACCGGCCACTTGGTGATGTCATCGGGCCAGATGTGGGCACCACTGGAGGCCGGCTCCTCGCAGGTCCTGGAGACAGACATCAGATTGGGCTGTGGCACCCCCAGCCTGCCATGTCCACCCAGCCATGTCCCTGTGGGTAGCTCAGACGGTCTGATCCTGAGACCCAGCAGAGGCTCCAGGCCCTACCTGGGGTCCTGGTGACACAGCCCCCGATGTCCGCTTCTGGCCCAGATCAGACTTGTCCATGGGGGGCCCAGTGTCATCCTGCCACTTGACAAAAGTGGCCAAAGTCTCCTGGAGGGCGGAAGAGGGCTGGTCAGTCATGCCAGGGCCAGGTCACCCCCCACTGGAGTGGGCAAGGACAGAGGCTTTTCCCATCTCCCCCAGGGCTCAGTCTCATTTAGTGGGGTCTGGGGAAGGGTGGGGCGAGGAGGAGGGGAATGTGGTCACTGCTCTTGAAGGGCCCATCCCCCCAGGCCAGGGCAAGTGGGGCTGGTCCAGGACTAGGGTCTGGCAGAGGTGGGAGGGAGGCCTGCCCCCCACCGAGCAGTCCTTCCGCTGGGTCTGGATGCAGCCCGAGTGGTCGTTCTGGACACAGCAGCCCGAGTCCCGCTCCAGGTCTCGCTCCCGCAGCACCAACTGCTCGATCTGCCTGTCCTTCCGGATGCAGGGTGAGAACTTGGCCCCCAAGTGGATCAGGTCAATCTGGCAGAGAGGAGGGGAGGGGAGGGGGAGGGGAAGGAGAGAGTGAGTTTGGGCCCCAGACCTGGGAGGGGTCCATCACTCCACCTCTGCTTTGTGGAGTCTCCCCTTGATGAGGGGCCTGCGGGTGGGTCAGCAGCCCACCTGCCCAGCTGGGGGTGACAGGGCACAGGGGCTCCTGGCTCAGATGATGTCCCCTAGCCTGGACCCTCACCGAGCTGGGGCCGACCCAGAAGTTCTCCTGCTGGATGTACTTCACACTTTCGTACACACCTTTGTTCCGCAGAACCTGTCACAGAGCACAGAGGTAGTGCAGAGGAGGGCGTCAGAACAGTGTGGGCCCTGGGCTTGGGGCAGCAGTCCCCAGTGCAGAGCCTCCAGGAAGGGGCCAGGCTATGGTGAGCCCGAGCACTGCCCTGCTGGGGGCAGATAGCTGTGGTGGGAGGGATTAGGTACCCACGACACTGAGGCCTCCTGGGGAAGGCTGGGACTCCCAGCATGGAGCCCGACTCACCAGCTGGGTGGTCATGTGCTGGGCAAAGCCCACGGGTGCGATGCCATACGTGCAAATCACCAGCAGCGTGATGATGACATGGACGAAGGTCAGCCAGTAGGTGAAGTAGGGCCTGTGTAGAGAGGCCTCGGGTCAGAATCTCCAGTCCCAGCCACGGGGCCACCCCGGCCCAGTCACCTGGCTCTGCCCTGTCAGCTCATCTCAAACCAGAGCAACTTTGAAGATGCACCTCCAAGCTTCTCTCTCCTGGCTTAAAACCCTCTGACAGCTTTCCACTGCCCTTGGGACAAATTCCAGAATCACCCCCTTTTGCTGCTGCAAAGTCTCACCTGCCCGACCACCTCTCTGGCCTCTTTGCCTGCATTTCCTGGGATACTTTGCTCTGTGTAGCCCCAGGGCTTTTGCACATGACACCACTGTTTGTCCGGACCGCACCCCTCCCCACCAGCTGTTCACTCTCTCTCGGTCCTCCTCTGGGACTCCCACCACACCTATCTTTTCTTCTTTTTTTTTTTAGACAAAGTCCCACTCTGTCACCCAGGCTGGAGTACAGTGGTGCAATCTTGGCTCACTGCAACCTCTGCCCTCAGGTTTAAGCCATTCTCCTGCCTCAGCCTCCTGAGTAGCTGGGATTACGGGCACCCACCATACCCGGCTAATTTTTTTTTGTATTTTTAGTAGAAATGGGGTTCTACTGTGTTGGCCAGGCTGGACTTGAACTCCTGGCCTCAGGTGATCCGCCCACCTTGGCCTCCCAAAGCGCTAGGATTGCAGGTGCGAGCCACTGCACCTGGCCATTGCTTATTACTTTCTAATTTGGGCCCAGTGTTTACTGGGCTGCTGTAAATCAGAGGCTCTGTTCTTCTTCCCCAAGGGCTCTGTATGGCCTCCCCCAGGGTCCCCTCACTCCCAGCCTTTTTTTTTTTTTTTGAGACAGAGTCTCACTCTCGTCACCAGGCACCAGGCTGGAGTGCAGTGGTGCGACCTCGGCTCACTGCAACTCTCCGCCTCCCGGGTTCAAGTGATTCTCCTGCCTCAGCCTCCCGAGTAGGTGGGACTACAGGCATACCACCATGCCCAGCTAATTTTTTTTGTATTTTTTAGTAGAGACGGGGGTTTCACCATGTTGGCCAGGATGGTCTCGATCTCTTACCTCGTGATCCGCCCGCCTCGGCCTCCCAAAGTGCTGGGATTACAGGCGTGAGCCACCGCGCCCGGCCAAGCCCATTTTTTTTTTGAGACGGAGTTTCACTATTGTTGCCCAGGCTGGAGTGCAATGACGTGATTTCGGCTCACCGCAACCTCTGCCTCCCAGGTTCAAGTGATTTTCCTGCCTCAGCCTCCTGAGTAGCTGGGATTATAGGCATGCGCCACCATGCCCTGCTAATTATGTATTTTTAGTAGAGATGGGGTTTCTCCATGTTGGTCAGGCTGGTCTCCAACTCCTGACCTCAAGTGGTCTGCCCAGCTTGGCCTCCCAAAGTGCTGGGATCACAGGTAGGAGCCACTGTGCCTGGCCCCCCAGCTTCTTTTTTTAAAGTAGAGGTAGGATCTCTCTCTGTTGCCCAGGCTGGTCTGAAACTCCTGGGCTCAAGCAATCCTCCCACCTTAGCCTCCCAAAGTGCTATAATTACAAGCGTGAGCCATGGCCCCAGCTTCTAACTAGCCTCTGACCCAAGCCTGCCCCTCCCAGCTCCACCTCCGGGGGTTCCATTTCAGGGCCTGCAGGCAGTGACACTCAACGAACATTTGTTGACTGGCTGCTGTCTGGGAGCAAGGCTGAGGATGCAGGCTGAGAAAGCATGTCTGGAGGAGAGGCGGCAAGCACCCAGGCCCTTCCCAGGTCACGAGCACAGCCCTTGGGACAGGGTGCGCCTTCGAGGGTGTCACTATACTCCTGACCCACAGGAGATGCTCATGAAAGGTTCGCTGAATGAGTAAGGGGGCACTTCAGGAGGGCCCAGAGGAATCTGGAAGCTTCCAGGCCCTCCCGGAGGCTCCGGGCGGCGCCTCACCGGTGGCTGTCGAAGCTCTCCAGCTGCCGCTGCACGGTGCTGCTGATGCTGCGGCGGTACCTGCGGTTGAGCCAGTTGCCCACCACGCCCAGGCCATAGTGCCGCTTCTTCCGATCAAAGGCAAAGTGCTTCACCTTGGAGGCGATGCGCTTGCCGCGCTGGGGCCCGGGGACTGGGGCTCGGTCACACTCCTTCCTGGTGGGGATGGTGGCTTTCAGCCTGATGTCCTCCCCCCGAAATACTCCCGGACCCCACCTGGGTGATCAGAAGGGGCTTGGGGGTCAGGGTGAAGTCTGGGGATGCCCCCAGGCTGGTGGCTGGCCTGGAGGAGGGACTACCGCAGCACTCACAGGGGGATTTGCACCCCATCGGGGGGAGACAGGGGAGGCTGAGTGTGGGATCCCTCGGAAGTAGCTGGCAGAGAGTGGGGGGGGGGATCTCAAAGACATCGTCAGGCATGGAGCTCATTTCTTCCTGGGGTGGGGAACAAGAAAACAAAGTGTAAGGAGTCTGTCCCAAACCCTGCACCCCAGCACCTCAGTTCAGGGGCAGGACACGGCTGTACAGACAGATTCTTCACGATGAAGCAGGAAGCCACATGCCTGTCAGCCCCAGTGGTGACTTTCTCAGGTGGCACTCTGCCCCACCCCAGATCCTCGCTCTACCCAACAGAAAGATGGGGGCCCAGCAGCTCCACACAGAACCATGCCACATTCTGCCAGTAGACCTCTGGCCTCCTCACCAAGCTCCCAGGCCACCCCACCCCTCCCGTCCCTGAGGGCCCACACCCCATGCTTGCCTTACTAAAAAACGAGGAGTCAAATGTGTCTGCCCCATCGACCACATCCTCCTCCAGGAAGCTCGGGAAGGCAAAGCTGCGCTTGATCACCCGGCACCGCTGTCCGGTGGCATCCAGCACCGAGCGCCCCTATGCACGGGCAGAGACACAGGCATCAGGACCAGGGCCCAGCCATCCAGACCCCCAGCTCCAACACTGAAGGAATCATCAAGCCCATCTGCCTGCAGGCAGCGCCTTGGGTGGAGGGGTCCTGCCCAAAGCATGGAGGTTCTGCAAGCTGAATGGGCAGGAGGAGCTCCTGAGACCAGACGGTCAGGAAATGGGGCACCAGCTTCTGTTGGCACAGCACTCTTGGCACAGTTTGGAGTCTCCTTCCCCTGGTCCTGCTACCCCTCTGGCTTGGGCTGCTGGTACCCTAACACTCAAAGCAACCCACACACCACACCCTTACTCCCGAGGCCCGGGCTGTGTCTTCATCCTGTTTCTTGACACAGAATACCAGGCCCCTGCCCACGTTTCTGATCCCATCTCCTGCCACTGCTCCCATAACCACCCCTCACTAAAACTGCATCAAACCGCCTGCTGCTCCCTCAAAGCACCACACTTCCTCTGGCCTCCTGGCCCTTGCATAGACCATTCCCTCTGCTGAGAATGCTGTTCCCTTTCTTCCCTAGTGAACATCTCCTTGTTTTTCTGTGCATAACTCGATGTCTTCCCTGATACCAGCTGCTCTCCTAAACTGACAACCCGGAATGGTGACCCTCACCCTGGGCCAGGAGCTCAGCCAGGACGGCGATGGCTCTGCACGCTGTGCCCAGCACGTAACAGGGACTGGGCAAACCCGAGTGGGTGAGGAGCGAGTACATGTCTCACTTCCCACTTCCCCAGCTTAACAGTCAGTGCAGAGACCAGGTTCCCAAACTAGGCAGGCTCCGGGGGGTCACAGAGACTGAAGACAGATGGAAGGAAGCTGGGGTGCTGTGCTTTGGGGTCCCTCTTGCCCAGGGATCCCAGCACACCCACTGTCCTTGGCACTGAAGGCAGATGCCCAGGTGAGTTTTAGGAGATGCTCCTATGAGAAGCGGAAGGGAGGAGCAAGGGATGGAGGCTGGGCAGAGGTGGGGGGAGATGGGGGCCCTGCACCTTGAAGAGGGGCAGCGGCAGCTTGGAAGCTCATGTGGGCCACAGACATCCTCTTGCGGCGTGGCAGGTGGGGAGTAGCCAGAGCGGACGCTGGTGAACGAGGTCAGGGACAGGACTCCGGGGGTGAGCGGCGGGTGCGGGCGTGGGGCCTGTCCATCTCCTCCGGGTGGCGGAGAGCCCGACCCCGGGCCAGTGGATCCACAATCTGGAAGGGAGGGGGCAGTGAGCAGAGCCACTAGGGTCCCCCACACCCCCTGCCCCCTTGCCCTGTGGATCCCACCTTGGGCAGCTTGCAGGGCTTTGGGGACTCGGTGCCCTGGAAGGACGGCACCTCCTGGCTGGGGAGCTCCAGGTCCCGCTGGCACGAGGCCTTCAGGCGGCCGTAGCGCACGCTGCAGTGGTGCAGGCTGCGGCGCTGCCACTGCTGCCGCTGCCCCTCCCAGTCGCCGCTGACTCCAAACCACTGGGCTGCGCCCCTGCGGGAGCAGACAAGGAGCAGGTGGGCCTGAGCTTGTCTGTGCCTGTGCACCTGAGTGTGTGGAAGTGGTGATGGCACGTGTGTGCCCGAGTGCCTGCAGGGGGTTGGGGGGTGGATCCGCCTGTGAGGCCCCTGGCTGGAGCCTAGTGCCAGATGAACAGAAGCAGGGGAGGACTAGAGCGTGAGGAGCCAGACTAGGGCCCCAGGCACCCCCCACACTGATCCAGCCAGTTCCTCAAACCCCCTCAGCCTCTACACCGTGACATTCCGCAAGGCACATACCTGCTTCCCCATCCCTACCATGACATTAGGCTGCAGGGAGACACTGCTCTTTAATGCCTGCCTACTCCTTCCAGAGAGGGGACGCAGGGACCAGGCCCAGTAATGTCCAGGCACCAAGAATCCACAGATTGCTGGGTGAGGGGTACTGGGCTTGGGTGTGGGGGGCTCACTTGCGGATGCTCTGGGACAGCGAGGCCTGGCGGCGGAAGCCGGGGCGCTTCTCTGAGCTCTCCTGCCATCGGGCCCGTGGCTCCTGGAGGCTCACGCTCTTCAAGTAGGCTGGGTTCTTGGGCCTCTTGGGGAAGAAGGAGGGAGGGCAGGCAGTGACGTGTGCAGCCCAGGTCCGAGGCTGGCTCTTCTTTAGCCTCCCATTCTGAAAACCCTGAGAAGAAACCTCAACCCCAATCTGCTTTCATTGTGAATATATGTATATGTATATATGCTTTCTTTAGATGGAGTCTTGTTCTATATCATCCAGGCTGGAGTGCAGCGGTATAATCTCAGCTCACTGAAACCTCCACCTCCCTGGTTCAAGTGATTCTCATGCCTCAGCCTCCCAAGTAGCTGGGATTACAGGCACCTGCCACCACACCTGGCTAATTTTTATATTTTCAGTAGAGATGGGGTTTCACCATGTTGGCCAGGCTGGTCTCGAACTCCTGACTGCAAGTGAAGCACCTGCCTTGGCCTCCCAAAGTGCTGGGATTACCGGAGTGAGCCACGTCGCCTGGCCTACATATATACTTTTTGAGACAGAGTCTTGCTCTGTTGCCCAGGCTGGAGGGCAGTGGCACCATCACAGCTCACTGGAGCCTCCAACCTCCCAGGCTCAAGCAAGCCTTCTACCTCTTTGTCCTAACTAGCTGGGATTACAGGCGTGTGCCACCACACCCAGCTCATTTTTTTTTTAAGTATTTTCCAGAGACAGGGTCTTATTATGTTGTCTAGGCTGGTCTTGAACTCCTGGGCTCAAGTGATCTGCCTGCCTCAGCCTCCCAAAGTGATGAGATTACAGGCATGAGGCCACTGCGTCCAGCCTCATTCTGAATTTAAAATCGCCATTGTGTGGCGTTTCTCCGTCAAGCCCAGCGTGTTTCCCTCACTCATCACCCAGTCCCTCCCCTCCGCACTATGACTCTCCTGCCTGCTGCTGCGTCCTCTGCAGAGCTCTGGGCTGAGCGGGTGGTATTCACATTGCCTCCCTTTATACTCCAGGCTGTGTGGGAAGCCCACGCGGCTACGAGCCTGTTTCAATGAGCTCTTTATGGAGCAATAGACCAGGCTGTCGGAAACACTGATTCATTTCGCCCTCTTCCAAAGGAACTGGGCACTGCCTAGGCAGGCTGCTGATGTCAGGGAGACACTGTCCATGCTCACCCGTGTCAAAGACAGCCCCCAGCCCTCACAAGAGAGACCAAGAGTCCAGCGAGCCCTTTCTCGGGGCTGGCACTTCCTATCTGCCTCTGACCATGATGCGAGTGAGCCCGGTTCCCAGCCTGACTCCCTGTGATTATTTTGGGCCCAGGAAGGAGGGGGTGAGGCCAAGTCAAGGGCTGCACAGGCAGCAGCTGTGGCTCAGGAAGAGCCTCTCTAGGAAGTGAAACTGTCCAGAAGGTGTCACATGGGCACATCTGTCGCCTGTAGCAGGACAGTGAGCCCCCAGGCTGGCCCCCTTACCTCAGGCAGCATGCTGTCCTGCTCGCCAGGGGCCTGGGTCTCTTTCTCGGGGGGCGGGATGGTGATGGAGAGGTTGGGTGGCTTCCGGCTCTGCAGGCGGCTGCTGGACACAGAAGATACGCTCCCGCCATTCTTGTCAGCAGAGGCCATAGTGGGCAAGAGGCGGGAGGGCTGGAATGGAGACCGGGGAGAGCGGCGGTGGGTAGTGGAAGGGGTGGCAGGGTGGCAGGACCCTGACGCCAAGGCATGCCGAGAACCGACTGACCTGCCCAAAGTTGTTTCAGACATCTCTGGGGACTAAATCCAGCCTGAAAAATCCCAGCACTTTGGGAGGCTGAGGCAGGCAGATTACCTGAGGTCAGGAGTTTGAGACCAGCCTGGCCAACATGGCGAAACCCTGTGTCTACTAAACATACAAAAATTAGCCAGGCGTGGTGGTGCATGCCTATAATCCCAGCTACTGGAAGGCTGAGGCAGGAGAATCGCTTGAACCCAGGAAACGTGAGCCGAGGTGGCACCATTGCACTCCAGCCTGGGGCGACAGAGTGAGACTCCGTTTCAAAAAAAAAAAGATCATGAAGATGAAGAATATAGAGCTGGAGTGCTCTTGACTGCCTCATCAGGGGTAGGCCAGGGGGCATAGGGCGGCTCTTGTAGACAATGGGTCCTGCTTTTGTCTCTGGACAGGGGTCGAGGAAGGACAAGAAGGCCCCAGGACAACCTGGTGCTCCCAACAAGCTCGGCTGGGCAGGTTTGTGCTGCGCTCCCAGGGCCAGCTGTGCGGGAAGCAGGTGGCTTTCGAAGGAGGGCTCCTGAGCTGTGCAGCAGGAAGTGGCAGCTCAGCCAAATGCCCAGAGAGATGAGAAACCTACCGTGCTGGTTCCTGTCCCTCAAGCCCACCCGGTTCCTTTTTTCTTTCTCTTTTTCTGTAGAGGCTGGGTCTCTCCATGTTAGCCAGCCTGGTCTGGAACTCCTGGGCTCAAAACATCTGTCTGCCTCGGCCTCCCAAGTGGCGTGCACCTGTAGTCCCAGCTACTCGGGAGGCTGAGGCAGGAGCAGAACTTAAACCCGGGAGGTGGAGGTTGCAGTGAGCCGAGATCGCGCCACTGAACTCCAGCCTGGGTGACAGAGTGATCATCTGTCTCAAAAAACAAAAACAAAAACAAAAAAACAAAAACAAAATTAGCCAGGTGTGGTGGCGCATGCCTATAATCCCAGCTACTTGGGAGGCTGAGGCATGAGAATTGTTTGAACTCAGGAGGCAGAGGTTGCAGTGAGCCAAGATCATGCCATTGCACTCCAGCCTTGGCGAGAATGAGACTCTGTCTCAAAAAAAAAAAAAAAAAAAAAAAGATAACTAAAACTGCCACCTGTCTGGCACTTTTCCCCCGGTAGTGAGAACATTGTTTAACAATATACATGACATATGCTCATTGCAAAAAAAAAAAAAATCACCCAGCCTGTCGCAGTGGCTCACGCTTATAATCCCAGCACTTTGGAAGGTGAAGGTGGGTGGATCACTTGAGGCCAGGAGTTCGAGACTAGCCTGGCCAAAATAGTGAAGAAGCACCACCTCTATTAAAATACAGAAATTAGCCAAGCATACTGGCTCGTACCTGTAGTCCCAGCCACTCGGGAGACTGAGGCAGGAGAATAGAATCGCTTGAACCCGGGAGGCAGAGGTTGCTGTGAGCCAAGATCACACCACTGCACTCCAGCCTGGGCAACAGAGTGAGACTCTGTCTCAAGGAAAAAAAAATTCAGATTTCTATAAAGCAGAACGTGAGCAGATGACCCTCCTTTCCCCCATCCTCTGGAAGGCCTCTCTGGGCCTGGAAATACATACTTCAAAATTCTACACACACTCATGTCATTTTTTGTTTTGAGACAGGGTCTTGCTCTGTTGCCCAGGCTGGAGTGCAGTAGCATGATCTTGGCTCATTGTATGCTCCACCTCCCAGGTTAAAGCAATTCTCCTGCCTCAGTCTCCCAAGTAGCTGGGGTTACAGGCGTGAGCCACTGCGCCTGGCCCACACTCTTTTATCTGCAGCGTGGACATCTTTCCCTGTCAACACATACAGACAGACCTATATTTTTTCTTTTTTTGAGATGGGGTCTCACTCTGTCACCCAGGTTGGAGCGCAGTGGCACCATCTTGGGTCACTGCAACTTCTGCCATCCAAAGTGCTGGGACTACAGGCAGAGGCCACTGCACTTTGGATGGCAAAACTTTTTTGATGAATGCAAAGACTTTTTTTTTTTGACACGGAGTTTCACTCTTGTTGCCCAGGATGGACTGCAGTGGTGCGATCTCGGCTCACTGTAATCTCCTCCTCCTGGGTTCAAGCGATTCTCCTGCCTCAGTCTCCTGAGTAGCTGGGATTACAGGTGCCCGCCACCACATCCAGCTAATTTTTGTATTTTTGGTAGAGACAGGATTTCACCATGTTGGCCAGGCTGGTCTCGAACTCTTGACCTCAGGTGATTTACCTGCCTCAGCCTCCCAAAGTGCTGGGATTACAGATGTGAGCCACTGGGCCTGGCCGATGGATGCAAAGATTTCATAGAATGGAAGACACCAAGATTTACTTAAGTTCCAATTGCTGGCTGTTTAGGATGTTTCCAGAATTGGAGACATGGGTCTGATGTTGAAATGAACACCCCTGCATATGCCATGTGTCCTGTTTAAGTATATCACAAGACCACGTTCTGGAAGCAGAATGGCTGGGTCGAGGGGGAAGTACATCCCGAATTTCAGTGGGTCTTGCCCAATACCCCATCTGGGGATTTCCTGTGCTTGTGCCACCAATCTCCAGTTCCCCTGACTCCACGGGAATTAACACCCTCTGGCTGTTTCACTCTCTTCGTTTCATCTTTGCTCTGGCCCATGACCGTCTTCTTGCTAAAACCCCCAGCTGTCTCCTCTCCCTCACATCCCAAGGTTCCTGTGCAAGTTTTGTTTTTCCTCTCCTTGTTCAAAGCCAGGGACTCCATACCCATCTCCCTGGGAGCCCTTCGGCCAAGGGCGTGTGTGGGCTGAAGCGTGGGATGCACGGGCGTGCGAGACAGCAGCCGTGTGTATTCTGAACCTGTCTTCCTCCCTCCATCTCAACCTCGCCTCCGCCATCTCCTCTCACCTGGAGGCCCACTCCACTCTCTCAATTCCTCTACCTGCTGCCTCGAGCCTTCTGATACTGATCATTCTCCACATCGCAGTTGGGACAAGCGACCTCCCGAAAGCACAGATCACATCTGTCACTACCTGCTCAACACTCTCCCAGGATTTCCTGTTCTCACCCAAAGTCCACACATCTCACTGGGATTTCTGGGCCCTCTCTTCATCTCTTCCCATGCCCTTGCTTACCCCTGACCCAGCCTTTCTGGGCTCCTCATTGTCTCAAACTCGCCAAGCTCTGCTGGGAGTGGGGTCTGAGATCGAAAGCGCTGGAGCTGGCGGCACATTCTGGGCCCACAGTCTTGCATTTGCTGTCAGGTGAGACACCTGGCTGCTCATCACCCAAGTCCTTACCCGTACAAGGGGGAGAGTCACAGTTCCTCCCCAGGGAAGCATCTGCAGGACCAAATGAGCGAATGACATTGCCGGGCGTGGCGACTCATGCCTGTAATCTCAGCATTTTGGGAGGCTGAGGCAGGTGGACCACCTGAGGCCAGGAGTTCAAGACCAGCCTGGCCAACAGAGTGAAACCCTGTCTCTACTAAAAATACAAAAATTAGCTGGGCGTGGTGGTGGGCACCTGTAGTTCCAGCTACTCAGGAGGCTGAGGCAGGAATTGCTTGAACCTGGGATGGGGAGGCTGCAGTGAGCCAAGATTGCGCCACTGCACTCCAGCCTGGGTGACAGAGTGAGACTCAGTCTCAAAAATAAATAAATAAATAAATAAATGAGTGGATGGCTTCACGCACTGAAGCACTGCGTCCACACAGAAACTTGGACAGGAAGTGCTCAGTAGCACGGCTCCCCAGAGCCTGAAAAGGGAAACAACATCAGCGCCCGTCAGCAGATAAAGGCATGAATATAAAATGTGGTCAAGTCACACAATGGAGCATCCTTCAGCCACAAAAGGAAGGAAGTCCTGACACAGCTACAACATGCATGAGCCTTGAGAATGCTGTGCCCAGTGAGAGGAGCCAGTCACGGAAGGCCACCCACTGCCTGAGTCCATGCATATGAAGGCACAGAATAGGGACATCTACAGACAGAAGCAGGCTAGTGGTTGCTTAGGACTGTATAAGTGGGGGACTGGGCAGGGAGGAGGTGACAGCTAAAGGGTGCACCTTTTTCTTTGAGACGGAGTCTCGCTCAGTTGCCCAGGCGGGAATGCAGTGGTGCGATCTCCGTTCACGGCAACCTCCGCCTCCTGGGTTTAACCAATTCTCCGGCCTCAGCCTCCCAAATAACTAGGACTACAGGTACATGCCACCATGCCTGGCTAATTTTTTATACTTTTAGTAGAGACAGGGTTTCACTATGTCAGCCAAGATGGTCTCGATCTCCTGACCTCATGATCCACCTGCCTCAGCCTCCCAAAGTGCTGGGATTATAGGCGTGAGCCACCGTGCCTGGCCTGGGTACAGGCTTTCTTTAGGGTGTAATGAAAGCAATCTAAAACTGACTCTGGTGATGGTGGCACAACTCTGTGAATATACATATATAAATAATTTTTTTTTTGAGACGGAGTCTCACTCTGTAGCCCAGGCTGGAGTACAGTGGCATGATCTTGGCTCACTGCAACCTCCGCCTCCCAGGTTCAAGTGATTCTTTTGCTTCTGCCTCCCAAGTAGCTGAGACTACAGGTGCGTGCCACCACGCCTGGCTAATTTTTGTATTTTTAGTAGAGACGGGGTTTCACCATATTGGCCAGTCTGGTCTTGAACTCCTGATCTCGTGATCTGTCCACCTCAGCCTCCCAAAGTGTTGGGAATACAGGCATCAGCCACCGTGCCCAGCCTTTTTCTTTCTGTCTTTTTTGAGACAGAGTCTTGCTCTGTCACCCAGGCTGGAGTGCAGTGGTGTGATTTTGGCTCACTGCAACCACTACCTCCCAGGTTCAAGTGATTCTCCTGTCTCAGCCTCCTGAGTAGCTGGGATTACAGGCACAAGCCACCACACCCAGCTAATTTTTGTATTTTTAGTAGAGATGGAGTTTTGCCATGTTGACGAGGCTGGTCTCAAAGTCCTGACCTGAAGCGATCCACCCGCCTCAGCCTCCCAAAGAGCTGAGATTACAGGTGCGAGCCATCACACCCACCCACTGTGAATACATTAAAACCACTGAAGGTTGGGAGTGATGGTTCCCCACTGTAATCTCAGCAATTTGAGAGACTGAGGTGGGAGGATTGCTTGAGCCCAGGAGTTCAAGTCCGGCCTGGGCAACATAGTGAGACCCCATCTGTATAAAAAATTTAAAAATTAGCCAGGTGTGGTGGTGTGTCTATAGTCCCAGCTACTCAGGAGGCTGAAGCGGGAGGATGGCTTGAGCCTGGGAGGTCGAGGCTGCAGTGAGTCACAATTGTGCCACTGCATTCAAGCCTGGTGACAGAGTGAGACCCTATCTCAAAAAAATAAATAATTAAAACACCGATGGTACACTTTAAACGGGTGAATCGCTGGTGTGTGAATTCTCTCTCAATGAAGCAGGAGCTCCATTATCCTGGGCCTCTGCCTGAGCCAGTCACTCTGTCCCAGACCGTCACCCAGCGGAAGGCCGGCTCTTCTCAGCCTCCTGGTTGCAGTTTGAGTGCTCCCTTACCAGAGGAGCCCTCCTGCCCCATCTTGAGCAGTGCTGGCCCCACCTCCCTCCCTGCCCCTTTTTTATTTTTTGAGACGGAATCTCACTCTTATCACCCAGGCTGGAGGGCAGTGGCATGATCTCGGCTCACTGCAACCTCCGCCTCCCAGGTACAAGCGATTCTCCTGCCTCAGCCTCCCAAGTAGCTGGGACTACAGGCACCCACACTGCACCCAGCTAAATTTTTTGTATTTTTAGTAGAGATGGGGTTTTGCCGTGTTGGCCAGGTCAGTCTCAAACTCCTGACCTCAGGTGATCCACCCACCTTGACCTCTCAAAGTGCTAGGATTACAGGCATGAGCCACCGCACCCGGCCCTTCCCTGCCCGTATCCCTCCCTGTTGCTCCCTTCGTTCACAATCCACCACTGTTCAGACACACAGTGTGGGCCCCTCGGGCAGCATCTGCACGTGGTGCACCTGGGCGCAGCAGCCAGTGCCCTGGGTCCAGACGCCCAGCTTCCTACCTTCAAGTCTGGGTTTGCCTGCCGCTTCTTCCTGGGTCTTGCTGTGAAGGGCTTTAGAGCATGTTCTTGTCCTCTCCTCGTTCTGTACAGATGCTCTGCGGTGAAGCCTCAGTCTGTAGAAGGGTGGATAGAGAGCAGATGGCTGGAAGGATGGAGAGACGGCTCCAGGCCATGCAGTGCACAGTTAGGGTCTTAATCCTGCCTGGCCTCGAGAGGGCCTCCGGCACCTCAAGCTTCCCCTCAAAGGAGGGCCTGGGCAGGTCTTCTTAAAAACAAACAGAAATGCCCCTGGGTTTCGTGCCTTAAAATGGTTGATTTTATGTTGTGTGGCTTTTACTTCAATAAATTATCAATCAAAACAACAAAACACTTCCAGATTGTTTGAACTTTGCCTAAGTATCAGAAGGCAGCTAGCAATTCCTGGACTTTTAAAGTTAAACATATGAGGTTTTTTGTTTTTTTCCCCTGAGATGCAGTCTTACTCTGTCGCCCAGGCTTGAGCGTAGTGGCACGATCTCAGCTCACTGCATCCTCCACCTCCTGAGTTCATGCAATTCTCCTGCCTCAGCCTCCTGAGTAGCTGGGATTACAGGCACATGCCACCACGCCTGGCTACTTTTTGTATTCTTAGCAGAGACAAAGTTTCACCATGTTGGCCAGGCAGGTCTCAAACTCTTGACCTCATGATCTGCCCACCTTGGCCTCCCAAAGTGCTGGGATTACAGGCATGAGCCACCACGTCTGGCCCCAAAATATGTGGTTTTGTTTTAAAGCATGAAACCCAGGGGCATTCCTGTTTGTTTTTAAGAAGACCTGCCGAGGCCCTCCTTTGAAGGGGAAGCCTGAGGTGCCGGAGGCCCTCCCAAGGCCAGGCAGGATTATGTCCCTAACTGTGCCAGGCCTTCTTTGGCCCTTTACATGCATTACTCTTTGAAACACCTTCTAGGGAGATGTTAGTGTCTCTTCCATTCTGCAGATGGTGAATGGAGGCTCAGAGGGGCTCAGTAACTTGTCCAAGCTCACACAATCAGGAAGGGGTGCAGCTAGGACTCCCAATGTCCAGCTCCAGGGCCTGGGGGCTCCTAGGGGATGGGCTCCCTCCTGCCCTAAGAGTGGGGCTAAAGACCCCCTCTCAGGGAGCCAGAGAGGGGAACTTGGTCCAGCATTCCAGCGCTTTCCAAACCATGCTCCTCAGAGGCCTGGGCCTCCCCAGAGGTGCCTAAGGGGCTGCTATGGGGCAAACCAGAGGCTGGGGAGCAGCCCGGGCTCCCCAGTGATTCCATCGAGTAATGCCCCTTTACCCCCTGCATATTTGGGACTTTTGGGGAGCAGAATGCTGGGTGCAGAGGAGAAATCTTGAGGCGGAGCTAGGATGTCTCCTGCTTCTGTAAGGCTAGACCAGTACCGCTGGCTTCACCTCCTTCCACCCAAAGTGCTGGGGGAGTCCCGACCCCACCCCCTACGGCAGACTGCCCAGCGGAGTGTGACGAGGCCCTCAGAGATCAACCCACTGGGCTGGGTTGGTGCTGAGGAGTCCTGGCAGCCACTGAGGGACCCCACTTGGTTGAAGCTGTGGCCAGGTCCCCTCGTCCTGAGCCCGCTGTGGGAACAGCTCCAAGACCACAGCTTCACTGGGGCCTCTGCAGGGAACGTTCATACCTTGGCCTCCTTTGGGACCAGGGTACAGCAAGAGGGCAGGGAGGGCACTGCCCTGGGGGAATTGGCACTGGGGGGGTGGGGAGTCAGGCAGCGGAAGGAGCCGGGTGCAAGGGTGGGGCCTCCAGACTCCAGCTCAGTTCACCAAGTAGGTAGGATCTTTCTGGAAGCCAGAGCTGATCACACCTCCTTGGAGGTCCCTTTAGGTCTGCCCTCCCTGCCACACCCTCACCAGACAAGCCACATCCCTGTGCCACCCCTAAGCTCTCACTTCCTCATTCGAAGCCCTGCACTTGGCCCACCAGACTCCACCTTGCCTGCCTGGCCAAGCCCTACTATAAAAGAAAATGTCACCCCCAGAGAGTCAGCCACTTTACTGCCTGCTCTCTCCAGCATCTTGCAGATTTACCTATGCGTAGGAGTCCCCTACCCAACCCCGGGCAGCCCAGGGTCCTGCACCCAGTAGCCCTCATTAACGGCTAACTGAATGGGAAGCTAGTGAGAGGGTGGGGCTGGGGGACTGGGCATGGTCAGTCCGTCCATATCAGCCCTGGACAGAAGCGGTCTCTCCCATCCTGCAGCTGGTCCAGGAAGCAGCCCCCTTTGGAGGGCTTCACTGAGAGCTCCCACCCTGCTGGCTCTGTGTCCACAGCAGGGCCAGGCTGGAGGACGCTGGATGCTGTCCCAGGATGAGTCTCCAGTGGGCCTCCCCGCTAGACTCCCCGCCTAGCTCCCTAGCTCACCATAGGCACTGCTTTTGGTTCTGGGGTTCTGCCCAGCCAGCACCCCCGTCCCAAGGCCAGGCCGTCCCAGCTGAGACCCCTGTCCAGGAGCCGCTGCACTGCTGGCATCTGTGCCAACCTTCTGATGAGAATGAGAGAGGCTCCCAGACCCAAGACTGAGGGAGAGGAGAGCCTGGCCAGCCCCAGGGCAATCCGTGGGGGAGGGGAGTCCCAAAGAGAGGTGGCCTGACACCAGACAGCAGGGGCAGCGCAGGGGCGAGCAGCCATGCCTTCGGGGCAGGAGCCTGGCACGGGAGTGCCACCTGAACCTCAGAGCACAAGAGGCCCGGGCAGCGGCCTTCGAGCAGCTCCACCCCTGGCCTCAGTTCCCTTCTCTGAGGGAATGGGACAAGGTCATGGCCCAGCTTTGACACCAACAAAGCCCAAACATGGAATATAAAAGCATTACTTTGGCCAGGCACAGTGGCTCACGCCTGTAATCCCAGCACTTTGGGAGGCTGAGGTGGGCAGATCACGGGGTCAAGAGATTGAGACCAGCCTGGCCAACATGGTGAAACCCCGTCTCTACTAAAAATACAAAAATTAGCTCGGTGTGGTGGCGCACGCCTGTGGTCCCAGCTACTTGGGAGGCTGAGGCAGGAGAATCAATTGAACCCAAGAGGCAGGGGTTGCAGTGAGCCAAGATTGTGCCACTGCACTCCAGCCTGGTGACAGAGCAAGACTCCGTCTCAAAAAAAAAAAGAAATAAAGCATTACTTTGCACCAGCCCCTTTCCACCATTGAGACCAACTGCCTGTAACTTGTGCAGATATTGGGGTGGGGGTGCAAAAGCCCAGCCCCCTTCCTTGGGGCTCAGTGGGGGAAAGAAGTGGGGGACTATCAGACCCTCTCTGGCCTTCAGCATGGCCCAGGTCCAGATAGCAGGGACCTGACAGAAAAAAGTGCCGGAGAGCTGGAGTTGCCCCACCCAGCACTTATCTCCTGCCCCAAAAATGCTTGCTCACTGCAGGGGAAATGGTGACATCCTGGGACCAGGCTTCCTCCTGGCCCACAGTCACATCCGCCGCTCTCTAAGACCCCCAGGCCTGCTTCCGCAGGCAGCCCACAGGCGGAACCCTGCCACCTGCCCAGCTGGATCCCGGCCTCACTGTGGCCAACCCCAGAGAAGGGCCTTCAGCCCCAGCCCAGCTGGGAGATGCCAAATTGACCTTGGGAGAGGGACCGGGTCTTAGGGTGGGGACAGACTCTATTTCTTCTTCCTCGAGGGTGGGGCAGGGAGATCCTGAGAAAAAGTGAAGTGCAGAGTTCAGATCACCCCCAGGTCCCATGGGTTGGGGCCTCTGTACCCTCCCCTGCCCAGGCTCAAGGTCTCCCCAACTGCAGATGGCTTTGGAGATAGCATAACTCAGCTAGCAGCAGCTGAGCTCAGGCACATCCAACAGAAATGCAGACTCAGACACCATTTACCACTGCTGCCCAGAGAATCCGGTTTCCCCACAAAGGGTGGGGCTGGGCACTCCCAACCAAACCTGTCTGGCACAGCTGCGTAAGCAAGGCCACTGCCAGAGAGGTCCCCAACAGAGATCTACCAGCCAGCCCAGGCAAGGTACAAGGGCCCCCCAATTCGGACTGCCCCAGCCGCACTCCTCCACGCAGGGCCAGCCTACTGCCCCCTCCCAACTTCCCTGGGTGTGGTTCCTCTCTCCCCCAACCTGGTGCCACCAATCCCCCCTCACCTCCCCCCACACAAGTGGGTTTCTAGAGGCTGCGGGTCTTGCTAATGTAGGGTGCAGTCCCCTCAAGCCCTGGGCTCTATGTGCTCTATGGGCCAGGGCAGGGAGAGCGTGCAGGTGGAGATCGGAGGAAAACAGACAGGGCTTGATGCAAGGGCAGAGCCTGGGACAGAGTCGGGGACAGGCCCTTGGATAAGGAGTAAGCAGCCCCCTCCCCTCCAGACAAGAAGGAGGGAGACCATTGTTAACCATTGGATATGACCGGGGAAGTTTAGGGGACCTCCTGAAGGGAGGGGCTCAAGCCACCTGAAGAGAGGAAGTGAGGAAACCAGCCCCTGGGCCAGAAGCCACCTCCAGCCTGGCTCCAGAGCCTTGGGTGGGTGAGGCAGTCACCTGGTGTCCCTGGGAGTGGGCAGTCAGGACAGAAGGGGGGCAGGGGGAGGCCTGGGGCCACGTCTTCCTGGCTGAATCACAGGATGCGAGGCAGAAACTGAAACTTGTTTTCCCTGCCTGTGGCCCTGCTGGAAACCAGAGCATTTTTAGAAAGCTACAAAGAGGAAGCTGGGACTCACCCACTGTGCAACCCCCAGAAAAAACCCTGCTTCTGCTGACCCCAGGGGAGTTCTCCAGCCCCAGAGCCCGGAAGGATGGGTCATGGCACAGCTGTCCTCACCTCTCCCCATGAGTCCCCAGGCTGGGCCTCATGCAGCCAGCGATGCTCCCCTGCACGCTTCCTTGCTCTGGCAAGAGGTAGAAGGGACAAGGGTAAAGGGCAGGAAAATGGTAAGATGACTGGCTGGGGCCTGGGGGCAGGATTTGGGGAGAGTCATAAGAGGCGAAATCGGAGGGCAGGGGTAGGAGGGGCAGGAGCCGGTGGCAGTGTGAGCTCCATCAGCAGAGTTAGCAGAGGGGGAGTGGGGTGGGCACTCCGAGGGTGGGACACCCAGCTGTCAGTCTCCAGAAGCCAAACAGGAGCCTCTCTCCCTCCCTCTCAGCACCACCTCCCCAGAGGCCGGAGCTGGTGGCAAGTGGGCGCAGACACGATCTCAACCCACTCCACTGGCACACGCTTCAGCCCGCAGCCACTGACGGAGAGAAACAAAACGGCCTATGGGTTCCCACACCTCCCAGACATCCCACGGCCCAGGTAGCTATTTCTTTCTCCTCCTTGCCCCTCCAGGGCTGGCCCCAAACTCAGTTCAGAAGCTCAAGACCCCAGGGGCAGGCTCAGGAGCTTGAATATCCCCTGACTTCTGTGGGCTTTTCCCAAAGCCCCAAAGCTCTTCTCATCTGAGGCCCTGTGCCTCCTCTCATCAGACCCCAGGCTCTGGGTTCCCCTTAACCCAGTTAGAGTGGCTGGGGCGTCGTAAGTCAACCACAGACACGGGAAGCGGGCGCTGGGCTCCAGGGAGCCACCAAGATCAGGGTGTGAGTGTGTGAACCTGTGTGTGTGTGTTGCGGGGGTGGGGGACGTGTCATGTTCTTAGGGTGGTGCAGCCCCTGACGCCCCCTCTGCACCAACCATCTGGGCTTTCTCAGGACCAGCTGCCAGCAGGGATGGCAGAGATACAAACGCCCCCTCCTCTGCTAGGGTTTCCAGTCCAGGAAGTAGGCTGGGCTGGGGGTGCCCAAGCCCTACACCCCCGAAGCACAAGGTGCAGCAGCTGCTGGCAAGACACAGGGGCAGGCACCAAAGGAAGTGGCAGTGCAGCCAGGCCTCTTGAGTTGGACGAAGTCCTGGGCCCTACCCACCACAGTGTCCTCCCCTGGAAATTTCTGGATTTCAAAAGCTGCTGGTGGAGGCTGGGCGTGGTGGCTCATGCCTAGAATCCCAGCACTTTGGGAGGCTAAGGTGGGTGGATCACCTGAGGCCAGGAGTCCGAGACCAGCCTGGACAATGTGGTGAAAGCCCATCTCTACTAAAAATACAAAAATTAGCCAGGCGTGGTGGGGGCACCTGTAATCCCATCAGGAGGCTGAGGCAGGAGAATCATTTGAACCCTGGAGGCGAAAGTTGCAGTGAGCTGGGATCGCACAACTGTACTCCAGCCTGGGTGACAGAGTGAGACTCCGTCTCAAAAAAACACAACAAAACAAAGCTGCTGGTGGAGGCAGGCAAGTGGCAGTGGCTGGGCAGGGATGCAAGTGCCTTCCACACCCCAGGGAAGACGCAGCAGCTCCCCAGCCTGGGGCTGGACTGAAGGGTTTGGGGCAATGAAGGGAAGGGGCATGCGCAGCAGCCAGACCCCAGTTCTCCTGCTCCCTCAGCATCGATGTGAAGGGGAGGAGTCAGAAGTAGCCCCTGGGGTGCAAAAGGCCCTGTCCACTTGGGGTGGACACTGGAGGGTTCCCGGGGTGGGGCGTTCACACACAGCGCCATGGCAACACAGGCTTGCTGGGAAATGCCCTTTGCTGCAAACATTCCTGAAAGTCCGCTTCTGTGCGTCCTGGCAGCCAGGTTTTCATGGGCCTTTGGAAGCAGTGGCGGTCCAGCTCATGCCCAGTGGTTGGGGCAGGACGGGATGCAGCCTGGGGTCTGAGTGAGAGGCCCGTCACACTCCTGTTGGAGGCTCCTTGACACTAAGGTGTGGCCAGGCCATTTCCATTCATGATCGCCCCATGTACGCAGACAGGGCTCTGTCCTGCACTTACAAAGTCGGAGCCCACCTGATCTCCACCTGCCTCCAGACAGGTAAAATCCTGCCCGATGGCGGACGACAGTGTCATCGGCTCATCCCTAACTGCTGTGTGACCTTGGGCAAGCCACTTAACATCTCTGAGCCTGAGTTTGTGTATGCAAAAGATGCTAGTACCCTCCTAGGGCCTAAGATGTAGGTGACTTTGTCACTTTGAACGAGGGCTCACCCCAGGAGCAGCTCAGCTGAGGTACAAGGTCTCACCTATTATACAGAGAGGTAAGCACCTTGCCCAGTGTCACCCAGCCAGAAATAGGTCTGGGCTGGCTGGGCGCAAGCATGCAGACCCAGGGAGCTGACAGCAGTCCTAGGCACTAACCTCCACACACTCAGGAAGCTTCTGGAGACCCAGTTCTGCCCCTGGCTGCATGGAGCCCCTCAGCAGGGAGGGAAAATGCCAGGCAGACACTTCTGAGCTTGTAAACAGTCATTAAGACACTAATAAACCTGACTTCCCAGAACCTTGCCCCGCGGCTCCCTGCTTCCCAGGGAAGAGGCTGGCCCTAGCCCCAGTAGCTGCCAGGGCTTCAGGACACTTGGCCACCAGCCCGCCAGGTTGCTTGTCCCAAGCAGGCCTGCAAAACCACCTACTCATGCCCTGCACCTTGCTTTGGGGCAGCGTGGGGGCTCTCTTGTTGAAGAATGAGGAGGGATAAGGGGCCGGAGACAGGATGGGACTCAAACGCGCAGTGGCCACCCACCTGCTGGGAGACTTTGGGCAAGTGGGTGCTGCGGAGCCTGCCTCCTCTGCTGTGAGATGGGGTGATGCCCCACCACGGAGGGAGCCAGGGAAGACCACAGCAGATATGGGTGTGCAGTGCCTGGCACATACCCAGCGCTCAGGTGGAAGCTTCTTTTATTCCTGGCTGAGCTCTGCCACCATCGCTCACTTAGTCTCTGAGCCATGAGCCTCACAGGAGACAGATCTCTATTCGACAGGTGGGGAAACTGAAGCTTAGAGAGATGAAGTCACCTGTCCAAGGTCCCACAGTCAGGGAGTGGTGGGACTATAACCCCAGCCAGGGTCCTGCAGTCTTAATCCCCACACTGCAGCCTCCTGCCAGCCTGGCACTGGTGAGAGGCAGGGGCAAAGAACGGTGAGGACTCTGAGTGGCTTCGGTGCTGGAGTGAGTCCCGTGTGGGAAGGCCTTTGATTCATGACGAAGGGATAACACCTAATTCCCTGGGCAGCACTGCCCGGTTTGGCAAAGGCTCCACAAACATGATCTCATTTAGTTGAGGCTGAGGGCGAGAGGCAGCTGTCATCCTCCTCACAGGTGGGCAAGGTCATAAGGGGCTTAGGCCCAGGTTCAAACTCCTGTTCCCACTCCAAACCCCACAGCAGATCCCAACCCTCCTCTTCCAGATCTGCTTATGGCCACATGGAGCTGACAACCTGGGGAGACCCACTGGGATAGGGAAAAGGGTTTCTTGCCAGAGATCAGGGGCAGAAAGCCATCCCCACACCACCTGCTGGCACAGGGTTGGGGCCACACGGGGAGGCAGAGGAGAAAACCAAGACTCGGGCAGCGTGCCCGGCTCCCGGCCTCAGGAACCTCCCCCAGGAAGGTACAGCTGAGGGGCACCAACTCCGTGACCTGCCCTCCACTCCAGCATCAGTGACACACATACTGGCAGGCCAGGAAACCTCCGGCAGAGGTCAGCAGTTCATGCCCAGATGGAAACCCACCCTCATTTCCCTTGGCCACCAAGGCACTGAGGTCCCCCTACCCAGACACAGCCACTCCTACAGAATAACAATAATAGCAGTAGTGCTACTGCTCCTATGTGTGCTCCCATCTAGTCCTCAACAGCCCGCGAGGCAGGGCCTCAGCCATCTCCCAAGTCTGTGCCACGGCCCACAGCCACACCCCTACCTGAAGCTACTCTAACACCACTGTCATGACGACTCCCTCACTGCTCGGCCACGGCCGGCACCACACTGAAAGCTGCACACAAATCGCCACGGGGGTCCTCACCTCACACAACCCTCCGGGTAGACTACTGTTAGTGACCCCACTGTGCAACTGAGGAAACTGAGGCAAGGACTATTTAAGTGACCCCATCCTACTGAGCACACACACAGATAACTGTGCCTCAGTTGTGCCACACACATAGACAACTGTGCCCCCGGACCCTGGCCCAGCTCCCGAAGTTTGGAATTCCCCTGCATCCTTTCTGCTGGTCACAAGGTGACCCTCACAGTCTGCACGGTGTCTCTGATTGGCCCCCCTCCTGCACTGCTCACTTGGCTGAAAACACTTTCCTGGAGGAGCAGGGCACCGGGGCTGGAACTGCCTTCCCGTGGCTTTTGGACCACAAACAACTCCCAGCTCGGTGCCCAGATCCATTTACTGAGTAGGGACCGTGGGACACACTGGTGCTTTGTATGTCCCTGAAGATGAGTTTTCCTTTACACTCATCCAGGTCTCCTAGGGAGGCAAAACGACTTTCCGGGCAGGCTTGGTTTCCCTGTGCAGCCATCAGTGCCCTGAGCACTGTCCCTGCCCAGCCGCCACAACACGGAGGTCAGCCTGCACTTGGGCAGGGCAAATGTCCCCGCCACTCCTCCCTCAGCCTGGCTCAGCTGGATAGGGAACTGACAGCCAGCGCAGCCGGTCAGATGCGTGAGCTCACTCTGGAAACCCCCTGGGGCAGCAGAGGCAGCGCCGAGGCCTGCTCCAAAGTGTGAGGCACAGGGATCTGAGGGGTGTGTGGAGCAGGAGAGGCAGGCAGGAGGGTACACGTCTCCCCCGTGCTGTGCCAGCGGCAGGCGGGGACCAGGCCCAAAGGGTAACACCAGGCGGCTCAGCCAGGCCACTCGGACACTCGCAGGCAGGCGTGCACAGCTCCTGGACTTCTGCTGTCATCTGTCACCTTGTCTGGGACAGTTTACACAGCAAGGAGGACAGAAACCCTGGCGGACAGGCCACCACAGTATCCAGGGCTGAGGCCACAGGAAAAACAGCACTAGTGACGCCAGAGCAGGACTTGGGCCCCAGCGTGTCACGCAGAGCATTTGTGTGATTTATTCCTCTCCTTCCAGGAACAAAAGGCCCCCTCCTGGGGTGGAGAGGGAGTGAGTGTGTGTCTCTGTGTGTGTTTACACCGGGTACAGATAGGTAGGAGTCACTGGGGGTTTGCCTGTGGGGCTCTTGGGCTGGGCCTGAGGGTGGGCAGCCGGGTTCACACTTGAACTCCACTGCTGACTTCCTGAACAACTTTGTACAAGTCTGGGTGCTCAGCCCTGTGCCTTGAGAGGCTCACGGCAGTGGGGGACCACTGTTACTGTTTTTTGTGCAAATGAAAAGGTGGGAGTTTCACTTTGGGCTTTTATAGTCACGAGACCAAGAAAAACAAAACAAAACACAACCCAAAAGAACCCAAACTCGAAACCTCCATCCGGGTTCAGGCAAAGAGGCCGGGTCCAGAAGTGAACAGGATGGGGGTAATGGCTACTGCAAGGAAACAGGGGAGGGAGGGCAGCGAGGTGGCCCGGCTCCTGGGCACATGCGGTTGCTTCATCCGATCCTCTCCCACCATGCCAGCCTCCCCTCCTCGTTGCCAGAAAACTGGAAGTGCCTTCCTCCAGCCCAATGCAAACAATTCTGAGTAATCCCTACCAGAGGCCACCTGGATTGGGCTTTGATGCTTTCCATCTCTCACCTCTGCTTGGCTAATGCCATGGGCAGGGGTGCCCCCACCCCACCAGCAGCTGGGCCCACTCCGGGGCTCGTCGGCTAACCCAGGATGCCCTCTTTATTGCAGGAGAGAAGGAGCCAGAGGAGCCCCCAGGAATTAGGAGCCCTGATGCTCCTTGGATGTCACTTTCAAAAGGTGTAAATAAACAGAGGAGTTGGGTATGGGTTCAGAAGGGAAAATTCTAGCAGGTCACATGGTATCAGGCACCCATGCCAGCCTTGGCAATCCAACTTTGGAAAAATCTATGGGAACAGAGTTCACCCTCTGCCCGCCCTCCCAGCCCAGGGATATTTGAGCTCAAAGACTGCCTCGGCCCAGCCTACCTGGGAGACTGCCCTAGAGTTAAGCACTCCAGACCTGGGCTGCGAGGGGGCCCCTGCTCCCAACCCTCCCCCCACACCACAGCATTCAGACCAGCTTCCTGCAGGGCCAGTGGAGTTGGGGGAAGGTGGTGGCTCATGGCACCAAAGGACTCTTTCGAGGTGAATAACTGCCCTCATGCCGCCTTCTTATCTCATTTAGGTTTCTTCCAAGTTCCTCCCCTAACCACTGGGGAAACAGGTAGTTTCACTGAGGGGAGAACCACTGAGAAGGCACCTGACCGACCAGGTGCTGCGAAGGGGTTCTCCGCCTCAGCACAGCACAGCGCCCTGGGCTGGATAATTTCCCGTGGTGGGGGCTGTCCTGTGCACTGAAGCATGGCTGGTGGCGTCCCTGCATCCACCCACTATCTGCCAGTAACAACAACACCCACTTCCCCTCCCAAATGTGTGACACCCAAAATGACTCCAGCATTGCCACATATCCCATGACAGGCAAAGTCCCCCGGTTGAGAACCACGGTTCTAACACTCTCCCCTTTCCACGCCCTGCCCTACAAACAGTGACGGTTGAATAAGATAGATGCTGGTCTCGTTATTTTACCAGCAAATGGCACACACTGGGGGCCTGATGCCAGCCGCCCAGGCAACAGCAGCCTCTCCCCACGTAGGGTCAGCTGCCCCAGCCTCCTGCTCCTCAGACACACCCACTGCCACCCTCTCAGCAGCCCCAACCCTAGAGTCCCCTCGTTAGTCTTTCATGGAGTGGGGCAGGGGCTGAAACCGGGGCGCTCTCTGTGCCCTGGGGTAGAGAGTGGGGCGGGATCTGTACTCGAGGGGGACTCATTCGTCTCTAACCCAGTGCCCTGCGGGGAACATCCGAGGGGGCCAAATAGGTAAAAGGCAAGCCCAGGGCCAACCTTCCCAGTCCCCCATCCAGAAGTCAGGGCTCCTGGGTGAGTCCGGCTCCTCCATCCCCACCCCCGCACCTGTTTCCATCTTGGCTGGGCTCAACCGACAAACTTCGGCCCGGGGTCGCCGGGTGCTCACCCGGGGGGAAGCGGAGGGGAGAGGAGAGTCTGAACTGCAGGCGCTTCTGGGGCGCAGGCGGGACTACGCGGTCCCGCCCTGCGCAGTCCCCCTTCTCCAGAGGTTTAAACTTCTGCCCAGTCGTCTTGTCCCCCCATCTGGCGCCCCGTTGCTCAGGGACCCCTTAAGCGTCCTGTCTGAGCCGAGCCCAGGGGCCGGCAGACCGGGTCCAGCGGCCCCGCCGGCGCCGTCCCAGACAGCCCGGGCCTCCGGCCGAGCGCACGTGGGACCCGGGCACTCCGCAGGGCGGGCACCGGGCACTGGGCACCCTCCCTGGCCGCGCACCGCCGCTCCAGGGCAGGCTGGGGCCCAACCTCGGGACCCGTCCGGCGCCTGCGGCTGGGTGGCCGTGAGCCCTGCCCGCTCGTCGCCCCGCGCTCACCTCCCTGCGGCCCCAAGTCCCCGGGACGCGGCTCCGAGCGGCCGGGCGGCGGCTCCTGGGGGGCGGGGCAGCGGCGCTCCGCCTCTTCCCTACCTGCGCGCGGCCGGCGGGGGCGGGGCCTGGACGCGGCCTTGGGCTCCGCCTGCTTCCTGCGTTCCCGCCCCCGCCGGCCGCACGGCTGGGTCACCGCCTGGGCAGATATCCCTGTTTTCGCACGAGCTGGTCTCCTCTGGGCGCCATCCGGGAATTTCCCTCTTGGCGTCTTCCCCCACCCCGGACCAAACACGTCATCTAGGTCTGGATTGCCGTCTCCAGTCCAGATGCATCTCTCCTCCCCAGCTCTGGGGCCTCAAGGAGTGCACGGGCTGGAAGTGGGGGAGTGGGCCACAGCTGGGGGTGGCTCCTAATAACAAGTGTAACAAGAAATAGCGCCCAATCTCCCATCCCCTTCCTCCGGCGCCTTCGTCCTCAGGCCAAGGGGGCCTGTTCCCTCGACCCTTTTAGTCTCTAGTCGCACTCTACCCGGAAAGCTGGGCCTGGACCCCGAGGTCTCGCTGCTAGCTCTGCTGTGCCCTTGGGCTGGGAACAGGCACCCCGTGGAGGTCCTATCTGCATTTGCCTTGCAGCTAAGGCCAACATTCGTGACTCCTCCCCCACCCTCACCCCCGGGAGCATTGACAGGACCCACCCAGCTCTGGCCCTTCCAACTGTCATGCGGGCCAGAGCCAGACTGGAGATTGGGGATGCTGGGACACCCGGCCCCTCTGCTTGGGTCTATCTGCCCGGTTGGGATCCTTCTGTTCCCTGGACTCCAAGGGCCTGACTCGGCCTCCCTCTTGGGACTTGACAAACAAAACCTTGGCCAGGGCACCTGGGACCAACTCCAAGGTCTGGATGCCCCCGTCCTCAGCCCCAGTGCTTATCATCTTGCCGGTCCTGCCTCAGGAGGCCGGGCCAGACCAGGAGGAGCAGAGTTTGAAGAGACTCAGGCTTGGAGGGGTGGGGGTGGGGGTGTCAGGGCAGAGCCAAAATCTGTGGTCCTTAGACAGCTCCTGAGCCACCCTGCCCCCCAGCCCAGCACTCTGGTGTTCATCGCTGACCTGTGTGGCGGTGGGGAGCACCTGGCCGCTGGGGATTATCCTGAGAGATGCATCTCTCCTCCCAGCTCTGGGCACAGGAGGGCACAGGCTAGAAGTGGGGGGCATGGGCCACAGCTGGGGGGTGCTCCTAATCACAAATGTAAGGGACCACATTTATTGTGCAACCAGCATATTCCAGGGTTATGTACAGAGACGAACAAAACCAGGGTCTGCCCACAAAGTGCCAGCACTCTACAGGGGAGATGACGTGGGGGACTCAATACTGTCACAGGAAGGGCGAGAGCAGCTAGCCTTTCCAAAGTGCTTTCGTCTATTTAACCCGTGGTACAGTTCTGTGAAGTGGGTACCATTATGATCATCCCCATTTTAGCGATGAGATAACGGAGGCAGAGGGCAATGTGAGGGCAGCGGCCGGGGTTTTAAACTCACTCAAGAGCTGACCTTAGAGTCTAACAAACACGGCTACAAACGCCCCAGCTGGGTCCTCTCTCCTGGAGCTCTGCTGGAAGCTCCGTTGGAGTCCCCCAGGAGGGGGAGGGATTCATGGTGGTGTTTAAGCCCGTGTCAGGGATTTGTCCCATGCAAGCATGGCGTGCTGCCCGGCCACATAGGTGCAGGGATGCTGAGCTCAGCCTTGGGTGCAGCAACGCACACCTGCCCGGCCAGAGAGAAAGAGCGTTAACTAGGCAGGGGGTATAATTTGTGGTAATGTCACGCAGCTGTTAAAAGCAACTAGGCAGCTATCCATGTACTGATGAGTAATTATCTCCAAGTTTTCTAAGTAAAAGAAAAGCTAGTTGCATGTTTAGTATAATCCCATTCACCTACATTTGAATAGAACAGATATATATATGTTGGTTGATCCACAAAATCTTTCTGGGAGGTTATTTGTGGAGTGACCCTGCAGGGGTTAGGGAAGACAGGAACTTGCTTTTCATTTTATATCATGTACATATATTACTTTTATAACTTAAAGAGAAACACTGTCTAAACTCTTTGTGTTTTTTCGTTTGCTTGCTTTTTTGAAACAGGGTTTTGCTGTCACCCAGGCTGGAGTACAGCCACTGCAGCCTCGACCTCTGGGGCTCAAGTGATCCTCCCACTTCAGCCTCCTGAATAGCTGGGACTACAAGTGCTTGCCATCTTTCCTGGCTGATTTTAAAAAAAAAATTTTTTTTGTAGAGATGGTGGCGGGGGGCGGTCTCACTACGTTGCCCAAGTTGGCCTTGAACCCCTGGGACTCAAGTGATCCTGCTTTGGCCTCCCAAAGTGCTGGGATTACACTTCGCATATATTACTTTTATAACTCAAAGAAAAACACTGTTGGCCAGGCGCAGTGGCTTACACCTATAATCCCAGCACTTTGGGAGGTCTAGGCCGGCAGACCACCTGAGGTCAGAAGTTCCAGACCAGCCTGACCAACGTGGTGAAACTCCGTCTCTACTAAAAACACAAAATTAGCCGGGTATGGTGGCACATGCCTGTAATCCCAGCTACTTGGGAGTCTGAGGCAGGAGAATCACTTGAATCTGGGAGGCAGAGGTTGCACTGAGCCGAGATCGCACCATTGCACTCCAGGCTGGGGGACAAGAGTGAGACTTCGTCTCAAAAACAAAAAAAAGGAAGAAAAGAAAAAGAAAAACACTCTCTAAACCTGTCTAGGCTTTTTTTCTTCTTCCTCCCCAGTAGCTGGGATTACAGGCGCCCGCCACCACACCCGGGTAATTATTGTAGTTTCAGTAGAGGTGAGGTTTACACCATGTTGGCCAGGCTGGTCTCAAACTCCTGACCTCATGATCCACCCACCATGGCTTCCCAAAGTGCTGGGCTGGGATTACAGGTGTGAGCCACCGAACCCGGCCTTGGTTTTTAGAGACCTACAGGTGTAGGGAAGATCATGACAGATTGGGATGAGGAAAGGGATTTCTGGTGGGAAGAACAAGAACGAAGACACAGCCGGGAAACTCTGGCTGTGGTGTGGAAGCTTCCGGTGCTATCACTTGCCTACATCACAGGCTGTGTGAGGAGGAGGACAGGAGGAGCTGGGGGAGGCGTGGGGGACCTCAGGGTGGAGGCTGCTGTGTGTGGGATAAGGGTTTTACTTTATCAAGGGGGAGTCATGAGGCATTTTTCTTTTTTCTTTCTTTTTTTTTTTTTTGGTTTATTTTGAGCCAATTTTTTTTCTTTCTTTTTTTTTTGTGGGGGGAGATGCAGTCTCGATCTTGTCCCCTAGGCTGGAGTGCAATAGCGCGATCTCGGCTCACTGCAACCTCCACCTCCCGGGTTCAAGTGATTCTCCTGCCTCAGCCTCTTGAGTAGTTGGGATTACAGGCGCCCACCGCCACGCCCAGCTAGTTTTTGTACTTTCAGTAGAGACAGGGTTTTACCATGTTGGCCAGGCTGGTCTCAAACTCCTGACCTCAGGTGATCCGCCTGCCTTGGCCTCACTAAGTGCTGGGATTATAGGCATGAGCCAATTTGCCTGGCCGAGGCAGTTTTCAACTAGGAAATTGCACCCTAATATTTTCTGCTTGGGTAGCCTTCTTTAAAACATGCTTTCACAGACACGATTTCATTTATTATTATTCTTTTGAGACAGGGTCTCGCTCTGTCACCCAGGCTGGAGGGCAGTGGTACGGGGGGATCACTGTAGCCTCGACCTCCTGAGCTCAAGTGATCTTCCCACCTCAGCCTCCTGAGTAGCTGGGACTACAGGCATGTGCCACCACACTCAGCTAATTTTGCTTTATTTTTTGTAGAGATGGAGGTCTCACTCTGTTGCCCAGGCTGGTCTTGAAATCCTGAACTCAAGTGATCTTCCTGCCTCGGCCTCTCACAGTGCTGGGTTTACAGGCATGAGCCACTGCACCCAGCCTATTTTATTTTTAAATCTTAACAACAATTCTGCAGATAGGCAGGTCAGGCTTTACAGCTGAGGACGCTGAGGCTGCTATGGAATTCAGACCAGAGACTCAGACTTTGACACTGAGCTTTGGCCCTCAGTGAGTACTGCCTTAGAGGACGGCAGGAGAATGTGCCCCAGAGAGGGACCCATACTGGGAACTGTGGCCCCCTCAAGACTCACTTTGTGATCCTCGGAAGAAAAGGGCAGAGGGCCTTGAAGCCATGAGTTAGCAAACTCAGAAAAGCTCTGACAACACACCTTTGAAGGACGCCCTGGTATTGGTCCATAGGAGTAAAACATTAGGGGTCTCTTGGTTGGCTTTTTTCATTTTTAGAATGTGAGTGGGCTGGGTGTGGTGGCTCACACCTGTAATCTCAGCACTTTGGGTGGCCAAGGCGGGGCGGATCATTTGAAGTCAGGAGTTTGAGACCAGCCTGGACAACATGGTGGAACCCCCATCTCTATTAAAAATACAAAAATTGGCTGGGTGTGGTGGTGCGTGCCTATAATCCCAGCTATTTGGGAGGCTGAGGCAGGAGAATCGCTTGAACCTGGAAGTTGGAGTCTGCGGAGAGCCAAGATCGTGCCACTGCACTCCAGCCTGGGCAACAGAGTGAGACTCCATCTTTAAAAAAAAGAACAGTGAAGCTCTGTTGAATGAGAGGATGGTGACTTCCTTGTCAAGGTTCAGAGAAGTGTAGGGCTGTGCCCAAGACAGCATAGCTGGTAGAGAGAGAACAGGGCTGAGTGCTGGCCCCATGCCCACACTCTTTCCAGCCATGCCGGCAGACCATTCCCATCTTTCAGAAGGTCACTCTGGCTGTGCTTAGGACAGATGGGTTTGGGCGAAGGTGGGGAGGCCAGGTGAGAGGGAGCAGGGGAGTGGCTGGGGGAGCAGAGTAGGGGGAGGGCTGAGAGGGCATCCCCTCTCTTCGGAATTTAGCCTCCAGACTTCCTCTCCATATATGCTCTGGATTTCCCTCCCCTTACCCGCCTCCCCGGCCTCCAGCAGGGAGAGTCATCAGGGAGTTGGCCCAGGTGGGAGCCCCAGAGAAGAGAACCACAGGATCCTGCCGGCCTGGCTGCAGAGATTGATGATGCTGGATCGCCATCTGGTGGCGAGAAGAGGTACCGCGCCAAGGAACCCACCTGGTCAGAAGAACCTGGGGAAGCCGGTCTTCGTGTTCCCCCCCACCTGCTTTCTCACCTGATACCCTGGCAGTCCAGCCTGAAGGTTAAGGGCAGAGGGGCATGGGCTCGCTCTTAACAGGACTCGTCAGTGGTTAGCAAGATGGCAAAGCCTCTGTAACGCCTCTCCTTGCCACCCTGCCTGCCTTTAGGACATCATGCTGGGGACGGCATCTGTCAGTGACCTCTCTCTCCAGGTGCTCACGGGCTACCAGACCCTAGGCACCCTGGGAACTGCCTGCCACCCAGGGGAAAAGCCAGGGTGCCTGGAAGTCCCGGGTGCTGGGGAGGAGGCAGAAGTGGTCACAATCTTGAGGCAGATGAGTTTCACTCTTGTTGCCCAGGCTGGAGTGCAGCGGTACAATCTTGGCTCACTGCAACTTCTGCCTCCCGGGTTCAAGCGATTCTCCCGCCTCAGCCTCCCGAGTAGCTGGGATTACAGGCATGTGGCACCACGCCTGGCTAATTTTGTATTTTTAGTAGAGACGGGGTTTCTCCATGTTGGTCAGGCTGTTCTTGAACTCCTGACTTCAGGTGATTCACCCACCTTGGTTTCCCAAAGTGTTGGGATTACAGGCGTGAGCCACTGTGCCTGGCAGTTTTAACTTCTTGATCATAGGTCCTCTCTGCCCCCGCCCCACAGCAACCAGCTGCAGTCCTACCTGCCCGTCTGCCCGTCCCCATCTGATCTCTCTGCTGCCCTGGTTGCTTCAGGCCTAAGCCTGGGGTGGCTTCCCTGCCTTCCCCAGTCCATCCTGCATGGGCCACCAGCTCTGTGTCCACCACTGCTCCTGTTCCAGGATCTCCAGTGGCCCCAGGTCACCTCCCAAAGACAGTCCGAGCGCCTCAGCCATTGAGGGCCCCGAGACCTGGCACCAACACACTTCCCTGCCTTCCCTGGCGTGTACTCCATCGCAGGTTTAGCTTTCTCTAGCTCCCGGCCTGTGCTCACTCGACCCTAGGGCCTCCACCCGCTGACATGGTCTTCCTTCCTTACGGAGCCTTGAGGCGCACCGCACCCTCTTTCCCAGAACCTTCCTCGATGCCTTTTCTGAATAAGCCCCCTCCTCTGTGGTATCCACGCCCATGTGCACAGCCTCCCTCTCCTCCCATGGAGAGGTTTGAGAGGAGAAACACGACCTGATTTAGTCTCTTTTTAAAAAAATAATAGAGACAGGTGTCTCACTATGTTGCCCAGGCTGGCCTCCAACTCCTGGACTTAAACAATCCTCCCGCCTCCACCTCTCAAGTAGCTGGGAATACAAGTGCGAGCCACTGTGCCCAGTTTAACATGATTTGCTCATGGATGGGATGTGAGGGGTGAAAGAGAGGACACTTGAGGAGGACTCCAGGGCTTCTGGCCTGTTTAACTTGGCAAACAAAACAGAGTCGCCATTTTCAAGGGGGAAATAGCCAGGGGACAGGAGGCGTTGGCACAGCTCCGCTTTGTCCACACAGTGTGAGGAGTCCAGGAAGCAACTGGACACTCCAGCCTGATTCAGGACAGAGACGTCAGGGCTGGGATTTAAACGTGGGATTGGATGAGCTCACTGAGAAAAGAGTGTGGGGAGAGAAGAGGGGCGAGGACAGAGCCCTGGAGCCATCAGCCCTGAGGCCGGAATAAAGGGACCAGGGAGAGCGAGGTTGCTGGGAGGGAGCATTAGGAAGGGGGAGGTGGCAGTGAGCTGAGATCAAGCCACCGCGTTCCAGCCTGGGCTACTAAGCAAGACCCTGTCTCAAAAAATAAAATAAAATACAAATAAAAATCACAAAATAAGGCCAGGTGCAGTGGCTCACACCTGTAATCCCAGCACTTTGGGAGGCCGAGGAGAGTGGATCACCTGAGGTCAGTCTTGGCCAACAGCCTGGCCAACATGATGAAATCCTGTCTCTACTAAAAATAAAAAGAAAATTAGCTGGGCGTGCTGGTGGGCACCTGTAATCCCAGGTACTTGGGAGGCTGTGGCAGGAGAATCGCTTGAACCCAGGAGGTGGAAGCTCACTTCAGCCTGGGCAACAAGAGCAAAACTCCATCTCAAAAAAAAAATTACAAAATAATCGAATAGAAATTTGGTGGAAAGGATAAGAACAGACAATTCACAGAAGAATACGTGAAAATGGTCAATGACTATAAAAGACATCCAGCCTCAGCAGCAATTGAGGAGATGTAAATGAAATCTGTGACGATCGCTAGCACCCAGGTCTCTGTGTCTCAATGGCAGGTGCCACTCAAGGAACCCTGGGAAGTGGCTCCCTGGGGAAGTGGCTGGCTCCAGGGCCAGGGCCGGGCGAGTGCATGGGGAGCCTGGCACATCTTGTTTGCAGCAGAAAGCAAGGAAGCTTTCAAAGATGAATGGGGCCGTGTCAAAAGGATACAGGAGCCAGCTGGAAGGGACTCCCACCAGGCAAATTGTAACAATTCAAACATCAAAAAGAAAAATGACTGTAGGTGACCGAGATACATGGGATTTATAAAAATTCATTTGTTCCTGAGACACTCAAACTGGAGAAATCCACAGAAACTTTTGGTACCCCACTGAAGCATTTATTCAACTGAAGTATTGGCCAAGCGCAATGGCGGGTAATGCCAGCACTTAGGGAGGCTGAGGTGGGAGGATCACTTGAGCTCAGGAGTTCGAGACCAGCCTGAGTAACATAGCAAGACTTTATTTCTAAAAAATAAATAAATAAATAAATAAATAAATAAGCTGAAGATGGTGGCGTGTGTCCCTTGTCCTAGCTACTCAGGAGGCTGAGGCAGGAGGATCTCTTGAGCCCAGGTGTTTGAGCCATGATTGTACCACTGGATTCTAGCCCATTTTTATCTTAAATAAAAATAAAGATTACAAAATAAGGCTGGGCGTGGTGGCTCATGCCTGTAATCCTAGCACTTTGGGAGGCCGAGGCGGGTAGATCACCTGCATTCAGGAGTTCGAGTCCAGCCTGGCCAACATGGAGAACGCTGTCTCTACTAAAAACACAAAAAAATTAGCCAGGCGTGGTGGTGGGTGCCTGTAATTCCAGCTACTTAGGAGGCTGAGGCAGGAGAATCGCTTGAACCCAGGAGGCTTTAATAAAATAAAATTTTATTACAATTTTATTACAATTTTTAAAAATTTTGATAAAAATGAAAATCATGGCAGCGAGCCATGATTGTGTCACTGCATTCTAGCCCAAGCCAGAGAGCAAGATCCTACCTCTTAAAAAAATAATTATCAGACCCAAAGAGGCAAAAAAATTCAAGCATCCCTCTTGCCTTTCCAGTAGAAATTGTATTTCAAAGCAACTGAATTGTCCTGGTTGAGGAAGGAATGCTCCACTTGACAGAAGAATGCCAGCTGTATTAGGTATTTCCGGCTGCAAAACAAATTATCCCAAAACTTAGCTGCTTGAAATAGCACACATTTTGGCCGGGTGTGGTGGCTCACGCCTGTAATCCAAGCACTTTGGAGGCCAAGGTGGGCGGATCACCTGAGGTCGGGAGTTCAAGACCAGCCTGACCAACATGGTGAAACCCCGTCTTAAAAAAAATAAATAAAAATAAATAAAAAAAAATAAAAAAAAAGGAGAAAAAAAAAAGAAATAGCACACATTTCTTATCTACAGTTCCCGTGGGTCCAGGAATCTTGGTGTGGCTTAGCTGGGTCCTTGGGCTCAGGGTCTCTCATAGGCTGTCAACGAGGTGTCTGCTGAGCCTGCAGTCATCTCAAGGCTTGACTTGGGGGACGATCCACTTCCAAGCTCACTCCCATGGTGCCAGGATTCAGTGTACCACTGGCTGTCGGACTGAGCCTTTCTTTCCTGACTGGCAGTTGTCCAGAGACAGGGACGTTACACAGGAGTGTCAGCTGGGTGGTGGCACAGGACTCTGGGCTCAGAATGCTCTTGCTTGGTTTAACGCTCTGCTGTCGCCATGTTGGAATTCTTCATCATTTTATCTTTGAAACTGTGTCTTATGGTGAAGTCCAGCTGCACAATGGAGCATGCACTGTATCCACATCCAGCATCCGCTGGACTCTCATACAACGTTCTCCATGCCCACGGCACGGTGGTCCGGTGGACCCATGCTGTGTGGGAGTCTGGCAAGATTCAACATGAATACAAGGTAAGAGAGTTCAGGAAGCCACTGGCTTCCCTGGAGTGCTAGGAGAATCAAGAAGTGAAACAAAGGCCGGGCGTGGTGGCTCATGCCTGGAATCCCAGCACTTTGAGAAACCAAGGCAGGCGGATCACCTGAGGTCAGGAGTTCAAGACCAGGCTGGCCTACATGGCGAAACCGCCTCCCAACCCTTCTCTACTAAAAATACAAAAATTAGCTGGGTGTGGTGGTGGGCACCTGAGGCAGGAGAATTGCTTGAACCCAGGAGGTGGAGCTTGCATTGAGCTGAGATCCCGCCATGCGCTCCAGCCTGGGCAAAAAGAGTAAAACTCTGTCTCCAAAAAAAAAAAAAAAAAAGTGAAATAAAAACAGGTGAGTTGGTTTTGGGCAGTGTTTCCGCTGCTGTGGTAAGAACAGCACACACCACAGCTGCATGAACGAGCTGTGAAACACCAATTGTGTCATTTTGCCGATTCTGCATATGAGTTCAATGCTCTTCTATTTGTGTGTAAAAACTGACAATACAAAGATGAACAGTAAAATTCATGCTAATAAGTAAAATTTGTATTTTAAAATAAATGACGTTGTCTGTCATTCCAGCTACTCAGAAAGCTGAGGCAGGAGGATTACTTGAACCCAGGAGCTCAAGACCAGCCTGGGCCACAGCCTGGGTGGGGGTGCTGGCCACCACTGGGCTTTCTGCTCCAGGGACCCCTGGTACTAACTCCCAGGGGAGTCGTGGGTGGGGGCAGTGGGTTCAGCAGAAGGAGCAACAGGTAACCCAAAGCCACCAGGTAACCAAGGCTTCACAGAGCGGATGAGAGGCTAGCTCGCCGTTGCACAGCAAGTGCAGGGAGATTGGAGTCCGTCTGGGTCTCTTGGGGCCAGTCTAAAACCAAGCAGCCACAGACACTGCTTTGCTGGCCCCACCATCACCAAGGAAAAATAGAAGAGGCCCTTCCAAGGAGCTCTTCCCTCCCAAGGGCCCCAGAGGGTAGGGGAGGCTGGGTCCCATCTCACCTCCCGAGCTGCGACCGACGCCAGAGCCCTCCCTATCTCCCTCAGCCCAGATGTCACTCCAGGATAAGAAGCTGGGAACAGAAGTCTCTGGACCCTGGTCCCCCTCGATCACACCCCTGTGCTCTCCCAGCCTCAGATCCCAGCTGCCCTCACTGCCCTCATCATCCTCCCCCATCAGCTGCTGCTGGGCTGGGGGCATCAAAAGGTTTGAGCAGGGGCTGAGGAGGTCGATTTGCCTGGAGAGAGCTTTGCAGGCTGGAGCCTGGATTGCAGGGGGTGACCTTGAAGACCACCACGGAATCCAAGCGGAGCCTGGGCCAGGGCAATGGCTTCCTGCCCTGTCTCCTCTCTGCTTCTCTCTCTCTCTTTTTTTTTTTGATACAGGGTCTGGCTCTGTTGCCCAGGCTGGAGTGCAGTGGTGTCATCTCGGCTCACTGCAACCTCTGCCTCCTGAGTTCAAGCGATTCTTCTGCCTCAGCCTCCCCAGTAACTGGGACTATAGGCGCGTACCACCATACTCGGCTAATTTTTGTATTTTTAGTAGCGACAGGGTTTCACCATATTGGCCAGGCTGGTCTTGAACTCCTGACCCGTGTGCTCTGGCACCCAGATCAGCAGGGCCCAGCTCCCAGAGGGTTCTGGGCGACAGATCCCTGCCTCTTCCCTGGCTCCTTCCTCCCAGTGTGCGAGAGTAGAGGAGGGCTAATGGTGGTCCCCAGAGATATGAGTCCCAGGAATCTGTGCTCGTGACCTTTTTGGAAGAGTCGTTGCAGATGAGATGAAGCTGAGCATCTTGAGAGAAAATCATCCCAGATATAGGGTGAGCCCTAAACCCAGTGACACGTGTCCTTAGAAGAGAAACACAGAGAGAGACTTGAGACAAAGCAACATAGAGAGAAGTCCACGTGACTGCAGAGCAGAGGCTGGAGTGACGCCGGCCCTGGCCGAGGACCTCTTGGGGTCACCAAAGGCTGGCAGAGGTGAGGATCGATCCTCCCCAGAGGCTTCGGCAGGAGCGTGGCCCTGCCCACCACCGTGACTTCAGACCTGTGGCCTCCAGCACCCTGAGATAATGGACTTCTGCTGGGTTTTGTTTGTTCGTTTGGTTAAAGGCATCCGGCGACTCTCCCGGCGACTGCAAAGCCTCCCCCCCAGTCTCCAGCCTCTGTTCTGCCCTCCCACGCTGTGGTCTCCACTCTGAGCCCAAGAAATGCTTTTATCCTGTGAATCAGATCGGATGGACTCCTCCCTGTCCCATCAAAACTCTGCCCTAGCTTCCCGAAGTCACAGCCAAACAGAAAGCAGAGTCCTGGCCTCGCTTACCAGCCGGCCTGATTTGGCTCAGGCCATCCTTCCAGGCTGTCTCACTCTGTCGCCCAGGCTGGAGTGCAGTGGCACGATCTTGGCTCACTGCAACCTCTGCCTCGCAGGTTCAAGCGATTCTCCTGCCTCAGCCTCCCTAGTAGCTGGGACTACAGGGTGAGCCACCACACCAGGCTAATTTTTGTGTTTTTAGTAGAGACGGGTTTTACCATGTTGGCATGCTGGGCTTGAACTCCTGACCTCTGGTGATCCACCCACCTCGGCCTTTCTTTCCCTAAAGGGCTTTTCTGGCCCGAACACCTGGCTCTCCTGGAGGCAGAATCCCCAGGTCTCTGCCCTGTCATGGGGCCCCAGCCCACCTCTTCCTTCACTGCTTCCAGGACCTTCTAGCCAGGCAGGGGAAGGGGGCTCCTCGGGACCCAGCCTGGCCCCTCAGGCAGGAGGTCTCATGGAGCCGTCCCTGTGAGCCGTCCCACTTGCCTCTCGCTCTTTGCCTCCACCTGACTTACGCTGTTTCTCCCCGTTCTTCTAACTCACTCAGCCATGTTTCCAAGTGTGGGTTGTGGGCAGGAGGGCCAGACAGTGAGGATAGAGGGACTAGGAAAAGGGATCCTGACTCTATGACAAAATTTGACATTTTCTTCCTCATGGATTTTGTGGGGGGTATATATATATTTTTGTTTTTTGAGAGAGGGTCTTGGTATGTTGCCCAGGTTGGTCTCAAACTCCTGGTTCAAGTGATCCTCCCACCTTGGCCTCCCAAGTAGCTGGGGCTATGCGTGTGAGCCACTGTGCTGACTAATTTTGGTTTTAAGAGATACTGCATTAGACCGGAATGGTGGCTCAGGCCTGTAATCCCAGCACTTTGGGAGGCCGAGGTGGATGAATCACTAGAGGTCAGGAGTTTAAGACCAGCCTGGCCAACATGGTGAAACCCCGTCTCTACTAAAAATACAAACATTATCCAGGTGTGGTGGCTCGCCCCGTTGTCCCAGCTACTCAGGAGGCTGAGGCAGGAGAATCGCTTGAACTTGGGAGGCAGAGGTTGCAGTGAGCCGAGATTGTGCCACTGCACTCCAGCCTGGGTGACAGAGTGAGACTCCATCTCAAAATTTAAAAAAAAGGCGAGAGTGGGAGAAATCAGCCTGGAAAGATGGCCTGGGCCAAATCAGGGCTGGCGGGTGAGCCAGGCCAAGACTGCTTTCCATTTGGCTGTGACTTCCAGAAGCTAGGGCAGGGTTTTGATGGCACAGGGGAGGAGTCCACGTGATCTGATTCACACGATAAAAGCATTTCTTGGGCCCAGAGTGGAGACCACAACGTGGGAGGGCAGAGGCGGAGGCCGAAGACTGGGAGGAGGCTTTGCAGTCGCCGGGAGAGATGATGGCTTTCTTTCCTGGCTCATTTCACACAAACTGGGGACCAGCCAGAAAGCTTTGGGAACTTGTCAGACGCACATGCACTGCCATTGAGTCAACTGCTACTATCATCCCCATATGACCTGAATCGAATGAAACACACTCTCTTGCGAACCTGCTGGAGGCTTCTTCACTAAAACCAGTATGCATGCTAAGATCCTGGCAGAACATAAAATGTAGCGTGTATACGCTGTGTAAAATGCGCATGTGCACAGGAAAACCATGGCGCATATTTACAGCAAAACACTGAGAGTGACTGTCTGGGTTGGAGGGATCACAGGTGACTTTTATTGTCACAGCCCTGACTTCTGTCCTGTTTCAGACTGGAGTCTCCAAATATCCTGCAATTTTTTTTTTTTTTTTTTTTTTTTTTTTTTTTTTTTTTGAGATAGAGTCTTGCTCTGTTGCTCAGGCTGGAGTGGAGTGGAGTGGTGCGATCTTGGCTCACCGCAACCTCAGCCTCCTGGGCTTTTAAGCAATTCGCCTGGCTCAGCCCCAGAGTAGCTGGGATTGCAGGAGCGCACCACCACACCCAGCTAATTTTTGTATTTTTAGTAGAGACCGGGTTTCACCATGTTGGCCAGGCTGGTCTTGAACTCCTGACCTCGTGATCTGCCCACCTCCGCCTCTCAAAATGCTGGGATTACAGGCTCAAGCCACCGCGCCCAGCCGCCTTTTTTCTTTTTTCACTCTCATTGTCATCTTATACATATTGCCTTTGTAATCATACAAAATCCCCATGAATGCTACTTCAAAAACTATGTGTAAGGCCAGGCATTGTGGTGTACGCCTGTAGCCTCGACTACTCAGGAGGCTGGGGTGGGAGGATGGCTTGAGCCCTGGAGGTCGAGGCTGCAGTGACCCTGATTGCACCCACTGCACTGCAGCCTGGGTGACAGAGTAAGACCCTGTCTCTAAAAAAAACAAAAACAAAAACAAAAAACTGTGTTAAAGAAGTTTTTGGCCAGGTACGGTGGCTCATGCCTATAATCCCAGCACTTCTGAAGGCCGATGCGATCAGATCATGAGGTCAGGGGTTCGAGATCAGCCTGGCCAACATGATGAAATTCCGTCTCTACTAAAAATATAAAAATTAGCCAGGCATGGTGGCCAGTGCCTGTAATCCCAGCTACTCAGGAGGCTGAGGCAGGAGGATTGCTTGAACCTGGGAGGTGGGGGTTGCAGTGAGCTGAGATTGTGCCACTGCACTCTAGCCTGGGCGACACAGCAAGACTTTTGGGAAAAAAAGATTTTTTTTTTTTTTAAAGAGGGGGTCTCTCTGTGTTGCCCAAGCTGGAATGCAGTGTTAATTTTTTTTTTTTTTTTTTTTTTTTTTAAGATGGGGTCTTGCTCTGTCACCCAGGCTGGAGTGCAAATGGCACGGTCATGACTCACTGCAGCCTTGACCTTTTGTGCTCAGAGATCCTCCCACTTCAGCCTCCCAAATAGCTGAGACCACCAGTGCACACTACCACGCCCAGCTAATTTTTTTTTTTTTTTTAGTCTTGCTTAGTCGCCCATGCTGGAGTGCAGTGGCACAATCTTGGCTCACTGCAACCTCTGCTTGCTGGGTTCAAGCGATTCTCCGGGCTTCAAGCGATTGTCCTGGCTCAGCCTCCCAAGTAGCTGGGATTACAGGCACGTGCCACCACACCCAGTTAATTTTTTTGTATTTTTGGTAGAGACAGGGTTTCGCCCTGTTTGCCAGGCTGATCTCGAACTCCTGACCTCGGGGGATCCACCACGTTGGCCTCTCAAAGTGCTAGGATTATAGGCGTAAGCCACCACACCCAGCCCAGCCCAGCCCAGCTAATTTTGTAAAAGAAAATTTTTTAAAAACAGAAAATGATTGGTATTGTTTTGGACAATGAGCAGTATTGTACCTTCTGTCCTTGGACTTAAAGTCAAAAACTCACCTATCTTCCCCCCACACCCCCTCCCCCTCCCACCCCTACTGCAGAAAAGGGCTGGGGGAGGCAGGGATGGGGCATGGGTTCTTCAGGTCCCTGTTTGGGGTTAGGCCTGTTTTCCCTCAGAGGAAAGGCAGTGGAAGTTGAACAAGGAGACAGGTTTACGCAGAAGCGCTAATGGTAACTGGATGGCGCTCCAGGTGGTGAGCGTGTCATCTCACCCACGTGACCTGTGCACTCACCCACCTCGTGAGGCCCAGTAGTTGGAGACACCCTGGCCTTGGAGGAGCTTCTGCTCCCTGAAGGAGAAAGTCACCCACGGGGGCTGCTCTTGCTTCCAGTTCATGGTGCACGGCTTGGTCACCACACGGCGCTCCCTGGCCAGTCTAGCACTTTCCACAGCAAACCCAGTCCTGCCTGCTCTTGACCACCTGCGCCCTTCTTTCCTCAGCTCCCCAGGAACCACACAGCCCCTCCCTTCAGCTCAGGAGCTGGCTCACGGCATTGAGAGGCACCAGCTGGGGCGGCCACCGTCGGCCTCTGTCCCTTGTTGCATGTCTTCCGGCTGTGGTAGAGCCCACCTCCCCCTTCCCAGCAGGCCCTTTAAGGCCAACCCCTGCTAGGGGCTGAAGTCTGTGTCCCCCACAAATTCACAGGTTGCAATTAAACCCCAGGTGATGGTGTTAGGAGGTGGGCTCTTTGGAAGGGGGTTAGGTCATTAGGGTGTCCTCACGAATGGCATTAGTGCCCTTATAAAAGAGGCCCCAGGCGGGGTTGGCTCACGCCTGTAATCCCAGCACTTTAGGAGGCCGAGGTGAGTGAATCATGAGGTCAGGAGTTCGAGACCAGCCTGGCCAACATAGTGAAATCCTATCTCTACTAAAAAATATGAAAAATTAGCCAGGCGTGGTGGTGGGCCCCTGTAATCCCTGCTACTCGGGAGGCTGAGGCAGGAGAATTGCTTGAACCTGGGAAGTAGAGGTTGCAGTGAGCCGAGATCTTGCCATTGCATTCCAGCCTGGGCGACAGAGCGAGACTCCATATAAAAAAACAAAACAAAACAAAAAACAAAACAAACCTGAAGACTCTACCCCTAGCTGATAGACACCTGCTCTGTGGGTGGCCCGGTGCCACATTCTCAACCCAGCCTCCCTTTTCCAGGGGTGCAGAAGCCTCTTGGGGGGGACAGGTGTGTAGTGGATGCTGGGGTGCACCTCCCCATCCCATCCCTCTCCAAGCGCCGCCCTTGGCTGAAGAAGAGGCCTCATCCATTCACTCACTGCATTCCAGCTCCAGCAACAATGCCAGAATGTCTTAAAAAAAAAAAAGAGGTCCCAGGGAGACCCTTGCCCTTTCACCAGGTGATGACAAAGCAAGAAGGCACTGTGTGTGGACAAGCAAGTGGGTCCTCCCCAGACACCGACTCAGAAGCTTCCTTGGTGTTGGACCTCCCAGCCTCTAGAACAGTGCAAAATACATTTCTATTGTTCGTAAGCAGCCCAGGCACCTGGTTTACGGAACATTGTTAGGGAAGCTCAGATGGATGAAAGCATCCTCTCCTTTTTTTTTTTTTTTTTTTTTTTTTGAGATGGAGTCTTGCTCTATAGCACAGGCTGGAGTGCAATGGTATGTTCTTAGCTCACTGCAACCTCCACCTCCCGAGTTCAAGTGATTCTCCTGCCTCCGCCTCCTGAGTAGCTGGGATTACAGGCATGTGCCACCACACCCGGCTAATTCTTGTATTTTTAGTAGAGATGGGGTTTCACCATATTGGCCGGGCTGGTCTTAAACTCCTGACCTCTCAATTTGCCCACCTTGGCCTCCCAGAGTGCTGGGATTTCAGGGGTGAGCTACCGCATCTGCTGACATCCCCCTCTTTTTCTTTCTTGAGAACTTCCCTCTAGCAATCTTGTGCCCCCACTCCTCGTCCCCGCCCCCCGCCCCCGCAATGCCCTCTTTCTCTCTCTCTCTGTCAAGGATCAGGCAACACAGGGACTGCCATCTCCCTCTCCTGACCCCATGCCCTCCTACACCTTAGCCTCCTATCTCTCCCTGACCACCATCCTTTACCCACACTTCCTAGCCAGACCTCTCCCCTCCAGTCTCTGAACCAGCCAGGTCATGGTCCTGGGCTCTACCCTCCCATCTATCCTCACTGCTCTGGACCTGAGCAGAGCGCCCATACGGCTGGTCACTGCCCTGAAATGCTCTCCTTTGAGCCTCCCGGTTTTCCTCCCCCCTCCCTGGTCCTCACTCTCCATGATGCCTCCTCCCCCATCCTCCCTCCCACTGACCCCCTCCTTCTGATCCCCTATCTTCCTGGCTTCCCTCCCCACATCCTTCCTCCACCTGGCCTCCCCTCTCCCTGCTTCTTTCCTCTCCTTGCCCTCTCCGTAGTCCCCCTTCTCCCTCACTCCCCCATCCCCCCTCTGCCTAATCCTTCTCATCCCCTCATCTCCCTGATCCTCCCCCTTCCTAATCCTCCCTCTCTGCATCCTTGCTCTCCCTGGTCCCTTTATTCCGGCCTCAGGGCTGATGGCTCCAGGGCTCTGTCCTCGCCCCTCTTCTCTCCCCCACACTCTTTCTCGGTGAGCTCATCCAATCCCACGTTTAAATCCCAGCCCTGACGTCTCTGTCCTGATTCAGGCTGGAGTGTCCAGTTGCTTCCTGGACTCCTCACGCTTTGTGTGGACAAAGCGGAGCTGTGCCAACGCCTCCTGTCCCCTGGTTATTTCCCCTTGAAAATGGTGACTGTTTGCCAAGTTAAACAGGCCAGAAGTCCTGGAGTCCTCCCCAACTGTCCTCTCTTTCACCCCTCACATCCCATCCATCAGTAAATCATGTTAAACTGGGCACAGTGGCTCGCGCTTGTATTCCCAGCTACTTGAGAGGTGGAGGCAGGAGGATCGTTTAAGGCCAGGAGTTCCAGGCCGGCTTAGGCAACATAGTAAGACCCCATCACTATTATTTTAAAAAAAGAGACTGGCCAGGTGAGGCGGGTCATGCCTGTAATCTCAACACTTTGGGAGGCTGAGGCGAGAAGATCACTTGAGGTCAGGAGTTTGAGACCAGCCTGGCCAGCATGGTGAAACCCCGTTTCTAATAAAAATATAAGGCCAGGTGCAATGGCTCACACCTGTAATCCCAGTACTTTGGGAGGTCGAGGCGGGTGGATTACGAGGTCAGGAGTTTGAGACCAGCCATGACCAACATGATGAAACCCTGTCTCTACTTAAAAAAAAAAAAAAAAAAATTAGCTGGATGTGATGGCGCATGCCTGTAATCCTAGCTACTTGGGAGGGTGAGGCAGGAGAATCACTTGAACCCAATAGGTGAAGGTTGCAGTGAGCTGAGATTGCGCCACTGCACTCCAGCTCTGGCAGCAGAGTGAAACCCCATCTCCAAAAATAAATAAATAAATAAAACAGACTAAATCAAGTCTCGTTTCTCCTCTCAGACCTCTCCATAGGAGGAGAGGGGAAGTTGTACACATGGGCGTGGATACCACAGAGGAGGGGACTTGTCTAGAAGGGGCATCGAGGATGGTTCTGGGAAAGAGGGCTCAGAGCCGCTCAAGGCTCCGTTGAGGAAGGGAGACCATGTCAGCAGGTGGAGACCATGTCAGCAGGTGGAGGCCCTGGGGTTGAGTGAGCAGAGGCCGGGAGCTAGAGAAAGCCAAATCTGGAGGGAGAACATGCCAGGTAAGGCCAGGGAAGTGTGTTGGTGCCAGGTCTCAGGGCCCTCGAAGGCTGAGGCGCTCGGACTGTCTTTGGGAGGTGACCTGGGGCCACTGGAGATCCTGGAACAGGAGCAGTGATGGCCGAAGAGCTGGCGGCCCATGCAGGATGGACTGGGAAGGCGGGGGAGGCCACCCCGGGCTTAGGCCTGAAGCAACCAGGGCAGCAGAGAGAACCGATGGGGACAGGCAGACAGGCAGGCAGGACTGCAGCTGGTTACTGTGGGGCAGGGGCAGAGAGGACCTATGATCAAGAAGTTAAAGCTGTCAGGCACAGTGGCTCATGCCTGTAATCCCAGCACGTTGGGAAGCTGAGGAGGGTAGATCACTTGAGCCCAGTAGTTCAAGACTAGCCTGGGCAACACAGCAAAAGCCCATCTCTACAAAAAATACAAAAATTAGCCAGGCACGGTGGCGCGTGCCTATAGTCCAAGCTACTTGGGAGACTGAGGTGGGAGGATTGCTTGAGCCCAGGAGGTGGTGGTCTCAGTGAGCTAAGATTTTGCCACTACACTCCAGCCTAGGCCACAGAGCAAGACCCTGGGGATGATGTCTCTGTTCTTCCCCCAGGAAATAGTGAAGTTCGGCAGGGGTGCTGTGTGGTAGTGGGGGCAGTTTCTGTACCACGTGGCCAGAGCTGATCAGACCCCAGGCGGGTCCCAGGCAGGCTTAATGGGTGGCCTCCAATGAGACCATTGTCCACCCCAGCCGCTGAGAAAGGCTGGATCCAACAGTGTTTCTACAGCGTTTTTCCGCAGAGGAGATTGAGGGCTGGTCACTGGGATGGGAGGAAGGGAAGGTGAAGAAGCCTGCCCAACGTGAGTGGGGTCCCAGGGACCTAAGGCTGTGGTGCAGGTGCGCAGGAGACAGTGGGGGCCCCGATAATGATCAGAGGGTCAGGAGATGGTTGGGCTGGGAGCTGCCTTCTCTAGTCCGATGTCCAGTTCCCAGGCTCCCGGGCAACTGTGCCAGTCTCTTCTTCCAGCAAGGCTGGGTCATGTGATCCCCAGAGACCAAACTCCCTTATTTCCAAGCATGTCGTTGCTATGCACTCCCCCATCCTCACCCTTTTTTTTTTTTGACAGTCTCACTCTGTCACCCAGGTTGGAGTGCAGTGGTGCCTTCTCAGCTCACTGCAACCTCTGCCTCCCGGGTTCAAGCAATTCTCCTGCCTCAGCCTCCTGAGCAGCTGGGATTACAGGTGCCCACCACCACCTGGCTAATTTTTTGGTATTTTTAGTAGAGATGGGGTTTCACCATATTGGCCAGGCTGGTCTTGAACTCCTGATCTCAGGTGATCCTCTCGCCTCGGCCTCTCAAAGTGCTGGAATTACAGGCGTGAGCCGCAGCACCCCGCCTCCCCACCCTCACTTTGGGAGCCCAAATAGGACTTTGCTTCTTGCTACCAAAAGCTCCTGCCCCAGGGGCTTCAGCCCTAAGGGCCACATTCAAATTTATACCCCGCTGCAAACAATTCTCTTGCCAGAGATATCCAATGAGCAACTATGAAACCTGCTGCCCTCTGGGTGGGTGGGGTGACTTTCTGGAGGTCAAGAAGAGTGTGTGCAGGGCACAGTGGCTCATGTCTATTATCCCAGCATGTTGGGAGACTGAGGAAGGAGGATCGCTTGAGCCCAGGAGTTTGAGGTTGCAGTGAGTTGTGATCGCAACACTGCACTCCAGCCTGGGCAACAGAGCCAGACAGTGTCTCAGATAAATAAATGAATATATAAAATTTTAAAATGAGTGTTCTTCGGCTGGGGTCCCTCAAATGTGCTACAATAAGACAGAGCCTGGAATAGGGTGAGGTGAATGAGGTGCTGGGCTGGGGCCCAAAATTTAAGGGGCCTAGTTATCAAGAGAAATAATATTGAAATACAATATTAAAAAAATATATTGGCCGGGCACGGTGGCTCACGCCTGTAATCCTAGCACTTTGGGAGATTGAGGCAGGTGAATCACAAGATCAGAAGATTGAGACCATCCTGGCTAACATGGTGAAATCCCATCTCTACCAAAACTACAAAAATTAACGGTATGGTGGCAGGTGCCTGTGATCCCAGCTACTCAAGAGGCTGAGGCAGGAGAATCGCTTGAACTCGGGAGGCAGAGGTTGCAGTGAGCCGAGATTGTGCCACTGCACTCCAACCTGGGCGACAAAGCGAGACTCCGTCTTAAAAAACAAAACAAAACAAAACAAAATGTTAAAACAAAAATATTCATGATAAAGAAAGATTCATTTTATTGTATTTTATGCTTTGAGATGGAGTCTCGTTCTGCTGCCCAGACTAGAGTGCGGCAGCACGATCACAGCTTACTGCAGCCTCGACCTTGTGTGCTCAGGCAATTCTCCCACCTCGACCTCCCAAAGTGCTGGGATTACAGGCGTTCTTTAAAAAAAAAAAAAAAAATAGAGCATTTATTAACTTTTTCCACTTAGTTCCAACTATGGGAGGGGGATTTTCCTGAGTGTGTACAAGCCTGCACAAAGAATCCTCCAGAATCCTCCACTTCCTTCTCCTGAAAGAAGCTGGGAAGAGATTACTCCAGCTTCTTTGGTCTCAGGCTGCAGCGCGGCTGCACCTCCTGAAAGAGAGGGAGGAAGGAGTCACCCCAGGCAGGTAACGGGTCCGGGCGCAAGAGGCTGCTCCCGGGTGAGGATCCCTCCGCGGCCAGCAGGGGACGCTGTGGGGTTGCATCACCAGGACCGCTTTTCCGGGAAAGGAGCCGCAGCGCACCCCGGTTCCCGACACCCACGTCGCTCACAGCCCCAGCTCGCCCGGGGAGCTGACCCACTTGCTCAGCTCCAGGGCAAGATGGCTAACGCTGGGTGTCGCGAACAACCCAAGCCCAGACGTTGCTTCTTCCCACTCGTCCCCTGCGCTCAGGCATAGCCCACCCAGAATCCCACGCCTTCCCCCCAGCAAGGCCTCTGGGGTGCCTTGTTTGTCCCAGGTCCAGGCCTCATCCCCAGCCCGGGTCTGGCTGACTTGCTAATTGCCAGTGTCCTCTCTGTCGGGAGTGGAGAGCAGGGAGACCCTTCCCGAAGGGCCACATTCCCGAAGGATTCCCGTTTCGGTGAGTTCAGAAGCCCCTTCACCATTCTCAAGCCAACTGATGTGGGATGGGGGCCGGGCCTTCTTCCCGGAAGGTCTGCCCCACCCCCGACCTCAGATGCCCGTTTTCCTCCATAGTCCCGGTAGTCCCTACGGCCCGTGGCTCTGTGGCCCACATTGGCTTCGGTTCCAGCTCTGGCTTGCCTGGGCCCAGGAGTTGGAAGCTCTCCTGGTTTCCTGCTCTTCTATTTCTTTTCTTTTTTTTTGAGACGGAGTCTCATTCTGTCGCCCAGGCTGGAGTGCTGTGGTGCGATCTTGGCACGCTGCAACCTCCTCCTCCTCAGTTCAAGTGATTCTCCTGCTTCAGCCTCTCAGGTATCTGGGATTATAGGTGTCTGCTGCCACGCCCAGCTAACTTTTGTATTTTTAGTAGAGACAAGATTTCACCATGTTGGCCATGCTGGCCTCGAACTCCTGACCTCAAGTGATCCGCCTGCCTCGGCCTCCCAAAGTGCTGGAATTACAGGCATGAGCCACTGCGCCCAGCTAGTTCCTTCTATTTCTTTCCCTTTGCCTACTGACATGGCCCTGATGGCCTGTCACTGTCCCCTGCCCTGTGGCATCCATCCTCCTCCTCCTCATACCTGCCTTGCAAGGCAGCCTTCATGTTCACTCCTGCTGTAAGTTAGAGGTAACTGCAGCTCAGAAAGGCTTCGTGACTTGCCCAAGGTCACATAGCAGCGAGAGACGGAGTCTGGGCCCAGAGCCAGTGCGCTGTCTTTGGCACAGCCTCCCTGGAAAGGCCAGGCCCGCACCGTCCTCTCTGCCCTGCACTGTTTTAGTTCATACAGCTTACTCTTGGCCCGTACTAGGTACTTGTCTTGCTTTCTAAAAGTGGTTCTTTATCGATTCTTTGGATTTCTACTGAGTTCCTCCCGTGTGCCAGGCCCAGGAGACAAAGGCAGAGGCTGCACTCAAGGAGATCATGGTCTGGGAGACAAGACTCTTCCTCCATGTCCGCTGAGTCTTCCCAGGCAGCCCGCAGGCCTCCCAAGGGGCAGAGGCTGTTTCCTGCTTCTCCTGCAACCCACCCGGGGCTGGTGACCTCCTGGTCCCTTCTCAGGGAGCTGCTGCTGCTGCTGCCTTCATCATGGAGTGGGGGCTGGGCAGGCCTGACCCAGCCAGCTATGGGGTGAGGGATAGAGGGCTGGGGGAAGGGATCTAGGAGCTGAGAGCACAGATAAGGCATTGGGGGTTTAAGGCTTATGAGAGCAGGCTTCCTTTCTCAAACACCCAAGGGCTGATCCACTGCATGTAACTTGAGGCGGGTGGATCATCTGAGGTCGCGAGTTTGAGACCAGCCTGACCAACATGGAGAAACCCCATCTCTACTAAAAATACAAAAGTAGCTGAGCGTGGTGACGCATACCTGTAATTCCAGCTACTTGGGAGGCTGAGGCAGGAGAATCACTTGAACCCGGGAGGCAGGGGTTTTGGTGAGCCAAGATTGCGTCGTTGCACTTCAGCCTGGGCAACAAGAGCAAAACTCTGTCTCAAAAAAAAAAAAAAAAAAAAATAGGTCAAGGTTCAATCCTTGGCTCTATCACTAAAGCACCGGGACAAACAGAGTCCTTCTGTCTGGATATCTCACCTTTTATTCCTTCCTCCCTATTCTACCCTTGCTGGGAGGAGATTTCCAGAATCAAATCTTAAAACCTCCTGACTTTTTTTTTTTTTTTGAGACCAAGTCTTCCTCTTTGCCCAGGCTGGAGTGCAGTGGCACAATCTCGGCTCACTGCAACCTCCACCTCCTGGAGTCAAGTGACTGTCCTTCCTCAGCCTCCCGAGTAGCTGGGATTACAGTTGCCCACCACCACGCCTGGCTAATTTTTGTATTTTCAGTAGAGACGGGGTTTCACCATGTTGGTCAGACTGGTCTCCAACTCCTGACCTCAAGTGATCTGCCCGCCTCAGCCTCCCAAAGTACTGGGATTACAGGCATGAGCCACCACGCCCGGCCAAGGCAGGACTTTCAGAAAAAAGGCCTGAGCTCAGAACCAGGGAGGGGAGACAGAGGCGAGGAAGAGACCGCACAGGTGTGCACAGGTACAGCAAGAACGGGTCTGTTTAATGACACAGCTGGGTCTGGTTACAAACATCAGAAACTAGAAAAGGAAGACAGGCAGTTACACAGATGACGGCCTGAAGATGGGACAGGAGGGGGACACAGGCATAGTAGCCACAGCAGCAAAACATCCTTGAAGACGATACATGTGACCAAGGGGCACACATGGGGGGTCCCCTCCCCCGACAAGGCTGACACAGATGAATAGACAGGGCCGACCGCTGGCCAGGAGGAGGATGGGGTGGGGAAAGCCCTCGGCCCTCAGAGCTGAGGGTGAGACCCAGGCATGTGGGGTCTCACCCAGCTGCTGCCCAGCAGCCCGGATCCCCCTGGGGCTGCCCTGGTGGCCAAGGCAGGTGGAGCTGGCGGTCCAGGTTTCTGGACTGAGGCCCCTCCCCTAGTGCAGTCAGCTCGTCCAGAACTTCGCTCTGCCCCTGCCCATTCTCGGGCAACTGGTGAGTCAGTTCCTCTGGGGAAGTGGGGGGGAGCCCCTTCCTTTTCTGCCTGGAAGTGGAATGCAGGAATGTGGGGGAGCTGGTCTGAGAAGGGGCTGGGCTTTGCTGCCAAGCTGGGTTGCCCCAGCCCTGCCCCTCCAGGCCCAGGTCCTCTGCGCCGATGTGGGACTTCCTTTCTGCCAGAACACTGTGTTCTCTACACAACGGGAACTCCTCCCCTGCCCCACTCACAGGTGGGCAGAACTGAGGCTTCTGGGCCCCTCAGATACACATTCTAGATATGTACGTGTGTATATATATGTATATATATATATTTATATATAACTCATATATAGAATATATCTGTATATATGGTAGATGTGTGCGTGATACTCTAGATGGTGATGTGGAGACCTGCGTGCCGGCTGGGCTGATAGAAATGGGGCTGGTTTATTCCCCAAGGGACTCCTAGACCTGTCCCGAGCCCTGCCAGCCGCACAGCTAGGTCTCTCTCTAACAGTGAGTAGAAAAGCTAAGAAGAGTGGGCCCCGCTCTGCGAGGAGGAAGGGTCCCCCACCCGCCCGCCATGCTGGGATCAGCATCCAGGCAGCCAGCGCTGCCTCCCAGCAGCTCCGGGGGGCCGTGGCCGCCGCAGAGGCCTCCTTCGGGGAAGTCGAGTCAGGGATTCCTCCAGCTTCCTTGGTTGTCAAGGAGGGTCTTCAGAACTTGGCCTTCTGCTCAAGGTGCTGCCAGGGAGGGGGGGTGGAGGGAGGGGTCCTATGGTCCCGAAGAGGGCAGTGTGGCCGGTGGGCTGTGGACGAGATAGGAAGGGAAGGATATAGTTTACCAGAGGCAGGAAGGACCCTGGGGGGGGGAAAGGGACCTGGGGCTGGCGAGGATCACTTCCTGCCAGGAGACCCGGCACAGTGCGGTTGAAAGCAACCGTGAGAGCCAAGTTCCAGTCTATGTCCTGCTCCGAACCTGCTGTGTGATCTCAGGCAAATCTGTTGGCCCATGGGAACTCTGGATCTTTTTCTCTAAAATGTGAATAATGTCTGTCTTGTGCCATAAACTGGGCAAAAAGTGTTTCACAAACTGCAAAGCACCATACCAACGTGAGCTCTTTTCCATTAATCCTGAAACGTGGCGAGCTCTGTCCGGCCTGTCTCGTCCCTCCTGGGGCCACCATCTGTATTCTTGTATTCTTGGTTCACGCAGCCCCCACTGTAATCATTGCACACACACCCCCGCCTGCCCACGCAAAGGCGCACACCCTGAAGCAGAGACGGCTCAATAAACAGTGGCACCTGGCCCACTCCTGCCTCCCCTGATAAGAGAAGTTGGGCGAGGGCCTTCTAGGACTCTGCCCTGTAACTCCGTCCTACCCTTGAGCCCATGGGGACCCTGGCAGCAGGGAGGCTCTGCAGGCTCAGGCCAGGGGCTCTAGGAGTGGGTTAGAGGATGTAAAGGGGTGAGGGGACAACCCCAGCACTTGACAGCTGGGCGCTAACCCCCATGGGGTGCCAGTGTCCACGGTAGCCCATCTCCATTCAGTCCACAAGGAGCAGAAGAGGGCGAAGGAGGAGACTTCGGCACTTTCCTAACGTTTGGGGTTTGGAGGGGCGGGGTTTGGAGGGGCAGGGTGGGGGAGGGCAGGGTGGGCAGCGTGTGGGGGAACCAGGCCATGTGTTTCTGATTCACTGGGGCTCGCACCCAGCCAGCTCTCTTTCCAGTCCCTCTCGGCCCTTGTAAAAAAGCCCGTTTCTCTGGAAGCAGGAAGTCTTGTGTCCTGGCTGTAAACAAACTCATCTTTGGCAGCAGAGCCTGCCTGGGGAGAGGGGTGGGAGGGCAAGCCCCTCCCCCTCCTCCTCTTCTCCTGTCTCTTCCCTGGACCCTCTGGGTGACAGCTGGTGGGGGCGAGGGGGCAACCCCAGCTCTCCATGCTCTGCCAGTGCCCTCCTCTGGTGGGCCAACATCTGCTTGTTTCCCATTGACTCTGGGTTTCAGGCAGGCCAGGGCCCAGCTGTGCACATCTGGAGTTGGCTTGGCTGTGGCCAGCAGTTCCTGAGGACTCCATTCTCTTGGGGTGGTGCTGACGGGGAGATGGGGGAGGGGTGCAGGAGCCAGCCCCGGGCCAGTGTGGTCAGCAGCAGGAAGGGCAGGAGGCCTGACGTCCCCAGCTGCCCTCAGGGGACCTCCTCCAGGAGCTGTGCCTGTGAGCAGGAGGGCCGGCAGCTTGGGGACCCATGTAGAGCCCGGCGGGAGACACCGCCTTTTCCATGGGAAACTGCTGGGAATGTTTCTCCACCACGCGTGTCCCGGGCTGCTGGCTGACCTCTGCTTCCCATTCCCGCCTCCGCTCCTCTCGCTCCTTCCTACTCCAGCCCTGCCTCTGCGTCTTCATTCAGCTCCCAGAGTAAGCCTCCCCTTGGGGGCCCAGGGAGGCTGAGTGTTCCCAGCCGCCGCATCTGGGGGCTAGCCCTCCCCCTCACGCTCCGAGTCAGCAGGAGTCACGGAGGCCGGCCACCCTCCTTGAGCCACCTCCCGGGCCCAGAATTGGAAGGCCAGACTCCTGGTCAGCCTGGAAGTAAACATCCCCCCTGTGAGCGTGCGTGTGAGTGACACCCATGTAGCTCCCTCGTGGGCTTGGGCATGTGGGTGTGTACATGTCCTCGTGATCCTCCCGGCTCTAGCCCTGTTGAGGCAGAGGGCAGATCGCAGCACTGGTCAGCAAGAGATGAAAAAACATCCCTTTGTGATTGGCATCCAGGGAGGAAGTGGCTGGACTGGCCTGGGCCACTTCTGAGCCTGATGATCGGACCTTCCGCCAGGAGCCTCTGGCGCCTCTCTGCCTGGCCAGCTGTGGCACTGGATGCTCTCGGGACTCCCTGGCTCTAGGGGAAGGGGAAGGCTCGGGGGGCACTTCTGCTCAGGGCTCACGGTTCTGCGCAGCCTGAAGTCACAGGGGGAGCCGTCTTGAAGGCCTGTTCCTATGATGCTTGTTCTTCCATGTCAGACCCCAGGATTGGCCTGCCTCAGGTTTTCCCCTCCCAGGCGGTCAGCCCCAGGGCCCCAGGAGAGATGGGAGACCTTGGGGACAGGAGAGGACATGGCAGGGAGGCTGCCCAGCCCACCCTCGCCCGCCTCCTCACGTGGTGGCGTTGGGGACCTGCTGCACCCAGCCCACTTCCTTGTAGGCAGCGGTCACGTGGCTGTAGATGAGGCCACGCAGCTTGGCCCAGGCTCTCTGCGTCTCAGGTGGGGAAGTCATTGGCAAATTCCTGGGCGATCACCTCCAGAATGACCCAGAGAGGATCTGGGGGCAAAGGGAGGAAGGGGGGAGTGAATGCGGGGGTGCCCTGCGTCCGTTAACCCCCAAGCCCCTCCATCCCATGTATGGCCAAGGGGATCGTTCCTAATGCCACAGCCTGGTAGCTTTGGGAACCCAGTGCTGTCAGGACAAAGGCTGCCCTGGACCTAGCCCCTCCATCCTGCTGCTGGCACTGCCCCTCCCTCTCGCAGCCACTCCGGGGGGTCACCTCTGCTACCCCAGGAAGCCCTCCCGGAGCCTGTGAGCTGCAGGTGGCCATGAGGAATGGGCGTGGGGGCTCTGCAGCAGAGTGGGGCGCATACCTTGAAGTACACTGGCTCCACCTTGTGCTTGAGGGCGTGGGCCTTCCCCACGAGGGCAAGCACAGAGGACACCTTGTCGGGGTCGTGCAGGTTCTCCACCACAGTGTTGAGGGCCCCCATGACCCGGCAGGCGTGCTTCCGCAGTTGGGGGCTCCGCTCCATCTCCAGGGGATCCTCCATGTGCTTGAACTGGCTGAAGTACTGCTTGGCCGAGGGGAAGTTCACAAAGAACCTGGCAAGAGGAACAGGGGGTGGACGCTGAAGCTGGGGCATCCTCGGGCACAACCTGAAGCGGCCAGGATAGTAGGAGCCGAAGAAGCCAACCCCAGATCTCCCCACCCCCCGCACCATCACTATTTTCACTACTATCCGTAGAGGTCAGCACAGAACCTCCTCGCTCTGGCCAAGCCGGCTTGCCTGGGGCCCCTACCCAGTCCAGCCACATCCATCTGCCAGGCTTGCGTAGGCTGGTGGCTTCCTCTCCCAGGCCTCTGTCTTCCTCACTTCTTGCTTCCTTCCCAAACTCTACACCCACTTCAATGCCTGCTCTAGTCACAGCCGAGAGGGTAAGAGCTCAGGTTCCGGAATCATAGTTAACCTGAAATTAAATCCTCTCCAGTTGGTCTGAAATGGCTCTGATTCTCCTAAAATACTGCTTTCATGAAGTCATGTTTATGCTCAAAAACATTCAATGGCTCCCTATTGTCTGCCAAAGTGAAACTCCTTTTCTGGGCACTCCTGGCGTCTTCTGAACTGTCCCCACCCACTTCTTCAAACTTATGTTCACATTCCTCCCTATATTTACGTCATCCATCTCCCGGCCCAGCGGCTCTATTTACTGTTGAGAAAATGTTCCTCAGGAGGCCCCATTCCTTTTTATGACCCATTTTCTGTGTTAGGCATGCCTTACCTGGAGCAGGCTGGTCCAGGGCAAATGTTTTGCCCCCAAGGCCATTGGCACCACTCAGGTGGCCTTCCCTGCCCCTCTTCCAGCCTGTCAGACTGGATCCCAAGGCTCTCAGGGACCCTGACCCCCTGCCCTAGCTGGAGTCCTGCAGTGTGGAGAATGACAATGTCTGTGTGTGTGTGTGTGTGTGTGTGTGAGATTGAGTCTCACTCCGTCATCCAGGTTAGAGTGCAGTGGTGCAATCTTGGCTCACTGCAAGGGAATACAGGTGCCTGTCACCATGCCCGGCTAGCTAATTTTTTGTATTTTTAGTAGAGATGGGGTTTCACCATGTTGGCCAGGCTGGTCTTGAACTCCTGACCTCAGCCTCCCAAACTGCTGGGATTATAGGCATGCACCACTGTGCCTGGCCGACAATGACTTTTGCACCTCCTCTCCCTGTGGGGGCTGGATATCATGTGAGACATAGGCATGGACTCAGTCAGAACTTATATAACTTAAGTGAATGCCCAGAAAGTGCATGGAGTGTCCTGGACCTGTTCTACCACGTTGTTCAGCCCCTTTGTGTGTCCCCTTTGTGATCAGAGAGAGCTGATAATTTGCAGTAGCAGCCCTCTGGCCAGGAGTCGAGTCTCAGATGAGAGGGCTGGAATAGATGCGGAGACGGCATCTGGCCGGGTCATCCCTACTGGTCATGGAGCCGCTATTGGTAGGGGGAAATTTGCACAGTGACCAGGGCACAGTCTGTGTGGAAACCCAGGAGGACCCCTCTCAGAGGCCAACTGTGACCTTAGGCAAACCCCCTCACAAGCTCCCTGTCTGCAGAAAGGTGAGAGGAAATCCCCCCGATCACTGCTTCATGGACATATGGGTGAGGACACGTGAGGCGGTGGGTCTGAAGATTCACTGGATTTTCTGGAGAAGCACTGTAATGAGGGACCGATGTGAAAAACCCAATTTGGACTTAAAGGAGCATCTCAGACATTGGAGGTTTTACAATTGCAATAAAAAATAATGATATGGCCGGGCACGGTGGCTCATGCCTGTAATCCTAGCACTTTATGAGGCCAAGGCAGGTAATCGCTTGAGCACAGGCATTTGAGACCAGCCTGGGCAATGTGGCAAACCCTGTCTCTACAAATGCAAAAAATTAGCCAGGTGAGGTGGCACACACCTGTGGTCCCAGCTACTCAGGAGGCTGAAGTGGAAGGATCACGAACCCAGGAGGTCAAGGCTGCAGGGAGCCAAGATTGTGCCCCTGCACTCCAGCCTGGGTGACAGAGTGAGACCCTGAATCAAAAGAAAGGATGAAAATAATTAATAATTATAATAAAAGGCTGGGTGTGGTGGCTCATGCCTGTAATCCCAGAACTTTGAGAGGCCTGGGCAGGAAGATCACTTGAGGCCAGGAGTTCGTGACCAGCCTGGGCAACATAGTGAGATCCTGTCTCCAGAAAAAAAGAAAAAAATTGGCTTGGTGTGGTGGTGTATGTCTGTAGTCCTAGCTATTTGGGAGGCTGCAGCAGGAGGATCTGATTGCACGAGCCCAGGATTGGAGGCTGCAGTGAGCCATGATCGTGCCACTGCATTCCAGCTTGGGTGACAGAGGAAGACCCTGACTCAGAATAACAATGATATATATTTGCCTGGTGTTTTACAATGTGCAAAGTATCTCCATGTATGTTATTGAACCCCTTCCTTCCCTTCCTCCCCTTCCTCCTCTTTCTTTCTCTTTCTTTTCTTCTTTCCTTCCTTCCTTCCCTCTTTCTTTCCTTCCTTCCTTCTCTTTCCTTCCTTCCTTCCCTCTTTTCTTTCTTTCTTTCTTTTTCTTTCTCTCTTTCTTTTCTCTCTCTTCCCTCCCTCCCTTTCTCCCTTCCTTCCTTCCTTTCGCTCTCTCTTTCTTTCTTTTCTTTCTTTCTCAGGTGGAATCTCCCTCTGTTGCCCATGTTAAAGTGCCGTGGTGATCTTGGCTTACTACAACCTCCGCCTCCTGGGTTCAAGTGATTCTTCTGTCTCAGCCTCCCAAATTAGCCGGGATTATAGGTGCCCACCACCAGGCCCGGCTAATTTTTGTATTTTAGATACAGGGTTTCACCATATTGGCCGGGCTGGTCTTGAATGTCCGATCTCAGGTGTTCTGCCTGCCTCGGTCTCCCAAATTGCTGGGATTACAGGTGTGAGCCATCGTGCCTGGTCTGTTATTGTATTTAATTGCCACAGCTAAGCAGGTGTTATCTCTATTTTACTGATGAGGAAACAACAGGGAACACTTATTGAGCACTTACTGTATGATCTGACGAATTCTTGCATTTCCCTCCTGAGATAGGCACTGTTTTAATCCCCCTCTTATGAATTAGGAATTGATGTCCAAGATTGCCCAATAAAGTAGATGGGCCAGGAAGGGGCCCAGGCGGGCCCTGCTTTGACAGCTTCCCCATATTGCCTGGAGAGACGGCTGTGCCAGGGGATCGTGGCCTGGTAACTAGGTGTCTCCTGCCTCAACACCCACCCCTGGGTTGTGGCCCTGAGGAATGACAGTCTCAGGGAGCCCCCACCCAGACCCTCCAAGGTTCTACAGCCCCTAGGGCCCATGTACGTGGCTCCTGCCTCCTGGCTCCATGGCATTTCCACCTGAGACCCGCCCAGTCTCAGCCTATGCTGCCAGGGAGGAGCCTCCACAGCCAGCCCTGGGGGAGTTTCTCAGCTCCTGGAGGCATCTGGGCTTCCAAGAGAGCCTGAAATAGGCCTGTCTGAGTGTGAGGAGGAAGGTGTCAGAGTTACAACCAGGCGGGGAAGGTGGGTGTTCCCTCTTGGTCTCCTCCTTGGCAGGGAGTGGAAGTGTGGGGTCTGCCCCAGGTTCTGAAAGCAACACCTCCTCCACCCCCACCAACGTGGCAACTTCTCCAGGTTGGGGCTATGGAGGTGCAGCGGTCTCCTCCCTGCCCTGCAGGCTCACTAGGGCTGAGCTCGCTGGCCTGGCGCAGTGAAAAGGGCAGAGCTGAGAGCACTGGCCGGAGGGCTCCAGCTGGGGTCTTGACCTTGAGGATGTGTATGTTGTGTATGGGAAGAAAGAGCGCTGTGTCAAGACTGATGGGCCCAGGATCTAAGGAGGGACCTTCAGGAGCCCCTATCCCCCTTTCCTCCCCCTTCCCCAACTGACCAGGCCCTGGGCAGACACAGGAGGAGAGAAAAAGGAAAGCAAGGCCCTGTGGGGTTGGGCTGGCAGGGAGTGGCTGAGACAGAGCTGGGCCAGACTGTCCTGGGGCTGGGCTCTAGTCCGCTCAGAATTGAGCACGTTGGTAATGCCCGCCCGCAGCCCAGGCCCAGGCCCAGGCCCCTCTAAGAGACAGGAGTGGAGACTGGAAGAGGGGGTGGAGAGAGAAAAAGAAATCCTTGCCGAAAGCTCAGACTGTCCAGACATGGCCCTGCCCTCACTGCTTCATTTCTCCTTGGCATCTGCCCCACCCTGGTCCCCTTCCTGGGGAGGTTCAAGGGTGCCCCAGGATGTGGATGGTGAGCACTTCCTCCACGGATCTGCACAGGCACATGGTGGCAGGGGTTGGGACAGAAAACCTCCAAGGTCCTGAGGACCCTGGCTCGCCTCCTCTGGTGACCCATGTGCACGCCCAGACACACAGGAGGCCGGTGGGCTGTGGGTGCTGGCACCCGGCTGCCAGCCCCTCCAAGGATGCAGTCTGGCATGTCTGTGGCTCTGCTACCCACTGTGTGCTTGTGCGAGTGCCGGCACCTGTGGGGATCTGCGGTTCTGAGCGCCTGAGGCTCCAGGATCCCAATGCCCCTCTTAGCTTCCTGCCGTTCCTTGCTCTGTTTCTGGGCCTGGGGTGCTGCTGAGATAGCTGCCCCATCCTCAGGAACGCTCCTCTAACTCCTTAGAAGTGCTTCCTGCTCTTTTTCCTCCAAAATCTGCTTCAGAGTTGGAATCAGGGCATATCATGGTGGAGCTGGGTAGGTCTCAGGCTTGGGAGAGAGCAGCTGGAGACAGAGAGGCCTGGGGAGTCAGGGGAGACACTAACGCTGTCCTTCCAGAGCGAGGCTTCACCCTGTCTTCCCATGACAAGGCTGTCCTGCTCTGTCCTAGATTTGACCCTTTCCTCTGCCAAGAACAGGGGATTGAGAGTGAGCGTGGTCTGGAACCTCTCTGCCTGCACCCCCAGGGGCCAGCACGTGTGGGAAGAGAGCATGGATGTGTAGCTCAAATCAGTTACTAGCTTCGAGGCTTGGACACATCACCTCGATGAGAATGGTGTGTGCGCGCTCCGTGCAGGTGTGTAAATGGGACGCTCTGTGTGTGTGGGTCTTTCAGGGACGTTTGGTGCCTGAATGACCCCCTAAGCCCAAGCTACTGCATTTCCTCCCTAGGTGGGGGATTTTAGGGTTAGGCCCTGTCTCCTGAAGCTTCTCTCTTCTCCCCTTACGCTCAAACTCAGCAGAGACTGTATGCTCCGGCACTGTTTGCTTCTCCACTCACCTGTGCCTGCCCCAGGAGCTCCTGCTGACCTGCGCCTCCAGCAGGAAGGGGGCAGCTGGGGAACACTGGACCCCGGCTCTCCTCCTTCTCAACCTCTGCTCTTTGCTCCCTGTTCTTCCAAGAGGCTTTGAATCCAGCAAGCAGCTGAGCTTGAGACAGGAGTCTGCTCCTCTTTGTCCCCCTTCTTGGCTGAGTCTTGGTTTTCCTATCTCTAAAATGGGGGAGCCCCTGCTACTCCCTTTGAAAGGCCAGAAAAATGTGTGTGTGTGACAGCTTGGCTGGGTGTCTGGGGTTGCTGGCCGAGGGAGGAGTTCTGAGGCCGGGGAAAGGAGGGGGACCGAGGTGCCCTCCCGCATCTTGTTCCTAGTTCCTGGTGAGCCCCGCGCCAGAGCCAGGGAAAGCTCAGCCCAGGCTTCGTTCACCCCAAGGCGCCCCACACTGCCCGCCCCGCCGACCTCGCACCGGCCCCAGTCACCGCTGGGGGAGGTGGCGCCGGAGCTCGGACCCGGGCCCAGCCCGCCTCTGCCCGGAGCCGCTGCCGCCCTCCCTGCCCAGGGCCCGGCCGCGCCGGGCGACACCTACCTCACCAGGATGGCCACCCCCACGTCCTCGCAGTTGGCATAGAGCCGGGCCCACGTAGCCTGCACCGCCTTCCTCTCCGCCTCGGACAGCTCCTCGCTCCGCTCCCTGCGCTCGATCTCCATCTCCCCCGGCACTTTCTCCATGAGCAGCTCCAAGCCCAGCCCGGCTTTGCTCGGCGGCGGCGGCGGTGGCGGGGCGCGGGGCGCTGGGCGCGGGGAGCCGGGGCCGGCTGCGTGCGCCGCGGGCGGGCGAGGGGTAGAGCGCGGAGGGAGGGAGCGTGTGTCTGTGCGCGCCGGGTGTATTGTGTGTGTGCGTGCGTGTGTGCAGGGTATATGTGCGGGGGGCGGGGGACCGCCAGCGGGGGGGCGGGGATGTGGTCTGCTGGAAAATGTTTAAAAAAACAAATCCGCTCCAAACCCCGGGCCCCGTGTGGGTGAGCCAATGCCGGCAAGGTGAAGGCTGCGCGGGGTGGGGGCGACGCGACTGCTGCCCGCCCACCCGCAGGCCACCGCGGAGTTGCACCGCGGGGCGGGGCTGGGGTAGGTGTGGCCGGGGCCATGGGGGTCCGGGGAGGAATGGGCGGTCACGCGGCGCTGGGTGGCGCGGGCCGCACAGGAGTGCGCCGGGGCGGGCGCCGGCCGGGAGCGCTGGGTCCCGGCTCCCAAAGCGTGCGGCATCGCGGGTGTGCGCGTGCAGACCCTTCCCGAGGCGGGGAACTGACTCAAAGTCCAACACTCCCGAGCTTTCGCGGTGAGGCTGCCCGCCAGCCTTTCTGTGGGGGGGCCCCTGGACCGCGCTGGGCTCCCCCGAGCCCCGGCCTTTCCCCGGATCCAGGCGCTGGGGGCCGCGGCGCCACTCCCACAGCTCCAGACGGCCAGGCTCTTGGGGGTGGGGGGATTAGACGGGGCTCGTCCCCTGCCCGCCCACCGCCCGGGCTGTCGAAACTTGAGCGCATCTCCGATCGCGGGCGCCAGAGGCCTGAGCCCCCTTTCCTCCGCCCAACACCCGCGTTGCCCTCGGTGCACGCGCGTGGCGGCAGGGGCGTCGAGAAGTCCCCCCGTGGCTTACCAATGACAAGGACAGGCAAGAACTAGGCGCTGCCCTGAATTCTGGCCCAGCTGGTGGCGGAGAAAGTCCGGAGAGGCACCGGATAGGGCAGAGAGGACCTGTCGGTCAAGAAGTCCTGAGGAAGGCGCAGGCCGCTGGGGACATCTCAGCTGCCACCAAGGGCTTGATTCTGGGCTGGGGGAGACAAATCCTTCCTCCTGGTGGACCCTGTCCAGAGCCGTGTGAGTTGTGCCAGAGGCAGGGGGAGAGTTCCATGATGCCCGCCCTTCAGCGGCTGCTGGGTCCTGGGGACAGCCTGAGGCCAGACAGGGCCTGGCAATGTCAGGAAGAGATGTCACTCAGGGTCCCCGTGACCCTTGTCCTTGCTCAAGGCTTGGTGTCCCATTGCCCAATCGTTGCCAAGGGTTGGCTCCGCGCTTCTGCTGTGGTTCATGTATTTATTCTTAAAATTCGACTGTAAGGTCCTGGGGAGGCAGGGAGAACTCGACCAGGCAAGCCTCAGCTGCAGCCTGGGCCCTTCCTGGGAGCTCAGGGTTCCGGTGCCTGGGGGACCCTGGGGCAGTGCCTCTGACACTGCCTCCCCCTTGTTGAGTGAAGGAAAATCTAATGCCTCCTGGAGGTTTTGGAGGGGTGGAGAGGAGTGGGTGGGTTCAGGTTCTCACATTACTCCCAGACCCACGTCTCAGCGTGGCCATGGCTGGCTCCACGCTCCACACACACTGAACAGTTTCTAAAAGTTGCTGCGACCAAGTGGCTGCCCAACAGGTCCCCTTGGGATGTGGAAAGAAAGTAGGAGAAATCTGCTATTTCTTTTCATCTCATCCTTTGCAAATTCAGTGCAGCCTTATGGTGTAAGAATGTATCCGTTATGGTGATCTAGCATGTAGTTTGTAAGTGGGTGCACCTATTTTGTGAGTGCGCGCTTGAATTCTGCCTTTTACTGAAGAGGGTGTGTAATCAGAAAAGTGTGGAGAGGATTGTCCAGAGGGTAAACTGTGCCAGCCCTTCACTGTTGAATCTCCCCCTGCTCTCTCTGGCTTCATTATCGAATATTCTTCCCCTTTCTTCCTCCTCTCCTGATCTTTCCACGGTGACATCATTGCTTCACCTCTACTCACCTTGCAGTTACTGGCAGATGCTCCATGATTTCATGTCAGTAGCCTCGGCAGCGTCTTCTGTCTGAGGGCTCATCCTGCTTGCGCACTGCAAATTCAGATGCCCTCGCTCCTCTTTGAACCTTGCCCTGATGCCTGCAACTCTGAAAGTGCCCTGGAGGCGCCTTGAATCACTCCTGGAGTCACTCTCCTGCAGTCATTGTACTTGACAGCACGTTCGTCTAGACTGGCAGCTCCTTGCAAGCAAGGCCCAGTCTCAGAGATGGACACTCCAAATACGTGCCCAATGCCACAGTGCACACCTTGACCCTGCCGCTGGAGGGGGAGATCCGGGGCCCAGCGAGCTTAATCAGTCCTCCCAAGGTCAGGGCCGCTGACCCACTAATCAGCTTGAGCCTCCTAATCCATCCCCAGCAGGAACCGTAGGACAGACGGCAGTGGCTCCTGAGAGCTGGCCAGGGCCATTTTGGCCCCTCGCCTGTGGCCTTCTGTGGACTTGGTCTGGGAGGGGATGGGGCAGCTGCGCCATGTGCACCACGCTTTTCCTGCTCAGCACCCTGGCCATGCTCTGGCGCCGCCGATTTGCCAACCGAGTCCGACCGTGAGAAACTGACTGGGCTATGGCTGGGGGTTGGTGGGGGAGGACCCATGGGGCTGGGCTGCCACCAAGTCTGGACCTTCAGGGGAGCTGGGAGGGCATTTTCAAGGAAACCTTGAGAGCTCAGTCTCAGAGCAGGGGACACTTCGAGCGTCAAAAGCTCTAGTTGCAGCTTCCAGTGCCATAGCCCAATGCGCCTGGGACCTGTGGAGGGGCAGGGAGGGGCTGGGCACGGCCATAGCTCTTCCTGCCTACTCTTGCCTCTCACAGAGAGCCCAGCGACGTGGATGGGGCAGTTAGGGCCAGCAGCGTGGACGCAGACCCTCAGGCCTCAGGCAGGTAAGACTGGAGTCTGGGCTGGGAGAGGGAGGGTGCTGCCAAGGATGCTGTGTCTGTGCCTGGCTGGGGGTGCACGTGTGTGCCTGTGTGCGCGCCTGTGCTGCGCCGTATCCCGGCGCTAGCCCTAGGTACCCTGCTCCCTGTCTGCCTGGTGGGCAGGCCGGATGTCTGTTTTCTGCAGTTGGGAATGGAAGCCCCCAGCCGCTGCTCTGGACCAAAGCTGCTGTGCCTGACATCTCCAGTACGGGGCGGTCCCCCGGGGCACCTTCTGTCGGGAGGCGCAGGGGAGTGGAGGGAGGGATGAGGCAGGAGCAGCTCTGTGCGGCTTTGCTCGCCTTTCCTTACCCTTCCCCCTCCTCCTCCTCCTCTGCCCCCGCCCCGCCTCGGCTCCGCTGCGGGAGCCTCCTTCAGGATTCGCTGTCCAGTCCCCAATAGAAGGCGCGGGAGGAGCATGACATCATCAACATTGAGTGCCATTGGCTGGGCAGCCCCTGCGGGCAGGACGCTGTCTCCAGTGGCCGGAAAGTTAACTCTTCCCTAGGCTGAAGCCATGTGGTCTTTAGGGGGTGAAGTTGGGGGAACTTCCAGACTTTTCCTTCCCTGGGTGACTGTCGTTTGATGACAGGGGCGCCTATCGCAACGAAACACAGGGAAACATCAGCAAATCTTTATTAAGTTCCCGTGCACAAAGGGTTCCTTCTCTGCCTATGGACTCACCTAGCATGGGAGACCCGTCTGAAGAGGGACTTTTTGCTCCCAGTGAAACAAAGAGTAAAAAAGACCCTATTATATCCTCGGGTCAGGGCCTGCTGGCAGGAGGGTGTCTCCACACAGGGTGGACGCAGGTGGCGGATACTGTGACCATCCGCGTCTCTGAGTGGGGACTTGCCAGCAATGAGTCCCTTTGATATATGGAAACTGGCAGCCGAGAGAACCTCAGTCTTCCTGTCTCCTGTCGTTTGAGTACTGGGATTCTGAGTCCTGAGATTCTGATGATCAGAAGGCCCGATTGGAAGCCATGGTCCTGTACAGGAAACAGAGGCATTTCTGGGACACTCGATAGGGAAGCTGGGATCATCATAACAGTGCCTGATTAGTGTCACTAGTTAAATCGGATAAAGTGACCACCCCTGGGCCTATCCCCCGCAGGAGGCCCTCAAATGCTGAGTGGTCCTCACTATTGAGCCCGGGTCTGGAGTTGGGCAGGGAGAATTTAAATCCTGGCTTCCCTCTCACTAATGGAAAGACTATGGCGCCATTTATGCAATCAGTTTATTTTTATGTAAACTAGGGTTGATAACAGAGTGGTTGTGAGGTCCTGGTGAGGGTGCAGAATGATTGCACCATAAAAACAAGATATATTGTCTTGTTTCATACCTGGGACCTGTGCTTTAGATTTCTCCAGAGGTTTCTTATACATCAACTCACTCAGAAGGCTCAATACCCAGAGGACTGGCAGGACATGTGTTTTTAATCTTGGTTAGTGGTTGAGGAAACCGAGGGACAGGGAGATTTAGGTGACCTGCTCCTGATCATCGGTCTCATTTGTGCCAAATTCGAGACGTTCAGGGCCCTGACTTTCAGGCAGCACCTCCTCTACATGAAATGGGCCTGGACCTCCTGGCAGGAGAGAAAAGGCCAAATCTGAGGACCATCTGGCCAGGCCTGGCCTGGCTTGACTTAGCCAGAAGGAAGCAGTTACCTATTAACTCCTTGGGACCCAGTTAATTGGAAAAATTGGTCTGACATCGAGGAACCACCTGCCGATGGTGGCTGCCGTGGAGGGCTGGCGGTGGGGGTGACATTTCTGCTCTCCAGTCACACTGTCCTAAATGCCAACTGATTTCTTAGGTACTCCTGCCCCTCAATATTGGGGTGAATCGATAGGGATGGGAGTAGGAGGAAGAGGAGAGTGAGAAACATGGGAAGGTTGTGTCCTCCAATCCTGACCCCAGTGCTTTCCTCTGTTTAGGGAGAAAGAACCTCTGAAGTAAAGCCTCACCTCTGCACGTAGGCTCAGGCCCAGAGACTGGGATCAGCTGGCCCAGGCAGGTAGGGCAGGGCTGGGAGCTGGGGAGGACAGAGGGCAGGGCTGGGGACAGGGAGGAAGAAATAGACAAGGCCTGGCCAGGTAGGAGCATAGCAGGCAGTGTTCAGCGCTTGTGGTCACCGATGGAGATTCAGAGTAGGCAAATGGACTCGTGCCTTTGGCTGCTACCTTAAGCCTCTTGTGTTCCAGGCCACGGGGCAAGGGTTAGTTTGCAGAGAACCACGTGTGGTTGACCACATTTTCTAGGCTTGGGGATGGCGTGGTGGTCATGCTGGGGCGCAAGGGCAGTGTCGGAGGACATCCAAGGGAGAGGCGGTGCTCTGCAGCATCCACTCTGAAATGCAAGTCCCATCCCCAGGTGTGGGAGAAGTGCTGATCTGTTCCGATTTTCTGTTTCAGCTCAGGTCCTGGTTCGTCCCCTAGTCCAGGAGGATGGTGTGGGAGCCGGGGCAGCAGCAAGAGGGAGAATGGGGGAAAGCAGCACTAAAGGGTAGGTATCCCCCACTTTCAGCCCAGGACCTGCCAGTCTCCCCTTCCCCTAGGCCCTGTGGGCTCCTGAGCAGGACCTGGCCGGGCCTGGCAGAAAGAGCAGAGGTGCTCGCTGCTCTCAGACGGGCTCTCTGCCCTCTGTGTTCCTGAGGCTCCTTTGAGGAAATGCTGAGTCTGAGAAAGCCCGGGGTGAGGGACTTGCTGGGTACTCCAGGCTAATTCCGGGGCAGCCAGTAGCCCAGGCAAAAGGCAGGAATAAGTAACGAGTGAGGAGACCCCAGAAGCAAGGGACAGCTGATGGCTCACGTTTACTAAGCAAGGCCTTCCATTCATTCTGTAATTTAATCCTCAGTCACCCACAGAGCCTGGTAATGTTATTATCCACAATTTCTAAATGAGGAAACACAGAGAGAGGTTAAATCATTTGCCCATCATCACCTAGCTGGTACACGGAGGCTCCCAGGCTCACACTGGAGCTGCAGAGCCCACGCTCCTACCCACCATGGCAGGCGGCCTCCCCCTGGAACCCAGCACAGTTTGCAGGGGTGGGGGGCAGATTGCTGGCCCTGCCGACTGCCTGTCAGTCCAGGAGTTATTCTGTGAAGCCTCCGCTTGTGGTCCGAGGTGCTGGTGTCAGTTGGCCACGGTGGCACTCGCTTCTGTGTCACTTGCCTTTCCCCCAGTCCCCAGAGTTCCTCCTGTCACTGGCTGCTCTGCTGAAATTATCAATAAGAAATGCCAGTTGGATCTGTGACATGTCTGCCTGCAGCTGGATGGGAGCAACTGACAGCTTGTCCTCCCAGTGTGTTTTCTGTGTGTGTGCGCGAGCGCGTGTGTTCCAAATGGGCAGTAGCATGTGGGAAGGAAAAAGCCTGACACTTGTTTTTGTCAATTTGCTGATGCTCAGTCCCCGCGGCTGCCTCCTTTGCCCCCAGCTGCTCTGCCATTTCTCGCTTTGCAATCCTGCGCAGAGATAAAAGCAGATTTCCGCTTCTACTCCCAGATCCAGGCGCAGACCCTGCAGGCAGCTGCTCCGGACGACTCAGCTATTAGTCTTCAAAAGCTCCCCATGCCTCTGTGCACACGTGTCTCTCCTCCCCAGTCAGCTCCCCTCTGCCAGCCCAGCGGCGACGTCTCCGCCTGGCCGGCCCCTGCCCTTGACTTTCAGGCAGTAGGAAACGGAGGAGTTCTCTAGACAGCAGCACCTCAGCTGCCGCTACTCCGCCTCTGAAGGGAAGGAAGGGAAAGGGTGAGGGATGCCGCAGAGGAGAGGGAACCACTGGGGAGGCGCTCAGGGTGGGGGAGGAGGCGCACCCCGCTGGGGAGGGGCTGCTGGTTCCTCGGGGAGCCTGGCTGGGGTGTGTGCGAAGGCAGTTCTGTGGGAGCCTCTCAAAGTAGGGCAGGCAGGAGGCAGGGGGGAAAGTCACACTAGGGAAGGAGCCCACAGGGGCAAAGCCAGAGCGCCAACTTGACCCAGGGCCTGAGCCCGTGACCTCCTGTCTCAGCTCCTGTCAGCCTGTCTCTCTGCTGAGAGGCATCGGCCTTCCTGGTGACAGGCCTGTCAGGCTCAGGGCCAGAGGGCACTGTTCCGGGGACCCAGTCTGTGTTCCCTGATCCTATCTGCATTTATTCTCTCATCTATTTGCCATGTTCCTGTCACCTCATCCTTGCTGCCATTTCGAAGTTGCCCATCTTCTTCCACTGGTCTGAGGAACTGTCAGGCCAAGGTCATGGGGCTGGCTCATGGCCCAGATGCACTTCCCCAAGGCAGCGCCCCCTCCATAGCACTGTTCCAAGAACCTGCGAGGAGGTGGCAGGTGGCAGCTGCTCCAGGGACCCGATCCAGATGAAGGGCGGGAAGAGAGGAAGAGGCTGCTGGCTGCCGGCGGGGCTGTGGCTGCCTGGGCTTGGAGGTTGCCTGGGCAGCTGGGGTGCCATGTGGGCTGGTCGGGGGGGCTCTCTCCCCCCAGGGAGCAGGCTGGCTTTGGTGGGAGCAGATTGTGTTTACACCTTCCCCGCACACCCAGCCCACGCTCGCCTCTGATTCCCAGGGCCTCTCCCCACCCTGGGTTCTCTGCGCAATCTGCACATTTGCAGCTCCTGCTGCAGAAAGTTGCCTCTCTCAGCCTAGAGCTCCGCACAGAAGGCTCCCGGGACTCAGGCACCCCTTCCTCGGCCCACTGGCTCCCATCACAGGGGTTGGTGTGAAGCTCAGGGCTAGGGTGGACCTTTAAGTGGGGCAATGGCTTAAATCCTGACTAGGACACTGTACCCACGGAGGCTGAGTCCTTTCTCCTCCCATTTCCTTGCAAAGAGCCACTGCTTGGGAATGGGAGCAGGAGTTCTCAGGGGCTTAGGAGAGGGTAAATAAAGGGCAATTAGAGAGGCGGAGCTGAGGCAAAGCGTGGGGTCCCTTCTGGTCCAGGGTGTTGGCTACTGTGAAATAACAGAGTCCAAGAGGAAGGCATCCAGAGTCAGAGCTCCTGGGTTTCGTTGTTCCACTAGTGCGTCCTACCTCTGTGGCCTGGGTAGGTTTCTGAACACCTCTGTCCCTCAGTTTCCTTAGCTGTAGGATGGGGATCATGGTGCTATCTATCTCTTTGAGTTGTTGTAAGGGTTGATTAGATAATGCATGGAAGAGCTTAGCACGTTGGGTAAGTGTCCCATATATGTGAGCTGGCACAATTAGGTTCGAACCGAAAATTACTGAACAGCGGTAGATTCAGGATGGCTAGAGTTCCTCACGTCCTCACTCTGTGGTCCTCCTGCCGCTTCTCCACAAACACAGAGCTGGGCAGCCAGCAGTTCTGCAACAGATTAGAGGATGGCAGAGGGTAGCATTGCTGGGGTGGGGATGCACCCAGTATGCCAAAGACTGCCACTGCCTCTCTGTGCCCAAAACCCTGTCCCAACCTCCAGTGGTGGTCTTGGTGTGGACACTGCCACCGCAACTGGCTCTGCTTCCGGAATGAACCTCAGCTCCTTGACAAGACGGGAGGCGCGGCCCTGATGTGGTGCCTTCCTGTGTGAATGCTAATCTCTCTGCCGAGGGAGCCTGAGTGACGGGGAAAGGCTGCTTGGAGCTGCAGGGCGGCTGAGGGCAGCAGCCAGGAGCAGGGAGGTGCTGCTCCTGCGACTGAGGCTCAGGGCGGCTGCCAGTCTCTCCTGGAGACTGGAGCATGACCAGGGAACTAATGAGGCGGCGGGGTGAGTTGGGAGCGAGGGAAGTAGCCACAGCAGCTGCTGCTGTCCACTGTCACCCTGGGGTGTAGATGTCACCTTGGGGAGTACCCACCCACCCCAAGTGTGTGGTTGTGTGTGTGTAGTTGTGTGTGTGTGTGCAGACAGTCCTGGGCAAGGGCAAACAGCAGAGGTGCTGTGCCAAGACTAGATGGGTAGGGCATGGTGCCTGCTCTGAGACAGGCACAACGGCATAAGAGCGAACCCTGCTGTTCCTCAGGCTCCCGTAACCCCTCCGCAGGGGGGCTCCCTGTTAGGAAGAAGCCCAAGACCTACAGCTAGAGCTAGAGGAAAATCATGCTTCTTTTCTTTTTTTTTTAACCCTAATACAGATTTTGGTAGGAAAATCAGGTGTCTTTGTGGACCTCAGAAGAACAGCAAAGTGGTTTGCACGGAAGCTTATGTTAATAAATGATAATGATACTAACCGTATGATTAATAACAGCTAGCATGCATCGGGCGCTTACTATGTGCTAGGCACTGTGCCAACTGCTGTATTTTATGCAGCAGGAACTGTTATCATTTATCCAATAAGGAAAGTGAAGTTCACAGAACATGCTCAAGGTCACTCGTAGCTGGCAGTGAAGCCAGGACCTGAGCCTGGGAAATCTTACACCAAAGCTTGGGATAGACGGGGCCCGAGTCTGGAGTTGGGGGCCGTGAGGGATTCCGGTTGTGACCTGTCTACAAGGCACAAGGAATGGAGCTGTGGCCCCGCCCGGCCTGCCTTTGCAGGTGGGCCGGTGTCAGTCAGGGTCATTGCCACTGTTCTGTCTTCAGGAACTCACATTCAAGGGCAGACCAGACACTGGGCCCTGAGAGGCTGGTTCTTGCCTGCCAGGTGACGGCGGAGAGGAGAGCTATCACCCTAGGACCCCTCAGTCTTCCTCAGGAGGAAGTGGTGGCCCCTGGCAGGGATGACAGACAGTGAGGTCATCACCTCCCGTCACTGCCATTGCTACTCTGTTGCCTCCTTCAGCCAGGGGCAGGGCCCTGGGGAGAGGAGAGGACGGCAGCCAGAAGCCCAGATGGAGAAGGGGGAGCCTGGCGAGGAAGGCTGTCTTGATTTGGTTTTGCAGGGGGAGGTTGCAGAACATGGAGACCAAGGAGGTGGCTTCGAGGGGGGATCCGCTGACAGCTGGCAGCCAGTCCTTGTACCTAAGGAGCACAGACCCTCTCTGTGGGACACATGTGCCCCCTAGTGGGGATTACAACTGTAGGGGCTGAGAAAATTAAAACCAAAAAAATTTGTTAACAGACTCAGCCTATGAGCCTGGGTAGGAGAGGCCAATCCTGTCCCTATGTGAACACACACACACATATACACACAACATTCACACACACAGACACACACATTCACACACACACAGATATACACACACATTCACACACAATTCACACACACGTTCACACATATAGACATACACATACATAGTCACACATACACACACACACTACACACACATTCACACACATATACACAGATATATACACACACACATTCACACATACACATACCTATTCACACACACATACACATTCACACATACACATAAACACATACACACACATTCACACAGACACACATAATCACAGATACACATACACACATATGCACACACCTACACAGACATACATAGACATACACACATATGCACACACCTACACAGACATACATAGACATACACACATATGCACACACCTACACATACACACACATACATACACGCATATGCACACACCTACACATACATACACATACACACATTCACACAGACATATACACATACATAGACATACATATACATACAGATACACATACACACATATATATGCACACACAGACACACAGACATACGCATACACACAGACACACATATACTTAATAGATACAGAGGCAGAAGCCATTTTGAACTAAGCATTAAAATAATGTGTTCATTTGGTCATTTATTTAACAAGCGTGTCCTGGGAACCTGCAATGTACAAACCCTGTGTCAGCTGTCGGGAGTGACACGGCAAGGAGAGACACACTCTGCCCTGCTGGCTGGTCCTATAGGAAGGCCCCAGCCTAGGTGCCTAGTTCTGCCAGCCCAACCCTGCCTGTCCCTGTGACCTTTTGTTCTCTGGACCTTGGTTTCCCCATTTGATAAACATTCATCAAGCCCCAGTGGGCTGGGGTGAGGATGTGGAGGACTAATCATCTCCTCCGGAAAATAGCTGTTTCGTACAATGATGGGGATGGACCAGAAGCTCTCTGGGGGCCCCACCGACTTTCCCAGTCGAAAGCGACTATAATAAACTGTGTCTGGAGGTGCTGTGTGCCAGGCCCTGTGGATCCAGAAACGGATTAAGACCTTCTGCCACTTAACAACCAGAAAACTGGGCAAAATATAAGAAACAGACACTTGACAACAGGCAGCACACAGGACAGTGACCCCATGACTGCCTGGAAACGGGTCCTGACTATGGTGTGGGGGAGGGAAACCCAAGTGGACCATAGTGGCTTTGCTATGGTGAGAAGACAGAATCAGAGGTCAAGACAGTGTGAGATTCATCAGGATGTACACACAGATCAGTGGAGTCCAAAAAGAGACGCAGCGCAGGTAATCCCAATGGAGAAAGAAAGGTCCTTTCAACAGGATACAAAAAGCACTAACCAGAAAAGAAAAATCAATACATCAGACTTCATCAGAATGAAACCTCTGCTCTTGGAAAGACTGGAAGTAAATATTTGCCAAACTAAAGTCTGAAAAAGGACTTGTATCCAGAATACATAAAGACCTTTTACAGTTCGATAATAAGACAGCCCAGTAAAACAGTGGGGAAAGGTTTTAATATACACTACAACAAAATTATACATACAGCAAATACATCGAAAAGACATTCAACATGTGGCCAGGCGCGGTGGCTCATGCCTGTAATCCCAGCACTTTGGGAAAGAAAGATGTTCAATATGCAAATCAAAAGCCCAATCAGATACCACTGCATGCTCACCAGAGTGATTAAAGCTGAAGGCTGACCATGGTGAGCACTGTCCAAGATGTGACCCTGTCATATATCATATACACCCACCTGTGAAGTGTTACAACCACCTGGGAAACCAGCATGGCAGTTTCTTATAAAGTTATCCCAGAGGAATGAAAACGTACATCCACATAAAAGACTACAAAAATGTTCACAGCAGCTTTATTAGTAATAGCTCCAAATTGGAAATAACCCAAATATTCCTCAACATGTGAGCAGATAAACAAACTGAGATATATTAATATAGAGAATTAATACTTAGCAATGAAAAGGAAATGAACGACTGACGCAAAAGACGTGGGCAAATCGAGAGAAGCCAGACACAAAAGGCCACCTACTGTGTGATTACATCTGCAGGAATTCTAGAACAGGCAGAACCAACTGATGGTGACAGAGGGCATCCGTGGTCGACTGGGACCAGGTTAGATATGTGGGTTGACTGCAAGGGTAACAAGTTGTTTTTTTTTTTTTTTTTTTGAGACGGAGTTTCACTCTTGTCACCCAGGCTGGAGTGCCATGGCGGGATCTCGGCTCACTGCAACTTCTGCCTCCTGAGTTCAAGTGATTCTCCTGCCTCAGCCTCCCGAGTAGCCGGGATTACAGGTGCCCACCACCACGCCTGACTAATTTTTTGTATTTTTAGTAGAGACAGGGTTTTGCCATGTTGGCCAGGTTGGTCTCAAACTCCTGACCTCAGGTGATCCACCTGCCTCGGCTTCCCAAAGTGCTGGGATTACGGGCATGAGCCACCAGCCCTGCCTAGAAGGTGATTTTGTGGTGACAAAAATGATCTAAATCTTAACTGGGATTGTGGTTACATGGGTGTATACACTTCCTGGACTACTGAACCATACACTGTAAATGGTTACACTGCATTGTATGTAAATTACACCAGAATAAAGATGAGGTAGAGAGTTAGAAACAAGAATGAAGACTGATACTTGTTTTGCTCACCATCTAGCAGAAAAGCCAGACATACAAATAATCATAAAAGAGTGAGATGAGTGTTCAAAGTATGTTGAAATAACACAAACTCCCATTTATCAAGTGCTTACCTTGCACTAGGCACTGTGCTAAGTGCTCTGAAGCACTGATTTAACGACCTCCAGTGAGGTTTGGATCCTCCCTCCCTCCCTCCTCCCTCCTCCCCCGAGAAAATGAGACTCAGAAGTGAGGTGACCTTTGCCAAGGTTACTCAGCTAGAATCAGCAGAGCTGGGATTTTCCTCCAGGTCATCTTGGATTGCAGAAAATGTGCTAATCCACCTGCCAGCAGAAAGGTGCCACGAGGAAACAGATTAGGAATTGTTGCAGCATCTCAGTCAAGACTTCGCAGAGGAGGTATTTAAGTACCAGCTGGAATTTGCTGAGCAGGGAAGAAGATGCAGGGAAGGGACTTTCAAGGCAAAAGGAATAAACACCATCACAAGCTAAAGGTTATGCAACAGCTGTGAGAAGGCAGGGGTTTCTGGGCATGGAGAGACATGTCCAGGAAATGACAGAAGAGATCCATGGAACGTTGTATCGTCTTCAAATTCATTTATTTTTATTTAAAAAAAATCAATTTTTGAGTAATAATCTAGAGGCAGTGACTCTTCCAAGCAGGGACATCAAATGCATTGCTTTTCTTCCTGGACACTGCTGGTGAGCACAGATAATCCACAACTCCAAGGTCATCTATTCTCAACACATAGGGTCTATGTTACGTTTCTCCTCCTCCAGAAAGTTAAAGCTAAGTTAAACTTAATGCAGTGATCCCAGGTTTTATGTTTTATTTTTATATTTCTACTTTTCTTCCATCTGCCTGGTCATCTGCATGATCCCAGATATGTAAACAGGATCTGTGACCCTGTCTCCACGGTCCCAAGAACTCTCAGGAAAAAAATCCTCTACGTTTTCATGACGGGCTTTCTAGGGGGATGGATTAAATCTCTGCAGTTAAGCAAAAACGTTCCACGGTCATAGTGTAATTTTTGTAGGAAACAGGGCATGGTGGCTGAGACCATGGGTTTTTAGGCTGCATTGAGTTCAGGTCTCAGTGCCTTCACTTGTGAATTCCTTTAACCTTTCTTGGCTTCCTCAGCTGCGAAATGGGTGGGTAGGGGGGATAATGACAGGGCTGTCATGAGAATCAGATGAGACAGTGAATAAAAGCTGTTTCGAGAGTACCTGGCACGGAGTAAACACTTCGTATACACAGCTGCTATTATTTCAGAAAGGAAGCTTGCGCACATCAGCTCATTTTCTGTATTTTGCCATGATCCATTCTTCTGGGAAGAATTATTTTTAAAAGATATCATTTAGGATGATTTGACTGAAACAGAACACCCAAATTAAAATGACTTAATTTCTTTTTAAAATCTCACATTTTGTAATTCACTCAAACTGAGATGCCATTGCTTGTAAGACACACCCTGCATTTAAGAATATGAAAATGCAGCCGAGCATGGTGGCTCATGCTTGTGATCCCAGCACTTTGGGAGGCTGAGGTGGGTGGGTTACCTGAGGTCAGGAGCTCGAGACCAGCCTGGCCAAGATGACGAAACCCCCGTCTCTACTAAATATACAAAAATTAGCTGGGCATGGTGCACACCTGTAATCCCAGCTACTAGGCTGAGGCAGGAGAATCATATGAACCCAGGAGGTGAAGGTTGCAGTGAGCTGAGATCATGCCACTGCATTCCAACCTGGGAGACAAACAAACCTCTGTCTCAAAAAATATATATATACATATGTCAGAGCCACCAAAAAGTGTTAAAACATATATATATATATATATACACACACACACATATATACATTTTTTGTACATATATATCTATATCTGTACAAATGTGTCTCTGACTCAACACAAGAGGTCTGAATTTTGGGGCTGTTGAGACTGGCGGTTTCCACAACACAGAGGACTCATGTTCTTTCTTCTCTCTACTCTGCCATCGCAGTCCTTCGGCTCCTGCTTAACGGAAGCCTCACAGAGGCAAGACGGCTCCAGCAGGCCCAGCATCACTTCTTCACAGTGTCCCTAAGCCACAAGAGAGGCTGTTGTTTTTAAAAGCAGGAAAACCTTCCTAAACTTGGCCAGAGTTGCACTGCAGACCCTTTCCCAAAACAATGTCCAGCAAAAGGGAATAGACTCACCATGTCTGGTACAGATGAATCAAGATTTGCCCCTGGGGCTACGGAGGGCTTGCCCCTGCTGAAGCAGACCCTCGCCCAGCAGCTGAAGAGAGCGTAGGCTCCTCAGCTGGAGGAAGAGCCTGGCCACTAACAGTGCCTGCCATACACATGTGCTTCCTTGATGTTGCTGCTGCCCACTTTTCCAGATGTAAGCACTCAGCTGCTTGGATACTACCTACCTTCTTCTGTGTTCTTATTAACAAAATTAAGGATTCTGTTCCGGGTTGATAAATAATCTCAATATTCTAAAGACTCTGATTGCTTTATTTTTACGGTTTTTTTTTTTTTTTTGAGACAAGGTCTTGCACTGTCACCCTTGCTCAAGGTGACAGAGCAAGGGTGACAGAGAAAAACCTTGTCTCAAAAAAAAACAGAGGCTTGTCATGGCTCACTGCACAGCCTCAATCTCCCGATCCTCCCACCTCAGCCTCCTGTCCAGCTAGGACTACAGGCATGTGCCACGACACCTGGCTATTTTATTTTTTTAATTTTTTTTGTAGAGATGGGGGTCTCCCTGTGTTGCTCAGGCTGGTCGTGAACTCCCGGGCTCAAGCGATCCTTCTGCCTTGGCTAACCAAAGTGTTGGGATCTGGGCGTGTGCCACTGCAACCAGCCCAAAGACTCTGTTTTCTATTACTGTGGGTTTCAGACACCATGTCTTCAACCCTGTCAGTGACTGTCCCAACACAGTGGGCCAGCTGACCAGACTTTCCCTTTGCACTCAGAGCCTGTGTCCCTGAACAGCACTGGGGACTTCTGCCTTCCTGCTTGTAAAGGGTTACTAGACTGTGACTCTTTCCATGTCAATAAACAGAGGTCTGCACTAGCCTTGGATAATGGCTCTATAATAATTCTACAGTAGGTAAAACTCAACCGTCCTACCTCTCACCAGCAATGAGTGCAAATGAGATCACAGTAACATCAACACTTCAGTCTCAACAGCTCTGCCCTTACTGGCTCATTCAGGAATTCTGATGCATTCTCTGAAGTTTCCCCAGTTATTTCTGGGTTGGCTGTGCAGTTACTTCATGTGTGCTCAGGTACAAGGCCTCTCACTGTATTTCACTCCAGCCTCTTGGCCACTGCCCCGGCTGCCCTAGCAACCCCATCTGCCATGAGCCTACTGCTGTGGAAGCGGTGTCCAGTCAGGTATGAAAGCGACTCGGTGGCCCGTGGCAGAGTGAAGAATGTGAAGAATGGCCCTCACCATACACTGGGTGGCATCCTGGCCCTATATAGCCCCGCTAGAGCCCAGAGCCTCCGTCTTCCACACATCAGCCCTGCAGCCTCCCCCTCCTCACCTCCTCCTGCCACGAAGTGGCTCCAGTGGCAAAGCAGGTGCTCATCATTCTTCCTTTCAACCTCATTTCTGATTTTGTTCCCAACCACCCCTACAAACACATGAAAATCTTCTTCCTTCTCCCTTCCTCTCCCAAAACAAAAGTCCTTATACATAAGATCACCTTATTCATTAGTAGTAAAAGCATGAATTCTACAGGCTGGGAGCAAACCCTGACCCTGCCAGTTACCGGTTATGTGAATTTGGGCAAGTTACCGAATTTCCCAGTGCTTCCGTTTCCTTATCTGTGAAATGGGGGCAGTGATAGTGTTACCAGAGAGGGGTCCTGATCCAGACCCTAAACGAGGGTTCTTGGGTCTTGAGCAAGAAAGAATTTGGGGTGAGTCCATAAAGTGAAAGCAAGTTTATTAGAAAAGCAATGGAATAAAAGAATGGCTACTTGGCTGGGCGGAGTGGCTAGCCTCTAATCCTAGCACTTTGGGAGGCCCAGGTAGGCAGATCACGAGGTCAGGAGTTTGAGACCAGTCTGGCCAACATGGTGAAACCCCATCTCTACTAAAAATACAAAAAATAGCCAGATGTGGTGGTGTATGCCTGTAATCCCAGCTACTTGAGAGGCTGAAGAATTGGTTGAACCCAGGAGGCAGCACCACTGCACTCCAGCCCGGGCTACAGAGCGAGACTCCATCTCAAAAACAAACAAATAAATAAATAAAAATAAAAAGAGACTTCTGCCCTTGAAGAGCTTACACTCAAATGAAAGGAGGTAAACATAAGCAAAGGTGGTGATTTGAAGATAAGTATCTGCAACATATTACCACCTGCAGGACAATATAATCCACACCAAAGGCCATAGTAATGGGTGGATGGGAATGGGGGAGGCTGGAATGCGGAAGAGGCTCTTGGTCTTGCAAATTTAAACTAACGTCCAATAGGGGCAAATTCTGGCCCTGGTTGTTGTCGTTTTTGCCTTATTTTTATTTCAAAAATGAAGCCAGACTGGGCGCAGTGACTCACCTGTGTAATCCCAGCACTTTGGGAGGCCAAACAGGAGGATCGCTTGAACCCAGGAGGTCGAGGCTGCAATAAGCTATGACTGCACCACTGCACTCCAGCCTGGGTGCCGGGGTGAAAACCCTGTCTCAAAAACAAACCAAAAAAACCCAGAAACAAACAAAAAAATGAAGTCAAGGTGGTTGCCTGGAAAATAACACTCAGAAGAGCGGTGGATGTTACATCATTCTCCGTTCTTTTCCTAATTCCACTCGTTACACTGTCTGTTTTCCTTTCTCGGAATAAAAAGCACACTCGCCCCGGGCAGCCGCGGAGGTCGAGCCCCGTCGCTCTCGAGCGCCCCCTGCCGTCTGCGCCTGGGCCTCACCCCAATCTTAAAGACACCTGAGCTGGAGGTTGCACGATTTCCTTGGAATCTCTCTTCTTCACTATCCCAATGAACCACCCCAAATGCCCCTATCCTCCCTCAAACAAAATCCGCAAAGCAATTAAAAAAGATATTCGGCAGAGCCCCGGTTTCCTCATCCGTCTCTGCCCCCCTCGAACTTTCTATGCTTCCCGTCTCGTCCAGGGACAACCTGTGCTAAAGCTCAATGACTTTATGGCAGCAGCGACCCTCCAGCTTCGTTATCTGACAGCCGTGGTTCTTCACAGGCCTGGTTTCCCACCCCTGACCCTCCACTGCCGCTGGTGGCGACCACCATCTTACCCCCGGCTCTACAGTCGCGCTGAAGATACGGCCGGCCCCCAGCCACCGCGGTTTTGAACTACATTTCCCGTCAGCCCTTTCTCAACATCGCGAGAGTTCCGGAGGGATTGCCGGGAAGACTTGCACGCAGGCGCAGTCTCGCGTTCTTTTCGCTGTCGGCCGCGTGGCTGAAAGCCATGGCTGGTCTCGTCGGTGTTGAGCATGGCCAACAGCCTCAGGCATCTGTCATGGTAAGGCTGCCTGGGTCGAAAAATGGGGTCGTCCTTGACACGACACTAACACACTTGGTCTGTCTTCCTCAGAGACGAAGTGGTGATGATAGGCTCGCTTTCTCCCTCAGAGGGTGGTTGGGAGGGTTAACAAGTACTGGATGAGAAAATGCTTTCCAAGTGGGGAGAAAATGTTATCATGTGAAGGGAGAGAGCTCAAGCCCGTCCTCGGCGTAACAGGGCTGGCTTCTGCCGCGAGAGAGGTCCTAACAACCTGGGCAGCCCCTTGCCCCTCAGCCGCGCGTGTGCTGAGCGTGGGCGCCCGGGGGTCTTCGGTGTCCGCGTACAGGCAAACTTTGACGGTGGTGGTTCTCAATTCAGCATCAGGAGTGTTAACGTGTGAAGACATGATTCCACTTGGAGTGCCTTGAGGACGGCCCTGATCGGTAGTTTATATTAACTTTACAGATAGGAATCAATAGGATTGCAAACTTATTCTTGAAAGCCATGGTTTTAACACGAGCCTTCTTCCTTCCTCAGAAGCCTTTCTTTGGCATCTGCAGATACGGTGAAAAGCAGAGTTCCAGGTTGAAGGTTCACAGTAATGGATGGAGCCCTAACATGAGTAAGAATGGGTGCAGGCAGGGCCTGAGTGGTCGCCAGAAATGAGAAAGCAGCGTTGGTACCATCACATACATTCACCTCCTGCTTTATTCTGAGGTTCGAATGTGAGAATACATGTTGACGTACAAGCCAGCTATGGTAAGAAATTACTCAGAATTCAGAATGCTAATTATTTTAATGATAAAAATGAAGAGGGTCTCTGCCCGAGTAATTTGGAGCCACTAGGTGTCACTGTCGCCAACGTGGATCCTTGTCAGGGCATGCAGGGGTGAAAGAGAGAACGTGGAAAATGCATTTTGGATCTCTGGGATTTAGGAATCTTTGTTATTGGCTAGAGTTGAGGATGATTTAAAGTTATCCCTGTCTGAAGTGACATCTTTTGTGAGGAGATCTGACTTGCTGAGGCTCAGCCTTTTAATACAAGTCTGGAGAATAAACCTTAAGGGGGTTTCTGTTAGAATGAAGCCTGTTATCCTTCTCTTAGATTAACAGTGTTGGCTGTGGTCTTGAAAACACTCATGCGAAAACTCATCACCTAAAGATGTTGAGTGTAAGGATCTTCATGATGAAATTTCTGTAAATGGTAAGATTTTTATTTCTTTCCTAGAATTGAATAGCTTATGGTCCCCTTTAAGTGTTGGTCTTTAGTTTTGGAGCTGTGTGGATCCTCCAGAGTTATGATTGCGCAGATAATGGAAGTAGTATGGAAATCCTTTTGCTAGGGTCCTTGCCAAGCACTCTCACAAATAGCATTTGTAATAACAATCCCACATGAGGTAAAAATTTTTTCCCCACTGTGCTGCTGAGTAAGTAAAAGTGAGGCTTACAGAGTTCTCTTTCCCAAAGTTAAATAAGCAGTTACAGAGTTAGATTAGACCAGTGGTTCTCAACTGGGGAGAGAGGGTATTCCTGCCATCTGGTGAATGCTACTATTTATAAATATCCTGGCCGGGCACGGTGAATCGCCTGAGGTCAGGAGACCAGCCTGGCCAACATGGTGAAACCTCGTCTCTACTCAAAATACAAAAATTAGCTGGGTGTGGTGGCGGGCAGATGTAATCCCAGCTACTCAGGAGACTGAGGCAGGAGAATCACTTGAATCTAGGAGGCAGAGGTTGCAGTGAGCCAAGATCGACCCATTACACTCCAGCCTGGTGTGAAAGAGCAAAACTGTAAATAAATAAATAAATAACCTACAGTGCACGGGACAGCCTGCATGAGGAACAGTTGATCCACCTGGTGTGTCAGTAGAGCTGAGGTTGAGAAACTCCTGTAAACCACACATTAGGCCAACTAGAAATCTGGGTTCTAGTCTCAGCCTATTTCCTCATTAGAGTCTTGTTTCTTCATTTATGAAACAGGGTTAGTGATTTCCAAACTTGACTATATGTCAGAGCCACCAAAAAGTGTTAAAAAATACACATTCCTGGGCCTCACCTCCAGGAATGGGTGAGATGGCTCTGGAGTGGAATCGAAGAATCATGTGGCCAGTCCAAGAGCAAATGGGTGGTAGTAACTAGATCAGGGTCTTCAATCTGTTGACTTCCCTGTGCCACACTGGAAGAACTGTCTTGGGCCATACATAAAATATACTAACACTAATGATAGCTGATGGACTAAAAGGGAAAAATCTCATAGTGTTTTAAGAAAGTTTACAAATTTGTGTTGGGCTGCATTCAAAGCCATCCTGGGCCACTTGCAGGCTATGGGTTAGACTAGCTTGAATGAGATGATCTGATCTGTTTTTAGCACAAGGATTTTATTATAGTGAGATTATAGTGCTGGCTATTTTTAAGTAGCTCTGGGGCGGATCTCTAATCCCCTGACTTAAAACACTGAGCCACTTGCTTGCTGCTTGCTCTGCAGGGCAGTTTTACATACACGGTTGGATGGAATGGATATGACCTGTGTAACGTCGCTTCTTGGCAACAGGTACTGTTTCTGTAGCTGGTCTTGAATAGGCTGGCTAAAATGATGAGTGGTCTGCACTATAGCAGGCATTTTATTGACCATCTAGAGAGACACTGGAATGGATGCCCCATACTCAGCTACCAGACACTGTTGAGAGGGAGCCGGTCTTTCAAAGGGCAGGAACTGCCAGTGTGCCAGATCTGGACACTGGGTACATCAGCGAGACACTAGCTATGCTCTCAAGAGAAAACATAGTCTAATAAAGCAGACACGATTGGCTAAGAGTTCACATAACAGGAGCTGGGCACGGAGGCTCATACCTGTATTCTCAGCACTTTACAAGGCTGAAGTGGGCAAATCGCTTGATGCCAAGAGTTCAAGACCAGCCTGGCCAACATGGTGGGACCCTGTCACTACTAAAAATACAAAAACTAGCTTGGTGTGGTGGTGCACCCCTGTAATCCCTGCTACTTGGGAGGCTGAGGCACGAGAATCACTTCAGCCTGGGAGGTGGAGGTTATAGTGAGCCGAGATCACACCACTGCACTCCAGCCCGGGTAACAGAATGAGACTGTCTTCAGAGTTTGTGTGAGGAAAGTGAACAATAGGGAAAAAATAGTTTGCATGTGCTGTGGCAGTGAGTGCTGTGGGCCAGCAGGTTGGTGGGAGCTGAGTCCATGATGACGACGAGTTATCCCTGTCCGAAGGCAAAGAAAAGCCTTTCTGTGTGGAATTTGAATGTCTGAAACTCAGTTTCCCAAGTTTGCCATACAGAAAATTTAAGAAAGCTGCTTGAGAGTTACTCTGCGTGTATCTTCTTAGTTTTTTTCTTAATTTCTCTTCCTTCCCAAGTGCAGTCAGCCTGTTTCCAAGGCTGGAAAAGGGTCCTCTAGTAGCCACATTGTGGACGCTGTCCTGAACCTGGACCTGGACCTGGACCCAAAGTACCATGTCTTTAATGCGTGTAAGTAGATGAACTGCTAAACAGGCTTGGTGTGGGGGAGTGGTCATCTTTTTTGCTTCGCCTGCTCTGGATGTAAAGCAGTGTATGCCAAGGGGCAGGGAGACTTTAGTAGCGTTTTGTTGCTAGGTGTCTGCAATAGGGGATAAAAGTGGACTGCTTTGCCGGAAGTAAGTGGAATGATTGCTTTCCTGTTGGTAAGCTTTATGTTTTTGTATCTTTCATATCCTAAGAAGTCCTACAAGCCTATGGGGGTCAGTTATCCCTGTCTGAAAACCTTGACTGAGGGAAATAATCTGTTCTGAGGCTTAAGGGTTTGGTTCTGTGGTTTTTTGTCTCCCCCGCACCTTTTTGTTTTCAGCGTTTCCCGCTGAGAGCCCAGTTGAGAGCATCATCCCCCTAAAACAGGAAAACCAAATGTGTGGTTGCCTTGCTTTGCTCTAGTTCCTTGATTCTGGCTCTGAGGGTACAGGCTGTATGAGGAGGCGGGAATGGACAGTGGCCGGGATTTGGTTTATGCTCTTACTGTGGAATGAAAGTGCTTGTTACATATTTCAAGAAAATGAATGCACTCTTAGACACAGATCGGAATGTGGGATGTACGCCAGCTGGTGGCCATGAGAATGGCTCATGACCCTGACCTTGCCTCTGCTCCAGGGTCCTGACATTTAGGGGAAACCACAGCTGTTTGGTTTCCAGGTGCTTTGTTTAAGGACGCCAGGGAGGTCTCCTAAGTTTGCAGCTTAGATCCTGTCTGAATGCCACTACTGGCATGTGAGCAAGAAAGAAGCAAAGTGGCGCTGGAGGTGTGGGGGGGGCCTGGCTTTGTTCCCATCTGAATGCCAGGCTTGAAGTGCACAGAGATTACCTTTCTTTTCTGTCGAAACTGGGAGGTGTGTGCACAGGTTACGTTTTTGCTAGACACCAAAGAAGCTATATTCTGGGTGAAATTTAATGAACCTAAAAACTGCCCCCAGCAATTTACAGCCTGCAAGTAAAACACAGTGAAAAGGGCAGGTTATCAAGTGGTTATTGTCTGCTGAGTGGATTTGGCTACAGAACTCATAGGAAACCATAAGATTTGACTTGAATGTTTCTATCCAGAGGGAGTGCTTTCTAATAGTTCTGTACTGGCGTCTTACCAGAAACTGCTCCCTCAGAGGTACTGTCTGCCTACCATTAGTCATCCTGGTTCCCCACCAGCCTGCACGGAAACGATGTGAGAGTACCCCGTTATGCTCCCCGCCGCGCACACATGCGTAATGGTGGTGAGAATGAGCGCTCTTAGACTGATTGCCTTTTCCTCCCAAATTAGTTATATAGCATTCAGTTTTGAGTTACTTCCTTGGCTGTTACTTCAAATTATTCTCCTGTTTTACAGGTTAGCTCCCAGCGATGCCAGATGGGATCAGCACAGCCCTGCCTCTGTGGCTAATTGTTCCTCTAAAGTAATCGCCATGCGTTCTTTGGGCTTCGTCTTTAAAGGAATGAAGTGACTAAGATTATTCTGGAAAACCTTTTGGCAGTTAGTGAAATTAGAGTACAACTAAGAACATTTTCAGACCTCCACTATGGATGACCTGGGTATAGTCTCACAAATCGATGGGACGGCAAGGATTATAAACTGAAGTTAACAGGGTTATACTCTGTCGGAGGACCTAAGGGGAAACCGATGAGTTTCAGAGAGTAATGCGTAACCCCAGGACACAGGATGCCAGCTTGTGTTTTCTCTTTTTAGTTATCCACTAAATTGATTTTCTGATCTGCTAATGCGTTGCAACCCACAAACACTGCTTTAGCACTTTTACTTCAAATCAATGAAGGATTGATCAGAGTTCTCCTGGTGCCTCCAGAGTGGCTTCCAGGAACAGATAATGGTTTGCATAGAATATCAGTGGTTTTGTTTCAAATAGTGGTCAGAAAATATCTGTTGTTGGCTCACTAATATAATCAGGTTCCTTTTTCTTTTTTTTAACATTTTATATTTTTGCTTTTTTTTTTTTTTAAATTAAAATTAAATTTTTTTATTTTGTGAGACTATTTATTTATTGAGACAGTCTTGCTCTGTCGCCCAGGCTGGGAATGTAGTGGTGTGATCTCTGCAACCTCTGTTTCCCAGGTTCAAGTGATTCTTGTGCCTCAGCTTCCTGAGTAACTGGGACTGTAGGCGCACACCACCATACCTGGCTAATTTTTTGTGTTTTAGTAGAGACAGGGTTTCACCATGTTGCCCAGGCTGGTCTTGAACTCCTGAGCTCAGACAGTCTCCCACCTCGGCCTCCCAAAATGCTAGGATTACAGGTGTGAGCCACCACACCCGGCCATTTTTCCTTTGTAAAAATTTTAAAGTTGGGGTCTTTTACTCTGTGACCTTGGCTGGTCTCAAACTCCTGGAATCCAGCAATCCTCTGGCTCTAAGCCCAATACTAGCCTCAAGTTTCTTTCCTAAAAGATCACTACGTAAGATGCTAGGATGGACTGTGACTGTCGAGGGCTGCCTCATGTCTCCCACATCTGACTACATTCTTTCCAAACCAAGTCAACCCAAAGGAACATAACTGCTATCATGGAGACCAAGGAGGGACTGTTTAAGATTGCCAGGGTCGAGTGAGCTGAGAGGCTTTGTGCTGTTTCCAGCAGCTCTGAAATGTCTCTTCATTCCTGCTGTCCAGGCAGCAGAATGCTATGGTTTCTTCCAAGTAGCTGCTTTGGCAATTAAAGCTGAAATGTCTATTCTCTTGATCAGAGGTCTCTGAATTTCTGAAGTGGTGTTTTGTTTCTGGTGACTGAGTTAATCCCCATCCCTCTTGTAAAGTGTGTTGATAGAATCAGCCTTTCAAAGCTACAGAACCAGACTGTGCCCTAAATTGACCAACATGATTGATATTGCCTTGGGAAGTCTCTTGCCAGCTGTCCCTGTGAAGACACTCCCACTGCCTTGCACACTGAAGCATGTCAGACTGCAAAGCCATTTAGTCATCAGGACTAAACCCCAGGGCTTGGTTAAGTGCTGTGTGGTAACTTGTTTGGATGAGACTTCTTTAAAACCACTCACAATAAAATTAGGAAACTACTGTCAGCTAAGTTCAGATTTACTGAAGCCATGACATGAGGGATGAGGGTTTATTAGCTGGTAGTGTCGTCATCCTGTTGGTGACAAGGTGGTGATAACGTTTCCAATGGGGCTTTCCTCAGTGGCAGGCAGGCTGCCAAGCAACTAACCCCGTCAAGTGCCAGACCCCTCCCCGTGTTCTTGAATTCTGAGTGATCTCCATACTAAAACGCCCTGCATTTGACATGATTTCTCTACCCAGCCAAAAAAAAGACAAAATGGTGATCCATCATGTACCCAGTTACCTAGTCTCCAGTTACATTCTGCCTTTTGTTCTCCCACTTTATTATGGAGCAGAGGTAAGTCTAGCATGTTCTCAGAAAGGCTCTTAAGAGGTGTCCTGGAGTCCTTGAATCACTTTAGCCTCGGGTAGGATGCCCCACCGGGAGGATTTGAGCTGGAGCGTGTGGCTTTGCTTTTTGCCTGGACTGCTGTTTAATCTTGGCGAGCACTCCACCGACATTTCCTAAAGTTGCTTGTGCAAATCCAGCAAAACAGTCCGTCTTCCCTTGGCCAAAATTGAGATGTATTGTTTTAGATGCATAGAGGAGTCCTTGGATGAGCCAAGGACAAGCTGGGGTATCCTGCACTGAACAGGCCTCGATTGTCGTGAATTCACCCAAGGGCCTTCTGTTGGAAAGAAGGGAAGGTGAAGCCTCTGAAGATTGAGAAGTTAAGAAAAAGGCTTTTGGCCACTTGAGAGGATCAGGGCCGCAGTTCTTTAAGAGGCAAAAGCTCAGTACCTTGGTGTCAGCGCTGATACAGCCAAAGGATGCCGGCCTGGTGCAGATCCCTCCACAGGGCGGCTTCCAGGGACAGATCGTGGTTTGCATAGAATATCAGTGGCTTCTTTTTGCGTTCAAAGTAGTGGTCAGAAAATTTCCAGTAGTTGCTTGTGATGAATCCATAGGCACTGACCTGGGCAAGGGTAGTCATTGGGTTAGTATTTATTGAGCGTCTACTGTGTACAAACAGACTCGTGTGAAGTAACATGAGTTTAGGAAGGTGTCGCCCTGCTAAGGTGAGGATGTAGGAAGTGGTCTAGGGCTTATTCCCACATAACAAGTGGGGGAGACAGATTCAGGGGTGACTCACTGTCCCCACTTGCACAGCTGGTGATTGACAGCTGCATTTGGAACTTGAGGGTGGAGGCAAAAGCCCATTACCATCCCCATCCTAATAGGGGATTGCAGTTCAGACACCTGCATTTTTTGAGATGAAGTCTCGCTGTTGCCCAGGCTGGAGTGCAGTGGCGCAATCTTGGCTCACTGCAACCTGTGCCTCCCAGGTTCAAGTGATTCTCCTGCCTCAGCCTCCTGAGTAGCTGGGATTGCAGGCATGCACCACCATGCCCGGGTAATTTTGTATTTTTAGTAGAGCCGGTTTCACCATGTTTGCCAGGCTGGTCTTGAACTCCTGACCTCAGGCGATCCACCCGCCTCTGCCTCCCAAAGCGCTGGGATTGCAGGCATGAACCACCACGCCCTGCTACTCCTGTATTAAAATAGCAAGAGGCCCAGTATGGTGGCTCATGCCTGTAATCTCAACACTGGAAAGCTGAGGTGGCAGGATCGCTTGAGCTTGGAAGTTTGAGACCAGCCTGAGCAAAATGGTGAGACCCTGTTCCTATGAAAAAAACTAGCTGACGGGCAGCTACTTGAGAAGCTGAGGCGGGAGGATCATCACACCATTGCACTTAAGCCTGGGTGACAGAGTGACACCCTGTCTCAAAAAAAAGAGGGAAAAGGCGTAGGCCTGAGTCATGGAGTGGCATTTGGCCTCCAGTTCTGCAAACCAGGTTTAGCATGGGTCACAGCCTGTCCTTGAAAGCTGCTGCTCAGCCCCTGCCTCCACGAGGTTCACATGGGCAAATCCCATCAGGAATGACTTAGGGTGATTTCAAAGTATTTGTGTGTGGGAGGCTAAATCTGCTGCCCCACCCCCGCTCTACGACGTCCCCAAGAAGAATGGGCCTGTTAGGCCCAGTGTGTTGAAGAGATTGACTTTTAGAAGGGCAGTTAGATGACTTGAGCCTTAAATGCCATATTGAGTGGCTGCCTTGGAGAAGAGCAAAGAAAGAAGGAAGACTGGGGCAGATGTCAAGCCAAGGCAAGGCTGGCCCAGGACCTGTCCTTTAAAGGCCTCCTGGGTGGCGGCAAGGAAGTGGGCAGCACCAGCACTCCTGGAGCTGGGGATTCCACGAACAGAGGCCAGAGGCGCAGGTCTGAGGGTGAGGGATATCGGGATCCTGTTGGGTTCTGTTCACCTGTGTTCTGCTGCGGTAGGCTTCTGGAAGACAAGGCCTCTTACCTGGTCACAAGTGTGTAAAGCTGTCAGCAGCATGAGAGCCCCAGTACTAGGCATATATAGGTCTCCAAAGTTTGTGTTAATCAACTTTGATTTCAAGAACCTGGAAGCAAAAAGAAACATTTCAGCCCACTAGCTTGACGTCCATATCATTACACCTCACAGCTACACATTCAGATAGGTGGGAAAACCTCAAAAACTCTGGGCCTTCTACTCCAGTCAGTCCTTTGTTTGGTCCAAATGCAAAGCTCTTTGAGACCTTAGGTAAGGTGGGGGGTGAGAAGGAGGAAGCACAGGTGAAATCCTTCCTCCTTTCACTAACAGCCTGTTTTCACCACAAGCTACTAAGTAACCACACTGCCAAGGGCATGGGCGGCCTGCAGCCCTAGACTGCAGTTCCTCTGTATCCCACATCTTGATTAAGCAGGAATCACATGTGAGGGGCAGGGAGCTCAGACCCTGTGACTGGACCCAGTGGTGTGATGGATGCACCCACAGAGCCCAAGAGTGGGGCCAGGGTGTGGCCACGGGCTCTGCCCTCAGGCCTGAGTTCACATCCACACTTTGCCAGGCTGATCCCCCTGTTGTCTCTGAGCCTGTCTTCCCTCGTAGCATGGGACCAACTGGGGCTTCAGTTGCCTCCACAGATCCACGCACCCCTCCAACTGCTCCCTGCCCTGGGATTCGAGCCTCTGGTCCACAGCAGGGTTTCTTAGTCACAGTGCTATTGATAATTGATATTGGGGCCAGGTGGTTCTTCCTTGCTGAGCAGGATTATTCAGCAGCATCCCTGGCCTCTGCCCACTAGCGGTACTCACCGCACCACCCTGTGACAACCCAAAATGAGGACCAGATGCAATCCACATTGAGAACGCCTGTCGGGAAGGAGGGGGAAGGAGGGGAGCGGGTGGAGGCTGTTCCCCCGGGTTCCTCCCCGCACCGTGGTTGGCTGTGTTTGGGCCTGAAGGTGCTGACGCCCTGCTGCAGACAGCCCCACTGCTGCTGTGCACCTCATGGCCCCCAAGTCCCAGTCTGTGCCTTTGTGAGTAGTCCCTAGTAAATAAACCTCGAGTTATCCTGGGTGTCTTGTCCGTTTCCAGGTGATTCTGACCTGTATCACACTCCGTCTATCAGGGTGCTAAATAAAACAGTAAATGAAGTGACAGTGCTTCACACACAGCACTCAGGATGGTGGAGCTCTGGTGTGTGGGGCTCATGGAAGGGCACTGCCTGGATGTGGGGTGGGTGTGTAAGAAGGGGAAGGAAGGGGAAGCCGTTCTTCGGCCCTCCCTCCGTACCTCTCTGTCAGGTAGCTGATGAAGTCCGGATGTAGCAGCTTGAATTTACTGGCAGAGGCTTCTGGTCCGAAATAGGTGTGAGGCCTAGAACCCGTGATGGAAGTGGACAGAGCGCCCAGAGCCGTCGTATTGCAAGGGAGAGATGGAGGGGATGGTCAGGGTGCCGGAGTAGCCGCGGTACCCTGAGCGGTAGGCGCGGGGGATGGGAGTAGTAGCGGGAGAAGGGGGTGTAGAAGGTGGCAGGAAGCGAGGTGGGGACCACGTGTGGCTTCCCGCTCACCAGGACCTCAATGGGCGGGGTGTAGGAGAGAGAGGAGGGGGGCGTGAACAGAGCGGGGGGAGTTGGGAAGGGGCAGTGAAACTGGGGTTGGTGGGGGGGGGGTGGGGGAAGGAGAGGTAAGTAGAGCGAGTCAGGAGGGGGTGGGGGCTTCTGGGCGGGGCACGGACAGGGACAGGCAAAGCATGGGTTTTGGGGAAGTGGTGCTGTGGGGGGCTGGAAAGGGGGGCTCCTTCAGAAAGCGGGGCACATAGGGGGTGATATAGGACGGGATGCTCCGAGTTGGCCCAATATAGGAAAATGAGGTGGCAGGGCTGTACAAGGGGGACCTGGGCACAGTGGGGGTTAGGGAAGGGTTTCTAGAGAGGGATTTGAGACCAGACTGGGAGGGAGATTTGGAGGTGGGTGGAGTGGAGGTTTGGGCGGCCCCTCGGGGCACATGTTGCACCTGAGGACTAGGGTTCAGGGAGGAAGCCCGGGAAGAGGGCTGTGAGGGGTTTGGGGTGGGAGGGTGGGGAAGGGGGCCGGGAGGAAGTGCCCCGAGCTGGGGAAGGGGCTGAGCCTCCGGAGTTCTCGTGGAGCTGCTGGCCTGGAGGGTTGACAATGTTGTTGGAACGAGACTGGGAGGGAGACTGGGTAGGGGATGGATTAGGGGTGTGGGAGGGGGGAGCTCATTGGTACTGGGGAGGTGTATGTCCACCCGATGTCTCTGAGGCAGCCCCAGAGAGCCCAGGCCCAACATGTCACAAAGCCCAGCTCAGACCAGCAGTGGGAGCAATTATTACGTCATCACCAGGGCGGGGGCAGGGTGGGCCTGGCTTTAGAGCCCCTATCCATAAGGACCACCTGTAAAGCTGCTCTGTGTGGGGTGGGCAAGATGCCCTCATCGAGACCCCTGAGATAGGAGGGCTGGTTGTCTGGGTCACAGCAGCGGCCTCGATTTCTAGGGACCTGATCTCAGGGACAGGAAATTGTCTCAGAATCCCCGGGAGGAGGTTCAGATGAGGGTCAGCACTCCGCTCAAGAGAGCTGGCCCCAGACCTGCTGTGCAGGAAGGTGGGGGGAGAAGACAAAGGGCCTATTGTTTCTGCCTTTCAGGAGGCTGGGCCTCGAGCCTGCTCTCCCGTTTCACTGGCATGGCCCTGGGGAAGGATGCCCACCAGGAGGAGTGGCACGGACTGGCCCCGACTCACAGTGTGCTCAGTGGAATGGCAGACCTGGTCCAGCCTTCGACCTGGAGAGGCTGGGCTGGGCAGGGAGAGAGTAACCTGAAGCCGAGGAGCCTGGCATGCTCGCCCCAGTCAGAAAAGCTGCCTCGCTCGCCCCCAGAGGGCTATTGGGGACTCAGAGTGTCATCTGGGCTTTCCAGGGGTAGACAAAAAGTAGAATTTCCCAGTGCTAAGTTATGTGAATAATTGGGGATGATTGAATTCTTAGGACTTTTCTTGCTGCCCTTCACCTACCTCCTCCTACCCCATCAGGGAGTCGACCACAGCACCCCGCCCCTCCGGCATGCCCCACACTACCACTGCCCGGTGGCTCACCTGTCCCCCTTTATCTAGGCCCTCAGGGACGGGCACACCCAGAATGGCTGATCTCAGCATCACATAGTCGCGGATGTCTGAGGGGGATGAAGATATATTGCAGGTCCTGTTGGAATAGAGACAAGGAACCCAGAGGGGGAACCAGGCCAGGTTTAGCTCCTGCTCGCTGTGGATGGCCCTCCATGCCCCCTGAGCCGACTGGAGAATTTCCCTTAAATGCCTTTCATTCCCACCCGGAGGTACTGTGCTGGTTTCAATGTAGGTCCACAAATCCTCTGATTCTCCTTCAGGAGGTGACACCTAATTGCCATCCCCTGGAGTATAGGCTGGACTTAGCACTCATACACTTTTCTAATAGAGAGGAAAGTGGGCTGGGCGTGGCAGCTCACGCCTGTAATCCCAGCACTTTGGGAGGCCGAGGTGGGTGGATCACTTGAGTTCTGGAGTTCGAGACCAGCCTGGCACACATGCTGAAACCCCTTCTCCACTAAAAATACAAAACTTAGCCGGACATGGTGGCACATGCCTGTAATCCCAACTACTCAGGAGGCTGAGGCAGGAGAATCGCTTGAACCCAGGAGGCGGAGGTTGCAGTGAGCTGAGATTGCATCATTGCACTCCAGACTGGGTGATAAAGTGAGACTTTGTCTCAAAAACAAAAAAGGCTGGGTGAAGTGGCTCACGCCTGTAATCCCAGCAATTTGGGAGATCAATGTGGGCAGATCACCTGAGGTCAAGAGTTCGAGACCAACCTGATCAACATGGTGAAACCCCATCTCTACTAAAAATATAAAAATTAGCTGAGAGTGGTGGCGCATGCCTGTAGTCCCAGCTACTCAGGATGCTGAGGCAGGAGAATTGCTTGAACCCAGGAGGCAGAGGTTGGGAAGTAGAGGTTGCGGTGAGCTGAGATTGCACCATTGCACTCCAGCCTGGGCAATAAGAGCGAGACTCCTTCTCCAAAAAAAAAAAAAAAAAACTAAACCTGCCCCATTTTGTTCTACTTCACAAGAGAGGTTCTAGTGTGAGGACTCAATGTGGTGTAGACACTATGGGAGGACACTCCTTAAGCCCCTGGTCAGGGGAGGAAGCTTCTAAAAACCCAGCTCAGCCCCCTCCGGCACTGCAGATCTTCTTTTCCTGGGATCCCCCCTAACCCTGCATGTGGCACCCGAAGCCCTGAGGAGGGAGGCTTTCACTTACGGCCCCTGGGTGTGGGTGGAGGAACCTGGAGACCAGCAGGCAGGACCAGATGCTGGCTCCCATGTACTGACTACGACCTGGGGCAAATCCCTCGTGTCCCTGAGCCTCAGTTTCCAACACAGGGCTGTTGTGAGATTTCGAGAGGTCACACATTCTTCTAGGGGCCAGTGTGGGGAAATGGGAAACAACCCCTGGTGCTGGGGTCAGAGGGGCCTAGATTCTGACAGTTCCAGCTGGGTAACTTGGACATGTTCCTGAACTTCTCAGTGTCTCAGCTTTGTCATCTGGAAATGGGTACAATGGTCCCTCTCAGGGCTGCTGTGGTGACAGTGTGTGTGCCCTGTAACATGCTGGGAACAGAGGAGGAACTCCATAAATCCCCTTCCCCTGGGAGTCGCTAGGACAGGCTGAGATCCCGAATGAATGCCAGCTCTGGGGGAGGGTGGGCACTCTGGGTTCAAATCCTGACCCCACCGCTGACTCACTGAATGAAAGGCGACAGGCTTTTATCTCTTCGCCAGTAAAACCACGGGTTGACATGGTCTCTGTAAAGTACCTGGTAACTCACGAGCATTGGGTGGATGCTAGCCATTCATGTCCCACGCTCCAGAGGAGTCCTGTGCTGCCTGAATCAGCCAGCAGTCCAGGACCGGATCCTCCCTCACCGTCAGTGGCCGTCCTGTGCGGCCAGAGTCCTGGCACACCCTCTGCATCCACTGGACCAGGCCCCTCACAGAGGGGGACTCCAGGAACAATAGTGCCATTGTCAACCGCAGTGGCATGCCCACCAGAGGCCTCACCTGTCCTTGTGGCACGGAGGAGAAGCCCAGGCTCCCGTAGGAGATGAGGGAGTTCTTCATCGTGTTCACAGTGAAGCCGTAGAAAGAAGTCTTGGTGCCCACATCGCGCTCGAAGCCTTTGATCACAGCTCCATTGAGTCTGGTCGGCACAGAGGCCCATCAGGCTCTGCGGCTGCCCCAGGCTGTCTGTTCTACTTCCATCTCCACGGCTCTGCCTGGCCTGTTCCCCTGCCTCTGTATGACCACTCCTTCTGCCCTTGGCAGTACCAGTGCCCAGTTGCCAGCCAGACCCCCCACTCCTCCAGACTTCAAGGGGTGATGCCTGTGAGTAGAGCTGGCCCTGGTGGCTCCTTCCTCCTGGGTCCCCTGCACGGGCACCCATGCTCCATCCTCAGGGCCTACTGTTTGTGTTTGCCTTGTCCATGCCTGTGTGCCTGTCACAACTGCTGAGCTGCCCAGGCCACTGCTGCCATGGCCCACGGCCCCTGGGGGAGACACCCCCACCCTCCGGGCAGCTCTCTCTCCCGCCCCTCCTCAGCCCCTGCCCCTCATACCTGAACACATAGTCATGGGCATCGATGTTAGGGCCCTGACGGGACCCATTCAGAATGCCTCCATTGCCCACCACGGCACACCGGACACACTTTGGAGGGGGCTCCCTGGGCCGGGCAAATAGCTTGGCACTCTCTGAGCCATTCAGAAGGCTCAGGGTGGAGGCAATGGCTGTGGGTGCGGATGGGGGCAGCCATGAAGAGGGCTGGCATTGGGGCACCTGGGACCTTCCCTAGGCTGGTTCTGGTGCCCCACCTCCCCTGAGGCCTGACCCAGCCCCTCCCCCAGAAACACAGAGGGCGGGAGGGGAAGGAGATGTCTGTGTGGGGGAGAGAACTGAAAAGCTGACAGTGGAAGAGGGGGGCTTGGGACCTTCACTTGTCCTAAGAACCTGAATAACTTATTCTCTTAAGACTGTATTCCTAGAGAAGTATGCTCAGGGCTTTAAAAAAAAAAAAAAAAGCCAGGCAAGGTGGTTTATGTCTGTAATCCCAGCACTTTGGGAGGGTGAGGCAGGTGGATCACTTGATGTCAGGAGTTCAAGACCAGCCTGGACAACATGGTGAAACCTGGTCTCTACTAAAAATACGAAAATTAGTTTGGCATGGTGGCGGGCACCTGTCATCCCAGCTACTTGGGAGGCTGAGGCACTAGAATCCCTTGAACCTGAGAGGCAGAGGTTGCAGTGAGCTGAGATTGTGCCATTGCACTTCAGCCTGCATGACAGAATGAGACTCCCTCTCAAAAACATAAAAAAGACTGTATATTGCAAAAGAAAAGAACTGGAAGCCTGTGGGGGTTGGGGGAGCAGGTGTAATGTAGAGGGGGCTCTGGGCCTGCAGTGTGGGGGGGGTCCTGCAGCAGCAACTGTGAGTGAGGTGGTTTGAGGCCCCCACAGCCTGTCCTTGGCCACCAGTGGACGCGGCAGCCTTTCTTGCCAAGGAGGCCCCAGGACAGTGAGGGCCCAGCGGGGCAGCCCCAGCCCTCTCACAGACCCCTAGGTGCTTGGATGGAGGAGGAAGGTGAGGCAGGAGCTGCAGAGCTGGGGCTTCTGGGAGGAGAGGGGAGTCAGGGAGGCCTGGCCTACCTCAGGGCCAAGAGCGGGAAGCTGAGGCAGAAGGCAGGTGAGAGACGCGGGTGCAGGTTACCTTGGCGAGAGAGCCCCCGCCAGCCATACGGGGCTTTGTGTTGGCTCAGGTGGTCCCAGAGCTCTGGGGTGAAGAGGTCCCCCCCACAGCAGCACTGGAATGGAGAGATTGAACAGGCCACAGAAGTGGGGGTCCCGCTGAATGGCCAGGTGAAGCAGGTGTCGGCAGGCCTGGGCCTGTGGGTGAGAAGGTAGGGGCTCGGGGTGGGTGGGACCCCGCAGACTCTGCAGGGAAGCTGGGAGTTGTGAGGGAAGGCCTGCCCTGTCCCCTCCAGATCAGGGCCATCCTTGCGTTTTTGAACTGAGCTGGCTGCTAGGGGGTCCAGGAACTTTCTGGATTTAGTCTGCCTAGCTTGTCTTCTCCCCAGAGGCCACGTCCCCTTGGCCTGATGGCTCTGGCCTCATACTTCTTCCCCTCACATTTGAGCAAACTCTGGGGCATTTTCTGATGCATGGGTCTGACCTGCCTGCCCTTTGGTGGAGGAGTTCCAGCCTGGGCTGAGCTGAAGACGTCACCCTGCATGCGAAGCCTGACTCTGCTGGTACACCATGATTTGCGTGTGAACAGGCTGCCGGGAAGAGCTGTGACGATCTTTCTTCCTAGTGGTGCCTTTAGGGAGTGGAAGTGTCCCCCCTAGAATTCATTACCCAGACCCTTGGAATGTGACTGTAGTTGGAACTAGGAGATGGAACTGGTTAGGAGGAGGTCATACAGGGTGAGGTCGGGCTGAACTAGTATCCTTATAAGGAGCCCAAGTGATGATGAAGCAGAGATCTGTGTGATGCAGCCACAAGCCAAGGAGCCTTGGGAGCCTCCGGAGCTGTGGAAAGGCAGGGGAGGCTTTCTTCCAGCCTTCCGAGGGAGCGTGGCCCTGCCAGCACCTTGATTCTGGGCTTCTGGGCTCCAGAACTGTGATGATTCCATTTCTGTGGATCAAAACCCCCCAGGCTGTGTTCCTCTGTTCCAGCAGCGATGGGGAAGGAACATAGCACCTCTGTTGGGCCTTGAGGGAGGGTGAGGTCAGGAAACAGGCCCAGCCTTGTCTGCGCACAACCTCACAAGGTCAGAATCACACGCAGTCATGGCCTGGGTGGCCCTTCTATTACTCCTGAATGGGGCTCTTTGTTAAGCCATTGGTTTGATCAAAGGACAAAGCAGGAAATAGCTGTACAGTCATTTCTGCTATAATGCAACTTATGAGTGGCTAAATATCACCATGCTATGCAAAGCTATGCAATCATGACCATGGGGCAGCTGGGTGTGGGGGCGCACCCCTGTAATGCCAGCACTTTGGGAGGTTGAGGTGGGAGGATCACTTGAGGCCAGGAGTTTCAAGATTAGCCCGGCCAACATAGCAAGACCCCATGTCTGCAAAAAAAAATTTTTTTTGAGACGCAGAGTCTCACTCTCTTGCCCAGGCTGGAATGCAGTGGCGTGATCTGGACTCTGCAATCTCCGCCTCCCAGGTTCAAGCGATTCTCCTGCCTCAGCCTCCTGGATAGCTGGGACTATAGGCCTGTGCCACCATGCCGGGCTAATTTTGTATTTTTAGTAGAGACAGGGTTTCACCATGTTGGCCAGGCTGGTGTCAATCTCCTGACCTCATGATCTGCCCCCCCCTGGCCTCCCAAAGTGCTGGGATTACAGGCATGAGCCTCTGCGCCTGGCCAAAAAAAATTTTTTTAATTAGGCAGGCATGGTGGCCCAGGCCTGTAGTCCCAGCTACTTGGGAAGCTAAGGTGGAAGGATTGCTTGAGCCTGGGAGATTGAGGCTGCAGTGAGCTATGATCATGCCACTGCACTCCAGCCTGGGTGACAGAGTGAGACCCCATCTCAAAAACAAAACAAAACAAAATAAAAACAAAAAACACGAAACACCGTGGGCTTATGAGAAAATGGGATGAGTGACGTAACACTGAAAAACTGTCAGGAATGCATAGAACCAAAGATAAATATCAAAGAAAGACAGAAGCATTTTACAGATGTCCCATGGTTAAGGAATGCTTGAGATTAATGTAGAAGTGGGTGTGGAAGTGTGTGTCGGAAGGGGGCAGTTTGTGTGATATTGTAAAACGGTGGGAAGAAGGTTGTCCAGGACCAGAGGGGAACTGTGCTGCCAGGCTCACTAGGGCGGGTGAACCCATAACATGCTTGGTGAAGCTGATGGAGATCTTACATGTGCCTGTATGTACTTTTTGTGTATTCCTACATGGCTCTGCTGAATTGGGTGTGGTTTCTGTGTTAACCTTGAGTTTTCACTGACCAAAATCACGCAAAAGAAAATGCACGGCGGGGCGCGGTGGCTCATGCCTGTAATCCCAGCACTTTGGGAAGCTGAAGCGGGCAGATCACTTGAGGTCAGGAGTTCCAGACCAGCCTGGCCAACATGGTGAAACCCTGTCTCTACTAAAAATATAAAAATTAGCCAGGTGTGGTGGCGCACACCTGTAGTCCTAGCTACTAGGGAGGCTGAGGCAGGAGAATCACTTGAACCCGGGAGGCGGAGGTTGCAGCGAGATGAGACTGTGCAACTGCATTCCAGCCTGGGTGACAGAGCTAGACTCCGTCTCAAAAAAAAAAAAATTACAGTTAAGAAGGCAAAAACATAAAATAGAATAAAATGAGGAAATGAGGGAAGGAGAAGTAAAGAAAGGAAAATAAGGCAATGTGAAATAAGTGCAGGAAAAAATGTGTCACAGAGTGGGAGACGTGGGCCGTATATCTGGCTCTGAGCTTCCCGGTGGTCAGAGCTAACAAGGAAACTTTGCCACCACATCCCTGGGATAAAAGCTGCACCTAGCAGTTTTTGCCTTCTTATATGTGTCCAAAAGCCACCTCAAATCCTTTGTTTTAGACCAGGTGGGGGACATATGTCAGTTAGCATCAAACAGCTCAAGGGCCAAGGTGGAAAAGACCTTAGGAAGCTTCAAGATGACCTGGTCCAAGCACTCATAAGGTGCTTAAGGCCTCTCTTCAGCCTGCCGGCCAAGTGTCCATTGACCTCTGTTCTTTTTTTTTTTTTTTGAGATGGAATCTCAGTCTCAGTCTGTTGCCCAGGCTGGAGTGCAATGGTGCAATCTCAGCTCACTGCAACCTCCGCCTCCCGGGTTCAAGTGATTCTCCTGCCCTATCCTCCTGAGTAGCTGGGACTACAGGCTCGTGCCACCACACCCCACTAATTTTTGTATTTTTAGTAGAGACAGGGTTTCACCATGTTAGTCAGGCTAGTCTTGAACTCCTGACCTCGTGATCCACTTGCCTTGGCCTCCCAAAGTCCTGGGATTACAGGCGACAGCCACCACGCCCAGTCGGCCTCTGTTCTGAAGACAGGGGCCCCCATCACCTGCCCAGGGCTACTTGCTGCGTCTCTGAACAGCTTGGCTGTCACTAAGCTCTCGTATGCAGTGAACTTTGTCTCCGATAGGCCCCTGTCAGCATGTCCCAGATTAGTCTCTTGGGCATGGAAAACACCTCTTAAGCCTGTATTAATCCAAACAACACAGTGACCATCCTGCTTAACGGCAGCACGTGGAGCTGGGTGGTGGGGGGGTGTGGAGGGGGGTGGAGTGGGGGAGGCTGTATCGTGCATTGGTTCTGAGCCAGGTTTTAGACAAGAGGCTCAAACCCAGTACTGCCTCTTACTACCTAAGTGAGGTACCTAACTTCTTGGGGCCTCATTTTACCCATTTGCAAGGGCCACATTCTAGGGTGGCTCTAAGGCTTCAGTGAGAGAATGCAGGTAAAGTCCCAAAATCAACGCTGGCAATGCTGTCTGCTACTTACGGTTATGAGGCAGGAACCTGAAGGTTCTCAAACCTTCTGGACAAGCAAGGGTGTCTTTCCAGAGCCTGGAGTTTGCTCTGGGGTGAGCAGTTTAAATGTGACTTTTATAGAAAAGTAGGTATTTTGAAGAGTAGAGTATAAAATTCACAGGACTGGCCAGGCGTGGTAGCTCACATCTGTAATCTCAGCACTTTGAGAGGCCGAGGCAGGCAGATCACCTGAGGTTAGGAGTTCGAAACCAACCTGACCAACATGGAGAAACCCCGTCTCTACTAAAAATACACAAAAATTAGCCTGGCGTGGTGGCACATGCCTGTAATCCCAGCTACTCGGGAGGCTGAAGCAGGAGAATCACTTGAACCTAGGAGGCAGAGGCTGCGATGAGCCGAGATTGTGCCATTGCACTCCAGCCTGGGCAACAAGAGTGAAACCCTGGCTCAAAAATAAATAAATAAAAATAATAAAATAGGGCTGGCCGCGGTGGCTCACGCCTATAATCCCAGCACTTTGGGAGGCCGAGGTGGGTGGATCACGAGGTCAAGAGATCGAGACCATCCTGGTCAACATGGTGAAACTCAGTCTCTACTAAAAATACAAAAAAAATTAGCTGGACGTGGTGGCGCACGCCTGTAGTCCCAGCTACTGGGGAGGCTGAGGCAGGAGAATTGCTTGAACCCGGGAGGTGGAGGTTGCGGTGAGCCGAGATCACGTCACTGCACTCCAGCCTGGGTAACAAGCGTGAAACTCCGTCTCAAAAAAAATAATAATAATAATAAAATAAAATTGACAGGACTATTTAAGATACAATCTTAAGACTCCCAAAAACTGTTCAGCTGCCTCTACCCCAGGAGTATTTATTCATCCTTTCCCGCTGTGGGGCACAGGAAAACCTATTGGTCAGGTCTGAGAGGCCCTGAAGAGACGAAGCTCAGCTCTGTACTTGGGGCATTCCCAAGAGCTCCTGCCTGGCAATCTCATGAGAATGCTCTTGTTCGCTCTTCTTCCCTCCTCCCCCACTAATTTGAGGGTGCTCAAAACTGCCACAGCCACTGTACCTTTCTTGTCCAAAAATCTGTTGCCTTGGGTTGAAAGAATGCTTGAAATGGTGTGGTGTCCCTGGGGGAAAGAGCAGAAAAAAAGCAGGGATCAGTAGCACAGACCTACCCCTTGGAAGCTTTTGGACTGACTGACTCCCTTAGCTCTAGGGGCTGACAAATCCATCTGTGCCAGATGTGGTGGCTCACACCTGTAATCCCAGTACTTTGGGAGGCTGAGGTGGGGGGATTGCTTGGGACCAGGGGTTGGAGACCAACTTGGGCAACATAGTGAGACCTCATGTCTACAAAAATAAAAAAATTAGCTGGGTGTGGTGGAACATACATGCCCTCTGGCCTTTCTGCCTTCCACTATGAGAATGCAGCAAGAAGGCCCTCTCCAGACACAGACCCCATGATCTGGGACTTCCCAGCCTCCAGAACCATAAGAGATAAATCTCTGTTTTTTGTAAATGATCCAACTCAGGTGTTCTGTGATAGCAGCACGAAACAGACTCAGACGGCTCTGAAGCCTTACTCCCTGGGTTTACAGCCTGACTCCACCACTTGGCTGCTGTGTGATCTTGGGCAGTTGCTGAACTTCTCAGAACCTCAGTCTCTGCATCTGTACAATAGTGATAATCATACGAGCTCCTTGAATTGTTAGGAGGGTTCAAACAGAGAGTGTATGTTGGCACATATAAAAAGTGTCCTCTAAATGTTAGCTCTTGTTTCCTAAAGGAGGAAGAGAAAGGATCTTGATGTGTCAGCCTCTATTACTAGTGTCTCTTCTAGAAGGCAGTAAGGGGACAGTGTTACTGTCCCCTCCCAGTTCCCAATTCCCAGGCACTAGGTGGGCCCTGAATCAGGGCGGAAGGAAAACATGAAGGAAGGAACAGGGGGTCCTTACCCTTTCAAAAGGGTGGCCAGGCTTCTCTCAGACCCCTCCCTTCACTCCAGCAGCCACAGGGAGCAGGTGGAGGGGACTCTGGGTTGGCAATTTGCAAGAGAAACAATGGCCTTTTGTTACCTGCTTCCAGGTGGCAGCTGAGCCACAACAGAACTCAAGATCTGCCTTTCTGTGGTTTCTGGGTTTCCTACAAGACCCTGGAGGCACGGCCTGAGAGAGAGCAGGGTTGATTTCTTCCCCACCCCCCCTTTTCTCCCTCGGACTGTCCACCTGTCCGTCCATGTAATCCCATAGTTCCTGCTCATGAGCGCAATATGACCCCCTCTGGAGAAGGAACTAGGATGGTGGTGCTCAGCCGAGGTTGCCTATGAGAACCCCCAGGGTGGTTTGGAAAACCCCATCGCTCAGCCCCCACTCCTGAGATTCTGATCTGATTGCTCTGGGGTGGGGGAGCGAGCACTGGTGAGTCCAATCCCTACCTTCCCATCCCAACCAGGTGATTCTGCTGTGCAGCCAGGCTCGAGAGCCTGGCAGAGGAGCTGCAGAACAGGCAGAGTTGAGATGGGAGGGGGTAGAGCTGTAAGGGAGGGGATGGAGAACCACCAAAGTACAGTTTTGCTGCCCTGAACTCCCCAGCCTCAGGGTGGCCTGGTGCGACTCCAGAGCATCCCTGGTGCCCAGCAACTTCTCCCCAGCCCCACTACCATTGATCCTTCCAGATTCTCCCTTTCAGGAATCCACGTGCCTGGGGGCAGCTGGGAGGGGGGTAGGAAGGGGCCAGCCTGCACATGCCCTTCTGGGAGGTTTTACCAGCCTCAGAAGATGTACAGACCATGTGCTGCATTTTTCTAAAAGCTAATTTTACTCACAACTTAGACCATATTCTTTTTTTTTTTTTTTGAGATGGAGTCTCACTTTGTCACTCAGGCTGGAGTGCAGTGGCGGGATCCTGGCTCACTGCAGCCTCAACCTCCTGGGCTCAAGTGATCCTCCCATCTCAGCCCCCAAGTAGCTGGGGTTACAGGCATGCACCACCATGCCTGGCTTTTTTTTTTTTTTTTTTTTTTTGTATTTTTAGTAGAAACGGGATTTTACCATGTTGCCCAGGCTGGTCTCAAACTCCTGGGCTCAAGTAATCTGCCTGCTTCAGCCTCCCCGCGGTGCTACAGGCAGGAGCCACAGTGCCCTGCCTTCATATTCTTAATAGCCCTAAAATGTTCTCTTTTTAAAAACAGCGTTGACAGTAACTGACAGCCCTATGTTGATTCTCACTCTCTCTTCTGTTAAACAACAACATTTAATAGAAATCCTCATGTCTGGGACTCACTGAGCCAGATTCTGCCGTGAGGAAATTCCCAGACTGGATTCCACTCTGATCTGCACGAGCCCCTCCTTGGGCTCTGTAGATCCTTCCCAGCTGCCCATCTTCCTGGACTCTCCCTTGTAGCCAGGGATGTCCATTTCAGTCCCTAACTGGAGAAGCTCATGCGGCCTGCTGGCTCTGCCCAAAATGCCATCCACCTCCCACTCTTTCCCCCAGACTAAATATCCACCTCCCACAGCAAGGCTGAGTCCTGACCTGCCCCGCACTGGGGTTTATGCTACAGTGCAAATACAGAGAAACAGCAGGAAAGGGCCAGGTGCTTGAGTTATACTACTTTTTGAAAAGAGGAAAGATCTTTTAAAAAAAAAAATTGTTGCAGTATAATAGAAGTATGTATACTTCATACTTAAAGTTGTATTAGATATCTTGAAATAATTTTTTTTGAGACCGTTTTGCTCCTGTTGCCCCAGCTGGAGTGCAATGGCACCATCTCGGCTCCCTGCAACCTCTGCCTCCTGGGTTCAAGCAATTCTCCTGCCTCAGCCTCCCGAGTAGCTGGGATTACAGGCATGCGCCACCACGCCCGGGTAATTTTGTATTTGTAGTAGAGGTGGAGTTTCACCACGTTAGTCAAGCTGGTCTTAAACTCCTGACCTCAGGTGATCCACCTGCCTTGGCCTCCCAAAGTGCTGGAATTACAGGCATGAGCCACCGCGCCCGGCCAAAATAATTAATTTGTGTGTGTGTGTTTTGAGATTGAGTCTCTGTCGCCCAGGCTGGAGTGCAATGGTGCAATTTCAGCTCACTGCAACCTCTGCCTCCCTGGTTCAAGCGATTCTTCTGCCTCAGCATCCCAAGAACCTGGGACTACAGGTATGCATCACCATGTCCAGCTAATTGTTTGTATTTTTAGTAGAGACAGGGTTTCACCATATTGGCTGGGTTTCACCATATTGGCCAGGCTGGTCTTGATCTCCTGACCTCATAATCTGCCCACCTTGGCCTCCCAAAGTGCTGGGATTACAGATGTGAGCTGCCGCACTCGGCCTAATTTGTGTTTTTTAAAAAAATGTATTACTAGGGAGGCTGAGGTGGGAGAATCACTTGAGCTCCGGAGGTGGAGGTTGCAGTAAGCCAAGATAGAACCACTGTATTCCAGCCTGGACAACAGAGTGAGACTGTCCCAAAAAATTTTTCTTATAAGAAAAGTAATTTATTTCTTACAGTTATGGGGGCTAAGTCCAAGGTTGAGGAGCCACATTTGGTGAAGTTTTGTTTTTTTTTCCTCTGTTCCTTGTGGAGCAGGGGTCCCCCCATAGGCAGTGGTCCAGAGCAGCCAGAGGGCTTTGGTGTTGGTGGGGCAGGAAGTCACGTGTGGAGGGGGCTGAGCTGCTAGATCAGGTCTCTTCCTCTTTGTAAAATTATTTTTAATTGGTACATACTTGCACATACGTACAGCATACAGTGTGATATTTCAATGCATGTATGCAAATGTGCAATAATCAAACCAGCGAATTAGTATATCCATCACCTCAAATTTTTAAAAATTGTTTATTGAGACAGGACCTCACTGTATTGCCCAGGCTCGAGTGCAGTGGTACAATCACAGCTCACTGCAGCCTCGACCTCCCGGGGTCAAGGGATCCTCCTGCGTCAGCTCCCTGAATAGATTGGACCCCACGCATGCACCACCATGCCAGGATAATTTTTGTATTTTTGGTAGAGATGGGGTTTCCTCATGTTGCCCAGGCTCACATCAAATATGTATTATTTCTTTGCATTGAAGATACTTTGTGTTGTAAACATCTTTACACAAAAGTGACAAAGATTCCTTTTCTTATGAGACAGGGTCTCGCTGGGTCGCCCAGGCTGGAATGCAGTAGTGCAATCACAGCTTACAGCCTCGAATTCCTGGCGTCAATAATCCTCCCACTTCTGCCTCCCAGAGTGCTGGGACTACAGGCTTAAGTCACCGTGGAAGGCCAAGGATCCTCCTTCTTAATGCCTTTAACCCATGTCAGGTTTCGTAACCCTCATTACGCAATTCTGACTACAAGGAGATGTAGGAATTCCAGGTGTCGCCGCCAGAGCACCCTTTGCTCTAAGAGCGCTGGACTCCTGATCACTGGCAAGCTGTTTCACATTCGTCTGCAACTTTCGATGTGTCCTTTGACTTCATTTGTGGAGACCAGATATTTGTTTTGTTTTCATCCCGTTAGGCCCCCAGCAAGGTTGATGGGGGGCGTGCAGATGGAAAAGCGCCAGGAAGGGAAAGGCTGGGGCTGAGGCTGGAGGCCTCTCCCTGAGGCTGCGGCGCCCTCCCCCGCCTCCCAAACCCAGACTCCGCACTGCTCGGTCCGCCTTTCTCAAGTTAAGCGAAATCGTATTGCTGCCTCATCAATCCCTGGAACCACCACCTGCTAGAGGCCGGCTCCCACATTCTCCTCGTGGGGCACCCAGGAGAGGAAAGTGCCTAGGGAGGAGGAGGGCGTGGAGCGCAGGAGGCGGCGCGGGGAGGAGAGCGCGGTTGGAGCCGGGAGTCGCCCCCTGATCGCCCCCCGCGTCCGCCTCTTTGCGGATTGCGCCCGTCCGGGGCTTATCGAGACTCGGCGAGCAGAGGCCGGGAGAAGCGAGCGGGCGCGGGGCGGGCAGAGGACCCTGGCCGCCCGGCCTAGGGTCCCCGCGAAGTTGGAAACCTGACACTTGGGTCCTTGCCCCAAAAGCAGAATCAGACGTTACCGAAGAAGAGCTCCCGGGAAAAAGGGAAGTTTTTCTCTGCTTCGCGGACCCAGCCAGATTTCGACAATAGAAAGTGTACTAATCAGGCCGGGGGCGGGGCGGACTTCACCAACAAGAGCGACCCGGGCGGGTCGCCAGTGCGCAGGGAAGTAGGGACCCCTTGGACCCAGGCAAAGGCCGCGGGGTCCGGGCAGCGCGAGGTTTAGGCTGGGAGGGGGTTCTGGCAACAAAGGGCCACGGCCCGAATCCTCGCTGCGAGCCGCCCTAGAGGGGTCCATGCGGAGGCTGGGCTGAGGGCTGCGTTCCGCCGGGGGAGCCCTGGGCTAGGCGCCCTCCCCCGCGCCCCGGTCGCCCCTGCGCCTTCCCGCTCTGCGCGCGGCAGCCCCTACCTGGCTCCGGCCACGGGCCCCGGGTACCGCTGCACCGCCGAGAAGTACAGGGCAAAGAGGATCCCCGAGCAGGCAGCCGCAAGCAGGAGCAGCAGCCAGAAGAACGGCCCGCGCAGGATCCCCATGCAGCCCCGGCCCGAGAGCGCCCCGTCCGGAGCCGTCCCGGGCAGAGCGCAGAGGCCCTAGTGGGCCGGGTGGGACTTGCGGAGGCGGCCGTCCTGCCCTGCCCCGCCCTGCCCGCCCGGTGCCCGCGGCGCCTCCCCGCCCAGCAACTCCCTCTTGGCCCCGGCCGGGTGCCCAGATGCCGCTGCACCCTCGGGGGCTGGGCGGCGGGTCCCGCGGGGCTGGAGTGTCGCCCGGAGCGCAAGGTCCTCTGGCCCTGCCCCCTGCCCGGGGGACTCCGGCAGCGGCCACTCCTGGCACTGCGCTTTCTCCAGCGCCCAGCCCCGGGAGGCCGCCAGTCTCGGGTTGGGCAGGACGCTTTCCTTGCGCCTTCCTGGCTAGGCACAGGGAGACGCCTGGCTCCACCTGCCGCGCTGGCTGCGCTCTTCGCGCTCCGGGCACGGCACTCGGCTTCCAGACTCCGTGGCAGGTGGGTGGCGGCCAGGAGGAGATCTGCCCGGCTCCTTCCAAAGGACCCTCAGCCCTGCCAGTCTGCGGACAGCAGGATAGCTGGGGAGGGGGCGGGCAGGATGGAGGAGCAAACCCCGATAGCTCAGTCTCTGGGCTGACGGTAGAGGGGGGCAAAAAGGGGTGAGGTGGGGAGCCTGCCTTGGTGGGATGCGTGGGGGAGCTGAGGCTGTCAGCGATTATTTGGTGACCATCCAGAGTGGCCACGCCCCTCAGTCGCCTTGGGGTTTTGTTTTTTGTTTTTGAGACGGAGTCTCTCTCTGTTGCCCAGGTTAGAGTGCAGTGGCGCAATCTTGGCTCACTGCAACGTCCACCTCCTGGATTCTCCTGCCTCAGCCTCTCTAGTAGCTGGGATTACAGGCGCCTGCCACCGCTCCCGGCTAATATTTTTTTTTTTTTTTTTTTTTGTAGTTTTTAGTAGAGACCGGGTTTCACCATCTTGGCCAGGCTGAACTCCCTCGTGATCCATCTGCCTCGGTCTCCCAAAGTGTTGGGATTACAGGCGTGAGCCACCGCGCCCGGCCTACATTGAGTTCCTTTTACAAAACGAGGCCGGTCAGAGAGACCACCTGAAAGGTCCAGCACAGCGGGTTCCCAAACTAGTTGACACAAAGGGACTGGTTTCCTGAAAGACAGTTTTTCCGCGGACAGGGGTGGGGGTAAGGGGAGTTGGGGATGAAACTGTTCCACTCAGATCATCAGGCATGAGTTAGATTCTCATAAGGAGCCCACAACCTAGATCCCTGGCACGCTCAGTTCACATCAGGGTTCACGCTCTCTGAGAATCTGAATCTGATCTGAAGGAGGCAGAACTCTAGCGGTGATGCTCCTTCACCCCCCACTCACCTCCTGCTGCAAGACCCGGTTCCTCATAGGTCGCCCACCAGGCTTGAGACTGGGGCAGGTCGCCCGTGGGCCCTCTTGGACCCAGGCAAAGGCCGCGGGGTCCCGGCAGCGCGAGGTTTAGGCTGGGAGGGCGTTCTGGCGACAAAGGGCCACAGCCCGAGTCACATTGGGCCAGTTCTTTCCTTCACTCCAAGACTGCTCAGGCTCACTTGCTACCCTGCAGATGGGCACTACTTGGAATTTATGGTGTCAAGACTTTCATTTCAAATGGCAGTACTCCCCCTCACATCAAAGTCTCCTATCCACCCACCTGGAGTAGTAAGTAGAGCAGATTTTGCTCTACTTACAAGCTAAACGATGAGCCTGCCATAGTTCTGTGGATGCTGGTAGAAGACACAAGACTAATGGATCAGAGACAAAGGACTTTATTACTTGTGGCACAGCAAGCAACATAGGCATCATGTTTGTGTCACTTCTGTTTACTCCTCAAGTCCCAAGAGAGCGAGAGAGGCCTAGGTGGGTGTTGCACACACAGTGGGTTTGCAGCACAGCTGAGAAACCCTGAGATAAGGGAACCAGTATCTTTCATAATGGGCTACAAGGAAGCCTGCCCTTGTCCAAGAAGGAGACATTATCTTAATTATGTTGGACGGTGAGGAAATCTGCCCTCTGCTCCAGAGGGAGGCACTTTATCTTCCAAGGCAGTCTGCTATACCAACGTTCTTGAAAAGAGCCTGGAACAAAAGGGCAGTGAGTCCCTCTGCTCACAGCATGCCCACGTGCCCTCACCTTATTGCTGCAGACTCTCGTCCTCCCAGGGAGAGCCAGCCTCTTCACTGTGGCCTCCCACTCTTCTGCAGCCCTCCCTGTCCCCTCTGCAAGGTCCTTATCACAGCCTATGAGCATGCCCCAAATAGCCCATCCTAAAAGCAACACAAAACAAAGAAAAAACCTCGTTGAGCTGGCCCCCTTCACAGCTACTCTCTTTTTCTTTCATCGAAGTTCTTGGTAGAGAGAAGTCTATTCTCTTTCCACTTCTTTTTGCATCTGACTTACTTGCCTATCATGCCATTGAAACTGTACCCACCGAAGCCACTAGCAACCATCATCCTTCCAAAGGAAGCCCACATTTTCCAGTTCTAATCCCGCTGCATCTGAGCTCCAAATACCTCCAGCTTGCAACTCTTTGCTCTCAGTTTCAACAACCAGCTTTCTGTTTGTGACTCCTGAACTGGTCTCCATCTGAGGCTCAGATCTGTATCAGCTGCACACCTATTCAGCTATTTTTAAAGGCCATCCCTGGAGACATGTGTTACTTTTTTCTTTCTTATTTTTTTTGAGTCAGAGTCTTACTCTGTTGTCCAGCCTGTAGTGCAGTGGTGCAATCATGGCTCTTGCAGTCTTAAACTCCTGGGCTCAAGTGATCCTCCTGCCTTAGCCTCCCAAGTAGCCAGAAGTACAGGCACCCATCACTATACCTGGCTAATTTATTTTTATTTTTGCCTATGGCCACTGTACCCGGCCTGACTTGTTTAATTAACTTAAAAAAAATAAATGTCCTTAGGCATTTCAAATACAACCATAACAAGAAATGTAGAAACACATCTTATGCATGTGACAAAATGTCACGTGTACCCCATAAATATGTACAAATATTATATTATGTATCAATAAGAAAAGGAAAGAAACAAGCAGGCCAGGCACAGTGTCTCATGCCTGTAATCCCAGCACTTTGGGAGGCAGAGGCAGCAGGATAACCTGAGGTCAGGAGTTTGAGACCAGCTTGACCAACATGGTGAAACCTTGTCTCTATTAAAAATACAAAAATTAGCTGGGCCCGGGGGCAGGCGCCTGTAATCCCAGCTATTCAGGAGGCTGAGGCAGGAGAATTGCTTGAACCTGGGAGGCAGAGATTGCAGTGAGCCGAGATTACGCCATTGCACTCCAGCGTGGGCAACAGAGTGAGACTGTGTCTCCAAAAAAAACCATTGCAAGAGATCAGGACTTCCAGCAGGAGGAACTCTGCAGCCTCACTTCCCAGTGAAATGGAGAGAAAGTATAGAAAGACAACCGCTTTGGCCGGGCGCGGTGGCTCACACCTGTAATCCTAGCACTTTGGGAGGCCAAGGTGGGTGGATCACCTGAGGTCGGGAGTTCAAGACCAGCCTGGCCAACATGGTGAAACCCCATCTTAAAAAAAAAAAAAAAACAAAAAAAGAAAGACAACCACTTCGAGTCTGTGGAAATGATCTTAAGGGCATACAGCAAATAAACAAACATCTATCCGAGAAAATCTACTAGGCTGGGCACGGTGGCTCACGCCTATAATCCCAGCACTTTGGGAAGCCAAGGCAAACAGATCACCTGAGGTAAGGAGTTCGAGACCAGCCTGGTCAACATCGCAAAACCCTGTCTCTACTAAAAATACAAAAATTAGCCAGGCATGGTGGCATGTGCCTAGACAGTTCTAAGTAACCAAAAAGTAAGATGATTTATTGCTAGCAGGCATACATTACAAGACATGCTAAAGGAATCTTCAGGCTGAAAGAAGACGATAATTCAAATACACATGAGACAAAAAAACTCTGGTAAAAGAAATTCTGTAATTATAAAAAATAACATTCATTACAATATTCTCTCTACTTTTGTATGTTTGAAATTTTCTCTAATAAAAACCTAAAGTTTTCTTTTTAGCTGAAATATGCTTCATTAGATATTTTAAAACTATAAAGTTATCATTCACTTGAATCAAAGTCTTTAAAAGTATATATATACATGCTTTTCACATAAGATGGACTATGGATTATGGATTTGCAAAACCAACAGATCGAGATTTCAAGTACTTTATGTTCTAAAACATGTGTAAGCATTTTGTAAAAACATATTTTTACTAAAATCAATTGATTTCTCAGTATCTGAAATAGCATGAATGTCAAGTAGGTTTCTAATCAAAATGTATTAGACCTTCTAATTATGTATCAGAGGCTGGTTTTGTCATTTCAATCAAAACCATTTTTAGATGATTAATTATTTTATGAAGAAAGCAATGATGAAAATTGTTTTAGTTGTATTTCAAGAGTTTATAAAAAAGACAAATTTATGCATTGAATTGAAGCTGAGTAGAAACCGAGTTTGGAAAAAGAACATACAGTTGATGACTTACTCTTGAATATGAACGGCTATTCTAGATCAGTCAGAAAAGGGATTATTAACATTTGTGATTCACACAATTAGAGCATACTGCTTTCCAGGGTTTAAAAAGCTTCTTTTTTATTTTTTTCTATAGACTCATTCATGGGAAGATTTTCTTTTAACTTCTTAAAAATGTCAACATTTTGGGGAAAAAAATGTTATTTTATCATAAATGAGAAACTGATTTTTTTCTTTTGAGACGAAGCTTCCCTCCTGTTGCCCAGGCTGGAGTGCAGTGGTGCGATCTCTGCTCACTGCAAGCTCTGCCTCTCAGGTTCAAGCAATTCTCCTGCCTCAGCTTCCCAAGTAGCTGGGATTACAGGTGCGAGCCACCATACCCGGCTATTTTTGTAGTTTTAGTAGAGATGGGGTTTCACCATATTGGCCAGGCTGGTCTCAAACTCCCTACCTCAGGTGATCCACCTGCCTTGGCCCCCCAAAGTGTTGGGATTACAGGTGTGAGCCACTGTGCCCAGCCAAACCATTTTTGTTTAATCTCATTTCTACATGGTTGTTAATCATGCCTATCCAATGTAGTCTTCATAGAAAGCCCAAGAGGACAGAGTTTGGTGAGCTTCTGGATATCGGAGCATGTGAAGTTTCTGGGAGGGTGGTGTGCCCAGGAAGGGCACGGAAGCTCCACACCCCTTCCCCCATACCTCACCATGTGCATGTCTTTATGCTTTGTTACATCCTTTATAATAAACTGGTAAACAGCGTTTCCTGCCTCTGTGAGCCTCTCTAGCAACTTAATTGAACTTGAAGAGTGAGTCATGGCAACCCAAATTTATAGCCAGTTAGTCAGTAGCACAGGTAATACAACCCCTGGGGGTTGCGATGGGCATTGGAAGTGGGGGAGGGAACAGTCTTGTGGGACTGAGCCCTCAACCCATGATCTGGTGCTGTCTCCAGGCAGATGGCCTTGGAAGTGAACTGAATTAGAGGACACCCAGCTGGTGTCCGCTGCAGAATTGATTGCTTGCTTGTTGGTGGGGGAGAGATCGGCACACATCTGGTCACGGAAGTCTTCTGTGTTGATTGTTGTTGCGTGAGAGCAGAGGAAAAACGTGTGTAGGAGATGTGCACGTGTGTGGGAAAGTAGGGCAGGGTGGAGCCGGATCCTCATTTTCCCTGGGAGACGACAGTAGATAAGCCTACAATCTAAAGCATAATTATCAATGCACGCATGTAATTTACAAGTATGGAGGTAAATGCCAAAGGCTCAGCTGGAAGATTTGAAAGTGGCTGACTCTGGGCACGTGAAATAGCAGGAGAGTAGCTGGGGACTACTGATTTTGAAAAACAAAATTCTCACTGGGAATTCACAAGTTGAATTTTGTCTTCAGGCCCAGTATCTAGAAAATAAGCCCAAACTCTGATGCCTCTCATTCAAGTCTCCCAGTGAGCCAGACCTGGCTGCTGCTGTAGTGAGAGTCCTGCCTTATCGTTTCTGCAACAGCGTCACCTACTGTCTTGCAGGCCCCACCTGTGCCTGTTCTCTCGCCCCATTCCTGCTTCTGCATGCCTCTTTGCCTGGCTTGCTATTTCCTCCCCCCGCCCTCCACCAGCTCCACCGTCACCTTTTTCTCCTGCCTTCCTGTGGGTTCTTTTATTTTGAGCATTCTGTTTTTGTTTTTGTTTGTTTGTTTGAGACAGGGTCTCACTCTGTTGCCCAGGCTGGAGTGCAGTGGCAGGATCTCAGCTCACTGTAACCTCTGCCTCCCGGGTTCAAGCGATTCTCTCGCCTCAACCTCCAGAGTAGCTGGGATTACAGGTGCATGCCACCACGTCTGGCTAAGTTTTGTATTTTTAGTAGAGACGGGGTTTCACCATGTTGGCGAGGCTGGTCTCAAACTCCTGGCCTCAAGTGATCCACCCGCCTTGGCTTCCCAAAGTGCTGGGATTCCAGGCGTGAGCCCCCGTGCTCCATTGTTTTCTTTATTTCCCATGTTCCATGTTTTCTTTCATCATTTCCTTCCTGTTCGAACAACATCTTTTAGTTATTCTTTCAGGGTAGTTCTGGGGACCATTCTCTTGGTTTTCTTCATCTTCTCTGGATGCTACTGCTTTCCTTGGGTCAGTCTATCATTGTGTAAATACCACGTTGCCTTCATTGCTGTGCCTATGTCAACATCTGGTTATCTGGCGAGGTAAGGCCTCTAGCTTTGTGGGGATTTCTTCAGTATTGCCTTGGCTATTCTTGGCCTTTTGCATTTCCAAATGTTTTAGAATCAGCTTATTTCTAGAAAAATCCTGTTGGGATTTGGTTTGATCGCAGTATAGATTAATTTGAGTAAATGAGATATCTAGAAACATTGTATACAGCTCCATGTGTTTGAGTTCTTTAATTTCTCAATAATATTTCATAGTTTTCAGTAGGCAATTTTTCTCATTTTTCCGTAAATGTTTTCCTAGGCATTTGGTGCTTTTTTTTTTTTTTAACAACTTAAACATACTGTATTTACTTGATTAAGAACTTATTGCAGATAAAACGTTTTCTGTGGTTGATCTTAGCTTTGCTCATGCTGACCTCAGGGGACTGGTTTTCTATGCTCAGGATTGTTCAATTGCGGCTGTTGCCATTGATTTGTTTTCTTTCAGGATCGAGGTGGTACTTTCGAATATCTTATTTTTCATTCCTTCTCTGGCAATTCTTTCCTGGATTGTTTGCTTTGCATAATTAAACCTACAATGGAACCAGTATCCCAAAGTCACCAAGATAAATCCTACTCCATCATCTTGTGATCTTCTAATTCCACCTTCCCCTTCGCAGGGCTCGCGGCGGCTCCAACTGGGCGGCCGTGGGAACAGTGCTGCGCCTCCACCCACCCTCTGTGTGGTGCTTTTTGATGTTATTGTAAACAACCTTGTTTTTAAAATTTCATTTTCTTATTTTTCATTGCTGACATATAGAAATGCAATGGTTTATTTAATTATCTGGGTAGGAAGATCTTGCTAAATTCACTTTTAAGTTTATGCATTTTTTTATTTTTAATTTTTTTTTTAGTGATGGGCGCTTGCTCTGTTGTCCTCCAGGCTGGAGTGCAGGGGCGTGACCACAGCTCACTGCAGCCTCAACCTCCCAGGCTCAAGTGAGCCTCCCGCCTCAGCCTCCTAAGGAGTAGCCAAGACCACAGGCACACACCACCATGCCTGGCTAAATTTTTTTTGTATTTTTTATAGAGATGGGGTTTCACCATGTTGGCCAGGCTGATCTCAAACTCCTGCCTCAAACCGAGGCAAGCAATCCACCTGCCTCGGTTTCCCAAAGTGCTGGGATTATAGGCGTGAGCCACTGTGCCTGGCCTAGTGTCGAATGAGTACGAGGTTTCCGACGTGCATGATGAGATGTCGGGAACGGCACATCTGCCGGGGAACTCTCGGCCAGCGAGAGGGTCCCAATACCTGGAAGAGAGAGTGCGCGGAAATAAAGATAGACAGATAAGCGGGGTCTGGAGGACTGAATAAGCAGTGCCCATACAGCAATGCCCAAACAGCAATTTTATTTGTGCAAAGCGTCCCAATATATACTGTCAGCTTTCAGTAGCTGACATCAACCCACATTGTTAATTCTATACAATAAAGAGGAACAAAAGTTACAATACCACAAGTCTGGAGGAGAAGATAAAATACCAATAAAAGGGAAGTAGATAGCTAGGGGCCATAAGAGTAAGCATGAGGGTGGAGATTTTTCTTTACCTATTGTGTAGGGATTTACATTTGAGAAGGTAACATTCTTTAAGGCCAGGAAAAGCAACATTCTTTAAAGGTCAGGCAAAACTCATAGATCTTAAAGGTAACAATCTCCAAGAGACATGTGAGTAGTTACAGGGCTTAGATAATGTTTAGTAAACAGAGTCATAAAACTAGAGTAAACAGAGTCATAAAACTAGCCCAAAACAGGTACCAAGATAAAACACAATGTCTTAGTAAAACCACACAGCCATCACCGAGCCATTGTGTCAGTGTCAGGGAGTCTGAGATAACTTCTACAAAATCATCCATCTTTTAGTTCCTGCTTTCCCTTAGCTCGACTGCCTCCAGGAGGGGGAAATATGTCTGGGCTCAAGCTCACATTATGGTGGAGGCACAGTCAGAGGGCCTCGACGCTGGAGCGTTCCCCATAATGAGAGTCCTGGAGATAGTGGTGACGGTCACACAACATGATAACGTTTGCAACTGTTGAATACATGGAGGGGAAGGGTCCCCCTCCTGCCAGGGAAGCAGAAGGGGTGATGGCCCTCTCCCTGCTCATGGCAGCCAGAACACAAGCACAAGGCAGAGTCTGCCACCTGGATGCTCCTGGGACTTTGACTCTTAAGAGACTGATACAGAGATGCAGGGATAAACAGTTTCTTTTTTTTTTTTTGAGACAGAGTCTCACTCCGTCACCAGGCGCCAGGCTGGAGTGCAGTGGCGTGACCTCGGCTCACTGCAACCTCCGCCTCCCGGGTTCAAGCAATTCTCCTGCCCTAGCCTCCTGAGTAGCTGGGACTACAGGTGCACGCCACCACGCCCAGCTAATTTTTTTGTATTTTTAGTAGAGTCGGGGTTTCACCATGTTGGCCAGGATGGTCTCGATCTGTTGACCTCGTGATCTGCCCACCTCAGCCTCCCAAAGTGCTGGGATTACAGGCCTGAGCCACTGCGCCCAGCCTTGAGCCACCACACCCGGCCTGAGTTTTTTACAACTGTGCATGCATAGATCACGAGTCCACTGGGCTGGTGGCAGATCCCTGGTGGCAGCAATACAATGGTGATGTCCCAAATGGACAGTTCCAGTGGCGATGTCTTGGATTAGTCACTGTCTGGTCACATGACCTCTTATTTGGAGTCAACTTTATACCCTAAGAAAACACAGAACTGGATTAAAAAACAGAGGACATAGGCCGGGCGTGGTGGTTCATGCCTGGAATCCCAGCACTTTGGGAGGCCGAGGCGGGCGGATCACCTGAGATTAGGAGTTCGAGACCAGCCTGACCAACATGGAGAAACCCTATCTCTACCACAAATACAAACTTAGCCAGGCATGGTGGCACATGCCTATAATCCCAGCTGCTTGGGAGGCTGAGGCAGGAGAGTCACTTGAACCCAGGAGGCAGAGGTTGCGGTGAGCTTAGATCACACCATTGCACTCCAGACTAGGCAAGAAAAAGCGAAACTCTGTCTCAAAAAACAAACAAACAGAGGACGTAACTGAGATTTTATGTGTGTGTCGGCATGGGTGTGTGGTGAGGGCAGTGTCACCCCGTGACCTCTAGCTGGCACTCTGAAACTGTGCGTGCCTCCCCAACCTCCAATTTACTCAGCCTGAGTCGGCTTGGGAAACCCCCAAAGGCTGCACTTTCCCCCAGAACACAAGACCAGGCAAGCTCTCCTTTTTGCTGCTGGTCCCTAGTGATAATCTCCCACCTCAGCACCAAAACAAAGCAAGTCCTCACCTGCTCCTTTCCCCCAGGGAGTCCTGGATCGATCTCAGTTGTACTTGCCAAGTCCTGTGTGATTGCCTCCCTGGCTGCTGTGTTACTTCACAGAGGCAGTTGTGGGGGACAGAGAGAATCAGGGATGTCTGCTCCAGCCACTATCTCCCCCAGAATCCCTTAGCTGGGGCCTTGTCTTTAGGGTAGAGCTGCTGCTTACACCTGGGGAGCCCCAGGATTGGTACCACTTTCTTCCTGGGCTCTGACGGGGGCCTCATGACGTGCTGTTTGTTCATTCCTTACCCAGAAAAAAGTGGAAGCCAATATTTCTTACGTCACTTTTTTTTTTTTTTTTTTTTTTTTTAAGCAAGCTCTTACTCTGTCACCCAGGCTGGAGTGCAGTGGTGCCATCAGTGCTCACTGTAACTTCGACCTCCCAGGCTCAATCATCCTCCCGCCTTAGCCTCCTGAGTGGCTGGGACTACAGGTGTGCACCACCACACTCAGCTAGTTTTTTTGTATTTTTTTTGTAGAAATGGGGTTTCACCATGTTGTCCAGGCTGGTCTCAAACTCCTGGGCTCAAGTGATCTGCCTGCCTCAGCCTCCCAAAATGCAAGATTAGAGGTGTGAGCCACCATGCCTGGCCATACATCACTTCTTGAAAAACTGTAGACGCCAGACCTGGTTGCTGAGGAAATAAAAAGCTGTGAGCAGGTTAAAGAGAATGGCTAATTTAGGCGGACTGCACAACCAAAGGAAGGGAGATACCCAGAACTGTCCCCCCCTGCTAAAGGAGAATGAGGAAAGGACCAGATGGGAACTTTAATAAATCAATAATAAGTATCCTTGCCGGCCGCGGTGGCTCACGCCTGTAATCCCAGCATTCTGGGAGGCCAAGGCAGGAGTATCACCTGAGGTCAGGAGTTCGAGACCAGCCTGACCAACATGGCAAAATCACGTCTCTACTAAAAATACAAAAATTGGCCGGGCACGGTGGCTCACGCCTGTAATCCCAGCACTTTGGGAGGCCAAGGTGGGTGGATCATGAGGTCAAGAGATCGAGACCATCCTGGCCAACACGGTGAAACCCTGTCTCTACTAAAAATACAAAAAAAATTAGCCGGGTATCGTGGCACGCGCCTGTGGTCCCAGCTACTCGGGAGGCTGAGGCGGAAGAATCGCTTGAACCCAGGAGGCGGAGGTTGCAGTGAGCCAAGATCGCACCACTGCACTCCAGCCTGGGTGACAAGAGGGAGACTCCATCTCAAAAAAAAAAAAAAAAGGAAAGAAAAGAAAGAGGAAATGTTGCAAGCTTCCAAGGGCAAGAGCATTTCCTTAAAGAGAAAGAGAATTAGCCTAACATTGGACTCTCTCGTTTCTAACATTAGAGGCTGGAGGGCAGTTTGGCAAGAAGAAGAGGTTCCTGTGAGATGCATGGGTATATTTATAAATTCACAAATGCCCCCAGCCAGAAGTGATGTGTATCTCCACCCCCAGCCAAGCACTGTGACGAATGATTCTGCTCTGGTTGTCTAAATGGCATCTGCCTAAATAAGAAACCTACCTATTCCCTTGGCCCAAACACCTTTCTTGCCAAGCCTCTCTTCTGGACCTGCCGTGGTTCTGATTTCACTAGCCCTTGACTCTGAGACAGTGATACTCATTGCCTGACATCCCTGAAACAACGAGCAGGTAAGACAAGTACGATGAACCTGTAAGAGAGGAATTCTCCACCCGTGCCTGGGTCTGACTGTGTTTGACTGAGTTTGTCTTTCATATCCTCCTATGCTTGGGAGTGCTGTGCCTATGCGAAATGGCAGGGCATGCAGACCCTGTTTCTTCCTGCCCTTGAGCTCAGCTAAGGGTAGAGACCATGTCATGCATGACCCTGGGTGTGCTATTTGCCTTGAGTTTTTTGCGGGGGGGAACTGGGTGGACAGGGTCTTACTCTGTCACCCAGGCTGGCATACAGTGGTGCTGTGATCATGGCTCACTGCAGCCTTGAACTCCTGGGCTCAAGCTATCCTCCCACCTCAGCCTCCTGAGTGGCTAGGACTACAGGCGTACACCACCACGCCTGGCTAATTTTTGTATTTTTAGTAGAGATGGGGTTTTGCCATGTTGCCCAGGCTGGTCTTGAAGTCCTGAGCTCAAATAATCCGTCTGCCTTGGCCTCCCAAAGTGCTAGGATTACAGGTGTGAGTCACCACACCCAAACCTGCCTTGAGATCTTGAGAAAGCTGGTGTGTGCCTTGTGTGTGTGTGTGTGTGTGTGTGTGTGTGTGTGAGAGGAGAGAGAAGGGGTCAGGGTGAAGCCTCTGGTTCCCAGTTAGCAGGTGCCAGCACAGAACTATTCTTTGTGTCCACCCAGTATGTAATAATCCAGAAAATGCCATGTTTTTGTATAAACCAATCTGCAAATGATTTTGTAAGGAGTATAACTCCTAACGCTCGGTAAGGTGCACTTTTCTCCTTCTGTGAACACAATGTTTGACTTTAAGCTTTCCTTTAAATACCAGTCAAGACCGGGCACAGTGGCTCATGCCTAAAATCCCAGTGCTTTGGGAGGCTGAGGTGGGCTAATGGCTTGAGCCCAAGAGTACAAGAGCAGCCTAGGTGACATCATGAGGCCGTGTCTCCACCAAAAAGAGAGAAAAAAAATGAGCTGGGTGCGGTGGCACGTATGCAGGAAGCTAAGGTAGGAGGACTGTTTGAGCCTGGGAGTTCGAGGCTGCAGAGATCCGTGATGCCGCCACTGCACTCCAGCCTGGGTGACAGGGTGAGACCCTCTCTCAAAAAATAAATAAATAAATACAGTCAACAGGACATGTGAGGACTGCCATGGAGACCAGCACGAATGCAACACTATCCTCTGAGTACGCTTTAGACCTTCCATTACTGCCACCGGAAAGGGGTCGCGATCCAGGCCCCAAGAGAGGGTTCTGAGATCTCATGGAATAAAGAATTTAGGGTGAGTCCAGAGTAAAGTGAAAGCAAGTTTATTAGAGAAGTAAAGAAACAAAAGAATGGCTATTCCTGGCCAGACACAGTGGCTCACGCCTGTAATCCCAGCACTTGGGGAGGCCGAGGTGGGCGGATCACGAGGTCAGGAGATAGAGACCATCCTGGCTAAAACGGTGAAACCCCGTCTCTACTAAAACTTAAAAAAAAAATAGCTGGACGTGGCGGTAGGTGCCTGTAGTCCCAGCTACTCAGGAGGCTGAGGCAGGAGAATTGCTTGAATCCGGGAGGAGGAGGTTACAGTGATCCGAGATGGCGCCACTGCACACTCCAGCCTGGGCAACAGAGCGAGACTCCACCTAAAAAAACAAAAAGAATGGCTATTGCATAGGCAGAGCAGCCCCAAGAGCTGCTGGGTGGCTATTTTTATGGTTATCTCTTGATCATATGCTAAATGAGGGGTGAATTATTCATGCTTTCCAGGAAAGGGGTGGAGATTTTTTGGACCTGAGCGTTCCTCCCCATTTTAGACCATATAAGGTAACTTCCGGACGTTGCCATGGCATTTCTAAGTGGTCATGGCACTGGTGGGAATGTCTTTTAGCATGCTAATGTATTATAATTAGTATATAATGAGCAGTGAGGACTACTAGAGGTTACTTTTGTTGCCATCTTGGTTTTGGCTGGCTTCTTTACTGCATTCTGTTTCATCAGCTGGGTCTTTGTGACCTGTATCTTTTTTTTTTTTTTTAGACGGAGTCTCACTCTGTCGCTTGGTCTGGAGTGCGGTGACACAATCTCAGCTCACTGCAACCTCCGCCTCCCCAGTTCAAGCAATTCTCCAGCCTCAGCTTCCCAAGTAGCTGGGATTACAGGCGTGCACCACCACGTCCGGCTAATTTTGTATTTTCAGTAGAGATGGGGTTTCACCATGTTGGCTAGGCTGATCTTGAACTCCTGACCTCAGATGATCCACCCGTCTCGGCCTCCCAAAGTACTGGGATTACAGGCGTGAGCCACTACACCCGGTGTGACGTGTATCTTGTGATCTCCTATCTCATCCCGTGACTAAGAATGTCTGACCTCCTAAGAATGCAGCCCAGCAGGTCTCAACCTCATTTTACCCAGTCCCTATTCAAGATGGAGTCACTCTGGTTGAAATGCCTCTAACTTTACTAACACAAACATCTGTCCTGCTTCTTAATCTCTCTCGATCTTTCCAATGCCAGGAGCAACTTTTACACCCTTTGCCTACTCACATTGTTATAAGCTTCAAAAAGCCCCAACTGATTCCTCACTACAAAAAAGAACAAGATCAAAAACTGCTAACCCTAGGCCTGGTGTGGTGGCTCACGCCTTTAATCCTAGCACTTTGGGTGGCCGAGGCAGGCAAATCACCAGAGGTCGAGAATTTGAGACCAGCCTGGCCAACATGGCAAAACTCTGTCTCTACTACAAATACAAAAATTAGCAAGATGTGGTGGCAGGCACCTGTAATCCCAGCTACTTGGGAGGCTGAGGCAGGAGAATCGCTTGTACCTGGGAGGCAGAGGTTGCAGTGAGCTGAGATTGTGCCATTGCACTCCAGCCTTGGTGAAAGAGTAAGATTCTGTCTCAGAAAACAAAAACCAAAAAACAAAACAAAACAAAAAAACCCCGCTGACTCAGAAGCAGAGCGTTGTGAGATATGCTGGATTTGTACTTTAACCTTTTAAATCCTCTAAAACAGCTGGATTAGTTGTCTAAGTCCCAGGCATATGAGAAAGAGAAAAAATGTTATTAATGATAAATCCCTTAGTAACTGTGTGAGCACTTGCATCAGTGACTCTGAAAGGAGGAAGAAAAGAGAGAGACTGTGGTTAATAAAAGTTAAATTATGCGGCAACCTTTAATGGATAAGCCATGGTTTACCCATTGGTAAAACACTGAATTCCTGGCCCAGGCTTTGAATCATTACAAGGGCATTCCTTGGGAAGAGGACATAGTTGGAGGCTGTTAGTCTGTTTTTGCATTGCTATAAAAGAAATAGCTGACACTGGATAATTTATAAAGAAAAGAGGTCTAACAGGCTCATTGTTCTGCAGGCTGTACAGGAAGCATGGTGCCGACATCTGCTTGGCTTCTGGTGAGGCCTCAGGGAGCTCTCATTCATAGTGGAAGGTGAAGTAGGGGCAGGCATGTCACTTGGAGAGAGAGCGACAGAGAGAAGGAGGATGCCCTGGACTCTTAAACAACCAGATCTTGCAGTAACTAACTGAGCAAAACTTACTTATCAGCAAGAAGATGTTGCTAAGCTATTCATGAAGGATCTACCCCCATGATACAATCACCTCCCATCAGGCCCCGTCCAACGTCAGGAATCATGTTTCAACATGAGCTTTGGAGGGGGACACCCATCCAAACCATATCAGAGGCCTTAGAGTTTGGCAGCTTGAACTTGCACTTGAGGTTCTTAGTCTAAGCTGGAATGAGTCAAGGAAAAGGATGGAGTGGGGTGTGGTGGCTCAAGTCTATAATCCCAACATTTTGAGAAGCTGAGGCAGGCAGATCACTTGAGGTCAGGAGTTCAAGACCTGCCTGGCCAAGATGGTGAAACTCCGTCTTTACTAAAAATACAAAAATTAGCCAGGTAGGGTGGCGTGCGCCTGTGATCCCCACTACTCGGGAGGCTGAGGCAGGAAAATCACTTTAACACAGGTGGCGGAGGTTGCGGTGAGCCGGGATCGCACCATTGCAGTCCGGTTCAGAGGGCAAGAGCGAGACTCCATCTCAAAAAACAAAACAAAACAAAACAAAACAAAACAAAACAAAACAAAAGGAAAAGGATGGGAACTATGTTTTTTTAAAATAATTTTTTTAAATAGTTAATTTTTTTTTTTTCGAGACAGAGTCTTACTGTGTTGCCCAGGCGGGTGTGCAGTGGCGCGATCTCTGCTCACTGCAACCTCCGCCTCCCAGACTCAAGAAATTCTCCTGCTTCAGCCTCCTAAGTAGCTGGGATCACATGTGTCTGCCACCACGCTCGGCTAATTTTTGTATTTTTAGTAGAGACGGGGTTTCACCATGTTGGCCAGGATGGTCTCGGTTAATTGATCTCGTGGTCCTCCCGCCTCAGCCTCGCAAAGTGCTGAGATTACAGGCGGGGGCCACCGCGCCCTGCCGAGCCTTTTTTCTTTGACAGGTCAGGTAAAGGGGCGGGACCCAGTGGCAATGCCTCTCGATTATTGGCTGCAGGTTTGAGCGACAGTCGTCTCCCTCTCTAGACTGGAAGGAGACTGACAGTCGCCGAAGTGGCTCTGAAGGGGGATTCCGAGGTTTTTGGAATTTCCCATCAAAGGTGGAGGCGGGTTTTACACGGGAACCTGGAACAAATCACCCGAGTCGCTTTCCTAATTTCCCTTAATGATTAACTGAGATTATAATCTCCAGGGGGATTTTACTAAGACTTCTGGACTTGACAGGATTCTTCTAGAATCCCTCAGCCGCCAGGTGCTCTCACCTTCCTGCAATCGCGATGAGAAGCAGGATAAACAGATGTGCAAAGAATTTGAATTTCATTTACACAAGTAGAGAGAGACAGCTGCCAAGGAACTGTGGAGAAATGTGGACTTTTGAGTGTCTCAGAGGATGGCTGTTGGAAATAGATGCTTGGTGCCACAAATAAAAATTAGCACTGAGACAAGGATTTTTTAGCAACGCACTTTTTACTTCCTGGACTGCAGGAAGGGTGCCCTTGCTAGCCATCTTGCCACGAGAGTACAATGAACAAAAGAAAACACACACATTTATCCCTTACGCATCTGGGGTCCTCTCTACTGCTGTGTCTGATCTCCAACTGGAGCCAGACCTCACAATTTAAACTAAAACCCGATTGGCTAATAACTTTAAACTTTTCTAAACAGGTAAAAGCAATGGAGAGCTGGGACATGCCTGTGAGCACGTCCAGCACAGATATCTTGGTTAAAGTACAAGGACGTAGAATGTACTAGGTGCCTGTAAGCATGGCATATCTAACAGCTACATAGGGTAGGGCTTAACAAAGTTATTAACACAAATATTCTTTAACAAGAAAGGAAACTTTAAAAAGGAACTTTTTTACTTCCCAAAGTGGCCCTCTGGCACATGGCTTTCCTGCCTGGGAGGCTGGTAGTGGCTGCCACGTCAGGTCTCAGTGAGCAGAGATGAAGACTTTGAAAAAAAAAAAGTGGATAAAATTGTCTTCCTTTTTGTATTTCCCCTCCCAGAAAAACAACTTTGACTTTGTTTCGGAGACAAGAACAGGTGGTAAAGGAACATGGATGGAAAACCCAGCAGGCGCTTTGGCTTCAGCTCCGGCTCTAGGGCCAGGAGCTGCCTGGCTCTGGTTTTAATACCTGACTTCCAAATGTGACGTTTTCCTGCAGGAATGTGGTCTCTGTTTAATATGATGGAATTCAGCATAGCTATTGTAGGAGAAGAAAAAACATTTTTTTCCTTTATCTCTCATAGGTTCTTGGCTGAGCCGGCCTCCTGGAATAAGAAGACAGATTAACAAGAGAAAGACAAGGCCGGGTGCAGTGGCTCACACCTATAATCCCAGCACTTTGGGAGGCCGAGGCGGGATCACTTGAGGTCGGGAGTTCGAAACCAGCCAGGCCAACATGGTGAAACCCCATCTCCACTAAAAACACAAAAATTAGCTGAGTGTGGTGGTGCATGCATGTAATCGCTGCTACTCCTCAGGCAGGAGGATCACCTCTAGGAGACGGAGGTTGCAGTGAGATTGTACTATTGCACTCCAGCCTCGGAAACAGAGCAAGACTCCGTCTCAAAGAAACAAAAACCAATAAAGCAAGAGAAAAACAGACCAACACCCTGTCTCAGCAACAACAACAGCCTAAAAACCAAGAGAAAGAGGTTTGTCAACACGCACATTTCCTGCTCTCACAGGAGACATCCAGGGAGTCCTTGGTTCTCCAAGTGGCTTTGAATCCCAGCTCATGTCGCATCTTCCACAGAGAACAGTACATCTTTAGTGAAGCCACCAGACAAAGGGAGAGGACTTTGGGTGTCGAGGGGCAGTCCCTTGGGGAAGGCACAGAGCTGGCGGGTGCAGGCTGGTTGGGGAAGCCTGTTCCTGTGGATGCCTCTGGAGCTGTCCCCAGGCACACAAGGGCGCAAAGATATCTTCAGTCGCTCAGCTTTGCTCATCATGGTAGAAAGGGGAGCAGGATAGCCTATGTCTCTGTAAATTGGTGTCTTGCTTTTGTTATTATTATTAAGACAGAGTCTTACTCTGTTGCCCAGGCTGCAATCTCCACCTGCCGGGTTCAAGTGATTCCCGTGCCTCAGCCTTACAAGTAGCTGGAACTACAAGCATGTGCCACCCTGCCCAGCTAATTTTTTTTGTATTTTTAGTAGAGACGGGATTTCACCATTTTTGACCAGGATGATCTCAATCTCTTGACCTTGTGATCCACCAGCCTTGGCCTCCCAAAGTGCTGGGATTACAGGTGTGAGCCACCGTGCCCAGCCTCTACAAAAAGTTTTAAAGAATTATCCAGGTGTGGTGACCTGTACCTGTGATCCCAGCTGCTCAGGAGGCTAAGGTGAGAGGGTCACTTGAGCCCAGGAGGTCAAGGCTGCAGTGAGCTGTGATCATGCCGCTGCACTCTAGAGCAAGAGCCTGTCTCAAAAGAAAAAGAAGGAGAAGGAGAAGAAAAAGAAATTTTCTGGATGAATAACTTCAGACTGGAGTTAAAGGCCTGGCCGTCAAAATTGGCTCAAAGTCCTATTTGTTTGACATAGTTAAGAAAAATGTAGACTGTTGTGCTCCTTCTGGTTATCTGAAGCTCTGCACCTGGGTTGGGATTGGGGCTGTTTCTCTGTGTCAAGGGACAGCAGGCTGCTGAGGCAAGAGTGGGATGTTCCATCCTCTGGGCGAGAGTGGGATGTTCCATCCTCTGGGCGAGAGTGGGATGTTCCATTCTTACTAATGTGACTTCAAACAACAAAGTTTCTCATGGTCTTTGATTTTAGCAGCCAAGATTTCCTGGTTCTATGTTCTTAATGTTAATGAAGAGAGCCATGTTTTTGTTTTTTTTTTTTTTTTTTGTTTGTTTGTTTTTTGAGACAGAGTCTTGCTCCATCACCAGGTGCCAGGCTGGAGTGCAGTGGTGCAATCTCGGCTCACTGCAACTTCCGCCTCCCGGGTTCAAGCAATTCTCTTGCCTCAGCCTCCCGAGTAGCTGGGACTACAGGCGCACACCACCACGCCCAGCTAATTTTTGTATTTTTAGTAAAGACAGAGTTTCACCATGTTGGCCAGGATGGTCTCGATCTGTTGACTTCGTGATCTGCCCGCCTCGGCCTCCCAAAGTGCTGGGATTACAGGCGTGAGCCACCACGCCTGGCCAACAGAGCCACATTTTTATGTGTTCACAGATGAGAAGCATGTCAGACAATAAGCAGGTGGTTTCATCAGGCTATCAGTATGGGGTATCAGACTATTAAATTCCCTTTACAACTTCTATTTCTTCTTATATTTGTGAGGAAGAAGCAGATACAGCTAGAAGGGATGAGGAGAATGGGGGTTTGGGGGCAGGCTGGCATGACATGAATTTGCCAACTTGCCTGTTACATTTCAGATAAATTTCTTAATCTTCCCCTTTATTGTACAAACCATCTCTAGAACAGAAAAAAAAACAATTTATCAATAGGGAAGATAATTCGTGGAAAATGTGTACGTAATTTTAGGTTGATCTTGAACTGCATTTAAAGCTACAGATTTTTTGGCTGGACACGATGGCTCATGTCTGTAATCTCAGCACATTGGGAGGCTGAGACGGGTGGATCACTTGCGCCCAGGAGTTCAAGACCAGTCTGAGCAACATAGTGAAACCCCATCTCTACTAAAAAATACAAAAATTAGCCAGGGCTGGTGGTATGCATTTGTAGTCCCAGATACTCAGGAGGCTGAGGTGGGAGGATCACTTGAACCTTGGAGGTGGAGGTTGCAGTGAGCTGAGATCATGCCACTGCACTCCAGCCTGGAAAACAGAGTGAGATCCTGCCTCAAAAGAAAAAGATTGCCATTCTTATGTACGTGTGTATGTATTTATTTATATCAGTACGGACTCATAAATTTCCATTTATTGAATGTGTTGAAATTCATTACTATCATTTTTTTTCATTCTCAAATCATCCTGTATTGAGCCAGTGGGAGCTCCTTCAGGCTGGCTTCTGTGTTCTTTTGATGTGTCTGGTTCTTTAGGCACTTCCTGACTTTCTAGAACAATAAAATGTTCCAGGTTCAGTTTGTACCTTCCTGACCCCAGCCCTGGAATCAGCCATTTCTCTAAGAAGTCCTGGTTGCTTATAGTGAAGAATGCTATTTAGGAACCCAAGATCTGGACATTACATGTGCTCACTGTTACGGGAGTTTCGTTGATTCTAGACTCTATTAGTTGATGGATCTAGGGAATATATGTATACGTGTGTGCATGTTTATAGGCATATCCCCACCCATAGAATTCTTTCTTTTCTTTTTTTTTTTTAAGAGATGAAGTCTCGCTCTGTTGCCCAGGCTGGAGTGCAGCGGTGTGATCTCGGCTCACTACAACCTCTGCCTCCCGGGTTCAAGCAATTCTCCTGCCTCAGCCTCCCGAATAGGCGGGACTACAGGTGCACGCCGCCACGCCCAGCTAATTTCTTCTGTATTTTAGTAGAGACAGGATTTCACCACGTTGCCCAGGCTGATCTCGAACTCCCGAGCTCAGGTAGTGCACCCGCATCGGCCTCCCAAAGTTCTAGGATTACAGGCGTGAGCCACCGCACCCGGCCAGAATTCTTTCTTTAGAACTAAAACCACAGGTACACACTGATACCTTCACTTCTAGGCCAACACCAGCAGGTTCATTGTTCATTATAATCTTGCCCCTTTCCATAATTGTAACTTTTTTTTGACGAGAAGCAGAAGTCTCATTTTCCTGGTTTTCTTATTTGTTTAATCCTATAATTCATTGAAAGTAGTGTCAGAATGATAGAGTCATAGCACTGTGAAAAACAAACCTTCCCACCAACTAGAGTTCAAAGTTTGTTACTCTTTTTGTCTTTATTCTGGGGATATATAGCTGAAATATTGTTTTGCCCCTTCTGTGGGGTTCTGAAGTAGATTTTATTTATTTATTTATTTTAAGACGGGGTTTCACCATGTTGGTCAGGCAGGTCTTGAACTCCCGACCTCAGGTGATCCGCCCGCCTTGGCCTCCAAAGTGCTTGGTTTACAGGCGTGAGCCACCACGCCCGGCCTGAAGTAGATTTTAATACTTAGGTTTATTTGTTTCTCTTTGTATTCAGTTTTAGTATTTTTCCCCATCCTGTTAATTTCATTATTTTTTAAGTATGTAAAGTGCAAAGGCAAAACTGCAAAAAGATACACTCAGAGTAGTGCCACTGCCTCCGCTGTCTCTTATTCACTCTCTTATCCCTTCTGCCCTATTCCTATTTCGCCCCCTTAGGTAACCAATCTCACTAGGTTTTGTTAAATCTTTTTTTTTTCTTTTGAGATGAAGTCTCACTCTGTCACTCAGGCTGGAATGCAGTGGCACAATCTTGGCTCACTGCAACCTCCGCCTCCGAGGTTCAAGTGATTCTCCTGCCTCAGCCTCCCGAGTAGCTGGGACTACAGGCATGTGCCAGTATGCCCCGGGTAATATATATATATGTATTATATATGTATGTATATATGTGTATATATATATATATGAGGCATATTAACGCTTTATCCATGATATATGTGGCAAATATTTTCTCCCACTTTTTAATTTGTCTTTTGACCTCATGGTGATTTTTTTTTGGCCATGCCACATTTTATTAATTTTAGGTAGTAAAATTTATCAGTTTTGTCTTGCCTTTGGCTCATGAGTCCTAGTTAGAAATCTTTTTTTACATTCTGATCAAAGAGGTATTCACCCATGAATTCTTAGAACTCTTATCATTTCATGTTTTTACATTGAGATCTCTGAACCATCTGGAATTTAATTGTGTGGTGGGAGTTATAGACCTAGTTTGATCTCTTTCTCAGTGACTATCTGGCTGTCCAAGCACCATTCATCACAAGGCTCGGGTCTATTTCTGGACTTTCTATTGCTTTCCGCTGGTCTGTCTATTCCTGCTTCAGCACCACACTGTTTTAATTATAGAGACTTTATAGTATGTCTGATTATTTGGTAGAGGTAGACCTCTCTCATAGCTTTTCTTCCACAGGTATTCCTAGCTATTCTTGCATTTTTATCCTTCCATATGAATATTTGGATCGGTTTAGGCTCTAGAAAAAAATGTTTGGCATTTTATTGGAATTGCATTAAATTTAGTAATTAACTTGGGGGGAGAACTGACATATTTATGATATTGAGTCATCTTTTCCAAGAACAAAAGATGACTTGGTTCAGATCTACTTCTGTGTCTTTCAGGAGTGTTTTAATGTTTTCCTCATACAGATACTGCTGCTGTTGTAAATGGGTTTTCTCTACATTACATCCTCTACCTGATTATTATTTATGTTCATGATGGTTACCGATTTCCATAGGGCAATCTTGTATCCTGCTAACTTACTATAATATGTAGCCTATTTATCACAGTTTTGCGGTTCTTTTCTAATTCGTATGCCTCTAATTGACTTACCTTTTCTAATTCTATTGGCTTATACTAGCAGAATGAGTTAACCCATCAGTATTGGACCCAGAGTAACACTAAGTGAGGCTTGGTCCTTAAGTCTGGGTAGCCTGAGTTTAATTTGAGGAGTAAGGGAGCTCTGTGCCTGCGGCTGCGCATTTTCTCTCCTGCTCTGACCTGATGTGGTGTCCACCCCGTTAAAGTCGTTGTGACTAGAGCTTTGTGGGGGAAAAAGCATTTATTACTCTTCAGACTAGAGAAGCTGGGGTTAGGCTGCGAACGCCCCTGGCCTGGTCTCCCCGGCGCCCACCCGCCTCTTGCAGGGTGCAGAGCACTGGGAAGGGGGCGACCCAGGCGGATCCGACCTTCGGCTGCCGGCACAGAGCCGCCCCCCGACAAGCCCCGGCAACCTCCCGACGCCCTCCGGTCCCAGGGGCTCGGCGGCTCAGCTCAGCGCCCTCTGGCCTGTCCCGCCCAGGCCTGCAGCCCGGGGGGTGGCTGGGGCCTCGCGTCTTCGCCTCACTCTTCCCTGGCTGCCGACACCTCTCTCAGCCCCGCACGGAGCTCGGTCCTTCAGGTTGCGGTGCAGAGGCTGGCGCCGCCCCCGGCTCATGCGCACGAGCTCCTCCTTTGGAGGGGCCCACGCGAAAGCACCTGCGGCAGCGGACCCAATGGCCCTTCTTCCCAAGCGCACCCCCGATCAGGGCCCTGCCAAATAGGCTCTGTCTATCCCAAGGTTGCGGTGGAGAGAAGCCACAGTGGCGGAGTTATGCACGTGAGTGGCGCTTTCTTCCACCCGCGTGCAGAACTAAGGCGCCTGGGGCGCCGTGGAGGACAGGGCGCCAAGATACCGCCACCTGCCGCCCGGAGCTGGCACTGCACCCTTTAGTGCAAAGCAAATCCCTGTCCCATCGGTCTCCTCCCTCCCTGAGCATGAAGTCTAAAGGGAAGCTCCCCTCTCACCCTTCCACCCTCTTACCAAGGGCCCTTTATTCTATTATTTATTGTTATTTTTATTATTTTTTGAGACAGAGTCTCGCTCTGTCGCTCAGGCTGGAGTGCAGTGGTGCAATCTTGGCTCACTGCAACCTCCTTTCCCAGGTTCAAGTGATTCTCCTGCCTCAGCCTCCTGAGTAGCTGGGATTGCAGGCACCTGCCACTATGCCTGGCTAACCTTTGTATTTTTAGTAGAGACAGGGTTTCATCATGTTGGCCAGTCTGGTCTCGAACTCCTGGTCTCAAGTGATCTGCCTGCCTCGGCATCCCAAAGTGCTGGGATTACAGGCCACTGCGCTCGGCCACTTTATTCTATTTAGAATTGTTGGAGTTGTTTAGGCTCCAGAGTCCAAATCCTGCAGATAGAGCTCAAAGGGTAAGGTGAACTGAAATGTCTTTGGCTTAGCTCAAATTCTTATTGTCTGAGAAAAGAAGGAGGTTAACGGGGAGAACGGAAGAATGAAAAGGACCACGTGCAAAACTGGTCGCTATCCACAGAGTAATAACTCATTGCATCTTCATTGTATGAAATTTATTTGCATTTCCGTGGACAGCAATCATTTGTATTATTACCAGTTTTCTACAACACATAGAGCTGCCAAATAGCTTAAAGACAAGGACAAGTATAGACCTTTCTAGAAGCAGATAACTCCTAGAAAGCTCTTCTAGACAATCTGTAGTGAAGCTAAGTAATACCTTCAAGATTTCACAACTGCAGACTGGATCTGGAATTTAAACCAGATCGATATGTTTCTGTACATCCAGGCTCTTTTCTCTGTATCAGGCAGCTTTTGGACTGGAAGAGTGCTTTTCAGCAGGAACTGTGGTATTGACCTCTCATCATCCCATTTAGTTAAAAATCCCTGGTCTCGCCAGGTGCGGTGGCTCACGCCTGTAATCCCAGCACTTTTGGGAGGCCAAGGCGGGCAGATCATGAGGTCAGGAGTTCAAGACCAGCCTGACCAACATGTTAAAACCCTGTCTCTACTAAAAATATAAAAATTAGTTGGGCATGGTGGCACACGCCTGTAATCCCAGCTACTCAGGAGGCTGAGGCAGGAGAATTGCTTGAGCCCGGGAGGTGGAGGTTGCAGTGAGCCAAGAATGCACCACTGCACTCCAGCCTGGGCCACAGAGCGAGACTTTGTCTCCAAAAAAGACAAAAACAAAAAAATCCTGGTCTCAGGAATCTCCACCAGGACCTACAGCAATGTACTGAAGAACTTCAAAACCTCAATCAGCCATTTGCCATCTTGGGAGAGCCTTGTCCTGGATTCAAATGTTCCCTCCGAACGCCTAAAGGGCCTGGAGTGTGGCCCAAGCCCTGGGAAACGGTCAGAGTCTCAAGATTCCCACTATATCCTGTGCCTTGGAGCGGGCGAGGAGACCACTGCAGCCCAGCCCCCCGTAGTTCTTTGTTTCGGGAGTTCCGGGACCAGGACCAGGACGCTGGTACAGCCGGATTACCCCTTCATCGTGTAGCCGCTTCCAGACTTCTTTCTCCAACTTGAAGTCATGGTTTGTGTAAAAGATCAGTCGTTTCCATGACTTATCATAGTAGTGATCAGAAAAGCGCTCATGGCCCTCGGTGATGAAGCCATAGGCACTGACCTGCAGCAAGGTTGGAGGAGAAGTGGGGCCTGTAGTTGCTGTTACCAGGCTTCTTCTCACGGCTAGTTCTTTGTGGAGGGTGGGGGTTCTTTTTACTGGTTCCACCCCTAGGGGTCTGGGTGCGGGTCCCTGGATGCCCACGCACCACGGCATGCACCCATACTCATGCCCACCCTCCCTCCCACCAGAGGGGTGCACCCAGCCCATCCATTGTCCTATGCTGCGCAGGCCCAGGAACAGCCCAGAGCTGTTTCTCTGGGTATTTCTGCAGCTGCGGTGGAGGCTTACCTGGTCACAGAGCTGCAGGGCCGTGAGCAGCAGGAGGGCCCCAGTGGTGGGGCGGTATATCCTCCAGTGGGCACCGTCCAGGGTCTTAGACCTCAGAAACCTGTGAAATGCCCCAAACCCCCAGCTGTCAGGAGACTGCAAGGATAACAGGGACCTGGGCTATGTGTCACGTGCCTTCTGCTCTGACCTGTTCTTCGTGTATCGGAGGAAGTCTGGGTGCAGCAACAGATATCTGTCCATTTGCAAGGCTTCCCGAAAAGCTTGCTGGGGTCTGTGCCTGCGGTGGGGAAGGGGTCATTCAGACTCAGTTCCCTTACCTGGCCTGGTGTGGGCCAAGTCAGGCTCACGAGCATGACTGGTATCCCATCTCCAGATGATAGCTCAGGCTGTCCCCACCTGTCCAACCCTTTACAGCCACTCACAGCATGGCTCAGCCTGGGATAAAAGGATGGCAGGAGGGCAGTGGGTACCTGAACCAGAAAAGGTTATTTGACTTCAGCGTCTGATTCATAAGGAGCGCTTCCAGCCACTCATAGTCCCGGGTGCCTTCCAGGAAGTGCAAGTAGTAGACGTCCTGAACACCAAGGACAGGGAGTGGTCCAAAAGTACTACCTTCAGGACCCCGGGTTGGGGCGGCCCAGCTCTGACCTCACCTGCCCGCTTGCTCTCCTCTGGCTGGTCTGACTGTCCTCCCCACTCCTGCCCTGATAAGAAGGGGAGCCTATACCAGCTGCAGACTCCAGCCAGACGCAAGCCTCCTCTCCCTCCTCACCTGTGTGCTCCCCCCATCCAGAGTCTGGGCGTGGCCAGGCCCCTCCCCTCTTTGCTCACCTTCCCGAGAGGCACATTTTTGAAGCCCCGATTGCCCAGTACAAGAATCGATGTGGTCAAGGAGAAGGCAGTGAAGCCGTAGAAGGATGTCCGAGTACCCACATCCTGTTCGTAGCCTTTAATGAGAGCTCCGCTCAGTCTGTACAGAAAGACAAAATCAGATCGGATAGGTGAGCAGAGGAAGGAGATTTGTGCAGGTGGGTGGGGAAAGGAAGGAGAAATGGGGGAGGCAGTAGTTATGTGCTGCAATTCTCTGGAGAGCCGAGGAATTCCACCTTCCAGATGCAGGCGTAGAATACCCTATGGGTGTCTCGGAAGAGTCCATGTCTGCAGGAGGTAGGTAGGAGAGGGGTAGGAGAGGGGCAGGAGAAGGCAGGAGAGGGCAGGAAAGGGCAGGAGAGGGCAGGAGAGGGGTAGGAGGCAGGGCAGGAGAGGGGTAGGAGAGGGGCAGGAGAGGGGCAGGAGAGGTCAGGACAGGGCAGGAGAGGGCAGGAGAGGGCAGGGGAGGGGTAGGAGAGGGCAGGAGAGGGGTAGGAGAGGGGTAGGAGAGGGGTAGGAGAGGGGCAGGAGAGGGCAGGAGAGGGGTAGGAGAGGGCAGGAGGGAGAGGGCAGGAGAGGGGCAGGAGAGGGGCAGGAGAGGGGCAGGAGAGGGGCTGGAGAGCTTGGGTGGGACAGCTTACCGGAACACGTAGTCATGACTGTCTATCTCCTGGCCCATGTGGGAGTTGTTTAGGATTCCCCCATTGCCCACCACGGCACAGGTGATGCACCGGACGTTCCCAGGAGGGAGGCTGGCCAGGAGCAGCTGCTGCTGGGGCACTGGAGGGAAGCGTGTCACCACCTTCTGCACCACTGGAACAAGGCGGGGCTCCATTCAGAGCCCTGGGAGGGGATGGGAGTCCGACCCATCATTCCTCCCAGGTCTGGCAAACCCCAGGGAAGAGGCAGACCAGAAGCCAGCTGCCCTTTGCCCTCTGCCCTCTGCCCCCTGCTCTCTGCCCTGGCCTACTACGCACCCACACTTCCCCTGGGGTAAGGACTCACAGAAGTAGTTGAGCTCCATGAAGCCAAAGGGTGGTGCAAAGTGTTCCAGGCGGTCCCACTCGCTCTGGTTGAAGTGTCTCGAGTCCAGGAAGAGAGTGAGGTTGGGCAGAAAGAGTTTCTGGAGCCATGGCGACTTGGAGGCTTTGATCTTCACGGAGTCAGGGCAGGTCTATATGCAGGAGGACGAGGTCAGGAAGGGCGAGGCCCAGAAAGGCCATCGGCGGGGGCTGCACCACGGGAGCAAGGGCTGGGCCTCGCGGTGCGGAAGCCGCGGCTCTGAGACCTCTTCCATCCTATTCTCAGGGTCTGCTCACCCTCCCCGCCCCATTGTCTGGGCTCCCTGAGGTCCTGAGGATTCTGGGAAATGGATGTTCTCGGCTGTCAAGGCAAATGCCCCTTTGTAAGTGTGAGAGGAACCACATACTGGGAATGTGGCATGTGTCCAGTGTGCTGTCACTGCTGTGGTTGCAGTCATATGTGTATAAACGTGCATTTCCCTCCCTCCCTCCCTCCCTCCCTTCCTTCATTCCTCCCTCCCTCCCCTCCCTCCCTCCCTCCCTTCCTTCCTTCCTTCCTTCCTTCCGTCTTTCCTTTCTTCCTTCTGCCTGGGCTGGAGTGCAGTGGTGCCATCATAGCTCATTTTAACTTCAAGTGATCCTCCCACCTCAGCCTCCTGGGTAGCTGGGACTACAGGCGTGTGCCGCTATACCCAGCAACATACGCATTGTGGATACAGCCCCTCTGTGCAAGGGCAGATGAGAAGGACCATGTGGGTGGGCGTGGCTAAGCCAGGCTGTTTCCTTAGGGTTGGAAGAGAGTGGAGGCTGTGGAATTGACTTTGCAGGGAAGACAAGGCACTCCTGGAGTGAGAGCTGGGAGTGAGGTTGGGGTGTTCTTGTCTGTGAGTTCCTCCCTTGCAGCCCCCGCCAGAGGATGGGGATTCAGGGGCCAAGCTGGGAGTAGATCACACTCTCTCGCCCCAGATGGATGGCGTCCAGGCCTCAGGGTCTCCAGGGCAGCCCCCTTCTCACCCACCCCTCTTATGCTGTTCACACCAGGGGTCCGGGGCCTGCCTGTTCCTCATCCCCCATCGTGGCCATCATTGGAAGGATGGGTGGGGCACAGTCGTGTGGGGCTGAGCTGTGCCTCAAGATGAGCTTGGGGCAGGACAAGACAAAGTCTGGAAGCAGAGCCCTGGAGGTGAGGAGAGGGTGCGCTGGGCTGTGTCTCCGGAGGTGCGTCAGAGCTGGGAGCCAGAGGGAAGGGGTGGTGGCAAAACTCACCGTCTGGAGGCCCCCTATTTCGAAGCTGTATTTTTCCTCAAAATCCCACCGAGGCTCAGACTTGAAGTTGGCGGCTTTCAGTCTTAGGATTCTCTGTGTCGTGGGGCTCTGGGAAAGGGGCAGGGGGTGAGGTGGCCTGAGCTTTCTTCTCCTTGGGTGGGGATGACTGCTGTGGTCACTCCTTTCTGTTTTGTCCTCGTTGGCACTGCCCCTGTGGGGGCCAGCATTCTGTGCCAGCTTTCGGGAATGAGTGCGTTTGTGGTGGTCGCTGCTTTGCCCTGGTGCTTCAGCGACACTGTCTTGGTGGCCGTAGCTTCCCGGCCTGCCCCCCCATCTCCTCGGGTCATCTTTGTTCCCTGGCTCTTCCATGATTGTGCCCCTCTCCCTGTGTCTTGCCCTGTGGGTGACTGTGTGTTCACCACGGTTTTCTCTTTTCTGGGCTCTTCCATGCTGCCCTCTGTGCCGCGCCGGGTGCCTTGCCCTGCTCTTCCGGCGGTGCCTGGTCGGCCTCCGTTCTTCCCTCTCTGGCTGCGTGGGTCCTGGGCTGGGTGTGTGTGCTGAGGGCACCGTGCTCTGGCTCTGGCCCTGCAGAGACGGTCGTCCTCCTTGCTCTCGTGGTTGCCTGGGACTTAAGCTTTTGCAGGGACTGTGGAGACCTCACTTTAATGTTCTCTGTGCCTCGATGCCTAGGGACAGAGATAACTCTGATGAAGGCTGAAGATTGTGGAAACAGGTCAGAAGCATAAGTAGTTTTTTGTTTTGTTTTGAGACAGAGTCTTTCTCTGTCACCCAGACTGGAGTGCAGTGGCATAATCTCAGCTCACTGCAACCTCCTCCTCCTGGCTTCAAGTGATTCTCCTGCCTCAGTCTCTTGAGTAGCTAGAATTACAGGCACCTGCCACCACACCTGGCTAATTTTTGTATTTTCAGTAGAGATGGGGTTTCACCATGTTGGCCAGGCTGGTCTTGAACTCCTGGCCTCAAGTGATCCACCTACCTTGGCTTCCCAAAGTGTTGAGATTATAGGCGTGAGCCACCATGCCTGGCCCAGTAATATTTATTATTGCCCGCCCAGGCAGGCTTCCAACTAGTCCCCGTAGGAGAGGGAGGGAAGGGGTGTCACCACCACTACCAAAAATCACATCACGTCTTTTATCAGTCGGTCTGCAAACTTACCTCTGACTAGTAAGCAACCTTGGCAACAGTCAGGAGCCTGAGGAGCTGGGAAAGAATGCTAAAGAGACTGGAGCTGAAATGTTTCCCCAGCACTGCACCTCCTGTCCCTGTGCTTGCTCCTGGGCCCCCAGGGTACAGCCATTTGAGGTTGTGGCTTCCAAGAATGAGCTTGTGTGACCCTGATCCTGTCACCTGATATCTGCGTGGCTCAGTTGCCCTTTTTATTGCTATTGTTGGAAGCATAGGTAACCAAAGTTACCTCATTCACAAGGTAGTGGGACAAGCACATTGAGGTCAGGACAAGAGCTGCCAGCCTGGGTTCAAACAGGATCATGAGTCAAACTCTGCTTAAAAATTTACTCTTGGCCAGGCACGATGGCTCACATCTGTAATCCCAGCACTTTGGGAGGCCGAGGCGGGTGGAGTTCAAGACCAGCCTGGGCAACATGGCAAAAGCCCCATCTGTACAAAAGTCCCAGCTACTCAGGAAGCTGAGGCGGAAGATCGTTTAAGCCCAGGAGTGGGAGGGCGCAGTGAACTGAGACGGAGCCACTGTCCTCCAGCCTGGGCCGGAGATCGAGACCGTGTCTCAAACACAGCAGCAGCAAAGACCCACCTAACTCTCACTAGTTGGCATCGTTAGGAAAAAAATACATGACCCAACAAATATTTGTTGAGAGGCCACTCTCTTTGCCACATCTCATGTGAGAGGCCAGAGGTCACAAGCAAAAGCCACGTTTTCCAGCCATAAGCAAGAACAACTCTAGCGAGAGGCAGTCAGAGAAAGAAGGAGTCCCGCTGCCTGGAGAATGTGTGAGCTCGTTGGGAGCTGGAAGGAAGGGCTCTGACAGCCGACGTTGGAAGTGAGGAAGGTTTCCTAGAGGAGCTTCCCCTCCAAGAGGATTAGGAGTTGCAGGGGGTTGGGGAGGTGGAGGTTTCAGTCCTGGAAACATGAAATGCATGGTGCCTTGAGACTGTTGATCAATTACAAAACCCTGAGTGTGGGACAGGAGGTGTTCCCAAACGGGTGGGCAAGGCTGGGTTATGATCTGCATCACATGTCAGATTGTGGGGTTTAGAGTTTATCATTTGCCCACCTGTTCAGGAGGAGCTATTGAAGAATTTCAGTAGGAGTGGTGGTGGCGGGTGGCAGCAGAAGGGGGTGGCCATGGGCGGGGGCACAATCTCATTTCCATCCTATAATGCTTTTTCTAGCAGTAGTATTAATAAAAGATACATTCATTCATGCCTGTAATGAATGAGCCCAGCAGTTCAAGACCAGCCTGGGCAACATGGCAAAACCCTGTCTCTACAAAAATTTGTTGGGTAAGATATTCTCCCGTATGTCCTGTGTACATATCTCAGATCCGATTTTGCTTTTGTTTGAATCGATTTGCTGGATGGGCCCAGTGGCTCATGCCTGTCATCCCAGCACTTTGGGAGCCCAAGGCAGGTGGATCACCTGAGGTCAGGAGTTCAAGATCAGCCTGGCCAACATGGTGAAACCCCTCTCTACTAAAAATACAAAACCCCCTCTCTACTAAAAATACAAAAATTAGCTGAATGTGGTGGCAGGCATCCAACAAATGTTTACTAAACGTCTATTCTGTGCAGTGTGCACCAGGAATACAAACTTGAACAAGGCACAGGCCTTGGACCTATGTAATACGCAATTATTGTTATTCGAGACAGGAAACGAAGGTCTGTGATCCCTGGAGGAAGGCAGGGCTGGCCCAAGGCAATATGGGAAGCAGGGCAGATTACCTCTGCTAGCCATTCTTCCATTAGGCCTCCTGGCCTGAGTTGCAGCTGACCCTGGCTGGTATTTCCAGCCTTTCTCAGCCTCAAAGAAACACATTTGCTCGGGGTTTCCAGCGGGGGCACTCTCTATTCTGACCCTGAAACTGAACAAAAACTGTATTTCCCCAGGGTATTAGGAAAGGGCTGACAGCTGACAGTTCTTCCTCCTTACCTCCCAGGGATCCATCCTTCCTCCTTGAAATATACACTCTTTGTCTCGTTTTGAGACGGAGTCTCGCTCTGTCACCCAGGCTGGAGGCAGTGGCTCGATCTCAGCTCACTGCAGCTTCCGCCCCCTGCCGGGGTTCAAGCTATTCTCCTGCCTCAGCCTCCTGAGTAGCTGGGATTACAGATGCCTGCCACCACACCCAGCTAACTTTTGTATTTTTAGTAGAGATAGGGTTTCACCATATTGGCCAGGCTGGACTTGAATTCCTGACCTCGTGATCCACCTGCCTCGGCCTCCCAAACTGCTGGGATTACAGGCATGAGCCACTGCGCCCGGCCTCTTCCTCTCTTTCTTTCCCTCTCTGCAGACAGACCTCCTCTGCTCTCCTGCCCACAGGCTGGTGGAACATGGCCACCCCATAACACCTGTGCTGGAGACCGTGGACTCTCTTTGCTCCCAATTTTTCACTCTTGCAGGAGAAGACTGTGGCCCTCTTGGGTCCTATCTCCATCCTTTTCTAGGGGTCTGGGTCACATACTATGTGACATCCTGCGGCCCACTCTGTGCATGGGAGGAGGACAGTTTCAAGAGGAAGAGGGGGGTTACTGATTCGTGAACTGGGAAGACACCCCTAAAGTATCCATTTTGAAAGAATGCCACAATGCAGAATGAAAAACCTGAGTTAGTGAACATATTCTTGATCAATTCATTCCACATTTGCTTAGAAGGTCTGAGTGCTGTGCGGGTGGGTATGAGGCTCACGCTCCCCGTGGTCCGACTACTCAGTGTAAGCTCCAAGCTGGCATAGGCCATTCAGCAAAATCCAAGCTGTGCACTCGGTTTAACAAACAGCTCTTGTTACCTAGCAAAGCTTCTTGGTGAAATCACCCAGACCTCCACTTCCCAACCCCCAACCTCAAGAAGCTGGTGGAAACTTCCCTTCTAGGTGTGGTGGTAAACACCTGTAATCCCAGCTACTCAGGAGACTGAGGCAGGAAAATTGCTTGAGCCTGGGAGGTGGAGGTTGCAGTGAGCAGAGATCGTGCCACGACACTCCAGTCTGGGCAGTAAAGAGAGACCGTCTCAAAACAACAGCAACAAACCGAGTAAATGTGACACCTTATGGAAAGTTCCATGAGAATTTCAAAACACAATGCAATGTTTATTCTGCAATATTCATTGAGAAGCCGTGACATGTCAGGCATTCAGAGGTATCTGGTAGGGATTAAAGATAAAAAAAGCGATGGTCACTGGTTTTATGAAGCTCACAGTCTATAAGAGAAACACACATAAGTAGCTGCCTTAAAATGTCATCGGTATGGCGATGTGAGTCATATGTATGAGAGGCAGTCGTGACACCCTAGGAGGACAGTTTTGCTTGGGGGATACTTTGGTATGGAGGGGTTTACCTAACCTGGGTCTTTTTTTCCCTGAGTCTTCAGAAGTGAACTTTTATGAATTATTTTTCTTTTTACGAAAGCAATGTGGCCGGGCATAGTGGTTCACGCCTGTAATCCCAGCACTTTGGGAGGCTGAGGCGGGTGGATCATGAGGTCAGGAGTTCAAAACCAGCCTGGCCAATATGGTGAAACCTGTCTCTACTAAAAATACAAAAATTAGCTGGGTGTGGTGGCACGCGTGCCTGTAGTCCCAGCTACTCGGGAGGCTGAGGCATAAGAATCACTTGAACCTGGGAGATGGAGATTGCAGTGAGCCAAGATCACGCCACTGCACTCCAGCCTGCGCGATAGAGCCAGACTCCATCTCAAAAAAAAAAAAAAAAAAAAGCAATGTGTGCTTATTAAGAAAAAGCAGAAAATGCCTTCAAACATGAAAGGATAGCAACCTCCTATTATCCCAGTCCCTTCAAAGAATCTACTGTTAGCACCTCAGGGCATAAACAGCCAGATCCCTTTCTACGCCTGCCATGCTTTTGAATGTAATTATATACTATTTTGAAATATTATTTGTTTCCCTCTCCATCTCATGCCCCCAGCAGTTAAGATTTGGTTCCATGTTCAAGATGTAGTGAAACAGATCAATCTTGGAGAAGTTATGAGGGGGAAAGGACTTTTTTTTTTTTTTTTTTTTGAGGCAGAGTCTCGATCTGTCACCAGGCTGGAGTGTGGTGGCACGATCTCAGTTCACTGCAACTTCTACCTCCTGGGTTCAAGCAGTTCTCCTGCCGCAGCCTCTCGAGTAGCTGGGATTACAGGCATGTGCCACCACACCCAGCTAATTTTTGTATTTTTAGTAGAGACCGGGTTTCACTGGGTTGGCCAGGATGGTCTCGATCTCCTGACTTTGTGATCCGCTCGTCTCGGCCTCCCAAAGTGCTGGGATTACAGGCGTGAGCCGCCGCGCCGGCCTCGTAAAATGGTCTCTACGTTCTTCTGCTACACTCCTCGCACCATCCTATTTGTTGCCGAGTCCAGCTGATCTGACTTCTTCTCAGTCCTTTCTTCCTATTCACACTGTCCTTGCCACGGTCTCATTAATGCTATCCGACACCATTGCAACGGCCTCTACACTATCCCCTCTAAAACCACGTTCCCCATATCATCCATCCTGTAATCTACTGACAGAGTACTCTGCATAAATCATGAATTTAATCACGTTAACTCCCTTATTCTAAAGTTTTTGATAGCCATTGAATAAAGTTTAAACGTTTTGGCATTTTTTGTTTGTTTTTTTATTTTATTTATTTATTTATTTTTTTCTTTGGCATGTTTTTTAAGGTGACAAATTCATTCTTTCATCAACAAGCATTTATAAAGCACCTCCACTGGGTCCAGGGCCTGTGTGTTCAAAGCCCCAAGGAAACACAGCCAAATAAGACATGCTGGCTGGGTGCTGTGGCTCACGTCTCTAATCCCAGCGCTTTGGGAGGCTGAGGGGAGCAGATCACTTGAGGCCAGGAGTTCGAGACCAGCCTGGCCAACTTGGTGAAACCCTGTCTCCACTAAAAATACAAAAATTAGCCGGACGTGGTGGCGTGCATCTGTAGTCCCAGCTACTCTGGAGGCTGAGGCAGGAGAATTGCTTGAACACGGGAGGTAGAGATTGCAGTGAGCCAAGACTGAGCCACTGCACTCCAGCCTTGGTGACAAAGCAAAGACTCTATCCTGGAAAATAAATAGCCAGGCGCAGTGGCTCATGCCTGTAATCCCAGCACCTTGGGAGGCCGAGGTGGGCGGATCACAAGGTCAGGAGTTTGAGACCAGCTGGCCAACATAGTGAAACCCTGTTTTTACTAAAAATACAAAAATTAGCTGGGCATGGTGCCAGGTACCTGTAATCCCAGCTACTCGGGAGGCTGAGGCAGGAAAATCACTTGAACCCAGGAGGCAGAGGTTGCAGTGAGCGGAGGTCACGCCACTGCACTCCAGCCTGGACAACAGAGCAAGGCTTCGCCTCAAAGAAAAATTAAAAAAATAAATAAAAGAAAAGAAATTACATAATTCATGTAATTTCACAAATTCATATAATTACATGATAGACACACACATGCACTAGGTGCTCTACCTGGCTCTAAGCTCTTCTAGTCCCCAACCCAGCCAGGCCAGAGCTCAGACTCTGGCCTGATAGGGGTGGGAGGTGTGGGGGGATGAGATGAGGGGGAGATTGGGGGAGCTGGGAGAGAGGGGGGCAGCAAGAATCATAGTCAGGCACCGAGAAAACCCCCTCTTTTTCAAGCCCTAACTCCTCTAGTATTTTTACTTAAGTGAGCTCCTGTTGTAGACTGTGGGGCTGGGGGTCCCTGCCTGCCCTGATGTTCATTCGGCTTCTATCTGATATTGGGGGCCCCTGCTGACTCAGTGGTATCTGCACATTAGTAAATGTGGTTCTCTGGGGAGGGGTTCTCCTCCACACCGAGAATCCCCACAGGAGGGTCCTTTCTAGGTCACGTCTCCCAGTGCCCCCTGCGGCATTTAGTGTCCCCAAACACTGTTCTGAAGTGAGAGCCCCATTATTGCTCAGCAGGTAACTGGGCAGTTGAGGGGTCTGCTTCCTGCTCTCCCAGCAGGAAGTGCTGAACTACCTTCCACTGCCTCTGGGCTGTGAAGACCTGGGAGGGGGCAGGGTGGTTCTGTCTCTTCCCAGGTACATTACACCATGGACAGTTCCAACAACTTCTGCCTTCAGAAATCTCTAGACCAGAACCAGACGCCACTCTACTTAACATCTGCCCCTTAACTCCAGAGCATGTGGCATCTGCTGAGAAGGCCAGGCCTGGTCACTGTGGTGATTCTCGGGCAGTGCACTCCCACCCTAAAACATGGCTCCGGGAGGACTCTAGTCCCCTGAGCGTCCCTCCTCCCCTGTCTTCTTAGCTAAGCTAGGTTGAGTTGGGTTTTTGTCAGTTGCAATCTAGAGTTCCAACAAATACAAACCTATATGCACATCATACACAAAAGTAAATTGCTGATGGATTCTTACTAAGCTTAAAGAACAGAAGTACAGACATATTAGTAGAAAGTGTAGAAGAAAATGTATATAATGCTGGGGGTGGGGCTGACCTTCCTAAAAATCTCGCCAAGTCCAGTGACCATAAAGGAAAAGATAGACAAATTTTATTGACGTAACAATTACTTCTGTATACCATATCACAATGAAATAAAACCAAACAAATATCAGGCTGAAGAAGACATTCGAAGTATTGTAATACATGATAAAAAAGGTTAATATCCCTAATACACAAAAAGCTCCTATAAGTACGAAAAAGATAAATAACTTAATAAAAAAGAAGAAAGATATGAACAGGTTATTTATAGAAAAATACAAATGACTAATAAAGTTAAGATCCTCAAACTCATCAGTGATCTGAGAAATGCAAATTAAAAAGAGAAACACTTTCACCTATCTGATGATTAAACCTTAAAGACCTTAATGAAAGCCAGTGTGCTCATAGGAGGTGAAGAAAACCTCCAAAAAAGGGGGGAGGGGGGGGGGGGAAAAAAAAAAAAAGAAAAAAAAAAAAAAGAAAGTTAACTCCTACACCTGTTGGTGTAGCATTTTGAGAGAACAATTCAATGGTGTCCATTGACATTTCATGTAAACATATCCGTCGTCTTGGCAATTCCACTTCAAGAAATCCACCTAGACATCACTTACGCAAGTGGTCAAATGTATGTGCGAAACTTGATAGGGATTGGTTAAGTAAACAGTGACTATCTTGTGGAACGCTAAGCAACTGTTAAAAGAAGGGAGTTGACTGGTATGTCCTGATATGGAACGATGTCCATGATAGAGTGTGACTTACAAGGTCAACCTGTGGGACAATATGTAGCATGAGATACATATATATGTATATATATAGCTCTCTTGCACATATCTATGTATATCTATATGATCTATATGTATGCATATATCCAGATCTCTATATATGATATATAGCTATATATACATGTATCTCTTACTATATATTGAGATATATATTATATATCAATGTATACATATATCTCTCGTTACTTATTAACATATAGTATATATAATCAATATATAGTGTACATGTGTATACATATCTATATGTATATATCTATATACTATATATCAATATCTATATCTCCATCTATCTACCCATCTATCTGCCTATATATCTACCTGCCTATCTATCATCTATCTATCTATCTGCCTATCTATCTGTCCATCTATCTGCCTATCTTTCTATCTATCTGTCTATCCATCCATCCATCTATCTATCTATCTATCATCTGTCTATCTATCCATCCATCCATCCATCCGTCTATCTATCTGCCTATCTATCTATCTATCTATCTATCTGGCTTGTATAGCATAAAGGTAATGAGCACAGGCTATGGGTTTGAATCCTGGCCCTGCCACATACTAGCAGGGTGATCTTGGGAGACTCACTTCAGTTCTCTGTGTCTCAGCGTCCTCCCAATAATGAGAATTAGTGAGTTCATGTACATCAAGCATTTAGAATAGGGGCTGGCACATAGTAAACACTATAGCAGCATTAGCTACATAATAATAGAATTCCGTGTGCCCTCAAGTATCAAGAGTGTTCACTTTGAAGAGTGCATAGAGGTGGAGACCTGTATTTTCTTTTTAACTCTGTGAGAACCTGCATTACTTTCGACGTTTAAGAACAGTGAAATGAAATTACCGGCTGGGCACGGTGGCTCACTTTGGGAGACCAAGGTGGGTGGATCACTTGAGGTCAGGAGTTCAAGAACAGCCTGGCCAACTTGGTGAAACCCCGTCTCTACTAAAAATACAAAAACTTAGTCAGGCCTGGTGGTGTGCGTCTGTTGTCCCAGCTACTCAGGAGGCTGAGGCAGGAGGATTGTTTGAACCTGGGAGGTGGAGGTTGCAGTGAGCCGAGATTGAGCCACCGCACTCCAGCCTGGGCAACAGAGTGAGACTCCATCTCGAACAAAAAGAAAAGGGCTTCTCATTGCTGGACATGTGTGTATTTTCTAAGAAAAATGGTCTAGAAGGTCTTTTTGAAGGATTAACTTGGCGTCCACAATTGAAACTGCCTCCCTAAGATGGAGACCCTCCATTTTACCGACAAACTTAGGGTGGATCTGGGTCTGAAACAAGCAGAACACACAGGATGGCTCTTTCGCTTCAGGACATAGAGATCGGCCTGTAAGAACTAAGCCAAAACTGCTACCGTTACTCACATTCCCTGAGGGGAAAGCAGGCATGTCTTCTGTCTGCACTCTGCAGACCTAACCCATCAGTTCTCAAACTCCTGTACACGTCCCATGGTATCTGGACACGTATATCTCATGGCCTCTTGGCTCCTCACTGCCACCGCTTCTGTTCCCTGCAGGTCTTCCTGTTAGTCTTTCTTCCCAGTGGCTCCTGAGAACATTCCTGACCCTGACACTCCCATGTGGACACAGAGGTGGCTCAGGCCTCCCCAGTCCTCCCTGCACTATCATTTTCCAGTTTCCTCTAATGAATGAAACCAGAGGAGTGGAAAGGGTGAGAATCTTACCTGGAAGGCTTTGTGTTAGGTTCCTTAATAAAGGAGGGCAAGGCGAAGAGAAAGACGACCAGGACAGCCAGGAGCAAGGACCACTGGATGCCTTGCCTCAGGTGGCTGCATCTCCTCCGGCAGGACCTCATGGTGGTGGGTCAGGCTCTAGAGGCAGGTTCTGTATGTCCTGGGGCCTTGATGTGGGCAGCAGGGAGACTCACCGCTCGGGTTTGCTGGCGGGGAAGTGCACACCTTTTGTGCTAACAATGAGCCGCTGCGGTGAGCGCTGAGTTTATCAGTCTCTGCCAGGGGAGGGAGGAACCGCCTTCACTGCTTTATGAAGGCTTATAGGCTGGCATGGCTTGAAGGAAGGGAAACTCCTGGTATTCAAACACTTTCATTTTTCTTTCCTTTGTCTCTGAAGCCAATATCTGAATGTCAAGCTTTATGAGAAATATAACCACATTATATGCAATCTCAGTAAGGTTACTTAACCCATCTGCCTCCATATACCTGGAAAAAGCAGTTGTCTACCTTGTGGGATTATCGTGAAGACACCACGTTCAACACTTCAGCTCAACCTTCCTTCCTTCTCATCTGAAATCGAGACCATTATAACAATGACCAGCAGGTAGGAGGGCTCACTCTGAGCAGGGCACTGGGGAGTCTTCGCAGGCACTTGTGGAACCCTCACAGCCACTCTAGGGGCTGGGTACTGTCATCAGCCCCATGCTACAGTGGAGGAAACTACCTCCAAGAACAAGCTGCCAGCCCAAGATCACGCGGTCAGCCACTGGCTTGAGGGTCCAGATCCAACCGACCTAGAAATTGCTTTTTTTTTTTTTTTTTGAGAAACAGAGATGGGTCTCAGTATGTTGTTCAGGCTGGTCTCAAACTCCTGAACCTAAGTGATCCTCCCACCTCAGCCTCCCAAAGTGCTGGGATCACAGGCATCGGCCACCACGCCCGGCCACCACGCCTGGCCACCACACCTGGCCGCGATGTTTATTGTTGTTGTTGGCCCAGGTTTATTGAAAATAATACAGCATTGCAGAAAAGATTCAAACAGGTCCCCGAGGCGTTTTGAGATTCATCCCAACTGCAGGCTGAGTGACCGTGATTGCATTCTCATCCACTGCTTAGTAGCACCTTGGAGAAAGTATTCACTCTACCTTGATTAAAGCAATGCAAAACAAAACCCACGTAATTCTTGGGGAAAAAAAGTACGCTTCAGAGGAAAAATATCAAGACCATGTGTAGAAAACTTAAAAAATTCAGAGAAGCAGCCCTCCATAAAGTACTGTGAGTTAGTAATTTTATAAAAATATTGTGTGTCCAGGGTGTTGAACTGTGGGAAGCGTTTTGGGACCTGTGCTCGCTGTTCTCACCTGGCAGTGTGCATTTCTCCCAATGCACTGCTTTCGGTTCTGTACTGAAATCGTGAAAGCCCTTGGCCTTCACCCATGGCATGCACTGGTAAATAATTAAACCACCTTCCTCAAGGAAGACAAAAAGGCAGGAACATACGTCTGCAACAGCTGAGAGTAATACAGACGAATGATGGTTTCCTTTATCCCCTACCATACACTGTTAAGTCAGCACTATTCCAAGGCGTGGGCTGGTGTAGCAAGGAGAAACATCTGTTAGTACTGACCCAGCCTCTCTCTCGCTCTCTCTCTCTCTCTCCGTGCCTAACCTATAGATGCTCATGCATGAACTCTGTAAACATTTTCTGAATTGATCTGTATCAAGTCTTTTTGTTTTTTGTTTTTTTTTTTAAAGATGGGGTTTCACCATGATGGCCAGGCTGGTCTTGAACTACTGACCTCAGGCGATCCACCCACCTCGGCCTCCCAAAGTGCTAGGATTACAGGCATGAGCCACCGCGCCCGGCCTGTGTATCAAGTCTTAACTCTTTGTCCTAATTGGCCTCTTAATCCTGAGTTCCCTGACGCACTTGACATGTACAATTTTATTCCTATATCCTGGTGCCTGCTTGCAACACTATGTAAATAAGTACACAGTGAAAGACATTTTCTTACCCACGGCACTGGTGTGACTAAACAGAGTATCTCTTTCATCGTGGCCTAAGTTCTGAGGAAGGCACAGGCTGTCAGTGCTGGCTACCTTCCACAGGGCATGGAGATCCAGTTGAGCTCCTGGGTGCAAGCTGAGCTGCTGTGGACAATCGGTGCCTCTCACCACATTAGGGGCGGGTTGAACTTGAAGATCTCTTGAGGCCAGCTGGTGTGGCAGGATAATCTAGAGCCCCAGTTTCCTGGTTCTCAGCTTCCAGCCCAGGGCTGCCGTAGCTTGTGTCTGGGCAAAATGCGGGATCCAGAGAAGTGTATGTTTTAGGGGAAATTGACTTTCCAATTGTGTTGTTTTTGTTTTTCAAAACAAGGTCTCTTTCTGCCACCCAGGCTGTAGTGCAGTGGTGCAATCACAGCTCACTGAAGCCTTGAACTCTGAGCTCACAAGTTCCTCCTGCAGCAGCCTCCCTTCAAAGTAGCTGGGATTCCTGAGAAGCATCTTCTGCTTAGAAGATAGGAGTTGACTCCAGATGCCCTGACTCTCTATTCTTACTGAGATTCAGGAGATTTTCTTGAATACATTTTCTTCATTTGCTATATGTCCTTAGGACAATGTAAAATTTTTTTTATTATTTAAATAATTTTCACCAATTAGGTCAGTGCAGTGGCTCACACCTGTAATCCCAGCACTTTGGGAGGCTGAGGTGGGAGGATCACTTGAGCCCAGGAGTTTGAGACCAGCCTGGGCAACATGGTGAAACCCTGTCTCTACAAGAAATAAAAAAATTAGCCGGACATGGTGGCGCACACCTGTAGTCCCAGCTACTTGGGGGGCTGAGGCAGAAGGATCACTTGAGCCTGGGAGATCAAGTCTGCAGTGAGCTGAGATGGCACCACTGCAGCCCAGCCTGGGCGACGGAGCCAGACCATGTCTCAAACAAACCAACAAACACTTTTCACCAGTTCAATGGCTATTTTGTAGGGAAAGGTCTGCTGAATTCTTCACATGGCCATCCCAGATAGTCTACCCATAACTTTTGTGGTGGACTGATATGAGTATAAAAGAAGGTCACGGCCGGGCGCGGTGGCTCACGCCTGTAATCCCAGCACTTTGGGAGGCCGAAGTGTACGGATCATGAGGTCAGGAGTTCGAGACCAGCCTGGCAGATGTGGTGAAACCCCGTCTCTACTAAAAATACAAAAAAATTAGCTGGGCATGGTGGCATGCGCCTGTAGTCCCAGCTACTTAGGAGGCTGAGGCAGAAGAATCTCTTGAACCCGGAGGCGGAGGTTGCAGTGAGCGGAGATCACACTGCACTCCAGCTTGGGCAATAGAGCGAGACTCTGTCTCTAAATAAATAAATAAATGGTCACATAGCACATTGTTCCATAAAGGGCCATATATACAAAGCAACCTCCAAATGCTGAAGGAGCCAGCAAACCGGAGAAGAAGGCAGACAAATCCAGTGTGTCAGCATAGGATGATTTACTGGGTAAATTCACACACAGAAGCATGGTCACTGGGTGGCCGCAGACATGTAGATCTCTGCACTGCCTCAGATCTAGGGCTTATCTCTTTGGAAAAAGTATATGTGCTCTGGAGGGAATGTGTAGGTGGCTATGAGTATCACTACACCTGTGATTTCTGCAACAGCATCTCGGATTGTCTTGGAGGAAAAGTGAAACTTAAAATGAATAGATGTTCCTACCTAGAGAGTAATACATCGACTAGACATTTTGAAGGCAGTCTCGGACTCAAGGTCAGGCAGGCAGATTAGCATTTAAATAACGTCGCTCTGGTGCCCAAACATATGTCTTAGCATATAAAAGTTATATATCAAATTTTAAGTCGAAATTACTTAAATAATACTGAAATTTTAAATTTGATTTTGAAAATATAACTAAATATTTTTAAAGCACGCCTTAGAGATATTGTGGGTTTGATTCTAAACCACTGCAATAACATGACTATTGCAGCAAAGAGAAATTTTGTTATACAAGCTATGTTTACACTATAATGTTTCCTTCCTTCCTTCCTTCCTTCCCTCCCTCCCTCCCTCCCTCCTTCCTTCCTTCCCTCCCTCCCTCCCTCCTTCCTTCCTTCCTTTTTTTTCTTTTTTTTTTTTTTGAGATGGAGTCTCACACCTGTTGCCCAGGCCAGAATGCAGTGGTGCAATCTTGGCTCACTACAACCTCCGCCTCCTGGGTTCAAGCGATTCTCTTGCCTCAGCATCCCGAGTACCTGGGATTAAACGCGTGCACCACCACGCCCAGCTAATTGTTGTATTTTTAGTAAAGACAGGGTTTCGCCATGTTGGCCAGGCTGGTCTTGAACTCCTGACTCAGGTGATCCACCCGCCTTGGCCTCCCAAAGTGCTGAGATTACAGGTGTGAGCCACTGTTTCTGGCCGCTATAATGTTTTCTTTTGTGCGCAATAACATTATGTCTACAATACCAATGTACATGTAAATTTAAAAAGACTTTATGGCCGGGCGTGATGGCTCACGCCTGTAATTCCTGCACTTCGGGAGGCCAAGGCAGGTGGATCACTTGAGGTCAGGAGTTCGAGACCAGCCTGGCCAACATGGTGAAACCCCATCTCTACTAAAAAAGAGAAAAATTAGCCATATATGGTGGTGCTTGCTGTAATCCAAGCTACTTGGGAGGCTGAGGCAGGAGCATCATTTGAACCCAGGAGGCAGAGGTTGCAGTGAGCCAAGATCATGCCACTGCACTCCAGCCTGGGCTACAGAGTGAGACTCCATCTCAAAATAATAATAATACAAACAAACAAAATAAAAAAACACTTTATTGCTAAAAACTGCTAACAATTATCTGAGCCTTCAGTGAGCCATGATCTTTTTGCTGGTGGAGGGCGTTGCCTCAAATGTTGATGGTTGCTAACTGATCGAGGTGGTGCTTGAAGTTTGGGGTAACTATGACATGTTATTAAAATAAGATGGCCAGGTGTGGTGGCTCACGCCTATAATCCCAGCATTTTGGGAGGCTGAGGCAGGTGGATCACCTGAGGACAGGAGTTCGAGGTAAGCCTGGCCAACATAGCAAAACCCCAGCTCTACTAAAAATACAAAAATTAGCTGGGGGTGGTGCTGGGCACCTGTAGTCCCAGCTACTTGGGAGGCTGAGGCAGGAGAATCACTTCAACCCGGGAGGTGTTTCTTTCTCCTTTGAGGTTATAAGGAACATTGTCACACCACAAGTCAAGTCAGAAGTAGGCCAGAGACGCTCCCAAGATCCCAAGATTTGGTCATCCAAGATCATTAAAAATGGCTGACCCTAGGCAGGGCAGGGTGACTCACACCTGTAATCCAGCTACTCGGGAGGCTGAGGCAGGAGGATTGCTTGAACCTGGGAGTCAGAGATTGCAGTGAGCCGAGACCACACCACGGCACTCCAGCCTGGGTGACAGAGAGAAACTCCATCTAAAAAAACAAAACAAAACAAAAAAAAGGGCTGACCCTATCAATATGTACAAAAATATAAAATATAAATAAAAAATACAAATTTCCTTTTTTTTTTTAATTAATGGTCTGGTCTCTGAATATCAGTACAAATTTCCTTTTTAAAGTATTTTTTGATGGAGGTGAATTTATAATAATTATCATAGTAATATTCCTATAACAAGCTTTGTCTTTTTTAAAATTCTACTCTAAGTTCTGGGGTACATGTGCAGAACATGCAGGTTTGTTAATAGGTATACATGTGCCATGGTGATTTGCTGCACCTATCAACCTCTCTTCTAGGTTTTAAGCCCCACATGCATTAGGTATTTGTCCTAATGCTCTCCCTCCCCTTGGCCCCCACCCCACGACAGGCCCCAGTGTGTGATGTTCCCCTCCCTGTGTCCATGTGTTCTCATTGTTCACTTCCCACTAATGAGTGAGAACATGCGGTGTTCGGTTTTCTGTTCCTGTGTTAGTTTGCTGAGAATGATGATGTCCATCTTCATCTATGTCCCTGCAAAGGACACGAACTCATTCTTTTTTATGGCTGCATTTAAAGTTCTTTTAAGGGAAAAAGCAGGGCATTGGAAGTTTTGGTTCTTTTTTCCTCCCCTGTTGCAAATTCTTGTGGTTTGGGTTGGGTGGTGGAGAGTGCGTGTCATCTGCGGGCGGCCTCTCTACTGAAGGTGACACCATTTAGATTCTGAGACGGGAAGTGGAGGGTGAATAGATCCCAGCCATTTTTTTTTTAGTTCCTTTTTTGCCGTCTAGTGGTCCTCATCAATCTTCTGCTTCTTGGTATCAACATCATCATCCTCATCATCTTCAGCTGCCCACTTGCCAGTAGCAGGCTCAGCTTTCTCGTCTTCATCTCCATCCTCTTCCTCATCATCACCTTTTTCCTCTTCTTCATCTACCTCATTGTCAGCCTCCTGCTCCCAATTTTCCTCATTAGCGTTCCCGTTAGCAAGGGCGTCTCTTCCGTTTCCGCCTCCTCCACCACTCCCTTCTTCCCCTCCACCACTCCCTTCTTCCCCTCCACAACTCCCTTCTTCCCCTCCACCACTCCCTCTTCCCCCTCCACCACTCCCTTCTTCCCCCTCCACCACTCCCTTCTTCTCCTTTAAGTCCTTGATGGTGACATCAGAGCTGGTGTCTACGGCTGCGTCTGACATGAGAGCACTCGGGATTAAGAACATAAGCGAGAGTTCGGGAACTCTGGCGATGAAGCTGCGGGATTCCACAACGGAGGAGGAGGAGGCATGGAGACCGACAAGGAACGATGCAAAGATGGCTTTTCAGAGCAGCAGTGGGGGCTGTTTTCATTTCAACAATGTTCATAAGATCTTCACCAGAAAGAGATTCCATGTCAAGAAACCTTCTTTGTGCGTTTATAAGAAGCAACTTCTCATCCGCAAAATTTTGATCATGAGACTGCAGCAATTCAGTCGCATCTTCAGGCTCTACTTTTTTCTTTTTTTTTTTGAGATGGAGTTTTGCTCTTGGAGTGCATGGGCGTGATCTTGGCTCACCACAACCTCCACCTCCTGGGTTCAAGCAATTCTCCTCCTGCCTCAACGTCTTGTGAAGCTAGGATTACAGGCATGCGCCACCACACCCAGCTAATTGTTGTATTTTTAGTAGAGATGGGGTTTCTCCATGTTGGTCAGGCTGATCTCGAGCTCCTGACCTCAGGTGATCAGCCCACCTCGGCCTCCCAAAGTGCTGGGATTATAGGCATGACCCACTGCACCCATCCCAGGCTCCACTTCTAATTCTGCTTCTCTTGCTGTTTACATCACATCTGTGGTGATTTCCTCTACTGAAGTCTTAAATCCCTCAAAGTCGTCCACAAAGGTTGAAACCAACTTCTTGCAAACTCCTGTTAATGTCAGTATTTTGACCTCCAGCCAAGAATCATGAATGTTCTTCAGGACTCTAAAATGATGAATCCTTTCCACAAGTTTTTTGACTTGCCTAGATCCATCAGAGAAATCACTACCTATGGCAGCCATAGCCTTACAAAATATATTGCTTGAATAGTGAGACTTGAAATGTAATATTGCTTCTTGATCCATGAGCTGCAGAATAAATATTGTGTTAACAGTCAGGAAGACATTAATCTCCTTGTACATCTTCTTCAGAGCTCTTGGGTCACCAGATGCACTGTCAGTGAGCAGTAATATTTTGAAAAGAGTCTTTTCTTCTTAGCAGTAGGTCTCAACAGTGGGCTTAAAATATTCATCAAATCATTCTCCAAATGAGCTTTGCTATCATCCAGGCTTTGTCATTCCACTTCTAGAGCAAAGGCAGAGTAGTTTTAGCATGATTTTTATGCGCCATAGTATTTTTGGAAGGGTAAATGAGCACCGACTTCAACTTAAAGTCACCAGCTGCATCAGCCCCTAACAAGAGAGTCAGCCTGTCCTTTGAAGCTTTGAAGCCAGACGTTAACTCCTGTCTAGCTGTAGAAGTCCTAGATGGGGCTGGGCATGGTGGCTCATGCCTGTGGATCCCGGCACTTTGGGAGGCCAAGGCAGGCAGATCATGAAGGAGTTCAAGACCAGCTTGACCAATATGGTGAAACTCCGTCTCTACTAAAAATACAAAAATTAGCTGGGCATGATGGTGGGCACCCGTAATCCCAGCTACTTGGGAGACTGAGGCAGGAGAATTGCTTGAATCTGGGAGGCGGAGGTTGTGGTGAGCTGAGATCGTGCCATTGCACTCCAGCCTGGGCAACAGAGCAAGGCACCATCTCAAAAAAAAAAAAAAAAAAAGAAGTCCTGGGTGGCATCTCCCAATGTAAGGCTGTTTTTCAATGGCCTTGGCTAGACCTGGATACCATGCTACAGCTTCTACAGCCACGCTTGCGTTTTACCTTACACTTCTATGTTACAGAGATGGCTTCTTTCCTTAGTCTTTAGGAACCAACCTCTGCTAGTTTCTAACTTCTTACTGCAGCTTCCTCACCTCTCTTAGCCTTCATGGCATTGAAGAGAGTTACAACCTTGCTGCAGATTAGGCTGCAGCTTCAGGGAATACTGTATCCGGTTTGATCTTCTATCCAGACCACTAAAACTTTCTTTGTAACAACAATAAGGCTGTTTCACTTTCTGGTTTTTTTTTTTTTTTTTTAGACCAAGTCTCGCTGAAACCTCACTTCCCAGGTTCAAGCAATACTTGTGCCTCGGCCTCCAGGGTAGCTGGGATTATAGGCACACACCACCATGCCTGGCTAATTTTCTTGTATTTTTAGTAGAAACGGGATTTTGCCATGTTGTCCAGGCTGGTCTCAAACTCCTGACCTCTAGTAACCTGCCTGCCCACCTTGGCCTCCCAGACTACAGGTGTGAGCCACTGCACCCAGCCAAGTTGCCATGCCCAGACATGTTTCACTGTCTTATCATTTATGTGTTCCATGGAGTGGCACTTTTAATTTCCTTCAAAAACTTTTCCTTTGCATTCACAGCTTGGCTAACTGGTGCAAGAGGCCTAGTTATAGGCCTGTTTCAGGTTTCTACATGCCTTTTTCACTTAGCTTAAGCATTTCTAGCTTTTGATTGAAACCAAGAGATGCATGACTCTTCCTTTCACTTGAGCAGTCTGACTGCAATATTTATTAAGTTTGCCATCCTATACGGGCATGGTTCCTGGTGCCCCTGCAGATTACAATAGGAACATCAAAGATTACTCATCACAGATTACCATCACAAATATAATAATAATGAAAAAATTTGGTGGCCGGGCACAGTGGCTTGTGCCTGTAATCCTAACACTTAGGTCAGGAGACCAAGGCAGGCGGATCACTTGAGGTTAGGAGTTTGAGACTAGCCTGGCCAACATGGTGAAACCCAGTCTCTACTAAAAATACAAAAATTCATTGGGCATGGTGGCACACACCTGTAGTCCCATTTACTTGGAAGGCTGAGGCCGAACAATCCTTTGAACCCGGGATGTGGAGGTTGCAGTGAGCCAAGATCACGCCACTGCACTCCAGCCTGGGTGACAGAGCAAGACTCTGTCTCAAAAAGAAAGAAGTTTGAAATATTGCAAGAATTACCAAAATGTGACACAGACGTGAAGTGAGCACTTGCTGTTGGAAGCATGAGGCCGATAGACTTACTTGATGGAGGGTTGCTATAAACCCTCCGTTGGTAAAAATGCAGTATCTGCAAAGTACAATAAAACAAGGTATGCCTGTAAAAGCATTTTTATAGAAAACAAAACTCTCCACAGTTTTGGTGTTCAATGTCCATCTAGTTGCCAACATAAAGAAATGACATTACATTTCATACATGTTATGCCTAGATCCAATTTATCTAAACCTAGGAGCAATATGAGGTTTTTACTATTGCAAAACATATTTTAATTTAATTTAACGTTTTAAATTTTGGTAGAGATAGTCTCAGTATGTTGCCCAGGCTGGTCTTGAGCCCCAAGCAGTCCTCATGCCTTGGCCTCCCAAAGTGCTGGGATTACAGGTGTGAGCTACCAGGCACAGCTGCAAAACATTCTTTACAACTGTTGCAAATATTGCACTGATTTGAGAGTATCTCCAGAATCAGGAATTGGACAATCAATACAGTGGGAAAATGTGGCTCACACCTGTAATCCCAGCACTTTGGGAGGCTGAGGAGGTGGGTCATCTGAGGTCAGGCGTTTGAGATGAGCCTGGCCAACATGGTGAAACCGCATCTCTACTAAAAATACAAAAATTAGCCAGGCGTGGTGGTGGGTGCCTGTAATCCCGGCTATTTGGCCGAGGCAGGAGAACTGCATGATCCCGGGAGGCAGAGGTTGCAGTGAGCTGAGATCGCACCATTGCACTCCAGCCTAGGTGACAGAATGAGACTCTGTCTCAAAAAAAAAAAAAAAAAAAAAAACTGGGGAAATATGTTTTGTTATGCAAAAATCAATTGTATTTCTGTTCTCTGAGAGTAGGAATCAACACGCAAATTAATTAGTCCTTTTTATTACCAAGCACCTGGGCTGCTCAAATTCTTCCCACATCTTGAGTCAGTGCTTGCCTCTGAAGAACCCACAAATCTAGAAAGCGTCCAGACACTGGCATCTTTGATGCTGAAGACACAGGGCAAGTGATGTGGAGAAGCCCTTCTCTGGGGCCTGAACAGTGTCAGTCACAAGTGCCCACGTCGAAGGCTGTGAATCACATTGCACTGGCATCGCTCACCAGATCCAAGCAACCCATAGGTGCCTGTTGTTCTTTAGTGATTTCGTATTTGTACATTTGTGATTTGGGCTTTCTAAAGCGCGAAGTCCAGGAATGGCACTCTCCTTGTCCGAGTATAAAGGTGAGATAGTTTTACGATTCTCTTTGGCCAGTGTTTTCTTTTTCTTGTTTTTAACAGTTCTAACAATGCCCCTGGTTCCTAAAACTACAATATTTGTCCTTGTAACAGGCTCAACAGACATATCTATTTCTTAGAGCATTTGCACAGTAACACAAAGGCAAAGATAATGCCATTTTGGTAAAAAGAAAAAACACTTTATGACTCTGTCATTTAATAAAAGAATAGCTGATTAAGGGCGCCCTAGGCAAGGATTCAGTACTAAGTGAGCTTGCTGGTATTTCCTCCGTACAGAACGTTCTATCTCCTGGACGGTGTGATCAGCAGGTGTAGCTGACTTGGAAGACTGAGTCTGGCTGGACGGCCGATTGAGGTCCCTTCGGGCTGTGGCAGCAGTTCTTTCAGGCAGCTGAAATGTCAGACAGGCCCTAGTAGACTTGTTTGACAACATTTCTTTGGTCTCTGGATACAACTGCCATACTTTTTGTTCTCCTAAGGCTCTAATAATGACCAAAGAACCCAAGTTCATTTTCTTTCTTTTGAGATGGAGTCTTGCTCTGGTGCCCAGGCTGGAGTGCAGTGGTGCCATCTTGGCTCACTGCAACCTCCACCTCCTGGGTTCAAACAATTCTCCTGTCTCAGCCTCCCGAGTAGCTGGGATTATAGGCATGGACCACCATGCCCGGCCAAGTTTTGTATTTTTAGTGGAGATGGGGTTTCGCCATGTTGGCCAGGCTGGTCTCGAACTCCTGACCTCAGGTGATCCGCTCGCCTTGGCCTCCCAAAGTGCTAGGATTACAGGCGTGAGCCACCGTGCCCGGCCCCTAGTTCATTTTCTAAGATTATAGCCAACCAGTTCCTGGCACATGGGAAGTCCTTCCACCTTCCCATGTACTCTCCTTTTGGAAGAATGAGTTTGATAGCAAGGGAAGTCTACACTACAGCCCAATATTGTGGTAACAAGTACAGTCTAAAAGAAATATGACACGAACTCAAAGGTTTTGCTTGTGAATTAATTCAGTTCACATTTCCTAAGAGTTTACTATATACTGATTCCTGGGCTAAGTACTGTAAACTGGTGTGCAAATGAGTGACAGAAAACACACGGGGCAAGTAGAGACACAGAAGAAGGGCACCTGGCCAGCTCCAGCACAGCAAGGTTCCCCTATCCAGTGTTCCCTACCTGGCCAGTGAGGCTCACAGAGTAACACGGGACGTCAGCACAGGAAAGGCGGAGGATGAGATTCTAGCAGGAAAACTACCCTGGCCACCAGCACCCAGAGGAAGGGGTGAAAATTAACGGCCACACTGCACTGTAGTCAGCCTGCAATATTAATAACCTGTGCTATGCCTGCTTCTGTAGCAGATACACTAAAATTGGAACGATACAGAGAAGATCAGCATGACCCCGTGCAAGGATGACGTGCAAATTCGCGAAGCGTTCCATATTAAAAAATAGTAACAATAATACTGCTGTGCTTGGAGGCAACTTTGTGGAGTTTTCTGGAGTGGCAGGAGACTTGACGGAGTCTTGCTCTGTTGTCCAGACTGGAGTGCAGTGGTGCCATCTCAGCTCACTGCAACCTCCGCCTCCTGGGTTCAAGTGATTCTCCTGCCTCAGCTTCCTGAGTACCTGGGATTACAGGCATGTGCCACCATGCCTGGCTAATTTTTTTGTATTTTTAGTAGAGACGGGGTTTCACCGTGTTAGCCAAGATGGTCTCGATCTCCTGACCTCGTGATCTGCCTGCCTCAGCCCATCAAAGTGCTGGGATTACAGGCATGAGCCATTGCACCCTGCCCTTATTTTTAATGATTATTTCTCCAACACCAGGCACTGTTGGGGCCGTGGACATAGTGGTTAACAAAATATAGCAGTCCTGCCTTCTTTCAGGTAAGCTCCTAGAATAGACAGTGGAGAATCAATTAAACAGATAATAATCCATGCTATGAAGAAAAATGTGGCAGGGCTCCATGGCTTATGCCTGTAATCCCAGCACTTTGTGGCAGGAGGATCACTTGAGGCCAGGAGTTCGAGACCAGCCTGGCCAACGTAGTAAGAACTTATCTGTACATAAAATTTTAAAAACTGGTAAGGGCTGAGCGCGGTGGCTCACACCGTAATCCCAACACTTTGGGAGGCCGAGTTAGGTGAAGCACGAGGGCAAGAGTTCTAGACCAGCCTGGCCAACATGGTGAAACCCCGTCTCTACTAAAAATACAAAAAATCAGCTGAGCGTAGTGGTGGGTACCTGTAATCCCAGCTACTCGGGAGGCTGAGGCAGGAGAATTGCTTGAACCTGGGAGGCGGAGGTTGCAGTGAGACGAGATCACCACTGCACTCCAGCCCAGGAAACAGACTGAGACTCCATCTCCAAAAAAAAAAAAAAAATTGGTTGGGTGTGGTAGCTCATGCCTGTGGTCCCAGTTGCTGGGGAGGCTGAGGCAGGAGGATTGCTTGAGCTGAGGAGTTCGAGGCTGCAGTGAGCTATGATTGAACTATCGCACTCCAGCCTGGCCAACAGAGTGGGACTCTGCCTCAATAAATAAATAAACAAATAAGAGAAATGAAGTACAGAGTAAGAGCTGTGATCAGGGAAGTCCTCTCTGAGGAAGTGACCGGGTAAAGGAGGAAGTAAGCCATGAGAAATTTATGAAGGCTGGGTAATTTATAAAGAAAAGAGGTTTAATTGGCTCATGGTTCTGCAGGCTGTACTGGAAACCTGGTGCCAGCATCTGCTTCTGATGAGCCCCTCAGGAGGCTTACAGTCATGGCAGAAGGCTAAGAGGAACAGGCGCATCACATGGAGAAAGTAGGAGTAAGAGAGACAGAAGGGGGAAGTCCCTGACTCTTTTAAACAACCAGATTTCTTTTTCTTTTTTTGAGATGTAGTCTCACTCTAACGCCCAGGCTGGAGTACAGTGGTGCGATCTCAGCACACTGCAACCTCCGCCTCCTGGGTTCAAGTGATTCTCCTGCCTCAGCCTCCCGAGCAGCTGTGACTATAGGCGCCTGCCACCATTCCTGGCTAATTTTTGTATTTTTAGTACAGACAGGGTTTCACCACGTTGCCCAGGCTGGCCTCAAACTCCTGACCTCAGGTAATCTGCCCACCTCAGCCTCCCAAAGTGCTGGGATTACAGGCATGAGCCATCACACCTGACCAAAAACATGTGTTTTGAGGCCCCTAGTTTGCCATTGTCCTGGATGTACTCTCCTTCTTACTGATTTTAAAAGGGATGTAAATGATTTGGTGTGTCTTGATAAGTCTCATTTTATTTTGCTTCAAAAGCTACAAACTATAGTTTTCATTGATTATTGTTCTGTTGAAAATGTCTTTGTCAATATCCCCCGGAGGTATATAGCTTGTGAAAATCGTATATAGCAAGATGAAAAGAATGGCCGCCTCCTTAATATTTACTTAGGGAGTATAGATAATGATCTCTTTGCAACTGATATTCTGCTTCAGAATACCATTTTTACCCAAATCAGACCAAAAAAGAGTTTGTTTTTTTCCTTCAGGTTTTCCGTCTAGGCCCTTGTACACACCTCTTTTTCTATGTGACAATTTGCCAGCAGAAGACTCCATTTCAACAAACAGGTCTATGGAAAGACGCAAACTAATTACACACAGCTTCTTTCTGCTTGTGGCGCAGATTTAGGAGTTTGAGAACGGCCTGGGAAACAGATTTAGAAATGGAATCAAGTACTGACAGCGCTGTGATTGCTGAAGGCAGTCTATCTAGCCGCTAGCACAGCCCATGCTGGCAGCGTTCAAAAACCTTGTCTGAGTCGAAGAAGAAGAAAGGCACCCCCAGGCCATCTCCCATAATCCTTGGAAGGTGCAGAAAAGCCTCAATGTCTCCATAGGAAGAAGCGCAAAGTTCAGAGGAAGGGCAGGGCTCACACGCTGTCCAGATGGCCTCTGAAGCAAACAGTGGGGCCCTCTCTCTGGGGATTGGAAACTGGATTTCCTGGTGGGGCAGGGAAGACTAGGCTGGCTTTTCTGAGCAGGGCTTCATCATAGGGGGAACACCATCTGTGCAGAGTCCGCTCTATCCTCAGAGACCAGCAGCAATAGATGGAACCAATTCCAACCGGATCTGGGGCCTCCTCACCTTGGACCTCTAGCCAGCTACATTAAGAGACCTCTGCTGCCTTCTTCCTTGTCCTTCCATTCCTCCTGTCCACTCCAGGGGCAGCTAGGAAGTGAGGCCTTGAAAAGAGAAGAGGCAGGAGGTATCACTGAACTAGAGCATGCCCACTCCCCCAATCTCCTCATTCTCCCAGCAAGCAGGGTGAGTGCCCCGGTTGTGCTGGGAAGAAGAGGTGAAGCACCGTGAACCTGATATGTGAGTAGGGCTGGCCTGAGTTTTACCACGCCAAAGTGATGAATCTGCCCTAGACAGGGCTAAGGGACTGAAGGGAGTTGGAAACAGTGATGAGAAAATAGAAAATGGGCTGGGCGCCATGGCTCACGCCTAGAATCCCATCACTTTGGGAGGCCAAGGAAGGCAGATCGCTGGAGCGGGAAACATGGCAAAACTCCATCTCTGGTTTTGTTTGTTTGTTTGTTTGAGACAGTGTCTCACTCCGATGCCGAGGCTGGAGTGCAGTAGTGTGATCTCCACTCACTGCAACCTCCACCTCCTGGGTTCCAGCGATTCTCCTGCCTCAACCTCCTGAGTAGCTGGGACTACAGGCACCCGCCACCACGGATGGCTAATTTTTATATTTTTAGTAGAGACGGGGTTTCACCATGTTAGGCAGACTGGCCTTAAACTCCTGACCTCAAGTGATGCACCCGCCTTGGCCTCTCAAAGTGCTGGCATTACAGGCATGGGCCGCAGCATCCAGCCAAAACCCCATCTCTACAAATACAAAAATTGGCTGGGCGTGGTGGTGTGTGCCTTACTATAGGTACTTGGGAGACTGAGGTGGGAGGATGGCTTAAGCCCAGGAGGTAGAGATTGCAGTGAGCCAAGATCGTGTCACTGCACTCCAGCCTGGGCAACACAAGCAGACCCCATCTCAAAAAAAAAAAAAAAAATGTAAGGCTGGGTATGGTGGCTCACACCTGTAATCGCAGCACTTTGGGAGGCCTAGGCGGGTGGATCACTTGAGGTCAGGAGTTCAAGACTAGCCTGGCCAACATGGTGAAACCACATTTCTACTAAAAATACAAAAAATTAGCTGGGTGTGGTAGCAGGCGTCTGTAATCCCAGTTACTCGGGAGGCTGAGGCAAGAGAATCACTTGAACCCGGGAGGCAGAGGTTGCAGTGAGCTGACGTCGTGCCATTGCACGCCAGCTTGGGCAACAAGAGCGAAACTCTGTCTCAAAAGAAAAAGAAAAAGAAAATGGTTTCATGTTGATACCTCAATGAGGTGAGGCTTCTCAACAAAACAACTGCCCTTAGATTCCTGTCTGGATCCATTTCCCCCTCTCCTTTCATGTCCCCAGTCCGCCTCTTCTCTGACACTGGCAGTTCTGTCCTGAGGCCCTCTTCTCAGACAGCCCAGCAGCGCTTTCTGCCACCCTTCTGTTAGGAACACTCAGAAGCCAAAGGTGCAGGTTCCTTAGCACCACGAAGGCGGGCACCTGATGTCGACCTTTTCCTGCAGATTCCTCATTTCCTCAGGAGCTGCGGCCCAGGAATCTTGTAGTGGTAGGAATCCAGCCCCGAGACTGCAGATCAGTCAGGAGTTTCTTCTGTGAGAACATTCACAAAACTCAGAGGGAGGATTTTGCCGGTGAGTGCAGTCATTCCTTGTGGGTCAGTAACCCTCTGCCCTGCAGGCATCACCCCAGGAAGGACCTGCCAAGAACAATCGCCTCCAAGGATGCGCAGCCACCCGCACCGCCCGGGACAGAGCAAGTCCCCCGAGGCGGTGCATTCATCATGTCATTAGAGTCTGAGTTGTTTTGCTGAGTCACCCTATGTTTATCACATATTTTGACACTTCTTTGACAGCCTGTGGATGCCCCCATTTTGTGTTTGCCCTGCTGGCAATCACAGTAAATCAACAATATTAGATAAGAAAAAAAAAAGTAAACCTCTCAAGCCTTAAAATGCAATAAAATCTGTCATAAAAAAATGGATAAAAGGAAATTTGAGGGTTATGCTGGATGAGCCACACCCAGAGCCATGCTGTGGACGCTGCAGGTCTCCTGCTCTACCTCGGTGTCACCTGGGCATCGGAGAAACTCATCCACAGAGACCAGCCCGAAGCTGCCATTTCCCAGAATGAGGAGTCTCCAGGGCTGGAGGAGAGGCAGTCCCGGGATGCTCAGCTGGTCCCCTGCATCCCCCACTTGCATCTCACCCCAGTCAACAGCACTGCCATCAGGATTCAGGTCCTATTTTTTTTGTTTGTTTTTTTAGACAGAGTCCCGCTCTGTCGTCCCAGGCTGGAGTGCAGTGATGTGATCTCAGTTCACTGCAACCTCCGCCTCCCAGGTTCAAGCGATTCTCCTGCCTCAGCCTCCTGAGTGGCTGGGATTACAGATGCCCACCACCACCCCTGGCAAGTTTTTGTATTTTTAGTAGAGATGGGGTTTCATCATATTGGCCAGGCTGGTCTTGAACTCCTGACCTCAGGTGATCCACCCACCTCGGCCTCCCAAAATGCTGGGATTACAGGCATGAGCCACATTCCTGGCCTCAGGTCCCATTTCTAAATACCCTTTCCCATGAAATAAATCGTCGTCGACAATCAGGACCAGGAAATGTACATGGGTGTGGGGCATCTTGTTATGCCAGAAAGCAAGGAAACCATCAAAGACAAATCTGTTCAAAGTTCACAGAATCCACTAAATAACTGGCCTGTTCTCTTAGGAAATGTCAAGGTCATGAAAGACAAAGAGACTGAGGAGCTGCTCCACAGTAAGTGACACTAAAGTGACAGAGCTAAATGCAGCGTTTAATCATGGATTAGAACCTGAAACAGACTTTTTTTTTCTTTTTTAATTAAGGACATTGTTGGACAACTGGCAAAGTATGAATACACTCATAGATTAAATAATAGAATTGTATGAATGTAAATTTCCTAGTATTGATCATTGCTCATGATTATTTAACAGTATGTTCTCTTCTTTACTACAATATTTACAGGAAAGGGACACTGTTTGCAATCCATTCTCTCTCTCTTCTTTTTTTTTTTCTTGAGATGGAGTTTCACTCTTTTTGCCCAGGCTGGAGTGCGATGGCAAGAACTCGGCTCAGTGCAACCTCTGACTCCCAGGTTCAAGCGATTCTCCTGCCTCAGTCTCCCAAGTAGCTGAGATTACAGGGGACTGCCACCACGCCCAGCTAATATTTTGTATTTTTAGTAGAGACGGGGTTTCACCATGTCGGCCAGGCTGGTCTCGAACTCCTGACCTCAGGTGATCCGCCCACCTCAGCCTCCCAAAGTGCTGGGATTACAGGTGTGAGCCACCACACCCAGCGTGATCCATTCTCAAGTAAAATACAAAATTAGCTAAAATGATATATATATGTATGCCTATATATGAGAAAGAAAAATAATTAAACAAATCTGGTAAAATGCTAACAACTGGGAACTGGGTGAAGGGCATATGGGAGCCTGCTGTACTAGTCTTGGAACTTTTCTGTAAGTTTAATATTATTTCAAAGTAAAAAAAATTACCAAAGGAGGCTGGGCACAGTGGCTCACGCCTGTAATCCCAGCACTTGGGAGGCTGAGGTGGGCAGATCACCTGAGGTCAGGAGTTGGAGACCAGCCTTGCCACTGTGGTGAAACCCTGTCTCTTTAAAAATACAAAAATTAGCTGGGTGTGGTGGTACATGCCTGCAATCCCAGCTACCCAGAAGGCCAAGGCAGGAGAATCGCTTGAACCTGGGAGGTGGAGCTTTGCAATGAGCTGAGACAGTGCCATTGCACCCCAGCCTGGGTGACAGGGTGAGACTCCATCTAAAAAAAAAAAAAAAAAATCCAAAGGAAAAAGAAGTTCACAGGAGCCAACATAAAAGGCCCCCTTTCCATACAAACTGTATTTTAGTGAGACCACATAACCAATGAGGGAAAGTTCTTCAGAGAATTTATACAGTTCATTGCAAGAAGAATAACAGAATCAGAAAACCATCATTTTACCAACTCCTATGACAATGATCGTCAATGAACGCTAAGAACCTGAGACAGAGGCTCAGGCTGACGGAGGGGAAGAGGCTGACATTAGCTGACTTCATTGGCCAATGCCAGTGTCATCAAACTTGGGGTGACAAATACAGCCTTGTGAAGAATTCTGGTCACCAACTTGAATGCATTTGAATACAGTCCAGCCTTTAGAGCTAAGTGCACAGGAAGCCCAGCGCATAGGGAATAGAGAGGAAAAGGAAGCACTGTATACTCTGACCACCCCTCAGCCAAATCCAGAAGGTGAATATTCTGTAAGACCTGGCTTCTCTAGCAAATCAATGTCGTTTTTTAAAAAAGATGAGAAGACTGTTGTGGAATAAAAGAGACTTGGAGGCACAACTAATTGCAATGGGCGGCTCTTGTTTCGATTCTGATTTGAACAAACCAACTAATTTCTTATTCTCTCTTTTTTTTTTTTTTTTTTTTTTTTTTGACAGTCTCACTCTGTCACCCAGGCTGGAGTGCAGTGGTGCAATCTCGGCTTACTGCAACCTCTGCCTGCCAAGTTCAAGTGATTCTTGTGCCCCAGCCTCCCAAGTAGCTGGACTACAGGCGGGGGCCACCATACCTGGCTAATTTTTGTATTTTTGTTTTTGTTTTTTGTTTTGAGATGGAGTCTCCCTCTGTCGGCAGGCTGGAGTGCAGTGGCGCGATCTCAGCTCACTGCAACCTCCGCCTCCCAGGTTCAAGCGATTCTCCTGGCTCAGCCTCCCAAGTAGCTGGTACTACAGGAGCACACCACCATGCCCGGCTGATTTCTGTATTTTTTAGTAGAGACGGGGTTTCACCATGCTGCCCAGGCTGGTCTCAAACTCCTGAGCTCAAGTGCTGGGATTACAGGTGTGAGCCACTGCGCCCTAAACAAACCAATTACAATAATCAGATATTAGATGACATTAAGGAATTATCATGTGTATTAAGGGTGACAATGATATGGTGATTTTTTTTTTAATGCCCTTACAATTATTTTAGAAACAGGGCCTCACTCTGTCACCCAGGTTGGAGTGCAATGGCTCAATCATAGCTCACTGCAGCCTCAAAGTCTTGGGCTCAAGCAATCCTTCCAGCCTCCCGAATAGCTGGAACTACAGCAGCACTACCACATCCCGCTGATTTTTGTATTTTTTAGTAGAGATGGGGTTGCACCATGTCGGTCAGATCTTGAACTCCTGACCTCAAGTGATCCGCCTGCCTTGGCCTCCCAAAGTGCTGGCACTGCAGGTGTGAACCACTGCACCCGACCTAGATTCTCTTATTTTCAAATCCCAATTCTATTCTTTTTCTCCCAACAGTCAAGTCTTTAGAAAATGCAGCTGTCCTTCTCTGACCTTGCCTGGTGGTCTGGTGTCTGCTTTGACCCCTCTAACCTCTGCCCTTCAACAAAAGTAACTCAACACCTGGAGGAGACCTCCAGTTTATATAGCATGGTCAACAAAGACCAATAAAGTTGTAGATAAGTGATAGCACAAAAGTAAGTGGCTTCAGGCTGTTAAGGGCGGGGAAACTGAGAGAGAACATTAAAGGAGGAAGGAATGTTTGCAGATTCCTCTGGTGCCCTCCCTGCGCTGGTAAGTCTGGAGTTGTCTCCCTAAAGCAGAATTTCTATGCCTGCCTTTAGGCAAAAATGGGGAAAGATAGAGAAAGCTTTTCCTGTGTTTGCTGCCTTTTTTGTTTTTTGGAGTCTCACTCTGTCACCCAGGCTGGCGTGCAGTGTCGCCATCTCGGCTCACCGCAACCTCTGCCTCCTGAGTTCAAGTGATTTTCCTACCTTAGCCTCCCGAGTAGCCAGGATTACAGGTGCCCATCACCATGCCCAGCTAATTTTTTTGTATTTTTAATAGAGACAGAGTTTCACCATGTTGGTCAGGCTGGTCTTGAACTCCTGACCTCAGGTGATCCACCTGCCTCAGCCTCCCAAAGTGCTGGGATTACAGGCGTGAGCCCCTGCACCCGGCCTGTTTGCTGTTTTTTAATTGTCTTCAGCTAAAAATAATTGTTGTGTCACAGTGGCATATTTTGAGGCATAATATTCTGGTTTCTTACATTTACAAGGGTAGTCCCAAGTGCACGCCCCAATAAACTACTTGTGCACAAATCTCCATAGGGCTGGTTTCTAGGGGACTCAAGCTCAGGCAATCAGTCCCAGGAGTGGTCCTAACAAACAGGAGGTTGAGGCTCACTGGAGGCTGAGGTGGGAGAATCACTTGAGCCAAGGAGATTGAGGCTGCAGTGAGCTGTGATGGTGGCACAGCACTGCAGCCTGGACGATAGAGTGAGGTCCTGCCTCAAAAGTACAAAAAATGCAGATGCTTACACTAGTAATCATGGTGGATGCTCTGCTGTGCCACCCACATCTCCCATTAAGGATGAAGGATCTTGAAGGATCTCTCCCCCAGGTCTGGGAGTGCTGCTGTCAAAAAGGCTCCACTGTCAGCACCCGTGGGGGTTAGGGGGGCTGCTTCACTGGGGGAGAGTAGCTTCAATACCACTCCCCGTAGGGGCTGCTGCAGCCCCTACTGAGACCGCATCACGGCTCTCCCTCCTCCCTGAGCTGAGTCCTCTCCCTTTTCTCCTCTTCCTGCAGGTCCTGACCTGGGAACACCCCTAACAAACCTCTTACACGCCAATCTCCACCTCAGTTGGCTTCCAGGGAACCCAACCTGCCACATATCATGTTTCTCACAAGGACTAAATTACATAGAACATAAAGTTCAAAGCTGGGTCTGGTGGCTCACGCCTGTAATCCCAGCACTTTGGGAGGCCGAGCTGATCACTTGAGGTCAGGAGTTCAAGACCAGCCTGGCCAACATGGTGAAACCCTGTTTCTACTACAAATACAAAAATTAGCCAGGCATGCCTATAATCCCAGCTACTCAGGAGAAGAGGCACGAAAATCGCTTGAACCCTATGAGACAGAGGTTGCACCACTACACTCCAGCCTGGGCGACAGAGAGAGATTCCATCTCAAAAAAAATGAACATCAAGTTTTCATCCCAGAGCCAGACACAGTGTACAATAAGCATTAGTTGTTATCATTATACACTCAAGGCATGCATTCTTTTCTCTCATGGTCACAGATGAAAAAATAAATTAAAGTCTTCTCAAGAGGCCAAAGGGGGCTGGGTGCAATGACTCACACCTATAATCCTGGCACTTTGGGAGGCCATGGAAGGATCACTTGTGGTCAGGAGTTCAAGACCAGCCTGGCCAACATGGTGAAGCCTCATTCTACAAAAAATACAAAAATTAGCCACGTGTGGTGGCACACACATGCCTGTAATCCCAGCTACCCGGGAGGCCGAGGCAGGAGAATCGCCTGAACCTGGGAGGCGGAGGCTGCAGTGAGGGGACATGGTGCCACTGCACTCCAGCCTGGTGACAGAGCGAGACTCTGTTTCCAAACAAAAACAAAACAAAAGGTCCAAGGGGGAGACCACTATATGTGCTCATGGTGCCATTCTGACTGGGATCTTTTATCTTCAATGCCATATATATATGGTATCCTTTATCTTCAATGCCATATATACATGGTACAATTCAGTGGGGTTTTTTGTACATTCAGAGTTGTGCAACCATCACTCTAATCATTTTGGAGCATTTTCATTACCTGTCCTCCACCAAAAATCCCTGTACCCGTGAGCAGTCACTTCTCTTCCCTCCACCCTACCCCCAGCCTCTGACAACCATAAATCTACTTTCTGTCTCTATAGATTTGGCTATTCTGGACATTTCAGGTAAAAGGGATCATTCACTACATGGTCTTTGTGTCTGACTTCTGTCTCTTAGCATGATGTTTTCAGAGTTCATCCGTGTTGCAGAATGTATCAGTAGTTCATTCCTTGTTACTGTTGAATAATATTCCATGATGTGGATAGATCACATTTTGTTTATCCACGCATCCATTTCATGGATGCTCTTTCCATTTTTTAGCTTTTTTTTTTTGAGACAGAGTCTCAGTCTGTCACCCAGGCTGGAGTGCAGTAGTGTGATTTTGGCTCACCGTAACCTCTGCCTCCTGGGTTCAAGTGATTCTCCTGCCTCAGTCTCCTGAGTAACTGGGATCACAGGCCCATGCCACCATGCCTGGCTAGTTTTTTGGTTTTTTTTTTTTTTTTTGTATTTTTTACATAGAGACAGATGGGGTTTTGTCACGTTGGGCAGGCTTGTCTTGAACTCCAGACCTCAGATGATCTGCCCACCTTGGCCTCCCAAAGTGCTGGGATTACAGGCGTGAGCCACTGCCCCTGGCCACCTTTTAGCTATTATTTCCACTTTTTGGCTGTCATGAATAATGCTGCTCTGAGCATCTGTGTACAAATTTTTGTGTGGACGTTCTTAGGTATACACCTAAGAATGGAATTACTGAGTCATTTGGTAACACTTTAATGTCTGGAGAAACTGCCAGTTGTCCAAAGCAGCTGCACCGTTTTACATTTCCATGAAGAGTGTGTGAGGGGTCCAATTCCTCCACTTCCCCGCCACTTGTTATTATCTGTCTTTTTTTTACAGCCATTCTCTCAATGTAAAGTGGTGTCTCATTGTTGCAGTTTTGATTTGCCTTTAATTGACATGTTGGGCATCTTTTCATGTGCTTACAGGCCATTTGTCTATCTTCTTTGGAAAAACATCTATTGAGAACTTTTGCTCATTTATTGAGTCATATTGAATGCTTTGAGTTTTATTTTCTTCACCTGTAAAAGAAGAATGCTACAGCCTTCAGAGAGGAGTGAAGATTAATGAGAACATTATTTGCAAGACACATAGCACAGTGCTCTGCACAGCACTTGGCATGCACCCCAGAAAGTTAGTGAACCTTCCTGTCACCTTGCCTTGCAAGTAGAAACCAAGCGGAGTTCGTTCTGCATTATGTCATCGAGCACACTGTGTTGCATGAAGACAGGCTCAATAAATGCCTGAGGGTATAAATAGGCCAATTCACACCACTCAATATTCAAATTTGCATCTTCAGTGCTCCGCTCCCTTTCTCCCATTTCTTTCATTGAACCTTTTCTTCCTGGAACAATTTTCTTAATTTTATTCCCCTTGCCAGGTGCCTCCTCTTCTGAAATTTAACTTTGCAGTATCATTGAAGCTGAGTACAAAGAGAACCAAAGACATCGCCTGCGGCAGTCCCGGGGGTGAACGTGATAAACCATTGAAGGGGCTGAATGTCTGACAGCCTGAGAGCATAGCCTATCCCACCTTAGCGAGCCACAAAAAGTAATTAAAGTACTTACAGGGGTGAGAAAGGGAGACTTTCAAAAACCCTGATTGCAGACTGAGTTCTTTAACACAGTTCAGCAACCCTGGTCTGAGGAATTTTCACTTGTAGAGGACCCAGGCCGCCATCAGGCCCAAAGATTCCAGATTGGTTGCGGCCACCTGGGGTGTGGAGACTGCAGGGGGCCACAGTTGGGTGGAGAAAAGCAAACAATGTGATCACCACCTGCACTCAGCCTGCCCGGGGTAAAGCCCAGCTTTGGTGCCTGGGGCGGGACTTGAAAGGACAAGCACAGGTGAGGGAAGGTGTGCCTGTCAGCCCAGTACCGAACACCGCGGTAGCATGTGAGCTGGGTGTGTACGGAACTGCTGGCTTTACTTTAGGCCTGGGACAATGGGGACTGCGAAAAGCAAGGGGTGTGAGTGTGCCTCGGGTCCAGCCGCAGTACCGCGGTCTGAAACCCCAGGCCACCCTCTGAGTCTGCCTGAGGGCAAGTCTGGGAGCGTCAGCGGGAGGAAGGTGGAGACACGAGTGTTCCGCAGGGCAGGGACTGGTTCCAACTTATCTTTGCATTCCAGGGCCCAGTTCGGGGCCCAAGGACTGTTTATGGAGCCCATGAAATGCTCCCCCAGGCAGGGCACGGTGGCTCACGCCTGTAATCCCAGCACTTTGGGAGGCCGAGGCTGGCAGATCACTTGCGGTCAGAAGTTCCAGATCGCCTGGCCAACATTGTGAAACCCCGTCTCTCCCAGCTACTCAGGAGGCTGAGACAGGAGAATCGCTTGAACCCGGGAGGCGGAGGTTGCAGTGAGCCGAGATCGCGCCACTGCACTCCAGCCTGGGCGACAGAGCGAGACTCCGCGTCTCAAAAATAAAAAAGGTCCCCTAGGCCCGCCTTGCGAATGCGGGACCTGGGGCCCTGTCCCGGGAGGGGCACTCAGGAGCCAGCCTGGTGCAGGCACCGCGCGCCAGGCCACAGCCCTACGCGGCCTGGGATTCACTGCGGGGGCGAATCTCGGCTTGAGCAGAGCAGCTGCAGCTGCAGGCCAGTCCACTCGTGCTCCGCTCGTTTCCGGCTCCTAGGCAGCCCGGGGGCCGCTCTCCGGGCCGGAAGGGACCCCAGCATGGCGGCCTTAACACACGCTGCACCACGGGCACCCGACAACCCCTGCGGCTGAGACGCCCGGCTCGTGCCTCCGGCAGGGTAGCCTAAACCGCACCGCATTCTTTAGTGGACGATGGCCCTTGTCAATCACTGAGGAAACTAGACCTTGGGTGTGGCCGGACATCCGGGGCTTTCCACCCTCGGAGAGAGGCGGGCTTGAGGTGGGGAAGATGGAAGGATGTCATACCCAATGGCAATCAAGGTCTTTGACCTCACAGCAGATTGGCAGGTGCTTGAACCACTGAAGCGCCGCAGAGGGATACCGGCGCGCTGGCAGTGATTGGTTCAATTCGCAGGTGGGTGGTTCTCTCCGTGCGTTGGTTCCTCACAGCAGATAAATCGGGCACGGTTGATGTAATTAACGCGTAAGTAGCAGTGCTGCTGGTGAGGTTTGGGGGATGTTTTCGTGTTTTGAAAGTTAGTATTTTGGCTCTCACAGAGCCTCCTGATTTTAGTAGGCTTTCCCTGGAATGACTCAGATTCCCTTTCGTTACCTTAGTTAAGGCACCCCCTCCCCTTGCAGGGTCGGGGTTGGAGAACGACGGCGCTGAGCCCAAATTACCGCCAAGATCGTCGGAAATGTGTGCAACTCAGTGAACTAAAGCGAAGATTAAATGGATGGTATTCAGTAGAAAATGGGACAAGACATGAATGGACACTTTACAGAAAAAAAAAAAATGCAAGAGGCCCCTAAACATTTAAATGTGCGCTCAGCCTTTTTCATAATCAGAACAATGCAAATGAAAACCTCACTGAGCTAACGCTTCTGTTCCATCAGGTTGTCAAAAATCCAAAAGTTTAACAAGGTACGCAGTTAAGGGCAATACAGGAACCGGATCTGTCCTGCATTGCTGGGGAGGGGGGAGTGCAAATTTACCTTTGACCCGCAGTCCACCTCTAAAAATCTATCCTGAAAGTAAACTTGCACAAATATGAAACAACATACGCACAAAGTTTTATTTGTAGCGGCACTAAATGAATTTGCAAGACGAAACCATGCAGATGTCCATGAGAGGGGGGAATGACTGAGCAAGCTGGTACATCTGGGCTGGTACCCAGCTGACTCTGTGGCATTAAGAAAAATGAAAACGACAATATTTTCTATGGCGTGGTCTGTCTTCAGAGATGATGTATATAGGCTTCTACCTTTAGCAAAAAGAAGCACTGAAACGATAAAACCAAAACTGATAAAAATGTTAGCATAAAATGGTGGAGAATCCAGTGGAAGCCCTAGAGGAGTTCCACCAGAAGAAAAATAGGGGGACAGTAATAATAGTTTAAAAAAAATCTGTGGTAATAGGAATTTGCAAGGCTTTCTGTTCTGAAACCCAGCAGTAGACCCAGAAAGGCATGCTTGGCTGAACGGGTCTCAAGTTCCTTATATAAACTGGAGGCCATGCCATGGCCTGGCAAAGGATTTCTGGTACCCTGCCCCTCTCCAAAAAGATGTCTCTTTGGGAACTCTAGAACTGGAATGGTCCATCAGCACTGTCCTTTTGGCAGACAAGGCAGGCCTTTGTACCCCAGTAGTGACTTGGTTTGGAGGTAGGCTGCCCCCAGAACAGGATATAATCTTGGGCAAGGCAGGGTACAACCTCCCGCTCAAGGTTGTGAGGAGAGAATAAAGGAAATAATTTCTACCTCCTCTAAAGTAGGAAACTTGACCTGCCACTTCTGCAGTGAAAAGTAGAGACTAAGGCCCGGCACAGTGTCTTACCTCTGTAATCCCAGCACTTTGGGAGGCGAAGGTGGACTGATTGCCTGAGGTCAAGAGTTTGAGACCAGTCTGGCCAACGTGGTGAAACCCTGTCTCTACTAAAAATACAAAAAAATTAGCCAGACGTGGTGGCATGTTCCTGTAATCTCAGCTACTTGGGAGGCTGAGGCAGGAGAATTGCTTGAACCAGGGAGGTGGAGGTTGTAGTGAGCCGAGATCATGGCACTGCACTCCAGCCTGGGCGACAGAGTGAGACTCTGTCTTAAAAAAAAAAAAAAAAAAAAAGTAGAGATTAGACATGGATACTCCCACATAGGATACTGGGGCCTAATGGATGACTGTGGGCCTCCACCATGCCCAGGTGACCCTGCAGATGTGATTGGGAGTCAGAGCCTCTCGCCTGATCTTCAGCAGCTTGATTCCATGTGAACGATGCTGTTGCCTTCATTAATCCTGAGGCCTGGTCTGCCTGGACCTAGCCATGCAGACTGTTGAAGTCTTGTCGTGTGCTCTTCCTTCCCAGCTAGAGAGCTGCCCAGTAGATAAACTTGAGCTTTGTATCAGGCTCTAAGTACAGGCAGGTCCTTAGGACAAATTAGAATAAAACAATCTCAGAGTGATCTGGTCTTAGTATAATTATTTACATCTTCAAATTAAAAAAAAAACATTGAAGGCCGGTGCAGTGGCTCACACCTGTAATCCCAGCACTTTGGGAGGCCTGAGGTCAGGAGTTCAAGATCAACCTGGCCATCAGAGTGAAACCCCGTCTCTAACAAAAATACAAAAATTATCTGGGCATGGTGGCGGGCACCTGTAATCCCAGCTACTTGGGAGGCTGAGGCAGGAGAATCGCTTGAACCTGGGAGGCAAAAGTTGCAGTGAGCTGAGATCACACCATTGCACTCCAGCCTGGGAGACAAGAGCAAAACTCCGTCAAAAAAAAAAAAAAAAAAAGAAGAAAAAAAATTGAAAACCAATAACAGAGAATCCACAGCAGAGAGCGGTACTGGAAGTTTATAGAAAATTTGTCCTCAGTTGTTGGTTACTCATAAAGCAGCTTAAATTGCATGTTTTCTTCAGGGTCATTGGAAAAGGTGGTTACAGTCAGTCCAGGAAGTGGGGAGCCAGCTAATTGTATCCGGATGGAGGTACAAAGGACACTTTGAGGGAAGGAGGCTCTGAAAAGTCTCTAGCAAGCAGGCTTTGGTAAACAGAACTGCAGATACTGATGAGTGACAGGCCTGCTATTTGTGTCATGTAGGCAGGCCAGCCTGGGCAGGGTCCTCAGCAGAGTGACGGAGGGAGAGCAGGGGAGAGATGCAAAGGCTTTGAGACTGGTCCCCATCGCTGGAAAGAGGCCCTGTGCACCTGAATGTTTTAGCTTCTCTCAACCTCCACACCCAGAGAGAGTTCCATTGGGATTGGCTTCTGTAGGCCTCTGTGGCTCTAGGTTCTTGGTGGAAGTGACATACATACTGGTGATGCTCTCCTGTGCCTGCCACGTAGACGCCTTTCCCTTGGTGTTTGCGCTTTCTCCCACCCTGCTGTTTCTTTCTGCCTTCCTTTATGCTTTTTGGCTTAGATTTGGTTCATTCACTGAACTAAATATCTGTGAGCTGACGAGAGCAATCTCAGATGAGGTGGCAGAAATGGTGTCAACAGAGGCCAGCACTTATGGGGAATAGATAAGAGCCACCCAACATCAGAGCAAACCAGCAGTGTTTCCATGAAGTGTCCAAGGCCAGGGGTGGGGCCTGGGCAGTGGACACCCACCACCGAGGAAAAGGAGGATGCTGAGCACTTCAGACACTGGCTTCCGAGTGCCCACCAAGCCCTGCCCTGGACCTCATAGGAACCTCAGGCAGTGCAGGTGTCTCCCCAACACCGATGCTCCCTTTTATCACAGATCCCCAGTGAAATTCAGTAACCTTCTCCTCCAGATGGCCATGTGTTCAGGAGATGCTGGACCCAGCCCCAGGCTCCAGGGATCTAGGCCAATCATGGTGGTCCCATCTCCTTGCCTATGACTGAAACATGGGCACATGCCATATTCTGGCCAATTGGGATCTGAAGAGATGTGGGGCGGGGACATCTGGACCAGTTCTCTCACGCCTAGAGACACAAGCAAGAGATGCCCTTTTCTTGCTTCTGGATGAGATACCTGAATTCCTGCAGCCATCTTGCCACCATGAGGAGAGCTAGTCTCCAATAAAAGCCCACAATAGGAGGAAGACTGAGCTAAGAGAACTGCAGCTTGAGTCCCGACCATTCTGGATCTGGAGCTGTTCTAACTTTTGGTTTCTCATGTGAGAGAGCCCTGCTCGTGCTTAAGCCAGCTGAGTGGGAGTTTTCTGTTCATTGCAGTTAGAACATCTTAGCTGGGACACGTATACAAAAGTTCCTTCAGTTTACTTTTCCCATAGCCATGAGGATTTTGACTCAAGTACATGAGTCATTCCTGTCGGTATCATCAGAAAAGAAAGACCCAGAAAAGAAAGAAGAGGAAGGAGAAAGTGGGCAATGGAGCCACAGGAGATTTGCAGCGCAGCCTTGGGAGGGATAAGGGCACCTGCGAGTTTTCCCTGCCCACCAACGTGCATTTAGCAGGGGACAGACAGATTAGCTGATGTAAGGGTCCCTAGGACCTGAGACAGAGAACAAATAATTCTAATTTTTGTTTTTTGAGACAGAGTCTTGCTTTGCCACCCAGGCTGGACTGCAGTGCGCAATCTCGGCTGACTGCAATCTTTGCCTTCTGGGTTCAAGCGATTGTTCTGCCTCAGTCTCCCCAGTAGCTGGGATTATAGGCATGTGCCACCACGCCCAGCTAATTTTTGTATTTTTAGTAGAGACAAGGTTTCACCATGTTGGCAAGGCTGGTCTCGAACTCCTGACCTCAAGTGAACAAAGAATTCTTCAATCATAACATGGCTAAATGCTTCTGACAAAACAGATTAAAACAATTGTAAGAAGGAAAAAAGCATTGACAACAAAAAGAAAAACACTCATGTTTGGATCCAACAACAGACACAGAGAGTGAATGGTCAGCAAAGAAGCAAAAGGAATCACAGAGTGGAACAGGGGAGGGGCTCCCGAAAAACCCCTGGTAAGCGAGAGGCGATGGCAGAAGTTAGTTAACCTCATGATGGTGAGCATGTGGCATGAAAATGTCACTGCTCCGCTTTTTTTAAGGTAGTGTGTTGACTGAACTTTATTTCAGCAAACAAAAAATATTTCTAAGAACTTGCACAGGTTCTGTCTTAAGCATACCCTCCCGTACTCAGTTTGCTCAGGATCTGTGAATTGTCCTGCCAGTAGGGTGATCAGAAATGGGACCTGCATGGCCTGAAGGACCAGTTATCCCCACCATTGTATGTTTACTCACAAAGACGGAACAATTGCCTCTGCTGTCCCAGGCACTGCTCTGTGAGATCCCTTTGGCATTTTACTGAATGCTTTCTGGTGAGGTTCTCTTTCCCTGCACATGGACTTTCTTTTTCTAAAGGCCTTTAACCTGCTGAAAGGTAGGGACCAGGTCGTCTATTTTATTTCTTCTGTCTACAGTGTCTAGCATAGTTCTAATGAAATATAATTAGGCAAGTAATCAAAAAAGTCTTGCCTAATTATATTGAAAGTAAGTAGCCTGCTTACGTGAGAGAGATCCTTGGCAGGTCTTACCACTAGTACCATTATTTTGTGCCAGGATGAAAGGCGAGTCTCTGAATTAGACTTTTTGCTAAAAGAATGCTCCTGGCTGGGCACGGTGGCTCACACCTGTAACCCCAGCCCTTTGGGAGGCCAAGGTGGGTGGATCACCTGAGGTCAGGAGTTCGAGACCAGCCTGGCCAACATGGCAAAAGCCTGTCTCTTCTAAAACTACAAAAATTAGCCGGGCATGGTGGCGCATGCCTGTAATCCCAGATACTCGGGAGGCTGAGGCAGGAGAATCACTTGAACCCAGAAGGTGAAGGTTGCAGTGAGCAGAGATTATGCCACTGTACTCCAGCCTGGGCGACAGAGTAAGACCCTGTCTCAAAAAATAAAGTAAAATAAAAGAATGCTCCCCTTTAGCTGGGTGTCATGGTGTACACCTGTAGTCCCAATTACTTAGGCTGAGGCAGGAGCATTCTGTGAGCCTGGAGGGTCAAGGTTGCAGTGAGCCATGATGGCACTGCTGCCCTCCAGCCTGGGTGACAGAGTGAGACCCTGTCTCTAAAAAAACAAAGCAAAACAACAAAAACAGGAATGCTCCCCTACATCTTGCTCCCCTACAGTTATAGAAGCTTTCAGAAATCCCCACAAGGCAGAATAAGAGTCTAGTGTTGGCCAGGTGTGGTGGCTCACGCCTATAATCCCAGCTCTTTGGGATGCCAAGGTGAGTGGATCACCTGAGGTCGGAAGTTGGAGACCAGCCTGGCCAACATGGTGAAATCCCATCTGTATGAAAAATACAAAAATTAGCTGGGCGTGATGGCTCATGCCTGTAGTCCCAGCTACTCAGGAGGCTGAGGCAGGAGAATGGCTTGAACCTGGGAGGTGGAGGTTGCAGTGAGCTGAGATTGCGCCACTGCACTCCAGCCTGGGTGACAGAGTGCAACTCCATCTCAAAAGAAGGAAAAAAAAAAATTGGATCAGGAGAGGGCCTCAGAGCCCCAGAACAGCCGGAACCTCACCAGCAAGCAGGAGCCAGAGGGATCAGGGACTTTCTCCTCCGAAGAAAACAATTTTGATTCCTATAAAGTAATACGCACATTGCAAGAACTGGGCAAGTCCGTATAGAATGTACACCTGCATCTATGTTTATAAGGACAATTAGGCCTACAGAAGTCTGGGAAGGACAACGTCGTGGGGCACGGCCGCCGTGGGGGATCCCGCGGACGCAGCTACATGTCGTAAAGCCGGAGCTGCTCCTGCACGTCGCCGTCTGACATCTCACCAAATGTCTCCTTGTTGTCTTTCATGAGCTTGAAGATGGCAGCCAGCTGTTCCTTCTGAACTCTGTCGAGAAGAAAGGACAAAGAGGAAGAAGGCGCTCCTAGCCCACCGGAGAGAGAGCGAGCCTGTGTGCAGCCAGCGGAGCTGGGACTCCCCCTCCCTCCTGTGTTACTGCGGTTGCTTTTCAGAAGAAGAAGAAAATGAAAATAAACAAAACCCACTTAGAACATAGGAGCTGGTTGGGTCTGACACGCTCAACTTTGGAGGGCTCTAAAAACTGGAATTCTAAATCTCAGGTTTGCAGGGGAGGTTTGGGGACCCAGGTATCACTTAGGTAAGCTGTGCCTCAGTTTCCCTTTGGGCCTCATGTGATCATTGACTGCACATCTCACAGTGATGTAATGAGGAAGAAGATGGGCTCCCTGAAGCGGCTTGAGGTAGTACTATGAAGCAGGTTAGAAACAGCGTTCGTTGAGAGGGATGAGCCGAAATGGAGAAAGAAAAAGCACGATCAGCTGGGAAGCTGGGGAGAGTACAGATGTGTGCAAGACGGTGCTTGGCAAAGGAGCGAGGAGGGCAGCCTGCGGGCTTTCACTGCCCAGAAAAGGGGGACGCCTTTACCTAATTTGCACAAGGACACCCTCTGGCAGGCGGCGGCCCTGCCCCTTTTACCATGGAATGGGTGTAGAGGAAGACTGGCCCTAATGTTTGCTTCCCACTGGCTCTGTGCTGGGAGCAATGTCTTGTTATCTTTATGATGCTCAGCTACACCATCTGACCAGCACAGGACAACTCCCGCAACACAAACACCTCAGGGTGGGGCGAGGCCACCGCCAAACCCGGGGAGCCGTATGTTGTTCTGCTCCGGTGCCCTTGGCACTGCCCACTGGGCACTGCATCCTGCTGCATCTCACTCTTCTGGTTTCTGCAGTTCCTGCCCTGCACACCACACCACGGCTCAGTGCCTTCAGAGAACCTAAAACACACTGCGGCGTCAGCCCTGCAGCTGGGTTGGCCGTAAGCACATTACAGGTCCTGCAGCTGCAAGGCTTAGCATAGCTCTGGGCCCCTGGCATCCCGGCACTGCCTGGAGGGGTGGTCTCCATGTTTGCTCCCATACTTTTCCTACCACATTCCTTCTGCTTCATCCTTCCCTCCTCTCTCCAGCCCCGCATCTTCCATCTCGCAAAGTTTTCTGTCTAGAGCAGCATCTAGTAGTTAAAATACGGAAGTCCCCCTTCCCAGACTGCCTTGTCCCCTGGGAAAGTTGTGTCTACAGTCAGTTCCCGTCTGGAGATGCAGCAGCCTGTGATGTGTGCTTTGTGCCCTACTGTAGGAAAAGGGTCAGGCGCAGCGGCTCACGTGTGTAATCCTAGCACTTTAGGAGGCCAAGGTGGGAAGATCACTTGAGTTGAGGAGTTCGAGACCAGCCTGGGCAACATAGTCAGACCCTGTCTCTACAAAACAATTAGCCAGGTGCGGTGGTGAGCTCCTGTAGTCCCAGCTACCTGGGAGGCTGAGACAGGAGGATCACTTAAGCCCAGGAGGTCAAGGCCACAGTGAGCTGTGACTGCACCACTGCACTCCAGCTTGGGCAACAGAGGGAGACCCTGTCTCAAAAAAAGAAAAGAAGAAAGGGATTCCTGTGAACAGAAAGGGTGTGCTGAGGTCCGTGGATGGAAGCACAATCCACATATCCCTGAGTGAACACAGATCACGTCATGTGATTTTGACAACTGTGGTGACTGCATATTTTGAACAGGGTGGATGTTTGACTGTGCTGTGCTGCAGGGTATGAGGCATCTAAATGAAAGAGAGGTCAGGCTGTAATGGAGTCAAAAGGGATTTGTTTTAAAAACAAACTGAAAAAACACACAATAATGGAGATCATCTACTCAAAGTTTATTGGACTGAACAAAGGCTGAATACAGAGATCCAAGCCATCAGGAGTACATGAGGTGTGGTGCCTACAAGCCATGGTCAGAGTTTCCAGACAAACCTAGATAGCTCTACTAGGAGGGAGTCAATGACCCATTGTATCAGTTAGATCCCCGCCTGGCCAAGGACATGACTATTGCTGTTTGGGGACACAAGAGTACATCCGTTCATCACGTGGCGCTGTGTTGAAGGCAATGACTGTGTGGCCTGTTCTCCCCTAAGCCCTGAATCTAAGGTTTCAGGCCCAGATGAGCAGGCCACCGGAAATGCATGCCATCGGGGTTGATGCTGGACATTCCCCAACCTTCCATTAAATGAACAAATTTTCTATAAACTTACTGCTTTAAAAAAATGTTTTAACCTACAAACCTAAGAACTGCAAATTAGCTTGGTATAGTATAAATATTGTCAAATATAAAATTCCAAGAAACAAATCAGACTGGTCTGATGATCTGAAGTTCTAACTAATCTATCAAACTTTCTAAGAAAAGGCATAGTCAAGAAATCTTTTTTAAGCAAACATTATTGCTTCTGCTATAGCAGAGTGGAGATTTGGCCGAGCTGGTAAGAACGTCATTGAAAAGGTGTCTTAGCAATAAAAGGGCTGAATCCAAGATTCCTCTGGATGAAAAATAAGGGCAGTGGTCAAGTCAATACCTGGTACTGGTTCTTCACTGCCCTGTAATCAATATGGCATCTCACCCCCAACAACCAAGCCAGCTAGAGAAGTGGGGTTCCCAGGGAAAGGGGCTGGCTGACCACCCTGACAGAGCTGGTGAGCACAGGTGAGCTCTACCTCATTTGTCTCTCATTCCTCAAAGTCTTCTGTGGTTTGGCTTCAGTGAGGGTAAAGGAGGGGACTGGAGTGAAAGTGTACTCTGCTTTGAAAGTGTTCATTTCATCTAAGGTCTGCAGGGTATGTGGATAGCAAGTTTGAGGGGTAAGATAGATCCAAGTCCAAGGTTTTAGCTCAAACTTTTAAAACCCTTCAGCTTAACAAAGTGACCCACAGAAATGGACATGAACATCTCTCCACAGGGCAGGGCCAAAGGTGTTCCCAGGATCCTGCTAGCCCAGGGCCAAGTCCTGATTGAGGGTCTAGAACTCAGCAGATTTATGGAGGCTGCATGCACCCTGGGAGCCTGCCCAGACTCCTCTCTGGGGGTTCCATTTTATCTCTCAAGCTTTTAAGATGCCAAAAGGAAAAGCCTTTAGGAGGACGCTAAGGGTAACTTCGTTATTCTTCAGTTCTGTAAAGAGAAATGGGGGAGAAAAAGATAATTTATTTCACTCATTCCATTCTACATGTACCACAGGCAAGGAAAGGGAGGAATGGGGACAAGGAAGGAGAATGTTTGGAATTGCAGAAGCTGCGCTGGACTCTGGTTTCTCAAACCCCTGCTGATTTGCTTCTCATTGCTTGCAGCAAGAGAGTCTGTGCTGCAAAGCTGGCCAGAGCTTGCAGAACGCTCCTTGATCCCGCACAGAACCTGGCAGCCCACAGACCCTGTTCAGCCTCTGCAGGGTACTTAAGGAAGGAACTGGGGCAGTGGAGTTACCAGGGCCTTTCTGATCTTTGGTTGTGTGGTTGTGCTGACAATATTCCTATCACCCTAGACAATTTTCCATTCCTGCTGGCTGAGTTTCATCCCCCTCGGGGGATACTGGCACCGTAGGATGTGTGCTTCCAGATGGAGCCAATGGTGTGCCTATCTTTTATGAACCAAGACACATTGCGAGCCCTGGGACCACAGAGAATGCAGCAGTCTGATCTTGTTCCTCTGGCGCCCTCTCCTGGTGGTCACAGTCCACATGCATTTCCAGCCTGAGCTGTGGTTCCTTGGCCTCCTCCTCCTCCCCTTCCCTGTTTTACCCCGCGAATACCTTCATCTGGAGTCATGTCCATTTCCAGAAGAGTCAAGACAGCCCTGCAGACCTCAAATGGAGGGATGGGTCCTGATCTATCAGAGCCAGCCTAGTCTACAGGCTGGGTTCTGTTTTCCCTCTGAGACCAGAGGTGGGAAGAAGTGATGGAGAGGGAGCTGACAGCTGTGCCTTTTCTTTTCTTTCCTTTCCTTTTTTTTTTTTTTTTGACAGTGTTTCGCTCTTGTTGCCCAGGCTGGAGTGCAATGGTGCAACCTTGGCTCACTGCAACCTCCGCCTCCTGGGTTCAATCGATTCTCCTGCCTCTGCCTCCCAAGTAGCTAGGATTACAGGAATGTGCCACCATACCCAGCTAATTCTGTATTTTTAGTAGAGACGGGGTTTCATCATGTTGGTCAGGCTGGTATCAAACTCCTTGGCCTCCCAAAGTGCTGGGATTACAGGCGTGAGCCACCGCGCCTGGCCCCTTTTCTTTTTTTTTGAGACGGAGTCACCCAGGCTGGAGTGCAGTGGCCCAACAATCTTGGCTCACTGCAACCTCCACCTCCCAGGTTCAAGCCATTCTCCTACCTCAGCCTCCTGAGTAGCTGGGACTACAGGCGCATGCCACCATGCCCGGCTAATTTCTTGTATTTTTAGTAGAGACGGGGTTTCACCGTGTTAGCCAGGATGGTCTCAATCTCCTGATCTCATGATCGACTCGCCTTGGCCTCCCAAAGTGCTGGGACTACAAGCGTGAGCCACCGCACCCAGCCTAGCCGTGCCTTTTTTTTTCCTGCCAAGCTTTGAGGTGAGCCAAGCCCTGTCAGCTTCCCTAGCTCTGGGGAGGAGGAGGAGGCCTCTTGCTCTGGGGAGCTGTCACCAGCCTGCAAAGCCACTGTCGTAGCCACACTTTGAAACTGGAGGTGGCACTTCCCACAGCAGCTTCAGCGGAACCCAGGGGACGCCCCCAGAGGCATGGAGCATATGAACGCCAGGCCTGAGGGGGAGAACTGAGGCAGGAAGCAGGATCTTAGCAGCCGCTGCCTCTGATGTACGGACCTGACCACTTTCTGCCCCCAGGCAGAAGGAATGTGATCAGTGAGTAGTTCAAGGATGAGACTGCCCAGTTCAGCATGCCGGGGGAACTAATCTGGGGCCTCCTGCTTCCAGCCCCGCTTCCTAGTTGTCATGTAGGCCTGTGAACTGAGGCCCCTGGGGGAGTGCGGGAACCGGCAACCACCAAAGTTTCAGGTTCTAGCGGCAGGTCTGTTGGCTGAGCTGGTGAATTTACAGGTAGGGGACATGCAGCGTTTAGCTGCAACTTGACTGAGAGCCGGGAAAGGAATCAGAGGCATGGAGCCTGGGGGGGCAGAACCTGACAGGCGGAGAGAGAGCACCCTGCTAGGTGGCCTGTGGTTTTAGTGATTTGATAGTAACATGCATGTTATTTTTCATACTGATGATTCTAGGGCGGTTCCCTGGACTCAGCTGGGACCGGAACTGTCTCACAGTTGCCAGTGCTCCCCCACCCCCATGGGAACCACCATGCTGAAGATGAAAAGCCAAAGCCAAACTGACCAGCCTCTGCAACCCCAAGCATCGCCATGTGAGGGCAGCGTGGTGTGGCGCCGCGGGGACCCCATGCAGTGCCGCGAGAGGTGACCATGTGCAGGGGGCAGAGGTTAGGGGAGCAAGCAGATGCCACCAGCATGCCTGGGAGCCCCAAGGAGCATGCAGGCTGGGCAGTGATGGGAATGAACGTGAACTCCAGTGCTGCCCCATGAAGTCCTCCAGCCCCTCCTCTCAATTCAGGGCACCAGGTGGTAACTGCAGCGTGCAGAGGAGTTGGGGACTCTTCCCCTCATCCCAAGAGCAGCAACTTGGGCACAGTCTCCATCCCACAGAACAGCCAAGGGTGGGTTGGTGGTCTAGAGACCTCCGAAGATCCAGTGGGGAAGGATGGGTGGCAGAGGGTCTACTCTCTAAGGGGAAGGGATTTTCTCTCCCCACTGCCAAGGTCCTAGCTCTGGACGTGGGTGGCAGTGGCAGTTTCACCCCCAGCCTGACGCCTGGTCTTTCCTGTTCTAAGAGGCCCTCCAGATCCATCTGCTTGAGCAACCTCTGTCCCTAGGGACCTTCAAGGGCTGGCAGGTGTGTCCAGCCCCTCTAGCCTCTATCCAGGGACCGCAACCTTTTTCTGCAAAGGGCCAGATACTATTTAGATTTGGGAAGGCAGTGTGGTCTCCACTGCAGTGACTCACCTCGGCCACTGTGGCTCGAGGGGGCACAGACCACAGGAAAATGGGTGAGTGTGGTGTCATTGTTGTTCCTGCCACGCTGGGTTGATACAGCCAGGTGGGGGATCAGGTGTGGCCCGGCCATCGTCTGCCAACCCTTACCCTGATCCTGAGAACCTGCCTGTCCCACAGCTTGGGAGCACAGACCGCTGTCAGGGTGTCTGCTGGGCACTGTGCAGAAGCTGCCTCACCTTCTCAGGGTCAGACCTGACAAGACCACAGGGTGATGACATCCACATTCCTGAAGCCTGAGGTCCCAGGGTGGCAGTGCTCCCAGCCTCTGAGTGGCACTAGCACCCCAACCCGCCGGCCCATGAGGCCCCTCCAGGAACTCAGGGACTTAACGCCCTTCCAGGAACCTCTGCCCCAAGACGGGGCCTTTTTTGCCAACGATTCCTGGTGCTTGAGAAGAATGAGGAGGGCGCAGGTGGGAAACGTATGAATGGGTTATGAAGGTGATGGAGGAGGGGGAGGTTGAGGCCGCGTCAGCTGTGTTGGGGGCACGTTAGCACACAGTAGGAGGGGGAGCACCGCTAGTCTAAGAAATCAGTGTCCTTACCAAAAGGATTTGCAAGAATATGTGTGGCTCAGGACCTAAGGTACTTGCTACAGGGAAGTGAGGTCAGAGGTCAGCTCAATCCTGAAATATAAATGCAGCAAACCTGGTCATGCCAAGAGGCAGCATCCTCAGCACCTGAGGACCCAGGGCTCCTGCCAGGGTCTTCCTCCTGGCTGTGCTTATGCTGCCACCCTTGCCCCCGCCCCCCCCCGGGGTGAAGCACTTTCCTGCTGAGGGTCGAGGGAGCTGATGCCAGCACCGGGCGGGGGAGATAGGGCCTGTCACGGGCAGAGCAGCTCTGAGGCTAGAGGGCCGCCTGCTGGGTGGCCTGGCCCGCAGTCATGAAAGTGCGGTTGAGTTCTGATTCGGAAATCACAAACCTCCCCTTCCGCTCGGACCCTAGACTGCTGGCTTCTGCTGACGAGTAGGGGGTGATTCCCATGAGCTGCTCTGGGTTGCCAGGCTTGGAAAATGGCACAACCACCACCTAGACTTCTGCCTTAAACAAAGGACTCCAGGCCATGCTGCAGAGGGCAGCGGTGTGGGTGAGCGCCAGGAGCCTGCTGGGCCTGGTGCATGTGACTGTGCCTCTGCCGAGGCGTCCCCAGCTTCCCCACTGCGCCCAGCGCACCCCTTCCCCACCCAGCGCCCAGCGGCTGTGCAAGGGGTGTCCAGATGGGAAGGGGGAGCCCAATTCCAACAACCGGAAGCCACAGCTGCACCACCCGGAGCTACAAGGCGCTGCAGGTGCCAGCCTGGGAGGCCACTGAACGATGAACACCAGGAATCTGCTGTGTCCTGAAGGAGAAACTGAGACGTCGGCTCTGCTGGGGACTCTGTGTGTGAGTGACAGCTGGGTCTGCTCCAGGCTCTTTCCTGGCATTTCTTTAGATGAGGGCAGTGGGATGTGGAGGGGTGTGGGGTGCAGTAAATGGGCTGTGTCCCCCATCACCAGTGGCCTCCTCCTGGTCAGTTTTAGGGAGGGGTTCCAGGGGCACGCAAGCCTGGCTGACCAGGGCAAGAAAAAACCCCTAAACTGGAAGGTGGGGGAGGTGGTTGGGCGGAGCTTGCTGTAGGAGCCGCACCTCCTTTCTGGGCCCTGCTGCCAAGCGGCAGGAGTGAGAACGGCTCAGAGGGGCACCCCAGCCCTGGGGCCTGCCCAGCGCCCGCAGAGGGGCTGCAGCCTACCTCTGTTCCTCCTCCAGCTCTTCTTTGGTCATCATCTTCTTGTACTGGTTTCCTCTCAGCTTCCCCGGGCTATATTTGAAGGAGAAGCCTTCTCCTGCGGAGAGGGGGCTGGGTCAGGGCCAGGGAGCGCTGTAGAGGCTGGGCCCCCACAAACCCTGGCCCCCTTTCCATAGGTTTAAAAAGGACACCTCAGGCAGAGGCCACATCCGGCTGTCAGAGACATTTTCTCACCCCAGCGCCTACACCCCTTCTCATTCCATAGCGTTCCCTTAAATCCTACGACGAGACAGCCAGAGAGAAAGCAGTCCCGCTCCTAGCCCACACCTGTCTCCAGATGCCCGTCCCTCCCGGCATCTGCAGCACGCTGCCTGCCCTGGCCCTGCCCAGCGGGTCCTGGCTGCTGAGCTCAGAGGCGACGGCTCCGGTAAGCAGAGCACAGCTCATCTCGGGACACACACTATGCCTGCCTGGGCTTGGGGAGGTAGGCCCTGCAGCCCAGGAGGCTCGTGTGAGCCCCCCGTCCCCCGAGGCTAGTGGAAATCTGAAAACACGCATCCAGGCGGCCCACAGAGGCCAAGCCAGGGATTCAGGATTTGCCAGAGTGGGTTTGACATGTGTATTGCTGAAGAGGCGTAGCCCGATTCGCCAGTCCCTGAGGGCAGACATCCCATTGCTGCCTGCAAAGAAGGGACAGATCTCGAGGCCTGAAGAGGGCACATGGGGTGGGGGGGGGGCACAGAGGAAGCCAGACCTGTGGCCTGGAGTGGACACAGGCTCCAGGCATATGAGCCATGGTGACAAGAGCTGAGCTCCTGGAGGGGGAAGCCCCTTCGGGGAGCAACCTCTCGATCCCTGAATCCAGCAGGTTATCAGGCAATGCCTCGGGCCAGCCTGGGGCAGAGCTGCAGGCCTCTTATCAACCTCCACTAACTAAAGGACCAGTGAGGGAGGCGTGGACAGATCCTCAGCTGCTGTTCTGGAAGCGCTGCCCTCTGTCCTCCACATCCTGTCCAACAGCCCAAAAAGCCAGGCCCCTCCCTCTAGCTTCAGCCCTCATGCTACCAGATAGGCTGATATGGACCGATGGGGAGGCGGGGGCCTCTCAGGGCAAAAGGAAGAAGGTTCTAGATTCTGATTCAAAACCCAAACATCTGGTTGGTTGTGGTGGTTCACTGGAGGCCAGGAGTTCAAGACCAGCCTGGGCAACATGGTGAAACCCTGTCTCCACTAAAAATACAAAAATTAGCTGGGTGTGGTGGCACACGCCTGTAATCCCAGCTACTCAGGAGGCTGAGGTAGGAGAATTGCTTGAACTTGGGAAATGGAGATTGCAGTGAGCTGAGATCACGCCATTGCACTCCAGCCTGGGCAATGGAGTGAGACTCCAGTGTCTAAAAAAAAAAAAAAAAAGAAGAAAGAAAAAGAAAAGAAAACAAAAAATTCCTGCCAGCTTGGTCCCAGTCTTAGGTTTCAATTTGTGAGGCAAGTCTGATTAGTTTTGTTTTCTGAGCCAGACAGAACAAACGATTTGAAAAGGATTTCAGTCAATCACATGCAGTGCCACACGGGCGCATCCAATTTTGCTAGGCCAGGAGGCTTCTATGTGAGAGCTCTGAGGGGTGGGGAGGCTTCTTCCTCCAGTCTCCTGCGAATCCACCGAGTCGCTAGGAAAGTCATTTCAGCGACACTAATCAATTAGCCGCTGAGGCTGCCTGGTACTGCAGAGAGGCTGAGGGCTGCGCATGCGTTCTTCCAACAGCTGGAGCCATAAACCTTTCCTTTCCCGGCCTTGCTAGAGATGGCAGGAGGCTAAGAAGGCAGGAGGAGCTGGGGTAGGGGACATTCAGGGGCAGCAGCTCAGATAAGGAGGGAGGCTGGTGACAGCGCTGGGGGCTGTGCCCTCTGGCAGCCATGCCAGGGAGCGGGGTCTGCGAGCCTCTCTCCTTGTCCTTGCCAAGAGGCCTCCCTCCTGTGTTCTCAGGTCACTAACAGGATCGCCGCATCCCTTCAGCGGTCTCGGGCCATTTGGCAGGGCCAGATGCCAGGGCCATGGCTGCAGTGAGTCCCCAAAAGCAGGGAGCAAGGGTCCTTCCTGGTAAGGGACTAATGTCCCCCCTGCAGCCCGCTGCCTACACACAAGCTTCAGTGTCCCCCTCCTGCTCCAGGCTGTGTTAATGGAAACGAGGCCCTCCTCAGGGAAGCTCTGTACCCCGAGCCCTGCCTGCCTGCAGGAGCTGGTTCCTGCATTCCTGAAACCCTCTTTCCACTGCTCCTGCCAGCAGCCAACTTAAGGTCACAGCAACAGTCTTGCTGTTTTAAAATTATGAAATATTTCAAACATACAAAAAACTGCAGAAAGCACTAAGTCCTCCCTGTCCTTGCCGAACAGAGGCAACAAACGCTGAGATCTTGCATGTCTGGCTCCACTTCCTTTTTTAGAGAAATAAGTGGACGGACCCCACAGAAGCCACTCCGTGTTTTGCTCCGCCTCTGTCTGTCCCAGCCGGGTCGGACATGGCAGTGTCTCCCCTGTTCTCGGCCGCTCCCTTTCTCCTCTCAGTCTCATGGCCGGGGCGTGTGGCCAGTCAGCCAGAGCTGCTCGGAAAGCAGGCGTGTCCCCCTCCCAGGCCTTCGTTCTGAAGAAGGCACGGGTGAGGCCTTTTGAGTGGTTTTTGTCTCGGTAAAATAGGTCAGAGATGTTTGGAGAGAAGCGTGGAATGTACAGACAGTCACAAGAGGGGAGCTGGGAGGCAGCGCAGGACAGAGCTTGTAGTGTGTTCCCAAGAGGGGCCCCTAGGATGGGAAAGCCAAGCCCCAAAGTGCAAGGGGGGGGTCAGGGAGGGGTACAGACGGTCACAAGAGGAGAGCTGGGAGGCAGCGCAGCGCAGGACAGAGCCGGGCAGGGCTCGTAGTGTGTTCCCAAGAGGGGGCCCCTGGGATGGGAAAGCCAAGCTCCCAAGTGCAGGGGCGGGTGTCAGGGAGGGGTACAGACAGTCCAGGGGAGGACATCTGCGGCGCCAGACTCCACCTCCCAGTGCTCCACTCATGCCACCGACCCACCCCACCCCCTCCCCTCGGCACTCAAGCCCCAGCTCCTGGGATCCCCAGCAGGGCACAGGCCACCACGACATGGTCAGGCCCCCTCATGAGCGCAGAGGTCCCACTCACCGTCCTCCTCCTCAGGCCCTGCCGACGATGGGCCCTTCTCTCCATCCAAGTCCTGCTCCTCTTCCTGCAAGACAAGGACAGGGTCAGTGCCCTTGGCACAGAGTGGGTAACGGGAAGTGGTGGGTGGGTAGAAGGTAGGGGAGACAGGGACAGAGGAGGGCCTTGAAGGTCCCTGCCCCGTGGCAGCGCCTGCCCTGTGGTCACCCTCAACCAGCAGGTGAGGTCTGAGCACAAATGCTGGGCCAAGGTGACTCGGCTCACAAATGCCGAGCTGAGGAGTGTTCCTGACGGTGCACCCCACGCCCTCAGCCTTGGCCTTTCCCAGGTCGGTGCCTGTCAAGGCATCCGTGTGCTGTTTGGAGAAATGGGCCCAGGACTCCCACTGCATGGCTGCCATGAGTAGACAAAAGGTGCAAGAGAAAAGCTGGCTGGGGCATCTGGGACCTGCTCAGGCAACACAGCCACCACCACCTGAGGCTTTGCTTTCTCCTATGTTGTTTTCCATCCCAACTATCTCAGTGACCATGTTCCCAAAATTGGAGCTCCACTTCTTCAGCCAGTCCTCTCCCACACAGACACAATAAACAGATGACTGGAGGAATGGCCCGGGATGGCCTTGGTGGAAGGAAGGAGTGACTTCAGCTTGCGGGAATGCCAGAGGATGAGAGCGACGTGCGGTGCCCATGGGCTCTGGGATTGAAGGTCATGGGGAGGGGACATGGGGTCCCAGGAACTTCAACTTGGAAGCCCAGCAGGTAGACGTGGAAATGAATGAATGAGCAGCCCCAGCTGATCCCATGGAGCCCAGCCAGTGTTGGCAGCTGGGTCGGGGCGGGGTGGCGGGGGAGGCGCGGTCCCTAACAAAACATCGAGCTGTGCTGGGAGGCAGTTTCTACAAGCTCCATGGTGGGTCAGAAGTGGCAAACCCAGAGGGGCCTTGAGTTCCTCTGAGTGACTTTTTTTTTTTGTGGGTTTTTTTGAGACAGAGTTTTTGCTCTTGTTGCCCAGGCTGGAGTGCAGTGGCGCAATCTCGGCTCACTGCAACCTCCACCTCCTGGGTTCAAGCGATTCTCCTCCCTCAGCCTCCCGAGTAGCTAGGATTACAGACGCCCACCACTCGATCCCAGCTAATTTTTTTGTATTTTTAGTAGAGAATGGGGTTTCACCATGTTGGTCTTGAACTCCTGACCTCAGGTGATCCGCCCACTTCGGTCTCCCAAAGTGTTGGGGTTACGGGCGTGAGACACCAGTCTGAGTGACTTTCTTGACTACAAAAACACCGCCTGGGAGGAGCTAGGTGGGCAACAGGGTCTCTTCCCTACTTATCGGTTTGTACACAGAGACTCAGCGGTGTCTGTGCCAAGGTGATGCTTGGGTGTCCTGACAGGTCCTAAACTTTGCACAGTAAAGTATCTTCGTGGCTGAGGTGGGGGTAGGCAGGCCTCTTCAGGAGGCAGGAGAGGAGCCATTCCATTTGACATAGTAAACCCACTTCTAGAGATCTGCTCCAGGCTGGAGAAATGTCCATCAGGATTTTTTTTTTAATTTAATTTAATTTATTTACTTTTTTGAGGCAGAGTTTTGCTCTTGTTGCCCAGGCTGGAGTGCAATGGCGTGATCTTGGCTCACTGCAACCTCCGCCTCCCGGGTTCAAGAGATTCTCCTGCCTCCAACTAGCTGGGATTACAGTTTCCTGCAACCATGCCACCTAATTTTTGTATTTTTAGTAGAGACGGGGTTTCTCCATGTTGGTCAGGCTGGTCTAGAACTCCTGACCTCGGGTGATCCACCCGCCTTGGCCTCCCAAAGTGCTGGGATTACAGGCGTGAGCCACTGTGTCCCGCCAAGGATTTTTATATAGTGACGCTGATAGTGTTCAGTTGAAAAGACAGAACTGGAAACAACTAAATGTTTATTGAGTTAAACATGTTATAGCTAAATATACTTGGTTAACATGTTCACCAAAATACTGACTGATTAAATAGACTGCAGAGCGTGTTACTATGCAACATTGCATTCAAAAGGAGGCGTCGGCCGGCCTCAGTGGCTCACACCTATCATCCCAGCACTTTGGGAGGCCAAGGCAGGCAGATCACCTGAGGTCAAGAGTTCGAGACCAGCCTGGCCAACATGGCAAAACCCTGTCTCTACTAAAAATACAAAAAAATTAGCGGGGTTTTGTGGCTAATGCCTTTAATCCTAGCTACTTGGGAGGCTGAGGCAGGAGAGTTGCTTGAACCGGGGAGGCGAAGGTTGCAGTGAGCTGAGATTGTGCCTGCCACTGCACTCCAGCCTGGGCGACAGAGCGAGACTCCATCTTAAAAAAAAAAAAAAAAAAAAAAAAGGAGGCGTTGATAGGTACTGATGTGAAAAATGCATCAAGATAAATCGAAGGAAAAATGCAAGCAGCAGCCACACATAAGTGGCACAATCATCTTGCTGTAAATGGCAGAGTGAAAGTGCACGCATGTGCTTGAAAATGCATAGAAAAGGTTTGTTTTGTGGAAAGACCCACGAGAAGCTGTCAGCAGTGGCTACCTCTTGGGAGAGGAGATTGGGGGCGGCTTTTCTTTTCCATCGTATACATTTCAGTATAATTTGGACTTTCTATTCATATGCGTGAATTACTCTGAATATATTTTTTAAATGCTAATGGAGTCCTTGGACAGTGAGATCCAAAGATCCCCAATTTTTCTTTATTTTCTTCTATATGCTAAAAAAGATAGAGAGAAAAAAAAAGAAAAAGTAAGAGGCCAAGCGTGGTGGCTCATGCCTGTAATCGCAGCACTCTGGGAGGCCGAGGTGGGAGGGCTGCTTGAGCCCAGAAGTTGGAGACCAGCCTGGCAACAGTGCACACCTCGCCTCTACTAAAAATTTAAAAATTAGCCGGGTATGGTGGCATGTACCTGTGATCCCACCTACTCAGGAGGCTGAGGCAGGAAGATCACTTAGAAAAAAAAAAAGTAGAAAGAATGGCTGTAACATCCTAAATCAGTCAATCAGTCAATCTATCTATCTATCTTTGGTTTCTGCCCCCAGTTCTTGGCATAGAGTTTTGTGGGTTTATTTTGAGACATGGTCTTGCTCTATCGCCCAGGCTGGAGTGCAGTGGTGCAGTCACAGCTCACTGCAGTGTTGACCTCCAGGGCTCAAGCCGTCTTCCTGCCTCAAACTCTGAAGTAGCTGGGATCACAGGTGTGTGCCACCATCCCCAGCCCTGATACTGAGCTCCTAAATCCTTTGCAATTTCCTAAGTTATAGGGGTGGTAGGAGCATGTTTCGTTCTAACATTTTGTTTCGATCCCAGTCCCTGGCACAGAGCTCCTAAATCCGTTGGAATTTCCTGGGTGATAGGAGTGTCTTTTGTTCTAATGAGGTGACTCCTGGGTGGGCTGGTCACCAGAGAGATCAAGCTGCAATGAGAAACTTGGAACTTTCAGCTTCACCACCCCCCAGCTGCTTCCAGAGACTGGAGAGGAGCTGGAGATCGAGTTAAGAACCAACAACACCTATGTGATGAGGCCTTCATCAGCATCCCTACAGCACCGGGCTTGGAGAGCTTCCAGGCTGAATGCATTCCCGTGCCCAGAGGGTGACGAACCCCAACTCCATGGGAACAGGAGCTTTTATCATTTCCTTTCTTTCTTTTTTTTGGAGGGGGGGATGAAGTCTTGCTCTCTTGCCCATGCTGGAGTGCAATGGCGAGATCTTGGCTCACTGCAACCTCTGCCTCCCAGGTTCAAGCAATTATCCTGTCTCAGTCTCCTAAGTAGCTGGGATTACAGGTGTACGCCACCATGCCCAGCTAATTTTTGTATTTTTAGTAGAGACGGGGTTTCACCATGTTGGTCAGGCTGGTCTTGAACTCCTGCCCTCGTGATCTGCCTGCCTCGGCCTCCCAAAGTACTGGGATTATAGGTGTGAGCCACCACACCCAGCCTATCATTTCTTTTAATAAACCAGTTAACAGAAGTGTTTCCCTGAGCTCTGTGAGATGCCATAGCAAATTACTGAACTGGAGGAGGGGTTCGTGGAACCCTCGATTTGTAGGACCAAAGTGTAGGTAACCAGGAGACCCGATACTTGTGATTGGCCTCTGAACTGGGGGGGCAGTCTGCGGACTGGGCCCTAACCTGTGGGGTCTGCACTGACTCCAGGGAGTTAGTGTCAGAGTTGAAGTGGAGGACCCCCCACTTGGTATCTGGAGAACTTGTTGGTTGCAAGGGTGGGGCTGGCTGCATATTTGGTATCAGAAGTGAAGGGTTCTGTGGAGTGTTGTGTGCACGGACAGAAAAACAGTTGGTTTTCTCATGGTTGGTGTCTCTCTTCGTGACAGACAAATAGCCATTGACCTATTCAGGGCAGGGCCCCAGAAATAAGCCAATACCAAGAATAGACAGGAGGCTAGTTCTCCTATTATGTGCAAGGGACACAAAGATTAAATGAAAAACAGAGCAAAAATGAGCACAGTCCCTGCCTTAAGGAGCTCATGGTCCAGTAGGAAAATCACAGAAACAAGTAACTGCAATCCAGGCCGAGGAGTCCATGAGCCGGGGCAGACCCATATCCCCAAAGAACCCGGTGTCAGCTGACCTACCCGAGCCCTCCTGAGCAAAGAGGCTACTATACATTTAGATTTTGGGCCAGGCACAGTGGCTCACACCTGTAATCACAGCACTTTGGGAGGCCAAGGCAGGAGGGTCACTTGAGCCCAAGAGGTTGAGGCTGTAGTAAGCCATGGTTGTGCCACTGCACTCCAGCCTGGGCAAAAGAATAAGACCCTGTCTTAAAAAAAAAAAAAAAAGGAAAGAAAAAAACAAATTATACTTGAATTTGGAAGTCTGATTTTTTTTTTTTTGAGACTAAGTTTCACTCTTGTTGCCCAGGGGGGAATGAAATGGCATAATATCGGCTCACTGCAACCTCCGCCTCCCGAGTTCAAGCGATTCTCCTGCCTCAGCCTCCCAAGTAGCTGGGATTACAGGCATGCACCACCATGCCTGGCTAATTTTGTATTTTTAGTAGAGACAGGGTTTCTCCATGTTGGTCAGGCTGGTCTCAAACTCCCGACCTCAGGCGATCCGCCCGCCTCGGCCTCCCAAAGTGCTGGGATTACAGGCGTGAGCCACCGAACCCAGCCTAGAAGTCTGATTTTTAAAAAGCTGGGGTCGTAACCCCTTGATGGGAGGCTGAGGCAAGGGGACTGCTTGGGACCCGGAGTTTGAGACCACCCTGGGCAACATGTCAAAACCTTGTTTCTACAAAAAAATTACAAAAATGAACTGGGCATGGTGGGATGTGCCTGCAGTCCCAGCTACTCAGGAGGCAGAGGTGGGAGGATCGTTTGAGCCCAGGAGGTCAAGGCTGCAGTGAGCCGAGATCGCACCACTGCACTCCAGCCTAGGTAACAGTCTCAAACAAAATAACAACACAACAAAAAACTTTTGGTGCAGTTGTGTGACTTTATATACAGGATGTTAATTTAACATTTCTTTCTTATTGTAACACCTAATAAAAAAAGTTTGAAAACACTGCTGAACTGGCCATTTGTTTTGTTTTTCGTCTGAGCAGAAATCCCCCTGTTCTTTTGGAAGCTGTCCCTTGAATCCTGTGGCTCCAGTTGGGGCAGTCAGACCCTCCTGCTTCCATCTGCTTATCTGGATGGGCTGGGGCATAGGCCCAAGAGCCCAATTTCTGCTTGGGCCCAGAGCAGTGAGCTGCCTAGAGTGGGCCTGGGAGGAGGCCAGTTGGAGAGCCCCCTCCCACACCGTGCGCTGGCCCTGAGGCCATTCCACCCGCCTTCCCCTGCCTAAGAGTGGCTCCATCCTGACTGCCACAGCCCCTGGACCACCATGTCCACCATCCACTGACACCTCTTGTCCACCACTCACCACATGTATACTTTGCAGGCCAAGAACATCAAATCTGCCTGTGTCAAATTTCAGCTCCACCAAAGTTGAGGGTTGGGTAGCCATGGAACATTTTGTTTTGTTTTTTTGAGACAGGGTCTTGCTCTGTTGCCAGGCTGGAGTGCAATGGCACGATCTTGGCTCACTGCAACCTCTGCCTCCCGGGTTCAAGCGTTCTCCTGCCTCAGCCTCCTGAGTAGCTGGGATTACAGGCGTGCGCCACCACACCTGGCTAATTTTTGTATTTTTTGTAGAGACGGGGTTTCACTATGTTGGCCATGGTGGTCTCGATCTCTCGACCTTGTGATCCGCCTGCCTTGGCCTCCCCAAGTGCTGGGATTACAGGCGTGGGCCATCGAGCCTGGCCGGAACGTTTTTTTAAAGTGGTTATCAAACTGCTCCCCATGGAGGCGTCCCAGGGCCTCACACCTGGGCTTCTACTGGAAATAACATCCTCACTTTTATCTGGGTAACTTGTTCGGCTTTTAGAGAACATGCTAATAATAACAGAATGAATTCCAATGGTTACTACTGTTATTATCGTGACAGGGTCTTGCTGTCATCCAGGCTGGGGTACAGTGGTGCGATCTCGGCTCACTGCGGCCTTGACCTTTCCAGGCTCCATCAACTCTCCTACCACAGCCTCCCTAGCACCTGGGACTACAGACATGGGCCATGAGGCTTGGGTAATTTGCGTATTTTTGTAATAGGTTTTGCCATGTTGCCCACGCTGCTCCTAAACTCCTGGGCCCAAGGGATCCGCCTGCCTCGGCCTCCCAAAGTGCTGGGATTATATGTGTGAGCCACTGAGCCCAGCCCCCATTATTTTTTTAAAAAGTAAAACACCAGGCCGTACTCAGTGGTTCATGCCTGTAATCCCAGCACTTTGGGAGGCCGAGGCAGGTAGATCACCTGAGGTCAGGAGTTCTAGACCAGCCTGGCCAACATGGAAAAACCCCGTCTCTATTAAAAATACAAAAATTAGCCAGGCATGGTGGCGGGTGCCTATAATCCCAGCTACTCGGAGGCTGAGGCAGGAGAATCACCTGAACCCGGAAGGTGGAGGTTGCAATGAGCCGAGATCGTGCCATTGCACTCCAGCTTGGGCAACAGAGCGAAATTCTGTCTCAAAAAAAAAAAAAGGAAAAGAAAGAAAGAAATAGTGCGCAGAAACGCAGGGTCTGCAACCAGAGGTCATATACAGGACACTAAAGCGTTTGGTTTCATTCTTCAGGAAGGGAGAAGCCACCTGAAGTTTTCCAAAAGGGACAAACAAGGCCAGGCGCAGTGGCTAACACCTGTAATCCCAGTACTTTGGGAGGCTGAGGTGGGAGGATCGCTTGAGGCCGGGAGTTCGAGACCAACCTGGGCAATGAAGTGAGACCCCCCATCTGTACAAAAAATTAACAAATTAGCTGGGGGTGGTGGCATGTGCTTGTAGCCCCAGCTACTTGGGAGGTTGAGATGGGAGGATCGCTTGAGTCCAGGAGTTTGAGGCTGCAGTGAGCTATGATGGTGCTACTGCATTCCCAACTGAGTGACAGAGGGAGACCCTGTCTCTAAAAAATAAATAAAGATAAACAGGTATTAAACAAAATTTTTAAATGAAAAAAAAAAAAAAACAGGGCCAACAGAATGAGAGCTGCACTTGGGAGGCTGAGGTGGGAGGATCGAGAAAGGACGCAAGAGAAACGGCAGGAGGAACTGTGAGAAGAGGGTGCGGAGCTCAGGGGAGAGACGGTAAAGGCTGGAACTGCGATGCCAAAGGCATCTGGCCTTCAGCTCAGTGTTGAATGAATCAGTGACGGTGCAGCGAGCCAGGCAGCGTGCCATGCTGAGCACGGTCAGAGCCATTCCTGGAGGTGGCACAAACCCAACAGAGCAGGCAGGTGATTCTTCCTGGGTCTTAAAGGAAACAGAACAGAGCAGCTGCTCCAGCGCTGACTCAAACCTCACCCAAGGCCATCATCGCTGCGGAGTTCCTGTCGATGCCCGTGGTCTCAGGAGTGTTCAGGCTACTCGGCTCACGGGCTGAGCCGTGTTCCACGCCCCAGTTCATATGCTGAGGCCTTAGCTCCAACTACCTCTCAGCCTGACTCTATTTGGAGATAGGGTCTTTAAATAAGTGATTAAGTTAAAATGAGGCCATCAGGGTGGGGCCCTAACCCAAGGACTGCGGTCCTTATAAGAGGAAACTTAGACACACACAGAGACATGAGGCTTGTAAGTGCACAGAGAAAAGACCCTGTGAGGAGGCAGAGACGGCGGCCAACTACAAACCAGAAAGACGGGGCTTAGGAGGACCCGAACCTGTGGACACCTTGAACCTGAACCTTGAACTTGGACCTCCAGTCTGTAGAACTCTGGGGAAAAGAAATGTCTGTTGCTGAAGGCACCCACTCTGTGGTGCTTTGTCACAGCAGCCCTGGCAAGTGAATACATCATGTTTCTGATGAAAGTCAATCAATTTCATGCAAACAGTGAATTGAGACAGGCAACTGGCGTCACCCTGGCTGGCCCCCAGGGCAGGCTGGGCTGAGCCCAAGCTCCATCACTTCGCTGACCAGAGTCTCAGCGATTTATGACTGAATAGAGACCACGTTTTAATGTCACATGTTCTGGGATAATTTTCTAATTCAGCTTTTCCCTCCAATGAAGGAGGTGGAGGTGGGGAGAGGGAAGGCAAAGGGGACGTGCCTCCTGACAGCCTCCCCAGTGCCAGGAGCCCAGGACCAGGGTGCCCTGGAGGCCAAGCTGAGGGACCAGGCCAGGCTGCAGTAGCTGGAGAGACAGTGAACCAAGCTCATACCCTGCGAGCTGCACGTTGCCATTTATGGCTGCCCTGGCTGATTCAAGCTGATTCAAGCGTGATGCAAAGTGCTGACGTCGGGGAGAGGGAGAGAGAGGAGGTGGGAGGGGGAGAGAAGAGAGGGATAGATGAGAGGGGGGAGGGGGGAGAGAGATACACACACACACACACAGAGAGACAGAGAGAGAGTGATAGAGACAGATTTCTGTCTGTGTCTGCTGCCCAAGGAGATGGTTCTGCTGTGGGGCTGTGCAAAGAGAGTCTGCTGTGGCCCTGTGGCCACCAGAGCTGCCGCCTGCTGTGACCGCACCAATCCCACTGGCTAATCCAGAATGACTTCAGAGGACAGCAGCTCCCGGAGGCCGGCGGGTTCCTCAGGCTGTTCCTAACTCCCAAGGGGATGCCTGTCCCTCCCCTGCCTGCAGCAGGCAAGGATGAAGAGAACAGGACGGCGACAAGGGGCCTGCCCAGACCCCCACCCCAGAATGGGCCAGGTCCAAGGCTGCCTCCAGAGTGCCTGACAGTGCTCTCTCTCCTTCCAGAAGGGCTCCATTAGGCAATCAGCTGTTCATCTTTTACAATGGGGGCGGCGGGAGCATCAGCTGCAGGGCGAGCAGCGAAGCCCTGCTGGCGCCAGCTCCGGGGGCTTGGTGCTGGGCAGGGAGGGCAGGCTGTGGCGGGGGTCACTGCTGTTCCCCCACACCCAGCAAAACAACTCAGCCATCTCTCCCTCCAAACTACAACTCCAGGCTGGGGACACACAGGCTCCACTCTCTAAATCCATATTTGCAACTGCATGAGGCATGTCCTGGGAGCTTCTGTCCAGAACCTAGTAACCCAAGTCTCAAACTGGCCCCCTCACTTGTCCACCTTTTCTTGGCAGCCACAGCATCTCTGACACTCTAACATGGCTGGGAATGTTGATTCCAACCTGACTGCCTTTCCTTTTTTTTGAGACAGAGTCTTGCTCTGTTGCCCAGGCTGGGATGCAGTGGTGCGATCTCTGCTCACTGCAACCTCCGCCTCTCAGGTTCAAGTGAGTCTCCTGCCTCAGCCTGCCGAGTAGCTGGGATTACAGGCATGCTCCACCACATCCAGCTAATTTTTGTATTTTTAGTAGAGATGGGGTTTCACTATGTTGTCCAGGCTGGTCTTGAACTCCTGACCTCAAGTGATCCAACTGCCTCAGCCTCCCAAAGTGCTGGGATTACAGGTGTGAGCCACTGCGCCCAGCCCTGACTTGCTTTCTGTTCTAAATTCTAGAGTCTCCCCTTCGCTCCAACAGGCTTCTGGCTTCACTCCTTTATTCTCTGCTACAACCTCTCAGTGCCCTTATGTGGCACCTACAATTGCTCTCCTCCAATCATCTTTTTTTTGAAGACAGTCTCATTCTGTCACACAGGCTGGTGTGCAGTGGTGCAATCATGGCTCACTGCAGCCTCAACCTCCCTGGCTTAAGCAATCCTCCCCCAAGCCTTGTAAGTAGCTGGGATCATAGGTGTGTGCCACCACACCCAGCTAGTTTTCTTATTTTTTGTAGAGATTGGGTCTCACTATGTTGCCCAGGGTGGTCTCAAACTCCTGGGCTCAGGCCATCTTCCTGCCTCAACCTCCCAAAGTACTGGTATTATAGGCACAAGCCACCACACCCAGCCATCATCCGGCTTTAAGAACATCTTTCTTTCCTTTTTTTTTTTTTTTTTTTGAGACAGAGTTTTGCTCTTCTTGCCCAGGCTGGAGTGCTATGCTGCGATCTCAGTTCACTGCAACCTCCGCCTCCCAGGTTCAAGCGATTCTCCTGCCTCAGGCTCCTGGGTAGCTGGGATTACAGGCATGCGCCATGCACCCGGCTAATTTTGTATTTTGAGTAGAGATGGGGTTTCTCCATGCTGGTCAGGCTGGTCTCTAACTCCCAACCTCAGGTGATCCACTTGCCTCAGCCTCCCAAAGTTCTGAGATTACAGGTGTGAGCCACCGAGCCCGGCCAGGAACATCTTAAAATGCCAACTTTATAATGCGTTTCCTTCTCAAAAATCCATGCCACCTGCCTGAAGTGTCTGACCTTGTTCAATTTCAATAATCTCTGTTTTTCCAAGTTCAAAAACTTCCAGATTCTCCTGCCATCAGATTGGGTGAAGTCTCTCTCCTTGATGGCTCACTAAGAACTGGGGCTGGTGGGCTGGGACTCAGGGTGCTGTTTGTACAATGGCCTCAGGCACGTGATCTGTCCTTCCACATTCACCTCTGTGCCCCTCTCCTTCCTCCGTCTGGGTAGGGGTCCCCCCAAGGTCACAGGACTTGATTTGGAGGCCCTTTAGTTCTACCCTAGGTTTGCAGAGACTGTTGCAGTGAGGAGGGGGACAGAGTAAGAGGGGCCTAGACTGTCCCCCCAGAGCAGCTCTGTTTTTACTTTTTGTCCCGGGCTTCCCTATGACACTGAAGAGGCGAGAAGGGATCCAGCGTTTTGTTAATTAATTAATTTATTTATTTATTTATTTTTGAGACTGAGTCTTGCTGTCACCCATGCTGGAATGCAGTGGCACAATCTTGGCTCACTGCAACCTCCGCCTCCTGCGTTCAAGCGATTCTCCTGCCTCTGCCTCCCAAGTAGCTGATTAGTCCCAAGTAGGGATTATAGGCATGAGCCAACATGCCTGGCTTTTTCTATTTTTAGTACAGACTGGGTTTCGCCATGTTGGCCAGGCTGGTCTCAAACTCCTGACCTCAGGTGATCTGCTCACCTCGGCCTCCCAAAGTGCTGGGACTACAGGCGTGAGCCACCGGACCCTGCTGGGATCCAGTGACTTAGAAAATGTTAGAAAACCACTGATCTAGTGTGGCTTCCACCTAAGGAAAAACACTTGCTGATGGAACCCTGGATGAAGTGCTGGGATCCAGTCTCTGCTTGAACACTTCAGGCACAGGGGAGCTCACTACCTTACAGAGCAGTCTTCCTCTCTGGGGCATAACACACAGCTGGAGAGCAAGAACTGCAGGCGGCTGTGCAGGGCACTGGGCTGGAGGCCTGGGCAGGGAGGGGAAGCAAGACGCCTTCCTGCTGCCCCGGGTGGGAGGCAAGGAGACGACCTGCCTCTAGGCAGGAGCCCACAGCAATGGCTGTTCTTTTTGTGGATTGCGGCGTATTCATTCAGTGGGTGCCTACTGTGTGCGTGCCTGTTGCAGGAGCTGGGACGTGCTCTCAGGAGCAGGCGTCCCACTGCAGCAGACAAGGTACGCCGAAATAAAAGATGACCTCAGACCGGATGAAGTGCTATGAAGAAAGCCAAACAGGATGATGCATTGGAGACAGTCGGGGGGTGACTTTACATCTGCTCACCGGGGCAAGGACATGGAGGAAAGAGGTGAGGACCGACTGCGTGGAGGCTCAGGCGGGGGAGGGGTGTGCTGGGCAGGGTCCCGATGTGGGTCTAAGCACCAGAAAGGAGTCTGTGGCTGCAGGGGAAGGGGGAGCAGAGGCGAGCAGGCAGGGTCCTCCCGGCCTTGGGGCTGTGGGAAGTTTGGAATTGCACGCAGAGGGCTGTGGACAGGGGCCGTGGGGTGTGCTCTCTGTGCTAGGATGGTCATGCTGGTTGCTGGAACAGCCTGGTAGGGGTGGGGAGACTGGAAACAGGGAGACCAGTGAGGAGGTCACTGAACAGCCACCGAAACAGGAACCAGAAAGATGAGAGGAGGGAGCGCTGCCCTTGGGACACATCCTGGAGAGAGGTGACAGGACTTACAGACAGCAGGGCTTCCGGGCGAGAGGGAGGGAGAGATGACAAGGCCGTGCCTGGGTTTTTGGTCTGAGCAGCTGAGGGTGGGGTGGCGGATCCCGGGAGGAGAGAGGAATGCTGGGTGGGGCAGCAGAAATGAGGCACTCATTAGCGTGCTGGGCTGAGGTGCATGTGGACAAGCCAGGGGACAGGGAGCTCGGGAGGTGAGAGCTAGGTGGACAGATATGGGCACCATCAGCTATCGATCAGGAGGATGGGGGCGACAGGGGTGTTCTGGAAGGCAGCAAGGCGGGCCTGGTCCAGGAGTCCTGCAGTTGGTATTATGGGCATGAGCTTTTCTGGCAGGGCAAAGAGCAGAGGAAGTGTGCAGGGTAAGCCACTGACGAGGAGGGAGTATGTTGTGGGTGGGGCTCGTGGGGGAGAGACTGAATCACTGTTCTTGCGAGGAGCACAACCCCATCTGGGCCCCAGCTCCCGCCCAGGGCCACTGCCGTGTTCAGATGTCCAGACCAAAAGCACCATCCTGCATTCCAACCTCACATCCCAATCAAGGGCACATTCACAAGCCCTAAACAAACCCACGCTCAGATGACTGGGGCATGCCAGATTCAATGGTATCAGATGAACCGTTTTGGGCAATGTTCCTGCAAAGAGGATTTAGAGGACACCAAAAGCTTTATTTAAAAAACAAAACAGGGGGCTGGGTGTGGTGGCTCACGCCTGTAATCCAAGCACTTTGGAGGCAAAGGCGGGCGGATCACCTGAAGTTGGGAGTTCAAGACCAGCCTGACCAACATGGTGAAACCCCGTCTTTAAAAAATAATAATAGTAAAAATAAATAAATAAACAAAAGAGGAAAACAACAACAACAACAAGAACCAAACACTCGGGCAGGAATGTCTACGCTCCGCAAGCCCTATCAGAGATCAGGTCGAGTTCTAGGTACTACATTTTGGGAGAGAGAAAATATAGGACAGAGAAGAAAACTAAGAGACGGATAAAATCAGATGGAAGAGGGTTGGAGAAAATGACGTAATTTTATTGGGGAAAACCAGGCTGAACAATTTTGACCATGACAGACTTTAAACACAGTAATAGAAGATGAGGGCTGGGCACAGCAGTTCACATCTGTAATCCCAGCGCCTTGGGAGGCAGAGGCAGGAGGCTGGATTGAAGCCAGGAGTTGGAGACCAGGCCTGGGCAACACAGCAAGGCACCAAAATTAGCTGGGTGTGGTGGTGTGCACCTGCAGTCCCAGCTACTCGGGAGGCTGAGGCATGAAGATCTTGAGCCCAAGAGGTCAAGGATGCAGTGAGCTATGACTGCACCCCAGCACCCCAGCCTGGTTCTCAAAATAAATAAATAAAAGAAGATGACGACGACAGGTGGTCAGTGGTCAGTTTTAAAATCTCTTGGGGGCCGGGCATGGTGGCTCACGCCTATAATCCTAGTACTTCGGGAGGCCAAGGCGGGTGGATCACTTGAGCCCAGGAGTTTGAGACCAGCCTGCCTGTAACACAGTGAAAGCTCATCTCTACTAAAAATACAAAAATTAGCTGGGCATGGTGGTACGCGCCTGTAATCCCAGCTACTTGGGAGGCTGAGGCAAGAGAATCGCTTGAACTCAGGAGGGGGAGGTTGCAGTGAGGCGAGATCACGCCACGGCACTCTAGCCTCGGCGACAGAGACTCGCTCTTAAATATATATATATATCTTGAGGAGGCCTCACCATAGGAAGAACTTCATGAAAGACTAATGGCTGATTGACTATGGAGTAGGTTTCCTGCTGATCTCCAACAGAACACCACTGGGCTGGAGGAATTCTCTTGTCTTGAGGTGGGAGGATGGCTTGAGCCTAGGATGCAGAGGTGGCAGTGAGCTGAGATTGTACCACTGCACTCCAGCCTGGGCAACAGGTGAGACCTTGTCTTTCTAATTTTTTTTTAAGCCAGTCAACTTTAGCAGTAGCGGGTTGTATACCAAGTTTAGTGACACTAATGTTAATAAGTTCTGATAACCCAACACCATTGGACCAGCCGAGGCCCTGTCTCAAAAAAAAAAAGAACATATTGAAAAAAACAAATAAAAAACCAAAGCTGATGCCTGGAAAGTAGACAGTCGTGGACGTGGACAATCACTTCTTTAAGTCCTATGGCAATTCAGACGAAACATTTTAAGGTAAGTTCCACCAGTCCTGCAATGGGTTTTCTCTGGGCCATTAAATCTCACGTAGCCACTTTTTAGCCAGTGCAACCCTGTGTACAGAAAACAGCATCGCAGAGGGGTGTGGTGGCAGGCACTTGTAATCCCAGCTACTTGGGAGGCTGAGGCAGGGGAATCACTTGAACCCAGGAGGCAGAGGTTGCAGTGAGCTGAGATTGTACCACCGCACTCCAGCCTGGCAACAGAGGGAGACTCTGTCTCCAAAAAACAAAACAGAAAACAAAGAAAACAGCATCGATTCTACCACCCCGCAGAGGGGGACAGAATGACTAGAATGACTGCTGCAGCACCCTCCAGCTTCCTTTTCAGCATTTTTTTTTTTTTTGAGACAGGGTCTTGCTCCATTGCCCAGACTGGAGTGCAGTGGTGCGATCAGAGCTCACTGCAGCTTCTACCTCCAGAACTCAAGTGATCCTCCAGCCTTGGCCTCCCAGTGTGCTAGAGTTACAGGCATGAGCCATTGTGCTCAGCCCTTTCCAGCCTTTTGACCAAGCAGCAAGCAATTAAGAATGCTGAAAACAGGGCCGGATGCAATGGCTCACACCTGTAATCCTAGCACTTTGGGAGGCCAAGGCAGGCAGATCACTTGAGGCCAGGAGTTCAAGACCAGCCTGGCCAACATGGCAAAATCCCATCTCTACTAAAAATACAAAAATTAGCCGGGCGTGGTAGCACATGCCTGTAATCCCAGCTACTTGGGAAGCTGAGGCAGAAGAACTGCTTGAACCTGGGAGGCAGAGGTTGCAGTGAGCTGCGATTGCACCACTGCACTCCTAGGTGACAAGAGCAAAACTCCGTCTCAAAAGCAGCTCTGCATGAGGCCCCCTTAGAGGAGGGGCCTCGGAATCTCACCTCCTCGTCCTGTTCCATGCATCTGTCCTTAACAGTGGCAAGCCCAGTGTGGTCAAAAGCAGGTTGTTCCAGAAATACCCCTGGCCATCGGGTCTGGCATTTCTCTGGAATACTGTCCACCAGAGGCCTACGCTGGTCTCACTCCTCCCACACTGTGGTTTGGGCTGACTGGGGAAGAGCAGGGCTATAAAAAAGAACCTGTCTGCCGGTGAACATGCTCACCATTTCACTTCTAACTCTCCAAAGCTAGGTGGCTTTTTTCTCAAGATATATTCTTTAAAAATGTACTACTTCTGGCTAAGTAGAAAATTCTAACTGATATTAGTCTGTACCCAAGACTCTTTCTCTCTGAAAGAACAAAGTTTAGCCATTAAGAAAGCCCTGGACTAATTTTTTTCATATACGGAAAAAATTAAATTATGCACTTAAACAACTTTACCAAAAAATACTCACTAGAACTACTGAACACGGAACTTCACTGACAGCGCTCTGAGGCATCTTCTATTCAGTTGCCGTATATCGCTGTGATTATTGTGAATACAATATTTTACATTCTGCCTTTTTACTTATTTCATACCAATTTTGCTAATGAATCCAATGTCCTAATTAATAAACATTTGGATTATTTCTAGTTTTTGCCCCAGTAAGTCACTAGGCCTGTTTTGAACTAAATATTTGTGTCCCCTGCAAATCCGTGTGTTGAAGCCTTAACCCCCTGTGTGGTGGTACTTGGAGGCGGGGGGGGACTTCAGGTGGTGAGATTTAGATAAGGTCATGATGGTGGAGCCCTTATGATGCTACTTGGGCCCTGATGAGAAGAGGAAGAGACACCCCCATGTCTCTACCATGTGAAAGTACAGCAAGAAGGTGGCTGTCTACAAGCCAGAAAGAGAGGCCTCACCAAATGGAATCTGCCAACACCTCCATCTTGGACTTCCCAGCCTCCAGAAGTACAAGAAATAATGTCTGTTGTTTAAACAATCCAGTCAGTGGTATTTTGATATATCAGCCTAAGCTGCTTAAAGACAAGGACCTTAAGTGATATAAACAACTGCCAAATATCTATTTGGCCCTTCGCTACTTGGCTTCTGAGCTTTTGGTAAGAGAACAGAAAACGGGACCACACTGCCGTCACAAAGCCCGGGACAGATGATGGGGATGTTCACCTGCCCCTGGTCGTTCTGGGAAGGCTGGGGTCTCTGCAGTTTCCAGAGGTCACATCTATGGTGAACAGGCTGGTGAGGGCAGAGGACACAGGTGGACCTGACAGCAGGATGACTTCAGGGGAACCAGGGCCGAGTCACATGGTGAAGACAGACAGATGGAGGCTGTGCTACCCACTCAGACCACCACCAGCAGAGTGTCTGAAAAACCAACCCCTTTCCCAAGAAATGTCCCACTGGGCTTCTTTGTTTTAACATTCTCTTTAGAAAATTCCAAACCTACAGAAGAGTTGAAAGAATAATACAGTGAATACCATACACCCTTCACCTAGATCCACCGACTGTTAACATTCTGCCATCTTTGCATTCTCTCTCTCTCCACACACACCCACACTGTCACCATTTGAATCATGACATGTCATCCCAAAATGCTTCCGCATGCATCCTCCTAAGGAAAAGGACATTTTTTTACACAGCCATCTGCCAGTATCATACACAAAAAATTCAGCATTGATTCAACAAGACTACCTAACACACCCATTCATTTAAAAAATGTCTCAGTTGTGTCCAGTATGTCCTTTATAGCTCCGTACTCCTATCCCTGACGGAGAATCCAATCAAGGATCAAGATTGTATTTATTTGTCATATTGCTTTAATCTCCTAAATCCCAATTAAATCTAGAAGAGTCTCTCTGTGTGCCTCACGACGCCAGCCGGCTGCCTCGCGGGAAGTCCCTATTCAGTCTTTGAGGAGAGCTAGGCCCCAAGCACAGAGATGTTTGAGTCCTGGCACAGACAGGAGATTTAACTCTAGTGCCATTCAAATGACCCTTGACCCTTTGCCAATGGCCACTGTTTGGGAATCCGACCATACAGCCTGGCTCAAATCCACATTAGGTAAGAGGACTGGCAATCCTAAAACCCCAACCTACACAGGAGCACCAAGAAAGCCCTGAGTCCTGGCCTGAAAAGAGGCCAGCTCTTGTTCTTGACATTGCTGGCTCATGATTCTTTGTGTGGACAGGACTTGCCTGTGATGCTTCCTCCGCTGCCCACCCCTCGCTAATCCTTAGGTGAGAAAAGAGGTTCTAGCAGTATCATTTTCTCCTCTGCCTCCCTGCCCTGGCCTGTGCTGCCCTGGGGGAGGTAAGGGCTGCGCTGATCTCATCCCCATTTCTTTGGTCCATTTTTCCGGGTCTCAGCCCATAGTGGCCCCTCCCCCACCACTTTGTCCTTAGCCAAAGAGGGCACAGTGTGCCTCAAGGATGCTCCCCGAGTGATCCCCCAACAGCAGCTGAAGGCTGCTTCCTGGGGCGAGAGATCCTGCTCAATAATCAGCTTTGTAGTCAGAGGCAGCAGCTGCCCCAGCCTACCCAGGCCTCCTTGGGAAGGGAGAGGACTGGATTAGAAAGGAAGCAGTTAATGGAAAACGAAGAGGGAGGGGGAGAGGTGAGTTAAGTGCTGCTCCCGAGGGCAGTGACTTCCCAGCTAACAGCAGGTGGAGTTGCCCTCCTCCCTTGCTGTTGGTGGGGTTTGAGTAGGGAGGGAGGGAGGAGGCTGGCAGAGGGCGTCGGCCCACTTCCCAACCCCAATTTGAGTTATCTTCCCCAGGGGAACTTCCCCCCCTGCCCCCCGCCCCCATCCTCCAAGCTCCAGCAGTGTGCTCATCAGAAGAAAGCACTGAAAGCTCTTAGAAACGCTGGAGTCCACTTCAAGACAATTTCTTTTCCTTTCTTTTTTTTTTTTTCCTTTTTTTTTTGCTCGTCACTGACTTGAAGCTCATCAAGACAATTTCTAAGCAGCTTCTTAGGTTAATGCCACCACTGAGAGTGGGTGGGCTGAATGACACAGTATCTGTGTCCCCCACAGCACCTGGCTTAATGTTTGCACACAGGAGTTTTGGGAGCTTTGGCCAGCTCAGGAAGGCCTAAACAGAAGGGCGCGGACTTCAAGTGAATTCTCCTATCGGGTGGGTTCTCTCCGGAGGGTGCCTTACTGGGAGGACAGACACAAGCCTCAAGTCATCCTCACTGGCCCCTACGTCAAGGGGGCTGCCTGGCACTCGAACCTCCGTACTGCCTTGTCCTTCGGAGCACCCATTCAGCCTGAGAGGATGTGCATTCACCCAGAGAGAGGCAAATTATTCGAGGGCCCCTATTTAAACACCACTGAACCTATTCCTGTAGGTATCATATACACTGAGAGCCCAAAGGCCTCGTAGAAAGTTCTTCAAGCGCCCTACCCCATAGGATTGAGATCTGATAGGGCGCCGCTAAAGGACATTTTGCACTTCAGTCCAGAACCTGGTGTGGGTGACAAAGCCCTGTAAGGCCAGGGTTGACTGACGCTGCATGACGGCTCCAGAACTGTCTATAGGCCTCTCCTGCTCCCACGAGACCTCCATGGAGGCAGGAATCCCAAATATGGGAGCAAACACAAAAGATCAGCACATGTCCAAACCCACCCCCCTCCACCATCACCCAGTGAGGTCTGCGAGCCCACCCCAAGCAAGAACGGCAGGGCCTGCCCCCCCCTCCATCCCATTAAATGGGCTGGTTAGAGTCCTCTCTAATGACACAATTAGTCACCCACTTGTCAAGCAAAGCGCCTGCTCAGAGGGGGTCTAGCGCACTTACACAGCAAACAGAAATGCCTCTGAGCACCGCCTGGCTGCCTCCTCCTCCCCCGAAGGGCTTCTCTCCAGGGTAAACCATTGTGTCCAGCACAGGACAGAGTGGGCATGCAGACACGCTGACAACGCAGCCCGGCTCTCCTCCCTTCCAAGAGAAGGAGCTCAGGGGTAAGAACGAGGGATTACAATCCGCCTGGAGACCCTGGCGGTGGCCTGGATCAGCCAAGCGCGGTGAACTCCTGGGGACATGGGCACATAGGTTTCCAGTCTAGAGTGTGGGGACTGGGATGAGTGGATGAGGGAAATCCGACTCCTCTCCTGATATCCCCAGGCAGGACAGGGTGGCCAGGGCCGAGCTGATGGACGGCAGGGGGGAGGCCTGGGGCAGAGAGAGGCAGGGGAGGCAGCTTTGGGGTGCTTTCTGCTGCTCCAGGAGGGCTTTATCCTGCAGCTTCCAGGCCGGGCTTACCTACCACCCGGGGGGGTGGGGGGTAGTAGGTTGTTTGGAGGAGATAGATGTGCAGCTTGAAAACGACAGGGAAAAGGACTGCCGGGATCGGGTGCCTTTTCCTTCAGTTCCAGCCTACAGGCTTCACAAAACGCCACAGCATTGACTCAAATCTGGAGTTCAAATTGGCTGGAAATGAAAAGCCAGCTTTCCTCCCTCACCCCCAAGTACTACTTTTTCAACATCAATATAACTCTCATGGCAGCCCTTTAAGACACAAGCACGTGGATTTGGGAACCGGTGGGCGGGCGGGGGGGGGGGGGGGCGGTCAGAGGTGGGTGTGGAGCAAAATTCCAAGTCCCGAGGCCTGGGAGCCAGCAGCTGCGGAGCACGCCCCGGGCTGGAAGAGGCGAGGGGAGGGGAGAGCCAGACGCTCCAACAAACTCCTTCCCGGCTCGCCCCTCGCCACACTTTCTGGGGGAGGGCGGTGAGTTTTCGGGGCTGAGGCATAGCACGGCGGGACCTGCATTTCCTGCGGGCCGCGGGCTCTGCGCTTCCCGGGGGCAGCGTGGCCTGGGAGCTCGGCGGGGATCGGCAGCAGCGGCCGGAGCCCCGGGGGTGGGGAGGGCGCCGCGGGGGCCCGGGTGCATACCTGCCTCGCCTCTGCCGCCTGCTCCTCCGCCTCTGCCGGCGCCGCTGCGGGCTTCCCCGGCCCTCGGGCTTCCCCCCCTTCGGGCTCCCCCGGCCCTGCGGGCTCCCCGGGCTCCTCTGGCCCCTCCGGCTCCGGCTCCGTGGGCGCGGCCGCCGACTCGGGGACGTAGGGGCTGGACAACGCCGGGGTCCCGGTGGCCTCGGCCGGTGGCGCGGGCTCCGGACTCGCGGCCGCCCCGCGCCGCACCAGCAGCCAGGCGAGCAGCAGGGCCAGCGCCGTGGCCAGCGCAGGCAGCGCGGCCAGCAGCTCAGCTGGCGCCTCCATCGCGCCGCTGCCGCCGAGTGCCTGCCCGCCGGGACCCCGAGTGAGCCCGCCGCGCCGCGCCCCGCCCCGGGGCGGAGCCCCCGTCGCTGCCCCCCGCCCCCCCCCGGCATCCTCCGGCCCCGAGGGTGACGCACAGGCTGGGGGCGGGGATGCGGGGGGGGACAGAACCCTGACCCCCTCCCTGGGCGGCCCAGGAGGGCCAACCCCTGCCAGTCCTGGGCAGGCTTGACGCTTTGGGGCACTATTTAACTGAGCTCAGGTTCAATTTGAAATACTGTTATCAGGTGCCCTTCGGTTGCCATCTTTTCGCCTTGGTACAGCAGTTCATCTTAGAGCATTTTGGAAATATACGTGCTAGGTAGGGAATGCAGAGAGAAAAGTAAACCCGGGAAGGTTCATGGAAACGACAGACTGGATTGTCTTGTAAAACAACAAAAAGCCACCATAAAGCCGGATTACGTTCAAACACTGCCGTTTTATATGCATGTCTGTAGTTGCTTTCAATCCTTAGGGTTGCCTTAATGCATTTTCACAGAGGACGTCTCCAGATCCCGGCCCAAGAATGCGCCTCCGGGGCTGAGGCCAGCAGCCTTCAACACAGGCATCCTGGTAACACGACTCCCGGCCCCTAGACCTGAAATTCAGCTGCAGGTCCTTGGTCAACATCCCTCTTACCGGACTTTTCTTTGCACAATTCCAGAATGCCTGCAGGGTGGGAGGGTGCCATGAAGGAAATGAAGGCCATTGTTTTTGTTTCTCCAGATCCTCCCTGGCCTCTGTTGCTGAACAGTGGATTTTGAGATAAATAACGTTGTAACCAAAAGCGAATTTTCCTACCACTCCCCACCCCACTCTTTAGTTATTTTTAATAAACATAGGAGGGGCATGCCAGGTACCAAGCCAAACATAAGGCCCAATGTCAAAGAAACAGTTCCAGTTTTTGCTTAGGATGCATTTAATACTTTTTTGGGAAAATTACAGTGCCTAAGCTGATATAAACAGTGCCTAAGCTTACAGTGCCTAAGCTGATATAAACAGAGATGTTAGATGGAGTGCTTCTTTTTAAATGAAAGATACCCAAACAAGACCCCCTAGCAACAGGGAGAGCTGAATCCTGCTGCACTGCTTGATATTAAGAGGGCCTTTTAGTAGTGGTTGATGAAAAGAGCCCCCGAACTATAAAATGTGGAATAGGCTTTATCTATGGGCGACTGACCACTGTGGAACTTTCAGCCAGTGTATGGGCCTATTTTTTCTTTCCCTTTTTTTTTTTTTAAAAGAGACATGGTCTCACTATGTTGCCCAGGCTGCAGTGCAGTGGCTGTTCACAGACATGATGATAGCTCTCTGCAGCCCTGAAATCCTGGGCTCAAGTGATCCTCCTGCCTCAGCCTCTTGGGCAGCTGGCATTACAGGTGTGCATCACTGCTGTGGCCCAGAGTCTTCATTTTGTGCCTTATCCCATTGTTTTAAAGTATAAATACATTTTTAAAAGGTCCTGTTCTGCTGACAAACTACATTCTATTGACTTTCAAATGAGTAAGAAAGAAAGACAAAACAATGCTAAAAACACAACTCCAAATCACATTGCTTTATTTAAAATGATGAACAAGTTTCACCCAAGTGAAAGTTAAAAATACCAACCCAATGGGAGATCCACAGGCATTTCATAGCACACCCCATGGCTAGACGGACACAGAACTAGGAGACTGCTCAGTGTTCTGACAACTCCAGGATGCACAAGTGCGAAGGTAACAGTCCCAGCTCCTCGGCAGCATCCAGTCACCATGGAGACAGCTGGCCTGGGCTAGCTCTCCTCCTGGGAGGCTCGGTGGGGCTTAGATGATATTTCTTTTTCTTTTAGACAGAGTCTCGCTCTGTCGCCCAGGCTGGAGTGCAGTGGTGCGATCTCAGCTCACTGCAACCTCTGCCTCCCGGGTTCAAGTGATTCTCCTGCCTCAGACTCCCAAGTAGCTGGGATTACAGGTGCACGCTACCATGCCTGGCTAATTTTTGTATTGTCAGTAGAGAAGGAATTTCACCATGTTGGCCAGGCTGGTCTTGAACACTTGACCTCAAGTGATCCGCCCACCTTGGCCTCCCAAACTGCTGGGATTACAGGGGTGAGCCACAGCACCCGGCCAAAATTTCTGAACTAATAATGAGACAAAGTTGAGAGCCACTGACTGTGGGTGCAAGGTCATCTTGTTTTGCTGTATACAATGTCACATCTTGACATAAGCCAGAGAGGGCAGAGTGGAAGCTGCCACCAGACTCCACTTCAAATCCACCAGCAGTACCAGTACACACATCAAAAACAACTTACTCGTGGAAATACTATAGACAATCTAAAGAACCTACAGCTGGGGCATCCTTATATGCCTACCTCCTACACAGCATATTTTACATTTACTGCAAAAATTTTGTTCCATCCTATACTCTTGTCTAATGTCCTAAATCCAAGGCTGAGTCTCTAGTAAGTCTGTAAAGCACCTGCACCAGCAACCTTCCCACGGATCCTTAGTTTTGCTACCTTATGAAGAAACCGTTACTACCTTAAGTATACAGCGATGTGAATCACACTCTTGCATGTAGATCTGGTACACCTGCATTTAATAAGGTCTGCACTGCCTTTTCTGGTTGTGGAAATGCACAGGCACAGGTCTACCCACCCTCCCCCAGCGGCCTTGTGAACAGCCGCACAGCCACTGTCCAGTAAGCTTGTGGAGCTTGTCAGGGACCTGGACTTGTCACCACATCTCCAGCACCCAGAGCAGTGCCTGGCCCTCAAACATCGGCTCCACGCTTGAATTATTGACATGGAAAGCTGCAATACAGCAAAATGTGAATAATGTCCTCTTTTCAGTGGCTCTCCCCTCAAGACGTCACCCTAAACATCCCAGCACCACTAACTGCAGAGGCACATGTGTGCAGCATGGATTCTTTGAGCTGACGGTGAAGCCTCATTCGCAGAAAGCCAGGCCCTCCTGACGTTCTAGACCCCCCCCCTCATGTCTCTCCCACCCTGCTCTTTCCATCCGAAGTTAACAGTCCAAGATCCCTTCTTCCAGGACCAGCTCTTTGGTTTTAAGATTTGCTGTCATCTTGCAGAATCATCCCTGAAAATAATCTAACGTTATCTCCTTCCCTTCATTGTTGTTGGCACCATTCAATGGAGCAGCTCACGCCAGATGGGAAGAAGAGTTAACGTCTGAACAGGTGGTCTCTGGGTACCATTCTTCCTACTCTACCCTGACCTGCCACCACTCCAGTCCTTTCTCACACGTGGTTGCTCCACCTGGCCCCTGCTGTGCTTATGTAACAACGAGCCTGGCTAGCCCACAGTGACAGTAAGGGGGTTGCGGGGAAGAGCTGCTGTATCCCTGGCCTGGCAGGAATGAACAAAGCGTGCCACAGAAGCACATAATCCTTACTCTCCAGACACCTTCAGGAGAGCTGACTTGGGCCTATCAGATGTGTTATTCCCCCTCTGGATACTGTTATCAAACAGGAATCACCTTTAGCATCTGGAAAAGGAAGACTGGGTGGCTAATCTTTATTTTCTAAATTATTATTTTTTTGAGACGGGATCTCACTATGTTGCCCAGACTGGTCTCGAACTCCCAGACTCAAGTGGTCCCCCTGCCTCAGCCTCCCAGAGTGCTGGGATTACAGGCGTGAACCACTGTACCTGGCCTGGGTGGCTAATTTTTAAAACTCAATCTCCAGACCACTGGCAATGTGTTCCACCACGCCCCCTGGTGGCAAAGAGCCCCTTTGGGCGGTTTTTAATTTTGAACTGAAGTTGAGAGAGGAGTCTTGATACAAAATTGAGAGGAAGTAAGGAAAAAGGGCAAGTGTGGCAGCACAGGAGCAATGCTGGGAAAAAGAAAAAAGCTTTTTGAAGATGGCAAGAAAAGCCTCTTCAAAAAGCAGGAGCAACACCACTCAGATATTACTACCAAGAGAGTTTACATTCAGGGTCTGACTTTACTCACACCCAGACACATCCTGTGCCCACCACGTAACTGAGGGGAGCTGCGGGCGCGGGGGGTAAGGAGGGAGAACAGCCCTCACGGCAGGCGGCAGCACAGTTCTGTCTACCCAGCCACACACCAGGGTTGGCATTTTAGGATGCAGAAAATTGCACTAAGACAAAAGAGAGAACCAGCCTTCTAAAGCCACATGACCCAATGTCAGGAAATGACAGTCTGTTAATAAGTGAACAGTGGGCAGAGCCTGTATTCTCCTGGTTATACCTGTTTCTAGTATTCTGAGAGGCAACAGCACACAATCCTAACGCAGCCACACACAGCCTCTGTCCGGTGCCCGTGGAATTCTGCAGTGAGAGCTCCTTTCCTCCTGCCTGCGAATGCCTCCAACACTCCAGCCCAGGCAGTGCTTCCCAGTGGGCACCACGGCCTTCGCAAACCCCTCTTATTTTTTATTTAAGTATAGTTGGAATTTAGGAACAAATTAAGGCAAGCAGGTGAATCAAGAGGGCAAGAGATGGCATCTGCTGGTCAATCCCCAAATAATCATACCAGTTATTTAGAATTATCAAGATTCCAAAGACTAGAGGCATCTCTGAATTCACTCCCCGTGTGTAACACAAGCCAACCACTTAGCGTCTGCAGGTCAAACAAATGGAGAACACTAATTCAGAGTACCTCGCACAGTGAGCGCTTCTGACGGATCCTGTGGTGGGGGAAGAATAAGCCTATTCATACCGTAAGTTCTGTGGTAAGAACACACTGAACACCGTCACCACTGTATGCAAACAAAAAACCCACCCAAAAAATACACCACACACAAACATCCCTCAAATGTTACAGTCTCTGTGATGGTGGAGGAAAAGATAAGGAACAGACTGAGTGGTGGGTGATGGTGCTGGTCACTGCCACTGAATGCATCTGTGGACTGACGGCGACATACCAGAAGGAGGGCGGACTCCGAGTCTTTCCGACACATGACTGGCTCACACACAGATCAAAGTCCACTCACCACGCTCAGCGTCTCTGTGGTACACAGCCGGCTCTGTGGAAGCTCCTTACCGACATCCGTGAGGTAACAGACACAACGAGACGTTACAAGGATCACACCCCGCCAGCCTTGTGGTCCACCGGCTCGGTTTTCAATGAGACGGCACAGAACCTTCTTACCCAACACCACCTTAGCTTCAGTGTTTCACTGAGCTGGCCGAGCTGTTAAACTTCTTGAAAATCTATCCTTAGGAAGCAGTAAAAACAGCATTTGATCGAAGATAGGAGCTTGGACCAGGGAAGGAATATCCAAATTCAAAGAAGACAGAGAAGGTAGGAGCAGAAGACGCGAGAAATGAGTTGGGTGGCTGCCAAAAGCTTACGCTGAAGCCACCTCAGGGAGAGTCTCTTTATCTGCTCAGGGGTGAGCCCGGCCTCCACAAGTGTCCCTAATCCTGCCAAGGAAAGTACAACTGCCTGTAATCAGCACGTAGACAGCAAAAGCTTCCATGCAAAGCTGGAAGGCAATGTTAAAAGCAGGACCCCCGGGACCCCATGTGGAAGTCATGGCAGGGCTTCCTCCAAAGTTTTCTTACAAAGTCACGGATCAAGCGCAGATATAAATCTATAATAACAGAAACAATTTAAAAGGGCAAGAAGAGTCTAAGTATGGTTGTGAAAGGACAACTAGGGTTGAGAAATGCACATTCAGGTTTAATAAATTCACCTGAATAACTCACTTGAATCTCCCCCATGGAATTTCAGCTAAACCACAGAGAATGGAGAATACACGATAGCAGGGGCTGTGGGTCCTGCGCTTCCCCAATGCATTTAAAAAAGACTCAGATGCTGGGGAGACAGAACGTAACAGATATGTCACCTTCAGCAGTCAAGAGCTTCAGATATTCAAAATCCTGTGAACGTCAGTATTAAAGAAAAATTTTTCTTTCTTTTTTTAAAGAGACAGGGTATCACTATATTCCCTAAGCTGGTCTTGAACCCCTGGATCAAGCGATCCTCTTGCCTTGTCCTCCCAAAATGCTGGGATTACAGGCGTGAGCTACCATGCCCAGCTTCAACTTGAGTATTTTACTGTCTTCCCATAATCTCTCTTAACACTTCAACAAGCACATCAAACAAAGACCTGTGGCATTTAAAGACCCTAGACCAATGCAGAGAGTGAACAGATTTCATTATGAGCCTGTTACATGCCCAAGTGCTTGCAAATAGATTACCTTATTGATGTGCTGGTCACTACGACTGTAAATCTTAACTTATTTACATCCAATCTTGTACTTGGGAGACATGGTTAAGTTTTTATAAAAGCTAGGAGAGGTGGCTCATGCCTGTAATAATCCTACTGCTTTGGGAGGCTGAGGTGGGGGATCACTTGAGGTGAGGAGTTCAAGACCAGCCTGGGCAACATAGATAGACTTCGTCACTACTAAAAATAATAACAATAAAAATTAGCTGGCCAGGTGCAGTGGCTCACGCCTATAATCCCAGCAGTTTGGGAGGCCAAGGCGGGCGGATCACAAGGTCAAGAGTTTGAGAGCAGCCTGGCCAATACAGTGAAACCCCGTCTCCACTAAAAATACAAAAAATTAGCTGGGCATGGTGGTGCATGCCTGTAATCTCAGCTACTCAGGAGGCTGAGGCAGGAGAATTGCTTGAACCTGGGAGGCGGAGGTTGCAGTGAGCCGAGATCACGTCACTGCACTCTAGCCTGGAGAACAGAGCGAGACTCTGTCTCAAAAAAAAAAAAAAATTAGCTGGCTGTGGTGGGGTGAGTCTGTAGTCCCAGCTACTTGGGAGGCTGAGACAGGAGGATCACTTGAGCTTGGAAGGTTGAGGCTGCAGTGAGCCATGGTCACGCCACTGCATTCCAGCATGGGCAACAAAGCAAGACCCTGTCTCAAAAAGAAAAAAAAAAGGAAGACTTGATACATCAAGAGCTCTCTGCTGCTGTCTGCTTTGGCTGAGCACTCAAGCAGCAATGGCAAACTGGGAGAAAAAGCAAGAGGCCACGCCTCCGGTTCTGCGGAAGATGCCGGGTGACTTTTCCAAGGGCTGTCCCTGCGCTGCTGGGACTACGACTCTGTAGTCAAGGATGCACAGCAGGAGTCACTGCTTTCCCCAAGACCACCATGAGGAGAGCAATGAGGGAACGTTCTGGCATTCTCAAAGGAAAACATTTCCGAGATATAAAATGGATTCAATTTTTATTAAATAATGTAAAGGGTTTTCTTGGCACCATTCACATTCTCTTGCCTTTCTGAGTAAAACAAGTGCGTTCATCTGCATCGGTAGCAGAGGGAAAGCCACTGGAGCAAACGCTAAAGTGAATGGGTTCCCGTGCCGAGGGCGTCCTCCTTCTCAGGCTGTCAGACCTCCCCTTGTCCGCAGGACTGGACAGGCCACCCTCCCCAGGCCCTGCCCTCGCCGCGTGTCCTTCCACACAGACAACAGCCTTGCTCGGTCACCTGGAGGAGCTGCGCTCTTTGCTGACACAGTCATCCTGGGAGGTGGTATCCCCCGTTTCCCACCATGCTGCATGTCCTCCTTTTCTTTCTGCGATGCACTGTCCCATCACCCTCGGAGCCAGACTCGCACTGGACACGGGGAGAGAAAATGAGCAGTCAACCTGGATGCAACCCACTTCCTCATTAAACAAACCTCTGCCCTTGGGAGACAGCACAGATATTGGTCACTTTCTCCCAGATGCAAAGCAGTCATTAAGACAGCTCCACAGCACAGCCTTCATAGCCACCTCCTCGGATGTTCCTGGCTCCCTAAGAATTTCAAACTTCCCTCAGATGCAAGTGTCCCTCCACTGTTCTCTTAATGGTGCAGTTATTTGTTTGAGTAAGATACCCACTGCTGGGCCGGGTGCATTGGCTCTCACACCTGTAATAGCAGCACTTTGGGAGGCTGAGGCGGGCAGATCATCTGAGGTTGGGAGTTGGAGACCAGCCTGGCCAACATGGAGAAACTCTGTCTCTACTAAAAATACAAAATTAGCCAGGTGTCGTGGCGCATGCCTGTAGTCCCAGCTACTCGGGAGGATGAGGCAGCAGAATTGCAGGAGCACAGAAGCTGAGATCCTGCCATTGCACTCCAGCCTGGGGAACAAGAGCAAGACTTCATCTCAAAAAAAAAAAAAAAAAACCAAGAGACACCTGCTGTAAAAATATTTTAGTCAGCATTCTGAAATTGCATTATGAGATTTCACTTTACCAACAGAGCCTGACGCATGAAAGGAAGTCGGTACAGCACTGAACATTCCCAGAGCCCCTTCCTGCCCAAAGAGAAAAGACTAAATCAGTAGACTGGGTGAAAAGACAGGTTTCCTTTTTTTTTTTTTTTTTTTGAGACAAAGTCTCACTCTGCTGCCCAGGCTGGAGTGCAGTGGTACAATCTCACTGCAGCCTTTGCCTCCTGGGTTCAAGAGAGTGTTGTGTCTCAGCCTTCTGAGTAGCTGGGATTAGAGGTGTGTACCACCACGCCTGCATAATTTTTGTATTTTTAGTAGAGATGGGATTTCGTCATTTGGCCAGGCTGGTTTGAACTCCCAAACTCAAGTAATATACTCGCTTTGGCCTCCCAAAGTGTTGGGATGACTGGCGTGAGCCACCGCGCCAGGCTGAGATGGAAAGTTCATCTGTTACAGGTGCAGGGCCCTCTCACCCAGTATTACTGTCAGCTTCAAGTTTAAGGTCACTGGATTTGCAGAATTTCTAGGCTTACAATTTACCATCCATAGGGGAAAGTCTTCATATGAGCTTTGAGGTCAGAAGGATGAGTTTGAATCCTGACACTGCTGCTTGATCTTGAGCCATTTACTTCACTAAATCCCCAAATACCTGATGCCTCTTGAGGCTATTTTAACAATTCATGCGGGTGTGCAAAGCTGTAAAGGGGGCAAGATACGCTACTCAGCAGGAGTGGTGACAACTGTAACCCTTAGAACAAGGTGGAAAAACTTGCACATACTTCTCCTCCTGGATAGGAGAAGGAAGAGTCACAACTGGTGTAGCTCAGTGACAGGAGCCCTGGAGGCTCCATAAGCCAGCCAGCGAGCAAGGCCTCACCTCTGAGTCGGAGTCTGATGAGCTGGAGCTGGAGGAGCTGGAAGAGTCGCTGGAGCTGTCGGAGGCTATGCCTGTGGACTCCTGAAGGTCAACCGAGTCTGCCAGGACTGCCAACTCGGGGTGCTCTTGCTTCAAGATCCTGAGAGGCAAGAGGTGTTCTCAGCGCACGGACAGAGAACAATACCCACTCACAAGGACTCACACTGAGAGCTGAGACCTGTAGCTCTCCGGAACACCTGGAAATACCAGGTGTGTCAGTTCAGAAAGGGTACTGTATAATGGTGAGGACAAAACCCCAGGCTGGGAACAAGAGAAGCCCAGTATGGTGCAAGGAAAACTGCATACTAACTACACACAATTTACTACCACCTGCACAGACGAGCCAGCCATGCCACCAACACACGAGGCACAATTGTCCTTAAGTTAGTCTGAGTTTTATTCCCTGGGGGAGAAATGGTTCCCCTTCCTAGTTTTATTTCCTAACTTCTTCCCAGCTGATTTTTAAAAAACCTTTTCTTTCCACAGCACAGCACATAATGATCGGAGTTGGGTTGGTTAGATTCTATTTCTAAGAGTATAAACAATTAGGTTTGTAAGAAATACGAGGTGTCAAATAACAGAGATGTCCCCCCTCACTTGGATTGTAAAACAGAACTGGACTTCAGAGCAGCAGCCCTCCCCCTTCAGGAACCTCGTCGGGCAGCCACTGTAACCAGTGGCAAAAGACCTGTTGTATGATAAGGCCTGCAGTGTGACCAAATCACAGCATGCAGTGGCCCACGGGGCGGGGTAAGTGGGCTCAGATGCCCAAGAGTCCAGGGAGAACAGAAGCCACCACCCTTACTGGCCCTCTCAGCAGGGAGGCTGAGCATGGAACAAGCCAGAATCCCTCTCTTACCCCGAGAGCTGGTCCCTCCAGGTCAGGGTTGGGACACAGTGGCACGGGGTGGCTGTGGGTGGCTTGCACTGCCGCTGCCCGTGCTGTATCTGTTCTGTGGATAAACAGAGGGGCTAAGTCTCCAGGGCAGTCACCTCGCTCACAAGAACTGAAGTATTAACTTCAAATGGGAATAATGCTTCTGGGTAAGAAAAAGAAACAACCCAAATAAACCCAAATAAAATAATTTATTTAGCTAGCACTAGCTTTAAAAAAAACAAAAAACAAAATGAAACGAGAAACAATCCCAACGATGACCATGTTGGACTGAGTGGCTTGGATTCAACATGCAGAGTCTCACCCTGCCACCTCGAGGCCGGCAAACACCCTGAGGACTCGCCCTGACCTTGGTCCCTCTCTCCTCTACCCAGAGGATCGGCAGCCCCCACTTGCCCCAGGCCTATCTACGATCAGCACACGGCATTGCAGCCATTTCATCTCTGGGGTAGAAATTGAAACCAGGCAAAGAAGAAAAAATGACTCTCACCTATACCACTTCCTTGACAACTTTGGTCTCCCTCTTACCGTCTTGTGCCATACCACAGGGAAGTTGGTGCTGCTGGCAAAATTTTGGGTGATGGCGATAGTAGTGTCGAGATTGAGGACAACGTGCCACCAGCCTCCTGAAATCCAACAAATAAACAGTTAAACAAGGTTTTATCCTGTACCCAAGTGCTGTGTCACACACACCAGAAACTGGGAACTCTTATCCCTAAGGGAGAGCCTACAGAGACACGATACAGGGTGGTGAATGTTCCTTCTGACTCAGGGATTGCAAACAGCTTGTCTGTGTCAATAAAGTTTTATCAGAGCACAGCCATGCCCATCTGTTGAAGTACTGTCTAGGGCCGCTTTCCTGCTACATGGGCAGAGTTCAGTAGTTGTGACAACCTGGCTTATAGTGCCTAAAATATTTACTCTCTGGCCCTTTACAGAAAAAGTTTGTTTACTCCTGTTAATCCAAAGCTCTGACCAACAGTGCAAAAGCATAAAGTTCTTCAGTGTCTAGGAAGAAGACACCCACTTTACTCCTTCCATTCAATCACCAAAGTGCAGCTGTCTGGTGTGGGATTTCCTGACAACCCAGACAGTGCCACACTGCATCAAAAACCCAATTTAGGCTGCCCTTGGTGGTTCACACCTATAATCCCAGCACTTTGGGAGGCTAAGGCAGGAGGCTTGCTTGAACCCAGGAGGCCAGCCTGGGTAACACAGTGAGATCTCCAACTCAATTTACAGAATTAAACCCTGACCAAGCGCAGGAAGCTGACAGTAATACTGGGTGGCTCACGCCTGTAATCCTAGCACTTTGGGAGGCTGAAGCGGGTGGACTGCCTGAGGTCAGGAGTTTGAGACCAGCCTGGGCAACACAGTGAAACCCCATCTCTACTAAAATACAAAAATTAGCCGGGCGTGGTGTTGTGTGCCTATAATCCCAGCTATTGGAGAGACTGAGACAGAAGAATTTTGTGAACTCAGGAGTTGGAGGTTGCAGTGAGCTGAGACTGCCCATTGCACTCCAGCCTGGGTGACAGAGTGAGACTCGTCTCAAAAAAAAAAAACAAAAAAATGACTGAGTGTGGTGGCTCACGCCTGTAATCCCAGCACTTTGGGAGGCCAAGGTGGGCAGATCATGAGGTCCAGAGATAGAGACCATCCTGGCCAACATGGTGAAACCCTGTCTCTACTAAAAATACAAAAATTAGCTGGGCATGGTGGTGTGCGCCTGTAGTCCCAGCTACTTGAGAGGCTGAGGCAGGAAAATCACTTGAACGCAGGAGGCGGAGGTTGTGGTGAGCCAAGATCGGGCCACTGCACTCCAGCCTTTTTTTGAGACTCTGTCTCAAAAAAAAAAAAAAAAAAAGGGATGGGTGTGGTGGCTCACGCCTGTAATCCAAGCACTTTGGAGGCCAAGGCGGGCAGATCACCTGAGGTTGGGAGTTCAAGACCAGCCTGACCAACATGGTGAAACCCTGTCTTTAAAAAAAAAAAAAAAAAAAAAAGAGTTAAAATTAACCCCCATTTACATAAACACAAACAAGCCGGTACACGTATGCAAAGACAGAAAGTAACGACTACAATAAAGAAAAGTTGTACCTTTACATATGGTGTGTTTTTTTTTGTTTTGTTTTTGAGATGGAGTTCTGCTTTGTCACCCAGGCTGGAGTGCAGTGGCATGATCTCAGATCACTGCAACCTCCTCCTCCCAGGTTCAGGTGATTCTCCCACCTCAGCCTCCTGAGTAGCTGGGATTACAGGCGCCTGCCACCACGCCTGGCTAATTTTTGTATTATTAGTAGAGACAGGGTTTCACCATGTTGGCCAGGCGGGTCTTGAACTCCTGACCTCAAGTGATCCACTCACCTAGGCCTCCCAAAGTGCTGATTACAGGCGTGAACCACCGCGCCTGGCCTCCATACAGTTTATCAAGAGTTTTATAGCTGTATGAAATGTGAACAAGAGCTCCCAAAGTACTTCACACCACAGCTACATGTTACAGTGAGAGATGGGTACCAGCTCATTTACCAGGCAGCATGCACAAGATTTTTTGGGACTCACTTTCTAACAGGTCTGCTCCAAAATGACAAAACATTGAAATCAAAGAATGTACTTTCTTCCAGTTCATTTATACCTGGCACAAAGACAGTCTCTCCTGGTTTTTGTAAGATTTCCAGGGGTTTGAATTCAGGTGGCCAGGTTGGAAGCTGTGTCCGGGGATAAATAACATTAAACCAGGTAATAGCTTCGTCTTGCTGGTTCCCTCCTTCTTCTCGGGTCACCTTGATGAGTTCCCTGGGAGTGCTAGTAGGAAACAGGCACCAGCGCTTGTGGCCCTGAACTAAGGCATTCCAGGCACTGGTTCCCAGGGGGTCAATGTGAATCCCAGTTCCAGAGCGTGGTGGCCCCATCACAAACCACCTACAGAATGAAGATATCCAAGATGCAAAGTGTCATTTAGTTACACACATACCATACAAAACAGTAAGTTTGGCTAGGCGTGGTGGGTCATGCTTGTAATCCCAGCACTCTGGGAGGCTGGAGGCAGGCAGATCATCTGAGGTCGGGAGTTTGAGACCAACCTGACCAACATGGAGAAACCCCGTCTCTACTAAAAATACAAAATTAGCTGGGCGTGCTGGCGCATGCCTGTAATTGCAGCTACTCAGGAGGCTGAGGCAGGAGAATCACTTGAACCTGGGAGGCGGAGGTTGTGGTGAACCAAGACTGCATAATTGCACTCCAACCTGGGCAACAAGAACAAAACTCCATTCTCAAAAACAAACAAACAAACAAACAAAAAAACTCCAGTAAGTTTTTAGTTTAGTTTTCATTTTTTTTATTTCTGAGAGTCTTGCTCTATCGCCCAGGCTAGAATGCAGTGGCTTGATCCTGGCTGATGGCAACCTCCACTTCCCCAGGTTCACGCAATTCTCCTGCCTCGGCCTCCTGAGTAGATGGGATTACAGGTGCCTGCCACCACGCTTGCCTAATTTTTGTATTTTTAGTAGAGGTGGTGTTTCACCACGTTGGCCAGGCTGATCTGGAACTCCTGGCCTCAACTGATCACCTGCCTCGGCCTCCCAAAGAGCTGGAATTACAGGTTTGAGTCGCCACACCTGGCCAGATTTTCGTTTTACGTGATATATTACCTTTATTTCAGAGATTATATAAATGCTGGTACAGAGAAACACTGCGTGCGTTGTTCATGGACTGATTCTTAACAAAACAAGAAAAATCAGGCAAGGACAGTGGTTCACGCCTGTAATCCCAGCATTTTAGGAGGCTGAGGCAGGCGGATCACCTGAGGTCAGGAGTTCAAGACCAGCCTGACCAATATGGTGAAACCCTGTGTCTACTAAAAATACAAAAATTAGCCGGGCATAGTGGTGGGCACCTGTAATCTCAGCTACTAAGGAGGCTGGGACAGGAGGATTGCTTGAACCCAGAAGGCAGAGGCTGCAGTGAGCCAAGATACTCCACGCCACTACACTCCAGCCTGGGTGACAGAAGGAAACTCCATCTCAAAAACAAAAACAAACAAAAAAAACAAAAAGAAAAAACACTGATGTGGTTTATTGCTGGACTTTATAAAAACTTCCCTTAGAGATCAGTGGTTCAGTTTTAGTTGCACATTCAAGTCACCTGGGGAGCTTTCAGAAATTCTGATGCCCAGGGAAGTACTCCAATTAAATCAGTCTCCACAGTAGCACCCAGGCAGGCCTCAGGAGCCCCCTAAGTTCAATGTGCAGCCAAGGGAGAACCCACTGTTTCGGAAAAAGATTACCAACTGAACTCAGCAAACAAACGCTGTTGTAGATAAGGTTTTAACCACTTAGGGGCAGAATACTTTACCTGTAAGGGGGCCTGCGCTTCTCCCCAGCATACTGGAAAAGGTCATCAGTGAAAAACTTGGGCACCTTGTAGTCTTCCAAAAGTTTCCTTCTTTTAGGGTGTTCGCCATAGCTGCTGTCAAAGATGTAAAGGGGGCTGTCGTCTCGAGTGCTCTCCATGTACTCGATGTAGTATTTCATCTTCATCTTCACTGAGTAGCCATCGTTATCCTCACCACACTTGAACTTCTGGTTCCGATATTTCCTTTTTAGGCGCTCCAGAGTCCACTTCTCCTGCGCAGACCAGCCCTCTTGGGCATTCAACAAAACCACGGGCTTGTAAGGTCTCTCATACCGCTCCACAAATTCTTCCACAGACAGCTGTAAAGCGTCTGCCCTTTCCACGTTATCCTGAGGGAATCAGAAAAGACCTGCCCAATTAAAAAATAAAATAAAAAAGAAGTCCAGTGGCAGATAAGGGTGTCCCCAAGGCCAATTAGAAATGGCAACCGAAGGAAGCTGACTCTCATCTGGTTCCTCCGGAATTGGGGGGAGGGCGCGTGCGTGAGGCCACGTCGTTCCTAGAGCCACCCCATCAGAGGAGGGGGACTTCGTATCTCCCACCCGTGAGCCTTGACAGCTAGGTCCCCTAGGGGCCCCGCCGCCCAAAGAAGTCAGGGACGACCGGCCTTCTAGTTGAGAGCGCCACAGGCGTGGGACTCCCCGTCGTCCGCCGGAGCAGACGGGCGGCCACAGCACCGGAGGAAGGCCCGGAATCCGGGCCTCTGGGACCCCAAACTCCGCGGGCTGCGGGTGAGCCCCTCCGAGCTCCCGGGTGCCGCGCTCAGGGCGAGGGCAGCCCAGGCCCCAAGAAAAGTGCGCACCGACTGGCGGTGCTGACGCCCGGCCCGGCCACCCCGCTCGCCCAGCTCACCGCCACAGCCGCCGGGCTCAGCGAGAAGCTCTCGTAGTAGTTGTGCCGGGTCCAATCCAGCGAGTCCTTGAGCTCCGGCCGCGCACTCCGCTTAGCCTCGCGGATGCGCTTCTTGCTCTTGTGGTTCATCCTGCGGGGTCACCAGCTGGTTCGCTACGACCTCGGCGCAGCCCGCTTCCTGCCACTAACGCACCCCTCCCGGCCCGGATGGCGGAGACGGAGGCACTCAAACGCCCTTCACTCCGGCCCGGCGCCTTTAAAGTCGCCTTCCAGAAAATTCACTCCCCCAGCCACCTCCCGAGCCTCGGGTTGGGCAAGCGGCCGCCGTGTTCCCCGCCCCCGCGTCTCTCGCGGTCGGCCATTGGTTTCGGCGCCTCTAGGGCCCGCCCTCACACACTGGGGGCCTCCGCCATGTTGGGAAGGTCATGTCGGCCGCGCCGCCCCACCCCGCCCCACCCCGCGTCCCCTGCGCGCTGTCGCGGTGTGCATCACTTCCTGCTGCGCCGTCCGCACGTTGCCGGTCTTGCGCGTCTGAGTCTCCTTCAGTTTGCTCCCGGCTTTTTTCGCTCGCAGCACGGTCGGATTATCTCCGGAGCTGGGCTTTCCTCTATCTTGCGGTCAGGTGCTAGAGCCACGTGGCCCGGAGCCTCCCTCTCTCGCAGCCTGGCAGCCCGGAGCCTTCCGCGGTCTCCCGCCGGCGCGGGGCCCACTGGCGCCCGCTGAACGAGCACGGTTTCCGAGGGCAGGGATTCCAGGCCCAGCGCTTTCGATTCTCGGAGGAGCCGGGCCCGGGATCCAAGGGGGCCGTGTTGGAGGTCCATGTTCCGCAGGTGCGTGTCGCAGCACCCGCCGGGAGGCGCCTGAGGGCAGGAGCGGTTATCGGCTGACTTGGCTGGGATCCTGAGGGACGGGGTTGCGGACGCCCAACTGCGCAGCTTCCTGCTTTAGGTTGGCCCCCAGAGCAAAAACGTCGGATATGAACCCCTTCAGTGGATTAAATGTCTCTCAATAAGAATTTTGGAGACCCTGCCATGAAGTGACCCTGGTCACTATGTTGGTCAGGCTGGTCTCGAACTGTAAGCTTAAGTGATCCTCCCGCCTCGGCCTCCCAAAGTGCTAGGATCACAGGCGCGAGCCGCCGGGCCGGCTTTCTCGACATCGAATCTTTCCTGCCAGAAAAATAACTTTCTTGACCCCTAATGCTTTTCATCTTGCCCAAGAGTTTCCTGATTCATCCTTATCGCACACTGTTCTGTGAGTTTTTGGACCAGGAATTCCAGTGTTATTTAGTCCCCAAATAAAGTTTATTGGGTTGGCACTGGCTTCTTCCTCTAAGCTCACAGCTGTCCCAAAACTCACAATAATTATTCTTTTTTCTTGAAACACTGTTTCGCTCTGGCGCCTAAGCTGGAGTGCAGTGGCGCGATCATAGCTCACTGTAACCTCCAACTCTCAGGTTCAGGTGAACTTCCCGCCTGCCCAAGTGCTCGGATTACTGGAGTGAGCCACCATGCCCTGCCTGTCTCCGGTTTTTCAAAGCACTTTCACGTTGCAGTGTTTAACTTAGTTTTAACAGCAGCCTGTGAGGCATGTCCCATGCTAAAGAAAAACCTTGAGAGAAGTTAAAGGGGTAGAGTGGGCTGGCGCGGTGGCTCACACATATAATCCCAGCTTTTTGGGAGGCCGAGGCAAGCGGATCACGAGGTCTGGAGATCGAGACCATCCTGGCCAACATGGTGAAACCCCCGTCTCTACTAAAATACAAAAAAAAATTTAGTCTGTGGTGACGGGTGCCTGTAGTCCCAGGTACTTGGGAGGCTGAGGCAGGAGAATCGCTTGAACCTGGGAGGCCGAGGTTGCCGTGAGCCGAGATCGCGCCACGCACTCCAGCCTGGCTGACGGAACAATACTCTTCTCAAAAAAAAAAAAAAAGGCGGGGGGAGTGAGCAGGCTCGCAGTTATGCGTGTTATTTTTTTAAAAATTATATTTAATTTTTTTTTTTGTATTTTATTTTTTGACTCATGCTTGTAATCCCAACACTTTGGGAGGCCTAGGCTGGAGGATCTCTTGGTCGCAGGAGTTCAAGACCAACCTGGGCAACGTAGTGATACTGCGTCTCTACAAAAAATAGAAAAATGAGGCATTGTGGTGTGTGCCTTTAGTCCCAGCTACTGGGGAGGCTGAGGTGGGGAAAATTGCTTAAGTCCGAGAGGTCGAGGCTGCTGTGAGCTGTGATCAGGCCACTGCACTCAGGCATGAGCAACAGAGGAAGACCATGTCAAAAAAAAAAAAAACAAAAAACTGGAGTGGATGCTATTTCTGATACAGTCTCTAAATAGCTTCATATGATAGTCTCTAAACAGCTTCACTTTTTTTTTTTTTTCTGGACACAGAGGCTTGCTCTATTGCCCAGGCTGAAGCGCAGTGGTGGGCGCACTGCAACCTTAACCTCCGGGGCACAAGTGATCCTCTCAGCCTTTTGAGTAGCTGAGACCACACCTAATTTGACTTCATGTTTAAATACACTTGCGTTCTTCCCAAATGTTGGGGGTGATGATTTGCTTTTTATGTCCCGAAGAGGAGAATAGAAGCCTTTTTTTTTTTTTGAAACGAAGTCTCCAGCCCAGGCTGGAGTGCAGTGGCACAATCTCGGCTCACTGCTACTTCCACCTCCCAGGTTTAAGCGATTCTCCTGCCCCCGCCTCCTGAGTCACTGGCTAATTTTTTGTATTTTTAATAGAGACAGGGTCTCAACTTGTTGGCCAGGCTGGTCTCAAACTCCTGACCTCAGGTGATCCGCCCACCTCGGCCTCCCAAAGTGCTGGGATTACAGGCGTGAGCCACTGCACCCAGTCTAGAAGCCTCTTTCTTTACACCCAAATCTGCACAACTCTATCCTCTGGTCAAGGCAATTTTACCTGCTCATCCCATAACCCTACACTTAGAACAGTGCCTAGCATGTTAGCCATTTATGTTTTTAATGAATTGAATGATTACGTTTGGATCTTAGTTCCTTCACCTTTGATACTTTCACCTGTTCAGCTTCTTTTTCTAACACCCCACCAGGACACCATTTGCTCCAGAGGACAGAAAGACATGTTTTGCAGTTTAATTGCTACCTTTGAGTGCTTACTTTGTGTCTGGCACTGTCCTAAGTTTGCGTTGAATTTTCCTGAACACCCTATTGAGACAGTAAAGCACTGACATGCTAAGTAACTTGTCTTGAGGTCACATAGCTAGTAAATTACAAATCTAGAGATTGAACCCAGGCCAGCTCATTTCCTCACCGAATACCATGCTCTTATGATTCTAGTCCTTTCCAAAGGCTTGTGTGCTGCCTGCCTGCCTAACTCAGGATTCAGCTGGACTTATGCTTCCAGGGTGTCTTCCTAGGACCACACTACTTCCTATTAACACACCAAGTTATGTTTGTGCCTAAACTCCTCCAATATCTTCATGTTGCACTTAGAATACAATCTAAACTTCTGGGGCTGACAGGACCCCACAGGTCTGGTCCCTGTTTTCTGACCTCCACTTGAATGCACTGCACAACCGTGCCTCCAGCTTCCATTCCTATCTGCCCCCTTCCCCACTCCCTAGTTTGATTAGCCACTGAGGCCTTTCATTTCTTCATTCAGGGCCTTTGCCTGAATCAAGAGCAGCCACCTGTGCTCACCCCGCCATTGCCTGTTATGCTCTTACGTCACCCTGTTTAGCTTTGTAGCATTTCCCCGACTATAAAGATCTTATTTGCTTACTCGTTGCCTGTCTTTACGGTACAATATGTGATCAGGGGAGAACTACATTCCTCAGTCTAAGAATGGTCCCTGATACTCAGACACTAGAAGTGCTTGTTAAATGAAGAGTGCCATCAAGAGTGCTTATCACATTGCATTGTAGTTTTACATCCCCAAAGGTCGGGGACTTGGTGAGCACGGCTGCCATTTTTGTAATGGATGCTAATGCCTGACAGAAATTGCTGTAGAAATGATTCCAACTTCCAGCGGATAAATTATTGATGACACACAAAAAAATTCTTTTCAGATCCTGCATTTCCAGTATGGAATGTATGTTTGGCCCTGTGCTGTGGTCCTGGCCCAGTACCTTTGGTTTCACAGAAGATCTCTGCCAGGCAAGGCCATCTTAGAGGTACAAGTCCCTCTGAAGTTTCCAGAATTCTGGGTTATGTTCAAATATGTTAAGTTTACATGTATATATGCTTGTTATTGGCTTTTGTTAAATATTTTAAAATCAGGGTTAATTTAGCTAGTTTGTAAGTTCTGTGAGCTAAGAATGTTTTTTGTTTTTGTTTTAAGGTACAGAGATTATCTTGGAACTTTTTTTAATTTAAAAAGTGTTTTTTTAAATGAAGTAAGTTTTTTTAAAAAACGTGCTGGGTGTGATGGCTCACACCTGTAATCCTAGTACTCTGGAAGGTTGTAGTGGGAACATCGCTTGAGCCCAGTAGTTTGATACCAGCCTGGGCAACATAGTGAGACCCTGTCTCTAAGAAAAAAATGTGTGACAGAGACAGTAGGTAGACCACAAAGCCTAAAATATTTACTCTCTAGCCCTTTACAGTTTGCTGACTGCTATTCTAGATGAAGCCCCTGAACTGCCTTCCATGGCCATGGCAGTTTCTAGGCGTCCCAGTAGTGTCATGCAGGCTTTACAACTGCAGTGCCTTTTTTTTTTTTTTTTTTTTTTAAGAGTCTTGCTCTGACCAGGCTGGAGTGCAGTGGCATGATCTCGGCTCACTCTGCAACCTCCAGCTCCCTGATTCAAGCAATTCTCCTACCTCAGCCTCCTGAGTAGCTGGGATTACAGGCATGCACTACCATGCCCAGCTAATTTTTGTATTTTTAGTAGAGATAGGGTTTCACCATGTTGGCCAGGATGGTCTTGATCTCCTGACCTTGTGATCCACCCGCCTCAGCCTCCCAAAGTGCTGGGATTACAAGCATGAGCCACCACACCCAGCCAATAACTGCAGTGCTTTTAACCTTCAGGTTGCTGTAACAAAATACCATATAATGGGTGGCTTATAGATAACAGAAATTTGTGTCCCTGGCTGGGTGCAGTGGCTCACAGCTTGGGAGGCCAAGGTGGGCAGATCACCTGTCTGGAGTTCAAGACCAGCCTGGCCAACATGGTAAAATCTTGTCTCTGCTATAAAGTTAGCTAGGCCTTGTGGCACGTGTCTGTAGTCCCAGCTATTCAGGAGGCTGAGGAAGAACTGCTTGAACCCGGGAGGTGGAGGTTGCAGTGAGCCAAGATTGAACCACTGCACACCAGCCTGGGTGAGAGAGCAAGACTCCATCTCAAAAATTAAAAAAAAAATAGGCCGGGCATGGTGGCTCACGCCTGTAATCCCAGCATTTTGAGAGGCCGAGGTGGGTGGGTCACTTGAGGTCAAGAGATTGAGACCATCCTGGCCAACATGGTGAAACCCTATCTCTACTAAAAATACAAAAATTAGCCAGGCATGGTGGTGCGCACCTGTAGTCCCAGCTACTCAGGAGGCTGAGGCAGAATTGCTTGAACCTGGGAGGTGGAGGTTGCAGTGAGTTGAGATCACGCCACTGCACTCAGCCTGGAAAAAATTAAAAATAAAGAAATTTGTGTCTCAGTTCTGGAGGCAGTGAAGTTCCAGGATCAAAGTCCTCAGAGATTCAGTGTCTAGTGAGGGCCAGAACTCTGGTTCAGACAGTTCCCCTCTATGTTCTCAAGTGAAGCTGGGCAGCTCTCCAGGGCCTTTTATAATGGCACTAATCATGAGAACTCTGCTCTTATCTAATTGCTTCCCAATGGCACACCTAATATGGGTATTAGGATTTGAACATGTGAATTTTGGGTGGATACAAACATTCAGACCGTAGCCCTTTCCATTTTTGGAAATGTTGAGATTAGTATAAAAATGTATCCCATTCTCCTGCTTACCTCACTACCTGGCTTCAGACTGCTGAAGGCTTGGAAAAAATCAATTTTATCACATAAACTTCCATACCTAAATAGACAAACCAGAAGCTTAATAATATTAACCTCCCACTCTTTTTACTATACCACATAAAGGAAGGGTAGGATTTGGCACACACTTCTGGCCTTAGTAGTAATTGTTAGGCACCCAGAATAATCTCTATGCCCATCCTTTAACTGGAAAATGGGAAGCTTGTGTTTGTTACTACTAAGAAGGCATTCCTTAATATTTCTTAGTGTCCACAAAGCATCTTGCCACTTTCAAAGCCCAACTGGAGAATCTTTACTAGAAAGCCATGTTACAAACCTGTTAGGTCTTAGCTACGTACGTAAGAGCAATCAACTATAGACATGCTAACAAGTGAAAATCAGGCCAAGTGCTGTGGCTCATGCCTGTAATCCCACCACTTTGGGAGACCGAGGCGGGGGCAGATCACTTGAGGTCAGGAGTTCAAGACCAGCCTAGCCAATTTGGTAAAACTTCATCTCTACTAAAAATACGAAAACTAGTTGGGCATGGTGGCACACACCTGTAGTCCCAGCTGCTTGGGAGGCTGAGGCAGTGCAACGGCTTGAACCCAGAAAGCGGAAGTTGCAGTGAGCTGAGATGGAGCCACTGCATTCCAGCCTGGGTGACTGAGCTAGAAAAACGATAATGAAAAACTAAGATTCCGATTTCTTTGCAGTTCTAGAGTGTGAAATGCCATCTTTCATAACTTGTTACTAGATTGGAGCTGGAGTGAGTCTTCCAGGAATTTTGGCTGCAAAATGTGGTGCAGAAGTAATACTGTCAGACAGCTCAGAACTGCCTCACTGTCTAGAAGTCTGTCGGCAAAGCTGCCAAATGAATAACCTGCCCCATCTGCAAGTGGTAGGACTAACATGGGGTCATGTATCTTGGGATCTTCTGGCTCTACCACCACAAGATATTATCCTCGCATCTGATGTGTTCTTTGAACCAGAAGGTAAACTTTTTTGGCTCAATAGGACATTTCACCAGTGATGCTATAGCAAAGTATTCATAAATCCTTTCTCCTCAGATTTTGAAGACATTTTAACTACAATATACTTTCTGATGCAGAAGAACCCCAAAGTCCAATTGTGGTGTACTTATCAAGTTAGAAGGTAAGTATGGATAACCCTAGCTTACTTTTTCATGTAACTTAAGCCTTACTCTACCCTGCCCCATGCAATACGTAATTTAAGAATAAAATATATCTGAAGCAAAACAGAAAAGGCATGATTTTAAAAAAACAATTTATTATAACTTTTTAAAGTGCTGACTGGTCACTTGAAGCTTTGCTCTACAAATGGGATATGAAATGTGTCCATATTCCTCTGGAGTCTTTTGATGCAGACAAAGAAGATATAGCAGAATCTGCCCTTCCAGGAAGACATACAGTTGAAATGCTGGTCATTTCCTTTGCAAAGGACAGTCTCTGAATACCTAACAAGCTGTTCTGGGAGGGTATCAATACTGATGAACAACCTGGCACACAGACTAGGTTCAGACCGCTTCAGCTTGAGAATGCAGTGGGTCTGAAGGTGGTTAATTCTGTTGGCCTTAGATTTTGGTGTCACGTAGACAACACGTTAACTCGTATGTAACAAAAATTAAAATACTTATTACAAGTACTTGGATTGTTCCTTAATCATTAAATAGGATGTGAATTAGGTTGAGAAAGGGGTATCACAACCTCAAGCAAAGTGCCACCTTAAAGCATTGATTTCAGGTGTTCAACTGGCATTCCCACTTTAACTTAGGAAATGATAGGCACTAAACATTCCACTTCCATACTATGCAGTCAGCAATAATCACAAAACAATTGCATAGGTCTTTCAAATAAATGGGGGGGAGAAAAGACAAAGACATATTCTGAGAAAAGCTAACACCAAGAAAATGTTTTAATTAAACTACAGAAACAATGGTTATAGTACAGAATATTCATGAGCAAAAAGATACACCATGTCGTAAGTACTTACAAAGTTACAACCATTTGCTTAACATTTTCCATGTTAAGTTCATACATGTAGATGTGATCAGATTTACCATTTTTGGGGGGGGGGGAGGAAAAAAGGTGTATTTATCATCAGCTAGATGTGCTCACTGTATGCTCCGTTATTTATATGCAAGGCCCGGGTGACTGGAAGTGCAGTTGTCAGGCATTTTAATAAACTGGACAGCCATTTGTTTCTGCACGACAAGGCATCTTTACACAGGAGCAACCAGGAGAAAACAGGAAACAGCCAAGCACTCTGCACTGCAACACGCCACCTTAACAGCTAACCAGCATTACTCAACTGCTACACAACTGCGCCTAGTGCACAAAAATACATAAGAGAAGAGATTAGAATTGTGTTTGATAAACAATCGTTTCAAAAAATCAAGTCTTTTCACCTGAAAAGTCTTTATACAAATTTGGGTTCAGATTACCATTTAGATCTGAAGGTAAATAACATATACAAATTTACACCGACTTTTGTAGGTTTTTAATTTTAAGGAATGAAGGCAATGCTGAGTCAATCTCTTGACAGCTTTAGGCTGTATGTAATGGCTGCACACGTTTCCTTAAAAGTCAGGAGGCCACAAATTAGGTTACCAATCTGTTCAATTTCAAACAAAAAAAGTCAGCACTATGTAACAAAATGAAATTTTACCTCAAATATCCAAATCCAATAATGAAATCTGAAGTCGTTCACCTCACTAAATTACAAGAAATTTGAATAACAGCAACAAAATGGCACATAAAATGAAGTTTGCCAACTGAGGCAAAGCTTAAACAAGTAAAAAGTTAGACAAATGTTACAAAATAACCTTTTCAATAGCCAGTTGCTTGTTCCAAGGACTCTTCTTCGATGGACTGAGTATGTGGTCCTTTTCCCCCAAGTACTCCATTTATACTGCTTGCCGATACATCTAGGTTTGAAAAGAAAGAAGTTCAGCTTACCTTCCATTAAAGTGCACATGGTTTCAGTTTCAGGCATGTACTTACTAAGGCTCTGGTGAAACGAGTAGGGTACAGAAATGTTCCACCCAGCCATGTTTTTTAAAGGCCCAATTAGGAAAATTTCACAAAGGCTATCACCAACATGTACAAGTTTGAATTTACGTATTCCTGGCCAAATAACCAAGGTGAAGAAAGGTAAGGGGGAGAAAAAAAAAAAAAAAAAAAGGGCTGTATCCAAACAAAAACAACTCGAAATCAGAGAACTGGTCTATATTTTATTAAGATAAGTTGTTTCAAATGAAACATTTGGCAACTGAGAATAATCTTTATTATCTGAGCTACTTAGGGCCCTTTCCTTTTTAAAAAATAGGACCAAACAATTTGAGAGTTAAAGACACACTATCCTTTCCCCACCCAGTGCGATACCTGTAATCTTTCTTTGGGGTTCCAAAAGTTCACTGCTTCTTATTGCAATTCGTTTGCCACATCCATTAGAATATGAAGTCCCAGTCAGTACAACAATAGTTGAACTGAATGTTTTTCTCTAAGAGGATAGTGCATCTTTAACATTTAAAGACAAACCTGCTCCAATACACGCCCACAGAAACTGGTCCCTGGAGGATCAGCCAAATCAGTTAAAATCTGCAATACTGGCCAATATTCTTTTATCAAACAGGAGACCGCAGCTTTAAAGGGGGAAAATGCAGACGTTGGATAAAAACAGCAAGAAATAGTCATTTTCATTAATAGGTCTCAAACAGTTTACCAAACAGCCATTATTATCTAAGGTTCATACACATCCTTCCTGCAGACCCCTCTTCAGTATTACTCCCAAAGGTGAGTAACCTCAAAGCAGCACTCCTAACGTTAGGAGTCATTCTTACATTAACACGGCTCAAAAGACCTACCCCAAACCCCATTTATGAGTTAGGGTTGTGTCTCGGATTCCCAGTCATTACCTTTTTCTTAAGAGGACACCGCTCCTTCCTCTTCAGGAGACTTGGGGGGACTCTTCGATCGCGACCTGGATTTGGATTCCCTCTTGGACACGGGGGGAGGACTCCTGGACCGAGATCGGGACCTGGACCGCGAGCGAGATCTGGAGACCGACGAGGACTTGGACTTGGACCTTCGCGCGGATCTAGACTTGGAGGTCGACCGAGAGCGAGAGCGAGTGCGGGACCGAGACTTCGAGCGGCTGTAGCGAGATCGGCTGCGGGACCTGGAACGGCTCCGACTCCGGGACCGGCTGCGGCGACGCCGCCTGGGGCTGCAGACGCGACGAGCAGCACAGCGGGGTTAATTCCAGGCGGCGGGGCCGGCCCCGCCCGCGCGCTCCCGCCCGAGCCGCCATTATCTCGCCGCCAGACGCCATTTCCCCAGTCGCGAGGCGAGGTCCTACGCCCCGCGCCGCCCACACCCGGGACGCTGCCGGGTCGCAAAGGGCGGAAGCGCGCGGGGCGGCCGGAGGGTCGCGAGGCGCCGCGTGCACCCCTGCCCCGCCCCGCCCGGGCCCGCACCACGTGCTTCGCCGCGGATCTTTGTGAGGCACCCAGGCCTCCCGCGATCCCCCCAGTCCGGCTCACCTGCGGCTCCGGCGTCCGTAGCCACCGCCTCCGTATCTGCGGGGTGGCGGTCCCCGGCGGCTGTGGTGCGAGTCTGGGGGGGCGGCCGTAGCGCGCCATTTTGCACCCGCAGCTCGCGGCCGTCCAGCACGGCCCCGTCCATGGCATCCATGGCGTCCTCGGCGTCGCGCTTGTCATGGAAGCGGACGAAGGCGAAGCCGCGGGACTCCTTGGTGTAGCGGTCCCGCGGGATGTACACGTCGCCGACGCGCCCGTACTTCTCGAACACGCGCCTCAGCGTGTCGGGCGAGGTGCGGTAGGTCAGGTTGTCCACCTTGAGGGAGGTCATACCCTCCACGTCGGGAGGGGGGCGGCCGTAGCTCATGGCTCTGAGAGGCGGCCCGGAGCCCCGCGAACTGGCGCCGGCTTCTTCAGCTCTGGGCGGTGCGACGCCGCGTCTCTCGTCTGGCAGTTGCGTTCCGCGTGGGGGACGCCGGGGAAGGCCTTAATGGAAACCAGCACAGACAACCTTTATAGACAAGCCCACCTCAGCAACAACTGGGCGGGCGGCCGGCCCCGACGCCTTTTTATATTCCTCCTCACAAAATGGCGCCCGCGCCACCCGGAAATGAAATTCTCTGATTGGTCCGCCGCACTCCGTTTTGCAACGTCCCTGCCGCGTGCCCAGCCCGTGCCCGACGCGCCTGCGCACAGCTCGGCGGGCGGGCCAAAAAGCGCGGAGTCACTGCTGGAGGGAGGGGGAGCGGAATTAGCGGGCAATTGGAAAGCCCGCGAAACGCTCTTTCCGCCTGGGAGGCCGGACGACAGCGCTCGGGCAGGAGGAAGAGGAGGTGCTCCCGCTCTAGGGCCCGCCTTCTTTTCATGCTAATACTCCAAGTCCACGCAGCTTTTGTGGTCAGACCGCAGCCCTCAGCTCTGCCTCTGTCAGAAGGGTGCTTCTGCCCCTATTTCCCTCTCCCTGTGACCCCGGCCTCCTCAGACTCCGCTACGTCGTCTCTCGGGCCCGTCCAACAGTTTCCCATTGCTCTTCGCCAGGGTCCGCTTCCTCACCCAGTTGCGCCAGAGCCAGCGAGCTCGGACAGCTCTGCGTCCTGGCGGTGGGGGAATGTCTGCGGAGCACCTGCGCCTGCCGGGCCACCCCGGACTACGTTTCCCAGCGGGCCGAGCGGCCGGCGCCGCGGCTGCGGTCAGGTGACCGGGTCGCCTGACGGCGGTGAATCAGGCGGGGAGGGCGGGGCCGCGAGGGCTGTGCTGCTGCGGCTGGCTCTTGGCGGCTTAATCCCCCTCGCGGGCCCCTCAACCTGGAGCGGCTACATTCTTGGCGCTTCTCCGGGGTTTGTGCTCTTCCGTAGTCAAATCGGATCTTAGGAATGCCCTAAATGCCGGTGGGGAGAACTTCGCCCTAAACCCGGGATTCTGATTCATGAACTGGAAGTTGACAGCTTGGCTGCTGGCTCCTGCTGGCTCCGGCATCTGCCTTCTCCGCTCACCATCTCCTTTCTTTCCCCAGGATTGTCAGTGGCTTCGCCCCGACGAGAGCTGACTGCCCTGGGCTGCTGCTGACCTCCGGCGGAGCTGAGCCAAAATGTCCCCGGAATCTAAAAAGCTTTTCAACATCATTATTTTAGGAGTTGCCTTTATGTTTATGTTCACTGCCTTTCAAACTTGTGGAAATGTGGCGGTGAGTTGGAAGCTGTCCTCCTTCCTTTGAAGTGCTCAGCATAATGCATTCCAGAAATGATAATAAACGTTAATTATATCTAATAGCGCACTTAAATTGCATCTTTTATTTTTCCCACCCAGGCTTCCTCATTTTTTTATGATTAGGTTTGATTTCTTACTTCGGATATTCCTCCTATATGCGGGGGGGGGGGTTAAGAATTACCGTTTATCTGATTTGATTAGAGGTTTGGATGTTGACCTAGTTATTTTATTTCTTGTCTGTATTAAACTCTTCCTTAGTACTTGGATAGTTGAGGAGGAAACCCAAGGGGTAGTTATAGCTGGTTTTCCTCCCCCACTCCCTGTCATTGGTTTGCCTTCTCCAATTCTGTTGTCTTTTTTCTTTTCTTATAATGGACTTCAGTATTAAGTATAGAGCATTACGAACTTTTACTTTATTTGCTTTTTGAGTACTTGGAGTCACACTTCCCAAGGTGGGGGGAGACTGCAAAACGTTTTCGTTGATTAGTTTTATCTTCCACACAGCAAACTGTCATCAGAAGCTTAAATAGCACAGATTTTCACGGCAGTGGATATACCAGGTATTGTACCGCATGATTAGTTTTGCTTTATATTTAACAGTAGTTGCTTAAATTCCGTCAGAATCACCAACCATAGAATATTGTGACTGAATTAGTGGTGATTGCATTTTCTCTTCTCAGTACCTAGACTGGGAGAACATAATAGAATAAAGTTGATGAGTTTACGTTTTCTGTGGAATTAGACACTAGATTCGAAATCCTGATTTTACAAGGTATTCCATTGTTATCTTAGGCAAGTGTTTCCATGAGCCCAATTTCCTAGCTCAGAAAATGCATGTAAAGCACTTGGCATAGTGCATGGCATTGAATAAGCAGTCTACTATTGTTATGATTAGAATTGCCCTGTCCTAAACAGAACATGTTGTGATTCTTGAAACGTTTGGTCCTTCTGTTTTTGTAATTTCATAACGATTAATATACTTATGTTGGGAGCTTTTAGATTTTTGGTGAAGTGTTTAGTCCCAGTTTTACAGATGGGTAAAATGAAAAGACCTGAGGCCAGGTGCAGTGGCTTGAACCTGTAATCCCAGCACTTTGGGAGGCCAAGGCGGGTGGATCCCAAGATCAGGAGTTCAAGACTAGCGTGGCCAATATGGTGAAACCCTGTCTCTAGTAAAAATACAAAAAAATTAGGTGTGGTGGCGTATGCTTGTAATCCCAGCTACTCTGGAGGCTGAGGCAGGAGAATTGTTTGAACTCAGGAGGTGGAGGTTGCAGTGAGCTGAGATCACGCCACTGCACACCAGTGTGGGCAACAAAGCAAGACTCCATCTCAAAAAAAAAAAAAAAAAAAAGAAAAGACTTTCACAAGTCACTAGAACCTTGTGATTGGAGCTGAGAATGTAGTATGTACACGTATATAAACACTAATAGGTTTTTCTTTTTTAAAGTTAGATTTTTTTAATTGACAAATGAAAATTACATGTACTGATGTTGAGGACTACATGATTAGGTACAAAAAAAAAAGAAAATTGCATGTATTTATTGTGTACAACATGTTTTGAAATATATATTGTGGAATGTCTACACCAAGCTATAGAAACAGGTTTCTTATTTTTCTAGAGTTAGAGATTGGATCATGGCCTCCCCATCCACCCCCACAAACCCATAACTCTTACTTGTTTCTTCATTACCTATGCTAAGCCTTGTATATAACATTTGAGAATGAAGGAATGTTACTGTTCATTTTTCTAAGTGATTAATAGCACAGCTTTTTGTACTGCTTTGTCTTCATGTATGTTCTAAAGAACAAATACAAAAAGACATTTGATATTTGAGAGATTCATAAAAGCCAAAGAATAATTTACTTTGGATTTATGAATAATGCCTAGTAAATGAATTCAGTCAGGGCCCTTGAAATGGTTTTAATCACACTTTGTACAAGACAATGTACTGGGGCTCGGTCAGTAGTAACTGAGTAGTGATCAAGTGAGACCATTCGGCTGTGTTCAATAAATTCTGGCTTAAGCAAGTTGTAACTCTGCACTTGTTATTTATAGCAGAGAAGTGTCACGGAGCTGCCAGGAGTTGTAGGCTAAGTTTGTAGAGCAGATTGGTGGACTAGGGCCTCTGGAGTCATGCAATCCTGGCTTGACATTCACCAGCCACCCCGGCGGACTTTTGGCAAATTACTTAACCCCACTGTATTTACTTTTTCTTTTCTCTACCACGAGGATAATGACAATATGTTCTTCCTAGAGCTGTTAGGATTAAGAGAAAGTATGTATAAGTACTTGGCGCAGTGCCTGTTATTATGACTTAGCAGTACGTAAAAAATGTATTGCTGTAGACAAACTGATCCCAAGACACCGCTGATGGGACTTCAATGTTTTGTACAAATGAAAACTTTTGTATGGTGTTGTGTTTAGTGATATAATTATCATAAATTCTGACTAGAGAATATGAGTGTTTATTGTAAAATCTATAAACTCAAATGGATTTTAAAAAGTGACACAGCATACAAGGGCTTTGTTCTTTTTTTTTTTTTTTTCCGTTTGTGTATTATGTGTGCAGCATGGCAATTATCTATGGAGTGTTCTCTGCCTCAAATTTGATTACACCGTCAGTGGTGGCCATTGTAGGACCCCAACTCTCTATGTTTGCCAGTGGTTTATTTTACAGGTGAGTAGTGTAATCTTTCACTTATTTAATTAGAACACTTTTCAGGATCTTTCAAGTAGGTAGTAAATGTTTCACAATAATTTATAGGCTTGAGCCGAATAGAATATAGGTGGTATTTAAGGAATTTTGGCTCAGTACTTGTTGCTCAGGGATATCATATTCTAACGTGATAGTATGTATGTATATCTGCTTTTGTTTCACTGTTAATAAAAATAGTATCCAAAAGTCTCTTTCCATGAGGGTTGAAAAGAACATTCCGTGAAATAATCTTACTTTCTGTCAGTTGACTGAAAATAAGTGGGGGTTTGAAATCATGTCTGAAATAACTAAATGTTTCGCTGAACTCTAGAACTATAGTTCCATGATGTGCTAAGCTTTTGACAAAGGACACTGCAAACCTGTAAAGTGTCTGATTTTACAAATTTGAAATAATAAATTACGGGCCAGGCTCAGTGGCTCACACCTGCAAATCCCAACACTTTGGGAGGCCGAGGTATTGCTTGAGTGGAGGACCGCTTGAGCCCAGGAGTTCGAGACCAGCCTGGGCAATATGGTGAAACCCTGTCTCTACCAAAAATAGAAAAAATTAGCCAGGCGTGGTGGCACATGCCTGTAGTCCCAGCTACTTTCAAGGCTGAGGTGGGAGGATGACTTGAGCCTGGGAAGTGGAGGTTGCAGTGAGCTGTGATGGTGCCACTTCACTCCAGTCTAGGCAATGTAGTGAGACCCTGTTTCAAAAAAATTAATTGATTAACTAAGAAATGAGAAAGTTGATTGTGTCCCTTTTTTCAAAACTGGAGCAATCCTTTGCAGGTTGAGTTTTAAAAGAAGAGAATCCTAGAAGGCATAATTGGCATTCTATTTCAGGTATCGTTTGACTATAATACCTTGACCTGTTATATTTTAGCATGTACATTGCCGTTTTTATCCAGCCTTTCCCATGGTCCTTCTACACAGCCTCTGTTTTCATTGGAATTGCAGCTGCTGGTAAGTGTTTCGATTTTTAACTTCTCTGTTTTCTTTTCTGGGGCCTAAAGGTATCATTTATGTGTTTGGTATGTAATGCTAAGTGAATGTCTTTCCCTTGATAAACTTTTGGTTTGAATTTTAGTGCTTTGGACAGCACAGGGAAACTGCCTGACAATAAATTCCGATGAGCACACCATTGGGAGAAACAGTGGGATTTTCTGGGCTCTCCTGCAGTCTAGGTAATTATCTTTTTGAAGTTCAGTCTTTCCTTTGATTTTTTTTTTTGTCATACCATTTTTTAGGTCTTTGGTTGACAATTTGGATCTTCCATATTACATTACTTAAGTTCTAGTTGAATGTGATATGATTCAAAATTTTATAGAATTACGACTGGGCATGGTGGCTCACTGGCTACCCAGGACTATTTATACCAATACTGAATATAGCATTAGCGTTTTCTTAAGAAGAAAGCAAAACCAGCCATTCTGCTTTTGACTGTTGGATTTCAAGAATCTTTCCTGAGGAATTACCCTCATGAATCATGCCTCAAATTTTGGCCTTGACAAAGCTTAACAAATGTAAATGTTGCATTTTAAAGGGTTGTATGTTAAGAAACTCTAGTGTAAATGAATGATTCTTTCTCTAGGAAAGTATGCTAAAGAAAGTATTTGATTAGATGCAGATAACTAAATCATGGATTTTTAGAAATAGATTCTTTAAAATTTAGCTTAAGCTTGTTTCCAGGGAGTAATTTCCAGTTGCAATAAATCACATGTTTCAAAGTGAGTCAAGTCTTCTCTGAAGGGTGCCTCTGAATCAGGTTACTGTCACATGGAAGGAGACTGAATTCCATCTGAGTCAGTTAAGTTTATCAGAGTCCAGATGAGTTGATATTTTTAAATGACCCAGCACAGGTAGATACTTTAAAAATGACGTCCTGCTGGGCGCAGGGGCTCACACCTGTAATCCCAGCACTTTGGGAGGCCGAGGCATGTGGATCATGAGGACAGAAGTTCAAGACCAGCCTGACCAACATAATGAAACCCCGTCTCTACTAAAACTACAAAAATTAGCTGGGCATGGTGGCGGGCGCCCATAATCCCAGCTACTAGGGAGGCTGAGGCAGGAGAATCTCTTGAAACCAGAATACAGAGGTTGCAGTGAGCCAAGATCATGCCACTGCACTCCAGCTTGGGCGACAGGAGGAAGACTCCGTCTCAAAAAGAAAAATTATGTTCTTCTCTCTGTCTTGCTACAAATAATGGGAATAATTATTTTTTAAAAACCTTAAATATTAAAATAATTTCCCAACATCTTATTCTCCCTTTTTCTTCCCCCAGCTTATTCTTTGGAAATCTCTACATATATTTTGCCTGGCAAGGGAAAACTCAGATATCAGGTTTGTCTTACTGGCTTTGCTTTATTCAGATATGTTCAAAGCATAATAGGAGTTATACAGAAATACTCATTATTGCTTTATTCAAGCATTGTTCTCATGAACCCTGACACCTCAAGTTCTCTCAGACTTTAGCTTTTCATAAGCCTTTTCCTTGGTTTATATTATTAAACTAGGTGATAGTTTATGCCTAAGCTTTAAGTGGCATCTAAAGTATAAGGGAAGGTTATGCTGTGCACGAGCATACACGTGTGCTGAGTACGAGTATACAGTTATCGGAAGACTTGAATGCTCAGTTGTTTTGTCTGTACCCTTCTTTGATTAAAAGAAGGCGATTAAGCTCTTGTGCTGTTTTTCTTTGGCTTATTCGTGTTTCTTTAACTGAAAGACCAAGGTGAAGGTATCCTGTTTATCTCCTTGTCCTGAGTTTTGCCTGATGAATTAAAGTGAAAATGTGACAAAGAAGTGTGCGGACAGTTATAAGCAACGCTTGTGCTCTGACACTAATTCTGGAATTGTTTGGTCGATACTATCTAGTTTCTTCTTTTTTCTCCTTAGAGAGTGACCGAAGAACAGTGTTTATTGCCCTAACAGTGATTAGCCTTGTGGGGACAGTTCTGTTCTTTCTCATTCGGAAACCAGATTCTGAAAATGTCCTGGGAGAAGATGAATCTTCTGATGATCAGGACATGGAAGTCAACGAGTAAGATGTTGGAAACATTCCATTTTATTTTAAAATAGATCTTGAGTAGCTCTAGTGTAAAGACTACCAACCTATTTAGCCCTAATTGATAGCCAGTACTCTCTGTAGGTTACCACAGGCAAGAAAAGGAAGAAAATAAAGGAGGAACTGCGAGGGAGGAAGAAAAAAGGTTACCAGAGGAAGGGAGGTGGTGAAAAGGTGCACAGGGGATTTGAGTCTATTCCTGGCCTTGCCACTGCTGTGTGTGTGTGACCCTGGACAGTGGCAGCAATCCCTATCACGTCTCTAGGCCTTGGCTTTCTCACTCAATCCATATGTTTTCATGGGCAAGGAAATAGAAGGCAGTGTTGACCTTGGTTACTGTTTCTGAGATCCAGCTCTAAAGTTTTCCTGTTCTTGTGGTATGAGTGAGTGGCAGGGCCAGTGATGGTTGTCACAGATGAACCTTGGTTATAACTAGGCTGTTGCTTATAGCATCCAGCTCTTGAACTAACTTACACAGGTGGTTTTCTCCAGAGTAGTCCAAATGGGAGAATGAGTATACAGCCCTGTGTTTTCTAAAAATTACCTAAGCACATTTCAGTTGCAGGTGACGCTGTGTAAGCATGACAGGTAAGTGATCTGCAGTATCATTCAGACTTGAGGAAGGAGAGATGAGAAGTTAATCTCTGCCACACTTGTTTTGCTTTGTTTGTGAATTGATAAACTGTAGAGATTGCCTTACAGCATTTTATATGTTGTTAAAACCTTTGCATTGAGCATCCCATGCTGACTTTGTAATCCAGAAAGGGCCTAAAATTCTCCAGTCATAGGAGCGTTAGGTGCCCAGGATTTGCAGTAAGTTTGTGTAAAGCAGAAGAGAGGCGGTGCTTTGGTCTGGATGTGCTGCTATGCCCCCCCTTCTTGCTCTTTATTGTGCTTCACAGATCCTGGGTTTTGTACAAATTGAAGGCTTGTGGCAGCCCTGCATTGAGCAAGTCTGTCTGTCGCTGCCACTTTTCCAACAGCATGTGCTTTCTTTATGTCTCTGTGTTCACATTTTGGTAATTCTCACAATACTTCAAACTTTTTTATTCTTGTAATGTCTGTCATGGTGATCTGTGATCAGGAATCTTTGATTACTTTGATTACTGATTGCAATTGTCTTGGGGTACCACAAACCGAATGCATATAAGGTGGTGAACTTAATTGATAAATGTTGTGTGTGTTCTGACGGTTCCACTGCAGGCTATTCCCCTGTCTCTCTCCCTCTTCTCCTGAGACACAACAATATTGAAATTAGGCCAATGAATGACCCTACAATGGCCTCTATGTGTTAAAGTGAAAGGAAGAGGTGCATGTCTCTTACTATTTATTTATTTATTTATTTAGAGATGGAGTCTTGCTCTGTCACCCAGGCTGGAGAGCAGTGGCACGATCTCAGCTCACTGCAACCTCTGCCTCCCGGGTTCAAGCAATTCTCCTGCCTCAGCCTCTCAAGTAGCTGGGATTACAGGTGCCTGCTACCACGCCCGGCTAATGACTAATCAAGAAATGACTAAGCTTAGCAAGCAAGAAGTAGAAAGCTGAGATAGGCAAAAGCTATGCCTCTTGTGCCAAACAGCCAAGCTGTGAATGCAAAGGAGAAGATTTTGAAGGGAGTCATAAGAGCTACTACTCCAGGGAACACATGAATGATAAGAAAGCGAAACAGCCTTATTGCTGATACAGAAAGTTTTAGTGATCTGGATAGAAGATAAACCAGCCACAACATTCTCTGAAGCCTAATCCACAGTAAGGTCCTCTCTTCAATTCTGTGAAGGCTGAGAGACATGAGGAATATTTGGAAGCAAAATTTGAAGCTAGCAGAAGTTGGTTCATGAGGATCAAGGAAAGAAACCATCTCCATGACATAAAAGCACGAGGTGAAACAGCAAGTGCTGATGGAGAAGCTGCAGCACGTTATCCAGAAGATGTGGCTATTATAATGGACAAAGGTAGCTGCGCTAAACAACAGGTTTTCAATGCAGACGAAACAGTCTTACATTAGAAGATACCATCTAGGAATTTTATAGTTAGAAGTTAACGCGTGGCTTCAAACCTTCAAAGTACAGGCCGACTCTTGTTAAGGGCTAATGCAGCTAATGACTTTAAGTTGAAGCCAGTGCTTGTTTACCATTCCAGAAACCCTGTGGCCCTTAAGAATCACACTAAAGCTACTCTGCCTGGTCTCTAGAAATGGAATGACAAAGCCTGGATGGAAGCACATTTGTTTACAGCATTATTTATTGGAAAAAAAAACAACATATATATATATAAGAGAGAGAGAGAAAGACAGACAGAGTCTTACCCTGTTGCCCAGTCTGGAGTGTGTTGGTATGATCTCAGTTCACTGCAACCTCCACTTTCTGGACTCAGGCTATTCTCCTGCCTCATCCTCCCAAGTAGCTGGGACTATAGATGTGCACCACCATGCCCAGCTAATTTTTGTATTTTTAGTAGAGATAGGGTTTTACCATGTTAGCCAGGCTGATCTCAAACTCTTGACCTCAGGCAATCTGCCCACCTCAGCCTCCCAAAGTGCTGGGATTACAGGAGTGAGCTACCACGCCTGGCCTGGTTTAGTGAATGTTTTAAGCCCACTGTTGAGACCTACTGCTCAGAAGAAAAGACTCTCAAAATATTACTGCTCATTGACAATGTACCTAGTCAGCCAACTGCTTTGTTGGAGGTGTACAAGGAGATGAATGTTGTTTTCATGCCTCCTAATACAACATTTGTTCTGTAGCTTTCAACTTTTTTTTTTTTTTGAGATGAAGTCTTGCTCTGTCACCCAGGCTGGAATGCAGTGGTGTGATCTCGGCTCACTGCAACCTCTGCCTCCTGGGTTCAAGAGATTCTCCTGCCTCAGCCTCCTCAGTAGCTGGGATTACAGGCGTACGCTCCCATGCATGGCTAATTTCAACTTTCAAGTCTTATTATTTAAGAATATATTTCATGAGGATAGCTGCCATAGATAATGATTCCTCAGATCTAGGCAAAGTAAATTGTAAACCTTCTGAGAAGGATTCGTCATTCTAGGTAGGTCCCATTAGGAACATCTGTGGCTGGGACCAGGCACAGTAGCTCACACCTGTAATTCTAACACCTTAGCAGGCTGAGGCAGGTGGATTGTTTGAGCTCAGGAGTTTGAAACCAGCCTGGGCAACATGGTGAAACATTTTCTTTTAAAGCACAAACCAGTAGTTACTGGAGAAGGAGTCTATGAAGATGCATACCACAAATTCAACAAAAACTGAGCCCCATTCCGTCAGCACATGTTTGGTGTTGGTCCTAGAGGACAAATGCCACCCATCCCTGTTTTAAAGAAACTGCCAGTTTGGGGAGGTGGACGAGGGGTTCTGTAACTGAGAAGGCACACTTCTAGAAATGCTGCTCAGCCTTTGTAGCATTCTCTCTTCCTGAATCATCTCCTAAATTTGGAGCTTCTGTGTCTTTGTTCTACAAATAGCACTGACTTGTGGCAGCCCTCTTCTATGCCTGAGGAATATAGGAGTGAACAAGACAGATAAGTCCCTGTTCTTATGGGACTTAATTTTAGGAGTGGTAGACAGTACACATTTAAGAAAATAGCAAAGTGAGTGTTAGGAAGACTGAAAGGGGCACAGTGGGTGGAGAATAGGGTGGCTCCCTGAGACCTGCCTAGTGAGACATGAAGGTCAGCGGGTGGCCTTGACCAAAGCCAGGCAGGGAAGGGTGCGGTGGGCTCTGGACTCAAAGAAGGAAGTGGAAGCAGTAGGCAGGGTCAGATTATGTAAGCCAAGGTAAGGAAATTTGCATTTTCTTAGTGTGATTAGAAGCTGTTGCGGGTATAAGTAGAATAATTTTTTTTTTTGAGTGAGGAAATACTTGGAGAAATGAAGTCACTTGTCTAAAATCACGTAACTAATTAGTGGCAAAGCCAGGCCTCTGACTTTAAAGCCCTTGTTTCAACCAGTAGATCATTGTGTGTCCCAGCTTTGTCACAAGGAGGGCATTCATGGTTCTGAAGAGTTTTATTGAATATGATTCTAGCATAATTAAAAACTTATTTCTCAAAAGGAATCATGAAAGGAAATGTCTGCTTTATTAAACTTGCAGATGAATAAAAGCACACGGTATCAATAAGAACTCTGCCGTCGTCAGGATTGTTGTAGCTTAGGCATGTTGTTGCTCAGTCCTCAGATAGCTGCAGTTGCTCCGTATATCACATTATATAGCCCACTTCCATTTCCCATTGCAGAGAAAATGAGGCATAGGATGTACAGTGATCTAATGTTAGGTACTTCCTTGACTTCATCAGTCTTGGTGGATGAATAAGAAAAATATGTTTTAAGCTTTAGAGCATGGTTTCAAGCATTCTATAGTGTTTCGACAGTAGTCTCAGTAAGCTGGAAAAGTCAGGGATTTTTTTTTTTTTTTTTTTTTTTTTTTTTTTGAGATGGAGTCTCACCCAGGCAGGAGTGCAGTGGCGCGATCTCAGCTCACTGCAACCTCTGCCTCCCGGATTCAAGCGATTCCCATGTCTCAGCCTCCTGAGTAGCTGGGATCACAGGGGTGTACCACCACACTCAGCTGATTTTTAAAATATTTTTAGTAGAGACGGGGTTTCGCCATGTTGGCCAGGCTGGTCTCAAACTCCTGACCTCCAGTAATCCGCCCTCAAGTGATCAGCCTGCCTCGGGCTCCCAAAGTGTTGGGATTCCAGGCATGAGCCCCCGTGCCCTGCCCAAGCCAGTGATTTGACCTGCCTTGTATGGATAAATGAATTTGCAGGTTGCGACGAAAACCCACCTCTTAGCAGGGCAGGAGATAGGTATGAATCCTTACCTTGGAAATGTTCCTGAGGTAAATATTAGTATAGATTGAAAAATAACCTTCCCTTTTAAAACCTGAGACTTGATGCCACTGTTGGTATAATAACATGTAACATATAAAAATCTTGTCACACATTGGTTACAGGATATCCAGTTCCCAAAAACACCTCATCAGAAAGCACATAGCAATCATCACCTGTCAGTGCTTGAATTTTGATGTGAAGCCAATTGAGAGTACAGTACCTGCCAAAGTCTTGGTTCTCAATACCCAAACAGTCATAGCAGCAAGGACGTGAATGAAAGCTAACTTCAAGAAAGCCTTCATGATCCACATCCAAAGCAACCGCCTCTCAGGAGGCAGACAGTAACAACAAAATCTCTGATGAGTTTCAACGCCAAAGAACTTTTTCATAGTAAGGGTGGTGGAAAATCGAGTACTCACAGATTATTTCTACAGTTTGTAGGTAACAGGATAGGTTGGGTGTGATGGCTCATGCCTGTAATCTCAGTACTTTGGGATGCTGAGGCAGGTGGGTCACTTGAGCTCAAGAGTTCAAGACCAGCCTGGGCAACATGGTGAGGCCCCCACTTCTACCAAAACTACAAAAAATTAGCTGGGTGTGGTGGTGCACACCTGTAATCCCAGCTACTCAGGAGGCTGAGGTGGGAGGATCACTGGTGGGAGGATCGCTTGAGCCTACGAGGTGGGGATGGCAGTGAGCCAAGATCGCATCCCTGCACTCCAGCATGGGAAACAGAAGAGACCCTATCTCAAAAAAAAAAAAAAAAGCAAAAAAACAAAAGCAACAGGATAAAGGGTATTTCCGTACTGCCTGAAGTATCATTGCTGAGAAAGATGTGCATAAACATGTACAGTAAGTGTAATCTGAAAGAATCTTCCGTAGTTAATAGGGAGGCACCCAGGTGGGACTTTAAACACCTGGAGCGAGGGCGTGGCCATGAAGGGACACCTGGGGCAAGGAGCTTCGGGTCATTGGAAATGTACCTCAGACCTGGTAGAGGACAGGGTTTTTACAGACTTAAATGAAAATGTGATCATATTTTTGTTCTTTTTTTTTTTTTCTAAAGAAAAAATACTTTATTTTATTTTATGTTTTCAGGTCTGCCCAGAACAATCTGACAAAGGCAGTAGATGCTTTTAGTAAGTATTTTCTGTACCTGAAATGCAAGAACTGTTCAGGAACAACTTGAGCATTTGCCTTTCCCCTTTTCCCTGGTAACTTTGGATTGATGACACCCCCAGGGTTTGCATTTTTCCAGGTATGCTGCTCTGAAATATATTGGTCTTCCTTATAAACATCTCTCTAACATGGGGGTTGTGAGGGCTGGATGATGATATGACTGTCCACCCGCCCAGGTGTGTGAGGGGAGGCGGGAAGAGGCTGCAGAGCACTCAGGTTCTCCCCTGGAGTTGAGAGTCTCCTGGGATTTTTGCAGGGTAGTTAAGAGCTGGGTGTGGTGGCACATGCCTATAATCCCAGCACTTTCGGAGGCCAAGCCAGGCAGATCACCTGAGGTCAGGAGTTTGAGAACAGCCTGGCTAACATAGGGAAACCCCATCTCTACTAAAAGTACAAAAGATTAACTGGGTGTGGTGGCGTGCCTCTGTAGTCACAGCTGCTCAGGAGGCTGAGGCAGGAGAATCTCTTGAACCAAGATTGCGCCACTACATTCCAGCATGGGTGACAGAGGGAGACTCCATCTCAAAAAAAAAAAAAAAAAAAAAAAGCAGATTGCTTGCTACTCGTTGGAGCAAAGCAGTAGCTCCAGCGGCCTAAAAGGTAGTAAGAACAATCGTGTTTGTACATTGAGAAGTCTTCCTGGCCAAAGACTTTGCTGAATTCTTTATTTATTTATTTATTTTTCTTCCTGACAACTTCATAACATTCTTAGAGTATCTTTATGGTGTTTTGTTTTGTTTTGGTTTGTTCTTTTTGAGACAGAGTCTTATGATCTGCCCACCTTGGCCTCCCAAAGTGCTGGGATTACAGGCGTGAGCCACCACACCCAGCCTGTGTTTTTTACTCTATGTAGTTCTCACAATTCTATGAGTATTATATAATGTACACCTATCATTGTCTGAGTTTTATAGAACAGAAAACTGAGGCTTAGAGAAATTAAATAATTTAGGGGCCAGGCATGGTGGCTCACGCCTATAATCCCAGCACTTTGGAAGGCTGAGGTGGGTGGATCACTTGAGGTCAGGAGTTCAAAACTAGCATGGCCAACATGGCAAAACCCCATCTCTACTAAAAATACAAAATTAGGCATGGTGGCTCGCACCTGTGGTCCCAGCTACTTGGGAGACTGAGGCAGGAGAATCACTTGAACCCAGGAGGCAGAAGTTGCAGTGAGCTGAAATCGTGCTGCTGCACCACAGCCTGGGAGACAGAGTGAGATTCTCTCTCTAAAAAAAAAAAAAAAAAAAAAAGGAAATTAAGTAATTTACCTAAGGTCAACCGGTTAGTAGGTGGCTGATTTGAGATTTGAGTCAGATTCTCACAGTTTCCTTCAGAAACTTTCAGTGAGTCCCTTTTGCTTCTGTGTAAGGCTCTCTCAGCTTGTCTTCCCAGGAGAGAGAATCTGACTGGTAAAGTTATTCTCCATAAGGGAGCAGCCTTTTGGGGCCATGTGTATTCATTAAGCCTATTGTAGGCCACAGGGCCTTTATGACATGTGGCCCTTATGGCCCTAGAGTACCTATGATTAGTTTGTAGGTTGCCTCAGGCTAGAGTGCAAATTCTTGATCTAATCAGCCATGGCCTGACTCAGATGACACAAATCATGTCAACTCTTGACCAGGATTGTCTGTAGCTTCTTCTTTTAGAAAGGGCCTATGGGCATGGGAGTCTGAGCCTTACACACGTAATATATTGTTTCAGGAATACATTCGTAGTTTTATGTATGTATTATATTATGTGTATATACACACATAAAACAATATACTTGGTTGCAGGGAGCCAAGATCGCGCCATTGCACTCCAGGGTACAGTGATCTTGGCTCACCGTAATCTCTACCTCCCGGGTTCAAGTGATTCTCCTGCTTCAGCCTCCCAAGTAGCTGGGAATACAGGCATGTACCACCACGCCCAGCTAATTTTTGCATTTTTTAGTAGAGACAGGGTTTCTCCATTTTGGCTAGGCTAGTCTTGAACTTCTGACCTCAAGTGATCCGCTTGTCTCAGCCTCCCAGAGTGCTGGGATTATAGACGTGAGCCACCATGCCTGGCCTGGGAATACATTCATAATTATAAATTGAGCTACACGTTATAATTAAAAGGGGTATATTCTGACTCCCTTAGCAAGATAGGAGGTTATCACTATCAAAATTGTGGCTTTCATCTTTGCAGGCCTAGAAACTTGTCTGTCAGAATACCCATTATTAGGCCAGGCGCAGCAGTTCACGCTTATAATCCCAGCACTTTGGGAGGCCGAGGTGGGAGGATCACTTGAGGTCTGGCATTCAAGATCAACCTGGCCAACATGGTGAAACCCCATCTCTACTGAAAATACAAAAATTAGCCAGGCGTGGTGGTGGGTGCCTGTAATCCCAGCTACTCGGAAGCTGAGGCAGGAGAATCACTTGAGCCCAGGAGGTGGAGTTGCAGTGAGCCAAGACTGCACCATCGCATTCCAGCCTGGGTGACAGAGCGAGACTCCATCTCAAAAAAAAAAAAAAAAAAAAAAAAATACCCATTATTGATCACAGAGGCTGGAGGGGAAAAGGACTTAAGTTAAACTCATAGAAATTGCAATCTAACCATTTATGATGGCACTTAACATTTTTTAGTGAGCCCTTTCATAGATAATTCCTTCTTGTTATCAGCAGGCTAGAAAGCCACATTGGTTTACTTGGTGAGCTTGGAGTCATTAAAGGGAGGTAGGTGACCTGGCTTATGGGATGGTGCCGCCAGCTGTGGTGAGGCTTGGTGTAGCCTCCCTGCTCTGTCATAGATCCCTCTCTGGCTGTCTGTTGATGTTAACCTGATTCAGGACATCTCACCTAGATAGTTGGACAGTATTTGCCTCAACTCTAGCTGTGAAAGGAGGCACTGACACATTTTGGGCCACATGCTTTGCATTACAGAGCTGGTCAGTTACATGGTAGGATTGATTTTTTATAGGATATTGGGCCATCAGGTTTGAAAAGGGGAGAAGGAAGGCAGCAGCCAAATAAGGTGCAACACATAGAGTGCTTTAGGGAAAGTAGGCTCAGGCCAGTTGCTGGGCAATTGGGGGTGCAACAGGAGGTTGTGAGGTGGTGAGGGAGCCAGAGGCACAGGGAGAGAGGGGAGAATGAATGGCAAGGCTTCATGTGGCCCGTGTGTGGCCAGTGCTTCATTTATTGATTAATCATGACATTCCTGTGGTCGGGGCTATGATGGGTGTTGTACAGAGAAGATTCCTACATACTATCTAGTATTGTTTTTTTTTAAGAGATGGGGTCTCGCTATGTTGCCCAGGCTGGAATGCAGTGGCTATTCACAGGTGCGATCCCACTACTGATCAGCACGGAAGTTTTGACCTGCTCCATTTCTGATCTGGGCTGGTTCACCCCTCCTTAGGCAACCTGATGGTCCCCCGCCCCCGGGAGGTCACCATATTGATGCTGAACTTAGTGCAGACACCCAATCGGCATAGTGCACTACAGCCCAGAACTCCTGGGCTCAAGCGATCCTCCCACCTCAGCCTCCCAAGCAGCTGGGACTACAGGCACATGCCACTGCGCCCGGCTCCTACATACTATCTAAAAGCAGTTAATTCCTGAACTGAATTTATACTTTTAATGTGCTTCTCAAATATGTATGTAAAGTTTTTAAACATTTATTTTTTGATTTTGAGGAAACAATGCTAAAGTTCATCTGTTAGGATCAATGTCTGAAAATAGCCAAGAAAAGGTTCTCAAAGGAGGCGAGACTTATCCCCCTTGAGCCCAGGAGTTCAAGACCAGTCTGGGCAACATAGTGCATCTCTCTCTCTACAAAAAGTACGAAAATTAGCCAGGTGTTGGGGTGTGCACTTGCAGCCCCAGCTACGTGGAAGGCTGAGGTGGAAGGATTGCTTGAGCTCGGGAGGTTGAGGCTGCAATAAGTGGTGATGGTGCCGCTGCACTCCAGCCCGGGCACAGAGTAAGACCAGGTCTCAAAAAAAAAAAAAAGTAATTGAAGAAATAAATGTAACACTTCAGTTAACACAACCTAACAAACTTAAAATGGCAAGGAAAATCTGGGGAAAATATTTGTAATATGTGATAAAGAGCTGTTATGAGCATAGACACTCCAGTAGAAAATAGGCATTTTACAAATACGGAAAAAATTGTTATAACTTAAGTATAACTGACCCTTGAGCAATGTGGGGCATGGACACTCCATTCCACACCACCCATCCCCCACACACAGTTGAAAATCCACATATAACTTTTCACTCCCCCAAAACTTAACTAAGCTCACTGTTCACTGGAAGCCTTACTGATAACATAAACAGTTGACTAACATGTATTTTGGCCGGGTGCAGTGGCTCACACCAATAATCCCAGCACTTTGGGAGGCCGAAGGTGGGAGGATCACTTGAGCTCAGGAGTTCGAGACCAGCCTGAGCAACATAGTGACACTTTATCTCTACTAAAATTAAAAGAAAAAAAATTAGCTGGGCCTGGTAGTATGTCCTAGCTATTAATACTTGGAAGGCTGAGGCAGGAGGATCAGTTGAGCCTGGGAGACTGAGGTTGTAGTGAACTATGATCACACCACTACATTCTAGCCTGGGTGACAGAGCAAGACCCTGTCTCAAAAAAGCAAAACAAAACAAAAAACCCACATGTTCCTTTTTCCTTTTTTTTTTGAGATGGACTCGCACTCTGTCATCCAGGCTGGAGTACAGTGGTGCGACCTCAGCTCACTACAATCTCTGCCTCCTGGGTTCGATTGATTTTCCTGCTTCAGTCTCCTCAGTAGCTGGGATTATAGGTGCCCGCTACCAAGCCTAGCTAATTTTTTTTGTATTTTCAGTAGAGACGGGGTTTTACCAGGCTGGTCTCAAACTCCCAACCTCAAGTGATCTTCCCACCTTGGCCTCCCAAAGTGCTGGGATTATAGGCGTGAGCCATGCATATTTTATATGCATATTTTATACTGTAGATTTAGAATAAAGTAAGCTAGAGAAAAGAAAATACTAAGAAAATCGTAAGGAGGCCAAGTGTGGTGGCTCATGCCTGTAATCCCAGCACTTTGGGAGGCTGAAGCGGTCAGATCACCTGAGGTCAGGAGTTCGAGACCAGCCTGGCCAACATGGTGAAACCCTGTCTCTACTAAAAATACAAAAATTAGCCAGGCATGATGGTGGGCGCCTATAATCCCAGCTACTCAGGTGGCTGAGGCAGAAGAATTGCTTGAACCAGGGTGTGGGGGGCAGATTGCAGTGAGCTGTGCCGCTTCACTCCAGTGGGCAAAAGAGAGAAACTCTGTCTCAAAAAAAAAAAAAAAAAAAGAAAAGAAAGAAAATCGTAAGGAAGAGAAACTGGATTTACTCTTTGTTGAGTGGAAGTGGATCATCTGGATCTTCATCCTCATTGTCACATTGAGAAGGAAGAGGAGGAAGGGGTTGGTCTTGCTGTCTAAGGGGTGGCAGAGGTAGAAGAAAGTCAGCACAGAAGTGGACCCCTGAAGTTCAAACCCATGTTGTCAAAGGGTCAACTATGTAAGAAGTACAAATTAGAAATAGTTTTCTTTCTTTTTCTTTTTTTTTTGAGACAGAGCCTTGGGAGTTCTGCTCTTGTCACTCAGGCTGGAGGGCAGTGGTACAATCTTGGCTCACTGCAACCTCTACCTCTTGGGTTCAAGGGATTCTCCTGCCTCAGCCTCCTGAGTAGCTGGGATTACAGGTGTATACCACCGCACCTGGCTAATTTTTGTATTTTTAGTAGAGACGGGGTTTCGTTATGTTTGCCAGGCTTGTCTTGAACTCCTGACCTCAGGTGATCCATCCACCTTGGCCTTCCAAAGTGCTGGGATTACAGGCGTGAGCCACTGTGCTTGGCCAGAAACAGTTTCTGTCGAATTTCAAAAGCTAAACCATAGTTCTCAATATTATGGGCAGGGGAGGCGGGCAGGGGCAGGTAATTACATGTGTAAGACCACATTGCTGATATATACTTGTATTACTTTATAAAAAGTGATGTGTCAGCTGGGTGAGGTGTCTCAAGCCTGTAATCCCAGCACTTTGGGAGGCCAAGGTGGGCGTATCACCTGAGATCAGGAGTTCAAGACCAGCCTGATCAATATGGTGAAACCCTGTCTCTACTAAAAATACAAAAATTAGTTGGGTGTGGTGGCAGGCGCCTGTAGTCCCAGCTACTCAGGAGGCTGAGACAGGAGAATTGCTTGAACCGAGGAGGCGGAGGTTGCAGTAAGCTGAGATCATGCCACTGCACTCCAGCCTGGGTGACAGTGAGACTTCATCTCAAAAAAATAAAATAAAATAAATAAATAAAAAGTGATGTGTCATTAGGTATCAAAACCAATAAAAATGTTTATAACCTTTGCCCCAGTGGAATAACCAATTTCACTAATAAGATTATCCCTAGGAAATAATTAAATACTGTGGCAAGATCTAGCTACTCGGATGTTTATACTAGTGAGATACTAGAAATAATTTAAATATGCAACTGGGAGACATTAGTCCATCTATATAATAGATTACCCTAGCCATAAAAAGGATCTCTGGGAATGTTCAAAATATTTTACTGTATATTATGTGAAAACAAATGATAGAGTATATGTAGTAGAATTTGTTTTTGTAAACAGTGCATAGAAAATGTCTGGAAGGAGATTCATTAAGGTGTTAGATTCTGTTTGTTAAAATTGAGATAGAATTCATATACCATATGATTCACCCATTTAATCAATTTAAAGAATTCATTGCAAATTCAGTACTTTTTATATTCACAGAGTTGTGTCACCATCACTATACTCAATTTTAGAGCATTTTCCCTGTACACATTAGAGTCACTTTTCATTCCAAGCTTCCTAATTCAACCTCCCTGAGGCACTCCCCACTTTCTCCCCTTTCACCACTACTTGCAGCCATTCCTTTACTTTCTGTCTATAGATTTGTGTATTCTGGACATTTTATGTAAATAGAATCGTACAACATGTGGTCTTTTGTGTCTGGTTTCTTTTAACATAATGGTTTCAAGGCTCATTCATGTCACAGTATATTATAAAATTTGAGTCGTTCTATATTTTATGTATTATGAGTAATAGCTAAAGTTCGTGTACAAGTTTTTGTGTGGATATGTTTTCAGATCTCTTAGATACACACCTAGGAATGGTGGAATTGCTGGGTCATGTGGGATCTCACTGCTTAGTCTGTGGGGGAACTGCTAGATTGTTGCACCACTTTACATTCCTACTAGCAGGGGATGAGAGCGCCAGTGTTTCCATGTGCTTGCAGTTATTTTCTGGTGTTTTTTTTTTTGTTTTGGTTATAGCCATCCTAGTGGGTGTGAATGGTGTCTCATTGTGGTATATTTATATATATTTTTGTTTGTTTGTTTTCCTGATCTCAAGTGATCCACCCACCTCGGCCTCCCAAAGTGTTGGGATTACAGGTGTGAGCTACCGCGTCCAGACCTAGTTAGATCCTTTGCCCATTTTTAAATTTTAAATTGGATTCTGTTTTTATTAATGAGTTGTAAGAATTTATTATATATTCTAGATAAAAGTTCTGTATATATGATTTACAAATATTTTCTCCCATTTTGTTTCAGCAAGCACTCTAGGAAAACAAACAAATGTTTTCATCCGTTGGACTTTTCGTTTTCTTTCTTTCTTTTTTTTTTTTTTTTTTTGGAGTCTCGCTCTGTCACCCAGGCAGTGCCACAATCTTGGCTCACTGCAACCTTCACCTCCCGGTTCAAGCAGTTCTCCTGCCTCAGCCTCCCAAGTAGCTGGGACTACAGGCACATGCCGCCATACCCAGCTGAGTTTTTGTATTTTAGTTTTGGTTTCACCATATTGCCCAGTCTGGTCTTGAACTCTTGAGCTCAGGCAATCTGCCTGCCTCGGCCTCCCAAAGTGCTAGGATTACACAGGCGTGAGCCACCGCACCTGGCCCGACTTTTCAGTTTCTTGATGGTATCTTTTGAAGCACAGAACTTAAAAAAAGAGTTCCCAATTTTATCGAGGTATAACTGACAAAATAGGTATATATTTATGATGTACAATGTGTTTTTGTTTTGTTTTGGGTTTTGTTTTTTTTTTTTTTTTTAAGACAGAATCTTGCTCTGTCACCCAGGCTGGAGTGCAGTGGCATCTCAGCTCACTGCAACCTCTGCCTCCTGGGTTCAAGTGATTGTGGTGCCTCAGCCTCCCGAGTAGCTGGGATTACAGGGATTTACCACCATGCCCAGCTAATTTTTTTGTATTTTTTTCTTTTAATTTGTATTTACACAATGTCCAGGAAATTTTTTTTTTTTTTTGTATTTTCAGTGGAGATGGGGTTTTAACATGTTGGCCAGGCTAGTCTTGAACTCCAGGCCTTAAGCAATATGCCTGCCTCCCCCAAGTTCTGGGATTTACAGGTGTGAGCCCCGGTGCCCAGCCACATGTTTTCATATATGTATACATTGTGAAATGATGGCCACACTCAAGCTAGTTAACATGTTCATCACCTTACATAGTTATTTTTTTTTGCGTGTGTAATGAGAACATTTAAGATCTACTTGCCAGCCAAATTTCAAGTATACAATAGAGTGTTACTATCAATACCAACTTGTACATTAGATCCCAGAACTCACTCATCCTGCCTAACAGAAGCTTTGTACTCCCTAACCAGCATCTCTTTATTTCCCCAACTCCCCAGCCCCGGCAGCCACTATGCTACTCTCTGCTTCTATGAGTTTGACTTTTTAACATTCCACATATAAGTAAGATCATGCAGTATTTGTCTTTCTGTGTCTGGCTTATTTCACTTAGTGTAATGCCCTCCAGGTTCATCCATGTTGCCCCAAATGGCAGGATTTTCTTTTATAAGACTGAATAATATACCATTGTATATTCCACATTTTCTTTATTCATCCGTTGAAGGACACTTAGTTGTTTCCACGTCTTTGCTATATGATTAATACACACACGCATAGTAGTGCTGTAATGGACATGGGAGTGCAGCTGTTACTTTGAGATACTGCTTTCAATTCCTTAGATGTATGTCTAGAAGTGGACTTGGCTGGATCATAACATGTTTTTAGTTTTTTGAGGACCCTCCATATTGTTTTACATATTTGCTGTACCAATTTACATTCTCACCAATAACGTACAAGGGTTCTCTTTTCTCCACATCCTCACCAACACTTGTTATCTTTTGTCTTTGTGATGATAGCCATCCTAACAGGTGTGAGGGGATATCTTACTGTGGCTTTGATAAAGTTTTTAATTTTGATGTGGTCAATTTATTTAGTTTTTCTTTTGTTGTGTGTGCTTTTGATGTCCTGAGATTTTGCCTCACCCCCAGCTCCTGAAAATGTACTCCTGTATTTTCTTCTAAGAGTTTTTTTTTTTTTTTTTAGTTTTAGCTCTTACATTTAGGTCTGTGATTCATTTTTAGTGAATTTTTGCTTATGGTTTGAGATAGGAGTCCAACTTGATTCTTTTGCATGTCAATATCCTGTTGTAGTAGCACCATTTCCAGAAAACTGTTTTTTTCTACATTGAATCGTGTTGTCACCTTTATAAAAAAGTCAATTGACTGTAAATATAAATGTTTATCTCTAGATAGACGGGTATATCCTTATGCCATTACCATGCTGTGTTGATTACTGTATGTTTTGAAATTGGAAAGTGTGAGTCCGCCAACTTTGTTACTTTTCAAGATTATTTTGCCTATTGTGGGTCCCTTGAATTTCCATATAATTTTCTTTTTTTCTGTTTTTGAGACAGGGTCTTGATCTGTTGCCCAAGGTGGAGTGCCGTGGCATGATCACAGCTCACTATAGCCTCAACCTCCTGGGCTCAAGCGATCCTCCCATCTCAGCCTCCCAAGTAGCTGAGACTACAGGTGTGCACCACCATGCCTGGCTAATTTTTGTAGTTTTTTTTGTAGAGACTGGGTTTTGCCGTGTTGCCCAAGTTGGTCTTGAACTCCTGAGCTCAAGCAATTCTCCCAACTCGGCCTCCCAAATTGTTGGGATTGTAGGCATGAGCCACCAGGCCTGGCCATGAATTTTAGGCTCAATCTATTTCTGCAAAATAGATTGATGGGTTTTTTATAGTAGACTTTATTTTTTAGAGCATTTTTATGTTCATAGCAAAACTGAGCAGAAAGTATAGCGCTCCCATATAGTCCCTACACCACACATACAGAGCTTCCCTCTGTTATTAATGTTCCCCACCAGAGCACATTTGTTATAATGAGCCTACACTAACATGTCATTATCACCTAAAGACCATGGTTTTCATTAAGATTCACTCTTGGTTTGGTACATTTTATGGGTTTGTACAAATATATAATGACATGCGTATGTCATTATAGTATCATACTAGATAATCTTTTAGAGTTTCTTTTCGTTAGCTAAGTGTTTTGATTATTCTAAAATGAACATGTGGCCGGGCACAGTGGCTTATGCCTGTAATCCTGGCACTTTGGGAGGCCAAGGTGAGTGGATCACCTGAGGTCACGAGTTGCAGACCAGCCTGGCCAACATGGTGAAACCCTGTCTCTACTAAAAGTACAAAAAAATTAGCCAGGCGTGGTAGTGCGCACCTGTAATCCAAGCTACTTGGGAGGCTTAGGCAAGAGAATTGCTTGAACCCGAGAGGCGAAGGCTGCAGTGAGCTGAGATTCTGCCACTGTACTCCAGCCTGGGTGACAGAGTGAGACTCTGTCTCAAAAAATAAATAAATAAGATAAAATGAACATGGCTTGCTAGTGGAATTTTTTGAAATTAAAAGTATTGTTTTAAACTTTGCATTAGTCGTGTATTTTTTTCCTGGAAATACTTGAAAAGGATTGGTAAAAATGCCTTATTATATTTATTCTTAGTATATTTCAGTGAAGTTAGAGAAAAAAAGTATCCTTTCTTACATATGGAGAGATTTAGGACAGTGTTTGTGACTTCTGTAAGTTTTGTGGCCAGCAGATAAATCACAGTTAAAATCTGGGACCACTGTTAGTTTTGCATAATCGAGTAGTGGTCCTTAAGTTATGGTTTCAAACAAGTCAGTTAAATGTGGAGTTTTTAGAAATGCATTATCCATTGCAGATTTCAACTAAATTAACAGTGTAAAAACAAACTTTAAAGTGACTAGTAACAAATAGGCACAACTCAAGTTTTAGTCCTCAGAGCTATAGAGTCAGAATCTTGGGAAGTGGTGTCCAGCTCCTGTATGGCCAAAAAGCTGCCCTGTGGTTCTGATCTTGAGTCAAGTCTTTAAGCTGCTCCATTATCATTCTTTGGGGAAGTCAGAGCTTTGCTGATGTTTGACTCCCTGAAGAGCCTAACATTTAATCATGCCTTTTGAAGTACTTTGTTGTTTTGTTTGATTCTATTTTTTTCCTCCTATTCATGTTTTTGTCACAAGAGCTGGAAAATGTGCTGAGGAAAATGTGACCATAAAATATATTTAAGCACTTGAAATAAGCATTTTATTTATAGGGCAAATTTAGATCATGCCTTAAGCATTTTAATCTGAAACTTCTATTCCAAAGTGTTCCTTTACTGGCATTATTGGCAAGGGGTGTTTTGGTTGAAGGAATGTTTTAGAATGTTTTATTAACTAAAATCTAGTTAAGTCCTCTTAAATTTTTTTTCTTTACAGAAAAGTCTTTTAAGTTATGTGTCACCAAGGAGATGCTCCTTCTTAGTATTACAACTGCTTATACAGGTAATGGAATTACTGTTCTTGTTTTCTCTTGCTGCATAATGACAATAAGGGGTTGAAACCAATAGCCACGTTATTATTTCTCACGATTCTGTGCATTGACTGGGCTCAGTGGATGGTTCTTCTGATGGAATCACTTGGGGTCTCTTGTGGCTGCTGTTAGAGGGTGGCTGGGGCTAGAACTTCCAAGATAGTTTTCTTCATGTGCCACCTTCACTGGGGTCAGATGACAGGCTGAGTATCTCTCTCTTCATGTAGTCTTAGAGCGTCTCTTCATCTACATGACCCCCTCCATAAGATCTCCTTGTGACCTAGCAGGATAGCCACACACCTTAGTTAATGGGCTGATGGCTCCAAAAAAGGCAACAGGAAAGACTACCAGACTTGAGTCCAGTAAAACTCAGGCTTCAGTCCAGCCCGGCGTCACTTCTACTGCATTCTGTTGGTGACGGCAAATCACAGGGTCACCCCAAATTCAGTGTGGAAGGATTCTGCACAAGGTTCGGAAAAACCACAACACATGGCTCATTGGGACCAGTGGTTTTAGGGCAACGTAGAGCACTACAGAAAGTGACCATGAAGAGATCTGTAACTTTAGTGGTTCACGCCTGTAATCCCAGCACTTTGGGAGGCTGAGGTGGGTGAATTGTTTGAGCCCAGGAGTTCAAGACCAGCCTGGGCAACATGGCGAAACCCCATCTCTACTAAAAATACATAAAATTAGGTGAGTGTGGTGGTGCATGCCTGTAGCCCCAGCCATTTGGGAGGCTAAGGTGGGAGGGTCATCTGAGCTCAGGAAGTCAAGGTTGCAATGAGCTGAGATAGCACCACTGCATTCTCCAGCCTCGGCAATGGGAGTGAGACCCTTGTCTCAAAAAAAAAAAAAAAAAAAAATCATTTCTAATGAAATAGGAGCACATCATAATGTGGCATAACATGTGGAGTACCTTAGGTAAAGAATGATGAGGAAATTTGTTTTCTTTTAAAAAATGCTGTAATTTGCTGATTAATCTTTTGCCTTTATGTGTCCTACATAGGTATAACATATTTTTAGGTGGAATAGAATAAACATTAAACATCTTTAAAATTCACAGTTAAGGTTTTGTAGCATTGGGGAATCAAGGTCCCCTGCTGATTTACTCTAATTTTTTAATCTTAGGAATTTTCTTTTCCTAGAAAAAGGGGTGTAATTAAAACATGGTGGTGCTTTTAAGCCACTTTGGATAGTATGTATTGGCATTCCATTATAATAAGAATATAATCTAATAGGAGCAGGGCACAGTGGTTCATGCCTGTAATCCCAGGACTTTGGGAGGCCAAGGTAGGCAGATAACCTGAGGTCAGGAGTTGGAGACCAGCCTGGCCAACATGGCAAAACCCCATCTCTACTAAAAATACAAAAATTAGCCAGGTATGGTGGTACACGCCTGTAATCCCAGCTACTTGGGAGGCTAAGGCAGGGAGAATTGCTTGAACCCGGGAGATGGAGGTTGCAGTGAGCCGAGATCGTGCCACTGCATTCCAGCCTGGATGACAGAGTGAAACTCCCTCTCAAAAAAAAAAAAAAAGGAATGTTCCTATTTCCTTGGAAAGCTACTAACAAGCTAATCAGCACGTTAGTCTTCACTCTATAAAGTTATGTTAATTATCACCTCTGCCCATCTCTGCCTGCATGGAGAGTGACAGGTTTTAACATAAGGATATCTGTTCATTTATGTTGTATACTTTTATCTGGAATATATGGCAGATGCTGTCTTGTGGTATCTTAATTTTAGCTGCTATAACAAATTGCCATAGACTGTGTGGCTCAAACAATAGACACGTATTTCTCATGGTTCTGGAGGCTGGGAAGTCCGAGAGCAAGACGTCACCATGCACAGCTTCTGGTGTGGGCTGTTCCTGGTGGTAGACAGCTGCCTTCTTGCAGTGTCCTCCCATGGCAGAGAGTGGACAGGAAGCAAGCTCTCTGCTGTCTCTTTTTATAATGGCACTAATCACATTGTGAGAGTTCCATCCTCATGACCTAATTGCTTCTCAAAGGTCCCATCTCCAAATACCATCATGTTTTGGGGAATTTGAGTTTCAACATGTGAATTTAGGGAGACACAAACCTTTAATCCATAACATGAAGCTAATTCCATTTCATCAGTTACATCACATCAAATTATGCTCTGCTTAGGGATTAATATTTCAGTCTCTGTGAGTTGTTTTATGTGTTTTACTACTCAAGTATTCTTTTGTCAGATACTACTAGATGGGAAGATAAACAAAAGTGAATGTATAAATTACATCTGTTTTTTTTTTTTTTTTTTTTCCTTAACTAAAGGTCTGGAGTTAACTTTCTTTTCTGGTGTATATGGAACCTGTATTGGTGCTATAAATAAATTTGGAGCAGAAGAGAAAAGCCTTATTGGACTTTCTGGCATTTTCATCGGCATTGGAGAAATTTTAGGTTGGTTTTAAAAAAAGCATTTGCATTAAAAATACCAGTTTATTATAGTGAAAATAGAAATTTTAAGTGTACTTCACCTCTTTGTCCTTGAATTTCTGGTTTTGTTTTTTTTTTTTTTCTTGAGATGGAGTCTCGCTCTGTCACGCAGGCTGGAGTGCAGTGGCTCGGTTTCGGCTCATTGCAACCTCCACTTCCCGGATTCAAGCGATTCTCCTACCTCAGCCTTTCAAGTAGCTGGGACTATAGGCGCGTACCACCACACCCAGCTAGTTTTTTGTGTTTTTAGTAGAGACAGGGTTTCACCATGTTAGCCAGAATGGTCTCAATCTCCTGACCTCATGATCTGCCCACCTCGGCCTCCCACAGTGCTGGGATTATAGGCATGAGCCACTGCGCCTGGCCTAATTTGATTTTTCTGCTTATTTGTACCCAAACATGTATGTTTTTATTTTTGTATCATTGCTTTTCTAATATAACTAAACTATAAAACATTTGCAAAATAATTTCACAGATGGCAACCCTGCGTAAGATAACATGGTGTCTCCCCACTTTTCCTCTTAAAATACTTAGAATATCTTGAAATTGCTGACTCTCGTTCTCTGATTCCCTGACACCAACTGGGTGTCCAACAGCTCAATCCTGTTCTATTACTTAGCTATCCAGAGTTAGTGTCAGATTCCACAGGTTTAAGGGTTTCAGTCCTACAGACAGACAGTTGTGGGTCCATTAGGCCTCTCAGGTACTTCTTTCTGACTTGGGTACAAATTTGGAGATTCCCAAAGCCCCCGCCCCCTTCAGGTTTGATAATTTGCTAGAACAACTCACAAAACTCAGGAAAGTGCTCTCCTGACTATTAGAGTTTATTATAAAGGATACAGATGAGCAGCCAAATGAGGAGGTACAAAGGGTGGAGTCTGAAAGGGTCCCTAAGTGCAGGAGCCTCTGTCTCCATGGATTTGGGGTTCACCACTCCAGAAGCTCCCCAAACCCTGTTTAGGGGGTTTTATGGAGATCTGTTACTTAGGCATGATTGATTAAATCATTGGCCACATGGCTGAGCACAGTGGCTCATTCACTTTGGGAGGCCGAGGTGGGAGGATCACTTGAGTCCAGGAGTTTGAGACCAGCCTGGACAACACAGGGAGACCCTGTCTCTAACAACCACAACAAAAAGCAATCATTGGCCGTTGGTGATCGATTTAATCTCCAGCCTCCCCCTCCCTGAAGTGGGAGCGAAGGGGGCCTGGAAGCTCCAGCCCTCAAGGCTGGGATTACAGGTATGAGCCATCGCACCCGGCCCAGTTTTTAAAAATATATATACAATTTATTTTCTCTTTTGAAAAATAGAGACAGAGTCCTGTTATGTTGCTGAGGCTGGTTTGGAACTCCTGGCCTCAAGCAGTTCTCCCACCCTGGCCTCCCAAAGTGCTAGGATTACAGGCATGAGAAACTGCACCCAGCCATCCTTCACTTTTTGATGTATAGGTTTGCTCATATAGATTTCTGGGGTAGAAATCACTTAAAAAGTGTAAAGGTCGGCCAGGCATGGTGGCTCATGCCTGTAATCCCAGCACTTTGGGAGGCCAAGGCGGGCAGATCACCAGGTCAAGAGATCAAGACCATCCTGGCCAACATGGCGAAACCCCATCTCTACTAAAAATACAAAAATTAGCTGGGCGTGGTGGCACACGCCTCTAGTCCCAGCTACTCGAGAGGCTGAGGCAGGAGAATTGCTTGAACCTGAGAGGCGGAGGTTGCGGTGAGCTGAGATCGAGCCACTGTACACCAGCCCGGCAACAGAGCAAAACTCTGTCTCAAAAAAAAAAAAAAAAAAATTGTAAAGATCATGCCCCATGGTCTTCTTCGTTTCAGTTACAAAGTTCTTTCCTTCTTGCTGTTGAAGATTCACCTCTCAGCTCTTGAGACGTTCTGAGCTGTTCTGACTGCTGAGCCTTCCTAGGCCTCTCTGACTCCTCTTCGGAGCTCACACATAATTCTCAAAATCCATAATGACTGCCTTTCGGTGTGATATCTTGGCTTGTTAGGCTATGATTACAACGCAAACTTGGTAGTAATGATAAGTTGTGTTTTTATTTTATTTCTGTTATAAGCTGCAGGTCAAAGGGGATAGCTTGGGGGGGGATACAATAAGTCACAGAGAAGAAATGCAAGAATGTTCCTGGATGGAAATGCAAGTAGTTTGAATCCCTTACTTTTTGTTATAATAGTTGATGTTTGGTCATCATTGTCATTGTCTGCAAGTGCCGAGGTGTTGGATTTTTTGAAGAAATTTGACAAGTGAGAATGTTTATTCCTTGCTTCCTTGATGATAACTCAGGACTGGGTATTTAATGTTTCGGCACGTTAGTAAGGTTTCTGCCATCTTGACTTGTAGGTGGAAGCCTCTTTGGCCTGCTGAGCAAGAACAATCGTTTTGGTAGAAATCCGGTTGTGCTGCTGGGCATCCTGGTGCACTTTATAGCTTTTTATCTAATATTTCTCAACATGCCTGGAGATGCCCCCATTGCTCCCGTTGAAGGAACTGACAGCAGTGCGTACATCAAATCCAGGTATGGTGGCTGTCGTTTCTCTAATCACTTGAGGATGGGTAGGAGGTAACGCATGGCTAGATATTGAAAGTGGAGCAGTTAATCCTCTTCGGAGAACGTGGTGTCTCTCTAAGGTCATCTGTCAAGTGCTAATGGAGTCAGACTGAGTTAAATAGAAATCCTTAGAAAATCCTAAGTTATTTTTGTAATAGTTGGTTTTAACCTTTTCCCTCAGTAAATCTTTTTCTTGATCCTTGAAGGAGCCCATAAATATCTGATTTGAATTTTTTATCTTTGCTTCTTGAGCAGCGAAATATCCAGACTTTAGGGCCTGGAGGAAGAACAAAAGGAGCAAGGGAGAACCTGGCAGCTGGCGAGGCCGTTCAGTCCTTCCAGAGCAGTTTATATCCCGTTTCAGATACTGGTTTAGTGCACTCAACTATCACGTTCATTATAAATGCAGACATTTATGTCCAGCTGCACAAATCCAAGGGTACAAACTGAGTATATCTCATCTGAAAACCTGAAACCCGAAATGCTTCAAAATCGGAAACTTTTCGAGGGCCACCATGATGCTTAAAAGGAAGTGCTTCTTAGAACAGTTCAGATGACAGATTTTCCAATTAGGAACTCCTGACTGCTCAGTGTAATGCAGAGATTCTAAAATCTGAAAAGAAAATTGGAAACACTTCTAATCTCAAGCATTTTGGATAAGGGATACTCAGCCTGTGTTTTCCTCACAAATGGTTAAGAAGCCAGAGTTTGTCAGAGAATGTAAAGGTGTGTGCATCTGAGCACAGGTTCTTACTTTGTAAATTCTAGTCTTTATTTTTAATTTTTATTTATTTATTTATTTTGAGACAGAGTCTCACTCTGTCTTCCAGGCTGGAGTGCGAGTGGCACAACCTCTGCTCATTGCAACCTCCGCCTCCCGGGTTCAAGCAATTCTTGTGCCTCAGCCTCCCGAATAGCTGGGATTACAGGTGCGCGCCACCATGCCCAGCTAATTTTTGTGTTTTTAGTAGAGATGGGGTTTTGCCATGTTGGCCAGGCTGGTCTCAAACTCCTGGCCTCAAGAGAGCCACCCACCTTGGCCTACCAAAGTGCTGGGATTACAGGCGTGAGCCACTGTGCCAGCTTTGTCTTACTTACTTACTTACTTATTTATTTATTTATTTATTTATTTATTTCGGGAGTCTCACTCTGTTGCCCAGGCTGGAGTGCAGTGGCAGAGTCTTGGCTCACCGCAACCTCTGCCTCCTGGGTTCAATTGATTCTCCTCCCTCAGCCTCCCAAGTAGCTGGGATTACAGGCGCCTGCCACCACACCTGGCTAATTTTTGTATTTTTGGTAGAGATGGCGTTTTGCTGTGTTGACCAGGCTGGTCTTGAACTTCTGGCCTCAAGTGATCCACCCACCTCGGCCTCCCAAAGTGCTGGGATTAGAGGCGTGGGCTACCATGCCAGCTTTGTCTTTATTTGTGCTTCATTGGGTTTAAAACTTGAAGGTAGAATGCTTTTGTGGATGGGTTGCTTTTGTATTTTAAATGGCTCTAGCAAATATTTTTACATTCTAGGAGGAGAAGAGTTTACATTCGACTGGAAGAGGGGGCAGCCTGGGGCTGGGAAAGGAGATCCAGAGTTCTGTCTTGGCTGCGTCAGCTCTAGCAAATATTACACATACTAAATTCATTTTTATTTTCTTCAGCAAAGAAGTTGCCATTCTCTGCAGTTTTCTGTTGGGCCTTGGAGACAGCTGCTTTAATACCCAGCTGCTTAGTATCTTGGGCTTTCTGTATTCTGAAGATAGCGCCCCAGCATTTGCCATCTTCAAGTTTGTTCAGGTAACCTCTTCAGATTGTGTTTGATATAGGGTTCTTTCCTTTGTGTATTACCTTTTTTTCCTTGGTTACTTGTATTGTGGTTTTACTTTTTATTTATTTTATTTTTTTTTGATAAGAGTCTCGCTCTATCACTCAGGCTGGAGTGCAGTGGCATAATCTTGGCTTGTAATCTCTGCCTCCCAGGTTCAAGCAATTGTCCTGCCCTAGACTCGTGAGTAGCTGAGATTACAGGCATACACCACCACTCCCGGCTAATTTTTGTTTGTTTGTTTGTTTAGCAGAAACAGAGTTTCACCATGTTGGCCAGGCTGGTCTTGAACTCCTGACCTCAGGTGATCCACCTGTCTTGGCTTCCCAAAGTGCTAGGATTATAGGCATGAGCCACTGCACCTGGCCTATTTTTTTTTTTTTTTTTTTAAGACAAAGTCTCAATCTCTAGCCCAGGCTGGAGTGCAGTGGCACAATGCTTACTGCAACCTGTGCCTCCTGGGTTCAAGCAGTTCTCATGCCTCAGACTCTGGAGTAGCTGGGATTACAGGCATGTGCTACCATGTTCAGCTAAGTTTTTATATTTTTAGTGGAGATGAGGTTTTTTGCCATGTTGGTCAGGCTGGTCACAAACTACTGGCCTCAAGCAATCCACCCTATTTGGCCCCACAAAGTGCAGGGATTACAGACATGAGCCACCGCGTCTGGCTATATTTTGTTTCTTATTTTATTTTATTTTTTTGTTTCTTCTTCTTTTTTTTTTTGTCTTGTATTAGGTTTTTTAAATGAAAGTTGGGGACATGCTTTAAAAGAATTTGTGAATAGAATTAGGAAGCAATGAACAGTAACATTTTTTGTATAGGAGACTTTACATTCTGGTCTCTATGGCTCTGATTAGAGATTTCCTTCCTTAGATACCAGAATTCTATTCATTCGTAATACAGACAAGTGTACTTCTTACTCTGTACATTCTTGTTACTCCAGTTTCCCACAAAATGCTATTTTTGTTTCATCTCATTTTATTTTTTAGACATGGGATCTCGCTATGTTGTACAGGCTGGTCTTGAACTCCTGGGCTCAAGCATTTATCCCCACCTTGGCCTCCCAAATTGTTGGGGGCACGAGCCACCACAACTGGCCGAAATGCCATTTTAAATACCAGGGATTGTAGCAGGGGTTGATGGTGCATGTTTGTGAGTCAGTGACTGAGGAAGTCATACCCAGATGCAGAAAGAACAGACAGCACTGCCAGTTCCAGCTGTCCTTGGGGGCCGGATAGTAGTGGGGTTAGGGGCTAATTGTGGAGCCGTGCAGCCCCCCGCTGTGCCCGTTGTGATTTGTTTTGTTTGTTCTTAGTCTATTTGCGCAGCCGTGGCATTTTTCTACAGCAACTACCTTCTCCTTCACTGGCAACTCCTGGTCATGGTGATATTTGGGTTTTTTGGAACAATTTCATTCTTCACTGTGGAATGGGAAGCTGCCGCCTTTGTAGCCCGCGGCTCAGACTACCGAAGTATCTGATCAGGTGTCCATGAGGGGGACACGTGTGACCTCAGAAACACAGTTGGACACAGAGCTTGGTAGAAGAAGTCTCCTTTGATCTTCACACTATATTGGATGATGTTCAGTATGGAAAATCAAGGAATTAAGACTGTTAAATCAGCCAGAGTTGGTGTTCAAGTTTACATACATGAGTTATTTAAAATAAGTGGAATAAGGGAAAGCTGTTCTGTCAACTGTAATTGTTCAGAGATGTTGTTTTTCATTTTATCTATCTCAATCCTGTAATCATGTTATAGAATATAAATGTTTTCCTCTCCCTCCTGCTCTCGTTGAAAGATCCCGCCTTGTTTCAGAATACTAGGCCATATGTCATATAAGTACTTTTTCTGAATATGCAGTATGTTTTGCTACATAGTAATGGGAAGCATATGTCACTCCCATATGTGTTGGAGAATGATATTTAATTAAATAGCAAACCTGGGTGTGCTGGTGCACGCCTATACTCACAGCTGCTGGGGAGGCTAGACAGAAGGATCACCTCAGCCCAGGAGTCTGAGTCTGCAGTGAGCTATGATCATACCACTGCCCTCCAGCCTGGGCAATAGAGTGAGACCCTGTCTTGAAAATAATCATAGGCCAGGTGCAATGGCTCATCACTTTGGGAGGCCAAGGCGGGTGGATCACCTGAGGTCAGGAGTTTGAAACCAGCCTGGCCAACATGGTGAAACACTGTCTCTACTAAAAATAAAACAGTTTGCTGGGTGTGGTGGTGAATGCCTGTAATCCCAGCTATTCAGGAGGCTGAGGGAGGAGAATTGCTTGAACCTGTGAGGCAGAGGTTGCATTGAGCCAAGATTGTGCCATTGCACTCTAGCCTGGGTGACAAGAGCGAAACTCTGTCTCAAAAAATAAATATAAAATAATAATGATAATTTTAAAAAATAATGAAAAATAAATAGCAAGATGCTGAAATGAAATCTTAACTTTGAAAAGACGTCTTTCTCTATAAATATTTTGTTTGATAAGTTTTCTTAACCTTGTAGCTCATAGCAAGGAGTGGCCAATTAAGTATTATGAAATAAGGTAAAAATTGTCTTTTTTAATTTATTTATTTTTATTTATTTATTTTTTTGAGATGGAATCTCACTCTGTCGCCCAGGCTGGAGTGCAGTGGCACAATCTCAGCTTACTGCAACCTCTGTCTCCCGGGTTCAAGCAATTCTCATGCCTCAGCTTTCCAGCTAGCTAGGACCGTAGGCATGTGCCTCCATGCCTGGCTAATTTTTGTATATTTCACCATGTTGGCCAGGCTTGTCTGGAACGCCTGACCTCAGGTGATCCACCCGCTTCAGCCTCCCAAAGTGTTGGGATTGCAGGGGTGAGCCACCATGCCCAGTCCTTTAAGTCTTAAGAATAGGAATCTAATGTCTATAACAACAAAAACATTGAAAAAGACAAACACATTTACTGGGGAAGGACTTTTGCTAGCAATTTTCCTGGAAGATGCAATGCGAAAACACCCAAACAAACCTGTGGTGAGATCTGAGCCGCATCATCAGGCTGGCATCACATCATCATTTGTGTGTCTTCTTCCAGCAGTGCCGGTTCATCATCCTGGGTGCGGGAATGGAACATCACTATTTGGGGAGATGCTGAAGTGGAAGTGTTAGCTTTCCTCCATAAGAGTTCACTTAAAAAATTTTTTAAATTGAAATCAAGTCCAGAAACCATAAAAATGTCCCATTTTAAAGTGTACATTCACAAGGTTGTATAACCATCACCATGATCTAACTCCAGGACATTTTTATCACCCCAAAAAGCAAGTCCCTGCCTGTCAGCAGTCATTCTTTCTCATCTGGCATGGCAACCACTAGTCTACTTTCTCTCTCTATAGATTTGCCTATTCTGAACATTTCATGGAAATGAGAGAGCTCACTTTTTTTTTTCTTTTTTTAATTTTTAGTAGAGACAGGGTCTCTCTGTGAAATGCTGGGATTACAGATGTGAGTCACCGAGCCCAGCTGAGAGCTCACTTTTAAATGTGATATTAAACTGTACAGTGAATCTTTTTTGGCAAAGTAAATTCAGCCAAGTATACAAATAATACTTTGTTTTACATTATTTGTTTTAAAACTTCCTAGAGTTTAAACCCCCAAACAAACCTGTAGTGAGATCTGAGGCCTTATAATTGACCTGCAAATCTGAAGAATACAATAGAGGGAGATTCTCAGATATTTGATGGCAAGTGCAGGCAGTCAGAGAACCTGTATTTATAACTGGCCAGAATCCTTAGAGAAATTTCACTGGTGTGGAGCACTAAACTCTCCTCTTCTAGGTTTTTTTTTTTTTTTTTTGGAGACAGAGTCTCACTCTGTTGCCCAGGCTGGACTGTAGTGGTACAACCTCAGCTCACTGCAACCTCCACCTCCCAGGTTCAAGTGATTCTCCTGCCTCAGCCTCCAGAGTAGCTGGGATTACAGGTCCTGGCCACCATGCCAGGCTAATTTTTGTGTTTTTAGTAGAAATAGGGTTTCACCATGTTGGCCAGGCTGGTCTTGAACTCCTGACCTCAAGTCGTCCACCCGCCTCAGCCTCCCAAAGTACTGGGATTACAGGCGTGAGCCACTGTCCCTGTCTGTTCCAGGTTTTGAAGTTCCGGTTTTCCTTTTTGAAGTTGAGATAACCTCCATTTGCTTAGTTGATCCTATACAAATGATTTACAAATACTCTTTCAGACTTAGCAGAAATGATTTATTATCTCTTTAAGCACATTATTTGCTAAGGTATATTAGTTTTCTAATGTGTCATAATAAATTACCCCAAAACAGCCACTTAAAATAACACACATCTATTTCATCAGAGTTTCTGTGGCTCGCTTGGGAATCTGGGCATGGGTGAGCTGAGTCCTGGGTGCAGCGTCTCTCCAGGCTGCAGTCAGGTGTGTTCCAGGCCTCACTGCGGGAGGGCCTGCTTCTTTGCTCACCTATGTAGTTGTTGCAGGAGTTGGTTCCTCACAGGCTGTTGGGCTAAGGGTCTTGCTTTCTTATGGCTGTTGGCTAAAGACCGCTTTCTGCCCTTCGTCATGTGGAGTAGTCCTCAGGGCAGCCCACAGAATGGCAGCCGTCTCCATCAAAGGACGCAAGCAAGGACAGCTGGAGAGAGCGAGAGCAAGACAGAAGCCTCAGCCTCTCATAACTTCATCACTCTGCACTCTGTCTGTTAGGTGCCAGTCACCAGTTGCAGCCTCCCCCTCACGGGAGGGAGTTGGTGGGGGAGCATCTTACAAGGCTGCCCACCTTGTCCAACCTGTCATACCAAGACTTACATTGAAGGTAACACTGGGTCCTATATTCCCAAGCCCCACATCCTCCAGGCCCTTGCTCTGTTTGCTCATAATGGATCTGTACAACTTTGCTGGCAGCAGGAGGTGAAGCAGCCTCTGTTAATGACATTGAGAATTTTTCTCTGAGGAAGCCATGGCATCTTGTCACCGCTAGGATTCCTGGTGATTATTGTCAAAAGGGAAATGAAATGGAGTGAAGTGCAGTACGGCAGAAACCCAACTTTTCCTAGGCTGTCTCCCACTTGCTGTGTGCTATAGTATTCATTTTTAGTTTTATACTCGCTTTTTGTTAGAGACAGGGTCTCACTCTGTTGCCCAGGCTGGTTTGCAGTGGCATAATCACGGCTCACTGCAGCTTTGACCTCTTAGGCTCAAGCAATACTCCTGCCTCAGCCTCCCAAGTAGCTAGGGCCACAGGCATGTACCACCATGCCTGGGTAATTTTTTAAATTTTTTGTAAAGACAATGTCTTATCATCTTGCCCAGGCTGGCCTTGAATTCCTGGCCTCCACTGACCCTCCTGCCTCGGCCCCCCAAAGTGCTGGGATTACAGGGATGAGCTACTATGCTTTTTTTTTCTCCCTATGGGAAGTTTGTTTTGCTTTTATTCAGTTCTTGTGTCTATACATAGACTTGATCTTGGTCGGCTCTTCAGATGACTGGATACCATTAAGGTCATCTCTTAAATTCTTGGCATTAGTTGAGTTAAAGATGAAATGGGGGCCAGGCTTGGTGGCTCATATCTGTAATCACAGCACTTTGGGAGGGTGAGGCGAGAGGATCACAAGGTCAAGAGTTTGAGACCAGCCTGATCAACATGGTGAAACCTCATCTTCGCTAAGAATACAAAAATTAGCCAGGTGTGGTGGCGGGTACCTGTAATCCCAGCTATGCAGTAGGCTGAAGCAGGAGAATTGCTTGAATCCGGGAGGCGGAGGTTGCTGTGAGCCAAGGTCACACCATTGCATGCCAGCCTGGGTGACAGAGCAAGACTCCGTCTTGGGGAGAAAGAAAAATAAAGATGAAATGTGACAATGAAATAAAGAGTTTAATTTTTATGCTTGTCTTATATATGCTGTTGAAAAATGTTGTCCTGATACTTCAGCTAAGTAAATGCCTTAGCTGAGCCTCCCATGGGTGTGTGCTTGTGTGTGTGGATGTCCTGCTCTTTTATTGCAAGTTTCGTATTGTCTGTATTTAGATTTGGTTTAGACCTTGAGCAACGTTTATTGAACCACAGGTGTTTTTCTCTGTGAGTATGAAAACATTTCTCCCTCCCCTCCCGAGTTTTCCCATACCCCAGCTTGAAAGCCTTTAAACCTGGGCTTTGGCTGCCCACACAGAGGATTTCTTTCCTCTAGAAGTTTTTATTGGTTGATTGGTTGGTTGTTGACTTACAGTAAGTTCCTTGGGAGGTTTTTTTTTTCTTCTTTTTTTTTCTCGAGATGGAATTTGGCTCTTGTTGCCCAGGCTGGAGTGCAATGGTATGGTCTCAGCTCGCAGCAACCTCCACCTCCCAATTACAAGCGATTCTCCTGCCTCAGCCTCCCGAATAATCCCAGCACTTGAGGCCGAGGCAGGTGGATTACGAGGTCAAGAGATTGAGACCATCCTGGCCAGTACCCCTTCTCTACTAAAAATACAAAAATTAGCTGGGTGTGGTGGCAAATGCCTGTAGTCTCAGCTACTTGGGAGGCTGAGGCAGGAGAATCGCTTGAACCCAGGAGGCAGAGGTCGCAGTGAGCTGAGATTGTGCCACTGCACTCCAGCCTGATGACAGAGCAAGACTCCGTCTCAAAAAAAAAAAAAAAAGAATGGATGAACAAAATGTGGTTTCTCCTGATGGAATAATATTCAGCCTTAAAAGAGAGTTATCCTCAGGGCAGATGTAGTGGCTCACACCTATAATTCCAGCACTTTGGGAGGCTGAGGCGGCAGGATCACTTGAGGTCGGGAGTTTGACACCAGCCTGGCTGGCCAACATGGTAAAACCCTGTCTCTACTGAAAATTCAAAAATTAGCTGGGTGTGGTGGCATGTGCCTGTAATCCCAGCTAGTCGGGAGGCTGAGGCAGGAGAACTGCTGGAACCCAGGAGGTGGAGGTTACATTGAGCAGCGTCACACCACAGAACACTAGCCTGGGCGACAGAGCAAGACTCTGTCTCAAAAAAAAAAAAAGTTAATCTCAACAAACTAAAAATAGAATTACATATGATCCGGCAATTTCACTTCTGGGCATACACACAAAACAGCTGAAAGGGTCTCAGAGATACTTACTCACCCACATTCACGGCAGCATTATTCACAAGCACCTAGCAGTGGAAAAAAACTGAACGTTCATCAGTGGATGGCACAAAAGGTATGTCTGTACCGTGGAGGAGTATTCAGCCTTGAAAGGAAGGAGATTCTGACACAGGCTACAACACAGATGGACCTTGAGGACATTGTGGTGCTAAGTGAGGTAAGGCAGTCACACAAAGACAAAACGGTTTGATTTCATTTATGTGAGGTACCTAGAGTAGACAAATTCATGGAGTCAGAACGTAGAATGGTGGGCTGGTGGGGATAGAAGAGTGGGGGAGGTAGTGTTTATTTATTTTTTGGTTTTGAGACAGGGTCTTGCTCTGTCACCCAGGCTGGAGTGCATTGGCACAAACATAGCTCACTGCAACCTCCAACTCCCGGCCTCAAGTGGTCCTCCCACCTCAGCCTCCCAAGTAGCTTGGGACCACAGGCACATGCCACCACATGCAGCTGAATGTTTTTGTATTTTTTGTAAAGACAGCGTTTCACCATGTTGCCAGGCTGCTCTTGAACTCCTAGGCTCATGCAGTCCACCCACCTCAACCCCCTAAAGTGCTGGGAATACAGACATGAGCCAGTGTGCCTGGCCTAGTGTTTAATGAGTACAAAGTTTTTGTTGTGCAAGATGAGTTCTGGAGATGGACGGTGGTGACGCTCACACTGCATTATAGTGTATTTAATACCACTGAAGTATACACTTAAACATAGTCAAGATGATACATTTTATGAGTAGTTTTTCACAATTAATGGCTGGGCATTAGCAGCTTATGCCTGTAATCCCAGCGCTTTAGGAGGCCAAGGCGGGCAGATCACCTGAGGTTAGGAGTTTGAAACCAGCCTGGCAACGTGATAAAACCCCGTCTCCTAAAAATACAAAAATTATCTGGGTGTGGTGGCGCGTGCCTGTAATCCCCCTACTTGGGAGGCTGAGGCACAAGAACCCAGAACTCTTGAACCCAGAAGGCGGAGACGAGATTGAGCCACTGCACTCCAGCCTAGGCAACAGAGCAAGACTCTTTAAAAAAAAAGAGGTGGTCCTTGGGGTACCTGAGACACAAGCGCTCATAGAGCCCTTCCCAGTTTTGTTTTGTTTTTTTTTTTGAGATGGAGTGTTCCTCTGTTGCCCAGGCTGGAATGCAGTGGCACTATCTCAGTTCACTGTAACCTCTGCCTCGGGTTTAAGCGATTCTCCTGCCTCAGCCTCCTAAGTAGCTGGGATTACAGACGTGCACCACCATGCCGGGGGACTTTTTGTATTTTTAGTAGAGATGGGGTTTTGCCATGTTGGCCAGGCTGGTCTTGAACTGACCTCAAGTGATCTGCCTGCCTAGGCCTCCCAAAGTTCTGGGATTACAGGTGTGAGCCACCGCACCTGGCTGAGGACCACCTCTTAACTTGGGGATTCACTAGGACTCAGCACGTGTTGCACTCAGTGACACAGTGAGAATGCACAGCCAGATAAAGAAAAGGACTCAGGCAGAGTCTGTGGGAATCCAGGCACAGGCTTCCTGATGCTCTCTCCAACCCACGAGGAGTCACACAGAACACGCTCTTCCCCCGGCACCCCATGTGTATGCCATGTTTCTGCCCAGGAAAGCCCACTAGAGACCCAGCACCAAAGGGTTTTACTGAAGTCTGGGCACATAGGCAGCCTCTGCCTGGCTGGTACCAAAATCCCATACTCCAGAAGGAAAGCAGGTGTGTATTTAGCATTAGCCACAATGTTTACTAACCAGTCTAGGGAAACTGAGCCTTCTTATCAGTGAGCTGTTGATGAGGAATGCTCTGAGCCCACAGTCTAGCCACGAGCCAGCCTTGCAAACAGACCAGTCTGGGGCCTGTGGTATTAAATTCTTTCTTCATGATGCCAAATTGGTGTTAAGTAATGGGCTTATAAACAAGGTTAGATTACTTCCTCCTTATCATGAATAATATAGAAAATCCCATGGAGGAAGAAGCCTTGACATTAACTAGCCCTGATTTTATTTTTGTTGGGCATTTCCTTTAGAGCCACAATTTTTTTTTTCTTTTTTATGAGGACAGTTTTGCTCTTGTTGTCCAGGCTGGAGTGCAATGGTAAAATCTCAGCTTACTGCAAGCTTCGCCTAACTTTTTTTTTTTTTTTTGAGACGGAGTCTTGCTCTGTCACCTAGGCTGGAGTGCAGTGGTGCAATCTCGGCTCACCCCCAACCTCCGCCTCCCAGGTTCAAGTGATTCTCTTGCCTCAGCCTCCCTAGCAGCTGGGACTATAGGCTCGTGCCACCACACCCAGCTAATTTTTTTATTTTTAGTAGAGACAGAGTTTCACCATGTTGGCCAGGCTGGACCATTTCGCCTCTTAGTGCTCATGTTTGAACCTACTCGACCAGCTCCTGAGATCTTATCAGGAAGCCGCTGATCACCAGCTCCAGGTGTTTCCTATGTATTGGGAGCCTGCCTGTCCCTGGCACCAGCTGCAACCAATGGATCCTTTTAGAGACACAGTTTCTGCCGCCTACGACCTGGTAGGGGCCCTCTCCTGCCCTGCTCAGGTCTTCCTAACTACCTACTCTAACATACTCATTTATGTCTTTGCCTGCAATTTCTGTCTCCCTAAATGTATAAAACCAAGCTGTAACCGACCACACTTTCTCAGGACCTCTTGAGATTGTTCTCCCAGCTATGGTCACTCATACAGGCTCAGAATAAACCTCTTTAAATGTCTTGCAGAGTTTAGTTTTGTTCATCAACATGGTTGTGAATGTGGATTATGTTTATTGGTTAAGAGATAATTAACTTTGAAAAGTTAATGTCTCATTAAAATGTGACATAATTACTTTGGCTTGTTTGTTTGGGTTATTTTGGTTGGGTTTCCAGCATGTAAAATAATTAGACAGCTCTTTTCTCTACAACTCATATTTCTTTCTTTCTTTTTGAGACAGAGTCTCACTCTGTCGTCCAGGCTGGAGTGCAGTGGCGTGATCTCGGCTCACTGCAACCTCCGCCTCCCAGGTTCAAGTGATCCTCTTGCCTCAGCCTCCTGAACAGCTGGGATTACAGGTAGGAGCCACCACGCCCAGCTAATTTTTGTATTTTTAGTAGACACAGGGTTTCACCATGTTGGCCAGACTGGTCTCAAACTCTTGACCTCAGCCATGAGCCACCATGCCTGCCCTCAGATTTCTTTTCTCTTTTTTTTTTTGTGTGTGTTTTTGGGCAGTGTCTCACTCTGTTGCCCAGGCTGGAGTGCAGTGGCATGATCACGACTCACCACAAACTTTGCCTCCCGGGTTCAAGCGATTCTCGTGCGTCAGCCACCCGAGTAGCTGGGAAACAGGCGTGTTCCACCATGCCCACCACAGGTTTTGCCATGTTGGCCAGGCTGGTCTTGAACTCTTGGACTCAAGCAATCCACCTGCCTTAGCTTCCCAAAGTGCTGAGATTACAGGCGTGAATGACCACGCCCAGCCTACAACTCATATTTCTTGATAAATATCGGAAACATATTCCCTAGAAATATCCTCACTTGATATTTTGTGTGTTTTTTGGTCCTTGATCCACAATATACTAAATCTTAATAGTAGGATGTGTATTTGTGGTAAGGTGGTAGGCCAAGAGACGAATGTTTCAGTGGCTCTCAAACTTCACCTTCTTTTCAACTTTGCGTGCAGATAGTCTGAATGTGCCACGGACACCTCCCTGCTGCATCTGGCGGTGACTATTGGTTTTCTGAGCTGCTATTAAATCTGGAAGGCTTGGTGTTCTTATCAAGAGTAGTTCTGCCCTATTTCTGTGTGATAATTTAAGAACAAGCAGATTGCAGGTTTAGAGAAGTGTAGTCCAGAGGAGGTTCCTTTGAACACTTATTTCAATGCACAGGTCCTCTTTCTTTTTCTTCCTGAAAATGTTGTCAGATATTTCGAATTCTTCAATCTTTTTTGTTTACATTCTAAGCCTCTTTAACTGTTCTTTTGATCATTGGTTTAGTTTTCTCAATTTTAGATCTTAAAAAGGGATCTTTTGGGATAATTGTCACTGAATCAAAAGCAGTTTGATGACTCATATTGTAGACACTGTGAGAACATGTTGAGGAAGAAACAGATGTTTTCTTCTCTGCTTGTGGCTACAGCCATTCAAACGAAAGAGGGGCACAGTGAGTGTTTGTGGTTGGTGCGTTGGGGGAGGTAGCCTGCGGAGTCCACGTGCTGTGGGGGAGCCGCCGCACGAGGTGTCTGGGCTGGTTCTCCTCCCACAGGTGGCTGCCCCCCCAAGCTGTAGCCTATTCTGCAGGAAATAATTTGTTTGGCAGCCAGAGCTTGCCTTCCACTGAAGAACATTGCTGAGCCGGGCGCAATGGCTCCCGCCTATAATCCCAGCACTTTGGGAGGCTGAGGTGGGCCGATCACCTGAGGTCCGGAGTTTGAGACTAGCCTGGCCAACATGGTGAAACCCCATCTCTACTAAAAATACAAAAATTAGCCAGGATTGTTGGTGCATGCCTGTAATCCCAGCTACTCGGGAGGCTGAGGCAGGAGAATTGCTTGAACCTGGGAGGTAAAGGTTTTGGTGGGCCAAGGTCACACCACTGCACGCACACACACACACACACACACACACACACACACACACATAAAGAACATTGCCTTGGCACTGGCAAACCCGTTGACTTAGGAACCATTTTGGCCTGTCTCATTATTTTACAGAATGAAGTGCTTTGGGTTTGGTATACAACTGGTTTTTGTTTGTTTGTTTTTCCCTGAGAGATCAGCTCTTTCATTTTATCCCTTTCTGGATCAGAAACCACTGAAACCAGTGAAAGAAGAGCCCAACACAGGGCATTCACGTCTATTCAACATTAAATCCTTAATATGCTACATGAGCCCAGCACATTTCATATAGTGCCATGGTGCCCTCCACGGCTTGACTTTCCAAAGCAAATTTTCTCTGTCTAGAGACATCATTAAAATATATTGAGTGCTTACCTATATACCAGGCACTCTTTTTCTTTTCTTTTCTTTCTTTTTTTTTTTTTTTTTTTGAGACAGAGTTTTGCTTTTGTTGCCCAGGCTGGAGTGCAATGGCGCCATCTCGAGTCATCACAACCTCCGCCTCCCAGGTCAAGGGATTCTCCTGCCTCAGCCTCCTGAGTAGCTGGGATTACAGGCATGCGCCACAACATCCAGCTAATTTTGTATTTTTAGTAAAGATGAGGGTTTCTCTATGTTTGTCAGGCTGGTCTCAAACTCTTGACCTCAGGTGATCCACCCGGGGCCCTTGGCCTCCCAAAGTGCTGGGATTACAGGCATGAGCCACCACACCCGGCCCAGACGCTCTTTTATTTTAGTTTTTCTTCTTTTTTTTTCCAGGTTCTCTTTAAAGCACGTCACAAGTTAATTATCAACTAGATACCATTATACCCATTTTATAGATAAGAAAACCAAGGCACAGAGAGATCAAGTAACATGTCAAAGACGGCAGAGCTGGTAAGTGCTAGTGCTGAACTAAACTTCAGATGATGTTTCAGGACCTAGACGACCGGCAGCTGCACACCAGCTGTGTGCCACAGGTGGCTGTCACCACAGGATGCCAGTATCGTACAGCCAGGCCAACATGAAGCCAACTAGGGAGAGTGTGGGAGGCGGAATAAGGACCCCCTGCATTTATCCACGTCCTAATTACTGGAACTGGTGAATATGTTAGTTCCATGGTAAGGGGGAATTGAGGCTGCAGGTGCAATCGAGGCTGCTAATCAGCTGACTCTGAGATGGCGAGATTCTCCGGAATTAGCTGAAGGGGCCCAATATAATGTCAGGGTCCTTACAAGTGGAAGATGGAGGCAGGAGGGCAGGGGCAGAGTCAAAGTGATGCAGTGGGACGAAGATTCAATCTGCTGAACACAGAGGAAGGGACCACAGTCATGGCATCTAGGTGGCCACTCGAAGGTGGAAAAGGCTCTCCCTAGAGCCTCCAGAAGCAGTGCAGCAGCCTTGCTGACACCTTATGTTTAGCCCCAGGAGACCCATCTTGGGCTTCTGACCTCCAGAAGTGTAAGACAATAAATTTGTGTGGCCTTTAAGCCACTCAGTGTGATAATTTGCTAAAGCAGCAGTAGCAAGCTAATACAAGGAGAGATGGATTTTTTTTTTTTTTAAAGACGGGGTTTCACCGTGTTGGTCAGGCTGGTCTTGAACTCCCGACCTCAGGTGATCTGCCCGCCTCGGCCTCCAAAGTGCTTGGATTACAGGCCTGAGCCACCGCGCCCAGCGAGAGATGGATTTTTAAAAATCTCATCTGAGCTGGGCGCGGTGGCTCACGCCTGTAATCCCAGCACTTTGGGAGGGTGAGGTGGGTGGATCACTTGAGGTCAGGAGTTTGAGACCAAGCAGCCTGGCCAACATGGTGAAACTCCGTCTCTACTAAAAATACAAAAATTAGCTGGGCATGGTGGCAGGCGCCTGTAGTCCCAGCTACTCGGGAGGCAGAGGCAAGAGAATCGCTTGAACTCGGGAGGTAGAGGCTGCAGTGAGCTGAGATCGCACCACTGCACTCCAGCCTGGGCAACAGAGTGAGACTCTGTCTCAAATAAATAAATAAATAAATAAAATGGAGTTTCTGGCTGTGATGGGAAGGAATGTGGGACAGACCTGGTTATAGCTCCTCTCTTTTGGAGCCACAACTTACCAGCATTAACGTTAAATTAGAGATCAAGAGGCTGACAAAACAGACTGTGGCCATAAGACACCAAATTATTATTATTATTATTGTTTTGTTTTTGAAATGGAGTCTCACTCTGTCACCCAGGCTGGAGTGCAGTGGTGCGATCTCGCCTCACTGCAACTTCCGCCTCCTGGGTTCAAGCGATTCTTTGCCTCAGCCTCCCGAGTAACTGGGACTACAGGCATGTACCACCATACCCGACTAATTTTTGTATCTTTAGTAGAGATGGAGTTTCACCATGTTGGCCAGGCTGGTCTCGAACTCTTGACCTCATGATCCGCCCTCCTCGGCCTCCCAAAATGCTGAGATTACAGGAGTGAGCCACCGTGCGCGGCTTGTCTCTCTGTTATTGGAAAACTGCAAGGTATCCATGGTAAACCCTATTTATTTATTTATTTATTTAGAGATGGAGTCTCTGTCGCCCAGGCTGGAGTACAGTGGCACGATCTTGGCTCATTGCAACCTCCACCTCCTGGGTTCAAGCGATTCTTCTGCCTCAGTCTCCTGAGTAGCTGGGATTACAGGTGTGCATCACCACACCGGCTAATTTTTGTATTCTTAGTAGAGAGGGGGTTTCACCATGTTGGTCAGGCTGGTCTCAAACTCCTGATCTGGTGATCTGCCTGCCTCAGCCTCCCAAAGTGCTGGGATTACAGGCGTGAGCCACTGTTCCCGGCTGGTAAAGCCAATTTAAACCCAGTTGAGCCTGCAAGCATTAATTAACACTTTTGCTTGAAAATGGGAAAAGTGACAGAGCCTGCCAAAGAAAGGCCTCGGAGCTCTCTTTATCAGTGTTGCCGGGAGTGAAGAGATGAAAAATGACCTTGGGGAAGCTGCAGAGTGAATTTCATTTCATGCAAAGAAAAACGAGATTAAAAATATTTCAAGGCAGCGAAGTATCTTCAAGTGCCGGCACTGGGCAAATAAACCGGCAGTCCCAGGTGTTGGGGGAGAAGCAGTCAGTGGAGCAGGGTGTGTGCCGAGCAGGGGACCTCAGTGTTCGGGCCACTCCGGGCTGCCTAAGAAGGGGGAGGTGGGAGGGGAGTGACAGTCAATATGTCTTCGGGGTCAGAGAGATGCCTCTTGGAGTCACTGTCCCTGTCACTGTGGTTTTTAGGCTGCCGAGTGATCTGAAGGCACATGTTTTCAATCTGCAACAGCCTCGGGCCTTCCTAGTTCCTGAAGCCTTGCTTTTTTTTTTTTTTTTTTTTTTTTTTTTTTGAGACAGAGTTTCTCTCTTGTTGACCAGGCTGGAGTGCAATGGCACGATCTCAGCTCACTGCAATCTCCGCCTCCCAGGTTCAAGTGATTCCCCTGCCTCAACCTCCTGAGTAGCTGGGACTACAGGTGCCCATCGCCACGCCTGGCTAATTTTTGTCTTTTTAGTAGAGACAGGGTTTCACCATGTTGGCCAGGCTGGTCTTGAACTCCTGACCTCAGGTGATCCACCCACCTTGGCCTCCTAAAGTGCTGGGATTCTTTTTAAGAGATGGAATCTTACACTGCTGCCCAGGCTGGAGTGCAGTGGTGCAATCATACCTCACTGCAGTCACCAACTCCTGGTCTCAAATGATCTTCCTGCCTCAGCCTCCTCCCAAGTCGCTGGGACTGCAGGTGTGTGCCACCACATCTGGCTATTTTATTTTTTTTCTTTCTGTAGAGGTGGGGTCTTCCTTTGTTACCCAGGTTGGTCTGGACCTCCTCAAGCCCTCCTGGTGCCTCGGATTCCCACAGTGCTGGGATTGCAGGTGTGAGCCACAGTGCTCCTGGACATTCCTCTCTGTATTCTCAGCAGGGTTTCTCAGCCCAGCCCCTTTGACATTCAGAGTTCATCATGTTTCCCTGTTGCGTAGGGCGTTGTGGGGGGCTGTCCTGTGTATTGTGGGATGTGGAGCGGTAGATGTCAGGAGCTCCCCCCTCCCGAAGTTATGACAACCAGAACCACCCCAGGTGTTGTCAATGTCTCCTGGGAGCAAAACTGTCTCCCCCGCTCCCTGAGAAGAACTGCTGTGGGGGAGTGGCAAGAATTAGCTGAATCTGAAGACTTCTGAGGCACTCAGAATTGAAAAGGAACTGCTGGGGTTCGGAATGGGTCAAATGTATCTCTTTGAGTAAGCACTTTGGGAGGCCAGGGCAGGTGGATTGCTTGAGCTCAGGAGTTTGAGACCAGCCTGGCAACATGGTGAAACCCTATCTCTACTAAAAATACGAAAAAGAAAATTAGCCTGCTTGGTGGTGGGCGCCTGTAATCCCAGCTACTCAGGAGGCTGAGGCACAAGAATTGCTTGAACCCAGGAGGCAGAGGCAGTGAGCCGAGATTGTGCCCCTGCACTCTAGCCCAGGTGACAGAGTGAAACCCCACCTCTACTAAAAATACAAAAATTAGGCGTGGTGGCGCACACCTGTAGTCCCAGCTACTCGGGAGGCTGAGGCAGGATTGCTTGAACCTGGGAGGCAGGAGTTGCAGTGAGCTGAGATCGTGCCATTGCATTCCAGCCTGGCCGACAGAGCAAGACTCCATCTCAAATAAAAAAAAAAAAGAAAGAAAGAAAGGAAGGAAGGAGGGAAAAGAAAAGAAAGAAAGAGCATGCTCTGATTCTCGCCAGGAGGAGCCCTGCAGGGCCCATGCCCGCCACCAGGTATGTCTAAGTCCCTCGTCAACCAGACACCACTGACCCTTAGCTAGTAGCTTCAGATCAATTCCAAATGCTTAGGCGAAAATTTTAGCCATGGCCCTCTGGCCTTCTAATCCCTCATTGCTTGCAAAATTAACACATTCCAGGCAGAACTGGTCTCTTGAAGTGTGTAGGAATTACTGTGCTGTTTTTGGAGTCTTGTATGAAAGAATCCTCAGGGCTCGGAGGCCAGACTCACATCCTTTTGTGCCCTGCAGAGGGCGACCCGCTCTTGCAATTGGATTTTCTGTATTGGGAGGGAGTTGCTGTGAAGTGTGCCTGCTATTTGTGTGGCTAGCCCCCAGGGCCTGGGATGGAAGAGGAATTGAGCTGGTATAGTAAATTAAAATGCAATTTAAACTTCAGTGCAGCCTTTCAAATGAGGCTCTGCTGTGCTCCCCTGACACCCCTCCTCAATTCTTCTCTGGGGTGGCATGGAGGTTTCTGATGCTCCTATTTAAATCCCTGAGTTCACAGACTGTCCTTATCTTTCATTTCCCCTTGGAAAGGCACTGAGAACTCGATTCACGGAAAATTGAAAACCTTTCCAGATATTACTCTTTTGAAAGTGGTTTTGCCAAAAAAAAAAAAAAAAAAAAAACAGCAAATAAGCTGTAGTCAGAGTGAGATTCATTTAGCTCTTGTTGCCATTGACCTCAGAAGAAAATACCTAACAGGAAGTCTAGAAAGTCACAGTTAAGGCCAGGTGCAGTGGCTCACGCCTGTAATTCCAGCACTTTGGGAGGCCGAGGTGGGTGGATCACCTGAGGTCAGGAGTTCGAGACCAGCCTGACCAACATGGTGAAACCCTGTCTCTACTAAAAAAAAAAAAAATTAGTCGGGTGTGAAAGAAATTAGCTAGGTATGGTGGTGCACACCTGTAATCCCAGTTACTCGGGAGACGGAGGCAGAAGAATCTCTTGAACCTGGGAGGTGGAGGTTGCAGTGAGTCGAGATTGCACCACTGCACTCCAGCCTGGACGACAGAGCAAGACTCCATCTCACACAACAACAACAACAAACCACTTAATGCTGCCTCAGGTTGCTAAGAGGAGCCTGGAGAGTGAAAAGCTGTGTGCATAGGAGAGACCTTAGTCCCTTGTCATTAGTGCCTTTACCATTGTCACCTTTTCCGTGGCCCTTATTGCTGAGGAGTTTTGCTTCTTGTAGTCATTCAGTGATGTTTTCCTCTAGCCCTCAGTGACTGCTGCAATCTCCTTTTCTTTTTTTTTTTTTTTTTTTTTGAGATAGGGTCTTGCTCTGTTGCCCAGGCTGGAGTGCAGTGACACAATCACAGCTGACTGTAGCCTTGACCTCTGTATTAGTCCATTCTCACAGTGCTATAAAGAAATACCTGGAACTGTGTAATTATTATAAAGAAAACAGGTTTAATTGGCTCATGGTTCTGCAGGCTGTATAGGAAGCCTGGGGGGAAGCAGGCATGTGTGACATATCTGGAGCAGGAGGCAGAGGGAGAAGGGGGAGGGGCCACCAAACACACTAGCACAAGAACAGCAAGGAGGAAGTCCACCCCCATGACCCAACCACCTCCCACCAGGCCCCTCCCTCAACACGGTGGGTTGGGGGCAGTGGGGGATTACAATTCTACGGGAGATTTGGGTGGGGACACAAATCCAAAGCATATCAACCTCCCAGGCTCAAGCAATCATCCCACCTCAGTCTTCCAAGTTGCTGAGACCGAGGGTGTGCACCACCATGCATAGCTAATTACAATTTTTTTTTTTTAAGAAATGAGGTCTCACTATGTTGCCCAGGCTGATCACAAACTCCTGAGCTCAAGGGATCCTCCTGCCTCGGCCTCTCAAATTGCTAGAATCACAGGCAAGAGCCATCATACCCAGCCCCTTTGCTTTTCTACATGAACTTAGTATGAGAATTCTTAGGCTGGCTCCGAAGGTCATTTGTCCCTCACCTGCATTCAGGGAATAGATTCTCCATCCTCGACATCTGCCATCAGAAGGATGTAGCTGCCATCCGACTTAAGCTGCCCTTGCTGGAATTTAGATGAATTTCCCTGTCTCTCTCTCTCTCTTTTTTTTTTTTGAGACAGTTTTGCTTTTGTTGCCCAGGCGCGATCTCGGCTCACTGCAACTTTCACCTCCTGAGTTCAAGTGATTCTCCTGCCTCAGCCTCCGGAGTAGCTAGGATTATAGTCATGTGCCACCACGCCTGGCTAATTTTTTATTTTTAGTAGAGATGGGGTTTCACCATGTTGGTCAGGCTGGTCTCGAACTCCCGACCTCAGGTGATCCGCCCACCTCGGCCTCCTAAAGTGCTGGGATTGCAGGCATGAGCCACCGCACCCGGCCGATTCTTTCATTTTTAACTTCCAGTTAAATAATGCTGTTTTTGAATGATTTATGTTCTAGGACTTCCATTTTTAGATGTATCCCTTCTGTGTCCCTGTCCCTTGGGCCACAGCTGACTTCCCTTGGCACTTCTCCTCCTCCCAGAGGTCACCTACCAACAGGCCCTGCTCTGGGGACGCTGGGGGTTGGAGGGCTGCCTCTTCCCTGCCTTCATCGCCTTCACCAGGGTGGGGGTGCTTACCTCCTGAGGCCCAATCCCATGCGTCAGAAGCTGCAAAGTAGAAGACCGTTATTGTTTTCTCCTGTCTTGTCCTCAGTTTGCTGTTGATTACCTAAAAATAGACTTTACCTTTTAATAACTTCCCAGCTTGCTGTAATTGCCAGGTCCCATTGCTGTTGAATAGACGGGGTGGGCAAGAGCTCGGCAGCCAGCGCCTGTGAATCCCTCCGGCGGGGGTGGGGGGGTGCAAATAGCGAAGGGCCCTGGAGCCCTGCTCTAAAAGGAGAGACTTGGTTCCCCTTGGATCCCTTTGCCCTAACCTGGGGCCAAGCTCTGAGAGGATAGAGGTCCCTTCTGCTCTGAGCTGCCTCCTCTGAGCTTGCAGGAGAGGGGGATAGCAAAGGCTCTGCCCAGTCTCCGCAGCTGGGGGAGCCCAGAGGCCTTGGGAGTGCTCTGCAGGTGGGCAGCCTGGGGCTCTCCACAGTGTCTCAAGGGACAGCTTCCCCAGGACACCACAGTGGGAAGGATGCCTGGCAGGGAAGTTCCCTTTTTCCTCCAGGCTGTGTTGAGAGGTGGTTACTGGAAACACTTACCCCTTAACAAAATCAACTGTCTGTCCTTAGGTTATGACAGGCATGGGGTGGAGGGCGCAGTGTGGGGATGGGAAGGCGAAGTGGGAGGTGCATACAGGGAATTGACCACAGTCCCAGCTCTTCTAGAATCCAAGATTCATTCTCCCCCCTGGATGACAAGGCTCTCTCTATGTCTAGCTTTGTAGGATGGGGATCTGATTTTTTTTTTTTTTTTTTTTTTTGACATGGAGTCTCGCTCTGTCGCCCAGACTGGAGTACAGTGGAGCAATCTTGGCTCACTGCAACCTCCGCCTCCCAGGTTCAAGCGATTCTCCTGCCTCAGCCTCCTGAGTAGTTGGGAATACAGGGGTCTGCCACCAGGCCTGGCTAATTTTTGTATTTTTAGTAGAGATGAGGTTTCACCATGTTGGTCAGGATGGCCTCGAACTCCTGACCTCGTGATCTGCCCACCTCAGCCTCCCAAAGTGCTGGGATTACAGGTGTGAGCCACTGCGCCCAGCCGGGGATCTGATTTTATTAAGGTAGAGAGGGCAGGTCCTTGCTATGAGGAGGCAATCAGGAGGAAGTCACTCCAGAGCAGTCGGCACACTCGGGTCCATCTGCACGTGCCCCAGGGCTGCCACGCTAGCAGAAACCATTCTGCTCTTAACCTCTGGTACCCTGCCAAGGAGGTTGCCATTCCTGGGGTATCTGCTGCTGTTGGGAGCAGGGTTCCTGGCCAGGGACCAGCCGTGAGGGCCCCTTTTCTAGGGGCAGAGTAGGAAGCCATGTGGTGTGGGCACAGGCTGCCAACGCAATGATGGTTGGTGTGGGAGGGCCCTGTGCCGCTGAGAGGGGCCTTAGGGACAGGGAAACCCGGGTTCAAATTACTTCCCCCCACTTCTTAGATGTCACCTGGACAAAGGTGTAACTTTTCCAGGCCTCAATTTCACTACAGCACTCGAGAAATGGCTGCTTCATGGGATTATTGTGAGCGTCATTTAGGGGGCACTCAAATGGTCCTTTGATGAGGTGTAAATAAGGAGTGAGACCACTTTGCACAGAGGAGACCCTCAGTAAATTCAGTGAGTCAGAAGCATCACAATTATCCCCTCCTCTTGAGAGAAGGAGCCTGTGGACCAGTGTCCTCCAAGATCAAAATGCTGGCGGTCCTTTCCTATTTTTTCTTTTTTTTGAGACAGAATCTCACTTTGTCACCCAGGCTTTGCAGTGGCACAATCCCTACTCATTGCAACCTCCTCCTCTTGGGTCCAAGCGATTCTCCTGCCTCAGCCTCCCGAGGAGCTGGGACTACAAGTGCGTGCCACCACACCCAGCTAAATTTTGTATTTTTAGTAGAGATGGGGTTTCACCATGTTGGCCAGGCTGGTCTTGAACTCCTGACTTCAAGTCATCTGCCTGCCTGGGCCTCCCAAATTGCTGAGATTACAGACGTGATCCACCCTGCCTGGCCGTCTTTTCCTTTTATTTTTAATTAATTAATTAATACAGAGTCTCACTCTGTAGCCCAGGCTGGAGTGCAAATGGCGAAATCTTGGCTCACTGCAACCTCCGCCTCCCAAGTTCAAGCAGTCCTCTGCCTCAGCCTCCCAAGTAGCTGAGATTACAGGTGCCTGCCACCACACCTGGCTAATTTTTGTATTTTTAGTGGAGACGAGGTTTCACCATGTTGACCAGGCTGGTCTCAAACTCCTGACCTCAGGTGATCCACCCACCTCCACCTCCCAAAGTGCTGGGATTACAGGCATGAGTCACCGTGCCCAGCCCCTCATAAAGTCATGCACACACTCAAATGCTCACCCACCATACCTCCACACACCACACACCACACACACTCCCTGTCCCGCACACCTCTGCACACACGCACCTCCCACAGCACCTTGCTGGTCTCCTCTGCTTCTGCTCTTGGATGGTTGTGTTTGCTGAGACACGTCTGAAAGTGGAGTCGATCTGCTCACCCTCCGTATTGCCCCCCCTGAGCCCAGCAGCCCTTCCTGGGCTGTGTCCCCCCTGTGACTGTCCTTCACACTGCCCACAGCCTTGCCTTCAACTTCCTTCCACATGCCTTGAGTGCTCTGAGGGCAGGCTGGGGAAGAAACGAGGCCTGAACACTTCCAAGCCCCAGGATTTCCTGCTCGGCACGGGTCTCATCATTTAGGTGCAGGCTGAGGTTTCTGCTTGTTAATAACCAAGTGAGAGCCAGGCTGTCAAATGCCGAGTAATAAGATGCCTATACCTGCTGCTTCCTGGCTGGAGTGAGGGTGGATTTCTGCTGCTGAAATTCTATGTGGATTAATTAAAATGGGAGTAAGGATTTCTCCCGAATTATTCACCAGCTTCTAGGAGATGGAACCATCCCTGTGGTGTCTTGTTACAGACATGCCGCGGCCTCTTCTCTGGTGGTGTGTGGGGTGTGGAAGGACGCTCCCGGGGCTGGCTGGGGCGTGCATGCTGTGGGGTGCGGTGACACTGATCAGTTCCGTGGCTTTGTGTCCTTGGATATCCGGAAGCCACGGGGAGCTGGAAATGCCCTGCTTGGGAAAGGCCTGCAGAATAACCCTCTGGAAAGTTCTCCCGCAGAGAAGTAGAAGCTTCCTCTTCCTTTCTCTTTTCCATTGATGAGGGCCTGCATTCTGCAGGGAGGCTTCCGGAGACTCAGTTTCCATCCTGGCCCTGCTCAGGGCAGTGACCTGTCCATGCCCGATGGCAGGTCTGGGCTGAGCATGGGGCCTCTGGGTGTCCCAGGGGTCCTTGTGGGTTGTTCGCATATCTGACTGTGGAGTGTCAGAGTGTGTGTTTAGTGCCTGCCTGGCCCTTGTGTGGGTGTTTGTGGGTTCCTCTCTGTGCTGTGTATGAGGGAACCACCGGGACGGGGCTGACCGAGCTCCTGGCCAATGATCCCATCCACCTTCGGTCCATTGTGCTGGTGGCAAGGGCTAAGGGTGCTGGTCCAAGCCTTCTGGATGACCCCTCAGTCCTGACGCGGGTTCCTCAGATGAGGTTGGCTGTCCCCTCCCCCACATTATGGCTCTTTTTATTTTTTTGAGACAGGATCTCACTCTGTCACCCAGGCTGGAGTATAATGGCATGATCGCGGCTCACTGCAACCTTGACCTCCTGGGCTCAGGTGATCCTCCCACCTCAGTCTCCCCAGTAGCTGAGACCACAGGTATGCACCACTGTGCCTAGCTAATTTAAAAAACTTTTAGTAGAAATGAGGTTTCACCATGTGCCCAGGCTGGTCTCAAACTCCTCGGCTCAAGCAATCTGCCCACCTCAGCCTCCCAGCGTGGTGGTTCTTGATCAGTCCCCCGCAGAGAGTTTTTCTCTTGGGTCACCTTGACTGGGGACGCCTCACCCGCACAGGTCCTTTGCCGGCTGTGCTCCTCCCATTTCTCTTTCCAGGCCACAGGTCCACCCCGCTCCAGCCCCAGCGTCTTTCTTACTCACCCTCCCTTCCCCTTGGGCCAGTTTCCAAGCTGCCTCTGTGACTGGAGTGTAGCCAAGGCGAGCTCAGTTACACACACCTGAGCGTGCACCCCAGCAGGCCTTTCCTGGGGCACTAGAGCTCTTTCTAAGACAGATTCTCTTTTAATAAATGACTTTCAGGAAGATGGATGCTTGTATGTATCCTGCAGCAGGAGGCTGAGTCTGTAGGACATGCCAAGACTGTGGAAGGGGTCTGTGAAGCTGGGGGGGGCCTGGCACAGGGCATTGGTGTTAGGTCTGGGCAGAGCCAAGGAGTCCAGGCTGCCTCTCTCCATGGGGACGCCTGCACCCTCCTGGTCAAGGGGAGGCAGGCAGCTGGCAGGGTACTTTGTCTCAGATCTGAGTTTAATGGAATATTGAGCAGTCTGTTTTATGGATGGATTCTTCTCATGCATTCAAGATATTAAAATAAAAATTATTCTTAAAAGCTTGAATTAGGAGTAGAAGGAATGTCCCACAGTAAGCAAGGTAGATGACACTTAATTTTCTCCAAGACAGGATTTTTCTTTTTTAGACAGAGTTTCACTTTTGTTGCCCATGCTGGAGTGCAGTGGCTGCAGAAACCTGAAAACAGGCTGGGCACTGTTAATCACGCCTGTATTCCCAGCACTTTGGGAGCCCGAGAAGGGGGATTGCTTGAGGCCATGAGTTCAAGACCAGCCTGAACAACATAATGAGACCTTGTTTCTACTAAATAAATAAATAGCCAGGCATGGGAGCACATGCCTGTAGTCCCAGTTACTTGGGAGGGTGAGGTGGGAGGATCGTTTAAGCCCAGGAGATGGAGGCTGCAGTGAACTGTGATCGTGCCACTGCACTCCAGCCTGAGGGACAGAGCAAGACCTTGTCTCAAAAAAAAGGAAAAAAGGGTGGCCAAAATGAATGGCTCATGCCTGTAATCCCAGCACTTTGGGAGACCGAGGCAGGCGGATCACCTGAGGTCAGGAGTTCAAGACCAGCCTGGCCAACATGGCGAAACCCCATCTCTACTAAAAATACAAAATCAATCAGGCATGGTGGAGCGCATCTGTAATCCCAGCTACTGAGGCAGAAGAATCACTTGAATCCAGGAGGTGGAGGTTGCAGTGAGCCAAGATCCTGCTATTGCACTCCAACCTGGGCAACAGAGTGAGACTCTGTCTCAAAAAAAAAAAAGAAAAAGAAAATAGAAATCTGAAAACAAAAGCTATCTGCTTCTCCTGCCTCACTTTCTCTTGCCTCAGGCTTAGTGGATTCCTTTGACTTTGGAAGAATTTGAAAAGTTTCAATATGAAAATGACATCAATAGCTGGGGTGTGGTGGTGTGCACCTGTGGCCCCAGCTACTCAGGAGGCTGAGGCAGGAGGATCACTTGAGCCAGGAAGTCATGGCTGTAGAGAGCTGTGTTTGCCCTGCTCGACTCCAGCCTGGGAAACAGCAAGACTCTGTCTCAAAACAAACAAGGCCAGGTGCGGTGGCACACACCTGTAATCCCAGCACTTTGGGAGGCCAAGGTGGGTGGATCACCTGATGTCAGGAGTTCAAGACCAGCCTGGCCAACATGGTGAAACCCTGTCTCTACTAAAATACAAAAAATAGCCGGGCATGACAGTGGGTGCCTGTAATCCCAGCTACTCAGGAGGCTGAGGCAGGAGAATTGCTTGAACTCAGGAGGCAGAGGTTACAGTGAGCCGAGATCGTGCCACTGCACTCCAGCCTAGGTGACAGAGCAAGACTCCATCTCAAAAAAAAAAAACAACAAAAAACAAAAAACCAACCAAACCAAAAAACCACAACAATACAATACCCAACCTTGAAGGTTTGATGTAGAAATCTGTGCTTGAGTTTTTCTGGTTGTACCTCTCATTCGTGAATATGTGTGTAAGAACTGATGGGAGACTTGCTAATTGTCTGTATAGCACGTGTGTATGTCTGTGTATCAGGGAGCTCTTGTTGTGTAACTCAGCGCCTCAACAGGTAGAGGCCTAGAACAGAAAACAGTTATTTTCTCACTTATTATTATGGGTCAGGAATTTGGGCACAGCTTAGCCTTAAGGTCTCTCAGGAAGCCCGTGGGCAGGGAGTAGACTGGGGTAGTATCGTCATCAGATGGTTGGGGAATGACCTAATTCTAAGCTCGCTCCCCGGTTGCTGGCAGAAGTCAGTTCTCTGCTGGCTGCTGGTCAAGGACTGCCTTCAGGTTCCTGCTGCAGGAGCCTCTTTATAAAGCAGCTGTGGCAGGAAGAGCCACCTGCAGAGCCAGCGAGAGTGAGAGAGGGGGCGAGTGGACAGAGCCACCATTTATTTCTCTTTTTTTTTTTTTTTTTTTTTTTTTTGAGGCAGGGTCCGACTCCATTGCGCAGGCTGGAGTGCAGTGGTGTAATCATGGCTCACTGCAGCCTCCACCACCCAGGCTCATGATCCTCCTGACTCAGCCTCCCGAGGAGCTGGGACTACTGGCATGTGCCACCATGACTGGCTAATTCTTGTATTTTTTGTAGCGTTGGGGTGTTGCCATGTTGCCTTGGCTGATCCCTAACTCCTAGAGTCAAGTGATCCTCCTGCCTCGGCCTCCCAAATTGCTGGGATTACAGGTGTGATCCACCAGGTTGGCTCATGGTTCCTTTTTGAAGTGATATCTTATCGCATTTGTGTTGTATTTCTTGGAAGCAGGTCCAGCCCATGCCGAGGGAGGGGAGGCTCCACAAGGGCAGGATATCAGGAGTGAGGAGACTTGGAGCCACGTGGGAGGCTGCTGCCTCATCTCTTCTGGTTAGGGGAGTGTATGTGTGCTGGCAGGAGAGGATGCGATTTTGGTTTTGCAGGTGCTATTAACATCCGAAGACTGATCTCTAGGCTATCTGGGAGAGCCTGGTTTAATGGTCCATTAATTTATTTGATAAGGCCGGGCATGTTGGCTCACACCTGTAATCCCAGCACTTTCAGAGGTGGAGGCAAGCGGATAACTTGAGGTCAGGAGTTTGAGACCAGACTGGCCAATATGGTGAAACCCTGTTTCTACTCTGAAAATACAAAAAAAATAGCTGGGCATGGTGGCATGTGCCTGTAGTCCCACCTACTTGGGAGTCTGAGGTAGGAGAATTGCTTGAACCTGGGAGGTGGAGGTTGCATGAGCCAAGATCGCGCCAGTGCACCCCAGCCTGGGTGACAGAGTGAGACTCTGTCTCAAAAAAATTTTTTTTTATTTGACTTATATATTTTGCGAACACCTTGCTCCTGCCTTTGATAGAACATCCAGTTGAAATCCACAGATGACAGATGCATGTGACAGCACGCAGCAGCACATACACGAAAACAACAGTTATAAAATGTCAGCAGGAGAAGATATTTTGCTTAAGATCGTAGGCTTCTAGATGGGGGCTCTGCCTGAAAGGTGGGTGAGACTTTATCCTTCAGGGCAGCCGGGCTAGATCTGCATTAATGAATCCACAGGCTGGTGCCTGCCCTGGACATCAAGGTCCTCAGGCAGTGAGTTCCCCTCCCGTTCTGCTGCTGGTGAGAGTGACTTGGCAAGCTCATCTGACCCCAGTGGGCAGGCGGGCCAGCTCCTTAGCCACTGGGCCGAGTACCTGGGGGAGGGCAAGCAGTGACCAGGCCACTCTCTTGTTTTCCTGAACAAAAACATATTTTATTTTATTTGTTAATAATTTTTATTTTTTCTGCCGCACTTGGCTAATTTTTGTATTTTTTGTAGAGACGAGGCCTCACTATGTTGCCCAGGCTGGTCTGGAACTCCTGAGCTCAAGCAATTCATCCGACCTGGCCTCCCAAAGTGTTGGGATTACTGGTATGAGCCACCACACCTGGCTGAAAGTTTATTTTATTTTGTTGTCTTATTTTATTTTATTTTATTTTTGAGGTAGAGTTTTGCTCATGTTGCCCAGGCTGGAGTGCAATGGTGCGATCTCGGCTCACTGCAACCTCTGCCTCCTGGGTTCAAGCAATTCTCCTGCCTCAGCCTCCCAAGTAGCTGGTATTAGAGGCACCTGTCACCATGCTTGGCACATGCCTGTATGTTTAGTAGAGACAGGGTTTCTCCATGTTGGTCAGACTGGTCTTGAACTCCTGACCTTAGGTGATCTGCCAGACTTGGCCTCCCAAAGTGCTGGGATTATAGATGTGAGCCACCACGCCCAGCCCTATTTTATTTTATTTTACTTTTGAGACAGAATCTCGCTCTGTCACTCAGGCTGGAGTGCAGTGGCATAATCTCGGAGGCCCACTGCGACCTCTGCCTCCCAGATTCAAGAGATCTCCTGCCTCAGCCTCCCAGAGTAGCTAGGATCACAGGCACGTGCCACCACGCCCAGCTAATTTTTGTATTTTTACTAGAGATGGGGTTTTGCCATGTTGGCTAGACTGGTCTCGAACTCCCAACCTCAGGTGATCTGCCAGCCTCGGCCTCCCAAAGGTCTGGGATTACAGGCATGAGCCACCATGTCCGGACAAAAGCATATTTTAAAGCAACTCAGAATCTTGGACATGTTCAGGGCAGGCCTTGGGTGTGTCGTCCCATTCCATTTAACTAAGGGGGATATATTGGTCAGGGTTCTCTAAAGGCACAGAACTAATAGGATAAATGTGTATATAAAGAGGACTCGTCAGTTCTCTCCTCTCTCCTCCTCCCTCCCCAAAACAGAGCCTTTCAGCTAATACTGAACGACAACTTCTCATGTGGGGCTGGTTGCAGGAGAGTCCTTTTTGTGTGGGAAGTGAGGAAGGTGGAAGGAGTGTGTGCGTTTGCAGGGGCTGGGAGGGCAGCTCGATGGAGACAAGGAGCACAGAGCGTTGTTCTGCTGATGCTTCATTCCCCGTGCTGATGCTTCATTCCCCGTGTCTCCCTGCAAACCACCACGCAGTCCAGGGCGGGGCCTCCTGCTGCCAGAGTGATGGTGGCCCTGATCCAGTGCCGCCCCAGCGACAGCCCCAGTCAATTTCTCTGCAGTGAGTTCCATGGCGGAGTCCTTTGTGAAGGATTCGGGGGATAATGGAGGGTCCCTTGTGAGGAGCTGGGGGGAAGGTGGGGGTCCCTTGTGAGGTGTTAGGGCGAGGGGGATGGTGGGAGGTTCCCTTGTGAAGAGTTGTGGGGGGGATGGAGGAGCCATGGGGAGTGCTCTAGGCTGAATGTTGTATCCCCTGACAATCCCTATGTTGAAACCGTAGCTGTGAGTATGGTGGTAGGAGACAGGCCCTAGGAGGTGATTAGGTTAGACAAGGCATGAGGGTGGGGCCCTCTCAATGGGATTAGTGCTCTTATAAGAAGAGACCCAGAGAGCTCGTTCTTGAATTCTCTCTGCCATGTGAGGACACAGCAAGGAGGTGGCCATCTGCGAGCCAGGAAGAGAGGCTTCCCTAAGAATGAAATCTGCCAACACCGAGATCTTGGACTTCCCAGCCACCAGCACCATGAGACACAAATGCCTGTACACAATGAGGCCTCCCAGTCTGTGGTTTGCAATGGTAGCTGGAGCTGACCAGGACAGAGAGGCTTCCCAGCAGCCCTCCTGAGCCTTGTTGCTGGCAGCTCCCATACGGCGTGGTTAAGGGATGTCTCTTTCTGCTGGAGGCTGGGACGCAGAAGCGTAGAAGGGGAATGAAGCCACCCTTCTTGGGAAAAGGTTGCTTATTGTTCAGTAGAGGAAGGACTGGCAGGGGGGACAGTGAGACATGGGTGGGAAGCCCTCATACTGAGTGGCCTCTCAGTAATTGAGAGAGGCACATGGAGAGGAAGCTGGGGCAAAGTAGGAATCTTGGAGCAGTGATTAGATTATTTTCATCCAATGGCCAGTTGCAAATTCCATTACTACAGAGTCTGTGAGAGGCTCTTTGGGGTTCCCTCCAGCCTGGTACCTACAGCTTTGATAAGGACACCCACAGAGTGGTCTGATTCCAGCTGGTGGCTTCAGGCCCCTTTGTGCACCCCAGATCAGGGCCGATGGCCCCCCACCTGAGCCTCTGTCATCCCAGGGACTTCGTGGACTCAGAGGCCAGGCAGACCCCAGCAGGCTGTGCCCCGGGAATGTTGCTCCCCACCCCGACGGGGCTGCATCAGCCCTAAAGCCTCCCTAAAAGATGTTCCTTTTGTTGTTAAACTTTTGTCTTGTCTGTACAGAATGATGCTTATTTCTCTCCGTCATTTGTCTATGAACAGGGACGAAGACAAGAGACAAAAAGGGAAAATGATTTGCTGTCATTGTCTCCACAAAGTGCACGTCTTCTTTGTACGGTTGAAACGTCTGCACGTCTGAGAGCTTTGCAAGCTCGTCTGAAATGGTCTAATTGCCTGATCTCCGTCCTGGCTTGGTGCCTTGCATCTGGCTTTTCATGGATTTGGATTGGGAGGGGCCGTTAGGGGAGACTTTCCTAACTCAGGGATATTTTTAGCAAATCAAAGTTTGCTTTTCTGGGTCGATTCTACCCTCTGTCATTGCCACCTCCCAAGCTGCTGCCGCGTCTCTTGTCACTCGCCATTGCCCCTGGGCCCTGGTGTGAGGCCAGTGCTGTGCAGCTCAACTGGAATTAGGACCAGAACAGTCCTGACCGTCCCTACAGGACCCAGGCCAGGGGCACCCCACCCAGCCCTGGAGCTTTGTGAAAGTCAGCAGTTTTCAAAGTGGGGTCCTCTGAGGCTCAGGGAGTTTCTTTTCTTTTCTTTTCTTTTTGAGACAGAGTCTCGCCCTGTTGCCCAGGCTGGAGTGCAATGGCGTGATTTCGCCTCACTGCAGCCTCCGCCTCCCCGATTCAAGCGATTCTCCGCCTCAGCCTTCCAAGTGTGCTTACCTACCCTGTGTTAGCCAGACAGACTCCATTTTGCTGACAGTCAGATAGACTGCATCTTGTCCTCTGCCTCACCCCCTCCTGCTACTCCTCCCTTAAGTGCATACCTGGGTCTTGCTATGTCCTGGGTCTTGCTACTGTGCTGGGTCATGCTGTACTTGGAACTACAGAAACATACAACCTTTGTAACCATAGCCTGCTTGGCAAGCCCACTTGCCATTGTGAATGCCTCCCCCTTGATTGATTATATGACAAGTATCGAATACCCCCTTGGTAACCGGCAATCATGGGAACTGCTTGTGTATACGCTCCTTAAAAATCAACAATCATGAGAACCTCCTGCCTCCTAGTGACCAGCCTCCTTATCTAACTTGCTTGCTCTGCTTCTGTAAACTCTGCTCCAGCTAGGCTCCTCCTCCCTACCTAAATCAAGGTATAAAAGATAATCAAGCTCCTTCCTCGGGGCCGGGAGAATTTTGAGCATTAGCCGTCTCTGAGTCGCCGGCTAAAAATAAAGGACTCATAATTTGAAACTCAGAGCGTGGCGCTGTTCCATCTGACTCGCCTGCGTATAACACAAGCAGCTGGGATTACAGGCACCTGCCAATACGCCCGGCTGATTTTTTGTACTTTTAGTAGAGATGGCGTTTCACCATGTTGGTCAGTCAGGCTGTTCTTGAACTCCTGATCTCAGGTGATCCACCGCCTCGGCCTCCCACAGTGTTGGGATTATAGGTGTGAGCCACCATGCCTGGCCTCAAGAAATTTTTCTTTCTTCTCGATCAGGACAACATATTACAATGGCCAGAATGTAGAAGCAGACGGAAGAGTCCACCTGCCTCTGTCCATTAAGCCAGGCGTTAAAGAGATCTGCGCTACTTATTTATTTATTTATTTATTTACTTACTTATTTGTTGAGACGGAGTCTCACTCTATCACCAGGCTGGAGTGCAGTGGTGTGATCACGCCTATAATCCCAGCACTTTGGGAGGCCCAGGCAGGTGGATCACTTGAGATCAGGAGTTTGAGACCAGCCTGGCCAACATGGTAAAACCCTGTCTCTACTAAAAATTACAGTAGAGACGGGGTGGTGGTACACACCTGTAATCCCAGCTACTAGGGAGGCTGAGGCAGGATAATTGCTTGAACCCAGGAAGCAGAGGTTGCAGTGAGCTGAGACAGCACCACTGTACTCCAGCCCGGGGTTTTGCCATGTTGGCCAGGCTGGTCTCAAACTCCTGACCTCAAGTGATCTGCCCACCTCAGCCTCTCAAAGTGCTAGGATTACAGGCATCCAGTTTCCTTTTTGTTTCATTTTATTTTTAAAAATTAATTAATTAATTAATTATTTTTAAGGGTGGGCCACTGGCCTCGAGATGCCTCCCTGCTGCTGCCGCAGGCCAGTTGGAAGGGACGAGCCAAGCCTGCCTGCCGACCTGCCCTTTTGTTTCATTTTAATGAACTGAAATGCAAGTAGCGGTAGTGGCCACTGCCTCCGGTGCTGGACAGTGCCTCCTAGGAGGCCATGAGTACCTGTGCCGTGCCTTTGTAGAGCATCTGCAGCTGTCCTCCACATTTGTCTTCCCTGCACTGACACCTCCCCTGAGCCCACATGAGGCCCATCTCTTCTTGACACCTACCCTGGGTGCCTGATAGGCACGTGGATTGAGCACACGGAAATTCTCTGATCATTCTCTGACCAGATCCCCCCCCGTCGCAGAGAATGGCGCCTGCCAGTGCTCGGCTCCAGACCCAGGAGGTGCGTTTGTTTCCTTCTTTCTCCCGCCCTGAGCCGGTCACCTGGGCTTGTCCCTCCAGACAGACCCCAACCTCCACTTCCCTCCACCTCCACTGCCTCAGCCCACTCCGGCGCATGCTGGCTGTCCCTGCTCTCTGCCTCTCCATTCCTCTCCTGCAGCCCAGGAGCCAGGGTGACTCGGCTACAGCGTGATCCCAGCCCCTCGCTCCCTGCACCCCCAACTGCAACCAGAATCCATCCTGCTGCTCGGTGGTCTGGCCTGCCCAGCTCTCCCCACCCTGTCTCCTCCCTCCCCTTCTATTCTCCTGGGCTCTGGCCGCCCTGGCCTCTGCCCCTGCAGTGCTGGTGTGACCCCCACCCAGGGCTCCTGTGTTTGCTGCTTGGAACTCTCCCCCTCTGCTTCTGTGTCTCCTTCTCACTCTAGTGTGAATTCAGTGTCACCTCCTCAGAGAGGCCTCATCCCACCACTCACTAGCGCAGCAGGTCTTCTTTGTGAGAGAGCACGCAGCCCCTCCAATGAAGTGACTTCCGCAGGGAGTACCAGCCCCTCCAGGCCACAGCGCTGCTCTGCTATCTCTGTGTTCCTGGGAAAACATTCTTGTCGGCCTCCCTGAGCCAGGGGAGGGACTCTCCTTTTCTACCTCCCTCTCTTCCCACCTGTCTCTTCCTCCCTCTCCCTTCCTCCCTCCTTCTCTCCCTGACTCCCTCTGTTCCCTCTGTCAGTCTCTCTCCTCTCCCCCGCCCTCTTGTTCCCTCTCTGTCTCTATCTCTGTCTCTCCCTCTCACTTTGCCTGTCTCTCTTTCCCTCTCTCTCTGCCCATCTCTCTCTCTCTGCCACTCCCTCTCTCTGTCTCTCCCTCTCTTTCTCTGCCCTGTCTCTTCCTCCTTCTCTCTCTCTCCCTCTGTCTCTCTGGCTCTGTCTCTCTCTCCTTCTCCATCTCTCTTTCTCCCCCCCACCCGCCTCTGCCTCTACAGCATCTCCCTTTGCCCTGGGACACTCTCTTTTTTCTCCCCCAGTTCCGTCTTTTGGGTGAAGGGTAGAAGGAAGCAAAAGCTGGAATTCCTGAGCCAGAGAAGTCATCACTGGCCCAAGCTGAAGTTGTGACTGCTCTTGCTGTGGCCCCTGGGTGACCTCTGATGCAGCCACGCACCGGGGTCCCACTCTGCTCCTTACCGGACCCGACCCCACCCCCTCCAGCAGCGTCCTCGGGAAGGGACTAGCTTCCCGTTGTGCCTAGTGGGTCCAGGGCGCCTGGATCAGTCCTCCGGTACGTTCAGGTTTCAAACAACACCTCCTGTAGCTCAGGGAGCAAACTGTGCTGTTGGTGGGGGAGGGGCCCAGTGCCCTGACCAATCGGAGCTGGACCTGCCCGGCTCCTCTGGTAGAGGGTGGGGGGGGGAGCACCTGGGGTGGGCTTTAGCTAGGGGCACCCAGGGGCTGGCAGGCTGGGCTCCCAGAGGCCTCAGGATGGTCTCATGTGCATCCAGGTCTATTCTGAGCCAGGCGCTAAGCACCCCGGCTGGAACCGGCTCACTTCCTTCCCTTGTTACAGATCCTAGCGGCAGCAAACCCAAACTTCACCGGCACCAGCACACGCCCCGCTAATGATGAGGCGGGAGAGCTGCCGCTCCTCCAGCCCTGACTTTAATTCTCTAATTATAGCTGAGGCTCGGAGCAGTCCCTCCCGCTTAATCTACTTAATGCAGACACACACTCCCCCACTCTCCACCCCTACCCGGCTTCTGCCTTTAACCCTTTTGCTCCTGAGTGACAGTTTTCTGAGTGGGCGCCTAAGAGCTGAATTGCGTTCCCCTCACCAAATTCGTGTTAGAGCCCTACACCCTGGAGCTCGGAATGTGACCATTGGAGACAAGGTCTTAAAAGAGGTAATTAGGGCCGGGTGCAGTGGCTCACGCCTGTAATCCCAGCACTTTGGGAGGCTGAGGCAGGTGAATCACCTGAGGTCAGGGGTTCAAGACCAGCCTGGTCAACATGGTGAAACTCTGTCTCTACTACAAATACAAAAATTAGCCGGGTGTGGTGGTGGGCGCCTGTAGTCCCAGCTATCTGGGAGGCTGAGGCAGGAGAATTACTTGAACTCGGGAGGCAGAGGTTGCAGTGAGCTGAGAACATGAGACGCTGCACTCCAGCCTGGGCAACAGAGTGAGACTCTGTCTCAAAACAAAAAACAACATAAACAAAAACAAGAAAAAAGAAAAGAAAAAAGAGGTAAAAGGCCGGGTGCAGTGGCTTACACCTGTAATCCCAGCACTTTGGGAGGCCGAGGTGGGTGGATCACCTGAGATTAGGAGTTTGAGACCAGCCTGGCCAACAGTTGAAACCCCATCTTTACTAAAAATACAAAATTAGCCAGGCGTGGTGGTGGGCACCTGTAACCCCAGCTACTCGGGAGGCTGAGGCAGGAGAATCGCTTGAACCTGGCAGGCGGAGGTTGCCGTGAGCCGAGATCCATTGCACTCCAGCCCTGGGCGACAAGAGCAAAACTCTGTTTCAAATAATATAAAATAAAATGAAGAGGTAATTAAGTGAAAATGGGCCCTAATCCAATGTGACAGGTGTCCTTATACGAAGAGGAACACGGAAGGGAAGACCACGTGAAGGTCACACAAGCCAACGCAGGAGGCATTAAACCCAACCCTGCTAACACCTTGAACCTGGACTTTCAGGCTTCAGAACTGTGGCAACATTGCTGGGCTGGGTGGCTCATGCCTGTAATCCCAGCACTTTGGGAGGCCAAGGCAGAAGGATCACTTGAGGCCAGTCGCTTGAGACCAGCCTGGGCAATGTAGTGAGAGCCCATCTTTACAAAAAGAAAAAAAATAGCTGGGCATGGTGGCATGCACCTGTGTTTCCAGCTACTCTGGATGCTGAGGTGGAGGATAGCTTGAGCTCAGGAGGTGGAGGCTGCAGTGAGCCACGATTGCACCACTGCACTTCAGCCTGAGCAACAGAGTGAGACTGTTTCTGAAAGAAGAAAGGAAAAATTGTGAAATAATAGATTTCTGCTGGTTGAGGCGCATGGTCTGTGGCTCCTTAGCATCCTCGGCAGGGAGGGGAGCCATATGGCTGCAGTCTGGGAGGCAGGAAGTACCTCTGCCTCTGAGGAAGCCCCTCCAGGAACCCAGCTCCAGGGCCACCAGTTGGGGTGGTCAAGTGAAGCTGGGCCTCCTGCTGGCCTGACCCTGGAGGTGGGGACATCTGGTGGCCTCCTGGGGAAGGGGACTCAGTTGCATTTTGGCCGGTCGACCCGTGCAGCTGCCAGGTGTGCACGTGAGGACATGTCTGTGTGCTTGTGTATGTTCACACAGGAGAGACGGATCAGGCTTTGTGATTAAGCTCAGACCCTTCTCCTGCACTCAGAACACACAGTGCACCATTTCTTTCTTTCTTTTTTTTTTTTGAGACAGAGTCTCGCTCTGTTGCCAGGCTGGAGTGTAGTGGTGTGATCTCAGCTCACTGCAACGTCCACCTGCTGGGTTCAAGTGATTCTCCTGGCTGGGCCTCCTGAGTAGCTGAAACTACAGGCACATGCCGCCACACCCAGCTAATTTTTTGTATTTTCAGTAGAGACGAGGTTTCACCATGTTGGGCAGGATGGTCTCCATCTCTTGACCTCCTGATCCTCCTGCCTTGGCCTCCCAAAGTGCTGGGGTTACAGGTGTGAGCACTGCGCCCGGCCACAGCACACCATTTCCACAAGGATCTCAGAAAATCAACGGGTGTCCCATCAGGGCAGGAGCCGCTGAGTTCAGCTTGTTTCCTGGAGTGTGACTGTCCCAGATCGTCTGTGTGGTGATGCCAGAGGCAGCAGCAGAGCTTGTGCAGAGCTGATGATGACTCCAGCCCCCTGGAAGTCTGAGTCATACTCTTGCCATAACCTCCATGGTCACAGTCGTGCCTGCTGGGCACTCTCACTGTAGAGACCTTTTGAAGGTCACTGCAAAATCGTGATGCCCTAAGCGCATTGTGAACCAAGACAAGAGGCAGGTGGGGCTCCCCCTTCCACAGGCCCCAGGCTGGGAGATTTGCCCTGAGGAGGAATCACTGGTGACTGGATGTTTTGTGGGGAAGAGAGGAGGGGGGATGGATAGGGAGACAAGTCACTGGAAAGATCCCCTGCAGGACAGGTTGGAACCACGGACCTGGAAAAGTGCCATGACATGAGCCAGGACGGCCCGGAGTGGGGGATGTGGTCAGGCTGCCGTGGGGTACTCCTGTCTTAACAGTGAAGAATGGCTGGGTGGTCTCCAAACAGCAGACAGCACAGCCGTGCCTGACCTGTAACCTGGCATGCTGGTCAGTTCTGTGAGGGCTCGACTCCCTGCAGTGCCTCTCCCAGGTCCCGCTCTGCATTCTCTTCACCACCCTCACCCAGACCAGTCTTTCATGACTACTCTGCTAAGCCCACAGGGGTTCTACATTTTTTGACTATTTGTAACCAAGGCAACTCATAAATATAGCACAAACTGATTCCCGATTCCCGAGACAGTTTTTGTTAGCTTTCCTTTGGTCCTGGGTTGTGGCAGTCCCTGGGACGGCCCACACACTTGGTGATTTGCCAGAAGGGCTCCTGGGACCCCGTGGAGTCTGCAGAATTCTGTGTACAGCCACCAGGGGCTTCCTCCTTCCCCTGAGGGTGCTCGCAGAGCATGCTCCTTCCCCAGCTGTGAAAAACACACGTGCAATAAGTCTACCCAGGAATACCCCTTAGAGACTCAGCACCCAAGGTTTTTATTGAGGGCTGGTCACATAGGCAATCCCTGCTGAGCAACTTAAAAAAAAAATCTCCCATAAGAATAGCAGGTGTTGGGCCAGGTTCAACCGCTCATGCCTGTAATCCCAGCACTTTGGGAGGTCGAGACAGGAGGCTTGCTTGAGCTCAAGAGTTCAAGCCCGGAACATAGCAAGACCCAATCTCTACAAGAATAAAATAAAAAATTAGCCCAGCATGGTGGCATGAACCTGTGGTCCCAGCTACTCAGGAGGTGGAGGATCACTTGAGTCTGGGAGGTGGACGCTGCAGTCAGCCAAGATTACACCACTGCACTGCAGCCTGGGTAACAGAGCAAGAACCTGTCTCAAAAACAAAAAAAGAAAAGAAAGGAAGAAAAGAAAAAAAGCAGTTATTTGTCCTAAACCGTATTGTTTGCACGCACAGGCTAGGTACAGTGAGTCATCCTTATCAGCTGGAGAAATGGTTCAAGCGCCATGTTCCCAGAAGCCAGCTCAGAGCTGACCTTGCGGGCAGACTGTTTTAAAGATAGCAGCCCTGGGCCTCAAGTCCATGAGGCCTTTTCTCAGTCAGGACCTAGCCAGGATCTCTCAAATAAATGATCGACCACAGGGTTGCTTTCCTCTCAGCTCACTTTACTTCTAGCTGTGACCCTTGGCTTCCTCCCTCCCTGCCGTGGGGGACTTCCCAGCGTACTTAAGGCATAGCTGTTGAATGGGGCTCTCGGTGCCTATATTGAAGAGCCTCTTCCTCTGCTAATTAGTCTTCCCATCTTTGGAACTGATTCTTTTTTTTTTTTTTTTAAATTTTTTTTTGAGATGGAGTCTTACTCTGCTGTCCAGGCTGGAGTGCATTGGAGCAGTCTAGGTTCACTGCAACCCCTGCCTCCCGGTTTCAAGCAATTCTTCTGCTTCAGCCTCCCAAGTAGCTGGGACTACAGGTACACACCATCACACCCAGCTAATTTTTGTATTTTTAGTAGAGACAGGGTTTCACCGTATTGGCCAGGCTGTTCTCGAACTCCGGACCTCGTGATCCACCCATCTCGGCCTCCCAAACTGCTGTGATGACAGGTGTGAGCCACCGTGCCTGGTCCACAGCTGACTCTTAATTTATTGCTGTGTTCATACCATTTCAACCACCCTGGATAAATTTTCCTAACACCTCCATAATGGGATCTTAACTTGAGGCTTGGAGTCTTTCTTGAGGGGGTTCTAGCCAGGGAGAGAATGAACTCTTTCTACTGAACACCTCTTCCAGATGCCTGCCACAAGCATTCAACCCAGAAAGCAGGAGGCACCTGTGTTAGTGTCTGTGGCTGCACATTACAAACAGTGCTAAGAATATGGGAGGGTGCAAGAAACTGGTATCATAGGTTGTCTCCACGGGGGGGGAACTGGATGGCTGTTGGGGGCAGGCAGGTGTGGAAAAGAGACAATTCACCATATGCTCTGTGAGAGCCCTTTAAATTTTCTACTATGTGAAGGTATTACTTTTTCAAACAAAATTATTTTATTTTACTATGATTATTTTTTAGACAGGGTCTCACTCTGTCATCCAGGCTAGAGTGCAATGGTGTGATCGAAGCTCACTGCAGCCTCAACCTCCCAGGCTCAGGTGATCCTCCCACCTCAGCCTCCTGCGTAGCTGTGACTGCAGTCACATGCCACTATGCCTGGCTAATTTTTTGTTTTTGTTTTAGACATGGGAGTCTCACTATGTTGCCCAGGCTGGTCTTGAACTCCTGGGCTCCAGCAATCCTCCCCCCTCTGCCTCCTGAAGTGCTGGGATCAGCCAATTTTTTTTTTTTTTTTTTTTTTTTTTTGAGATGGAGTCTTGCTCTGTCACCAGGCTGGAGTGCAGTCGTGCAACCTTGGCTCACTGCAACCTCTGCCTCCTGGGTTCAAGCAATTCTCTGCCCTCAGCCTCGAGAGTGGCTGGGACTACAGGTGGGTGCCACTACGCCCAGCTAATTTTTGTGTTTTTAGTAGAGATGGGGTTTCACCTTGTTGGCCAGGATGGTCTTGATCTTTTGACCTTGTGATCCTCCTGCCTTGGCCTCCCACAGTGCTGGGATTACAGGTGTAAGCCACCATGCCCAACCCCTCAGTCAAAATTTTTGACTAAAATGAAGAAGAAGAGGAGGAAGAGAGAGGAGGAAGGAGATGAGGAGGAGGGAGAGGAATAAGAATAATCGTAAGAAGGAAGAGAAGAATGAAGAGGAGGAGGAGGAGGAGGACAAGGGGGAGGGAGGGGGAGGAGAGGGAGGAGGGGGAGGAGAGGGAGGAGGGGGTGGTGGAGAGCCAGGGCATCAGTATTCACAACCGTCAAAAGGTGGAAACAACCCAGGCGCCCATCACCTGATGAATGGATAAACACAATGTGGCGTAGTCATATCATGAAATATTATTTAGTCATAAAAAGGAATGAAGTTCTAATTATCTGTTATGATGTAGATGAACACTGAAAACATTACACAAAAGGCAGGGCATGGTGGCTCATGGCTGTAATCTTGGCACACTGGAAGGCCAGGGAAGAAGGACTGCTTGAGCTCAAGAGTTTGAGACCAGCCTGGGCAACATAGGAAAACCCTATCTCTCCAAAAAAAAAAAATTAGCCAGGCTGGATGGTGCATGCCTGTGTTCCCAAATGCTTGGGAGGCTGGGGTAGGAGGATCATTTTAAGCCAAGAGGTGGAGGCTGCAGTCAGCTGTGATCACACCATTCTACTCCAGCATGGGTAACAGAGCAAGACCCTGTCTCAAAGAAAAAAAGAAGAAAACTGCATGAAAAGGCACCTATTTTATAATCCCATGTATATGAGATATTCAAAATTGGTAAATCATAGAGAAAGCAGATATGTGGTTCCCAGGGCCTGGGAGGAGGGGGAGAATGAGGAGTGACCTGCTTCACGGGAGTGGAGATTTCCTCTGGGGGTGGTGAAAATGTTTTGGAGATAGAAGTGGTGGTTGCACAAAAAAAGTGAATGGACCAAATGCTACTGAATTGTTTATTAATTAATTAATTAATTAATTTAGAGATGGAGTTTCACTGTTTCTCCCGGGCTGGAGTGAAGTGCCTCGATCTTGGCTCACTGCAACCTCCGCCTCCCGGGTTCAAGTGATTCTTCTGCCTCAGCCTCCAGAGTAGCTGGGATTACAGGCACACGTCACCATGCCCAGCTAATTTTTGTACTTTTAGTAGAGACGGGGTTTCACCATATTGGCCAGGCTGATCTTGAACTCCTGACTTCAGGTAATCCACCCGCCTCAGCCTCCCAGAGTGTTGGGATGACACGTGTGAGCCACCACCCCTGGCTCAACATAGCCGGGCCGGGTGTGGTGGCTCATGCCTGTAATCCCAGAACTTTGGGAGGCCAAGGCGGGCAGATCACGAGGTCAAGAGATCGAGACCATCCTGGCCAACGTGGTGAAACCCCATCTCTACTGAAAATACGAAAATTAACTGGACATGGTGGCGTCGCCTGTAATCCCAGCTACTCGGAAGGCTGAGGTAGGAGAATTGCTTGAACCTGGGAGGCGGAGGTTGTAGTGAGCCAAGATTGTGCCATTGCATTCCATCCTGGGTGACACAATGAGCCTCTGTCTCAAACAAAACAAAACAAAACAAAACAAAACAAAACACATAGCCGGGTGTGGTGGCGCATGCCTATAGTCCCAGCTACACGGGAGGCTGAGGCAGGAGAACGCCTTGAATCTGGGAGCTGGAGGTTGTGGTGAGCCGAGATCGTGCCATTGCACTCCAGCCTGGGCAACAAGAGCAAAACTCCGTCTCAAAAAAACCCAAAAACCAAAAAACAACAGCAACAACAAAAACAAACTAAGAAACAGTATGGTCTGGCAAGGTTCAGCTCAGGGGAACTGCCCTGTCCATCAGTGCCGTGAGCTCTAGAGGGACTAGAGCTCCAGGTTCCCTGGCCAGGCACACACTGGGGCCCCGTGTCTCCACTCATTGACCTGGTTGGTCCCTGGCTTTCCCACGTTCCAGACATCAAAGGGGGTACGTCAACAGTTCACACCATCATGCCAATTAAATGTAGTGACGCACCACATATACACCTAACCAGCAATCAACCAAAATGGCACTTAGGGGCAAACTCCCAGCCGTGCCTTATAAATGACTGTAGTTGCAGAATGGGCAAGGAAATCACAGAGTCTGCCATTAACCTCAGGCCTGCGGCATCTCCAGACTGCCCGGCTCACAGATGGATTGCGCTGAGGGAACGTCAGTGTCACCCGGGGAGCCAACCGCAAGCCCATCTCATTCTGGTCTGTCCAGGCAGTGCCTGCTTTCTCTAAGAGACAGGAAGGAAGACTAGCCTTATCTCCACCCATTAGGCCTGGGATGACCCTGGCTTGGTTGGCAAAACAACCAAATTAGGAGAAGCGGGCCTCAGTGGCTGGAGGACAGATCGTGCTGGCTGTCAAGGCTTTGGTTTTAGCTGCGGAGGAACGGAGAAGGCGCCAGAACAGAGAAGGTGTTCAGAAATATTAATTCTGAACCTTTCAGAATTAATATTTCCCCCCTGTGAAATATTAATCCTGAAAGCTATATGTGCAGGCCCTGGTGAGTGCCCCACAGGCCTCCCCATGGCCCGAGGAGGGAGGTATTCTTTTTTTTTTTTTTTTTTGAGATGGAGTTTTACTCTGTTGCCCAGGCTGGAGTGCAATGGCGTGATCTCGGCTCACTGCAACCTCCGCCTCCGGGTTCAAGAAATTCTCCTGCCTCAGCCAGGATTATAGGTGCCCGCCACCATGCCTGGCTAATTTTTGTATTTTTTATTTCACCACGTTGCCCAGGCTGGTCTCGAACCCCTGGGTTCCAGTGATCTTCCTACCTTGGCCTCCCAAAGTGCTAGGATTCCAGGTGTGAGCCGCTGAGCCCAGCGTTATGAAGTCATTTACATGGTTGAGGAAGCCAAGCCGAGCCAGGCAGGAGAGGTGCTCCAGCCCATGCAACTTGTAAGTGGCAGTGCTGAGATTTGCACCCAGGGCAGTTCCATCCAAAGGCTGTGCTTTTACACAAGATACTACTCTGGGGAATCTCTCTCTTTTTTTTTTTTTTTTTTTTTTTTTTTTTGAGATAAGAGTCTTGCTCTGTTGCCCAAGCTGGAGGGCAGTGGTGTGATCTCAGCTCACTGCAACCTCCCCGTCTATGCTGGGGAGTCTTAGTGTTAGCTCAAGGCTATGGCTGAAATGTTTGCGTTTTGCCTCTGCCAAGTTCATATGTTGAAACCCTGACTAGTGTGATGGTATTTGAATATGGGGCTTAGGTCAAAAGGGTACAGCGTGTGTAGATGGATGAAAGCCCCTATAAAAAGACAAGAGAGAGCTTTTGCTTCCGCCGTGCTCACCACCACGTGAGGATACAAGGGGAGGCCACCTGCAAGCCAGGAAGACAGTCCTCAGTAGCCCTCAGATCCACTGACACCTTGATCCCGGATTCCGGCCGCCAGACCTATGAGAAAGCGACACGGTTGTTTAAGCTCCTGGTCTTCAATCTGTTACCACAGCCCGAGCTGACCACGCACTCGGTGTGAGGCAATGACCTTTTCCTCAACCGTGTGCAAGTGGTATTTCTGTGTGCTTCAAATATCACAGGCTGGATTGTCAAGAAGCCGAGGAGGAGCCTTTCGGAAGAGAATGATGCTGAATCCTCTGGGTTCCTGGACAGCCAGTAGTCCTGAGGCAGACAGAAGTTTAGACAACTCAGGACAGGGAGCTTGGAGGGCAGCCCTACATGTCTGAGTGGTCTCTACCTGTATTGACTCAACTTCAAGGCAAGAGCCTCTAAGGACAGAGTCAGGACATTCTACCACCCAAGGCTGTTGAGCTCAGCTGAGGATAAGGCTAGGGCTGGACGAACTATGCCTGGGGCTCGGGTGGCCCTGGTGGGGCTGAGCACAGTCCAGGAGCTGGCCGGGCTTCTCTGAGACTTGCAAGTCACACAAAATGCCTTCTTTTTTTTGAGACGGAGTCTCGCCCTGTCGCCTGTGCTGCAATATAAGGGCGTCATCTCAGCTCACCGCAACCTCTGCCTCCTGGGTTCAAGCAATTCTCCTGCCTCAGCCTCCAGAGTAGCTGGGATTACAGGTACCTGCCACCATGCCCGGCTAATTTTTTGTATTTTTGGTAGAGATGGGGTTTCACTACGTTGGCCAGTCTGGTCTTGAACTCCTGACCTCATGATCCGCCTGCCTCAGCCTCCCAGAGTGCTGGGATTACTGGCGTAAGCCACTGCCCCGGCCCAAAATGCCTTCTATTCCATGGAGGGGAGGGAGAGTGGAACTAAAAGGAGGGGGTACTTCTAGAAGCTGGGCCAGGAGGTGGGGAGAGGCACCTGGTAAGGGCTTGGGCCTGGCAGTTAGAGGAACAGGCAGAGGGGCTGGGGCTGGGTGCAGAAGTGGGGGGATGGACCACATGGTGGGGTAGGTGGGGGAAGGTGTGGGGGAGGAGGCACAAGGTGGCCATTATGGGGTTCTGTAAGAGAGTTTGAGGGCAGGGGCCTAGTGTGATGGCTCACACCTGTAATGCCAGCACTTTGGAATGCTGAGGTGGGCAGATCACCTGTGGTTGGGAGTTCAAGACCAGCCTGGCCAACATGGTGAAGCCCCATCTCTATTAAAAATACAAAAATTAAGCCGGGTGTGGTGGCTCATGCCTGTAATCCCAGCACTTTGGGAGGCCAAGGTGGGTGGATTACGAGGTCAGGAGTTCAAGACCAATCTGGCCAAGATAGTGAAACCCTGTTTCTCCTAAAAATACAAAAATTAGCCAGGCATGGTGGTGGGCACCTGTAATCCTAGCTACTTGGGAGGCTGAGGCAGAGAATTGCTTGAACCCAGGAGGCAGAGGTTGCAGTGAGCTGAGATTGTACCACTGCACTCCAGCCTGGGCAACAGAATGAGACTCCACCTCAAAAAAAAAAAAAAAAAAAGAGAGTTGAAGAGAATGGGGGCAGAGGGCGCTGGAAGTGTCTCCTCTTCCTGGATCTCCAGCAGCCCCCACTGTCATCTCACTGAGTCCCTGTGTACTCTGATATTCCTGAATAAGACCCAATTCATTATCATCCTAAAAATTGATTTAGGGCAAAAAAAAAGTAGAGCCTTCAGGTCAGAGAATTGCTGAGCTGGGATGATGGATGGCTTTATTAACATGCTTCAATTTTATATTTATCAAATTAAACCAGCAGCCAGGGGACACTTAATTAAGATTCTTTGTCATCAGTCGGAGGAGAGAAGATGGGGGGAGAGAAAGGGCTTGTGACCCATATTCTACGAGGAAAGGTTTAAGTGCCCAAAATAATATGCCAGAGGCCCTTGTGAGGGTTTGGTGGCTGGCAGTAATGAGGAGCGTCTTCGCCGTGGGAATCCAAGGACGGGTCTGAGTCTTTCTTCCTTAAGTGTTTTCTCTTTATTAAGCTCTCACCAGAGATGCGACATTTATTCAGTGCCTGTCCTCGGGCCCCCACCCAACACGGTGTCTGTAAAGATGTCAGAGCACAGGGGCAGCCAGGGAGCCCAGGCTCCTAGATCAAATCTGGGTTCAAATCCCCACTCCCCTCCTTACTAATTGTGTAATCATGGGCAAGTTACTTCATTAAATAAAACTGGGATATAATTCACATGAAATTCACCCCTTTAGAGTGTATAATTCGGTAGTTTTTAGTATATTTATAAATTCTTGGTATATTCATGATTGCACAAATGTCATTGTCCAGCTAAAACATTTCCATCATCCCTGTGTTAGTCTGTTTTCACCCTGCTGATAAAGACATACCCGAGGCTGGGCAATTTACAAAAGAAAGAGGTTTATTGGACTTATAGTTCTGCATGGCTGGGGAGGTCTCACAGTCATGGCAGAAGGCAAAGAGGAGCAAGTCACGTCTTACGTGAATGGCAGCAGGCAAAGAGAGGGCTTGTGCAAGGAAATTCCTCCTTTTAAAACCATCAGGTCAGCCGGGCGTGGTGGCTCACGCTTGTAATCCCGGAACTTTGGGAGGCTGAGGCGGGCGGATCACCTGAGGTCAGGAGTCTGAGACCAGCCTGGCCAACATGGTGAAATCCCATCTCTACTAAAAATACAAAAAAATTAGCCAGGTGTTGTGGTGGGCACCTGTAATCCCAGCTACTCCAGAGACTGAGGCGGAAGAATTGTTTGAACCCAGGAGGCGGAGGTTGCAGTTACCTGAGATCACACCACTGCACTCTAGCCTGGGCAACAGAGTGAGACTGTCTCAAAACAAAACAAAACAAAAAACAAAAAACTGGGCTGTGCACTGTAGCTCATGCTTGTAATCCCAGTATTTTGGGAAGCTGAAGTAAGAGGATCACTTGAGCCCAGGAGTTGGAAAGCAGCCTGGGCAACATAGAGAGACCCCTCTACAAAAAATAAAAAAAAATTAGCTCAGCATGATGGTGCATGCCTGTGGTCCCAGCTACCTGAGAGGCTGAGGAAGGAGGATAGCTTGAGCCCAGAATATCAGGCTGCAGTGAATTGTGATTGTGCCATTGCACTCCAGCCTGGGCAACGGGGAGAGACCCTGTCTCAAAACAAAACAAAATGAAAAAAACCCAAAACTCTATACCCAACAAACCCCTCTGCATTCTCTCCTCCCTCCAGCCCCTGGCAACCCTCTTCTACTTTCTGTCTCCCTGAGTTTGACTCTTTTGGGACCTCATGTAAGTGGAATCCTATAGTATTTGTCCCTTCATGTGTGACTTATTTCACTCAGCATAATGTCTTCAAGGTTCATCTATGTTGCAGCATGTGTCAGAAATCCTTTCCTTTTTTTTTTTTTTTTTTTTTGAGGCAGAGACAGAGTCTTACTCTGTCACCCAGGCTGGAGTGCAGTGGTGCAATCTGGGCTCAACTGCAACCTCTGTCTCCCTGATTCAAGCAATTCTCTTGTCTCAGCCTCCTGAGTAGCTGGGACTACAGGTGCATGCCACCACACATGGCTAATATTTGTATTTTTAGTAGAGACAGGGTTTCACCATATTGGTCAGGCTGGTCTTGAACTACTGACCTCAGGTGATCCACCTGCCTTGGCGTCCCAAAGTGCTGGGATTACAGGTGTGAGCCACCATGCCCGGCCATGAATTCCTTTTTTTTTTTTTCTGAGATGGAGTCTCGCTCTATCGCCTAGGCTGGAGTGCAGGGGTGTGATCTCAGCTCACTGCAACCTCCACCTCCTGGGTTCAAGAAATTCTCCTGCCTTAGCCTCCTGAGTAGTGGGACCACAGGTGTGTGCTACCATGCCTGGCTAATTTTTTGTATTTTTAGTAGAGATGGGGTTTCACCATGTTAGCCAGGATGGTCTCCATCTCCTGACCTCGTGATCTGCCCACCTCAGCTTCCCAAAGTGCTGGGATCCCAGGTGTGAGCCACTGTACCCGGCCAAATTTCTTCCTTTTTAAGGGTGAATAATACTCCACTGTATGGACATACCACAGTTTACTTATTTATTCATTTGTTGATGGACAGTTGGGTTGTTTCCACCTTTGGCTGTTGTGAATAGTGCTGTATGCACATAGGTGAAGAGATATCTCTTTGGGACTCTAGCTGCACCTCTTTTGGGTTTATACCTAGAAGTAGAATTGTTGAATCGTATGGTAATTCCGTTTTAGTTTTTTTGAGAATAATTCCTTTTCAGGGCTGAGTAATGTTTCATCACATGGATAAATCACATTTTGTTTATTCATGCATCCACTCATGAACAACCCGAATTGCTTCCACCCTTGATTAAGAGTTGTGCTGCTGTGAACATCCATGTACAAGCTGCTATGTGGATGTGCGTCTTCATTTCTCTTGGAAGTGCACTTAGCCATGAAGCTACTTTATTTTCTGGGCCTCAGTGTTTGCCTGTGAGACAGGATCAGGCTCTCACGTGGTTATTTGCATGAACTGATGAGATGTATGCCTGGTACAGGTGGGTGTTAAAGAAATGGAAGCTAATAAAATGACTTTGTTTTTCTGTGTCTGATTCTCATCCTCAGGAACTTACAATTTAGTAGACTCTGATTCTCATCCTCAGGAGCTTATAATTTAGTAGACAAATAAGCCACAAACAAAACCCAGCTCTGCGTCAGGCCCCATCAGAACTCTGCAGGTGTGATCTTCAGTTTAGACGTCAGGAAACCGAGGCTCGGAGAGTGATGTGCCAGGGTCTGGGTTGGGAAGGGGAGACAGGACCCAAGCCCCATCACAGTCAACAAGGAAGCTGAGAAGAGCCTGCTCCATCCTGCAGGCCCCGCTGTGCTCCCAGGGATGCCCAGGCAAGACCCTCATCCCATGGGCTGCCTGTCCCTGACAGGCAGGGAAGGGAGCCGAGCCAGCCCTCGGGGTAGGTGTGTGGATGAACACCCAGTAGATGAGGAAATGCAGGCCAAGAAGAGTCTGAGATGAGTCTGGAACAGTTTCGAGAAGCTGCCTCCACGGCGATGCCCAGAGTCCAGGAGATGCACAAGGAGCTGGTGGAGGAACGTGGAGAGTAGGGGGTGGTGTGGGGCAGGTGCTCTTTGCCTGGCATGGGCTGGAGGCGTGGGATGAACAGTTCACGAGAAGAGGGGGTCTGCACAGTGCAGTGGGCACAGAGGGCAAGGTGGAAACAGACCTGGCTGACCACTATGTCGGCTGGGCTTAGGAACTGGGGTCCTTCGAACCCTCACCTTTTCCTGCCTCGTCCCCCACACTCATTCATCCATTCACTGAAAACACCTCTGTTGAATGTGGCTCGTGTTGGATGCTGTTCAGGACACTTGGGAGGGCTCAATGGGCAACAAACTCCTCCTCCTAGCTTGAGCGTGTGTCCATCACCACCCTCTTCTCAAAATTCTCAGAGGACCAAGCAGGGGCCATGGCTCTCCCATGGCATCCTCTGTACTGCCATGGAGGCTGGAGCAGAGATGGACCAAAAGGGGTCCATCTGCCACACCCCCCCATCTACTTCCCTTCTGTTGGAGATGGGAAGGTCATGGATCTCTTAGGGTGGCAAGCTCCCACTTGGACCTGGACACAATAAGTTCTTGCTAGACAGGGACAGGTTTCAAGGTGGTCTTAGGAGGCACCTCCACCACAGGCTGAAGTCCTGCGTCACCCTCGTACGGACCGCAACCAGAGCAGGGGGTGTCTTTGTGTACCTGCTCTTTCGAGATGATCCAGGCGCATTCAGGGAGCAGAAGGAGGAAAACAAGGCAGCTGGGTGGAGAAGTTCTTCAGTGTTTGGTGGCCTGCTGTGTCAGCCCCTCCTCATGTGGCACCTGCAGCTCTGGGAGGGAGCCCTTTTCCTGGGGCCTGAACTTCCCAGGGCCATACCTGCTCATGCCTGCCCCTTAGACTCCTGGCCCAGGGTTTTGGGTCCAACGAGGGACAGGGTAAGCTCATGGACTCTGAGGTCTCCTGGGCCTGAGTTTGCAACTGGATCAGTGGTGAGCCCTTGTACAAGATGTTCCACCTCTCCGAGCCTTAGTTTCTCTATCTGTTAATGGGGATATGAGCTCGCACATGGGGAGCATTGAGCGTCACAGTGCCTGGCCATGGCAGCTCTGAAAGGATGGCATGTCAGTTTCCTATGACTGCTGTAACCACACATTTCACGCCTTAAAACAACACTGATTTAGTATCTTACAGTTCTGGAGGTTGGAGGTCCAAAATGGTCTCTTGGAGTTATGAACCAAAAATAAAATTCTAAGGTCCCCCCCTAGCCATCTGAATGGACTCCCTCCTCTCGGCCAGGGCACTCCAAAACTAACCTGAAAAACTGTTCAGACCATGAGGGGAAGAGGGGGTCAGACACGCCCCATTAGGCCTTCCTCCCTTTTGGAATTCAGGAAAAGGTGACTAACATTTAACATCAACAAAGACTTCATCTGATAAGAAACACTCAGGAGCTACTCTGAGTGAAGCCTGCTACCTGGAGGCTTCATCTGCATGAGAAAAGTTTGGTCTCCACAACTTCTTACAGAGAATAACAATGAATAGACACTCCTTTCTATTGACAATAACTCAACCAACTGCCAATCAGAAAAATTTTATTTTTAAATTTATTATTATTACTATTGTTATTATCATTATTATTTGAGAGGGAGTCTCAGTCTATCACCCAGGCTGGAGTGCAGTAATGCAATCTCAGCTCACTGCAACCTCCACCTCCTGGGTTCAAGCAATTCTCCGGTCTCAGCCTCCTGAGGAGCTGGGATTACATGCGTATACCACCACACCTGGGTAATTTTTTGTATTTTAAGTAGGGATGTGGAGTCACCATGTTGGCCAGGCTGGTCTCGAACTCCTGACCTCAGGTGATTCACCCATCTCAGCCTCCCAAAGTGCTGGGATTACAGGCATGAGCCACGGTGCCCAGCCTAGAAAAAATTTAAATCTACCTATATCCTGGAAGCCCTCCCCTCCCACTGCATTGAGTTGTCCTGCCTTTCTGAACTGATCCAATGTATATCTTAAGTGTATCTGATTGATGGCTCATGTCCCCCCTAAAAGGTTTAAAAACACGCTGTGCCCTGACCTCCCTGGGCACATGCCTTCAGGACGTCCTGAGGCTGCATGATGAGCACATCCTTAACCTTGGCAACGTGAACTTTCTAAGTGGATTGAGACCTGTCTTGGATCCTTTTGGGTTCGAAGAAGCTAAAGTCAAGGTGTCAGCTGGGCTGCGTTCCTGCCAGAGGCTCCAGGGGAAGAACCCACCTCCTTTCCTTTTCCAGCTGTTGGAGGCCGCCTGGATCCCCTGGCTTGTGGCCCCTTCCTCCACCTTCAAAGTCAGCAATGGCTGGTGGAATCTTTCTCGTGCTGTGACATTCTGACTCTCTTGTTTTGCCTCCCTCTTCTGTATTTAAGGATCCCTGTGTAGGAGTGACAGAATCTTCTCTCTCTTCCCTGGAGGTTCGATATTCGAGCCTGAAAAATGCACTCAGCAGGAGACAGATGAGCAGGAGGAAAGACACATACATTACGAGGTGCATGTGCACAGGGCTTGCGCAGGGTAGGCGCCTCCAATAAGGGCCAGATGGTTGAAGCTCAAATAGCATTTTGAGATACACAAAGAATTAGGGGCTTACAGGTTCCTGGAGGGTGGTGGTGACCAGCCATGGAGGGTGGGGCAGGAGCTGCCCTGGGAACAAAGGCATTATTATGCAGATAAAGTCACACAGGAGCTCTCAGAAAGACAGGTGAAAAGTCTGTCTAGGTATGGCGTCCTGGGCATGGAAACCTTTAGTCTCTTCTGGGGTTAGTGTAGGTTCCGGGGGATAAGACAATTGCATTCCTTCTGGAGGAACTTCCCTTAGATAAGGAAAGCTTCAGGAAAGAAAGGATGGAGACACAGGATGGAAACTGGAGAAGGGCAGAAAGACCTTGGTGTCTGAGGATGCTTCTTTAGTTTAAAATACAGCCCTCCGTATTGCTGCATTCCACATCTGCAGATTCAACCGAGAATGGAAACCATGAAAAAACAATACTAAAAATACAATATTTAACAATAATACTGGCCAGGCATGGTGGCTCATGCCTGTAATTCCAGAACTTTGGGAGGCTGAGGTGAGTGGATCACTTGAAGTCAGGAGTTCGAGACCAGCCTGGCCAACATGGTGAAACTCTGTCTCTACTAAAAATACAAAAATTTGCCAGGCCTGGTGGTGCCCACCTGTAATCCCAGCTACCTGGGAAGCTGAGGCAGGAGAATCACTTGAACTTGGGAGGCAGAGGTTGCAGTGAGCTGGATGACAGAGCAAGACTCGGTCTATTAAATAAAAAAAATAATAATATGATGAAGCTTAATCTCTGACACACACAGGAAAAAAGAAAAAGAAACAATAATACAAATTTAAAAATACAGTATAACCATTTACATAGCATTTATGTTGTGTTAGGTATTATAAGTAATCTAGAGATGCTGTAAGTGCATGGGAGGATGTGTGCAGATAACATGCAAATATGATGTAAGGAAACTGAGCATCCTTGGATTTTGGTACCTGCATGGGTGCTGTAACCAATCCTGTGTGGATCCTGAGGGTTGACTGTACTTGGCACGTCGAGGCACCGTATTTTGGGGTGTCATTTTCTGAGTTCCAGCACCTGGGGTTACATTAGGTCTGGAACAGTGAAGAGCAAAGAACGAACATCACTCCCTCCATTTTTGTTTAAGAGGCCTTTACTCATTCCTGCACGTCTGCTGGGATAATTTTAGAGAACTGAGACAAAATGCAAAACAGCAATCATGTAGTTTTTTAAACTAACTCTGGGATTAAAGGGGAAGTCTGTAAACAACTAGCTATGTTTTGTTGAGGATTTACAGGTGCACTGTCACCTGACCAAGGACAGAGAAATTCCCAACCTCTTCTGACCCTCAGTGATATACAGATGTCTGCTGTCCCTTATCACCTCTAGATCCCAACACCCACCCCTTCCCCGTATCCCCCTCCCATAAAAAATCTCTGGTTGGCCAGGCGCGGTGGCTCATACTTTGGGAGTCCGAGGTGGGCGGATCACAAGGTCAAGAGATCGAGACCATGCTGGCCAACACGGTGAAACCTCGTCTCTACTAAAAACACAAAAATTAGCTGGGCATGGTGGCGGGCACCTGTAATCCCAGATACTTGAGAGGCTGAGGCAGGAGAATCACTTAAACCCAGGAGGCGGAGGTTGCAGTGAGCCGAGAATGCGCCACTGTACTCCAGCCTGGTGACAGAGCGAGACTCCGTCTCAAAAAAAAAAAATAAAATAAAATAAAATAAAAAATAAAAAAAACCAAGCTTCTGGCTAGCCTAAAAAATTGGAGCTGTTACTTTAGAACACTAGTTCACCATCTTCCTGGCTTTGCTGGCTTCCTGAGTAAACCTGCTTTTCCTCCCTCCGACCTTATTGCTCATGTCTGGCTTTTGGGTTTTGAGCAACTGAACCTAGGTTCGGTTGCAGGCCCACTCAGATAATCTAGAATACTCTCCACATTTTTTTTTTTTTGAGATGGAGTCTTGCTCTGTCGCCCATGCTGGAGTGCAGTGGCATGATCTTGGCTCACTGCAACCTCCGCCTCCTGGGTTCAAGCAATTCTCCTGCCTCAACCTCCCTGAGTAGCTGGGATTACAGGTGCCTACCACTACGCCCAGCTAATTTGTGTTTTTAGTAGGGAGGGGATTTCGCCATATTGGCCAGGCTGATCTTAAACTCCTGACCTTGTGATCCGCCCACCTCAGCCTTTCATAGTGCTGGGATTACAGGCATGAGCCACCGTGCCTGGCCTAATCTCTGCATTTTGAACTCAGTTGATTAGCAACCTAAATTTCATTTGCAACTTTAATCTGATTTTGCCATGTAAAGTAACATACTAATAGGTTCTGGGGATTAAGAGGTTGACATCTTTGGGGGCCATGATTCTGCTGATCCCATATTTCTGCAGTGATCTGTGATGCAAACAGAGAAACTATCCGGAAAGAAAAGGGAGTCTGTATTAGTCTGTTCTCAGATTGCTATAAAGAAACATGAGAGACTGCGTAATTTCTAAAGAAAAGAGGCTTCATTGGCTCACTAGTCCACAGACTGTATAGGAAGCATGGCTGGGGAGACCTCAGGAAACTTAACAATCATGGTGGAAGGCAAAGAGGAAGCAGGCTTGGTTTCACGGCAGGAGCAGGAGGAAGAGACGGGGGGAGGTGCTATATACTTTTAAACAACTGGATGTTGTGAGAACTCACTATTAGGAGAACAGCAAGGGGGTTATCTGCCACCTGGTCCAGTCACCTCCCACCAGGCCCCTCCTCCAACAGTGGGGACTGCAATTCGACATGAAATTTGAGTGGTGACACAAATCCAAACCATATCGTTAAAAAAAAACTTGCTCTGCCAAAGCAAATCTAAATAAAATAACAACGTGAACGTGGTAACACATTTAGAGTCCCTGGTTCATTTCCTGGCTGCATTAGTTCGTTTTTGCACTGGTATAAAGATACTACCTGAGACTGGGTCTCAGAAAGAGGTTTAATTGATTCACAGTTCCACGTGGCTGGGGAGGCCTCAGGAAACTTACAATCACGGCGGAAGGAGAAGCAGGCATCTTCTTCACAAGGTGGCAAGAGAGAGAAGAGTGAGGAATGAAGGGGGGAAGAGCCCCAGATCCTGTGAGAATGCACTCACTATCTCTAAAACAGCATGGGGGAAACCAGCTCCAGGATCCAATCACCTGCCATGGGGTTCCTCCCTCAACACGTGGGGATTATGGGGATTACAATTCGTGATGAGATTTGGGTGGGGACACAGAGCCGAACTGTATCACTGGCATATAGTAGATGCTCAATGAATGGAATCTCATCATCATGATAAAGGGTTCACCTGTGTTGCCAGCACTGGGATGGGGTCGATATGGAGGGGGAGGGCTGCCTGTCTGGTCAGCACCTGCTTCGCTGGCCACACACACTGCAGACACAGTGGCGACCTTTCCTGTGGAACAGGTCAAGTACAATCGCTCTGCTTCCAGCTCCCACAAGCTATGACGTAGAATGGCCTTCTATCATAAATAAAAACAAACCCTACACGCTGCTTTTCAATCAGAGGATTAGCCTAAATGTTGTGAAACAGAAAGCATAAGATACTCATTGGAGCAGCGGCGCTCCCCCACCTCACGGCATCCGTGCTCAAGGCTGCTGGCGTGTGCCAGCCCGTTGTCCCTGCGCAGGGCCTCTGCTGCTGATTTGTACAGGGTGTCAGTAAATGCTGTTATGACATTATTAATGCTGCACGCTCTGGCAAAGGACAATGGCCTATTGCCTCGTAAGGCGCTGTGTGCCACTGCAGTTGGCGGACATTAAATGGCGATAGCAAACATGGTAAATGGCTTGTTTCTCTTCTCCTTCTGCACACTCCGGGCCCCATCTGTGAGCTCCAAAAACAACCCTGAAGGCTTGAGAAGGCAGGAGTGGCAGTCGAGGCTCTGATGCCCAGTGAGGCTCCAGGGGGACCAGCAGGGGGTCCAGGAGTCCCTAGGAAGCAGCCCAGCCTTCCCACCCCCAGAGTGCAGATAGGAGTGTTGACTTTCCTCCCTGGGGCAGGGAGCTGTCTGGGCAGCTTGGACTGAGGCTTGAGGGTGGGGGGTGGTTCAGGGAAGCTGGACTTGCTGGGTGGGTGGGCTGGTGGGCTCAATGCTCTGCCCTCCAGTGACACCCGCAGGGGCCCAGATGGCAGGCCTTCCAATGGATTTTATTGGTCTTGCACGATGTTCTAAAAATACTGAGCCTACATTTTAAAATTATGCGACTTCACAGGAGAAGCCCAGATTTCTAGCTTCTCTTGAAATAACTGGGCCCACAGTCACACAACACAATGGGGGTGTGTCCGCTTCCGGGGCTGCAGCCCTCGACCATCTTTAACCACGCAGGTCATTTGGACTAGGTCCCCCGTAGTGGGTTAAACAATGTCTTCCCCAATCCATGTCCTCCCAGAACCTCAGACTGCGACCTTACTGGGAAATAGAGTCTTTGCTGATGTACTTGTTAAGATGAGGTCCTGTAGATTAGGGTGGACCCTAAATCAATGAGTGGTGTCCTTACAAGAGGAGGGAGATTCAGGCACACAGAGATACATACAGAGAAGGGCAGAGGGGAGATAAGGCAGAGGCCGGAGTGGTGTAGCTACAAGCCGAGAGCTGCCTGGGGCTGCCAGGAGCTGGGAGGGAGGGAAGCCTGGGGTGGTTTATGTCTCAGAGCCTGGAAGAAACAGACCCTGTCAACGTCTTGATTTCAGACTTCTGGCTTCAGGAAGCTGAGGCAGGAGGATCGCTTGAGCCCAGGAGATCAAGGCTGCACTGAGCTATGATCACACCACTGGACTCCAGCCTGTGCGTCAGAGCAATGCCCTGTCTCTTATAAAATAATAAATAGGGCCAGGCATGCTGGCTCATGCCTGTAATCCCAGCACTTTGGGAGGCTGAGGTGGGCGGATCACTTGAGGTCACAAGTTCGAGACCAGACCGACCAACATGGAGAAACCCCGTCTCTACTAAAAATACAAAATTAGCTGGGCGTGATGGTGCCCACCTGTATCCCAGCTACCAAGGAGGCTGAGGCAGGAGAATCACTTTAACTTGGGAGGTAGAGATTGCAGTGAGCTGAGATCGCCCCATTGCACTCCAGCCTGCACAACAAGAGGGAGAACTCCGTCTCAAATGATAATAATAATAATAAATAGATAAATAAAAACTGACATCACGCATACCCGTTTTCCAATCCCACCCCTCTTCACTGTTTCTCTCTTGAAGTTATCAACAGACCCACAACTAGCCAAATGCAGGGCTAAGAAGCACATTCTCCCAGCTGCCCTAAATATAGCACTTCCAGCCCCTCCCCCTTGGGAGGGGGTGAATGTGAAGAAATAAATTCCAATTGCTTTAAGCCACACAGATTGTGGTGGTTTGTTACGATTGCCTGGGAAACACCACACTCCTCTTTCCTTGTTTCCTGGCCTACCCTCTCGGTATTTTGAGTTTGGACCTCTGAATGGCAGGACTACCCCACTGCACCCCGATCCCTTCCCCAAGTCCTCTGCCTTTTTGGACACAGGCCTCCGCTTCCTGGCCAGGGCTTTCTGCTGTCTGTGGGCTTCTTCTGACCCCTCCAGCCAGGCCAGCAGAACCCAAGGGCAGGGGGAGGGGCTGGAAGTGCTATATTTAGGGCACCTGGGAGAATGTGCATTCTAGCCCTGCATTTGGCTGGGGTGGGTCTGTTGACAGCTTCAGGAGAGAAACAATGAAGAGGGATGGGGTTTGGAAATAGGTTCACCTGATGTCAGTCCTTATTTATCTGTTTATTATTTTATAAGAGAGAGGGCAACTGGGCACAGTAGTTCATGCTTGTAATCCCAGCACTTTGGGAGGCCGAGGCGGGCAGATCATGAGGTCAGGAATTCAAGACCAGCCTGGCCAACACAGTGAAATCCCATTTCTACTAAAAATACAAAGTCAAATGGGTATTTTAACTGCGGTGCAGGAGCCTGTAATCCCAGCTACTCAGGAGGCTGAGGCAGGAGAATCGCTTGAACCTGGGAGGCAGAGGTTGCAGGGAGCCGAGATCATGCCACTTCACTCCAACCTGGGCGACAGAGCTAGACTCCATCTCAAAAAATAAATAAATAGAAAGTCACTGGCTCTTCTCTGCTTACTTCCCTCCCAGGCCCCAAGTCGGCCATCAAATGGCAGAGGGGCTCCCCCGCTCCAACCTCAAAGTCCAGATCTAAGAGAGTGTCGCCCAGAGGAAGCAGAAAGCAGCCTCCCCTACCTTCTGAATTCTGGCTTTTGTGGAGGGTAGGCCAACTCCCCAGAGGGCCTGCTCCAGAGGTGACCATGCCTTCTAGGGAACCCCATCTCCACCACTCAGGAACAGGCTTCCCCCTTTGGCCTAAAATAGCAACCAGGTATAAATGCAACCCGCTGAGCTTACATGAGAGAGACGCCCAATCAGAAGGGCCATTTCATTCCTTCGTGTAGATACAGCTTTGGCCTTGACATCCAGGGAGTAAATTATTGCCAGAGTTTGTGGCAGATGTAGGCACCCAGGCATGAGGTGTGATTTAGAGGCCTGGCAGAGACCTCTGCCCTCCGACATCTCCTTAGCCAGCCTGCCACGATGCCCAAATTTCCTGCCACCATCCGTCACTCTTCTGCACAAAGGCACGGTCAGCACGTCCTTGTTCAATGCAAATTTGTTACCTAGCTGGTGTAACACATCCTTCTGCTAAGACCAATTTATCACCCATTTTCACATTAGCAGGGAGCAAGGCAGTGAGATAATGGAACTCAGGACAGGTCAATTTTGATGAAGAAGGAGCAGGAAAAGCAGAGAGCATGAGTCACGGCCAGTAAAAAATGGCCCAGGAAGGGGACAGGGAGGTGGGTGGGACAGGCGACAAGGGGACTGGGCATTGGAGGGGACCAGGACCAGCTGGAGGAAAAGAAAGTCCCCTCCTCACATAAGCCAGGCTGCCCCATCAGGGCCTGAGCTGGGAAGAGCCTCAGAGTCATTTGACACCTGACCGAGGCTTTGGGCACTTTCCAGGGTGGGGTGGTCAGGTCTGGCTTCGGGAAGTGCTTTTGAAGTCAGAGCGCTTTCTTCAGACTGGCTCTGCGAGCTTCCAAGAGCCTCTGTCCATCTCTGCAACTGCAAACACATTCCAAATCCAGGAAGTGCGAGGAGGGGCGAGGGGAGGACGCCTAGATGCTAAGAGACCACATGAGATCCTACATGTTTAGGGTTGTAAGGGGCCTTGGTGAGCTTCTGGTCCGATCATTTCATAGTGGAGACTCAGACGTGCACACTTTATTGCCCACTGACTGATGGAGGATCTGGGGCTAGAACTCAGTGCGCCCCTGCGCCTGGCTCTGTGAGTGGGCCCCGGCGCCACAGGCCGAGTTTATACTCAGATCAGTAAGCAAAGAAGAGCCACGGGAATTTCTGATCAGGGAGGGACAGAAGATGGGCGGGTGTCGCCAAGCAAAATCCCATCGGCGGGAAGCGGCTGGTGCGGAAGCCCGTGGGGGCACCTGGCGGAAGAGAAGGGTCTCCGCTGGGCGCGCATCTCTTCTGCTCTACGGGAGCCAAGCGGCTTTCGGCCCTCGGGGCTGGTGGCGCCCGGAGAAGTTGCTTGGCTCAGGGGGAGGAGCAGGGACCCCGCCCGCCGGTCCCCGAAGCAGGTCCTCCGCGCCCCAGCCCCGCACGGCTCCGGGCAGGGCGCACAGCGAGGCTGCGGCCACGAGGTGGCGCCGGCGCGTCTTGGAAGCGCCGCGGCCGCTCCCGGGCCGCCCCAGCGCCGCTCTGCCGCCTCCTCCGAGGAACAATGCGGCGTCTCCCGGCGTAGCGCGGCGCGGGGCTGGACGCCGGACACCCTAGCGCGGGCGGCGGAGCGGACGGGCGAGCGGGCGAGCGGGTGGCGGGCGCGGGCTGCCTTCGTCGAGAGCCATGGGCGCGGCGCGACGCGGGGCGGAGGATCGGCGCGGCCCGGAGGCGCGGGGGGCCGAGGCGCGGGCCCGGGGCCGCCCTAGCCGGCACCGAGGGCGCGGGGCCGGGGATGAGGGCGCCCGCCGCGGGGAGCCCGTCTGCGCGCCGCGGCACCGTCCCGCCCAGCGAGCGAGCCCGAGCAGGCAGACGCGCGGCCGGCGGTCTGGGGGGCGCGCCGCCTCCCGGCCCCCCAAAATGTGAAGCAGGGAGGGCGGAGACGCAGAGACCGCCCGGCCGGGCGCCCTCGCCGCCCTCCGGCAGCCGCGCCGCTCCCTCCGCTGCCCGCCCAGGCCCAAGCAGCGAGACCACCCGGCCGCGCGCCCCCAGCTTCGCTCCGAAGCGGCTTCGGCCAGCAGAGGGTTCGCGGCCAGGACGCTGTGGGAGCCGGGCCCAGGACGGTGCGTCCGGCCTCGCCCGTGGCGATTCGCCCGACAAGTTTGAACAATGATCACCGTCAACCCCGATGGGAAGATAATGGTCAGAAGATGCCTGGTCACCCTGAGACCCTTTCGGTAAAGTTCCCTCCTGGTTGGTCTCTCCCCGGGGGCGCGGGGTGGAGGTGGGCGAGGTCGGTTCCTGAGAGGGTGCAAACCCCGGTGGCAGAGGGGGCGGTTCGCGCTTCAACCCTTGGCGACGACCAGTGGGGCTGGGCTGGGGACACGAATGGGGTTAGGGCTCGGGGTGCGGGTGGGGAGGGGTGTGTTATTCCGGGACCTGTCCCGAGTTGAGCAGGGTTGGAGAGGACTGGGGGCGGAAGTGAGAATGGGAGCAGAAAACACCTGGGTGTTGGTGGTGGTCTTGGGCCCAGAAAGTCGCCCCAGCCTGCGCGCCCCTTCCCAGCCCCTCGGGTCCGTCCTCACCCCGCGGACCGTCCCATCCGGGCGGCAAAGTTAGTGCGCGGCGCCCCGTAGCTCCCCCTCCGGTCCCTACGGTCCTGCCCGTCCGCCCTTAGGTCGCCCCCACCCCAACCTCCCCGCCTGTGCTACCCTCTCCCCCGCCTTTGGTGGCACTGCCCTCCTCCCCGCGGGTCTCGGGCCTGGCTCTGACGAGAGGGTCCCGAGATGAGGGCGAGGACCCCCTAATCCCGGGATTCGCCCCCGACCGCAGGTGTTGGAGAGGCGGGGGCAGGGGCGGCGCTGCAGGTCTGGGGGGCGGCGGGCGCTGGGGCTGCGGTGGAGCGCAGCCGCGGGCAGTGGCGAAGGAGACACACTTCTGGTGGCCAACACCTGGGGGCCCAGGCCAGGCAGGGCTGGGGCCGCACGGGGACTCACCCGACCAAGCCAGGGGCCCCCAAAGACCAGCGGTGCCGGACAGCCCCCCTCTCCTCCCAGGCACCCGCGGAGCCAGCCTGAAGCGGGGTGGGAAGGGGGCGCTGCCCGGTGGGCGCCCGGCGGGGCGCCAGTGTCACCCCCTGGGTAGCTGGGCAGCCAGGACGCTGGGGGAGTGGCGGCCCTGGCGCAGGGGCCGGACTCGGGACGCGGCCACAGGTGGGGTCCGGGCGCGGGACGGAGCTCGCGAGGGCGGAGCTGGCAGGGAGCCTGAATCCCTCAGGCTGCGGCCCGAGCCCTTCCCGCCCAGCCCCGCTGTGGTCTCCCCAGAGGGGGAGTGGGGGCAGGGAGACGGTGGCTTACCTGGCGCCCGCCTCCCAGCACATCGGGCCTGTCTGCTAGCCCTCAGGGACAGCAGGGGTTAGGCTGGACCACCGCTGTCCGGGGGTGCAGAAGACCGGGAGAGCTGGGGCAGGCCCTGGGCGGTGATGGGGCCGGTGGGAGCCCATGAGAAGCAGGGCGGGAAAGCAGGCGTCGCTGGAAAGGGCCTTGTTCCTCCAGGCAAGCCCTTGAATCCCTGGCCTGACCAGGAACACTGGAGGATCTTCGCCCCTTCTTCCGCCCACCCCCGATCCCGGACCCCTTGCCGGTCCCGCCCTCCCGGGCCGCTGCGTGTTCCCGGAGCGATTGGAAGCAGCCGCGGGACCCCAGCACCACGGACAGCGCTTGCGCCCCAGAGTGGCTTCCCTGTCTGGTCCTGCCCTGGTTTTTTTCAGGCCTTTATCTGAAGGCAGGATTGGGGGTGGAGTTGCACGGGTCCCCCAGAGTTGTGTAACTTCACCCCAGGGTCTCCCTGGGCTGCCCAGAGACCCGCAGTCATCAGTGAGTCCCTTCCGTTGGGGGCGGGGCAGGCTCCAATCACAGCACCCCAGCTTGTGCATCCTCAAAGGCAGGCTGGGGTCCTGTTCCCTCTGGTTTTCCCCAGGGCTGCTGGCAGGGTCTTTATTCCATAGGTGCCCCTGGAATATTGCTTGAGTGGATACATGGATGGCTGAAACCATTTTAACTTGAATCCACTCCAAATGGTCCCCAGCTGCCTTGGGAGACACTGAACCCCAGGATGGGGGTCTGGCAGAGGGAGATGCAGATGAGGTGTGCTGGGGGCTTCAGGTTCTGGGCTGAAGAGGGCAGACACCTTTCTCATAGCAGGGTTGCTGGACTCTGGCAGGCAGCCCAGGTCCCCAGCAATAAATACAACTCCCTGGCTGGGGAAGAGACCAGGGGGAGTGAGGTACTAGAGACAGGAGTGGGGGAAGTCCGTCCTTGTCCTCAGAGTGGGAGGACAGATAGCTTATTTCCCCTGGGATCTCCCTGGGCATGGGACAGTACCTCTCTTACACCGTTGCCATGGCTGCTGTCTCCAGAAACACCTGACTTCCTCTGAGGGTCCCCAAGATCTGAGCCCCAGCCCCAGGTTTGGTGGAATTCAGCAAGGCATCCCTCTGCACCGAGGGAAGTGTCCCTTACGCAGTCTCGTCTACTGAATCACGTCTCCTGTCCTCCCTGTTGGGGGTGTGGTCTTTGAGTCTCTCCTTGGGGAAGCTCCCAAGGCCCTCTCTGCTTTTGGGTTCTCCTCTTCCCTGCCCAAATCTCTAACAGCTTCCTTTAAATATGGGCTGGGATTTTGTTGTGCTTTTTATTTTCTTCTGCAATTATGTGTTTTCTTTAATGGACCAAATTTTAATTAAATACTGCTCTGCCAGTTTCAAATAATGAAGATTAAAATGCATAAAACAAGTCTTGTGTAAAGATACAAACAAACATGGAACTGGAGGGCGGGCAGTGGAGGGGTGAGGGGTCTCTGGCATGACATGTGGGGCTCTCCCCCAGGGAGCCTGGCTCCACACAAGATGGGGTTCCTCGCCCTGATCTGGAGTTGGTGGGAGGGTGCCCCTCTTAGCTCTGCCAGTCCTCTGATTGGTTCGAGGTCCCAGAGGAGCCCCAAGGCTGTGCTGCTGAGCTCAGCGCTCCTGTTTGGGGCCTAGGATTGATGAGGGAAGCAGCAGGACTCTGGGCCTGGACTTGAGGGAGGGAGGGTTCTGTGCCTCATTCCCTCCTATACCCCTGGGGTTACCCCGGAGCCTGGCTCCTGGTAGATAATCAACAACGAAGGCATGAACAAGAGAGTCCTATTCTGGCCAGCCCTCTCTCCCACCCAGTGTGACAGCACACACACCTATCAGGTGTGAGGGCACAGGTGTGAGGACACCCTGGCCAGTCCATGGTACAGGCTTATGACCCTGTGTGCGCCTGCCTAGGGGCGATGTGTGTTGGGGGGATCGTGGGCATGGGGCCTTGTGGCCCTGCCATGGAGATCTTACCATCTAGTAGTGGATATGGATGGGGGTGTTCAAGCAACCTCATGACTGCTACAGCAAGGCCTCTGCACAGTGCCCAGGGTGGCCTGGGTGATTGATGGGATCCGGGTGGGCCTTGTCTGGACCAATTCCTTGTCCTCTGGCTGGCATGAGGCCCTGCTGTGTCCATCACTGGTTCTCAAACTTCAGCACGCAGTGGAATCTTCAGGAGACTTTGCTTAAACAGCTTGCTTGCCTCACCCCCCAAAGTGTCTGATTCAGTCATTTGGGGTCTGAGCCTGACACTGGCATTTCCAAGGATTCTCAGGTGATGCCGATGGCTGGTCTGGGGACCACACTTTGAGGACTGCAGCTGTTAATGAACCAGCTCTGCCTGGAGGCTAGAGCCTGCCCGCCTCACGCCTAAGTGTGCGTCATTCTGCCTTGTGGTTTTCCGTGTGGCTGTGGGCCAGCTCCCTGTAGTCGAGCTCTCTTTATCCTATAGTGAGGGGGAGCCCTCCTGGGCCTGGGAGCTCCGCCCCCACCCTTTCATTCTCCCTTGCTTTCTTCACTCCTGCACTCACTCTGAAAGCATTTGTGCAGCACGTACTTGGTGGAGCGCTGGGGCACGATGGCGCTGCCTGCCCTTCTGACCCACCTCCTTCCTCTCCGCAGGCTTTTTGTCCTGGGCATCGGCTTCTTCACTCTCTGCTTCCTGATGACCTCTCTGGGAGGCCAGTTCTCCACTCGGCGCCTGGGGACTCGCCATTCACCATCCGCACAGAAGGTACCTTGGTGGGGCAAGGGGAGTGTGAGATGAGTGAGGGTGTTTGTGGGTCAAGAGGAAGTGCCTCTGAGCCTAGCCCTGTTCCTGGCTTTCTGGCCACCCTGTAGGTGGATGTGAGTGGTGGGGGCCCGGGCTTGGGCTGTATGACCCTCAGTGTGCTTTGGCTCTGGTCTGGCAGTGATGATCAGGCTTCCTCTGGCCTGGATTCTCAGGCCGGGCTGGGGCCTTTAAGCCAGGGTCTCCCAGGGCTCAGAAGAGGCTGCCAGTGTTGCTTCTTTAGTTGGGTGTTGGGGGTAAGAGGTCTCTGGACATGACACCTGTCTCCTTGAGGCATACATATCCTCGCCTTTGGCCCAGCCTGTAGCCACAGTGGGGGACAGGCCCAGCCCTGCGCTTAAATGTTTTATCTATGAGTTCCTGGGACACAGCTCCCCCCTCCTAGCCCCATCACTCCTTGCCCACACGGTATTTGCAAGACAGTGGAATGGAGATCAGAGCATGGGCTTTGGGGGTCCGGTGGGTCTGGGCTTGCATCCTAGTCATCACCTACCAGCTGTGTGCCTTTGGCCGAGTCACCCGGCTTCCCTACAGAGAAGGGCGGCAGTGACCTTCTGCAGAGATTGGATTGAAGGAGCTTTACACGTGGACGTCACCCAGCATGGCTGGAGCCATGTGGCATGGGGGTGACCAGCTGGGAGCCCTCCCCCTGAAGCTGGGCCTCGCCGTACCTCATCTCACCCAAGGAAGGGTGGGGTCAGAACTGAGTCCTGCCCACTGTGTCATGGGGATTCTTCTGGTCACTGGTCTAAAGGAACATGGGGTAGTGGGGAAACTGAGGCAAGTGGGTTTCTGGAACTGTTCGAGGGCTGCCCCTGTGAGATTCCCCTGCCCCTGGGCGGAAGTTTCTCCTTAAAGTCCACCTTCTTGAATTCGCAGGGCTTGGCTATCTGGCTCCCCTGCTCCTGGCGATGAATATTGTAGACATCCCAAGTTGAATAGGTTGTCATCTGGGGTGGGTGTGAGGGGCTCTTATTATGCCGTTTGTCATCTTAACATTAGATTCATTGCACTGGTTTCACATGCGCTTCTTTAAACTTGCAAAAGCTCTCAGAAGGAATCTCACACTATTAGTCATTCAAGCCTGAGTGTAAGTTAATTTATCCCATCTCTGCCTTGCAGAGATTTCTAATCTCTGAGGCTCCAAATTTTCCTCTGGTAAATGGGGATGGCAATACCCCACTTCCCAGGCTCATCTCGAGGCTATGCTAAGATAAAGCATGGGAAGGGGCCTCAGCAGCATCTGTCAAATGACGGGCACTCCGTCCATACTTAGTGGATGTGTCAAGTCTGAAACGGGAGCCCTGCAGCAAAGCGTGTTTACGAAAGAGGACCAAGGAGGTGCTGGACTGTCTACGTGTGAGAGGCTGAGGATTGAGGTGGGCGAGGGTGGGATGGGGCAGTTGTGAAGGTGCACTGGAAGGGTGGCTTGCGGGAGGGCTGGTAGGAAAAGTGGTGTATGGGAAGATGGGCTGTAGACAGAGATTCATAAACTTACCTGGGTGCCACCCTGGAAAGGGGGTGTGCCCATTTGGGTGGGCTGCTACAGAGACCTTGAGGAAGCTGAACCTCCAGAAAGGTCAGGGGCCTAAGAGGTGGGAGTTGGGGTAGGGAGGAGGATTTTTGGTTGGGCTCTGGTTTTTCTGCTCATCTCCCTAAGGAGGTTGGAGAGTCAAGGCAACACACCTACCCCATGGCTCTGGCCCCATCTGGGCAGGATCAGGCTCAGTGGCCCAGAATTACAAGGGGTGTGGGAGCTCTGCTGTGCTCTGTGCTGTGCAGTTTTGCCTGGGTATGGGGCTGGGGGATCCATCCCCAGCTGCAGGTCTGGGTCTAAAGATGGATGGAACCACAGAGGGAGAGTACTTGCCCAAGGTCATGCAGTTGGACTAGAGATGTGTGTGTGTGTGTGTGTGTGTGTGTGTGTGTGTGTGTGCATGTGTGCATGAACAATCTATGCAACTAACAACCCAGATCAAGGAACAGAACATGATCAGCCCCCAAGTGTCCCCATGCCACTTCACAGTCATTACTCACCAAAAGGTGGTCGTGACCTGGCTTCTGATCGCATAGAGGAGTTCTGCCTGTTCTTTGGACTTTATGAGAATGAAATCGTGTTGGGAGCTGGTAGGGTTTGGCTGTGTCCCCACCTAAATCTCATCTTGAATCGTAATTACCATAATCTCCATGTCTTGTGGGGTGGACTCTGTGGGAGGTAATTGAATCGTGGGGGTGGTTACCTCCATGCTGTTCTTGTGATACTGAGTGAGTTCTCACAAGATCTTTTTTTTTTTTCTTTCCCTGAGATGGACTCCCGCTCTGTAGCCCAGGTCAGAGTGCAGTGGTGCGATCTCACTGCAGCCTTCACCTCCTGGGTCCTGGTTCAAGCAATTCTCCTGCCTCAGCCTCCCGAATAGCTGGGATTACAGGTGTGGGCCACCATACCCAGCTAATTTTTGTATCTTTAGTAGAGATGGGGTCTCACCATGTTGGCCAGGCTGGTTTTGAACTCCTGACCTTGTAATCCACCGCCTTGGCCTCCCAAAGTGCTGGGATTACAGGCATGATCCACCATGCCTGGCCCTGATCTGAAGGTTTTATAAGGGGTTTTCCCCCTTTTGTTTAGTACTTCTCCTTCCTGCTGCCATGTGAAGAAGGACATGTTTGCTTCCCCCTTCCACCATGATTGTAAGTTTCCTACAGCCCCTCCAGCTGTGCTGGACTCTGAGTCAATTAAACCTTTTCCTTCTATAAATTACCCAGTCTCAGGTATGTCTTTAGTAGCAGTGTGAGAACGAACTAATACAGGAGTGTTCTTTTGTGTGTGGCTTTCCTCTCAGTAGTGCCTGTGTGAGACTCACGACCTTGTGTGTGGTTGTGGTCATTTGCACTTTCTGCTTTCTTTTGCTGTTAGCCTCCCATTGTGTGAGCACACCACCATATTTTTATCCATCCTACCATTGGTGGGCATTTGGTTGTTTCTAGTTTTGGGCTTTTGTGAACAGTGCTGCTATAAATATTTTAGTGCACGTCTTTTGGTAAACACATGTAGTCATTTCTGTTGGGTATACCTAGGAGTGGAGATTCTACGTATTGTAACATTAGTTCTCAGACCAAGTTTATCCAAGCCGGTCTTTCACATTTCCCCAGGCCTCAGAAGCTGAGTGCCTGGAATACAGAACTAAAGTCTGGGAGAAGAAGACAGACAAGAAAAGGGGCCGCAGAGAACCCGGGAGAGCTGACCCTGATCCAGTTTAGAACTGGATTCGCAGTGTCCCTGTATCTCTTTTTTTTTTTTTTGAGATGGAGTTTCGCTCTTGTTGCCCAGGCTGAAGTGTAATGGCATGATCTTGACACAGAGCAACCTCTGTCTTCCAGGTTCAAGCGATTCTCCTGCCTCAGCCTCCCGAGTAGTTGGGATTACAGGCCTGCGCCACCACACCTGGCTAATTTTGTATTTTTAGTAGAAACAGGGTTTCTCCATGTTGGTCAGGCTGGTCTCAAACTCCTGGCCTGAGGTGATCTGCCTGCCTTGGCCTCCCAAAGTGCTAGGATTACCGGCCTGGCCAATTTCTTTCATACCCTTGGATGAAGCTAATTTGCTTGGGCAGACCCAAGGCGGGACTCAGGCCTGGAAAGCAGTTTGCAATGTGGGTTTAACAGCCTGATCCTGCAAGAGAAGCCCCTCAAATTCCATCCCCACACAGTGCCTGGGGCAGCCCTAGGAGATGCCTGAGGGAAGGATTGGGGCTGCGAGGGGAGGTGCTTGGCAAATGCTTGGCTGAATCAGGCCTGGGGAGGGATACTGGAATCCTGGGCCAGGGCTGGGTTGTTGGGTAACGCACATTTTGTTACACAAAAGAAATCTGTGGAGTCTAGACAACCCCAGAGCAGAATCAGGAGAAGGAAACCCTCTAAGGCCCTGCTATTAAAAAAAAAAATCACTGGATTGGTCAACAAAACAATCTGCATACAAATGGAAAAAACAGTCTCTCCTCACCTGTCAAACCAGTGACGGAAGTGGGGGTCCCATGCGGACAGCGGCTGCGAAGGGGCAGGGGAGGAGAAGGCTTTTCTTGAAAAGGAGAGGAGGGCGTTTCAGCCTCTTGTGGATGGTGGTCTCTGTGCGGGGCCTCCAAATTCTCCTCTGTGCCTGTTTATACTTCATGATAAACTCCGCTTAATTCAGAGATGAAATGTGACTGACATCTCGTTCTGTATTCTGCACACTCATCTTAAAGATTCAGGAGAGGAGGCTGGATGGGGAATCATAACTCGGAGGAGATCTGACTTCATTCCCTCTTGCTGCATTTGGGCCAGGCCTGGGCCCTGGAAAGGGCTTTCCAGCACTGCCCCCTCCCAGGCAGCTCTGCCCCACTTCCCCACCCCAGGCCCTCCTCTTGTCTCCTGCCCCTTCCAGCCCTTCCCTCCTCCGAGGGAGGGACTTGCTCTCCTCCTAAATTGACATCTGAGGCCTCCTTTCCCCTGTGGCTGCAGGATAGAGCAGTGGGGCTGTTTCCTGCCCTCTGACTTGCCTTGCAAAAGTAGTGATAGGAGGCCGGGCGCGGCGGCCACGCCTGTAATCCCAGCACTGTGGGAGGCTGAGGCACATGGATCACCTGAGGTCAGGAGTTTGAGACCAGCCTGGCCAACATGGCGAAACCCCGTCTCTACTAAAAATACAAAAATTAGCTGGATGTGGTGGCGCACACCTGTAGTCCCAGCTACTTGGGAGGCTGAGACAGGAGAATTACTTGAACCTGGGAGGAGGGGGTTGTAATGAGCCGCGATCATGGCACTGCACTCCAGCCTGGGCGACTGAGTGAGACTGTCTTGGGTTAAAAAGACAAAAAAGTAGTGGTGGGAACTGTCTTTTGGGAGGGTCCTGTAGGCTGGTGGTCCATGGCACGGCTGCGTGTGTCTGCTGCATCCTCCCAGACCTCCCAGGCCTCCGTCAGGAATGAACCCGGGGGAAGGCTTCCTGGCTCCGTTGATGGCTCTGGCTCTGGCCCTTGGTGCTAAGGGGCCCTGGGGCTCTTCTCTCAGGGGTGATGGATGGGGTCCAGGGCCCCGAGGGCTGAGAAGGAGCCTCATGTGACCTCCCAGAGTCTGTCGTTGTCTTCTCTGCCGCCCGGAGCCCAGAGTTCCCATGGCCTCAGCTGGTTTCTGTGGTGACCAAGTACAGAGAGATAAATGTATGAATTTCTCCAGCTGTGCAAACACCCAGTCACAGCTCCCTTCTCAGTGCCAGGGAGGTGTCTTCTTCTGGAGAGATGGGGGCTCATTCAATTTCCAGTGGTAAAGGGTGGGGGATGGGGACAAGAAAAGGGGGGACAGAGGAGGATGGGAGGGACAGAGAGAGACAAAGAGCGTCTGGGGGAGGGGATGTGCCTCCGTGAGTAATAAACACACCCCGTCTGTAAATGAGAGGATCTATTTGTATCTCCCAGCGTCCCAGCTTTCCTTATTTATATGGAAATATGGAGGGAACATGTGCCTGCTCTGAGATGTATCACTGGGGCCTCACATTAAATATATTTCAATTTAGCTGACGCCAAGAATGGCGAAGTGACTCTGGAGAAGTGGTGTCAGCTTGCTCTGCTGACAGTCCCGGGGCCAATGGTGGCTTTCGGGGGAGTGGGTCACTGGGGGAGGGTCTTCTTGACCTGCTTCCCGCCTGAGTACCCCCCCCATTGTCTTTGGGCATTTCCAGAGCAGAAAATGTGCCTGGTGCCCTCAGGACTCATTGGGAAGGGGTGGGGGCTGTCTCCCCCAGGTCTCAGGGGTTTCTGGAGTTCCTTGCCATCTGCAGAAGATGGGAGCAGCTCCTGAGCCCCAGGCACTGGGGGGGTGGGGACCCTTACTGCCTCGGGTCCAGTCTGATGGGGTGGGGCTTGAAGAACTACAGAACGGGGGATCTGTCTCCATGGGCGTGGCCATCGTGAAACCCAGGCTGCAATGACCCATGCCGCTGTAAGTCCTCAGGGCTTTTGTTTGTTTGTTTGAGAGAGGGTCTTGCTCTCTTGCCCAGGCTGGAGGGCAGTGGTGCAATCATGGCTCACTGCAGCCTCAATCTCATGGGCTCCATCAATCTTCCCACCTCAGCCCCCCAAATAGCTGGGATTACAGGCACATACCACTCTGCCTGGCTAATTTTTGTATTTTTCATTGAAAAGAGGTTTTGTCATATTGTCCAGGCTGGTCTTGAACTCCTGAGCTCAAGCGATCCATCCACCTTGGCTTCCCCAAGTGATGAGATTATAGGTGTGAGCCCCTGCACCCGGCCTGCTGCCAGCTTTTATAGGAGCGATTCTTTTCTTTGCCATTTCCCTAATTTCTGGAGGCAATTAGGGGAAGACGCAGAACAGAAGTCAGGATGATAGAGACTCAGAGCTCAGTGAGCCCAGCCCCCTCGTTTAACATGAGGGTAAATTGAGGCCAAGAGAAAGATGGTGACCTGCCCACCTGTCTGGTCCGTGGTAGAGTGGGTCTGGAGTCCAGGCTTCTGCCCTGCCCCCCTTGGCCGGGCCCAGGCCACCGTGCTGCTGCTGTGGCTCTGCTTTGTCGACTCTCAGGGGCCCCTGCAGCTCGAGGCCAGACCTCATAGTTTTTGGCCCACCAGCTGTTTTCCAGCCTGCGGAATGGGGCTGGGAGCGTGGGGTGTGGGTGGAGAGCTGTGACTGAGAGGTGTCTGGGGGGGGGGCTCAGGCAATGGGCAGGGGCCGAGGAAGCTTGGGGGAGGCTTGGAGAGCGGGACCAGTAGGGCACTAGGCCAGAGGCGCTCCAGGAAACACAGCGCCGCCCCAAAAGCCGTGCTGTGGGCTCAGCACCGCCAGGGTGCTTCGTCTGCAGGAGCGAGCTGCTTAACAGGCTCTGTGGTCAGTCAGGCCTGAGAGCTCTGGCCAGGGCACAGCCACGATGTCCCAGCTGTGGCCTGCTATTCCATTTTCCATCTCAGTCCTTTGGAGAAGGGGCTACTCCAGCCCGGGCTATGAGCGACAGCCCACCAGGGCTGCCCAGTGAGGCAGGGCAGGCTGTGCTTTGCACAACTCCATGACACTCTTTAGGTGGTCACAGTACCAATGGTGTCCCGAGGAGCTGTGCAAAGCAGTGGCCAGGCAGGTCATCTGATGTCCTCCTGGTTTTCTAGCTAAAATGATGGGAATCTCTTAATTTACTCCAGGCACCGGTTGCAAGCTCGGTATTGAATTTGGCTGATAGACTTGGGCAGGCGTCTCCGAAATGAGTGATCTGAAAAAGCAAACCGTTGCCCCCAACTCTGGGAAGCTGAGAGAGAGGGAGCCGTCTGTCTCAGCTTCCCAGAGTTGTTTCGTCCCACTCCTTTGGAAAAGGACTCCAGCCCAAGCTATGAGCGATGGCTCACCAGGGGCTGCCCGGATTAACCAACTGAGTGTGTGAGTGTGTGGGGGAGGGCCGGAGAGGCTGGAGAGACCTGAGCTAGTCTCGTTTAATGCTAGAATGACATTTCTAGCTGATTTTTTGAAAATCCACTCTTTTCCGAGAGGGACTTGTGGGGGAGTCCTTTGCTGCTTCAGCTCTTGGGGGTGGGGAGGGAATATGCCCATTTTCTCCAATACCCGACCTCACCTGTGAGCCTTCCTGGGCATCTCCGCCTCTCTCTCCTCCTCTTCCTCTGCTCTCTGCCCCCCACCTCCTCCCCCTCTCGACCCCCACTTCCATTCATGTGTGTTCTTCAGAGCCAGGAACCCTGTGTCTTTTTTTTTTTTTTTTTTGAGATGGAGTCTCTCTCTCTCTGTGTCGCCCAGGCTGGAGTGCAGTGGCACAATCTCGGCTCACTGCAACCTCTGCCTCCCAGGTTCAAGCAATTCTCCTGCCTTGGCCTCCCAAGTAGTTGGGATTACAGGCACATGCCACCTCGCCTGGCTAATTTTTGTCTTTTTTTTTAGTAGAGACGGGGTTTTACCATGTTGGTCAGGCTGGTCTTGAACTCCTGACCTCATGATCTGCCCGCCTCGGCCTCCCAAAGTGCTGGGATTACAGGCGTGAGCCACCTTGCCTGGCCAGAACTCTGTGTCTTTAAAGAAATTGCAGCTTCTCCTGTTTTGCAGCCTGAGCCGGGCTGGCATTTCCAAGGTGCGTGAGTGGTCCCTCCCCAGCTCCTGTGGGCTCCCTTCTGACCTCGGGCAGGCTCAGCTGTCAGGGGTGCCCAGCCAGTGTGACTTACATCAGTGTGGGAATGCAGCAGCAGTGGCCGGGTTGGCCGCAGCCAGGGAAGAAGGGCAGAAGCAAAGCAGAGCTGTGAGAGCAGCCGTGGTGATGCGGGGGCCGCCGCTGCCCCTGCCCAGCCCAGCGCCTCCGCTCCCTCTCTCCTCTCCCTGCTCTGCCTCTTCGCAGTGGCCTCTCTCTCGTCACCTTCCTGGTGCTGTGACATTGGTTTGCAGATGGGGCCTGGAATTCTTGCCTTGAATTGGGGTTGCTGAGGCTCAGAGCCATCCGATGACTCTGTGCTGGTCACACGGGAGTCAGTGGGTGGAGGCTGGTGAGAGCTCAGGCAGTGCCTGCCTCCCAGCCCTGTCTGTTCCTCTGAGACGGCTGGGGTGTTCAGGCTCCTTCTTTCCTGAGAAGTGGATGCTGGTGGTGCTCACACCCTCGGCCCTTACAATTCCAGTGCACGTGGACCAGACCTCCAGCTGCCAGCGTCTGTGTGGCTTTGCCTGGAAGCTTCCTTTAGCCACCCCATGGTGGGGCGGGGGAGGGGGGAGTGGGGGAAAGTGCCAGAGCAGGATAGTCTCTGGAACAGAGCAGCCCTCACCCAGAGACTGGTGGAAGAAGGTGTTTGAATGCCCCAGTCCCCTCGCCCCTCCCCCAGTCATGGTGACTGCAGCATGCTCTACACGGTCTCCAGCCTCCCCCGAAGTGCTGAGCTTGGGCACCCGGGTGGTAACATGCCGGGCAATGCAGCTTTCACAGCTTCCCCCTCTTCCCTGTCTCTCTTCATCACTCTCCTGCTGGGGTTTCCGTCAGCTCTCGGTTAAACTACTTACCGTCAAACCCTTGTCCCAGGTGTGGCTTCTGGGGAGCCCAATCCATGGCATCCTCCACTGGGCCCCTGGACTTGCCGCCTGGGAACGTGGAAGGTTTGTGTCCCCAGGTGACTTGGCTCATTTTTGGGGAGTGCTTTCAAGCCCGACCCATGGTGGTTTGCGAGGAGCTGAGTTGGGGTTTTTAGTGCCTAGAGCCCAGCTCCCTACGGACTGTTTGGAGGGGCAATGTGACGCCTTCAGAGTTAATTAAAAGGAAGGCAAGGACTCACTCCCGCACACTGGCACGTGCGGCACTAATGATCGGAAATGATGAGAAAGGAAGCAGTGGAGGATTGCAGGCTGCCTAATGGGATCTTGGTCGAAGCGCCTCATTTTCATTTAATTTTGTTCTTCACAAGGTCTCCCCTGCCCAGACTGGGAGCAGAGGGAAGAGCAGCCACCTCAGCCCTAGGGAACCTGCCCTTGTCAGTTGACCTTTGGGAACCCAAAGACCAGCTTGAGATTCAGGACACATGCATTATGGTTTCCTACTCAAGGGTCCGGGGAAGGGGGATGGGGAAGAGATGGGGTCAGGGCCCAGAGACCGGGCAGGAGGAGGGCTGGGGAAGCCACAGGGCCCTGGGCCCCTGAACACAGGCTCCCAACTGACCCACATGCTAGGATCCATGGGGAGCAAAGAAAGTGCAGATTCCCGGGCCCTGGGCCCCAGAGAGTTGAACTGGTAGATCTAGACCAAGGCCCAGAAATCTGAATTTTAACAGCCTGGCTAGAAGATTCAGATGCTGCTGGGTGATTGGCCACCCTTCTAGGAACCCTGATCTAGACGTTCCGCCTGGAGCTTAGTGTTGGGGGGCCCTGGGGCTTCTGCCCCAGTGCTGGGCCTTCCCTGCCATCTCACGGACATGAGGGTTGTTGGGGCCCAGGGCACCTCAAAGGTGACATCTAAAGCTCCATTTGACAGTTGACAGAATTGAGGCCCAGAGGGCTTAGGAAATGATCCCAGTGTCTCACGGCTGGTAGGGAACAGGGCTGCCCAGGGTTCTGTACTCCACGATGAGAACCACAATGCTGTTCTCTGCACCACAAAGCAATGCAGCAAACGGGTCAGGAGTGCCTGGGAAGATGGGGGTGAGGCTGGGGTCTGGTGTTGGTGTTGGTGTTGGTGGCTTTGGGGCCAGCTTTGTCTGAGCTGCCCCGGCCTGTACACCAGGTGGCCTCAGGCGGCCTCCAGGCTGCTCGGGCCTCCCCTAACCATACCCACACTCTGCCCACAGTGATGGGGGGCCCTGAGTCCCGCGGTGTCCTGCGCAAGATGAGCGACCTGCTGGAGCTGATGGTGAAGCGCATGGATGCACTGGCCAGGCTGGAGAATGGCAGCGAGCTGCACCGGGCTGGCGGCGACCTGCACTTTCCCGCAGACAGGTGAGGGGACGTGGGGGAGGAGGCACACGGAGCTGGGGATTGGTGGCACCTGCCACCCTGCCCAGGGTGCTGCCCGTCATCTCGTTTTGTGAATCTGGAGAAAATTTTGACCACACGGTAATACAGTCCAGAGTGCATTTCTACCACCCAAATTTAATAACTATTAACATTTTGTCGCATCTGTGGCCTGTTTTCGTCTTTAAATAAAACATCACAGATGAAAACTGAAGGGCCCTTTAACAACTTCTCCCTAGAGACAAGTGCCTCCCCTGAAATTGATGTTTTTCCAGTCCATTCCAAGCACATTTGCACATATGTTTAACACACACACATTATAAATGCATAGTGTGTGATTTTAACAAATCGTGTAAGTGGCATCTCACAGTACATATTCTACTGCTTTTTTTTTTGTTGTTGTTTGTCCCCCAGGCTGGAGTGCAGTGTCGTGATCTTGGCTCACTGCGACCTCCACCGCCCTGGTCCAAGCAATTCTCCTGCCTCAGCCTCCCGAGTAGCTGGGACTACAGGCATATGCCACCACACCCGGCTAATTTTTATATTTTTAGTAGAGACAGGGTTTCACTGTGTTGGCCAGGCTCTCGAACTCCTGATCTTGTGATCTGCCCACCTCGGCCTCCCAAAGTGCTGAGATTACATCTACTGCCTTTAAAAAATTAAAAAAAAAATGTTTTTTGAGACAGTCTTACTCTGGGCTGGAGTGAAGTGGCACGATCTTGACTCACTGCAACCTCTGCCTCCCAGGTTCAAGTGATTCTCGTGTCTCAGCCTCCTGAGTAGCTGGGATTACAGGCGTGCACCACCACACAGGTTAATTTTTCTGTTTTTCAGTAGAGATGGGGCTTCACCATGTTGGCCAGGCTGGTCTCAAACTCCGACCTCAGGTGATCCACCTGCCTTAGCCTCCCAAAGTGCTGGGATTACAGGCGTGAGCCACCATGCCCGGCCCATCCTTTCCTTTTCTTTCTTTTTTTTTTTTAAATGACCATTTTGAGCTCTGTGTTGAGGGGCATGTGTGGATACGAATGTACCCCTGGCCATTTTTGCCAAGTAGAACTTTCTAGTTTGTTTATTCTAAATATTCTCCTACTTCGGCCAGGATGTCTGAGAGCCCAGAGTCTTGCTGCTCTCCTACGAGCACCAGCAGCATCTCCAGAGACGCGTGTGGTGTGACATCCAAGTCATGTGTCCTAGGTATATAGGCATCTCCTGGACCTCAGGGAACAGGAGTGTGTGAGGTCAGGCTGCCCTGACTGGGAAGCCCTGGTCCGTCCCTAGAGGGGGGTGTGGAAGGAGGGGGCTTTGACCCCACCCTGTACCAGGGAGATGAGCTCCACTTTCCGTCTTTTACATATTGGGGTTCTTTGTGAGATTGATGTGCTAAATGTATTCTAGCTGCTAAAAATTAAGCTTGAAACGCACTTTTAGGCAATTTGAGGAAAGATATTTCTCAGCCAACATGTGTGATGAAAAGCCAAAGCTCCAGGCATTTCTAAAGTACGGAGTTGGGAGAAATAGAGGAAAATGATGACCCACAGGAGGTCACTGTGCCCACGGGAGGTTTGGAGAGACGCCTGCCTGAGTCAGGCCTGAAACGCAGTGCGCCCACATGGACTGCTGTGAGATCCTTTGCCACGTAGCTACCGGTGCTGGGCTGCTGGCCGCGGGGCCAACCTCTAACTGGCCTTGCCGACTGGATGCCTGGCAGGCCAGCCTGGTGTCAGCATCACTACCCTCACATCAGCTGACATTTACTCAACATGCCCTGAGCACCTGGCATGGTTCCCACTGCGTAAGCTCCGTGATCTTACCCATCTCACAGCCGTCTTACGGTTTAATCTTTAATGAATGATTTAATTAAATCTTTACTCTCCCAGGGGGAGGAAACTTTAATCTCCCAGAGGGAGGAAACTGAGGCACAGAGAAGTTCAGAAACTCACCCAAAGTTGCACAGCTGTGAATGGCTGGACCAGGCTTTGGGTTCAGGCCGACTGGCCCCACAGCCCACGTTTCTAAGCACTGTTCTCTTGATGATTCATTAAATATGTGGTTATGTGTGGTATGGTTTTTGTCCCTTTTTAAGAGGTTTTGTTTATTTATTTATTTTGAGATGGCGTCTTGCTCTGTTGCCCAAGCTGGACACCAGCAGTGGCGCGGTCTCAGGTCACTGCAATGTCCGCCTCCTGGGTTCAGAGGATTCTCCTGTTTCACCCTCCTGAGTAGCTGGGATTACAGGCGCCAAGCACCATGCCTGGCTAATTTTTGTATTTTTAGTAGAGACGGGGTTTCGCCATGTTGGCCAGGCTGGTCTTGAACTCCTGACCTCAGGTGATCTGCCCACCTTGGCCTCCCAAAGTGCTGGAATTACAGATGTGAGCCACTGTACCTGGCCTCTAAGAGAGAGTTTTCTTTCTTTCTTTCATTTTCTTTTCTTTCTTTCCTTCCTTCCTTCTTTCTTTCTTTCATTTTCTTTCTTTCTTTCCTTCCTTCTTTCTTTCTTTCTTTCTTTTTCTTTCTTCCTTCCTTCCCTTCTTTCTTTTCTTTTCTTTCTTTCTCTTTCTTTCTTAAGAGTTTTCATGTCAATTATTTCATGAATCAGAAAAAAAAATCCTTTGTTAGATCTTGCATTCTCATGTTTTTGGTCTGGAAAATGTAAGCACGAAAATTTCGGTCCTGGAACTGAGGATGGAATGTGATACCGATGTGAAGTGTCTAGTGCGGTGCTCGGCTCACAGTGGGGTTCGTCACCCCTAGGAAGCCAGCTCTCCTTGGCGGGCTCCACTGCCTCGTGCTGGGTCCCTGGTCAGAGGCGATTTCACCTTCCAGGGATTTAGCATCTAATAGATGGGATGCAAGAGATCTACCCACGCACTGGGGAGTGTCAGGCTGCAGGTGCTGGGGCACAGCGATGAGCCTGAGAGCGCCTTGTCCTCATTCTTCTGGAGGGGGGAGACGGGGAATAACCAGGAAGAAGAAGCAAACAAGATCATTTCAGATCCTGAGCCATGCTCCAGAGACTGGAGAGTGAGTGACTAGGAAAGGGGCTGGCTATGCTAACGCTGGTCTGGGAAGGCCCTCCCAAGTCTGTGATATTTGAGTCTGAATCTGAATGAAGGGGAGGTGTGAGTCACACGTGAGAAGCTGGGATTAGAAAACCTGAGGTGGAGAGAGCAGCAAGTGCGAAGGCCCCGGGGTAGGAACGAGCTTGTTCTGTTGGAGGGGAAAAACCAACAGGAAGGCCGGGCATGCTGAGGGGGCAGGAGAGATCCGTGGGGCCAGGCTATGGGCTTTGTCGGCCATGGGATGCCATTCTGAGAGCAATGGGAAGTTACTGCATTTATTTATTTTTCTTATTATTATATTTTGAGTCTAGCTCTGCCACCAAGGCTGGAGTGCAGTGGCGGGATCTCAGCTCACTGCAGCTTCTGCCTCCCAGGTTCAAGCAATTCTGCCTCAGTCTCCCGAGTAGCTGGGATTACAGGTGTGTGCCACCACGCCCAGCTAATTTTTGTTTTTTTTGAGACAGAATTTTGCTCTCGTTGCCCAGGCTGGAGTGCAATCGCGCGATCTTGATTCACCGCAACCTCTGCCTCCCAGGTTCAAGTGATTCTCCTACCTCAGCCTCCTGAGTTTCTGGGACTACAGGCATGTGCCACCATACCCAGCTTATTTTTTGTATTTTTAGTAGAGACGGAGTTTGTCCGTGTCGGTCAGGCTGGTCCTGCACTCCCAACCTCAGGTGATCTGCCCGCCTCGGCCTCCCAAAGTGCTGGGATTATAGGTGTGAGCTACTGCACCCGGATTTATATTTTAGAAAGATCACCCTGACTGCTGTGTGAAAATTGGATTAACAGGGTGGCAGGAGGGGAAGTATCAAGGCTGTGGTAGAGATGGGGAATGCCGGCAAAGGGATCTGAGCTTCCCTGGCAATCCCCCTGGGGCATGAGGCCATTTTCCTCTCTGTGTGCATGGATCCCTCTTCTCTGACACTGTCTGTGTGCCCTGAGAGTCAGCCCCTGCCCCCCGGCTCTGTCTTTCTCCCTCGGGTCCAGCCCCTTGCCCCTCTCATTCTTTCAGCTTTCCTGTCTGTCCCCAGCTGTGCAGCTGATGCAGCCTCTGTCTGCGGGCCTGTTCCCCAGGTCAGGAGCAGGCCTTGTTGGTCTCTGTTGAGGATATTGCCGTAGGCAGCAGAGCGGAGGGGCCGGTGGACCTCGGGTCCAGGTCTGCCTTCTTGAGCTGGGGGTGCTATTGCTGGCGTATCCAAGGTCTCTGATTTTTTCTAGTCCTGGCCTATCCCTCCCTCCCCTGCCCTGCCCTTTGTCTCTTGGGGAAGGAGGGGAACTTGTATGGGGAAGGGGAACACGCGCCACCTCCAGCTCCCTCCTGGGAAATAGCAACCATCCATCACGACCAGCAGAGCCCATCACACCCACAGGCAGAGCCATCAATTTCAGCGACACTGTGGTTGCTGTTTCCAGGGGAGAGAAACAGTGGGTGTGTCCAGGGCCTGTGAAAGCTGCCTGCTTACACTCCCCCTCGCGCAGGCACTCCTGCCCCCTCCCACCCCGAACCTGACTCCAGGTTTACCAACCTGCAGCTAGACCGGCAAAAATCCTGCAGGAGTGTCTGCTGCTGTGTTTCCAGAAAACTCTCCGGTACCTGCACTTGGATTCTCCACATAAAAATTTTCTGTGGCTTTAAAAGACACCTCCACTGCCCTTCTCCAGCCGTTTCCGAAGCTTCTGGGCTGCCGCCTTCCACTCATGGCTGGTGTGTCCTCGGGGGAAAGTAAATTTACGATTTTGGCCTAGGAAAACATAATTAAAGAGGCAGATTTGCTGCAAACGTCATCCTATTATGTATCCTAAAGCCAAATAGTAATGATCTTTGAATTTTCCATAAGGCCATAAAACCACTGAAATTTGAGGCTGTCTCGATTGAGGAGGTCAGCCCATACTTGTTGAATGCCTACTGTGTGCAGAGTCTGGCTGGAGGTTTGAGAGCAGGTGGAGGGGACACAGAAGAGACAGAATTCCGCTGCGTGCCCGGTGCCCAGCCTGGCCGGTGGCTCCTGGGGAGTGGGGCAGACACGGGCAGCCTTGGGCTCTTTTATGAGCCTCAGGTTCTTCACGTGTGCGTTAGAGACGATGACGACGGGAGGCCTGGGCCCCATGCCCCGTGCTCAGGAGGACGGTTTGTCTCCCTTGCTTTCCTGGTACCATAAGGGTCCAGAGAAGGGGGGTGACCTTGCCACGTTGGGGGAGGCTTAGATCACCAAGTCCCCATGGCACAGGGGGTGTTTGGGAAGAGTCTTGAAGGAGGGACATTTTTACTGGGGAGACAGAGCCAGTGCTCTGGACAGCGGGGAAGGAGCAGATGGCCTGCAGACCCAGAGGTGGCTGAGCCCGAGGGAGGAGGACTAGGGAGGAGGGGCCACCTGGGAGCACTGTGGCTGGAGGATCTGGTCAGTGAGGGGCAGTGGTGGGCTTGAACCCTGAACTTTGATGTTTCTAAAAACCACCTTTAGGCCAGGTTCAGTGGCTCATGCCTGTAATCCCAGCACTTTGGGAGGCCGAGGTGGGCGGATCATTTGAGGTCAGGAGTTCGAGACCAGCCTGGCCAACTTGGTGAAACCCTGTCTCTACTAAAAATGCAAAAGTTAGCCAGGCGTGGTGACGCATGCCTGTAGTCTTAGCTACTCCCAAGGCTGAGGCAGGAGAATCGCTTGACACCAAGAGGCAGAGACTACAGTGAGCCGGGATCACGCCACTGTGCTCCAGCCTGGGTGACAGAGGAACAGCCTGTCTCACAAAACAGAAAAACAAAAAAGCACCTTTGTCCTCTAGACTCCCCAGTTTAAATCTTAAGCTGGGGCCATAGCCCTGGATGCTACTGCTCTCAGAATAAGCACCTGCCAACCCACCTGGGTGTCCTGGGAACGCTCAGATGTGGAGTGTCCTGATTGCACCCAGAACCCCCTTCTGCCCCAACCCCCATCTCAGGCTGTATCAGCGCCATTATTGCCATGGCTCAGACCCCAACCTTGCAGTCCCCTGACTCTTCTCTCTCACACCCTCACCCAGTCCATCAGCAAATTCTCCCACCTTTAGAAAATACCTAGAAGGCCACCTCTTCTCACCCTGCTGACTGACCCCAACCAGCTATTCCTGACTCAGTGGCCACTGGAGTCTTTCTTTCTTTCTTTTCTTTTCCTTTTTCTTTCTCCTTCCTTCCTCCCTCCCTCCCTCCCTCTTTCCCTTCTTCTCTTCCCTCCCTTCCCTTCCCTCCCTTCCCTTCCTTTTCTTTCTTTCTTTCTTTTGACAGAATCTTGCTCTGTCACTCAGGCTGTAGTGCAGTGGCATGAGCTAGACTCACTGCAACCTCTGCCTCCCGGGTTCAAGCAATTCTCGTGCCTCAGCCTCCCGAGTAGCTGGGATTACAGGCGTACATCACCACGCCTGGCTAATTTTTCTGTATTTTCAGTAGAGACGGGGTTTCGCCATGTTGCCTAGGCCGGTCTCCAACTCCTGACCTCATGTGATCTGCCCGCCTTGGCCTCCCAAAGTGCTGGGCTTACAGGTGTTAACCACCGTCTCTGGCCCAGTGGGGTCTTTCTAAGTCATCAATAAGGCCAGGTCCCTTCTCTGCTCCCCTAACTTGGGCCCCCCGGCTGACTCAGGTAAGAGCCCAAATCCTTCCAGTGGCCTCGCCACACCTGGCCCCTGTCCCTCTGGCTCCTCCTGCTGGTTCTGCCACTGTCCCTGGAGCACAGTGATCTCAGGCTTTGCTCCCCCCAGGCAGGTGGTAATGACATTACACATAGCCCAACCCCAGTTCCGCTCCTTTCAACAAGGGGGAGCACATACGTACACGGGTATATTTACATGTTTATTTTTTGTTTGGGAGAGAGAAGTCCTCTCTGCACTCACTTGGGGAGGGGGCCTCCCCAGCATTGGAGGCTCTGGATGGGCCAAGAGGAGCTGAAGCAGAAGAGAGCAGTGCGAATGCAAGCCAGGCTGGACGCTGGGGTGGGGGCTCCACGTCCCGTGTGGTATGTGTGAGAGAGGCAGAGGTAGACACAGAGACACAGTGACAGAGAGGCTCGGTGTCCCTGGCTGCAGAGCTCATGTGTCTAGCTATGTGCACTCAGGTCTCCCGGTATGCGTGTCTGTGGGCACCTGCGTACATGAGTCTCTGTGTTTTAAAAGGAAAGTGATCAGTTTCAAATAAAATAACAACCCCAGCAAGCACCTTAGCCAGCGGTGGGGAGATCAATACCCCCATTAATTGAATGCAACTCTCATAAATCAGGAGAGGAAGTCGGAATTGAACCTCCTTCCTGAGGTGGCCTGGAGAGCTGGTTCTCAGGATAAGCAGTAAGCAGACTGGACCAGAATCAGTGATTACCTCATGGGGCTGGGAGGAAGGGGCTGAGCCTCAGGGGCCTCATTAGGGGACCAGCCTGAAGGGAGTTGAGGATTGGGGCCTGTGAGGAAGTAGTGACCTGTCACCAGCCACCTGCAGAGCCAGAGTTCCCCGCTGGCCCTGGCCCATCGCCCTAGGCCCCAGGTGGTGGAGGGAACAGAGCATCTGGGGCCGGCACGTGGCCTGCAGTGTTGGCTGCCTCTTCCATCCCCCGGGACAGTGCCCGGAGGCTGGCTGCATCGGGTCAGCCTTGGGAAGAGGGGTGGGCAGGGACCAGAGGCCTAGCTTGGCCTTCTTTCACTTTCTGAGTAAGAAACGATGGTTTTGGTGGAATGCCTGGGGCTTAGTGGGTGTGCAGAAAATGCACTCAGGCCCAGGTCTCCCATGCCAGGTGCACTGAGCTGTTTTGCAGATGCAGTGAGAAGCGGCGAGGCTGGTGCAGGGTCAGTGTCAGTCCTGGGGGCTCGCCGTGTGACCTTGGGAAAGCCAGTATATCTGCTCACACATCCTGGGACCTTAGGACCCAGGCAGGCTCTTGAGGTCACAGTGGCCATTGGAGGTGACTGAGGCCACAGGAGGTCACTGTGATGGGTTTGGGCCCACCAAGGGGCGGCTCCAGCAGGCAGGAAGGGAAGGGCTCTCAGGGAACACACCTGATAGCCTGGGAAGTCACCGTCCCCTCTCCCCATCCCTGCCCAGAGCTGTATGCAAATCCCTGTGGTCTTAGAAGCTGTCTCGGGCCACCATGGGTACCTTCACTGGGAGAGAGGAGTCTGGTTGGCAGGTCAGAGGCCTCTTTCAGCCAGTGCCACACAAGGGCAGCCCTCGGCCCCCAGGGGCATGTTTTTCCCAGTGGACTTTGCTGCTGAGCTGGCTGAAGTAATCATTATTAATCATCATGGTAATGAATGATGATAATAATTAATGATGATAGTAAATAATAGTAACAGCCACTTTCTATTGGGCACTTATGAACTTTGAACATCCCCAGCAGCTTGGTGAGGAGGATCCCATGCAGGTCTGAGCCAGGCCTGCACTGTCTTCAGAGCCCCGAGGAGCAGAGAGCCGGACCAGCCATGTGACAGCCACGTTTATTGGGGATGGGGTGTGACAAAGTCCCAAGATTCCCAGTGCAGTCTCTGCCGGGCTGGGAGGGGAGGTGGGACTTTCAGCCTGCAGGGGCGTCCTGTTAGCCCTGCGGGCTTCCTGATCATGACCAATGTCCCAGCTTTTCTGTTGGTGGCAGAGTGGGACAGAGACCTGGCTTAGAGGGTGGGACCAGAGACCTTCACTGCCTTCTCATTGGCTGTGCCATGGGTGGCCTCCTGGTCTGGCTTGGGAATAACCTGTCATTACAGGGTCGTGTGCCAAGGCCTGGGCCAGGCTCGCTGCCGCCAGGGACTCAGGCCCCACAGAGTCCTGCGTCTGAAGGGGGACAGTGAGTGGTGGATCGCAGGGTCACCGCCTCAGAAGGAGCTGCAATCCTGTCCTTGGTCCCTCTGAGCCATTTAAACCTCTGGTGGGGCAATTTCAGAGTCGGGGAGACTCACCACTTTCTGATGTGGTCCATTCTGTTTTTGGGCAGATCTAACTGGGACTTTGTCCAGAAGAGGGTGAGACCTAACTTTGACTGAATGTCCATTACAAGTAGTGATAATAATGGTAATAACACCACCAATAATCATAAAAGCTAGGTATGAGCGCTAGGTATACCTAAGTATAGGTATACCTGTAGCTCCGTATAGGTGTTTTACGAGTTCAGGCAGCAAGAGCAAAGTTCCATAGCCTAGGGGACTTGTAGACAACAGACATTTCTTTTACTTTCTTGTTTTGAGACAGGGTCTCCTTCTGTTGCCCAGGCTGGAGTGCAGTGGCATGATCACAGCTCCCTGCAGCCTCTGCCTCTCAGGCTCAAGCAATCCTCCTGCCCCAGCCTCCTGAGTAGCTGAGACTACAGGTGCACACCACCATCCCTGGCTAATTTTTATATTTTTGTAGAGATAGGGTTTCGCCATGTTGCCTAGGTTGGTCTTGAATGCCTGAGCTGAATTGATTGGCCCACTTCGGCCTCCCGAAGTACTTGGATTACAGGCGTGAGCCACCATGCCTGACCTCAAACATTTATTTCTCACAGTTCTGGAGGCTGAAGGTCTGAGACGAGGGTGCCAGCATGCTCAGGTTCGGGGGGGGCCATCTTTTGGGTTATAGGTGGTCGACTGCCTGCTGTGTCCTCACATGGTGGGAAGAGGCTGAGAGAGCTCTCTGGGGCCTCTTTTTATTTTTATTTTTCCTGAGACTGAGTCTCACTCTGTCACCTAGGCTGGAGTGCAGTGGCACTATCTTGGCTCACTGCAACCTCCGCCTCCCGGGTTCAAGCAATTCTCTTGCCTCAACCTCCTGAGTAGCTGGGATTATAGGCGTGAGCCACCATTCCCGGCCAGGTAGGAAGTCTTTAGAAGGAAGCTCCAGGACTGTGCTGAGCCGGTGGTCTGCCCGCATGAAGCCCCGAGTGCCAGGCAAGAAGGAAACTGGCAGATCCTGTGTGGAGAGGGGAAGGTGACCTCAGGCTGGTCCTGGGGCTGCAGACACAGGGCACTGGCACGGAACGTCAGGTCCCTGAGGCCACCCTGAGGTCCAGTGACTTACTAGGAGGACCTCAGCACTCAGCACAGCCATGATCCTCATGGTGACACCTCAGTCCTGTGAAAGGATATGGATGAAAAGCAGCCAAGGGGAGTGGCGCAGGGGTGGGGCGGGGCCCTGGAGACCTGCCTGGAGCACTGGTGTTCCTCTCCCCATGGAGCTGTGGACAGCGCTTGCTGTCCCAGCCATGATGTGGGACCACACACATGGGTGTTGCCAGCCTTGGTGTCCGGAGATGTGGTGGGGGCTCAGTCTCAGAGACATGACTGACCACTCAGGGACTGAGCTCTATCTCTGGCCCTTCCAGAGGTCAAGCTGAGGCAGCATGGCCCAAGGCCCCCACCATCAATCACAGGGAAGCAGAGACTATCGGGGGTAGCCTAAGGCCCCAGGTAGACAAGGACACTCTTATCAGGGGGCTGGACACTCCAGGGCTTAGGGGTGAGCTCCCAGAAGTAGGCCCAGGTTAGGCCTTTCTTTGGAATGTGTGGGTGTGGGCCTCCCAGAGCTACCCAGCTCACCCGTTACTGCACGCACAGCATGGATTCTTGGGTACCTGCGTGTTCTTCCCTCTTGATACCCTGTGATACGCCCCAGGGTTACCCCACACAGACACACCCCAGATTGCTCTCCCTTCTGCCCCCTCTCCCTGATAACCCCCCCTCAGGGTGTCCTTGAGGCTGGGCCTGCATTTGGTACATCTGTGTTGGGTTCCTCTGTGCCCAGAGCCCGGCACCGAGCAGGCGCGTGGTGAATATGTGTGGATGCATGTGGATGATGGACCCTCTTCGGGGACGCCCCTCTTGAGCTCTCCAGCCTCCCCCTCTCCCTGCCTGTTCTGACACCGGCCAGGCCTTCATTGCTTACATTCGTGCTGCTCTGCCGGAATCCACCGGGTCAGGCTCACCTGGGTTAACAACCTTCCTCTCTGAAAATGCATGTAACAAAGACATGAAAGGAAGGAAAGGAAAATGTACTACGGGCAGGACCAAAGGGCCCTTAGGCATTCGCAGCAGCTGGAGAAAGACTGGGTGCATTTGGTGGTGGGAGTAAGCCCAGGGCATTATCCGCTGTCTCCCTTGCCAGGGTAGATAGAATTCAAGGTTTGTACACTGGTGATGGAGCCTGCAGGGTTAGGGTGGTTGTTGCCCGGGAAACCCCTTATGCCAGAGCAGTTTCGGCCTCGCCTCCTGTGGGGGAGTGTTGGCTGTTATCCCAGCGGAAACAGTCCTGAAAGTCCCATCCCCCCGGATATCACTCTCTAGACCGGGGGTGGGGATTCTGGCCTTTTGCTGGGTGTTGGCCTTGATCCTCATGTCCTGCCCCTGCCCTGTACATGGACCCCTTCCAAGTGAAACGGCGCATTCCTGCCTGTGTCAGAGCCCACCTGTTGGCACCACCTTCCCAGGGTGTAAGAGGTGGAAAATGGATTTTCTTCCGGCAACCCAGCGTGTCTCAGGGCAGCCTTTTCTGATATATTGAAGCCAGTGTTCCACTTGCGGCCCCAACCTGCTTCCCTTGCTGAAGACCAAGGCCTGGAGGCCCCTTGTAAGCTTGTAGGCACCGCACTTGTGTCCAGGGATGCATTAGGACCACGCAGCTCCCCTGTTCTCCCCCAGGAGCCTCCTCTCCAGGTGGTGTTCTCCAGCCGTGTTGCCTGTTCAGCAGCGTTCTGGGCTGGGTGGGGTGAGCTTTGGGGCCAGGCTGCCTGGTTAGACTGATTTTCTTATTTAATAATTGCGTGACCCTGAGCAAGTCACTCAGCCTTGCTGTGCCTTGTTTCCTTCCTGATTTGTAAATGGGGGCTTAAAAGGGACCAAGATGTTGTCATGGACATTGAATGAGATCAGAGTATAGAAAGAGCTTGGCAAGTACCTGCTCAATACCTGTTGGCTGTGTAACTGCATTATCATTAGTGGAAAGGTTTTCTCGTGTCCTCCTAAAAGTCTAGGAAAAGTCCCGCCTCCCTGGGCAGCCTTGTGACATCGGGTACCTTCTTCAAACAGGGCTGCTGTAAGAGGCACAAACTGATTGTGTTAAACCAGCTGTCCCCAACCCCCCTGGCATGGACCAGTACTGGGCCATGGCGGATTAGTAAGTGGGCCCCACAGGAGGAAGTGGTGGCAGGGGAGAAAGTGAGGCTTCATCTGTATTTACAGCCGTTCCCCAGCACTCGCAGCTCCGCCTGAGCACCGCCTCCTGTCAGATCGGCGGCTTTAGATTCTGAGACGTGAAAACCCTGTTGTGAACTGCGCATGTGCGGGATCTAGGTGGCGCGCTCCTCATGAGAATCTAATGCCTGATGATCTGTCACTGTCACCCATCACTCCCAAATGGGACCATCTAGTTGCAGGAAAATGAGCTCAGGGCTTCCACTGATTCTACATGGTAGTGAGTTGTATAATTATTTCATAATAATAGAAATAAAGTGCACAGTCAACAGAATGTACTTGAATCATCTCCTGAAACCATCCCCCACCACACCTCTCCCCTGGGTCCATGGAAAAACTGTCTTCCGCGAAACCAATCCCTGGCGCTAAAAAGGTTGGGGACCACTGGATTAAACAACAGAAATTGATTGTCTCATGGTTCTGGAGGCTGGAAGTGTGAGATCAAGGCGTCAGCAGGCAGGTGCTAGGGAAGGATCTGTTCCAGGCCCCACTCCAGGCTTCTGGGAGTTCCTTGGCTGATGGCAGCACAATCCAATTCTTCGCATGGTGTTCTCTCTGTATTCGAGTTTCAGATCAAATTTCCCCTTTTGTTAAAGACACCAGTCATACTGGATGAGAGCCCCACTTCACTCCAGGATGACCTCATATCATCACTCATTACATCCACGGGGGATCCTGTTTTCAAGTAAAGTCACATTCTTAGCTATCGGGGGCTACGGCTGCAACATGTGAATTTGAGGGGGTGCATAATTTAGCCCATCACAAAGATTGTATTTTATAATATATGAATATCACATATTAAAACATTTTCCTTGATCTACAAGAGATTTTTTGCCCCCTGATTTTTAAAGAAATTCAGACATTTTTGAGGGCCCCTAAAAGCAACGAGGGCCCTGGCCTGTACCTCCTGGCCCCAGTGGAGAAGTCAGTGCTGGTGCTGCCCACCCCACGGTGACAACACCGAGGTCCTGGGTTCCTCAGACCACATTGGTTTAAGGCCGTTGCCCACTATCTCCCCGATCCAGCCCCTCCTTTTCTTTTCCAGCCAGGCATTTCCCAGGTCATAGATCTGCTGTGGTTGGAGGCTTTACGACATCTACTTTTACTGTCACTTTTAGAAAAACCTCTCAGGGGGAGAGAAGCCTAATCATATATTATTTGAAAATAGAAAGGGCTGCGCAAATGCTAAGTCCAGTATAATAATAGTGACGCCGAGTAATTCTGTTTTGAACAAGTTGAACTTGTTAAATCAGACAGATGCCATCTGCACTATTTAAAGCCTGTGCTGGCGATAGGTTTTATGCAGACATGCTTATCGTAGGAAAATTGCTGAATCCCCCAAAAAGTAAAGTGCTTTGCTTTGTAGTCAGGCGTATGATGCTTCCTCTCAGGAATGGGATGACTGCTGTCCCTGGGGGAGCAAAAGCATCTCCAGCATATATTGAGTACCTCCAGTGTGCTGAGTACTTTACATTCGAGCATGTATTGAGCACCTCCTGTGTGCTGAGTACTTTACATTCGAGCATGTATTGAGCACCTCCTGTGTGTGCTGAGTACTTTACATTCAAGCATGTATTGAGTGCCTCCTGTGTGCTGAGTACTTTACATTCAAGCATGTATTGAGCACCTCCTGTGTGCTGAGTACTTTACATTTGAGCATGTATTGAGCACCTCCAGTGTGCTGAATACTTTACATTCGAGCATGTATTGAGCACCTCCAGTGTGCTGAGTACTTTGCATTCGAGCATATATTGAGCACCTCCTGTGCGCTGAATGCTTTACATTTGAACATGTATCGAGCACCTCCTGTGTGCTGAGTACTTTACATTCGGCCTCACAGCTAATCCTCACAATAACCCTGTTACTCGGATTTCATAGGATTTAAAGTCTGAGTTCAGAGAGGTTACGTAAGTTGCGTAAGATCACACAACTGTGAAGTGTAGCCAGGATTAGAACCCAGGACCTCTGACTCCCAGGCTTTCACTCTTTCCAATATATTCCTGAATATTGTCCCTGATTAATATGGAGAGTCACTGACCCAGGGCATCCCTTGATTTCTCTCTTTCCTATGAGAGCGGCAGGAGAATTAACGCTTGGCTTTCAGCAATAGTAACATGGTTGGCGAAAAGAATTTCCTGACAGCAGGAGCATCCAGGAGAACCTAGACTCTCTCTCTGTTTTTTTTTTTTTTTTTTTGAAACAAAGTCTTGTTCTGTCACCCAGGCTGGAGTGCAGTGGTGTGATCATGGCTCACTGCAGCCTTGACCTCACGGGGTCAAACGATCCTCCTGCCTCAGTCTGAGCAGCTGGGACCACAGGCACACACCACCATGCCCAGCTAATTTAAAAAATTATTTATAGAGATAGGATATCACTCTGTTGCTCAGACTGGTCTCAAACTCCTGGGTGCAAGTGATCCTCCTGCCTTGCCCTCCCAAAGTCCTGGGACTACAGGTGTGAGCCTCTGGGCCCGGTCCTGGACTCCCTTTTGTGATGAATTAAAAACCATTTCCCCTCAATTCTGCAGATGGCGATTATCTTCGTTTCCTAGGGTTGCCGTAAAAAATGACCACAAACCAGATGCCTTAAAACAACAGGAATTTACTCCTTCGCAGTTCTGGAGACAGGAGGTCTGAAAATAGGTTATCAGCAGGGCCGTGTTCCTTCCAAAGCTCAAGGGAGACTCCTCCCTGCTCTTCCTGGCTCTCCTGGCGGATGCTGGTGGTGCCTGGCATTCTCTGTCCTGCCGACGCTTCACTCTACTCTCTGCTGCCTTTGTCACCCACGTGGCCTTCTCCCCTGGGTGTCCACACGTGGCCTTCTTAGAAGGACCCCAGTCATTGGACTTAGGGCCGGCCTGATCCAGTATGAGCTCATCTGAACTAATTATACCTGCAGAGACCCTAGTCCCAAGTAAGACCACATTTTTTTTTTTTTTTTTTGGTTTATTAAAAAATAAGTTTATTGGCCAGGCATGGTGGCTCATGCCTGTAATCCCAGCACTTTGGGAGGCTGAGGCGGGTGGATCATGTGAGGTCAGGAGTTTGAGACCAGCCTGGCCAACATGGTGAAACCCCATCTCTACCGAAAATACAAAAATTAGCCGGGTCTGGTGGCACATGCCTATAATCCCAGCTACTTGGGAGGTTGAGGGAAGAGAATCAATTGAACCTGGGAGGCGGAGGTTTGCAGTGAGCAGAGATTGTGCCATTGCACTCCAGCCTGGGCAATGACAGCGAAACTCCATCCCCCAAAAAAGAAGTTTATTGAGGTGTATTTTTCATGAAGTACACTAATATTAAAGGTAGACCTTGATGGAGTTTTACATATGGACAGAGTCACCTACTGAGATTAGGTTACATAGAATATTTCTAGAGCACAAGAAGATTTCCTATGTTCCTTCAGCACAAGTCATTCTTAGCCCCTAAGCCTAACTGTTGCTCTGACTTCTATCAGTGTTACTTTTGCCTGTTATTGAACATCAGATAAACGGAGTCACAGAGTACATAATCTTTTTTATTTGAGATTGAGTCTTGCTCTGTCGCCCAGGCTGGAGTGCAGTGGTTCGATCTCAGCTTACTGCAACCTCCGCCTCTTGGGTTCAAGCAATTTGATTCTCCTGCCTCGCCTCTCAAGTAGCTGGGATTACAGGTGCATGCCACCATGCCCGGCTAATTTTTTCTTTTTGTATTTTCAGTAGAGATAGGTTTCGCCATTTTGGCCAGGCTGGTCTTGAACTCCTGACCTCAGGTGATCCGCCCGCCTCGGCCTCCCAAAGTTCTGGGATTACAGGTGTGAGCCACCACACCTGGCTTATAATCTTTTTTATTTGGCTTGTCAACATTGTGACTCTGAGGTTCGTCTATGTCATTGCACGTAGCAGTAACTAAATATATATTTTTAAAATTTCACTAGGTTATTGGGGAATAGGTGGTGTTTGGTTACATGAGTAAGTTCTTTATTGGGGATTTGTGAGATTTTGGTGCACCCGTCACCTGAGCAGTAAACACTGGACCCTATGTGTAGTCTTTTATCCCTCACAGAAGGCTGTATTCTGAACTTCTGGCTGGACATGAATTTTGGGGCCACTCTTCAGCCTACAGTGATGGAGCCCCTGGGCATGGGGCCCGCTCTGGGCAGTGCTCGGCTCCACAGAGGAAAGCCAAGTCTCTGTTCTTGAGGCCTCAGGACTCCGTTCAGGGTTTCAGGCTGGCCACTCGTAGCCACACCCCATGGCGGGGCAAGGGGATTCAGAAAGTGACCTAGCTCTTGCAGGGCGGATGGAGAGGAGCCTTGCACCAGGGAGAGGTGCCTCCAGGAAGGGCTGAAATGTGTTGGGGTCCGTTCCAAGGTCTCTAGCTGACCTGGCGGAGCCCCTGGCTTGTCTTGACATAGGGTGTTTGCACCCTGGGGTCTCTGGTGAGAAGATAGGACAGGCACCCACTGTTTTCTCCACCTTGTGTGCCTCCTGTCATGATGGGAGCCCTAGAGCCCGCCTTCACGTGCCCTTGCCGGTCTCCAGTCCTGACCCTGCCTCTGCACTCTGTCCTTGAAATGTTCGTTCCAGGCTGGGTGCAGTGGCTCACACCTGTAATCCCAGCCCTTTGGGAGACCAAGGCGGGAAGATCGCTTGAGTCCAGGAGTTGGAGACCAGCCTTGGCAACATTTTTCTACAGAAAATCAAAAAAACAAATTAGCCGGGTGTGGTGGCTCATACCTATGGTCCCAGCTACTCGGGAAACTGAGGTGGGATGATTGTTTGAGTCTGGGAGGTTGAGGCTGCAGTGAGCTGTGATCACGCCACTGCACTACAGCCTCTGTCCAGGGTGGCAGAGTGAGATCCTTTCTCTCTCTCTCTCTTATATACAAAATATTCATTCCTGTCAAAGGCGCATCCATCCTGTCCCTGCAGGCCAGCATGAAAAGTAGCTCCATGGTCTTCATCTGGACCGATTTCAGAGCCTGGCAGACATAACATCGGCATGTTTCTTCCTGGGTTGGACTCAGGCATTCTTGATGGGAGCACATCAATGCCAAAAGGGTGAACACTCATTCTTGAAACAATCTTAGTAGCGGTAAGAATGTCCAAGAAACCTCCGAGATGGGCAATAATGAGAAAAGGTTGATGTGCCCTGGTCTAACCCAAGTCCCTGTTGCTGCCGCTTCAGCCACATCAATATCAGTGCTGATCACGAATGCAAACAGTGCTGATGTCACACAGGTGCCACGGGCCACCCACTGCTCTCTGCTCATTCAGTCCTCACGATGGTAGCTGCCCTTCTGTCTTAAAAGATGAGAGTGCTGAGCACAGAGAGGCTCAGTGACCTGCCCAGGGTCACACAGCTCATAGGGGCTGAGCTTCCTCTCAGCTCCTTGTATGGTACTGGTGATGAACCTTAATGAGTTTTGGATGGGTGAAAAATACTCCTACTTCCTTCTGCCTGAGGACTTTTTGAGCAAAAGAAGCAGCTGGCTTTTAAGTCTCTTCTCTTTCTTCTTTGCAATCTCACTGAAGGCTGTCGTGTGTTGAACTGTGTGCTCCAAAAAGCCATGTCCAAATCCTGTTCCCTGGAACAGGTGAATGTGACCTTATTTGGAGATAGGGTGTTTGCAGATATAATCAAATTAAGAGGAGGTGCTGCTGGGTTCGGATGGGTCCTGGTATGGTGGCTGGTGTTCTTATCAAGAGAGGAAACGTGGACACAGAACACACAGGGGAGGAGGCCATGTGACGGCAGAGGTGGAGGTCAAGGTGAAGCAGCCACAGGCTGAGGAACGCTGAGGGCTGCTGGCTACCTCTGGAAGCTGGGGGAGGGGCCTGGAGGAGGCTCCCCTGGAGTCCGAAGGCACTGGCCCTGCTGCCACCTTGCTGTCTGACTTCCAGCCTCCAGAGCTGCCAGAGGAGAAATGGGTGTGGTTTTAAGCCACCTGGTTTGTGGAAATTCATTTCAGTTGCCCAAGGAAACTAACACAAAAGTGGTGGCATTTTTTATTTTAAGAGTTTTATTTTTGTTTGTTTTTGTCAAAGTTTGCCTTGGGCACTGAACTAAGGAGTGAGAATATGGGCCGGGCGCGCGGTGGCTCACGTCTGTAATCCCAGCACTTTGGGAGGCCGAGGGTGGGTAGATCACCTGAGGTTGGGAGTTCTGGACCAGCCTGACTAACATGGAGAAACCCCGTCTCTACTAAAAATACAAAATTAGCAGGGCATGGTTGCGCATGCCTGTAATCCCAGCTACTCGGGAGGCTGAGGCACTGAGGCAGGAGAATAGCTTGGACCCGGGAGGTGGAGGTTGCGGTAAGCTGTTATCGCACCATTGCACTTCAGCCTGGGCAACAAGAGCAAAACTCTGTCTCAAAAAAATAAGCAAATAAATGAAGAGTGAGAGGATGGACTGGATTGTGCACATATGTGTGCATGCACGTGTGCGCGCGTGTGTGCATGTGTGTGCATATATGTGTATGTGTGTGCATATGTGTGCGTGTGTGCATGTGTATAGTTGGGGGGCTCGTTTCCCATTCCTATCGTCTGCCTTTTGTCTCCTCCACGTATGTGTCTGCTTTGCCCCCCACCTGTCACCCTCACTAGTCCCGCGATAGGTCTGGGGCCACTGCCCTTTCTCTCCTTAGGGAAGGTGGAGGTGGGAGAGGAGGGCGGCTGGGAGGGCAGGTGGCCCGCTGAGGGTTCCCACCATCCCTTCTCTAGCGTGTAGCTCGCCGGGCTCAGAAGAGGAGGAGAGGTGGGGTTTGCAGAGCTGAGCGGAGCCCAGGTTGGAAACATCCTTCATTTAATTCCCATTGTGTGCAGCCGTAAAGACAAGTACCTTGTACAGGGATAAACAGAGCTTAAACTGGGCCTGCAAAGCCATGGGGTGAGGTGAGAATCAAAGGAAACAGAATTAATATGTTAAAAACAGGCAAGCAGCTTCCTGGAGAAAGACCCCAGGGCTGTCCTGTGTGAACAGATCTGCCAGCTGAGGGGAATCCATCTCAATAGAAGTTTGCAACAAGATAAATTCTGCATATGATGGCTAATAAATGTCCCTGAGAGCTGAGTAGTAATCAGCACAGGAAATAAATTCTCTAAAACTAAAAGTGACACTAGTATTGGTGGTGAGGTGAAGGGCTGTGGTGGTGGCAGTCACCTCGTTTAAGATCCTGGGAAGGATTTGTTCTCAGGAAGCCAGTGATAATTTACTGGAGTTTTAATACCTGGCGAGTTCCCAGGCTTCTGTGGGTGGAATTTATTTTGGCACAGTATGGCCCCTTGGGAGGAAGTAGACAGACTCGGAGAGGCCCGGCTGTGCCTGGGAAACGGCTTCTGTCACCTGTGTGGTCCCTGGACAGAACCTAGTCAGGCTCTTGAAGGGAATTCCTCTGCCTGTTTCAGTCCCATGCACTGCCCTTCAGCACACAGGCAGTAACACACAGACGTGCCTGACACGTGCAGATAGGGTCACATGTGCAGTTGTGGGCAGACGTGCAAATATGATCGCACATGCAGTTTTGGGTGTGTGTGCAGTTGTGGGCACACGTGCAGATGTGGGCACATGTATAGTTGTGGGCACATGAAGATACGTTCCCTGACTGTTCAGGGAAGGTGGAGATGAAGCCTGGGGCTGAGGGGGTGGGATGTCCACTCGTGAGGGCCTCTCTGCAGATATGATCACACGTGCAGATATGATCACACATGTAGATATGATCACATGTGCAGATATGATACACATGCAGCTATGGCCACGTATGCAGACATCATACGTGCAGACATGATCACACGTGCAGATATGATCACGTGTGCAGATATGATCGTGCATGAAGTTGTGGACACACATGAAGTCGTGACCAACAGATGTAGGTATGGGCTTTCCCATATGTCTGTAATGTGTGTACTGGATGGGGTGGGCTGCCAGCTCCATCTCCTCGCCCGATCCCTTCACCACCATTCGGTCTGCTGGGGGTCAGGGTTTGGGAGCCTGGGGCACTGTAGAGCCTGCTGCCTTTGCCTGTGGGCCTTACTATGGTGGCTCTCCTGGGAAGGTCACCCTGGCCAGTTCTGCTGCTCACCTCTGGCTTCTCCCACCTAGGATGCCTTCTGGGGCCAGCCTCATGGAGCGAATCCAGGCTATTGCCCAGAATGTGTCTGACATCGCCGTGAAGGTGGACCAGATCCTGCGCCACAGCCTGCTCCTGCACAGCAAGGGTGGGTGCTGGGGGTGGGGTGCCCTCTGCCCCTAGGGGGCCAATGAACTGGGTGGTGGGTGGGCCCTGGGAGGGTGGGACACCTGGGGTGTGGCCGACTTCTCCTGACAGCAGCTCTCCTGGCTCTTTGGGGCCCCAGCTTAGGCTTTCAGCAGGAGGAATGGGGGTTCACCCCCCCAACCCAGCAGGAGGGGCGCAGAGGACAGAGGAGGTCCCTGGAGTCTCAGCCTCTGGGGTCCACAGTTCCAGGAGTGAGGCTACCTGGGGAAAGGTCCCTGGGTGGCCCATCCAGTCCCTGTGATGTGGGGGAGCAGCGAGCTGGCAGCTGCAAACCTTATTTCTGCCTCCTCAGAAAACACTGGGGGATGCTTTCGGGTGGGTGCTGAGGTCTGCCCATCCAGGCAGCTGCTGGGTGGCTGAGCACAGTAGCTCCTCACTGCTTCTGAACCCGCCGAAGAGGCTGGGACAGCCAAGGCCTGGGGGTGACCTTGTGGGTGGGTCGTGTGGCTGGTGAGCTTTAAGGTGGGAAACTGGCAGCGGGTTGTGTGGGAAGCGGCCTCCCGCACCTGGGCCTCTCTCCCTGGCCTCCTCCCTGGACCCAGGGCTTCAGCAAGGTGACATCTCCCTGCAGTGTCAGAAGGCCGGCGGGAACCAGTGCGAGGCGCCCAGTGACCCCAAGTTCCCTGACTGCTCAGGGAAGGTGGGAGGTGAGGCCTGGGGCTCGGGGGTGGGGGATGTCCACTAGCGAGGACCTCTCTTCCCGGCCCTGGCCCTAACCCACACACAAGCTGGCAGAGGCCAACTTCAGGGAAACGGCTTCTCTGCTCAGTTCATCCGCCCCACCCATCATCCCAAATCCCCCAGGAGGCATCACCCTCAGGGGTCAGTGCTTTCTCTCAGCGAGTGATTAAATCTCTGCGTGTCACCACCAGCAGGTGGATTCTCCCAGAGACTCAGAGGAGTGGCCCTGGCCGCCCTGTCCCCCGATCCTCCTGGGCCAGCCAACAGCTGGACGGAGAGTCTTCCTGCCCTGCCTCTGGGGCGAGCCATCCACAGCCATGAAGCCAGCTCCCCGCTGGTTCTGAACCCCCTAAGAGGTGGGCGGTGGTGCTGCAGACCCCTCCCTGGGTGACTATCTGGGATCACTGCAGGTGGATCCTGCCCCGGCCCCAGCCCTGGCCGCCTTGGAGGCTGTTCCCTGACCTTGACCTCTAGCCCAATCCTGCTCCAGTAGCAGGGAGACAGGGACCAAAGGGAGAGGGGAGACAGCCAGGCCTCCTGGCTCTTTGCCCCAGACCTTTAGGCCAGCTTTATCTCCCAGGCCCTCCTCTTTCCAGACCTGAGGGCTGGTGGTCTGCCCCTGCCATCTCTGGGGTCCTTCGGGCAGGTCCTGGTTCAATCTCTTCTCTGCTCTGTTGCGTCAGTAGGGTGGGCCTTGTGGTCCCCATCCTGGGGGGACCTCAGGGCCCCTGGGGGTGCACGTGCAGGGGTTCCCCTGGGGGTTGGCGGGGCTGGCGCGGGCCCCTGCCCAGCCTGGCCCTCTCCACAGTGGATGCGTGCCCGCTGGACCTCTGACCCCTGCTACGCCTTCTTCGGGGTGGACGGCACCGAGTGTTCCTTCCTCATCTACCTCAGTGAGGTCGAGTGGTTGTGCCCCCCACTGCCCTGGAGGAACCGGACGGCTGCCCAGAGGGCATCCAAGCCCCTTCCCAAAGTCCAGGTGGGCCTGGGAGGTGGGTGGGCCAGTGAGGGGATGGTGTGGCTGGACATCCTCAGGGACAGCAGGCGGAAACCATTGCCCTGGGGTAATGAGACTGAGCGGCTGTGCCAGGCGTGTGGGCAGGTCCCAGCCCACCCTGCTGGGCAGACGGGAGGACAGCCTGCCGGGGCCTGTCTGCCTTCTTTGAGATGCCAGAAAGCTGGGCCTCTTTGTGGGGCAGGTGGGGGGCCTGGAGGTGCCCCCTTAATGGACTAGAATAGTAGTAATAGCAGCTGTTACTTACTGAGGGCTTTCTGTGTCTAGACGCTTTTTTTTTTTTTTTGAGACAGAGTCTTGTTCTGTCGCCAGGCGCCAGGCTGGAGTGCAGTGGCGCGATCTCGGCTCACCGCAACCTCCACCTCCCAGGTTCAAGCAATTCTCCTGCCTCAGCCTCCTGGGTAGCTGGGAGTATAGACGTGCACCACCACGTCCAGCTAATTTTTATATTTTAGTAGAGACGGGGTTTCACTATGTTGGCCAGGATGGTCTTGATCTCTTGACCTCGTGATCTGCCCGCCTTGGCCTCCCAAAGTGCTGGGATTACAGGCGTGCGCCACCGTTCCCAGCCATCCAGATGCTTTATTTGCACTTAAAGCTCTGGCCATCCTTGTGTGATCATATTTGACAGACGATGCATCTGGGGTTTAGAGTTGAATTAATAGGTTCAAGGTGCACAGTTGCTGTGGTGGCCACATCTGTCCCCTGCCCTCAGAGTCCTGGCCGTGACCACCACCCTCACTGCCTCCCTGTCATGGCTGGGATCCCAGGAACTGCTGTGATCAGCCACCTCCCTGGAAGGGCTGGGGTCCGTGGTCAGAGCTGGGCTGGGGGAGGGTGTGTTGAGGGGGAGGGCAGGGCTCCCTGGTTTCAGGGGCCGATGAGCCCTTTAGAAAGTGCAGAAGAAGCTGGAGCAGGCCCCAGGCTCATGGGAGGGGTTCCAGGCCCTGTCCCCTGGCCAGTGGGGGAATGATGGTGGCCGCCGGTCGAGGGGCAGAGAGAGCTGAGGTCTGGACCCCTCCAGGCAGTTTTCCGAAGCAACCTGTCTCACCTCCTGGACCTGATGGGCAGCGGGAGAGGAGTCCCTGATCTTCATGAAGAAGCGGACCAAGAGGCTCACAGCCCAGTGGGTGCTGGCTGCCCAGCGGCTGGCACAGAAGCTGGGAGCCACCTGGAGGGACCAGAAGCAGGTGTGTGGCCCCTGACCCCTCACTTGCAGGAGCTGAGAAAGCTCAGGGCGCCCACTTCTGGGTGGGCACAGAATAGGTCTTCAAACAAGCTGTAGTGGGCTTCTGAATTTGATCAGAGGGAGAGAGGGGTGGGGATGGCAGAGTTGGGGTAGATGTCTGTGGTGGTGGCCCCTGGCCCTTTTCAAAGTTGGGGCAGAATGACAAGCTCCCAAGGGGTCCTGCATTCTATGTACATCTGGTTCATGTCAGGCAGAAAAGTCATGGTATTGGCCTGGAAAGTTGTGAATGTTCTGGGGGAGCTTTGTTAGCTCATCCTTCCATTGTTTTCTCCTCCCCCCCCACCTCCTTTCCTCCCTCCCTCCTTCCTTCCCCCACTCCTTCCTTCCCTCCCTCCCTTCCTTCATCCACCCAGTAGATATTTATATGATTCTCACATTGCCCTTTTATTTCTTTCAGAGTCCTTATCATTTCATGAAATTATCTCTTGTCTGTGTTCACTGTTGTCTACCTCTTCCATCTGGATCATAAGCTCCGTGAGGGCAAGCACGTGACTATCTTGTTCGCCCGTGTCCCCAATGCCTGGTCTGGTCACTCTGGTGCCAGAAAGCACCTGCTGAGACCCAGCCTGGAGACAGGGTCTGCTGCCAGCTGGTCTCCTGGCCGGTTCCCCCGGGGGGCAGGGCTGCGAGCTGCCGCTACTCCCTGCTGACCCTCTGTGTTCCGCCAACCCAGATCCTGGTCCACATCGGCTTCCTGACGGAGGAGTCTGGGGACGTGTTCAGCCCTCGGGTCCTGAAGGGCGGGCCCTTGGGGGAGATGGTGCAGTGGGCAGACATTCTGGCTGCGCTCTATGTCCTGGGCCATGGCCTGCGAGTGACAGTCTCCCTGAAGGAGCTGCAGAGGTGAGTGCTGGGGAAAGTCACTGGCATGGAGTGGGCAGGAGGGGGATGAAGGGGAACCCCTTCGCTGGAAGCTCAGGCTCTGCCTGCACATCCCATGGCCCTGAGACCCTGGGAGACGTCCTGGTGTTCTGTGAGACATCACCACTCCTGATCCCCCTCCTCCTGCCCGGTCTTGGTGGAAGTAGCAGGGAAGTGTATTTGCATAGCGCTGTCTGGCCAGGGCCTGGCTCCTTCTCTGGTGTTTCTGCTCAGGGGCTGGCACATATTGGCTTGCGGAATTGAGCCATGTCTGTATGTGGGGTCCCCCTCTGTCTGCCATCCTGGGAGATTTGGTTTCTCTTCTGGAACCGGACTTCTTCTTGGGTCTATGTTAGGATCTGGAGACCAGCAAGATGTGGAGGGTGACAGGGGTGGGTGGGTAGGTGGTACCTATCCCTTACCCAGTGCCGGACTTTCCGGGTCCCTCGGATGCTGTGGAAGATGGAAGGGCAGTGATTAGAGGCTCCCCTGGGTGCTTGAGGGCAGGATGGGGGTGAGGCGGAGAATGTGGGATGTCAAGGAGGTAAGAGTGCATGTGTGTGACTGAGTTTATTTTTAACCACTGTTTCTGTGGGATGTAGGAATACAGGAGATTTTTCTCTCTTTATTAATCGTTGTTATATGATACCTGATGCATACAAAAGTCTATGCAAAGTATGCTGTGAAACACAAGAGTCAAATCAGCTCCCACGTGTGGCCATCCACTTAATGTCACCAAGGACTCTGCATCTGCCTGAGAGTGTCCCCCGATCTTCTGCCTCCTCCCCAGATGAAACCCTAACTTGAACTTTGTGTATATTATTGCTTTTTTTTTTTTTAATGGAATTTCTCTCCATTTCAGGCTGGAGTGCAGTGGTACGATCTCGGCTCACTGCAACCTCCACCTCCCGGGTTCAAGTGATTCTCCTGCCTCAGCCTCCCGAGTAGCTGGGATTACAGGTGTGCGCCACCATGCCCAGCTCATTTTTGTATTTTTACTAGAGATAGGGTTTCACCATGTTGGCCAGGCTGGTCTTGAACTCTTAGCCTCTGGTGATCCACCCACCTCGGCCACCCAAAGTGCTAGAATTACAGGCGTGAGCCACTGCACCCAGGCTGCTTTTTTCATAAAAAGTGTTTGGTTTTTTTTTTTTTTTTCATGTTAGTGTATCCATAAACAGTTTATGGTTTGCTTTTGTTTCGTTCTGGTTTCAAGCTTTGAGAAAATGGCATCTACTATACGTGGTCTCCAAACTTGCTTCCTTCAAATTCTGTTTCAAAGACTCACCCATGTCCTTGCATGTAGCTTTATTTCATTCATTTTCACTTCTATCTAATATTCCATTGTGTGAATGTGCCGTAATTATGTATCAGTTTTTCCTGACTGTGGATATTTTTTCCTGTTTTTAAAATGGTTTTGAACGTTGCCCTGGTGGACACTCTTGGACACGTCACACTGGGTACAGACTTAGAGGCACAGTTGTTGGGTCTTGGCATAGTGAAAATTCAGCTTTACAAGATAATGCTGAATTATCCTCCAAGGTGATTGGTCTAATTCAGAGGCTCACCAGTGCCTGAGTCCACGGGGTCACATTCTCACCTATGCTTAGTGCTGTCAGACATTCTGATTGAGGGTGAAGCCTGGCATGATGGTGCCTTGTTACAGTTGGAACTTGCATTTCCTGAGAGGTAATGGGCTGAGCATCCTGTCCTGTTTATTTGTGGTTCTTTCATCTTGATGAGATGCCCGTTTATATGGGCATCATATGATATGGGTTATCATTTCCATATTGAGTTGTAAGAGCTCTTTATATATTATGAATATAAATTCTGTGTGAGTTACATGTGTTAAAAATCTCCTAATTTGTGGCTTGCCTTTTAAATTTCTTTATGGTTTTTTGGTGGGTAAAAGAAGTTCTTAATTTTAATGTAATCAAAGTTATTCATCTTTTTTTTTATAGTTAGTGATTTTGTGTTTGGTAGAATCCTTACTTCCTTCCCTTACCCTTCCTTCCTTCCTTCCTTCCCTCCCTCCCTCCCTCCCTCTCTCCCTCCCTCCCTCCCTCCTCCCTCTCTCCCTCCCTCCTCCCTTCCTTCCTCAGGGCCTTGCTCTGTTGTCCAGGCTGGAGTGCAGGGGCACAATCATGGCTCATTGCAGCCTCCACCTCAAGCAACCCTCCCACCTCAGCCTCCTGAGTAGCTGGGATTACAGGTGTGTGACACCACGCCTGGCTAATTTCTGTATTTTTAGTGGAGACAGTTTCACTATGTTGCCTAGGCTGGTCTCCAACTCTTAGGCTCAAGAGATTCACCTGCCTCAGCCTCCCAAAGTGCTGGGATTACAGGTATGAGCCACTGTGCTTGGCTTTATTCCTCCTTTTCATTGACTTAAAATTTTTTCTATCGATACATAACATGTGTACATATTTATGGGGTATGTGTGATATTTTGTTACATGCATCGAATGTGTAATGATCAAGTCAGGGTATTGGGGTGTCTATTACCTTTAATATTTATTATTTTATATATTAGGAACATTGTAAGTCCTCTCTTCAAGCTATTTTGAAATCTACAATAATTGTTGTTAACCATAGTCACCCTACTCTGCTATTTTTTCTTTTTTTGGGGGATCCACTTGCCTCGGCCTCCCAAAATACTGGGATTGTAGGGGTGAGCCACCGTGCTCAGCCTCTGCTATCTTTTAAAAATTTTTTTAATTTATTTTAAAATAGAGATGGGTTTTCACCCTCTTGCCTAGGCTGGTCTTGAACTCCTGAGCTCAAGTGATCCGCCTGCCTCAGTCTACCAAAGTGTTGAGATTACAGGCATAAGCCACATGCCCAGCCTACTCTGCTATCATAACATAGAACCTATTCTTTCTGTCTAATTATATGTTTGTACTCATTAACTGAACCAGCCTCTCTTCTTCCCCCCCTCCCAACCACATTTGATGAGATTACTCCTCAGGGCCTTCCTTAAAGGCCCCAGAATTGTTTGCATGTGAATCAACTTTTCTTCTTTAGCCCATTAACTTATACTCAGGTGGTTTTCAAGTGGTTTCCTTGTGAGATCCCGCCAGAGCCTGCATATTCTCTTGCTGGTCTAATTGGCCTTCTCTCTGCTAATGCTGATGCTCTGTAGCACAGGAGTGCTGGCAAGCAGAGCATGCTGATGAGGACAGAGCCATGACAATCTCGGGTCACTGGGACCCAGCAAGTGCCAGTCTTGGGCAGCTACTCAGTTTCTGCACTACTTCCCTGAAACTCAGAGTCTGCCAGTAACTCAGGTAGGACGTCTGTGGCTCCGATCAGAGGGAGGATTCTGGACCAGTTATATTGAGTAGTGGGAGAAGGAAGCTGGGTCTGGGTTGTGTTGTGTAGGAGGCCGCTAAATGACCCAGGGCTTGGAAGGTTTTCATCCCCATGGCCTGAAATTCACAGTGCTGGAGTCACCCTCTGAGGTGAACGCATGTGTTTCCAATGGGCTCAGTAAAGATGAGCCTTCCCTTTCTGCTCCCTCAAGGAATGGGAAGGCGTCTCCGGTGCATTCATGACAGCCCAACACCACGCGCACAAAATCATCTTTCTGTAAGAAAGGCAGATATCTGACAAGTCCCCTAGAGAGGTGGGAATGGAATTCCATTGCATCTCAGCCCATGCTGCGTTTCTGCTATCTGAAACCTGAGCTCTTACCTGCCCAGAGCTCTGCTTACCCTGAGCTCTTACTTGCCCAGAGCTCTGCTTCCTCCTCTGATCTCTCCCCTGGGCCCAGCACTGAGCCTGAAGTCAGCCCAGCTGCCAACACCCATTTCAAGGCCAGGGCAGGGACAATGGGGTGGCTGCACTTGGGAGGTGCAAAGTGTCTCCAGAGAGGAAGAGAACGTGTAAGTCAGGATATGGGGCAGAGGCAGGTTGGCGCCAGGGACTTAAGAGGCAGCTGCACACTTGTGGCCGTGTTGAGAAGCACAGTCCAGGTTGGGGGCGGGCTCTGGTGCAGGAAGTACCCACCTTGAAACAGTAGGACCTGGATGGAGCTGCAAGGAACCCGCTGGGAGCTGTCCCCGAGTGTTAGTGCTGAACCCACAGACAGACTCCCAGTGCTGCGAGAGGGAAACAGCACGTCCCTCACGCTGGCTCTCACCCTGGTGACATCTTGTTGTCAGATCTAGCTGTTTGCACTGTGCAGGCCACTTCAGAGCCAACGCGTGGGGCCCACTTGCCCACCCGCACCCACTGCTGCACACGAAACTGTCCACCCCCAGCTCCCTCTGAACAGAGAGCCTGAAGATGCATCGATGCTGTCTGTGGAGCAGAGGCAGCTCACATTTGCAAATTATGAAGGGAGGTGATCCTTCCCTGGCTTGGAAGCTTCCCACAGGGAAGTCAGAAGGGGCAGGGCTGAGGAGAAGGGAGACGAGAAGGCACCTGGGTTGGGGGAAGCTAAGGAGGTCTTGAGCAACTTGTGAGTGGTACAGCCGGTGACAGTGGCTGACCATGGGCCAGACCTGCCTCAGCAGAGCAGCAAACAAAGGTCTAGTGGCCCTTGATGCCTGGTTCACCAAAGACCCCAGGATGTAGTGGGAAGAGTTCTGGGGTGGGGGCTGTCTGCAGCCTTGCATCTTAGGCTCTGTCACACAGAGTCCCTTGTGAGCATGGCACATACATACATGCACACGTGTGTGTATGCACTCATGCAGCCTCTACATGCACACACACATACACGTGCATATCCACCACATGTGTGCACATACGTGTCAGGATCACTGATACCTCGCCTCACCTCAAGGTTAGATGAAGTCATGTTTACCAAAAGCATTCAGCCCAGGTCCTTCCTTCTGACTGTGCAAGATCTGGGGAGAGGTGAAAACATCCTTCCCTTACTGCTCCCTCAAGGAATGGGAAGGTGTCTCCTATGCATTCACGACAGCCCAACACCACGCATACAGAATCATCTTTCCATAAGAAAGGCAGATGTCTGACAAGTCTCCTTGAGAGGTGGGAATGGAACTCAATTGTTTTGCATCTCTGCCATGTGGGTTTCTGCTCTCTCACCTTACCTGGAGCTCTTACCTGCCCAGAGCTGTTTCCTCCTGTGGTCTCTCCCCTGGGCCCGGCACTGAGCCTGTGGTCAGCACAGCTGCCAATACCCATCTCAGGGCCAGAGCAGGGACAATGGGGGTGGCTGCATTTGGGAGGCCCTGAAAGTGAGGCCTTGGTAAAAAGTGACAAGATCAGGAAATGTCCCTCTGCTGACTTGTCCTTTACTATTCATATGCCCTCAGACATGCACACATAGAGACCCACATGCAAACATACGTGAACACCCATTCACATTCATGCACACATGCATACTCACATGCACGCTCATGTACACACTCAGCCTCTGCACCCACACGTGCACACCCACTCGCACACCTGAATATGCACACATCCCACATACACATGTGCCAATGCATGCTCCTGCATGTGCAGACATGGTGCGCCTATATATACACACATGCACACCTTCTTGCACACACATGCTCACACATGCACGTCCACACACCACAGAGATTCACTGTCTTCTACCAAGCAAGGCGCCACTTCCTGTCAGGCTTTTGCAGACCTGACGGTGCTCCAGGGAGAGGGTGCCCCATCTCTGGTTTGCAGTTTGTTAAATGGGCAGGCCCAGGGCTGTGCTTAGATGCCGTGGCCCTTGGCTCCCCTGTGGGGTGTATGTGCGAATTAACAATCTTGCTCAGACAGGGCAGAATGGTGTAAACAGCTCAGCTACCTCAGGGGATCTCCTTAGGAAGGTGATTTCTAAATCTGTTACCAAATACAACTTAAAAACAACTGAAAGAATAAAAATAAAAACAAAACCACCTTCCCCAGGAGAATTCCCCAGTTATGCCTACAAAATTCACAGCCTCTGCTGTGGTTGAAATACATTCAGGGTGGGGGTCTTAACCCTGGCTGCAACAAAACCACCTGAAGTGCTTTGGAAGCTTACCAGTGTTTGGACCCTGCTCTAGGCATCTCTGACTTCTTCCATCTGGGATGGGGCCCAGGTCACAAGTTTCAGCTCCCAGTGACTCTAATAGGCACCAAAGCCCGAGAAGTGGAAAAGCTCAAGGCTGTGGCTTTTCTAAGCCCCTCACCCCGGTACACAGTCTGGGTGGCAGTGGGGCTGGGACATTGTGGAATGCACGGCTCCTTCAAAAGGCCTCGCCTGTGTCCCCACTGCAGTCATGGGGGATGGGATTAGGGGACCAGACTCAGGGCCCTCAAAGAGATGTAGAAAGAATGGAAGGACCCTCTGTATCCCTCAGAGCACCCAGGATACCCTTGGTTGCCAGACTGTGGCCTAGTTGGGGGTGGGGGGTCAGGCCACAGAGGCACCTCGTGGAGGTGGCCCAGATGGTGGGGTCTCTGGCATCCTGCGCAAGGCATGAGGGGGAACCTGCTGGCCTGGAATGTACTTTGTGCCACACCCTTTCTTGGATGTACTTACTTCCTTCTTCCTTTGTAAAGTGGGGGCATTGCATTGGTCCCCATAGTTGGAGGGGTCAGTGGCAGATGTGAGGCCAGGGTGGAGGCGGAGCTGTGAGCTCCTAAGCACATTCCCTGCCAGGGCCTCTCTGATACATAGATGCAGGCCTTTCCTCACAATGGAGATGTCCCTACAGCTTGAGATGCAGATGAGCCTCCTGAGCTGCCGTAACAATGGAGCGCACTCTGCTGAATCCCCAGGAGCGAGGTGTTGGCAGCGCTGAGGCCTCCCGAGGCTGTTGGGGAGTCTCTGCCCCAGGCCTCTCTCCGGGCTTCTGGTGGTTTCTCAGTGAGAAACTTGGTGGCCCTTGTCCGGTAGCTGCATCTGTACCATCATCTCTGCCTTTGGCTGGTGGCCTCCCTGGGAGCGTGTCTGTGTCTGAATTTCCCCCTCCCATAAGGATCTATTGGATTAGGGCCCACCCTGATGCCCTCGTGTTAACTCAATGACCTCTGTCAGGACCCCAACTCCAAATAAGGTCACAGCCTGAAGAATTGGGAGTTAGGACTTCCATATGTCAATTTGAGGGTGGGGACACAATGTAAACCCATAATGAGATGCAGCCATTGGAGTCTGGACGGGGCCTGGGCAGAGTTCCCACTGAGTACCCACAAGCCCCCTCAGGGAAAGGCAGAAGCACCCAGGTCCTTCTCAGAGCTGGGGAGCCGTTCTGTGGGAGCAGCGCCAGGTTAATTTGAAAACAGGTCAATGGGACGTGAAGGTAATCTGAATTCTGAGTGTCTCGGCTTGGCTTCCGCAACAGAAACGTCTCCCTTGGCTGGCAGAATGACCTGTGTGGGAGGTGGCGGGAGCAAAGACGCGGCTTGTACATTTGTTGTAGTTTATTCACAGATGTTCACGGCAGATGTCCTGGCCACTGATGGAGCAACAGGGCTGGACGGATGAGCCGGCCCCGCTCCGTGCCTCGGGTTTCGGTGTTTTAATTAACCGGGTCACTGGAGTCACGTTTGGGGCCACAGGCAGGATCCACATCTGGCTTTGCTGCTGCAAGATGAGGGAGGTGGCACGAGGAGCCGTGGGCTCTGTGATGAGATTGCAGCCAGGCGATGTCAGCGGTCCCCGCCTGTGCCCCTCCGTGTCGGAGGGAAGTGGATGTCAGACCCTGGTGCCTGCCCGGCTGCTGCCTCCTGAGACGACCTGTTGTGTGTGCGCAGGTCCAGGGTGGGCGTCTGAAAGTTAAGCCTTTTCCTTCCTGCTTTCCCAGAATCAGCTGTGCTCATCAATTTTATTTGCATAATTTCAAGCATCATTAATAGTACATGGCATGAGGAAAAATTACTGATCTCTTCCTCCATCCATGAGTGAAATTGGGTTTAGTAGAAAATTAGTTGACTTAACTGGCAAATGATGAAAGCTTGAGAGGAGAATGTTTAAATAAGGAGGACTAGGAGAGACAACTCCTGGCTGTCAAGCATGCAGCCAGGCTGGAAAGCTGCCTCCTGCCTGGGGCCTGGTGCCCAGAGGAAAGGCTGGGGAGGGTCCCCAGAGAATGACGAAGGTGGGGACGAAGGTGGGGGACGAAGGTGATTCCTCCTGCACAGTCCACTGTGACCAGCTGAGGCAGGTCTTAGATCTGGATATGACTGGATATCTGATCCTGAGATCAGATCCAGGTATGACTGATCTGAACCAGTGCAAACTGGGCCCAGCTGCTGGAAACCAGCTTGAAGTGACCAGAACCAGCTGAACTGGGCAGCTCAAACCAGCTGCAGGGGGAGGATGCTTCTCTCCTCTGAGGGGGGAGGAGAAAAACACTGGATTTGGGGCACACACGTTGAAACAGAGGTGCTCCATGGAGGCCACTGGGTGGCAGGCCCAGGGGAGGTGTGGCATGGAGTGTCTTGGCCGTCCAGAGTGGTTCAACACAGTATGAATGAAGTTGCCAAGGGAAGGAAAAACAGGCTCGAGGGCACAGACTTGGGAAGTATCAGCACAGAAATGCCTCTTACACAAAAGAGACTGAGAAGGAGTAGCCAAGAGCAGGCCAGATGTGGAGTCACGGGTGCCCATGAGAAGATGCTTATAGAAGGATGGTGTGACCAGCAACACATTGCTCATTGAAAAGCCAAGTAAGAAGGAGACTGAAAATGTCCAAAGAATTTGGTCACATGGGGCTGGGTGGGGCGGCTCCTCCTGTAATCCCAGCACGCCAGGAGGCCACGGCGGGAGGGGTTCGAGACCAGCCTGGACAAGATAGTGAGACCTGGTCTTGACCAAAAACAAAAAAATTAGCTGAGTGTGCCTGTGGTCCCAGCTACTCAGGTGACTGAGGCAGGAGGATCACTTGAGCCTGGGAAGTCGAGGCTGCAGTCAGCCATGATTGTGCTACAACGCCCCAGCCTGGGTGACAAAGCAAGACTCTGACTCAAAAAAAAAGAAGAAAGAAAGAAGGAAGGAAAGAAGGAAAGAAAAAAGGAAGGAAGGGAGGGGAGGGAGGGAGGGAGAGAGAGAGAAAGGAAGAAAGGAAGGAAGAAAGGAAGGAAGGAAGGAAGGAAGGAGAATTTGGCCACATAGATGTCATTGCCGACCCTGGAAAGAGCATTGTGGTGCAGTCGAGGGGGAGGAAGTGAGCTGTGGGAGTGTGGAAGGAGGGGTGGGGAGGACACAGTGGTGGTGAGTGTCTGCACTTCTCCAAGGAGCTTGGCCAGGAGCCAGGAGGAGAGAGAGCACAGAAGTGGGGGGTTACAGAATTGCAGACAGGTGTATCAGCTCCTGAGGGTCACTAGTCAAAGGACCACATCCTGGGGGTGTAAACCACACAGATGTATCCTCTCACAGTCCTGGAGGCTGGATGTCTGAAATTAAGGCTCCCTCCGAAGGTGCTAGGGGAGAGTCCGGCCCAAGCCGCTGCCTGTCTTCCGGTAGCCACAGGCGTTCCTGGAGTGGTAGATGGTGTTCTCCTGGCGTCTGCATCTCTTCCTCCCTCCATGCATGGCTCTGTGTCCACATTTCTTCCTCTTCCTCCTTCTTCTTCCTCTTCTCCTTTTTGAGACAGAGTCTCATTCTGTTACCTAGGCTGGAGTGCAGTGGCACAATCTCTGCTCACTGCAACGTCCGCCTCCTGGGTTCAAGTAATTCTCCCACCTCAGCCTCCCACGTAGCTGGAACTACAGGCATGCATCACCACGCCAAGCTCATTTTTGTATTTTTAGTAGAGATGGGGTTTCACCATGTTGGCCAGGCTGGTCTCGAACTCCTGACCTCAGGAGATCCACCCACCTTAGCCTCCTGAAGTACTAGGATTACAGGCGTGAGCCACTGTACCTGGCCATGTTTCTTCTTTTTTTTTTTTTTTTTTTTTTTTTGAGACAGAGTCTCACTCAGTCACCAGGCGCCAGGCTGGAGTGCAGTGGCGCGACCTTGGCTCACTGCAACCTCCGCCGCCCGGGTTCAAGCATTCTCCTGCCTCAGCCTCCCGAGTAGCTGGGACTACAGGCGCGCGCCACCACGCCCAGCTAATTTTTTTGTATTTTTAGTAGAGACGGGGTTTCACCATGTTGACCAGGACGGTCTCGATCTCTTGACCTTGTGATCTGCCCACCTCGGCCTCCCAAAGTGCTGGGATTACAGGCGTGAGCCACCGCGCCCGGCATGTTTCTTCTTATAAAAAGGACACCAGTCATATTGGATTAAGGCCCACCCTAATGCCCTCATCTGAACTTGATGACCTCTGCAAACACCCTATTTCCAAATAGGGTCACATTCACAGGCACGGGGGTTAGGACTTCAGTTGCCTTTACGGGGGGTCACAGTTCAGCCCATGATGAAAGGTGAGCTTGTTTATTTTTCAAGGTAAGAGAGTGCACTCATGTTTAAATGCGGATGTGAAGGGGCCAGAACAGTAGGGAGGTTGCAGACACAGGAGGGAGAGAGCATCGCTGGCAGGAGGAGGGACAGGGACAGCTCCTCTGCCCTGAGAGGAGGGAAGGAAGAAGAGACCAGGATATGCTATAAATGCTTGGGGGCGGGGAGGAGCAGGGCGGGCAGGCACTCTCCTCTGATGGTTTCTATTTTGTCTTTGATGCGGGGAGGGGAGAGCATTTGCCACAAGTCAGGTGGAGGCAGCAGGAGATGCAAGGACGTGGACAGGACTAGAACGCAACCGTCGGGCTCCACCAGGGTTTGTAACGTGTTATCCCTTGAGACAAAAAGGATGTCAACCAAATATGGCCGAATGTTAAGGCTTGACAAGACTAGGAAGTGGGAGCATTGGAGCATTCTATTATTTTCTGGATGCTTGAAATATTTTATAACTTGTAAGCACACAGCTTAGAAAAAGGGAGAGAAGAACTGCGTGTTGGCACCTACGCTTGTGAACGGTGGTTCTCCTGCATCCTCCTCCCTGTCCTAAGAGGAGGCACCAGAGGCCAGTGATGACGTGACACTAAAAGTCCCCCGGCCCCTCTCAGGTCTCCTTTCTCCTTCCCCTTCCTTCAGTTTCAAGGAGGCATTTTCACCTCCTGGCTGAGCGGGGAGTGAGTGCAGGAACCACACATCCCAGCTGAGGCACTGGCAGCCGGACACCCAACCCAAAGGGGATCAGAACCTTTCCCTGGGAAATTCAGACCTGGGTGGCAGGAGACCTAGACAGCAGGCAAGGGGACAGAGAGGGAGCAGGCGCCGGCATGCTGACTGTGGTGGGGTCACATTCAGTGTGGCCAGATGTCACGGAAGGTCGGGGGCTTCTGCTGCTGCAGTCCGGGGCTGCCCTGACCCCTGCCCTTCATCCCCTCCTCGGGATCCAGGAGAGCCCCTCCTTGCAAGGGCCTCCTCTCTCCTCACTCTCCACGCTGCGCTGGTGCCACAGGGAGTCTGTTTCTTGCAAGTCAAGGCCCCCGGCCAAGTCTGACATTGACAATAGGCAGGACTAGTGGAGGCAGTGCTGTGCTGCCTTTCCCAGCTCTGGCCTGGCCCGTGTTGGGCAGGGCTGCCAGGGAACACTCATGGGAATGATGGCATGGGCTCTCCTGAGAGGTCCATGCAACCCAAGTGGAGTGGGGGAGAACCTGCAGAGATAAGAAATGAGGAAGGCCGGGCCCTCCGCTTATAACTGTAACCCCAGCACTTTGGGAGGCTGGGATTACAGGTGGATCCCTTGAGCCTAGGAGTTCAAGACCCACCTGGGCAAATGAAACCTCATCTTTACAAGAAAAAATTCAAAAGAGAAACAAAGGAGAGGGGCTGGCGTCTGGTGCCCTTGAAGGAGGCAGGATTCATCCCTGGGGAGGAGGCACCAGGGCCTCTGTGAATCTCAGGGGTGGCGGGTTCTCGGGAAGGGAGAGGGGGACCAGTGTCCTCCCTTCACCAACGACAGACCATGAGAGGGTCTTGTCAGATGGTGGCTGGAAAGGAGGAAGGTGGCAGTGGCCGGGCTTTAAGAACTGTCTGTCAGCGAGGCTGGGAGGAGCCACCCACAGGAAGGGTCAAACTCAAGTGCTCCCACCTCTTGGAAACGAGGGCCAGGGCTGGTCTGGGGCCTTTTTATTCTGGGTGAAGCTGGCAGAAGCACAGGATGGTATGAATAACCCCCTAGCGCTCCTCCCGACTACAGTGTCAGGTTTGAGTCAGCCTAGCAGCGCTGAGTCCAATGCCAGGTGGGAGGTTGCACTATGACTCAGTGGCCAATTAAATGCCTCCAGTCCAGGTTTAGTGCGAGGATTTCGCACACCAGCCATCACTACAAGTATACTCAGCACATGTGGGCTCGTGGCCCGGGAGTCGAGTGCGCTGACTGACGAGCCAGGCACATCCGAACGTCCCCCCGAAGTCAGTTTCTTTGCCGTGTCCCTGGCCTCCGCAGGGCCGTCCCTGGTCATTTCTCGGCTGCCTCTGGCTTCATTTTCCTGTTGGGTCTCAGGGGTGCCTTCCCACAGCAGGCGTCATCTTGTCACCCCAGTCCAGCATACATCTGTTTATCACTTTGAAGGGTCAGCAGTTTCACTGTGGGCTGAGTCACTTGTCATAAGTGACTCCATTTAGAGATATTTAGGATTGCAAAAACACTATCCTATATCACCGCCTGCCCCTCAAGCCAGAGTGGCTTTGGTCACAGGAATGCATTTTCCTCAGCAGCTCTGGAGCGGAGCCGGGGCCCTCGATATCCGAATCCAGGACACAGGGGCTGCATCTTAGCTTTCGGCCCCCATCTCCACAGAGACCGCGTTGGTGGGATTGACAGCAGATTCTTACCCCAAGGCCCGGGCACGGTTGGTTCTCAGCAAAGGCTGGTGGAATCAGATAGAGTAGAAAGAACTGCTGGCACACAAGAATCGCCCGGGGAACTGAAAGTAATCCCCGACGCCCAGGCCCCAACCCAGAGCAAATAGAGGGACCCTCGGGGTGGCCTGGGCACCGGGAGCTAAAGCCTGGATGAGAAGACCTGGGTTCGGGCTCAGCATTTACAGGCATTTGTTGTATAAACTGAGGCCTGTCTGTAAGGAAGAGGACTGGGAACAGCCGGAGGGCCGAGTTCCCGTGCCCGTTCCCCCTTCCCCGCAGCCGGGCTGGCAGCCGCGGGGGATGAATGTGTGGCTTCCTCCAGCTCTTCTGGGAGCGCGGCCCTATTCTTAGCCCCAAGTTTGCTTACTAGGAAAGAACGCCGGGGGAAGAAAGTGCCAGCTTTGGACGCCAGCCCCACGTTGGGTCGGCAGTGTTGAGGATATGCTGTTTCCTTTTCAGAGGCCCCCCCCAACGCCTTGCAACGCGTCCCCTGCCCCCATGCTTTGTGGTGGTTTCAGCTAAGGAGCACCCGGACTGTGCCCTCATCTGCCTTTCGACTCCCTTTTCCTCGGAGCCACGGACCCGGAGGGGGCCTGGCAGTTCTTAGCTGTGGCCCTGAACCCTCAAGGGCACAGGGTATGTGCTGGGGAGGTTCAAGGGCACCTGCCTTTTCAGGAGGTGAGAGCTGAGGGCAGGCCCATCCTAATGGCTCCATAAAGCAACTCTGGGCTACTTCTGTGGGTACAGGGAGGTCAGTCCATCCTGGAGAGGAAGAAAATGCTGCAGGATGGTATAATTCTTTTCCTCATTAGTGATACTAACCCCTGCTTCCTAAAGCAGCTCATTAGATGCCAGTTCCACCTCTGGGCTTCTTCTTCTGCCCCCTGGCACTCTAGGGACCAGACAGCTTCCTGCTCTGGTAATGGGCCATCGTGGGGGGCTGCCCATGATGCTCAGGAAACAGGCGCTAGTCAGGCTTGGAGGATTTCAGGGCTCTGGGGAGACAGAAGGTCCCAGGCTGCCCCCGACTGTGTGTTCCCCTTGAGAGGCACCCAGTGAGGTTGTGGATCCTGCCTGTACTTCAGCCCCTGGAGCCAAAGATCTCTGAGCACTTTGCAAGGATTCTTTTTAATTAGGTCCCTCCCACACAGAGAAGAGAGAGAGAATAGTTTGTTCCAGAATGTGAGCACTACCTGGAGAGATTATTTCTAGCCACAGACCAAAGGCACAGAGAGAAATAAAACCAGAGAATTTTTAGCTGAGAAGAGACTGTGGAGATTCGCCTGAGCACGTGTCCCACATGTGGAGGCGGACACCAGAGCAATGTGGTGGCTTGCGCAAGGCTACCCAGCAAATGCCTGCTGGAGCTCCTGCCCAGGAATATTTTTCGTTGCCCCAGAATCCAGCATTTCAATTCCTAGCCGAGGGTTTCTTCTGTTGAGTGAAGGTTTACTTTTTCTCCTCCCTCACCCCATCTCCCCATCCTCCTCTTTGATCTTTTAGCAAAGGGTGCCTGAGCTAGTCCTTCCCTGGATATGTACTAAGCCCCTATGTTGTTGGTGGCCAGCTGGGAGTCCCAGGCAGGTGGGCGACGTGACAGCTGGAGAAGATGGGGCCTCAGCCCCTCTGGGAGGCAGAGTGCTTGGCACGGGAGCCAGGAATGTGGATGGGTTGACTTTTAAAAATTATTTTTAAGTGATTCTTATTTTTAAGACTGGGTCTCACTCACTCTGTTGCCCAGGCTAGAATGCAATGGTGTGATCACGGCTCACTACAGCCTCAGCATCCCAGGTTCAAAAGATTCTCCCACCCCAGCCTCCCGAGTAGCTAGAATGACAGGCACATGCCACCATGCCTGGCTAATTTTTTGCATTTTTGGTAGAGAAGGAGTTTTTCCATGTTGTCCAGGCTGGTCTCAAACTGCTGGCCTCAAGCTGTCCTCCCACCTAGGCCACCCAAAGTGCTGGAACCAGAGGCGTGAGCCACTGTGCCGGGCTGGCTTTTTACAGAATTGTAGTAAGATGCACATGACATAAAATGTGCTGCCGTAACCACTTTTAAGTGCACGGTTCAGTGGCAAAGCACATTCTCATTATTGTGCAACCATCACTGCCATCCACCTCCAGATCTCTTCTTGCAAAACTGAAGCTCTGTACACATGAAACACTAATTTCCTATTCCTTCCTCCTGAGAGAGGGTAGCTTTTCTGAAGGGATTAATTTGTGCACAGTGCAAGGGCCAACTCTAACCAGGGGACCTGCAGAAATGCTCCATTCCCCTGGACCACCCTACCCATACCCCTTTCATCTTGGGATTTAGACTGCTATTCACCTGGCCTGGGGACACTCAGAAATACATTCTAAGCAGCCAGTTTGGCAGTTTCACGCAATCTTCCCCATCCTTCCCAAGCATGGCTATTGGCTGTGGGCAGACAGAGGGGTACATAGCAGATGCGTTTCAAGTTCCTTCTGCCCCTGAGGTCCTCCCCCGGCACCCCCTATCTGTGGCGGCTGCCGAACTGTCCTCTGGACCCAGCCCTGGACTGAGAGTCCAAGAGGAATGAGGACTTGGCCTCAGAGGTGCGGAAACGTCTGGACAGGAAGGAGCGTTGTGCGGACTCAGCAGGAGAGGTGGAAATGTACAGCCCAGCCTCCCGGGCACCTTTGGCTGGAGGTTGTCAGGGGACGGCGTCTTCAATTCATGTCACTGCTCCAGCCAATCACTTAGCGTAAAATTGCCCATAAAAGTAAACTTAAATTACAAGTGATAAAACTACAGCCTCCTCTCTCCGCAGCTGACCTCTCTGCTCTCCAGGGGGCAAAGCTCGGGTTTCTTCTGACAAGAGTGATGAGGCCGCTGCAGACACCGCCAGGGATGTCCTGCCCTTCAATGGAAAATCCTTGTTTTCCAGGGCTGGGGCCAGGTGGGCTTCTCCTTAACTCATCCTGGGAAGGGATGCTGCTGCCGCTGGGCCGATTCATCTCCCTCCTCTCCTTTCCGCTGTGATGTCCTTTGAGCCGTGTGGAAGGCCACTGGGCTTGGATCCAGACCTGCAGGCCAGTGACCAAGGCACCTTCACCCTTGAGTCCCTCACTCACCCACATTCTCTCTCCAGAGGCTTTTCTTGGCCAGCTGTTAAACATTTAAACCAATTCCTCCTGAGGAGCTCCTCTCATTTACCGCTTTGTGTATTCCTTCATGCACACAGCACACGCTGATTGGGTCAGGTCCTGTCCCTGGTCCTGATTTTTTTTTTTTTTTTTTAAGATGGAGTCTCACTTTGTTGCCAGGGTTGGAGTGCAATGGTGCAATCTTGGCTCACTGCAACCTCCGCCTCCCAGGTTCAAGCGATTCTCCTGCCTTAGCCTCCTGAGTAACTGGGATTACAGGTGCACACCACCACACCTGGCTAATTTTTGTATTTTTAGTAGAGATGAGGTTTCACCATCTTGGCCAGGCTGGCCTTGAACTCCTCACCTCGTGATCCACCCACCTCGGCCTCCCAAAGTGCTGGGATTACAGGCATGAACCACCATGCCCGGCCCTGGTCCTGAATTTTAAAGATGACCTGACCCTGCTCTCAAAGGGGCCTCCAGGTAGGAAGAGGTGACTTGGGACATTCACTAGGTGTGTCCCAGGTGTGGAGGGAGCATAGCGGGAGGGGTGTCTCAGGCATGGCTTCCTGGAGGAGGAGGCGATGTTTGAGTTAATTATGCGGAGGTGAGAAGAGTCTTCTAGGCCCGGGGAACAGTTTCTGTGAAGGCAGGGTGCCGTCGAAAGAGAACCTTGGTCAGATCAGAGGGGGAGGGTTTGGCCAGGACCACTTTGAAATTTCTGCGGCAACTGGCCTCACGTGTGACAGGTACAGGAAGTGTCTGGTCTCACTTAGTCATGTGCTGGTGACAGCCACTGTCTTACTATAGATTCCTTCTCCCCCATCCCTTTACATTCCTCCTTTTTTTCTGGTTTATTCATGACTTTGACTTCACATTGAGCAGGGCTGTGCACGGGGGGATGCCATTGCCCAGAAAGGTGCCCCTGCTCCTGCCCAGCTCTGGATCTAGGTGCCAAGGTTTAGGGTTGGTGCTTCATGGGGTGAGGCCTGACTGCCCAAGTGGGCCCTGTACAAGGTGGGACTCAGTGGGGGTCCACCTCCGCCCACTCCCCTGCTCCCTCCACGCACACCCAGTGAGCCTGTGCTGGAGAGGCTGCTGCAGACCCTGGGGGATACAGTGTGTGGCGCAGGGGCTGCGGCAGTTGCTCCCACAGGGGTTAGGTGGGGAATCGCCCTCAAAGTCCTGGCTCAGAGGCAGTGGGAAGCCTCGGAAAGGGTCAAGACCCCGGAGAGACGTGACCAAGTTTCCACTGTAGAAAGACTCTGATCCCAGCTCCGCTCCTTCCTGGCTGTGTGACCTTGGGTAAGTTACTCAGCCTCTCTGTTTCCTAATCTGTAAAGATGGGAACAGGATGAGAATGGGTCTGATCTGGTAGGGTAGTTGCCAAGATGAAAGGAGTTGACGAACTAATAAGTTGAAAGCACATAGAATGATACCTGTGTCCAAAATGGTAGCCTTGAAGATGGTGAGGATGATGAATTCGCCTTAGGACAGCAGCGTGGAGGTCTCCCAGGAGAGGGCTGTGATGTGCTGTAACCCCTCCGTCCTGTCAGTGGCCCTGGTGTCTGGGGCTAGGGTCGGGGTGTGGTGAGTGATGGGGCGACAGAAGGAAGCTCCCGGGATAGAGAGAGAAGATGCTGCCTGGAGACAACCCGAGGTCCGTAGGGAAGGTGGCCGGGTTCCTGGCGCAGGTAGCAGCTCCTAGACCCACCTGTGGTTTGCATTCTCTGGACTGTCTTCATCTTACTAGACCCAGATTCCATGTAGGAGGAGCAGCCACCCCCTTCCTGGTTTCCGCGAGGAGGGAGATAGAGGGAGCATCTTTGTGTCCTTTTGTGTGTGGTTCTCAATCGGTTCGGGGAGGTGAGGAAGAGAGGACTTCTGGAGCCCCAGGGCAAAAAAGTGAAGCTTCTTTCTGGGACATCAGTTTTACTGGAGGCATTTTGGGCATGAGAAAGTCCATGCTTCAAAGAAAATAAAGGGGGTAGAATGCAGAATTTGTTGGACACTTAAACGTACCACCAAATATTTCATGAAGTCTCCAGGTTGTGGGAGCTATTCCCTGGGATGGCTCCAGACCTCTGGGGTCTGTGCTCCTTCTCCTTTGCTTTCTGGGTATTTCCACAAAAAAGCTGAAGAGGCAGACTCTGCTTTAGAAGCCCTGGATCAGAGAGTCCCGTGTGGCGCGCTGTCTGGGTTGGAAAGGAAGGTTAGAGGGATGGAGGAGGAGCCGTTGGCCATTTTTAAGTTTGTAAACAAGAAATAGGGAGGAAATGGTTATTAGGTTTTCAAACCCCCCTCTCATACTTAGCAGCAAAGGTTCTGTCATGGCGGTGAAGCTAGTGTGGGGAACAGCTCAGGAGGCTGGTGGGGGCAGGAGCTGGAGTGGGGGGCAAGGCCTAGAGAAAGCCCCTCCCCCTCTTGCCGCCCTTCTTTGCAGGGCAAGGCCGACCTCTGATGGCTTAGTCCCTGTGCCGGCCGCTTCTCCCCACCTCTTTCCATCACAGCGCTGCCGGCAGGTGACCAGAAACATCATTCACAGGGTGCCACTTTGGACGGTGTGCTAACGGGGTGGGGTGCACAGTCCCCTCCCTAAGCTTCTGAGCAGGCTCAAAGTGAGCATGCGCCTTTTGGGCCGGTACTTTTCCACCTGGCCTGAATGGTTTTCAGGAGCCCAGACTCAGCCCGGGAAACTGATCAATCCTGGCCCCTTGCCGTTAATGAGCAGGTGACCTTGTCAAAGCTCATCACCTCCCCGGCCTGACTCTGCTTATCACGTGGGTCCCCGAAGGGGCGCCGTAGTAGGAGATGTCTTGGGCCTCTTGCAGAGCTGACACCTGAACCGCAAATCCTGGGGAGGTGGGTATCCCCGGGAGATGGGGCTGGATGGCCTGGCTGCTTCACCATCTGGGTCGGGAGCAAAGGATGGTCACATCCAGCCCCATGAGGTGTCGTGCCCACCAAGAGCTGTTGAGAGAGGAAGAGGAAGACAGGGCACGTGGCCTTCTCTGCTTGGGCACCCCCCCTCTGCCCGCCCCTCCACCGATGGGCCCCCTCCTCAGGACGCCTCCCCTAGGCCTCAGCACACGCTGTTCAGATCTCTGCTCCAGCACCCCCAGGTGCACACGCCTCACACGGCTCGTGCTCCTGGGGCTGGGGCCACATCCCACATTGTCTCTGAGTTTGTGATGTGGGCACAGGGCCTGGCACCCGATGTGCGCTCAAGAAACATTTGTTAAGGAGAATTATCCTGAGGACTTGGTGGGGGAGAGGGTGTTTGGGGAGCTGGCACCTGACAGGGTTCTGCAAGCATACTGAGCCCCCAGGCGTCGTCCTCTGGTGGAGTGGGGAAGGGAACGTGGAAGGGCCATCTCTGCAGCGGACAGCATGTCCCACCTGATCAGGGGCTCAGCACAGACCTAACTGAACGAACAAGTGAGCGAATGCCTCATCATCCCCTGCAGGGGAGAAACTGAGGTTGTGGAGTTGGAATAAACAGGGGCTCCTGGTGGGAGGAGCTGGCTTGTATGGATGCTGGCAGGGGCTTGTGGGGAGAGGAGTTTAAATTGGCAGCTGTGGCTGCTGGGACAGGGGACTTCGAGCCCTTCTCCAGGGAGGTGGGCTGAGCAGATGTGGGGATTCTAGAGGAAGATGGGGTGTGGTCACGCCCTTCCACGTCCTCCGGTCCATGCCCCTGGAACCGGGGGCCTGGAGAGGTCCAGCAGGGGGGAGATGACCCAGCAGCTGCAGCCGGACGGGATGCCAGATGGCAGAAGGGCACCACCCCTCCTCTGGCTGAGCTTATTCTTCCAGGTTAGCAGAGGCAAACTTGTCCCAGATGAAAACCTGTGTGTAAGGGACCAGGCAGGCAGGGGCAGGCAGATCTCCCGGTCCAGGCCAAGACTCTGAGCCTGTGTGGTGCCCAGAGTGGGGGAACAGGTGACCAGTGGTTTGGAGGAGCTCGCGGCCTCAGCCAGCTCTGGGTGCCAGGAGCTTAGTCAGCACTGTAAGACTGTACTTTTCCGAGGCAAGAGGTTTGTGGCCCTTAGGTCCAGGCAAACATGGAGCCACACTGAGGACTGCAGCAGCATCCACGGTGTTTGTGAAAGTTAGAGAAAGGCTCCCTCTCCGGGCAGCCGCAGCCCTGTGGGAGCACATCTGTGGCTAAATGACAAAAGCTGCCCCTTCCTCCTGGCAGGTAGCCCAGGCTGGGTTCACGGGAGCCCACACTGACCTCAGTCCCACCTGCCCCTCGCTGGATTGCCTTGTGCAGTGAGAAACCTGCACCACTGTCCAGGGCCATCCTGCTCACTTCCTTTCTGAGAGTCTGTGCTAAGCTCTCCACTTCTACAGTTCATCCTGGGCTATAAGGAACTGGGGCAGCTGGTTGGGCAGATGGGTTTCTTGGAGCCCAGACTCTGAAGGGCTCTTCTCTCAGTAACTTAGGGGTGCCGCCAGGCCGGGGGAGCTGCCCCGCTCACCATACCCCCTGCCCTTCGACCTCATCTACACCGACTACCATGGCCTGCAGCAGATGAAGCAGCACATGGGACTCTCCTTCAAGAAGTACCGGTGAGAGTGCGGCCGGAGGGTGGTAATGTGGTCCGCATGCCAGGGAAAAAGCTTCTTCTTCATGCTTGCCCCCCACGTCCCCCACTCTGCCAGCTGGGCCCAAGGGGGAGAACATTACTGTCCTGCATTCTGCCCTCTGCCCTTCCCCTCCCCCTGCCACTTCCATGTCTGCCTCCCGGCTAACTCCATGATCATTAATAAACCACCGGGGGGAGGTGCTCCATCGACCCTCTGCTGCACGGAGGTTGGGGGCAGGGGTCTGGGGTAATCCACATGGAGGGGGAGCCGAGGAATTGGAGAGAGGGGTGTAAGGGAACGGGACAGTAACCAGGGCTGTGGCCATGCTGTGGGAACCGTGGGGTGGGGGAGGGTTGCTCAGCACGGCCTTCCCCCTCCTCCATCCCGCCCTGTCTCCGTCTGGAGGAAGGCCAAGGCCATTGCTCCCTGTCTCACCGCAGCCATCGGGATGTGGGGCTTAATTTTGCACAGAGAGCCCTGCTATTTATTATGTGTGCTCCAGTCCCACTGACGATCCCGCATGATTTTATTAGGGAAAAAAGTGACAGGCAGTGTTATTGCTTTTATTATTAATGCGAGTTCTCTATGCACTCGGTGCTCTCTCCTCCCACCCCGGGCCCTTCCCCCAGGGCAACAGTGCCGACCTCAGCACTCTGCAGACAATTCTCTATCACCAGGAAGGACGCTGGGGCGAGGAGCTCCTTGCAGGGCCTCTGAGTCTTAGTGCCTTTTTCCAGGTGCCTCTTCCAGGGCGTAGGGTGGGCAGAGGTGGGTGGCTCTGGGGCTGTGGCCCATTAAGAGTGGCCTTGGAATTCGTCTGGCCCTGTGGTTGGCTGATCCACAGGGACAAGGCCTCTCTGGGTTTTGAACTTGGGCCTCCACCCCTGGAGGCAGCAGAGGGAGAAGGAACCTGTGGAGCAGAGCCTCTGCCCAGCTGCACGGTCTACCCCTACAGGGACCAGCCTTGCAGAGGAGGCTCAGAGGCACCGCCCTCCCAAAGACAGCCCATGGGCAGTGGGGGGGACCCTGCCTGTTGCATCCTGTCCCTATAGGCCGGGCACATCCAGGGCTGTCAGGCTCCTGAGGAGAGGGGCTATGGACTCCCTGCCCAGGCAGGGGCAAATTGTACAGATGACCCTGGGGACAACAGAGAGGGACCCCCTCTCCAAGCAGTGCCTCCCTTCTGGGTGGCAGTAACGGCTATAGTTCCTGAGTACTAACCACGGACCATGGGCCAGGAGCTTCCCTACAACGCTGAGACAACTGGGCTGTTGTTTTTCCCACTTGACAGATGGGGCAGCACAGACAGGAGAGGGCACTGGCCTGTGGTCACACAACGAGGCAGTGTCTGAGCCCAAGTGCTAATACACACTGCGCTACCCTGACCCAGCCACTGACTGGTGGCAGTGCTCGTGGCTGGGGAAGCTCCAGCCCAGGGACACGCAGGGAGGTTGCTGACCCTGGTTCTCGGTCCCTGGGGTGGGGCAGGTGCCGAATCAGGGTCATCGATACCTTCGGGACGGAACCTGCTTACAACCACGAGGAGTACGCCACGCTGCACGGCTACCGGACCAACTGGGGCTACTGGAACCTCAACCCCAAGCAGTTCATGACCATGTTCCGTGAGTGCCCCACAGGGCAGGGGTGGGGTTGGGGTCAAGGGGTCCTCCTCGTGGTTCTCAGAGGTGGCACGAGAGGCGGCCAGGGTCTTCCTCCTCCCTCTCTTTCCTTCTCTGGCCAGTGGGGTTGGTGGCACCCACCAAGCATCGCCTTCTCCCGCTCTGCAAGCGTGTGAACCAGGAAGGAAGCCTCTGGTGCTATTTGGGGAGCAGGAAGCCTGGAGCGGGTGTCTGGGGTGGGGGTGACCTCCCCAACTCCAGTGGGTGTAGCCTTCACCCTCCAGGAGGGTGGTTGAGCACACAGTTCCAGGACGCAGCCTTCCAGAAAGAGAGGCATTCTGGTGGCAGCGCTCGTGGCTGGGGCAGCTCCAGAGTAGGCTGGAAACTTCCCTGGATGGAAAGGAGCAGGCAGGCAGAGGGAACAGATGCAGTAAGAGGGATGCAGAAAGAACTGGAAGATTCTGGAAATGCAGGAGCGGGCTTGGCTCCCAGGGCTCCCGGCAAGGAACGTGAGTGGAGCTGGGCTTCAGCTGTTTGTTTGTTTGTTTGAGACAGGCTCTCGCTCTGTTGCCCAGGTCGAAGTGCAGTGGTGTGATCCCCTCAGCTCACTGCAGCCTCGACCTCCTGGGCTCAAATGATCCTCCTGCCTCAGCCTCCCGAGTAGCTGGCATTACAGCCATCCACCACCACACCTGGCTAATTTTTATATATTTTTTGTAGAGATGGGGTTTCACCATGTTGCCTGGGCTGGCCTCGAATTCCTGAGCTCAATCGATCTGCCCTCGTAGGCCTCCCAAGGTGCCGGGATTATAGGCGTGAGCCACCGAGCCCAGGGCTTCAGCTTTTTTAATGAGACTCTAAAATGTATACACACACTGACCTACCCTATGAAACGCAGCTCCCTGAAAACAATTTCACCTTTTCTTGATGATCTGGGGTCAGTTCTCTGCCTCCGGGGCGTGTGGGCCTGCTCTTCCCGACGCAGAGGTGTGTGGAGCTGTGCACCCTCCTCGTGCCTGGCTGCGCCGTGCTCTTCCTTCGTGTTGGGAAGCTCCCGGCTGTCACTTTTAATTGTTGTCAGCACGTCTGCCTCCAGCAGCATCTCGACGGTGGCTCTTTGAAGGCTCCGGGCCAGAAAGCTAGATAAGCACCCTTGTTAGGATTGCATCTATTAAATTAAGAGCAGAGCGGAGTCCTGAGGGACTTGCTTGTGAGTAAAGCGTATGGTTTTTATTTAGCCTGTCAAATTCATGGCATCTCTTTTGGGTGCTTGGTGTATTCTTTTTTTCTGATTCTCCAGACTCTGGGATGTATTAGGGGCAGATGCAATTTTTGAATAAATAAGGAATGGCTTCATTGAATCCCAGAAGGTTGGGAAAGTGGGAAGGCTCCTGGGGCTCATGCAGTCCAGATGAGAAAACTGAGGCCCAGAGAGGGAGAGCGTGCGGTCTGAGGTCACACAGCTCAGTGGGGGACCAGACTCCTTCCGCAGGGCCCCTTTCAAGATTGACTGAGACTTCTCAGCTTGGGGTAGAGCAAGCACAGGGAGCAGATTTCTGGAGAGAAAGAAAATAGGGAGTGGAAATAGAGGTGGGGGAGGAAATGGTGGTGCTCCAGGCTGTGGAAGAGGAAAAGCTATGGAGTTGAGAGGCTTGGGTAAATAGCTCACTTAGAAGGGAAGCAGTCAGGCCAGGCACAGTGGCTCACACCTGTAATCCCAACACTTTGGAAGGCTGAGGCAAACGGATCACGAGGTCAGGAGTTCTAGACCAGCCTGGCCAACATGGTGAAACCCCCATCTCTACTAAAAATACAAAAATTAGCTGGACATGATGGTGTGCACCTGTAATCTCAGCTACTCGGGAGACTGAGGCAGGATAATAGCTTGAATCCAGGAGGTGGAGGTTGCAGTGAGCCGCTGTCACACCACTGCACTCCAGCCTGGGCCACAGAGCAAGACTGTCTTGGGGAAGGGGAAGGGAAGTAGTCAGATTGGAGGCTGGTTAGAGGAGGATGTAGGATCAGGGCACCGAGGAGTGGGTCTTTAGCAAAGGTTCCTAAGTTCACCTTTGAGGACACTGTAGGTTCTTCAGCTAGAGAATGTCATGGAGAAACTGTTGGTTTTTTGTTTGTTTTTTATAACAGTCTTACTCTGTTGCTCAGGCTGGAGTGCGTGGTGTGATCTTGGCTCACTGCAACCTCCACCTCCCGGGTTCAAACGATTCTTGTGCATTAGCCTTTGGAGTAGGCGGGATCACAGGCACACGCCACCTCACCCAGCTAATTTTTGTATTTTTAGTAGAGACAGCGTTTTACTTTGTTGCCCATGCTGGTCTTGAGTCCCTGAGCTCAGGTGATCCGCCTGACTCAGTCTCCCAAAGTGCTGGGATTACAGGCATGAGCCACCATGCCAGCTGGAGAAACATTTTTATTGAGGCATATTATCCTGGCAGGCTACAGGTGGCCAAAGGCAATGGAGCGGAGGAGGAAGGGGAAGCAGAGATGGGTTAGGTTTCTGCAATAACCTGCTCTGAGAAAATGAGGACTTGTCCCAGGGTGCAGCCCACTGGATGTGGATTTCCAGACCTGGCAAACTCCTACTCATCCTCCAAAACCCCAAGTCAAACGTCTCCTCTTTTGCCATCACTGTCACTGATCCCCTCATCTCCTAGTCGAGGCAGAATGTATTGCCTCTTTGCCTCTATTTTTATAATTCTTAAACTTAACTCTGTTAAAGCATATGTTGAAGTGTGCTAGAGTTATTTGCTTATACATTTATTTCCCCTGATAGATTACGAACCACTTAAAAGGGGCCGCTAATTGGTTTATCTTAATCTCTCTGGAGCCAGCGTAGGTCCTCAGAGAACATTAAATTGATTGAATAAATCAAAGAAAGTGAGGACAAAAGGGAAGAGGGAGGCTGGCCAGTTTTAATGACACCGAGTTCAGGAAGGAAGTCACCAGCCGGCCTGTTCCCATCTAGCTGACTGATTTCCCCAGGGAGCTTACTTGGGGGGGGCTGCCGCCTCTCCTGGCCGTACCCTCTCTCTGCCCCCAGGAGCTCTTGGCTTAATGGTCCTGTTATTTTAACTGGTTGCAATACTTCCCTGTCCCCTCCCACTGGTTTAGCTAACTGTGTTCTAAATCTGTCCCTTCTGGTGGAGTTGGTGGAATGAAGGCAGTTTAATGAAGGATTCTTCAGCTGCAAAGCGTGGTGGAAACAGGAGAGAGGGCTGGGGGGGGCAGCCTCAGAGGAGCCAGAGGGGGAGGGGGAGGATGGATGCAGGACTGGGAAACAGGCTCGGTCAGGGGCTGCGTTGCCTGATGTGGGCAGAGCCTCCTGAGATGGGAGAGCTGTCCTGGCCCTGGCCAACCACAGAAAGAACTCCAGGCCTCCAGGGCTCCTCCTGACTCTCCTGAAGCTCTAGAGAGATCGTTTTGTTCTGTAGCTGGATTTTCAGGCCCAAGAATTTGTGAGCTTTGGGGGCACTTACACAGGAAACCGTCATCTCTTCTAAGCTGTACCAGATGTTGATTACTATGTCTTGTGGGCCTTGAGGGGGTGGGTGGAAATACTACATTAGATCTACATGTTTGATTAAAATATGCATCCCAATTGGAGAAACATTCAAACGTGGGAAATGTGCATTTGAAATGAAGAAATAGGGTATTTAGAATCAAGGCTGTTGTGGGAATCAAGGCTAGGCGGCTGCTCTCAGCCTCCTCCCTCGCCATAGCCCCTCCCATGCAGGAAGGTAGATTAAATATAATTGGATTCAATAAATGGCGTATTCGGGATCCTGGTGCGCAGAAGGCAGGGCTCCTATGCCTTGCAGGTTCTCGGCTCTCATGCTCCTCTCCTCCCCTCCCTGGTGGATGGAGCTTAGCAGTCACTGCGCTCCATAGATGGCCATGGCATTGGGACACGAGATCAAACAGGTTCCCTGGCCCTGGTGGGTGGGGTCCTGGGGACAAATTAGTCAAATGGCAAGGAAGTCCCAGAGCGATCCCTGCTTTAACAGAGACCTACCGCCGCAGATGGGGCCACAAAGGGAGGCACAGTGCACCCCAGAGAAGGCTTCTGGGAAGAGTTGTCATGTGAGAGGGGCCCTGAAGGTTGAGTAGGATTTCCTCATCCAAGACAAGGGAGGAGGGCAGTGCAGGCTGAGGGAACAGCAGGGACAAAGGCTCGGAGGTGGGAGAGGGAGGTCGCCTCCTCCATCTCATCCGTCCTTCTCTAGCATTCATTCAACCAGCCCAGGCTCTGTGTCAGGTGCTGGGGGCACGCAAGTGAACAAAACAAAACCATTGCCCACAGGGGGCTTATATTCTGACAATTCTTCTTCTTCTTCTTATTTTGGAGATGGAGTCTTGCTCTGTCGCCCAGGCTGGAGTGTAGTGGCATGTTCTTGGCTCGCTGAAACCTCCACCTCCTGGGTTCAAGCGATTCTCGTGCCTCAGCCTCCTGAGTAGCTGGGAATACAGCTGTGTGCCGACACACCTGGCTAATTTTTGTATTTTTAGTAGAGACGGGGTTTTGCCATGTTGGCCAGGCTGGTCTTGAACTCCTGACCGCAGGTGATCCACCCGCCTCAGCCTCCCAAAGTGCTGGGATGACAGGTGTGAGCCACCATACCCGGCCCACTCTGACAATTATACATGAACAAATAAGAATATAATCTAATGTCTGGTCGGTAAGTGCTGTGAAGAAAAATAAAGCTGTTGAGGAGACAGCGAGTGACCAGGGTCAGGAGAGACCTCTCACTGGCCCATGAGCACAGGTCTGTCTGGGGAGGGGCTGCGTCCAGCAGGGCTCTAGGTGGGCTGGATGGTCACAGGTGCAGTGGGAGGGGAAAGAAGGCAGAGCCTGGAGATTCTCGGGCGGACTTGGCGTGTGGGGTTTTGTGTGGAGGAGGAAACTGATAAGGCCTAGATTCAAAAGGATCATTTCAGAGAAAAGACTGTACTGAGAGAGCCACAGGAGTGGGGAGGCAGCTGTCAGGGTGGTCCCAGTGAGAGCCGATGTGGCCTGGGCTGGGGTGCAGTCATGGAGAAGGCAAGAGAAGTTCCTCCTGGGATAACGGATGCTGCTGATGAGTGCAGGTGGAGGGAAAAGAGGAGTCAGAGGTGCAGCCAAAGCTTGGGGCTCCAGGGACTGAGGAGGGCAGAGTCTCTGCTGGGTCGCCTAGACCCTCGGCCTCAGTTTCCTTATCTGAAAACAAACAGGGGACTTGATTATCTCTTAGGTTGCTGCTGCTCCTTCCTTCTTCTTCTTCCTCCTCCTCCCCTTCCTCCTCCTCCCCCTCCTCCTCCTCCCCCCTCCTCCTCCCTTTCCTCCTCCCCCTCCTCCTCCCCCTCCTCCTCCCCCTCCTCCTCCCCCTCCTCCTCCCCTTCCTCCTCCCTTCCTCCTCCTCCCTTTCCTCCTCCTCCCTTCCTCCTCCTCCCCTTCCTCCTCCTCCTTTCCTCCTCCTCCCCTCCTCCTCCTCCCCTCCTCCTCCTCCTCCCCCCTCCTCCTCCTCCTCCCCTTCCTCCTCCTCCTTTTCCTCCTCCTCCTTTCCTCCTCCTCCCCTTCCTCCTCCTCCCCTTGCTCCTCCTCCCCTTCCTCCTCCTCCCCCTCCTGCTCCTCCTCCCCTCCTCCTCCCCTTCCTCCTCCTCCCCTCCTCCCCTCCTCCTCCCCCTCCTCCTCCTCCTCCTCCCTTCCTCCTCCTCCTTTTCCTCCTCCTCCTTCTCCTCCTCCTCCCTTCCTCCTCCTCCCCTTGCTCCTCCTCTCTCCTTCCTCCTCCTCCGCCTCCCCCTCCTGCCTCCTCCTCCCCTCCTCCTCCCCTCCTCCTCCTCCTCCTCCTCCTCCCTTCCTCCTCCTCCTTTTCTTCCTCTTCTCCTTCTCTTTCCTCCTCCTTCTCTTCTTTTCATCTTGTCTTCTTCTCCTTTTTCTTTTTCCCTCCCCTTACCCCTCCTCCTCCTCTTCCTTCTTTCTCTCCTCCTCCCCTCCCCTCCCTCCCCCATCTTCCTCCTCCTTTCCTCCACCTTCCTCCTCTTCTTCTCCATCATCATCTTCTTCTTCCTTCTCCTCCTTTCTTCTTCCTGCACAGGGTCTCGCTCTGTGCCCAGGCTGGAGTGCAGTGGTGCAGTCATAGCTCACTGCAGCCTTGAACTAGTGGGCTCAAGCGATCCTCCCACCTCCGCCTCTCGAGTGTCTGGGACTACAGGTGCATGCCACCATGCCTGGCTAATTTTTGCATTTTTAAATAGAGACAGGGTCTCACTGTGTTGCCCAGGCTGGCCTCAAACTCCTGGGCTCAAGGGATCCTCCTACCTCAGCCTCCCAAAGTGCTGGAGTTATAGGCGTAAGTCACCATGCCAGGCCTAGGTTTCCTTCTGCTCTAAGCTTTGTGGCAGTCTCTGGGAAGGGGCCTCCCAGGCCAGGGCACTGATTACACTCTTCCCAGCCTACTCCTAAGGCCCGCCCCCTTTCCCATCCTTGCCAAAAGAAGACCTCTTGGGCAGCGCAGTCCAGGGAGGCCTGGGGTGGCCATTGGTTGTTTGGTGACCCAATTCCTTTTGCACGGTTGGACTAGCTCACACCCCCGACAACTCCTTCATGGGCTTTGTGTCCGAGGAGCTCAACGAGACGGAGAAGCAGCTCATCAAAGGCGGCAAAGCCAGCAACATGGCTGTGGTGTACGGCAAGGAGGCGAGCATCTGGAAGGTGAGCCCCGCCCCCCGCTCGCAGGAAGCGCCCACCTGCCCAGCACAGGCCCCGCCCGGGTCCTTTATCTCCTCCTTCCGGGATGCGGCGCCCACCTCTCACCCCTGCATGCTGGAAATGTCTCCCAGGAACAGTTCACGACAAAACGTTCCTAACTGCCATTTAAAGACACTCAGCCTGGAAGCTGACAGCTTGTCCTCCTGTAATAAATGATTCCTTCATTGAGGACTGTGACTGAATCTTCCACCCTCCCAAGGAACAGATCAAAAAACAATGTAAACCCAGCAAGGACCTGGTCGGTTGGTGGGGGGTGGGGGTCAGGCTAGACTTGGGGGTTCTGTGGGATGGGAAGCAGAGAGAAGCAGGAGAGGCTTAGAGACTAGAACCCCATCTTCAGGGTTGGGGGTCCCCAGAGAGGAGCTGCCTGCATGGGGTGCTGTCTGGGAATCATCACTAACCTCTCTCTCTCTCTGTTCCCCTGTGCTCCCCCTGGCCATGAGGCAGCTCCAGGTATGGAAACCGCTTGCCGCCTGCCCCCTCTGCCTTCTGCTCCCTTCCCCTCTCCAGCAGCCGCTCCAGGGGTCTCTCCTCGAGATGTTCCCCTGACTCAGGCTCCCTGGAGCTGTGGCTCCTGTGGTTGGACCAAGGTGGGGAGGAGGGTGATGGGGACAGCGGGGTCCGGGAGCCGTCTTTCCTGGCTCCTCTGTGAGGGCAGGCAGGTCCCTGGAGGTCAAGGTCCTGCTTGGCATGGCCACCCCGGCGGCTCCTGGGGGAGTGAGAGGGACCAGCGTTGGATGGGTCATTGCATCAGGCAGGTGGCATGAGGTCAAGGTTAATAATGAAGAGACCGGTCAGGGGAAGCCCCTGCACCCTACATCAGGCCTGTTACATGATCACTGTATTTAACTACTCTCACAACTGCGCTGGTTAGGGTTAGATCCAGCTGTCGCAGGAAAACTCCAAAAGTAATTGTGATTTAAACAAGATGGAAGTATATTTTCTTTCCTGCTTGCAAATTCCAGAGGTCGGGAGGGCTGGTGTGGCGTTCCCGAGGGTCTTCTTACCTTGACCTGTGTTTAGTTTCCACCCCGGCCTTGCCTCAGGGTTCAAGTGGGCCACAGCCATTCAAGTCATTACCTCTGCATCCCAGCCAGCAAGGAGAAGGAAGGGGCAGAGCAGGGCACCATGTTTAGGGCCATTCTTTCCCACACTGCCCCTCAGCTCCATCTTGGCCACAGGGCCATGCCGACTTCCAGGGGACGCTGGGTGGCTTTATTTCCAGGCAGCTCAGTTCAGTGTACCCACCCCAGTTCCGGGTTCTATGACTGAGGAGGGAGGAGAGAAGGAGGACTCGGGGGAATCTCACAGTCTGGGCTGCATCCACCCAAGAGGCTGCTGTTTGCCGAGAGCTTGCTATGTGCCAGGCATTACGCGAAGGGCTTATGTGCGTCTCTTATTTAACCTTCACACCATGAGGTAGGTACTGCATGTGATCACACCCACTCTGCACATGAGGACCCCAGGGCGCAGTGAGTTGGAAGGTGACCCATAGCTAGTAAGCACAGAGCTCATGTTCCAGCCTGCATCAATCTAAGTCCAGAGCCAGAGTGCTGACCTTAACTCTACACTCTCGCCAGTGTTACGAAGCCTTGGAGAATGGCAGAGAGAAGGCTTGGGAGCAGGAATCAAGGTCCAAGACCTCTGCTGAGATATCAGAGCTCACTGTCGGGTGTGAGGGGGGCGCTGGGAGGTGAGGCTCCCCATGCTGATCGCCACAGCTGCAGAGAAGCCTGGGAAGATGGGGGCACTGGGTGCTGGGGAAGAGGGCAGAGTCGGAGGGTCGTGGAACGCATGGAATCTACTTTTATCAGAAAATGCTGTTAAGAAACTGGCCCAAGAGAATGAGAAGTTATGAAGTCTGGGAAGAGAAAGGTTTCATCTCTAGCACTGGAACTTCGGTGATAGCCCGAGGCAACCCTGTTTAGCTAGAGACCTCAAAGAAGCTGCTTCCAAAAAAGACATCTTTGCTCTGGTATTTGTAACCAAAGGAAGTCAGAAGTGGCTGGATGAAGAGAAAAATGAAAGTAGCATCCTGGGAGAGATGCCATCCAGAGTTCAGGGGACCAGGTGACTGAGAAGCAGAGGAGGAAGGAGGGAAGATGGGAGGTCATTTATCATCCTTACGGGGAGAGAGAGCTGGGGACACAGGGTGAGGCATTGGGTGATTTTTGTGCTAAGCCAGTCTGCCTTATTCTGCATTCCCCGGAAAGTGGAGCCTGAGGCTAAGGCTTGGGTGCTATTTTAGTAGATTGTAGTCCCAGGAAGCAGGGGGTGAGGGACCAAGGGAATGAAGAAGGAAGGAGGGGAAGGGCAGCTGGTTCAGGGCAAACCCACCCTCATCCCTGGAGGAAGTGTTCCAGACTCTCAGAGAGTCATCTGGGGTGAGCTGGGGTGGAACTTTTCAATCTGTAGGTGGCAACCCGTGGAAAAGTTGTGAAAGCAACTCAGGGAGTCTTGACTAGCCTTTTTGGTTCATGTACAATTTTTTGTAGAAGCATATGCTTTCATTTCTCCTTGGGTAAATGCCTAAGAATATAATGGCTGTTTAATACTGTAGAAGTATGTTCAACTTTTTTTTTTTAAGTTGTCATGCCATTTTACAGTCCTACCAGCAACGTAGGAGGCTTTAAATTCTTTCACAAATTCATCAGTGCTTGGCATGGTCAGTCTTGTAAATTTCAGCCATTCTAACAGGCATGGAATGGTGTTTTCTTGTGGTTTAAATTGCCATTTTCCTAATGACTAATGATGAAGACATTTTTGTGTGTTTCTCTGTCTTCCATGTATCTTTTTTGATGATGTGTCTTTTTTAAAAACTTTTGCCTATTGGAAATATTAGGTTGTTTATTTTCTTACTATGGAGTTTTTAGAGTTCTTTATATATTCTGTATCCATGTCTTGTATCAAATATATGCTTTATAAATATTTTCTTCCGGTCTGTGGCTTGTCTCTCTCTCTCTCTACATATACATACACACATATATGTGTGTTTGTGTGTATGTGTGTGTATGTATATGTAGAGAGAGAGAAAAAGAGAGACATGGTCTCGGTATGTTGCCTACTCTGGTCACAAACTCTTGGGCTCAAGTGGTCCTCCTGTCTCAGCCTCTCAAAGTGCTGGGATTACAGGCATGAGCCACTGCACCCGGCCTTGTCTTTCTCTTAACAGTGTCTTTCAAAGAGCAAAAGTTCTTAATTTTAATGAAGTCCAGTGTTTTCTTTATGGATTGTGCTTTTGGTATTGCAATTAAGAAATCTTTGTCTAACAGAAGGTCACAAAGATTTTTTCCTATTTTTTTTGTATAAGTTTTATAGTTTTAGGTTTTGTATTTAAGTCTGTGATCCATTCTGCATTAACTTCTACAAATAATAAGTGTAAAGTTCTTTCACTTTTTTGTGTATGGATATCGTGTTTATGACCATTTATTGATGAAACTATCCTTCCTCCACTGAAATGTTTTGCACCTTTGTTGAAAATCAATTGACCATACTGTGTGTGGGTCTATTTCTGAGAGTCTCTCTCTGTTCCATTGATCTGCGTGTCTATCTTGATGCCAATACCACACTGTCTGGTCTACTGTAGCTTTGTAATAGGTCTTAACATCGGTAATAGAAGTCTGCTAGCTGTGTTCTTTTTCAAAGTTGTTTGTCTATTCTAGCTCCTTCGCATTTCCAAATGAGTTTTAGAATCAGCTTGTCAATTTCTACCAAAAAAAAAAAAAAAAGTCTACTGGGGTGTTTGATTGGGATTTCAGTGTTTTTGTTTTTTTTTTTTCTTTGAGTTCTGGAAAATGAATATGAGAAATCATAGGATAATTTAAGGTCCAAGATGACCCTATTTTATTCCAGACAGAATTTACTTTTACTCTCGGCTTGTAGCTGGGGGCCCTAGCAATCTCGGATCACCTTAATCCGTATAGTGATTGAGACAGAATGGATTCAGCCCCTGCACGGACTGGGCTAGCTCTGTTTCCTCCTTCTTTCCAGGGGCAGAATTCCCCTGAGTTCTAATCCCAAATATGGAGCTTCCATCAGAGGTCCCCCACCTTTGATGAAAGAAGGGATGGAGATAAGGTGGATGGATGGGTAGATGGGTGAATGGGTGAGTGGAGGGATGTGTGAGAGGGATGGATGGGTGAATGGATGGATGGGTAGATGACGGGTAGATGGATGAGTGGATGGGTGAATGGGTGAGTGGAGGGATGTGTGAGAGGGATGGATGGGTGAATGGATGGATGGGTAGATGATGGGTAGATGGATGAGTGGATGGGTGGATAGGTGAGTGAAGGGATGTGTGAGAGGGATGGATGGGTGAATGGATGGATGGGTAGATGACGGGTAGATGGATGAGTGGATGGGTGAATAGGTGAGTGGAGGGGATATGTGAGAGGGACGGGATGGGTGAATGGATGGATGGGTAGATGACGGGTAGATGGATGAGTGGATGGGTGAATGGGTGAGTGGAGGGCTGTGTGAGAGGGATGGATGGGTGAATGGATGGATGGGTGGGTGGACAAATGGAGTGATGGGCAGATGGATGAATGGATGGTGGGTGGATGGATGGATAGGATGGATGTGTGAGAGAGAGATGGATGAATAATCTGGACTACAGAGAGCTCCACAGCTCCTCTGAGGAGCTTAGAGGTCATTAGGGGTTCAGGGGGAGGCCAAGTGGCCCCACGTGAATCCATTTAAGTATTGGTCTCCATAGGGTTCCTTTGGAAAGAAAACAGTTTCGTGGCTAAAAGTAATCCGGAAGCTTCTGCTCTAGTCCAATCTCTGCAACTCACAGATTTTTGAGAGCCAGAGAAGGGGTGGGGCCTTTCCCAGGGTCCCACAACCAGTTAATGGCCAACCTGAGACTGGGCCCACATCTTCTGACTTCCAGACCAAGGCATCTCCTCCACCGACTTTGCCTCCTGTGGTTCGAATGAGGTTCCCATCTCCCCCTCTTCTTTTTCCAGGGGAAGGAGAAGTTCCTGGGGCATCCTGAACAAATACATGGAGATTCATGGCACCGTGTACTACGAGAGCCAGCGGCCCCCCGAGGTGCCAGCCTTCGTGAAGAACCATGGCCTCTCTACCGCAGCCCGAATTTTGAGCAGCTGCTGCGCAAGGCCAAGGTGAGCCCCGTCCCCCGCACCATTCTCACACGTGCCGGCTGCAGACACTGAGGTCACCACCCATGCCTGCCACCCCCACTCAGGCCCCTTCCACATGTGGACACACCCCAGCATGCTCTGCTGCCCTGAGCCCCACATCTGGCCAGAGCCCAGGGGCAGAGATGGGGGTGCCCACCAGGCAGGAGAGGCCCTATAGAGAAGGTCACCTGAGCAGGGCCAGCAGAGCAGCAGAGCCGTGGCTCAGTGATGGGGAAGTAGAGTTGGGCTCCCACCCATCCCCTTGCAGTACCAGTCCAGCCAAATGGACTCCTGGGTCAGGCCTAGCTTTTGGAAACACTGAGCCGGGTGGTTGGGTGGGTGGAGAGAGGGGTCCTGGCTAGAGCGCCCTTGAGCCACTACTCCTGAGTGACTGCTTCAGGGGCCCCTGACCTGTACTCAGGAGCAGCAATTGGCACAGTGGGTAAAACCCTGACTGGGCCCTGGAGAGTCTCCAGCCAGCTTCTAGGCACCCCCCACCCTCTTTTTTATGAGACAGGGTCTTGCTGTGTCACCCACGCTGGAGTGCAGTGGTGCAATCAGGGCTCACTGCAGCCTTGCACTCCTAGGCTCACGCAGTCCCTCACCTCAGCCTCCTGAGTAGCTGGGACCATTGGCATACACCACCACACCTGGCTAATTTTTAACTTTTCTGTAGAGATGGTGTCTCCCTACTCTGCCCAGGCTGGTGTCAAGCCCCTGGGCTCAAGCGACCCTACCACCTCAGCCTCTCAGAGTGTTGGGATTACAGACCTGAGCCACTGCACCTGGCCCCGGGCCCTCTCTTGATCTCATCATAGCTTCTTCCAAAGGGATCTCGTGTGTGTGTGTGTGTGTGTGTGTGTGTGTGTGTGTGTGTTGGAGGCAGTGGAGATGCTCATGTGCAGTGAATAACCTGAACAACCTCATAGAACAGCCCTGGATTCAGAGTCATTTATTAACTGCCTTCCAAGCCAGCCCTGTGCACTCCTAGCATAAGTTACTTGAAAAAAAAAAAAATAATTTCAGCTGGGCGAGGTGGTTCACACCTGTAATCCCAGCACTTTGGGAGGCCGAGGTGGGTGAATCACCTGAGGTCAGCAGTTTGAGACCAGCCTGGTCAACATGGTGAAACCCTGTCTCTACTAAAATGCAAAAATTAGCTGGGTGTGGTGGTGGGTGCCTATAGTCCCAGCTACTCGGGAGGCTGAGGCAGGAGAATCACTTGAAACCCAGGAGGCGGAGGTTGCAGGGAGCCGAGATCATGCCACTGCACTCCAGCCTGGGGGACAGAGTGAGACTTTGTCTTAGAAAAAAAAGAAAATAAAAATTAAAAAATTTCACATTTTAAGTTCAAGGGGTATATACGCAGGCGTGTTACCGGGTCTGTTGCGTAATGCTGAGGTTTGGGATATGAAGGCTCGTCACCCCGGTCGTGAGCATAGCACCCAACAGTTAGCTCTTCAGTCTTTGTCCCTCCCTCCTCCCCACTGCAGTGGTCCCCAGGGTCTACTGTTGCCATCTTTATGCCCATGAGTAGCCAATGTTTAGCTCCCCCTTTTAAGTGAAAATATGTAGTATTTGGTTTCTGTTCCTGCTTTAATTCACTGAGGATATTGGCCTCCAGCTGTATCCACGTTGCTGAGAAGGACATGGTTCTGTTCTTTTTTATGTCTGCATGGATTTTATGGTGTTGATGTGCCTTAGTCTCTTTATCCGATCCACCCGTGATGGGCACCTGTGTTGCTTCCGTGTCTTTGCTATTGTGAACTGCTGAATAAATGTTTTGGGGGTGAATGAGTGAAGGTTCTTGGCGGTCTCTTACAGGTCCGAGCCTGGAGCTTTCTTGGCTTGAAACTCTTACTCTTCTCGTCCTCCCTCCAGAATCATAAATCATAGCCTGATAGAACAAGAAGAGACCCTTGATAATACCTAATTGGACCCACTTGTTTCACAAATGGGGAAACTGAGGCTCAGAGAGGGGAAGTGCTTGCCTATGGTACAAGATGGCCTGGGCTGGCTTTTCTGGCCCAGCTGCCTCCTGTGACTATCCCAAAGCCTAAGCTGGTCCCCCGGCATCCTGGGGCTACTGGGCTGTGGCAGCCCAGCCCTCCCTGATCACCATGGCCCTTGACTCTGCAGCTCTTCATCGGGTTTGGCTTCCCCTACGAGGGCCCCGCCCCCTGGAGGCCATCGCCAACGGCTGCATCTTCCTGCAGTCCCGCTTCAGCCCGCCCCACAGCTCCCCTCAACCACGAGTTCTTCCGAGGCAAGCCTACCTCCAGAGAGGTGAGTGGAAAGCACCCTGGTCCCCAATCAGGAGGGGCCGGGACAGAGACCCCTGCAGGTCCTGGAAGAGGCAGATGAGATGCAGAGCAAAGGGAGGGAGGGACAGTTGGATGGGGCGCCTTCCTTTGTCCCTGCCCCGTTGGCAGGAGCAGGGGGGCAGCTGCGTGTGGTCTTTGCCCTGGCCAGGTGTTCTCCCAGCATCCCTATGCGGAGAACTTCATCGGCAAGCCCCCACGTGTGGACAGTCGACTACAACAACTCAGAGGAGTTTGAAGCAGCCATCAAGGCCATCATGACAACTCAGGTGAGAGCAGCCACATACAGTCGGGACCACCACTAGCCCACACTGTCTTCACTCTGATTAGAAAACGGTGCCCCTCTCGGTGAATTCAGGCCTAGGTTGGCAAACGTGTCCATCCCTCCCCCTGGTCAGACACAGCCCTGAGCCAGGGCATGTGGACTGGAGAGTGGAATGGGGGCCCCCATGTATCTACTCAGGTGTGATGAGTGGGAATGCCTTTGTGCAGTGAGCAACCTGCACAACCTTCCATGGCAGTCCTGGATCTCAAATTGTTTATGGAGCACTTTTGAGGGCCAGGTGCTAAGGGAATGTTTTTACGATGAATGTGTGGAGGTTCTTTAAAGACTGCTGCAGGTGTGGGTTTGTAGCCTTCCCACAGCACATTTCAAAATATAATGTGCACACAGACCATCTGTTAAATGCAGGTTCTGACTCAGCAAGTCTGGGTGGGACTAAGCTCCAGCCTTTCTAGACAGGGGTGTTGCTGATGGTGCTGCCCTGGGGCAACGCTTTGAGTAGTGAGCGTGGGTGCTGGTGTGTGTAGGTGCACACGTGTGGGCTGGGTGAGATGAGGAGGGGCTGTACCTGATGCTTATCTCCATGGCGGGCACCTCTGTGGCTTTTGATCGTTCCTTGTGCTTGGCTGATTGCTTCACTCTGGGGAGGCTCAGACCTGGTGAATGAGAGAGCTTCCTTTCACTGTGGTCCTCCTGGATCCCCTTCTTACTGTAGTTCAGATAACAGGCTGAGCAAAAATAATCACTCCAGGCCAGGTGCAGTGGCTCATGCCTGTAATCCAGCACTTTCAGAGGCCAAGGCAGGCGGATCGTTTGAGGCCAGGAGTTTGAGACCAGCCTGGCCAACATGGCAGATTTCTCCAGGCCATGGACTGCCTGAGATTGGATTCCTCCAGGAAGTAACATGAAAACAGGGATTTCAGCAGTAGTTTATTTTGGAAGCAACCCCAGGAAGCAGGCCTGAGGTGCCAGGTGAGTCAGGGTGTGTGTCAGCAGGTAGCACCTGGAGCTTATTACCACGGGGCCTGTGGGAGATGAGGTGGGTCACATTCCAGAGCTGTCCTGCATGAGCAGAAGGCTAGGGTAGGTATCCTCCTCCTCCCATCTGTCCGTGGCTGAGGGCGGTGCCTGGGATGCCAATTCCTGACACTTTTGTCCTGCACATGGATGGGCTCAGCAGGCCAGAGAGCCCTGGGTGGAGTCACAGGTGACTGAGGGTGGGGTGCCGACATCCCCGCTGCATGCAGGGAGAGCCTGTGTGACCTGATAATGCTGGGTCCTAGCAAAGCACTGGCCTAGACAGAGTGGGGGAGGGTGGGGGATAAAAAAGCTCCCTTGCCAACTCTCAACCCAGTGTTGTCCCTGTCCTGGGCTGGTGGCTTCAGTTCTGGCAAGACCTTGCAGAGCAAAAACAAATAGAGGCCAGGCGCAATGGCTCACACCTGTAATCCCCGCACTTTGGGAAGCTGAAGTGGGTGGATCACTTGAGGCTGGGAGTTCGAGACCAGCCTGGCCAACACGGTGAAACCCCCATCTCTACTAAAAATAAAAAAAATTAGCCAGGCATGGTTGGCCTGTGATTCCAACTACTCAGGAGGCTAAAGCAGGAGAATTGCTTGAACCCAGGAGTCGGAGGTTACAGTGAGCCAAGGTTGTGCCACTGCACTCCAGCCTGGGCAACAGAGCGAGAATCCGTCTCAAAAAATTAAAAAAAATCCAAAACGAAAACCAAATAGGAACTTGGCCCCTTGGCCATGCCCTAAGGAGGGCCAGGTGTTTGACTGGTACCAGTTTACAGGCTTAAATGGAGCTAGAAGCACCAGTGCCAGGAAGGAGGCCTTAGGCAGGGACCTCTGCATAGAAAAGAAGAGTGAAGGGGGCTAACTGATTAATTTCACTGCTGGCAACTGACCAATCCCAGCCCACTGCATGGGGACGCTGGCAGTAAGGCACATAGCTAGGGAAGGGGGCTCCTTCTCCCCACTTCTCCACCCACCTCCCTCTGCTCTACTCCCTCTTCCCTGCCTTGCAAAGCAGTCCTCCAAGGCTTCTCTTGCAGAGGGGCTGGGGAGCGGGACTGCATGGACTTTTCCAATGTGGGGAGCAGGGTTTGACCCAACCTCCAAGACACATTAAATGAGTGAGACACTCCACCGTGTGGATAATTCCACCCTGTGGTTCCCCCCCAGTGGACCTGAAATCGGGGTCGGGAGAGGGCTGTGTGCGTGAAGGTGCTGGGATAGTCTCCGGTATTTCTGGTTGGACGCACAAGAAATTGGTAACTTGGGGAAGGACTGAGTGTCTGGGGTGGGAAGAAACTTCCTTTTCACTGCTTTCCTGTTTGATTGCTTTTCTTTTTACATGAACATCTATTTAATTAATTAGTTAATTAAAAATAACAATTACAAAAGGATTAAGGAACCAAGGTGTTGCAAATCCGACCAGCTGAGACTTGTGCTGGGGCCTCAAACCAGCTGAGACCCCTCTGCCCTCAGGCCCCTCCCTCCTGTGGGCCCCACCCCGCCTCATAACAGTTCACCCCTTCTTAGCTCACCGCAGCTCAAAAAAAGTTCATGTGCCCAGGCTGGGTGTGGTGGCTCACACCTGTAATCCCAGCACTTTCGGAGGCCAAGGCGGGCGGATCACGAGGTCAGGAGTTTGAGGGCATCCTGGCCAACATGGTGAAACCCTGTCTCTACTGAAAATACAAAAATGAGCTGGGCATGGTGGCGGGTGCCTGTAATCCCAGCTACTTGGGAGGCTGAGGCAGGAGAATCACTTGAACTAGGAAGTTGGAGGTTGCAGTGAGCCGAGTGGCACCACTGCACTCCAGCCTGGCAACAGAGCAGGACTTCGTCTCAAAAAAACAAAAAAGATTCATGTGCCCAAGAGTAACCTGGGGGAGGGGCTTAAATGCAGATTCTCGAGCCCATCCCGCCCCCTTCTCATTTAATAGGACCCAGCTTCACCTGGGAATCTGCATTTTAAACAAGACCTTTGGGTAATTCTGATAATCCTATTTTATTATTTAGTTTAATTTTCTTTTTATATTATTTGAATAGAGATGGAGTGGGGGAGTCTCACTTTGTTGCTCAGGCTGGTCTCGAACTCCTGGGCACAAGCAATCCTTCTGTCTCAGCCTCCAAAAGTGCTGGGATTACAAGCATGAGCCACCAGGCCCAGGCTAATATTTCTATTTTAGAAAACAAATTTAGGGACAGCTGGTGAAGGTTGATAGCAAATGAGGGCCGCCATCAGGGGGGAGTGGCATGTTCTGCAAGTCACATGGCCTTTTACAGGGAGAGGGAGGGAGGAGAGGCCAGGAGGGGGGAGTAAGAGGTGAGAAGAGGAGGTGAGGAGAGGAGGTGAGAAGACGGAGACCTAAGACACAGCCCAGCCGGCCCCGACCTGACAGCTGAGGAAAACCAGGGCCCGGCGCCCCTTCTGTGTCTCTGCACCTCCCCGGGTTTGCCTGTGGGCATCTCTGGGTCCAGAGCAAGGCCATTCAAGGTGATGCCAATGCCCCCCTGCCGTCACTCCCGCAGGCCAGCAGTTCCCCAGCAGGACCAGCACCTGTCACTCTGTCAAGACTGATTAGGGCACACACCTGTAATTAGACGTAATGGGGGTAATTTCCAGGCCAGGCAGCCTGGTGCCTCATGTTGGTGGCAGGCAGAACGTCGTCCCTGGCTGCGAGTGTTCACTTCACACAGGGACCTTTGAATTACCTTGTGACAAGGGCTTCAGACACAGGAGTGAGAATAACTCAGAGATTTGCTGTCACGGAGCCGGGAGGCGGTGTTCGGAGGGGGAAAGCTCTTCTCTGGGGAGTTTTATTTATAACCTAGGGAGTGAAGCCTTGTCCCGGCAAGACCCCCAGGGGCGTGTGGGGCTCAGAGGCTTTTGGGACTTCGTCATGAGTGTCTGTGGAACCAGCTGGGGCAGCAGCCAGGGGCTGCTTGGGGCATCGGCTCGGGAACGAGGGCAGGTCGGGACAGGGCTGTGCAGAGCATGGAGCCCGAAGGCTGGGGGAAGGATGGGAACTGCGGATTCTCTGGGACTTTCGAAGTTGCCCCAGCATGAAGAACACCCATGCAGAGTGCCGTGGGAAGTCAGTGCTGGGGGAAGGTCCGACTTCAAGGGTATCAGTGGCGGCTGCCTCCCTGGGACCCTTGAGTGTCAGGATGTCCCCCTTGGCCAGAGGCCCCGGGACAGGTCTCCTAAGCAGGACCAAGTGTGGCGCAGTTGGACTTTCTAGTACTACCCAGTTCTCATGAGGAAGAAAGGAGGTGGCTGCAGGCTTGAGCCAGTTAGATTTTACCCGCTGGCTAGAGACAGGAAAGCGCTGTCGTTGCTAGGAGGTGGGCGGGGCCGGGGTGGGTGCCACCAGAGGTGCTGGGTGGGGAGGTTGAAGGCTGAAATGGACCTTTCTCTGAGTCTAAGATGGCTCCTCCCTGGGTCCTGATCTCTGCCCCTGCTCGTCCGGGTCAGTGGTTTTTCTACGGTCGCTCCGCACTGGGCCTGAGAAGGTTAATGGAACAAGAAGGGGATGGTTGGTTAAGAAGTGGGGAGGAGGTGGGGGTGCCCCCTTACTGCTCTGTCACCTCTTCCTCCATTCCCCTGGCTTCCTGGACCCCAGCTACTCCATGCATCTGCCCACAGGGCAGGTTGCTGTGTGACTATTAGATATTTATGTATTTATTTATTTTTGAGACAGAGTCTCACTCTGTTGCCCAGGCTGGAGTGCAGTGGCACGGTCTTGGCTCCCTGCAAACTCCGCCTCCCAGGATCCACCGATTCTCCTGCCTCAGCCTCCCAAAGTGCTGGGATTACAGGCATGAGCCACCACGCCCAGTCAACTATTAGATATTTAGACAGACAGCCTGTGGCCTCTGTTTGGAGGTTTGTGCCTGGTGGGGGCAGGGTACTTTACAAAAGTCATCTCATTCCCGCCGACTGGGAGATGCTCCTGTGTTCCTCTGAGTGAATGTCCCATGTCTTGGGCAGGATACAGGCAGAGCTGGGGTGCCTTTTCATTCATGGTTATTTCCTCAGCACCCACTGTATGCCAGGCACTGTGCCAGGCACCGGGGATTCAATGTGAACAAGCCATAGTCCCCACCCTCGGGGGGTCCATGAGTTCATGAGAGAGATGAGGAATGAACAGATGTTAACACAGGTGCCCTTCTGTGCTGGGAGAAGTCTGGGGTGCTGGAGCCATCAAGGGAAGTGGGCCTGTAACAGGAGTGGGGGTGGGGCTCAGGGACAGCTCCCTGGAGTAGGTGATGCCTAAGAGGGTGGGTGGGCTGTGGGAAGAGGAAGTGTCACAGTCCAGGAGGGGACAGAGCACTGAGCTTTATGCTCAGTGAAGTTGGGACCAGGACCTGGGAGGGAGTGGGAAGGGATGAGGCTGGGCCTCACTGAGTCCCTGAGGGCCTCTGGAGGGTGAAGGGATGAGGCTGGGCCTCTGGAGGGTGTGCCGGGGAACAGGGACTCTGAGCTGGGTGGAAGGGCCAGGTGGATGGGGTGGTCGGCTCCCTAGGCATAGCACAGGATGTGAGAGCCCACCAGACCTGCACCCCCAATGCTAAGTGTGGCAGTCCCTCTGGCAGCTGGGCCTCCTCCCGCCCCATGTGTCTGCGTCCCTCCCACAGGTAGAGCCCTACCTACCCTACGAGTACACCTGCGAGGGGATGCTGGAGCGGATCCACGCCTACATCCAGCACCAGGTTGGTGAACCCTCTGTCTCTGCCCCAGACCCCTCAGACCAGAGGAAGGGGCTGAGCGAGCTTCATGATCTGCCCAGGGCCCTGCACCCTGAGACCATCCAGCTCCCCTGCTCCCTCCTCCAGCCTGTCCAGGCTCTTTTCCCGGAGTTCCCTCAGGGCTGGAGACAGGCAGGCCTGACCTCGGGCGGGCGTGTTAAGCGGCACTGCTCGGGGCGCCCTTGCCCCGGGCCCAGCTTTAGAGCCCAACTCCACGGCACTCACAGAAACACAAAGACTTTCATTCTTAGAAAACAGTGGTTTGAAAGTCTGGTAACTGATTGGGATTTAGTAACTGAATGGGAAGTGAGCATCCCCCACCTACCAGCTAAGGATGACAGTGAGACTGGAATGGGAGATGAAGATCTCTGCCCTGAGAAACCAGAGGAGAGCCCAATATTTCAAAAGTTCGGCCACCCCCAGCCCCCGAGGGAGCGCCCAGGCAGGCAGCTGTCCCAGGAGGACACTCCCTTCTCCTCCCACGGGTGCTCAGAGTGCCTGGAAGTCATGGGTGAGGAGGAAGGCGTGCCCTGTTCTGGCCCCTGCTGCGTGCCAGTGGATCTAAGCCACCATGAGGGCTGCAGGTAGCCCAGACAGAGCACGGCTGTGCAGGCTCTGGGTCTCCAGGGTGATGCCTGGAGTGGGCCTTGGGCTCAGGGCCCTCGGGCAGGTGGCTGTATGGCTGTTAGAAATTTCCACGAATAGGCTGGGCGTGGTGTAATCCAAGCACTTTGGGAGGCCGAGGTGGGCAGATCATGAGGTCAGGAGATAAAGATGATCCTGACTAACATGGTGAAACCCAGTCTCTACTAAAAATACACACACACACACACATTAGCCTGGCATGGTGGCATGCGCCTGTAGTCCCAGCTACTTGGGAGGCTGAGGCAGGAGAATCACTTGAACCCTGGGAGGTGGAGGTTGCAGTGAGCCAAGATTGTGCCATTACACTCTGGCCTGGGTGACAGAGTGAGACTCCATCTCAAAAGAGAAAAAAAGAAATTTCCATGGGCGTGTGGCCTCTCCATCTTGTCCTTGGCCCTACCAATATTAGGGGCCGAGAGAGTCCGGTTCTCCCCTGTCCCTTTACAGATGGGAATACTGAGGGCCCCAGAAGGGAGGGCATGCTGAGGTCACGGGGTGAGGGTCCAGGACCGTGGCCAGAACCCAGGACTGTACCCAGACACCTGTGGCAGCGTCCTGCAAGAAGCTCAGAAAAGCATCCGTGGGGCCCTCCAGTCCCTGGAGTTGAACCCTGCAGGGAGAGCCTCACAGCCAGCCTGGGTCCCTGTCCTCATAGTGGGCAGGGCTCGTGGGCCCCAGGGTAGAAACCAGAGCCTGACTTGAGCATCAAGATAGCTCCGGGGCAGACAGGATGCAGAGGGCCCTGAATCTAAGTTCTGCTCTGCCATCCAACCCCAAGGCCCTAGGCAGGCGCCGTGACCTCTCAGCCTCCATTCTCCCTGTAAGTGACCTGGAGACATGAGTGTCCATTGGAAATCAATGAAATCATGCAGGTAAAGCTACCTGGTATTCAGTAAGCGCCCATCAGTGGTGGCTGGTACTGTGGCTTGTACTGAGGGCCACACCTTCAGGTGTCCCCCCCGGTGCACCTGGCTGGCGTTTCCCCACCTAACGCTGCTCCCCCTCCTCGCAGGACTTCTGCACAGCTCCAGGCCCTGCCCCCACCAGGGGCCCATGCCCCACAGAGCCCTTTTGTCCTGGCCCCCAATGCCACCCACCTCGAGTGGGCTCAGAATGCCAGCTTGACCCCGGGGGCCTGGCCCCCCGTGAACTCCCTGCGGGCCTGGCTGGCCGTGCCTGGGAGGGCCTGCACCGACACCTGCCTGGACCACGGGCTGATCTGCGAGCCCTCCTTCTTCCCCTTCCTCAACAGCCAGGACGCCTTCCTCAAGTGAGTGTGGGCCCCCACCCCAGCCCCCGTCCTTGCTGGCCCAGCGGGCTCACCGTGAGCTCTCACACCCAGAACTGGCCCTCAGCCCTGCCAGCGGTGGGGGATTTAATGCTTTCCAATGTGCCAGGAAGGACCCAGAAGGCCTGGGTTGTCCAGGCCAACATCCAGGTCACTGCTGCCCCACTCTTGGCCAAGCCTTAAACTACAGGGGAGGCTCCTTCCAGTCCCTGCTCTCCACCCACTCAGCCCCCCGCCCAGCCTATTTGGGCATTGTCTAGCCCAGACCATGAAAGCTGTCCCGGGTGTAGCAGTAGGGAGCTGTAACACATCTCCTTACCCAGTCTGGGATGGGGATGGGCCAGAGAAGGGGGAGCAGGCAGTGCCGGGTTAGGGGGAGCCCCTACCCCGGCCCAGCCCTTCAGTCCAAGCAACCAACGCTGAGTGATGGTGCTGTGCGGTGTGTGCCAGGCTGCAGGTGCCCTGTGACAGCACTGAGTCGGAGATGAACCACCTGTACCCAGCCTTTGCCCAGCCTGGCCAGGAGTGCTACCTGCAGAAGGAGCCGCTGCTCTTCAGCTGTGCCGGCTTCAACTCTAAGTACCGCCGGCTCTGTCCCTGCCGTGACTTCCGCAAAGGCCAGGTGGCCTTGTGCCAGGGCTGTCTGTGAGGCCACCTCTGCCGCCCTGCCTGGCACCCACGGCTGGCTCTCCCCCTGCCCCAGGAGAGAGTACCAGCTGGTCCTGAGCTCCGGCTGCTTGTCCTCCTCGCAGCTCCCCCAGGCCAGAGCTTCCTCCCTTCGCCTGGAAGTGTCCAGAGGAGAGCCGTGCAGAGGAATAGGAGGCGGCGGCACACCGAGCCCCTGGGACCTCCCAGGCAGGCTCCTGGTTCTCTCCTGGGAACTCACGGCAGCATCAAGGCCAAGCAGATGTCGGGCTGCTCAGAGTCTGCGTGGCCCAGGAGCAGGTGGTCGAGGCCCCTGGCTTTGCGCAAGGCCGAATCTGGGCCAGGTGGAGAAGGGGGCCCAGGATGGGGCCTCTAGACCTGCAAGGGAGGGGAGCAGGGACCAGGCTGCCCCATGGTCCCTGAAGGGTCCAAGGAGGGCCCCTCTCCATGGACCTGGATGGTACCTGCTCTGGGCAGGGGAAGTGGGGGGCTTGCCCTTCTCCTGTGAGGGAAGCCAGGCACACAGGGCCTGCTGGCATTTGGGTTGTGGACGCAGGGGCAGGGGGCAGGTGGAAGGCTAACCCACCGGGCCCTGTTCGTGCCTCCCCCTTAGCGCCTTCCCTCCTGATTGATTCCACCATCCTCCCTCTACACTTGGGGACCACGTTTCGGTGGGGAGGGACCACCCAGACCCTGGTTGAATTGTTCTCCCTCCTGCTTGTTCCAACCCCTTTTCACTCTGGGCTTCTCCCAAAACCCATCCTGGCATGACCTGCCACTCCAGACAGTGGATTTGTTCCAAAGCCTCAAGCCCTGCCCCCTCCAAGGGGAGATTTCCATCGCAGCCTCAGAGAACAGGCTCTGGGACCCCCGCCCGGGGGTGCCCTTTGTGCACCAGGCACTTCCACAGATGCTGACTCCTTACCCCCCAGCATCTGTTGCAGACAAGGGCTTGGGATGGAGCCTCAGCCCCATGGCACGCCATGCCTAGTTTCCAGTTGCCCTGTCCGCTTACCCAGGCAGCCCCCAACCCCACTCACGTCAAGTCCTTGTCCTTACCTCCAGCCTCAAACCGCCTCCAGATCCAGCTGTCCCTCTCTGAGTGGCATGCCTGCCCTAGGATGCCCTCTTCCCCCTCTCCCCCACGCCCAGAGCCCCACCTGCCTCAGTGGGTCAGGCCTTCAGAACACTGCCGCCCCCCAGTTTTATAATCCTGCTCCCTCTCCGGCAACCCCACCCACCAACCTAGGCCTGCTTCTCCGCCCTTCCCAGGAGGCAGCCCCAGGACGCTGAGAGTTGGTGGAGGGGCCAGGCTGGACACTTCCCCCAGGAGTCCCCTCCAGACCTGGCTGGCCCCTGCCCCCGCAGAAACCACAGTGGCAAGAAACTCATTGGTTCCCAAGGACTGACCTGTGGGGGAAAGCAATAGAGACACTCTTTTTCTCTCTTTTTTAAAGATTTATTTCTTGAAAAATAAATATTTTATTGGGATGTGAGATGCAGGAGAGGAACTATGCTGGTTTTCGTCTTTTCCTGTGGCAGCCAGAGCTTGCCCAGGGTGGAGGGGCAGATAGCCAGGGTCCCCAGGTTCTGCTCCATGTCTTGTGGGGCACACGGGGTGCTCAGGTCTGCAGAGCTGGGCGCTGTCTGCTTCAAGCCACCCAAAAGAAGTCCCTGCTGGTGGCGGAGACCCAGGGTCATCTCCTGGCCGTTCCCGAGCTGTGACTGCAGGCACCCTGACAAGCAGTGGCATATTCAGTCATGTCCACCTTGGACTGGCCTCTGCCCGCCTCCAGCTGGCTGTGACAGTGGCAGCGTGGGGTCAGAGAACACAAATCCATTTTGATAAGAGCCTGAGCCGGATAATGAGAAAATGAGCCGGTGTTTACCACCTCGGGCACTGGGCTGAGTTTGTCGCATGCTTCAGTAGTCATTTCATGCGCTCTGCTGCCCTAGCAGGTAAGTACTATTATATGAATCTTTCCATTTTGCAACGAGAGGCACAGAGTTCAAATAACTTGCCCAAGGTCGCACAGCTTGTAAGTAGGGAGGTGGGATTTGCTATAAAATGGGGATCACAGCCGGGCCCGAGGCTCACACCTGTAATCCCAGCACTTTGGGAGGCCGAGGCGGGCAGATCACGAGGTCAAGAGATCAAGACCATCCTGGCCAACATGGTGAGACACCGTCTCTACTAAAAATACAAAAAAATTAGCTGGGTGTGGTGGTGGGCGCCTGTGATCCCAGCTACCCGGGAGGCTGAGGCTGGAGAATGGCTTGAACCCAGGAGGCGGAGGTTGCAGCGAGCCGAGATCACTCCACTGCACTCCAGCCTGGCCACAGAGCGAGACTCCATCTGGAAAAAAGAAAAAAAAATCGGGATCATTTTCAAGTTGCGGGGGAGGAGCAGATGACTGGCCAGAGTGACAGCTTGGCATGATGACTGCACCTGCACCATCTGTGCTCCAGGTTTTATGTGATCCTGTATTTCAGTCACTGCAAAATCAGGGCCTTCCTTCCAGCCAAGGGTTCTCTGCTGGGACAGTTTTGTTCCCAGGAGGACAGCTGGCACTGTGTTATGTTGGATCGTCGTGACCTGAGGCACAGGTGGCATGCCATTGGGGTAGGGTCCGAGGAGGCTGGCAGCATCCTCCGGTGCACGGGACAGCCCCACCACACAGGATGATCTGGCCTGAAGCGTCAGCAGCGACAAGCTTAACACACCCTGTTCCAGGCCAGTGGTTCTCAAATTTTGGCATGTATCAGAATCACCTGATTCGTGAGCTTACTAAAACGGCAGGTTGCTGGGCCCCACCCCTAGAGTTCCTGATTCAGCAGGTCTGGGGTTGGGCCCTGGGATTTGAGTCTTTAATAAGCTCCAGGTGGGCGGGAGGATTGCTTGAGCCCAGGAGTTCGAGACCAGTCTGGGCAGCATAATGAGACCTTATCTCTACAAAGAGAAAAAGAAAAAAAGAGGCCGGGCCCGGTGGCTCACGCCTGTAATCCCAGCAGTTTGGGAGGCTGAGGCGGGCGGATCACCTGAGGTCGGGAGTTCAAGACCACCCTGACTAACATGGAGAAACCCCGTCTCTACTAAAAATGCAAAATTAGCTGGGCATGGTGGTACATGCCTGTAATCCCAGCTACTCGGGAAGCTGAGATGGGAGAATTGCTTGAACCTGGGAGACAGAGATTGTGGTGAGCTGAGATCATGCCATTGCACTCCAGCCCAGGCAACAGTGCAAGACTCTGTCTCAAGAAAAAAAAAAAAGGAGAGAGCCAAGGTTGGTGGGAGGCTGAGGGGGGGAGGATGGCTTGAGCCTAGGTGTTTGAGGCTGCAGTAAGTCGTGACTGTGCCACTGCACTGCAGCCTCAGCAAGAGAGCAAGACCTCATCTCAAAAAAAAAAAAAAGACCAGGCGTGGTGGCTCACACCTGTAATCCCAGCACTTAGGAGGCCAAGGCTTGAGTTGTACACCAGCCTGGGTAACATAGACCTCATCTCGTAAAAAAAGAAAAAAAACAACTTCAGGTGCTGCTGCTGCTACAGCGGGGCCGGGGCCCACACTTTGAGAACAGCTGGTCTAAACCAAGCAGATACTAGTAGGTATTTCAAACATGAGAGTACCAGTAACTCGGTACCAGTTTTTAATTGATTACGTTCACAGGTAACAGTGACTGTGGCCATTTTCTTCTGTTCTAGCATGTCATGCCAGGTGAGAGACCTCATAAAACCAAATTTGCTCACACAGATCAAAGCCACAGGCCATCAGAATTCCTCCTGTCCCTTCATTTTACAGATGGAGGCTGGAAGAGTCCAGGGGCCTGATCCATATCGTATAGCTGGAGGAACAGCCTAGATCTCCTTTTGTTTTTTCCTGAGACGGGGTCTTGCTCTGTCCCCCCCAGACTGGAGTGCAGTGGTGCGATTTCAGCTCACTGCAACCTCCGCCTCCTGGGTTCAAGCAATTCTCCTGCCTCTGCCTCCTGAGTAGCTGGAATTTCAGGCATGCACCACCATGCCTGGCCAGAGTCCTGATGTCAGCCCGTCTCTGCTGTGCTGCTTAAAAGAGGCTGAGAAAGAGTAGCTGAACCAGGCATTTTCCATGGTGGTGTCCAGCAGGAGAGCGGGTGGGGCTCAGAAACCTGGCCAATGCCTTCTTTCAGAAACTGAGCCTAGTTTAGAAAAAAAAAAAGGCCAGGTGTGGTGCCTCACGCCTGTTGTCTCAATGTTTTTGGGGGGCCAAGGTGGGAGAATCTGAGGTAAAAGGATCACTTAAGCCCAGGAGTTGAAGCAACATGGCAAGACCCCATCTCTACAAAAATTATTATTTCTATTTTTTTGAGATGGAGTGTCTTACTCTGTTGCCCAGGCTCCAGTGCAGTGGCATGATCTCGGCTCACTGCAAGCTTGGCCTCCTGGGTTCAAGTGATTCTCCTGCCCCAGCCTCCCAAGTAGCTAGGATTACAGGCACCTGCTACCACGCCTGGCTAATTTTTGTATTTTTAGTAGAGACGGGGTTTTACCACGTTGACCAGGCTGGTTTTAAACTCCTGACCTTAGGTGATAACACCCACCTCGGCCTCCCAAAGTGCTGGGATTACAGGTGTAAGCCACCATGCCCAGCCTACAAAAATTAGCCGAGTGTGGTGGCAAGTGCCTGTGGTCCCAGCTACTCAGGAGGCCAAGGTGGGAGGACTGCCTGATCACTTGAGCCCAGGAGGCCCACGCTGCAGTCAGCTGTTATTATGCGGCACCTCTGACTCTAGCCCGAGTGACAGAGTGACACCCGGTCTCCGAAAAGCAAACAAACAAAAAAGACTTTATTTTTGAGCAGTTTTATGTTCATAGCAAAGTTGGGTGGAAGATACAGAGATTTCCCGTGTGCCACCTCGCCCACATACACAGGTCACCCCCCTCAATCGTCCACACCCCTACCAGAGTGGGCCACGTGTTCCAATCTATGAGCCTACACTGACGTATCATCATCAGCCAAACACAGTTCACATTAGGGTTCACTCCTGGTGCTGTATATTCTACGTGTTTTCACAAATCTTTAATAAGATGTATCCACTATTACAGCACCATACAGAGTGGTTCCATTGTCCAAAAAATCCTCTGTGCTCCTCCTATACATCCCTCCCTCCTCCTCACCCTGGAAAACCACTGATCTTATGACCGTCTCCATAGTTTTACCTTTTCCAGATTATCATGTAGTTGGAGCCCTACGTCTGTAGCCTCTCAGACTGGCTCCTTTCCCCCTGGTAACATGCATCTACTAAGATTCCTCCACATCTCATGGCTTGACGCCTCATTTCTATTTAGCACTGAATAATATTCCATTGTCTGGATGTATCACAGTTTGTTTACAAATTCACCTACCAAAGGACATCTTGGTTGTCTCCAAGTTTTGGCAGTTATGAATAAAGCTGTTATAAACGTTCACGGCCAAGTTTTTGAGTGGAATCCATTTTCTTTTTTGCTTATAACAATCACAGTCATTTATTTTGCTCACAGAGCCGCAATTTGGGCAGGGCTTGGTGGAGGTAGTTCATCTCCGCTTCATGTGGCATCAGCTGAGGTGGCTTGCCCAGAGGCTGTAGAATCACTTCCAGGACAGCTCGCTCATGTGGCTGGCAAGCTGGTGCTGTCTGAGCTGAGAGCTCCGCAGAGGATTTGGGCTGGGGGCTGTGGTTCCCCTCCATTCGGGCCTTTCCAAGGCCTGGTTGTGCTTCCTCCCAGCACAGCGCCTGGGTTCCAGGAGCGAACATCCCAGGAGAACAAGGCAGAAGTGAAAGGCATTTTTTTTTTTAAAACTGGCCTAGGAAGCCACACACTGTCAAGGCTGGCATACTCTATTGGTGAAGAGAGTCACAAAGGCCCTCCTGCTGCAGCTCATGGGAAGGGGACATAGATGCCACCTCTCAACAGAAGTGTCAAAGTCACAGAAGAAGCGCTCGTGGAATGGGACACAGTGTGGCCTCTATCTTTGGAAAATATAACTGCCAAAGATGCATCTTGGTCTTCCAGCATTTCAGGACGGTGCCCTCATCCGGTCCAAGATGGCTCCCTTCTAAGGCCTCATTCCATCCAATGAAAGAGAAAAAAGGAGAGGGAGGGTCATCTCATACCACTTCGGATTGTGCTCCATTGGCCAGTGCTTAGTCACATGGGCATACCAAGGTTTACCCGTTTATTGTAAAGGTTTTTGCAAAGGATACAGACGAAGAGATGCGTAGGGTGAGGTATGGAGGAGGGGACACAGAACTTCCATGCCCTCCCTGGACGGCCACCTTCCGGGAACCTCCACATGTTCAGCTGTCCAGAAGTTCCCGGACACAATTTCCAGCTGATTCAGGTAAATGCCAAGGAGTACGATTGCTGGATCATATAGTAAAAGTATATTTAGCTTTGTAAGAAACTGCCAAGCTGTTGGCTGTAGCATTTTGAATTACCAGCCCTGAAGGAGAATCCCTGTTGCTCGACAGTCTCACCAGCATTTGCGGCTGTCGGTGTTTTGGATTTGGGCCATTCTGATAGATGCGCAGCGGTATCTCATCGCTGTTTTAATTTGCATTTCCCTGATGACATATGATATGACATATATATTTATTTGCCATCTGTGTATCGCCTTTGGTGAGGTGTCTGTTCAGGTCTTTTGCCCATTTTTTAATTGAGTTGTTTTTTACTGTTGAGTTTTAATAGGTCTTCATGTATCAGACTACTTTTGAATCCTGTCTGAACTTTTTTTTTTTTTTTTTTGAGACAGAGTCTCGCTCTCAGGCTGGAGTACAGTGGCGCGATCTCCGTTCACTGCAGCCTCCGCCTCCTGGATTCAAGTGATTCTCCTGCCTCAGCCTCCTGAGTAGTTGGGATTACAGGGGCATGCCACCACGTCTGGCTAATTTTTGTATTTTTAGTAGTGACAGGGTTTCACCATATTGATCAGGCTGGTCTTGAACTCCAGACCTTGTGATCCACCCACCTCAGCCTCCTAAAGTGCTGGGATTACAGGTGTGAGCCACTGCTCCCAGCCTGAACTTTTAAATGAAGTTGGAGGGGCTGGCTGGCAGCAGGGGGAGACAAGTTGGGGGATTAGAAAGAATTTGCCCCCCAGATGCAAGACCAGATGTGGTGCCAGGCAGAGCTGCAACTCCCAGGCCTTCCTCCAAAGCTGGCCACGCCTCCTTCAGCCCTGGCACAGCCCTGAACAGTAGATTGAAGGGCAGGCATGGCCGGCCTCGCCACCACCCTGCTTGGTGACCACCCTGTCCCCACTCACAGGTGAGGAAACAGGTGTGATGAAACCCCTCAGCCCATGGACTCACCTGAGGAGCCAATTAAACCAAAAACCAAAATATCTAGGCAGGGCCAGGTAAGATGGCTCACACCTGTAATCCCAGCACTTTGGGAGGCCAAGGTGGGCAGATCACTTGAGGTCAGGATTTCAAGACCAGCCTGACCAACATGGAGAAACCCCATCTCTACTAAAAATACAAAAATTAGCTCAGTGTGGTGGCACATGCCTGTAATCCCAGCTACTTGGGAGGCTAAGGCAGGAGAATCACTTAAATCCAGGAGGCGGAGGTTGCGGTGAGCCGAGATCTTACCATTGAACTTCAGCCTGGGCAACAAGAGTGAAACTCCATCTCAAAAAAAAAAAGGGGGGGGGCTCCCAGAGACCCCATGTGTTCCCTAACCCCACTTTCCACCTTCCCACACCCTCCCCTGGGGAAGATCTGATCTCCAGGGGGGAATGAGCCTGGGGCAGTTTGGGGCTTCATAAAAGAGGTATGCAGGGTTTACTTACCCCTTTCTGCCACACTGGTTCCTCCATGTTCTGTCCTAGCACTCTGTCAAAGGGAATCGACATATTCCCTTAAAGTGGGGGGTCCTCCTTTCAGGACCGTGCTGGGAGAGGCTGACCTGCTCCTCCATGGCTGTGCAGGCGGAGTCCCCGCCACCCCATCCCGACAAGCCCAGCTTGGAAGGGAAGACGGGATCAAAGCACTGTCACAGTTCTTGCAAGAGCACCGAGTTCCTGGCCAGGCTGGCACCCAGCACCCCAGCCTGCCGCTGCGAGACTTCCTCTCAGTTTGGACTTCTGCTTCCTCCTCTGTAAAAATAAGGGCCATCATCCTGGGACACAGGTGTTTTGAGGAGTAAAGGAGCAAGGCAGGCGAGCCTCCAGGTGCTGCCCCTGAGAGGAGGTGGGTGTTGATGTCTGTGGGACACTCAGCTGCCCTCGGGAGCCGTGCTGTCTCTAGGGGCCAGGAACTGCCATCCTCCTGGCAGGAAGGCACAGTAAGGCTCAAGTGGACCCCGGCTCCCAGCCTGCTGCCATCCAAGATTGGAAACCCCAAAGCTGGGAGACCTTCTCCTCACTGCAGCTTCTGGGGGTGGCGGTTCCTGGGCAGAAGAACATAGATGCTGTGGGTAGGCCGGGCACGGTGGCTCATGCCTGTAATGCCAGCACTTTGGGAGGCCGAGGCGGGCAGATCACCTGAGGTTGGGAGTTTGAGACCAGCCTGACCAACATGGAGAAACCCTGTCTCTACTAAAAATACAAAAAATTAACCAGGTGTGGTGGTGTGTGCCTGTAATTCCAGTTCTTCTGAAGGCTGAGGCAGGAGAATCCCTTGAACCCAGGAGGTGGAGTTTGCAATGAGCTGAGATCACGCCACGGCACTCCAGCCTGGGTGACAGTGCAGTCCTCAAAAAAAAAAAAAGATGCTGTGGGTTGAATTATGTTTCCCCCCAAAGATGTACTGAAGGCACCCCTGGTGCTTGTGAATAGGACCTCACTTGGAAACAGGGTGTTTGTAAATGCTCATCAATTTGAGAAGAGGTCACACTGGGTCACATTGGGCCCTGAGTCCAATGACAGGTGTCCTTATGAGGAGAGGACCAGAGACACACAGGGAGGAAATCCCTGTGAAGATAGAGGCAGAGGTCAGAGCCATGCAGCTGCCCCAACACACACTAAGGACTGCTGGTGACCGCCGGAAGCTGGGAGGGCAAAGGACCCTTCTCCAGCGCCTTCAGAGGGGAACACCCCCCACTGGCGCCCTGATGCCGGACTTCCGGCCTCCAGAACTGTGAGGAAATAGCTTCTGTGGGTTTAAGCCGCAGCTTGTGGTAACTTTATAACAACCACAGGAAGCGCATTCAGAAGGGGTCAGACTTCCGCCACCTTTCAAGATAATAGCAGAGGCTGGGCCATGCATCCTGAGTCAGGAGTGAAACGGCCCCCCGCCAGGCCGCTGGCTCCAGCAGACAGCCCGCTTTATCATTTCACAGAAAAGCAAAGTGTTTGCTAAAAAAAAAAAAACCTCAAAGAAAAAAGACCAGTCCCCCTGCCCCAAATAAACACCCACAACACAGAGCTTCAGGGCACCTGGGGTGCAGAATCCAGGCAATTACAGCAGGGAAAGGGGGTGGTCCCCAACCCTGACTTTTCAGGTGGATTCTGTGCTCCTCTGGGACCAGCCCCCTCCCACTCGGAGTCAGCCTGAGATCATCTCCCTCTGAGTTTCTGCTAAAAATAGTCCAGGCTCCGACGTCTGCATAGATTTGAATATTGGGCTCAAGAGACCGTGATTCAGGGGAATGGTGCAGCTGGTTCCCCTTGATGTTGGGGCATGAAGCCAACAGAGCATGTTCTCCCCATCAACTCTCAGCTCCCACAGCTGGCCCTGGCTGCCCAGGCCTGACCACCAGCCGCCTCTTCCTTAGAGACACTTTTTGGGGGTCTTCTCCAGCCAGGGGCCCTGTGGAGCAGTCCCAGGCTGGGTGAGATTGGACTTTTGGAGTGCTGGGAGAGTTTCGGGCTAGGGGCTGAGCCGTGGGAGGGCTCCTTGGGCCCAGAAGAGATACCCCTGGACCCCACGGCTTCCCCAGCCCTGTGCCGGTGCCCACCCCGTCCTGCGGCCCTGGTAGAGGTGGAAGGTGCGTGGAGATTGGGAATTCCTCGGCCTTATCTCAAGCTGGATTTAGACACCCCTCACTTTCCCGTCTCTTTCCCTCTCCCCATCACCATCCATTCAGCAAACACTCCCCCCGCAGCAGTGCTGGGTAAGGCACCAGGCCCGGAGTGTACAATCTTCTGTCTGGTGACTGTGTCCTGAGCCCTCATGTCCAGGGCCGGGGCCTGCTGGGGGACTCAGTGGGGCTTCCTGAATCTGATGGTGCCTGGTTTTCATCAGTTCTGGAGACCACTCTGCTAATATCTCCGATATCCCTTCTTCAACAGTGACAGACCAGCCGCCCCGTCTCCCCATGCTGGGGATGGGCGTTTTGCTCTGACCTTCCACAGAGGCCAAAGTCCTGAGGGCCCTGGCTTTATGCAGGGGTCTCGTTCTGCATGTCCATCCCCGAGGCCACACACCTCGTTTCCATGGAAAAGTCAAAGTCCAAGCCCCAGACCCCAGGGCCGGGGAGCCTCAGCCTTTGTCAGCCACACTTATGCAGCCACCGTCTGGTTTCCAGCGTCCTGCTGCACTCGGGCCCTTGGGCTTCCCCTCCTTCCTGCAAACTCAGCCCTGCCTTTAGCTGGATGTGATTGTTTGTGGTGGTCCCTTCCCTTCCCCTTCCCCTTCCCTTCCCTCCCCCCTCCTCCTCCTCCCCCTTTCCTCCCTCTCTCCCTCCCCCCTTCTTCTCCCCTTCTCCCCTCTCCCCCTCTCTTCTCCTTTCCTACTGAGTCTCACTCTGTCACCAGGCTGGAGTGCAGTGACGCAATCCTGGCTCACTGCAATCCCCACCTCCCGAGTTCAAGCCGTTCTCCTGCCTCAGCTTCTTGTGTAGCTGGGATTACAGGCATGCACCACCACTCCTGGCTATTTTTTTTGTATTTTTAGTAGAGACAGGGTTTCACCATGTTGGGCAGGCTGGTCTTGAACTCCTGACCTCAAGTGATCCGCCCACCTTGGCTTCCCAAAGTGCTGGGGTGACAGAGCGGTTTCTTTTGTTTTCTGGTGTTTCATAAAGAAAGGCTCCGCAGTTCCTGTGCCTGAAATAGGACGAAGTTGTTAACCCTCCCAGAGGCGCTTTCATGTAAAGAGTGGCTTCTCTCCTGGGGTATGACAAAGAACGTGGCTCATGGAGTCGGACAGCCCGGGGTCAAACCCTGTTTTGAGTCCCCGTCACTAGCTGTGACCCACAGAGTTTACATCTCTGAAATTTTGTTCCATCGCCTGGTTAATGGGGACAATACCACTGTTTCGGAAACAAGTGGCCACAAATTTCGTGGCTAAAATAACACAACATATCTTACAGTCCTGAACAGCAGAAGTCCGGAACAGCCCTCACTGGGCTAAAATCAGTGTGTCAGCAGGGCTGCCTGCGTCCCTCCTGGAGGCTGTAGGGTAGAATCCATTTTCCCCCCTCTTCTGCTTTCTAGAGGCTGCCTGCACTCCCTGGTTCTTGGTCCTTTCCTGCATCTTTAGAGCTGCAAAAGCCCATCGAGTCCTTCCTGTATCTCGTCCCTCTGACGCTAACTCTCCTGCCTCCTCTTTCACTTATTATTATTATTATTTTTTGAGACAGTAATGTGCATCAAAGCCTTAAAAACACTTGTCCTTTGATCAGGTAATTTCATCTTTAGAAATGTCACCTAGGTAAGTGAATGAGGATATGGGTAGATGTCTGTGCAAAAGCCTGTTCATCACATGTGTTTAGAATAATGGAAATGGCCCTAGTGCTCAGTAGCAAGGGACTGATAAGTTAAGGGACCTGTATGCCCCTACAGTGGAATATTACAGAACCATAAAAAATGAAATGGTAGGCCAGGGGCAGTGGCTCATATCTGTAATCCCAGCACTTTGGGAGACCGAGGTGGGAGGATCAATTGAGTTCAGAAGTTCAAGGCCAGCTTGCGCAACATAGAGAAACGCCATCTCTACATAAAAATACAAAAATTAGGCAGGTATGGTGGCGTGCGCCTGTAGTCCCAGGTGCTTGGGGGGCTGAGATGGGAAGATCACTTGAGCCTGGGAGGTGGAGGTTGCAGTGAGCCATGATCATGCCACTGCACTCCAGGCTGGGCGACGGAGTGAGACCCTGTCTCAAAAGAAAAAAAAAAAAAAAAGAGAAATGTTAGATGATTTTTTTTTTTTTCTGGAGATCCAGTTTACCAGTTCACCACTGACTGAACGTGTCCTACGCCTTGGCTGGTGATGATGGTAATTCTCTTCTCTTCCCTACTTTGCTGAAGACAAAAGTCTTCATTATCCAGTGAAGGAACTTCTTGAAGGTGAAGTGCCACCCTGGTGGAAGGAGTTATTTTTGTCTGGTGCCCTTGGCTCCTTCCAGGCCCTCGCCCCGCTTTGCTCCCCCTCTGTCCAGAATGCTCCTGTGCCCCAGCCCGGCCCAAGCATCCTCAGAGCGGCTCGTCGAGGGTTTCACAGTCAACGTGCGACCTGCTGTCTGAGCTGGGCCCTGCCTCCCCTTGCCACTGCTTAAGAAAATAATTAATAATAATTAATGAATAAACTGGGTTTATTGAGAGCCATTTACCACAAAAGGCCTCAGGGCACACTGCACTCAAGCATAATTAAAAGTGGCATATTTGAAACTTCGATTTGAAATGGAAAACTGGCTCAGTTGCCCATCAAAGTCTGGGCCTCTTTCTGATACCAACTTTGCAGATGGGGCCTGAGATGATGGGAGGAGGAGGGGAGGTTCGTCCTGAGGGTGAGGGTACAGCCAGAAAGCATGGGGAGGACCCGGAGGAGTGGGGTCCCCAAGATCAGAGTGGGCCTTCAGTCTGGGAGGGCTGGTGCCACTATGGCCACCAGCAGGGAGGGAACAGGAGGATCTGGAAGCAGGTGACCATTTGCTACAGAGGGAAAGGATGAAACCCCTGGTGCCAAACTCAGGCCACTTGGCCCCTGCTTGCCAGCTGAGTCTAAAGGGAACAGGTTTCCCCCTGTTAGGCCCAATGCCCTGTGCTCCTTCCCCGGCCAGGGATGGTGATCCATTCATTCATTCATTCATTCATCAAGTGTTTATTGAGAACCTGCTGCCTGCAAGCACCATCAGGGGATACAGCTGTGCATGAAAGAAGGCACCTGCTCTCGGGGGAGTTTACAGTGCAGTTGGCAGAAGACAGACGAGCAAATATTTAATACATGCCATAGAGAAAATTACAGCAAGAGGGCGAGGGAGTGTGGAAGGTGAGAAGGTAGTCCTGGGTTTCTAGGGAGATCTCACAGAGATGACATTTGGGCAGGAATTGAGGGGAGTGCACCAAAGGGACGAGCAACCAGATAGAGGGAGCAGTCTGCGCAAAGGCCCTGAGGCAGGTGCAAGACAGAGGAAGGAGGAAAGTGTGGGTGGAGCAGAGCAGAAAGAGGGGAGTGGGGGATCAGAGCCGTTCTAAGACTTGCTGAACTGCAGCCCTGTGGGTGGCCCTGGACTCCACCCTCGAGGTACAGTGGTAAACATATCCATCCTCATCCTCAAAGAGTGCAGTGTTTATGGGGAGGGCCCCACCATGGAGAGGCATGTAGATGACTGGTGGTGAGGGGCGAGGCTGCTGGGGGCTTCTGATTGGCCCGGTGGGAGCGCTGCCCTGTAAAGCCCAGGCATCCCGACTTACACAAGGGCAGGTGGAATCTGGAGAGCCCTCCCTCCACATCTCCCACCTCTCAGGAGCCCCCATGGTGGGCCAGGGAGGCAGCTTCACCTTAGAGGCTGTATCCCACTCACTTCCCATCTCTCTCCCACCAGCTTCTCTCCCTGCTGCCCTGGCTGCGTCTTCCTGTGGAGACCCTCTTAGGGACCACTGATGCCCCCAACTCACTGTTGACTCTGGATAATGAATGAGTCCTTCCCTCCTCCTGGGGGAAAGGTGTGCGGGCCCCTCCCGGAGGTGGGCTGCCATCAGCCACGAGCATGCGGACCGTCTGCAGGTGCCCTGCTCCACATCCCTTGCTGGGAAATCCTGCTCCCTGGCTCTTGAACTTTCTCTAAAATCAGGGGACACTTATCCCTTTGTATCCCAAATAAGGCAAACGAAAGCTCCATGAGGGTGACACAGTGGAACCCCAATTCCTGCCAGGAGCAAGAGAGGTAGTAATTGGGACTGGAAGGGTATCCACACCTACGAGAGCAACCTCCTGGCCGTCCCAGGGGGCCAGGCTGTAGGCTGCAGACCACACCTTTCTGCTTCCTCTCATCAGCCAGCCTGTTCCAGGCCCGGAACAGATGCCATGTTTGAGGAATCCCACCTTTCGGGCAAGGCTGTATGCAGGGCACACCACGCCTAGATGTGAGGTGGCCTGACACTGGGTAGGAATACAGGAAAAGCAGAGGCCAGGCGTGGTGGCTCACACCTGTACTCCTAGCACTTGGGAGGCCAAGGTGGGCGGATCACTTGAGGTCAGGAGATTGAGAACAGCCTGGCTGACATGGTGAAATACCATCTCTACTTTAAAAAAAAATAAAATTAGCCAGGTATGGTGGCGTGCACCTGTAATGCCAGCTACTCCAGAGGCTGAGGCAGGAGAATTGCTTGAACCTGGGAGGCGGAGGTCGCAGTGAGCTGAGATCATGCCACTGCACTCCAGCCTAGGCAACAGAGTGAGACTGTGTCTCAAAAAATAAAAAAAGAAAGAAAGAAAGAAAAAGAGACTGGGTGTGGTGGCTCACGCCTATAAATACCAGCACTTTGAGAGGCCGAGGTGTGTGGATCACGAGGTCAGGAGTTCAAGACCAGCCTGGCCAATATGGTGAAACCCCGTCTCTACTAAAAATACAAAAATTAGCTGGGTGTCATGGCACTTGCCTGTAGTCCCAGCTGCTTGGGAGGCTGAGGCAGAATTGCTTAAACCTGGGAGGCGGAGGTTGCAGTGAGCCAAGATTGAGCCATTGCAGCCCAGCTTGGGCGACAGAGCGAGACTCCGTCTCAATAGTAATAATAATAATAATAATCAGGGGAAGGCAACCGCATTCTTCTCTGGCAGGTCTGGTTTCTGGGTCAATAAGGGAATTTCAGAGAACAGCTTCATTCCATGCTCTGAGACAGAGAGAGGACTGAGGGGCGGTCAGACAGACCTTGAGGCCACCTCATATCAAATCACCATGCTTCGGAGTATCGGTTTCTGGGTCCTGAAAAGGTCTTTGTTTCCACCCACCCATGTATCCATCCATCCATTAAAAAGTAATTACTGCGTGTGTATCCTGAGCCAAACCCTGGGTTTAAGCCCCCAGGACATAGCTCTTCGTCCCCTCTGCCCCTTGAGAGGGATGGCTCACTTGAATGTTTAATGCTCCAGTGAATTATAATTATGAAAAACACACACACTGCAATTCAGGTTTAGGATGAAAGTATTAATTTCCTGGTTTTAATTATTCAATAGAAATTAATGAAAATTCAAGAGGAATCTCCAAGGAGTCTCTCTCACCAGCAGGGGTGGGGTGGACCTGAGGAGAGGAGTGGCGTGGAGTGGAGTGGAGTGGGACGAGCCAGAGGCCGAGGGTGCTGCACCTCTGCCCAGCCCTGCTCACCTGGGAGCTTTCCCGGGGCGAAGGCACGAGCCTGCTGCATGAACCAAGACTCAGGGTTTGCTCATTCATTTGTGGGACTGGGGCTGGGGCATGTGTTGAGTTCCATCCCTGCTAGGATGATGCCAGACAGTGGAGAGACGAAGACCCAGCCCTGCTCTCAGGGAGCTCCTGGGCCATTGCAGGGAGACAGACCACACCTGGAGGACCTGAGCTAAGCCTGGGAGTTCTGGCCATGCGGAGCCGGGCTGCTGGGATGAGGTGGGAGGTGAGGACAGGACAGGCTTTCCTGAGAAGATGACTGGCAGTGTTCTGAGGGTCTCTCTCTCCTGGGTGAGCTGAGAAGCCCCCCTCTGAACAGAGGCAAGGCAACATTTTAAAGTGGTGGTGGCCATTTGGGACAGGATAATGTCCCTGCATGCTTCTGTGTCATTTGCCCTCACTATAAAAGAATCCGAATTCAGAGCACTTTCTCTCTCTCTCTTTGGTCCACCCCTAAGGGCTAGGAGGGTGGAGGCTTTGAGCCCAGAAGATAAAAGTCTGAGCATGGGACAGCTCTGAGACTTGGAGAATGGGAGACAATGTCACTAAATGTCACTTCTTTAGAAAGGAAGAGGATTGGAGCTTTGAGGGCAGGTGATTCGGAAGGTGGGGGAACCTGTGTCCCAGTCCGAGGAGGCTCCCTACAAGGTGACAGGTCCTCGAAAGGGATGGCTGCAGAGGCCGTGATGACCCCAGGAGCTCTGACCTCAGCAGCCCTGGCAAGGAGTCCCCCACACCCAAGCTCAGTGCCAAGGAGGAGGCTTTGATGGAATGCAATTGATTCCTGCCTCGTGGCCAGTGTTGCCTCTGTTTGTCAATTCATTTCCGCATTCCTGACTGCCTGCTTATATATGTTCCTTGAATTCTTTTTTGAACTTGGTTGTAGCACCTTGCAGGCTCCCTCATGAATTAATGAGTTTAAATAAAAGCATGGACATTTGTTCGTTATATTTGATCAAGCCATGACATTCCTTTATAGAAAGTATTCTCTAGCAACGCCTTATACTCTAGTAGTGAGAACTACCACACGGCCCTCATGCTAAGAGGAAGAACAGGGCACAGAGACTTTAAGTAGTTTGCCCAAGGTCACATGGCTAGGTGGGGTGGGGCAAGGATTGGGATGCAGGGATCTGGTTCAAAGTCCCTGAGGAGCACTTGAGCTCTGTTATCTGTCAGCCCCCAAGTAACCCCACAAAATGGGTACTTTATTTATTTTTAAAGACAGGAGCTCACTCTGTTGCCCTGGCTGGAGTACAGTGGCCCAATCACAGCTCACTGCAGCCTCAATGAGGAGGTTGAGGAGCTCAAGTGCCCCAGCCCCCACCATCTCAGCCTCCTGAGCAGCTGGGACTACAGGTGTGCTCTACTAGGCCCAGCTAATTTTTTTTTTTTTTTACTTTTTGTAGAGTCAGGATCTTGCTATATTGCCCAGGCTGGTGTCAAACTCCCTGGCCTCAAGCGACCCTCCTGCCTTTGCCTCCCAAAGTGCTGGGGTTACAGGCATGAGCCACCCCGCCAGGCAAAATAGGTACATTATTTACACTCAAGAGCCGCAGCACAGAGAGGTGAAGTAATTGATCCACGCCCTCAAGGTTAGTAAGTGGCTGTTTCTACAGCAGGATCACTGTACACTGTGTGGTGGGTTTGATGTCTGCTCAGGGCAAAGCACTGATAGAATATTAACAAAAATCGTGGCTAGCATCTGTTGAGCACTTTCTTTTTGTTTTTGTTTTTTGAGACAGAATTTCGTTCTTGTCACCCAGGCTGGAGTTCAATGGCACGATCTCTGCTCACCTCAACCTCTGCCTCCCGGGTTCACGTGATTCTCCTGCCTCAGCCTCCTGAATAGCTGGGACTACCGGTAAGCATCACAAGGTCCGGCTAATTTTGTATTTTTAGTAGAGATAGGGTTTCACCATGTTGGTCAGTCTGGTCTCGAACTCCTGACCTGAGGTGATCTGCCCACCTCGGACTCCCTAAGTGCTGGAATTACAGGCGTGAGCCACGGCACCTGGCCGCTATTGAGTACTTTCTCAGTTCCAGATACTGCGGCTATACCCAGATCGTCTCATTTGCTCCTAATTCCCTACCAGGTAGATAATTTCATTAGCCTGCTACAAATAGAAAGACTTTGAGGCACCCAGAGGATGAGCGGCTTGAGTTTTCTTCTTCTCTGGGTTTATCTGGAGCTGAGCTCTGCTGGCAGACGTGGCCCGTAGCCATCTAGATGCCTTAAGAACTGGCCAGGACTCCCCAAACACCACCCTTCCTCTCCCAAGGCCCCCAGCCCCACTTACACCCTGAAGGCGGATCCCTTGACTCCTGAGAGGTTGGCGGTGGAGAGCGCGGCGGGGCCGCGGGGCTGAGCTCTCCAGCTGGTCTGGGCTTGGGTGACACTGGCCTTGAAAACCTCCTAATTACCGGTGGGGTCTCAGCCGCGTCTTCAGGGTCTCGCGGCGGCGTCGGGGGTCAGGGTCTGCAGGTGCCGGCAGCCAGCCTGGGCTGTTTACCAGGGACGCTTCGCGCTAATTGAAATGTGCCAAACAGCTGCCCGGCGCCGGGCGGAGCGGAGCAGCGGGCTCCGGGTCTCCTGCTGGGTTGATGAGGTATTAAAGAGGAAAAGGCGCTGGGGCGGCAGCTTCATTTGCAAGGGAAATGACTTGACGGGGCCAGTCTTCGGCCCAGAGGTTCTAATGAGCTGCGGAGGAAAAGCCCTCCTGTTTTATGCATGAGGAGCTCGGCCTGGGGATCCGCCCCAGCCCTGCCTTCTCCTCCTCCCAAGTCGGGAAGGAGGAGAGGGGTCCCCAGAGGGCAGGATCTGAAGCTCAACACCAACCCTTGGTGGTGAAAATAGAAATTTCTTGCAGCAAGGCTCATAAAGTGGAGTGAGACTCACCGGTAAGGGGGAGACTGTGCGATCTCCATCCTGAGTCTTAAGGCCAATTGCGTGAGCTGAGCCTGCGGAGAGCCTGGCAGGCAGCGGGAGCTCCTCTAGGGTCGCAGCCACTCTGCCCAATGGCTCTGGGCAGCTCTTCACCCCTCGCCCCGCGATTACCTACTGCCCCCTTCCAGGCCCTCCTGGTATCCCCCCCCACCCACCGCAGCAAGACCCCCTCCCTACCTCCTTGGTCTCTGACGCTGACTTCTTCTGGCAAAGGGGAGACATTGGGTTTGATGCTTTTGCAAATGTTTTCTCTACAATCTCCAGTCTTTGTGGCAATTACCCGTAAAAGTTGGTCCCTACATCCTGTTCCTTTCCTGTCATTCTCACCCCCGCTTCCCTGGGCTCCCCAGGTTTTTTTTACCACCCCTCCCTGACATTCTCCGCAGCTGCATTGGCCAGGCTGCCAGCTCTGTGAGCCAGCTGTCAATGTGGTAAGGCTGAAGGAAGCCCTGCTGGCTGCAAGGACGCATCCCTGACTGGGGCACAGCTCTGGGTCAAGTGGCCAGCTCGGGCCAGGCTGGTGAAGGATTAATCCAGAGTCTTGACCAACAATCAGGTGGCTGTTTTTCCCAGACAGGGGATTTGAAGGAGACAGTGCCCAAGGTTACCCTTGAAAATTCCCAAGGGTGGCAACCCAGTGGCGTTAGGAGTGCCTTAGCTAGGGGCCTCTTGAGCCTGAGCCCAGCCTTTGGGGTCTGGCTGTCCCTTAGGGCCATGCCAGGCTGTAGTGGAAATGGAAGTTTTGTCACTGTCTCTAGGGCACACTGCCATGAGCACGTTTCAGACCCAGTTAAAGTCTGGCTCTGCTGCTGACCAGCTGGGTGGTTTGGGCAAGTTCCTTAACCACTGAGCCTGTTTTCTTATCAGAAGAATGGGGATGAAAGTCCCTCTAAGGGTTATGGAGAATTGGAGCTGATGTATTTGACCATAGCAGGCCTTCAGTACACAGTGGCTGTCACTTCAAATACTCTTCATGATACTGATGGGCTAGGGGAGGTCCCTGAATGCCGGTGGGACCTCAACCCAACTCTTGACACCATCTCGAGACGGAATTCAAGGATAAGTCAGAAAATAATGAAAGCATGGAGATATATTGCAAAGCGAAAAGTACACACTCAAGAAAGGGGTATTCAGCCTTCTCAGGAGAGGCTCACACAGTGGGGTTTGGGGTTTCCTCTTTATGGGGTTCTTTAACCAAGGGGTGGGATATTCATGAAAATTTCTGGAAAAAGGTGGGCATTTCTTAGAATTGTGGTGCCACTCATTTTTACACCCAATATGGGTGGTCTTGGAACTGTCCTGGCGCTGGCAGGTGTGTGATTTAGGATGTTAATAAGCATGTAATAAGGTCCTAGGTGGAGCCCGGGTCAAATCCAGCACTATGTTGGGTCCAGTTGGTCTCAGGCAGCTTGGTCCACACCCTGGTTTTCAGGGTTTTATCAGCCTATAACCTCTAGTCATGTGAAACTGTTATAGGAAAGGGATCTCAATCGAGACTCCAAGAGAAGGTTCTCGTGCAAGAAAGAATTCAGGGCAAGTCTGTGAAGTGAAAGCAAGTTTATTGTGAAAGTAAAGGAATAACAGAAGGGTTACTCTATAGACAGAGCAGCTCCACCCATTTTTATGGTTATTTCTTGATTATATATGTTAAACAAGGGGTGGATTATTCATGTCTCCCCTTTTTAGACCATAGAGGGTAACTTCCGGACGTTGCCATGGTGTTTGTAAACTGTCATGGCGCTGGTGGGAGGGTAGCAGTGACGACGGCCAGAGGTCGCTCTCCTCGCCATCTTGGCTTTGGTGGGTTTTGGCTGGTATCTTTACTGCAACCTGTTTTATCAGCAACGTCTTTATGACCCGTATCTTGTGCCGACCTCCTGTTTCATCCTGTGACTAGCCCAGCAGGTCTCAGCCTGTTTTTACCCAGCCCCTATTCGAGATGGAATTGCTCTGGATCCAAGCCTCTGACAAAACTGCTACCTGGAATTTTTTAATCCTCCTGTGACCCACCCTGTATTCATTCCTGTCTCATTCGGGTGCTGTTACCTGCAGCCCAGGGGGAGGGAATGCCTGGAACAGCTCTGCCGTCGGCTTAGCTTGAAGGAAGTCTCATCTCCCTCCTCCTCCCTACAGCTGTCAGAGCAGGAGGTAGCCCCAAGGTGAGGCTCTAGCTGAGGCCCATTGATGGCAAGGAAGAGAGGAAGGGGCAGGATGCAGCCCCTTGCCTGCCCAGGCTGGGTCAGAGGGCTCCCAAGGCTGCCTCTCTTAGGGGAGGCTCCTGGAGGAAGCCTGGTGTGTGCAATCTTCCTGTAACATAAATGTGGGTGGGGATTCTGGAAGCCGCCCCATGGAAACATCTCCCTAGCTGCTTGGCAGGTACTTGGCTAATTTCACTTTGAGTGGGTGGGGGTTAGTGCCTCCACTTTTTACCTGCCATGTGATTTGGAGCAAGGTACTTAATTTTTATACACCTCAGTTTTAAGTTGTAAAATGGGGATAAAAACTATGAGAAGTAAATGAGATAAAGCATGTGAACTACAGAGCCTCACGTGTTACAAGCGTCCATAAATGTCCAATTTTATTTGTGTTACGGGGAGCTTCTATTTCATGCAAGCCCCAATTTAATCTTGAGATGAAGCTTCCTTTTTTTTTCCCCAGACGGAGTCTAGCTCTGTCGCCCGGCCTGGCGTGCAGTGGCACGATCTTGGCTCACTGCAACCTCTGCCTCCCAGGTTCAAGCGATTCTCCTGCCTCAGCCTCCCGAGTAGCTGGGGTTACAGGTGCGTGCCACCACACCTAGCTGATTTTTGTATTTTTAGTAGAGTCTGTGTACCTTTTGATTTTTACCACAGGCATATGTTATCTTCATAAAGGCTGAAAAGGCAAACAAAATCAAAACAAACACAGATCTTGGGATTTTACCACCCTCTGGCTGGCTCCCTATAGAGAATTGGGCTGTTAGGCAAGCTTTGAAGGACAAGAAGGAGCAAGATGGCAACCTGGGAGGCCCTGGTTCAGCCCTCCCATCCCACAGCGTGGAGGTCACCAGGGGAAGAAACAGAGCCTTGAAGAGTATATCATTTTCCTCCAGGTTCTCTGTGCTGAGTAGTAAGTGTGTTCCATCAATGTCCTCGTATTAGTTGGCTGAACTTGGGCTGTCATAACCAAATTATATAAGTGGAGTGTACATATAATTTACACAAAAGAAATGTATTTTCTGATGATATTCTGGAGGCTAGAAGTCAGAGGTCAGGGTGCCAGCATATGTGGGTTCTGGTGAGAGCTCTCTCCATGGCTTGCAGAAGGCCACCTTCTTGCTGTGTCCTCCCATGGCAGAAGGAAGAGAGAGAGAAAGAGAGAGAGAAACAGAGAATCTCCTCTTCTTATAAAGCCCCAGTCCTATGAGGGCCTCACCCTTACGACCTCATTTAACCTTACCTGCCTCTTAAAGACTCTATCTCCAGATACAGTCACATGGAAGGGGAGAGGGAGTTGGGGCTTCAGCATATGAATTTTGGGAGAACACAGTTCAGGACACAACAGCCCTGAATACTGACTAAGAGGCTGAGAGGAGGGGGATGAATATTTTCTCTCCATCCTATTCTCTGTTTTTATTCTGTTGGGCTTAACAACTGTATTAGTCTGTTTTTGTTGCTGTAAAGGAATGCCTGACACTGGGTGATTTAGAAAGAAAGGAGGTTTAGTTGGCTCACAGTTCTGCAAGGTGTACAGGAAGCATGGTGCTGGCATCTGCTTCTGGTGAGGCCTCCGGAAGCTTCCAGTCACGATGGAAGGCAAAGGGGTAGCAGATGCATCACATGGAGAGAGTGGAAGGGAGAGAGGGAGAGAGAGAGAGAGTGAGAGAGTGAGGGAGGGGGAGCCAGGAGCCAGGCTCCTTTAAACAACCAGCTCTTGGTGAACTCATTACCACTCATTTCCGCAGGGAGGGCACCAGGCCATTCATAAAGGATCCACCGCCATGACTCAGATACCTCCCACTAGGCCCCACCTCCAATATTGGAGGCCACATTTTGACATGAGATTTGGAGGGAACAAAACATCCAAACCATATCAACAGCCAAACCTATGGCCATTTCAAGTTATAGCCACTCCTTCCAGGGAGTGTAATAATTAAATATTAAGAAAGCCCTGACCTTACTTCCATATGACTGTTTCCCCAGTAATTGTCCTCACACCTGCATATCTTGGTAGGACCAGTGAGAAGACCCTTCAAAGCCCTCTTGAACCAGGTGTGGTGGCTCATGCCTGTAGTCTCAGCCATTTGGGAGGCTGAAGTGGGAGTGAGCCCAGGAGTTTGAGTCCAGCCTGGGCAAGAAAGTGAGACTCCCATTTTAAACAAGCAAAGAACAAAAAGCCTTTTTGAAGCTCCTGCAATCCAGTGACAGATAAAGCATGGAGTAATTCCTGCACTCAAGGCTATTTCCATCTCAAATCATGTTGAATTGTTTTGGAAACTGATAGGGCTCTGTATCCCCACTCAAATCTCATCTTGTAGCTCCTGTAATTCCCATGTGTTGTGGAAGGGTCCTGGTGGGAGATAATTGAATTAAGGGGGTGGGTCTTTCCTGTGCTGTTCTCATGATAGTAAATGAGTCTCATGAGATCTGACGGTTTTAAAATCAGGAGTTTCCCTGCACAGCTCTCTCTTTGCCTGCTGCCATCCATGTAAGATGTGTCTTTGCTCTTCCTTTGCCTTCCGCCATGATTGTGAGGCTTCTCCAGCCATGTGGAACTGTGAGTCCATTAAACCTCTTTCTTTTGTAAATTGCCCAGTCTTGGGTATGTCTTTATCAGCAGCATGAGAACAGACTAATACAGACACTTAGGTCAGTAAGGAGGGGTTTACACTGCACAGCATGAGCTCAGAAAGCCCAGATACCCAGTATCCCAAGTGTGGATACAAACACCTTTCCCTGATCAAGTATCCACCAAGAATTAGAATGCCAAACAAAATCGTCCTCTCCTTATGGAAATTGAATTCCCAAAGTAACGAGTTCCAAACACCTGTGTTCCTTCTTTAGCCATTAGGGTCCAAGCTGCCTTTCACTAGAACTAGAGCTGGTTTCCATGATAAACCAATTTCAAATGTCTCCAATGTCATGCTTCCCCAAAGTTCTAATGAGTCCTGGAGGCAGCCCCAAGGATTTGTGCTCCTTGTTCATTTGGGGCCTCTGAGGATTTCCTTCACTTTCTCATGAGTTCACCTTTGTATGCCAAAGAGTGTTTAAAATGTTTTACCTGCAGTTTTAGGTGTGGTTGAGAGGGAGGGTTTTCAGGAGAACTCATCATCCTGAAACAGCTGTTATCCCTCCCTAAAATTTAGCCTAAGAAAAGCAGCATCCCCACATGGGTCTTGCCAGTTATATCACCTGGAGGAAGGGTACAGAAAGCAAGCACAGAAGAGAGAAAACATTTGTGGTTTCAGCCTTGCAAGGGTGTGAATATGTCATGCCAGTTGTCTGGAGTCCATAGATTATGTGACCTTGAATGCTAGTAGGAGAATCCCTTTGGGAAGAGGCTGGGGCTTCTCCCTCAAACTCTGCAGAACCTGGAGCTTTGTTAGTCCTTTGCTGCTGTCATTGGCTCTGCTCACACTGGACCGAATGATTGATGCAGGGTCCAGAGGCCTGACCTTCTCACTCCAACCTGAGCGGCTCAGAAAGGTCATTTGATTTTTCAGAACGCCTGTAGGGTAGGCTGAGGCCTCTGTTGAGACTGCAGTGCCAGCTCAACTCTTTTTGCTCAATTCTGCTTCTTTCCTTTCCCTTCCACAGCTGTTGGTCCAAGAGCACTCCCTATAAGCCTCTTGCATGCCAATCTCCATCTCAGAGTCAGCCTTCTGCACTCAAAGGAAGATGGACAATGTGAAAATAAACCTGTAACACAGGCTTGTCCAACCTGTGGCCCAGGGGACACATGCAGCCCAGGATGGCTTTAAATGCAGCCCAACACAAATTGTACTATAAAGTATCTTAAAACATTATGAGATTTCCCCCCCAAAAAACTTCTCTTCCCCATATAACTATTCACTCTTCCTGCTGGTTGCTGCTTATATCAGAATTTCTAGGCATAGAGGGTTTTTCCTTTCCTTGTAGAAGCAGAAGCTGCACTCTGTAACAGGGCTTGGCAAATTGTGAAAGAGCCACATATATCTCACTGCCTGTTCTGGTATAGCTTTCAAGCTAAGAATGGTTATTACATTTTTAAATGGTTCACAAAAAATATATATGTATCAACACATGTGGAAACTATATGAAATCCAAATTTCAGTGTCCAATAAATAAAGAACCCTGTCAAAAAAAAAAAAACATTATGGGATTTTAAAAGACATACTTTTTAATAAATGAATTTTTGTTTTTTTAGTAGAGACGGGGTTTCACCATGTGGCCAGGCCGGTCTCAAACTCCCGACCTCAGGTGATCCACTTGCCTCGGCCTCCCAAAGTGCTGGGATTATAGGCGTGAGCCATCGCACCCAACTGGGTTTCTTGTGAAGTTAAGCCTACATTTACCATCCAGGTCAGCAGTCCCACCTGATATGGTTTGGATCTGTGTCCTCACCCAAATCTCCTGTCAAATTGTAATCCCCAGTGTTGGAGGTAGTTGGATGCTGGGGCTGGATTCTCATGCGTGGGTTAGCACCATCCCCCCCGGGTGTTGTTCTTGTGACAGTGAGATCTGGTTGTGTAAAGTGTGTGGCACCTCCCCATTCTCTATCTCGGTCCTGTTCCTGCCACATAAGACACCTGCTCCCCCTCTGCCCTCCACCACGAGTAAAAGCTCCCTAAGCTCCCGGAGGCCTCCCCAGAAGCTGATGCCACCATGGTTCCTGTATAGCCTGTGGAACCGCGAGCCAATTAAACCTCTTTTCTTTAGAAATTACCCAGTCTCGGGTACTTCCTTATAGTAGTGCGAGGACTGACTAATACATCTCCCTTAGTTATTTATCTATGAAGAGTGAAAACCTGTGTTCACACAGAGACCTGTGTGAGAACGTTTATAGCAGCCTTTGTTCATAATCACCCAAAGCTGGAAACAACTCAAAGGCCTATCCACTGAGTGGGAGATTCGTGTCGCAAGGCTGATGAGGGAGCATTCTTGGGGGTCATGGCTATGGGAGGGGTGGAAACGAGCAGATGGGGCGTAAGGAGAAGCTGAGCTGTGATGCAGCCCCAACAGAGGCCTCGGTGGCCCAGGCAGGGCGTTTTGAAGACATGGCTCTTCCCAGCCATCCTGAGCTGGGAGGAGAGGACCAGGACTCCATATCTCTCCTTTGGGCAGTCCTTGGTGAGGGGCCATCCTGGGAAGGGGACGTTGTCCAGAAAGGCAGCTGTCTCAGCTGAAGCAGTCCCCGAAGGGGCTGACACTTGACAGTGAGTGTCAGCACACTTTCAGCAGCTGGGGTTCTAAGTCCTTCAGTCCTGGACAAGAATTTGGGTGGCTATGGCACCCAGCACACAGAAACTCAATAAATATTTGTCAGAGTACTGAGTGGAACACAGTAGGGGCACCAAAGAAGGAGTAAGGATGGGACAGGGCATCCAGAGACGTAACGGTTGTTGACACCTGATGGTCAGTTTGCACTGATTTTCCCACTGGATCCCCTGAGACACAGTAGGTTCTCTCACCCACCCCATTTTACAGATGAGGATACTAGGGCTCAGAGAGGTTAAGTAACTTGTCCAGGATTGCCCAGCTAGGACTTGGGGGCTGCAGCCAGACCCCAAACTGAAGCACCCTGAACCATCCAATTTCCCCTCTTTAGGTGGACAGAGGGGACAGAACTTCTGGGCAAGGGGGCAGCAGGCCAGATGGGCAGAGGCTGCCTAGGACAGGTGTGTCTCACTGCGATCAAAGGCTTACCAAGTGGGCATCTAATACCTGTGCACACATCCCACACACTCATATCTCATTGGCTGAAGCAAGTCAGCCGAGGCCGACATCTTTAGGGTAGGGAAGTTCATGCCTCTCATAAGAAGACATGGTCAAGGTAGGGAGGGGAAGAATTGTGAGCAAATCATCCATCTACAAGGGTCACATGCCCACATGGTAACAGCTCATGGGAGCTGGGTAGTGGCTGCCCCATTGAGAAGGGTCACATGCTCTCCAGTTGCCACAGGCTCCACCATGCCCTGTGGTTCTCCCCACCCACTGCCATCACCTACATGGCCCTGTAGCTGGATGTGTGCAGCCAGGGTTTAGTGGTTTCTCCAGGCCTTTCTAGTACTCACAGTGTTTTGTTTTGTTTTGTGTTTTTTTTTGAGACGGAGTCTTGCTGTGTCGTCCGAGCTGGAGTGCTGTGGCACGATCTCAGCTCACTGCAACCTCCACCTCCCAGGTTCAAGCAATTCTCCTGCCTCAGCCTCCCAAGTAGCTGGGATTACAGGCGCACACCACCACACCCGGTGAATTTTTGCATTTTTTAGTAAAGACAGGGTTTCACCATGTTGACCAGGCTGGTCTCAAACTCTTGACCTCAGCTGATCCATCCACCTCGGCCTCCCAAAGTGCGGGCTCTCGCTGCTAGACAGTTTGACATCCATGAGCCCTGCTCTGCCCGGGCCATGCTTGGTACCTTACAGCAGCTTTCTCAGTGACTGCTAAAACAGCCTTTTAATCCCCATTCTAGGGATGTGGAAACTGAGGCTTAGAGAAGTAAAGAAGGTGATGAATTTGGGATAAAGGTCCATCGATGTCTGGATGGTTTCCATCTCATGATGCAGTCTTGTGACAATACTACCCACCCACACCCAGTTCAGACAAGACCCTCGCCAGGAGGGGGGCGGCAGCTGCCTCCTAACCAGCTCCTGTAGCATCAAATCCCTGATCCCTGATCCCGTTACCATAGAAACAGCTTTAGCCCTCACAGTCTCTCCTGGGCTCAGTAGGGAGGTACTAGAGGGAATAATCCACCATTTGCTAGCAAATTTGGGGAATTGTGGCTCATGCTTGACAGAGAGACAGCTGAAGGGTGGGAGGGAGGATGGAGAAGGGCAGCTTGGTGTAATGTGAGCATCTGTTCCCTGTCCTGGGAGACCCCGCATCTGCAGGGAGAGGCCCGAGGCTGACTCCCTGGGATCACCAGGCCGAGGTGCACAGCCTCCTTGCATCAGCATCCACAAACACCTTCTCCTCGGCCAGGTGTTATTCTGGAGATGCAGACAAGTCCGAGAAGGATCCTGCCCTCAAGGAGCTTATATTCTGGCAGGGGAAGCAAAGAGTGGACAGTAGATATAGGGCATGCATGATAAGTAGTGTGGAAGATGCTATGGAAAAAGAAACCCGAAGTCCCGGATACTGGGGATCAGAGAAGCAGGGGTTTGCAGTTTTAAGGACTGCAGCACCGTCTTCAAAGGAAAGTCATAGGCACCGACAAACAGAGCCCGACCCGCCCATTTCCAGGCAGACAGGGGACCTGGAAGCGTGCTTGTTTTGTGCAGAGGCAAGAAGCAGGAAAGTCACAGGCTCTGAGGAAAGACGGCAGTTCCCCTACCCACCCACCCAGACTCTCTAAGCAGAATCCCACCAGGAGTGCCCAGGCTTGGCTTTTGGGGCTTCCTTTGTTAAACCCATCCTGTTCTCATTCAAGCATCCTGGGAGGTTCTGCTCAGAGAACACTTGGCGGGTAGATTAGCAGCTCTCTGGGGATAGACGTAAAGCCTAGGGGAGTCAGACAAACTCATTGCTATGGAAAGAGCTGTCCAGCTCACTGGGGAAGGGGTGTCCCCTTCCTCACATAACCCCACTCAGCAGGTGGAGGCCTTTGCCCATGGCTGCTTTTGCATGTCTGAGGCGGAATGGTCTCAGCACTTTGTTTTTCCGACAACAAAGTTGCTCACTTAACTGCCCCTCCTTGTACCCTCAGTCCTAGCTGCCTGTCCACCCTGCCCTGTGTCAGCCTGTGGCCAACTCCTCGTGTCACCTCGGTCTGCAGAGCCCCTGGAGCGCACCTCCCTGGAGGCAGCCATGTGCCTGCCCCACACTCAGGGGCATTCTCGGCGCTGCTTGGCCACAGCAAGGCTCCGAAACCCCACCCTGCTCTCCTTCCTCTTAGCAGATGACCGAGGAACCTGCTTCCTGGGGGAAGAGCGGAGGCTTCCAGGCTTGCTTCCCTCGACTTCCTGCCCATTGCCCCAGCCCTGCACCTGCTGCCCTCCTCCCTTCTCTTCCAGCCTGGAAGAGACCCTTGACCCATGCATGTCTCCCCGTGACCCCACCAGCTGTGGGGTTTGTAGAGGCCCTGGGCCAAGTCTTCCCTTTAGGTGGTCAAGGTGCTCACATCACCTCTCTGCAGACAGGCAGAGACAGCAGCTTCCTTTCCAGTCTCTAATCCTCCTTAGAGCCCTGCTCACACCTCCTGGCAACCTGGGAGAGATTTCACCTTGGACTTGACATTTGATGACATTTCGGGCTCGGCTGGTTTTGTCCTCTCTGAGCAATTCCGACTGGCGTCTGACTAGAGGCAGTGTGGGACCCTCGATTAGATCCTGCAGCAGGAAAAAAGACTTCGGAGGAGAAACTGGCGAGATTCTACTCAAGTCTGTAGTTTAGTTCATAGCCTGGAACAAATGCCCGTTGCTTAGTTTTGACGAATGCATGCACCCTGGCTAGGTAGGATGTCACAATCAGGGGAAGCTGAGTGAAATGGAGATGGGAACAGTAATTAGTTTGCATTTTCAGCAAATCTAAAATCACTCAAATATAAAAATTTATTTTTTAAAAAATGATGAGTCTGGGGTAAATGATACACAGGAGTTTTTGGTACTGTTCTTCCAACTTTTTAAAATGAGTCTGAAAATATTACCAAATGAAAGTTCCTGGATGGGTACAGTGGATCACGCCTGTAATCTCAGTGCTTTGGGAGGCAGAAGCAGGCAGATCACTTGAGGTCAAGAGCTGGAGACCAGCCTGGCCAACATGGCGAAACTCTATCTCTACTGAAAAACAAATACAAAAATTACCCAGGTGTGGCAGTGCATGCTTGTAACCCCAGCTACTCAGGAGGCTGAGGCAGGAGAATTGCTTGAACCTGGGAGGCGGAGGTTGCAGTGAGCTGAGATCGTGCCACTGCACGCCAGCCTGGAGGAGCAATCCAAGCATCTATCTATGGATGAATGGATAAACAAGATGTGGCTCAGCCATACAATGAAATATTCAGCCTTACAAAGGAAGGAATTTTTTTTTGAGACAGAGTCTCACTGTGTTGTCCAGGCTGGGAGTGCAGTAGCACTATCTCAGCTTGCCGCAGCCTTCCTCCGCCTCCTGGATTCAAGCGATTCTCTTGCCTCAGTCTCTCAAGAAGCTGGGATTACAAGTGCATGCCACCATACCCAGCTAATTTTTGTATTTTTAGTAAAGGTGGGGTTTCCACGTTGGCCAGGCTGGTCTTGAACTCCTGACCTCAGGTGATCTGCCCACCTTAGCCTCCCAAAGTGCTGGGATTACAGACATGAGCCACTGCACCCAGCCTGGAATTTTTTTTTTTTTTTTTGAGACAGTTTTGCTTTGTCACCCAGGCTGGAGTGCAGTGGCACCATCATGGCTCACTGCAGCCTCATCCTCCTAGGCTCAAGTGATCCTCCCACCTCAGCCTCCTGAGTAGCAAAGATTACAGGTATGAGCCACCACACTCTGCTAATTTTTTATTATTTGTAGAGATAGGGTCTCATCATGTTTCCCAGGCTGGTCTTGAACTCCTGGCTTCAAGCGATCTTCCCACCTCAGCCTCCCCAAGTGCTGGGATTACAGGCATGAGCCACTGAGCCTGGCCAAAGAAGGAATTTTTTTTTTTTTTTTTTGAGACAGTTTCCCTCTGTCACCCAGGCTGGAGTGCAATGGCACTATCTTGGCTCACTGCAATCTTGCCTCCCAAGCCTGATTCTTGTGCCTCAGCCTCCTGAGTAGCTGGGATTACAGGCATGTGCCACCACACCCAGCTAATTTTTGTATTTTTAGTAGAGACAGGGTTTCACCATGTTGGTCAGTCAAACTCCTGACTTCAAGTGATCCATCCACCTGCCTTTGCCTCCAAAGTGCTGGGATTACAGGCGTGAGCCACCATGCCCAGCCTCAAGGAAGGAACTTTTGATACATGCTATAACACCAGTGAACCTTGAAGACATTATGCTAAATAAATTAAGCTAGTCACAAAAGGACAAATATTGTGTGATTTGACTTATATGAGACACTTAGAGCAGTCAAAATCAGAGACAGAAAGTAGAATGGTGGTTGCCAGGAGCTGGAGGGAGGAGGATGGGGAGTTATTTAATGGGGGACAGAGTTTCAGTTTTGCAACATAAAGGGTCCTGGAGACAAGCTGCATCACAACGTGAGTGTACTTAACTCTACTGAAGGGGACACTTAAAAATGGTTAAGATGGTGATTTTATGTTACATGTTTTTTACCACAATTTAAAAAAAAAATGGCAGGGCGCAGTGATTCACACCTGTAATTCCAGCATGTTGGAAGGCTGAGGTGGGTAGATCAGCTGAAGTCAGGAATTTGAGACCAGCCTGTCCAATATGGTGAGACCACGTCTCTACTAAAAATGGAAAAATTAGCCGGCAGTGGTGGTGAGTGACAGCTCCGGCCTGAGCTCAGCCATGTCCGCACCACACGCTCAGATGGCCTGGGACCCCCACCCTCTCCAGAGAGGATTCTTCACTTGGGCGTGTGCTGATTTTTGACACGTGCTCAACTTTGACATGCGCTCACAGTAAATTGCCAGAAAAGGTTTTTTTCTTGAACAGTTTCTTGTTTTTTGTTGTTTTGTTTTGTTTTGTTTTGTTTTGTTTTTAGACAGAGTCTCACTCCCTCACCCAGGCTGGAGGGTAGTGCTGGGGTCCGGGTTCACTGCAGCCTCGAACTTGAACTGGGCTCAAGCGTCTGCCCCCGCCTCTTGTTAAAGAAGTCACAGGCAAGCTTTTGCAAACAGCCAAGACTTTCCTGTAGAGGCCCACAGCCCACCCTGCCACAGTCGGTGGGGGAGGTAGCGGTGAGGAGAGTGGGTCCCTGCAGTGATCAGGTAGCTGGAGGACAGAGTTCGAGCCCTCAAGGGCATATTGGGGGGGCAATAGCAACTGGGATCCCCAGATGTAGAGGAATGACTTAATTCCTGCTGCAGCAGCTGTAAAGAGAAGTTCAGTTTATCTTGGGGAAGGCAGGGAAAAAGAAAACTAAAGGAAAAACTATGTTTTCTGAGCCAAAAATTATGGCCCTGGATTCCCTCCTTCGACTTGAGAATGCATTTAGGTAAAAATGCAGTAGCCCAGCCTCTTCTCATCTCTTTTACCTAAATGCATTCTCAAGTTGAAGGAGGGAATCCAGGGCCATAATTTTTGGCTCAGAAAATTATAATCTTAGCACTGTAATACTAGCACTTTGGGAGGCCGAAGTGGGAGGATCACCAGAGGTCAGGAGTTCCAGCCCAGTCTGGCCAACATGGCAAAACCCTGTCTCTGCTAAAAATACCAAAATGAGCCAGACGCAGTGGTGTGCACCTGTAATCCCAGCTACTCCGGAGGCTGAGGCAGGAGAATCGCTTGAACCCAGGAGGTAGAGGTGGCAGTGAGCCAGGATCATGCCATTGTACTCCAGCCTAGGCAACAGAGCGAGACTCTGTCTCAAAACAAAAATGAAAAGAAGAAAGAAAAAGATGGCAAGAGCCAGGTCTGCACCACATGGCCCGCCTCACTGCAGCTCACCCCAGCCTGGAGCTTCAGCTCTTCCTGGTTCCTTGGCAAACACAAGATTCCTCCTAATAATCAGAACTCCCCCCTCCCGCCACCATGACTGAGACCACCACAGTGCATCCCGGGAGCGTCACCAAAATAGTCGTAAACGTGAAGTCACTTTCTCTTAGGCGTTGAGCAACAATCCTTTATTAAAAAGAATATAATCGCATAAGCACAAATAGAATCTCCTGCAAAAATATTTATCTGTTACTATAATAGCCGAAATCGCAAGGGTTTAGGAAACCTGGGAAGAATGATGTCTCTCTTTCTGCGGGCGCTGCCTCAGAGTCGCTGTCTGATGGGTAACATGCAAGCGGCTTCCTCCTCCACCCTCCAAAATATGATCTTCAGAGGCCAGGTTGGCTTTACCCAGTGCAATAGAGGGGTCCCTAAAAATAGGAGCGTGAGCCCTGAATTTGTAAGCTGAATTCCATTTCCACTGCCCCCCAGGGGTGTTTGCTATTTAAAAGGGAAATTTTAGCTGTAGCAAAAAAAAAAAAAAGAAATCATTATAATGCAAATCAGCTTTCTCCTCTATCCTTTCTTGGTAAATCTCATTTTCAATTTTTCTCTGTGCTCAGGGCTGGGAAGAATGTCTGGAATCCAGGCAGGAGAAAAATACCTGGGAAGTTCCAGTAAGCTATGGCCCAGCCGAAGGGTCCAGCACTCCAGGCAGTACCGCAGGGGACTTTGGAGCCCTCGGCCCTATTTGTGCTTCTGTGGGTCTTTGCTATCCCTTAAGCCCTCAAGTCCTGGGAACAACTGGCTACTTGGTAGAAGCATGTGGGGTGGCCCCAGGTCACCTGTGTGAGGCTCAGCAGAGCCTAGGAGCTCCCCCTCTTCCTGTCCTCACCATCCTTGAGACCCTTACAAGCCACCTGGACCAGCTTGCTCCTGCCAATTCCTCCCCTGCCCTGTCCCGGAGCCTGTTATCCCAAAATGGTCCCCGTACCTTAAAGCTGGGGACCACCCTTCCACCTAAGCAGGTGGGACCCCTGCCCTGAGCTCCAGGCTGCAGAAGGCCCCGCTCTGGCCACCCCTGGGAGGGAGTCACCATGATTTGGGCCACACGTCCCAGAGGAATGACAGGAAACTGTGCTCCCTTCAGCTGCAAGGTTGGAGTCCCCAGTCAGCTCACTTCTGATCAGCTGGCTGGACATTCAGGGTCTTCTGTTACCCCCCAAGTTTGAGTCGTTCACTAGAATGGCTCACAGAACTCAGGAACAATTTAGGATTTTAGTTTTATTTAAGCAATTATTTTTTTTGAGATGGATTCTTGCTCTGTTTGCCCAGGCTGGAATGCAGTGACACGATCTCGGCTAACTACAACCTCCACCTCCTGGGTTCAAGCAATTCCCCTGCCTCAGCCTCTTGAGTAGTTGGGTTTACAGGCGTGTGCCACCACTCCCAGCTAATTTTTTTTGTATTTTTAGTAGAGACAGGGTTTCACCATATTGGTCAGGATGGTCTCAAACTCCTGACCTCATGATCTGCCCGCCTCGGCCTCCCAAAGTGCTGGGATTACAGGTGTGAGCCACCACGCCCAGCCTCAGTTTTATTTTAACAAAGGATATGAATCAACCAGCCACAAGGAGAGGCACATGGGCGGGGTCTCGGAGGGTCCCACATGCAAAGCCTCCATCGTGCTCAGGACCCATGACCTCCCGGCACACGGATGTGTGATGAGATGCCGAATGTCGCCATCATTTCTCCTCCTCCTTCCCCTTTGAGCTGCCACGTTGCTGAGATTGGGCCACTTGGATAGTCCAGGACACTCTCCACACCCCAGCATCACGACTTAGCCCCATCTGCAAAGTCCCTTTTGCCATGTAAGTAACACGGTCACAGGTTCCAGGGCCTAGGACTTGGGCACCATTGGGGGCCGTGATTCTGCAGCCACACCCTGTGACTGGTGCCCAGACCTTTCCTGACTCAGGAGGGAATTTGATTCCAGTTTTGTGGAGTCTGTGGAGGGTGTGGCCACGCATACCGGGCAGTCTGGGGGCACTGAGCCCCAAGCCCCAGGACTTGGCCTGGGTGGGCTACATACCATGAAGTGGGAGGCTGAGAGCTGACATGGTTTGGATCTGTGTCCCACCCAAATCTCATGTTCAATTGTAACCCCCAGTGTTGGATGGAGATGGGGCCTGGGGGAGGTGACTGGATTATGAGGGCAGCTTCTGGTGAATAGTTTAGCACCATTGCCTGATGCTGACCTCAGGATAGTGAGAGTGAGTTCTCCTGAGATCTGCTTGTATAAAAGTTGTGCGTAAGGCTGGGCGCAGTGGCTCACATCTGTAATCCTGACCAACACTCTGGGAGGCCAACGCGGGTGGATCACCTGAGGTCAGGAGTTAGAGACCAGCCTGGCCAACATGGTGAAATCCCATCTCTACTAAAAATACAAAAAATTAGCTGAGTGTGGTGGTGCACACCTGTGATCCCAGCTACTTGGGAGACTGAGGCAGGAGAATCGCTTGAACCTGGGAGGCAGAGGTTGCAGTGAGCCGGGATCACGCCCCTGCACTCCAGTCCAGCAGCAGAGCAAGACTCTGTCTCAAAAATAAATGAATAAATAAATAATAATAATAATAAAAGTGTGTAGCCCTTCCCTGCCCAGCCTCTGCTTTCCCCATGTGAGGCGTCTACTCCTCCTTCGCCTTCTGCCGTGACTGTTTCCTGAGGCCTCCCCAGAAGCCGAGCAGATGCCAGCACCATGCTTCCTCTACAGCCTGCAGAACTGTGAGCCAATTCAACTTCTTTTCTTTATGAATTATCCAGTCTCAACGTGTTTTCTTTTTAAATAGGAATGTGAGAACAGACAAATACAAGGGCTTTTTGCATTCTGTGACCACAGCCTTGCCGCAGTGGAGGTGGGAGGGAGAAGGCAGGCAGGGCTGGCTACACACAGCTGGTTGGTCTAACTCTGCGGCTTGGCTCTGGGCTGGCCAGGAAGGGACCCATCATGGGAGATGTGTCCCTTCTCCCACGTCTGTTCTTGTCCTTACCCAGGAGCGGGTCTTATGTAGATTGGAAATGTGGAGACCAACGTGGCCCTGGAAACCTAGCTCAAGCTCCGGCCATCAAAGCTGCTCTGCTCAAGGTATTGCTTCTTGTTTTCACTCCCATTTACTGCATCTTTGCTGCACAAGACATTTTGCACGTATGACCAAGCAAGGGTTCAGGCCCTCATCTTTTATTTCAAAGCTTGTTTTTCACTGCATCTAAGACCCTCTGTAGTTCCCAAGGCCGCCCTGTACAGTTGCGCAGGTTTTCACTGCACAAGAGCAAAAGGCCAAATGCTGAGTGGTGCTGAAATCCAGCCTGGGCTCCATGCACCCAACTGGGAGCCAACACACAGGCTGCAATCACCCAGAGGGGGAACCTGTATCAGATTTGCCCAAAGGTACCATATGATAGCCACCCTGACGCCTTCATTTTAGAAATGAAGACACACAGAGAGGTTAAGTAACATATCCAAGATCACACAGCTGGTCAGTGATCCTTGGGATCCAAGCCCGGTCTTTGCATTCTACGGCATTGCCCAAAGCAAGGTTCTGCTGAGCAAAAGACCTCAACAGATGCTGTGTTTAAAGGGAAATGTCCAGACACCGGGGGACTCTGTTGGGTGGAGCATCAGCAACAAACATGGTGGGAAACACAAGCTTAGAAATCAAAGATGAGGGCTGGGCGCAGTGGCTCACGCCTGTAATCCCAGCACTTCGGGAGGCCGAGGTGGGTGGATCACGAGGTCAGGAGTTCGAGACCAGCCTGGCTGAGATGGTGAAACCTCATCTCTACTAAAAATATAAAAATTAGCCCCGCGCCACGGGGGTGCCTATAATCCCAGCTACTCAGGAGGCTGAGGCAGGAGAATCACTTGAACCTGGGAGGTGGAGGTTGCGGTGAGCCGAGATCGCCCCCACTGCACTCTAGCTTGGGCAACAGAGCAAGACTCGGTCTTAAAAAAAAAAAATGGCATCAAAGATGAGGCCCAAAGCCTCGCTGAGTCACCTCTTGGCTGTATAACTCGGGCAGATTCTTCACCTCGCCGAGCCTCGGTTTCCCCACCTGTGAAATGGAAAGCCCTGGCTTGAATCCCAACGACCACTGACCAACTACGTGATCTCTACATGTTACTTAACCTCTCTGAGTTTCTCCCTGTCTAAAGTGGAGGCTGCTGGGGTAGCTGTTGGCTTCATATGGTGCCTTTGGGTAAATCTGAAAAAGGCCCCGTCTGGGCAGTTGCACTCCTAGCCCATAGGACTGTTGTGAAGATTAAGGAGGTACTGTGGTGCCTGTTTATATTTATATTTTTCTCGCTGAAGACCAGTTTCTCCAGCATTGAGGGTTGAGTGCATGGCTCTGGTCTTCCTGAAAAGAAAGAAAGGCCAAGTTGGAACTGGGGCCAGGGAGGTGGCCTTGCCGCTGCCCTCGCACCTCTTGTCCAAGGCACACCATGCTCCCTCAGTCTCTGTTGGCCTCAGCTCTGCAGGTAGAGGGGAGGCTGTTGATTTTATATTGAATCAAGCATGGGAGCTCCTATGAAAGGTTTCACAGATGAGAGGCGTAATCGCTGGCTCCCCTCACTCTTCTTTAGTTTAGTATTTTACAGGAAGGGATTCCAGTCTTCCTGGTCTTCTCCTTCCAGCCTTTTTTTTTTTTTTTTTTTTTTGAGACAGAGTCTCGCTCTGTAGCCCAGGCTGGAGTGGAGTGGCAGGATCTCGGCTCACTGCAGCCTCCGTCTCCCGGGTCCTGGTTCAAGCAATTCTCCTGCCTCAGCCTCCTGAGTAGCTGGGATTACAGGTATGTACCACCATGACTGGCTAATTTTTGTATTTTTAGTAAAGACAGCATTTCACCATGTTGGCCAGGCTGGCCTTGAACTCCTGACTTTGTGATCCGCCCACCACAGCCTCCCAAAGTCCTGGGATTACATGCGTGAGCCACCATGCCCTGCCTCTACTTCCGGCTCTTAGCACAGCCTCAGGCAAGGTTTTCCTGAGCTCTAATCCTACACCCCCTGCCTTTCCTTCATCCTTAGATAAAATGAAAGTCAACATTAAGTTTTGTACAACTAGGGACTGGGCTCAGTGGTTCACCCCCTGTAATCCCAGCACTTTGGGAAGCTGAGGCAGGAGGATCGCTTGAGCCCAGGAGTCGAGACCAGCCTGGGCAACATAGTAAGACCCCATCTCTATAATTTTTTTTTTAAACTAGCCAGGCTTGATGGTGCACACTTGTAGTTCCGGCTACTCAGGAGGCTGAGGTGGGAGGATCACCTGAGCCTGGGAGGTCAAGGCTGAGGTGAACCATGATCACGCTGCTGCAGTCCAGCCTGGGCAACAGAGTGAGACCTTGTTTCAAAAAAACAAAACAAAAAAAAGTTTTGCAAGACTGTGAAGGCAGTCAGGTGGATACTGAGAAGTCCCTCAGAGGCCTCCCAGCCCACCCTCCGCCAAGGCCTTGCCCTGGGAAGCTGTTTTCTTTATCAGGCATCTCCTGATTTGTCCTTTGGGGGTTGATGGAGATTTATGTATTTATTTTATTTATTTTTTAATTAATTTATTTAAAAATTTTTTTTTCTTTTTTTTACAAAGATGGAGTTTCACCATGATGGCCAGGCTGGTCTTGAACTCCTGACCTCAGGTGATCCACCCACCTCGGCCTCCCAAAGTGCTAGGATTACAAGCGTGAGCCACCGCGCCCAGCCGATATTTATTTATTTAAACACACAGCTGACACTCATTCCCCTTGTCTTCAGAGAGTCAAGAACAGGATATAAACATATTTGGAAAGAAGCTGGAGCAGGGGGCATTGATGAACCAGGGGCCTCAGAGGTTTTGAGTAATTCTCTTATTATGGTCCAGTGCTGACCACCCAGTCCATTTCTCCCTTGCTCAGAGATGACGGGAGGAGAATCAGAGAAACAATGGTCATGCCGACCTCAGGCTTCCTGTGAGGGTCAGGACATCCATCATTGTTCCTCTACAAATTAATAGACTGGCCCGTCCCTGGTTGCTATGGCAACCGCCCCCAGCGCTTCTGTGATGGTGAAATGGAATTCATTGGAAGTGCTTTTCAAGTGAACTCTCCTCCAGACAAACGGATTGAGGAAGGAAATTACCAGAAGGCCCAGCACCTCTGAATGGGTCTTTATTTCTAGGAGATGGGGCTGATGAGAGGCCAAGAAGCCACTCTGGGAAAGGACAACTATTAATTACAGAGTATTCCAGAAGTCGCCTTGGCCACAGGGGAGGAGCAGGCTCTGTGGTTCCCACACATGGTTCCCGGCACTGCAGTTAACCCAGAGCCTTCCAGAAATGTCAAAGACAATGAGGTTTGATTTTTCTCCTCCTGTCCCACCACGTTGGGCTCCTTACTTCAAATTGCCTTTGCCCTGTTCTGCTCTCTGTGAAGGATGCCACGTTAAGGGGAGAAAATGCCAGCTCAAAGGCAGAAAATCCCAGAATGCCCACACCAGAGGCCACCTTGAAGGGTTCTGTGGGGAGCGTCCCTGAGCAGGCCAGATGGTCGACCGGCTTTGTGTGTTTCATCCCAAGACTCCAGAATTCAGCTGCAAAGGAAAACTGATTCTGCGTGCCTTCCTTTTTTATACGAAAAACAAAAACAGGGGCCTGGTGCAGTGGTTCACGCCTGTAATCCCAGCACTTTGGGAGGCCGAGGCGGGTGGATCAACTCCTCCGAGGCCAGGAGTTCATGACCAGCCTGGCCAACATGGTGAAACCCCATCTCTACTAAAAATACAAAAAATTAGCTGGGTGTGGTGGCAGGCACCTGTAGTCCCAGCTACTCAGGAGGCTGAGGTAGGAGAATTGTTTGAATCCAGGAGGCAGAAGTTGCAGTGAGCCGAGATCATGCCACTGCCCTCCAGCCTGGGTGACAGAGTGAGACTCTGTCTCAAAAAAAATTAAAAAATAAAAATAAAAATAAACAAAACCAAAAATACCCAGCATTTCTTCCCAGTTACATAAGTCTTTCACATCCACAGTAGAAAGATGAGAAAATAGAGAAAATCACATGTGTGGGAAGTAGGGAAGTCCCTTTTTAAAGTTTCCTTTCTTGTTAAAGAATAAGTGTACTAATAACTTTGTTAAGCCCTATCCTATGTAGCTGTTCGACATGCCATGCTTACAGGCACATAGTACATTCCATGTCTTTGGACTTTAACCAAGATATCTATGCTGGACGTGCTCACAGGCATGTCCCAGCTCTCCATTGGTTTTATCTGTTTAGAAAAGTTTAAATTGTTAGCCAATCTGGTTTTAGTTTAGATTGTGAGGTCTGATTCCAGCCAACGGAGATCAGACACAGCAGTAAGGACGACCCCGAATGCGTTAGGAATAAATTTGTCTGTTTTCCTTTGTTCATTTTACTTTTGAGGCAAGCTGGCTAGCGAGGGTACTCTTCCTGCAGTCCAGGAAGTAAAAGTTGCATTGCTGAAAGATCCTTTGTCTCAGTGCTGATTTTTCTTTGCGGCACTGAGCATCTATTTCCAATAACACAGAGTAAGATAAAGACAATTATAATCCCCTCCCCACCCCAAACACCCACCGCTAGCACTTGGCCGTAAACCTCTCTGTCTCTCTGGGTAACTGCCTTGTTGGCTCCTGACGTCACTGCTTTATTTTTGTCTTCCCTGCCCTTTCATGTGTCGATGGGAGGAGGTCCATCGTCCCTCACCCCTGGATGCAAACACTAGTAAATGCATGGCCCCTCAGCTCCTTCTCTTAGGTAATAGCTCATGGCCACACAGGGTTGCAAACACAGTCTCAATTTGGTCCTCAAGATATTCAGGCTGTGGGAGATGAGAAACATGCCACCCAAAATATGCATCTTTTGGCATAAGGCTTGTTGAGCTGCGGGCAGTTAAGAAGAAACAGGTGCGGAAAGCTCTGTGCTCCCCTGTTTGCCTAAAAGCAGGACATAGATTTACAGAGACAGAAGCTGGCCGGCTCCACTTTCTACCACGGGGCAAAGCTGAGCCACTGAAGACACCTTTGCGCCCTTGTGGGTCTGGGGCCGGCTCCAGAGGCATCCACAGGAACAGGCTTTCCCAGCCAGCCTGCACCCGCCAGCTCTGTGCCTCCCGAAGGGGCTGCCCCTCGACACCCAGAGCCCTCTCCCTTTGTCTGGTGGCTTCTCTAAAGATGTACTGTTCTCTGTGGAAGATGTGACATGAGCTGGGATTCAAAGCCATCTCTTTGAGAACCAGGCACTTCCTGGGTGTTTCCTGTGCATATAGGAAATGTGCATCCCAGCCAGGTGCCGTGGTTCACTCCTATAATCCCAGCACTTTGGGAGGCTGAGGCAGGCAGATCACCTGAGGTCAGGAGTTCAAGACCAGCCTGGCCAACAGGGCGAAAACCCATCTCTACTAAAAATACATAAATTAGCTCGGCACGGTGGCTCACGCCTGTGATCCCAACACTCTGGGAAGCTGAGGCATGTGGATCACTTGAGGTCAGGAGTTCAAGACCAGCCTGGCCAACATGGTAAAACCCGGTCTCTACTAAAAATACAAAAATTAGCTGGGTATGGTGGTGCGTGCCTGTAATCCCAGCTGCTCAGGAGGCTGAGGTAGGAGAATCACTTGAACTCAGGAGGCAGAGGTTGCAGAGAGCTGAGATCGTATCACTGTACACCAGCCTGGGAGACAGAGCGAGATTCCATATAACAAAAAAAAAAAAAAAGAAAAGAAAGGAAAAAGGAAACACGCATGCTGCAGCACGTCTGTCTGTCTTTCTCTTGCGAATCTATCTTTTTGTTCCAGCTGAGAACTTACCAGTGTTGAAGGAACAAATGAGTTTTCCACCCCTACAAACTCGTGATATTAATCACATCTCTCAAGGGAACTAGGAGTGAATCTTCTCCCTTCCTCAGCTCAGCCTGCTCCAGTCCAGGGGCTGCAACAGAAAGGGGATGGTCCTCCACTCGCCTGGACGGCTTCCTCTCTTGGCTTCCATGGGCTCCAGGAAGGTTCCCTGCTGGGCTCTGGGTCCCTGTGACCCTGGGCGATGCTCCTCAAATCCCGGGTAGTCCCACATGGCGTCCAGCAGAAGCCCCCTTGAGCATCCGTCTGGGCACTGTCCTATCCCCCCTCTAGACGCCCCCACTGGTAGGGTCCTTGGGCAGCCCCTTGTGATTCTCTTTCTAGTCTGCAAGGAATGCTCCCACCTCCTTGCTCTGCCACTCAAACCCCTGTAAGCCTCCTGCTCCACCACCCAAATGGCCACAGCCATTTCCCCCGCCGTGGAGATGTTTCTGGGGGAGGCAGATCCCTGGCCCCCTCACTCACGAGTTTCCAGGCTGGCCAGGTGTCCATGCTTTGCATTTTTCTGCTGCAGGAGACACATTTCAAGGCTCTCGGGGCGGGGGGGGGGGGGTCCCGTGAGTTTTCCTGATGCAGAGACAGAACAGGGACCCACCTAGGGGCCTGCCTGCACCCACCCCCAACCAAAGCGTGGAAATAAAGGAAGAACCTTGAGTTCCTTCATGGGAAATTCCAGGCACTAGCTAGCCTTGGAAAATAAATGAGCAGTCAGGTAAACAGGAAGATAGCAACAAAGAAGATGAGAGCAGCAGTAGCCTCCCAAGCACGCCAGAGGCACAAGGTGTTCTGGTTCCTACAGAAACTAAAGATAACACCGTAACATATGTTCTGGAGTTGTTTCCCCAAACCCCCACTGCCAGCCTCTATCCCATAGACCTCAGATGTGGGGGAACCGAGGCGGCACTCTGACCACCAATCTTTGTTCAGAGTTTCTTCCTGAGGGGCCTGGAGAGTCATGCCCATGGCCAGTGCTATACAACCTCCACCTATGGGTTTACGACTTTACCTGCAATGTACCCCTCGCTTTCCTGAAATGCACGCCTGCCTTAAGAAACCTTTGCTTGTGCTCACGCCTGTAACCCCAGCACTTTGGGAGGCCAAGGCAGGCAGATCACTTAGGTCAGGAGTTCAAGACCAGCCTGGCCAACATAGTGAAACCCCGTCTCTACTAAAAAAAAAATACAAAATTAGCCAGGCATGGTGGTAGGTCCCTGTAACCCCAGCTACTCGAAAGGTTGAGGCAGGAGAATCCCTTGAACCTGGGAGGCGGAGGTTGCAGTGAGCTGAGATGGGGACAAAGGTGAAACTACCCTCCAGCCTGGTGTGACAAAGGTGGAACTCCATCTCAAAAATAAACGAACAAAAAAAGCAAAAAAAAGCCCTTGCTTGTGAGCTGTCGGGAGTTCGGGTCTTCAGTCTTAGCTGCCGTTCTCCTCGAGTGGTGCCCTTGGTGCCACAAGTGCCCTTTTTGAGACAGCCAGGGAAAGCAGGACAGGGAGGGAGGAAGGGTCCCTGTTTTCCTAACATGCCGTGCTGATTGCAGCTATGCGCAGCTTTGCAGCCCTGTAACCACAAACGCTTCCTTTCACAAAAATAGGCCAATTAAATCTAAAACAGAGCGCAGAAACCACAAGTGTCCTGGCTGTTAACAGTAGGGACTTTCCACAATCCCCAAATGCACATCCCAGCAAGGTCCTAGCCGGCCCTGATGCACCTTCGCTTCATCTTAATGGTAAACATCATAGCCCGGGTGGAGATTCGAGATGCTAATGAGATGCGCGTTGCATGAAGCAACGTGATGGGAGACGGACAGACCACCCCGAACATGCGATGACATCATCTGGAGGAGGCTGGAAGGAAAATAAAACCGCAGTCTGACCTGCTCTGGGGAGCCAGCTGCGGGTCTCTTCCTGTACTGTCCCCCTTGCTGCCCGAGCTGAAAGCCCCGATAAACTGCCTTGCTAGAGCCCATCTTAGAATCTTGGTCAGTTTCTATTTTCCGAGGGTCCACTGACCGGGAACACTGTGCTCTTGGAAATTCTCCCTCCTAAGGTTCTGGGAGAGGGCGAGGGGGCTCAGGAGACCAGGGGCAATGCTCCTTCCTCCCGCTGTAAGTCCTGCACATGGCGGGGCAGAGGCCTTGGTACCTATAGCATCGTCTCTCCAGCCAAAACTCAGGCCCTGCTCTAACAGCCTGAGACAGCGTCCTTTCTAAAGAGCTGTGACATGATGGCAACTCACGTGTATCAAGCACTCACCCAACACTTTGCAGGGATTAGCTCCCGGAACCCTCACAGCCCTAGGAGCTAGATACTGCGTGCAGGAGAGGTAACTGACCCCAAGAGAGCCTGGCCTTTCCCTTTGGCTACCGGGGCAGGGATGATCTCTAGGCCCCGCCATGTCGCGCCTGACAGGAGTGTCCTTGTTGCATGAGGGATTTGGTCCCTGGAGGGTCCAGCAATGTGGTTTATGATGCGGGCCTCGGGACATCCCCTATTAGTGCCCACCTCCAGAGGGACTGAAGATGACAGGTGAGTCACGTGGTTATTAACCGGGCATGGTGGTGCACGCCTGTAGTCCCAGCTACTCAGGAGGCTGAGGCAGGAGAATCAAAACTGGGAGGCAGAGGTTTTGGTGAGCCGAGATTACGCCACTGCGCTCCAGCCTGGACAACACAGCGAGACTCTGTCTCAAAAAAAGAAAAGAAAAGGAAAATGACCTATGGGTACCCCAGAGATATGCAATTTACTTGTGTGAGAAAACTGCACAGGTACCTCCTGACCTTAAAACGAATGTTGGAAAGGAAAAAATATACCCAACAAAGCAAGATAAAACAAGGGCAGGCATGGTGGCTTATGCCTGTAATCCCAGCACTTTGGGAGGGAGATGGGACAATCCTTTGAGTCCAGGAATTCCAGACCAGCCTGGGCAACATAGTGAAACCCTGAGACCCCATCTCTACAAATAACATAAGATTTGCCTGGGCTTGGTGGCATGCATCTGTGGTCCTGGTTCCTTGGGAGGCTGAGGTGGGAGGATCTTTTGAGCCTGGGAGATAGAGGCTGCAGTGAGCCATGGTCCTGGCCACTGCACTCCAGCCTGGGCAATGCGGCAAGATCCTGTCTCAAACAAAACAAAACAAAAAACATGAGAACCCTCCGCTCAAGAAACCTAACCGTCTATCCCTGGGCCACAGGGATCCCAAGCATGTCCTACAAGTCTAGACTTAATCCAGGGAGAACAGAGAGGGGAGCAGAGCTCTGCACCTGCAAGGCAGGGCTCCTTCCATGTCTCCTCCCTATGACGGAGTGAAGAGGATCCTTATAGGTCTTTCAGGGGTGACCGCTGTCCACACCCCACATCCTCCAAAAACCAGTATCAGTTCTCAAAGATGGGCTAGCTCAGTGATGGTGGAAGGGGTGTGAAGTATTGCTCAGATGGGTCCCTGGCCTGCAAGGTGACATTATTAGACGGAGCGGTGCCCCTACCCTCATAGGCACACTGGCTTTGGCCTCAGGCTGTTCCCCGAGGCAGGCACAGAACCCTGGGGCAGCCCTGGCCTTGGTGCTTCCTGAGGAGCAGATCCCATTACTAAGGAGGCCACCCCACACTGTATCTCCATTGCTTCCAGAATTCCACCCAGGCTGACTCTGCACCTGCTGCGGCATTCTCTCCATGCCCAGGGGCCATAGTTGAGTTACACAAGGAACTCGGGCTTTCCTATCCAAATTGTGCCCTCGCTTGGTTGGCTTCGAAAGAACAAAGACAGGAGCGTCATGACTCACCAGGACACCCCTCTCCCGGAGACCTCCCAGGTGGGGGGCACTTGACATGGGTTCATTCATCCGTTTGGCAAATATTTATCAGATGCTTGCGATGTATCTGGCCCTGTTTGTGGCCCTGGAGAAGAAGCAGTGACCAGAGAGATTAATAATCTCTTTTGGGGAGCTGACATTCTCCCTAGTGGGAGAAAATAGACAGTAAACCTGGTGGGTGAATCATACAATACAATGGTCCTCAGCCTTGGGGCCCAGCGCCCCACCGATGGCAGGCCATTTCCAGGCGAGCTGCCAAGTGCTGGCCCCTGTAACATGTTCAGCTGAGGATTCATCCTGGGCCAGGAACATGGGTGCAAGAGAGTGGGGTGTAGGGCCAGGAGATGCATGGAAGAGGGGTGGCTGGTTTCTAAAAATGGCCCCAGCAATATTTCTTTCTTTTTTTTTTTTTTTTTTTTGAGATGGAGTCTTGCTCTGTTGCCAGGCTGGAGCACAGTGGCGAGATCTTGGCTCACTGTAACCTCCGCCTCCCGGGTTCAAGCGATTCTCCTGCCTCAGCCTCCTACGTAGCTGGGGTTAAGGTCCTGCCACTATCCTGGCTAATTTTTATATTTTTAGTAGAGACCAGGTTTCACCATCTTGGCCAGGCTGGTCTCAAACTCCTGGCCTCAAGTGATCTGCCCGCTTCAGCCTCCCAAAGTGCTGGGATTCCAGGCGTGAGTCACCACGCCTGGCCTGCCTCAGCTATGTTTCTATGTCCACATGCTCTTCCTTCAGGAGGTGGCAACTATTTTCTCTCCCCTTGAACCTGGTTGGGCTTGTAACTGTCTGACAAATAGAACAAGGTCAAAATGATGCTGTGTGACTTTCAGGCTAGGTTATAAAAGGCGATAAGGCTTCCACTTGGCGCTCTTCTCTCTCTCTCTCTCTCTGTCTCTCTCTCTGTCTCTCTCTCTCTCTGTCCTCTCTCTCTCTGTCTCTACACGTAGCCACTAGCTGCATGTGATCACCGAGCACTTACAATGTGGCTAGTGCAGCTGAGTAACTGAATTTTGAGTTTTATTCAATTTTAATACTTCGTCCCCTTCCCTTCCCCTCCCCTCCCCTCCTCTTTCCTCTTTCTTTTTTGAGACAGGGTCTCACTCTCTCACCCAGGCTGGAGTGCAGAGGTGCAATCTTGGCTCACCGCAACCTCCGCCTCCCGGGTTCAAGCAATTCCCATGCCTCAACCTCCCAAGTGGCTGGGATTACAGGCACCTGCCACCACGCCTGGCTAATTTTTATATTTTTAGTAGAGATGGATTTTTGCCATGTTTGCCAGGCTGGTCTCAAACTCCTGGCCTCAAGTGATCCACCCGCCTCAGCCTCCCAAAGTGCTGGGATTCCAGGCGTGAGCCACCGCACCCGGCCAATGTTAATACATTTTCATTGAAATTGCAATAGCAGCATATGGCACCAGCTCACTCTCTCTCGCCACTCATGTATGGAATCAACACGTAAGAGGTGCCGCGCCGCAGAAACCATGTGGAGAGACCCCACAAAGATAGGGCAGCTGGGGGAGCCCCAGCTTCCAGCCGCCCACTGGTCTGGGTGTTGTCAGTCAAGGCTCCAGACACACACATGAGCCAGACTTGAGATGCTTCTCGCCATACCCTGTGTCTAACAGTGATCCCGAGAAAGACACCAGTTAGAGCCGCCCGAGCCCAGTCTACCCCCTGGAGCTGTGAGAGACAGGCTAAATATGGCTGCTGTTTTAAGACACTAACTTTTGGGGTGATTCCCTAGGCAGCAATAGACAACTGGAAGAGGAGATAAGGAACACCAGGAATGTAAGCGAGGCTGCCCGCTACTCACCCATATCCACCACCACTTCCAGGAGAGCAGGGTCAGTGGGACGTGGGCCACGGGCCAAATCAGCCCACTGCCTGGTTTTGTAAATAAAGTTTTATTGCAACACACATACGCTTATATATTATCTGTGGATGCTTTCTTATAAAACAGCAGAGCTGAGTAGCTGTGACAGAAATCATGCAGCCTGCAAAGTCTAAAATATTTACCACGTAGCCCTTATAGAGAATCCTGCTTTCCTCTGCAACAGAGAATCAGATTTCCTGTTTTGAACTCAGAGATGTCCAGGTGACCTGCTTCAACCCATGAACTGTCAGCCAAGTGGTCACCTTCGTGTGGAAGCTTTAGGACCCAGCTTGCACTTTTGTGCCCTGCTTTCTGTTCCTTCTAGAAAGAGCCCCAGTGATCCAGAGAGAGCTGCTCCTTCAGCCTAGGTCCTGGAATGCAGACAAAATCTGTACACATGTGCCTCAACTGACGAAGGGGTCACATTCCAATAAATCCACCCTAAGTTGAAAATACCGTAAGTTGAAAAGGCATTTAATACACCTAACCTACCAAACATCATAGCTTAGCCTAGCCTACCTTAAACATACACCACTTATATGAGTCTACAGTTGAGCAAAGCCATCTAACATAAAGCCTATTTTATAATAAAGTGTTGAATATGCCATGCAATTTGTTGAATACTGTACTGAAGGTAAAAAATAGAATCATTGCATGGGTGTTCAAAGTATGGTTGGTTGGTTGTCTGTTTGTTTATTTGAGATGGAGTCTCACTCTGTCACCCAGGCTGGAGTAATATGGCCCAGTCTTGGCTCACTGCAACCTTCACCTCCCGGGTTCAAGTGATTCTCTTAGCTCAGCCTCCCGAGTAGCTGGGACTACAGGCATGTACCACCACACCCTGCTAAATTTTTTGTATTTTTAGTACAGACTGAGTTTCACCACGTTGGCCAGGCTGGTTTGGAACTTCTGACTTGAGGTGATCTGCCGGCCTCAGCCTCCCAAAGTACTGGGATTACAGGTGTGAACCACTGTGCCCAGCCTCAAAATATGGGTTTGAATGAACATATGTCACTTTCACACCATTGTAAAGTAAAAAAACTGTAAGTCAAACCAAACCATTGTAAGCTGGAGACTGTATCAGTGTCCTAGAGGTACATGTGAAAATAAGTAATTCAAAAGTCTGGCCAGGTGCGATGGCTCAAGCCTGTAATCCCAGTACTTTGAGAGGCTGAGAGAGTTGGATCACCTGAGATCAGGTGTTTGAAACCAGCCCGGCCAACATAGTGAAACCCTGTGTCTACTAAAAGTGCAAAAATTAGCTGGGTGTAATGGCAGACACCTGTAATCCCAGCTACTACGGAGGCTGAGGTGGAAGAATTGCTTGAACCCGGGAGGTGGAGGCTGCAGTGAGCCGAGATTGCACCACTGTATTCCAGCCTGGGCCACAAAGTGAGGCAAAAAAAATCTAAGCTGTTGGAACGTCAAAATATTCTGAGCCCTAAAGGATTGTGATTATAGAACGTGAGTCACATAAACAGGCAGCTATAACCTTTGTTTCTCTGATTATAGATGAGCCTTTTTCCTTACCGACATTGTTTTGAAAATGTAAGTGACTGAAGTACACCAGGGAAGACCCCTTCCCTCTTCACTGTTGATCTTCATCATAGATTTACTTCCCCCTTTCCTCTCTCATACAAAGACTTCATGACTATCACATTGTCTAAGAATGTCAAATAGACTCTTAAATTGAAAGGAAATAAAAAACAAGTTGTACAGAAAATAGTGACTGATTAAATTGCTATAAGTCATAAACTAGACTTGTATAAAAAATGCTATATTCCTACTAAATGTCGTTGTTTTCTGCCTATATAAGCAAGACTTTAACTTTCTTTTTTTTTTCTTTTTAAGACAGAGTCTTGCTCTGTTGCCCAGGCTGGAGTGCAGTGGCACAATCACAGCTCGCTGCAGCCTTGACTGCCTGGGCTTAAGTGATTCTCTCGCCTCAGCCTCCCTAATAGGTGGGACCACAGGTGTGCACCACCACACCCGGCTAATCTTTTAACTTTTTTGTAGAGATGGGGATTCCACCATCTTGCCCAGGCTGGTCTCAAACTCCTGGGCTCAAAGAATCCATCCGCCTGGGCTTCCCAGAGTTCTAGGATTACAGGTGTAAGCGCCCAGTTAAGACCTTAACTTTTGACTTCAGAGCACTGACCCTATTCCTTTGGAGTCTGTGTACCTGAATGGCTACTCTCAGCTTTTCGCTGAAATCAACTCTTTTAAACTGGATTTGGATTCTTTTGGTTATTTCAGTTTGACAGGCAATGACTGTAATCCCAGCACTTTGGGAGGCCGAGGTGAGCGGATCACCCGAGGTCAGGAGTTCAAGACCAGCCTTGCCAACATGGTGAAACCCCATCTCTACCAATAATACAAAAATTAGCCGGGCGTGGTGGTACATGCCCGGAATCCCAGCTACTCGGGAGTCTGAGGCAGGAAAATTGCTTGTACCCAGGAGGCAGAGGTTGCAGTGAGCCGGGATCATGCCACTGCACTCCAGCCTTGGTGACAGAGCACGATGCTGTCTCAGAAAGAAAAAAAAAAAAAAAAAGGTTTGCTTTGGCTGGGCATGGTGGCTCTTGCCTGGTAATCCCAGCACTTTGGGATGCTGAGGTGGTAGGATCCTTTGAGCCAGGAGTTTGAGAGGGGGCTGGGCAACATGGCGAGGCCACATCTCTACAAAAAAGTAAAAAATATTAGCCAGGTGTGGTGGTGCTCACCTGGGTCCCAGCTACTCGGAAGGCTGAGGTGGGAGCATCCCTTGAGCCTGGGAGGTCCAGGCTACAGTGAGCCATGATTGAACCGCTGCACCGCAGCCTGGGTGACTGAGAACGACCCTGTCTCAACAACAGACAACAACAACAACAAAACTTTGCTTTGTAATATTTTTAAATGGTTGCTTTTCCCCACCAGCAGTCTCCTTTTATTTTCTTTCAACTGCAAATTACAATTTTAAGAACTAGAATATGAGCTGTAGGTTTGGGCTCTCTAGGACAACCTGGAGACGATTTAACTTTCTGTGACTTTCAGAAGCAGCCTGGATGCCCCCTCCCCTCACCCCACCCCCAACAGAAACCCCTCAGCTCGGAGCTACAGTCTGCTGCTGGCTGTGTGTCATCTGAGCTTGGGGTCTGGCTGGAGATCAGAAACGCTGTGCTAGGGAGGCTGCACATCTGAATTTACATATAGATTTCCCAGGGCGGGTAGGTTCCAGCTTTTCCCTGCTGAAGGTGAGGCTGTTCTTGGTTTTCTGATTATCCAGAGGCTGGGTTGATTGTACAGGTTTTTGCAAAGTAGCTTTCTGGGTTCGGGGACGGTGTAAGGTGGGAATTTAACAATGGAAGTTGCTGTATTGGTGGAGGGTGCTCAGATACGCTTGTTGGGGATTCCTCTCAGAATTCTGTGCTGCAGTCAAAATACTCCCTCTAAGGAGCGGGGGAGAAAGCAAACTTCCAATTCCTTCCCTTCAGCATTTTGGAAACATGCCAATCTGTGGGATCAGCGTTCTCTGTCTTTATTTATTTTATTGTCAATTTTTATTTATTTATTATTATTTTTGAGGTGGAGTCTCACTCTGTCACCCAAGCTGGAGTGCAGGGGTATGTATCAGCTCACTGCAACCTCCGCCTCCCAGGTTCAAGCAATTCTCCTTCTCAGCCTCCCCAGTAGCTGGGATTACAGGCACACGCTGCCACGCCCAGCTAATTTTTGTAGCTTTAGTAGAGATGGGGGTTTCACCATATTGGCCAGGCTGGTCTCGAACTCCTGACCTCAAGTGATCCGCCCGCCTCGGCCTCCCAAAGTACTGGGATTACGGGCATGAGCCACCGCACCTGGCCCTTCCCCTTTAATTTCCTTACTTATTCCCTTCTCTGGCTAATTTTGCATTCCTCTTCGGAGGCTGAGCTGGCCCGCTTAATGAGCCTCCCCCGACTTGCCATCAGATAGATGGTGCACCATTAGCTGCCTGTTTAACAACCATATTTCTTCCTCTCAATGAGGCTCAATATCTTGCACATGAAATATTGCTTGGAGAGCCCCCAATCCAGGACTTGAAGTACCGAGCAATTACTCAGCAGTGATTCCGGAGTGGTGGCAGCTTGGTGACAGCCGCCTCTTCTGTGTCCTCTGGTTGATTGGTGACCGGAAGCAGGCAGGCTTCCATTTTACCAGAGATTGATGCCTTGTCCCCACTGGCAGTGGCTGTCTGTGAAGCTCCCCCTCTAGCGTCCTGTTTCCATCCTGACATCTAGAGCTGTGGGGCTCAGTGTGCTCCCTGTGGGGGCCCACATGACCTGCAGGCTGGACCCCTGCAGGGGCCAGGAGGCTCCCAGGGCCAGACCATGGTGCTGACTGTGGCAACCACAGCTGTGATTCCCATGAGGTCATGTGACAGCTGAAAAGAGATAGCCGGGCCTAGTGGCTCACGCCTGTAATCCCAACACTTCGGGAGGCCAAGGCGGCAGATCACTTGAGGTCAGGAGTTCAAGACCAGCCTTGCCAACACAGTGAAACCCTGTTTCTACTAAAAATACAAAAATTAGGCACGCTGGCTCACACCCATAATCCCAACACTTTGGGAGGCTGAGGCAGGTGGATCACTTGAGGTCAGGAGTTTGAGACCAGCCTGGCCAACTAAAGTACTCTACTAAAAATACAAAAACTAGCCGGGTGTGGTGGCGACTCCCTGTAATCCCAGCTACTCAGGAGGCTGAGGCAGGAGAATCCCACACTCTCCATCCCCTGGGCTGCGAATGTCAGTAGTACCTTCTCTGATCCCAAAGCTGGTCTCCCCAAATTCATCCCTGTAGAAACTGCCCTGGAGTCCCCACAGCCCCATGTCCTTTCATCGTTGTTCAGCCTCCCTCTCTCTTTCTGGCCTTTCCTTTCCCTCTGGTCTCCTCTCTATAAGGGCTCTTTGAATCACATTTGTGTCTTTGTTCTACCAGGTGAAACCAGGCACAGTGGCTCATGCTGTAATCCCAGCACTTATGAGAGACCAAGGTGAGAAGACAGCTTGAGGCCAGAAGTTCAAGACCAGGCAACATAGTAAGACTGTCTCTACAAAAAATTAAATTAAATTAAGCTGGGCATAGTGGCACACACCTGTGGTCCCAGCTACTCAAGGGGCTGAGGTGGGAAGATTGCTCGAGCCCAGGAAGTTGAGGCCGCAGTGAGCTGAGATTGTGCCACTGCACTCTAGCCTGGGCAACAGAGAGAGACCCTGTCTCACAAAACAAACAGGCTAGGGGCAGTGGCTCACACCTGTAATCCTGGCAGTTTGGGAGGCCGAGGTGGGCAGATCACTTGAGGTCAGGAGTTCGAGACCAGTCTGGCCAACATGGTGAACCCCTGTCTCTACTAAAAATACAAAACTTAGTTGGACATGGTGGCAGGTGCCTGTAATCTCAGCTACTTGGGAGGCTGAGACAGGAGAATTGCTTGAACTTGTGAGGCGGAGGTTGCAGTGAGCTGAGATTGTGCTATTACACTCCAGCCTGGGAGACAGAGTGAGTCTCCATCTCAAACAAAAACAAACCACACAAACAAACAAAACCAGGTGAGCCCAGGTGAATGAAGGGAAAGAAGGGCTTCCAGTGACACGGCAGACCCAGTGGACCTGGCCTTTTATCCTTCTTCAAACACAAAGAGGACAGAACAAACAAACAGCAAAAACAACAATTACTGGCCGGGCGCGGCAGCTCACGCCTGTGATCCCAGCACTTTGGGAGGCCGAGGCGGGCGGATCACCTGAGATCGGAAGTTTGAGACCAGCCTGACCAACATGGAGAAATCCCGTTTCTACTAAAAATACAAAATTAGCTGGATGTGGCGGCGCATGCCTGTAATCCCAGCTACTCGGGAGGCTAAGCCAAGAGAATCCAGGAGGCAGAGGTTGCGGTGAGCTGAGATCACGCCACTGCATTCCAGCCTGGGCAACAAGAGCAAATCTCCATCTCAAAAGAAAACAAAACAAAACAACAACTACCACTAAACAGTTTTTTAAAATAAATACTCACTCAAAAGAAGGAAAGCTAAACCCTCAGGATGGGAAGTAGAGTTCCAGGCCAAGGCAAGACAGCAGAGACTGGCAATCCGCAAGGTTTCAGATGGAACTGAGGTTCTAAGGTGGGAATAGGAGGTGACATTTGGAGCTTACTTGAGGTAATGTGGCGGGAATGGAGCCCCAGTTTAAAGCCTGGAGCTATGGATTGCTGCCCTTAAGGTGGTGAAAGGGGACTAGAAAAACTTCACCTTTTGGACCTGGGACTTAGGGCCCTGGATAGCAAAAGGGAAGCCAGCTGTCAGACATCAAAACCCCAATCCTGTGCCAAAAATTGGGGCACAGTGTGATTTTATACTATGGGAGAGGCTCAGGAAGTATGAGTCATGAAAATTAAAAAAAACTGGTCCAGAACCATTGAATTGCCTGAGTCTTGGCAGAAGCAAGGATGAAAGTGCTCTATAGGGACGATTTCACAAACTAGAGAACATTGAACTCCCACAGGAGCAGGGGAAAATGCTTTCATATAAGCCCCTCCAAAAATACGACAAAACATGTGTAATAAACAAACCACCTTGAAAGTGAGACATTAGAACTAACAAAAGGAGGCTGAGCCTGATGACTCACACCTGTAATCCCTGCACTTTGGGAAGCCGAGGGAGGAGGATTGTTTGAGACCAGGAGTTCAAGACCAGCTTGGGCAACATAAAAAAAAAAAATTTAGCAGGGCATGGTGGGGCATGTCTATAGTCCCAGCTACTTAGGAGGCTGAGGTGGGAGGATCACTTGAGCCCAGGAGTTTGGGGATGCAGTGAACTATGAACATACCACTACAAGCCAGCCTTGGTGACAGAGTGAGACTCTCTCGATAAATAAATATGTAAATAAATAAATAAACATAACAAAAGGGGAATTGGCCCACCAATAACTGAATTTTTTTTCTTTCCACATATGACAAGGCAGACATGCCTTTGAAATGTGTTGAAAATGACATGAGAAGAAAAGGAATCAAAATCATAAAGAAAAAACATTTTGAAAATGGAGTAAGCAGACTTGGAAACTAATCAAATAGATCTAGACATAAAAAATAATTTCATTGAAATTATAAATTAAATTTCTGAGATAAATAGCAGGGAAGAGCACATCAAAGAGAGAATTACAGAAATAGAAGATAAATAGAAGGAAATCATCCAAAATGTAGCATGGAGATATAAAGAGTTGAAAAGTATGAAAATATGAAAGCACAATAAGGAAATGTAGAAGACAGAATGAGTAGGTCAAACACATATTTTATCAATTTAGAAGAGAATAAAGCCAGCGTGGGGTGGGGGAGAGGCAAATTCAAAATGCAGAATGACAGGATTCTTCCATAACTGAAGGAACAAGTCATCAAAGTATCACATTATCCAAACAGGGCAAATAAAAAGCTAAATACACATCTGGATACACTGTGGAGAAACTAGAGAACATCAAAGACACAGAGAGCTTAGAAGAAACTGGCTGGGCACAGTGGCTCACGCCTGGAATCCCAGCACTTTGGGAGGCCAAGGAGGGCAGATCACCTGAGATCAGGAGTTCAAGATCAGCCTAGCCAACATAGTGAACACTCTCTCTACTAAAAATACAAAAATTAGCTGGGCGTGGTGGCTGGTGCCTGTAATCCCAACTACTCAGGAGGCTGAGGCAGGAGAATCTCTTGAATCCAGGAGGCGGAGATTGTGGTGAGCTGAGATCGCACCACTGCTCTCCAGCCTGGGTGATGAGGCAAGACTCCACCTTAGAAAAAAAAAAAAGAAGAAGAAACCAAAAGAGGTAAAACTACCCGTCTAAAAAGAAATAACATGGTTGAGTGTGGTGGTTCATGCCTGTAATCCTAGTACTTTGGGAGGCCAAGGTGGGCGGATCACCTGAGGTCAGGAGTTTGAGAACAGCCTGGCCAACATGGTGAAACCCCATCTTTAAAAAAAAAAAGAAAGAAAGAACACTTTGATTAATAGAATTGTTAGTATTGTCAGTGGATGCCAGAAGACAAGGTTTTAATATCTTCAAAGCACTGATGGAGTGTATCTGTTAACCTAGAATTATATGCCCAGCTAAACTATCATCCAAAAGGAAGTGCTAAAATGGAGACATTTTCAGACAAAGGCAGAGAGTTTAGCATTCATGGATCCTCACTGAATGAATTATTAAGAAGTTTGCTTCCCTTGGAAGTGGAAATTAAATCCAGGAAAATTGAAATGATAGTTAACCTAACAAGCATTGCTATAAATAATACAAATGTTAATAATGATAATGACAATGAACCTAGAGGATTAAAAACAATGTGAAATTGGCCAGGTATGGTGGCTCATGCCTGTAATCCAAGCACTTTGGGAGGCTGAGGCAGGAGGATCACTTGAGCTCAGGAGTTTGAAACCAGCCTGGGCAACATAGAGAAACTTTTTCTCTACAAAGAGAAAAGAGAAGAAAAAAGACCGTATGACCCTCAAAGTCTAAAATATTTACTATCTGGCCCTTTACAGCAAGTTTGTAGTCCACACCACATGGAGGCAGTATAGCCTTCTTACAAGATCAAGATTCAGGGGACAAATAAAATGTGATAATTGACTGTACAAAACTGGAAGAAAAAAAGTAAATTAAAATATTAGCCAATAATGGGCGAATCACTTGAGTCCAGGAGTTCAAGACCAGCCTGGGCAACATGGCGAGACCTTGTCTCTATTAAAAATATTAAAATTAGCCAGGTGTGGTGGCGCATGCCTGTAGTCCCAGCTACTTGGGGGACTGAGGTGGGAAGTTCACTGGAGCCTGGGAAGTTGAGGCTGCAGTGAGCCGAGATCATGCCACCGGACTCCAGTTTGAGTGACAAAGTAAGATTGGCTCAAAAAAAAATAAAAAAGAAAAGAAAAGAAAAAAAGCTACCCAATAATAACATGCAAGATGAGAGAACAAAATTAGAGAAAAAACTGATAGGTAATAGATGTAAGTCTAAATTTATGAGTAATTATAATAATAGTAAATGTATTAAACTTGCCTATTAATTGATTGAGACTCACTGAATGAAAAAAAGGTCCATCTATTCCAAAAGTTTTCTTTTGTTTTTGTTTTTGTTTTTTTTGAGACAGAGTCTTGCTCTGTCACCCAGGCTGGAATGCAGTGGCACGATCTCGACTCACTGCAACCTCTGCCCCCTGGGTTCAAGCAATTCTCCTGACTCAGCCTCCCGAATAGCTGGGATTACAGGCTCCCACCACCACGCCTGGCTAATTTTTGTATTTTTAGTAGAGACGGGGTTTCACCATGTTGGCCAGGCTGGTCTTGAACACCTGACCTCATGATCCACCTGCCTCAGCCTCCCAAAGTGCTGGGATTACAGCCTCTTGCCCAGCCATCAAAAGTTTAAAGATATAGCTAAACTCAAACAACACAGAAAGATTAAACATAAACATCGAAAAAAAATATGTATACAAAAGAAAGCTGGTATAGCAACATTAATACCAGACAAAGGAGTCATTAAGATGAAAAGCAAGTCGTTACTCAACAATTAAGTAAATAACTCTTCAAGAAATGTACTAATCCTGCACCTCTGTGCATCTAACCATTTGGTCTCAACTATAGAAACAAAACTGAAGGAGAAACCAACTTGCAATTATAGTAGAAAATTTTAATATGTCTTTGTTAGAAAACTGTAGCTTAAATTAGTGGGAATAAAGATTTAAACCACACAACTAACACACTTAATCTGGACATATATAGAAGCTAAATATTCTTTTTTCTTTTTCCTGCAGGGCTTTGCTCTGTTGCCCAGGCTGGAATGCAGTGGCACAATCATGGCTCACTGCAGCCTCGACCTCCCAGACTCCCGCAATTCTCCCCACTCAGCCTCCTGACTAGCTGGAACAACAAGTGTGTGATACCCCCCCCCAGCTTTTTTTTTTTCTTTTTTTTTTTTTTTTGTAGAGACAAAGCTTTGCTATGTTGCCCAGCCTGGTCTCAAACTCCTGGGCTCAATTAAGCCTCCAGCCTTGGCCTCCCAGTGTCGAGATTATAGGTGTGAGTTACTGCACCCCTCAGAATTAAATATTCTTTCAAACACACGCCTGACACTTAAAACAATTAGATATTAGGCTACAAAAGAAATTTCAATAAACACCAGAGAACTGATATACGGACTACCTCCTCTGACGCTAAATAATAAAATGAGAAATCTCAAATACTTGGAAGCTAAAAAGCATACTTCTAAATAATTCAAAAGATAAATCGTAATAAAAGTATCAGATATTTAGAACTAAATGACAGTGAAAGAATGACTTACCCTAACATGGGTTATAGCTGAAGTTCTGATAAGAACCTTAGGCTGGACTCAGTTGCTTTGGGAGGCCGAGGCAGGAGGATCACTTGGGGCCAGGAGTTTGAGACAAGCCTGGGCAACACAGTGAGACCCTGTCTATATTTTTTAGAACATGCAAAAAAGAAAAATTTAAAACACTTGTTGTAGACCAGACGCAGTGACTCAAGCCTGTAATCCCAGCAATTTGTGAGGCCGAGGTGGGCGGATTGTTTGAGGTCAGGAGTTTGAGATGAGTCTGGCCAACATGGAGAAACCCCATCTCTACTAAATATACAAAAAATTAGCTGGGCGTGGTGGCACACATCTGTAATTCCAGCTACTAAGGAGGCTGAGTCACGACAGGAGAATCACTTGAACCCAGGAGTTGAAGGTTGCAGTGAGCCAAGATCGTGCTACTGCACTCCAGCCTGGGAGACAGAGAGAGACTCTGTCTCAAAAAACAAACAAACAAACGAAAAACAGTAGCAAGTAATACTGAAAATTCTTAAAGCAAGCATTCAACACAGAAATGAGAAAAAATATCCCCAAAATACAAAAACAGTGGAAGGAAGAAAATAATCAGGGCAAAAATGTATGAAACAGAAAATGTACAAAAGAAAGAATTAACAAATGTAAATTTAATTCTTCAAGAAGACAAAGTAGGTGAATTTTTGGAAATAAAGATTATGAAAAAAGGGAAATCACATATAAATATCAGGAATACGAAGGAAGGAATATACAGCAGAATTCTTTAAAAAAATAAAAAGAGAGGACTACTAAAAACTTCATGTCAAAAAAATTTAAAACAGATGAAATTTTAAAATGCATAGAAAAATAGAAATTATCAACATTATCTTTAAAAAGTAATAGAAAATCTGGGCCAGGCACGTTGACTCACGCCTGTAATCCCAGAACTTTGGGAGGCCAAGGCAGCGGATCATGAGGTCAGGAGATCGAGACCATCCTGGCCAACATGGTGAAACCCTGTCTCTACTCAAAATACAAAAAAAAAAAAAAAAAAAAAAAAAATAGCTGGGCATGGTGGCAGGCGCCTATAATCACAGCTACTCGGGAGGCCGAGGCAGGAGAATCGCTTGAACCCGAGAGGTGGAGGTTGCAGTGAGCTGAGACAGCGCCACTGCACTCCAGCCTGCTGACAGAGTGAGACACTGTCTCAAAAAAAAAAAAAAAAAAAAAGGGAATAGAAAATCTGTAAGCATTCAAACATTAAATCAGTAGTCACAAACCCACTTGCAACAAAAGCACCAAGCCGGACAGTATTACAGAAGAGTCTTACCCAGACTTTAAGGAGCACATAACCCCTGTCAGGTACAAATAGTCCCATAGAAGTTTCTTGGGATGGGGGCAGGAGGGGGATCCCTAATTCCTTTTAAAAGGGTGGCATAAATTAATGCCAGAAGCAGGCAAGAATGACGCCTGCAAGAAAAATATGGACACAGACACACAAATCTCAAATCAAAATTAGCAAAGCGAATCAGGCAGTCTCTACATAAACACTCCATTACGAACATGAATACTTTAACTCAGGAATTTACAGACAGCTTCACACTAAAATATCTGCTAAAGGAATCCACCACATTGAAACATTAAAACAGAAAGTCCATATGCTCATCCTATTAGATGCAAAAAGGGTGTTTAATAAAATGTAATACCCACTTGTGAAGTTAAAAAATTCTTAGCAAACAATAGATAAAAATGTTCTTAAACCAACCTGAAACATCTACCAAAACCCTACCAAAAAAGCATCATAATGTACCCCCCACAATATGTACAACTACTATATCTTTCAACAGTTTCAATACAGAATTTGAAACATATTAATAAACTTTTCTTATTCTGTCACATTTTTAAAAAGCATCACACTTAATGGTAAGACATTAGTATTATTTCCTTTGGGCTGGGCACACTGGCTCACACCTGTAATCCCAGCACTTTGGGAGGCCAAGGCAGGTGGATCACTTGAGGTCCGGAGTTCGAGACCAGCCTGGCCAACATGGTGAAACCCTGCTGAAACTGTCTCTCTACTAAAAATACAAAAAATTATCCAGGCACAGTGGTGCATGCCTGTAATCTCTGTTACTCAGGAGGCTGCGACAAAAGAATCATTTGAACCCTGGCGTGCCATCGCATTCCAGCCTGGGCAGCAGAGCGAGACTTGGTCTCAAAAAAAAAAAAAAAAAGACTATAGTTGAGGCTGGCGGTGGCTCTCTATATAAAATTAGCTGGGCATGGTGACACATGCCTGTAATCCCAGCTACTCAGGAGGCTGAGGCAGGAGAATCACTTGAACCCGGGAGTTGGAGATTGCAGTGAACCAAGATCCTCCATTGCACTCCAGCCTGGGCAACAGGAGTGAAACTCCATCTTGAAAAAAAAAAAAAAAATTAAAAATTAGCTGAGCATGGTGGTGCACTCCTGTAGTCCCAGCTACTTGGAGGGTTGAAATGGGAAGATGGCTTGAGCCAGGAGGTCGAGACTGTAATGAGCCATGATTACTTCACTGTACTCCAGCCTGGGCAGCAGAGCAAGATCCTGTCTATTAAAAATAATCAATAAATGAAGCTATTTTATTTATTAATTAATTTACTTATTTTGAGGCAGAGTCTTGCTCTGTTGCCCAGGCTGGAGTGCAATGGTGTGATCTCGTCTCACTGTATCCTTGGCCTCCCGGGTTCAAACGATTCTCATGCCTCAGTCTCCCAGGTAGCTGGAACTGTAGGTGCATGCCACCATACTTGGCTAATATATATTTTTTTTCTTTTTGAGACGGAGTCTGGCTCTGTCGCCCAGGCTGGAGTGCAATGGCACGGTCTTGGCTCACTGCAACCTCTGCCTCTTGGGTTCAAGTGATTCTCCTGCCTCAGCCTCCTGAGTAGCTGGGACTACAGGTGCCTGCCACCACGCCCGGCTAATTTTTGTATTTTTAGTAGAGATGGGGGTTTCACCCTACAGATTTCAGATCTGCCAGCTCCACATTTCTGAGAGCCAAATCCTTAAAATAAATCTGTTAATATATACATATTCATTTCCTATTGGATCTGTTCTCTGGAGCACAGTGACAGACACAGGCATGGGGGCAGGAGACAGGGGTTGATGGGAGTCATCCCGGAGGCTGCCCTGCTGATGAGTTTCCTGGGGTTGCCATGATAGGACCACAGACTGAGGGGAATTAAACAACAGAAACAGATTTCTCACAGTCTGGAGGCTGGAATTCTGAGATCAGGGATTCAGCACGCGGACCTCTGGCAAGGCTCTCCCCCCTGCCTTGCAGACGGCTGCCTTCTGGCTGAGTCTTTGCATGACAGAGAGAGAGGAAGATGGAGCTCTCTGGTGTCTTCTGATTAGTGCATTAATCCCACTGTGAGGGCCCCACCCTGAAGACCTCATCTAACCTCATCTATGAATTGTTTATTTCTTCAATTTTCCATTTAATCTTTTTGGGGTTTTTTTGTTTTTTGGTTTGGTTTTCGAGACTGAGTCTTGCTCTTGCCCAGGCTGGAGTGCAGTGGTGTGATCTCGGCTCACTTCAGCCTCTGCTTCCCAGGTTCAAGCGATTCTCGTGCCTCAGCCTCACTGAGTAGCTGGGATAACAGGCGCACGCCACTACGTCTGGCTAATACTTGTATTTTTAGTAGAGACAGGGTTTCACCAAGTTGGCCGGGCTGGTCTCAAACTCCTGACCTCAAGAGATCGGCCCGCCTCAGCCCCACAAATTTTCATAATCACCATGTGAAGCTGGTACCATTATTATATCCATTTTACAGGTGGGGAAACTGAGGCATGGGGCTGCTATAGTCTGGATATTTGTCCCCACCCAAATCTCATGTTGAAATGCAATCCTCAGTTGGAGGTGGGACCTGGTGGGAGGGGACTGGCTTATGGAGGAGGATTTCTCATAAATGGTTTAGCACCATCCCCTGGTGCTGTCCTTATGACAGTGAGTGAGCTCTCATGAGATCTGCTCTTTTTTGTTTGTTTGTTTGAGACAGAGTCTCGCTCTTACACCCAGGCTGGCATGATCTCACCTTACTGCAACTTCCGCCTCCCAGGTTCAAGTGATTCTCATGCCTCAGCCTCCTGAATAGCTGGGATTACCAGTGCCCACCCCCGTGCCTGGCTAATTTTTGTATTTTTAGTAGAGACGGGGTTTCACTATGTTGGTCAGGCCGGTCTCGAACTCCTGACCTCAGGTGATCCACCCACCTCAGCCTCCCAAAGTGCTGAGATGATAGGCATGAGCCACCGTGTCTGGTCAAAAGATCTGGTCTCTAAAAGTATGTGGCACCTCGCCTGCCACACTCTCTCTTGCTCCTCCTCTACCATGTGAGATGCCTGCTCCTGCTTTGCCTTCTGCCGTACCTTAAAGCTCCCTGAAGCCTCCCCAGAAGCTGAGCAGATGCCAGTGCCATGTTTCCTATACAGCCTGCAGAACCACGAACCTATTAAACCTCTGTCTTTATAAATCGCCCAGGCTCTGATATTTCTTTAGAGCAATGCAAAAATGGCCTAATACAAAAAATTGCTACCAGAAGTGTCGTATTGCTATAAAAACACCTGAACATGTGGAAGCAACTTTGGAACTGGGTAATGGGCAGAGGTTAGCAGAGTTCAGAGGGCTGTAAAGAAGACGGGAGGAGGAGAGGAAGTTTGATTTTGCAGGCTTATATGTGGAGGGGACTTGCCTTGTCTCAGATGAGACTTTAGTCTTTGGACTTTTGAGTTAATGCTAAAATGAGCCAAGACTTTGGGAGGCCACTGGGAAGGCATGAATGTATTTGGAAATGTGAGAGGATGTGAGATTAGGGTGAGGGATGGGGTGGATTCATATAACTTGAATCTTTGTCCTCTCCAAATCTCATTTCAAAATGTAATCCCCAGGGATGGAGGGGGACCTGGTGGGAGGTATTTAAATCATGGGGGCAGAGCTCTCGTAAATGGGTTGGGCTATCCCCTTGGTGAAGAGTGAGCTCTCGGCCTAAGTTTACATGAGATCTGGCTGTGAAGGTGTGTGGTGCCTCCCTCCCTTGCTCTGGCGCTGGCCAGGTGATGTGTCTGCTCCCACTTCATCCTCTGCCATGAGTCAAAGCTCCTTGAGGCCTCCCCAGAAGCCAAGCAGATGTTGCTGCCATGCTCCTATGGCCTATAGAAGCATGAGCCAATTGAACCTCTTTTATGAATTATCCAGTCGCAGGTATTTCTTTATAGCAATGCAAGAATGGCCTAATACAAGGGCTAAGAGACTTGTGCAAGGTCCCACAGCCAAAATCGGGGGACAAGCCAGGACTAGATTTAGCTGCTGACTCCACGCTCTTAACCACCACATTCCACGGTCTAACGAGCCTTAAGATTGCCCAGTCTTCCTACAGGGGTGGGAAATGTGGATGGTGGCAGTGGGCAGGGGGAAAGGGAAGAGGGGGACCTTTGCACCCAGGACTGGAGCCGGTTTTAGGCCATCAGAACCAGAGGCCAGGTTCAGAGTGTGAACACCTTTGTATCCCTGGTACCTGGAGAGACCAGTGCTCTTTCCACAAAGCCCTAGTGCCTACACCTGGAGAGAGGCTGGGGTCATCTGTGTGCTCCCCAGGTAATCTCTGAAGAGGGAACAGGAAGAGGAGGTGGTCCCCATAAGTGGCTGGCAGCTTTCATCTTCCAAAAGCCACCCCAATTTAGACTAACTGGGTCGAGCTCTATCTTACAAAGGCAAGAGACTGAATTATAGACTGTCGGATGATTTTTAAGAGAATTTTAAAAATACACACAGCAACATAGCTAACAAAATAAAATCTGCCTAGTCAAATTTCTTGCTGCCTTCTGAAATGTATGCAAAGAGACAATTTGCAATCAGCATTTTCATCATGCGGGAATGAAATGCTTGAGGGTGATGGAAAAGTTAATGCTTATTCCCCCAGAACCCGACACCCCAGACCAAACCCAACCACGAGCCTGCCTCTCCCCTGGAAATGGCCTTCCTGTTTCCACCAAGCAGCTCCTAGCCATGCCTTGACCCATTGCTGTTCACATTTTCCCTGGCCCTCCAACAGATGTGATTCCCTGTCCTCTGAACTCCCACGGAACTCAATTTATAGTCCTTTCTGCCAGTGATTTCATGTTGCCTTGTAAACTTCAGAATAGCAAGCCCCCTTTACTGAGCAGTTGCTATGCACCAAGAATTTGCCCATATCATCTCTTTTATTTATTTATTTAGAGACAGAGTCTTGCTCTGTCGCCCAGGCTGGAGTGCAGTGGCGCACTCTCATCTCACTGCAACCTCCGCCTCCCGGGTTTAAGCAATTCACCTGCCTCAGCCTCCTGAGTAGCTTGGGATTACAGGCACCTGCCACAATGCCCAGCTGATTGTTTTGTGTTTTTAGTAAAGACAGAGTTTCACCATGTGGCCAGGCTGGTCTTGACCTCCTGACCTCAAGTGATCCGCCTGCCGTGGCCTCCCAAAGTGCTGGGATTACAGGCGTGAGCCACCGCGGCTAGCAACACATCATCACTTTCAATCCTCACACCAACTTAGTGTGGATAGTTATTACCCTGATCTAACAGATGGAGACGCTAAGGATTAGAGAGGTTAAGTCATTTATCATGAATAGTGTATTAGTCTATTCTCACGCTGCTATGGAGAAATACCTGAAACTGGGTAATTTATGACGGAAAGAGGTTTAATTGACTCACAGTTCCGAATTGCTGGGGGAGACCTTAAAATCAAGGCAGAAGGCAAAGGAGACGCAGACACCTTCTTCACGGGGTGGCAAGACAGAGTGAGTGCAAACAGGGGAGATGCCAGACACTTATAAAACCATCAGATCTCGTGAGATTCGTTCTGTAGCGGGGAGAACAGCAGGAGGGAAACCACCCCCATGATTTAATTACCTCCACCTGGCCCTGCCCTTCACACGTGGAGATACTGGGGATTACAATTCAAGGTGAGATTCGGATGGGGACACAGAGCCATGTGATATCAGATGGTTTCAAACCAGGCCCCCCCCCGGGGGGGGCGGGGGGGGGGAGGGGAGGGGGGGGGGGGGGGGGGCCCCTTTTAAAAAAAAAAAAAAAGAAACTACCCAAGTAGCCTCTGATTTTTCTCAAATTCTACATGCACAATATATGAATTAAAGAGGGTACATTGATTTGGGGGAAAGGGGAAGAGCAAGCTGCCTTTCACAGGCGATTTTGACATAGACAGCTACTGTGTTAATTTACTACTCCAGCAACTCCATATTTTTATAACATTTGCTCTGTAACTGTCAGACGATGTGCCAGGAGTTGAAATTTCAAAAAAATGAGTAAACTGGGGCACAGAAGGAGCTCTCAGCCTTCTGAGGAAAATGGTGTGGTTGTGAAATAACCACCACAATGTGCCCAGGGAGAAGGTAGTCATGGGAGTGAGCAGAAGGGTATCATCAGTCCTATGAGAGTGAGGTTGTTTTTTTGTTTTTTTGCTTTTTGTTGTTTAAGACGGAGCCTCACTCTATTGCAGCTCACTGCAACTCCCGCCTCCCAGGTTCAAGTGATTCTCCTGCCTCAGCCTCCTGAGTAGCTGGGATTACAGGTGTGCGCCACAATGCCCAGCTAGTTTTTGTATTTTTAGTAGAGACGGGGTTTCACCATGTTGGTCAGGCTGGTCTCAAACTCCTGATCTCATGATCCGCCTACCTCGGCCTCCCAAAGTGCCAGGATTACAGGTGTGAGCCACTGCACCCGGCCAAGAGTGAGGTTTTAAAGGATGAGTAGGAGTCTCCTGGTAGGCAAGGAGAAAAGGTCACTGCTGGGAAAGAAAATGGTGGGCAAATGGATGTAGCAAGTTTGGAGAATGGAGTGAGAAAGTTAAGGCGCTGGGGTGGCAGAAGGTGAGAGGAGAGAGGGTGGTGGTAGGTGGGTGGACTCCTGGACGCACAATGAGGGATAGTAGAAATGAACGATTTACAACCAGTGCCCACGTGGCAGGCAACGTTCCATGGGTGTGAAGCCTCCCCCTTCCTTAACTGGGCAGTGGTCTCCTGAGGCCATTGCTTCATTTCCTCTGCCACCTTCGCCTTGTCAAAGGTCACCAGCAGCTCTTAATGGTCAAATCTCCTGATTTTCGTTGGTTCCAGTCTCTCCTCAAACTCTTCCTCCACCCAGGTGTTGTCAATCTTTTCACACCCTAGACCTCTTTGCAGCAGAGTGAAGCCTTTGGTCCCTTCTCAGAGTAGTTTTTAAATGCATAGAACAAATATATAGAATCATAAGAAAACCAGCTATATGGAAACACAGTTATGAAGATATTTAAAAGCCAGGTTTGTGATGTAGAAAGACGGGCTTCTTTACTAAGGCATAAATTGTAAACCCAGTGGACGGCCTCAGAACCACTGTCCTTTTGTAATAGTGACCAGTGTAAATGATACTGAAAGATCTCTGCAACGACTGTGATGGCATGTTAAAAAATCTGCAATTTTTTTGGTAAGAAAGTCAAGAGTATGTCTGATACTGTTGTGTTTTGTCAACTATATTTATTATTAGAGGAAATGTGAAATATGAGACAGAGGTTTGTGAAAACAGAGAATTTTTTTTTCATCTATCCAAATTCATGTGCTCCCTAAATTCTATCCAAAAATCCCTTGGGGACCTTGCATGCCAGGTTTGAAATCCCAGGTTTACACTATTAATTCTCCCCCACCCTTTCCTGTGACTCTTTCCCAGCCATCTTCAAAAGAAGGGTTGGGAGAGGAAGTGACCTCCATCTGTCTGTCAAAGAATTCTGGGTCCTTTAATAGAAAACAAAATAAAAGGATGTGCTGAGATGAAGGGAGATGTGCCCGCCACTCCTAATTCCAGAGAAGTGAGGCAATGGTTGCCTGTCTCACCCCATCACAGGCCCTGAGACCCAGCCCACCACTCCCAGGCCATGGTCACCACCTCTGCACATAACCAAACCCCAGACACTTGACCAAAGAGGTCCAGAACCCAGAACAAGACAAAGGAAGAAATATATGCCCAGAAATGCTCCTACGCTTCTCACTTCAAGGAGGTTTAATTCCCTCCTTTTGAGCATGGGCTGAACTTAGAGACTTCCAACAAATAGAACGTGGCAGAAATTATCATCTCCCACTCCCGAGACTAGGTCGTAAAAGGCACTGCAACCTACTCTTTGCTCTCTCTGTTCGATCAATCACTTTGGGGAAGTCAGCCATCATGTTGTGAGGACACTCAATTAGCCTTTGAGTGTCCACCACGCCCATTTTTTTTTTTTTTAGTAGAGATGGGGTTTCACCATGTTGGCCAGGATGATCTCGATCTCCTGACCTTACGATTCACCCACCTTGGCCTCCCAAAGTGCTAGGATTACAGATGTGAGCCACTGAGACCAGCCGGAAACAGTCGTAAGGTTTATCAGCAGATAACCAGATGAACACCATGTGGTGTGTCATACAGGGGACTATTACTCGGCCATGAAAGGGAAGGAGCACACGCCACAAACAGGTGAAGCTCAGAAACACGGTGCTCAGTGAAGGAAGCCATTTACAAAGGGCCCCATATTGCATTATTTCCACGAAATGTCCAGAATGGGTCAGTCCATGGAGACAGAAAGCAGATTGGCGGTTGCCAGGGGCTGGGGGGAGGGAGAAATGGATGATGCTTCATGGGCATGGGCTTTTTTCTGTTGCCTTGTTTTTTGTTTTTGAGGCAGGATCTCACTCTGTCACCCACACTGGAGTGCAGTGGTGAAATCGTGGCTCACTGAAGCCTCGCCCTCCCACACTCAGGCAATCCTCCTGCCTCAGTCTTCCAAGTAACTAGGACTACAGGTACGCACCGCTATGCCTGGCTAATTTTTTTTATTTTTTAAAGAGACAGGGTCTCCCTATGTTGCCCAGGCTTGTCTCAAACTCCTGGGCTCAAGCGATCCTCCCATCTCTGCCTCCCAAAGGGCTGGGATTATAGGCAGAGTGGGGGATTTTATTTTGGGATGATGAAAATGTTTTGAAACTAAATAGAGGTGGCTGCACAACCTTGTGAATGTATTTAACACCATTGAATTGTTCACCTTAAGATGGTTAAATTTATGTTATGCAAACTTTACCTCTATACTTTTAAAAAAAACCTACACTAACATGTTGCTTTTTTTTTTTTTTTTTTTAGAGACAAGATCTCACCCTGTCACCCAGGCTTGAGTGCAGTGGCACAATCATGGCTCACTGCAGCCTCGACCTCCTGGGCTCAAGCAATCCTCCCACCTCAGCCTCCCGAGTAGCTGGGACTACAGGCTCATGCCACTACGCTCAGCTAATTTTTGTATTTTTTGTAGAGACAGGGTTTCACCATGTTGCCCAGGCTGGTCTCGAACTCCTGGGCTCAAGCAGTCCTCCCACCTCAGCCTCCCAAAGTGCTGGGATTACAGGCACGAGCCACCATGCCCTGCCCAAGATATCACATTATGTTCAGCAGATCAGCGAGAGTGAAAGGATTGACCCCACACCATCAGTGAGGCTTCAGGGACAGGCTGTCTGCACCATGTTCACAAGAGTGTGAACTGGAAAAGCCTTCAAGAGACCAACCTCACCGTCAGACAGCATCTATCAAAGACTTACAGCCTTTGACCCAGCAATTTCACAGCAGGTACTTAGCCTGCAAATATACCAGCACACGTGACGAATGATACAATTTCATGAATATTTGTTGCATCATTATGTGCAATGGCAAAATATTGGAAAGAACATAAACATCCAGGGGACCAGTTAAATAAATGGCAGCAATTCATACAGTGGAATCGTAAAAGAATGAGGCCGCTCTTTACGGGTTTACTAAGAGAAGGCAGGGTGCAGGGCGCTGTGTTTATGGCCTTCCCCTGTGTACCTGTGCACTTTTTATACATATGTGTTTGAGCGTACATAAAGTAGCCCTAGAAATATACTCAAGAACTAGTAAGAATTTCTCCTGGTGGGCGCAGCGGCTCACGCCTGTAATCCCAGCACTTTGGGAGGCCAAGGTGGGCGGATCACCTGAGGTTAGGAGTTCGAGACCAGCCTGGCCAACATGGTGAAACCCTGTTTCTACTAAAATTACAAAAATTAGCTGGGCATGGTGGCCCGCACCTGTAGTCCCAGCTTCTCAGGAGGCTGAGGCAGGAGAATCGCTTGAATCCTGGAAGCAGAGGTGGCAGTGAGCTGAGCGAACCATTGCACTCCAGCCTGGGTGACAGAGTGAGACTCTGTCTCAAAAAAAAAGAAAAGAAAGAAAGAGAAAGAAGAAAAGAAAGAAGAAAGAAAGAAAGAAAACCTTCTGAAAGAGGCCTCAGATGAAACCAATCTCTCTAACACCTTGATCTTGACGTCTAGCCCCCAGGACTGTGAAAAAAGACATTTCTGTTGTGTAAGCCACCTAGCCTGTGGTACTCTGCCGTGGCATCCCTAACAAACGAATGCAGGCAAGGTCATAAAAGGCACTGCAGCTTCTTGCCAGCTTTCCATCTCAGAATGCTCAGTCTGGGGGATGCCAGCCAGCGACCATGTCATGAGGACACTCAAGTAGCCTCATGGAGAAGCCCACATGGTGAAGACCTGAGGCCTCCTGCCAACAGCTGTGTGAGGAGCCATCTTGGAGTGGATTCTCCAGCCCAGTCCAGCCTTCTGGTGATGGTAGCCCTGGCTGACAGCTTGATTGCAACCTCTAGAGACACAACCACACAGCTAAGCTACTCTGAAAAACAACTGACTCATGGAAACTGCATGAGATTTTAAAAGTTTGTTGTTTTGAGCAGCTACATGTTTGGGGTAATTTGTTACACAGCAATAGCTAGCTATTACAGAATGTCCACTTTTGTACCCATGAAAGGCTGAATAATGGCCCCCAAAGATATCCAGCTCCTAATCCCTGGAACCTGTGAATGTAACCTCCTATGGCAGGAGGGCCAGAGCAGAAGTGATTAAGCCTTAAGGTGGAGAGAGGATTCTGGCTTTCCTGGATGGGCCCCAAATGTAATCACAAGTGTCCTTAGGAGAGGGAGTCAGAGGGAGAATTGGCTACAAGGAAAAAAAAGGTGATATGAGGACTTCAGCAGAAAGGTTTGAAGATGCTACACTGCTGGCTTTGAAGATGAAGGAAGGGGCCACTAGCCAAGGACTGCAAGGAATGTAGTAACTCTAGAAGCTGGAAAAGCAAGGAAACAGAATCTCCCTAGAACCTCTGGAGGGAGTGCCACCTCCCAGCACCGGGAGTCCAGCACTGTGAAAGTGATTTTTTTTTTTTTTTTTTTGAGACAGGGTCTTGCTCTGTTTCCCAGGCTGGAGTGTAGTGGTGGGATCTCAGCTCACTGCAGGCTTCACCTCCTTGGCTCAAGTGATCTTCCTGCCTCAGCCTCCTGAGTAACTGGGACTACAGGTGTACACCACCATGCCCAGGCAATTTTTTGTGTGTATTTTTTGTAGAGATGGGGTTTCACTATATTGCCTAGGCTGATCTCAAACTCCTGGGCTCAAGTGACCCTCCCACCTCAGCCTCCCAAGTAGCTGGGACTACAGGTGCACACAACGCCACCTGGCTAATTTTTTGGTTTAAGTAGAGACAAGATTTCTCTATGTTGCCCAGGCTGATCTCGAACTCCTGGCCTCAAGTGATCCGCCCGCCTCAGTCTCCCAAAGTGTTGGGATTACAGGCGTGAGCCACTGCACCTAGCCAGTGGAAGTGATTTTGGATTTCTGATCTCTGGAACTGTAGGAGAATAAACGTTGTTTAAGCTACCACGTTTGTGTAGGTAGTGACGGCAGCCATCAGAAGCCATTTTGGCTCCCTTTGTGTGTTGTTCTGAGGATGCAGTGTGTGCGTTCCCGGCCGTCATGGGCCTGTTTGCCCCAGGTCCCTTCTCACCTGCTGCAGCAGTGGTCGGGTCTGACCTCTGCAGGCTGTTTCCAGGCCCGGACTGGCTCCAGTCCATGGGAGGCACTGGTGGGGGGACTGGAGGATGGGCGTTCTGGGGAGTTCATCCTCTTCCTCTCTGTCTTGGGCTGCTGCGACCTCACCCATGGCTCTCCGCAAGTGACCCCAGTCCTGAGGTCCCGGTAGCGCCACATCTTCCCTTTGTCCCTCCAGCCCTCAGGGTGCTAGCAGCTTCCTATCCCTGCCCCTTACCATCCAGGCCTTCGTTAAGTGTCCAGCAAGTGGCACCTGTTACGACTTCCAGTGGAGGAGCCCCGCTGAGTGCAGGGTCCCACCACCAGGAGCGGCAGTCCTGGGATGCCAGCTCCCCATATTGCAAGCAGTGGAGGCTTGCAGGTGAGGGCGGCACCAAGAAAGTCATGGCTCACACAGGCATGGGATGGAGCCACGCCCTACTCACCTGGACAACAGATGGAGCGCGGTCAGCTGCCATAGTGAGTGTCAGCTCCCCCAGCCCCACGTGGCCTAGCCCTCCAGGGAGGGGGTCTGCGTGCACCCCCTCTCACCCCAACCCCCACCGGGAACAGATAGAACAGTGGGTGGTGGGTGCCACAGGAGACACACACTTAGGCAGAGCAGAGGGCACACCACATCGAGCACAGGGGAAAGGGATCCCCCGAACAAGACTGCCGGGGGCGGGCTGGGGGAGCGCTTTCTTTATTTGTAAGGAAATGATCCGGCCCAAGGCCCATTCTCATGTGACTATGCGGGTGGAGAGACTGCACACCCAAGGCTCGCTTTCCCGACACTCTCTCCATTCAGTTCTCTCTGGGTTCAGCAATTGAAGTGCTTTCTATCCGCCTCCCTGGGTCTTCAGGGAACCTCAAATAATATGATAAACAAAAGAAAACGGTCATAGGAGTTAAGAATTTAAAGGCGTGTTTTGTTCAGCACAAGCTCTGTCCTTGAATTGCCTCCACAGCATTCTCAGCCCAGGGTCGTCTTTAGTTTTAATTGGCTTTTTTTTTTAAGAGATGGAGGTTGCAATCTGTCACGCAGGCTGGAGTGCAGTGGTGCAATCATGGCTGACTTCAGCCTCGACCTCCTGGGCTCAAAAACCTCCCGCCCTAACCTCCCGAGGGATGCACCATCGCACCCAGCCCAGGGCCCTTTTTACGCTGTTGCACCTGTGCACGGGGGCTCATCTCTTCCACTCAGCCACCCACCGCCTCCTTCTCCACACTCCATTCTCTTTAGTGCCAAGCGGCCTCACTCCTCCCTGGAGCCTGCCCAGCTGTGACCTGGATTTCTGCATCGTAAGGACCAGGTGGGCTGGGGGGGTGGCGTGCCGCTTAGAGAAGCCCTGTTTGGCCATCGTGAGAGCCAGAGAGATGTGAAAAATTGTAGAAAGGCAGAGCATCAATGCACCAGTGTGTGCGCACTGTGGATCCACTGAGGCCCCAGAGGCAGGTGGGCTGCTTCTCATCTGCCCCCAACCCCTGCAAAGGCACCAGTGCCTCCCCCCAGCTGGCCCCTCTTCCAGGCAGCCCCAGCCCCAGCCCCAGCCCCAGCCCCAGCCCCAGTCGCGGCAGCTGTGGCCAGAAGGAAGGCTTCAGTGATTCTCCAAGCAGAGCACACAGCGGAGCTCAGAGCGTGAGTGATGTTCGCTTGCCTGCCCAGTTTCTTGTTTTTAGAGTCTGACACGGGAATGTTACGAGGTGACCACATTTTTCAAAGCTCAAATTGAGACAGATGGTCTGCCCAAAGATGTTTTCCCGATTTAGCCATTTACTTATATAAAAAGCCTTACAAAAAAGTGCACACACCAATTCACATTTGATTGTCCATTTAATGAATCGTGGCTGAGGAGCAGAATCACCCCTTGCCCACTGGGGGCACCGCGTAGCCTGGATGGGGGGCAGGAAAGAGGGTGAGGAGACCCCCAAAGGGAACCCAGGGTAGAGATCTTCAGGGTGGGTGTAACCCCCAGGGAGCCAGCCCACTCCAGGCCCAGCCCTGGGGTCAGGACGCTCCTGGACCCCCCTTTTCAAACCCTCCCGCAGAGCTGGCTGTAAAGAATGGTTTGCTCTGGGCTATGACGGTGATAAACAGTCCCCAAGACTCAGGGAAATGTCTGCAGCTCACCAGCTTGTTCTTCACTCCGAGCCATTACCCTGCAGGCAGGTCTCAGAGGACACTGGAGGTGAGCCCTGTGATCCCTGCCAAACTCAAAGGGGCTCCTGCGGGTGAGGCCCCCTGTGGGGGACCGGGCTCAGGGCCTCCTGCCCCCCGTGCTGTTCCGAGATGAGGCAGCAGAGGCTGAGAGGGGGGTCAGGCGGCACCCCACCCCATCGGGGTCCTCAGGCCACAGCCACAGCATCATTTATCTGCAGTACCGACTCACGCGTCTTCGACATTTACCTGGTGCTCAGCCCTGGTCTTAGTACTGCAGACTGGAGCTCATTCTGAACTCATGCACCCAGGTGAGAAGGATGCCATTATTAACCTCTCATTTTACAGAGGCAGAGAAGACAGTGACTTGACCAAGGCCCCACAGCTTGTAAGCAGTGGAGGTGGGATTCGAACTCAGGTCCATGTGACTGGGTGCCTATGGGAGCAGTCACCTCCTGTCCCATACCAAGGCTTTCTGCAGACATCTACTTCCTCTCTGTGTGAATTTTCCCAGAGTGGGACCACCCCTTCCCTGACTCTCCCCCACTCCCACTGCTGCCCCTCGTCCAGCCACCGCCATCTGGGATTGCCTTGTCACCTCTCAGCTGGTCTCCCTTCCTTCCTTCCTTCCTTCCTTCCTTCCTTTCCTTCTTTCCTTCCTTCCTTTCTCTCTCTCTCCTTCCTTCCTTCCTTCCTTCCTTCTTTGTTCTTTCTTTCTTTCTTTTTTTGAGACAGCGTCTGACTCTGTCGCCTAGGCTGGAGTGCAGTGGCACAATCTCGGCTCACTGCAACCTCTACCTCCTGGGTTCAAGTGATTCTCCTGCCTCAGCCTCCTGAGTAGCTGAAACTACAGGCACATGCTGCCACACCCAGCTAATTTTTTGTATTTTAGTAGAGACAGGGTTTCACCGTGTTGCCCAGGCTGGTCTTGAACTCCTGAGCTCAGGCAATCTCCCCGCCTCGGCCTCCCAAAGTGCTGGAATTACAGGCGTGAGCAGCGCCTGGCCTTCTTCCTTTTTACCATCCCCAGATTCCAGTGTGTCCTGCACAGGAAGTGGGGAGGGTCCTCCTCACACACAAGGTCACATGCTCAGGGGCCTCCAAGGCTCCCTAAGCAGCCTCCAGGTTCCGCACCATCTGGCCTGTCACCTCCACGCCCTGTGCTCCAGCCACCTCTGTGCCTCAGGGCCTTTGCACTGGCCGTTCTGTTGGCCTGGAATGCTCTTTCCCCAGTTATCCACATGGCTAACTTCCTCCTCAGCTTTACGAGTGGGATCAACGTCACCTTCTGAGCCTACTCTGACACCCTACTTCAGTTCGTGTCCTTCCCCAGACAGCCCCCGCCTCCCATGCTCCTCTCCGCCTTACGTTGCCATGGTGCTTGCACCTTCTAACGTCCCCGTCCCACGACCTTATCATACTTCTGGTTCACTGTCTGCTGCTGTGGCAGTGCACGGTGTGTGAGGACAGGGGATCTTTGTCATTTCCTGGACGGATGCCTCCCAGTGCTTAGGGAATGCACACAGAATGCACTCCGTAAATACTGGTTCGATGAATGAATCGCCTCTAACACACCAAGAACCCTCATGGTAGGTCCAATCTCCTCGAAGATGATTAAACTGAGACCCAGAGGAGTTCAGCATCTAGCCCAAGACCACACAGCAAGGAGGAGCGGAGCAGAACTGGACCTGGTTCTTTCCCCCCAGCAAGAGGCTGCTCCACACTTTGGTGGGGTAGATTGGCTGCAAAAATGGCCCCACTCCTCCACCCTTCCCTTTCCCCCGCTCCCTTGGCCGTGTGGCAGTGCAGTGGCTCCCATGTGGCTTCTCTTCCCCCTCTCCTGAATCCTGGCTGGCCCTGGACTTGATTTGGCCAAAACAATGTAGCAAAAGTGATGGCAGGGTCCCCTTCCTCCTGGGACCCTGCCGCACTGTGAGAAGGCCAGGTGGCCTGCAGGAGAATGGTGGCAAAGTGGCACCCAGCTGTGCCTGTCCTAAACCAGCCAGCCCCAGCCAGTCTGCCAACTGCCCCAGATGCATGCACGAGCTCAGCTGGGTTTACCAAGCCCAGCCAAGGTCAGCACCATCCTGCCACCTGCGGCCTCCCCCAGGAGCAGTAGAATGCTGCTGAGGGCTGGGTTGTTATGAAGCATGACCATGGCAATCACGGAGATGCTTGGATTCCAGCTGGAGGGGCCTTGGGGAAGTCGGCAGGTCTAACCTCAGCAGGGCGGCTCTTGTACCCATCTTTCCAATGGGTGCGGAGTTGGGGAAGGACCCTGGGCACCAAGGCCAGTAGCAGCCTTCTCCTCCCCCCTGGTGCTGAGGTCTGTGGCGAGATAGAGGTGGACCGCAACTATGGAGAGAGACCCGCTATTCTGCTGGGCAGTTTGGAGACCCCAGCCAGGCTTTGCTTTGGGGATGGGAGTGGAAAGGGTAGGCAGGAATGGCTTCACTCTTTTCCCCAGTGGCCCTCTTAGACAGGGCTTCTCACACCCCACGCCAGCCATTGTAGGTGCCACAGAGAAGGGCTTGGGTCCTGAATTTCCTCTTTTCAGGGACTGGCTGGGGGGAGGGGAGACTTGGTGGGTGTGGGTTCTCCAGGTGTGCGTCTTTCTCCCTTAGCTGGAAGCAAGGGCATGGATGGGGATCATTCATCCCACGAAGCGGGAATGGACAAGCCAGTAAAGGTTGTGTTAGGAGCCTGAGGCTCAAACTGCTGGGGACCCCCCTGGGAGCTGCCTGGAATGTACCTCAGCATCAGCCCTCACCCCAACACACACAGGCCAGGAGGCTTCGATCCTAGGCCTCCGTGTTCCAGCGTCATACCAGGGGACGCTGGCCTCCTCTGCATTTGGGGACTGCCCTGAGTGTGGGCTGATGGTGGAGATGGCTCAGACCAGCACCTGGAGGTGAACAAGGACTGTCCCTGGGGTCCCCATCACCTTGGCTGAAATCAGAGGCCAGCAAGCACCAGCCGCCTCTCCTCAAGACACACCGTCCACCCCCTCCGGCCCAGCCTCCCCCACCCTCTCTGGACATGCCAGGCCTCTGTGCCGTCCCCCAGGCTCGCCCTGCTGCTCCTCTCCCCCACTACAATGCTCCACTCCTGCCTCACCTCACCTTCCAGGGAGCCAATCGCTCTATCCTCCGCAACCTGTGGCCGTCTGCACGGGCCTCTATCACCAGGATAAGAACCACTGGGACACTCACTATGTGCCAAGCACAGCTCGGCAGTCATGACAGGATCCATCTAACACCACAGCACTCTGCAATGGGCTCATGAGCATCATCTCTTTACAGACAAGGAGAGGTGCTCGAGGTCACGCGGCTGGAAAGCGCAGGAGGCAAGATTTAAACCAACTCTGGGTCTGACCTCAGCCGACACACAGCCCCTAACAGGCAGTGCTGGAATCAGGGGTGCAGTGTCTGTCTCTCCTCTGGGGCGGGTGGGGGTGCACAACAGCTGCCCATCTGCAACCCTAGCACCCAGTGCAGTGCGGGCACATGGCGGGCACTCAGATGGGAAGGTGTGCACACAGGCCGACAGATGGAGTCCAAGCGCTCCTGCCTTTCAAACTCTCACTCCCACGGGTAGCCGCCGGCAGAAATAGCCAGCTCATTTGAATGGAGGGGCAGGAGGAAGAGACAAGAACCCAACTTCAGACGAATGGAAATTTTCAAAAGAGGAAGGCAGCGGCCAAGCCCGGCGGAACACAGCTCCAGCCTAGCAATTTAGCACGATTAACTGAAGCCACAACCCCAGTCAATATAATACCGGGCGCATTATCAGTTTTGCCACAAACCGTGATTCATTATCTCTGGGTTGTGCTGGCTTGCCCGCGGCCGGCGGGAGCACCGTGGCTTCTCCTGCAGCCGGCTGTATTGTCATCAGTCACATTCTAGGGAAACGTTCCCGGAGGAAACCACGCCATCGCCCGCCGTGTCAGCTGCTCGCAGATCGGAATAGGAATGTTCCAAGGTGCCGTAACGTGGTGTGACATTGTGCGAGTTAATTTACAGAAAAATTAAACATCATTTGGAGCCGAGCAAGGGAGACGAGTGGGGGACTGGCTTAGCTTCAGACAATATTTAAATGACCTCGGGGTATTGATTCTGGGGGAAATCTTTGTGAGGACTCATGGTGGTTTATAAACGTTTGTCCAAAATCCCCCAGCTTAGTCTAGACATGGACAAAGAAGGCTTAGAAAGCAAAATACAGCAGGCCATGCAGGACCACATGAGGAGACACCCTGGAGCAGAGCGAGCCAGGGGGGCTGTAGGGACAGCCTTTGTAGTAACAAGAGGGCGAGCTGCCCCCTGATTGGCTTGTTTGAATAATTGCAAGCATTTCTTTGGTATAATGAGTCTAGAGAGATGGGAACTTGGAGGAGGGACAGTGGGGGCAGCTGGGGGTGGGAGTGGGGGTGAGAGAGTAGAAGTCACCAGCTGAGAACACAGCTCCTGAACCCCTTCCATGAGCTAAGCAAGAGCCTGGGGCTGCCAAGATGGGGCCACACAATCCCTGACCTTGACGAAAAGAGGGGACAGGGCAAAAATGCACCTAACCAAGGCCAAGGCCTGACAAAAGCAGCTAGGGAGATGCTCTGACCCCCTTCCTCCTTGCCCTGTGGGGCGGGAGGGGTCCTCTACACGAAACAGTAGAAAGCTGCCAGACACATGGCACCCAATACCGGACAGATGAGACAGCAGCCTATTAGCAGATACTTCTGCAGGAGGAAGACACTGAGGGCCATGTAGGACCACATGACGGGACACCCTGGAGCAGAGTGAACCAGGGGGGGGTCTGAGGGCAGGCTTTGTATTAACAAGGGGTGAGGTGCCCTCTGATTGGCTTGTTTGAATAACGCTACCTCCTGGCAGGGAGGTGGGACTGTTAGGTTGAAGACGTGGGATGTAGCCAGTCTAGCTGATGCAGGAACCAAATAGGGCCTTTCCTGCTGGGTGGGGGCGTGCCTGGTGAGAACAGGGGGCCTCGTAGCCGCTAGGCCTTTGGGGCTTTATGAGGCTCAAAGATAGCAAAGCAGCACTTATTTTATTTTATTCTATTTTTTTTATTTTATTCTATTTTATTCTATTTTAAGGCAGAGCTCACCTTGTAACCCAGGCCGGAGTGCAGAAGTGCAGTCATAGCTCACTGCCGCCTGGAATTCCTGCCCTCAAGGGATCCTCTTGCCTCAGCTTCCCGAGTAGCTGGGACTACAGGCATGTGCCACCATGCTCAGACAATTTTTAAATTTTTTGTAGTGACAGGGTTTACCCATCTTGCCCAGGCTGGTCTCAAACTCCTGGGTTCAAGCCATCTTCCTGCCTTGGCCTCCCAAAGTGTCAGGATTACAAGCACGAGCCACCGTGCCTGGTGGCCGTAATGATCACCCATCCCTAAAGGGCTCTTACGGAGAAGTTGGTCCCCACATGCTCCGGGGACCACCTGGATCTGAACACTCCCCCACATCATGACTCTAGGCCGGGGTTCTCCCTGAATTTCAGACTCAGATGCGCAGAGAGATCTCCATCCACCCCTCGTTTCATGAGTGCCTGAGGAGCACCAGGCAGAGTCTGAGGCCTTGTGGGTCCAGCAATGGATGAACGGAAGACATTCCTGCGTGAGGTGCTCCTCTCCCAACCTTTGCTTTGTCGGTGACGCCCGGGCAAGTCCACCCTGAAGTGCACGTTCCTGCTCTTCCCCTGCAGACCCGCATCTCCTCCCGAAGTCTCCAGAGGGGTTTGGAGCCGGCAGTTCCAAAGCTGGAAACCCCCGGCGTCCTGCCTGGCTGCTGGTGTGGCCTGAGCTGCCAAACCCACCAGTGGCCATGTCCTGCTGCTGCCACCAACTCTGTTACCTAGGTTGGAATGCAGGGGCCCAATCTCAGCTCACTGCAACCTCCACCTCCCGCTTTCAAGCGAGTCTCCTGCCTCAGCCTCCCGAGCAGCTGGGATTACAGGCACCCGCCACCACACCCAGCTAATTTTTGTATTTTTAGTACAGACGGGGTTTCACCATGTTGGCCAGGATGGTCTCGATTTCTCGACCTCATGATCCACCCGCTTTGGCCTCCCAAAGTGCTGGGATTATAGGCGTGAGCCACCAGGTCCAGCCTAGGGTAACTTTTCAAAACACAAACCTGTTCGTGCCGCACTGCAGCTCAAAAACCCTCCCAGGCTCCCTGTCACCCATAAGGAAAGCCCAAGCTCATTGGCACATGCTCGGTGCAGCACCCACAGCCTTCAGTTGTGGCACTTTGCCTCGTCAATGCCTTCTCCTCACCTGTGTCTTGCATGCGCTACTCCAGGAAATGGCTTAATTGCTTGCAGATGTCCCCCAGATACTGCGATAGATGAGATTATTGGCCCTAACTCATCACCTCCCTGCATTCGCACCTTTTATGATGTGAATTTGCAGTTCTTCCAACTGGCGGCAAGATGTACCTCCCTTGACTTCTGGCTTGGTCACGGAACTTGCTTTGGAGAATGGGATGAGAACAGGCCTGACACAGCAGAGGCCTGAGGTGCGCCATGCATTTGAGCTTGCCTCTTCCGTTGCCAGGAGGAGGGCTTCCTGGGAGTTGCGGCTGTGCCTAGATCCCCAGATGATACACAAGGAAGGCCGAGCATGGCAACTCAGGCCTGTAATCCTAGCACTTTGGGAGGCTGAGGCAGGAGGATCATTTGAGGTCAGGAGTTCAGGGTCCGCCTGGCCAACATGGTAAAACCCTGTTTCTACTAAAAATACAAAAATCAGTGGGGCTTGGTGGTGCACTCCTGTAATCCCAGTTACTCAGGAGGCTGAGGTGGGAGAATTGCTTGAACCCCATAGGTAGAGGTTGCAGTGAGCCAAGATCACACCACTGCACTCCAGGCTAGGCAACAGAGTGAGACTCTGTCTCAAATAATAATAATAATAATAATAATGAGGCCAGGCACTGTGGCTCATGCCTGTAATCCCAGCAGTTTGGAAGGCTGAGGCAGGCAGATCGCAAGGTCAGGAGATCGAGATCATCCTGGCTAACGTGGTGAAACCCTGTCTCTACTAAAAATACAAAAATTAGCTGGACGTGGCAGTGCATGCATGTAGTCCCGGCTACTTGGGAGGCTAAGGCAGAAGAGTCTCTTGAACCCAGGAACAGAGTTGCAGTGAGCCGAGATCGCCCCACTGTACTCCAGCCTGACAGCAGAGCGAGATTTCATCTCAAAAAAAAAAAAAAAAAAAGATCCACAAGGAGCACAGCCCACCCACAGACCTGAGCATGAGTAAATGATTGTGGTGTTTAGCCACTAAATTAGGATGTTTGGTACACAGCATTATTCTGGCAATATTTGATGGATATAAATTTCATCTTGCTATTTTCAGATTTTTTAATTTATTGTGTCATTTTGTTCTCCCTTCAGCCTAGAAGGCTCTTATATCCTTCTCTTGGCCTAAATATATTTCTAGACTAGTTCATAGTTCTATTCTGCAGGGGGCTTCCTCCACCATTTCTAGAAATGCTTTCATGTCGTCTCTGACACTGCATTTGGAGAAATAGCGTCAGGGCAGGTGGGAGGCAGAGAGGGGCTCATGGCTCCTCTGAGCACCAGCCTGAGGCTATGTATCCTTACTTTCTTCCAGGAAGGAGGGGGGACGGCATCTCCCACTCCTTCATGTTCCGCCATGGGAACCAGCCAGCTGCTCTCTGGGCCCACCTGCTATTTGCACCAACCTAGGAATCTGTGGGATGCGCTTGCGTTCCCAGTTACCATGTGTCAGTTCCCAGCAAGAGCCCCGTATAGTTGCTACGCAAGTAAGACAGAATTACACGCAATTCTACGCTCTCTAATTTAAATAGCTGCTAAAACCTCCCAGATCACATTGTGTTAAGTAACCAGCCAGCCTGTGCTTTAATTCCAGTCTCTTTCTCTTACCAGCATTTATTACGTGCCAGAGGTTTCTGTGCAAACGACTGCATCTTCAATGCCTCTTTGACAAACTTGACAACCCTTTGCCCTCCTATGCCTGGTAGCGATGGAGGCCTGACTTATCCCTCCCTCCCTCAGGAGTCTATTAATGGTGTGTGTTGGGGTGGGGCGTGCACACAGATGCACACACATGGAAAGAACTTTCAAAGCTGCAAAACTGCTCAGCTTAATAGAGCTGCAGGCACATCTTTCCAGCCTCCAGGTGTTCCCTTGGTCCCTGTGATGGCAGCCAGCAGCTACGGGTTCCGACATCAGCTCCCTACTTTCTGCCACCTTCTGGGACCCATCGAGGGCATGAGAGCCTGCCTATACAACTGCTACCTGAGATATGTACACTGTTGTTTATTCTGCTCCCATCCAGGCTTCTCTAGGGTGATTCAAGCTAGAATACAGACTGCTTTTCAGATGTGGGGTTGTGTATTAGTCTGTTCTTGCACTGCTATGAAGAAATACCTGAGTCTCAGTTATTTATTTATTTATTTATTTATTTATTGAGATGGAGTTTCCCTCTTGTTGCCCAGGCTGGAGTCCAATGGTTCTATCTCGGCTCACTGCAACCTGCGCCTCCTGGGTTCAAGCGATTCTCCTGCCTCAGCCTCCCGAGTAGCCGGGATTACAAATGCCCCCACCACGCCCAGATAATTTTTGTATTTTTGTAGAGACACGGTTTCACCATGTTGGCCAGGGTGGTCTGGAACGCCTGACCTCAAGTGATTTACCCACCCTGGCCTCCCAAAGTGCTGGGATTACAGGTGTGAGCCACCATGCCCAGCCTCTTCCACCAATATTGAGTTTGAGCTTGAGATGCTTTGTTCAATGAAATGTTAGTGGATGTGATCTGTGCAGTGGGTTGAAGTGCTGATGTGGACAGCTTGCCCTCTTGCCCATCTCCGGTCTGCTATGAATAGGATGCACCTTGACTAACCCCACGTCCAACTGAGGTAGGAGACTGGCAGGATTTGTTTTCTGGTCATAACTCTGCTGATCAAAACAGGATCTGGTCCAGACAGGATAAAGTACAGAAACCAGTGAAAACCAGCAGATGATGACCAGGGTGATTCCTGGCTGCCCTCACTGCATAAGGCACTCCCCACCAGCTCCATCACAGTTTACACATGCCATGGCAACGACCTGGAAGTTATCACTTTTCCATGGCAATGACCTGGAAGGAACTGCCCCTTTCCTGGAGAGTTCTAAATAACCCGCCCCTCAATTTGCATTAACCAACCCCTTAATTGACATGTGATTGAAAGCGGGTATAAGTGAGTATAAATAGTTGCCAAGAACTCATACGTTGCTGACTCTGGCACACTGCCTATGAGTCAGCCCTGCTCTGCAAAGAGCAGTACCGTTCCAGAAAAGATTGCTGCTCGACACCACTGGCTTGCCCTTGAATTATTTCCTTGGCAAAGCCAAGAACTCTCCTGGGCTAAGCTTCAATGTTGGGGTTCGCCTTTCCTGCATCACAGTGAGGACAGAATCCCACAGAGCAGGCCTGGACCCACTTGCAGCATACAGCCTACTCCAGCTGGGCCCAGAAAAGATCAGCCAAACCCTCATTGACCCACAGGCAAATAAGTGAGAACTAAATGCTCACTTTTTGCATGCCATTGAGTTTTGGAATTATTTGTTACACAATAATAGTTGACTAATTCAAGGCAGCAGACTTCCTTTTCTTTCTACATTCTCCCTAGCTGTCATTTTGAATATTAAATTGGGAGCTGATCCTCCTGCAAGAGGAAAATGAACTTGGAGTAGATTTGCCAGGAATGGGGGTCCCTTACATGGAGCCATATTCATTATCTTGCCCAGGCTCCCCCAGCAAACAGCCTTACCTTATTAATTATCAATACAGTTATACGTAGAGCAAAGCTAGTTCAGCTGCTCGAGCCAATTGGCCAAATCCAGGCCCAGTGCTGGAGCCTTGGCCTCCTTAACACATGTAACCAGGCTAGGCATGGTGGCTCACACCTGTAATCCCAGCACTTTGAGAGGCCAAGTCAGAGGATCACTTGAGCTCATCGGGAGTCTGAGACCAGCCTGGACAACATGGTTAGACTCCATTCCTTTAAAACAATTTTTTTTAAAATAACTGGGAGTGGTGGCTCCTGCAGGGCCCCAGCAACTCAGGAGGCTGAGGTGGGAAGATTGCTTGAGCCCAGGAGTTTGAGATCAGCCTGGACAACATGGTGAGACTCCATCTCTACCAAAAAAAATAAAAAAATGGCCGGGTGTGGTGGCTCATGCCTGTAATCTCAGCACTTTGGGAGGCCAAGGCGGGCAGATCACCTGAGGTCAAGAGTTTGAGACCAGCCTGACCAACATGGAGAAACCTTGTCTCTACTAAAATTACAAAATTAGCTGGGTGTGGTAGTACATGCCTGTAATTCCAGCTATTCCAGAGGCTAGACAGGAGAATCACTTGAACCCGGGAGGTGGAGGTTGCAGTGAGCTGAGACCATGCCATTGCACTCCAGCATGGGCAACAAGAGTGAAACTCCATCTCAAAAAAAGAAAAAAATTAGCGTGGTGTGGTGGTAGGCATCTGTGCTCCCAGCTACTTGAGAGGCTAGGATGGGAGGCTTGCTTGAGTCCAAGAGGTCAAGGCTGCAGTGAGCCGAGATAGTACCACTGCACTTCAGCCTAGGTGACAGAGCGAGACCTTATTTCAAAAAAAAAAAAAAAAAAGTTCAAACTAGTTAGTAAATGAGATCATCCCGGCACACTCAGAGTGCTGTGCACTCACCCACTCTCAGGAACCCGTCCATCCCAAGGCGCTGTCCAGCTGCAGAGGTGCTGAATCAAGAGCAGGTGCTTCTAAAAGGTCTCAGTTTGTAGAGGGCAAGGGCTGAGTTCTCAGAAACACCCCTGTCTTGTCTGACATCAGGCAGCTGCTCCTCACCCCCTCCCTGGCCACTCTTCTTCCTCACCTGTCTCCTCGTTCCATCCCAGCCCTTCTCTGCAATGCTCTTCCCTCAGCTTACCCCCTGTCATGGTCCTAATCAATTACCCAGCAAAAAAAATGTGTTCTTTCAGAGAATTCAATCCTCAAATCATCCAGATAGTCAATATTCAACTACTGTGCTACACAGCAGATCGATTTGCTGCCAGCCATTGCCAGCTAACTGGAAATTTTCATGCCATCCTCCTCCATGAAGGCACCGTGGATAGTGGGGCAGCACTGCGGGGCTGGGTTTTAAGGATCAGTGGTGCATGAAAGCAGGGAACGATAGGGTGAAGAGAGGGTCTAGATGCTTTCTTAAAAAAAAAAAAACCGTCTCGACTGGGAGAAGTGGTTCATGCCTGTAATTCCAGCACTTTGGGAGGCCAAGGCAGGTGGATCACCTGAGGTTGGGAGTTCGAGACCAGCCTGACCAACATGGAGAAACCCCATCCCTACTAAAAATACAAAATTAGCTGGGCATGGCAGTGCATGCCTGTGATCCCAGCTACTCAGGGGGCTGAGGCAGGAGAATCTCTTGAACCTGGGAGGAAGAGGTTGCAGTGAGCCGAGATCGTGTCATTGCACTCCAGCCTGGGCAACAAGAGCAAAACTCTGTCTCAAAAAAAAACAAAAACAAAAATACAGGATCTCACTCTGTTGCCCAGGCTGGAGTGCAATGGCATGATCATAGCTCTCTGCAGCCTCAATTTCCTGTGCTCAAGTGATTCTCCCACCTCAGCCGCCCAAGTAGCTGGGACTTGACAGGCATGTGCCACTGTGACTGGCTAATATTTTTGGAGAGACTGGGTCTCACTATGCTGCCCAGGCTGGTCTTGAACTCCTGGGCTCAAGTGATCCGTCCACCTTGGCTTCTCAAAGGGCTGGGGATTATAGGCGTGAGCCACCGCACCTGGCCTTCCTGCAGCTTTCAAGATGTTTCATCCAACATCTTAGTGATATTTCATCCAACATTCTGGCTTGAATAAAACCACTTGCTTAAAAATCCTTTTTACTGTAGAAAATTTCAAATATTTGCTCAGAGAGCTACTATAATACAGATCCATGTACTCATTACCTAGCTTTAACAATTATAAACCTGAGGTGAACCTGGCTTTATTCTACCAGTCCCCCTCTGCCGTCAGATTGTAGTTAAGCAAATCCTCAACGTCATTCATAGATATTACAGTATGTCTGCCTGAAAGAGAAGAAATCTCTTTTTATTCATAAATATTTCAGCATGTATTTGCAAACCTATGATGTCATTCAGTATCTGGTTTAATATAAAAATTTTAGTTGCGTTTTTCATTTTTATTTTTCTGAGACAGGTCCTCACTCTGTCACTCAGGCTGAAGTGCAGTGGCACCATTATATCTCACTGCAGCCTTGACCTCCTGGACTGGAGGTCAAATGATCCTCCTGCCACAGCCTTCCAAGTAGCGTGGAAGGTGTGCACCATCATGCCTGGCTAATTTTTTTTTAATTTTTTGGAGAGATGAGGTCTTGCTATGTTGCCCAGGCTATAAAAAGGCTATTTTTTTAAAAAACATATCTTGGCCAGGCACAGTGGCTCACACCTGTAATCCCAGCACTTTGGGAGGCTGAGGTGGGAAGATCACAAGGTCAGGAGATCGAGACCAACATGGCGAGGTCAGGAGACCTGGCCAACATGGCAAAACCCCCTCTCTACTAAAATACAGAAAGTTAGTCAGGCGTGGTGGCGAGCGCCTGTACTTGGGAGGTCGAGGCAGGAGAATCACTTGAACCTGGGAGGCAGAAGTTAACAGTGAGCCAAGATTGTGCCACTGCGCTCCAGCCTCGTGACAGAGAGAGCAAGATTCCACCTCAAAATATATATATATATACATATATATAGATAGATAGATAGATATGTATATATCTTATTCTCTTATTTTAATTGCAGAAGTAATACTCACTCATACTAAATAAAAGAATACATAGAGGGAATCTCAAAAGACAAAAACAAAAAACACAACATCATTATCACACTTTCTGAAAATTAATTTTGATTTCTCCATAACATCAAATATCCAGTCAATGTTCAAACTTCCCTAAATGCTTTAATTTTTTTAAGTTTTCTTTTAATCAGGATTCAAACAGATTTCAAACACCTGGCCAGGTGCGGTGGCTTACACTTGTAATCCCAGCACTTTGTGAGGCCAAAGCAGGCAGATCACTTGAGGTCAAGAGTTCGAGACAAGACTGGCCAACATGGTGAAGCCCCATCTCTACTAAAAATACAAAAAGAAAAGAAAAAAAAAAAAGCCAGATGTGATCTCAGCTACTCAGGAGCAGCTACTCAGGAGGCTGAGGCAGGAAGATCTCCTGAACCAGGGAGGCAGAGGTTGCAGTGAGCCGAGATCGTGCCACTGCACTCCAGCCCAGGTGACAGAGCGAGACTCCGTCTCAAAACAACAATAACAACATTGTAATTGGTTGGTATGTTTCTTAGGTTTCTTTTAATCTGCCAACTTCCCTTGCAGTTTATCTCTTGAAAAGGAGGATCATTGGTTCTGCGGAGAACCCTGCAGCTGAATCTTACACCCTGTGGTGGGCAAGTGCCTCCATCTCCTGCGTTGCCAGAAAGTTTTCATGGATTGGAAGTTGGACTAAGCAGCTTGTCAGGTTCAGATCTGAGGTAGTGGTGAGACTACTTTCTCAGCCATTTTCATCAGGAGTCTATAATGCCTGGTGGTCTCTCTCTTCTCTCTCTCTCTCTCTCTCTCTCTCTCTGTAAGTGGGAGCTGTTGATAATTTTTATTGCCAGGAACTGGTAATCCACACAGTTGAAGGAAACATGTGCAATAAGCGTATCTGACAAAGGAATTGTATCTGGGACACACCAAGAACCCTTACAAATCATTAAAGAAAGGTAAACACCCTACTTGGGGTGACAAACTACTCCTTTTGAATAAGAAAATTTCTAAGCTTTTCTCCTAGAACTGAATGCAAACATTAAAATTGATGAACAGAGAAGACTTAGACTGAATTTGGGGGAGAGAGTGAATGCAGAGGAATATAATGACAAATCACCCATGCCCTCAACCACAGGAGTTAACATCTCACATTTATTTTATTTTATTTTATTTTATTTTTGAGATGGAGTCTCGCTCTGTCGCCCAGCCTGGAGTGCAGTGGCATGATCTTGGCTCAATGCAACCTCCACCTCCTGGGTTATAAGAAGTAAAATTTCCTCTTCAAAGTTGCCTTTCTTGTTAAATAATTTATTCTTGTTAAAGAATAAATCATAAGTGTGCCAGTAACTCTTTGTTAAGCCCTATCCTATGTAGCTGTTAGACATGCTTACAGACACATAGTACGTTCTATATCCTTGTACTTTAACTAAGATATCTGTGCTGGACGTGCTCACAGGCATGTCCCAGCTCACAGCCTATGCCCCTTAACCATTTAGAAAAGTTTTAAGTTGTTAGCCAATCAGGTTTTAGTTTAAATTGTGAGGTCTGGCTCCAGCCAATGGAGATCAGACACAGCAGTAAGGACAACCCCCAAATGCATAAGAGATAAATATGTCTGCTTTTCCTTTGTTCATTGTACTCTCCTGGCAAGATGGCTAGCGAAGTTACCCTTCTTGCAATGCAGGAAGTAAAAAAGTAAAAATTGCTTTGCTGAGAGATCCATTGTCTCAGTGCTGATTTTTCTTTGTGCACCGTGCATTAGTTTCTAACATGGGTTCAAGCGATTCTCCTGCCTCAGCCTCCTGAGTAGCTGGGATCACAGGCACACGCCACCACACCTGGCTGATTTTTGTATTTTCAGTAGAGTCGGGCTTTCACCATATTGGCCAGGCTGGTCTCGAACTCCTGACCTCAGGTTATCCACCTGCCTTGGCCTCCCAAAGTGCTGGGACTACAGGCATGAGCCACCATGCTTGGCCTCACATGTTTATTGAAGGAGGAGAAGAAAGGCTCCTTTGGAGAAACCCATAGATCAATTTCCCAAGCCTGACTAACCAAGAGTCTTCAGAGGTGCTGGGGGATTTATGTGATGATGAAAAAAAAAAATCAGTGTCAATAATTAATCTGGAAGTCTTCTTGTTGCAGTCAGTGATAAGAGAAAGCCGCACGGCACCCAAGTCTAGCAGATCCACAGAGAGCACTCTGGGACAAAATGCATAAACACTAGTAAATTACTTTGAAGCTTTTCTCTTTTTTAATTAACTGGAGTAATTTTGTAATAATCCCCACGGCTTGTGTCTTAAAATGGAAGTCAGTTAAGGATTGAATCCATCCTCCTACGGCGTTCCTCTAGTTCTGGGGCTAAGACCACAAGTGCTCAACCCCCCCGGGATGGCGGTGACTGAAAGGCTTTCATAAAACACACAGAACTTGCCGACTTCACTCCAGCCTCGGCAGATGGTAACAAGTGTCAGAAGCATTTAATTAGCCCCTGCATTTGCTCATGATTTAATAAGCCCCGTCTAGCAGCGTACCTGTGATATGTGGAGCTGCAGAGGCATCAGCTTCTGAAGGACTATAAAAAGCTTTTTGAGAATGATGGGTTTGAGTGTTTCAAGTTCCCAGACTGCCATAAAAGGCAAAGGCCAGGCTCCCCCCATTCCTCTTGACTGTGTGCTCACACAGCAAATTGAGCTTCCAAAGGCAATTAATTCCACAATCCTCAATTCCACAGGGGATCATGGGCTGTGCACACAGCTTCATAGCACCACTGAGCCAGGGGGGACCTTGCCCTATATATAAACCCGCGTGTTTATATGCCTTGGAGATGCTTTTCAAAGCCAATTCCCTCACAGTATCATGTTGGGGCCTCACAAAATCCTGTTAAGAACAGTTATTATCCCATTTGACGGGTTAAAAAAAACCCTGTCCAAAGTCTGAAGTCAACAGGGAGGGAGTGAAGTCCCTTCAGAGCCCATCTGCCTCCATTCTGAGCCTCTGGTGCAGGATCTGCCCAGCATGGCCCCAGCGGGAGGTCTCAAAGGCAGGACTGTAACCTTCATCCAGGAATTGTGGCAGCTCCACAGTGCCGGGCACTTAACCATTCACTCAGGGAGAACAAATCCAACAGTTCACGAGGAGGACCATCCTGGGGTGTTGTTGTCTGGATGGTCAGGAGGTGAAATACAGTCCCTGTGGCTTTGCTGCAAGCCTTGATCCTCCGTGGACCTGGAGACAACTGGGTGTGCAACCTCCACCTCCCAGGTTCCAGCCATGCTCCTGCCTCAGCCTCCCGAGTAGCTGGGACTATAGGCCTGCACCACCATGCCTGACTAATTTTCTGTATTTTTAGTAGAGATGGGGTTTCACCGTGTTAGCCAGGATGGTCTCGATCTCCTGACCTTGTTATCCACCCGCCTCGGCCTCCCAAAGTGCTGGGATTACAGGCGTCCGCTTCGTGGCAGAGCTCTGTCCACCTGGAGATAGTAACCAAGCTAGGCCCGGCCACACAGCAGGCCCTCTCCAGGAGGACAAACCCGCATTCCTCACTCTCTCTTGGGCAGAAGGTATCTCCACCCTGAACAACCAACCCCCCGTCATGGCATACGCATGGGAGGGGGAGGGATTCTGGGCTCAATCTTTGTGTGTCCCCACATTCCAGGCTGACCCCTTGACTGTGGGGGGACAAAGGAACCACTCTAGGTTTTTTTTTTGCAGGACCCCATTTGGGAAACACACCCTCCAGCCCCGGCCTTCCAGCTTTGCCAATGGAGAGTTTTCTGTCGAGCTGGAAGCCTGCGCCCTGTCACGCACCAGGTGTGCGAGGTCCAGTGCATTGGCAGGGAGGTTGACGAGGAAATGGTTTGGAAAGAAACCCAGCAGCAGCTGTGGAGGCACAGCCAGTAGCCGATTGGCCGAGAGGCAACATTAGCGTCCCTTGGCTCCTCCAGGTGAAGCAAGTTTTACACCCAAAAGCTCCGAGCATCACAAGGCGCCCACTCTCGGCTGGGGCGGTGGGGGAAAGTGGCTGCATGCTGCAGAGGAAGGTCCTCTGCCTACCTGCACGTGAAGCACCTGGTTGCTTCTGTCTCAAAACAAGTAAATCCAGCTCTCTGGGGTGAGTTGTGTGTTTTTTGTTTTTTGTTTTTTTTTGAGACAGAGTCTTGTTCTGTTGCCAGGCTGGGACTGCAGGCACACGCCACCATGCTCGGCTAATATCTTGTATTTCAGGAGAGACAGGGTTTCACCACATTGGCCAGGATGGTCTCGATCTCCTGGCCTTATGATCTGCCTGCCTCAGCCTCCCAAAGTGCTGGGATTATATGCGTAAGCCACCGCGCCCAACCTTTGGGGTGAGTTTCTAACATCAGCGTTTTGTAATAGAAGAATGTGAATACCAGCCAGAGTTGAAAATCATCCTGCCAGGGGCCTCCAGTGCAGGGGTTTCTCAGCCCTCACTGCACACTGGGATTCTCTGGGAGCTTCAACAATACTGGCTCCAGGACCCCTCTTCAGAGATCCTGATCTCCTGCCTGGGGTGCAGTGGGGTCCTGGGAGTTTTGAAAGCCTCCAGGTGGGTTCGATGTTCAGACAGCCGGAGCCACTGCACTGATGCTTTTTTTTTTAATTGTAAAAGAAGCCCCTGCAAGCTCTGGCTTTGAGAAAGCACTCTACTCTTTATTTTCTTCTTCTTAGAGTGGGGGGTCTAGGTTGGACTCCTGGGCTTAAGTAATCCTCCCGCCTCAGCCTCTCTAGTAGCTGGGGCCTCACCTGGCTGAGTCCGTTCTGCATAGCATCTGCACACAGGTAAAATTGACCTTGAAAATCTCATTGGCAAATTAATGGACAGGTAACCCCCAGGAATGATGTCATTTCCCTCGTGAGTACTAATACTCCCAGACGTGGCATGGCCTTTAAACACCGTCTGAACCCCTTTGTGGAAGTTCTCATTTGTGCAGCAGGGAAGCAGTTATTCATCTCCGACTCCTATTTCCTCAGCTCAAAATGGAGCCCAGTGACGTGCTTGTGGTTGCTGGGTTTGGGGGAAAGCCAGGGCTCCAACCCAAGCCTCAGACTCCAGGCTCAGGACCTCTCCGCTTTCACCAGCTCATGAGACACACTAGTGCCAGGACTAGGAGGAGAGGTAGGCTGCCTGGCCTCAGAAGGTGGTGTTCTTTTCTACAGAAAAAGAACATCAGGGCCAGGCGCGGTGGCTCACACCTGTAATCCCAGCACTTTGGGAGGCCGAGGCGGGTGGATCACCTGAGGCCAGGAGTTGGAGACCGGCCTCAACAACATGGCAAAACTCCATCTCTACTAAAAATACAAAATTAACCAGGCATGGTGGCGCATGCCTGTAATCCCAGCTACTAGGGAGGTTGAGGTGGGAGAATCACTTGAATCTGGGAGGCGGAGGTTGCAGTGAGCCAAGATGGCGCCATTGCACTCTAGCCTGGGCAACAAGAGTGAAACTCAGTCTCAAAAAAAGAAAAAGAACATCAAGGATTGGGGAAGATGGCTGGCCACTGTGATGGTGAGTCTCCCCCCAAGGCTAAGTCCCCATCCCACAAAGGCAAGAGCCCCTTCCAGCTGCTCCTGCAGAGATGACAAACCGTGAGAAGAGTGCTTAGCCCTGGAGCAGGCTGGTTGGGAGGGTGGGGCTACCTTCGACGGGTGACCAGCGGGGGTGAGCCCTGGCAGGTGCAGGGCAGGGCTCCCGAGGCTGGTGACTTGCAGCCTGTCCTCCCCTTGGGATGTCTAGAACTCCCTGACATCAGGGCTCCTGCCTGGCTGTGGCTGGCATTTGGTTCTGGGTGACTCTGTCTCTCGGATCATAGAGGACGCCAGGATGAGGACTGGGCAGAGGAGGACCCTCTATGTGGCAGGATGGCAGAGTCGCCAGGACCTCACCTCCCGCTTGCTCCTTCCATGGAGCTGTCAGAGGACTGCAGCCCTGTCCTGAAGGCAGCACAGACACAGGGCCTGCATTTTAGTCCTTATATCACAGCCCTCACCCCCGGGATAGGTTGTGCTCTTTCCAGAGACAGAAAAGGGATGCTCAGGGCTTTATTTAATGTTTGTTGTAAGAGTTTTGTTCTTCCCATTAGAGAAGGAACATGCTGTCTCCACGCCAACAAGGCGGAGGGGTGTGGGGAGGAAGCTGTCCCTCTGCTGGCTGCCCCTGCCCTACTCTGGTGGCTCCTCAGGGCTCACAGCACATGCCCAAGTCCTGAGTGTGCCAGGTGAGGCCTTCACTGGCAGCTCCTGCCCCCCCGACCCCCCACCAGCCAGTCTCGCATCAGCTACACCCTTCATGCCCTTCAGTGTCAGAAGCTCCTTGGCTTGGGACCCCCGTGTCTTCTGTCCTGTAGACCCCATGCCTGGCACAGTCCCTGGCCCACTGCACCCTGTGGATGTCGCTGAGTGAATGCCTTCATGGTTCCTCCTCCACCTGAAATACTTGTTTTCCGCTCCTCCATCTGGAAATCTGACTATGTTTTCTCATCCAGACACAGCAATGCAATAGCGCCAGGCTCACAGGTTGTGTGAGGGGCAGGGGAGAGATACAGGGGGGGTACCCGGCACAGTCGGGCACAAGACAGTCACCGCACAGCCCCCAGCCACTACCACTGCCATCATGGGCAGTAACATACAGCGGGACAGAGATTGGGCTTTGGACTCAGAGAGGCCTGTGTTCGAATCGACTCTGCTCTCTTTTTCTTTTTTTTTTTTTTGGAGACAGAGTCTAGTTCTGTCACCCAGGCTGGAGGGCAATGGCACAATCTCGGCTCACTGCAACCTCTGCCCCCCCTGGTTCAAGCGATTCTCCTGCCTCAGCCTCCCAAGTAGCTGGAATTGCAGGCATATGCCATCATGCCTGGCTAATTTTTGTATTTTTAACAGAGATGGGGTTTCTCTATGTTGGCCAGGCTGATCTTGAATTCCTGACCTCAGGCGTTCCGCCCGCCTCAGCCTCCCAAAGTGCTGGGATTACAGGTGTGAGCCACCGTGCCCCGCCGTCAACTCTGCTCTTACTCATGGTGTGGGTTTTGCTGTGGGACTGAGCACGGGGCCTGCTCAGGGGCCAGCATCACCGGGAAGACAGTCCGAGCAAGCATGGTGTCGGGGCGCTCAGGCTCCTTCCTGCGTGCTAAAGGGAAACTCAGCCAGGGGGGACTCAGGGATGCCTGTGGGGCAGTTCCAGGCCTCCCTCTTGGTGGCCAGTGGGCCTCTTCCTAGGTGCCTGGGACACTTTCTCACCCAGCAGCTGGCTGCCTGGAGTGGGCACCCCTAGGGGCTGGGTGGTCCTGCCCACCATGGGTTGGCCTCTGTCCACCATTCTGCCCTTTCCACCCACTCAGGTTCCTGCCAATGGTGTCGGGCCACTGTCTGCATCCTATTCTCCTGCCCTGGGACACGGGGAACTTCAGACAATAGTCTGGGACTGGTGGAGCCCCGGGAGATCCTGAGGCTCCTCAGGAGGCCAGTGGAGCGAGGATTTGGGTCCCCAGGCCGAAGTCAGGCTTGCATTTGATGCCCTGGTTACCTTTGCAGCATCTGGCACAGGGTGGTGTGGAGATAGGGAGAGGGTCCTGGTGAGGACTTGCCCAGGTGGTACTTCACTTCCCCAGTGCCCATCTGTCATGCCCCTCAAACCCACATCCGGCTGGGAGGCCCTCCTCCCTGGCCACCTTCCCTTTCTACCAACAAACCACTGGTTCTTTTTCTCTCTCTGCCTTTGCTTCCCCCCCCCCACTCTCCCCCCACCGGCACCCCCCCCATCACCCTAGGATCCCAGCTCCATCCTGGAGCCAGGCCCCGCAGGGGCTCCATTCCTGCAGGACGTGCGGGGGTCATGATGATCTGTGAAATCCAGGTCTCCCTCTCCCGATGGACCAGGAGAGGGAATGGTGGGATTCCTTCTAGAAGGCCCCTCCCCACATGGGATGGGGAGAAAGAGGGAAGAAAAAAGTGCAAATCACTGGGATAGATGACAGCTATGTTCGGTGGGGGAAACTGAGGGCTGCGGGCATTCCAAGAGACACAGAGGAGGACTCTGGGGTAGGTGGCGTGTGTGGGCACAGACAGAGCCCAGGACCCAGCAGTACTAGGGACTCTCAGGGGCTGGAGAGCAGAGGAGACGCAGCTGGGAAGCTCCCAGGGAGGCAGGTCAGAGGGAGCTTTGGACAGACACAGAGGAGACTGTCCTCCAAGCCAGGCCACCCACAGCACCCGAGGTGGAAACAGAAAACTCCCAGCTCTCTTTCCAAGGTGGACAGGTCACAGCAGAGCCAGGCCAGGACCACAGCTCTGCAGGACAGCAGGAGGAGTCAGGCATCCTCCCTCTCTGCCACTTCCCCGGTGGCCGCCTGGATTGCCCTCAGCTGTGCCAGAATCTCCAGCACACTCAGCCTGGCCCAGCCCAGGCCCCCCAGGGACCAGCCTACCTGTCTTTGCCTTGCCTCCAGAAAAGCACAGCCCGCCCGCTCAGGAGCAGCTGACCTGAGGGCACTTCCTGCCAGCGAGTAAATCACTGGTGTCTGATTCAGTCACGGCTCGGTGCAGGTGACTACAGGTAAGCAGGCGCGTAGAGGCTTGGCTTGTGCCACCATCTGCATTTTTTTTTGTTAATCCTGGAGTGTCTTGTCATAGTCTCTCTAACTGGTGGAGAGGCATGTGCGCACACGTGTGCATGTGTGTTCGCGTGTGTCTACGTGCACCTGTGTGTGTGTGCATCTGTGTGCTTTTGTGTGTCTGGCATGTGTGTACCTGTGTGTGCATGTCTGTGTCTCTGTGTGTATGTGCGCATGCATGCATCCGTGTGTTGTGCATGTGTGCATGTGTCTATGTGCTCACATCTATGTATGTTCGAATGTGTGTGTCTACGTGCACCTTGTGTGCACCTGTGTGTTATCTGTGTGTGCATCTGTGTGTTTGTGTGTCTATGGGCGTGTGTGTGTGTGCATTTGTGTCTGTGTATGTATGTGTGTGTCTATGCATGGGTGCACGTGTCTGTGTGCTTCTGAGTGTATATGTATATGTCTGCATCTCTGCATGTGTGCGTGTCTGCGTGTGCAAGTGTACACATGGCTGTCTGTGCGTGTCTGTCTCCCTGTGTGTCTGTGTGTGTGTGCATGCATGTGTGCTCACAAGCTCTGGGCGTGAGCCCTGGTGGCTGATAGCATGGGTGAGATTGTTTTGCCTCAGGAAGCCCAAGACCCCGGGGGGGGGGCGGCGCGGGGCGGGGGGGGGGGGGGGGGGCGGGGCCGGGGGGGCCGGGGGGGGGGGGCCCCACGCTTTCCTGTGAAGCCTACAAGCGCCGCCTGCCTGCCCCTCCCTGGCTGCCCTCAGGGAGACCCCAGGCAGCCGGGCTGGGGAGCGGGCAGGGACACCCCAGGTCTCTGCCCCCTGCCTTCCCACGCCCGAGGCAGCCCAAACCGCAGCTCCAGCAGGGAGAGCACATGTCCTCTGCAGAAGGCACCAGGCCTCCCCAGCGCCCCCAGGGCCCATCGCGAGCCCAGGCACAGAGAAATTGTCCCAAGCGCGCTCCTCATCCTCGTCTTCAGCCCTGTTGGCACCACCCGGTGTTAGGGACGCCTCCCTGCCCTCGACATGAGAACATTTTCCTTTTTTTCAGGCCAACAATGAGGCTCCTCGCGGTGCCGGGAGCGCCCCCTAGTGGCGAAGCCGCGCAGCACAGCGTCTGGGACACCGGGATCCAGGTGCCTCCCCAACACCTGAAAGGCGGGATGGGAGGCGGGGGCAGACGTTCACCCACTTCAGTCCCCACTGATCTTCCTCCCCCCAGAGTCCCTGGTGTTGAGAGAAGAAATCTGCACTTAGGTGCTTTTCACCGAGCTGAGCCTTTGGATACCTGGAAATGTAGTACCTCCCTGGGACTAATGGCATCCTCAGGGCTCACCCTGGACTCCAGCTATACCTTTAGTAGCAGCAGTTCTCTGGGAACACTTCGGAGCCCTCTTTGCAGATTGTTTAGATTGGGTGGGGCTAAGCTGGGCATGGTGGCTCATACCTGTAATCCCAGCACTTTAGGAGCCTGAAGCAGGAGGATTACTTAAACCCAGGAGTTTGAGACCAGCCTGGACAACATAGTGAGATCCCCATCTCTACCAAAAAAAAAAAAAAAAAGTACCTGGGCATGGTGGCATGTACCTGTAGTTTCAGCTACTCAGGAGGCAGAGGCAGGAGGTCGAGGCTGCAGGAAGCCAGGATTGTGCCACTGCATTCCAGCTTGGGCCGTAGAGCAAGACCCTGTCTTGAGAATAAAAATAAAAAGCCGATGTGGTGGCTCACACCTGTAATCCCAGCACTTTGGGAGGCCGAGATGAGCAGATCACCTGAGGTCAGGAGTTTGAAACCAGCCTGGCCAACATGGCAAAACCTCGTCTCTACTAAAAATACAAAAATTAGCCTGGTGTGGTGGCCCGTGTCTGTAATCCCAGCTACTTGGGAGGCTGAGGCAGGAGAATTGCTTGAACCCAGGAGGTGGAGGTTGCAGCGAGCCAGGATTTTGCCACTGGACTCCAACCTGGGTGACAGTGTGAGACTCTGTCTTTAAAATAAATAAATTTTAAAATATAAAAAGATTGGGTGGGGATCTGGGAGGGGCAGTTCTCACCCCATCCAGAGCAAGTGCCAGGGACAGAAAGTGTGACCCTACAATTTGTGGAACCAGCTCCTGTCAAACTCTGTCCGCTCACAGGCAGAGGAATGACAGAAAGAAAGATCTTTTGTCTTAAAATTTTTGCCAATTATAAACAGAAATCATTATCATGAGAGCCAATGTGTATAATACCGTATACCATGGGGCAAGCCCTGCCCTAAGCCTTTCGGACCCATTAACTCATTGAATCTCCCAACATTTTCAATGTAGAAAATTGGTAAAATACAAAATTACAAAGAAGGAAAATAAAACGCACGGTTCCATCGTGCATTTCCTCCCAGTTCTTCATCTATGCATGTGGATTTTTTTTTTTTTTTTTTGAGACAAAGTCTTGCTGTGTTGTTCAGGCTGGAGTGCAATGCCGCGATCTCAGCTCACCGCAACCTCCGCCTCCCAGGTTCAAGCAATTCTCCTGCCTCAGCCTCCCAAGTAGCTGGGATTACAGGCGTGTACCATCATGCCTGGCTAATTTTTGTATTTTTAGTAGAGATGGGGTTTCATGATTTTGGCCAGGCTGGTCTCGAACTCCTGAACTCAAATGATCCACCTGCCTCCGCCTCCCAGAGTTTTGGGATTACAGGCGTGAGCCATCTCACCCGGCTGCACACAACTTTAGAACAAAAAAGTGATCATGCAGCACAGCACACTTGTGCTTTCCGCCTTCTGCCTAATATAATCTCATGGCCCAGGTTCATTCGTCTTGGGAAATACTCTTAATGGCTGCTTTGTATTCTGTCTTCTGAATGTACTGCCATTTATTTCACTGTTCTCGGGGGAAACTTCTGCTTTTATTACAAAAAGCCTGTGGGTTGGGAACTCAAGGGCCTTGTTTCACTCCAGCCTTTGAGTCTGCTGTGTATTGACAAGGGTGTAAGAACAGTGACAGTTTCCTAAACCCCTGTCTGTGGGAATCTCAGGTGTGTGTGTTACTTACGTGTGCAAGTGCTTGTGTGAATGTGTGTTGCCATGCTTAGACTTGCCCTATACATATTCATACTTCCTAGGAATCTGTCCAAAAGAATTGAAAACAATAGGCTGGGCACAGTGGTTCATGCCTGTAATTCCAGCATTTTGGGAAGCTGAGTGGGTGGATCACAAGATCAGGCGTTCGAGACCAACCTGGCCAACATGGTGAAACCCTGTCTCTACTAAAAATACAAAACAAATTAGCCAGGCATGGTGTTGTGCCCCTGCAATCCCAACTACTCAGGAGGCTGAGGCAGGAGAATTGCCTGAACTGGGGAGTCAGAGGTTGCAGTGATCTGAGGTCACACCATTGTATTCTAGCCTGGTGACAGAGTGAGACTCCATCTCAAAAAAAAAAAAAAAGATGGTTACCTTTTTTAATACAGAGACAAAGTCTTACTCTGTCACCCAGGCTGGAGTGCAGTGATGCAATCTCAGCTCACTGCAGCCTCAACTTCCTGGGCTCAATCATCGATCCTCCCACCTTGGCCTCCCAAAGTGCTGGGATTATAGATGTGAGCCACCATGCCTGGCCCAAGATGGCTAATTTTGTGTTATGTGAGTTTTGCCTCAGTTAAAAAAAAAAAAAGAAGTCATACTAATATCACCTATCAAGCCAGGCTTTCACACAAAGTATCCCTTTATGGTCAAGTCATTATTTTTTTTTTAGAGACAGGGTCTCACTCTGTCTCCCAGGCGGGAGTGTGGTGCCGTGATCATGGCTTGCTGGAATCTTGACCTCCTGGGCTCAATCAGTCTTCCTGCCTCAGCCTCCTGAGTAGCTTGGACAACAGGTATGCACCACCTCACCTGGCTAATTTTAAAATATTTTCTAGAGACAAGAGTCTCACTATGTTGCCCAGGTTGGTCTCAAACTCTCGACTTGAAGTGATTCTCCCCACTCCTTGGTATCCCAAAGTGTTGGGATTATGGGTGTGAGCCACTGTGCCCACCAGTGGTCCAATTCTGTCTTCCTCTTTTGCTGCCTGTCTCTTAAAGCCTGCCCCGTGGGCTCTGACGGTGAGATTTAGAGCCGAGTTGGTCACACGCACCTGTCCTCATCGTCCCATTCTCCCCCCCTTCCTTTGCGTGGTGTCTGTATTTGCCGGAAAAGGACTTCAGTCACCATAAGAATCTGAATTGCCTTTGCTGAGGATTTTGGACCTGATTTTTATTTTTCAGACCATGTCTAAAAGAAACGAACAGCCCTAAGGCAGGGTTTGGGTGGCAGCCAAGCTACTGTGAGGCTCAGCTGTCCTGCTCACATAGCACCGAAAGGAAACTAACGAAGCTACTCCAATAACCCAGGACTGATTTGCCTCCTTAAGCCACAGCCAGGATCAGAAATCCCTTTTAATTCTCCTGGGCGACTGTAGCCTCCCCCTCATGAAATGAGCCAGGGAGCAGCCTCCCCTCCTCCACCTTGCCTGATGGAATTTGCAGGAGATTAGCCAGGCATGGTGGCTCACCTGAATCCCAGCACTTTGGGAGCCCAAGGCAGCTAGATCACCTGAGGTCAGGAGTTCGAGACCAGCCTGGCCAACTGGTGAAACCCCATCTCTACTAAAAATATAAAAACTGGCCAGGCGGCTGGGCGCAGTGGCTCACGCCTGTAATCCCAGCACTTCGGGAGGCCGAGGCGGGCAGATCACAAGGGAGGTCAAGAGATCGAGACCATCCTGGCCAACATGGTAAAACCCCGTCTCTATAAAAAATAAATTAAAATAAATTTTTTAAAAAATTAGCTAGGCATGGTGGTGTGTGCGTGTAATCCCAGCTACCGAAGAGGCTAAGGCCAGAGAATAACTCGAACCCAGGAGGCGGAGGTTGCAGTGAGCCGAGATTGCGCTATTACACTCCAGCCTGGGTGACCACGCGAGACTCTGAAACAAAACAATAACAGAAAAACATTATAGGAGCTTGCAGATTCCCCCTCTCCCTCCGCCCTCCCCCTCAAATCTCCTAAGAACCCAGGGGCATCTCTTCCTGGGAGAGACTTTGCCTCTGGTCCATCCAACAGCTGCACCAGCAGGTGTGGGCACAGCACGGGCACAGTGACTCCTAGTGTGGCCATCAGGCAGTCCCTGGGGTCTCATTCTGACCTTGAGATGTGGACACAGGGAAAAGGGTGGTGATCTCTCCCACCCTCACATCTCAACATCTGGCTCCCAACATCCCCCAGCTTCATGCCACACTCAATGCGCTGGCTGAGCACCTCGTGCCGCTCCATCCACTGCGTGTCGTGCTGTTGGGCAATTGCTTCTTGCTGGATATGTTTAGTTACTTTTGGCTACAGTAACACAGACCTACAATACATTTGGCATTATCACTAAGGGACAGGCTGTCTCACAGGGCAGGGACTGTGGAGGAAGGGCCAGGAGGGGCTGTGCCGGCTGAGCCATATTGTAATTCCCCCTTTCCCAGGGCCAGCCTTAGCACCAGGACGGGTCCCCTCAGGGCCATCAGATGGCAGAGGTCATACTTGGCATTGAATCCAGACCCAGCGACATCTAAAGGAAGAGTTAGCTGAGCACAGTGGCTCACACCTGTAATCCCAGTATTTCAGGAGGCTGAGGCCAGAGGATTGCTTGAGCTTGGGAGGCTGAGGCTGCAGTGAACTGTGATTGTGTCACTGTACTCCTACATGGGTGACTAGCGAAACGCTGTCTCAAAAATGAAAAGAAGAAAAGAGTTGTGAAGTACATTCCTAGAAGCTCTCCAGCAGCCTCCCCCTCAGCACTCATTGGTCGGAAAGGAGTCATCTGTTCATTCCTGAACCAGGCCCTGGCCATGACAAAAGAATTCCCTTAATCACTTTACAATCTACATTCTACTGCCAGACTTAGCCAATAAAACTACAGGACGCTCAGTTAAAATTTTTTTAGACCGAGTCTTGCCCTTGTCATCCAGGCTGGAGTGCAATGGCACGATCTCGGCTCACTGCAACTCCCGCCTCCCAGGTTCAAGTGATTCTCCTGCCTCAGCCTCCCGAGTAGCTGGGATTACAGGCGCACGCCACCACACCCAGCTAATTTTTGTATTTTTAGTAGAGACAGGGTTTCACCATGTTGGCCAGGCTGGTCTCAGACTCCTGACCTCAGGTGATCACCCACTTCTGCCTCCCAACGTGCTAGAATTACAGGCGTGAGCCACTGTGCCTGGCCCAGGCTTCATAATTTTTTTTTTTTTTTTTTTTTTTTTGAGATGGAGTTTCACTCTTGTTGCCCAGGCTGGAGTGCACTGGCGCAATCTCAGTCACTGCAGCCTCCACCTCCCAGGTTCAAGTGATTCTCCTGTATCGCCTCCCGGGATTACAGGCATATGTCACCACACCCAGCTACTTTTGCATTTTTAGTAGATGGGGCTTCTCCATGTTGGTCAGGCTAGTCTCGAATACCTGACCTCAAGTGATCTGCCCACCTCAGCCTCCCAAAGTGCTGGGATTTCAGGCATGAGCCACCGTGCCAGGCCCAGCTTCAGGAGTTTTAAGAGCCTCGCAGGTGCTCTCAGTGTGCAGCCAAGGTTGAGAACCACTGACAGACGGAACGGGACATGGGAGCTTAAAATTTCACACTAACGTTTAGATACCAAAATCCATGCAGAGGACATGGAAACCAAATAGAAACCGACAAGAAGGACGTGAAAAGCGGCGGAAGCTGTCAATGCATAAAGATACAAGGTATTAAGATCATACACAAAGAACGAGCGGGCATGGAACCGAGGGGACGGGCTGACGCCTGTACCCAGGGCCAGCACTTGTTAAGGGCCTGCTCTGTTCATGACACTCCCGGGGCGGTGCTGTCTCAGTGAAGAGCATTGCTTAGGAAAATCCCATTCTTCCCACTTGACATCTCAATGGCTTGGTGCCTGCCCAAACCCCCAGCTCAGGGCGGCTCTGGCTTTTGTTTTTCTCAGATTTGGTCTAAACAGTGAGGTTCTGGCGCCAGCTCGGACAGGCTCCCAAGACTGTTCAGGTTTCAGGACGTTGGCAAACCGATCGTTCCACGGGACCATTATTTACAAATAAATTATGTAAATGTACAGTGACATCAATTACATAAAAAGATACTGAATACTCAAAACGTCACTACTGATTATGTTATTACACTTTACTGCTATTTATGTTCTTTTTAAAATTTTAAGTGGGGGACCTTTTTGTTTTTTCTACTTTGTTTATTTTTTATTTACTTATTTTTTGAGACAATTTTGCTCTTTTGCCCAGGCTGGAGTGAAGTGGTGTGATGTCGGCTCACTGCAACCTCCCCCCCTGCCCCCTGGGTTCAAGATATTCTCCTGCTTGGCCTCCCAAGTAGCTGGGATTACAAGTGTCCACCACCATGCTCGGCTGATTTTTGTATTTTTAGTAGAGATGGGGTTTCACCATATTGGCCAGGCTGGTCTCGAACTCCTGACCTCAGGTGATCCACCCGCCTCGGCCTCCCAAAGTGCTAGGATTATAGGCATGCGCTACCTCACATGTTTATTTTATTTCTGTTGCCTGGGCTGGAGTGCAGTGGCCAGATCACAGCTCACTGTGGGCTGGGTGTGGTGGCTCACATCCATAATCCCAGCACTTTGGGAGGCCGAGGCGGGTGGATCATTGGAGGTCAGGAGTTTGAGTCCAGCCTGGCTAACATAGTGAAACCTGTCTCACTAAAAATACAAAAAATTAGCCAGGTGGGGGTGGTGCACCCCTGTAATCCCAGCTACTAGGGAAGCTGAGGCAGGAGAATCACTTGAACCTCAGAGGCAGAGGTTGCAGTGAGCCGAGACTGAACCACTGAACTCCAGCCTGGGTGACAGAGTGAAACTCCACCTTATTTATATAAATAAACAAACAAACATAACTCCCTGCGACCTCAAGCTCCCAGGCTCCAGCGAGTCTCCTGCCTGAGCCTCTGGAGTGGCTGGGATTACAGCCTCAAAAGGTCCTCGGCTCCAGCCCCTCTGCTTCGATCAGACCCGCATCAAATCCCAGCCTTTCCCATCCTTTCTCAGTTGGTGACACATTGATGAACTTCCTATACAATTAGGACCCACCAGGGACGGAGCCCAGCTGAAATAGAGCAGTATCTGTCAATTGCCTTTGAACCCCAAGGCCAACCCTGCCTGTTGAAGTGTGTGTCGCTTGGATGCTGGAGAGAAATTTTTCTTTATCTGCAAAGCTGGAGCACCTTTCCTCTAAACAACAAATGATTGTTCACGATACCCAATTATTTCTTTCTAAGTAATTATTTTTTTCTAATTTACTTTTGAAGCGTAATGTAGATACACTGACATGTACGTATCTTAAGTAGATAATTGAGTGAGTTTTGACAAATGCACATCCCTGTGTATCCCACTCCCCTGTCAGAATCCAGAATATTTATCTCATTCTAGTAAAATCCCCCAGCCCCTTCTCCCTCAGTCCTCCACCCGCTCCCCAGAGGCAACCGCTATTCCAATTTCTGACATCAGAGATGAGTTTTGCCTATTCTAGAACTTCACAGAAATGGAATCACACAGCATGTACACTTTTGTGTCTGGCTTCTTTAACTCAGCATAAAGCCAAATAATTATTTTTAAGCAATTTTAATTTTCCATGCAGTCTGGGTACCGGAGAAGGCTTCTTGATTTTTTTTTTCTTCTTCAAGAAACAGGGTCTTAGGCCGGGTGCGGTGGCTCTTGTAATCCCAGCACTCTGGGAGGCCAAGGCAGGCAGATCACTTGAGTTCAGGAGTTCGAGACCAGCCTGGCCAACATGGAGAAACCCCATCTCTACTAAAAATACCAAAGTTAGCCAGGCATGGTGGCAGGAGCCTGTAATCCCAGCTACTCAGGAGGCTGAGGCACAAGAATTGCCTGAACCCAGGAGGTAGAGGTTGCAGTGAGCTGAGATAGTGCCACTGTACCCCAGCCTGAGGGATAGAGCGAGACTCTGTCTAAACAAAAAAAAAAAGGCCGGAGGCAGTGGCTCACACCTGTAATCCCAGAACTTTGGGAGGCGGAGGCAGGCAGATCACTTGAGCTCAGGAGTTTGAGACCAGCCTGGCCAACATGGCAAAACCCTGTCTCTACTAAAAATACAAAAAATACAAAAATTAGCCATGTGTGGTGGCATGAGCTTATAATTCCAGCTACTGAGGAGGCTGAGGCACAAAAATCGCCTGAACTTGGGATGTGGAGGTTGCAGTGAGCCGAGATCGTGCCATTGCACTCCAGCCTGGGTGAAAGAACGAGACTCTATCTCAAAAAAAAAAAAAAAAAAAAAAAGAGGGTCTTGCTCTGTCACCCAGGCTAGAGTACAGTGATATGAACATGGCTCACTGCAGCGTCCACATTCTGGGATCAAGCCTCCTGTCTCAGCCTCCTGAGTAGCTGAGACTACAGGCACCGACGCCACAACCAGCTAATTTTTTTATTTCTAGTTTTAGTAGAGATGGGGTCTTGCTATGCTGCCCAGGCCGATCTTGTACTCCTGATCTCAAGTAATTCTCCTGCCTTGGCGTTCCAAACTGCTGGGATTATCGGTGTGAGCCACCATGCCTTGCTGGCTTCTAGATTTTGAATCTTTATGTTGGAATTCAAAATAAACTTTGGCCAAGCAAATATTCTCTGGCTCTGGGTTTCAGAGACCCCTGAGAACAGAGAACTTCAAAAGGAGCTCTGAATTTTGCCCTTTTGCCCCTCAGGCCTCACCTTGGCACCAAGGCAGAGAGTGACAGGCCCTGTGTGGGAAGGCCAGCGACCACACAGCTTTGTCTGGGATGTGGGAACAGAAAAAGCCATGACAGGTGAGTATAGTCATTTCCTATTGCTACTGGAACAAATTGGCCACAATTTTAGAAGCTTAAAACAACACAGATGTGTTCAGTAGCTCACAGGTCAGAAGTCCAGGTTGGCTCGGCTAGTTCCTCTGAGCCAGGTTTTACAAGGTCAAAGTCAAAGTGTCAGCCAGGCTGGGTTCTTATCAGGGGGTTCAGACACCATCAGTGTCTAACCAAACTCAGTTCCTTGAAGTTGCAGGATTGGGATCCCCTCTGTGCTGGCTGTGAGCTGGGGGACAAGTCTGTCCTAGACGCAGACAGAGAAACCCAGCCGCAAAGAACCCCGCTGCACTTTACTTAAACTAGCGTTTCCTAACACGTTTTAGCCAGGAAGTTCTTTTTCACATAATCTCTCTCTCTCTCTATTTATTTACACTTTTTTGAGACAGGGAGTGCTCTGTTCCCCAGGCTGGAGTGCAAGGGTGTGATCACAGCTCACTGTGGCCTCCCAGGCTCAAGCAATCTTCCTGCCTCAGCCTCCCACATGGCTGGGACCACAGGCGTGCACCACCACACCCAGCTAATTTTTATATTTTTTGTAGAGGTGGGGTCTCGCCATGTTGCACAGATGGGTCTCAAACTCCTGGGCTCAAGCAATCTGCCGCCCTCCTTAGCCTCCCAAAGTGCTGAGATTACAGGCATGAGCCACCACACCCAGCCCATAATCTTTTTATTTTTATTTTTTGAGATGGGGTCTCGCTCTTGTTGCCCAGGCTGGAGTGCAATGGCATGATCTCAGCTGACTGCAACATCTACCTCCCGGGTTCAAGCAATTCTCCTGCCTCAGCCTCCCGAGTAGCTGGGATTACAGACACGTACCACCACACCTGGCTGATTTTTGGATTTTTAGTAGAGATGGGATTTCACCATGTTGGTCAGGCTGGTATTTAACTCCCAACCTCAAGTGATCCTCCTGCTTTGGGCTCCTGAAGTGCTGGGATTACAGGTGCGAGCCAATGCACCCAGTCCATAATCTTTCCTAAGGTTCTACAAGATATTAATATTTGGGAAAAGTGAAATTGGAGCTTGTGTCATTTTTCTATCCCCAAAGTTGTGTCAGTCCTTCCTCTAAACTCTTTCTCATGACAATTAGCTCCCTTTCTGTCGTCCTAAGGTTTGGCTTTTGCACAGCTGGAGAGTGTTTTTCTTGAAACCAGGCCCAGGGCCTGCCTGCTTTCAGCCCTGAGTCCAAGGCTCTGATGTATGACATCATGCGAGTTTCTGAGCCTTTCTGAATGTGGTTTCTTCTTCATTTTGTTTGCAATCGCAAGGGCAGCTGGGAGAACTAAACTAGGCAACGTGCACAAAACGTTTGGCCCATCACTCGCAATTGATAAACATGACTCATCATTATGGTTGGCTTTTTGGCTTTTTGGATCTTTGGTTTTGTTTTTGAGATGGAGTTTTGCTCCTGTTGCCCAGGCTGGAGCGCAGTGGTACAATCTCGGCTCACTGCAACCTCCGCCTCCCAGGTTCAAGCGATTCTCCTGCCTCAGCCTCTCGAGTAGCTGGGATTACAGGCATGCACCACCATAAGAACTAAAAAGTCTTCACTAATCTTCCCCTTTGCCTTTTCATCACTGTCAACACCAGGTGCCAAGAGCCTATGAAGCATCTTCCAGGGTGGCTGCGATTTTGGCTCCGGGAAAGTAGCCCGTGGGCGGGGCCCCCGGCCCGACTTGCAGGTAAATGGCCACTGATGCTTCTCCCACAGTTTCCAAACATCTCGATGAACTAATCCAGAAGGATCCTGTCTAAATAAGGACGCTGCTCCAGGTGACCAGGAGGCCTCCATCTTGTTCTGCACTTATGGAGAGGGAAGGCTGTGCAGAAAGCTGCCCATGGAAGGGACACACAGGTCCCTGATCTGACCCATAAGCATCCCACCCACCCCAGGGGCCCACTGTCACCCGATGCTGTGGCTCCCCACCCACCTCCCTGGGCCTCCTTGACCTGCCAGGCAGGTGAGCACTGCCTGACCCAGCAGCCTCTGGCCAGGTGACCCCCATGAGGAACACCTGCCGTTCTGGGCAGCTGCTTGCTTCAAAACTGAGAGCCCAGGTGGCCTCCCCGAGGACACCTTCTTCCTCTTTCTAAATCAGAGCCAATTGGGATGCGTTTTCTTATACACGGTGGGTAAACCAGACCCAGAGCCAGCTTTGAGCCCTGACTTCAAGACACTGATTTGTGACTTCGGATGAGTCTCTGAGCCTTTCTGAACTTGGTTTCTTCTTCCCATGAAAGCTCCTGGGCTTTCAAACCTCTAGTCAGGTTCCAGCCCATCCCCCCTGAATGGTGACCTTTTGCCCCTGCCTGGTCCCTCACAGACATAGCTGGCTGCGGCACCCTCCCTTTCCCCTCCCAAGGGGCCACCCTGCCTCTGCCTGCCATGGGGCAGAGGTAGTCTTTCTCCTACCCTGGCTGTGTCCATCTGTGGCCATCGACATGAGTTTAAACTTGGTCCAGGCTCAGTCTTGACTGCCATCTAGTGGCTCCCAGACTTCTGCTGGGATTCAAGTTCTCTGGCCTATTTTTTATGTCACTGAATATATAACTAAATTCCCTAGCTTCCTTTTAAAGGCTGCATAGAATTTCTTTTGTTTTTGAGATGGAGTCTCCCTCTGTCACCCAGGCTGGAGTGCAACGGCACAATCTCGGTTCACTGCAACCTCCACCTCCCGGGTTCAAGCAATTCTCCTGCCTTAGGCTCCTGAGTAGCTGGGATTACAGGTGCCCACCACCATGCCCGGCTAATTTTTGTATTTTTAGTAGAGATGGGGTTTCACCATGTTGGCCAGGCTGGTCTCAAACTCCTGCCCTCAGGTGATCTGTCCGCCTCAGCCTCTCAAAGTGCTGGGATTACAGGCGTGAGCCACCGAGCCCAGCCAGCTGCGTTGAATTTCATCGCATAGATAGACATGGATGAATTTGTACTTAACCAACTTGCCTAAAGCACTTTACCTTTGATCCTCTCCACTCCCATAGTCAAATCTTGGTCTAGCCTCAGACCCTCCACTGGGCACACCCCAGGGTCCAGCCCTCTGAAAAGCAGTGGGACTGAGTGTGATCCTGGGGTGGCCTGTACAGGACGGTGGGTGGCCATGGCGTGACATCCTGCCAAGGATGTGGACTCTCCAGCACTTGCCATCCTGCCTGTGGAGGGTTTCCAGCCTCACATGGCTGGCACATCACTGACATCCTGGTTCCACCCTCTGCCCACCAGATGATGCGATGGGCAGTGTGCAGTCAGCGTGAAGGAGGGACGGGGAGGGGAGAGGGTTGGCCCTTCCAGGGGGAGGAGAGTGTCACAGAGAGGCAGCATGTCAGGCGTCTGCATCGGGTGGGAGGGAAGAGGGCAGAGGTATCTGCAGGTGAGCAGTGGCCCAATCCCTGGGCAGACCCTCTGAGGAGTCAGGTGTCCAGCGCTCAGACCCTGACCCAGCCACACACTTGGACCACCTGCTTCCTCATCTGGGAAACGCTGCCCCCACCTGCCTCCCAGGCTGTCTGCGGGATTGTCAGGGTCTAGCAGAATTGGATCGAAGGCCTGCTGTGCAGTAGATGCTTGTATTCATCTCCTGGGGCTGCCATAACAAACGACCCCAGCAGGGGACTTAAAGCAACAGAGGTGTATTATCTTACAGTTCCAGGGGAAGTCCAGTTCTGATCAGAAGTCCAAGATCGAGGTGTCAGCAGGGAAGGTTCCCATTGGAGGCTTGGAGGGAGAGTCTGTCCATGCCTCTCCTAGCTTCTGTCTTCCCTGTGACTTGTTTTGTAGGTATACTCCTCCCATCTCTGCCTGTTTTCACGTGGCACGTGTGTGTGTGTGTGTGTGTGTGTGTGTGTGTGTGTGTGTCTCATAAGAACACTAGTTGGGCTGGGCATGGTGGCTCACGCCTGTAATACCAGCACTTTGAAAGGCCAAGGCAGGTGGATCATCTAAGGTTGGGAGTTTGAGACCAGACTGACCAACATGGAGAACCCTGTCTCTACTAAAAAATACAAAATTAACCAGGAGTGATGCTTGTAATCCCAGCTGCTCAGGAGGCTGAGGCAGGAGAATCGCTTGAACCTGGGAGGCGGAGGTTGTGGGGAGCTGAGATCTGCCTCTGTACTCCAGCCTGGGCAACAAGAACGCTATTTGTTAGGCCAGGCAAGGTGGCTCATGCCTGTAACCCTGGCACTTTGGGAGGGCAAGGTAGGCAGACCACTTGAGACCAGGAGTTCGAGACCAGCCTGGCCAACGTGGCAAAAGCCCATCTCTAAAAAAAACACAAAATGTAGCCAGGCATGGTGGTGGACACCTGTAATCCCAGCTACTCTGGAGGCTGAGGTACAAGAATCACTTGAACCTGGGAGGCAGAGGTTGCAGTGAGTGGAGATCGCACCACTGAACTTCAAGCTGGAGGACAGAGAGAGACTCTGTCTTAAATAAATAAATGTATGTATGTATGTATATTAGCTTTAGGGCCCACCCTTAGCATGATCTCATTTTAAGCCCAACCGTATCTGAGAGAGATCTCAATTTAGAAAGTTTATTTTGCCAAGGTTAAGGACGCACCCGTGACAGGCTCAGGAGGTCCTGACCGCATGTGCTCAAGGTGGTCGGGCACAGCTTGGTTTTATACATTTTAGGAAGACATGACACATCAATCAATATGTGTAAGGTGTGCATTGATTCGATCTGGAAAGCTGGGACAACTTGAAGCAAGGGACCTCCTGATTATAGGTAAAGAGACAAACAATTGCAGTATTTTAGCCTCTGGTTAGCCTTTCACTGAATATACCATTTACATGTGAGAGGAGCAAAGGACTGGTCACGTCTACCTGTGTCCGGTCTGGCTCAGTGAGGCAGGAGAGCCGAGGAAGCAGGTGTGCCTTTGTCTCAGGTGAGCAGAGGGATGACTCTGAGTTCTGCCTGTCCTTCGTCCACAGAATTTTCACGCGGGCAAATTGTGAGGGAAGTGCATAGCCTTTATTTATTTATTTATTTATTTAATCTTGGCAGTTCCCAGCTTGAACTTTTCCTCTGGCTGATATGGGAGCCCAAGATGTATTTTCCTTTTACATCATCTTTTTCTCTCTGTCTCTCTCTCTTTTTTTTTTTTTTTTTTTTTTTTGAGACAGAGTCTTGCTTTGTCATCCAGGCTGGAGTGCAATGGCACAATCTCAGCTCACTACAACCTCTGCCTCCTGGGGTCAAGCGATTCTCCTGCCTCAGCCTCTCGAGTAGCTGGGATTACAGGCGCGAGCCACCACACCCAGCTATATTTTCATATTTTTGGTAGAGACAGGGTTTCACCATGTTGGCCAGGCTGGTCTAGAACTCCTGACCTCAGGTGGTCCACCCACCTTGGCCTCCCAAAGTGCTGGGATTATAGGTGTGAGCCACCGCACCCGGCATACATCATCATCTTGACTACATTTGCAAAGACCCTTTTACCAAGTAAGTCACGTTTGCAGGTATCAGAGGTCAGGACTTGAACATATCTTTTGAAGGATACCATTCAGCCCACATCAGCCCTAAAAGACCACTCAAGCCCCTCAGCTGAGTGGCACCTCCTCTTGGGCAGCGGATACAGGAGAAGACGCTCACACTGACCTCTGAGGGACCAGTGTCCAGACAATTGTTCTGAGTGTGAAAGAATGTTCTAGAAAGCCAGACTTCCTTGGGTAAAGTGGTTAGCCTTTAAATATGTAAAGGAAATGTTTACCAGGTTCATTCAAGAGCCCCTGGGAAGACAAGGGCCATGCAGTCAGGGATGTGCTGGCCAGGGGAAGATGTTTGATTCATCCAGGGCCTTGGGGATGGCCAGAGCAGGGCCCCAGAGTCTGGAGGATCTGATGCTGAATGAGCAGTACCAGAGGGAGAGCTGCCCTCCCCTCCTGGTCTCCCAGCCTGGTGCATCACCCCAGGTATGAGTCAGGTGGGTGGGGAGGATGCTAGGAGAAGCATGAGAAATGTTGGCTGAGTAAAGCTAACCGAGTTTCAACCTCATCTTTTTTTTTTTTTTTTGAGAGGGAGTCTTGCTCAGTTGCCCAGGCTGGAGTGCAGTGGCGCAATCTCGACTCACTGCAACCTCTGCTTCCCAGATTCAAGCGCTTCTCCTGCCTCAGCCTCCTGAGTAGCTGACGTTACAGGCATGCGCCACCACACCCGGCTAAGTTTTCGTATCTTTAGTAGAGACAGAGTTTCACTATGTTGGCCAGGCTGCTCTTGAATTCCTGACCTCATGATTCACCCGCCTCAGCCTCCCAGAGTGCTGGGATTACAGAGTGCTGGGATTACTGTGCCCAGCCTCAAGCTAATCTTTCTTAAACCAAGGTCATGCTCAGTCACACTGGGGAAACTGAGGCAGCCTTCTGCACTCTCCAAACCACAGGGGCTTTTTCAATAACTGTTTTGGTTTCCTGTGGCTGTCATGACAAAGTAACAATAACTGAGTAGCTTACCAGACATTTCTTCTCTCGCAGCTCTGGAGGCCAGAAGTCCAAGATCAAGGTGTCGGCAGGTTGGTTCCTTCCAAGGTCTCTGAGGGAAGGGGCTGCTCCCGGCCTCTCTCCTCGGCTTGCAGATGGCATCTTCTCCCTGTGACTCTGCACATCATCTTCCCTTTACGTGTATATCTGTGTCCAAATTTTACTTTTTTTTTTTTTTTTTGAGACTGAGTCTCCCTCTGTCCCCAGGCGAGAGTGTAGTGGTGCAATCTCCGCTCACTGCAACCTCCGCCTCCCTGGTTCAAGCGATTCTCTCACCTCCAGCCTCCTGAGTAGCTGGAATTACAGGTACCGGCCACCGCGCCTGGCTAATTTTTATATTTTTAGTAGCAACAGGGTTTCACCATGTTGGCCAGGCTGATCTCAAGTAACCTGACCTCAAGTAATCCACCTGCCTCAGTCTCCCAAAGAGCTGGGATTACAGGTGTGAGTCACAATGCCTGACCCAAATTTTACTTTTCACAAGGACACCGGTCTTTGGATTAGAGCCCATCCCGATGACCTCATCTTAACTTGATGACCTCTGCAAATACCCTATTTCCAAATAAGGGCAGAGTTCTGAAGTCCTGAGGGTTAGGACTCCAACATATGAATGACAGCAAGTGACACCTCTTCTCTGATGAGAACCAGCTGGGAAGGTACTGGCGCTGCCCTCTAGCCGAGCACCATGCCATCAGACAGGCCTTCAATGAGGCTCTTGTGAAACGCTGATCTGTGAGAATGTTCCAGGCAAATTAAATAGACAACACCGAAGAAGCCAAGTGGCTTGGAAAATGTACGTAAGGCTTCAGAAAAGACGGAGCGGTTGGACAGCCAAGTGAGGCAGCGCTAATTGGCAGCCACGTTTTGTTTTCTCCCCACAGCTGCCTCATGAAATTGTCAAACAACTGTACATGTGGAAGCTGTGAAGTTAAAAACGTTAAAAAAACGGGCTAATGTTCTCAGAGACCACACTTTAAAGACAGCTTTTGTTCCATATTCTGGGTTTTCTCAATCAGCAGAAAACACTGTCTCCAGTTGACAGGAGCACAAAGAGATAAGAGGGAGATGCCGTCGGGAACATTTCTAGAGCAATTTTCCTTTCTGTCTTATCACTGCTTTCAAGACACATTATTTTCATCTGACGTGTGGTTCCAATTTGGGGGAGTGAAAAAGCCTTTTCATCTCTCCCATTCCTCTTTTTTTTTTTTCCTCCTGTCTGTCTCCTAAGGGAAGCTTAGGGGAAGAACATCCTCTCCACTCTCCATGGTTTTGGAATCCCGTAAAACATGCCAGCGACTGGACTGTTTGGGACTGATAAACGCCTTTCCAACCCCCCGTGTGTCTCCAGCACAAGCTGTCATGGCCCCTGGTGCGGGGACAACCAACATGGCTGGAAGAAAGCAGGTGAGAGACGCAGACATAAAGAGGAGCCTGTTTGCCACTCTGTCCCCACTCCTCCCACCTCCCGAAAGCCAAGGGTGCTGAGGGCTGGGCAGGTAGCTGTGGGTCCCATGTGTCCCCCCCCCCTTCTTTTTTAAAGACAAAGTCTCACTCTGTTACAGGCTAGAGTGCAATGGCACGATCTTGGTTCACTGCAACCTCTGCCTCCCAGGTTCAAGTGATTCTCCTGCCTCAGCCTCCTGAGTAGCTGGGATTACAGGCATGCACCACCACACCCGGCTAATTTTTATATTTTTAGTAGAGATGGGGTTTCACCATGTTGGCCAGGCTAGTCTTGAACTCCTGACCTCATGATCCACCCATCTTGGCCTCCCAAAGTGCTGGGATTACAGGCAGGAGCCACCACACCCAGCCTCCATGTGTGCTTTATCCACCATTCCCTTTCTCAAAGCCAAGGCCTGCATGTGTGTTTTCATTCACCTGTCACCAGTGATATCTGTGAAGCCAGCTTTATCATTCTGGCGTCGGAAGCTCCTTGTCCTTGAACACTTTAATTGCAGAAGGGGAGAGCCTGGAGGCCAAACCTTCCCTGTCCTTTTTCATATCTGCCCCCACCAAACCGGATAAAGGTGATTTCAAGAGCAATTTGGTGGGTGATAGTGATGGCCAGCCTCAGGGATGGTCTGAGCTCCTGGGACCTGGAGGCCACCCAAACTACTTGGGTAGATGAAGGCAAAGGTCCTAATGGGGCATGACCAACAGAGAAGTGATTCTCAGACTCTGGCATGAAATAAACATGCTGGGAGAGCTATGTTTTGTGATGCCTTTAGAAGCATTTACTGCCATTATTATGAATTCCTTTCTTCATTCAAAAAATATCTTTTGTGTCATTCTGTGCCAGGCCCTGCTCTAATTACTGAGGATATAACAGTTTATTAAAAAAAATTATTCCCTTGGCCAGGCGAGGTGGCTCACACCTATAATTTCATCACTTTGGGAGGCCGAGGCAGGTGGATCACGAGGTCAGGAGATCAAAGACCATCCTGGCCAACATGGTGAAACTTCTTCTCCACTAAAAAATCCAAAAATTAGCCAGGCAAGGTGGTATGCACCTATAGTCCCAGCTACTCAGGAGGCTGAGGAAGGAGAATCACTTGAACCCAGGAGGCGGAGGTTGCAGTGAGCCAAGATCACGCCACTGCACTCCAGCCTGGGCCACAGAGTGAGATTCCGTCTCAGAAAAATAAACTCTTCCCTACCCTCATGGAATCCAAACTCTACAGGAGCTGAGTAGACAGTAAATAAAAAATCAACACTGGTTACAATTCAGTGACTCATCAGCAAGGTGCTGTCAATGGACTGGAAGCGTGTCCTGCTCAGCCACTGCCCAAGCCAAGGAAGTACAGCCTCTCTGGGGCTGGTGTCACACGACACTTCACCTCTTCCCTGGGTTCCAGCGGGGTACACCTCACTCCACCCTGTGTCACATGACACTTCACCTCTTCCCTGGGTTCCAGCGGGGTACACCTCACTCCACCCTGTGTCACACGACACTTCACCTCTTCCCTGGGTTCCAGCGGGGTACACCTCACTCCACCCTGTGTCACACGACACTTCACCTCTTCCCTGGATTCCAGCGGGGTACACCTCACTCCACCCTGTGTCACACGACACTTCACCTCTTCCCTGGGTTCCAGCGGGGTATACCTCACTCCACCCTGTGTCACACGACTGCTCAGACTATCATTACTCTAGGAGCCCACAGTTAGAACCAGAATATTGGTGTGACAATGGCTGACATGGGACAGCTTCAGAACATGGGACAGCTCCAGGAGGGACTGGAGTAGCCCAGGTTGAATGCGATCCTCAGTTACCTCCTCATAACGCATCTTCCCCGTGGGTGCTCATGCAGAGTGAGCCCTGTTTCTGGGGAGACGATGTCTGGAAAACACGAGCCTGAGTTCCCTTATTCTCTTCTCCCCAGTTCCACTGCATTCTGTCTGCAGAGGACTTCCCAGCAGGTGGGAGAGAAGTGGCACAGTCGAGGAGTGTGGGGATTAAACACACTGCTCTCTCCAGCCATGACTCGTGGGTAATGCGTGGCAGGAACCTGGTGAGGAGAAGGAATGAGGACGTGTCCCACCCATGCAGGGTTATGGAGCACTGCATTTGTGCAAGGGCACTGACATCCACAGACACCCCTGAGGCAGCTTGAAGAAGGAGACTCACCCTCTAGAGAGACAAATATTGGACTTTAAATTATTTTAGCTGGCCTTGGTGACTCACGTCTATAATCCCAGCACTTTAGGAGGCTGACGTGGGTGGAACATGAGGTTAGGAGTTTGAGACCAGCCTGACCATCATGGTAAAACTCCGTCTCTACTAAAAATACCAAAATTAGCCAGCTTGATGGCACACGCCTGTAATCCCAGCTACTCAGGAGGCTGAGGCAGGAGAATTGCTGGGACCCAGGAGGTGGAGGTTGCAGTGAGCCAAGATCTCTCTCGCCACTGTACTTCAGCCCAAGTGACAAAGCAAGACTTGGTCTCAAAAAAAAAAAGTATTTTATCTTGAGAGTCCTTCCATTAGTGCCATTTCTCTCTCTCTCCCCCTCCCCCTCCCTCCCTCTCTCCCCTCCCTCCACCCTTCTCCTCCTTACGATATGTCTCTGTGAGAAGGACCCTTCCTCCTATCTGTCCTGCCCTCTTGCTTGTGGCTCAAAGGGGGTGCCAAATGAAGGGGGGACATCTGAGAACTGCTGTCTCTTGTGATTCAGGGAAACTCAAGAGTTGTTTCAAAATCGTGCCGCTCACCTACCTCCTTAACCAAGATTAATTCCAGTGGAATTATAGATACCAGTGTAAAAAATGAAACCCTTACAGAACTAGAATACCCGGATAAATAATTTCAGGTTCTCAAAACAGAGAAAGCTTTCTAAGTGTCGTGGGTATACATCCAAGTCAACAAATTAAGGAATACAAGAACATGTCTTTCTTGTTGTAACTTAATTTGCATTTCAAGCAGGCTGGTGGGGCCCCAACTCTATGAGTTAGGGGTTGTGCCTGAATCCCTGAGCCTTTAACGGTGTTGGCAGAGGGGGTCTGGCCTGGTGTACTTGGCTTAAGGGTCACTCTGTCAGCATTATTTGAGCCCCCGGTTCGGCAGTTCCCTCTGGCCATCCGCCCTCTTCGCAGTCAGCAGCCTCTATGCACAGGTGCCTTCAGGTACAGCAATGCCAGATGTAGCGAAAAATGAATGAATGGATACATGAATGATGGGCTTGCAGTTAATCTGAATTCCAGACAAACAATGAAAAAATTTTTAGTATAATTACATCCCAAATATTGACAGCCCCTCCCCACAAATCATTGCATTTCTGAAATTCAAATGTATTTATTTTGTTTTTGAAATTTTAAATTAAATTGGGCTTCTCATATTTTATCTGGCAACCCTATCAGTAGGATGACTATAACCACCATGACCACCTGCCTCTTCTTTTGCCTGCCGGAGTCAAGAGAGGGATCAGGAGAGAGACCAAGAAACACACCAAGGGAGGCACTGGGAGGGCTTCCCCACCAGCCACTGAGCAGACGCCTTTTCCTTGGCCTACAGGAGCCGTCTTGGGTCACGTGCTCACCTCTGAGCCAATCACAGTCCCAGGGGCATGCCCTGCTCTGATTGGCTCAGGCCCGGGCCCCTGAGCCAATTGCTGGCCAGTGCTTGTGGGACCCTGATTGGCTGAATCCCTGACTCCGCCTTAAGTGGGTCTTTAAATTCAAGATCAAGATAAATGTCTGCAACCTGGAGAAAGTACTCTTGGCAAAATAGAAAAAAAAGATTCTGGGTCCTCTTTTTGTTAGGATTTCTTCAGATGACTCTTGAGATAGACCTTGATGGAGTAGTTCTATCTTCCCTCCTTTTTTCCCTCCCTCCCTCCCTCCTTCCTTCCTTCCTCCTTCCTTCCTTCTTCCTTCCTTCTTTCCTTCCTTCCTTCCCTCCTTCCTTCCTGTTCTGCAAATGGAGCAGGTTCCATTTTTCTGACTTTGCCTGAACGACTGCACAAGTGAACACTAGGGATAACATTTTTTCCCTGAGTAAAATCACCCTAGCAGGACGATAACTGTGGTTACATCTAACTCAAGGGAGTTCCAGAAATAAACAGTGCATGCTGGACCTAAGTGTGTCCTTGCAAATAGCCATGACACTGAGCTTTTCTGTCTCTCCCTCCCTTCTTTCCTTTTCCTTCCTTCCTTAAGCAAAAGGGTGAAACCAGCTTGTGACATTTTCCCCGCTGGCAGGGGAGCTAGGGAGATGGGGTTGAGGGGAAAAATGAGGATTGTAATCAAATGTTTAACTGGTTTATTGAGCAGTCTCAGACTCGAGGGATATAAACATGAAATGGTTTTACATTTTCTCTAATCAATGCCTTCAGCTATGCTGTCAAATTCCACTTTCCATCTGCAAACGACATTTTCAGCAGATCCTATATTATTTTCCTGATCATTTTCAGTGATTAGAAAGCCTTCCAGTTTTAAACCACAACCCCATGTCTAATTCATAGCTCTCAGGTCCCATTCCCCCTGCAGCAGCCCAGCTGTGGCTCTGAGATAAGAATGGAGGCACTCCCCACCTCTCTCTGAGGCTCTGGTACCACCTGCCCTGGGTTTGTCTCCATGGAGATGGTGTGCCCATCACTCCCCACCCCCCCACCACATTTCCTGGAGTGATGTTCAGACTGACGCTGGACATCTCCATTACTGAGGATGCCTTCAGAAAGGGGTGTCCAGCCGGGTGTGTGGCTCACACCAGTAATCCCAACACCTTAGGAGGCCAAGGCAGGCGGATCACCTGAGGTCAGGAGTTCAAGACCAGCCTGGCCAACATGGTGAAACCCCGTCTCTACTAAAAGTACAAAAATTAGCTGGGCATGGTGGCAGCTGCCTGTAATCCCAGCTACTTAGGAGGCCAAGGCAGGAGAATCACTTGAACCCAGGAGGTAGAGGTTGCAGTGAGCCAATATTGCACCATTGCACTCCAGCCTGGGTAACAAGAGTGAAACTTCGTCAAAAAAAAAAAAAAAGAAAGGGATGTCCATGTTTCCCTTCAAGCCCTGCCGATGGTCCATGCCCTTACCACCTTCTCTGAGTAAGGTGTCCCTTACTGAGGGCACCCTGGGCACTGGACAGCTCACGGCTGCTGCTTCCCCTCGGTATCATGGTCATTCACCTGGATCCACAGGAATCAATGAGGTCCTCTGCATGGCTTCTTTTTTTTTTTTTTTTTTTTTTGAGACAGAGTTTTGCTCTTGTTGACCAGTCTGAAGTGCAATGGAGTGATCTCAGCTCACCGCAACCTCTACCTCCCAGGTTCAAGCGATTCTCCTGACTCAGCCTCCCAAGTAGCTGGGATTACAGGCGTGTACCACCATGCCTGGCTAATTTTGTGTTTTTGTAGAGATGGAGTTTCTCCATGTTGGTCAGGCTGGTCTCAAACTCCCAAAGTGCTGGGATTACAGGCATGAGCCACTGTGCCTAGCCCTCTGTAATGGCTTCTAAGTGCTGCAAACATTATCCTTTTTTCCTGTGTAATTGCATCACAGTCCCTACCTGCACAGCCATCACCAGCTGCTCCAGTCAGATTCTTTTCAGATGGGAAGCAGACCCCAGTTTCTATGCTCATATATACACTCTATTCCTGGGAATCCGGGCCAAGCTCCTGGGCACACCTTCTCCACGCCCCAGGCTGTCCTGAGAGCAGAAACAAAGGAGACTGCAGACTCTGTAAGCGCTCTGCAGGGAGTGAGCTGCCCGTGGCCTCTGCTTGCCAGCATCCCAGCATTGAAGGGTTATCTTCCTGGAGCCCCACTTGTTTGACTTGTCTGAGAGGGGAAACACAGCCTCAGTTGACTTGGGTTTTGGGGGAAGAGCTCATGTCCCCTCCCTCTACTAGAATGACACTACGTAGAATAGAACCATAATATATTAAACATTTATAATCCAAACAATTCCTGTATATGATTTCATTTACAATGATAAATATTCTACTGTTACCGCCATCTTATGATAAGAAAGTTGAGATTTGGCCAGGCACGGTGGTTCACACCTATAATCCCAGCACTTTGGGAGGCCAAGGCGGGCAGATCACATGAGGTCAGGAGTTCGAGACCAGCCTGGCCAACATGGTGAAACCCCATCTCTACTAAAAATACAAAAATTAGCCCGGCATAGTGGCATGTGCCTGTAATCCCAGCTACTCGGGAAGCTGAGGCAGGAGAATCCCTTGAACCCGGGAGGCGGAAATTACAGTGAGTTGAGATCATGCCACTGCACTCCAGCCTGGATGACAGAATGAGATCCATCTAAAAAGAGAGAGAAAGAAAGTTGAGATTTAGGGGGGATAAGTAATTTGTTCAAGATTGTACAAATGGAAGGGTATATTAATCAGTTTTGCCCTGTAACAAAGAAAGCTCACACATCTCAATGGTTTACAGCAAGGCTAGGCAAACTCCTGCCAGCGAGACACATCTAGCCCACTGCCTACTTTTCTGTAGCCCATGAGCTAAGAATAGGTTATGTTTTTAAATGGTTTAAAAAAATCAACAAAGGAATATTTCTTGACACAAGAGAATTATGTGAATTTCCAATTTTATTGTCTACAAATAAAGTTTTATTGGACCCAGGCACGCTCATCTGCTTCTGTGTTGTCTGTGGCCGCCTTTGTGCTACACGGGCAGAGTTGAGAAGCTGCATCTGAGACTGTCTGGCCCTGTACAGAAAAATTATGCCAACCCCTGTCAACATTTATTTTTCTCACGCACAGTTCTCTGGGTTGGCCGGGATCATCTCCAGGTTGCAGGTTGGGTTCAGGTTGGCTCCATCTTCATCGTTCTGGGACCAGCAGCCAGCCAGGGCATATTCTTCTCATGGCAGATGGAGGAAGCACAGGAGAGACAGGAAAGAACACATGAACCCACTGAAGGCCAGGCTCACGGTCATTTCCTCCCACTCACACATACTCTGCCCATTCTAGCAAGAGTTGCTGCAAGGTCACATTGGGAAGGATGGGAATTTGTCATTCAGAGACAAGGAGGGGAGTAAAGAATTGAAAGCAAGGATCTCAGTGACTGCAGTTGGGGGATCAGGATTTGAACTCAGGGCTGGCTGACTCAAGAGTCTGTGTGCTTGTTCTTCTGCTACATGGACTCCTGTCCTAGACAAACTATTAGGTTAAGAAAAAAGAGTGGGCTGTGTGCAGTATGGCTCATGCCTGTAATCCTAGCACTTTGAGCGGCTGAGGCAGGGCGACTGCTTGAGCCCAGGAGTTCAAGACCAGCCTGGCCAACATAGGGAGCCCTCCTTCTCTGCAAGAAATCAAAAAAATTAGCTGGGTGTGGTGGCACATGCCTGTGGTCCCAGCTACTCAGGAGGCTGAGCTGGGAGGATTGCTTGGGCTCAGGAGGTAGAGGCTGCAGTGAGCTGTGATTGCACCACTGCACTCCGACCTGGTGACAGAACAGGAGCCTGTCTTTTAAAAAAAAGAAAAGAAAAGAAGACAGTGGAAAAACAAAAGCAGAAAGATTCTCCCATCATTCTCTACCCGCAAAGTCTATTCCTGGACCTCCTGGGCATCATCCCAACATACCACCATCTCCAAGTCACCAAACAAGCCAGCAACTGTAAACAAAATCAAAACGGATTCAGAAGACCCTGGAAAGCCCCAGCAAGCGCAATACATTCTTCAGGAATGCCACCATCAATAACTGCATAGTGATAGAAACTTGAAAAATTCTGATAAGCATCGTTTCAATTACCCAGCAGGCGTTCTTGGAGAAGCTTCTTTCAGAGTCCGACTATCAGTAAGTTATGTGTGTCTGGAAGCCCTTACAAACGAGCAGAAGAAGATGGGAGAATAAAACTTTACGATTATGCCTCTGCCAGTTTTTTGCAAACGTGGGGAGGAGACAGACCCACTACAGACTGTAGCCCGTCGGGTGTGAAATATGAGGCCTCCCGGAAGTCGGGAGTCATTAAGTGTTTGTTGTGCTGACTGTCAAGTCTGGAAGCAGCATGGGAGAGGATGATGAATAAGTGCCCAGGCATTACGGCAGCTCAGTGAGCCTCCTGCGGCCCAAAGTTGATTCTCCATGTCATAATGAAATCGGACGCTTGCCAGGAAATCGGCAGGAGAGAGAAAGGAGTTATAAAACGCAGGCATGCTCCTCCTTCTGTAGCTGCTGTTTTTAAAGAAAGATGCAAGAAGAAAAGAAATGTAGTGAATGATACAGTGGCGCTGGCATGTTTTAGGGCGTGCTGGGATGGAGATTTCCTGTGCAAGCATTACTGAGCATCCCAGAAGCTAAGAAACCATAGACATAGAGTTTTTGAAGAACCACATGTCCTAAATATCGTACCTGATGACATGTCTTCTGGCTTCAAATCCCAACATATATTGTTCTTCTGAGTGATGCTCCAGGTAAAATCAAATTTTTCTGGGCAAGTATTTTTGCTTACATGTGGAAAGGTATAAAAACTACCATTTGGGCCAGGCACAGTGGCTCACGATTGTAATCCCAGCACTTTGGGAGACTGAGGCAGGCAGATTGCCTGAGGTCAGGAGTTTAAGACCAGCCTGGCCAACATGGTGAAACCCCATCTCTACAAAAATACAAACATTAGCTGGGCACAATGGCAGGTGCCTATAATCCCAGCTACTCGGGAGGCTGAGGCAGGAGAACCTCTTGAACCTGGGAGGTGGAGGTTGCAGTGAGCTGAGATCGCACCACTGCACCCCAGCCTGGGTGACAGAGCAAGACTGTCTCAAAAAATAATAATAAAATAAAATACAATAAAAAATAAATTTAAAACTACCATTTGTTGAGAACTTCCATTTAACACTACCCATTAGGTAGGCAAAACTACGCCCACACAACACATGAAGAAACTGTGGCAGAGACGGAAAGATTTAGCAAGTTGCCCAAGACAGCCCAGTTCATAAGTAAGACAGCTAGGGTTGAAAATTAAATTTGTGGCCAGGCACGGTGGCTCACGCCTGTAATCCCAGCACTTTGGTAAGCTGAGGTGGGCAGATCGCTTGAGCCCAGGAGTTGAAGACCAGCCTGGGTAACCCCATTTCTACAAAAAATTTAAAAATTAGCCAGGGTATGTTGGCGTGTGCCTGTAATCCCAGCTACCTGGGAGGCTGAGGTGGGAGGATCTCTGGATTCAACAGGAGACAGAGGCTGCAGTGAGCCAAGATCACACCCCTGCACTCCAGCCTGGACGACAGAGGAGACCCTGTCTCAAGAAAGGAAAGGAAAGGAGAGGGGAGGGGAGGGGAGGGGAAGGGGGAGGGGGAGAGGAAAGGAAAGGAAATTTGTCTAAGTCCAGGCCAGTGTTTTTCATTCATTACATAGTCTCCCAAAAGAGTAGGTTAAAACACTTTAAGTGGACATAATTTAGCCAATCTATGTTGCTGCAAATTACTTTTTGCAAGATTAAAAAGTCATCCTCCCAATTATGAGTGTCCTGTAGCCCCGACTCACCTATGCGTCACACCCTCGAGGAGAATGGCACCAGCCCCAATCAATCCCCAGCTTGTTGTGCTTCCTTTATTGCTGTGATGAGACTCGCTGGACTCCTCTTCAGGGCCTCCCCCACTGGGCTCCTCCCTAGCTCTTTCCCACTATTTTCCCCCCATTGTGCTATTAGAAGCAGTTTCAAATGTACAGCAAAGTTGAGAGAATGCTACAGTGAACACACATACATCCACCACCTAGATTCCACTATTAATACTTGATTTCTCTTGCCTTATCACATATCTGTCCATCACTACACCTTATTTTTTATGCATTTCAAAGTAAATGACTGTCATCAGTACACTCCCTCTAAAAAATGCAGCATGCCTATTACTAGCTAGATTTCTGTGTTTATTTGCATTTTTCCTTTTTTTTTTGAGATGGAGTCTCACGCTGTTGCCCAGGCTGGAGTGCAATGGCACAATCTTGGCTCACAACCACCTCTGCCTCCCGGGTTCCAGTGATTCCCATGCCTCAGCCTCTCGAGTAGCTGGGATAACAGACACACGCCACCATGCCTGGCTAACTTTTGTACTTTTAGTAGAGATAGGGTTTTACCATGTTGGCTAGACCGGTCTCAAACTCCTGACCTCAAGCGATCCTCCTGCCTCGGCCTCCCAGAGTGCTGAGATTATAGGCATGAGCCACCACACCCGGCCTGCATTTTTTTTCCTTTTGAGGCAAAACTTACATGCCCAGAACTCACGAGTCCATTCGCTGAGTTTTGACAAATGCATGTACTGTGTATCCCAAGGTGCCATCACTACATAAAGCATTTCCATCACTCCCAAAAGTTCACTCTTGTCCCAATCAAACCCCACCTTCAACTTCCAGAGGCAAAAGAGGTTGCTTATATGCTCATGACTGCAAGATCCATTGGTCTTGACATATACTCCCCCATCTGGAAACATCCAAACTGAGAGAATGGTAGAATGGCCCAGTAAAGGTTCATCCAAGGCCCTGGATAAGGGGTGATGTCTTGCAGCTGAGGTGTGCTGTCCTCTGGGATGCCTTAGATATACTAAATTAATGGCTGCTACGTGGAGCTCTGTGCTAGAATACATTGGTCCAGGAAGCAAGTGTCGCGTCTTTTGCCAGTTCTGCAAACTTAAGCTCTGCCAGGTTCAAAGTCCCGGCTTCTGGGAAAGTAGGGAGAGGCTGGGGTTGTTTCCACCAGAGATACAGTAAGAGTCCTACTAAACTTGAAACTACAGCTATTTTTTTTTCTCTTTTTTGAGACGGAATCTCACTCTGTCGTCCATGTCAGAGTGCAGTGGTGCTATCTTGGCTCACTGCAACCTCCGCCTCCCAGGTTCAAGCAATTCTCGTGCCTCACCCTCCTGAGTAGCTGGAACTACAGGTGGACACCATCACACTCGGCTAATTTTTGTATTTTTTGTAGAGATGGAGTTTCACCATGTTGGACAGGCTGTTCTTGAACTCCTGACCTCAGATGATCCACCTGCCTCCGCCTCCCAAAGTGCTGAGATTATAGGCGTTTGCCACCAAGCTGGACCTTTTTTTTTTGAGACGGAGTCTTGCTCTGTCACCCAGGCTGGAGTGCAATGGCAAAATCTTGGCTCGCTGCACCTGGCCCTTATCTTAAAAAAATATTTGTTTCTGGCCGGGAGGCAGGAGAATTGCCTGAACTCAGGCAGATCACCTGAGGTCAGGAGTTTAACACCAGCCTAGCCAGCATGGTGAAGATACGCTGTCTCTACTAAAAATACAAAAATTAGCCGGGCATGGTGGCATGCGCCTATAATCCCAGCTACTCGGGAGGCTGAGGCAGGAGAATTGCTCGAGCCTGGGAGGTGGGGCTTACAGTGAGCCGAGATCAAGCCACTGCACTCCAGCCTGGGCAATAGAGTGAGACTCTGTCTCAAAAAAGAAAAAAAAAAAAGGAAAAAAAAAAACCAAAACAGTGAATTAGGTGCTGATGAAGTGTCGCTGGGTAATCCGTGCTGGTGACCAATGGGGTGTGGCTCCCCCAGAAACATTTATCGAGCACCTACTCTTTCCCGGACCCTGGACCAGGTGCAGAGAATAAAGACGTCACAAAACCTGACTAGCAGGGTGAAATGTGGATCCCCAGGACCCTCTAGTATAGCAGGGGAGACAGCACCACATGATAGAGCTACGGCCAAGTGGGGTACTGGGCACGGAGGGCTGAGGAGGAAGGGGCACGGCTCTCCCTCGTGGGGGAGCCAAATGGTAATTTTCAAGAAGTTGCAGACATGACTCGCAACTATAAAATAAACATGTGTAAATAATTGCATTCAACTCGTTAATTAATGAGGGAACCAATAAGATGTGAAGACCAGTTGAAAACAGAATCTGAAAATCAGCTATATATAGATGCAGTTAGGAACGCTAGGATGAATTCACTAATAGATACCAAGATGGTCAGTGTCCTACAGGGCAATAAAATGTAATGTTTACAGTCATCTTTTCTATGGGACAGACACCAATTGTATCTCTGTGGGACAAAACCCATTTGCATTGTTATGGGCAATAATTATTTCCATTTTCTACCACTTAACGCCTCCCCATCAGAGGATTAAAATAGCCTGGTCAGGTCAGGCCAGGCACGGTGGCTCACTCCTGCAATCCTAGCACTATGGGAGGCCGAGGTGGGCGGATCACCTGAGGTCAGGAGTTCAAGACCAGCCTGGCCAACATGGTAAACCCTCATCTCTACTAAAAATACAAAAATTAGCAGGGCGTGGTGGCGAGTGCCTGTAATCCCAGCTACTCAGGAGGCTGAGGCAGGAAAATTGCTTGAACTCAGGAGACGGAGGTTGCAGTGAGCCGAGGTCAAGCCACTGCACTCCAGCCTGGTGACAGAGTGAGACTCCATCTCAAAAACAAACAAACCAACCAATAAATAAATAAGCATGGTCAACAGAAAGACATTGAACAGAGTCCTGTGTAAACAGCTAATCCCTGAAACCCATGGAAAACATGCCCAGAATCCCTCTTTTCCGTCTCCAGGTCTTGGACAATTTCTCCTGATGGGGACGACTCCAGTCTGTTCACACATCTGCAGGACCATCTAGGGCGCCTCTAATGTAGCACACTGGAATCACCCAGGGAGCTTCCAAACATCCTGCTCCCCCAAGCTACACCCACACCCATAAAATCAGAATATCAGTAGGTGGTTCCTGGCTTTAGTATCTTTTTTTTTTTTCTTGAGACAGAGTCTCACTCCATCACCCAAGCTGGAGTGCAGTGGCACAATCCCAGCTCACTGCAACTTCCACCTCCCAGATTCAAGCGATTCTCGTGGTAGCTAGGATTACAGGTGCCCACCACCACACTCAGCTAATTTTTATATTTTTAGTAGAGACGAGGTTCCACCATGTTGGCCAGGCTGGTCTCGAACTCCTGATCTCAGGTGATCCTCCCAAACTGCTGAGATTACAGATGTGAGCCACCACACCCAGCTGCCTTCAGTATCTTTTAAAGCTCCCAGATGATTCTGATGTGCAAACAACATTGAGAACCACAGCTCTGAGGACATCCAAGTGGAAGCTCCAGGCTGTCTGTCCTCCACCCTCCTCCGAAGCCTTCCCACCTCTTCCTCCTTCTCATAAGGCTTCCTTTGTGTCTTAAGGGGTAGTCACTGCAGCCTCTTCAGGCTCCTGGAACTTCCCTGCTATTTTGCATAAGTGGTTAACGGGGCAGCCCAGGACAATTCCACTTTTTTTTTTTTTTTTTTTTTTTTTGCAGTCTCGCTCTGTCGCCCAGGCTGGAGTACAGTGGTGTGATCTCAGCTCACTGCAACCTCCACCTCCCAGGTTTAAGCAATTCTCCTGCCTCAGCCTCCCAAGTAGCTGGGATTACAGGTGTGTGCCATCATGCCTGGCTAAGTTTTGTATTTTTAGTAAAGACGGGGTTTCATTGTGTTGGCCAGGCTGGTCTCGAATTCCTGACCTCAAATGATCCACCCACCTCGGCCTCCCAAAGTGCTGTGATTGCAGGTATGAGCCACTGTGCCCAGCTGACAATTTCCCTTTCAAAACTCTCTTCCCAGGAGTCCCAGGAGATGGCATCTTGTGATTTGCTCCAGGACATAAAAGGAGCCCACAGCTTGAGAGCAGCAAATGAGAAGAACTCCATCATCCTCAGAAAACTGGCTCCGGGCTGTCCCGCAGAGTGACAGTAATCACAGAGGCCTCTTAAAGTGCCCGGCTAAATAAATAGGTTGAATAGTAACAAAGCAGCTGAAAGCTTGTAATCATGGTGTGGGTCGGCTCTGGGGCTGCCTTCGTATGCCCGCCAGCCCCCTTTGCAAGAGCATAAATCCAGGCACCATAAGGAGAGGCTTAAGCTCCCAGCTGGATACTTTTACAGAAAGTGTAACCAAGGATGTCTGCTTTCAGCTGTCCAGGTGAGTTTGCAGCCTGGGGAGAGCTGCAATCACAAAAATCCCCAGGCCTCCCAGTCTCACTCCAAACAGCAGCCCCGGGGAAATGGTCTGGAAGGACAAGACTGGCTGTTATTGGAAATGGTCAGATAACCTGGCAGCCAAATCCCTGAGCAGCCTGTAATCCCAGCACCTTGGGAGGCTGAGGCAGGAGGATCGCCTGAGCTCAGGAGTTTGAGACCAGACTGGGCAACACAGCAAGACTCCATCTTAACACACACACACACACACACACACACGCACGCACACACACATCCTGAGTAAGTTGTTGGGCCAGAAGTCAGGGGGTAGAGGTTGGGAGGAATGTGTTACAGGTAGAAAGAAATGGCTAATTTGGAGAAATGGCCACTGGGATGACTTTGAGGACGTCGTTGATTCCAGCAGACCATAAAGGGCAATCAGGGATTTAGAAGCTTAAAATCTTGACCCTGTTTCTTGTTTCCTGGGTGGCCTCAGGCAAGTCACTTAATCTTTTTGAGCCTTTAAAACATGAACACAGGCTGGGTGCAGTGGCTCACGCCTGTAATCCTAGCACTTTGGGAGGCCAAGGCAGAAGGTGGATTGCGTGAGGTCAGGAGTTCCAGACCAGCCTGGGCAACATGGTAAAACCCCTTCTCTACTAAAATACAAAAAAAAAAAAAAAAAAAAAAAAAATAGCCGGGCATGGTGGCATGTGCCTGTAATCCCAGCTACTCGGGAGGCTGAGGCAGAAGAACTGCTTGAACCTGGGAGGTGGAGGTTGCAGGGAGGCAGAGACTGCAGTGAGCCGACATCGCACCATTGCACTCCGAGGTGGAAACCAAGGTGCTGGCTCTGCTGCTTCCTTCCGGAGACTCCAGGTGAGAATCTGAGTTCTTGCCCTCTCCAGCCTCTAGAGGCCTCCTGCACTCCTTGCTATAGAGGCCAGAGCAACTCCATCTTGGACGTGACTCTGCCATGTTGGCTTCTGATTAGCCCCTGTGCTGCGATCGCCTCTAAGATTTCCAATTCGTCTATTGCTCCTTGTCTAAGGACGGCTGCTTACTGTAAATCCAGCCCCAATTATCTCATACACCCCTTCTGAACAACCCCTTCCCTATGGGACATAAGCCCTCGGTCTGGGGATAATGGCCCAGGGATCCATTATCTTGTCCCACTGTCTTCTGTGACACAGACATGGCTTCTGTTCATAGGCCCCTGTTAAATTGTTCTTTTTAAGAAACTAGGCCGGGCCTGTGGCTCACGCCTGCAATCCCAGCACTTTGGGAGGCCAAGGCAGACGGACCACCTGAAGTCAGGAGTTGGAGAACAGCCTGGCCAGCATGGTAAAACCCCATCTCTACAAAAAACACAGAAAATTAGCCAGGTGTGGCGGTACACGTCTCTAATCCCTGCTACTCAGGAGGCTGAGGCAGGAGAATCATTTGAACCCGAGAGGCAGAGGTTGCAGTGAGTCAAGATCGTACCACTTCACTCTAGCCTGGACAACAGAGACTCCATCTTAGAAAACAAAACCAAAAAACAAAAACTTGGTTGTGTCAGCCTCTTTCTTTTTTCTTTTCTTTTCTTTTTCTTTTTTTTTTTTTTTTTTTGAGGTGGAGTCTCGCTCTGTCACCCAGGCTAGAGGGCAGTGGCATGATCTCAGCTCCTACAACCTCCTGGGTTCAAGCGATTCTCTGCCTCAGCCTCCAAGTAGCTGGGACTACAGGCGTGTGCCACAACGCTTGGCTAATTTTTTTGTATTTTTAGTGGAGACGGGGTTTCACCGTGTTAGCCAGGATGGTCTTGAAATCCTGACCTCATGGACCACCTGCTTCGGCCTCCCAAAGTGCTGGGATTACAGGTGTGAGCCACCACGCCTGGCGTCTTACCACATTCTCTCTGGCAGCAGTGCCAGGACCTGCCAGCAGGGTCTGTGGCGTAGCAAGCATCTGGCCAGTAAGGAGATGTGCATCTCTGCTTCCTGCAGCCCTCCCCAGCTCTGGAGGATTCTCCTGGGGTAATATCTCCTCTCGTCTTGGGGGGTGGGGGCAAAGGCTCCTGCTGCAGACCTCGTCTTCCCCATAAGGCTGAGGATGCTGACAACACCTTGCCTTTAGAGAGAACAGCCCCACTCCACAGAGACCAGATGTGTTCATTGAAGGGTGTGTAACAAATACCCCAGGGGACACAGGATATGTTAAAGAATTGGCACCGGAGAGCATGTGAGAAGAAACCGTCACCTGCGACCAGAGCTGGCTTCAAAGGGCAGGTGTGCTCAGCTGAAGTGCAGATTGGTGGCATGTCTGGGAGCTGAGCTGGGCAGAATGGCCAGAGCAGGTGTCTGTGTGGGGGACAAATGAAACAGGAGGTCAGATCAACAGGGCCAGGAGAGCTAAAGGTGATTTGTTGAGTTTTGTTTTTTCCTAATGAAGCAGAAATGGGAAAAGAGAGGGAAAGCAATCATATGGACTTTATCCTGTAGGTCAGACAGGCAGCCCTGAGAAGACCTGCCAGGTGGATGGCTGGCTGGCTTGTTTCTGACATCACCTGTGGTCAGCAGCGCCACCAAGAGCCACCACCAGGGGGCAGAGGTGGGGCCATGGAGTAGACGCCTCTAGTTTTCACCGGCCCAGGACACCTTCTCGCATCTTCTGTACCTTCACCCCTGCTTCCTTTGAGAAATGACCCTCTCCCACTCCAAGTGGTACTGGCGGGGAAAACACACACACACACACACACACACACACACACACTGGAGGCTCCTTTCCTGGGGGACCCTGGCTTCTGCTCAAAAAAAAAAAAAAAAAAAAAAAAACAGGTGAGCCCAATGCCTGCCCAAAGCCACTTGTATTGTTTACAAACCTGTTTATTCCAGTTAAGCTAATTACACAATTATTTCATTCTTATGTAGACTAACGAAATAGGGTAAAGCAAAACAGAATTGCGGCTCCTGCAGTAAAACAAAATTTAAAGTTGAATATTTCGAAGTTAATAAAGCTAAAGTTATGTATTGTTGAATGTAAGACAACTCATGAAGGAGGTACAGTCATAAAAATCCAGACAAATTTTCACTCATGTGTCACTTTACAGGTGTCTTTAAGACATCCGGACAAAGACAGATTCCCGCTGAAAATAAAAGGTTTTCACTTCATATCAAAAAGTTGGTGAATGAAGGCCATATGCAGTGGTTCACGCCTGTAATCCCAGCACTTTGGGAGGCTGAGGTGGGAGAATTCACATGAGATTAGGAGTTTGAGACCAGCCTGGGCAACAGAGTGAGGCCTTATTGCTACAAAAAATAAAAATTAAAAAAATTAGCTGGGTGTGGTGGCGCGCACCTGTAGTCCCAGCTACTCAGGAGGCTGAGGAGAGAGGATCCCTCAAGCCCAGGAGGTCAAGGCTCCAGCAAGCTATGATTCTACCACTGCACTCCCGCCTGGGTGACAGAGTGAGACCCTGTCTCAAAAAAAAAAAAAAAAAGAAAGAAAAGAAAAAATATTTATTGTGAGAAAATATACATAACATAAAATTTAGCATTTTAACTATTTTTGAATGTATAGTCTGTGGCATTCACTACATTCACAATGTTGTGCAACCATCACCTCTATTTCCAAAACTTCATCATCTCAGAAACTCTCACCATTAAGCAATAATTCCTCATTCTCCACTTCCACTTCCACCAGGCCCAGGCCCAGTAACTTTTTTTTTTTTTTTTTTTTTTTTTTTGAGACAGACTTGCGCTCTGTTGCCCAGGCTGGAATGCAATGGCGTGATCATTTTTTCTTTTTTTGAGATGGAGTTTCATTCTTGTTGCCTAGGCTGGTGTGCAATGGCACAATCTCGGCTCACCGAAAGCTCTGCCTCCTGTGTTCAAGGGATTCTCCTCCCTCAGCTTCCTGAGTAGCTGGGATCACAGGTGCCCGCCACCATGCCCAGCTAATTTTGTATTTTTCGTAGAGAAGGGGTTTCTCCATCTTGGTCAGGCTGGTCTCAAAATCCCGACCTCAGGTGATCCGCCACCTTGGCCTCCCAAAGTGTTAGGATTACAGGTGGGACCCACAGGGCCCAGCCTCGGTGGCACGATCTTTGCTCACTACAACCTCTGCCTTCTGGATTGAAGCAATTTTTCTGCCTCAGCCTCCCAAGTAGCTGGGATTACAGGCAGAGGCCACCATGCCTAATTTTGTATTTTTAGTAGAGACGGGGTTTCACCACGTTGGTCAGGCTGGTTTTGAACTCCTGACCTCAAGTGATCCATCCACCTGCCTCAGCCTCCCACAGTGCTGGGATTACATGCATGAGCCAGTGCACCCGCCTTTTTTTAAAAATGGTTATTCCTTGATGATATGTTAAACAAAGGGTGGATTATTTATGCCTCCCCTTTTTAGACCCTGTAGGGTAACTTCCTGATGTTGCTGTGGCGTTTATAAATGGTCATGGCGCCTGTGGGAATGTAGCAGTGAGGACAACCAGAGGTCACTCTCACAGCCATCTTGGTTTGGGTGGATTTTGGCTGGCTTCCTTACTGCAGCCTGTTCCATCAGCAAGGTCTTTAGGACCTATGTGACCTAGGAATGCAGCCCAGCAGGTCTCAGCCTTATTTGACCTAGCCCCTATTCAAGATGGAGTTGCTCTGGTTCAAACGCCTCTGACACAAGGTCCAGCAATTCTTCCTTGGTTGTGAGATGAGACTCAGAGCAAGGTTCCTGTTTGTTGCTTTGTGTGCCCACAGGAACGCTGAACTGTCTGGAATGTACCAGGTCTTTCGCAGGAATAGGCTTTCCAGGGGTGTTCAATAGGCCAGGTCGGCCTGCATCTTCACGTAGCCCCTCTCCTCTTAAGCTTTCTCCTTCCTTCCGCCTGGGGTGGTGGAAAGGGCATTGGGTTTGGAGCAGAAATGACTCAGGTGTGAACCCAGCTCTGCCACTTCCTGGCCGGCTGTGCTTGGGAAAGTAACTAAGCATCTCCGGAGAGCCCATTTTCTGATCTGCAAGACAGGAGTGTTCTCTGCACTTAATTCAGAGGGTTGCATGAGGAGTAGAGGGATAATACTTTCAAGAAATGGGATGTTCCTTCTGCTTCCCTCGCTCCAGGGCCCTCCCCTCTGTCCCAGGCTATAGTTCCCATTAATCACCTCGCGCGGGCTGCGACCCCTTTAAATCCGCCTTGGATGACCCAGAGCCAAATTTAGGGTGACTCTCTAGCTGCTATCTCTATGGTAAGTTCTCACTTCCGGCCGGAAGTTGCTGGCGGAGCCACTTCCGCCCAGGAGAGTGGGGGAGCAACCGGAGACAAGTGCTTTGTCCTGTTGGAGGGGGAAACCCACTCTCGCCTCCTGGTGGTCGCCGACTCGCGGACCGCAGGATGACACAGGGCACCCCTGACCACAGTTCCGCCGCCACCGGCCCTAGCCTGCGGAGTTGGGCCCGCCGCGGGACGGTAACGGAGCTCTGCCAGGGACTGGAGGCACTGACCGGGTGACCAGAGACCAGAGCCCCCACCCCCAAGTCGGCTCCCGGAACTTCAGGGATGGCTCGTCCCATCGCAACTGGAGCTTGGACGGGAGGAGACAAAAGGGAACTTGGCCCGCACACAGCCACCGAAATGAGAGTGAGGAGCTGTAGGGAGGCCCCGTAGCCAGCAGAAAAGCACTGGGATCCCTGGCAGGGTTAGCCCGGGTTTCTAGGAGTGTGGTGAGCATCGAATGACTGTTGTCCTTTTAAAGCACATTATGTTACTTTTTCCCCAAGGTTTCAACAGAAAGTGAGAAATATACAGCGACTATTGGCTGAAGCCGTAGCAACCACTATTTTCTTCCTGCTCCTCGTTGATTAGAGCATTCGAAGCGACCTCACCCGGGGATCCAGGTATGACAAGCATGGAGACAAAGTGTTCAAGGCACATGGTCTGGGGAAAGGCTCCTGTGTTGTTGAACCTGCCCACTGGTGGGTGCAGCATTGTACCAGGCAGCCCAACCCTGACCTAAAGTAAATTCCCAGAAGTCTTTCCTGGGTTTTGAATTTGCAGTAACAGGTGTGAGCATTCTAGCAGCAGTTTGATGATCATGTATGATACTGCAAACAGGACCTACATTTAAGGAGAATGGTTGTACATAGTATCAGAGATCACTTGGTTTTCAAAACCTCATGAGCAATGATACTGTCATGTCTTTCCTTCAATAAACATTTGTTGATACATTGGCCTGATATCATGTTAATGTTAGGGATACAGAGATGAAGCAAAGTCATGGCCGTTGTTCTCAGGCAGCTACAGCACAGTTAGGAAGACAAGGTTAAATGATCACACTTAAGAGGGCATAATTCAGGCCAGGTGCTGTGGCTTATGCCTGTAATCCCAACACTTTGGGAGGCCGAGGCTGAGGCTGGTGGATCACCAGACGTCAGGAGTTCAAGACCTGCTTGGCCAACATGGTGAAACCCCTCCTCTACTAAAAATAGAAAAATTAGCCAGGTGCGGTAGCACATGCCTGTAATCCCAAGCTACTTAGGAGGCTGAGGCAGGAGCTTGAACCTCTGCCTCCCGGGTTCAAGCAATTCTCCTGTCTCAGCCTCCCGAGTGGCTGGTATTACAGGCACATGCCACCATGCCTAGCTAATTTTTGTATTTTTAGTAGAGACAGGGTTTCACCATGTTGGCCAGGCTGGTCTCGAACTCCTGACTTCAGGTGATCCACCCGCCTTGGCCTCCCAAAGTCCTGGGATTGCAGGCCTGAGCTACCGCACGCAGCCAGTTTATGGAATGTAATATTGATTTTCTCAGCTGGAGTTTAGGCTGCTCCTTCATGAAGCAGCGTCTTCCTTTTGTCTTTGCCTGTTTTTTGTCAGCACACAGATTGGGAAGTAACATCGTTAGCACAATTCAGTACCTACAGGGGCCAGAACACTGAGTCATATGCCTTGGAGGGAGTATAAAGAAAAGTATGATCCCTGGTGTTAGGGGCTTAGAATCTAGCAATGTCAGTAAGTGCCGTGGAACAACCGGAAGGATCATTTTCTGTTGGACCCTTCAGGGAATGGGACCCTGTCAGGGAAGTGAAGGTGGTTTCCAGCTGCTGAAACATGACAAAAGGCAGGAAGCATGGAAGTGCTTGGGAGGATGTGGGGAGCTCCCTGGTGAGAGCTGTACTGGGTAGTATGTGGCTGGAGGGAAGGGAGAAAGAGTAAAATTGGAATATGTAGATTGGTGCCGGGTGGTACGGGCTGTGAATGTCAAAGTTCAAGTGATTTTTTTAACAAGCAGGTTTCTGAAGGTGTCATGGTGGTCTAGAGATAAAAGCCTGGAGAAAGATGGGTCAGGAGGTCCCTGTGATGTCTTTGAGTAGGAGGCGAGCAGCCCTTGGCTCAGTGGTACCTGTAGACTTGGAAGAATGAGGGGGTGGGTGGCGGCCCAGTCCCTACAGGGCAGAATCCTGAGGTACCTCTCATGGCATGTTCTAGGTGGAAGGTGGATTTTAGATTTTAGAGAGGATTTCGTGGTGCTCACAGTTTTAAATATTCAGTCTTGGTAAAGCAGAATAAGAACCAATAAATACACTTTTCTTTGCAGGTTGGTTTCCTGGAAGATTTGTGTGTGTGCTGGGGGAAAATCTGGTTTTGGTTCTGCTGGGTCTGTGTGCCTGGAAAGGAATTGTTTCAGCCTAGGATCATCCAGGTTTGTTTGGTTTAACCACATATTTTTTGAATGGTGACTGCTAAGACCTTGTTGTGTATGGTTATAAATACAGAGAGTCAGACACCAGGGTGACTTTTCACATTCTCTGTGGTTCCTGTGCCTACCGGTGGTGTGTCTATGTAGCCTCTGCCTCTAACATTCACAGCAGGCAGTGCTGTTTCCAGCTGTTTCGAAAAGAGTGATTTGGCCGGGCATGGTGGCGCATACCTGTAATCCCAGGTACTCAGGAGGCTGAGGCAGGAGAGTTCCTTGAACACAGGAGGTGGAGGTTGCAGTGAGCTGGGTTTGCGCCACTGCACTCCAGCTTTGGTGACAGAGTGAAACTCGATCTCAAAAAAAAAAAAGAAATGTGTCATAAATTATAATGTTCCTTAATTACAGCTCAGTGTAACTTGGTACTTTCTTCCGTCCCTAAAAAACGAGAGAGAACCAAAAAATTATATAGAGAGAGAACCAACAAATTACGTAGATATAGATATATTTATATAATATAAATGCAATACAGATGAAATATGAAAAAAATCATTTTGTCTTTGGTATAAAAACCAGACTCTCGGATGGGCGCGGTGGCTCACGCCTGTATTCTCAGCACTTTGGGAGGCCAAGGCAGGTGGATCACCTGAGGTCAGGAGTTCAAGACCAGCCTGGCCGACATGGTGAAACCCTGTCTTTAAAAAAGAAAAAAGGAAAAAAAACCAGACTCTCACCTTGAGAGACACACAGACAGACATGATGCTGGGTTTGTGAACTGAGAACCCTCGACTTTGGGTAGAATTTGCCCAAGAGTGAGTGCCAGCCTCAGCACTGGGCACGTGCTGCATCGCAGTGCCTGGAAGCTGCCTCTGTTCCGTCCTGCTCTGGGGCTCTTGCCTGCTCCGCCTGCAAGCCTGGGTCCCATGTCCCCACGGGTGCTTCCAGCCCTGCGCTCTTCAGCGAAAGCAGTTCCTTCCCTTGGAGGGCTTAGCGCCAGCACTCTTCCTTCGGGCTGCCACCACCCTGGAGCCATATTAGTCCCTCTGCACCCCAACCCAGGGTTCTCGGTGGGAGCAGGACTGCCACCACCACCTCAGCGCTGGGGTCATTATTGTCACAGAGATTGGGGACTGCTGGCTGGCACTGGAAGGACTTGCCATCTATTTATGGAAACAAATGCACGTGTGCCTTCCCCAGCCTGTGTTTTCAGCTGCCTTGTTGGTGCAAACATCTGACCATTTCATGATGTCTTGTTAGGTTCAGAGCTGTGCTTTTGATGTGGTGTAGAAAGGCCTTCTTGGGCCAGGCGCAGTGGTTCATGCCTGTAATCTCAACACTTTGGGAGGCCGAGGCAAGTGGATCATGAGGTCAGGAGATCAAGACCATCCTGGCCAACGTAGTGAAACCCTGTCTCTACTAAACATACAAAAAAATTAGCTGGGAATGGTGGTATGTGCCTGTAATCCCAGCTACTCTGGAGGGTGAGGCAGGAGAATCCCTTGAACCCAGGAGGCAGAGGTTGCAGTGAACCAAGATCGCACCACTACACTCCAGCTGGGGCGACGGAGTGAGGCTCTGTCTCAAAAAAAAAAAAAAAACAGGAAGGCTTCCTTGGACTTCCAGCCTAGCACTGCCAGACCCAGGACCCCTGCCTGTCTTCTTCCTGATGTTCATTTTTCTGGACTGACTTATCAAGCCTCTTGACTTAATCTCTCACCCAGCCCTCATCTTGTCCAGCTCTGTTCCCAGAGGAAGTGGCCCAGCTAGTGTCTGCCCAAAGCCAAGAATGTGATTTCAGTACTGTGAGCTAAGCCGCGGCGGTGTGCACTCGTTCACTAATCATCTAAAGGAACTGCAGCTGCAGAAGGAAGGCCTGGCCCCATGGGAGCAGCAGGTGGGTTCAGACAACCCAGCAGGTGCTTCCTCAGCACTTAGAAGCAGAGGCCACCACGTTGTCTGCGTGGGGTTTCAGATCCCAGCTCCCCACCAGCCTGCTGGACCTTGAGCAGGTCACTCCCTGTTTGTACCTCCATTACTCCTTCAGTGAGATGGGGGACAGTGAAGGTGACCATGCCTCCCACCAGACTGGTGCTTTTTTTTTTTTTTAAAGAGACAGGGTCTCATTATGCTGCCCAAGTTGGTCTCAAGCTCTTGGCCTCCCAAGATGCTGGGATGACAGGCATAAGCCACTGCACTGGCCCAGATTGGTGCTCTCGAGGGTTAAATGAGCACATCCTGCAAAGCACTCAGGAGAGGGCTGGGGCCTGGGAGCCCTTGGAAGCTATGTTGTCATTTACCTTTTTTCCTCGGACTTTCAAAGCATTTTCAGCTGTGAAACTCCCTGGGCTGCTGCAGTAGAGGAAGGTGTGGGGTCTTAACAGGTGCTGTTGGCCACAGGAAGATGTCTTCCTGCTCCGGGCCAGGAGAGCCAAGGTAAGGCTTGACTATAGGCTGGTTTTTTTGTTTTTTTTTAACCTCTTCGTTTGCACGATTTGGGCCACTCACAAGAGTGTATACCCCATGATAAACAGTTACCTTCATTCTCCTCTGCATGTTTGTCTTTAGAGGAAGAAATGTATTATTGCCAAAAGTAATATATTGTGTTAAGATGTGATATGTACTGGAAAAAAAAAAAGTGTAAGTTGACATTCCTGGAATAAACCACTTTGATGCCCAGTTACTGACTCATTCTTCTGTGTGGTGTCTCTCCTGTGTGCAGAACGCCGGCTTCCCCACAGGGACTGGGGGTGCCTTGTCTGTCCTTCGGATTTGAGTCTGTGCAAGCAGCCGCTGCCTGTGTGCATGGTTCCTCGGAGAGTCAGTTCAGTCTTGGTTTGGGAGTTCGATGGGAAGGATTAGATCCTCGCCACCCCTCCCCCAGCAGTAACATCTTATTATAGTGTGGCAAATGGACAGAGCTGTTGATACTCAGGAGAGCTTTCCTCATTATCGCCCTGAGGAAGGTCCGTAAGTTCCCAAGAGATCACCTTTGCTGGTCTGCGCCTTCCAGGAGGCGGAGGTTGCAGTGAGCCAAGATCACGTCACTACACTCCAGCCTGGGTGACAGGGAGACTCTATCTCAAAAAAAAAAAAAAATTACTACGGGACCCGCAAGCCCTGTATCAGAAAAGGTGTAGAAATTGAACTAAAGAATAGTTGACAAGTCAAGATTTTGAACTTCTCTCTTCGTCCACTAGAGGATGTAATCCTACACCAGACTGTTCTCTGTTGTAACTTGGTACAGAATTTGGCTTTTGGGTTTCTTTGTTTTGATTTTGATTTTGTAATTTAGGCAAGACTTTCTGACACCAAAAAGTTATGCAGAAGATTCATCTGCGGGGCTGGGCTCTTAGGAATCTGTCCAGGTGTCCTGGTGGAATCAGCCCGGGTGTCTTCGTTCCTGATAAGCGCTTTCCTGGGAAGCATTTAGCACGTCCTGAACCAAGCTCAGGCACCGAATGTGGAGGTAAGAGCCTGTTCTAATGCATTTCTCCATTCCGATGGACTCCCAGTGCCAGCTGCTGGGAACATCGGGAAAGAGTTTCTTTGTAAGGAATCCAGTGTGACATTACTGGTATGTGAAGTCCCAGACAGTGTGCATTAAGGGTTTAGAAGTGTCTCTGGCAGGAACATTGCTCATACTTGAAATTGACAGGTAGCTATCAAGATCAAATAAAGTTTGCACAAAGCCAGCACAGTTAAGACTGCTGATTGTTAGCTGGTGGGAAAGTGAAAGTGGACTTGCTCGGTGGGGAATGACCATTCTGAAAATGTAATCTTAAATAGAGTACCGTATGTTCTCTGGCTTATTAGCCTGGTTAACAGCTTTCTGATGGTTTTGGTTGAACAAGTTCTGCTGGCTACATTAAACTATAGCCAGAAGCAAAACAAACTCCCTCCTCCCAGAGAACTTACTTCCAGGACAGGGGAAACAGGAAGCAGGTCATTAGAATATGCAGGCTAAGGCCGGATGTGGTGGCTCACACCTGTAATCCCAGCATTTTGGGAGGCTGATGTGGGCGGATCACCTGAGGCCGGGAGTTCAAGACCAGCCTGACCAACATGAATAAACCGTATCTCTATTAAAAATACGAAATTAGCCGGGCGTGGTGGAGCATGCCTGTAATCCTAGCTACTCGGGAGGCTGAGGCAGGAGAATCACTTGAGTGAGACTCTCAAATTGGGAGGATCCCAGGTCTGTTCATGGGGTCACTATCTTTTTGGTTCCTATTAAGCCACATGTCCTGCAATGAGTGATACTTGGAAGAGTTCTGGTATAGACTTTGTTCACATAAAGATCGTGTGCCCTTCACTGTGGTGATGAAGCTGGAGACTGTTTTTCTCTGTGACAAGGATCTCAGCCCTGGATCTGTCCTCCTCCAGTGCCCACCTCATTCATGGAGCTCACCCCGTGGCTCTGGAATTGTTTGTTTCCTGGCCTGTGCCCTGGCTTCCCTGAACACGACCTCTACACTGGCTCCTTGCGGCTGGGAGCCCTGGACTTACCTGATTTTTCAACAGAATAGATATGTTTTTTTCATTTATATCAGTATTTAAATTGCTATCAACAAGACCACAAAGACTACATTCTCACAGAAGCCTGCTTGGGTTTTATGTGGTTACATGTGATGAATGTATTTAAAATGATTGTTCTGATTTTTTTTTTTCAGATCAATTACGCAGCTACAGCCAAAACCAAGTTCTTTTTATTGCAATGGTAATGAAAGTAGCTCCATGTAAGTCATTGGAAGGTCACGTGTTCACAGACTGTCAGCTGTGGAGGTTATGTAACAGTGGTTATGCAATGCCGTGTTAGAACTGCAGCCCCAGCAGCAAAACAGTTAGTTATTTTCTTGAATTAAAATAAGACTTCCACTTTCTTTGAATGACAAATTCCTTTTCACAAAACCAAGACTTGGATTTTAGTGTTCACTCCCACGCGAGGCTCTGTAAGCCACATTTCACCTCCTGTGCGTGGCTGGTCCCACTGAGTAGATTTCTGAAAGTTAAATTTCTGACATGAGCCTATTTGAAAACTCTGCTCAGTTGTCATCTTCTATCAGGATGAGTTATGGGCAAATCCCCCCATAAAATCTACAGCACATCATGAAGCCTCTCAAATCTGAAGGCATGGCCGGGTATGGTGCCTCATACCTGTAATCTCAGCGCTATGGGAGGCCGAGGTGGGCGGATCACTTGAGATCAGGAGTTTGAGACCAGCCTGACCAACAAGGTGAAACCCTGTCTCTACTAAAAATAGAAAAATTAGCCTGGCCTGTTGGCACATGCCTATAATCCCAGCTACTCAGGAGGCCAAGGCAGGAGAATCACTTGAACCCAGGAGGCGGAGGTTGCGGTGAGCCAAGATCACCCCATTACATTCCAGCCTGGGTGACAGAGTGAGACTCAAAAAAAAAAAAAAAAAAATCCTAGGCACATGCGTCTCCTTCACTAATGTACTGTCTACTGTCTTTGTTCCAAGGTACTTCACCCCTTTAAAAGTTAATGGGGAAGGTCAAGAGGAGGTATTAAGAGATCAAAATGAAATAAAGGCTTCACTTCCTCTGACTTTTTTTTTTTTTTTAACATGCCCAACATTATAACAAAAACGTTTCTTTTTGTTTAAATTTTTTTTTCCCAAAGTAATACATGCATTACTTGAAAAAATTCATATAACTAAAAGGCTTCTAGGAGTAGGCTAAGCTTCCCTGCGCGGCACTCCCAGCGGACGCCGCTTTCCATTCCTTCAGCCTTGCCAGCTTTGTTTCGGAGGAGCGGGTGTGCTGCGCTGCTTCTCTTTGCGTCATGTTGGTCCTCGCCGGTTGACTTCCTTACTGGTAGATGTGGACTGAGCTCCTTCTCATCACCTTCTGCTTCCCCTTCCGCACCCTCCCCGCAGCATTGTCCTCAGTACATGCAGTGTTTACGTTAGTGTGCGTGCGCAAAGCTTCCCACGGCCTCATACTCCAGTTCACGCTCTGCAGTGTTGTTTTCCCTGTTAATTTCCCCTTCCTTAGCTGGCTTTTTCTTTTCTTTTTTTTTTTTTTTGGATGCAGAGTCTTGCTCTGTCACCTAGGCTGGAGTGCAGTGGCACAACCTTGGCTCACCGCAACCTCCACCTCCCTGGTTCAAGCAATTCTCCTGCCTCAGCCTCCCGAGTAGCTGAGACTACATGCGCCCACCACCATGCCCGGCTAATGTTTGTACTTTTAGTAGAGACAGGGTTTCATCATGTTGGTCAGGCTGGTCTGGAACTCCTGACCTCAATGGTCCATCTGTCTCGGCCTCCCAAAGTGCTAGGATTACAGGCATGAGCCACCGTGCCTGACCTGGCTTGCTTTTACTTTAGCTGGGCTTTCTCTGAATCCCCTGCTAATAATTCTTCCCACATTTTCTGGTGGCCTCTCAGTGTAACTTTATATAAGGTCAAATTAATTTATCCATTCTGATTTTTTCTTAGATGAGTGAGAGAAGACTTTTCAGACAATTGCATTAAGGTTTTGTTAACAATGTTGTATGCAAGGGCCAGGCGGCAGTACAATTCAGAAGTTCATGTTTAGGTTGGGATATTTTATAGGAAAATATAAGAGCTGGATTAGAGTCACCACCGGCCAGCGGTCCTGAAAGGCAGCTGGGTGGGTGAGTAACTGGTTCCCCAGAAGACGCCTTCCCAGCCTTGCCAGTCTGTACCCAGAAGGAAGTTAGGAATTTATGAAATTATACCAGGTAGAAGGGCTCTGTCCCAAGCCTGGTTTAATGTTAAGCTTATAGTCCCTGTTTCTTTTGTTTTTGAGATAGAGTCTTACTCTGTCGCCCAGGCTGGAGTGCACTGGCATAATCTCGGCTCACTGCAGCCTCCACCTCCTGGGTTCATGGGATTCTCCTGCCTCAGCCTCCTGAGTAGCTGGGATCACAGGCGCCCACCACCATGCCCAGCTAATTTTTGTACTTTTTAGTAGAGACGGGGTTTCGCCATGTTGGCCAGGTTGGTCTTGAACTCCTGACCAAGGTGATCTGCCTGCCTTGGCCTCCCAAAGTGCTGGGATTACAGGTGTGAACCACTGTGCCCGGCCCCTCTTGTTTGACCGGACATAGTAACCGCCTTGGTTAAATCCCTTATGTGTCTTGGTTCCGAAGGCCCACCTCATTGCATTTTTGGTCTAGGAACATAAGTGAATTTGTTGTCCAGCTCAGCGCTTCCCAGTTTGCAAAGGACCTGCCTGGGGGATCCCATCAAAACGCAGCTTCTGGTTCCGTGGGTCTGGCCTGGCCTTGAGATTCGGCAGGTCTCACAAGCTCCCAGACCATGCCGATACTGCTGGTGTGAGGACCACTTGGTCGTTTCTAGGGATGGTGGGACTTAGGTGTGGCCTGACTTTGCAGAACACATGCGTCATCCTGACTTCTGCTGGTGCTTATTTGCACATTGATGTTATTCCTTTAAGCCAGTTTCCTGCATTAGGGAAAGTGTTCCCAGCAGTCCCGTTGCGGTCACCATTTCTTGTAGTTTATTCACCTGGGTCTCTCTGTCATGCAAGGTGGGTTCTCTGAGGTCTCTTATTTACATAGGTGCAGCAAGAGGCAATGATTAACATCCAAAGAACTCTTTGCTGTTTGCTTAACAACACTGCAATCACATGTTGGGGGAAACATAATTTAAAAACAAATCCCCCAACCCAGAGAGCCTTGCCACTAAGGTAAAAACAAAAGAATTTTATGATTGAACAAGCATTAAGCCAAAATTCGATGAGCACCACAGGCACCCCCCTGAAAGAACTGCAAAAACAAATCCCCCCCTCTGGTACAGCTAAGCGGATACACCCAGGCACTGTGTAAGTGGGTTTTGCCATTTAGAGTCAGGTGACGGCTGAAGTTGGGATCACCTTTCCCCTCCGGAAAACTGTTATCTTCCTTGATTACAGTTCAAAGGGGCGGCTCAGTTCCTTGGGGAAACATAACTTGAGTTGGGAAGTGGCCAGGAGACTCATTTAACCACTTAAAAGATGTGTACACTTTTGAAGAGGACAGAGAAAGAAATTATGAAAGAAAGCGGGTGGAGGTGAAGGGTCTCTTCCCTTGTTTTCTTTTTTTTTTTTTTTTTGGAGGTGGAGTCTTGCTCTGTTGCCCAGCCTGGAGTACAGTGGTGCAATCTGCAACCTCTGCCTCCCAGGTTCAAGTGATTCTCCTACCTCAGCCTCCTGAGTAGCTGGGATGATAGGCACCTGCCATCACTCCCAGCTGATTTTTGTATTTTTAGTATAGATGGGGTTTCACCATGTTGGCCTGGCTGGTCTTGAACTCTTGACCTCAGGTGATCCACCCACCTTGGCCTCCCAAAGTGCTGGGATTACAGGCGTGAGCCACTGCACCTGGCCTTCCCTTGTTTCCAACAGGGAGAATTAAGCCTCTGATTTTTGCCCTAACTCTAGTGATTCCTAAAGTCAAAGAGTTGACATCCATCTTGAGAGTTTAAGAGACTCCAGAGCAACAGTATTGTCCTTGAATTTTTGTTCTAACTGCCTTTCATCACCAGTACTCTGAGACCATAAGCCAAAAGCCATGTAAACGCCCTGCCCCCCCAGGTTTTCCCTGTAGTGCCCATCCGTGTAGGGCTACCCATATTTTCTCGAGATTCCCAAACCTCTCTGGTGTGCCTGGCCTGTGGGAAGACATATGTACCTACCTGTAAGGCTGGGACTTTGTGGCGTCTCATGGGAAGTACAGTCTTGGTCCCCAATATGACACATCTGGCATAAAGAAGATTATAGATCGGCCATATCTAATTAAATTCAGGTAGAGGCCAGGCACGGTGGCTCACGCCTATAATCCCAGCAGTTTGGGAGGCCGAGGCGAGTGGATCACCTGAGGTTGGGAGTGCGAGACCAGCCTGACCAACATGGAGAAACCCCATCTCTACTAAAAATACAAAATTAGCCAGGCGTGGTGCATGCTAGCTACTTCAGAGGCTGAGGCAGGAGAATCGCTTGAACCTGGGAGGCAGAGGTTGTGGTGAGCTGAGATTGTGTCATTGCATTCCTGCCTGGGCAACAAGAGTGAAACTCCATCTTAAAAAAAAAATTTTTTTTTTCCAAGTACACCAGAATTCACAGAAAAAATGTGACTCAAGGTTAAGTGGTTAGAATTTGGGACTTATATACCATATTCATGGAGGGGGGACTCTTAGGAAAGATGAATGGGCTGGAGGAGAACAGCTGGGATTTATGTTAGTCTTGTGACAACAGCTGTTTAGGTGATTGCTTATCCTGGTGAGTGAGTGGTGAGGAGTCAATCTCCCTAAAAAGCCCCGGGGAGGGGATTTGTGACAGTTGAATTCTTTTGTGAAGTTCTGTTTTTAAGCAGATAAGTAGAGTTCAGAGAAAAAGAAATCAGTCTGGATATCAGTTCCTCTACCTCATTTTGCCATGAATCAAGGAAATAACCCTGTACTTTCCTTCTCCCTGGTCAGAGGACATTGAAAGTACTTGGTTCTGGCAGGGCGTGGTGGCTCATGCCTGTAATCCCAGCATTTGGGAGACCAAGGTGGGTGGATCACGAGGTCAGGAGTTTGAGACCAGCCTGTCCAATATGGTGAAACCTCATCTCTACTAAAAATAGAAAAATTAGCTGGGTGTAGTGGCATGCGCCTGCAGTCCCGGCTACTCGGGAGGCTAAGGCAGGAGAATCGCTTGAACCCAGGAGGCAGAGGTTGCAGTGAGCTGAGATCGTGCCCTTGCACCCTAGCCTAGGCAACAGAGCGAGACTCCGTCTCAAAAAAAAAAAAAAAATTATGGGAGGCTGAAGCAGGTGGATCATCTGAGGTGGCGAGTTGGAGACCAGCCTGGCCAACATAATGAAACTCCATCCCCAGTAAAGATACAAAAATTAGCCGGGCATGGCAGTGCACGCCTGTAATCCCAGCTACTCAGGGGGCCGAGGCAGGAGAATCACTTGAACCTGGGAGGCAGAGGTTGAGGTGAGCCAAGATTGCAACATTAGACTCCAGCCGGTGCAACAGAGCGAGACACCGTCTCAAAAAAAAAAAAAAATTAGCTAGGTGTGGTGGCATGCACCTGTAGTCCCAGCTACTCAGGAGGCTGAAGTGGGAAAATCACTTAAGCCCAGGAAGTTGAGGCTGTAGTGAGCCCTGATGGCGCCACTGCACTCCAGTCTAGGCAACAGAGTGAGACCCCCTTTCTGGAAAGGAAGGAAGGAAGGATGGGAGGGAGGGAGGGAAGGGAGGAAGGCAGGCAATTATTTGCTTCACAGGAGAGAAGCAGGCTGCGTTCTCCAGCCCCAGGCTTTTCCTCTCTGCCCACCTTGCTTACCACCCCCCCCCATGAATACTTGTATCTGGCTACCAGGGTGGCATTTTGCAGAAAAGCAGTAATTTGCCCCATCAGCTAAAAGAGTTCACACTTCCCCCATGGGGCGTAACATACCATCAGGATCACTTAAGGACTGGAGAGAAGTAGCTGATCAATGAAGAGCTTCAATAACTTCAGAGTCTGGGGCAGGGGAGAATCTAATTTATTCCGCCACAGGGGAACCCACAGGGGAAAGAACGAAGAGCCACAAACAAAAACTCGCTTCTACTTAAGAACCACTTAGCCCACGCCAGGCTCCGGGCTCCAGGCTCCGGGCTCCGGGCTTTACCTTCATCTCACGTAATCCTCAGAAGAGTTCTGAGGCTGGCATCGTTTATTTCCACTTTAAAGACAGGGATGGAGGCCCAGGGACAATCACTTGCCAAGGTCACACAGCTAGTGAGTGCTGGGTTGGAATGAAAAGAAACAGGCCAGGTGCGGTGGCTCAGGCCTGTAATCCCAGCCCTTTGGGAGGCCTAGGTGGGTGAATCATGAGGTCGGGATTTCAAGATCAGCCCAGCCAACATGGTGAAACCCTGTCTCTACTAAAGACAGGGTCTCTATTAAAGGTTGCAGTGAGCCGAGATGGCGCCACTGCACTCCAGAAAAAAGAGTCTCGTTCATGTTGTCTCAAACTAATGAAAAATGTAAAAATATTTAAAAGCATTTTCAGTACAAAATCTGTTATGTATTTCTATTCTGTGTTATGCCAGTTAATGAAGACATAGATGAAAAGGAGAGAGGGAGAGAGAGATTGAGAAAGTCCAAGAAAGGAAGAGGAATGAGACACAGGGGGAGGCCACGGACCATGTCAGAAGACACCGCCCGCAGCAGCAGGTAGCAGAATCAGTCGCGACCTCCTCGCGCACCGAGGGGCTCGGGCATTCCTGGTGACTTAAAGGTGCCCTCCTTGACTTTCTTGCTCACAACAATGTAGCCTGCTCCACAGGGGCATTCTTGAGGTTTCCCATGTGCTGATGGCTGAGCTGGTTTTAGGCTTCACTTGGAGCTTGCTGAACACAATCACAGACACCTGAAAGTCCCTTTGAGAAAGGAGCTATGCTGGCTGGTTTCAGCCCACAGTCTCTGAACACAATTTGGTATTGGCTATCTATCTATCTATCTATTTAAAAACAGGATGGGGTCTGACTATGTTGCCCAGGCTGGTCTCAAACTCCTGGGCTCCAGTGATCCTCCTGCCTCTGCCTCCCAAAGTGTTAGAAGTACAGGTGTGAGCCACCACTCCCAGCTGGTGTTAATGTTTGTGTCAGTTTTCAGCCCCCTGTTCCATGTCCCGCCATACACATGCACACTCACGCGCGCACGCGGCCTTATGTTCTCCCCATCTGAGTGGCTTTCCTCCAGCTGGGTGAGTGTGCAGTGGTGCCATATAAATGTGCTCAATAAAGCCCATGGTGATGACGCAGCTTGGCACTGTCTGAGCTCCTCCACTGTCCTCATCTGGAGTCCCAGGTTCTGTGTTAAAAGTGGTTGTCATAACCCAAGCCCGGTGGGCAGGAAGGCCTTGCTCCAGACCTGGGCACAGCGCGTCTCCTCTAGACAGGTGGGAGGCAGCAGCACATGCTTTGTGTGGGTCCTTCCCACAGGCAACCAAAACAGAGGGCCAGGGGATGGGACCCCAGCATAGAAGATGAATGTTTAGGCCGGGTATGGTGGCTCACACCTGTAATCCCAGCACTTTGGGAGCAGGCAGGCACATCACTTGTGGGTCAGGAGTTAGAGAACAGCCTGGGCAAGATGATAAAACCCCGTCTCTACCAAAAATACAAAAATATTAGCCAGTCATGGTGGTGCATGCCTGTAGTCCCAGCCACTCAGGAGCCGAGGCAGGAGGATCACTTGAACCCGGGAGGCAGAGATTGCAGTGAGCCGAGATCCCACCACTGCACTCCAGCATGGCCGACAGAGCCAGACTCTGTCTCAAAAACAAAGAAAAGAAAAAAGAAACAGATGACATGTAGATATACATTCATCTCCATCTTTTTAATGACATGTTATACATTCATCTCCAGGAGATGAATGTATATCTACATGTCATCTGTGTCTTTTTTTTTTTTTGAGACGAGTCTCAGTCCGTCGCCCAGGCTGGAGTGGTGTGATCTCCGCTCACTGCAACATCTGACTCCTGCCTCAGCCTCCCGAGTAGCTGGAATTACAGGTGTGTGCCACCATGCCCAGCTATTTTTTGTATTTTTAGTAGAGATGGAGTTTCACTATGTTGGCCAGGCTGGTCTCAAACTCCTGACCTCAGGTGATCCTCCCCCTCAGCCTCCCAGAGTGCTGGGACTACAGGCGTGACTTTTTTTTTTTTTTTTTGGCTCACTGCAACCTGCGCCTCCTGGGTTCAAGTGATTCTCCTGCCTCAGCCTCCCAAGTAGCTGGGATTACAGGCTCGTGCCACCATGCCTGGCTAATTTTTTGTATTTTTAGTAGAGACGGGGTTTTCACCGCATTAGCCAGAATGGTCTTGATCTCCTGACTTCGTGATCTGCCCGCCTCGGCCTCCCAAAGTGCTGGGATTGCAGGCGTGAGCCACCACACCCAGCCCATAGCTACTCTTTTTATCATAGTTGCATCTCTTTTTGTCTTGTGGAGATGGTATCTCTTATGTTGCCCAGGCTGGTCTCAAACTCCCAGCCTCACGTGATCCTCCTGCCTGGGCCTTCCAAAGAGCTGGAGTTATAGGCATGGGGCACAGAGCCCACCAGGTTACTCTTTGTTGTCAGGGTTAGAACAGAGGGAACTTCATTAGCATGCTAACTAGAGATTGGAACTGGCCTGCTTGGGAAATTCGGCTGCTGTTTCTCTCTCCTGATTTATTGGGAAGTCAGATAACAACTCAGTACTGGTTTGCTGAGCATGGGTGACTCCATTTTTATTTTAGTCTCGTCTTTTGGGGCCTAAAGCAGGAGTTTAGTCCAAAACGAGGGCCTCCTATAATTTTTGTTTAATACTCTGAAAGAGAATGAACTGAAACTAACTGTTCAAAGGTATATTTTCTCTTCTTTCCTTTTTTTCTTCTTTTTTTTTTTTTTGAGACGGAGTCTCACACTGTCGCCTGGGCTGAAGCGCAATGGTGCGATCTCGGTTCACTGCAACCTCCGCCTCCCAGGTTCAAGTGATTCTCCTGCCTCAGCCTCCCGAGTAGCTGGGATTACAGGCGCGTACCACTACACCCGGCTGATTTTTTGTATTTTTAGTAGAGACAGGGTTTCACTCTGTTGACCAGACTGGTCTCAAGCTCCTGACCTCGTGATCCGGCCTGCCTTGGCCTCCCAAAGTGCTGGGATTACAGGTATGACCCACCACACCCGGCTCAAAAGTATATTTTCTCTTTGCTTTCTGTAGCTTTTATTGTTTAATGCTCGGTCTTGGAAGGATATACTGTTCCATATGCTCTAAAAGGAACAAAACAGTCCTTTTAGCATCTATTACTTAGCATCTATTCATTTCCAGCCACCAGAGTCCCCAGCCTCATCACAGGTTAGCAGACTGGTTTTTTGGGGTTTTTTTGTTTGTTTGTTTGTGTTTTGAGACGAAGTCTCACTCTGTCGCCCAGGCTGAAGTGCAGCGGCACGATCTCAGCTCACTGCAACCTCCGCCTCTTGGGTTCAAGCAATTCTCCTGCCTCACCCTCCCTAGTAGTTGGGACTACAGGCATGTGCCACCACACCTGGCTAATTTTTTATATTTTTAGTAAAGACAAGGTTTCACCATTTTTAGTAGAGACAAGATTTCACCAGGATGGTCTCGATCTCCTGACCTCGTGATCCACCCACCTCGGCCTCCCAAAGTGCTGGGATTACAGGCGTGAGCCACCACACCCAGCCAGTTTAGCAAACTGTTAGCTGTTACATTAACTAAACGCATAAAATGCTGATATCCTCTTTTTTTGAAAACGGTGTCGTAATTCATCATAATTTGTGGGCTTGCAAACATTTTCCTTGGAATCCACTGGACTCCACTGTGCTTTTTAATTCTGTGCTTTCTGTGCAAACAACACAATAGTGGGAACTGAGTCCAGGCCAACTGCTTCCTCTTAACTTCCGTCATGTTACCCAGAATAGAGGCGTGGAGTTGTTTACTCGGTTTTCATTGAGGAACATTCTTTGTCTTCCAAGGAACACATAAGAAGCGTTCCTGTCTCAAAACATCAAGCTCTGAAAGGTGACTTTTCTGCTAGAGCAATTATGCCAGTTGACTGAGCTCCAGAGAGGAAACGGCTTCTTGGTTGCGGAGGGAGGAAGTGGCTCGCATTGTTGGACAACAAGAAAATGATTGTTTCCAAGGGTCACTGTCCTCAGCCTCCCTTTAGAGAGCCTGGATCTTGCAACCATCAGTTATGGAAGCGGCTCTGGGAATAACCGTTTGCCCTGGGTGATGAGTGTTGATGAAGAGAGTTGAACTGTGTAAAATACTTGAAGAGATTTATTCTGAGCCAAATACGAGCGACCATGGCCAGAGACACAGCTCTCAGGAGGTCCTGAGAACATGTGCCCATGGTGGTCAGGGCGAAGCTTGATTTATACATTTTAGAGAGGTATGAAACATCAATCAAATACATTTAAGAAATACATTGGGGCTTGGTGCAGTGGCTCATGCCTGTAATCCCAGCACTTCAGGAGGCCGAAGCAGGAGGGGCACTTGAGGTCAGGAGTTTGAGACCAGCCTAGCCAACATGGTGAAACCCTATCTTTACTAAAAATACAAAAATTAGCCAGGTGTGGTGGCAGGTGCCTGTAATCCCAGCTACTCAGGAAGCTGAGGTGGGAAAAATGCTTGAATTTGAGAAGCAGAGGTTGCAATGAGCAGAGATCATGCCATTGTGCTCCAGCTTGGACAACGGAGCAAGACTCCATCTCAAAAAAAAAAAAAAAGGCAGGACAACTCAAAGTGGGGGGGTGGGGATCCAGACCATAGGTGAACTTAAACATTTTTTGGTTGACGGTTGAGTTTGTCTAAAGACCTGGGATTGATAGAAGGGGAATGTTCAGGTTAAGATAAAAGACTGTGGAAAGTGGAGACCAAAGTTCTTTTGAAATCTTTATTTATTTCAATACAGAGCCTCACTCTGTCACCCAGGCTGGAGTATAGTGGTGCAAAAGCCGCAGACGCTCAATGCCAGCCTAAGAAAGTAGCCAGCAGCCAGCAGCTGGGAGGGGGCTGTACCCTAAAAAGCCACAGGGGGTAGCTGCCTAAGGTGGTGGGGAACCCACCTTTTGCATGAGTGTGACCTGGATGTGAGACATGGAGTCATTTTGGAACTTTAAGGTTTGATAACTGCCCTGTTAGATTTTGGACTTGCATGGGGCCTGTAGCCCCTTAGTTTTGGTCATTTTCTTCCATTTAGAATGGGTGTATTTACCCAATGCCTGAACCCCCATTGTATGTAGGAAATAATTAAGTTGCTTTCAATTTTACAAGCTCATAGTCAGAAGGGACTTGCCTTGTCTCAGATGAGACTTTGGACTTGGGCTTGTGGGTTAATGCTGGAATAAACTAAGACTTTGGGGAGACACTTGGAAAGGCACGACTGTGTTTTGAAATGTGAGGACATGAGATCTGGGAGGGGCCAGGGCCAGAATGATATGGTTTGCCCGTGTCCCCACCCGAATCTCATCTTGAATTGTAGTCTCTATAATCCCCAAGTATCCTGGGAGGAACCTGGTGGGAGGTAATGAATCATGGGGGCGGTCACCCTCATGCCGTTCTTGTGATAGTGAGTTCTCAGGCAGTCTGATGGTTTTAAAAGGGGCTTTACCCCCTTTGCTCAGCACTTCTCCCTACTGCCCTGTGAAGAAGGAAGGTACCATTCCTCCCCTTTGCCTTCCGCCATGATTATAAGTTTCCTGAGGCTTTCCCAGCCATACAGGACTGTGAGTCAGTTAAACCTCTTTACTTACAAATTACCCAGTCTCAGGTATGACTTCATAGCAGTGTGAGAACGGACTAATACAGGGGGGGCTATTATGTTGCCAATCACAGGTGTATAATAAAAAGATAAGAATGATAATTTCTAAGTGGTAAGATTTCCCTTAATCTTTTTCTCTAATCTACCTTTTCAGAAGTTTTCCCAGGAATACACATACTGCTTTTTAAATGAGAAGAATGAAATCTCAGTTACAGTCCGTACTGATGACGTCTTTATAATGTACATGAATCTCCTTCTCAGGACAGCCCTGAGAAGCTCACAGTGTTCCTGAATAATTAACAATTAAACAGATAAATTTAAAAATACTTAGGCAGCTGGGTGCAGTGGCTCATGCCTGTAATCCCAGCACTTTGGGAGGCCAATGTGGGTGAATCACAAGGTCAGGAGTTCCAGATCAGTCTGACTAACGTGGTGAAACCTGTCTCTACTAAAAATGCAAAAATTCCCTGGGCACAGTGGCGCATGCCTGTAGTCCCAGCTACTCAGGAGGCTGAGGCAGGAGAATTGCTTGAACCCAGGAGGCAGAGATTGCAGTGAGCCGAGATTGCGCCATTGCACTCCAGCCTGATTGAGAAGAGCAAAACTCCATCTCCAAAAAAAAAAAAAATGCCGGCACACACTTGAAACAAACCATTAAGTCCCAGTAGCATTTTCTGGAGGCTCCCAGCCATAGCAGGAGCACAGGTCTCTTCTCAGTTCCTGACGGCAGAGCTGTTTTCTTGTTTTGCCTCTAGTCATTTGCTTGAGAAAACTGCCCCTGTCCTGCTGCTGCCTGCTTCTGACCGTGCACCAGTTACAAGTAAGTTGGTAAATGCCAACGTGGGTGTTTTATGTAACTTGCGGCCCCTGCATCTGCAGCTGTGTATTTTGTTCAAAGCTCCAAGCCCTTCTGCTTTACCTTTTGGTGCTGAAGTTTGGGCACGGGTGTTTTCTACTACAATTCCACTTGCTTCAGGCCCCTTTGGGGCTCAGCCCTTGCTCTCCGGCTGCGGGTGAGAGGGGGTGGAGGTCTGGGGCCTTCAGTCTGGGGTGGCTACTATTCTTCCCTGATGCTTCCCCCTCCAAGAGAAGGGGTATTTTAGGTACCGGACCACACCGTGAGTTGTTGCAACCAAAGCAGCCTGTTCTCCTGCTTTCAAAACACAGGAAACAAATCACTGTTTCCTAAGCGAAAAGAAACAAAATTAGCACCGAGAGGGGTCGTGGGAGATGTTTTCCGAGTATCTCAGAATACTTGGCGGGATGAAGCAAAAAGACCTATATTTAAAATCCTCTTTATCAAGGCCTGTTTGAAGTCAGTTTATTGTCTGGTAAAGAAAAGAATACAGAAATTTCGACTCCTTTTTTTTTTTTTTTTTTGAGGCTATAGAGTGTTACTCTCACCTAGGCAGGAGTGCCTTGGCGCCATCACTGCTCACTGCAGGCTCCAAGTCCTGGACTCAGGTGATCCTCCTGCCTTAGTCTCCAGAATAGCTGGGACCACAGATGTGCACCACCAGGTTCAGGAGGGGGAGGGGAGGAGAGGGGGAGGGGAGGGGAGTCTTTCATGGCCTGGCGCAGTGGCTCATGCCTGTAACCCCAGAACTTTGGGAGGCCAAGGTGAGCGGATCACCTGAGGTCAGGAGTTTGAGACCAGCCAGCCTGACCAACATGGAAAAACCCTGTCTCTACTAAAAAGACAAAATTAGCTGGACATGGTGGCAGCTACTCTGGAGGCTGAGCCAGGAGAATCGCTTGAAACTGTCCTGGACCAACTAAAATGTATGTCACCGTAATTATAAAGCATGGAAAAGGGAACAAAGATGACTCATTAATGAGGCCTCGTAGTCTCCACCCAGTGGAGGACGGTCCCCGAGCCTTGTACATTCCAAGGGCAATGGACATGCTTCTGTTATGTAATATTATTCCAGATGCTGCCACGTCCAATGTACAGAGCACTCCAGCTGCTGGTCCTGGAGTACCCTTAATATAAGGAAAGGCTTGGCCCCAGCCAGAGAAGGTCACGCTTTCCTAACTCAAGATTATAATTATGCATTTCGAAAGCCTCCTTCCTGTAATTGTTCTGATGTTCGTGGCAGGCACGCATGCGGGCGGTGCACCTAGAAGCTGCTGTCTGTCATCACCTCTGTACCGCATTCCTCTCGGATTATGCAGGGAGCTCAGGCTTTGACTGGCAAAGTGATCCCAAGAGGCTCAGCGTGGGAGAGAAATAGCTAGTACTTTCCAGAAACCATCCTACCTTCTTCAACAGGATGAAGGAAGCCCTGGCTTTGCTGACTTCCCAAGCAGGGTCCCAAAAGCTCACTTAACATCTGGGAAAACAAATCTCTGCACGCACTGATGAAAGAATAAAAATACAGCCTGTCCAGGCCGGGCGCGGTGGCTCATGCCTGTCATCCCAACACTTTGGGAGGCCGAGATAGTTGGATTGCGTCAGCTCAGGAGTTCGAGACCAGCCTGGGCAACATGGCAAAACCCTGTCTCTGCTAAAAATACAAAAAATTAGGCAGGCGCAGTGGCATGCGCCTGTCCTACTCAGGAGGCTGAGGCACAAGAATTGCTTGAACCCGGGGGGCAGAGGTTGCAGTGAGCTGAGATCGCGCCACTGCACTCCAGCTCGGGCAACAGAGTGAGACTCCATCCCAAAAAAGAAAAAGAATATACAGCCTGGACAATCGTTAGGCCACCTGTCCTTAGGGATTATGGGCGAATTTCAAATTCTGTTCTACGCTGGAAGGAATACACTTCAGGAGGTGGAAGGATGCCTTTCAAATCACACCTGGTCTTCATTGGTGTGAATTAAACAAGGTTAGGTGGAGGACCACCACCAAGGAGCTGGTGTCCCTGGGAGAGAGAAGACCTGGCTGTTGTCAAGGAGGTAATAAGCTCTCTGGCAGGATGAGAAGCAATATTTATCTTATCCACCTACAGGATAAAAGAGTATGTATTTGATGAAAGAATTTATGCTGAGTGAATGCGAAATATCATCTCTAATTGCAGGCAATTAATGTTTTCATTGATAAGGAGAGGGCCCCAGGCTGGCTTGTCTCAAATGGCCCTTACTCTCCAGCAGTTCATACTTCTATTGTGTACATAATCCCTGGATTACATAAACCCACCTGCTGACACCTACCAGCTCCACCCACCCTTGCCAAAGCTGTCACTGTGAGAAGAATTAGAGCCTTTGCAAATACATTCTGATCCAGTGCCAGAGAAAAGGCAGCAGCTTGGAACATCAGGAACAACTTCAGGAATCTGACCTTCGGGACATTTCCCAGGCTACCCTGACCCTCATTCTGGATTTGCCCTGACTAAAAATACTTTCCTTGATTGCACCGAAAACATTTTCAGCTTATTTCTTCTACTGCCTGAGATGTCATTGTTCGGAGATTAGACTGACAAGCATCTTCTTAAAAATGTGAATCATGGCCAGGCGTGGTGGTGCACGCTTGTAATCCCAGCACTTTGGGAGGCCGAGGTGGGCAGATCACTTGAGCTCAGGAGTTCAAGACCAGCCTGAGCAACATAGTGAGACCACATCTCTCTCTCTTTTTTTTTTTTTTGAGACGGAATCTCGCTTTGTTGCAGTGGCGCGATCTCAGCTCACTGCAACTTCTGCCTCCCAGGTTCAAGCGATTCTCCTGCCTCAGCCTCCTGAGTAGCTGGGATTACAGGGGCCCACCACCACACCTAGCTAGCTTTTGTATTTCTAGTAGAGATGGGGTTTCACCATGTTGTCCAGGCTGGTCTCAAACTCCTGACCTCAGGTGATCCACCTGTCTCGGCCTCCCAAAGTGCTGAGATGACAGGCGTGAGCCACCGTGCCCGGCCCCTTCTCTCCATATTCTGAGTGTAAGCATCACCTTTCCAACACAGAAATACCAGCCCTGCTGGGGCTCCGATGTGTGACTGAGATTCAGCTAATTGCACGTCCCTGCAGGAGACTTGGACTGAGAACTAAGGTGAGAGAGAGGCAGGGAACAGAGCATCGTTTTGTTGTGGGTTGTGGCAGAGGGAGCGTGGCTCCAGAGGCAGGAACCAAGGCAGCAGCATCCTGACTTGGCAGCTGCCTGATCCGGGCGAGGTGGCAGCTCCGTTGGTGAGCCAGTTCTTCAGTGCGATCCTGAGAGTTGGTTGTCCCTGGAAGCCTGCCTAGTGCCTGTATCTCTGGCCCTCCTGCCAGTTACTTGATCTCTCTCTGTCCCCTTCCTCAAGCCCTTCTGGCTTGAATTGGTTAGGCTGGGATCCTTCCGTCTGCAGCTAAGAACCCCCTGGCTAATGCAGATAGAGCAAGGACAACGGGACAGGGAAAAGAGCTGTGGAGAGGTGGTAGGAGAGGCAGAAAAAGATTCGGGAAGTTGGCAAATGTTTTGAATAACGGCCACTATTTATTGAGGCCATACCATGTGCACTATCTTTTTTTTTTTTTTGGAGACAGAGTCTCACTCTGTCACCCAGGCTAGAGTGCAGTGGCACAATCTCGGCTCACTGCAACCTCCACCTCCCAGGTTCAAGCAGTTCTCCTGCCTCAGCCTCCTGAGTAGCTGGGATTACAGGTGTGCATTGCCACACCCTGCTAATTTTTGTATTTTTAGTAGAGACAGGGCTTCACCATGTTGGCCAGGCTTGTCTTGAACTCCTGACCTCAGGTGGTTTACCCACCTCAGCCTCCCAAAGTGCTGGGATTACAGGCATGAGTCACGGCGCCCAGCCCATGTGCACTATCTTTCACCTTTACTACTCTGTTAGGCATGATTCCCATTTTACAGATGAGGAAACGGGCTGAGAGCGGTTAAGTGGCCTGCCCAATGCCACACAGCCTTAAACGATGAGTGGGGAATTCGAACTCCGATCCTTTGTGCTCAAAGCCTAGGCTCTCCCTGCTTTGTTACTTTGCCCAGGCCAACACCGCCTGCAGAAAAGAGCGGACCCTTGTTTCCCCATCCTTTCTGCTCCTCTTGTCTTCCAGCAGTCATGGCCCGGGCATTCAGCTAAGCCTGAGGAACACCACCGCTTGCTCATCGGCGCTTAAAAGGCCGTGTAAACATGCATTAGTCAGCAGCAGCCCACACATCGGAAAACATTGATACGCTGGGGCAAACATTCCCAGAATAGATGACAGGTCGCTGAGTCCACCACTCAGGGGATGGGATTCCGGGAGCTATTTGCTTTCTGCGTTCAATAATTGTGATATTTGATTTTTTTACACACAGTAGGTGGATTGCTTCTGTTGTCACATCATATATTGCAATTAGTGCCACCAAGTCAGTTGTTTAAGAGAGACGGGCGGGCAAGGAAACATCAACTGTGATTATTATTGGATAGTGAGATTATTGGTAATTTTTATTTTCTTCTCTCTTTCTTTTTCTTTTTTTTTTTTTTGAGACAGGGTCTCACTCTGTCACCCAGACTCAGTGCAGTGACACAGTCTCGGCTCACTGCAGCTTCCACCTCCTGTGTTCAAGTGATCCTCCTCCCTCAGCCTCCCTTGCTAGGACTACAAGTGTGCACCACCACATCCAGCTAATTTTTTATTTTTTGTAGAAACGAGCTCTCACTATGTTGCCCAGGCTGGTCTTGAACTCTTGGGTAACATAGGAGCAGTCCTTCTGCCTTTGCCTCCCAAAGTGTTGGGATTACAGGTGTGAGCCACCACGCCCACCCTATTTTCTTCCTTATGCATTTCTTCATTGGACGTATTTCTCAGATGAGCACGTGCTCCTGTTGCTTGTAGCTGCCACGAACAGATAACCCTGACGCGCCCTAAGTACACACGACTGAAGGCTAGCAGAAGGAGGGCCTGGGCCTGGCCAGAGAAGCAACGCCACCCAAGGCCCTCTTTGGGCTTCCCACCTCTCCTCTCTGCTGTCCCCCGCGTCTCCTCCATCACAGGTGGCCTCTCCTCATGGGCACAGCATGGCTGCAGCAGCCCAGAAATCACACAGCATCCAGACACAGAAACAGGAGCTTTCTTTTTTGGTGTCATCTTTTTAAGAGTGTGGGAACCCTTCCAGAACCCCCTTAACTGGGTCCCAGGCCCACTGTTTTTTTTGAAGATGGAGTGTCACTGTGTTGCCCAGGCTGGAGTGCAGTGGCGAGATCTTGGCTCACTGCAACCTCTGCCTTCTGGGTTCAGATGATTCTCCACCTCAGCCTCCTGTGTAGCTGGGACCACAGGCACATCTGGCTATTTTCTTTGTATTTTTTTGTAGAGACAGAGGTCTTACCATGTTGCCCAGGTCTTAAACTCCTTGGTTCAAGCTGTCCGCCCACCTTGGCCTCCCAAAGTGTTGGGATTACAGGTGTGAGCCACCACACCCAGCCACCCAGGCCTACTGTGAAGTCAGTCCCTGGCAGGGGGGATGTGTCAGAATCAGGACCACTTGCTGGCTGGGCAGGGGCTGGCTCCCCCAGCACGTGGAGTGGGGTGGATGCCTAAATAAAGTCAGGGCCTTGGGAAGGAAGATGTGGCAAGACGGTATGCCATGTACAGAGTCTGTGTGTCCTCTATGGCATATTATTTTAAAATTTTAAAATTTTCATTGATATCAAAACATTTAAAAATTATCCTTGCTGTGTTTTGAAGCCCCGCTGAGGATTTTGGCAAGAGCCACGTGGATGAGTTCCTCTATGAAAGCTTCTGCTCCTTGTGGAAAATAATCACAGCCTACACACAAAAACCATGTCTTGGCCAGGGGTGGTGGCTCACACCTATAATCCTAACAGTTTGGGAGGCCAAGGCAGGTGGATCACTTGAGCCCAGGAGTTCAAGACCAGCCTTGGCAACATGGCAAGACACTGTCTCTACCAAAAATTTGAAAACTAGCCAGGCGTGGTGGCTTGCACCTCTAGTCTCAACCACTTGTGGGGCTGAGTGGGGAGGATCATTTGCACCCAGGAGGTCGAGTCTGCAGTGAGCTGTGATCATGCCACTGCATTTTAGCCTGGGTGACAAAGTGAGATCCTGTCTCAAAAAAAAAATCGGAAACCACATCTTGTTTCTGCTTCAGGATATTGTTCTCTGGGAATGTCAGAAACCAAACAGGCCCCACCTGGTAGTCACGAGGCCCACATTTCCTTAGCTGTGTGTCACTGGGTCGCAGGAGGCAGGCTGCTGAACTGGGGCCGCTGTCTTGGCCAATAGTGTCCCTTTCTTCACTTCTAGTGGCTCAAAATTAAGTTTTGTCCTTTGCTGAGAAAGCGTTAAGGTTTTATCAGACATTATTCGATGTGGACTTAAATATTTAAGGGGTTGGCCAAGACAAATGAAGTGATCTTAAAGGTGACTCACATTCCAGCATTGCAAATTTGAGGTCTGGAGCGAGTGAGGCTGTTGGAGGCCGCTCAGGTTTACCGAGTTCATACATTTCCTCTGCGCTCCTTTCAGCAGGTTGGAACTGGCTGCAGGAGAAATTATTGATCCCTTTCAGCATGTTGTCCAGTCGCTTAACTGTTTAAAGCAAGTGACGCAGAACTTAAGGTGGGGGATCTGATGTCTTCCATCAGAGAATAAACCTTATGTTGAGATCCAAATTGACCTAGCAGCTTGGCTGCTGGAACATAAGAATAAGTGGATTTATTGTTATTATTATTTTGAGACAGAGTCTCACTCTCTCCCCCAGGCTGGAGTGCAGTGGCGCAATCTCTGCTCACTGCAACCTCTGCTTCCCGGGTTCAAGTGATTCACCTGCCTCAGCCTCCCAAGCAGCTGGGACTACAGGCGCATGCCACCATGTCCGGCTAATTTTTGTATTTTTAGTAGAAACTGGGTTTCACCACGTTGGCCAGGCTGGTCTCAAACTCCTGATCTCAAATAATCCATCAGCCTCCCAAAGTGCTGGGATTACAGGTGTGAGCCACTGCACCCAGACAGGATAAGTAGATTTAAAGACAGAAAAGAAAAAGAAAAAACTCTTCCTATTATTTTCACCAATGAAGGGCACCTTTCAATTCATTCAGCATTCTAAAATTTTAACTTAATCCTTAGATTCCAAAGTTGCAGGGTCTTTTCTTCCTTTCCCCAATTATGTCATGCACAAGGCACTCAGGAGCTATGCCATACATCTCAGAACAATAGACGGATAGTAGAATACACGGAACACTAAGAATCGTACAGGTTATTGCCACTTGCTATTTAAAGAATGCATGAGTCAAGCCAATTCAACTGCTACACAGGGACCATATGGAAATATTTTAGAGCCAAATATGTCTGTGGTTTGCCTGCTCGGCAGGGTATCCCAGGACACACGGCACCTAACTCTGTCAGGCATTCACTCAGGCCTTCCTGTGCTGGAGGCCCCTGGTCACCCCACCCGCCTTATGCACTTGCCAGCAATGGGCATTTCACCATGACACCAGGATGTACTAATCTTGAAACTGACGACCTGGAAGGAAGACAAAAAGCCAAAAACTGACGAACTGTGAGTTCAACAGAAGGAATGGAGCTGGGTGTGCCGGCTCACGCCTGTAATCCCAGCACTTTGGGAGGCCCAGGCAGGCAAATCACCAGAGGTCAGGAGTTCGAGACCAGCCTGGCCAACATGGCGAAACCCCGTCTCTACAAAAATAGAGATGCACAGGGGAGAAGGTGGAAGTGGAGACTGGCGGGGAGGTGGCCACAAGCCAAGGAACACCTAGGGCAACCAGCAGCCAGAAGAAGCCAGAAAGGACCTTCCCAGAGCTGCAGAAGGGAGCGCAGCTCTGCCAACACCTTGATTTCACCTCCAGAGCTCACGGCCTCCAGAACAGTAAGAAAATGAGTTTCTGTTGCCCTCAGCCACCCAGTTCGTGGAAATTTCTTGCAACAGTGCGTCAACCGTGGGTGCTTCCTGAGCCTTGTGTGGTGAAAAGTTCAGAGCTGTACCGTGTAGCCCTGGGGGTGGAGAAAGGTCACGCAGGCTCTTGGTTTTGCGTCAGTGTGGTTGTACCTTCTGAGGCGCACTAGAACTACCCGCTAATGTCATGTAGGCAGCTGGGGTCACATCTTAGCACAAGCACAGCGCCTGACCAGAGGCCACAGGGGTGGGCAGGGGTGCAGAGCTGGCAGGCACAGTGCCTTTTAGGACAAGTCATGCATTCACACTTGAGTATTTTATTTTATTTTTATTATGTTTTCTTCTGAGACAGAGTCTTGTTCTGTTGCCCAGGCTAGAGTGCGAGAGCACGATCTTGGCTCACTGCAACATCCACCTCCCAGGTTCAAGTGATTCTCCTGCCTCAGCCTCCTGAGTAGCTGGGGCTACAAGTGTGTGCCACCAGGCTTGGCTAATTTTGTATTTGTATTTTTTATTTTGTTATCTATTTTACTGTATTTTTTTGAGATGAAGTCTTGCTCTGTCACCAGGCTGGAGTGATCTCGGCTCACTGCAACTTCCGCCTTCCAGGTTCAAGCCATTCTCCTGCCTTAGCCTCCCAAGTAGCTGGGACTTCAGGCGTGTGCCACCACGCCCAGCTAATTTTTATATTTTTGGTAGAGATGGGGTTTCACCACGTTGGCTGGTCTCGAACTCCTGACCTCATGATCCACCCACCTCAGCCTCCCAAAGTGCTGAGATTACAGGCGTGAGCCACCGCACCCGGCCTCATTTTATATATATATTTTTAGGATGGAGTTTCTCTCTTGTGGTGTGGTGGCTCCATCTCAGCTCAGTGCAACGTCTGCCTCCCGGATTCAAGCAATTCTCCTGCCCCAGCCTCCCGAGTAGCTGGCATTACAGGTACGTGCCACCATGCCTGGCTAATTTTGTATCTTTAGTAGAGACAGAGTTTCTCCATGTTGGTCAGACTGGTCTTGAACTCCCAACCTCAGGTGATCCACCTGCCTTGGCCTCCCAAAGTGCTGAAATTACAGGTGTGAACCACCGCGCCTGGCCACACTTGAGCATTTTAAAGTTGGGTGAGCTTTCTGAATGTCAAGGGGCGTCAGAGACTGTTGTGCCCAGCTAATCCAGATGACTCTCTCCCCCGTGCACCTCCAGCCCGTTGGAGTCCATTTAGCCTATGTAGCTCATAATTATAGACGATGGTTTGCCAAGGAATTCCTTTGTATTTCTTCAGCCTGTCTCTGCCAAGAGCCGTAGAAATGAGCATTGGTCTTTTAATCATATTTTCATATTGGTCTTTTGAACAATTTTCATATTGTTTTTCTGTTGGGGTAAATTTAAGATGGGGAAGGATTTATCTAAATATAGATGACGCTGCTGGCAACCAACTAGAGGGGTAGGCGGGACGATCATAGGAATCTTTGTGTACAGAACATTCCGGAGGCAGGGCTGCAGGACGCCTGGTAGTGGAAGCATTTCCATAGAGCCTAACCATTTACTGAGTGTTTTCAGCAACATTTTCTCATCCAAACTTAACAAGCCAGTGAGATTTTCTGACATCAAATTCCATCAACATCCAATTAAAGAAGTTTTTTTTTTTTCCTTTGGAGGAGAAAAACCCTAAAAGCTGCTTTGGGCTACTGAGGTGGCTCAATCAGACACATAGCCCCTGCCAACGTGGGGGAGGGATGAGAGGCGGAATTTTCAGTGCAGAGTGAAGTGAGCACATGAGCAGTTCTCAGCTGGAGGTCACACTGTCTACAGAATCTTCCGGGGCAGTGCTGTGGGATGCCTGGTGATGGGAGGCATCCCAAATAAGGCACTGAACTGAAACCCTCTGAGTTCGAATCTCGTGGTGAAACAGGAGATTTGAGGGTCTGAATGGTCCTTCTTTAACCCACATCAAGGAGGAAGTGGGAGAGCTCTGGCCTCTGATCACTCTGTGTGTTTTCAGTTCTGCAGGCAGGCGAAGAAGGTGGAGGAGAGTTTTCTTTTCCATAGTCAGCCTTGAGACAATTGCTTTAATTAAATGTATTGAGGCTGCTCGACTGTTTATTTATTTTTAAATTTTTTTTAAGAGACAGAGTTTCATTCTTGTTGCCCAGGCTGGAGGGCAATGCCTCCACCACAACCTCCGCCTCCCGGGTTCAAGCAATTCTCCTGCCTCAGCCTTCCGAGTAGCTGGGATTACAGGCATGTGCCGGCTAATTTTGTATTTTTAGTAGAGACAGGGTTTCACCATGTTGGTCAGGCTGGTCTCGAACTCCCGACCTCAGGTAATCTGCCCGCCTCAGCCTCCCAAAGCTCTGGGATTACAGGCGTGAGCCACCGAGCCCAGCCCTGACTGTTTACTCTTCACCCAGTTCCTCCTTGTTAGGTGGCTCTGGTCTATCCCCCCTGGTAGCACTGTATTCCTTCCTGGGGGTCAATTAAAGGCAGCAAGCCCAGCCTCCCCTCCAGCTGTGAGACCTGCACGCAGCTGCACAGCCGGGGGACTCATTGCTGGATTTGCCGACCTAAGTCCTGATCCGGCAAAGGAAAGGAAGTGCCATGCAGCTGCATCCACGCCGGTGAAGCGAGGACTGTATTTTGTGAAACAAGCCAAAAAGAAGTATGATTGGGTTGGCTATTTTTATTTCTCTGAGTGGGAAGCTGAAAGGCTTGGGGCGCTCCTTTGTCACCCTAAATCTCATAAGATGCAGGCTGCGCTTCCTGCTGCAGAACTCGGCGCCTAAGCCGGGCTGCCTCCCTGGACTTGATGTGCTTGGCTGGTAACACAGGGGCAGCGCTGTCTAAAGGTGCCGGTGGCGGGTGGAGGGGTGGTGAGAGCATCATCCCGAGGATGCTTCCGTTCTGTCCATGGGATGGGGATGTGTTTTTTATTTAACTAATTAATTATTTTTTATTTTTGTTTGTTTATTTTTGAGACCGAGTTTTGCTCTGTCACCCAGGCTGGAGTGCAGTGGCATGATCTCGGCTCACTGCAACCTCCACCTACCAGGTTCAAGCGATTCTTGTGCCTCAGCCTCCTGAGCAGCCGAGATGGCAAGTGCATTACCAAGGCCAGCTGATTTTTTTTGTTTGTTTGTCTGTCTGTTTTTAAGACAGAATTTTGCTCTTGCTGCCCAGGCTGGAGTGCAATGTCGTGATCTCGGTTCTCTGCAACCTCTGCCTCCCGGGTTCAAGCGACTCTCTTGCCTCAGCCTCCCAAGTAGCTGGGATTACAGGCATCTGCCACCACACCCAGCTAATTTTTGTATTTTTAGTAGAGACAGGCTTTCACCATGTTGGCCAGGCTGGGCTTGACCTGCTGACCTCAGGCAATCTGCCCTCCTGGGCCTCCCAAAGTACTGGGATTACAGGCGAGAGCCCCTGCACCGGCTATTTTTTTTTGTTTTTTAGTAGAGATGGGATTTCACTTCACCCTGTTGGCCAAGCTGGTCTCAAACTTCCAGCCTCAAGTGATTCACCTGCCTTGGCCTCCCAAAGTGCTGGGATTACAGGCGTGAGCCACTGCGCCCAGCCTATTTATTTGTTTTTGAGACAGGGTCTTGCTCTGTCAGGCAGGCTGAAGTACAGTAGCATGATCATAGCTCACTGCAACCTCTCTCTCCCAGGCTCAAGTGAGCCTCCCCAAGTAGCTGGGACTACAGGCACACGCCATCATGCCCAGCTAATTTTTGTATTTTTGTAGAGACAGGGTCTTGCCGTATTGCTCACACTGGTCTTGAACTTCTGGGCTCAAGGGATCCGCCTGCCTCAACTCCCAAAGTGCTGGGTTTGCAGACTGCCTAGCCTGAGATGTGTTAAATGCAGTCAGGATGCAGGCCTCATCAAAGGTTCATTTAGTTCAACCCAACAGATATTTAACAGGGTTCTAGGCAAGGGCAGGTGCTATTAAAATAGGAGAAAATGGAGTGACTATCGGCCCGTACCCAAGCAACGTACAGTTCAATAGAAGACACAGATCCCGTTCTTCTACAGTCTGGTTTTAAGGAACATGCCTTATGGTGGAATTGCGAAGTGCACGGGCCGATGGAAAGAGGCATCAGAAAAGGCTTCCGGGAGGAGCTACATTGGGCTGTTGTAGAACTGAACGGGCTGTGTTTCAGCTGCTCAATGTCTGTCCTATAGAGTGGGCTGGCACCTTGTAGGAAAATCCGCTTTCTGTAGTGAATTTTTCTTTTTTTTGAGACAGAGTTTCGCTTTTGCTGCCCAGGCTGGAGTGCAATGGCATGATCTCGGCTCACTGCAACTCTGCCTCCCATGTTCAAGTGATTCTCCAGCCTCAACCTCCCAAGCAGCTGGGATTACAGGCGCCCGCCACCACGCCCGGCTAATTTTTGTATTTTTAGTAGAGACAGGGTTTCACCATGTTGGTCAGGCTGATCTCAAACTCCTGACCTCAGGTGATCCACCCGCCTCAGCCTCCCAAAGTGCTGGGATTCCAGGTATGAGCCACCGCGCCCAGCTGCAGTGGATCTTTCTATACTCTGGTGGTCACTACGCTCGGAGTAAATTAAGGTGCTGAATAAATGTTTGTTGAATCCACAAAGGAATGAATAAATAAACAAATGGAGTGGAGATAAATATAGAATCATTCTGGACAAAGGGAAGTTGGGGACAAGATTTATAGAGGATCTTGAATGAGAGGCTTTGAAGTTTAAATTTAATTCGATAGTCAATGCACTTTTTGTACAAGGGAATGAGTTTGTGTTTTTGAGAGAGATTCCGCTAGGAGTGTGAAGGGCATCCTGAAGGAAGAAAGACTCTCAGGCAGATGAACCAATGAGTTATAGGGACTTTGCCTCTCCAGATTGAAATGAAATATTTTAGAACGATTGAAGGCTGGATGATAACTTTTGCAGAACCTGGCTTCTTGGCCTGAAGTTTTCCCAGGTTGGGAATGATGCAGTGTGTTAGCTCAAGGCCACTGGATTATTGCCAGGGCTCAATTAGGAAATTATGCCTATAGGGTAACCTACATTTTCCGTACTTTGCCAGGCTGGAAACTTTGCCAGATGGCCCATGTCAGGAGAATCAGTCATGCCTTGCAAGGCTGTCTTTAACTCTTTTACCACCAAATGCCAAACTGGTCTCTTCCTTTTTAGGCCTTTATTCTATGTGGTTTTTTTTAAATTTTTTTTGAGCCAGAGTCTAGCTCTGTCACCCAGGCTGGAATGCAGAGGCTTGATCTCAGCTCACTGGAATCTCCACCTCCTGGTTTCAAGGGACTCTCCTGTTTCAGCCTTCCACGTAGCTGGGATTACAGGTGCGCACCACCACGCCCGACTAATATTTGTATTTTTAGTGGAGATGGGGTTTCACTATGTTGACCAGGCTGGTCTTGAACTCCTGACCTCAAGTGATCCACCTACCTCGGCCTCCCAGATTGCTGGGATTACAGGTGTGAGCCACTGTGCCTGGGCAATTCTGCATGCATTAAATACAACTCTCCAGCATGGGCTCTGACAGGTCCCTGTAACTGACTGAAGTGAATCACAAATGCCAGGGTGTATAAGGCCACCAGAAAATAAGAAGTAAGTGTCACTGGGTCTCTTGGCACAGCCTAGGTAATTAGCTGGCCCTGACTCTCAGCAGCATTTAAAGGGGATTTATTCAGCATTATCCCTTGTTTCTTTTGCTATAGTAGCAAAGGGGTTGGGCTCTGGAGGCTGAAATTTTGGTTAAGATTGTCACTTGCCTTCCACTGTCTTTCCTGGAGTGACACTCCCCCAAACTATACCCCCAATGCTCCTTTTTTTTTTTTTTTTTTGAGACAGAGTCTCACTATGTTGACCAGGCTGGAGTGTAGTGGCGCAGTCATGACTCACTGCAGCCTCAAACTCCTGAGCCCATGTGATCCTCCCACTTGAGGATCCCCGAACAGCTGGGACCACAGGCGTGTACCACTACGCCCAGCTGATTTTTATTTTTATTTTTTTGTAGAGACAAGGTCTCACTATGTTCTCCAGGCTGTTCTGGAACTTCTGGGCTCAGGCGATCCTCCTACCTCACCCTCAAAGTGCTGGGATGACAGGCATGAGCCACTGCGCCTGGCTCCGGTCCGCTTATGCCACAAGTTCCCATGCTTCTTTTGTTACGCTGGAGAAGAGCTTGGGCTCTGGAGGATGAAATTTCAGTGACTGCTAATATTGTGCTAAGAGCAACGGAGAGATATGGCCCGAGGAACCAGGTTAATCCTGCGGGGGAGATGTGCCCTGCTACGAAGCCCCTTCCACCTGCTGCTGCCTATGCAGTGTGATCAGGCAGCTGATACTGTGTCCTGAGGTCAGCCCAAGGCGGCCAAGTGGAACACACCTTCAGATGCAGGCTCCTAATGGGGGCTTGGCTGAGCAACCCACAGTGTCTTGCTATGGACTTGGGAATCCTGCATCTCAGTCCCAAGGGCACCTGGTAAGTGAAGCCTTAACAAGACACCCATGGAGGCTTCCATTCACCAAGTGAGAGGCGACAACAGACAGGTGAGGAACTCACTAATAAAAATGCTCTGGGCCGGGCGCAGTGGCTCACACCTGAAATCCCAGCACTTTGAGAGGCCGAGGTGGGCGGATCACCTGAGTTCAGGAGTTTGAGACCAGCCTGGCCAACATGGAGAAACCCCATCTCTACTAAAAATACAAAAATTAGCCTAGTGTGGTGTCGGGTGCCTGTAATCCCAGCTACTTGGGAGGCTGATGCAGGAGAATTGCTTGAACCTAGGAAGTGGAGGTTGCAGTGAGCAGAGATTGCACTATTGCACTCCAGCCTGGGTGACAGAGCAAGACTCTGTCTCAAAAAAAAAAGACGCCAGGCTCGGTGGCTTACGTCTGTAATCCCAGCACTTTGGGAGGCCAAGGCAGGCAGATCACGAGGTCAGGAATTCAAGACCAGCCTGGCCAACATGGAGAAACCTGTCTCTACTAAAAATAGAAAAATTATGTGGGTGTGGCGACAGGTGCCTGTAATCACAGCTACTCGGGAGACTAAGGCAGGAGAATCACTGGAGCCCAGAAGGCGGAGGCTGCTGTGAACTGAGATCGCGCCACTGCACTCCAGCCTGGGCAACAGAACGAGACTCCATTAAAAAAAAATGCTCTGGAAGCAAGGGGCACCGCTACGGTGTTTCAGAGTGCCCACTCTCGTAATTCGACTTTAAAGGGAGCCTGAGGAAAACAGGTGTGCTGCTAAGACAAGGGCAGCAGCTGCTCTTCCCTGCTGCAGTGCTGCAGTCCCACCAACCTGCCTTCGCTGCTTGTTACCTTGCACGGCATTGACTCCACCCTGTTCAGCTTGTGGATGACACTGTTAGCCTAGAGAACAGCACCACTTGAACACAGCATGCAACACAAACACTTTTTTTTTTTTGGAGACAACGGTCCCTCTCTGGCATCCAGGTTGGAGTGCAGTGCTGTGATCTTTCTCTCTTTCTTTCTTTCCTTCCTTCCTTCCCTTCTTCCCTTCCTTCCCTTCCTTTCTTTCTTTCAAAGTTTTTCAAACACACATCACCATTACATTTTAATAGTTTGATTATATCCTTGATAGAGAGACTGTTAGTTGCCACCAATATCCATCCTTTGCTTCTTTCATAGCAATAGAACTCAGTTTGTAGCTGGGTTTGTGGTCACTTGGCACACAGGCTACATTTCCCAGCCTTCCTTGCTTTTGGGTGTGTTCATGTGATAAGTTCTGGCCAATGGGAAGTATGCGTGTGTGCTCATGTGCATGCACACGTGTTTGTACATGCACATCATTTCCAAGGAAGCGTCCTTCAGGGGAGCAGGTTTGCTCTTCACCCTTTTCCTCCAACTTGCTGGCTGGAGGGGGAAGACATATTGTGATAATGGCAATGTGGCAACACAGAAGGGGCCCGTGTTAGGCCATTCTCGAATTGCTATAAAGAAATTCTTGAGACTGGGTAATTTATAAAGAAAGGAGGTTTAATTGGCTTTTTTAAGAGATAAGAGAAAGAAATAATTTCTTTTTTTTTTTTTTTTGAGACAGAATTTTGCTCTTGTTGCCCAGGCTGGAATGCAGTGGCACGATCTCGGCTCGCTGCAACCTCCGCCTCCTGGGTTCAAGCAATTGTCCTTCCTCACTCTCCTGAGTAGCTGGGATTACAGGCCTGCGCCACCACTCCCAGCTACTTTTATATTTTTAGTAAAGACGGGGTTTCTCGATGTTGGTCAGGCTGTCTCAAACTCCCGACCTCAGGTGATCTACCCACCTCAGCTTCCCAAACTGCTGGGATTACAGGTGTGAACCACTGCACCTGGCCACAAGAAAGCAATAATTTCTTAATATCATTATATGTTCGAATAGTACTTAGGAGGTTCCGCAGACTGTTCAGAAAGCATGGCAGTGGCATCTGCTTAGCTTCTGATGAAGCCTCAGGGAGATTTTAGTCTTGTTGGAAGGAGAGAAGGGGAAACAGACGGGTCATGTAGTGAAAGCAGGAGGAAGTTCCAGAGAGTAGGGGGAGGTGCCACCTGTTTTTAAGGGAGCAGATCTTGTGTGAACTTAGAGCTCACTTATGACCAAGGAGGTGGCCCAAGCCGTTCATGAGGGATCTGCCCTGATGATCCAAACACCTCCCACCAGGTGAGACCTCCAACCCTGGGGATTACAATTCAACATGAGATCTGAGTTCAGACTATCTCAGGGCTTACCTACATTTCTGATCCTGAGGAATAAGACCACCTGCATCCACACAGTTTAGGCATCAGGACAGAGACCTAACACCTTCTAGATCAACATGACTTACTATTTGATTCAGGAGATTCTCATTCAGGAGTATCAGACTGTCAACCAATACATGGCTTCACTGTTTGCCTCAATAAATTCATGAAAAAGCATTTATTGTAACAAAAGATTGCTCATCTTGACAAATAACCCCTTCTCAGGATGACAGTATAACCACCCAAAGGGCTCACCTTGCCCGCTTCCTAGACCAGAGCTGATTCATCAGGACAGGAGAATTGCAATAGAGAAGGAGTAACTCACACAGAGTTGGCTGTGCAGGAGACTGGAGTTTTATTATTACTCAAATCAGTTTTCCCAAACATTCAGGGAGCAGTGTTTAAGGGCAACTTGGTGGGTGGGGGAAGCCATTGAGCCGGGAGTGCTGATTGATCAGGAATGAAATCATAGGGAGTTGAAGCTGTCTTTTTGTGCTGAGTCAGTTCCTGGGTGGGGGCCACAAGATCAGATGAGCCAGTTGGTTGATCTGGGTTGTGCCAGCTGATCCATCAAGTGCAGGGTCTGCAAAATGTCTGAAGCACTGATCTTACGAGCAGTTGAGGGAGGGTCAGAATCTTGTTGCCTCCAGCTACATGACTCCTAATCCATAATTTCTAATTTTGTGGCTAATGTTAGTCCTACAAAGGCAATCTAATCCCCAGGCAAGAGGAGGTCAGCAGGCCAGGCACTGTAGCTCATGCCTGTAATCCCAGCACTTTGGGAGGCTGAGGTAGGCAGATCACAAGGTCAGGAGTTCGAGACCAGCCTGATCAACATGGGGAAACCCCGTCTCTACTAAAAACACACATTAGCCTGGTGTGGTGGCATACTCCTGTAATGCTAGCTACTCAGGAGGCTGAGGCAGGAGAATCACTTGAACCCAGGAGGCAGAGCTTGCAGTGAGCCGAGATCACGCCATTGCACTCTAGCCTGGGTGACACAGTGAGACAGCAAGACTCCATCTTTTTTTTTCTTCTTTCTTTTTTTTTAATCTGCACATGTGTCAAGAACCAAGGACTCCATCTTATGAAAAAAAAAAAAAGATAATTGTTTTGTAGTGTTTCCCACAGTCTGTACGTTGCCAACTGTTTTTCATGGTTGCATTTAGCATGTTCCTCTATTCTGTATTTCCTGTAAATACAGATCAGGTCAAATTATTATTTTTTGAGACGAAGTCTTGCTCTGTCGCCCAGGCTGGAGTGCAGTGGACCCATCTCGGCTCACTGCAACTTCGACCTCCCAGATTCAAGTGATTCTCCTGCCTCAACCGCCTGAGTAGCTGGGATTATAGGCATCTGCCACCACACCTGGCGAATTTTTGTATTTTTAGTAGCGACCGGGTTTCTCCATGTTGGCCAGGCTGGTCTCAAACTCTTGACCTCAGGTGATCTGCCCACCTCAGCCTCCCAAAGTGCTGGGATTACAGGTATGAGCCACTGCGCCAGGCCTTAAAGCATCTTTTGAAGATGGATGGGATTTCTACAAACAGGCAAAAAGCCAGTCAGACTGAGTGTAGTGAATAATATGGGTGACCAAGCTGGAAAATGATGGTTTGAGGTGGAACACAGGGGTGATGAGGCCGTGAATGATTTGCTTGTGTGTCTGGTAAACTGGCTCTCATGGAAATTCCTCAACAGGTCTAAAAACGTTCCATCCAAGGGCAGTATGAAACGTCCAGCCACCCAGGGTGAGTAATGTGAACGGAACAACAGTGACATTGACGGTGAAATTACATGTTGGTTATAAAACCAGCTTTGCCGTGTGGGTGGACACCCAAGGTACCCCTTTCTAGTCATGAGTTCCACTTAAGGACCCCAAAATGTCTCAGTGGTGCCCACTTAGGATTGAAAGTTGGAGCTGGACTGAGCTTTCCTGCTGAAATTCGGGAGCTACTTAGGAGCCCCACCAAGGCCCCCTCATTTCTGTAAGGCAGACCCCGGGCTCGTGTCCCAGTTCGAGCCCGCGGACCGAAACTAGAGCCGTCTGGATGTGTTGACAAGGATGCCGCTGGGCTCCACCCGGGTCCGCCTCTTCCCCATTACTCGGCGACAGTGCGGTCGGAGCCCTGCGCGCGAAGAGGATGCCGCTCCTGAAGAGTCAGCCAGAAATGAGGAAGAACGGGGGCAGCTGCCAGGGCGACCAGAGGCAGGCCTCAGAGCAGCGGAACGGCGGGAGGACCGGGGTGGTTTTGACCTCCCGCAGACTTCCCTTTTCCCGCTCAGCGGAACCCCTCCCCAGCACGCTCGCAACGCCCCCGGTCTCACTCCGCCTCCGCCCGCTACTCGTGAAGCCCCCGCCCCGTTCCCGCCCCCAACCATTGAAGCAAAACTGGGAGGGGTCACGAGGACCTCGGGCACAACCAGTGGAGCTTCCGGGCCGGCGTCTTCTCCAAGCTCCTCCTACGCCCGCGGATCTGGAGCTCGCGCCTGCGCAGTTTGGGCCCAGGGTGTCCTCCCCCTCCCCTTCCTTAGCAACCATCGCCCGATTCCCTCGGCTGCGGCTGCGCACGCGCGCCCCTCCCGGCGCCCGGCCCCGCCCACCCCGTCACCCGTAACAACCACTCGAGCCCTCGCCGCGCCCCTCCTCCCTCCCGCCCTCCTCCGGCCCCCTCCCCGGAACCGGCGGTCGAGCTGCGGCCGCGGAGCAGTCGAACCGCGACGGCCCAGCGGATCCGCCAGTATGAACGCCCCTCGCCACCCCGCCTGCCAGGCCCGGCTTTTCTGACAAGAGGTAGGCGCGTCGCCGCGGCGGGGCCGAGTGCGCCCCCGCCCGATCCAGGTCCCGGTCTTATCGAAGTACGGCGCCTCCCTGGCGGGTCCCCCGGAACTGCCGGTCGCCCGCCGGCTGCGCCCGTCCCTCCCCGGCCCCGGCTGCCAGCGGCCGGGCGCCCGGAACGGGCCGTGTCCCCGCCGGCCCCATGCTCGCTCCCCGCCTCCCTGCTCGCCCCTCGCCGCCCCCGCCCCCACCCCGCCAGGCTCCCAGCTCCCGGGAGCCGCTGGGGAGCGGAGTTTCGGGTCCGGAGCCAGTGTCCGCCCCGTTCTCCCATCGGCCGAGGCTGGGGCCCCGTGGGGGAGCAGCCGCGCGGGCCATCTGCTGAGCGGCCGGCCCCTGGCGCGGGCCGCCGCTCGAGCCTGCTCGGGATGCGTTGAGTGGGTCTGGCCTTTGGCTCCTGTTTAAACAGCGATTGTCATGCAATAGAAGCGGCCAGGGTCCTGAATGCCACTTGGTCGTTGTCACTCCGGATGCCGGCGTAGGGCGTTTATCTGGACCAGAGCATCGGCAGCTGGGACCTGGCTGGAGTTCACAAGCTCGTGAATTAGCAGGTCCTTCAGTGAGTGTAGCCACTTTGGGTTCTGCCAGGCGATGGAATCCTGAATGGATCTTACAGTTTCTTAAATGAGCATTACGCTTTTCGCCTCCCTCCCCCCCCCACCCCCTGTTTGTGCCCAGGTAATCTTCCTCTTACCTGGGAGAGTACCCTAAAATTAACTTTCCCAATTGAATTTTTAAAAGGTGATTGGATTCCCACGGTGTATCAACACCGTAAGGTTTGCAAAAGTAAATGGAACATGGTCCCAGCACATCAGGGACTCTGTCAGTCCCATAATCAAGATTAATATTAGAAAGCTTCAAGTTGGGTTTGGAGAACATGGGAGTTTGGCTCTATTCTCACGATTTTAGAGGTGAAAGTCTTTCAAGATCATCTCCCCGAAAACTTCATTTTACAGAGATGAAACTGAGTCCCAGGGAAGTCAAATGGCTCACTCGAGGCCACCCGGAGTTACTCTGTAGCCGTTTTCACACTGTCGGATGGTGGTATTTCCACCATGACCTGCCCCTATGAGACGTATGCCAGACATACCGAAGTTCCAAACCTAGACAGGAGTTTTAGACGTGGCGCAGTGGCTCATTGCTATAATCCCAGCACTTTGGGAGGCTGAAATGGGCAGATCCCTCGAGTCCAGGAGTTTGAGAGCAGCCTGGGCAACATGGGGAAACCCTCTACAAAGAATATGCATGGTGGTGCGTGCCTGTGGTCCCAGCTACTTGGGAGGCTGAGGCTGGAGGATCGTTTGAGCCCAGGAGGTAGAGGCTGCAGTGAGCGGAGATTGTGCCAGTGTGCTGCAGCTTGGACATCAGAGAGAGACCTTGTCTCAAAAAAAACCAAAAGATCAGAATCTTGGAAGTTTCTGAAATAAAATATATGTTGGTAATTTGTCTTTTTTTTTTTTTAACAGCTAGACTTTGGGCGCCTTGAGGATATTCAGTTTGTACGTTTGAGTATCTTCTCACCATGTTCAGCATAAAATACCATTCTTAATGATTATCCTCAGCAAGACAGGTAGGCTCATTTGATTTTTTTCTCACTTTTTAATAGGGGAGGACAGTCCCAGAGGACTGGCAAGTCCAAGTGTGTTTTCAGAGCCATCTATGTAGACTGGCGTTAGAGAATGATTATTTATGCACCCCTAAGGGGGGCTCCTTGAGTGTGAATTAGGTGTGAACGTTTAACCGGTGACTTACAGATAGCAGCTGTTTGAGGCTGGAGATTTCAGTGGAGCCTCTTAAGCCAGAATACTTGGCACCTCTGCCAGGTCTCCGAAGCTGTCGTGTACACAGGAAATAGGAATTGACACGTTTCCTTTTGAAACCAGCTTTTGAGGAGTTTTCCATAATTTGAGATACAGTAGTATTTTTTTCCACTTTTGTTTCCCCCAGAGCTAATATCTCAACATGAGATCATTTTTATTTGCCTTCTAGTAGAAGTTCAAGAGACAATGATCCGAGCACTGATTCTATTGGTTATTAGAGTAACAGAATCATAACAGTTCATTGCTGGAAAGGACTCAGGTCAGGTCATGTAATGGATGCGGAGGCTCAGCAGTCCCCACGAGGGGCCTGGAGTCCCTCTCACACCAGTACTGTTTCTCTCATTGCATTGGGGCTTTGTCCAGTTCTTATTGTCTGATTACCTCCCTCTGCCCTTGTGTGTTTAAATATCATCTTTTCGTTTTTGTGTGCATAGAATTAGGACCTATTGTGATCTTTCTGTCGTTAGAATCTGGTGTGATGTGTTGATGCAGACTTATTAGTAATTTGTTTCCATACTGTGGTTATTTATCACATGTATTTGTGTTTTGCAGGTGTCAGAGGATTGCTATTACATTACAATCATGGTGCAAAAATACCAGTCACCAGTGAGGGTGTACAAATACCCCTTTGAATTAATTATGGCTGTAAGTACTTGACATTTCAGTTTACTCTTTGGCTTCTTATTTTTAAAGAACAGTGTTAGAATTTGGTGATCTATAAATTTAACATTTGTGGTTTGTCTCCATGGCGTCACTTTTATTCTGTTTTTATGCTTATGAACTGTGTCTGGAGTCTGTAAAATGTTTTTAAAACATAAGCCTCCAAAAATAAAAATCTGTGCATTAAGAAAAATGCACCTCAGGGGTAATGTGTGAATTGAAGTTAATCCTCCCTTTGAACACACGGGAGTGGGATTCCGACTAAGCATTTCTTCCGCGGGGTTATGCTCTGTTTTTTCCTTTGTTAGAGTACCACAGGGACGTGGAGTGTGGTCTCTGCTGCTCATGTGGAAGAGTGCTCTGCTTGTGGGTGCCTTCACTTTAGGTAGTGTTGGAACTGAGCACCGGGGGATGGAGTTTTACTTACCTGATTCAAATGACTGTTGAATGAGTTTTTCCCCCAGTATCAAATCCATCAGTTCAGTTAGAGTTTCACACACGGGGTAAAGTCTTAATTTTCTTTGTTATTTACCTGAAGAATTGGCTGAAAATAAGCATTTTATTAGATGCAAAGCAAACCTTTTCTAGTCATTTTTAAATGACTGTAGGGTATTCCTTCTCTTTTGTGTTATTATTAAGATATACATACCAGAAAATAGATTACAGACAGGAGAATGTGTCTTTCATGAGCGTACACCTGCTGAAAACATGTTTGTCAGACTGGGCACACCTGGAATACTGGCACCACGGTCAGGAGCTGGAACATAAACAGCCCAGGAGGGAAGTCCACCCTCGTTAAAGTGAGCCACTGTTTGACTCAGAACACACAGGGGACTGTTACCTGTTTCTGTTCTTTCCTTAAATAGAAATGCAGGTGTTTTAGCAGCTGGCTGCTTCTGCTCAGCCTATATTTGTGGGATTTATCTAGATCAATAGTTTTGAAAAACAAAAAGTCCTCTTAAGGGAACAATTTACATGCAAGGGTTTTTTTTTTTAATTAATTAATTTATTTTTTTGAGATGGAGTCTCACTCTGACACCCAGACTGGAGTACGGTGGCTGGCGTGATCTCGGCTCACTGCAACCTTCACCTCCCGGGTTCAAGCGATTCTCCGACTTCAGCCTCCCAAGTAGCTGGGATTACAGGCGCCTGCCTCCGTACCCGGCTAATTTTTGTTTTTTTGTTTTTAAGTAGAGATGGGGTTTCACCATTTTGGCTAGGCTGGTCTTGAACTGTCCTCAGGTGATCCGCCTGCCTTGGCCTCCCGAAGTGCTGGGATTACAGATTTGAGCCACTGCACCTGGTCCCATTTTTATAATTGAAGTATAATTTATATACAGTGAAATGGTCACATGTCAGGTGTACAGTGTGATCAGTTTTAATGAAAGAATGCCCCACACCTTTCTGAAAACACAGGACATTTGCATCCATCCCCCCCCAAAGGTCACCTGGTGCGCCTTCTCTGTCAGGTGTGAGGTTTTGGTTTGTGTGTGGGTTAGAAGTTCTGTATTTCTCTTAAATATGTGTAACTAGGTTCATTCCTTGTTATGGCTGTTTAAAAAAGGAAAAAAAGAAATATGTGTAACTAGGGTTGTCAGTATTTTATGTTGTTGACTTACCATGTTTGCCATTTGTATGTTATCTGTGCTATTTTGGCTTTTGGTTATATGGGGCAAAGACCTGCTCCAGCCAGCTTGGGAAGGAGTTTTGTGAGTGGGAACATGTACAGTGTGGTAGGAATTGCACAGGAATCTGGGAATTTGAGCTGGGGTGGGCTGAACTCCAGAGCCTGGTGGTGGAGGGAGGTTCTGGCTGCTCTGGGGACCTCAGCCACAGCTTTCTCTAGGATTTTGCCCGGTGGGTCAGTGCCTGGATCCATGTGCTGGAGCCTTCTCCCCCACACCAGCTGGCTGCTTTACAACACTCCTAGTTTCCCTTCCCTGTGGCTTCAGCCCGAGGACTTGCGTAGCTGTCGGAAAGCCGTCTGGCCCCAGTTCAACTCTGTGGCATTTCTTGTTGCATTCGTTCAGTTTCTTGGTGACCAATTCCTGTCACATTTCCTTGAGAGAAGCTTGATCTTGTTCATTCCCACCTCCACCCCTGCCCTGGCCCTGGGTTTGAGGATATTGGCTAGCCTGTGAATTGTCTGCCCTGGGTGGGAGGCCTGACCCTTGTTGAGTGAGCTGGGCTGGTGGAGCTGGGGAGAAGGTGGCGGGGGTGGTGGGCCTGGGCAGTGCTGGAGAAGCAGAGTGGCTGCCCACGGGGCCCAGGTGGAGACAGGGCAGAGGGTGAAGGGGGTGGATGTTTTCCAGAACACTGAGTGTGACTTAAAAAGCTTAATGCAACCCTGATAGTTTGAGGTAAAAGGCTGGTTTTTTGCCAAATGTTAGATTTAATAAAGGGATGTTTGGATTGTTTAACTTTCAGACTTCCTTATTTCCCTTACTTCACTATTTTCATAATTGTGACGTTTGCCTTACCAGTTTGTGCAGGACTTTGCCCAAGAACTTGAAATTCAAATTCTGAGCTGCCACCAAGTTTTTAGAATTAAACCATTTTAAAACTATTGAGGTAGTGGTTAATTTCCCTTCTGTTTCTTTCTCTCTTCCCTTTTTTTTTCTTTTTCTTTTTTATGATTTAAAACTTACTAACTGGAAAGTTTTTTTTTTTTTTTTTTTGCTTCACCAGCTTCAGGAAATTTTCTTTTGAATTGTTAGAAAAAAATATATACAGAAAGACGCACACACATACATGTATATTTTGCCACCCTGTAGTATAAAGAAAACATTTTTAAATCTGAAAATGAAATATGTTACCTTTTTCCTTCCAAAAGTAGTAGAGTGATTTTCGTGTGGTGTCCTTTGCCCCCGTTTCTTACTGTAATTGTGTAGTATAAAATCCTCAATATTTGCTTTATTTTTTTTTTTACCTAGGAAAACCTATAGTATAATGAGTTAACCTGAAAATGCCCATTACAGTTCATCATTCAGAGTGAGGAAAAAGGTATATTTACAGTTAAGGTGAGAATGGGACTGTAGCTGACGAATTTGTGAGCATGTCAGAAAGCAAATGTGCCTCAGTGGAACGAAGGATGGTGTCAGGAGTGGCCGGCAGGTGCCCGGCACGCAGTCGCGGGAGGTAGTTCCGAGTCCTGGTTTCTGTGAGTCCTGTAAAGAGAGAGAGTGTGAGAAACGCCACTCTTTCAACTTAATGTCCTTGTTTGTATTGCCAGAAAATTGTTTAGGTAAAAAGTGCCTAGTATAAATAGATACACAGTCGGGTCAAATATATTAATTGCATTTCACTTGATTTAATGAAAATTTACCATTTGTTTTGAGGTCAGTACCATTAAAAAATCATGTTGAAGTTCTCATTAACTCACTTGAGTGGTATTTATATAAGCAAAAATGAAGTGGTGGTTTTTCATTAGGCATTTGCGGCGTGTTGTTTTGTTAGCTACCAGCCTAGAAGCAGAATGTCAGAGCTTTGAGTTGGAGAAACCACCTAGTTCAACCCTCCCTCGGAGGGCAAGGAATCTGAGACTCCGAGGTGGTGAAACTGACACAGGTAGTGCAGCGATCTGATTCTCGAGTTGAGTGCTCTTCCCCTCATACTGTATTTCTTCTCCCACCCAGCGGTGTGTACCTGAAACGTTTCATGAAAGAGAAATAATACAGAACTTCTTGCCCACACACAAACGAAAAGGTTTTCCCTTCCCCTGACAGGGAAGGTGCACCAGGGAACCTTCGGGGGCGGTGGTTGCAAACGTCCTGTGTTTGACAAAGATGTGGGGGACTGATTTTTTAAATTGAATTTTAATTTACATATAGTGAAATGGTCACGTCAGGTGTACAGTTTGATCCATTTTAACAAAAAGGGCTATTCTTCCTGGCTTGTGGGGAGAGAAATGGATCAGTAAAGACACTCTGACTGTACCTTAAATGATTCACAGTTTCACGGGGGCATGGTGATATGGTCCCACAGATTAGCAGCTTGGAATGGGAGGTATAATTCTAGGGTGCTTGAGTCGAAGTGTTTCTTTTTGAAATTTCTAACATAAAACACAGGCTTTAAAAGTTAAATATTTTCATTGCAGCTCCCCTCTCCCCCCATGTTAATGGCTCCCTAATAAAGGCCTCAAAGGGAAAATGAAAGAGGTGGGAGGCCGCCTAGTGTAGGAGGACAGCGTGGGAGAGGTCAAGGTCTGCAGCCCTTAAGGAGAGTTGTGGGAGAGAGGGAAGAACTAGAGAGGCCACCTTCTGGACCCGATTTCTGTGGTGATGGCCGCCGGCCAGACGATGACTTGGACTCCAGTCTTTCTTCTGCTGAGGACCGCTGCCCTCATTGTGACCGGCGGGCACACACGATAGAGGAGGCTCCACTGGCTCCTGTGCATCCCGCAAGTCGTCACCTCGTCCAGTGCCGTTTCTGCCTAGGCTTCCCATTACACAGCAGATGTGGTCACCTCGTCCAGTGCCGTTTCTGCCTAGGCTTCCCGTTACACAGCAGATGTGGTCACCTCGTCCAGTGCCGTTTCTGCCTGGGCTTCCCGTTACACAGCAGATGTGGTCACCTCGTCCAGTGCCGTTTCTGCCTAGGCTTCCCATTACACAGCAGATGTGGTCACCTCGTCCAGTGCCGTTTCTGCCTAGGCTTCCCGTTACACAGCAGATGTGGTCACCTCGTCCAGTGCCGTTTCTGCCTGGGCTTCCCGTTACACAGCAGATGTGGTCACCTCGTCCAGTGCCGTTTCTGCCTGGGCTTCCCGTTACACAGCAGATGTGGTCACCTCGTCCAGTGCCGTTTCTGCCTGGGCTTCCCGTTACACAGCAGATGTGGTCACCTCGTCCAGTGCCGTTTCTGCCTGGGCTTCCCGTTACACAGCAGATGTGGTCACCTCGTCCAGTGCCGTTTCTGCCTGGGCTTCCCGTTACACAGCAGATGTGGTCACCTCGTCCAGTGCCGTTTCTGCCTGGGCTTCCCGTTACACAGCAGATGTGGTCACCTCGTCCAGTGCCGTTTCTGCCTGGGCTTCCCGTTACACAGCAGATGTGGTCACCTCGTCCAGTGCCGTTTCTGCCTGGGCTTCCCGTTACACAGCAGATGTGGTCACCTCGTCCAGTGCCGTTTCTGCCTAGGCTTCCCGTTACACAGCAGATGTGGTCACCTCGTCCAGTGCCGTTTCTGCCTGGGCTTCCCGTTACACAGCAGATGTGGTCACCTCGTCCAGTGCCGTTTCTGCCTGGGCTTCCCGTTACACAGCAGATGTGGTCACCTCGTCCAGTGCCGTTTCTGCCTGGGCTTCCCGTTACACAGCAGATGTGGTCACCTCGTCCAGTGCCGTTTTCTGCCTGGGCTTCCCGTTACACAGCAGATGTGGTCACCTCGTCCAGTGCCGTTTCTGCCTGGGCTTCCCGTTACACAGCAGATGTGGTCACCTCGTCCAGTGCCGTTTCTGCCTGGGCTTCCCGTTACACAGCAGATGTGGTCACCTCGTCCAGTGCCGTTTCTGCCTAGGCTTCCCATTACACAGCAGATGTGGTCACCTCGTTCTTTGCTCTCTTCTTTCCTCTCCCCTCGTCCCAGTTTCACTGTGCTCCAGGAGTGCTGGTGTTCTCTGGGAACCCCTTCAGTGTCTCTGTCCCTTCAGCAGACACACCCTTGAGACTGTGCCCTCAGGAATCAAGGCACATGGTCCTGTCCCTGTCTGTCCCAGCACTGCCCCTTTCTCTGCAGGGAAAGACCGGGGTCCCTTGTTCCTTTGCGCACTTAAATCTTTCATCCTTTAGGTCACTCTGCGTTCCCCTGCCACACACTTTCCACTGTGTCTGTCCTGTGTTGAAGCGTTTACTGTTACCTGTCCTTGCCCGTCGCAGCTCCTGTGCTTTCCGGCCAGGCCCTTTATGGCTGTGTCCTGCTGGCCTGTTTAACCTTGCTTCATAATCATGCACACTTCCCAGCCTGAACTTTAACGTTTGTTTTTTTCCTGTTCCCGCTGACCTGGAACACACAGTGCCGTTTCCTGCCCCTCTTTTCTTTTTGTTTTCATACTTCTTTGCCTAGATGCTTCCTTTCCCCATCTGTCTCCCCAGATCTAATCCATCTTGTCCTTCCTGCCTCCCTGATGCCTCTGAAGATGCATTCATGTTTCTCCCCCTTTCCTTGGACACATTCTTTACATTGTAGTCGGTATTAGGTACTTTCACTTGGAATGGGAGTTTTCTGTATTCAGAAAGGCTCTTGAGTGTTGCTCTCCAACTGTGTGTCCTTCCAGGGCGGTGACCTTGCCTGTTATTTCTCTTGTTCTCCCAAGTGCAGGTGCTAAGTACATAGTCTGTAGTTCACACCACTGTGAGGATGAGGACCTGGTGAATGGTGGAAAGTCACATCTAAAATGTATCTCTAGGGCATGATGGTACCTGTCTGTAGTGCAGTTACTTGGGAACTTGGGAGAGTAAGGTGGGAGGATTTCTTGAGGTTCAGGAGTTCGAGACCAACTTGGGCAACATAGCAAGATCCTGTCTCTACAAAAAAATAAATTAATAAATAACCCTGTTGTGGTGGTGTGTGCCTGTAGTCCCAGCTACTCAGGAGGCTGAAGAGAGAGGACCCTTTGCCCAGGAGTTCAAGGCTGCTGTGAGCTATGATCACACCACTGTGCTCCAGCCTGGGTTACAGAGCCAGACCCTGTCTCAAAAATAAATAAGTAAATAAAATGCATCTCTGATCCTGTTTTCAGACAAGGGATTTGTGTTTTCTACATAGAACAGAAGTAACAGTAACACGCTATGATCTTTCAGTTAACCAGTGCTTCACCTGGGAACAAAGCCCTTTTGTGATAAAGTTGGCTAATTTGTGTTTTTTAAAAAATATTTTCATAAATTTTGCAAGACCTTGTTGGCAAACACTGTCATGGCAGTTTAAATGGTGTGCTTTTCCAGATTGAATAACCAGAAACCTGTTTACCAGTGTATAGGTTTTGTTTTTGTTTTTAAACGCTGTTCCTCGTGGAGCAGGGCTGACCCGCGGCAGTGCACTTGGGGTAACTGAGTTGATTAAATGGCCCCAGTGCAGCAGAATTTGTTTTTGCTCTCCTGATCCTTTTGCTTTGTTTTGTTTTGTACTCTGGCATTTGGGGTTTTTTTTCCCCCCTTCCTCTCAGGTGTCTCATGTCTTCCCACTAAGACTAGAGGAAAGAAGAGAAAGAGATTTTCTTTGAGGCCTGGTACAAACCCGTGCCTGCCACAGACCAGCTCTGTAACCTGCAAGGCCGGTGACTAGTGTAAGACTACTGTGAGGAGTGCTGGAGTGAAACAGACAGCAGGGGTGAGAGGAACAAGGGGGCCTGGTGGGACCACAGCCTCCCCCCTCTCCCTTCCAGATACCCTGCCCTTCCCCCACCTCCAAATTCCAGGGGGAACTGAACCAGTTTATATGTCAGTAAATCACTATGAATGTATATCTCTGTTGGATCAAATAGGCATTTATATTAAACTATTTCATCCATTCCAATTTCATATACGCAACAGGGAGATGTGAGGGGTCCCAGGATGGACTCGTGACTCATGCACCTTACTTCAGGGCGAGGAGATCCTGCTCTTCCTAAGTGGGGGCTGGCCTTCGTGGAGTGCGACATCCCTGAGGAGAATACTCTCTAAGGTGCAGCTGTGCCCATATTGTTCCTCTGGTTGGTTGGGCAGGAGCACAGGTCCCGCTTTGCCCTTCCTCCATCTTTGTGGCAGCTAGCTGCGATCAGAAACCGTCCGTCCACTCACCCGTTCCTTGTTCCTTGCCTGAATATTCTCTGAGCTGCCTCTCCCCTTTTCTCTACTTTGTTTCTTCCTCTGACTGAGATCCCGTGCACATCAAATTTTCGGCATTGTTTTCGTTATTAGGAAATATTGTCAGTCCATCGTTCATCTGTTCAGAGCATATCTTCTTTTCTCATCCTAGATTTCATTCCTTGGACCTTTTTGTATTTCTGATTCTGGTTTTTTTAGTTTCTGATGGTTAGGTGTGATATTGAAATACATCTTTTTCATTAATCAAAGTAGTAGATCTTCCAGCAGCCTCATGTGCAGTACAATTTGTTTTTACCCAGATGAATAAGCAGTCTACTTTTGGGGGTAGCTGACTTAAAACCCAGCTTCGTTTGAGTCTGGATATGGAGGGAGATGTTCCAGTTTCTCTGGTGATATGTAAAGGGACCTGGTCAATTAGTGGGAGATTGTGCTGTTCTCATTTGTAAAGTTGTGAATGCCATCGTCTGAGTCCTGTGGCATTTAATCAAAGCTGGAATATAATTAGATTTCCTTGGTTTTGAAAATGGACAGTTAGCGTGAGCTTTCGTTACGTGCCACTTTGTGCAGAACCAGACCTTTTCCCTTGATTTCCTCTCTCAACATTATGCATTCCAATTGCTTTTTTCCTGTGCTTTTCCTGAGCTGTATCCAAGTGTTTTTAATGTGCTAGAATGAAGGCACTTGTGGTGCCGTAGGAAAATATTTCAAGGAGAAATAAAATGGGATCAGATTCAGTTTCTTGGCTCTCTGATTTACCTAGTTTTGTAAAAACAAGCAACCCCAAAACTTTGTATTATGGAAAAGTTCAAGCATACACAAGTAGAGAGAATCATATAATAAATGCCATTTACCCATCACCCACTTTTAATGTTATCAGCATCTTGCTGGGTCTGGCACAGTGGCTCATGCCCATCATTCCAGCACTTTGGGAGGCCAAGGTAGGAGGATGGCTTGAGGCCAGGAGTTTGAGACCAACCTGGGCAACATGGTGAGACCCTGTCTCTTTAAAAAAAAAAAAAAAGAAGAAGAAGAAATCTTGCCAATATTTTTATCAGTTCTCCCTACTTTTTTCTTTCCTGGTGTATTAAAGCAGATTTCAGGTATTTTGTTAATTTGCTGACAAATACTTCAGCATCCATCTCTAACCTTTGCTTTTATTATTTTTATTTTTTTGAGACAGGTTCTTGCTTTGTCTCCTAGGCTGGAGTGCAGTGGCACGATTATAGTTCACTGCAGTCCTGAACTCCTGGGCTCAAGAGTCCTGCCTCAGGCTGCTTAGTAGCTAGGACTACAGGCTCACACCACCATGCCAGCTAATTTTTATTTTTATTTTTTTAATGTAAAATTATATTCCTCTTGCTTAAGATTACTAAGGTGGACTTGTTTTTTAAAACAAAGATATTCAGTCGCCATAGAGACTGTCAGAAATGGCTAGTGCTGGCTGGGCACAGTGACTCTCGCCTGTAATCCCAATACTTTGGGAGGCCGAGGCGGGTGGATCACTTGAGGTCAGGAGTTCGAGACCACCCTGGCCAGCATGGTGAAACCCATCTCTACTAAAAATACAAAAATTAGCTGGGCATGGTGGCAGGCAACTGTAATCCCAGCTACTCAGGAGGCTCAGGCAGGAGAATTGCTTGAACCCAGAAGGGGGAGGCTGCAGTGAGCTGAGGTTGCATGCTACTGCATTCCAGCGTGGGTGACAGAGCAACACTTTGTCTCAAGAGAAAGAGAAAGAAATGGCCAGTGCCAGCTCTACTGCACGTTGTCTTGTGGCATTGGGAGGTTTTCATGTAGCAATCATCATGCCTCAGGTAAACCTCATTGGCTATAATAGTGCCACTGTGCAAAGAGCCCGTTTCCTTTTCAAACACAATCACCGTGTTGCTGTCAAACCTAGCAAAGTATTAGTAATTCCTATATCCTCTGATCCAGAGTGCATGTTCATATCTTCCCATTGGGCTGAAAAATGTCTTTCCTAAGTTTTTTGGATCCTGCTTCAAATAAAACCGTTCGTATTTGGTTATTACGTCTCCCAGGTCTCTTCTCTAACACTCTCCCTCTCCTTTTGTTTCCTTTCATGCCATTGATTTGTTAGAGAAACTGGGTCATTTGTCCTGTTCAGTTACCTTAACCTTTTGCTGATTTCATTGTTCCTTACAGCAAATGGGCACAAGGAGAAGGTGCAGACCTAAATTCAATCCATTCAGCCACCCTTTAGCAGTTCTGTTTATTTTTAAATTTTTATGATTATTTTTTTGAGGCGGAGTTTTGCTCTTTTTCGCCCAGGCTGGAGTGCAGTGGCGTGATCTCGGCTCACCACGGCTTCCGCCTCCCCAGTTCCAGTGATTCTCCCGTCTCAGCCTCCCAGTAGCTGGGACTACAGGCTGGCACCAGCAAGCCTGGCTGAGTTTTGTATTTTTAATGCAGACGGGGTTTCACCATGTTGGCCAGGCTGGTCTTGAACTCCTGACCTCAAGTGATCCACCTGCCTCAGCCTCCCAAAGTGCTGGGATTACAAGTGTGAGCCACCTCGCCTGGCTGGCAATTCTGTGTAAACATTTGCTGGTAGAGATGGAAACTAATGGTTAAAACCAGCTGCTCCCCCTTTTCTTCCTAGGATTATTCTATGTAATTTTGAGTTGCAAATAAGATGCAAAATATTTTTTTCCCAAATTAAACTGGGTCATTCTATTAATGGTTACTCCTTATTTATTTATTTTTATAGTTACTTTTTAGCCCACTGAATGAGTCCTCTTATTTGGTACTGAAAGCAGGTGAGAGGGATTAATTTATTGACAGCATTTCTACGTGTTACACGCAGCAGGTGTTTGGCAGCATTCTGGCCAGGGGCTGAGGAGGCGGGTGGTGTTCATGTCCAAGGTGTCCAGAGTGCTGGTCTGTCTATCCTTGTTCTTTTCTGTTGTCTCTTTTGTTAGAGCTCTGGATAGGGCTGTTGGGCTGCCTGGAGAAGCTTCCCCCAAGAAGTTCACTGTAGAGAGGGTTTTGGTTGGCAGATGTTATGATTAATTCGTCTCTCTTGATTTTTGACCTGTACACTAGTGAAGCAGACACTTTTGTGTAGTTCTAGTGGAATTATTTTGCATGTTGGAACAAGAACCATGAACTGCACTGTAATTCTCTTGAAAGGTACAATTTGGTGTCAAGAGAACAGCAGCCCTCTGTACCCTTGTCTTCTGCACCCACAGATACAACCAACTATGGATGAGAAATGTTCAGAAAGAACAACAGAAATAATACAACAATGAAATATACGGATAAAACATGTGTAACAGCTGTTTACATAGCATTTATGTTGTATTTGGTATTATAAGTAATCTAGACAGAATTCAAAGCATATGGGAGAACTGGGTGTGGTAGCTCATGTCTGTAATCCCAGTGCTTTGGGAGGCCAAGGCAGGAGAATCACTTGAGGCCTGTAGTTTGAGACCAGCCTGAGCAACATAGCGAGACCCTGTCTCTCTATGAAAAACTAACAGAAACAGCTGGGTATGGTGGTGCATGCCTGTAGTCTCAGCTGCTCAGGAGACTGAGGCAGGAGGACGGCTTGAGCCTACGAGTTTGAGGCTGCATTGAGCCGTGGTCCTGCCACTGGCCCGTGTGACAGAACGAGGCTCTACATGTATCTAAGAGATGTGTGTCTATGTACATGAGAGGGTGTGTCAAATATAAAATGCCACTCCATTTTTATATCAGGGACTTGAGCATTCACAGATTTTGGGTTCGGAGGGAGATCCTGGAACCAGTCCCCTGCAGATACCGAGGGAGGACTCTGCTGGTCCTCCCACTTTTTTTGTGGTTGTTTTTTTTTAAGAGAAGTCTCTCTTTGTAATTATGTATCATTATATAAAATAATTGCCATATGTATCTTTATATGGACTGGATCGATTTTCCATTCAGAAATCTGTCCTGTTTTTCAGCGACGTGTACTGCCATGTGTGTCAGAGGAGTATCCGAGTTAGTGATAAGTGTCCAGTTTGTAAATGTCACGTGTATTTGAGTAGATGGCTGCGTGCTTACTTCTTTTCCTCTTAGGGGTCCGGCCTCCCCTTCTGATACGGACTTTCTTATTCCACTTCCTTACCTTGTTAAGGTGCAGTTGGACTGTTTGTTCCTTTTCCTCTGGTTTTGCTGTTTGATGACCCCCAGTTGTATACTTTGCATTTTCTGGCAATAATAGGTGTTTTAATAAGAGTAGTTAATGCTATTTTAGGCATAGCTATCTGGCTCTCTTACTGGGCAGCACTTCCTGGGCAGCCTCATTTAAACCTGTGGCTTCACCTTTCACTTTATAAACTGAAGATCTCAAACCTTTATCTTCAGCCAAGATGCCCCCCCAGGAGCTTCCAAACTGAGCCAGCTGCCTGCTAGACAGCTGCATCTCACTGTCAGATTTAATGCCTCCGAAATCCTGCCTGCGCCAAAAACACACATCCCAACAGAAACAGACATACACTCACACTCACCAACCCACCCCAGTAAAAACCAAACCAATAAAATGCCACTCAGAAGCTCTCCCTTTCCCCTGAGCTGCTGCTTTTGATGTGTGGCCCTGCAGGTACCTTACCCTCAGAGCAGAAACCCAGGCCTCCCTGGCAGCCTTTCCTCCTCACCCCTCAGTCTTGTTGGTACCCAGATGGGAGCTGGCAGAGATGTCTCCTGGATGGGCTCTCACTTTGCCCTTCTCTAGCCTTGGTGGCTCAGCCCCAGACCACTCCTCCCCACAACAGCCTCTGGACCCTGAGTCCACCCCTCACTCTTCTGCTCTTCCTTGGGACTGCTGCCAGAGAGATCAGTACATTGTAAACCTGACCGTGCCGCCTGCAAGCCTCAAATAATAAAGTGGCTGCACCTCATCTTTATTTATTTAGAGACAGAATCTTGCTCTGTTGCCCAGGCAGGAATGCAGTGGCGCAATCTCAGCTCACTGCAGCCTCCGCCTCTCTCCTGCCTCAGCCTCCCGAGTAGCTGGGATTACAGGCGTGAGCCACTGCGCCCAGCCCATGCACCTCATCTTTAAGATGAAGTTCCCAGCTTGAGCTTGGCTCCAAGAACCCTTTGTCATTGGCCTTCTGCCTGTCCCTGCAGCCTCCTCTCCACGGTGAGGCTCCCACATCCACTGCACAGTCTAATTATGTCGAATTTCTTGCTGTTTCCTAAGAATACCATTTTTTGTCATGGCCTCGGTGCCTTGACCACATGCTTGCCTGGAATACCTTTCCCCTTCCTCACCCGGCTGACTCTAGCTGCCGCATGCAGTTGCTCCTGGTGGAGGGCCCTCTCTGTTCGCCGGCAGCCCCTGTAGGATCCTGACACTCCACTGGTCTCTCTGCCTCTCTCCGTCACCCTCCCTGCAACTGCCAGTGTTCCCAGGGTGATGATCAAATCATCTTGCCCTCAAAAATAGACTTCTTGGCCGGATGCAGGGGGTTAACATCTGTAATTCCAGCACTTCGGGAAGCTGGAATGAGAGGATCACTTGAGGTCAGGAGTTCAACAGCAGCCTTGCTAATGTGGTGAAACCCCCATCTCTACTAAAAATACAAAAATTAGCTCAGCCTGGTGGTGTGTGCCTGTAATCCTAGCTACTGGGGAGGCTGAGGCACGAGAATCGTTTGAACCTGGTGGCAGAGGCTGCAGTGAACCAGACCGCACCCTGCACTCCAGCCTGGGCGACAGAGCAAGACTCTGTCTCAAAAAAAAAGATTAAAGTGTAGATGAGTCACATCTACTCTGTGAGTGATTTTTTTTTTTTTTTACTCCCATTGGCATAATGAAAATTTTGACAAACGGTCACATGGAAACATATTCTTTTGGTCAGATGTATTTACTATTTATGGTTCAAAAGAATTCGATGCAAATCATGTTTTGTGAGTGAAATAGTTCAGTGAACTGAAGCTTATAATTCCTTTAGTCGCCTGAAAAGCGTGTCCTGGTTTATGTATCACTTAGCATTTTGAGTGGCTTTTCTCTTGTAGTGATGAATGCAAAGCATATAAAAAATCCTACTTCTTTGGTTCTCCTACAGAACATAAATTTATTTTAAGTAAAATTCTTGACTTGGTGGAATGGTAATCTGATTTTCTTTTTAAGAGTTCTCCAAATTTAAAACTCAAGAGGTTGGTTATACATAATTCTTGTTTTCTTAATGAATAAGTTACTCTATAACATGAGGGAGGCCTAATCACAAAATATGTTCTGCTTTTCTTTTCCTACTCTAATACCTGTGTATGTATTAAAAATCAAGGCCAGAACTAAAAGCCACAGGGTACATATTTTAAGAAGTAAATTGATTTAAGTGGTCATTGGTGTGTTGCAGGATTACTATTTAGAAAGCTCTTCTCCAAACACCTATTATCTTCATTTCAATTTTCTTCACACAAAGTTGGTTTAAAATGTAAATTCTAAGAGCTCCAAATTCTGATTCTTTACTGAGTCAGTTTCTGGAGGTAGGTCCCACGGTCTATGGCTTCACAGGCCTTCCAGGTGATTCTTATGCCTGTTCAGGTTGGAGAACCACTGGTGTGGAGGTGCATCATTTCATTTTATAGTAAGTGGAATAGGAAGAAAGGAGGGTGGTTTCTGTTATAACTTGTTTTTGAGGCAGAGTCTCGCTCTCTTGCCCAGGCTGGAGTGCAGTGGCGCTACCTGGATTCAAGCAGTTCTCCTGCCTCAGCCTCCTACTCTCCCGAGTAGTTGGGATTACAGGCACGTGCCACCATGCCTGGCTAATTTTTGTATTTTTAGTAAAGACCGGGTTTCACATGTTGGTCAGGCTGGTCTCAAATGCCTGACCTCGTGATCTGCCCGCCTCGGCCTCCCAAAGTGCTGGGATTACAGGCGTGAGCCACCATGCCAGGCCATAACTTTTATTTAAAAGTTTTTCAAAGGAATGATTTTTTTTCAACAGGCTATATAAATAGGCTCTTATTACATCATGTTTTCACTGAAGGATTTAACATATACTAGAAGGAGAAGGAGACTGTTTGCTTTATGTACTTCTCCAAATTGCTGTTCGTGAGTTTGGGGATATTCACGTTACGTTAACAAGCGTGTGCTTCTTTGAACTTGTCATTTGTGTGACCTCATTTGCTAATTTTCAGGTAGAGCAGATTTGTACTGTACATTAAAATTTTTTGTTGTGGTAAAATACATAGAGTAAAAGTTACCGTTGTAACCACTTTTTTTTGGCAGGGGGGACGGAGTCTCACTCCATCCCCAGGCTGGAGTGCAATGGCACAATCTCGGCTCACTGCAACCGCTGCCTTCCGGGTTCAAGCAATTTTCCTGCCTCAGCCTCCCGAGTAGCTGGGATTACAGGCACACACCACCATGCCTGGCTAATTTCGTATTTTTTAGTAGAGATGGGGTTTCACCATATTGACTAAGCTGGTCTCAAACTCCTGAGCCTGTGATCCACCCGCCTTGGCCTCCCAAAGTGCTGGGATTCCAGGCGTGAGCCCCCATGCTCGGCCTCTTGTCTTTTATGTTTGATACATGACAGATCCAAAGACAAGTTCCTTGAGGAATTCAACCACTGTTTTATTCCATCTGTTGAAAATACAGCTTTAATTTACGTCTCATGATTGCTATTGCTGTTAATTTCTTAAGAAAGAAAGAATTGTGTGTAAAAGCCGGTGTGGAATGAAGAGCTGAGTGGTGACCCACTTAAATAGAAGAGTGAACTCCTGTGCTAAGGGAAGGGAGGTGGTGGAGAAGATAGAGAATTCTGCAGTTGACACTGCCCCGTTAAGTGTTCAAGTCATATAGTATTACTCCTGATTTTCTTTTCTTTGTTCTTCAGAGTGTGATTTAAATTGTGAGTGCTTCAAGGTCTATGAAGTACAACCCGCACAATAGATATTTAATAAATACTGAGTGATCAGTATTTTCCTTATGGATTAGACAAACTCCTATTGGCAACCTACTGACTCTGAAGTTTTTATTCTGGTTCGTGAAACCAGGTATTATTTCCATAGCTCACTGCATTCTTTTATGTGTGCAAACACATGGCATCTTTAAAAGCTGACAGCTGCAATTCTCTAGAACACCAAATGCTTTTCTGAAGTCCACAAATTTATCTTTTACACTCTGGAAAGTAAAACCATACTCTGCCAAGTCCAGCTGAATCTGAGGGGGGGAATATGCACACTGCTATTTTGTTGTCAGAGAGAGATTTATGCTCAGTTTGCTCTTTATTAGACCAAAAATTTAGGAATGGCTTTTGAAAATCATGGCATATTTTGGTTTCTGTTGGATGCTTTCAGCATCATGTGATTGCTTTAAACACAAAATTAAACTCATGAAAAGCAAAGAGAAGTAAAACCTTTCAGAGCCCTGTAGACATTCTTATTTGCCTAGAGCTTAAGTAATTGTGGCATGTAAAGAATTTGACATTCAAGATTTATTGACGGAGAACAGATATCTTAAGTATAAAGATCTATTTAGGGCCAGGCGAGGTGGCTCACGCCTGTAATCCCAGCACTTTGTGAGGCCAAGGCGGGCAGAGCACGAGGTCAAGAGATCGAGACCATCCTGGCCAACATGGTGAAACCCCGTCTCTATTAAAAATACAAAAAATTAGCTGGTCGTGGTGGTGCGCACCTGTAGTCCCAGCTACTCGGAAGGCTGAGGCAGGAGAATTGCTTGAACCTGGGAGGTAGAGGTTGCAGTGAGCCGAGGTCGCGCCACTGCACTCCAGCCTGGCGCCCGGTGACGGAGCAAGACTCTGTCTCAAAAAAAAAAAAAATCTATTTAAAGATACGTATACCTCCATTTTTTCTAACTAATGTCTTTAATTTTCTAACAGAGATGGGTTATCTTTGTACTTTTATTTTAATAATCGAAAAACTGCATAGACGCATTGAGATCATCTGGATAGCCTATTTATAGCTGAGCACTATGAGCACATGGTTGGCTTTTATTTTTGTGGACAACAAATAATATTTTAATGGTTGACAGTAAATACAAAAAGAATAGGGTTGAAATTAATATGTAAATGATGTGTTTGAGCCAACTGTGGCCCAGGGTACGTACTTTGCAGACGGGGAGCTGTACAAATAAAGATTTAAATAGAGTGATGGCAGCAGTGAGTCATAAAATAGCTTCTGCCCAGTTTGAAAGAAGCTGTGCCCTGCTGTTCAGTTCTGTATTCATTTTGAAGGGGAAATTGGTCTTCAACAAATTGTCATTTTCTCCATTAAATATATGTTGTTCACATTTTATAATTATATGAGATTTCTTGTTTGTTTGTTTTCTTTTTGAAACTAGTTTGTTTGTACCTAGTTAAGTAACGTTATAATAAAAATAACTGGCCGGTCGAGGTAGCTCATGCCTATAATCCCAAGACTTTGGGCGGCTGAGGTGGGCAGATCCCTGGGGGTCAGGAGTTTGAGACCAGCCTGGCCAACATGGTGAAACGCTGTCTTCACTAAAAATACAAAAATTAGCTGGGCCTGGTGTCGCACGCCTGTAATCCCAGCTACATAGGAGGCTGAGGCAAGAGAATCACTTGACCCCGGCGGGGGCGAGAGATTGCAGTGAGCTGAGATTGTGCCACTGTGTTCCAACCTGGGTGATAGAGTGAGATTCTGTCTCAAAAAAAAAAAGAAAAAAGAAAAAGAAAATTAAAATTAAAATAAGTGGTCAATAAACTGAGCTCTGCAAGGGAAAAAAAATAACTGGTCAACATTAGAGTTTCAAGGAAATGTTTCTCTTTTAAAAGGAGAGTTTGTACATTACTCAAGCTTCATAAGAGATTTCTTTGTCATAGAGATTTTGCTTTACATTCATGGATCCAAATCAGCCAGGTCCTTAAAACAACCAGAGGTCAAGGAAGGGAGGGGAATAAACAACGTTGTATTATCGTATCTCTGTGTTTTTTTTGTTTTTGTTTTTTTGAAAACTGGAGGTTAAGGAGGGGAAGGGAATAAACATCCTTGTGTTATCCTATCTATGTTGAACACGAGTGCCTGGTTGGCTCAAGTATTGTTTTTTGTTGTTGTTGTTGTTTTGTTTTGTTTTTGACACGGAGTCTCACTCTGTCGCCAGGCCAGAGTGCAGTGGCACGGTCTCAGCTCGGCTAGAGTGCAGTGGCACGGTCTCAGCTCGCTGCAACCTCCGCCTCTCGGTTTCAAGCAATTCTCCTGCCTCAGCCTCCTGAGTAGCTGAGACTACAGGGGCGCGCTACCACGCCCAGCTAATTTTTGTATTTTTAGTAGAGGTGGGGTTTCACCATGTTGACCAGATGGTCTTGATCTCTTGACCTTGTGATCCGCCTCCCAAAGTGCTCGGATTATAGGCGTGAGCCACCACGCCCAGCCTTTCTTTTTTTTTTTTTTTTTTTTAAACCCTTGTGTTGAGGACTGACTCAGCAGATGACCTCGAGGGAGCTGGTCTGCTCTGTATAAAATCTCCACTCAGAAGCAAGTCGTCTACGAATGCTTTAGAGCCAGGTTCCTCACTAACGTGTATTGCCCGATGGGCAAGAGGGTAGCAGCCTTTCCCAGGACAAGGGGCTCTCCGCACCGGATCCTGGTCCTGGCATGCAGCGGGCGGAGGGGACTGGCTGTCTGAGGCCAGCCGAGGCTCCGCGGGCACTGCCGCCTCCATCCATCTGGGCGGGATTCTGATTTAAAGGGGTTCAGTCATAATCCCATAGAGGGTAGCTTTGCCCCATTGGCTCCTCACTGTGGCTCAAGTATTTTAAAATACAGCCAACCCTTCAGTGCAAGGAATCAAATTAGTACTGATTTGACAGTTATTTTAATTGAAGTTGATATTGACTGGTAAGGCTGAGTTGAGAATGGAAAGTAGGAATGACAGTGTCTTCAGTTTCTGGGTGTGATTTAGAGCTATGGAAGTTAACATGATGTATGTTTTGACTGCATTATTACCATACGGTGGAAAGGTTATAAAATAGGTTGTAGATTCTCATGGTCATGTTTTCCTTTTCATGAAGGACATTTTAGAGTGCTTTGTAGGTGATGTTAGGATCCTCACATAAAAGTATATCATGTTTTTAACTTTAAAACACTTAAAGCTATTTAGTTTGAGAATATTGGCCATATACCAGGGGGACAGGGAGTTTTATGTGCCATCTGCCGATAGGACATGATGCTCCAGCAGCTTCTGCCCCCTGGGCTCTTATTTCCTGGAGGGGATTGATGTAGCTCCTGCCACTGTGCTTGGTCTGGAGCTTGCAATGGCAACTGAGCCCCTTGGGTTCTGCTCTCAGTGAGTATACAGTCTGTGGAAATCGATGATATGAGTTGGGCTTACCTTGTTACACCCAACTAAACTAGAGTCGAGAGACCAGGGGAGAAGGAAAACTGGGGCACAGTGTCTGCCCAGGGATCATCCTGAAGGCCAGCTGCCAAAGTGACCTGCTGTGACTTTAAGACCAGTGTGACCTCCTTGCTGCTGAAATGAACTGCTGTGACTCTTAACTGGTTTTTCTCAGCACTGTCACTCACTCGTCAGTCAGAATTTGCCAGCTCCCAAAAACTTCACTATAGTACCAACGAGGTTTCAGAACTATGTGTTACCTTTCTTTTCTCTCTGCTCTGCTCTGCTCTTCTTTCTTTTCCTCCTCCCATCCCCTCCCCTTTGGTTTTATACTTTAGCTATGAAGGTCAGTTACCAGAGCCAAACTTGTTCTTAACAAGCAGTATTTTTAAGTTCATTCAGAAAGCCTCTCAGACCTTTCTGAGCCTATTCACTTGCAGAGAGTAGACACTAACCAGGTTCTTCACATCATGCATTCACGTGTGGTATGCAGTCTTCATATGCTGTCCAGTTTCTTTAAGATAAAGGAGCAGCTCGCAGCAGGGCCACGTAGATGAGGGACACTTCTATTTCTAATAAAACCGCCAACCATCTGTTTGTTCTTCAAACATACTGAAGAGCACCCTGGTCTTCCTGCACGTCCCAAATTGCAGTTCTCTTTTCCCAAATGAAACTCCTGTAGGGATTCATCTCTACATTTTTATTTGACCTTGACAAGCCAAGGGTGTAGATGACATTGCTTGACCTGGAGAGGAGCCTGGGCTCCTGAGTGGCAGCCAGAGATCCTGCCAGTGAACCACAGTTTGCAAAATACTTAAAGAACGTATGAAAGGTCTAAGAACAACAACATTTAGAGAGTGCTTGTGTGGCAATATCTCATTTATTGCTCACACTTACTTTATGGGTAGCCTCTTTATCCCACTTTACAAGTGAGGAAGCAGGTTGAAATTGGTTACCAAGTGACTGCCCTGACCTGGCTGCCCCACCTGCTGACAGCGATGTGAGCTGACCCGAGGCGGGACCCCGAGCAGGCAGAGCACCTGTGCCCACCTGGAGACCATCAGCCCACAGCGCTCAGGCAGTTGGCTTTCCTAATTCCCTGCAGGGCCAGTTGCAGTCTTTGCTTTAAAACACCTCTTGGGAGTCACTCTGAACCAGTTCTGGTTTGAGGGGGACTGCCCCATTTGGTCAATTAAACTCAATTTTTTGAAAAACTTTGGCCAGGCACAGTGGCTCACGCCCGTAATCCCAGCACTTTGGAAGGCCAAGGTAGGCTGAGCTGTGAGGTCAGGAGTTCGAAACCAGCCTGTCCAACATGGTAAAACCCTGTCTCTACTAAAAAAAATACAAAAATAAGCCCGGCATGGTGCCGCATGCCTGTAATCCCAGCTACTCAGCAGGCTGAGGCAGGAGAATCACTTGAACCCGGGAGGCGGAGGTTACAGTGAGCTGAGATTATGCCGCTGCACTCCAGCCTGCGCAACAGAGTGAGACTCCGTCTCAAAAAAGAATAAGTAAATATCAAAAGCCTCCCCCTTTCCCACCACCTCTTTCCCCTTTCACTCTGTCTGTTCTGAGCTGGCCCCCTGCTAGACAGTGACCCTTTTCCCAGCGTTCCACTCTTGCTGGCCACTTGCTTTCTGTGCTTGGATAGGAGGCCTTTGCTTCTGGGATTCAAATCAAGGTCCATTGACACAGGAGCTCAGGCTCTCATTTGCTCTACCATATGCCTCCCCCGCTTTGTGTCATAGTCCTAGAATGCCAGTGCTGGAAGAGTGGAGGGGAAAGGACACTTGGCTGGCTGAGTTGCAGACCTGATGATTGGGTGGGTGCGGGTAAGGGTGGTGGTGGTAGGGGAGCGGGAGGAAGTTGCTAGGAAAGCTGAGTTTAAAATAGCTCAAGGCCGTAGATACTGGTACAGTGTGGAGTCTGGTGCCGCAGAGAAGGCTTTTGTCCTGAGAACAGTAGATGACCTCCCAGAACTGTGGGAACAACACTCTCATGTTTACATTTATTCAGGCCACAATGGAGCTGAGCATTTGCTTCCTGACGTGAATTCTTTCTCTTCCAAGTAGATCGAGTTTCTTTATTCTGTGGAAAATGTTAATGCCATTAGAAGCCAGATTCAGTGCTACCTGTAACCGGAAGCCTATGCAGAGAGCATCTTGTTACTCATGGGCCCCTCTCCCCGTATATTTGATGAAAGTTCTCTTTCCGCCTGACCAATGTTTATCTTCAGGGCCATATTTTGTCCTCCTATCAATCGCATATAATATACGTAGCTAATCAATGAATTAGGTAACTAAATCCATCTATTTCCTATATTCCTTGAACCCTGAATATCTGAGACAGGTCTTAGTTAATTTAGAAAGTTTATTTTGCCAGGGTTGAGGACATGCGCCTGTGACACAGCCTCCTGAGATCCTTCTGTGGTGCATGGACGCAAGAGCCCAGGCTCTGATTTGCTCTGCCATGTGCCTCCCTGGTTTGTGTCCTCCTGAGGTCCTGAGAATATGTGCCCAAGGTGGTCAGGGCCCAGCTTGGATTTGTGTATTTTAGGAAGACATGAGACATCAGTCAGTATATGTAAGATGAACATTGGTTGGTCCAGAAAGGCAGGACAACTCAAGCAGGGAGGAGGCTTCCAGGTCACAGGCGTGTGAGAGACAGACAGTGGCATTCTTTTGAGTTTCTGATAGACTTTCCAAAGGAGACAATCAGAAGCATTTTTCTCAGTGAGCAGAGGGATGACTTTGAGTGGAATGGAGGCAGGTTTGCCTCCCAGCTTGACTTTTCTCTTTAGCTTACTGATTTTAGGGCCCTGAGTTTTATTTTCCTTTCACAATTCATATTATAAAGGGAGTATTTTATTCTCAGTGCCTAAACTGAAGTGTGATCATTTTTCTGCCATTATCTTCCTTTTGCCTTTTCTCTGTAGAAGGTCTCCTTAGACCTATATGCTCTTATTTATACCTAGTTCCTTTTTTTAGTTTGCTAATTACATACTTAAAATAACCGGTTTCTAACAAAGTCTCGTGAGATTTACATCTTGCGTTTTTAGGGTCATGAGTGAGGTAATTGTCTTAGTTTGGTGAACACGTGGGTTTTATTTGGTGCATTATCCAAAGTTCAGTCGAAAAGATAAATGTCAGATGAAAATGTTTAGTGTTTTAAGCTGTTTGTGCTCAGAAGGTCCCCCTCCTCATCTTGTGCGTAGCTCAGCTGGTTCCTGGACTGTGGGCCTGATGGCGGCTTCACTTCATTGCCAATAGTGTCTTCCTCCTTGAGAAGCTCCTGTGCCGTATGGAACAGTAGCCACATTTACTGAGTATTGTACGTATTCTTTGTTTGTTTGTTTCTGAGATGAGATCTTGCTTTGCTGCCCAGGCTGGTCTCGATGTCCTAGGTTCAAGTGATTTTCCCACCTTGACCTCCCAAAGTGCTGGGATTACAGGCCTGAGCCATTGTGCCTGGCCCCATACTTACTTGTCAGGGCCGGCCAAACACTTTGTTTTCTTATTTAATCTTTCAACAATGCTGTAAGTTGAAGAAGATGAAGAAATTGAAGCTTAATGAAATTGAATAACCTCCCAAAGGACTGCTTGTAATGGTGGAACTGGGATTTGAAGCCAGATCTGCCTCTTCTAAAGTCTGCGCTCTGAAATATAATGATAACTGGAGTGGGGCAGACCTGGGTTCAAATCCCAGGAAATTTACTTCTCTCAGCCTCTGTTTTCTCATTTTAAAATGGGAGAAACACTTATTTCATGGAAATATTATACCTATTAAGGGCTGGGTGCGGTGTAATCCCAGCACTTTGGGAGGCCGAAGCAGGTGGATCACTTGAGGTTAGGAGTTCAAGACCAGCCTTGCCAACACGGTGAAAGCCCGTTTCTGCTAAAAATCCAAAATCAGCCGGGTGTGGTTGTACACACTTACAGTCCCAGCTACTTGGGAGTCTGAGCCAGGAGAATGTCTTGAACCCAGGAGGTGAAGGTTGCAGTGAGCCAAGATCGTGCTATTTGCACACCAGCCTGGGCGACAGAGTAAGACTTGGTCCCAAAACAAAAAAACAAACAAAAGAAAGATTATGCTTATTAAATGCAGTAATCTTTGTGAAGTTGATTATAGTGCATGCATACTAGGCTCTCCGTATACACATGTTGGTTTGATCATCTCTCTGATGTGTTTCTCCCCCAGGTAAAAGCTCTTCACTGGTAGGACCTTTGTCTTGTGTTCATGTGTCCTCAGCACCGTGCCTGTTGGAGAAGGGAGTGAATGTTGAATAAATAATGTTAGGAATTTTTCTAGGTTCTTAAAAGAAGCTTGTCTTTCTGTTTTCTTTTTCTGTTTTTTTGTTTGTTTGTTTGTTTGTTTGTTTTTGAGACAGATTCCCTCTGTTATCCAGGCCAGAGGGCAGTGTCGCGATCACTACAATCTCCACCTCCCAGGTTGAAGTGATTCTCCTGCCTCTGCCACCTGAGTAGCTGGGATTACAAGTGCACAGCACCACACCCAGCTAATTTTTGTATTTTTAGCAGAGAAGGGGTTTTGCCCCGTTGGCCAGGCTGGTCTCAAACTCCTGGCCTCAAGTGACCCACCCGCCTTGGCCTCCAGAAATGCTAGAATTACAGGCGTGAGTCATTGCACCTGGCCAGCTTTCTTATAGCATGAGCGCAATTGGTTTTTACCTTTGGCCAGTGTGTTATTTGATTGCTTTTATTTCTTTTGTTCATATTTAATAGAGTTTATTTTTTAGAGCAATTACAGGTTTACAGAAATCGAGCAGCTAGTACAGAGAATTTCCATATACCTTCTCCTTCCACCTTACAGATTTCTCTATTATTAACATCTTGTGTGGTATTGGTGCAGGATTTTTTGCTCTATAGCTCAGCTAGGTCTAGGTTCTTGTCTCATGACCAGGAAGAAGTAGGCACGTGGACACTCGAAGAGTGAGCAAGGTGGAAAGTTTTATTGAATGATGAAACAGTTTTTAGTGGGGAGGGGACACAGGGGTGGTCCCCCTACCCAAAGGCAAGAGAGGTCCTAGGATGGCTGAACCCAGGGCTTTTTATGGGCTCAGAAGAGGGAGAGTGTGCTGATCGCTTTGTGAATGTGCAAAAAAGGTTAAAGAGAAGACACCACTTAGAGGTGGGCATGATAGTGTAAAAAACCAGTTAGGAGGTTGGGCGCGGTGGCTCGTGTCTGTAATCCCAGTACTTTGGGAGGCTGGGGCAGGTGGATCACCTGAGGTCAGGAGTTTGAGACCAGCCTGACCAACATAGTAAAACCCTATCTCTATTAAAAATACAAAAATTAGCCGGGTGTGGTGGTACGCGCCTGTAATCCCAGCTACTCAGGAGGCTGAGGCAGGAGAATCGCTTGAACCTGGGAGGTGGAGGTTGCAGTGAGCCGAGATCGCACCATTGCACTCCAGCCTGGGCAACAAGAGCGAAACTCTGTCCCAGGGTTGGGGGCAGAAAGAAAACCAATTACGAAAAGGTAGATACATTTAAAATAGGTGAAGGATGGAAATCAATCAGAGGAAAGTGAACCAAATGGGAAGGTGGGTTCTCAATCCTGTCCGAGGATTTATCCAGGACTGTCTCTGGCTTGAAGGTTGGATTTCACCAGGGACCTTGCCCCATCTGCCTAGGCATTTGTCTGCCTCCTGCCTCGATCAGTATGTTTGTTAAAATTGATGAACTAATATTGATAACATTTTTTTCCCACAGGATGTCTCTTAAACAATAGTTACGTTTGTTTTTTTTTGTTGTTGTTTTTTGTCTTGAAGCAGAGTCTCGCTCTCTCGCCCAAGCTGGAGTGCAGTGGTGTGACCGTGGCTCACTGCAACCTCCGCCTCCCACGTTCAAGCTATTGTCCTGCCTCAGCCTCCTGAGTAGCTGGGATTATAGACGCACACCACCGTACCCGGCTAATTTTTGTATTTTTAGTAGAGACAGGGTTTTTCATGTTTGTTAGGGTGGTCTTGAACTCTTGACCTTAGGTGATCCACCCACCTTGGCTCCCAAAGTGCTGGGATTACAGGCCTGAGCCACTGTGCCTGGCCACTTCTGGTTATTTAAAAATGAAGCAAAGACATTTTTTCTTCAACTTAAGTTTATTATTTTTTCAAATGATTACTAAGTTGTTAGGACATAAATGCTTTTTAAATTGTTTGGACCTAATAACTTAATAAATGGTAAAATTTTTTGGCCTTGAGGCACCATGTAAGTTACTGAGACACCAAGGGAACACATGTGACAGTGCTGAAGGACAAATGTACCCACATGAGTCGGTCAGGAATGTCTGAGATGATTATCTTCAGGACAGTGAGCAAACTGAAAACACAGAGCCCCCAGGCTAATGTCTGAGATGTCCATCTTGAGATCTTTCAGAAATATAACAGACAATATAACTATAATGGGCCTTATTTTTCTAATTTAAATTAAAATACAAAAGATGTAATTAATCAGGCATACTAGATTATACTTTGAATTTTATTTGAAAGCTCAGTGTCTGTATGCCAGTCTATTAAATAGTGTTAACAGAAGTTTCCTGGTGGTCTTGCCTGGAAATTCTTGAAGAAGAATACATTAAAAGTATTTTAAGAGAAAGTATTCCAGAAGACCTTGTCAAACCAGTTTTAACTATGGTTAGTTGCATATATGTTATATGTTAGTTTCAGCAGGGAGAGGAGGAACAGTGTTAGTCTTTAACTAGACCAGTTTGAAATTGTTCTCCTATTAAAACATTGTATCTAAAGCTAGGTCTGAATAGTAGTCTTGCTTTAGCCAAATGTAGACATGCAAATGTTTTAGTAGATGATTATTTTTCTGTTGAGCCTAATTCTTTGTTTTGTGCTTATAGCAGTGGTTTGAAACTTAGAAGCTGTAATCCTCTGCCGGACACTGTGGAATATTGACATATGCCTGGTCTTTTGGATGGACCAGGAACAATTTTGACAGGACACATGGCTGTCATATGAACAGTATAAAATCACAACCACTGTCGTTGGGGGACAGAGTTGGGGGTGTTGCAGAGCTGTCAGATTAGGTTTGTGGGAATGTCCTACTTCTTTGTTGAGATTTGCTTGCCTGCTCCTTTGTACCCGTGGCTTTTCCCCTTTGTTACCTGTGTTTTTGTGGGCAGTGTTCATGCAATAGCCCTTGTTTCTAGGACCCAAAGGTTTAGGGAAATTTATGGCAGAAAATCTTAAAGCGGATGGAGCTGTATTTAGTAGCAGCTTCTCTTGCTCTTGAGGAGGAGCCCGTCGTCAGTAATTTTGGTTCACAGCACTTCCATCCCACCTGCCAGTCAGATCTGCAAGAACACAGCCTTCCAGAATAGAGTGAAACACAGTGTGGGTGTCACTAACTTGAATTATTTTAAGAGGTCAAGAAAAAACCCTACTACTGTGTGTTTTTTAACACTATTTAAAAATACCATAGTATGGATCAATCAGATGAGTGACCTCTCTGTGGAATTAAAACTTTTTACATGTGAAGTTTTTGATTTTATGGGTAATTTTCCCCAGGTCTTTTAGGATTGTGTCACTGTTGCCTGCTAATAAAGTCATGTGAAGGTCTATTAAAGCAGTGGTCCCCAACCTATCTGGTACCAGTGACTGGTTTTGAGGAAGACAGTTTTTCCACCTATTGTGGGGTGGGTGGAGGGGGATGGCTTCGGGTGAAACTCTTCCACCTCAGATCACCAGGCATTAGATTCTCTTCGGAGCCTGCAGCCTAGATCCTTCGCACGTGCAGTTCACGGTAGGGCTCTCGCTCCTATGAGAGTCTAATGCTGCTGCTGACCTGGCAGGAGGTGGCGGTTGGGCAGGAACACTGGCTCACCTGCTGTGCGGCCCGGTTCCCAACAGCCCACGGACCAGCAGGAGTTGGGGCACCCCTGTGTGTTAAGTGAAGGTAGTACAGGTGAAGCTCAGCATAGGCTGGAGGGTGGAACGCACAGGTAGTCACTGGATGTAGTGACCTTTCCTTGAGACAGACCCAACAGCCCAGGCGGCACAGATACCTTGAGCCGTGCTGTTTCCTAAGAGAAAACGTGGATTTTGAAAGAGATTTTAAAGTTTCTTTCTCCTGTCCTCTAGCAAAAATATATCATACCCGGAACTCTTGGAGCAAAGGAGTGGGTGTACAAATGGAAGAAGCTCCGGTGGGTTGAGTATCTCACAGCCTTCCCGGTCTTCGCCCATCCCTGTCTGTTGTGTAGTATGTGTGTTGAAATGGCTCCTGGATCAGAAGTAAACATAGCTGCTTTATACCATTGCGTGGTAAACTGTGAGGGCAGGCATTGAGAGAAGGGTGGTAAAAAGAACCTATGCCTGGTCCAAAATGCTAAAATACTTGGAAGTGCAAATGTTTTGGTGCATGGTATATGAGCAACATGTTTACCGGCTGTTCTTTCAGCTGTAAGTGATGCCTTCCGTGATACTCATCAGAATCATACCTTAATGAGAAGGCCCCAGAAAAGAAACCCAACCTTTTATTGGGTTACTTCACACCTATCATGATGCCTTTTCCTTAGATTTTATAACATTTTAGGGTGAACTTACTTTTCCGTATTAAATGTTAGCTTTGGAGAAAGTGTATCATCAGAACCATGGAATTTGAGGTTTTCTTTTTCTTTTCTTTTTTTTTTTTTTTGAGATGGAATTTTTCTCTTGTCGTCCAGGCTGGAGTGCCGTGACGTGATCTCAGCTCACTGCAACCTCTGCCTTCTGAGTTCAAGAGATTCTCCTGCCTCAGTCTCCTGAGTAGCTGGGATTACAGGCACCCACCACCACCCCCGGCTATTTTTGCACTTTTAGTAGAGACAGGGTTTTGCCATGTTGGCCAGGCTGGTCTTGAACTCCTGGCCTCAGGTGATCTGCCCACCTCAGCCTCCCAAAGTGCTGGGATTACAGGCATGAGCCACTGCGCCCAGCTGGAATTTGAGGTTTTTAAAGATAACATTCATAATTTAAGCTTCATATGTATTTGATCTAGAATAAATGGCTTGGAGTATGTCAAATTTTTACATATTTGTTTTTAGTTTTTTATTTTATTTTATTATTTTTGAGATGGAGTCTCACTCTGTCACCCAGGCTGGAGTGCAGTGATGTGATCTTGGCTCACTGCAGCCTCTGCCTCCTGGGTTCAAGCAGTTCTCCTGCCTTAACCTCCTGAGTAGTCAGGATTACAGATGTCCACCACCACACCTGGCTTATCTTTGTATTTTTAGTAGAGACGTTGGCCAAGCTGGTCTCTAACTCCTGACCTCAGGTGATCTGCCTGCCTTGGCCTCTCAAAGTGGTGGGATTACGGGCGTGAGCCACCATACCTGGCCTGTTTTTAATTTTAGTATAGTCATTGTATTTTCTTTTTTCTTTTCTTTTCTTTGTTTCTTTTTCTTTCTTTCTTTTTTTTTTTTTTTTTTTTTTTTTTTGAGATAAGGTCTGGCTCTGTCACCCAGGCGGGAGTGCAGTGGTGTGATCATGGCTCACTGTGACCTCCATCTCCTAGGCTCCTGCGATCCTCCCACCTCAGCCTTATTTTCCGATTTGATCTAAGTGTATATTAGCAGCCTGCTGTTGTGACTTGATGTGTTTGTCTCACTGAAGACTGTACCTGAGGCAGATGACTTTGGTTTAGATGTGGGACATCTTTTTTTTTTTTTGAGACGGAGTCTTGCTGTGTCACTAGGCTGGAGTGCAGTGGTGCAATCTCGGCTCACTGTAACCTGGTTCAAGCAGTTCTCCTGCCTCAGGCTCCCGAGTAGCTAGACGTGTGCCACCACGCCCAGCTAATTTTTTTTGTATTTTTAGTAGAGACGGGGTTTTACCGTGTTGGCCAGGATGGTCTCGATCTCTTGACCTTGTGATCTGCCTGCTCGTAGTATAACATGCACGCCATGTACCGTTATGTGTTTGCCAGAAGCGGTCTTCAATCCTAGCTGCGGATGCTCCGGGCTGTCAGTAAGTATTTGGACAAATGAATGGGTATGCTGTAGCTACTGGCATCCTGACTTTGAAAGGGCTCAAGTTTTTATGAATTTTAGGTTTTATAACTGCCGTATTAGGTACGAACACATATTCACAGATAGCATGCAATTTGAAACCTGGGTTTCCCAGCGGACTAAGTAGAAGTCGTTTCTCTTGGTACCTTTCCAGTGAGGAAACAGGTGGGATAAGGAGCCTGCGGAGGACTGGATTGTGATTGAATGTAGTCTTCCTGGGTCCTTGTCACTCACGGTCTAGAATTAGCTTAGATGTTGATTCGCGTGGAGTGTCGGCAGCAGACCGTGGTGCTTGAAGCTGTCCGTGGATGTTCTGTAAGTTGGTCTGAGAGGCTTCTCTGGAGTCGGCCCGTCCCTGGCTCACTCTTGCTGATGCTCTCCCCCTCCAGGAACATGCTCCTCTCTGTGGGTTTCTCTTCAGAGCCCTCTGCAGACATCACCTCCCCAGCAAAGCCTTCGTTAACCATCCCAGCCTGAAGTGGTTTCCCCCTGAATAGCTTAGCAGCTTTTTTGTTAGTACAGTTCATTTGGTGTTAATCGCCTCCTTTCTCAGTCTTCTTTTCTGTTGTATATAGTTATACAACAATATAGTTGTATAGGTTTTTTTGTTTGCTTTTGTTTTTGAGACAGTTTCACTCTTGTCGCCCAGGCTGGAGAGCAGTGGCACAATCTCAGCTCATTGCAACCTCTGCCTCCTGGATTCAAGTGATTCTCCAGCCTTGCCTCCTGAGTAGCTGGGATTATAGGCGCATACCACCAAGCCCAGCTAATTTTGTATTTTTAGTAGAGATGGGGGTCTCACCATGTTAGCCAGGCTGGTCTCGAACTCCTGACCTCAGATGAAGTGACCCACCCACCTCAGCCTCCCAAAGTGCTGGGATTATAGGCGTGAGCCACCCTGCTCAGCTAGTTATGAGTTTTTATGTCTTGCCTCTCTAAATAAGCCATGTTCCTGCACCTTCCACTTTTATATTCCTTAGAATCCTTAGTATAGGGCCAGCATGTGGTAGGCCCTCTGTAAACAGCTGTTACTTTGATAGTGCAGAGGGACTTTACCACCCTGCCCACCCTCCCCCGCCTCCTTCCCTCCTTCCCTCCTTCCCTTCCCTTTCCTCTTTCCCTTCCCTTTCCTTTCCCTTCCTTTCCCTTTCCTTTCCTTTCCCTTCCCCTTCCCTTCCCCTTCCTTTCCCTTTCCTTCCCTTTCCCTTCCCCTTCCCTTTCCCTTCCCTTTCCCCTTCCCCTTCCCCTTCCCTTCCCTTCCCTCCCTTCCCTTTCTCCTCTCCTTTCTCCTTTCCCATTCCCGTCCTTTCCTTTCCTTTTCCTTCCTTTCTCCTTTCCCTTCCCTTCCCTTTCCCTTTTTTCCCCTTCCCCTTCCCCTTCCCCTTTCCCTTTCTTCTTTCTTTGCCTACAGAGTTGGACACATTTTCTTGATATGTTGAATACTTCTTTCTTTGAGCACTGGCAGCTTGTAAGAGAGACTTAGGCCACGTTAGTTGTTTTACTTACTGATTCTTTCTGGGGTAAAACCAGCTCTGTGTATAAATGAGTTTGAGGGTCATGTCTGATGCCGTAGAATACCCCAGTTGTTGCATGGAAAACAGCTGGCTTGGTGTGTTGGCTAAATTGGGTGTGAACATAGTTCACCCTAAATGTAGGCTCTTTAGATCGAATTTCTTTCAAATGTCTTTTTCTGGCAGAGTGCAGCATTCAGCTCATTTATTCTCAAGTGGAAATGTCTTCACAGAAATAGTACTAGCTTTTAATATGTCAAAACTGCATTCAAAGGTTGGTTAAAAACTGAAAGTGCTGTTGCCAGCCTTCCAAATTGCAGGCTCAGAAATCCCTTTTGAAAGAGGAAGAGTGGGTGTAGGAAGGTGGGGAGGAAGCAGTTGCCCAGGAGGAGCTTCCTCCCAGGGTCAAGTTGATGAGGCCCTAGTTTTGTTTTTATTATTGAAACACTTGCTAGGTAAAAACGAGTGAGCAAATGATTACAGTAGTTATTTGTCTTACAGAAGTAATTTTTTCTTTAAAAAGGATACAACAGAATATTTGAGCTCTCTGAAGAAGTTACTTCTGGGAGAGTTCATTTTGTTCAACCTTTCGTGATTGTGTGTCTGGTAAAAAGTTGGTCGTTATTAGACAGTGGCTGGATGACACTGTGGGCAGTTTGCAGAGATCCCTGGAAACTGCTGCCACTCCTCTGGTGCAGGGATTTGAACCTGGTGAGAGTTGAAAAAGGGTTCTTCCTACATTCTTTTACTGCAGAGATAAAACGTGAAGGCCTGCTGATGTGGGCTCTTCGGTTCAAATGGGGTTTTAAAAATAGAGAAGCTTTCCATAAAAGTCCGTGTTGCTGGCTTCACTTGAAAAGCATGAGCTCCCCAGGCTGCTGCCCCTCCAAGCCCCAAGATGCCGGAGCCGGTGCTGAGGCCCCTGGGAGAAGGCCCCGTCCTGCGTGCTGCACACCAGGCCTACCACCACCTTGGCTAGAGCTGTGGACAGACCTAAAATTTGTATCTGTTTTGACATATAAAATGTGGCAATGTTGTATTTAATCAGTTATTGCAAAAGACAATAAAAACTGTAAGTTGGTTTCTTGGTTTGTACCAATCTGTGTAGGCTCTGCTTGTGTAATAAAAGCAGGTTTTATTTTATTTTTTTATTATTATTATTATTTTGAGACGGAGTCTCGCTCTGTCTCCCAGGTTAGAGTGCAGTGGCACAATCTTGACTCACAACCTCCGCCTCCAAGGTTCAAGCCATTTTCCTGCCTCAGCCTCCCGAATAGCTGGAATTACAGGCTGGTGCTACCATGCCTGGCTAATTTTGTATTTTTAGTAGACAGGCAGTTTCTTTACGTTTGTTAGTCAGGCTGGTCTCGAACTCCCGACCTCAGGTGATCCATCCACCTCAGCCTCCCAAAGGGCTGGGATTACAGGTGTGAGCCACCGCGCTCGGCCGCAGGTTTTATTTTATATGTGGACTTTCTCACCTAAAGCTACCTTTTTCAAACTATTAATGATTTTCCAAACTTTTTATTTTGAGTAATGCCCATTTTTAAAAAAAATTATGGAAAAATACTGTGAACACCTGTATACATGTTCCCTAGGTAAATTAGCACATTTGCTTTTTCTGTGTCTCTCACAAACACATATGCACATACATTTTGTAGAAACATTTGAAAGTAAGTTGCTTTATATTATGACACTTTACCCCTAAATACTAAAACATGTTTTGCCTCAGAATAGTTACAATTCTACCTAGCTGTGATTATTATCATGTGCAAAGAATTATATGCTGATAAAGTAATGTTATTTAAGACTGGCTGTGGTGGCTCACACCTGTAATCCCAGCACTTTGAAAGGCCAAGGCAGGAGGCTCGTTTGAGCTCAGGAGTTCAGCCTGGGCAACATGGTGAAACACCATCTCTACCAAAAATACACAAATAAGCTGGGCATGGTAGTGTTCACCTGTGGTCCCAGCTACTTGGGAATCTGAGGTGGGAGGATCACTGGAGCCAGGAGGCGGAGCATGCAGTGAGCCGAGACTGCCCCTGCACTCCAGCCTGGGCGACAGAGTGTGAGACCCTATCTCAACAAATAAAAAATAAAAATGTTACTTAATATGCAACGTGTGGTCACTTTTCCTCAGCTGTCCCCAGATGTGTCATATAGCTATTTTTATTCCAGTCCAAGGGCTTGTGCAGCATTGCATTTGGTTGTTCTCTTTAGATGCCTTGATTCTAGGCAGTTCCTTGCTTTTTCTGTTTATCTTTCAAGACATTGACTTTTTTTTTTCATTTAAGAGTCTAGGCTGGTTGTATAGAGTGTTTTGTAATTTGAGTTTGTCTGATGATTTCTTCATGGTTACCTAAGGGTCAACCATTTTTGTCCTGAGAGCCGCAGCAGCCTGTGGGGTCACGTCTGCTTCCTCTGCGTCTTGCCAGGCCATCCGGCCGTCCTATTACTGGGGCTCAGTTCAGTCATTTGGTGAAGGTGGTGCCCACGAGATCTTTCCATTATAAAGGCACCTTTGTCCCTTTGTTAAATTTATCTGTAACCTGCAGGACGATAACTTGACTCTGTCTCTTCTGAATGCCTTTCATTAGCATTCGGTGATGATCCTTGTCTCAATCGGTTATTGTACATTGGTGGCTAGCAAATGGTGATTTCCTAATTTTCACTCCTTCTGTGTTTATTAGATTTTTTTTTTCTGTAACATTTTCTCCCCCTGTTGAGTATCACTGTGTGGTTTGTAATGCTTTGCCACCTTTTTTCTTTCTGGTGTTCTAATTATCCCAGACTTGGTGAGTGGAGCTCCTTCAGGCTAGTTCCTCTGTCCCTTGGGCATGTCCCCGTCTATCACTGAGCACTCCCTCGTCTTCTGGTAAGAAATGTTTCTGCCTCACCTTGACCTTCCCTTGCTCCAGACTTGTTACCAACCATTTCTCTAAGAAACATGGATTCCTTTTTAATAGGGAATGGTATTTGGAAATCAAGATCTGGCTGCCAACTTTGCTCATCATGGACTGAGATGTCATTGCTTTCGTCCCTTCCGATGGAAAGAGCTAGGCGCCAGGACGTAGACTGATGTTTTTAATAAAGCTAGAACGCTTCTGTTTTTCAGGGCCTGCTTACACACTTTGCAGAAACTTCCATAGCTTGTAGCTCATGCTGAAAAACTCAGGTTCCTGGTACCTAAGCCATCCCAGAGATGAAAATTACATCTACTTTTTTCAGTCTTTTCTCTTCCAGAACCTTCCACAGTTAGAATTGTGTATGCTCACAATATGACCTTAACATATCTCTGAAAGATGGGCCGGGGTAAAAGTGCAGAAACAAAAGGCGGGATTTATCTTTTTATTGAGTAAGCTTGCATTCTGTACTTCAAAAAATGTTTATTGAACAACAGCTTTAGGCACTGAAGTCCTTATTCTCCTGAGGATAAAAAGAGAAGTAGCATAAAAAGTCTCTGCCCTGTGACCTAGCAGTGCATTTGGTGGCAGAACGACGGTCTCGGAAGAGAACATGGAGGGAGTAAGGGAGGCACTTACTAACTGCCCCGATACTGACGGGGCTCTGGAGAGGTCCGTGCAGCTTGTGAGTTAACTGCTCCTTAGCCTGGATACCTTAATGCCATCTGTCTGAGCATGCCAAGGTAAAGTGAATGTCTCTGCAAATGAGAGTTTGCATGGATGAATAATTTTACAAGAAAGGGAAGGTTTTTAGTGTGGTTTAAATTCCAGGTGAGGCTGTGTGGGTGACGCCTTATGCTGACCAGTCTATTTCAAGAATTGGAAGGATGGTGTGTGTATTTTGAAAATGGTCTAGTTCATGTACTGAAATAGGACAGACACAAGCTCAGGCTACTTCTCAGTAAGTGCTCACTCTGCCCTTTATGTCTCTTAAAAAGACTCATTTTGTTTGAAATCTTTCTGAGTCTCCATTTCTTGGTACGTCATAGTACTGGAGTGTACAAAGCCAGTTTTTTTTGTTTTTAATAGAGTGCAGTTCAAGTCAGTTTAGTTGGTTTTCAGTGTCAGTATAGAACAAATGGTAGTCAACATTTTTTTCCTAGGAATTGTTCATGTGTTCAGTACTTAATAAATTCTTAGGGGTTTGAATGGGACTTACTGTGGTGGGATCTGAGCAGGTGATTAAACTTCTTAAGTGTTGTTTACGTAAAGTGCATGAAGAGACAGATACTGCACGATTTTTCAAGATTCTGGCAGGAACAGGATTCAGAGTGTGTTTGAGTAGAAGAGGGGGAGTGGATAAATATAAAGAATATATTTTTAACTTCCAAAGTAAGAACATTTAAAAAGCAAATATAATTGGCCACCACATGTGGGTTTTGCATCATTTCCAGACCATCCTGCACATGACTCTCATATTAATTTTCTGAAAATGCGACTCTGACCACCTGTTCTCGCTCCTGGAGAGGAGAAGGCCAGGGCCTTCTGTCTGCGCCTGGCAAGGCATGTCTATGCCACATCGCCATGGGCCACAGCGACCCCTGGCCTCACCTCTCACCACTTACCTCCCCTGGGGGCTGTGTGTCCCTGCTGCCACCTGAGGTTTCCTTGCAGTTGCACTCCTGAGTTCTTCCCTGGAAACGCTCTCTGCCTCACTGACTGTGAGCACACCCTGGCACGCTTTGAGGCCCAGCGTGCATGTTCCTCTCTCTTGAAGGCTTTCCCCACGCTGCCCTTCCATGCAAAGTGTGTTCTCCTTCCCCCGTCTGCCTCCTGGCACTTGCTTATCCTTATGACCCTCGAGGATGCCATTGACTCCCTTTCCTCCACTCCTTCCTGTACCGACTAGCGTGGTCCTTTATATGTAGGCAGCTAGGGTGGGGCGCATGCTTTTCAGATTGATTTAACCTTGTAACATTGTGGAAAGTGAGATACAGACAAGAAAACTGAGGGTGACTTTGAAGGAATTGTAAAAACCCAGGTGGAGGAATTCCTGTGATCCTCCAGTCCCTCTGGGAGCTTCATGGCAGTGTTTGTGATCTGTGTATTCTATTCAGAAGGGCAGTCCTGTTGAAGGTAAACATCAGGGAATTTCTGCCAGAAAGGGAATATTTTCAGTATGATGATGCTCTGAAACCTCTTGTACCTGTCAGAAGTAAAATCAAAGCCGTTTCTGCCGTTTCCATTCATATCTTTAACACCGTAAGTTTCTTCCTTAACTCTTTTTGGTTGTGATTAATTTAAGATGGGAATTTATGTTCTCACCCACCCCCTTTTTAGTACAGGTTGAGCATCTCAGATCTGAAAATCTGAAATCTGAAATGCTCCAGATCAGAAGCCTTTTGAGCACGGACATGATGCTCAAAGGAAATGCCCACTGGGGGGCATTTTGGATTTGGATCTTTGGATTTGAGATGTTTGACCAGTAAGTATAATGCAAATATTCCAAAATCCAAAAAAAAAAACTCTGAAATCTGAAGCGCTACTGGTCCCAGGCATTTTGGAGACGGGGATCCTCAACCCATATGACCTTCCAAAGGAGTGACATCTGTCAGTCAAGCAAGAGTCATCCTGCAGTCCCTTCCTTTATTATGGGGCTGACCATAGGGGCAGGCACTGGACTTCCTTTCTTACAGCCTCGATTCTTATTCCCGTATGTGCCCCCTCCCTTTTTTTAAGGCGGAGTCTCGATCTGTCACCCAGGCTGGAGTGCAGTGTTGCCATTATGGCTCACTGCAGCCTCTGCCTCCCGGGTTCTAGTGATTTTCCCACCTCAGCCTCCCGAGTAGCTGGGATTACAGGTGTGTGCCACCATGCCTGGCTAAGTTTTGTATTTTTGGTAGAGATGGGGTTTCGACACATTGTTCGGACTGGTCTCAAAGTCCTGGTGCCAAGTGATCTGCCCGTCTTGGCCTCCCAAAGTGCTGGGATTACAGGCGTGAGCCACTGCGCCCGGCCTTATTACCCTGTGTCCTATAGTTGTTCATGTGCACTGTGAGCTATTGGATTTTTTTTTTTTTTTTTTTTGAGACAGGGTCTTACTCTGTTGCCTAGCCTGGAGTGCAGTGGTACAACCACAGGTCACTGCAGCCTGTACCTCCCAGGCTCAGGTGATCCTCCCATGTCAGCCCCCAGAGTAGCTGGAATTACAGCCTTGTACCACCACACCTGGCTAATTTCTATATTTTTTGTAGAGATTGGGTTTTGTCACGTTGCCTAGGCTGGTCTCAAACTCTTGGGTTCAAGTGATCTGCACGCCTGGGCCTCTGGATTGCTTAGGTTTTAACGTGAATTCTGCAATGTCTTTGGTAATCTTTGTAGATTGCTGCAGAGTAAATTAAATTATTCACAAAGAATAATGTTAAAGAACTTAATTATTCACAAGGAATCATATTGAAAGATCTCATGTGTTCTTCACCCCGCTTCCCCCAGTGATAACATCTTGCAAAGCTGCATGCACCATCACAATCAGAATGTTACCGTCCGTGTGGTCAAGATGCAGTGTTTCCCAGGCTCTCTCCTGTGGCCCTCTCACAGCCACACCTGCTTCCCCCCATCCCCACCCCTTCCTCAGGCCCTGGCCACCACTCACCTGTTTTTGGTTTCTATTCTTTTGTCCTTTCAAGAATGTTACGCAAATGGAATCATACAGTATGTAAGGGCTGAGGCTTTTTTTTTTCCGCTTAGCATAATTCTCCCACGATTCCTCCAGTTCCTCGCATGCATCAATAGCTCATTCCTTTTTTTTTGCTGAGAGCGTTCCGTGGTATGGACGCACCACAGTTTAGCCTCGCACACGAAGGACACCTCTGAGTAGTTTCCAGTTTTTGACTATTATGAGTAACGCTGCTATGAATGTTTATATGTAGGGTTTTGTGTGAACGTAAGCTTTCATTTCTCTGGGATAAATGCCCAGGAGTGCAGTTGTTGGGCTGTGTACCGTTTTGTGTTTAGGTTTTAAGAAGATACCTGTTTTCTAGAGTGGTTGCACCATTTTACATTCCTACCAGTGTTTTCTAAGGGATTCATTTCTTTCACATCCTGACCAGCATTTGGTGGTGTCCCTGTTTTTTATTTTAGCCATTCTGATAGTTGTATGGTGATGCCCCTTTGTGGATTTCCCTAATGGCCCCTTTCTCTGATGAACATCTATGCTCATTTGCCATCTGTATGTCCTCTTGGGTGAGATGTCTGTTCCTGTCTCTTGCCCATTTTCTAATTGGACTTTTTAAAACTCTCTGAGTTTTGTTTTGTTTTGTTTATTTTTTTGATCATGGTAAAAGTACAAGAAATTTATCATCTTAACCATTTTTTAAGCTCAATCGTGTGTCAAAAGACAAAATTACAACATATTTAATGCTGGGATCTTAATTGGCTTTTGTGATTCCAGAATCAGGCAACACCTCATTCTGTAGAATTCTGTAAAATAGAGTGAGTGTTCTCATGAGCCGAGCAGAGGAAATTGGCTTTGTAGACAGAAAAAGGGTGAGGGAGGCAGACCCAGAGAACAGAGAGCCAGATAGGTGGTTTCAGAGGGGGGGACTTCCTTATCACACTGGCCCAAACTGGCCCATTTGGGGATTTGCTGTTCTCTCTCTCTCCTGATTTCTTGGAAAGTCAGATAAGCAGCTTACGTTTGGCTTGGTGGTGTGGAGCTTAGCAAGAGGGCCTCCATTTTGGTTTGATCTGCTGGGCCTGGTGCGGGGAGCTCCATCCAAACCAGTGTTCTCCTGGTTCACTATATTTATGTTAAGTTTTGAGAGTCTTTTATGTATTCTAGGCACTAGTCCTTTGTCAGATATGTGGTTTGTAAATATTTCCTCCCGTTTTGTAGTTTGTTTTTTCATCCTCTTAACAGGGTCTTTAGCCGAGCAAATGTTCTTAACGTTGATGAAGTTCCTTTTATCTATTTTTCCTCCTGTGGATTGTGATTAGGGTGTCACCTCTAAGAACTCTGCCTAGCCCAGGATCCCAAAGATTTTCTATTTTTTTTTTTTCCTAAAAGTTTTAGTTTTATGTTTTTCATTTAAGTCCCTGACCCATTTTGAGTTAATTTTTATGTAAGGTGTGAGGTTTAGGTCAAGATTCATTGTTGTTATTATTATTGCTTTTGTGGATGTGTAATTGCTCCAGTAACCTGTTGAAAAGGCTGGCCGCCTCTCTTTCCCCACTGCTTTTACATCTTTGTTGAAAATCAGTTGGGGTTCCCTGGCAAAGCTGCAGATATTAAAAAAAAAAAAAATCAGTTGGGTGTATTTGTTGGGTCTATTTCTAGGTTCCATATTTTGTCCCATTGATCTGTATGTCAGTTACCCCATACTAATACTGGATGGTCTTGATGACCATAGTTATATAGTAAGCCTTAATACCAAGGTGACTGATTCCTCCCAATTTATTCATCTTTTTCAGAATTGTTTTTCAGAGTTGTTCTAGATCCTTTGTCTTTCCATATAAATTTTAAAACAATCTTGTCTAAAGCTACTAAAAAATCCTGCTGGGGTTTTGTGAGGAATGGTGTTAGTAATGGGGGAGGGATTGAGAGCGTTACTAGGTTGAATCTTCCAGTCAATCCATGGACATCGAGTGTCTTTTTCTTCTTTACTGAAAGCTTCAGATGTGAAGACAGACGGTTGTGGCGCTGGCTGCGGCCGTGCACCTAGAGATGCTGTACCAGGGAGCACGCGCTCAGCGGCAGGATGGCAGGCTGTGTCTCGGCTCACTTCCGCTTTGTTTGTTTTTAAATGTATAGGCCTATGAAAGGAGGTTCCCTACGTGTCCCTTGATTCCGATGTTCGTGGGCAGTGACACTGTGAATGAATTCAAGAGTGAAGATGGGGCTATTCACGTCATCGAAAGGCGTTGCAAGCTGGACGTGGACGCGCCCAGGCTGCTGAAGAAGGTAACGCACGGAAACGAAGTCTTGGAGGGCGGGCCCCAAAGACAGCGCGAACTTACGCTACAGCTTCCGTGTAACTGGATGTTATTAATAAATGCTTTTTCTCTTTATTTCTTTTTTTTTAAAGATCGCAGGAGTTGATTTTGTTTATTTTGTCCAGAAAAACTCGCTAAATTCTCGGGAACGTACTTTGCACATCGAGGCTCATAATGAAACATTTTCCAATCGGGTCATCATTAACGAGCATTGCTGCTACACCGTGAGTAACCTGTCATTTGGTGGAAGACGTTCCGCTGACGCAGGACTTCTGGGGATTGTTTGATCACCGTTTTGAACAGTGCATCTTGTTGTCTTAGAGGGCAGTTCCTCGTTAGGCGTTGTCACTCACTTCTCGTGTAGGAGGGAAGAGTAGCAGTTGTGGTCTCCCGCAGTGGGTTACGTTGTTGTGGCAGTCAAGGCAGTCAAGTGATGCCTTGAGACAAGAGTCTCACTCGGTTGCCAGGCTGGAGTGCAGTGGCGCGATCTCGGCTCACTGCAACCTCTGCCTCCCAGGTTCAAGTGATTTTCCTGCCTTAGCCTCCAGAGTAGCTGGGGTTACAGGCATGCACCATCACACCCGGCTAAATTTTTGTATCTTTAATAGAGACAGGGTTTCACCATATTAACCAGGCTGGTCTGGAACTTCTGACCTCACGTGATCCGCCCCTTCGCCTCCCGTTGATTTGTTTTTAAATATTACTTTTTTTTTTCTTTTATTCTTTTTTTTTTTTTTTTTGAGACAGAGTTTCACTCATTGCCCAGGCTGGAGTGCAGTGGCACAATCTCAGCTTGCTACAACCTCCGACTCCCAGGTTCAAATGATTCTCCTGCCTCAGCCTCCCAAGTAGCTGGGATTACAGGTGCTCGCCACCACGCCCAGCTCATTTTTATATTTTTAGTAGAGATAGAGTTTCACCATGTTGGCCAGGCTGGTCTCAAGTGCTCTCCTGACCTCAAGTGATCCACCTACCTCAGCCTCCCAAAGTGCTGGGATTAAAGGCGTAAGCCACCACGCCTGGCCTTAAATATTACTTTCATATGCCACTTCTTTTCTAGTCTCACTGTAATACGTTAGAAATATCTAATGAAGGACCAAGACGTGTGCCTTTAAGATTAGCACCGAGAGTGTTTATCTTAGTATCTTCACTGCTTACCACCGTGTTTCAAGAACTTCTTTTATCAGATTTTTAGAACCCTCTCTTGCCAGATAGCTGTTTCTCCCTCCTCCCCTGCAGTGTATCCTCAACACTGAAGCCAAAGTGATGTATTTAAACTGTGTCAGATCAAGTCACTTCTCTGGGCTCAAAACCATGGAACATCTCCACAGTTCTCCCAGAGTAAGAGCCCAGAGTCCTCATAGTGGCTTGCAGGGGCCTGAGTTCTCTCCCGATCATGCCTCTCCTGTCCTTGCTGTCATGCGGTGGGCCTCCCCCAGGGGCTTTAGTTCCAAGGCGCTCGCTGTGCCATGCTGTGCCTCCCTACATCTCTAGTCTCACCTCCTCCCGTCTCGGCTCAGGTCTCCCCTTCTTGGCCAGCCCCAGCCACCCATTTAATTCTGCAGCCTGACACCCCAACCCCCAGTCTTTTTTTAATTTTTTCTTCAGAGATGGGATCTTGCTCTGTCACTTAGGCTGGAGTGCAGTGGCACAATCACAGTTCACTGCAGCCTCCACCTTCCAGGCTTAAGTGATCCTCCTGCTTCAGCCTCCCAGGTAGCTGCAACTCTAGGCACATGCCACCATGCCTGGCTAATTTTTACATTTTTTTTTTTTTTTTTTTGTAGAGATGAGGTCTTGCTCTGTTTCTCAGGCTGATCTCAAACTCCTGGACCCAAGCGATCCGCCCACGTTGGCCTCCCAAAGTGTTGGGATTATAGGTGTGAACCACCACGCCTGACCCTCACCCCTGGTTCTTTTAGCCTGCACCAAGTTTTATTTTTTCGACAGCACTTACTTACATTTAATTTTCTTACATACTGTGTTTATGGCTGATTGTCTCCTCTGTTAGACTGTTGAATGCTTCCAAGACCAGTACCTTTTTGTTCATAATGGAAGACTGTTCAGTGAGTATGTTGAATGAATGAATGAACCAAAAATGAAAATAGGCAGGGCATGGTGGCTCACGCCTGTAATCGCAGCACTTTGGGAGGCTGAGGCGGGTGGATCACGAGGTCAGGAGATCGAGACCATCCTGGCCAACATGGTGAAACTCCGTCTCTACTAAAAATATGAAAATTAGGTGGTGTGGTGGGTGCCTGTAATCCCAGCTACTTGGGAGGCTGAGGCAGGAGAATCACTCTGGGAGGCAGAGGCTGCAGTGAGCCAAGATTGCGCCAATGCACTCCAGCCTGGTGACAGAGCGAGATTCCGTCTCAAAAAAAAAAAAAAAGCAAGCAGACGAAGCTCTCCTTTTCTAGTCATCTTTGAAATGGTTTTGAACAATTACTTGGATCTCTTCATGATTTAGAATGTGACTTTGGTCCTGATTTTGAACATGATTTTGGCATTTTTTCTGTCTGCTGTCTATATGGTAGTATCATTGTTAGTAAAGTAAGTGTTACTTCTGGTTACCGGTTAAACTGAGGAGCAGACAAGTGACATTCTGTTGTCAGTACAGTCAGTGAGAGTGCTTTCTCTTTATCTGCAGGTTCACCCTGAAAATGAAGATTGGACCTGTTTTGAGCAGTCTGCAAGTTTAGATATTAAATCTTTCTTTGGTTTTGAAAGTACAGTGGAAAAAATTGCAATGAAACAATATACCAGCAACATTAAAAAAGTGAGTATATTTTGGGATTTTATGGCAGGGGGTGGGCAGGAGTCTCTGAGATGACCTGTCTTTTTGGAAGACTGGGGATTGGTTAGCGAGAGATATGCAGCATTTCTTGGGTGGAAGACGCTGTGATCCCTACCCCTGGCCCCATCTTTAGGTATAGGGGTTCACGTTGTGCTGGCTGCTGATGGATGAAGGAGGTGCCTGTAGCTCCAGCCATGGCACTCTCTGCTTGGGATTGCTGAGAGAGGTGGAAACTGGGGAGAGGCAGCGGCAGCTGGCGTACAGCGCCCAGGTCTTGCTGCGGGGTCGGGAGGAGGCCTGGGTCCTGGGGAGAGGCTTGCCGGGCAGGCTGCCCCCCTTGGATTGTTAGTTCTTCCATGGAGGACCTTCCCTTCTCGATTTTGTGCTGTTGCTCATCCATTGTTATGAAATTGTGGGATTATGGAGTGGTTTTTGAAGGCTCATTTTCAGTGTACTGCATTGGAAAGAATTTGAATTGAGACATAAATCATATATTGAGTACAAGTACCGTAAATCAGCATTTAAAAATGGTCATATAAAAATTCCATTTCTTTAGGTATTATTTTCTAAACCTTGGAAAAGAGTAAGTAAAATAAAAACACAAAAGCATTTGGCTTTTTTTTTCCTGTTTATTTTGTAGCAATTCAGTTTTATTGGTGTTTTAAAAGCTTGTGAGGGATTGGGTGCAATGGCTCGTGCCTATAATCCCAGTTCTTTGGGAGGCTGAGGTGGGCAAATGCTTGAGTCCAGGAGTTCGAGACCAGCCTGGGCAACATTGCGAAACCCCGTCTTTACAAAGAATACAAAAATTAGCCGGATTTGGTGGCATGTGCCTGTAGTCCCAGCTACTGGGGAGGCTGAGGTAGGAGAATGGCTTAAGTCGAGGAGGTTGAGCATACAGCGAGCTGTGATCATGCCACTGCATTCCAGCCTGGGCCGCAAAGTGAGACCCTGTCTCAATAAAAAAGCTCGTGAGGTTTACCATCTTCTGTTGGCTAGAAAAAAATAAAAATCCTGGGAGGGATGAATAATTTGAATGTTGAATATGTACTCACCTTTAAACTGGTTTTGTTGTAAAGGGAAAGGAAATCATTGAATACTACCTTCGCCAGTTGGAAGAAGAAGGCATAACCTTTGTGCCCCGTTGGACTCCGCCTTCCATCACGCCCTCTTCAGAGGCATCTTCATCCTCCTGCAAGAGACAAGCAGCGTCCATGGCCGTCATCATCCCAGATGCTGCCCTCAAGGAGGGGCTAAGTGGCGATGCCCTCAGCAGCCCCAGCGCACCTGAGCCCGTGGTGGGCACCCCCTGATGGTGGGTCTGGCGGGGCTTCATCCTGAGAGCAAGGCTAGGGAAATCTGCCTCGCCGTTTTGTCTGTTTGCTTTGCCCATTCCTTGGGACATTAGATAACTCGTAAAGAAAAGACCTGTCTCGTTTCTGGCCCTTGTCCTCTAGCTTTCATAACACATTCATTTTACTTTTTATTAGATTTTTTTGTTAATAGGGAGAAGGGCTTATATCAAATTGTTATTTTATTGATACCAGAAGGTGTTTTTTAGTTTAAGAGAGGGGGTCTCACTATGTTGCTCATGATGATTTCGAACTCTTGGGCTCAAGCAGGCCTTCCACCTCGGCCTCCCAAAGTGCTGAGATTATAGGCATGAGCCACCATGCCCGGCCTACGGAAAGTGTTTTTCTTTTTTCTTTTCTTTTTTTTTTTTTTTTTTTTTGAGATGGAGTCTTGCTCTGTTGCCCAGGCTAGAGTGCAGTGGTGCAATCTTGGCTCACTGCAACCTCCACCTTCCAGGTTCAAGTGATTCTCCTGCCTCAGCCTCCCAAGTAGCTGGGACTCCAGGCATGTGCCACCACGTCCAGCTAATCTTTTGTATTTTTAGTAGAGATGGGGTTTCACCATGTTGGCCAGGCTACTCTTGAACTCCTGACCTTGTGATCCACCCACCTTGGCCTTTCAGAGTGCTGGGATTACAGGCATGAGCCACTGTGCCCAGCCCACACCTGGCTAATTTTTAATTTTTTGTAGAGATGGTTTCACTATGTAGCCCAAGCTGGGTGTTTATTTTTCTGTACATTTTTGTCTACAGCCAAACTGTGCCATTTGTGAGATCTCAACAAGTGATGGGGGTGGGCAGGTGGTTTGGGGATGTATTTTATTTTTTAACTTGGAATTTTTGTTATACTTGCTTTGCTGTCTCATTCATCTAGTTTATTTTACCTTGTCAGGAAAAAAGTTTCTTCTATTATTATTGTTATTTCTTTTTTTTTGAGACAGAATTTCACTCTGTTGCCCAGGCTGGAGTACAGTGGCGCCATCTCGGCTCAGTGCAACCTCCGCCTCCTGGGTTCAGGTGATTTTCCTGCCTCAGCCTCCTGAGTAGCTGGGATTACAGGCATGCACCACCACACCTGGCTAATTTTTGTATTTCTAGTAGAGACTGTGTTTCACCATGTTGGCCAGGCTGGTCTTGAACTCCTGACCTCAGGTGATCTGCCTGCCTCAGCCTCCTGAGTAGCTGGGATTACTGGCGTGAACCACCAGCTTTCTTACATTCTTGAACACAGTAGCTCTATTCAAAATAGATTTAGATTTGCTTGTTGTTTTTTTTTTTCCCATAAATTTTATATCTTGTAAGTTCTTTTTGTGTTATGTTTCTCTTGGAATTAAAACAGTCATTAATATCTGTTACAGCCATGAGTAGTACTGTGATTTGGCAATAGAGGTAACTCAGCGGTAATCAGGGAAAGATGAGTAAGTCAGAAAGTTTACCTGTGGTTTAGTCAGTGACATCTCTCAAAGCCTGTCCCTGAAGTCCGCTAGGGATCTGGTTTACATCTGCCATCTCTGCGGTTTCATTTGCCTCTAGACTCTAGGACCACACGTTAACTCCACCGAGCAGGACTTTGGGAGCCTAAAGCTTCAGTGTTCTTTGTTGTAAATCAATGTCACTTACATTCCAGACAAACTGGATGCCGACTACATCAAGAGATACTTGGGCGATTTGACTCCGCTGCAGGAGAGCTGCCTCATTAGACTTCGCCAGTGGCTCCAGGAGACCCACAAGGGCAAAGTGAGTGTTGGCTCCCTGCCCAGCGTGCAGGGCCAGGGCTACGTGAAATCATGGAATCTCTTCCTGCCCATAGTCACCCAGCTTCCACAGCCATTGTTTCTTCCAGTCTAGAAGTCATTGAATGTGTATCTCTGTGGAATCTGCGTCCTTAAGCTAGTGATAATGCATGATTAACTGCATGTTTTTAGACTTTACAGAGCAAGGTCTGGCTTACAAACAGTGTCAAGTTACAAAGCAGCATTGTGTTCCAGGTATTCATACATATGTTTTGGAAGCTGTAAAAAGAGTTCAGAGATTTATCAGAGATTAGAGAAGTTTGAGCTTTAATTTTCAGGATTTGAGTGAAATTTCAGCCTCATAAGAGTGTAGATTTTTATAAGCCTTATGTACTGAGCAGAGCCTGGTGTGTGGCTAGCGAGCTGTTGACATCATCTAGTAAAGGGAGACTAGGCATTGCGTGTAGTTGGCCTAACCTCGAATTCTGTCAGTCTGGTTACTAGAGACCAAATCACTGAGTACTGTTTAACACCAGTCATCAAGAAAACACTGCAGTCGTGATGGCTGCCATTTGCTGTATACTTACCATTATTACATACTGTTTTAAGGTCTTTATTCAGTCCTTTCAGCAGCTCTCTCTGGTGCTATTTTTCTTACTGGTTTTACTTGCGAGAAAACTGGGGCACAGAGAAGTGAAGTAACTTGCCTGAGGTCTCACAGCTAGCGAGTGGTGGGGTCAGGATTTGAACCCAGGCCATTTTGTTTCATAACCCACATTCTTAACCACGATCACATAACCATAGTCTCTTCTGAGTGCAGATGATGCCACGTCAGTAGGCCACATGCTTTTGAGTTATTTCCCAGGAGTTGGGGTTGTGAGTAGCTCATGCTCCCACTCCCTTCTTGTTCTCATGGACCAGAGAACAAGTTGGTAAGCACATGGCCACGGAGGAAGACACTTAGTCCATGTGACACTCAGAACACAGCCTTGGCCTTGTTCTTTATTCAGGGAAGCCGGCCTTTTGATTGACAGCGTTGGAATCTGGAGAAGATTCCTGTGTTAGTTAGCAACACCGCCACATTACGAAAGCCCAGCATGCTTTTTTTGTATTATTTTTCTTTAATCTGTGTTTTTTGTTTTTAATTATCTTAAGTCTTATGATGACTCATAATTTTTAACTTTGTGTATATCTCCTCTAATCTTTCTAATGAGTCGGCAAAAGCACCATTGCCAATCACATAGACACATGGTAGTTCTACAGTTTTATGTTTCAGAATTTTTTTTTTAGTACAGAGTCGCTTTGTCACCCAGGCTGGAGTGCAGTGGTGCAGTCTTGACACACTGCAACATCTAGCTTCCGGGTTCAGGCTGTTCTCCAGCCTCAGCCTCTGGAGAGCTGGGATTAGCTCTGCCACCATTGCTGGCTGATTTTTATATTTTTAGTAGAAACAGGGTTCCACCATGTTGGCCAAGCTGGTCTCAAACTCCTCACCTCAAGTAATCTGCCTACCTTAGCCTCCCAAAATGCTGGGATTACAGGTGTAAGAGTCATTGTGCGCAGCCTCAAATGGCTTTTAAAAGACAATGCTAAATGATAAGTGAGTCTAACTTAAGTAGTAAAGAAGTCAGTAGTGAAGTTTAACTTGCTACGTTTCTTGTCATACTGACTTTTTTTTTTTTTTTTTTTTTGAGATGGAGTCTCGCTCTTTACCAGGCTGGAGTGCAGTGGCATGATCTCGGCTCACTGCAACCTCCGACTCCCTGGTTCAAGCGATTCTCCTGCCTTAGCCTTCCGAGTGGCTGGGGTTACAGGTATATGCCACCACACCCAGCTAATTTTTGTATTTTTAGTAGAGAAGGGATTTCACCATGTTGGATCTCCTGACCTTGTGATCCGTCCACCTCTGCCTCCCAAAGTGCTGGGATTACAGGTGTGAGCCACTGTGCCCGGCCTCTGAATCAGAATTCTTAAAATTCAAAAAACTGAACATAGTGCTTTAAGCACAAGCCAGCCTTAGTTGAATCAGGATTGCCCAACAGAAATATTCTGATGATCATTCATGATCTGAATTCTGGTGTGTGAGATAGATCTATTAAATTATGATACACATTAAAAAGTCATGACAGAGGCTGGGCGCGGTGGCTCACACCTGTAATCTCAGCACTTTGGGAGGCCGAGGTGGGCGGATCACGAGGTCAGGAGGTTGAGACCATCCTGGCCAACATGGTGAAACCCCATCTCTACTAAAAATACAAAAAAATTAGCTGGGTGTGGTGGCACACGCCTGTAATCCCAGCTATTCGGGAGGCTGAGGCAGGAGAATTGCTTGAACACAGGAGGTGGAGATTGCAGTGAGCTGAGATTGCATCACTGCCCTACAGCCTGGGTGGCAGTGTGAGATTTCGTCTCAAAAAAAAAAAAAAAAGTCATGGCATTTTGGTTTTGTAATAAATAATGCAGTGACCAATTATTAGTAGCTTTTTTGACATAAACTTTCAAGTCTGCCCTTTCTGCCTCCTTCTTAACACCAATGAAGACCATTTTTATTCCAGGGATTCTCCAAATACCCCATCAGCGTGTCCTCACTCCAGGTGATGCCTTTGTTCTTATTGGCATCTGTGTAAGAGAGTCCAGTGGCCTGACCTGTCTTCCACCCAGAGAGACTGTGGAGACCTGGCCCAGTCTTGTGCTGGCCTCCCTTTTCCATGGTGTGGCACTGGGCACCCTTCGGAACAAAAATCTTGCCTTTCTCAACATCACCACCCATGTTTAATTCTCTTTAGTCACTGGCACTACGAGGGTTTCCATTCAGAAGCCAGGTGTCCTGCTCTCTCTTTATTCTGACTTTTTATTTAAATGTCGTATGTATACAGAAAAGTGCACAGATCATAGTGATTGATGGATCCATTTATAGAATTGAAGCATTTGGTGTTTAGGGTATCATTTATGCCTTTGCTCTACTTTGCGGAAACCAAAATGGATTACTGTAAAGATTATTCAAACTGATAATGCTGATTTTCTCTAGAGTAGTAAGGGAGATTTTTCTGGTACCAGCTCATTTTAAATAGTATAATAATGCACCTCACTGTTGCTTAGAAGTGGCAGTTTTAGGCCAGACGTGGTGGCTCATGCCTATAATCCCAAGACTTTGGGAGGCCAAGGCGGGAGGATCGCTTGAGCTCAGGAGTTTGAGACCAGCCTGGGCAACACGGGGAAACCACATCTCTACAAATACAAAAATTAGCTGGGCGTGGTGGCGTGTGCCTGTGGTCCCGACTACTCAGGGAGGCTGAGGTGGGAGGATTGCTTAAGCTCTCGAGTTGGGGGCTACAGTGAGCTGAGATCGCGCCACAACACTCCAGCCTGGGTGACAGAATGAGAGAGCCTGTCTCCCAAAGAAAAGTGGAAATTTTAGAGTCTTACTCCCTTAGCAACTTTTTTATTAGTGCAATAGTGCGATCTTGGCTCACTGCAGCCTCCACCTCTCAGATTGAAGTGATCCTCCTGCCTCAGCCTCCAAGTAGCTGGGATTACAGGCATGCACCACCAGGCCTGGCTAATTTTTATATTTTTAGTAGAGATGGGGTTTCATCATATTGGCCAGGCTGGTCTCGAACTCCTAAGCTCAAGTGATCCACCTCCCTTGGCCTCCCAAAGTGCCCTTTGCAACTGTTAACATTGCTTAGAAACATCTTTCTCTCTTAATAGATTCCAAAAGATGAGCATATTCTTCGGTTCTTACGTGCGCGGGATTTTAATATTGACAAAGCCAGAGAGATCATGTGTCAATCTTTGACGTGGCGGAAGCAGCACCAGGTGGACTACATTCTCGATACCTGGACCCCTCCACAGGTCCTTCAGGATTACTACGCCGGAGGCTGGCATCATCACGACAAAGGTACCGGATGGAGTTGAAACTGTCTGTGTTTCCATCATTGTCTTGCTGTGTCGTTGAAGAGACTAAGACCTCCTTCCGTGGGGTTGAGTGGGGCCCTGCTGAGTGCACGTTTCTCTTCACTCTGAGAATTGGGCATCTTTTCCCAAGTTGAAAAGACTGATGCTCTGCTTCACTACGGGCAGACTCCCGTCCCGCCCTGGGCAGCCAGGAGGGGCCTGGGCCTGCTGCTTGCTTCCCCACGGACACACATCCTTGGGCAAGTGACTTGACTTCCTCAGTGCAGTACAGTTTGTTTTGGCCTATGGAAAAGACAGCAATGCCTTTGGCAAAGTGTTTTCAGTAGCACGGTGTTAATTAAGGGAATTTTCGATGACTTACCATAGCTGAAAATGGTTCAGCCAGGTTTTCTCCATCAGCAGTGAGCACTTCAGATCTGCTTTGGGAGTAGGGCATGGATGAAGGGTGGCAATGCACCTCACATGAAGAGTCATTTAAATGAGAGCCTGAAACACAGTTCCCTCAAATGCCTTCCACACCCTGCCTTGCAGGAAGACCTGCTGCACGGTCAAAAATACACTCTTTCCTGAGCCAAAGTTTGCCAGCTCGGCAGGGAGGCATTGGAAGCATCGGTGAGAGGGAAGCACCGTAGAACTGGCCCTTCTTCAGGAGAGGGAATTGAGGGAAGCTGGCTTCTAAAAATCTTGCATTCGGTGTTTAGTAATCTATGACATGAAAAATAATTATTTTCTAAGAAAAGAAATATTAAAGTCGTCTGTAATCATAGAAGTGTCTGGCTAGTCTGATGTTCCCTTGCCATTGAGAATATGAGCTCTTGGGTAGCCCCAGTTGTTCAAAGTGAGGAGACTGAGCCCCGCCTCTGGGCAGCTCAAGCTGAGCCCCGGCCGGGTTCCTCTCATCCCGGCACAGCCTTCTATTTCCAGGACTCTGCACAGCTACTCTCTCTGTCAGCTGGTTTTTATTTTTCTCGCTTAGAACTTTTTGGGAAAAGTATTGGACACACCCCCTACCCCACACAGAAATCAGTTGCCGCTTCTGAGAATCAGAAAGACCTTCAAGCACACCGGAGAACACAGGCGAACGTGTTTTCCTGTTGAGGGTCTTAGAGTCATATTCTCAGTGTCAGCTGGGATGGTGCCAGTAACCCATTCCTTCCCCTCCCCTGCAGATGGGCGGCCCTCTACGTGCTCAGGCTGGGGCAGATGGACACCAAAGGCTTGGTGAGGGCGCTCGGGGAGGAGGCCCTGCTGAGATACGTAAGTGCGGGGCCACGAGACCCCAGGCTCCACTGTGGCATCACTGTCTTTTTCTGCCAGCAGGATGGGGGTGTTAACCCGCCTGTTGGAACAAACGTGAATTGCTTTTGTAGTTAGAACTGAAAATATATTAATGTAGTCTTAAAATTTCCAAGGAAGACACAGAAGTTCTGAAAGTGTTTCTCTCATTGGAAGCATCCGTGCAGCAGTCAGGGTCTCCCCCGAGATGCCTGTGTGGCAGTGCTTCTGTCTTTTTCATTCACTCCCACATGGAATTGCCCTCTCCTGGGACGCCGCTCACAGCAGACCTCTTGATAGCATTCTTTCCACTGGCCCTGCCTTGACGCGCGCTCTTGGTGTCTTTCTCTACACCATCCTGAAGGCCCTGCTGACCCATCGTCCCACTGACTCCGGCCAGGCCCCGCTCCACTGCTGCGGCCAGTGTGCACCTGTGCTTCCCCCTCCCAGAGAAGAAGATGGTCCTTTAATTTGAAAACAAACAAACTTAAAAGGCACATTTATGATCCCATTACCCTGAAATACGCACTTTTGGCTTTATTTTTTCTTTTTTTGACACAGAGTTTCACTCTTGTTGCCCAGGCTGGAGTGCAATGACATGGTCTCAGCTCACTGCAGCCTCCACCTCCTGGATTCAAGTGATTCTCCTGCCTCAGCCTCCTGAGTAGCTGGAATTACAGGCGCCCGTCACCATGCTTGGCTAATTTTTTTGTATTGTTAGTAGAGATGGGGTTTCACCATGTTGGCCAGGCTGGTCTTGAACTCCTGACCTCAGGTGATCCACCTGCCTCAACCTTACAAAGTGCTGGGATTACAGGTGTGCACCACCGCACCCAGCCAGCATTTTTTTTTAAGAGACATGGGGGGCAGGGTCTATTCATGGGCGTAATGACCACTCACTGCACCTCCAAACTCCTGTCCTCAAGCGGTTCTCCCATGTCAGCCTCCTGAGTAGCTGGGACTTGTTACAAGCACCACTGCTGAGCCTGGCTTACTGTTGACATTCCCTTATGTATTGCTGTTAGTCTGCCCCCCACTGCCATGTGTGTTTATATATCCACACATGCACATGTTCACACATGAAGATATGGATGGACTTCATCTGCAGGGGAAGGGTTTATTAATCTGAAGCAGAGGATCTCTTGAGCCATGCCTGAAGTCTGTTCTAAGGCTGACTTTTCTCTTGGCTGGCATGTGGTATTAGAGTGTTTGCACACTCACAGACGCTTATCTGCTGTTCCCATGCACTTGTTCTGAAGACAGAGCCCCAGTGTGAGGCCCCTGCTCATCCTGTGATTCCTCTGGCCTGCACTTCTCTTTGGATAGCTGTTACCTTTGCTGTACATGACAGTGTCTATTCTCTTTCAAGGGTCACATTTTTTTGTTGTTGGTGATGTGGTTAGCACATGTGAATGTGTAAGAAAACCTACGTAGGTCACTTTTTTGGTTTACACACTTACCTGTAAAATGCTGTTTGTGTCCTTCCATAGCTGGATGTGTTAGTTTCAGCCTGAGACTAATCATGGGAAATTTTCATCCCCTTCCGTGTGTAGGTTCTCTCCATAAATGAAGAAGGGCTAAGACGATGTGAAGAGAATACAAAAGTCTTTGGTCGGCCTATCAGGTAGGTGTGGGATTTTGCTTTTCCTTTCAACTTACTGAGGAAACAAATTAAATATTTCTAGTTGATTTTTGGAAGTAAAATCTGCTTCTTCTTTTCCAAGATTCTCTAAAAGGTAGAAAAGAGGTGAACATGTAATAATGCCAGTGGCAAGGGACAGACAGTCATTGTTTCCTGTCCCAAGCATTGCTGTCGATCAGCCTGGGTGGGTTGGCCTGTCTGCCTGGTTCGTGTGGTCCACATGGGCCCAGGGCTGCACGTCATTTCCTTGTTTTTGCCTCTCCTCCTCACCCAGATGACTCTGTTCTGAAACCGTGCTTTCAGTTTCAATCCACAGTTCTGAAAATGTTCAGCGATTCAGAGGTTGACATTGGTAAGGGTGTAGATGGTTCACTGGGATATAAGTTCCATGAGAACAGGGATTTTGAGGGCTCTCTGCTCACTGCTGTGTTCTCAGCTCCTGAGACTGCTTGCCTCTCGCTGTTGAAGCATAGCTCACTGCAGTTCAGACACAGTATGTGTTACAATACCAGCTGTGTGCCTTATTGATGGCAGGTTCGGGGTGGTTTAGCACATGGAGGACAGCACACTGGCTTTGCTTGCTGGCTCACTGAGCACATCTGAGAGAGATTTTCATGTGTTACCAATCAGCCTTGCAGTTTCAGGCTTGGTCCTGCCACACTGATCCTGTGTGTTTTATACAAATAGATATAAATGGAGTTCATAGCACTGTAATTTTAAGAAATTGATTATTATGTATTTGGAAATAGCTATAAATGACCAAAAAGGAAAAAAATCATAAGACATGGTCTGCTAAGTGTGCTGCTGTCTGTTGAATGAAACACGTCTCTGCACAACCTGCAGCTCCTGGACCTGCCTGGTGGACTTGGAAGGGCTGAACATGCGCCACTTGTGGAGACCTGGCGTGAAAGCGCTGCTGCGGATCATCGAGGTGGTGGAGGCCAATTACCCCGAGACGCTGGGCCGCCTTCTCATCCTGCGGGCGCCCAGGGTGTTTCCTGTGCTCTGGACGCTGGTGGGTTGAGATGCCGTTTGCAGTAACTGTGAGCCATTTGGAAAGCAGATGCACATGCATTCATACACACGTCTGTGACCTAAAGCCTTAACTACTTAGAAAAAAAACAACATGCAAAGATATAAAATTTCTCAAATTATTTAGGGAAGGGGGAAGAAAAGCAAAATCTGTCTGAGTGTCCTAATGCCATGCAAATAGACTTTACAGAAAAAGTATATAAACTTGAATTTCCTCCCCCGCTCGTTCATAACTGCATTGTCATTTTAGTCTTTGCCAGTCAGGCTCGGAGCAGACATGACTGGACGGGCTTTCTCCTCCTCACAGGTGAGTCCCTTCATTGACGACAACACCAGAAGAAAGCTCCTCATTTACGCAGGAAACGACTACCAGGGTCCTGGAGGCCTGCTGGACTACATCGACAAAGAGATTATTCCAGATTTCCTGAGTGGGGGAGTGCATGGTATGTAGTGAGGCGAGGAACTGCACACTTGGCTCCTTAGACAGGTGGGAGAGGTTGCTGTTGATTTGCACATATGATTTTCAGAACTTTTCATTTGGATGTTTTGTTTCTATTTTGTTTCTTTTGGCCGCCATTTCTCTGATCCAGGATCAAGCTAAAGAGAACCATTTAAGAAATTGTTGATACTATACATTTCTTCATTGTTAAATAGAAATGAGAATTTGTTGTTGAATCGGATATAAAATTGCAGCTTGCTTTATTCACACGGCTTTGTGTGAATCAGATCTTTAAACCATTTTAGAGGAGCTGTCATATTTTTAAAAATACTATTAAATTGAATCAGTTCTCAAAATTTTTAACCCACCCCTCCCCCTCCTTTATTTTTATGGAGACAGGGTCCGGCTCTGTCACCCAGGCTGGAGTGCGGAGCTTATTAACGGTGGGCCAGGCTGGGACTTTTCCAGCATGCTGTCGCTGCTGTGACTCTGACCCATGCTGTGCTGCAGGCTGAAGACGGAGATGTTTATTTTCTATGTAGTTACTTCCCAGAGCTGATGATAAAGGGAGGACTTGGATTTTATGAACTTTAGTGTGGAGTCATTGTATCAAGGTCAATTAGGAGATTCACGATATGTACAAATTCTAATTCAACTTGTTTCAGGCAAATTCAAAAGAAGTTCTTCGTTAGGTTTTGTCTGGTGTTATAGACCAATCATTTAACTTTAGACACAAAACATTCAATGATTCTATATCTTGACTATAATTTCACAGCATAAAAATAATGCCTGTGGCTATTGAGAGCAAAACTCTTCTTAAAGTAATGCTCTTCCTTTACAGGGCAAGGTAAATACTCCTAATGCTTAAATGAGCCATCTTTAGTAATTGGGTGTAGTGCCTCACGCATGTTGCTATGATTCTGTGGTAAATCAGCTTCAACTTGTCCTCTTTTTTGCAAAGTGAAACACACGTTGAAGTGGTTTAAAAACATACCGCTCAGCAGTGCAGAGTATTTTACGGCCCTGCCAGTGTTTGCCATTTTCTCAGCAAGTTCCAGGAGGGGGAGCGTAGCGGGATGGTGCTGGCTGGCGGCTGTGTTTCCTGCGGTTGGTTTGTGTTTGCACAGCTTTCACTGCTGTGTTTCTGTGTCCAGTGCGAAGTGCCAGAGGGTGGACTGGTCCCCCAAATCTCTGTACCGGACTGCCGAGGAGCTAGAGAATGAAGACCTCAAGCTCTGGACCGAGACCATCTACCAGTCTGCAAGCGTCTTCAAAGGAGCCCCACACGAGGTACACCCACCTTCCTGCACCTGAAGGCGCCTGGGCAGCCCATCCTCCTCGGAGAGCCCGGCCCCTCTTACCCCTGGCCCCTCTCACCCCCGCAGGGCTTTTGGCAGCCTTTCATTGAGAACAGTACTCGTTTTTCTGGTCTTTGTCTTTAGGCTTTTGTTGACACTTGATACCTAGTTTCAGTAAATGTCAACATGGAAGAACAGGTCTCTCTCAGAATAGAAAAGTGCTTGATCAGAGTGCCTGGAAAGGAAATTGGATCTCTTGACCTCCATTTTACTAAAGACACCAAAACAGAGATAGGAATAACTCATCTTTCCTTGTTGAAGCACTTAACTCCTGAATTTAGTTTATTTCTTGGTTATACTGAACAAGTATACCATTTTTTTTTTTTGAGATGGGGTTTTGCTCTGTCACCCAGGCTGAGTGCAGTGGCACGATCTCAGCTCACTGTAGCCTCCATCTCCCGGGTTCAAGTGATTCTCCTGCCTCAGCCTCCCAAGTAGCTGGGATCACAGGCACCCGCCACCATACCCGACTAATGTTTGTGTTTGTAGTAGAGACATTTTCCCCACGTTGGCCAGGCTGGTCTCGAACACCTGACCTCAGGTGATCCACCTGCCTCGGCTCCCAGAGTGCTGGGATGACAGGCCTGAGCCACCACGCCCGGCCCATTTGTTACTTTCTTGACTGGGCTTTGGTTATTCATAGATATTTTGGGAATTTTCCGATTTCTGTAAGTCTGTGTTCCTTTTTTTGCTATCACTTCTGGTGCAGAAGCTGGAGCTTTCCATGTTCCTGTGCATGCCTTGTGTTTGTCCTGTAGCATCACGAGTGACCTGAAGCAGGAGGGGCCTGCAGCGGAATCTCCCTTCTCAGCTCAAGGGCCAGGTTCATGGCCCAGAGTTGCTGGAGAGGATGGTGGGGCTCTGTGCGGAGCAGGTGTTCGGTGAGGATGTGGTGCTGGCTTGGGCAGTGGTGCTGACTCCAGCCTGCTTCCTGCCATGGCGGCACCTGGGTCAGCCGTCTGCCAGTGGCTTTTGCTGCAGTGCCTTCCTAGCGTCACCTGGCAGGTGGATCAGGGGAACACTGTTGCCATGGTTTGAACAAGCAGAGATTCGGTGTGCCTGACTTGTAGATACACAGGGGAATCTCAGGTTTCCTAACATCTTGAGGATTTTCTGTCTTAATTTCTTACTGGAGGGCAGGCTCCAGGCGGCCGGGTTCTTACTCGTTGTTGAGTACGCGCCGTCACTCTTGTCCATGTTTCAAGAACTTGGGGTGCAGTGTGTTTCATGTGAATCAGGGGACATCTGTAAACATCCACGTGGTCAAAACCTCAGTTCTGCTTTGGGTATTAAATAAAGCATAGATCCGAGATGGTAACAAACCTAAATGCAGGCTGGAGCACAGGCCCCAGCTGTGAGTGTAGCAAAGAGGCGCCTGTTGGCACAGGGGCCAGGGTCTCCGGCTGCAGCTGCCTGGGGGAGCCGCTTTGCTGAAGAGTGGGCCGTGCTGCGTAGTGCTGCCTGCTGTCCTCAGACAGGACTCTTGTACCTCCTCGAATCTGCTGTGGAGGGGCGTTCCAGAGTGGCGTTTCAGTGGCGAAGTGGCAGTGGGGGGGGTTGGAAAAGGAGCCTGGCTTGCAGAGCAGCCAAGTGCTGAAGGGCACGGCGATGGCATGCAGTGGGCTGACGGGCAGGTACCAGGGCAGAGGGCCGTGGACCTGGCTCTGCTGCTTCCTTAGGCGGAGTTTTCAGTGAATGCAGAACTCTGCACAACTGCTTTTAATTCTCATGTCCCTCCCACACTAATCTTTAAAACTAACTTTGATCATTCCCTGCTGAGAAGCTCTGTCGTCACTGTGTAAGTTCAGGTTTTTGATTGGTTCTCAGCACTCGGGGGACTGACCACCTCACCCCCCTCCTCCACCATGCCAGGGGCTCATCCCACTCACCAGCCTCGCCACTGCTGTCTCATGCCAGCCTGACACAGCAGGCCTGGTCCTGTGCCCCTTCTTTCCCCTTGCTGGGAACACTGTTCTGAGGCTCCCCCACCTTCTGTTTCTTTCTCCTGGGCCTTCTTGCTCTCCAGCCCAGGCCAGTCCTCTGAACCACTCATGTAGAAGCTCAGTGTTTGGTGTTACACTAAGACCTGGTTTCTTCACGTGTGTCTGAAGATCGTGTACGGGAGCTCTTGGGCCTGTAGGTGCAGGTCACAAAGAGCACAGAGCTTGGTGCATGACATGTGGCAGGAGCCAGCGGTTGAAAGAGGGATGGTGGTGTGACTCTGGGCAAAGAGAGCCGCCCGTGCCCATTGAGCCTTTCCCTCCCCAGCTTCGGCACCTGGGCCTGGAGCCCCTGGAGGGGGATGGTGCGCGCCAGCACAGGGCCTGTGCTCGTGGAGTGTGGCTGCCTGACACTGTCTTTTTCAGATTCTCGTTCAGATTGTGGATGCCTCTTCAGTCATCACTTGGGATTTCGATGTTTGCAAAGGGGACATTGTCTTCAACATCTATCACTCCAAGAGGTCGCCACAGCCACCCAAAAGGACTCCCTGGGGGCCCACAGCATCACCTCTCCAGGCGGGAACAATGCGCAGCTCATAGACAAAGTCTGGCAGCTGGGCCGCGACTACAGCATGGTGGAATCGCCTCTGATCTGCAAAGAAGGAGAAAGCGTGCAGGTAACATCACGCGCACGTCAAAGTGCAGCTGGGTGACTCTGTCCTCAGTAGGAGTCTTCGCTTCACTCCTTGAGCAGCCTGTGTAGCTTTTGAGACGCTGGCTGCGGAGGAGCAGCTTGCCTGGAGGAGCAGAGTGACTCGGGAAGCCGAGCAGGTCTCACAGGAAAGAGGTCAAGCCTAGCAGTGCTTTTGGACAGAATCTGTGACTTCTCCCCCAAAGCAGCATGTGACAGGAAGGGAAGGCATGGCGTGCACAGGGCCAGCTGGGCTTCAGAGGACCTTCCCCCAGGCCTCATTTCACCCGGTTGCATTTGTCTTTTTCAAAGGAAAATCACTCTAAATAGAAGTGAGAGGAAGGAGTACTTAGGGAACTATTAACTCTCATTACCAAACCTTCTAATTTGTTTCAAATGCTTTCAGTTCCTTTTAACATTGTGGCCGGTTATTTTGGGTGCCTGTGCTCACAGTAATTCTCGGGGGCGGGGGCAGGGAGGGTGCTCTGGCCTTCATAATAGATGCATCATTTTGCTGCCTTTTCAGTTTTCAGGGGTAAGCCTTGTCAGCGTTTCAATGGTCTTAGAGGCAGAGTAAAAGAATATTTTATCCAGTTTAAAAAAAATGAACCTCTAAGCTATATTACCACAGTCATGAATTTCGGAACGAATGGAGAAAGTGATTTTTACAGATGGATGTCTCACTTTAGGGTGCTGTGCCTTTAGCCCCGAACATGCTGGATAATTGGCAGCATGTCAGAGAAAGTGAGGCCAGTTCAGAGAAGCTGTGCTGAGCCCTCCCTCCAGCTCGGTGCTACCATCCCTCTAGGCTCCTGCCTCCATAGGTGGAGGTGGGGTGGGTGTGGCCTTCCCAGCACCCGAGAGTGACCACACTCAGTAGAGAAAAGGACATTGTCCCACCTGCTGGTGAAGCAAAATAGCAGGTTCTGAATCGTGTTGAGATGGTCCTGTAGCCAAATGAAATCCTGCAGACAATCCCCTTGGCTCTTGTCAGACCTGCTTTAGGCTGGGGGTGAGAAGTGTGTCGCTGCCAGCTGCCATTGCCTGCCTTGTTTTAGGGCTCCCATGTGACCAGGTGGCCGGGCTTCTACATTCTGCAGTGGAAATTCCACAGCATGCCTGCGTGCGCCGCCAGCAGCCTGCCCCGGGTGGACGACGTGCTCGCGCCCCTGCAGGTCTCTCGCACAAGTGCAAAGTGATGTACTACACCGAGGTGATCGGCTCCGAGGATTTCAGGTACGGCTGCCCTTGCCTTGCCACAGCAGGGGCCACCAGAGAGCTGGGCGGGCGGGGGGAGGCTGCGGTCCCGTGCCGTGGGCAGGATCGGCATAGCAGGTGCTGCCGGAGAGCTGGGCGGGGCGGGGGGGTGATGTTCAGTCCCATACCGTGTGCAGTATCGGCAGTGGTGGCGGGTCTCAGGGATGCTGGGTGGGGGGACGGGGGCAGAGGGAGTGGCTCTGGGGTCATTTGTTTGCACTGTGACTCCCTGCATGTCTGCAGAGGGGAATAGTATCAGAAACAAGCAACTTTGCCTTTGCTTTAGCTCACGATGCCATCTGCGTGCAGGCTGTGGGAAGCCGGTTCCCCGGTGGTTATTCATGTCCACCCCGCATTTGCAAGTTCTGATGGGGATGAGAAGTGAGCAGAGAGCAGGGTGGGCCATGAAGTCCAGCAGGCAATGTGGGTGGCGGGGCGGCTGGCAGGGTAATCCTCACCTCGCCCTTCCCTGTGCCGTTACAGAGGTTCCATGACCAGCCTGGAGTCCAGCCACAGCGGCTTCTCGCAGCTGAGTGCTGCCACCACCTCCTCCAGCCAGTCCCACTCCAGCTCCATGATCTCCAGGTAGTGCCGCGCCGCCTGTGCCTAGCGTGCAGAGGGGATGGCCGCCCCTCCTCCAACAGCCAGCTGCGCCCGCCCACCCTCCCACCCAGCGCGACATTGTACAGACTCCTCTCACCTCTAGATAGCAGATAGCTCTCCGGATGGTAAACGTAGTCATTTGATCCCAAAACTCTCTTGGCAGGTAGTTTTAACTCTGATCCTAACTCAATAGCCATAGATTTTGTATACGTTGTGCACAAAATCCAGCCAGAGCACAAGGGCTCTCTTGAAAGAACAGTAGCTTCTATACCAGTGAAAAGATTGACTTGGTCCCAGATGTTGATGCAAAAAATTTTTCCAGCGAACTCTGCGTTGTCCGTTAGTGAATGAATTCCTGTGACGTCCTCGAGAGACGGCCCCTGCTCACCTGGGACAGAAGCTGCCAGCACGTTTTCCCCCAAGCTGCATCGTGGCCCTCACACCTCCTGTCACAGTCAAGATGGTCTGTGGACTTAGGGATGGCCTGTGAGGTCCTTCTTCCTCTGAGGATTCAGAGGCCACCTGCGGAGCACCCTGTCCCGTGGCCAGACCCTCCCACTCCACGCGTTGTCCTGAAGTGGGGCTGGGGGCTCAGGAGGGGCTCTCGGGGACTCCAGGTGACTCCAGGAAAATGCTGCCATCATTCACCGTTACTTCCTCTCTCCTCCTTTTCAAATCTTTTTAATACTTTTTAGAGCAGGATTTTTCTGTGTGTGAACTTGGGTGGAGGGGTTCTTGCCCTCTTCCTTCCGCGCGTCGCCCCCTCACCTGCAGTCAGCTCAGTGTAGGCATCTCCTCTGTGTCCTCCCGTGGCCGCTAGAGGCCGTCTGGGAACCAGCAAGTCGCATTTGCCATTTGACACCGTCCACGGGGTTTTATTCATAGCTAAGCAGCGTCTGCCGCATCTACATCGGGGTGGCGTGTGGCCTGTAGGAGCCCTGCGTCTTTGTACAGGGAAAGGTGGACTCAAGCGTGTGTGTGGGTGCATGTGCTGTGTGTGTGCATGTGTGCATGACGGTGGGGTGCTGGGGGGGATGGGGCGTGTAGAAACTTAGTAACAAAGGAGTCTACAGAAGCAAATCAGAATGTGGGGATTTGTTTGCCTTTTACATTTTCTGTTTAATTCCTGATTTTAAAGCCTGCTGTATCTGGTACACGCCCTTATGTTTCAGCTTTTCATGGGAAGAGCAGGTGATTTGAGAATCTGTCTGGAAGTCGCATAGGGGCGGCCTCCATGGTAAAGACATGCAGCGTGTGTCTCTGTGCAGCAGAGGCCATGCTTTTCATGCCAAACCCCATGTGGCTGTCACCCGTGTGCGTGGTGAGCATGGCAATCCTGGTGGTGCTGTCTCAGTGCTGCTCTGAGGCATTGGGTTGGTGCCGCGTCACTGGAGGCCTGTGTGGAGGCTGTGTGTGCCCTGTGCAGGGATCAGGAGGGCCGGGGGAGGAACCCAGCAACCCTCTCGCCTGGTTAGGTCAGCGCCAGTGGCTGCCTGCACACTGTAGATGTCCTGGGCCTCCACGGTGGTGACCTGCCTTTGGTCCACATTTGTGTATGTGCTTTTAGAGATCCAGCTCCTCAGTGGTACCCGAAGCCTTGCTTCCAGAAAGCGCGGTAGGGCTAGTAGCACATCTGTGCTGCCCCCATTTGGTGCCTCCTGTTCCCAAGTCACAAGGACCTGAAGATGGTCCCTGCTTTCTCTCTCTTTCTCTTTCCCTGTGTCTCAGATGGCGATTTTGCTGACAGCTGCCAAGAAAATGCTTCATTCAACAGTCCTCATGTGCCCAGAGATGTTTATAGAACTATTTGAATTGCAGCCATCCCCGGCCCCTCCCAGGCTGAAGATCTGTTCTTTTTAAGTTGATTCGGGAGTGGCACTCTTTCATCCCCAGAGAATTGAGTGCATCTTTAAGAGCCCCAAGCACATGACTGCACAAATACTCACAGGGTCCAGGGTCTCCTGAGTAATCCAGTCTCACCTCCCTGTAAGGGAAGTCTGGGGCAGCTCTGGTTTGAGTATGCTGTTTGCATTGCGTCTCTACTTTTAGTACCTTGCCACTCTTTTAAAATGCTGCTGTCATTTCTCATTTCTTAGTACTAATGATTCTTTGATTTTCCCTCTATTACTAGTGTCTTTATTCACTTTCCTTCCTAAATTTGTGATTTGCATATCAAATTCTGTAAATGTTTTGTAAACATATTACCTCACTCTTGGTAATACAATACTGATAGTCTTTAAAAGATTTTTTTATTGTTATCAATAATAAATGTGAACTGTTTAAAGAATGGCTTTTTCTTACTGTGAAACGACAGTTTTCCTTGACCAGTTTGAAACTCTTGGGAGAATTTAGAGATTGAAGAAAGAATAGAGCTTCTGAAGCCAGAGTCCGGATACTCTAGAGTGGAAGAAAAGCTTTTCGTTTGTGTGGGATTGTTTCACGGGTGAGTGGACCGTCCTCGGACAGGTCACAGCTCTGTGTTTGCTGACACAGAGGCGAACCCAGTTTTTGTAATCCTCACTTCTATAGGAAGACACAACGTGGTTTTTCTTAAATGCAGCCAGATCAAACATCACTATGATGGTGCGATCCCTGCCGTGATGTTTCTTTCTAAATAAAAAGGATTGCTTTAATCAGGTGCCTCCAGAAAAATAAAATAGGCAGGTGTGGATCTTTGAAAGTCTGAGTTACCTTATCTCCACTCCCCTGCCAGTCACTGGGCCTTTAGGGGGTCATAGCCCAGTGGGCAGAGCAGGCTGCTGGCTCACCAAAGCACAGGGCAGGCTGGAAAGCAGCTCAGGGCAGCTCGGTGCAGAAGCCAGTGCCCCCGCTCACCGGGCACTGTGGGGCCACTGGATTATAGGCATGAGCCACCATGTCTGGCCAGTGTGATTATTCTCAAATACATCATGTTTCCTTTAATACCCCATCTCTCTCTTTTTTTTTTTTTTTTTTAAGACGGGATTTCACCATATTAGGCTGGTCTCGAACTTCTGACCTCAGGTGATACGCCCACCTCAGCACCCAAAGTGCTGGGGTTACAGGCGCCAGCCACCGCAGCCGGCAATTCCCCATCTCTGTAGAACTTCGGCAGAGCCCAGTTCCGGAGTTGTGGTGGAGGCATTCTTACTAATGTCGTCATGAAACAAACCAATCGAATGAGTTTTGCTGGAAAAGTTGGGGCTTTGGAAAGCCGGCGTTGCTGGGAAGATGGCAGTACAACTAGACTGCAAAACCTAAAACCCATGGACAACTGGACTGACTTTCAGATGGTTCGAATGGCAGCGCTGGTTACATGTTTTTTAGCACAACAGTAAGAAAAACCTATGGACATCATTTACAGCAAAACTAGGTGATAAAGTAGCCCCATAAACCCCAAACTAGAGGCATGTTGGGGTAAACCACCAATAGTCGAAAGACCTACTTGACCCATAGGTTATCCGTGTCTGGGGGGAGAAGCAGAGGTTACAGGCGAGACGTCTGATGGGAGAGCAGGAGAAGCCATGAGGCCCCATGAACCCCGGTGGGAGGCACGGCAGCCAGTGTGTGCTCAGCAGGTGACACAGGCCAGCTGGGGTGCACCTGGAAGCTGGGGTACAGAGGCCACATTGGGGGAGAGGATTGGATTGAGGGGGAACAGACCAGGCCCTCTAGACTCCCTGGACTGACCTGCCAGGGCTCAATTCTGGAAGGAACCGCACGCTGAGGAAGTAAAGCACATTCCGCTGCTCCGAGTGGAAGAAAGTCAAGCAGGATGGAGGCCAGGTCCACACAGCGCCTGGGAGGGTTATGGGCAGGGCAGCTGCGAAAGCAAACGGACACGATGATTTAAGCGTGTCGCAAAATAGCAGAGAGGGAGCACCGCAACATTAGAGCAGCTTTCTTGAGGCATACTTCATTCTGAATGTTTATGAAATACTTTTCCATAAAAATGAGCATCGGGGAAAAGAGCAAAGTCAAATCTGTTGAAGGCTGCGAATAGGGAGCAGAATAATACTCCCACCAACGAGAGCAAGCCAGAAAGGGTGCCTGCAAAACAAACTCAGAAAAACACGTTTAAAAACTAAGTTTATTTTTTGAGACCTTGTCTTACTCTATCCTGGCGCGATCTCTGCTCATTGCAACCTCTGCCTCCTGGGTTCAAGCAATTCTCCTGCCTCAGCCTCCCGAGTAGCAGGGACTACAGGTGTGCACCACCACACCCAGCGCTAATTTTTGTACTTTCAGTACAGATGGGGTTTCGCCATGTTGGTCAGGCTTGTCTTGAACTCCTGGCCTCATGTGATCCACCCACCTCAGCCTCCCAAAGTGCTGAGATGACAGGTGTGAGCCACCGCACCTGCCAATTTTTTATTTTGTTTTAAAAGAAAGCTTGCTGTGTCTCCCAGGCTGCTGTCAAACTTCTGGACTGAAGCAGTCCTCCCACCTCGGCCTCCCAAAGTGCTGAGATTAAAGGTGTGATCCACCACACCCAGCCTAAAAACAATTTTTAAAATGTACTAAAAACCATGAAGAAAATGATAACGAAACATGAAGGGCGTAATCAGAGAAACTCAGAAATGAAGTGACAACTCAAGAAAGAATTAGAAATGCAGGAATCCTTTCAGAAATTGAGACAACTTGGAATGCAAAGAGAAAAACAGTGCCAAGTGAAAATGAGGATGATTTTATAAATCAAAAAAAGAAAAGGATGGAAAGCCTTCCAGAGTGTTGCTGTTGAACATAAGCGATCCAGCACGAGTGCCATTGAAAGAGCGAAGGCCTGAGAAGGACCAACACCAAGAATATTTTAGGAAAAGTGCTGGACTTAAATCCTTGGGGCATTCTGGGAATCAGCCTTTTTGAGGACTGAGCTTTCTGCCAGAAGAAAATACAGATTTTTCAAGGAAAGAGTAAGCCAAAAATTTTACAGCCATTAAAACTGACCTCTAAGTATAAAGGGCACTGATACAGGCCAGGTCACTTCAAAAGCACTCAGTAGGAGACTCAAAAGAGGCTTTCACTGGCCAGAAACAGGACGAGTTCAACTTGTCCCAGTTATTATTGTCTTATTATAATAATTGCAGGACGCCATTGAATGTTAAGATTCATGAGTTTGTAGTTTTAATATATAACAATTTCGGATGTTAGGGAACCAGTTATTCTGCAAACTGATAAATAAGAAGCAAGCATTTATCCTGACCTTTCCTGAATGCATAGTATATGAAGATTAGTACCTATAAAATGATTCCAACTTTTAATGACTGTAAAACTGATAGAAGAACATTCTGCAATCCCGATGAATAAATAGACATAGGTATTAAGCATCAGCTGCTAAGATCACACACAAAAAGACAACCAGATGCCCTGTGTCTCTCAGAGATCTACAGTCTGGCCAGAGTTTTATGATCCAACCTGAGTAGATCCAGTCTCTGAATCCAGGTGCCAATTTGCAAGAAATACAGAGGCCAAGGAAACTGTTGGACTGCATTATGGGAAACTGAAGTCAGAAGGCTCAGGCCCTTTATCTTTTTTTTTTTTTTTTTTTTTTTTGAGATGAAGTCTCCTGTCGCCCAGGCTGGAGTGCAGTGGTGCGATCTCAGCTCACTGCAACCTCCACCTCCTGGGTTCAAGCGATTCTCCTGCCTGAGCCTCCCTAGTAGCTGTGACTACAGGCGTGTGCCACCACGTCCGGCTAATTTTTATTTTTAGTAGAGAAGGGGCTTCACTATGTTGGCCAGGCTGGTCTTGAACCCCTGACCTAAAACGATCCATCCACCTCGGCCTCCCAAAGTGTTGGGATTACAAGCATGAGCCACTATGCCTAGCCAGAAAGTTCAGTCTCTTTAATTTGTAGGAAATGCCCCACCCAGTTCTTTCTTTTTCTTACAGCAGATCTATTGTAAATTTTAAAACAAGGAAATCATCCTCACAGCAGTCTCGGAAGGTGCCTCCTCCCAGGGCAGAGCCTGTGGTGTGGTGTGGGGTCTGGGGCAGTCCTGGCTTTGGGGTCCTCTGTGCGGCTTGTGCGTTTCTGTGTTTTGTTTTACAATAAAAAGGTTTGTTATTGTTTGGTTGTTTTTGTTTTTAGTTAATGGCTTTAGGTTAGTGTGCCTTGGAGAAAAGGAACACTGGTTATTTACTTAGGAGCTCAGGTTTTCTTCCTGTATCCAAATCATGGGGCTGCTGTGACCTGTGGCACAGATGCCATCGGGGATGTGCCCTGCACTAGCTAATGTCTGGTCCAGTGTACGTGGTGGCTGTGCTGAGGACAGCAGCTTTCATGTTCCTAGTCACTTCTGTTCTCCAGGAGAGAATCTGAGGCTGTTCCAGTGAAAGCTCTGTCCCCTGCGGTGTGCTGTCTGTGACCAGTCCTGCTTTCAAATAGAAGCAACCAGACTCCCACTCCCACCTTGCCTTTGGGCTTAAGAACCTGCCACCAGGACCCAGTTTTGACAGTGACAAAAACTCATCACGAGCCCTTAACGTGTCTCTTTGCCACGTTATGTCCAATTAGAGACATGAGGGAGAGAAGAACCTGCTGTCTGCCCTCTCTGTGCTCTGAGAACCAGTGAGGGACAAGAGACCTGGTGTCACTCCTGATGGAGAGAACAGGGGCTGCAGAGACAAGGGGGACCCTGCGGCTCCATGTGTAGAGCCATCTCATTTCCACTGAGTGCATGTTCAGTCCCAAGTTGAAAGTTAAGTCCTTGTCTGGCTGCCAAGCCCTGCCCTTTCCACCTTGCCAGGCCAGTGTACTAGTTCACCCCCACATCGCTATGAAGAAATACCTGAGCCTGGGTAATTTATAAAGAAGGGGTATCCATGGATGAACCTGGAAACCATCATTCTCAGCAAACTAACACAAGATCAGAAAATCAGACACCGCATGTTCTCACTCATAGGCGGGTGTTGAACAATGAGAACACATGGACACAGGGAGGGGAGCATCACACACTGGGGTCTGTTGAGGGAAATAGGGGAGGGACAGTGGGGGAGTGGGGGAGTTGGGGGAGATAGATAGCATGGGGAGAAATGCCAGATATAGGTGATGGGGAGGAAGGCAGCAAATCACACTGCCATGTGTGTACCTATGCAACAATCTTGCATGTTCTTCACATGTACCCCAAAACCTAAAATGCAATAAAAAAGAGAAAAGGGGGTTTCTTTGGCTCACCGTTCTGCAGGCTACTGGAAGCATGCGGCATCTGTTTCTGGAGAGACCTCAGGGAGCTTTCACTCCTGGAAGGCAGGAGCAGGAGAAAGAGCAGGGGGGAGGTTTCCACACTTCAACAACCAGATCTCTTGATAACTCACTACGCTGTATCAGAAAGGGATGGTGTATTCGTCCGTCTTCATTCTGCTAAAGGGACATACCCAAGACTGGGTAACTTATAAATGAAAAATGTTTAATTGACACAGTTCAGCATGGCTGGGGAGGCCTCAGGAAACTTACAGTCATGGCGAAGGGAAAGCAAACATGTCCTTCACATGACGGCAGGAAGGAGAAGTACAGCGTGAAGGTGGGGGAAAGCCCCTTATGAAACCATCAGATCTCGTGAGAACTAACTCAATATCACGAGAACAGCATGGGGGAACTGCCCCATGATCCAGTTACCTCCCACTGGGTCCCTCTCACCACAGGTGGGGACTGTGAAATTTGGGTAGGGACACAGCCAAACCGTATCAGATGGTGGTAAGCCATTCATGAGAACGCCACCAGCATGACCCAGTCACCTCCCAGTAGGCCCCACCTTCGACACTGGGGATTGCAATTCAAAATGAGATTTGAGAGGGGACATGGTTCCAAATCGTATCAGCTAGTTTACACCCAAGAGTGAAGCCAAGCAACAGCTTCCCAAGGTGGAGCCCTCTGGAGGTGGTCCCGGCTCTGCCAAGAGCCACTCCTCCCTGGCACAATCCTGTGTCTCTCATAACCTGGCTGAAGCTCAGAGATGGGGCAGTGACAGCTTTGGCCCCTTCAGCTCTGCCCTTGGAGTCAGAGCCACAGAGGGCAATCCTCCAGCCTGCATGCTTTGCCCACTGGTGTGTTACCTGGGTCCTTTTTTTTTTTTTTTTTTTATACAGAGTTTCACTCTTGGCACCAGGCTGGAGTACAATGGCACGATCTCGGCTCACTGCAACCTCCGCCTCGGGCTCAAGTGATTCTCCTGCCTCTGCCTCCTGAGTAGCTGGGATTGCAGTCACCTGCCACCATGCCTGGCTAATTTCTTGTATTTTTAGTAGAGATGGGGTTTCACTATGTTGGCCAGGCTGGTCTCAAACTCCTGACCTCGGGTGATCCACCTGCCTCGGCCTCCCAAAGTGCTGGGATTACAGGTGTGAGCCACTGTGCCCAGCCTTACCTGAGTACTTGTGTCAGCTTGACTGGGCCACGGGGTTCCCAGATGTGTGGTCAGACATTATTCTGGGTGAACAAGAATAAGCTCTTCCTTAAAGGGAGGGCGCCACCTCCTCAGGCCCCTGCCATGGGCGTCGGTATGGAGGGTGCTTGGGCTGTGCTCACCCTCTGCATCCCTGATGGGGCAGAATCCGGCACCTGTGGAGTTCCCGGGAGGATCTGTGCCCGGATTGCCATCGTGAGCTGTGCCAGGAGGCTCTGTAGGAGAGGAGGAGGTGGTTCCCTGGCTGTCGGGGTGTGGGACGGGCTGGTCACAGGGCTCAGCTTCCTGGAGGGTTGCTGCTTTCTTAGGCCTGGCACGTGCCCCCTCCAGCCGCAGGCTGTCTGATTGCTCTGCGGGAGGTGCCAGCCCCTAGTTCTGGCAGCATCAGAGGAGCACATGGACCGAATGCTTCCAGAAGGCTCCACGACTGGTGGGGGAGAAGCCTCTGGAGACCTTCAGTGAGTCGTGGCCTGTTCCCCACTTCGCTCCCCCACCGCTCGATGAGCCTCCCGTGGCATAGCTGAAAGGGTTGGGTGCTGAGGGTGTCAGTGTCAGGTCAGTCCTGCCTGGGCTGCCCACATTCTCTGCCCTGGGGGGGGCAGGGGCGGCTGACAAAGCCCTCGTGTAGTGTCTCAGTGAGGTGCCCGGTGATGGGCTCAGGCCACTCCTGCCCTCACCCGCCCCACGGCCATCCAGGTCTTCCCTCCTGCCCACCTGCTCCTGTCTCCGTTTTACGTTTCTGCCCAGGTTGACTCATGGCATACCTGACAACCTCCTGGCTTCAGCCTCCCTGCTGTTCCCAGAGCAAGGAGGGCTCGGGGGGGGCCCACAGTGTGGGAAGCGGCTGGATGGGAAGGCCAGAGGGTCATGATGGGTGATGGGCACCCTCCCTGCTGCCCAGTCTCACTTGGCCCCTGGAGTCACTCATTTGGGCTCACTCTGGGTCCTCAGCTGCTCCCTCTCATCCCAGCCTCAGAGGTGCAGCTAGTCCGAGCAGACACGTTCTCTGAAGGAGCAGACAGTGATGCATTAATTTATTCTTTGTTGACTCTGAAAGTCTAAAGCTCCCAGGGAATCTGGACTAATCTCTCTCCTAGAAGTGCCTGGTTATTTGCAAAAGGACCTGAGCTTGCTGAGTGTTACCTGGCAGTGGGAGCTCCACACAGGTCCCTGGGTGGCCACGCCGCTCTCCTCGCCTCCAGCGCTCTGCTCCTGCTGTTTCCTCTGCCTGGGATGCTCCCGCCCCTCGAGGAGAACTCAGGAAGCTCGACCGTGAAGACATTTGTGGGGCTTGGCCAGCCTCCCTTCGTGTCCCAGGTGTCCCCGCAGACTTTTGTGCAGTGCTATGATGATTTATTTTATATTTTATTTTTTATCTTTTGTAGTAATGGGGTCTTACCATGTTGGCCAGGCTGGTCTCAAATTCCTGGGCTCAAGCGATCCTCTTGCCTCGGCCTCCCAAAAGGCACAGGCACAAGGCACCTTGCCTGGCCCTGTGATGTTCATGGAACTTACTTGTCCCAGGTCTGTCTCCTTCTCCTTCCTACCTCTGTGTGACTGACCGAGTTCTCGAGCTGCGCTGGACACTCAGAAGGTGCTGGTGTGTGGAGGGTGGAGGTCAGAAGGGCCTCCCTTCCCCAGGGAGAAGGGAGGTCCTGCCACGGCGGCATGGGTGGGCGCCTGGGACGTGGAAGGAAGCTGAACTGCTTCTAGTCCAGTCTTCTCAGGCTGCATTCACAGGCCAGAGTATTTCTTTTTTTTTTTTTTTTTTTTTGAGACGGAGTCTCAATCTGTCTCTCCCAGGCTGGAGTGTAGTGGCACAATCTCGGCTCACTGTAGCCTCCTCCTCCTGGGTTCAAGCGATTCTCCTGTCTTAGCTTCCCGAGTAGCTGGGATTACAGGCATGCACCACTGCACCTGGCTAATTTTGTATTTTTAATTAGAGATGGGGGTTTCACCATGTTGGCCAGGCTGGTATTGAACTGACCTCAGGTGATCCACCCACCTGGGTCTCCCAAAGTGCTGGGATTACAGGTGTGAGCCACTGGGCCAGCCCTCCTGCAGTTCTGATTGGACAACCCAGCCCTGCTCCACTGACCTCATCTTCCCACCTGGGGCCCAGAGGATGGGGTGCTCCGCCTGACCGCAGGACTGGGGATGTGCCCACAGCTGAGACAAGGAGCCAGCTGGCAGCCTCCCTGGCAGGCCCATCCCAGCCAGCCGAGGGCACAGCTCCTCTCAGCTGCTCCCACGCAGGCACGAGGAAATGACAGTGAATCAGCTGTCCAGTTTCCTTGCCCTCATGGAGCAAGATGGAGGGAACGACCTGCCGCAGTCACTCCTGCTCCTGGGAGACACAGCAGGGAAGCGGTGAGCCGTGCTGGGGAGTCTGAGATTGACGTTGGCCTCTCACCTGTGTGCCCTCCCTGCCCCAAAGCTGTCAGTGTCTCAGTGCTAGTCTGGACCTTCCCTCCCTTCTTGGGGCTCAGGGAGGGATTCTTTGCCTGCTGGCCAGAGCGGGAAACAGCAGATGCTGCCCGAGCCAGCCTGTGGGGGAGGAAGGCTCAGTGGTGCCATGGCCAGCTGGTGTCTGCCAGACCTGTGCAAAGTGAGATGGGCCTTCATGGTGGCCTGGCCTGGCCAGGTACAGGTGGGGCTCCTGGAGATGCGTCCCTCCCCCAGCAGGCAGTGGACTGGAGAGGAGCCCTAGAAGCATGAGAGACTCCAACTGGGGGGGACTTCAGAGCTGCCTGCCTGGGTGGGGACAGGTGCAAGGATGGGACTTCCAGGACCCCGAGGGGGAGGAAACAGCCCCAGACTTTGAGGCACATGGCAAGAAGGCTGGGAGCTTTGAGAAGGCGAGCACAGGGACCCAGAAGACAGCAGCAGGCAGGGGCCGTGCAGGGGGCCTTGGGGCCAACCGCCAGGTGAAGGCTTGGTGGAAGGAGGGCGGGAGCCACCGACAGTCCTTGAGGGTCCTTGGATGCCTGTTTATGGAGGAGTAGCCTGACACTGAGAAGTCAGGGGCTATCCAGGTCCCAGGCTGGGTGAGCCAGGTGATCCAGTTGGTTTGGCTGTGTGTCTCATCTGGAATTGTAATCCCCACTTGTGGAAGGAGGGGAGGCAATTGGATCATGGAGGCAGTTTCCCCACGTGATGGTGAGTGAGTTCTCACGAGGTCTGATGGTTTTATAAGGGTCTCTTTTCCCTTCCTTTTCCTTCTCTCGCTCCTGCTGCATTGCAAATGAAGGCGCCTGCTTCCCCTTCCGCCGTGAGTGTAAGTTTCCTGAGGCCTCCCCAGCCATGCAGAACTGTGAGTCAATTAAACCTCCCTGGTTTATAAATTACTTAGTCTTGGGTAGTATCTTTATAGCCGCGTGGAAACGGACTAATACCGCGGGTGATCTGGAAATGGAGAGGAAATACCTCTGGGAATGTCACTGATGAAAACTGCCTGTAGTGGGGGTGGGTGACGAGCCACACTGCTGAACCGATTTCCTGATCCTCAGGGGTTCCTGCAGGGGTGGCCCAGGTTCCTGCTCTAGGATATGGGGGTGCATGGACCCGCTTGTCTGGTTCTAGCCTTTGGGGCGCTGCTGAGACTTGCTGGGACCACAGGAAGGGGAGCAGCTGGCTTCTTGCTTGAGACCTTTTCAAGGTGTAGATGAGTGAAGGACCCACATGCTGCTGTGCTCCCGGTTTAGGAACCGCTGCTCTTTGCTGACTCAGTGGAGAGATCAATGGATGGAATGGATGAAAGGCCCTTTGCTTTTGAAAGCAAAATAGAGAACATCTGAGCTAATCAGGAAGAGCATGGGCAGGGACCTGTTGTAATTCTGTGAACGGCCGTCTCTTGGTAATCTCCCCCTGCTGTGGAATTTGGTCTTTCCACCCCAGGACGAAGCTAATTAGGAGTTAGCTGAGGAGATGGGCCGCGTTTCCACACGCTCAGATGGTAACAATGTCGTGTAGCTTCTCTTGCCACAAGACCCAGAGTCAATTAAAACAGGGACTCCAGCGTCTTTGCACAGAAGCCAGATCTTCCAGCTGAAGTGGATTCTGTGTGATTACAAGTTTGCTACTAATGTCACCCTGGTTTACTTATTTTTTTAAACAGCAAAACCAAAATGAAGCAATTGAATCGGGTTTCACGATAATGAAGAAAAAGCCTTGCATCTATTTTTTAATTAAAATTGTGATTAACTGTAGATCCATATGCAATTGCAAGAAATCATACTGAGACATCCTTTGACCCTTTCTTTACTCATTTTCCCCCCCAATGGCAACATCTTGCAAAATTATCATTCACTGCCACCACCAGGCTAACAATGTTGGGACAATCTACCAGCCGTCTTATTTATTTATTTATTTATTGAGATGGAGTCTTGCTCTGTTGCCCAGCTGGAGTACAGTGGTGTGATCTCAGCTCACTACAACCTCCACTTCCTGGGTTCAAGTGATTCTCCTGCCTCAGCCGCCACAGTAGCTGGGATTACAGGTGTGCGTCACCACGCCTGGCTTTTTTTGTATTTTTAGTAGAGATGGGGTTTGGCCATGTTGGCCACGCTGGCCACGCTGGTCTCAAACTCCTGACCTCAAGTGATCCACCCGCCTCAGCCTCCCAGAGTGCTGGGATTATGGGCGTGAGCCACGGTGCCCGACCCACCAGTCTTACTCTGATTTCCCCAGTTTACTTGTACTCATTCGGGTGGGTGTGTATTTGGTTCTATAAAATTTTATCCGCTGCCACCACAGTCAAAACAGAATGTTCTCAGCACCGTGAGGGTCCCTCACTGTTACCCTTTTATAGCTGCATCCTCCGCCCTCCCGCCCCCTCATCATCCCGAGCCCTGGCAACCACTGTTCTCCACTTCTAGCATTTTGTCATTTCAAAAAATGTCATGTAAATGGAATGGCGCAGTATTCATGACGGCTAATTGTATGTGCCTAGAGAGCTGGGAAAACATGATTTCTGGTGTTTCCAGAAGAGATTAGCATTTGAATCTGTAGACTGAGTAAAGAAGACGGACCCCACCAGTGCAGGTGGGTGTCGTGCACTCCACTGAGGGCCTGAGCAGAACAAAAGGCAGAGGAAAGGGGAATCTGCACTCCGTGCTTGAGCCAGCCCTCAGACATCAGTGCTCCCTGAGCCTTTGGACTCAGGCCAGGGCTTCCTGTCAGCCCCCAGTTCTCAGGCCTGTGGGCTCAGGGTGGGAGTGACACGGTTGGCTCCCCCTGGCTTTCGGGGCTGAAACTACACCGCTAGCTCTCCGGAGCCACCAGCCTGCAGACGGCAGGTGTAGCGCCTTTCAGCCTCATAACCTCATGGGCCAATCCTCCTAATAAACCTTTCATCTATATCCTGTTGGTTCTGTTTCTCTGGAGAACGCTGACTAATGCAGCTTGTAACCTTTGGAAGTTGGCTGTTTGTACTCAGCAGCGTTCCCTGGAGATTGATCCAGTGTGCTGCACGTATCAACAGTTCATGCGTGTTGCTGAGCAGCGCCCCACGGCACGGGCGCAGCACAGCCGAGCTGTTCCTCACTGGCGGACAGACACTGAAGCACCGTTTCCAGTTTTTGTTTATTGCAAATAAACATGCTCTGAGGATTTGTGTACCGATTTTTATGTCATTTTTTTTTTTTTGTGACGGAGTCTCTCTCCTTCGCTCTGACACCCAGGCTGGAGTGCCATGGTGTGATCTTGGCTCACTGCAATCTCCACCTCCCAGATTCAAGCAATTCTCTTGCCTCAGCCTCCCAAATAGAGGGGAATACAGGCATGCGCCACCACGCCCAGCTAATTTTTGTATTTTTAGTGGAGACGAGGGTTCACCATGTTGACCAGGCTGGTCTTGAACTCCTGACCTCAAGTGATCCAACCACCTCAGCCTCCCAAAGTGCTGGGATTACAGGCATGAGCCACCGCACCCAGTCCCTTTTTTTTTTTTTAATGCCTACTCCTTCTTCTGAGGCAGGTGGACTGACTTTTCTGTGGATGTAAACTTTGCTTTCTCCAGGCAGTGTGACCGGGCAGTCACTGCATTACGTGATAGTTAGTAGCATGTTTCATTTGATAAGAAACTTGTCGTGACGCAGTGGCTCACGCCTGTAATCCCAGCACTTTAGGAGGCCAAAGCAGGAGGATCACTTGAGCTCAGGAGTTTGAAACCAGCCTGGGAAACATGGTGCAACCCCGTCTCTACAGAAGATACAAAAAATTAGCTGGGTATGGTGGCATGCGCCTGTGGTCCCAGCTACTTGGGAGGCTGAGGTGGGAGGATCACTTCAGCCCAGGAGGTCGAAGCTGCAATGAGCCGAGATCGTGCCACTGCACTCCAGCTTGGGTAACAAAGTGGGATCCTGTCTGAAAAAAAGAAAAGAAACGGCCAGACTGTTCTCCAGAGTAACTGTACACTTCCCAGCAGCAGGGGCTGAGTGATCTCATTTCTCTGCATCCTCGTTAGCATTTGGTGTTGCCACTATTTTTAATGCCAGCCATTCTGATAGGTGCACAGTGATAGCTCATTGTAGTTCTAATGTGCGTTTCCCTAATGGCTCATGATATTGGACGTTTTTTCCTATGTTGATTGTATATCCTTTTTGAATATTTGTTCATATCCTTTGTCCATGTTCTAATTAGATTCTTTGTTGCTTTACTGTTGAATTGGGAGTTATTTGTATAATCTAGATACTAGTCTGCTGTCTGATATGTGCTTTGCAACACACCTTTTTTTTTTTTTTTTTTTTTTTAATACAGAGTTTTGCTCTTGTTGCCCAGGCTGGAGAGTGCAATGGCGCAATCTCGGCTCACTGCAACCTCTGCCTCCCAGGTTCAAATGATTCTTCTGCCTCAGCCTCCTCAGTAGCTGGGATTACAGGCATCCACCACCACGCCCAGCTAATTTTGTATTTTTAGTAGAGACAGGGTTTCTCCATGTTGGTCAGGCTGATCTCAAACTCCCAACCCCAGGTGATCCGCCCACCTTGGCCTCCCAAAGTGCTGGGATTATAGGCATGAGCCATCGCGCCTGGCCACAGCTGGTTTTAAATATAGAAAAGAGGCCGGGGATGGTGGCTCATGCCAGTAAGCCCAGTGCTTTGGGAGGCCAAGGCAGGAGGATCACTTGAGGCCAGGAGTTTGAGATCAGCTTGGGCAACATAGTGAGACCCTGTCTCTATAAACAAATTTTTTAAAAAGTAGCTGGGCATAGTAGTGTGTACCTGTAGTCTTAGCTACTCAGGAGGTTGAGGTCAGAAGATCCCTTAAGCCCAGAAATTCAAGGCTGCAGTGAGCTATGATTATGCCACTGCACTCCAGCCTGGGCAACATAGTGAGACCCCATATCTAAAATATATACATGTTAGCAGCGGCGAATCCTTGTGGGTCTGCAGCAAGTTGATTCTTGCTCCTTGGAGCAAAGAATTTGGCTGAGGGGCATAAGACAAGGTGAGAGACTAACACAAGTTTTAGAATAAGAGTGAAAATTTATTATCAATAAAAAGTTCTAAGGCCGGGAGCAGTGGCTCACACCTGTAATCCCAGCACTTTGGGAGGCCGAGGCGGGCGGATCACCTGAGGTCAGGAGTTCGAGACCAGACTGACCAACATGGAGAAACCCCGTCTCTACTAAAAATAGAAAATTAGCTGGGTGTGGTGGCGGGTGCCTGTAATCCCAGCTACGTGGGAGGCTGAAGCAGGAGAATTGCTTGAACCAGGGAGGCGGAGGTTGCGGTGAGCCCAGATTGCACCATTGCACTCCAGCCTGGGCAACAAGTGTGAAGCTCCATCTCAAAAAAAAAAAAAAGAAAGAAACTTTTAGAGCAGGAATGAAAGGAAGTACAGTACCCTTGGAAGAGGGCGAAGCTGGTGACTTGAGAGATCCAAGTGCCCTGCCCGACCCTTGACTTGGGTTTTACCCATTGGCACGGTTCTGAGGTTTGCACTTCGTCTCCCTTGATTTTTCCCTCTGGGCGAGCTGTCCGAACGTGCAGCCAGCACTTGGGGGGCACCACATGCACAGTCTGTTTACTGAAGTTCCGCACATGCTCATTGGAAGCGTTTTCCCTTTACCGGTTGTGTTCCCAGGGGAAGATCTGATACCAGTGAGCGCTGCCTTTTGCATCTCAGTGCGCATGCTTGAACCCACTAAGTCAACTCTTGAGATCTTACCTGGAGGCGGCTGATCACCCACTTCAGGTGTTTTCTATTAGGAGGCTGCCTTTCCCTGGCACCAGATGCCAAATTGTTATTTTACTTGATGGTTGCCTGATACTCCTTGGGGTGGGGATATGGGGCTCTCCTGCCCTGCATTTGTCTGCCCAGCTACTTACTTACTCTGACATATACATATATATGTTAGAGTATTATATATATATATATATATATATATATATATATATATATATGTTAGAGTAAGTAGTGGTTTTATATATATATATAAAATGTATATATGAAAGTTATACCCCTGGTAAATCAAAACTGAAAGACTGCAAAGATGTAAATAACTTCAGATCACTCCCTTTTGTTTTGAAATTGCAGATGGGTGTTCTCAGATGATGGTGGCATTGTGTTTCCAAAGATCATTTAAGTCTTGCTAGACCACCCCACGCGCGAATTACAGGTTGTGCCTGTGGACTGGTGTGTCACACTTGATGTGTGACTACAAGTGCTAGGTTAGAGGGACAATACCCGCTTTTTTAGTTTAGTAATTTGAGTCTCCTCCCTCCCTGATTTCCTTCCTTCCTTCCTTCCTTCCTCCCTCCCTTCCTTCCTTCCTTCTTTCTTCCCTTTCTTTAAAGTAATTTTGTTTTGAGACAGAGTCTCGCTCTGTTGCCCAGGCTGGAGTGCAGTGGCGCCATCTCAATTCACTGCAGCCTCCACCTCCTAGGTTCCCTCCTGGATAGCTGGAACTACAGGCATGCGCCACCACTCCCAGCTAATTTTTGTATTTTTGGTAGAGATAGGGTTTCACCATGTTGGCCAGGCAGGTCTCAAACTCCTGACCTCAGGCGATCCACCTGCCTTAGCCTCCTAAAGTGCTAGGATTACAGGCGTGAGCCACCGTGCCCAGCCAAGTAATTGGTTTCTATCATAAGAAAGTACTTCCTCATGGTGAAAATTTCAAACCAAATGAAGGAGGTAAAGCAGAAATATATGTCCCCTCCCACCTGGTCCCCCCTCCCTCCACCTAGTGACTCCCGACCAGTGCCTGCCCCACTCCCCAGAGATGACTAGCAATAAGGCTCCAAGCCTCTCCTAGGCTTATGAGGCATACCCGTGTGTGTGATGACTCTTGTCCCCAGCGTGGGCCTGCCCCTTGTCCACCCACTCCATGCGTCTCAGTGGTCTTTCCACGTGGGCTCAGCCGGAGCCACATCAGTCTCAGCTGCCTGTCTCCTCTTAGTCTGGCCTCCACCTCCTGGGTTCAAGCAATTCTCCTGCCTCAGCCTCCCGAGTAGCTGGGACTACAGGTGTGTGCACCACCATGCCCAGCTAATTTTTGTGTTTTTAGTAGAGATGGGGTTTCACCATGTTGGCCAGGCTGGTCTCCATCTCTTGACCTCATGATCCGCCTGCCTCGGCCTCCCAAAGTGCTGGGATTATAGGCTTGAGCCACCGCGCCCGGCTGGGAACACTTTCTCTACTTCTCCAGGAGCGTGTCCAGGGCCTCACTGTGTGCAGATGTTTGTATTCCACACTTACTCATTGCTTCAGGTCTGTGTTTATGGAGCCTTCACTCTGTGTCCCGGGGTTCCGGAGGGTGGACTCAGCCGTGGGTGGGGAAGGAGCTCAGCCCTCCAGGAGCCTGCGTCCTGGCTTGAAAGGACGGACAGTAGCAGGAACCTGGCTCCCCGGCCTCAGCAGCCCTGCCCTCTGCCCTCGGCTCTGTGTGCTGGGCCTGGGGTTCTGCCCACCATGCCTCCCAGCCTCTTTTGCCCTGCCTGTGGGAGGCCCTCACAGGAGGTAGGAGTGCAGGAGAAAGGGGACTTCCTACCTCCTTCTTTTGGTGGCTTTGTTCCAGCAAGGTCAGCCACCCAGGGCTTCAGCTGCCAGCTTCTGTGTCCCCAGCTTCATCACACGGCCACGGGGACACCTGCAGCAGCCAGGCTGTGCCCTGGGCAGTGGGGTCCCCATCAGGTCACACTCTGAGTCTGTGGAGTACCTGCCGGGCTGTGCCCTCTGAGACCTCAGCACCCATGACTGCACCCCTTCTCAGAGGCCCAGAGCTACCTAAAGCATCCCTTCAAAGCCCCGAGCCCCCAGCAAGGCCCGCCCTCCCCAGCCCCACCCCACATCACACCTCTTCCCCCGAGCTCTCTCAGCCCTAGAGTGTGGCTGCTTCCCAAAGATGGTGATGCTGTGTCTCCTCCGGCCTCCAAACCTGTCTTGACAATTCTAGGCTAAATCTGGTTGCTCGAAAGCTCTAATTGCATTTCTGCTTTCTCTGGCCGCACTATGACCATACACCCTGTCTGAAGGTGGTATGTGCTATGAGAAGGTGGAATCTGGGCCGGGCATAGTGGCTCACGCCTGTAAGCCCAGCACTTTGGGAGGTTGAGGTTGGCGGATCACTTGAGGTCAGGAGTTCGAGACCCACCTGGCCAACATGGCGAACTCCTGTCTCTACTAAAAATACAAAATTTAGCTGGGTGCAGTGGCATGCACGGGTAGTCCCAGCTACTTGGGAGGCTGAGGCAGGAGAATCACTTGAACCCAGGAGGCGGAAGCTGCAGTGAGTCGAGATCACGCCATTGCACTCCAGCCTGGGCAACAAGAGCAAAACTCCATCTCCAAAAAAAAAAAAAAAAAAAGTGTGGAAATATCCTAGGAATAGCACCACCTTGCAGAGCCCCAGCGGGAAGGGGTTTTTGGCCACTGCAGGCAGCAGAATGTCCTTTGGTGGATGTGACAAGGGTCTTTTCTGAGGCACCCTGTCTGCAGGCCTGGGGGCCGGGGGAACACCCTGTGTCAGCATTTAGTCAGTTGAAACACGTAGCTAAATAACCAACTGGCTGCCTTCCGAGAACAAGTGATTTATTTTTATTGCATCATTTTTAAACGCTTCAACATTCCTCTCAAGAAGCTGTGTGGTTTGGAAAAGCGTAAGAGAAAGCTGAAGAGAAAATGCAAGCTGGAGAAGAGTGGGGCTGCTTTGCTGGGACGTTCTTCTGGAAAGCAGCTCGGCTCTGCCAGGCACGTGTTTTTGGCCAGCGCCATGTCTGGGCCTGGAGATGATGGACATTTCCTGTGCAGAGTCTGATTCCCACTGTGGATTTGAAAGAGGCATGCAGATTTTTATTCTTAAACAACTCAACAGAATATTGTAGCCAGACATGGTGGCGAGAGCCTGTAGTCTCAGCTACTTGTGAGGCTGAGGTGGGAGAGTCCCTTGAGCCCAGGACGTGGAGGTTGCAGTAAGCCGAGATCATGCCACTGCACGGCAGCCTAGGTGACAGAACGAGACACCCTGTCTCAAAAAACAAACAGGCAGGCTGGAGACGGTGCCCTGCAATCCCAGCAGTTTGGGAGGCTGAGACGGTGCATCACCTGAGGTCAGGAGTTTGAGGCCAGCCTGGCCAATATGGCAAAACTGTCTCTACTAAAAATAAAAAATTAGCCAGGCGTCGTGGTGGGCACCTGTAATCCCAGCTACTTGGGAGGCTGAGGTAGGAGAATCGCTTGAACCCAGGAGGTGGAGGTTGCAGACAGCCGAGATCGCACCACTGCCCTCCAGCCTGGGCGACAAGAGTGAAACTGCATCTCAAAACAACAACAAAAAACACAAAACAGACAAAAAAATCCAAAATCGAAAAACAAAAAACAACTAAAGAATACTGGTTTCTCTGTCTCTCAAAATACGTACTGAACATCTCTCAATCTAAGGGACACTGCAGTGTTGGCCAGCTGACGTAAAAAGACGAGACCACCCGTCTCCAAGTATCCTGGCTGGGGCTTTTTTTTTTTTTTTTTTGAGATGCAGTCTTGTTCTGTTGCCCAGGAAAGCAGCCCAGGGCCCACTGCCTGCAGCCACGTGGACCCTCTAGGCCCAGCTGAGGAGCCTCCTCCAGGCCGGGGGTTGCAGCAGCTTCAAGGGGCGCCAGGGCCCAACCTCGCCTCATTCTAAGGGAAGCGCCCTGGGCCTGAGCACCCCAGCAGCTGGGTAGTCCCCGCCCTGCCGCCTGCTCTCGCTCCCCCATGTCCCACGCTGACCACCAGGACCAAGCAGGGTGAGCACCCAGGCCGACCGGCGGCTCTACTCTTTGGCGTCTTCTCTCCCCTCTGCGCTGCCAGGAACTCAGCCTCGCGTCCCCGCATGCGACACCGTCCGCCTCCCTCTTACTGAAGCCACCGAGAGCAGAGGCTGTTCTTTACCATCTCAGGCTCCTCACCCTGGAGACATGTTTGGTTGTCACAATTTTTGGGCATGTGTGTGTCTGTGTGTGTGTGTGTCTGTATGCAGGGGAGTGTGTGTCTGTGCATGTGTGTGTGTCTATGTGTAAGTGTGTGTGATGTGTCTGTGTGTGTTCGTGTCTGTGTGTGTCTAAGTGAGTGTGTTTGTGTGTATATGGGGGAGTGTGTGTGTGTGCATGTGTGTGTGTCTGTGTCTGCATGTGTGTGAGTGTGTGAGTCTGTGTGTGTGTGTATGTGAGTGTGTGTGTGTGTAGGGTGTGTGTTTCTAATGGCATATTGTATGGGTAGGGACCAGGAAGTCTCCTAAATACGTCATAATGCACAGCACAGGCCCTCATGTCAAAGAGCGATCGGGCCCAAATCTCAATTGCACTGTGTTGAGAAACCGGTTTACACTCACAGCAGGTGCTGTGAGTTCTGTGTTCCAGGCGTGTGTTTGTGGTGGGCATTGCGGGTGCTGCTGGAGGCTGAAAGGCAGGAAAATGAGCCTCCCCTCAGATTTCCCGGAGAGAGCCAGCCCTGCCCAAACTTAGACGTCAGCCAGGGAGACCAGTTCTGGACTTCTGGCCTCTAGAAAGATAAGAGTTCATTCATCTTGTATTAAGCCACTCAGTTTGTGGTGATTTGCTACAGTTGCAATGAGAAACTAAGCACTCACTTGAGGAAAAAGAGGCGATGTCAGTGGGGCTGGGGATATTTATTATATGCTGATTGTGAGATCTTGGGGCCCAGGGACGGGAATAAGTCAGGCTTCCAGAAGGATCTAGAACTGAGAGCCAGAAAGCGGCCTGCATGGCGGCTCCTTTTCAAAAGCCGGCTCCCGAATGCATCTTGGCCTCGTTCTTCTCTCTCCTTGCAGCCTGGCCAACTTCTGCTGCTCCAGCCGACAGAGAGGAGCAGTGGCTGGAGCGTCCAGCTTAGAGCAAAGGCCGTGGTGGTCCAGCGCTACCTCCCTCGCTTTCTCCATCCCAATTTCAGAGTCCCTTCCCTTCCCCTTCCCCTTCCCTTCCCCTTCCCCTCCCCTTCTTCCTTCCCTTCCCCTTCCCTTCCCCTTCCCCTTCCCTTCCCCCCTTCCCTTCCCCTTCCCCTTCCCCTTCCCCTTCCCCTTCCCTTCCCCTTCCCTTCCCCTTCCCCTTCCCCTCCCCCTTCCCCTCCCCCTTCCCTTCCCCTCCCCTTCCCTTCCCCCTTCCCTTCCCCTCCCCCTTCCCTTCCCCTTCCCTTCCCCTTCTGCCTTCCCTTCCCCTCCCCCTTCCCTTCCCCCTCCCCTTCCCTTCCCCTTCTGCCTTCCCTTCCCCTCCCCCTTCCCTTCCCCCTCCCCCTTTCCTTCCCCTTCTGCCTTCCCTTCCCCCTCCCCCTTCCCTTCCCCCTCCCCCTTCCCTTCCCCTTACCCCTTCCCTTCCCCTTCCCCCTTCCCTTCCCCCTTCCCTTCCCCCTTCTCCTTCCCCCTTTTCCTTCCCCTTCCCCCTTTCCTTTCCCCTTCCCCTTTCCTTCCCCTTCCCCCTTTCCTTCCCCTTCCCCTTTCCTTCCCCTTCCCCCTTTCCTTCCCCTTCCCCTTTTCCTTCCCCTTCCCCTTTCCTTTCCCCTTCCCCTTCTCCCTTCCTTTCTCTCTCTCTCTCTCTGAAAAAGGGGTCTTGCTCTGTCACCCAGGCTAGAGTGCAGTGGCAGAATTAGGGCTCACTGCTGCCATGACCTCCTGGGCTCAAGCAATCCTCCTGCCTCAGCCTCTCAAGTAGCTGGGAATACAGGTGGGCACCACCACGCTTTAAGTGGAGTTGGGGTTTCGCCGCATTGCCCAGGCTGATCTTGAACTCCTAGGCCCAAGCAACCCTCCTGCCTTGGCCTCCCAAAGTGCTAGGATTACCTGCCTGAGCCACCACGCCCGCATGGTATCATTTTGAAAGTCAAATCATCTCTTCCATGAGGAAGGGAGGAGAACTGTGGAGCCTCAACCGTGTGCATGATATGAATCCGTGCTTCCTTCTGGGGGAAGCATCAGCCCCTATGGGCTTAGGTGCTCAAGAAAGAGGGACGTCAACTTGGACGAATGCATAAGCCTCATGTCTGCGTTTTCCCAAGGACTGCCATCTGCATCTCTAGGAGTTTACTAAGCCTAGAGTCCTTCTCCAGCTGCTGCTGAGGGCATGTGGTCATCTGGGGGTGGGGGCGCAGGTGTGGGGGGAGGAGCATATCCTCCAGTCCCTTGGGCGTGGCAGGCTCCCTGCTCTTGTGCTGGTGCCCGCAGGGGGCAGCCCCTCTCACTAGCATCTGCCTTGAGGTTGTCAACTCTGACGTGGCCCCAAGGGAACCAGTTCCATCATGGATTAGTGAGAATTTATTTTGAACACGTTGTGGGAAGATGGTGGCTGCAGGGGGGAGTGGGGTGAAAGGAAGCCCGTTAGAGGACACCAGGTTTTCCTCCAGGGAGCCCTACTGGACGTCGCTTCTCCCCAACCCAGCCTCTCGATAGACCTCCTTTGTTAGCATGCCCACCCTGCTCAGCAAACCCAAGTAAGGGGTGAGCTGAGCAGCACCCCCACCCCGGCGTTCCCAAACCTGGGGGTCCACCAAGCAGTACCACCACCCCGGCATTCCCAAATCTGGGGGTCAGCCGAGCATGCCCCCACCCCCGGCATTCCCAAACCTGGGGGTCGGCCGAGCATGCCCCCACCCGGCATTCCCAAACCTGGGGGTCGGCCGAGCATGCCCCACCCCGGCATTCCCAAACCTGGGGGTCGGCCGAGCATGCCCCCACCCCCGGCATTCCCAAACCTGGGGGTCAGCCGAGCATGCCGCCACCCCCGGCATTCCCAAACCTGGGCGTTGGCTGAGCAGTGACCCCACCCTGGCATTCCCAAGCGGCCTGGCGTGGGGGTGACTCAGTGCATTCCACTCCATCTGTTAGAAAAGGCACTGGACCATCCAGGGTTGAAGCTGGTGGGATTTTGGGGGTGACTCCATGCAAACAAACGTAAATCAACTTCCATCCTGCCGGAAGCTCTCTGATGTTTGAGAGGGCAGCTAGTGAAAGCAGTCACAGTTTAAAAATCTTCACTCGCTAATATTTATTGCAAAATTGCATTGGATCATTAAAATCAGAGTGTAGCCCCCTAGATCAGGCCTCCTTCCTGGGGACACTGCCCCCAAGTTAGGATTTCACCTGACACCTCTGGCATTTCCAAAGGGCCAACCCCAGAATTGCTCATTCCCCATTATGCCTGGGCTGTGAGTGGCACCCCAGGTAACACAGCGTCCCCCTGCTAGCCCACGCTGCTAAGAGACGCTGCCGGGTTGGGTGGCTCATGCCTGTAATCCCAGCACTTTGGGAGGCCGAAGCAGGTGGATCACCTTAGGTCAGGAGTTCGAGACCAGCCTGGCCAACATGGTGAAACCCGTCTCTACTAAAAATACAAAAATTAGCCAGGTGTGGTGGCGCATGCCTGTAATCCCAGCCACTCGGGAGGCTGAGGCAGGAGAATTGCTTAAACCCGGGAGGCAGAGGTTGCAGTGAGCCGAGATCGTGCCCTTGCACTCCAGCCTGGGTGACAGAGCAAGACTCCGTCTCAAAAAAAAGAGACACTGCCACGACACTTCTGTCCTTGAGTCTGGTTTTGGGGATGGTTGGTGTGGGGACAGATGAGTGAGTGTTGCTCCATTTGTGGACTAGACTGCTGTGCGGGCTGTGGGCGCTAGCCTTGGAGGACCCTTTGGCCACCATCACCAGAAAGCCTCCAGCCCAAAGACCTTTCTCGGGTGCTTACCGTTTATCCACTTTTCCTAACAGGACTCCAACGCCTCCAGTCTCTTGGGAACTAACTGGGAGGGCAAATAAACACCTCTCCAACAGAAATGGCTCGGGGGGGCCTGTCGTACACCCCAGTGTGTCCCAGCAAATCCCTGCCAGCCTCAAACCGCAGGTGAAAATCCTCCTGAGGGCACTGGAAGTGAGCCTGGATGACTGGCACTCCCTGGCAGGGCCCGGGGCTCGTCTGCAGGGTCATGTGACTAGAGGAACATCTTGAACTGTGGTAGAGCCTAGCAGGTGGACGGACACCTGGCCTGCAGGTGCAGTAAGCAATGAAGGGGGTGGAGGTCTTGAGAGCTGCACTGCTGTCCCAGGCGCTCACTGGGCTCCACCAGCAGCCTCCCTATGGTTCCAGAGTCCTCTGGGCTGCTTGGAGCCTGGGCACCTCCCCATGCCAATCCGGGTTGCCCTCTTTTCCTCACAGCACTCCCAATGGGGCACGTGAACCATGGATGCTGAGTGAACACTGAGGGCTTCTGTCCTCTGACAAGTACATGATCCCCCCAGGCACCTGCGTGGAATTTCAAACCCACTCACTTCTCCTGGAAGACGCATAAATCACTCTTATTGTCGTGAGACTGTAAATGTCTCCTAGACACTGTCCTTTCACACGTGCATCCTCCCTGTGATGTGCACATTTTATTAAACATTGAAAATGGCTGGGCGTGGTGGCTCACGCCTGTAATCCTAGCACTTTGGGAGGCCGAGGCGGGTGGATCGCCTGAGATCAGGAGTTTGAGACCAGCCTGGGGAACATGGTGAAACCCTGTCTCTACTAAAAATTAGCTAGCCGTGGCGTCGTGCATCTGTAATCTCAGCTACTCGGGAGGCTGAGGCAGGAGAATAGCTTGAATCCGGGAAGCAGAGGTTGCAGTGAGCCGAGATCGGGCCATTGCATTTCAGCTGGATGACGGAGCGAGACTCCGTCTCAAAAAAAAAAAAGTAGAAAACAACTATTTATTTTTAGTATAAAACAGTTATTTTTAGTTTAAAGCAATCTTTATTTTTAGTAGAGACAGGGTTTCCCCATGTTGGCCAGGCTGGTCTTGAACTCCTGACCTTGTGATTTGCCCCCCCTCAGCCTTCCAAAGTGCTGAAATTACAGGAGTGAGCCACCGTGCTCGGCCTGAAAACAACTCTTTATTATGAAAAATCTCAACCTCAGGAAGCGCAGACAGTAACCTTGTGCGTGCCTCCAGATCCAGCCTCTATATTTAACAATCGCTGACATTCTGCCATGTTTGCTTCATCTGGTTTTCTTTTCTAAATTAGAGTCATTACTGTCTGTGTGACATTTCCCCCTAAATCTTTTTTAGACATTTTCTTTTAAAAATGACATTTTCTTTTACTGAACTACAATGCCATCATCACAGTTCACAAAATTAACCCTGATTTTCTTTTTTTTTTTTTAATTTTTTCTGTACTTTTATAAACCGCCTTTGTATAACCCTGATTTTCTAATGCCACGTCCTGCGCAGTCCATGTTTGCCTGGTTGGCTCCCAGATGGCTTTTCCAGGTGGGCTTGTTCAAAACAGGATCCCAGGCCGGGCGCGGTGGCTCACACCTGTAATCTCAACACTCTGGAAGATCAAGGCAGGTGGATCACCTGAGGTCAGGAGTTTGAGACCAGCCTGACCAATACAGTGAAACCCCATCTCTACTAAAAAAAAAAAAAAAAAAAATTAGCCGGGTGTGGTGGCACGTGCCTGTTACTCCAGCTACTCAGGAGGCTGAGGCAGGAGAATTGCTTGAACCCGGGAGGTGGAGGTTGTAGTGAGCCGAGATCACGCCACTGCACTCCAGCCTGGGTGACAGAGAAAGCTTATCTCAGAAAAAAACAGAAAGACCAGGATCCCGATAAGGCACATACATTGCATTTGGTGGTTTAATCTCTTAGTCACCTTTAACCTGTCACCCCCTTTGTTTTGTTTTGTTTTTTAATTTTTGTGAGACAGAGTCTTGCTGTTGCCCAGGCTGGAATGCAGTGGTGCAATCTTGGCTCACTGCAGCTTCCACCTCCCAAGTTCAAATGAATTCTCCTGCCTCAGCCTCCTGGGTAGCTGGGATTACAGCTGCCACCACCACACCCAGCTAATTTTTGTATTTTTAGTAGAGACGGGGTTTCACCATGTTGGCCAGGCTGGTCTCCAACTCCTGACCTCAGGTGATCCGCCCTCCCCGGCCTCCTAAAGTGCTGGGATTACAGTTGTGAGCCACTGCGCCTGGCCGTCCTTTGTTTTTATGGCTGACTGTGGAAGGGACTGGGTTGGGTGGTGTGGACTTGCATGGCATCCAAACTTCGGGTCACCCTGTGCTTCCTCTGGCAGTGGTATAGATACTCGGTGGCTCGATGGGGCCTATGAAGTGGAAGTTAGAGCTAAACTAGGTCTGATAAGACTCAGGTTGGACTTTGAGGCCAGAGGGGCTCATAGGTCCTTAGAAGCACATTATGGGCCGGACGCGGTGGCTCACACCTGTAATCCCAGCACTTTGGAAGGCCGAGGCATGAGGACTGCTTAAACCTAGAAGTTCCGAGACCAGCCTGGGCAACATAGCAATATCCTGTCACTATGAACAAATTTTAAAAAGTCGCTAGGTGTGTTGGCACATGCCTGTAATCCCAGCTACTTAGGAGGCAGAGATAGGAGAATCTTGAGCTCAGGAGGCTGAGGCTGCAGTGAGCTGTGACTGCACCACGGCACTCAGCCTGGGTGACAGAGTGAGACCCTGTCTCCAAAAAAAAATGAAGGCGCATCGTGACTCTGGGGGAATCCAAGGTTAGTCCTTGGTTTTGTGGTGCGAGCTGGTCCTCTCCGTTGTCAGGGCTACCTCTTCCCTGTTGGGGGCACCAGGTAAACCTGGGAGGACACATTGGCACAGGGTGAGCACCCAGCTCCCTGCCAGTCTGTCACCAATATCCCCTCACCCCAAGTCCATGGTAACACGTGGCTGGGCTTCGACAATCTCTCCCTGCATGCTCATCATGCCAGGGGCTGAACCCCATTTGGGCTCAGGGCAGTCACCCCACTACATAGTAAACGTTCCTCCAGCACTCAAAGCATTTTCTTAATGGAAAGAGGTCCCTGGATGCATTTGCAGCCTTAGTTCCACACCTCAGGGCCACCTGTGTATAGTATTCTATAAAACTGGTTCCCTAACAATCCACTTTGAAGGCTGGGTGTGGTGGCTCACCCCTGTGGTCCCAGCACTTTGGGAGGCCGAAGTGGTCGGATTGCTTGAGTCCAGGAGTTCGAGACCAGCCTGGGCAACACAGTGAGACCTTGCATTATTACAATAATAATAATAATCATAGTTAAAAATACATTAATTACTTTTTAAAATCCCCGTAATGAGGTTAGTATGAAACAAAAATTAAAAAAAAAAAATCCACTTTGAAAGCTTGTGGCCTGCTGGGGTTTTGACATGATCAGAGCAGTGAGGCGTGGAGAGCAGGCTGGGCTGGGGGGCTCAGCCAGGAGCCTGGAGCAGAGTGACAGGAATCAGAGCAGGATGCTAGAGGGGACGGGGGAGGGGAGGGCAGAGGTGATCAACAGCAGAGAAGACCAGGAGGGTGGAGAGAGAAAGAGGGAGAGGAAGGAGTTGGGGAAAGGAGCGGGGGTGTGGTCAGAGCTTTGGGAAGGAAATGCAGAGGGTCCAGCCAGACTCTGAGAGTTCGTGCTGGCGAGCGACAAGTGTCAAGGTTCATCTCTGCAAAGGTCAGATGCATGGTGAGGAGGCGACGAGACTGAGACACAGCACAGCACCTAGAAGAGAGAAGGGCTTCAAGTCATTTTGGCAAGACACAGCGGCATGCACAGTCCGCCCAGACCCAGCCCCTCGCTCTCCTCCACAAAGCCCCAGGCAGGAACCCTGGGCCTCCCTGTGGCTCTGGTGTGTGTGTGCATATGTTTATATGAGTACGTATGTCAGTATGTCTATGTATGAGCATGTGTGCATGTATATATGTGTATATCTGTGTACATGTATATGTGCATATGTGTGCACGAGTATGTGTATGTGCATGCATGTGTCCACGTGTATGTGTGTATGTGTACATGTGTGTATATGAATGTGTGCGTAGGAGCATGTGTGTGTGTGTGTGTTTACATGTATATTAATGTGTGCGTGTGAGCATGTGTGTCTATGCATATGTGTATATGTATGTGTGTGTTTGTGGCAGCAGGTAGCTCTGGGGACACAGGCCATAGGTGGTTCCATGACTCTTCTCCATCTCATCCCGGTGACAGCTGCCCCTACTGAGTCCTCTTCCCCGAGTGACGTGGGTCACTCTCCCCACGGTTTGGATGAGGCCTGCTTGTCCCCAAAGTCCTTCAGCACAAAGGTGACAGGTGTCCATGGACTATTCCTGCTAACAGCCAGTTACCTTCCAGGTGCGTTCGTTTGAGTGGCTCCTCTAACCAGCCCTGCAGGTATCTTATTACAAGGGGGGGAAATGAGGGGCAGGCTGTGGAGGGGGTCCAAGTGTCACGGTCAGGACTTGAACCCAAGCCCTGCAGGAGCTCCCACCCGCAGCCGGCCGGACTCAGGCGTGCGAGCATCCAGCTCAGCTATGCCAACGACACCCGCCTCCAGGGAACCACCTGGCCCGCTCGGGGACCCGAGTGTGCTGAGAAGGGGTGCTGGGGCTGGCTCTGCATGAAAGGTCACCCCGCACCCAGGTGAGACAGGTGCAGGACCCTGGCTGCAGGAGCGGCCGGGAGTGGGGAGCAGGGTGCGGCAATGAGAACTCCCGGGGTGGGTGCTCGCAGGGAGGAAGGCGCTCTGCTCTCCGGTCCCTCCCTTCCCGTCCCGTCGGCGAGCGCCGCCTGCGGGACCCGTTTCGTTCCAGGGGCGACAGCGCCACCTGCTGGACCGCGCGCGTCTGCACACCGGGCCAGGTTCCGCAGGTCCTGGGGCTGAGCCCAAGACCCCCAACCCGGTCTCCAGCGCCTCCACCGCTTCCCTGGCGCCTGGGGCTGCAAGGGGCGCTTTCCGCAGGGCAACGTTGTAGCAGTCCTGGAAGGAGGGACCCACTGCCGTGGCCTCTGAGGACTGAGGCCGGGAGCCAGGGGGGTGTGGAGAAGGGTCTGGCCGCCAGCTCAGGTCCTTGGGCTCTTGGCGACAGCGATCTCCCCTCCTCCTCCCGGCGATGGTGACCAGCGCTCTCGGAGGGAGTGGCTGCCACACCAGGCGCAGGGCTGGCTTCCAACCATGTGGTCCTCTCAGACCTATGGAGTTGGTGCTGTCTCGCTTCCTCTTAAAGAGGAGGAAACTGGCCGGGGGCGGTGGCTCACGCCTGTAATCCAAGCACTTTGGAGGCCAAGGCGGGCGGATCACCTGAGGTCGGGAGTTCAAGACCAGCCTGACCAACATGGTGAAACCCCCGTCTTATAAAAAAAAAAGAAAATAAAATAAAAAAACAAAAGGAGGAAAACTGAGGCACAGAGAAGTCCCACTGCCGGGGGTCGGACTGGGGAGGGCCTGGGATTGGAACCCAGGCGGATAGGCTCCCATCAGCTGTGGTTCTCTCTGCCTGAAGATTCTTTCACCTTCCACACTCATGAACTGCTACTTACCCTTTGGGTGGCATTAGATGTCGACTCCTCCAGGAAGCCCCTCCCTCCCACTCCACATGACGGTGGGCGCTCCTGCTGTCTTGCTGGCCCTTTGCAGACTGGATCATCACCATCTGTTCACTTGTCTACCTTCTCCCCCTTGTCCAGGACTCCCAAGGATCATTTGTGTCTGTCTTGTTCACCTGCCCTTTGTAGTGAGCTGAACCTTTAATTGCACAATTTTAAATTGATTTCCAGGGGCTGAGAGCTACGGAGGAGGAGCCGGGTCAGAGGGTGCATCAGAAGCCCATCTTTTACTGGATGTGGCTGGGTGCCCTTCTGGGGGTGTCCCTCCAGGGAAGAAACTGAGCTGGGCTTGGAGCACCATGGAGACAGGACCATGTCTGCCATGCTCAGAGATGGGTGCCAGGGACACTGGCTTGTCATTCAAGACTCCCCCACTCCATCTGCCTTCCCCTACTCCCCCCACTAACCAGGGGGACCCACCTGCACCTCTGGTCACCACTCATGCTCCCAGGTGCTGGGCACCCCAGGGATGGGAGAAGGCTGGGTGTTCCTGGCTTCCATGCTGCTTCCCAGGCCTGACCCCATCTTAGGCATCTGCCTCCCACCCATCACTCTCCACTAGACTGGAAGCCTCCAGAGGGCAGGCACTGCCCCTCTTTCCCCAATGCCCAGATTCCATTGGCATCTAATCACAGACGAGGGACTGTGTCCCCTTCTCCGCCTCCGTGGAAGCTGTGTCCCACTCTCTATTCCAGGCTGAGCTGGCCTCTCCTGGAAGCGCTGTGCCGTCAGCCCTCACCTCCCCCTTCAAGCCTAGACATTCTCTACTAGCATAAATATGTGCTCAAGGCTCTTTGCACTAAAAGTAGGAGTTGTCTCCTCTCCCAGGTCCACTTCCTCTCTCTCCTGAACTCCCTGCCCCTCCACCCCATCCCTCCTCCATGACCTCCCCCTACTCACCATCTGCCCCTTCTGCCAACCCAGCGAGCTGTAGCTCTCCTGGCATGTCACTCTCTAAACCTTCTGTCCCGTGATTACCGGTGCGGTTCTCGCCTGGATTCCCTCCTGGCTCTTTGGCTTCTCCCAGCCCTTCTTTTTCTGCTTTCCCCTTAAAGGTGGACATCCCCAGGTCCAGGACCTGGTCTCCGGCCCTCCTCCTCTGAATCATCTCAGTGGCATTTCTCCCAAGTTCCCGGCTGCAGCCACAGCCACATGTCAATTATGTCACCTCCATGTCCTGGCTCAGATGTGCCTCCCCGCCCCGATGCACCAGCTCCCCTGTTCCTTCACGTCCCCTACTCAGCGAATACCCCTTATTGACCCACCGGACAGGCTCCGTTTGCATGTCCCCCAAGCCCTCGTGTCCAGGTCTCATCTCCGAATCCTGGCGATCTTCCCCCCAGGAGCTGTGGGCTCCTCTTCTCTGCCCACTGTCCCTGCGCTGTCCAGCGTCCACCTCTCCCAAATGGCTCACCAGGTCTCTCCCTCCTGGCACCCCCCGCATCTAGGATGGCAAGGCCCTTCATGGGAGCCATAGCTGGAGACCTAACAGAGCTGGCAGCTGGCCAAGGCCTCTGCTCCAGGGGGTTGGCTGCGGGCTTCCAGAACCTTTTCAGCCTCCCAGCTCCGTGTTGCCTGGAACCTCTACCACTGATCAGCGTGTAAACACCTATGTGGCGGACGTGGGGGCGCGGGGGTTCCAGGAAGGCGACTTTTGGGGGATAGGGTGGGGAAGAAAGAGGGACCCCAAAGGCCAATTCTTCCCCCATCCTAGTCTGTTTCCTCCCATAAGCATGGGAAGTGTCTTTCTGTGCCCTGTCCTGTGTGGGGAGTGGGTGGGGCACACAGATGAACAGACCCGGCCCCTCTTTGTGCCAACTCATAAGCACTTAATCCACAGCTCAGCCCCGTGAAAGAGCATGGTGGGCTCAGGAATGTAATAAAGTGAGAACACTTTCCAGTCCTGCCTCCAGGTAACGATTCCGCACGCAGGAAGGTGGCCCTGAGCAGAGCCAAGCTGTCTCTCAGTTGGCACCTGGTCAGGAGCCCCGTCACAGAGTAGGGGCCTCATAGGCACACAGCATAGGGCGGCAGGCCAGGCCTCCTAACGGTTAGCGCTGCGAGGCCATCTTCTCCCCCACTTCAGAGGCCCAGCCCCTCCCCGTGCCCTCTAGGCCTGTCCTGCACCCCCTCCACCTCTCCTGCTGGGTCCTGTCAGTGGCTCCCGGAAGGTGTGACCTGGGTCAGCCACCCCAGGCCTCTCGTGTTGTGGCCCAACTCCATCCTGCTCTCCTTCCCCCAGCGGGGGTTCAGGCTCCTCCTGGGGTGCCCACCCGACCCAGCGCCCTCCGTCTCCACGGAAGCCTGTCATTTCTAAGGACTGAGTCACTGCCAGTTGGCGGCAGCCAGTTGAGCATGCCACCTGGCACGTGGCACGGACATGAGCTACTGGGTCCTGCACCCTGTGGTTAGGAGTCCAGAGGCCTCTTTCCAGGCGATGTTGCCGTGAATACGTCTTTCAGCTCAGAAGCAGGGTGGAGAGGGACTACTCCTCTATTCCCTTGCTCTCCCATGCCAGGAACCGCTGGGCTCCCCTGTGACCAGGGACTTTCCCGGATGCCTGGGATTTGTAATGAAGCCGAGAAGCAGAGAATACCCACGTGCATGCTCAGTGCAGAGTCGGCGTGTCTACACTGGACATCCCAAAAGGTAGCGTAGGGGCCCAGCAGAGGGCTGCAGTGGAGTTCCAGGCACAGACCTACTGCTCAGGAACTGAGTTTGGGCTTGCCTTGCTGAGCAGCTGTGAGACCTCGAGCAGGGGACGTGAGCTCTCAGTGCTTTCATTTCCTCATCTGTGAAATGGGTGCTGTAGGAACTGTGATGAGATATCAGTGAATCTGTGGTGTAAAGCCCAGAGCCAAAGCCACGTGTTAAGGAAGGGACCTGTAATCCCCATGTGTCGAGGGGGGAGGTGATTGGATCATGGGGGCGGTTCCCCCTTGCTGTTCTCGTGACAGTGAGTGAGTTCTCACAAATCTAATAGGGTCTCACTCTATCGGCTGCAGTGCCGTGGCGTGATCTCAGCTCACTGTAACCTCTGCAGCCTGGGTTCAAGTGATTCTCCCGCTCAGCCTTCTGAGTAGCTGGAATTACAGGTGTCTGCCACTGCACCCAGCTAATTTTTGTATTTTTAGTAGAGACAGGGTTTCACCGTCTTGATCAGACTGGTCTTGAACTCCCGACCTTGTGAACCACCCACTTCGGCCTCCCAAAGTGCTGGGATTACAGGCATGAGCCACCACGCTAATCTGATGGTTTTATAAGTGTTCAGCAAGTTCCTTCTTCACTGACTCTTCTCTCTCCTGCCACCTTGTGAAGGAGGCGCACGCTTCCCCTTCCCCTTCCGCCAGGATTGTAAGTTTCCAGAGGCCTCCCCAGCAATGCAGAATTATGAGTCAATTAAACCTCTTTCCTTTATGAATTACTCAGTCTCAGGGAAGCTCTTTATGGTAGCATGAGAACCGACTGATACACACGCCTCCCTCACCCATCATGCATCCCCGCCCCCGCGCAGCCAGCGAGCACAGCTCTTGTAAAGAGGCAGGAGGGACCCCTGTCTCAAATCAGCTTCTGCTTTGTGCCCTGTGCAAAATCCCCGACATCTTAGAGACAGGGGCTGGGAAAATATGGAGAGAATATGGATGAATTAGAGTCTTGGAAATCATCCCCTTGCAGGGGTCTAGCGTAGCCAGGGGGCCCCTGGGGGTTATGGGTGTCCCCTGGAGGGAGCAAGGGAGCAAGGGAACGGTCTGCCTTGGGGACAGCAAGGCAGGCAATTCAGTGCAGGTACAGGATTGCCAAGTTGGTCTCCTCTAGGGCTCTTCAGCCTCTGGTGGGTTCCTGTGTTCGCAGGGGCTGCTCGGAGGGACGATATCTGGGGTAAAGCCAGATGCCCCATGAGTGATGACCTCCAGCTGTCGCAGCTGTTAAATGGACATTTATGAAAACACACCATCAGTGCCACCAGGAGCCATGACTGTCCCTTCTTTCTATTCTAAAGGAGCATGCATCACCTGTGAGCTTCGGATCACCAAAACAGTGGGTCCTGACCCATTAATCATGCATTTGCAGAATGTCCTGGGGGGGGGCCGCAGAAACTGGCCTGAGGACCGCACTTGCCAACCCTTCCTGCCCAGAGAAAGAGGTGAACAAGTAATCTGGCTTCTTTTATTTTTTTTCAAGACAGAGTCTTGCTCTATTGCCCAGGCTGGAGTGCAGTGGCGTGATCTCTCCGCAACCTCCATCTCCCAGGTTCAAGTGATTCTCCTGCCTCAGCCTCCCCAGTAGCTGAGACTACAGGTGCCCACCACCATACCCAGCCAATTTTTGTATTTTTAGTAGAGATGGAGTTTCGCCATGTTGGCCAGGCTGGTCTTGAATTCCTGACCTCAAGTGATCTGCCCACCTTGGCCTCCCAAAGTGCCGGGATTACAGGTATAAGCCACTATGTAAAAAAAAAAAAATTTTTTAAAGACAGAGTTTCTTTCTGTCATCCAGGCTGGAGTGCAGTGGCACAATCACAGCTCACTGATACATCCACCTCCCAGGCTCAAGCAGTTCTCCTGCCTCAGCCTCCCAAGTAGCTGGGACTCCTTGTATTTTTAGTAGAGACAGCTTTTCACCGTGTTAGCCAGGATGATCTCGATCTCCTGACCTCATGATCTGCCCGCCTCAACCTCCCAAAGTGCTGGGATTATAGGCATGAGCCACTATGCCTGGCCAAAATAGTCTTTTAAAAAAAAAGATTAGAAAAAACTTTTAGAAGAAAGAAGAAGAAACTAAAAATAAAAACCATACCTTTAACTTCCGGGATTTCCCACTGATTCTTTTTCATGACCACCTGTTCTTAATTCATTTAAGCCAGTCTTGGCTTTACAACTTCTTGCTTTCTTGATGATCCTAAACGTTTTAATTTGAAATCATTTTCAGATGCTTCTGTTGTTTCCATTTTTACCTGCAGTGATTTAAGGGTTGATTTTCTTAATCGTCTTTATCAGCAGCAGCTTTGCCATGTGGTTGGGGTGAGGTGTATAGATTCATCTTGGGTAGATGCTTCTCTCATTTCAATCTCTGTCTCTCTCTCTGCCTCCCCCACCTCCCAGTAGGTGGCCCCATTCCAAAATGGCGAGGCTGTGTGTTGTTGGCTCAGAGCGCCCACCTCCTGGGGGACTGGGGATTTTGCCATCCAGGTGCTGAGTCCCTGGGCACCAGGGCTGTGAGGCTGTGGGTACCTCCTCCCCTCTCCAGGTACACGGATGGGGAGCCCTGTTCCCACCCATATGCAGAGCATGACTCCAATGCCCGGCCATATTTTTAGTGTCTGTTACATGGAGATGCTTACCTTACTTTTTAAAAAAATTATGGCTATATCTTATAATTTCATTTTTTATGTCTTTGCTATACAGGATGACTTGGAAAATGAACTTAAAATGCCATCTTGTTAATGCTTTAAATATTTTCTTTTATTGTGAGTCCATTAAAAATAGAAAAGCAGTGTAATATTTTCAGCTTTTTGGAATGTAATGGGTTTGGAGGTTAATTTTTTAAAATAAGGCCTCATGAAACTGACCCAAATGTGAGTTCAGCTGAATGTTTTTTTCCCCCCACAGTGGGCCCTGCCAGGAGCATGCAGGCCTGCTGGTCCAGGCCGGGTGCAGTGGCTCTCGCCTGTAATCCCAGCGCTTTGAGAGGCCGAGGCGGGTGGATCGCCTGGGGTCAGGAGTTTGAGACCAGCCTGACCAATATGGGGAAACCCCATCTCTACTAAAAATACAAAAATTACCCAGGCATGGTGGCGTTAGCCTATAATCCCAGCTACTCAGGGGGCTGAGGCAGGAGAATTGCTTGAACCTGGGAGGTGGAGGATGTAGTGAGCTGAGATCGCCTCACTGCACTCCAGCCTGGGCGACAGAGCAACACTCCGTCTCAAAAAAATAATAATAAAAATTAAAATTACTGTTCTCATTTAAAAGTTGGAGGTGGCTTGGTGGGATCACGCCTGTAATCCCAGCACTTTGGGAGGCTTAGGCAGGTGGATCAGAGGTCGAGATCGAGACCATCCTGGCTAACATGGTGAAACCCCGTCTCTACTAAAAATACAGAAATGGCTGTGCACGGTGGCTCACGCCTGTAATCCTAGCACTTTGGGAGGCCGAGGTGGGTGGATCGCCTGAGGTCAGGAGTTCAAGACCAGCCTGGCCATCATGGTGAAACTCCATCTTTATTAAAAAAAAAAATTAAAAAAGAAAGAAAGAAAGAAAGAAAAATGAGTTGGGTGTGGTGGCATACTCCTGGAGTCCCAGCTACTCAGGAGGTTGAGGCAGGAGAATTGCTTGAACCTGGGAGGTGGAGGTTGCAGTGAGCCGAGATCGTGCCACTGCACTCCAGCCTGGGTGACAAGAGCGAAACTCCATCTCAAAAAAAAAAAGAAGTTGGAGGGAATCAAATTTCTTCGAAAGGTAAATAAGATCAGTTTCTTTCTGTTGGAAGCCTGCTTGCTAATTGAAGTTAATTGCTAATTTTTGATAAACTGTTTTGTTGAATTGTAACATCGACACAGAAAAACGCACATATTGTAAGTGTGCAATGTGATGAACACTCATATATGGACACACCCATGTCGCGTCTGCACAACCTTGAACAACTCAGGCGTGGGGCGGGGTCATTAACTCCACTTCATGGGTAATGAAACAAAATATGAGAAAAGTTATGTGATTTTTTCCCCAAGGTTCTCGGCTAGGAAGAGACGCGCTGGGAGGGTCACAGGCCAGGTCTGCAGCCCCCCATTCAAGAAGTGGCTTGAAGCCCCTGCTGCAGCTGGGGGAGGGGCTGGGAAGGTGGGAAGTGCCAGCTCTGGGGGAACCGAGCCCAAATCCCAGAGGTGAGTCAGATGGGGGCCAGGAGGGATGAGGGGTGGGGCTCAAGGGGAGATGGGGGGCTGGAGAGTGCCTGGGGCTGGTCTGGCCCTGCCTCTGAGGCATTTTAGCTCCCCCAGGCGTTGGGATTGAGACTTTTTAGATCTGGTATCTTTTTTTTTCTTTTTTTTTCAAAACTGGAGGCCTCCGGTGGGGTCACTAAGTTTTTATGTTGCCAAAAAGACACGTATTTTTAAAGACACAAAATACTCGCTATTGCCATTGTTTTATTTATTTCCTTATTTATGAAAATTTTTGACTGGGCACGGTGGCCAAGCCTGTAATCCCAGCGCTTTGGGAGGCCGAGGCGGGTGGATCACTTGAGATCAGGAGTTCAAGACCAGCCTGGCCAACATGGCGAAACCCCATCTCTACTAAAAACAAAAAAATTAGCCAGGCATGGTGGTAGGTACCTGTAATCCCAGCTACTCGGGAGGCTGAGGCAGAAGAATTGCTTGAACCCAGGAGGTGGAGGTTGCAGTGAGCCGAGATTGTGCCATTGCACTCCAGCCTGGGTGACAGAGTAAAACTCCATCTCAAAAAAAAAAAAAAAAAAAAAAAAAAAAAAAATTTCAAGTCTGGTGCGGTGGCTCATGCCTATAATCCCAGTCCTTTGAGATACTGAAGCAGGAAGATTGCTTGAGTTGGAGACCAGTCTGGGTAACAGAATGAGACTTCATCTTTACAAATAAATAAATAAATAAAGTAAGTAAGTAAATAAGTAAGTCAAGTCAGGTGTGGTGGTAGTGCCAGCTACTTGGGAGGCTGAGGTGGGATGATCACTTGAACCCAGGACGTCAAGGCTGCAGTGAGCTGTGATAGCACTGCTGTACTCCAGCCTGGGCGACAGAGTGAGACCCTGTCTCAAAAAAGACAACAAAAAAAATATTTTTCAGTGTCCAGTTACTAGATACTAGACAGCATTGTTTTATTTTTTGAGGACACTTTCTCTCTCTCTTTCTGTCTCTCTTTTTCCTTCTCTCTCTCATACACACACAAGAAGAAAAAAAAACAAAACAGAATAAAGACCAGACCTTTGAACACCTTCAGCTTTACAAAGCAGCCTCTTTGCATTGTCCTCTTTTATCGCATTTTGCCTTGGACAGGTGAGAACTTGTCACTGGCTGGCCTCGGTCCTCAGCCTGGTGTCTGGGAACCCTGAATGGCTGGGAGCAGGGGAGGGATCCCTCTTAGGGGTGTGGGGGTGGTGGTGGTGAAGCCATTGGGTTTCCAGATTTAGGAAGTAAAACTATAGGCTCCCCAGTTACATCTGAATTTCAGATAAACAATATTTATTTAGTGTAAATATGTCCCAAATATTTAATACTAACAGAAATTCTTTGCTGTTTATCTGAGGGTCGAATGTAACTGGCGGCCTGTATTTTTTTTTAGACAGAGTCTCACTCTGTTGCCCAGGCTGGAGTGCAATGGTGGTCTCGGCTCATTGCAAACTCCACCTCCCGGGTTCAGGTGATTCTCCTGCCTCAGCCTCCCGAGTAGCTGGGACTACAGGTGCACCCCACCACACCCAGCTAATTTTTGTATTTTTAGTAGAGACGGGGTTTCACCATGTTGGCCAGGCTGGTCTTGAACTCCTGACCTCGTGATCCACCCTTCTCAGCCTCCCAGAGTGCTGGGATTACAGGCGTGAGCCACAGCACCCGGCCCCAAAACACACTTTCAAGGAGCTTTGGGACAGAGCAGAGTGTGCTAAGCACACCTGAGATGGGGGCCCATGGACTCGAGGGGCCAAGTGACTCAGCTCCTGACTCTGGCCCCTTGTGACCTGAGCCACCTGCTGCAGCCCCTGTGGGCCGAGAGCCTGTTTCACAATACTCCCACCAGTGCTGCTTGGCAGGCCCTGTATTTATTTACGTTTTAAATGAAAACCAATCAAGATTCACTTACTCTTGAGAGCTGTGCTGCGATTGCTCTTGTGAGAAGTGGAGACACCTGGCTTTCTCCGCTTGGCCAGTCGCCTGTGAGAGAGGCTTGCGTGGGGCTTGGTTTCCCAGGCCGGGTCCCTCGGTGGGTTTTCAATCCTTCAAATCTTCATCAGGCGTCTCTGCACACAGCACCGAGGGAAGTACTGGAGTCCGGGTGTGGTCAGGCTCCCTGCCCTTCTCACTCACCATCTACCTGGGGGGTGCAGTAGTGCCCCAGGGAGATAAGAGTGCAGCAATAGGTACATTATCCACAACCCCACCCACGGCACGGCACTGCTGTCCCCGACAGAGCAGATAGGGAAACTGAGGCTCAGACATTGAAGGACGGTGTTGAGCACAGTGCTGGTTTGTAGCAGAATTGGGATTTCCACCTAGATCTCTGGGTTCCCCTCTACCAGACCCACGGTTCTCAGCCCAGAGAGCACTGGAAAAATCTCCAGGCCCAGAGACTCTGATTCAATTGTTCTGGGGTGGGGTATTTGTTTAAGTTCCTGAAGACTCTAATGTGCAGAGAGCGGGGCCTCCCCCACAATTGAGTCAAGCACATGGTCCGGCTGTTCAGAGGAGGCAGCCCCAGGGCAGGAGAAGTCCCCCCCACTGAGGACAGATCAGATTCCGTGGAAAGAACCTGCTGGGGGACAGGATGGCCTGAGCAGCACGGAGTTGGAACGCACGAGGGACTCTTGGACAGTGACTGGCCCCCTCCTGCAGGTCTTGGGGGGCTCGTGGAGTAAGAGGGAAAGCTGAGATTAAGATGAGATTCTAGGCCGACCATGGTGGCTCACGCCTGTAATCCCAGCACTTTGGGAGGCTGTGGCTGGCGGATCACCTGAGGTCAGGAGTTCAAGACCGGCCTGGCCAACATGGTGAAACCCCGTCTCTACAAAAATACAAAAATTAGCCTGGCATGATGGCGGGTACCTGTAATCCCAGCTACTCAGGAGGCTGAGGCAGGAGAATTGCTTGAACCCGGGAGGCAGAGGTTGCAGTGAGCCGAGATCATGCACTCCAGCCTGGGCGACAGAGAGAGACTACATCTCAAAAAACAAAAAAAGATGAGATTCTGGATGGAAGCTTGCCTTGGGCTTTTCTGCTGATGTTTCTCAGGAATCCCCTGATCCCCCTAGCAAAAGGCACGGATGGAGTGTCAGGGAGGGTGCCAGTCCCTTGCCTTCCTCTAGCCCTGGAGTGGCAGTTTCCTCACTGAAAGCCCATCCTGGCTCCTCCCCCTGCCAGGAGGGACATGAAGAGACAGAGGAGCAGCAGGCAAGGCCCGTAGGAGGTGACACAGGCAGGGAGGACCAGGCGAAGGTTGGGAGGAGTCTTCATTTGGCTCTGGGGTTGGACGCCTGGCTGACCTCTAATGTGTGGCCTTGTGGTGGCTCATGGATGCCCCTCCACCCCCATCCCACGATGCCCATTTTCCCCAAAGGATGCCCTATGGAACCGGCAAGGTGCCTTGTGATGAAAAGGTTGTGGGGTCAATGCGTTTGGGAAATGCTACATGTCTAGCCCTTATGGAGACCCACAGCCCCCACGAGCACACTACAGGCTCTGAGAAGCCCTGCAGTGAAGAGAAGCCTATGTAGGTTTGCTTCGCGTTGAATTGTTGCCACTCTGTGACCTCAGAGCCCTGTTTTCTGTATGACAATGATACCTATGGGCATGATGGTGTGCACCCTGGGGCAGGCAGGAGCAACACAAGGGGCATGGCTGCTCCAGGCCCGTGGAATGATTCGCTAAAGAAGGTGGGAAGGGGCTGGGCGAGGTGGCTCATGCCTGTAATTCCAGCATTTTGGGAGGCTGAGGTGGGCAGATCACAAAGTCAGGAGTTCGAGACCAGCCTGGCCAATATGGTGAAATCCCATCTCTACAAAAAATACAAAAAAAAAAAAAAATTAGCTGGGTGTGGTGGTGCAAGCTTGTAATCCCAGCTACTCAGGAGGCTGAGGCAGGAGAATCACTTGAAAACCCAGGAGTCAGAGGTTGCAGTGAGCCAAGATCACACCACTACACTCCAGCCTGGGCAACAGAGCGAGACTCTGTCTCAAAAAAAAGGCGAGAAGTGGGGTGTCTCTAGTATCTTCGGTCCCCAGTTTAATCCAGAGGAGCCATGTGCTGCTCAGGCTGCTGAAGAAAATGCCTTCTCTGAGGATGCGCTTGTCCTGAATCCAGGATAGGGGCTCTTCAGGGGAGCCCAGCCGCTGTCAGAAACCTGGTGTGGAGAGGCAAGAGCGCCTGACCTCAGGGCCGGGGGCTGCGCCCTGGCTTGCCTGGTCTTGGGAGCAGCTCAGGCCCCTGTGGGCCTCAGTTACTGACAGGCCCAGAACCCTGCCTCGTGGGGGAGGGAGTGAGTGTGTGTGAGCTGCGTGACCTGACTCTGCATTGTATCTTCTACAGAACATAGGCTTTCAAGGAAACTGCACATCAGAAATGGATGACAAAAGATTCCTTGAAAATTAGCTGCAGACCAAAACACCCAAATCCAGAAACAAACCAAAACTTGCTTTAGGTCCTAATAACAGTGAGTTTAATCTTAAAAGCTTTCATTAATTTAAGATGAAACAAAAGACTCTTTAAAATATAATAACACTGGCCAGGCACAATGGATCATGCCTGTAATCCCAGCACTTTGGAAGTCCGAGGTGGGTGGATCACCTGAGGTCAGGAGTTCGAGACCAGCCTGGCCAACATGGTGAAAGCCTGCCTCTGCTAAAAATACAAAAATTAGCCGGGCCTGGTGGTGCATGCCTGTAATTCCAGCTACTCAGGAGGCTGAGGCAGGAGAATCACTTGAACCTGGGAGGCAGAGTTTGCAGCGAGCTGGGATCGCGCCACTGCACTCCAGCCTGGGTGACAGGGCGAAACTGTGTCTCAAAAAAAAAAAAAAAGTGTAAAATCTTTACATATGGTACTTGTAGCCTTCATTTAAAAAATAATTTATTTTATTTTTTTTGGAGACAAAGTCTTGCTCTGTTCCCCCGGGCTGGAGTGCAGTGGTGTGATCTCAGCTCACTATAACCTCCGCCTCCTGGGTTTAAGCAATCCTCTAGCCTCAGCTTCTGGAGAAGCTGGGACTACAGGCATGCTCCACCACGCCCAGCTAATTTTTGTATTTTTTGTAGAGATGGGGTTTCACCATGTTGGCCAGGCTGGTCTCAAACTCCTGACCTCAGGCAATCTGCCCGCCACAGCCTTCCAAAGTGCTGGAATTACAGGTGTGAGCCACCCCGCCCAGCCTTAAAAAATTATTTATTGAAGTGAAATTCACATAACACAAAATTGGCCATTTGAAAATGAACAACTCAGGGGCCTTCAGTCCATTCCCAGTGTTGTACAAACACTACCTCTGCCTGTTCCAGGACAGTTCCTGTGGCCTTCATTGACGCTTGTCACGGTTCAGCACACTCTCCCATCCAATCCGAGAACTTTTATTTGTTTAACTCTCAACCTAGTATTAACGACTTGCTTGTTTTAAATTTTCTGGTCTCATAAATAAGGCTGCAATGGACATCCTTTTGCTACCTTTGGTGGGAGTGTCTGGTTTCCTGAGGGCATGGCTCTGGGCAGTCTCATCCCACAGCTCGGTTCCCCACCTCTACCCGGATGACCCACGGAGTGTATTTCCAGCAGAGACCCCACCTCTGCACACCAAACCGTATATCCCAGTGCCCACCCAATAGTTCCCCCTGGACGCACTGAACACACAACACAGCACACCTGGAGCCGGCCCATCCTCTCTCCGCCGAAGGCACCACCTGCCATCCTGCTGCTCCTGCCGGAATCCTGAGTCGTCCCTGACACCTCAGCCCAGGCTCAGCCTCCAGAGGTAGCCCAACCGCTGGTCTGGGTGATTTTATCTCTGGAATTTCTCTCGAATACATTCACGTCTCTCCCTTTCCCCAGCCGAGGTCCAAGCCAGCATTTTCTCTTGCCTGAAGCACAGCTGAGGCTCCTCACTGGCTCTGGTGTGTCCGGTCACTCCACAGTTCGAAGAGAACCATGATTGCAAAATGCAGATCTGATCGCTCAGCCCTGCTTCCCTCTCAGATCTTTCTCTGACTTCCTACTCCTCTTAAGGTAAAAATCCAATTCCTTCATGTGTCTACAAGGCCTGGTTCCTCCACTCTCTATGCAGCCTCTCTGGGCTCCGACCTCCAGGGCCCTCTTCCTGTTCCTTGTGTGGGCCACCTTCCCTGTAGCCACAGGGCCTTTGCACGGGTGTTCTCTGCCAGCAACCTCAGCCCTCTGTTTTTCCTGGTTAATCCTTGCTCATCATTCCATCTCATCTGGTCTTCCCTGCCCTCCACCACGGGACCCTGCTCTCTCCTTGTACCTACTTAGCCTTTATGGTTACTGTCATTTTATTTGGATTATATGATTATTTGATCAACATCTGTTCTCCCTACCAAAGTATACCCCATACTGTACTTGTTATTTATTTATTTATTTATTATTTTATTTTATTTATTTATTGAGATGGAGTCTCCCTCTGTTGCCCAGGCTGGAGTGCAGTGGCGTGATCACGGCTGGCAGCAGCCTCCATCTCTTGGGTCCCAGCGATTCTCCTGTCTCAGCCTCCCAAGTAGCTGGGATTACAGGTGCCTGCCACCACACCCAGCTAATTTTTGCATTTTTTAGTAGAGATGGGGTTTCACCATGTTGGCCAGGCTGGTCTTGAATTCCTGACCTCAGCTCTTGTCATTTTATCTTGGATAGATTCTATGATTATTTGATCAGCATCTGTTTTCCCTACCAAAGTATAAGCACCCCATCCTGGGGTCCATAATGAGTAATCAAGAAATATATGTCGAGGCCAGACGTGGTGGCTCATGCCTGTAATCCCAACATTTTGGGAGGTCAAGGTGGGCAGATCACGTGAGGTCAGGAGTTCGAGACCAGCCTGGCCAACATAATGAAACCCTGTCTGTATTAAAAATACAAAAAAAGTTAGCTGGGCATGGTGGTGCATGTCTGTAGTCCCAGGTACTCAGGAGGCTGAGAGGCATGAGAATCGCTTGAACCTGGGAGGGGGAGGTTGCAGTGAGCCGAGATAGTGCCACTGCACTCCAGCCTGGGTGACAGAGCGAGACTCTGTCTAAAAAAAAAAAAGAAAAAAGAAAAGAAATATTTGTTGAGTCAGGAAACGAAAAAGCAATGTAATTACCAGGACAAAGCACATGGGCATTTGAAAAGCTCTGGAGGAGATTTCCAGAGTGCTTTCCGGGAGGGCGGTAGCAAGGAACACTTCCACCAGGCATGAGGGAGTGTGTGCTTGGCCACACCCTTACCGTAAATTTCACATATGCAGGAAGGCTTCAGTCACCTAACAAGTGCAAGCCCCCGGGCCAGCCATAAAGTGAGAGGCAGTCAGCAGCACACACGGAGCCAAACAGGCCGAGAGCAGCTGACGGAGCTGAAGATGCAAAGGTGGCCCCAGACCTGGCGTGTCTGGGCCCCTCTGGAGCCAGGAGACAGGAACAATCTCCCTGGTTGCCTGTCAAAGCCACGTCTAATCATTCAGTCCTGGAAGTCTGGGAAAGCGGTGGAGGAAAGATCTGGAGAGGTTGACAGAGAGGCCGGGCGTGGTGGCTCACACCTGTAATCCCAGCACTTTGGGAGGCTGAGGTGGGCGGATCACCTGAGGTCAGGAGTTCGAGATCAGCCTGACCAACATGGAGAAATCCCGTCTCTACTAAAAATACAAAATTAGCCAGGCGTGGTGGTGCCTGTAATCCCAGCTATTCGAGAGGCAGAGGCAGGAGAATTGCTTGAACCCGGGAAGCAGAGGTTGCGGTGAGCCGAGATCACACCACTGCACTCCAGCCTGGGCAACAAGAGTGAAACTGTCTCAGAACAACAACAACAACAAACATAAATGAAATTCTGCCAAGTACTGCATGAGCTTGGAAGCAGATCTTTCCCCCAGCTGAGCCTTCAGATGAAACCCCAGCTTGAGAGATGGTGACAGAAGACCCAGCTAAGCCCCGTTCAGAATCCTCGTCCCCAGAGACTGTGAGGCAGTTCGTGTGTGGTTTTAAACCATGAAATCTTGGTCTTTTGTTATGCAGTGACAGATGACTAATACAATCCCCAGGGCATTCTCTGTACATGAGGGCTCTGACTCCCACTTGGCAGCTCAGGGCTCTGAACGCAAGGGGTCCAGAGAACACGGTAGCAGCTTCAGCCTCTTATCTGGTGTGGCCTTGGGCTCCTCCTGTGCAGGCTTTCCCAACATAGCCACTCAGTCTGTCAAAGCCGGCAGGGAAGGGAGTCTGCTGGCAAGATAGAAATGAGAATCTCATGCAACTTGATCATGAGTGAAAGTGACAGCCCCTCAGCACGGATGTATTCTGTTGCTCAGAAGGGAAAATTAGCTAGGTGTGGTGGCAGGCGCCTGTAATCCCAGCTACTCCAGAGACTGAGTCATGAGAATCGCTCCACCTCCTGGAGGTGGAGGTCGTAGTGAGCCAAGATTCAGCCACTGCACTCCAGCCTGGGCGACAAGAGTGAGACGCCGTCGGTGGAGGGTGGCGGGGGAATAAAGGAGCTATAGAGGCCATGAGTACCAGGAGGCAAGGATCAGTGCAGTCATCTTAGAAGCAACCCACCGTGGGGAAGTCCCAAGTAGGCACCCTGGTCAGCAGTCCTGATCTTCAAGTCTTCCCAGCTCTGGTGCCAGCAGTGTGAGTCCAGTGAGCCTTCAGCTGGTCCCAGACCAGACCCTCCATCCTTGGAAGGCACTTCTGCCTCCTTCTGTCAGTGACAGTCGGGCAGTTCCTCTCCGTGGGAAGAGTTTCAAGGTCACATGTGGAGAAGCAGGTGGAATGGGACATCTTGCTGTGGCTGTTTTGGAAAATCTGCTCTGCCACAGCCCGTCCTCAGGCCACAACTCACATCCCTCCCAGCTGTGAAGTCCACCTGCGAAGTCCACCTGCCCCATCCCAAGACTTAAGCCTCACCCACTGTGGTTTTGAGCTCGGACTGGAGGTCCAGGATCCAGCTGTGTAAACCAGGGCCTGGTGCGGAGGAGACTCCTGGGTGTGGAGGGTCTTCAAGCCCTATGCCTGGGTGTGTTCTCTGAGCCTGAGGCTCCTTCCTGATTCACTCTTCCCTCTTCTTAAAAAACTGAGTTTACAACTGAGTAGGCCTCTCAGCCCGTTTCCTTCCTCTAAAAGTTGAGGTTCTAAAATCCTCTTCCATTTTGTCCTTTTTTTTTTTTTTTTTTTTTTTGAGATGGAGTCTTGCTCTGTTGCTCAGGCTGGAGTGCAATGGCGCGATCTTGGCTCACAGCAACCTCCGCCACCCGGTTCAGGCAATTCTCCCACCTCAGCCTCCCAAGTAGCTGGGACTACAGGTGCCCACCACCACGCCTGGCTAATTTTTGTATGTTTAGTAGAGACGGGGGTTTCACCATATTGGCCAGGCTAGTCTCAAACTCCTGATCTCATGATCTGCCCGCCTCAGCCCCCGAAAGTGCTGGGATTACGGGTGTGAGCCACCGCGCCCAGCTCATTGTCCTCTCTTCATCCCATTTAGTGCAAGAACATAATTCTTTTAGAAACTTGGCGGGGTGCGGTGGCTCACGTGTGTAATCCCAGCACGTTGGGAGGCCAAGATTCCAGACCAGCGTGGCCAACATGGTGAAACCCGTCTCTACTAAAAATATAAAAACTAGCTGGGCATGGTGGCATGCGCCTGTAATCCCAGCTACTTGGCAAACTGAGGCAGGAGAATCGCTTGAACCTGGGAGACGGCGGTTGCGGTGAGCTGAGATCACGCCAGTGTACTCCAGCCTGGGTGACAGAGTGAGACTCTGTCTCAAAAAAACAAAAGAAACAAACCCACTTGGGAGCTTCCTATGTACTAATCTAAAATTTATTCCATTAGACAAAAACCTCCTTCACAAAACTTTTATTTTATTTTACTTTTTTATTTTTGTTTTTTTTGAGACGGAGTCTCACTCTGTCGCCCAGATTGGAATGCAGTGGCACGATCTCGGCTCACTGCAACCTCTGCCTCCCGGGTCCCCGGTCAAGCGATTCTCCTGCCTCAGCCTCCCGAGTAGCTGGGATTACAGGCATGCACCACCATGCCCAGCTAATTTTTGTATTTTTAGTAGAGACAGGGTTTCACCATGTTGGCCAGGATGGTCTCCGTCTCTGGACCTCGTGATCCACCTGCCTCGGCCTCCCAAAGGTGTGAGCCACCCCCCCGCCTGGCCCAAAAACCTCCCTCACACACACACACACACACACACACACACAAATAGATTTTTCCTTTTGGAGCAGTTTTATGTTAACAAAAAAGTTACCTGGAGAGTACAGAAAATTCCTGAAACTTCCTCTCCCCTCCCCCAAGTTTCCCTGCTCATTAGCATCTTGCATTAACGTGGCGCATTTGTTACAATCGCTGAGCCACAATGATACATTATTATTAGCTAAGATGCACTGTTCATAGTCGGTTTTACTCTGCGTTTTACACGACGTGGGTCTTGTCAAATGAATAACGTCAGGCATCCACCATCACAGCATCACAGGGAATAGTTTCTCTGCTCCCATAATCCCTTGCACGCCATCCATTCCTCCCTCCTTTCCCCCACCAGCCCCTGATTACTGTTTTCATAGCTTTGCCTTTTCCAAGAATATCGTATGGTTGGAATCGTACCGAATGCAGCCTTTGCACACTGGCTCTTTTCCTAAGCACCACACACTTTCCGAGATAAGCCGTCTCCACCTGGGGCTTCAAGTGAGAAAAGACCCCTGTGCTTTGAGAAGACCTGCCCTTCAACGGAGGAAGTCCCCGAAAGGAACGCCCCGACGGTCCTCGGAATGCCTTTGTCTGTCTAAAAGGGTTTGTGAGGCACCTTTCATTTTTTTCACTGAGGTCTTAATCAAAGATCTGACGGTCCCCTCTGGACTTCTTTGTCCTGAGGCCCTTTTCTCACTTTGAGAATCCTTTGCTGGCTGAAAAACCTGTTCCGGCCTTTACATTTCCTCCAGCTCCATTGGAAAATGAAATCGTTTGCTCTAGCTCATTGCTCTCCTTTTCCATGTTACTATAGGCAGAGGAGCCAGGAGTACCTTCAGCGTCCTGCCTGGAAAACTCATCAGCTACAGCATCAAGTCAGCTAGGTATACTCAGTGCCTACTTTTTTTTTTTTTTTTTTTTTTTGAGATGGAATCTTGCTCTGTCACCCAGACTGGAGTGTGGTGGTGTGATCTTGGCTCACTGCAACCTCTGCCTCACGGGTTCAAGTGATTCTCCTGCCTCAGCCTCCTGAGTAGCTGGGGCTACAGGCACCTGCCACCAAGCTCAGCTAATTGTTTTGTATTTTTAGTAGAGATGGGGTTTCACTGTGTTAGCCAGGATGGTCTCCATCTCCTGACCTCATGATCCACCCTCCTCAGCCTCCCAAAGTGCCGGGATTACAGGCTTGAGCCATGGCGCCTGGCCTTGGTGTCTACTTTCTATGCTACGGCAGGCAACAGTTTTATTAAACCTTCTGCCGCCACATGAGAAAGGGTTCCTTTCCTCCAATATCCAGTAGCATTTTCCTTTCTTTTCTTTTTGTTTGAGATGTAGTCTCACTCTGTTGCTCAGGCTAGAGTGGAGTGGCATGATCTTGACTCATTGCAGCCTCTGTCTCCCAGGCTCAAGTGATTCTCTGCCTCAGCCCCCCAAGTAGCTGGGGTTACAGGCACCAGACACCACACCTGGCTAATTTTTTGTATTTTCAGTAGAGACAGGATTTTACCATGTTGGGCAGGCTGGTCTCGAACTCCTGACCTCAGGTGATCTGCCTGCTTAGACTCCCAAAGTGCTGGGATTACAGGCTTCAGGCACCACACGTGACCTTTTTTTTTTTTCAATAAATGTGATCTCACTGTGTTGCCCGGGGTGATCTTGACCTCCTGGGCTCAAGTGATCCTCCTGCCTCAAATTCCCGAGTAGCGGGACTACAGACATACAACACTAGGCCTGGCTCATTTTCTATACTTTCCTGCATGCCCTTGCCAACTTCCTCCAGGCTTCTGCTCACTGCCCGCTCCCAAAGCCAGTGCCACGTGTTTCAGGTTTTAGTGAGCAGAGCACAGTGAGGTACATCATACCCATTAGCTTCCTGATCATCGCACCAGCTGTGTGTGGGGTGGTACTGCACTCCCCCTCTCACAGGAGTGGAAAACTGAGGCTTGGGGGAAGTTACGCAACTGGTGGTAAAGCTCCCAGTTAGGAGGGGGGATGAACTGAGTGTTTGAAAGACAATTTTATTTTTGTTTTATATATTTATTTATTTTGAGACAAAGTCTTGCACTGTTTCCTGGGCTGGAGTGCAATGGTGTGATCTCGGCTCACTTCAATCTCCGCCTCCTGGGTCCAAGCGATTCTCCTGACTCAGCCCCCCGAGTAGCTGGGACTACAGGTGCCTGCCACCACGCCCAGCTAATTTTTTGTATTGTGAGTAGAGACGGGGTTTCACTATGTTGGCCAGGCTGGTCTTGAACTCCTGACCTGGTGATCCACCAGCTTCAGCCTCCCAAAGTGCTGGGATTACAGGCGTGAGCCAGTGTACCTGGCCTGAAAGACAATTTTTAAAAATTGCATAGCACAGTAGCCTGGGGACATTTAGCAAAGGAGTAAGATGGCGGTATGTGCGTCAATAACCATTTATAGTGCCATTGTGATGGTCATGAGCGGTGAGGGAGTCATGTTTGGTATGCTTTCTCACCAAGGCAAGGGATTGTGTCATAGGTTTTAGAGAGTTGTCTGTGAAAAGCAATTAAAATTTGCTTATGCCAGGTGCGGTGGCTCACGCCTGTAATCCCAGCACTTTGGGAGGCCAAGGAGGGCGGATCACTTGTGGTCAGGAGTTCAAGACCAGTCTGGCCAATGTGGTGAAACCCTGTCTCTACTAAAAATAGAAAAATAAGTCGGGCGTGGTGGCAGATGCCTGTAATCCCAGCTACTTGGGAGGCTGAGGCAGGAGAATCGTTTGAATGTGGGAGATAGAGATTGCAGTGAGCCGAGATCACCCACTGTGCTTCAACCTAGGTGATAGAGCAAAACTCCATCTCAAAAAAATAAAAATTAAATAAAAAAAAAAAAATAGACCAGGTGCAGTGGCTCATGCCTGTAATCCCAGCACTTTGGGAGGCTGAGGTGGGCAGATCACCTGTGGTCCGGACTTTGAGACCAGCCTGGCCAACACGGTGAAACCCTGTCTCTACTAAAAAAATAAAATAAAATTACAAAAAAAATTAGCGGGTGTGGCAGGCACCTGTAATCCCAGCTACTTGGGAGGCTGAGTCAGGAGAATTGCTTGGACCCGGGAGGCAGAGGTTGCAGTGAGCCGAGATGGTGACACTGCACTCCAGCCTGGGTGACAAGAGTGAAATTCTCTCTCAAATAAATAAATAAAAATAAATAAAAACAAAATATGATGCTTAAACAATTAAGCTTCATACATACAAATTTTGAAATAAAAATTTAAAAAAATTTAAATTTTTCCTTTTTTAAAACTCTAATTTCATGACAGATTAAGCTTCATGCATCTCGAAAATGTATAGAACCCCTCCTTCCTAGCCTTCCCTCCCTCCTTCTCTCGTCCTTCTTTCTGATTTCTTGGAATCGGAAGGAAGATTCAGATACTCAGGAACCATCACACAGGAGGCACCCATGAGATGTGTCCAACATCACTCCAGGCAGATGTCCTCCTGTCCTGGGTGCCCAGGTTCCTGTGAATTGTGACCCCAAGCAGAAGCGTGAGCGTGGGCATCGGAACCTGCCCACCCAAAGCCAGGGAACACCCAGGGCGGCATCCCCAGGGAGGCTGTGCACCAGGTGACCTCTGACTTCTGCTGAGTAAAATGGACAAAGCCAGCAATACACCCATAACCCAGATTCTTGAGAGGCCGCTGGACTTCAGGAATCCCAGGCATTAGGCCCGGGGCAGGGTCATCATGGCGCTTGCTGGTCGAGTGAGGACAGAGCCTGAGTCGGAATTTGCTGGTGCAGGTACAAGTGGTGAGTGGGCGTGTGGGTGGGGGTTGCGGTTAGGGCGTGGACATCCCAGAATCCAGGACGCTGTTCACAATTCCTCCAGACTCCCTGCTCCTCTCCCTTACGGCACCTCCCTCCCGAGGCCTCCTGAGCCTCTAACCCCTAGATAAGGAAAGGGGTGGGCTCAGTTGGAGTCCAGTGTCCGCTCTGGTCCAATCAGCTCTACCTGGGGTGAGGGGGAGGCTCCTTGGGCCTGGCTGCCCCCCTCTGCAGGCATGGCTGGACAGATTACTCAAGAAAGGAGGCAGGTGGGACGGAACGAACCCACGGTGCCACATGGCCGTCCGTTCTCATGCATTTAAGTTTCCCACACTCAGGCAGGAAATGAAAATGTTTCTTGGACCCCCCACGGAGAGTACAGGAGAGGGGAAGGGGAGGAGGAGTTTTCGGTGCTGTTAATTACACTTTCAGCCTCCTGTGCATTTTTGGGAGGGCTGCAGGAGAAGGCAGTGCTGCGCCCTTACCCAGAACTCCCAACTAACTGGCCTCCCATCTTCCGCTCGTCCTCTAGGGCCTCCAACGGCAGCTGTGCAAGGGCCCTGCCTCTGCCTCTCCTCGCTCGCTGTGATACCTCGGGCCTCCCAGGCTCCGCCACGCCCTTCCCTCTTAACAGCTGCCTTCCATCACCTTGGCTGCCTGCTAATTCCTTAAAACCCTGTTTTGATTTCGCCCCAGTAAAACTCTTGACACCACCCTCGAGTCAGAATTAGTCACTTCTTCTTCTGTACGTTGGAAACGCCGCTTTATCGTGGAGCTTTCTTGAAGGATATCAAAGTAGGGAGACTCCTTCCGTGCGAGTTTTGCACCCTCTCACCTCCGCGAGCGGTACCCAAGTTGTAAAGGGCGGCTCCCTGTGTCCGCCCCGCTGCCCGAGACACTGAGCTGCGCACGGTGCCCAGAGCACCCATTTACAGGTGAGGAAACCAAGGCCCCAACTCATCGATGCACTCTGCACTTCTGATTACCAGAAAAGTAGCAGGACGGGTGTCTGGTCCTGTCCCGCCCTGCCCTGGCCCACTAAGACGGCGCCCCGGCTCCGACCCCCGGCTGTGCCCGGGGCCGCCCCCGAGCGCCCGCACCTTCTCCCGCTTCCACCTGGCCGGGCCCGCCCCGCCCAGACTAGGGACTGGGAGGTGCAGCGATTCCCGGAACCAGCCGTTGGCGCCAGCGCGGGGAGCGGGGCGTGCGGAGCTGCGGGCGCGCGGGGCCAGGGCGAGCGGCCCCCACCCCCTGGCCTGGCCCGGCCCGGCCCGGCCCGGCCGGGTCTGCGCTGCCGCGCTGGGGCGCCCCCTCCCAGGGCCGGCGCCTGCCAGCCCAGCTCCGCCAGGTGCAGCGCCGGGAAGAGGCGGGCGGGGCGGGGCTCGGCGCTCACCTTCAGGGGGCGGGGCGGGGGCGGGGCCGAGGTGGGATCACAGCCGGCTGGGCCGGGGTTCTGCGCGCACCTCCGAGGAGGGGCGGGGCGGGGGCGGAGCCGGGGCGGGGCCGGGTGCTCGGGGCGGCGGACCACCCCCTCCTCTCTCCCTCCTACTCCTGGCCTGGGATTAGCGCCCTGGGAGCCCGCGCCCCGCGGCCTCGCTGCCACACTTGACTGGGAGCGGCGGCCACGGCACCATGAAGAAGTCGTACTCAGGTGGGCTTCGCGCCCGGCGTGGGGAGGGATTGGTGTCCCGTGACCAGCGCTGCTCACCTGAGCGCCTGCGGCCCAGGTGGCGAGGCGCCCCTGGAGCTGAGCGGGTCCCCAGGGCGACCACACCGCAGGTCGAGCTTCTCCCAGGACGGGGCCGCTGTCGGCGGCTTTCGACCTGAGCCGAGGGTCCCCTGCGCTGTCTCCAGCCCTGGCTCGGGTGTGGGAGGGCCTGCCCTGGGGGGACGCTCCCTCTTCCTCGCCCCTTGCACCCTCGCACCCTCGCAGGAATCGCTGACTTTCCAGTCCGGCCCGGTGCTTTGGGTCCCTGTGCGTCTGTATGGGTGGATGGAGTGGGGGCTGGGTGGAGGGGTGTCCTTGGGTTCAGCCTGCAGGGCTGGTGATCCAGGCCGCAGCACCTTTTCTTCGAATTCTCTCTGTTTTCTCCAATGCTCAGTGGGGCACGGGATGGCCTCCAGATGGGACCGTCCAGCAGTGCCCAAACTTGGTGACTCTGGTTCATGTTTTGGGCTCAGGACCCCACCAGCGGCTGACATCCTCACTCCACCCAAGCAGGGCCCGCCTTAAGCAGGCAGAGGGGGCCTGACTTGGGCCTCACCATGAGCCGGCTCAGGAGCCTTCATAAGAGGCTCCCCCTCTGGTACTCTGAAGTTCCATTTCACAGATGGGCACACCGAGGCCGCAAGGGCAGGTTAAGGGCAATCCAGATCTTCATTCTTTGTCTTTTCCTTTGTGGTTTTCTCCGAAGGATCCAGGCAGGCAGGACCCTTTGTCCTCCTCAGTCCTCAAGTTATAAACAGCGGCTTCTCTTCTGCTAACTCTAGAAACCTACTGTTTAAGGTTCCTCCTTTAATTCATTTGGATAGAAAGTTATCTGCCAAGGACCCGTGAATTAATTTTTAGTGATGGGGGGACAGAATCATGGGCCTTAGTTGGAGGTGAAGAAGTCATCGTGGCCATCCCCCTGCCTTTGGGCCATTGTTGGTTTCCTCTGGTTTTCCATATTTCGGAACCAAAATGAGTAATAAAGAATAGCTTGTTTCAGAGAGGATTACTCAGAACTTCCCCGAAAATACCTTTCTGGGTCAGTAGCTTAGCATGTCAACTTTCACCTGGGTGTTGTGAACAACATGGCCCCTGACACACCAGAGTACAGCTCTGTCGGGAGCGTGGGTGGGTTGGTGTGCTGGTGGGCGGGAGGGGGCTTCCGGGGGACACATGCTTGGTTTTGGCACTGGGGCTATCTCCCCCAACAGGCTCCAAATACTTGAGATGGTTGTGGGCATCACGCCACGCATGGCGCTTTCCTGGAGATCTCTAGCCTGCCCGGGGGAGGGCTGTTTGCCCTTGGCTTCTTATACGTCCCCTCCCACAAGTGGGTCCAGACTGTGGGGGCGACCGGGGTCCTCCCAGATGGTGGGTCCTGGGCCTTTTCTGCAGAGACCCTCCTGCACAGAGGCTGGAAGGGCCCTGAAGCAGGCGTGGAGTCTCTGTACCTGGGGCTTATTTGGAGGTGGGGGAGACCATCACTTGCCCCTTACTCCTCTCCTCCACACCTACCCTACCCCTCACTGAGTATCTTTTTTTTTTTTAAAAAAAAGGACAGAACCTTTTGCAGTAGGTGGAAGTAGAGTTTATGGGGTGAGCAGGAACCGGCTCCTGCAAAGCAGCCTCGGTGGCTCCTTGTGTTTATCTAAAGGGGCGGGCCCCTCTCAGGGTGGGGGAAGGGAGGGCTCAGACCATTTCTGGTTTGCTCCCCCCCCTTGGCAGTGGCCCAAGGTGTGCTGGGTCACTGCACTGCAGCTGTATGGGGTCGAGCTGGAGGGGGCTGACGGTGGGGGTGGCCTCTTGCCCTCATGCTGAGTGTCCTGGCGTTCTCTTGGTGCAGCCCTGTGGCTGCTGCGGGGTGGGGGCACTTGCGGAAGTCAGGCTCACCCCTCCACAGCCATCAACACCGTGAAATGAAGGAAAGCAGCACACGATGTTGAACATCCCCTAGGGTCTGGCAGTCCAAGGAGAACAGGAAGGTTTTCATTTTTTCCTCTAGGTTGAGCGGGATGATTGCTTCTGGACGTATGTATGGGCTGCAGAATAAACAGAATAACTGTGCCCTTGTTCTCGGCAGAGCTGGTTTCAGCACTTGGGAGCCTCTGAAAAGGCTCTGAAAAGGAGAAAGATTTTAGAAGGACGCGTTGGGGCAATCTCGAGTACCGTGGGTCTATACACAGTCATCGAACACGCTTTACATGTTGGGCACACATGGCCAGGTCTCAGCAGGTACAGAAACAATAATCAGATATAGTCCTTGCCTGCAGAGAACTTGCACTCTCCCGGCAAGTTCAGGATGTCAGGATGAGGGCGAGACGCCAGCTCATTAACACCCTTCCCTCCTGAGCAGTTCAGCCTCCAAATACTACAGGAGTGCCCCGGAGGTTTTAGGGGGAGGTGACATTGAGCTGGGCCTTGAGGAAGGAGAAGTCTTGAGTAGTGGAGAATAAATAGAGCCTTGGCCAGGTGCACCTGTAGTCCAGGTTACTCAGGAGACTGAGATGGGAGGATCGCTTGAGCCCAGGAGTTTGAGGCTGTAACACTATGACAGCGCCTAGAAATAGACACTGCACTCCAGCCTGGGTGACACCATGAGATCCCATCTGTGAGAAGGTCTTTTCCAATGAGGAAGGAAGCAAGGGCCCGCATGGGGCGGCTGCAGGGTTCAGGGGTACAGGGGACAGGTTCTCACTGGCAGCTCCACATTGCTCCAGGCTTTCCTGGAGGTGCCTCACTGGGCCCTCCAATGGGGTGGAGGTAGTGGCAGTCTACAGGCAGTGTGGTGCCACGGTTATACCCAGCGGCTCAGAGCTGCCAGCCTCCTGGGGTCCAATCCCACCAGGCTGCCGTTTCTTCCGGTGGCACAAGGATCTCACCTCATGCGTCTCCTCTGCCTCGTTGGTTAAATGGGACGGTGCTATGTTGTTGTAGAAGTTAAAGGAGTTCATATTTGAAAACGCTGAGAAACGCCTGCTCAGTAGTCTGTCAGCTGCTGTCACGGTCATGATTGTCATTGACAGCAGGAGGATGGAGAAGGCTGGGGTTACGCCATTGCTAGCGTGCTCCGGGAGCCTCCATGATATTCCCTTACTACAGTCAGAGTGAGCTGCAGGGTCCCTCCCCCAGCCCTTCAGCACTGGAACCAGTGACACTGCAGCCTGGTTCTGTGGGTTCTGAGTTTTGGGACTGCCTTTGCATACTAGGTCACATGGAACTTGCCTTTATTCCCAGGCTCCCCTGGAAACCCCCTGTGGTGGTGGCAGGAGGACTCACCTGAGGCCCATGAGACACAGAAGCGGGGCTGAACTTGTGTCCCACCCCCCACTGGTACCTGGGAATTACTCTGGAGATCCTTTTTTTTTTGAGATGGAGTCTGGCTCTGTCGCCCAGGCTGGAGTGCAGTGGCACGATCTTGGCTCACTGCAACTTCTGCCTCCTGGGTTCAAGCAATTCTCGTGCCTCAGCCTCCTGAGTAGCTGGGATTATGGGCGTGTGCCACCATGCCCAGCTAATTTTTGTATTTTTAGTAGAGACAGGGTTTTACCATACTGGCCAGGCTGGTCTCGAACTCCTGACTTCAGGTGATCCGCCCGCCTCTGCCTCCCAATGTGCTGGGATTACAGACATGAGCCACCGTGCCCGGCCAGTCTGGACTTTATTTGTGGCTTTCAGGAGATTCCTGAAGGGGCACCAGACGAGATTAAAAAGTTCTACGCTGTTGTGACTTCTCCTGAGTCCTGGGCAGGGAGGGAGGCTGCACCCTCAGAGGAAGCAGCTTCTGCTGTGATTCAGTGTGCTGGCTCGCCATGGTGGACGGGGATCACCCCCACCCAGCGCCCCGGGAGCTGGCTTACGGGAAGGGCCCGGAATCGCACCCTCACAGAACACTTCCCTCGTCAGCTAACCCTGGGGACAGGCGAGCGTGGGGAAGGGCACGGCACAGGGTTTCTTCCTCTTCTTCCCCAACCCTGTCTCCGCCTCTTCTCGCTGCCTCTTGTCTCCTCACGTCCAAGCTTGTCTGCTCTGGCACATTCAGGGGACCTGGGCTGGAGAGAAAAAGCCACCTCGTGTAGTTAGTCTGTGGCTCTGTCCGACTCTGTCCCCCGCCGAGGCCTCCCTGTTGTGAGCCAGCCGGCTGAGCCTGAGTCCTGGCCAGCCCTCTCCCTAGTCTGTTGCAGAGGTAGGAAGGCATGCCCAGGGAGGGACCCCTGCCCTGCCGCTCACGCCAGACCGCAGGCACTTGCCAGTCAGATCTCCCCCGGCCTGCCCAGAGGGGTTCTCATAGCCAAGGGCAATGCCCCTGGCAGCGGTGCGTTGAGTTTGCAACAGTCCACCTTCTTCCTAGGACCACCCCCCACAAGTGTGATCAGCTCAAGCCAGGACAGGTGCAGGGGGGACACGGGGTTGCCACTTAGGGGCAGCGGTCTGGAGTCCAGGTGCAGGTGACATGGGGGCCAGCCCTCTGCTTGGAGGTCCCAGGTGGGTGTTTGCAGAGGATGTCTCAGGACCCATGAAAGGAGGCACTCCCCACCCCCTACCCGGTCCTTGGCCTGCCCTCCTCTGACACTCTCCTGCCCATCCCAGGCAGCCCTGACAGCACCATGTGGCTGGGACCGAGAGGTAACTCCTGTTTCCGCCCTGGTGTTTGTCCACAGGCAGTGCTGCGTGGGCTCCGAGGTTTGCTTAAGATGGACCCGATAAGGAAGGTTCAGCACACATCAGTGCAGGCCTGGCCTGGGGGCCATGATGGAAGTTCCTGGTCAGATCCAGCTGGCTTAAGGGTAGGAGGGGGCTCCAGAGAGAGGCTCCAGGGCCCTAGGGGTGTGCCCCTTTGGGGTGAGGAGGGGAGGTGCCGCGCTCTGTTTGTTGGAGCTATTACCTTGGAAACCTCCCAGCTCTAGGCTGTTGCCAGGGATTTATGGGGATCAGTGGGTGCCAATGCCTGAGTGAAGCCCTCAGGGCTTGTACACAGCACACTGCGCCGTCGCCCCACTGTGCTAAGTGGCTCAGTCTGTGGGAGAGCCCTCAGCCAGGCAGCTCATGTGATCTGGAATTCGCGACCAAAGGGAGTCAGTCGTGGTGGGTGGAGGGCCCTGGCGGGGAGCCATCGTGGTGCCAGGCATGGGGATCACGTGGCACCCAGGCCTGTAGGTGCCAAGTTTCTGTGGGAGCAGTGAAGTGACCCCATGGCCAATGGGCTAGTCACCCCTACCCCTTTCCTCATGCGACATTTGTTCCCTGGGCTGGGAACTTTGCCAGGAAGCCCAGCATTGGCTTGCTGTACTGGAGCGGCCCTGCTGAGCTGTGAGCTGCCCATCTCCCTGAGGTTCCTGGCCCATTTCAGCTCTCCATGTGGACTCAGTCGTTTGTTCCAGAAGTGTCTTCGGGGGCGCTGCTGAGTGTCAAGCTCTGTTTGCCTCCTCTGCTGCACCCTGGAGTCTCTGGGCACCAGCTCTGTAGGGTGGCCTGGCCTTGGGTGTCCAGGATAGAGCGTGGCACTCTCTGCTCCCGGCCCCATTTCTCTCTCTCTTATCTCCCTGACCCCACCCTGGGCCCAGGTCCATTTGCAGCCCCTGTGAAGGGGGACATTGAGCGGTTGCCGGCAGAGGAGGGGCGGCTCTGGGGCACTGCTTGCCAGTGGCTTCTTGGCAGCTCTGTGACAGCTCAGCTTTGTTTCCAGCCTAATCTGACCTGGTTCTCCAAAGCGTGACTGTTGGCAGCCTGAAAACCTCCAGGACAGGAAATGGGAGTGGCACAGGGAGTGTAATACGATTCCCGCCTCAGATCGCTGGGCGGCCCTTGCCCAGGCTACGTGCTCTCTCTGGCAGGAACCCAAGTTGCTGGTCATCCTCAGAATGGTGTTGGCCCGGGGCCTTCAGTGGCCCTTTGTGTCTGGGTGAGAGGAACCCTGGGTGGTCACTCTGCCCCTGAGTGTGCGGGTCCCCAGAAGTGCTGGGTTAGGGGACGTGAAGGGCCAGAAAGTCCCCTCTGGAGCATCGGACTCACTTGCTGACTCCTGCCCCACCCTGGCCTTGGGTTTCAGAGGAGGGGTCTAGGTGGGAGAGCCATCTTTTCTCAATGGGGGATGTGGCTTCAGTCTGTCCAGGTGGGTGCATTGCTTTCTTTCTGGCTCCTAGAGAGGTCTGGTTCCTCCCAGGCTGCTTCAAGGGCCTGTGATGAGGCCTAGGCCGTGGCCGGGGCCCTCTGCTTTCCCCAGCACTGTACCTGGGAACCAGGGGTTAGGTCCCGGAAGCCGAGGAGGTGCTTGAATGCCGTGCCTCAGCCCCTGTCCTGGCCGTGCCAGGCGTGTGTGGGAGCGGCAGCGTTGCCTGCCCAGGTTTGCGATGGGCCCTGGTGAGTGTGGTTACCAGGAAGGGCTGGGCAGAGCAGTCGGGCAGGCCGACCTCGGGCTCGTGCTACACATCAATCCGATCCGCATCCCGGGCCCGGGATCCTTTCACAGCCTTCCCAGGAACCAGGGCTCCTGTTCCATCCCAAATCAGATCCCAGCCGGGGAATAATGCCCATGCAACCCAAGCCACTCGGAAGTGGGTCACATCCAACCCCATGCTGACTTGACTAACTCAACCCAGAGGGGTCGGGAGGGTTGCCTTCAAAACCCACTAATAACGGGGGGAGCTTAGCTCTGTAGCCACAGGGTCTACAGAGGTGTTGAGCTGTCGGGTTTCCTGGGAGGTGAGCCGGTGGTGTAGACACCGTGGAGGCATGGGTAGTGGAACAGCTGCAAGTGTACAAGGAGGCGTGGGGGAGGAGGAGGTGGTGGATTTCTCGCTAACGTTGGCATCATGCTGCCTCCAGCATCAGAGACTCAAGGTGTGGCCGACCTCGGCTGGGGTTGGCCGGGGAGATGAGTCATTGGATAGCAGAGCCTTCCTGGTAGCTGGGGGTTAACGCTTTAACTGCCAGGCCTTTGCAGTTTGCTTTTTTTTTTTTTTTAATTTGAGACAGAATCTTGATCTGTCGCCCAGGTGAAGAGCAGTGGTGCGATCTCGGCTCACTGCAACCTCTGCCTCCCAGAGTGCAAGTGATCCTCCTGCCTCTGCCTCCTGTGTAGCTGGGATTACAGGCACATGCCACCACGCTTGGCTAATTGTTTTGTATTTTTGGTAGAGACGGGGTTTCACTATGTTGGCCAGGCTGGTCTTGAACTCTTGGCCTCAGGTGATACACTCACCTCTTCCTCCCAAAGTGGTGGGATTACAGGCCTGAGCCGCCAGGCCCAGCCATGGTCGGCAGTTTTTGATCACTGGCCACTCTCCACGTGATCCGTGATTTTCCCCTTGGCTCACTGCCCTGCCCCTGTTCATCTGCTCACCTTTCTCATGCGTGTGGTTTGTTCATGGGGTATGTAACGGGGTCTAACCAGGAAATGGAAACTGCTTCAACATTTATTTTTTTAATTTTTTTTTCTTTTTTGAGACAAGGTCCCACTGTGTCACCTAGGCTGAAGTGCAGTAGTGCAGTCACGGCTTGTTGCAGCCTCAAACTCCTGGGCTCAAGCGATCCTCCCTTCTCAGCCTCCCAAGTAGCTGGGACTATAGGTGCCTACTATAGTTTGTTTTTATTTTTGTAGAGACAGGGTCTTGCTTTGCTGCCCAGGCTGCTCCTGAACTCCTGACCTCAAGCAATCCTCCTGACTCAGCCTCCCAAAGTACTAGAGCTACAGGCACATGCCACCACGCCCTGCTAAGTTTTGTATTTTTTTTTGTTGTTGTTGTTAAGACAGGGTCTTAGGCCAGGCGTGGTGGCTCTCACCTGTAATCCCAGCACTTTGGGAGGCCGAGGCGGGCGGATCACAAGGTCAGGAGTTTGAGACCAGCCTAACCAACATGGTGAAACCCCGTCTCTACTAAAAATACAAAAAATTAGCTGGGTGTGGTAGTGGGCACCTGTAATCCCAGCTACTCAGGAGGCTGAGGGAGGAGAATTGCTTGAACCTAGGAGACAGAGGTTGCAGTGAGCCGAGATTACACCATTGCACTCCAGCCTGGGCAACAAGAGTGAGACTCCATCTCAAAAAAAAAAAAAAGACAGGGTCTTACTATGTAGCCCAGGCTGGTCTTGTACTCCTGGGCTCATGTGATCCTCCTGCCTGGGCCTACTAAAGTGCTGGGGTTACAGGTGGGGAGCCACAGTGCCTGGTCCACTTGAGCGTTTAGAACAGAAGGACCTAAAGGCACAGAACTTATTATACAGATGATCGGAGAGGTGAAGGCCAGACAGGGAACGGAGAGGCAATGAGCAGGAAATCAAAGTCGTGTAGGCTTATACAGCTCTCTAAAGGTATAGATGCAATGATTCATTTAGAATGAGAAAATAACAATAAATTATAAATTATAAGCAGCTGTTAAATATCACAGTCATCACTAAATGCGGAAGTGTATCAGTCAACCACCAGTCACATCTCCAAAGTAATATTTCTTCCACATTTGGACATTATTTCTTCAATATGATGACTTTGTAGTATTGTTTTCTACTTTGGGAATAGAAAACCAATCAGGCTGGGACGCAGTGGCTCATACCTGTAGTGCCAGCACTTTGGGAGGCGGAGGCGGGTGGATCACTTTGAGCCAGGAGTTCAAGTTCAGTCTGGGCAGCATGGTGAAACCTTGTCTCTATTGAAAATACAAAAATTAGCAGGGCATGGTGGCGCACACCTGTAGTCCCAGTTACTCAGGAGGCTGAGGTAGGAGGATCACTTGAGCCCAGGAGGTCGAGGTTACAGTGAGCCATCACCATGCTACTGCACTCTAGCCTGGGTGAGAGAGTGAGATCCTGTCTCAAGAAAAAAAAAAAAAAAAGGCTAGGTGCGGTGGCTCACGCCAGTAATTCCAGCACTTTGGAAGGCTGAGATGGATGGATCACTTGAGGTCAGGAGTTTGAGACCAGCCTGGTCAACATGGTGAAACCCCATCTCTACCAAAAATATAAAAAATTAGCCAGGTGTGGTGGCACGTGCCCGTAATCCCAGCTACTTGGGAGGCTGAGGCAGGAGAATGGCTTGAACCCAGGAGGCAGAGGTTGCAGTGAACCAAGATCGTGCCACTGCACTCCAGCTTGCACGGCAGAGCAAGACTCCATCTCAAAAAAATAAAAATAAAAAAAGCTCATTAATCTCCCTCGTTGATCAAATTTCATTTTTATTTTTGGTATTTGGGATGTATACAAAAGTGGCAGTCAATGCGGAGTTGGTGCGGCTACAGTTTTTTTGTTGGAGAAATACAGGAATTCTGGTAAATCCTATTGTTTTAACGTGATTCCCATCAAGAAAGAAGTAGGGAAGTGGGGGTTATTTCTAATTGCATATGAGGCATTTGTGCACGTATTTCTGACCAGAGAGACTTTTCTGTTTTGACATTGAAGGAATTGAATCCTTTGCTTACAGCCTGAACTCTGGTGATGGGAGTAATTTTCCACAGATTTGCCTCTGGACCCGAGCACTTCAAATCTGGCCTTTCTTCACTGCGCACATTTTTCCGGCGCCAGGCACCGCAGGACATGTTCGTGTCTTGTGATTTTTGATTCTGCGCGGTAGGTGGAATTGGAACGGTGAGAGGAGCGAGTATTCCTGGAATCCGTTCCGCACCGAGATGGCGAGCAATGACTGAACTACACATGGAAATAAATGGGAACTACATAAATATAACCGGACTAAAGCCAAACTAAATATCTTTCCAGTTCAACTTCTCCTTAGCAGGAGCCCCCACGTGGCAGCAAGACTCCGTTTCCACCTCACGGGAGAGAAAGTGTGATGGGCGGGAACTCGAGGCTGGAAATGAACAGGGGATGGTAATTGACTGTAGGTAAAATATTTTCCATTTTGTAAATTTTACAAAGAAATGTTTGACCCGACGGACATGTGGTTAGGGCCCTCCCTTCTAAGTGCCTGGAGAGGGACTCCTGCAGGCAGGGAAGGTGTTCTTAGCATTGTGAGGGCCACCTGGAGATTGGCAGCAGGGTGCCAACACCACCCCTAGGTCGGGGGGTGAGAGGGAGGAAGTCCTGGGACCTGAGTCCAGGGGCCAGAATCCCCTGCTGGGAGCCCAAACAAAGGTGGGGACTCTGGCAGGCGCTGGGGTGACACAAAGGACAAACCCTCCTGCTGGAGAAACCTTCCGAGGCAGAGGTGGAGGAGAGCTCCCGGCCCTCCGCTGCTCCCGCCTACCAGGCTCCTTCCAAGCCTCTTGTTGGTTGAATCTAGCCCAAAGCCAGCAGGCCTGGGGACCCAGACACCTGAGCCAGCAAAGGGTCAGCATTTCTCCCACATAAAGGCAGGCATGAGAAACGGAAGGTACGGGGGTGGGGGGGCAATCAGGCCAGGACCTGCAAACAGGACGTGCAAACAGGAGCTCCCCCTCTCTTCCCACCCCAAATGGCATCTGCAGCCATTCTCACTTCCCCGCTGTCAGACAGCGAGAGGAACCTGGTTCCCGGCACCAGCCGCCCCTCCGTGGAGGCCCCTTTCCTCTCCGGCCTTTGCTTGCAGTCACTGGTGACGCAGTGGACCATGTCTTCTGGGGAGTTGGATCGTGAACGTGGTTTCTTGTGTGTTATGGACGGAACTGTTCCTCCCCCCTTGAATTCCTACGTTGGAGCCCTAACTCCCATTGCAATTGTAATTGAACAGAGGGCTTTTAGGGAGGGAATTAAGGTTAAATGAAGTCACAGGGCGGGACCCTAATCTCATAGGATTGGTGTCCTTGTAAGAAGAGGGAGAGACGCCAGAGATCTCTCTTCCCCGTCGCTTGTAAACAGAGGAAAGGTGAGCGGAGAACGCAGCAAGGAGGCGGCTACAAGCAGGAAGAGAGGCCTCGCTGGGAACCAGCCCTACGGCAGCTTCATCTGGGACTCTGGGCCTCTCAAACGGAGACATGCATTTCTGTTGTTGAAGTCACTCCCTCCACAGCAATCTGGGTGGCAGCCTGAGCTGACCAAGGCACCATCTGCATCAGCCAGGGCTCTCTAGAGAGACAGAGCCAACAGGAGGTGGATGGATGGATGAATGGGTGGATGGGTGGATGGGTGGATGGCTAGATAGACAAGCAAACAGACTGAGAGATAGAGACAGACAGACAGACACAGATGGACAGACAGAGACAGGCAGACAAATGGATGGATAGAGAAACAGATAGATGACAGACAGGCAGACAGACAGACAGACACAGACAGACAGGCAGACAGACAGATGGATGATAGGTCGGGTGCAGTGACTCACACCTGTAATCCCAGCACTTTGGGAGGCCAAGGTGAGCAGATCACTTGAGTTCAGGAGTTTGAGTCCAGCGTGGCCAACATGGTGAAACCCCATCTCTACTAAAAATACAAAAATTAGCTGGGCTTGGTGGTGTGCATCTGTAGTCCCAGCTACTTGAGAGGCTGAGGCAGAAGAATCGCTTGAACCTGGGAGGTGGAAGTTGCAGTGAGCTGAGATCACGCTACCGCATTCCAGCCTGGGCAACAAAGTGAGACTCTGTCGCAAAAAGAAAAAAAAGGCAGAGAGATGCGCCACGGCTTCGGTAGAGACAGCAGCTCAAGTCGTGACTGAGCAGTGCTAGCACCTCCTCCAGGAGACTGTTGCTGTCAGCCAGCCCCCCTTCTCCACGGTAACCATGTGTGACCGAAAGGCCGTGATCAAAAATGCGGACATGTCGGAAGAGATGCAACAGGACTCGGTGGAGTGCGCTACTCGGGCGCTGGAGAAATACAACATAGAGAAGGACATTGCGGCTCATATCAAGAAGGAATTTGACAAGAAGTACAACCCTACCTGGCATTGCATTGTGGGGAGGAACTTCGGTAGTTACGTGACACATGAAACCAAACACTTCATCTACTTCTACCTGGGCCAAGTGGCCATTCTTCTGTTCTAAACTCTGGTTAAAAGCATGGACTGAAAAGGCCGGGTGTGGTGGCTCACGCCTGTAATCCCAGCACTTTGGGAGGCCGAGGCGGGCGGATCACCTGAGGTCAGGAGTTCAAGACCAGCCCGGCCGACATGGTGAAACCCCATCTCTACTAAAAATACAAAAATTAGCCGGGCGTGGTGGTGCACACCTGTAATCCCAGCTACTTGGGAGGCTGAGGCAGGAGAATCGCTTGAACCTGGGAGGTGGAGGTTGCATTGAGCTGAGATCAGGCTATCACACTCCAGCCTGGGCAACAGGGTGAGACTCCACCGCATTTAAAAAAAAAAAAATTACAAAAAAATTGGAAGGGGTGAGTAGGGGAAAAAAGAAGAAAAAAGAAAAAAAAAAGGTAGATACATGATAGATGGATAGCTAGATAGATGATAGATGGGTGATAGGTACATAGATGATAGATGGATGATAGGTAGATAGATGATAGACAGGCAGATAGACAGGCAGACGGATAAATTGATTAGATAGATGATAGATGGATAGAAGATAGATGATGGATGGATAGATAGGCAGGTAGATGGATAGAAATATGATTGATTGATAGATAGGGAGGAATTTATTTCGGGAATTTACTCATGCCATTGCGGAGGCCGAGATGTCCCCCAAAAGGCCATCTGTAAGTTGGAGACCCAGGAAAGCCAGTATCGTGGCTCAGTCCAAGACTGCAGGACTCAGGACTGGGAAGCTATTGGTGTAACTCTTAGTCCAAGGCCAGAGGTTTGAGAGCCTGGGGGACTGCTGGAGAACTGGGAGTCTAAGTCCAAGGGCAGGAGAAGAAGTCATCCCAGCTCCAGGAGAAGGAGAGGGAATTCACCTTTACTCTGCCTTTTTATTATCTGTCAATGGAATGGTGGCATCCACATTGATGGAGGATCTTTACCACTCAGCCCACCAACTCACATACCCATCTCCAGAACCACCCTCATAGACATACCCAGAAGTAATGCGCCACCAGCCATCCTTTCATCCAGCCAAACTGACCCCTGACATCAGCCACCTCACAGGCTCAGCAGAATCGCGGTTGCGCAGTGATGGTCTCCATCCCGCCTGCAGAAGTTGAAGGTGAACTGTTGCACAAACCAGTAGTTCTTTCAGGCTCCTTCCAGTTGTTTGTTCTTTTAAAAATGTGTTTATTGGCTGGGCGAGGTGGCTGATGCTTGTAATCCCAGCACTTTGGGAGGCCGAGGTGGGCAGATCACAAGGTCAGGAGTTTGAGACCAGCCTGTCCAATACAGTGAAATCCCATTTCTACTAAAAAATACCAAAATTAGCTGGGCGTGATGACGCACGCTTGTAATCCCAGCTACTCAGGAGGCTGAGGCAGGAGAATCGCTTGAACCCGGGAGGTAGAGGTTGCAGTGAGCCGAGGTCATGCCACTGCACTCCAGCCTGGGCGACAGAGTGAGACTCCGCCTCAAAAAAAAAAAAAAGTATTTATTGAGCACCTGCTGTATGCCACGTGCTGTGATAAGCACTGGGGCACAGCAGTGAGCAAACAAGGACTATTCTTTCTTGGCGTTTACATACAGTAGAAGGAAACAGAGAATCAAGGAATTCATCAGTTCCAGAAAACTGTCAAATAGGACTAAGAGCTATGCTGAGAATTAAGATAAGGTGATTGCATAGAAAGTGACTGATGACTGCTTTGGAATGAGTGGTGAGGGGGTGACAGAGGATGATAACTGAGTTGAGATTGGGAAGACAGGGAGGAGCCAGCAGTGCAAGGACTGGGCTGGGAGCAAGCTTGGTGCATTCCAGGAACAGCAAGAAGGCCAGAGGGGCTGCAGTGGAGCAGGGGAGGGGGAGGAGGGAGGTGCAGGTCACAGAGGAGCCTTCCTTCAAAGCTCAGTTGTTTTCTCTGTAAAAGGAGAATGTGTCCCCTCCAAAAGTCACACATGCCAGCACAGTATCTGGCTCATCACATGCCTTCAGTAGGCGGAAAGCATGGCTGCTCTTGTTATTACTGCATTATAATTGCTAGGCATAATGGGGTCACCAGGCTTTGCATTTATAGCAATGTAAGGGTGTCAGCAAGCTTCCCTGGGGAACCCGTCTCCCCCTCACTAAGTTCCTAAGAGCCTGACAACCAGGCCAATATAGCGAGAACTACAGCTGCCCAGTGGACTGAAATCTTTGGCCACAGACCAGGGCACTTTCATTCCAGCGGAAACCTCTGCTTGGGGAAGCGAGTTGATGGCAGAAAGGGAGCTGGGAGGTATGCAATAGATGTTTCTGGGTTACTCTGACCTCCTGGGGAGCCTTCCCCCACCATGGCTGCTGTAGGGAGCTCAGCTGCAGTGACGGAGGAGCTGCAGCTCAGCCTTGAATTCACTGTTTATCGGAAAACCTTACATGGGAGATGGGACGGTTTCCTCTTGGTTCTTTTGCTACTGCAGAGATTCTCACCTGGGTGTGTGACTGGGGCTCAGGATGCCCCAAGGGTGTGTGGAGATGGGGGTCAGCTGTCTTCTTGCATGCCTCTGAGCCTCCTCCTCTTGCCTTTCTGTATTTCATTGCTTCCCGGCCTGTCCCACTTTGGTGCTTTGGAATGACATGCAATCCAATACACAGGCTGACTTTATTATTTTATTTTATTTTGGAGACAAGGTCTCTGTCACTCAGGCTGGAGTGTGGTGGTACGATTGCAACTCACTGCAGCCTTGAACTCTGGGCTCAAGAGATGCTCCCTCCTCAGCCTCCCAAGTAGCTGGGATTAAAGGCACAGATAGATAGATTTGCTAAATGATAAATAGGTAGATGATAGATGGAGAGATAGATGACAGATAGATAAATAGTCTTGCTTTGCCAGGGCTGGTCTTGAACTCCTGGGCTCAAGTGATCCTCTTGCCTCAGCCTCCCAAAGTGCTGGGATTACAGGCATGAGCCTGTGCCTGGCCTAGGCTGGCTTTAAAAGCTCCTCACTCTCTTTGCATCCTGATGATATCTATCTCCTGGAGTAGGCTCTTTGGCTTCTGACACTTTGTAGCTATTGTTGGCCAGTTGTGGCATGTGAAGCTGAGGCTCAAGAGAAGGGCAGTCCTGTGCAAGGCCATGTGGCTCAGTGCTAACACTCAGACCTCAGTGTTTTTATCTCCCTCCTGGTGGCTTCCACCCTTAGTGCATCTCTGGAGGTGCAGTAAGGAGGCCCGAGGGAGCTAAAGGCCAGGCTCCAGTCAGCTAAGTACTAAAAACAGCTGTCTGTGTGCTCCTCTGTCAATCTACCGCTCCATTATCTCCCCCCGACAATGAATTCAGTTTGAATTTCAGATAAACAAGGATTAATTTTTAGTATAAGCATATCCTGCAATACATTTGGGATATACTTATGCCTAAAAATGATTCATTGTTTGCTGGCCTTAGTAGCTGATGCCTGTAATCCCAGTGCGTTGGGGGCTACGGTTGGAGGATTGCTTGAGTCCAGGAGTTCAAGGTTACAGTGAGCCATGATCCTCCCGCTGAGTCCCCCGCTTGTGGGTGACAGAGCAAGATCTCTCTCTCTTACAAAAAAACTGTTCATTGTAAAAAAAAAAAAAAATGTTCATTGTTTATCTGAAATCCAGGTTTAACTGAATATCCTGTATTTTATATGGGAATCCTTACATGGGTGAGACCCAGAGTCCCGATGCCCACTGGTAAAACTTTGCAAGGAAGCTCTGTGGGTCCTTGGCTGGCACTGATGCCCTGTGATATGCAGGGCCATCTGGGAGGTGGGCACCTGCTGCCCGTTCAGGCAGAGCAAGGCCCTGGGCAGGCATGAGCTGATCTCACCTTCCCCAACCTGGGGCCAGATAGCATTGGCAGCTTGCCACCAACACAGGGTCTGGTCACCAAGAGAGGAGCCACCTCCATGGGCCATCTTTGGCTTCCAGCCCCCTTAATCCTCTCCCTACCCCAAACAGAGGCCAGGGACACTGTACCAGAAGCAGTATGCTGCCTCCTTTGGTTGGCATTTTGTAGTTAGGTAGACGTTTATCCTTCTCACAGGAGCTTGTGGGCCACAGCGCCCCCTCCATTTTCCAGGGGGGATGGCTGGGACCCCTGGCGTTGAGGTAGGTTGCTGTTTTTTTTTTTTTTTTTTTTTTTTTTTTTTGAGACAGAGTCTTGCTCTATCACCCAGGCTGGAGTGTAGTGGCATGATCTCAGCTCACTGCAGCCTCTACTTCCCAGATTCTCCTGTTTCAGCCTCCTGAGTAGCTGGGATTACAGGCGCATGACACCACACCCAGCTAATTTTTGTATTTTTAGTAGAGATGGGGTTTCACTATGTTGGCCAGGCTGATCTTGAACTCCTGACCTCAGGTGATCCGCCCACCTCAGCCTCCCAAAGTGCTGGGATTACAGGTGTGAGCCACCGCGCCCGGCCGGCAGGTGCTGTTCTGCTGAGAATAACGCCTTCTGCAGTGTTCATTCTCCTGTAAAATCAAGTTCCCATGGCAAGGGGGTTTCTCACCTTGTGGGTGAATAAATTGACTTTAATCCACAGTCCCAGGTTGGAGAAAGGTTGTTCTATGAGGTGGGTGGGTTGGGGGTGGGGGTGGGGAGGTGAGGGCAAGGCCAGGAGGGCCTGGTGCCCAGTGTACCTCTTTAGGGTACACCTCTTCAGGGTATACCTCCAGGTAGTGGAGGCCAAGGACAGAGGGGGAGGAGAAGAGGGAGGTGCCCATTATCTCCTATCTCAGCTTCCTCTGGAGATAAGCTTGAGTATTTTAGTTGTCGGAGATAAGTCTGGAATTTAAACCTTTGACTTTGATCCAGCCCTTCACAGCTCCTGTAAGCAAACTGAGCCTCAGAAAAAGGGAGTGGGGAGTGAAGCCTGTGTATCCTGGACTCCTCCACCCCAGGCTCCAAGTGGGAAGGAGGTGCAGGGAAATGGGGGGAGGCAGGGATGACCCGGCTGAGAGTCTCCATGGCCCAACTTTCCCCAGGGACTCTCTTAGGAGCTCTTTACACTTTCGTTATTATTATTTTTTAATAGAGATGGGGTCTCACTATATTGGTCAGGCAGGTCTCCAACTCCTGGCCTCAAGCTCTCCTTCCACTTCGGCCCCCCAAAGTGCTGAGGTTACAGGCCTGAGCCACCGCAACCGGCCTCTCGCAGGAGTTTCAATTAAAAAGTTGGGAATAGATTCTTTTCTGTAGATGACTTCTTGTCATTATTGAAAAGGGATGTTTATGCACGAGGAGATTTTATAATGTCTCGTCCTAAAAGCTTCGTTTTGAGAAAATGGTGACTTTCGATAGGGGAAGAGACTGCCCAGGCCTCATTCATTGTCAGCACAAGGGCAGAGCAGGGGTGTGACAGTGTCACCCTCCTCTGAGACAGCCCCATCCCTGCTCTGCCCAGGGGTTCAGAAGTCTGGTCTATTCAAGACCCCAGAGGGGTTTGGAGTGGCTGTCTTCCATCATGCGTGGGGTCTGAAGGATCTGAAGTGACCTTTGAGAAGGCCAGGGTGGCGGGTACATTCCAAGGTCCTAACAGCAATGATACATCACACAGGGTCTCCTCAGATTCTGAGTGCCCGTTTAAACATTTCCACTGTGTGACTTACCACATTCTAGCATAAAAACCCGGGTGAAAGAAAACATAGCCGGCGTGGCAGCTCGTGCCTGTAATCCCAGCTCAAGGCCGAGGCAGGATTGCTTGAGACCAGGAGTTTGAGACCAGCCTGGGCTACCTGAGACCCCATCTCTGAAAATAAACAAATAAATTACTGCATGCTCTATGTCTATTTTTCTATCTAGGTTCCCCAGATTACATGCACTGGGGAAAGCCCATTAAGAGAACTCCCTGGCCAGGCATGGCAGCTCATGCCTGTAATCCCAGCACTTTGGGAGGCAGAGACAGGAGGGATCACCTGAGGTCAGGAGTTCAAGACCAGCCTGGCCAACATGGTGAAACCCCGTCTCTACTAAAAATACAAAAATTAGCTGGGCGTGGTGGCAGGGGCCTGTAATTCCAGCTACGGGGGAGGCTGAGGCAGGAGAACTGCTTGAACCTGGGAGGCGGAGGTTGCAGTGAGCTGAGATCGTGCCACTTTACTCCAGCCTGCCGACGGAGTGAGATTCCCTCTCAAAAACAAACAACAATATCACTTATTGAGTTTTAATCTGTGCCAGGCACTGTGCTTGTACTATGGGACCCCTCTCCCCGATGGTCGGGCCGCCCCCCCCCCCCCGGAAGGAGGCGCGAGGAGGAGAGAGGAGTCATTTCCGAGGCCCACAGCGAGGCCTGGCAAGGTCTGCCTTCGAATTCTGATCATCTGACTCCAGGCTTTCCTGCCTCCTTTGCCTCTCAAAACTCAAATACTGTGGAATGACTCCAGACAGCTAGATTTCGATCATCTCCTCTCCTTCTGAGTATGTTTTATTTTAAAATCACATAAAAATAACTCAGTTGTCAGCTGGAGCCATGGAATTGTTAGATGTCTTGGAGGCTTCTCCAGCTACCTCTTTGCTGGACTCAGACACAGGCCTGAATAATTAGGTCCAAGGAGCTGAACTGGAGCTGCTCGTGGCCAGAGGTCTCTTCCCGGGAACAATGGTGGGGGCAGTGGCCGCGCTGAGCCTGGCAGTTTGCTCAAGAGCAGCGGACGCTCAGGCTGCTCTCGCCCCCTCTTATGAGCAGAGTTTGCTTTGCATCTTCTCTGTGCCAAGGGCTGCCAGGCACCAGACGTCCGTTTTGGGCAATCAGAAAAATAAACACTGTAAATAAAACAAAAACTCCACCCAAGAAGTCTGAGACAGACGCTGTTTTCCCCACCGTTTCTCCACCCCCATGCTGGGTTTGGGAGAGCGGGCCAGCACATTTCCTAGGGATATGATGCCCTGGGCTGTTTAACCTGGATGGAACCTCTTCTATTTTACTTTTGCTCAGTGGCAGAGGGAAGAGGGCAGGGGTGGTGTCCATCTGGCCCAGGCAGGAGGACAGGGCATCCCCTGCAGAGATGTCTCAGCCAGAAGTGACTCGATCCTCAGGAACGTGTGGCCCATTCTCTGCTGGGCTGGCCACTCCTCACCCCCCATTGTTTCCATAGTGGAGTGTGCCGGATTTATAGGCACAGCTGTGGTTCACTCTCAGCCCCGGACGGCAGGACGTCCCAGTGGTGCACTGATGGTGTGTGCGTGGGGACGTGTGGAACAGGTGACAGTGACCCCATGCGTGTTATTGCGGTGCGACTCCTAGTCAGGCGTGTGAAGGGGGTGCTCACAGCCAACATGGAAGTGAGCTTAGCTGGGGCTGGAGGGACCCAGGCTCACTGTGTGCCGCTCAGCAGCCTTGGGGAGCAGAGTTCATCCTCCTCTTGGCTCCTCTCCCTTCCTGGCCCCGGGCAGCCCACCAGAGCCGCACTTAGGGGCTGTCTCTCCTGGTCTTAAGGGGGCCGTCGTTTCTGGGAGGCAGATGCTGGCCCCTCCATCCCCATCTCCTGCGCCGAGGTCAGCCTTTCTGTCTGGGAGGGGCTGGCCGGGAACCCCTGGGTTTTCCTGGTGGGGTTTTTGTTGCTCAGAAGTGAGCAGAGTGAGCTGGCACCAAGAGGAGGATGCTGGGTGAGGTCACGGACATGGCTGGGGCAGGCTGGGGGTGCTGGAGGTGAATTCCGCAACTGTATGACCTTGGGCAGTTTGCCCAGCCCTGAGCCTCACTTCCTTCTCTGTGAAATGGGGTGGGAGCACCTGCCGGCTGGGGTTGTGGGTTGAGTGAATTGGAGCTAAGGGACAGCTCCGCAGTCTGCCATCAGACCCTCGCAAGCAGAAGTGGGTGTCCCTGCTCAGCGTCCTCTGGCCCCTCCTTCAAGGTTCAGCTTGGTCCTCATCACCCCGGTGAAGCCTCACTGGTTATGCTGGGCATCAGTTCCCACGCCTTCTTTGTGCCACACATGTTTCTCACAGCATTGCTTTACCTGGAGGGTGGGATCGAAACTAAAATTGGGGCACATCTTGGGGTTCCCCCCCAGCACCAGAGAAGCTCAGACTTAGTAGAGACGGGTACCTTGTCGATACCAGTTCCATGAAGGACACACTGTGCCCCTTCTGCTGCCAGTTGCTGAGTCTGGTGTCCTGTAGTTATGGAACATGGGTACAGGCCTGGGCAGCTGGACACAAAGGCCAGGTGTGTAGGTCACTCTGCCTCAGCTCTGAGCCTTTAGAAACGAGCTGGCTGCAGCTGTTTCCATCTGGTCACAGCTTAGAAGTGGGGTGTGGAATGGATGGAAGGATGAATGGATGGATGGATGGATGGAAGGATGGATGGATGGATGGATGATGGGTGGATGGTTGGATGGATGGAAGGAAGGACGGATGGATGGATGATGGGTGGATGGGTTGATGGATGGATGGATGATGGGTGGATGGTTGGATGGATGGAAGGAAGGATGGATGGATGAATGGATGGAAGGATAGATGGATGGATGATGGGTGGATGGGTTGATGGATAGGTGGATTGGTGAGTGGATGGGTGGGTGGGCGAAGGGCTGGATGGGTGGGTTGGGTGGATGGGGTAGATGGGTGAATGGATACGTAGGGGGTGGTGGGATGGATGGGGTCCATGGTTGAATGGATAGATGGATGGGTGGGTACATGAATGAATGAGTAGGTAGATGGGTGGATGGGTGGATGGATCAATAGATGAGTGGGTGGATGGGTGAGTCAGTGGATGGGTGGGTAGATGGGTGGGTAGATGGGGTAGATAGGTGGGTGGATCAATGGATGGTTGGGTAGATGGATGGATGGATGCATGGGTGGGTGGATGGATGGACGCGTGGGTGGGTAGATGGATGGATGGATGGATGGATGCATGGGTGGATGGATGGGTGGATGCATGGGTGGATGGTGTAGATGAGTGGGCGGATGGGTGGGTGGATGGATGGATGGATGCATGGGTGGGTGAATGGATGGGTGGGTGGATGGATGGGTGGATGCATGGGTGGATGGTGTAGATGAGTGGGTGGATGGGTAGATGGATGGGTGGGTGGATGGATGGATGGATGGATGCGTGGGTGGGTGGATGGATGGGTGGATGGGGTAAATAGGTGGGTGAATGGGGGGGATGGATGCTGCAAGAGCCTCTCTGCAGGGCTTCAGGGGAGGAACTGGCACCTTTGACCAGCAGCCAGCATGGTGATCGGATGGTGGAGGCTGCAGGGAGGTCTCTGGGCCTCTCTGGTCTCTTATCTTACTTTGGTGGGGCTGGGCTGGTTGGGTGTCCCTGCAGCTCTCTGAAGGGTGGCTACATGGCATTGTCCAGGGGACACCCCAAGAGTGCTGTGCTCTGCAGCACTAGGGCGGCTGCCTGTGCTCCCAGGGCTACTCTTCCTGGCAGCCTTTTGGGTTTGCTTGGCTTAGCACCTCGGCAAATCTCCTCGAGTTAGGACTTGCCTGCCATGAGCCTCTCCAACGAGCAGCCCCGGGCCAAGGCCCGTGTGTGGGCGGAGGAAGCGCGTGCCACGGGAGGCTGCATTAATCTGAGGCTCTGTTTTTGTTCCCTCCTGGGGCAAAGGAGAAAACAGCTAGTCCCACTCCATCCTCAAATCCAGCCTGGCTGCACCCAGCCCTGGGAGTGAAGAGGGTTCGGTCAGGACTGCCTGTGAGTTGTAGACCCTGGTGTAGGGAAACTGGTGTAGGGAAACTGGTGTAGGGAACTGGTGTAGGGAAACTCCAGTTCATAAGACAGGTGGACCTGCAGGAAGGAGGAGACTCCATCCAGCAGAGACACGCTTGGGCGTGGCCCAGTTTGGAGTCTGATGGGCGTGGGCTCGTCTGTGTGCAGCTCCCGTTCACTATGTGGCCGCAGGCAAGTGACACTCTGTGGAGACCCAGCTTCCTTATCTGCAAAATGGGGGCAGGGGGCTTCAGGGAGGATGTGTATGAAGGTTTGGCCCAGAGCCCTGCCAGCACCCAGACAGCGGCAGCTGTCATCCCTCCAGGGCCCAGGGTTACCTGGGGGGAGTAGGGCCTCTGCCCCCAGATAGGCTCCGCTTCTGGCTCTGGAGCTCACAGCAGGAGCAGAGGCGAGGACACTCCTGGTGTTAATCATCTACCCGGAGGGAGAGCGACAGTGGCCTTGTGTGACCTTTGTCCTTTGTCTCTGTCTTTAGGAGGCACGCGGACCTCCAGTGGCCGGCTCCGGAGGCTTGGTGACCCCAGTGGCCCAGGTAGGTGGCTTGTTCCGCCCTGGTCCCAGCTCATGGGCGTGTTTGTGCTGGGCCTCTTCATTCTTCTGGTCTGGGACCTGCCTTCCCACCTGGCCTCCCTGGATGAATGGGGCCACTTGCCCGTCTCCCAGGGAGACGCTGTCTTTGACGGCTTCAGACTCAGGTGGCTTCCAGGCCTGTTGACACTGCTCTGCTGGAGGTGATTCTTGTCGGGGCAGGGGCAGCCACCCCCAGGCTCAGGGAGCAGGCTCATGCGTGGGGGACAGCAGAGAGAAGATGGATAGGGCTGGATGGTCTGGTTTGAGGTGCTGAGGGGACAGGTGTGCCATGGCCAGTTGGCTTTGACTGTGGCCTCTCGGTGCTGGCTCAGTGTCTGTGGGCTCCCTGCAACCTTGCAGGATGGACGACGCTCCCGGGATAGAGCAAATCGGCCAGTGTTATCTAGGAAGGAAGTGGGCCTCTGGCAGTGGTCACTGTGCTGTTCTTTCTGCTTTTTCCATGTGTTTGGAAATTTTCCACACTAACCAATACGGAGGGGGAAGCAAAGATGCACCCCCAATCAGAGCTCTGGGGCTGGCCGTTCAGGACAGGAGTTACAGCTCATAGGCTTGGAAGGGACTCTACCGACCACCAGGTGCAGCCTGGGAAGGGGGAGTGGGACAGAGAGGTCAGGGGCTCTGCCTCCAGCCCTTGTCCCCCGGGGCTGCGTCTGTGCGTCATCTTCTCCCCACCTGGTGTCTCCGATCTCCCCCACCTGACCCAAGTGTGGCCATGATAAGTGCTTCTGTTCCTGGGAGCCTACTCTTTCTTGGCTGTCACTTCTAGCGGACAGGCTGGGATACGTGCCCATCTAGTGGCCTTTCTATTCGGAGAGGATGATGGGTCGCAGAGATGAAGGGACTCACCTCCCCTAGGAGACGAGGAGCTCTGAGAAGGGTGGAGATGGCGAGGTCATCTGTGCATACATATTGGGGGCCAACTGGGGGGCCAGACCCCGGCTGCCATCATGGTGGCAGACATGGTGGCAGACAGGCAGGGGCTGTGGCTTCATGGAGTGGCCATTCTAGAGGAGACAAAAGTTGCTGAAGGATACAGACCCAGAGCTCAGAGTGAAATCCACACAAATAGAGCACCTGTGGACCAGGGCTGCCTTTAGGACCAGGTGGGACAGCTGTCTTGCCAGCAAAAGCAACCACGAGGGCAAGGACATGTGCCCATCTGGAGCCACCAACCCCATGCTCTAGACCACCCTGTCAACAGAACCTTTCGTGATGCTGGATCTGTTCTGTGCACCCCCACCCCGCCACCCTGTATGGTAGCCACTTAGCCACCAGGTCTATTGCACACTCAAGGTATAATTTTGTTTTTTTTTTAATGAGATGGAGTCTCACTTTGTCACCTAGCCTGGATAAAAGGCTGGAGTGCAGTGGCATGATCTTGGCTCACTGCAACCTCCTCCTCCTGGGTTCAAGTGATTCTCCTGCCTCAGCTTCCCGAGTAGCTGGGATTACAGGTATGTGTCACCACGCCCGGCTAATTTTTGTATTTTTAGCAGGGACGGAGTTTCACCATGTTGGCCAGGCTGGTCTCGAACTCCTGACTTCAGGTGATCTCCCCCTCAAAGTGCTGGGATTACGGGCATGAGCCATCACGCCAGGCCTGAAGTATAAATGTTTAAGTTTATTCTATTCACTCATTTACTTGCATAGAATTATTTAATTTATTTATTTTAAATGGATTTCTACTTATATCTGTGTGTGGCTAGTGGTTACGAAATTGAACAGTTCCAGACCATGCTGGCTACCTGGGACCCAAAACCTGGTTCTGATCCTGACCTGCTTCAGTGGGGCCAGCACAGACCCCTCCTAAGTCTGACCTCCACAGGCGGATGCAGTGCCTGTGGGCTTTGCACCCCAACGCGTGGAGGGTGGAGAGGGTGGCTTTTCACAGGGAATAGGGGCGGAGCAGGTGGCTTGTGCATGTGGGTGATGTGGGACCTCGTGTGGATATGAGGGCTGCCGTGTACCCCTGAGTGCGTGTGAGGCCCCTTGCAGTACAAGATGGGACTGTATGTGGGAAGAGGGGTGTGATGCTCTGGCTGGAGGCCCCTGGGCAGCTGCGTGATTCAGCGCCGTGGTTAAAGAGCTCCACCCATCACAGTCATGTTGGGTGCTAACCACTGGGCAGCCCAGCCGCTGCTGTGTTTCTGGGGAGCTTTCCTCCAGCTCCGTAGCTGGTCTGCCTCTCCATCTCCCTCCATCTCACTGGCCAGCTTCTGGAATGGGCAGGGAGGGTCCTCAGTGCTTTTAGGGGTTGCATCTTGGGACCCTGGCACCCTGGGCTTCGTGGATGCAGCCTCCTCCAGCGGTTACTTCCCTCTGCTTAGACCGGCTGGTTCTGTGCCGTCAGCACTTGGCAGCTGTGATCATGGCTCAGCTTGGAAGCCTAAGGCATAATTTGCTGAAGCCCAAAGCTGCAAGCTGGTAATCTGGGTTTGTGTGGGACTGCCTGCTGACACATGGAGTCCTCCCTCTGTGGGCCTCTGTGGCCTCTGGCCTGAGACACCCTTTCCTCATCTTGCTTCTGTCTTTCTCCCTGCCTCGCTGCTGCTAAGACCCTGCTCCAGGCAGGAGTTCATTCCTAGGTGCCCCAGCGTCTCGGGTCTCCCCAGATGACTGTCTACCCTCCCGTGCTCCCAGCCCAGCTTCTCTGTAGATGCACATCTGGCTGATCGCCTGTGTCTGGGACCCTTGCCCTCCCCAGAAGGACGAAGGCTCTTCTCAAGGCTGTGTTTGGGACTGGGCCAGGGATGACATTTCTGGCAAGAGCTTAAATGACACCATGATCAACACTTTGGTCAGTTCACATACTTTCTCTCCTCTTTTTTTTTTTTTCAAATGGATTGTTGGCCAGGCACGGTGGTTCACACCTATAATCCCAGCAGTTTGGGAAGCTGGGGTGGGCAGATAACAAGGTCAAGAGATCGAGACCATCCTGGCCAACATGGTGAAACCCTGTCTCTACTAAAAATACAAAAATTAGCCGGAGTGTGATGGCGGGCACCTATAGTCCCAGCTACTTGGGAGCCTGAGGTAGGAGAATCACTTGAACCTAGGAGGCAGTGGTTGCAGTGAGCCAAGATCATGCCACTGCACTCTAGCCTAGTGACAGAGTGAGACTCCGTCTCAAAAAAAAAATAAAAAAATAAAGTGGAATTGTTAGACCTACAAAAAAATGTAGATAACAAACACCTGTGTACTCAGCACCCCGCTTAAGGAGTGAGACACTGCAGATGCAGACACAGCCCTGGGTCACCCTCTCCACCCCAGCCTCGCTCCTGCCATGGTGCTCACCCCTTTGGATTGGGATCTGGCCCCGGGCAGGCATATCTGTGCTGCGCAGTGGTGTGTCTGAGCAGCCTAGGTCTCCTCCTTTTTTTTCTTTTTTTTTTTTTTTTGAGACAGAGTCTCGCTCTGTCACCCAGGCTGGAGTGCAGTGGCGTCACCTTGGCTCACTGCAACCTCCACCTCCAGGGTTCAGGCGATTCTTCTGTCTCAGCCTCCCGAGTAGCTGGGGTTACAGGCACCCACCGCCATACCTGGCTAATTTTTTTTTTTTTTTTTAGTAGAGATAGGCTTTCACTATGTTGGTCAGGCTGGTCTCGAACTCCTGACCTCAGGTGATCCACCTGCCTCAGCCTCCCAAAGTGCTGGGATTACAAGTGTGAGCCACCGTGCCTGGCCTGGTCTCCTCTTGAATATGGTGGTCAGCATCGTGTGTCTGAACAGCCTAGGTCTCCTCGTGAATGCTGTCATCAGCATTGCGTCCTTGGTGCCTGACTGGAGTCCGTGGCTGCCCTGCTCGTGCCCTCAGCGTGAGGGCATGGAGGCTTATCCGTGTGGATCCACGTAGCCTTGGTCCATTTATTTTGGCAGCTGGTGAGCGTCCCTCTGTGTGGGGAAGCAGAGTTTTCCTGCCCCATGGCTCACTGGTGACATCGCCGAGGTCTTCTCTGTTACTAGTGCTGCTGGGAACGCGTGTGTTCCGCAGGTGGATCTGCCAGGCTGCGGGGGATGTGCTCCTCAGCCCTTCTAGATGTTAACCACTGCACCCTTCTGAGCGGCTTTCCAGTTTGCTTTCCACATCTGCCCACTTTCTGTGCCTCGGGCAGCCTCTCTGGCAGCCGCCTCCTTGACCAAGCATCCAGCCGATGTTTGCTTGGTTCCCACGGCGCACGGAGCTTTTCACCTCGATAGTGTCCGAGCTTCCCTCCCTCTGGCCCTCAGTCCCCGCTGGGGTCCTTGGAGCTGACTCCTCTGCCTGACATCCTGTGTTGCTGGGTCCTGCTCTTCTCCCTCCAACACCTCTGGGGTTTGCGTACTTGTCCCTGGCGCCCCCACCATCCCTTCTGTCCTGGGTTGAACTGTGTCCCCCACAAACTCATGTTCACTAAAACCTCAGAATGTGACCTGGAAGTTGGAAATGGGGTCTTTACAGATGGGATTAGTTAAGAATCTTGAGATGAGGTCATTCTGGATGAGGGTGGTCCCTAAATCCAACGACTGGCCTCCTTAAAACAAGTAGAGCGGCCACAGCCACACTGGGAAGAGCCACATGAAGTCAGCAGCAGATGGTGGTGTGACACAGCCCCGGGCCGAGGCAAGGAAGGACCCCCACCCCATCCCAGAGCCTTCCCAGGGAGCGTGGCCTTGCTGACACCTTGACCTTGGACCTCTGGCCTCCAGCCCTGGAGGAGAACCGCTTCCATTTTTTCAAGCCCCGCAGCTTGTGGTCCTTCCTTATGGCAACCCCGGGACACTGCAGCACCTCCCCACGTGACTGCTGTGGGTGGACAGCCCCCGCCCACAGGAAGTCTCCCTCAAGCAGCCTCAGTGTCTGCCCCCCACAGGGGACGCCTGCATAGGGAGGTGTGAAAAGAGCCCTGCCAGGGTCCCCCTGGGCTGGCGCTCGCTCCCTCCCTTCATCCTATGCCAGCTCGCACGCCTCTTCCAGAAGGAGTGCCTTGCTCCACCGGTGAATCTGAGCCTAACTTTCCTGACAGTTGGCTGTCACTTATTGTTTAACTGCCACCATCCCCAGGAGACAGAAAGTGCCAGAAGGGTGGGGCCTGTGCAGTGCCACCTTGATATTTCCCCAGGGCACCGTGCCACATTGCCTCGGTGCACAAAGTAGCTGTGTTGGACAAACAGGTGCCCCACGCCCAGCTGTGCAGACAAAAGTGTGCCACGTGGAGGGAGCTGGTCGTGGAAGGGACCACCAGCATCTTGACTGCCCCAGGACTTTGCCCCTGGGCTCTGGCAGGCACCCCTAGCTCGTTACTTCCTCTCTCACCCATGGGCACCCGCTGTTCCTCTATTTCTCTGATGTCAGCCTTGCCACCCAGCCAAGTTCAGAAGCAGGAAATCTCAGAGTTGACCTTGACCTCTGCCTCCCCAGCACCTCCAGGTCAACAGGCTGCCAAGGTCTCAACAACTCGCCTTCCCCACACTGGCCCTTGGCCAGGCTGCCCCCTGGTCATGGCCATGTCTTGGTAGGGCCTCCGCCATCCCTCCTTGGACCAGCGGGTGCCGTCATCCTTACCCCTGCCCTGCTGTGGCTCCTTCCTGTCCACAGTCAACATTTAGAGGACGATGACCACTTCCCTCTTCTATGCGAGGGACCGGGTGATAGGATCCCTTCACCCGATCGTTTACAACAGGCTTGGGCCTGGTCTTCTTACAGAGCCCTTAGTTTCCCCCCTAAGCCTCGAGTGTGGATTTGTGCTGCCTCCCAGCCTGGCCCTGATCCCGCTTTCCAGCCTGGAGCCTCTGCTTCTGTGTTCCCGGCTGTGAGTGCCCAGGCCTCCCTGGATGGGCTCTGCCACTGTTCCCTGGGAAGCAGGGCTTCCATGCTCCTGGGCCCAGCTGGCTCAGGGTGACTTTGGGTCAAGCTGCCACACCCCTTCTATCAGCTCGGCCTTGGTTATTTCCGTGTCCTCCACATGTCAGACCAGAGCTGGGCGGGATGCTCTCCTGGTGCGTGGCAGGCAGTCAGGAAATATCGCTGGACTGACCTTGATAGGAAACGCTGGGAGAATTGGCCAAAAAACTAGCTTAGAATGCAGATACTGGCTTTCTTTTGCATTGGCTGAAGAGTAGCTTTTACCTGTTTGCCTCCTAGGTAAGAAATTGATGGCGAATGCAGTGTCTCCAGGGAGGAGAAGAAGATGACAAAAAGGGTCTGTGTAACCTGCTAGGCACCAGGCATTTGCGACTATTTAAGTTTAAATTTTTTAACACCAATTCGAAACTCTGTGGCTTGGTAGCCCTTCCACATGGCAAGCGTTCACTGCCACATGTGGCTGCCGTATTAACCACGGCAGATACAGAACATTGACATAATTACGGAAAGTTCTATGGGGCGGCGCCGGTTTTGATCATCTTCACCTTGGACCCACAAATTCATTGTTTCTCCAGCAGAACGATTGCTGGGCACCTACTGAGTGGGCCGGATGAAAGACACCTGCTCTCAGGGGGAGTTTTCTGTTGGCTGCGAAGAAGCTTAAACTCAGGGGCCCTGGAACATCCTGCAAGGGCCCTTGGCCTCCGCACCCCCAGACCTCCCTCTCTCTGCACGGGCAGTCGGGGGCCCCCTCTAGGAATGGAGCGCCAGCTCCGGCTCCCGTCAGGTTATAGCCCAGGCGGATGGCTGAGCACGAGGCTGTGAGTGTGGAGTTGGGCCCGTCTGGGCTGCTTTCCCCCGTTGTCCTGGTTTCCTTCCACGCTGACCTGGAAGGACTCCTAAAGCAACAGGCCTGCCCAGGCGATTTGCACCAGTAAACCCTGTAGCGGCCCCAAGGGCAGAGATAGCTGGATTGTATTTATTTAGGAACAGCCAAAGCTTGAGGCACAATAAAAAGTGGAGAAAGATTCCGGAGAGGAATGCAGCTGGCCTCAGCCTGGGAATCCGTCTTGCTTGGGAGGCTGTAGGCGGGCCAGGCTGGGGCCAGCCTGGAGGGTTTTGGCCGGCTCTGCTGGCAGGTACAGTAGCAGGGTCAGCAGGGGGGGTAGTCTGGGATGGAACTCTTTCATTTTTAATTCAGGGAAGCAAACTTCAGTGGTTGAGTCTGAGGATGGGCGGGAAATGAATAGAAAAGTCTCTCTCTCTCTCTTTTTTTGAGACAGGGTCTTTCTCTGTAGCTGAGGCTGGCAGTGGCATGAACGTAGCTCACTGCAGCGTCGATCTGCTGGGCTAAAGGTATCCTCCCGCCTTAGCCTCCTAAGTAGCTGGGACTATAGTTGTGGGCCACCATGCCTGGCTAATTCTGAAAAACAAAAAATGTTTGCAGGCTAGGCGTGGTGGCCCACGCCTGTAATCCCAGTACTTCTGGAGGCTGAGGTGGAGTCTCGCTCTGTTGCCCAGGCTGGAGGGCAGTGGTGTGATGTCGGCTCACTACAGCCTCCGCCTCCTGAGTTCAATCGATTCTCCTGCCTCAGTCTCCCAAGTAGCTGGGATTACAGTCATGAGCCAAGGTGCCCTGCCTTTTTTTTTTTTTTTTTTTTTTTGTAGAGATGGAATTTCTCTGTGTTACACAGGCTGGTCTTGAACTCCTGGCCTCAAGTGATCCTCCCACCTTGGCCTCCCAAAGTTCTGGAATTATAGATGTGAGCCACCATGCCCGGCAGGAAAAGTAACCTTTTTTTTTTCTTTTTTTGAGACAGAGTTTTGCTCTATCGCCAGGCTGGAGTGCAGTGGCTTGATCTCAGCTCACTGCAACCTCCACCTCCCGGGTTCAAGCTATTCTCCTGCCTCGGCCTCCTGAGTAGCTGGGTCTACAGGTACCCGTCACTATGCCCAGCTGATTTTTTGTATTTTTAGGGAGACAGGGTTTCGCCATGTTGGCCAGGATGGTCTCGATCTCTTGACTATGTGATCTGCTCGCCTTGGCCTCCCAAAGTGCTGGAATTACAGGCATGAGCCACCATGCCTGGCCGAAAAGTTACCTTTTAAAGCGAGAGGTTGTGCATCCCCTATATCTTGGTACTCACCATGGAGGATTTGCTAACCTCCATTAGGTGAGGGGACATGGCAGATGGCAGCAAATCTGAGCCCACAGCATCAGCCCGAGGTGCCTTCTCTCTGCCTCTGTGCAGGACCCTTCCCCAGTGTATGCACCTGGAGCAGGGTGGGGCCGATCAGATGATGCCCCTTTCCCGAAGGTCCCTGCTGCCCACATCAGCATCACCTGGACCACCTGCTCCCTTTCCTGGATGGCTTGACCAGCCCCGGGACCTCCTGGCCTGATGTGGGGAACACAGGCCACCCTGGGGAATGCCTGGCGTGTGTCCTCTCCCACCTGGGTACTGGGGGATGAAGCTGTGCTTCGTGGAAGGGGACAGAGGCGCTGGTGCCCAGGATGGTGTGCCTGGGGCGGCTGAACTGGACGTGGCCTCGATTGGGCCCCTGTGGAGCCCAGATTGATGTGAGAAGGGTGGGGGAAAGGTGACCCGCAGCTTTTATTTCCGTGTCACGTGGGAGCAGGGGCTCAGTCTGCACACATTTTCAGTTTGGAGTATAAATTTCTGTGGAGGAGTAAATCTCTACCGAGAAGGCTCTGATGTCAGGATTGTCCGTGAGGGCCGGGCCGTGTTCTGGAACAGTACAGGAGCAGAGGGGGCAACCAGGGAAGGCTTCCTAATGCAGGAGGCATTTGATAGAGTCTTGAAAAAGAAGCAGTTCCTAGGCCAAGCCAGAGAGTAAAGAACAGCCACCTAACTTCTTTCTACCAGACTCCCCCGGGCTGAGGCAAGGCAGGTGGAGCGTGACACTGCCTTCCTCTCTGTGGGTTGCAGCCTTTCCAGAGCCTGGCCAGTGCCATTGGAGACAAAGTGGCCTTCGCTCTTCCTTCCCACCCTGCCAGGCCTGGCCTGTGCCCGCTGCACCCCACTCTGCAGTTAAGAGGAGCTGTGAACCAGTGAGGCTGACGTCGCAAACAAGTGGTCAGGGGTCTATGAGGGGGTGAAGAGCAGAGGTGCCGCCCTGAGGACTGTCTGGAAGGGGCTTTTGGGTAACAGTGCCCACTCCAAGGTGTGGGCAGTCTGGGGTGGCTGGGCGCTGGGCTCACGGGCTGGCACAACCAGAGTTTCCCAAAGCTGTGGCCCTGAGGGCCCTGTCTTCCCGGGATAGCAACCTTTGGTACAATTTGGGAGAAGGTGTGTTAAAGCAAGCCCGGCCCCCGTACTGCAAGATTACTCAGTGCGTTCAGTATGCAAATATGCCTCTGAATCTGAGACAGGGATAATGTTTTACATAACCACAGAAACCTCTTCAGTGTTCTTCTGGAGGGAGGGATGGGGGGACACACCTTGGGGCTTGGGTCTGTGCTGGTGGTGAGGTGCCCCCTTAGAGCTTACATGGAGGCTGAGACCCCGTGAGCAGTGAGGGGTTGGCCCCTTGGTTCCCCCACCCTCCACTGGCCTTACCCCACATCTGCACGCCTCCAAGCTGGCTCATGACTAACTCTGGCCTCTTCAGAGCCAATCGGTGCTGCCAGGTTTTCCATTTCAAGTGATCCCCCTGCCTGGGCCAGAATGTTTGGATTTTCAGGCATGGAGGGGGAGATGGACCTCAGGCCAAACCATGCCAGGGGTCAAGGCTGTGCTCAGCAAGCGCCCCAGCCCTGGCCATGAAACCCACGGTGTGCACAGCGTGCAGGAGGCTGCTGGGGAATGAACTCATCATAGCCTGGCCCCCTCACCCAGGCCTGTTCTCAAATTCCCACCACCAGCCAGGCTGGGTCAGAGTCTTGGGGGGCCTTCCTGGGCTTCCCTGCCCCGCAGCTGGAGTTCATATGCCGAGCCTTGAGTGAGGTTAAAGGGTTTTCTTCCTCTTCGTTTTTTTCCTTTTTTTTTTTTTTGAGATACAGTCTCACTCTTTTCACCCAGCCTGAGGTGTAGTACTGCGATCATAGCTCACTGTAGCCTCGAACTCCTGGCTTCAAGCAATCCTTCCGCCTCAGCCTCCCAACGTGCTGAGATTACAGGCACGTGCCACCTTGCCCAGCTGGGGTTTCTGCTTTATACTTTTTCTGTTGTTTCTAAACTCAATAAATGGAAGATATTACATGTATAATCAGAAAAACCAACAAGGAATATTATTTCACAATTGGAAAAGGGATTAAAGAAACAAACCAAGAAACCTCTGCGATTCCTGCCAGTCGGAGTCAGTGGTTGTTAGTGGCTGGCTTAACACAATGTTTTAGGAAGAACTAGAATAACAGAAAGCAGGTCCAGCGGGCTGAGCCTGGCTCGCTCTGTGGCACCGGATCAGCTTCCTGCAGCTGCTGTAACGAGTGGCCACGAGCTGCCTGAGTCACGGCAACACCCAGTCATCCTCTCACAGCTCTGCAGGCCACACGTCCCAGATCAGGATCACCAGGCTGAAATCAGGGTGTCCACTGGGCACAGCCCTCTGAGGCTCTAGGGTAGGGGTTCCTGCCCTCGTGTGTGGCCTGTTAGGAACTGGGCTGTGCAGCAGGAAGTGAGTGACCAGCAAGCGAGTGAAGCTTCATCCGTATATACAGTCACTCCCCACTGCTCTGCGTCACTGCCCATCAGCCGTGGCATCAGATTCTCGTAGGAGCGAGAACCATATTGTGAACTGTGCCTGCGAGGGATCCAGGTGGCGCGCTCCTTATGAGAATCTAATGCCTGATGATCTGTCACTGTCGCCCATCGCCCCCAGATGGGTCTGTCTAGTTGCAGGAAAACAGGCTCAGGGCTCGCACTGATTCTACATGATGGCGAGTTGTATCATTATTTCATTATCTATTGCGATGCAATAATAAATAGAAATAAAGCGCACAATAATATAGTGTGCTTGTGGCCAGGCGTGGTGGCTCACGCCTGTAATCCCGGAGCGAAGTCTGTCTCAAAAAATAAAAAGTAAAATCATAAACAGAATGCACTTGAATCATCCCAAAACCATCTCCCCCACTTCTTGGTCTGTGGAAAAATTGCCTTCCATGAAACTGGTCCCTGGGGCCAAAAAGGCTGGGGACTGCTGCCTTCATCACCTGCCCCTTCGAGCTCCTGGTGGCTGCAGGCATCCCTTGGCTTGTGGCCACATGGCCGTTACCTTCAACACTAGCATCTTCAGATCTCTCTGGGCTCCATCTCCACTCGGCCATCCTTGTCTGTGTCGAATCTCCCTCTGTCCCTCTCTTGTGTGAGCAGCAAGACAGCCTTTAGGGACCACCTGGATGGGGTGCTCTCCCCACAGCAAGATCCGCAATGAATCAGAGCAAACACCTGTGTTCCAAAACAAGGTCCCATTTTCAGGTCTAGGGAGTAGGATGTGATATCCCTGGGGCCATTATTCAGCCTTCTGTAGTGTCCATGATCCCTCCTTCCCTCCCCAGCCTCCCACCTCGGCTGAGAGGCCGTCTCCACCTCCCCCTCACTGCCTGGGTGGGGCCTCCAGGCTCTTTGGGAGGACAAAGATTGCTTGATGTCTCCCAGAAGGCTGGGAATGGTCCTCCCCGGCCCCCAAGAAGATGCCCTTTCTGCCAAGGAGACTGCATTTGAGGTCCTATCCCAGACAGAGAGCGGACGGGACTGTGGCCTGAAGTGGCATTTCAGGACCTTTGGCTCTGTCATCTAGCTGAGGGCTGTGCCTCGGCCTCACCTGGTCACAGGGTACTCACCTGGCTCCTAGGGGCAGGGACTGTAAACTCAGAGGTCTGCGGGATGTGACGGGGTCGGGGGTGCAAATATTGGAAATTCGTGTGGGGGCCTTGGGAGCAGCACAAGCTGGAAACTGTGTTTTGTCTGAAGGGCAGGACAGTCTTACACCAGCCCTGTGCGGCCAGGCAGGAAGGCCACGCGTCCTTTCTCAACAGAAACTGACAATCTGGAGTTTTCAGAGGGATTGCCTGAGTTCTCAACCTTGGCACGAACACACATTCCCTTTGAATAGGCTTGGGCAAACAGAACTGGCCTCTGTGTCTCAGGTTTGAATGAACCCTTGAGGTGAAGCTTACAGACGGAGGATGCCCCCATCCCCACCCTGGGGACCCACCCTGTAGCTCCCCCCCCACCCCCCCACCACCTGCTCTGCTGAGCCTTTGTCCTCAGCAAGGACCCTGATCATGTGCTGGGGGGGGAGCCCCCAGGTAAGCCGCCTCTGGGGACCCCAGGTGAACAGTGGGGAACAGCACTGATCCCCCAGCAGGGCCCCGAGTACCCAGAGAGGAAGGTTTGCTCCCTCCCAGGGGACAGCCAGAGACTTACTGACTCATGCGTGTGTGGTAGGAATCTTCCAGGAAGTCCCCATCTCGTTAGCCCTCTCTGCTTGGGCGGGGACGGCAACTGCCTCTGTCGCCGCAGGCTAACGGGACGGAGGTGGGGTGACTTCTCAGGGTTCCTCCTGGGCAGGTGCTCCAGAACCTTTTCTCAGCCCGCTGGCCCGGGGCACGGCCGTTCCTCCCGCCCAGCCACGTCAGGGTGCGGGGTGAAGAAAGGCTGGGCCAGCCGGGGACAGAGGAAGGCGAGGCAGGCACGCAGGAACTGGGCTTTTTAAACGCTTAAACCCAAGGAAATCGTAGCATCGCGGGCCGGGGAAATGAAAGACTTTGGAAGTCGCCAGGAATTTGACTCTGTGAGTTGGTTTCCAAGAGGCTAAGTTAAGCATCTCCAAGTGGATATTAAAAAGGAGCAGCGAGCCTCGGGCGGCGGGGGCTGGAGGAGGTGGAGGAGGCCGCCGGAAGCCACGCTCGGGACCTCTGCAGCCACCCAGCAGACCGGCCGGCCGGGACCGCGCAGGGAGACCCTGGGGCTGCTGGACTCCTTGGGGCCCGCCTCGGGCCCTCTCTCCTGCCTCTTCTTTTTGGATTTCTCTCCTTTGCTCCCTTTTTCCTCTCATTTCGAAGAGACAATGCTACTTCAGTTTGGAGCACAAACATATGATCAGCACATGGAAATGTGGTAATTCGGATGCATTCGTGATTGCAACAGATTGAAGAAATTAGACCAGACAAAGAGTGTTTTTAGAGGAGGAGGAGGAGGAGGAGGCTGAGAGAGGGAGGGCGACGGGGGTGAGAAGGGGAGGCCGCCTGTGAGCGGGACGCCGGGGACTCCGCCGCTGCTAAATATATCCGTCGGAATGGAGAGGGACCGGATCTCAGGTAGGCAGACGGCCCCCTCCCCCACCGGCCGCCCCCCACCGCCCTGGACTCGGGGCTTTATTTATGCTTTTGGGAAAATAAGCATGCAAGGGGTGCTTTTGCTCATTTTTCACAGAAATATTTCTTTTCTTTTTGACGGTTCCAAGCTCGTGGGATGGATCGCCGTCTCAAGCTAAGCTCTCCTGAGCCTGGCTTTTATTTAAACTCGGCTCTCAGTTCTCTTTCATTTCCAGTGTGGCACTCTCCGTGTCATGGCCACTGAAACGCTGAGGCTGTTGGCGCTGAAACCCGGGGGAGGGCGTGGGGGAGCCTGCCCCCCCCGGCTCGGCCCGGGGCGGTGGCGTTCAGACCTGGCCGGTGGTTTGTTTGTCCACTGTGTGGTTTGTTTTTTGCCTCCAGCCAAAGTCTGTCTTCAAGGCTGCCTCGGTCTCCTACCTAAAATAGCATTTCTGTGCCTTCCCAGCAGTTGATTATAGAGGAGGAAGCTCCTGGCGCTCAGAGGAGCTGGGCGTGTGTGTGTGCGTGCGTGTGTGCACGTGTGTGTGCATGTGTGTGTGTGGGGCCATTCACTCTGGCAGCCCCCTTGCAGCGGGCACAGACCCATTGGGGCGTGAACTGACAAATGAAGAGAAAGGGGGCTCCCCCCGCCTTTAGTCACCCCAGCTTTCAGGCCCTCTGTTCCAGGCTCAGCCTCCTTGGTCCCTTCACTCCCACGAGGCACCGTGGCTGCCGTCTCACATGGCCAGCACCATCATCGGTAATCAGCAGTGATGACAGTCTCCGCCACTCATGCCGCCCTCTGAGTCCAGAGATGGGAGATCCGGGGTGGTTGAGCCACCCTGTAGGCTTTGGGTGTTCTGAGGGTGACCTACGGGCCATGGGGGTACTAAGAGTGTCACCCCCTAAGTGCCTTAGGCCCTGGTCTGTTGGTTGCCACTATGTGTATGTTGGCGGGTCCCTGAGAGGCCTGAGAGAGGGAGGCCCATCCCGGTGGCTCCTCTGCAGGACATGTGGTCCCACTTCACCGCAGCTCCCAGGGCCACATCTTGATGTGATGTTGGGACTGGTGGGGGCCGGTGTGTGTCATGTCACTGAGCACACCCAGTTGGGTATGGCAGGTGGACCTCAGGAGGGGGACGGGAGACGGGGCAGAAGGCTTGGGTGGCCATGAAACCGCATCTTATCTGTTTGAGCTCATGGGCACAGGCCCACTGGGATGGGTGGGTGTGGGGCCTAGTGTCCTGCTCTCAGCCCAGCAGGAGCCACAGGACAGGGAGTGCTGGGAGGGGCCTTCACCAGGGCTGCACAGTGGAGCAGTCCTTGGAGTGGCCACTCCACCAGGCAGCCTGGGCAGACCACGGTGGGTCCCCTGCCTCCTCGGCCACCAGCCCGGGAGGACGTCACTCCACCCTTCTGGCTGGCAGGGGCCTCGGGGGAGCCTCGGGTTCAGCTTTCATTTTATAATGATCCCGCCGAGGACCAGATGGGTGACCAGAAGAGGATCTGAGAGCTGGGAAGAGAGGCGTGGGTTGGGGAGGTGCTCCCTGGGGAGGTGGAAGTGGCGGCACCCTCCCGGGCTCACTAAACACGGGCTTTTCATGAACTCAACAAAACACTCTTTGAAAGCAGCCAGCGCTGTGCCCCGGAGACTACTCTGATCCCTGCTGGCCTTGGCTGAGGACAGCACAGCCAGGGGTGAAGTGGGGACCTCCCCTTGGGCTGTGCCTTGATGAAAGATGCTTTCTGCAAAATCCCATTCAGATGTGTTTTCCTGCAAAAAAAAGAACATTTTAAAAACTCAGTTGTAAACTGGCTGCCTTCCGAATGAACACGAGGATCCCCTCGCTGTTTCCCCTGATGAGGTTCTCGTCCTGGCCAGATTTTAGAGCTGATCTTTAATTGTTGTTGAGCTCCCAAGCAGTCCCTGGGGAAGTGAGTTCCCTTCCTGTCCCTGCTGGGTGGCCTTGAGCAAGCCATTTGGCAGCTCTGGGCCGCAGTTCCGTCATCAGCAAGGTGAGGGGTGGGAGCAGCCCGGTCCCCCAGGCAGCGCCCCCACTTCCTGTGGGCTTCTGCGTGTCCTGAGTTTTCTGGGCACTTCTTCCCTCACTGAGGGGCTCTTCCTCTTCTCAGGGTGTGGCTCATGCCGCTTTGTCTGGCCACATGGCACTGTGAGAGCTGCTCTGATCTCCACGTGTGCTCTGGCCTGAGGAGGGGCTGTGGGGGAGGACGCCGTGTCTGTGTGACAGAGGCCACCCCGGCAGACGCCGGCCCGCTGACTTCTAGACGTGGCTGTGGGTGCCCCATGCCCCACTGGGCTGGTGTGTGAGGCGTGTCCAGCTCGGGCTGCCCTGCAGCTGCCCAGAAAGCGTTTGTGGGAGGGGGTGGTCCTACCCTAGCGTGTCCATGACTGTCTGCCTGGCCCCGGGGAAGCCCCGGGAGCCCTGAGACCTGCCCTCTCGTCCCTCCCCCGGCAGTGTCTGGCTCCGGTCTGGTTTGTGAACGGGGTTTGGGGGACTCTCCCGCCCTCCCTGGGGGCTGCGGCGTTCCCCTGGGAAGGTGCTGAAGGGGCCGGCGTGAGTCATGGAGCGGTGACTGGCCGCTAAGGCATGGCAGGCCACTCCTTCCAGCCAAGGGTCGGAGCTGTTTTTTGTTCTGGACCGGCTTTGTGGCTTTTACAAATTAAGCAGTTTTATCTTGTTCCAAGAGCTTGTATTTCAGCAGGGAGAGAGTCTCCAAGAAGGGAATTTTCCACTGGGGAGTTCCGTGGGGCTGGGAGGCTGGGAACAGGCCGTAAGGGTGAGCCGCAGGCAGGGTGCGTGGACGTCTGTGTGTGGTCGTGAATGCAAGCCCGGGGTCCTAGAGGGGGCTCCGCCATGCTGTTACTGGATGGGTCCACTGATGCAGTGAGGCACAGAGAAGACCCCAGCTCCTCTTAGGGGGGCCCTGGGTCACCAGTGGGCAGGGAGCCGAGGCCCCATGGACGCTGGTGCTCAGCCCTGACCCCTTCCTCCTGTCCCTTGCTCTGCTGTCCCCGATGGCCTCTGCCATTCCCTGGGAGTTCTTACCCCTGGACGTGAGGTGCCTGTCCCATCTCAACCTCTCCAGCTCCACTTTTCCGTCTCCAGGGTGAGAGGCCTGGCCTGACGCGCCCTGCACCCACTTCCTGCTTGGCCCTGTGAGGACTCTGGTCCCTGTAGTGGTTTCCTGGGGCTGCTGTCACCAAGTGCCACAAACTGGGTGGCTCAAAACACCAGACATTTCTTCTCTCGCCATTCTGGAGGCCAGAACTCCAAAATCACAGCATCAGCAGCCCAGTTCCTTCCAGAGGCTCCAAGGGAGAGCCTGCTTCTCACCTCTGTGGCTTCTGGTGGCTCCCCACAACGCTTGCCGTTCCTTGGCTCACGGCCACATCACTTGATCTCTGCCTCTGTTGTCACAGGGCCTCCTTCTTGCCCCAAATCTCCCTCTGCCTGTCTCTTATAAGGACACTCGTTCTCGGATTTAGGGCACGCTGGGTAATCCAAGATGGTCTCATCTCAAGATCCTTAACTTCGTAACATCTGCAAAAACTGTTTTTCCAAATAGGCCACGTTCATAGGCTCTAGGTGGACGTAAATTTTAGGGGCCACCTTCATCCCCCTACTGTCCCCCCTGTGTCTGGATGCACAGAATTGTTCCATGTCGCAGACCCCTCGCTGGCCCCCTCTGGCCCTTTGGGGTGGCCGCCGGCCTTTTCCACTCATTCCGGTGCTCCTGGTGAGGTGCCAGTGTCAGGCTCAGAACCTGGGGAATTATGGGGGCAGCCTGGCGCCGGCCACTCCCCCTCCAGGCGTCTTCCTGCCTGCCTGGAGCTCATGGCTGTGAGGGGTCTCTCCTTTCGGTTTTGATCTGCATTTCCGCTATGGTATCTTCTTCTGCTTATTGCTCATTTGTACATCTTCCTGGAGAAATGTCTGTTCAAGTCCTTTACCCCTGTTTAATTCAGATGATTGTTTTTGTTGTTGCTGAGTGTTAGGAGATCTGTAGATTAATATCCGGACACTCATCCCGTGTCTGACCTGTGATTTGCTGCCATTCCATGGATCACCTTCTCACCACGCTGTTAGTGCCCTTTGATATGCAAATGCTTTTTCTTTTCTTTTTTTTTTTTTGAGATGAAGTCTTACTCTGTCGCCCAGGCTGGAGTGCAGTGGCATGATCTCGGCTCACTGCAACCTCCGCCTCCCTGGTTCCGGCAATTCTCCTGCCTCAGCCTCCCAAGTAGCTGGGATTACAGGCGTGCACCACCATGCCTGGCTAGTTTTTGTATTTTTAATAGAGACAGGGTTTCACCATGTTGGCCAAGCTGGTCTCCAACTCCTGACCACAAGTGATTTGCCCGCCTCAGCCTCCCAAAGTGCTGGGATGACAGGCATGAGCCACCGCGCCTGGCCTGATATGCAAATATTTTCCATTTTGATGACGTTCCACTTTATCTGTTTGTTCTCCTGTTGCCGGTGCTTTGGCGCCACATCCAAGAAATCATCGCCAAGTGCAGCGTCACGAGGCTCCCCCTGTGCTTTCTTCTAAGAGTTTTGTGGTTTTAGCTCTTGAGTTCATGTCTTTGATGCAGGTTGAGTCTATCTTTGCGTGTGGTATAGTGCTGGTCCAGCCTCATGCTCTGGGCTCTTGGTTTGCTTCTCTTCTTTTCTTACGCCCAGCTGGCTCTGCTGGGAGGTGGGGGAGGAGTGGGGAAGTCCCGGCTGGGTCTGGCCTCGATCGCCCCCACTCAGGCCAGCCAGGGAGCCTCAGCTCGGCCCAGGACCTTGCTGGACACGCGCCCAACCCGGGAAAGCCTGGGCCTTGGTCTTTCTGGGCCGACGGCAGGGCCAGCTGGGGCCTCCTGAGGCCTGCCCTGCAGACATGCCCCTGGTTCTTGGTGGTGTGGCTGCCCAGCCTGCGTGTGAGACCAGCTGTCTGTGCTTCAGGATGTGGAAGCTGAGTGTCCCCAGTCTGTCCCCTTGCTCAGCTCTCCTGCAGCCCATTCTCTGCCTCCGCTTCTATGCGATTGTCTGCTTCCTGTTTGGAGGTGGTACCACCCAAATCCCTGTGCCTCAAACCCCTCCCGCCCACCACATGTGGTTCCACTGTGACCAACTCAGCAGCTGACGAAGCGTCCCCTGGGGCTCCCCTAGGAGCGGGGAGCTGGTCTTCCAGGAGGCCTGGCCTCACTCCCTAAGCGGAAGTGGGGCGTGAGGTTGTCAGCCTTTCTCTGCTGCCTGGTGCTCTAGGGATTGGCTTTTCCACCTTGGAAGCACTTGCCATCCTTAGACAGCACCCCACACCATCCTCCCTGCCTCCCACCCCTCTTCCAGGGACGTCTCTCTCCCTCTCCACACAACCTCACCCACATGGTCCGCCCAGCAACCTTTGACCCCCAACATGACACACTAAATCTCCCTTGCTGGTCACTGCGTCATTCATTCAGCATTGGGTGCTTCCTGTGGACGTGGCACTGGGGCCCAGTGGAGGACCAGGTCAGGAGGGCTGCCTCAGTGGGGGAGAGCTTTGGGCTGAGTGCAGAAGGGTGAGGAGTAGTAAACCAGACTCAAACCCAGCAGGCAGGGAAGATCGCTGCAGGCAGTGGGCAGTGCGTGCAAAGGCCCTGGGGCGTGGGGGGCTGAGGCCGGCAGCACTGCTGGAAGGGAGGCAGCGGTTGACAGCCTGACTGTCATGTTGTGAAATACACATTTGGTTTTCTTCTCCATTTCCTAGCATACAACTCCTAAAATCCTTGGAATCTCCAAAGTTTTGCCTTTCTGCATGCTCATGATTCGATGGCTGGCAGCCCCTAACCAGCTTCAGGATGAGGGTGGGTCCCAGGGAAGACCGGGTAGAATTACAAGGTTGGGACTTTCAGTCCCACCTCCCAACCTCCAGGTAGGTGAGCGGGGCCGAAGGTAAAACTGATCATCAGTGGCCAATGATTGAATCAATCATGCTTTGGTAATGAAGCTTCCGTAAACACCCAGAAGGACGGGGTTCGGGGGAGCTTCTGGATAGCGGAGCATGTGGAGGGTGCGCCACGTATCTTACCCTGCACATCTCTTCATCTGTATCCTTTATAATAAACCAGTAAATTCCGTGAGCCCCAGGAACTTGTGTAAAAGGGAAAAAAGAATAGATCGTTGCTGGTCTAGCAAGTGGATCCTACCAGAACTGGTCCTCCTCTGCCCACCCTACCTCTGCCAAAGCCTCCCTCTCCTGGGCTGCGGGGACCCCCTGACCCCACCACCCCTCCTGTTATGGTCTCGCTGGCTGCTGCCCTCAGATTAGTTCATTTTTATTTTTATTTTTGAGACGGAGTCTTTCTCTGTCACCCAGGCTGGAGTGCAATGGCACCATCTCAGCTCACTGCAATCTCTGCTTCCTGGGTTCAAGTGATTCTCCTGCCTCAGCCTCCTGAGTAGCTGGGATTACAGGTGCCCGCCACCATACTCAACTAATTTTTGTATTTTTAGTAGAGACAGTGTTTTGCCATGTTGGCCAGGCTGGTCTCAAACTCCTGACCTCAGGTGATGCACCTGCCTCTCAGAAAGTGCTGGGATTACAGGTGTGAGCCACCATGCCTGGCCCAGGTTAGTTTATTTTTACCTGGCCTGCTCCCTGCAGGGGCTGAGGCCTCCCTGCTCACTCCAGCTTCCCGGCCTGTCTCTTGCTCTGGACCCCCTTCCAGAGCCACACTGAGTGGCCTAAACGGAATATGCTCGCCGTGTGCCCCTGCCTGGCCCCACACATCTCGCTTGGTGTTCCCGAGGGTCTCCCACTGGCAGGGGGCGTTGGCATGGGTTCTGGGGCTGCCTTGGTTCAAGCACACCCTGACTGGGGGCCTGAGGGTCCCTGAGGGAAGTCCTGAAGCCCAGGGCAGGCAAGGCTGGCATGCTCTGGGCAGTGGAGGCTGGGCATGGGAGGGGGGTTGTGGGTGGGGAGATTCCTCTTAACCAGCGGCCCACGTTTGGAGACTGATTTGGGAGCCAGGCCACGCCTTGAACTTGAGACAGAGAGCGGTGCAGATCTCAGCCTGGGAGGCTCCCTCTGCCTGTGGACGCCCTCCTACCTCCATCCATGGAGCCACCTTCCTCTTTTTTTTTTTCTAAGTGGGGAAACTCTGACTTGAGCACTGAATAAACACAGAAGCACACCCTTGAAATCAGCAAAGCGGCACTGGCTCTGAAACTGCCATGGAAACTTGAAAATGCTCTTTGGACCAATTTGCTGGAAGAGGCTGTGGGGCTCTGGGTGGCAGGAGGGTTCCCCGTGCCCAGGGCGTCCCTGTGTGGGCACCGCCTCTCCCCACTTTCCTCATCTCCCTCCACCAACAGTGTAAGCTGTGGGATGCCCGCTGTGTGTCCTCTGCTTGAGTTCATGTGGTGCCCTTAAGTCCCTGTTAGACACAGGCAGGCTGCTTTAGTTCTTCTGGAGAATGTTTTTGTTATTGCTTTTTTAATAGCAGGTCTCACTCTGTCACCCAGGCTGGAGTGCAGTGACAAGATCTCGGCTCACTGGACCCTCCACCTCCCAGGTTCAAGCGATTCTTCTGCCTCAGCCTCCCAAGTAGCTGGGACTACAGGAGACCCGCTACCACGCCCAGACAATTTTTGTATTTTTAGAAGAGACGGGGTTTCACGTTGGCCAGGCTGATTCTAAACTCCTGACCTCGTGATCCGCCTGCCTCGGCCTCCCAAAGTGCTGGGATTATAGGCTTGAGCCACTGCGCCCGGCCCATCTGGCAAATGTTTACTGAGGCCCTGCTATGCGCAGGCCTTCTACTAGGTGCTTGGCCTATAATGAGAAGCAAGAAAGACACAGTCGCTGGTTGCTTGGGACTTACAGCCTGAACCGAGTCAGGCAGTCCACGAATGAGCAAATCCATAGACGGCTTTAGACGAGGGCTGTGAAGAAGCTAAGAACAGGTGGGGTGACTGTTGCTAGGGGTGTGTATTTGTGTGTGGGGGCGGTTAATGGAGGCCCTTCCTGAGTGTGACACTGAGCCGAGGCTCTAACGACCAGAAAGACCCAGCCAGGTCAAAATCCAAGGGAAGAGCAACCCAGCAAAGGAGACAGCAGGTGTGAAGGCCCCAAGGCTGGAGCCTGGGGAAGGTGGGAGTGGCTTGAATGTGTTGTCGGAGGTGACAGCAGTGACACCAGTGAGACAGGCAGGCCCGGGTTGTGCCAGGCCTTGGAGGCCCTGGTGAGGGCTTGATTTTATTCTCGGTATGGTGGGACCTCAGTGCCCTGCGGCTGCTGAGAATGGCAGGTGGCAGGCAGGGAGGCTGGCCAGAGAGGAGGCTGCTGCAGGCCCTGTGGCTGGAGAGGGAGGTCTCTTTGGAGAGGGAGTTGGAGAGGGAGATCTCTGATTGCTGGGTGGACCCACCTGCCTGGCTGCCCCGTCAGCATCCAGCAGAGGCCACTGGATGCTGACGGGCGGCCAGCCATGCCCAATCCTGCCCACACTTGCACTGCCCTGTGCTGCCCTGTGGCTGCCGGCTTTAGGAGGCACACTTGTGGTGTCTGAGCCCAGTGGCCCTGGCTGTGGTTTGGCGCACGTGGCCGTGGGTGAGGCCAAGGTGGTCTGGGTCCTGGGAAGGTGACCTCAGGTGTCTGGCAGCCTCAAGGCAGGGGCTGGGGTGTTGAAGGAGTAGCACGCTTGTCCCTGGTTCCTTCCTGTCTCCTGGGATGCTGAGTCTCTGGGCAGGGTCATGGTGAGCCCTGGTGTGATGCACTCAGCACCTACTGGTGCGCCTACCCCTGAGCGGTGGCCCTGGTGCCTGGTGCCTGGTGCCTGAGGACTGCTGTCCCGTCCCACCATCCTCCGGGTTTCTCTCCAGCCCCTGACTCAGGGGGAAGTACAGAACATTCTTGACTGGCCCTTGGAGCTGGGGGTGAGGCAGAACCTCCCTCCCATAATTGTAAGACCAGCTGAGGCTGGGGAGTTCAGACACTGTCCCTGGGAGGGTGAGCAGGAGAAGTGAGGTTTTCAGCCTTGGGGTGGCTTTGGAGTGGCCTGGCAGGTGGGCGGTGGCCGCAGTCCGTGCCTCCCCCCTCCAGCCTACGCCCTCCCGCTCCATCCCCAGCTCCAGGGCCTGCCAGGATTCTCTGTGCTCACCTCCCCGCTTCCCTCCTCTCCCTCGGGCTGGGGGGCGGACACTCCTAGACTGGCCTCCCCACCACTCTCCCTGCCTCCTGTCTCTTCCCCTTTGGGACACACCTCTGTGATCGCTGGGTGCTCCTGATGCTCTGTCCCCTCTGTGTCTTGTGCCACGGGTGAGACGGGGCTTTGGGGAGACTTCACCCTCTGGGAGCAGCTGCTGTTCTGGGTGCCCCCAGGGGTGGGCTCCCCCCTCCTGTTGCAGAGCTGGTGCAGGAAGGACGGTGCCCAGAGCTGGCCCCGATTCGCCTGCTGGTTGTGACCCTCAGGTATGGATGGCAGGAGGCAGTGAGACACGGGCTCATTGATCAGGGGACTGACGCCCCTCCTGTGGATGTGGGCCCTGAGCCATCACCTCATCAGTTGCTGAGTTTTGGGCTGCTCTTGGCGATGGAGCAGGCTCAGCCAGGCCCTCGGGCAGCTTTTCCTGGATTCTTCCTTTGTCCTCCCCTGGACAGTGTTTTGTTCACCTGGAGAGAATGGGTGGGATTTGGGGACAAAGGGGATTCAAAGAAGTTGGGAGTGGAGGCGCCTGTGCACCTCACCCAAGCCTAGAGCCTCGTGTCGGGGGCCTTGCTTGCCTCCCAGAAAGCACGTGGCTTGACCATCATAGGAACTGTGGGAGAGGCACAGGCACACCTGTCCGGCAGCAGAAGGGAACCCCTGGGCCTGGGCCTCTCCATTCTGTGGCCTCGTCTTTTCTGGGGGTTGCTCTGTCTCCTTCGCTGTCCCTGTCATCCCAGTGCTCACATGGCAGATGGCCCTCAGTCCGGGCTTGGTCTCCTGCCATCTGCCCTGCCCAGCCCCACATAGCTTGTCCCTGCAGCCAGGAGTCGGAGCTCACCTGGAGTCCCAGGCAGCAGGTTCGATGCCGTGACGCAGGGTTCTCCGCCATGCCGGCAGGCCTTGCTGCTCACAGAGGGATGGATATTTAATCATTGACAATGACTAAGGAATTACAGCTTCAGGCTGGGTACAGTGGTTCCCACCTGCAATCCCAGAACTTTGGGAGGCCGAGGCAGGAGGATTGGTTGAACCTGGGATTTCCAGACCAGGCTGGGCAACGTAGCAAGGCTTTGTCTTTACAAAAAATAAAATAATAGTAATAATAAAGAGAACCACAGCTTCAGAATGATTGACTTCAGCATGTTTATCAAGTCAGGGGTCTTCAGTGTCCTGCTGCTGATGTCACTGCATCTGAGGTAGAGAGGAAGAGGCTGGGGCTGGTGCTCCACCTGGGGGTGGGTGGTCTTGGACTGTGCCTCTGTGATGTGTGTTTGTCGGGGAGTGGGGTGTCCACTGAGGACTGGATGTTGAGGTGTGGGTGGTGGGGAGGTTCTGGGGCATTGGGCATTTCCCATGCACCGGTGCCCGAGATTGCAGAGAAGGGACCGGCCCAGCCTGGGCAGGGAGGCCAGTGACGGCAAGGAAAGGGGAGAGGAACCCGGGTGCAGAAAGCCTTTCCTCCAGCAGGTGGCGCCGCAGGCTCTCGAGAGTCCGGCTCCTGCGGGGTTTGCATTTTCACTAAAACCCTGGGAAAAGGCTGCCTGGGTGTAGTTTCCGCCAGCTGTGGCTGCTCACTGCGGGCCAGGAAAGTGGCTAGGGCAGAGAATGAGAAGCAGCAGAGGGGCAGAGGACCACCCCCTGCACAGGCACGGGATGAGGGGGTGCTTCCTTTCCCCGCACAGGGACTGGGCGGAGCCCTTGGGGTTCCTGTCCTAAATAGGTGGGGTAAGGGAGGGCTGGAAGCTCAGTTAGGGGGAAGGGAGGGGCCTCCTGCTACCTATTTTATTGTATTTTTCCTATTTTTGGTTGATACATTTTTAGTCTCTTTTACATTTTTCCAACTTTTTACTATAAAAATTTTCAAATATAGAAAAGATGAAAGAGGCCGGGTTCGGTGGCTCACGCCTGTATCCCAGCACTTTGGGAGGCCGAGGCGGGCAGATCACGAGGTCAAGAGATCGAGACCATCCTGGCCAACATGGTGAAACCCCGTCTCTACTAAAAATACAAAAATTAGCCGGGCGTGGTGGCGTGCGCCTGTAGTCCCAGCTACTCGGGAGGCTGAGGCAGGAGAACTGCTTGAACTCGGGAGGCGGAGGTTGCAGTGAGCCGAGATTGTGCCACTGCACTCCAACCTGGTGCCTGGCGACAGAGCAAGACTCCATATCAAAAAAAAAAAAAAAAAGAAAGAAAGAAAAAAAAAGATGAAAGAAGGCTGGGCGTGGTGGCTCATGCCTTAATCCCAGCACTTTGGGAGGTTGAGGTAGGAGGATCACTTGAACCCAGGAGTTGGAGACCAGCCTGGGGAACACAGTGAGATCCCATCTCTATAAAAAATACAAAAAATTAGTCAGGCATAGTGGTGCAGGCTTGTAGTCTCAGCTACTCGGAAGGCTGAGGTGAGAGGATTGCTTGAACCTGGGAGGTCGAGGCTGCAGTGAGCTGGGATTGTACCAATGCACTCCAGCCTGGGCGACAGAATAAGAACTCGTCTTAAAAATAAAACAACAAAAAAGAAACCATGAGAGATTCTGGAGTGAACAACCAGGCACCCACTACACAGATACCACAGTAAGTGTTTTGCTGTGTGTCTCACCACAAACCCCTCTAGCCACCAGCATCCACGCTGTTTTTTGATGCACTTAAAATGAGCTGCAGAAATCAGCACACAACATCCTGTCAACGCCTCAGTTTGCATTTCATTAACTAGAGTGCGGCATTTGTCTGTGATTATTTTTGTTTTCCTTTGAAGCGAAGTGTATATACCCTGAGACTCACAGGTGTGAAATGTTCCGTTCCTTGAATTTGAACAAATGTATCCAAGTGTATCCCAGCCTGACCAGAACACAGAACATCACTCTCACCCCAGAGAGTTCCTCAGGCCCCTCCAGGAGCATCACAGCGCCCACTCACCACGGGGCAACCATAGTTGTGCTTTTTTTCCCACCATAACATAATTTTGCCAGTTTGAGTGTTTCTTAGCGCCCCCCCCCCCCCCCCATGTCTCTGCAGGTGCCAGCAATTTGTTCTGTTTTATTGCTGAGTAGTGTCCACTGTGTGAACGTTCTGTGGGTTTTTAGCCATTCTCTTGTTGAAAGATCCCTGGCTGTTTCCATCTGGCAGCTCTTATGAGTAAAACTGCTATGATGGCTTTTTTTTTTGTTTTTTTTTTGAGACTGAGTCTCACTCTGTTGCCTAGTCCAGACTGCAGTGGTGCGATCTTGGCTCACTGCAACCTCCATCTCCTGGGTGCAAGCAATTCTCATGCCTCAGCCTTCTGAGTAGCTGGGACTACAGGCGTCCATCACCACGCGTGGCTAATTTTTTGTATTTTTATTAGCGACTCGGTTTCACCGTGTTAGCTAGGGTAGTCTGGATCTCCTGACCTTGTGATCTGCCTGCCTCCTGAAGTGCTGGGATTGCAGGCGTGAGCCACCGTCTGGCCTATGATGGCTATTCTTGTACTAGCTTTTCTGTGCATAGAGGCATTCATTTATTCTGTAGAAATACCTAGGTGTGGGTATAGGGTAGGTATATGTTTAGTTTGATAAAACCAAACATATCCTTTCCCGTTTCACACTCCCACCAGCAACGGATGCGCTTTCCCGTTGCTCCACATTCTGGCCAGCATTTGGTGCTGTCACTCTGTGAAATCCTAGTCATTCTGGTGGGTGTGTAGTGGTGTCTCATTATGGCTTTAATTTGCATTGGCCTGATGACTAATGCGGCTGAGCACATTTTCATGTGCTTACTGGCTCTTCATATATTTTCCTTTGTGAAATGTCTTTTCAAATCTGCTGCTCATTTTAAAATTGGTTTGCTTGACTTTTTCTTCTGAATACTGATCTTTTGTCAGATATGTGTTTTGCAAATATTTTATTCCAGTCTGTGGGTTGCCTGTTCCTTTTCTTTTCTTTTTCAAGACGAGGTCTCGCTGTATTGCCCAAGCAGGTCTGAAACTCCTGGGCTCAAGCTGTCCTCCTGTTTCTGCCTCCCTGAGAGCTGGGATTACAGGCATGAGCCACCATGCCCGGCCTGTTCATTTTCTTAGTGGTATTTTTCAATAAGTAAAAGTGTGTCACTTTAATTTTTATGAAGTCTAATTTAGCAAACTCCCTTGTCTGTGGTTATCACTTGTGATCTTTGTAAGAAACCTTTGCCTACCCTGCCAAGTTGCAAAGATGTTTATGTTTTCCTCTAGAAGGCTTAGAGTTATATAGCTTTTAGGAATTAACTTTTGTGTATGGTGTGAGGTAGAGGGTCAGGGGTCATTTTGTTGTAGTTTTATTTGCTTATTCAGTTGTTCCAAACTTCATTTTTTTAAGCTTTTATTTTGTATTTCCTTGGTGAATTATGAGGCTGCACAATTTTCACAGAGGCTTATTGGTCACTTATGTATTTTCCTTTGTAAAATATCTGTCCAAATCTTACCTCTTTTTAAAATTGGGTTGTTTCATATGTTTTTATATATTCTAGATATAAGTCCTTTATCAGATACATGTATTATAAATGTTCTTTTCCATATTGTTCCTTGCCTTTTGGTTTTCTTAATGATGTCATGTAATGAACAAGAGCATTTTGTTTTGATAAACTTCAGTTTATTAACTTTTTCCAGTTTTGATACATGATTCTTGTGACCTATGCATGAAATCTTTGCCTACTCAAAAGTCAAAAAAGTCCTCCTATTTTCTAGACGTTTTTTAGTTGTATATTCTATGATTCCTTTTATTTCTAAAATGTTTTAAATGTTTCAATTTTCTAACCTATTATAGCTGTCAGGATGTTCTATGATCCATTTTAAATTAACTTTTATACTTGGTTTGAGGTCAGGGTTAACTCATTTTTCTATACTGATATCCAGTTCTAGCACCATTTGTAGAAAAGACATCCCTTACTCTATTGAATTACCTGACACCTTTGCTAAAAATCATTGACTGTATATGTTGGCCTCTATAAATATATGTACATATATACATAGAGGCCCTATGTTGAGACACTGTTGTGTTTTCTTGATATTTTGTTTATTCCTTTGCCAATTCCATGTGTCTTGATTAATGTGACTTTACAGTAAGTCTTAATATAAAGTCTCTCAGATATCTAAAACATTATTTTGAATATTCTAGGTCCTTTGACTTTCCTTACAAACTTAAGAAGTAGCTTGTTGATGTCTACAAAAATGCGGGGGTGAATTTTGATTAAGATTGTGTTGAATCTTTAGATCAGTTAAGGGAGAATTGGCATTTTAACAATATTGAATCTTTTGTATAGACAGTAGATCTCCATTTAAAGATTTTTTTAAATTTCTCTATTTAAAAAAAAAATCTCTGCAGAATTACGTTGTTTTATACTTTTCAAGAAAAAGATCTTGCATGCCATTTGCTAAATTTATTCCTGAGAATTTTATTTTGGGCACTATTTTAAGTTGAAATAGATTTAAAATTTCATTTTTAATTATTTGCTGCTAGTATGTAAAAATACAATTGATTTTTGTATATAAATCTTATATCCTATGATCTTGCCAAAAGTCATTTATTACTCTGGTAATGGTTTTGTAGCTCTTTTAGGATTTAAATACACAGTTTTACTTCTTTCTGATCTTGATGCCTTATTTTTTTCTTGCTTTATTGCACTGGTTAGCGCTGCCAGTACAGTATTGAATAGTAGTGATTAGTGGACATCCTTGCCCATGCCAGAACTTAAAATGTTAACTTTAGATTTTTCATATATGTCCTTTGTCAGATTGAGGAAATTCCCTTCTATTCTTAATTTGCTGAAAATTTTTAACAAGAATGGGTCTGATTTTAGGAAATGCTTTTTCTGCATCTATTGAAATGATCATTTTGTCTTTTATTCTGTTAATAGGGTACATTACAATGATTGATTTTTGCCTTTTTTTTTTTTTGAGACAGAGTCTCACTCCGTCACCAGGCGCCAGGTTGGAGTGCAGTGGCGTGACCTCGGCTCACTGCAACCTCCGCCTCCCGGGTTCAAGCAGTTCTCCTGCCTCAGCCTCCCAAGTAGCTGGGACTACAGGTGCGCGCCACCACGCCCAGCTAATTTTTCTGTATTTTTAGTAGAGACAGGGTTTCACCATGTTGGCCAGGATGGTCTCGATCTCTTGACCTTGTGATCCATCCACCTCAGCCTCCCTGTTTTTTTTTAAAGAAACAGCGTCTCCCTCTGTTGCCCAGGCTGTAGCACAGGGGTGCCACCATAGCTCACTGCAGCCTGAACTCCTGGACTTAAGCAATCCTCCTACCTCAGCCTCCTAGGTAGCAGGGACTATAGGCACATGCTGCCACACCAAGCTAATTTTTAATTTTTAAAAGTTTTTGTAGAGATGGGGCCTTATTATGTTGCTCAGGCTGGTCTGTAATTCTTGGGCTTAAGCGATCCTCCCACCTTGGCCTCCCAAAGTGCTGAGATTACAGGCGTGAGCAACTATGCAGGCCTGATTTTTGAATATTAAACCAACCTTGCATTTCTGGAATAAGTCCAGCTTCCTTATGATATATAATCCTTTTTATATATTGCTAAATTTGATTGGCCCAGTTTTTTTTTTTTTTAGATGGAGTCTTGCTGTGTTGCCAGGCTGGAGTGCAGCAGTGCGATCTCGGCTCACTGCAACCTCCATCTCCCGAGTTCAAGCTATCCTACTGCCTCAGCCTCCCGATTAGCTGGGACTACAGGTGTGCACCACCATAACCAGCTAATTTTTTGTATTTTTGGTAGAGATGGGGTTTCACCATGTTGGCCAAGATGGTCTTGATTTCTTAACCTCATGATCCGCCCGCCTTGGCCTCCCACAGTGCTAGGATTATAGGCATGAGTCACCGCACCTGGCCTTTTTTTTTTAGACGGAGTCTTGCTCTGTTGCCCAGGCTAGAATGTGGTGGCGCGATCTCAACTCATTGCAACCCCCACCTCCTGGGTTCAAGTGATTCTCCTGCCTTAGCCTCCTGAGTAGCTGGGATTAGAGGCATGCACTACCATGTTTAGCTAATTTTTGTATTTTTAGTAGAAACAGGATTTCACCATGTTGGTCAGGCTAATCTCGAACTCCTGACCTCAGGTAGTTCGCCTGCTTGGCCTCCCAAAGTGCTGAGATTACAGTCGTGAAGCCCCTGGACCTGGACCCTTTCTCACCTTTTTTTTTAAAATTGAGATGGAGTCTCACTCTGTTGCTCAGGCTGGAGTGCAGTGGCACGATCCTGCCTCACTGCAACCTCCACCTCCTGGGCTGAAGTGGTTTTCCTGCCTCAGCCTCCCAAGTAGCTGGAATTACAGGCATGTGACACCATGCCTGGCTAATTTTTGTATTTTTAATAGAGACAAGGTTTCACCATGTTGGCCAGGCTGGTCTCGAACCTCTGACCTCAAGTGACTCGCCGTACCTGGCCTCAATGATGGGTTTTAATATTCAGTAAGCCATGCTGTAAACAGATATGCTGTCATGTAGGACCTGTCATTCCATTTTTAGGGCACAGACAGAGTAGATTTGGCAGAATTCTTATAAGCCGCAGGATTTTTGGAATAATCAGTGAACACTGGCTTTAACTTCCAGTCAACAGCTGCATTAGCCCCTAATGAGAGTCAGCCTGTCCTTTGAAGCTTTAAAGCGAGGCATTGACTTCTCCTCTCTAGCTGTGAAAATCCCAGATGGCATCTTCTTCCTGTAGGAGGCTGGTACATCTATGCTGCAAGTCTGTCGCTTAGCATAGCCGCCTTCATCAGTAATCTTACTGGATCTTCTGGGTGACTTGCTGCAGGCTCTCCGTCACCACTTGCTGCTTTGCCTTGCCCTTTTACCTTATAGAGATGGTTTCTTTCCTTCAGCCTCATGACCTGACCTCTGCTAGCCTCAAACTTCCCTTCTCCAGCCTCCTCACTTCTCCCAATCTTCATACCACTGAAGAGAGATAGGGCTTTGCTCTGGATTAGGCTTTGGCTTAAGGGAATGTTGTGGCTGATCTGATCTTCTATCCAGACCCCTCAAACTTTCTCCATATTAGCAGTAAGGCTGTTTCGCCTTCTTCTTACTCATGTGCTCACTGGAATCGCACTTTCAATTTCTTTCAATAACTTTTTCTTGGCATTCACAGCTTGGCTAGCTGTTTGGCGTAAGAGGCCTAACTTTTGCCTGTCTTGGCTTTCGACATGCCTTCCTCACTCAGCTTAATCATTTTTAGCTTTTGATTTCAAGTGAGGGACGGGTGACTCTCCTTTCACTTGAACCCTTAGAGGCCATTGTAGGGTTATTAATTGGCCTAATTTCAATACTGTTGAGTCTCAGGGAATAGGGAGGCCTGAGCAGAGGGAGAGAGAGCCGGCAACAGCCCGTTGGTGAAGCAGTTATTACACACACAACGTTTATTGAATAAGTTCACTGTCTTATCTGGGTGTGGTTTGTCGTGCCCCCAAAAACAACCGCAGTAATGCCATCAAAGATCACCGATCACCGGGCGCGGTGGCCCACGCCTGTAATCCTAGCATTTTGGGAGGCCGAGGCAGGTGGATCACTTGAGGTCAGGAGTTCGAGACCAACCTGGCCAATGTGGTGAAACTCCGTCTCTACTAAAAATACCAAAATAAGCCAGGTGTGTCAGCGGGCGCCTGTAGTCCCAGCTACTCTGAGGCGGGAGAATTGCTTGAACCCAGAAGGCGGAGGTTGCAGTAAGCTGAGATCACACCACTGCACTCCAGCCTGAGCAACAGAGTGAGGCTCTGTCTCAAAAAAAAAAAAAGAAAAAAAAAAAGAAGAAATAGATGGCTGGGCATGGTGGCTCACGCCTGTAATCCTAGCACTTTGGGAGGCCGAGGCAGGCAGATCACAAGATGAAGAGATCAAGACCATCCTGGTCAACATGGTGAAACCCCGTCTCTACTAAAAAATACAACAATTAGCGGGTGTGGTGGCACATGCCTGTAGTCCCAGCTACTTGGGAAGCTGAGGGAGGAGAACTGCTTGAACCTGGGAGGTGGAGGTTGTAGTGAGCTGGGATCATGCTACTGCACTCCAGTCTGGCAACAGAGTGAGACTCCATCTCAAAAAATAAATAATAAATAAATAAATAAGAGATTACTGATCACAGATGACCGTAGCACATATAATAATAATAACAAAAATGTTTGAACTATTTCAAGAATCACCAAAATGCAACACAGAGACACACAAGGTTAACACGTTGCTGGAAAAATGGTGCCGGTAGACTTACTGGATGCGAGGCTGCCTCAAACCTTCAATCTGTAAAAAGTGCCGCATCTGTGAGGCACCATGAAATGAGCTGTGCCTGTATTCCTCGTCATGGTGACATCTGCAGGAGCCGTAGGGAGCACACTCCATTCCTCATACTGGGAGTTTACGTTCTCCATCTCCCTCTCATCAGCCTAGCCAGGAGGTTATCCGTCTAGATCTCTATGAAGAACCAGCATTGCACTCCCCTTTGCTGCTGCCCATTTCCTTGAGTTTCACTGCTATCTTCATTACTTCCTTCCTTCTGCTTGCTCAGTGCATTAGTCACAGCCCAGTCAGGAAGCAAAAACCACACCGATAATTTGACTAGCAACTTGTCATATAAAGTAGTCTTAACTGTAAAAGGTAGTTAACTACTAAAGGGATCACAAAGGGTGACATTGTGATATAAGAAAGATGTATCTGGGCCAGGCGCGGAGGCTCACACCTGTAATCCCAGCACTTTGGGAGGCTGAGGCAGGCGGATTGCTTGAGCTCAGGAGTTTGAGTCCAGCCTGGGCAACATGGTGCAACCCCATGCCTACCAAAAATACAAAAAAATTATCCAGGTGTGGTGGAGTGTGCCTGCAGTTTCATCTACTCGGGAGGCTGAGGTGGGAAGATCGCTTGAGCCTGAGGAGGCAGACGTTGCAGTGAGCTGAGATTGCACCACTGCACTCCAGCCTGGGAGACAGCGGGAGACCCTGTCTTGAGAAGCATTAAGTTTACCCTGCCCTCATGGCTCCCTTGTGGAGGATACTTTGTAATTAGTGGGAGGTGGGTAACCACTGCCTACTTGATGTGTTTGTAAGTTATATAGAACACCTGTGTATTAATGAGAATTACCTGTCTAAGAGCAAATAAATATGTGGATGAACGTCTGCTTGGGGCCTTCAGTCTGGAGAGCTGTCAGTCCCGCAGGCTCTGAGGCTGTTGGTCCCCAGGATAGATCCATTCTGCTGTGCTCTCTGGGTGTCTGCCTCTCAATACCTTCAGCCCACCTGGGTTGGGGGGTCTCCCGACCAAATTGGATCTCGGCAATCCTGTCTCAAAAAATTATATCTATCTATCCATCTATCTATCTATCTAGTCTCTGTCCCCCCAACTTTGTTTGGCATGCAGCTCCTAAAACTTGGAATCTCCAAAGTGATGGGTGTCTTTTTGTTTGCTAAGGAGGTGACTGGTGGCTGGAGGCAGCTGGACAGCTTGGGGATGAGGGCTGTTTGCCAGGGGACCCAGCCTTGTGATTAGAAAGCTAGAACTTGCAGCCTTTCTGTCCACCTCCTGGGAGGCAAGAAGGGATGAAGGTTGAGTTGATCATCAATGGCCAAAGATTTCATGTCATACCTACGTAGTGAAGCCTCCCTGAAAACCTGAAAGGACGAGGTTTGTAGACTTTCAGGTTGTTGAATACCTGGAGGTGCCGGGAGGGTGGTGTAGCCCCGAGTGGAAGCTCCATGCCCCTTCCCCACATACGTTTCCTTATGCATCTCTTCCATTTAGCTATTCATCTGTATCCTTTGAAATATCATTTGTAATAAATCAGCAACTATAAGTAAACTGATTTCTTGGGTTCTGTGAGTCACTCAGGCAAATTACTGAACCTGAGAAGGGAGTTGTGAAGACCTCCCATTTGCAACCAAGTCAGACAGAAGTTGCGGGTAACCTGGTGTCTCACCACTTGTGACTGCTGTCTGCAGTTGAGGACAGTCTTGTGGGACTGAGCCTTTAACCGGTGAGATCTGCCTAACTAGTTAGTGTCAGAATTGAACTGAATTGCAGGACACCCACTTGGTGTCTGCTGAGTATTGGAGAATTGCTTGTTGTGGGGGAAAAAGCCCCACACATCTGGTGTCAGAACTGAAGTACTGAGTGTTGTGAATGAGAGTTGAGAGAGAAAGTTTGTTTGCCCTATACAAGAGGACTCCAAGGAATACAGAAATAGCAAATAAAAGAAGTGGCTACTTTAGAAGAAAACATAGGCAGAAAGCTTCACGGCATTGGCGTTGGCAATGCTTTCTTGGATATGACACCAAAAATACAACAAAAGAAATAAATGATAAATTGGACTCCATCAAAATTTAAAGCTTTTGTACATCAAGGAATACCATCAATGATGTGCAAAGGAAATCCACAGAATGGAAGAAAATATTTGAAAATCATATCTCCAATAAGGGACTAGTATCCAGAATATATAAAGAACTCCTACAACTAAGCAACAGAAAAACAATCCTATTCAAAAATGAGCAAAGGACTTGAACAGACATTTTTTCTTGCCCCAAAATGTCTGTTCAAGACATACCAATGGCCAGGAAGCAAAAGATGCCAGTGTCACTAATCATCAGGGAAATGCAAATCAAAGCCACAATAAAATATGATTTCACACCCATGAAGGTGACTGTTAGCCAGAACATGGATAACAGCAAATGTTGGCAAGGATGTGGAGAAATTGGAGCCCTGTGGGAATGTAAAATAGTGCAGCTGCTGTGGAAAAGATATAACAATTGCTCAAAAAATTAAACTCGAAATTACCATAACATCCAGTGATTCCCCTTCTAGATGTATACCCCAAAGAACTGAAAGCAGGGACTGGAACAGGTGTGTGTACATCCTTGCTTGTAGCAGGACTTTTCCCATAACCAAAAGATGCAAGCAACCCAGGTGTCAACAGATGAATGGACAGGCAAAATGTGGTCCATCCTTACAGTGGAATAGTATTCTGCCTTAAAAAGGAAGGAGAGGGCTGGGTGCGGTGTCTCACGCCTGTAATCCCAGTATTTTAGGAGGTCAAGGCAGGCAGATCATGAGGTCAGGAGATCGAGACCATCCTGGCCAACACTGTGAAACCCTGTCTCTACTAAAAATACAAAAAATTAGCTGGGCATGGTGGCACAGGCATGTAGTCCCAGCTACTCGGGTGGCTGATGCAGGAGAATCGCTTGAGCCCTGGAAGTGGAGGTTGCAGTGAGCCGAGATCACGCTCCTGCACTCCAGCTTGGGCTACAAGAGTGAGACTCTGTCTCAAAAAAAAGGGAAAGAGAGGCCAGGGCATGGTGGTTCATGCCTGTAATCCTAGCATTTTGGGAGGCTGAGGTGGGCAGATCACTTGAGGTCAGGAGTTCAAGACTAGCCTGGCCAGCATGGTGAAACCCCATCTCTACTAAAAATACAAAAATTAGCCGGGCATGGTGGCGTGTACCTGTAATCCCAGCTAGTAAGTAGGCTGAGGCAGAAGAATTGCTTGAACTAGGGAGGCGGAGGTTGCAGTGAGCCGAGATCGAGCCACTGGACTCCAACCTGAGTGAAAGAGCAAGATTGTGTCTGGAAAAAAAAAAAAAAAAAGGAAAGAGATCCTGACACATGTTATAGCATGGATGAACCTTGAAGATATGCTAAGTGAAAGAAGCCAGACATGAAAAGACAAATGCTATATGATTTCACTTACACGAGGTCCCTAGAGTAGTCAAATTCATAGAGACAGAAAGTGGGATGGAGGTTGCCAGAGGCTGGGAGAAGGAGAATGAATGGGGAGCCAGTGTTTCATGGGGTAGAACTGCAGTTTGGGAAGATGAGCTGGGTGGATAGTGGTGATGGTACACCAGCGTGAATGTGCTTCATGTCACCGAACTGCACACCTCAAAATGGTTAAAATGGTAACGTTTATGTGATGGATACTTAATGCACGTATGCATACATAGAGAAGCAGTTACTACCACTGGGGTTGATGGAAAAGAAACCAAGAACTTGGGGGCGCCCTCTGCACCTTGCCACGTCTTACATTCAAGCCGTGGTTGGAGAGTGTGACTGCCACCAGAGCCCGTGGCCTACCGGTGGCAAAAGGTTCTTGCCGGAAGGTGTAGAAAGAGTGGATCTGCAGGGGCAGCTTATTGGGTAGCCGAGAAACTTACTGGGGGTATGGGTGGGCTGGAGCTGGGTGTCTGAGGAGTTTTCTGGGGTCCCATTGGGCTAGAGTTGGGGTGCTAGAGAAACTCAGTAGAGAGCAGGCCTCACGGGATCATGCCACTGGCAGCTGTGCCCTCAGAGGAAAAAGAGACCTGGGAAGCAGGAAGAGAAGCTGCTACCTCAGCAAGGCATGGCAGCCCCCCCACCGTGCTGTCCCCTATGGACAGAGCCTGACATCACTGTGTTCAGCCCAGGAGAAAGACTTGCGAGGCCTGGCTCCAGCATCATGGAGTGGGGCCCAGCAGGTTGTATTTGGAGCTAAGAGGCAACACACGTATAACTGGCACATGCTTCCAGATTCTTTTTTTTTTGAGACAGAATCTTGCTCTGTTGCCAGGCTGGAGTGCAGTGGCATGATCTCGGCTCACTGCAACCTCTACCTCCTGGGTTCAAGTGATTCTCCTGCCTCAGCCTCCTGAGTAGCTGGAATTACAGACGCCCAACGTGCCCGGCTAATTTTTGTGTTTTTAGTAGAGACGGGGTTTCGCCACGTCGGCCAGGCTGGTCTCGAACTCCTGACCTCAGGTGATCCTGCTGCCTCGGCTCCCAAAGTGCTGGGATTATAGGTGTGAGCTACACCGCGCCTGGCCCATTTTTCCGCATTCTTAAGACAGATCCTTAGGTCCTTTTTTTTTTTTTTTTTTTGACTTTTCTTCTTTTCTAATATAAGCACTTACAGCTTCCCTCTAAGCACTGCTCTAGCTTCGGCCTATGTGTTTTAGTATGCTGTGTTTACATTATTTCATTTGAAATATTGTAAAATTTCCCTTGTGATTGCCTCTTTGACTCCTGGGTTATTTAGAAGTATGTTGTTTAATTTGCAAACTGTCAAGGCTCTTCTGAGTGTCTTAGAGCTGTTGATTTCTAATTTAATCTTATTTTGGCCAGACAAGCATATTTTGTATGGTTTTAAAATTTGAGACTTAAGGTTCAGAATATGGTGTCTCCTGGTGAACGCGCCGTTCTCCCTTGAGAATGAAAATGAATGCTAGACTTCAGGAGTACAGAGCTTTATAATTGCTGATCGGGACAATTGCTAGTTACTGGTGTTCTTCAGATTATCTCATGCTTGTTTCTCAGATGATGAGAGAATGAGGTTTGCTATGGCCTACCTGTTTGTGTCCCCCAAAATTCATATGTTGAAACTTAATCTCTGGTGCCATGGTGTTGGGAGTTGGGGCATCAGGGAGGTATTGGCTCATGAGGGCAGAGCCATTGTGAATGGGATTGTGCCCTTATAGAAGAGGTCTGAGAGAGCTTGTAAGTCCCTTCTGCCTTGTGGGGGCACAGCAGGAGGAGGCCATCTCTGAAGCAGGGGAGCTAGCCCTCACCAGACACTGAATCTGCTGGACTTCCCAGCCTCCAGAACTGTAAGCACTACATTCTGTTTATAAATTACCCAGTCTAAGGTATTTTGTTTTAACATCCTGAATGGACTGAGGTGGTGTTAAAATCTCCAGTTATGCGGCCGGGTGCAGAGGCTCACAGCTGCAATCCCAGCACTTTGGAAGGCAAAGGTAGGCGGATCACCTGAGGTCAGGAGTTGGAGATCAGCCTGGCCAACATGGTGAAACCCCGCCTCTACTAAAAATACAAAAATTAGCTGGGCGTGGTGGTGTGCGTCTATAATCCCAGCTACTTGGGAGGCTGAGGCAGGAGAATTGCTTGAACCTGGGAGGTGGAGGTTGCAGTGAGCCGAGATCACACCATGGCACTCCAGCCTGGGCGACAAGAGTGAAACTCGATCTCAAAAAAACAAAAAAAATCACCAACTATGATTCTATGATTGTGGAATTGCCCATTTCTCCCTTTAATTCTTTCAGGTTTTGCGTTATATATTTTGAAGCTCCTTTGGTTAGGTGTGTATACATTTATGGTTATAATGGCATCCTGATGAACTGATCATTTAATCATGTAGTAACTTTATCTTGGAGTCAACTTTATTGATATTTGTGTGGCCTCTCCGGCCTTCTTTTGCATGTTGTTTGGGATGTATAGACTTAAGGATGGGTTGACTTACAGGTTTTCGACTTTACCATGGTGTGACAGGGGTATGTCTTCAGCAGAAACTGTCCTTCGAGTACCCTTGCATCCGTTCTGTTTCTCACTTTCAGTCCAGTATTCAACACCTTACACGGGATGGTCAACACTTTATCATAAAATAGGCTTTGTGTTTGTTGATTTTGTGCAATTGTAGGCTAAGGTAAGTTTTCCAATCACGCTAAGGTAGGCTAGGCTAAGCGAGAATGTTCAGTAAGTTAGATGTCTTACATGCATTTGTGACATGGTATTTTGAACTGAGGGTGGGTTTGACATAACCCCATCATAATTCAAGCAGCATCAGTATGTCTTCTTCCGCACGGAAAATTTCAACCTGTGTCTACACTGAAACTGCATCTTTTGTAGACAGTATATAGTCGAGTCTTGCTCAGAGAAGGAAAGGCCCCAGTTGAGAAAGAGAGAGGGAGGAGGAAAAGAGAGAGAGAGTCAGGGTAGTGTCTTCTTCCAGTAACTAACGCAGGCTTCTGCATGTGTTCTCTGGGGAGAAATCCCATCACTCACTAGAGCTCTAGATCCGGAAGAAGGTCTGCCTCTCTCCTCTCCTCCAGCGCAGTGTGTGTGTGTGTGTCTACGTGCAGATACACCCTTCTACAGAGGAAATAATTCCCATCCAAGTGCAAAGGTTGGGATTGGAGCAGGCAGCATGAGGGCTAAAGGAGCAAAGAGGAGGAAACAGGGGTGGGGGTGAGGGTGGGTGGGAACAGGAGGTGGGTGGAAACCAGGAGACACGCCTTCCACACCTAGAAGGGCTGGTGGAGATGACCAGAATGCTCCAGACAAATCTTTCATCAAACTTCCAAAATCTAATCTTGTTCGTGAAGCCTGGGGACCCTGCAGAGTGAAAGATAAGGGCTTTCCTGCAGGGGTATGTGTGTGCGTGTGTGTGCCTGTGTGCTGTGTGGCCGCATGTGTGTGCACATGTGGACCTGTGTGCTGAGTGTGTGTGTGTGTGCTGTGTGCTGAGTGTGTGTGTGTACCTGTGTGCTATGTGCTGCGTGTGTGTATGGACTTGTGTGCAACGTGCCCATCTGTGTGTGCACGTGTGGACCTGTGTGGTGTGTGCCTGAGCATGTGTGTACGTGTGGACCTGTGTGGTGTGAGCTGGGTGTGTGCGTGTGTGGACCTATGTGCTATGTGCTGAGTGTGTGTGTACCTGTGTGCTGTGCTGAGTGTGTGTGTGGACCTGTGTGCTGTGTGCCCATATGTGTGTGCATATGTGGACCTGTGTGGTGTGTGCCTGAGCATGTGTGTAAGTGTGGACCTGTGTGGTGTGAGCTGTGTGTGTGCTGTGTGCTGAGTGTGTGTGCTGTGTGTGGTGTGAGCTGAGTGTATGTGTACCTGTGTGCTGAGTGTGTGTGTGCTGTGTGCTGAGTGTGTGTGTGGTGTGAGCTGTGTGTGTGCTGTGTGCTGAGTGTGTGTGCTGTGTGTGGTGTGAGCTGAGTGTATGTGTACCTGTGTGCTGAGTGTGTGTGTGTGTGTGCTGAGTGTGTGTGTGGTGTGAGCTGTGTGTGTGTGAGCTGGTGTGTGTGCTGTGTGTGGTGTGAGCTGTGTGTGTTGTGTGCTGTAGTGTGTGTGGTGTGAACTGTGTGTGTGCTGTGTGCTGTGTGTGTGCTGTGTGCTGAGTGTGTGTGTGGTGTGAGCTGAATGTGTGTGCTGTGAGCTGAGTATGTGTGTGGTGTGAGCTGAGTGTGTGTGTGCGTGTGTGCTGTGTGTGTGTGGTGTGAGGTGTATGTGTATGTGCTGAGTGTGGTGTGAGCTGTGTGGTGTGAGTGTGTGTGCTGTGAGCTGTATGTGTGCGTGTGCTGTGTGTGTGTGGTGTGAGCTGTGTGTGTGCTGTGTGCTGAGTGTGTGTGTGCTGTGTGCTGAGTGTGTGTGGTGTGAGCTGTGTGTGTGCTGTGAGCTGAGTGTGGTGTGAGCTGAGTGTGTGTGTACCTGTGTGCTGTGTGTGTGTGCTGTGTGTGTGGTGTGAGCTGAGTGTGTGTGTGGTGTGAGCTGAGTGTGTGTGTACCTGTGTGCTGAGTGTGTATGCTGTGTGCTGTGTGTGTGGTGTGTGGTGTGAACTGAGTGTGTGTGTGCTCTGTGTGTGTGCATGTGTGCATTTGCACACATATACACAGATCTCATTTTCCTTTTCTCTGTTTTCTTAACTGCCAGAAAGAATTTCCCTGAGCCTTTCCACCCTTCTTAAGGCTGCACATGGAGGGACTTGTGCAGGCACACCACATACACACACACACACACACACACACACACACATGCGCAGGAGTCAGGGGCGAGCACTCCTGTGGATTGTACCTAGGCCTGGCAGGAAACCGGGTTCTGGGAAACTGTAGGCCCCACCTTTGGCACAAAACCATGTTTTTGTTGCTGCTTGTTGAAGGGAACATTAAGTGGGGCTGGGGACAGTTTATGTTGAGAAGAGCAAATTTTGCCTGTGGCATTGAGCACGTTGAGGGGCTGCCCTGGTGGCTCCTGTCCAGGCTCTGGAGACACGTCTGCAGCTCTGGGCATCTCTCAAGGTCATGGGCGGCCACACTCAAGGCTAGGCCCTCCTCCTGTGAGCTGTGGTCAGCAGGAACGCTGACCTCAGAGACGGCCCCAGGGCCCTTGGAGGCCCTGCCCCTGCGTCCTGGGCCAAGGTCAGAGAGGCGGGAAGGCTGCCGCTGAGGACGCTAGCTGGCACCCACATCAGCCCCGCCTCAGGCAGGCCCATGCAGGGGGCCGATGAAGTCAGCTGGGAAATGTGTAAAATAAAGCACAGGTCCCCAAGCCTTTCCCAGAGCCCCAGCCTCAGATGTGGCGCAGGGGAAGGGAAGGGAGCTGCAAGTGTGAACAGGAGGGGAGGAGCCCCAGGACGTCACGGGGCCCCAGCATAGCAGGTGCTTGGCCAGCGGCGTGACTGCCCTTACTGCTGGACGTGGGAAGATCCACTGACACTTGCTGACCAGAGTGGGGGGTGAGCATCTGGGTGACCCTGCTGATGTTACAAAATAAGGGCTGCAGTGGGGGAGGGGCCCTTGTGGGGCCACCGTGCTGAGGCCCTGTGTTAACGGCCCTGCGGCTATCATAACAAAAGACCACAATCGAGGTGGCTCAAAACATCCGAAATGTCTTCCCTTGCGGCTCTGGAGCCAGAAATCCCAGACCCAGGTGTCTGAGAGTTCGTTCCTCTCGGAGGTTCTGAGGGAGACTCTGTCCCATGTCATTCTCCGAGGTCTGCCAGGGCCACCAAGCCCTGGTGTTTATGAGCTTGCAGCCATAGCACTCCAGTCTCGGCCTCCCTCCCCCACCTGGCCTTCTCCCTATGTCTCCTCTTGTGTCTTTGTCCAAACTGCCCTCTCTGAGATAGCAATCCTCCTATCTCAGCCTCCCAAGTAGCTGGACACAGACACACACCACCATGCCTGGCTAATTTTTACTTTTTTATTTTAATTTTTTTTTTGAGACTTTTTTTTTTTGAGATGGAATCTTGCTCTGTTACCAGGCTGGAGTGCAGTGGCTCAATCTCCGCTCGATGCAACCTCTGCCTCCCGGGTTCAAGTGATTCTCCTGTCTCAGCCTCCTGAATAGCTGGGACTACAGGCGTGTGCCATCACACCCAGCTAAGTTTTGTATTTTTAGTAGAGACGGGGTTTCACCATGTTGACCAGGATGGTCTCGATCTCCTGACTTTGTGATCCACCCGCCTCAGCCTCCCAAAGTGCTGTGATTACAGATGTGCCACTGTACCCGGCCAATTTTTAATTTTTTTGTAGAGATGAGGGCTCACGATGTTGCTGGTCTCAAACTCCTGGGCTCAGGCAATGCTCTCACCTTTGCCTACCAAAGTGTTGGGATTAGAGGCATGAGCCACTGTGCCCAAGCTACCTCTGTCTTATAAAGACACCAGTCACTGTATTTAGGGCCCACTCTAATTCAGTGTGCCCTCATTTAACTCAGTTACGTCTTCGAAGAACCTATGTCCAAATAAGGTCACATTCACAGGTACACAGGTACTGGGGGTCAGGACTTACATCTGTCTTTTAGGGGGAACAAAATTCAACCCACAACAGGTCTCACCCACAGAAGGGCCTCTCCAGGGTGTGCATGGGCAGTTGAGGGGCCCAGGAGAGGGGCCCAGGAGAGGGACCTGCATGATGAGAGGGCTTGGGTTCATGTCAGGGATTCCGAAGGGGACTGGATGGGGTGGCTTGTGGAGCAAGGGGCTACAGCCATGGTCTCCAAGTAGTTGGTGGGTTGTCAGGTAGAAGGGGAGCATTTATTTTAAGTTTAGAGCATTTGTTTTAAGTTCCTCCAAAATAGAAGAAGCTGGTACCCGGTACCTGGAAGGTACTAGAGAGTCGAGCTTGACTCTTTACAGAAATGGCCGTTTTTCTCACGGTTTTCACTTTAGGACGGTGGAACAGTCTGTTTCACAAAGTAGTCAGTTCTCCACGCATGGAAGCATTCAAGCAGGGCATGTGGGAATTGTTCAGGAATGCATAGAGGGGGACCTCCGAGGTCCCTGCCAATGCCAAGAGTCTTATTTTATGACATCTTGAAGTTGTCATAACTTTTGCAGTGTCATGTTTTTCGGGATATGTCTACGAGGGTCCCCTGCCATCAGGCCCCACACACCATGCATCATTTCTAGGGCAGCGGATAAGAGCAGGCTCCATCCTTTTTGGTTGCCTCTGAGGACCAGGAACCTTGCCGCTGCAGCAGCTTCCTGTGGAAACAGTGTCTCGGCCCCGCAATCCATTCATCGGAGCTCCAACATCTTAGTTAGACACAATGTCAGACGGGTTCTGGGAACGTGTGTGCAGATGGTCACACGTACATGAGAATGCACACATGCCCGTTGCATGCGTGTGCACACAGGCATGCACATATGCACAAGAACGTGGAGACCTGACGCAGCTATCATCTCTGAGATAGGTCCTTCTAGGCTGAAAGGCTCGCCACAAAGGTCCCTAGAACAAGGCTCCAGCCTCCGCGGTCCCTCCCACTTCTGATGGGAGGATCTCAGAGCAGGGGGGGTCAGGAGGCACAGCTCTTGATGCTCATGATGTGCCAGGCTCTGCTTTAAGCTTGTGTCTTATTTTTTACTTATTTAGCAAACCTGTAGCTCTTGTTTTGTGCCAGATGCTGTTCTCAGCACTTTACAGATATTGATGTGTGTTTGTTTCATGACAACCCTGTGAAGTAGGTCGTGTTACCCCATTTTACAGATGAGGAAACTGAGGCGTAGAGGGATAAAGGGACTTGCCCAAGGTCTGCCCCTGCCTTACACACACATGCACCCTCACTCATGCAGCTGTTGCGGGTTTCCCTCTGACGTGAGTCAGGTCTTGAGCTGGTCAAGGTCTGGGTCCCGCTTGGGTTGTGTTTTGCTGTGGGCACCATCGAAGCTTCTAGTAGCCTTATCTCTCTGGTATGGCCTAGCTCCAGGGACTGTATTTCCCCAAATGCTCCTGCCCAGCCTGGAGCCTCCTTTCCAGCTGGGGAGGGCTGAACGACCCCTCACTCCTGAGGCTGCCGGAGCCCTCCTGGCTGCACGTGGCTGCTGCCCGGTGGGCAGGCCTGCTCGTGGGTTGAGGCTCCCAGCAGCTGTCAGGGTAGGAAATGCCACTGGGGCGGATCATTTCTCCTCCCAGGAAGCTTTGGGAGAAGCAGCTGAGGGGACCAGCGTCCTCCTGATGCCAAGTCCCTGCCCCCCAGCACAGGCGCGAAGCCATCTTTGCTCGTGTGTTTGCCACAGGAGCGGAGGGCAGTGCAGTGCTGACGTCTGCTTGTCGCACTCTGTGTCCATGAGGACCTTGACCCCCAGCTGGTGTCGGGCGCTCCCTCTTCAGTTATCTTGCCCTGAGCTGGCGAGGCAGGCCCAAGCACTGCTCTTTTACAAGGGAACAGGCTCAGAGGCCTTGAGTCACTTGCCAGGGCTCCCCCCAGCCAATAACTGGCTGAGCCAGGATTTCCATCTAGCTCTGTGATTCCAGAAGTCCACGTTCTTCCCAACATGTCAGGGCCAGAAAAGATCAGAATGGTTTTCTACGCGCCGATTATTCAGATGATCTGTGCAGCTTAGCTCACTGTAGTTGCTCAATAAAAATGTGGAATGAATGGACCTGTATGTCCTTGTTCCCCTGAGTGACTCAGAGCCAATGGCTCTGGCTGATCTGCCCGTTTCCATTCCACATCCCAGCATCTCCCTTGGGGTGTATGAGCTTGGAAGCAGTGACTCTCTCCATCCCGCCTTGAACGGTGTCTGCGCCGCAGCAGGGGGAGCAGCTGGGGATTCCCAGCGCCTGTTGCTGGTGGGCTGCCCGCCAGATCCCAGCGTGGATGTGTGGGTGAGATTGTCAGCCACATGTGTGCAAAGAGCTGTGCATGTAGGATTTGTGCAAATGTCCCCTCCCTGCTGCCAGCCCACGGGAGGCTGCCAAGATTCCGCCCCTGCACGTTGGCCCACACTCGCCTTGTGGCCCTGCTGCGGTGGCTGTTCCCTTGTGTCACGTGGTTGCACGCAAAGCCCCCAAGTGGGTGGGGATCGTGGGCCAAATGTGCATCAGGCTGTCCTGCTTCGTAGTGGGTGGAGACCCTCGACCCATGCACCGTGGCTGCTGCATCTGAAAGGCCTTCTGTGGTGGAGGACTTAGGCTGGACCTGAGCACCCTCCGTGGAGGTCTTAGAAGTGTTCCCAGCTCTTCCTCCTGTGGCGAGATTTTGAGTTTCCATCCTCAAAGAAAACCTGGCTGGGGAGGGCATCCTAGACCTGGATGTAAACGCCAGGAGACCAGGACTCTGCTCTCGATGACCAATCACAGAAACTCAGGGAAAGTCACGTTTGGAGGAGGCGACGCTGTGTCTCAGCCTCATTCATTTCTCCAGTCTACAGACACTGCCTGGTACCCAGCCTGTACCTCCCAAGCAGCTCCGGGCACTGTGCACCTGGCATGGCCTCCAACCCCATCTCCCTGCCTTGGGAGACCTGGTGGGGGACTCCGGGCCCAGCTCCTGTGGCTGTGGAACCTTGGTGGTTTATCGTGTGACTGAGGACAGGGACGTGGGGTTGAATGCAACTCCCAGCGGCTCCATGTACTGCTTGGGGGCCTGGGACAGCTCTTTCCTGCTCTGCACCTCTCTTCCAGATGGAAAAATGGGGGCCAGGGAGGAGTGACCTTGAAGGTATTCGTGGGAACCAAGCCAGGTGATCAATGTAGTGTCCTTGGTAGAGCACTGGACACAGTCCACCCCCCACGAAGGAGGCTCCTCCTCCTCCTCCTGTGTTTCCTTTTGTTCTTATTTCTCCACGTCCATCTTCTCTTGTCCTCCCCTCCCCTGCCCTGCCCTCTCCCGGCTCTCCTCTCCTCCTGTCTCCCCTCCTCCCCTCCCCCTCTGCCTTTAGCCTCCAGGCTCACTCCAGTTTGGTGCCCCAGATGTCCTATTCCATTGCCCTTTTGCAAGTGGTTCTGTAAGTGAGAACTCAGGCCTGGAAAGGGTGGGCACCCTGCCTGGTGGGCTCCAGCTGTAGACCCAGCCCCAGCTACTCGGGAGGCTGACATGGGAGGATCACTTGAGCCCAGGAGTTCGAGGCTGCAGTGAGCTCTGATTGCAGCACTGCACTCCAGCCTGGGTGACAGAGCAGGACCCTGTCTCTGAAAATAAAATAAAATAAAAGTTTTAAAATAAAATCAAAGTTTTAAAATGGGAAAGAAAATCATGAGCACATAAATTCAGATATGTGCTCAAGATAGCAAACTTGGCCGGGCGCGGTAGCTCATGCCTGTAATCCTGGCACTTTGGGAGGCCAAGGCAGGCGGATCACCTGAGGTCAGGATTTTGAGACCAGCCTGGCCAACATGGTGAAACCCCATCTCTACTAAAAATACAAAATTAGCCGGGCGTGGTGGCACGCATGTGTAATCCCAGCTACTCAGGTGACTGAGGCAGGAGAATCTCTTGAGCCTGGGAGGTAGAGACTGCAGTGAGCCAAGATTGCATCATTGCACTCCGGTCTGGGCAAAAAGAGCAAAATTCTGTCTCAAAAAAGAAAAAAAAACACAAACCCAGGGCCAGGCTGTAGCCACACGGCCGCCTTCCTCCCTGAGCACGGAGGCAGCCTCAGAAACCTGCCTCACATCATGTCAGTGGGCAGCTCATTGGGTTGGCCTGCCAGTTGAACCCTATTTGCCATAGCCATTGTCCACAGCATGGGGCATCCTGGGCATTCCCCCTTCCCAGGAAAGAATAAGCTGTAGCTGCCTGAGCATTCCATCCAGTGGGGTGCCCATCTCTTCCCAACTGTGTTCAGTGATGTCCTGTTGGTAGCTTGAAATTTGCCACGGTGGGAGTATTTACACTACAGGAATTGGCAAACACTACATATCAGGCCTTACCTCCCTCTCCCCCACCAGGGCAGGTTGTTAAACATGTACCAGCCTGCCACTGTCTTAGCCTTGTGTGTCTTTCATCCTTTTTGTTTTGAGACGGAGTGTCATTCTATCACCCAGGCTGGAATGCAGTGGTGCGATCTTGGCTCACTACAACCTCTACCTCCTGGGATCAAGCGATTCTCCTGCCTCAGCCTCCCAAGTAACTGGGATTACAGGCAGCTGCCACTACGTCCGGCTAATTTTTGTGTTTTCAGTAGAGATGGGGTTTCACCATGTTGGCCAGGCTGGTCTTGAATGCCTGACCTCAGGTGATCTGCCTGCTTCGGCCTCCCAAAGTACTGGGGTTACAGGTGTGAGCCACCTACCTGGCCTCATTCTTTCTTAATGAAAATCTCCCCAAAAGATTTGCATACTGATTTCTGTGTCAGTACATGCTGCATACTGGACAGAGCCTGCCCTTCTTTTGAAGATCTTGCTGTGTCTGGGTGAAAATTATGCGTGTCACTGCCTGCTGCTCAGAACTAAAGAGGTAGCGATGCCTGGGGTAGGTTTGGAAGACATGTGGGATTCACAGTAGTTGCTGTCACGTGTGTTCTGGATAACTGAAGCTTGGCGGGCAGGTGGGAGGGAGAGTGGGCGTTAGGAAAGTGACATGGTTCTACAGGAAGGGGACATATGTCCTGAGATTTTAGGTCCCCAGTTGGACAAAATGGATTTTTTTCCCCTGGATCAATGTTCCAGATTATTCATAATCGAGTGGTCAGTTTTTCTCAGCTGCTGGGCCTTGCACACCCTGCTGGCTCTGGAGACCATATGCACCATGTAGGCTCCATTGCTTCCCTCCCCCCAAGTGTTAGGGGAGGGACCAAGGGCCTGTCAATGTGCTGGCACCTGGTCATTCACTGGCCTTGAATGTCCACATTCACCTCCTTGAAATCAATGCCCTGTATCAGAGGCAGGATTTGGGTGCAGGTCGGTAGTCCGGACTGTGGGGTGGCTTTCCCCCAATCAGGCAGATTCCCTCCCTGCCGTGCCCTGCCCTTTCAGCTCTGCAACTCCAGATGTGTGCTCAAGATAGCAAGCCTGGGGCCAGCCCTGTGGCCACATAAATGGGACAAGCCACAGAGACTCAGACTCCGTGGTTCCTGTGACCAGAGTAGCCATGGCCCTGTCTGAGAATGTTCCCACCCTGTTGCTGAAGGTGAGAAATTTCTCTGTGCTGGGGAACAGCTGTGCTGAGAAGTTGGCCCATCTGGCTTGCAGGACTGCTGGGGCAAGGGAGGTCTATTGCCGCTCTCTTCCTTCCACCTCTGGCGGGGTGCTCCTTGTCTAGGTTCCTTGCAGCAAGAGAATTCTCTGATTTATTTTGCCCCCTTGTTGAGTCTCTGCTCCATGAAGCCCACCTCCTGATCTCAGCTGACTGGCTCCCCACCTCCTCAAGAGGAAGGCCAGGGGCAGACGAGGCTGAGGGAGGCTGGCTCCCCTGTGCCTTCACAGTCTGAGCCGACGGTGCTGTGTGTTCGCTGGGCTCCTTCTGCTTTTAAAAAGGCTTCCCTTCAACACGTTCATCGTATACTTGGGGCTCTCCTGGATGCCTCTAAGTCCTGAGTTAGAGGCTGCCGCCGGGGGCTGGGAAAATAGAGGAAGGGCCCAGAGGAGAATCCCTTTATCTGGTAGTCCCAGGAAGGCTTCCTAGAAGAAGCAGCTGATGAGCTGAGACCTGAAGGCAGATTGGGCCTGAGCCAGGCCAGGGAGGGTGGGAAGGGCCTGCCGGGCAGAGGGGAACAAGCTAGGGCAGGCACAGAGGTCTGGCACTTGGCTTGTGGGGGAACTATGAGCTGCTGGGGACGACCAAGGCAGGGAGAAGCGAAGTGAGAGGAGGCAGATGTGGCCGGCAGGAGATCAGTGGCCTCCGCCTTACTAAGCTCTCACTCTGTATGCGGCAGGTGACGGAAGCTGCCTGGGACTGTGAGCAGGGAAGTGACAATTCACATGGTCATCCCACCAACAGCCTGGAGTCCAGCTTAAGGCACCCACGACCCTGGGGAAGGCAGGAGTCCGGCCTGCTAGAGCCCAGAGTAGTGGGAGAAGGAAACAATGTTGCTTATGGATTGCAAACAGACACTCCCCCAGCTTGTCTCTAAGTGCTGTAGTCTCAAAGTGGGCCACCCAGAGGTGGAAGGGGGCCTCTGGCTCTCCAGGCCTTGCCCATTTTTTTTTTTTTTGAGATGGAGTCTTACTGTTTTGCCCAGGCTGGAGTGCAGTGGTGTGATCTTGGCTCACTGAAACCTCTGCCTCCCGGGTTCAAGCGATCTTCCTTCCTCAGCTTCCCGAGTAGCTGACATTACAGGCACCTGCCACGACACCTGGCTGATTTTTGTATTTTTAGTTAGAGATGATGTTTCACTGTGTTGGCCAGGCTGGTCTCAAATTCCTGACCTCAGGTGATTCGCCCACCTCAGCCTCCCAAAGTACTGGGATTACAGGCGTGAGCCACGTGCCTGGCCGAGCCTGTCTTCTTCATGTTCTCCCTGGCCCTCCATGTTTCCATATTACTTCACCCTTTTGGCTACCTGCTTTGAAGAGTCTCCCTTAAGACTGTCCCCCAAGTGGGCAGGTCCCCAGAAGCAAGGAGCAGCCTTAGGAGCCCCCAGTTACAGGCACTCCAGGGGTCCGTGTGGGGGGGCCCACAGTGGTGGTCCTTTGTGCTGGTCTGTCCCTTGCGTGGCCTGGCCAGAGCTGGCAAGGGACCTCGGCGGGCCGAGTCATTGCAGCCAGTGACTCACACGGGGGAAGAGCAAGGAGGGGACAGAGTGCCAGGGGACCGTGTTAGTAGCAAACCTATTAAGTTCCTAAGATCACTTCACAGGAGGGACAAACGGTTCATTTAGGTTGACCTGGCTGCCGGCTGGCTTCCAGCAACACTCAGGGTGGGGAAGATTTCATTATCAGGGGAAAGCAATACCAGATTGTCTGGAGGGGCCAGCCAGCGCACCCCACGCTTCCTGTCTGCCTCCCACGCAGAGCGTTCTGTTCCCAAGGTGGCAGGCCAAGAGTGTGAGCCAAGGCTCAGGTGCAGAGATGGGTGCGGCATGGGGGCGCGGGGCGGGGGGCGCGGGGCAGGGGGGCGCGGGGCGGGGGCACGGGTTGCATGTCTTTTTATTTTTATTTTATTTTTTACTAAGTGTTAGGGTAATTTGTTAATGGGGTACATTTGGTGACACGAAACCTTCTCTCTATTCATGGCAGACTGGAACGGAGTGGAAACATCCTGCCCCTGGGGGAGACCCCACACACATCCGGCTGCGGATGTCGGGGTAGTTGCAGCGGAGGCTCTTTTGAGTGTGCTGGGCAGAGCGGAGAGGTTCCTTCTCTCTCTTCTCCATCCTCTCGTGAGGTGTCAGCATGTAGCCAGAGATGGTCAGTGGCAGTGAAGAGAGCGGGGGCAGGGAGAGGTCAGGGCGGGGGACTCACCAGCCCACAGTTCCACCCCCCAGACACCCGTGGCCTCCCTGTTCAGGTCAGCGAGGCCTGGGGAAGAGTTGGGCAGCTCCCCACCCCGCACCTCGGGCATCTCTCCGCTCCCTTGTACCCTGGATTTGCCCTCTGGAGAAAGCTCTGGAGCACCCAGAGGTCCTGGGGCTGCTGGCTGAGGTGGGGGAGCAGAGCCCAGCTGTACCTGGAGGAGCCCCACCTCCACTCAGCCTTTAGGGACAGTCTCAGCTGTGCAGGCCCAGGCCGCTCAGCCTGGCTCCAGAAACTCTTCTGCACAGCCTCTGCTGGATGGAAAACCAGTTCTCTAGAGGGCCCCAGAGCGCGTTTTGTTCCTTCTTCCACAGGTTCCCATAGTCAGAATATCGGGTCTTTGCTGGAGACGCAGAGGAGATGAGGTCCGCAGCCCTTATGGGGTTCCGTCTTCACTGTGGGTATTGGTGATCTTACTTTCCTTCTCAAAACTGAGGGGGGCTGACGCCCCAAATTCCAGGCCTTCGGAAACAGCCACCACGAACCCACATCTTTAAATCTTTCCACTTTTCCATTCCGGAAAGAGTAGAGTGGATATGCGCTCCTGTAGAAATCCATCTACAGCCTGACTATACATGTATTTTGCCCCCTTATTGAGTCTCTGCTCCATGAAGCCCACCTGGTTTGTTTCTCTCTTTTCTCCTCTCTCTCTCTCTCCTCCCTCCTTTCTTCCCTCCCTCCCTCCCTCTGTCCTTCCTTCCTTCCTTTCCTATTTCTTTTCCTCCTCCTCCCTCCTTCTTTCTCTTTCCTTTCTTTCCTCTCTCTCTCTTTCTCCCCTTCTCTTTCTTTCCTCTCTTTTCTTTCTGTCTCTTCCCTCTTTTTTGAACGGCCAAAAGTAGCCAAAGATAGGCTGAATGGCATAGGTAGATAGTGAGCTCCCTGTAAGTGGAGGTGTTCAAATGTAGGGTGGATAGGCATTTATGGGGCAGGCACTGAGGGAGGTTCCCCCCCAGGGTTGTGGAAGGCAGGACAGGCCCTGCAGAGCCTTCTGAGAAGAAGAGGGAGGGCATATTCCTGTTCCCCACCCTTCCCGAGTTGCCTGGCCACCACTCCCAACCTCCACCCTCTTTCCTTCCACCTGCTGGGTCTTACGGGATGGGCAGAGGCATTGTTAGAACATGGAGTCACACGGTCCACAGAGGGCCAGCAGGAATGGGAGCTCCCAGGGGACAACGTCGCCTCAGTCTCTGTGGTGACTTTAAAAATAAATGCTGTCTTCTCTGCTCGAGTCCCTGTTGTTCCTGCTGACGTGGAATGAGGGGCAGGCTGGTGACTCAGCCCTCGTCCCTGCACTGCATCGGTGGCAAGTTGCCTCCAGCCTCAGACCCCACAGAGCAGGGTGCCTCCTTGAGAAAAACGGCAGGGAGGCCAGAACGCCGAGGGCCCCGGGGACAGCCTGTTTCTCTTGGCTGGCACGTGTTCTAGCCAAGCCCTCCTGGCACCCTGGGGGTGAGGAGGTACCAGCTGTATGCCTTAGTCACTGGCTGCTTTGAGGCGGGGTCGATGCCAGGCTGGCCCTTCTTTTTGTCCCCTAGTGTGACCTTGCAGGCCTCCCGGAAGGGGCAGAGGGGTGTCTGTCCATCCCTGGTGTTGGCGGGACTCTGTTCCCATCTCATTTCTGTACTCCAGCCTCGACGGGCGCTAGAAGTGGGAGACTTTAGCCATGTCAAGGCCGTGTCTTGAGGGGCTGCAATAGGAACAGGAGAAAGAAACCTCTGGTCATGGGACCGTGTGAAGAGGGACTAATCAGGAAGAAAACGTGAGCCATCGTGTCTGGGTTGTAACTCACCAGAGCCACTGCTGGCCTCACAGGCATCTGAAGCTCACTGGACGTGCAAATAAACAAACGCTATTCGGGAGGCGCAGCCAGGGTTCTGCTGCTGTGGGATCATCCTGGAGGGTCATACTTTCCACCCAGTCCTTCTGTCTCTGTGAGCAGCCCCTGTCCACCCCCACTTGCTCCCAGGATTCCATCAGGTTGAATATTATTGCAGTGAAATATATCAACAGGAGGTCCAGTCAGTGCTGCCGTCCCTGGTCATATCATCAGAGCCAGCAGGGCTGGGGAACTCCAAGCTGATTCAGCCCCCAAGTGCTGGAGTGGGGAGCTCGGATAAGGTGGGGGGTGTGGGGTTGGGGAGCCGGGGAGCCAAGGAGCAGAGCCTTTGCTGTGCTGAAGGCCGAGAGCCTCCTTGGGAAAGCATGAATTTAGAACAGTAATACTTTGTTTAAAAAGTCCCCTGCCTTGGAGATAAGAGCTCTGGGTGCTGTGGTGAGGTTTTGCTGTAAATTTTCTGCACAAAGCAGGCTGGGGCAATAACTGGGAAGTCTGGGGAACAGACTGGTCATGTGATCCTTTGAGCGAAAACTTACGGTGGCATGGAGGCAACCAGGCAGAGGGTGTGATGGGGTGTTGCAGCCGCACACCACGTCACAGTCAGGCTGAATGGGAAGATTCAAACTCGGGTGGCCTGAAAGAGACTTAGCAGTCCACACACAGCCTGGTGGCTGCTCCCAGTACAGGTGACGGAAAGGGAGAAGCGGTTCAGGGGCTTGGCCCAGGTGGAAACCACGCACTGTCAGTGATCCTGGGTTTGTCAAGGCTGGGCCAGGTCTGCCTGGTGTTTGCCAGAACACACATGAAGAGTCTGCGTGTGTTCTGAATGTCCCCCGCTGCCCCTTTGAGCTCATTTCCCATCAGGAGTCACCCGACTCTGCCATTCTGCAAAGGAAACTGTACTTTGTCACTGCGTAGGATTGAACAAGTATGTGGGGGAGTCCCTGTCACATGCCTGGTGGCGGAAAGCAACTATCTCGAGGGGTCTCACGGGACACGGGGGAGAGTTGCTGTGATGGTTAAGACTGAAGTGACGGCTGGGCGCGGTGGCTCACGCCTGTGATCCCAGCACTTTGAGATCGAGCCAGTGCACTCCAGACTGGGCGACAGAGCGAGACTCTGTCTCAAAAAAGAAAAAAAAAAAGAAAAGAAATTGGCCAAGGTGGGAGTTCGAGACTACCCTGGCCAACACAGTGAAACCCCCTCTCTACTAAAAATACAAAAATTAGCCAGGCTTGATGGCGGGCACCTGTAATCCCAGCTACTCCGGAGGCTGAGGCAGGAGAATCGCTTGAACCCGGGAGGCAGTGAGCTGAGATTGTGCGGCTGCACTCCAGCCTGGGAAACAGAGTGACACTCCTCTGTGTCAAAAAAATAAAAATAATAAATAAAAGCAAGGACTTGAACAAATATTTGCACACCTATGTTTGTAGCAGCTTTATTCTCAATTGTTCAAAAGTGGAAGCAGTGGCTTGCAAAGTGTGTGTCCATACAGTGGAATAGCATTCAGCTTTCAGCAGAATGGAATTCTGTTACATGCTGCTTGTGAAACTTGAATAATGAAACTTGCAGACATCATGTTAAGTAAATAAGCCTGTCTCACAGGGACAAATACTGTATGATTTCACTTACATGAAGTCAAATTCAGAGAGAAATTAGAACGGTAGCTGCCAGCAGCTAGGGGAAGGGAGGGTGGGGAGTTACTGTTTAATGGGTACAGAGTTTCAGTTTGAGAAGTTGAAAAAGTTTGGAGGTGGATGGTGCTGACGGTTGTGCAACGTGAATGTACTTAATCTCACTGAACACGTAAACTTAAACGTGGTTAAAATGTTAAATTTTGTTTTTTTGAGATGGGAGTCCCAGTCTGTCACCCAGGCTGGAGTGCAGTGGTGTGATCTTGGTTCACTGTACAGCCTAAAATGGTAAATTTTATGTTACATATATTTTATCTCAATAAAATGCACTGCTCTATTAGAAAAAGTATATTGCTCTATTAGAAAAAAAGGATAGATTTATACAATATGAATTAAATTACTTACAAGTTATGAAGGAAAAAATTATAAAGTTATTTATAAGTAATTATATTTAAAACAAAAGATAATAAATACCCACTTTTCATCACCTCTTAGGTTTTACGCAACATTTAACTATTGTCTGTCCTGCTGCGGTCGTGTTCTTGAGGTTTTCTGTGTATGATGGAGACACTATATTGGTGGTGAATGAACATCTCGTCCCAGTCTCGCCTCTAATGATGTCATATGGATAACTTGAAATTGGCCGGCTGGGCACGGTGGCTCTTTCCTGTAATCCCAGCACTTTGGGAGGCCAAGGTGGGTGGATCATCTGAGGTCAGGAGTCTGAGACCAGCCTGGCCAACATGGTGAATCCCCGTCTCTACTAAAAATACAAAAATTAGCCGGGAGTGGTGGCAGGTGCCTGTAATTCTAGCTACTTGGGAGGCTGTGGCAGGAGAATCACTTGAACCTGGGAGGCAGAGGTTGCAGTGAGCTGAGATCGCGCTACTGCACTCCAGACTGGGTGACAGGGCGAGACTCTGTCTCAAAAAAGAAAAGAAAAGAAATTTGCCAAGGTGCGAGTATTGACACCACAGGAATAGGCAAGTGCTATAGATCAGGGACCGGGTGTTGCTGCTTTTGCAGGCGGCAGGTGGCCGGTTGTTGACGTTAGTGGCACAGCTCTGAAGGAGGGACGCTTGGACTGACCTGCAGATACACTGCAGGTAGGAATGCACCATGTTTGGATGCTAAGGGTGAGGGGGAAGAGAAGAGTCAACAGGGATGCCTGAAGACCTGGCTTGAGCAACTAGGCGGATGGTAGCGCCGTTTCCTAAGATGGGGGGCTGAGGGAACTTGGGGGTCTGTGGAAGACCTTGCTGCTGATGGACCCAGGGCTCGGCAGCTCTGGGAGGCCTACCGTGTGTCAGGCCATGCAGAGATGAGACCCTCTGGACCCTGGCCTTGGTAAGCCTCTGTCTATGAGGACCCAGCCCGCCACCTAATGGGGTGTCCCATCCAGAGCCTCAGTGTTGCTGGGAGAGAGCCCTTGACCTCCCTCTGCTCCCCAAGCCTCTTTTGCTGTGTTGCTTCCCTGCCAGCTGAGCATGTCCGTGGAGGCCGTGCCTGGAGAGGGGGTCACGGATATGGATGTGTGTGCCAAACGCTGCTTCCTGGTGGATTTCCTCCGCCCTCTGTTCCCATGCTTTGTAAGCTTCATTTCCCCAGGGCCTGACCTGTGGGGTTTCTCTCCAGACTTGCTTCTTCCCGTTTCCAGAAAGGCCTGCACAGGGCTTCTGATGCCTCTTTTCCCTGTCCCCATCCCCCTTCCCTCGGGACAGCGTGGGGCTACCCACAGGAGGTTTGTGATTGCTTAGACATCTTTGCTGTAGGAAGCTTTGACCTCAAGGCATGATGAGGATGGGAACTAAGGTCTGCTTGAGCTTCTCCTGGCTGCTGTAACAACTGTTGAAACTGGGTGGCTTACAGCAATGGGAATGTGTCCTCTCACAGTTCTGGAGCCTGGAAGTCTGAAATCAAGGTGCCAGCAGGGCGGCTTCCTCTGAAGGCTCCAGGGGAGAGCCTTTCCTTGCCTCTTCCAGCTTCTGGTGGCCCAGGTGTTCCCTGGCCTGTGGCTGCGTCACTCAGTGTCTGCCCCTATCTTCACAAGGCCTTGTTCTGTGTCTCTCTCTTTCTGTCTCTTGGAAGGACACAGCATTGAATTTAGGGCCCACCTTAATCCAGGATGATCTTATCTTGAGATCCTTGTCTTAATTCTTGCTGCAGAGACCCTTAAACAGAATCAGGTCACATTTGAGGTTCCAGGGGGCATATCTTTTTTGGGGAGGGGGTCACCATTCAGCCCACTGCAGGTCTTGTGCACTGAAGATTCAGGCCGTCCCTTTGGCCAGGCCTGCAGTTGGTCTCTTGTGACCTTGGAAGAATGCACCTTGCTGCACTCGCAGGCCTTTAGAGTTCTTTTGTTCTTGCCAAATGTCAGCTCAGTTTGTTCTCTGCTGCCGACATGCATCTTCTCTGCCCAGTGCCCCTTCTGGGACTGTGTGTCCAGCCCCCGAGGCCCTAGGAAAGGGGGTGGGGGAGCCTCCAAACTACCCTGTAGCAATCAGGCCTTATTAAAATCCTGGAGCCCCAGAGTGGACCCAGCCCTTAGCGATGATCAAAGGACAGCCTGGGATATGATTAAAGGGCTGGGGAAAGATGATTTACGCTAAAAAAGAGAAGGCCAAGGACCAACTGGATTGTCTTCGAATTTGGAAAAGGTAATTATGACTTGAAGGGTGGTGCCCCAGCTATTTCCCGTTTCCTCTGAGGACAGGAAAAAGAAAAAGGAAATAAATGATGTACAGTTAGAGCAGTTGGTTAGATACGAGGGTGAACTTCCTGGCTGAGAGTGTGGTCAAGCCCAGGGTTTTGGGGAACCTCCTTACCTGGAGGATTCTAGGTGTGAACATGTGGCGCTGAGTGGTTACATTGAAGGGGGGGGCAACCGGGGCTGGAGCGGGTGGGCTCCGAGCACAGTCATGCAGGCACAGGCACTTTCTGGCCTCCCCTCCTGCCATTGTCCCCTGGGTTCCCATTTTGGTGAGGCATGCATCCTGGCGGGGCTCCCCAGGGAGCTAAATATGTTCGCTGCCCTGTGCATGGAGACAGAGAATGCATGATCAGCTGACCCTGCGCTAGTCTGGTGAACTCCATGCCAGTCCTGGGAGAGAACAATTGCATGGGTGTGTCCACACTCGCCAGGTGCTTTTTATAAAAACACTGCAGAAGAATGTGCTGGCTCGGGATGGATGTTGTGCGGGACCGGCATCTTCCCAGGGGGCTGCATCGTTGGGCTGAGTTTCTTAGGGAATGCATCCCCCAATTCCCCAAATGCGGCATGGACAGATGGCCCAGTAGGGGCTGGACTGTCCGATAGACCCAGGTGCTGGAGTTCAGACAAGAAATATCCTGGCCTGGTGTGGAAGATGGGGGGCGGCTATTAATGGCAGCAACGGCTCCATTTCTGAAACCCGGGATCCCAGGCAGACGAGGGTGTGCGCGCATCTGAAATGTCTGTGGTTTTGCAGTTCCCATGTCCACAAACTCACTTGGTTGAAAATAGTTCAAAATATCCAAAGCATGAGGGAGGGAGTGACTGCTTTTCTTAAAAAGGAAGGACTTGATTTCATCTACTTAAAAAGCCAACCAAACCCAGAGCATTTTCTGCAAGAGACCTGGGTATAACCCAGCAAGCAGCACCTCCTGCCCCGCAACTCTCCAGGAGGGCTGTGGAGTCTCAGTACTCCCGCACATTTGGGATGTTTCCGAGCGGGGGAGGGACAAGCGGGCAGTCAGCCACCCCAGACCCAGGGTGAGCTCTCAGGCACTTCCAGGCCACACACTTAAGGGACCCGAGTGCAGTTGCTGAGTTACAGCCTGCTGCTGCGCGGGTGGGGGTGTTATTCCGTGCTGTGAATTCTCACATGGCCCCTGACGCGGGTGGCAGGGAGAGCACGCAGGAGTGGGTTTCTGGCTCCCCAGGGTGAGTGGAAGAAACACCTCTCTCTGTGTAGGTGCCAGACCTGGAGGGCCCTTCTTGGGGGATGAGAGCCTGTTGCTTCTCAAGTTCTGTGTCTAACCCAGGTCCCCAGGTCTACCCCAGCCCTTCGGCCCTGCTTGCCTTGTGGGTAATAGAGTTTAAGGGTAGGAGAGATGGCGGGCCTGGACGGGGAAGACCGCGCCCCAGGATAGGGGCCAGGCGGGAGGGAGAAGCCCCTGGGCCATTCCCCTTCTGCTCACTCGCTGCCTAGCTCCTTCCTTCACACCTTGGGAAAAGTCTCCTCCTGACTACCGCTACTTCCTGCTCTCAGGAGGCCCTGATTGGGGGAGGGAGGGAGGCGGCGCCTGTCCCTGGCTTCTCTGACAGCCGTGTTCCATCCCTGCCCTGCCCTGCGCCCCCTCTCCGGGCCAGTGCCTTCTCCAGGGCCCACCCAAGGGTGCAGCAGTGGCCCCCGGGGTGGGGGTCGTGGTTGGGGTGTTAGCTGCAGGGGTGCCTTTGGTGGGTGGGAGTTGGTGGCCTCTGGCTGGTGCCATGGGACTCGCTTGTTCGCCCCTTGTCCCTCGGTCTTGAGCCCACAGGCTGGGATCTGGCCCGCCCGCCGCGTGCGCCTCTACTTAACCCTAGCAAGCGCAGAGCGCGCGGCGGCGTTGACAGCGAACTTTGTTTGGCTGCCCAAATACAGCCTCCCGCAGAAGGACCCTGCGCTCGGGGAAGGGGGAGGAATCTCTTCCCCTCTGGGCGCCCGCCCCCCTCGCCACAGCCCGGCCTCCACATCCGCCCACATCTGGCCGCAGCGGGGGAGCCCAGAGGGGAGGGGCTGAGGCCGCATCCCTCACCGTCCCCTGGGCGCGGGCCAGGCGGGGAGAAGGGGGGTCCTCCGGTCTTGTGCCCAGGACTGTCCCCCAGCGGCCGCTCGGGCCCCAGCCCCCCAGGCCCGGCCTTGACAGGCGGGCGGAGCAGCCAGTGCGAGACCGGGAGGGCCAGCGCGGGTGCAGGAACCTGATCCGCCCGGGAGGCGGAGGCGGGGCGGGGGCGCAGCGCGCGGGGAGGGGCCGGCGCCCGCCTTCCTCCCCCATTCATTCAGCTGAGCCTGGGGGCCGAGGGGCTCCTCCGGCAGCGAGCTCTGCACTGCAGGAGCGCGGGCGCGGCGCCCCAGCCAGCGCGCAGGGCCCGGGCCCCGCCGGGGGCGCTTCCTCGCCGCCGCCCTCCGCGCGACCCACTGCCCACCAGCCACCATGTCGGACCCTGCGGTCAACGCGCAGCTGGACGGGATCATTTCGGACTTCGAAGGTGGGTGCTGGGTTGGCTGCCGCGGGCGTGCTGGAGAGGACCCCGCGGGTGGGCCTGGCGTGGGACGGGGGTGCGCTGAGGGGAGGCGGGACCCCCAATCCAGGCGCCCTCCCTCCAAGAGCGCCCCCAGGCCCGCGCCCGCATCGCCTACGTGGGGGACCCTGTTTGGGGGACCTGCGGGGGACCCCACGCGCCCTCACAGGACCCTGCGCTCGCCCTGCGCACTGCCGCCTGGGTTTCCTTCCTTTTATTGTTGTTTGTGTTTGCCGAGCGACAGTGACCGTCTCGAGGGCTCGCGGGGCTGCCTCCGAACTCTCCAGGGCGTGCAGTTTCACTCTGGGAAATCCATGGGTCCCCTCCCTTTGGCTCTTCCCAGCGGCTCTCGGGACCCTTTGGAACCGGCGCCGGGATAGGGAGATCATTCCTCACCTCCGACAGAGTGGACAGCCGCATCCTGCTTGGGTGGACCGCCCTCCCCTCCCCCACGCCAGTTTCGGGGCCGCCAAGTTGTACAGCCCGCGGGCCGCGAGCACGGAACGGACACAGCCCAGGCTGTGGCAGGATCCAGAGTGGGACGTCCCATGGCCCCCATCCAGGCCTGGGACATCCTCATTCGCCTCCCAGAATCGGGCTGTGGGGGGCAGAAGGGTCTGCGTGCGGGCACGGAGAGCATTTTGGCCTTCTCCTGTCTTTGGGGTTTACAAAGTGTGTTTGGACTTGCGGGGCTGCTCCCTCTGAGCCTGGGTCTGACGTCCGCGTCCCTGAGCCTGTGAGTGCGTGCGCTTTCCTGCGTCCTCGTGACTGCCGGTGCTGGGGCTCGGCATCCTGCGTCCGCGGGAGTAAATACGGCCGGCGGAGGGGAAGCTCACACAATGGTCTCCGGCGCTCTGGGGCAGGGCTTCTGAGGGGCGGGCCTGCTTCTGCCGGGACCTGGAGCCCCCGCCCCCTCCGAGGGGCTCCCAGGCAGACTTGGGCAGAGCCCTCCGGTGGGCGGGGATAGGGAAAGGCTGGGTTGAAAGGAGTAAATGTCCAGGTGTCGGGCCAAGCTGGGAGGTGAACACCCCCTCCATGGCCAGAACCAGGGCTGGCATCTGGGTAGTGTCGTGAGCCCAGCTGCCCACATGGCCCACCTAGGGTCAGCCCCATCTGGGTGGGGGAGGCGGGGCCTCCTGGGGGACCAGAACCTTGGCTGGAGGCCAAGCAAAGTGCCAGTGGCTGTGCTTCAGGGCTGGGCCTGAGGAGGGTGTGGGGTGGTGAAGAGACAGGAGGGGGCTGTGATCCAGTGGCCAGCTCTTGCTGTGGAGAGTGTGAGCTGGAGACGTCATAGGCACTTTGTCACCGTAGCGGTGGAAGCACTTTTTCAGGTTCTAACCCTTTGCATCCATGCTTGCCAGAAGGAGGGGGAGGTCTGGATCTGCAGAGCTGGGATGGCTCACCGTCCACCCGCCACACCCCTTCATCTGGACATCGTGGGCACATGCTCATACTGGGGTCTCCCTAGGTCCACTGTGTTCTGTTGAGCCTCCTGCAGGCCCCAAGTGGACGTGGCCTCCCTGCCCCTGCCCCTTTGCAACTTTTCCCCTGCAACTGCTCCTCCAGGGGCCTCCCTTATCCCGAATGTCCAAGTGGCACCACTTAGCCGGTCTGACCACTTTCCTGTAAGTGCTTGTGGCAAGAAGTCTGTGTTCTGCCCCTGCGGACCTCTCCTCCTACCTGCAGGATCGAGTTCTGCTCTCAGTCCCTAACTGAAAGTGTTGAGTCGCTAGTGGGATTTCTGGGGAAGAGCTCTCGGGTATCAGTGGGAGCCCTGTGGCGGGGAGGGGAGGCCAGGGTTTGGGACTGTGTTGGTTGTACAGCTGTCACCGTTTGCACCATGAAGGTTGTTAGTGCCCCTGCTCTGGGTCTCTGTGTGTAAATCCACCCTCGCCCCATGTGCCTCCATCTGGAGCAGCTTCTGCGGCTGCCTCCCCAGCCGGTTTCGTGACCCTGTAATTTAGTCTAAGACAATGGGCTCATTGAGACCATCCTGGTGCAACAGTTGGCAATCCTTTGGCTCTGGGGAAAGATTTCTCAGTCTTGGGGAAGTGGGGGCTTCGATCTGCTGGTTCCCTGTGCATGTCAGTCTCCCCCTTGTGTGCCCTGAATGGTTTCACTGGGGATTCTGGTCTCAGAGCCATAGTTGGCCCGAGTGGATGTGTGTGAGAGAGTGTGTGTGTGGGACTGTGTGTGTGTGTGTGAGTGTGAGTGTGTGCATGAGAGTGTGAATGTGTGTGAGTGTATGTGAGAGTGTGTGTGTGTGTGCATGAGTGTGCATGTGCATGGGGGCTGACCTGGGGTATGGAAGGGTGGCCCTCCGTGATGCCAGAGGAACTGGGAGTGTAGTTGATGGGTGTGGGTGTGTATATGGGACAGACGGAGGTAGAGGAGGTGGAGGAGAGAGTGTCATTCAGTCCAGCCAGGGGTGATGCGAACTGGCAGCTTCCAAAACAGGGTAGAGAAAGGTCAGCACTAGCTAGTGGGGGGAGAAGTCAGTATGGAGGAGGCGGACCTTGAGGGAGAGTAGGAATTGGATTTCGAGAGGAAGGAGGAGAGCCTTCTGGCCAGAGGCAGCCGGCAGCAGTGGGGGAGGCCGGAATGAGCTGGCTGGAGAGAGGGCTGGGGCATAAGGAGGGGCCCGCCTGTGAAGATCAGATGGGCCAGGCTGCGGAGGGCCAGGCGTGCCCACCAGGAGTGCAGCCGGTCCACAGGAAGCATCTGGAGTAGCTGGGAATGGGCTAGGGAGCGGCGCTGTGGGAGCACAGGTCTCTTTCCCGGAGTAGCTCACCTGGTGTCTCGGTTCCTGCAAGGTAGGCTGAAAGGGTGGGGAAGGAAACTGCTGGCTCCTTGCAGTGCTGGGATGGTGGCCCCACGGTTCCTGAGGCCAGCGGATGTGGGGTGCCTGTCACTATGTGGGTTGCTGAGGGGCGGAGACTCCAGGGGCCGCCCCGAAAGCAGGGCGAGCTCTGAGCCATGGCATCTCTGGGGGCAGTTTTCAAATTGAGCAGACGTCTAGGCCTGGAGTCCTGCAATGGAGGCCACAGGCCCTGATCAGGGTGTCTTGGGAGGTTTAGAACTAGTGGCAGTATGCAGGGCAGAGGGCAAGTGACCTGGCCTGGGGAAGGGAGTAGGCGCCCAGGCCGGCACAGCACACCCGCAAGGCGCAGGTAGACGGGAAGGCATCTGTGGGCACGTGTGCACGCTCGGAGTTAAAATTCTGCCAGTGCCCCATGTCCTGGGCATATCTACCTCCTCCCTGGGGGAGCACCTTTCCCTTCCCTGCCTGCCTCCTTCACCCAGGGCCTTCCCCATCCCTCCTGTCTTGGGAACAGAGGATACCGTGGCTTTATGTTCCATCATTGGTGAGTTGCATGGGGATTCAGTCCTTCGGCTGTTCTGGCCGGGTCCTTCAGGCTCAGGGTTCCCAGGAACGGAGAGGGTATCAGTGTTTTCCACAGACTCAAACTTCCCCGCATCCCGCCTTTGCTCCCCCTTTCAAGACAGGTCTCGGGGCGTCAGGGTTTTAGGGCTCTGTGAAGGCCCCTCACGTAGGGGCAAGGAGAATGTGTTTTGTATTTTGCTGATGAGATTTTTGGAGTCTTGTTTTCTACTTTTCCACGGCACAAACGGGCCTCTAGGTGGCTGCGGCACCCGCCACTGCCCTGTAACGGGGTGACAAGAGGGGTGACCCCTTTCTCTATCTCCCTTCTGGTTGGTGGAGGCACGGGGTTGGCAGACGGCATGTCCTTTCTCAAATTCAGGCCAAATCTGTTATCGCAAACACGATTACAACTCCAGTCTTTGTGTAACAAAAGCCATTCCAAGTGCCAGCTGTTGGGCTGCTTTGCTTTGCGGTGTTTGCTGTAACCAGATTTGCACGCCGAGAAAGAATCCAAAAGTCCTTGATATTTGTTGAAACAATCTGGCCCAGGACCCACATGCTCAGATCCTAGAGCTGTGTGGCATCCGAGCTTCTCCCGAGCCCCCGCTGTTGCCCAAGGAGGACCCTCAGAGCTGTGTCCTGGAGGCAGAGCAGGCCGTGAGAGGGGCTCCTGGGTGGGAAGGACCACGTGAACAGTGCCTGCTTGAGTCCCGACACCTCTGGGACGTGGGTGCTGGCGCTGGCTGGATTCAGGTGCCTCTTTTCTCTTTAGAGAAAAAGGCCTTGTTGCTTGGTAATAGGTGCAGACCTGCCCCTAATTAATGCCAGTAGTCCTCTTGCGTGATGAATCCTGCCTTTCAGCCAAGACTCAAGGCCTTCTGTGAATACTGCTTCCGTGTAGTTCCAGGCTTTGTGGTGGGAGGCAGGAGCCGTGGTGGGGGAGGGGCAGGCCTCTTACACAGGTCCCACAGCCACTGGCAACACTGACTCGATGCTCTTTGAGTTCAGAGCCCAGGGCCAGACAGACACACTGTCCCGACTGCGAGCAGGTTCATTTAGAGGGGGGGCGGACACAGCAGCCAGGCGGCAGACACGCTGTGATCAGCCTTGCAGCTGGGCTGTGAGTTGCTTGGGCTGCATGTCCGGAGAGAGGCAGGTGGAGGTAAACACCAGGACACCCCTTTGATGACTGGGTGGCCGCAGGCTGGAAATGCTTTCTGTGGGCTGTGGCTATCCGGGAAGGTTTTGAATGGGGCAAGTGGACAGAGTTTGCATCCAGAGGGACAGTGCTTTAGATGAGTGATGGATATGACAGCTTAGGGATGCCTAGGCCGACCTCACTCTGCTGTTGGAAGCTGGGTGGCTTAGGTTTCTTCAGTTTCTTTGCCCGTTTCCCGCCTATAAAGTGGGGTTAGAAACAGCTCTCTTCAAGGGGTGCTGGGGGGACTCAGTGAGATGCAGCCCATGGCACCAAGCGTGAGTCCTGCCTCCTAGGAGTGTAGTGGGTGCCTCAGCTGGTGTGGCATCTGGGTGGGGGGAACGGGGGCATTTGCAAAGGACAGGTAGGTTTGGATGCTTAAAGATACAGGCCTGGCGGATGGGAGGTCTCGGGCAAGGGCCTGTCTGATACCACTGTGTGAACGAGGCTGGACAACGCGGTCACCACTAATTATGGAAACCACGGCAGACACCAGTGCCCATAGGGCCCACATGGGGTCCCTCTGAGCCTAACAGATACCCAGGCTTTCGGTGCACCTGTGGGACCCACCTCCTGCCTGCCTGGCTGACACTCTATCTGGAGGCTGGGATCATGTGGGCTTCAGGTTCCTCTTACACAGAGGTAGTCCTGGACTTCCCTGCCACCCTTTGCCTCTGCCTCCACCGGATTGTCACAGATGGGTGGACCATGTGCCCATCTGCAGGGCCAAGTGCTGACAGTGACGTGAGCACTTGTTGGATGACTGGACCGTGAAGATAGCGGGGGCGCTGGCAGCCTGTTTTTGGCTCTGCAGGCCAGCCTTGCCCTGAAAAGCGGTTGTGGCAGGGCGTGTGTGGCAGGGAGGGGTGCCCACTGCCCTGAACATCCTCGTCCAGCAGGCCTCTGCAAGGGCCCAGTCGAGTGCGGTGCAGAGCTGGGCCAGCAGCTGGAACACTGTCGTCTTGTCCAGTGGTGAGACCCAGGGCTGATGGGCCAAAGCTGGGTGCTGCTTGTCCAGCCCGTGGACCCATCCTCGGAGAATCCCCCACACTCCCACACTGGGCCTCGGGGTGTCAGCAGGTGGTGGGGGGAGTAGTGGGTGCCTGGAAAAACAAATCCACCAGAGCCGGAGCCCCCAGGGGTCAGTATCAGGCGCAGTCAGCACAGTGCCTGGTACACAGCGGCCACCTGCTCTTGTCAGCTGTCTTGCTGGTGGAAAGCGTGCGTGGTGGCCACACATGATGGGCGTCACCAGGGAGGTGCGGACGTGCAGATTGTGCACTTGTCCTGTAGGAGCCAGGGCCAGCCTGGTGACTTGTGGCCTCTGCCTGCCCGTCGGGAGAGAGGTGCTGTTCCCTGATATCTGGGTGCCAGGAGAGCAGAACCAGGGTCTCCTCCTTTTTCCACCTCCTGTTTCTTGCATACCCAGGCATCAGGGGAGGTCACACTCAGGATGAGGACTGGCCACCAGGTTCAGGGCATCACTGTTGCTATCTCTTCCCTTTGCCTGCCAGCCAAATGCCCCTCCCTCACCATGCCAGGGATGGGGCTCATCTGTTCCTCTAGGCTGCAACTCCAGGCGATTCCACCACCCCACCCCCCCTCTTTTTTTTTTGATTCATCCCAGAAACCCAGCCAAAAACCAAGTTCCTGTGCTCTCTCCCTTGACAAAACCGCTGAGGAGAAATGGTCAAACACTGGCTTTCTTTCCAAAGCCCTCTTGCTTTTTCCCAAATTTGGAGGCTCTGAGTTGCTTGTGAGACCAAAGGGTCCGGAACTCTCTGGAACACAGTCACAGAAGTGGGAGGATTTGTTATCTGTGCAGCCAAACAGACCCACCATTTGGCCCCTAGACACCCCCAGGCGCCTGGGGGCATTTCTGGGCTCAGGCTGTTTAATTTGGTCTACACAGCCTGAGGCTCCGTTTAGACTGCGCCAGCAGACGTTCTAGAGACTTCAAGTTTGTTGTCGTCTTTAAAAGTCCTGCCAATGCCCAGAAATTTAGACAGAGGGACAAGAAGATGACATTGATGTGAGCCAGGAGCATAAGCAGTGAGGCACCCCCTCCTGCTTCCCACCCCCACCTCCTTACCCTATGCCCGCCCCCACTGCTCCTGCAACTGGGTCTCCTTCAACTAGGATTGCCTGTGGCTGTGGGGGAGGCGGGGAAATCGGGGCTCAGACTCCACTTGGCTTCTTGTATTCTTTTGTTTTTCCTTGTCCATCTTTTTTCCCCTGAAATTCCTGAATCTCCCCCTACAGCCTTTGGGGTTCTGTTTCCCCTGGCATCTGGGCCAACTGGTGAAGCCATCATTTGTCCAATGTCCAGAAAATCAAGGGGCCTGGCCTCAAACACATTGCAGTGCCCTGCTTCCCACATGGCATCGCATTTCCTGTGTCCCCAGAGCCAGGATCCTGTGCCTTAGACGTGGGCAGTGAAGCCTTGTGGACACTCGGAGCGGCTTTCCTGGGAGAGTCTCCCCCAGCCTTCCCATCCACCTGCTTCCTCTCCCCCTCCCCCTAACTCTGGCCATTGCAGGAGTCATCTGGACGCAGGTTCCTTCCGGGTGTACAGATGGGGGGCAGTTACCCCACATCCCCTTGTCTTCAAGGGGCACCCTCAGGGGCTCAGGTCTTGGGGGGCGGTGGAAGGCTGAGGTGGGGGAGTAGGGGTTGTCTAGTGCCGCCTGGGTCTTACGTAGACTCTGAATGGGCAGGTCCCGGCCGTTGGCTTTTCCGTCTCTTCCCTTCCACAGTGCTGCCCCTCGGAGGGGTTGGAGCTCTCAGGAGCCCTTTGTAGCCCGTGGCGGGTCTTTTCTGATTCTGAGCCTGGTTTCTCAGCCTCCAACCTGTAGCCAGGGGCATGAAGGGCATTCCTGGCTGTCTCCGCCTACAGACTTTGCAGGCAGCAGCAGCTCCCCTGGGGCAGGGCCTGGGGGTCCTCGTACCTCCTTCGGGACCCCTTGGGCATGAGGGAGGGAGCCACCTGGGCCACAGGTAGACCCCCTTCCTGTCTCCCGGAGGTTCTGGATGGACCCATCTCATCGTTCTTTTTGGCGGGGAGAAAGCAATCCCCGGTGTGGGGAGTGTGGCCTGGACGGAGCCACCTAGCCTCTCACCCCCCCTAGGCGGGGCCTGGAAGATGGAGACAGTTCCACTTCTGCCAGCTCAGCAGCCAGCGGCTGGTGGATTTCCATGCGGTCCGGCAGGATCTCCTTCTGTCCCCACCCCCACCCCATGTGCAGGAAGCTGGTTCCAAGCAGGGACCCTTGGCCCTGCTTTCCACATGGGTGGGCAGTTTCGCTGCGGGGGGCAGGCCAGGCCCCTGCCCTGTGTCCCCTAGAGACAGAAGTTATCTGCAATAAGAGCATACGAGTCTTCCTGACTGCAAACCAGGGCCTGGAGGGGCGGCCTCCTCCTCTGTCCTCTGCCTCTTGCCCCTCATTAAAGGCCAGGGAATGGAGTGCTCTGTACGTTTTCTGGGGTTGGGTTTTTTCCTTTGCTTTAAAATGAAGGCCTGGAATCCCTGGCACAGACTGCCCAGTGAGGGGTGCTCCTTGGTAGCCACGTGAGGAGCGTTACTGCTAAATGCCCTGCCAGGCCAGGAGCGTCGCTGGGAGTGGGAGACGCAGTCGGCTTATTTATTTGTTTATCCAGCAGCTGTCCATGGGTACCCCAAGGGCCAGCTCTGTTCTAGGCACTGGGGATCTAACATGGGCTCAGGAGAAGGAGTAGAACAGGAGGGCTTCCTGGAGGAAGGCCTCCTAGCCAGAGACTGCGGTAGGAGTTTGCCAGGCAAGTTTCCAGGCAGGTGATGCTGGCCAGCTTTTCTTTCTTTTTTTTATGGATGAGAGGTTTTTCAATGTTGCCCAGGCTGGCCTTGAATGCCTGACCTCGCCTCCTCAGGCACCAGGACAAATGGCCTGAGCCACTGTGGCTCCCTCTTTTATTTTCTTTTCTTCTAGTTTTTTGAGACAGAGTTTCACTCTTGCCCAGGCTGCAGTGCAGTGGCCCGATCTTGGCTGACTGCAACCTCCGTCTCCTGGGTTCAAGCGCTTCTCCTGCCTCAGACTCCTGAGTAGCTGGGACTACAGGTAACCACCACCATGCCCAGCTAATTTTTTAAATTTTTAGTAGAGGCAGGGTTTTATCCCATTGGCCAGGCTGGTCTCTAACTCCTGACTTCAGGTGATCCACCCACCGTGGCCTGCCAAAGTGCTGGGATTACAGGCGTGAGCCACGGCACTCGGCCTTCTCTTGCCATTTCTGCAGACTCATAGTGTGTGTGTAAGACTGTATGCTCGTGCCTGGCGCAGCTGCCCTCGGTGCTGCGGTGGGGAGATGGGGGAGAGGGCTGTTGGTGCATAAGACAGGCTCCCCCATCCAAGTGGGGTGCACTGTAGCATTGGAGGGGCCCTGCTGCCCATGAGATCCAGGCTCTGCATCTGTCCTCTTCCCCAGGAGGCCTGGAGGGCTGCGAGGGGCCTGGGTGGTGAAATAACCCACATGGGAAAGAGGCACTATGGGAAGGGCAGAGGGGGCTGCAGGTTTGTAGCAGCAAGTTTTAAACCCTCGGCCTCCACCAGAAACCTCAGATAGGGCTGCTTTGCTTTTTTTCTAAACTACAGAAGAAACCCTTGGCCGCCTGGGCCCCTTGGGGGGCAGTTGGGGGGAGGAGATCCTTCATTCGCACCTTTGCAGGCCCAGTGCAGTGCAGAGGGAGGAGAGTGGAGGCAGACGCAGGCCCCCCAGCCCCCTGCCCTGCCTGGTTGCTGCTCCCAGCCCCCTACTCCTGGCCTGGAAACATGGAATCTTGGGACGGCTGGGGTGGGGGGCACAGAACGGAGACCCTGGTGCGGGAGAAACTCTTCTTCCAGCCCTGGCTGTGGCCATAGCAAGGCCAGGCTGGGAGGACCTCACTCAAATATTTATACCTCTTTAATATTTAAATGATGAAGCAGGCTCCTGCACACAGCTGCCCTGGAGCCAGCTGTCCTGGCCCTGCCCTCCCTCTCTCCTTCCCTCCCTCCCCCCTCCCCTCCTTCTTGCATTCTTTGTCTCTGACCCAAGTCCAGGCCCTTCCAGCTGTTCCCCCATTACCCACAGGCACCTCCTCTGACCGAGCTTCTCCTTGTTATTTTTCATAACCATTTCCTTTTATTGAGCACCTCCTAGGTGCCAGGCCCTGGGCTGGTACTTTGTATACAAGGTCACTTTTAATCCCCCCCCCCCCTAGGGCCCAACAAGGTAGACTGGGCTGCTGAGGCTGCAGCACTGGAAGGCTGGCCCGGGTCCTTCCATCCCACACCTGCATCCATCCGTCACTCCCCGCTCCAGAGACCTGTTCCCTGGCCCCTGCCTCAGCGTAATGGAAATCTCAGTCTACTAGTCCTTAGAGAGTGGGGGATGGCTGGGGGTCCTGGCCCTGCGGTCCTTCGGGGGCTGCCTTCTGCCCCAGTTCAGCCTGGCTGCTCTCCCACTCAGTGACTGTGTTTGCAAAACCAGAATAACAGTGCTACCTGGCAGGGCGGCTGGGAGGCGTGGGAGCAGGTGCCCGGAGAGGCTGAGTGCGGTGCCAGCATTGTGGGGATCTCCAAGGGAAGCTTTCCCAGGCCCAGGAGCGTGGAGTCAGAGGGTGCGATGGCCCGGTGTGCCAGCTCACGTCTGGCCTTACCCTTGCCCACACAGCAATGTAGGGGAGTCAGCCTCTCAGTGCCTCAGTTTCCCATCTGTGAAATGGCGACAAGAGTAAGTCACTGTCTTCGTGTATGGTAAGCACTCATACACATTGACTGTTGCAGAAGCAACACAGTGAACCCTTCTTAGGTGTCTGCTGCATGCCAGGCAGAGTGCCAGGCCCTAGTGGAAAGGGGACAATGATGGGCTAGCTGGCTTCTGACCTCGAGGACTGTCGAGCGGGGAGGAAGGCGCCGGCTGCCCTGGCTGTGACCCGGAGCGGGGCTATTCTTGAAGAGGCTGGCTTGAGGCTGGCTGGGGACTGCCTCCCCTCTCCTGCCTGTGTTCCAGGGGCAGGGTGTTAAACCGGGTTTATCATGGATTTCCAAGGCCCTGCCTGTGAGACCTTGGGCAGGTTTTGGGACCTTGTGACCATGTTCCCCTCGTTGTTCAGGTCTTTGTCCTCAGCAGTGCCGGGCACGAAGTAGCTTCTGCCTGCCCTTGGGTGTGTGACTGACCCTGGAGCCGAGGCTTGGCAGCTGAGGCTGGACGTTGTCCTTGGATAGCTTGTCCTGGGAAGGTGGGGGCAGGGTGGGGCTGTGAGCTGGCAACTCCAAGTCCCCAGCAGCCTCCAGTTGGAGGCTTTCCTCTGTAGATTCTCTAGGGGAGGGATGAGGAGTTGGGGGAGATGAGCGCCACATGGAGAAAAGCACCCAGCATCGTCACTATACGAACCTGTTTCAAACACACACACACACCCCCCCGCCCCCAGTAAAGAGTGGAAAGATATTTGTCAGAATATTGATGGAGGTTACTTGGGTTGTGGATTTCTAGATTTTTCTCTTTGTTTTTCTGCATTTTGCAAATTTTCTGCCTTGTGCCTAAATTCCTTTTATAATCAGGAAAAAAGCAATAGATGTTGTTTTTTAAAGTTCATGGTGGCTCATGTCCGTTATCCCAGCACTCTGGGAGGCTGAGGCAGGAGGAATCCTTAAGCCCAGGAGTTTGAGACCAGCCTGGGCAATATAGGGAGACCCCCTCTTAAAACAAGAATAAAAATAAAAATAAGTGACAGTTCTCTGTCAAAAAGAAAAACACATCACCCAACCTGATCTCCCCCACCGGGCTTGAGAGACGAGGAAACAGAGGCCGGAAAGTGACCCGTTCCCTGGTCCCTGGTTGCTGGCAGTGAGGGCACCAGGGGCCTGCGGCTGGTTCTCTTGTGCTACAGGTCTGAGGTGTCAGGTGGAGCCTCTGCTTTGCCCAAAGGTCCAGGTGGCTGGGTGCCACCTCTGCCAGCACTGCCAGCTTCTGCATTTTTGGCCACAAGGAATGAGGGCCAGAGGCAGGGTCCTTGACCTCTGCCCAGGAGGGTGAAGCGGGCTGGTCCTCCTTGTGCCTGCTCCAAGGCCCCTGCGGCTGTGGCTTTGGAGATTGCTGCCTGAGTTAGTGTGTGGAACTGGGACAGACCACCATGGCCCTTGTGGGGTCATTCTGTGTCCGGGCTGGAAGAGATCTTTTGGTCCAGCCCTTCCTGTTCCTCACCAGGAAACTGAGGCCAGAGAGGTCATCTGCCTGGCCTGGGGTGGGGTGTAGATGGCGCTTGTGACTCCTGCATGCCACGCCCAGACAGCCCCTCAGCGTGGGTTCCCATGCAAGCAGCCATGCTGGGGACGACTTGGCTGAAGCCTGCAATTTAATTAAGAGAAGAATGAGTCCTGCACCCTGTGCCCCACACTCTCTCTCCTGCCCCCCAACCCCTCCTGCAGAGGGGTCTCACGCTGGGGGGTGGGTGTCCCTGCTGCTACAGTGGGGCCCGGGCAGTTTCTGGGCAGTGGAGGCTTGGCTATCTTTCTGCCCAGTGTCCCCTGCAGCCCACGCTGTCCGGGAAGGGTGGGGAAGTGCTCGGCCACTGGGAATCCGGGAGGTGCTGATTGGCAGGCCTGGCTCCCGTGGCCCGCAGGCAGGTCAGAGGTTACAGTGCTAAGCTGGGCTGAGTTGGCAGCTCGGGGCAGTGGGGGGTGGGGGCACCTGGCTCAGCCCTGGGCCTCTCTGGCACCAGGGTTTGGAGTTTACTGTAAACAACTCTTTCAGTTTTTCCTTCTCTCATAGGCCACCAGCAGAACTGAGGGGCCCTCTGAGGGAGGTGTGACCTGGGGAGGGGGTAGTTGTCTGTCCACCTGATCCTTTTGGAGAGGTGACCACAGGCCTCCTGCCCTGGGGGTATTGGGGGGTGATGGGGAGGCCTCTCTAGCTTCCCCACTTTGAAAGTATGGGCAGAAGGAAGACACTTTACAGGGACACGTTTCAGCCCGTTACACTCTGGCCGTGCTGGCGGCACAGTGCCAGCCCTGCCCACAGGAGGGGTCAGTTTCTCTCTGGGATTTTAGCTGCAGCCTTCAGTGAAGGGCAGATGAGCAGTCAGAGGCCCAGGGGATTCATATAACAAGAGAGAAGAATAAATTGCCCACCACCTGGAAGCTGTGACCGGGCAGGCACTGGAAGTTAAACGGAAGAGCGGGACACAGGAGTCACCTGAAAGTCATGGGGTCGGTGTGGTTAGCCAGAAAGGGCTGGGGAGCCTCAGGTACCAGGCTTAGCAAGGGAGGAAGCCCCCCGTGCCAGTTTTCTGGGGTTGCCACAACAAAGCCCCACGAGCTGGGGGGCTTAAAAGGGTTCTGGTGGCCAGAAGTTCAAAACCAAGGTGTGGACCAGGCTGATCCTTCGGGGGCTCTGAGGGGTGCTCTGGCCCAGGCCTCTCTCCCAGCTTTTGTGGCTCCGGACGCTCCCGGGCATGCAGATGCGTCATGCCACTCCCTGCTGCGTGTTCACGTGGCCTTTGCTCTGTGTCTCTGTGTCTTGTAAGGACACTTTTCGTTGCATTGAGAGCCTACCCTAAACCCAGGGCACTCTCGTCTTGGGATCTGTAATTGCACCTGCAGAGACCCTATTTCAACTCTGTCACAATCACAGGGGTCACTATTCAGTTCACTGCAGCAGCTGACCTTAGGGGGAGCAGAATGTTCTAGGCTTGGGGTGAGTGGAGGGAGCGCTGGGTGGGGAGCAGGAGGCCGGGCTTGGAGGCCCCATGGGTCTCCTCTGTCTGATGAGGGCGTGGTGAGGTTCTCATCTCTGGCCCTCTGAATGGTGGCTGCCTCTGAGGAGACCCTTTCCCCCTGGACCTACCCCTCTAGAAACTCCCACTTGGGTCCAGGTCCCAAGGTGGATGGTCAGAGGTGTTTGTCTCTGCTACTCTTGATGGACGAGTATGGAACAGGAGTGAGAGCAGAACACTTGTCATTGCTGTGGACAGATTCCAGAGGCTCATGCGCCTGCCGCTGGGGAAGGTGCATGATGTAGCCTGACCACCCCACCCAACCCTCACTTCACCAACCCCGTTCCCAAAGCTTCACCTCCCCAAAGGCAGGTGGTGTTCCCTAGACTTCTCAGCAGCTGCCCCTACCCCGTATCCCTCTCTTGTAGGCCCCTCTGGTCGCAGCACCCACTCCTCCTTGGGCTCCAGCCCCTCACGAGGCTTCTGGACTGAAGTATGGGGCCCCCTAGCTGTGTATCACTCTTAGGGTATACCAGGGGTCCACCCAGGGGCCTGTCCTGCCCACTAGGTTTCCAGGTAGCTTTTCGAGTTCTGGCTGGGCTTCATGGAGTTTCCCAAGCGTGTCGTCTCAGAGCAAGAGGGACCCTGGCCGAGTCTGAGAGTCCTCTCAGTCCCGCCCTGGGCTGTTTGGAGCAGCGGGACAGCCCGTCTTCTGGAGGTGCTACCCCTCTCCGGTTACCTTCTGGAATCTTCTGCATTCAGCTGTGGCCTCTCCCACACAAAATACCCATCTCCCCCTCTTATCTGTGACTCTTCTTCTTTGCCAGCCTCTTCGAGTCTTTGAGGATGGAGACCGGGTCCCCCTCACCCTTAGGTTCAGCAGAACCTAAACTAGGCGGTTTTGTGTAGGTTCCCATGGGGCTCTGTGGCCATGGTGGCTCTGCCCTCACCTTCAGCTTGGGGCACTTTGGGTCATGTCTTTGAGTGCCGTTCCCCAAACCTCTCCCCCTGGCTCTGCAGGCCCAGGGAGCAGCTGGCTTCTGGGTGTAGCTATGACCAGAGCCTGAACTCTGCTCCCTGGGGTCACTGTCCCCTGTAATTAGGCTGTAGCTCATATTGGCCTGGGCAGAGGCCATCTGCTGCCAGCCCTGGGGCCACAACACAGAGACCCTGTGATTAATGGAGGCTCCACCTGGGCCCACTGGCCCCTTGTGTTATGCTGTTTTTTTTTTGTTTTTTTTTTTTTTTGCATTTTTTAAGTGCTTGTAACATTTCCCCTAATCAAAAGTGTGACAAGAGGGAGGGGGTGGCTTCTCTGCCCAGGCAGATCAGGAATGCCCATTGCCTGTGTGTGCAGTGACAGGTCTGGAAACAGACAGGGGAAGAGCTTCCCCAGAGGCTGGACCCTCACACTGAGACCGCCTGTGCCTGGCAGCCCAGTCTTGTGCCACTGAGCAGACACTGACCGAAACGCCCCCGAGGGTCTCCAGGACCGGTCCGGGTCCCCCAGCAGAACGTCCCATCCATGGGAAGGGAGCCCTGGACAGCCTTCCCTCTACTCCCCCACCCTCCTCACAGGGAGCTGGGATGCATTTCTAGGAGCATCGGGAAGCCTGGGGTCTGGGGGAAGGAGCGTTTGGGGAAGTGTCTGGTGTTGCTGGAGGGTGGGGAGTGGAGGGGGAAGGAGGGGTACGTGGTGGGCTGAGGAGGTGGCCAGGGACCCTTCGGTGGGACGAGCAGACCAGAGCCAGCATCACGTTTCTGTCTCCAGAATTGAGGATGGAGAGATGTCCCGGCAGGGTGTCTGGGGCCACTTAAAGGATGTGGGTGGATGAAAGCTGAGGAAAGCCTCATTTTCGGGGACCCCATCCTTAACCTTTGAGGCCCTCGGAGCTGCAGCCTGTGGTGTTTTGAAGTGAGTCACCTCCCAGAGCCTCCCTCCTGCCTTCGGTGACTGCCATTTATCAGGGCGTCTTTGACCCAAGGAGACCTGAAAGGTCATCTGATCCCCCTCCTACCCCCAGGCAGGCCACACCTAGACCCTCCCACACAGATGTGACCTCCTGGTACTTCTGCAGCCTTTCACCAGGGAGGGAGGGCAGCCTCTCACCCAGCGCCCTGGCGGCCCCACCCCAGCCAGGAAATTCTCCCTCTTTATCTGCCTCACATCTCTTCCCCCTGCGGCTTCACAAGCCCATTGCGGCTTCAGCCCATTTCCCCACAATCTGCTCCTAGTGGAGCAGCCAACAGCTGGTTTAAAACCCAGGGGTTGGAGGGGGGCGGGGTAGAGGGGTGGGGGAGCGCGAGACCAGTGCATCACATCTGAGTGTGTGCCAGATGTGCTCACATTCCCATCACTCTGATTTAGTAAAGAGAAAAGGAAGTCCAGCAGCTTAGTTCGACTTTAAAGTCTGTCTGGAATGACCCTGCGGCTGCCGGAACCAGGGGCACGGGGTGGATGGCGGGAGCAGGCGCCGTGCAGAGGGACTTCGTCCCGGGGCAGCTGCCTCTGCCCTCTTGGAGCCAGGGCTGTCTTCCAAGAAGAGGCCCCGAGGCCCCGTGAGCAGTGGCCTCCTCTGGAACCTTTAACCGTGGTTCTGGTTCTGCTCTGCGTAAAGAGAGATGGCTTGAAGCAGAAGAAGCTGCTTCGTAGCTGTCCCAGGTGTCTGTCACAGCTGTGCGGTGGCTCCCTGACCCTGGGTGTGGCTACTCTAAGACCCTTCTCTGGTGGGGGTGCAATTCTGGCCCCAGGTAGGGTGACCATATAACTTACTGTCCCTTGGGGGACACTTGGGAGTAAAGGGACCCTTGAATGACTACAGCGGGACAACAGATGTGCGCTGGGGTCGTCCCAGGAGGGCTGGATGCATGGGTCCCTTGAGCCAGAGGAGACACAGTGGAAAGCTCTGCCGTGATGGGACCGAGTAGAAGAAGGGCTGGCCGAGGCTGGGGCAACGCGCTTGCCAGCTCTAAAGGGCCTGTGTGAGCCGGGGCCTGACGAGAGCGGGTGGGGCGAGGCTGCTTCCTGCCCAGCTGGTCCAGCTCCAGGGTACCCATATCCCTTCTCAGAACTGGTGAGCCAGTGGCTAGAAGGTGCTTGAGGATTGACAGGACACTCAGGGAATTGAACAGAAGGGCCAGAGTGGCACAGCAGGTCCAAGGTCGCCTCCCCTCTCTTTTCCGTGTTCTGTTCCTGGGGTCTGTGTCTTGGGGTTGCTGTAACAGAGGGTCGGATCCTGGAGGCTTGCGAACAGAGCTTCCGGCAGCTCCTGGAGATCCCCGCGTTCGCTGGCCTGCAGACGCGTCACCACCATCTCTGATCTCTGGCGCCTGTGTCCATGTGGCTTTCTACCTCTGTCCATGTGTCTTTCTCCTTTTCTATCTCTTATAAAGATGCTCGCCATTGGATTTAGGGCCCACTAAATTCAGGATGATCTCACTTTGAGATCCTTACCTAATTACGTCAGCAAAGATCCATTTTCCAAATGAGATCATGTTCGCAGGTTCCAGGAGTTAGGACTTAAGACATATCGTTCTGAGGGACACTGTTGAACTCAGCACATTTGGTAAACCCAGAGTTGGAGCCAGTGTCCCCTGCAGACACCATAGCAGACTCTGGAAGTCCCTCGTAAAGGAATCCCATAGGACTTCTTTTCTGTTCTGGAGGGATGAGACTGTGTAGCTGGCCTGGGGAAAGCTGCACGTTCAGCTGGTGCTGGCTTGCCAGGTTGTTAGAGAGCTTTATCCAGGGACAAAGTGACATCACGAAGCTGGGGGATAAGAGCAGCTTTGGAATCCTAAGGGCTGGCTGTTGAGGTCAGCTGCCTGCCCCTTTGTGTTCCATCTTGCAGGGACCAGGGCTGCCAGCGCTCCATTTCTGGAAGGAATGCTGTGGGCCGATGTGCCCCATAGGCAGGGTGGAGGGTCCCCTTGTAGCCAGTGAGCTGCTCTTCCTGTAGCGTGCAGAGGGAAGGAGGGGGCTTGTTTATTTCTCTTGGCCTCAGCAGAAAATCCAACCATAGGCTCTGGCACAAGGTTGACCTGCTCATTCTCACATCCTCATTGCGGAGAGAGCCAGGCCTCCTGGGTGGGGCTGTGACGAGCAGGAAGGACCCCTGGAGTGCCTGGAGTGCCTGTGACTTCTAAGGCCCGGGGTTGCCAGAGGCAGAGAGAAAGAAGCCTCCTCTTAACCACTCAAGCAAAGACAGTCATCAGAATCTATCAGATGGCGAAGGGTCACCTCAAGTTCACCAAGTGGCCTCCTTCCTGTGGCTCTTCCCTGGGTGCTGACCCCCCCCCTGGTGAATTTGAAGTTTTCAGGGATACTATTGACACTCCCTGTACCTCCATGCAGGGGTTGGTGGAAGTGGTTCAGCCTTTTCCTCCTTGTCTAGAGGCACAGGTCAGACCCTTGGTAAGACTGGGCGTTGAAAGGTTGGCCTGCATCCACTTGGAGAGTCAGGGAGCAGGGGCCGTGTGGATGATGCCCCAAGCCCCAGGCCTCAGTCATCGGCCACGTGTGCAGATAAGCCTGGGCAGTCAGCAACCCTTGGCCACCAGGCTGGCCTCCTGAAGAACGGGCCAGCACCGGAGGCGGGTCTTAGCTGCTAGCTCTGTGGCCTGGCCTGGCCTTGGGGAGGCAGAGGGGGAGGGGACTGGGAAAGGGAATGATCTGGGGGTGATGGCACCCCTGTGCTTCCCTCCCAGACCCTCAGCAGGTTTGAAATATCTGGCTGCAGCCCTCTAAGGAGGGAGTGAGCGCCTCCTCCGCCTTCATGTGGACTTTGCCTTCTGTCCATGTCGTCCTTGTCTCTAAACAGACGTGGCTCTCCGTGGGGAACCCGGGGGCTGGCCTCCACTGACAGTGCTGTTTCCTGGCTTCCCTTTGCAGGCTCCGCTCAGCTTCACTGCGCCTATTTTTAAGCCCTTCCTTTTGGACTGTTTTGCTTCCTGAGAACATGCCCCTCCCCCATCACCCCAACTGTGTCCTCCTGCCTGTCCGGAGCCTGCTCTACCTGCCCCAGTAGCCACCTCCCTCTCCACCGAGCAGCCCAGACCAGGGCTGGGGCTAATTTTGTCCCTCCAGAAGCAGATCCTGAGACAGAGATTTCAGTGGGAGGCGACTCTGGGGGAATGTCTGAATGTGGGAATGGGCCAGGCAGGGAATCCAGTCAATAAAACCTGCATCATCAGCTCATCGTGACCACAGGTGGCTGCTCAGTCCCCATAGCGGGCAGCACTGGGAGATGGCAGACCGTGCCCCCAGCCTTGTCACACCTGGGGTTGGGGGAAAGGAGCTGGGGTATTGATACTTCCGTTCTTGGCCAAAGACTGCACTGTTCACTCCTTCCAGCCTTCTGAGGGCTTGGGCTCTACGTAGCCACCAGGAAAGGCTCTGGGCCGAGACACAGAAATAGGCTATGTGAAGTCAGCGGGTGTGATTGCAGTAAGACCAGGACAGCCTTGGCCAACAGCAAGGTGACCACACATGTCAGCATGCATAACCCCCACGGGATGCACACTCAGGAGATGGTAATTACACTAGCAACAGTTATCCTTGCCACGTGCCGTGCCTGCCCTGGGGCACCTTATTACCCCATCACCTCCTACAGCAGGTGACACGTGAGGACGCTGAGGCTCAGGGTAGACCCTGGTTATGTCACTCTCCTGTTTGTGTCTCCTGCTCTCAGCCCTGAAATAAAGAGCACAGTCCCTGTGCAGGCCCGTATGTCGTCTCTAGCCCAGGGGTGGTCCTTAAGCTCCTCCAAGGCACACCAGGCCTTTGGCCTCATCCCCCAAGTGCTGGATAAGTAGGAGGTGAAGGAGCCCTTGCAGCTGGACCCCACACTGCCAGCGCCATGGCCCTGCCCGACTCCCCACCCCGCCCCGCACAGATCAGGGACCTGTGCCAAGATCCAGCGTCACAGGAACGTGAAGACAAGGAGAGTGCCCACGGTGTATGTGCTGCTGGACTTGCTCTGTAGGTCCTAAGCGCTGTGGGTAGTTCCCCGCCAGGTGGGGTTTTCCTGTGGCTTTTTCCTGCAAGCTCAGGGTAGCATACACTGTCTGGGTTCCCTGGGCCCTGATCCTGGCTCCCAGGTAGTCAGGGTCAGAACCTGCGTAGCTGCTGCTCGGAGGAGACCCAGTCTCACCAGGGCTGGCGTTCCTGGAGCCTGAGCTTGGAATTCCACCCTGCCCTGGGAAGAGGCCCCGTTGCCCCATCCTTCGAGAGCGGAGCTACACATGAGTTTGTTCTGACCTTGGGTTCTAGCATTTCTTTGCACGACACTGTCCCAGGCTGCAGCGGGCTTCGTGGCTCGCGTGGTGTCCCCTCCCCAGACGGAGGCCTGGTATTTGCACCAGGAAGTGCTTGATCTGGTTTCAGGAGCTGGGGAGCAGTTTGCCGGGCAGCCTGCGGTCAGAGCAGCCGCCTTAACAATGGCCCCTTGTGCGGCACATTCCTCTCTAAACAGGCCCAGATCCCGGCTGCTCCTGCTTCGACCCCCCATGGGCATGGAGGGGGAACAGTTTGCATCTGGAGGGAGGCCCGCTGTGGCCTGTTTTTGTGTGGCGGCTGAGACCGTAGGTGCTTGCCGACAGGAGAAGCCCTGTGCCCATCCTGGGCTGTGAGATGTTTTTCGGGAGGTGGGGGATGGGGATGGGCTGGCCTGCAGTTACCCACACCCTCCAGCTTGTTGGCATCAAGGTCTGTGTGTAGCTTTTTAAACATTTTTTTTTTCCAAGATGGAGTCTTGCCATGTTGCCCAGGCTGGTCTCAAACTCCCGGCTCAAGCAATCCTCCTGCCTCAGCTTCCCAAAGTGGCGGGATTACAGGTGTGAGCCACTGTGCCCAGCTGGTACCATGGGGTGTTTTTTAAGAACAATATCGATTATTTTATTCCTTGAGAATGCTAAGTACCCACATGTAGTGTAAGCATCTCAGAAGGCAGGAAATTGTAACGAGGAACACCCACCACCATTCATTCCATCCAGAGATCGTTATTCTCTGTGCGGGTGTGAGCGTGTGTGTGTGCGTGCAAACTGCACATGTGTGTATGAAATGGAATTGGTCTTCGTATACATCTTGTGTCCTGCTATTTTTACTTAATATCCTCAGCATTTCTCATCTTCAAAAGTGTGATTTTGATGACGGTGCAGGCCTTTGACATATGGGTTTAGAAAATCTGAAGAAACGTGAATTGTTTCCAGGGTTTGTGAGTTTAATGCTGATGTAAATGTCCTCATACATAAATCTTTCTGTACTTCTGATTATTTCCTTGGGATAAATTCCCAGAAGTGGGCCACAGCACACGAACGGGCTTCAGGCTTTTGGAGCAAGTTGAGCTCGGCGGGGGAGTGGAGAAAGGACCAAGGGAGGCTTTTGGGAGCCCGCAGGGGTGGAGCCTGGCTTTGGGGAACTTGAATTCACAGATGTAGGAGATGGCGGGCAAAGGTGGGAACCTCCTGCCCTCTGGGGGGGTGACACTTTTACTTTTCAATGGCAGTGTGGGGGACCCTCCCGACATGACCTGGCCCCACATCTTTCTGATACTCTGCACAGTCCACAGTTCTGATGCTCAGCTGGGAGCCTCTTTTTTTTTTAAATGGAGTTTCGCTCTGTTGCCCAGGCTGGAGTGCAATGGCATGATTTCGACTCACTGCAACTTCCGCCTCCCAGGTTCAGGCGATTCTCCTGCCTCCGCCTTCCGAGTAGCTGGGATTACAGGCATGCACCACCACGCCTGGCTATTTTGTATTTTTTTAGTAGAGACGGGGCTTCTCCATGTTGGTCAGGCTGGTCTTGAACTCCTGACCTCAGGTGATCGCCTGCCTAGGTCTCCTGAAGTGCTGAGATTATAGGCGGGAGCCACCGTGCCTGGCAACTGGGAGCCTCTTGTATGTCCTTTGGTTGCATTAACTCCTTGCAGACAGAGGAGGAAGCCGTCTGTGTTCCTTCTGCTGCCTGGGTCCTGTGAAAACCACTCCTCTGCTTAGTTGGTCCCATGGATCTGTGCAGTCACATAGGGGTCTAAAAGCTGCAAAATGACAAGCTCGAGAACACTCTGGCTTCTATGGGTGAATACAGACACCCCTTGGGTGCCTCTCCCTCCATAGGGAAGACGGAGATGAATAAAGTGACAAGGACCCACCCCCCACGCAGGTTATACCGGTTCCCCGTGAGAGTGGTGGCAGGAGACATTGGGAAGATTGGGGGGGGACTGTGTAAGTGAGTGCAGGATCCAGGGCGTATTTTTAGGACTCCGATGGGGGAGGAGATGCTGGGGGACCCTGGTGACAGGCATCTCTTAATGTTTCCCAGCTGGGTACTATTCACAACGTCCTCTGTGGGGGAGGCAGTTGCCCGTGAGGCGTCCCTGGCAGGGATGATCTTGTTTCACTGCCAAACATCCCAGCAATGAAACGAGAATCTAGAGTGATGTGATTCCTCCGATGACTTCTCCAACCATCTGGGGTTTTGTGCGACTCCAAGAAGGGGAAAGGAGGCAGCGCTCGCTCCTCTGGGCTCCTGATGCAGCAGCTCCGGAGCGGCCACGTGTCCACTGGTGCACAGCGGGCCATTTGTTGAGTGTGATTGTGGTGGGATTGGGGCTGGGCTGGAGAGTGGGTGCCCACACCGGCGAGACCGGCCCTGGGCCACGGTGCCGCCCAGGGGTTCCTCTTCCCAGGGGTCTCCTTGTGAGTGGCCTGGGGCTGCCGGAACAAATTACTGGAAACTAAGTGACCGAACAACAAAGACTGATTCGCTCATGGTTCTGGAGGCCTGAAGTTTGAAATCCAGGTATTGGCAGGGCCACGTCGCTCCGAGAGCTCCAGGGGAGGCCCCTTCCTTGCCGCCTCCAGCCTCCATGGGCCCAGGCGCTCCGTGGCTTGGGCAGCGTCTCTGCAGTCTATGCCCTGTCATCCCCGTGCCTCCCTGTGTCCTGAGTCCTGCTCTGCGTTTCTCCTGTGAGCACACCGAGCACTGGATTCAGAGCCCATCCAAAATCCAGGAGAGTCTCATCCCGGGGTCCTTAATCAGTCTGCAAAGACCCTTTTCCAAATAAGGTCACATTCCTGGGTTCTTGGGGTTAGGTCTTGGACATGTCTTGATGGGGGTCATTAGTCAACCCTCTACAGAACCTCAGAGGAAAGTGAAGCTTCGCAGGCTGAAATGGGGGTGAAGGTCTAGTGCTTCCCTCCTCCCTGGGGGCTTCCTCAGGGCTTGTGCCTATCCTGTGATCCAGCCTTTTTTTTTTTATTTGATGATGCCTTGCTTTGTTGCCCAGGCTGGAGTGCTGTGGCGCGACCTGGGCTCACTGCAACCTCCGCCTCCCTAGTTTAAACGATTCTCCTGCCGCAGCCTTCCGAGTAGCTGGGAGGATTAGAGGTGCCTGTCACCATGCCTGGCTAAATTTTTGCATTTGTAATAGAGACAGGGTTTCACTATGTTGGCCACGCTCGTCTCGAACTCTTGACTTCAGGGGATCCGCCCACCTCGGCCTCCCACAGTGCTGGGATTACAGGTGTGAGGCACCGTGCCTGGCCTTTTTAGTAGTTTTGGTTATCTTTGTTTTGTTTGGAGACAGGGCCTCACTCTGTCATCCAGGCTGGAGTGCAGTGGTGTGATCATGGCTCACTGTAGCCCTGACCTCCTGGCCTCAAGTGATCGTCTCTCAGCCTCTCAAGTAGCTGGGTTACAGGCATGTGCCACCACTCCTGGCTAATTTTTGGATTGTTTATTAGAGTTGGGGTTTTGCCATGTTGCCCAGGCTGGTCTTGAACTCCTGGGCTCAAGCGATCCACCCACCTTGGCCTCCCAAAGTGTTGGGGTTACAGGCATGAGCCACCACACGTGGCCTGGTAGATTTTCTGGAAGCAGCTGAGGCCTGGTGGAAGGGATGGTGTCATGGAGTAGAGGACGTTCAACTCTGTTGCAGGGAGCCCAAACACAGCTCCTGCAGCCAATCTCAACAGTCATGCCGTGGCCAGGATGACGTGGAGAGAGGTGGTGTGGACTGTGTGGGAGGGAAGGAAGGGCTCTGGGAAGGGGCTGGAGCAGGCTTGGCTTTGAGGAGGATTCACAAGAGGAGGAGGAGATGGCGGCGGTGGCGTACTTGTTTGGGAGGATGGCATGTGCCAGGGTGAGCACCTCTTCATTTAGTTATCACCTTCTTGACATTCCAGCTGGGACATGGTTTCCTTGGGGAAGATGGACACCCCAGAATGGGGTGTCTCCTATTCTCACTGTTCTCCTACTGCACAGATGTATTCTCTCGCAGTTCTGGAGGCTGAAATATCCTGGCTGTTATCTGGAAAAGCCCACCTTTGAGCAGCGCCATCCTGATGGTGGGGTGGCCTCTGCAGTGGGAACTGCCCCTGCTATCTCAGCGCTTACTTAGCACTAGTGGGCACAGGGGTGGTGCTGGGCAGAAATACCCAGATGGATCGTAGAAGCTGGATGGTAACCACAGAGGCCAGCTGGCGAGGAGGGAGGGGCCCGTCTGTGAAAAGATGCCAACCACTGAAAGAGAGGAGAGGCCGGCTGCGGACTGGCACACGTGAGCATTTTGTGCAGATGGCCAATGTGGTGAGGTGTGAGCCACACAGACAGCTGGGGGAAGGAGGAGTGCTCTGGGAGGAGCCAGCTTCGGTTCTAGAATGATCCGCATGTGCGTGTGGGCCTGGCTGGAAATACATCACTGCATCCGCACTGTAGACTCAATCGTGAGCTCACACCAGGGACGGCTCTGCTTTGGTGCAGGGTCTTACGTTATGAGTTGGCCACTGGGGGATGACTCCAAGGGGACTCCCCAAGGAGGGGCTTCACCCAGTCTCCCAGGGAGGGTCTTTTGTTTTCTTGGTGTGGACCTGGGAAAAGGCCTTCTCCTGTCTAGTTTCTATTCTTCAACTTGGCCACATGGAAGGGTGCCTAGGACACCTGGAAGCCAGCCCCTGCTCTACAGCGCCCTGTGGAGACAGTTTGGACAGTGCTTAGGAGGCAGGGGGCAGACCAGAGCACCACGGAAGGCCCTGGGAACCACATGAGGACCCAGGCGTTGAGCTCTGCACTCTCTGGCATCAGCCCGATGTACGGTCTGGCTCTGTGTCTACCCCGTGCCTCATTTCCCCCATCTGTACTGGGGGTAATAATAATAATCTTTACGTCCCAGGTTTAAGTGGGTGTAGATGTGATGAGCTTGCTAAGTCCTTCTCATTACACTCCGTTCCGGGCATTGGACGGACTTTCTGGCTGGTGAAAGTTGGCATTCAGCCTTTCCTGGGGGCCTGGGGCTTCTGTAGAATCAGAACAGAGCCAGCAGTTTGCATGGAGGGTGCAGGGGGCAGAGTGGCGCCACTTCGGGAGCCCACACCTGCCATGCCTCTGACTCCAGGGCTCAGGATCCTGCTGCCCTGAGGCCACATGATCAGCCAGAGGTCACTGGCTGGACCCAGAGGCGAAGGCAGCCTGTGGATTTGATTTTGTTTGGCCCTACGGTGTTTTATTTTATTTTTGTTTTTAGTTTTTGGAGACAGAGTCTCACTCTGCAGGCTGAGCGCAGTGGTGCAGTCTCAGCTCAGTGCAACCTCTGCCTCCCGGGTTCAAATGATTTTCCTGCCTCAGCCTCCCAAGTAGCTGGGATGGCAGGCAATCGCCACCACACCCAGCTAATTTTTTATTTTTAGTAAAGATGAGGTTTCACCATGTCAGCGAGGGTGGTTGGTGTTTTAAAAAGGGATTGTTTTGCTTTGTGCCAGTGTTTAAAAATCAGAAGATTTCACATAAAGATACAGATTTCTACTCTGTTGAGAAGTGAGCAGCCCTGGCCATGTGGGGCCCACGTCCTTTAGGGCAGTGATGGAGCTGAGACAGGGCCTATGACAACCGAGAGTTCCCCTGGAGTCCATGTGGCTCCCTGCCCAGCTTCTGGTGGGGATTGAGCTTAATGACCCAGGATTTTGTCTGTGTCCACCAAGAGGGAGAGGTGCCCATGGCTTAGAGAGGGCACCCACAGGAGTGCCTTGCCGGGAAGCTGGCAGCTGAGGCAGCCAGGATTAGGCCTCTCCCCCTCCCAGCGTCTGAGTACATTTGGAGGAAGGGAGACGGTGAGGGGAAGGCACTGAAGTGGTCCTGGAGAGCTACTGCTGGGGGCTGGGTACCTTTTCCTGTGGGCAGGGGAGGCAGTGGTGGAATCCTGTGAGACCCGGACTCGGGGCCTGGTGAGGCAGGGAGTGGCTGGGGGAGACACTGTGGGTCTGCACTGAGGGCTGTACTGTGGGCCTGGCCCAGGAAGGAGCTGGTGAATATGCTTGCCAGGGAGCCCCTCCCCTGCTCTGGCCCTGATAACTGGGAGCAGCTGGCTCTCATTGGGAGTACGGTTGCGGAGACTGTGAGGGTGGCAGCTTCCCAGGTACCATCGTCCCTGCCTCCGATGGAGCAGACCCCGGTGGAGAACGCAGGATGGCTGCAGGGCGGGAGCTAGGTGTTGGCATCCCCTGCTCGGGCTGCTGGCATTGGATGGAAAGATGCAGGAGAGGCTGATGACTGAGGAAGTTGGTTTCTGTGGACCAAGCTGGGGGAGCCGGATAACCAAGTGGTTGGAACTTCGGGCTCTGGCATCAGCCCGATGCAGAGTCTGGCTCTGTGTCTACCCCGAGCCTCACTTCCCCCCGTCTGTACTGGGGGTCATGATATTCTTTATGTCCCAGGGTTAAATGGCTATAGACGTGATGAACTCAGTAAGCCCAGCACTTCACTGGCACTCAGCTCCAGTGTCCTCTCTTGGTGTCGTTGATTGGGTTTTGTTCCTGCTTCGGTTCTGATTGGTTACAGTTGTGGTCACTTATTATTGGAAGTGTGTCCCCACCGCGGCTGGTGGTGGAGGTGTGTTTGCTGGTGGTGTCCGGGTGTCTGCCTTGGCTGGAGGTGAGGAAGGATAAAGACAGCCACGACAGGAAGAAAATCAAGGCCAGGCTCAGTGGCTCATGCCTGGATTCCCAGCACTTTGGGAGGCCGAGGCAGGTGGATCACTTGAGGTCAGGAGTTCGAGACCAGCCTGACCAACAAGGTGAAACCCCATCTCTACTAAAAATACAAAAATTAGCTGGGCATGGTGGTGTGCGCCTGTAGTCCCAGCTACTGGGGAGGCTGAGGCAGGAGAATCTCTTGAACCCGGGAGGTGCCACTGCAGTCCGGCCAGCCAGGGCAACAGAGCAAGACTCCATCTCAAAAAAAAAAGAAAAAAAAAAGAAATCAAAATCTTCTCTGGAACTAGAACGTTCCTATGTAGACACAGTTGGAGCGGGAGGCTGTGTGGTTTACGCTGTGGCCATGGCAAGACGGGATGGGCAGCTCCTCCTGCTCTAGCCTGCATCTCTGTCCCAGAACCCATGATGGGTGTCCTAGGATGGGGCTGTTCCTTTCACCTGCCGAGGGTATCCTAGGATGAGGCAGTCTCTTTCGCTTGCTGAGACGTGCAGGATGGGAAGAGCCCTGGGGCCTTCTCTGCAGCTTCGCCTGCCTTCCTCTGCCGCTACTTAGCAGGAAACATGCCGGAGTGTTCCTGAGCCATCCACTCACCAATTGCACCCCCTCTCTTTATTTTTCAGCCTTGAAAAGATCTTTTGAGGTCGAGGAGGTCGAGACACCCAATTCCACCCCACCCCGGAGGGTCCAGACGCCCCTGCTCCGAGCCACTGTGGCCAGCTCCACCCAGAAATTCCAGGACCTGGGTGTGAAGAACTCAGAGCCCGCGGCCCGCCATGTGGACTCCCTAAGCCAGCGTTCCCCCCCAAGGCGTCCCCTCCGGAGGGTGGAGCTCTCGGGCCCCAAGGTGGCCGAGCCGGTGTCCCGGCGCACTGAGCTGTCCATTGACATCTCGTCCAAGCAGGTGGAGAACGCCGGGGCCATCGGGCCGTCCCGGTTCGGGCTCAAGAGGGCAGAGGTGTTGGGCCACAAGACGCCAGAGCCGGCCCCTCGGAGGACGGAGCTCACCATCGTCAAACCACAGGAGTCAGCTCACCGGAGGATGGAGCCCCCCGCCTCCAAGCTCCCTGAGGTGCCCACCACCCCTGCCACCGACGCAGCCCCCAAGAGGGTGGAGATCCAGATGCCCAAGCCTGCTGAGGTGCCTGCCGCCCCCAGCCCAGCCCAGACCCTGGAGAATTCAGAGCCCGCCCCCGTGTCTCAGCTGCAGAGCAGACTGGAGCCCAAGTCCCAGCCCGCTGTGGCTGAGGCTGCATCCCGGAGCCAGGAGGGTGAGTCCCAGAGCCACGGGATCTTGGATACTGCGGTCATGGGGGACCGGGTTGCTGGCTTTGCCACAGAATCTTGGAGGAAGAAGCTGGATATGGGTGGGGGTGCCTCCCCTGGAGCCCAGGAAGATGGGAATGTATGGGGATGGGGGTCTGCAATCTCAGGGGAGGTGGCTGTGGCTCTCTCTGCCTGATGGGGACATGCCAAAATGCTCCAAGTGGGACTTGAGTGAGAGTTTGGAAAGATTCTCTGGGTTTCAAGGAGCCTCCTTTATCGGTCACCATGGGCCACCATGGACCATTGTAGGACCTCTGTCTGCTGTGTGTCCCAGGAGGGCCTGGGAGGCTTGGAGAATGAGGAGCCACATAGGAACCAAGGCAGGCTCATGCAGGGGTGTGGGACAGGGTGGGGTTGAGACCCCTGGATGGGCTCTCACATTCCTGTGGCTCCTGCTCGAGGAACTGCAGGCTGCCTGGACGTGTCCAGCAGAGGCCGAGGGCTCGGTGAAGGGAGGAGGGACATACGCCTCCTGCAGCTGACCTCGGAGCTCATGGCCTGGTCCTCCTCCTCCCCCAGGAAGGAGGCTTGTGGCAGAGGGAGGGGAACATGAGGAACACCTTAGCCAATAGGACAAGATTCTCAGAGCACTGGGAAGGGGTGCCCAGACCAGGGGGCTTCGTGATAGCTGCACACAGCTTTATTTGGTGGTGCCCTTCTGGAGAGGGGGAGAGAGGACGGGGGCTCTGGCTGTGTCCTCAGAGGGCTCAAGCCTGGAGCCGTGTGACGTGGAGCTTACGGGTAGGTGATTGGTGCCAGTCCAGCGGGACACGGCCTGTTTGGAAATGCCAGGCTGTGGGACATGGTTGGGTCCTTTCTCAGAAGCATGCTGCCAGGCTCCAGCAGGGATCATGTGTTAAGGTGCCAGCTGGGTTAGAAGCCCCTCGAGAGCAAGGTTCGATTCTGAGCGCAGTACTCAGAACTCCAGTAATGAGTTCAGTAACCATTCTTTGGGCTGGTTGAACAGAACGGTCTAGGTTTTTGATTTACCTTTTTCTTCTTCTTATTTCTAATTGTGGTGAAATACACAACATAAAACGTGCAATTTTAGCCACCTTGCAGTGTACATTTCAGTGGCATTCAGTACATTCAGCCTGCCATCTGTCTCTGGGACCCTGCCATCCTCCCAAACAAAGCTCTGTTCCCGTTAGACCAAGCTCCCCAACCCCCTTCCCCAGCCGCTGGCAGCCACCATTCTACTTTCTGACTTTATTATGAAATAATTTGACGACCCTAGGAACCTTGTATGAGTGGAAAAATAATATAATTGCCCATTTTGCGTCTGGCTCATTTTACTCAGCATGACGTCCTCAAGGTTCATCGGTGCTGTAGCGTGGGGCGGAATTTCCTTCCTTTAAAAGGCTGATGACATTCTGTTGTGCTATGCAACTGTGCTGCATAGCTGTTCCTCCATCGCTGGACCTTACGTTGTTCCCATCTCTCTCTAAGTCCCTGCTTTCCATCTTCTTTGGCTTTTCTTTGATTTTTTTTGAGGTAGTCTTGCTCTGTCTTCCAGGCTGGAGTGCAGTGGTGTGATCAGCGCTCACTGCAACCTCTGTGATCCCCCAGCCTCAGCCTTCTGAGTACCTAGGACCACAGGTTGTGCACCACCATGCCTGGCCAGTTTTTAAGATTTTTTATAGAGACAGGTTCTCACCAGGTTGCCCAGGCTGGTCTCAAACTCCTGGGCTCAAATGAGCCTCCTGCCTCGGCCTCCCAAAGTGCTGGGATTATAGGCATGAGCCACCTTGCCCAACCTGTTTTTGGTTTTTCTTTTTGAATGAGAATTCTCCAGTGGTCAGTGGGCTTGGGAGCTGGGAGCATGTGGGGCCTGGAAAGGGTGTGGGTGGGGGAGAGATCAGTGCTCCTCATGCTTTCATGGTGTGGAGCTCACATTTGTCTTGGCAGGTTTGAGGCCTGGGACTCTGCATTTCCTACAGAGGGGGCATCGGAACACACTGAATCGCCAGAGGCTAGCGGGCCTTGGAAGGTCCTTTCCAGCCCTCAGTGTGTGAGTCCATGTTCCCCTCTCTAAGCTTGACCCTGTGGGAGCCACCCCGCCCCACCCACCCAGTCTTGGTGACAGCCTGCCAGTGGCGTGGTGTCAGGACAAAGGCATGGGCAGTTTGCAGAGTGGCAGGAGACTGTTTCCTCCCCAGCCGACGTGCCGGATACACCCCCTCCTGGGTTGATGTATTCACACTCAGCTGAGTCAAACAGGATGTGGCTGGGGAGGCGGTTGTCACCGGGCCATCTAAATCTTGGTGATGGCTGGTGCTGAATGCACAGGGACATGGTCCTGGCTCTGGGGGACAGGTTGGGGGATGTCCATGGGGGTGTACAAGACCATCCTCCTCCGGGGGCAGACACAGCTCAGCCCCTAAATTGTTACAGAGACTGTGCCGGGAGCCAGGCCCAGGGACATGTCCTGCAGACCATGCTTTCTGGAGCTCACCGAGCCGTGAGCAGGATGTGTGGGACACAAGGGTGTCCAGGGAGCATCCCCCAGCAGTGGAAGTGCAATTTCATCAGGCCAGGAGGGGAGGGAGAGGCAGGCCCCGTGGAGGCAGCAGTGCTCAGAGCTGGCCGGAGCCTGGAGCTCTGCGGGGATGGTGGCTTTCTCCGTGAAACAGGGTGTACACGTTGGAGCCTGGGCGTGGGAGAAAACCGTCAGCATCTCAGACCCCCAGACAGAGACCCCTGCAGGTGGGAGTCCAGCTTGCATGGAGAGGTCCGTGGGCCGGGCTGAGGGTCCTGAGGGCCTAAGCATGTCCGGGTGGAGGAAGGCAGGGAGAGACGAGGGCAGGGCTTTCCCGATGGAGGGGTGATCCTGAAATCCTATGGGAGTGGCTGCTTGGGGGGCCCAGGCCTTGGGGAGCCCCACTAGCTCCTCCTCTGAGGCACTGCCTGCTTGCTTCTCTGTCCTCCCTCTCTCTGTCATGACTGTTCTGGACACAGATCCAGCTGTCTTCAACTCAACTTTCTGCCCATCTTTCCTGCAGGCCCTGCAGGCCCATCCCCTTCTGCCCTTCCATGCGGGGCTGGGTTGAGAGCTCCCTCAGCCCCCACGTGCACTGCTCTGACCAATCTCCGAGGCCCCCCTGCCCCCCTGAGCACCAGGGATCCAGCTGGCACAATGGGGAAAAGGATCAGGGAGGAAGGGAGTTCCATGCCCTCTGAGCAGATGCCCAGCCTCTTGGCTTCTGCCTCCGGGAGGGCATCTATGCTGTGGTTTGTCTCCACCCCAGAGCTGTGGGTACAGGGCAGGGTCTCCTGGGGCCCCAGCTGAATCGCTCCCAGACTGACTTTCCCGAAGCACAGCACTGCAGAGATCTCTTCCCATCCTGACCCTTCACTGCTCACTCACCGTAGGCCCCTCCGCTGTTGATTCATTCTCCTGCTCAGCTCACACCTCTGCTTCCCAGTTTCTCCTGCTTTGGTCTTCCCTTGGCCTCCCACACCTTTCCTCACAACGTCTTTGCCCTGACCTCCTAACCTTAACCTGCTTCTCTTTACATCACTGCCTTGTTGAACTCCTATGCATCCCTCAAAACCCCGTTCAAATACGTTGTGTTTGGCTTGGGTTATAAATGATTTGTGTATAAACTTTCTTTCTTCTGCTAGACTTTTTTTAAATACAAAAATAGTTTTTCAGATCACAAAAAGTAATTGAGTACCCCTTTTTTTTTAAATGCAGGAAGTACAGAAATAAGAAAGAACCTAAAATTTACCTGTAAGCCAGCAATATCCATGCTTAAGGCTTTGCTGCATAGCATAGTCTTCAGAATTCCTTCCATGCCCCCACTAGATTCTGAGGGTGGGGCTGTTGTCATGTTTTTTTTTTTTTTTTTGAGACGGAGTCTCGCTCTGTTGCCCACAGGCTGGAGTGCAGTAACGTGATCTCAGCTCACTGCAACCTCTGCCTCCGCCTCCTGGGTTCAAGCAATTCTCTGGCTTCAGCCTCCCAAGTAGCTGAGACTACGGGCGCATGCCACCGTGCCCAGCTAATTTTTGTATTTTTAGTAGAGACGGGTTTCACCATATTGGCCAGGCTGGTCTTGAACTCCTGACCTTGTGATCTGCCTGCCTCGGCCTCCCAAAGTGTTGAGATTACAGGCATGAGCCATCACGCCCACCCTGTCTTGGTTTTTATAAAGAATCCCATAAGGGGCCAGGTGCAGTGGCTCATTCCTGTAAATCCAACACTTCGGGAGGCCGAGGTAGGCAGATTTGCTTGAGCCCAGGAATTTGGGACCAGCTTGGGCAACATGGAGAAACCCTGTCTCTTACAAAAAAATGCAAAAAATTAGCGAGGTGTGATAGCATGCGCTTGTAGTCCCAGTTACCCAGGAGGCTGAGGTGGGAGGACCACCTAAGCATGGGAAGCTAAGGCTGCAGTGAGCTGAGATTGTGCCACTGCACTCCAGCCTAGGTGACGGAGTTAGACCCTGTCTCAAAAAAAAAAAAAAAAAAAATCCCATAAGGTACCGAGTAAGTGACTTGGACATAATAGGTATGCCATGAAATTATGCTGAAGGAATGACCCACTGGTGGTGAAATGGGGACAGCCTCTTTGTGGCTCTTGTAGGCAGACATAGTGATCCCCATGGGGCAGCCCTAGGGACCAAGCAGACACTTTCCTGGTCAACTTCACCCCCAGGGCACCTGATCTGTCCTCGGGGACGTCATGCTGGAGGGCCCAGTGCGTGGGTGCTGGCTTCAGTGTGGGGGTTCTGGAAGGATCAGCATTTCAGAAGGGAGTGTGGGCACTAGATGGTTGAAGGGGAGGGAGAGGAAGAGAGTGGCTGCAGAGGGCAGAGGCCTCCCTGCTCGCTCCTCCGCACCAGGGTCTGGTGAGGTCTGAGCTCTATGCTGGTGCAGCGGGTTCTCGGGTTCTGAGGTTCTGGCCCTGCCCCTGGACTTGGCACCCTCCTTGCTGTCCTCCCCTAGAAGGGCCCTCGTCCTTCGGGGTCATCCCTGATCCTCTCAGGCTCTTGGTGGGGATGGCCTTGCCTCCTCTCTTGGGTCCCTGCTCTTCCCCTGCCCTCCCCTCCACCATGGGTGCCTCTGGGTGGGGCGGGGCTGGGCTGCAGCACCCAGGACTAAGCCTGTAAGGGCGGGCCGCTGGCTTAGTCTCCCCCCCACCAGAGTTTCCCTCCTCCAACTCCTCAGCCACACCAGCCAAGTTTCCCCAGGGCTGCCTTATAAGGTGGGTGCTCAGCACTCGTTCGTGGGTCTGGTTCTCTGCCTTCTTGGGATGCTCACTGGGGGCACGAGGGAGGCCAGGCCCGGTGTCCAGCTCAGTTCTGGGCATGTCCTGGCTCTGCCCCATGGGCCAACTAGGTCTGAACTATCACTCCGGCCCTCCCAGCCTCAATTTCTTGATATGTCAAAAAGGCATCTGTAGAGATGGCTGGGGACTGAGCTCTCGTGTATCAAGCCACCCCAAGAACCAAGAAGGGAGTCCTCGGTGCTGGGGCCGCTTGTGAATGGGTGTGAAATTGGGTCGGGGTAGACATGGCAGCACGTCTCAGTAGTTTGCCTGTGACCAAGAGGGTCTGGAAATCTTTGTCATGTGGGTGGAGCACTGAGGAGCTGGGAGTCAGGCCCCCAGAGCCGATGATGGTGGGCGTGGCTCTTTGCATACTTCTCTGCACCAGGGCCGGTGTTCCAGGGACAGAACAGGGAGGAATCTCAGTTCAGACAGCAGCGGCTGCCAGGACAGGGTTGTTATAGGGTTAATCAAAGCACAGGGCTCCCTGGAACCGCCCAACACAGAGCAGTGAAGAGGAGGCTTTGGTGAAAGTGGGGTTGGAGCTGAGTCTGGGGGGTGGGTGGGCATCAGCCTGCAAGAGAGGAACACCTACTGGGCCCCCGAAGTTCCTGGGTGGGGGATCAGGGACTGTGAAGTCGGGGAGAGGGTAACTGCCATATGGTTTAGGGAGGAAGGGCCCCAGGCTCCACAAAGGCCCCACAGAGAGCGCAGCTTCTGGCCCCTTGTTTACAGGACACCCACAGATGCTCTGAGTCTATCCCCCGGACTGTGGACTCCCTGCGGGCAGGGTCTGTAGGTTCATCCAATACCAGGTATAAGGCAGGGGGCCTTGGTGAGCGTCGAGGGACTCACTGGTGTCTGATGAAGCGGTGAGCTTGGATCTCGTCGTGCGTCAGGTCCTGCACCTGCAGGATTTTTCTGTGTGGGGTCACATGCTTCTGTTTCTGGAGGGTTAAAGGCCAGGTGTCCAGAAGGCACGGACGTTTCTGTTGGGCTGTCTCATCTGGAAGGCCCTGCTGCTCCGACCTCTTCCCATTTTCCTGAGCTGCTTCCAGAGGGCACCCAAGTCCCCCTTTTACTTTGGGATTGAGTCTCTTTCTCTTTCCTTTTCATGGTTTTTTTTTTTTTTTTTTTTGAGACGAAGTTTCGCTCTTGTTGCCTAGGCTGGAGTGCAATGGTGCGGCCTTGGCTCACTGCAACCTCCTGGGTTCAAGCAATTCTCCTGCCTCAGCCTCTTGAGTAGCAAGGATTACAGGCATGAGCTACCACACCCAGCTAATTTTGTATTTTTAGTAGAGATGGGGTTTCACCATGCTGGTCAGGCTGGTCTTGAACTCCCAACCCCAGGTGATCTGCCTGCCTCGGCCTCCCAAAGTGCTGGGATTACAGGCGTGAGCCACCGCGCCCGGTCCTTTCCTTCTAAGAACAAGGACCCTTCTCCTAGCTGTCCCTGGAGCTGCTCAGACCTAGGTCTGAAGCAGGAAGTCCCCATGCGCTGGGGGAAGAGGAGGACCAGTGGGGGAGGAGCGGCCAGGCCATATGTGTCTCCTTCATGGGGGGACAGGGTGGGGCCAGAGGACAGAGCCTGGCTCCAGGGCCCAGGAAGGGAACCCCTCCCCTGCCCGGCCTGCCCAGCTGCCTGCCAAGCCCTGTGCAGTGGTGAGAGGAAAGAGGGCCAGTCCGGGAATGCAGCGGGGAGCCGAGCAGCTGTGGAATACCTTAAATAGAGTGCGCAGCTGCGGAGAAGGGTGGGGCGGGGAGGCAGGCGCTGGGGGCAGTGTCTCTGCTCCACCCCCTGCAGCCCTGTGGCCCTGACCACCCAGTCTGGCCCCAGGATGGAGCCCCGGGCCCCCAGACACATGGCACCGGGTAAGACCTCCTCTAGGCACTTGTCCCAGGAAGCCAGAGCAGCTGCCAGAAGCGAGAGGAGCTGTGTCTGCACCCGCAGCCTCCCAGGCCCAGCACAGCTGCTGGGATTGAGGGTCTGCACAATGACAAGCCTGTCCGGAGGGGCATACCCCGGCCAGACAACCACGCTCTGTGCGGTGTGGACAGAGGGCATATTCAACCCTGGAGGAGCGTACTCAGTCTCCACCCTGGGCCCTGAAGTGTGGGCAGCCCCTGACCAGACCCTGGATTCCAGGAGACGGCCTGAGAGGATGCCCTTCATGGGGGACCACCCTGACCCACTGTATCACCTGGGGCCTCATGTCTGAGAGCTGCAGGGAGGCGCTTCCTCGGTTGGACTCCATTTCCTGTCCGAGATTTTCTGTGTGTGTGATAAGTGACCCTCCCCCCCCACAGTCCAGGGCGGGTGCCTGGGGTCTGGGTTGTAACTGACAGGCTAGAGTAGCCCATGGCCAGGCCTGAGCTTCCTTTCCATTCTCTCCAAATGCTGAGCCCAGGAAGGGGTTAAAGTGGAGATGCTCTGATTAGGTTAGGGGAGGCATGGAGCTCCCCCAACCCTGTCCCCCAACCCTGCCCCCCCATCCCACTGCTGCTACTGGTTGTACTCTGTGGAGCCCCAGGACTCTTAAGGAACCCAGACTGGAGATTCCTGGTCTCATCCAGTGCAGGTGAGGGGGAAAGTGATTTGTCCACAGTCACGTGGCCACCGTCGCCACACCTGGGTCAAGCTAGATTCCACTCCACGGCCCCAGTCTGAAACCTGGAACCAGAAATGGCCCTGGAAATCACTGATTCCGTCTCCCTTCTTCCAGAATGGCCCATAGAGGTTACGATGTAGGCGCCTGTAATGCCTTACCCGCTGGTGTATTGGGGGAAATGGTAGAGGCGCGCCGGCTTTGCCCTCACACTGCCTGGGCTGCTGCCCCTGCCCTGCCTGGTGGCTTGTCCTCTCTGGTCTGTTTTCTCATTGTAGAAGTGGGCACAATCCTCCAGAGCAGCGTCGTTAGAATGAACAGTGATAACTCGTGAAGCAGGGCTGGAGCGCCTGGGGGATTCGTGTTAAACACACACGTAAACAAAGCCGAGCACAAGCCTTATTTTATGAGCAGGCAGGCTTTGTCTGAAGCCCTGAGCAGCACCTCATGCTGCTAACCTATCCCTGAGTTCCAGGCCAGTGGCATTGCCCCGTGCCTCTCCCCGCTGGGAAGCTGGTGTTTAGAAGCCCTGCTCTGTGTCTCGGCCCCATTCCCCTTGTGACCATTTCCTTTCTTCATCCTAAAAAGCAATGCACAGCCGGGCGTGGTGGTGCACGTCTGCAGACCCAGCAACTTGGGAGGCTGAGGCAGGAGAATCGCTTGAACCCAGGAGGCGGAGGTTGCAGTGAGCCGAGATCGTGCCTCTGCAGTCCAGCCTGGCCGACAGAAAGACAAGACTCCACCTCAAAAAAAAAAATAAATAAATAAATAAAAAAGGAGGCAATGCCCAGCCAATCATTATTAGATAAAAAAATGAACATCACATGAAATTTGGAAAGGAAGTTTTTCTCTCCCAAGGGGTGGCCATGTTGACAGCTGGGTGTGGCATTCTCCTTCTGAATTTTATGTGTACAGAGTCACTCAGCTTGTGTGAAGCGTCAATGTGTAAATATAGACTTCTCAAGAACACAAAGGAAATCAGACTTCTGCAACCAGCTTTTATTTCTTCCATGTAACAGCACGGCTGGTGCTTGTAGATGTAGCACGTTGCTTTGTTTTGAGATGGAGTCTTGCTCTGACGCCCAGGCTGGAGTGCAGTGGTGTGATCTCGGCTCACTGCAACCTCCACCTTCCAGTTTCAAGTGATTCTCCTGCCTCAGCCTCCCGAGTAGCTGGGATTACAGGTGCCCACCACCACACTGGGCTAATTTTTGTATTTTTAGTAGAGACGGGGTTTCACCATATTGGCCAGGCTGGTCTCGAACTCCTGACCTCGTGATCTGCCCACCTCGGCCTCCCAAAGTAGCACGTTCCTTTTAATGGTTGTGTCATCAGCTGTCCCATGGCCCTGCCAGGCTTTTCCAGCTTCCCCCTGTGATTGAGAGGCCGCAACAGATGTTCTCACACGTGTATCTGAGTGCGCATGGCTGTAGGATGGGCCCTTAGGAATGAAATGTATCAAGGATGTGTCCATTTAAATTTTGATCTGCCAGGCGCAGTGGCTCAGCCTGTAATCCCAGCACTTTGAGAGGCTGAGGTGGGTGGATCACCTGAGGTTAGGAGTTCAAGACTAGCCTGGCTAACATGGTGAAATCCCATCTCTACTAAAAATATGAAAATTAGCTGGGCGTGGTGGCTTGCGCCTATAATCCCAGCTACTCCGGAGGCTGAGGCAGGAGAATCGCTTGAGGTTGGGAGGTGGAGGTTGCAGTGAGTGAGATCATGGCACCGCACTCCAGCCTGGGTGACAGAGCAAGATTCTGTATCAAAATAAATAAATAAATAAATAAATTTTTTGATCCTTGTTCCTGAATTAGCCTGTAAAGTGGTTACTACAATTTTCAGGACCCCTCCCCCTCGCCGGCCTGCTCAGTGTCTGCCCGTCCCTGTGCAGTGTCCAGCAGGGAGGTCCTGCGCCCTTGACCCCTGGCTAGAGCCAAACGCTTTCCAATTGATGTTTTATTTTGTGCATCTCGGTCAAGCAAGAGGGATTATCTGTTCGTATGTTACAGGCCTGGGCCCTGTGTTCTCTTTTCATTTGGATGGTTCATCCTTTTCTTGTTAACATTTTTAAAAAAGTGTTCTTTGTAGGCCAGGTGTGGTGGCTCCCACCTGTAATCCCAGCACTTTGGGAGGCTGAGGTGGGCAGATCGCTTGAGCTTAGGAGTTCGAGACCAGCCTGGGCAACATGGCAAAACCCTACCTCTGCAAAAATTAGCTGGGTGAGGCGGTGCGCCTGTAGTCCCAGCTACTTGGGAGGCTTACGTGGGAGGATCATTTGAGCCTGGGAGTTTGAGGCTGCAGTGAGCTGTGATTATACTACTGCACTCCAGCCTGGGTGACAGAGTGAGACCCTGTCTAAAAAAACAACAAAAAAGAGAGTTATGTGTAGAATTTATCACAGTAGGTACGAGTGTCTTGTCCCCAGTTGCCTACTTTTGATTTTATTTCTGGGATGTTCTTCCAAACAGAACGTTTTAATTCTGATGTTGTCAAGTCTCTGCTTTCTCTTTTAGCTTTTATAATTCACGTTCTGTTTAGAGGTCTCCTGAGTTCTGAAATTATAGGAAAGAATTTCATCCACATTTTCTTCTAGTACTTCTGTGGTTTCATTTTTATGTGTTGAAATCATGAATCCATTGGAATATATTTCAGTTTCAGCATCCAGGTAGCGGTAGATGGTATTGCCTGGATACACAGCAGCGAGCTTGGTCTGGAGTGGCTGGGGCGTGTGTGTGTGTGTGTGTGTGTGTGTGTGTGTGTGTGTGTGTGTGTGCTATTTTTATCAGTTTTGGTGTCTGTATTGTGCTGACTTAGCAAAAACAATTTGGATGCATCTTTCCCCTCTGTGTTCTGGAACATTTTAAGCAGCAACACAATAATCTCTTTGTTAAAACTTTTCAAGAATTCACTCGTGAAACCATCTGAGCCTGATACTTTTGTGGGAGTCTAATATTTTAAAAACTTAAATTTTTTCCATGGGTGTATGATTTTTGGAGTTTTTCTTTCTTCTTAAAATTCATTATTTTTTTTTCTAGAAAAGCCTCTTTTAGCTTATTTAAAATCCCTCAGCATATTCCGAGGGGGTTGCTTTAGCTTGCTGTGTGAGGACGGCGTGCAGCCGGGATAGCTGACATGATTAATCAGCAGGGCACGCGCGATCAGTCAGTGTGTAAACGTGACTGGCTGTGGCTGCTGTCCTGGGATGCTCCGTGGTGAAGCACACATGTGCAGTGCAGGGTGGTGTGTATTCTGAGAGGGGATGAATCCACAGGGCCCCTGCACCCTAAAGAGAGAGCTCCCCTCCCCGAGGCTGCAGTCTTGAGTCTTGAGTAGGTGGTGACAGGGGACTATGTCTGGCGGGCTGAGAGGTCCCAGCAGGCCAAGGGCTTCAGGAATTATGGGAAGTCTGGAGTTGCCGGAGAGCAGTTTTCAAAATCAGCCTGGACTGCGGTCTCCAGAAAGGAGTTTGTCACCATGAACCAGGACACAGCTATGTATGAGGGCAGGGGGTGGTATATGTGTATAAATGAAGCAGAATTTCCGTGATGGAAGTCTTACCTTTACCATGCCTCTGCTGCACTTTGGTAGTTTCTATTTTATTTTTCCTCTCTCTCTTTTTTTTTTTTTTTTTTTTTGGAGAGAGGGAAGCCTTTTTCATTTTTTTTTTTAAACAGCTTTATTGAGATTCAAGTAAGTTACTATACAATCCACCCATTTCAAGTGTATAATTCCATGGTTTTCGGTCTCTTCAGAGAGTAGTGCAACCGTCATCACCACAATTAATTTTAGGAAATTGAAAATCTGGGAAATTTAGAAAATGCTTTTCTCAAGAAGAAACCTTTAGCTGTCAATCCCACCCTCCTCCTCCACATCTCCTTTTTATCTCTGTGGATTCTAGACATTTCTCTTTTCTTCTTTTTTTTTTTTTTTTTTTTTTTTGAGATAGGATTTCATTCTGTGGCCCAGGCTAGAGTGCAGTGGCTCAGTCTCTGCTCACTGCACCTCCCCCTCCCAGGCTCAACCATCCTCCCACCACACCCTCCCTAGTAGCTGGAATTACAGGCCTGTGCCACCATGCCCAGCTAATTTTTGGATTTTTGTAGAGATGGGGTTTCACCATATTGCCCAGGCTGGTCTCGAGCTCCTGGGCTCAAGCGATCCTCCTGCCTTGGCCTCCCAAAGTGCTGAGATTATAGGAATGAGCCACTGCACCCGGCCGATTCTAGACATTTCGTACAGAGAATTGTACGTTTGGCCTTTGTGTCTGGTGTCTCCCCTGGTGTTATGTTTCCAAGGTCCATCCATATCGGAGGAAGTGCCAGCGCTTCCCTGAGTAACATTTCACTGTGGAATGGACCGTTCCATTGTGGACAGACACGTTGCCTTCATCAGCTGAGGGACATTGAGCTATCGTGAGTGCATTCTTTTCAAATTAAAAAAAAAATGCTGGTTACCACCCACTAGATAGTTTTCTTGGCCCACAGGGTGGGACAAGCCGGCCTGGGTGAGGGCAGGGAGGTGGCCAGGTGGAGGCGGCTGGAGTAGCCCTGGATTGCTTCTGGGTGAAGCGCTCAGAGGCGTAGAGGCAGAGCCTGAACAGCTTTCCTGGGCAGATCTCCATGCCGGGAATGTTTGTTTATTCAAGAAATCTTGGCCAGGCAAGGTGGCTCACACCTGTAATCCCAGCACTTTGGGAGATCAAGGCAGGCAGATCACCTGAGGTCAGGAGTTTGAGACCAGCCTGTCCAACACGGCAAAACCCCATCTGTACCAAAAATATAAAATATTAGCCGGGCATGGTGGTGCACACCTGTCGTCCCAGCTACTTAGGAGGCTGAGGCAGGAGAATCTTGCTTGATTCCAGGAGGCAGAGCTTGAACCCAGGAGGCGGAGGTTGCAGTGAGCCAAAATTGTGCCACTGTATTCCAGCCTGGGTGACAGAGCAAGACTCTGTCTCAAAAAAAAAAAAAAAAAAAATCTCTAGTGCTGCCCTGTGCCCGGCACTGAGGCAGCGGGGGGTGCAGCTGTGGTGCCTGCCCCCAGCCCACCAGGCTCTTGTCTGGAGCTGACGTCCGACCGAGGCACACGAGGAAATCATGGTGAGGTGGATGGTGCAGAGGCTTAAGGAGCAAAATAAGGCAGGTGCAGTGGCTCAGTGGCTTCTGATGGCCTCGAGGGGGGTGGGCAGGACAGGCTGGGGAGGGGCCTGGAGAGCAGGGCCGGCTGGGGCAAGACGTGTCAGGCACTTGTCAGGAGCAAAATGTAAGGGGACACCAAAGAGTTCAGGAATCAACACAGATAGTGTTTATTGCAGTATTTTTAAATATTGAAATAATGCAAAGTAACCTCCATGATGAACAGATGTCGGAATTTTAAATAAAGACAGGCCCAGCCCTGCACGTGCACAGCCCTGTCAGAGTTTGTTCAGCGTGGAATTTGATTTGTTTAAAATGTTACTTTAAAATATTATTTGATTACTGGATTTTTTTGGTGCTCCCTTAACATTTGCACCTGGGTGAAGGCCTCACCCTAGTCCCAGCTGGAGAGGGTCAGGGGCTGGTGAGTTTGGCTTTGGACCTGCAGAGCTTGTGGTACCTGAGAGGTGGGGCCGGGAACAGGAAGGAGCTGGCGGGGAGGGCACCCCGCATGGGTTGGGGCCAGATCAGAGCAGCACCTCGGCCCTTTCCAACCTATGTTTTTGCTGCTGGATGACTGGCATCGGTGCCGAGGCCCTGGCCCTCTGAATGGAGTGTGATGGAGAGGGAAGGGTGCCTTGTGTACCCAGAGATCCAAAGGGAACAGGAGGATGAATAATGAGGCCGGCGAGCTCTTGGGTCCCTCCCTGAAGCAGCAGCAGAGCCAGGGACGTGCCGGCAGCAGGCAGGGAGAGAGATGTCTGCGTCGGTGCCTGGAACCAGGTGCCCCACCAAGGAACTGGGCGAGGTTGCGGTGGGAGGAAGGCCTCCCGAGCCTGGCATCCCCCGAAGCATAATTGAGTGCTTGTGTGGCTTGGGGGTCACTGGTCCGAGGACAGTCCTGCCCTGCTTAGCCACGCTTTGAAGAGCCACCGGGATTCAGACAGCAGTCCTGCTGGGGTGGCAGGTCGTCTACCTCCCACGTTCCACATGGGAACTGGGTGCAGAGCGCCTGGATGGCCGGTACCAGAGTGTCTCTGACACTCCCAGTCACCTCATCTCTTAGACCAGGAGAAGATGGGGGACCCCAACCTTGAGTCTCCCATGGGCTCCATTCCATGTGCTCCCATAAGCCACTGGGCCCACCTCCTGGCTCCAGCGCTGCCTGGGCATTTGGTGTCTCGGTTTCCTTGTCTGTACAATGAAAATAATAGTCCCAGCCTTCTCGAGGAGTTACAAGATGCTGGGATTTGGAACTAGTCTACTTGGATTTGAATTTTGGCCCTACTCCTCCTAATCTGTGGCTTTGGGCCAGTCTTGCCTCCCTGTGCCTCAGTTTCCCCACTTATAGAGCCATCTCATTGAGTAGTTGGGAGGGTGAACATAGGTGCACTTACGTGCGCAGAGCGTTGTGATTTTACTTATTATTACCAAACCAGGCACACAGTAAGTGCTTAATAGTTTCTCAGTGTCCTTTCACAGACTTTGTGTGCCTTGCGTGTCTCCAGCAGCCGAGCTCTCGAGGTGGGGAAGCTCTTGATGAGTTGTGGGAGGTAATTAGAAAGAGGAGGTGGCAGGTGCAAGGGCTCGGGTGATACCTGTGGACAGAGAGAGGCTGGCGGACCCTGGCGTGGTGGGTGGGGGTGGTCCTTGCACATAGAAAACGTTTCCTGCATCCAAGATCCTTGTAACTCTGGGACAGAGCAGGCAGAGGTCTGCAAATTCCGAATCACAAACCCAGAAAGGCACAGATCATTTGTAGGGAGGACCAGAAACATCATACATCTTAGTGTGTGTAGAATTTTCCAGGTAGCCAAACAAAAGCATGTTTCTAACTGAAGCTGGCAGAGTTCCTGGGGACTTGATGCCAGACAAGGCCGGTAAGTGGAGGTTCAGTGCGCAGGAGCCATTATTTTTATTCGAAAATGTTTGCTATCTTTTCTGTCTATATCCGTGTTCACGTGAGGGCCTTCATAGGCCCACCCTCCACCCCCACACTTTGTTTACTACCAAAAAACATTTTAAGAGTTCCTCAGCTGCAAATCCTCCTACGGAGGGCGTGGAGGCTCCAGGAACCCAGCCTTGCTGGGGGCTGGGGCCCCGCAGCACCTGCTGCACAGGTGTTGGTTGTTAAAACTGAAGTGGTCATTTGCCGTATTCATGGGCCCTCGGGGGCTGGTGGCATCTGGGCACACAGGCCAGCAGCGGCCTCCCGCCTGTGGGTATGGAGAATGGGGGTTCCTCATTCCTGTTCCCTGGTGGTGGGGGGCAGTGCCCCAAGCTCACACACCTCAGAACCCACTGACTCACACGTTGGGGCACCTCATGGCCCCTTGACAGCCTCTCAGCCTGAAAGACCGTCAAACTGAGTTCCTGGAGAGGGTGACCCTTGAGGCCTGGACACAGGTGGGGGACAGGGTAGCCCTGCCTCATCTTGGATCCCGCTCGGGTTCAGCTTCTTGTGGGTCTGAAGCTCAGGCTGGGCCAGTCCCTGCCCCTCGCAGGGCCGGAGAGGTAGCCCAGTCCCATCGCCTCCTCGCTGGGCTCTCAGAGCCACCGGCCTCCAGCTCTGCTCTTTTTTTTTCTTTTTTAAAGATGAAATCTCGCTCTGTTGCCCAGGCTAGAGTGCAGTGGTGCCATCTCAGCTCACTGCAACCTCAGCCTCCTTGGGTTCAAGCAATTCTCCTGCCTAACCTCCCAAGTAGCTGGGACTACAGGGGTGCACAACCACGCCTGGCTAATTTTTGTGTTTTTCATAGGGACTGGTTTTCACCGTGTTGGCCAGGCTGGTTTTGAGCTCCTGGCCTCAAGTGATCGCCTGCCTCGGCCTCCCAAAGTGCTGGGGTTACAGGTGTGAGCCACCACGCCCGGCCTTCAGCTCTGCTTTGATTTGCCCTCAAGTCCTGAGGATGTCTGGGCCTCCTCCTTTCCTCACAGGCCCATTTGATGTGTCCAGAATCTCCGCAAAGCCACCCTCCCTGTTGGGAGCTCCCCAGCTGGTGGGGGCCCTTTGGGGATCACTGGCCAGGCAGTCATGGAGGCTCATGGGCCCTGCTTCCTGGCTAGACCCAAGACCCGGTGTGTGGGGTGCGTCTGGTCTGAGCCGAGGCCCCTGGAAGCCACAGCCCGGAGGCAGTGAGCGACGGCTGTATGTCCCCTCTCCCCTGTCTCCCAGGGTCCCTGCGGGGCAGCTCTCCCTGCCTGAGCCTCCCACTTGCCCTGGCCTTCCAAAGCCCAGCCCGAAGCCTTAGGCACCCTACAGCCGCTTCCTCTAGCCTGCCCTGCCTCTTTGCTGATGTTCCTGAAACTTTCTTGCCTCTCCTTACCTCTTGGCCAGAGAGCAGGAGACCCCGTGGGAACCCCCAGAGGAGTGGGAGGAGGCTGCTGTTTGAATGGAGGTGGTGGTCTTTCCCTCTATCCCTCCCCACGTGGGTCACACTTGCAGGCCCAGCCACCTGCTCTGGCAGCGCTTGGGGTGTCAGCTGCCTCCTGGGCATGAGATGGGAGCTGAGGGAGGTGCTTTCTGGACTGGAGTGGGAACCCAGCTGGAGAAGAAGTAACAGGCCTGTGATCAGCAACCGCCCCGGGGACCCCAGCGCTGTACCTTTGGCCCAGCTGACCCCTCCCACTTCCCTAGGGCAGGCTGGGGATGGTGGTCTGTTGCCCAGCCCAGGAAGAAGCGCAGCTGTGGCTTCCACTCTAGAGGTCTCTCTCCTTGGTCTCCCCCGGCTGGTCTAACTGCAGGCCTGCCTTAGGCCGTGGCTCCTGCTGGCACCTGCTGACTAATGCTTATCTGATGCTGATTAGAGAGGGCTGGGATGGGGAAGCAGTGGGTCACTGTGGGCTCGGGTTACAGACGGTTGAGGCACCTCCCAGCCATCTCCAGGAAGCAAGGCCCCAGGCAGCCTCCAACTCGCCCACTACCCGTGTGTATTTCAGGGGGCCTCATCCCCCAAGGCTCCCACCAGGTAACTTTATTGGGCTGGGTGTCGCTGCAAACTCACCCATTGGGTGCAGTGGTTTTCTGGTGTGGGGTGTTGTTGGGGGAGGATGCAGTGAAGGAGCAGCCAGCTCCGTGGTTAGAGGGAGGGTGGACCCTCTGTTTCCTGTCCGCCCTCTGAACTGGAGCTCATGGTCCCTCCCGCAGGCGCCTGGGCCATGGAGGAGGTCATAGCCCTGCCTTATTCCTGTGGCAGCCTAGGGGAGCCCTGGCCAGTCCTGTGTCTCCTGGGAGGGCGGCAGCGGGTCAGGCTGCAGGCCAGGCCTGGAATGCAGACCCCCGCTTGGCCATGCCATTGCCTGGCTGCTCTGTCTGGGGATGTTCTATGCAGGGGAGAGGGGAAATGGCCAGACAGCCTGGCTCAGCGGCTGGAAGCTGCGCTCCTGTGTTCAGTGCGGCAGAAGTCTGCTCTGCAGAACATGCTTCTGCTGCGGCTTCTCGGCTGGTGGTTCTGCGAGGCCCCCACCGGGTTGCGTGAGGTCCTCTGGCCACCCTGGCCTCGGTGCCTGCCCCCTATGAAACAGACACCTGGGCAGTCCCCCACCTGTGCCTGCAAGCCTGTGGGTCACATGGCTTCAGGGATGGCTGATTCTGCTCCACCCAGAGGACCTGGGAATCCTCAGCCCAAGTGTCCAGAGGAGTCTTTCTCAGTAGGGAGTGCTTGAGCTGTCCTCTTGGTGGACAGTCCTTTAGATCTCAGGGGGACTTCTCTGCCGGCCGTTCCTCCTGCTGTCCCTGCTCCTCTGTCTCCCAGCTGTCTCCCACCCTCTCCCCTCCAGCAGCCAGCTGCCCCAGGGGACCTCCCTTTCCCTCTGGGGTTCTGAATGAGATGACTTCCTAGGTCTTTCAGTGAAACCCTGTCTCAGGTGAGAGAAGCCTCAGTGATCACAATGGCGGTCCTAACCTCATCGCTCACAAACGCTGGCTTTCACTTACCCTCGCCCTGCCCAGCAGTTACTTTCATGATCCTATTTTCCAGATTAGGAAATCAAGGCCCAGAGAAAGCTTCAGCCACTTGGCTGAGGCCCCACAGTTAAGTGTCTGGATTTGAACCCTGGGGCAGCCTGGCTGCTGAGCTGCCCTGGAGACCGGGTGCTGTGCAGGGGTGGTGGGGGGTGGAGGTCTACCATTGCAGAGCTCTGGGCTACCCGGAATGATAGCACAGCCCTGTGTCTGGGCCCCTGCCTGAGGCTTTGGCTGGATGCCAGGAGCCCGGGACCCTCCCCTCCTTCCGGCTCTTTCCTGTGCAAGGGTGAAATGGAAGAAAAACCCAGTTAGGTGTCCCATCTTCCTTCAGTCCCTCAGTTGCACTGGATTTTGAAATAAGACACCGGCCGTCTGTGGCGTGAGCAGGAACAGATTGGAACTCATTTCTCTTCCCCTAGTCACAGCTGCTGGGAGCTCATCCTTCTCTTTCTCTTCCCGCAAGACCTGGGCTGGACACTGGAAAGCCAACAGAAGTCTTTTGGCTGCGGTGGGGGATGGGTCTGTGCTTCCCTGGGGGGCGAGGTGAGGCTGCCCCGCCTGCATCTCTGCCTCCTGGTTTTGCTTCCTGTCCTGGGAGAAGGTATCCCCCATGTCCCAGAATGCACCCTCCGCATGTCCAGGGATGGCTTTTGGCAAGTCTCCTGAGGTTTATTATCTTTCTCTTCGGGGCTGGAGGGGCTTCTCCACCGCAGATCAGGCTGAGCTCCATGCCTCCACCGGCATCTCTCTCCAGGCGCTTCCTCTCACCTCGCAGGTGTGCAGGTTGTTAGAGGATGAGTCTTCACCCTCAGGGATTGGCAGCTGCTGCCCTCATTTTCCAATCGAGACACCCCGGCCAAAGGTTCTGCTAAACTCCATGGAGTGTGGGTTTTTTTTTTTGAGACAGAGTCTCTCTCTGTTACCCAGGCTGGAGTGCAATGGCCCAATCTCCCCCCTCACTGTAATCTCGACCTCCTGGGCTCAAGCAGTCCTCCCACCTCAGCCTACCAAGTAGCTGGGACTACAGGCATGTGCCACCACACCTGGCTAATATTTTAATTCAAAAAAAAAGTTTTTTTTTTTTTTTGAGATGAAGACTAGCTCCATCACTCAGGCTGGAGTGCAGTGGTGTGATCTTGGCTCACTGTAACCTCCACCTACCAGGTTCAAGCCATTCTCCTGCCTCAGCCTCCTGAGTAGCTGGGATTACAGGCGCCCGCCACGCCCAGCTAATTTTTGTAATTTTAGTAGAGACGGGTTTTCCCTGCGTTGGCCAGGCTGGTCTCAAATTCCTGATCTCGTGATCCACCTGCCTCAGCCTCCCAAAGTGCTGGGATTACAAGCGTGAGCCACCACGCCTGGCCAATTTTAAATTTTTTTGTAGAAATGGGGTCTCACTGTGTTTCCCAGGCTGACCTTGAACTCCTGGGTTTAAACGATCCTCCTGCCTTGGCCTGCCAAAGTGCTGGGATTGCAGGCATGAGCCATCGTGCTGGCTGGGGCTTTCCTTTAACCCTTTGGCCCTTCCCAGGTGCAGGACCCAGGCCTCAGCTATCTGTCTTGAACAGCACTGGGCTCTGTGCTGTGCCTCTGGGCCCTGTGGCCAGGCCTCAGCAGGAGCCTCAGGTGAAGAAGCAGGCGGAAGGAAAGGCTTGTCATCATCCAGCCTCGGGGCCAGGCAGGGCGGCCAGGACAGTAGCAGTGACTGGCATGGCTTCCTGGGGAGGTCAGCCCACTGGCGTGGCCGGGGAATGGGGAGGGGAGCTCCTCCCTGTCTCCCCTCATTTCTGGTCTCTGGGCCTCCAGGGGCAGGTCTCCAGAGTTCTAGGTGGAGGATGGAGGTGGGGGGAAGCTGGGGTGAGAGGGGGGCCAGGGGATCCTGGAAAACTGTCCTCCCTCACCTGCAGGTTCCGCTTTCCCCAGGGAGTGCGTGCTCAGGGCTGGTCCCAGGGAACTAGGCTAATGGTTACCTCGGATGATGCAGGGGCCCATCCCCATGAAACAACAGAAGCTTTTGGTCCTGGTTCTGTTCTGCCCTCCTGGCTCTTGCTTCCAAAGTATGGCTCAGGGTAGCTCTGAATTTCCTGCCAAAATGCAGCTTCTGGGCCCTAACCCGCCCTCCGGAAGCAGGGGGTCTGGGGTGGGCTTGTCTAGCAGCCTCCATGCGACACTTCTGCCTGCCAGAGAAAGTCTAATAAGCACTGCTGTAAACCCTCTCGTTCCCACAGACTTCCGGCTCTTCTCCCTTTTCCTGCTAGGATCTGTACCAGGATTAAATGACAATGTCAGGTATCAGGTGAGACTTGTGAACCCTGAGACGATACCTGTATCTTTTTTTTTTTTTTTTTTTTGACACAGAGTCTCACTCTGTCGTCCAGGCTGGAGTGCAGTGGTGCAATCTCCGCTCATGGCAATCTCCTGGGTTCAAGCCATTCTCCTGTCTCAGCCTCCCAAGGCGCTGGGACTACAGGCTCTCACCACCACACTTGGCTAATTTTTGTATTTTTAGTAGAGACGGGATTTCACCACGTTGACCAGGTGAACTCCTGGCCTCAAGCCATCCACCCACCTCAGCTTCCTAAAGTGCTGGGACTACAGGTGTGAGCCTCTACGTCCGGATTGATACTTATATCTTGACCAAGCTGCTGTGGAAATGTTGAGTTCCTCTTGATCCTTTCGTCCACAGAATGAATGTTTAGGAACCGGCCTGGAATCTCCCGCCCCTACCCAGATGGCGGCCTGGAGGCAGTGTTTCTGACCCTGTGACGGGATTTGCCTTTCTTGCCCAAGAGACTTTAGAGATGGGGCCCCTAAATGTGGGGGCCCCTGTTGGGGTGGGAATGGAAGCTGGCCCTGGCCATCGTCCAGTGACCCCATCTCAGTGCCTTGATCCTAGCACCCTCGATCTCAGTGCCTCCCCTTCCCCCGGCTCCGTGCAGAGATCACGTGGCTTGCGCTGAGTAATCCTCCACCGCCTGCCTCGCGTTCCTGCTGCAGGGAAGCCTTTCCAGGGAGCCGGCTGACACATTTGGCCTCCATTATTTGTTTTTGAACAGGAATGAAAGGAGAGAGTGAGTAAGAAAGTGGCAGGAGGTGGGGGTTGCAGAGTAGAGGAAGGTCAGAGAGAGGGGAGGAAAGATCTGGAAAGTCCAGACATGTGCTCTGGAAACAGGTGCCAGCTATGAGCTCATCTGGAGGGTGGCCGCCTGCCCCTGAGCCCTGCCTGGGGCCAGCAGGGAGCGCTCTGCCAGGGCACAGGTCGCTGGGAGCCTGTCCTTGGCTCGCTTTCTGCTGCTTTGAGTGCTGAGCGGATTTGTTTCCATTTTATGGACAACACAGGGAGGCTGTCATTCCACCCCCCCGCCTTATTAATATTTAATGAATCAGAAGTGACCACTTACTATGTCCTGATGTCCAGGCGCTGGGCTCAAAGCTTTATGTGCTTCATGGGATGTATCCGAACCATCGCCCTGGAAAACAGTTCCTGTTACTACCGTAGTGTAGAAGGCATCGAGGCACAGAGAGGTTGAGCAACTGGCCCCAGGCCACACAGCTAAAAGTGGCTGACCCTGGCTTTGAACACAGGGCTGCTTGACTCCAAAGCCTGAGCTGGTTTACAGCGAGGCTTATGGTTTCTGTGCCACTGTTTGAGCCTCTGGTCGAGCCCCTTGGCTCAGTGGGAGGGGACCATGACCTGCCAGCTGTTCCATTATGTGATGTGGACACCTCCTGGCCTATCTGGGTGGAAGGGAAGGGGCTTAAAGAGGTGGAAGGGGTACAGGGAAACAAAGTCCAGCCTGCTTGGGCCCAGTACCGTGACCTTCAAGGTGCCCTTGAGAGTGGCATGAGGCTGCTCATTAAGCTCTCAGTCCCCCCACGCCCGGTGACTCTGTTCCTGTGAGGGCTTCGGGGTCCCTTGCTTTGTTCTGGGGGCCTTGCTGTTCGAGATCACAGAGAAGCCCTTCGCTGCGGACCTTTCTGCCTCTGTATCTTTTGGCAAGCCATTTTATGACTCAGTTGCTTTGTCTGTAACATGGGGTGGATAACGTTGTCCTGCCTCAGGGGGTTTTGGGAGAATCAGATGAGACGCATTGCACAAAAGCCCTTTGTGAGCCATGCTGACTAGCGGTTTGCCGGACCCCCCAAGTGAATGGGCATCCAGGCGCCAAGTGTGAGGACTCAGCACTCGGAAGGAGGGGGCTGGGGGATACCTAGAACTCCTCGGAGGCTTGGACCCCTACTCCGCTCACATTCTGAGCTGTTCCTTGGTCAGCTGAGATTCCCGTCGTAGGGTGAGGGTAACTGGCACTTATGCACAGTTTGAGCGAAGTTGAGTGACCATTTGTGGAAGTCTAGTATCCCTCGTGCAAAGTGGGCAGGCGGCCAAAGTGAGCTCTGCTCCAGTCCCCCCATCCCCGGGCTGTTCCTGGCACCCTGCCCTCCCCCCAGAGCCCCACTGACCTGCACCACGTGACCCGGGCCTGGGAAGATGGGCCCAGCTGTGGGAGGTCGTGCGGGCTGGGGACTGAGAGTGCTGGAGGAGGGCCTCCCAGGAAAACCCAGCTGCACAGGAAGCCGGGCCAGCGGCCCCCGGAAGCCTCTGGGCTTTGCAAGCTGGACTCCCAGGACCTGCGGCTGTGGGGCCCTCTCCTGCCTGCAGCTGAGAGTCCTTGACCCTGTACCTGAGGGCTTCAGAGGTCCAGGAGGGGGAATGTGACTATGTCCCCAGGGTACAGCCCACCCGAGTGCCACTCTGGCTGCAGCCCTCACCTCTTCCTGGCCTCCTCTCTGGCCAAAGGGATGCTGCTTGGGGGGGTTCCCTTACATGGAAAGAGCTTCAGCTGAGCTGGCGGGCCCCACAAATCCCCAAGGCCACCTGACTTCCAGCCTCCAAGTGGGGCTGCATCCACCACTCAGGGCCTGGAGCCTCAGCCAGAGATGGACCCTCCACTGCGTCTTCCTCTGTCTCTTGGGAAAAGTAGGGTCCTTGTGCCCCTCCCCCCCAGGGACCTGGCACACACATGTTGGAAGGCTAAGAGGAAGTGGCCCACCCACTCATCTACCCACTGCCCTCCCAGCCAGCAGAGTTTTACCTGTGTGCTTAGAATCTGTGCATGGACCCAGAAGTCACGGGGTTAGCCTGGCTGTGTCCGCCCTCGCCATGTGGTCCTGGACAGTCCCAGCCCTCCTGGAACTGAGGGTCCTGATCTGTAAGAGGAGAGGCTGCTGTACAGCCCTGCAGGGCTCTGTGCAGAGGAGTGTGTGCACAGCTGTGAGTTCAGGCTCTGCCCTCAGACAGGCAGAGATCGGAACAGTAGGTCAGGATGAGCAGAGGGTCCCAGCCCCAGAAGGTGGCCTCCACCCCTCCCAGCACCTCCACACCAGGGAATGCAGCTGGGCCCTCAGGCCTCCCATCAGGAAGCAGCACCCTGCCCCCTGCCTGTAGTTGCTGGGGTCTGAGCAGTTGAGGATCCCTCCTGAATCTGAGTCCCCTCTGACCCCTGCTTGGGCAGTTGTCCCTCCTAAACGGACCACCTACTCCACACTGCCCCCTGCAGCCCGCCCCACAGGGTGGCCAGTGAGTCCCCCTGTGCAGCACACCTCCCCCAGGAGCACTGCTTGTGATGATGGTGTAAAGGGTGCCCCCTGGAGGTGTGCAGTGCCTCAACAGTGTGAGCCCGGGAGCCCCCATGAGCTCCTGGATGGAGAATCTGTTCAGATCACTCCCCAGCCTAAACCCTCCCTGGGTGCCTGCTGTACTTGGGGCACTGACTCCTTGTGGGGTGGCCTGTGAGATGCTACATCATCTGGTCACCCCTCTCAGCCCCTGCTCACCACACCGGCCCCTGGCCTGGCTGCTCCTGGGACATGAGGGCTCACCCTCACGGAAGAATGTCCGCTTGTTCCCTCCTGGGAAGTCCCTCCCCAGATCTCCTGGCTGCCTCATGCAGGTCTTGCTGAAGCGCTGCCCTCTTGGAGAGGCCTCCCTGTCATGGCAGTTAAAGAAGCCCTCCCAGGCCTGCAGGTGGCTTTCTGTGGGCCATGGATGAGCATTGGAGAGTCTTGCTGTTTATTTGTTCACGTGCCCTCTGGGAGGGCAGGGGACACTGACTCGTGTTGCGGGTACCTTGCATGTCACGGGTGCTCAGTGGATGCCTGTTGAGCACTAGGGGAGCACAAAGGGGAGAAGCCTCTGTCCAACTGGAGCAGTCAGAGAAGACTTCCTGGAGGAAGTGGTATCTGCTGGGCTTAGAATGTGGAGGTTTGTCTGTATGCAGACATTAGGTTAGAAGACAGAGGGGCATTATCATAACTTAGCAGACAGACACAAGCAGCTAAGGCATTGCTGTGACATGGACTGCCCGTGGTTGGAGCTAAGAAGGAGTCAGAGAGGTCCCTGTGCTCTGGAGTCCTTGGGGGAGGGTAAGCTCCCAGAATATGGGGCCGCCTGTGTAGAGGCCGGAGGTGGGAGTCATACCTGTGAGTGCAGGTGTGTGTGAGGTGAGCCACTGGGGCTGGATCAGATCAGAAGATGGGAATCCCTAAACCCACCGCCCAACCTTGGTGCCCTGGGAGTGACAGGAGATGGGTTTTTTGTTTTTGTTGTTGAGATGGCGTTTCACTCTTTCGCCCAGTCTGGAGCACAGTGGTGTGATCTCAGCTCACTGCAACCTCTGCCTTCCGGTTTTAAGTGATTCTCCTGTCTCAGCCTCCTGAGTAGTGGGATTACAAGTGCCCGCCACCATACCCGGCTAATGTTTGTATTTTTAGTAGAGATGGGGTTTCACCATGTTAGCCAGGCTGGTCTCAAACTCCTGACCTTGTGATCTGCCCAACTTGGCCCCCCCAAAGTGCTGGGATTATAGGCATGAGCCAACGCGCCCGGCCAGGAGATGGGGTTTCTAGGGGACTAATCCAAGGTAGACGAGATGGGATGTGGGGGAGGGGACAGAGCTCTGAGGCTTTGGGAAGCTGAGTTAGGGTAGAGCCATGGCAGGGTGAGTTCCAGAAGCAATCCAAGGGAGAAATAGCTGGACCGGGTTCTCCCTTCACTGCAGGAGACACCCCACCTCATGTCCCCCGTCCGCCTAGGCCCATTTGCCTCGTTTTCATTTGATTCATTTATGGTCACCACTGCCATCCTTGCACCACATAACTAGCTTTTCCCAGCACGCCAGTCCCCAAGCTTGGGTCTTCCTTGAATCTCCTGTAACTCTCACAGCAACCTGGGAGGCACAGAGGGGCTACGTTGCTGGCCCATAGTCACACAGCAGGTATGGGGCATTGCCAGGATTTAGCCAGATCTCTGACTCCAGGGTCTTTCCAGGGCCATTGGGTGGGAGCCTGGCAAAGAAGCAAGGTATGAGGACTGGTCCCGCCTTGGACAGGGCTCAGGGAGGGAGGCCTGGCAGCCCCAGCTGACCCTGGGGCAGGCTCAACCGTTGGCAAAGTGTTCAGGTGCACACAGAATCTCAACTGGGGGAGACAGGCGCAGTGGCCAAGGGTGGGCTGTGAGTGATAGGTGGGCACTGTACCTACTGGCAAACAAGCTGACCGTGGCGCCTTCTGGAGCCTTTCAACTTCCTTATCCAGAAAAAGGGGAACTAGCAGTTCCACCCCCCAAACTGGGTGGGGGTAGCACTTTGAAACTGAAGGAAAGCTTGTCCATGTCACAGGCTCGGCAGATGTTAGCTGTGCAGGCAACTTAGTGACCATTTGAAGTAGGCTGTGCGGCTGCATCCTCATTTTGCAGATGTAGCCCAGAGAGGTTAGGGCATTAACTCCGGGTCACACAGCGGCAGCTCAGGCTAGAGAGCAGTGCTGGATGGGAGGATGCTGGCAGCTTCAGGCACAGGCTGGGAGGGCTGTGGGGTCAGCAGAGGGAGGGCGCATTTCCCAGTTGGTGGGGGTTCACATGTGTCTCAGTACCCGTGTGGGCTCAAGGGAGATGGAAGGAGGGGAGGTCACAGCCACCCCCTGGGTTCAGATGCTGATAAGCAGGTTATTTACTCTGAATGTGTCTCATTGTATGTAAATTGGGGGACAAATTTGGGGGTTTAATGGGATAATGTAAAAAGCAGACCTGTTGCAGCCCTGGGTATACAGTTAGTGTATAATAAGTAGTAAGTTCTGGAGGAGGCAGCTGGCGGGAATGGGAGCCCCCCCCCCGCTCCCGGTTGTAGATGTGTCTGTTCATGGCTGTTTGTACCCCAGCTTCGTGTCCTCCAGTGTGTGTGCGGCCGAGTTCCTGGGGCAGGGGCTGGGGGCTGTGTCTGCAGTTCCTGAGGCCGAGGCCAAGGCCAAGGCCGAGCCTGAGGTTGAAGCCGCCTTGGTGAGGAGGAAATTGTGGGTGGAGAAACTCACTGACCATGACGTTGATCTGACCATGATCTTGATGGTGCTGATGCCATCAGCACTCAGGCCTCCTGCCCTCGCCACAGCTGGCTCCTGCAGCCCACCTGGCTGAGAGGTGTGTGGGCTCCCACAGGCTGCGGGATGGGGGCGCCACCGGCCGCCTGGGCCACAGCGTGCTCGCCAATTGTTGGTGGAGGGACTGAGGGCTGATTGTGGGGGATGTTGGCAGAGAATCAGAGGGGGGCATCCGAAAAGGCCGAGAATCCAGTGGAGACATGAGGGGGGGGCTGCTTCACTGTTTTCTGGGCTTTGATCGAAGGGGATGGGGACACATTTGGGGATAGTCTCCTTCCTGGAGGAGGAAGGGCTTGGGATGCTGGTGTGGAGTTTCGGGAATGGGGATAATGAGCTGGAGGGTGCTGGGTAGGAGCTGGCCAGAAGTGGGCTGAAGAGGGAGGCCCTGCTGGCCAGGCCTGGTTTTCAAGTGAAAACCAGGATCCCCGAGCTGTGGGGACCACAGGGGTCTTAGAGACCTGGGAGCTGAGACCCGGGTCCACAGAGGGGTGGGCTGTGCTCAGGGCCACACAGTGGGTGGGGTAGATGTGGGGGGGACTAGGCTTCTGGCCCCTAAATTGCGCGCCAGGGCCTGGCGTTTGCCTCCGGAGTGGCTGGCCATCTTGGTAGTGCCGGTTGCTGCTGGAGCGAGGACCACTCACCAGTCAGGCCTTGCCAGGTGGCACCGTTACCGTGTCTTGCAGAAGTGGAGACGCCTGCCTGGGGCTGTCCTAGCATGGTGCGAATACCTGAGCTCAGGCTGAGGGCCCAGGGTCCTTGCAGGCACGAGGAAGCTCACCTCCTGGGTGTGCCTTCTGGACCCAGACCTGGAGCCACTCAGGGTGAGCCCCCGGGGGTGGGGCAGATGGGGGAAAGGTGGTTCAGGTTGAACCCTGGCTTTTTGCGGAGACGGAATAAGATGTCTTCTTCAAGAGCGCTCACACTGTGGGTGTGCCCTGCAGGGCCCAACTGAGTGGTCCGTACCAGCCTTGAGTGGTGATGGTCACTAGGGCGGTGGGCAAAACCTGTTCATGTGCCCCTCTTTCTCCTGCTGCAGAACTGTGTCCCCCAGCTCATGGCTGTCAAATCCTTTATATGCTTCTGGGTTCTGTTGGTGCCTTACACTGTCTTCCCTGCAGGACAGCAGACCCTGGGCGTTGGCTCTGCTGGGAGTCACCGTGGGGTGCCCCAGGCAAGCACAGCGTTTTCACGCCAGCCTCCAGCCTGTGGAGCAGGCCTGCGTCCTGCCAGCCTCATTTTGTGGCCAGAGGAAGGGGACAGTGGTTCTGGAGGCAGGAGCTGGCCTGAGGCTGCCCTCCCAGCCCCCCTGTTCTCCCAGCTCATCTCCTTGTTTTGGGGGTGCTGGCCACCCTACCCCGCCAGCTCCACCCCAGCTTCCTCTGCCCAAGCCAGGACCAGTCAGTAGGGGGCAGTGAAGGCCTTGAAAGTCCTTAAGAGAGGACTTTGAAGCAGTTTTTACAAATCTGTCCCCTGGAAAGTCTCTCCTATCACACCCCCAGCGGCTCCCTCCCTGCTAACATTTTTCCTGGGGTTGTCATGTGGCGGGGGGTGGAGGAACCCACCAGGCCGTGGATAGAGCAGAGCCGTGTTGACACAAACCCTGGCTGAACCCACGTGCGCCCTACAGCCAGCAGCTGATCACTGGAACCAGGGAAGTGACCTCATAGCACGGGCCCGCGTAACAGCCACCACACATTCCCCATCTTGGTTTCTGGACCCAGCTCTGGAAAAGGAGCCGGATCCCAGCCACTTGGAGCTGCCCAGGGAAGACCCAGCCTGGTGCCGGCTGACAGTTCATTGGAACTTTTCATCTGCTTGGCCAGGCGATGCCAAGGGGTAGAGGTCAGAACTGCTAAGAGGTATCTGTCCTCCTGATTGAAAAACAACTTTGCCAGGTGCAGTGGCTCACGCTTGTAGTCCCAGCTTTGGGAGGCTGAGGTGGGAGAATCGTTTGAGGCCAGGAGTTCGAGATCAGTCTGGGCAATATAGCAAGACCCTCATCTCTACAAAAACTAAAAAAAAAAAAAAAAAAAAAAAAAAGCGCCAGGTGTGGTGGCATTTGCCTGTAGTCCCAGCTCCTCAGGAAGCTGAGGTGAGAATATTGCTTGAGTCCAGGATTTCGAGGCTGCAGTGAGCTATGACCACGTATGCCACTGTCTCCAGCTCCTGGGTGACAGGGTGAGACTCTATCTCAAAAACAAACACGAAAAAGTAAAAAAACAACCTTTATCTTTTGTGATTTTGAAAATCACACCTACTTGTGACAAAAAAATTAAATTAGAAAATGTAAAGGAAATTATCAATAATAATTGTGTCCTCCAGACAAGCACTGTTACTTTGGCGTTTCCTTCTAGCCTTTTTTACGTATATATGTAATACTTACTCATCTGTTTTGAACTAAAGATGGTTCTCCCTGCTTTGTATGAGAACCGCCTCAGCCAGGCACGGTGGTCCACACCTGTAATCCCAGCACTTTGGAAGGCTGATGCAGGCAGATTGCTTGAACCCAGGAGTTTGAGACCAGTCTGGGCAACATGGCAAAACTCCATCTCTGTAAAAATACAAACATTAGCTGGGTATGGTGGCACATGCCTGTAGTCCCAGCTCTTTGGGAGGCTGAGGCAGGAGAACAGCTTGAGCCCAGGAGGTGGAGGTTGCAGTGAGCTAAGATCGTGACACTGCACTCCAGCCTGTGCAACGGGAGTGAGATGCTGTCTCAAAAAAAAAGGAGAGTGCCACCTTGCCCCCTCTCTAGGGGATGTTCATCCTTTCCACTTTTCGTCCAAGTCTTTCCCTATAAAAGGATGAGACCAAACAGCCGTAGGAGGGTGGTACCGGATGTTCAAAAAAAGTGTCTCGTGGCTGGCGGGTCTTGGAAACAGGTTGGGGAGGTTTCAGCAGAGGGTAGACCCCAGCTGGGGATGAGGGGCAGCAGGGAGGCCCCTCACGTGTTCTCTCTATGTGTTTCATGGGCTGCCCGTAAGGCTGTGTGAACCAGAGCCCAGCCAGGAAGCCACCTGCTGCCTGGACTCTTCCTGGCAGCACGGCCCTGGCCAGTACGTTCGACTGCTCCCCCTCTGTAAAATGGGCTGATAGAGCCGTGGTGAGAAACACAGCACTCATGGCGCAAAGCACTTAGAATAGCCACGGCGCGCCGGCTGCTTTTGCTGCTTTCCCTCGTCCCTGTTGCCTTCCTCCCTCTGCAGGCTCTCCATCACTTGTTCATTTATTCATGGCCAAATCTGCCTCTGTGCCAGGCCTGGTTCTGAGAACTGGGGGGTAGAGAGATGAGGGCTGTGCCCGCTCCCTGACCCTAGGGTTCCCATTGCAAGGTGAGGTTCTTGGAGACTGGACCCCCAGGCTGTTCCACCAGCCCCTCCTCAGGCCAGCTAACCCTTCCCTGCCCGTTTTCCAGTGTGTTGGAGGAGGAGAGTGGGAGGAAGGATGGAGTGGGTTGTGTGAGGGCTGTGGGGGGTGCTGGCGGTGTGTGAGGCTTGGAAATGGTGCCTGGCACTCACTCAGCATGAGCTTTTGTTGCAGTTGCTGTCCTGAGAATATTCTTGGATTTCAGGACACTGACGATGGAGGGGGGGAATGCTTTTTCTGGAAGCCATCCAGAGGGGACCACCGCAGAAGCCGAGCAGAGTTGCTGACTTGTGAGCTGTGGCCTGGCCAGTCACCGTTCTCATGAGGGAGGCCCCCTGCAGTCCCCTCCCGGTGATTTCTGTCCCCTTAGCAGGGGACAGTTTGGTGCTGGGGTGGGTGGCGGTGTCTGCAGGCGCTGATTCTTGGAGTCAGAGAATCCCCTGTGGCCCGTGGGGGGCGTCCCTCCCGCCCCGCCTCCTGCTGTGCTCTCAGCTGTTCCAACAGGATGCTTTTGGCCTGAGTGACAGAAAACTCAACTCAGAATGGTTTAAGCCCTCAAGAGAAGTTAGAGTTTTTTTGTGCAAAATGAGATGCTCTGAGCATCGGGGGATCCTGCGGAGGAGACTCCGTCCCACCATCCCCAGCCGTGGTGTCCCCCTCGGTCTCAGGATGCTGCAGCCATGTTCTAGGGAAGGAGAGCCTCCCTTCCTGTGAGCCTGGAGGCCCCTCTGCACAGGCAGCCTCTTCACTGCCCATTGCCTGAGGCCTGACCTGGAGGCTCCTGCCCCAAGGAGCAGAAAGGGGGTTTGCTAGGTAAGGGCAGGGCTGGGTGCAGGAGCCCCCAACAGGGTCTGCTCAGGTGTCCCTCCCGTGGGGGGGGGGGGAAGGCAGCAGAGAAAAGACCCACACATGGCAGCGGGACATGGAGAGGCTTTTGTGCCTGTGGTGGTCAGAAGGGATGACGCCCTAGCCAAGTTCCCACCCAACCCAGGCCCAGCATGGGCACGCTGGAAATAGCATCACCCCCGCACTGTCCTGGCTCGCTTTCGAGAGGCCAGAGGGGTAAGGCTGGAGTGGGGGTCTGACCTCTGGCTGGATCCAGCAGCCTGTGGACAGGCTGTGAGTGAGTCTGCAGAGGAAGGGAGATGGGGAGGCTGGGACCTTCCCCTGCACCTCCCGAACGCCCGCTCCCTGTGAGTCAGGCAGGGAGTGCACCCCTGCCCCCTCCTCTGGGGTATCCCACCCCACCCCCACCCCCACCCCCAGGTACTCGATGTTGCCTGTTCATTTTCCTTCCCTGCCCCTCCCACTGGCCCTTCCCATATGGTTCTAATTAAGTCCTTCCACCCGTTGGTGGACAGGCAGGGAGGGGAGCTTGCCGTGGGGCCTCCTGCGATCGGGGGGACTTTGCAGCACAGAGTTTTCTGGCCTCCACAGTGAGACGCTGTGTGTGCCTGCGCGTGTCTGGTGTGTTAGAAGCGCTAAGCTGCAGCTGTTCTGTATGTTTTTCACGTGTCTCAATTGTCAGAGGCCCTGGGCTTGGTGTGTGTGGACTGGTGATCCGTGTTGGGGTCTCCAGGAGGCCCATGGTGGGAGAGGCAGGGCCCCTTCCCCTTCAGTCTGGGCAGCCTTGCTTTGGCCTGTTGTCCATGGAAAATGCCCGAGAGTATGGCCAAGCAGCCTGGTGGCAAGACTGGCTGGGGCTCTGGCTCCAGCCCCGGCCCCAGCCCCGTCAGACTTACCCTCCCTGTGCCTCCATTCACCCTGTCTGCGCGCAGGGCCCGCAGGAGTGTCCCCAGAGTTGGTAGGGTGGCCTGCCTGGCGCCCGCATGGGGTCTGGGGTGGGTTGCTGAGGCTGCTGTGAGGTGTCCATGGCTCCCTCGTCCTGCACGGCCTTCCTCTGGCGTGTTGTCTCGCTGGCACGTGAGTCCACACTGGCTCTGAGTCTGCATCCTGTCTTCCTCACCAGGTGGCAGGCAGGGTGGCAGGCAGGGTGGACTCCACTGGCCTGCAGGGGACCCTCTGTGGGCTGCAGGCAGCCCCTTGTGGTTCCAGGTACCCTGGTGGGACCTGCACCATGACCCCCATCAAAGCCCACATCCAAGGTATTTGTGGGCACCCCTGTCTCGGACATGAGGGTTGGCATTTGCTCTTGCATGCGAAGCAAAGGCCTGTTTGGAGGAGGGCACAGAAGCGTGGGTGTGATGAAGACAAGGACCCGTGGCTCACCCCTCTTGCACCTGGGCCTTGGGTGGCAGGGCTGGGGCCTCTGGTCCTTAATTCAGGAGCGTAGCCAGTCGCTGGAACTAAGAGTGAACTCCAGCTGTTGTTGCCATGGCTGGAGTGAAGAGGGGGGAAAGGAGGGGCTGCAGGGGGGCAGAGACATTCACCCTCCCTCCGCTGGGCATCAGGCTGCTGGTGCTGGGCCGGCCCTGGCAACCATGGCAGCAGTGGTGATGCTGATGACGGTAACAAGGGCTTCCTGCGGACCCTGGGCTGTCTTAAGGGCTCTTTACCTGGAGTAAGTATCCCATTTAGTCCTCCCAACTACTCTGTGACATCGATTCTGTTGTTCTTCCCATTTCACCGATGAGGAACCCACAGCCCAGGGATGTCAAGTAACTTGCCCAGGCCTCCCCCGGAGTATGGCAGAGGGAGGGTCTGAGTTCGGAAAGTGCCCCCATCCCTAACCACTGTCATTTACCTCTTCCGCCAGCCCTCTGATTGGACCTGAGGCCCGGAGAAGTGCAGTGACCTGGCCAGCTCTGCACAGCAGCTGAGCAGTGTCTCCTGTGCCCTGGCTCTGCGGCCTCTCGAAGTGGCTCACTCACTAAACATGTGAGGTGGCTCTGTTTCCTCCTCTCCTCTGAACCTGCCAGCCTGTGCTCAGACAGGGAGAAGTGGAGCGACCGTGCTGGGCAGGTCATCGTGCCCCAGTGCCGCCTGCCCCACGCATGGTTGGCAGCAGAGTGGCCCATCCTTGGGGTGGTCTGGAGGCACCAGTGGCCACTTATCAGCACAGATCAGTCTCACACGTGTCACTCCCAAAGGATGTTGACACAGAACGAAGCAGCTGGGGGAGGCGGACGCCTTGGCACGAGGGTGGTGGTGTTCCTGGTAATCTGTAGTGCTGCCATCGGTGGCTGCCTTTGCCTGGCATCTCACCTCCTCCTGGCCATCTTGCAACCACCCGAGGGAGGTCAGCATGTCACCTTCATCCAGGGACTGTGTGAACGCAGCAGCACACGCTTGCCAGCACCACACTGTGGGATCTGGATGCCTTTGCTCCTGAGCCCCGCCTCTGTGTAACCCTTAAAGCACAGACCTCTTAGGGACTTCTGTTCCTCCACCTGCAAAAATCTTACACCGTTGAGGGCATGACTCAGGGCTGGATCACGGAGATGTTGCTGGAGGACCGAGGGAGAACCGAGTGCGTGTTCTCTTGGCCTCGGCCCCTTGTGCGTGTTTATGTGTGGGTGCTTTGCTGTCCGCACTGGGTTCCACGGCTGGGTGGGGAGTGGAGTTCCGCTCGATGGCTGCCTTTCCACCCTGCAGGGCTGGTTGAGGAGTGTGAGGGTGCCTGCCGGAGCCGACATGCATGGAGGAGTTAACGGTGGGTCCGGTTTCCTCATCCCCTCTTCCAGCCTTCCCAGGGAAAGGGCAGGAACAGGGGAGGCCTTATCTTCAGAGGAAGGGGTGGGCGGGGGATGCCGTGCTCCTCTGCACAGGCCCCTCCAAGACACCCTGTGTGTTTCATTCCACCAGCTTCTTCAGCCCAGCTGTTCAGAGCAGATCCAGAAGGTGGAGAGAGGGTTTCCAATAAGCAGAGGATGGAGTGAATGTGATAATCATTACTGGGATTTGGCAAAGCTAAGAGCCTCACTTTCTCCCTGCAGATGGGACGGGGGTGGGGCTGGAGCCAGCAGGGTGGGGGGCGTCCAGCAGGAGCCCCTTCCCATCCTCCCACTGCTGGAACACCCGGGCCTGCTTCCTCTGCCACGGCCCCCTCCTCTGTGCAGAACCTCAGCCTGGAATGATCACGTGTCCAGCTTTCCTCCGCCCCCTCCTGCCCCGATGGAGGGCGTGGCCTGGCGCCTGGCCCCTGGCCCCTGCCACCTACACCTCCTGTTTTGCTGCACTGGCCTTTTGGTGAGGGCTGTGGCGGAGGTGGGCAAAAGCCACTTCCGGGCAGCCAGCCCCCATCCTGGGAGTGACTAAAAGTCCTTGTGGGGGTCCTGCAGGGTGAGCCGAGCATCCTGGCCCTGGCGAGGACACCCAGGAGAGGGCCAGAGTGGCTCTGTGTGGGGCGCAGCATAAAGAACCGCCCGAAGTGTTTCTTAGGCAGGAGGCTGCGGAGGCGTTGGGAGGCGGGGTTTTAGAAGCATTGTTTGGGTGGTGAGTGGAAGACGCAGGACACAGATTCACACGATCGTGCACATCCCCCGGCCTCACTCCCTCAGTTTACAGAGGAGGAAACTAGAGGCCCAGAGAGGTGGAGTGAGTTCCCCAGGGCCACACAGCCCAGCCAGGCCCAGGGAGCAGACTTCCTGCTCTGCCTCCCCGTGGCCATTCGGTTGGCATCAACATCCCTGCCTTGACACCCCCATGTGGCAGCTGCTGTGATTCTGTGACTCAGCACCTCCTCACCCCACCCTGTGGGGCCCTGGAGAGGGAAACAAGAAGCCCCATGCAGAAGTGGTTGGAAAGCAAGAAGCCTGGAGAGAAGGGAGGCCTCTGTGGTTTGGCCTGCATTCAGGACTCATGGCCTGGTTCCCAGGGATGGAGCGCTGACCCCTCCCTTCTATGCCCCCACCCCACGCCCCCAGGAGCTCCCTGTGGGGAAGCCAGAATGACCTGGGCTCAGAGATTGCAAATTCATCTCGCTGGGTGTGTGGCTGCCTTTATGTAACCAACTCTCTCACGGAGGAGCCAGGGGGCAGCTCTCTGTACCTGGGGCTCCCTCAGTGAGACGGGAGGACCTCGGGAGGTCAGGAGGCCTGCCGCCCATCAGGGACCAGGTGAGGGGTTGGTGACCACTCGGGCCTCCTGATGATTCTGGTAGGGAGACCACAGAGGGTCCGGCCGTCACCATCTCCAGTGGCCCTGGCCTGCCCAGTCATTCTTCTGGGGTGGCCAGATTCCATGCTGCAAAAGCCCACGTGAATCCCGGTAGTGGCCTAGGAGAACGATCCATGAGGAGTGCAGAATGCAGCTTCTGGGGGAGGACTCTTTGCTGCCCTACAACGCCTTTTGTGTGCGTTGTCCTGGGGTCCCTCTCCGTGTAGGACAGTCAGGGGCTTCCGGAAGCTTCTCCCTGGCCCCAGGCCAGAGGTGACAGTGAGGGCCCCTTGCTTGCACTGGTGACTGTGGCTGGTTGGTGGTGCCTGGCCCTGCCCCATGCTGCGCACCCATCGAAGGCAGCGTCACCTGGGCCTCTCCGGTGGCCGATGTGGGTGAGCAGCCTGCGTAGCATCTGCTTCCAGCATTGTGTGGGGTGGGACTTTCAGAGGGTCTGGGGGCCTGGATGGCCCTGCAGGGGGTGCTCCTGGCCTTGTGACCAAAAGGAGCTACAGGTTTGGAGAAGCTGTTGGGCTGAGGTCAGTTCTTATAAGATTTGGTGATGAGGGAACAGATGCTCACAGAGCTGCTCACGTGCCAGGCGTTGCTCCAAGCGCTGTGCACACCGAGGCTGGCTCCCCCACTCCATTATACAGATAATGCGCTCCCCTCAGTTCCTTAGCGGTGGAGCCAGGATTCGAACCCAAGCAGGCAGCTGCCTGGGCCTGCAGTCCTACCCTTCATCTCCCTCCAGGACCTGGGTCTTGGGATTGGCAGGATAATGACTCCCAGAGGTGTGTACTTCCTAATCCCCAGCACCTGGGCCCATGGGAGGTGACACGGCAGGGCCAGCTCAGGTCGCTAATCGGATGGTCTTAAAATAGGGAGATGATCCTGGATAATCCACACGGGCTCGCTGTCATCACCAGAGTTTTCAAAAGCATATTGGGCCGTCCGAGTGGTGCAGTGGGAGAGAGGCTTGGAAGGAGGGGAGGAGGCCACAAGCCAAGAATTGTGGGCAGGCAGAAAATGCGGGAAAACACGTTCTCCCCTGCAGCCTCGGGAGGGTGCACAGTCCTGTGAACACCTTCCCTGTAGCCTAGTGTGGTGTAGCCTAGTAATTTGTGGTGTTTGACGTCACAAGTGTGTGTGGTCATTTGCTACAGCAGTGGTGGGAAGTGAATGCCATTAGGCAGCGGTGCTCCTGTCCTGGAAGAATTGGGAGCAATTCCCCTGTGGATCTCAAGCTCTAGAAGATTCTGGGCTCCTCTGGACTGCTTCAGTTCTGCAATCATAGGAAAGGTCTCCCATGTCTGTTTGGGGGGGAAAAAACCCATAGCAAAACCGTTTCCCCTTTTGACAAATGAAGGTGAGGGTGTGGGCTGGGCGAATCCTTCCTTTTCGTGAATTTTTTTTTTAAACACTTAGAATTCTGTAGCTGAAGGAGACTACGGGGGTTTGTATGCCTGATTTGTAAGTGAGGAAACAGAGGCCCGGGGGAAGTTAAGTGACTGGCCCAGGGTCATGCAAAGTCATGCTGGTGTATCCAGCCAAATATCCCAGCTCCTACTCCAGAGTGCTTTCTTCCCTGATCGGGAGGAGGGCTGGAGGGAGTGGTCCCTGAGAGTGGCAGTAGCTTGCAGGAGTTGCGTTTTTGCCTGTGGTCCTGAAATAGTCATTTTCTGAGCCGAGTGGGGGATCAGGTGAGCAGATCCCCACACCTTAACTGCTGCCATCTTTCTGTCCTGGGGGCTGGTGGGCAGCCCGGATGGTGCTTCATGGCACTTTATGACTGTCCTCGTCACCAGGCTGGTGAGTTGCCCCCTCCTCTCCGGCATCCTAACGGCTTCCCTGGGAGCCCCACCTCCAGGCCTTGGCCTCTGCAGGCCCGTGCCTGAGGTGCCTCCTTCGCCTGGAAGCTGGGCCTCTTTGGGGGACTCACTGAGAAGGGCCTTACCCAGTGCTGCCAAATGGCCCCATCTGGTCCCCATTTGTTCCACTTACTGCCCTATTTTAACTTTTCTGTCTTCTCCTTGGGTCTAAGATCTGAGCAGGCAGGGCCTGTCTGTGAGGCCCCCCAGGCCCCCTGATGCTGCCCGCCCCCAGGGGCCTCTTAGTACATATGCAGGGAGGGAAGGAATGAGGGAACAGATGGCGTGGGAAATCCTCCAGTTCCCATTTGTAACTGACATATTGCGATACAACACTCATGGCATTTTACCTTTTTCATATACCGTTTTTTAAAAAAATTATTTTTATTTATTTAGATTTCTTTTTTGAGATGCAACCTCACTCCATCACCCAGGCTGGAGTGCAGTGGCACGATCTTGACTCACTGCAACCTCCACTTCCCAGGTTCAAGTGATTCTCCTGCTTCAGCCTCCCAAGTATCTGGGATCATAGGCGCCTACCACCATGTCTGGTGAATTTTTGTATATTTAGTAGAGACAGGGTTTCTCTGGAACTCCCGACTTCAGGCGATCCACCCGCCTTGGCCTCCCAAAGTGCTGGGATTCCAGGCGTGAGCCACTGTGCCTGGTCTTCATGTACCTTTAAGAGAGAACTTGTCCAGAAGATCTAGATGCACCTTTACGGTTTTAAGGCACAGACACGTGAAACTCATCGTCAGCAGCTGCTGCTTATTCCTTTTTCACTTCCAACTCAGAGCAGCCTGTCTCCCAAGCGGACAGCTGCTCACTTCCTCTCGATTCCCTGCCACCTACGCTCCTGCAGACGCAGGAACGAGGCACGGGACCATCCGCTGGGCGCCTGCACAGTGCTGTCTGCACAGGTGCCATCTCCTTTACTAGCCAGTCTCCTCAATAAGCCCTTCCCCTTTTTGCAGATGAGAGCATGCCTCCCAGAGGTTCAGACATGTGCCCAGAGCCACCCAGCTGATCAGCGTGCAGCCAGATTTGAGCCCCCACCTGCTGATCTCCACACCTGCAGGCCTGGCCCGATGAGATGGACTGCTGGGTGGTGGAGGCCGTGTGACCCTGGATGGCTCTCTATAGGTTCTGTAGCTCCTGGACAGAGAGGGTCTGGCACAAAGGGATGCCTGGGTTTGTGGAGTGAGCTGGAGGGGGAAGGTGGCTTAGGGTCCCTGTCTCTCAACAAACAGATGCAGGGACTATTCCAGCATCTTCTCAGCCTCTGATGTCCTGGGCTCCTGGTTCTGGGAGGAGAGAATGGGGAAGAGAGAGCTGGGCTGGGCTGCTTTGGTCCCAGCAAACAAGCTTCTTGGTTTGCCATGAGTGACAGTTTTGCCCATCCCATGTCTCTGCCAAAAACAGGAAGGACTTCAGACCCCTCACCCCGGCCTGCTTCCCTCCTGGGCTAGGAGTGGGTCTGGGACAGAACAGTCTCATGCCAGATACCCTGAGCAGCCACTAACGCTGTCAGGCCTCAGGCCTGACACCCAAGCCCCTGCCCCGGAGGAAAAACAAGGCCCTCTCTGGGGGGGGTTTCTGCCAGGTTGTGAAAACAGGCCTGGAGTCGGCTGGCTCCCCCTGATGCTTAGACGCTCTGTGTGGTTTTCAAGGTGCTTTTATGTCGCTGCCTCATATGATCTTCCCCAAAACCCCATCAGGGAGGCAGGAAGTTCGAGCAGCAGCCTCTCAAGCACCCACACAGCAGGTGGTTTCATTGCCGTCTGTGTACAGGCAAGTACCCTGAGGTTCAGGGTGCTTACCACTCGTCTCCCGAGCCACCCAGCCATTTAGCCACAGAAAAGGTCATGGCTTTTATGCCCTAGTGAAGCTGAAGATTTTTCTTTCAGTTTTTAAAAATGTTTGCTACCCAGCCTGGCGCAGTGGCTCATGCCTGTAATCCCAGCACTTTGGGAGGCCGAGGCGGGTGGATCACAAGGTCAGGAGTTTGAGACCAGCCTGACCAATGTTGTGAAACCCTGTCTCTACTGAAAATACAAAAATTAACCGGGCATGGTGGCAGGCGCCTGTAATCCCAGCTACTTGGGAGGCTGAGGCAGGAGACTCGCTTGAACCCAGGAGGCGGAGGTTACAGTGACCCAGGATCACGTCATTGCACTCCAGCCTGGGCAACAAGAGGGAAATTCCGTATCAAAAAAAAAAAAAAAAAATGTTTACTACCCAGGGCAGTGAACACCTGGTGCCTCTGTCTAGCCCAAGAGGTGAACATTTGCCACTCCCATTTCTTTCTTCCCACCAGACCTGACCCTCTTTTGTGATGGGTACATCCTGTGGGCAGGCTGTCCTGCTTTTGGAGACTTTGACAAACGGTGTCCACATTACCGGCTGTGGGTGGGCAAGGTGAGGCTCTGAGGTGAAGAGGGGGAGTATTTATGTAGGGGGGAAGAAATACATTTCCTCTACCTGTTAGGCTCAATGTTTGGGGGCCTGTGAATTAAACTCACTGAAGACAAATTAACAAGAGAAAAGACAGATTTAATCACATGCTTATGGGAGTTCACTGAAAAATGTGACTCAAAGGAGCCGTTAGAAGGTGGGGCCCGTGGCTGGTGTGAAGGTAGTGAGTTATCTCGGCTGATTGCTCAGTGAGTTACAGATTACACGCCTTGTTCCACTCTCTTCTCACTACTGCACTTGACTAGTCTAAAAAAAAAGAAAACAAAAAAAAACCCCAAAAACAAAAACAAAAAAACTCTGGGCCCGTACACCATCTTAATAGGGGAAAAGGAAGGGGAGAAAGCACATATTATGGGTCGGGCGCTGTGGCTCACGCCTGTAATCCCAGCTTTTGGGAGGCTGAGGTGGGCGGATCACCTGAGGTCAGGAGTTCCAGACCAGCTTGGCCAGCATGGTGAAACCCTGTCTCTACTAAAAATACAAAAATTAGCCAGGTGTGGTGGTGGGTGCGTGTAATCCCAGCTACTCAGGAGGCTGAGGGAGGAGAATCGCTTGAACCCGGGAGGCAGAGGTTGCAGTGAGCCGAGATCGTGCCATTGCACTCCAGCCTGGGTGACAGAGTGAGACTCCATCTCAAAAAAAAAAAAAAAAAAAAGGCATATTATGGCAAAACAAGTGACTTTTTGGAAAGATAAGTAGGCCATTAAGAGCTGAAATGGGAGATGTGACAGTCTTGTGACAGTGTCTGCTTAGGTGTGGTGTGGAAACTTCTCATCTCCCAGGGAAGAGTCAGTTGCTCCCAGGGAGCAGATTTGTGACTACAGTTTTTTTTTTTTTTTGAGAAGGAGTCTCACTCTGTCACCAGGCTGGAGTGCAGTGACATGATCTCGGCTCACTGCAACCTCCGCCTTCCGGGTTCAAGTGATTTTCCTGCCTCGGCCTCCTGAGTAGCTGGGAACTATAGGCATGTGTTACCGCGCCTGGCTAATTTTTGTATTTTTAGTGGGGACGAGGTTTCACCACGTTGGCCAGGATAGCCTCAATCTCTTGACCTTGTGATTCACCCACCTCAGGCTTCCAAAGTGCTGGGATTACACGCGTGAGCCACCACGCCCGGCCTTACAACTGAGCTCTCTTAGTGCAGTAGGGGTGCAGGAGGCTTGAATGCCTTACGCTCAAAATAATTATTTTTTTGAGACAGGGTTTTTTTGTCTCTGTCACCCAGATTGGCGTGCTGTGGCACCATCAGGGCTCACTGCAGCCTCAACCTCCTGGGCTTAAGTGATCCTCCCACCTCAGCCTCCTGAGTAGCTGAGACTCCAGGCGGGTACTCCAAGCCTGGCTAACTTTTGTGTTTTTAGTGGAGACGGAGTTCTGCCATGTTGCCCAGGCTGGTCTCAAGTGATCTGCCTGCCTCAGCCATCCAAAGTGCTAGGATTACCGGTGTGAGCCACTGCGTCTGGCCTCAAAATAGTTTTTATGCCACAGCGACATATTCTGTCCCCCCTTCATGGGTGTCCTTGTGTCCTTGTTTTGTTCCAAAGCAGATGGCGGTGAGAGCCCCAGCCAGGCAGTGGATAAGTATAGAGACCCTTCATAAAAATTCCAAGTGCTGCCCATTGAATTGGCCAGGGCTTTGCGCGACTGTTCAGGCAGCAGAAACTGGACGGGTCTTTTGCCTTCATACCCAGTTCTCTGTTTGAGCTAAGGATTTTGTGCTGGGTTCATTTCAGTCCTGGGCAGGAGCCAGAGGATTATGTGGGAGGAAAGGATTAAACCTCAGGGGACCGAGCTTCCTTAGACGGCGAAGGAGCTGTTGGCCCCCACCCTTGCCCCCACGCCTGTGGCTCTTAGGCACGTCCAGCTCCAGAATCTTGCCATGATCTTGGCACATCCTAGGTGTGTGTCTGTCTCACGTGTGGGCATGTTTGGGTCTGTCAATCCTAACCAGCAGTCCTCAATACCAGCTACACATTAGAGTCTGCTGAAAAATTTTTTAAAGATACCAACCCCCCCCGCCCCCCTGATTAGAATTGCTGGGGCAGGGACCAAACATCTGTGCTTTTAATTTTTATTTTGTTATTTTAGAGGTGGGGTCTTGCTATGCTGCCCATGTGGGACTTGAACTCCTGGGCTCAGGCAGTCCTTCTGTCTGAGCCTCTCAAGTAGCTTGGACAATAGGTGTGAGCCACTGCACCTGGTTATCTGTATTTTTTTCTTTTTTTTTTTTTTTTGAGAGGGAGTTTCGCTCTCTTGCCCAGGCTGGAGTGCAATGGCGCGATCTCAGCTCACTGCAACTTCTGCCTCCTGGGTTCAAGCAGTTCTCCTGCCTCAGCCTTCTGAGTAGCTGGGATTACAGGTGTCTGACACCATGCCCAGCTAATTTTTGTATTTTTTAGTAGAGACTGGGTTTCACCACCTTGGCCAGGTTGGGCTCGAACTCCTGACCTCAGGTGATCCACCCGTCTTGGCCTCCCAAAGTGCTGGGATTACAGGCATGAGCCACCGCGCCTGGCCTGACCAAACCTACTTCCAGAAGTCAAACAAATATCTTACTCCTTGATCTTGCCACCTTCCCCGCCAGCCCGAGTCTCAGAGCCTCAGTCTCCTCTAAACACCAGATTGTTTATTGTTGGGCTCAAAGTGCTGCTGTCTCAGCTGCTCAGCAGTTGTTTTGGCCCGTATTTTGGTGATGGGAGGGTTTGAGGAGTTGCAGAACATTACATCCAGTTGGCAGCCTGGAGCTCCCAATTGGCGGTCCTCACCTCTTCATTATTCTGGAGAGAGAGCTCACAGGGCTGGGTGCCCCGGTGCAGGAGGCAGACGTGGTTTCTGGTTGCTGCTGAAATCATTGCAGGGCCCCATTGTTTTGTATTGGGCATTGAGGATCCTGGTTTTATATCCACCATGAGTTTGCCGCCCTGGGACACGCTTGATGTTGGCTCAAGGGGAATGGAGGCTGGAGGGACAGGGTGGTTGGATTGGACATGGGCCTGGGCCCGTTGCTAATCTACAAAGTGGTCATCACGCAGGAATAATAGAGCTGGCTGCACACCACAACCAACTCTATTATTTAAAAGTAAGGTCACACTTTTAATAATGTCACATTTTAAGTTATTGTCAAATAATTTATAAGACACACTGTTGGTATAATGATAGCTTTTCAAGAAGGTTATAAAAAGGCATGTTGGGCCAGGCGAAGTGGCTCACACCTGTAATCCCAGGACTTTGGGAGGCTGAGGTCGACAGATCACTTCAAGCCAGGAGTTCGAGACCAGCCTGGCGAACATGGTGAAACCCTGTCTCTACTAACAATACAAAAAAAAAAAAAAAAAAATTAACTGGGCCTGGCAGCATGCATGTAATCCTAGTTTCGCAGGAGGCTAGGGCAGGAGAATCACTTAAAAAGCAGGAGGTGGAGGTTGCAGTGAGCCGAGATTGCTACACTGCACTCCAGCCTGGGTGACAGAGTGAGATTCCGTCTCAAAAAAAAAAAAAAAAAGAAAGAAAAGAAAAAAAGTAAAAAGACTTGTTGAAGGTACCTGCTAGTGGAGGTTGCAACTTGACAGGAGGTAGGGTGAGCATTTCTTAGAAAGAAGGAAATGGGCCCTCCTGCTGCAGAGATCCACAAACATAGATTGAGGCCCGCTGCCTAGGAGACCTGAAAGAGGCAACGGTGAGTAAGATTCAAGGTCTCCAAGTCAGGGTCTGACTCTGAGGGTAGTGGTCACATATGATGGAGGATGTCAGGAGGGCTTCCTGGAGGGGGTGACATTTACCAAGGGGGATTTTAGGTGGGGTTTGCCGGACAGTGGGGGCTGACTGAAGAGTGTAGGCTCCTTAGATAGGAGTGGGAGTTCAGCCTTGAAGGTGTGTTGGCCAGATTGCAGGGGCCCTCGAATGCAAGGAAAGAATTTCTACTTGAACAGAAGAGCCTGGGAAGCTGTTTGGGAAAAGGAGTGATAAAGTGGGAGGGGTCATCCAGCAGAGCCCTGCATGGGTGGGAGGGGAGCGAGACGGGAGGTGGGTGTTGGCGAGGGATGATCCCACTGGTCCAGGGGAGCAGTCATAGGGTGGAAACTGACCTTATGGATGTGGGCAGGAAGGGACTGATTTGAGACACCAGGAAGAAGCTGGCAGTAGGACTTGGCGAGAGGGCTGGGGCTTGGGTGGGTGCAGCTAGTGGGAGCCTGAGTCTCAGAAAATGGGCAGTGCTCAAAGGGGGAGAACGGAGGCAAGCTGTGGAGAGGCAGCTGAGCTGGGAAGCTGGAACAGAGGTGTGGTCACCCCAGGAGACTAAGTCAGGGGGCGAGGGGTTCCCCCTGGGAGCTATCCAGACCCCATGCTAGGGAATAGGGAGGGGAGAAGAACCGGCTCCTGCGTGTCAGGCGCTGCCCTCAAGGTCACATGGGGTGGGGCTGGATATTAGCCATGAGGACTTTTTCAAGAGCTCCGTTAATAGTGAGATGGGCGGACACCAGATGGTGCGGGTTAAGAAGTGAGTGGGTGGTAGGAAGATCGAAGCCACAGTGTAGACCCACTTTGAAGAGGTTGGGCTATTGAGATGGGGAGGAAGTTCACAGTTTGAGGAGGTACGTGAGCCAAAGGAAGGGGGTTTGCTTGTTTCTGAGATGGGGGCATCCTGAACGTTCTCCCAGGCCAAGTGAGAAGAAACCAGGAGAAGAGGAACATGTCACCCAAATGTGCCAAAACAGCCCAGCAGCCGCGCTGCCTGGCCGAGAAACTGTGCAGAGGCCCCTGTGTCCCGCCATGCCTGCCTGGGGCGGTCCCTTGACTCGGGCTGCTTGGGGTTCCCCAGCCTGCCCACCCCAGGATGGCAGGGGCTGTGGGTGCTCCCAGCCCCTTCTCGAGGGTCGGTCTATGGGCAGGCATGTGGGCTGCCGCGGGGCGTCGTCGCTGCAAATGCATACCAGCTATCAGAACCACTCTCCTGCCCCCCCAGCCTGTCCCCCCTGAACCCCCCACGCAGAAGCCCGGCCACCGGCCCACAGAGGAGAGGGAGGGATATTGTTCTTGGCATTTGATGGGAAGCATCTGCTGCGTCCCACTGGGGTGTTGCCCAGGATGGATTGGAAAAGAGTTGGCAGGAAGGCTGAGCTCTGTGCTCACAACCTGGCTTGGTGGTGGCCGAGGAGCTTGGCAGGGGCCGAGTGCAGGACATGGGAACTGGGGGCTGGTGCATGAGTGCGTGCACGTGTGTGTGTGCGTGTGTGTTCATGCACATGTGTGTGCTGGGGGCAGGGAGGAAGCTGAGAAGCCACATCCCCCTCCTCTCTGCTGCTGCAATGCTGCATGCTTCAGCAGCACGTGGGTGTCGCCGCACTTCCTGGCAGGTGTCAGCCTCCAAGACTGTTCTGGGCTCTTCTCCCAGTTGGCTCAGTTGGAGTTGGGAGCCCCAACTGTCTCCTGTGGCTTCCAGAGTGGGACCTTGCTGTGGGACAGGCTGGCCCATGCTGCTCCCTCCCCTGTGACCCTTCTGTTGGATGGATCACCAGGAAGGACTGTGGGCGTTGCCCACAGACAGGTGGACACCTTTGGGCCTTCTTTCTGATGCCCCTTGAAGGGGGCATTTTCTTAGCTTTGAGACGAGTCTCTGTGGATATGGGAAGCTCACTATCAAGAGCAGCAGCCTTGGAAAATCCAACACAGACCCCCGAGGGGAGTGGGAAGGGGTCCTGTCCCATTCGCTGGCTGAGTGGCCTGGAGGGAGTTCAGCTCCGCTCCGAGTGTGTGTTTCTTCATCTGCAGGAGAAGCGCCTGTGTTACTGTGGGCGGAGGAATGGACCGAGGGTTGCATTCGCTTCCTGTTACCGCTGTAACTGCTTATCACAAACTCAGTGGCTGGAAGCAGCAGAGACTTCTTCCCTTACAGCGCCCAGGGTGAGAAGCTGGAGATCAGTCTCACCAGACTAAAGTCTAGGTGTTCACAGAATCCCTTCCTGCCTCTTCCAGTTTTGCGGGTGCTGCTGGAGTTCCTTGGCTTGTGGCTGCATCCCACCAGCCTCTGCCTCCTTCCTCGCACGGCCTCCTCCTCCTCTGCAATCAGATCTCCCTCTGTCTCCCTCTTTTTTTCCTGAGACGAAGTATCGCTCTGTCACCCAGGCTGGAGTGCAGTGGCATGATCTCAGCTCACTGCAACCTCCACCTCCCAGGTTCAAGTGATTCTCCTGCCTCAGCCTCCTGAGTAACTGTGATCACAGGCATGTGCAACCACACCTGGCTAATTTTTGTGTCTTTAGTAGAGACAGGGTTTTGCCATGTTGGCCAGGCTGGTCTCGAACTCTTGACCTCAGGTGATCTGCTCGCCTCGGCCTCCCGAAGTGTTGGGATTGCAGAGGTGAGCCACCATGCCTGGCCTGCCTTCCTCTTAAAGGACACTTGTGATTTGGGGCCCGCCTGGGTCATCTCTTCATCTCACCATCTTCAGTTACATCTGCAGAGTCCCCTGTGGCCACATAAGGTGACAGTCTGGGGAAGGAGAGTTCTTAAGCCTACCCTGGGGGCTTGTGGTGTCTCTTAGGGCCCTTTTGATGTTAAGATATGAAGTAAGAAACAAACTAGCTCAAGAGGAAAAAAGGACACGTTGAATTCTGTTGTTTTAAATGTATATTTGTTTATTGTGCTAAAATACACGAACATAAAAGTTGCCATTAGTAACATTTAGTGCATTCACAGTGTTGTGTGACCATGACCTCCAGTACCAGAGCTTTTCATCACCCCAAAAGCAAACCCCGCAGCCATGAAGGACCCACTCCCCATCCGCCCTCCCCAGCCCTTGGCAGCCACCAGAATGCTTTCTGTCTCTCTCAAGTCTTTTTAATAAATGCAATTCTGTGTGACTTTAAAATAAATAAACATGAACACGATGAGTTGCTTATTGGAAGGATATCCGTTCCGGGAGGCCAGCGCGTGGAACACCTAGGTCTCTGGAGGGGCAGGAGTTGAAGCAGCGTGGATGTGCCACCCGCTCCCCCCCTCGCCCCTTCCTTGGGGTCACTGCCTGAGCATCCCTCTTTGCAAATGGCCCAAATAGCGTTTCAGCCCCCATGTCTGCATGGCCTCCTGGCTTCAGGACCCTCCACCCAAAAACATTCCAGACTTCAGACTCCTGGGGAAATTCCTGTGGCCTCGCTCTCCCTTTGAGCCAGTGACAGGCTGCCTTTGAGTCAGGGGTGCATCCTGACCTGAGCACTTGTGAGCTAGGGCAGGGTAGGCACACCTAGGGAAGTGGGTGAGTTGGCAGTCACAGTAACTGATGTCTTCGGAATCCGCTAAGAGATACTAGCATGTGCCTAGCACATTCATTTCTTTCTTTTTTTTTTTTTTTAATTTTATTTTTATTTTTTATTTTTAAAGACGGGGTTTCACCATGTTGGTCAGGCTGGTCTTGAACTCCCGACCTCAGGTGATCCACCCGCCTTGGCCTCCCAAAGTGCTTGGATTACAGGCGTGAGCCACCACGCCCGGCCCTTGTTTTGTTTTTTTGAGGCAAAGTCTTGCTCTGTTGCCCAGGCTTGAGTGCAGTGGCGCGATCTTGGCTCACTGCAACCTCCTTCTCCCGGGTTCAAGGGATTCTCCTGCCTCAGCCTCCCGAGTAGCTGGGACTACAGACACGTGCCACCACGCCCTGTTGATTTTTGTGTTTTTACTAGAGATGGTGTTTCACCATGTTGGCTAAGTTGGTCTTGAACTCCTGACCTCAGGTGATCCGCCTGCCTCGGCCGTCCAACGTGCTGGGATTACTGGCATGAGCCACCACACTGGGCCACATTCATTTCTTAGGAGAAGCTCTGCTCTTTCTGACAGTGAAATGTCCCCAGGGCAGGGGGCGGGGGGTACTGATGGCGGGGTCTGTGGCCTCACCAGCGTCTCACTGTGTGTTTCACCAAGCTGTGTCCTATCGTCCTCTATGTGTGGCTTGTAGAAGTGGTGCTGAGAATGATCTGGGAGGCTCAAATCATATGGTTCAAATCAACAGCTTTCCAATGACCTGGTGTTATCCTAGGATCAAATTGAGACTATCCGAGGCTGGGTGCAATGGTTCACACCTGTAATCCCAGCACTTTGGGAGGCTAAGGCAGGCAGATTATTTGAGGTCAGCAGTTTGAGACCAGCCTGGCCAACATGGTGAAAACCTGTCTCTACAAAAAAACAAAAAGTAGCCAGGCATGGTGGTGTACGCCTATGGTCCCAGCTACTCAAGAGGCTGAGGCAGGAGAATTGCTTGAATTTGGGGAGATGGAGGTTGCAGTGAGCCAAGATCGTGCCAGTGCACCCCAGCCTGGGCGACAGAGCAAGACTCTGTCTCAAAAAAAAAAAAAAAAAAAGATTGAGACTATCGGAGCGGCCCTGACCAGCATGATAGCCGCTGGCTGCACCGGGCCTTTGAACACTTGAAATGTGGCGACTCCGGGTGTGTGAAATGCATGCTGGGTTTCAGAGTCCCAGCAAGGGAAAAAAAGAATGTAAAAGATCTGTCATTTTTACATTGATTACATGTTGAATTGATAATATTTTGGGCTCTGTTACGTGAATGATATTAAAGTTAATATCACCCGTTCTTACGCTTTTTTAATGATTTTTTTTTTTTTTTGAGATGGAGTTTCGCTCCTGTCACCCAGGCTGGAGTGCCGTGGCGTGATCTCGGCTCACTGCAATCTCCGCCACCCAAGTTCAAGCGATTCTACTGTTTGAGCCTCCCAAACAGCTGAGATCACAGGCACCCACCGCCATGCCCGATTAAGTTTTGTATTTTTAGTAGAGACGGGATTTCACCATGTTAAACAGGCTGGTTTGGAACTTCTGACCTCAGGTGATCCACCCGCCTTGGCCCCCCAAAGTGCCGGGATTACAGGTGTAAGCCACTGCGCCCGGCCTGTTCTTACATTTTTTTATTGTGGCTGTTGGAATATGTAAGTTTGCGTCTGTGGCCTGGGTGCCGTTTCTGTTGGAGGGTTGGACCGAGGGGCAGCCAAGCAGGCTTTGGGGCTACTCTCCGTGAATGCTGAGTGTGTGTCTTGCTGTAGTTTTGGGGACTGGTGTTGGTGGTACTCATTTTACGGATGGGGAAGGTCAGATTCCGCAGAGGTTGAGTGATGGGTCCGGGGCCTTGGATTTCGGTGTTTGACTCAGAACCCACGACTCTGATCCGCCACCAGCCTCCCTCCTGTTCTGGGGAACAGGGACTCCCGGCATGCAGTCCCTTCCCAGACACTCCCTGGCTCTGGCCTAGTGCCCGGAGACCAGTGACAGCAGCTCCCCATGGCCACTCACTGTGAGGGTAGGGAGGGCTGTGGGAGAACGGCCGTCTGAAGCCTTTATGGCAAACCCAAAGACCAGGAGGCCTTTAGGGGTAACGCTGGCCATGAGGAGTGGGAATTGATGGGTTAGAGGCCAGTGACTGCTGGCTGGGGCGCTGCTGGACGTGGCTTGCCTGTGTGGCCAGCATGGCGGGTCCTGCGGGGCTTCAGTCACCACCAGCCACATGTGGGGGTGTGGGATGGGAAAGGTGAGCATACGTGGAGCCCAGTGAACACGAGGTCCCGTAGGGGCTGCCCGTGGGCATAGCTTACAGAATTCAGCCCCTGGCCCTCAAAAGGTATCACCAAGGGCTGCCTTCCACTTGAGCGAATCCCTCCCAACCCCCAGCAAGCCCTCTCCCAAGCGCTCTCTCCTAGTGTGGGAGTGGCCCCGCCCCCTGCTGGGAGTGACTCACTTGGGTTCAGAGGTCGTGGCACTGAGCTGGGTCTGGCTGATCCCAGGCCCAGCCCCTGTCGTGTCAGCTCCCTTCTCTGGGGGACCCCCTTGCTTATGCCCCTCTGGGTCCCAGCACATCCCAGGCCTGCAGGGAGGGAGAGAGGAAGAGACTGACTCACTGGCCAGGTCCCCCAGGGGCTGGGGAGGCTGGAGAGGCAGGAGCTAGATCGGATCTGAGTCCAGAGGTCTGGGAAGAGAGCTCAGGGTGAGCTGCACCCTGATCACCTGCCCCTCCTCTCTGGCTCCTTCTCCCTTCTGAGGTCCCAGCCAGCAAGCACGTGGGGTAGACGGGACAAACCCAGGTGGCTGTGTTCCAGTCTGGCTGCAGGTATGAATGGCTTTCTGGGGTGGCTGGTCATGCTTTCTGAGAGCCTAGGTGTGGGGGATGTCTGAGCAGATAGGTGGGGGAGCCCCTGGGAAGAGGGCGTCCAGGTCAGTGTCAGGACCTGGCTGGGAGGAGGGGGGCTCCTTACAGGCACGGGCTTTGGCAAACACAGGGACAAAGGCAGGGATGGTGGCCAGAGGTCTTTGGGAGCCTCTTCCCCTCTCTTCTTCCTGGCAGCTCCCCCCGGCTCTTCCCAGGGACCCTGTCACTTTCCTTTAGTGAGTGTCGGCTCCTTGGCGACCCTCCGGTGTCCGCAGGTTGCTGCTGTGCCGGGCACCCCTCTCTCTGCCTGCCCCCTCCTCCTGCTCCCCCTCACCCTGCCCCCTTGGAGCAATTCCCCACCGAGCCTCCCTTCCCAGGCAGTCAAGGTCCCTCCCTACCTCTGCCCTGCGCTCTGGGAGGCTCCTTGTTCCGTGGCCACAAAGCCCCTTTGATCCTCTGCTCGGCTCTGAGCCATGTGACCCGGTGGGCGGGCCGAGGCTCTCAGCGCGTCCAGCGCAGCCCGACGTTCCGCTGCTGGGGTGAGTCCTGCTCCTTTGTTCTTCCCAGCCTTGTACCACTGGCCGGGGGGCTCTCAGGTGGTGCGGCCGAGAGGCGGGCCCCTGATGGCCACGGTGGTGGGGCCGGGAGCCACGCTGTCCCCGAGCCCAGGCCTCAGGCGGCAGGACTGAGCGGGGTCCCCAGGAGAGGGGTGGCGGGGAGCTCAGTCTCCACGCGGGGACCAGATTTTCGGCCTCGAAATAGAAGAATAGGGCTTTGTGTGGTCACAGCTATCTCTTTGTAAATATTTGGCCAGCTAAGCTGAGCGCCTCAGTTCTCCTCCTGCCGGGAGTGTCTTCGAACTTATTTCCCTTTTGCAGGGGGTTTCCCTGGCTTCCAGGAGGGCCAGGAAGAAATGCGAATTGGCCACCACTTTCTCTAAAATCACTCTGCTGAAGTTATCACCCCGTCGGGCTCCCCCAAGACTGGCTGGAGGCTAGAGATAGTTTCAACGATAGAAATGCAGTAACCCACGCTCCGGGCGGCGCCGGCACTGGGATCCGGGGAGCCGCCGCTGCAGCCCAGGATTCCTGGATGTGCTGGGGGATGTGCGGGCGTTCCCGGGAGGAGCGAGGAGGGAGGCTGCTGTTGGCTTGGCTGGGATGCATGTGCTCTGCTTCTCCAGAATGGCGTGCAGGGTGTCTGCCATACAGAGGCACGTCAGTGAGCAGGGGCTGAGGGAGCTCCCAAACCTGCTTTCAGGGGGGCTTTTCATGCTGGGAGAACCCCAGAGACTAAAGTCATGCAGCCAACAGAGGGTAGTCCCTGGCACCAAAGCAGGGAGGGGCGAGGAGCGCTGCAGGCAATGCCATCTGCGCCTGCAACTCCATCCCAGTGACTCTGGGGACTGCCTCAGCCTCCAGCCTGCTGCCCTTCATTCCTGGCCCCTCTCTGACATGAAATCTTCTGTGTTCTGGTCAGAGGTTTGGGGAACAGCTCTCTGCTCATCTAAGATAAGTTTGGAATTCTTTTCCCCCGGGGGAAAAATGTGCCTCCCGGAAGCAGGTTGAATGATAGTTTTCTGGCAGGTCTGTTCTGGGCTGTGGGAACAGCACCTGCTGGACCAGGGTCGAGTTGGAATTGGGTTTGGATCCCCACACGGGGAAACCCACTAGAAGAGGAGGAAGCAGAAAGAGGCCCCATTCCCTAATAATGCTGTGAGTTTCCTCCTCCATTCATTGCCGCCTGGCCTTGAAACTTAATGGGGCCTCATCATTCTCTTTGGCCAAGTCCCGAGGCAGCCCCAGGAACTCCTTTTCAGGAAAAGGAGGAAGGTGTTTGCTTAGCATCCCGCATGTGAGTCCTCGTTGGAAAGGTGGGATTCTTGCTTCTCCTTCTTGGGTCTCTTTTGGGCTGAGGTGTGGCCCGAAAGAGACCCAAGCTCAGCAGAAGGAAGGCCCCTGGTGTAGCTCGCCTTTCTTAATGCCCGGCTGTGGGGGCCTGAGTTGCCGCCGACCCCGGCCCGCCCCCGCCCCTCCTGTCCCCGGTCATTTCTGTGTCGGGGCGCCTGAGACACAATTGCTTTGGCCGCTTTGTGTGCGTTCCCACCAGCCCCCGCCCCTGTAGGCTGTCATGGTGACAGTGATGGGGCCAGTTCAGCTGGAGGTGCGGAGGACACTCTGTGTGCGCATAGGGGGTGGCGTGGGGCATTCTGGGATGAGAAGATGTGACTTCTACCCCTGAGAGCCCTGTCTTCATGCAAGGCGGCGGCATAGTTGCAGGCAGAGCCATCAACCTGCAACTATGGTCAGACCAGCATTCCAGGTCAAAAATGGCCTTGTCCACTGGGCGCGGTGGATCACGCCTATAATCACAACACTTTGGGAGGCCAAGGCAGGAGGATCACAAGGTCAGGAGTTGGAGACCATCCTGGCCAACATGGCAAAATCCTGTCTCTACTAGAAATACAATAAGATTAGCTGGGCGTGGTGGCACGTGCCTGTAATCCCAGCTACTCGGGAGGCTGAGGCAGGAGAATTGTTTGAATCAGGGAGGCGGAGGTTGCCGTGAGCTGAGGTTGTGCCATTGTACTCCAGCCTGGGTGACAAGAGCAAGACTCTGCCTCAAAAAAAAAAAAAAGGAAAAGAAAAGAAAGCCTTGTCTGGGCCTGGGGTCTGTCCTCTGAACCCCGGGTCCACTATCCTGGGCTTGAAGGACAGGCTCCACAAGGACTTTCAGCCCAGAAGCCTTGGACCCACTTGGGCAACCAGCGTCTCTGGGTTGACCACTCCCAGCCCGGCCCAGCCTCCTGGGCCACCATATCCTCCCCCACTTCCTGTTGTGCCGCAGCTGCTCTTATCAGACCCTGCGAGGCACTTCCACAGGAGGGGCCACCCTGTCTTTAGGATCCCCCTTCCCTGCCCCCAGGCCTGGGGCAGTGTTTGGCTTCCCTGCTGGAGTCAAAGGTCTCAAGGCCCCTTTAAGATGCGCATCAGCACTGTCAGCAGCTTCCGTTATCTGGCTCCTCAGTACATGTAAGCCTTTCCCATACACCCCGGATGTTTAGGGCTTCCGCCTCTCTCCCTGCCTGAGGGTGTGGGAAGAGGGCTTTATTTCAATGCTTGAGAGCAGGGTCAATGGGCGGGGTGAGCTGCAGGGGCTCCTCCCTGCCGGCCCGTCTCTGCGGCCCTCACCTTAGCGTAGGGCACTGATACCACCTGGACTTTGGGAAGACCTGGGGGCTGATGACCCTGGAGGCTCCCAGCTTCCCACAGCCACTCTTTGGGGGAAGAGGCTTCCTCAGGGCCTTGTGGCCCTTGACTGGGACTCTATTCCCAGTTTTGCCTTCCAGTGCCAAGCTTTGATTTGTTGATTGAGTGCGGGCCCAGTTCCCGGACAGGTAGGGGCCTGTTCCCGGAGCTCTGCAGAGCCTTGGGAAGCTTTCCCAGAAGCACTCCCGAGGTGGCGGCCACTCCCAGTCCGCTCTACCTGTGACTTTGTTTGATGAGGAATTGACTGGGAAGGCTCGGGTCTAATTACAGGCCCATGAGGGTCCCTCTTGCCCCCACCCAGGAAGCAGCGGAGGTCCTGGCACCCTCAGTACCCCGGCTTGTGCCTGCCCAGTTGGTTGCGGGGGGCTCATGGGAGCCTTGCTCCGGGGCCTATAGGGCAGCAATGGGAACCCTCCGCACCTCGGCCCCTCCCAGGCTGGCTGTTCAAACTTGCCACAGCTCAGCCTCTTCCTCCTCTCTTTATCCACCCTGGGAATCATACACTGCCCACCGGGGGCTGAGGGGGTGCGGAGGAGAGAGCTTAACACCCAGAGGCCGGGGCCTCCTGCAGGCGCCTGAGCTGCTGTGGCCTGATCTGGGTTCCCTGCTGGAACCATCACAGTGGAGTTAATGATCTGCCCGGAGGAGCTGCCTCACCCCACCTGACTCCAGGGCTGATTTCGCAGGGCGGTGCCAGGCCTTGGTTTTGCTGGGGGAGGTGGTCAATGCAAAGGGCCCAACGAGTGGCAGAGGTGCTGGCCCCTCTGCCCTCCCCCCTGGCCAGCCAGCCTAAATGTGATTTGCTTTTTTTTTTTTCTCTCCTTCTCCCTATAAATGACACTGAATGCAATTTGTTGGTGCTTTCATTTGGGTTCAGTAGTTGGATCACGGGGCAGAAGCACTGCAGATTTGTCACTGTCCCGGTTAGGGGTGGGGACACCCCCTGTGAGATCACGGGCAGAAGCACTCCAGATTTGTCACTGTCCCGAAGTTAGGGGTGGGGGACACCCCCCGTGAGATCATGGGCAGAAGCACTCCAGATTTGTCACTGTCCCGGTTACGGGGTGGGGGACACCCCCTGTGAGATCCCGGCTGCTGGGCGCCCAAGGCTGCTCTTGGAACCCCAACTCTGGCTCGGCCTTGGGGGGCTGACACTGATGGGGTTGCCGACACTGACCTCCGACCTCTGCATGGCCTTCTGGAAAGGGGCCCTTCACTCTCTGTCCCATCAAGCCTGGCTGGTAGCACCCTCTTCTCAGGCCTGTGCCCGTGGCAGGGCCTGCTGCCCCACCCTGCTCTGTGGGTGCCAGGCTCCAAGCGCCGGGTGATTCGGTCATCTGAATGGTCACTGAACAGTCAACCTTGCCAGTGTCCCCAGGGGACTGTGCATGGGCATCCTCCCTCCCCCACATCCTTGTCTCTTCTCTCTCAGCCTTTGTTCCAGGGGCCACCACAGGACCAGGAGATTCACGGACAAGGGGGGGCACGTCCACTAGGCACATTGGGCCTTGAACCTGGGCACCCCCTCCAAGGGGCACTTCCACTAGGCACATTGGGCCCTGAACCTGGGTGCCCCCCTCCGAGGGGGGCCCCCAGCAGGTGGGGGATGATGGTGCCATCTCTCTCTCTCTCTCACTAGAACTGACATGAGGATTGTGTCTTATCGATCCCCGTCCTGAGTTTCTGGACGTCATAGGTGCTTGCTCAACGAGTGAATGAATGAATGAATGGTCAGCATCGTGTGACTGCAGATTTTCAACTTTTATCCAAATATTTTGTGGTTTCTGGGAGGCTAGCCCAAGAGAGTCTCACAAGAATCTCCATTCTTCCTGCGTGCTCTGCGTGAGGTCTCCTTGGAGGGTTTTTAAGAAAAAGGACCAAAGAGCAGCATTTCCTTGGGGATTTGAACACGCTCTCCCTGGGGGCAGGGGGACTGCCCTAGAAGACTCCTGCCCCGCTTCCCATGCGCCATGTGACTAGGAGGGTCTTGGGGCAGGATGGTGTCTTTTGTGCCTTGTGTGCTGGGACCGGAGGAAATGCTGCCTGTGGCCGGTGTCATCTGCCAGCCATGAAGACTAATGATGGGCCGGACAGTGGCCCCATTGAGTGGGAGGGAGAATCGCTGCTGTCTGTAGCTGGGGGGCCGGGCGGGTGGGAGCCGAGGAGGGGCAGAACAGCGCAGACCTGGCACGGAGAGCCCTGGAGGAGGAGCAGGGGTTCTCAGCTACCCAGGGCTCAGGGACATGCACGAGGAGCAGGTACGATGTGTGTCCTCCTGGGGATTCTCCGCCCGTTGGCTTCGTTACCTGCACCAGGCTTTGTGGTGAGAGAGGGCACAGAGCGGAGGGAGGTGCTACAGCCAGGCAGGCCACACACTCTGCGAATGGACTGTTACCTGTTGCTTCTGTGGTGTCACTGTCAGGGTCCTCCAGCACCAGGCCCCCATGGCCAAGGACGGGCCCCACAGGCAATACCAGCTCTCCGCAGCCAGGGACAGACCCCACAGACAATACTGGGTCCTTGCAGCCAGGGATGGGCCCCCACGGCCAGTACCAGGTCTCAGGGACCAGCACTGGGTCCCCAGAGCCAGGGATAGGCCCCATAGGCAGTACCAGGTCCCCAGAGCCAGGGATGGCCAGAGCCAGGTCTCAGTCTCGGTGACTAGCACTGGGGCCCCGGGTGACTGAGGAGTGCACGGCTGACAAGCTGCAGAAGCCAGCCAGGCCATCCTGAGGCACTAAGCCATCGCTGAGGTCTCAGGGGGCTCAGACTCCTCTGCTCGTCCTCTTGAATTCTGGAATCAGACACACCTGGGTCCAGCCTTGCCCCCAGGGCTGTGTGCCTTGGCTGGTTGCCTCACTTCCTGGAGGCTCAGTGAGATGGGGATGGTGGCACAGGGTCACCTGCTCATATCTATACAGCCTCGGCCCTCGGCCTGGCTGTGTACCGCAAGTCCCATGCCCAGACCTCTGCGGAGTCTCCGAGCTCCTGGTCACGTGCCAGGCCTCCCATGGGAAGCTTGGACCACGCCTTGGGACCCCACCCTGGGCTGGGAACTTTGCTTCAGCCCCCACATCTCCCTTAGAGGCGCCCATCACTCTCACTGCTCAAGGGGTCAGATAGGTGAACCCAGTGTGGGGGGGCCCAGAGGTGCCGGAGCAGACATTAAGTGAGTTCCGTGTTTGTGCCTTGAGTCTTGGCAGACACCCCTGACGGAGCCTCTTCCCCAGGGAGGTAGATTGGGGTCCCAGTCCAAGCTGTGATCGCAAACCCTCTGGCCAAGATTGGCGAAGAGGTCAGACCCCTCCGCCCAGTCTTCTGGAGCAGTCAGTAGTGGCAGAAACATGGGTTTCACAGTGAATTTCCTTGTAACCTGTTGAGGAGAATTTAGCCACACTTCCAGAGGTAGAGGTCTGGGTGATTGGCGGTGTGCCCGCCCCTCTGACCACAGTTTATTCTGGACCGGGCTCCCTGGGGCCCTCCCTCAGTGATGCAGTGAAGTTACTATGACGTGTTTAGTTGGTGAGAAAGTGCCTCCTGTAATGCTTTACCCTTCTTAGGGGATAATGAGGCTTGTTTATGATAAATAATTATTTACAGAATACATGAGGTTTAAGCTGACCCAGGCCACGTCTCCTCCTCCAGACGGCCTTCCCCACGGCAGAGTGCCCTGGATAAACCCACATGCCACCCTAGCTAGAGCCTGTGCCCCCACAGCCACCCCGGACTCATTCTGAAGGGAGGCTGGATTTTCTGCCTGTCCCGATGAGAGGGCTGTGGGACAGTCCCCAGCAAGCCCGTCTGAGGGTTGTATTCCCCAGGTGTTTTCCTGCTCACCAGGAATGTTGTAAGCTTCCAGCAGAAACCTACCCACCGGAGTCGCTTTCTACCCTGTAGATGGTGAGATCCCTCCTCATTCAGCACCACCCCCCCACAGCCCAGTGCAGGACTTGGGGTGGGAAGGGGTCCCGGATGGGCTGGAGACACGTTCCCAGCCAGGGCAGCATAACGAGGTGTGGTCCACAGCTGGGACTGCGATTCCGGAGGCCCCTGCCTTGTTCCAGCCCCAGCACCGCTGCCCTCCTCATGCTCAGTGGATACTAACTGGCCTCAGGCTCTAAAACCTCAGCGAGGTCTGTGGACAGGGAGGAGCCTCGCTCGTGGGTAGAGGTACTGCCGGGTCCATGTGCCTGTTATGAACCACGTGGCCTCAGACCTGCCTTTCCTCTCTGAGCCGAGGCCTTTTGTCTGAAAAATGGATAATGATGGTTACCACATCAGGGGCCGTCATGAGGGCAGATGGAAATGAAACGGAAGAGGCTCAGCATGGAACCTGGACACCGAAGTGCTAAGTGTGTGTTACCGGCTGTGGTGGCTGCCAAGGCCCAACCGCATGGCAACTGTGGGCTGAGTGGCGGGCGGGAAGTGGGGGGGCAGGAGATGCAAGATGGGCCTTCCTGAAGTTTCTGATCCAGTGAGATAACTACACAGCCAGCTCTAAGAAGGAGTGCCCCAGGAAGGCGGGGACTCTGCAAAGGCTTTGTGACCCGGGAATTTGAGATGTGCCTCTGGCCTCTCGAGAATGTCACCAGAGCTCTGGGAGGAGGTCAGCTTAGATGCAGGGGCAACGGGAGAGATGGGAGTGAGAAAACCGCTTGGCGTCAGGAAGTGGAGCCTGGAGAGGTGGCATGGGGGCAAAGGAGGGCCTTGGGAGCCACGGGCCCATGCATCCAGGAGGTGGAGGCAGTGAATGGGGCCAGTGTAGGGCCCATACGTGGCACCACCAGTCCTGCCACCAGCCTTGCCGAGCCTGCACCTGCTCCTCGGGCCACCTGGCACTCTTTGGTCTGATGCCTACTTTCTGCTTCCCGTCTTCCTGGGAAGGGTGAGGCCACTTGCATAAAGTCCCTTGGCTATCCTTTCCCGTCCTTCCAAGTGTCCTGGCTGCCTCCCAGCCTTCCCCCAGGGTTAGCCGTTGACCTGAACTGCCCAGTCCCACCTCCCCAGACTCCTGGGACCTTTCCCGAGCACCACCAGCCACCTCTGTCTTCATCATTCACTCGTATTCACCCAGCAGGGCTTTTGGGTATCCGCTCAGTAATATCAAGGTGCTGAGGTACAGCTGTGGGTAAGCCCCAGGCCCGGTCTGTGAGGACCTCACAGTTGCCATCTCCCCAGTGCACAGCCCCTGCCAGGCACCTCGTGGGGTCCAGAAAGAGAAACTTACACACTGTTTGTCCATTTCGAGTTGCTGTAAAGGAATACTCAAGGCTGGGGATTATCTGGCTCATGGCTCTGCAGGTGGTACAAGTGGCGCCAGCATCTACTTGGCTTCTGGGGAGGCCCCTGGAAACTTTTCCTCATGGCAGAAGGGGCGGGGGTAACTGGCATGTCGCCATGTCGAGACTTTATAGCAATCAGATCTCCCAGACCTCATGACCATGGGGAGGACACCAAGCTGCCCATCAGGGAACCGTCCCCATGACCCAAACACCCCCCCTCCAGGCCCCACCTCCAACATCAGGCATCACATTTCTACATGAGATTTGGAGGGCCCAGCGTCCAAACCATATGACGCGTGACCTCTCTGTGCGTGCCTCAGTTTCTACACCTGGCTAAGCAGTAGAAGGTCCTTCTCTCTTCCTAGTTGAGAGGGCGGTGGGGGGGAAACATGGCTCAGGGATGGGAGGCTGGTCCCCTGAGGGGCCCCGGTGTCTGCAGGGTGGGAGTGAGGGAAGGCCCCTACCTCGTGTGTGCCGTGCTTGGCTGGCTCCTAGCAGCTCACCGTGGGCTCCCCCGAGGACTGCTGGGGAAGAAACAGCTAATTAACTTGGAGTGCCAAGTGCGGAAGTTATCATTAAGTTTCAGCCACCCAGGGGCCCCTCTCCCTCTGGGGCCCATGTCTGCCGGCAAAGAGGGGCTTAATTGAATTTATTCTTGTCCACCAAGGCTCCTGGCTGGTTTGGTTGGGGTTTGGGATATGGGGAAGGAGAGGTCTTGGACCTCTTCCAGATTTGGAGTGGGTCCCACCAGAGATGGCCCAGGAAACCCCGGGGGCCACCCCAGCAGCTTGGGGCTCCTTCGGTCATTTCCTCTGGTCCTGTTAAGCAGTCCCAGCCCCTGGAGCCCTCAGCGGGGGATGCGGGGGCCTGCCAGGCCGGGGTCCTCACTGCTGCCACTATGCACGGCTGCATCTTGCATGTGGGGAGTCAGGTGCTGAGTGGGGTGTCTTGGGAGGCAGATTTTCCCTTCTTGTCTCTCCTGCCCAGAGACCTTGGGGACGAGTTGAGCGAGAGACTGGCTGTGTTTCTGTTGCCGTCCCCCACTCCGTTTAAGTGGAGGTTTATGACTTCCTTCTTTATTTAAAAGGGTCATTCCGTGACTTAACGGATCTCAGTCTGTCACCCAGGGCCCTTTTAAAAATCCACAGGGAGGCCGGGCGCAGTGGCTCACACCTGTAATCCCAGTACTTTGAGAGGTCGAGGCGAGTGGATCACCTGAGATCAGGAGTTCGAGACCAGCCTGGCCAACATGGTGAAACCCCATTTCTACTAAAAATATAAAAATTAACTGGGTGTGGTGGTGCGTGCCTGTAATCCCAGCTGCTCGGGGGGCTAAGGCAGGAGAATCACTTGAATCTGTGAGGCGGAGGTTGCAGTGAGTCGAGATCACACCATGGCACTCCAGCCTGGGTGACAGAATAAGACTCTGTCTCAAAAAAATAAAAGCATAAAATAAAAATCCATGGGGAGATCCATTGGCTGGTGTGAGGAGAGTGTGAGGAGGTAGATGGAGAAGGTACCAGGCTGAGGACCGCCCCCACCCCTGGGCTACAGAATTGAAGGAGGGGGCACATGAAAAGTGTTCCTAGATCCGGGCTGGAGGCTGGGGACATCCGAGGGCAAGGACAACGCTGTCCCCGCTCTCGTTTGCAGTGGGGTGCTCAGGGCTCACCGGCTTCTCGTTGCTGTTTAAGTGATAGCTTTATGAAGATATAATTCACATACTGTGACATTGACTTTTTTAAGTATACAGTTCAGTGGTTTGGTATCGTCACAAGGTGATTGTATTAGGCTCAGCCAGAGAAACCACCGAATAGAAGGTGTGTGCGTGTGTGCAGATGAAGAGACTTATTATTGTGAGGAGTTGGCTCACCTCATTACGGAGGTTGGCAAGTGCCCACATTCACAGAGTAAGTCAGCAGGCTGGGGACGCAGGCTGTGGCTCTGGTGTCCACCTGAAGGCAGAGACCCAGGAGAGCCAGTGGCGTCGTTCCAGTCCTGAGACCCAGGAGAGCCCCGGTGTCCGTTCGAGTCGGAAGGCGGGAGAACACTGGTGTTCCAGGCTGGAGGCGGTTCAGCAGGAAGAATTTGCTCCCACTCCGGCTTTGTGTCCCCTTCAGACTGTCACAAAATTACAAAGGCCCGAACCAAACAAAATCAGAGAAAAACAAAACCCTTTCCTTCTACTGGTTTTTGGTTCATTGGCCGGGACCCTGTAAATTAGACTGACAGAGAGATGAACAGGAAACGTGCGTAACAATTAAAATAAGTTTTACTTGCCACTGAGCCTTCATGAGGAAATGAAGACCCAGCGAAACTGTGAGCCTGGGCGGTTTTTGTTTTGTTTTGTTTTTTTGTTTTGAGACAAGGTCTCGCTGGATCATGGCTCACTGCAGCCTTGACTTCCAGGGCTCAAGCTGGGACCCAGCTGCTCTGCACTCACTCTGAGTCCCAGCTCAGCCTCCCAAGTAGCCGGGACTACAGGCGTGCGCCACCATGCCTGGCTAATTTTTAATTTTTATTTAATTAATTAATTTGTTTGTTTTGAGACGGAGTCTCGCTCTGTCACCCAGGCTGGAGTGCAGTGGCACGATCTTGGCCCACTGCGACCTCTGCCTCCTGGGTTCAAGTGATTGTCCCGCCTCAGCCTCCTGAATGGCTGGGATTACAGGCGCCCACTGCCACGCCCGGCTAATTTTTATATTTTTAGTAGAGATGGGGTTTCACCATGTTGGTCAGGCTAGTCTCGAACTCCTGATCTCATGATCTGCCTGCCTTGGCCTCCCAAAGTGCTGGGATTACAGGCGTGAGCCACTGTGCCCAGCCTAGGCCTGAGTGGTTTTTATTTGTTTTGTTTTGTTTTGTTTTTTGAGATGGAGTCTTGCTGTGTTGCCCAGGCTGGAGTGCAGTGGCATGATCTTGGCTCACTACAACTTCTGCCTCCTGGGTTCAAGCCATTCTCCTGCCTCAGCCTCCTGAGTAGCTGGGATTACAGGCGTGTACCACCACACCTGGCTAATTTTTATATTTTTAGGAGGGTTGGGGTTTCACCATGTTGGCCAGGCTGTTCTTGAACTCCTGACCTTAACTGATCTGGCCGCCTCGGCCTTCCGAAGTGCTGGGATTACAAGTGTGAGCTGCTGTGCCCAGCCTAGACCTGAGCGTTTTTATGCTGGGTCTGATGAAGAGTGGAAAGTCATGGGAAACTGTGACAGAGCAACAGAGCGTGGGCTGAGTAGTGAGCCGGGGGATCTCAGCAAGGCCTGCGTCCTGGGGCCGCTCTCAGATCCTCAATCTCTGGCAATGAGGCTCTTCCTTACCACTGGGCGTAGGGAGGGCACCTCTGGCGTGAGGGGCTTATGATGTAGTTCAGAGAAGGGGCAGGTCAGCAAGTCCTTCCTGGACCTGCCATTGCTTTTCCTTCAGCTGAAAATATTCACTATGTCAAGGCACTGTATCTTGGAGTGTGCATTCCAAACCCGGTCGCCTTCAACTGATCGGGTGAGGCCCACCCACACCAGGGCACACAGTCTGCTTTACCCAGGCTCCTGATTGCACCCTTCCCCGTTTGCCCCGAGAATACTCACCAGCGGTGTTCGTGGTTGCAGCATTTACCCTAAGGTAATGTTGCCAGGAAATATCTTGCTTTTATTATTATTTTCACATCACTCTAGTATATCGACTTCAGAAACCAAAGACATCATTCTGTTTACAGCATCCCATTTTTACTAGTGGTATTTCCATTAAAAAAAAAATAGTAATTATCAGCTGGGCATGGAGGCTCATGCCTGTAATCCTAGCACTTTGGGAGGCTGAGGCCGGTGGATCACCTGAGGTCAGTAGTTCGAGACCAGCCTGGTCAACATGGTAAATCCCCGTCTCTACTGAAAATATAAACATTAGCTGGGTGTGGTGGCAGGCGCCTGTCATCCCAGCTACTCAGGAGGCTGAGGCAGGAGAGTGGCTTGAACCCAGAAGGAGGAGGTTGCAGTGAGCCGAGATCACTGCATTCCAGCCTGGGCAAGAGAGCAAGATTCCATCTCAAATAGTCATCATCATCATCATCATTCTCAGTCACTGAACATGTCAGATCCTAGAGAATGCAGCATTCCTACAAGTGACATCGTCCTCATCAGTTGTTGCCCAGAGATTCATTTGATGAATCCCATTTTTCTGAAAAAGGATTCTGATGATTCAGATGATTCTGATGTTTTGCTTAGAAATGACTGCAGGAACAGTTTGGTTTTTTAAAAAATTCTTTTTTTTGTTTTTTGAGACAGAGTCTCTCTCTTGCCCCAGCTAGAGTGCAGTGGCACGATCTCGGCTCACTGCAACCTCTGCTTCCCAGGTTCGAGGATTCTCCAGTCTCAGCCTCCCAAGTTGCTGGGATTACAAGGTGCCTGCCACCACTGCTGGCTAATTTTTTGTGTTTTTAGTAGAGACGGTGTTTCACCAGGTTGACCAAGCTGGTCTCGAACTCCTGACCTCAAGTGATCCACCCGTGTCGGCTTCCCAAAGTGCTGGGATTACAGACGTAAGCCACCGCGCCTGGCCAGTTTTTATATTTAATTTTTGCATAGAATATCAGTCAGATTTGCTTCAGCCTCAGAGGGTGTTTATGTAAAATTAAGTGAGTGCTGGCAGTGAGCTGAACTTTTTTTTTTTAAAAAGTAAAAAGATTACATGTTAAACTCACCCAAAAACACCCTCACAGACACACTCAGAATAATGTCTGACCAAATACGTCGGTGCCCCATAGCCCAGGCCTGTTGACACAGAAAATTCACCATCATAGTCACACACGCATCACCATTAATCCCAGCACCTTTCATCATTTCCAAAAGAGACCCTGTCCCCATTAGTGGCCAGTCCCCATTCCCAAGTCCTGGCTGTCAGCCCCTAGCCACCGCTCATCTGCTTTCGTCTCTATGAATTTATCTGTTCTAGATAGTTTGTATAAATGGAATCCTACAATATCTCTCTCCTTGCACTTGGTAGAATATTTTCTCCTTTTCCTCATCCGCATTGTGGCATGTACTGGTGCTTCATTCTTTTTCATGGCTGAATAATATTCCATCATGGAAGGACCACACTGTGTATCTCTTCATCTGCTGATGGACATTTTGGTCGTGTCTACTTCTTGGCTCGCGTGAAGAATGCTGCAGTGAGTGCCGGTCTACAGGTTGTTGTGTGAACACATTTTCATTTCTCTTGGGTAATTGCAAGGTTATGTGATTTAGCCAACCAGCCTTTAAGCCATGTGTCTGCTAAGGGACCCAGGTAGGGGTGCGTTGCTGTGCTTGGCCAGCCAGGCGCTGTGAGTCCTCGTTGTAGCCTGTGTTTCTCTGCTGTTCTCTGAGGCTGCTCTCTCCAGCACAGGCCACTGTGAGCCCCCGGAGGCCAAGGCGCCCTTTGTTTCATCTTGAGTCCAGGCCTCGCTCCATGGACTGGGATGAATGGACATTGACTCAATGCAGGGATGGGTGGGGGTGGGGTGGGGACGCAGAGTGGCCCCGGGGGCCTGCAGCTGGGTCCTGGCCGCTGACTTCTAGTTTCCTTTGCCTGTTGGAGCCCAGAACAAGTCAGAAAGGGGAAGTGCAAGGTTCATGTGTGTTTTCTGCAGTAGATTGGCAGGCACGGGTGGGTGAGCTCCTTGCAGCTAGTGACAGTGTGAGAGAGGAAGTGGGAGGGGAGGGAGAGGGTGAGTTTGGTGTAACCCACCCCCTGGTAGGGGGCTGGGCTGAGACTGGGGGAAGTGACTTTTAAACCGGACCTTCTTGGGGAGGATGGAAGGGCTGGGGCCCCCAGGTGAGGGTGGCCACAGGTCTTAGGGGAGCAATGTGCTACTGTTTCTGGACTGTGTACGTCGCGTGCGTGCGTGCACACACACACACACACACACACACACATATACACACACACAGACACACACATACACACATACGCATACACGCATACACAGATACATATACACACATACATATACACACACATACATATACACACATATACATACACATACACACACATATACATACACACATATACAGACACACACATATACACATACACACACATACATATACACACATACACACACATACACACACAACACAAACACATACACACACACACACACACGAGTAAACCAACACAAATGTGTGCCCATTGTCGCTTTAAACCACCAGCCTGTAAAGCGAAGGCCCCCCGCCCAGGCCCACATCTGGGCACCCACTCCCCCAGCCAGCCGGTGGGCGGTTTGCGCTGCAGTCTGCCACCACCCCTCCGGGATGCAGCCCAGGAGCCCAGCCGGCTTGGAAAGCCCTGTGGGCGCAGCCTCTGGAAGGCCCGGGCCGGGCCCCTTCCCCCTCCCAGCCCTGGGAGAAATTACCATATGAATGTGGCTCCTTCTCTTAGTTTGGGCTGGAAGGGGCCTGGGAGGGGACAGGGAGGGGGACAGGCTTCCACCCTGGGAGCTTGCGGGTTCCGGCTGCTGCCTGCGTTGGGTGAGCGTGAGCGAGCCAGGGGTTGCTACCGGGTGGAAGGAAGAAGCCGGCATTTCTTCCTGGAGGTCACCGTTTGAGTCTCACAGTAGGTTAACCCCAGGCCCTGGATCCTCGGGGAGGAGGAGGAAGAGGAGAGGCAGGAAGTATGGAGGGTGGGCCGGCCTGGAGGGTACACAGGATGGGGCAGCGCGGGAGACCTGGGGGACTCTCTCATTGACCCAGCCAATATCCCAGTGTTCATGAGAACACACTATTACTGCAGTTTTATTACTTTGATCTGATTTTAAAAGCACAACTGATTAGGGAACGGAGAATCTAAGGAAGGCCTCACAGGAGAGGTTAAGATGCCGTCAAGTAAATGTGAGCCATTTGTAAACTGTAGAGTGCGGTGCTCCAGTCAGCCCTGGGGTCAGTGCCTCTCTGAGGCTCAGCTTGGCCCCTGTACCTTTTAGTGCCTGTCTGAGTTCTATGGAGGTCAGGGCTGGGTCTGGTACATTCAGGGACTTCTACCAAGCCCCTGGCAGTGTCTCAGTTACTAAATCCACTTTGCCGGTTCCTGAATCACCTCCCTTGGGGCTGGCCATGTCACATCAGGCTTTTCATGCTGGACAGCAGATGGATAGACGCTGGGACCAAGTCATCCTTGGGCCACGAGATGTCTGAGCCTCCGCTGCTATCTCAGAAGATGCTAGCTCTCCGCGGCATGTCTTCCACACGGTGCTTGGTGACCGGCGGCCTCTAAGGGGCCCCCCCTGCCTCAATTTGGGGAGTGGCCTGGCCAAGGTCTTAGGGTCTGGATGGAGCCAGGCGTAGGCCCAGGTGTTCTGGCTGCAGGCCCCCTCCCACAGGCTCTGACACAGACTGCCTGTCCTGTGTCCCTGGTCTTTACTGTGCCTTCTGTGTTCCTGGGAGAGACCCCAGTGGCCCTGAGCCCAGCACTGGGGTTGGAGAGTGGGCGGGGGAAGGGGGTGGGGATTAGGGTCCCTGGCTGTGGAACTGGCAGGCCCCAAGTCCCCGCCCCACTCCACTCCCCCACCTGGCGCCTTATCCCACACTGACCATTTCCTGAGTAAAATTCCCTGAAGGGGCCTCCCACCACGGCTGTCCCAGGAAGCCCATCCATCCTTCCGCCTTAGCGCTTTGTGGCTCCAGAAGGACGGTGGAAGCCGGAAATCGTGAGCCTCTCATTCACAGGCGGCCACACACCAAAGCCACAGGGACACCGTGGGAAAGGACTCTGGCCAGTGTAGCCGGCACAGAGGGAGTGGTGTCACCCGGGGTAGACAGGAGTAGTGGCTGCCCCCATGCTGCTTTGGGAGAGAGGAGGGGGCTGGATGAAAGGGCAGCAGGCTGGCCATTCATTCATTCACTCACTCATTCACAGGGTCTTACCGCGTGCTTCGGGCATGCAAGATTTTGCGGGCAGTGAATGCAACAGACCCCAGACAGCAATCTGGGGCCACATTTGTAAGGCCACACGCTGGGCCATATGTGTGAGCACTGAGGGACCCAGTGTAGATTAGCTGTCCTGGGAGAACAAGCAGGTGTTCCAGGAGCAGCATGGGGAGAGGATGGCCCCGGCGGGGGAGGACCTCTGTGGGAAACCTCCTCAGAAGAGCTGAATGGAGTTGGGGAGGCTGGGTGTGGATAGGTTAGGAGCGTGTGCTTTGTTAGCAAAGACCTTGAGCGTTTACTAACCAGGCACAACACTATGCGCTTCATAAGTGTCTCATTTGAGCCCCAGCATCCTTATGAGACAGATGTTATTATCCCATGTCACATGTAAGAACATTGAGATGCAGAGTGGGTAAGTTATGTGCTCAGGGTCACACAGCATGTTGGTGGTAGGACAGGATTCTGTAGCCTCAGGAATCTGGCTTATCCCAGGTGCAACAGAAACCAGTCACAGTTTCATGGAGGGAAACGATCAGATTAATTTAGTAAGTTTTATACAGGCCTCTTGGTGTTTTGAGGAGGGATGGGGCGGGGCAGTTAATGGTGGTGGCTTGGGTTGCAGGTGGCTGAGATATGTTGGGTTAACATTGATGGGAGTTTGGGATGGATGAGTGGACATGGAGTCATGGAAATGGACGGTCCAGGCACAGCCCCTGGAGATGCAGCTGCAAGAGCTGGTAGCTGAAGAGGCCGTTCACTTCGATGGGGGATGGGGTAGCAGGCGGTGGGTGGGAGCTCCGGAGTTCAGCTGGGCCACGGTCATTGGGTTCAAGATGCCTTCAGACGTCCGAGCTTGACAGTGGCAGTGGCTGTGGATACCCAGGACCCAGCAGAGGGCCTGGCCCAGGGGGCCCCGGGGACACATCTGTGAGTCATGGCCCCCAGGAGCTGTCAGGCTGGCACTCGAGTGTGAATCTGGACAAAGAAGGTGGTATTGTTGGCATTGAAAACCCAGGGGCTGGGTGAAGTCAGCTAGGGAGAGGGGCCCTCAAGGCACCAGGACTGACTGCGTGGGTGAGGGTGAAGGAGGAGCCAGCAGAGGCTGAGAGAATCGCCAGAGACAGGAGGAAGGTCATCAGAGCCCTGTGCAGAAGCCTGGAGAACATTTGGGGAAAGGAAGGGCTGGGTGGTCGTCATTCCCGGCTCCTCAGAGGCAAGGGTGACCCCTGTGTGTTTCATTCTTCAGAGGACCGGTGGCTCCATCTGGTCAGAACCCCAAGTTCAGAGGTGCTGCTGAGGATCGTGCCACAGTGCAGGCAGCAGAGGCCACGGAGCAGGCCTGCGGGCTCAGAGCACGCCTCCTGCCTCCTGGTGTCTCATACCCTGAGCTCAGGGTTGCTTAGATGCCCTGTATAGCATCCCCCCCCAGGCAGTGTTCCAGAGAGGATGAAAGTGACTGTCGCGGGGCGGGCCAGGCAACCATCCTTGAACACTACTTTTCCTGGGGGAGAGTCTGGGGTGAAAGGGTGTATGTGTGTTTCTGAGACTCCTTGGATAGGCCACATCCACCTACCCACCCATCTTTTCACTCACCTGTCTTTTCTACCCACCCGCCCATCCACTCACCCACCCATCCACCCTTCCACTTATCCACCCATCTACTCATCCAACCATTCATCTGCCCACCCACCCACCCATCCACTCATCCATTCATCTACCCATCTACTCATCCACCCATCCACCCATTCACCCATCTACTCATCCATCCATCCATCTGCTCATCTATCCATCCACTCAGTCATCCATCCAATTATCCACCCATCCACTCATTCATCCATCCACTCATCCACCCATCCACTCATTCACCCATCCACTCATTCATCCATCCACCCATCCACCCATTCACTCATCTACCCATCCATTCATCCACCCATCCACCCATCCACCCATTCACTCATCTACCCATCCATTCATCCACCCATCCACTCATGCATCCATCTACTCATGCATCTATCCACCCATCGACTCATATACCCATCCACTCATTCATCCATCCACCCATCCACCAGTTCACTCATCCATCCATCCATTCATCTACCATCCACCCATCCACTCATCCATCTATACACTCATTCATCCATCTATGCACTCATTCATCCATCCACCCATCCATCTATCCACCAATTTACTCATCCACTCATCCACTTATCCACTCATCCGTCATCCACTCATTCATCCATCCACTCATGTATCCATCCACTCATCCATCCATCCACTTATCCATCCACTCATTCATCTATCCACTGATTCACCCATCCACCTATCCACTGATCCAGCCATCCACTCATTCATTTATCCACCTGTCCACTCATCCACCAATTCACCCATCCACCCATCTACTCATTCATCCATCCAGTCATTCATCCATTCACTTATTCATCCGCCCACCCATCCATTCACCTGCTCATTCATCCACCTACCCATCCATTCATCCATGTGTCCATCCATCCACCCACTCACCCACTCACCCATTCACACACCCATATACCCACCCATTCATCCAACCATCCATCCCCAACCTTATTTCAGAAAGCATTTGAAGTTGCTGGGGTGTGCATTTGGAAAATGCATCATAAGCTTTCACAAGGCCTCTCTTTGGCTTCCTCGTTTCTTTGATTGGTCTTTCTTTTGGACATGCAGGATTCTGAGCAGCTCTGCTGGGAGGTGGGTGCAGTCCAGGTAGGCTACCTGCAAAGTTAGGACCAAGGGAGTCACATCCAGCGCCCTCTGGGTTCCCAAGGCGATGGCACTGTGGGCCCACTGCTTCCAGACCTCCTCAACCCCTAGGCTCCTAAGCAGGAGGACTCCTGGCTCAGGGCCCAGAGATGGGGAGAGAAAACAGCTCCAGTATCCCAACCCTCATCAGCCCAGTGTGGGTACGGCATGGACTGGGGGCACCTGGAGCAGCTGATCCCTTCCCCCCCTCCCCCTACCTTCCTGGCCCCTCTGGCTATGATCAGACAGTTGTGTGTGATGTCTTTCTCACTCCTGAAGGGGTCATTTAGTTAGGCTCCTACTCATGGCCCAGGAATGTGCCCCTCCCTGCCTGTCCCCCACCCCCAAGCAGGCCCTGCCTCCAGCCCCCTGCTCTGTCTGAAGTCCCGGACATGGGGCAGCCTCCGCAGCATCCCCAGGCCCTGAGCTGATCTGCACAGCAGAAGGGAATTGGGGGGAAAGCTTTTTCTACCCAGCTCCTGGCAGGGGGCCACCCTGCTGCAGCCCAGAGACCCTTGTCTATGTTTTGTTATTTCAGATGATTTCATAAGTTGGGGGAGGCGGAGCCCCAGCACCCCCAGCCCCTGTGGTTGCCTCACTGCTGAGCTCTGCTGTGTATCTGCTGACAGCCCTGCTGATAGCAGAGGGGGCTGGGGAGAGGGAGGCTCTGGGCCCTGCCCTCCCTCACCCCTGCTTAGGGGACATCCCTGATAAGAGGAAATTCCAGCCTGTGACAGATGGCCAGTGTCCATCCACCCACAGGGGAACTTTTCTGTCTCTTTTAAGTTTGCAGATTTGCCAAGAACTAATGGAATCTCTGTGGTTGGCCCGGCCACTGTGGACATGGCCAGAGGGCTGGCACGGGCTGGATCTTGGGGTTGCTTTGGGGTAGGGGCCGCTCCTGCTGGAAGGTTCCCTGGGGTGGGGGGAGGCATCAGGCGCATTCCCTGATCCTGCCTCTGCAGTGGATCGGCTCCAGGAACTGGGGCAAGGCAAGGGGGCAGCGGAAAACAGAATACAAAAGAGCCCCCCCCAACACACACACCATAGCAGAAGTCAGAGGATTCATCCTTGGCCTGCCCTCCCCGAAGCCTAAGTTCTGAGAGCAGATTTTTAGGAACTGAATGGTGTTGGTTTGCAGGTCGGAGCCTGCTCCGTCCCAAGTTTGATGTCTCAATAGGCCACAGAGCCTGGGTGAAAAAACTCAGGCTAGGGAGGAGGCGGGTTGCAAATGAAAGAACAGAGGAGGGCCTCTTCCAGAAAGGGGCGGTGGCATGGGGAGCCCTTGGACCTTGTCCAAATTTGACTTTACCAACCAGGGCCACAATTGAAACCGTGCTGGCAGAAAGGCAGAGCTGCTTGAGATTCCTTCCTCCACAATAGAGGAGAGGTTTGCTTGAAAGGGTTTGGCGAGGGAAAAGCTGGAGGAAGCTTGGCTGGCAGTAAAAGTGGAGACTCCGCCTCCCTGCCTTGGTGGCGCCTTGGGGCCTCAGAATGAATGAAAGAAGAGGCCGGATGGAGACAGACTCACACCACCTGTCCCTTCCAGGTCATGCAAAGGAGCACACAGGGTTCTTGTTAGCTCATCCACCTTCTCTCTCCCCAAGAAGGAAAAAACACTGACATGGGAACCGTCAAGCTGCAATTTTGTTTAAGCCCCATCGTGGAAACCGGAAAGAGCTCCAGGTCAGAGAAAAATGCAGCTCTTTGCCTTTGCAAATCCCTGTCTTTCTCTGTGAGGCCAGAGCCATTGTGTGCAATTTCTAAGCAGGGTTTCAGAGTTCCTCAGGAGGGGGAGGGCAAAGTCTCAGCTTTCTGGCATCCCAGGTCCTAACCAGACTTTGAGGAGATGCTTCCTGCTCCACACAAATTGTGAAGTGTAATTGGATTTGGAGTTAGTTAACAGATTAGACAAGCTGTGTGCATTTAAAAAATTCAGTCCTTCATCCCCCGCCCACACACATTTGCAAAATGTGGCCATTTATATTCCGTGTTTCCATCTTTAGAAGAGAACAGGAAGTCCCCAGTGACATTTATGGGGTGTTTGTAGTAGCTTGGGTAGGTTAATAGGAACACAGCGGAGTGAGCAGCGAGTTGAGTAGATGGGAGATCCTGTTTTCAAAGCCGTCCGGGGGTGACATTCCTCCTCTTCTCTGCCCCACTTGTTCTCACTTGGGGGCTCTTCCTGCCGGAGCGCAGGGATGGAGACAGCTGGTCTCAGCCCTCTCCTCTCACCTCTTTGTTTCTCAGACTAATCTTCTACCTCGAATCATTTTTTTTTTAACCTGCCCTCCCCTCTTCTCTAGCTGCAGAACCCAGAACTTTGTGTGTGTAGTCAAAAGTTTACAGAGTGCTGAAGGTAATTCTGGGATAACCCTATTAAATTCTATTGAGTTCTTATCAGACCAAGGTTTTTCTTTTTTAATTCTCATTTTATTTCATTTTATAGGGATGGGGTGTGGCTACGTTGCCCAGGCTGGTCTTGAACTCCTGGGCTCAAACGATCCTTTTGCCTCAGCCTCCCAGAGTGCCAAGTTATTTTTTTAATTGGGATCCACTGGCCTGGGGATTCTTTGAGGACCCTCCAAAATGCGTTTGTGTCTGTCTGTCTTCAACGCCTTTTCTAGGGAGAGTTCTTACTTTTCACCAGATTCTAAAAGAAGTCTGTGGCACACACATGTCCTATACCACTGTATCAGACTGTGAGCTCCTTACATGTAAAAGACTGCTTCAGATCTGTCCGGAAGTCTTGGCTAATAAACATTTAAATAAATGAACTTCAAGTTCCCATGTGCCACCGCTGTTTTCATTCAGACTGCTCTCAAGCCTGTAGTGTCATCTTTCTGTTACTGTGAAGTAGACACTCAGTAAATACTTGTCAGATGAATCAATGTTGTGGTCCTGGTCCACTAGGCTCCTGGGATCATCGTCTGCCATTATTGTCTGCAGTTTCTTTACCATTTTGTTCCAGAGCAGTTCCTTCTCTGAGGTCTGCCCACTTCTGCAGGTGTAGCTAGCTTCCAGCCCGTCGTCTTTCCATTCTCTTTCCTTTACCTGCATCTCCTGAACTCTTAATAGTCAACGATAGCTTCCCCCGCCACCCACTCACTCATACCTGAAGTCAAAAGCCACCGTGGAGGCCTCTGTGGATTTTGTCAGCCCAAGCTGGGGTGTCCTCCCAGAAGTGGAGTTTTCAGATGAGGGAGGGACATTTTGGTGTCTGCTGGATAGATCCACCTGGGAGCTTTGGCAGGAGCCCTGGGGCAGCTCTGCCTCTTCATTTTGGGTGCGGGACCTCTAGTGCACCAGGGTTTGCCAAGCAAGCATCTGTGTCCTGGGAGAGCCATAGGCAGGCCTGAGAGGGCCCTTGGGAATCTGGGACCCCCAGCCTGGCCCAGTAGCTGGTACCATCACCTTTCTTGCAAGGGAAGTTACGGAAACTAAAATGTGAATGTGCTTTGATAGGCCTGGGCTGCCCCTAAGCCCTGGGAAGAGCCCTCGTAACCTTCCCTGGCTGTGGGTGGAATCTCCTCCTGGCAGCTCGGGACTCTGCCTCCGGCATCCTGGGGAGAGCAACTGAGGGAGGAGCTGGAGGCTAAGGCCTCAGTGTTGAGGTGCCTGCACCACAGCTGGCACCTTCTGGGTCTTGGCTGCAGGAACCCCATACTTCTCTAGCCTTTCTATGGTGCCCAGAGACCTGGCCTGGGGAGGGGGTGAGCAGCCTGGGCATCACCCACCTGGCTTCAAATCCTGGCTCTACCGTTCACTTGCTTTTTGTGACCCTCGTAACCGACAAAAGTACCCTTGGCCTCAGTTTTCTTTTCTGTGAAATGGGACGATAACAGTGGCTACCTTACAGGGTTGTGGGATGATCCATGAGTTATAATAGTTCCTGAGCAGCTTTTAGAGTAACACCTGGAGCTGGGTGCAGTGGCTTATGCCTGTAATCCCAGCACTTTGGGAGGCCAAGATGGAAGGATCGCTTGAGGCCAGGAGTTCAAAACCAACCTGACCAACATTGGTGAGACCCACTCTCTAAAAAACAAAATTAGAGTAACGCCTGGCACAGAGAGCCGCCAGTAAACCTTGGCTGCTGTGATGAGCCTTGTTTCTTTCTTTGTTCATTCATTCACTAGTTTTTTTGCTGGGGCTTGCCATGAGCCTGACGCTGCTCTGAAGAAGGCTGGGCCTGGTGCGTGGAATGTCACATCAGGATTGAACATGATGGATGAGGTGTCTGGCTTCACGAACCCTACGTGGGGGGGGTCGCGGTGAGAGGGAACTGCACACGTCATTATTCAGTTACCGTCGTGGGGAGACTGCTTGGACGCAGAGGGCAGGCTCTGTGGGAGCGGGGGAGGGTGAGCTCTGTTTCGAGGCAGGGCTTCCCCAGGATTCAGCAGGGATCTGAAGGACTTTGCAGGCACCCAGAGAGGTAGGAGAGGAGGAGGGGAGCAGCCCAGGACAATGTCCCCCCTGGCATTGCCTGCATCAGGGACTCATTCACCTTTCAGAAGCCCCTTTTGTGGGTTATAGGACCTGAAGTCCCCTATGGGCTAGTGGGTGCTGGGAAGGCCTGCAGGTGGCAGTGGAGCTGCTGCAGGGGTGGTGACCCCAGGGTCTGGGTTCAGGGGAACCTGCAGAGGGGAGGGCAGCTCGAGGCTGCTCCTGTGTGTGTTGTTATGAGGCAAAGTAAGGAGACTGCTGGACCTACGCTGGGCTGGGGTGGATGGAGGCAAGGAAGCCTTCGCCAGGGCAAGGGCGCCAGCCGGAGATGCTGGCAGCTTTGTCATGGACACGGACCTGGAAGGCTGACAGGGTGTGGTGAGTGCCACTGGCTCCCCTACCACGGCCTGGTCGGTGGCATCCGTGGACAGGAGGAGGACGAGGATGGCCTTGCATTCTGCTTGGCCACCACGGGTGGTGACTGAGCAAGTGTGTGGGGTGTGGGCATTTCAGTCTTGCTCTGACAGCCAGGCATGGGTTGGACTGGGGGAAGACGGGGGAATGGCACAGACTTGACCCTGAGAGCTTTGTCCTGGGGTGCAGGCCCGGCTGTCACATGGGTACCATGTGGCTGTCCCCTGCAGCTGGGAATGACATCGGCCGGTGGCTCAGGGTCCCTGGCCCCAGCAACACCATCTCTGCATCAGTGAGGCTGATGGGACTTGTGTGGACATTTCTGGGACATAGAACAATTGGCATGACAAACAGGGAGGGGTGGACAGTGAAGGGTGGCCCCTGGGTCTTGGTTTCCAAGTCGGGCTTTGCCAGCCTGCTGTGTCAAGCCCTCTGCATGGGCACAGGGCCCGGTGGGCCAAGGTCAGCCTTGGGGCTGTGATGAATGTGAGGGCCCCTAAAAGGTGTCACATCCAATAGCTGCCTCCTCCCTGGGCACCGTCTTCCAGCCAGATGTCCTACAGCCCTCTTCCCAGCCACAGGCAGCGATCTGATTCTGTCATCCTTGGCAGGCCCTGGAGTAGAGGTAAGAATCTGTCACCAAGCGCAGACATTCCCAGAGGGCGCTGGCTTGGGGCTGCATGGATTACAGCTCTTTCGTCCCTACCTTAAACCCGCCGGCAACTCTGGAGAGATGATGGTCCACTGGATGCCTGCAGGGGAGGGGAGCGGGTCCCCCAGGATGGGCAGAGTTGGGGTAGTCCCCATCACAGGGCCAGTGACCCGCTGCCACCAGCACCAGTGAGTGGCACAGGGGCCCTGGCATAGGCCTGGGTTCAGAATGGGAACCTGCAGAGAAACTGTCAAGGTCTCCTGCCAACTGACACCTCTGGCTGGCTGCCAGCCCAGAAACACCCTCCCTGGGAGAAGATGGGGCACTCGTCTGGGGCACTGTCTGGAGACACCAGCTTGAGACCCTCAAGCCTAAGCGTGGGCGTCTGGGCCTTAGCTGTCCTCTGAGCTGTAAAGCTGGCTGGTGGGCACTTGTGGGAAATACTGGACTCTTCTTTCTTTTCTTTTACTTTAAGTTCTGGGATACATGTGCAGAACATGTAGGTTTGTTGCATAAGAATACATGTGCCATGGTGGTTTCCTGTTTCCATTGGACTCATTTTAATCCAGCTCCACTAGAAATGCTTGCTTTCCTTCCCTCTTTCTCTCCCCTCCTCCCCCTCCCTCCTTCCCCTCTCCCTCCCTCCTTCCCTCTCCCTCCCTCCCTCCCTTCCTTCCCCCTCCCTCCATTCCTTCTTTCCCTTCCTCCCCCTTCTTCCACTTCCTCTCCCTTCCTCATGGAGATATAATTTCCGTATTGTACCATCCACCATTTCAGAATGCACAGTTCAGTGGCATTTTTCACAACCTTCTATAAGCATCATCTCTGTCTAATTGCAGAACATTTTCCTGACCCCACAAGGACATGCCCTGCTCATCACACAGTCACTCCTCTGCCCCTAGCCCTGGAACTCACGAATCCGCTCTTGTCTCTGTGGATTTACTCATTCTGCACATTCCTTTAACTAGAACAATAAAACATGTGGTCTTCGTGCTTTGTTTCTTGCGGTTGGAATAGTGTGTTCAGAGTTCTCTGTGTTGGAGCATGCCCGTGCCTTGTTATGGCTGAGTAATGTTCCCCTGTGTGGCTTCACGACGCCGGACCTGTCCATGCATCTGTCGGTGGATGTGTTTGTTATTTCTGGAGCGGCTGTTGTGCTACTCACGGGCTGGGCAAGGAGTTGGGGCTATGACTGAGCAAGTCACAGCCCCGGGCACCAAGGAGCTCACAGAGCAGGAGCTGGGAGGGAGGTCAGGAGGTGTAGGGCCTGACTCCCAGCCGTGGAGCCGGGAGGGGAGCTGTGCGCTTTGCTTTGACTGTGGGGTGACCTGTTAGTCATTGTCCAAACAAGAACCTCTCTGAGAGTCGACGTGGGTACTGGTAGTAATGAGTCTGGATACCCGAAAGAATGGAAAGCAGGGACTCAGACAGATCCTGGCACACCCGTGTTCACAGCAGCCCTCTTCACCGCAGCCGCAAGGTGGCGACAAGCCGAATGCCCACCAGCGAATGCATGACAAACAGCCTCACAAAGGACGGAAACCAATCCTGCTGCAACATGGGTGCACGTTGAAGACACTGTGCTCAGTGAGATGCATCACAAAAGGGCAAACACCGAATGATTCCACGTACATGAGGTGCCGAGAAGGCAAATCCACCGTGAACGAAAGTAGAATGGGTGGGGGGTGGGGAGTGAGTGACTGATGGGTGCAGTTTCTGTTTAGGATATTGAAAACATTCTCAAAATAGATAGTGGTGGCCAGGCACAGTGGCTCATGCCTGTAATCCCAGCACTTTGAGAGGCTGAGGCAGGCGGATCACTTGAGGTCAGGAGTTCAAGACCAGCCTGGCCAACACTGTGAAACTCCGTCATCTACTAAAAGTACAAAAATTAGCCAGGTGTGGTGGTAAGCACCTGTAATCCCAGCTACTTGGGAGGCTGAGGCAGGAGAATAGCTTGAACCTGGGAGGCGGAGGTTGCAGTGAGCTAAGATTGCACCACTGCACTCCAGCCTGGACGACAGAGCGAGATACTCTCAAAAAAAAAAAAAGTCAAAAAGACACAGCATTGTGAACATACTTAATGCCCCTGAGATGAACACTGAACTATGGCTAAAATGGTCAACATTTTGTTTTATGTAGCTTTTCCACAGTATAGAACATAATTAGCTGGGAGGGGAAGGCGTAGGTACGTGTAAGGCTGCCCCAGGCTGGTTGGTCACTTGAGCTGTCCCTCCATGGAGGAGGGCAGGGGTGTGGCAGGCAGTGATGTCGCCTTGTCCTGGGAGTCTGGGGAGGAGAGTGGGTGACTCGGTGGAGCAGGGGTGAGGCTGCCCGAGGGCTGGGGCCAGTCCCCAAAGCAAACCTGACTCTGGGACATCAGGAACTTGACAGTTTGCTCTGCAGTGTAGGGAGGGGGAAAACTGTCCCTCCAGACCATCTTCTCCCATCAGGATTCAGGGCAGCCAGGAGCAGTGGAAAGACGCAGGCAGTGCTGTGTAGCCTTAGATAAGTTACTTAACTTCTCTGAGCTCAATCTTTCCATTTTTTTTCTTTTTTTTTTTTTTGAGATGGAATCTTGCTCTGTCACCCACGCTGGAGCGCAGTGGCATGATCTCCCCTCGCTGCAACCTCCGCCTCCCGGGTTTAAGTGATTCTCCTGCCACAGCCTCCCAAGTAGCTGGGACTGCAGGCACCCACCACTATGCCTGGCTAATTTTTGTATTTTTAGTAGAGACGGGGATTCACCATGTTGGCCAGGCTGGTCTCGAACTCCTGACCTCAAGTGATCTGCCCACCTCAGCCTCCCAAAGTGCTGGGATTACAGGTGTGAGCCATCATGCCTGGCCAAGATTTCCACTTTTTAAAAAAATGCATTTCCTTCTTGTTCCACTCCTGACAAGGGTATAGTGAGAGTTACCTTGGAAGTAAACACGAGATCTCTAACATTTCTGTTTAGAGCCTTCTCTTATTAAGAGTATTTGATAAAGTTTGGGTACATAAAAATTTAGGTGACAGGGCCATGAGGGTGAGAGCGAGGCCCCAGCTCCAGGCAGAAGACGCTGGGTCAGATGGATGGGGTGTGGGCTGGGGGCAGGGTTGGGAGGAGGCCAGCCCTTGCAGCGGCCTCTTGGGACAGCTGTGGACGTGGGTCTGACCATCCTCATGGAGGTGCTGTGGGTGAGCCTGGGCCAGCAGAGCCCACCCCGGTGCTCTGTGGCAATGTCCCCAGGCCCCACCTCTTCCACCGACCAGGCTGCAAAACCCCGGGCAGCGTTGTGGCCTCCACATCTGCAGCTGGGGCTGGGCCACTGTGGGCAGAACAGATGGACTTCTTACCTCTGCCTGGCTGGCCCATGTGTGTGTTGGGAGCCAGGTGAATCTCCCCAGTCTCCCCCATGGGCTGGGGGTGGTCGTTCTCGCTGTGGGATCAGCACAGAGAGAACAACTATCCCCAGCCTCCTCGGGGACTTGCACGGCCTCACTTCGATCAGTTCCAAGCCCACGTCCTTGGTCAGCAGCAGCAAACCACGGTGTGATTATACAAAACCATTCAGCCCGCGAGTGTCCACGGAGCGTCCCCTTTGTGTGGCGAGGGTTGGAGGCCTGGTGGGGGATCCCAACGAGGCAGCTGCTGTCTCGCTGGAGCCCACGGTCTGTTGGGGAACACAGGGGGTTAACTGCATATCACAGCACAAATGTGAGATTTCAGGGTTGCCAAATTCAGTGAAGGTCTTGTGCTGGCCTGGCCACTTACAGTGGCATTTCAGGAAGACAGTCACTCTGTGGACCTCAGTTTCTCCGTTTGTAAAGAGCAGGTTTGACTAGAATTCTGTACCATCCAGTATAGTTAGCATTTATGAAATGTGCTTATTTAAATAAATAAAAATTCTGTCCCTTGGTTGGACTAGCTCAGTGTCAAGTGCTCAGAAGTCACTTGTGAGCACAGGGTGGCAATTCCTTAAAAAATAAATACTAGAGGCCAGGCATGGTGGCTCACGCCTATAATTCCAGCACTTTGGGAGGCCGAGGCAGGTGGATCACCTGAGTTCAGGAGTTCGAGGCCAGCCTGGCCAACATGGCAAAACCCCAGCTGGGCGTGGTGGCATGCGCCTGTAGTCCCAGCTACTCGGGAGGCTGAGGCAGGAGAATCACTTGAACCCCAGAGGCTGAGGATGCAGTGAGCTGAGTTCGCGCCACCACACTCTATCCTGGGCAACAGAGCGAGACTCCATCTTAAAAAATAACAACAACAAAAAAACCCCTAATACTAGAACTACCATACGATCCCGTAATTCCACTTGTGGGTATAGATTCAGAAGAATGCACAGCGTCTTAAAGAGGTAGAGGCATTTGCACACCGACATTCGTACCAGCTCTGTTCACAATGGCCAACGGGTAGAAACAACCCAAATGCCCATGGACAAATGAATGGAGAAATAAAAGGTGGAACATACAAGGAATTTGACTCAGCCGTATAGGGAAGGTTCTGATACCCTTAATAGCATGGGTGAACCTTTAGGGTATTGCACTAAGCAAAATAATCCAATCACAAAAGGCCAGGACTGTAGGATTCCCCTTATACGCGGTCCCCAGAGTAGTCAGATTAAAGGAAACAGCAGAATGGAGGTTGCCGGGGGCTGGGGCTGGGAGTTGTTTAATGGGGACAGTTTGAGTTTTGCAGGATGAAACATTCTGGAGATTGGTTGTACGACAATGTGAATGTGCTTGACACCACTGAACTGCACACTTTTAATGACAGTGGTACATTTTATGACAATTAAAAGGAAAAGTCACATGGCCAGTGGCTGCCACGTTGAGCACTGCAGGCCTCCGACATTGTCGTGGTCATGGACACAGACAGCGCTTTGCTTTTTTTTTTTTTTGAGACGGAGTCTTACTCTGTCGCCCAGGCTGGAGTGCAGTGGCCCGATCTTGGCTCACTGCAACCTCCATCTTCCAGGTTCAAGCGATTCTCCTGCCTCAGCCTCCTGAGTAGCTGGGATTACAGGTGAGCACCACTACGCCCGGCTGATTTTTATATTTTTAGTAGAGACGGGGTTTCACCATTTTGGCCAGGCTGGTTTCGAACTCCTGACCACTTGATCCACCTGCCTCACCTCCCAAACTGCTGGGATTACAGGCGTGAGCCACCGCACCTGGCCACAGACAATGGTTTAGACTCCATCCTGGAGGAGTGGGTGGTCTTCACCATTCTTTCCAGCCACCTGAGCACCATGGGATCCTGGGACCAGGCCCTGGTGGCTTTCCATGGAAATCAAAGGTCCAGTTTGTGAACATGTCTCTGGGTGTGGGGCCAGTCTCTGGGTGTGGGGTCCCGCTTGGTCCTGAAGCAGACCCCAGAGCTCGCCTGGCCAGGTAGGAGAGCAGGACGGGCCCTGGCACTGCTCTCTCCATGCCTGCCTGCCGGCCAGCCAGTCCCTATAAAGCCGCCTTTCGAGGGAGGGGTTGCAGGAATGGGTTCTCACCTGTGCAGAAGGCCAGCCACTGCCCTACATCAATGGCAAAGATGGGGCTTGGCTGTGTTTTTATTATAATTGCTCAAGCAGGGCCCCTGGCGGGGAGGATGTTTGCTTTGAGTTTCTGCAGTGCGTGCTGGTGCCTGTGGGAGGGGCCCAGCTGCTGCCCAGGCCGGCCCTCCCTTGCTCTGGGCTCCAGGGGCGTTGGGGGCAAGGAAGGAGAGTTCGGCAGGCAGCACTTCCCCCCCAGGTCCTGCTGGGGAGGATTGAGGGATAATGGGGGGAGGTGGGGCCGGTGGGGCTGGTCCCAGTCCTGGGCAAAATGGCTCTCAGACCCACAGACAGATGGAAGCAATTTTCGGTCACGTGGGTCGGGGCTGAACTGCTACCCCACAAGGCAAGGCCCCATGTCTGGCTCCAGGAAGCGGCCCCAAAGCCACATGGTCCAGGGCCAGATGCAGCGCTGTGTCTTTGTTTATTTAAAGATTCTGGAAGCCCAGGGGAGAGTGTTTCTGAAGGGGGAGCGGAGGCAGGAGCAAAGCCCCGAAGGCTAGCAGGCTGCGTGGCCTGGGGTGGGGGGACATGGGGGCGCAGAGAGGGGAGCCCTGGCCCCAGGTCCGCCTGTGGATATTGCTGTCAGCAGTGGAGATGTGTGGACTCCCTTGGCCATTCCTGGCCAGAAATCGTATGGTTCCTTTGTTCCCCCAGTTCCGTAAGATAGGAATTCCTGTGCCCTGTGGAGGCTGAGGAGACAGCGAGGGGGCGCCTGTGAGGCTCAACCAGCCCCCCCAGTTTCTGGCTTCCAGAGTTGTCTGCTCTTACCCCCTGATGCCTCAGGCCTGGGGGAGCAGAGGAGACAAGGGGGTGCTGCCATACTTCTCCCTCCGACCCCTTCTGACAGCTCCAGTGAAATCGGGTGAGAGGGATGGCTTGAGCCGGCTGGGGTCACGGGGTGCAGCCAGGTGGGCTCAGTGGGCCCCCTCCTGAGTTCGATTCTTCCCCAGGAAGCAGAAGGGCAGTTGAACCGAAGCCTGCCCCGGCCCATCCTGGCCTGGAAGCCTGCCTCCCGCTTCCTGGGCAGCATGAGGAGTGGGTGTGGGCCAGGCCTGTCTGGGAGGGCTGCTCACCTGCCCGTCACCGGGGATGTGTCCCCTGTAGCCTCCTGTGCTGTGGTCCTGGCTGCCAAGCCAGTTCCACTCCCCTGTGGCTGCCCCTGGTGGGTGCCCACCCATCCAGGGAAAAGCCACTCCCCTCCCCGAGGGCTGGCGGGAGGGGCCCTGCCTGGGAGCACGCTGTGTGGTCCCTGTCTTAGTGCAGAGTGCCTGGGGCTGGATAGTCCCTGGGGAGACAGCATGGGGCAAAGTCTCCCCCGAAGGCAGAGCAGGGCCTGGATGGGCCCAAGCAGGGAGGGGGGCCCAGAGCAGCAGCCACCCGGCCTGCATGGGAGCCGAGGGCGGGCCACCAAGGGCAGCTCTAGCCTGTGGGGGACTCTCGGAGGCACCACCTCAGCGACCTGAGTTGTCTGCACCGGCGCGCACATGCACCAGTGAGCGTGAGGAGTCTGGGGTGACCTGGGCCGTGTGCACTCCAGCCAGCCCTGGTGGGAACCAGCGCCATTCTGGGCGCCCCAGAACCCCTCTGTGTGGGGAGCACCTGGGTCTCCAGCAAGGCATCTTGCGGGCGTCCGTCCCCAGCCCCAGGCCTCTGACCCATGTGTGGAGTCTTAACAGCAGCCAGGGGGCAGGGCCATCAAAAGGACCCACAGGCAGAAGAGGCTTGAGTGATTTGGGAAGTTCAGCCCCACGTACCCCACAGACCTGAGAGCAAAGCTTGGTTCTGGCCTGTGGGTGTGCAGCCCGTGGGTGCCAGCCAGGCAGGCAAGACGGCCACCTGGGTCAGTCCAGGGGGAGGCAGAGGTGGTATCGGCGCCCCCTCCCCTCCCCTCCCCTCCATGCTCCCAGGGGCAGCTCTGCAGCCAGGCATCCGCCATGCACCCAGTACTTCCCCTTCCCCCCAGGAATACTGGCTCGTCGTATGGGATTGAACACACAACTCTATGGGACGTGGTCTTACAAGATCATCCCTCCTGTGTCTTGGGTCCCTGGTTGGCCCCTAAGGCTGATGAGCGGGCCATAGATGGTGCAGCTTATCTGAGTGGAGGTGAAGGAGAGGGCCGGGTCCACCTGGGTGGCTCGAGGCAGCGTGGAGGCCAGGAGAGGAGAGTACCCTCTACCTTGTCTGAGCAGCCTTCCAGGGTACAGAGATAGGGGTTCAGGGTCTGCCCTGCCTTGGAGATGAGGGGCCCCCAGGGTTGGCACAGCTCCTAGAAGAGATGAAGAAGCGTGGCCTTGGGAGTCTGAGGATGGAGCTTTGCTGGGGGAGGCAGAGTGGCTGCAGGATGGTGACATTTTAGAGAACACCGTGCCAGGGCCATCCACTCTGGGGAATTCTAGGGGTCTCCTGGGCAAGTTGGTTAGCCTTTCTGAGCCTCAGTGCCTCAGTTTCCCCATCCAAGGATCGGTGTGGCATCCACCTGGCAGGCGCCTGTGTGTGAATCCCTGTGTCGCTCTGACGCCTCTGCCGTTCCTTCCCCAGCCACTGAGGCGGCTCCCAGCTGCGCTGGTGACATGGCCGACACCCACAGAGATGCCGGGCTCAAGCAGGCACCCGCACCACGGAACGAGAAGGCCCCAGTGGACTTTGGCTACGTGGGGATTGACTCCATCCTGGAGCAGATGCGCCGGAAGGCCATGAAGCAGGGCTTCGAGTTCAACATCATGGTCGTCGGTGAGTTCTCGCCCTCGCCTGCCACTCAACCCAGGCTGGGAACCAGCATCCGCCCCAAGGGCGGGTCCACAAGCCCTGGGGCTTGGTCTTCCCTTCTGTAAAATGGGGCAGCAACCCTGGCCTCAAAGATGAATCACCGGTGACATTGCGTGTGCATGCATGTGCCTGGGAGGACCCACAGCCTGCGGCTCCTCAGAGGGACCTTGCCCGCACATCCAAGGCCCCTGAGATGACTTTGGGGAGCCCAGGCTGGCCCAGAGCAGGTCCTGGTGAGTGCTCGCTCCCTCTGAACAATGACATCGACTTGTGCAGAGAGCTTCTGCAGCAGCTGTCCCCCTCACTGTTGCTCCTCACTGTTGCCTGGCCCTCCGAGTACCCACCGCAGCCTGGCCGGAGGCTTCCCAGCAGCTCAGCTCCCGCACCTGCCCTGGAATTGGGGCTCATGGCTTCACCACCCCCCTGGTGGCCCCAGAGAGCTGGCTGTCACCAGGGGAGGTGGTCCATCGATCAGTGCGGCACAGGTGGGGTGCGGGGCTGGGCTGGAATCTACAGTGGCTGCCCCTTGTTCCAGAGCCCTCCATGTCCCATTCAAGCCTCACGGTGACCCTGTGGAGGAGGAACGAGGCAGAAACGAGGCCCTGGGAAGCTGCTGAGGTTCCTTAGCTCACTGGGCGAGAACCGCAGCCACTGTTCTGACCCCTAGAACTATGTTCTGCCCACTCCGCGGGGTCCGGGGGAGGGATCTGGGGAAGCGCCCCCAGCAGCTCAAATCCTAAACTAAGGCGGGCCTGGCGGGGCTTCTGCAAGGTGTCTGGGCAGCTTTCAGGCCAGGCCTGTTTCTCCCACCTCTGCCAGCCATGCAAGACCTTTCTGCCCAGCTCTGTGGGTGCAAACCCACACCTGCCAGCCTGGCACCTTCCTTTCCTCTTCTGTACTGATCTGTCCCCTGGCTCCTCTGGGGTCTTGGTATCCTCTCTGCTTCCTGTGGCCTCATGGAAGCTGGCATCCTGCTTCGAGGGAGGTGGAGGTGTGGGGTCCCCTCCTGCAGCTCCCACCCTGTTTCGCCTGTTATGGGCACATGCTTGTAGCCTGCGGATTCAAGGCTGCCTCCTGGGAAGTTGGCTGGAGAGAAAGAGATGGGAGAGGCCCAAAGGCAGTGGCCAGGCTGGGAAGGGGCTGCCCTGCTCCCTGGCCAGGGACAGGGTGGGAAGGACCTGGGAATTTCTGGGTTCTGGCCATGGCACAGGCCTTATTCCGGAGCTTTGGACCCAGGGGAGAGGGAGAGCAGCCCTGCAGTCCTCACTGCCTCCTGCAGCTACCACTGTGACAGCCCTGCCCTCCGGGAAGGGTGCCCAGGAGGGCACTTCACCTGTCTGGCCTTCTTTGCCCTTTCAACCCTGAGAAGAGCAGTGGTCCTGATTCCCCCCAAGCTCGCTGCCTCCCAGGGATGCCGAGTGAGGAACAAGATGTGGGCAGCTCTGCTCTTCTCCCTCCTCCCTCCTCCCATGGCAGCAGTACCCACCTGCGGAGATGCAGCCAAGGTGGAGGGGCGCCTGTTTGGAGGTCCACAGACCCTGGGGAGAATCCCCGGCTTTGTCCTAACTCAGCGGGGTGGGGCTTGTGTGTCTTCCCTTGGGCTTCTCCTCTGTGGGCCGTGGCTTCCTGATCCATAAAATGGGATAATCCCATAAAGTGAAATTGAGTGAGCAGGCCCCTGGCAGGGCCCCTGACAGGCTGTGGTTGTTCAAGAAGTTGTAGCAGTGGTGATGGTGACGGGGGTGGTAATGAGGGTGAGGATGATGGTCAGGGTGATGGGGTGATGGTGATAGTGGAGGTGATGGGGATGATGGTGGTGGTGATGGCGATAGTGGTGGGATGGTAGGGTGATGGGTGATGGTGGTGATTGTGATGGTGGTGGTGGTGATGGTGATGGCTGTGTGAATGGGGGTGATAATGGTAGTAGTAGTGGCGATGGTCGTGATAGAGATGATGAGGGTATGGGGATAATGCTGGTGCTGGTGATGATAATGATAAAAGTAACAGTAATAAAGGGATACACCTTGAAGTATCCCAGTGGCGTCTCCTAGATCTAAGGTGTCCTGACCTGAGCTTGGCCAGGACACAGACCTGGTGGAAAGAGAGAGATGGGTGGGGAGTGTCTGTCCTCAGGCTACTAAACAGTTCAGCTGGGGATTCCCAGCACCAGCCTCTGTCCTCCTGGGAGCCCACATGTTTCCCTGAAAGGTGTTCAAAGTCAGAACATCAGTGTAATTTAGGGTGTTTTTTGTTTTCTGTTGTGTTTCGTTTTTTTGAGACAGGGTCTCACTGTTGCCCAGGCTGGAGTGCAGTGGCATGATCTTGGCTCACTGCAACCTCCACCTCCCAGGTTCAAGTGATTCTCATGCCTCAGGTACGCGCCACCATGCCTGGCTAATTTTTGTATTTTTTGGTAGAGATGGGGTTTCACCATGTTGGCCAGGCTGGTCTCGAACTCCTGACCTCAAGTGATCCACCCTCCTTGGCCTCCCAAAGTGCTGGGATTATAGGTATGAGTGGTGCCCAGCCAGTTTTTGTTATTTAAGAGAATGGGTGTCACTCTGTCACTCTGGAATGACAGTGATCCTAGCTCGCTTCAGCCCTGCACTCCTGTGGGCTCAAGCAATTCTCCCACTTCAGTCTCCTGTGTAGCTGGAACTATAGGTGCTCACCACTACACCCAGCTAATTTTTACATTTTTATGTAGAGATGGGGTCTCGCTATGTTGCCCAGGCTAGTCTTGAACTCTTGGGCTCAAGCAGTCCTCCTGCCTTGGCCTCCCGGAGTGCTGGGACTACAGGCGTGAGCCACCGCACCTGGCCTGGGGTGTTTTTGTTGTGTGCTTGCTAGCATATCTCAAGGCAGGTCTGTGCAGGGTAAAGCAATGGGGCTCTGAGTCTGGAGGGGTGTGCGTGTTATGTGTTAGTTGTTCGTGTGTGTTGTGAGAGTTGTGTGTGAGGTATGTGTGAGAGGTATGTTTGAGGTGAGTTGTGTGTGTTGTGGGTTGTGCATGTGAATTGTGTGAGTTGTGTGTGTTGTGGGTTGTGTGTTTGAATCGTGTGTGAGTTGTGTGTGTTGTGGGTTGTGCGTGTGAATCGTGTGAGTTGTGTGTGTTGTGGGTTGTGTGTGTGAATCGTGTGAGTGTGTGTGTTGTGGGTTGTGTGTGTGAATCGTGTGTGAGTTGTGTGTGTTGTGGGTTGTGTGTGTGAATCGTGAGTTGTGTGTGTTGTGGGTTGTGTGTGAATTGTGTGAGTTGTGTGTATTGTGGGTTGTGTGTGTGAATTGTGTGTGAGTTGTGTGTGTTGTGGGTTGTGTGTGAATCGTGTGAGTTGTGTGTATTGTGGGTTGTGTGTGTGAATCGTGTGAGTTGTGTGTATTGTGGGTTGTGCGTGTGAATTGTGTGAGTTGTGTGTGTTGTGGGTTGTGTGTGTGAATCGTGTGTGAGTTGTGTGTGTTGTGGGTTGTGTGTGAATCGTGTGTGAGTTGTGTGTATTGTGGGTTGTGTGTGAATCGTGTGAGTTGTGTGTGTTGTGGGTTGTGCGTGTGAATTGTGTGAGTTGTGTGTGTTGTGGGTTGTGTGTGTGAATCTGTTGAACTGCAGAAATCCCAGCCACCTGGTGCACCCGGGCAGCCCTGGGCTCCTCCATGAGCCGGCGTCTGTCCTGCCCGAAATCTGAGCCTCCAGGAGACCTCCTGCCCTGAAAGCACAAGGGGCACAAGAGCTGCCAATTCTGCCAGGCCCGGCTCACCTGCCAGGGTTATGCTGGCACCAGAGCCCGGCTGTGTGGATTTAACAGTCACCGGACACCCGGCTCAAGGGTGAAGTCTCCAGGCACTGCCTGGCAGAGGGGGCATGGCTGAATCTCAGGCTGGGGAGCGTCGTACTTGAGTGGAAGGGGTCCCACGTGCAGACCCTGCTGGACCTCTCTGGAGAGGCCCTTGACCGGCCTCCCATCCTCTCCCCCAGGGCAGAGCGGCTTGGGTAAATCCACCTTAATCAACACCCTCTTCAAATCCAAAATCAGCCGGAAGTCGGTGCAGCCCACCTCGGAGGAGCGCATCCCCAAGACCATTGAGATCAAGTCCATCACACACGGTCAGTGTCTGGGGCGGGCTCGGGTGCAGGATGCCCTTGCCTTCCTGGAGCACAGGTTGGGGGGTCAAGTCTATCACCCACGATCAATGGTTGGGGGCAGGCTGGGGGTACGGGACCCCTCTGCCTCCCTGGAGCACAGGGGTTGGGGGTCAAGTCCGTCACCCATGGTCAGTGGCTGGGGGCAGGCTGGGGGGCGTGGGACCCCTCTGTCTTCCTGGAGCACAGGGGTTGGGGGTCAAGTCCATCACACATGGTCAGTCACCAGGGGCAGGCTGGGGTGCAGGATGGTGTGGGGATGTCCCTCCCTTCCTAGAGCATGGGACGGGGGGGTCAATTCCATCATGGACGGTCAGTGGCCAGGGATGGGCAGGGGGGTGTAGGATGTCCCTGCCTTCCTGGAGCACAGCGTAGGGGGTCAAGTCTATCACCCATGGTCAGTGACGGGGGGCAGGCTAGGGGTGCAGGATCCCCCTGCCTTCCTGAAGCACGGGTGTTGTGTGAGGGTGCCTGAGTCAGGCAGTCCCAGGTCCCCAAAACAGGGACTCGCTGTGCCCGCCATCCCCAGTATGTTGGTTCTGGGGCTCTGGCTGTGAGGAGTCAGTGTCCCCCACCCCCTGTGGGCCCCATCACACTGAGCACCCCACAGGCAAATGAGTTTTCCACCAAAAGTCAAGGGGACTGGCACCCAGGGGACTGTCACCGGCCTGTGCCCGAGTTAGCTGAGGAAGGCCATGAATTTCCCGATGTCTCCCCTGGTTGTCATCGCCGCCTACCCGGGGTCAGTCAGGCATGGGGTGTCTCTGAGGATCCTCTGTCTCCCCCCTGACTCTGCATGTGTGGCTGTGTGCAGATATTGAGGAGAAGGGCGTCCGGATGAAGCTGACGGTGATCGACACACCAGGGTTTGGGGACCACATCAACAATGAGAACTGGTGAGGCTCCTCCGGAGAAAGAGCACTAGCAGGCCCTTCAGGGATCCCTGGACCCCACCCAGAGTTAGTCCTGGGGGGCTCCCTGGCCCACAGGCGTGCAGGGCCCACCTCCTGGGGCCTGATGTGCTGCTAAAGTCGCACATCTCAGGGGCTTGAAAATTCTGGACCAAAGCAGAATTACCTGGGGGAGTCTTGCTGTCTCCAGCTCCCCTCCTGAGGCCAGCCTGGGGGAGGCTGGTTTGGGAGCCCGAGGATAAGGCTGTGGAGTCTCTGCTCAGCAAGCCGGACCTCCCCAGGGCATGCACTGGAAAGGGGGGATGTTGGGCTGTGCGTGCTGGGAATGCCTGACCTGCCTGGGGAGGACGTCCCATGTGCTCGCTGACTCATCGCCCGTCCCCATGCAGCTGGCAGCCTATCATGAAGTTCATCAACGACCAGTATGAGAAGTACCTGCAGGAGGAGGTCAACATCAACCGGAAGAAGCGCATCCCGGATACCCGCGTCCACTGCTGCCTGTACTTCATCCCTGCCACCGGCCACTCGTACGTCCGTGCGCCGTCGGCGTCCTCGTGCCGGGTGCCCTGGGTTCTCTCTGTCCCCCTGGGACTGCCGAATGGTGCCGTCTGCCCCTGCTGCTGGGCACAGAGGGGCCGCCAGCTGTGAAGTTGGGGTGTGCCGGGTCTGCACCTCCAAAGCCTCACTCGGACCCCTATGCCATGTCCTGCCCAGCCCCCCTCCTGCAGCTGCGTGTGGGGGAGCCGAGGGTCAGGCTGGGCTGTTCTGGAGCCTGGTGGTCTGTCCTGCCTTCTCAGGCCGGGCTCTGGCAGGTAGAGTGGGAGCCCCCAGCCAGCACCCTTGGCGCTAACCTGAGCTTCTCGTCCCACTCTGCCTCATGGGACCGCTCAGAGGGTTTGGCGCATTTTTAGACGGGAAGCACAGAGACCAGTGTTGGCCCCTTCCAGGGCTGGACGGGGTATGCTGTTGGTGCAGGTGGCCTTGGTGAGAGCCCTTTCCTCCTGCCGGCTCTGTCTGCACCTGACGTCACCCCCAGAGGTCTACAAGGCCCAGAGGCTGCATGTGCCCTGGCAGGTGGACTCTTCGTGGCCTCACAGACCCTCTATCCTTGGCTCTCGGTGCACGCCCTGCCAGACACCTGCAGCCCACCCTGAGACAGGGCTGGGGGGAGGTGGGCCCGGGGCCAGCAGGAGCAGCTGGTGGAGGCAGCCATGGGTGGCTTGTCGGCGTGGGTGGGTGGAGAGGGTCCTTCACACCTGCTGGCACTGCAGCCTGAGTCTGGCTGACCCAGATGCGCATCCCTGGGCGGCAGATGCCAGGGCTTGGGGGGAAACCCATACTCGGTGGGCGCCAAGTGCAGGAAAGAGCCTGGCTGGTGGGCAGCAAGCCTCAGCCAGAGTCTCTGTGGGAAAACCCAAGCCCGAGTTTTCAAGCCCACCCTCTGGCATCATCCCCTGTGGGCCAGCAGGAATCCATTCAGGGGCAGGGGCCGGCTCGCCGCCCACAGGCCTTTCCTGAACTGAACGTCTGCCCTCCAGAGCAGCACGGCTCATCTGGGGTCCTGTGGCAGCTTTTCCAGCTGCTGCAAGCTTCGCCTCAGCTGAGGCCGATGGCGGGACACCAGCTGGGCAAGCCAAGGGTGGGTGGGCGGGCAGTCTCTGTCACTCCTGCCACTCCTGCCACTCCCCCAACTCTGATCCTTTGGCTGGGACCCCAGCTGGGCACATTGCCTGGTCCCACCTGAGGCGCCCACTCCCACGGGGCAGGGGCGGCCCTTGGCCATCTGTGCTTCATCTTCTGTCCAGAGCCGGATTCTCCCCAGCCATGTCTGAGACTGACTTTTTCTCACTGTGGGAAACGCTCTGCTCCAGAACTGGAGAAGATGGTGCCCGGTTCGAGGGCCCTGCCAGCTGCTGCCATCTACACCTTTCCCCCGCATCAGACCCCAGGTTCCCTGGGGCCAAGCAGGCAAAGGGAGCTGCCCGCCTGGTGCAGGGGCGCTGCAGCTGGTGCCAGCTTCTGTTTCTCCTGCCTCTCCCCTCCCAGCCAAAGCCTCACAGCAAGACGGCCACTGAGCCAATGGCAGCCCCTCTGTGTGGACACATGGGGGTGTGGTTGGGATCAAGGAACTCACGGACGAGGGTGCTTGGAGCTGGCCCCTGGCACGCCTGCCCTGCACAGTGGTGTCACCTGTGTCTGGGACATACCCTTGTCCTTCATCTGCCCACACTCACAGTGTGGCCAGCTTGGCCCAGGGCCTCGTCCTTGCCAGCAGGGACCCCCATGAGCCCTGAGCCAGCACCTGAGTGCCTCGACACCGCTGGGAGGTGGGCGCCCCCTCGCTCCCCGATGCTGGGTCACACGCACATCCTTCTGCTTCAGCCTCAGGCCCCTGGACATCGAGTTTATGAAACGCCTGAGCAAGGTGGTCAACATCGTCCCGGTCATCGCCAAGGCCGACACACTCACCCTGGAGGAGCGGGTCCACTTCAAACAGCGGGTAGGGCTCCGTTTCCACCCAGCCGAGCCCTTCGGGGGAGCCTGGAGAAGCTGCAGGCCTGGCAGGGGCCGCCCGGTCTAGGGGAGTCACGTGGTCGGGGGGGGACAGCACCACTGGTTACTCTTCCCAGCGGGGAGGTTGGCCTGGTGGTCCCTGGCCCAGATGGCCTCTCTAGCTCCCCCCATGTCTCAAAAGCAGCTTCTTGGGAGGGCCCGTTCTCCAGCAGAGCCTCTGAGGGGGTTTGCAGAAGGCCTGGGTCAGGCGACGGTGTCTCTCTCTTCCGGGCAGTGAGGCAGTGAGACGTGGCCCACCTTGTTTTTTGCCTTTTTGGTTTTTGTTTGTTTGTTGTTGCTGTTGTTTTTGAGAAAGGGTCTTGCTCAGTTGTCCAGGTTGCAGTGCAGTGGCACAGTCGTGGCTCATGCAGCCTCCACCTCCCAGGCTCAGTCCCCTGGGTAGCTGGGATTACAGGCACCTGCCACCACGCCTGGCTAAGTTTTGTATTTGTAGTAGAGACGAGGTTTCGCCATGTTGCCCAGGCTAGGCTCTAACCCTTGGGCTCAAGAGATCCTCCTGCCTCAGCCTCCCAAAGTGCTGGGATTACAGGCATGAAGCATCTCACCCGGCCTTGCCTGGTTTTTATTAGATGGAAGAGAAGTTGAGCTGGGTATGGTGGCTCACGCCTGTAATCCCAGCACTTTGGGAGGCCGAGGCGGGCAGATCATTTGAGGTCAGGAGTTCAAGACCAACCTGGCCAACATGGTGAAACCCCGTCTCTACTAAAAATACAAAAATATTAGCTGGACATGTAATCCTAGCTACTTGGGAGGCTGAGGTAGGAGAATCAGTTGAACCCAGGAGGCAGAGGCTGCAGTGAGCTGAGATCACACCACTGCACTCCAGTCTGGGTGACAGAGTGAGACTCCGTCTCAAAAAAAAAAAAAAAAAAGGAAATTGCAAGAGGGATGGTCTCTGCTGCTTTCTTTTCCGTCAGGGTCCGAGGCTCCTGCTGTGGGGTGGGGAGGGGCATCCAAGCAAGAAGGCGTGCCCTGGACCTCTTCCTCCTGACAGGGCAGCACATTGGAGCCACCTGGGGAACCTTTCAAAATGAAACCAAGGTGCCTGGGCTCCGGCACAGCATCTGCTCAGTGGGTGTGGGTGGGGCCTCTGATCTTCTCCAGCCTGGGGCCAGACACCAGGGACTTTCCCAGCATGCACCGGGGAGGACAGTGCACACAAAGTGGGTGTGTCTGCCCGAAGCCACATGTGGACTTCGGTCTGTGCCTGGGCAGGCAGGCGGCTGTTCATTGGGATGTTTCCATTGCACATACCCGTGTCGGGCTGCTGGCGGGGAGCTGAGAGGCTACTGCAGGCAGGGCTGGCTCGGCTGTAGGAGGGGCCCCTGCTGGAATTGGGGGCTGGGATGAGGGTTTTTTTTTTTTTTTTCCCAGAGATGAGGTTTCTCCATGTTGGTCAGGCTGGTCTTGAACTCCCGACCTCAGGTCATCCGCCCACCTCGGCCTCCCAAAGTGCTGGGATTATAGGCATGAGCCACCACGCCCGGCCTGGGATGAGGGTTTTTTAGGAAGGGTTTCAGGAGGGGGAGGTCTCGGCAACTCTGAGTACTCTCTTGGTGTGATGAGTAGAAGAGGGGGCAGGAGGTACTCAGGGCGATGACCCAAAGCCCCTGGGGGAGCTGCACCGTCGCTCAGGGCAGCAGGTGCTCCTGCAGCTGCCCCCTCCTCCCCCAAGGAGGCACAAGAATCGGAGGTGATTGGGGTCACAGCCCTCCAGAGTCTGCCCTTGACCCCGAGCCTGGGGAAGCTCACAGTGTGGAGGTCATGTGGTGGCAAACACCGGTGGGTGGGCAGAGCTTGCCACAGGGATGTGCCCATCTCCCTCCCTCCTCCTCCCAGATCACCGCAGACCTGCTGTCCAATGGCATCGATGTGTATCCCCAGAAGGAATTTGATGAGGACTCGGAGGACCGGCTGGTGAATGAGAAGTTCCGGGTGAGTGGATCCACCAGGAGGTTGTTCCTGGGAGACTCCCAGTTCCTGCTGAAAGGGGTGGTGGGTGGGGGTTTGGGGGACCTTCAGCCATGAGATGATATCCTTGGGGCCAGAGGACATGAGCCCAGGTGTCCATACCCGCTGCTCTCAGGCTGACGCTCTCGTGTTTGGGGGACCCTAGTCTCAGGGGCAGCTACTCCCAGGGGCCCAGGGGAGGGAATGGCCTTCCCGCACGTATGTAACCAACACCATCCACCTGTTCCCTAGGAGATGATTCCGTTCGCTGTGGTGGGCAGTGACCACGAGTACCAGGTCAACGGCAAGAGGATCCTCGGGAGGAAGACCAAGTGGGGCACCATCGAAGGTATTCGCCGCAGGTGCCGGGGCCCCAGACAGAGGGGAAGACAGTCTCTTCTGCTGGCCCAGAGCCTGTGGGCCATGCCTGAGCCACTACATTGCCCCACCCAGAGGGAGGGGTCTCCTTGTCCTCCCCCAACCCATAGGACAGGGAGTGGGCCAGTGGCTTGTGCAGGTGCCTCCACTCCGGATCTCCCCCGGGGCAGGGAAAGATTCCAGGAGACGGGGAGCTAGGATGGGGGCCCCCAAGTTCTAGGTCCTGGTGCAGGCTCTTTCACAGGCACCTGTATGGCCCCAGACAAATTACCAACCTTTCTGGGCCTAGAAAAGGTGTGGGCTGTGGCTCTGTGAGCCAGATGGACCCTCGGACCTTTGCCCTGCTGAAGTTTCCAGAATGTGGCTGTTGTAAACAATTAGCACAAACTAGGGTGATTAAAACAACACAAACGTATTCTCAGCGTTCTAGAGGCCAGAAGTGAGGAGCTGTTTCCTTCTGAGGCCTGAGGACCAGCCTCTTCTGTGCCTTCCTCCTCCTGGTGGCGCCAGGCAGTCCTCATTGTCTTGTAAAGGCATCACATGCTCTGATCTCTGCCCCATTGTCACAGGGCCTTTTCCCCTGTGTCTCTGTCCCCTCCCTCCCTCCTCTTTTTTTTTTTTTTTTTTTTTGAGATGGGGTCTTGCTCTGTCACCCAGGCCTGGAGTGCAGTGGCATGATCTTGGGTTACTGCAAACTCCGTCTCCCGGTTCAAGTGATTCTCCTACCTCAGCCTCCCAAGTAGCTGGGATTACAGGCATGCACCACCACACCTAGCTAATTTTTGTCTTTTTAGTAGAGACAGGGTTTCCCCATGTTGGTCAGACTGGTCTCAAACTCCTGACCTCAGGTCATACACCCACCTCGGCCTCCCAAAGTGCTGGGATTACAGGCGTGAGCCACCGTGCTTGGCCTCTTTCCTCCTTGTTCTAAGGATGCCTCTCTTTGGGCTTAGGGCCTCCCCTAAGTGGATGATCCCATCTGGAGATCCTTAATTAATCTTTAAAGAAAGACTGTTTCCAAGTAAGGTCACAGTTGTGGGTACCAAAGCCTGGACCTTGACCATATCTTTGAATGGATGGGAGCCCCTGGGGGGCCACAGTTCAACCCACTCCTGGCAGTGACACCCCAGGAGGGATGGGCCTGAACGTTTCCTTCCTCTTCCTCTCTCTGTCCCTTCCTTTCTCATTAGAATGGAAGAGGGGGAAGGTGCAGAGGGAAACGGAGCAGGAAAAGCCACTTTGTTCTGGGAGAGCACGAGGCTGAAAGGCCCAGTAGAGCAGGAAGCAGAAGTCTCTTAGTGTTCCAGGGCCTCAGTTTTCATCATCCACAAAGTGGGTGCAGTGTGCTAAGATTGTAGTGAGTGAGAGACTGTCCCAAAGACCACTAGAGCTTTTCAGGAAGCTCCTGCTCTAAGAAAATGGTCGTAATGACAGTTACCAGGAGGCGTCGAATGCTCCCGAGCCGCTCACTTGACGGGTCATCTCATTTATGTCTGGAGCTCCCCCGCACCAGAGGAGAGGTGCAAGAGGTGCAGTGAGCAGAAACCTTTCCAAGGGACCTAGAACGGGAGGCGGCTGTAGAATGCACAGCTCCAGCCCTGCACCAGACTCCCTCGAGATGGGAGCTCGTGCCTGGAGGCGGGTGTGGAGAGGCACACGGGCCATTCCCCATCTGCCCTCCACCTCTGCTGCCACGCCTGCCAGGCCCACCCTGTGGGAGCTGCCCAGCTGGGTGCAGCTTGGGTGTTTACCAGTATCCACCTGTGGTGTCAGGCTGGCTTGTGTCCCCTTGGCCCCTCCGCCTGCACTTCCTCTCTTCCTGTCTGCCCAAAGAATTCTTGCTGTTTAGGAACCTTTTTATGAAAGGCAGAGTTAGGAGAGCCTGGAGTAGATGGGCCTGGGAGGCGCCCACGGCTTTGCTATGGGCGTGCTTCTGCTGCACCCTGGTGGCCAACCTTGAGTATTGCAGGTGGCCGGTGCCTGAAACTATCTGGAAATGCACGAGGCTGGGATCCCTGCAGCTCTCTGACCTGTGCCTTGTGGAGCGCCACTGGCTCCACTTGAGGAACAGCCTGGAACCCGTCAGGACACTTGTGAGGTGGTGGGGCCCACATTTCAGCAGCCTTATATGAGGACCCTGGAAACGTGCCTTCAACACGGATGGGTTTTTATATCGGGGCCGCCTGAGTTCACAGCTGACCTGACACCGGGCTAGTAAGGGTCCTGCCTGGCTCGTTCTTGTCTCCCACTTGGTGAATGGCATCTTTCCCATCCTTGGAAACCACCCCAAGTATTGTCACTAGAAGCATGGGGTGTAATTAATCACGCCATGAACTCATTTAATCTTATGTCACTGACGTAGGTGATGTTATTATCCCCATTTTATGGATGAGGAAACTGAGGGAATGAGAGTAACTCGCCCAAGCCAGGGAGCAGCCATCACACACTCCAGCTCCAACTTGAGAGCTCCGTTCTTCCTGCTGGCTCTCACTGCCCTCAGAGCTAGATGAGAGTGCTGCCTGTCCATCTGCAGGAGGTCCTCATGTGGACACTGCCCTGCGCAGGCCATGGCGGGAGGGCAGGGCCCAGGCAAAGGCAACTGGCATAGAACTGAGAGCACTTGAGGGCGGAGGGGGCAATATGGAGGCCCCAGCCCTCCCTGATGGCCTGCCAAGTAAAAACCAGAGTGTATATATACACATATATATACATATACACACACATATATACATATATACACACATATACATATACACACATATACACATATACATATATACACACATACATATATACACACATGCACATATATACATATACACACATGTACATATATACACATACATATACACGTGTATATACATATACATATATACACACATATATACATATATACACATACATATACATATATACACACATATATATACAGATATATGCACAACATATATATGTGTGTGTGTATATGTGTACATATTTTATTTTATTTTTTTTGAGACGGAGTCTCACTCTGTTACCCAGGCTGGAGTGCAGTGGCACGATCTCAGCTCACTGCAACCGCCACCCCCTCCCCCCATTCAAGCGATTCTTCTGCCTCAGCCTCCCGAGTAGCTGGAATTACAGGTGCCTGCCACCATGCCCAGCTATTTTTTTTGTACTTTCAGTAGAGACAGGATTTCACCATCTTGGCCAGGCTGGTCTTAAATGCCTGACCTCATGATTAACCCGCTTTGGGCTCCCAAAGTGCTGGGATTATAGGCGTGAGCCACCGTGCCCAGCCTAAAACCAGACATTTTTAACTTGGAAAATCCACGTGGCTCCCTGATGGGGCAGGCTGGAGCCCGGTGTGTGGATTCTCAATCCCCCTCCAGCCTTACGGCTGTGGAACTCAGACAAAACACAGTTCTTGTGTTCTCTATGCCCCATTCTCTCTCTCTCTCTCTCTCTCTCTCTGTTTCTTGTGCAGGTTGTGTGAAGTGCATGTGTCCCTGCCTGTGCTCAGAGACACACACACACACACACACACAGGGACATATGTGTTCACACACAGAGGCCACGTACTGTGCCCATGCTCAGAGCACACCACACACAGGACACATGTGTTCACACACAGAGGCCACGTACTATGGACGACCATTAACAAGCTCAAGAATCAGCAGTGCTAAACAAGGTGGACGGGGCCATGTGGGGTAATACCCCGTGGGCTACAGGTTTTCTTTAAAAATCCCAGATCTGATTCCTGCCTCATCCCATTTCCAGCAGCCCAGCCCCCTGCCTGTCTTCAGGTCTCTGCTGGGATGTCCTGCTCTCCCTGGTCACCCAGTGGTACCTGGCTTCTGTGCTGTGGCTTTCTCCCATGTGCGTGTTTGGCCTGGTCACTGTGCCATCTCCCATTACCCCGGAGCTTTCTGGAGAGCAGTAGCTGATACCGGTCACCCCAGTATCCCCCAGACTGAGAGCAGTGCCAGGTGTCCCATACTCAGCTGCAGAGCAGGTGGCTCCCCTGACCTCTTGCCCACGGGGCTGTCCTCAGACTCTGCTCTCAGCATCAGCGTTCCTGGGCAGGAGCAGAGAGGTGGGGTCCAGGCTGAGCTTCTCCACCGGGACATTAAAGCCCCTCCTGTCTCCTCTCCTAGTTGAAAACACCACACACTGTGAGTTTGCCTATCTGCGGGACCTTCTCATCAGGTGAGAGACAAGGTGCTTGGGTGGGGCTGATGGCTTTGCCCCTGAGAGGGCCCTGTAGCAGGTGGGGGCAGTGGGTGTGGGGTGAGGCCCTGGGTGGAGTGGGCGCACCCTGCCACCTGCCTGCCCTGTCCTTGGGAAGACCTTGGAAGCCCATCTTCCAAAAAGAAAACCCACTGGGAAATGAAGCAAGCAGTGAAGATCCTTTTTAACCCCTACGAAGCCACCTGGATGGGAGGGCTGAGCTTGGATCCACTGTGGCCTGGCCCGTTAGAGCTGCCCAGTGGGCACCAAGAGCCCAGTGCAGGCCCTGCAGGCAGCATGGGACGTCCCCAGCCGTGATCCCAGTGGCCTCTGACCCCTACCCCTTGACCTGGCTGAGGCTTCTCCTTGGTTCCCTTGAATCTGGGCAAGGGGAGGAAGCCCCGTTAGAGAGGGTACCAGGTGGGCGGTCCCTGGAGTGTGGGCCCTGGCCTGGGCAGGTGAATGGAGAGGGTGGGGGCCTCCTACTGGGGTGTCAGTGGTTCCTAGGTTCTTCCTCAGCAAGCAGGTGGCATGGATGATGGGACTGTTGTTAAGAGGAGGGCCCCCAGGTTGGCAAGGGCAGGGGTGGGGGATTTCGGGAGCCATTGTGTAGAGACTGGGCTTTCCAACCTCCCTCCAAATTATTCCTCCTGAGCTATGAAGGAATGAAAGTCTGAGCCCAGGACTTTTTTGTCCTGGGGACAAGGGGGATCCAGCCCTTCAGCCCAGGCCATAGCCCTGGAGGCCGGCAGTCACCCACTGCCTCCTCCCTGCCAGCACCCTGGACACTGGGCTGGAGCAATGACACTCTAGGCCTGCCCCTCTGAGTCTGTGCACCCAGCACCCAGCCCTCTGTCCCTGGGCAGGTCCTGGACCAGCCATAGGGTGGACCCAAAGGGAGTCCCATGCATTGGAGTGTGTTCTGAGCCAGTCTGGCCTTACCAGGGCACTGACCCTTCCCCCAACCTTGTCCCAGTTCTGGTCCAACATAGTGGGCCTGGGGGACCCCATGGGGAGCCAAGCAGTCAGGAGGGGGAGTCGGGAGCAGCAGGCAGGCCTGACCCCGAGGCAGGCTGGGCAGGGCTCCTACCCGGCTGCTCCTGCCCGGCTGCCCTCGCCCCGCCGACCCCCCCGCCCCGCCGCCCCGCCCCGCTGACCCCCCCCCACCCCCCCCAGGACGCACATGCAGAACATCAAGGACATCACCAGCAGCATCCACTTCGAAGCCTACCGCGTGAAGCGTCTCAACGAGGGCAGCAGCACCATGGCCAACGGCGTGGAGGAGAGAGGAGCCAGAAGTCCCGGAGATGTAGACGCCGCCCTGCCCACCCCCCGGGACCCTGCCCCAAGTCTTCTCCGCCTCCCCCAGGCCCTCCCACCGCCCCGTTTTATTTTATATGATTTTCTCCATTTGTCATTGTTCCCCACCCCTTCGACACGCTGCCAGGAAACAAGGGAAGGGGCCTCCCTCCGAGTGGGTCAGTGATGAGCCCGCGGCCTCCCCCAGGTCTGGGGGAGGTCCACCCTCCGACCCCAGGCCTGGCTCCCTGAGGGCTCAGAAGAGTAGCTTCCGTGTGCTGGTCATCCATCCGGGTGCATTTCTCAGTGCCGGGGGCCTCTGGTGGGGGACCAGGCCTCCAACATGCAGAGGGCCCCGGTGGGCTACATCCCCATCGGCCCTGGCCCCAGAATGAGTCAGGGCCCAGGGGAGAATGGAGCCAATCAGGGGCACCTGGAACCCCTGCCCGCCGTGTGGCGTGGCCGTCACTCAGCCCCCACCCCTGCCCTACTCCTAAGGGTAGAAAATTCCAGGGTCCCGTGCCACCAACAGCTCAGCCACTCGAGGCTCCCCCGGCAGCCGCCTGCCCCAAACCCGTCCTGGAGCAGAAAGTGCCTTTATCTCAGCCATCTGCAGGCTGCTCGGCCAGATGTGGGGACAGGCTGGAATGAGGGAGGCACCTTCATCTCCCTGCCCGCCCCCCACACCACCCCTCCCATAGGGCTGTAGGTGCTGCTGACGTGCTGGGATCTGATTGAGGATAAAAAGGAAGGAAAGACGACCCCCACCCCCTCGCCCCCCCATTTTTGAAAAGGTCCAAGCAAGTGAGTCTGGTGGAGGAGCTGAGGGAGGGAGCCATGGAAGGTGCCAGAAGGAAGGTTGGCGGGGGCACGTGTGGGCTGTGGCTTGGGGTGGTCATAGTGGCCTGAGCTGCCCAGTGCCTGCCCCACCCAAGTGACCAGGGAAGTGCGTGTGTGTCCATGTGTGTGTGTGTCCGTCCGTCCGTCTAGTGTCTGGTTTGGCCCAAGACTGGGCTGTGGTTACATTAGTGCCCAGCCAGCCACCCCCTGCCACTCACCCCCTCCCGGCCCAGGCCTTGCTGACTGTGTGACCTAGGTAGGCTGGAGGCCCGGCGAGCCTGACTCCTTGTTTCCTACTTGGGCCTGGGCCCCTCCCACTAGAGGCCACGGTAATGACCCCTAGGAAGGAGAGACGGTGTCAGGGCTGCACAGTCCACAGTGAGCTGAAGAGCGAGGTTCATGGCAGCATGGCCTCGCCCCTTACCCTCCGTCCCCCAGGAGGGGACCCATGGGGGCTGCCTTTGTGGTGCACAGCTGACCAAAGTCCCTTCCTGCTTCCTGTTCCCTGTCTCACTCCTGGGGAGAAGGAGGGGCCTGACAAGATTCCACATGGGTGTGCCTATCACTGGGTGCATCTGCGGGTCCCAGGCTGGCTGCTTGCAGCCAGAAGAAGGGCAGTGGGAAGGAGTGTGAGTGTGCATGGAAGTTGGGGCATTGGATGTCTGACTCCCTCCCCACCCAAGAGAGGAAGGACCCCCCACCACCCCCTTTGGCAGGACAGTTTACTTGCCAATTTGCCATGTTTTTGCCAAAACCAAGATTTTGAAGGAAATGAGTGGCACCAGGCCATGTGGCCCTCCCAGCCTCAGTGTCACTTGGTGGCAGTGTGGGGTGGGGGGTGGGCAGCAGCATCCCAGCCTTCCTTCTCTGTAACCAGACTTTGAAAATTGTTCGTTTCATCAGGCTCTGATCCTCAATGGCCTTTTGCTACGTGCCTCCCAAGAAATTTGTCTCTTTTTGTATAAACTACAAAATGTTGAAAATGTATTTCCTGAAATAAATGTTTCAAATGCAGAAACCCAGAAGGCTCCCAAGTAATTCCCCCGGAGTGCAGTTCTTTGGGCGTTGGGACAGGTTGGGGTCAGCTGCAGGTGAACAAGAGGCTTCGCAAGAAAAGGTCAGGACAGGTTAGATCTTGAATTCAGACTCCCAAGATTTAAAACTAGTGAACTCCCTGAGAACTGATAATTCCAGAGCACTGTGAGGAGTGAGGATAGCACCAGGGCAATTGCTGGGGAATTGTTTGATCTACTTGGGGTAACGGTTCCCAGGGCTTGGGAGCACTGATTGGCAGAGATGACTGAAAATCAAATGACAAATCTGATGCTTTCATTAAAGGGGGAGGTCTGAAGGGCGTCCACAGGGGGCGCTGTGAGCTGCTTCTAGTTAGCGTATCCTTGAAAGTAAGTTTTTGTTTTATTTTTTGAGACAAGGTCTTGCTCTGTAACTCAGGCTTGAGTGCAGTGACACTATCACAGCTCACTGCAGCCTCTACCTCCCGGGCTCAAACGATCCTCCTGAGTAGCTCGGACCACAGGTGTGCACCACAAAAACTTTTTTAGTTTTTTGTAAAGATGGGATCTCACTATGGTGCCCAGGCTGATCTCAAACTCCTGGCCTCGGATGATCCTCCTGCCTTGGCCTCCCAAAGTGTTGGGATTATAGGTGTGAGCCACTGTTCCTTGCTGAAAATAAGTTTTTCTTTTGGAAATGTATATTAGATCGAACTCTGGACTGGTCAGTATTTGACAGTTATTTTATGCCAACCTAACTCGTTCCAAGAGAACTTGGCTCCAAGTAGATTAGAACTCAGAGTCTTGGCTGAGTGAGCTTTTCTATGCAGATGAGCTTAAGAAGTAAGGTTCAGCCCGGGCGCAGTGGCTCATGCTTTTAATCCCAGCACTTTGGGAGGCCGAGGCAGGCAGATCTCCTGAGGTTGGCAGTTCAAGACCAGCCTGACCAACATGGAGGAAACCCCATCTCAACTAAAAATACAAAATTAGCCGGGTGTGGTGGTGCATGCCTGTAATCCCAGCTACTCAGAATGCTGAGGCAGGAGAATCGCTTGAACCCCACGGAGGGGACCCGGGGAGAGCAGGAAGGCTGGGAGAACAGGCCCCATTCTCGCACTGGCTCTGAGCTCCTGCATGGGAAGTGGGGAATCTCAGGGGGGCTGCGGAGACCTTGTGTCCCTGCTTCCTACCCTGCTCCAGGCCCCAAGGTTTGAAGCCAGGAAATAAATTAAAATCAACAAGCAGGCTTTGGGCTTTTCCAGACCCAGCCTTGCAGGAGACCCTGCATACTCAGGGGCCAGGGGAGGATGCTGGCGGGTGGGCTCCATCCAGCTCCACCTGGATGCGCCCGGGAGAAAGCCGGATGGGAGCCCAGTGAGCCCACTAGGCGGGTGCTGTGCTCCGTGCCTCTGCTTAGATGTGCATGTCCGCTCTCTCATTTTATTTTATTGTTTTCAGGCAGAGTCTTGCTCTGTTTCTCACACTGAAGTGCAGTGGTGCCATCTGGGCTCACCGAAATCTCTGTCTCCCGGGTTCAAACGATTCTCCTGCTTCAGCCTCCCAAGTAGCTGGGATTACAGGAATCCGCCACCACGCCCAGCTAATTGTATTTTTAGTAGAGATGGGGTTTCGCCATGTTGGGCAGGCTGGTCTTGAACTCCTGGCCTCAAGCGATCTGCCCACCTCGGCCTCCCAAAGTGCTGGGATTACAGGCATGAGCCACCGTGCCTGGTCAACTCTTTCCCATTTTTAAAACACTATTTTCTGACTACAAAAGTAGCATGTACAGTGGGAAATGCCAGAAAGAAATACCCCAGGAAGACACTCAAAAGCCCCTAGCTGGGTGCAGGGGCTCACACCTGTAATCTCAGCACTTTGGGAGGCCAAAGCGGGCGGATCGCTTGAGATCAGGAGTTCAAGACCAGCCTGGCCAACATGGTGAAACCCCGTCTCTACTAAAAATACAAAAATTAGCTGGGTGTGGTGGCACACGCCTGTAATCCCAGCTACTCAGGAGGCTGAGGCAGGAGATCACTTGAACCTGGGAGGCAGAGGTTGCAGTGAGCCGAGATGGTGCCACTGCACTCCAGCCTGGGTGACAGAGCCAGACTCCATCTCAAAAAAAAAAAAAAAAAAGTCCATGTGATGTTCCCTCCAGCCCTGGTCACGGGGTGGTGGCGTCCTTATCACTGCAGTAACTGGGAGGAAGTGGTCCCCATGCATTGCTCTAAATTCTGCTGGATGTGGTTTTGGAGGTTCTGGGGGTCTGCCCAGGAGACTGGAAGGAGAGGAAGGCGTATCCCCTGAAGTCTTTGAAAGCACTTTGTGTGCATGAGGGTCCCACCCTGCACGCTCTCAGAAAGTGGCTGGTGTTTTTCCGCTCTAGCAGGGAGCTCAGGTGAGGTTCTCTAGGTAGGTGGAAAGGTAGGTGGAGCAGGCTTCAAGAGCAGAGCCCAACAGAAAGCCCCTGCCTCCTCCTGCCACCCCACTCCTCTCTCTCTCTCCCCTCCCTTCCCGCCCTTTTGGAAGCAAGGTAGGGAGAGGCTTCCACCGAGGTTGGGCCCAGCTCCAGTGTCCTGAGTGGTGGGAATCTGTGCAGGGCCCAGGTGCGTTTCCTGCCCTCAAGCAGGAATGCTTTACAGATGTTGGAGCTGCCTCAAGGCATGGCCAGGAGGGGCTGGGGGGGCTGGAGCAGCACAACCAGTTACACAGGGGATGTTGGCCTGGCGCCTGCACAAGGAGCAGTCATTGATTAAAATGTCACCTGGAAGGAGCCTAAATCTTGGGGTTCTCCTTGGAGAGTCCCAGGTAAGCTGTGTTCCCTGGGCTGATTCCAGGCTGCACCAGGCTGGGCTGGGCTGCAGACCTCTGGGCACTGCCCACCCAACCCTGCACCACCAGGCTCGCTGCTCCTCCTGAACGCCTTGGCCTTCAGTAAAATGCAAAAAGTTAAATGCACTGGCTCTTCTTTGATAATAGAAGCAATGCCTGCCCGTTGTAAAATGCTGGGAAAATAGAGAAAAGCAAGAAACAGAAGCAGCCCCGGACCTCCACCCCGCCGGTCGGCCTGCCTGTGCATGGGACTGAAAATAAAATGCTTTTGCGAACATTCATTATTTTTGTTTTTCCTCAAACTCTGATTGTGCACGTCATTTGATAATCTAAATTATTTTTTGAAAACAATTTTAATAGCGCTACAGTACTTAGTCATATCAACATATGGAATGAAATAATGATTTCTAAATTTTTACTTGTCACCTGGGCTGCAGTTGGAGGCTTGTCGGGGGTGGGGGGGTCCATGTGGCGACTGGCTGAGCGGTCCCTGTCCCTCCTCCCAGATGAGAGAGGTGCCTGGTGCTCGGCAAACTCACCTTGAAGGAGCAAGAAGCAACTGGGATGGCTCAGAAGCCCATGCTGGTGCTGGAAATAGATGTTGGAAGTAAATGCTTGGTGCTGCAAAGAAAAATCAGCACTGAGACAAAGGATCTTTTAGCAATGCACTTTTTAATTCCTGGACTGCAGGAAGGGTACCCTCACTAGGCATCATGCCACGAGAGTACACTGAACAAAGGAAAACAGACATATTTATCTCTTACCCATTTGGGGTTGTCCTTACTGCTGTGTCTGATCTCCGTTGGCTGGAGCCAGATCTCACAATCTAAACCAAAACCCAATTGGCTAATAACTTAAAACTTTTCTAAACAGGTAAAAGCAATGGAGAGCTGGGACATGCCTGTGAACACGTCCAGCACAGATATCTTGGTTAAAGTACAAGGACATAGAATGTACCACGTGCCTGTAAGCATGGCATGTCTAATGGCTACATAGGATAGGGCTTAACAAAGTTATTAGCACACTTATTCTTTAACAAGAAATGAAACTTTAAAGAGGAACTTTTCTACTTCCCACATTGGGACAGTCTCTTGTAAACCAAGAGAGAAGAGGGGGCCGAGGACTGGTTTCCCCTCCTTCCCCGCTCATGCTCCTCCCCTCTTTCCCATCGAGTCTCTGGTCTCTGCCTTCAGGCTCGTGATGGGCAAAGCATCTTTTGAGCGCTTGCCTGCCAACCCTCAGGGTCACACACAGGAAGGTCTCCTGGAGCTCGGAGGGTCAGGCACAAAGTCACTCCTTGACCCTATATTGAAATGTCCATTTTTTGAGCACTTTTCCCACGTAGACTCGACAGGATCTCCCTCTTGCTCAGGCTGGAGTGCAGTGGTGCGATCATAGCTCACTGCAGCCTCCAATTCCTGGGCTCAGGCAATCCTCCTGCCTCAGCCCTCTGAGTAGCTGGGACCACAGGTGTAAGCCACTATGCCTGGCTAATTAAAAAAATAAATAGATAAAAAGTAGGCCGGGTGCAGTGGCTCATGTCCAAATCCCAGCGCTTTGGGAGACCGAAGCAGACAGATCACCTGAGGTCGGGAGTTTGAGACCAGCCTGGCCAAAGTGGTGAAACCCCGCCTCTACTAAAAAAAAAAAAAAAAAAAAAAAATGCAAAATTAGCCAGGCATGGTGGCACACGCCTGCAATCCCATGTAATCCCAGCTACTCGGGAGGCTGAGACAGGAGAATCACTTGAACCCGGGAGTTTGAGGTTTTAGTGAGCCGAGATCACACCACTGCACTCCAGCCTGGCCAACAAGAGCAAAACTCTGTCTCTAAAAATAAATAAATAATTTTAAAAGTAGAGGTAGGGTCTCTCTATGTTGCTTAGACTAGTCTCAAACTCCTGCCTCAAGTGATCCTCCCACCTTGGCTTCCCAAAGTGCCGGGACTCCAGGCGTGAGCCACCGCTCCTGACTCAGCTTGGCATTTCTTCAATTTGGGTCCATATGAAAGAGTCCAGGAGGTCATTCCTCACAGATCAGATCACTTATTGAGGAACCTCCCAGAGGTCAGAGTTGGGGTGGAGAGGGGGAGAGAGAGGGCTGAAGACAGAGGCGAGGGGCCTCTGGGATTGCTGGTGTCCGTCCCAGGCTGGGAGACACAGCCAGGTGGAGAGAATGTGGGGGTGGGAGCCTTGCCGCGAGTGCTGGGGCTTGGGGTTAACTGTCGGAGCCTCAGTGAGCTCATCTGACAAATGGGGACCAGGACCGCTCTCTAGTCATCACTCGACACTGGGGAGAGAGGCAAGAAGGAGCCCCGGGCAGGATGAATTCTGACCCAAGCCAAGAGCCACTGTGGAGCCAGCGCACGCCTGCACTGGGTTCTCTATTTGTCATCACGTTAGCTCCCCCCGACAGCCCTGAAGGGAGGGCCGTGCCAGCTCCCTCTCCAGGTCCGGCTGAGCGACTCTGGAGCCTGGGTTTGTGGTTCGCCTGGGCTCTCCCCGCTGCACCCTCTGCCCTGTGCTCCCAGGAGGGCACTGCAGCACCGTCTGGTTTTAGCAAGGCGAGGTGGCTCCCACAGACACGTGATGCAGAGTCTTCGGCACTCCCAGCCAGCTCTCCGTGGGTCCTGTCAAGGGCCCTGCCCCGAGGTGCCCACGGCCACTTCCAGGCAAGCCTCAGATTCCACTGGGGTTCGGAGAAGTTGCAGCTGAATCAATGCTGAGAGCCCATCAGAGAAAACATCTTCCTTCCCTTTCAAAGAGGACAGCTACGAATAATCAGAATAAAAAGGGAGTATAAATAATTAAAGCGGCCCAGAGTGAGTGGTTCTTGAACCATCTGCCTGATTTAAAAACTAATTACTCAGAGACCGTTCTTGCGCAGAGCCGTGCATGGGAGCTGTGCACCCTCCCCACGACGCTCGCCACCTCCTCTTCGGGCACCAGGGGTGGCGGCCTCAGCCTGATCAGCCAGTCCTGGCACGTAGAGCACTGCCACGGGCTCCTCCAGATCCCTGATTAATAACTTCATCAGAGCCCGGGACCAGAAGGAAATGTAAGTCCTCTGAAGGAAATGGCCACATGGAGGAGCCAGCCACAGTCTCTCCCACAAGATGAGCTGGTGGATGTGGACCCAGTGTCAGGCAGGTTAGTGCAGCCCTGAGTTCAACCCAAGGGATGACCATTACAGGGGCTCAGCAGGACCTCTGGACCTTTACTCTGTATCTAAGGGTCTAAGGCACACTCTCCGCATACACCCCTCACTCAGTCCCTGGAAGGAGGGAATTGGATTTCTGCTCTGATTCTTCTGCAAGGAGAATCACCAGGCGTGGTGGCTCATACCTGTGGTCCCAGCTATTCAGAAGACTGAGGCAGGAGGACAGCTTGAGCCCAGGAGTTCGAGGCTACAGTGAGCTGTGATCACACCACTGTACTCAGCCTGTGCAATAGACTGACCCTGTCAAGTCTACATGGGAAAAGTGCTCAAAAGATGGACATTTCAATCATATAATAATTAAAAAAGTTATATTTTGCCCTGCAGGTGAGTTGAGGAATCCTGCAGGAAGCCCCTCTCCTCATCCAGCCCCCATCCTTTGCCCTTCCCTACTCCTGTTCCTTGGAGACTTGCCTGGACCGTCAACCCCTACACAGCAGCCTGGGAGTGGGGCAGGGTGGGGTGTGGGGACAGAAAGGCCCTGTCCTATAACAACGAACCCTGAGATTTGCTTGGCACAGGTTCTCATCCTTGTGTTGCCTCTGAAGAGGGCACATTCAGGGGCTGCTGCTCCACAGAGGAGGACAGAGAGGTGAAGGAGGTTCAAAGTCACGCAGCACAGAGTGGTGGAGGTGACCTGGGCTCCAGCCTTCCTCCTCCTCCAGGAGCTTGACGTTCGGGTCCTGCTTGGGGGCAGCCCTTCCTGTGCCCCTACCTTCTCTGGAAGGCAGCCAGGGCTGAAGCACAGCTACCTGGCAACGCATCATGCTGGGACACCTGGGGTCTCAGAGTGAGGTGTGTATGTGCGTGAGTGTGTTTACATGTGCACATGTGAGAATTCCAATAAATGCACACTCCTTCACAGCACAAAATCTGGGGAAGGACACGGGCTCCAAACAGCCCACCAGGTTGTGCCTTGTGTCTGTGGGTTTCGCCCTGAGTGGGGAGCTGTTGAGATTCGCTGCACTCTCGGATGAGGGTGGAGAGGTGCTGCCGCTGCCACTGCATGGCACCCAGCTGTGAGGTGACACCTCTGTGGACGCCAGCAGAATTACAAAATCAGCATTGCAAAACTCAGGAATGGGAACCAGGGATATCCATCTACACACATCAAAATGGTTAAAGGGGGAGAAACAAACACCCTGTCCATCTGCAAACTGCCTGCAGTGAAGCCCTCAGTCAGCCAACCCTTCCAGGTGGCATCAGCAGGGGAGAAAATTTCAGCTCCAGGATCTCTGGGTTTTTCCTATCTTCGCTGTCCTTTCCTAAAGGTTGATTTCTTTTAGATAATGCACATCCTCCCCTCCCCAACATATTCTTTTTTGTAAGCTCTTAGACTGTGTTCATTTGCAAAGGTCATCAAAGGGCAGTTTTCTCTGGAGCTGGTTTTGAATCCTGGTCCTTCCACTTATCAGCTGGGGTGACTTCAGATGGGTGATTTAACCTGGGTGTGTGCCTCAGTTTCCCCATCTATAAAATGGTAATGACAATACCCAATTCACAGGATTGTTGTGATTAAATGAGTTAGTTCACACAAAGCACTTACAATAGTGTCTAGCCAATAATGAGTGTTCCAGACATGTGAGCCATCATTATCACCACTGACGTCACCACCATCATCATCATCATCACTATAATCACTATCACCATCACCATCATCACACTTACTATCATCACCACCACCATCACCGTCATCACCATTACCATTACCATCACCATCATCACACTCACTATCACCACCACCACCACCATCACCAACATCACCATTACCATCGTCACCATCATCACTACCTTCATCCCATCATGACCATCACCATCACCATCATTATCACCATCACCATCATCACACTCACTATCATCACCACCACCACCATCACCATCATTACCATTACCATCATCACCATCATCACTACCGTCATCCCATCATTACCATCACCATCACCATCATTATCACCATCACCATCATCACCATCACTATCATTACCACCGTCACCATCATCATCACCATCTCCATCATTACCATTATTATCATCACATCATCAGTATAATCACTACTGTGATCACCATCACCACCATCATCCCATCATCACCATCACCATCACTATCACCATCACCATCACCATTATCACCATCACCATCACTATCATCATCACCATCACCATCATGACCACCACCATCATCATCACCACCATTATGACCATCACCATCATTACCAGCATCACCACCATTATCACCATCACCATCACTATCACCATCACCACCATTATCACCATCACCACCATTATCACCATCACCATCATTATCACCATCACCATTATCACCATCACCACCATTATCACCATCACCATCACTATCACCATCACCACCATTATCACCATCACCACCATTATCACCATCACCATCATTATCAGCATCACCACCATTATCACCATCACCATCACTATCACCATCACCACCATTATCACCATCACATTATCACCATCACCATCACCATCACCATCACTATCACCATCACCATCACTATCATCACCATCACTATCATGACCATCACCATCATTACCATCACCATCATGACCATCACCATCATCAGTATCACTACTGTGAGCACCATCACCACCATCATCCCATCATTATCACTATCACCACCATGATCACCATCATCATCACCACCACCACCATCATCACCATCACCATTATCACCATCATCATCACCATCACCGTCATCTCCATGAACATCACCATCACCATCACCATCATCATCGCTACTACTACCTTACTATCAATGTAAGGTACCTACCGCCTTACCTAGCACCATCAATGTCGCCATAATTATTATCATCACCACCACCTCATCATCACGATTATCACCACAGCCATCAATATCATCATCATGATCTCCATCATCACCATCAACAACATCCTGAAGCTGAAACAAAGAAAAAGGCCCTGCTGTGGCCTCATCTTGCCCCTCTGCCTTGGAATCAAAAGGAGTAAAAACCAGCCAGGTGGAGGGCAGAGCTGACAGCAAAGGAGAGGCTGGGCTGTTTGCTGCCCAGGCCTGGCTGGCATTCCTTCTCCTGGGATGTAGCAGTTTTCTGAGAACGTCCTTGGTGTGAGGTTTCCCTGTGCTGCTTCTTCCTGAATGTTCACAATAGTCCCATGGGGCAGGTGCCACCATGGTGAAGCTGAGATACAGAGAGGTCAAGGAGCTTGGCCAGGGTGCACAGCTGGTGAGGGACTGAGTCAGGATGTAAAACATTGTCTGATCTGTGGTCCAGTGGCTTCCACTGTAGTTCACTGCCCACAGTAGGGGTAGGAGTGGGGGTGGCAGGCTCCCTGTTGCCTCAGACTGAAGAATTGCTCAAGGCTGGCTCTGGCTCTGTGCACTGGGACTTCCCTCCTGGGCCATGAACCCCAGCATCTATGTAAAAATGTTGTGGAGCACCTACTCATGGAGGCAGCACCATGCTGGGTCCTGGAGGAACAGAGTGGGCAAACAAGGCAAGACTCTAAACCTGCGGGGGAGCTGGTTGGGTGGGGAGGACAGACACCTACACAGAGCATCATAATATGATGAAGCCAGCACCATGACAGAGGTGCACAGGGGCCGCCAGAGAAGGTTCCCAGAGGAGGGGCATGTACCCTTGTTGGCAGGGCCAGGGCTGAGGGTCAGTTACGCCCTTTATATTCTTTATAAAGAATTAAATTCTTTATAAATTACACAATCTCAGATAATTCTTGATAGCAGTGTGAGAATGGACTAATACAGAATGCATTCACTGAGTTTCTTGGATCTATTGGCTGAGCTCTTTAGAGTTTGGAAAATTCTCAACGACTACTCCTCAAATATTTATTCTGCCTCATGCTCCTTTTCTTCTCTTTCATGTATGTTGATATTTTCCCACAGTTCTTCAATACTCTGTTCTTTTTTAAAATTTTATTAATTTTTTTCTATAATTTCTATTGACTAGTCTTCAAGACCTTTTTAATTTTATTTATCTTTTCTTCCATTGTGTTCAGTCTACTGTTAAGCCCATTAAACAAACTCTTTGTATCCCATGTTACACTTTTCATCTCTAGAATTTCCATTTGGTTATTTTATAGTTTCCGTTTCTGTACTGGAATTTCCCATCTGTTCACACATGCTGTCTACCTTTCCCACTAGATCTTTTAACATCTTTATTTTAGTTTATTTAAGGTCCTTGTCTAATAATTCCAACACTTGGTCATCTGTAGGTCTACTTCTATTGACAATTTTTCTCCTGACTGTTGGTCACATTGCCCTGCTTCTTTGCATGTCTTATAATTTTTTTTTGGCTGAAATGTTATATATATTTTTAAGAAGTAGTGCTATAGTAAGTATATTTCTCTTGGAAAAGAATGTGCCCCTTCTTCTATTGGGCCATTAGTCTGAGAGACTGAGCAACCTAATATGCACTTGTCTTGAATCTGGGCTTTAATGAAGCTTCAGTTTAAGTCACTTCACCACCCACTTCAAATGTTTTGAAAGTAGGATAAGGTCTTTCCCTTAAGCATTTGAGAGAGAAGAGGATATTATGAAAACGTAATGTGTACCCACATTAAAAAGGTCAGAGGGCTTTGAGGATGTAAACATGGTGTATAAAGGTGAGTGTTATTAAATAGGTTGTTTTTACAGTGCAGAGATGGGTGGTGACTCTCAGAGGATGAGAGATCTTATTCTTGAAGCTTTAGATGTTACAGCTGGGGGATGGTAAGAATAATAACAGATGCTATTCTGATGAAGGGCATTCTCTGCCTGAACCAAATCACTTCAAAGATGCTGAAAAAAATTCTCAGGACTCCAAATCAATTGGCCATAGGCCACTGCTGCCTCCACGTAATCAAAACATGTGAACACCTCGGTCCTACTTCCAAAACCCAGCACAGGCTGTGTTGTCCCACAGGGTAATTTAACACCAGAAAGCAGAAGCTTCATTGGTCCTGGCCTAGATCTCTGTGTCCTGGCCTCGCCCATAAAGAGGGCTGCCGTCAGCTAACCTGCTCAGCTCCCTGCCACACTTCCCATAGAGCTTTCTAGCTTTTGTCAGCTCAAGGCAGCCCTTGAAAACTGTAGAATCTGAGGGGGTGTGTATCTAATAAAGTTGGAGCTCTGTAATTTAGCAATTACTGTAACCCACACTTGTAATTTAGGGGGTTTCTTGTAATTCTCCTTTGTACTCTTTCTTTTCGAGAAAATATGCAGCTTTAATAGCTTCCTCTTTAATGCTCCAAAGGCCGATATTTGCCACTCTCCAACCCCTGTCAGCTGCAGAGCACAAAAAGTGTGCAGATTGTGTTGAGGCTGCTTTTCAGGGATTGGAAAGGTTAATTTAACGTTCAGCATCTCTGAAAGGAAATTGAACTTGCTCCTTGCAATTGTGCATGTCTTCAAAGCTCTGAGTTCCTCTTCCAGGTTGGTCATCAGTGTGGACTGAAGCCTGCTTGAGAGGTGTAATCTACCCTCTTTTCTACGTTCTGCTATTAGGCCAGTCTCCTTACTGCTTCCTGAATGTGCTAGTGTTCATTTTGCGTGTCTACCTTCATTCATGCAGTTACCTGTTTGTTCATTTAAGAATTTTTTTGTTTTGAGAACCTCTATGTGCTAGGTTCTAGGCTCACTACCTAGAATTTACATCATAAAGGACAAGACCGCCTCTGTCCAGGAGTTTGTAGTCTGGAAAGACAGATGACTATCATAACTACATTCAGGATCTTATGTGTGATGATAGAGTTGGCATAGAGGGTGATGGAAGCCAAGGGGTGGCACCTAACTCAGACCGAGCTGTGAGGATTAGAGATTTGGAAGCCAGGCTGTGATGGATAAAAAGAGGTGACAGAGGCAAAGCATGGGAAGGAATGGTCCACAAAACACACAGAGAGACTTGTGTTGGAATGCTTTTATTAATAAAAGCTGGATTTAAAATAAAGACAAACTGGAAACCACCCAGATGTTCATCGATAGAAGAATTTTGATATATGTATACAATGGAATTTGACTTAGTGATTAAAAATGAACTATGGTACATGTAACAACACGCTTCATTCTTAAAAATGTTATGTTGAACAGAACAGCCCACTGCAGGCCATGTGCGGTGGCTCACGCCTGTAATCCCAGAACTTTGGGAGGCTGAGGTGGGTGGATCACGAGGTCAGGAGATTGAGACCATCCTGGCCAACATGGTGAAATATCATCTCTACTAAAAATACAAAAAAAATGAGCTGGGCATGGTTGCACGTGCCTGTAGTCTCATCTACTTGGGAGGCTGAGGCAAGAGAATTGCATGAACCTGGGAGGTGGAGGTTGCAGTGAGCCGAGATCGTGCCACTGCACTCCAGCCTGGCAACAGAGGGAGACTGCATCTCAAAAAAAAAAAAAAAAAAAAGAAAGAACGAAAGAAAAAGAAAATCCTGTTGCAAAGGGCACATAGTACTTAATTCCACGGAGAATGAAATTCAAGAGGCAAAACTGGCCGGGTGCGATGGTTCACATCTGTAATCCCAGCACTTTCAGAGGCCGAGGCAGGTGGATCACTTGAGGTCAGGAGTTCAAGACCAGCCTGGCCAACATGGTGAAACTCTGTCTCTACTAAAAATGCAAAAATTACCTGGGTGTGGTGGCACATGCCTGTAATCCCAGCTACTTAGGAGGCTAAGGCAGGAGAATTGCTTGAACCCAGGAGGTGGAGGTTGCAGTGAGCTGAGATTGTGCCATTGCATTCCCGCCTGGGCGACAGAGCAAGACTTCATCTCAGAAAATAAATAAATAAATAAAGAGGTAAAATTAATCCATAGTGATGAAAACCAGAACTCTGGTTGCCTATGGGGAGGTGGGGATTCAGTGTGAACTGCCTAGGATGGTGTAAATAGGCTATTGGATTTCTGGTAGCATGCATTCACACATTTACCAACGTATTTAATTTTACACTTAAGATCTGTGTATTTCACTGCAGGTAAATTTTGCCTGGATAAAATCTAATTAGTAAAAGAAGAAAAAAGAATCTGAATGTCTCTATCTTTTTACAGAGAGTTTTAATCCATTCACATTATTTGTGAGTGTTGAGATTGATGTTAGAACTTATTTCTGCTATCTTGCTTTATTTTTAAAACTAGCTAACATACGTTCTTATTTCTTATTTTCCTTAATAAGAATATTTGAAGCTTTGAATTCATTTCTAAATTCAACTGTGACTGTATCCTATTATTTTCTCTGTAATCTACAATAGGTTTTGATTTCTTTGTTGACCTAATCATTATTCAAAGATGGCTTTAAATTTTCCAGACCACTCTTGCTGCCAGAATCTACTTTAGGTCTAAACCCATCTTGAATTTAGTTATGTCCCCAGCCCAGATGAAGCAGGGGAAATCGCTGGTGAACATTTGCATTAGCCAGGGTTCTCCCTATGTCTCTATCTCTGCCTCTCCTGTTTATATAAAGAGACCTGTTATTATAAATTGGCTCATGTGATTATGGAGATTGGAAAGTCCCATGATCTCCAGTGGGCAGGCTGGAGAGCAAGGAGAGCCGATGGTGGAATTCCAGTCTGGATCCAAAGGCCTGAGAACTAGGACAGCCCACGGTGTAAGTTCCAGTCTGAAAGCTGGCAGTCTCGGGGCGCAGGAGAGCCAATGTCAGTTCAAGTCCGAAGGCAGGACAAAGTTGTCCCAGCTTGAAGACGGTCAGGCAGGAGAAACTCATTCTTGCTTAGAGGAGGGTCAGCCTTTTGTTCTGTGCAGGCCTTCAGCTGACTGGATGAGGCCCTCCCGCACCACATTAGGTCGAACAAACTGCTTTACTCCGTCTACTGATTTAAATGTGAATCTCAGCCAGTCGTGGTGGCTCATGCCTATAATCCCAGCACTTTGGGAGGCCGAGGTGGGAAGATCACTTGAGGTCAGGCGTTCCAAACCAGCCTGGCCAACATGGTGAAACCGTGTCTCTTCTAAGAACACACACACACAAAAATAGCCGAGCGTGGTGGCACACACCCATAATCCCAGTTACTCAGGAGGCTGAGGCAGGAGGATCGTTTGAGCCCAGGAGGTCGTGGCTGCAGTGACCCATGATCGTACCTCTGCACTCCAGCCTGGGCGACAGAGCGAGACCCTGTCTCAAATAAATAAACAAATAAATGTTAATCTCATCCAAAACACCCTCACAGAAACACTGTGAATAATGTCTGACCAAGTATCTGGGCTCCCTGTGGCCCAATCCAGTTGACACATAAAATTAACCATCACAGCATTCGTGAAATGTCTGACATTTTGTGCCCAGTGCTTTTGAGATGCAGAAAGAATCCCTAATAAACAGACACCACCTTACAGCCAAGCACAAAGCATGATGTTAGACTCTGGCGTTCTGACCAATGTACACATCACAGAGAGAAAGAACATGGGCCCTTCACGAGGACGAGGAGAGGGCATGACGGGAGCCTCCTCCCTCTGCTCCTCCCTCCCACTCCCCTCCCCCAGCCTGATGACTCCGTGGCTTCTACCTGCAGCCCCATACCTGTCTCACTGAGTGACGGTTGTGGCTTTAGAGCCAGAGTTCCTGAGGGCCCGAGCCATATCAAAAGCCACTCTTGCTGCTGGCTTCCAGCTCTAGTCGACCCCCTTACCCAGACCTCATGTCTTGGGACCTCTTTGCTCCCTGGCGTTCCAGGCTGGGTCCTGCCTTCACATGGAGGCAGGGACCTAATTCCCTGCGGCCGGGACCTACACCTCATGCCTTCAGGGATCTCCCGATGACCCCTGGCTCATGTCACTGTACCTGCCAGTCATCTTCTCATTTGAATCAGACCCTGCCTGGTGGGACCCAAGCATCTGCCCAGTATCCTGGGGACAGGTCTCCAGCCCCGGAGGGAGAGGTGCTATGTATCTGGGGCTGGAAGTGAGGGGGGCGCGGCCACACCCAAGAGCCACCTGGGCAGTTTAAAGCTCAGGCTATAGGCTCCCTCTCTTGATTTTCAAGCTCCACCTCGCATTTCTCGTTGTCATTTTTGTTTTGCCAGCTTTCAGTGGCAGCAGCCCCTCCCCCTGGGGCTCAGAGCAGGAGAAGGAGTTTGAAGTGGTTTCTGCCAAATACTTCGGAGGAGAATGATCTGCCTTTAGCAGTCAAGGACCCTTCTTGCAACCCTCAGGCTCCGTCTGATGGACAGAGGAGCCCAGCAGGCTCTCTGAGCTGCACAAGGCCCCGTGTGACCTTCCCAGGCTCGCGCTGAGAGCGGCCATTTTGGAACGTGTGAACCGGATTTCAATTGCCCTCCTTGCAGTTGGAGAAGATGGCGGCCTGAGCCGGAGTCCTCCTTCCCCTCCTCCCTCTCGGCTGCTGCAGTGCCCAGGCCCCCCCCACTCTCCTCGTCTGTAACGATGCCAGAGGCTTTCAATCTTGCAGAAGCCACATCTGCTGCCTGCAGGTAAACCTCCCTGGCTGAGCCCACTGCGCGCGCCTCCACGTTCCGGAGCCGGAAACAATGAGCCGCGCGATTCCAGCAGCCTCCCTCCTCCCGGACGGTGGCATCGCACAGCCTCTCCCGCCACCCCCTCCCGTCTCCCACGTGGATCTTCATGTAATTAATTAATATCGCATTCATCAGAGCTTAATTCATGTTCTTGTAATATACAAGGATTAAAAAGAAATCCTACCAAGAGAACAGTAATAGGCTCCGGCTCTTCTGGTCTGGGAGCAAATATAATGAGCCCCCATGAAAGTATTGAATCGCTTCCCGCAGCCTCCACACCTCAGGGCACTGGCGTGTTTATTGTGGCAAGCCACCCCCCTTGCTCAGAAACACCACAGCCTCCTTGCTTGCAGGGGGTAGCCATGCTGGGAGCCAAGCTGGAGCCCTCCCAGGGGTGCACTCAGCAGGGCAGAGGCTCGAAGCCTTTCCTGGGGTGCACGCAGCAGTGGCAGAGGCTCGGACCCTTTCCTGGGGTGCACTCAGCAGTGACAGAGGCTCGAAGCCTTTCCTGGGGTGCACTCAGCAGTGGCAGAGGCTCGGAGCCTTTCCTGGGGTGCATTCAGCAGGGCAGAGGCTCGGAGCCCTCCCGGGGATACACTCAGCAGGGCAGAGGCTCGGAGCCCTTCCTGGGGGTGAGTTCAGCAGTGTCAGAGGCTCAGCGGATGCTGGGGTTCTGGGTGGGTGGGAGCTGAGGGTTGGGCTTCCTGTAGAATGGCAAGAGTGCCAAGAGCGGGCATCGCAGTTGCTCCTTTCCTCCCAGAGTCCATTTATTTTTAAGCCACCCTCTCCCCCTCCGCTGCAGTGTGATGGCTCCTCCATGCTAATCGCCCTCTAGAACAAGTAGAGAAGGAAAGGTGGGCCCTTCATGGTGTGTATTTTGCTCTTTGATTGGAAGGAAATGAAATCAGTGTTAACGACCAGGCTGTTGTGGGGGCTGGGTTGTTTCTGGACAGAGAGCCCCATCTGGGTCCAGGGGCCGCGTCTGAGCATGGAGCATCCACACTGGCACATTCTGTTTAACTCAGAGCCGGGACACAGCACGTGGCTGTGTGAGCCCTCTTGGGGGCTGAAAACCCAAGGTGCCAATCAAGGGTTCTTGTTTCAACCAAACCTCCCCTTGCCATCCTCCATGTAGCATGTCCCCAGGCCCTCACCCAGTCGTGAACAAAGCACGGCTGTTCGTAAAGGGAAGATCAAAGAGCCAGAAGTCGCGGATGTGTGTGTGGCAGGTGGGGGACCCAGAGGGACAGTGGCCATGCTGTGTGTCCCGTGGTCGCCCCAGAGGCGGGTGGGCCAGGCCGCTGCACATGCCCTGGGAGGAGGCAGGTGGGGAGGGAACCCGAGGACCTTGCCTGTGTTCACCTCTCTGCTCCTCTCTGGGACCCATTATGGCTGGAGGGGACTTTTCCCTCCTTCCCCCACTCTCTCCCCTCCTAGCCTGCCCTCTCCTGCTTTTTAATTTCTTCCCTTTGGCAAGGCTTTCTGTCCAGCGGGGGCTGGGAAGGAAATGCCTCCGACCCCCTCTGGTGGTCGCCGAGGTAGGGGTGGGAGGAATCCGGAAACCACGGGCGATGCCTGGAGGGCCCTGAGCGGCCGCGCCGGGCGCTGCTCCTCCTTCCCCCCTCTGCGCCTTCTCCTCGCAGACCCCTCCAGCCTCTGGGGTCCTGGAAGCGTCCCAGGATGGGATGGGAGCACCGAGGGAGAGGGGAGCACCGAGGGAGAGGGGGGGAGGGGAGCTGGCCGGCGGCAGGGCCGCCAGGAAGCGGGACGGGAACCGTGGCACCCCTCCAGGCTGCCGCGCGCGGGCCGGGGACCGTGCGCCGCTTTGCGCGCCAGACGCTGCATCTTCGGGAATGGCGGCCGAGGCGCTGGCGGAGAGCTCTGCGGCAGCGGGCAGAGTGGCTCGCGGGGGCTGGGATCCGCGTCCCCTCTGCGCCTGGGTGCGGAGCGCGAGGTGCCAGGCAGGGGTGACGACGTCGGTGAGGGGCTGCGCTGCGCACGCCCGCGGGGCAGTCCAGAATTGGGGGTTTGGAGGCGCTGCAGACCCTGGGAAATAGGTGCCTCCTCCCTGTTCTGTCTGCTGCTTGGCAGGACTGGGCAGGAAAGCCAGGATCCCCACCCCTCCCGGAGCAGGATACTCCGCGCTGGCTGTTCCGCGGGCCCGGGAGGGCAGAGCTGTCAGGAGGTCTGCCTGGCATCATTAGGGGGGCTGTCTGTCTCGCTGTCCCCCGCTGGTGTGGCCCGGCAGGAGGCGAGGATGACATTTTCAGGAGAGCTGGTGATCTGACCTGACACCTGTCAGTCAGGTAAGCGCTGTCCTCCTGCCTGCATCCCCCTGGGGAAGAGCAGATTCTACTCCCTGACCAGGAACGTGTCCCTCGGTGCTGAGGATGGCAGCTAATGAGCCCGCCGAAGGGCTGCCCACCGGGTGCACAGGCAGGCGCAGTGGGCACATCCCTGGCTCGCCAGGCCCTGCGGAGGGGCTGCCCTCTCCCTGACGCCTTCTGCGTGCTCCTGGTGTCTCCACCATTGACCCTATAAATCACTTTCCTGCTTCTCTTATCAGGATATTCCTACATGTCTGGAACTTTCTGGGAGGTTCTATTTGCCTTGGAAGTGTTTATTACTTTAAAATCAGGAGGTCTGCCTGGCATCATAAATACCTCTAGGGTATTTATCCTTAAAGATAAAGCCAGTACCTAGGACCAGGTGTCCCTCCTGCAGGGCTCCAGGCCCTGCCTGATTTGGGTTCTCAGGCAACCCTCTCCTTCCCTGTGCATCCTGGGCTTTGGCTTTTGTGGAAGTAATCTGTTATGATCTCAGTTGTGCCCTCCCCAAATCCATATATCAAATTCCTAAGCCCTTGGCTGGGCATGGTGGCTCACGCCTTTAATCCCAGCACTTCGGAAGGCCCAGTTGGGTGGATCACCTGAGGTCAGAAGTTCAAGACCAGCCCGGCCAATATGGTGAAACCCTATCTCTACTAAAAACACAAAAATTAGCCGGGCGTGGTGGTGGTCACCTGTAATCCCAGCCACTCTGGAGGCTGAGTCTGGAGAACTGCTTGAACCTGGGAGGCAGAGGTTGCAGTGACCCAAGATTGCGCCACTGCACTCCAGCCTGGGCACCAGAGTGAAACTCCGTCTTAAAAAAATAAAAATAAATAAATAAATCCTTAAGCCCCAGTATCTCAGGATATGACCTTATTTGGAGATAGAGGCTTTAGAAAGGTAATTAAGGTAAAAGGAGGTCCTTAGGGTGGGCTATAACCCAACAGGACTGGTGGTCCTTATAGGAGGAGGAGACTGAGACGCACACAGAGGGGCGACCGTGTGAGGACACAGGGAGGAGAGAACAACCTTCTGTAACAGCGGTCACCAACCTCTCTGGCACCAGGGGCTGGTTTCGTGGAAGGCGCTTTTCCACGGACCCAGGCGGGGTGGTGGAAGGTTTTCAGATGATTCAAGCGCATTGCATTTATTGCACACTTTATTTCTGTTGTTACTGCATTGTAATATATTATGAAATAATGATACACTTTGCCATAATGTAGAATCAGTGGGAGCCCTGAGCTGGTTTTCCTGAAACCGGACGGTCTCATCTGGGGATGAGGGAGACGGTGACAGATCATCAGGCGTTGGATATTCATGAGGAGCGTGAAACCTAGATCCCTCGCATGCTCAGTTCCCAGTAGGGTTCATGCTCCTGTGGGAATCTAATGGTTCCTAATGGGCCACGGACTGGTACTGGTCCTCGGTCGCGGGGTTGAGGACCCCTGTTCTAGAAGGCAAGGAAAGAGGTCTCAGAAGGAACCAACCCTGCCTCGACACCTTGATCTCAGACTTCCAGCCTCCAGAACTGCGAGGAAATGCGTTCCTGTTGAAGGCACTCCGACTGCAGTGCCTTGCCTCGGCAGCTCTCAACAACGGATACAGAATCGGCTGGGACAAAATGAATCCAAAATGTACACCCAAAGTTACCTGCCAGGTCCGTGAAAACATCTGCTCTGATACGGGGAAGCAGGCGACAGAGGTGGGTGCCCGAAGTCATCAAGTTGGTTTTGTCCGCGTCATTCACCTGCTCCACCACCCCGCCCCCATAGCAGTTACATTTTCTTTTTTCTTTTTATTTATTTTATTTTTGCGGTGGAGCCCCATTCTGTTGCCCAGGCTGCAGTGCAGTGGCACGATCTCTGTTCACTGTAACCTCCGACTCCGGGTTCAAGCGATTCTCTTGCCTCAGCCTCCTGAGTAGCTGGGATTACAGGCGACCACCACAAACTCCCAGCTCAGTTTTTTTGTATTTTTAGTAGAGATGGGGTTTCACCATGTTGGCCAGGCTGGTCTCGAACTCCTGATCTCAGGTGATCTGCCCGCCTCGGCCTCCCAAAGTGCTGGGATGACAGGCATGAGCCAACGCGCCCGGCCACATTTTCTGAAAACGTGCTCTTTTAAAAAGGTGTTTACGCAACACATCAACATTTAAGAACACGTTTAAAAGCAATTATGAACGTGCTCACCTGTCAGGCAGGATGGTTTTGCTCACGTTTCCAGTTGGTTGGGTAAACAATCAGCTTGGGTGTTGTTTTGTGTTAAGCCTACCCCCCTACTGTAATTGTGTGTTTACCTTTGTGATAATGTCACATCACTCTCATATTTAACTACTCGCAGGGATTAAGTTATTCCAATGAAAGACAGAGAAATAAATTTTAGACCCTGTTTCCTGGCTATCCCCATCCCCATTGTTCAAAAATTGGACAATTTTCCAAGATTATGGGAAGCAGTTTTGAGCATTTGGAAGCCATGGATGCCACGGCCTCTGACAGCGTTTTCATCTGTAACCCACTTGCCAAAAAGGTCTCCCCGTGTGAGGTCACAGGATGTGGCCCCTGCCATCCATGTGGTCACTAGGGAGGGTACAGGGCTGTACACCACACCCCAGCATAACTGCTCCTCCTAGGGGCCTGGGCAGTTGTGGTCACTGAGTCCTGACGCTGCCATGGAAGAGGCATCTTCTGGACAGACAATGATGCTCAGTGGCCTCCAGGGAACTTGGCGGGTCCCCTTGACACACTGGAGGCTCCCTGGCTAGAGTCCCCTTCCAGATACCCTCATTCTGTGTCTCCAGGGCTGGAGAGGCCTACTGGCTTTCTGGGAGGATGTTTCTGTTGCTGAGCAGATGGTCAGCCCTGTGCAGAGGATGGGAAAGCTTCACGCCAGTTTGTATGTATCTCAACAAGAAGCCCGTTTAGTAACTCACTATGTTAGTGCTGAGGATGGTCGCATTGGGCAGCACAGGTCCACTGTGGCCACCAAACTTACAGACACTGTCCATTGTCAGAGCAGAGATGATGTAGAGTTAACGTCATCCTCATCACCACAATCTGCCTCTGCAGGAGCTCGGAGGGGACCCAGGGCGCTGATAGTGATCTTGACACATTCACAGGGTGACAGCATTGACAGTGATGGTGATGAAAGTTGGGATGGTAACTTGGCCTCACCTGTGGCCATGTCTTGCAAAATCACATGGTCTCAGCTGGTCCTCATAGTCCTGGAAATTGTCAAATTCTTGAGCTGTGGGGTGGAGGCAGGCAGGAGGCGGGGTCTGAAATTCACTTCTTTCTGAATGAGTGAGTCCTCCCTCTTCCTTTGCTCACAGAAGCTTTTGTGATGATGTCGACAACCAGAGCTGCCCTTGCCTTCCTTCACATTGCCAAAGCACTCTGGGGTCTTTTGCCCTTGGAGTTCATTGTGGGGCTCTGTCGCCCATGCTGGAGTACAGTGGTACGATCTCAGCTCACTGAAACCTCTGCCTCCCAGGTTCAAGAGATTCTCCTGCCTCAGCCTCCCAAGTAGTTGGGATTACAGGTGCATGCCACCACACCCGGCTAATTTTTGTATTTTTAGTAGAGACAGGGTTTTACCGTGTTGGCCAGGCTGGTCTCAAACTCCTGACCTCACATGATCCGCCCGCCTTGGCCTCCCAAAGCGCTGGGATTACAGGCGTGAGCCACCACGCCTGGCCTCATCATTTTAACATGGGAATAATAGCAACCATACAAGGATATTGGGAATGATTAGAAGTGTTAATACTACAGGAGTAATTCTAGGACCTAACCTCATAGGGCTGCAGGAGCACTGAATGAGATAATCCATGAGGTTAGGTCCTAGCGTTTTTCCTGTTTTATAGATGGGGGAAGCTGAGGTTTATTTCAAGTAAGTGCTCAAGGTCACAGCTAGGAAGTGGTAGATCTGGGATTCAAGCCCCAGCCGTTCAGCAACACATCTCATCCCAGATCCTATACTGCCTTCCAAAAAGTCAGGCACCCCTGGGTCAGTGGAAGTTGCAATCTGGGTCAAACAGAGTCTGGAGGCCAGTCTCCAATTTCTGGGCCCTCAGAGTGCTCGATTGACCTTGAGCTCTAACGAAATACTCACAAACATGCGCCAATGACTTCCCACGGTGAAGGGCAGTCGTGTGTGTCTGTGGTGAGGTGATGTGCTGCTTCTTACTGAATGTGAAGTAAAGCTTAGAAACACTGGATATGTGTGCTTCAGGAGTGGTGGGCATCGCCCTGGTTCAGTGACTGGAGCATTAAGTGAGATGAGATCCTTGGTGTCATCCTATGATGATGGTGACTGTGGCAGTGATGATGATGCTGACAATCACTTTTTTTTTTTTAAGATGGAATTTTGCTCTTGTTGCCCAGGCTGGAGTGCAGTGGCACAATCTCGGCTCACTGCAGCCTCCTCCTCCCAGGTTCAAGCACTTCTCCTGCCTCAACCTCCCGAGTAGCTGGGACTACAGGTCCCTGCCACCATGCTCAGCTAATCTTTGTATTTTTAGTAGAGACGGGGTTTCATCATGTTGGCCAGACTGGTCTCGAACTCCTGACCTCAGGTGATCCACCCACCTCAGCCTCCCAAATGCTGGGATTACAGGCGTGAGCCACCGTGCCCGGCCGACAATCACTTTCATGCATCATGCCCCTTCTGTGCCTACCATGTGTCAGGTCCTGATGCTGCCCTTGAGGAGCTGACAGTCGGGGGAAAAGGATCAGGAATGTTCTCTTACCCCATCACAAAACAAGGGAGAGAATTTTAAGTGTGGCAAGAGGGGGTGGCAATGGCAGGTGATGGGAGGTGGTGACAGTGATAACGAGCTTCAGGTTCAGTGCTTGGCCGGTGGGGCTGCAAAACCACAGAGATTCAGACCAACTGGGAGAGGCAGTGTACATTAATCTGAATCAATTTTAATATAAGATCTTAATAAATTACATTTGCTTTGGAAGCCGAGGCGGGTGGATCACAAGGTCAGGAGTTTGAGACCAGCTTGGACAACATGGTAAAACCCTATCTCTATTAAAAAATACAAAAATTATGTAATCGCAGCACTTTGGGAGGCTGAGGCGGGCGGATCACGAGGTCAGGAGTTCAAGAAGACCATCCTAGCCAATATGGTGAAACCCTGTCTCTACTAAAAATACAAAAAATTAGCCAGGCATGCTGGTGGGCACCTGTAGTCCCAGCTACTCGGGAGACTGAGGCAGGAGGATCACTTGAACTTGGGAAGTGGAGGTTGCAGTGAGCCAAGATCGTTCCATTGCACTCCAACCTGGGTGACAGTGAAATTCTGTCTCAAAAAAAAAAAAAAAAGAAAGAAAAATTACATTTGTGTCTATTTATCTGGCTGTAAGAGTTTCCCTAAATTCGGATGGACATGTTTGAGATGGTTTGGCTTAAAATAGATGTCTTCCTTTTCTATAATTCCTTTGTGTCTGAGGTCGTACTCTGTGAGATTTTGTTCTTCAAAATTGGTCTAGACTTATTTTATGTCTCGGCGTATGGTCTATCTTGGCGAAGGCTCCACATGCCTTTGTAAAGAACATGTATTCTGTCATCACTGGGCGTAGTGTCCCTTAAATATCAATTAGGTCACCATAGTGGTTAGAATGTTCAGTGTCCTTACTGATCTTTTGATTTTTCGTTTACTTGACTCTGTCAGTTGCTGAAGAGGGGTATTAAAATCTCCAACTATAATTTTTAGATTTGTCGATTTCTTCTTTTGATTCTGACAGGTTTTGCCTTATTTATTTTGCAACTGTTATTAGGCGCATACACATTTAAGATTGTTATGATTTCCCAATAAACATATCCTTTCGTCACTATGCAGTCTCCCTCTATCTCTTTGGCAATGCTCTTTGTCCTGGGTCTACTGTATTAACACAGCCACACCTGTCTTTTGCACTTATTGTTTGCCTGGTATACCTTTTTAAAAATCCTTTTATTTGTAGTCCTTCTGTGTCTTTATATTTAAAATGTACCTCTTGGAGATGACACATAGCTGGGTCTTCCAAGGTTATTCAGCCAGATTATCTCTGCCTTTTAAGTGGGATGTTCAGTCCGTTTCTGTTAGGTGGGATTATTGATGTAATTGGATTTAGATCTGCTGTTAGGACATTTGTTCTCTTTTTGTCCCTTCTGTTTTTTTTTTTTTTTTTTTTGTTTTCCTGTTTCTTTTTTCCTGACTTCTTTTATGTTAATCATATTTTTTGGTATCCCATTTTAATTAGTTAATTGGCATTTTAGTTGTACTTTGCATTTTTAATAGTGGCTAACTTAGGGATTACAATATGTGATCCTGTGATATAATAATCAATACATATTCGGACTTTGTTCCTGGTTCCTGGTAGAAGAGCTTCTAAAACTTTTAGAGTTTCCTGATAGAGGTGAGAGTCTTGTTAGTCCTAATAAGATCCCTTCAACCATGCCTGAGTTTCTGCTAAGGAGGTGAATCTTGGTGGGCCTCTCCTAGGTAGCAAGACAAGGTCTTGCCCTGTCCACCAGGCTGGAGTGCCAAGGTGCAATCTTGGCTCACCACAGCCTCAACCTCTCGGGCTCAAGTGATTCTCCTGCCTCTCAGCCTCCCAGAGTAGCTGGGACCACAGGTGCACGCCACTATGCCCAGCTAATTTAAAAAAATATTTTTGTAGAGACCGGGGTCTATATTGCCCAGGCTGGTCTTGAACTCCTGCCTCAAATGATTCTCCTGCCTTGGCCTCTCAAAGTGTTGGGATTACGAGCCCCAACACCCACCTCAAAGATGTTTAATGAGCATCTACTTTGTGCTCAGTTTCTTCTCTCCTCCATGGAAAGCCTGCAGTGGCTCTCCTTTGCCCTCAGGATCCAGCCTGACTCCTTAATCTGGCTTAAAGGCCTATCCTTATCTGCAGGGCCTCGGCTCCTCTCCTGCCTCTTCCTGTTGTGTATTTCCTGCTCCAGTTTCCCCAAAGCACCAGGCTGGCTTTGCCATGAGTCGTGTCCAATGGCTCCCTCCACCTAGACCCCTGACCCCCACCCCCACTGGCTGACTTGGCCTGTGGCACTCTGCTGACCTTCATTTATGTCCTCAGCTCACCTGCCACCTTCTAGGTGATGTTACTTCCTGCTCCTCCAGACGGGCTTAGGTGGGCACAGCCAGGGCCCCCATGCCTCATCCTGGCAGTGACAACGTGTGACCCTTAGGGGAAGCCTTGACCCGAGTCCTGCCACCCGTTGCTCTGGTGGGCCCTGTGAGGATGCGCTGCATGAACTGACTACCGCAGCGGTGCTTGTACCTTCCAGAGGGACCATCGGAGCCAGCTCCGCGTCACAGGCACCTGACGACCCTGAGTCCAGCCCTGCCTGACGCCCAGCCCGGCTCAGTCCACCGCGTCCTCTTTGGCCTCTTCCTGTCCTGGTTTCTCAGTCGTTCCCAGTCAAGCCACAGGACTGGGTGCTTTGTCGCTTTCTCTAAGGACTTGCCTGTCAGGGGGAGTTAGTTAACACAGGTGCCCGACTACAGGAGGACCCTGCGGAAGAGGCACCTGCTGGGGCCAATTAGAATTCCTCGTTCTGGGCTGGGTGCATTTGCATAAACTCTGGGCCTCCAGGAAAAATCTTCCTCCTCTTTGTTAATTGAAAAATGCTCTTTGTCTTTCTTTAGCTGTCAGGCCTCCCCAGGCAAGCTCCTTAGACTGAGTCGCCCCTGAGGTCTGTCCCTCTCCTGCCCACACCTCAGGTCACCCACTTGGAATTATTTGTGTTTCCTTCCAGACTCTAGCACCCAAAGACCGGGACTGTGTCTCCGTTCCGTGGTGGTGGTTTTATCATCCCTAAATGCATGCCTAATGCCTGGCAGGTGGTGTTGGCTCAGTGATTGAATGCAGTTGTAGGTTGCCCGACTGCCCCGAGTGAGCCAGACTCATTACAAAGACCAGGCGACTATGTTGAAGAAATGTTGGTATTTATCAAGAAACACTCTTCTAACCATTGTTACATTTTTTTGGACATCAAAATATTTATTAGACCGGGAGTAGGGGTTCATGCCTGTAAACCCAGCACTTCGGGGGACCGAGCCAGGTGGATCCATTGTGGTCAGGAGTTTGAGACCAGCCTGGCCAACATGGTGAAATCCTGTCTCTAGTAAAGATGCAAAATTAGCTGGGTGTGGTGGCTCGTGCCTGTAGTCCCAGCTACTCGGGAGGCTGAGGCAAGAAAATTGCTTGAACCTAGGAGGCAGAGGTTACGGTGAGCCGAGATGGAGCCACTGCAACTCCAGCCTCGGCGACAAAGCAAGACTCCATCTCAAAATAAAATAAATAAAATAAAATAGATATTTATTAGACAAAAATTGAGAGTTCTTTAAATTGAATTGGAATTTGGGGTACACTTATGTACTTTTTTCTAAAATAAATTGAAAGTGAATCATAGAAGAAATGTTACTTTATATAAATATTAACTTGTTGTAAGTACATATTAAAAAAACACAAAGGCCAGGCAGGGCCCCTTCCGCAGAGGGCTGGTCAGCCGGCGTTTTCTCCAGCTCTTACCCTGGCCGCTTCTTTCTGGTTTCTGAGCCCCCCACCCCCACTTAAGGAGCTTACAGCTGAGCAGGAGAGATAAGATGTAAGTGCATGGAAAGATTATTTTTTATTTTTGGAAAGTTGAACATTTTAAGCCAACATCCCATGAGGCTGTGGGATTAGGCTGGAGGTAGACCTTGCTTATCCCATTTGGAATCACTGAAGCTTCCCAGAAAGGCTTACTTCTTCCTCTTTTTTAATGTGTCAGATTCTGCAGAAATTCTGCAATGCCGAGGCTCGCCTTGGGAGAAGACCGGACGTTGAGGTGTTAGTGATGTATGGGAACGAAGGGTGGGAGAGAGGACCAGGGGGCGCTTTTGAGATAACCTCAGAGGAACTGGCTTTTGAGGGCCTGGTGGATGATTTTGAGGACTGGCTAATGCATTTGATCGGAAGACTGCTGGTGATGGGCTGTGTTCCTGTCCTGGCTCCCGTTTCTAAAACACAGCAGGCACTCCACAGGCTCTCTGGTGCTCCTTTGTCCCAGGGAGATTGGCAGAGGAGCCAGCACGTCTCACAAGGAGCAGATGGCCCTCAAAGCTGGAAGACCTTAAAGACAGAGCCTCCCTGGTGAGGGGAACTTAGGTTACTGATGTGGGAACTTGAAAACTCTCGCTTGTGTGTCCCCAGGAGTTCTTTTCATCTCCCCCAGGAATCCGACATATCTGAAGGACCCGGGGCAGTTGCACAGAGTGGCCATCGGGTGTCAGTGTGGAATTAGGAGCCCTGCCTGCGTTCCTTCCAGCAGCTGCTTTGAGTTAGATGCTCCTGGAAGCTGGGCCCGCAGCCCCGAGCAGGCTGGCAACGGGGATGGAGCCGAGAGGGTTCTCCCTTGGTTTAATCACCCCGTCCAGCTGAGAAGAAGGCTGTGATCCTCAGCTTGGGCAGGTCCCATTGTATTGAGGCTTTGGAGTGCTTATGAGCTGGGCTGAGTCACGCTGATAAAAAGTTAATTTCTATTTGCTGTGGCTCAGTAATTGGATGAACATGAAAGCAATTAAATATTAAAACATACAAACAAATAACTAAGTCACTGTAATTAGCCAAAGTTTGATCACTGTCATATTTATTTAGGAAGAGGTGATATGTCTCAGCAGGTGACATTTTAAATACCCCGGGCCTCTCTGGTGTTGTCTTTGGAGAATGCTGAATAATGTAGAGAATTTAATTAAACCCTGTTGTAAATCAGCCATGATGACAGGGAAATGACAGCCACATGTTGAAATGAGAATTAGTCCACAGCAAGGGATATTAATTAACTCTTTTTCTGAAGGCCTCTGGCACAGAGTGGCATTAAAAAAAAAAAGAAGAAGCCAGCGCTTTGACGTGGGGAGGGGATTGTGCCTATTATTATCTTTATAATCGTCATTTATGGCTTGAATTTCTTCAGTGGCCGAAGTGCAGCTAATAGTCACGATGCCATACAATGAGATTAAACAGTTCTTTCCCCCCAGGCACCTTGAGACCCAAGTAGAAAATAGCGCCATAAAAGGATGCCAGGGAATGAGAGAGTCCCTTTGGAAAACACCAGCATTTTTATAAGCAGCATATTAGTCTCTTCCAGGTTTGGACTTGGGGAGAATAGGTAGGGTAGTGTTAGGAATGAAAGCGCAGACCTCGAAGCTTAGGCAGCCCAATCCTGCTCACTTTATAGAAGAGGAAACGAGGCTCAGGGAGAGGCACAGATTTGCCGAAGTTCACGGGGCTTGTTGGGGGCAGAGTCAGAGTGGAGCGTGACCCTGACCCCTGGTCAGTGGAGTTTCTGTTAACTGCCTCGCCCAGGTTTTAAAATGCAGGAAGCAGAGGACGTAGATGTGCCAGGAATGGTAAGATGCTGCTGTGAAGACTGCTTTTGTTCCTGGTGGTAAAACTCCCCATGCAAATCGGAGCAGACATCTCTCTTCATCATGAAGACAGTCTGGGGTCTTCCCCACATGGTCTCGGCTGGCCGCAGCCCTGGAAGAAGGTTGCCCTAGAGAAGCTGCTTTAGTTCTTCTTTGTGAATGCAAACTCCTGGCAAATGGACATGTCTTGCCTAGTGCCTCTTCAGGGAGGGAGGCTTGATCAGTCAGTAAACTAGACCCCTGGCCAATGGGTGGGATCCACAAGAAAGCCCCCATGCACCCCACAACCTTACAACTATTATTCCCTCGCAGGATTCACATCTCACACTCCCTTCCTCGGCAAAGAAGAACAAGGTCAGGGACCATGCACCTGCCTTCCAGCAGGAAATACTACAACTATGACGTGTCTCTACGTGTGTGGACACCATGTCTGTGCACAGTCCTGGCTATTAGTAGAGTAGCCATCAGCCAGAGCAGCCCCACATGGGCCACAGACCATCACTCTATTGGCTCCCTGGACTGGTAATGGACAACTGTATGAGCCAATCAAGAGCTCGAGAGGTTTGGTGGTTAGTTGCAGTAGACACAGTCCCAGTTGATCCTGCATCATATACAGGCAGATGTATGGCTTCTGGAATGCTCCAGAAGCTCTCCTAGTGCCCCCCCAGAGTCAAGAATCTGGCATGGAGAGGTTACAAAACACAGCTGTTATTATGCTCCAGATTGGAGATGGTTGGTTTAGCACAAAAGGCTTGTGATTCAGAGGAGAGGCAGCTGCCCTGGCTTTAGCGTTTCAGGTGTGTGTGTGCAAAAGTGTGTCCCCAAACTCTGGCCCCAACCGATCCTTAGAGGAAGGGCGGCTGGAAGCAGATGAGGACGTTGTTCTCAGGGCTGTCTCGGCAGGGTCTGAGACGCATATGTGTCGAGAGGAGAACCACAGATGTCCTGTGGGTTTGGTTTGGATGATGTTATCTGGAAGGTCAGGGACTTAACAGCAGCTTAACTTAATCCCCGGGGGACCAGCAGTCCCCCGTGTCAAAGTCGCTAACACAGAGGCACAGGGACCTTGACTTGTCATGGGGAGCCCATCAAATCTGGGTCAGCCGGAGCCTTCGACACGGGGTGGCAGCATTTTCGCCACTTCTGAACGAAGTTTGATTGGCAGTTGGAATGAAAAGTTCAAGTTACTATTTTCACCCAAGCCATGGTTCCCGTCCATGGAGTTCCAGAGCTCAGAGATGATATGGCTTTGGGGGAGGTCTTACTGGGCCAATGAAGGCTGGGATGGGGAGGGAATAGGGAAGGCAGAATGGGCGGGAGTTCCAGCACCATGTTTCCTAACTGGGTGGCCTGCAAAGTCCTATGGAGATGCCAATAGTTATGTAAACTCTTGGAAATAGATCCTCAGGTGCCACAGAGAAAAATTAGCACTGAGACAAAGGATCTTTCAGCAATGCAATTTTTACTTCCTGGACTGCAGGAAGGGTACCCTCATAACCATCATGCCAGAAGAGTACAATGAACAAAGGAAAACACACAAAGTTAGTCCTTACCCATTTGGGGTTGTCCTTCCTGCTGTGTCTGATCTCCATTGGCTGGAGCCAGACCTCACAATTTAAACTAAAACCTGATTGGCTGATAAAACTTTTTTAAACATTAAAAGCAATGGAGAGCTGGGACATGCCTGTGAGCACGTCCAGCACAGATATCTTGGTTAAAGTACAAGGACATAGAATGTACCACGTGCCTGTAAGCATGGCATGTCTAATAGCTACATAGGATAGGGTTTAACAAAGTTATTAGCACACTTACTCTTTAACAAGAAAGGAAACTTTAAAAAGGAAATTTTCTGCTTCCCACATAAACAAAAAGGGGTTCTGGGGCCACATATGTGCAGCCATACATTTGCAAAAGGCTGCTCACTGTAAGCCTGTCTTGAAAATTCACCATGCTTATTAGCATAGTACAGGCTCTGAGCAGTCCTACCACGTGAAACTGTGTTTAATCTTGCTTAATGGGGTGACTTTCACATTTGTATGATCACTGAGCCCCACCTACCCCATTTTTGCTGGATTCATAGAACACTGTGGTGGGCAGAGTAAGGGTCCCACAAAGGTGTCCATATTCCAATCCCCAGAAGCTGTGACTATGTCCCCTGGCATAGCAAAAGGGACTTTGCAGATGTGATGAAGTTAAGGATCTTGAGATAGGAAATGGTTCTGAGATAGGAGATGATGATCCTGAGACAGGAGATGGCGGTTCCGAGACAGGAGGAGATGGCGGTTCCGAGACAGGAGGAGATGGTGGTTCCGAGACAGGAGGAGATGGTTCTGAGGTAGGAGATGATTCTGAATTATCCTGCTACCTAATCTACTGATGAATCCTTAAAAGTAGACATTTCCTGTCTGCAGTTAGAGATGTGACCACAGAAGAAGGGTCAGAGATAAGCAATGTTGCTGGCTTTGACGACAAAGGAAGGGGCCATGAGCCAAGGAATGTGAGCAGCGTCTAGAAGCCGGAAACTGCAAGAAAGTGAATTCTCCCCTAGAGCCTCTGGAAGGAGCACAGCTCTGCTGATGCCTTGATTTGAGTGAGTGAGACCAGAGCCAGATTTGTGGTCAAAAGAATTTGTAAGATAATAAATATGTTTTAGTTTAAGCCACTGGATGTGTGGCAAATTTTAGTTTAAGCCACTGGATGTAAGCCACTGGATGTGTGGCAGCAGTGGAAAAGGAATCCACACACTTGCTTACATACTGGCATTATTGTGAGAAAAACTGGCCAGACATCCAAACAGGCAATTCAGAGTGACTGACTGACCATCAGGCAATGCGCTGAGCACTGTGGACCAAACCCAACTGTGTAAGACATGGGTCCTGCCCCTGAAGAGTTTGCATTTCATGTGGGAAGTCAACACAGACACAAACAGAAGAGAAATATTAACAGTTTCTAGGGCACAACCCCCTTTTTTTTTCTTTTGACACAGTCTTGCTCTGTCACCCAGGCTGGAATGCAGTGGCACCATCTTGGCTCACTGCAGCCTCTGGCCCCAGGTTCAAGTGATCCTTCCACCTCAGCCTCCTCAAGTAGCTGGGACCACAGCGCCTGCCACCGCGCCTGGCTAATTTTTGTATTTTTAGTAGAGACGGGGTTTCACCTTAATGACCAGGCTGGTCTCAAACTTCTGACCTCAAGTGATCCTCCTGCCTCCCAAAGTGCTGGGATTACAGGCGTGAGACACTGCGCCCAGCCTAGGGCATGAAAACTTAATGACAAAGCTGAGGAGGAAGGAGCACATATACCCACCACAGGTGACAGGGAGCTTTCGCTGGAGGAAGGAGGCTGGGTCTTAATGCAGGAATCCCTCCTCCTGAAGCCTCCAGGGAGAGCTGGGATTTGATGAGGGCGGGGAAGTTTCCCTTGGGCTTGTGGGGCTGGGGCTGGGAACAGCACTGGAAGGGGCTGAGCAGAGGCCACAGGTGGGCAGAACAAAGGCTTGGAGATTAAAAGAAGTGGCATCCCTTGGGGGGTGGGGAGCTGAAGAGGAGGGGCTTCCCCCAGGGGGAGGAGGAGGATGATTCTGGATGGCTTCCCTTCTTGCGGGCAGAGTGAATCGGCTATGAGAAAGGTAGGAGTCTTGAGCTCCGGCTGATAATGCTGGCGGAGCGGGCTGGAGGAGAGGGCCTGCTCTCTGCCACGAGTGGCATGGCGGCCGCGCTGATGATGGCAGGTAGAAACCTGCTGACTTTGTAGATGCTTCCTCCTATTTCTTTCCTTGTCTCAAGCCTTCCGTTTTTGCTTCTGTAAGTTTTCCTATAGCAAGTTTTGAGGTACAGGAGTGTGTGCCATCCCAGCATGGGTGACCTCCTGGTGCTGGGGCAGGGGAGGGCCTTGCAAGGGTGTTGCACCTGTGGGGTGACCCTTTGCAGAATCCTACAGGGGGTGCGGGGCTGGATCTTAAGCTTGCTCACTGGTGACTTGACCTCATCTTGGCTTAAAGAAGACATGGCCCCAGGTGAGTGCCTGGCAGTTATTTCCTATGCAATGCCCGTTCCAGGGTGGGAATGTTAGCTCTGTGCTGGCCAGCAAAGAAGAAACTGGTGGCCTGGTGACCACCAGGCCTCTGCCTGCAAGGCTAAAGACCTCTGCCAGATACTGGGGGACAGGGTGTGAGTTCAGATGGAAGCAGTCGGAATCTCCTGACCCTGCCTTACCTGGCAGGATTCATCTGCAGCCTTTGCACCTCCCTCCCGGCTGCCAACACCACCTGTGAGCAGACAGCGTGCCCCACCCCTCCCCAGGTTGTCGGTCTAAAGCAAGCCCTGCCCACCAGCTCTGGCGCATGCGCAGCATGGGCATCCTCCGACCTCAGCGTCTCCCCCTCCTGAGCGGACTGCCCATCCCGGAATTAGCACCTTCTCTCCCAGGTCTGTGCGAGGCCCAGCTCCTCCTCTCCTGGCAGGCCTGGTCTCTCTTCTGGTCCCTTTCCTCACCGGGCTTTGGGGTTCTGGGGTCCTTGAAGAAATGGAGACCAGCCAGCCAATTTCAAGGTGGAGGAGGTTGGCTGGGCCGAGCAGGTGTGCCTAGTTGGCTGGTGCTAGGGAAAGGGGAGGGCCTTGCAGGGGTGTTGCACCTGTGGGGTAACGCTTTGCAAAATCGTTATCAGGGGGTAGCGGGGCTGGATCTTAAGCTTGCTCACTGGTGACTTGTGGGGGCTGGACTGACCGAGGCTCCTGCTTTGGCTATGAATCAGGTATAGGTGTCCAGGCGTGGTGGCTCAAGCCTGTAATCCCAGCACTTTGAGAGGCTGAGGCGGGCGGATCACAAGGTCAGGGGTTCGAGACCAGCCTGACCAACATGGTGAAACCCTGTCTCTACTAAAAATATACAAAATTAGCCTGGCGTGGTGGCGGGTGCCTGTAATCCCAGCTACTCAGGAGGCCAAGGCAGGAGAATCGCTTGAACCCGGTAGGCGGAGGTTGCAGTGAGCTGACATCGTGCCATTGCACTCCAGCCTGGGTGACACAGTGAGACTCCATCTCAAAAGAAAAAGAAAAAGAAAAAGAAAACAGGATCAGGTGTGGGCGCTATGGCTGCTCCCTGGGAGGGCAGTTCCATAGGGATGGGACCTGGGCATCTGCATTTCCATAGCTCTGCAGTTGACTCTGACGGACAGCTGGGGCTCAGACCCCCAGGCAAGGCTTCTGGAAAGAGTAGACCCCCGCTCACAGATAGGGAGCCTTCTCTGGAACCTGCCCTGGCCGGAGTGCTGTTCTGGGAACATGTTTAGGACATGGGCTCAGATAGGTATCTATCTGAGCTTGAGCCTTGGCATTCCCCTTAATGACCCTGTGACTTTGGACCAAGACTTCGCCTTCCTGAGCCTCAGAGTACTTACCAGAGGGACGGAGGAGTTCCTCCATAGCAGAGCCTGCCTGAGTTTGCTTAATTAAGCTGGAAAAGTGTTGATTGTAAAAAGGGGGGGGTTTCCCTGGGGCCACAGGAAACTTGCGTTAGCTGGGTGCTGGGTTCTAGGTGTCTCCTTCCTCTGCAATGCATAGACCCGGTACCAGGGAAAGACCAGCCTCTGTGTGTGTCAGTTCCAAGTTCCCAGGTGGGGCCTCTGCTGGCTCCTGGTCCTTCACCTGTGCACAGGGGCCTCCTGTACCTTGCGGGGACTGGGGTTTCCCCTCCCAGCACCTGTTGTGCTGAGGAGCCTCGAGCTCTGTGCAGGATGCTGCCGCAGGGGGCTGCAGGGCAGAGGCACGTCCTCCCGGGTGATGGTGCATCCTCTTAATATTTGGGGCATAGACAGGACTGGCAAGGAGGATATGGACCCCACACAGACAGGAGCGGTCTGGGTACTGCCCTCGGTCTGCCCCCCCGGGTCAGGCACAAAGGCACCGAGGAAGAGTTGATTTCTCCAAGTGGAAGGAAGAAGCGCTCTTTCAAGGGTTCTGGGCTTTGCAAGCCTTTCCTTAAAAGAACAGGAGAATTTATTTGTCTTTGGTCAAGTCGTATAGATGTCAAAGGGCTCGAGACCCCTTTTAATTTGCAGGGCAGGGATCGCTAGGCTATTTGCTCCTGAGGCTGGAAGAGCCCCAATGGGGGAGGTCTGGCTCCAGTGGGCGGACCTCAGCCCTTCGCCTGTCTGTTCACATAACCCAGACAGAGTAGACAGCGTGACGGCTGCCACTAAATGGCACCTGGCACCACATAGGTGGCCTCAACCCTGTCCTTCACTCAGCGTGCCACTCCGCTTACTTTTTCTGTGTTTCTTCCCCTTTTTGCCTCGGCTTGACTCCTCTTTTCTTTCCACTGTAGCTGTTATCAATCACAAACCCCCACCCCACCCTGAGCATTTCTCAGCCCTTATGAATGACCAGAAGGCTGCGGGCACATGGAGATGGCATCTCTTCCCATCTTCAGCCCCTGCCATCTCAGTGATGGCCCCAAACCTCTAGGCAGGAAAGAACAGGGGACTGTGGGAGGCACTGGGTGGGCACATGGGACCCCAGCCTCCAAATGCAGAGCTTCAACCTGCCAGCAACATTTTTTTTTCTTTTTGAGACGGAGTTTCGCTCTTGTGGCCCAGGCTGGAGTGCAGTGGTGCGATCTCGGCTCACTGCAATCTGTGCCTCCTGGCTTCAAGTGATTCTCCTGGCTCAGCCTCCCCAGTAGCTGAGATTGCAGGTGCTCACCACCACGCCCGGCTAATTTTTGTATTTTTAATAGAGACGGGTTTCACCATGTTGGCCAGGCTGGTCTCAAACTCCTGACCTCAGGTGATCCACCTGCCTCGGCCTCCCAAAGTGCTGGGATTACAGGCATGAGCCACCATGCCCGGCCCAGCAACATTTTTTTTTTTTTTTTTGCATTAGGAGGAGAAAAGGCAATGGGGCTGCATAGAAAATCTAAACACTACATCTATGAAATAAATCATCTACAGAGTTTTACTTAGCATCGACACCCTTGCTTGAGCCACATGTCCCGTTGGTTGATAATACATAAGCTATACTGCTATGACAAATGTGTACAGTTTTTCTTTTCAACATTTTTAAAAGAGATGGAGTCTGACTATGTTTCCCAGGCTGGTCTGGAACTCCTGGACTCAAGCAGTCCTCCCACCTTGGCTTCCCAAAGTGCTGGGATTACAGGCATGAGCCGCTGCACCCGCCCTGACAAATTTATATTTTAATGAGCTCAATCTGAACGGACTTTATTTTTTTTTCTGGTCAGGGTGATCGAGGCCTAATTTGCGTATAATAAAATGTATGCATTTTGGCACACAGTTCTGTGAGTTGTGATAAACGCAGGCAGTCGTTCAACCAGCACCTTACTCAAGAGGTGAACAGTTCATTTGCTCTTCCCCCAGACATTCCCTCCTGTTCCTTTGTCGTCAAAACTCCCTCTCTCCTTGGTCCCTGGAAACTAATCATCTGTGATCTTTCCCTCTAGTTTTGCCTTTTCCAGAATGTCATATAAATGGAATCAGATAGTAGGCAGCCCTTTGAGTCTCACTTTTCTTAGCATAACGCTTTTGCAACACGCCCATGCTGGTGTGTGTAACTGTAATTTCTTCCTTTTTATGACTGAGTAGCATCCCATTGAGTGAGGTTTAGAATGTTTCTGTTTTATTTTGTTTTTTTGAGACAGGATCTTACTCTGTTGCCCAGGCTGCATTGCAGTGGCACGATCATAGCTCACTGCAGCCTTAAACTCCTGGGCTCAAGTGATCTCCTGCCTCAGCCTCCCAAGCAGCTGGGACTACAGGCATGTGCCACCATGCCAGGCTAATTTTTTAATTTTGGGTAGATACGGGCGGGGGGTCTCACTGCATTGCCCAAGCTAAGCTTGAATTCCTGGGCTCAAGAGACTCTTTTGCTTTGGCCTCCCAAAGTGCTAGGATTACAGACGTGAGCCACTGTGCCTGGCCTGCTTCTAGTTTTGAAAGATGAATAAGGCTGCTATGAATGTTGACATACTGGGTTTTATGGGAACACATGGTCCCAATATGGACTCTCGGGTTGTATAGTACATAGTACATGTATGTTTAACTTTGTGAGAAATGACTACTGGGAGGCCAGGGTAGGTGGATCACGAGGTCAGGAGGTTGAGACCATCCTGGCCAACATGTTGAAACCCTGTCTCTACTAAAAATACAAAAATTAACTGCACGTGGTGGCGCACGCCTGTCATCCCAGCTACCCGGGAGGCTGAGGTAGGAGAATTGCTTTAACCCCGGAGGTGGAGGTTACAGTGCCGAGATCGCACCACTGCACTTCAGCCTGGTGACAGAGCGAGACTCTGTCTCAAAAGAAAAAAAAAAAATGGCTGTACCATTTTACATTCTAGCAGCAATGAATGAGAATTTCACATCTCAGCCAATACTTGCTAGTGTCAGATTTAAAAAAATTCTAAGGCGGGGCACAGTGGCTCATGTCTGTAATCCCAGCACTTTGGGAGGCTAAGGGAGGTGGATCACCTGAGGTCAGGAGTTCGAGAGCAGCCTGGCCAACATGGTGAAGCACCATCTCTACTAAAAATACAAAAATTAGCCAGACATGGTGGCACACGCCTGTAGTCCCAGCTGGAGGTTGAGGCAGGAGAATCGCTTGAACTTGGGAGGCGGAGGTTGCATTGAGATCGAGCCGCTGTACTCCAGCCTGGGCAACAGAGTAAGACTCTATCTCAAAAAAAAAGAAAAAAAGAAAAATAAAATTTTGGCTTACTACCTAGTGATAATAACAATTTGAAGGGCTGTTTCTACATTGCATACTTCAGCACTTTTTCACGGGGTTCATGTTTGAAAACAACACCTCACGACGACACGTACATTCAGCCCGAGGAACAGTGTTGCCGCCTTGATCCAGCCAGGACTCGTTTTTCACAATCCTAAAAGTTGTGTAAAGTTTGTTTTTTAAAATTGAAATTTGGTGGTTTCATTTTCCTCTTTCCTCTTGTCTATCAGTTGTTCTTGCAACCTTGAAAAAGGTTGCACATTTCCTGTCTTTATTAATTGAGTTCAAAATGCATAACACTCCTCCTATAAAATATTTTCAAAAACGTGTTAGGAAATTGGTCCTGGGTAAAATATGCAGGGATGAGATATTTTTTGAAGAAGTGATACACTGTGCTTGGTAACGAAGGGTGTCGACTGGATTGTACTGAGGACTTTGCATTTTTCCTTCTGGACAGTGGACCAAGTGAGGTGCTCATGCTGACTCACGAATACGAATCATCGACACTTAAATTCTTTGTAAAATGCGACCTATTTCACGCTTGGGGTGTTTGAGTTTTCTACCTAAACCAGGGCCTTTAAATGTTTCTTCTACCTAAACCAGGGCCTGTAAATGCTTCTAAGCTGTACAGTAATGTTGATGGCACTCTGTTTGGAGGCCCTTTGTTTGGATCTGGCGAGGCAGCTTTCCAACAGGGTCTCCCACCTTTGCTGCCACCGGAATTTGTAACATCTATGAGTGCAAACTTGATTTTCTCTGGGTCCCCGGGTCCTTTCTTCCCCCTGAACAGCACCCCAGTTTTTGAAAAGATACCCTGGAGGTTCTGCTATTCTTTGGCTTGGATGGGTTCTGCAGACCCTGTGGGCTCCCCAGTGTCCAGCAGGCACAGGACCATGACTTTTGTGACCTTTGCCAGGTGAATGGCTTAGAAGTCCTGGAGAGAGGCGCCGTGAGAGCACTTCCATGCTCCTTCTTGGCTGGGATGTGGCTAGAGAACACAGAAACCAGCAAGGAAGAAAGAGAACTCGGTTCTCTACCCCCTGGAGCCATTGAGGAGCTGGGATTTGCTGTGGAGAGGGGCAGCCCTGGGCATCTCCATGCTGGGAGTGGACCTTCTGGCTTCTTAAGATGTTGGCTACAATCGGCAGCCTCTCTGCTTTGGCCTGTTTGGATGTTTTCTGCTGTTCTCAGATGGAAAAAGCAGATTTTGGTGTTGCCCACCTTTTGAAGACCAGGATGGAATGGAGCTGCCTTCTGGTCACTTTCCCCAAAAGGGCCTGTGTGTGTTGGAACCAGGGCCTTCTGATGCATGAGAACCAAGGCAGCTAGTTGTGTGTGTGTGTGTGTGTGTGTGTGTGTGCGTGTGCGTGTGCTCTTCTCTAAAATCTGCCTGTCTGCAAGTCTGCAAGTCTCACATGGCTGCTGGCAGCTCCTTGGGGCTCCCTGCTGTTTTGGATCATGTCTAGTGATAGAGAGATTCTCTTTTCCAACATTTCAAGTGAAGGTTCCTAGCTTCACACTAATTAGTCGGGGTCGGTTGACGCGGCTACCTTTGAACCCGTTCTCTGTGGCAAAGGGATGGGAAATTCACTGATTGGTTTAGCCTGGGTCTTGTGCTATGTCCCTGGACCCAGGGATGGAGTCAGCCTCCTGAGACCCACACAGATCCCCCACTATAGAAATGGAGGCTGGGCTGGGTGTGGTGGCTCACACCTGTAATCCCAGCACTTTGGGAGGCCAAGGCAGGCAGATTGCTTTAGCTCAGGAGTTTGAGACCACCCTGGGCAACAGAGTGAGACCTCCACCCACCATCTGTACAAAAAGTTAAAAAGCCAGGCATGGTGGCACGTGCTTGTGCTCCCAGCTACTTGAAAAGCTGAGGTGGGAGGTTGGCATAAGCCTGGAGGTCCAGGCTGCAGTGAGCCATCTTGTGCTATTGCAACAGAGCGAGACCCTGTCTCAAAAAAAAAAAAAAAAAAAAAGAGAGAGAGAGAGAGAAACAGAGGCTGTTGGGTGGGAAAAGTGCATGAATACTAGGGAGGAGACCAACAGGGATTATCTCACGAAGGCTGGGAAGGCCAAGGGCAGGTGGCCTCCTGGTTTGAGGCAGATGCCTATAGGAGGATCGTGCAGTGTCCAGGTGGATGCCCACACTGGGGGGGCGTGCAGTGTGCAGAGTGCTGGTGTGCTTGCCCGGGGGGTGTTGGTGCCTCTTACACTCAACCCCAGCATGAAGATGGCCTTGACTGTGACCCTGTGGGGTGGGCTGAGGGCAAACAGGAAGATGGAAGCCAGCCCTTGTCTGTGGGGGAGCTTAGCTAGGGTGCCCTGGTGGGAGACAGGCTTCCTTTCTGTCAGTTTCCAGGATCCTCTTCCATAAAGAGCCCCCATCCACAGTTCTGCCCCTTACCAATGTCGTTTCTAGCTGCATCTCATCCTTCTATACCCAGAGTGTTGCTTTTAATCAAGGCAATTCTTGCACATGGGAACAAGGTCCAGCACAGGGGGGGCCCGTGACAAAACCACTCTGTCTGCCCAACTCCTTCCCCCTCCAGACTCACTCGAAGGTTTTACTTCTTTGAATGTGTACCCGTATAATTCTAAATCAAATGCTTAGCTTTAAACAGCATTGCTGACCCGACTGTGGACGTGAGTTTCTAGCCCACTCTGACCACAGTCCTTTGTATTGCTGGACAGTTACTATCTAATTTATTGTCTGTCCTTGCAATTCAGAAAAGTCTATTGTTAGAAATTCTTCACTTTGGGAGGCCGAGGCAGGTGGATCACCTGAGGTCAGGAGTTTGAGACCAGCCTGGCCAACATGGTGAAACCCCATCTCTACTAAAAATACAAAAATTAGCCAGGCGTGGTGGCACACACCTGTAGTTCCAGCTACTCAGGAGGCTAATGTAGGAGAAACGCTGGAACCTGGGAGGCAGAGGTTGCAGTGAGCCGAGATTGAGCCATTGCACTCCAGCCTGGGCAACAGAGTGAGACTCCAACTCAAAAAAAAAAGAAAAGGAAAAAAGAAAGAAATTATTCTTCTACTTCACAACGTTAGGTCATGCTACTGGAATACATCGTGCAGACTGCCATTGGCAGCCAGGGTCAGACTCTCTGGTTTCAAATCCTAGAGCCTCTGTTTTCTCCTCTGTGAAATGAAAGCTAACAAATCTCCCAAGGCACCACGGCCAAAGTGCATCAAGGGCTCAGCCCCTGGGGTGGAGCTGATCCCCCGGGTGACCGCCAGTCCACAGGCCACAGCCCACAGGGCAGGAGAGGTGCTGCTTTCATGGCCCCTCAACCTGGCCTGGGATGGCTCTTTTGTCCAGGCACGCCAGTCCTGCCCAAGTCTGAATGTTCAGCCCTTCTTGTGCCTGAGATCCTCTGCAGGGGAAGAGAAAAAGAGGGCGAGCACGAGCGTGCCTGGGAGCTGGGCGCCCGTGCCTGGGCACGTGCACACTTAACATGTCCTCTGCGTACCCAGTGCAGCCGCCGTTAAAAATAGAACTGCGCTTTGCAGAGAGATTCTCAAATGACACCCACCAAGTGCCCATTAACTCATCAAAGTGGTGATTCCAAATTGATTATTTCGAGTGTAAGACATAATAACATGTTCATCATGGAAAATAATTAGCGGTGGAGTGGGGCCCAGGATGGCCTGCTGCCTGCCTGCCTGGCTCCCCCCTGCCGCTGAGAGGGAGGGGTGGGTGGGCGCCCGGGCTTGACATGGGTTTCACTGTGGGAGTCTGATGAATCCTCACCCTGCCACCCAGCCCCTCTCTTAGCCTGATTGGCCAGCCAGACCCTCTCCCAGGCATGGCGTGGGTCTCTCGTAGCTCTCCGGCCCCCTCCACTCTGTCCCGGGTAGCCTCTCCTTTTTGGCTTCTCCAAGTGGGCAGTAATTGGCTGGGCTCCAGCCGGGAGCCTGGGTTATGGATGACACACATTTCTCACTTGCTGAGTGCGGGCAGCGCTGCGCACCTTCACACGGTTTCCTTGGAAACCAAATTGCTTTGGCAGCATTCCACGGACATACACTCACACAGTACACACACACACACACACTCATGCACACATGTGCCCCATGGGAAAATCAAGTGCTATGAGAGCTGTCAGTTCAGTTGCCCTCCAACCCTTTCCCTAAGAGCCCTGTGCCCCTGCCAGGTGGCCCTAAACCTGGGCTGAGACCCCACAGGGGGATGGTTGGAAACACTCCCCCACCCCTTCCCCCCCAGGGAAGGGAGATGAGGCATCTCCTAGAAGAGCCAGCGTCTGCTGAGGTAGCAGATTGAGCAAGATGTTTATGGGCACTTAGATGGGAAAATGGCTCCTAAGGGTGTGAGGCAAGCAGGCAGCTCATGAAATGGGGGCAGGGCTCTGGAAGCCTCCCAGCATCCTTGGAGGGGGCTTTGGTCCAGATCTGTGTCCCTGGGGGTGAGGTGGGCTGTGCAGAAAGGGTCTCTGCAGCTGCTGGGTCCCTGCCCACCTCTCAGCCGGTTCTCTCTCCGCTTTCCACCTTCCGCTGCTGCTTTGCACACCCCAGGTAGAAAGCATTGTAGCAGGAAATACTTGGGAAGAGGCTGTCCTCACCCTGACTGGGGGGTGTCCACCAGCAGCCCCTCCAGTCCTGGGAAGCTCCTTCCTCCTGTTCAGCTCCAGCGGGGTCCTTCTCCTGGACTTGCCTTCAGCCGGAGACAGTGGCTTCCCAAATTCATGCCGCCATCCCCCAGGCAGCCTGCATCCCACGCTGGCTGGTGCAGGGGATAAAGGCTGGGCTTCCAGGCCTCAACTGGGGCAACTTCCCCTCCCCAGCTCCACAGCTGCTTGTTAGGATGGCGGAGGCTTTGTTGCAGCTGCATTGCAGGTGGTTGTCTCCAGACTCCTGCACATGGATCTCCGTCTCCGACTCAGCCTCCCGACGACCTGTAGCTAACCATGACCTTCCTTACTTCCACCCCTTCTTCCATAATCCTTTAGCAGCGGCTGTGTGCCAAGCACTGTCGATAGGACCAGGTTCCCATTTGCAGGGAGCATGTGCTGTGGTCGGCAGAGATGGAAAAGAAACAGTCAAAAAAAAAAAGGTGCCAGAGAGTAAGCAGTGCCCCGCAGGGTTGAAATAGGGTGCTGTGCCAGTGACTGCCAGGGGTAGAGGCTACTTTCTATAGGGTCTAGGAGGGCTGCTCTGAGGAGGTGACATTTGAACTGAGATTTGAATGACAAGAAGGAGCCAGCACTGGGAAAAATAAGATGTTGAACTTTCCAGACAGAGAGCAGCAAAATGCGGAGCTTCGAGGTGGATACATTCTTGGCACACCAAGAAGAGGTCTCTGGGCTGCAGTGGAGTGACGGAGCGGGGACAGAAGTGAGGGCAGGGCGGGTTGCAGGGCTCTGTGCTCCAGCCTGAGTTTGGATTTCTTTCCAAGAGCCATGGGAAGGCCCAGGAGAAAGGGGCTAAGCTGGGAAGTGACCTGATGTGATTTAAAAATTTTCAAGTGTCTTTTTTTGGTACTAAGATATACGTAACAAAAATTTTCACTGTAGCCGTTTAAAATGTACAGGTCAGTGGCATTAAATACATTCACGTTGTCATGTGGCTGCCATGACCACCCACCTCCAGACAAGCTTTTCCAAACTCTGTCCCCACCGAGGGACAACTCCACGTTCCCTCTGCCCTCAGCCCCGGGCTACACCTTTCTACTTTCTGTCTCTGTAATTAGACTCCTGTGCCGCCTCTCAGTGGAATCACACAGTATTTGTTCTTTTGTGCTTGATGTATTTCACCCAATGTAACGTCCTTAAGGCTCAACCGTGTTGCAGCGTGTGTCAGAGTTTCTTTTTTTTTTTTTAACGTCAGCACCCAAAGGTTTTTTTGTTTTGTTTTCTTTTTTTTTTTTTTGAAATGGAGTCTAGCTCTGTCATCCAGGCTGGAGTGCAGTGGCACGATCCTGGCTCACTGCAACCTGTGCCTCCCAGGTTCAAGTGATTCTCCTGTCTCAGCCTCCTGAGTAGCTGGGATTAACGGGCACCCACCATCATGCCCAGCTAAATTTTGTATTTTTGAAGAGACAGAGTTTCACCATGTTGGCCATTGTCTTGAATTCCTGACCTCAGACAATCCACCCACCTTGGCTTCCCAGAGTGCTGGGATTACAGGTGTGAGTCAGCATGCCTGGCCTGCATCAGCACCCAGAGTTCTCACTGGGGTCTGGTCGCTTAGGCATCTTCTGCTTGGCACACCTCAAAGTTCCAGACTCCCAGAAGGAAAGCAGGTGCTCACCACAAACCACATGTTTTGCACATGTAGCCTAGGTACAGGGAGCTCCCCTACGTTAAGAAATGGGCCACATTCCTGCCACTACGTCCCCAGATGCCACCAATAGCTGGCCTTTCCCAGGGGGGGCAGTCTCGGGCCAGAAATGTCAATTCTCTCCTACTCAGGGAGAAGGACGCCCTTGCACTGTGAAATCATTTCATTTTCTTGACTAAGATTTAGTGCCTTTCACGTTTTTGCATTCTACCAGCTCTCAGGGAATTCAAGGGGGAGTTTCAATTCCCAGTTTCTTTCCCAGCCCAGAGGAAACCTCAAGTCTCATGAAGAAAGTGGTAGAAGGAGAGTTACAGGCTTGGTTTGGGGGGGTCATGACCCTTGGAGGGTCTGACAAGAGCTGTAGCTCCTTCCTGAGAACGTGCACACGTGTACCCCAACATTCGTGGGGCGGGGGTCCATGGTCCTCTGGGGCTCCCCCGGCACCCCAGGGTAAGCCTCTGAAACAGCTTTTCCACCTGGACAACCCCTCCCTCCCCAGGTGGAAGGTGGGAGTTCTGCTTCTCCCTGGGCAGAAGCAACACTACAGCCCCTTTGTCCACTTTGCCAGAGCCTTCAAGGGACAGTGTCCCCCAGTGCACCCAAGGCAAGCTCCCCATCTGATAAGGGAGGCCCTAGCTCATCCCAGAAGCATCAGTGTGATCCTTCACACTTACCACCATATGAGCACTCAGAGGGCTCATGTGTCCAGAGTCAGACAGGACTGAAATCCAGGCTGTCTGGCCCCAGGGTTCTTAGCCCTGACATGTGACTTCGGATGGAGTTCTTGTCTGGGAGTGCAATGGCATGATTTTGGCTCATGGAAACCTCCACCTCCTGGGTGGAGCAGAATCCCTGGCCGCTTCCCTTGTGATGTCCAGCCCTTCAAGGAGGCCGTGAGCATGTTTACCTGCCCCCGAGCCAGCCATTCCCTCATGTCCCTCAGGACGGCCCACCGTGTCCACGCACAGGCCAGAGAACAGTCTTGTGGTTGGCGTCAGGACCATTGGCATCAGGGTCCTGCTTGTGGTCAGGAACATGGTTCCTTTACCTGCACCTCCAGATGTTGCTTTCTCCGTCCTCAGAACCTGGAGGCTTAGGTCCCTAAGTAGTAGCCGCAGCAGTAGTAATAGCAGTAATAGAAGGAGGAGGAGGAGGGGCTGAAGTCCTCACAATAATCATGGCCAGTCCCATGCGCCAGCCCCCTCTTAAGCATGGAACACACACTGTCTCTTTAAATCCTCACACCTCCTTTTGGAGCAGGTTCTCTCCATTCTCCCATTTACAGATAAAGAATCTGAGGCTCCAAGGGGTTAAATGATTTGCTCAAAGTCAAGGTAAGCATGAGAGCTGGAGCTGAAACCCAGCCTGCTGGACCTGAGCCCTGACTCTCAACCTTAAGCCACACCTTCTCCCGTAGATCCCTCCAGGGCCACACAGTCGGTGCTCAATAATTGCATCCTGTGTGGAAGTGAGCTGGGCTCTGGGTGTGGCCAGGTGGCGTCCCGGGAGAGCTCAGCAGACCTTTCTCAGGTAGGTGGCATTATGAACTCAGGTGGTCCTGATTCAGAGGCGGAGAATGGGGGTGTCTCAGGGATGCAGGTTCGCGCCTGGTCCTAGAGTGCGTCTCTAGGTGGGGACAGACTCCTCTCAGCCGCCCCCTTGCCCAGGGATAGTTCCTTCTGCACTGACACCGTCACACCCTTGTCATTCTCTGGGGGATTAAACTCTGCCCTCTGGATTTGTTCATAGGCAACTCTGTAATACAAAGAAGTCATTTATCAGTTTACTTTGCTTTTGACTGCCTTTTTGTGGTAACATTGGTTCAAGGGAAGCCTGTGATTCCCTAGATGTGGGGGAGCAAATCAAGTCACCAGCAGCCACCTCCCCAGGGTGGCATCTTCTCTGGCATGTGCGGCCACGGAGGAGCCAGGACGGGTCTCCTTCCTCCCTCCATCTGCTCGCCAGGTCTTGGTCTCAGGCGCCTCTTCCCTTTGCTGTCTTTTATTCCTCTGTTTACCCTCTCCTCCTACAGAAATGGGGATTTCTCATGCAGAGAAATGGAGTGGTTGCTCCTGATTGCACAGCCAGGAGGGCCGCACACAGGAGACGCTCCTGCTGCAATTAACTTGTTTCCACCCCCCAGGGATGTGCAGTTCCTGAAGCTTGCTTCTTTGCCCTATCCTCTGTGAGGAAGGGTCCATGCCGTCCCCCGCCTCCCTTTTTCTTTTTTTTGAGACCGAGTCTCTCTCTGTCACCCAGGCTGGAGTGTGGTGGTGCGATCTCAGCTCACTGCAACCTCCGACTCCCAGGTTCCAGTGATTCTCCTGCCGCAGCCTCCCAAGTAGCTGGGATTACAGGCACACGCCACCACACCCATGGTTTCACCATGTTGGCCAGGATGGTCTTGATCTCCTGACCTCGTGATCCGCCTGCCTTGGACTCCCAAAGTGCTGGGATTACAGGCGTGAGCCACCGCACCCGGCCCATGCTGTTCCTTTTTCTATCGCAAAGGTGTGCTCATGTGCCCCATGTTGTAAGAACCACCGGCTCTGTGCTCCTGCCAGGTCCCAACCAGTGCGTTTCAGCACTAAAGCTCACAGGTACATCAAAGGTGCTCAGTAAATGCTGGATAAATCAACCCATGCTTTCCTGGGCTCTCCTGGGCTCTCCTAGCCATCCTGCATTCTTTTAGCTAATCGTCCCTGTCAGGCGAGTGGTCGGTTTCCACGAGGCCAGAGGAGGAAACGCTGGTTGACCCCTCTTCTGGCCATTCAGGGTCATTTCTTGCTCCTTTCTGTGGCTGGAGCCAGAAGACTATATCTCAGGTCCAAAAGAGTGTGAACTCCGTAAAGCGTGGGATTTTTGTGCATTCTGTTCATAACAATGGCTGTAGCCTGTTGAACAGCCTGTAGTAGGCACTCAGTAAACCAACAGGAACTGAGAGGGTCAAGGAAACGCCCGCACGATCCCCCCATCTCCGACCCCTCTGCCTTCGTTCACCTTTTCCTCGTTAAAACACAGTCTTTATCAGGCGGGGCCTGGGAGCAAACTTGGGGTGGTGGGGGAGGACTGTGCCTCTCTTGACCTTCATTTACAGACAGTAAGTTGGCTCCTAGACCAGTGTCTGAGTGACACTGCCAGGGTCAGCCCTGAAGCAGCCACCTCCCCCACCTTTCAGGGGTCGGCCAAGAGCAAGGTGGCTGCAGAAGACCCTGGCCGATGGAGATAACATTTGACAAACAGGGTGAGCGCCTTCCCGCTCCGCCCCTCTTTAGAAACCCAGCATTCTTTATGGCTTTGCTCAGGTAGATCATTCATTGCCATAAATTTTCTTATCTCCAGTGCTTTTCCAATTATGGATAACAACAGAAAAGCAGTCATTGGTTTCTAAAAGGTCATCAAGATATAGAGCCCGTTTCGGACGGGAATGACTTATGCAGTTGGCTTGTATAAATCTGGGGAAGTTTTATGCACAAGTCAGACAAGAAATGTAAGTGAGATTCGTAAAATATATAACGATTTATGGTGTCTCGGCTGATGAAAATTGCCTTTCCTTTTGCTGTTTGTGTGGGAATTATTTGTTCTTTCCAGGTGTTTTACATATGGCTCGGGAGCCAGCAAGACCTGATGAAACCCCTGCACACGGCTAGTGGCATCCTAGGGGCCCGGCGACAGTTAGTCATGGTGTCATCCAGCACCAGGCTGGAGGAGGTCCTGGAAGCCATGGCTCCTTTTGAATTTCAAAGACCTTCAAATCCCCCAATCAGGCTGTTACACTTTTAAATCCCCCCAATCAGGCTATTACACTTTTAGGCGATTGAGAGTGAAAACAAACACTGACATGAACACCTGACCACCTGCTGGTGACACTGTCTCCTCCTGAGATCTGAGGACATGGACACCTGGCCAGCTGCCGGTGACATTGTCTCCTCCTGAGATCTGAGGACAGGACACCCGGCCAGCTGCCGGTGACATTGTCTCCTCCTGAGATCTGAGGACATGGACACCCAGCCAGCTGCCGGTGACATTGTCTCCTCCTGAGATCTGAGGACAGACACCCAGCCAGCTGCCGGTGACACTATCTCCTGAGATCTGAGGACATGGACACCTAACCAGCTGCTGGTGATATTGTCTCCTCCTGAGATCTGAGGACAGACACCCGGCCAGCTGCCGGTGACATTGTCTCCTCCTGAGATCTGAGGACATGGACACCTAACCAGCTGCCGGTGATATTGTCTCCTCTTGAGATCTGAGGACAGACACCCGGCCAGCTGCCGGTGACATTGTCTCCTCCTGAGATCTGAGGACATGGACACCCGGCCAGCTGCCGGTGACATTGTCTCCTCCTGAGATCTGAGGACATGGACACCCGGCCAGCTGCCGGTGACATTGTCTCCTCCTGAGATCTGAGGACATGGACACCCGGCCAGCTGCCGGTGACATTGTCTCCTCCTGAGATCTGAGGACATGGACACCCGGCCAGCTGCCGGTGACATTGTCTCCTCCTGAGATCTGAGGACAGACACCCGGCCAGCTGCTGGTGACATTGTCTCCTCCTGAGATCTGAGGACGTGGACACCCAGCCAGCTACCAGTGACATTGTCTCCTGAGATCTGAGGACGTGGACACCTAACCAGCTGCTGGTGATATTGTCTCCTCCTGAGATCTGAGGACAGACATCCAGCCAGCTACTGGTGACATTGTCTCCTCCTGAGATCTGAGGACATTGACACACAACCAGCTGCTGGTGACATTGTCTCCTCCTGAGATCTGAGGACATGGACACCTGGCCAGCTGCCAGTGACATTGTCTCCTCCTGAGATCTGAGGACATGGACACTCAGCTACCTGCGGATGACATTGGAACTGAGGTGGGTTCCCAGCCTGACACCTGGAGAGCTGGATTTTGTGAGTGTGAGGTTAGGTCCAGGATCTGCATGTGTAACGAGCTCGCAGGTATTTCATAGATACACAAGGGCTTCAGATGCTCCTGTCTAGCACCATTTTCCTCTTGAACATGAGGGAGTTCAGGTCAGAGAAGTAAAGCAGCAAGGTTAGTGGCACAGCTGGCACCCTCTGCTTCTTAGGAATTTGGATATTATTGAAGAGAGAGGTGTCAGAACCTGTGATGTCAATGCAGAGAGCTCCAGGTGAGTGGCATCCTCACTGAAACCACTGACATGTAGGCAGAATAGAAAGTGTCATTTCTCCTGGAAGACCCTCAGTGACCCAGCCTGAGGGTCTCTCCTACTCATCAGCTGTCCCTCGTTCTGCCATTTCAGCAGCTCTGCTCACCCTGAGCATGCAGAGAGGGCAGCTTTTAAATGGGATCGAATCCAGACCAGCTTGGCTAGCATTGTCTGTGTAGAGATGTGCTGGTAAGTCTACCAACTGGCTCCCTGGGAGGGAGTAGCCCCGACTGTTGGCGTTTGCCACTTCCCATGGTGTAAATAATCCTGCCATGGCCAACTTCAAGCTTACTAGGAGGATTTTGCTGATCATGGGGTTGCGAAGAGGTGCAGATACCCTCCTGCAAGCTGGTAGGCACCGGCTCCGCACACCATGATGTCTGTGTCCAGGAACCAGGCTGAGATGTGGGAAGGCCAGAGAAGGAGGAGGCTGGCAGATGCTTAGGGGTGGAAAGGATTGTATCCAGGAAGATGGCTGGGGTGGGCACCCCCTGCATTGGGGGGGCAGCCAGGCCCAGGATCCAGGGGGACAGAAAGCACAAACGGTGCTGGGGTTCAGTACCACATTCACCCTGGGGTAGAGGAGGGTGACACTGGCCCTGCCACCTGACCTCAGCCTCAGGGGCTCCAGATCCCAGCCAGAGGCCTCCAGTGCTTCCTGCCACAAAGGCAGAGAGTGGCCTGGGATTTCCTTTGTGATCAGAGCTGATGCTTCCCTCCAGGAAACCATTCCCGCTCCCCTTGCTAGGCCTGAGGCACGTGGGAGTGAAGGGCAGGTCCCTCAGCCTTGCCTTTGAGACCTTACCTTCCCCTTTCTGTCTGTGGCTCTCATTCCTTCCCCACCCCTGCCCTGTGCTCTGGTGAGAAGGTGCGACCCCGGGAGCCCCCATAGTAAGGTTCACACCGGCCGTGATTTCTGCTCGCAGTATGCCCCCGCCCCCTGCCTTTTGGTTTGTGGAAACCCTCCACTTCCCTAGAGACCCTCTGCAAATATCACTTCTTCATAAGGACCTTCCTAACTCCCCTGAGCTGGGGGAGATCCCTCCCTTCTCTGAGTCCAGAGCACCTTTTTCCCTCTGCAGACACTGGTTTTTGGATCCTGGAGCCAAGCATCTCGCTCACCTCTGTAGCCACCACAGCATTCAACCCTGTAGCCTGGGACCCTGCTGAGGTCTTGCTTTACCCCTAAAGACCAAAAACAGTGTGTCACCTCTAGCAGTGATTGCTGATGGCTCTGAAATGCGGGCTGGGACAGGCATCTCTATTTTCATCCTCACCAACCCTGCCAGGGAGCTGCTGGGGAGCCCCATCCTGCCAATGAGTGACCAAGGCTCGTGGTGATGACGGAGCCTGCAGTTCCCAGGCTTGGGTCATGTCTGTCTTTCTCCAGGGGCCTCCTGTCCCTCTCCTTCCCAGCTCTCCTTTTCTGTAACACTTTGCAGAACACGTTCAAAATCCATTTGTTGGCCATGCGCGGTGGTTCGCGCCTGTAATCCCAGCACTTTGGGAGGCCGAGGCAGGTGAATTACCTAAGGTCAGGAGTTTGAGACCAGCCTGGCCAATGTGGTGAAACCCTGTCTCTACTAAAAATACAAAAATTTAGCTGGGCAGAGTGCTGGGGACCTGAAATCCTAGCTACTTGGGAGGCTGAGGCAGGAGAATCGCTTGAACCGGGGAGGCAGAGATTGTAGTGAGCCGAGACTGCGCCATTGCACTCTAGCCTTGGCAACAAGAGCGAAACTCCATCTAAAAAACAAAAAAATCCATTTGCTAACACCAGGCTGAGGGTGAGCTGCTATTCTCACCTTGGAGAGATGATTTGTCAGAACATGTCTTACGGCTACTGCCGTGCAGAGGCAGCACATGACATGTGCCACCAGCCAGAGCCACTCCCCCATGGGCCAAGTAGGGTCCTCCCCACCCCAGCTCCAGGAATGGGAACCCGGGATTGACAACACCTGTGGATGCCACATGAGTCTGAGGTCATTGTGCAGTGGGGTGCCTGGGCGTGACCCGGTCCTTTCAGTCTTGCCTCCACACTTCTTCCTCTCACTCTAAGAAAGGAAGATTGGCATCATGTTAGAAACAACTCAGGCTATAGAGTCAGAGAGTCCTGGGTTCAAATCCCAGCTTAACCGTATAATCCGTATGACTTTGGGTGAATGACTGAAACGGTCTGTGCTCCGTGTCACCATCCATGTGGTAGGGATCACAGTCGGTCTCTGCATCCGGGAGGTCTGTGGGCTTTAAATGAGGCGGTAGAGATGAAGTGCTTAGAGCTGTGCCCTGTGCATGGCCAGGGTGCAATGAGATGGTCTCAGAGTATTATGGCTGGAGTCATTACTTGTATTACGAGGAAGCCCAGCCTCTGTGATTACAGAGTTCCAGCTATGGGGACTCTGTACCTCTTCCTTTTTCCCTTGCTTTCACATTCGTCTGACTACCATTTGCTGAAATCAAGTCAGAACACACAGGGGAAGCACCAAACCTTGCCCAGCACACAGTAGGCATCGCGCAGGAGTCGGGAGCCGCTTGGTTTACTCTTGCCCTCCTCCCCCACGGGACCTAGCACAGTGCTGGGCGTGTAGCAGACCCTCCGTAATGGAAACAGGAGATCAGCCTGGGCACCCTCTTGTCCTCCTCGTGTCTCCCACCCTTGGTCCCCTCATGAGACAGCAGCACAAGTGACTTCTAAGGGAACCATATTCATCTGTTGCTAAGAGCAGATAATGTATGAAGCAAAGAGGGTTCATTGGCTCGGGGTTCTGCAGGCATACAGGAAGCATGGCTGGGGAGGCCTCAGGAAACTTACAGTCATGGCAGAAGGCGAAGGAGGAGCAGGCATCTTCACGTGGCCAGAACAGGAAGAAGGGAGAAAGCGGGGAGGCGCCACACACTGTTAAACAAACAGATCTCGTGAGAACTCACTCCCTGTACAGTCCCACGGGGGAATGTGCCAAACCATTCCTGAGAACCCCACCCTCATGATCCAGTCACCTCCCACCAGTCCCACCCCCAACACCAGGGACTACAGTTCCACATGAGATGCGGGCGGGCTCCCAGGTCCCAACCATGTCAGGAAGGGTCTTTGTGATCCACGGAGAGTGGCAGTGGCAGGGAGGTGTGGGCCATGGGGAGGCTCGGTGCTCTTGGAGCTTGGAGTGAGGCGATTCAGTTTTAGCAAAAACAGGAGATATGACTGTCTGGAATTGTCCTTGAAGACAACTGCATGGCCCACCCACTCCACTCACGGCCCTCTGCCCCCATTCGGCACCCCACACTCCGACCCGGGCTGGAGTGAAATCTTGTCTGATTGATGTGCCTTCACAGAAGATGGCATAGAGGGGATCCACCATCCCCCTCAGGCCTCTTCTCCAGGACAAAGGACAGCCATGTACGCCGGCTCACAGACCACAGAGACGCTGGTAGTTGGCATGCAAGTGCGTTTATCATATTGGAGAATGACAAAGAGGGAGCAGGTGTCTGACCTGGGATGACAGAACACAGAGTGGTGAAGGCACACCGGGGCGGAGAGGGGCAGAGACAGGCTATCATTTCTCAGCACAATTTTCCTCCCTTTAATGTTCCTGTAGATTATGGGACCAGATCATCTGATGCTGATAGAAGTGTTTTATGGTGCCAGGGTGGAAGGTTTGAGGAGAGGGGAAAAATAATTGTGAACTTTCTGTCCTACACAGACTCTCGTCGTCTGTAGAACACAAAGTTGATTTTGCGTTGCTTTTCTTGGAAATGTGCTGGGGAGGAGAAAGGTAAATAGGATTTTCCAGCCTCCTCCTGCATGCAAAGCAAATGGAAAGAACCCTCCCTGCCTGAACTTTCCTTTTGTGTGGAAGAGGCGGGATGTGTCTCCTGGTTCCCCTTCAGCGGAGATTTAAGAGGTCCTCTCCTGGAACAGCACAGAGTTTAAGACTAAATACTTTCCAAAATCTTTTGGTCACCTACAGTTTTCTCTGTTTGGCTTTGGGGTCAGGAGGGTTTGAGAAAAGAGGTGGAAAGTTCTCTCTTCGAGGGACCCTGCCCCCAGGCCACGTGTGTTCCAGGGTCCAGTCTGCACTTCATGGCTGTATGAGTGAAAATCTTCAGTGAACAACTATACTTTTTTTTTTTTTTTTTTGAGATGGAGTCTTGCTCTGTCACTCAGGTTGGAGTGCAATGACGTGATCTCGGCTCACTGCAACCTCTGCCTCCCAGGTTCAAGCGATCCTCCTGCCTTAGCCTCCCAAGTGCCTGGGATTACAGGCATGCACCACCACATCCAGCTAATTTTTTTTTTTAATTTTATTTTTGGTAGAGACAGCATTTCATCATGTTGACCAGGCTGGTCTTGAACTCCTGACCTCAGGTGATCCGTCCCCCTCAGTCTGCCAAAGTGCTGGGATTACAGGCATGAGCCACCGTGACTGGCCTCACACTTCTTTTTTTTTGCAAGGAGAAAAAAGAAAAGAAACCAATATGCAATTCAAGTAGGGGTCAAGAGGCAAATGAAAAGATTCTCAAATTTATTAGTCTTCAGGGACATGCTGTTTAAAACCACATGAGATAGCATTTCATGCCCGCTAGGATGGCTGGAGTCAAGACAGATGACAGGAAGTGCTGGTGAGCCTGTGGGGCGTTCAGAACCCTCGCGCCTTGCTGGTAGGAGTGTAAACTGGGGCAGCCTCTTTGAAAAGCAGTTTTGTAGTTCCTCAAAAAGTTAAACATAAAAGGCCAGGTATAGTGGGGTGGCTCACACTTGTAATCCCAGCACTTTGGGAGGCTGAGGTGGGAGGGTCACTTGAGCCCAAGAGTTTGAGACCAGCTTGGGCACTGTGGTAAAACTCCGTCTCTACAAAAAATACAAAAACTAGCTGGCACGGTGGCATGCACCTGTAGTCCCAGCTACTGGGGAGGCTGACGTGGGAGGATCTCTGAGCCCAGGAGTTCAAGGCTGCAGTGAGCCATAATCATGCCACTGTACTCCAGCCTGAGAGACAGAGTAAGATCCTGTCTCAAAGAAAAAGTTAAATATTAAATTATCATATAACCCAGGAATTCCTTCTCTAGGTATATGCCCCAGATAATTGGGAACGGGTGTTTAAACAAATATTATACATGAATGGCCACAGCAGGACTACTGACAGTAGCCCAAAACTGGCAAGAACCCAAATGTCTGTCAATGGATAAATGAATAAACTGTGGTCTGTAAATACAGTGGAATATTATTCAGCCATGAAAAGGAATCTGGTACTGACACATGATACAAGGTGGATGAACCTCAGAAATATCACGCTAAGTGAAAGAAACCAGTCATGTGTTGTAGATCCTGTTTATAGGAAATATCCAGGACAGGGAAACAGGCAGACAAAAGGCAGACTCGGGGTTGCCAGGGTTGCAGGGAGGGGAAGTGGGGGAGTGAGGGCTGATGGGTACAGGATTTTCTGTTGGGCTGAGGAAAATGTTTTGGAACTAGATTGAGATGGCATTGTGAAAGTGTAAAATGTTGCCGAATTGTTCACTCTTTTTTTTTCTTTTTTGAGACAGCGTCTTGCTCTATCACCCAGGCTGAAGTACAGTGGCACGATCATGGCTTACTGTAGCCTTGATCTCCCAGGCTCAAGCGATACTCCCACCTCAGCCTCCCGAGTAGCTAGGACTATAGGCATGAGCCACCACACACAGAGGTAATTCTGTTTATTTTTTGTAGAGACAGGGGTCTCACTATGCGGCCAAGGCTGGTCTCGATCTCCTGACCTCAAGTGATCCTCCCACCTCACTTGGCCTTCCAAAATGCTGGGATTGCAGGAGCGAGGCACTGCTCCTGACCAGAATTATTCACTTCTTCGTCGTCTTCTTCTTTTTTTTTTTTTTTAGACAGTCTCACTCTGTTGCCAGGCTGGAGTGCAGTGATGTGATCTTGGCTCACTGCAACCTCTGCCTCCTGGGTTCAAGCAATTCTCCTGCCTCAGCTGCCTAAGTAGCTGGGACTACAGGCGCATGCCACCATGCTCGGCTAATTTCTTTTATATTTTAGTAGAGATGGGGTTTCACTGTGTTGCCCAGGCTGGTCTTGAACTCCTGAGCTCAGGCAATCCACCCACCTCGGCCTCCCAAAGTGCTAGGATTATAGGCGTGAGCCACTGTGCTTGGCCCAGAATTGTTCACTTCTAAATCATTCATTTTATGTTATATGAATTTTACGTCAATGAATAGATATAGGTTTATGTTTAGACAAAATTCAAGCAGGGCCCAGGGAAGCAGGCTGGGAGCAGGGCTGACTCAAGGAAATTGTATGAATGGGTGAAGCAGAGGTTGGTTTTTCTTCAGAATTTCTTGCTTCCCGATGTTAGTAATAAAGGTGTGGGGAAGAGCATCAGGTAAGAGATAAACCCCTCCTTGGGAGCCACCTTGGACACAGCCAAGAACGCAGGGGACACGAAATGGCATCTTAGCGACCTTGCTCATGTTCTCCTCTGCTGCAAATCCCCCTGCCCCGTGTACGAGCAACGGCCCAAATGTCCAGCCCTGCACCCAGGGGATGAGCCGGTCACTGGGGCCAGCACAGGTGAGGGGATGGCTCCAGGCAGCCAAGCGTGTGGAAGGTGAGCCTGCCCCCCCCTGGGGAGGCTGTGACTTTTCTGTCTCCCGCCACCTGTGGGCTCCATGAGGGCCTGGCCAGGGATACCTGGTTCACTGCTATGGAGGTAGCCAGGGACAGCCCCTCAGGCCGGCTCCATAGTGGTGTTTGTAGAAGAAAGGGTGGAGCTCTTGGTGGTGCTGAGGTCCCAGGCAGTGCGGGACCTTCCTGGAAGGGGTGGCGGACATTCTGCCACCTGCTCTGTTCCTGGGACCTCAGAGCTCTGCTTGCCGACTCCACCGTAGACCAGATTTTGAGGAGGCTCCTCCTGGGGGGCTGCCATGTTCCTGCGGGGCCTCTCCTGCTCTGCAAAGGCTGCGTGGGGCCTCCTGTGTGTGGCGTGTGGGTCCAGGAGGCAGAGGCCAGCCACACCCGCAGCTTCTGCTGCCCTGCCCAGCAGCCCCCGTGTGCACCCCGGCCCGATGACGGTCTTCCTGAGTGCCCAGTGGTGCCCTTGGGACACCCTCTCTTCCTCCACTATGTCCCCGCCTGGCTCTCTGTCCTCCTGGCTGGAAGCCCCTGGAGATGACGGAGGCTGCTGCTGGCCAGCCTGAGCTCAGCCTGGTTACTGTCTAGTTAGGCTTGGGGGCGGCCTGGAAGGGACCCACATGGAACAGTAGGCGGGGGGCAGTGCAGGGACCCCTGGCTCTGGCAGTCCACCAGATCTGGTCGGCTAGAGGGCCCTGCGGTGTGGTCACCACGCCGCCCAGGGAAGGCCTGGCTGGTTCCCTGGACTCTGGAGATGAGGTTGGTCTTGATCTTTGACCTCCTCATCGTTGCCCAGGGAAATTGGAGGAGCCCCCAGAGCCAGAAGCTTCTGCCTCTTCTTCTGGATGGGCCCATCCGCCGCTGCCGTCAGACACGTCTTTAATATTTTAAGCAAAAAAAGCTAAAGCCCTGGCCCCATCTAGAACAAGAATCAAAGGAGAGGTTTGAGTTGTATAAGCGTGGAGGGCAGGGAGAGAGAGGTGCCTGACCCTCCAGCCCTCTCTGGACAGAAGTGGCTCCTAGGGGTCTAGAGAGTGCCCTCTCCTTGCGTGAACCCCGTGCAGAGTGAGACCCCACAATTAACGCCGCCACCCCCCTGAAATTAAAGGAGCGGGGTTTGGATGTAGAAAATCTTCCCGAATCTTCATCTGTGGCAGCCCCTGCCTCACCCCCACTGCCCCTAGCCATGGGGAGCCCAAGTAATCCTTGGGAAGAGAGGATAATTAATTCAAAAAGGCCACATCCTGGGGCCTCGGCCCTTGACAGGGAGAGGAGGGGGAGGCGAGGGCCGGGCGGGCCCGCCAAGAAGGCTGTTGGAATAATCCCCGTCTCAAGGCGAGATCATTCCAGCCCTAATGAGACTCCGGGCATTATCCCCGCACGCATTGTCCATGGTGGCCAGGAAAAGGGCGAGACCAACTTTATTTCTGAATTTGGACTGACTTAAAGAAGTGGCATCACATTTGAAGGGCACCCAATCAATCTGTTGCCCTCGCTGCATGAAATTGTATCTGCTTGCCACTTCCTATCTCGCCGGGCGCAGCTGGGCTGTGAGTCATTGGTGATAACATTCTTTATGATGCCGTCGTGTTTATGAACTGTGCCTGGAAAGAGATGATAGAAATATGCAGCAATATGCAAAGGCACGGGAGGTGGGGGGGGGAGGGGGGAGCAAATGTGAGTTGCCAGGGCAACGGCGGGGCTATTTTGGGCATCGGATTTTGCGGATGATGAAAACCATTTTCCTGCAATGGTTGGACTCTCCCCCTCCCCCCTTCCTGGAGGCGGTAAATGCAGCACTGAAATATTTAGAAAGGGGATGGCTTAATTTCTTAATTAAAAATTATGATCTTTTTCCCTCCTGCCTCCTTTAAAAACGGATGAAAAAAATCGAAGGGTTTTGATAAGCGTTGGTGAGTGGAAGACGCGCATTCGCTCTGGTGGAAGGAGACGTGTGAATAATGCGCTCATCTTTACTGATGCCTGCCACCTCCCCCACCACGCTCATCCACCGCCTTTCACCTACACCGACTTAACTCTGATAAACTCCCCAAGCAAAATCCCGGAGCTCCAGACCTCAGCATAATCTCAAAACCTCCAGGTGTTTATAAGCAAGCTGAATTCCAATGAGTCTCGGGGCAGCTTGGCTTCCGACAAGATGGTTGGAAGATGGCTCCATCTCTGGACACAGATGTCCCTGAGAAACAAAAGCTCAGGACCAGGGGCTGGGAAGATGCCCTGCTCCTGCCCCCTCATCTAAGACACAGGCTTCCCAGAGGAGAGATTCACCCTCTGCAGGCGCTGAGCTGCTTTTATGTAAGCCTGGTCAGCTCCGCACCCAAAGGGCGGCGAGGCTGGTGCCTGCCTGGGTTTGTGCCCGTGTCCCGCGTGCGTGTCAGTTTCCATACGGAGGAGAAGCTGATGGGTTTCAACCTTGCCTCCTCCCTGCCGTTTCCTCAGTTGCTCTCCCAGTAGGGTTCCCTGACCGGCAGCCACAACAGCAGCATCACCTGGGGGATTGGTGGAAAATGCAAAATTTGGGGGTCCCACTCCAGACTTACTGAATCAGAACTAGAGGCGGGTTCTGAGGAACCCCCCGCAGGTAGAGCTGATGCAGCTGCAGGGTGAGACCGCTGTGTTAAAGACAGGTGGTGCCCAGGTATGCATTACCCTGTCCCCTTGCCTGCCACACACCCCGCCTCATACCTGCAGGTGCTCAGAAAGTGGGTGTGGAATGATAACCCTGCAGTGTAATCTCCCACCCTCCGGTCGCTGCCCACCTGCCTGCCACCCCAGCAGGCTCTGGTGTGTGATGGGAGAGCTGAGGGCTGTAAGGACACAGTGGGTGATTTCCCATGCTCACAGCCCATCCTGAAGGTCTGGGGTTGGAGAGGGATTGCTCACGGCAGCCTTTCCTCCTTCCTGTCTGGGTTGCTTTGACTGGCTGGCACCCCTCTGTCAGGTGCCCCTATGAACAAGTCATCCAGACATGTCACTGAGTTCTGGATCAGGTCTAAGATATGCTCCTGGGTCTGGAAGCATGTTGCAGGGCCAACTGGGTTCTGGAAAGTTCCCTAGGTATCAAAATTGGTGGAGACAGAATGCGTCTCATTGGAGGGGGGGGTGGCTCTTGCTTTGTGGTTGGAATGGGTCCGTTCAGTTAACATTGCTGCTTCTGTACCTCTGGCTTTGTGACAGAGTCAAGCTGTGACCCCCAGTGCCCCTTCCTGCCCACCCCCCTCCACCGGAAGAAGACCCCTGAAGATGTCTGTGGGCCAGTTTTGGGAGGTTCTTTGGGATAAATTAGGGGAGAAGGTGGCTGGGCTCTTCTTGTGGGGATGTCGATTATCAGAACATTATTGCTCTGAACCTGAAGAGAGTGAAATGATTCATGCTTTCTTCTGAAAACAAACTATTAATTGCCTATCAGCCAAGTAATACATTCTTATGTAGAAAAATTGGAAAATACAGAAAGGCACGAAGAAACAGATTATCTACAGTTTCCCTGTCTGGAGATAAAAGATAATCTTTTTCTGCTTTTTTGTTCTCTATTTTTACAGACTTGAGATATATTGTATTCTGCTTGTTTTAGCTACCATCATACTGTGAGCGTTTTTCCGTTGCCTTAAATAATCTTCAGAATCCTTTTGTTAGTGGCTGCATAATATTTTATAGTGTGGATGTATCATACTTAAGCTTTTTTTGAAGAAATGATTTTCCGTATCTCTTTCAGGCTATGGAAGTGGCAGCTTGTGATTTTAATACCAAAGAAAGCCGAGAGCACAGAGAGCGGCAGAGGTGAGTCCCTTTGTGTTTGACGCCTGGCATTTGAGTTGTGCTGAAGGAGGAGAAGCCAGTCCGTCACTGGGGATTGAAGTTAGCTTCTGTGGTGACATTCATGGGTAAGAGACAAAATCACTTCCCCCAGGGCAAGTGGCAGCTTTTTGGCATTTTGTAGGTTGCCAGTGAGGTAACGGAGTCAAATAGAAGTTCACTGGAAGCTGCTTTCTATGCCGTGGAATGGGGCTGTCAAAGGAGGAAGAGGAGGAGATGTCACTCTGCCACTACCGGCCCTCTCCAGAGCCTTGCATGCGTACCACCTGGCCCTCAGGTATAGGTCTGCAGAGCCGTGCATGCGTACCGCCTGGCCCTCAGGTATAGGTTGCAGAGCCATGCATACATACCCCCTGGCCCTCAGGTACAGGTCTGCAGAGCCATGCATACATACCACCTGGCCTTCAGGTATAGGTCTGCAGAGCTGTGCATACATACCACCTGGCCTTCAGGTATAGGTCTGCAGAGCTGTGCATACATACCACCTGGCCTTCAGGTATAGGTCTGCAGAGCCGTGCATACGTACTGCCTGGCTCTCAGGTACAGGTCTGCAGAATCGTGCATGTGTACCACCTGGCCCTCAGGTACAGGTCTGCAGAATCATGCATGTGTACCACCTGGCCCTCAGGTACAGGTCTGCAGAGCCGTGTATACATACCACCTGGCCCTCAGGTACAGGTCTGCAGAGCCGTGCATGCATACCGCCTGGCCCTCAGATATAGGTCTGCAGAGCCGTGCATGCGTACCGCCTAGCCCTCAGGTATAGGTATGCAGAGCCATGCATATGTACCGCCTACCTATCAGGTACAGGTCTGCAGAGCTGTGCATGCGTACCACCTGGCCCTCAGATACAGGTCTGCAGAGCTGTGCATGCGTACCACCTGGCCCTCAGATACAGGTCTGCAGAGCCGTGCATGCATACTGCCTACCCCTCAGGTACAGGTATGCAGAGCCATGCATGTGTACCGCCTGGCCCTCAGGTACAGGTCTGCAGAGTCGTGCATGTGTACCGCCTGACCCTCAGGTACAGGTCTGCAGAGCCATGCATACGTACCACCTGTCCCCCCAGGTACAGGTCTGCAGAGCCGTGCATACATACCACCTGGCCCTCAGGTATAGGTCTGCAGAGTTGTGCATGTGTACCGCCTGCCCCTCAGTACAGGTCTGCAGAGCCGTGCATACATACCACCTGGCCCTCAGGTATAGGTCTGCAGAGTTGTGCATGTGTACCGCCTGCCCCTCAGTACAGGTCTGCAGAGTCATGCATACGTACCACCTGGCCCTCAGGTATAGGTCTGCAGAGTCGTGCATGTGTACCACCTGCCCCTCAGGTACAGGTCTGCAGAGTCATGCATGCGTACCGCCTGGCCCTCAGGTTTGAAGCCGTGCAATGAATCCCAGTTCCTGCATATCAAGTCCAAACTGCCTTGGCAGCCTTTAATTAATTAATTAATTAATTAATTTTTCGAGACAGGGTCTCACTTTGTCGCCCAGGCTGGAGTACAGTGGGGCAATTATGGCTCACTGCAGCCTCCACCTCTGGGGCTCAAGCTATCCTCCCACCTCAGCCTCCTGAGTAGCTGGGACTATAGGTATGACCCACCATGCCTGGCTAATTTTTTTGTTTTTTGTAGAGACAGAATCCCTACATTGCCCAAGCTGGTCTCAAACTTCTGGTCTCAACTGATCTTCCTGCCTCAGCTTCCCAAAGTGTTGGGATTACAGGTGTGAGTCACTGTGCCTGGCCCAGGCCAAGTTTTTTGGTCTTTTTTTGTTTTTTTTTGAGACAGAGTCTCACTCTGTCCCCCAGGCTGGAGTGCAGTGGTGGGATCTCAACTCTTTGCAACCTTGGTCTCCCTGGCTCAAGCGATTGTCCTGCCTTAGCCTCCCGAGTAGCTGGGACTACAGGTGCGTGCCATCACACCTGGCTAATTTTTTTTTTATTTAGTATAGGTGGGGGTTTCACCATGTTGCCCAGGGTGGTCTCACACTCCTGACCTCAGGTGATCCACCCGCTTCGGCCTCCCAAAGTGCTGGGATTACACGTGTGAGCCAACACCCTCGGCCGAGGCTGAGTTTTTACAAACTCTTCATTCCGATCTATGGACTAACCCTTATATCCTGCCAACCCCAGTCCATCTTCTCAGTCGAGCTCATGTTCCCTGCCCTGCCCACGCCTCTTCTGGCCACTCCTCCCGCCCTTGTTGAAAGAGACATTGCCCCTGTCCCAGGGTACCCTTGTGGTCCCCAGCTTTGGCCTGTCTTTTCCATGGCTGCACTAAGGCTCTTCACCCGTGGCCCTCTGTTCCCATAAGTTCTCTCGGCCTGTGGACAGCAGGAATTAGAAAGCCCCGAGGAATCAGCACCTCCAGGGAGCAGCCCTTATCCAGCGACTGGTGGGAGTAAGTGAATAAAGATTTCATCTTTCTTGCTCTCGGTGTGATCGTTCTGAGGTGCACTGCAAGGATGCCATTTCCCAGAGTTCCCCAGTGGGAGTAAGCTCCATCCTCTCTCAGAGGAGACATGTTGCTACCTCATCCTTTTGGGGCTGCCTCCCCCGTCCCCTGCCCCACCTCCCCCCTCCCCTGCAGGTGCTTCTCACCACCACCTGCCACATCCACTCCCAGAAACATTGGTAATTTGATAAGAATAACATTGGTAATTTGATAAGAATTGCATTGAATCTGTAGACGCTTTGGGCAGTATGGACATTTTAATGATATTTGATTCTTCAAATCCATGAGCATGGAATGTTTTTCCATTTGTTTGTGTCATGTACGATTTATTTCAGCAGTGTTTGGTAGTCCTCCTTCTAGACATCTTTCACCTCCTTGGTTAGGTGTATTCCTAGGTATTTGTGTGTGTGGTGAGGCTATTGTAAACGGAACTACGTTCTTCATTTGTTTCTCAACCTGAACATTCTTGGGGTATAGAAACGCTCCTGATTTTTGCATATTGGTTTTGTATCCTGAAACTTTACTGGTCACTTATTAAGTCTAGGAGTCTTTTGGTGGAATCTTTGGGTTTTCTAGATATGGAATTATATCATCAGTGAAGAAAGATAATTTGACTTCCTCTTTTCCAATTTGGATGCCTTTTATTTCTTTCTCTTGCCTGATTGCTCTGGCTAGGACTTCCAGTACTACGTTGCATAGGAGAGGTGAGAGTGGACATCCTTGTCTTGTTTTAGTTCTTAGGGAGAATGCTTTCAGCCTTTGCCTATTCAGTATGATATTGGCTGTGGGTTTGTCACAGATGACTCATTATCTTGAGGTATGTACCTTTGATGCCTATTTTTTTGAGAGTTTTTATCATGAAGGGATGTTGGATTTTACCAAATGCTTTTGTCTGCATCTATTTAGATGACCACGTGGTTTTTGCTTTAAATTCTGTTTATGTGGCGAATCACATTTATTCATTTGCATATATTGAATCATCCTTGCCTCCTTGGAATCAAGCCCATTTGAACTCGTCGGATTATCTTTGTGATGTGCTGCTCAATTCAGTTTGCTAGGATTTTGTTGAGGATTTTTGTGTCTGTGTTCGTTAGGGATATCGTGATTTCTTTGTTGTCGTATCTCGGCCTCAGGGATCTTTTATAAGGACCCATAATCCCCTCCATGATGGCAGATCCCTCAAAATCTAATCACTCCGCCAAAGGCCCTACCTCTTAAAACTACCGTTTGGGGATTAAATTTCAACATGTGAATTTTGGGGAGACATAAACATTCAGACCATAGCACCCTCTTACCACATTTTTAAGTGTGTAGTATGTTATTGATAAGTATAAGCACAATGGTGTACAGAAGACCTCTAGGACTTTTCATCTTGTGCAACTGAAACTTTATACATGCTGAACAGCTGTTGCCCACTTCCCTGTCCCCAGCTCCTGGCAACTAACCATTCTACTCTCTGCTTCTGAGTCTGACTGTTAGATGCCTTATGTGAGTGGAATCATGCATTGTTTTTCGTCTATGTCTGGCTTATTTTGCGTAGCATTATGTCCTCCAGGTTCATGCATTGCATATGGCAGGACTTCCTTCTTTTTAAAGGATGAATGATATTCCATTGTATTTACCATGTTTTATTCATTCATCAGCAAATGGACAGTCAGGTTACTCCCATATCTTGGCTATTGTGAATAATGCTTTTTTTTCCCTCTTGAGATAGAGTCTCACTCTGTTGGCCAGACGTGATCTCGGCTCACTGCAAACTCTGCCTCCCAGGTTCAAGCGATTCTCCTGCCTCAGCTTCCTGAGTAGCTGGGACTACAGTCACGTACCACCATGCCCGGCTAATTTTTGTATTTTTAGTAGAGACAGGGTTTCGCCATGTTGGCCAGGCTGGTCTCGAACTCCCAACCTCAGGTGATCCTCCTGCGTCGGCCTCCCAAAGTGCTGGGATTACAGGCGTGAGCCACTGCGCCCGGCCTGCTATTGTGGGTAATGCTGCAATGAACACGGAAGTGCAAATATCTCTTCAAGGTCCTGATTTGGGTTCTTTTGAATAAACACCAAGAAGTGGGATTGCCAGATCCTATGGTAATTCTATCTTTAATTTTTCAAGGAGGCTCCAGACTGTGTTCTACAGCAGATACACCATTTTACTTTCCCCACCAATCGTGCACAAGTGCGCCAATCTCTTCACATCCTCATCAACACTCATTATTATTGTTATTTTTGAGATGGAGTCTCACTCTGTACCCCAGGCTGGAATGCAGTGGTGTGATCTCAGCTCACTGTAACCTCTACCTCCCAGGTCCCAGGTTTAAGCAATTCTCCTGGCTCAGCCTCCTGAGTAGCTGGGATTACAGGCACGCGCCACCATGCCCAGCTAATTTTTATATTTTTAGTAGAGATGGGGTTTCACCATGTTGGCAAGGGTGGTCTTGAACTCCTAACCTTGTGATCCACCAGCCTTGGCCTCCCAAAGTGCTGGGATTACAGGTGTGAGCCACCGCGCCCGGCCTTATTATTATTTTTAAAATGGCTGCCCTAACAGGCGTGAGGTGATATTTCATTGTTGTTTTATTTACATGATCGGTAACGTTGAGCACCTTTTACGTTCCCGTTGGCCATTTGTATGTATTCTTTCAAGAAATGCCCGTTCAAATCTTTTGCCTGTTTTTAAAAATTGGGTTATTTGTTGTTTCGATACTGAGTTGTAGGCGTTCCTTATATTATTATGGATATTAACCCTTATCAGATATGTGGTTTGAAAATATCTTCTCCTGGCTGGGTAAGGTGGCTTATGCCTGTAGTCCCAGCACTTTGGGAGGCTGAGGCGGGTGGATCACCTGAGGTCAGGAGTTTCGGACCACCCTGGCCAACATGGTGAAACCCCATCTGTGCTAAAAATACAAAATTTAGCCAGGCATGGTGGTGGGTGCCTGTAATCTCAGCTGAGGATTACAGGAACCCACCACCTGAAGCAGAAGAATCACTTGAACCCAGGAGGCAGAGGTTGCAGTGAGCCGAGATCGCACCATTGCACTCTAGCCTGGGCAACAGAGCAAGACTCCATCTAAAAAAGAAAAGAAAATATCTTTTCCCATTCCATAAGTTGCCTTTTATTATTTATTATTTATTTATTTTTTGAGATGGAATCTTGCTTTGTCACCCTCCTGACCTCAGGTGACCCACCCACCTCAGCCTCCCAAACTGCTGGATTACAGGCTGGTCTTGAACTCCTGACTTCAGGTGATTCACCCACCTTGTCCTCCCAAAGTGCTGGGATTACAGGTGTGAGCCACCACTCCTGGCCCCCGTAGGTTGCCTTTTAAATTTTATTTTTCAATCGACAATGAAAAGACTATATTTATTATGTACAACATGTATTTATTATGTACAACATGGTCTTAAGTATGTATACATTAAGGAATGTCTAAATTGAGCTACTTAACATATGCATTACTCATATACTTATCATTTTTGGTGGTGAGAACACTTAGAAACTACTCCCTTGGCAATTTTCAAGAATACGTTAGACTTAATAGCATTCCATTGTGTATATAAACCACATTTTAGAAAATTCATTCATCCATTGATGGACACGAGTTGATTCCATATTTTGGCTACTGTGAATAGTGCTATAATAAACATGGGAGTGCAAATATCTCTTCGACATGCTGAGTTTATTTCCTTTGGATATGTACCCAGTAGTGGGATTGCTGGATCATATGGAGTTCTATTTTTAAATTTTTGAGGAACCTCCGTACTGTTTACCAGAATGGCTATGCTAACTTGCATTCCCATCAACAGCATGCAAGCGTTCCCCTCTTCCACATCCTCAGCAACACCTGTTATCTTTTGTCTTCTTCATAATAGTGATTCTAACAAGTGTGAGGTGACATCTCACTGTGATTCTAATTTGCATTTCCCTGATAATTCGTGATGTTGAGCATTTTTTCATATACCTGTTGGCCCTTTGTACGTCGTCTTTGGAGAAATGTCTATTCAGGTGCTTTGCCCATGTTTTAATCGGGTTATTCGTTTTCTTACTTCTGAATAGTTTGGGTCCTTACACACTTTGTATATTAATCCCTTGCCAGATGTAGGGTTTGCAAGTATCGGTTGCTACCCAAGCTGTCCTTGCTATGTATAGAGGGACCCCCGCCTGCTCAGGGAGGAGGCGCCAGACATCTGGAGCGCAGGGTTCCACCTTCCCTCCATCTGTGTCTTTCCCCTCTGTGGATTGTGTTCTTCGCCATGGCCAGCTGGGATTTCAAAACTTTAGTTTTGTTGCTGTTACTCCATTACCTCTCCAACTCTCAGTTAAGTCACTAGTGGCCTGAAACAAAATATAAGTGCGCTGGGAAGCTTCCTGTGAGGGACGAGCCATTTTATAAAGTAGAACCTTCTGCCACGCGGAATGCCTTTTCATCATTAATTTGTCTGGTAAATATCACATTAGGCCAGGCTTTACAAAATCGGATCCTAGATGTGTTTCCCATGAAAACATGAACACATCTGCATTTGGGAGATCTGGCTGGCAGGACATAGAGCTGAGGGACCTTTCCAGAGGGTCCAGGTCCTCTCTTTGGAGGACAGTCACCATCTAGAACTATGTCTACAGGAACTGTTTCCATCCATCAAGACGTGGACGTGAAGGGCCAGCCCACAGTAATGACTGACTCAGTCAATTCCCTACATATTTACTGAGCATTCCCCCGTATTTACTGAGCTCTGAGAGCGTCCCCAGAGGAAGCTGGTGCATCCTGCCCTTGGCACGGTTAGGCTTCTCTCATACCCAGTGCAATATGGTCAGCTCCCAAGACCCATACCTAGCCAGGGAGAGGAGGGGATTGGAGAGAAATTGTTAAGTCACTTCAGCCCTTTTTATTAGCTTGTTTCCCAAGTGCTGCTGCAGGTATGAGAGAAGCAAAGCCCTGAGTGCAGCTCCAGGGGGAGTCAGCATGCCCGTGAGCGGGAGAGAAAGAAAGCTCCTTCAATGTCTCCTGCGGAGAAGTGCCCCGGATGGGCGCATCTCAAGTTGACATGCACACAGGTCACCTGGGAATCTTGTCAGGATGCAGATTCTGATTCACTGGGTTGGGGTATGGCCTGAGAGCCTGCATTCCAGTTTGCCCAGCTGAGGCTTATGCAGCTGATCCTGAGCCACACTTTCAGAAGCCAGGTAGAGCCCCATGACCAGCAGGGGAGGGGGCACAGGGAGCTGTGGTGATCGGGGGGGGACACTGCAGCCTGCTGGGGCTGCCTTGAGCCTTGAAGGAGGAACAGGATGGAGGCAGTACCGGCTGTGGAGGCCAGAATGTCACAGGGAAGAGGTGGGGCTGGAACGGGTAGAAGGGCGGAATGGGAGGAAGGGGAGGCCCCTAGCCCCTGCCTAGGCTGCTTTCATTCTGTAAAGAGGTTTTTACTCTCTAGACCTTCCATTTTCCTGGAAGTGAAGGTCTGACGTGCACTGACCCAGAAGGTGAAAACCAAAGGATGGGCAGACAGGCACACTCTTCCTCACTTAATTCAACTGGAATCAAAGCAACAGGGAGGTGGAAGTGGGGTCGGGGTTGGGGAGAGGCGTGGCAGTGGGAGAAGGGCTTTCTCAGGCAGGCAAGTTCCTGATGGTGGGGGGGGGAGTGGGTAGGGAGCAGCAGGTAGCAGGGGGTTTCTGTGACCGGACCTGTGATCCTCTTGCCTTGGGGCAGCCAGTGGGCCCCACGAGCCCTCCAAGGGCAAAGTTTGTGCTTCTAGACATTTCTTTCCAAGGAAGCGATTAGCCAGCCAGACCTGTTGTCCTTTTGCAAGCAGCCAATTACCCAGGAAAATGTAATTACCCGTTTGCTTTGTTATTAGTGCACAGCTAAGAAGATTGAAGCAATCGCCCCTTTCATGGTATTTCAAAGCTTACTCACATGATGCATCCCTGATATTAAACACAATGAGACTTTTTTGAATTCAATTAAGCATTTGCCTACTGTGACTCTTTATTCATTGCAAATTGTCTCAGTAAATAATCTTCATCAAAAGTCAGAACCAATCCCCATTAGTTGTTTAGATTAATTAATGGGTCCCCCTGGAGCCACCCAAATCAATTCAATTTGAACGTCAACAACTTGGCGATGGAGTTTCCCAGGTTGGCATTAAGACAATATTAAACCTGCAATAAGTCACATTTAAAATGTTAATTCAGAGAAGCTCTCCATTTACAGCATTTAATTAAATCCTTAAATAAACTGCATGGGCTCAGTACCAGATGGTTCTGCATTTTCATTGCAGCACAGAGCCTTGAAGTCATTGTGGGAAGTAATATTGGAGGCGCGGTGAAGATAACCAGGATATATAGAGTAATAAAATCTAATCTCATTTCCAGCGGGGGAGATTCAGTGTATGTACACAACCCGGGCTCAAATTGTAAGTTAATTACATTAACCCCAGTGTACTCCGGGATCTGAGCAGCCAGAGATGAAATTAGTCTTTTTCCTATCATAAGATTCTTTTCAACTTCACTATATTAATTTTTAGCCAAATACTTACTCATAAGGAAAATTGAAGTTAATGTAACCAAAGATAAAGTAATGCAGCCTTAATATTCTGAAGGGATTATGGAGACCCATGAAAATATACTCTGCAAATATCATTGGCTTGGAATGGATTTATGGAGTTGGGGGTGAGGGGAAAGGAAATGAAGACGCCAAGAAGACCCTTATCCCTGCCCACTTCCCCCCTGCCAACCTAGGGTTAATAAAGGACCTAAGCTAGGAAATTTAGTCCTTGGAGCAAACAGTCTCCCAAGGGCAGTGGAGGGTGCTGGGGGGGGGTGAGACAGATGGCCTCTGAGAGCAGTCATGCCTTCATCTCAGGGGCAGGTGAGGGGCACAAGTGTCCCCTAGCAGAAGGATGACCTCTGTCCGCCTCCTGGGTGGCCCAGGAATTTCCATGGCTCAGCCTCTTCATCTCCCTCCCGAGAGCATCCTCCCTCCACAAGGAGAGATGAGGCAAGCCACGCTTCCTGGTCTTTTCCTTGGGATGTCAAGAGGGACTGCTGGCTCCTCTGTCTGCCAACCTGGAGACCCTCAGACAGCACCCTGAGTTACCACAGTGGTCCTGTGGTGACTGAATATCTATGGCAAACTTTTTCTTCTTTTAAAAAGTTTCCTCCAAAGTCTATCCATTCTCCAACAACTAAAAAAGAGGACACATCCCCCAGTCAGTCTTGGGAGCCTGCCTTCCCAAGGGGCTGCGATTCCCACGGCACTCCCGTCACCCTGCCGTCTGGGGGAAATAAAACCAACCTGAAACCTTGTGAGTGTGTCTCAAAGGTAGTTTTCTGCTCTGATAATTCCAAGTGAAGCAGTAGGAACTGAATTTCTGATAGCCTCATCCTGGGAAACGACTCTGTCGTGACCCGGCACTCACCTTCACTTGACCTTCTGCGATCCTAGCCCTCTGCCCGATGCTGGGTGCCATCTTACCCTCCCAAAGTGAAATATCCCGAACCCCTTTGGACCCTCCCCCCTCCCTTCTGGTCTTTGGTCTGAGAGAAATGATCACGGCTTCGCGGACCTGATTCCGCCGGGCCTCTGGGCTACAGAGCATCCACTTAGCTTCCTTTTCTGTCCTGACCTTGACTGCTGTGCTTGTCACTCACGCGTCCCCCACACTGAGGTGGCTCGTAGGTTTCACCTGAATGCCAGCTGCAATTGATTGTTGTTGAGTGGTTGTTCACAGCATTAAGAAGGATTCTGAGCCCGAATGCAGTCTCCAGGAGGAAGAGAACACGCATATGTTAGCAGTACGTGTCATGCATGTGGGTTTGTGTGTGTTGTTTACACTAGGAATGCTTTCCAATGTTTTTAAATGAAAACATGTTAATGGCTACACCATAATTTAATTCCATTTTTTTTGTTTCTGTTTTTGTCTTTTTTTTTTCCCTTCACTAGTAAGGGTAAATGCCACATCTTTGTACATGAGCCTTTGAATGTCTGACCATTTGTTCAGGAGACTCCTAGAAACGGACGTACTAGCCCAAAGATTGTGAACAAAGACCAAGTCACTTAAAAGTTTAGCTCTTTATTATGACTGCATGTCCTGCACATGTGAGTGCCAGGATGTTTATTTCAGGAAAAAATGAATACAGCCCTAATTACAAATATTAATAACAGTCAGGGTAGCTCCCGTGGTAACCCAGTCCCTCCCCCAGCAGGCACCTGGCAAAACCTTAGCGCAGAGGGGCGAGAGGAGCTGTTTCCGGGTTCATTCCGGAGCAGCTGGGGTAGCCCGGCTTGCAGGGCCTCTCCAGGGGCCCACGCTGTGCCTGGGTTCACTCTGGCCTGAAATGGAATGACCGATTCTTTGCATTGGGGCATGGCTGGTAAGGACGCCCAATCTCATCATCTCAGACTGCTCAAAGCACAGAGGTTGAGCGGAGCACAGATATTTCTAATTATTCAAATTAAGCAATCACACACTACAGCAAGATTTAAAGCCATAAGCAGGGGGTTGTGTTCTCTCTCAATAGCTTCCTTCTCATAATTCCTGGTCATAGAATCAAAGACCTTAGAGCTAGAAAGAAAACAGGAGGCTGGGTCCAGCTGTCTCATTGGACAGAGGGAATGAGAAGCTCAGAGAAGTTAAGCGGTTTAACCGAGCCACACAGCCCGTTCGCAGCAGGTCAAGTCCTGGTTCAGTGGTCTTGCCGCCACACCTCGCCTGCAGCCACCCCCTGCTTACACATCCGCACCTTCTGAGGCACTGCTGTCCCTGGGGCTCACCCTCACTCTGAGTCTGGCGCCCTCCCTTCTCCGTACACTTTCAGCTGCAGATACCTTGCGGTCTATTTCTTTGGCTTCATTCTATAGCGCACGGCTGATGCGATTGCCTCCACATTTCTCTCATTTTGCTCTTCTGCCTAGTTCCATGTGGCAAAGGTGAGAAGAGATCAGTCCCGGTTATGCTATGCCTACATCCGTATGGTATGCTCGCTCCACTATCTTTTAGCGGGGGGACAGAGCCTCACTCTTGTCGCCCAGGCTGGAGTGCAATGGTGCGATCTCGGCTCACTGCAACCTCTGCCTCCTGGGTTCAAGTGATTCTCCTGCCTCAGCCTCCTGAGTAGCTGAGATTACAGGCGTCTCCCACCACACCCGGCTAATTTTTGTATTTTTAGTAGAGATGGGGTTTTACCATGTTGGCCAGACTGGTCTCAAACTCTTGACTTCAGGTGATCCACCCACCTTGACTTCCCAAAGGGCTGGGATTATAGGCGTGAGCCACGGCACCAGCCTGCTTGCTCCACTTTGTAAGGGAGATAATAACACAGACCTTGCTTGTGTTTGATTTGAAACAGTTTTGCAGAGAGCATCATCTTCTTGCCCCACATGAAAGGGAGAAGGTCAGCCTCACCCAAAGCCCGTGAACTGAGAGGGATGAGGGCCCTTGGACAGTGTTTCCCACCAGGCATCTGCCTCCCTCAGCCCCAGGACCCCTGTCTCAATTGTTGTCTCATGAGTCCTCCCAGTGTATAAAGGGTACAAGGGAGGGCTGGTCTACACTCACAAGCATTTACTGAGCACCTGCCGTGTGCCAGGTTCGCTCCCCTCCTCACACGGGCTCCCTGGAGAAGCATCATCACCCCATTCTACAGATGCAGGGAGCGAGGCCTGAATTCATCAGGAAGGGTCTGAGGCCACACAGCTGGTAAATAGCAGAGCGGGGACTGGAGGCCAGGGCCTCTCACTCCACTTGCAGGCTCCTGTCCTGGCCCCGCTGGCTGCTCTGAGGTGGGTCACTGAGCTGGGCACAGCTTGAAGCCTCCCTGGACCCCTCCAGTCAAGACTGGATTTTCCCTCCAGCCCGCAGCCACTGTCCTTCCTCGCCAGGCAGCTTCTGTCGTGTTTTGCAGAGTCAGGGTTTCCTAACCATCTCTCACACCCCTTCCTGTTCAGGCTTCAACTTTCTCTGCCCTGAAGCCCCTGCGGGCATGGGCACCTGTGCCAGGCTTGCTCAGTGGGAGATGGGTTCACGGCCTCTCATCTCCTTCCCTGCTCGCTGCCCTTGGGACTGTCTCAGTAAAGCTCAACACCATCTCTTCCCTCAACCCCGCCCTATGTCACCACTCAAACTGACAGCGCCAACCCTTCCTGCCCCGCTCAAATCCCAACCCTCACCTTCTGGGGCTGCCCCTGCCTGCCCAGATCACCTTCCTGCTGAGAAAATGGAAACATTAAACTCTCAATCCTCCTCAAAGATCATTAGCCAAGAGCAAGCTGCACATCAAATTGATTTTACTTCTCCAGGTTCTGGCAAAGGCAGTGACTCGGGCCACAGGCGGGGAGGGCGGGGTTATTTTTTCGAGGCTTGCCAGTGCCTCTCTGCCCTTTCCTTCTGGCTGCCTCATGATTCTTGCAATGTGACAAGCTCTGCGCAGTCCCAGGGCCAGAACACAGGGCGAGCCTTGTGCTCCCCTGGGGCAGGATGGGGGTGGAGGGATGGAGGAAGTGCTGAGCCCACAGCATCGTCCCTTCCCAGAGCCCTACCCAGAAGCTGTCCCGCCACTCGTAAAAAGCCTGGAAGATGAAAAGGATCTCTCTCTTATTCTTGTAACATGCTTTGTCCAGAATTCACGATGAAATATTTTCTCCAGAACGTTTTATGCTGTTAATGGTGTAAAATCAAACTGACTGTTGTCAGACCATTCTCAATGCCTCCCCTAACCCCAGTATTTGTGCTGAAGATGGTGGGACCTCAACTCACCCTTCTGGAATGTCGCAGAGCCTGGCCCCAGCCTGCGCCATGGCGGCGCTCCAGGAGCCTGAGGTTAATCTCCCTAATAGAGTGTCCTGGAGAGCATGTGCAGACACAGAAGTACTGTGTGCCCTGCGAAGCAGGGGGCCAGGTAAGCATTTTGTCCCATCTGTCATGTGCTTCCTCTGTGTGGCTGCCCTGGAGGCTCTGAGGAGGCCTGCGGGGAGGCCCTTGGCTGTTCCAAACCACCTCTATAAATAGCCAGCTTCAGGAATTCACTGGGAGCCAGGCTGTTTTTATAGGCTTGTGTCTTCGTTTTTCCAGTAATCCAGCTGAGTGCTTCTGGACCAGGGCCTCCGCCAGGGAACTGACAGCCCCACATCTGCCACAGGCAGAAAACTTGCAAGGGTCAGGGGAAGCTCTTTCTCTGCCATTTAAGAAGGGACAGTGGGGGCCAAGGCTGCCAGCCCGCCTGGCTCACGACTCTTGGACTGTCTGGCATTGTGGCCAGTACGTGACTGTGGTTATTTGGGGCAAGTAGCAGTGCCCAAGTCCAAACACATCTCCTCCCGGGCCTGTCCCTTGCTGACACATCTGGTAAGCATGAGATGGAGACAGAGAACGCTGTGTAATAGGAACCAGTGCTGGGCTGTCCCAGGCATCCTTTATGGAGAAAACTCTTTTTATGGGGTCTGAACTCTTCTGCTCTTACATAACCAGTGTGAATTTCTTCTAAGCAGCCAGTGACCAGCCAGCAGTTTGAGTAGGGCAAAGCTAGTGATGGGCTAGGTTTCATTTCTCATCAGTGGCATGACTGGGGGTCTCCGGTCCCACTGAGATTCAATTCTGTAACCTCAGCCAAGCACCTGGGGAGCCGAGGGAGTTGGTACCAGGAGTGGGGTCCACGGGGCCCTATGAGTGGGTGGTCAGGGGTGGGGAGAGGCCACGGAGGTCAAGGCAGGGCTGTGCTTGCTCAGAAGACCGGATGGCAAAAAGTCCCAGGAAAGCTGGTCTCTGTCCATGCTCAACACACTCGTCCTTGTGAAGGCAGAGGGAGGAAAGGGGCAGCCGGCCCCGGGGAGGAAGAGCCCGAGGGAGGGGGCAGATGGAGCACTCATGAGAATGACGAAGAGGAGGTTCTATTCAGCTTCAGTGGAGGGACAGTGCACAGCACAGTCTGCATCAGAGAAGTCTGGGGCCAGGCAGAGACTGAGGGGCCTGCCCCTTGGGGCCCAGTGGCCATGGCTTGGTACCGAAGCCCCCGCCTGCCCAGCCTCCTTGCTCTGAGCCCCAGTCTTGAGCATCTGCTGCTCTCCTTCCTGAACTAGGCTTGACCTCACGTTGTAGCTGCTGCTCCCTGGCTTCGTTCATTCAGGAGAGATCTATGGACCACCCTCATGATGCACACTCACTCTCTGTGCAGACCTGACGCTGGATCCCGAGCCCCACACCGTGGACCCTGGCGTTCTCCCCCACAGCACAGCTCACCTTCACCCTTTTTGATGTTGCCGCTTCCAGCTGTTCCAGGGAGATGCCTCCAGCCACACCCTGGACGCAGACCTCAAGCAGCCACCCCAGACCCAGCAGAGGAAACATAGGTGGTGCAGGTGGGCCTGCTATCAGGAGAGTGACCCTCCCTGCCTGGCCCTCCAGGGCCAGAGTCATGACTGTGTTTGGGTGTGATTCAGGTTGATATAACAGAGCAGAAGTGACATTAAAGGGGAAGAAGTAGACGAAGACATAGCTGAAAGCAGACATTAGCCAAATTCTTACTCTAAGGAGAAGTGAGGGGTGAGAAGCCTTTCATCCCTCGTTGCTGACTTGTCTCCAGTTCCCCGGGTACCAGACTGCAGGGGGACTGGAGCAGGCTCCAGAGAGATTCTCGCCTGGTACCCAGCCTGACACTCTGCAGTGGTAGTTGGTTTGTCATTGCCGTTGGAGTTCTGTTTTTTTTGAGATGGAGTCTCACTCTTGTTGCCCAGGCTGGAGTGCAATGGCTCATTCTCAGCTCACTGCAACCTCTGCCTCCCGGGTTCAAGCATTCTCCTGCCTCAGCTTCCCAAGTAGCTGGGATTACAGGCATGTACCACCACGCCTGGCTAATTTTGTATTTTTAGTAGAGATGGGTTTTCTCCATGTTGGTCAGGCTGGTCTTGAACTCCCGACCTCAGGTGATCCGCCCACCTCAGCCTCCCAAAGCACTGGGATTACAGGCATGAGCCACCACACCTGGCCTCAATTTTAAATCAGGGAAAACAGGACTGACTGCTGAGACTGCATCCCTGTGCCTTTGCAGGGTCACGTCCTCTTGAGGAAGACCTGTGGAATCTGAGTGGCCAAGGGTGTACCTTTGGAGCTGAACAGTCGGGGCTGAATGCCACTTCTGCTGGTTGCCAGCTGTGTGACCTTAGCCAGCTTCTGGATCTAGGCCTTAGCTCCCTCACCTGTTAGACGAGGACAGAGCTGGCCACTTTGCAGGGATGTTGATGGATTGAAGGAGATAAAAGCTGTGAAGGAGCTCAGTGTGGCGCTGGGGACGTGCAAGCATCCAACAGGCGACATTTGCCATTCTTTTTTTTTTTTTTTGGGACTGAGTCTCCCTCTGTTTGCCCAGGCTGGAGTGCAGTGGCACCATCTTGGCTCACTGCAACCTCCACCTCCCAGGTTCAAGGGATTCTCCTGCCTCAGCCTCTTGAGTAGCTGGGACTACAGGCGCCCGCCACCACACCCAGCTAATTTTTTTTTGTATTTTTAGTAGAGACGGGGTTTCACCATGTTAGCCAGGAATAGTCTCAATCTCTTGACCTCTGATCTGCCCACCTTGGCCTCCCAAAGTGCTGGGATTCCAGGCGTGAGCCACCGCACCCGGCCACATTTGCCATTCTTATGTAATCACTGTCGTAAGAGTGCGTTTGTTCAAGAATCCACAGACGAGAGGTGGAGGCTCCGGCAGGGCTGGGGCGAAGGATGCCTGCCCAGGACACCGCAGAGGTCCTTACCTTCACAGGTGACCCATGGGAAGTGACAGAGAGGACGTGAATGCCAAAGCCCTAAGGGTGCCTGCACCCCGGCCTGCCAGAGGGCCGGACCTTGCCCACTTTTGCAATGGCATCTTCAAGTGGGGGCCTCCTTGACACGTGGGCAGTCCTCACTTCTGGTCCCCTCTCCTGCCTTTGACTAATGGCTGACCTGACATCTTTCAGCAAGTGACCTTGTTGCAGCTGGTAATTCAAATATCTTTCAGTGTCAGAAATAATAAGCGCCACCAAGAGATGAACAAGCAGAGCTTAAGTTGAGCGCAGATTAATGGGGTTTTAATATTCCTAATTTAATCACTCCTTTCTGCGGCACTGTGGGCAACATGATGTGGCAGCTAATTATTTTTTTAAACAATGATGGGGATCTTTCCTAATCAATTTCATATTTAACATGAATGAAGGGAGGGCAGTGATTAATGGGAGAATAAATCTCACCAAACAGGCACAAGCAAGCAATCAGTTAAAAATACGGCGGGATGATTTTTCCTTCTCCTGTAGTAAATTCTTCAGGGATGGGATGGGGCACAATTTTAAGTCTTTCAATCTAGAAAGGGGAAATAAGTTAAAGATTAAAAAACTATTTTGGGTGAAAAGTCATAAACACATTTTCATTTTTTAAAACAGTATAGACTCATAAGTATGGTGGAATTTTATGCGTCTTTCAATATATTCTAGTATTATGGCCCTTGATACCTGCGACAATGTATACCAGTAAGTACGTGACATTTCATACCTGCTACAGTGTATACTAAGGAGTGTTATGGCATTCTATACTTGCTACATTTTTAAATTTTTTAAAATTATTATTATTATTATTTTTGTAGACAGTGTCTCTCTCTGTCGCCCAGGCTGGAGTCCAGTAGCATGATCTCAGCTTACCGCAACCTCTGCCCTCCGGTCTCTCCCAGCAAGAGACCCAGGCACTGTCTATAGAGTGAGCACAAAAAAGGTGGGGGGGAATCCAGGTGATACCAGCAGAGGTGGACTGTGCCTGCCCAGGAGGCTGGTCAGTTGCTCCAGGTCACACAAAGGAGGTGTGAGCTGGCATAGACCCCTGGTCAGGTCAGGAGGTGGCTGGGTAAGATGTGGACTTGCACCCAAGGAGCTATGAGTCCCCCAAAGACCTGGAGTAGGCTCTGTGCACGCTAATATCCCCATCCCATGGGGAGCCCTTGGGGCAGGCTGTAGGACCCCCCAGGATGAAAGAGAACCACTTAAGCCCAGTTGGGCATCTTTGCCATGTTTTCATTCATTCATTCATTCACCCATTCACTTATTCATCCTTATTCATCTAGCCTTTGTTTGGCGAGTGCCTCCTGCTGGCTATGTGTTGTTGTAGGCATGAGGTATAAGCATGAACAAGAATTTTTAAAAAATTATTTCCTGCGCTCGTAAAAAAAATTAATTCCTGCACTCGTGGAGCTGACATTCTAGAGGAACAGGATGAACAAGAAGAGCAGCAAACACAGAAACAGCATGCATCTTCGAAGGTGACAGTGTCTATGCAGAAAATAAAGCAGAAAGAGTGGAGGGCTGGGGCTGGGAGGAGCGCCCTGCCATGGCTTCCTGTGGAGCTTCACCAAGGAGCTGCGAGCGCAGACCTGAAGGGGCCTGATGGAGCCTGTGCCTTTGAATACCACACAGATGCTGACAGCTCACAAACTGCGTATCTCCAGCATGTTCTCTCTCCAACTCCAGCTGGTAATTCAGATATCTTTGAATTCAAGGACATCTTCACAAAGAGATGCCCCTATATACGGAAGAGCATTCCAGGCAACAGGAATAGCAAGAGCACAGGCTCAGAGACGGGAGCCCGCCTGGTTCTCGGGAAGACAGCAGCACCAGCCACGGAGAGGTGAGCTGAGGCCAGAGCAGCCGAGGGGGCTGCAGGCTTCGTGAACAGGCAAGTCTGGATGAGGCCTCGGGTCGTGGTGAGGACTGTGGCTTCCTCTCCAAGTGAGTGAAGGCTGGAGAGTGCCATCTGATTTGCATGTTAAAATGCTAGCTGTGATGATAGAGAACAGTCTGTGGGGGCATGGGGAATGGGGAGGTCCAAGGAGACTCATAGGAGGTGAAAGGTGATGGTGGCTGCCCCAGAACATCGGAGGCAGGACTGGCTGTATGCTGGGCGCTTTCCGAGGTCGAGCTGGCAGCATGTGCTGGCAGGTGAATGGAGGGTGCAGGAGACTTGGAGGAGTCAAGGGTGAGTCCAAGCAGCTGGGAGGGAGCTGCCATCAACTGAGATGGGACGATTAGGGGTGTGGAGTCGTGGGAAGCGAGGGGTTTGGGTATATCAGGCTCATTCAACATCTGCGTGAGTGAAGGGGCTGAGGACACAGTGGGATGTGTAAGTCTGGAATTCAGAGGAGAGAAGATGCTGGAGATAGGCAGTTTGGGAATTGTTGGCATCTGTGTGGTATTCAAAGCCGCAAGGCTCGATGAGGTTTCAGGGACAGTGAAGGTGGATGCAGAAGAGAAGTCGTCCAAGCCTCCAGTAGCTCGTGGGGTCACAGCGTGAGAAGACAAGGGGTCCAGCAAAGGAGACAGGGAAGGTACGGCCAGGGGGGCAGAAGGAGACCCAGGCAAAGTGGGGTCCTGTGGGCTAAGGGAAAAGAGTCCTCAAGGGAAAGGGAGGATGGGCAGCTGTGTCCACACTGCAGAAGGAACAAGTTTGATGACCACCGAGAACCAACCACTGGACATACCACGTTGTGCTAGGCCACTGGTGATCTTTTAACGATCAAATACACATAGCATAAAACTTACCATAGTAATCTTAATCTCTTTTTTCTGAGATGGAGTCCCCCGCTGGCGCCGGGCTGGAGTGCAGTGGTGCGATCTCCACTCACTGCAGCCTCCACCTCCTGGATTCAAGTGATTCTCCTGCCTCAGCCTCCCGAATAGCTGGGACTACAGGTGCGCGCCACCACTGTCCAGCTACCTTTTGTATTTTTAGTAGAGGCAGGGTTTCACCATGTTGGCCGGGATGGTCTCAATCTCTCGTGATCCTCAGCCTCCCAAAGTGCTGGGATTATAGGTGTGAGCCACCACACCCAGCCCATAGTGACCATTTTTGAATGCGAATTTCCATGGCCATAAGCACCTTCTTAATGTCGTGCGATCATCAGCCCTGTTGCATTCCAGAACATTTTCCTTCCTCCAAAGGGGAGCTCTGCACCTGTCAGCAGTCACTCCCTATCCCCCTCCTTTAGCGCCCGCAACTCCTCATCTGCCTTCCGCCTCTAGGGCTTTGCCTAATCTGAATGTTTCATGTCCATGGAATCACGCAACGTGGTCTTTTGTGCCTGTCTCCTTTCACTGAACGCCGTGTTTTCCAGGTTCATGCAGGTTGTAGAACGTGTCAGCACCTCACTTCTTTTTGTTCTACGTTTGAATTTGTTGAAAACTTGACAAAATTATATATATATATTTATGCTGTACAATGTGGTTTTGAAATATGTGTGCGTGGCCAGGCGTGGTGACTCATACCTGTAATCCCAGAACTTTGGGAGGCCGAAGCAGGTGGATCACCTGAGGTCAGGAGTTCGAGGCCAGCCTGACCAACATGGAGAAACCCCGTCTCTACTAAAAATACAAAAATTAGCTGGGCGTGGTGGCGCATGCCTGTAATCCTAGCTACTTGGGAGCCTTAGGCAGGAGAATTGCTTGAACCCGGGAGGTGGAGGTTTCGGGGAGGCGAGATTTCGCCATTGTACTTCAGCCTGGGCAACAAGATCGAAACTCCATCTCAAAGATAAATGAATAAATAAGTAAATAAATAAATTAGAAATATGTATGCATAGTGAAATGACTAAGTCGAATGAATTAACACGTGAATTACCTCATAGACTATCATTTATTTTATTTTATTTTTTTGTGGTGAGAACACATAGAATCTACTGTCTTAGTGGTTTTGTTTCTTTGTAAGGTGAATAATATTCCGCTATATGGATAGACCGCATTGCGTTTACCCATCCATCTGCTGATGGCCGCTGGGCTGTTTCTACCTTTGTGCTACTGTGAGTAATGTGCTATGAGCATGTGTGGTTAGAGTCTCTGTTTTCAGTTCTTTGGGGGTTATCCCTAGGAGTGGCATTGCTGGTGAACTGGACTGTGAGCACTGGAGATGTTGGGGGCCCACGCCCACACTCTGGACGCTGGGAGAGAATGGGAGGAGAGGAATGGAGATGCCAAGGGTTCGCAGCTCTTTTGAGAAGTTTTGCTGTAAAGGAAAGGAGTGAGGTGGGGCGATCGCTGGAGGGAAAAACAGGGCAAAAGAGTTTACTTTGGTTTTGGGGACAGGAGAAGTGGTCTGTGCTGGTATGCTGGTGACAGTGGTCCCACAGGGAGGAAATCACCCACAGCTGCTGGACCGGGAGGGAGGGAGATCCAGACACTGATCCCATAGGGAGGTGGACACCGGGGCGGGAGCTCCCCAGGGACCTCTTCTGTCTTTGAACTGGCTCCCTCCCAGTGTTCAGACAACATCCCTGACCTTCCCAGGATCTGCTGGGGACTGCAAGAGGATTAAGGACTGTGGGCAGGTGGGATATGGAGACGAAAGAGTTCCTGGTGGATTGAATTCTGTGAAAAATGTGGCAGCAGCCTTGAGTCAGACCCCTGGGTCCTGTTCCTCCCCACTGTGAAGCTGGAGCTTCCAGAGGAGGAAAAGAAGTTGGAAGGAGGTGAGGAAGGAAGAGGGGCCATGTTGTGAAGACTAAAAATAAACAATAATGCTGCCATCATGGGGGTGTTGGGCCACACCCCCTCAGCAAGTGACAAGGATACACATTTCACTGTGCTTAATAAGTTTAAAAAATATATAATCCTTACGCTAATAAAAGAAGGATTCCAGCTGAATTAAATTTAAAAGGGTCGAATTGAACAATGAACGATTCGTGAATCGGGCCGTCTCCCAGAGTGGACTCAGAGACTCCAGGGCAGCCACGTGGTGGAAGATTTATGGACAGAAAGAGGAAGTCAACTACAGAAAACGAAAGTGAGGTACAGAAACAGCTGGGGTGGGTTACAGGTTGGCATTTGCCTTATTTGAACACGGTTCAACCACTCAGCCCCCTTTGACTGGCCAAACCTCAGTGACTGGCACAAGTGCAGGCTACAGTCTGTTGACACCTTCACGTGTTATACCAAAAGTTTATGGTGCACAGAAAAACCTTTAGGCCAAACTTAAAATATATAAGGAGGCAGCTTTAGGCTAAACTTTATTTAACAACATGCATTTAGCTTTTCTGAACTCAGTATTATTTCAACTGCTCTTCCCCAAGCTTCCAGATGGGACCCGAGTTCGGGGATGTGGTTTGCCCAAGGATGCATGCCAGAAGGTGGTTGAGCCTCGTGGGTACCCCAATCTGCACCCCAGAGTGAGTGGGAGCAGGGAGAGGATACAGCCTTCAATGTTTCTGTACTTTGAGCTGATTGCTTTCCCATTTGACCCCAGAAGTTGGATATAAACATTGTCTTGTGTTTAATTTTCTTTGTCTGGGGAGGTCATAAGGCCCCAACAGGATTCTATTAAAGCTCTTTCTTCTGAGTGAATAAGGCCAAGCTATGAAGCGTTGCAGGGGGAAAGCGAGCATTTGCCTCGAAACCTCTTCCTTTGCTGCCTCATAGAAAACCAGAAGGGAAAGAGCACTGAGCAGAGAAGGGGCGCTGTTTCCCCCGCCTTGTCCATGTCCTCTGGGCCCCCAGTCACGAGACTGCGGGGCCTGGGTGCCGGCCCCATCCATCCTCTCTCCACCGAGACGGGAACTTCCAGGGCATGAAGGGGGCAGCATCACGCTTCTGTTGTTTTCCTTCCACTGGCTTGGGGTTCACAAAATCAGAAGGGATTTGTCCCTGAGCATTTTTCTCCCTTGGTTTTTTAAGCCATTTCAGTTTCAAGGAAATTGAATCCATGTGTGTTTGGATTAATTGCTTAACTCCTAAAAATGTTGTTTTGTAACAGCAATTTGAAGTCCAAAAAGCTTGTTAAGTTGCTTTCCATCCTTTTTCTGTGGTCCCAGTTGGGGGAACTGAGAGATCCCTGTTGCACCAGCCCCACGCTTACCGCTGGAGAGGGCTAATGAGGAATTAGCAGACCCCCATGATGTTCAGTTCGCCCCCAAATAAGGCGGGCTTGCAAACTTCACTGTGAAATTCAGGAAGCCTCCTGGGTCCTGCTGGGTTTCTGGGCTTCAGAGGATGTGGACGCCTTCTGTGGTCTCATGTTCAATTTGAGATTTCCTTTTCCCCAGGTCTCATTTCTAGAGCTTGATTGTTTCTCTGGTGGTTCAAATTGCAGAGGAGGAGATTTCAGGTCCCTGAAAGGATGCACTTCTCAGCAGTCAGGGCTCTTGAGGTCTAGGAGGTGCTGCTGAGGGAAGAGAGTCACTTGCTCTGCTCTAGAAATTGTTCTGATGTTCTGGGATGGTGACTGATGGGACGGCCGCATTTCATGAATCAGAGAGGAAGAGTGTACCTTCCTGAATGGCCAGGTCCATCGGGAGGCTTGGGGGTTCATGCCATCTGGAAGAGAGGAGTACCCTTAGGCTGGGCATTAACCCCCAGACCTTGTTTAACCATCTGTTAAACAGGAATAACCCCTGACCTCAGCGTTGTTCCAAGAGCAGTTTCCTGGTGCCCCAGACTTCATGTGAGAGGGCATCTGCATGGGCCACAGTGGACGCTGAGGGGTTGCTCAAGTGGACTCTTTCCTCTTGCCTTCCTTCTGCCTGATCTCATTCATCTGCACCCCACTTGGCCTCTGATACCTTCCCCGATGCCTTCAGTCAGGCAGGCGGTCTTCTGCTTCCCTAGCAACCATCAGAGACCGTGGAGATCAGCAAGCATGTCAGCGTTTCCAGGAGGAGGGTGGCCACCCATTCTCCATATTCCCACCCCTGCAGCGCTCGGCAGAGGGCCAGGCACAGCAGCCCCTGTTCACTAAGTTCCCCTTGATTTATAAACTGCTTGGGGGTGTAGATGGGTGTGGTGGGGATGCTGGTGTTCCCGCAGCATCCGCAATGCAAATGGTGTTCCCATTTGTGTTCAGACCCTAAGAATCCAAATGAACCCACCTAATGACTTGGCAGAACTTGGCTGGCTCCAGGGTCCATCATGATCTCATTTTCCGCTTGGCAATTTGACCAGGGCTTCACTTCTAGTGGCGTAGAACAGACTTCCTGTAGAGGCTCGCGTATGTGACTTCACTGGCTGACAGGCATAAAGCAAGGTGTCCATACCCCACTTCTGTGCTCCTTTACGGCATAAATGCCATGATCAAACAGTTATCCACCATGGTATCTGCAATGCAGCTCTGACACTAACCACCTGGAGTTGGTGCAGAGGACAGGTTTGGGCCTCTGTCCCCCAGGAAGGCCCTCGCTTTAGATGTTGGCTGCAAGTTCTGGGGCCCCTGGATACAAGCGCTTCTGACCAACTGGCTAGAAATTCAGGGGTTTCCCTGACTTCTTGGCATTAAATAATTCACCACAATGAACCACACAACTCAGGCAAGGGCTGTACTTAGGATTGCTGTGTCATCACCAAGGATACAAATCAGAACCAGCCACTGGCAGAGGCACAGAAGGGGAGGTCTGGGAAGGTCCCAAATTCAGAGCTGCCATGTCCCCAGACCACGCAAAGCCTCCCAGGGGACTGATATGTGATTATGAACCAGGGACAGTCATCCAAGCTTCCGACAGTCAGGTTTTACTGGGGTTTCATGATGTAGGCGTGACTGATTGGACTCGATCTCCAGTCCCTTTCCCCCTCCAGGAGGTGATGGAGTAGGGCCTCAGCCTGCTGTTCACATGGTCAGTCTTTCTGGCATGGGCTGTCCTCACCCCGAGTCCCCCTCATTAGCAAAGACTTTGATGGCCCATTGTGAAAAACAAAGACTTGCCAGGATTTGGAGGCGACCTCCCAGGAACAAAGGCCAGCCAATTCCGTATTATACAGCAGTGTGCTGGTGCTATCTGATGACATGCTCTCACCAGCCCTTGCCTTTGAATGCCCTGACTCCGTAACTCTTGCCAAGGGTTCTCCCTGACCCAGCTGATGGAAGGCACATGCAAGTGCTCTGCAGAGACGACAGTGGAAACCCTCCAGAGAGGCCCCTTCAATGGCTTTGTTCCGAAGGACGTTAGAACCCAAGTTCACATGGCCGTCATGAAATCTTCAAAATGTTTCATTTTTAAAGTCATGAGATTCCCCTGAGCCCTCCCTGTCCAAGTTGTGTGATGCTCTCTTTCAGAAGGAAACGAGCCAGGACAGACAGCTTGAACCTCATTCCTCTTACATGAGTCTTGTTTCGAGGGGGGCTCCTCTCCATGGTGGGATTTTCAGCTCAGCTTGGCATCCCCCTGCGCACCAGGCAATGCAGGCTCAGTAGGGATGCAACATGAGCCCCACCATGGAAGGCTTGCAGCCTTGGGTGCAGAGGCGTGAGGCTGGATCACAGATACTGGGCAAGGATTTCAGCTTGGGCTGGGAAGGGGTATGCCGGAGGTCCCTGGGAACACAGGGCAGGTGCCTCTAGCTCAGACCAGGAGGGTTAGGGTCATCCTGGTGAATCTTTAATGGATCAGTTGGGGTGACCAGATGATTGTGGGTAAGGGGAGAGCATGAATAAGGCAGAGAGGAGCCAGACAGCAACCCCAGGCTGTTTGAAAATATGGAGTTTTGAGGGGGTCTTGAGGTGGTGTATCAGAAGATAGGTGGCTGGGCATGGTGGCTCACACCTGTAATCCCAGCACTTTGGGAGGCCGAGGTGGTCAGGAGTTTGCGACCAGCTGCTAAAATGGTAAAACCTCGTCTCTACTAAAAATACAACAAAATTAGCCAGGTGTGGTGGGCGCGCCTATAATCCCAGCTACTGGGGAGGCTGAGGCAGGGAGATCGCTTGAACCCGGGAGGCAGAGGTTGCAGTGAGCCAAGATGGTGCCACTGCCCTCCAGCCTGGGCGACAGAGCAAGACTCCATCTCAAAAATAAATACATAAATAAAAAAGTAAAAACAAAAATTAAGATAGCCAAGGAGCTCAAATTGTCCTGTATGACAAGGTAGAGCCATCAGCAGATGAATGGAGAAATAAACTGTGGTATACACACACAAGGGGATAACACTCAGCCCTAATGAAGTATGTATTGGGGTAGGCCACAACATAGATGAATCTTGACAACATTAGCTAAGTGAAAGAAGCCAGACACAAAAGTCCACATAGTGTACAATTCCATTTACGGGAAATGTCCAGAATAGACAAAAATGCAGGGACAGACAGCATGTGGTCACCTGAGGTTAGGGGAGCAGAGGACGGGGGAGGAACTGCTTGGCGGGTTAGGGGTTGCTTTTGGGATGATGAAAATGTTTTGGCCGTAGATAGAGGTGGTGGCTACACAACATTGTGAATGTACCAAATGCCCCCGAATTATTTTTTAATTTATTTTTTATTTTTTAAATTTATTTTTATTTTTTTGAGACGGAGTCTTGCTCTGTTGCCAGGCTGGAGTGCAGTGGCACAATCTCAGCTCACTGCAACCTCTGCCTCCCGGGTTCAAGCGATTTCCCTGCCTCAGCCTCCCGGAGTAGCTGGGATTACAGGCACCTGCCACCACGCCCTGCTAATTTTTTTGTATTTTAGTAGAAACGGGGTTTCACCATGTTGACCAGGATGGTCTCGATCTCCTGACCTCATGATCCACCCTCCTTGGCCTCTGAAAGTGCTGGAATTACAGGCATGAGCCACCATGCCTGGCCGAATTGTTTATTTTTAAACGGTTAATTTTATATGAATTTAATCTCAATTTAAAAATTTAAAAGATGAGGCTGAGTGATGGAACGATTTTAGAAGAGTGGGGAATGGCCACAGTGGACTTTTAGAAAGCTGCTCAAGGGACAGTGACAGTGTGGGTGACAAGCCGTCCAGGCAGGATGGCAGAAGGAAATGTCCAAAGGCCACTTCAAAAGTCTCCATGAAAGACAACGAGACGATGAGGTCTTAACCCTGGAGAGGATTTTCAGGGAAGGATGGTGTTGAGAATTTTTAGGGGCTTCAGCAGGCATATCTTGGGTTTAGGAATACAAATGTTTTCTCTGACAGGTTGACTACGAGGAATACTTTTTTTTTTTTTTTTTGAAATGGCACGTTTAATAGCAAGCGGTCCTAGGGCAGCACTTTGCCTGGTAGACTCTGCCTTTGGGCTCTGTGTCTGGCCCTTAGCAAAGCCCAAGGATTCACGCCCAGAGGTAATAGGCCAATATGGAGATGGAGACCTTCACCCGCTTCCAAGAGAAAGCTGCCTAGGGTTAAGTAGGACGAACTGGAGGACAATTCTGGGAACAGCAGACTCGTTAGCATCTTAAATAAACATAACTTCTGAGTCTCACTCAACTTTGCCTCTGGAATTAGAGCTGGAATCATTTACATACTTAGGTCAGGCAGAAGTGGTGGAATCACGACCCCTCCTTAGCCCCACTCCGAAGTGTTGTCTGTTTGCATAGCCTGAATCCTTTGTACAGCTCTACCCTGTCTGAACCCTCATGACTTTTCTGAAGAGGACTTTGTGCTTGTTCTGTGTGCCAGGAATTCTAAAATGGTATTTAGCCCAAAGCAAGAAAGTTCTGGCCTCATCTTTATAAAATTATTTTTTAAAGGGAGGGCAGTCTTTAATGATGCACAGAGGGACCATCCATGCTGCAGCTGGGCCCTCATCACTCAGCATATGCCAGGGTAATTGTTCTTTCCTGGTGGTGGAGGTGACCCCAGGGGACCCTAACTAATTTGAATATCAAGTCTGATAAGAATGTAATTAGGAAAGGACTGCAGAAAATCTGGTGATGCATTTCTGAAGTCAGATAAACCATGATTTACTGATGTCCACTGTGTCTTCAACTCTCTTTTGAGTTCTTGCATAGGGAACAAACACCTCAGAGGTGCTGAGTCTTAGACTCTTAGATGGAAACTTGCTATGTGTCATCCAGTTCAAACCCCACGCCTGTGAGGCTGACGTCTGCCCTTACACACACCCCTGTGCAGAGAGGGTCCCCCGAGCCAGCCTGGCCCATTAGTGGCTTCTCTCCTCCTGGTTACAGTGATTCCTTCCAAGGTGGTCAAATTGTCGGAGGCGTGTGAAATACAGCAACTTCATGTTGAGTAAGAGCTGAGTAAAATGAGGCTGAGACCTACGGGGCTGCATTCCCAGATGGTGAAGGCATTTTAAGTCACAGGATGAGATAGGAGGTCAGCACAAGATACAGGTCATGAAGAGCTTGCTGATAAAACAGGTTGCAGTAAAGAAGGGGGCCAAAACCCACCAAGACCAAGATGGCCATGAGAGTGACCTCTGGCCGTCCTCACTGCTACCCTCCCACCAGCGCCATGACAGTTTACGAATGCCATGGCAACGTCAGGAAGTTACGCTGTATGGTCTAAAAAGGGGAGGCATGAATAATCCACCCCCTTGTTTAGCATATCATCAAGAAATAACCATAAAAATGGGCATCCAGCAGCCCTCGGGGCTGCCCTCTCTATGGAGCAGCCACTCTCTCCTGCCTCCACTTTCTTACTAAACTTGCTTTCACTTTACTCTGTGACTTGCCCTGAATTCTTTCTTGTGCATGATCCGATAACCCTCTCTTGGGGTCTGGATTGGGACCCCTTTCCGGTAACAAAACCAGTCTCCCGTGAGTCAGTCCTGGGGCCTTAGCTGGCGCAGAGGGAAAGGCTTTGGCTCTTTTCTTGGTGGACGGAATCCTAGAGCTGCTGTGTCTGCGGCTACCCGGGTAGACTGCTGGGAAATGAAGCCAGCACAGCAGGGCAGAGTTGAGAGACGGAGAGAGGTTCCTGAAGACAGTCTGCTTATTTGGGTCCAGCCATGTGGAATGTTCTGGACTTTTTAGTTATATGAACCAGAACTTGCTCCATCACCTTTTTAAAAACTTCAGCCAATTAAGCTGGTCTCTGGCTCTTTGTCATCAAGTGGCCCCTCTGTTTTTGCGTTCGGGGACTGTCAGCTTCCCCTGAAACCTGGGGGGGTCAACGGCTGCCCATGGAGGACCAGAGCATCATCAGCTCCTCTGCCAGTGACAAAGACGCTCTCCCCAGTGGCCTCATCCAATGTCCTAATTCTCTTTAGGGAACAGCACCAAGCATGTTGACCTCCTTTGGGTAAAACCTCTTTGTTAGCTGAGCTCTAAAAATTCTTGCCTCAAACTCTTGCCCACCTCTCTCCTGAGCTTCCTGTAGTCTAGGGAACAAGGAGAGCAGATAGGGGAGTAGCTACGGTTTCCCCCCTCGGTCCTACCTTTGCTGAAGGGGCCCTCACCTCAGCATCCCCGGCACCGGCTCCCTGTGGCCCCTGTCACCCTGGGACACAGTCACACAAGTGTTTGTGTGCAAGCAACTGTGCAGTGTTTGGCCTGGTGATGGAGAGAAGCTCGCACCACAGCCCCAGCCGACCAATAGCCCCCATCATGCCTTACAGAGCCATTCCTCCACCTCCCTCACCTCCCGCCAGCAGGAACTCCTCCCGTACCCAGCACCTTTGCCCGAGGGCTCAGGCATCTCCTTCCCTCCTAGCCTGCTTCCTGCTTTGCATGTGCCCTGCTTGCTTCTCCCCCAGTTCAAGTCCCATTGGTGTTTTCTAGGGCCATGTATCCCCAGCCCCCGTGGTCTCCAGGCTCCCCTTTCGTCCCCGTCTCCCCAGCTCTGACAACCATGAACGTCCACTTCTGCAGCACAGCAGCACTGCCAGGGTCCCCAAAGGCCCATCCTTTTCTTCTTTGTTCCTCAGCCAGGGTAGGGGCAGGAGGCCAGACTTATGCCCCCCCAGCAGGAGTTACACCGCTCTCCCTGGGAGGCAGGGCCAGGCTTGGTGGCTCCGGGTTTTTAATAAACATTTGTTTTCTCCCTGCAGCACAGAAATACTTGCAGCCTGTGACGAGGTCCGGTCCTGACTGTCCCCACTCTAAGCTTGAGCTCAGCTGACGTTATCACTCCATCACTCCTCCCCTTTCCAGACCTTTTACCTTCCATCCGGAACACCCTCCCCTGAATGCCTCTCCTGTGAGTGTGCCCTTGTTTGCTCCCATCTTTCTTAAACCAGGGTGTCCAGATGGAAGGCTGAATCCCAGATGTGACCTGACCAGTGGCGTGAGGCTTTCCCAGGGACTGGCTCCGTGTAATCTGGGCTGTGCTGGCTTTTCCTGGCAGTGTCCCCGTCGTCAGCTCTCATGACATTGGCCATGTCTATCCATCCTAGGTCAGCAGCTTCCCACATGGCACCCTGCTGTCGGGTTAGGCTTCCGCAGCTTGTGAGGGCACCCTAAGTGTGAAGGAGCTCCAGCAATGTCTGACCCACTGGTTTTGCCAACACTTCCCAGTCTCTAAAGCCATCCTCCCCTGCTCAGTTCATTGGAAGACTTAATTCTATTTTTTATTTTTCTTTTCTTTCCTTCTTTCTTTCTCTCTTTTCTTTCTTTCCTTCCTTCCTTCTTTCTTTCCTTTCTTTCTCTTTCTTTCCTTTCTTTCTCTTTCTTTCCTTCCTTCCTTCTTTCTTTCTTTTCTTTCTTTTTCCTTCCTTCCTTCCTTCCTTCCTTCCCTCCCTGCCTCCCTTCCTCCCTGCTTCCCTCCCTCCCTCCCTCCCTCCCTCCCTTCCTTCCTTCCTTCCTTCCTTCCTTCCTTCCGCTCTTTCCGCTCTTTCTCTGTTGCCCAGGCTGGAGTGTACTGGTGCAATTACAGCTCACTGCAGCCTCAACCTCCTGGGCCAAAGCGATCCTCCATCTCATTCCACTCCCTGAGTGTCTGGGACTGCAGGTGTGCACCACTACGCCAATGTCTGACCCACTGGTTTAATTGATTTTCTGTATTGACCTCATCATCTTACACTTGAAGCATCCCCTCCCAGGTGTGTGCCATTTGCAAGTTTGACAAAAATGCCTCTGCTTCTCTCTAAGGCTCTGGCTGGTACCAAAACAAAGATCCCTGGAGCCCCCACTACGGCTTTCCTTCAGGGTGACTCATTGTCCTCAGCTGTCCATCTAGCTATGAATTGACCTCGTGGTTCTACCATCTAGTCCCCGTTTGACCACCTAATTTACAAAGACATACACCAGTCAGTATATTGTCTGAGACATTCTTTGGATTCATAAATCTGGTAACTCATGGAAAATGGAAATAAGGTCCTTTGTTGAGACAGCCAGGTGGGAAGGGGTCCCCAGAAAAACCACTGGCCTGTGCACAGGGAGGACTCTGCACTGGGGTGGAGCCACAGAAACACGCACCGTTCACAGTGGGGGGGAGCCTGGCCGCCCCTCCTCTTGGATGGAACCTGGGATTCAATCTGTGAGGCGGGAAGCCTGTACTAGGTGGCCTTGCTCTGCTGAGTCCTGTTTCCCCTTTTTCTCCTTTTTGCTCAATAAAAACCGTTATTCTCACCCTTCAAATTGTCTGCAAGCCTAATCTTTCACGGCTGTGTGACAAGGAACCCGCCTTCAGTTGAAAAAGTTCCACAACATTGTGGTGTGTTTGATTCTTAGAGAGTTTCGGTTTTGTGTTGACTCCCTTTACATCTTCATTAACCAGCTCTAAAATGATCTTTTTCTAAAGAGTCACATCACATTTACTGGACTATCATTTCTAGAATTTTCTTTCTTGCCCCTCTGAAACCAGGTCAGTGGCTCATGGCCCGTTCTCAGCACTTCTCTTGTCCATCATTTCTCAGAATTTGTTATGGCTCTGAGGGGGATGACTCTTGGAGGCTCAAATGTCCTGAGCTGCAATTCTTCAGGGTCTGGGGAAGGAACTTGTTTATAGCAGGGGGAGTAGCTATTTTCTCTCTTCACCTATATCTGGACTTATGTCCAGCTGCAATCCCCTCTTTGCATTTAATTCAACAAACAGTTCCCGAGCTCTCACAAGATGACTGGCATCATGCTTTGTTTTAACCTTTTCAATTCAAAAACCATTCTCTTTCCTGGAACAGGCAGAAGTAGGATGAGAGTTGAGATGGTCTGCCTGTGTCCTCTTCTTGAGGGGGGTATATATGTCCATTTTCCTGCTGTTGAAAGACACACCTGAGACTGGGTGATTTATACAGGAAACGGGGTTTAACGGACTTACAGTTCCACATGGCTGGGGAGGCCTCAAGATCCTGGAGGAAGGCAGGGAGTAGCAAGTCATATCTTACATGGATGGCAGCAGGTGAAGAGAGAGCGCTTTAATCCTTACCCAGAAAGGGAACCTGCAGTAACCTGGCGTTAACCCATCAGTCACCTCTCCAGTGCCCCATCTCCCTGTTCCCATCTTACAAGGAATGTAACTTTAAAATGATCCATCCACTTTTTGTTCTTTGTGTTTGCTTTCTTCAACCCTTCTCTGTCTATAAAGCCAAACCTTCTCTACTCAGTTCATTGGAATAGTCTATTTTTTGTTTTTCTTTTCTTTTTTTTTTTTTCTTGTTTTTTGTTTGAGACAGTGTCTTGCTCTGTTGCCCAGGGGAAACTCCCCCTTATAGAACCATCAGATCTCGTGGAACTTATTCACTATCACGAGAACAGCACAGGAAAGACCTGCCTCCGTGATTCAATTACCTCCCACCGGGTTCCTCCCACAATACGTGGGGGATTCAAGATGAGATGGGGGGTAGGGACACAGCCAAACCACATCCGGGGGACTTGGTGTGTCCTTGTTCACCTTGCTGAGGGTTGCTGTAAAGGGTGTGTCTGAGTGTGTGTGTTGTGTACTTTGAAGGCTGTGGTTTGCTCCTGGTTCACACTCTTCCCTCCAGCTCTGTGGGCTCATCTTTGGAAGATGGGAGCTCCGGGGTGGTGCCTCATGCAGCCCCATCCACTTTTTAAGCTATCGTTCCAGCCTCTCTCCCGATGGAGGCCTTGCAGTTGCAAGACCAGAATTTCATTTACAAAAACATTCCATGAGCCATGCGCCCTGGGGAGCCTCAGACCAGGGGCTCCTGTCTCCCTCTGCAATCTGTTTTCTTTGGTAGGGAGGACAGGGTGGTTTATTCCTTGCCATTTTGGGAGTCAGGAGGTTAGAGCCATTTTCTTGAGGTTTCTGTCACTTCTTCATTACGAGCTAGCTCTTACTATGAGTCATGGAAAAATCCATAAGTCCCATTTCTGAAAACGCCACTAAATTTGTGCATATGTGTGTAAGAAAAGACATAGAAAAATCTGCATGGAATCACACAAAAGATGTTTGTAGAAGTGACATTTGGTGAGGGGTGAGATGGGTATTTGGAAGATAAGGAGAGGGGCCTTTCACTTTTACCATATATAATATATAAGGTGAAATTTAAAAAATATATGTATTTATAGTTAAATAAAAATTATAGGAGACCATTTTTTTTGTGGGGGGGGGGGGCGGAGCTAAGCTCCTACACTAGGCCTCAACAGACCAGACTGAAAAGAAAAATGCAGTCACTCATAGTAAATCCCACATCACCAAACCAAAACTAGGTTGTTACCTGGCCTTCTGAAAAACAGAGAGAGAGAGAGAACAGCCACATTTCCCAAACAGGCCAGTTTACTCAGCTTGAGAATGAAGTTCCCACTGCTTTCATCCTTACCAGAAAAGGTAACCTGCAGTAACCTGGTGTTAGCCACTCAGCCACCTCTCCAGTGCCCGGTCTCCCGGTTTCTGCCTTACAAGGAATGTAATTTTAAAATGATCCATCCACTTCTTGTTCTTTGTTTTGCTTCCTTCCACCCTTCTCTGTCTATAAAGCCAACCTCCTCTGCTCAGTTCATTGGAACACTTACTCTATTTTTCACTTTTTTTTCTTTCTTTCTTTTTTTTTTTTTTTTTTTTTGGCTGAGACAGGGTATTGCTCTGTTGCCCACGCTGGAGTGGAGTGGTACAATCACAGCTCACGGCTGAGCCGAAGCAATCCTCCATCTCATTCCATTCCCTGGGTAGCTGGGACTGCAGGTGTGCACCACTATGCCATTTTTTTTTTGTAGAGACAGGATCTTGCTGTGTTGCCCAGGCTGGTCTTGAACTCCTGGTCTCAAGCAATCTTCCAGCCTCAGCTTCCCAAAGTCCTGAGATTACGGGCATGAGCCGCCTCGTCCAGCTGTTTATTCTATTTTATAGAATGAAATGTTGCCCTAACTCAAAAATAATAAATAAAGCCACTTAGTATCTTTAAACTAAATTGTAATTTTTTTCTTTTGACAATATATAATATACATATCTGTGACCTGTGAGTATAAACTTTTTCTTCATGACAATTATTTAGGTGTCTGTGTGTTTTATCAATGGTACCTCATCACAACAAATCCCAGGTACATTTTCAAACAGGATCATTTAGGACTGCCTTTTTTTCACTCAGCATAAGCATCTGGAGATTCATCCAGGTTGCTGTGTATATGAATAGCATGTTCTGTTCTGTTCTGTTTTTTTTTCTTCTTTTTTTTGTTTTGCTGAGTGTATTTCATAGTATAGATGTATCTGTTTAACCGTTCTCTCCTTGAAAGACAACGGAGTTGTTTCCAGTTTTTTTACTATTATTCATAACACTGCAAAACCATTCATGTGCAGGTTTTGTGTGTGTGCGAACGTAAGACTTCATTTCTCTGGGACAAATGCCCAGGAGTGCCATTGCTGGATTGTATGGTAGCTGCATGTTTGGTTTTTTAAAGAAACTGCCAAACTGTTTTCCAGAGTGTTTGCATTTCACGTTCCCACTGAAAATGTATGAATGATCTGATTTCTCTGCTTCCTGGCCAGCACTGGCTGTGATTACTTGTTTTGGCCGTTCTCACAGGTGAATAGCGCATCCCACTGTGGTGACACTTTACATTTCCTCAGTGGCTGATGCTGTATCTTTTCACGCGCTTATTTCTCTTCCGTACATCCTCGTCGGTGAAATGTCTCTTCATGTCTTATGCCCATTTTCTAATTAGACTGTTTGAATTTTTTCACAGTTACATTTTGAGAGTTCTTTGTGTATTCTAATTACTAGTCCTGTGTTTGACTTGTAGCCTGCAAATATTTTCTCCCCATCTGTAGCTTTTCTTTCCATCCTCTTAACAGGATCTGAGCAGGAATTTTAAATTTTTTTAAACTTTTGTTGTTTTTTTTTGAGACAGGGTCTCACTTTGTTACCCAGACTGTAATGCAGTGGCACAATCTTGGCTCACCGCAACCTCTGCCTCCTGAATTCAAGCAATTCTTGTGCCTCAGCCTCCCGAGTAGATACGGCTACAGGCATGCACTACCACGCTCAGCTAATTTTTGTATTTTTAGTAGAGACAGGGTTTTGCCATGTTAGCCAGGCTGGTCTTGAACTCCTGACCTCAAGTGGTTTGCCCACCTTGGCCTCCCAAAGTGCTGGGATTACAGGCGTGAGCCACCGCGCCTGGCTGAGTTTTCAGTTTTGATGAAGTCCAAATTATCAAGTTTTCCTTTTATGAATCGTGTTTTTGATGTCAAGTCTAAGAACTCTTTGCCTAGCCCTAGATCCCTAAGGTTTTCACCTTTGTTTTTTCTAAAAAGTTATCATTTTACATTTTATATTTAAGTGTATGATCCATTTTGAGTTAAATTTTGTGAAAGGTATGAGATCTAAGTAGAATTTCTTTCCCTTTCTTTCTTTCTTTCATTCATTCTTTCTCTTTCTCTCTTTCTTTTTTATCTTCCTTCCTTATTCTTTCTCCTTCCTTCCTTCCTTCTGTCCAATTGCCCCAGTTTGTTGTAAAGGTGATATTTCTTCCTTTCTTTCTTTTTTTTTTTGAGACAGTCTCACTGTCACCCAGACAGGAGTGCAGTGGCACGATCTCAGCTCATTGCAACCTCCGCCTCCCAGGTTCAAGCAATTCTCCTGCCTCAGCCTCCTGAAGAGCTTGGGGCTATAGGCGCATGCACCACCATGCCTCGCTGATTTTTGTAGTTTTAGGAGTTAGCCAGGCTGGTCTTGAACTGCTGACCTCAAGTGATCTACGCTCCTCGGCCTCCCAAAAAGGTGATCTTTCTTACATTGAATTGGTTTTGTACCTTTGTCAAAGATCAGCTGGACATATTTGTGTGAGTCTATTTCTGGGTTCTCTGTTCTGTTCCATTGATTAATATATCTACTCCTCTGCCAAATAACCAATCTTGATTACTGCAGATATTAATCTTGAAATGGGATATACCAAGTCTGGAAATGAGGTAGAAATATTCCCTCCCATTTTATTATTTTTCAAAATTGTTTTAGCTATTCTAGTTCCTTTACCTTTCCATTTAAATTTTAGAACAATCTTGTCTAGGCTGGGCACAGTGGCTCATGCCTGTAATCCCAGCACTTTGGGAGGCCAAGGCAGGCAGATCACCTGAGGTCGGGAGTTCAAGACCAGACTGACCAACATGGAGAAACCCTGTCTCTGCTAAAAATACAAACTTAGCCAGGCATGGTGGCACATACCTGTAGTCGCAGCTACTCGGGAGGCTGAGGCAAGAGAATGGCTTGAGCCCATGAGGCAGATGTTGTGGTGAGCTGAGATCGCACCACTGCGCTCCAGTCTGGGCAACAAGAGCGAAACTCCGTCTCTAAATAAATATATAAATAAATAGTCAATCAATCAATCAATCTTGTCTATCTCTACAAACAACCTTGCTGGAATTTTGGTAGAAATTACATTAAGCCTGTGTATCAATTTGGGAAGAATTCGGCGTCATCACTATGTTAAGTCTTTCAACCCGTGAACACAATATATCTCTCCAGGTATTCAAATTTTCTTGGACTTCTTTCATGAGCCTCATGTAGTTTTCAGCATACAAATCCTGTGAATGTTTTGTTAGATTTACACCTCCCGTATTTCTCTCTCTCTCCTTTTAGCGATTGTAAATGATATTGTAGTTTTTTTTTGTTTTTTTAAAGCCAGTGAAATTTAGCAGTAGGGGGTTGTATACCAACTTTAGTGACACTAATGTTAATGAGTTCTGATAACTCACTACCATAGGACCAGCCGATATTGTAGTTTTAATGTTGGTGTTTGTTAGTATATATAAATAAGTAAATGTTTACATAATTACCTTGTGTCTTGCAACCTTGCTGAACTTACTTATTTGTTCCAGGAGTTTTGTTTTGATTTCTTGGGGATTTTCTACATAGACAAGTATGTCCTCTCCCAGATGGGATGGCTAGATTATCTGGTAATTCTATGTTTAGTTTTTTGAGCAACTGTCATACCATTTTCCACAGTGGCTGCACCATTTTACATGCGCAGCAGCGGGGACGCAAGTGTTTCAACCTCTTCACACGCATGCCAACCCTTACTATTTTGTGGCATCTGATTGTGGTTTTGATTTGCATATTCCTAATGATTAGTGACAGATATTGATTACCTTTTCTTGGGCTTACTGGCCATTTATGTGTGTGTGTGTGGTTTTTTTTTTTTTTTTTTTTTTTTTTTTGGTGAAATATCACTTACCATCCTTATGATGTCTGCAGGGTCTGTAGGGGAAACTCCCCCTTTGCATTCCTTACATTGATACTTGTGTCTTTCATTTTTATCAGACTTGCTAGGGATTTGTCTACTTCATTGATCTTTCAAAGAAACAGCTCCTTATCTCAAAAGTTTTTTTTTCTTTTTAATTCTATTGATTTCTTTTCCTATCTTTATTATTTGTTTCCTTCTGCTTGCTTTGGGTTTATTTTGCTGTTCTTTTTCTAGGTTGAGCTGGGAGCATAGATTGTTTGAGACTCTTCTTAAATGCATGCATTTTAATCCTATGAATTTTCCTCTCAGCACTGCTTTACCTGCATCCCCACAAATTTTGCATATGTGCTGTGCTTTCATTTTAATTCAGTTCAATGTCATTTTTTCCCACTCGAAGCTGCCTTTTGTTCCATGGGTTATTTAGTTTCCAAGTGTTTGGAGATTTTCCTCTTATCTTTCTGTTTTTCATTTCTAGTTTGATCCCATTTTGGTTAGAGAACACATTCTGTATGATTTTAACCATTTTCAATTTGTTGAGGTTTGATTACTTTGTTCGAGGACTAACTTGGTATATGTTCCTTGCACACTGGAAAATAGAAATCTGTATTCTGCTGTTGTTGGATGGAAAGGCATATAAATGCCAATTAGATCTCATTGGTTGATGGTGGTGTTGAGTTCTTCCAGGCTCATCGAGGTCACCAAGGCTACTTTGCTGATAAATCCAGTGGATATTTTCTTGTCTTCATCCTACTTGAATTCACCTGGGTTTCTGCAGTGGCATCTTCACTCATCTCCCTGCCTCTGTGTTGGTCCCTCCAGTCCATTTTCCATTTGGTGACCAGAGCTCACCTTCTAGCAGGTGAGTCTGATCCTATGGGCTCTCCAGAGCCTTTAGATTCATTTAAATTCCTCAGTCCAGCACGCAGAGCCCTTTAAAATGTAGTCTTGGTCACCTCCCCCAGCTTTGTTTTCTGCCATTCTTCCTGGTACCCCATGAACTGGCCGTCCTTGACCAATGTCACTCTCCTTGAATAGGCTACCTCCTTTCTCTACTTAATACTTTTGTATGCACTGTTTCCTATGCGTGGAACAACACTCAGGTCCCCCTTTGTCCTTCTAGTCCTTCTCTTCCTCTCCACTTAGGTGTCTTCTCCTCCCAGAAGCCTGCCTTGAACTTTCTCCGCATTCCAAATACATGGCCACCTATGTGTTGTCATACAGCTTTGTGGTTCTCTAGCTCAGCACTACTCATGCTGCCTTCCTTACTTTTAATTAGTCTGCTTTTCCCACTGGACAGGAGCTCTCTGAGGTTAAGGATTGTGGCCTAAGGGGCCCACCAGGAAACCAGGGCTTAGCAGATGTGTAAATGCTGGCTGCTGAGTGAAGCAGAAGCAAATGGTCCATACACTGGAACCCAAATAGAGAACTTGTTTGTTTTTTCTTTCTTGAAATGCAGCAGCCACTCTTTACTGCATGAAGGACGTAGGTGGAGCTTCCCATTGGACTTTCCCACTGTGTGCACCTAGAGGGCAGCTCTGTTTGGGCCTTGCTATTATCCCCCAAAACACTGGAGCTTGGGGATTAGTTTCAGTGCTGATGTTTATTGCTTAGAAATTTTATTTCATACTTACTCAAAGAGCTGTTTTAGAATTAGTTAGGTACAGTGGGTTTCTAAATCATATGTCGCTTTTATGCATATATAAAAAGGAAAATATAAATAAAACTAATGGTTAAGAAATTCCTGACACTTCTTTGCCTTTGGAGTGATGGATGTCCCTGTTTTCCACACGGTATCGTCCTCTGAGTCATCAGGAGCCTTTGTCAGGCAGGATTTCTTAGAAGAATCCTCCCTGGTCACCTCCAGGATTGGCTCCCAAGGCATCGGTGCCTGTATCGCTGAATATGCTGGTGCCTCGGGACGTTTGCCCACATTTGCCATCTCCAGTTCTCCCACCCAACTCACAGAACAATGGCACCAATGTTAACACACAACCCAAATGTAGCATCCGTAAAGTGTGGAAAAAAGTGAATCTTAGAGTTAACAAAATATGATTAAATAATTCTTCCTTTTCCGTTATTCCGAATCATTTTTACCTTATATTCAGTTCCCATATGAACACGAGGTTTAAGTTCTCTGTTCTCTCCACCAGCTGATCAGTTCTTGTGTGAGTATCTGGCACCCTGCCTTCCTACTGTGGTGTGGAATATGCCTTCATGTCCAGGATGGACAGTACCCTCTTTACTCTTTATTTTCAGGGTTATTAACCTAGCCTCCTTATTTTTATTCTCTCTCTTTCTCTCTTTTCTTGAGACAGGATCTTGCTTTGTTGCCGAGGCTGGAGTGCAGTGAATTCCTGGGCTCAAGTGATCCTCCCACTTCAGCCTCCCAAGCAGCTGGAAACACAAGCGTGCACCATTGTGCCCAGCTAATTCTTAAATTTGTTATAGAGATGCGGTCTTGCTGTGTTCCCCAGGCTTGTCTGGAACTCCAGGACTCAAGTGATCCTCCGCCTCAGCCTCTCAAAGCGTTGGGATTACAGGCATGAGCCACTGTGCCTGGGCTATTTTTATTTATCTACATACATTTTAGGATAGGTTTATCAAGTTTCTTTAAAAAAAATTCAAGTAGAATTCTGAGTTTTGTATTGAATTTATTGATTCATTACAGTGAATATATAATTTATAATTAATTTATATAATTAACAGAAATTTAAATTACAAATTAATAGAAATAATGTTATAAATTATAATTAGTTATAATTAATATCAAATTAAATTCATTTATATTACAAGTGAACACAAATAAATTATGTTATATAATACATTGCATTATATATTGTATATTAATTAATATAGATTAATTTTAATTTTATGCATATATAAAAAGGAAAATATAAATAAAACTAATGGTTAAGAAATTCCTGACACTTCTTTGCCTTAATGTAGATTAATTTTAATCTATATTAATTACCAAATTTACCAAATTTATAGATTAATTTGGTAAAAACTGACATCTTTATAACAAGTTATACTGTGCAAGGAATGGAATGTGTCCTTTGACTCCAAATCATCTTGTGTTTTAAGTCAGGCTTATTGAGATATAATTTATACACAGTAAAATTGACTTTTTAGATACACATTACTATGAGTTTTGACGAATGTATACCGCGACGTAATCACTGCCACAATCAAGATACGGGCTATATTTGGGGTCTGTCTTTACTTGGGGGAGAGTCCAGTAATCAAGCCAAGTAATCAAGTGTTGATTCCGGCCTCCAGCCCCCTTTGAAAAGAGCTGGAGAGGAGTCAGCAAAACCGCAGGAGTGGAGCATTTGTGGGTGGGAGGGGCAGGAGTGAGATTTGCATGTGGCCAACAAATGGGCCTTTCAGGCGGGGTCCTTCCATGGAGGCTGCGGTGAGACACGCAGTGCTGCCACCCAAGGCAACCGCTGGGTAGATTCTTTTTTTTTTTTTTTTTTTTGAGGTGGAGTCTCGCTCTGTTGCCCAGGATGGAGTATAGTGGTGGGATCTCAGCCTCCTGAGTACCATAGCTGGGATTACAGGTGTGTGCTACCACGCCTGGCTATTTTTTTTTGTATTTTTAGTATAGATGAGTTTTCACCATGTTGGCCAGGCTGGTCTCAAACTCCTGACCTTAGGTGATCCACCCACCTTGGCCTCCCAAAGTGCTGGGATTACAGGCGTGAGCCACTGCGTCCGGCCCCACTGGGTGGATGTTAAGTTGATCTAGAGGAATGAATCCTTGCTTCCTTGCCTCCCATTTTCAGCTGTTTTGCAATTGTATCCTTCCTCCTCCGGGTCCTCACTTTCCAAAGTTGTTATTGGTGATGGTATGTAGGTCTATGTTTTAATTCTATCCTTCTTTATATTAAGAGGAAAGAAGCTTTGTCTGACCATGGCCAGGACAGAGAAGGTGCAGGTTGTACCTGAGGTCCTGCAGTGTCACGGCAGCCGCCACCCTAGGTCCGGGGGGAGATGGAGAGGGGCCCCCGAGCAGATAGAGACAGGAAGTCACTCGGTGAAGAGCATGAGAGACCCCGAGCATGCCCATTTCTCCACCTGCAGCTCTCCTGCAGCGGCCCCAAAGGTTTCATGTGTGTGCACTTACATTTTCTTTTTCTTTCTTTCTTTTTTTTAAAGAAATTTACAAGTATATTTATTAACAAAAATGATGTTCACAGCACGGTAAGAACACAGGCTGCAAACAGGGTTACAGTCTAATTTTTATTTAAAATGCACATGGTAATATAAAAATGAAGAATTATTGAGGATTCACTATAGGTAGGAATTGTTCTAGGTATTTTGCATTGATTATTTCATTTCCTCCTCATTACACGTTTTCTTTTTCTTTATTATTATTATCATAATACTTTAAGTTCTGGGGTACATGTACAGAACGTGCAGGTTTATTACATAGGTATACACGTGCCATGGTGGTTTGCTGCACCCATCAATCCGTGATCTATGTTAGGTATTTCTCCTAATGCTCTCCCTCCCCTAGCCCCCAGCCCCCAACAGGTCCCAGTGTGTGATGTTCTCCTCCCTGGTCCATGTGTTCTCATTATTCAACTCCCACTTATGAGTGAGAACACGTAGTGTTTGGTTTTCTGTTCTTGCGTTAGTTTGCTGAGAATGATGGTTTCCAGCTTCATCCATGTCCCCCCACAGACAACATGAACGAATTCCTTTTCATGGCTGCATAGCATTCCATGGTGTATATGTGCCACATTTTCTTTATCCTGTCTATCATTGATGGGCATTTGGGTTGGTTCCAAGTCTTTGCTATTGTGAACAGTGCCACACTTACATTTTCAAAGGCAACTCTATAAAGCCCAGCCACAGCCCAGGAGAGGCTGGGACATCTTCAGGGCTCTCAGCTTCAGCCTATTTCCTCAGCTTCTGGATAAGCTGTCACTGGGTGTACAAAAGTGTGAGGGCCACAGACACCCATCTTTTCTTTTTTAGAAAAATCTGAGAAATCCATGGACCCCTGGGAAGATGCCAAGGGTCCCTCGCACAGATCTGTAGTTAGAAAAAGTCCATTCATAATAGTTGATTCTGGTTGAGTCCTAGGTGGCTGCCACCGTGCTACAAACCCACGAGGTATTGTTAGTTATGCCCCATGTGATGGATAATTTAATGTATTAACATGAATGGGGCATGGAGTGCCTAGATATTTGCTCAGACATTATTCTGAGTGTTTCTGTGAGGGTGCTTTTGGATGAGATTAACACTTAAATCCACAGACTGAGTGAAGCCGATTACCCTTTGCAATGCACTGAATGTTCTTGTGTCTCCCTCCTGAAATTCATATATTAAAAACCTATTCCCCCAGGGTGATGCTATCAGGAGGTGGGGCCTTTGAGAGGCATCAGGTCACAGGGTTGAGCCTTCATCAGTGGGATTAGTGCTCTTATAAAAAGAGCCCCCAGAGGACCCCTGACCCTTCTACCATGTGAGGGCACAGCAAGAAGGTGGCCATCTGCAACCTGGAAGAGGACCTCCACCAGACCCGACCATGCTGCCACCCTGACCTCAAACGTTTAGGCTTCAGGATGATGAGAAATAACTTGTTTATAAGCCACCCAGTCTATGGGATTTTGTAAAAGCAGTCCAAAGGTCTCAATGCAGTTCAAGGTTAGCCCTTTGCTGAGTGAGCAAGAATTCTCCTGTGGGACGGCTGTGAGCTGGGACCTCGGCTCTCCTCGGTTCTGCAGCACCCCTCTGTTTTTCTGGAGAACTGTCACTAAGGCACCCCCACTTTACAGATTTCACATCTGAATGAAGCTGACGGGCAGGCACAATGGCTCACACCTATAATCCCAGCACTTTGGGAGGGCAAGGCAGACAGATCACCTGAGATTAGGAGTTCAAGACCAGCCAGGCTAACATGGTGAAACCCTGTCTCTACTAAAAATAGAAAAATTAGCCAGGTGTGGTGGCAGGTGCCTGTAATCCCAGCTATTTGGGAGGTTGAGGCAGGAGAATCGCTTGAACCCAGGAGGCGGAGGTTGCAGTGAGCTGAGATTGAGCCACTGCACTCCAGCCTGGGTGACAGAGTGAGGCTCCATCTCAAAAAAAAAAAAAAAAAGTGGTGACTGACTGCCTTCGTGCCTTGGGAGGAGACGCACTGGTTTCCTGTGGCTGCCGGACCACACACTGCATGGCTTAGAACAACAGTTGTGGGGGCTAGGAGTCTGAAATCCCCCATGGCTGCAGGGCCACACTCCCTCTCCAGGCTCTGGGGGAAAGCCCTGCCCTGTCTTTCCCGCTTCTGGGGCCCAGGCATTTGTTGGCTTGCCGTGCGTCACTCCAGTCTCTGCTCCATCCGCATGTGTCTCTGAGTCTCAAATCTTCTGCCTGTCTCTCATGAGGACACTTGTTATTGCATTCAGGATTTACTTGGATTATCCAGGATAATCTCATTGCAAATCCTTAGTTCAATGACACCTGCAGAGACCGTTTTGCTAAATAAGGTCACATTCACCGGTTCCAGGTAGATATATGTTTTGAGGGCCTCTATTCAACCTGTGACAGAAGGTGACTTCCTTGGGTGTGCTTGTCCACTCCTGAAATCCCCAGTGTCCCATCAGGAGCTTGTTGCAGTGGGCAAGGAGCTGGGCAGACATACAGGGTGGGCCTGTTTCTGGAGAAGGCTCGCATCCCGCCAGTACCAGAGGCAGAACGTGGGGGCCTGGGAGTACGGGGTGGGAGAACGCCACAGGCAAGCGGGAGGGGCTGCTCTGGGAACACGGGGGGAGGGACGGGGACAGAGATGAGGAGGCCTCCCTCCTAGGGTACAATGGTTGCTCACCTGAGGCCTGGATGGCCCCGGGGAGAGACGCAGACATTCCAGGCTCGACCCAGGAGGGCTGGGAGCCAGGCTGGGGCAGCCTGGATTCAAGAGGCTGGGGAAGACTTCTGCAGAATCAAGATATTCTCAACTAAGGCTTAAGTCCTGCTGACACCAAGGACTCCATCTCCTTGCCATCTGTAGTTGCCTGTGATTTTATACACCCTCTCCTCTCCTCTGGGGTATGATAAGTGCTGAGTGCTGCATGGTAAGTGCTGAGTGCAGTGTGGTAAGTGCTGAGTGCTGTGTGGTAAGTGCTCAATGCAGCATGGCAAATGCTCAGTGCTGCGTCATAAGTACTGAGTGCTGCATGTTCAGTGCTGAATGCTGTGTGTTAAGTGCTGAGTGCTGCATGGTAAGTCCTGAGTGCTGTGTGGTAAGTGCTGAGTGCAGAGTGGTAAGTCCTGAGTGCTGTACGGTAAGTGCTGAGTGCAGAGTGGTAAGTGCTGAGTGCTGTGTGGTATAAGTGCTGACTGCAGTGTGGTAAGTGCTGAGTGCAGCATGGCAAGCACTGAGTGCTGTGTGGTAAGTGCTGAATGCAACATGGTTAAGTGCTGAGTGCTGAGTGCTGTGGTCCAGCCAGGTGCCTTTCACTCCTGAGTGCCCCCCTACCCCCTGTTTTACAGAAGAGGAAACTGAGACTCTGAGGGGGTGAGCTCCTGCCCTAGCCACCCAGTGGTGAAGGGCCAGGGCTAGAGCTCCACATCGCACCCATCAGATCCCAAAGTCTTTGTCTTTCTGGAACAACCCAGGAGGGAGAGAAGTCTGGTGGGGTGATGCTGTGCAGGGAAGGAGGAGGGGTGCAGGATGGACAGGGAGAGCCTCCTGCTGGGGTACCCTCCGATGAAGCCTAGGACCCCCCCAACAGGGGAGCTCCAGAGCGAAGGTTGCCTCGGAAGGGTCATGTGAGTGGCCCACCTCCCAGCTCCTCGAGGGCAGACAGGTGCCCAGAAAAGTGGGGGCTCATACCCCAGGCCTTTCGTGCCTTTCCCGGGGCTGCCGTGATGAGTTTCCACAAACTGGGCAGCTTAAAACAATGGAAATTGCTTATCTCGAAGTCCTGGAGGCCAGAGATCCGAGATCAAGGTGTCAGCATGGCTGTGCCCCTTCAAAGGCTCTAGGGAGGCCCCTCCTTGCCCCTTCCAGCTTCTGGCTTGAAGCTGCCTTGCTCCAGCCTGTCTTCACCACACGGCCTCCATCCCTGTGTGTCCAGCCCTCCCCTTCTGTATAAGGACGCTGGTCTTTGGATTTAGGGACCACCCGAAACCAGCAGGACCACATCTAAACTAACTACTTCCTCAAAGACCCTATTTCCAAAGAAGGTCACCTTCTGAGGTTTTGGGTGAGCATTTTGGGAGACACCGTTCAGCCTGGCACAAGTCCTGTCTGGAACTGGAGGAGTTTCTCAGAAATGAGATCCAAATAGACACCTGCAGGGGCTGGGAGGAGAGGGTTCTAGGCAGGGGATCGGCCTGTGCACACGCCCAGAGGCTAAAGACTGTGAAGCTGTTTCAGTGCAGTGAGAACATTCTAGAAATGCAGAAGGTGGGGGTCACAGGCAGGCTGAGGGCCAAGGTCAGCAGGGCCGCATCAGGAAGGGACCCCTGACCCAGGCTCTGGAATCTGGCCTTTCTCCTGAGCCATGGAAGGACCCTAACCCAGGCTCAAGGGGATCGTCCTCCTCCCTCTCGCCAGGGCATGGGGCCTCTATCCCCGCCTGAGGATGCTGAATCTCCTCTCTCCTCCTCCTCCTCTTCCCCTTCCCCTCCCCCCAGCACCTGGGCCCCCGACAGTGACAGTTTCCAGTAATCCATGCTCCTCTCAGAACGCCAGCCAGCCGGAATAGGGGCCACGCACGAGCCAGCGCGAAGAGGATGGGGGAGTGGGGCGGGAGCGCTGCTGCCAGGAAATGTCTGGGACACTTGCCCTGCCTCACAAAGAGTGCCCGGCCACCTCTGATGCGGGACAGGAGCGCACAGGTGAGGAAGGAGAGGACCTTAGAGCCTGTGCATCCTCCTCTCCAAGTAGGAAGGCGGGAGGGAGGGGCCCTTGGGACAGCTCAGCACCGAGACTTTCTCCCTCCAGGCAGGGTGGAGCCGCCAGCGCTCTGCGCTCTTCTTGCGTCGCTGTGGACTGGGGCGATTTCCGAAGCGTGGCACGGAAGTCCCTCTTACTTTTGGATGACTTAAGCCCTCTTCGAATCTGAGTTTCTTCCTGCCAGGTTGATCCCAGCCTGGAGGGGGTTCTTTTCTTGTGTGGGGGGTTTCAGATCCAGACCCCAGCCATGTCAGAGTGGAAGGCAATTCCTCCTCTGGGGCTCCCGAAAGAGACATTCCTGGGTAATCATCGTCAGCCACCCACCCCCACGGCACCAAACGGCAGACCTCAGAGCCCTGGCTGTGCCTCCTTGCTCAGCCAGCAGGTTGCCATGGCGACGAGCCAGTGTAAGCCTCTCCATCAATAAGCCAGAGTCTTCCCAAGACGCCTCCGGAGCCTGGCCCCCAACACAGCCTTGGGGTGGGAAAGAAGCCACGGGGTTCCATACAGAGGTGGTTAAATAGCAGGAAGAGGAACTGGGCATGAGAAAGGGCTCAGAGGTGACTGCATGGAACGGCTGTGTCTTCTGCAAGCTCAGTCCTGACCCTGCAGTGAGAATTTTTTGCTTGGTGGGGAAATGGCAGGGGATATTCTGGATCTCAGACTGTGGCTCGCCAGACTTTGTTTTGGGGGCATGGGGGGTGCAGGCTGTGAATCTGTCTTTTAGCTGGTACACGTGTCCCCTGTGACTGCTCCAGGCCTTAATGAACCCACAGGGGTGCCCTGGGCTGATGTGGGTAGTAGTCTGTGGGCAGGAGTGCCTTTGCTTCCGCGCACAACTGAATGCGCAGACCTAGGAGGGATGGAAAGAGAGTGGGGGGGCCGGGCGCCAAGGCTGGTGCCTGTAATCCCAGCACTTTGGGAGGCCGAGGCGGGCGGATCACTTGAGGTCAGGAGTTTGAGAGCAGCTTGGCCAACATGGCAAAATCCTGTCTCTACTTAAAATACAAAAATTAGCGGGGCATGGTGGCAGATGCCTGTAACCCAGCTACTCGGAAGGCTGAGGCAGGAGAATCTCTTGATCCGGGGAGGCGGAGGTTGCAGTGAGCCAAGATTGTATCACTGCACTCCAACCTGGGCAACAGAGTGAGACTCTTTAAAAAAAAAAAAAAAAAAAATGGGGAAGCAGGGGCTTCCTCTGTAACCTGCTCTGCAATTTGTGAAGAACTTCACTCCATCCTGAACCTGTGCTCGGCACTAGAGCACCAGCAAGAAGTCAGTCATTTGACCTGGAACATGGTGTTGATGGAGCTCTGAGCTGGGATGCAGACCCACCTCTGGTGAAGTCCAGGATCCAGTCCACTGTGTGGACCGCACAAAGCATGTTGGATCTTTATGATACGAGGACCGGAGGGTTTGCCAGCCAGGTTACAGACAGGATGCAAAATATGCTTATTTCACTGGAGGAAAGGAGGTGAGGAGATGGGGTACTGCTTAGAAGGCTCGAACACAGATGGGGTCCTGCAGAGGGAATACTTGGGTACCCAGGGAGGAGGAGAGGGTGTCAAACGCCCAAAGAGGTCGGGGGAAGGTAAGAGACGGAACCAGAACATGGACCGGCCGCAGCAGCTCAGAGGCTGGGGCACCCCTGTGGAGCTCACTCACCTGCACCCCTATAGCAGGTTGCATGGTGCCCCCCCAAAAGTGTATGTTCATATCCTAATCCCCAGAACCTGTGCATGTGACCTTATTTGGGAAAAGGGTCTTTGTGGTTGTAGTGAAGTATCTCAGATGAGATCCTTCTAGGGCTGGGCACGGTGGCTCACACCTGTAATCTCAGCACTTTGGGAGGCGGAGACTGGTGGATCAGCTGAGGTCAGGAGTTTGAGACCAGCCTGACCAACGTGGTAAAACCCTGTCTCTATTAAAAATACAAAATTAGCCGGGTATGGTGGTGCACAACTGTAATCTCAGCTACTTGAGAGACTGAGGCAGGAGAATCATCGGAACCGGGAGGCGGAGGTTGCAGTGAGCCGAGATTGCGCCATTGCGCTCCAACCTGGGTGACAACAGTGAAACTCTGTCTCAAGAAAAAATAACATTAAAAAAATAAGAAACTCAAGAAGAGAAAAACAGAAAAGAGGAGAAGGGCACATGAAGAGAGAGGCAGAGGTTGGAGTGGTGCCGCCATGGCCGGGAATCAAGACGACCGCCGGAAGCTGGCAGAGTCAGAGAACAGAATCCCCCCAGGGCCTCAGCGGGAGCACAACCCTGATGACATGTTGACTTCAGACTCCCAACCTCAGCACCGTGAGAAGAGACGCTGCCATGTTCTAGGCCACCTCGTTTGTAGGAATTTGTACAGCAACCCTAGGAAGCTAACACAATGCCAACGGAACGTGCCTGTCCCCTCTGTGACAATGTCAGGGAAAGAGGCTGCAGGGGAGGCCCTGCCCCCACCCCAGCTATGCCAGGCTGTGTCTGGCCCCTTCCCCTGCAAAAGGATGCAGCTCCGAGCTTGGGGCACTCACCACCCAATCAGCAGGGACGGAGGGGGCCTACCTGACTGGCTGGAGCAGGGCGGGTGTGCAGGAAGGAGATGCTCTCTCCACCACTCGGATTCAGGCCTGGGGACACGGGACAGCTAGTGACAGACAGCAGGGATAGATACAGACAGACAGGCTGTGATTTAAAAAAATTCTACCCTTGGAAATCCAGACTTACAAGGACATGGGTTGGTCATGGTTAGGCCAATCATAAGATGATTCTTCACTTTACAGCCAGCTGCTGCTGCCACTCCTCCTCCTCCTCCTCCCTCCTCCGCCTCCTCCTCCTCCTCCTCCTCCGCCTCTCCTCCTCCTCCGCCTCCTCCGCCTCTTCCTCCCTCCTCCTCCTCCTCCTCATTCCCCTCATCCTCCTCCTCCTCCGCCTCCTCCGCCTCCTCCTCCCGCCTCCTCCGCCTCCTCCTCCTCATCCTTCTCCTCCTCCTCATCCTCCTCCTCCTCATCCTCCTCCTCCTCATCCTCCTCCTCCTCATCCTCCTCCTCCTCATCCTCCTCCTCCCTTCCTTCTCCTCCTCCTTTCTCCTCCTCCTCCTCCTCCTCCTCCTCCTCTTCCTCCTCCTCCTCCTCTTCCTCCTCCTTCTTCTCATCCTCCTCCTCCCTCTCCTTCCCCTCCTCCTCTTCCTCCCCCCTCCTCCTCCTCCCACCTCCTCATCCTCCTCCCCCCTCCTTCCCCTCCTCCTCTTCCTCTTTCTTCTTTTCCTCCTTCTCTTCCTCCTCTTCTTCTCTCTCCTTCTCTCTTCTTCCTCTTCTTCTTCTTTTCTTCTTTTCTTCATAATCACAGCTCATTGCAGCCTTGAAGTCCTGGGCTCAGGGAATCCTCCTGCCTTAACCTCCTGTGTAGCTGGGATTACAGGTGTGAGCCCCTACATACAGCTAGTTTTTTCATTTTTAATTTTTGTAGAGATGGGGTCTTGCTCTGTTGCCCAGGCTGATCTCCAACTCCTGGCCTCAAGTGATCCTCCCACCTCAGTCTCCTAAAGCCCTGGGATTGCAGGTGTGTGCCACTGTGCTGGACCACAAGCAGTTTCTTCTAAACAGAAGACCCCTTGGTCTATTTCAAGTATCAGTGGATTTTGTTCATGGCTTGCTCTGAGGCAGCTTTCACCCCTTTAGAGGTCACTCCCCAGTTGCATTTCCACCCTCAGGTACAAGCCTGAATAGCTCACCCAGCCTCCAGGCAAAGCCATATCTCCCCTTCTGCTCTGCTTGTTAGAAAACCAGCCAGGGTCTCAATCCCCGTCCTGCATTTAAGCTGCAAGGGCTACCTTAAGCCACTCTGATACCCTCAGCTTCAGTCACCAGCCTAGACTAAGGGCTGGTCTAGACCAGTGGCTTTCAGCTTCTCTTCAGCTGTAGAATCCAATCTTCAAACAAAATCTTCTGCGAGGGAGGAAAGATCTACCATCTCACTTGTGTGTCCAATCTTCCTCCGGCCCCACCGCAGCCCATTTCAAAGGGAAAGAGCTTTGTCTCTGCCTTTCCCCCGGCTCCCGCTTCCTGCCTGCATGCCCTGCCTCCTGGGAGAGGTTCCCCCAGCCTGGCTTCTGGCCTCCTGGAGAGTAGAATTGGAAAGAGGAGGAGAGAGACACTGGACCAAAGGAAATAAAGGAAGTGGATTTTATTTGTGGAGTCAGTTCCTGGGCTTTTGTTTGTTGCGGAGAATCCAGGACATTGGTGAAGTAAAAAGGGAAACTAAAAAAGAAGCTGGAGAGGTGGGGCGTGGTGGCTCACACCTGTAATCCCAGCACTTTGGGAGGCCAAGGCAGGAGGAATCACTTGAGGTCAGGAGCTTGAGACCAGCCTGGCCAACATGGTGAAACCCCGTCTCTCCTAAAAATACAAAAATTAGCTGGGCATGGCGGCAGGTGCCTGTAATCCCAGCTACTCAGGAGGCTGAGGCAGGAAAATTGCTTGAACCTGGGAGGCGGAGGTTGCAGTGAGCTGAGAGCCTGCCACTGCACTCCAGCCTGGCTGATAGAGCAAGACTCTGGAAGAAGAGGAGGAAGAGGAAGAAGAGGAGGAGGAGGAGGAAGAAGAGAGGGGGAGAAGGAGGGGGGAGGGGAAGGAGGAGGCAGGGGAGGAGGAGCTGGAAAGACTGAAAGAGAGAAAAATTGACTAATTGCTGCTTAGACAAGGTCAGAAAGCTTGGTGTCAGGCATCTCCAGAGTGAGGTCTGTTATTAAGGAATGGGCTTGCGTGATTATGGGGATAGGAAATGCTGCAGGCTAGAGGTAGAATTTCTTCTTCTCAGGGAAACCTCAATTTTTGCTCTTAAGGTCTTGCACTGATGGGACAAGGCTCATCCCCATTTTTGAGGGTCACCTTTTTTACTTAAAGTCAGCTTATTGTAGATGTCAGCTACTTCTACAAAACGTGCCTTCACAGTAACACCCAGGTTCATGTCTGATCTGGGTGCTACAGCCTGGCCAAGTGGACACACAGCCTGATCCTTGCCATTGGTGAGTTAGAAGCGACGGCATCTAAGAGAGCTGGGGAGGAGACGAAGGATGCTGGGCCATGAGTCCCCTTTACTCCCTCTGGCCTGCCAGATCCAGCCTCTTTGAGTGTCTGGAGACTGGGGCCCCAGGAGACCCTGGTTTACATTCAGGTGATTTTAATGAGGTAGCCAATCTATGTGAGAAGCCGGACCTGCTGTGTTGTGAAGAGGGCTGGGGTGGGTGGTCCAGCTCTGCCCCTACCTGGGCGCCTCAGCTCTGTTCGACTCACCACACCCCTCAGCAGGGAGCTCATTGCTTAAGGATGGACTTCCGTGTAGATGAGATGATGCCTGGAGAAGGTGGGGAGCCAAAGGGAAAGGCCTTGTTACCCTGTGACATTCTCTGTCCCTTTACACACCCAAGTTGAAGATAACAAGGCTCTGTGCTCTTTAGACAAAAAAAAATAGTTTCTGGAATGCATTTCCTTCCACCCCCATCTTGGCAATCTCTCTCTACTAATAATAGACTTAATTATTTAAATTTAATTTGTTAGAAGTTTGATGTTTGAGAAACCTAATGAATGATTAACATTTAACAAATAGTAAAATTTAATATCTATTAACTTGGGTTTAAATATGTAATGATTTAATTTCCTTATTCAATGCCTACTTTTTAAAAACAGATGGGAATTACTCCTCAGAGTCACCATGCCCTACGTAAGCCCTTGGCAAAACCGCCACCCCATTCTCTGTGAGTGAAAAACAGCAGAGTGGATTCCGAGTCCTTGAATGCACAGGAAGAGGAGAACTGATCAAGAGGAGGTTGGGTGGTCACCTTGTCCAATGCCCAGATCCAGAAGCAGCTGTGGGCAGGGAGGAGGCTGAGTTACAGTTTAGCTACAAGGTATCCCCCAGTGGACACATTCCCCAGTGGGACTGCTACAAACCCGGTGGCCTTCCCCCTAGGGAAGGGGGAGGGGAGGAGGCTGTCTGAAGAACGAGGCTTCTTACAGGGACCTCAAACTGCACATAAATAGACGCACTGTGCTTTTTATTTGAATATTAATTGGCGTTGATGAACAGCATGTGTCTGTTACACTGGCAATTAGTTACCAGTGAGGTCCTGGGACGCCACACTGCTCCTGTAATTCTGATATGGAGGTTCATGGAATACGTATGGAGCCCTCCCTGAAGCAGCTGTCCTTGCAGAGAGGGTGGCTGCCTGTATCTCTGCAGAGGTCATCCATTTGCCTTTTCATGGATGTGCTAAGTAACAGCCCACAGGACTGATTCTAACTGCGTCACCCATTTGGGAGGGAGCCATCTGTGGGTCAGTGAGTCCTGTGAGCCCCTGGGTGCTTCAACCATTCCTGGGTTCAGGGGTTTAAGGAGAACAGGAGGAAAGTGTCCCCCCCATTTTCTTGCCCTTTTGGGAAGCTGGGGACCTTTCTCGGGTGTCTGTCCTCAGAGAGAAGAATGAGGGAGGCAGCCTGGACATGGGAGGGCCTGGAATTCTAGACAGGGCGGGGTCCAATACACAGGCCATCTGGCCAGGGGACACCCCACAGCGCTGGGTTGGCTGCTCGGGATCTCCTGTTACCTCCGGCCGGCATCCAGGCAGACCCAGCCAGGCGTGGGTGCACTGTGGTCAGATGTCACCGTATGCAGAGTAGCCTCCAGCTCTGGACTGGAAGCCCTTTGAGGAGGTCTGCCTGGCCCTGCTGGTCTGTGTGTGCCCCACCTCCAGCACCATGCCCGACACATAGCAGGTGCTCCGTCTATGGAAGGAAGGATCGAGAGAGAGGGGAGAGGAGAGGGGCTCAGAGCCCAGGAGCTGCCAGCCGCTGAAGGAAGTGGGAATTCACTAGTCATTGAACCTGTGTTAGGGAGGCATAAAAGATGGGGGTGGGGGCATTCTCTGGCAGAGCTTCCCTGGGTGGGTCAGTGCCCATAACCCCCTGACCAGTATCTCCTTCCCGCCTCAGCCCCCACCCCAGACCCACCTTCTCCTTCCTCCCCCATCCTGGGACCCCCATCCCAGCCGGGCTGGGGCAAGGAGAAGGCACCCTGGCCTCCCAGGTTCTGCTTCGGGGGTGCTCTGAGAGCAGCAGATGAAAAGCACCTCTGCTGGGGGCTAATCCTCTCACCTCCACGCTCCCCCGAGGCCGCCTCGCCCCGAGGCTTAGGCTGAAGGATCTCGGGGAGTTTAAAATGGAGGAGAAGGAGCATTTCTGATCTCATTTTCCAGTATTTCAGCTGTGCCATAATCTATTTACCACACAATTTGTGTCACTTTGATAAGCGGCTGCTTCAAGACTGCATTTATTAAAATCAAGAGCGGGGACAGCTTTCAAGTCTCTCAAGAATTGTAATAAATGTTTGAAATTAGTCATTACGGTGTTTGCCATGGTTCATATCATATACTCCATCTCGGTGACAAATGATCACATCTCGCGCACCTTCTTTTGGGTGACAATGGTGAAGGCTTCACTTTGAGGCTCGGGAGGGGATGCCGGGGGGTGAGAGCCCTTCTGGGGGCCACCGGGGTCCCCAGGGGCCACAGCTCAGCCCGTGAAATGCTCTTTTAGCCTAAGCTTCCATACTTAAAAAGGAGTGAAATGGCCCAGAGAGACTTTTCTTCCTTTCCTCTTCTCTCCTCCCCCATCTAAACCACCAGGCTCTTATTTCATTCTGGGTGACAAGGCCTCTCCTCCACTGCAACCCCTGCCCAGCGGTGGCATCTGAGGACGCTGCAACTTTGCGGCTGGTTTACTGTTTCCTTTGGGGGGGGTTTTGTACTTACAGGAAGTAACCCTGGCCAAAACAATGCCACATTCCTAAAGCCTCCAGTTCAGCAAGGCTTCGAGCCCTAGGAAGGGGAAAGGAGGGTCCCAGAGGCCATCAGAGGCTTCTTCAAAGACTGTATGGGAACCAGGCACACAGACGGGGCCCCCAGAGCCATGCTCCTCCTCCACGGTGACTTGTGGCTCACAATCCTAAAGTGACATTTGGGAGATGAAAATCAGAGCGTGAAAACCATCAGCATTGGAGACAAGCTAGGAATGAGGCCCAGGGTACCAGAGGCCAGGTTCCGAGTGGGCCCGAGGGGCGGGTCAGGAGATCTATATTTCCTAATGATCGGGGGGATTTTCCGTCTGGGGGGTCCTCAGAGCAGGTAGCCCTCTCCCTGGTTGCCCCTGGAGTTCGGTAGACACTGTCTGCTGTGGGAGGCTCTGGGTGGAGGGGACACAGTGGGAGACACAGACACGGAAGGGCTGGGTGGGGGTGGTGGCACTCCAGGTGACAGCTTCTATTCGATGGAGAAATGCAGCTGAATTTTGTGTTCAAAGGCTGGTGAAAGTCCTTTCTGTTTCACAAACACATTGAAAACAGGCCTTAAAAAGGGGTTTAGCAGGGCAGCCACCTAAAGCTCGAGTGTTTAACCTTGTTGGGAAGGCGTGTGGGTGTGTGCGTGGGAGTGACGGAGACAGACAAATACACTTTTAATTGAAAAATCACAGATATTTGAGCCAAGCATGCACAGTCCTGTTTTGCAGTTGACGTTCTTACCCAAAGATGTGAATGGTGAAAAAGACATTCTTCACTGTAGCTTTGTATATATAAAAAAAGAAAGCTTGGCGATGCGTGGTAGCTCACGCCTGTAATCCTAGCACTTTGGGAGGCAGAGGCGGGAGGATCACCTGAGGTCAGGAGTTCGACACCAGCCTAGCCAACATGGTGAAACCCTGTCTCTACTAAAAATACAAAAATTAGCCAGGCGTGGAGGCAGACACCTATAATCCCAGCTACTAGGGAGGCTAAGGCAGGAGAATTGCTTGAACCCAGGAGTTGGAGGTTGCAGTGAGCTGAGATCATGCCACAGCACTCCAACCTGGGTGACAGAGTGAGACTCCATCTCAAAAAAAAAAAAAAAAAAAAGAAAAGAAAAAAAAAGAAAGATTTTGGGGTCACGGGCTGACTTTAAGGGAAATTCTGGAAAATACAGAAAAGAGTAAAGCGAATATATATATGTGTGTGTGTGTGTATATGTGTATATATGTGTGTGTATATATATGTGTGTATGTATATATGTGTATGTGTGTGTGTATGCATGTGTGTGTGTATATATATATGCGTGTGTGTGTGTATATATATGTGTACTTTTTTGGGGGACATTGTCTCGCATATATGTGTGTGTGTGTATATATATGTGTATGTATATATGTGTGTGTGTATATATATGTAATTTTTTTGGAGACAATGTCTCACATATATGTGTGTATATATATGTATATATGCGTGTGTGTGTATATATATATGTAATTTTTTTGGAGACAATGTCTCACATATATATGTGTGTGTATATATATATGTGTATGTATATGTGTGTGTGTGTATATATATGTGTGTATGTATATATGTGTGTGTATATATATATGTGTATGTATATGTGTGTGTGTGTGTGTGTTTATATATATATATATATATATATGTAATTTTTTTTTTTGTTTTTTTGGAGACAGTGTCTCACTCTGTCGCCCAGGCTGGAGTGCAGTGGAGTGATCTCGGCTCACTGCAACTTCTGCCTCCCGGGTTCAAGCAGTTCTCCTGCCTCAGCCTCCCAAGTAGCAGGGATTACAGACACACATCACCGCATCTGGCTAATTTTAAACAAATATATTTTTTAAAAGGCGGCACAATTGTGCATGCGGGAGACGGCTGTGCGGCATTTCGACGCATTGCGCGCACCGTCTGCTTTGCTGGCTGTTGCGGATCCTTGGTGTTCTCTCTCCTGCATGAGCTCCCGCCCCCACCGCCCCCATGGTGGCCGCACTTCCAAGGTGATCCCTGCACCTTAGGACGGGGAGCCCGGCCGCTCCAGGCACTCCTGGAGGTTGCCAAGGCAGAGTCCCCGAGGGAAAACCATGGCAGCTCCTTTGAGACCTAGGTGCACTTCAAAAGCACACTGGCGTCTCATGGCCGGCTCTTTGCAGGGCCTGGAAGTGGGTCAGCATCCCCTTTAAGGCTACACCCACCGTCAGAAGCAGTGTCTAAAGGCCCATGGTCAGGCCTGAAATCAATGAGATTAGAAAGAGTCTCCTGCATTAGCTTTACCTGTATGCAGGGACTCATCTGCAGCGAACGCTGGAAACTCTGAGGTTGCTGGTTTAGCAGGAAAATGCCTACACCCTCATTAGCATCTGACATTAGTCCTGCACATTTGTCACAATTAATTAACCCATATCGGCACATAGTTATTCACTCAAGTCCATAATTTATTCAGGCTTCTCTAGTTTTTACCTACTGTCCTTTTCCTGTCCCAAGAGTCCATCCAGGACCCCCCATGACACTCAGGCTTCATCTCCTTAGACGTGATCGTGAGTTTCTCAGTCTTTCCTTGTTTTTGGTCTTTGCAACAGTTGTGTGGATTCCTGGTCAGGCCTTTTGTAGAATGTTCCTCTACTGGTGGTTGTCTGATGTTTTCCTCATGATCAGACCAGGACTATGGGTTGCTGGAAACAGATGCTCAGTGCCGCAAAGAAAAATCAGCACTGAGACAAAGGATTTCTCAGCAAAGCAATTTTTACTTCCAGGACTTCAGGAAGGGCACCCTCACTAGCCTTTGGGCCACAAGAGTACAATGAACAAAGGGAAAGCAGACATATCTATCCCTTACGCATTTGGGGTTGTCCTTACTGCTGTGTCTGATCTCAGTTGGTTGGAGCCAGACCTCACAATTTAAACTAAAACCTGATTGGTTAATAACTTAAAACTTTTTAAAACAGGTAAGGGGCATAGGCTACAAGCTGGGACATGCCTGTGAGCACATCCAGCACAGATATCTTGGTTAAAGTACAAGGACACAGAATGTACTACGTGCCTGTAAGCATGGCATCTCTTAACAGCTACATAGGATAGGGCTTAACAAAGAGTTATGAGCACACTTATGATTTATTCTTTAACAAGAAAGGAAACTTTGAAGGGGAACTTTTTTACTTCCCACATGGGTCTTGGGGAGGAAGAGCGCATAGGTAAAGTGCCATTGTCAACATGTCACATCAAGGGTACCCACTAGCAACAGAATTTATGGCTGCTGATGTTGACCTTGATCAGCTGGCTGAGGTTGTGTCTGTCAGGGTTCTTCTCTGCGGAGTCATCTTTTTACTCCTTTTCCTACTGTACTCTATATGAGGAAGTCACTGTGCAGAGCCCACACCTGAGCAGTGGAGAGTTACATTCCACCTTCTTTTTCTTTTTTGAGATGGAGTCTCGCTCTGTCGCCCAGGCTGGAGTACAGTGATGTGATCTCGGCTCACTGCAACCTCCGCCTCCTGGGTTCAAGAGATTTGCATGTCTCAGCCTCCCAAGTAGCTGGGACTACAGATGCCTGCCACTGTGCCCAACTAATTTTTGTATTTTTAGTAGAAATGGGGTTTTGCCATGTTGATGTTCCACCTTCTTGAGAGTAGGATATGTACATACATTCTCTGCAGCTAGATTTACATATTCTTCTCCATTTGTTGTTCTATTTAATTATGTATTTATATCCATACAGACTCATGGCTATTTATTTCATACTTTGGGTGATGACCCAATATGATGTTATTTACTTGGTGGCTCAAGTTGTCCCAGCCTTGGTCATTGGGAGCTCTTTCATTTGGTTCCTGTGTTTCTTTGACATATCCCATCGACGTGGGGTTTTTTGGTTTTTTTTTGTATTTCCTTACTTTTTGACACTATTTTGTGCTCCAGACTCATTTTATATCTTTCCAGGCCCAATCCAAGAATGAGCCATTTCTCCAAGGAGCCCTGATTCTTTTTCACTGGAGAAGGTAGAAACCACAGGCTGGTATGGAGTGTGCTCATAACTCCTGGGCTGTCATTTCTTCTAGACCCTCTCAACAGACAGGACAAAAGATATATGCATTTACACTAATCCATATATATATATATATACACATCTATACACCTTTCTAAATGCAACTACCTGTATCTATGTTAAGTATAGTGCATCTATAAATGCGTATATTAAATATGAGTGGATAGTGATTTCTCCAACTCAAATCCATAATTGTGTGAATCATTCTAACCTTCTTTCCTTGCTTGTCTGTAACTTTTCATTCCAAATGCAATGTGAAACTGATAAAGGCTGGCTTGGCTGGTATTTGTTCCTGCTTCCTAGGAGGGAGTCTCTAAACCCTTGAATTTCCTGGGATAGGAGAATCTTTGTTATTCACAGTGGGCCCCTTGGACAATTCCTGAGGTTGTGCTAAGGAGATAACATGCGGTGAGCCCCTAGATAGTTCATTCTAATGAGATTATTCAGGATGGAGGCTGGCCAGGCCAGAAAGACCAACTGTGTGATTGGAGGGATGGAGGGATGGGGCTTTGAGCCATGTGGCATCAGCTTAGCCTCCAGGGAGGAGATTGAGCTCAATCATGTGACCAGTGACTCACTCAATCATTCCTATGTAGCAAAACCCCATAGAAACTCTGGTCCCCAAAGCTTGGGTGGACTTCCCTGGTTAACAGGACTCTGCATATTGTACACATCAGTGTGCCAGGAGAATGGCGGATCCTGACTCCAGAGGGGGAAGATGCAGAAGCTTCACATTTGGGACCCTCCCTGACCTTGCCATATGAGTCTCTTCTTTCAGCTAGTCTTGATTGTATTTTTTTTGCTATAAGAAAACGGTAATAGCAAGTATAATGCTTTCCTGGGTTCTGTGAGGCATTGTTGCAAATGACCATACCTGAGTGGGTCATGGGAACACCCGCATTTGTAGCCAGCTGGTCAGAAGTGAGGGCCCCCAAGCTTCAGTTGGTGTCTGAAGTGAGGGCAGTCTGGGGAAGACTGTGACTTGTGAGGCTTGGCCTAACTCTGGGGAATTCATGTCACAGTTGCTTTATAGAAGCTGCCTCCCACCATCTGCCATCCGTTTACCTAGTTGTTCAGTTCCTGTAGGCATATATAGTGCTCTCAGAACCAGTTACCCATATCAGTACGGGGCACAACTTTATCAACCGCAGTGCAGTGTTTGTGTACATTTCCTTTTGCCTTTAGTTTCATAGACTCTGCTCATTTCCAGAGTGACTTAAGTCAGCATCTTTTCCTCTGTTCACATTGGCGAGACTGTTTCATGCCTTTGGAATATGTTTGCATTCTTTGATCACATTCTGCATTCCGCCTTAGGAGCTGCTGACCTCCTAAATCACTTTAAAAATTTTGCATACGTTAAGATTCATCCTTTGTGTGGTGAAGTTCTATGGGTTTGGGCAAATGTACAGTGTCATGCGTCCACTATTACAATATCATATACAATCCTTCCACCTAAAAAAAACTGTTTCCCTTCAGCTTTAAAAAATATCAGATATATTAAGGTATAATTTATATACAACAAAATTCTTCCTCTATAAATGTGCCATTTAAAACATTTTGGAAAACATATATACCCATGTGACAACCACCATAATTAAGATATGGAATATTTATATCACCTGAAAATTTCCCTCATGTCCCTTTGGGGACATTCCCTCCCTTCCCAGCAGGCAATACTGATCCCCTTGCTGTTCCTATCATTTTGCCTTCTCTGGGATATCACAGAAATGGAATCACAGATTACCGTATTCATTATTTGTTTCTATACACAGAACACTTTTGATACCAAATGTGTGAGCTTTTTCCCACCAACAGTAAATTCTCCAACTCTGCAGACACCAACTAGGTGTCTAATGGTTCAGTTCATTAGCTGCCCAGAGCAAGTGTCAGACCCCACAGGTTAAGGGCTGTGTCCCACAAGACTGCCCCCACTGCAAGTATTGGGTACTCAGGGTGCCCACACTTCTGTCCAGCTTGGCTACACAGTCAGGGACTCTTATGGCCCTCTTCTTGGGTTTGACAATTTGCTAGAGCGATTCACAGAACTTAGGAAAAACAATTTGCTTACATTTACTGCTTTATTATAAAGGACACAATTCAGGATTAGCCAAATGGAATAACATGCTTTGGGCAGAGCATGAGGGAAAGGGTGTGGAGCTCCCACGTCGTTGAGCCACCCGCCCGTCACTTCCACACGTTTACCAACCCGGATGCTCTTCGAACCCCATAGTTTAGGGGGTTTCATGGTTCTGTGACATAGGCATCATTGATGAAATCATTGGCCATTGGTGACTGACTCAATCTCTAGCCCTCCCTCCCTCCCTGAAGATCACTGGATGGAGCTGAAAGTTCCAGCCCTCCAATCACATGGTTGGTTCCTGAAGCTATCTAGGGGACTCCAGCCACTGGTCACCTCATTAGCATACAAAAAGACAACTGCAGGGGTTCCAGGGGTCTTAGAAACTCTTGTGTCAGGAACCAAGGACTAAGACTACGTGTTATAACAAAAGACACCCCTATCATCCCTCTCACTAGGGAAATTGCAAAGGTTTTAGGAGCTTTGTGCCAGGAACTGGGATGAAGACCAAATATATATTTCTTATTATATCACAACGTCACACCATCTTTTGTGCATGGATTTACCTTTGGCTTTTTTCAGTTGGCATAACGCCTCTGAGATGCATCCACGTGGTTTCATGCGTCAAGAGTTATTTCCTTTTTTAGTATGGAGTAATCTTTCAGTGTAGGGGTATACTTTGCCTGTTGATCTATTCACTAGATAACAGATATTTGCATGTTGCAGATTTGGGGCTATGATAAACAAGGCTCCCATGAGCGTTCCTGCACAGGTCTGTATAGGGACACATGTTTTTATTTCTCTTGCACTGAGATTTCTGGGTCATATGGTAAGTGTATGTTTAGCTTCATAAGAAACTGCCAGTTTTCCAAAGTAGCTATACCATTTTCTATTCCTACCGGCAATGTAGGAGAGTTCCAGCTCTCCCATGGTCTCATCAACATTTGATGTTCTCAGTCTTTAAATTTTAGCCTCCTAGCAGCTGCATAGTTGTATCTCATTATGGTTTTAGCTTTCTTCTCCTGGATGAATGATGCGAGCATCTTTGCATGAGCTTATTGGCCTTTTTGAAAAAGTATTTAAAAGGTTAAATTACTGTATGTGAGCAATTCATGGACCAAACATGTTGGTCCATGCTCATAGTGTAAACGGTGAAAGTCCCTCTCTCTCCTGTCTGCCTCCTCCATCCAAAGTGACCACTTTCACCTCCTGAGTGTCCAACCTTCCAGACCTGGGGCTATGCATGAACAGTGTGCCTGTGCCTCTTCGCATGTCAGCATCCAGAAATCTACCTTCTTCTTCACAACAGCTGCAGTTTCCTGCATTCTTTCACCAGTTTCCTAAACCTGGAATCATCCTTGTATCCCCTCTCCCTCCACCCTCTTGTCTAAACCATGACCAAGATCTATGATTTTACTACCCTCCAAATATCTCAATCATCTCCTCCCTCCACCTTCTTCACCACCATCCAAATCTCCATCCCCTCTTGCCTGGACAGTGGTCCCTGCCTCCCAACCCTTCTCCCACCTCCGCTACTCCATTCTCTGTAAGCAGCTGGAGTACATTTTTCAGAACGCAAAAGCGATAATGTCATCCTTACCCACTTAAAGCTCTCAGTGCCTTCCTTAAAAGTCTGAAGGCAAAGCCCAGATGCCTATGATCACCTGCAGCAGGGGGACCTGCCCTCCTCCCTGCTGCCTGTCCCCCACTTTGAGCTCCAGCCCACCTGCTGAAGGTCAGACATCAGACACATGGCAGCCCTCAGCACAGGCTGGGAATGCCTCCACCCTTTTCACCCAGGAAACCCCCATCTCTCCTGAGCTCTCGCCCCAATCCATCACTTCCTCGAGAAGCCTATTCTGATCTCTCCTGATCCTCCATTACCAGGAGACCTTCCTCTTGTTCCTCCTGGTTCTCAATCCCACTGCCTCTCCTTCTTGGCCCATGTCACAGCCATGCATTTTTGTACATCCAGAGATCATCTGATGAATGCTCAGCTCCATTCCTTCCCAGTCTGTAGGTCCCATACCGAGGGCAGGATGGGGGGTTGTATGATATTGGAAATAGATGCTCAGTGTCACAAGAAAAATCAGCACTGAGACAAAGGATCTTTCAGCAACACAGTTTTTACTTCCTGGACTGCAGGAAGGGTACCCTTGCTAGCCATCATGCTATGAAAGTACAAAGAACAAAGGAAAACATACAAATTTGTTCCTTACGTATTTGGGGTCGTCCTTACTGTTATGTCTGATCTCCGTTGGCTGGATCCAGATCTCACAATCTAAACCAAAACCCGATTGGCTAATAACTTAAAACTTTTCTAAAGAGGTAAAAGCAATGGAGAGCTGGGACATGCCTGTGAGCACGTCCAGCACAGATATCTTGGTTAAAGTACAAGAACATAGAATGTACTATGTGCCTGTAAGCACAGCATGTCTAACAGCTACATAGGATAGGGCTTCACAAAGTTATTAGCACACTTATTCTTTAACAAGAAAGGAAACTTTAAAAAGGAACTTTTCTGCTTCCCACACCTGGGGAGGTGCTGAACCCCAGCAGGCACTTGGCACGCTCAGGTGAGCAGGCACCTTGCTCCCGGTGCAGCCAGCACCTCTTCTCCAGGCCTGCCTTGCCTCTTCTTCTCCTGGGGCTCGTGTTCTGCTGGGGCTCAGGCTGGTGTCTGCCTGGCAGGGCCTCCTGACAGTGCCTCACCTGGACAAGGCCTGGTGCCACCCAGAGTGTAGGGGGCAATGTCAGAGGAGACAGAAACTGAAGTCCAGTCCCACCACCATCTCCCAGCCCCAGCAACAAATTGCTCTTACCAGCGGCAGCTCGCTTTCTGCCTCCCTCCTACCCCTCCCTCCTTCTCCTTGGGGCCACACTTCTCAATAAAATCCCCCCCAGCAAACCTGTCTCAGCCAGGTCCTATTTCTGGGTGACCCAGGCTAAGACACCAATTTCTTATTCTTACCCTTGGCTTTTTATTCACTGGGATACACCGTTTTCTATGTGGAAAGTCCACGTTGTAGCCTTTGTTTGGCTGTGGGGAACCCCAGGTTTCTGTGTTGGGTGCAGGAATCCCTGCAGGAGCTTCCTTTCTCTCCACGGGCCATTTCCCGTCCTTCTTTCTCGCCTCCCTGTCTTCCCCCTCCCGCCTTCAGAACTGTCTCTTGGCCCGCCCGCTGCTGATATTTAAACATGCAGATCCTGGCTTCTGTTTTGCATGAACGTGTGACCTTGGGTAGAGCTGCTCATGCAGGACTGCTGCGCTGTGGCTGCGTTCAATCATCGGGAGCAGCCCAAGCATTGAGAACCCACAGAGACCCAGTTCCCCATCCCCGGCTTCGGGGTGGTAATGAGCTTTGGAGAAATGGCTCATCAATAAATGGAGCTAAGAGCTCAGGGCAGTGAACCCTCTCTGTCAGGACCTTAATTACGATTGCAGAAATAAGTTGAGGGGGTGGGGAGCCACAGCGGGGAGGCGGGATGGGGCACTTAGGGTTAACCCCTGATTTCTTGGGTAGGGGGTGGGTGGGCAGGCAAAGTGAAGTCCTCCTCTCTGGGGAGGAAAGGTTGGGGCTGAGGAGGCTGGGATTTTATTTTTGGGAGGAGTTGGTCCATTTGTCTGTCTCTTTCTGCCTATACCAAGCTGGGAGCACGGAGATTTTCCTAGCTGGGCAAGACCTGGCCCCTGGGAGGCTGCCCAATGCTCCCTGAGAGCCCCTGGTTTGGAGGAGCTGACCCTCATACATTTTGGGTCACACCATGGTGACTGTGGGGGGGGGGGGTCTGTGCTGGCTCCCTGGAGGCAACAAGGAGCAGAGGAGAGGCTGCAGACGGTGGGATGGGTTGATTCTGCTGTAAATTTGATGGCATTGAGCTGGGAGACTCTGGGCAAAGCCCATCCCTTCTAGAGACTGTTTCTGAATCTCTACCTGGGAATCCTAAAAGCTGGTTCTTGGGGTCATTGTGATGGCCAGTGAAGTATGAGGCAGGCCTGGACATGGAATAGGAGCCCCTTAAAGTGGGTTTACCCTCTGCCACCCCCGAAGACCCAGCCACATCATCCCTCTCCTCCCCATTGTCAGTCCAAAGCTGACTCCCTTTGGGGATCTTGAAAGCGGACCCTGCTAGGAACTCGGGAGCCATGGCCTCCTCCCCCAGAAGCTCAGAGAGCCCCACAATCATGCCCCCTGCTTGCCCCTCACCCCCTGGAGAGATGCTGCTCAGCCCTGCCTCAGCCCCTACCTTTGACCCTCCTGCAGGCTGGACAGAGGCTGCAGGGTGGAGGGGGGGTGTCCAGCCTTTCTGTTTGATATCTTAGTGCTTCCCATCCTGCACTCTGTACCCTGGATGAACAGGCTCAGGGTGGATGGGAGACGGGTGGTGCTGCCAGTCAGCACTGACCTCCCACGCTCCCAGGGCTGTCTTGAGAGAAGGATGAGAAGATTCTGAAAAGCCCTGGGGTACCTCTCAGCCATAAGAAACAGTGATCATCACAACTGTTCTGCTTGGCCAAGAACCCACCAGGTCTCCCCACTTCTCAGATCCGCCATTTACCCCTCCAAGAAGGGAGGATTAGCCTGGGCCACTCAACTGGCCAAGTGACCCACCAGGAGCTGCAGGAGCTGGGGTTGGAGGTGGCATCCTGGCCCTCCTAGAGTCCCTTTCTCCTAGGGAGCAATTGCCCATAAATAAGTATTTTATTTAAAAAAATAAATATATAAGACCCGCTTGACTTTTTTTTTTTTTTTTTTTTTTTTTTTTGAGATGGAGTCTCACTCTGTCACCCAGGTTGGAGTGCAGTGGTATGAGCTTGGCTCACTGCAACCTACACCTCCCAGCTTCAAGTGATACTCCTGCTTCAGCCTCCAGAGTAGCTGGGATTACAGGTGCCCACCACCACACCCAGCTAATTTTTGTATTTTTAGTAGAGACAAGGTTTCACCATGTTGGCCAGGCTGGTCTCAAACTCCCCACCTTCAATGATCTGCCCATCTTGGCCTCCCAAAGTCCAGGGATTACAGGTGTGAGCCACTGCACCCAGCCCCACTTGACTATTGCAGAAAAAATTAAAATTCAGATGAGCAAAAAAAGAATGAAATATAAATCATTGTAAAGCCTACCACCTGGAAAAACCCGCTAACACCCGTGTGGTATGCTGCAGGATAATTTTCTCGGGGGCTTTCCTGCTCCAAGCTCTATAATCGTGGGAGGTTGGGTGTGTGTGTGTGTGTGTGTGTGTGTGTGTGATGAGAACAGGCAGCAACAGGAAGCAAGATGCTGAGATGCCGGGTCGTGGCAAAGCCGCCTGCCTTGGGGCTGGAATTTTCCATGGCAGTAAATCTGTCTCCTCTGAGAGGTGGCAGCACAGAGGACATGAGCGAGGTGCCAGCATCAGTGCGGTGTTTACTGCACAGATAGAATATTTACAGCTCCTTCTTTGGTGTAAAATGTGGCTCTTCCAGACCCCACGAAGGTCACTGGAATGTCAAGGAATTTATGGATGTTTTATAGCACATTTGTGCTGGCGAGCAAGATAACAGGATTCTGTTCCTCTGTACCCAGTGCCGAGAGACACCCAGAGTGGGAAAACAGTGAGCAGCTGGCCAGGAATCAGCTCCCCCGACACCCCGCCCAACCCTGCTCATTTATGCTCGTGTGTATTCTATTTGTCCACGTGTTTGTAGAACATATGTTACTCCAGGCAGGGGAGGGGAAGTTCAAGTGTGCAGAAGGGAGAACAATTGGAAAAATCATGAATCACGATTCTGTTTCTGCTTCTACTGTTAGAGCTAATTCTTTCTTGGTTTTACATAAGAGTTGCTGCCTTAATTAAAGCTGGTAAGGTCCGGAGTAGATTACAGTTCTAGATCCTAGACTCACAGCAAGGGGCAGGGACCTTAGAGAGAATAAAATCCATAGTTGTCATGTTCAGCGAGGAAGCCAAAGCCTGAAGAATGTTTGCTGAATGTGCTATCATGTTATTAGAGTTTCGGAGGAACGATTTTGAATGTTACCTCTTGTGCATCATCTCAGAGGGGAGCTAAGTTTGGCTGCCTTCTCTGGGAGTGGACCCTAATAATCCTCTGCAGGTGGTTCCCAGCTAGTTAGAAACCAATCGCCAGCCAATAGAAAGCCACGTGCCTTCTATTGTTACACACACCTCTGCCTTCTTGTGGGTTTCTCTGCCCAGGCACTGGTCAGATCCTCTTGAATTTAAGTCATGTGTGTATTCATTCATCTGCCCAACGTGTCTCTGTGTCTCTGATTAGAGAGTCTGTGACGTGGTCCTTGGGGACACAGATGGGAACAACACAAAGGCAGTACCCGAGGAGTTTCCATCTCATAAGGCGCCGGAACCACTGTTGCTAAGACACAGGCGAGTCCTGGTGACTGCAGAGAGCTCTGCTCCCAGGGACGCTTCCCCAGCTACAAGTACCAGACCAGGAGCCCAAGCGCCGTGTGGTACTGTTCCTCTCGGCATTTCCCTTCTCTCTTTTTAGCCTCAACCACGCTATCTGTAAAAGCATTTTGCTGAATTAAGTGAACTTCCATCATTTTGGGTTGTTCTAACTCTAAGAGGAAGTGGCCAACCAGCCTGAAAGAGATGTTAGGGTCGAGCCTGTTGCTGATGTCTTCAGAGTGGGGTTGGCATGGAGGGGAATTTGGAGATAGTGGAACATTACAAGGAACAAAAGTCCACGGAAACAAACAAATGGGGGGCAGGGAAACCTTCATGGTGGGACACCACGGAATAAATACAGAAGGGATGACAGAGTGACAGAAGGGTCACCAACGGATGCTGACATTAGTGGGTGAGGGCACAATTAAGATCAGGATATTTATGTGCCTCCAAGCATCTCCCCCACAAATTGTTTATTAGATACAAAGACAAAAGAGTAACTTCATTGTGGAAGCACCTGGCAGAACCATGTGATTAAGGCTAATTTCACCGCTACGATGACAAATGGCCAGGTGCCTCCAGATACGACGCACTGGGGAGGTCACAGCATCACTTCCATGGCATCCCCCAGAAAAGATGCCTGACCTGAATCCAATCACCAAGAAACATCAGAAGAACCCAAATCAGGGGATGTTCTGCAAAGTAACTAGCCCATAGTCTTCCAAAATGTTATGGTAAAGGAATGTGAGGAAAGGCTGAGAAGCTGGTTCAGATTAAAGGAAACTAATGAGAGGGGCCAATGCAGCCTGTGGTTATCTGTTCGGTTCTGGACCAAGCAGCTCATGTCAAGAAAGGATATTATTTGGATAATTGGTGAAATTTAATATAAACTGTGGGGCCAGGCGCAGTGGCTCACAGCTGTAATCCCACCGCTTTGGGAGGCTGAGGTGCGAGTTCCAGACCAGCCTGGTAAATATGGTGAAACCCCGTCTCTACTAAAAACACAAAAAAATTAGCTGGACATGGTGGCAGGCGCCTGTAATCTCAGCTATTTGGGAGACTGAGGCGGGAGAATCACTTGAACCCGGGAAGTGAAGGTTGCAGTGAGCCGAGATTGTGCCACTGCACTCCAGCCTGGGTGACAGAGTGAGACTCTGTCTCCAAAAAAAAAGACCGTGGATGAGAAAATATCTTATCAGTGGTAAGTTTCCTGATTTTGATTGTTGTACTTTTCTTTATTCTTGGAAAAGTGCACCTAGGCATAGAGACATGATGTCTCAGACTTACTCTCAAAAGGTGCAGGGGAAGAATGTTCAGAGAAAGCGAGACAGTGATAAATCACAAAACGGAAATCCGTGGAATCTGGTGGAGTCTATGGGAGTTCCTGGCACCATTCTTGCAACTGCAGCTTTTCCTAATTTGAAACTGTTTCAAAATAAAAATTTACCAAAAAAAAAAAAAAAGTAAAAGCAGCTCAGTACATTGTGAAATTCAATAAGTTGTTGGTCTTAAAACCCGGCTGATTTGAGATTGCTCTGTTCATCATGACCATATAAACATAATTCAAAGGAGCCAGTGCCACTAACCAGGCCACTGAGACTCTTGGTTCCTTTGCCCTTTCTCTGGTAAGTACTTGGGTAGCAAAAGAAACTCAGTTATTCGTTACTTCTACCTGGCGAGCCAAAATGTTGTCCAGTCATAAACTGAATCAGTGATCTCTCTCTCCGTCCTCCCTCCTTTTCTTCTTCCTTCTTTCCTTCCTCTCTTCATTCTTTCCTCCTTGCCTCCCTTCCTTCTTTCTTCCTTTTCTTATCTTTCTCTCCAATTTTCATTTCTTCTCTAATACTGAATCATCAGCATTTTCTTTCTCTTTCCTTCCCCTCCTTCCTTCCTCCCTTCTCTCCTCTCTCTTTCTCTTTCCTTCTTTTTCATTTAGCTTCCAAGTGAACAGTTACTTTGATGTGAAAGAACAGCTTCTTCCTTCTTGCTTTCCTGGTTTCCATTTTTCCAGAGAGAAGTGGGAAGAAACAGTCTTGAAAAGTGCCGGATGAGAAAAAAAGAGCAGCATTGAAATTAAATATTGTAATGATGTAAAACAGTAAGCAGCCCTGCTTGACAGCCCTGACAGCTATTTGTTCTAGAAAACAGCATTTATGATGTCAGTCCTATACGGGAGTATGTTTGAATTAAAATAATTACGGCTGATAGCACAACAAAGATCCCTGGTAGTCAATCATTCTTCACAAATACCACAGATAGAACCTTCCTGGTGGCGGGAAAAGACTTTGTCAATAGGCGGAAGCAACAAAGGACGTGCCGGAGATTCCTCCGGAAACCCAGATGTCCTCCCCCGAAGCCAGAATGCCTCACCTCTGAAAGAAGCCCACGTGTATGAGGGACGGCCTCTGAGGCCACGCCACCTGTGGGACTGAGTGGACGGGTCACTGTCACCCCCCGGGATACACTGCATCTTTCTCAGGTCAACTGTGTGGACTGAATTGTTGTTATTATAATTATTTGAGACAGGGTCTCCATCCATCACCCAGGTTGGAGAGCAGCGGCGTGATCATGGCTCACTGCAGCCTCAACCTCACGGGCTCAAGTGATCCTCCCACCAAGCCTCCCCAGCAGCTGGAAACACAGCCATGCACCACCACACCTGGCTAATTTTTAATGTTTTGTAGGGATGCAGATCTCATTATGTCACCCAGGCTGGTCTTGAACTCCTGGCCTTAAGCGATCCTCCTGCCTTGGCCTCCAAAAGTGCTGAGATTCCAGGTGTGAGCCATGGTGCCCGGTGACCCACTGTTTTGGTGATACCATATGGACAACCCAAAGTGAACGTCTATGTCTGCTTTCTCTTTTGCAATTTTAAATTTGAAATTACAAATAGTGCTGATTCCATTTTTGTGCCAAAAAGAGGATCATTGAGGACCTGGCTGAGATGGCCTGATGCCTAAAAATGCTTCTTGACCCATAGGTAGACCCCTTCCAGTTTATTCCTGTTGTTTTAAGATTTAATTCTTGGGCCAGGTGCAGTAGCTCACACCTGTAATCCCAGCTCTTTGGGAGGCTGAGGTGGGCAGATCACTTGAGGTCAGGAGTTCGAGACCAGCCTGACCAACATGGCGAAACCCTGTCTCTACCAAAAACACAAAAATTAGCTGGGCATGGTGGCACATGCTGTTAATCCCAACTACTGGTGAGGCTGAAGCAGGAGAATTACTTGAACCCGGGAGGTGGAGGTTGCAGTGAGCTGAGATTGTGCCATTGCATTCCAACCTGGGCAACAAGAGCAAAACTCTGTCTCAAAGAAAAAAAAAAAAGATTTAATTCTTTCCAGAGTAAAGCACCTCCAAGGTGGTCGCAGCTTAGCACCCTTTAGGCTTAAGGGAAGTTGTTGGGTTTGGTACTGAAAGCTACTGGGGCTTGAAGAGGTAGGGAAGGAGTGAGAGGAGGGTCAGGGGGGCCAGGAGATAAGCAGAGAAAGGGGGAGTTTCCCAGGGCCCAAAGCTGGGCCCTGGTAACAGGGAGCCTCCTGCCCTCCACGTGTTCAGTTCTGTGCAGGCTGGGCAGGGCAGAGCTTGCAGATCCTAGCCTGGGTCAGAGCCCCCGTGAACTCTCCACTCCTTCATCCTAACTCTTCCTTCTCTCCCCTCCTCCACATTCTGGACCTGCTCATCCCAGCCCAGGTGGTGAAACTCTGTTCAGGCTGGTCAGTTTCTCTGCGTGAGCTCAGGACGGGGGGGTTGTGGAGGAACTCCCTCTGCATCTCCGTGCAGACCTCCCTCTGCACTGGGACTGAGCAGTGTCACCCCAGAATTCGTGTCTGCATGGAACTGCAGAACAGGGCTTGGTCTGGAATCCGGGTCTCACAGACATAATTGAGTTAAGGGTCTAGAGGCAATGGATGGGTTCTAAACTGAATGACTGGGGTCTTTGCAAGAGAAAGGAGAGGACATTTGGGATGCACAGACACAGAGAGACGGGCAGATGGGAGTGATGTGTCTGTAAGCTTAAAAAACCAAGAATCTCCAGGAGCCACAGGAAGCTGGGGAGACAGGCCTGGACATCTCCCTTCGGAGCCTCAGGAAGAAAACAGCCCCCACCTTGATCTTGAACTTCCAGGCTCCAGAACCACGAGAGAATACATTTCTGTTCTTCAAAGCCACTCGGTTTGTGGCAGTTTGTTACGGCAGCCCTAGGAGACTTCCTTTCTTGTTGGTGCTAATGTTAATTGAGCAGCTACTGTGTTCCAGCGGCTCTGCAACGTCCTGGAAGCAATATCGAGACCAGGCAGCCTGTGCCACGGCAGAGCCCTGGGTAGCGGGGCAGCTCTACTGGGACTAGAACTCCAGATCCCATAGATCAGGGGACCCCAAGTCGCTGTTAGGAATCCGGCCTGGAAGCAGGAGATGAGCGGCGGGCCAGACAAGCAAGTGAGGCTTCTTCTGTATTCACGGCCACGCCCCACTGCTTACGTCACCGCCTGAGCCCCCGCCTCCTGTCCCATCAGCCGTGGCATTAGAATCTCCTAGGAGCGAGAACCCTGTTGTGAACTGAGCATGCGAGGGACCTAAGTGGCACGCTCCTTATGAGAGTCTCACGCCTGATGATCTGTCACTGTCTCCCGTCACCCCCAGATGGGACCCTCTACTTGCGGGAAGACAAGCTCAGGGCTCCCACTGATTCTATATGATAGTGCAGTTGTATAATTATTTCATCATATATCACAGTGCAATAAGAACAGAAACAAAGTGCACAATGCATGTCACATGCTCGAATCATCCCGAAACAATACCACCCCCAACGCTGGTCTGTGGAAAAACTGTCTTGCACAAAACCCGTCCCTGGTGCCAAAAAGGCTGGAGACCCCCGCCACAGACCATCACAGTTCCCTTCTCCAGGCCTAGGCTGGGTCCACAGCGAGTAGACGTTTGGCATCCTCTATGTGGACTGCAGGCGCTCAGGAAACTCGTAGTATTGGCGCGGTTATTCTGATGGCAGGACGCTGTGCTTTCACTGGTCGTAAATGAGCTCCGAATGCCTTCACGTTGCCCAGCTCTCACCTCTGAATATGAAATGCCGTTATTTCACAGGGGAAGTTGCCCAGAAGACCAATAAAACCGAATAAAGGCCAGGCACGGTGGCTCACGCCTGTAATCCCAGCACTTTGGGAGCTGAGGCAGGCGGATCACTTGAGGTCAGAAGTTTGAGACCAGCCATGATGAAACCCCGTCTCTATTAAAAAATACAAAACTTAGCTGGGCATCGTGGCGCGTGCCTGTAGACCCAGCTACTCAGGAGACTGAGGCACAAGCATCTCCTGAACCCGGGAGGCGGAGGCTGCAGTGAGCTGAGATGGTGCCACTGCGCTCCAGCCTGCGCAGTGGAACGAGACTCTGTCTCAAAAGAAAAAAAAAAAAAGGAAAAAAAAAACCATAGACCTGAAAGGCGGTTAGCCCCAACCAGAGCTTGAGAAGTTGGGCTTTGGATGAGGAGTTAAGATGGAAAGTAAAAGGAGAAAGGTGCATGGGGAACCCCACAGAGGTGGGCCTCTCCCTGGAGGGAGCAAGGCAAGGCCCCCAGCCCCCAGGGGCAAATCTTCTCTCTGATGCTAACGATGCCAGCCGAGACACTGCCCTTGGCACAGGGAGAAGGAGGAGCTGAGTGGAGAGTTTACCTTCGGGGCTCTGCGCACTACCTGGCTGGATCTCGACTTCGAGGTGACAGCTGGCTGGTAGAAGCCCTTGGCATCACCAAGAATGCCTTTTCGGGCCACTTTTCAGGCACATAGGGGGCCAAGAGCTTTCCTGCATGACCTCACTCGCTTCTTACTGAGAACTCACACAGGAGATGTCAGTATCCCCATCTCACAGAGGGGGAAGACTGAGCCCCAGAGGAAAGTAATACCTTCCTGAGGTCGGATAGCTAGTAAGTGCAAGCTACCTGGCATTCTGTGTCCACAAGAGTAACACCTGGTGAAATGTACGGCTAAGTCTAAAAGACCTCTTTCAATAACTGGAAAATGACGTGATAACTAAGAAGAAAGCATAATGCCGTGTGTCAATCGGCAGTGTTTTCTCTCCTTCTTAATGGCAGAAATATATAGGTGCATTTTAGAATTGATGGTGTCTTAGATTCCATGATACACAGTATTTAATGTTTATTCATACAATAGGCATTTATTGGTGCCTGCTAAGTGCTAGGCTTGACACCAGGCTGTGTAAACGCAAGTTTGAGAAAGTACCTGCCCTCAAGGAGCTGGTGCCTCTCAAGAGAGATGAGGCAGATGATTGAAATATTTATAATGTAATTGAGAAGTCCCTTGAGAGGCAGACAAAGTGCCTCTGGTTCCAGAGTATGACAGGTTCTCCAGATGGGACAGCATTTGAGAGAGTAAGGACTTAACAGGGAGGCAGAGACAGGGAGCTTAGCAGGGGAGCTCTGCACGCACTCTGACTCCATCTCCATCTGATATGGTTTGGCTGTGTCCCCACCCAAATCTCATCTTGAGTTGTAGCTCCCATAATTCCCTCATGTTGTGGGAGGGACCCAGTGGGGGATAATTGAATCACGGGGGTGGTTTCCCCCATACTGTTCCCGTGGTGGTGAAAAAGTCTCACGAGATCTGATGGTTTTATAAGGGGAAACCCCTCTTGCTTGGCTCTCATTCTCTCTCTTGCCTGCTGCCATGTAAGATCTGCCTTCCACCTTCCGCCACGATTGTGAGGCCTCTCCAGCCACGTGGAACTGAGTCTATTCAACCTCTTTTTCTTATAAATTGCCCAGCCTCAGGTATGTCTTTATCAGCAGCATGAAAACAGACTAATACACTATCTATCCAGACTTCCTTTCCAGTCTGGTTGCCTGAGTGCCAGGTGAGCTCCCAGAGGGCCCTGGCCCTGTATCCCCAGCCCAGTGCAGAGCTGTGCGGGGAAGCCTGGAATGAAGGCTGTGAGGGGTGGAGTCAGAGTTCAGAGAACCAACCACTCACCTCTACGAGCTGTTTGCCTGGTGAGGGGTGGTAGAGGCAGGAGTTGGGGGAGAGCATTATGATTTTCGGTAGGGAAAAATTCTATGGGCAAGCCCCAAACATCACCCACATGGGGAGAGAGTTTTAGATTTCACACTCTGATGCATGGAATTGGGGTCTAATTCCATCTCTTGACTCTCTCCCTGGCACATAAAACTCTGTCCACAGCAGCACAGTGGCGTGGAAGCAAAGCTCTGATGATTTAGAGACTAGTCAGCCTCCAAGAGTGATTCCCTGGACTCAGGTGCTTACTAGCTAGGAAGGTCATTCATCCACTCTTCATTCATTCACTCACTCTTCCCGCATACATTTGTTCAGGACATGTTTTCTGAGTTCCTGCTACACACTGGGTGGTGTTCTAAGCATGGAGACCTGGCGGGGGAACAGGATGGGTGTTTAGGTTTTACCCTGAACAGGATGTCAAGTCAGGAGCACAGCCCCTGGTCCAGGGGCTGGGGCTGAGGCTGGGTTATAGGGGTGAGCACACCAGCCACGCACCGAGTGGAGAAGGTCTGTGCATGTTTATGTGTAGGTGTAGTGGAACGAATGGTTGAATTACAGCAGCACTGTGCACCAGCTTCCCATTAATAATGCAGTGAATTTCAGCAGCAGATTAAATCCTATAAAGGAGTAAATTGCCCAGGAAAGTGAAGTAACATCGTGGTTGAGGACAATCAGTACATTATAGGTCTTTGATTAGATAGAAGCCCACGGCAGCGGGCAGATGGGCTCTTAGAATGCGCACATATGAGAAAAACAGGAACTGCGTCAATCAACTTATCAACATCACTTAAAAGGAACGGGCTGGTGCTAAAGGTGTGAGGGCTGGGAGGGATCGCCTGGCCCAGGAAGATTATGGCTCCAGTATTAGCACCAGGGCTGGGCTGTGGCTTAGCTGCCTGTCCAGAGTCCTAGCTAATGGGCCTTTAAGAACTTGACTTTTATGAGCAGTGTTAGGAGCGTGTCATAAAACAATGTTAGGGAGAAGAGCTGGCTGTTTCTTGATGTGAGTGGCTTCTGATGCCAGAAACATACTGCAGAAGGGAGGCCTGAGCTCAGACTTCTTGGTTCCCCTGCAGTCCCCCACAGGGAAAGTGTCAAAAGGGAGGAGCTGTCCAGCACCCTGGGGAGGGAAGGGCTAGAGCAGCCCTGCCCCTTGGCCTGAGGAGCGTAAACCCAGTCCAAGCAGCTCTGGGAAATCCCTGCTGGCCTTGGTTCCAACTTGGAGGGAATTCAATTCCAACAAGGTGCTGGGGTGAGATATGCTGGGCTGGGCCTCCTAGCTGGCAGGCAGGGGTTGGGGGCTGGTAGGTAGGGCTGAACACGAAGGGGTGCCAGCAGGTCAGTCCCACAAAGGCAGCCATGTTTGCCAGCTTTGTTCACTGATGTCTCTCTACTCCAGAGTCTGTGCAGAGCAGCACAAAGGCTTCCTACTGTCTCATCCTGTCTGTCCTTCTCATCTCAGTCTGCATGACATACTCTCACCCTGAAACCCTCCATGGCCCAGCCAGGGAGAGGCTGATTCAGACATTCAATTGGCAGTTCTGTTTTGTGTGTCCACAGTCTTAAATCAGCAGCTTTCCCCGTGAATATATCTTGTACCTCTGGATTTGAAGCCCCCTGAGGGCAAAGGATGGTTTCATTCCCATTGTGTCCCAGGGCAGTGGTCTTGGAGAGGGACCCACATACTCTGGGGGCCACACAAGAGCATCCATTGGGGATCAGGAAAATAATATTACAACTTCTAGTTATATTTATTTTTTAGTGTCATTGTATTAGCCCATTCTCACACTACTATTCAGAATACCTGAAACTGGGTAATCTATATAAAAAAGAGATTTCCTGCAGGCTATACAGGAAGCCTGGCAGGGGAGGCCTCAGGAAATGTACAATCAAGGCGAAAAGCTAGGGGAAGCAGGTACATCTTAAGTGTCTGGAGCAGGAGGAGGAGTGTGAAGGAGGAGGGGCTACATACTTTTTGTGTGTGTGTGTGTGTGTGTGAGATAGTCTCGCTCTGATGCCGGGCTAGAATGCAATGGCGCGATTTCAGCTCACTGCAACTTCTGCCTCCCAGGTTCAAGCAATTCTCCTGCCTCAGCTTCCCAAGTAGCTGGGACTACAGATGTGTGCCACCATGCCCAGCTAATTTTTGTATTTTTAGTGGAGATGGGGTTTCACCATGTTGGCCAGGATGGTCTCAATCTCCTGACCTTGTGATCTGCCCCACTTGGCCTCCCAAAGTGCTGGGATTACAGGTATGAGCCACTGCACCCCACCTGTTTTTTTTCTTTTGAGACAGAGTCTCACTCTGTCACCCAGGCTGGAGTACAATGACGCGATCTCAGATCACTGAAACCTCTGCCTCCTGGGTTCAAGTGATTCTTCTGCCTCAGTCTCTCGAGTAGCTGGGATCACAGGCACGTGCCAGCATGCCCGACTAATTTTTGTATTTTTAGTAGAGATGGGGTTTTGCCATAGTGGCCAGGCTGGTCTTGAACTCCTGACCTCAAGTGATCTACCTGCCTCACCTCCCAAAGTGCTGGAATTACAGGTGTGAGCCACTGCACCCGGCCTGTGCTGCACACGTTTAAACGATCAGATCTCATGAGTACTCACTCACTGTCACGAGAACAGCAAGGAGGAAATCCACCCCCATGATCCAGTCACCTCCCACTGGTCCCTCCTCCAACACGGGGAACTACAATTCGACCTGAGATTTGGGAGGGGACACAGCCCCAAACCATATCAATCATGTCTTAAATTTTTCCATTTTGTTTATATATATGTTCTTTTTTTTCCTTGAGACAGAGTCTTGCTCTGTCACCCAGGTTGGAGTGCAATGGCACAATCTTGGCTCACTGCAACCTCTGCCTCCTGGGTTCAAGCGATTCTCCTGGCTCAGCCTCCTGAATAACTGGGATTACAGGCACGTGCTGCCACATTCGGCTAATTTTTGTATTTTAGTAGAGACAGGGTTTCACCATGTTGGTCAGGCTGGTCTTGAACTCCTGACCTCGTGATCGATCTGCCTCGGCCTCCCAAAGTGCTGGGATTACAGGCGTGTTGTCTATATGTTTTATAATGTGTGTTCTGCCAGTTATTCTAGGCCAGTGGTCCTCAGCGGGGGAAGGATTTTGCTCCCCAGGAGACATTGGGTAATGTCTGGAGGATTTTCTGATTGTCACAGTTGGGGGGAGGGGGTTGCCATTGGCATCCAGTGGGTAGAGGCCAGGGGTGCTAATCAACGTCTTACAGTGCACGGGACCGGCCCATAACAGAATGATCTGGCCCCAAGTGTGGACGGTGCTGGGGCTGAGACACTGTGGCTTAGCAACCATTGAAGACACCTTGTTCCTTGATTTTAACATCTGTAAAAACAGGATAAGACTAGTGCCTACCCCATAGGTTTTTATGAAGTGAGCAAATACAGGTGAGGCGTTGAGAACTGACATTACCTCTTACAATTGTATACGTATTAGTTTATGAATAATTGCATACATATTGTGGGTGACGTTCAAAACTTTGTTCTGATAGAAATACACCGTGAAACACATTTGAAGCACTGGAATAAATAGATGGGTACATGGTGAACTTAGTGATAACACCAGATAACACTTTTCTGAGTCGCAGACATTTGCTGAGTGTGCTTCAAATGCTTGGACTTGCTGGCTCTTTCAATAATCCGAGGGGGTAGGTGCTCAATACATATATGTGGCTAAACAATTAATATTAGGCTAAATACAGATTCCTTAGGCTTGGCACAGACAACACTTGCCCTGAAGATTTGGAGGGGGAGATTAATTTCACTTGATATACTCATGAAACACTCCAGGAAGAACCAGGATTAGACAAGTTGATCTGAATTCTATGGGCATAGGGAAGTTTGGGGTCATATAGAGTCTCGAATGCCAGGCTAAATGGTTTAGATTGTAATCTCAGATAGTATGAGCTTCAGAGGAGTTTTTCCCACAAGATTTTTGAACCATGAAGATATGATATGATTGTAGGTAACCTTAAAATGTCCTAAGGCTCCATGTGACCAAATCTCTTCCCAGAGTCACAGAGAATAATTCAGTATCCAAGAATAATTAAAAATCTTTACTTGCCTTTCTTAAGAGCATAATACAGGGAACTCTGCTTATGATCTCAGCTCCATTAGTTATGAGTCTAGCTTCATGAGTTTAGCTTCCTGAATCTAGTTCCTGTTTTATTCCAGCGGGGGAAGATTTATAGGGAGTGGAGGAGGATGCACTGGTGAGCATGCAGGGAAGTCGTGGTTTCTAAATGCCGACCTAGATGGCAGGATGAGCATCTCCCCCCTCTCTGGATCAAGGGCATCTCCATAGAAAACGCAGTCAGCAATATCACCTAGGAGGATTCAGGGCCAGCCTGGGATGGGCAGTGTGAATGCAAATGCCCAGCCTGGTGTGGTGTGTGTGGTGTGAGTGCAAATGACCAAGCAGCTGACTCCCTGGGGTCAGGAGGTGATCTGTGAGGCAGTCAGGAGTTGTGAGGAGTGATGGAAGACAGTGAAGGGTCCCCCCAGACCAGAGCTTGCTTCCCTACCCACTTTCTGATCGTTAGAAAGCCCACCCATAAAGTTTCTTGCCTTTAGCAGAAGGTTTCTATCCCTGTCTCAATACAACATGTAGGGATCCTTTAAGGCATAAAGTTTAAGCAATATTCTTCGTCCCTTTTGCATTCAGGAAGCACCTTTGAGCTGCTGAACACTTAATATTCAGCCCTTTCTCCTAAGGAGGAGCTACGCAAATGAAGAACTGAGGACCTGCATTCAGATGCTGTCTGTCAGATGCTGCACACACAGTTGTTTCCCCCACACCAGCTTGTAGGGACTCCTGTGGAGCAGGAAGCTACACACGAGCACTCACCCTATTAGTAACAACCACGATGGAGGCTTCTGAGAGGTGGAGGAGAGGGGCGCGGCAAATCAGCAAAGAAGGGGTCTGGGGTCCAGCCCAGCTGGGATGGTCAAGGCTCCCTGTTCAAGGGTAAGCCTGCCTTGGTCACCTGCTTCAGGTTCGTGGCAGATGGCCTGATAAAATGCAATGGAAGACAAGAAGCCAGTGTCAGCATGTAACACACGTCTCTGATGTATGATCAGGAACAAAATCATGGGCAGCCCACGCTGCTGTTTTAACTCAGTGTGGGGACAGCTGTAAGGAGCAAAGGTGCTTGCTTTATGTGTTCAGCCTTCTGAGAGCCTTGCTTTCAAATGTTCACTTTCTAATTAAGAAACAAAGTATCCTGTTTGATTGGCAGTCACAGTGGATGAAGTCCCCGAGAGGGAAGTAAATGCCACCTGTGATCTGGGAGAGAAAGAGAATCAAAGGAAGCAGAAGCTGCTGCCTCCTGCCCTCACCACAGCCTTCCTGGGAACATCGTTTGTGGGTTAGGTCTTTAGATCATTCCCTGGCCGATCCAGTCATTCCCTTGTTCTTCATTCATAACTCATTCTTTGTTTCTCTCATACGTGACTAACTCACAACTTACCTTACTGTGACAGCTGACATTTATTGAGATGCTGTGCGACAGACACAGGCATTGCAGATGAATTTTGTAGTTTGTACTAAAATCTACAAACATTGCTAAAAGAAAATAAAGAAGGTCTACATAAATGAAGTGATAGACCATCATTTTGCAGTGGAAGACTTAATATTTTACTATGTCAATTCCTTTTAAATTTATTTATGGATAAAGATGTAATCCCAACTAAAATCCCAGCAAGACTTTTTTTTTTTTTTTGGTAAAGATTGATAAACTTATTGTAAAACATATATGGAAAGCCCAAGGGGCTAGAATAATCCCAACTATCTTGACAAGAACAACTTTGGGAAACATTTTCTGATTATAAGATTTTTTTCAAGATGTACTAATAGCATGAGTGCCTGTGTGTAACTTGTCACTCCACAGGGGTCCCTAAAAGCTAGTGTGGGGGAAAACGATGCTGTGTGTGAAATCAAGATCAAGGCAACAGTCATGCCCTCAGTAGGTAGGTTCCCAGGGGGGTTCACTGTTCTCTGTGCTTTCGTCTTCTCTGGCTGACTTCTAGTCCTGTAGCCACTGCCCCGTGCAGCTGCTGGGAGTACACACAGCACTGTTTCCCCCACACCAGCTTGGAGGGACTCCTGTGGAACAGGAAGCTATACACCAGCACTCCCCCATTAGTAAATCTTGAAAAAAATCTTGTAATCAGAAAATGTTTCCCAAATTTGCTCTGGTCAAGATTCTTGGGGTTATTCTAGGCCCTTTGGATTCCATATATGTGTTACAATAAGTTTATCAATGTTTACAAAAAAGAAAATTTTGGGATTTTGATTGAGATTACATTTTTATCTATAAATAAATTTAAAAGGAATTGACATAGTAAAATATTAAGTTTTCCACTTCAAAGTTGTCCTCTCTCGCTTCATTTATGTAGACGTTCTTTATGGTCTTTCAGCAATGTTTGTGGTTTTTGGTACAAACTACAAAAAATTAGCATTCTTACACATCTTTTGTAAATTTGTTCTTAAGTATTTTACGGTTTTGATTTTATCATAAATGAAATTGTTTTTGAAATGTCATTTTCGTGCTGTTTCCTGTTAATATATATGCAATTGAGTTTTAAATATTAACTTTATATCCTAATACCTTTATAAATGCATTTATTCAATCTGATAGATTTTCTAAAATTATTAACCCGTGGGATGCTCTGTGTAAACAATCATGTCATGTGTTGATGAAAAACAGTTTCACTTACTCCTTTTAATCGTATGGCTTTTATTTCTTTTTCTTGCCTTATTTCACTTCCTGAAAACTTTAATACAATGTTGAATTAAAATAATGAAAAAGGACATTTTGACTTGTTTCTAATCAGATTTTCACCATTACATATAATATTAGCTGAAGGATTTTTTTGTAGAAGCTTTTTTTTTTTTTTTTTTTTTTTGGAGACAGAGTTTCATAAGCTTGTTGCCCAAGCTGCTGGAGTATAATGGTGTGATCTTGGCTCACTGCAACCTCCACTTCTTCGTTTCAGGTGATTCTCCCGCCTCAGCCTCCTGAGTAGCTGTGATTACAGATTACAGGCACCCACCACCATGCCTGGCTAATTGTTGTATTTTTAGTAGAGATGGGGTTTCACCCTGTTGGCCATGCTGGTCTTAAACTCCTGACCTCAGGTAATCCGCCTGTCTCAGCCTCCCAAATTGCCGGAAATATAGGCATGAGCCACCGAGCCCAACCTTTAGAAGCTTTTTAACAGGATAAGGGAGTTCCCCGTCTCCTATTTTACTGAGACTTCTGATTACAAATTGATGTTGAATTTTGTCAGATGATTTTCTGAAACTATTGAGGTGATCATATACTTTTCTTTTAGCCTGTGAATAATAAGGGCATATTATAAATTGTTTTATGTCAATCAATTTGACAACTTATAAGAAATAGATAAATTCTCTGAAAAACACACACTACCAAAGCTTATTCAAGAAGAAATAGATTATATGAATAGAGTTTATTACATTGATTGATTTTAGAATATTAAAACAATCTTGCATTCTTGGGAGAAACCCCATTTGGTCAGGATGCATAATCTATTCTATGTATCAATAAATTCATTTTGCCAAAATTTAAAAGGAGCTTTTAGTATCTGTGTTCATGAGGCATACGGGTGTATATACTTCTTTTACTGTAATATCTTTGTTTTTTGTGTCAGGTAAGGCTGACACATAAAGTGAGTTGAAAAGTATTCCCTTCTCTTAAATTTTCAGGAACAGTTGTCCTTAATAGGTATAGTTTCATCCTTACATGTTTGTCAGATTCACCAGTGAAGCCATTTGGGTCTGGATTTATTTGTTTTTATTTTTAATTTTTTTTTCAGACAGCATCTTGCTCCTGTCACCCAGGCTGGAGTTCAGTGGTGTGATCACAGCTCACTGCAGCCTCAACTTAGCAGGCTCGGGTAATTCTCCCACCTCAGCCTCCTGAGTAGCTGGGACTACAGACACATGCTCCCATGTCTAGCTAATTTTTAGTAGAGATATGGTTTCTCTATGTTGCCCAGGCTGGTCTCAAACTCCTGGGCTCAAATGATCCTCCTGCCTCTGCCTCCTAAAGTGCTGGGATTACAGGTGTGAGCCACCATACCTGGCCTGGATTTATTTTTGTAAGAAAGTTTTGACTACAAAATCAACTTTTAAAATACATATAGGGCTATTCATATCATCTATTTCTTCTCAAATAAACTTTGGTAGTTTGTGTTTTTCAAAGAATTTGTCTATTTCTTATAAGTTATCAAATTTATTGACATAAAGTGATTTATCCACCTATAAAGCCCTTATTATACTTTTAATTTCTGTAGGCTCTGTAGTGATGCTTTCTCTTTCATTCCAATCCATATTGACAATCTGTGTTTTCTCTATTTTTTTTCCTAATCAGTCTAGCTGTAGCTTCTTTAAAAAAATTTTTTATGATATTTTAAAAAATCCAACTTTTGGTTTCTTTAATTTTTCTCTTTTTTTCTATTTCATTTAATTCTTTCCTTTATTAGTTTTCTTTCTGCTCGCTTTAGGTTTAATTTACTTTTCTTTCTTTTTTTTTTTCCTTAAGATAGATGCTTAGATCATTAGTTTGAGACCTTTCCTCTTTCTAATGTTATTAGCCTTTAAATACTACAAATTTCTCTCTAAGCACAGCTTTAGCTGCATCACAGAACTTTTGATACATTGTGTTTTCATTTTCATTCATTGAAAAATCTTTTTAAGTTTTTCTTGTAATTTATTCTGTGACTTATCTGTTAGAAGTGTATTGTTTAATTGTCAAGTATTTGGCAGTTTTCTAGATATTTTCTGCTGTTTTTTTGTTCCATTGCTCTCAGATAATATACTTCATATGATTTTGATATCTCTTCATTTGTTTTTTTTTTTTTTTTTTTTGGCTTACAGTATGGTATGTCTTGGTAAATGTTCTCAGCTCACTGCAACCTCCACCCACTGGGTTCAAGAAATTCTCCTGCCTCAGCCTCCTGAGTAGCTGGGATTACAGGTGCCTACCACCACACCTGGCTAATTTTTGTATTTTTAGTCGAGAAGGGGCTTTATCATGTTGGCCAGGCTGGTCTTGAACTCCTGACCTCATGATCTGCCTGCCTCAGCTTCCTAAACTACTGGGATTACAAGTGTGAACCACCTTGCTTGACCATGATATTATTATATCAACATTATAATCATTGGCTAGGTGCAGACTTGATGAAAACTATAAAACCCATAGATCTGAGAGGTTTGACTAACACCAGACAGAAGAAACACTACACTAAGCACGACATAAATAAATTGTTGGAAAATAGCAAAAAAAAAAAAAAAAAAGAGAGAGAAAGAAAGAAAATCTTGAAAGCTGGGGGGAAAAGACAAAAATAAGAATGACAACTGACTTCTCACATAACATTATGCAAGGCAGAGAAAATGGATTGCTCTTTAAAGTCCTGAAAAAAATAAAAATCAACTTAACATTCTGAACCCAGCAAAAATATCTTTATAATGATGACAAGCAGAAACTGAGATGATTCATCACCAGAAGAAGTCTACAGTAAGAACTGTTATCAACCCAGAACAGTGACTTAAAATTAAAAAAAAAAAAAGAAAAAAATAAGAACTGTTAATAAAAGTCCTTTGGGCAAAAGGAAAATACCAGACGGAAATCTGGATCTACACAAAGAAGGAAGAGTATTATAAAGGGTAAATAAGTGGGTAAATAAAAAGTACTTTAAAATATGTTTATACAATTATATTTTGTATTGTGCAGTTTGTAATATATGTAGAGGTAAAAATATATGACAAAAGCACAAAAAAATAAAAAAAGGAAATGGAAACTTGTAAAGTTGTAAAGTTCTTAAAATACATGTGAAGTGGTATAATAAAATTTGAAGGTAAATTGTGATAATTTAAAGATGTACATTATAAACTAGAATAACCGCTAAAAAGAAAAAGAGAAGGAAATAAGCTGTTTGGTACAACCAGACCTAGTATAGTTATCGCCTTATAAATTGACCCCTTTATCATAAAAGTCCCTTTTTTTCTAATAATATTCCTTGTTCTGAAATCTACTTAGTCAGATACTGATATCAATACAGTCACACTTGCTTTCTTTTGATTCACATTTGCTTAGTATTTTCTCCCCATTTTTGAAAACTTTCAATGTATATGTATCCTCTACTTAAAGTGAGTTTCTTTCATATAATGTAATAATTATATTTTTCTTTTTTGATCCAATCTGATAGTCTCTGCCTTTTAACTGGAGTGTTTATATGATTATCATTATGGATTAAAACCTACTATATTGCTATTTGTTTTCTATTTATTTCATTTTCTCTTTATCTATTTTCCCTTCTTTTTCTGGCTTATTTTTGCTTGAGTATTTTTATGATTTAATTTTATTTCCACTATTAGTTTATTTAGTTTGGTGATTCTTAGTGAGTGATTTTTTTTCCCCTGTATGCGATGAATTTTTTTTTTTTTGGCTGCTTTTATATTTTTCTCTTTATCTTTGGTTTTCAGAAATTTGACTCTGATATGCCTAGCAGAAGTTTCCTTTGTGTTTATTCTGTTTGAGATTTGTTGAGATTCTTGGATATGTGGATTGATTTTGTTTTTTTATCAAATTTGAAATTTACAGTTACTACTTCTTCAAACATTGTTTCCTGCCCCATTCCGTTTATCCTGTCTGCTTGGGACTCCTGTGACATGTGTTTTAGATTACATAATATTGTTCCACAAATCACTGAGTTTCTATTAATCTTGTTCACTCCCACTTCCCTTTGTACTTACGTTTTGAGAGTTCCTATTGACCTGCCTTCAAGTTTACCGATCTTTTCTTTTGCAGTGTATCTGCTGCTGTTAAGCCCATTCAGTGAATTTTACAGTTTCCGATTTTTAATTTTTAAGTTCTACAAGTTCCATTCAGTTTAAAATATATATACAGTGTCTATTTCTCCATTGAGATTCCCCATCTGTTCATTTTTTACATATATACATTCATTTTATAAGCCATGAGCACATTTACAAGGGCTGTTTTAAAAATCTTGTTTGCTAATTCCAATATTTGTATTATCTCTGAGTTTGTTTCTATCGGTGTTTCTCTTGGGTATTTTGTCACATTTTCCTGCTTCATATATCTAGAAATTCTTTATTATATTCCAAACATTGTTGACACGTTATTGATCATTTGGATTATTTTGTCTTCATTTAAAGAGCATTGGATTTTGTTCTGGCAGGTAGTTAATTTGCTGGTGGATCAGTAGAATCTTGTCTTGGCTTGGTTTTAAGCTCTGTTAAGGTGGATCTGAAGTAGCTATTACTCTAAGGTTACAGTGGCCCTATTCCTAAGGTGTGGACTTTCTGAAATCTCAACTAAATTTTTGAATGTTCAGCAATGTCTCCCACTTTGGCTGGTTGGACCTTCAGTGTCCCCCAGCACTGTGCAACCTTTAGAATCTCCATTTAGCTCACAGCTCTCTCACAGTTGTTCTGTCAGGCTTTCCGTAGTCTCTTCCTAAGCATAACCTGCTGAGTATTTGACCAAAACCTCAAGGGACTCCATGTCAATCTTGGGACCTACTTCTATGCATAACTCTCTACGCTGGTACCCTGCCCTGCAAATTCCAGATTCCTCAGCAACCTTGAATTCTTTTTACTTACTTTTTTTTTTTTTTGAGATGAAGTCTCACTTTGTCACCCAGGCTGGAGTGCAGTGGCGTGATCTTGGCTCACTGCAACTTCTGCCTCCCGGGTTCAAGCGATTCTCCTGCCTCAGCCCCCGGAGTAGCTGGGATTACAGGCACCTGCAACCATGCCTGGCTAATTTTTGTATTTTTAGTAGAGACGCGGTTTCACCATGTTGGCCAGGCTGGTCTTGAACTCCTGGCCTCAAGTGATCTGCCCATTTCAACCTCCCAAAGTGCTGGGATAACAGGTGAGCTACCACTCCCAGCCAGCAGCTTTGAATTCTATTTTCTGCTTTGTCCACCCCGAGATAGGGTTTTCTGTTTGGGCTCTACTTTCTCATGCCTCAGTTTGGAAATGCTCCCAGGCGAAAATCCCAGGTAGAAATGGATCTTACCTTGTATATCTTCATTATCTCATGGATCTCAGCCCTGTGCTGTCTTCTTCCCAAAGCCTGTTGTCAAAAGCCTGCCTGAAGTAAAACTGCTCCTTTTACTTATTATATCCACCTCTGTAGTAGTCTGTAGCAGGGTGGTATGTCTGATGCCCATGACTCTATCATGGCAAAACTGCTAAATCTCTTTCTAGTTATGGAAATGTTACTTCTCAGAAGCCCCCTCCAGCACCCCACCCTTGCCTTATTGTACTTATCTTTACAATCTAATTGGCATCACAAGTTCATGCCTAAAACAGTCATTGACAAGGTGAGTGGAATCACCATGATTAATTTCGATCACATTGAGCTTCCTCCTGGGCTGGGGAGGGGCTCCCCCGCTCCCTAAGCGCATGCATGCCCAGTATCTGGACATGATCAGGTTCCATTATGAAGGGAGAAGGGGACAATGAGTGTGGGTGGCTCAGGTGTCCTGCCTCCCTTGTCCTCTAACTCCTCAGTTTCCAGACCCCATCTCAGGAAGCCCAGCTCTGCTCTTGTATCAGTCCTCAGGAGTTTGTGTCTTCATTGTAACCTTCTACATTGGGCTGAATCGTGTCCCTTCAAAAAGAATGTCCACCCAGGATCTGTGAATGTGAGCTTACTTGGAAAAAGTGTCTTTGCAGGTGTAATCGGGTTAAGATGAGGGCACACTGGATTACAGTGGGCCCCAATCCAATGGCTGGTCCTTATAAGAAAAGGGAAATTTGGGGAGCAAAAAATGTGCACAGAGGGAAGACAAAGGCAGACACAGGGAAGGTGGCCCTGTGGTGACACAGGTGAGGGTGGAGCGATGCACTGATAAGCCAGTAAATGCAAAGGACCGCCAGCAACCACCAGAAGCTAGGAGAGAACATGGAACAGATTTCCCTCCAAGCCTCCAGAAGGAACCAACCCTGTGATGACCTTGACTTTGGACTGCTGGGCTCTGGGACTGTGAGGGAAGACACCTGCTGGTTTAAGCCACCCACACTTTGCAGTGGTTTGTCAGAGCAGTTGTAGGAAATGAATGTACATTCCAATAACGGTCCATTTCGTTGAGCTGGTTGGAGCAGCTTTCTGTGTCTTTGCTTAAAGCAAAGGAAAATCCTTTGCCATCGTGCTCCTCTTCCTCCTTCACCTTTTTTGGAAATTCACATTCAGTCTGGAATGTCCAAATCTAGTTCCAATAGGAAATGTGTTTCTAAATTGCTGAGTCAAAACCTAAGTTCAACTCTGTTAGTCGAACGGACACACAGCAGAGCAGTTTCAAAGACATCTTTCTTCTGTGCTTTACAGGCAGTCTTACTGGTATTACAGGAGGAAATTCCACTTCCTCCTGACCGGTAAGTCTGCACAATGCCCTCACCATCCCTCCCTTTCTCTCACCAGCGACCGGCTGCCCTTCACATGCCTTTGGCCCTTAGCCGCATGACCTCTATGGGTTATGTCCCTGACTCTGAGGGACATCTGCTCTGTCTTCTCCCAGTATTGGTGTCCCACTGTCAGCACCCAGAGAGTAGAGAGACTGGTGGGTTACACAGTGTGTGACCACCAGGCACTGTGATGGTTAATTTTATGTCAGCTTGACTGGGCTAGGGGAGGCACAGATAGTTGGGAGAACATTATTTCTGGGCAGGCCTGCGAGGGTGTCTCTGGAAGAGTTTAGCACTGGAATCAGTAGTCTGAGAGGAGAAGATCCACTCCCACCAACGTGGGCAGTCATCTGTCAACACTTTGAGGGCCCGGAGAAAACATAAAGGCAGAGGAAGAGCAAAGTTCTCTCACCTCGATCTGAGACATCCGTCTTCTCCTGCTCTGACACTGGCAGGGCTGGTTCTTGGGTCTTCGGACTCCAGGACTTATCCCAGCAGCTCCAGGTTCTCAGGCCTTCAGCCTCAGACTAGGGGCTATATTCACCAGCTCGCCTGGATCTCAGACTTTCAGATTCAGACTGAATTTCACCTCCAGCTTTCCCTGTTTTCCAGCTTGCAGATGGGATTGCATGGGATTTCTCAGCTTCCACGATCACAAGCTAATTCCCTCACCTACAGCAAGATCAACATCAATATCATCTATTAATATATCTATGTCTATTTCTAGACTATCTATTTCTGTGTCTCTATCCAACTGTCTATCTATCTATCTATCCATCCATTTGTCTATCAGCTATCTATCTCTATTGGTCTTTCTGTCTATCTGTCTGTACCTACTATCTATCTATCATCTATCTCTATTGATCTATCTGTACCTATCTTTCTATTATTTATCTATATCTCTATTGATCTTTCTATCTATGTATCTATCTATCTCCTATTGATTTTGTTTCTCTGGAGAACCCTGACTAATGCGAGGCACCCATTGGGAGTGGTTTGGGGCTGGGGAAATCTCTGTGAATCTGAAGCCGGTCAACCAGATGGAGCCTGGGAGAGGCAGAGCCCTCAGTGCGGGGGACCCTCTCCCACACTCCAGCTCTGCTTTGGAGCCAAGGCCCTTCATCTGCTAAATGCAAACCCAAAGTGAAGGGCCCCCGGGACCTAGGATTATGGACACTCATAACTAATGCCAAATAAACAAGACAAAATTATTTGTAATTACTCCTGAAGTCATTTACTTGCATCAGTAATTGACCTGTGCATTCTTTAATCTTTAATGCTGTTTTGAAATTCAGCCTCGGGGAGTCGCCATGCTTATTGGCATTTGCCTGGTGAGGACTCTGGGGGCAGGAGGCTTTGGTTAAGATGTCTAAAAAGAAATAACCAAGTTAGGAAGACACGACTTTCACACACCAGGGTGAGGAGGCCAGGGTGAGGGGCTGTCGATGCCTGTCTTCTCCCAGGTCAGGATAGCAATGGTAGTGATGAAGATGATGATGATGATGATGGCACTAACATGTATTGAAGGATCTGCACGATTTCCATTAATCCTCTTAAGGTAGCGTTAGATCAGGTGCTTTTATGAGCGTCGTTTTACTGGAGGAAACCATGGCATGGAGAAGTTATATAAATTTCCTTAAGACACACGTTGGCTAGATACTGAAGGCAAGCTACACCTCACATCCGTGGAAGCCTCAAACCTTCATCCTACTGCCCCTGACAGGGTGGCCGATGACCGCTGCCTTGCAAAGCAGCCGACTGAGGATGCCACAGCTGCTGGTAACCTTGGGAAATGACCTGTCTCATCTGGGGTTTTCTTGTCTGCAGAATGGGGATGGTTGCTCCCATGTTATTGTATGCGGTGAGGATTCCATGAGATTACATGAACGTGGCTGCTTTACAGACAGCTCTCTTAGCTTCCTTCCATGCAAGACTGGAGGAAGCGATTTGAGCTGAGGGCATGCGGGGCTCCCCCCTCATCTTCTGAAGATGGAAATATGGACAGACACTTGCTAACTCTTTATTTTACCCCTTTGAGTGCTGCCAAAGCCAGTGTTAGCATTGTGAAAAACACCACACAGGGCTAGTTTGCTGTGGGAGTAACATGAAAATTGGTGACATCAGAAGAGTTGCCCCTGGGTCAGCAGCTGGGCTCCTCAGGAGCCAGACACCACTTTTAAGGTTCTCTGTGATGCTTCCCCCTCCCATCCTCATTCCAGGCTCTGCTGTCCAGGGCAGGAGGATGCTCAGGAGCACTTCCTGGACCTCTAGAATTTCGAATCCCCCTCTCTGAAGGTGTGCTTTGAGGAGGGCTAGGCCGTGGAGGCTCCACCTGAGTGGTCCTCTGAGCCTGAGGTTGGGTGAATTCTGGAGCCTCCAGACTTTACTCAAGAACCCCTGTCTGTCCTGTTTCCCTGTTAGTGTCCCCAGCAGGCCTTCCTGTCCATCTGCAGTGGCTCCCACGGAGACCCACACTGGGGCCTCTCCAACTGCATTGCTCCTGCTCCAACCCCAAAGCCCAAGCCCTCCTCCCCTTCCCCGAGTGCTGACAACGCCCCTACACACTCTTCCTTCTAGCCTGAACCCCGACACTTGCCTTTCTTTGGGGCCTCAGCTCTAATCAGGTGCAAGCTTTGCTAACCCTGCCTATGAGTGACCTCTTGAGCTCTTCCACCCTCCTTCCTTCCTCCTGCATCTGAGATTCACATCAGCGCCATCCTAGTCTCTAACTGGGCTCTGATGAAGGAGCCCAGGTGAGCCCCTCCATTTGCTGACTCCCTCTCCCCCATTGTGGGCCCTGCAACCTCCCTGAGCTGGTCCCCACCACCCACATCTTCCTCACACTCCCCAGCACTGAGCACACCCCAGACAAAACCATGCTGTCACTAAGTCAGACCATGTCACACCCAGCCCCGGCTCCTGCCTGCAGGGTGTTATTTCATAGTTGATATCCTCTGTGTTTTTTCTTTTTTTCTTTTTTTTTTTTTTTTAGAGACAGGGTTTCACCATTTTAGCCAGGATGGTCTCGATCTCCTGACCTCGTGATCTGCCCGTCTCGGCCTCCCAAAGAAAGTAGTGGAATTACAGGTGTGAGCCACCACACCCGGCCTGACACCCTCTGCTTTATTTCGAGCTGAGTTGCACCTTCAGCTCTCAGCCAAGTTCCTCCATTTGCAGCTCTGGCTTCTGGGTACCTTTCCCACCTGCCACACTCCCTGGGCTGTCCACAAGAACCCAGCCCCATGCCTCCTCCCTGGAATTCCTCAGGAACATGGAGTCTGTTTCACGTTGGCCACTTCCTCAGGTTTCTTAAACTAGCCTCCTGATTCCCTTTCCTGGACGGCGAGCGCCAGGAATGTGCCATCTGAATTCCACTTTATCTTACGTCTCCCTCAGCTCCCAGCCCCGTGCTGGGCAAGAGTCAGCACTCAATCAAAGCCTGCCTAATGAATTGGCTGAATAAATTAATTTGGGGGTTCATTTTCCCGGCCTCCTGCTTGGATGGGGAGGCTGCCTCCCCTGACCCTCAGGGTGAGGCCCCTGAGGGCGAGACAGGACTGCGTGCTGCCTGGCACATGAAACCGGGTCTCAGATTCCATTAAATCGAGGGGGAGGGAGTGCCTGCCGAGGAGGCTCACCCCAGAGGCCCTGCACGCTGGCTCCGGCTATTTAAGGAGGTGAAAACGGGAGGAGAATGCTCTGCAGCTAATTGTCCTTGTGCGTTAATCACAGAGTGCTGCGGGGGCGCCTGTTAGACTGTGTTAATTTGGTAATTACCAAGGAGGGAGAGGCCACTCTGTAACCCTCAGCCTTTGTCATTATTTTTTAACTGAAATATGAAATGGAAATGAAAAGAGGGGAGAAATTCCAGCCAGGATTTAAACCCAGATAGTGCAGATTCCCATCAGCTCACATCCTCCTCTGCTGTGGCTGGAATGCCCACGAAGCTGACTCCTCTTTGCTTCTGCCCAGCCTACATGTCTTTGCCCCTGTGAAGGCGTGGTCCCTTTTGAGCTTCCAGGTCTCAATACTGAGAGGGACCCTGTCATGTTCTGTTTCTTGGAGAGACAGGAATGAGAGACAGGAATGGAGGCCACACTTTATGACAGGTATCACGATGGTCCGACGGTTCCAGACCCCCAGGCTGAAACCCCCCCTCCTTGCAGGCCTGGCCTGCATCCCCTATGGCGTTCCTGTTTTTTTTTCAGATGGAGTTTCGCTGTGGTTGCCCAGGCTGTAGTGTAATGGCGCGATTTCGGCAAACAGCAACCTCCACCTCCCGGGTTCAAGCGATTCTCCTGCCTCAGCCTCCTGAGTAGCTGGGATTACAGGTGCCTACCACCACGCCCGGCTAATTTTTGTATTTTTAGTAGAGACGGGGTTTCTCCATGTTGGTCAGGCTGGTCTCGAACTCCCAATCTCAGGTGAACTGCCCTCCTCAGCCTCCCAAAGGGCTGGGATTACAGGCGCAAGCCACCCGCCGAGCCCCCTACAGCATTCTTTAATGGGCTGGGGGCTCCCCACTCCCCCAGATGGAATCTTCTTCCCATATGCCTGCTCAGGCAAGGCTTCCTTTTGCCCGTTGCACTAACTATGGTCCTTGATTTCATCTCTCTCCTCCCTGACTGTTCCCCACCCCAATCACAGCTCAGACACCAAGCATCCTGGGGAACAACCGAGACCCAGGGGCAGCTTGGTGCTAGGTCATTGTTCACGGAGTCTTAAATGTGCATAACAGCTGTGCACCATGTTACAGAGCCGGGCACAGAGCGGACATTGTAACCAACCAGGACTGGGAATTGCATCTTATCTGCTTTCAAGAGCTCAGGCATGGTGGGTGGACTCACCTCTCCACTGTCTCTGGCATCTCTGCCTTTCTTCTCATTCCATTGCTGCAAAGAGTCTAGATGAAGACTTTGAACTTTTGCCTGGACGACTCCAGTATCCTTACGTTCCTTAAACCAGCCTCCTGATTCCCTTTCCTGACGACGAGCACCAGGAATGTCTCTCCCTTCAGCCAGTCTCTGTTTCCTTTTAGCCTGGGTGGAAACACAGAGCCTGGTCACCCCAGGACATGAGGGTTGGGAACACCGACCCGGACGAAAATCCCAAAAGAAGCCGAAGGCCTCCCAGCAGCCCTCATCCTCAGTGATCAGGCCCCAATGCTGCCTGCACCTCTGTCTCTGCTCCAGCCTCACTGGCTGCTCTGCTGCACTGGGCTTGTGGGGCTGGGGTGGCTCTGGACACTAGGATATTTATATTTAACTCCCAGGCAATTCTTTTTTATTTTTCTGTTTTTTTGAGGCAGAGTCTCACCCTGTCACCCAGGCTGGAGTGCAGTGGTGCAACCTCGACTCACTGCAACCTTTGCCTCCCAGGTTCAAGCAATTCTCCCGTCTCAGCCTCCCGAGTAGCTGGGATTACAGGTGCATGCCACCATGCCCAGCCAATCCTCCGTATCCTTAGCAGAGATGGGGTTTCACCATGCCAGCCAGGCCAGTCTCGAACTCCCGACCTGACTCACCCATCTCAGCCTCCCAAAGTGCTGGGACCACAGGTGTGAGCTCCCCAGGCAGTTCTGATGTGCAGCCGGGTGGACAGCCAGGATCTCCAGGGGAAGTTCGCGTCCTTCTCTGCCGTATCTCTAACCACCCTGGGTCTATGGTCCCGGCTCCTCTCCCTCCCCTCCCTCTTCTCTCCTCCCAGCCTCTCACACTCAAATCACATCAAACCACAACCCGTGCTCTTTCATGCCTCTGTGGCTTTGCCCTGCAATCGTTTCTGCAGAAAGAACTTCTGTTAATGTTCTGGGATTTCCTCCACCCTGGGCAGCCTCCCTTCATCTCATCAGTGGGAATGTATCAATCCCTTCTCGTTCGCTCACTTCATCTTTCAGCTCCACAGAGCCCATTGTGTTTTCTCTAATAGTTCTCATTCTGCTGCATTTTAATCATTTGTTTACCAGCTCTAAATGTGGAAATACAGGGGCCTTGGTTCCAGCAGACCTGGGCTGGAATGCTAAGTTCCACTACTTGCATTCTGTGGCTTTGGGTAAGTCACAAAGCAGCTCTGAGCCTCAGCTTCCTCTGTGAACCACAAACCTTCACTCAACCCATTTTTATTGAGCACCTACTAAGTGCCCTGCATTTCAGACCCAGCTTCTCATTTAACCTTTGCAGCAGCCCTGCAAGATAACACATGGCTTTTGTGAATCCAAGCTGGGGAGGGGTCCAGCTCCATCCTGGCTGATCATAGACCTTGGCTAAATTGTTCAGGACCCCACTCCCCACACTCACCACTGTCCCCAACCCCGGATGCCCCATGTTTGTCTCTGGTTCTGTGGGTGAGACACCTGCTCCATGGGGATGTTGTGAGGGTCACGTTCCATACAGTCATGCGTGGCTTCACAATGGGAAATGTTCTGAGAAGTTTGTCATGGTGCAGATATCATAGAAGATACCTACACAAACCCAGAGGGTAGAGCCTGCGGTATGTGGTATGCCGATGGACCCGGGTTGCACACCTGCACAGCACGTCACTGTCCTGAAGTGCTGAATGCTGCAGGCCACTGGAACACAGTGGCAGGCATTCACATCTCTAAACACAGAAAAGGTAGGGTCAAAATACAGGATGATGACCTTATGAAGCCACCATTATCAATGCTGTCTGTGTTGACCGAAATGTCGCTCCACAGTGCGTGGCAGTAACACCTGCCGAGCCCTGAGGACACGGAAGCCCTCAGTGCACGTTAGCTGTCACCGTCATGGCTGTCTTCTCATCACCTGCCAGGTGGAGAAACGGCTCCTACACCTTCTGTCTTGTAGGATCGTTCAGAAGACTAAATGAGCTAATAGAATAAACTTCAGCATACAATAAATTGCTTAGTAAATGTTCCCTTCCTTCCTCTCCCTCTCCCCTGACCCCACTACCTCCCTTAGAGACTCCGTTCCTCAGACAATGCTTGCATCCTTTATGCTCTGGCGCTGAGCAGAGACCCACGCACAGTTGGGGCTAAACACATCTGAAGGTGATGAAACTCGAATATCTCATGCAGTCTGCTTGTTTTCTGTGATGTTAGCACTGCCATATTGCAGCCCGAGAGAACTTGGGCAGCCCCAGGTGGTGACTGTATTTGGCCGTCAGCCATGTCCCTTGCAGGGCCAGTCTCTGAGGCGCCATGAGACCTCTGCCCCTGACAAGCCCGAGCACTTTGGAGAATGGCGGCTTCTTGGTTTCTCAGGGGAGCAACTCATTCCTAAGTTGCTTGGGGGGTCACTTGACTTCTGTTATTCATTCATCCATCCTTCCATCCATCTATTCACTCATCCAGCAAATTGGACCCCTATCGTGTGCCAGACACTGTTCCGAGCAGAAGCACCTGCCCTTGAGGAAGACGCTTCTGTCTTTGGGGGAGAGACCAAAGACCTACCTGCAAAATCAAATCCCACATAGTGATCAGTGCCACGAACAAAAATAAAAACGAGTGAAGAGATGCAAAATGGTTTCCCTCCCCCAAGGGCAGAGGATTCTTTCTAGCAGATTATCTGGAAACATTCCCTCTGAAGAGGTGACATTTGATCATTTTTAAAGTAGCATGCATCATCATGAACATCTCACAAAATACAGAAGAGCCTAAAGCTTTTGCATAAACCATCATCTAGAAGTCACACCATCCCAACAACTTGTCTTTTTAAAAATGGACACATAATAATGGTGTGTATTTCTGGGGTCCCTGTGATATTTTGATACATGCAGACAATGTGTAATGATCAAATCAGGGTAATTAGGCTATCCATCACCTCAAACATGTATCATTTATTTGCCAAAGGCTTGTCTTTTGTCATCTTAAAGTACAGATGTACATCATGCTTCTTAAAATGTAACATTACAGTCTAATTATACTGTAGCTGCGTTTATGTTTTTCTGTTTTCAATGTATCAATATATAGTATGGATTTTAAAAACATTGGTACCATAAGTATACATGAAGTTTTTCTGTCTTTACAAAGGAAGTGCATATGGTTCAAATTCTAGAAAATCAAAATAGGAAGAAAATTAAAATCCTTCATAACCCACTCGTCGGGCATACTGTCCACATCTTTCGCATTTTCCCTCCCTTATAAACATGGAAAGACACTGTACCTAGAGCGTGTTCTGTTGGTGTCTGGCTTTCTTGTGATCACATTTTAAGACTGGGAGGCTGTTGTGTTCCATTGGCGGGAGGAGTTTACCTGACAGACGCAGCGGCAGAACCCATGGGCTTTGGCCCATTCTGCCCGACTTTAACTTTGCCAAGTCATTTACTCTCTGAGTCCCAGGTTCCCCACGTGCAAGAGGGAGACATAAGTCTTTCCTGGATCTCAGGCCTGGGCTAAGAACCAGAGGGCAGAGAGTGGCCCTGCAAGGTCTCAGGGAGGAGGGACGCCTGTCTATGACTTTGCCCTGGCGTGAACATGCAGAGTTTGCTTGGGAAAGACTACAAACACCTGGGATGGGGTCATATGAAGCTCCTCCAGGACGTGGTGGCTCACGCCTGTAATCCCAGCACTTTGGGAGGCCGAAGCAGGCAGATCACCTGAGGTCAGGCGTTCGAGACCAGCCTGGCCAACATGGTGAAACCCCATCTCTACTAAAAATACAAAACTTAGCCGGGCGTGGTGGCAGGCACCTGTAATCCCAGCTATTTGGGAGGCTGAGGCAGGAGAATCGCTTGAACTCAGGAGGCAGAGGTTGCAGTGAGCCGAAATGGCGCCATTGCACTCCAGGCTGGGCAACAAGAGCAAGACTCCATCTCAAAAAATAAATACATAAATAAAATAAAGAATACATTTATTGGCTCTTCACTTTACATTTTCATCTTTTAACCCTTGCGGCACCTCTTTGAAGTTGGCATTACTCAGTTCATGGGACAGATGAGGAAACCACCTCAGCCAGGCTGGGAAACCCATCCTAAGTTCCGCCACTCAGGAGCACTGGGGGGGATTTGCACCTGGATCCACACAGTCTGAGGCCATGCTCTGAACTGTTCAGCTGCAGAAGGCAGACTGCCCTGGTGTCTCCATGAAGCGGTGCAGTGGGCAAGTTGCCCAGAGCGTCCTGGGAAGAGATCATTTTGATTGCTGTGAAACTACTCGAGTTAAATTGTGAGAGAGAATCCACTAAATGAGTCCTAACATTTCCTCCTCTCCGACTTGACACTGTTCCTCCTGGAAACAGAATTTGGTGCCAGAAAGCTGTCAGCCACAATGATGCATCTTCTCCCCTCAGTCCCCCTCCGCCTAACCCATGTAAGCCTAGGTTGCAAGTTTTTGAATTTTTGCAATCAGACCTTGGTGATGATCGTGGGCAGTAGGCTATAAATAACTCCCACATGCTTAGCGTTCCAATAATGGAACACTGGGTATAAACAGACTCAGGGACTGAAATGTGCAGCTGGGTACTGAGAAGCCTCGATTGAGACAGGGAGCACATGTCTCTGATGAACCTGGGTTGGTTCATTTAGAAAAAAAAAGAAATACTTTCTTAATAAAAAAGTAATATAAATTAGTGAAAAAAATGATTTAAGAATACCTCTCCCTCTCGCCCGAGGCCCCCAAGTTCTCCTCCTCAGAAGCAACTATTGAGAATTTCTAGTGTATCCTTCCAGAAGTTCCTGTGTACATGTACTCATATACGTTTGTGTATCTTTATCCACCACGCTGCATCCTTTGCAAATAACCTGTCTAATCTCTTTTAATGTCAGCACATTTGCATCTGCCTCAGCTGTTTTATTGGTTACATTATTCTACTGCCTCAATTAGGCCCTACTTTATCTTTTTCTTTCTTTTTCTTTTTTTTTTGAGACAGAGTCTTGCTCTGTTGCCCAGGCTAAAATGCAGTGACGCAATCTCAGCTCACTACAACCTCCACCTCCTGGGTTCAAGCAATTCTCCTGCCTCAGCCTCCAGAGTAGCTGGGACTACAGGTATGCAGCAACATGCCCAGCTTTTTTTAATTTAATTTTTAAAATTTTTTAAGTAGAGACGGGTTTTGCCATGTTGGCCAGGCTGGTCTTGAACTCCTGACCTCAGACGATCGGCCTACCTCAGCATCCCAAAGTGCCGGGATTATAGGCATGAGCCACCATGCCTGGCCTGGCCGTAGTTTATCTAATCAGCCCCATGCTGATGGGTGTTTTGGGGCATTCTACAGTGTTCTACTTTTACAGATGCTGCTGCAGTGAACATTCCCACACAGGCATCTTTGGACCCTGATATGGTAGGATCTGCGTCCCCACCCAAATCTCATGTGGAATTGTAATCCCCAGTGTTGGAGGAGGGGCCTGATGGGAGGCGATTGGATCATAGGGGTGGTTTCTCCCGGCTCATTGTGATAGTGAGTTCTCACGAGATCTGGTTGTTTCAAAAGTGTGTAACCCCGCCCTCCCTCGACACTTTCTCTCTCATGCTCCTTCTCTGGCTAGGTAAGACGTGCCTGCTTGTCCTTCCCCTTCTGCCATAAGCGTGAGTTTCCTGAGGCTCTACAGAAGCCAATCAGATGCTGGCATTACGCTTTCTATATAGCCTGCAGAACCTTGAGCCAATGAAAACTCTATAAATCACCCAGTCTCAGGTATGTCTTTATAGCAGTGAGAGAACAGACTAATACAAACTCATATCCAAATATGCCTAAAAGCACAGCAGATTTTATTAGTGCTCTGGAAGTCCTAGCAAATGGAGCAGAAAATAAGAAATAGAATAAGAGGTACACATATGAGAAAGGACAAGACAAATCTTAAAACTTGTCATTATTTGCAGACAACAGAATCTTCTAAGTAGAATATCCAGTAGATTCAACTGATGAATTATTACAACTAGTAGGAGAATTCAGCAAGGTGACCAGATAGAAGCTCAAGAGAAGCAAAATCAATTGTTTCCCCATACTCCACCAATAACCGATTAGAAAATGTAATAGGAAAAAGAAAGGAGTGAAATTTCTGGGTCAAAATCTCCTCGAAAGCAGTGGTTCTCAAACTTCAGACGATGTCCGAATTCCCTGGAGGGCTTGTGAAAATGCAGTTTCCAACCAGCAGGTCCAGACTGGCACCTGGGAATTTATATTTTTCTAGCCCTAGGTGAGGCTGATGCTGCTGGTCTTGAACCCCTGGTTTGAGTAGCAAGGCTCTAAAGGTGTGATTCCTGCTTCCACTGTGCCTATTCCCCAAAAGGCTTTGCTGTTTTCCCAGTTGGATGGGTGAAGAATCTTATTTTGTGGTTTTAATTTGCATCTCTTTAATTATGAATGAGGCTGAGCCTCTTCCCACGTGTTTGGTCTTGGCCTTGATTTTCATGCCACCAGATGTTAAAGGGACAGCTATGGTTTGAAGCAAATTCACATCACCAGATGGCAGCGCCGTCCCCGTTGAGTTCTGCGTACCCCTCCAGCTATGAATTCCCTTTTATAGTGAGAAGGGTCCTTGAAGGCCCTGCAAGCCAGTCCCTGCCTCCAGGAAGGCTCTATTTCATCCATCCAACCTGGAGCCAGGAGCCAGTACTCACAGCCTGCCTAAGAGCATTTTCCAATATTGAACTACCTTTTTGGTGGGAAGAGCAAAGAATTTGAAACCAGAAAATCTAGTATCTCAAGCCACAACATCTTCACTGAAAATGCAAAGTGACACCAGATGGGCAAGTAAGTGGAATTGCAGCAGTGCTAGCATCTCAAGCAGGGGCTTTATTACATATTTAAAGCAATGCTTTGACACTCAGGAAATAGCAAGATGGACCGGAGGAAGCTAGAGAGCCACCCTGTGTGAGGTGGGGCTTTCCATGCCATTTAAATTGTGCAGTTTTAGCAATGTGTCCTGGCATGTTTGTTAATAAAGGCACAGAGCCGAGGCAACACGTCGTGTTTTTGTTTCAGCCCATTGTCTATCTCCAGAGAAATGTTATTGGAATCATATTGCATTTTCAGGTCCGATGAAGCTGCAGTAATATAAGCATTTTATGCAAATGTGTTGTGGTGGAAAAGAATGGCATGTCATGTGCCATAAATCTTAGGTAACCGCAGCCCTTGTTACTCCTCAGTTTTAACACATCCTGATAGGAGGCAATTATTTCGGACCAACAAACTGCCTTTCACAGAAGTTTGTCTCTGCTTGAAGCTACAGCCTGTTTGCTAGTACAGATTTATGAGGTCTGATAAAAGGCCAGCACAGGTGGCCATGAAAAGGAGATGAAGGCTTGCCCATTCGCCATCCACATATGCATGCCTCCATCCCTTCATCCCCCCATTCTTCACCCCATCCCTCCACCTCTCCATGCCTCTGTCCCTCCATTCACCCATCTATCTGTCCATATGTTCTTCCATCCATGCATCCCTCCATTCCTTCCTCCATCTATCCATCCATCCCTCTATTCCTCCATCCATCGCCCCATCCATGCACCTCTCCATCTCTCTATCTCTCCATTCTCCCATTTATCTCTCCATATATTCTTGCATTCATACAGCCCTCCATCCCTTCCTCCATCTATCCATCCATCCCTCCACCTCCCATCCCTCTGTCCCTCCATTTATCCATCTGCCTGTCCACACATTCTTGCATTCATACAGCCCTCCATCCCTTCCTCCATCTACCCATCCATCCTTCCATCCCTCCATCCATTGCCCCATTCCTCCACCTCTCCATCCCTTTATCCCTCCATTCACCTTATCTGTCCATACATTCTTGCATCCATGCACCCCCTCCATCCCTTCCTCCATCTATCCATCCCTTCCATCCATCCATCCATCACCCCATTCCTCCACCTCTCCATCCCTCTATCCCTCCATTCACCCATCTATCTGTCCATACATTCTTGCATCCATGCATCCCTCCATCCTTTCCATCCATCCATCCATTCCTCCATCTCTCCATCCATCCATCCATCTACACATTCTTCTCTCCCTCCATCCATCCATCCCTTTGTCGTTCTGGGAGATAGAATCATGTCATGGAATAAAGGGCTCTGGCCTAAGGCTCCAGGACTAGAGCAGCTGAGATAGAGTCTTAGCTCTGCCACTTACCACCTGGGTGATCTGGGGCAGAGGTCTTAACCTCTCTCAGTTTCTGTTTCCTCATCAGCAGTTGTCAGAATCAAAACAGAGTCCACACTGACAAATAAAGCTGGAGAAGACCATGAAGAGAGGGTTCTTATGCATAAATGCCTGAAAACAAAAACTGTCCCAAAGACTCTGCAAAAACACAACCTTGTACCAAGGTCATTGCAACCTTACAGAGAAGATACCTTCTGCAGGGACACCTGCCCAGACACTGCCTGTCCGCCCTGGCATCACCCTTGTTATTGGTCCTTGTAGTCGAGGATAAACATTTCAGAACAATTATGTCATCCTCTTGATTTTATTTATTTTCCCTTTAAGACTCTGTCTTCCTTTCCCTTCAGTATATGCACCTTGTTGACTACGGCATGTGTGTTCCCGTGGCAGTGCCCTATTCTTGAATAAATATCTTTTTCTTCTAGAGAGCTGCTCTCTGTTATTTAGGGTGATGGCAGAACAGATGAAAACGGCTGTTGGGAGGATCCAGTCGGGGAGACGCATGTCAGATGCCTAGCACAGTGCTCAGCATCCTTCATTCTCTGTGCACTTACCCATTATGACGTTTGTTCAGCAACGTAACAACAAAGCCACTGGTTGCCCACTCCTTAGAAGACCTGGGTGAGAAGAACCAACTGAGAACAGGGCCAGGAGTGCGGAGTGTTGGGGGTGTGGGGATGCCCTGCAGATTGGAAAGGGCTCTGAAGGCTCTTGGAATGGGGTCTGTCTCTCTGCTGTGTCTGCGGTCCTCTCTTGGACGTTGCCCACAAAGAGTTTGCAGGGATCTTTCAAGGGACCAGTCACTCTCCAGGTCTCCTCTGTTCTACCTCACCAGCATCCCTCACTTGGAGACCTGAGACACCTTCCCAGGGTGTGGAAAAGAGACACCACTACCCCAAGGCGGTCTCCGCTTTGACCTGGGGCCGGGGCCTTAACCTCTCTTAGTTTCAGTTTTTGTTTGTTTGTTTGTTTGTTTTGAGACAGAGTCATGCTCTGTTGCCCAGGCTAGAGTGCAATGGCCCAATCTCAGCTCACTGCAACTTCTGCCTTCCTGGTTCAAGTGATTCTCCTGCCTCAGCCTCCCTAGTAGCTGAGATTACAAGTGTGCGCCACCATGCCTGCTAATTTTTGTATTTTTAATAGAGATAGGTGGGTCTCAAACTCCTGGCTTCAAGCGATCCACCTGCCTCAGCCTCCCAAAGTGCTGGGATTACAGGCGTGACCCACCACGCCCTCAGTTTCACTTTCCTTATCAGCACCGAGAACCTGCTGCACCCGCCTTGCTGCTCTCCAACGCCCCTCCCACCCCTGCCTGAGCTCATCCTGGCCCTGAGACCAAAGGGGCAGCCCTTGGCATGTTTCACCCCACCTGGAGATATTTATTGGCCACTTCATATATGAAGGACACAGGGTGGGCAGCAGGGGATGACTCAGAGGTAGACAAGACCAACCCCTTCCTGCCAGGAGCCAGCAGTCCCACGGGAATGGGAGAGGTGGCCCAGGTGACTGTGACCTCTCAGGTGTTTGCCTCGCGCTGGAGGGGCGGTGAGGGGGAGTGGAGACTTGCAGGAAGGATTGGTTTTGCCTTCTCCACCCACGAGGAAGATAGAGATGCCTGGAGTTCCAGGGCATGGCCCCACCCTGACCTTATTCCCTGTCCCCCCTCTGGCTCCACCGCCAAAATTGAGGACCATGGAAATTTCACGCAAATGGGATCCGGCAATGTGAGGCTTTTGTGCCTGGGCTTCTTTCACTGAGTGTGTTTTTAAGGTCCGTTGGCGTTGTAGCGCATGGCCATTGTGTGGATTCGTCATGTTTGGTTTATCTATTCATCGGTTGGCTTCCTTCAACCTTTCGGCTATTTCGAATAGTTGTTGTCACCGTTTCTTAAAATGTGACTGATGCTTCGTTGTCTGACTTCTCTGCTGGACGGAAAGCTTCAGGGGGCCGGGGGGTGGGAGGGGCTGGTTTTATTGCTGTCCTATCTCTTGGGCTCACAGGTTGTAACAGGGAGGTCCCAGGGGGATGCAGGTGGGCCAGGTGAGAGGAGACACCCCCATCATCATTGCAGAATGATCCAACTCCTGCCCAGCACACCCCCTGCCGATCCTCCCCTTGCTAAGGAAGTAACAGCCTCCCTGCCCCTCTCCTCCAGCCTTCCCCCTCTGCTCCCTGCTCCCTGCTCCTTGGGGTTCCTGGAATAAAGTCAAAGGAGACAGCAACAGGGCAGGCAACCATCTGCTCACTCTCTCCAATCAGCTCTTCGTGAGCTTTTGCCAGGAGTGCAGCCTGAAAGGGCATCGATCAACTCCCTACCCACCCACCCACAGAAATCGCTGCAGCTGGAAAACCATTGCATGTGGAAAGAGTAAATCTGCAAATCTGAGCGATATAAAAAGGCATGTGACGTTCTCAGGAGGGAAATCGTGGTTGGTGTGGTTTGTAGCCTTGAGAGGCGTGAGGAATAAATGGCTGCAGCCCAGGACCCCGGTCCATGTGAGGAAGCCAAGGAGCTTTTCTTTAGAAGTCTTGCCGATGTGGTATTTTATAAAATCAATGCCACATTGCCATGGATGAATGCATCTATTCCAGGTAGAGGAGGCTGCTGTCTGGGAGACATGCGGCGGCTGCAGGTTCCGAACGTCTGCTGCTTAGCTCCCATTTGTGGGCACTGTCTGAGGACCAGGCACATGGGGGTTCTGAGGGCATAAGGGAGCTCTCCGTTTGAGAGAGACCAGGCGATGAGCAGACAGCATCCCCTGAGGCTCTGAGATAGACGCTTCCACCTGGCGTCCCACTCGTGCCAAGGAGTCTGATGGGCAAGTGCTTCCCATTTTGCAGACAAGGAGACTGAGACTGGGAGGGGGAGAAGTGAGCACCGAGCCCACTCAGCTCCCCAGGGCCAGAGCAGCCAGAATGGGTGTCAAAAAAAAAAAAAAAAAAAAGAAAGAATGAATAAGACCCACTATTTCATAGCACCATAGGGTGACTATAGTCAATAATAAATTAATTGCACATTTTAAAATAACTTAACAGTGTCACTGGATTGTGTGTCACTCAAAAAATAAATGCTTGAGGGGATGGAAGTGCCACTCTCCATGGGGTGCTCATCTCATCCTGCATGCCTGTATTAAACATCTCATGTACCCCACAAATATATACACCAACCATGCACCCAGAAAAATTAAAAATAAAAATAAGGTCAGGTGTGGTGGCTCACGCCTATAATCCCAACACTTTGGGAGGCTGAGGCAGGTGGATCATTTGAGGTCGCGAGTTTGAGACCAGCGTGGTCAACATAGCAAACCTCCTCTCTACTAAAAGTACAAAAAATTAGCCAGGCGTGGTAGCACACACCTGTAGTCCCAGCCACTCGGGAGGCTGAGGCACAAGAATTGCTGGAATCCAGGAGGCAGAGGCTTCAGTAAGCTGAGATCATGCCACTGCTCTTTAGCCTGGGCGACAGAGTAAGACTCTGTCTCAAAAAAAATAAAAAATAAAAATAAATTTAAAAATAAAAGAAAATAAACCCTCCAAAAGTTCTGAGCTCCACAGACTCTGACATGTCCTCCCTGGAAGGAAGGGGACAAGATTTTTCCCTTTCTGAGCCCTGACACAGCTGCGTTGACCACTCCCACCACAGGACCAGGGTCTGAGACGTCTGGGTGGCTGTCTGCTGTGGCATGACCTCGTGGCAAATCCCATGGCACGAGAAAGCCCACCCCCACTCCTGCCACATCAGGCCACTGGGATGGGGAGCTCTAGGCAGTCCCTGCCCCACCAGGCTGCGGCTTGGTGAGGGGCGAAGCCTCTTTCCCTGCAATAATTTGCAGCGCAATGTGCTGTACGCCTCGTGGGCGTGTGGAGCATATATAAATTACCCTGCCAGGGCGATTAACTGTTTGTCCAGGCTAATTGTCAGTATTAAATCTTGCTCAGTCACAGTTTTAAAGCTTAATTTAAATTCTCTATCTTTAAGAAATCCATACTCCCTCCCACCACGGGAGAAAAAATAGATTTAATGGGTTTAGTTCATTTCCGTTTGTAGCAACCCAAGTTATAATTAGGCGTGTGCAAAGCGGATGTTTCAGCGGCCGAGGAGCCTGCAGACCCGCTCCTCTGCTTCCCGGCAGGGCTGGTCTTGGTGGCGAGTGCCCTTGTCTTTGCTGCCCTGGATACACTTCTGAATTAGGAGTTATTGCTCAGAGACCCCTGTGCCTCTGTGGCAGCCCCTGCGGATTACGGCATTAATCTTGTCTGTGTGCTTAAAGGGGAGAAAGGGCCAGGCGTGGTGGCTCATGCCTACAATCCCAGCACTTTGGGAGGTCGAGGTGGGCAGATCACGAGGTCAAGAGATCGAGACCATGGTGAAACCCCGTGTCTACTAAAAAATACAAAAATTAGTGGGTGTGGTGGCGTGTGTCTATGGTCCCAGCTACTCGGGAGGCTGAGGTGGGAGAATTGCTTGAACCCAGGGGGGCAGAGGTTGCAGTGAGCCGAGATCGCACCACTGCACTCCAGCTTGGCGCATGGCAACAGAGCAAGACTCTGTCTCAAAAAAAAAAAAAAAAAAGGTGGAGAAAGAATTCATCCTCAAAGGTGGGAAGACACAAGAAAGCAGCCAGGAAAACCCTCTGCCCAGGGGCCAAGAGCCCGGGGGAGCTATGGAAGGGAGGTGGGTGGGGGGGCTTCCCGTCGTGCCTCCCTGAGACCACTGCCCCACAATGTGCCCCCCTCTCCCTGAAGGCTGATGCTTCCCCCTCCAGCTTATCAGGAGTGAGGACCCCTCCTTCTTTCTTTCTGTTCCCAGATACCCACTTAGAAGCAGGTTGGAGCCGCCCCGATGTTAAGTCAGGAAAATGCAGACAGCTAAGGCATAGAAATAGAGGATGCAGTTGAAGGAACCTACTCGAAAGCCCCCACGTTCATCCCCCTTAATGTCCTAGAGGAAACTGAGACCCGGAGAGGGACATGACTTGCCCGAGGGCACCCCCGCTGGCCTGGGTTGCAGCTGAATCCCAGGGGTCTTGGCACCATTAACTTGCTATATGTTCACGGCCAGGGTGAGGTGCAGATCTTCGTTAAAGGGACATGCTTGAAGATGAACCATTCCTCGCACTTCCTAATTCTATGCGTCATCAACACCAGCACACGTACGTTTATGCTCATTGTCCTTCACTGGGCTTGCACCATGCGGAGGGTGGCCTGGGGAGAGCAGAGATGGCAGGGAGGGCAGTTAAAAGTGAAGGTTAGAGACAGGAGAGTGTGCCCAGGGTGGCAGCAGGAGGCATGGAAAAGACAGATGCATGGTGAGGGGTGAGCATCGTGGGAACCGGGGCTGGGGCCACCCAGACCTGGACACTGGAGAGGCCAAGGGAAGAGTCAGTGACAACTCCCAGGGTCTGAACCCGATGGGTCGAGAAAGCCGGTGGTAGCAGTGACCGCCTGGGAGTCTGAGGAGGGGGCTTGTTAAGTGGGGAAGGCGAGCATGACGCCGGGTGTGCTGGCTGCAGGAGACAGCAGCTGTGCAGACCTCTCCCCCGGGCCCCTGTGCTCCTGAAAGGTGGGGCCCTGCATGCCAGCTCCATCTTGTTGTCCCTACCCCCTGTCACAGCAGCTGGCGAGGGTCCCGCACTTAGCAATTGTCAAAGAATCGGCGGACAGTGCAGTGGGAGCTGAGGCAGGAGCCGGGGCCGGGAGCAACAGGGGCATCAGGCTCACGTGTTGAAGGCACGGCCCTCCCACACCGCTGCCCTCAGCCTGGGGCATGTCCACGGGAGAGGCAGGACTGAGTTCAGGGCTGCATGACAGGGAGCAGGAAAGCAGAAGATGGGAAGGTGCAGAGCCCCACACGGGGGTTGGGGTGTGTGGAGAAGGGGTGGTCAGTGAGGTCCACGTGACTGAGACAAGGAGGCTGAAGCCAAGGACAGGAATTTGGATTTGGGATGTGGAGTATTGTGACCATAGGTGCCCTTAGAGCTGGTGACGGAGTCGGCGTGCATTTAGGGTGACCAACGGTAGACGTAGAATTGCTGGGGTTTGGGGAAACACTGGGAAAAGAAACAGAGTGCCCCTCTGTTGGAAAAGCTGGAGAGTCAGATGGAGGAGACACGGGATGATGGTTTCGGGGTGGGAGGGTCAGGAGCAGAGGTGGAAACTCCCCTGGAATGTGGGGAGGAGGACAGGTGGGGTGCCGAGAGAGGAGAGGCTGGAGGCTGGCAGGGCTGGGTCAGGCAGCCACAGGAGGCTGTGAGGACCAAGGGTGTTTCTCAGAAGAAGCGAGGAGAAGGGACGTGAGAGCTCACTCCTGCCAGGCTCTGGGCACCCCCACCTGCCCGGAGTGAAGACACAGCTGCAAGACGGGAATGGGCACTTGGCAAAGGCGAAACACCGGGAGGCTTAACGGATCATAGTGAACGACACGTATCTTATATGTCATTATGTGTATCTTATTTTGTAAGTGATACGTTACTGTAGTCTTACAATAAAGCAAGCTGGAGGAAAAATGTTATTAAGAAAATGATAAGGGAGAGAAAATATATTTACTACTCAAGAGGTGGAAGCCGGTCATCATAGAGGTCTTCACCCTCCTTGTCTTCACATTGAGGAGGCTGAAGAGGAGGACGAGGAGGGGGTAGGTCTTGCTGTCTCCGGGTGGCAGAGGTGGAAGGAAATCTGTGCAAAGTGGGACTCATGCCGTTCAAACCCATGCTGTTCAAGGGTCAGCTGGAGCTGAGGAAGGTGCTGTCTTTCCCCCAAGGACCAGGATTTTCTTTGCAGCGTGCCTCATGATTCAGCCTCTGGAGAGGAGGGAGGCGAGGCCAAGCTAGCCACGTGTCATGGAGGTGTTGTCTGGGCCTCAGGGCATGAGTCACCTGCCCTAGTTTTTTTTTGTGTGTGTGTGTGTAAAGGGCCTGCTGTTGGGTGGATTCACATTTTTGTATCAGCCTGGGAGATCCCAAGTGCAGGATGTGGTCCGGCCCCTCCGGTCCCTGTTCTGTTGTGTGCATTTGAGTACACGTGCACCCATCTAACCTCCTTCAAAGTGCTTGCCCTTCCAACACCCAATGCCCAGCAGGACCCAACTTAAGACACACAGGATTATTTCTGCAGATCCCTCAAGCTGAAAGTTACCCAAATGTGAGCTGGAGTGAATGCAATCAAGCGGTCCTAGCAACACAGATTGCCCCACTCAATGTCAGTGTGACTGTGAATTTCACTCCCTTACTGACGGGGGAGCATGGGAGCGCTCACACTTGTTTTCCTCGGTGAGCCAAAGAATGCCATTTGTTCCTATGACGGCTGCCCTGTCATGGTGGGAGGTTAGAAGAACTTTGTAATCACACTCATCTTGACTTCCCAACCCTGCAAGAGAGCTTCATACCAGGACCGGGAGAACAAGTCCTGGGACCTTTCTCTTTCCACCTGTTTCATCTCACACTGCTGCCCCTGCTCCTGTGGCCCTGACCCTAGGGCTGGGGCCAACTTGCTCTGCTGCCAGTCCCACTGCCCCTGGCCCAGGGACACACAGATGGGGATGCCGATGGGTGCTGCCTGGCCACAAATGACCCCCAGAGCAGGGACAGAGGGAAGGTTTTGCCGTGGGGGCAGCACCAAGGTGCCAGGGGGGGGGGGAAAGTGGCTGCCCGGTCATTAGGCAGATGTATTATTTGTCCTCAAAGGTCTGCACAGAATCCTGGGCCAGCTGGGGGGCTCTCAGGCTGGGCTTTACCAGACCCAAGAGCAAGGGCCCCAGGCTGTTCCCACGTGGAATGCACGCTAAGGCATACTCCCTTATCTGCTCTCTAGCCTTTCGGAGAATAACAAAAATCAAACCTGTTCTCGTCTCTATCAAAGCACACGTTGAAGATGACAGTGTTTCTCATTTCCTCAACTCTCTCTGAAAACATGTGAAATTAGGGGAAATGAAGAGAAGAAACTGAAATAACAAGTGAAGCTGGAGAAGAACCAGCCTCTGAAACAGAGGTGCCTGGAGAAGGTGCATGGTGGGTTGCGGGAGGAGGAGGAGAGGGAATGCAGGGGGCTGGAGACTGTGGACGAGGCTGGTGCTGGCTCTGGGGAGGGAGAGAAGCCTGCGGTGGAGATAGCATCCTCGTCTGCGCCCGGGGAAGGGAGGTGGACCCAGGAGCATGAAGAGCACTGTCTGGGTGGGTGCCCTTCCTGGTCTCATTGGGGATGGATCTTGTCAGCCTCCTGGAGGAAGGGGAGAGGATGCTCCACTTTCCCGGGGATGCTGGGACACAGAACCACAAACCAGACGGCTTAAAGTGACAGACGTTTTCCCTCCTCTAGTTCTGGAAGCCAGAAGTGAGAAACTGAGGTCCCCTCGGCCGGGCTGGTTCCCACTGAGGCTCTGAGGGAGAACTTGTCCCAGGCCCCTCTCGCAGATGTGGGGCTCCCAGCCGCCCTGGGCATGCGTCCCTCACATGGCTCCAATCTCTGCTGCTTCTTAGCCTGGATTTGCCCGGGTGTCTCTGGCCTTCATTTCTGTTTCTCGCCAGGACGCTCTCACTGGACTTAGGACTCACCCTGATCCAGGATGACCTCATCTCCATCCTCACCTTAATCACATTTGCAAAGACCCTGCTCCCACAAGGCTGCGTTCTCAGGTTCCAGGAGGACATGAACTCACAGGGTCACATATCAGCCCAGAATGGGATGAGCTGGAGTAGAGCCAGGATCTCGGAAGTGGGGGAGGTTCATGGGACCCAGCAGGGATGGGCAGGGTCTCCAGGGCACCGGGGGAGGCTGCTGCGCCCCCGCCCCCTTCCTGGGTTCCCCCTACTGCAGCCACTTCGGGAGCCTTCCAGCCTCTCCATTCACCCACTCTCCCCTGCTGATGGGGGGCGCAGGATGGCACCTTTTGATCTAACCAAGTTATTGTAAGTAAGTGATTCGGGAGCTCTTCAGGCAAGTGATCAGGGACAAGCAGGCAGCTGAGAACAGAAGAGATGCTGCCAGTGTGGGAGACGCCTGGGCTGGAGGAGCGGTGGGGGGGGAGGGGCGGGGAGGGGAGGATGGCGGGGGTTCTTCTGCCACAGTCACGCAGGGGGAGGCGCCGCCTTTCCCTTCGCTTCCCTTTCCTGGGAAGCAGTGGCCACGATTTAATATGCAAAGGTGGAAAGGCTGGCATTGGACGCATCGCCCTGCATGCCATATTTCAAACAAAGAATACACAACAAAGGGCCGGCCGGCGCGGGGATTTGTCAGAATTTGGCGGTGGGAGAGATTTATCTAAGCTGAGTGGAGGGGCCTGTGACCTTGGGTTTGAGAGCTTTAAAAGGAACAGGCGGCTGTTGAAGACGAACAAAGAGATGCTTGTGATTATCATTATTTAATATAATGGCCTTAAACTGTTAGGAGGGGGGAATTAGGTGGCACAAGAGAATTGTTTTTTTATTCCAGGAGATGTAAGAAAGATGTAATGGACAGGAAAAGCAGAGGGGAGGCGGAGGGAGGGAGAGGCTGGAGAGATTTCTGAGATGAAGGAGGAGAGTGAGGCAGCCGAGTGAGCCCGGAGAGGCAGCAGGCGGTAAACAAGAAACGCTCCCCCTCCCCTCTCCCTTCTCCTCCCTCTTCTTCTCTTCTCTCCTTCCCCTCCAGCCCCCTCTCCTCTTGGCAGGTTCAGCCTCAGCCCCAAAGACAGGAGGGTAGCTGGGAAGGAGGTGACCAGCCTTGTGCCAGGAAGGGGCAGGGCAGAAAGGGACCAGGGAAGGAGGACGGGGCCTGGGGGACTGTCAGAGCTGGGATCAGGATTCGGGGGTGGGGGGGTGGGCAGGGCTGCCAGGAGACCCGGGCATCCTGTTCAGAGAAGCCTGGCATGGGGGAGGGGTGTGTGCTACCCCCAGGCAGTGAGGGTCTGGGAAATGGAGGCTGGTAAGGTCCTTTCACTGGGGTCCCCAAGAATGTGGATTGTGAGCCCTTCTGCCAGGGTTGGATCCTGAAAATAAATGCCAGTGCTCTGAGCTGCTGCACACGGGGGACAGTGGGTGTGGGAGGAGGTGGCTGGCTGGGGGGACAGTGGGTGTGGGAGGAGGTGGCTGGCTGGGGGGGACAGTGGGGGTGGGGGAAGTGGCTGGTGGGGGGGACAGTGGGGGGTGGGGGAGGTGGCTGGTGAGGGGGGAACAGTGGGGGTGGGGGAGGTGGCTGGCCAGGACCTAGGATCCGCCCCACCTGGGTCTAGGCTTGTGCCAGGTGCCTACCGCTTCCCAGAGCGTGAGCAGAGATACAGTTAAGCCCAGGAGCCTCCTCTCTTTCACGGGGCCTGGCTTTCTCTTTTCTTTTGTAATTTTGTAATCTCTTTCTTAAAGAGCCCCCATCCCAAATCTGCTGAGGGTCAGCTCCCACTCAGGCAACACCAACTAAGGGGTCTTCACAACCCATCGTGGGGGAGCAGGTGCGGTTCTCCCTGGAATGATTGGAAGCCTGGTTCCCAGGCAGCTGGGGGAGAAGGGCACTCAGTAGAGCTTCAGAGCCAGGCAGGAATGGGAGGTGGGGGTGGATAGCAGGAGTCGGCTTTGGCCCAGCAGCAGGGATGCCAGGTGGATGCCCAGGTGCCCCAGCAGGGCCCCACGCTTCCTGCCCTGGGGCGGTCAGCCGTCAGGGTGCGTTCCCCCGGAAAGGGGAGCGGCTCCAGCCACAGGCGGACTCTCGTCTGAGATCTGATAAACTAGAAGAGTAGGAGACAACAGCTGGGAGTCTAGCTGGAGCGGATGAGGCCACGCAGGACGGAGAGAGTGTGAGCTCCCCAGAGCCCGGTGCCCAGAAGCCTTGCGCTCTGGCTGATCTCAGGAGGCAGCAGAGGCTCGGCGGCCCAGGGCTAGGGGGGCAGGAGGGGACTGTGTGGACACAGCCCAAGCAGCCAGTGCCAGCTGTGGGGCATTCAGTGGCTGAAAGCTCCAGGAGACCGAGACACAGGCAGCATGGGTGTGGGGGGGTGACACAGATCACCCTGCGTGAGGGACACCTGTGCTTTGGGTGGGTGACAGCCTTGGATGGAGTCAGGGCACCTAGGCCAGCTCTGCCACCCACTTGAGGCTTGGCCCTGGGCCTCAGCCTCCTCTTCTATAAACTGGGGGCAAAGAGAGGACCCACCGTGGGCTGACAGAGTGGGATGAGGTGCGTGTGTGTGTGAGCGCTCTGGAGGATACAGAGGGGTCTTCCCACCCCATCCTGTCACTGCCTTCATCACTGCAAGAGCAGCCCAGTCTGTCAACCTGGAAGGAAGCCTGGCTGGGGCAGTCAGGGGGAGGGGCTTTAACCACAGGGGGATGCCTGCCTTTGCTTTTTTCCCATGCCACTAATAACCTTTCCAAGGCTCAGGTTCGAAGTCTTCAAGCACTGGCTGGGAGATGGCTGGGTCGTTGAGGACCTGGTCAACTGCCAAAATGTCTTCAGCTGGCAAAACTGATGGTTCAGCCGGAACCATCTCTGTGTCCCTCTCCTCCTCTTGTGCCCAAGGCTTGTTCTTAAGGCTGCCAGCAAGGCTGTGACCTCAGTCGTATTTGGTATTTTAGCTGCTGTCTTGGTGATGGCCTGGTCCCCCGCACAGGCACTCCCTCCAAAAGTGAACCCCTCCCCAGACCAGCCACAAAAACTCCTGCTTCTGGGGAACATTGAGCGTGCCTACGACTCTCTCCATCTACTGGAAAATCCTTCCTCCCATCTAACCCAGATCCTTTGTGCTGTGGCTTAAACTTATTTTGTGTTCTGCTTTTAATATTCATTCACTTCTCTATTTAATGGACTCTGGTAGGAGTTTAGCAAACTCTTAATTTATCTCTGGATCCTTTGTTCCCCCTCTGCTGCAGGAGAACGAACCCCAGCCCATCAGGGATGGTGCACAGACATCCTAGGTGAAGCCCTCAGCTCGGCCGTCACCCTGGCCCTGGCGGGGATCCAGGCTCCGAGGTCCTCTTCCAGAGGCTGGGTCCTCTCTCTCTTTACTGCACGTCGTTATTAAGAGATGATGCAGGTCTTGGAGCAAGAACCCTTTGGCTCTGGAAAAATTATGTGTGACATTTTACATATGGATCAGGTAATTAATGGACGCCCGGATTTCCTCCGCCATAACATAAAGAGGGTGAAGACGGCGCTTTAATTCCAGATAATTAAAGAGCGATTGAGTTCGAGAGTGTTGCTCGGGGAGTGCTGGCTGCTGTCATTAACACCACGGAGCCTGCTCCATCCTCCACGCCTCGCTGCAAACCGCGGGGCCTCCTGCTCCCCGGGGAGTGCTGAGCCTGAGCGGCAGAGCCCACCGCGCTGCCGTGTAATTCAAGTGGCCACATCTGCTGCACTGGGTTTATGGAATGGGGGTGGCTGTGTGCATATGTGCACGTGTGTGTGTTGGGGGAGGAGCCCCAGAATGGCCAGTCTAGAGTGGCCACACACGACCTTCAGAGAGCTGGCCCCAGGGAACATGCAGAGCTCAGGTGGCTGTTGCTGCCACCAGGGAAAACGCAGGTCTCATTGTGCAGAGCAGCCTCAAGGAGGGCACAGGGTCCCCCACTCTTCAGCCCCAAGAAACTGTCCCTCCTCCTACTGGATCACAGGAAACTCCCAGGACATCAAAGGGGCTGTACCTTTCCCAGAGCTGAGCATCCCTGGGTTTTGAAGAGACAATAATTGGCCAGGTGCGGTGGCTCACACCTGTAATCCCAGCACTTTGGGCATTGGCTCTTCAATCGGCTCTTGTTCTTCTTCTCCCTGCCGCCATGTTAAGAAGGTCATGTTTGCTTCCTCTTCCACCATGACTGTAAGTTTCCTGAGGCCTCTCCAGCTATATTGAACTGTGAGTCAATTAAACCTCTTTCCTTCATAAATTACCCAGCCTCGGGTATGTCCTTAGAGCAGCATAGAATGGACTAATACAACCACAGACTCTGTGAGCAAACTCCCTGGAGTCCCCATCCCATTGGTTTACTAGTGGCATGGCTTTGGGCAAATGACTTAACTCTTCTGTGCTTCATGTCCTCATCTGTAAAATGGGTATAGTCAGAGTTCCTAATGGATAGGGTCATTTGTGAGGTTTCTATGAAGGACAATGGGTGGTACATGTGAAGTGCCCACCACAGGATGGCTGTGATTCTTATTGCAGGGTAGATGCCTTTCCCAGCAGCTGGTCTCAGCACCACAGCCTGGGTGCCTGCATCCCCTGCACCTTGCTTACAGAAGCCAACACCAGGCTGTATCAGTTCCAGGGTCCAAGAGGAAAACAGGGTGTCCCATGTGACTTCTGCTACCCTGGAGTGGGGTCTTCCGGGAATCTTCATGATATGGTTTGGCTGTGCCACCACCCAAATCTCATCTTGAATTGTAACTCCCACAGTTCCCACATGTCATGGGAGATCCCGGTGGGATGTGATTGAATGACAGGGGGTGACTGAATTACAGGGGCGGGTCTTTCTCATGCTGTTCTCGTGATAGTGAATGGGTCTCGCAAGATCTGATGGTTTCAAAAATGGTAATTTCCCCCGCGCAAACTCTCTTTTGTCTGCAGCCATCCACGTAAGATGTGACCTGCTCCTCCTTGCCTTCCACCATGATTGTAAGGCCTCCCCAGCCATGCGGAACTGTAAGTCCAATTAAACCTTTTTTCTTTTGTAATTTGCCCAGTCTCGGGTGTGTCTATATCAGCAGTGTGAAAACGGACTAATACACTTTGGGTGATACGAAGAGAGGAGGGATATTGAGGTACGTTTCCTCCAGCACAGAGGTGAGGGGCAGGTGGAGTTGAGGAGAGGCAACTACCTCAGGCCAGACACCTGTATTCAGGCTGGCCCAGGTGGGCTCTGACGAGGCTAAGGACAGCAAGTGGACGAGCAGAGAGGAGGGGCTGGGAAACTGGCCCTCACCTGGCCCTGCCAGGAGGGGGAAAGAGGGTGGTTGGCTCTGGAGCAAGGGGGCCCTTGTGTTAGCTCTGATGGGAACTCTCTGCAGGCTCTGCAGAAGGGCACAAGTGGCATTTGGAGAATTCAAAGTAATAGGAACTTTGAAACCCATTCCTGGTTAGCCCATCTCTGGTGCAGTGAAGCTCCTGTGCATCAGGGGGCGCTGTGGATGCTCATGTAGCATCATAGAGACAGAGGGAAGCCTAACCCTGAGCTTCCTGGGCGGGGTCTGTGGCCCCAGTTTAAGGGAAGGGTGCCAGAGTAAGTGCAGCACATAAGTTTCTGACCTGAGACACCCAGCAGTGTGCAGAGGTGGTGGTGGGCGTATCAGCCTGCCTTCAAACGCAGCCACACTCTGGAGGTACTGAGGGTTAGGGTTTCAACATACGAATTTTAGGAGGAACGCAGTTTAGTCCATGACAGCATGTATGTAATATTAAGAGTTTTTGTTTGTTTGGTGGTTTTTTGTTTTTGAGTTGGAGTCTTGCCCTGCTGCCCGGGCTGGAGTGCAGTGGTGCAATCTCAGCCCACTGCAACCTCCACCTCCCGGGTTGGAGCGATTCTCCTGCCTCAGCCTCCCGAGTAGCTGAGATTACAGGCACTTTGCCTCTCATAATCACATACCACAGTCGGAGTGGCTCAGAAAACAAATGAATTTGCTCACAGCTCTGGAGGCTGAAGTCCAAGATCTAGGCGTCTGCAGGGGTGGTTTCTTCTGAGGCCTCTTTCTTTGGCTTGTAGACGTCTGGTTTCTCCCTGCGTCTTCACGTTGTCTTCCCTCCATGTGTGTCTGCCCAGATCTCCTCTCCTTATAAGGACATCTTTCATGTTGGATTAAGGGCCACCCTAATGACCTCATTTTAACTTAATTACCCTTTAAAGATCGTGCCTTCAAATGCAGCCACTCTGGAGGTACTGAGGGTTAGGGTTTCAACATACGAATTTTAGGAGGAACACAGTTTTTAGTCCATGGGCAGCATGTATATAATATTGAGGGGTTTTTTTGTTTGTTTTTTGTTTTTGAGTTGGAGTCTTGCTCTGTTGCCCAGGCTGGAGTGCAGTGGTGCAATCTCAGCCCACTGTCACCTCCTCCTCCCAGCTTCGAATGATTCTCCTACCTCAGCTTCCCAAGTAGCTGGAATTACAAGCACTCGCCACCACACCCAGCTAATTTTTGTATTTTTAGTAGAGATGGGGTTTCACCAAGTTGGCCAGGCTCATCTAGAACTCCTGACCTCAGATGATCTGCCTGCCTTGGCCTCCCAAAGTGCTGGGATTACAGGTGTGAGCCACTGTGCCCTGCCAAGGTATTTTTTAAAACTAGAAATTACCTTTGATATGTCCGCACAAGTTGAATAAGCTATCAGTTTTCTTTGCTTTGTCTGGGTGCAGTTATCCTCTGATGACTTAAATGCCAGTGACATCCACCCTGTCCTGGGGACCTGCTACCATCCAAGTCCTGTCCCAGGTGCATGGATGAGTCCCCAACATGATCCATGCCTTCAAGGAGCTCAGGGAGAGGAGTGGCAGGGGACACAGGAGTATGGACCACAGCTGTCATGACCCCACACTTCTTCCTGTCCAGAGAGAAAGATGTGCTGAATTGATGTTGGGAAAATGGACCTGATCCTGATGCCCAGGAAGCAGGTGGAGTTTGAAAAGGTTACCTGGGGTTTCTCCAGCTTCAGAGGCAGAAGAGCTTCCTGGAAGAGGAGCCACTCTCAGACAAGGCAGGAAAATGTGAAGAAAACCCAGCTCGTTGGTTGGATTTCATTTTGTCTGGTGAACTTTGGGTCCCTGTGGGATATGAGGAGGGAGGGGACACAGTGCACCCGTGGGAAGGATCTTGCCATCCAGGCTGCAATTAGTTTACCCTGGGCATGAGCGGAGCTGGTGGGGGATGACAGTCAGGAGCAACACACTCAGACTCCATTTTCTTAGGATAACTCTGATATAAAAATGCATAACTAATTGCTAATAAATAATTTATCAACACTTCTCAAAGCTTGGAGTCTGGGGTGGGGGCTGGGTATAAGTCATAGGCTCATTGACTGTGAAGTGAGGGAGACCCACCCCCAGCGGGGGTTTCTGTCTGCTGAGCCATCTTATTGCCACGTGTTCTGAAATGAATGTTTCCTTCTCTGAACCTCAGTGTCCTTAATTGAGGAATGGGCCTGAACATTGATCAATACCATCCACAGTGGCCCTAAAACTGTTAGCTTAGCCTAAGAAACTACACACACATCAAGGGATTCAGGGGAACAGCGGGAGAGATGAGAGTGCAGAGGGGAAACACCGTATTTACTTTTAAATACAGGTTTCAGCCAGGTGCAGCGGCTCATGCCTGTAATCCCAGCACTTTGGGAGGCCACGGTGGAAGCATCGCTTGAGCTCAGGAGTTCAAGGTCAGCCTGGGCAACATCGTGAAACTCCGTCTCTACAAAAAATACAAAAATTAGCCAGCCAGGCATGGTAGCGTGAGCCTGTAGTCCCAGCTACTCGGGAGGCTGAGGCAGGAGGATCCCTTAGCCCAGGAGTTCAAGGTTGCAGTGAGCTACGATTGCACCACTGCACTCAGCCTGAGCAACAGAGTTAGACTCTGTTTCAATCAATTAATCAATCAATCAACCAATCAATCAACAGGTTTCCATGTTAATCCTCCTCACAGTCCTGATCATAAGATGTTATGATCCCATTCTACAGATGGGGCCGCAGAGAGTGAGATTAGAGGACTTGCCCAGAGTTGCACAGCTAGCCAGCAGCAGAAGTGGGATTCAAACCTGGGTCCTCCCATCAACCCATGCTCTTTCCCTACTGGGTTAACAAGCCGCATCTCTGGGTAGTTGCTGGCCAGTCCTAACCCTTTCCCATATCTGGCCCCTCATTGCCTCCAGCTGTCCCTTGAGCACTGAGTCCCAGTCATGCTAAAATAACTGACACCGTCTTCCTCTCTCTTGGGTACAGTGGAGTCTGGGTGGTTATTGCTATGGATTCTTAGGGGCACAGAGGTTAACTCCACTGGAAATCATATGAGTAAGTTCGCAGCAGAGTAAAGCTTGCAGAGTGAAGAACGGATAATGGCCTGATGAAAAATCACCCCATTGCAGATCATTAGCTACCTTCCCTCAATAACGTGGTTGAGCGGAAAGTCACAGTGGGTTTTCCTCTGTTGTTTGTTTATTGAAATCTGTTTCCAAAAAGTACAAAAGAGTGGTGGGCTTCTCACACTGGCTGGAGAGTGCCCAACTGCTCAAGGGGGGATATTTGTGTTGTGGGGAAAATTGTCCTGGTATGGAAAAACAGGACAGAGTGCTCCAGAAGGATCTGGACACTAATTTTTAGTTACTAGCTAAGTGTTTGGGAAATCCACGTGTCGTACGTGGGGTATTCTGAGAAGCAGATTCTGAGACAGAGCTCTGTGTGCAGAGAGGATTACTGTCTGTGGGGGGACAAAGGATCAGCATCTGGCAAAGGGAGAAACTGAACTCTGCTAAGGCCACAACAAAGACCTCAGCTGATCCCAAGGAAGCCCCGGAGCCAGGATCACTTTTGTAGGGGCCTGACTGGTGAATTAAGGGGGAGGGGCATGTGGACTGCGTGTGTCCCTCTAAGATTTATATGTTGAAGTCCTAACCCTCAATGCGATTGTGCTTGGAGATAGGGCCTTTACAGAATTAATTAGGGTTAAATGAGGCCATAAAGGTGGAGCTCTGATCCTATTGTACTGTGGCCTTACAGGAGGAGGAGACACCAAAGCTTGCTCGTGTGCTCTTGCTCTGCCCTCTACCCACCGTCTCTCTGAGTATCCACAGATAAAAAGCCATGTGAGGACACAGTGAAGAGGTGGCTGTCTGCAAGCCAGGAAGACTCCCCTCACCCAGAACCAACTCTGCCAACACCTTGATCTTGGACTTCTAGCCTCCAGAACTCTGAGAACGTAAATTTCTGTTGCTTAAGCCCCCTAGTCTGTGGTTCTTTGTTACGGCCATTCTTTGTTAATACAGGGGGCACGTGGACCACCTCTGCTGCCATTTCCCTAAGATGCAATGTCGGTTTTGATTTTTCTTCTTTATAGCTAACTTTGTTGAGACAGAATTTGCATACAATAAATTTCAAGCATTTTTAAGTGTACATTTGATGAGTTTTCACAAATGTGAACAGTAGTGTAATTGCTATCATAATCATACTACAGAACATTTCCATCACCTTCAAAAGTTTTCTCCTGCCATTTGTGGTCAATTCCCTCTCTCTCATCCTGCCATCTGGGCTCCCTCAGATCTGCTTTCTCTCACTATAGTTTTGTCTTTTCTGGAATTTTATGAATTTTATATAAATGAAATCATGTAATACGGAGACTTCTGTATCTGTCTTTTTTCACCTATCACAGTGCTTTGTAGATTCATCCATGTCATTGCATGTAGGTCATTCCTTTTTATTGATGAGTAGCACAGCATTATATGGGTATGCCAAATATTTATTCATTGACCAGTTGATGGACATTTGGGTTCACTCTGATTTGAACGTGTCTCCAGATTGATATGCTGATGGAATTTGGAGGTGGGGCCTTCGGGAGGTAATAGGGATTTGATAAGGTCATTCGGGTGAAGCCCTCGTGATGAGACTGGTGGCTTTATAAGAAAAGGAAAAGAGATGGGAGTTGGTTGCCACCCTCTTGCCCTCTCATCACATGATAGCCTGTGCCACATGATGCCACAGCAAGAAGGCCCTTACCAGATGCTGGCGCCATACTCTTGGACTTGCCAGGTTTCACCATTGTCAGAAATGAATTTCTTTTGTTTTATAGATTATCTAGTCTCGGGTATTTAATTGTAGCAACCAAAAATGGACTAAGACATGGTTGTTTCCAATTTGGGGGTTTTATGAATAAAGCTGGCATAAATATAGCAACATACAAGTCTTTATAGAATGTGTGTTTCATTTCTCTTGGCTAAATACTTAGGGGGTGGGATTGCTGGATCATATAAGTGTAGTTTAGCTATATTAGAAACCACCAAACTGTTTCCCAAAATGGCCATGCCTTTTCAGATTTCCACCAACGATCTATAGAGTTCCAGTTGCTCCATGTCTTCACCAACACTTGGCATTGCCAGCCTTTTTCATGCTAACCATTCTAGCAAGAGTGTAGTGATTTCTCGTTGTGGTTTTAATTTGCATTTCACTAATGATTGATGATGTTGTGCAGGTCTTCAAGTGCTTATTTGCCATCTATATCTATCTATCTATCTATCCATCTATCTATCCATCTATCTATCCATCTATCCATCTATCTATCCATCTATCTATCTATCTATCTATCTATCCATCTATCTACTCTATCTATCTATCTATCCATCTATCTATCCATCTATCCATCTATCTAGCTATTATTTGGTGAAGCATCTGTCCTTACCCATTTAAAAAAAATGGAATAGCTTATATAATTGAGTTGCGTGTTCTAGATACAAGTCCTTTATCTAATACACGCATGCAAACATTTTCTTTTAATCTGTGTATTGCCTTTTCATTTTAAGTGTCTTTTAAAGAGCAAAAGTTTTTAATTTGATAAAATCCAATTTGACAATCTTTTTTTTATAGTTTCTGGATTTTCGTTTACTTGTTTTGTTCTAAGAAATTTTTCCCTGACATCTTCTATATTTTCTTCTGGATGTTTTAGAGTTGTAGCATGTATATTATTGTCTATAATCCATTTTAGGTTAATTTTGTATATGATGTTTAAAAATCGAGGTTTTTATTTTCCCATGTGAATATATAATTTTTTCAGCACCATTTATTGATAGGGCTGTCCTTTGTCCCATTGAATTACTGACACTGTTATCAAAAACCAACTGGCCACGTATGTGTGGACTCTGTTACATTGATCTGCACGTCTATCTCTATGCCAATATCACGCTGTCTTCATTACTGTAGCTTTATAATAAGCCTTAAAACCATGTAGTGTAAGTTTTCCAACTTTATTCTTTTCGAAATTATTTTGGCTATTCTACTTGTCATTTCCATATAAATTTTAGAATCAACCTGTCACTTTCTATTTTTTAAAAACTTGCTGAAATGTTGATGTGATTATGTTGAATATGTAAATCAATCTGGGGAGGATGAGGACTTTTACAGTATTGCTCTTTTTGATGCATTAACATGATCCCCTTCATTAATTTAGGGATTTTAAAATTTCTCTCACTAAGGTTTTGTAGTTTTTAATAAATAAGTATTGTAATAGTTTCTTAAATTATTCCTAAGTATTTTACTTTTAGAAGTTCTTGTAAACAGTATTGTTTCTTAATATAAATGTCCAATTTTTTGCAAATACTAGGAATACAATTGATTTTTTAATATTGACATTGTGTTCTATGACCTTCCTCACTTGTTAGTTCCTGCAGCTTTTTTTGTAAATTTATTAAGATTGTCTACATAGACAATCATATCATCCATGAAATAAAATCTTAATGTTGTCTTTCTAATTGATATGCCATTTATATATTTTAATTATTTTATCACCCAGGCTATGACTTCCAGCAAAATATTAAATAAAAGATAAAAGTGGATATTCCTGCCTTGTTTCTGATTTAGAGAGAAGCATTCAGTTCTGTGCCATTAAGCATGATGTTAACTGCAAGTTTTCTGTAGATGCCCTTTATCAAGTTGAAGACATTCTCTTTATTCCTACTTAACTGAGTTAGGTTTTTTCGTAATCATAAATAGTTTTGAATTTTGTCAAATGTTTTCTTTAGTACATATAGAGATCTTTATATTTATATATTGCTCTTGAGTGAACTTTGGTAATTTGTTTCTCTTAAGGAATTAGTACATTTTGTCCAAGTTGTTAAATTATCTTTTAAATGTCTGTAGGATCTATAGTGATGTCTCTGTTTTAATCTTGATGTTAGTAATCTCTGCTTCTCTCATTTTTTTCTTAGTCTGGCTATAAGTTAATCAATGTTATTTATCTTTTCTAGGAATTAGTTTTTGATTTTAGTAATTTCTTCATTATTTGTTTATGATTTATTTCATTGACTTTTTGCTCCTATCCTTACTATAGCCTTTCTTCTACTTATTTTGGGTGTAATTTGCTGTTTCTCTAGCTTTTTAAGGTAAAATTTTAGGTCATTGATCTTAGGTCATTGTGTGTATGTGTTGAGAGAGCGAGAGGTCCTTGTGTATTCCATCATTCTAAAGTGTTTTGATCTATTTCTATTTATTGATTTGTTTTCCTGGTTATGTGCCTTACTTTCCTATTTCTTAGCATGCCCGGTAATTGTTAAATAAAATGTTAGATATGGTGAATTTTACCTTGGTGAACACTGGATTCCCTTGCATCGCTTTAAATGTGCTTGGATTTTGTTCTGGCATGCAGTTAAGTTCGTTGTGGATCAGTTTGGTCCTTTTGAGGCTCATTTTTAAGGTTTGTTCAGGGGGATCCAGAATGGCTTTTAGACGAACACCAAGTTAGCTCCAGTACAAAGGCTGCATTCTTCTGAGGACTCCACTTAATCCCTGGCATTATGAGGTTTCTTCACTTTGTCTACTGGGAACGTGAACAAAATCCCAGCCTGTTGTGAAGCCCATGAAATGTTTGGGTACTTCCTCCTCTTTGTTCTTTCCACAGGTTTGTGGATTTCACCACATGCACGTGTGCACACACACACACACACACACACACAGGTCAGTACTCAGCCAAAGAGTTGTGGGGGATCACTCTGCAGATTTCTGAATCAATCTCCATCTTTCTGCGTGTGTGTGTATGTGTGTGTTGTGTATGTTGTGCATGTGTGTATGTGTGTGTGTTGTGTGTGTTGTGTATGTGTGTGCACGCATGCTGCTGCATCTCTTCTGGACCTGCCCTGAAAATTCCTGCCTCCTCAGTATCCCTGAACATGAATCCCTTTTTCTTCAATTTAGTGAAATATTGAGCTCTGTTGGGTTCTCCTCCCTGCCTAGTGGCCTGGAATCTGCCGCCAGGAAATAAGCTGGGAGAATCTTGAGGCTCACCCCATGTTTTTCTTTTCTCTTAGCGATCAAGGTCCTGTAATACCTGTTACTCAATGTCTGAAAGCAATTATTTTATGTACTTTATTTTTTAGTTGCTGTGGTGGGAGGATCATTCTTCTAGCAGTTAATCCGTCATGGGAAGAACTTCTGGATTCATCCTCTGTCTTGGTCAGGAATGGGGAGGGGTCTAGTTCAGAGGCTCCTACTTGGTCCATGCCTCTACAATAGCTCTCAACCTACAGGCCTATAAACAACATGGTGGTTCAGCCAACTGCCAAGTATGTCCAATAGTACATCCAGGGACCACAGAGAGGACCTCTGGGTGGATCCATGGAGCCTAGAAACCTAATTTGGGCTGGATCTGGCCAGGACTCCCTTGATTATATGACCCCCTCTTTCAGTCAGCTTGGAATGCTCTAACACAGGGGGTGTCTCATCTTTTCTTGCAATGTTTCCCTGGGATACATTGCAAGAAAAACATTGTCTCAGACCACACATAAAATACACTGACACTACTGATAGCTGATGTGCTTTAAAAAAAAAAATCACCAAAAGAATCTCTTAATGCTTTAAGAAAGTTTAGGAATTTGTGTTGGCTGCATGAGGCCCATGGGCCAAAGGTTGGACAAGCTTGCTCTAATGAATACACCACAGGCTGGGTGGCTTAGACACAAGCATTGTTTATCACAGTTCTGGAGGCTGGAAGTCCGAGATGAGGGTGCCAGCAGATCTGGTGTCTGGTGAGGGCCTCTTTCTGGTTTGCAGATGGTTGATTCTGGTGCATGCTGCGTCCTGCACTGCACAAGGGTTCAAAGACCTAAGAGGGAATGATGGAGGATAAAGAAAGACACAGACACAGACATAGAGAAAGCTGGGCCAGGCAGTCCTGGAGGTGAGGATGTCAGTCTCTCCAGCCCCGTCCTGTCTCAGGTACTTTATTTTATATGTTCACAAAACACATAGCAGAGGGAAGGTGCAGTTACTTAGAACAGCCTGTGAATATTATTCTCATACTTCAGTTAACGTACTTAGCTAACAACTATCTTGCACCAAGGTCAGTGAAAACTGGTTATCTCTCTAGGCCTGTCTGCTCTACCCCGAGACATACACAACCTCCTATTATGGTTTCACTTCTCTGGAGTTCACCCAAAGTTCACAGCAGCCTTGCCGCTGACCCCCCCAGAGGGGTTGGGCTACTCTGGCTCTCTACAGTTGATCATCTTGTTTTGTCCTCACGTGGCAGAGAGAGAGAGGAAGTAACCTCTCTCCTACCCTTCTTATAAGGGCACTAATCCCAGCACGATGACTCCACCCCCATGACCTAATGACCTCCCAGAGGCCCTCCTGCAATCCCATCACGCTGGGGATTAGGCTTTGACATTCAGATTTTCAGGGATACAAATGTTCAGGCCACAGCCATATGCCATCGCTCTAACAGAAGCTATGATAATGTATTGTCGTTATGATTCTTAGTTAATTGAATGGGCATTTTTATGCCAGGCATCGGGTTTTACCTGCATTCCCTCTTTTATTCCTCAAGATGCTCTGGAATAGGTACCATCATATTCTATATCTTGTATCTTGTAGGTACAGAAGTTGAGACTCATAAGAATGAAGTTAACCTGCCCAAGGTCAAGGATCTGAACTCAAATTCAGTTCCCAGCATTACAGCAACTCACCGTTGCAGAGGGCAGAAGAATGCGGAGAGTGTGGGGAAGTGCTGCAGAGGTGAATGGGATGTGAAGCCAAGGGCAATGAGGGTGCCCTGTCCAGTTCAGCACCTTCAGGCCACTGCAAAGGTAGTGGCTTACTCCACAAAGAATGGGGCCTTGGGCACCTGCTCAGGACAGACCTGTGAAGACCTGCCAAGATTTCCAATCAGCATTTAAAATATTAAAACTAATGCATTCACGCATTTCAAGGAACCTCAATTTGATGACCCCCAGACTAATAAACCTACTCATCCTGGAAACTGGCATAAGATCCAGTGAGACTGTGTCCTGGAAAGCAGCACACGAGCCCTGTGCCACAACGGATGCAAAGGTCACGTGCACCCACTGTGTCCAGGTCTCAATCTAGAGGCATGCTGGGAGGTACAGGTTGAACTGCCCTGGGCATTGACCCAGGTCGGCCAAAAACAGCAAAACCAGAGAGAAAGACTGAAACCTGGATGGAAAATAGATTTAATTTCTCCTGCCAGTTCTGAATGATTGTCTGAGGCTTCTTGGAATCTTTTATTGAGAAGGACTGGGAGGGTTTGGGAGGGTCCAGTGGACAGAAGTGCTGTGATGGATTAGTAATGTCTGCCATGGTCAGGTAGGTGGAGAATGACTGTCTGAAGCTCATGATTTGCTGACCCTGGTCTAAGCTACTGTGCAGGAGAGGAGCAAACAACCCAAGCCAGAGTAGTGGTGCAGACTCTCAAAGCTGAGTTACAAGGAGAAGCAGGAAATGGGGCCTGACACAAGAGGGTTTATAAAGTGTTAGAAGGAGGATCAGCCAGGTGAGGGCAAGTGGACTGAGACATCCCTGACTGGCAGGTCTTTGCAGGCCTATCGTGAACCCCTATTTTAAATACCAAATTATCCCCCAACTCCCAACTTATCCACAAGTCTCCCTAGATCTGCCATCTCCTAACACGTTGTACCTAACATTACTGTTTTTCCTTTCTTCTCTCTCCCTGCTGCTGGCATATATACTCTGAGGATCTCTATTTTGTTCACTGACATATCTCGAGCACCTCTAGCAATGTCTGGCACTTAGTAGGTATGCAAGATTCTTAGATGTTGGGTGAACCTCCCCTTCTCAGTCAAAGCTCTTAAGCCTCGGCTCCTGCCCGGGGCTGGCTGCTGCTCAGAAGTTGTGATTGGCAGGTACATATGTGTTTGATTAATACTAATGGGGAAACACATTCACACTTACTTAATACATTCAGTTTTGTTGGCAATATATTTCAGAATATGGAGCCCATCACGGGAGGCAGTGGGGATGAGGATGATAATGGAGTCCTTCCCTGGGAGCCCTGGCTCAGGAGGAGGGGAAGGGCCAGTCCTGGGCTGGAGGCTTGTGCTGCAGCTGCACTTGCTAACTGTTCTCCACGGGGGCCTTCCCTCCTCACATCCTGGTCTATAACACCGGGATGCCAGCATCTGCCCTGGGTACCTCACAGAGGTGTAAGGTTTCAAGGAGACAATCTATGCAAAAACATGCTTCGTGAAATGTACTCTTTTGCCCTCCTCTTGTCACTGTTGTGATGAGGATGTTTGTTTAAGTGGATGGGCGTTTTTGTGCCAGGCACTGCGTGGGGGAGTTTTGCAGGCATTCTCTCTTTCATTCCTCAAGGCGCAGTGGAATAGGTACTGTTATATTCCATATCTTCTGGGTACGGACATTGAAGTCCACCTGCTCAAGGTCAAGGATCTGAACTCAGGCTTTGGGATTCTCACTGTGCTGAGCAGGACAGAAAGAGGAGATGGCTGGCTGTTTGCAAACCAGGAAGAGTCCTCACCAGACGCTGGATACTGACTATTCCCAACAGCAAATCCAGCCTGTTAGCAACTAGGGAAAGAAAGACAGCAGGGGAAGACTGGACTGATGTGCATGGGAAGGCAAACTCTCCCATCAGTGAACCAGGTCACCCTGGGCAAGGCAGATAACCACAGTGGAAATACAGTTGGCCCTCCAGCAGCACGGGTTTGCACAGTGCGAGTCCACGTAAATGCAGATTTTTTTCCAAGAAAACTTATACCTAGTGTGCCTGCCTCCCTTTCCACCTTCTCCACCTCTTCTGCCTCCACCACCCCTAAGACAACAAGACCACCCCCTCCTTCTCCTCCTCAGCCTCCTCATTGTGAAGATAACAGGGATGAAGACCTTTATGGTGATCCGCTTCTGCTAAATGAAAACTAAATATATTTTCTCTTTCTTATCGTTTTCGTAATAACATTTCCTTGTCTTTGGCTAATTTATTGTAATAATACAGTATATAACACATATACAAAATATGTGTTCATCAGCTATTTTCATTGTTGGTAAGGCCTCGATCAATAATATGGCCATTAGTAGTTAAGTTTTTGTGGGCATCAAAAGTTATATGTCGATTTTCAACTGTGCTGGGGGCAGTCCGCATTTCTTTTTCTTTCTTTCTTTTTTTTTTTGACACGGAGTCTTGCTCTGTCACCAGGCTGGAGTGCAGTGGCACGATCCCGGCTCACTGCAACCTCTGTCTCCCGGGTTCAGGCGATTCCCCTGCCTCAGCCTCCTGAGTAGCTGGGACTACAGGTGCGTGCCACCATGCCTGGCTAATTTTTTGTATTTTAGTAGAGACGGGGTTTCAACATGACCAGGATGGTCTCCATCTTCTGACCTCATGATTCTCCCGCCTCGGCCTCCCAAAGTGCTGGGATTACAGGTGTGAGCCTCTTTGCCCAGCCCGCATTTCTAACCCCCCCAGGTATCCAAAGGCCAACTGTGTTTGCCCATGCCAGGCGCTGTTGTAGGCACCAGGCAGGGAAACAGCCCGTACACACACCTGGGCATTGTCCATCCCCAGCAGCTCTGGCACAGGGTCCATCCAGCACGTGTTGCGTCCGATCAATGCGTGTCCCATTAGAATGAGGCTCCCAAAGCCTTGGTTTTCTCCGGTATAAAAACAACACTCACGGTGGCTCATGTCTGTAATCCCAGCACTTTGGAAGATCAAGGTGGGAGGATTGCTTGAGGAGTTGAAGACCAGACTGGGCAACATGGCAAGACCCTGCCTGTGCTTTAAAAAAAAAAAAAAAAAGAATAAAGAACACCAATTGCACGTATGTGAAGGCCCCACTTCCCACAGCCAGGGCAGGAGGGATGAAGTACCAGGAATGAGGAAGCCGGGAAGAGGGGCAAGACGTGGGGGCTGGCCGGGTGCGGTGGCTCACACCTGTTATCCCGGCATTTCGGGAGGCCAAAGCAGGCACCTCACCTGAGGTCAGGAGTTCAACACCAGCCAGGCCAACATGGTGAAACCCCATCTCTACTAAAAATACAAAAATTAGCCAGGCATGGTGGTGCATGCCTGTAATCCGAGCTACTCAGGAAGCTGAGGCAGGAGAATTGCTTGAACCCAGGAGGTGAAGGTTGCAGTGAGCTGAGATCACGCCACTGCACTCCAGCCTGGGTGACAGAATGAAACTCCATCTCAAGAAAAGAAAAAAAGAAAAGAAAAGAGAAAAAGAAAGGAAAAGAAAAGAAAGACATGGAGACTTTGGCATCACGAGGCCTGAGTTCAAATGCCACACTGCCACTCAACAGCTCTGTGCCTTCGGGCAAGTGGCCACTGGGTTAGTTTTGTTTCCTTCTCTGTTGGGCAAAACTGCAATGGTAGTTGTGAGGATGAAATGATAAATGCAGCCCCCACCCCAGGACTGGGTTCCCAGTGGGTGTCCGGAATCCTAGCTTCCATGTCCCCTTGGAAAATTCCCACAGAATGCATGAAATGCTGTTGACTCTCTGAGGAGCATGTGGGCCTGTCACCCTGGGTCCCACCTCTATCAGGCAGCAGCCCCATTTCCTGGGGCTCTAGGCGCTGTTCAAATTTTGTGAGCATAAGGACCAGCCACCCCTGTCCCCAAAGGGAGTCTGGCAGAGGCTGGCCAGGGGATTTAATCTGGACATAGCTCTGTTCCAATTTATCAAACATGGCAGCTGCTGCCTTTGGCATGTGTGGTCCCAGCCGCTGGTCACTTGCCAAGGAAGCAGTGACCTGAGCAGAAGGCAGCTTTGTGCTCCTGTCTGCAGGGGAGCTGTGCCGTGACTGAGCAAGGGGGTTCTTTCTCCCTCTGGAAAGGTACACAGCAGCCCCCGACAATTCATACCATGTCTTTATCAACAAGGGGGCTTCTTCAGTGACTGGTGTACCACTGGCCCAGCTCTCCAGCTCTGATGTCGGCCCCCAAGCGACTGGTCTTGGTGTCAGTGTCTGGGCTCTGTGAGTCGGTCTGCAGGCTGCTGAATGCCCTTCAGTGCTGGGGAGCCCCGATGCCACCTGGAGGGGGTGCCCAGGATGCCTGGGAAGCCAGTGCATGCCCTGTGTGTGAATAGCCAGGCTGGTGAATAGGAGACCCGGGGCCTGGAGCCACTTGTCCTGGGTCATCACAGCCACATTGTCGCAGATCTGGGATGTGAGCCCTGCAGGGCAATCCCAGGCCTGCGCGACGTGACTCGCCTCCCGGTCCCACCCAGTGAGGATTCCTGTTCCTCGTGAACCAAATATCACAGCCACTCTGGTCTCTCCTGCCTCCTTTATTGACCATTGTTGCAATAAATGGCCATGACAGAGACAAGGCGAGAGGGTGCCAAGAGGAGGGAAGGGAGCCCACCCAGCTCAGGTGGCATCCCACACGGGCCTGACAGGTCGGGGTGCCTGGACTCTGGGGTGCCAGGACTCTGGGGGTGCCTGACGCAGAGTCCAGCCTGAGTCAGAAGGATGGGGTTACAGGGCAGCTCTGATGCAGGAGGGATGGTCCCGTCCACCCTACAGCCTTTTCTTTCCTAACAGAGTTAGTGAGCACCAGTGAAAGGCTTGAGCAGGCAGAGATGCACGCATGAAGACCCCAGTGGCATGCAGAGTTCCGGGTGGGGGAGCAGGTGCTCGTGAAGAATGCCAAGCCTCAAGCAGAATGGATGGGCAGGCCCTTCCCAGAGTGGCGTTCCAGCTACTTCTGCAGACCATGGTTCTATTTAGACCATTAGACGCTGGCCCCCACACTAAGTGCTGATCTGCCTCACAAAACATCTCCCTGAAAACTAGCACTTGTTCCCCGTGAGGGAATCAGCAAAGCTAAATGTTCCCAGACACTGCTCCTGTGAAGCCAATCGGAGCATGTGTGTGTGTGTGTGTGTGTGGCTTTCTTTAATCAGCCTGGATTGGGAAACTTCTAGGGAAAAGGGAAAGGTCCCCTCCAAAAATCTCCATCCCTTGTCAGTCCTTATTTTAGATCGGGGGCTGTGGTTTTTCCTCTTAAACATTGAGCTGTTCCACTGCCTCTTTGCATAGTCAGACACACAGGGAAGCGACAGATGTCCCAACAGCCCAGAGCAGAGACGATTTCTCCACCCCCTCCCCGTTGTCCTTGTGGGGGAACACCCACAAGGTGTTCCTAACAAATTCCTGCAGCCTGGCTCGGCAATTTGCTGCTCAGCTCTCCCTCTGTGCACAGAGGTGTGTGGGCAGGTGGTGTGTGAGCAGCGGTCCAGTTTCTCTCTGCACCTGAAAGTCAGCACAAACGCTGCAGTCATAAGGGAGCTCAGGCCCTGGGGGACACGGAGAAACCTGCAAGGTGATAGGAGCTGGCTTGGAGACCCACACTTCCATGGCTCATCTCAAGGTGGCCAAAAGCCAAGAGGGTCTTTGCCCCGGCGCAGGGGCCTTCCTCAAAGCCAGGCCCATCTTCCATGCCCTGTGCCCCCCAAGCCCTAATGGAGTGCTTGTGCATGACGCTCGGCTGCAGGGGCCCTGGCTCCCTCTTTGCATTTTCCCTGGCTGATTCCCACCCAGGAGGAGGGTCTCTGTACCTCAGTGTCCTCCTCCTCCCTCTAGATCCTAGACCGGAACCTCCTTGGCCATGAGGGACTCAGGCTCTGAGGAGTCTGTAGGGGGAAGCACTGCCCCGCCGCCCCACCCCGTCCCGCTCCCCCTGCCCCCCGCCCTTCTCCCTGCCCTTTCCGTTGATATTGCCCATGTTGATTTGCATGCCATTTTGCTTGTGGTCTCCATAGCAACAACTACCAAATGGCCTACGGATAATAGAGGGACTCCCAGGGTGGGAGGGGGAGCCCGATGAGGCATTTCACTTTAAAAAATGAAAACAGGGATTCTGCTGCATGCCTGGTACCGGGTGGCCATCCCTTCTCTGCCCGTCATCACTCAAGCCCCTCCATGCCCCACACCCAAGGGCCTGCCTCTACCTTGGTTGGGGGGTGGGAGGGGGCGCAGGGAGGTCACAACCTGCAAGAACAATGGAAAGACCCAAGGAAAGCTGAGGGGCCAGAGACAGACAGGAGCATGGAGGGCAGCCAGGAGCCTCTGGAACTGTCTCCATCTTACGGTAAAACTCTCCAGCCAGAGTCTTCTCCATTGTCCAGCTTCGTTTTGTGTCTCACCACTGCCTTCCACCCTTCCCAGAATCCCCTTCTCACACACACACACCTCTCTCTCTCTCACACACACATACACACACGCACACACACACTCACACAAACACACTCACACATACTCTGACACACTCACACACACACACTCACAAAGAAGCACTGCTTCATGTCTTGGGGCCTGGCTTCTAGGTCCCTTGTCCTGGGATATAAGCCTCTAATTGCTTCCATGTGTCCCACCCTGAGCTGTTTACAACACGAATTCATAGCCCTGGACCTCCAGCCCTCGTGAGGCTGCAGAGCCGGCCCTGGGATGGTTCCCGTTTAAAGGTGACAGAACTGATGCAAAGGGCAGAGGGAGGGACCCAGGCCTCCCCCGGCCCCGAGTGTCTTCCACAGTGAGCTGGAAACCTGTTCTCTAGTTTAAATATTTTACATTTTATCTGGACTAGACTTTCCCCATTTTATTTATTTGCAAAGCATTTTCCCAGCTAGTGTCTCTTGTCTACTCCCATGGCTCTTGTGAGTTCAGGAAATCGACCCTGGACAGGGCCCCTGCCCCTGCCTCAGACACTGCAATCCTTCGCAGAGATGACCTGAGAGCATGGTGAGAGTGTGGTGGGGAGAATGTGCCATAAAAAACAAAAGACAGAAACCAAACACGTTGCTTGGGGAGCAGGAACAAATCCCGATCGTTCCCTCAACAGATGAAACATCTGAAGCTCAGAGACCTTAGGCAATTTTCCTGAGCGTGCCTGGACACAACACACACCCCCCCATATACACACACACACATATACATGCACACACGCACATGCACACATACACAGACACACGCATGCCCACGCATGCACACATGCACACGTGCACACACATACACACGCACGCATATACACACATAGACACACACACGCACACGCACACACATGCATGCACACACACACACAGAGCTTCCATTAGCAACAGATGTCACAAAAGGACAGGCCCCACCTGATGATAATCTTTCTACTCACCATTGTCCCCTGTAGGAAGGATTCTCTGGGCTTCTCACAGTCAGGCTGGTTGTTAAAATGCTTAAATTCATGGGGTGGGAGAAGGCTGGTCAGGTTTCAGGGTGCAGGCAGAGTGGGCGTACCCAGCAAGGATGGTGCACAGTGTGCTGTGTGAAGCCCATCTGGGCTTAGGTGAGGGCAGGCGGAGGCAAAACCCAGCCCTCTGCCTATTTTGTAACGCACCTTTGGAGGGCAGCCATGTCCATTTGCTTGTGTGCAGTGCACTGCTCCTTGCCAGATGCAACAGCAGTGCAGCTCACAAAGCCTAAGAGATTTACTAATCTGTCCCTTTAAGATAAAATTTGCTGACCCCTGGTTGAAAGGGTTAATCTCAGGAATGTTCTCAGGTTCATTTCTTTCTTTCTCATGCAACTGGGTCATATGGTCATCCAACCACTATCTGTCAATCACTATTGTAAGATAACCATTTATTTAGGGGTGGTTGATTGAACCCCTGCTATGTACTAAGCACCCAAACAACCCAGAACGTACATAGAAGGACATGACGCCCCTCCAGGGGCTCACAAAATTCCAAGAGATGGTAGCCAAAAGCACAGGCGCAGGGTACAACATGGATGATGGCAGCCAATCCAGCATGGGCTGGGGCTGCCGTGGTAAAGGGGAGAAAGGCTGGAGAAGTTAGGGAATGCTTACTGCTGAAAGTAACAACTTACTAAGTCTTATAGAGCCACTCGCTCATGTCAGAGAAGGATCTGGAGACATAGGATTTAGAAAGAACGTGAGTGCATTCAGTTTTGGGTATGTGGAGTTTGGGGTGCTGGTGACATACCCAGGTGGAGATCAATAAAATGTTTTGTTATGTATAGGGGCCCAGAATTCAGGAGAGAGAGAGAGTCTGAGCTGCAGATGTAGAGTTAGGGGTATATGGCTGGTGTGGTAGAGATGCTGCCTTCTTGGTGATAAGTGCCTTAACCAACAGGCAGAAATAATTTTCTCTTCCTGTGAGCAATTCTAACAGCTTGGCTTTGCGGCTCTAAAGATATTATGGCACTTTGTATTTCAATATGTATGCACTTGGTGTCTCTCTCCATTGAGCTGTAAGCAGGAGAGATTTTGGCCATGATGGCCAAAATTTACTACCCCACCTTAAACAACTAAAAATAGGACAACTACATACAACAATTTTCAGACATTGCAGATGTCATAGAAGAGTAATCTCTGACAGAGGAACCTGGAGAGAGTTTCCAGGCCACCATAAAGGTAAGTGGAAACCACACAGCGTTCAGTGACTTCACTGAATTAAGGAGATAGTGTTCAGGGTGTGGGAAGGCCAAGGCAGCTAACATTTGTAGGGCAGAGCCCTGGAGAGGAGAGAGGTGCACATAGAAAGAAGAACCCTAGAGATCTGCAGAGGGCTCACTTAAGGCCTTTGGCTGGATATTGATCAGTGCATGCATGTGAGAAAATTACTAAGGCTGGGAAAAAGGAAAGTAGTGGATACAGGAGGAACCCCAGGAGCTCACAAAGGCTGGAGAATATCTTGCATGTCCAACAGCCAAAAGAAAGACCTCCTAATCCAAGAAATATCAAGCAGAGTCCTCAGAAAGGCATTGCTTCAGAAGATGGACTAAATTAACCCTAGACTAAAGTTTGTTCTAAACCTGTGAAGCAAAGCTTAAAAGTAATCCTTCAAGAAAAATCAGATTATTTTCAAGTAACTTAACTACGAACCAGAAAAAGAGTATGAATATATTTAAAGAAACAATCATAGGAATTAACAATATCTGGCATCCAATCAAAAATTAGTAGACATGCAAAGAAGCAGGAACTAGGCTCTATAGCCAGAAGAAAAGCAGTTGATAGAAACAGACCCAGCAAATGACAAAGATCATAAGTTTGGTAGACAAGGACATTAAAGCAGCTATTATAAAAATAATGTGTATATTCAAGAAAGTAGAGGAAAACATAAACATGATGAGAGAAATATAAGATATATATTTTTTAAATCTCAATAAAACTTTTAAAAGTAAAAAGAAAACTGAGATGAAAAATACTGTGGATGGGATCAACAACAGATTAGATACAGAAGAAGAAAGAATAGTTAAAATGAAATCATAGGAATAGAAACAATTTTAAAAAAACTTTAGAGAGAAAAATAATTGAAAAAATAAACAAAACATTAGTGAGCTGCAGGACAACACCAAACAATGTGATGTATGTATAATTAGCATCCCAGAAGGGGCAGAGAGAGAGGAAAGGACAGAAGAAATTGTGAAAATTAATGACCAAAAATATTCAATATTTGATGAAATCAATAAATCACAGATCCAAGAAAATCAATAAAGCTTGAGTTGAGAAAACATGAAGAAAACTATACCAGTTCCACGACATAATCAAATCATGAATAACCAGTAATAAAGAATAAAATCTTGAAAGCAGCCAAAGAAAAAAGACACACTAAATACATAGGCAAAAGTATAACAATGACAGCAGACTTCTCATCAGAAACAACACAAGTCATAAGACATTGGAGCTAAAATTCAGAAAGAGTGAACAAATATCAATTTAAAATATATACCCTGTGAAAATGATTTTTTTTTAATGAAGGTAAAATGGAGAATTTTCCAAACATGAACTGAAATAATTACCAGCAAATAAGTACAATACAAACTTTTAAAGGAATTCCTTTAGGTAGAAGGAAAATGATATCAGATAGAAATCTGTATCTACACAAAGTAATTAAAGACATCAGAAATGGAAAATATTTGCAAAATGTAAAATAACAAGATAACAATGTCCTTATGTAATAACTCTCTTTAAAAGATAACCAAACAAAGATAACCATAGCAATATGTTGGAGTTTATCACATACACTTTGAGATTCATGCATGCTGTTTCATGTATCAATAGTTCACTATTTTTATTGCTGAGTAGTTTTCCAATCTGTGAATATACCATAATTTGTTTATCCATTCACTAGTTGATGGAAGCTTTAGATATTTCTAGTTTGCAGCTATAATGAACAAAGTTGCTACCAATATTCACATACAGTTTTATGTGGGCATATGCTTTCATTCCTCTTGGGTAAAAACTGGGGAGTAAAACTGCTGGTTTATATCATAAGTGTATGTTAACTTTTTAAGAAACTGCCAAACTGCACCACGAATGCGCCATTTTGCATTCTCCCCAAAAGTCCCTGAGAGTTCCAGTTGCTCCACATTATCACCAAAACTTGATATTCCCAAGCCAGGTACAGTGGCTCACATCTGTAATCTCAGTACTTTGGGAGGCAGAGGTGGATGGATCACTTGAGGTCAGGAGTTCGAGACCAGCCTGGCCAACATGGCAAAACACCATCTCTACTAAAAATACAAAAATTAGACAGGCATGATTGTACATGCCTGTAATCCCTGTTACTCAGGAGGCTGAGGCATGAAAATCACTTGAGCTGGGGAGGCCGAGTTTGCAGTGAGCCAAGATCACACTATTGCACTTCAGCCTGGGTAACAGAGGGAAACTCTGTCTCAAAAACAAAAACAAACAAACAAACTTCATATTACCAGTTTTTTGAACTTCAGTCGCTCTAATACACACATGAAGTACGTACGTGTGTCTTAATGTTCTTGCCTCATTGTGGCTTTAATTTGCATTTCCCTAATAAGTAGGGATGTCAAGCATCATTTCATGTGCTATTTGCCATTCATACATCTTCTGTGGTCAAGAATCTGCTTAAATCTTTTCCCCATTCATGGGGATAGGGTATTTATTGCCTTGTCACTGAGTTATAAGAATTCTTTGTACATTCTGAGCACAAATCCTTTATCAGAGGTATGTTTTTCAAATGTTTCCCTCTAGTCTGTGTTTGTCTTTTCACAGTGAGGGGCAAAATTTTTAATTTTGTTAAAATATGATTGATCAATTTTTTTCTTTTTGTAGTTTGTGCTTTATGTGTCCTATCTTTGCCTAAGCCAAGGTTACTAAGATTTGTTTCCTATGTTTTCCTCTAAAATTTGTATATCTTTAGCACTTATATTTAAAGTCCATTTCAACCTTTGTATGTAATGTGAGTTAGGAATTTAAGGTTTTTTAAAAAATATTGCTATCCAGTTGATCCCAAACTATTTGGTGAAAAGATTATTCTTTATTGAATTTATTTAGCACGTACATATCAATAGAAGTAAAATATATGATAATAGCACAAATGCTAGGAGAGGGAGAAATGAAAAGACATTGCTTTAGGGTATTAAATCATACACAAAACCACATAACATTATTTGAAGATGGACTTTGATTAAAAGGCATACAATATAAACTTTAAAACAATGATTTTTTTCCATAGGATACAGTTAATAAGGCAACAAAGACGATTAAATGGAATCATAAAAAATACCAAATATGCCAAAACAAGGCAGAAATAAAAGGAAAATAAAACAAAGAACAGATCGGACAAATATAAAACAATTGGGCAGATTGAAACCCAACCATAGTAATAGTCACATTAAATGTAAATGATCTAAACACCTCAGTTAAAAGGCAGAGATTGTTCTGTGGGGGTGGGAGCAGAGAAACATTATATCATTCAATCCCTGGTAACCAAAATTCAACAAGAGAGGTGGTAAGCTAATTTCATATCTTTATGATGTTTAGGAAATTGCTTATGTCATCCTGGTGGGACAGCCACATCAAATCGAGTCCTGAATCCCCTGGCAGCAGAGATATAGCAAGCTAAATAACCACCTCTACCTTCCCATCATCTTTTCCCTGGAAGACAGGGGAAAAGAAACCTTGTCTTCAGATTCCCAAATGACTAACTTGGGAGGGAAGGGGGTCTGTGGTCAGTAAGTGAGACCCTATCTGCAGACTTCACATGAAAATACATGATAGAGGTTAAGTTGGAGAGAGGGGAATTTTAAATTGGAAATTCAAAGTTGGTCTTTCTGCAGCTCAAGCCATGAGATGAACCCAAACAATGTTCATAACGATTCTCTCAGTAACCATATCAGAAAAGCGACTACTGAACCCAGCAGAGTGGAGCCATGAAACAATTTTTTTTAATCTAGTACTCAAATGAAGGGTAGACGAATTCAGATTTTTGCAGTAGTCCATCTTTGAACTCCAGGTTGGTCAAATCTCTGAGCTTCCCCAGCTTTCTCTGCTCTGCTCCACACCCAGCACCACATGCACCACCTTGAAGTGATTTTGACATCAGCCATGTGCACATCTGAGCTCCATGCTCCATGAGATGGGGGATGGTCTAACTCAGATGAGCAACCCCAGGCTTTGGCCAGAGCCTGACACATGCATGGCAGAGGCTCAGTGAATATCCCTTGATTGATTGACACTCTCAATGTAGGGTTTGTGTTCGGTTCTCTTCCTGGGGCTCCTTAAGAATAATCGTGTGGATTTAGGCTGCAGCCAAAACAATGGCCGTAGAACGTTAGGGTGATCATTGCAGCAATAAGCTGTTTTGTCTTTGTTTTGTGTTTTGTTTTGTTTCAGTTTTGAAGCGCGGGGCAGTTGCCCAAGACAAGAGCGGCCCTGGCCAACAGAACATTCTGCAATGATGGCCACACCCTCCACCCCCACCATCCAGCATGGCGACCACCAGCCACTCAGCAGCTGCTGAGCCCTGAGAAGGGAAACGAGGAACTGAATTTTACATTTTATTTCATTTCATCTCAGTTACATTTAAATAGCTACATGTGACTAGCGGTTTCTGTACTGGACGGCACCTGGAGGCTGTCCCCATCCTCGCTGAGCTCCTCCCGGTGGGCCTGATGAATGCTGGGGGGAGGGGACGGACACCCCCATCTGTTGAACTGCCAAGTGCAGGCGGGGGAGGAGTGAACTGACCTCCATGCAGCTGGCTTTGTTCTAGGCGGGGTACCATTCTCCCATCTCCCACCACCTCCCCAGGCCCTGGCACGTGGCACTGCGTTGGACACTTGGCACGTAGGACCTCTCCGCTTGCCAACTCCCCCCGCCTGCCTTCCTCCCTCCTTAATTAACTCCGCAGCAGCAACTTTGTTTCCCTTTGCCAAGATCAGGAGAGGGTCCTGGCATGTGCTCCAGCAGGACTGAGAGCACAGGAACAGACCCGCACGGCCGGCTCCGCCCCCTCCGCCCACCAGGGAGCCTCAGGTCCCCCAGCAGGCCCCTGGTTGGCTGGGTGACAGTCCCTGGGCTTTGCCTGTGAGTTAAGCCATGAATTGAGTCATTGCTGGCTGAATTCTGGCTCCTCCCAGGATTCGGCTGGGGGCTAGAAGATGTCTCCATCCTGGGAAGCCTGGTAGTCAGCCCAGGGGGCGGGGCTGAGCAGGAGTAGGGGAAGGAGGTCCCGTGCCTCTTCGCCACTCTACCCTCGTGTCTCTGATGGGCACCAGCGCTTCATGCAGAGAGAAGCCTGAGCTTGGGAGAAACCTGAGCTCCTCTCTAGTTACTGGGGGGGCCCCTACCTGCCCTACTAAACTTGCTGCCCCTACATCCTAGGTCAGGACCTAGAATCTGGTCTTCAGATCAGATGCCATGGAGGCACCTGGTCTTCAGCACAGACCAGGCCCGCCTGAGGGGGTTGGTAGACATGCAGATTCCCAGGCCCAAGCCCCGGCTATTGCAACCCCGCGATCTGGAACAGAACCGGCAACTCTCCGTGTTTAACCATCTCCCAAGGCAATCCTGGGACTGGCCACGCTGTAGCTCCCAGCTAGGCAGGGGCCAGGCTGCCAGGAGCCCTGCCTCAGCTCCTACAGGCCACAGAGGTACAAACTGGTCAACAGAAGCCCAGGGGTCGAAGAGGAACCTCCCCAGGCCTGCTGGTTAGAAGATAAAGAAGGGAGATCAGGGATTCGGAGTCTCTCTTGGGTCACAGCCAGGCTGAGAAGTCCACAGCGAGAAGGAGGAGGCTTGCAGTCCCTCCCTGACCTAAGCCTCTGGGGAAGTGAGGAGCTGGCCCGAGGAGGAGGAGGATCTACCCAGCAGGGGCCGTGCCAGTATGTAACAGCCCAGCCTTAGTCTCTCCAGCTGCAGGGCAAGCCTGTCTGCACTTGCTTCCCATGATGTAGAAAAACCTTCTGAGCCTGCCCCCTCCAGCCCTGCAGGTGGTCGGAAAGCCCTGCCCATCTCTAGCCCAGTCCTGGCTGAACCTGGAGGCCCTGCTCAATGGGCAGGTGCTGCGTGGAAGACAAGGAACCTCTTCACCCAGAGGGCACTCCAGCCTGCCAGCCCCAGCCTGCCCTTGGTGGGCAGCCTCCCTCCCTCCCTCTCTGCCCTCTGCTCTCCCCTTAAATGGCCCCTGATGGGTGTCTACAAACTGGAGCTGAGTAAAAATAAACACTAGGGAGTGTCTGGCACAGGGAAGGCTCTCTAATATTTGTGAAAAAGGAAGGGAGGGAGGGTGGGGAGGAAGGATGGGGAAGAAGAGAAGGGGAGGAGAAGGATGAGAAGAGGAGAAGGGGGATGGAGGGGGAGCAGAGGGAGGAAGAGAGAGAAGGGAGGAGAGGCAGGAGGAGGAGGAGGGAGGGACAGAGGAAAGAAGGGAGGGAGGGGATCGTTTTTACAAAGCTGATGGGAGAAGAGAGAATGCTGAACGGGGAGCCGGAGGACCTGCGTTTGGTTCTTTCCCTCTCCTTAACTGACCGCGAACCCTCTCTCTCCAGACCCCACAGGGGGCTGGCCGTCTCTCTCCAGGTCTCCGTTTGCTCATCTGTAAAGTGAAGTGTGAGCCAGTCACCCCGCCATGAACTTTGATATTTTAGCGTCCCAGCCTTCTCGCTGTCGCTGCAGAAGTGGCTCCTCTCCAGGAGCGGCATTTACGGCGTCCGGACTCCCGCCCCGGCTTCCTCACGGCCCCGGAGTTCGCCTGCTCATGAAGCATTGCCTGCCAGCGTCTCACAGGTGAGGCTCATCCATAACGACGGGAGAGGACGTCAGGCTGCGTCAGAAGCCACCAGGGACCCAGCAGGCTGCCGAGTTCTTTGTCATAAACTATGTTGTCACCTGGGGAAGGATCATCACCAATGAAATATTTCAGGAGACAAAAACAGGAGGTGCAGTGATTTCTTCCACAAGGCCAGACAGCCTCTGGGAAGCCTCTGGGAACTCGGCTGTCCAGCATCTCTCCCTGAGCATCCGTTTGAGCTGGGTTGTCAGTGGCCTCTGACCCAGGTGGGCTCTTTTCCCAATCACAGGCTGTTCTTGTCAGAGGCCAGCACCATCACTGGGCCTCCTCGGACCTGGGGACTGAGGCGGACTCGGATCCAGGGAAAATTTGCTCTCTGGCTTCACCTGAACTGGCTCTGAGAAAAGTCTGAACAGGTGGCTCTGGGAGGTGCTCTGCTGACGGCAAAGTCTGCTATTTGTTAACTTTATGACACACCAGAGTGACCTGCCTGCTTCCCTGACCACCAGCCAGCCCAAAGCTGAAGACAGAGTGTTCAAAAATATAGTATATGAATAGAAAATCTGAGGCGTAGTGAGGCCAGCAGATCAGGAGACGACTGCCATTAAAAAGGCAGTTTGCAGCCGGGCGCGGTGGCTCACGCCAGTAATACAGCGCTTTGGGAGGCCGAGATGAGCAGATCACATGAGGTCAGGAGTTTAGACCAGCCTGGCCAGTGTAGTGAAAGCCTGTATCTACTAAAAATACAAAAATTAGCTGGGCATGGTGGCGGGGGCCTATAATCTAAGCTACTTGGGAGGCTGAGGCAGGAGAATCACTGGAACCTGGGAGGCAGAGGCTGCAGTGAGCTGAGATCACACCACTGCACTCCAGGCTGGGCAACAGAGTGAGATCCCATCTCAAAAAAAAAAAAAAAAAATGGTAGTTTGTTACAGTTCTCAAGAGGAGGGGAGCACCATGCCACGTCACACCATGCAGGGCCACAACAGGGGGAGCGCCAGGGGAACGGGACAGAATGCCGGGAAGCAGTTCCCATGGGAAGGAAGGGCACGCAGGTTTAGGACTAGCTAGTTTGAATAATTTCAGCAGGCTCCAGCACCTAGGGGCTGTCTGTAGCTGTCTGGTACCTGGCCCTGGGGTGATGCAGGCAGGTGGATCGGGGATCCAGAGCATGGCTGGGGCGGGGCGGGGGCGCTCTGGAGTGGATGATTTGTATTTGAAAAGCACACTCCCAGGCCAATTGTTTGCTGTCTCTAGGAATTATCTAATCCTGGGAGGGACTCTCTCCAGTGTCAGCAAAGCCCCATATGCCAAAGCGTCACAATACAGAAAACAGAAGACATGGCCTGCACGCAGAGCTGAAGTGGCTCTCTGTTATTTGCAGATGGAAATTGGAATCTCTACAGTATGACAGACACTTGAGCAGAGATTCTAAGCTTTTATGGGTTGCCACGGGTCCCTTTCAGGAGGACGGCAAAGGCGATAGTCATGAGCTCTCTAATGCAGAGGTCTCGAGCTGCAGGTGTCTCGTAAGAAGCACTTGACATACAACTTGTCCCGACTGAGATGTGCTGTACGTGTCAAACCCAAACTGGAGTCTGAAGATTCAGAATGAATAAAAGACTGGAAAAAATCTCATGAATAATTTTTACATTAATCATGTGTTGAAATGATGATATGCTGCCTATATTGGGCTAAATAAGATATGTTACTACATTTAAGTTTGCTTGTTTCTTTTTGCTGTATCTGCTAGAAAAATGACCTCCGTTAAAATGACCTCAGTGGCTCCGTTAAAATGACATTCTCTTCTCTGTTGGACAATGCTGCTCTCAGCCTCCCCAGAGAAATGGACGCAGGCACACATGATGCAGGCAAAATACAGTATCGAGGATCGCTTCTCAGCCTTTTGGCTAAGATCAAGTGTAGTATGGAGGGGTGTGATTCCAGGATCTGAGGGTCGACCAACCCCAAGTTGATTTTGCTCTCTCTTTCCAGAATTACAGGGTGAAAAGAACCCTAGAGAAGGATCCCTGGCCCCAGACACATAACTATCAGTGAGAACCCACAGCACCAAAAAACAAATCTTTCCCAGAGCTTCATGCTTTGAGCCAGCCTGCTGTAAAACTTAGTTTTTTAAAAAAATCAGTAGACAATAAAGAATAAAATCAAACTTTTTAGCCTCGATTAAGTGATTCGCTGGAGAGAGGACTGGTAATGTGGTTTCCTCGTTGGCGGATGGTCGATTCTTTTCTTGGTCCGAGCCTTCATATGGCTCAGGAGCTTGCCCAAGCCAGCACTGGTGTGGGGCAGGCAGGGAAGGGCTGGCAGTGGGAATTGCCTCCCCAGCCCTGGACTTAACTTCTCAGGACAGATGATGGCTGGTGCACATCATGAGCTCTCCACGGAGAGATTCTCTCTGTCTTTTCCCAGAAGTCCAAGTGCTGGTTTTTACTGCCTGCTTGCCAGAAGCAATTCTCAAGGCATCATACAGTTCCTCCGTTCCTGAAATGGAATTCCCCCTCTCCTCACTTGTTCTGCATTGGTCCCAGGGAAAACCTGCTCAGTGCTCTCCCTCCCCAACCCCTCACATGGTGGCAGTGGCTCCGTTTAGGGGTTAAGCCCAGAGAGTTTGAGGCTGACACGTCTGAGCGCTGCCCTTGTCTGCCAGAGTCCTGCAGAGCCTGCAGCACTTGGAGTCAGTTACTTGTGCTCTCTCTCTCAGCCTCAGCGTACGCTTGGCAAAAGGACAATGACAACACCTCTGTGGTATAATAGAGTACCTCTTTGTCCCTGGTTCCTGGCACAGAAAACCCTTGGAATTTCCTGAATGACAGGAGTGTCTTATTGTGTTAATGGCGTTGCTCCCGGCACATCCCAAGAGGACTTCAGGATGGGGGCCGACCACCAAAGACCATCCATGTGATAAGAGGCCTGGAACTTTTGGTCCACCCAAAGTCCAGAGAGGGGGAGCGGGACTGAAGATTGAGTTCAGCCATGTGGCCACTGATTTAATCAGTCATGGCTATGTAATGAAATTCCAATGAAAACCGGATTTGGTGCAGTGCTCATGCCTGTAATCCCAGTGCTGTGGGAAGATGAGGTGGGAGGATCATTTCAGCCCAGGAGTTCAAGACCAGTCTGGGTGTCATAGTGAGACCTTCTCTCTGCTACAATTTTAAAAAAATACTTTTAATCAACCAGGTTTGGGGATGCCCGCCTGTAGTCCCAGCTACTCAAGAGGCTGAAGCAGGAGGATCACTTGAGTCTGGGAGACGGAGCTGCAGTGAGCCACGATCACACCACTGCACTCTAACCTGGGCAACAAAGCGAGACCCTGTGTCAAAAAGCAGTAACAACAGCGGAACTCTGGACACCGAAATCTCCTGGGGATATTAATTCCTTATCAGATACGTGATTTGCAAATATTTTCTCCCATTCTGTGGGTGGCCTTTTTACTCTGTTCATAGTGTCTTTTGACTCACAAAAAGTTTTAATTTTTACGGAGTCCTATTTGTCTATTTTTCCCTTTGTTGCTTGCACCTTTGATGTTATATCCAAGAAATCATGGCCAAATCCAATGTCATGAAGCTGTCTCCTTGTTTCCTTCTAAGAGTTTTATGGTTTTAGCTCCTACATTCAGCCTCTAATCCATTTTGAGTTAATTTTTACATATGGTGTTAGGCCAGGGTCCAAATTCATTCTTGTGTAGGTGGGGATTCCATTTTCCCAGCACCATTTGTTGAAAAGACTGTCCTTTCCCCATTGAATGATCTTGGCACCCTTGTCAAGAATCATTGGACCATACATGCGAGGGTTTATTTCTGGGTTTTCTATTCTATTCTTTTGGTCTATATGCCTGCCTTGATGCCGCTGCCACACTCTTTGGATTACTGTAGCTTTGCAGTGAGTTTTAAAGCACAATGGGGCCTCCTGGTTGTACACATGGATTTTCTGAGAAAGTGTTACATCCGGATTCCATAGGAGAGGGTGTGGAAGCTGCAAGTCCAGGATGCTCCCAGAGCTTGTTCTATGTGTATCCTTTATAAAAACACTGTAATTGTGAGTGTAGCACACATCCATGTTCTGTTAGTCATTCTAGTGAATTGTTGAACCCAAGAGTAGCATAAGAACCTTGAATTTATACCCAGCTGTTCAGAAGTGAAGGTGTCCTGGGGGACTCTGGCTGGCATCTGAGGCAGGGCAGTCTTGAAAAGGCCTGGGCCCTTGACTTCTGGGATGCAATCCTAACTTGGAGTGGTTAGTGTCCGAATTGAATGGAGTTTACTCAGTTGGGATAGAAACGGAACGCCTTCATAATGTTGTTGTAAGGATTAAATGAACTAATCGGTATAAAAACTTGAGTGCCCTACACACATCAAAAACTCTGCTGACCGTAGGCAGCACTCTCATACTTGATTTTTTAAATAACCGTCTTTTTCTGCTTCTGCCAATGGAAGATAACACTAAAACCTGTCCCAAGCTAACTGGCTTTGAAAGAGTCACGTCGCCTCTCTGGGCCTCTTTTCTTCATCTGTAAAATGAAGAGACCAGACAAGACCACTTCCCACACAGCCTCAGTCTCTACCATCCATGATTTTGTGTGCCAAATTGTACCTAAAATATGCACTTAATCTTGTAATATTCAACGGTACTCCAGGCTTCCTCATTAATAAAGAATTCTAGTTCAAGAAAGATTCATTTCCATGGAAAATCATAATTGAACGGCAGTGGGTTCCCTGCCTCTGAAACTGACATTGATGCTCAAACCTCAGGGGACACTGAAGCACAGTGCCCCCAGGGTGGGTGCTCACCCAAACTGCAGGCAAAGCACCTTGAAAATTGAATGTCACAGAGGTAGCTCCGTCCTCAAGAGGTAAAGTGTCTGTTCTCAAGACTCAAGCTAGCCAGGGGGCCGAATAAGCAGGATTTGGGCAGGGCTATTCAATATCCATCGAGCCCAGCCTAACTTTGAAAGGCTGTGCAAATTGTCCAAAACTGAACTGGGCTCTGGTGAGTGTATTCAATGTCTTCCATTGCCTCCGGATTCTCTTAAGTCCATAACTGTGTGCTATTTAGATAACAGGAAGCCAGCTTGCACCTGCGAAATGCCATCTCCCCCAGGCCTTTCCAAGCCTCCCTCCTCGCCCTCTCACCCATGGCTGCCTTCTCTTTTGCAGCCGGCTCTCCACCGCAGATCTTGTTCTTTCTGACTTGGCTCCCGAGGGCCTGATGCCTTGAAGTGTTCTTGGCTTCCCATCCAGGCTCATGCCTCATGCAGCATCCATGTCCCCAGTCCTGACACCCTGCCCTGAGCCCACTCCTCGCTCCAGAGGGGAAGCTGACGATTGGAGAAACAGAACCTCCCAGTCTCCCTTCAACCCTGATGGCATTGTACAGATGGGTCAGTGGCTGTTTCTACTGGTGACTAACCTGGCTCCCTCTAAAGCAGCAGTCCCCAACATTTTGGCAGCAGGGACTGGTTTTTTGGAAGACAATTTCCACAGACAGGGCAGGGCAGGGTGGAGGGGTGCGGGACAGTTTGGGGATGAAACTGTTCCACCTCAGATCATCAGGCATTTGGATTCTCATGAGGAGGACGCAACCTGGATCCCTCACATGCGCAGTTCACATGCGCAGTTCACGGGGTTCATGCTGCTGTGAGAATCTAGTGCTCAGGTGATTCCTAACAGGCCACGGACCAGTGCCAGTCCATGGCCCGGGGTTGGGGACCCCCTGTTCTAATGAACGTAGATTCTGTCAGAACCACACTGCATTTGTGCTAGAAGAATCTGAGACATCTCCCAAAGCAACCTCCTCACTTCGCCAACGAGGAAGAGACCCAAGGCCCACAGAGGGGGAGCAGCCGTGCCCCGGGTTGCATCTTTCACAGGGGCAGTGGGAGTTCAGGAGGTCCCCAAGACTATCCTCAGGTCGGAAAATGTGTTAGAAGGACCCACAGGACTCTGAGCAGCCATTATACTGCCATCAGTACAGTTTATGACAGTGAGAGATTACGGATGAAAATCAGCCAGTGGAGGAGACACGTGGGGAGGGATGTCCCAGAGAGACAGGCATGAGCTTTGATTGTCCTTTTCCCAATGGAATTGTGTGGACAGTGCCTGCTTCTCCAGCAAGGAGGCGTGACAAAACACACGGGGTACTGCCAGCAGGGAAGTTCACCCAAACCTTGGTGTCCAGAGGTTTTCTGAGCCTCAGTCAGATAGACACAACTGATACCCCTGTGCTGATACCATGTGGCCCAAGGCCCCCACAGTGAAACATAAACTAGCTGGCAGCCCCTGGACCCCAGGGAAACAAAGACACTCATACCCAGGACATTCCAAGGACTTAGCTTTTCCCTCCTGAGAGCCAGGAGCAAAGAGCCAAATCTTTCTTTGGGGGAGGTTAATCCTTTACCACACAGAAGGGACCCCGTAGCGCTCCTTTGAAAATCCTCTCCATACCAGCTAGAGTTCTAGGCACACGCCAGATGCTTAATAATAGATGCTTAGTGCATTGCAGGCATGACTTGGGAGCTCTTTTCTTTTTTTCTTTTTGTTTTTGAGACGACGTCTCACTCTGTTGCCCAGGCTGGAGTACAGTGGTGCGATCTCGGCTCATTGCAACCTTCACCTCCCAGGTTCAATCGATTCTCGTGCCTCAGCCTCCTGAGTAGCTGGGACTACAGGCACGTGCCACCATGCTGAGGTAATTTTTTGTATTTTTAGTGGAGACAGGGTTTCACCGAGTTAGCAACAATGGTCTCGATCTCCTGACCTTGTGATCCACCCACCTCGGCCTCCCAAAGGGCTGGGATTACAGGAGTGAGCCACTGTGCCCGGCCTCAGCTCTTACTTTTTCCATGGACTCGTTGAACATGATTGTTGTAACTTTCCTCACTGACTATCACGTTCACAGCTCTAGCAGCACACAGCCAAGAAACAGAAAGAAAAGAAAAAGATCCCTGAGTAGTCAAAGTTGGTATCATATAGTCATATCCTCACCAGCCAGAAACTCAGGTCTCACCCACAGTCTACTCACTTTTATCTGGTTAAACAATTTGAGTGCAAATAATTTGGTTTTACAACCCACAGCGCATTATAAACAGCAAATTAAGGGGGAGGTGGGAAAAGTCAGAGCATAGCAGACATACCAGTAGCAGAAGGAATTGAGAGGAGGCCAGGTGTGGTGGCTCGCACCTGTAATTAGGGCATTTTGGGAGGCTGAGGCAGGAGGATTGCTTGAGCCTAGGAGGTCAAGACCAGCCTGGGCAACAAAGCAAGACCCCGTCTCTGCAAAAATAAAAAAGTTAGCCAAGCATGGTGGCATGTGCGTGTGGTTGCAGCCACTTAAGAGGCTGAGGTGGGAGGATCACTGGAGCTCAGGAATTCAAGGCGGCAGTGGGCTATGATCGCACTACTACACTCCAGCCTGGGTGACAGAGTGAGACCCTGCCCAAAAAAGAAGACGAAGAAGTGGGGGCAGACAACAGGAAGGAGGGGAGCAGAAAAAATATGAAAGACCCTCCAGAAACAAAACACTGGGGCCATTTTGCAGAGGGGCGGGCGGATGGGTCTCCAGGCTACAGCTGCCATGGACTCGGCTGCAGCAGGACAGGGTGTGGTGATGAGTAGCCACAGACGTCATTCCTGAAACATCAAGGGAAGGTTAAGTGTGATTTATCATCTAAAAGCACAGAGGGCAAGCCATGCATTTTAAAAAGACGTTGGTAAACTTGCAGTGGGTGGAAAATTCTCCAGCCTGGAGTATCCCCTTTCCCACGGGTGCTGATTAAGAGCAACCGTGTATGTGTGTTCTTTCTCTTAGAAACTTCTGCCCTTCCTTCTACCTGACACTTAACCAAGACAGAACACGAAACCTACTAAAAACTTAACTCTTAAGCGCTACGTCCACTTCTGCCTCGAAGAGCCCCGATCTCCAGATGAGCCAGTCTCAGTCTGCTCCCTGGATGGTGGATGTGACTACAGATGAATTGCAGGACCTCAGAGAAGCTCGTGAGGGTAGCGGGTGGGGGTGATTTAAAAAGGCAGCCCTGGTCAGGATTCACAGGACCACAGTCAGGAGGAAACTGGAAGGGCCCTCACGGGGTACCTGGGGCCTCCGTCTCTCAGCCAGCAGGGAGGCAACGAGTCTGGCTCCTCATTTGTTAAGCTCCAGGGTCAAGCAAAACTGCCTCCCAGGGGGACCCAGGCAAAAAAAATACAGGGGGGATGGGGAACAGGTGGAAAAGACTGAGCATAGCAGACGTACCAGTAGCAGGAAGAATTGAGAGCAGGCCGGGTGTGATGGCTCACCCCTGTAATTCAGGCATTTTGGGAGGCTGAAGCAGGAGGACTCCTTGAGCCTAGGAGGTCAAGACCAGCCTTGGCAACAAAGCAAGACCCTGTCTCTACAAAAATAAAGAAGTTAGCCAAGCATGGTGGCATGTGCCTGTAGTTGCAGCTACTTAAGAGGCTGAGGTGGGAGGATCGCTTCACTTTGAAACTCTAGGACTTTGTTTCTCCGGAGCAGACTCAGAGGTCTTGAGGGTGGCCTGGGCCTGAACCTGGATGGGACCTGGCTATAGGAAAGCATTCTGATGCAGCAGGCACCCGAGGGAGCCGGCGAGGCTGTCTTCCCATCTCTGCCAGCCTCATCCCTCACTTCACATCTTCCTGGTTCTCATCACCAGCAACACTTTCCTCCCTTGCTACCCTCTCCTAAGTGGCCTCTGCTCCTCTCTGGCCTGGGTCCAAAGTGCCTGGGAAGATGCCCAGGCCTTCCCTGCCCAACATGGCCCTGGCCTGACCGCTCACTACTCTCCTGGCTCCTGCCTCCTGCCTGTCCCCACACCATCCACGCCACACTCCGGCATGCTGGACCATGCTTTACTCTCTGCCCTATGTGTCTTTAGCCAACCTCTCTCATTGGCAAACACCCAATCACCTTCCCATTCAGTCGTCATCTTATCTTGTCTGGATTATAGACCACTGTGAGACTTTGACCAACACTACCAGCCAGAACAGGGCTACACACATAGCATCTAGGGGGCTCTGACCTCCACAAAGTCCAGCCACCAACCCCCTGGAGGCCAATAGACCCAACTCCAAGCCACAGCTTAGAGGTTGCTGCTACAGGAAGCCTCTTTGGCCCATTTCCCCATCAGCCAACTTTTACTGAGGGGTTGCCATATGCCATGCCCAGGAGTGGGCACCACTAAGATAATTGATCAAGAAGTGCTCCTCCTGCTCCCAGAGCACTTGGTTCATGCCTTTATCATGGTACCTGCTGTCTGCATTGCACTTTACCTGTTTCATGAACAAATCCCCCAAGTACATGACAAAGTCTTCTAGGGCATGCATGATCGTGAATCGATGTTTTCATACCCAGCAGAACTAGCATCAAATAAATGTTTGCCAAATGAATGAAGGAATGCACAGTCACAGAAAATGTTAAATAAAAGTGATGTTTGCAAGGCTGACTGACTGGAGGGACATTATCACTAAAGGCCCTGCATACACTTGGCCTGATCACCCAGGGGCTGACAGTTCTTACTTAGAATCACAAAGTTCTGGCTCTTGTGTAGCCTTTGTTTCTCATTTGTATGCTGTATTAGTCCATTCTTACACTGCTAATAAAGACATACATACCCGAGACCAGGTCATTTATAAAGGAAAGAGGTTTAGTTGACTCACAGTTCTACATGGCTGGGGAGGCCTCACAGTCATGGCGGAAGGCAAAGGAGGAGCAAAGTCATGTCTTACATGGCAGCAGGCAAGGGAGTGTGTGCAGGGAGAGTGTGTGCATAAACCATCAGATCTCATGAGACTTATTCACTATCAGGAGAACAGCATGGGAAGGACCCGCCCTCATGATTCAACTACCTGCCACTAGGTCCCTCCCAGGACACAGGGGGATTATGGGAGCTACAATTCAAAGTGAGATTTGGGTGAGGACACAGCCAAACCATATCATATGCTTTACATAAAAATGCTCCTCATTATGTCTACTCTTATTTACTTTATTGTTTTATCACATCATGTGCATATAAATCATTTTCTCTGTATGTGACAGTGTGGTTCAAGAAACTGGGCACTCTTCTTACCTTTGAACCTGATTATAATAACACCCTTGGAGTGAAACACCGCAGTTTTGCAAAATGATCATATCCGCATGACCTCATCCTAACCTCTTAAGAGCTTTGTGAAATGAATGGGTATCAGCTCTTCTCTCCAGTATTAAGACCAAGAACTGGTAGCTCCCAAAGGTTAAATGACTTGCCCAAGGTCTTGCAGTTACTACCCAGCCCTCCCTGCTACCCCCTCCTAAAGATTCTGTTCCTCCCCTGTCTTCCTGGTAGCTCTCTGTCCCTTGCCCACAAAGCCCCTTACCCTCTTTCTCTGCCCTTGCCCTCCCTCCTTGGAGAACTCACTGATCAGTCCAGTCTCCCACCCCCAAGATGAGACCTTGTGAGAATCAATTCTACACATCTCTTTCCAACTCCACGGGTTCGGTGACATCACACCGGTGGCATGAGATCAGCTTTGGCAGGAGTATTTACACCTCGGTAACTGGCCAAGTCCTAGCATCCATCCCAGGCCCTCTATCCTGTTCCCTTGACTCTGCCTCCTGACTCCAGCTGGTCAGGTCAGAATCCCGGAAGCTTTGGGTCTCTCCGAGAGTACTGCACCCTTTCCCAGAGCACTGTGGGGCAAGAGTCGCTGGGCTTTGCCGGGAAGGGTGGGTCCTTCCCTCCGAGACAGAATGAGCCTCCCTGGGAGGGGGTGGGGAGTCAGCAGGCAGGAGCTGAGCTGTGATGAGCCCTGGAGCTCATTTCTCCTGCTGGAGCCTCCTTCAGAGCCCCCTTATAAATGCCAGTCAAACCTTATGATTTTCATCTTTCATTATTCAGTGAGGAGAAGGCAGATTAAAAATACATGATGGCATTTTCCAGGTCGGATAGCGAGCATGGCAAGGGTGTTTATCAAGGGTCCTTGTTCCCACTATGGCACCTGGGATGTGAAGCCCAGCTCCCCCTCCCTCCCAGCCCCAGGGCCTGCCTGAGCCCGGAGCCCCCTCCATCTCCCCTGGCCTCATTCAGGCATCGGCTGTCTGGGAAGTGTAAGAGCGTCTCCTGCCAGAAGAGGCAAGGCCTTTGTCCTTTATTGAAAGAGACAGGATTCATTTTCATTTTCCTTTTTGCCTTCTGTGCTTTGAGGTTCCCTAAAGCTGGGGATTCAGGAATGAGCAAAGAAATCAGATCCCCCGTGAGAGTGGCTCTCTGGCCTGTGGGCGCTGAGAGGATTAGCTACGAATCCGCTCCTGCTTTGAAACCTGCTTCCTCATTAGGCCTTATTGATCCTCAGGTAGGACAATTCCCAGCTCCTCTTTCATTTTAGGAAAATTTCCAGGAACCTCGCTGTTTCTTCGTATAGGGCTTTGGTGTGGGGGATGGTTCAGGACAACCTAAGCAGTGCTGGCTCTGTCCCTGTCGTGGGCCCCATCTCTCTCTCCAGGCCTCCCTGACGGGCAGATCCAACCAATTCCCTCCCCCCCACCAAAGCCACCAGGAAGTAGAACAAAGGCCCCTTATGCACAAGACAGGGGTGCCTGGGGAGGACGTGGGGTCTTCTGGGGCAAGGGTTGCAGGGCTGTGTGTCCCCCTCTACCCCGGAGCATGCTGGAGCCAGCTTGCACCAACTTACAGGAGCCCACTCTCTCCAACGCTGTTTATCAGCACCACTTTGGCAGCCTGCAATTGCCCGTGGCGGTAGTATTTACACCATGGAAATTGGCAAGTGTGACCGTCAGGTCAAGGTTTTTATTTTTCCTGGAGAATATTTTTATTTTATTTTTCTGGAGAGCCAGATGTTCAGCATTTTTATTTTATTTTTTCTGGAGAAATATTTTTTATTTCCTTTTCCAGAGAGCCAGTGGTGCCACATTTACCAACACCACCTCCCTCCTGTGCGCTGCTGCTTTCCTTCCCCAGGGCTAACCCCTCCACCAGGCACTTCCGCAGGGAACTGCTGGGACTCACAAAGCAATACCTCTAATTGAAGGTCTCGGAAGCAGCCTCAAAAGCAAAAGTTTTTCTCTGACCCTCTCCTGCCCACTGTCTCTGTGTCATTCTCCCCCAAGGCCAGCCGTAGAAACTGCAATCCCTCTTCTCCAAGGGGCTCATTGAAACCAGAACCTCTTTTCCCCAAAACCAGCCATAAAACCTAAAATATATTACTTTAACTTTCCCTCCACCTTTCTGTGTTAAGAACTGTCCTACCTTGTTTGACTGCAGGCCATAAGACCTCCATGCCAGAGGTAGTCCAGCCCCTCTCCTGGAAGGAAGGAACCCTGCACAGAAAGGCCGAGAAGAAGCTAGGTAGGCCTTGCTGGGCTCTCCCACTCAGTCTGTCAGCATCAGCTCAAACAGTATTTGTCCCTCCTATTTCTACACGGCTGGTGATACTTGGTTGAACATAAAATGGACAATTTCCCCCTGTATCTTTGGGTCTTCATTCCGAAGGCTCCTGTGTACACATCAATAAATTTTGCATGCTTTTTCTCTTCAATGAATCTGCACTTTGTAAGTTTTCAGCAAAACTTCAGAGGGCAAAGGGGACGTGGACTCTACAGAACTAACCAGGCAGGGAGAAGGAGGGTGAGTTGGAAGCAGGAAAAGCCAGTGGGAACATTGCCTCTCCACATAGCAAAGCTGGGACCTTGCGTGGGCCTCTCCCATTTATCCTAGCTGATGTGAAGGGGGCTCTGACTGAGCCTGGCTCAGGAGTCCCCCACTCCATGCCCCTGTGGAGTGAGAAGGGACACGGGGGAGAGGCCCACAGGGAGACACCCGGCTCCTCCCCAGGCCTTCGTCCAGTCTCCATTCCCAGTGCAGAGGGCAGTCTCTGTGCCTGGGGTTTAGCAGGAGTGAGTAGTGGGGCTCCTGCTGACCCTGGCTCAATGGCAGTGCGGACAGGTGGAGGGAGGGGAGGGTGTGGCGGCAGAAATGCTGCTTCTGAACAGACGTGGTGGCTCACGCCTGTAACCCTGGGAGGCTGAAGCAGGTGGATCATTTAAGGTCAGGAGTTTGAGTCCAGCCTGGCCAACACGGCGAAACCCCATCTCCACTAAAAATGCAAAAGCTAGTTGGGCATGGAGGCACACACCTGTAGGTTCAGCTACTCGGGAGGCCGAGGCAGGAAATCGCTGGAGCCCAGGAGGCAGAGGTTGCTATGAGCTGAGATCACGCCGCCGCATTCCAACCTAGGCGACAGAGCAGTTTTTTTCCATCTCAAAAAAAATAAGAAGAAAAGAAGAAAGAAAGAAAGACTGCTTCCCCAGCCATGAGGCTGGCCACAGCAGCTCCTGTTTATAATTCCAGAGGCAGACGCCCCGACACCCCTTCCTCAGCTGACTCCAGAACTGAGCCCACAGCCTCCTTCCTGGGGTCTCCCCAAAGCCTTGTGGTTCCAGGCTGGGCTCTCTCATGGGAGCCTGCTCCCCCAGGAAAGGGCGGCCACCGGTTTGAAGGAGCACTCGCCAGCCTTCCTCTAACCTCGCCCTGGCTCCCTCTGCTGTTAAAATTGACTCCAAGAAAATGTTAGCATGAATCCCAGGGGGAGGGTCCCAGGCCATCTGGGGCTCTTCCTCAAGGCAATGACCCCAGGTTCCAGGGAGAGCACCAGCGTGGTAAGGAGCGTCCTGGCCGATGAGAGCCCGGCCCCAGGCTGGGCCACCCCAGGGGAAGGGGTTCCAGCCCCATCTGCCCCTCAGGACCTGCCCCTGCTGGCCCTGCAGGCGATGGGCCCCTCTGCTTCGCTGTAGGTCTCACCTGGGGTGTGGGAGGGGCCGGCGTAGGGAATTTCGCTCCAGCTTGGTCTCGCCCAGCCTGTGCAGCCCAGGAAGGCTTTGGCAGAGAGCAGGGCACACCCAGAAACTGGGCCAGACAACTGGGACCCACAGCCCAAGAAGGAAAAGATAACGTCCGGCTTTCTGTCTCCTCTGGCAACACTGACCCAGGGGGATTGTTGAGGGGCAGCACATCAGTCGCCTCTTCCTGGACGCGACCCAGTGCTGGCCCATCTGAGAGACCCTCCCTGGTTCATTCCGATTAAACAGAGGCTTTAGCCTGGCTCCCAGAAGGAAACAGCTCCGGCAAAGCAATGAAGTCCACGACCATCTTTGCCTAACCCCCTTTCAAATTAAAAGGGGCTCTAAAGTCCAATTATGGTGGGGAACACGTTGGCTCTTTAAACTGGAGAATCTGACTCTGCTCAAGGGATATTTGTGCTTGCCTCCAGCCTCCCCCGAGATAAAAAATTATATGCTTTCTTTCTCTGCTAAGTTATGACATCCTCAGATTGGTGCCGGGCCTGGAGGGAGTCCCTGCTGGAAAACCCAAGTGTTGACCCTCTTTGCAAACTCTGAGCCAGTAATTGGTTTGGAAATACCGAATGAATAGCTAAAAAGGCTTCCGGGGGATTAATGTCAAATAAGGCAACCCCTTGATGGCATGGGGGGCACTTATGTGGGCATAGATGGTGGCAGGCACTGTGAATTTCAGCCTACGGTGGAGAATCATCATTGGAGTTCCGTGGAAATGCAGCTTCTGGAGCTCAAACGAGCCCAGAGAGCCAAAGAATGTTAGAGGCCTCTTCTCAGCCACAGCCTCTTCCTTCCCTCCCTCGGGGGCACGTCTCACCTGCATTCTCCTCACTTGCACATCCTTGCAGGCCAGGGAAGAGCAACATTTGGCTCAGGGGCAGATCACGTAACCATCTGAGCCTCAGTTTGCTCATCTGTAAAATGGGAAGTTCCAGTGACTCACCATGAGGATGAGATGCAGGTGAAAAATGTCAGGCCCTGAAGGGTGCTGGGCACATGGTGATGGGTCATTATCAGGACATGACTTAGCTCTGCTCTAAGGCACATCACAGGTTGTCAGCAAATATCTGTCAGGCACTGGATGCCTCGGGGACTGGATACCCAGGTAGCGACAGGGTAAGAGTAGGAGGAGGTCCGGCAGCCTTCAACATCTGGGCCAGCTATGCCTGCAATGCCACCCCCAGCAAAGACTACTGCAGAGGCAGTAACAAGCCCCTCTGCCCTAGGCTGGAGCAACCTGGGACCTCCTTCTCCCTTCAGGCGACACTCAGCCCAGGTTTCAGAGCACTGGGAGCAGGAGGGGGCAAGGTTTCTAGCTCGGCAGATGCACTCAGAAGGTCACTTTGCAGATGCCAGGTGTGGGAAGTAGAAAAAGTTCCTCTTCAAAGTTTCCTTTCTTAAGAAAAATTCGTAAGTGTTAGAAATAATAGTTTGTTTTAAACACTTTCTTCAAAAGCCTTCTTGTTTTTTGCTAGAAGCCCTATCCTATGTAGCTGTTAGACATGCTTACAGGCATGTAGAACATTCTATGTCCTTGTACCTTAACCAAGATACCTGTGCTGGACATGCTCACAGGCATGTCCCAGTTCACAGCCTATGCCCTGTTCTTATTTGGACTTCCTTTTTTTGCTCTCCATTGCTTTTACCTGTTTAGGAAAGTTTTAAGTTGTTAGCCAATCAGGTTTTAGTTTACATTGTGAGGTCTGGCTCCAGCCAACGGAGATCAGACACAGCAGTAAGGACCACCCCAAAGGGGTAAGGGATAAATATGTCTGCTTTCCTTTGTTCATTGTACTCTCACATCAAGATGGCTAGCGAGGGTACCCTTCCTGCAGTCCAGGAAGTAAAAATTGTGTTGCTGAAAGATCCTTTGTCTCAGTGCTAATTTTTCTTTGTGGCAACGAGCATATATTTCCAACATCAGGTAACACAGAAATGGAGCCAGTGAAGTCTCCACAGGGACGCCCTGAAAAGGAGTTATGTGCCTGGAAGACTGAAGTCCGGTACATTCTGGTGAACCTCCCCACTATCTCTTCCAATTACAATGACTTTCTCCTTTTTATTAGTTATGTTTAACAAATTCTAAAAATGATAGCTGTTTATTGCAGAAAATTTTTAAAGCATACAAGTAATAAGAAAAAAAGTTTCCATACACTGACAACTCAGAGACACCTGCTAAACACTTGCTATGATTTCCTTTCAGGCTTTTTTGTATGCTCTAGTTTTTTTTAAATAGAACTATCCAATGCATAGCAGTAGCCTGCATATCTGGAGTCACAAAAGAGTCACTTAGAGGCCTTTGAAAATACAAATATTATTTCCCCCTCTTCCTGTCCCCCTCCCACCCTATGCTGAGATTCTGATTCTTTATGTCTGGGATACAGACTGGAAAACTATCTTTTTAAACGGTCTTTGTAAAGTCCCCTAAATCAATCTTACATGCAGCCAAATTTTGAAAATAATGCACAATTTCATATCTTGCTTTTTAACTTCATATCAAAAGACGGCTTTCAAAGCACTTTCTTAAGGTCCTCACATTTGTTATTTCTGTTCCTTTTCAACTCTAAAAAATAATTAGGACCTATTTATAGACTCACTGTCAGGCTATAAGCTTTTTTTTTTTTTTGAGATTGAGTTTCACTTTTGTCACCCAGGGTGGAGTGCCATGGTGTGATCTTGGCTCACTGCAACCTCCGTCTCCTGGGTTTAAGTGATTGTCCTGCCTCAGCCTCCTGAGTAGCTGGAATTACAGGCATGCACCACCATGCCTGGCTAATTTTTGTATTTTTGTTTTTTTCTGAGACAGAATTTTGCTCTTGTTGCCCCAGCTGGAGTGCAATGGCGCAATCTCGGCTCACCGCAACCTCCGCCTCCCGGGTTCAAGCGATTCTCCTGCCTCAGCCTCCTGAGTAGCTGGGATTACAGGCATGTGCCATCATGCCTAGCTAATTTTGTGTTTTTAGTAGACACGGGGTTTCTCCACGTTGGACAGGCTGGTCTCGGACTCCTGACCTCAGGTGTTCTGCCTGCCTTGGCCTCCCAAAGTGCTGGGATTACAGGCATGAGCCACCGCACCCGACCTAATTTTTGTGTTTTTAGTAGAGACAGCCAGGTTGGTCTCGAACTCCTGACTTCAGGTGATCCACCTTCCTCGGCCTCCCAAAGTGCTGGGATTACATGCGTGAGCCACCATGCCCAGCCCAGACTGTAAGCTTTGCATGTGCTCTGGACATGGTAACAAAGTGGTTCCATTCCCACAGTCGCTTTGTGTGGCCACTTCTTGGCTCTCAGTCACATGCCTGCATTCTTTCATTTGTGCATTCACTCATCCATGTAGTGGGTACTTCCTGTTACTCTCCCCAAAGCCCTGGAAGCAGCTGCCTTTTTTTTTTTTTCCCTGAGACGGAATCTTGCTGTGTTGCCCAGGCTGGAGTGCAGTGGCTCGATCTTGGCTCACTGCAACCTCTGCCTCTGGGGTTCAAGTGATTCTCCCACCTTAACCTCCTGAGTAGCTAGGACTACAGGCGTCTGCCACCACGCCCAGCTAATTTTTCTGTATTTTTAGTAGAAACAGGGTTTGACCATGTTGGTCAGGTTGGTCTCGAACTTCTGACCTCAGGTGATCCACCCACATTAGCCTCCCAAAGTGCTAGAATTACAGGCATGAGCCACTACGCCTGGCCAACAGCTGCCTTTTAATTTAACATTAAGCAACATAACGGTATGCTACAGAATCATAGTGATGCCTCAATTCATGAACATTCCGTGAAGAAAACTTCTCAATGAAATTAATAATGTTGCCACCATTAAAAAGTATCTTCCTCTGTCACACAGACAGTGACTCTGATGCAGAACCAGGTGGACCGAAGCATGAAGGTGACTGGACTGCCGTCTGCCAATCTCCTTAGGATAGGGGTTTTTGTGAATGTCCTGGACTGGGAGATGGCCAGGAAGGGCAATATGCAGTTCTGTGTTCGATGATTTTATGCCATCTTGGGCTTAAACCATCTCGGTGGGAAGAAGGCCAGGGTAGGCAAAGCACGGGCAGCCTGGGACTCCCTGGCAGTGGGAATGTTCTGCTTTGTTGACTCAGCGTAGTGACCATGGGCTTAAGGACTAGAAAGACCTGAGTTTGAATCCTTCCTCTAGACGTACCGTGGGTCCTCGGACAAGGACTGTAACTGCAGGGCCTGCTTCCTCACTTGTGCAGTGGAGATTCCACTCTCTGTAGTGACTGTGAGGATGAAGGCAGTGGGGATGTCAAAGCATTCGTGCAGTACATACACGCAGCCTCTGTTCAAGATGGCTTCCTGTCTTCACTTTCTCCAAAAAGTGATTGACATTCTGCATTCTGGCACTCGACACTGTTTGGGAAGCTTTGTGTGTGTGTGAGATGTTGTCTCATTCTGTCATCCAGGTTGGAGTGCAGTGGTGTGAACACAGCTCACTGCTGTCTCTGTCTCCTGGGCTCAGTCAATCCTCCCACCTCAACCTCCCAAGTAGCTGGAATCACAGGTGTGCGCCACCACATCCGGCTAATTTTTTTAAATTTTTTGTAGAGACAGGATCTCACTATGTTGCCCATGCTGGTCTTGAACTCCTGGGCTCAATTGATCTTCCTGCCTCAGCCTCCCAAAGTGCTGAAATTAGAAGCATGCGCCACCACGCCTGGCCTGGGAAGCTCTCAATTTGGGGTCATAGATGGTCTTTCCTGACACTCACTTGGTGGTTCCCAAATACAACAGTGCAGATGGAAAGGGCTGGCCATAGGAGATCCCACTGACTCCAGAATCTCTCTCTCTCATACACCCCTGGTGTGCGGTGAGCCAGAGAACCCATGTTCGGTGACCCAGGTGACTCTGATGTGTAACCAGGTGAGGGGATGCCCTCCCTCCACTAGCAGTGTCCTGACAACAAAGCACGTCCTTGATAGCACATCACAGAAGCCTGGAGAGCTTCCGCAGGGGCTCTCCCTGAGACACGCAAACCCACTGTGTTTAGATCTCCAGGTCTTTGGCTTCTCTCTAGCTGAAGATTCTAATGTCCACTGGGCCCAAGCTTCCCACAAAGAGGGGCTGCAGTGCCTGGTTCACCCCACCTCTCTCTAGGTCCTGCCTCCCGCCCCCAGCCCTGAATCGGTTAGCTCTGGTGTGGAACTTGCAGACCCTGGCTCATGGAAAGGCAGTGCAGTGCAGTGGCTAGGGGTGTGTGTGAGACCCAGACTTGAGCCATCTTATAACGTAACCACCAGCCATTTAAGTTACTTTATAACTCAAATCCAAATGCATCAGTTAAAAACCCAGCGCCTCAGTCTCACTACTGAGAAGGAGAAATAGGAGCAGCCTGGCCTCTGGAAGCCGGCCTAGGCCTCACTCGAGAGTCCTGTTCTCCTGTTCGCTCCCCCACTCAGACAAGGCCGCTCTGAAACCACAATGAAATGAGACAAAGTGGCCGGGCGAGGGGGCTCATGCATTTAATCTCAGCACTTTGGGAGGCCAAGGTGGGCAGATCACCTGAGGTCGGGAGTTCAAGACCAGCCTGACCAACATGGAGAAACCCTGTCTCTGCTAAAAATACAAAATTAGCCAGGCATGGTGGTGCATGCCTGTAATCCCAGCTACTCGAGAGGCTGAGAGACGAGAATTGCTTGAAACCAGGAGACGGAGGTTGGGGTGAGCCAAGATCGTGCCATTGCACTCCAGCCCAGGCAATAAAAGTGAAACTCCATCTCAAAAAAAAAGAAAGAACAGAAATGAGACAAAGCAAGGATGCCTGTGATTTTGGCCTTGCCCTTCGACAGCACCGAATCTGAAGTGAGCTCCTGACTCCTCAGACCCCTCCCCGAAGTCAGCCAAAGACCATATCCTAGAATAGGTTCCCCTCTGACACCCCCTTCCTGTGACACCCTGTAGTTCCACATGGTACATGTTCTCCAAATAATAACCCAACTTGTTCAACTGCAAGCGCATTCCTGGCGGTCTTTGACTGGGAGGACATTGACTAGCTACATTCAAGTACTCAGTGGTCACATGTGGCCAGGGGCTACTGCACTGGACAGCCCAGCCAGAACCATTCCACCACCATAGAAAGTTCTGCTGGGCAGCATGGGTCTGCACTATCTGACTCCAAATCCTGACTGCAGTTAAGCAGCTGTGAGAACACGGCCACGTCCCGTAACCACCCTGAGCTTTGGATTCCTCATCTGTAAGATGGGAGTTGTCATGAGGACTGAATGACACATTTAGTGTCTCATTACTCAAACTAGTGTGGTAGTTTTTAAATATGTTCTTAGGGAGAATTAAGAGGTGGAATTTAATTTTTCTCTCTTGAAGGTGGGCTGAACTTAGTGGCTCCTTTCTAATGAATGAAATATTGCAGACATAATAATGCCACTTGCAAAACTAGGCCATAAAGGCCTACTGGCTTCTTTCTTCCCTGTGTTCTTTTTGGATCACATGCTCAGGGAAAGTCAGCTGCCATGTTGTGAGGATGCTCAAGCAGCCCTGTGGGGAGGGCCACATGATGATGAACAAAGGCCCCCACCCGACAGCAAAGTGAGGGAGCCTCTGTAGATGCAGGTTCTTCTGCCCCCTGTTCAACCTGCAGAGGCGGCGTCTCTGGCTGATAGCTGGACTGTGACCTCACAAAAGACTCTGAGCCACAACCACCCAGTAAAGCCATGCTCAGATTCCCAAGACCTCAGAAACTTTGTGAGATAACAAATGTTTCTTATTTTAAGCCATTAAGTTTTGGGTAATTTGTTACACAGCAATAGGTAACTAATACACACGGTGTATGGGTGGTGCTTAGCTCACGTTAGCCGTGCTAGCCAATGGTCTGTGGAGCTGGCCTACAGGGAGAGAATCCAGATCAGCTCACATAAGCAGTGGGTCTGCCAAGTTGTCCTCCATATTGCAAATAGAGAACTGGCCTCTGATCTCTGATGTTAATCTGTGAGTGTGGTCAGTGGGTCACTCCAGAGATGAGCCATGGGAGGCAGAGCAACAGCCAGGAAATGAGTGGGTGCTGACACGTCACGGTTCTGGGTGTCCAGGGCCTAGGAAATAGCTCTCAGGTGCAGCCTCCTAGGGAGCACCTTGAGAGCCACAGAGGGCCTTTCCAGCAGAACCTATGGTCTCCTGGCATCCACACTGTAGCCCTGAGCCCATAGCAGGCTGCTCAGGGACCCACAGGTGAATTCCCACTTTTCCAGGAGAAGAGCTGTGAGGTTGGAAAGGGAGAGGGAAGCCCAGGATGCCCCAGCCTTGGCACCAGCCCTTCCTTAGCTCAGCCCTCCCCTGTCCCCACCAGGGCCACAGGCTGCATCACCTAGGCGAACTCTTCCTGCTTCCTGGGAACACTGCAATATCCCTGGCACAAAGGACAGTCAGAGACTGCATGCACTGCCCCACACCACTCACAACCCCATACCCAGGCCCTCCTCCCTGCACAACTGGGCTAGAACCCCAGAGAGAAGAAAGGGAAACCCCAAAGCAGGAAGGCAGCCTGAGACCACACGGCCTTCCCTGTGTGACTCAAGGAGACGTGGTGCACTCATCCAGAACTGGGCGCGCACATCCCTGGTTCTCTCTCCAAGCCCCGCAGCCAGGGGGAGGTGGGGTTGCCCTGCCAGCAAGCGCTTAACAAACAACAAACGAACTGGCCTGAAATGCCCCGTCCCTAGCATTATAAGTAAAACTTTCAATGCCTCAAAAGAAGTAGCACTTGAATGTAAATTTCCTCGGCAAGGAAATTCATACTTACTTCCACAGAATATTTGCGTCTATAGAAGTGTGCAGCTCACAGGTGGAACAATGGTAAGCGCATACCTGGACAAGGAGGGGAAGGGGTACTTATGCCTGACGGAGGCCACCTACCACTGTGCTGTTCCCTATTGGCTAGGGTTACACCGCACAATCTAGCCTAATTCCCATTGGCTATTTTAAAGGGAGCAGGAGTACGAGCCGGAGTGGCGGGGTGGGTCATTTGGCAGGAAGGATGGTTACTGGCAGGTCAGAATAAGTAAGCAGGGGTCAAAGCAGGTGCCCAGAGAAGGTGCCCAGAGCAGGGGCCCAAAGCAGGTGACTGGGATGAGTCGGGATGGGACAGGGGACCGGAGGAACAGATGTCAACTACAGATTAGAACTGGTGGAAAATGTTGTTTACTGAAACTACAAGGAAGTTAAACTTTAAAATAGAGAATTAAAGAATAAGAGAGCTGAGCATACTGACATGCTGATTCTTTCAAGAGAAACTGGGGGTTCACTACATCTAACACTAGCTCCCACAGGGCCCCAGAGGGAGTGAGGCAGGGACACCCAGAACCCTCACAAGGAAATTAATTGAACGTTGAACTCTGCACCCGAATGAAGAGGCCTGTCACCCTCCATGCCCCTTGACTGCATAGCCTAGAACTCTCTACCACACTCCACTGAGGCCCCTCCACCGATACCTAATGGCTATGAAGAACAGGGGACCCCCTCTTTTTGAGTAAGTGGAAGTAAGCCATCTACACCAGGTTAACAATATGTATTTATGAAATAAAATGCCAGCGGCTTCTGCATTTCCACACGTGTTTGTTACTGAACAGTAAGCGGGGGTCAGGTGATTATGTAAATATCCGCTGTGCGGGGTGGAGGTGAAGCCCCTCCCATAACGAGGTGTCTCCATGCAGCTCTCAGGGGCACTAATGAATATTGGACCTGGTCATTTGCCCGGCGCTCAGGCCTCGCTTTACCACACAGAGCGACAGGAAGGGTGTTTGAGCTCAAATGAGCCATTTCTCCCTTCATTTCTACACAACCCCAGTGAATTTCAATTCTCCCACCTCCTCCTTCCCCATTCCACCATGTTCAACTGTTCTGCAGCCCACAGAGGCGAGAGACAAGGGATATCAGCTGCAGAAACTTCTGGCTTTGTAGGAATCACAAAAACCATCTCCAGCTTCCAGGCCCTGCCTTGCTACCTCTGGGTCAGAAACCATTAACCTGGGCCTCCCCCCAGGAAATAAGAAGATGAGTCAAGCAGAGAGTGGTCTCCTGGAGTCCCACACAGGGTGGGAGGCATTAACCACGGGATGGGGGACAGAGGTCCTGCAGTTGACCCAAGGAGGGGCAGCCAGCCTCCTGGCATCTGCACACAGGAGTGCCAGACTGGACCAGGCTGCCAGGTGAGGCCAGGAAAGGCTGAGCAGCAGATACCAGCCTGTCAGGAAGGCGGGCCAGCTGCACCCACGGGGTTCCCAGAACCTCATCACAGGCTATAGGGAAGAGTCTAGCTTGTATTTTTCCAGTGCACAAGCTGAAGGCTCTGGCCAGTGCCATCGCAGGCAGGAGGCAGCTGGTCCCAGCAGGCTCATCTTTCTGATGGTGGCAGGTCCGCCTGCCCTCCCCCTCCCATCTCCTGTGCAAAGCTCATTTAGGGCTCTGAGTAATGGAGTGTTGCCACGGGGGTGTCTCTACAAACGAGACACTGCATCTCCCAAGACTTCCCTGGGTAAACAAAAGCTAAATATAAATAATGTGCCTGTGTCGCGCTCCGGCTCTGCCTTTGGCTAGAGGGGAGCATGCCGAAATGGTTGATTAAAAATAAAGAAAATTAGGCTCTTCTAGTTCCTCCCAAGATAAAGGCAGGGCTTCTCCCTCTGAGCCAGCTGAGATAAAGCCACCCAGCCTGCAGCGGGAGCTCCTGGGGTCCCGGGCGTGCATGGGTTATGGCTGGTTTTATGGTTGCTGTATGATTTACACCCACTTGCAGGCATGTAGCAGACAGATACATTTTCAACAGGTAATTGTCATGTATATGGGTCCTTGAGTGTTTGGAGAAATGCCTCTCCAGAGGAAGGCTGGTGTTCATTCTCTCCCATCAGGAGAAGGACGGTGGGGGAGCAGGTAATTGAGGATGAATTGCAGGGGGCTTCCCCCAGGGACCAGGAGGTGGGGACATCAGCAAGTCCAGCCTGGCCTTCCTCTGCTCTTGGAAATGATGACAAACACCAAAGCTGGAAACTGCTGCTGTCACCCTCTTCCTCCATGGCACCTTCTGCCCCGGGCCTCCACAACAGGAAGACCCTCTCGCCCCACAAAACACTACTTTCTCCCAGGCTCAGGGCTTGAGTAGGGGAGGGGCAGGGGTGACACCTCCCCTTTTCATGCTGCCCTCAGTGCTGGGTTTCCAAGCAGGTGCACGACTCACTCAGGTGGCCGAACCCACCCACAGGATGGAGGCAACAAAGGAAGCAGCTCTGTTCTTTTTTATTATTTTTGAGACAGAGTTTCACTCTTGTCACCCAGGCTTTAGTGCAATGGCATGATCTCGGCTCACTGCAACCCCCGCCTCCCCGAGCTAGGTCTCAGCCGGCAGAACAAAGGGATTGTGTTATTCTAAGTGAAAGGGGCCAGCCACAAAAGGCTGCATATTGTATGATTCCATTTATAGAAATGTCCAGAATGGGTGAATCCATAGACAGAAAGCTGATTGGTGGCTGCCAGGGCCTAGGGAGGGGGCATGAGGAGTGACTGCCAGTGGGTGTGGGGTTTCCATGAGGGGAGACGGAATTGATCTGGAACTAGACAGAGAGGCTGGTTGCACAAAACTGTGACTGTCACAACACCGTGACTGTGTTCAGCAACACCATAACTGTCACAACACCATGACTGTGTTCAACAACACCATGACTATCACACCGTGACTGTGTTCAACAACACCGTGACTGTCACAACACTGTGACTGTGTTCAACACCATGACTGTCACAACACCGTGACTGTGTTCAACAACACCGTGACTGTCACAACACCGTGACTGTTCGACAACACTGTGACTGTCACACCATGACTTGTTTCAACAACACTGTGACTGTGTTCAAAAACACAGTAACTGTTCAACAACACTGTGACTGTCACAACACCATGACTGTTAACAACACCATGACTATGTATGTTCAACAACACTGACTGTCACAACACCGTGACTGCATTAACAACACTGACTGTCATAACACTGTGACTGTTAACAACAGTATGACTGTCACAACACTGTGACTGTTAACAACATTGTGTTCAACAACACTGTGCAATAACACTGTTCAACAACATTGTGACTATCACAACACCATGACTGTGTTAACAACACCATGACTGTCACAATACTGTGGCTGTGTTCAACAACACTATGACTGTCACAACACTGTGACTGTGTTAACAATACTGTGGCTGTGTTCAACACTATGACTGTCACAACACTGTGACTGTGTTAACAATACTGTGACTGTGTTCAATAAGACTGTCTGTTCAACAACACCATGACTGTCACAACACTGTGCCTGTGTTAATAACATTGTGACTGTCACAACACTGTAACTGTGTTCAATGCCACAAAATTGCTGACTTTTAAAGTGGTTCATTTTAATGTAAATTTTCCCTTCATATAAGAAAAAAGGGGTGAGACGGTCCCTCAAATCCCTTCCAGGTGTGGAATTCTGTGGATTATCATCTCATGTGTTCCCATCACTACATCCCTCCCTCGGCCAGATGTCTGGAGACACCTAGACACCATAATGGTCCCTAGTATTGGAACAGCTCACCACAGTGCCTCAAATAATGGAGAGGAGGGGCTTCTTCATGGCCAGAACCTCGAGGTAAAACCCACACAGGCGGAGGACGTGTTCCAGAATGTCAGAGAAAGGTGGGCAGTGAGGCAGGGGCATTGTGAATGACTGCGTGGAGAGTGCAGGATCCACCAAGAAGCTGGCGGCACTTGCAGAGGAGACGGCCCTGGGTCAGGGCTGGGGACCTAGTGGGGAGGTGGGGTGCTGTCTGGGGGGTGGGGTGGGGACTGGGGACCCCCCAAGCACAGGGTGGGGGATCAAGGTGGAAGCCACAGCGGATATTCAAACTGGTCAAAAACCCTGACAAATCTGCACATCCCAAATATCCTGTTTCTTCCTATCATACCCCAGGGTGCTATATAGGAAAGCATGACATTTTTCTTAAAAGGTTAGGGCCCCATCCCTAAGCATCCCTAATTCCTCTCAATAACCCATCCGTGTATCAGGACACGCTTCCTGGATCTACATTTATATAGTGTAATGTGTCCAGAGATATTTCTCGGGGGAGCCCGTGGTAATTTTGTGCTAAGACCTGCAGAGGTGAGGCTCGTGTCCCCCGCAAGCCATCTCCCTCTACAGTTATTCCACGAGTGTGGGGTGAGGACACCCTGCTTCCTCGAAACCTTCCTTCCAAATGCGTCTACAGCCAGGATGCCGTCAGCAGATTCCCTACACAGGCCAAGCACCTGAAGCCCTCTCCACGAGGACAGAGCCCCGCATGGGCCTGGGGGTGATTGTGGAGCTGCCTTTGAGCCAGAGGCACGAGGCACACAGCCCTGCTTTCAGGCTGAGCCTCCATCTGGGCCTTATGCGTCTCTCTGCTCAGTTCTCTTTATTGTCCCCTCATTTTTAGAAATGAGGACGCCAGCCTGGCTTCTGCTCTACTAAGAGGAATGAGGAGAACAGAGTTTCTGTCCTGCTTGAACAGGAGTCTAAAAAGCGAATCCCCCATGGGCAAACCCCAGAGGGAAGGTGGCTCGCCCTGCCCACACCGGCCCCCCACACAGTCTCAGAGGCAGTTGCACTTTGGTTTCTGTTCGTACGGGGAGAAAACATTGATGATCCCTTTCTTCTGTAATGACAGCAACCCACGTAATGTACAGAAATTAGAACTTACAGAAAACATGAAGAAGAAAATGTAAATCCCGGCTGGGTGCGGTGGCTCTCACCTGTAATCCCAGCACTTTGGGAGGCTGAGGCAGGTGGATCACCTGAGGTCAGGAGTTCAAGACCAGCCCGGCCAACAACAACAACAACAAAAACCCCATCTCTACTAAAAATACAAAAATTAGCCGGGCATCATGTCGCACGACTGTAGTCCCAGCTACTCGGGAGGCTGAGGCAGGAGAATCGCTTGAACCTGGGAGGTGGTTGGGAGACGAGGAGACGAGGCTGTGCCACTGCCTGGGTGACAGAGCGAGGCTCCATCTAAAAAAAAATAAGAAAAAAAATAAATCCCTCTGATCCCACCCAGAGGTGTGTCCCTTAACACTTTGGGGAATTATCTTCATAGAGAGATGCAGGGCATGCTTCATGCACATGGACCTGGGCAATGCTAGGCTCGGAGGGTCCCCGAGCTGGGTTAATGTTCTGCTATCACCATGTTGAAATTTACCATTTTGTCTTATTCATTTATTTATTTTGGAAATGGGGTCTCACTATGTTGCCCAGGCTGGACTCCTCAAACTCCTGGATTCAAGCCTCAGCCTCCTAAGTAGCTGCAGCTGGGACTACGAGGACACACCACTGTGCTCAGCTCCTAAAATTCTTAACCACTTTTGCACAAGGAAACCCACATTATCATTTTGCGCTTGCCCCTAGAATTATGCAGCTAGTCCTGGATATGAGTTTTTAACATCGAAATTGAGATTATATGGTGTTTGTACTATGTTAACAAGTTTATTTAAGATAAACCCCGTTGAGTAACATATAAATGATTTTCAAAAAATCGAATGGTATAAGAAGTCCACGAGACTGTGAGCACACAGTTCCTCAGGGCTGCCCCTCGCGGCTCCTGGCTCAGCATCTGGCACAAGGCAAATGAAATGGTCAAACAAGTGAATGAATAGATCCTAGGATGCTGGAGGGGCCTGTGAGATCAGCTAAGCCCCAAGGTTTTCAAACTCTGTTCCGAGAACCCATGCTGGGAGTGGCTGGGAGTAGGGCAGGAGCTGGGGGTGCCGGAGAGATTATGGGGAGAGAAGGTGCCAATCTCCCACACTGCAATCAGAGAAGCTTTGTTTTTATCTGTTCTATATAGCGGAGTCTCAAGCAAGATTCGATTGGGTAAAAGAGTCCCGCTGCAAATGAACAACCACAGCAAACTGGCCCATCATTTGCTTTTGTAAATAAAGATTTATTGGCCCACAGCCACACCCATTCATGAACAGAGTGTCTCCAGCTGCTTTTGCTGAGAAGTGGCAGAGGTGAGAAGTTGCCACAGAGATTTCCTGGCTGAAGTATTTATTAACTTACTCTACAGAAAAAGCTTGCCGACCCCTGATCTCGTCAAATTCTTCCATTTTGTAGGCAAGTAAACTGAGGCTTAGAGATGTGGTCAAGGTCACAAGTTAAGACAACAAGGAACTGGGAATCAAACTCCAGTCCAGGGAATTCTTGGGCATAGAGACCTGCAACAGCCACCCCCAATGCCACAGCTCGCCTCCAGGAAACAGCAAATCTGAAGACCTACTTTCTACCTTTTCCAAAAAAGTCCACAGAGGGAGAATGCTGGGGAATGGCTCAGTGCCTCCTTCTCCTGCAGTTCTCCAACTTTGGCTCACTGCGTCCTCTCTGCTGACCATGGACAGGACAGGGTGCCATCTCCCCTGGCTTTGAGGATAGCACAGAAAAGAAAGTGGAGACAGGCAGAGCAATTCGTAAACAATCAGCCAGCCACCTCCCTCTCCCCATCTTCCTTCTTCTCCCCCATCCCCACCCTCTTCTCTTTTACATGGAAGCATCCCCAGCCTCTTGGGCTTGGAAATTGGATCTGCCAGGAGCCCTGGGGTAAGCCCAGGTGAGCAGGGCTCAGGCACCATCAATAATAAGCAGAGAACAGATTTGCTGATGATGGAGAGACCTTCAGAGGAGCAAAACAGCCACAGCAACCAGGAACCCACGCGTGCCCAAAGATACTGACGAGCATACTAAGTGGAGTGGACATGTCATTAACACCAGCCCAGCAAAATAATTACATGCAAAGGGAGCCCGTCCACAAAAATGAAAAACAGTTAAGAGCCTTGCAGCAGCCGAATGGTATAAGAAGTCCATGAGAGTGTGAGCATGCAGTCCCTGAGGGCTGCCCCTCGAGGCTCCTGGCTCAGCATCTGGCACAAGGCAGGTGAAATGGTCTAAAAGGTGAATGAACAGATCCTAGGATACTGGAGGGGCCTGTGAGATTAGCTAAGTCTCATGGTTTTCAAACTCTGTTCCAAGAACCCATGCCAGGAGGAGTCGGGGGTAGGGCAGGAGCTGGGGGTGCTGGAGGGGTTGTGGGGAGAGAAGGTGCCAGTCTCCCTCATTGCAATCAGAGAAGCGTGTGTTAAGGAGAGATGTGGATTTCCAAAGTCTGCAGGTGTCTATGCACACAGGCCTGGGCAGACCCAAGAGAAATGATAGGCTGTGCTGAAGATTCTCCCCCAGGGAGCGAGCACATAGCCCCACTTGGGAACAGAGAATGTTTGCTATTCACTCCAAAGGACCATTCTGAGCCTGAAACTGGGACCTCCTCTGAGCTTGTCCTAGACAACGATGCCCTAGTGAGGTCCAACAGTATCAGAGAAAGACTGTGGGCTTGAGGGTGGACAGACCTGTGTGACTTTGGACCAGTCACTAAACCTATCTGAGCATCTGTGTTCTCATCTGTAGACTGTATTTACCTCAAAGTATTATGCAAGCAAGTAATTGTCTTGGGCATTGGCTGAAGGAGTGAAAAGCTTCAGCTCAAGTTAAAGGGGGGAATCTCCATCCAGCAATACTCATTATATAACCTTTTCTATCACCTGCTCTGAGGGAGCTCATCTTCCCATTGTCCAACCATTGCTTTCTTCCTTTGCCAGTTCAGCTGCCGCCTACAGGGACATTTTCTGCATCAAAGACGAGACACACCTGGTCCTCTCAGTGTCACGCCCAGAGGATCAGGAAGGATGCCATGCCCTTCTGTATCTCCACTTACTTCCTCACCTAGAGTCTGCAGTGGACCTGGGGGGAGGGTCCGTCCCTGTCTCTTATGCTATTGCCCTCTCCAGAAATACCTGGCCTCCTTCTCTCTCTGGCCAAAAACATAAGAACCCAGCATATGTGTTGCCTGCTCTGGTGAAGCCTTCTCCATGGACTGCCATCCCAAAAGGTGGACAGGATTCCTCAGCCTCCTCCCACTTGCTGCAGGAATTAGAGTGATGGGAGCAAGAATGCAGTCTCTGTGAGGGCAGAGACTATGGTCCACTCATCATTATTAGCCCAGCACCCAGCATTTTCAAAATCTGCTGTTTTTGAGTCAAGGGTTATGACCAATACCCAGTAAATATTTGTGACATGCACGTATGCATGGATGGATGAATGTGTGGATGGATGGATGGATGTATGGATGGATGGATGGACAGGTGTGTGTGTCAGGGCGGATGGATGGATGGAAAGGTGGGTGGATGGATGGATGGATAGGTGGGTGGATGGATGGATGAATGGGTGTGCAGGTGAGAAGTTAAATGGATGGGTGGATGGATGGATGAGCAGATAGGAAATTAGATAAATGGGTGGATGGATGGATGGATGGATGGATGGGTGGATGGATGGATGGATGGATGGATGGGTGGATGGATAGATAAAGTAATAGATGGTGAGTGGGTGGTTACATGGGTGGCTAGATGGGTGGGTGGGTGGGTGGATGCCTGGATGGATAAATGGACAGATGGGTGCGTGGGTGGGGTGATGGATAGATAGATAGATGGATGGATGGATGGATTAATAGATGGTGAGTGGGTAGATGCATGGGTGGCTGGATGGGTGGGTGTGTGGGTGGATGCATGGATGGATAAATGGACAGATGGGTGGGTGGGTGGATGGATGGATAGATAGATGGATGGATGGATGGATTAATAGATGGTGAGTGGGTAGATGCATGGGTGGGTGGGTGGATGCATGGATGGATAAATGGACAGATGGGTGGGTGGGTGGATGGATGGATGGATGGATAGATAGATGGATGGATGTATAGATTAATAGACGGTGAGTGGGTAGATGCATGGGTGGCTGGGATGGGTAGGTGGCCACACCCACCTGACAGAGCTAATTCCTGGCTTTGGCAGCTTAGCGTCGCAAATGGGAGCAGGTAATTCCAGCCCAAGGAGGCCCTGAGAAGATGTGGGGGACCTCTCCCTCTGTAGCATCTCTGTCTCCATGCAGTGTTTCCCACTTCAGCCCTGGAGACCGTGGAAATTGACTTGATAACAGCCCAGAGGGAGCTTCTCTTTTCAGGCTGCAGCTTCCAGAATCATTCTCCCATCATCAGAGCCTGCAAACAAAATAGTAACTATGCCTGGCAACCTAGAGGATCAAAGGCAGTAAGAGAAAAGCACATTCGAATTACCCTGGATGGCAGCAGCTCCACGAAGAAACACGTCTCGGGAAACTGAAAGTGGAAAGCCTGGAGCAGGGCTCCCCACCCCTGCTCTTCCACCAGTTGCTCAATGTTTAGAGCAAAGGTGGCAACATACCCGGGTGAGGAAGGAAAGCCAGCCCACAAACAGCTTTGTTTGGCCTATAGTATGCTTTTTAATTTCAAATTTTGGATTCTAACATTTAAAAATCAAGCTTTCACATAAAAATCTGCATGTCTGGCTCCTCTAGAGAAACCGGGTACACTGCAGGCTCCCTCTTCTATGCAGCAGCAGCCTGTGGACTGAGCAGTGGCTGCCCTGCCGCATTGAGGCGTTCTCCAGGCGAGCCCAGCCCACCCACCTGCGCCTGCCTGGCCCTGGAAGGTGGGTGAGTGTGCTGCAGTTCTGTTCATGGAGGATCCCCACTCCCCCAAAGTGTACCCGAATGTCCTTGGTTAGGAGCACTCTTCCTGGCCTTCCACAGGATGGAGCCAACACGATGGTCTCTCTTTGTCTTTCTCATTAATCTGCACTTCCCAGGATGCCCCAGGCCCGTCCATCATCTCTTGGGCTCCTCTATCTAAAGGAAAGAGGCCAGTGGGGGCAACTGAGGCTCATCCCTTGCCAATTCTCAGCTTCAAAATCTGCTGTTGTTGAGTCAAGGGTTATATGGGGCCGAGTTGTGCCTTTCCCAAGTTTAAGGAACAAAGGGAAACATGACAAGGGCTTCACGGAGCCACTACCTACTCCAGAAGGAGGATCAGGAGTAGGTAGTGCTCCTGTTGTTACCCCAGTGCTCCTGTTGTTACCCCAGCACTTGGGATCTCCAGAGAAACAGAACCAATAGGATGGACAGATGGATGGATGGATGGAGAGAGATATAGATAAGATAATAGATAGATGGGCAGATAGAGAGAGAGATAGGCAGACAGACAGATGATAGATGATAGGCAGATAGAGAGGCAGATAGACAGGCAGACAGATAGACAGATGATAGATAGCTAGATAGGCAGATAGACAGGCAGGCAAATGATAGATAAGTAGATAGATAGAGAAATAGATGGTTAGATGGTGATTGACACACAGATAGATGATAGACAGATGATAGGCAGATAGACAAACAGACATAGGGATAGATAGGCAGACAGACAGGCAGACGATAGATAGATAGATAGATAGATAGATAGATAGATAGATGCACTTCTTATGGAAATTGGCTCATGCAATGATGGAGGCCGAGAGTTCCACGATCTGTCACCTGCAAGCCCGAGCACCAGGAAAGCTGGTAGCGTGACTCAGTCCAGGTCCAAAGGCTCAAGAATCAGCAGTGTTGCTGTCCAAGGGCAGGGAAAAAACAGATGTCCCAGCTCAGGGACAGAGAGAGATCTGTCTTTCCATTTCCTTTTTGTTCCATCCAGGCCCGCAGCAGATTGGATGACGCCCATCCACACTGGTGGGGGGCAGAACTGCTTTCGCCAGTGCACCCACCACCCTCACAGACACACCCGGAAAGCATGCCTTACCTGCTGGCCATTCCTCAGCCAGGTCAAACTAACCATCACCACTGCCTTCCCTGCAAGCCAGCAGCAAGATCCACCACCTCCGGGTTCTGATCTGGGACCGCTGGTTGCCTGGAGGAGGGAGATGGAGAGAAGAGAGAAATGGCAGGCTCCGTACCTGTTTGCACTTGGATGGTGCAGTGGGCTGTGCGTGGAGGGGAGGAGTGCCAGCCAGGGCTGTTTGTTCTGGGAATGGTTAATCCTTGTTCAAATTTATATCCTGAATCTTGAATGTAATGATGTCAGTGAAGAGTCGGCCGCATTGCCCCACACCGCTGGGTCTGAGTTGCACAGTATTTAACTCAGCTCGAGGAGTTTCGAAGGTCCTCGAACGCGCTGGGATCCCACCGTCCTCCCATACACACTCACGCTTCCGCGACCCCTGGAAGGTCAGTCTGGGGGGAGAGAGACAGAGGAGAGCAATGTGGGGCCGGATTTTGTAAGTGGTGATGCTGACTGGCATCTGCCCCCATCCACTGTGTGGAGGAATCATACCACCTAGCTCCATGTGGGAACCTTGTTTTCTTTCAGTTTGCAAGTATTTATTTTAAAAATAAGTTCTGGTCTTGGCCAGGAGTGGAGTAATCTCGACAGGCCAATGGAGAGCAGTGCAGACCGAGTAACGGGCTACACACTCACTGTAGAGGGGTGTGGCAGCCTGAGCTCTGCACAGAGGCAGGACAGCCAGGCAGAGCAGGCAGCCAAGGGCTCCTGGGCGGGACTCTCCCCTCTGACTGGAGAGGAACCGCCGCAGGTCCCTGCAGTGTGCGCTGCTAAAAGGACAGCTCTCCAGTGAGACGGCCCTGGTTTGGAGTGTGCGCCGATTCCCAGGTGTAAAATGTCCCCCTGGGGCTCATTTCCAGCCATCGAGGTGAGGTCACACACCCATGCAGGATGCCTGCAGCACACCAGCAAACCTGCACGCTTTTCCACTACTCTGAAGTTTTATTCTCTTTTCTGCTGAGCTGCAAGCAGAAGAAATAGAAAACATGGGAGGAAAAGCAGGGTCTTTCACAGAGAAAAAGAAGTGAACAGCAGAAACCTTTGCCTGGAAGTGAAAGGGCCAGAGGGCTGGCCACAGGCCATCTGCAGGGACAAAATCGCCCCAGAGCCCTAGACATCCCCACCCTAGTTCAGGCAGGACCCCGCCGGGGGACAGCAAGGCTGGGCAGAGTCACAGCTCAGGTGGGAGTGGGTCCATGGCACAGGGAGCCATCCCTAAGGGAAGAGCCCAAAGCTGGTGTCTTGCCACTAGAATGGTGGGAGCTCAGTTTCCTCATCTGTAAAATGGGGTGATGGCACATCCCCTTCAGAAGGCTGCTGTGAGAATTAAATGAGCAGGTGCCTTGAAGTGCTTGGCCGGACGCCTGGCACACTATGAGCTCATTCAACAGGAACCCAGTGTGTGCGGTGGGAAGGCCAGCTTAGGGGTACCTAGAAATGGAAGGGACCTGTCGATGGCGGGGGCCCGGGGAGGGGGAGGCATGCACCACAGCTATGGGCCTCTGCCCGGCGGCTGAAGAGTTGATCTCCAGCAGGGACAAGGAGGAAATCAGGGGATCTTTGCTGGGAGCGTGGCCTGAGCCTTGGAGGACAGGCGGTCTAAGACCCGCAAAACCACAGCAGTGGATGGGAAGGGATAGGAAACTCTAGAAGAATGAAGCACAGAGAGGGTCACCCTGCACTGCCTCTCACTCACTCCTTCTCCCTAGCGTGCTCCGAGGCAGTGACCGCTGGGGTGACATCTTGACCACCTACTAGGCCAGTGTTTCCCAGACGGATTCCCTGGAAGATAGCAGCCCTTAGGTGAATAGATGTCACCAAAACAGGTTCCACGTCTAACACCAGCCTGCCTCCTGGCACAGCTTCCCTGAGAGCACCCCAGCCCTTCTGAGCCTCAATCAGGTGGCCGGGGCTGCCTCACTAATGGGCGCTAGTGACCAAATGCCCTTCTCAGGTCTCACGCTTACATATTAAGCTGGGTCTCAGTGACCTTACCCAAAGAAATGAAGAACTGGCCATCTCAGGCAGGATGACTCTCTGTGGCAAGGACCTACTTAAGGCAGAGCCATTCCAGTCTCTGCAATTTAGAACAACCTAGTAAGAGGTCACGTCGCCCACACAGGAGATGTGCGCCCCTCAATCTCTCCCTCTTCTGCCATCCTCTCTCCCTCTCTCTCACTTCCTCTCTTTGTCTCTATCTCTTCTCCTCCTCTCCTTTCCTTTCGCCACTTTCTGCAACCAAGGAATCCCTGGGGGACAGGCAGTCCCTGATTGACAGCTGACCTGGTGATGTGGGCGGAGACTGCAGCAGGACAGACTGGACGCAGTGCTGGGGGCAACAGGCCTGCTGCGCGTGTTGGGCTGGACGATGCCCCGAGTGGCAGGATCACCGTGAAGCTGGATTGGTGGGACCCTGGGTGCCCACTTCTCCAAGGGAGGGCTGGACGCCTCCTCCTGTCTGAGGTCAGGGCAGTGGTCTTTCCAGCCCCAGCGTTCTCAGCCCATGGTGGTCTCTCCTGGTCTGATTCTCACCTCGCCTGCTCACTGTGGGCTCCAGGCAGAGGCCCGGGGGAGAACTCCTTCTCACCTCTGATGCAGACCCCAAAGGACTGAGGACAGCACCCCCACTGTGTCCTCTGCTGACCCAGGGAGGGAGGTCTTCCCCAGCCTACCTCCCACTGCAGCCGACCCCACAGAGCCTGCCCCAGCCTGCCAGGCTCCGTCCCCTGAGACTGGCCTTCAGCAAGTGTGGGACGGCCCAGCTCAGGCCCCTCGTGGGCATGAGTCGGGGCTAAATGATCAGATGAAATGGGCCTTCCCATGGCCCAGCTGGAGGTGATGAGCTTCAACAAGGAATTTGTTTTACCTCAAACAGGGGGTGTTTAATCCCAGGACAGGAAAAAGAAAGAAATCCCTGCTCACTGCCTTCCTTGGCGATTTCCCTCTGCTGTGGAGGGCTGAGCTGCTGGGCTGTTTGCAGGGATGGTTAGATGGAGCCAGATTCTGTGGCAGGAAATGACATCCCTTGGGGCCACTTAAGACAGAGTGAGCCCTGAGCAAGGCAGAAGCTGGGGTCTTCCCCTGCGAGGAGGCTGCCGGCATCCGGCGCCTCTGATGTCCTGAAGGGGAGCCCAGCCCCCCCACAGCGAGCCCCAACCTCCCTGACGCTCCCCGGGGGAACCACTGAGTGCAAGTTTGTCCTGGCTCACGAGGCCAGCCTACATCGGGGCAGCCCCCACATCCCAGAGACTTGCCCCGGGACGCCGGGTGTTCAGTGGGGTTGGAGAGCAGGCGCCTGGACATCAAGCACTCTGTCCTCTGCTGTGGGAGCTGGGAGCTGGAAGCTGGGGATCTGGGTTTCACTCTGTCCAGGCTCCTTACCGCCTGTGTGACCCTGGGCAAGTGACTTAATCCCTCTGAGCCTCAGATTCTGGTCTGTAAGATGGGGGATGAGTCTACCCTCCTCGCAGTCTGATGCTGAGAACTGGATGAGATCCAAGTGGAGCACCCCGCACAGAGCCTGGCACACGGCAGGCACTCAGAAGGAGAAAGACGCTGGGGGGGGGAGCGCAGAGAAGTCACTCCAGACACTCTCACTGCCCTCCACTCAGCCACCCCAATCCGCCACATAGACCAAGGGGACATCCTGCACGTGTAGATGCAGAGACAGACACAGGAATATGTATAACAACTGATACGTCATCACAAGGCACTGGGGAGGAGGGTTCAAATACGTATGAATCGGCTGGGCGCAGTGGCTCACACCTGTAATCCTGGCGTTTTGGGAGGCCAAGGCAGGTGGATCACTTGAGGTTGGGAGTTCAAGACCAGCCTGGCCAACATGGTGAAACCCTGTCTCTACTAAACTACAAAAATTAGCCAGGCGTAGTGGCGGGCACCTGTAATCCCAGCTGCTTGAGAGGCTGAGGCAAGGGAATCACTTGAATCCAGGAGGCAGAGGCTGAGCGAGTCAAGATCTCACCACTGCACTCCAAACCTGGGCAACAGAGCAAGACTCTGTCTCAAAAAAACAAAAAACAACAAACAACAAATATGTATGACTAGGAGAGGGGTGGCCTTGCCTCGAGTCTGCAGCTTCAACAGCACATGGACTCCCACCACCTGCAGTGGGAGTCCTTTGAAAAGGAAGATTAGAAAAAAACAAGATCCCAAGCAGAACGTACTGTTTAACTTTGTCAAAAAGCTTTAAAAACATGCAAAATGAGTGTCATAATGTTAACCAGCATACACAGAAGAGAAAAACGCTTTTGGAAAGGACAGGAATAATATAGCCAGAATTCTGGGCCAGCCTGCCCGGGGGGAAGCAGGGATGGGGTGGGGAAAGCACGATGGTGCCACAGAGGCACAGGGGGATGTCCCAGCTCCAGAACAGGGCTTTAGGGATGTAGATCTTGGTCCCACCTCTGTCTCTCCCTTACAGTGAGATCTTAGACCCAACATGCCCCCAGAATGGAATGGGACTAGGGAGCGAGATGGGGTGGGTCGGGCAGCTTCTGGGGTAGCTCCAGCCTGGGCACCCCCCACCCGAAATGCCCCCATCCCAGCATTCAGGGTCTTTCCCTCCCTGCAAGCATCATTCTCCTCACAGGCTCATCACAGGCTAATCCCAACCCAGACTCAGGGCCTCAGGAACAAGGGGAGGGCAGACAGGCTCCTGCTCAAGTCCTGGCTCCTGTGTGACCTCAGGCAAGTCACTTAACCTCTCTGAGCCTCCATGTCCTACCTCAAGGAAAGGGAGTACTGAACTCTACCTTCCAAGGCTGCTGTGGCAATGAAATGTCACATGTCATGTGGTTTTAAATAAGGTCGTGTGTATAAAACGTCCAGGTACTAGCAGCCACCCGGCACGTGCTGGTTCCCTTCACACGTGCTGTCCCTGGACCTAACTCTCATCCCAGCCTGCTGTGTTCCTGGGAGAATGTTATTCCCTGGGCTGCTTGCCGCCTGCCCATCCCAGGCCTGTTAAGGTCCCCCCAGGGCTTTGTTCTGCCAGGCCACCCTAGGTGCTTGCCTTTCTGCCCCCATCTCCCTGTTCCCAGGCCCTCCAGAGGAGGCCACTGTCTGCCCTAGGCGCACCCACAGCAGCCCGGCCCCTCCTAGCCCATATTTGCAGGGCTGGGTCAGAGGGCCACGTGTCTGAGCCTGCTGGAATCTCAGATCCCTTTCCCTTTATACCGTGTGACCTGGGCCCCTTCCAACCACGGGGTCTCCTCCTGTTTCTCCCTGTGTCTGTCCTCGGCCCCTGCCTCATGTAGGGTGGGGGAGGCTGGAGTCCTGCCCAGTGCTTTAGACCTCTCATCCTGGAAGGCAGCCCTCTGGCTGGGCCCTGCCACCTGGGGCCACATGGAACTTTGCTTCATCTCCAGGGATCACCCTGCCCCCATCATTTCCCTTTCCTCTTCCTGCCAGGACGCCGTGATGCCCCTGCCCAAACCAGAGTCTGGGCTGTCCCAGCCAGTCCCAGCTATGGGTTCCCAGTCTCTACTCTCTGCACCCCCTCTCCAGCGAGGCCAGCCCTGCACTTCTCCTCGCCCCTTGGCCTTGCCCCTCAGGTCCTCTTCTGGACGAGATTCACCAAGTCCCCACCCCTCACCTGGTTGAATGGCACCTCCGGCCTCACGGCTTGGGTGTCAGATTCTGGAGTCAGGTGCACAGACCTCAAAGCCTGCCTCTGGGCCACTGATGTGCTGAGTGACCTTGGGCAGGTCCATCCTCCCTTGCACAGCTTCAGTCTCCAGATCTGGTAAAGCAGCAGTGAATATGCAGTTGAGTAGAACAATTAGAGTTTGAATTGCAAGAGTTCCCTTATACTGGGATTTCTGCCTCTGCCCTCCCTAGAGACAGCAAGATCAACTCCTCCTCCCCCTCCCCTCCCCCTCCCCCTCCCCTCCTCCTCCTCCCCCCCCACCCTCCTCCCCCTCCCCCTCCTCCCCCCCCCCACCCCTCCTCCCCCTCCCCCTCCTCCCCTCCCCCTCCTCCTCCCTCCCCATCCTCCTCCCCCTTCCCCTCCTCCTTCTCCTCCTCCCCCTCCTCCTCCTCTTCCTTCTCCCCCTCCTCCTCCTCCCCCTCCCCATCCTCCTCCCCCTTCCCCCTCCTCCTCCCCCTTCCCCCTCCTCCTTCTCCTCCTCCTCCTCCTCCCCCTCCTCCTCCTCCCCTCCTCCTCCTCCTCTTCCTTCTCCTCCTTGGCCTCCTCAACGTGAAGACAAGACATTAAGGATGAAGAGCTTTATGATGACTCACTTCTACTTAATGAGTAGTAAATATACTTTCTCTTCCTTATGATTTTCTTAATACCATTTTCTTTTCTCTAGCTTATTTTATTGTGAGATTACAGCATATCATACATACAACATGCAAAATATGTATGTTAACTCTTGGTGCTGTCAGTCAGGCTCAGGGCTCAGCGCTCCAATCCCCACGTTGTCCGTGGCACCACCTCACAGAGCTGTCGTGGGAATGATCAACAGGACAGCACACGTAAAGGGCCTTGCACACAGTTAGCTCCATCCGCTGAGGCTGGGCATGATAACCCCCCGTGTGGCAGACACAGCCCCGAGATCCCAACACAGAAATCCATGTTCGGGGCCCTGCCACCCTTCTCTCGAGACACCGACTGTTGGGCATCCTCTGCTTCTGATGAGCCCTATCGCACTCTGGTTTGTCACATTCCAGCTTTTGCTGACTCTATCTCTGGACGGGGGACATCACACCTGGGCAGTTGGAGCAGAGAAGGGTGTTTGAAGGGGCATGCAGTATTTGGGCCATGGAGGAGGAAATGGGGCATTGGGCATTGGTGGGTGGGATGGCAGGGCTGCCAGCTTCTCACCCGGGAGGCTGGGAGGAGCCTGCTGTGTGAACACACGCTCGGCCTCTCACACTGGCTGCCGCCCCGTTGGCCCCTTGTGCTTCAGGGAACAGCGCGTCCATGATGGATGAGACTTTAATTAAAGTAATGAGACATTTATAATGGTGATTATCTCCAAAATTAGGCCTTTTAGCAATTATTCCTGGGGAATATTAATCCAGTTGATAGCTCCCTTTTTAGAACAACTGTCGGGGGGTGGTCTGTACCTGAGAGGGATTTTCCCAGCAGGCCCTGGGCCCTGACGGGTCACGATGAGGTTTCCCTGGAAAACAGCATGTGGTTTCTGCTGCAGGTTTCTCTCCAGAGAAGCAAAGGTTCTATGACCCTGGATGCCCAGTCAGGTCATAGGACACTTCTGGTGACCTCAGAGAGGGTGCCTTTGGGCTCAGAATCCAAAGATCTGGGTTCAGGTCCTGCCTTTACAACACTTCCTGTTTCTGAGACTATTTGCCAAATGGGATGTGAGGGTGAATACTGAGTGTCACCATGATTGGATTGAAGGATGTAAAGAATGACTCCTGGGTGCGTCTGTGAGGGCGTTGCCAAAAGAGATGAACATTTGAGTCAGTGGGCTGGGGAAGGCAGACCCACCTTTAATCTGGTGGGCACCACCTAATCAACTTACAGCGAATGTAAAGCAAGCAGAAAAACGTGAAAAGGCCAGACTGGCCTAGCCTCCCAGCCTACATCTTTCTCCCATGCTGGATGCTTTCTGTCCTTGAGCATCAGACTCCAAGTTCTTCAGTTTTGAGACTCAGACTGGTCTCCTTGTTCCTGAAGCTTGCAGACAGCCCATTGTGGGAGCTTGTAATAGTGTAAGTTAATATTTAATAAACTCCCTTTTATTTATACATATGTATACATATAATATATACATATATACCCTCTTAGAGAACCCTGACTGTTGGGAACAGTCAGGCTTGGTGTGGCCGGGCTTGGTGCCACAAAGAAAAATCAGCATGAGACAAAGGATCTCTCAGCAAAGAGATCCTTTAGGAAGGGTACCCTTGTAGCCATCTTGCCACAGGAGTACAATGAACAAAGGAAAAGCAGACATATTTATCCCTTATGCATTTGTGGTCATCCTTATTGCTGTGTCTGATCTCCATTGGCTGGAGCCAGACCGCACAATGTAAGCTAAAACCTGATTGGCTAACAACTTAAAACTTTCTTAAACAGGTTTTGGAGAAGTTCAAATAAGGAAGGGGCATAGGCTGCTAGCTGGGACCTGCCTGTGAGCACGTCCAGCACAGATATTTTGGTTAAAGTATGAGGACATAGAACGTACTAGTGCCTATAAGCATGTCTAACAGCTACATAGGATAGGGCTTAACAAAGAGTTATTAGCACACAAGATTTATTCTTTAACAAGAAAGGAAACTTTGAAGAGGAACTTTTATTTCCCACACTGACTAATACACAGGATGAAAAGCACATGGGCTGAGAGGCCCTAAAGCTGTCAGGTCTGTGAAAGTTCTTTGTAAGGTCTCAGGCATCAGGCCCCTGATCTGTGGGCATCATGTGTTCATAACAGCATATTCCAGAACATTCCTCCTTAAACTCCAGGACAGACCCCTTCCCTGGGTTAGGGCTTTGCCCCCAGAGGTACTGATTGTCTGGGTTTCTAAAACTGTTAATGGCCATTTATTGAAAAAACAACCAACCAAAAAACAACTCCATAAGCCCAGCAGAGTGTGAAGTCCCCAGAACTCCGTGCAGCAGAGTGTGAAGGCCCCAGAACTCTGTGCAGCAGAGTGTGAAGGCCCCGGAACTCCGTGCAGAAGTGAGCAACGTGGGTTCTGCCCTCGTTGGCCAGAAAGGTGTGGTGTGGTGTGGCCATTGCACTTAACTCGCCTGGGCCTGGATTTCCTTACCAGAAATATGATGGTCATAGTCACTGGCCAGTTGACTGCCCAGAGGTGGCACAAGGAGGAGACGCAATTGCCTTAAGAGAACCGCGCCATGAGCTAAAGCATCGCACTTACGCCAAAATCTCAGGACAAAGTCGGGGCTCCACAGCGCCTGTCCCTGGCTCCTCCCTCCCTAACTGGCAGAGACCAGAGACACAGGTGCACGCCCCAGCTCACACAGCAACGTGGAACACCCAGGCCTCTTGTTTTCTGAGGCTTTGACACTCATCCAGACCTTTGCTATCATTATCACCAGTGGCAACTTTTAACTAAAACTGATTAAAAATTTACCTCGTGCCAGACCCTATTTTAAGCACGTCTCCTGCGTCATCACATCAAATGCTCATAATGACCCTGTGAGGGTTGTTACTGTTGCTGTTCCGAGTTAACAGACACAGAGGAGTTGAGAGATTTCCCCGAGGTCACACAGCGATGTGGACCCAGGCCTACCTCCCTTGCAAAGCTGGCACTCTAACCATGACACCACACTGCCTCTGGCCCTGATGACTCTGGCAGGCACTCTGACAGTTGGATCCCAGCTCCTGGCTGGAGGGCGACGCCTGATAAATGGGAGTCACTGTTGATCTAGCCTTTCTGGAATTCTGCAGAGTCTGCCCTCACTTCCCTGCCACCCACCCTCACCCTATCCCCAGCCTCTCTGCTGTTTGCCACTGTTCTGCACTGCCAGTTCACCTCAGGATCTGCCCCTTCTTCTTCTGGGGCTCCAGGGATTCCCAGAGTCAGGCTTCCTTTCCTGCAGGAAGAGTGCACACAGGCCAGTTCCTGCTGTGGGGGAGGAGTGGGTGTCACAGGCCCTTAGATCACTCCTCTATTCAATTTTTCCGTGTGCCAGGCACTGTTCTAGGTGTGGATGAACAAGCCAGGCAGGGGCTGCCCTTGGGAAGCCTGAGGCTGATGTGCCCAAAGGGTGCCCGGTGCCCTGCAGCCCGAGACAGACCCTGGCTGCCTGAGGCTGCCCAGCACTGCAACCCAGGAAACAGGATAGCAGGAGAGCCGGGAGTGGGGTGCCCACCTGCCCAGCCAGCAGGAACAGGCGCTGGGAAAGGGTGAGGCCCTGTGGAGAGAGAGAGGCGAGGGGAGCCGGGCAAGCAGCAGGCAGGAGAGTCACAGAGCAGCTGTGCCCAGGGGCCGTGGCATGGGGGCCATGGCACAGGGGCCGTGGCCAGGCAGCTGTGGCTGCTTCCCCTGTGTCTGTCTCTGTGGAGCTGACCAGGATGGTGCTGGACCCCAAGAGACCACCTAAGCCAGTGGGCATGGCCTCCTTGGGCAGCCTGGGTGATGAAATGGAACAGCCCCCTGGGTGTGGGTATCACTCTTGCTCTGTCAGGAAGAGGCAGAAGGACCAATGGCAGCGGCAGGGATGGATTCTTGCCCAGCAACAGCTGCCAAGACTCTGGGGACCCTGCTTCCTTGCAGTGCCCTGGCTTTGCAATGCAGGGATTCGCCAGCCTGGGCTCAGCAAATCCCACAAGCGGGATTGCCAGCGGGCCAGTGAGATGCCTCCTTACTAGTGCCCACAGCATGAGGGGGTGTGAAATAGGGACCAGCTCCCTGAGAGTTGTTAGGGGCCACCCCAACTGCCCATGGGTATTTGGCTGAAATTTATGCCCTCTGGGAGGAAAATCTGGAACAGAGAAGGAGCCTGTAATCTGTCTGCAGGCCCTTCAAGGGAGAGAGGAAGGATTCCTTAGGAAGGGGCAGAGGGTGCTGGAAAACAAGGCTGTGGTTTAGGAGGAGGGCTGTTAGGGTGGCCCGTTCCTGGGGGGTCCAGGCTTAGGGCCTTGCCTGCAGAAGACGGGGGTCCTCCTTGGGCAAGGTCTTGAGAGGAGCCCCATGAATGATTCCTGTCATGTGGAGTCAGTGGCTGTGGCTTGGGAGAAACAGGGTGGCCACTGCCTGCTTTCCTGGGCACTGGCGGCTGACCCACCGCAGCTGGAGGTTTTGGCCCTCAGGTAGCTCATCCAGATTTCCCACCCCTCCCTCTTAAGGGAACCGTAGGCGTCCTGGCCCTGCGCTGCCCACCTGCACCGGTGGATCCTCAGCTGATGAGAGGATGTGAGGTCTGGAGTGAGGCCAGCATGCCTTCACCTGCTGGAGACTTCCCCTGCTCGCTCCTCTTCCCCCGGCCCAGGGCAGTTCCCCAAGTCCCAGGGACAGTGACGCTCACTCTGTGGAATGGAGACAAGGTAGAGCTTGCAGCAGCCCAGGAAGGTGGAGCCTGGGGCCACAGACCTGGACGAAGACTTTCCTCCAGAAGGTGAGGGTGGGCCAGCTGCTTGCCCTGGGCGGTGTGGGTGCTGAGGCCTTGGTGCCACGCCTCTGTGGGGTGAGGGCCACCTCGATCCAGAGCCGGGAATCTGCATTCCAGAACCTGATCTTATCACTCCACCAGGGACACTAGCATTCTAGGGGATTGATTTGCTCCAAGTGACGGGTTTAAAACAAATGAGGAAGCCAATTCATTCCCTCACCCTGGGCCTGCAGAATCGTCTGGGGCTGCACCAGGGCAGTGCTGCACATCGCGAGGGAACCCAGCCCTGCACCCCTCTGTTAATGTGCTTTTCAAACCAAAAATGGGAGGCACTGGCCATCACAGAGTTTGATCTGATGTGAAAAGTGCTATAAAGGCATTCCAGTTAAAGTGCATCTGGCCAGGCATTTCCTGAAAGCTGCTACTGAGAGGAATACAGTTGCATGAGAACAGCGTACCCTGAACTTGCTGCTTTTTGGGTACCCTAGAGACCCCCAGAGGGGGACCCCACCACACAGCTTGGGTCAAACAGCAGTGTGCCAGGATAGCTTGGGCTACAGGAGACAGCCTGCCACCCATGCCTCCCACCCACGCTGGTCTTCCTAATCTCCATGTAGCCAGCTCCACTGTGTCTGCCTTTGTCCCCAAACTGCCCGATCCCCCAGTGTCCCTATCGGTGGGTCAGCATTTACAGGGCACCATCCTTGTTCCCGTGATACAACTTTCACCCCCTGGTGGCCCCGATTTCACAGAGGGTTTGGTGGGTTTCCAGTCTTCATTGTGAGTCTCACGTCCCTGAGGACAAGCCCCCGCTTCTGTGTCTCTCTCTGGACTGGAGCAGGGGTACCCGGCACGCTCTTGGGTGATCCACTGAAGGTGCAGGTGCCCAGCAAGAGCTGGAGACCTTGAAAACAGAAAGGGGATTCACTCCACCCGAGTTGTAATCCTGGAACAAAGGTGCTTTGCCTGACAGCAGCGAGGGCAAAGAAAAGTCAGTGGAGGGGAAAAGTGAGAGAGTGGCCACTGCCCCCTCAACTCCAATAGGCCCTCCCCACTCCTTCTCCCCCTCTCTTCCCTTCCCATCCTGGGCCCTCGCCTTCCTTCCCATTTTCTCTTCTCCCTTTCTTTCCCCTCCTCTCTCCTCCTCAGAGGTGGTGGGTCCTGGTGGTGGGTCCTGGTGGTCGGTCCCGGTGGCAGGTCCCAGTGGGAGGAGAGGACGTTGCTCCCCACATCTTGGAGAGCAAGCCTTGGCTCAGCAGGGGTCTTTGAGTGCACCTCGAGCTGCTCAGCACCCCCGTCCCATCCATCGCTCACTAGCTAACCCCTTCTCTGTCCAGGGTCCTGCAGAACTCTCAAATCCAACCAGGTGAGTGTGGCTCAGGCCTCCGGCTGCCTGTGCTGGGGTGGGGATCAGGGAGGGGGAGCACAGCCTCTCTTTTACTGGTGGCTGGTTCTGGCCCAGCCACTGTAAGCATTTTGCAACTGGACCCTCCACCTACCTCCCCCTACCCCTAGTGCCTGGAAGAGGCTTCCAAGTGCAGGGGGGAGGGAGGGGAAGGGGAGTCACAGATGGCCGCCCAGGGGTCTCACCTGCCATCAGCCTCCCAGTCTCCCTCATCCCCCCTTGCTGACCTCCCTCCTGGCCCCCAGAGGACCCACAAGGCACATCCTGCATGGGCTGATACCCCCCAGACCCCCAGCCACTCCCGGCCTCCAGCCACTCTCCACAGAGCTCTGTGCCTCGCTAACTTGGAACCTTAATAGCATGAGTGGGTTTTTTTTCTCTTTAGTCAAAATCAGTGACAATGACAGAGTTATAAGGCAAGCCGTGGGGAAGAAGAAGAAAGCGCCTGGTGTCACAATGGATGCAGGAGGCAGTTAGAGGGACCTATTAGACTTTCAGTTGCCTTAGGGCGTGCTGCGCGGCACAGAGCGGGTGTGATGTCAGGGAACCCACTGGCAGGCAGGCAGCCTTGTCCCCCGCACACCTATCATTAATGTGGAAGGCACAACATGGCAGCTATTAGTCTGGGGGGGTTGGGGGGCACGTGGTGGAGACATCTCAGTTATACAAGAGGGACCAAGAGTTCCGCTCGGAGAGGGGGAAGCAGGAACCCAAGGGGTCTGCCCACACTCCAGGGACCCGAGTCTGGGGAGAATGGACCTGGGAGGGGGGGGCTTCACCACAGCGCCATGCACAGGGCCTGACCTTCACAGGTAGGGGGTGCCTGGAGCCTGCCAGCCAGAGGGGTGGGGGCCCCTTTGTTTTCCTCCGGATGTCCGCTGTTCCTGCTAGCTCCGGGCAGCCCCAGGCATTGCCGTGTCCCTCCCTGGGCAGCACAGGATCCACGGGGACTAGGGGAGATGGCGGAGCCCCTGCTGTCCACTCACATAGCTGGGATCCTTGTCCCTTTGCCAAAGTCCCTTTCAATGTCCACTCTGAAAGAAGGGCTGGTACATGACAGCGTTAACCCTTCCTCCACTCTCTGCCCCTCTCAGAGAATAAGAATAGCATTTCCTGAACTTGCTACAGGGTATGCTCCTTCCTTCAACAAAGGGAGTGCGGAGGATCTCCCCCAGGGGCAAGGCAGGCTCTTGTCAGAGGCCCTCATTACCCAGTCATCTTGGGCAGCTCCCTAGTTCCGCCCCTGGGTGTCCTGTCTGTAAAATGGGGGGCTAATACCTGCTTGGGATCGTTAGAAGCTGGATGCAGGACAGGCTACCTAATCTGCGAGGCCCAGTGCACGTGACAGGGGAGGCCTTGTTAATAAAGTATTAAGAACCTCGGGGCCAGGCGAGGTGGCTCACACCTGTAATCCCAGCACTTTCGGAGACCTAGGCAGGTGGATCATCTGAGGTCAGGAGTTCAAGACCAGCCTGGCCATCATATTGAAACCCCATCTCTATAAAAATACCAAAATCAGCTGGACATGATAACGGGTGCCTCTAATCCCAGCTACCCAGGAGGCTGAGGCAGGAGAATCCCTTGAACCAGGGAGGCGGACGTCACAGTGAGCTGAGATCGCACCATCGCACTCCAGCCTGGGCAGCAGAGCGAGACTCTGTCTCAAAAAAACAAAAAAAAAAACTTCAGGACAGCAGTCATTCTTGCTAAGAATTTCAAGAGCAGGAAGCAGGGGCCTTGCTCTCTGCCCAATGAGCGAATGAAAGCATCAAGTTGAAGGAGTTAGGGAAAGATCCCAATGCTTCCTGGACATGGTGGCTGGGGACTGACTAGAAGTTGGGGAGGGAACCTCCCAGCCTGGGCAGGCCCAGGTTCCTGCAGCCACAGCCTTGATGGTGATCATCCAGGGGGAACGGCTGAGGGTGCCCACCTGGCAGGGCCACCACTACAATGAGTGAAATTAGGGTGGGAAGCACCCAGCACCCAGTTTGGGGGTGGGTAGGCAGGGTGGGGCAGGGTGAGGCAGTGACGGACACTCCCAGCCCCCACCACACCCGCCTTCATCAGGGGCCTCCAGGTGCCTGAATAGATGCCTGTGACCATGATAAGGGAGGGCTGGATGGCAATGGCATCCGGTGGTGCCTCTCGAGAGGCGGCTGGTTAGACGTGAGAATGCGGTGTCTTCCTCCTCCCTCCTCTCCCCACCTTCTCAATGTTAAGCACACTCTGAATGAAGACCACCTGAACAGGCTTTGTGTGAGCAACATGGCTCTTTATTCACCCGGGTGCCAGTGGCTGAGTCCGAAAGAGAGTCAGCAGAGGGTGGTGGGATAGGAGCTGGTTTTATAGGTTGGGGGGTAGGTAATGGAAAGTTACAGTTTAGGGTGGTTTGTTGCAAGCTGGTGGGGGGTGGGGGGTGTCACACGGTCCAATGTCACAAGGTTGACTCACCAGTTGAGGCAGAACAATGGTGGAAGTTTGCAAGGTTGGCTAATCAGGCACTGCAGGAGTTAGCTAGTCTTCTCCTTTTGTGGTTTTCTTGTTATCTCAGACTTTCTGGCTCCAGGAGACCATCGGGAGGTGTACGTGTGGGTCACAGGGGTCACTGTGGCTTGACTATGGTGTAGTCCATGGTGCAGTGAGTTCAGAGAACCTTGCACACTCAAGGAAGCGATTTCTCAGCCACCCACGAGCAGCCGAGCATCCTCATTCAGCTCCTCGGGTGTCAGGGTGCACTGCTTTTGTTTCCATTGTCATCGCCCTTGCACTGAGCAGCACAGCCGTAGGCTCCTTTTGGCTGATCTTTGCTCTGAGCACCCAGTGCTATGCCAAGGATGGGGAGCTCCATCCAGAGCCCACACACCGTCTCCAGGCAGATGGAGGAGCTGGGAACTGTCACCAACCCAAACCTGGCTCCACTCACCCAGTTCAGTAAAGCCAAATACCCATACCAAGGTTTGCAGAAAGGAGGGCATTTATCGGCTGGATGCCAAGTAAGGAGAATCCGGCAGCTCAAACTTAAGACCTGAGCTCCTCCATGGCTCACAAGCAACGGTTTCGATTTTTCTCATTGTTGTTTTTTTTGAGACAGGGTCTCACTCTGTCGCCCAGGCTGGGGTTCAGTGGTGCAATCACGGCTCACTGCAATTTCTGCCTCCTGGGTTCAAGCGATTCTCCTGCCTTAGCCTCCCATGTAGCTCGGACTACAGGCATGCACCACCATGCCCGGCTAATTTTTGTATTTTTCATACAGACAGGACTTGACCTTGTTGGCCAGCCTGATCTGAAACTCCTGACCTCAGGTAATCTGCCCATCTTGGCATCCCAGAGTGCTGAGATTACAGGCATGAGCCACCACACCTGGCCACTAACAAAGGTTTTTAAAGGTGTGAGTATATTTCAGGAAAGCAGAAGTTACAGGCAAAATCATTCATCAGTACATGGACATTATACATTGGTTTGGCCTCAAAAGGTAGGATATCTTGAAGTGAGGGGGCTTACAGGTCATAGGTTGATTCAAAGTTTCTTTGATTTGTGATTGGTAAAGGAGGCAAAGCTTTGTCGAAAACTTGGGGGTCAACAGGAAGGAATGTGAAGGCATGGCCATGGGTGTGACTCTCCAGGTGCCCTGGGAAGAAATGTTGAATACAGAACGGCCGTCAGAGTGCAGTCCTCGGTTCCCCCATATCTGAGGTCCGTCGGCCAGCGGTTAGCATTTTCCCTCTGGTGGGGTCCAGGTTTCTGAAAAGCAACTTCTGGCTTATCTGATTGCCCATGTACTCCTTAAGACTAGTGGAGTGCCTGGAACTTCCTGGGAAGGAATTCAAGATTTTCTTTTATTTTTGTGTTTGGGTTTGGGAGGAGGGTGGCAGCAGGCCCTAAAGAAGTCCCTGTTCTGTCTCAGGGCAGGCTGGGGTAGGCTTCTCCTGCAGGGTGCACACTCTCTATCTGAGGATGCAGAAAAGGAAGAGGAGGGTGTGACATGATCTGGAAGGCTCCCAGGAGGAGGGAGGAGGGAAAACCAGAGCAGGCACCAGTCCTCAGAGCTCATGAGACGAGACAGGCAGAGAGAAGTCACATCGGCCCCCCAACCCCATCCTGGGAACTAGCCTGGCTTGTCAGGAGAGTGTTCTGTCTCCATTTCACAGATAATAAGGAAACTGGGTACGGAAACTTTCAAGAGCCCACCCAGGATTCACAGAGCGAGAAGCCAGGGCAAAGCCACGGTGCTGTGGACTCACTCCTCCCACGGGAACGTCTGGCCTCAGAACCAAACACCTGCAACACGGCGTGGCTCACCCGATCCCAGCCCGAGGGGGCGGCCCGGCCGCCCACACCACTCCCTCCCCACCCCATGGCGTGGGTCCTGGGACACCTCACCCTCCCTCATTGTCTCCTGTGTGCACAGAAGATCCTTTCCATGGAGGACACGCATCAAGAGTGGAGAAGGCTGGGCAGGGACATGGTGCGGGGGATCGCGTGCCGCTGATATTCCGGTTAAATAAATACATTTTGCTAATTGGATTACTCAGACACTATAATATACTACTGGATTTCCAACTTGATGCTAATAAATTGTGCAAGGAACTTAATCATGTTAGCATCGTGAAAGCTTGTAAGAGATGAAATGAGAAAATCAGGCAACGCTGACACCCAGGGCCTCCTAAGGCTTTCAGGCTCCTGGAGCGTCGGTGAGCTCCCTTCTGCGGGCTCCCTGGAACAGAAGCTGCCGCTGGGCATGTGGGGGGTGTGGGTGGGGTGCCATGGGGAGGGGGAGAAGTGGGATATTCAGCAAGAAAGTGAGAGTCACAGTGCCGGGGACTCGAGGACCTGTCCCTGGGCCGGGGGAGAAAAGAGGACTGAGCAAGGCTTCCAGCAGGTGAAGCCACGTTGGTCCTCACACCCCTCTCATCAGCTGAAGGTCTAGCAGGCACATGGTCCAGCAGGTATATTGTTCTGTGAACCCCAAATATCTGAGACAGGGCTCAGTTAATTTAGAAAGTTTATTTTGCCAAGGTTGAAGAGGCGCACCTGTGACACAGCCTCAGGAGCTCCTGATGACATGGGCCGGAGGTGGTCAGAGCACAGCTTGGTTTTGTACATCTTAGGGAGACAGGAGACATCATTCAATGTATGTAAGAAGAACATTGGTTCTGTCTGGAAAGGCGGGACAACTGGAAGCAGGGAGAGGGCTTCCGGTCACAGGTAGATAGGACACAAATGGTTGCATTCTTTTGAGTTTCTGACGAGCCACTCCAAAGATGGCAATCAGATATGCATATCTCAGAGAGCAGAGGGGTGACTTTGAGTAGAATGGGTGGCAGGTTTGCCCTAAGCAGTTCCCAGCTTGACTTTCCCTTTAGCTTAGTGATATTGGGGCCCCAAGATTTAGTTTCCTTCACAGTTCCCTCAAGGGTCTGTGCAAAACACGGGGACCCTAACCACGCCCCTTGTAGCCAGTGTCTTTCAAGAAACTCAATTCTAGAAACTCACTTCTTGAAAGACATCGACAGCAAGGGAAGGGGGTACGGTCCCAGTGCTTTTCAAAAAGTGAATTTCAGCTGGGCGTGGTGATTCACGCCTGTAATCCCAGCACTTTGGGAGGCCGAGGCAGGTGGATCACCTGAAGTCGGGAGTTCGAGACCAGCCTGACCAACATGGTGAAACCCCATCTCTGCTAAAAATACAAAATTAGCCAGGCATGGTGGCGCATGCCTGTAGTCCCAGGTACTCAGGAGGCTGAGGCGGGAGGAGGAGGTTACAGTGAGCCAAGATCACGCCATTGCACTCCAGCCTGGGCAACAGAGCAAAACGCCATTTCAAAAAAAAAAGATAAAAAGAAGTGAGTTTCCACCCACATCTCCCTTCACACAGGGAACCACTGTGGGCTGAAGGTGGCCAAGAAGTTGTGGGAAGCACTTGCAGTTTTGGGGGAGGGGAAGGGCAGGGACTGAGCCAGGGGGCCGAAAGTCAAAGCCGGGCAGCCTCCTTCGTCCCTGAGAACTCCAGAGAGAGGTGGCTTCCCTCTCTGCTTTCCAAACTGGAAATCTGGGTGGTTGGTGTTTAATTAACATTGGTAGTGACTTGGAAAGTGAAGAGCAGAATTTGAGAGCTCATTACCTCTCCTGCCTTCAAATCTTGGCTCCTGGCTACCCAGGAGAGGATGAGGGACGAATGAGGATCTGTGCTGCAGAGGCAATGAGACTTCCGTCTCACCAAGCATAGCACGGGACAGGTCATTAGAACACCATGCACTCGCACATACGCGCGCTCACACATGCATGCTCACACGCACACATGCACACACCTGAACTCAGCCCCCAAAGGGGAGCACTCTTCAATGATCATCATTAAAATAATAACTGGCTTCTGTGGCAGCTTCCCAGGTATTAATGCAAATGTTTTCCTAGCTCTCCAGGTTCAAGAGCAGCATCTTACACAAGTCTAATTAACATAACAAAATCCAGCCAGGAAGAGAAAAAAACTCCTCTCATTTGATGGTTCCTGGTAATTAGCAAGAACAATTACTGCAGCATCCGGAATTTCCAACCCCTAGAGATGCCGGGGCCACACTTGAGCACACCAGGAATCAATTTAGAGAAGCCAAAATAAGGCCATTAGGAGGGAAGCTCGCCCCGAGCGTGACATGTGTGTTTGCAAGCAAGCACACCCCGGCCACACCGCCCCTGCGCTGACCGTAGCAGCCTGCTTCCCACCCTTCCCTGCGTCCACACGCACATGCCTGTTCATACACTCCTCACCGGCATCTTCACACATCCATAGTCCATTCATTCCGCAAACTTCAGCGACTGGGCCTGCTGTTTGTTCCGGAGATGCAATGGTGAGACAGGCAAGGTCCCTGAACCCACAATGTCTGGTCAGGTTTGCTCCACGTGCATTTCATGCTGCTTTCTGTGTGCTGGGCGAGGTGGTGCAGAGATCAGAACAAGACAGCACCCATTGCCAAGAATGTGACGTCCATGAAGTATTGGATGCATTCTAGGTGGTGAAGCCCGTGCCTGGCTCAAGGGCACACAGAAGAGAGAGTGTCCCTGTCCTCCTGGGGTGGGTGGGGCGTCAGAGACTTCCTGAACCAGGTGACTGTGGAGCTGGGTTTGAGGAGGAAAAGAAGTTGTCATAGTGGGTGGACATGGGTCAGAAGAACAGAAACAGCTCTTACATAGGCACCGTGCGATAAAGCCATGAAGGCAAGAAACAGGAGCTGATGCTCAGGAGCCTGGCAGCAGAGTGGCAGAGGAGTGAAGGAAGGAGCCAGAAGAGATGGGGCTGAGGAGGCTGCTGGCTGAAGGTCGTCGCAGGTCTCGGGGGCTGGGCTATGGGTTGAGCAAGAGGGAATTGGGGTCCAGGTGAGGTGACTCAAGCCTGTTATCCCAGCACCTCGGGAGGCTGTTGGAAATGGGTTTTATAACGTCGGGAAAAATCCACACTGGAGCCAATGGATCACTCAGCAAGGCTAGTTTACTCCCTGCAAGAAGGGTGCAACTCGCTGGCAGTCTTGCCACAAGAGCAAACCTGAACAAGGAGACAGGGACATGTATAACTTTCATATGACGTAATTGCCCTCCTGCTGTGTCCAGTTTCCATTGGCCAGAACGGGACCTCACATTCTATGCTTGACTCGATTGGCTAAAAACACTTGGAAATTTCCAAAATTTCCTGAATAGATACGGGGAAAGATGACAAGGGAAAATAGGAAGCTGGTCAGGAGACGTCAGGAGGGTTTTCAAATAAGGAACGGCAGGCACCAGGGTTTGGAGCTTGCCCAGTCCTGTTCGGACATGCTGGAGTAAGAAAAGATAGCTGATTTAAGACGCAGCTGATTTAGAGAATATATATACATGGGTATATGTTTATGCTAATAGCAGATAATGGCCATAGAGCAAGAAATTGTGACTCCTTATAATGTAGTCTAAGATATAAACTTTGAAGAAGTTTCCCATCTCTCACAGAGGCCCCAAATTATCGCAGTAATGAAATGTTTCTCATGAGGAAGATTTCTGTTCCTACCCCCAACGTTTGCGCCTTTCAAGCACTGTGATGCTTTTCCAATCTAGAAGGAGGAAACGGAAACACTCGTTTCCATGGGCTTCTTCACAGTGCCTGTTTCCTAATCCACTGGCTGCTTGATTACTCCCCTCTGAGCCATGCTCCCGACGTGGAAAAGCTGCAGGAGCCCCAGCGCCACTCCAGTGCCAGTTCTTGTCCAACCTGCTCTCCAGTCCTTGCTGTGCAGGGTGGCACTTCAGGGCAAGCCCATGGGGCCATAGCGGGGATGCTCCCAGCCCGCTCTGCCAACTCCTTGGTCTCCACCTGGCCAGCACCTTGGCTGCTCCACGAAGGTGGTAGGAATCAGAGGGTAAATGCAGAGAAGTCTGGATGACAATTACAAATACGACGCCATGGTGCTTCCTGCAACTGGAGGTAAAACAACGTGAATGATTTAAACTGCAGGTTCCAGGTTGGAAGGAAGGCTCCAGCAGTGAAAAGAGAAAGGAAGGGAAGGGGCAGGAAGAGGAGGCAGGTGGCTGAGCAAAGCAGACGAGGGGAGGAGAATTCCAGGCACAGGAAACAGGACGTGCAAAGGCTCCGAGGGCAAGGAGAGCTCAGGGCAACGTAGGCCAGCCAGAGCATGGAGCAGGCAGGCCCAGGTGGACGCACGGGGTGGGCACAGGCAGCCTGAAGGCGCCAAGGCCGTGATGTGCAGGAGCCAGCTCCCACCTGCCCAAGAGATCTCATCACTCAATTTCCAGAAATGTGATAAACTGGCTATTAAACTGGGCCATTTAAAACATTAATTTATGGCCAGGTATGGTGACTCACACCTGTAATCCCAGCACTTTGGGAGGCCAAGGCAGGTGGATCAAAAGGTCAGGAGATCGAGACCATCCTGGCCAACATGGTAAAACCCCATCTCTACTAAAATACAAAAAACTAGCCAGGCGTGGTGGCATGCCCCTGCGGTCCCAGCTACTTGGGAGCCTGAGGCAGGAAAATCACTCGAACCCAGGAGGCAGAGGTTGCAGTGAGCCGAGATCGCACCACTGCACTCCAGCCTGGCAACAGAGTGAGACTCCATCTCAAAAATAAATTAATTTCTATCAAAGTACGATCAAATAAATTTTACTGGAAACAATGATAATAAAAACCCCAAACTCCTTTCCTCTTAATGATTTTACTCTATTTGGTTATCACAGACATTGGTAAACTATACAAATCGGGGCTTGATTTGAATAGTATTGGTGATTGTCTAGACTTAAGAAGGTGATGGAGAAAACATTAATAATACAGATTCAGCCGAAACAGGTTCACTGCCGTTACAAGGTGAATATCACAAAAACGATTGTCGAGTTACACTTCAACTGTCGCCATGGGTTGGCTACAGGCAGAAGAGTTCAGCAAAAATCAGTGCAAGTATTCCATGGAACAACTGGCTGTATGGAACTGACATTAGGAATACCATATATCTTATTATTATTTGTAAGTTGGTGCCACTCATCCTGCATGTCAGTAAAATGCATACTCACTTATATACATTTGTTTTTCAGGAAGCTGGCTGTCCAACACTCACCAGTACACTACGGCCTGAGAGCTACATTCAGTGTGTGGACTTCATTCTGGGTGAAGGGGATATGGCCTTTTGCTAGGCTTGAAAGCACAGGCTGGGCACGGTGGCTCATGCCTGTAATCCTAGCACTTTGGGAGGCTGAGGGGGGTGGATCACCGGAAGTCAGGAGTTCTAGACCAGCCTGGCCAACATGGTGAAATCCTGTCTCTACTAAAAATGCAAAAATTAGCTGGGCATGGTGGTGCACACCTGTAATCCCAGCTACTCAGATGGCTGAGACAGGAGAATCGCTTGAACCCAGGAGGCAGAGGTTGCAGTGAGCTGAGATCTCGCCACTGCACAGCCTAGGCAACAGAGCAAGACTCTGTCTCCAAAAAAGAAAGAAAGAAAGAAAAGAAAGAAAGAAGGGAGGAAAGGAAGGAAGGAGGAAAGGAAGGTAGAGAGAGAGAAAAAGAAAGAAAGAAGGAAAGGAAGAGAAAGAAAGGAAGGAAGAAGGAAAGAAAGAAAGAACAGAGGGATCTGTCATTGGATTTGGTTGTGGACACTGGTGATAAGGTGGAGAAGAGACAGGAGGCCACAAGCTAGGAGGCAGGGGGACCCAGGAGGAGGCGTGAAAGGTGCCGTGACACCATGGGTGAGCAGCTGAGTGGGAGATAAGTGGCACTGGGGTGAGGAGAGGGAGGAAGCCACCGAGAAGTCATGAACAAAGCCCTCCACCCACTCTCACGGGCCACCGCCCATGGCCTGCCAGGTAGAAACCTGGAGCTCCTTACCCAGGTCTTGGCGAGCATGAGGCCGTTCTTTCAGGTCCGTGGCAGCTCACTCGAGCTGTGAGTTGCCAAGACCCGAGGTGACCTTATTTTGGAGACATTTGCCCCAGCCCCCAAAGCAAGGCATTCCAGAGCACAGGCTTCCATGCCGCACAGGTGGACCAGCTGCCGTCATCTGCCCTTGGCTATCCTCACATCTGCAGTTTTCACCTGACCTGTCTTTATCAGGCACACAGAAGCCACTTCTGAATTCCCTTGCAGCCTACATGTATCAGAGGCCAAGCACCAGCCTGGGTTGCCAGGGCTTGCGATGAGCGCTCTTCCTCCCCTCCCGACCCCAGCCTGATGGGGGAGCCCCGCCCCAAAGCCCTCCAGAGGAAATCAAAGCTGGCGAGAGCCCTGCGGATGTTCAGAAGTCTCTTTTCCCGGCAGCCTTCCACAGACTGTGGGGCCTCGTGCCCTCTGCACCCCCTACGCCGCAAGAGGCCGGCAGCCAATTCGAGGCATTGTCTGAAGCCCCCGCATGGTGTGATTGCCGCGGTCTTTCATCCCCTTTGGCAAAGAACCCGCGCCATCGGGCCCTCTGAAGTGCGGAGACGGATCGCTCATCTGCTGGAGAATGTGCCCTACAAGGTTAAGCATGTTTGCCCAAGAAATACGGATAATGCTCTTAGCACGTATGACCTTTACGATATGAGGAACACTGTCCGTGACAAAAATGCCATGTTTTAAATGGTTGTCACACCGGGGTATCCAGCCATTAATCATGCTGCTTGTGAGTGACTATAGGCGCTGCCTGGAAAATCCTGGAGCCCCATGTGAGATTCTGGCCGGCCAAGGGCTGTGTGTGAACCCTGACTTCATTAGGATCTGCCTGGCCTACGGCTTCCTGAGCTGGGTGCTCCCATGGGACTCCTGGAAAAGAGCCCGGCTTCTCAGCACCCTCACAGGAGTGGCCACAGGCTCCTTATTTTAAGGTGTCTTTGTGTCCTCGGAGCTGATAAATAACTCTTTTTTGATGCCTCTGCTGAGCCTGCATAGTTAGTGCCCACAGACTGCATCTGAGCTGCTGGAGGCTATTCGGCCCCTCTCCCTCCCTCTCAGGGCGGCAGAGCTGGGTATTGCTCAGTAGGAGAATGGCTGATGCTGGCCGCCGGCCCGACTCGGAGGTAAGCGATACAATTCAGCATTTTCACTTCCAAATGGGCATTTTCCAGGGTCAGTCAGTTAATACCTGCACAGTTCCGATCAAAGAGCCCCCCAGACGCCTGTGGGTCCCAAGCACAAGAAATGAGGCTGGTCTATGTCGAGAGGTGTTGGATGTGCAAAACACACACAGGATTTCAAAAGCTTGATGTAAAAACAAACTGCCTCATTCATCATTTTCACACTGTCATGTTTTGGAGACACTGCATTAGAGCACATGTATTATTATTATATAATTTTTTTTGAGATGGAGTTTTGCTCTTATTGCCCAGGCTAGAGTGCAATGGTGCAATCTCAGCTCACCACAACCTCCGCCTCCCAGGTTCAAGTGATTCTCCTGCCTTAGCCTCCTGAGTAGCTGGGATTACAGGCACACGCCACCACACGTGGCTAATTTTATATTTTTAGTAAAAACGGGGTTTCTCCTTGTTGGTCAGGCTGGTCTTGAACTGCAGACCTCAGGCAATCTGCCCGCCTCGGCCTCCCAAAGTGCTGGGAATACAGGCATGCGCCACCATACCCAGCCAATCATACGTATGCTTAAACTTCACTTTACCTTTTCCATTTGGCTTATTTCTTGTTGCCACTAGAAAGTTTAAAATTGCTGCTGCAGCTTACATCTCACCTCTATCAGAAGCTCAGGCCAAACACCCACGTAGAGAGCCACCCTGGGAGTGGGGAAGTGGATGAGAGGAAGGAAGAGAAGGCCTTTCCATGCCCTGGGGGCAGGGTGCTCCCACTCCCATTGTGGGGAGGCAGTGCTCACACAAGCATCTGTGCAGCAGGCACCTTTCGGAGTCTGTGTTTTCCCGGCCTGACACTTGGGCAAGGAAAAGCCAAGACACATTACACTTTATTAATCCACACTTAGTGATGCGTTTGGAGACAGGCAGAGGTAGCAAGGGGTGCCCTGAGTCCCCCCTTTGGAAGGGAATGGGGATAGGGAGCAGGCGGTGGGCAGAGGGCCCAAACAGCCAGCAGTGCCCACCCGGATGATGCACAAATCTCCCCTCCCCTGCAGTTTGACGCTTGGCTCTGTCCTGGGGCCACTTCTTCCTTTTTTTTTTTTCTTTTTTTTGAGTCAGAGTCTCACTCTGTCACCAGGCTGGAGTGCAGTGGCACGATCTCGGCTCACTGCAACCTCAGCCTCCTGGATTGAAGTGATTCTCCTGCCTCAGTCTCCAGAGTAGCTGGGATTACAGGTGTGCCCCACCACGCCCGGCTAATTTTTGCGTTTTTAGGAGAGATGGGGTTTCACCATGTTGGCCAGGATGATCTCGATCTTTTGACCTGGTGATTTGCCCTCCTCAGCATCCCAAAGTGCTGGGATTATAGGTGCGAGCTACCATGTGTCCTGGGCCACTTCTTAAACCCACATGAAGGGGCTGCTACTGCTGAACCCAGGGATGTCTTGACACCTTCTCGTGGCCTCCAAGCCACATGCAAGTATAACTCAATTTCCACCACTGTCTGAAGAAGGATGTGGGAAGCGCAAACCCCCCACCCCCCGACCCCGAAGCCCTCACCAATCCCCACAGTGACCACGGGAGCATCTCTCCATCAGAGCCATTCTGGATCCCTTGCAGACACAGGAAGAGCAAGAGCATCCCAGCTGGGCGGTGTCAGACGGTTTGGCAGAGTCTCTGTGAGTCAGACTCAGTGTTAGGTGCTGAGGATTCACAGCAAACGCATTACCCCTGGACCAGCATGTAACGTGATCATCCCACACCCATCGTGAGGAACCAAAGGGGTCCTGGGATTCCTGAGGGCATTTAGCCCAACCTAAGGATTTGAAAATGCACATGATGGAGATGGAGAAACTGGTGTCTTGGGTGTTTTAAAGGACAAATTATAGGTACACAGAAGAGGAGAGTGGGAAGGGCATAAGGCAGGATATTGTAGAAGTGAGTTCCGGTGAAGGTGGTAGGGTCAACTGCCGGAAGTCTTTAGGGCAGGTGGCAGCGGACCGTCCAGGTTAAGTCAGGGAACGGCAGGAGACAAGGCTGGAAGAGTCGATGGGGTCTGGGAAAGTCAGAAGGAGCCTTGAATGCCATACTCAGGATTCGATCTTCCTCCAATAGGCAATGGGTGCCGCCCCAAGGGCTCTGAGCTGGGTGAGCCGCTTCCATTTTGATTTTCCAGAAATGGCTCTGGCATCAGGCCCAAAGTTTGGGACCTGAACTAGGACCTTGGTATTAGGAAGAGAAAGAGACAAAGATCCAAGAAATATTTTAAAGATGTAACGGGCCAGACCCGGCATCAGAGTCAACAGGGTGGGCAAGGAAGAGCTGGCATTGTGTGTCTCTCAGATATGGGCTCTGATCTTCAGGTCAGAGAAAACCACAGGGTGGCCTCAGCAGATCCCAGAGGCAGAAGCAACATCCACCACGCCTGCCTCCCTGGGCCAGAGCAGCCTGGCAGCTGAGCGCCAGCCTCCTGGTGACCCCTCACTGGCTGTCAGGACAGCCCAGGGCAGAGAGGTGACGTCCAGGCTGCCCGAAGCAGCAGGTCAAACCCAGCTTAGTAACTAAAAAAAGATGTGATTGTAATGATGATTAAACTGAAGCACCTCATTAATTTCATGTGAGAGGTGGGGAAAACACAAGATAGCACTTCCCCCGAAACTCATTGTTTGCCCGGCCCCGAGACATTCCCACGCCACGTCTTGTTGGGTCTAATTTAAGTATGTACATTTAATGGTTCAGTAAGTAAAATTGCCTTTATTGTTTGGAATGGTTTGTGCAGTAATTTATGGGCTGGGCTGGTTCATTTGATGGGTCCCTATAATGGAGTAGGTGTCAGTCCTGAAGCGGGTATTTATATTAAGAACTCAGGGAAAATTCAGCCCTGAGGACCAGAACATTGTATTCCCAGGCAGCAGGGGCAGACTGGTGGATGCCACCCTGACCCGGAGAGGCAGCTGCGTATACCCAGAACCACCGCAGCCCTCGCCACTCTGGAGGGTGGGAGGGGCAGGAGCCTGGTGAGCCTAAACCCCTTATTCTTTGGTTCTGAAGTGCCCTGGCAGCACAACTTGGCACACAGAAACTGGGAAGAACCAGAAGCACTCCGAATGGGCAAACATTTAGGCGTCTCTCCACCCACTTGCCCTGACCGCCAAGGCCTGAGACATCCATCACCCACTTTCTGACCCAGCTTGCATCCTGGCCCTCCCCCTTGGATTCTCGGGGGAGAGGAGAGGTTTCCACTGCTAGCCCCAGCCGTGGCACACACTCCACACCCATGCATGCTGGGCACAGCAGGGGACAGGGAAATTCATCCACAGAGAATAAGGGGCCAGCAGTGATGAGTGGACATGACCACCAACTGGGCCAGGCCCAGAATAGGTTCTGACTGAGTCTGAGCAGGGGCCAGGGCCGGGGATATAGTAGGTTGTAGCAGAAACTCGATCCTCTTTCATTTGCCCTGGAATAACCGGTGAACAATATTGAGTTCCTGCCAGCTGGAGCAGAAGAGGGGGAGCTCAGGGATGGCAGGCTGTTTGACGCTGTCAATCAGTTCCTTGACCCTGTATCTCCATTCTTTTTTCACCTCCCCATGTCCTTTTGAGCCCTCCTCACTCTTGCAAAAGAGAGAGAAAGAAAGAAAGAGAGAGAGAGAAAAAGAAAGAAGAAAGAAAGAGAGAAAAAAAGAAAGAAAGAAGAGAAAGAAGAAAGAAAGAAAGAAAGAAAGAAAGAAGGAAAGAAAGAAAGAAAGAAAAGAAAAGAAAAAGGGAGGAAAGAAGGAAGGAAGGAAGGAAAGAAAGAAAAAGCCAGTACTGAAAATTAAAATTGGGTAGAGAGAGAAGCATTTACCGCTCTGCCAAGGCGGGCGGATCATTTGAGATCAGGAGTTTGAGACCAGGCTGACCCACATGGTGAAACCCATCTCTACTAAAAATACAAAAATTAGCCGGGTGTGTTGGCCCACCCCTGTGATCCCAGTAACTCGGGAGGCTGAGGCAGGACAGTCGCTTGAGCCGGGGAGGCAGAGGTTGCAGTGAGCCAAGATCGCACCACTGCACTCCAGCCCAGGTGACAGAGTAAGACTTAATCTCAAAACAAATACATAAGTAAAATATGCCACCTTTAAAGGGCACAGGCATTTTAATTCTGGTTTCAAAGATGCTGCTACAGGTACACAGCAAATGGGTGGTGCCTCCAGAGGGAAGGACGGCGAGTGTGGTCGGGGAGCTGATAAGATGCCTCCCTCCCTGCACACAGCTTGGGCTAGCAGCCTCCTTATTCTGGAAGGGGGCTACTGTGGACCCCACTGAGTCCCCCAAGCTCTGTCCAGACTCTGGTTCACCGACTGCATCAGGTTCCATTCCTGCCCCTTCCTCCCCCTCGTGATTGACCCTGTGGTGGGGGAAGGACATGACTCGATAAGCAAACTACCTCTCAATTTTCCACTGAGCATGCCCTGTGTGAATTATGTAAAGCCAGTGTGTACTTCCAGGCAGGCGTAACCCACCCATGGCCCTCCCTACCCCGCCTAAACTGGGGTACTACAAGGGGAAGCCTGCTCATTGTGAGATTTGGCATTGGAAAAGTGTGTTTCAGAGAGAAAAGCAAACCACCGTCCAAGCTGCATGTCAAGCTCAATGGATGAATGGCCAGGCTTCTACCTGATGCTGAGCTGTTGACAGAATAAGGAAATAAAATGAAGCTGCCTCTGTGTTTGCTTCAGCTCACTTCTCCTTGTGGGGGAGATGGGCCCCTCCAAACAGACTGATAACCACAGACTCTGCCACAATCCATTCTCACTGTGACGAGGACCGTGGCTACCCATCAAGGGCTCACTCACTTCCCGGCCATGGAGTCCATTTGGGTGGATTTCTCATCTGTGCAGCCCACAGCTGGGCTCCCCCAGAAGGCAGACTTTGGGACAAGGAGTTGAGTGCAAGTCATTGAACTGGGAGAGGAATCCGGGAGTGGGGACGGGAGATGAGGACGGGAAGGGGACCAGTACAATGCCTTGGCCTGCCGAGCTGCGCTCCTGCCTCCAGGGCCTGCCAAGGCATTTTCTTTGGTTGCCCTCCATCACCTGACCCAGTGGAGAACCACACCGGGGAAAGCTCGAACTACCACCTCAGGCAAAATCGAGGCAAATGGTCAGAGGTTGACCTTGCAGATCCTGTGGTCTCCCTGCAAAGATCCAGAGAGTTTACTGAGCAAAAAGTCCAGCTGGCAAGTGCTGCTGAGGAGAGAAGTTGGAATCTTCACACGCTGCCTGTAGGAACGGAAAGTCGTGTAGCCAACCAAATTGTAAAACGGAAAATAGTTTGCTTGTTCCCCAATAAGTTAAACATAGAATTGCCATAAGACCCAGCAATTTCACTCCTAGACCTATACCCCCTGTGAAGACAGGGGTTCAAACAAAAACTTGTACACAGATGTGTGCAGCAGCAGCAAACAACCCAAACGCCCGTCCACTAATGAATGGACAAACAAAATGTGGTGTAGTCGTACAAGGAAACATGATTTCAGTCATAAAAAGTCATAAAGTGGCCCAGCACAGTAATCACTCCTGCAATCCCAGCACTTTGGGAAGACAAGGTGAGCGGATCACTTGAGGTCAGGAGTTCGAGACCCTCCTAGCCAACATGGCGAAACCCTGTCTCTATTAAAACTACAAAAGTTAGCTGGAGGTGATGACATGTGCCTGTAATCCCAGCCACTCCAGAGGTTTAGACTCCAGCCTGAGTGACACCACAGTGAGACTCTGTCTCAAAAAAAAAAAAAAAAAAGGAATGACGTACTGATACATGCTATGCTATAACATGGGTAAATTCTGAAAACATTATCTCAGTGAAAGAAGCCAGACACAAAAGGCCTCCTATTGCTGATTTCATTCCCATGGAACGTCCAGAATAGGCAAATCCACAGACAGAAAGCAGATTGGTGGTTGCCTAGGGCTGCAAGGTGGGGGTGGGGCGGGGTGGGGCGGGGTGGGGGCGGTGGGAAAAAGAAATGAGGTGTAATTGCTTAAGGGATACAAGTTTCTTTTTGGGGTGATGAAAATGTTTTGGAATTAGTCAGGAATGATGGTTGCACAGCACTGTGCATGTACAAAATGCTACAAAGTATCACTTTTAAATGGTTAAAATGATACATTTTATGTAATGCATATTTTGTCATTGAAAAAATAGCCACCCATCCTCTACCCCAGGAGAAGGGAGGAGCAGTATTGAGATTATAAACATTTACTGCACATAATTCAAAAGGGGCAGTTAAGAAACATGTGAGCAATCCAGACTCTTTTTCATGCCCCGAACAGAGCCTGGGGAAAACCCAAACCAATACAATAAAATAAGGCCTAACAGCTGTGGGAATACAATTGTCTTTTGGGCTCACATGTGGATAATGGAGAGTTAACTCTTAATAAAATAATAAATGCAGGAGCAGTGGGAATAAAGATTACCTCCTTAGCCAACTGCCAGAGACCATATTCAGAAAATAATGACTCCCCCTTCTACTCCCCCTCGTTTTATGGTATGAGATGTAATTGTAGCCAGGCTATTCCCGAACTTCCAGGGGAAGGTAATTGTCAATCAAGATGAAAAATGTCATAATTTAAGCACGTCCCAGCCTGACAAGAAGGTCCATATGGTCTTTCAGTGAGGTGCGTGGAGCGGTGATTTACCACTGTCACCAGCCGACCGCTATCTCGGAGACAGTCAAGGACCGCGTGGGCTGGACGCTCACCTTCATCGGCCAGGCCACCGGGTCACACTCCACGCTCAGCTGCAGAGACTTCCTGACCAGATGATGCCAACGACTGTGAGGTCCTTAGTGAGTTCTCAGGGCCCAGGAAAAAAGAGCATTTAAAGAGATGATTCCTACCCAGAAAACACTGGGAGGAGAGAAAATGACAGAGAAAGAGGACCCGGGCTTAAACAGGGGGGTTAGGGAGGTTTCTGCCCCATGGTTGCCCAAAGCTTTAACCTTTATAGCAAATAATAAATTCTGGATGTCGGGAGGTCAGTCGCATCTGGTTTGCTGTTGTTGCATTCCTGTGTTTTTTGTCTTATATTTGGAGGTTTTGTTTGTTTCCTTTGTAAAGATGCTGAAGTAGGAATGGGTATTAAGGTGACCATATATTTTTGAGGTTGCCCTGGAAAGCAGAAGATAAGAGACGCCCTCAAACCTGAACCCAGCCAGGGCCTGAGGAACCTCTACATTCCTTTTGCCAGAAGGGGAATGTCATTTCAGGGACTCCCCCACCCCCGGCCTCATCCATGTAAGCTAAGGCAGCTTTGTGGGCTAGACCCTGCCCCTCGACACACACCACCTCCCAACCAGGAAACTGGAGGATCCATTTTCAGACACCCTAAAACCAATAATTACTTTTGCGTTAGAAAAATCACTGAAACAGAACCCAACTCAACTGTCCCAGCATGTCTGGCATTCAGCTTGCAGAAGGTGCCCTGCCATGTGTCCCTCAAGGAAACCCAGCACAGTATTTGGTGACCATCCTTTACCTCCTTTGCCTCCTTCTCAAATCTCATGCCCAGGGGCTTAAAGTCACGACTTCTGAGGATGAACAGAACCCAGATCTGGTTCTGGCTCCTCCTCCTCTGGAGCTTGCCATATGCAAGCTGGTGTGCACACACACATGCACACACATGCACACACACATGCACATACATGCGCACACACATGCACACACATATGCACACACGCACACACACATGCACACACGTGCACGCACATGCACACACACGTGCACACACAACCATGCACACACAGGCACACACAAGCATGCACACACATGCACACACCCATGCACACACCCATGCACACCCATGCACACACGTGCACACACACGTGCACACACACGTGCACACACAAGCATGCACACACATGCACACACACATGCACACCCATGCACACACACGTGCACACACAAGCATGCACACATGCACACACAAGCATGCACACACACGTGCACACACAAGCATGCACACACAAGCATGCACACACATGCACACACACATGCACACACATGCACACACATGCACACACAGCGTGCACACATAAGCATGCACACACGTGCACACACACGTGCACACACAAGCATGCACACACACGCACACACACGTACACATACATGTGCACACACATCCACACACGTGTGCCTATGCACACACGTACACTCATGCACACATGCACATAAATACCACACGCATGTATGCACATGTACACACGTGCACATGCATGCACCCATACAAATGTATGCACACACATATACACATGTGTGCGTGCACACACATGCATATGCACAAAAATACATGCACACACGTGCGCATACACCTGCACGCACTGGTGCTGTTGTTTTTTATTTTAAGTAAACATCATTTGACACCCTAAATGTACAGCAGGGGCTCAGCTGACTGTGGACAGCTTGTCCTCCCCTCACTCTCTCAGGTCCACTGGGCTGGGGGTGCCAGAGTTTCTCCCAAAAATCAAGAGATTAGGAAAGCTCCTGAAACATCTGAAGACAAGAGCAGGAGATTGCAGAGAGCATGTGTCCAATGCAGAGCACGCGCACGCACACACACACACACACACACACTCTTTCACACGCCCTCCCTGCTCTCAGGAGCACTCACCCCACACCCCACACCTCACTGCATCCAGTCCCTGGTCGCTTCTGCCATCATATTCGAGGCTGTTCAGCAAACCTTCTTTTGTTTCTTCTTCCCTGTGCTGCTCAGCCATCCTTCTGAGGGGCCTGCTTTGATTAATATCAGCGCTCCCTCCCAATCTCTTTCCCAACCATTTTAAAGGGCAATTCCTCTTTTCAGCAAAGGCATTGATCAACTGATACCAAGTAGGGGTTGGGATCGATATGGTTCCAGGGTCTTTGGATGCTGGGGTTTGATATCTTCTTCCCCGACCCTCCCCCTTCTACTAACCAGACCCAGAGCTTCAAGTTCGACTAGAGGGGCTTCTAGGATGAATTGCTGGGGCCCCCAAGAAGCCCAATGACCTTTAAAACAATGTGATAATCAGCTGGGCGGGACGGCTGCCAAAGACCATCCCGCTAATCCTAGGTGGCAGCCCCCTCCCTTCCCCCACCTCTGAAGCTCCCTGCTCCCGTAGCAGCCCGTCTCATTGGAGAAGCCAGCCTCCCTGATCCCCTGGCTTGCTGGGAGGAGGGCACCAGCCCAGGTGGGCAGGAGGGTGAGCCCCTGCCGGCCCTCCCACATCCTCCCTCGCTCCATCCCACCGCTTCTCTCCTGCACTCCCAGATCTGCGGTAACTGACATTTTCCATCTGACAGGTTCTGTTTTCCCTGCCTCTGGTTGCCAGGGAAACAAGCGAAGAGGACCGCAGCCAGGGGAGCTGTTAGCTGCCTTTTTAAGGCGCCCTGGACATAAACAGCACTTTCCATAATGGAAGCTGGGCACGAAGCTCAGAGAAACAAAACAATACAGAAGAGGAGGCTAAAGTGGGAAAAAGTCAGGGTGGGGACCCCCGCCAGGTGAATGGGAGAGCCAAAGAAGAAAGAAAAATCCTAGAAAACCTCACACCCTTCGACAAAACCAGCCCCTTTCCTGAAAGGTCTGACTCTCTCCTTGATGTGCAAAACAGGAGAAACTGGACCCCCCAGACCCCTACCTCCTAATGTCTTCTATGAAGTCAATATCTCTGCAGCCAAGCCTCAGCCTGGCTACGGGAACTTGGGCTCTAGTGAGCTCCAGGGGGAGCTATGAGGATTGACTCACCCTAGGGGCTAAAAGATGCTCTAAGGGAAGTGATGGGATCTGCCTTCAATGTGGAGACCACGCAGGCCTATCCTTCGATAAAGGTTAGAGGTTTTCTGTTTTTTTTTTTTGTTTTGTTTTGTTTTAAATCTTGAGGGATGCTTGCTCCCTAGGCAACTAGGAGGCCAGATGCTGGAGTTTAAGAGAAAGTGGCTGAACTGTAAGGCAGGGGGAGGGGGAAGGGAGTCTAGGCTGTCCCCCTTCTTTCAGAAAACTTACTGGGGTTGGCTAGACAGAGATAGCTGTCACTCATCCTTGGGTCTTCTCAAAGCTGCCCTTGCTGTGCATTTGTATGTGTGCATGTCTGTGTGTACATGTGTGTGTGCATGTGTATGAGCATGTGTACATGTGTGTATGTGTGTGTGTGCAAGTGTATATGTGTGCGTGTGTGTGCATGTGTGTGAGTGTATGTGTATGCATGCATGTGTGTGGGTGTGCATGTGAGTGTGTGTGCATGTGAGCGTGTGAGTGTGTGCACAGGTGCCTAAACACATGGGCAGACTTGGGGGGGCCTCAGTGAGCCCAGTGGGAAGCAGGCGATGTTTACTGGGGGAGCCGCCACAAGCGACGCGTCTGCTTCTTTTCCACTCCTCTTTCCTCCGCCTTTATTTTCGCCCCCAGCAACCAAGTAATGGCTTTTTGCTCTTCTCCACGCCACCTCCACCAGACTCTGCCCATCTCACCCCAAAAACCTCGGTCTGAGTCTCACTCTGTCACCCAAGCTGGAGTGAAATGATGCAATCTTGGCTCACTGCAACCTCCACCTCCCGGGTTCAAGTGATTCTCCTGAGTAGCTGGGATTACAGGCATGCACCATCAGGCCCAGCTAGTTTTTTGGTTTTTGTTTTTTTTTTTTGTATTTTTAGTAGAGACAGGGTTTCACCATGTTGACCAGGGTGGTCTCAAACTCTTGACCTCAAGTGATCTGCCCACTTTGGCCTCCCAAAGCGTTGGGATTACAGGCATGAGCCACCACACCCGGCCTGTTCCTTACAGTTTTCTTAATACCATTTTCTTTTCATTAGCTTACTTTATTGTAAGAACACATCACATAACACATAAGACATACAAAGTCTGTTCACTGACTGCTTGTGATATTGGTAAGCCTTCCGGTCAAGCAATTAGGTTGTTGAGGAATTGAAAGTTATACTCAGATTTTCCACTGCCTCAGGGGTCCCTAAGGGTCAGCGCCCCTCATCCCCACATTGTTCAAGGGTCACCTGTAAGGGCCGTTAAGCTACTTTTACACTTACAAAAATAAAAAAGAAAACCCAGGGCAATTCCAATGAACTGTTGTGAGATGTTGAGGGGCCTCAGAGGTAGGGGCTCTCAGGGGCGCTGACGTGGGTGTGCAGGCTGGACAGAGGAGTGGGGTTTTGTAAAGGACAGACTGCCAAGATGATGCAACTGGGTAGATGCCAGGGCAGGTAGAGCTGGAACAGCCCAGGTCGCCATGCCTCCCCACCCCGGTCTCCCCAGTTTCTTCCCCCGTCTTCCCACTTCACCATGATGTGCACTTGGCAAGATGTGGGCTTCAGTGACCAGCCATCAGCTCCTGCCTCACCTCCTCCGGGGATTCAGGTCATGTGTGGCCAAGTGATGGAGACTGGCAATGGCTCGTGCAGTGCCCGATACTGTTAATAACAGAAGGAATAAATACTGCGTTGGTTCAGGGGTGACCGGGAGGGTCTCTAGGACCACAGCCATCCTCTCCAGCTGGGCTGGAGCAAAGGCTTGGCTCTGAGGGTTTGGCTTGGAGCTCCAGCGCCACCCTAGTGCAGACACCATTAATGTCTGTGAGAGGGCCCCCAACACAATGGTGCCAAGCTGCCAGAGAGAGTGAAACAGCTCTGAACTCACAGAAGCAGACAGTTTAGGAGCTACCTCTGCATGACTCCCACCCTCAGAAACCTGCTTTTCTTCCCGGAAGCAAAGGGCACTGACTTCTTGTAAGTGCCAAGGTTGCCTCAGGAGGCTCAGGAGACAAGAATTATAATGCATGCACCTCATTTGCATCCCACTTTAATTCACAGAGTGCTTTCCATCTTTCGTGTATTTTGTCCTCTCCATTACCCTGTCAGATAAGCAGGGAAGACATATGTTTCCCTTTTCTGTATGTGCATCGTGCTTGGACAGCTCACTAAATGGGTTGTCAAATGATTACGGAGGGAAACTGAGGCCCTAAAACCTTAGGTCAACTGTCCAAGAGGCCGGAGTCAGAGCAGACTCAAAAGGAGTTGGAAGACTTTAACTTCTAAGTCAGGACTCTGCTTGGACACTATCATCTTCTAGAATACATCCTTAATGATGATGACGGCAAAGATGATGACGATGATGATGATGATGGTGATGGGGGCTTGTATAAGACTCATATTGTGCAGGTTCACAATAGATAACAAAGTTGGAGAGGGGATCAAGAACCAAAATGAAGAGGATCTTGGATGTTGATCAAGGTCAGAAATTTCCACGTTTCTCAGGAGCAGTGTCTTCAGCAGGAAGTACGTAGTGGATCGAATGATGGTCCCCAAAAGGTGTGTTCACGTCCTCATCCCCAGAACCTGCGACTGTGCTCTTATTTGGAAAAGGGTCTCTGCAGATGTAATTAAGTGGAAGATCTTGGGTCTGCTTGAACTCTGGCCCCTTAGACAGTTGGTATGAAGTTTCTGGGCCTCAGTATCCCTCTATAGGCATTTGACAACCCATTCAGTGAATTGTCCAAGCATGACTCATGAAGGGTAAACATATGTCTTCCCTGCTCATCTGACAGGGTTGTGCAGAGGACAAAATAAATGAAAGATGGGAAAGTGCTCTGTGAATTAAAGTGTGATGCAAATGAGATAATTATCCAGGATTATCTGGGTGGGCCCTACGTCTGATCATAGGTGCCCTTATAAAAGACAGGCAGAGGGAAACTATGCAGAAGAGGTGGAGGCTCTGTGACCATCGAGGCAGAGCTTGGAGTGATATGGCCACAAGTCAAGGAATGCAGCAGCCAGCAAAAACTGGAAGAATTAAGGAAAGATTCCCCCCCCGAGAGCCTCCAACAGGGAGCATGGCCCTGCCAGATTCCAGACTTCAGGCCTCCAGAGCTGTGAGAGAATAAACCTCCACTGTTTTAAGCCACCAAGGCTACACTGACTTGTTACAGCGGCGACAGGACACTCCTACAGGGTGAAATGTGCAAGGCTGGGCTCATGGGCGTGGTTTCATTTGCTGTTCCCCTCCACACTCGGCGCAGGCCCTGCTCACCTCTTTGGACTGATGGGGAGCCAGCCTCTGGGCCCGGCCCAAGGTCACAAGGTTGGTGAGCACCAAGGTGGGACCAGGGCTTGAGTGACCTCACCATATCCCAGGTTCTTCCTCGCCAAGCTCCAGAAGACCAGGTGGGCCCTGCCCACTAAGAACTTGTCCCTCCACACCCCACTCCATTTATTCCCTACACAGGATCTACAGATATTTGCATACGAATTTTACCAATCTAGTAAAGATTCCAAAGAAAAAATAGGGGGTGGTTGGGAGGCAGACCCCAAGCTCTAGAAATATTCCCCTTTCTCTACCCATGCTGCTCTCAGCATAACTCTGAGGAGGCCATTACTGAGACTGGGGTCATCCAGAGAACCCTTGGAAATTCCTCCCATTCTCAGGATTATCCATCTTTGAGGTCAGACCCAAATCTCTCTGGTCCTCAGTCTATGCCTCTGCAAAATGGGATCATTTTCACGTACTTCCCACAGATGTTATGAAGGATAAATTCAATCAGATAATGTGTGTAGCATGTTCAGGAAGATGGACACGTCAAACTCTCCATGGATGATGGTGATGATGATGGTAAAGATGATGGTGATGGTGATGATAATGATGGTGATGGTGGTGACGAAGGCGATGGTGGTAGTGCTAATGATGGTGATGGTGATAGTGGTGATGACGTGAGGTGATGGTGATGATGGTGGTGATGGTGATGGTGGTGATGACGGTGATGGTGATGATAGTGACAGTGATGGTGGTGATGATGGTGATGGTGATAGTGGTGATGACGGTGATGTTGATGGTGATGATGGTGGTGATGGCGATGGTGGTGGTGGTAGTGGGGGTGATGGTGATGGTGGTGATTATGGTGATTATCATGATGATGGTGATAGTGATAGTGGTAATGGTGCTAATGTTGATGGTGATAGTGGTGGATGATGGTGATGTTGATGGTGATGCTGGTGATGCTGGTAATGGTGATGCTGGTGATGGTGATGATGATGGTGGTGATGATGGTGGTGATGATGATGGTGGTGATGCTGGTGATGGTGATGGTGGTGACAATGGTGATGCTGGTGATGGTGATGATGATGGTGGTGGTGGTGATGGTGGTGATGCTGGTGATGGTGATGGTGGTGGTGGTGATGGTGGTGATGCCAATGATGATGGTGATGGTGGTGATAATAGTGATGGTGATGGTGGTGATGATGGTGGTGGAAATGGAGTTATGGTGAAGAAAACAAGGAATTGAAGTGGGCAAGACTCCCAGGAGGCTGCAGGACTCATTTAGGGGCCTAGAGAGTCCACAGGAAGAAATCTGCATTCTCCAGCCTTTCCAGGCAAAGCGAGCTTGTTGTGATCACACTAGAACAGCACCTACAATGCCCAGGTCTCCAGGACCATGCCAGCGGCCCACCTTGAGAAGCTGTTTTCCTTTGCCACCCATGGAAAACCTTTGGGGGCCTTCACTCCTGGGGCACCAAAAAGCCCACCATCAGCCCTTCATTTCTCTTTCCTTTCCTGGGTCAAGGAGCACTGCCAGGCTGCTCTATCCCTGAGCATTAGATCCAAATAACTGCCTTTGTTATGTTAATTGTGCAAGTGTCCCCCCTTTGATTCTTTGTCATGCAGCGATTCCTATGTATTGCTAAATATACAAACGCATGACTCACACAGCTTCTGGCATGGGTAAAGGAAAGAGAACATGAACATGCATGGCCTTTCTGCTCTTTGGAGCCTAGCCAGGGCACCAATCCAGGCTGAGGGGCTGAGAATAAGCTTGTCCCCAGTTTCAGAAGGACAGAAAACAAAGGGCCCAGATGCAGGGGGGCTCCAGGCTGGTCAGCTGCATCTCCGCGGCAGGACACCACAGTTATGAAATCGTTTGCACCACTTGCTCTGCTATTTGGGGCATTACCTTATGAAAGGCTGAGATGTCAGTTCTTGGTTAGGGTCTTTTGTGTTCCATACCCACATGCTCTTACCAGCCTCCGTGTGCCCAGATCTGCCTGCTACTCAGAGGCCCTCCACAACCTTGCACCAGCGAGGGGTGGGGATAAATCTGCAGGACACCAGCCTCATCCAGAAAAGGAAGATGGCCCCATTCTCACCCCCTCCCCTGTGACTGCGCCAGCAGTCCGCATGTCCCTGTCCTGGGGATGCTTGTGCAGGTTGGACCTCATTTGCTTCAAGGACAGACTCTGGAGCCAAGAAGCACCACCTCATGGCAGTGAAGAGACTTTAGACTAGAACTGGCAAGTCCAGCTCAGGCAACCTCTGTTTTTTTATCGTCCAAATGGGAGCATTAACACCCTTTGAGGGTGATGTAAGGGTTAAGGAGGAGAGAACCTGCAAAGCCACCAGCCCAATGCCTGACCCAGGGAGAAGCTTGACCGGTGTCATTGCTGAGGAGCACATATTGTTTTTATTATCATATTCATGTTCCTAAATCCAGAGGCAGTCTGGCTGGACAGAGCCATACTTTGCTCTCCCAAATTCAAGGCCCACTTCTCCCCCCTGCTCAGCTTACAATGGGGCCTTCTGTCCCCGCTTCCTGGGCATTTCAGCCTCTGAGTCTGGGGCAATCACAGGGGAAGGGCGGTCGGCCGAAAAGCAAACGCTGTAAATCCCTGCTCCTGGGACACAGCAGCTGAAGAAAGAAAGCTTCCAAGAGCATTTGCTTGGCAGCCGAGGCCCTCTGATGAATCAGGGCCCTTTTCTGATGACTTACTTTATTCTAGGTGACTGGCTGAGCCACAGCTCACTTCCCACCAGGGTGCTGAGCCGGCAGGAACAGGCACGCGGAGGAGGCAAAGGGAGATGGAGATGGATTTGTGCTTAGAAATGAGATGCAGAGGAGTCCGTCTCAGGTCCCCAAGGAAATTCTTTGGCTAGAGCTGAGGGACTGGACATCAGTCCCATGCATGAAGACCATCTGCCGGGGCCACCATCTCCTTCCTCCTCAGGTGTCCTCCTCCCCCAAATGCTCCTTCTCCCTGCAAATCATTCCAGCTCTCTGTGGTCAGTGTGCAGAGAGGGATTTGGAAATGGGGTGAGGATGGGGTGGGGCCAGATAGAATACAGTGAGAACGATGTCTCGGGGCACTGTGGGGTGTCTGAGGTGCTCTTCATTCATTCAGCAAAATGCACCAAGCATCTACTGTCTCAGGTGTGGCATTCAGTGTCACACTGAATAAGGAAAGGTGGTCCTGAGGGTCAGGAAGGAAAATGGAACCACACACAAGCAACCCATCTCTAACCTGAGCACTGGCAGAAAGTAGCAGGGACAGGGCTTCCGGGAAGAAAGTCGCCGTGTCCCAGGAAAGCTCAGCTGTCAAGCTTGCTGGGCCTTCTGTGGGAGGATGGCAAAAGCAGAAATTGACCTCGTTATCAATGCGGATGGCCCAGAGAGACAGATGGCAAACGGAGCTCCTCACCTGGTTGGTGTCTATTTCAGTGAAGTCTGAGCTAATCCAGCTGTTGGAGTCTATGTGTCACTCGAATTCTTGTAGGTCATAGAGTGCTTGTTGGATAATCAGGCCCAGCCAGCAGCCACTGGGATATCAGCCACAACATGGGGGTCAGGTTCAGGGCCAGCACCAATGGGGCTGGGCTTTGGGGTGGGAGGTGTCTATGAACTGTACCCTAGACAGCCCCCAAAGACCATAGCCACCTCACAGGCCTTCATTACCCCAAAAGCATGTGATTTCCAAAGCCAGGTCATAAGCACATTGCAGCTTCCACTTGCTCTTTCTTGCAAAAGAGCTGCCATATTGTGACGGCACTCAAGAGCCCCGTGGAAAATCCCACGTGAAGAGGAACTGAGGCCTCCAGCCAACAGCCAGCAACTACTTGCTCACCACATGAATGAGCGTCTTGGAATCAGACTCTCCCACCCCAGTCAAGCCTTCAGACGACTCTAGCCCTGCCAACATCTTGACAAAAGGCTCAGGAGAGATGCCAACCTAGAACCACCCAGCTAAGCTGCTCCTGAATTTCCTGAGTCACAGAAACTATGGGCAATAACAAACAGTTATTATTGTTTAAATCCCTTAAGTTTTGAGGAAATTTGTCATACAGCTATAGATAATGAATACAGGGAGGTTCCATTCACGTAGACATTCCTTGAGCTTTGATCTTTCCTTGACCCTAGGAAGCAGGTGTTTCACTGAGCCTCCCACCTTACAGTCCTTTTCCCTGTACCTACCTTGTCTCTTCCATCTAGTTCTTCTTGTCTATGCCACTTTATTTGCGATTTTTCTCTATTTGGGGCCATTTGGGGATTTTTTTAGAGAAGATTGTCATTTTTAATTTTTTAAGCCAAAAATGCCTGTAATCACCTTTTAATTATACATACAAGATAGAGACTGTGATATGGTTTGGCTGTGTCCCCACTCAAATCTCATCTTGAATTGTACTAATCCCCATGTGTTAAGGCGGTGCCAGGTGAAGATAATTGACTCATGGGGGCAGTTTCCCCCACACTGTTCTCGTGAGAGTGAATACATCTCACAAGATCTGAGGGTTTTATAAAGGGGAGTTTCCCTGCACACGCTGTCTTGCCTGCTGCCATGTAAGATGTTTTGCATCTCATTCACCTTCCGCCGTGATTGTGAGGCTCCCCCAACCACGTGGAAATGTGAGTCACTTAAACCTCTTTCCTTTATAAATTACCTTTATAAATTAGTCTTGGGTATGTCTTTATTAGCAGTGTGAGAACAGACTAATACAGGTGGGAAGGAGCAAGGACAGAGAAAAGCCCAAAATTAAATCTCTGAGTCAGAGAAGGGTACATCCTGGCAGAAAGCCAGTTCCTAAATTGGGCACTCCTTATCTAACTTGGGAGTTAAGTAGGACTTTCTTGTTATTAAGATGGTGGACTTTTAGAATGTTATTTTTATCATTTGCCTGCCAAAATAGCTTCTATCTTCTTGCCCCTCTGGGATACACTGCTGGAATTACGGCCTCCAATTAATTCACGCCTGCCTGTCCCCGTGCCCTGAGTAGCCCCCTCCTTGACTGATTCTGGGGTTGGCCATGTGGCCATGTGCTTGGCTTTGGCCAATGAAAGAATGGCAGATGTGTCACCATCAGAGACTTCAAAAGTGCTTGTGCACTAGGAGCCTTAAAAGTACCTTGAGAAGAAGCCCAGTTCACCTCCTGGAGGATGAGAGGCCACATGGAGCAGAGATGGGCCATCTCAGCTGCGATCCTAGACCAGCAAGCCTGCCACCTGCCAGAAGGCAAGTGCAGCCACCCCAGACCGCCAGCGCCAGCCGGGCCAACAGCTTACCACACAAATCAGCCAAACGGCCTAGAAAAGAACTGCCCAGCCAATCCACAGGAAACAGAAATAATACATGTTATTTTAAGCCATTAAATGCCGAGGTGGTTAGTTACCGGTACACTCCCCAACCTCTACCCGACCATGTGTTGCTGGAGGACAAAAACTCTGTTTTATTTACACTTGTATTTCCATTCTATGTCTTTCCATGTATTTGCATTTCCATTGCATGTCCTGCACATGTGTGGGCATGCATATGTACCTGCACACAACACACACACATTTAAACATGCACGTATGTACATGCAACATGTGTGCACACACACTTCTCTCACACACGTACTTCCTATATTAATTGTAGACACGAATTTCTTTCTTTTTAATTTTTTCTTTTTTTGAGATGGAGTTTCGCTCTTGTTGCCCAGGCTGGAGTGCAATGGCACAATCTCGGCTCACTGCAGCCTCTGCCTCCTGGGTTCAAGTGATTCTCCTGTCTCAGCCTCCCAAGTAGCTGGGATTACAGGTGACCACCACCATGTCCAGCTGATTTTTGCATTTTAATAGAGATGAGGTTTCACCATGTTGGCCAGGCTGGTCTTGAACTGCTGACCTCAGGTGATCTGCCGGCCTTGACCTCCCAAAGTGCTGGGATTATAGGAGTGAGCCACCATGCCCGGCCTCTTTTTAATTTTTGTTTTAGACTCAGCGAGTACACGTGCAGGTTTGTTATGTGGATATATTTCATGATACTGAAATCTGAGCTTCTACTGACTCAGTCACCCAAACAGTGAATATAGCACCCTATAGGTAGTTTTTCAAGCCCTGGCCCCCTCCCTCCTTCCCTACCTGCTTCCGGAGTCCCTGTGTCTACCGTTCTGTCTTTAAGACCAGGTGAACCCAGTGTGTGGCTCTCACTTCTAAGTAAGAGCATTACTGCATGTCATCCAAACATCCCTTTCCTGCGGGGATTTTCACTGCACCTTCAGTACCTGGCAGCCCCGGACAGTAGGCGTAGACGCCCTACATTCTGAGACTTTAGAGAAGGTCTCTTTAAATGCCAACTGGGACACAGTCCTTCCCCTTCCGGCGCTTCAACACTATAGACAGGTGGCAGAAGTGAAGAGCTGTCGGCGTGCTCTCAGCTACCTGGGTGATGACACCTGCAAGTGGTGGTGACGGAGGCCTCACAGGGCCACAGAGACCACCTTTTAATCCCTTTTCCAGGGGTAGAACTTATGGTGTCCCAGGCCATCTGCTGGAACTACCTCTGTCTACACAGCTGAGACTCCCCCGCTAGCTGGGTCCTGAGTGAACTTAGCTATGACCAAAGTTTCTCATGGCAGCCTGAGTGACTTTTTATCATCTATGTTGTGATCTGAGCCTGAGAAATAGCAGGCTGCCTCCCCCCTGTCCCCTAACAACAGGGCGCTTAACTCGACATCCTCTATGTAGACCACTTGGGAGAGCTTCATTCTGAAGCAGCCCGCCATTCGGAGCTGCTTGCCAGAGACAGGCAGGTTAGACAGAAGCCACGCCTGGCATCCAGGGCTATACCAGGCTTGGTGTCTTCCCTCCGGTCCCGCAGTCTCCAGCCTGGTAGCTGGTCCCAGGAAAGCCTTCCTCCCGCCCTATGAATGCCTGGGACCTGGAATTATTCCCCTTCCCTCAGTCCCAAAGGCCCAAGCCAATTCTATGTGAGATGCTCGGGAACCACTGCTTTTAATAAAATGTTGCCCCTAGATTCGGTCAAATACTGTTTGGGAGTGTAAGTTGCTGTAAGCTTGATGAGGGTAATTGGACAACACAGATAACATTTTAAAGTGGTCATTACATTGACATAGCACTTTTCCAAATTTACCTTCAAGTATACAAAGTTTAAGAATATTTGGCCAGGTGTGGTGGCTCACGCCTATAGTCCCAACACTTTGGGAGGCCGAGGCGGGCAGATCACAAAGTCAGGAGTTCGAACCAGCCTGACCAACATGGTGAACCCCCGTCTCTACTAAAAATATAAATATTAGCAGGGTGTGGTGGCATCCACCTGTAATCCCAGCTACTCAGGAGGCTGAGGCAGAAATCATTTGAACCTGGGAGGTGGAGGTTGCAGTGAGCCAAGATTGTACCACTGCACTCTAGCCCAGGTGACAGAACAAGACTCCATCTCAGAGAAAAAGGAAATATTTAATTCAGTGTTGCTCGTAATAGCAAAAGAAACTGGGAGCAACCGATCATCTGTGCCCCCAGGACAAGGCAGACCCTAACAGCAAGTGACCAAAGTGAAGAGGCGTCAAAGACAGGGAGTTTGTTTGTTTGGGGATATTTTTGGCCAATTAGAATACATACTTTTTAGGATCTGAATAGAATACTCAAATATTACCTAATAATTCTTATGTTTTATTTAGTTACATATTTTAAAACATGTTATATAGAATCATAATTTGGAAATATTGCTTGTTTTCAACCCCTATATTTTGTGAAATAACTTATTTCTGTTCATTTTTAACTGAGTGTCCTGGGCACCACCAAATCCCCTTTTGGGTCATTGAGCAATTTTAGGATGCGCCATCTCACTAGAAATTTCACTCTGGGCCATGGAGGGATATTTACTTCCTGTGAGGACAGGGTTTCATTTGGTTTTGTTTCATTCATTCATTTTGCAGGGAAATATTCATACTTTCCTCAGGAGAGATAGCTACCGTGCTGCTTTTTTTTTTTTTTTTTTTTTTTTTTGAGGCAGGGTCTCTCTCTGTCGCCCAGGCTGGAGGGCAGTGGCACCATCGCAGCTCACTGCAGCCTCAACCTCCCAGCCCTAAGGGATCCTCCCACCCGCTCCCGAGCAGCTGGGATTACAGGCATGCACCACCAGGCCAGCTAATTTGTAGTATGTTTTTTGGTAGAGACCGGGTTTCTTCATGTTGCCCAGGTCAGTCTTGAACTCCTGGGCTCAAGAGGCCCCCCAAAATGCCGGGATTATGTATTACACTTTAAAATAATATGTAAAGTTCTGTTTACAATACCATTGATTAAAGTCTAATAGATCAAATGTAAAAAAAAAATTTATTTTTGAGGGAATTATTTTTAAATTTCGACTTATATTAACTTATGCACAATAAATGTCTATCAGTAAGAGTTTCCCTTAATCAGTCATGGCACACCCATACAGTGGAGTACTATATAGCCTTTAAAAAGAATGAGACATCTTAAACACCAAAAGATACCTGCAGTGTATTTCTGAATGAAAAGAGCAAACTGCAGAACAGTATATACAGTATGATTCTATTTTTAAAAACATGTTACTATTCACAGAAAGTGACACAGATTAAAATGTCATATTCCTAAGAGTTCCTGAGACTGATAGGAGTGAGAAAGCTTTCATTTTTCTTTATATATTTCTGTTGTCCCAAAATTTTCTTATAAGTGAGTATAGATTCCTTTTACAGTTATAAAAAATGTTAAAATTAAAAATAAATGTACTGTGCCAATCCTAAAATTACCAGCTGTAAGTTGCTCCTCAGATTTCTATGATAGACTTCACGATGCTTAACAGTGGCTACATTATCATTTCTGCTGTATGGATAATGCCACTTCATAAATATACAGGAAATCAAGTGGATTTCCAAAATCTCTATAAATTAAAGGAAACTGAAGACCCTGACATGACTCTCAGAGAACAGATGTTTCCATTGTAACCCCCTGAACTAATCCGTGAGGACATGTGAACCTCAGGGCCGAGACGCTCTTGCAGAGCCTTCCTGGGATTGCAGCCAAAACCACAGTTACATTCTCTCTTCGTGAGCCCACAGGCACACCAGAGATCCCTGCTGCATTCGTCAGGATGTGCCAGGGGACAGGCTCGCTGATGGCCAACCAGTCCCCCACTGAGAGCTAGAAAGCTGGGTAATGTGAGACCTCCAGGAGCTCTCAAGCCAGGGGGACTTGACCAGGCAGGCCAGGACCCCAGAGTGAAGGGAAAACCCAAGGGCTCATCATGACATTCTACACTTCTTTCTTTCTGGGGCGTCTGTTGATCCATAAATGACTGGGATGGAGGGCCAAGAAGCTTACCAGACAACTGTCCCTACCAGACGAAGGAAATGAGTGCTTTCACCCACCCAGGGGGCCGAATGCCAAGCATTGGAATTCAGATCTATTTAGGAAGCCAGGATTTCTAGGGATCAGGAGACAATGGGATCCCCAGAGAGAAAAGAAGCTGCCCAGAGAAGTAAATTCAACATACTGGGCTGCTGTTGTTTGCAAGACTTTCAGTGGTTTAGAAGTGGACAGGCCAAGAGGAGGAGGGAGGTGGGGGAGGCAGAGATACTGGCCGGAAATTTTCAAACCTGGCAAAAGAATCAAGACACATGTTTAAGAAGCACTTAGAACCCCAAGCAGAAGCATTATAAACACACACACACACACACACACACACACACACACACGTTCTCTCTATCTCTCTCACACACACCACACACTCTCTCTCACACACACACACACACTCTCTCTCTCACACACACACACATTCTCTCGCTCACACACACACACCACACTCTCTCTCACACACACACACACCACACTCTCTCTCTCTTCTCACACACACACACACAGACACACAGTTCCTGGTACATCATAATAAACCTGGTGAAAGGCAAAATAAAAAGCAAATATCAAAAGCAACAACGACAAAAACACGTGACCTTCACAGGATCAAGATTTCAAACAACAAGTGATTCTCAACGCAAACGTAGAATGGAATGACATCTTTAAAATCCCAAAAGAAACCAAAAAATGAATAGAAAACTAAAATATCCTTCAAAAGCAAGGCGAATAGATCCAACAGAAGGGCCAACATTTGCTCACCAATAGATATGCACGAGAGCACTCATAGCAACGTTAAATACTGTTATACTAGGGTCAGACGCCGGAAACAGACCAGGTACGGCGGCTCACACCTATAATCCCAGCACTTTGGGAGTCCAAGGCAGGTAGATCACTTGAGGCCAGGAGTTCGAGACCAGCCTGGCCAACATGGAGAACCCTGTCTCTACTAAAAATGTGAAAATTAGCCGGGCATGGTGACACACGCCTGTAGTCCCAGCTACTCTGGGGCTGAGACAGGAGAATTGTTTGAACCCAGGAAGCAGAGGTTGCAGTGAGCTGAGATCACACCACTGCACTCCAACCTGGGTGACAGAGTGAGACTCATCTAAAAACAAAAAAAACTGAAAACAGTTTAATGCCCATCAGCATTAGAAGAGATAAACTGTGGTGTATGAGAATTATGACATTGACAGCTATACAGCAATGAGAAGGAATGAATGAGAACTATACCTAACAGCATGGAACAGTCTTTCAGACACTGAACGAAGAAAGCAGAGACAAAAACAACAACCTAAGCTTTGGTGTTAGAAATCAGGGCAGTGTTTGCCTTAGGAGCAGGAGTGACGAGAATAGGCTTGGAAGGCAGCTGGGGGGAGCGGGGGAGGTTCTGGGGAACTGGTGACGTTCTGTCTCTTCATCTGGGATCTGGTTTCACGGGTAGGTTCACTTAGTGAAAATTTATCAAGCTGTGCATTTATAATGTATGTGATTTTCTGTATGTATGCTATACTTTAATAAATAATTTACATATAACCTGGAAGTTAAACTATAATTTTTACAAGACAAATTCTAGAGAAAGAGCTAATATTTAGTGCCAAATGCACAGTAGGTGGTGAATAATTTTTTTTAAAGCACAGAGAACCCTCAGATGTAAGATTACATATTCCCGGCTTTCCCGGCTTTTTTCTACGCAATGACTCTCATCTTTACTTAGTATACCTAAAGTTTTTTCTAATTACAAGAGGGAATACATAATTATTATAAGAAATTTAGAAAAATACAGAAAAAAAAAGTAAAGAAGAAAAATGCAAAATACCCACAACTCCTCAAACTCTGAGTTTAGGTAAAGTGTTTTTATTTCTTGTCATCTTTTTTGCACTTTTACACTAATGTGCAAGTGTGTGTTTTTACCTTATTCATTTAGCAGCACGCAATAAACACTTTTCTTTTTATAATAAAGAAATAAAAGTGAGGGTAAGATAAAGACATTTCCAGACTTCCCTTCAAAAAAAAAGGAAAGAATTCATTGCCAACAACTCACACTAAAAGATAGGTAAAGAGGAGATTTTTAAGCAAAGGAGTATAATCCCAGATGGAAACAAAAAAAAACAAAGAAAAGGAAATTAAGAAAATCCCTGGAAAAGGTAAACATTTGGGCAAAATAAATGAATTTTGACTATGTAAAACAAAATGAATAGATGACAAAAATTCAAGTTAAAACATATAAAGGATTAAATTACAAGGAAGGAATAGCATAAAAAGGCAGGAGGGGGTAAATAGTGTGAAAGCATTCCAAAGTTCTGGCCTTGCCTGGCAAGTGGTAAAAGTATTGCTGTATATTAGTCTCCAGTAAATCAAGGTTGCATGCTATAGCTTATAGTAGAATTACCACCACAAGAACAGGCAGTTTCACTAACAAATGACAGAGGAAATGAAATAATAGGATTTACTCATTTCATCTAAAAAAAGGACAGAAAGGAAAGAAAAAAAATGAGCATAGAATAGATGGGATAAATATAAAACCCATAATAAAATGGGAAGTCTAAACCCAAACAAATCAGTTACTGGATTAAATGTTCAACTCATATGCCAATGTTTATTAAACAATCTATAACAAGTGTTAAAGGTTGGACTGGCCTGGCGCTGTGGCTCACGCCTGTCATCCCAGCACTTTGGGAGGCTGAGGCAGGTGGATCACCTGAGGTCGGGAGTTCGAGACCAACCCAACCAACATGGAGAAATCCATCTCTACTAAAAATACAAAATTAGCTGGATGTGGTGGCGCATGCCTGCAATCCTAGCTACTTGGGAGGCTGAGGCAGAAGAATTGCTTGAACCCAGGAGGCAGAGTAAGGTTGGACTAATATGTCAAAACTTGGACTGAATACTTTACTTCGAAGACGAAGATTTTCAGATGCTGTTATTTTTAATCCGACTATACGCTCCTGATATCACAGAAATGCTGAAAGGCGAAGGATGGAAAACAGCTCAGGTTTATTTCTGGCTCCTGTAAGGGGCGCCAGGTGCTGTGACATCCCCCTCTGGGGCATGACCGGGCGGTCCTCCCCCATGGCCTTGGTGAGTCTCACACAAGCATTCGATGCTCCCTACAGGATGTGGCCAGGATTGCTCTACTCACATTTCATTGCCAAAGCACAGCACACAGTCACCGCTTCATCCAGCACAGCACCCCACACACAGAGGGAGCCCGGTGCCACATGGTCCCTGCAGGTGGCCAGCCCAGGGGGAGAGGGGCAGCACCCAGAGACCAAGACCATGCCTTCATCCAAGTGTGGGCTGTGGCTCTCACTTTCAGCCATAGTCAAAGACTTCTTCTCGGCCAGGCTCCAGCAGATGTCCCCTTCTGGTCATAGCAGTCAGGGCAGCCGGGCATGGTGGCTCACACCTGTAATCCCAGCACGCTGGGAGGCCAAGGCGGGAGAATCACTTCAGGTCAACAGCCTGGGCAACATAGCAAAGCCCCATCTCTACAAAAAATACAAAAATTAGCCAGATGTGGTGGCACATGCCTGTAATCCCCGCTATTCAGGAGGCTGAGGTAGGAGGATCGCTTGAGCCCAGGAGGTGGAGGTTGCAGTGAGCTGGGCATGGGCCTCACTTGGTCCAATTTTGTCCAGGTCTCCAGTGGTTTCAAACTTGGACGAGAAGAGGATGGCTTCCCCTTGGATGCTCTGGACTGATGCACTTGGGACGATTCCGTGAGCTTGAGGACTTTGGGAATAGTTAAGGTCCAGCAGGCAGTAAGCTGCACATGCCAGGGGCCGGGGGGAAGCCTGGACCTGGAAATACAGCTGCAGAAGTGCCCCAGGTATCTTTTGCTGCACAAACAACACCCCCTAACTTAGTCAAATGGCCAATTTCTGAAGCACATCAGTGGGTCATGAATTCGGATGAAACCATCCAGTGTGGATGGTGTGTGTCTGTGCTATGAAATCTGGGGCCTCAGTAGGGAAGAGGTATTGGGCTGGGAGTGTGTGGGACCCAATCCCCATCCTGACCTAAGAAATGGTGTGACCTCAATCCTGATGAGTTGTCAAAGACAAGTGAAGCGCGCTGCCACCCCCCCGGAGGCACACACCTCCCCGAACCTCCTCTCTCCACACCAAATGCGGGCCTTGTGCGGGGGTTCCCAGGGAGCCAGGGGTTCACATGCTCTGCTGTCCCCTGGAGACACCCCAGCACCCCCTGCTTCTCCACTCACACTCACACACGTATACACTCACACCCACACACTCTCACACACACATTCACACATCCGTGCACACACACACTCACACAGACCCTTCTCAACAGGCGAGGTGCTGCCTCTTGCTCAGACATGGGAGCCCTTCCCGGACCAAAGGACCAGCAGCCCAGCAAGGGCGGGAGCCCTCCTCATCCGATTGTCATTTTTATTGGTGGCCTGGGACTCTTCAGGCAGTGGAGAGGGAGGAGGCACTGGTGAAATTTCACAGGGAAGCTGAAGAGAAGCCACAGCCAGGAACTGCCCACTCATGGGAGCAGTCTCTCTCTTCCCACCTCTGCCAAGAGGGTGTGGTCCCCGGAATTCCCCAGCTGGAGAAGGGAGGTTGAGGGGAAGGTCACCCCCCTCCCCTCCAGTGGAGTGAGGAGAGTGCCCTGTGCCCTGTGCTCAGGAGGGGTTGGGGCCATGCCCGCCTGGCGTTGCCACACCTTTGTCCTCTCTGTGCTCCTGGTCCCTTCATCAGTGCAAGCCTTGGTTCCCGCCTCTGTCAAACGGGCATTTTAATGTCATAAAGCTTCCCAGGTTATTTGTGGAGAATCCCATGGCAGTGCTCATGAAAGCACTCTGTACGCTCTTAATGCAAGCATTGTAAAATACCATCATTAAAAATCATATTTTCTGGCCAGGCACAATGGCTCACACCTGTAATCCCAGCATTTTGGGAGACCAAGAAGAGAAAATCACCTGCGGTCAGGAGTTCGAGACCAGCCTGGCCAACATGGTGAAACCCTGTCTCTACTAAAAATACAAAAATTAGCCTGATGTGGTGGTGGGTGCCTGAAATCCCAGCTACTCGGGAGGCTGAGGCACAAGTATTGTTTGAACCCGGGAGGCAGCGGTCGCAGTGAGCTGAGATGGCGCCACTGCACTCCAGCCTGGGCGACAGAGTGAGACTCTGTCTCAAGAAAAAAAAAAGTTGTATTTTCTGTTAGTAGAGGGGGCAGAGGACTCAGGACCTCTTCCAGCACAGCACGGAAATGATCTCTGGGGCCTAAGGAAGCAAGGGGAGGGCCACCAAGGGGGCCCCGGAGCCAGGAAAGGGCATGGAGACAGTGTGGCCTGTTAGGCTGGTGGCACCACGATTTTCTGCCAGGCCCTGCCCCAGAGCCCCGCAGAGCCAAGGCTGTCCCTCTACTGCCTTGCCCCAGATGGTTTCCAGAAAAGGTGCTGTTGCCATGGGAATACTCGTCCAACTATTCTACTTTGCAGAAAATCACTTTTCAGCCAACTTGGCTAGGACATGTCCTTTCTACAGAGCAAAAATTGCATCTTGGTTTTTGACCTCACCCACGACCAAATATTTGCGTGGACAAGTGGCCAGGGGACTCAGGCCACAAGAGAGATGGTCATCTAGCTGGATCTGGCAGGACAGATGCAAGCCCTGTAATAAACCGCAGGTGGCCTCTCGATACCTGCAAGTTGACGGATGAGTAGGAGTCTCCCTGAGGGACGAAGGGACAGCAGAGGTGGGGAAGGATTGAGGTTGATCGATTCCACTCAACCAGTAGCCCTGAGGGCCAGGCTCTGCTACACACTAGGAAAGCAGAGATGCTTCCAGCACCACTTTCTGCCTCTGTGGGGGAGGCTCAGAATCCAAGGGGGAGCGGACACTGGTGAGCAGATCGATAGCAATAACTGACAAGGACAGAGATAGAATATGATGTAAGTAGTGAGAAGTAGCTCAAGGGAGAAAAGAAAATGGAGGAGGGTGACTTGGAGGCTGGGTTTTCACGTAGGAATAGGAGTTTGCCAAGCAGACAAAGGGTGAGGGAGGGTGCTCTGGGCGGAGGAAACACAGGTAAGGAATGGAGTCATGGAACAACAAAGCACATTATGAGAACAACAGGTTGTTGAGTAGTGTCCCAGCATAAAACACCAGGGGGAGAGGCAGGATCATCAGGTTGGAAGCTGAGCGTGCCCTGCAGAGTCCAGTGTTTGGCCTGTGTGCAGTGGGAGGAATTCCCATCAGACTGGCATTTGACAAAGGTAGGCAGGACAGAGAGCAGGAAGGAAGGGCAGAAGACCAGCCAGGAGGCAAGAGGCAAAGAAGCCTGCACCAGCGCCAGTACCCAGCAAAAGCAGCCGGAAGAGAGGATCGGCAGGCCTGGGGCTTGGGGGATGGAGGGCCAGGGCCAGGAATGAGAAGGCCCTGCCGGTTCTCAGCCTTGGGAGACAAAGTTTAGAGATTGTTTAAACCAAAAGAGGCACAGAGGAAGGCTTGGTCTGGAGGGTGGAAATGAGGCAGATTGAGTCTGAGGAGGAGGGGCCCAGGGAGCGTGGAGGAGGTCAGCGGTGTCAAACGCTACTGAGCCAGCATGCCTGAGTTCCAAACCCCAGCACTGCGGAATACTAGCTGTGCGGCCTTAGGCAAATTACTGAACCTCTCTGAGGCTGTTTCATCCTCTGTAAAATAGCCCCCACCTCACTGGGTCCTTATGAGCATTCAGTGAGGTCCATGTGAAAGGCACATAGCCCAGGATGGGAGCTGATACAAGCTCTTAAAGCCCAGACTCCCAGACCAGGGTCCTCCTGCAGCCTTCACCGCATATGGCCCATGAGAGGCTCAGTAAAATGTGTTGTGTGCAGGGCCACCCTTTGCCAGGCCCGTGAGCCTGCCTGGTACCCTCCAGGGTGAAGACCACCTTGTCTGGCCGCCCCTCCTCCCCTAACTCACCTGGCCATGCTAGGCACAGCAGAGTGAAGATACATTTTCACAAGCAAGCAAGACCCAAGTTACACCTAGAAATGTATGGAATGCTGGGCTGGGCGCGGAGGCTTACACCTGTAATACTAGCACTTTGGGAGGCCGAGGCAGGTGGATCACAAGGTCAGGAGTTCAAGACCAGCCTGGCCAAGATGGTAAAACCCTGTCTCTGCTAAAAAATACAAAAAAATTAGCTGGGCTTGGTGGTGGGCACCTGTAATCCCAGCTACTGGAGAGGCTGAGGCAGAGAATTGCTTGAATCTGGGATGTGGAGGTGTTGCAGTGAGCTGAGATCATGCCACTGCACTCCAGCCTGGGCGACAGAAAAAGAAAGAAAGAAAGAAAAAAGAAATATATGGCATGCTGTATCACATGGAAAATGGCAATGCCTGAAATTCCAAGCTCCCTCCAGCTCCCCCTCTAATGTACATCCTCCAGGCACATCCCAGAAGCACAAGGGTGGGAAGAAGGGGCCTGGCTCCCCCACACCTGAGCCCCTGCTGCCTGATTTCAGGGATGCTCGTCTGATTTTCAGACTGGCAGCTCTCTATTCAACCATGTCTACCCTGCTTCCCTGAGAGTGGGAAGAACTTGTTCCCTTACACGACTTGTTTCACCTTTAGGAATTAGCAGACGGTTGGACATGGCAAGGAAATCCTCCCACCACTCGGCTCAGAACAGAAGGTGCCCGCGATGGCCCCGCAGGGGTCTCCTCGTTCCTCGCCCCTTCTGGTGTGTGTGGAACCAACAGCCTGATGGAGTCAGAGGAGCAAGCCAGGATCCGCTCAGCCCGGGAAGAAGGAAAGGCTTTCAAAAGCCATGATTCAAACTCACTTAGTTGCTCTTCAGTGAAGTGCAAGCCTGTGGTTCCCCTGCATGCACAGCAGCACACCCAGCCTGCACGCTCCTCTCTGCTCCTCTTGAGATGCTGCAGGCTGTGCAGATGTGAGCCCTTTGACCTCCCTCACTTGTGTCGTCTCGGGTATTCCCTGCAAGAGGCCCACCCTGCCTCTGAGTTCCTAGTCTCCCAGGCCCTGCCTTAGTTACTTTGCATGTGTTGATTGGACATTAATCCCAAGCAGCGTATTCTACCGACCTGGGTGGCGTTGCTTTTTGTGGAACAGGCCGTTCTTTGCCCGCTTGCCCGCTCTGTGGACCTTGTGTGCATGTGGGTGGCTGTGTTCAGCGGACAAGCTGCTGGCACTTGGGATGGGACAGTCCCTCTCCTACCTCCTGGCCGCATCTTGGAGAAGTCTGAGGAGATGACTTCCCTGGACAATACACACCTCTCTGCCAGATGTGCTGTGGGTCCTTCACCCGCAAAGTCATCCGGAAGGTAGCTCTGGCATGACAGTTTTTCACCAACTCTGAGCCCCCAAAGATGCTCACCTGGCTCAAGCAACTTCCATCTCCCTCCTCCTGTGCCTAGCACAGTGCCAGGCATGCAGGAGATGCTTGGTGAATGTGTGTTCATTCATTCGTTCATATCTCTAAGACGGTCTCATTCTCCCTAGTTGCCAGCATTCCTCCGCAAGAGATCCGGGAACCTGGCGTGTCTGTGTAAGAAGATCCTCCGCGCAGGGCTGGCGGGGCCACGTGGCCACTGAACAACAAAGCAGAAGAAGCCGGCCGGGGGGGACTGGGCAGCGGCGTGTCCAGGGGCCAGGGAGCATGAGTACCGGTGGGCAGCCCCACCAAGCCTGGCTGCTGATGGCAGACAGCAGACTGGGGGGAGTCCAGGCATAAAGGCCAAGGTGTCAAGGTGTGACCTGGAACCCCAAAGGAGTGGAAGAGACTGAAGCAGCAGAACTCTGGTTGGGGCAGACAGCCCAAAGGCCCTCCTACAGAGCAGTGGTCAATGCCGAAGGAGCATTTGAATGGCACTCCCTCAGGTAGCTCCCCCCATCCCACCACCCCACTTGGGAAGCAGAGGCTGGCTTCCATAAGCCAGGGATTCCTAGACCCCCAGGGCATCTGGGATCATCTCTCTCTGCACTCCTCCCCTCCCTGCCCATTGGCATCTCCTCCCTTCCCCCTCTTCCCAGCCATTTCCCAGGACAAGGACCTCACTGCTAACTCTTGGGAACCTTCATTGTTGACATTTGCTGGAGATGGCCCTAGGGACCTCCACAGCCTCAGACGCCCACATACACACCCACACCCCCCAGTATCCTAGACCATGCAACGGTGTCCTTGAGAGACGTCTCAGAGCAAGGCACGATCATGAGCTTGGGGGCATGACAGACCTGTGTTGAAAAATCAGCACTCACGTCTACGTGGCCTCAAACAAGCCACCCTCCCAGGCCTGAGGTTTGCTCCTCTATTCTGAGGAAGGGATGATACCGCCCCACCCCCAGAACTGCTGGGAAGGAGAGCCATGGGGTGACATGCAGACAGCACCGGAGACAGAGCGTCCCCCTCCTCTCCCACTGCTCCCTGCCCCACCCTGCTCTGTGGGTGGAGTGATCACATCTTCCGCACCCAAAACTGGAACACGTGATTTGACAAAGGATTTCTGGGCTCTTGCTAGATACACAAGGGGGTTTGAAGGATTCCACCTGAATGTCAAAATAGCAGGAAATTCACCTCCTGCAGGTTGAGTTGACTTTGGAAACAGGCCTGCTCTGGGACTTGAAGCTGAGTCTCCCACACAGACACAAGGGTTGGGCCTGCCCGACCCCACATGTCCCGCCTTCCCCTCACCTGCTACCTCGGCCATTACCCAGCGGCCTGGGTTACAGTGTGCCCACCCCATCCTCGATGCAGCAACAAGGACTACCCATCCCTGGCTCAGCATGGAGCTGGTACCAAGAGCAGCCTGCCAGGCAGAGAGAACTGAGTCCACCCCTACCCGGCGGGGAAATGATACAAATCAGAGGAGCGTCAGACCCTCCCCAGCCCCAGCATCACTGCAGGTGGAGACGGACCAACAGGTACCTGGGCTTCCACTACAAATCACCCTATTGGAAAAAATAAATAAATAAATAAAAGAGAAAAGATCTCCCTAACGGAAAACCGTGACTCCATTTTGTCTGTTTGCTTGTTTGTTAAGGCAAAGCTCTCAGCTCTGCAGAACAGTCCCAGCTCCCTTGTGATTTAATCAAAAGGTGGGGCATTTGGTCCACCCTAAAGGGCCAGGCATCATTTTCCGGATGTCTGTTCCGTTGGAAGGAGACTGAATCTCTTCCTTTCTAAAACAATAAAAAGGTGGAGAATTAGCATGTAACGGTTAATGGGTAATTTTACAGGGTGAGCTGAGTTCATAACATCCTTCTGAATATATTTGCATTTAACTGAGCTCCTTTTTCCCTCTCTCTCTCTTCTGTGACTTTCTTGTTGTCACTGTAATTATTTTAATTGAGATCTTCCCCTAATGAAAACAAAGAACAATGTCTGTGGAGGCTTCTGAGCGGCTGTGAGCTCGGCGGTGCCTCCTCTCCCAAGTCAGCTCAGGGTGCCCAGGGCCCCTCACGCAGCCTCCGGAGGCTTCTGCCCTCTCCACCTGCTCTCTCACAAGGCTCTACAGATGACAGGAACAGGCAGGGAGGCTTTGCGTATGCATGTGTGCCTGTGTGTGTGAGGGCATGTGGGTGCACATGTGTGTGCCTGTGTGTGTGAGGGCATGTGGGTGCACATGTGTGTGCCTGTGTGTGTGAGGGCATGTGGGGTGCACATGCGTGTGCCTGTGTGTGTGCATGTATATGCATGTGGGGTGTGCATGTGTTCATTGAGCATGCATGTGTGTGTATGTGTGCAGCCATGTGTGCATGTATATGCATGTGTGTGTTCATGTGTGCATGCATGTGTGTATATGTGCATCCATGTGTGCATGTGTATGCATGTGGGGTGTGCTTGTGTTCATGTGTGCATGCATGTGTGTACGTGTGCGTGTCCGTGTGAGCATGTATATGCATGTGGTGGTGTGCATGCATGTGTGTGCACGTGTGTATATGCATGTGGAGTGTGCGTGTGTTCGTGTGTGCATGCGTGTGTGTGCGCCCACGTGTGTGCACATATATGCATGCAGAATGTGCACGTGTCTGTGTGTGCATGCAGGAATGTACATGTGTGTGCTTTTGTGTGTGCATTTGCCTTCCTTCATTCCTTGCCCACCTGTTCCAGGACAGTCTTGCTATGTTGTACAGGCTGGACAGTGCAGTGGCTGTTCACAGTGGCTGATCACAGGTCACTGCAGCCCCGATCTCCTAACCTCAAGTGATCCTCCTGCTTCAGCCTCCAAGTAGCTGGGACCACCGGTGCCCACTACCGTGCCAGCTTCAGTGCAGACAGTAAAGGCTCAAAGTGAACATTCAGGAAGCTCAGAGAAAGCCTGTGGTCCCCAGCAAGGGGAGCTCAAAGCCAGCTCCCAGGGACAAGGTCAGCAATGAGCAAGCTTCAGGCTGTGCATCACGTGTCAACTACCTTGGCTTTGGGGTCCTAGATGTCCCAAACACAGACGTGCCTGCTCACAGAAGCCTCTGTCCCAGCACAGAGGGGCTGCCCTCGTTTCCCCAGCCCCCTGTCTCTCCACATGGTCACCAGGACCATTGCTCAGGAAGGCCAGTCCCTGGGAAGGAATGGTAACCTTCCCAGAATGAAAGCTGTGGTCTAGGCCACAAAGAGGCCATTTGTGAGGCCGATAGGGCCTCAGCACAGCTGGGGACACAGGCGGGCAGCAGACCCTGGAAGACCCATCCCTGGAAGTCCTGGTCAGGAGGGGCCCCTGCCCACCCACTCAGCTCAGCCCAGCAGGGCACCTCTGCCAGAGCCCGTCCCTTCTCCGTCTGCCCCAATAACAAACCTTTCTTCCAGGACTGCTGAGTGGCTGGGGGGCGGGCAGAGGAAACTCCACCCTGATTTTTCATTGTTTTTACAGAAAAGTTAGTTTCTGCCAAAAGGAAAAAATTAAAATGGGAACAGCCTCCCCCACCCCTGGGGAATTGTTATTCTCTTCATTAAACCCTTCTGGCCTGGCCTGGCCCGCCACCGATGCTGCGCCTGGCAGGTCCTCTCTCCGCCTTGATTGAAGAAGGCCTTTCCGCTTCCTGCTCAGAAGGCCCAGGCCTTGCTGGAGTCTGAATCCAAAGCAAGAAAAGAGGCAGGACCAGTTGGCCTGGGCATGAGTAGGAGGAGTGGGGGACAGAGGGCCCGAAAGCAGAGACGTGGCCCCTCCGCGACCACCTCCGGACCCAACCAGCTCTCTGGACACACAAATAGGGTTCTGATTCATAAAAGCTGTCGCTGAGTCTCTGCAGCCCCCAAGGCTCCATCAGTCCTGAATTTTATCCTCCTTCCCTCTCCTTGGAGAAATCCGCAGACCCTGCGATCCCAGCCCACTCGGGCTCACCATGAAAGCCGCTGAGCTGTGGGCGTTCTGTTTTCCCTTTCCGGCCTCCTCTGAGTCACAGCCCTGGGAGGAGGGGGAAGTCACTCTTGGAGATGGGCCGTCTTCTCCTCTTCTCCCCTCCTTGGACGGCCAGGGGTAACTAGTTTTTGATCCCCCACCCGGCCTGTGGCTGGATGGCTGCACCCTGCTGAGCCCAGGCCAATCTCCCTTCCCAACCCGGCCCATCTTGGCACATCCTGGCTCTCTGCCTGCCTGTCCTAGGCAGGTGGTGTCTTCAGGCTTCTGTCTCTGCTATTTGGGGAATGGGTAGGGTTGATGCCTGGGCCAATATAAGTTGCAACGCCTGGAAGGAGAGGACAGGAGACGTTCACCCCCTCCCACCACCTCCAGAGAAATCCAAGGCAGAAGTGAGGCAAAGGTCAACAGGGCGATATACAGGGCCGAAGGGGAAGGTGCGGGTGTGAGCACTGCCTGCAGCCCATTTCTCTTCTGGGCTTGCGGACTGTGCTCCCCACTGCCAGCACCTGCGTCTCTTTCTCTGGCCACGAGCGCAGCAGACCAGAAGTGCCAGGAAAGCAACACCTGCCTCCAGCCAAAGTGCCCTCAGCCAAAGCCCAGCAAGGCTTGGGGCATGAATTCACAGGTCCCTGGGTCCTGAGGGAGGAGCCTCCACCTGCCTCCCAAAGGTCCCCGAAGGACTGCACTGCAGCTGCCTGCAGTGGTAATCAGCTTCACAGCCCGCTGTCTCTGTGCAAAGGTCTGTCCCTTCCCCAGCTCATTTCTCACGCCCCTGCCTGTGACCCTGGGATCACCTCCCAAATAAACTACTGGGACTCAAGTACTTGAGCCAGAGTCTGCCTTGGAGGGAATCCAGAATCCGATGGGAGGGGCGGTGAGGCTCCAGCCACCTGCTTCCCCCGACCTCCTCACTCACACAAAGGGATCCTGCTTCTTTCCTGATGTCCCGCTTAATGGGACTGGATTTATCTTCAAAAGTCCTGATTTGCCTCGGATTGAAAACCAGTGCACTCCCCGTGGTTACTGACAGCCCCTGTGGGTGTTCGTTTTGTTGAAGGGAATTGACTCATCTGAGTCAGCCATGCGCCCCCCCCCACCCCACCCCGCCACCCCCCCAGGCTGCTGATTCAGTCTCAGTGTGATGGTTCACTTTAAGCGTCAATTTGACCTGGGCTAAGGGGTGCCGGGCATTATTTCTGGGAGAGTGTGTGAGGATGTTTCCAGGAGATTCGCATTCGAATCAGTCAAGATCTGCCCTCACTAAGATAGATGGGCATCGGCCAATCCATCGGGAGCTAGCAGAACACAAAGGCAGAGGAAGAGAGAATTTTCTCTCTGCTGGAGCAGGCACAGCCACTTTCTCCCACTTGCGGACACTGGAGCTTCTCCTGGGCCTGTCCCAGCGCCCAGCCCCTGCCCCTCCTCATTCTCAGGTCTCCAGAGCCAGGCTGAGTTACAGTGCAGGCTTTCCTGGACCCCCAGCTTGCAGACACCATTTCCTGGGACTTCCTGGCCTCCAGCATCATGTGAACCGATTCCCACAGTAAGTTTTCTCTTTCGTATCTTTTTAGATCCTATTGGTTCTGTTTCTTTGGAAAACCCCAACTAATACCTTGGGCTCCATTACTGAAAGTATCGTCTCCTTAAGCAGCGAGATGAGAGTAACCTCCTCCACTCCGGCCTGACACCCTCTAGCCCAGGGGTCCCAGCCCCGGGGGACCACTGGACATTGGAGCTTCAGCAGGAGCTGAGGGTGGGTGAGCCATGAAACTTCATTTGTATTTACGGCTGCTCCTGATCACTCGCAATGTGCTCTGAGCTCCACCTCTTATCAGATCAGCAGCGGCAATAGATTCTCACAGGAGCACAAACGATTTTGTGAACTGCGCATGTGAGGGATCTAGGTTGTGCACTCCTTATGAAAATCTAATGCCTGATGATCTGTCACTGTCTTCTGTCACCCCCCACAAGGGGGCCATCGAGTTGCCGGAAGACAAGCTCAGGGCTCCCATTGATTCGACATGATGGTGAGTTGCAGAGTTATCTCATCCTATGTTACAGTGTCATCATAATAGAAATAAAGTGCAAGTGTAATGCGTTTGAATCATCCTGAAACTATCCCCTGCCCCTAGTCCATGGAAAAATTGTCTTCCATGAAATTGATCCCTGGTGCCAAAAGGTTGAGGACCACTGGTCTAGCATATTATTTAGTTTTGGTAAAGAGGGACAGGGGAGCAGAGAGTAAATCATATTACAGTCAACTAACCAGGAAGGTAAGGGTTGAAATCAGGCTCTTTGAAAAATGATTAAGACTGGAGAAGACAAACTCAGGAGGGATGAAAGCCTCTCTTCAAGAATGCTAGAGGCTGCCCTGCTACAAATAAAAGAGATGCACAGGGGGCTGGGCACAGTGGCTCACGCCTGTAATTTCAGCACTTTGGGAGGCTGAGGTGGGTGGATCATGAGGTCAGGAGTTCAAGACCAGCCTGACCAACATGGTGAAACACTGTCTCTACTAAAAATACAAAAATTAGCCAGGCATGGTGGCAGGTGCCTGTAATCCCAGCTACTCAGGAGGCTGAGACAGGAGAATTGTTTGAACCTGGGAGGTGGAGATAGCAGTGAGCCAAGATTGCACCACTGTACTCCAGCCCGGAAGACAGAGCAAGACTCTGAAGAGAAAGAAAGAGACAGAGAGAGGAAGGGAGGAAGGAAGGAAAGAAGGAAAGAAGAAAAGAAAGAAGGGAGGGAGAGAGGGAGGGAAGGAAAAGAAAAGAAAGGGAAAGAAAAGAAAAGGGATGCACTCTGTGAGCCTTGTCTTAGCCCATCTGTGCTTCTATAACAAAACACCTTAGACTACTCTTACAATTCTGGAGGTGGGGAAGTCCAAGATTGAGGCACGCATTGGCGTCGGGTGAGGGCTGCTCTGTCTCTCTCTCCAAGGTGGCCGCATCCTCCTTGGTGCTGCATCCTCACATGGCACAAGGTAGAAGGGCAAGAGGGCACTCCCTTCAATCTCGGGACCTTTTATAACAGTGCCGATGCCATGCCTGAGGGTGGGGCCCTCATGATTTAATCACCTCCCAAAGGACACACCTCTTAATACTCTTGCACTAGGATTAACTTTCAACGGAATTCTGGGGGGGGGGATGTCATCATTCAGACCACAGCAGGCACGAGGGATAGAATCAAGATGAGTGAGTGAAAGCTCCAGAAATATGGATTTTCAGTCTCACAGCTACCTCAAGACGCCATCAGCTGCTGTGGGAAGGTTACTGAGGTCCCCATCACAGGAGGCATTCAAGTGTCGGCAAACCAGTTGTGGAGAATGGAGGACTCAAGTACAAGACCAGGACTTTGGGGTTTTCCCTGGCAGGTTTCAATTTGGCCCCGGGGGTAAGCTGATGAATTACTGTCTCTTTGATCTGCCATATGATAATACTCACTGAACATTGATTCAGATGGGAGGCTGAACCCTGCCTGGGAGAAGGAGCAGAAAGCGGTGTGGGAAGGAGTGTGGTGGGAATGGCAGCAGCCTCAGCCTCTCCATGCTCAGCAGGTAATCAGACCCTCCCCCCACAGAAGGAAGCTCACCCATGAGGTTGTTCCCCTACCTCGCTCTCTGGGAAATCCTGGCCCCCAACTTCCCCTGCCCCCACAATCCCAGCAGCTAATGGAAAAAATCTTTCTACTACAAACAGTTCTGTCCCCAGAGAGTCTGGGATCTAGCATGTTCTGCTTTTTGTTGCACTTTGGGGATCAGCTAATGCCCCAGGGATGCCGTAGTGCCCCTGACTCTGAAGTCAGAGGACCTTTGGTTGCCTATCACTCAACCATAACTGGAGCTGGCTGGGCTCATCTGTCCATTCAGCGCTCCCGACCTCCCTCCCTGGGTGACTGCAAGGCTGCACCCTGTTCTCAGGAGGCACCTTCCCCGGCAGAATCTCCAAGCAAACCCTGAGGTTCTTTTGGAGGATGCTGCAGGGTGGTCACGATTCTGAGATGACTCTTCGGCCCCTCCCAGACCTGAGATCCTGCAAGGCTTTCCTGCCATGGCCTCTGAAATGCCAAGAAAGGAAAGCCAGTGCTCAGGGCTCCTCAGCTCACCCCTGTCCCTGGTAGAAGGGAAGCTGCCCTGAGTCCCCCTGACTGCAGCAGTCCTCCCGGCTGCTGAGTGACTCACCAGCATCAGCGTCAGTGGAGCATACTGTGGCTGGCTTAGCTCCTCCCACGCTTGCCCTGAAAATGCCTTCACCCCACTGGGATAAGGCTTCTCGGAGCAAATAAGAATCAAGTAGCAGTTGCTCTTCGCCTCTCTACGGCAGGGGGACAAAAGAGACCAGGTTGACCAGAGGCAAAACCACGGAGCAGGTGAAGGGTGGTCCTGGTCCCCTTTCTTCTGCCAACCCCTCCCACCCTCTTGCCATCCAAAGGAACCCCATTCCCAAATGTCTCTTTGAGCTCCTTACCCCAATCAGCCCTTCCTTCCACAGGGGCTGCATGCCCCCAGTGCCTCCCTCTGTCCTTACCTCCCCTAGCCCCATTTCTTCATTGCCCCCCCTTAACTGGAGGCCTGGGAGGAAGGCAAGTGTGTCAGGGAAAATAGTGGAAGACCTTGGAGAAGGCAGAAGAGATTAATGGGTATCTATCTAGCACACCTTTGCAGGTAACTTCATTTCTCATTGTCTTTGAGCTATTTTGCGACTCTGCGAGTTGTAGAAAACTCATAATCATGCAAATGGCTGTTGTCCATAGAAAGACAGATGAATTGTGTCCAGGGGAATGTGGTCGAATGCAGCGGAGCATCCCACAGAATGCGACCGACTGTGGCCCTGTGGATATCGACCAGTTTTGCACGTCTGCAAATTGACTTCAGCATTCCTTACTGCCTACGTATGTGAGGTTCTTTGAACCAGTTGTAACGCTGCACTGGTATCTTCCTTAATTAACAAGTTCAGTGAAGTCATTGGCACATATTCATTTTATGTTTGTATGAGACTCATGATCTTACCTTTTATCAAAATTATCCCCTGGGTGTGGTGGTTCACACCTGTAATTCTGGCACTTTGAGAGGCTGAAGCAGGAGGATCTCTTCAGCCCAGAAGTTAGGGAGCAGCCTGGGCAACATAGCAAGACCCCACCTCTACAAAACATAAGAAAAATTAGCCAGGCATGGTGGTAGGTACCTATGGCCTCAGCTACCTGGGAGGCTGAAGCAGGAGGATTGCTTGATCCCAGGAGTTGGAGGCTGCAGTAAGCTGTGACTCCAACACTGCATTCCAGCCTGGACTACAGAGTGAGACCCTGTCTCAAAAAAAAAAAAAAACATCTTTCTTGAGACAGAGTCTTACACTGTCACCCAGGCTGGAGTGTAATGGCATGCTCTCAATTCACTGCAAACTCCGACTCCCGAGTTCAAGCGATTCTAGTGCCTCAGCCCCCTGAGTAGCTGGGATTACAGGTGCCCACCACCATGCCTGGCTAATTTTTTTGTATTTTTAGTAGAGACAGGGTTGGCCAGGCTGGTCTCGAAATCCTGACCTTATGATCCACCTGCCTCAGCCTCCCAAAGTGCTGGGATTACAGGTGTGAGCCACCACACCCGGTAAAAAAAATTTTTTTTAACAAAATTTAAAAACTATCCTTTAGCAAATGGTGGACCACTAATTGGCGGCCTTTCAAGCTCTGTGGGTAACAGCTGTAGGGTAGAGCATTAAAGGGTTTCTGTATTTGGAATGTCCATCAGGAGAGGGGGAGGGGAGAGGGGCGGCAGTCCCTGCCTACCCCTGACCCTCCGTTCTCCTCCAAGCCCCTTCTGGCCTTGCTCATTTTTCTTTGAGGCTGACTCAGAAGTTCCCAGGACTTGGCTGGGCGTGGTGACTCATGCCTGTAATCTCAGCACTTTGGAAGGCTGAGGCAGGAAGATTACTTGAGGTCAGGAGTTCGAGATCAGCCTGGCTAACATGGTGAAACCCTATCTTTATAAAAAATAACAAAAAAAAGTTCCCAGGACTCTGCCTCTAATAACTTTCCCAGCCACCACCACCCCCATCTCTGCAGTCGCTGAGTGACATTAAGGTTGTGCTACTATTGCGGTCACTTTTCCCTTGAAATGACTCACAGCACTTACTTAATAACAAGCATTAGGGGATTACGTGTCCAACACACGCCTTTGGGGTCACACTCAAACCGTCGCTGGGGTGATAGCTAAAGGCACAAAGGCTTGGGTTTTTTCCAAAGTGGTGAAATGCTCTAAATTTGACTTAAGTGATGATAGCAGATATCTGTGAATATGCTAAAAATCGTATGCCAAAAACTTGCAATGGGCGAGTCACGCAGTGGCTTCATTTGCCAGGGCCACCATCACAGAATACAGCAGACTGGGGGCCTTCAACGACAGAAACTTCTTCCCTCACAGGCTGGAGGCTGGACGTCTAAGGTAAGGTGTCAGCAGGGTTGGTTTCTTTTTCTGTTTTTTTGAGACAGGGTCTTACTCTGCCTCACTGGCAGTGGTGCGATCACGGCTCACCAAAGCCTCCTCCCCCTACCCCGCTCAAGCGATTCTCCCATCTCAGCCCCCGAGTAGTTGGGACTACAGGTGTGCGCCACCACAGCTGGCTAATTTTTGTATTTTTTGTAGAGATAGGGTTTTGCCATATTGCCCAGGCGGGTCTTGAACTCCTAGGCTCAAGCTATCCTCCCACTTCAGCCTCTCAAATTACTGAGATAATAGGCATGAGCCACTGTGCCTGGCCCAGAGGGTTGGTTTCTTCTGAGGCCTCTGGTCTTGAGTTACAGAAAGCCGCCTTCTCCTGGTGCCTGCTGTCACGTGGTCCATCCCCTGTGTGTGGGCATCTCTGCTGTTTCTCTGTGAGTCCAAATCTCTTCCTCTTAGGAAGACATAGATCTTTTTTTTTTTTTTTTGAGATGGAGTTTTGATCTTGTCGCCCAGGCTGGAGTGCAATGGCATGATCTCGGCTCGCTGCAAACTCCGCCTCCAGGTTCAAGCAATTCTCCTGCCTCAGTCTCCCAAGCAGCTGGGATTACAGGCATGCGCCACCACACACAGCTAATTTTGTATTTTTAGTAGAAACAAGGTTTCTCCATGTTGGTCAGGCTGGTCTTGAACTCCTGACCTCAGGTGATTCACCCACATCGGCCTCCCAAAGTGCTGGGATTACAGGCGTGAGCCACCGCGCCCGGCCAGAAGACATCATCTATCTTAATAGATTGGCGCCACCCCAACAGCCTCAATGTAACTTAATCACCTCTTTAACGGTCCTATTTCCAAATACATCCACATTCAGAGGTACTGGGGATGAGGCCTCAACATGAAGTTTGGAAGGACACAATTTAGGCCATATGAATTATAGCTCAATAAAACTGTGTTTTAGAAAATGAGTGAAAGATCCACACAGCTTTTGCCAAAGAGGAGGCTCTATTCCTCTCCAAGGGAGGCCACCGTTTAACTTCCTCCCACATTTTTTCCTGAATCATAGGTGACTGTCCCAGCTTCCCCTAACCTCAAATGGGCAGGCCAGGCCACAGGCAGTGGGTGATGACTTGGAGTCTAGCAAGCCTGGCTTGCACCTGGCTGGGCAGGTGGCCTCTATCGGCCTGAAGCATCTCTAGGAGTCTCAGCCCCTGCAAGGGGTCAGGCGTCCCTCCAAACATCCACGAGGAAATCTAAGCTGGCTCCCCCGACATGTACCAGGCTCTGCTATCGGAGGTACAAGGAGAGGCGATTGGAGGTGAGTCCCCACAAGGTAACCTGTGCCCTGCCTTCGTGGGTTCACCAGGGTGAGCGTTGGCACCAATCTCAGGCAGCTCGTAGCCTGGTCAGGACCACCCCCCCTCAAACCTGAACCCAGGCCTGAGGGTGGATGGGAAAACTGGGGGGGACTGGAGACCGAGCTCCCTCATCTACGCTCTCCTCCAGCACCCCGAGGGCTCCACAGAGATGACCTGAACACATAACAAACGGGGCTCCCCACAGCGGCTGCCAGCAGTGGGTGTCTGAGGCAGGCTCCGGAGGGCCAGCTCCCTCCCCCAAGGCACACCGCCCACCAGGCTGCCTGTCGGAGCCTGCAGCCCCGGCCAATGCATTGGAGATGCCTCCAAGATTCGGGCGTCTCTCCTCCCGTTGTGAATTGCTCTCCTGTGCACTCCTGGCAGGCCTGGCACCTTCCAAAGCACTCTGCGGATATTAACTAATTAGTGTAAACACCGCAGCGCAGAGGTGACCTGTTAGGAGGCTGTTGATGGTATCAGATCATTAAGGGTGGTGAAAGCCTCCCTGACGTCTCTTCTGGGACTTGGTTCCCACTTTTCTCCCTGCATGTCTGGTCTCATGGCCGGGAGAAGCATAATGAGGTGAGAGGCTGGTGAATTTGGAGGGAGCGAGAAAACACAGCGCTCGCTGCTTCTGCCAGTTAACCCGAGGAGTCTGTCTGTGGTAATGGCTGCTCAAGAGGAGATCTTGGCCTGGACTACAGGAGGTGGGAGGTTTGGATTCGCGTGTGAACAAGGGATCTGGGACTCCCGGTGTCCACGGGTCAGTGCTCACGAGTGCCAAGGAGGACCCTAAAAGGAGAGCCATGGAGTGGGGAGGGTCACAGGAGCCAGGGGGCGGGCTGCTGGGCCCTGCCGGGACGCTGACAGACTCCCTGATCTCTGGAAAGTCACCTCATTCACTCCTTCAACAAACTCTCCAAAGCATTAAAAACACAGATACCTGTATTCTCGTCTCATCAGCAAATCACAACACTCTTGCCTTCTAAATGTATCCAGAATCGGCCACTTCTTATCTTCCCCAAATGTCATCATGTGATGATGCAGAAGCTCCCCCACTCTTCCTGCAGCCCCCTGTCCCCACAGCGTCTGCACACATCGAGTGTCAACACAGAAGCCTCTTTGGCTCAGAAAACCCCCTCAGCTGCATCCTCATCAGAGGATGCGCACGACCCTCACCACTCCCTTCTCTCACTCCCACTGGCCTTCTTTGCTTCCTCCACTGTACCCGGCACGTTCCACGTTAGGGCCGTGACTCCTGCCATTCGCTGTGCCTCGAGCCCTCTTCCGCCAGAACCACTCGGCTTGCTCTTCACCTTGCACGCGAGGTCTTCCCTGTCCATACCACCTAAACAGCGAACAGCAAACGTTTTCTGGAAAGGGCCAGGTGGTAAACATTTTCCAGCTCTGCAAGCCGGATAGTCTCTGCAGCAGCTCTTCAACTCAAAAGCAGTCCTAGGCCACACATGCATGGAGGAACAGCGCTGTATTCCAATAAAACTTTATAAACACCGGCTACCGTGCGCTGATTTGGCCCAGGGAGGGACTGTTTGTCAATAGCTGATCTAAAAGAACAACTCCCCGTTCTCTCCTCTCTCCTCAGCTTAATTGTTCTTGGTGGCACGCATCACCATGTGATACGTAGATGATTGTCTACCCCTTTGTCACCTGCCTCTACCACTGGGACATCAGCTTCACAAGAACAAGGACTCTGTCTATTTCACTTATTGCTGTATCTCTAAATCCTCAGACAGTGTCTGGCATCCAATCGGCACTCATATTAAAAATAAATACAAGCCACACATTATGCGTCAGGGACGAGGCCACCCGCTGGCTTCAACAAAGATTAGGATTCTGTAATCACATCTCTTCAGCCTAGGTTTCTCTAAAGAGCAAACAGGAAGAACAGGTATGAGCAGCAAGACCTTCAGACCAACCCAGTGCCTGCAGACTTCAGACTCAGATGAAAAGCTCTGTCTGAGCCTTGTTTGGAAAGGAAACTCTCCAAGTCTCTGAGACTCATAATCGACCAGCAGGAATGCTTGTGACAGTTCATAACAAATAATAACAATTTTTTACCTCTATGGGCTTCCTAAGAGGCAGTTATACTGGCTCATTTGGCTTGCGCATACCTGTTAGTGCGTAAGTTCTATATTTTACCAACGAGGTACACAAAGCTCAGATAGCCTTGCCCGAGGTCACACCAGGAGGAAGCAGCTGGAGCCAGCCCAGAATCCAGGCTTCCAGCTTCCACCACAGCGCTGCTCTGACATATCCTCCCTACAGGCCAGCCTCCTGTTTCTCTAATGCATAAACCAGTGCCAAGGCGACATCACTTAACAGACATTCACCGAGTCCCTATCTTAAGCGAGAAACTGAACTAAGCGCAATGCAGGAGATAAAGATACTCAAGTAAGTTCTGGTTAAAGAGACGCCACGAGAGCGCCAGTCTGACCTTGCAATGCATGAATCTCCTTTACAGCATCACCTGCTGGTTATCTAGTGCTATAAACCAAAATCGCCACAAACTTGGCAGCTTCAAACAACACACATTCGTTATCTCATGGTTTCTATGGGTCAGGAGTCTGGGTGTGGCTTAGCTGGGCCCTCTGCTTCAGGGTCTCATCTAAAAGCTACAGCCAAGATCAGGGCTGCAGGGTTATCTGAGGCTCAACCAGGGAAGGATCTGCTTCCCAGCTCATATGGACGGTGGCGGCATTCGGTTGCCTGTGGCCTGTTGAATGGAAAGCCTCACTTTCTTGCTGGCTATTGGCCAGAGGTCACCCTCACATCACGCTGTTGGACAGAAGCTGCTGTTGGACAGCTCTTGCTTTGTGGGCCTCCCCAGTGTGGGAGCCAGCAAGACAGATGTCACAATCTTGTGGAATCACGAGAGTGACATCCCATTGCTTTGCCGTATTCTATTGCAGTGCTAAAGGCAAGTCACAGGTGCTGCTGGCACTGAAGGGGAGGGGACTGCCTGAGGCCATGGACACTGGCAGTCAGGACTGTGGGGCCAGTGTTCACCCTGTCCACCCCATCTACTAGGCCTTCCAACTCTCCCTGAACATCTTCAGAGACACACTGACCACTACCTCACAAGGCAGCTCATTCCATTCTGATGTCACTTGAATGGTTAGAAAGTTCTTCCTGGCATCAAACCCAAATCCATCTCCCTATGGCTTTTAATCATTGATCCAAGCCCTGCAGTCTGGCGAGTGGCATAGAAAAATTTGAATCTGGGCCAGGGACAGTGGCTCATGCCTGTAATCCCAACACTTTGGGAGGCCAAGGCAGGCAGATCAGTCAAGTTCAGGAGTTCAAGACCAGCCTGGCCAACATGATGAAACCCATCTCTACTAAAAATACAAAAAATTAGCTAGGCAGGGGGGTACATGCCTGTAGTCCCAGCTACTCAAGAGGCTGAGGTGGGAGAATCACTTGAACCCAGGAGGCAGAGGTTGCGGTGAGCCCAGATCACACCACTGTACTTCAGCCTGGGCGACACAGCGAGACTCCATCTCAAGGAAAAAAAAAAAATTCTAATCTGGCAGAAGTTGGACTCCAGGAGGGCAGGAATTTGCTGTATCCTCAGAGAGCGGGGTTTCTGGAAAGTTCCAGGCACATCAAAGGTATTCCATAACTACCTGTTGAGAATAGAGAAATAGTGGTTCAAGAGATTGTCTCAGCAGCTTCTTGTCTGCTGTCAAATGCAGTGGTAGCCTTATCTGGGAACTTGCTTCCCCTATGTCTTGGGGGACAGACCTTCACAGCCTTCCTCAGGAGCCTGGCACTTTAAGAGGCTCTGTTCCAACCCTGACACTAGAAAGAAACATGACTTGCTCAAGGCCACACAGCTGGTAAACAGCAGGTGCCAGAAGCCAGGCCTCTTGATGCCCAGCATTCCTCTGCCTCTCTATCTTTGTGTGTGACTGAATATGAGACAGGGACAGCAGACAGACCTGGACCCTGCATCCTGGGAGTTTGCAACTCAAGGCTATTTCCGCTACTTTCTGTGAACCGCCTTGATCCTTGGCCTGCAAACTAGATGTGGGATCCTCAAAGCCAGACACAGGGGAGCCGCGGGCCTCTGAGGGCTGCAGCAGGGACCCAGGCACTCATTGCCTGCTGTGACTCAGGGTGGCTGTGCACCTGCTCTCCCTCTCCCACCAGGAATGCCCACACCCAGCGTACCTCCTCGGGCGTTGGGGGCCTCCCCAGCACTGAGTGTCCAGCCTAGTTCAGGCTCCAGGTTTCCAATTTCCTGGCAGTCAAGTCCATTTGCTGTGGAGCTTCCGCAGAGGCCCCCAGGTCTTCATCACTGCACCTGCAGCTGCAGCACAGGCCCTGCCCATGGCAAATGCAGCAGGTGTGAATGGATGATTGAGTGCACAGGATCTGAAGACCTCGGCTGGGAATCTCAGAGGCGAGGCACAGCCTGCCTGAGCCCAGTGAGAGGAGGGGTGGGGCATCCACAGGGCTTCAGGAGGCCCGGCTGCAACCCTGACTGCAAGCCGGGGGAGTGCAGGGAAGCTGAGGCTGAGTTCAAAGGTCTTGGGAAACAGGAAGGGCCACAAGGAAAAGCAGGACCCGAAAGCCACTTTCCCTTCTTGGAAACATCACGTCACCATTATCCCCAGCACCTGCCTTTCCACTTCCCTGACTCTAAGGGACCCGCCCACCATCAGCTTCCTCTTCTGTATCCTGGGCCTTCAACTTCTCCCTTCCACGGCTGCAATATAAGAAGTATTCAATAGATATTAGTCATTAAATCATCACTGCTGTTCCCATCTCTTCCCCTTGTATATATTAACACATTCAAGGTTCTATCATCTCAGAAATTTAAAACCTCCCAAAATGCTTCCCACATGGGGTTGGCCATCGATTTTTATTTATTTATTTTATTTTTTGAGACAGAGTTTTGTTCTTGATGCAAGGCTGGAGTGCAGTGGCATGATCTCGGCTCACTGCAACCTCTGCCTCCTGGGTTCAAGCGATTCTCCTGCCTCAGCCTCCTGAGTAGCTGGGATTACAGGCACGTCCCATCACACCAGGCTAATTTTTGAATTTTTAGTAGAGATGGGGTTTCACCATGTTGGTGGCCAGGCTGGTCTCCAACTCCTGACCTCAGCTGATCCGCCCGCTTGGGCCTCCCAGAGTGCTGGGATTACAGGCGTGAGCCACCACACTTGACCTGTCGACGATTTTATTTGTGCGTTTACATTTTTCCACGTCAGAGTTCTCCACCATGCACATGTTGTAAGAGGATTATAATGAGGAAGAGCTGACATTTGCTGAGCAGGAGCTCTGGCCCCTGCCTTGTGTTAGAAGTTTCCAATGCACCCTATTGGTTCAGCCGCTCGTCAACCCCATGTAGTTACCAACTACCGCAGATCGCCCAGGGCTGAGGGGCTTCCCGGGACGAGAGACTTTTATTGCAAAAACTGGAATAATCTCAGGCAAACCAGGACGGCTGGCCGCCCTTCCAATAAGAAGGCATACTCTGTTCCCCATTTTACAGATGAGAAAACTGAGGTTCAAAGAGGCTTAAAACTCTGCCTCGGGGCTGGGCATGGTGGCTCATGCTTGTAATCCCAGCACTTTGGGAGGCCGAGGCAGCAGATCACCTGAGATCAGGAGTTCAAGACCAGCCTGGCCAACATGGTGAAACCCAGTCTCTACCAAAAATACAAAAATCAGCCCGCTGTAGGGGCACATGCCTGTAGTCCCGGCTCCTCGGGAGGTGGAGGCACGAGAACTGCTTGAACCTGGGCGGCGGAGGTTGCAGTGAGCTGGGTTCGCACTGCTGCACTCCAGCCTGGGTGACAGAGGGAGACTCTGTCTCAAAAAGCAAAACAACAACAACAACAAAAATCTGCCTTGGAGTCTGATCAAAAAGGGGCCGGCAAAGGACGGAAGTAGACGTTTCTCCGGAGAAGACATATCAGTGGCCGAGGAGCCCACGAAAGACGCTCACCCGCATTAGTCATCAAGGAAATGCAAATCAAAACCACGATGAGCTCGAGGTGCCGCTTCACACACTCTGCAACAGCTGTAATTTTGTTTTAAAACTGCAACAAGCGTTGGTGAGGTTATACAGAGATGAGACACTTGCACGTTGCTGGTGGAAATGTAAAATATTTCAGCTGCTGCGGAAAACAATTTGGTGAGTCCTCAAAAAGTTAATCATAAAATTACTATATAATCCACGATTTCACTCCTACGAATAGACCCAGGAAAACCTGAAGATAGATACTCAAATACATGTGCACACGCGTTCATAGCAGCAATATTCGTGCCAGCCAAAAAGTGGAAACCACCCAGATGTCCATGCAACAGTGAATGGGCAAATAAATCGGGGTCCATCCATACACCGGAATATGATTCCCTAAAGAGGAATGATACTCTTATACGGATGAAGCCTGCGAGCCCTGAGAACACAAAGCTAGTGACAGAGGCCACAGACCACACGCACAAGCTCCCATTTAACCTGATTGCATTTTTTTTTGTTTTGAGACAGAGTCTTGCTCTGTTGCCCAGGCTGGAGTGCAGTGGCACAATCTCGGCTCACTGCAACCTCTGCCTCCCAAGTGCAAGCCATTCTCCTACCTCAGCCTCCCAAGTAGCTGGGATTACAGGCATGCATCACCATGCCCAGCTAATTTTTGTATTTTTTTGTAGAGATGGGGTTTCGCCATGTCGGCCAGGCTGGTCTCAAACTCCTGACCTCAGGTGATCTGCCTGCCTCGGCCTCAACAAAGTGCTGATTGCATTTTTATGAAAGATTCAGAGGAGGCAGTACATGGATGCAATGCAGATTGCTGGCTGCCAGGGGCTGGGGGAGGAGGAGGGAGGAGTGACTGGTGACGGGTTCGAGGTTTCCTCTTGGGGTGATGAAAAGCTTTGGGAACTTGTGGAGGTAATGGTTGCACGCACTGAATATACTAAATGCCAGTGAATTATCCACTTAAAAATAGCTCATTCTGAGATGTGAGATTCACCTCAATTTACCAAAAACAACAAAAACAAAACCTGTACTTCAGGCCACACAGCTGATGAACACAGAGCCGGCCCGGAGCACCTCACACTCATCAGCCCGCCTTCCCTGACGGCTGTAGCCCCATGTGGCTGCTAGCCCCCACTCCCACCTACCTCCCCATGCTCTCCAAAGCCTCTCTCTACCTGTCCACTCACCATTTGCCTGTGATAGCGGTCAGGATTCCTGTGCTGGTCACCCACCCTCTTCCGCTGGGCAAGTCCAGTGAACAGCACTGCAGGGCTATTTGCCATTTTCCCCCAAAATGCTGCAAAGCGCCTCCATAAAATGACTCAGAAAAACCCAGGGAGGCCGGGCACGGTGGCTCACACCTGTAATCCCAGCACTTTGGGTGACCGAAGTGGGCGGATCAGTTGAGGTCAGGAGTTCAGGACCAGCCTGGCCAACATGGCAAAACCCCATCTCTACTAAAAACACAAAAATTAGCCGGATGTGGTGGCAGATGCCTGTAATCCCAGCAACTCAGGAGGCTGAGGTGGGAGAATCACTTGAACCTGGGAGGGGGAGGTTGCAGTGAGCTGAGATTGTGTCACTGCACTCCAGCTTGGTCGACAGAGCAAGACTCCATCTCAAAAAAAAAAAAAAAAAAGGAAAAGGGAAGGGAAGGGAGGGAGGGGAGGGGAGGGGAGGGAGGGAAGGGGAGGGGAACCCAGGGAGGACAGGACCCAAGCAGGTCATCTCCTGAGGCGGCTGCTTTGCCCCTCTAGGGAGGTCTCAGGGCTCCATCTTCCGAAGCCTCTCCCTTCTCCCTCTCAGTCACCCCACACCTCAAGGGCCTGCCCTGCGGGGGGGTGGCGGGTGGGGAGCTCTTCCTCCTTTGTTTCTCTTGCCTTCGCTCAGCTCAGTCAGTCAGAGCCTGGCCGTGGGGGCTGCTCCTCTCTGAGGCAATAGAATCATTCCTGTCCCCTGTCGAGGTGACCCTCGGTAGGAAGGTAAGGTCACTGTCCCCAGACGGCCCACGGGAAGAGACTGACTGCATTTCACTCAGAGCCCTGGCAGCCGGGATGCCGAGCAGGGACCATCTGTCTCCTCTGTCTGTCAAGACACACCTGAGGAGCAGGAGGGGAGAGAATCCACAGAGCTGCCTGCAGGTGGCCCCCTGGGTGGGACTGGGCCTCTGCTTCCTTGGGCTGAAGGGAAGGTGCCTTGGGCTAAGGGTGGACCCTGGACAGGCAGCAGGTCTCACCATTCAGCTGTGGGTTCTCTCTCAGCACCTCCATCCCAAGTGTCAGGGAAGGACAGGGCGGAAAGGAGCCAGGAAGCTGGTCTCATCCACAGACACACGGGGTTTCAAGGTGGAGGAGGCCCCAGCCCAGAGGGTGGACAAGGTGCTGGCTACTGCCCGGTGACTGCCAGGGCAGCCATGAGCTCCTCCCATGAAGCCCCACAGGGGTGGCGGGGACTTGTCACTGTGAAGAGGCTTCAGTCCCCCTCCCACAGCTCTTCTTGGAGCAGGTGAATTCATTAAAGGTGTCTGGAGCTCAGCACAGACTCAGAAGGTTCCATGAAGGCCAGAAGCAGTGCCCTCAGCTTCGGCCAGGACCCTCCTGCCTGCACTTGGTTGGCCACCCGGGGCCTGGGTGCTCCTGCCTCCGGCCCCCTTTCCCCACCATGAATCCGTGTGGTCTCCTTTCCCAGCACAGCCACAGGACAGCTCTGTCACACCCTCCCCAGTGACCCACCAGGAGCCACCTGGGCCAACTGGCCCTCCTTCCCCCACAGAGCCCCTGGTGCCCAGGACATCCTAGCAGGAGCTAGCCCTGAAGTCCTGGTCCTGGGCTCCCTCTGGGATCCTACGTGAAGCTAGAGCCCCGGATGTCAGGCGTTTTCTGTGGGTGGGGCCTGGAAGGTTCTACCACACTCACATTCCACCTCCTCCCTCAGGGCCTCCCACTCGTGGCTCAGGCCCTGCTGCTGTTAATTAGAGGGAAGAGAGAAGGCTGCTGGGGATGGAGTGTGTGCAGTCTTGGGCTCTCTACAGGCTGGCCGTGGGGTGAGGAAGTCTCTGCGCAGCAGCAAGGCAGCAAGGGGAGGAACACCCGGAGCTTGAAGAGGCTCCCAGGTCCATGCAGCCTGTGGGTGTGGCCTCCAGGGACCAGCCAGACAGGCCAGCCGGACAGCCTCACTCTCCTCTCTGCTTTGCAAATGCCACAGGTGGCCGAGCACCCACGTGGTCTTCACACACCCGCACCTTGCAGGTCTAGGATGGAGCTGTGATCATCGCCGGCTGGGAAAGCAGCTTCCCGGCTCCCTCTCAGCAAGCGGAGTGCAGCAGGGTGGGCAGCGGCTTGCTGCAGACTCACCCCATCCCCAAAACGACCTTGAGAGGAGGCCCCACCATCCGGGGGAGATTGAAGATCCAAAAGGCCCAGCCTGCTCAAGGAACTCAGCCAGTGAGTGGCAGAGCCTCCTCCCGTCCCAAAACTCTGCCTCTGGCCACCCCTAAGCACTGCCCCTCTGGTGGTATCAGGAACCCGAGAAAGAAGCCTCAAGCAGGGCCGGCCAGGAACCCTTCTCCCAGGCTTGCCTCCGTCTGTGCACGAAGCCCACCTGCCCAAGACTCACCTGGGGCATTTGGCGAAATGCAGTCCTGGGCCCCCCCCACCCTCCCCGCCTACTTGAACAGGATCCGGAGGGGTGGACCCAGCACGCTGCACAGCCGGCTGAGTCCCTCCCTCCCCAGTCTCTGAGGTGGCAGGGCCTCCCCTTTTGTCTCCATCCCCTTTCTTGCCACAGCTCCCTTCTCAGGACTATGTTGCTCTTTCCCTCTGAGCTGGTCTGGCTCTGTGGGGGTCACCCAGGCCCCAGGCTGTCAGTGGGTAGGGACCTGATGTAGCACTGACATGTTTCATCTGCTTGACTGGCAGGTCAGGGACAGCCTGGAGGTAGGTAAGTCATCAGGACCCCAAACCAAGGAGAATGGAGGCTCCAAAGTCCACCAGTAGAGGGGAAGAAAATAGCCACTGTCCCCAGGCAGAGCCACCAGTCACACAGGGACAGGATCCCAGAATGAGCACTGGGCAGGGGTCTCAGGGACGCTGAGCTCTGGGCTTCCATCTTCCCTGTGAGCAGCCTTGGACAAGTCACCCACCCCAGACCCTCCATACCCCATGCTCTGTCTCCTCCTCAGAGAGTGAGCATTCAGAAACGTGGCACTCTCTGAAGTCCATGGCTGGGATATCCACAGCTGTCACTACCTTCTGAGATGTGGTCCCTGTCCCATTTTCGGTTTCACAGTGCATGAATGCAAGCCCGGAGGCAGTACCCCCAACTGGGCTCAAGACCTTCTTGTCGGGGGTCCCTGTCGCATCTGCTTAAGTTAACTTTTTATTGCAGCACAGTATGGATAAGGAAAAGTCTAACACTACGTGTCCAACTCCGTGGATTTTCAGAGTGAGCACATTCATGTCCTCAGCTCCCAGATCAAGAAAACGTTGCCAGCTCCCGAGTCACCTGCTACCTTTTCCTGCCATTAATCCTCCCAAGACAACCATGACCTTGACCACTAACCGCAGAGGCTAATCTTTGGAATTACGCGACACGTACGCTCTTGCGTCTGGGCTCTTTCCTCCCACGTGGAGTCTGAGCCTCCCCACATGACGTCGTAGCTCCCTCCTCTCACTGCTGTAGCCAAGGCCTCTCGTGAACAAAGCACATCCATCTATGCATGCCTCTGTGGATGGACGCTTGGCTCGGTTTTGGGTCTGGGCGATTATGAACAATGCTGTCATGAGCAGTCTTTCGGTGAACACGTGCACACGTTCCCTTGGGGAACGCCTGGGAAAGAACTGCTGGGTAGCTGGGTGGACGTGTGTTCACCTGCCGTGGGTCCTGCCAGCTTTCTCAAGGGGTCCTACCACTGCCCCCTCCCTCCACCAACGTGGGAGGCCACAAGCTGCCACTCGGCACTGACACCTGGGATGGCTTCTTCTTTTGAAGCACCCTCTTGCTTGTATTTGGTATAATGCTGTGATCGTGGTTTGTATTCCGTGATCAGCGAGCTTGAGCACCTTTCTCTATGCCGTCATCTTTCTTTTTCCTTTTTTCACTCTGTGTACAGGGTGTGTGTGATATATTGGTACACGCATACAATTTGTAGTGATCAAACTGGGATTTTAGGACTGTATCCCTTCCTTCAGACATTTACCATTTCTTTGTGTTCGGAACATTATGAATCTTCTAGCTATCTTGAAATACACTACGAACTATTGATATCAATAGTCACCTTACCAAGCTATAGTCAGTATCAACAGTCACCTATTGATGACTATTGATCAATAGTTGATACTGACTATATCAATAGTCACTCTGCCGTGCAACCAAACACGAGAACGTATTCCTCCTATTTTTGTGCCTATTGACCAAACTCTCTTCATCCTCTCTCCAACTCCTTACCCTTCCCAGCCCCTGGGAACCACTATTCTACTCTCTACTGCCATGTGGGTTTATGTTTGTGTGTTTATGTGTGTATGCAGGTTTGTGTTTGTGTGTTTGTGTGTTTATGTGTGTGTAGGTTTGTGTTTGTGTGTTTGTGTCTGTGTTTGTGTGTTTATGTGTGTGTGCAGGTTTGTGTGTGTGTGTGCGAGTATGTGTTTGTGTGTGTTCTGTGTGTGTGTTTTGTGTGTGTGCATGTGCTTGTGTGTATGTGTGCACATATGTGTGCTCATCTGCATGTGTGTGTGCACGGCCAGCAGCAGTGTCCACTGCTAGGAGATTCTGCCTGCTGCTTGAGGCTGCCCTGGTCCTTCACTGGCTGTGGGAGGGGCTCAGGCCTGTGCTGCCTTGCTGGCCACTCCCATGCCCCCACCCCCACCATCACCACCTCTGCTCCCTCTGTTTCCCAGCCCTGCTGCCGGAGCCCCGCAGTGGCCCTGCCGCATATGCTTGAACAATGTCCTATAGCACCATAAAAGACGCAGGAGGGTGAGGCACCAGTGCATGTGCCGACTGAGCTCCCGGCTGGTGGTGGCAGACAGGCGGCAGGGCAGAGCCTGGCATGGGCAGGAGCTGGGGTGGAGGCGGGCAGCCCGGCTCCTGCATGGCCACAAAGCAGGAGTGCCTCACCTCTGTGCCTCCAAGGCCAGGTGAGGCGAGGAGGAGGGCGCCCTGTGGCTGACAACCAGGCTAGTGTCCCCTGTGAGCAGACGCGGCACCTAAATTATGCATGGCCCAGGCCCGGTGCTGGCCAGGCTGCCCAGGAGGGGGTTACCCATCGCCTTTATGCCTGTCATTAAGGTCGTTCCCTTAATGACACCTGAAAGTGGGCAAGCAAGCATTTGCGTTCAGCCGAGCGCTACCCTCGCCTGATAGAAATGTGGCTCTCTGGCCTCAAGGATGTGCCGTCGATGCTCTGGGAATGGGGGCTTAGGGAAGGACCTAGACCCACTCGTGCCAGATCAGCCAGCCACGATGATGGCTGATGCTCGTTGACGGGGGAGGACTCCAGCCTCCAAATGTTCCTAGCCAAGGCCTGGCTCAGGCCCCCTGCTGGCCTTGCCCAGTAGCTGGACCCGAAGCCCAGGCCACGCCTGCCACATCGTCAGCATGACCCTGGCTGGCCCGGGCAGAAGAGGCAGGCGAAGGTGAGCGTCCAGCAAGAAGCACCATGGCCTGCCCCGGCGAGGACTGCCCTCTTCCACCAGCCCACATCTCTGGTCTAAGACCCCCAGCCCTCCAGGGAGACAAAATACCAGGGAACCCAGAAACCCGGATTGGAACCCAGGGTTGGAGCCCGGGTTAGAGTCCAGGATCAGAGTCCAGGATTGGAGCCTGGAATTGGGGTCCATGAGCTCCGGTCCAGGCCCTGCTGCTGACTCACACCATGCCCGTGGGTACATCCCTTCCTTTCTAGGCCCCATGGCCCTGTCCCCAGAGGAACAGAATTATTCCAGGTGACAAGGACTGTCCCCAACCCAGCAGTCTACAGCTCCATGGGATCTGGGCTACGTGAAGCCAATGTGTGGCCCTGGAGGTCCCCTGGGCTGTTGGGGGGTGGGGGGATGAGCCCCCTTCCATCCTGGAAAAGCATCTCCGTGGACTTCTCCAAGCCAGGGGTTTTGTGGGTTCTCAGCAGAAGTTGTGCTCCTTGTTATCATTAATTGCAATAACAAAAATGATAGTAATGTCCTAATCATAGGCTCCTGGGCGGGACGGTGGCTGCCTTAAGGGACTCTGTAACACTGAGTAGAGGAAAGGTCTCAGAAACTAAAGAAGCTCCCCAGGCTTGGGGCAGTAGGCGGGGGAAAGGCCTGCCACCCCAGCTAGCACCCGTGGCCACAGACGGGCAGCTCTGCAGCGAGGCAGCGTCCACAGGAGCGTTTCCTGTCCCAGGGCTTGGCTCTGGAGCTCGGAGAGCCTGACCCGGCCAAGGCTCATTCACAGAAGCAGAATCCCCAAGACAAGCTTACTCCCCCTGTGCCCCCAGGAGCCCCTCCTCTCCCCCTCTGCTGCAGGCACCTTATTTCAAAAGAGATCCTAGATCCTAGCAAACTGAATTCACCCCGTTGGCACAGGGGAGAGGAGAAGGGGAGGTAAGGACAGGGAGGGGAGAGGAGAAGGCGTTGGGAAAGCTTTGCCTGCAAAGGCCTGACATCCAGGCGGTGCCCCTTTCTCCCACCCCCACCCCTGCCCCCTTAACAGAAGGCGGCTGCCCTCAGCAACTGCCCCCGGGACCACCCTCACCCGATGGCTGAGTCATAACAGCAGTCCCAAAGAGAGAGGAGCTGACGGACCAGTCTGGGCCCAGTTCCTCGGTAGCTGTGGCCAGGGTGGTGAGGGGGGGTCACATAGAAGCAATATGGGTTAGGGGGTGGTAGTTAAAGGGTGGACCCCCAGCACTATGGGAGGCTGGGCCATCACCCCCAAAGGTGCCTGCCTGCTATGGAGCGCATCCTATCAATAGGAGGCGTGGAAGACAGAGCTGGTTGAGTTCGATCCAAGAAACAGAGAGCGGACTTACAGGGGTGGTGTCTGGCCTTCAGAAACTTGGGCAATGGCCAAGGGAGGGATGAGATGAGTTCTGTGGCCCCAGAACGCTGGGCGCGGTCGTGGCATGTGGGGAAGCAGGAGCAGGCTTTAGTCTCGACAGCAGGAACCTGCTAGGAACTAAGACAGCCGACGTGCAGGGAAAGGCCACCTCAGCAAGGAGTGAGCCCTGTAGCACTGCGAATCCCTGGATGGACTCACATCCACCTGCCAGGGACAGGGACAGGGCAGAGCAGGGTCCAGTGTGGCCTCTAAGGCCCGCCCGAGCCCCAGCATCCTCCAGGGGTTTCTCCCTGTCCTCATGGGCCTGCTCACCTCGGCAGCCTCCCTCGGTGTCCTCCCTGTAGACACTCAGGACCCCATGGCCCACATTCTCTCTTTTCCCGGGTTTGGCCCTTGCAGGTCGATCTGCCATCCCCTCCTCATCCTTCACTTCTCTTCATAAGCATCAGCTCTTCCAGGAAGATGAGAGCCGCCCCTCCCTTATCATAAGGAACTCTCGTGCTTGTTTGAAATCCCATGTCCCTGTGGACTTTCAGCATCACAAATGCAGGGACCACCTCAGCCCAGTTTGCTTCTCCATCCCAGAGGAGAGCACAGGGCCTGGCACACAGCAAGTGTTTAAGAAACAGGTGTCAAATGAATGAAAGAGTGAATAATGTCAAAGGGACAGGGGGCGGGCTCCCAACATGGGACCCACGGGCCTCTCTGGAGACACTGACATCTCAGGGACTCCTCCCGGGGGTCCAGCTGTGTATAAACCCAGCTTGGGAAACCTCCAAGAGGTGAGGGTTGATGAAGACCAGAGGCAGCTGATGGGGCTGAGGTGAGGCAAGGTGGGACTGGCATTCAGGGAGCCAAAAGAGCATGTCATTTCCTGTTGGTTTCACCTCCTCTCTTTATTTATATATACACCTCACTTCTTCTCTGGAAGCATCAGGGAGTCGGGGAGGCATGGATTCTAGTTCTGTTTCCGGGGAACCCTAACGTAATGACTTCCCCCTCTTGGAACCTCAAGTTTCTCAACTTTGAACTTCACCACTTGGGCCGGATAATTTCTCAACCTTATATCCCGGGCTGGCAGGTGTCCTCGGGGTCTGAAGTCCTGGGCAGCACTCTCAGAGCCTGGGTCTGGACTGGACTTCCGGTCTCCCCATGGCCACCCAGCCAGTGGGACAGAAGCCACCTAAAAAGAGACCTCTTCGTCTGGACGCGGTGGCTTATGCCTGTAATCCCAGTACTGTGGGAGGCTGACACAGACAGATCACCTGAGGTCAGGAGTTCAAGATCAGCCTGACCAACATGGCAAAACCCCATCTCTACTAAAAATACAAAAAAACTTGGACGGGTGTTGTGGCGTTCACCTGTAGTCCCAGCTACCCGGGAGTCTGAAGCAGAAGAATCACTTGAACCTGGGAGGTGGAGGTGGCAGTGAACCAAGATCATGCCACTGTACTCCAGTCTAGGCGACAGAGCAAGACTCTGTCTCAAAAAAAAAAAAAAAAAATTAAATTAACAGAAACAAAAAAAACCTTTTCCCAGTTCATGTCCAGGAAGTCAGCGTAGCTCCCCAGCTGCCCTTCCCCACCAGAGTCAGCAAGGCGGCAAGCACAGCACTGCAGGCACCTGGCTCCAGGCCGGAGTGTGGGCGTGGGTGGGCTTGCTGGAGCCCCCGCGGCCCTCCATCACAGGCAGTGACTCAGGGGTTTAAGGCAGTTGCTCATGCCAGACCCCCCAGGTCTGACTCCCTCCTCTGCTGTGTATTAGCTGTGTGGGTGTGGGGCTGGTGTTGTGTGGGTACATGTGAGGTCTTAGAGACGGTCTCCAGGAGACCAGGCTACTCCTGTGCATCAGACGGCAGGGAGAGCTGAACCCGGCTGCTCTGCAAGCTTCACAGCGTGTGCATACACCAAGCTTCTGATTTTTAATGAGTTTTACCCTTATCTTGAACTGCAAAATGCATCTCCCCCTTCCTTCCTCCCTGTGGGGCCACCTTTCTCGGGTCACTTTGGAGGACACTGTGCTGTGACTAAGATGCAGCTCCTCACCCCAGGACCTCACTCCCTTCCGTGGGGTGACGGACGCGTGCACACATCACCAGAAGAACTGGCAGACTCTGAGGAAGTCTTGTTGGGGGCTGGGGGAGAGGGTGCTGGTGATGGTGGGGATTGACGGGAGCTTGGCAGAGAAGGGGCCTTTGAGGCCCCTGGGTCCCAGTGGGGCTGAGCTGCGTGTGGCAGTCTTCCTGCATCTGCTTTCTTAGGGCCCGTTTACAAGGGGGCTCTGTGGACTTCCAGGAGGAGAACGTGGACCACATCTGGACCTGGCTGGGGCACCACAGGTATATCTGTGAAGACTGGAGAACACAATGACAGGGAGGGATGGGGCCCCCGAGGGGGAGGATCCGGTTCCGGTTCCCTGAGATAATGGAGTCACAGGGTTCAAGGACAGGTACCTGCAGCCTCTCGACCTGTCCTGGAAAGAAAACAGCTGAGTGTGAGGCCCAGTGAGCCTCCTGCACTCCTCCCCCGCTGTCCTCCACAGCTCAGGCAGCCTAGAATAGAGCCCTCAAGACTACAGAACACGGAGGGGGATGGCTTCTCCACCCCTCCAAAGAAAGCAGTGAGCCTTGGGCTCCAGGTCACCCATTATGACACCAAGGTGGCAACCAGGAGTGATGGGAAGAGGTCGGGGCTGACCAACAAGGGCGTTGAGGGCCCCCGGGCCTTCCAGGGATGATAGAAGGGGAGAGAACACAAACCGAGTGAGGCCAAGGTCCTGCACTAACAAATAAAAGCACACCTACACAGTTGGCCCGTACACACGACTGTGACTCACTTATCCCCCAAAGGCTTGGAAGAGTGGGGGCATTTGATTTGCATAACATAATTTGCATGACATAAACATAATTTCAGTGGAATGACATGTGAAGGCAGGGAATTCCAAGTGGAGGATAAAGTTCAAAGTCCAATAGATTCCCAAGGCCTCCCACTCACCAATCACACACACCAATCCAAACACCTATCCACCCACCCACTCACCCATCTATCCCTCCATCCACCTGTTCATCGATCTATCCACCCATCCATCCATCTCCCATCCATCCATCCATCCATGCAACCATCCATCCACCCATCTATCCATCCAACCACCCACCCACCCATCCATCCATACATCCACCCACCCACCCACCCACCCACCCACCCATCCATCCATCCATCCATCCTTCCATCCAACCAACATCCATCCATCCAGTCCATAAACTGACTTCGGAGAGCCACAGGCATGAATCCTTTCCTGATGGCACTCACCCTCCAGTGGGGAGCGTGACACGCAAACACATGGGCCAAGTAACTGCAAACTGTGAGACACGCATGAAGAAAAGGAAGCAGGAGCTGTGAGCAAAAACATTATGGGAGCTCATCTAGATGGGGCGGGAGGAACGGCCAGCTGCTTGGGAGTACCTGGACGCCAACGTGGCACACAGCAAAATCAAAACGGTAACCTGCTTTATTGGAAGGTTTATATGATCCTGAAATCATTCTACAAATGGTCTGCAAGACCCAAAGTCTAACTCCAGCTCATTGGCAACTTTCAAAAGGCTACCTCCCCTGGGCAAACAGCTGTGCTGCTGGCCGTAGGCAGCCTGGAGGCTCGAGGAAGACCCAGCAGCCGAGATCCCAGGAGAGCCTCCTTTGCCTGCAGTTGCATCATGAGCTGAGCCCTCTGTGGCAGCAGGGAGGCGGGAGAAGGAGACCATGGAGAAGAGAGGGAGAGGGAGGCAGGATGAGCTCTGCTTTCCATTCTCCAGGGAGGCCAGAATGCTGATGTGTGCACTTAGCCCAAATCTACTCACGGAAAGGAATGACAAACTAAAAGTCTAACCTGTTTCCTAGCCTTCTGCATTTTCTGTTTTGGAATCGAGGAGGAAACTGGCATTTGAAGAGTGGTCCCGTGGTACAAAGCCGTGGCACCACCACCACGCCTTCCTCTTAGGAACCTGGCTAGATTCCAGGAAGGGTCTTCCATCCAGGAAGAGCCCCTCAAGAACTTAGCTTGCTGGATCAGTGGTACCAGCCAGCCCTGGGCAGAACTGGTCAGACTCCCCAGAGCCCCTGACACCCCCAGCACCTGGTCAGCACTGTCTTGTTCTTCACCCTAGCCCAGCACCAGCTTCAGCTGCCTCCCCCTCAGAATGGCTGGCGGGGTTCCCCCAGCAGTCTCCCCCACCCCATCTCAAGCTGGCCCCTCCAGTTCTCAGCCTGGGCTAATGACAATCTTTGATGACCAAAAGGTATTCATGGTGGAGACCTTCACCTGAAACAGGGGTGGCCGGCATCTGACGCAGTGCTCTGTGCGGCTGCGCCATCTGCTTCCAAGCAGTGGACTCCTGGGGCATGAGCCTCATTGTGGAGCCCTTCAAGGTGGGGGCTGGGTCACTGCAGACCCTTTCCCTTCCTGCTTCTGTCTCGACATCACAGTCAACCTCCAGCAGAGTCTCTGTTCATTGTCCTATCTGCTTCTGCCTTCCCTCATTGATAGCCGAGGGGATGGGGAAGCAGGAGCTGACCACTTTGTTGAATATAGAATATAGATCTGAAAGGGACCGGGGCATGTAGGCCTGACCCCTGGGAGGCTACAGAGTCTTAATGCAGAGACCAAGATCCCCACACCCCTCCTGCATGCGTAGCCTGAATAAATAATGCCCATCTCAGGGTTATTTTTCAAATGTATACGCATGCAGTCGCAAATAATCAAATACAAATTGATTCCAAACCACTACTGAATTCAAAGCAGTTTTTTGTCATTGTGACTTTTCCCAACCAATGAAACCTAAAAATAAAAGCACCCGCAAGTGAAGAGATCCTCAAAGGGTTGACATTAAAATGCAGTTCACAGGCTTGAAAAGATGAAGAGCCACAATTCCATGGCAAATCCTTCTTTTTTGATAAAGAAATTGCTGTTCAGAGAGGTTAAAAGCCTTGGCCAAGGTCACACAGCTTGAGACGGTGGTGGAACCTGAACTCTCCCAGGCTCTGACCTCAGATCAGAGCAATTACTTTAATTCCTCTGAAATTCCACTTCCTCTTCTGTAAAATGGGATTGTTGAGAGAATTAAATGAAAGAATCTGGGCCTGGCGTTTGGCATGGTGCCAGCACACGGTAGGCACTCAGTAAGTGATGACCATCCCATTATTGTTCTCATTATGGCAATTATACCCTGTTGCCTCTTGCATTCTCCCTTTGCTTCTAAGCCAAGTCACACTGGTGAATTACTTGCCCCCCCGACACACAATGGAGTTGAGTAGGCAATGTGGTGAGATAGCACAGTCTCCTTTAGCACTACCCCACCCTGACCACCATCCAGGAGTTGAGAAGCAAGCGCCCCTCAGCATGGAGCCCTTGCGTTGAGCTCCCACAGCAGCTGGCACTTTTCCTCTTACAGCTCTGCTCTCTCAGAATTGTCTTCGTCTGGGTCTGTGTGCTACATCAAAGAGCAAGCAAAGTGGGGACGGGAACCAGGTGAACACTTCAGCAGGTAGCATCAGTGCTTCACAGAGCAATCAATCAATGGGTCAATGGATGGATGGATGGGCGGATGAATGCATAAATGAGTGAAGGGTGGATGGATGGATGAATGGATGGAGGATGGGTGGATCGGTGGGTGAGTGAATGAGTGGAGGATGGTTGGGTGGGTGAATGAATGGAGGATGGGTGGGTGGGTGGATGAGTGGGGGGATGGCTGGGTGGGTGGATAAAGAAAGGAAGGAAATATAGATAGATGAATAGATGGACAGATGGATGAGTGGGTGGATGGATAGAAGGAAGGAAGAGGAGAAAGAGTGGATGGGTGGATGGATGAACAAATAAAAGAATGGGTGGGTGGATAGAAGGAAGGGAGGAAGAAAATATGGATGGATGGATGGATGGGTAGATGGGTCAATGGATGGATGATTGAATGGGTGGGTGAGTAGCAGGAAGGAAGGAAATGTGAATGGATGGGTGGGTAAATGGGTGGAGGTGGGTGGGTGGATGGAAGGAAGGAAGAAAATATGGAAGGATGTCCATTTGTAAATAAATAAATGGACAGATGAGTGGGTGGGCGGATAGAATGAAGGAAGGGAGGAAAGATGGATGGATGAATGAACAGATGAAGGAACGGGTGGACGAATAGAAGGAAAGAAAAGCATATGGATGGATGGATGGATGGGTGGATAGATGGGTGGATGGATAGATGGACCCTTTGCTCAGGATACTCCCTGGAACTGCAGAGAAGGGGTTAAGCAAGAGGGTGAGGAAGGACAGGCACAATGCTTCAGGAAGACTCCACGTGACATTTCCACGGTCTCTGAAATCACCCAGCAGCTGTCCAGAGTCCTAGTGCCCCTGCTCACCCTAGTGTCTCTGCTCACACCTTGGAGATGGGAAGTGGAGGCCAACTGCGAAAAAGGAGGAACCTAGAAAACCTCAGCCCAGTCACCAGAGCAAACCACCTTCTGCCCTAAGCCATGGGAAGGCTTAGAGGCCAGGCCTGTTGGTCACAGAAAAAGGAGGGACTTTAATGGTGGTGGAAGAATGCGGTTTTCAGCAGCTAGCTAAGAACGGGCTTTCTCTGAGAATGGCTCCAGCTCCTGGCCCTGCATGAAGGTTGGGGTGGGCCTCTTCCTACCGAGGCCAGGGCCAGGGCTCCACGTGGGGCGGGAGCTGGCAGCCCTGTGGGGGCTCCTCGGGCCTGCAGCTATTTGCATCCCGGGCTGCTGGCTTTATTTATTTGTGTTTTTGGCTCCCATGTGCCAGAGACCCCTGCGCTTTGTTCTGCCACAACATAGCCTCATGGCCTTGGACAGTGCTGCAGCCTTGCAGCCCCCACCCCCTCCGCAGTGACAACAGAAAGCCACCACACATGTGCACACACACACATACACCAGTGCATGCACATGTGCGTACCAATGTGCAGGTGCACATGCAGACGTGAACACACACACATGCGTGCAAGCACACACACAGACACACAGACACACACAGACACACACAGACACACACAGACACACACACACAGATACACACACAGAGACACACACACACAGACATACACAGACACACAGACACACACAGACACACAGACACAGACACACACACACAGATACACACACACAGACACACAGGCACAGACACACACCCAGACACACACAGACACACACACAGACACAGACATACACACAGAGACACACACACACACACACACACAGACACAGACACAGACACACACAGACACAGACACACACAGACACACACACAGACACAGACAGACACAGACACACACAGACACACATGAGGCGCCCACTCTCTGGTCGCGACTCTCCTCTCTCTCCGGAGCCTGTTCCTGTCTGGCCCATCCCCAGCACTCCACTCACCTCTACTAATCCATGTATCTCTTGCTTTACACACACACGCACACACACAAACACACACACAAACTTGTATCTGAAATGTTCACACTCAGGTCTCAGTTTGAAAATTAAATCCCTTTAATGATTGAAGGTCCAGGTCCTTCTGCAAAGGAAACCCTGGAGCAAGTCCTTGGGTAAAGTTAAAAATTCTTTTTTTTTTTTTTTTTTTTTTTACAGACACGGCTTCTCCATGTTGGTCAAGTCAGTCTTGAACTCCCAACCTCAGGTGATCCTCCCGCCTCCGCCTCCCAAAGTGCTGGGATTACACACTTGAGCCACCGCGTCTGGCCTAAAAATTCTTTTTGTAAGCTTCCAGCCAGACCAGATGCTGGAGAGGGAATGGCAGGACTACAGGGGCAAATTTCTCCTTTTTCCAGGTGTGAAGCTCAAGTGACCTCTTTGGGGACAACTAGCTGTAGCCAGCTGGGCTTACCAGCTCAGCCCCCACCACAGCGTCCTATCGGAGAGCTATCTAACGAATATTCCTTCAGGTCTTGTTTTCACTATTTTTATTAAAAGACAGTATAGGTCTGGGTTCAAACCTTGTTCTGCCACTTAGCTTTGTGACTTTAGGCAAGTTACTTCACCTCTCTGTGCCCTGGTATCTTCAGTCTGTAGAATGATGACAATGTCAACACCACCTCACTGCATTATTGTGAAGCGTGAATGGGAAAACACACATACAGTCACTAGCATCGTGCCCAAGTTATCAATAATGAAGCTATTACTGCCATTTTATTTACAGTTTACTAAATAGTGAACCATATGATTCTATTTACAGCAAACTCTGACGAATGGATGGCATGGGCTCAATGCCAGCTTCCAGTCCCGGTCACTAAGCGGCGATTCAGCCCGCCTTGAGGTAGGGCTAAGGGGCCTCAACCCCGCCCTGGCCTGGTCTGCGCCCTGTCTTCCTGTTCCACGTCCTTGGACGCTGCTACACACCCGGCACTGGGCTCACTGGGTTTATTGCTCAGCCTCCACCTGCAGTTTCCAGGTTCAGATCTCAGGTTATGCATCAAAGCTCAAGGAACAAGTTTCCTTCCTGCCCACATGCCCCCAAGAATGGGCTGTCCCCTGGAAGAACCAGGGGAATATCATCAGTCCTCTAGACCATCTGAATCTGGTTACTGGTGAGCCCAGAGAGGGGAAGCCACCTGCCCCAAGACACACAGCAAGGCAGCGGCAGGAGGTGCTCAGCGTTCTGAGCTCCAGCCTCTGACTTCACCGCCAGACTAGTTTACAGTGGAACCACTTCACGTCCCAATCACATGGAGGGGGAAGGAGCCCTTGGTAAATACGAAAAGCCACCTCCCCCTCCTGCGGTCTCTACCACCAAGAGCTGCTCGTAGGCTTCCTGCTGTCTTCACACTGGGGTCAAGGCTGACCTCTCTTCTCTGCCCTTCAGGAAGAGAAGACATGAAGCATTCGAGAGAGAGGGGAGGGCCCTGGGGACAGGGAGCCAGGAGAGCCACCAGTCTTGCTGAGTGCAGTGAAAGAAAGCAGCCACCTGTACCCTCAGCGTGGAGCCCGGGCAGCACCCAGCCTGGAGCTCAGGGCCTCGGGCAAGTTGCCACTCCAGGACCCCGGGCCTCCCTGCTCCCACTTTCCCAGAGGCCTCTGGGTGTTCTGGGTGCACAGCCCCTCTCAGCCCAGCAGGCTCGGGAGCCGACTCAGCTTCAGGCAGCTGTCAGCCAAAAACAGTAACAGCATGATCCCTCCTGCACACAGGCACCTCCCAGAGCTCCAAGTCCTGCAGGAAAAGCCCAGATGACTCCAGGATGGTCCCCTGACTTCAAAGGGAGTCAGCCCCCTCGTTTCTTCGCTTTTTCAACACATGAGAAACAGAAGCGTTCATTAGCCAGAAGTATGTGGACGCCCATGTAGCTGGCAGCACCGTGGCCTGGGCCAGCAGGGGCTGAGGACGGGACATCTGATTCTTTCCTCACCCTCCCTCAAGGACAGGGTTAGCCCAGAGAGCACTGGGGCAAGCATGTGATGGAAGAATGCATTTAATACCCAGGGAGGCTGACTGCCCTCACCAGCTAAGGTAGGCAAGAAAGGCGTGCTCAGGCTTCCATAGAATCAAGGCTGCCTCCCTGGAAGAAGAGGACTGTGAGCCGGATTGGGAAGGAGAGGCACCAGGACTGAAGCTCCCTAACTTCTGGTGTTAAATTATTTGCACAGTTCTACCCGCCTGCTCGCCGGGCAAGGCAGTCACCTGCCAGATGCTCTTGTGACCTCCAAGAATTGCTGAAACCTTTGAGGTGTCTGTCCAACACCTGCCAGGGTGTTTTAGAGCGGGGGCGTGTGTTTGCAGTTATTTCTGAGTGTCTCGGGTGAGAAGATGAAACTGCCGGTATTTCCTGATTGCTCTCACTGGCTCATTGTGACTTTCATGTAGCCTCAAGCAGTTTAGAGACTCCAGGAGCTGGGGATGTATCAGACTCTGCCAGTGAGTGGGGCAGGCCTCCCGCCTGAAGCAAGCTGGGCATGGCAGAAAATCAGGAGTGCCTGACGCATGGGCACCCCCTCCCTTCTGGTCCTCACAGCAGTGGAATTCCCCCAAAGATGTGTGGATCCTGATTGCATGGCTCTGGAGAGGGAGGAGAGGCTGTCCACAGCACCACGCCCTCTGCAGACACACACACACGCGCGCACACACACACACACACACATGCACAGACACATCTGAACAGGCCAGGCCAATGTAGCGCCTTGCTGAGAAGCAAGGGGAGAGCAGACGCCCTGTCTGAGAGCCACATGAGCCGGCAGCCTGCGTAGGAGCAGCAAACCATGTCTCAGACTCTGGGTGGGCCTCGTTCACGTCTGGAAGAGAAAGAGATTCTGAGGAGGGCTGGGGCAGGCAGCCAGCTGCAGGGCAGGGAGCTCATCCCCACTCACCACAGCCTGCTGCCCACGGTATGGGCCAGGAGGCTCAGCAGGGCAACCCTGGCTCCCAGGGGTCCCTGGGGACAGCTTTGGAGCCCCTGGCCCAGTGGCACCGTTCTCTTGGTGTTGAACCTCCCAAAGCTGTTGGTGGTTGATGAGGCGAGCAGAGGGTGCTTAGACTCTGGCCGACTCGGGAGCCTCTTGCCTCTCCTGTGTGGGATTTTCTTGCCCGCCGGCCTGTTGATGAAGCAGGGTATCCCTGGGTCACCACAACCTAAAAGGCCTCTCTTTAAAAATAAAAGCCAAATATAGACAGCACTGCCTGCAGGAGCCAGGTGATGGGTAGGATAGAAACAACTGCCCAGACTCTCCCAGCTGAGACCATGCCCACCTTCATCATCTGACCTTGAGCCCAAGTGCCCAAATCATTGTCTCATTGGGCCTCCACCCTAGACCATCTGAATCACTCTAGAGCCCAGCCCTCACCACAGAGGCCATTGTCATTCTTTAAAAATAGCAATAATGGATAAACATCATATTTAAATTGTGATACGTCTGGACAATGGAATATTATTCAGAGAGAAGGATAAATGAGCTATCAAGCTACATGAAGACATGGAAGGAAACTTAACATTGCTAGGCGAAAGAAGTAGCTCCAACAGGAACTGTGTGATTCCAACTACGTGACATTCTGGAAAAGGTAAAACTGTGGGCTGGGCATGGTGGCTCACACCTGTAATCCCAGCACTTTGGGAAGCCTAGGTGGGCGGATCACTTGAGGTCAGGAGTTCAAGACCAGCCTGGCCAACATGATGAAACCCCATCTCTACTTAAAAAATAAAAATAGGTGGGCATGGTGACACATGCCTGTGGCCCCTGCTACTTAGAAGGCTGAGGCAGGAGAATTGCCGGAACCCAGGAGGCAGAGGTTGCAGTGAGCTGAGATTGCGCCATTGCACTCCAGCCTGGGCAGCAAAAGCGAAACTCCATCTCAAAATAATAATAATAATAAATTACACACAATTTAATTATGTGTCTATTAACCACACCTTTTATTTTCTGCATTCTGATGCTTTGACATCTTGGGGCCTTCCAGACCCTGGTGGGGCTGCCCCTCCCAGGGTTAGGTAGTTCCTGGAGGTAGCAAACCGCTCACCTTCTAAAGTGCCTTTCATACGCAAAGCAGCCAGTCTAGAGCCCACACTCCAGCCATCTCCTTTACCAGCCTCTCTCATCTGGGCCACCCTCCACCTGCCCTGATCACTCCAGGGCCAAGTGCCAGACATCTTGGGACAGCCCTACCCCCAGAGCCCTCTGAAATTGTTCAAACTGGCAATCCTAAACCTGCTTCCCCACCCACCTCTTCCCGTGGAAACCTCAGGGAAGGCTCCTGCCAGTTTTCCACTTCCTTCTGCCGCTGGCCAGCCCTGGTGCTTCCCCCGTGTGGCCTGCATGGTGGGGTCTGGGCCTTCCTTGGGGCTGTGAGTAATAAACTATCTTGTCCTTGGCCTGGTCTGTCAGCCACATCAGGCCTGAATAACAACAGCACCTACGTTTTAAATAGTACTGACCTAGGACCTACACAGGGTGAGGCATTGTAAAAGTTTATCCACCCGGGACTCTTGTTCCGAAGGTGACCTTGGCTTGGTTTTCAGGGCAGCACCAGCAGCTCTTAATTGAAGGATTTTCAGCCTGTGGAGTAGCCATGGATCCGTGCTCTCTGGGATTCCCGGACTGTGGGAGCAGGGATGGAGCCCACCCCCTCTACTTCCCAGGGGAATGAACCAAGGGCCAGAGAGGGGAGGGCTCGCCCCAAGTATCCACGCTCACCAGCAGCTCATCTTGCAATTGGCAAGCGTAGGACGCCACAGAAGCTGGCACAGCTGAGTGTCTCATGCCCTGCCATCCCTGGGTAGGTGAGGTTCGGACACCCACTGCTAACACAGATGCCCAATTTCAGTCACACTCCCAGACCCCCAGCCCACCCATGGCACGAGTGTTCAGCCACGGCGCCTTCCTCCCTGCTCCTCAGTGTCCTGTCCTCCCGTCCAGGACTCACCTGACCTCTTCCCACCCAGAGCCCCAGCCCTCCAGTTCAGGAGGGCCCAAGACATGCCGATAGGATCTTAGCACTCATACATAGGAGGGTCCCCCCGTGTACACGCGACACCTCCCCCACCTCATCCCTGCTGCGGGGCAGAATCAAGCAGATGCTGTCAGCAGAGCGGGCCCTGGAATGTCTTGGGAGGCACAACTGACATCTGTGTGCAGCTCAAAAGTGAAGCCACCTCCACAGCCCAGGGAGGCTGGCCAGAGGGGTCACGAGGAAAGCAGACTGTCTCATCAGGTCAAGTGATGCATTTGGTGGTGGCCTGACCCTGACCAGCTTGGGGAGGAGGGTTTGGGACCTGGCCTCTCATGCCCAGACTTTATGTATATGGGTATGTGTATGTGCACGTGTGTGTGTGTGTGTGTGTGTGTGTGTGTGTGTTAGGGGCAGGGTGGAGCTCTCCCTAAAAGTTGTTCTTAAATAGATACTGTTTATCAAAAAGTACCCAGACCAGCAGCAGGAGAAGTACCTAATAACCACTTAAAAACAGCAAGATGGACAGCAACCATTGTTCAAGAGAAGAGGCTGGGGGAAGGCTGCCAAGCAATGGAAAGTGTAATAAATTCCTCGCCACTCTGGGAGGCTGCAGCTCTCCAAGGCGCTCTGGACCCATATCTGTCGCTAAGGCTGATGGGCCGGGACAGGACACTCCATCATCTTACTACATTGACACATCACATCCAAAAAGGTGGCCCTGGGCTTGGCATACGGTAGCTCTTCTTCCTAAACCGTTGGGAGTTGGGAGAGTTCTGTGTCTGTGGAAGGGGAGCTGGCACCGAGCGGAAACAGCATCGTCCAGGAGCCAGCGTCCCAGGCAGAGGACGGGGAGGTGGCCTTAGGTGACGGCATGTGAAGAGGGGCTGTTCCTCCTCCTTCAGGCAAGGTTCGTGCAGCTGACCCTAAGCCAGCCTTCGGGTGCCCTGGTCAAGCCTCGTATGCCCTCACCCTTCCCCAGGAGTTCCCAGCATGGGGCAAACAGTTCCGTCTTCTCAAGATCCAGGAGAGTGTGTCTCCTTTGCAGATGCCTCAGAATCCGGAGCAAGCACCCTGCAGAATGAGGCAGCTGAAGTGCCCCAGTGCACCCTCATTCTGCAGACCCAGCCCAGGTGAGGCTGGCTACCAGGCCAGGCGGCTTCAGAAACCCACAGACAAGCAGAGAGATGTTTTGTTTGAGATCGCGAGGCCACGGTGATTCCCCACTCGCTAATCCCTGCTCTGACACTGACCTGCTATGTGAACTCAGACGAGCCCCTTAACCTCTCCCTCCACCTCTGGTTTTCTCCCCTGTCAAATGCAATTCACAGTTTTAGTTCTGCCAGCCCCGCCAGGCCCTGGGCAGATCCGGTGAGAAAATGGGATGTGAAAGCAAGTTTGTGAACAGCACAGCACAGAACAAAGACAGGGTGCTGCCACCTGGTCACTTCCCCTCGTGAGTGCTGAACACAGAGCAACACCCCTGCCAGCCTCAGGCCAGGGTCCCCAGCCTCCCCAGCAAAGCTGTGTCACAGGCTCTCCCCAAGCCCTTACTTGCATTTAGCCCCGCTCCCTGGTCCTCCCTGCAGCAGCTGAGGATGGTAATAATGATAGTGGCTGAGCTTTGCTCAGCGTGCTGCACAACAGCTCATTTCACTCTCCCAGCATCCCCATTTCCAGATGAGGAAACTGAGGTGTAGGGAAGGTAAGACATTGGCCAAAGTCGGAGTGAACAAGCGGCGAGGGCGGGTCTGCACCTTGGGTCTGTCTGGCAGCCCCTGTGCTGGGTTTCTCCGGCATCTGCTCTCCACCTTTGTGATTTTTGCCAGATCTGTGCCCCCTGGACTATGATGTATAATATTGTGTGTGCTTGCATTAGATACAGTCATTTATTCAACACATTTTTATTGAAGACCTAATATATGTGCCAGGCACCGTTCTAGGGTCAGAGATACAGACAAAATAGGCAAAAACACTTACCTGTGCAGGGCTCTTTATTTTTTGAGACAGGGTCTTGCTCTGTCGCCCAAGCTGGAGTGCAGCGGTGCAATCATGGCTCACTGCAGCCTCTGCCTCCCAGGCTCAAGTGATCCTTCCACCTCGGCCTCCCCAGGCAGCTGGGACTTCAGGTGCATACCACCGTGCCCAGCTAGTTTTTGTTGTTGTTGTAGTTGTTTGTAGAGACAGAGTTTTGCCATGTTCCCCAGGCTGGTCTCAAACTCCTGGGCTCAAAAGCAAATCTACCTACCTCAGTCTCCCAAAGTGCTAGATTACAGGTATGAGCCACCACTCCTGAGCACTAACCTGCTCACTTTTAAAGTCAAATTTATTTCCAGGCCAGGTGTGGTGGCCCATAATCCCAGCACTTTGGGAGGCCAAGGCATGTGGATCACTTGAGGACAGGAGTTCAAGACTAGCATGGCCAATATGGCCAAACCCCGTCTCTACCAAAAATACAAAAATTAGCCAGGTGTGGTGGCGCTCACCTGTAGTCCCAGCTACTTGGGAGGCTGAGGAACGAGAATTATTTGAACCTGGGAGGTGGAGCTTGAAGCGAGCTGAGATCCCACCACTGCACTCCAGCCTGGGTGACAGAGGGAAACTCTGTCTCAAAAGGAAAAAAAAATCAACATTGATTTTTAAAAGAAAAGTTTATGTGGCTACTACAGGTGAAAATCCGGGCTTGGATTTTCCGATCCTATAAACATAAGTAACATTAGAAACTGTCGCAAAGTCTAGCTGAGTGCTCTTGTCTGCTGAAGGTCTGAATCCTGAAGAACGCTCTTGTTTGCTTAAAAAGGAGATGTCAAATCCTCAAAAATTTTTAGACATGGAATTATCCTATGACCCAGGAATTCCACTCTTAGTATACACCCAAAAGAATTGAAAACAGATCTCCAAGTACTTGCACATGAACGTTCACAGGAGCATAATTCATCTCACAGGAGCAGAAAGGTAAAAGCAACCCAAATGTCCATCCAGGGCTGAATGAATACACAGTGTGGCTGACCCGCTCAGTGGAGCATCGCAAAAGGCGGGTGACGGCCGGGCTTGGCCACTCACTCCTGTAATCCCAGCCCTTTGGGAGGCCGAGGTGGGCGGATCACCTGAGGTCAGGAGTTCGAGACCAGCCTGGTCAACATAGTGAAATTCCGTCTTTACTAAAAACACAAAAATTAGCCAGGCATGGTGGTGCACACCTGTAATCCCAGCTACTCAGGAGATTGAGGCAGGAGAATTGCTTGAACCAGGGAAGGGGAGGTGGCAGTGAGCCGAGATGGCACCACGGCACTCCGGTCTGGGTGACAGAATGAGACTTCATCTCAAAAACAAAAAAAAGAGTCCACAAAAGGGCCACAAAAAGAAGGGAAGCAGCAATTCAGGCTGGAGCACAAAATAACCTCTAAAATATCATCATCAGTGAAAGATGCCACACACAAAAGGTCACATGTAAGATAATTACAGTCCTACAAAATATCCAGAATAGGTAAATCCACAGAGATAGAAAGCAAGATGGTGAATGCCAGGGGCTGGGGGGGCAGAGAGGGGGGTGGGGACGGAGGAACAAGGCGTGATTGCTTAATGAGTATGGAGTTTCTTTTCTGGGGTGATGAAAATGTCTTAGAACTAGAGAGAAGCGACAGTTCCACAACATTGTGAACACATTAAACGTCACAGAAGTGCACTCTTTGAAATGGCCGGTGGTTAATTTTATGTAAGTGAATTTTATCTAAATTTTTTTTCAAATGGGAGATTTCCAAGTATTAGCAAAGTGTTGGAGACATACCTTCACCAAATGAGATTTTCTCCTTAATGCAATAAGGAATGAATGAAAGAGGACTGCATGCTGCCTGCTCAGCTCCACGTTACTTTCACCTGCAGTGTCTCCTTGGGGCGCTCTGTGACCTCGCGCTGCAGACGGGAAGGTGATGATATCTGCAATCGTTTCCTGGGGCTGCCACCGTGAAGAACCACAGACTGGGGGTGGCTTAAACGGCAGAAACGTTTCGTCTCACAGTTCTGGAGGTTAGAAGTTCAAGATCAAGGTGACAGCAGGTTTGGTTTCTCCTCGGGCCTCTCTTCTCAGCTCCCAGCTGTCTGTCTCCCCCACTGTGTCCTCACACGGTCTCTGGGTGCTCACGCATCCCTGGTGTCTCTGTGTCCAAATTCTTGAAAGGACACCAGTCAGAGTGGATTAGGATCCACCCTAAGGGCCTCATTTCAACTTAATCAGCCTTTGAAAGGCCTCATCTCCAAATACTATGCAGTCACACTCTGGGGCACTGGGGGCTTGGGTTTTAGCACATACATTTCACCGGGAGAGGACAGAGTCTGGACCCCAACGATGCCCCAGCTGACCAATGAGAGACATGCAGAAGGCAGCTCAAGCCACGGAGTTGGTGGGAGCAGCGCCGGCCAAGAGCCCAGGTGCTCGGAGCTCCCTCCCAGATATGCTCCTCCACACCTGCTGCTCACCCAGGGGTGTGAATGACACACACATACACACACACACACACACCACAGCACACACCTCACCACACAAACACATACGCACACTCACACTCACACACCACACACACATACACACCTCACACACCTTCACTCACACACACCACACACACACACCACACACATACACACATCACACACACACACACACATACACACTCACACACATCACACACACACCACACACATACACACTCACACACATCACACACACACCACACACATACACACTCACACACACCACACACACACACCACACACATACACACTCACACATCACACACACCACACCACACACCACACCACACAAACACATACGCACACTCACACACCACACACACATACACACCTCACACACATTCACTCACACACCACACACACACACCACACACATACACACACACACACACACCACCGCACACACCGCACCACACACATATGCACACTCTCACAGACCACACACACATACACACCTCACACACATTCACTCACACACACCACACACACACACCACACACATACACACAATCACACACACACACCACACACACACACACCACACACAGCATGCACACACACATTCACACACACAGCACACACATGACACACAGCACACACTCACACGCACACCCCACACACACCCCATACACACTCATACCCACATACACACCACACACACACACACATACCCATACATCCACACACACCCCACACACATACACACTCAAACATCACACATTCACACACCACACACATACACACACACCACACTCACACACACCACACACACAGCATGCACACACACATTCACACACACAGCACACATTCACACGCACACCCCATACACACTCATACCCACATACACACCACACACACACACACATACCCATACATCCACACACACCCCACACACATACACACTCAAACATCACACATTCACACACCACACACATACACACACACCACACTCACACACACCACACACACAGCATGCACACACACATTCACACACACAGCACACATTCACACGCACACCCCATACACACTCATACCCACATACACACCACACACACATACCCATACACCCCCCACACACACACACCCCACACACACTCACACCCCACACACACCCCACACACATACCACACACACATCCCATACACACACACCACACACGCATCCCACACACACACCTGACACACACACACCACACACACACGCCACACACATGCTCACACCCCCTCACACAGCCCACACACACACCATACACACTCACCACACACACTCACACACCCACACACACCCCACACTCACTCACACTCCCTACACACACTCACACACACACAGTTTCAGAGATCAAGACTGGGTCGGCCCCAGCTCCCTTGCCCTTGCAATCTCCACTGTGTCTCCCTCTCAATCCAACAGCTGCACAGGCCCCCGTGAAGGCTCTGATCCAGCACCTGGGGGCTGCATGTGACTAACTAATTAACTCTAATGAATTACGTGTCCACATGCCTGGTGAAAGGGCACACATAGAGGATGCACACTTTCCCAAGTGTGGACCTGGAGAGATCGATAACGACGGCCACGCATTTGGAATTCAGAGTTGGGTCTTTGTTTAATATGCATCTTTCTTCTCCAGGCATCAAAGAGATTAATTTTTTTTTTTTTAGAGTACAGACTTCAAAACAGGATTTAGTCTCTGAAAGCCTGCACCTGATTTGTCAGTCCTGGCTCAGGCTGCCCCAAGCCTTAGTAATTTTGCAGGTGGATGAAAGAGATCTGAGATAGTGCTGGAGGGGGAGGAGGGGAGAGGATGCATGATAGTGATGGGGGGGGGAGGAGGGGGAGAGGATGCATGATAGTGATGGAGGGAGGAGGGGAGAGGATGCATGATAGTGATGGGGGGAGGAGGGGGAGAGGATGCATGATAGTGATGGGGGGAGAGGAAGGGAGAGGATGCATGGAGATAGTGATGGGGGAGGGAGGGGGAGAGGATGCATGATAGTGATGGGGGGGGGAGAGGAAGGGAGAGGATGCATGGAGATAGTGATGGGGGAGGGAGGGGGAGAGGATGCATGATAGTGATGGGGGGGGGAGACGAGGGGAGAGGATGCATGGAGATAGTGATGGGGGAGGAGGGGAGAGGATGCATGATAGTGATGGGGGAGAGGAGGGGAGAGGATTCATGATAGTGATGGGGGGGGGGAGGAAGGGGAGAGGATATATAGAGATAGTGATGGTGGGGAGGAGGGGAGAGGATTCATGATAGTGATGGGGGGAGGAGGGGAGAGGATGCATGATAGTGATGGGGGGGGAGGAAGGGAGAGGATTCATGATAGTGATGGGGGAGGAGGGGGAGAGGATGCATGGCAGTAATGCGGGGGAGGGGAGGGGAGGGGATGCAAGCGGAGGTGTCAAGCATGCTGGCTCTGTCCCAGCAGCTGGAGCAGACATCAGGACCTGGTCTGTTTGAGCTGGAAACAAAGGGCACCAAGCAATAAAAATGAGCCCATCTTCCCGACCCACACCTCCCACAGCCACTGCCTTTCGGGAGCCCTATCTCCTCACTGCATGTGTCCAAGGATGTGCCCATTTCATCCTGGCTGTTTTAAAAGCCATCCTAGAAAAGACGCTTCCCTGGGGAAGCCCTTTGCCTCCGCATCAGCTGGCTGACTCTACTCGAAGCAGCCCCTTCCTGCACCAGTGGCCCCTCCACTCTGCTCAAACCCAAAACTGGGATCCTCTTCAAGGTCTCTGTGCCCCTTGCCCCAGCCAAGCCTGCAGAATCCAGCTTTGCAGACAAAGCCTGCAAAACCCATGTTGAAATAAATGTTCTCCCTCTTGAGGGGCCTGCTTCCCCATCCCTCTCCAGCTCCATGGTTGGACCGAAGCTTACATTTGTTTTGATATCCAGGGGAAGGGTCTAGCCCAAGTAGGTCACCTGTCTGATGGCTGTCCCTTAAATGCAGGTTGCAAGCCCAGAAAGAATCAACCTGCCTCTGAAACCCTCCGTGGTCCCCAAGGAGGGACAGCCGCCCCCATCCCTCCCTGTGCCATCACCAAACACAAATCAGAGCCTGTATCCTACTTTCCTGTCCCTCCGTGGCCTCCACAGCCAAGCAGTGTCCTGTTACATGGGGGGACGGGGGCAAGGTGTTAGGGGAGGCCTGGCTCAGCCACACTGGTCGAGGACAACTCTGTCCCTACAGTATCCAGCAGCTGCCTGGACCCGGTATGTCTACACCCTCTCAGAGGCCAGGTTTCTGCACCGCCCCACCTCCCCCGCAGCACAGTGTAGACCCTCAGTGCAAGACAAGCAGCACCCGGAGGCTGGTTGTGGAGTCAGACAGAGCTGGGCTGAACCCCAGTGTCTCCTCTTTGCGACTTGGGGCAACTTCTGAACCACACTGAGCCTGTTTCCTCTTACAAAGAATGGAGATGATTGTGGAACCCGCCCTCGGGGTGAGTGTGATGTGACAGATGGTGCAAAAATGCCTGGCATAGAGTGGGCACTCGGCACACACGAGGTGCCCTGCTTACTCCTGTGCCCCTTGCTCCTGGGAAAGAAAGCTGCTGAGCAGAGAGAGGAAGGGTGCAGGGGAGAGGGAAGGGTGTGGGGGAGAGGGGGAGGGCACCGGGAGAGGGGGAGGAAGAGGGGGAGGGAGAGGAGAGGGAGAGGGGAGGGAGGGCCCTAATCCCCGTCCAGGCCAAATTGCATTTCACCAATCTCCAGGTTCCCACATGACCCCCAGCTCCCTGCGGCATCCACATGCTCCCCGAATCCCAGCCCCCACTTTTGGGCACTGAGGAAGCTCAGACTGCAGAAACATCCTGGCTCCAGCCTGGCCACTCTGACCACATACTCGTGCTAATTCTGCCAGAAAGACCAGCCTGTGGTTAGCAAGGGCAGCCATTATGGTTTCCAGAAAATTCCTTTGAGCAAGGAGAAGCTGTTTGCCATTCCTGAGTCCCCCTCCAGCCTGTACAAATGTGGCTTTTCAATTAAGCTGGGGCTGCTCCCAGATCTCATCTCTCTGCTTTCCTTCTAAAGTAAGAAAAATTCTAGAGCAGTGGGCACTCCTTTTTATTTTCCTAAATCACTTCCAGTTATTTTTTCTGATGACCCAAGTAGAGCCTGTTCTGTCATCCAGGAACATAGTGCGGGGAGTGCTTGGGGTCAGAAGTCTGGGGGGACCAAGTTGGGGGACCTCATAATGAGAGACGAGTTTGGGAGAAGGATGGCAAGCTCCACTCTGGAGGGGTTGAGCAAGGGGCACTTTGGAATTCCTGAATCTGCCTCTGGGCAGGAATGTCTGGGAGAGTAGGATGCCTGAGGCTGGCTCTCAGTGTGGGCTGGAGTGGCAGACTTGGAGTTCCTCGGCACAGATAGGGCATCGCGTCATGGGCTTGGATGGGGTCTCTGGACAGTATGTGAAGCAGAGAGAGGAAAAGGCCAAGAATGAAACAAGGAAGAGAAAACCTGGAAGAGAAATGATCAAACTGTGGCAGGAATGCAGAGGGAAACGAGACCAGGCCAGAGGAATGCAGTGAAGCTGGGGAGGACAGGGCTTCAATAAGGAGCAGGTCAGCTACGTCATGGGGCCAGAGAGCTCAATTCAGACCGTAAATGGTCCATGGGATGTGGTACTTAAGATGTCATCAGGCAACCAGAAGAACACAGCAGAAGTGACATCATGCCAATTCTGAGTCTAGTCTTGAAGACTGGCACATTTCACTTCCTCCTTCTTAAAATGGGCTGTCTTGGGACCCTCCCTCTCAGACCCAGATGCCTGAATCCCAGCCTAGGATGTGCATAGCCTCTCCAATCAACAGCCCTGGTGGAGCGGTCAGCCCAGAGTCAGCATCAAATGCCAGCCCTGTGAGTGATACTTCTTGGGGGACTCTGACCTAGTAATGTTTGTTCATGACTGCAGCTGCATCCAGAAGAACCTCCCAGCTGAGCCCGGTCAACTCATAAAACCATGAGATAACAAAATGGTTGGTTTTCTCAAGCCAAAAAAAAAAGGTCATCCCTAACACCATAAAAACCCTAGAAGAAAATCTAGGCAAAACCATTCAGGACATAGGCGTAGGCAAAGACTTCATGACCAAAACACCAAAAGCATTGGCAACAAAAGCCAAAATAGACAAATGGGACCTAATCAAACTCCACAGCTTCTGCACGGTAAAAGAAACAGTCATTAGAGTGAATTGGCAACCAACAGAATGGGAAAAAAAATTTTGCAGTCTACCCATCTGACAAAGGGCTGATATCTAGAATCTACAAAGAACTAAAACAGATTTACAAGAAAAAAACAAGCCCATTCAAAAGTGGGTGAAGGATATGAACAGACACTTTACAAAAGGAGACATACATGAGGCCAACAAACATATGAAAAAATGCTCATCATCACTGGTCATTAGAGAAATGCAAATCAAAACTACATTGAGATACCATCTCACGCCAGTTAGAATGGCAATCATTAAAAAATCTGGAGACAACAGATGCTGGAGAGGATGTGGAGAAATAGGAACACTTGTACACTGTTGGTGGGAGTGTAAATTAGTTCAACCATTGTGGAAGGCAGTGTGGCGATTCCTCAAGGACCTGGAAATAGAAATTCCATTTGACCCAGCAATCCCATTACTGGGTATATATCCAAAGGATTATAAATCATTCTACTATAAGGACACATGCATACGAATGTTCATTGCAGCACAGTTTACAATAGCAAAGACCTGGAACCAACACAAATGCCCATCAATGATAGACTGGACAGGGAAAATGTGGCACATATACACCATGGAATACTATGCAGCCATCAAAAACGATGAGTTTGTGTCCTTTGTAGGGACATGGACGAACCTGGAAACCACCATTCTCAGCAGACTGACACAAGAACAGAAAATCAAACACCCCCTTGTTCTCACTCACAGGCAGGTGTTGAACAATGAGAACACATGGACACAGGGAGGGGGAGCATCACACACTGGGGTGTCTGGCGGGGGGGGGGAGATAGGGGAGGGAGAGCAGGGGGGAGGGGAGTTGGGGAGAGATAGCATGGGGGAGAAATGCTAGATATAGGTGATGGGGGAGGAAGGCAGCAAATCACACTGCCATGTGTGTACCTATGCAACAATCTTGCATGTTCTTCACATGTATCCCAAAACCTAAAATGCAATTTTTAAAAAAATGAAAAAAAAAAAAGGTCATCAAAGATTCCACCAGAACAACTTTAATGGCTTGATGGGGATAGACCCCTAACCAAGAGGAATAAAGCAGGGACGAGCATGTATGTGTGTATATTGTGTGCACATAGGCATGTGTGCAGGCAGGAGAGACAGCGTGTAGAAGGGCTTCACTGAGGAACTGGACCTTCGAAGGACTGCTCATTTCCCTTCACTACTTAAAAGGTCTCATCTTTGCTAGGTCTCAGGCAACTTTCCTACCAGAAAAAGCCCACCCACAGCTTCAGCAAGTGGCTTCATCAAAAATCTTCACCCTGTGATCAAGCAGCCTCAGAGCCTTAGGCAGGGAGCAGCAGCCTCGGGCCCCAGTCCCAGCCCTGCTACTTAAATTCTTGGGTCTCAGCCGGGTGCTGTGGCTCACGACTGTAATCTCAGCACTTTGGGAGGCCAAGGTGGGAGGATCACTTGGAGGTGAGGAGTTCAAGTCCAGCCTGACCAACATGGCGAAACCCCATCTCTACTAAAAATACAAAAATTAGTGAGGTTTGGTGGTGCACGCCTGTAATCCCAGCTACTCAGGAGGCTGAGGCATGAGAATCACTTGAACTCAGAAAGGTGGAGATTTCAGTGACATGAGGTCCACTGCACTCCAGCCTGGGTGACAGAGCCAGCCAGATTCTGTCTCAAATACACACACACACACACACACACACACACACGTTACACACACACACACACACACATATATCTATATATATGGTCTCTCTAATTTCCCCTCTCCAATGCAAGGCTAATGGCTCTTTGCCTGCCAATTTCTCAGGGTCATTGCTGGAAAGAAATAAAATGAAGGATATAAAAACTATCAAGGCAAAGGCTAATGTAAGAGATTCTTCTGATTCCTATTCAAAGGGAGGAGGAGGTTGAGGTCCAACCAGAAGCTGGCGGCCTCCTGAAGCTTTCACAGCATGCTTCTCTAAAAGCAGGCTTAGGAAGATCAAGGCACCCACAGGGCTTTGAATCTCACTGGCAGCCTCGGGAAACTCTTGCATTCTGCTCGGATTGACATTGTGCTAAAGAGCCTGCCTCGGCCCCTTTGAGGGCTTCCTGATTTGCAGGGGAAAGTTGGGGACCACTTCTGTGACCAAAATCAGGCGCCATTTCCACAGCACCTGCTAGAGGAGCTGGCTCCCCTCTCTGTGTGTCATAATCCCATTTTTTGCCTCCAACATTTTGGCTTAAAATCAGTGCTGCCTTCTGGCATAGAGGAGAGAGCACCAGAAAATGAGCCTAAAAAAATCAGAATTTCAAAAAAGACAAACAAAAAACATTAGCACCTTTATCCTACTGACCTGCAGGCAGCATCCTGCATCAGGACTGTGAGGAAGCCAGGAGAAGCCCAGAGCAGGCATGAGATGCAAAACAGAGTAAAGTAAACAAAAGTCACGCATCGTGTTAGGGAGAGGGTCCACGTGGCAGACCAATGGCGGCGGAGCAGCCCCTCCTGATGGCTGCAGCTTTCGGGGGCCCTGGGAGTGGTTTCCATGGCACCTGAGCCTTCATAATCCTCACCCAAGCGGCTCTCCTTCAGCTCACCTTGTGTCACCAAGCTGGAGGAGAAACGAAGTAAGTGCGACAAATATGCTGATATCCAGAGAGAGAGAGAGAGGCGGGAGAAGGAGGTGGGCAAGCCCAAGGACTTCCTCCTCCGGGACAAGTGGCCGGGGTCCCTGCCTGGGGCTCTGAGGGCATTTCTGGGGGGACCAGGCCTAATCAAACTCTGATTGAGAAAAATCTAGGGACTCAAATACCCAAAGAGTTTGGAGAGAAAGGTGATCTGAGCTCCTGTGTGCAGATGGTCGGGTCTTACACAGCAGGTCCCTGGGAGCACAGAACTCTGAGGGGCCAGTCTCCACGGCCACCATGGTCAGGGCTGATTGTGCTCGCTGACCCCCCCAGGCCCCGGCAGGAAGTTCAGCCTTTCTCTCCCTGCTGGGATACTAGCTGTGTGGCCTGTGTTTGCTGTGTGACCTCGGCAAAACCTGTGCCCATCTCTCTGAAAAGATCCTGCGTTGTTGTGAGTAATGAAAATCCTGCATTTAGGTGTTTCCAGCTCGTGCCTAGGACATAGAAGGATTGCAGAGAACTGTAGCTTTTTAAAATACTCATTTCATTGAAGTACAATTTACATGCAATAAAACTCACCAATTTTAAGTGTACCGTTTGATGGATTTTAACATGTATATATACTCACCCAATCAAGATAGGGAATGTTTCTATGACATAAAAAAGTCCTTCCTTCCCCTACAGTCAATCTTCTCCCCCATCTTGGCCCCAAGCAACCACTGATGGGTTTTCTGTCGCTAAAGCTCTGCCTTTTCCAGAATGCCATGCACAGAGAGAAAGACCCTGTCTCCTACACACAGAGGCCTCTGCGTCTGGCTTCCTTCACTTCCCACAAAGCTTTCGAGACTCACCGATGTTGCTGCAGGTACTAGCAGCTCCTTCCTCTTCCCTGCCACATAGCTTCCATCCTTTGGATTAAACGGTAACTTTCTTTTGTGTGTGTGTATGAGACAGGGTCTTTGTTGTCCAGACTGGAGTGCAGTGGCCTGATCATAGCTCACTGCAGCCTCGACCTCCTAGACTCAAACTATCCTCCTGCTTCAGCCTCCCGAGTAGCTGGGACTACAGGTGTGCACCACCATGTGCAGCTGACTTTCTTTATTTCTTGTATTTTATTTCTTTGTGTGTTTTTTTAGAGGTGGAGTCTCACTATGTTGCCCATGCTGGTCTCAAACTCCTAGGCTAAAGTGATCTTCCTACCTGGGCCTCTCCAAGTGCTAGGATTAAAGGCGTGAGCCACCGCACTCAGCCAATAATAACTTTCCAGATATTTGATTATATTTAATGATACCTGAAGTCCTTGATCCTGAGTCCTGTTCCCCTTTATGACACCGCTGTTTCTTCTTAGGTTAATCTCAGAGGCATCGTCATAGTCACACCTTCCTGTCGCGTCCCGAACTTTTTTCTTCAGTCAGATTCAGTAGTGCCTGCTGGTAGGGAGAGAGGCAGGGAAGGGGTGGGGGTCACCCACTCAACCCGGGCTCACCCCCCCCATCCCGCTTGAATCTGTGCACACCCGCCACGGCTGCACCCATGGGTGTCGCCAGTGGGACAACAGTGGAGGCGTGGCCTTGCTGTAGCATGCCTGGTCCACCTGATGCTTTCCCAGCCCCTGCCTGACCTTTGCCAAATCTGTCCTTTCCTTCTCAGCCCTAGAGCTCCACAGAGAAGACAGCTCGGAAGGTCCCCACAAAAGAATACAGCCCTCTCCATCCATTGATTTCTTCTTGCACTCATTCAACAAGAAATTATTGAGGGCCTTCCTGTGCCAGGCACAGGCCAGGGGGCAGGGTGACAGTCAGAGGGCAGCCACCAGGGTCGCAGGGCCCAGCCAGGCCCACCTCCATCATCCCTCCCTCCCCGCCCGGACTCGGCCCAACAGGCAGGACCGAAAGGAAACCTCGCCCTCCAGCATCCTCCAATCTCCTGCTCTTAGATCAGACCCTGCACAGCGGCAGGCAATTGAAAAGGACTTCCGGGTGCCCACTCACACTTTCATCCTTCTTTTCTCTCTCTGTTTTTTCATCTTCTTTTTAAAAATGCTCTTTAATAGTGGGAAAGTTAGCATGAAAAGGAGAGAAAATGAAGCTTGAAAAGAATGTGTCTGATGTGCAGCAATTTGTTCACCTGCGAGAGGTTCTTCCCCTCCTGAACCTCGCTGCCGGGGGCCCCCGCGCTGCCGGGCGGCAGGAGGCGGGAGGCGGCTGGGAAGCTGGAGGAGGTCCTCCCTTCTGCGCTTTTGAAAGCAGAGGCAGCAGATGGGTCAAGGTAGGAAATTGGCCTCATGGCAGCAAGTACGGTCAGGGCCATCGGAGACCAGGGTCACCTGCCACGTCCCCCTGGCACCTGTTGGAACCACACTGGGGACCTGGAGAATTGTTCTCCATGAGGCATCTCCTTTTCTATCTTAGGGCAAGAGCCTGGTGTCCGGGCAGTGGTGAAAGGAGGCCTAGAGCAGGGCAGGCTCAGGGCCTGGTCACCCCAGGACCTCAGGCCACCATTGCTCCCTGTCTCCTACTTGGGCTCCAACCCATGCCCCACTGACCTCTGGAAGAGCTAAGGTCTTCCCTGAGGATGCCAGCGGGGCTTAGGGTTTCAAGAAAGCCTCAGCCGGACTCCATCCACTCTGCGCTGGACTGACCCTGCTGCCCCTCCCCTTACTCAATGAGAAAACTCAGGACCCACATGCAAGACACAGCCTGCAGGAGAAGACGCCCGGTGGGCTCCCTTCCTGCAGAGGACACTGCTCTTTGGTTCTGATCATGAAAGGCGGGGAGTCTGGGCCAAAGTGCCCACAGGCGGGGGCACTGCTCGAGCTTGTTTCCCTGGGAAACGACAGAAGGGTGTGACGCCAGCCAGCCTGGAGTCCTGACAGAGGCTGGACGGCCCAGTGGTTAGGCAGTGGGCTCTGGGCCAGCTTGCCTGGGCTCAGATCAAATCACATCCAATCCATCTGCTGCTCTTTAGCAGTGTGGCCACGACTGGAAACAGACAGAACCTGGGGGTGATTATAGCAGTGCCTGTCTGAATCACTGTAAAAGTTCCCACCCAAAATGCACTTGGGATGGCACTCGGCACACAGTAGGTGCAAGGAGAAGGCTTGTGTCCCAAGCTCAGCGTCATTATTCAGCCAGACCCTCCCCTGAATAGTAGCACCCACCCCGCTGGCAGGATAGGAAGATGGAGGATGGGCATTTCCCCCTCCCCTTCAACCTGGGGCAGGGAGAATCTGTGAGGAGTGCCGCTGTCCCCTGAGCTCCGTCCTCTCCCCCGACCTCCAGTGACAGAGACAGAGCTGGAGCTGGGCTGGGGAGCAAAAGCTGCGGACAGGGGGCTGGGCTGCCACCTTGGGCTTGCCCCCACCCTTCACAACTCTAGGGGATGCCATGTACATCGACAGCCCGTGGTGGCCCCTGCCCAGGGCCAAGGCACAAGCACTGGAGGAGACAGGCCAGGGCTCCCTGAGATGCCGTTTGCCACCACAGTCTGCTTAAAAGGCCTGAAAAATAAGCCTGACAAGGCAGAGACAGAGGCATGGGCTGAGAAGGGCCTGGGAGGCCGAGGTGCCAGTGGGCTCAGCCTGGGGCGACAGGGGCTTTCCCTTCTCCTGGAGCACAGTGGCCTAGTTTTGTCCTGGAGACTGAAGAGACCCCTAGAAAAGTTTCATGCTCCCCCTCCCTCAAAGCCATCTCACGCCCACACATCTCCTCACCCTTCCCCAGAGGCCTGGAGCTGCGGGAACCTGAGCGAGAGTGTGGTTTCCTCTCAGCCTCACCCCTCAGACACTTCCGCTCAGCAGCAGCTGCAGCCAGGGCAGCCCGAGGCGAGATGTCAGCCAGTCCTCGTGAAGCCTCCCGCCCAGGTGGAGACAGACAGAGGCCGGCAGCAGGCCAGGCCCCTTCCAGTGGAGGGGCAGCCGTGGGGTGGGGGTGGTTACAGGGTGGGAATCACAGGGGGAGAACAGTGACTGGGGAGAGTGATGGTGATGGAGAAGTGTGTGCTACTGCTGTGTGTGTGTGCAAATGTGCATGTGTGTACATGCATATGTGTGCTGCACGCTCCAGTGTGCAGTGTGTGTGCAAATGTGTGAGCAAGTGTAGCTGTGTGCAAATGTGTAAGTGAGCACTGCGTAGGCTCAGATGTGTGCCAGTGTACAAGTGTGTGTGCAAATGTGTGCGAGTGTCTGTGCCTGTGTGCAAATGGGTGTGTGCCAGTGTGCAGGTGTGTCACACAACTGCAAGGGTGTATTTCTGCAGGTGCACATGTGTGCAAGTGTGGGTATGGGTGCCAGTGCACAGGTGTGTGGATGTGCATGTGTGTGCAAATACATATATGTGCACATATGTTCAATGCATGTGTGTGCAATTGTGCACGTGTGTGTGGGTGAGTGGTCTGGAGAAGAGAGGGAGAGGGAGAGGAGAGAAGGAAGAGCAGGAAAAAAACCCGACAATAAAAGCCAGTACCGCCCAGCAGGCCTGTCCAACGGAGAGCACCAGGACGCAGGAGCAGCCTCTCTTAGATCCTCTCTCAGTAGCGGGCACAGTCGGGGTACAATGACTCATGTTGCCGGCGTGGCAGATCACACGGGTCACAGATGTCTCCCCGTCCCCGGACGTGGTCGCTGCACCCTGTCCTAACTCCAGTTCTTTCCCTCACCTTCACCAGCTCACCCCTTCCCTCCAGGCCCCCTCCCCTGGTCGCTGTCAAGGTCAGCAGGCCCCGCCCCATCCATGAGGGAGCAAGGGGTAGTATCTGCTCAATGTCATCACTCCCTGTGGCCAGCTTCTCCTCGCCCAGGAACAAGGGGATTTCCTGACTGTCTCTTCAGGCAGGGTGACGTAAGCTGTTTTGCTGGTGTGGAGCCAAAGAGCCTTCCAGCCCTTCATTTATCTAGATGTGGAGTCCTCTGGGAATGAGCACAGCAGGCTCGCTCCTGCCCAGCGTCTTGGAAGATCTCAGACTAGTGCCCCCTTTAGACAATTGGGATCTAAGAAGTAGAGCCCTGAGGAAGGGCTGGCAAGACCGCATGCCTGGGGGTGGCTGGCGTTTCCAGCTGTGACACTTGGGATTGAAACTAACCTTCAAAGGGCAAGAGACACCCCAGCACCGGCTGTGCCACTGACTGGGGAGTGCCCAGCCCTGGCCCTAAAGGGGGCACGACCTGGGCATGAAGTGTGTGGAGACCTGACACCACCCTTGTGCTGGCCCCCGCAGCGGCAGAGGCAGGCCCAGGCAGGCAGGGGACCAGCTCTCCCCGGGGCTCTCCAAGGGGTCCCCGCACAGCGCTCCAGAGCCTACGCTGCATTACCATCCTCAGGGTCAAGAAATTCTCCTGGGGGAGTCTCTAAAGACAGGGAACCTGGCCGTGCCCTGGCAGACCCACCCTCTACTGCAGGACCTCTGGATTTGGTCTGAGGGTCACAGCACGGGGGAGTCTGCCATCGAACCAGCCACCTGCATCGGAGCCAGGTCCATCTCCTCCTCCGTCCCGCTGTGGCTCCTTGAGCCTGTTCCTCATCTGTAAGATGGGAGGTGAGGATTCCCAATTCAGTGTCTAGTGAGGACAAAATGTATCCCCTCGTCCAGGGTTGGCCTGGAGCAGACCCTCCCTCTTCCTCCTAATCTGGACCCCAGAATAAGCACAGCTTCCCTCCCTAGCCTCCCTCCCTTGGAGCTCCAGGCACTAAGGACTCCTGGCCAGTCTCATTCATCTGATTCTCTTCTCTTTCTCTCTCTCTCTCCCCCTTCCCTCTCTCTCCCTCCCTCTCTCTCCCCCTCCCTCTCTCTCCCTCCCTCTCTCTCCCCCTCCCTCTCTCTCTCCCCCGTCCCTCTCTCTCTCTCCCTCCTCTCTCTCTCTCTCTCTCTCTCTCTCCCTCTTCTCTCTCTCTTTTGGAGACAGGATCTCATTTTGTCACCAGGCTGGAGTGCAGTGGCCTGATCTTGATTCACTGCGACCTTCGCCTCCCAAGTTCAAGTGATTCTTCTGTTTCAGCCTCCTGGGTAGTTGGGATTACAGGCATGTGCCACCACACCTGGCTAATTTTTTGTATTTCTAGTAGAGACAGGGTTTCGCCACATTGGTCAGGCTGGTCTGGAACTCTTGACCTCAAGGAATCTGCCCACCTCAGCCTCCCCAAGTGCTAGGATTCTCTCTCTCCTCTCTCTACCTCTGTCTCTCTCTTTCTCCACTCTCTGTCTCTAATCTTTGTCTCTGTCTCTGTCTCTCCCTGCCCCCCGCACCTGGATCTCCACCCCCATTCTTCACCAGCTCACCAGCTGACTCCTTCATCCGTCAGAATGTAGATATTCCTCTCTCCTGGAAAACTTTTCTGCCTGAAGCCCGGGTGGGGTGCCTCTCCTAGGGGCTTCATGTGTCCAACACTTTCCCTGTCTTCCCATCAATCATGGTGAGCAGGAATTACCTGATCATCTGCCTGTCTCTCTCCTGGGTTACAGTCCCCTTGAGGGCGAGAGACTGGGTCCAGTAGACTGTTGTATGTCCAGTGCCCAGCACAGGGTAGATGTCCATGAAATACACATGGACCAGTGACCGATTGAGACTGGGACCTGACTGGAAGCATCTTCCAAACGGCTGCTGGGAGAGCAGTCCATCCTGCGCCCCAGCTCGTGCCCCATCCCCCACTGCTCCAGCTCCTCTCCTCCAAAGTCCCCGCCATCGCAGCCAAGCTCGCGCTCCAAGGCAGCTCTGCCACCATCTGATGCAGGCTCATCACTGTTGCCATGGAGACCAGCCAGCAGTGAGCTCTGCGCCCTCCTGCAGCAGGGGCCGGGCAGAGCACGGGGGCAGCCTGCAGCGTGCAGAGAGAACTCATCAAGGAGGGGGGTGGAGGGCACATGGCTCTGTACCCAGCAAGCCTAGAGTTGAGCCCCGTCTGTCCCTCCTCTCCTTCCAACACCCGTGAGACCTCAGGCAAGTTGCTTCATCTCCCTGAGCCTCCCGTGAAATGCAGAAGAGCCCAGCCATGCAGTGTGATTGAGGATGGGATGGACCCATGAGGGCATGGGGCTGTCTTCGTGTCATTGTGGTGTGCCAGCCTCTGCCTTGGCTTTCTGGAGGCTGTTTTGAGGGTTTCTCTCCCCTTGACCTTTGTGTCCAACTCTCCCCACCCCCCAACTCAGATGAGGCTGAAGGAAGGAGAGACTCCATCTTGCAATAGCATGAAAAGATTTTCTGTGACATTTGAAAACGAAGAAGGAGCCCACAGGGTGGTTAACCAAATGTTGAGCTTGGTCCGGCCAGAGGGCTACTAACGTGGGGGGCCACGTTGGTTGCTTCCTGCAGTGAGCTGAGGGCTGTGGGCGCTCTGCTCACGGAAAGAACTTAACACAGCATCTCACGGGCAGGACAACCTCCGGGCCTCGCTGGAGTCAGGGGAAGCGGTGGTTGTCCTGTCTCCTTGTTGCTTTAAATGGCAGCTATTTCTGGAGACGGCAGAATGTCCCTGTGCCCACTGGGGGACTTTGGGGCAGAAACACACCAAGATGCTACAACCAGCTCTGGGCACAAAGCCAGCTCTCCAGCTCCCGTGGCCAGCATCACTCCTGGCATGGAACTGAACACCTGTGTCTGAGGCAGGTCCAGGCCCTGATGCAAAATGCAGCACCCGCCTCCTTCTCCCAAATGTCAACTCAACCCAAATGCAAGGCAGAGAAAACCTGGCAGTGTTCCCAAAGGGGACAGGAAATGGTCCCTTTTGTTAAACGGATGGATGGATGGATGGATGGATGGATGGATGGATGGATGGGTGGATGGATGAATGAATGGATGAATGGATGGGTGGGTGGGTGGTTGGGTGGATGGATGGATGGATGGATAATTGGATGGATGGGTAGATGGGTGGGTGGGTGGGTGGGTGGATAGATGGATGGGTGAGTGGGTGTATGACTAGATGGATAGATGAGTGGATGGGTGGGTGGGTGGCTAGAAGGAAGGGAGGAAAGGAAGGAATGCATGAATCATTCTTGGTGTAAAGGCCCACAGACACCCTGAGACCATCTTTCCAAACTCTCCCTCTTTCCTCCCCCACTCCCCAGCCAGGGTGAGAATATGGGGGAGACGCTGGGAGCCAGAATCATAAAGCCACCAGATGCCAGGGCCCAGTTCTCTGACAGCTTCCACACGAGCAAGTTGGGGGAGGTTGGAGAAGGAGGAGCACTCCCAGCTCTGCTCCTCAGGCCCCCTCCTTAGAGCTCCGCACACCCTGAAAGTCGAGAATATATCCCTCAACCCTAGGCAGGAGGCCCTGCCCCTCACAACCCCCCTCCCTCCCACCCCCACCCAGCCTGGGACTGCCCAAGGACTCACTAGGTATCAAAAGACTCCAGGTGGTTCCATTCACATCACTGCCTGGGCAATCAAGACAAGAGGAGGCATTGGACCATGTGGTGACTGTGATAACAGTAATATATTGTATTCTCAAAACAATGCTAAGAGTGGACGTGAAGTGTTCTCACTTCACAACGATGGTACCTATATGAGGTAAAGCACATGGCAGTTAGCTAGAGCCAGTCATCCCACAAGGTGTATATACCTCAAAACATCATGCTCTACATACAAATACAATTTTTGTCTGTCACTTTAAATACATAAATAAAGACCAGATGCCGTGGCTCACACTTGTAATCCCAGCACTTTGGGAGGCCAAGGCAGATGGATCACTTGAGGTCAGGAGATCGAGACCAGCTTGGCCAACATGGTGAAACCCCATCTCTAATAAAAAGGCAAAAAATTAGCCAGATGCAGGCCTGTAATCCCAGCTACTCAGGAGGCTGAGGCGGGAGAATCGCTTGCTCCTGGGAGGCGGAGGTTGCAGTGAGCCAAGATGATGCCCCTGCACTCCAGCCTGGGTGACAGAGGGAGACTCTGTGTCAAAAATAAATGAAAGAAGAGAGAGAGAGAAGAGAGAGAGAGAGGAAAGAAAGAAAGAGAGAGAGAGGAGAGGGAGGGAGGGGGGAGAGAGAGAGGGAAAGAAAGAGAGAAGGAAAGAGAAAGAAAGAAAAAGAAAGAAAGAGAGAGAAAGGAAGGAAAGAGGAAGAACGGAAGAAGGACAAAGTGAGGAAGATTGTACCAGGATTGCCTCAGATGGGTCTTGCTATAAACCAAATTCAATAATACCAAGAAGAGCCTTACAGGAGAGAGAGAAGGAGAGGTCAAAGAGACTTTTGTGTGCTCTATTCATGAAACACACTAAAGAGAAGGGTTCCAGAAAATATAGAGGAAAAACAAGTGGCTGAACATGAATTTTGGGTGATGAAAATAAAACTAAGTAATGTCAGAAACTCCTAGAAAACCTAGTGGTTTTCCTTCAAGGGCTTCGCTTAACTCCGGAGTGAGTGGGGCTGTCTCCATGAGCTGTGTCTGATTCTGTCATTTCACAGAGCGGGACACTGAGGCACGGGCCACTGACTTGCCCATAACGCAGAGCCGGCGAAATACAACGCGAAGGTGTTTAGTGGAGAACCTTGAGTATGGCTCAGTCACGACCGACAGGCTGTGTTTGCCGTTTGCTTATAACTCCTAAAAAGTGGACTGTCTTGGAAGTTTTATGGTAATTCCCTCGGAGCAGTCCGCGGTGCTCACTGGCTGGCCGACAGCGAGGAGGCACTGCCATGCCTGCAGCTGTCCCTCAAGGCCATCGGCATCGGTGTGCGCAGCTCAGGGAAGCCCCATAGCACCAGGAGTGGCTCAGCTGACCAGCTGAAGGTTTCAGATCCCTGAGGCAGAGATGAGAAGCTGGCGACAGAGGGCAAGGTGGGGTCTGTGGAGGCTCTGCCTCCGCCACCATGGGACCCTGAGCCAGCCCTGCCTCTGGCCTGTCTGTGTTCCCACAGGGATGTGAAGAGGAATTCCATGGAGCTAGATGGGTCCTAACATATCTCCCAGGGCTGGCATTTGGAAAAATAATGAAGAGGGAAAAGACACTGCTGCTCCCCATGGACCCCAGTGGGTCAAGCCTGAGGTTTGGGGGCAGGAGTCCCCTGTCTTCCTTATTGAGTCTGTGTGACCTCAGTTCCCCAGCCCCACCCGTGACCTGCCGCTTCCTCCCACAGAGCTTTGCAAATTGTTTTGGCAGTAGCATGCTTTTGAGAAATAGCACCTTACTCAAGACCCCGAAGTGTGACACAGATTAAAAAGGAGGCATGTCTTTCTGGGTGAGAGGTGGGCCACCCCGCCTCGCACCCTGCCTGGCACCCCGCCTGCTCGGGCTCCCGTTTCCACCCTCTCCACCCCAAACTCTGAAAACCCCTGTGCGACTGGGAACTGGTTTCTCTTGTCTCCTCACAGCCTGACAGCCACAACTCTATTATATTCTAAGACCCCTGACGCTAGGGACTGTGTCCTGTCTTTTAATCTCCAGCTCCCAGCAGCTTTTCTAACCCAAGGCAGCCACATGCCACATAGTGTTTGTTGAGTGAATGAATGACCTGGGAACTCGTCACTACAATAATGTGACTAATGAGATTTCCTCAGAAATCTCAATGACCTATAGCAACAAAGATCAACATTTGTTTTGGCCAGGCGCAGTGGCTCACGCCTATAATTTCAGCGATTTGGGAGGCTGAGGCGGGCGAATCATGAGGTCAGGAGTTCAAGACCATCCTGGACAACATGGTGAAACCTCTTCTCTACTAAAAATACGTGGTAGTGGGCACCTGTGATCCCAGCTACTCAGGAGGCTGAGGCAGGGGAATCGCTTGAACCCGGGAGGCAGAGGTTTCAGTGAGCAGACATCGTGCCACTGCACTCCAGCCCGGGCACAAGTGCTAGACTCTGTCTCAAAAAAAGAAAAGACATTTTTATTTGTGGGTACATGTCAGCAGAGGTTGGGCTCCGGGTATCATTTCAGGGCACGTGGCCACACCCAGCATTGACAGAGCAGGGAAAAATTCTGCACCCACTCTTGGCAGGGGAGGGCGGAGACGCACTGCAAAGCCACCTGGCAAAAGAGGCAAATGTGAAATTCTACGGCAGGGAGAAAGGGAAGAATTAGAACAAGAATCCAATCTGCCACAAACTAGAAAATGGAAACAAGAAGAAGGAATGCATCCCTGGCAGGGGAGAGGTTGTTAGGGGAGAATGTGTTTCAAGCCTGCTGTAGGCAGGAAGCGGGGGGATGGATGGAGCGACCGAGTGCTATGACGCCGAGTCCCTCTGCAGCGATCACCGCGCAGTGGCCATGAGGAGAGCTCATTCTCATAGAGGGGATGGCATGCCGGGCGTAAGGACCCCTGTGCCACAAGGCGCGCCCCACAGAGGGATCGAAGCTGTGTGTTTTTGCTCCAGCAACCACCTGAGCTGCCGCTCCTCAGAAAATGAGCGGTTAGGAAGGGAGGCTGGCCTGGCGTCTCGAAAGCTGTCAGGATAGAGAAAAATGGGGATATTGTGAGCACCTCAGGCTCGGTGGCGGGTATATCCGAGAATGTAAGGATGTCCGTGTAACTGGCATCAGAATCCAAAGGTCCCGCCTCCCCCGTGCACAGGTGTGCACACACACACACACTCACACCTTCCCTCCCTCCTGATCCCTGGAAGGGACTCAATTCAAAGGCGTAAATACACCGTGTTTGCCTACATGGGGGCTGCTGTGAGCGTCAGACGAGGAAACGCCTGAAGCGCTCTGCGCCTGCGAAGGGTCGCTCAGCCCCAGTTCTGCTCTCGGGAGAGAAGAAAACCTGCAAGTCCCGAGTGTTTTCAGAAGTTTGTCAGTTTATAGTTTCCCTCTTTTCCTTTCCAAAGCTCTGCTCACCCAGGAGAATAATGTAAACACTGTAATGGCATTTTCATAGTCCCAGGGGCGTTGATCATGATTGGGAATCTGAAAATAGCTGAGTTATTAATGTTTGGCAATGCAGTCATGCAGCACTTACATGTTAAAAATCTTTCATGGTGAATATTGCTTTTATTTTCCAAGTACTTTCTCCTCTGTTGTCTCTTAGGCGAGGAGTTTCCTCCCAATGAGGGCAATCAGAAAACAGGGGTCAAGGCCAGGCACAACAGCTCACGCCTGTAATCCCAACACTTTGGAAGGCCGAGGCAGGAGGATCACCTGAGGTCAGGAATTTGAGACCATCCTGGTCAACATCATGGTGAAACCCCAACTCTACTAAAAATACAAAAAAAAAAAGTTGGGTGTGGTGCCACACACCTGGAATCGCAGCTACTCCGGAGGCTGAAGCAGGAGAATCACTTGAACTCGAGGCGCAGAGGTTGCAGTGAGCCGAGATCACGCCACTGCACTCCAGCCTGGGCAACAGAGGAAGACTCTGAGAAGAAAGAAAAGAAAGGGAGGGAGGGAGGGAAGGAAGGAAGGAAGGAAAGAAAGAGAAAGAAAGAAAGAAAAAGAAAGAGAGAAAGAAAGAAAGAGGAGGGAAGGGAAGAAGGAAAGAGAGAGAAAGAGGTCAGGCGCAGTGGCTCACGCCTGTAATCCCAACACTTTAGGAGGCCCAGGTGGGCTGATCATGAGGTCGGGAGTTGGAGACCAGCTTGGCCAACATAGTGAAACCCCGTCTCTACAAAAAAATACAAAAAATTAGCCAGGTGTGGTGGCAGGCACCTGTAATTCCAGTTACTTGGGAGGCTGAAGCAGGAGAATTGCTAGATCCCAGGAGACGGAGGTCGCAGTGAGTGGAGATAGCGCCGTTGCACTCCAGCCTGGGCGACAGAGTGAGACTCCATCTCAAAGAGAAAAAAAAGTAGGAAGGAAGAAAAGAAAGAAAAGAAAAGAAAAACAGGGGTCAAGAAGGATCAGCCCACTCGCCTACTTGCTTCCTGCCTGTCCCGATGGGAAGGTAGGGGCATGCAAGGCGCTCTTGCAGGAATGCTTGTATCAAAGAACCCAAATGGCTCAACAGAGGCCCAAGGCTGGCTGGAGTGCCAGGTCTTGGGGGCTGCATGCTCCCCGCCCTCCCATCCATTCTCTGCTTCGCCCACTCCCTGCAGTTGAGACTACTCCCTCCTGGGCAAGGGTCTGGTCATTCCCCCTGACAGCTGGCCTCCCATGAACTCTCCCCTGAGAGTCACCTTTCACGCATTCATCATTTGCTCAAAAAGCCCACTCAGCACCCAGGCTGTGCCTGATGCCACACTGCAAAATGGAGCCCTGGCTTCAAGAGGCAAGCCCAGCACACCTCCAACGAGGCACAGGCCTTGGGGCGGTGGAAGAGACCTGAGGCCATTCAGGCTCCCCCAGCTCCCTATCCCCCACCTCCTCCCCCTGCCACCTCCCAGGGATGCCTCGAAGCCCAGGTTTCGCCAACTGGGGCCCTTGGGAGCTGCGGGGGGAGGGGCTCAAGACACCCTCATCAGCACGTCTTGCTGGAGTAATCACTTTACTTAAAAAGCAAATCGGGATGGGAGGATTAAATGTTGTTGCTGTTGTCACTGTTGTTCTGAGACAGGGGCTCGCTCTGTCACCCGGGCTGCAGTGCAGGATGCACTGGGCTCAAGCGATCCTCCCACTCAGCCTCCCGAGTGTTGAGTGCCACCACACTCCATTAACTTTTAAATGTTTTACAGAGATGGGGTGTCCTTATGTTGCCCAGGCTGGTCTCCAACTCCTGGGCTCAAGTGATCCTCCTGCCCTGGCCTCCCAAAGTGCTGGGAGTTTAGACGTGAGCCACTGTGCCTATCCGGTGTTTAGTTAAACTATTTGATTGCTGCACATCCTAAAACATAATTGTTCTACTAAGACATATCGGACTGTATTAGAGGGCATGACGTAAAAGTCATGAATTTCTACAACTTAGCCTCAGTGGGTCACAGACTTCTGTTCCCCTTCTGCCTGCAATCCCACAGGGATCCGCTCTGGCCTGGAGCGAACTCAGGTTTTCCCAAGAGAGCAGCTCCCCAGCCTCCCTCCAGGCCCCACTGCAGAATCGCAGCCTCCTCTTGGTCCAGGAGTGCTTGTCCCGAAGCCTGCTGAAAGGCGGAAGCTGGGAGCCACGGGAGCAGCTCCTGGGCAGCTGACGGAGCCTCCCTCCCTGTGGGGACGGCAGCAAGGACACCAGCCATTAATCACTCTTCCCTCCGTTTTTGTCAGACCCAGCAACGTCCTGAAGATGCCGAATAAACACACTTAACCTTTAAAGGTCTGGGTGGCAGCCCCAGGGAGGGAGAGCTCAATGTCCTCACCCCGGGGGTGAGCCCCCTTCCCTCCTCTGCCCTCAGACCCACCTGGTCACGGAGAAGGACGGAGTTTAAAACAAGAAGGAAGGGCTCTGGGTAATCCTCTCTCCACCACCAAGCTGACAGAGCTCTGGCCACTAAGAATCCAGGAGAGGTCTCCCAAGGAGGATGAAGGTGGAGGAGAGATGTCAGCAGGAGTGGCTGCATCTGTCTGTCATAGCTTCCCCAGGGGCCCCTGCCACTGTGGCCCCTGAGGATGGGGCCCTTCCTGCCCACAGGAGCCAGAAGCAGTGAGGGTCCCAGGCTGGGGGCAGGGGCTCTGCCTGGGGCCTGACATCCAGGGGGTCGGCTTGGCTGGAGGACGGTCCCCTACCACCCCTTCACTTTGCCTCCCTCCTACATTCATTCAGCAAAGTCAGCAGCCGCCTCCACGTTCCAGGCATGGCACTGGGGGACCAAGGATGAAAGGAGAAAGAAAAGACAGTGTCTGATCCCAGGGGACTCCTGGTGAGTGCAGGGCGGGGAGCAGACTTGCAAGACATTGTTTCCGTAGGAAGAATGTAACTTCCGGGATGGATAGGAAGGAGGCGCTGTGGGGCCCTGCGGGGGAACGGAGCTCCAGCGATGGAGAGGTGGCTGTCAGACACGGGCAGCGCAGCAGAGGTGATGTCTGAGCTCGGTCTTATGGTATGAGGAAGAGTTCTCTGAGCAGACGGAGGCAACTCGAATGTACTGGCTAGGACCTGGGTGGTGAGGACGGGGAGGCCAAGGCTCGGGTCCCGGCCACCCTGGAGGGTCAGCGAGGCCAGCCCCAAGCAACACGGCCACGTGGTGGATCCCCGGGCTCTGATGGTGGAGGCGTTACCTGCCGCTGGCAGCTGGCTCCAGGACACCTCAACTGCAAAGAGTCCTGCCCACAGCGACACCCTCCTCTGAGGGGCCACAGCCAAAGGCCTGTGCTGGAGAGAGACCAGGGTTGGCCGCCCCAGCCCACTCAGGACAGCTCTGAGGACTTCCCTAGCCAGGCTTTCCCACAGCCACTCCAGCTTCCTCCTCCATTGTTTTTCAATAACCATCCTGCAGACTCAGCCTGCTGCCCGGGAAACCAAACCTGTAACACACAGAGGGTGACGGCAAGGCTGTAATTTAGAAACCAACGGGCAGTAAACCAGATCAGAAATAAAAGCTCCCCATCAGCTGGAAACCCAAACTTATTCCAATTTCACAGCCGAGGCTCACTCCCTCCGAATGCCCACATGGAGGACCACAGAGACGGAGGCTTCCCAGGGAGCTGCTCGAGACTGTGTCTCCCACGTTCTGGAGGTTCCCAAACCCTCAACCAGGACACCACACACTCAGCATGCCACCATAGGGTAGAAAGGGTGTGTCCTGAAGAAACACTGTCGTGTCAGCTGGGATTGCCCGGGGTAAAAGAATGCACTGCAGCTGCAGTGACACAGAAGATGTAAAAGCCAGTGTCTCAGGATGCAGAGTAAGGGCACCCAGACGCAGGTGCTCAGAATAGCTCGGAGCCACGCCTGCCTCACACCAGAGATGCCGGAAGCCACAGGGTGTGCACAGATGGCTTGCTTACCCACCATGCACGTCCTGCTCCAGCAAAAGGGCCCAGCTGAGTTCCCAAGGCAGCAGATGAAGAAAACTCGGCTCCTTAGGGAAATCAAGAGGTAACAGACAGAACTCTCCTCCTCCTCCTCTTCCTCCTCCTCCTCCTCTTCCTCCTCCTCCTCCTCTTCCTCCTCCTCTTCCTCCTTCTCCTCCTCTTCCTCCTTCTCCTCCTCTTCCTCCTTCTCCTCCTCCTCCTCCTCCTCTCTCTGTATCCCTGGCTAAGAGGCTCGAGGTTGGAGGCAAATGAATGGCCTTCGGGTGCTTGAGTTTGTCCATCAATTACACTCTCCCACCCAAGCCATTGCAACCTGCTTTCTATAAAAGCCTGAGCCTCTGGCCGGCACTGACCTAACACCAGCCGGGAGTGGCTGCTGAACGGCACTTGTCCATTTGTTTGTTGTGAGGAAGCTTAGTTGCCAGGGATTTGTTAAGGAAGACACTGAGGTGCGTGGTTCATTCACTCTGACCTGTCTGACTACCTTTCTTTGCCGTGGAGAGGGAGGCATTCTGCCCTCTGGATTTCTAATGTGCCAAGCGTGTACGACAGTGGCTTACAAGTGCCAGTCCCTGTGGGATGGTTTGTTCCCGTGACAATGTGCAGGTGAGCAGGCATTTTCCCCTCTGTCTTCCTCCTCATCAGACCCCGGGGGGGTTAAAGGCTGGGAGCAGGAGGAGCCTCAGAGTGGGGGATGGAGGAGGCCTGAACTAGGACCAGGTGGAGACCACCCCACAGGTGAGATGGAGGAAGTGATCTGGGCACAGAGTGGGCTTAGGGTATCCAGCACGCAGCTGCCCTTGTGGCTGGGGTAGGGTGGTGTGAGCCCTCCAGGGACAGCCTGGAGCCAGAGGGTGCTGAAGGGGTCTTACTGTAGGTGGCCTCAAGTAGCAAGCTGCTCACCTTGAATCCCGAGAGCAAGGCCAGGTAGCAGCGTGAGGAGTCGCTGGGGATAAAGCACAAGGGCTGGGCCTGGGGTCGCCAGGGAGCACAGGGCAGGGCAGGACGGGGACAGCAGGACCCCGAGGCCCCTCATGAGAGCTGCAGGTGTGGGCAGAAAGGACACTTGCAGGAGTGGGCAGCTAAAAACAACAAAGCAACAAGCAGAACCAAGGCAGGGCCTGGCAAAGGGGCCTCAGCCAGGCGCTCAGCTTCCAGCCCACCCCGTCAACCCCAGGGCTGGGCCAGGCTCCATCCCTGAGGACTCAGGGCCAGGCAGGGCCAGCAGAAGGCCAATTAGGGAGAACAGGAGCCAGGCGACTTCCACTCCAGGGAGCAGCACTGTGGCTGGGCCAGGAGCAGGAGGGAGGAAGGGCAGGACGGGACCTCCGCAAGCCTCTAGGGACAACCCCAGTACCTTCTTTTTCTCTATATATTTGTCTGATCCTCTGGCAGAGTGGCATGTGGACATTCAGAGGTGGCCTGAGCTCAGCTACCTTGGCCGCAGCTCAGGTCTCGGAGGCCTGCAGCTCAGCACAGCTTCTTACCTGAGATGCTTTATAAAGTTCCCCCTCCCAGACATCCCTGGCCCTGGCCCTCCTAAACTCTGGGAATGGGGTCTGCCCAGGCTGGCCTGCCCACTAACCTCTGAGAATACATGAGGGCTGGGCGTGGTAGCTCACACCTGTAATCCCAGCACTTTGGGAGGCTGAGGCAGGAGGATCACTTGAGCCCAGGAATTTGAGGCCAGCCTGGGCAACATGACAAAAGTCTGTCTCTACTAAAAATACAAAAATTGGCCGGGGGTGCTGAGGCAGGATCACCTGAGCCCTGGAGGTCAAGGCTACAGTAAGCCGTGATTATGCCACTGCACTCCAGCCTGGATGACAGAGTCAGACCCTGTCTCAAAAAACACGGAGAGAACCCATGGGGACTGACATGAGCATCAGGTCATGTTGTCTGGGTTTGAGACCTCCATCAGGCACTTAGTAGCTGTCCATCTTAGAAGCGAACCTGAGCCTCCGTTTCCTTGCATGTAAATGACGAATACCAATGATTAATAGCTACCTCATAAGATTGAGGTGATAATTTTATTTTTTGTACTCTTTTTAAAGTTTTTAAATTTCTGTTGGCACATGGTAGGGGTGTGTGTGTGTATGTATATATTGGTGGTGTACATGAGATGTTTCATACAGGCATGCAATTTGAAATAAACACACCACGGAGAGCGGGGTATCTATCCCCCTCCAGCATTTACCCTTTCACTGATAAACAATCCAATGACACTCTTTATTTTAAAATGTACAATTAAGTTATTATTGACGATAGTCACCCTATTGTGTATCAACTAGTAGGTCTTATTCTTTTTTAACTACTTTTTGTGCCCATTAAGCATTCCCACGTCCCCTCCAGCCCCCAGCTACCCTTCCTAGCCTCTGGTAGCCATCCTTTCACACTCTATGTCCGTGAGTTCAATTGTTTTGATCTTTGGTGTGATAACTTTTTTTTTTTTTGAGATGGGAGTCTCACTCTGTCACCCAGGATGGAGTGTAGTGTCACTATCTCAGCCCACTGCAACCTCTGCCTCCCAGATTCAAGCAATCCTCCTGCCTCGACCTCCTGAGTATCTGGGATTATAGGCGTGCGCCACCAGATCCAGCTAATTTTCGTATTTTTAATAGAAATGCGGTTTCGCCATGTTGGCCAGGCTGTTCTTGAACTCCTGGCCTCAAGTAATCCACCTACCTCAGCCTCCCAAAGTGCTGGGAATACAGGCGTGTGCCACCGTGCCCAGTCCTATAGTAACTTTTTAAACAATGTACTTAAAAGACTCTTAGCACAAGGCCAAGCAAATCCTAAATGCTCAAAACATGCTTTTTAAAAATATTATTATTATTATTATTACCAGTGACAACTTCAGTCCCCGCTACAGAGGGCTACGGGGACAACCCCAGTATGTTCTTTTTCTCTATATATTTGTCTGATCCTCAGGCAGAGTGACATTTGGAGGTTCAGAGGTGGACGGTGACTCCAGCTTAAAAGAGCTGTGGAAAAAAAAGAGATGAAGAAACAGGAATCATTCCACCAAACCCAGAACCTTCCACACTTCCAGCCATTCCACTGGGAGAGACGCTGATGCCAACCTCAGTCCCTTCACCTACACCAGAGCACAGCCAGGGCCCAGACGTGGGGTTGGTGCAACAAGATTCATAGCACTCACCTTCTATGCAGACTCTCCGTCCATCCCAAAGAAAGTGAAAACTAGGCAGGTGTAGTGGCTCACACGTGTAATCCCAGTACTTAGGGAGGCCAAGACAGACAGATCACTTGAAGTCAGGAGCTTGAGGCCAGCCTGGCCAATATGGTGAAAAATTAGCTGGGCACGGTGGCATATATCTGTGATCACAGCTACTCAGGAGACTGAGACAGAAGAAATACTTGAACCTGGGAAGTGGAGTGCAGTGAGCCAAGATTGCACCATTGCACCCCAGCCTAGGCAATGGAGTGAGACCCTGTCTCAAAAAAAAAAAAAAAAAGAAAGAAAGAAAATGAAAACTGTTCAGGGCCATCTTCTGATGCTCCTGCTGCCTCTTTTTTTTTTTTTTTTTCATATAGAGTTTCTCTCTTGTTGCCCAGGCTGGAGTATAGTGTGCAATCTCGGCTCACTGTAGCCTCTGCCTCCTGGGTTCAAGCAATTCTCCTGCCTCAGCCTCCTGAGTAGCTGGGATTACAGGCACCCACCACCACACCTGGCTAATTTTTTTGTATTTTTAGTAGAGACAGGGTTTCAACATGTTGACCAGGCTGGTCTCGAACTCCTGACTCATGTGATCTGCCCACCTCCACCTCCCAAAGTGCTGGGATTACAGCCATGAGCCATCGAGCCCCAGCCAACTCCTGCTGCCTCTTCACCCCTCATTTTTCCCGTCTCACCTCTGAAGGGCAGTCAAACAGAAGCTAAGAGAATTGCTCCAGCTCCTCCCTGCTCCTAGGGCCTGCTCCGACCCAGAGGGAAGTCATGGCCCTGATCTGTCTTGTCTACAGGTAGAGGGTGGCTTCTCTGTCCCCAGCAGAACCCATCTGTATCCCTCTCATCCCCTGAGACCCTACCTCGGCCTCTCCTTCCTGCTCCTCCCTCCCCCGGTCCTCCACCTTCAGGCCCCCACGACTGACAGCCTCTGGGGGTCCTGGGAATTAACAGGCAGCATTCTGACTCCCGCCTTGCTCCTCAGACCCCTCCGCTCACCCTGGCCCATTCCGGTATGAGGGGGATTTGGTTGCCTTCATTATAGACTATAGCACAAAAACACAATAAAATAAAATGAATGTTTTCTCAGCGAAAATCCATTAGATGAGTTACTGTTGTAATTTAATAATGGGATGGGAAACTACAGCAAATTACTGAAGTATATAATTAAAGTGAATCTATTTTAAAGTCCTTTATTGCTCAGTAGCTCTCAGACCCCAGTCTCTCTTTCGCCTTCACTCCCCCTCTCCCCCGCATCCCCCTTCCCTTTTTCTGAGCCTGAGGAGGGGGGGCTGGGTGTCACAGGTTTCTTTGAAGTTGTCAGTACCTCAGTGGCAAACACAGCTTCCTGCTGTTTCCGAGGGAGGATCCTAGGCCTGGCACCCCTGAGGCCCCAGGCGGGCCTCCCTCTGTCAGAGCAGGGGCAGAATGACGCTGCTACCGACTGATCCAGGACCCGTCTCTGCTAGATCCTGGGTAGTGAGGCTTGATTCTTGCCATAAAAGCAGAGGGTGGTGAAGGGGAGTGAGGAGATGTCTGCAGTAAGGCCACTCTTCCCAAAGGACTCTTGCACCTCAGATTTGCCAGTGATCGCCAATCCCAAAGCAGTATTGTGGTTAAGAGGCAGCAGGAAGCTTAGACTCAGAGAGGTTTAGAACTTGCCCAGGGTCACAGAGCTGTAAGCGTCAGAGCTGGAATTTTATCTCAGGCACTTGACATGGGACCAGCTGCCTCCAAGAAGCTTCCAAGTCTGGATTCCTGTGTGCTGGATGTAAAAGCCAGTAAGTCTGGCCAACGATTGCCCGTTTTCAAAGGAGGAAAGAGGAGAGGAACCAAGCGGCTATTACCTCCACGGTCATTTTCTGCTTTCTGAAGAAGGAGAGCCCAGGAGTGGCATAGTCAAGCCAAACCTGAATACTGCACACCCAAAATCCTCTCCCAGTTACACCCCACCCCCTGCTTGGTAAAGAGGTAAGTTACCTTCACCAGAAGAGCCAGGCTAGGTCCTTGGGGAGCTCACTGGAAGCCCTAGCACCTGAGATTGACCTGGCCTGCCGTAGGGAGGGGGATGCTGCAGCCGGCCAGCTCAGGACAGGAAGGGGCCAGCCAAGCCTCTGGTCACTTAAAGTGAGCTTGATGAAAGAAGTTTTGTGATTCATTCAAACACAAGGTGATGCATTTTCCCCCTTTCCGGAGCCCCCAGACTGCACTCAGGGACCTCTGTGTTACTGGCAGCCACAGAAAACCAAGTGACCCAAATGAAGCCATACAGACACTTTGAAATCACAGTGAGCTCTTGGCATAGAGAGAAATAACTCCCAAGGAAAACTCTCCCTGCCCAATGATGGGTTTTCCAGGGAAAGCTGGACCTCTGGAGATCCCACACTGCCGGACAAGCCAGTATCCCACCCCAGTCCCGGGCACGAGTCCTGTCTCCCTCACCCAGTGCAGAGCCAAGCTTCTACAACTGAAAGGCCACCGGGGCCCCAGGCAGCTAGGGGATGCTAGAAAGAGATGCAAGCTTTACCAGGTTCTGAGTCCATGCAAATGAGATGCAAAGTGTATGCAAATCCAAGCTTCTCTTTCTGAATCTCAAGTTGTCATCTGGTGGCTGAGCCCTCCCAGTGCTCTGAAGGCCGCTGTCTCCTTCCAGCCTCGTGCACGTCAAGGACAGGGAGCTCTGGCGATGGAGTGACGGGGGCAGGTGCGCAGGGCTTTGTAGATGGCAGGGGCAGGATGGCTGCTGACCCCCCTGCAGGCCTGACGATCCCTCGGGATGCCGGACCCAGTGCTGTGTTTCCTGGAGCTCAGTGGCTGCCACTTCCTTCTCTGCAGGCTTCCTTCTCAGCTCCAGAGAGGTGCCCCAAGTCATGGACCTCAAAGCCCCAAGGGAATGCCCCAGCCCAGGCTGAACGCGCAGTGACTCCGCGAATGCGGATGCCACACTCACCCCCTCACCTGTTTGGCTGCAAGAGGTAGTTGTTGAGCCTGGGTACCTCTGAGAGTGGAGTTCTCCCCCAGGATTTCAAGTTTGGAGCCGTCTTGGGCTGCTTCCCATATGAAGGAAGAAAGCCGAGTGGGGGGTGGCGGGGAGCGCGCCCTGCCTGCTCAGCCAGGACTGTGCCTCTGAATCCACCCTTCAGTGCGCTCAGAAGTTCAAGAGCTCAGGGCTCCCTCTCAGCCCCCATCTGGCATCTGTTCCCAGGTGGGAGCACCTAGAACCTGCTTAGAAAGCGCTTCTTGGAGCGTGTAAGAGCTGCAAGGCTCTGAACTAAAGCAGGAGCCAAAATTCATAACGATGGTGACAAAGAGGCCAGGAGCAGAGGGACTGGCCTTGGAGCAGCCACTTACAGGACTGGGAAGGGGAGAGCTGAGAAGGGAAGGGGCTCTGGAGGCAAAGGAAAAGCAGGCAGTGCAAGAAGACTTAGAAAAGGATCACGGGGTAAGGGTGGGGCCAAAGACAAACATCCCCCAGCCCTACCCTCCAGCCCCATCTGAGGTCTAGCCGCCATGCCCATGGAGCTCAGCATGGAGCTCAGGAGGACCCAAGGTTTCTCTGCACAGCCTTGGCCCCCAGCAACCCAGACACCTGGTCAAGGCCTCTGACTTTTCTCTACACTCCCTTCTCCCTGCAATACCTCCTCGTCTGAGATGAGAAGAACAATTGGGGCGGAGGTGAAAAGGTGGAAGCCCCGGTGGTATCCCCCCTTTAGATCTCCGTCAGGGCGTGGACTTCTGAACCCTATGGCACTGGGCTAGTGCCTGGGGTGGGAGGTGCCATGAAAGGTGCAGCCCCTTCCCTGAGATGGCCCAGGCAGGCACCTTCTTGCCTCATGCAGCCTGAACAAGGTCCTGTGGTCCTGTCATCTGCCCCACTCTCCAGAGGAAGAGTGTGCTGTTTCAGAAATCACCCCTCCCATCAGCGGATATGAATACTCCTGATGCCCACAAAGCTGTATACAAGAACACAATGTGCTTCTCCGGGCCATGAGCACGCGCTAAGCTTCCGCTGCAAGCTAGGCTCTACGCTGGCCCCAGGCTTCAGGGATAGCCGGCAGGGGGAATTTTCTCTGGCACATCCCCTATTCCCTTCCGGTCCGTGCCCATGCTGGCTCTGTGCCTTCTGCAATGAATTTCAAAACTGGGGCTTCGCATTGCTCCTTCACAGTGAACATGACCCCAGGCACAAACAAAGCCCTGAGAAAGGACAGGATAATTCACCAAACTAAATGGAAAGCCAAATCCTGACACTGAAGCTACTCCCCCATATGGACAGGGTGCTGGCATCTCCCCCTGATCATTAGGCAGCCCCTCTGGGTAATGTTGGTGGCAGCAGAGTGCTACGAACTGAATTGTGTCCCCTCCAAATTCGTATGTTGAAGCCCTAACCCCCAAACCTAACAGTGTGGTGGTATTTGGAGATGGGACTTTGGGGATGTAATTAACATTAGATGAGGTCATGAGGGTGGGACCCCTTCATGGAATTAGTGCCTTAATGAAGAGATACCAGAAGAATCACTCCCTCTCTGCCACGTGAGCACACAGCAAGAAGGTGGCTGTCTGCAAACCAGAAAGACAGCCTCATCAGAGCCAACCACGCTGCTCCCGGCCTCGGACTTCCAGCCTCCAGAACTGCAAGAAAATACATTCCTGTTGTCTAAGCCCCCAAGACTATGGTATTGTGTTCCTACGTGTGCTTTTTAGAGCTTATTAACAGGCATGGAATAAGGTTTGCTTTGGAGGCCACAAATAACTCTCTAGAAACAAAACATGGAAACAGGAGTCTCCTCTGCCCCAGATGCCAGGACGGGAGCCATCTGGACGCTGTCTGGTTTACACACTTTCCCTGCCACCCTCCTGTGTGTCCACAGCTGGCTTTGCTGTGATCAACCTGGACCAGCAGCTACCAGCCAGCACGCAGGGTGCACAACCCCAGATGCATGTCCTTGGTCTGCCATGCGGGGCTTTCCAGCTCTGAGCTGTATGCGTGGGATGAAGAACCAACAGAGGAAGTTTGAGCTACACTCCCCCATGTCCCAAGTGCACACTCCACTTGGGCAGCTCCTGGAATTTCCACCAACTCTACATGTCGGTTGAGGGAACACCATAATTGCTGCCATTATGAACAGCCTGGGTGCAGGAGTGGGCTGAAGGCACACACCTGTTGGTGGTGGGGAAGCGGGGCTTTAGTTCAGCTGGTCCTCTGATTCAAATCCTACCTTACAGCTTCACTATGTAGGTCACACTCCTAGCTATGTAACTAATGCTGTGCTTTATTGAGAACTTTCTACAGAACAAGCATTTCATTAAATAGTCACATGCAATATTTCATTTATTTATTCTGTGAGGAAAGGGGAGATACTATCTGATATGGTTTGGCTCGGTGTCCCCACCCAAATCCGATCTCGAATTGTAATCCCCATGTGGCCAGGGAGGGACCTGTAATCCCCACGTGTGGAGGGAGGGAGGTGATTGGATCACGGGGGCAGTCTCTCCCCCTGCTGTTCTTATGATAATGAGTGAGTTCTCGTGAGATCTGATGGCTACATAAGTGCTTGGAAGTTCCCCCTTTGTTCTTCTCTCTCCTGCCGCCATGCCATGAAGGGGCTTGCTTCCCCTTCACCTTCCCCCCATGATTGTAAGTTTCCTGAGGCCTCCCGACCCAAGTGGAACTGTGAGTCAATTAAACTTCTTTCCTTTATAGATTACCCAATCTCGGTATGTCTTTATAGCAGTGTGAAAATGAACAAATACACTATCACTACCTCCATTTTACAGATGAGAAAACCCAGGCTCATGGAGAGCAGATAACACATCTAGCACGATGCAACTAAGAAGCAGTCAGGCTGGATTCACACCCAGACGTTCTGGCTCCAGACCCTGCGTCTTCATCGCTGTCTGCTGGAGTCATCCTTGCTGTCACTCCTGGAACAGCAGCCAGCGCATGGAAGGCTGTCAGTGAGTGGTGGCTACCCTCTCACCCCGAGCTCACTATTGTAGTGTGGCCTCTTGTGTAAGTCAACCAACCTAAGCTCCCATGTAGGTCTCTGCATGGGGTTATTAATTCGCTTATCAGTTAGGGCTGCATAAAAAATTATGCCAATACATAGTGGCTTAAGACACCGACTGAGGAAGGATCTGTTTCCAAATGCATGTGGTTGGTGCTAGAATTCCGTTTTTTGGTATGTGTTTTCTTTTTTTTTTTTTAGATGGAATTTTGCTCTGTCGCCCGGGCTGGAGTGCAGTGGCGCGATCTTGGCTCACTGAAACCTCCGCCTCCTGGGTTTAAGTGATTCTCCTGCCTCAGCCTCCTGAGTAGCTTGGATTACAGGTGCTCGCCACCATGCCCAGCTAATTTTTGTATTTTTAGTAGAGACGGGGTTTCCCCCTGTTGGCCAGGCTGGTCTTGAACACCTGACCTCAAGTGATCCACCTGCCTTGGCCTCCCAAAGTGCTCAGATTACAGGTGTCAGCCACCAAGCCCAGCTGGCATTCTGGTGTTTTTGCAAGCTGTTGAACTGAGAGCCTCAATTTCTTGCTGACTCTCAGCTGGGGGCCGGCCACTCAGAGCTCCTTCACACCTGCCCCCTTCCGTAGGCAACTCACAATGTGACCACCTGTTTCATCAAAGCCGGCAAGGAAGAGAGGAATGCCACCCTCCTTGCTAGATGAATTCCTATATGACAATCTAATTGCATGGTCCCCACCCATACTCAAAGCGAGGGAACCACACCAGGGCATGAACGGCAGGAGCTGGGACTTGAGGCAGGACCACCAAGAGTCTCTCAGTCCAAGTGTGACATGACAGTCGCCGATGATCATGTCCCAGATCCACACATGCAGGAGGAGAGGCAAGGGCAACTGAAGGGCTCACCCGCGGCCAGCTTAGCGTCCGCATTTCTGATTCCCCACCAACACCTGTGATGTTGCCCAGCCACAGGGACACATCCAGTAGATAAAGATGCTGTTGCTATGGAGTCCTGGCGTAGGCAGACCAGGGCCAGAAGTGATCAAGGCAATTTGCAAATATCAAGGCAATCAACCCTAGACTGTGAGCCCCATGAGCCAGGAGAATTCACGTTTTCCTCACTGCTGCCCCCCCAGCACCGAGCAGTGCACAGGACTGCTTCCTGCCCAGCCAATATCTGCTGGGTGAAATGAATGGATCCACTGATGGCAGCAATCAGGACTGGCTTGCACTCAGAGGGTCATTTGTGAGGAGGGGGGAGAAGGCCAGAGAGGCGGCGTGGGGTAGGTAGCCAGGCATGGGACAGGTGGTATGCAGCACTTACCCCCTCTTCCATGCCTGTCTCCTCATCATAAATGGTGAATAAACACAGTGTCTCACACCTATAAGCCCAGCACTTTGGGAGGCCGACACAGGTGGATCACCTGAGGTCAGGAATTCAAGATCGACCTGGCCAACATGGTGAAACCTCGTCTCCGCTAAAAATACGAAAATTAGCCAGGTGTCCTGGCATGCACCTGTAATGGCAGCTACTCAGGAGGCTGAGGCACAAGAATCACTCGAACCCAGGAGGCCGAGGTTGCAGCGAGCTGAGATCGAGCCACTACACTCCAGCCTGGGCAACAGAACAAGACACCATCTCAACAACGACAACAAAAAAACAAACAAACCAGAAAAATGGTGAATAAAGAAGTGAACTATCCAAGGAGACTGAGAAATCCTCCAACCACCTCGTTGGCCTGTGCTAGTTTCAAAGGGGATAATATAGCCACAGAAAACACAGGTAAACTCGGGTTGTGTAGGGCAAGCAGGGAGGTGATTTTCCCCTGGAGCCTGGACTCCCCTTCCAAGCCACAGCCCTTCACCTTTAGGAAGAAAGAAAAGGTTTATCATGTGATGAGAGTCCTTGTTCAAAGAAAGGAAATACAGTCTCATCAAAAGCCCAGTGGCAATACTTCCCTAACACAATGCATGCTGGTGACAACTCTAATGAACACTTTTATGACAGGGATGTAATTGTAAAAAAAAAAAAAAACGATTAAAAAATTGGTTTCAATGCTTTGCCATCCAAGAGTTCACTTGTTTCCTCATTCATGCACTAAATAAGCCCCTAATTAATCCTGAACCTCAGAGAAAGGCGACTAGATTGCCATTTTCTCCATAAGGACGCACTTCACATTTTGGGAAGTTTGAAGAGGCTCTTCAGCATTTTCCTTTAGTGGTATTTTATCAGCATTTCAGGGAAGCTTCATTAGGCTGCCGAAAGCTGCTAATTGCATTACCATATTTTTAAGCCTCATGGGTTCCGGTAGATTCATCGTTCTCCCAGTCCTCCCACTAATCTGCGGGTTTGACACGTTGGAGATCCCACCCATTGAGGGGGAGAGGCCACCACTCACGCCAGCGGGGACCACGTTGCTTTCTCTTCTCAAGGAAAATTTAGCTTCAAAAGTCATTGTGACGTCACCACTCCTAGGGAGAAAAAAAAAACCTCCAGCTTTCCAGCCAAGAAAAGAAAAACAAAAGGACTGTGTGTGTGCACGTGCGTGTTTGTGTGCGTGTGTGTGTTTGTGTGCATGTGTGTGTTTGTGTGCACGTGTGTGTTTGTGCGCACACGCGTGTTTGTGTGCATGTGCGTGTTTGTGTACGTGTGTGTTTGTGTGCACGTGCGTGTTTGTATATAGATAGATAGACATGAATATAGATGCACAAATGTGTGTTTAGAGAAATAGAAATATAATCTATATGCATAGACAGGAATAGCTGGATGTGTGTGTAGATATGAATATATGTATATATGTGTGTAGACAGATATAAATATATGTATATGTGTGTAGATAGATATGAATATATGTATATATTAGTATCTGTATTTATGTGTAGATAGATATGAATATATGTATATATTACATATATATGAGTATATGTGTATATATGGAGATGGATATGAATATGCAAGTATGAATATATAAATATGTGTATATATAAATAGATATGAGTAGATGCGTGTATGTGTATAGATGATGTGTGTGTGTATCTGAATATATGCATAGAGGTATATATGTAGATAATGACTACATATGTGTCTCACGTGTGTACTAAATGATGATGCTTATATTTTATCTGGATTCTCCCCAGATAAATTTGAAATTTCTCTAAAGAAAATTTCAATGGAAAACTAATTTCCAAACCTACACAGCTGAACACCCTACCAGGAGCTTCACAGACATTATCTCATTTAATCCTCTCTACAACCTTGTGAAGAGATAACTACTATTTCTGTCATTTTGCAAAGAGGGAAATGGATTCTCAGAGTTCATAAGTCACAGAACTCACAAGTGGTGGAGTCAGAACTTGAAGCAAGGCCTGGGGGAGTCGCCAGCATCCGTGCTTAGTTGGTAATATTCTGCCTGGGAGTCAGGAGTCCGGGAGGTGACGCGCCTGGGTCCACGCTGGCTCCATACCTCCACACAAGCATCTTTACCCATGAGCACCAACTCCTGCCGATGGAGTTATGCTGTCCACACTGTGGAGATAAGAAGATGAAATGAGATAAAACATGTAAAGCAGTAAACCCTGGCATGTCCACCAGCTGCTCGCACCGGGGCAGCCCTGACTGGGGGCATCTCAAGACAGCTGAACCCCATAAAACCAGGGCAGGCACCCCACATCCTCAGCAGACCCCAGCCAACACACAAATCTGGGTCCTGCCAGCCGGCACAACTCAGAGACAGGATGGAGACAGTCCCATCTTCTGGCTTGAAAAGACCTACCTGCTTCCCCTCCTCTGAACCTCACCCCTAGAGTCTAAATAAACACTGTATTAAGTTGGGTCCCCAGACGGGCAGTGACACTTTTGCCCCTCCTGCTCCACTTCTGGTCTCCAGAGTCTTTTTCTTCTAACAGGAGTGCCTGGGACCCAGCGGCCACTTTTCAAGGAGAGCTCCTCCACATGCCTTCCCTCCTACCTCCTCAGCTCCACTCCCCCAGCTCTCGGGCTCCATGCAAGCACAGCAATGACGGAGCTGGGCTTTGGGGCAGCAGACAGAGAAGACTGAGAGACCCCCTCCAGCTGCGGCCTTGGGTCCCTGAGATTGCCACCTGGGGCAGGCCGGCAGCAGCTGGGGGAGGGTTTTAGCCACCGACAGGGCAAAGAGGCTCTGTGTTGGCACAAGGACAGCCTCCAGAAATGTGAAGTCCTCTCCGAGCTGGGAATACAGGGCCTCTGGGCCAGCACTGCCCAAGGGCCATCTGAGTCTTTGTTAATCACAAAATAAGGAGACTCCTTTCCCCAGGCTGCCAGGCAAGGGCCACCTGGTCTGCCAAAGGAGGAAGGGGACAGCAAGTGGCCACAAGTTTCCAGGGCAAGACCCAGCTGGTTCCCTCCTGCCTGTGGCCTGCTCACCAGGAAGCCCAGACCGTGTGTGCCATGCCCAACAAGCTGGCTGCTGCCCTTCCACCAGTCATGGGGGGGGCTGCCTGCGGGGTGTTGGCTATAGTGGGTCTGATGCCTGGAAATCTCTGTCTTCCCTGCTGCCTTGGCAGGATTGGGAGATAAGCAGAGGGGCTTCCAGTTTGTTGTGTAGGACCTACCCGGGCCCCCATGTCTTACTCGGGGAGGACGGCAGCAAACGGGCTCGGGAAGTTGCTTGCACAGGAACCTCCAGACGGAGGTGGGTATCGTTTCCAGCTTGGGTTTTGCAGTCAGGCAGACATGGGTCCAAGTGTTGGCTCTGCCACACCCTACATGGGCAGCCTTGAGCAAGTGACACACCCTCCAGAAAACTGTTTCCTCCCTTGCAAAATGCCGCTGAGATAGTCACTGCTTCTAGGGTTGCTGGAGGATTAAATGAGATTCAATGACAATTAAATAAAGGTCAAATAGGACCAGTCATTCTGCAAGTATTTCTTGGGCGGCTACCCTGGGAACACAGGTCCCTGGCCCCATAGGGCACATGAGCTGCTGGGGAGACAGATAATACACAAGGAAGCCAGCAAGGACAACAGGCCTGACTGCAGTGAGCGCTGCGGAGAAGGAGGAGGTGCCATCGTGAGAACAGCAGGGACCGGCCGGGGGTCAGTGCAGGCCTGGTGCTTGGGCCATGGGCTAAGGAATGAGAGGAGCCAGGCAGGTGAGGGTGGGAGACCAGGCAGAAGGGAGTGTGCCAGCCCTGAGCGGGGGAAAGGCTTGGTGTGTTGGAGGAGCTGAAAGTGGTCAGTGGACTCGGACAGTGGGGGAGCAGGGTGAGCCATGCAGGCCCAGGGCTCATGCTCTGTCACTGTGGGGTGGCAGCCTTCGCAGCAAGGGTGCCTGGCCATGACCAGGCCTTTTCCCACTGGGGAGGGCTTCCCCGGAGAGCTTCCTCTCCTGCCCCAAGGAGGCTTTCCACTGACAAATCTACATATGGAGCCCAGGAATGGCCGCGCACAGAGAAACCCCAGACGTACCCAGACCCCATCCCATCCTAGGACCTGGGCTCTAGAGCTTAAACAATGTCACGTGCCCTGAACCTTGTTTTCTCTTCCACCAGGGAACCCTATTTCATTCTGATTTCTCTTTTGACTGATCTCACTAGAAACTCAGGCCAAGAGAAAATACATCATACAAGACAGTTAGGAACCATTTTCTATTCCAGACTATTCACATTCTCTCTCTCTCTTCTTACACACACACATACACACACACACACACACACACACACACGTATCTGCCTCGGGCAATGAAATTAGCCAGGTGATGCCCCTGAAGTACAGATTTTTGTTCCATTTAACAGAAAGGAATTCAAGCCTCGGTCACTTACTCCAGGGAACAAGGTGACTGAGTTGGAGGGCCAGGTGACGGTGAGAGAGGTCCCACACTCTGACGTCTCCTGGAGCTTTGTTTCCTGACAAGTGACACTTTGGGCCTGCCTTTTGTCCTGGCTCGCTGACCTGAGAGCAGGGACCATGTCTCCTGTAACTTGGTGTCCGTCCCTAGGACCTAGCCAGGTATCTTTCATACAGTAGGTGCCCACGAAGCAGGGGATGCAATCGCCCCAAGGCATAGGTCGGTAGAAATCAAGATGTGAAAAGGGTGACTTGGGGTCCCCACAGCACCACCCTCTCCCTCCTCCCACATCAACACTGTCCCACCTGCCTGGAAGCCCTGCCCTCCCCCACACCTCACCCCAAGATGAAACACCCAACTCAGACATCAGCTGGCTTCCTCCAGGCGATAAATTTCAAAACAGAAACGTAGGGAATGAACCCGGACAGCCCGCTTATTTTCTGAGTAGGTATTTTCAAAGCATTGGCCCTTCAATGTCACTGTTATTTTACAAAACAAAGCACTTTCCAACACCAAAAGGTAGAAGAGATGTACTCTCAGGAGACAGAGCTGCCCTTGAAAGGACCACGCCCAGCCTGGTGGGAAACTCACCACTCTGTCCTGGTTCTTTTCATTGAGCCTCCAACCGCAGACCCGCATCAGAAGCTGGAGCAGTGTTAGGAAGCGCCTGTCCGGGAAGGCCGCCCGCCGTGCCAGCGGGGAAAGGAGCCAGGCCAGGAGGCCAGAGGCAGCGGGAGAGGGAGGCGGCTCCCAGTCAGAAGTGTGCAGACGCGGAGGAGGGGCCCAGAGGCCTGACCGAGAACGCCCGCCCCCGGGAGCCGGAGTCCAGAGCTGGGACGCCAGCCAGGCTCAGAGCAGGCTTTCTCCTAGAGAGCTGATCGGGGAACTGCAAGTCCTAAAGCCTCCCTCTGGACCCGAGAGGCTTTTAATGTCACAGTTGGAGAGCGGGTGACAAATCGAGTTCCAGGCGGGATCTCCACCGGGTCTCTAATTTTACGCATTTGACTGTGGTCTCATTTTCCACAGTCGTTTCCTGCGAAAGTCAAGAACACGGTTGTCAGGATGTTTAGCAGGAAACAGGGGGCGAGGAGGGCTACCTGCCGTCTATCTCAAGGCTAACGGGAGGCCCCCCCAACTTCCTTGACCACCTCCCCATCCCACCTGCCACACCCGCAGCCTGTGGAGGTGGCCCTGCAAATATCAGCTAGAAAGCCGGAGCAGCCAGCCCACCACCTCACAGCCACCCCCATCCTCCGCTCCACCCCTAGTCCCACACCCCATCCAGCCACACACCTGGCACACAAGAGGAGAGTGCCTTTTCCATGTCAGGCACACACGTGATTCTCCTTCACCAAAGCGTCCGGCCTGTGGGCTTCCATCACTAGGCTGCGTGGGAGGGAGACAGGGATTTGTCTTGGAGGCCTTCCTGCTCCTTCCCCTTCTCCCCCAGGCCCCCCTCCCGTCCCTCGCACTGCCCCTACTGTGCGGTTCTATCTGGGGTGTTGATGATGTTTACATGTGATCGATGGCTAATCCCAGGGGGGCTTGGCTCTGGCTGCCACCTGGTGAGGATCACTGGCGGAGGGGCTATAAAATTGGGGGATGCCCAGGCCTCATCCCAGAGACCCTGATGCAACAGGTCTGAGGTGCGGCCCAGGCATCGAAGGTTTTCAAGGGTCCCCCGAGAATTCTAGTGTGCTGTTCAAGTGAGAACCTCTGGTGCCACACGCCAAAGAGGCACCCGTGCGACCCCTGCGTTAGCAAATTGCCTCCCAGTGTTGCCAGAATGAAGCTCTGGAGCTTTGAGTGATTTAGAGCAAAGCCATGTGGTACTTGGGGGTGGGGGCTCCCACTTGAGAAGTCCTTCCAACGCCCCAAGACAGGCACTGACCCAACAGAAGAAGCGTGTCCTTCTACTTTCCCTCCCACTCCTTGGGTCTCCTTCACCCCCTGTCTGATTCCAAGCTGGGCTCCAGGCTCAAAGCCAGTTCTCTGAAACCCAACTCTACGAAAGGGGCCAACTCAGGGAGTTGTCTTAGCAGGCAACTGGGGACTGGCCATGTTCCAGTAGGACCTCCCTCTGTGCTAGTCATAAGGATTAAATGAGATATTAAATGTTAAGTGTTTTACATTTTCTACATGTGCATGGTGTATACACATGCTTCATGTGTAGCTCCCGGAATCTCTCTTTGCACCCATTTCAACATTTCAGCTCTTCCATCCATCTTCAATTCCTCTTTCTCTGCTCCCCGAATATCCCCAGGGTCACTGCCTCAGCCCAGCACCTAGTGAAGTGGAATGCCGTGCAGAGCAGCACTCAGTAAAGGCTGGAATGATGGGATAGAGGTTAGCCCCGAGCGGCAGGTATATCTGAACCGCACCACCACCCGCCGGGCACTCCAGGTGGACACGTGGGCCCAGCCCCTCACTCCTCACTCCTCCTCACCATCCCCAGGCGGCACTGACACCCCCAGCCCCACCATCCTGAGGCTGCACCGACCCCCCAGCCCCACCATCCTGAGTCCTCACTGACCTCCCCAGCCCCACCATCCCAAGGCTGCACCGACCCCCCGACAGCTCCACCATCCTGAGGCTGCACTGACCCCCTACCCCCGACCCCACCATCCCAAAGTCGTACTAACCCCCTAGCCCCACCATCCCGAGGCTGCACCATCCTCCTGCCCTTTGCTCTGCAGCTGCCCCATTTCCACTCCACTCTCCAAATCGGGTCCATCTTTGCCCCCGGAAGATATGCACAAGAAATTACTAACCATCACATTTTTCCCAAGTGATGGGCTTCTTAGAACACAAATGTGAACAGAGTCAAGGTTATTTTTCCTCCATGGAGTGAGGAGTGACATCCTCACTCGGGGTGCTTCCGATCCAGCACGCTTTCCTGAGAGCTGAGAACAGAGGGTGTAATCCCACTCCAGACCAAGGGAGTGTGGTTCCTGGGATAGGCACCTGTCTCATGGGACCTCTCTGTGCGCCTCAGTTTCCTCATCTGTAAAATGGGAGAGTTACAGGAGCTCCCTGACAGGGGTGTTGTGAAGATTAAATGAGTTGCTACTTGCACAGCTCGCAGCACAGTCTGGTCCAGTGTGGTCACCATTGTTATTGGCCCCATCATCATTATTTTCAGGGGTGCAAGAGAGCGACCTGAGGACTGCAGTTCTGCACAGTAGCAAGTGATGGCTTCAACGTTGCTGGGTTGGTCACTTCCCTCCCCTCATAAAAATCCCTCCGTGGCTCCCCAGTTCCCTCTGGCAACCTCCTTCAAGATCTGGTCCCTGATGATCTTGGTAGTCTAATTTCCCGCCGCCCGCCACCCCGAACCCACCACCCAGCCAGCCTCAGCAGCCAACTTCTCTGGACCGGGTGGTGACGGGTTAGTGTAGGGCTAGCCCTGAAAAGGGCTTCATCTTTTTTTTTTTTTTTTTTTTTTTTGAGACGAAGTCTCACTCTGTCACCAGGCTGGAGTGCAGAGTGTGATCTCGGCTCACTGCAACCTCTGCCTCCCGGGTTCAAGTGATTCTCCTGCCTCAGCCTCCCGAGTAGCTGGGATTACAGGCTCGAGCCACCACGCCTGGCTAATTTTTGTATTTTTAGTAGAGACAGGGTTTTACCATTTAGGTCAGAATGGTCTCGATCTCCGGACCTCATGATCCACCTGTCTTAGCCTCCCAAAATACTGGGATTACAGGCACGAGCCACCTCGCCCAGCCATAAGCCTTGCTCTTCAATCTGTTCAATGCAGCAGGATGCGTTTGCACAGTTTCAGATCACTGTCCACCCCAGGCGGTATCCTCTGGTTTAAGGGCAAAATGCAAATGATAAATCCTGAAATCATCAGCAACCAAGATTACTTATCTGGGACAGGGGAGCTCTTCCTTCCCCAGCAAACGCTGCCCGGTGGCGGCTGCCATATTTCCGGACGCTGTCTGTGTATGTTGCCAGCGTCTTATTTCATTCGACATTATTATTTTCTAGAGAATAAGATAGTGATGTTTGCTCTACTCAGAATTATCAGCCTGTGATTGCAGCTACCTGTGCTTTGCATTCACTGCTGAAACAGAAAATCCTTCTCAGACTGGTGAAACCAACCTGAATTTGGCAGGGAGTGGGTAGGAGTGGATATAAAAGAAAGAAGTCCGTCGTAAGAGCTAAGGAGTAAAATATTACACTGATTAAATATGGGGGAGGAGCTAATGTACTGAGGTTAAAATGCAGAGTTTTTCTTTTTGCAAATTGTGTTCTTGCGTGTTTCATGATGACTGATATGATATCTTCTTGGCTTTCAGAGCAAGAAAAGTCGTCAGGGTTTCATTTGTTATGTTTATGCCAAGAGAAATCAATCTCCACAGACACAGAGAAGGCTGCTCACACTCCCGATGCTGTCTGGGGAATGAGCCGGCCACATCCTTGGCGGACGGCAGAACAGATACTGGGTAAGATACGCTTTGGCCTTATTGATCACAAAGCTTCTTCATTACTTCTGTGGAGCTGCAGATCAATAGGCTCACAGAAACATAATAGATTTTTTTAGAAAATCAATTAAACAGAATATTTTTTACAGAATTGAGTTTGCATGGCCGTGTCATTGGTGTGCAGGTTCACATTTTTAATGCAGCTTCTCTGTAAGAGCCGCCTTATAATGAAGAGGTGGCAAAGCCTTGGTTGAAAGTTCACATCTAGCAATGGGAACGGGTCAAATGAGAGGGGAAGGAGGCAGGACTGACTCTCCAGGGGAAAACAGAGCACAGCAGCCGCAGCCTTGCTGGGGAGCAGTGGTGCTGGCCAGCTCGCCTGCCTACTGCCCGCCCATCGTCATCTGGGCAAAACCTGCCCGTGTGCCTCCTCTTGGTCTAAGAAACGGAACTGAAACTTCTTGGAAAGCTCAGATTGATGTCTGAATTTCCCCCATTCTGAAAGCAGAAGGAAGCTCAGCAGGCATAAAGGTGAAATATGGCCAGGCTGCGGCTGTCCAGATTTGCCGTGGTGAACACACGGCTCCCTCCCCTGAGCTGCACAGGAGTCCTGGAGGCGTGGGGACATGGGGTTCAGTCTTCGAAACAATGGTGGAGGGAGGCTGTGGCCCAGATCCCAGCCCATGGGCCACACACGTGGAGTTTTTCAGGTCGCAAATATGACAGCCATTTCCCACAGTGCCGGTTTATGCAGAGTGACCCTTGCAGGTGCGCTGCAGTGCCCCAAATCACAGTCCTGGGCCAGCAGGGGCTGACACCATCCCTGATTCCCTGTACTTCCCTCCTCTTGCCGTGTTCCTCCTCATGTGGTACAATCCTGGAAGACAGGCATGAAGAAGAAAGAGAAGAAGGAGGAGGAGGAGGGGGGAGGAGGAGGAAGAAGGAGGAGGAAGATAAGGAGGAGGAAGAGGAGTAGGATGGGGAGGAAGAGGAGGAGAGGAGGAGGAGACAGGCAGAGGAGGAGGATGAGGAGGAGGAGGAGGAAGATAAGGAGGAGAAGAGGAGTAGGATGGGGAGAAAGAGGAGGAGAGGAGGAGGTGGGAGGAGGAGGAGAAGGTTGAGGAGGAGGAGGGGGAGGAGGAGGAGGGGGGAGGAAGAGGAGGAGAGGAGAAGGAGGCAGGGAGGAGGAGGAGGAGGGCGGGAGGAGGAGGGGGGGGGGGGAGGAGGAGGAGGAGGCGGGGAGGAGGAGGAGGAGGATGGGGAGGAGGAAGAGGAGGATGGGGGAGGAGGAGGATGAGGAAGAGGAGGAGGATGAGGAGGAGGAGGGGAGAAGGAGGATGATGGGGAGGAGGGGGAGGGGGAGGAGGAGGGGGAGGAGGAGGGGGAGGAGGGAGGAGGAGGAGAGAGAGAGGAAGAAGAAGGAGGAAGATGAGGAGGAGGATGAGGAGGAGGGGGAGGAGGAGGGGGAGGAGGAGGGGAGGAGGAGGAAGAAGAGAGGAAGGAGGAGGGAGATGAGGAGGAGGAGGATGAGGAGGAGGAGGGGGGAGGAGGGAGAGAGGAGGAGGAGGGGGAGGAGGAGGGAGGGGGGAGGAGGATGAGGAGGGGGAGGGGGAGGAGGGGGAGGAGGAGGAGGGGGGGGGGAGGAGGCGGAGGAGGGGGAGGAAGAGCAAGAAGGGGGAAGAGGAGGAAGAAGAGGAAGAAGAGGAAGAGGAGTTATTAGAAGAAGAAGAATTAGAAGAAGAAAGAAATTCCCCTCCCGTTTCTGGCAACTCTATGAAGAACTGTTCACACTAAGCATTAAGAAACCTGGCAGGAAGGCCGGCCTGAAAGTACTCAGGCTCTGCCGGAGCACAGGACTTAAATGTTCCCACCTGTGCATAAGAAAGAACAAAGCCTAGCTCCACAGAGGAGCTCAGTGCTCTTATGGAGATTTAGAAACTCCCTTAGCTTTGCTCTCACGGTCTGCGTCGTCAGAACCCCAGGACGGAATCTCAGCCTTCACGTATGTCCGTGTCAGGGCTGTGTGTTAATATCATTTCCTTCGGCCTGCCTCATGGTCACCTTGGGCTTGTTCTTCGGTAGCTCCGGTGTTCTTCCTGGGCCTCTGTGCCCTCCCACTCCACCCCAGGGAAGGACAGAGGGCTCTGTCCTCCGAAACTCTAGATTATTTACGTCGCTAAAGGGGCATCACTAAAGGAGCAGTGTCTGGGCTTTGAGTTGCTTGTGACAGTTCTCTGTAAATGCTCCCCTTTTTGTTTCATTTTGTTTTTACCCTGAGTTGGAAAGATTTTGAATTGAATCCTGAAAGCCGGAGTGAAATATGAAGCCCTGATTCCTTTCTGCAGGGTTAGAATAGAATCAGAAAGACTCCAAAACGAATCTAAGGCAGCAGGCTGAGTTTGCCTCGAGACCAACCCGTGCCTGACTACATTCATTCTCTTGTTCCTTTGCCTCCGTACAGGTGGCATGGCCAGGGAGCGACCCGAGGGTGCTGGGGCTGCAAGTGTTGTTTGGAGAACAGGGAACATTAGAAGGAAGTGCAAACAGAAACCTTTCAGATCCAGTAATTTGGGGAAAATTACTTCTTCCGAGGCATGTTTTCAGCCCAGTGCATTTCATGGCACCTAGTATGTATCTCGGCAAAACAGCAAATGAGCCATCCAAGGATCAGCTGCCAGCCTTTCACATTTAATCATTCAAAACTCAACCTGGATCCACAATAGACACTAGAATGCAGGACTCTGAGTAAACTCTAGGAAAAAACAATCACACTGCCACAAAACAACGTGGAAACCAGAAACTCCCTCTGTGCCCTGCTGGGACATTTTTTATCTGGAGAACCGTCACTCTGAATTCTCACCTTCCCAAGAGGGACCCAATGGGACCCGTGTAGTAAATATTCACTGAGTTCTGCCATGTGTCGACAGTCTTCTAGGGAGATGACTCCTAATTAATTAGAAAAAGTGCCTGCCCTCAGGGAGCATACATTCTATCAGTGAGACGGTTAGACAAATAGACACAGATGTGACTGGCCACCACGGTGCAAAGATTTTGTCTGCATGTTCATTGCTGAGTCCCCATGTTTGGGGACTCCCCTGCATGCTCACCTGGCAGGGGGAGACACCATGATCATGAAGGTGGCTTTCCCAGGGTTAGGTCTACACAGCGAATTCCGGGTGCGCTGACACCTGCAATTTTCCCAAATGCGGGAAACTGCATAATCGGTGGGCGGGGACTGTGTTTGCACTTTCCCCTATGGCCTTTTTCTCTAATATAAAAAAAGAAGAAGAAGACGACGCTGGGCAAGGTGGTTGACACCTGTAATCCCAGCACTTTAGGAGGCCAAGGCGGGTGGATCACCTGAGATTGGGAGTTTGAGACCAGCCTGGCCAACGTGGTGAAAACCCATCTCTACTAAAAATACAGACATTAGCCAGGCATGGTGGTGCACACCTGTAATCCCAGCTACTCGGGAGGCTGAGGCAGGAGAATTGCTTGAACCCGGGAGGCAGAGGTTGCAGTGAGCTGAGAGGGTGTCACTGCACTCCAGCCTGGGTAACAAGAGCAAAACTCCATCTCAAGAAAAAAAAAGAAGAGTACCCTGCACAGAGCGGGCCCTCGGTGAATTATGAAGCAGACTGAGTCTGTATCGCAGCGTATGTCAGGTGGTAACAAGTGATGTGCCGGCCGAGAAAAGTCTTCATAAGCACAAAACATAAAGGCGCTGAGTATAAATAGCCTTGACCCGGAAGAAGGACCACATTTTACAGCCCTCAAAATAGCCCCACGCTCACCCTTTGCACATCTCTCAATCAAGCCCACACACCTTGCATGCATGCACACTCACACACACACATACCACATACACAGGTACACAGGTCCCTGCCCATGGACCACACACACACACACACACACACACTCCCCCCACATGCACAGGCACACACATCCCTGCCCATGGACCACATACACACACACACACACACACACAACACATACACAGGTACACACGTCCCTGCCCATGGACCACACACACACACACCCCCCCCGCATGCACAGGCACACACATCCCTGCCCATGGACCACATACACACCCACCCACACACACACACACACACTCCACATGCACAGGCATATGCATCCCTGCCCATGGACCACACACACACACACCCCCCACACGTACAGGCACACGTGTCCCTGCCCATGGACCACACACACACACACACACACCCCGCATACACAGGCACACACGTCCCTGCCCATGGACCACACACACACACACACACACCACATACACACCACATACACACCACATACACAGGCACACACATCCCTGCCCATGGATCACACTCATACACACACACCACATACACGCCCCCCCACATGCACAGGCACATGCGTCCCTGACTTGTGTCAAGCACGTTCTCATCTCATCTACAACAGAACCTGCTGTCCACAGGCATCTTCTGCAGGGCTATACCTCAGGCCTCATTTCACACCCAGAGTAGGTCGTTTTTAACCCCCTCCCCCACACGACAAAATGATTTTTGGTAATTGTGGTAGGCCAAATAATGAGCCCCAAAAAATCCAGGTCCTAATCCCTAGAACCTTTCAATGTGACCTTACATGGGAAGAAGGACTTTGCAAATGTGATTAAATTAAGCATCTTGAGATGGGAAGATTACCCTGGTTTATCTGGGTGGGCGCTAAGAGTCATCAAACGGATCCTAACAGAGGGAGACAGAGGGAGACTTGAGAGCAGAGGAGACTGTGTAACCACGGAGCCAGAGATTGGAGTGAAGGGCTCTGAGAGTGGAGGAAGGGGCCCCAAACTAAGGAATGCAGGCTCAAAACCAGCACAGATTCCACGTAAGTCCCCAGGGCAGCCTCTGCAAGCTGGAAAAGACAAGGCAAGGAATGCCTGCTAGAGCCTCCAGAGGGCGCGCAGGCCTGCCAACACCCAGGTTTGGGGCTGACGATACCCATTTAAGACTTCTGGCCTCCAGAACTGTAAGAGAAGACAATTTATTCTGTGGCCAAGGCAGGAGGAACGCTTGACGCCCAGAGTTCAAGACAAGTCTGGGCAACATAGCAAGACCCCAACTCTACAAAAGATTTAAAAATTAGCCAGGCATGGTGGTGCATGCCTGTAGTCCCAGCTACTTGGGAGGCTGAGACTGGAGGATCGCTTGAGCCCAAGAGTTTGAGGCTGCAGTGAGCCAAGATCTTACCCTTGCATTCCAGCCTGGGCCACAGAGCAAGATCTCGTGTTAAATAAAATTTCTGTTGCTTGAAGCCACCAAGTTTGTGGTACAATTTGTTACAGAGGCCTTAGAAGACTAATACAGTAATAAAGTAATAGACATTCTTTTCTTGATTTATGATTTAAAACTGTTTTAATAGAAGAATAAATTTTCATATAAAAAATTATTCAAATTCAGTAAAATATTCCATTATGAACTAAAACTTTTATTTGCCAAACACAAACACTTCTCCTTGCAGTTCATACTGTTTCACTTTTTTGTTTGTTTGAGATGGAGTTTCGCTCTCATCGCCCAGGCTGGAGTGCAATGGCACGATCTCGGCTCACTGCAACCTCCATCTCCTGGGTTCAAGCGATTCTTCTGCCTCAGCCTCCCAAGTAGCTGGGACTACAGGTGTGCACTACCAAGCCTGGGTAATGTTTGTATTTTTAAGAGAGATGGGGTTTCGCTGTGTTGCCCAGCCTGGTCTCAAACTCCTGACCTCAGGTGATCCTCCCGCCTCGGCCTCCCAAAGCACTGGGATTCCAGGCATGAGCCACTGCGCCTGGCCTGTTTCAGTGTTTTGTTTGTTTGTTTGTTTAAGAGATGGAGTCTTGCTCTGTCGCCCAGGCTTGAGTGCAGTGGTGTGATCTCAGCTCACTGCAACCTCCGTCTCCTGGGTTAGAGCAATTCTCCTGCCTCAGCCTCCCAAGTAGCTGGGACTACAGGTGCACACCGCCATTCCCGGCTAATTTCTTTTGTGTTTCACCGTGTTGCCCAGGCTGATCTTGAACTCCTGACCTCAGATGATCTGCCCGCCTCAGCCTCCCAAAGTGCTGGAATTACAGGCATGAGCCACCCTATCCGGCCTGCTTCACTGTTTTAAATTTAAATCACAGATAAAGACGATCTGTGGTCACACGGAGTGATGGGGTTGAAATAAGTCCGGCTCTGTTGCTTCGTTGCTGCAATCCCAGGGCTGTCATTGTTCATTTCTAATCCGGTTAATGAAGGAGAATGTAATTCTGCAGGGGTGGGACACATCGACTACACCTGAGGCGCCTCAGATGATCCCGCACCTTGGAAACGGACCCTCAAAATGAACACCCGTGGCCGGCCTTGTGCTGGGAGCTGACTGTGCAACCGGGGTTTTCCAAATTAACTGCCACAAAGAATGCAATGTTTATCAGAGTGAGTAATAAAATGTGCTAATTTGAAGCTTACATATACATTATTAGAACTCAACAGTAAGCAGAAATTGTTTAGAATAGAGACCAACCAAAACGATTTTTAGGGACATTGTTTAGAACTGCAGATGCGTGCTGTAAATAATCAGCAGACCAACTTTTCGCCAGTTTTATTACTGTCTGTAAAATTCCTACGGATACTGCCTGTCCTCACTGCCTGCCCTGGGTACCACACTGATTTCTCGTGGTGCAGGAAAAAGGAAGACCGTTATCTTGGCTTAGGCGCTAAGCCTTCCTTGGGCCTCACTGCGCCAAGAGGCTGAATGGACCCTCCAGGGCTGCGGCTGGTGGGAAGAGAAAATTCCACAAAGGCCCCCAAATGCCTTACTGGATATAAAGTGGAAGGAGGCTTCCCTCTGTCCTAAGGCAGGGCAGCTTGCAAGGGATTTGAGGGCAGGGCCAGCCTAGACAAAAGCAGCACAGACCCCAAGTGGGTCCCTGTGCAGTCCCCCTCTCCCCCTAGGGTGAAGGGGCCCCCTGAGCCCGGCCTCCCAGAGAGACTTGCCCTCCCTCCCAGCCCTTGGAACTCCCTACACTGGCCTTACCCCCTCATCCCCAGGGACACACCCCCAACCTGGACATCATGGCTCAGCTGGAGACCAGCCATGTGCCACTCCAAGTGGCTGGCCCTGCAAATTGAGGGGGATGTGGCTGTTTCCTGCCATGTGGCGATGCCAGGCTGGTGAAGGAGTGAAGTCACCAGGAAGCAGAGAGGCAGCAGGAACAAGAAAGCAAGAAAGAGGCCACCCGGCTCACAGCCTCCAACTACCTGCGTCTGCTCCCGTACCTGGTCACTGCTGCCTATGCACTGGACCTTTCTCCCCTGAATGCCCCAGGCTGCAGGCAGCCTCTTTGTGACCAGGAGACTCGGAAGTACCTCTGTGCTTTGGAGTCAGGAGAAAGGGCTTCAAGCCCTGCCTGCCCCTGTTTGCCCTCGGGCAATGTTTTACCCTCCACCCCACCCCCCCCCCAAAAAAAGAGGCTAGAGCTGGGTACAGTGGCTCACGCCTGTAATCCCAGCATTTTGGGAGGACGAGGTAGGTGCACTGCTTGAGCCCAGGAGTTTGAGACCAGCCTGGGCAACATGGTGAAACCTCGTCTCTACAAAAAATACATATAAAAATTAGCCAGGCATGGTGGCATGTGCCTGTAGTTCCAGCTACTCAGGAAGCTGAGGTGAGAGAATCACTCGAGCCTGGAGAAGTCAAGGCTGCAGTGAGCCGTGATCACACCACTGCACTCCAGCCTGGGCAACAGAGCAAGACCCTGTCTCAAAAAAAAAAAGAAAGAAAGAAAGAACCAGGGCTGGAAGGCTGAGCAGGGCAATGGTGCCTGTGAGGATACCCGGTGCGAGGGTGGGCATTCGGTCTTCACCTCCCACTCCCCTCCTTCTGGGCAAATGCTCACGGGCACATTCAAATAGCAGGGCACAGTGCCATTTGCCCTGAGCCCCTCTTCCCTGGCCACACAACCAGGAAGGGGCTGGCCTGCTACTTAGAGTCAGCTTCCACCATGTCATAGGAGCCTTTTGTCTCCCGCCACCAAAGGCTTCTATGTAGCATTTTCAGCAGTCCCAGTGGAGGAGGCATGCAAGGACTTTAGGTGACACCAAGGTGGCTGCTGAGGCAGGCAGCCCCGTTTTGAGTTGAGCTGGAGTGGGAACGGGGCGGGGAGAAGGGAGGGTGAGCAGAGAGGCAGTTCCCACCCTGTCGGTATGCAAATCACTTGCCACTGAGATAAATGATCCGGCAGGATGGCAGGCAGGGTTCCCAGCGGGAGCCATTTGTCATTTCTACTCCTGATGTGTGAGTGAGAGAGTGAGGGCCTCCCCAGCCCTCCCCCGAATCCAGGTAGCTCAGCCAAGGCCCAGGTGCCTGGGACAAGAAGCATCTCCCTGACCTCCTCCTCCCCGAGTCTGGAGAATGGTCTGCTTGGCACAGCCCTGGCCTTGGGTTCTCCCAGCACTGCCCATGGGAGAACGCTCCTCAGCAGCCAGAGAGTGGTGGGCCCTTTGTCCCCCTGGAAGGACGACGTCAAACAGCAAGCCTCCCTCTCTTGGCAGTCAGCTCCCTGGCTAATTGACAAGGCATGCGTTGCTAAGATTTTCGTGACATCAGCAGAGCCCAACCATATCTGGGGTTCACAAGGCAGGCCTGGCACAGAGTGGGGAAGGGTCAGGCCAGGCTGTGTTCCAGCAAGAATTTGCGTAATGTTTGGACCCCATGGGCTCATTTGTAAACGGTTGATGAAGGGACAGAAGAATCAATCAATCCTGGAGATCTTGAATTTGCCAGAAATCCAATCCAAACATCCCGTCCTCTCCTATTTGGAGCTCCTCGTCTTGAGAGCAAAGGCTTGAGAGCACCACACTGGGAAGGACTCAGAATCTCCGGGAGCAAATGGCAGGCAGTAATAATTTACGGAGAGAGCAATGGGCTGCCCTTCCTCGCGGCCAGGGACGCTGTCCCACCCACACTGATAAGCTTCCAGTGCTTAGAGACGGTTTCCCACTGTGGCGATGGGCTGGGCTGGTGCGTCCTGCCCTTCGCTAGAGCTCAGAACCTGCCCGTAGTAGGGGCCCAATAAATACTTGCTGATGAATTAGGAAACAACCAGAGAAGGCCCCTCATAGGACCACATAGCCCGGCCTTAATTCTGGAAAGAGATAACGCTTTTTGGCACAGTTAGGGGTTGAACTTACAACCCTCGTGTAGAAAGCATACGGGCCCACTTTGTTCTTTTATTATCTTGTTCTTTCACTCATTCACTCACTCATTCATTCAAGAACTGTTTCTTGAGGACTCACTCCGTGCTCAGCATTGGACAATGATGATTCTAGGATGCCATGGGTTGCCAGTGGGCAGGACGCTGAACAGCCACCGGGCGCCTCTCCACTGACAGCAACAGCCAGGACTTCCCAGACGCAAAGGGCCCCACAGCTCCTGGTGAATCCCAGATGTCACTGGGCTCTGCTGACATCGTGGAAAACCTTAGCAGCTCATGCACAGGACGCATGTTTGTCAATTAGCTGGTGAGTTCACAAGCCAAAAAAAAAGTGGCTCGAAGCTTTCCATTCCCTTTCCAGCAGAGAGTCTCAGCCAAAATACAGCACCATCCAGGTCGCCTCTTCGGGAGGGTCCGTCCTTCTCTTGATGGTGAGAGGTTGGACAGGTCTGCCGTCTCTCACTTGAGGTCCCATCAGAGCACTCTGAGGTCAACTCCACCTACAGTCTCCCACCACCAAAACTTGGGATGGCTCCAGAAAGGCAGATTTGATCCAACTCACTTCAACAACACATTCTTTGATACCTACTAAATCCAAGGTCCAACTACCTGCAGGGCAAGCGAGCTCTAACATGGGGCTTAGTCCATGAGGGTTCTTGGTTTTGCCCAGGAAATAATTCAAGGGCAAGCAAGGGTGGAAGAAACGGCTTTGTTGAAGCAGCAGTGTTACAGCTGCGACGATGTGACAGCTCTGTGACTGCCCCCACAGAGCAGGGCTGCCCCATGGGCAGTGTGCCAAGGGCTGCCGCTCAGGGCAGGTTTGCAGTCAGATTTATACCCACTTTTAATTGCATGCAGATTAAGGGGCAGTTTCTGCAGAAATTTCTAAGGAATGAGCAGTAACTTTTGAGTCATCAACATTGCCATACAAAGAGGCGGTTACTCCCGGGGGGTGGCTGTGGCAATGGTAAACTGACGTAGCACACAGGTAGCCGTGTCTGACCGAAAGCTGCTTCTGCACTGGTCTTGTTTCAGGTAGTCCTCAATCTGGTCTGGTGTCTCCACCTCTGGAGTCAAGTCTCACCTCCGACCTCATTATGGTCAAACTTACCAGGAGGAAAAAACCCAGTCTCTTTCTTCAGGTACTCATGTCCCAGAGGAGACAGGCTAAAGCGTAAGCAGCCGTAACGTAGAGAGGGAAGCCAAGGGTCGCCGCCCACAACAGGCTGAGGTCACAGGGGCCGCGATCCTGGCTAGAGAAGGTGAGCCAGGTCTGCTCAGGGGCTGGGAGGCAGGGTCAGCAGGTGACAGCGATGGCATGGCAGCTTACCCAAAAGAAGGGGGGGCTGGGCTGGGCGTGGTGGCTCACACCTGTAATCCCAGCACTTTGGGAGGCCGAGGCGGGTGGATCACCTGAGGTCAGGAGTTCAAGATCAGCCTGGCCAACGTAGTAAAACCCTATCTCTAGTAAAAATACAAAAAACTAGCCGGGCATAGTGGCAGGCGCCTGTAGTCCCAGCTACTGGGGAGGCTGAGGCAGGAGAATTGCTTGAACCTGGGAGGCGGAGGTTGCAGTGAGCTGAGATCACACCACTGCACTCCAGCCTGGGCAACAAGAGTGAAACTCTATCTCAAAAAAATAAAATAAAAAGAAGTGGGGCTGGAACCTGGGGAGGTGACAGGGAAAATCGTCAGTTGGGAATTCTCCATCTCTTCTGGTCCTGAATAGGCCAGAGGTGCAGAGACACAGGCGAAGCTGTGGGAGGCTTCAGCCTGAGGGAGGTGCGGCAGACATTGCAGGGGGTCCAAATTCATTCAAAGAAGAGGGTCCGTGGCACTTGCAGGGGAAACTGAAGGATGTGGCAGGAGCCTGTCAGCTCAGAAGGAAAGGGCTTAGGAAGGGGCAGGCAGGAGGCCTGGATGGGGGAGGGTGGAAGAGAATGGAGACAGAGAGTGGGCAAGGAGATCTCAGAATCAAAACCGAGAGCCGCATCTGCAGCCTAGGTGCCACGAAACGCCTCTGCAGGGCCCGCAGCGCGGTGGCCGTGTGCGTTTGCTGCGTCTGTTGCCATGTGCCCCTGTGTGCATCTGTGACACGCCCCCAGTCATGGGTTTGCTGCAGACCCAGCCAGTGTGCACTCACTGCCCTCTCAGGATCACACTCCACTCGGGGGAGAGAAACAACAAGCAAATGGACATGCTGAGTGAAGAAAAGGAAGCCGGACGTGGGGGAGGGCAGAGGGGAAGCGTGCACAGAGAGGAGGCTGGGATACGAACCTGCATTCGACGAACTGCAGGGAGGTCTCCTTTGGCTGGGCGAGATGGCTCATGCCTGTAATCCCAGCACTTTGGGAGGCCAAGGAGGGCAGACTGCTTGAGCCCAGGAGTTTGAGACCAGCCTGAGCAACACGGTGAAACCTCAACTCTATAAAACATATTTTTTAAATTGGCCAGGCCTGGTGGCATTCACCTGTAGCCCCAGCCACTTGGGAGGCTGAGGTGGGAGGATCACTTGAGCCTGGGAAGCTGAGGCTACTGTGATGGCACGACTGATGAAAAGAAAGAAAAAAAAGAAAGAAAGAGAGAGAGAGAAAGAAAGGAGGGAGGGAGGGAGGGCAAGGGAGGGAGGGGAAGGAGAGAGGGAGGGACAGGAGAGAGAAAGAGAAAAGAAAGAAAGAAGGGAGGGGAAGAAGGAAGGAAGGCAGGAGAAAGGGGAGAGAGAGGGAGGTTTACTTTCTCCTGGGCAGAGTCACCCTGAGAGGCTGGCTTTTTCAGCTTTTCCGAGTTGCCTTCACCCCCACTGGGGGATGTGCGCTCCATCAGGTGCACCCCACCCATCTCCCTCCCCCGGCTGCTCTCTAAGGGCCACAGGGGGAGTAGCTGGTTTTGATGGTGTTTCTGTGGTCTGACCCTCTGGGTTTTATCTGAGCCTGGTCCCAGCAGGTTGCTGTGGGGGCCCAGTAGGGCCCCCTGAACCCCACTGAGAACGCATTCTCTGATCTTGTCTCTTGGCTGTGAGAACAGAATTTGAAGCAAGATTGCAGCTTTGGAGAAAGGTAACCTCAGGAAGCAAAGCCCGTCCTCAGTTCCAACCTGGTAGAGGCACAGAGACCCCACAGTTCTCCCTCTAGGAACAACAGGCCTCAGCCTGACACAGGTCCTCTCCAGTCGGACGCACCACCATGCTCCCAGCAGGTCCTCGGAGGGGCTGCGGGCCTCCAAAGCCTGCTTCTAACACCGCCGGCTGGGCTCATTTCTTTCTCGGCCACCAACATCCCCCTTCCTGTGTGAGAGTCCACCCACGGGCTTCTCCTCCCTTAGCTGGTTTCCTTCTCCTTCTCCTCCCCTAAAGCTGGTTTCCTTCTCCAGACCCCAAAGCTGGTTTCTCCTCCCCGTTCCTTGCTGTGCCCATCCTTCTTCCTCTACCAGATCTCCCAAAGCCCTGAACTGCTGGGCAGAATCGAGTGTTCACTTTTTCTCCTCCACTGAAACCAGGCAGCTAGCAGCTACTTCTGCACTGAAGGTGGCATTTTGGGCAAGGTGAGAGACCGGCCAGGGGAGGCGGTGGGCAGTGCACTGCACTACGGTCAGCGGCTGCGGGAGCAGGGATTCCTGAGCAAAGGGCTGGCACCTTGCAGTCCTCAGCCAGACCCCCAGGCCCGCCTTCCCCTTGGCCGAGGCCAGACTCCCTGCAGGGCTGTGGCCATGCTCCCTTCCCCGGGACCCAGCCAGGATCCTTCCTCCTTGTCCATGGCAGGCTGGGACTCACCCAAGGCTGAGTGTGTCCAGGAGGCCACTGAGCCTCCTGATGTCCACTGAGGAGTCCATGTTGCCGGTCAGAGCCCCAAGCATGGGCCACAACACATCACCAGGGCAACAGAAGGGAGCCGGAGGCCAGCGAATCACATTTTTAAAAGAAGGTTCTGGCCCTGGGACCAGTTTCCCTGTTTGGAGGCTTTTCCACTGCCCTCTCTGTTCTCACCTCCTGCCCTTCTCTCTACCACTCCCAGCCTCCTTCCTGAAGCAAGGGGAGGGCCCCAGAGTGAAGAGTGAAGTCCCTGGCCTTGCCTCAGTCTCCCTTTTTGTGAAATAAACAATCCTATGACCCAGAAAGAATAAAGGGCTTTGAATATATATATATCCATGTCCTAGTCTCTGGATTTGAATCCTCCCAACCTAGGATTCCTCTGCTAGAGAGAAGGCCTGACCCAGCTCCCCAAAACCAGCTCTGCCTCCAGCCTCCCCCTCCATCTCCATTCTAGCTCCCTTCGTCCCAGCTTCACTCCGCTCCAGCTCCCAAGTTCCGCCCCCTACCCCACCTTCCTCACCCAGCTCCACCCTGCCCTGCCCCTACAAGCTCCCCCTACTCAATTCTCTCCCCCTCCCACCTCAGCCCTACCTCCCCGCCCCGCCCATCCCTACTTTGCCTTCCCCTGCCTGATGAAGCCTCCCCTCCCCTTCTGCCATCCCTCAGCTGTGGCCTGGCATGGAGATGTAATTACTGCATTAGCCCAGTGGCCTGAAGAAAGACTGGGGTTGGGAGGGGGGTGGGCTGAGAACTGGGGGAGAGAAAGGTTCTTTATTAAATGCAGATGTTTTTAAATCACTGTAATTAACTGGAATGGATACCACGAATCACAGGCATAAAAGCTAAATGGGCTTTTGTTTTAACCGTTTGTCATATATTTAAAAGGGTCATTGGAGAATACAGCACATGGAGATGTTCTTGCTCTCTGCCTGTTTGCTTTTGCCTGGCAAAAACTTTCTTTGGACACATTGGAGAACGCGCACATGTGCGCACACAGACACCCCATCCATCCTCTCCTCTCCTTCTGAGTCTCTCACACCCACACACATACACACTCTGCACACACACCCTCCCTTCTCTCACACACACACTCAGTGGGGCTGGCCTGGAAGGGTCTTGGCGGCAGAGGAGTGGGTATCCACCAAGCCAGCTGTGAAAGAATCAAGTTTCACCCCTGGGAAGTTTCCTGGGAGGCCCGGGGAACGTCCTGCCCCAGCGGCCTCTCCGTGGACACACGCAGACGGACGCTCAGATACATGCTAGAGCTAGAGGCAGATCCGCGGAGACCTGCTGCCCCAGCTCCTTCCTTGTTTCATGAAAAAGTTAGGGACAGACACACACTCACTTTGGGACAGACTCCCCCTTCTCCCCAGGAATGTGGAGCCATTTTTCTACTCAGGCACTGTTTTCCCAGGTCCCAGGCAGCAGGGGAGGAGGCAGAGCCAGGCCCTGCGGGTGGGCTGGGTGCTGGGAGAGGCCTTGAAGGGCCCCTCTGGCCAAATACTTCCACCTGCCCCTCTTCTGCGCCTGTCCACAAAACACTGGGTGACGGCAGGGCCTGGAGCCCATGCACGGCGTGTGGCAGAAGGCAACGGCACGGCAATGTGCGCTGAAGGTGAGGGTGAGGGTGCTCCTGAGCTGTCTCTTGCCAACCCACACCCACCACCCCCCCGCATAGATGTGCCACTGCAGGAGAGAAAAGCCAGTGCCAGCTCCGTTCCTTTCCAGGGAGGCTGCCCCAATGTGGAAGCCTGCGGCTCTGTTGCTGGACAAAGCCAAGGCTCTGGGGCCAGACCACACGGCACCCACCCCTCCTCCAGCCGCTGGAGCCTCTCACACCACCTCTGCCTCCAGCCACCGAAGCCTCCCATGCCACCTCTGCCTCCAGCCACCAGAGCCTCCCACGCCTTGCCCACCCCCATTCTTCCAGCACTGCTAAGTGTTTCCCTTTGATACTCTCTGCCTGTCTTCTCCCTCTCCAGCCCCCTTGCTGGAGCTAAGCTGAGCCAGAGAGGAGAGCTGGGTGTGAGGCTCCCTAGATTTGGGGCCTACTGATTGAGGTTCTCCTGGAACTCCCCCACTGAAGCCAGGAGCTCACTTCCCCTACTGCCCATAGAGTATGTGGTAGGTCAGTAATTCTGTATCAAATTTAAGATTGCAATTTAGCTACACTCTGAGCCAAGCTAGGCCCCCAGCTCCACTGGAGAATGAGACTCCGATGGGAAACGAGTTCTGGACGCAGCCCACGTGCCAGGAAGTTTGATGGTTCAGGACATCGCCTTTCCCTTCCGTGTGGCCAGGGGAGAAGCGAGGTGTCCAGTTTCTGGTCAATGCCAAGCTTCTCCTCCCCTGGTGCTTCCCTCTCTTCCCCTCCCCCCACACCCCACCCCCTACTTAAAGAACTCCTTCTCTTGGGCAATATCTTTCTGTCTGGGTCTCTCAGGAGGGGCCAGTGGGTTTCTTATCGACCAAGACCTTCAATAAGGGACACATTCCAGTATCTGGGTCCAGTAACACACACACACACACACACACTCTCTCTCGTTCTTGTATATAAATAACTGAAACAAATGTTACAAAAGAGCATACCTTTACACAGCCTTGTACACTAGTATTTTCTATTCTATTTTTCTTTCTTTTTTTCTTTTTTTGAGACACAGTCTTGCTCTGTCACCTGGCTGGAGTGCAATGGTGTGATCTTGGCTCACTGCAACCTCCACCTCCTGGGTTCAAGTGATTCTCCTGCCTCGGCCTCCTGAGTAGCTGTGATTACAGGCACCCCCCCCAACTATGCCCAGCTAATTTTTGTATTTTTACTAGAAATGGGGCTTTGCCATGTTGGCCAGGCTGGTCTCGAACACCTGAGCTCAGGTGATCACCCGCCTCAGCCTCCCAAATTGTTGGGATTACAGGCGTGAGCCACCATGCCTAGCCTAGGTTTTATATATATATAATTTATATATATATTATACATAATATATATTATATACTATATATAATTATTATATAATTATATAGAATATATATAATATATGTATATGTGTATATAATATACATATATACATATTATATACATATATAATATATATCATAGATATACATATATAAATTATACATATGTATTTTTTTGAGACAGAGTTTTGCTCTGTCACCCAGGCTGGAGTGCAGTGGCATGATCACAGCTCACTATAGTCTCAACCTCTCAGCCTCAAGTGATCCTCCCACCTCAGCCTCCCAAGCAGCTGGGACACCAAGCACACATCACCATGCCTGGCTAATATTTTAACTTTTTTTGTAGAGATAAGGTCTCACTGTGTAGCCCAGGTTGGTGTTGAACTTCTGGGCTCGAGTGATCCTCCATCTCAGCCTCCCAAAGTGCTGGGAACACAGGTGTGCGCCCCAAACCTGCCAGCACTATCTTCTCTATTCTATTTCCAGTTTTGACAACCCCACAACCTGGATTTCATCCACGAGTGGGTCTCCTACTGCAGTTTGAAAACCACAGGGCCTGCTCTTCCATGACACAGGCTTCAGAAAGCTCTCTAGGCCCAGGTGCCAGCTCTGCTCTCAGAAACCTTCCAGGCCTGGTGGGGCGCGGTGGCTCATGCCTGTAATCCCAGCACTTTGGGAGGCCAAGGCGAGCGGATCACCTGAGGTCAAGAGTTCAAGACCAGCTGGCCAACATGGTGAAACCCTGTCTCTACTAAAAATACAAAAATTAGCCAGGTACGGTGGCGGGCGCCTGTAATCCCAGCTATTCGGGAGGCTGAGGCAGGAGAATCACTTGAACTCAGGAGGCAGAGGTTGCAGTGAGCCGACATCATACCACTGCATGCCAGCTCAGGCAGCAAGAGTAGGGACTCCATCTCAAAAAGAAAAAGAAAAAAAAAGGAGAAAAAGAAATCTTCCAGGGCTGATTTTTGTCCTTTCTTTTCACCAGCCGAAACACACATGAAAGAGGGCATCTCACCTTAGCGTCGGTCTGCCACGCTGTCCTTTCTTTTGGTCTCCTCTCCTGCCCACCTCTGTCCTGGCACTGCTAAGTTCCTTCTGTCCATCTCCTTCCTTGCAGTTTCCTCTGTTTTCCAAACTCTTGAAAAGCTTCATTATTCGGAGAACATGACCTGAGTTCCACCACTTTGAGAGCTTACAGGGAAGAAATCCAACTTTTTTCAATGTAAAGAATTCAGCTGCATGTCTGAAGCCCAACTTGACATTCAACTGTCCTAACTCCGGCCAGCAAAGAGATATTCTAAATTTGTAGAAAGGGTTTTTCAGGAAAGAGAGGGGCTGAGTATTTATTTGCAATTACTATACACCCAGCACTCTCCTTGGATTTCTACTGGGCGTTATCTTTTTCACTGCTCTCAAGAACCTTATGAAAGGCAGGACATGGTGGCTCATGCCTGTGATCTCAGCACTTTGGGAGGCCAAGGCCAGAGGATTGCTTGAGGCCAGGAGTTCAAGACCAGCTTGGACAACATACTGAGACTTCCTGTCTCTACAAAGTATTTTAAAAATTAGCTGGGCATGGTGGCACACACCTGTGGCCCCAGCTACAGGGGAGACTGAGGCAGGAGGATCACTTGAGCCCAGGAGTCTGAGGCTACAGTAAGCTATGATCACACCACTGCACTTCAGCCTGGGCAACAGAGTGAGACCCTGTCTCAAAAAAAAAAAAAAAAAAAAAATTAGAAAATAGGACTTTTTACAACTCTTCCACCAGGAGACTCAGAAGAGGGAAATGAGGGCCGGGCACAGTGGCTCACGCCTATAATCCCAGCACTTTGGGAAGCCAAGGTGGGCGGATCACCTGAGGTCAGGAGTTGGAGATCGGCCTGGCCAACATGGCAAAACTCCATCTGTACTAAAAGTACAAAAATTAGCCGGATGTGGTGGCGGACATGTGTAATCCCAGCTACTCAGGAGGCTGAGGCAGGAGAACTGCTTGAATCCGGGAGGAGGAGGTTGCAGTGAGCCAAGATTTTGCCACTGCACTCCAGCTTGGGGGAAGGAGGGAGACTCAAAAAAAAAGGGAAGGGAAGAGGAGGGGGAGGGAAGGAGAGGGGGAGGGGAAGGGAAGGGAGGAGAGGGGAGGGGAGGGAGGCTTAGGGGTTTAGGGGCTATGATCTAAGGGATGGAGAGTGAGGAGAATTACACCTTGGCTCCTGAGGATAACAAAGTCAAGTTTTTTCTGCTAGGGAGGTTGATTCCCTGGGGGAGTGATCAGATGGCAGAACAGGTCTCCAGACAAACAGGGATTGTTTTGCTAAATGAAGGAGAACCAGTCTTTCCTAAAGCTTCCCACACATTCCTCCCACCCAGCTGTAAATTTCCAAGCTGAAGCCAACTGTTCTTAGCGTACCCTAGAACCAAAAATGGGAAGGGTGGCAAGGAAGGAAAGGAAGAAGGGACACAGGGGGAGGAAAGGAGAGAAATGGTGAGAAAGAGAAAAAAGAGTAAGACAGACAAAAATAGACAAGGAAAAAACCATCATACCTTTTAATGCATTTTCTCCGTTTGAAAATAAACATTTTCGGCTGGGTGTGGTGGTTCACGCCTGTAATCCCAGCTGCTCGGGAGGCTGAGCCACGAGACTTGCTTGAACCTGGGAGGTAGAGATTGCAGTGAGCGGAGATCGTGCTACTGCACTCCAGCCTGGGTGACAAAGGGAGACTCTGACTCAAAAAAAAAAAAAAAAAAGAAAAAAAGAAAGAAAAGAAACCTTGTTTTCACTATCTAACATTCCAGAAATTGAAGTGCATCTTATAATCAATGTCGAAAGAAACTTGTCAGCTAATGATATATCTTACAACCGAGGTGAATTGGAGGGGGAGGAAAAAAAAGTACTTGAAGATCATCCCTGCAGCTCCCAGGGTGAAAGCTGCCTCGAAGGTGTGTGTGGATTCTTCTCGTTTGCTATAAGAAGGTCTCAACATCATCATGGTTACCATGCTTTTAACCACACTGATTTATAGGGAAGGATGCCTTGGGGCCACAATTTTTTTTCTATTTGCACAGCCTTATGTGTCTATTTTCAGATGTATACTCTCAGTAAAAAAGAAAAAAAAGAAAAATTGCAGTAGCAATTAACCTAATAAACCACCTTTTCAGTGTTCTGCATGTAGATTAATCACTTCAGAGAATACCAGATCAACACAGTGTTTTGCATGCCTGCACCTTCTGAGAGGAGACTGCTATTTCAGAAGCCAGGCAGAACAAAGGGAGTCCTCTGGTACAAGCCTAGTAATTAGGAGAGAAGAGGCCCCTCAGGTAACTGCTGAGAAAGGTCCCTTAATTTGACCCTGTTTCACACAGTCCAATTTTCAATAAAAAGAGACACTTCAGCACTGTCCCTTAGGAAATCGCCTGGGAGTCCATAATCCCTCGATCTTCCTGGGGGTTATCCAGTTTAAAGTCCTCCCTTCTGATCTGTTTGCGTCAAACCAGCCATCCCTCTTCCCGCTGGGTATTTACCCAGGGACATTTCCAGGACCCAGGCCTCGGTGCCCAGTGGCAATGTTGACAAAAAGAGTCAAACTCTGTAAAATATTTAAAGAGAGTTATTCTGAGCCAAATACGAGTGACCATGGCCCGTGACACAGCCCTCTGGAGGTCCTGAGAACATGTGCCCACAGCGGTCGGGGTACAGCTTGCTTTTATATATTTTAGGGAGGCATGAGACCTCAATCAAATACGTTTAAGAAATACATCGCTTTGGCTCAGAAAGGTGGGACAATTCAAAGTGTTGGGGCGGGGGGCTTCCAAGCTATAGTTAAAAACATTTTCTGATTGATAACTGGTTGAGTTTATCTGAAGACCTGGGGTTAAAGGAAATGCTCAGGTTAAGATAAAAGATTGTGGAGACCAGGTTTTATTGTGCAGAGGAATCTCTCAAATAGCTGACTTCAGAGAGAGAGCAGGTTGTAAAATGTTTCTTATCGAACCTAAAAGGGTGCCTGGCTCTCAGATGATTATCTCCCGGATCTGGAAAGAAAGGGAGAAAATAAAGGGGAAAGGAGATTCTCTATAGGATGTGGATTTTTCCCACAAGAGACTTTGCGGGCAATTTATTTTATTTATTTATCTATTTATTTTTGAGATAGAGTCTCTCTCTGTAGCCCAGGTTGGAGTGCAGTGGTGTGATCTCGGCTCACTGCAACCTCTGAGTCCTGGGTTCAAGCGATTCTCCTGCCTCAGCCTCCGGAGCAGCTGAGACTACAAGACTGTGCCCCCACACTGGGTTAATTTTTTCTGTTTTTAGTAGAGACAGGGTTTTACTATGTTAGCCAGGATGGTCTCAATCCCCTGACCTTGTGATCTGCCTGCCTCAGCCTCCCAAAGTGCTGGGATTAGAGGCGTGAGCCACCATGCCTGGCCTTTTGCAGGGCAATTTTAAGGTATGGCAAGGAAATAGATTTTGGGGTAAAATATTTTGATTTTTTTCCTTATGCCACAGTCAGATGGAAAGTAAGTCACAATATACAGGGTCAAATAAAACCTATCTGATGAGAATTTGTAGTTTGTAGGGCATGACTCCCCAGACCCCTTAGATAGGAATTTGGGCAAGATTAAAAAAAAAAAATCAGAATGTAGTCCTCAGCAATTTCAGCCAAGCACAGAGGCGTCCTTCTCCTTTGGTCCGCACCGCCCTTGTCATTCTTGCTGATGATTTGCTTGAACTCGCTTCTCTTTCTGTCAGTGGAAATCCAAAGCAGTTATCTGATGGTTTATTATTTACTTATTTATTGAACTGAACTTCTGTTGCAAATATGTTTTAATCAGAAGTAGAAAGAAAAATATATGCCAGCTCCTCACCCGCAAACTCCCCCTCCCCTGCCCACCTCCGATATACGCAGGACACACACTTCGGATCCAAAGCAGCCGAAATGCACTGATGTATTTCCTCCCCAGGTACTTGGGATTCCAGGTTTGGTTTTTGTCCCTAAGTTTCCGTCTTTGATGTCTCATCTCCTGGTAGCCCAGAACTGTGACACTGGCTGCATCAAATGCAATCTTCCTTCTGGCAGAATTCTCTTCCAATGGACCATAAAATGTTCCACCCTGGTCCCCAGAAAAATGGGCATTTCTGGATAGCCACAGTTCTGCCTTCAGTGCTTCCTCCTCCCCCACGTGCCAGCATTTCCCACACAGACCTCTGAAGTCGCATGGTCTTGGGCACCAAGGAGCACATCGAGGATTCAGGGCCTTGCTGTCCACGGCACTGACACACGTTGCTGGGGACAGAATGGCTTTCCAGGTGAGCCAGTGGGTAGGCAGAGTTCTGGGAGAAGAGGAACGTGGCCATTTCCCTTGGTTCCCGTGATCTGTCCCAGCATCAGATGTTGAAGGACACTGTGAGGATCAGTGAATATTTACAACTGAACTGTGCCCCACCCCTACATTCTATTTATTTATTTATTTATTTTTGAGAACGAGTCTCACTCTGTCGTCCAGGCTGGAGTGCAGTGGTACAGCTCAGCTCACTACAGCCTCCGTCTCCCGGTCGCAAGCGATTCTCCTGCCTCAGCCTCCCAAGTAGCTGGGATCACAGGTCCACACCACCACGCCCAGCCAATTTTTGTATTTTTAGTAGAGACAGGGTTTCACCATGTTGGCCAGGCTGGTCTTGAACTCCTGACCTCGTGATCCATCTGCCTCGGCCTCCCCAGGTGCTGGTGTTACTGGCGTGACCTACCATTCCCGGCCCTTCCAGTCCTTTTCTAGATGAAGATGATGAAAATTCTGTGTAGCAGTGGTCATATCTGTATGTTCGATGTCTTGTTTTTAGCTCTCTGAACGCGTTACTTTTCTCGGTTAACTTACAGCTTTTGTAAACATGTAATAGCTGTGTAATAATATATTGAGATGATATGTATTAATCTATTTAAGCACTTTATAATAGGCTGCTTTTAAACATGTGCTATTATAAAAATGCAGCCCAGAGTATTTTAAGAGTTTGAATTGGGCAGAAGGTGTATTTTGAAGTGGATGATAAATTCGACCTCAGACAATCATCGCTGTGCTCCCGATTTCCAGAGACTTCTTGAGTCTAGCTTTTCTCAATTCTCCTTAGACCTGTGAGAAGTGGAGGATGTTTCCCCTGGCATTCTGAATGCTTCCACCTTCAACTAGGGACTCACACGGGCTCTCTGGTGGTGAATTCGTCACAGCAATGTGACTGCCCTCCTAAAATTCTCTTCAGGGAACAATTCTCCGAGGTTTCATGTGGTGCTTAATTGACAACTTTCTGTAATGGGCTGGGATGATAACTCTTTCTTTAAGCCACAGATGATGATTAATGGAGTTCCAATAGGACAAGGTCCTCACTTTATTCTCACCTTCATTATTTTAATCTCTCTCGAAATGATTGGCTAATGGATCTGTATTGCTGTAAGGTTCTGCGAATGGTGGGTGGGTGTCTATAAATCCCTCAAAATCACTAGAGGTCCCCTCCACTTGATTAAAGGGGCTGCCTCACCCCCCAGGCTCCGGAGGGTGAGTATAACTGGCAGAAGTGTGCATTAAGCATGACTCTCGAGCGGCCAGATGACTTCAGCCTCCCCTGAATGGCTGAACGGTGCCATCAAATTGTATTTGCTCCTTGTGGGTAGGGATAAAGAGCAAAGGGTAAAATGGCAATTTGGAGGCCATCGAGAATGCAGAGGGTAGTGAGGAATCACTCATTAAGGTGTCAATCGATGCACCCAGTCATTTAGCAATACGCGGAGCCAGCTGCTCTGTGCCAAGCCCAGTGCCAGGCGTTGGGAAATCAAGATCACCGGCATGGCCCCCGGCTTTCAGGATCTCACAGCCTCATCGTGGGAGGAAATAGCTGCAATCCGGCAACGGCCCTAGTGATAAAAGTGCTGTTAGAGACATGTAAACTTGCAGGGCCAGGGCCTGTGGCCAGTGTCGTACCACAGGGCCGGCAGGTGCAGAGACCTCACGCTTGGTTTATTGTTCTGCCGTGCGGCTTCACTACCTGTGATGGGTAATAGCAGCTGCCAACTTGATTGGACTGAAGGATGCCTAGTGGGCTGGTAAGGCATTGTTTCTGGGTGTGTCTATGAGGGTGCTGCCAGAGGAGACCGACTTTGCTCCTCCTGCCCTGGGACCTCAGACTCCCGGTTCTTTGGACTCTGGCACTTACACCAGTGGTTTGCGGGGGGCTCTCAGGCCTTTGGCCACAGACTGAAGGCTGCACTGTCGGTTTCCCCTGCTTTTGAGGCTTTTGACTGGGACTAAGCCGCTACTGGCTGCTTTCTTTCCCAGATTGCAGATGGCTTATAATGGGACTCTTCACCTTGTGATCCTGTGAGCCAGTTCTTCCTAATAAACTCCCTTTCTTTTTCATTTTATTTTATTATTATTTTTTTTGAGACAGTCTCGCTCTGTTGCCCAGGGTGGAGTGCAGTGGCATGATCTCAGCTTACCTTGACCTCCGCCTCTCGGGTTCAAGCAATTCTCCCATCTCATTCTCTGTAGTAGCTAAGATTACAGGTGGGCACCGCCATGCCCGGCTAATTTTTATATTTTTAGTAGAGATGGGGTTTCACCATGTTGGCCAGGCTGGTCTTGAACTCCTGACCTTGTGATCCACCCACCTCAGGCTCCCAAAGTGTTGGGATTACAGGCGTGAGCCACTCAGCCAGGCCCGGCCCCATTTGTCTATCTTTTTATCTATCTGCCTGTCTATCTACCTATTTACCTCTATCTCTACCTCTCTCTATCTCTCTGTCTCCTGCTGATTCTGCTTCTCTGCAGAACCCTGATGGATACAGCCGTGTATAAGGGACAGTTGCTGGCTTGGCCATCCTCCCTGCTCCCTTCCTGGGCCAGCTGTCAGTCAGGGTGCAAGGAGATGGGGCTACTGAGCCTGGGATGCCTCTGAAGACTTCACTCCTCCAAGTTCCCACCACAGGCAGCTGTGGGAGCTGCCCCCGACTTGTGCCCATGGTCTGGCTGCAGGTACCTTCTCACTTGCCTCTTTTGAGGACCCCGTGATGTAAAAGCCCTGCACACAGCATCTCACCGAAGTCTGCTGCTGGGACATTAGTGTAGAAAGAGGTCTGCATCCTTTCTGACTGCTATTGTATTTGGTTTGAGTTGGACCCCAGGATGGAGGCACTTGGTGGCAGATAATGTCCTTAAATCAAGCCCAATAAAACCTTTCATGCTGCTAATCACTGCACTGTGTGACACGCTGCACCCAGCGGTCTCCAGAGCTCACAGAATCTCTACAAAGGGACTATGGCCTGCCAAGTGGTGGGGGTGGTGGCTGCAGCCATTGGGGTGATGTCTAACAAGGTCCTTTAGTGATGAGCGCAGGATTCTCCAAAGAGATTTTTGCTGAAATGTCAGGCTCTGACACTTTTTTTTTGTACATGGAAACACGTGTCATTGCTGCAGAACTGTGTTGTCTTCTGGGAACAAACACAGAGACCCATTGTTTATGCTGCCAATTAGGAACCGTGTTTGGCCCCAACATACAAAGACCCAATTGTGTTCAGACGGCGGAGGGAAGTGTCTTGGATCTTTTGACACAGGTCTTTGGACAGAGGAGCCTAGGCTAGTCACTTACGGGGTTCCGGGGAGCCATTTTCTCCTGCTTAGCCGAGGTGGCGATCCAGTTAGAGCTGGGAGAGGGCAGGTTGTTAAGGATGCCACCGCCTCCCATGACGTCACTGTACTGACAGCTCCCCCTGCTGGGCTGCTTCCCACCCTGGGGTGTGCTGCCCCTGAGGTCCTGCAGATCTCCTCCTGCAGGCTGGAGGAGGAAGTTGGGCTTGGCAGAAGCAGCAGGTAAACTGAGCCTGTCAAAGGCTTCCTGGCTGGGCAGGGAAATGTTCCCACCAACATGCTCCCCACCAACAGGAATCCATTGCCTCCATGGGCCGGTCACAGAGGCAACACAGGCCTTCATGAGCAACGCAAACGGTGTCCCTGCACCGCAGAAGAAGCTCTGCCCAGTGGCAGAGACCCCCCAAATGCAACATCAGAACTGCTTTAGTTTGATTTCTCTCAAGAAAGCTGGCCCACTTACTTGGCCTGTTTTAAAAGTAAAGACTAATAGAAATGGCGGGACGCGGTGGCTAACGCCTATAATCCCAGCACTTTGGGAGGACGAGGCAGGTAGATCCAGAGGAGATCGAGACCATCCTGGCCAACATGGTGAAACCCTGTCTCTATTAAAATACAAAAAATTAGCCGGATATGGTGGCAGATGCCTGTAGTACCAGCTACTCGGGAGGCTGAGGCAAGAGAATCGCTTGAACCAGGAGGCTGCAATGACCTGAGATAGTGCCACTGCACTCCAGCCTAGTGACAGAGCAAGACTCTGTCTCAAAAAAAAAAAAAAAAAAAAACCTAATAGAAATAAGATATACCCACCCCCCGAAAAGCAGCAGTTACTACAACCTGCTCTTCAGGGGCAAATTTCAATTGTTAAGTGGGTGAAGGCCCTTAACTGAAAGGGAGGCAAATTTTCTTTCTTTCTTTTTATTTTTGAGACAGAGTCTCATTCTGTCATCCAGGCTGGAGTGCAGTGATGCAATTATGACTCACTGCAACCTCTACCTCCTGGGTTCAAATGATTCTCCTGCCTCAGCCTCCCATGTAGTACAGACTCCAGCCACCATGCCCGGCTAATTTTTGTATTTTCAGTAGAGACAAGGTTTTGCCATGTTGGCCAGGCGGTCTCGAACTCCTGACCTCGGGTGATCTGCCCGCCTTGGCTGCCATTACAGGCGTGAGCCACCGTGCCCTGCCTGGGGAGGCATATTTTCTAAAACACACTTGTAGCAAAACAATGCTGAGCCCTTCAAATGCACCCTTTCCATCGCCGTCACCGGCATCACTAAATGACATCCACACGCCCAGTCCCACCAGAGAGGAGGACTCGGATCCGGTGTCCTGCATCTAATGTCTAGCAGAAGTTTCCCTAAGTAAATTATGGCAAATTCATTTGATGAAACAATATGCTGGCTATTCAAATGATTCCTACAAAGAGCTTACTAAATAACATGAAAGAGTATAATGGGAAAAAATTTCTTACTCCTAGACTAAACATGTTCCTCTTTTCCTCACAGAGTAGTTCAAACATCTTGTAAAGCATGAGCACATCTATAGATTTTTTAAAAATTATGGTAAGATATGAGTCTGGGAGGAAACATTTTTAAATGTTAACATAGGCTTCTTTGAGGGGCAATTTTTCTTCCTATCCTTCTATATTTTCTACATCGTTTCATAACGAGTGTGTGTATTATGTTAGAGTTGGAAAGAATAACAGAAAAACAAGCAAGCGGTGCTGAGGTGAGAGGATAGGGCAGGAACCTCATTGTCCAGCCTCTCCTCGTTCCAGTGGCAGGCTATGCCCCTGGTCTGACAATTGGCAGCCAGAGACCCTGCCCAGGTTATGAGATGTGAACACCCAGGACCTCTTGGCCAACTCCAGGTTATACCAGATGCCACGTTTAGAGGTTTAGCAACCTCTGAATTGCACTAGTTTGGGTTTGGAGTTTCTCCCCACTTCTGGCGAGGGAGGTAACACACACACACACACACACACACACACACACACACGAGTCTACACATTTTGGCCTGTAGGGCTCAACATGGCACCTCGCACAGTCCCCTTGAAGGAAGGTGGACTCTTTGGTAGATGCTGTCATCCCAAATCTCTGAGGGACACTGGCCTGGCGGCCTAGCTGCCGATGAGACAGGTATTGAAGATAATCACCCGAGTCATGCTTTCCAAAATAAAGGCTTTGTTCCAGGGGCGACTGTGAGCATCAGCACGAGGCACCTCCCCAGAGCTTCTTCCTATTAGTCCAAGGGTAGAACCTGTCCCCAGGAGGAGGGGGAGCACACTTGGGTCCCAGGAGACTGGCAACACTGTGCCTGGCTCTGGGTAAACCTGCCCTCAATCCCAGTGCATCAACGAACTGACATGGCACCGCACCTTGGGCAGCCGCAGGAAGCCAGTGAATTTCTCTCCATGGTCCTGCTCCTCTAATTATTCAACCTGTTGCTTTTAACAAGAATTGCAGGTGAGTTCTGAGATTAGACTCGTTCCCAGACGACCAACTGAAAGAATCTGCTTCCATTGCCCAAACTGGCTCCTTCACCCTTGCATACACAGAACACTGAGCCCAGAGCACTGCCCCTCCCCTTGTTCCCTTGATACACACCTCCTCTTCAGTTCTAGTGCCATCTTGATGGCACCTCCCCTGACACCCACACGAAGAGTGAAGCCAGTTATGTCTGGTATAGAAAGTCATGGGTTCTAAATTAGTACAACCTCTACGGAAAACAGTAAGGAGAGTCCTGAAAGAACTAAAAGCAGATCTAACCATTCAATCCAACACTACTGGTTATCTACTCAAAGGATCAGAAGTCATTATTTGAAAAAGACACATGTACACGCATGTTTATAGCAGCACAATTCGCAACTGCGAACATATGGGACCAATCTAAGTGCCCACTGACCATCGAGTAGATAAAGCAAACGAGGTGTCTATATACCATGGAAGAGTGCTCAGTCATAGGAAGGAACAAAATCATGTCTTTTGCAGCAAGTTGGATGGAGCTGGAGGCCACTCTTCTAAGTGAAGTAACTCAGGAATGGAAACCCAAATGCCACATGTTCTCACTTATAAGTGGGAGCTAAGCTGTGAGGATGCAAAGACACGGAGTGATATTATGGACTTTGGGGACTTGGGGTTGGGGAGGTTGGGGACAGTGTTCACTGCTCTGGTGATAGGTGTGCTAAATCTCACAATTCACCACTATAGAATTCATCCACATCACCAAAAACTACCTGTATCCCCAAAACTATTGAAATAAAAAATAATAATACAAACAGAAAGTCAGACATTCATCCAGTAAGTATTTACTGAGCACCAGTTACACACCGCACACTGGGGGATGCAACGGTGAGCCAACTGGACATGGTCTGTTCAGGTGGAATCAGTTGGTCACTTAATAAAGCAGCCAAAAGGAAACAAGTGGGAATCTAGCCCCATGGTTGGAGCGCAGCAGGCAGCTGAGCTGAATGTCACGACATCTGGAATAACAAGTGTGGAAGCGTCTTGGTTGAGACCAGATTGAGGCTCCCTTGTGTTGACTTGAATAACAGGCTGAAGTGGTATGCATTTTGTTTAATCAAATATTCCTAAAGGCAAACTATCATCTGACTGTTCACCAACTCCCCCTCAACCCTCCTAGCCGTGCTCCTGAAACCGTCACTCCCGTGGGCTCCTTTCTGGAGCCACTTTGACACCGCAAGTCTCCTGCCCTTCAGTTAGCAGTCAAGTTCATGTCTCTCTAAAATGGCTCCAGCTCTCTCATCATGGCCACCTCCCTACTTATGTCCACATTACCAACAGCTGTCTTCCCTTCCTTCAACAAACATTCATTAAACACCTAATGTGTGCCAGCCACTATGCCAGTGCTAAGACAGAGTAACAACTGGAAGAGCAAGTGCAGAACCCACAAGCCAGTGGGAGAGAGGGCATTAACCAGGGCTCCCGTGTAAACGGAGATGAGAAAGTTGATATAACAAAGGCATGGATGAATGTTTGGACTGTCATACGATCCTTGCTCTGATCCACCCTATCCAGATGCTGCCTGGATAGCCACCCCCTACTACAGCTTTGCTCACGTCACTTCCTGCCTTAAACCTTCAGTGGCTCCCTACAACACAATAGATTAAGCTCTTTTTTTTTTTTTTGAGGTGGAGTTTTGCTCTTGTTGCCCAGGCTGGAGTACAATGGGCGATCTCGGCTTGGCACAATCTCAGCTTGGCACAATCTCAGCTTACCGCAACCTCCGCCTCCTGGGTTCAAGCAAGTCTCCTGCCTGAGTCTCCCAAGTATAGTTGGGATTACAGGTGTGAGCCACCGCACCCAGCTAATTTTTGTGGGGTTTTTTTGTGTATTTTTTAGTAGAGATGGGGTTTCTCCATGTTAGTCAGGCTGGTCTCAAACCCTGACCTCAGATGATCTGCCCACCTCAGCCTCCCAAAGTACTGGGATTACAGGCATGAGCCACTGTGCCCAGCCTAGATTAAGTTCTAATTCCCTAGCCTGGTGGCTCTCCTGGTTCTAACCTCCCTTTCTAGCTTTGTTTCCTTCTAACCTTCTATGGATAACCTACATGCTATTCTAACTACTGCTATATTTGCTTGGTTTGCCTGTCTAGAAAATGTACTCCCAATTCTGACGCTGAGATCTCACCCATGTGAGGGAGGGGGAAGCGTACAGGATGATGGGAGGTGGTGTACAAGAACCACATCCTCATCCTCTCGAGTATGATGTCACGATGTTAAAATAGGAAAACCAAGAAGGAAGAGAATGAGCACATTATTTAGAAACATTAAGGTAAATGGCAGAAGAAACAAATAAAGGATTTGAAAGTAGCTGCCTCTGGGGTAGCAATTCAGAGTGAGGCGGCTTGCAGGGCATAAGACGCGGGTGTTTTTTTTTTGTTTTTTTTTTTTTTGCTTATTTTGTTTCAAAACTAGTAATATGTGATTGTCTTTTAAAACTATATACATGGGCACGGTGGCTCATGCCTGTAATCCCAATACTTTGAGAGGCAGAGGCGGGTGGATTGCTTGAGGCCAGGAGTTCAAGACTGGCCTGGCCAACATGGTAAAACTCCATTTCTACTAAAAATACCAATAAATTAATAAATAAATAACTGGGTATGGTGGTGCATACCTGTGATCCCAGCTACTCAAGAGGCTGAGGCACGAGAATCATGAAGCCGGGAGGCAGAGGTTGCAGTGAGCCAAGATCACACCACTGCACTCCAGCCTGGGCAACAGAGTGAGACTCTGTCTCCAAATAATAATAACAATGATAAAATAAAACTATATCCATGAATTAGTTTGCATTTTAAAACTGTTTTTAAGGTTGGGCGTGGTGGCTCATGTCTGTAATCCCAACAGTTTGGGAGGCTGAGGCGGGAGGATCACTTGAGCCTAGGAGTTGGAGACCAGCCTGGTCAACAAAGTGAGACCCCCATCTCTACAAAAAGTCAAAAAATGTAACTGGTCCTGACGTCACACGCCTGTAGTCCTAGCTACTCGGGATACTGAGGCAAGAGGATCACCTGAGCCTGGGAGGTTGGCACTACAGAGAACTATGACGCCACTACCGCACTCCAGCCTGGGTGACAGACTGAGACTCCATCTCAAGAAAACCACACTGTTTTTAATGCATACAACATAGCAAGAAAAACATTTAAATAAGAACTAAAAATATTAAAAGAGGTAATGCATATAAAGTGCATAATGTCTGGTGTGTAACAAGCAAAGAAAAATAAGGTTATCGTTACTTTTGTCTTTTCTGTAAATTCTGCTGTGAAACAGGCAGGGATGGGGATGCTAGGCTCCTTCAGGTTTTACCCCGTCACAACCCTGTAACAGCTTCCTAACTGACCTCTTATCCTCAGTGTTTCTGTCCCCGTATCACACCATCCTGCCTGTCCACGGCATATCCATCTTCCTAAGACTATCTGCAATCCCTATCGAAAGACTATGAAGGTTTCCTACTGTGTATTAGGAGAGGGGGTAGCTGCTATAACAAACAAACCTAAACTCTCAGTGGCTTTACCTAACACATGTGCACTTTTCACTCATCTGGTGTTCCTGGTTTTTAGGAGATATTTCCCTCTTGAAGTGTAGGGACATGAGCCCTTTTCCTTCTGAGGCTCTTCCATCTACTGGGTCCTCTGCAAACAGGCAGGAGGGGCACAACTGCCTCTCAATTGCCTTTGTGTGGACTTGAATCACAACACTTCGGCTCACATTCCTTTGTCCAGAACTGGTCACTGGCCCTGCCCAGAAGAGAAGGGGGTCTGGGAAATGTAGTCCTGGCGGGATATAGGGGCCTCTTCTCAGTGGAAACTCACACTGGGGAAGTGTAGTATGGATTTGAGTGGAGCCATCTCTGCCAGATTCACCACCTGCAGAAACACATTCAAACTCTTAGCTCAGCCCAGTGGTTCACTTACTTAGCCAAACTGGTTTCTGCCTCCTAACAGGAGCCTTCTGCAGTCACCATAACCGGATCTTGACATTACCCCTTAGTTCTGAACATTTGATGAGACACATTCCATCCATCTCAACATGGTGAAGCTTTTCAAGTGCAAATGCCATCTTCTCTTTGAAGACTTTCTCTTTTTGGTAGCCATCCACTGACTGAACCACTTGAACTGAATACCATTTGAGAGTTAGATGGGACCTTTGTCAGAGGGTCCAATTGCATTGATACAAGAAAAAAGGAAATCCACCCAGAAAGATGAAGGAAATCCCAAAAACACGGCACTCCCAGCAAACCCATGCCCCTACCTAGCCAAGAATTCAGCCAGAACCTTAAAAGCCAGGACAGGTTATGACGCCATGAATTTGAATTGTATGTGATGGGAGTGAGCTCAGCTGACCTGGTGGCATTCAGTTTCAATGTGAATTTGTTGTATGGAAGCCAGTCTCCAAAATGGCCCCAAGGAGTTCCACCTCCTGGCACTCACACCTTGTGTGGTCTCCTTCCACACTGTGCCACAGTTGGTCTGTGTGACCAATGGCATCAGGCAGAAGCGGTGTGCGTCTGATATTCGGTTATGAAGGACTTTGGCTTTGGCCACAGTGCTTTCTCTCTTGGACTCCTCACTTTGGGGGTGAGCAGTGTCATGAGTGGCCCTGTGGAGCTGTCCCTGTGGCAAGGGACCGAAACCTCCTTCCCATGGCCATGTGAGTACCTCCGGAGAAGATGCTCCAGCCTGGGCCCGTCTTCGGAGTTACATACCAGGTCAGCACTTGACTGCAACCTCACAGAAGACTCGCTCTGCAAGGCTCCTCCTGGATTCCTGATTCTCAGAAACTGTGTGAGGCACACACGTTTGTTGTCTTAAGCTGCTAAATGTTGGAATAACTTGTTTCCCAGCAACAGATAACTAAAATAGTCCTTTTCATTGTCTATTCACCATCAAGCATACATTTTGGTTTGCTTGAGAGAGGGAAAAAATTGAAAATATATATTAAAGATTTTTTAAAATTGGGCTCTACAAAGGTCTCAGGAAATTTCGGCTGTAAATGTCGAATTTTTGGTTTGGGTATGGTGGCTCACACCTGTAATCTCAGCACTTTGGGAGGCTGAGGCAGGTGGATCACTTGAAGTTATGGGTCTGAGACCAGCCTGGTCAACATGGCGAAACCCTATCTCTACTAAAAACGCAAAAAAATGAGCCAAGTGTAGTGGCACATGCCTATAGTCCCAGCTACTCAGGAGGCTGAGGCAGAAGAGTCACTTGAACTCGGGAGGCAGACGTTGCGGTGAGCCGAGATGGAGGCACCGCACTCGAGCCTGGGTGACAGAGACTCCATCTCAAAAAATTCATAATTAATAAAGAAATGTCAGATTGCTGTTATTTCTTCTGTGTGTTGTTCTGAGTCTCTGAATAATCGATACAGTACTAAGATAAAGGAAAAAAAGGGAGGAAGTAAGAGAACAAGACGGATGGAAGGAAGGAGGGAGGGAGAGAAGGAAGGTAGATGAAAAGGAAAAAGAAGCGAAGAAAGGAGAGGAGGGAGGGAGGAAAGGAAAGGACAGGACAGGAAGAGAGAAGGAAGGAAAGAAGGAACCCTATCCATTCCTCTAAAGCCATCTTGGATCCCAAATCCCTTAGGGAACTTTCCCTGACCCACCCCTCACACCTAATACCTAGGCGTGATTTCTCCAGGGCACATTCACATTAACTTTCTTATGATGTTAATCCATTTATCTTAATTCATTAATTGAGCAAAAATATTTATGGAGCACCTGGTGCCAGCTCTGTTCTAGGTGCTTAAAATACATCAGTGAAGGGTCTTACGATTGTTCAAGCTGACAGTCTTAAGATAAACCACAAACACAGTAAGATGCAAATGGTAGGTTATGGAGGGTGATGTTACAGAAAAGAGAACAAGGAGAACAGGGAGGTAAAATTGTGTCTATCTTTTTCACATCCTTGCTCTGACCATCAGTGGCTCTGGAGGGAGGAGAGGAGGGTAGCCAGGTGAGCTTGGGAAGTCTGCAGGGCTTTGCCGATGCCAGGTGCTTGCAAGTATTTGCTTAATTAATGTAAGACTGAAGGAGCTAGCCCTGGAATGAGGTGTTCACTCAGATGGCAAATCCAAAAGTTCCTGGCTGTTGACACAAAGCCCTGTTTCTTATTTATCATGAGCTCTGTCGGCTGAATTGGGGCATAGAGAAGCGCATCTGGGTAACAGCCCACAAGCAACCCTCCTTTCCATGAGAGCCCACAGCCTGAACCACCTCATCTCTCTCCCTAGTACACCAGGTAGCCGGTTTTGCAGAACTAGATTGAAGCAACTGCAGTGCCTCCAAAACCATCTGCCCAGTATCACAGGGCCCAGATAAATGAGGCTGTTTACCATGCCTGAGCCCCCCCGGACAAGTGACATCCTCATCATGACTTCATCAGTCACCTCCTGTTCCATACCCAGTTGCCCCCCCCACAGATTTTTACCCCTGAGCCTTCTAGGAACAGACCCAACGGAAAGAGAGGACTTTGTAGTGTCCGAGCGCTGACCAAAGCTTGCCTCAGAAACATCGAAAGTGTCACTCTATGATTCAGACCCAAAGACGCAAAGGCAAATGAAACACGCCTTCCATAGTTGAGATATGTGGTCCTATATAGTTTGGAGGCTGGAATTTGCTTTTAATAATAGGCAAAGATACAAGGTGTATGTTCTTCTCTTAGGTTTAGTATACCATGAACGGTAAATTTAAAAGCAACGCTATTAAAATAAAACAATAATTTGTACTCAATACCTAGAAACAGAACTTCAGATCTAGAAGAAATCTTAGGCCACTTTCAACTTCAACAAAGAAATAAAGAAGACTGGGTATAATGTCCTCTATTTTTTACAGACGATTCCCCAACACATGCATGCACACACACAAGCTCACACACGTGCACACACACACAAGCACTCTCATGCACACACACAAGCACTCACGTGTACACACACTCACATGCATGCACACACAGGTAGACTGACCTGCCTCTGCAGCTGTCTCTATTGACTCTTCTGGTCTCAGTAGCAGAAGTGATCCTCTCTCTCCCGCACCATTGACAGGGTCCCGCCTCCACCATGTGTCCAAAGACCGTTTTTACTCCATACTCAACCCCTTTAGACTATCTTCCCCACCTGGGTCCTCTCCTCTGGCTGACTCTTCTCAGCACGTTCACTGCTTGAGTCTCTCCCTTTACAAACAAAACAAAACACTGAACCAAATCCACTTTCTTAGTCTCATGTTGACCTTTAGTCCCGTTCCTTCCTTTCACAGTGTGAGTGTCCTGGGGTTGTCATAACAAGTATCACACACTGCGTGGCTTAAGCAACAGGAGCTTCTCTCTCCCAGTTCTGGAGGCCAGAAGCCCAAGATCAAGGTGCCAGGAGGGCTGGGTTCTTCTAAAGGCTCAGAGGGAGGACCTGTCCCAGGCCTTTTCCCTAGCTTCTCGTGGCTTGCTGGTGATCCTTGGTGTTCTTTGGCTTCTGGAAGCATAACCCTGATCTCTGCCTTCATCCGCACGTGGGCTCCTCCCCATCTGTGTCTCTGTGTCCAAATTTCCCCTTTTTATAAAGGACACAGTCACATTGGATTAGGAATCACCCTAAGACTTTGCTTTGACTTAACTCTACCTGCAAAAACTATCCCTAGATAACGTCACATTCTGAGGTATGGGGAGTTAGGACTTCAACATATCTTTTTGGGGGACACATTTCAATCTGTAACAATGGCCGAACTTAAAAGCCTGGTCCCTCTTCACTCTCAGTCCCCACCTCCAGCCTCCCTCTCACCTTGCAGCCTCCTGCCAGCCCCTGTTCTGCCTCCTGAGGAGAAAATGAGCTCGAGGCTGCCTGATTCCATCAGTGCGTCCCTGCCATTACTGCATGGACACTGTTGGCCACCTGCTCCTTTCTCAACCCCATTCCCCTTGTGGCCCCTCTAGCTGTATGGGCATCTGTGGGATTCAGCATCTCTGGCTGTCCCTTCTCAGACTCCTTTAGGGTTTTCTTCTCCCTTTGGTGCTCCTCAGGCTCAGCACGCAGCCTTCTCACCGTCCCTTTCTCACCCCTATTCCCCAAGCTCATCATCTATGATCCTGCCTTAACTTCCAGCCCTGTGCAGACTGTCCCCGAGAGACTTCTCCAGCCCAGACATCCCAGTTCTGACCATCACCGCTTGACATGCCCAGGTGTCTGCAACTCCAAATGTACCAAACCAGGCTCACCCCTTCCTCTCAGGGTCCACCTAAAACCTCGAGCTCAGCCTACTCCTCCTTCCGTAGCCCCTGCCTCAGCATCCACGCCTTCTCACTGAGAAAGACAATGGGGCAATGTCCTTTACCATCCTCCTTACCCTCCAGATACGTCAGACCCCAAGTCCCCCAGAGGTGCAGTTAAAGTTATCTCGCCAGGCAGATCTCTCCGTTTCACCTTGATTGCTATTCTGGGGGCTTCCATAAGTTCTAGTTTCCTGGCTGCAGAACTGTGCAGGCTGCCTACCCCCCTGCCATCACCTCAACCCTGGCCCTTCCTTCTCCATGTCATTCGCCACAATGTTCGCAGAGAGGTCCCTCTGACAGTCAAGGGTGATAATGTCTGGAGTCATCCAAGAACTCCCCATTGCCTTAAGGACAAAGTCCCAACTCCTCAAGGCCACATGAGATGCTCCTTGTATTAATAATCTGGTCTCAGGTGTGGCGGCTCACACCTATAATCCCAGCACTTTGGGAGGCAAGAGCAGGCGGATTGTCTGAGCTCAGGAGTTCGAGACCAGCCTGGGCAACATGGTGAAAACCCATCTCTACTAAAACACAAAAAATTAACCGGGCGTGGCAGCATGCGCCTGTAATCCCAGCTGCTCGGGAGGCTGAGGCAGGAGAATTGCTTGAAACTAGGAGGCAGAGATTGCAGTGAGCCCAGATCACACCATTGCATCCCAGCCTGGGGGACAGAGCGAGGCTCCATCTCCTCTCCAAAACTAATCATAATAATCTGGCCTCTGCTCATCTCTCCCTTCTCCTCATACCTGGGCTGCTGCAGCCCCACTGATGCTCTCCCCGCTTCCTGAAAGTGCCACGCTGCAAGCTCTCTTTGGTTTCCTTTACACATTCCCTCTTTCTTCAATGCCCTTCCATCAGCTTCTGACCTATCACTGCTTCCCTCGCATCTTTCAAGACTTCGATCTGAGGCCCTTGGAGAAGTCCTCCTGAGCGCTTCAGAATGACCCGAGTCTCTTCTGTCTCAATGCAGTATCATCGTAGCTCAAGCACCGCTTGCTGCTTTAAATCCCTGGCACCTAGTTCACTGCCTGGCACGTAATACATGGCCATAAATATTCAGTGAGCATCTCTAACTCAGTGAGGAGTACAAAGGAGAAGTCAGAGGCCCAGAAACTCGCCTGAGGTCAAACAATTAGTGAGCAGTGGAGTTGAGACTCACCCTTCCTCTTATTTTAAGGTTCTATTCCAATATTATTCTCAGAATCACTTGGGGAGCTGATTAGACATGCAGATTCATGGGCCTCATCTGGACCTAAGGTGAATTTGTAATTCAAACAAGCTACCCTGGTGATTCTCATCAACAGAAAGTTTGAGAACCAACGCCCTATGCCTTGCTGCTTGTCTGAAAGGCCTCTGTAAATTTATCACATTTTGCTAAGGCAATTCACTTGTTATCTATTGGTAACAAGCAGGGAGAGCTGAGCCCAGCTTTCTTACATTTTCATTGAAAAGCGGTCATGTGTTGGAGTCCTGAAGCTTTTCCCTTTAAGAGTCTGTTATTAGGATGCAAATTATACCTGTAAAATCAACAGAAATAGGAGGATGGAGTAATTTAGGCACCAGTGTGTGGTAGGAAGTGGCTGGGCATGGAGAGGGGTATTATACTCAAATACAGCCCCCCAAAAAGGTGCCTTTATTACTCTTCTCCAGTTTTTGTGCACCTCAGAATCGCCTGGAGGGCTGGCTAAGATGCAGAGGCTCTGATTCACTGGGTCTGGCAGTGGGGTCTGAGAAGTCGCACTTCTAACAAGCTCCTAGATGAAGCCAATGCCACTGGTCCAGGGAACATACTTTGGGAACAGTCATCTGTTTTGCAATAGCCATGGAGACAGGGACGTGATCATCCTGTTTTTCTGCTTAAACCCCTGCACAGATGTGGATCTTGCTACCTTTCAAAACGGAGTGTTTTTTTTCATAGCTTGTTGGGGTACAGGCGGTATTTGGTTACATGAGTAAGTTCTTTATTGTTGGTTTGTGAGATTTTGGTGCACCCATCACCCGAGCAGTATACACTGCACCCTACAAAATGGACTTTCTATTAATAACTCCACTTTATAGAAACTCCATTTTGTAGGGTGTAGTGTATACTTGAATAGAACCAAAATTTGCCTAATGCCTACCACCCACTGATCTCAGGTTGGCCTCTAGGATCTCACGGAATATATCTGTGCCTGTTTGCATATGGGAGTTTTAAAAATATTTGAAGACAGCCTTCCTGTCCTCCTTGTCTCTTCTTCCCTGCACCAATCTCTTTTGCTGCTTCAGCTGTTGGTCAAAGACTGGAGGATTTCCACCAACAACTGGCTGTATCCCCAGTCAGTCTCTAACTTTGTTAATTTCTTTCTTGCACCATAGTGCCCAGAACTGGCCAAATACTCTGTTTGGGATCTGGCCAGCTCAGAGTACAGTATCTTAAACTCAACACTATTTTATTTTATTTTTTTGAGACGGAGTTTCGCTCTTGTTGCTCAGGCTGGAGTGCAATGGCACAGTCTCAGCTCGCTGCAACCTCTGCCTCCCAGGATCAAGTGATCCTCTTGCCTCACCCTCCTAAATAGCTGGGATTATGGGCACCTGCCACCACGACGACTAATTTTTGCATTTTTAATAGAGACGGGGTTTCACCATGTTGGCTAGGCTGGTCTCAAACTCCCGACCTCAGGTGATCCACCTGCCTCGGCCTCCCAAAGTGCTGGGATTACAAGCGTCATCCAGTGCGCTCGGCCAGACTGGACACTATTTTAATGTAGTGTTGTTATTGTTGTTGTTGATTTAAACAAACCATTTCACACACTTAGCCTTGTTGAGCATGTGGTCATCTAAAACTAGAATTTTTTACATGACTTTGTCTCCAGCTAGGTGTTCTTCATTTGTCCTCAATTAGCTGACATTTTAACTTACGAGATGCATTTAACATTGAATCCTCGTAAACATAATTTTGTTGGTTTTGCCTATTTTTAATACATGATCGATTTATACCTTAGTTATAAGGTGGTGGTAGCAGGGCTGATAAGAGGATGACCAACCCCAAACATGAACGTACCCATTTTACAGTTTTGTTTGGCGTTCCTACTCATATTTTAACAGTCCGAACGACCACTAATTAGTGACGCTGCTCTGTAGTCTTAAGATTCATGGCCACCATATGCCTCAACGTCTCTGGGTCAGCTTCAGTTTCAAATATTCTCTGTACTGCCAAACTACGAATCCAGTTTGGGGTTCAGAACAGTATCTAGAGTTCTGCTTCTTCTCGGTGCTCAGAGTCTAGTATCATTGGAGAAGAGGACGATTTTTGCCTGAGGGATAAGAAAGGGAACCAGAGAGAACTAAAGAGGTGAGAGCCACAAATCCAAAGTCAAAGACAATGCTAAATAATGTACCTTGGTTCAATTTTCCAAAAAGTGAAGTTGTGCTTATCACAATGATTGGTCCACCCAGATACCTGGATTCCTCGTTTATGTAGCAGTCTACTTCGTGGGCGCTGCCTGTTGTGACGATGTTATTTTGCACTCCCTTCTGGAACATGTGATAATACCTCTACCTTTGAGAAATACAAAAGAGGCAGGTTCTCCGCAGTTGAGAATTAAATGAATGTACATGAAATGAATAGGCAGAAGCCTCCATGCCAGCTCCGTCTGCCTTCAGATCCTTCTAAGGGATGTGGGTTCTTGGGAGGGGAAATACACAACACAGCAGACATTTGACGACCCTTTAGAGGGTTGATTTGTGAATCTAACTACCGGAGGCTGAAAATATGGCAGTAAGAAGAAAGGAGCTCATGGGACCCTGAAGGGAAACGAGAGCGAGGAATTTGTCTCTTTCATCCACAGACGTTTCAAAGCATGACACTTGCGGTAACAAAATTGCATTGCGAAAGTACTAGTGTGTTATTATCTCCTCTTCAAGACGGGGACACGTAGACAGGGAATGGCCTCTTTCAATACCAACTTCCAAGTAGCACCGCTGAACCTCCTCCGAGCGATGGGGGGAAAAGCTAGCCTGCTTCTGCGACCTTGCATGAAAATGGAGAAAATTCTTGGTTTCAAAATCTTCTCCCGGCTCGAACCGAAAGTTAAAAACGGACTTTTCGAATTGCACATTGAGCGTGACCTCACCTACCACTAATGAATAATGGATATCCAGGAGGAGCCGTGGAATGGAGGATTCACGGAGGCGCACCGAGCACCGGGGAGGAATCGCGGGGGTGCGTAGGGGCCGGAGAGCCGGGGTTCGGCCGGGACAGAAGGCTCGCGCGGTGGGGGCGGAGTGTCTGTGCTCCGGAGAAAGGGCGGTCTCCCCGGGGACTGTTTCGCGGCGAGGCTTGTTTTGCTCGCAGCTGGGCGCTCCCTGGGGAGCGACTGCGCGCAAGGGCGGGCCGGGAGGCGCGGGGTGAGCAGGAGGCTCCGGGGACCCTACGGGCTCGTGTGTGTGTGTGCAAGGTGGGGTGGTGCAGGGCGTGTGCACTGCACGAGCGGGACGCGCGCCGGTGCGGGCGCCGGGCGCCGCCGCAGAAAATGCCAGCGCTGCCGGGCGAAATAACAGCGCAAAGCCCGGACGCCGCGGGGCGCTAGCCGGGAGAACCCAGCGGAGGCGCAGATCCGGGTCGGCGCCCCCTCCCGCTAGCACTCTAACGCGGAGCCACAGCGCCCAGGGACCAGAGGGCAGGCGGCGGCGGCGAAGGACACCACGCGGGTCTCCACGCACCCCACAGAGTAGCGCGAGCTCACAGGACTGGCGCGCCTCCGGGAACGGGCGAAGAGCGCGCCGCTCGCACTCCGGCGCGCTCCCTGCGCGGTGTAGGCAACCACAGCGCGGGCGGGTATTAAGGCGGCAAGGAGGAGGCGTGGCCTGGCCGAAGAGCCAATGAGCCGGGGAGGGGCGCGCGGGGGGAGGAGCTCAAGCGCAGAGCGCCGATTGGCCAATTCGCCCTCCGGTATGCAGATACGGTGGGAGTCACGTGCCAGGGACCGGGACGACTTCCTGTTGGAGGCCAACGCGGGGCGGGGAAGGGGGCGCGAGCGCCCCGTCTGGCTGTAGCGGGGGAGGGGGGTCTTGTCAGTTGGAGCAACAAGATGGCCGCGGTGGCAGCTCCGCACCTCAGCGCGACGGCCCCGGGACCAGCAGCCGCCACCGTCGGCCCTGCCGCGGCGCAGCCTTGAGCGCCGCCCGGGCCGCCCCCTGACAGGGTCGTCCCCCGCGCCCGCCGCGCTCCCGCCGCCGTCACCGCAGCCGCCGCCGCCGCCGCCGCGGGCCCGCCCGAGCCGGAGGCGGAGGGAGCGGAGCGGCCCCGCGTCCAGCCGTCCGCAGCTGCCGCCGCCACCGCCGCCGCCGCCGCCGCCGCCGCCTAAGACGCGGGCCGCGCCGGAGCCTCGTCCCGCCGGCCGTGAGGAGGACGCATCGCGGCGTCGCCGGGGCCGGACCTGGACCTGCCGAGACGCGCCGCCGCCCACCCGCCCGCGCCGCTGCCGCCGCCGCCCGCGCCGGGACCTGAGCCCGCGGCGCCGGCGCTGAGTGGGCCCCCGCCGCCCGCGCACCCCCGAGGCCCCTGGGCGGTTGTTGGTGTCGCCGCCGCCGCCAGGCCCGCGCCGCCGGAGCCCCGCGGAGCCGCCGCCGCCACTGCCCGGGACGGAGTCCAGGTGAGCGTGGCCGCCCGTTCGCTCCTCGCCGCCGCCGCAACTTTGCCCGGAGGTTCGCGGGCCCTTTGTTCGGCCGAGCCGAGCCGGGGCGGGCGCTGGCCCCGAGCGACCCGCGTGCGGCGCGGGGCCCCCGGCCGGCCGGGTTTGGAGGGGAGCGGCGGGAAGCGGCCGGGGCCGGGGCGCGTGTGTGCGAGTGCGCGAGTGTGCGACCGGGCTGTGCAGACGGCCGGCGTGCAGCACAATCAGACGGGAGTGGAATGGAGGGCTGAGGATGGATGTGCCCCCTCCCTTCTAAAACTCAAGCGGCGGTGAAATTCGGTCCTCTCCAGGCAGCCACCCGCAGGGTTTGCATCGGCCATGGCAGGCACGAACCCGCCGCGTTTCGGCGTAGGAGCTCAGTACCGTTGTTTGGGGGTCGAGAGAAACCGGGGCGTGCTGCGGGTGGGCGGAGAAGGACCCCTGGGCTCGCTGCGGGTCTGAAATCAGGTGGATTTTCTAACGGTGCCGCGGACTGCGGAGTCATGCGTCAGAGGAAAACGAGCCGAGCCACTTCTGCCCTGTTACCAGATAACGCAACCCGAGCGCCTGGTCGCCACCTCTGCTTTAAGCGCTGCCTCCTTCGCACCTTTACCTTGCAGACGAGATTTAACTAATTCACTGGTAGCTATGAAAATATGTAGATATGAATGTGGCGGGCGGGGGGGGGGGGGCTTCTGCGTGTTAACCTGGCGAAGAAATCACTGGCGTGCGTGTTACACGGAGCTTTGGGGATCGCAGCAAAAATGAAGGCTTGCTGCTTGGATGTGGTGCCGGGAGGTAGGGGAGGAGGAGCCGCTGGATCGTGGCTGCACCTAGTGCCTGCGAAGGCGTTTGACGGTGTTGGTGATTCTGCACGTAATTAGCGGAGTTGTCTCAAACCTTTGCCTCCGCCAAATGAAACCTCCATTTGAGTGGTCCGCTCGGTTATTTCTAGGCGTGAACTGCGGATTCTAAACTCAAAATGGTGCTCTGTGGATGTCCAACTTAAGCGTTTTTGAGGAGTTGCAAATTGGAACCTTCTGACTGGGTTAATCCATTGTGTAGCCGAGGTTCGGTTTTTCTCGAGTATCTGGTGTTCACGTTGATGTACTGCGGCCAATACAAGGTAGCCCATTGATGATCGCTGCGAGAGCCTTGTGCATCCCTGCGTGTAATTTGACCCTGTGTAAGACTTAGTTTATGCCAGTTATTGCCTGCAGTTAGAATTGAATAACTATGCGAATGAGTTGAGACCCTGGAAACCTGGCTTGAGTGATTTCAGAGGACAGTGGTAGCTGGTTTGAAATGTGTACGGGTGCTGACAATTATATTCATAGATTCCAGATTTCCTTCAGTACTATGTGAAAGAATAAATGATAAAACTTAGCCCCAGGCCAGGTGAACTTGGTTGGTAGAGGGCACCTTGAGGAATGTACGTTGTTTCAGAACAACAGCGGTGGCAATGGTCTTTGAACATTTTTCACTATGGCACCCCTAGGATGCTTTGTTGGGGAAAATAATGCAAAGTAAGGTTTTAAAAATGACTAGTTACATTGTCCGAATTAATTTTGTTTGTGTTAATAGAACAGAGTAATGATGTGAACAGATGTAACTTTGTTTACCTATACTGAAACTTTTTTCTCTACGGAAAGTTTTTAATATTTATTTTCATAAGAATAGACATTCTTGGAATCTGGTTTTCATACAGATTTCTCATGATCTGACAATAGATATAGTCAGGCCGTGAGAAATTGATAGCTCAGAAAATGGTAACAGTAAAAACACACACTCGATTTTATTATAAGGATCTGATTTTCAAAGACTGTAACTCTTCTGTGCTTCTTGTCCAAAACAAAGACCTTGCTGAACTTACTTCGGTTTTACTTTTTTTTTGTTTTTCGAGATGGAGTTTTGCTCTTGTTGCCTGGGCTGGCGTGCAGTGGCGTGATCCCGGCTCACTGCAGCCTCTGCCTCCAGGGTTGAAGCGATTCTTCTGCCTCAGCCTCCCTAGTAGCTGGGATTATAGGCGCCCGCCACCACACCTGGCTAATTTTTGTAGTTTTCGTAGAGACGGTTTCGCCCTGTTGGCCAGGCTGGTCTCACACTCCTGACCTCAGGTTATCCACCCGCCTCTGCCTCCCAAAGTGCTGGGATTACAGGTGTGAGCCACCTCGCCCGGCCGGCTTTACTTTTAAGGTATGAAATTAAATACAGTTGAAACTGAGACTGTCATAAAGTTTAATCTTAACAGTTTTATTTTGGATTCTGGCATTTAAATATTCTGTTAGTAATCTGGAGTATATGTAAATGTTGATTTTAGATACTCATCCTTACAGTGTTTATTGCTTTTTTTTTTTCAAGTAGCATATGTCTTAACACTAACAAAGATTATTTTGTAACAGGTTTACATTTATGTTTAATCGGCTTAGGAACTTTGGAGTAAAAGTTGCCCTTAGAATGCTGATTATAATGAAGGTAGAGTGGAATGAACTGTTTCATTTGACATTCAATGATTTAAAAAACAACTAAGTCATACAGGGGATATATGAAACTGAATTACAGTATTTTCATCACAGCTACCACCGACTTTTTGTTAAACAGCTGGCTTTCCTGAGATAAATTTTTGCTTTTCCAAATGCTGTCGTTTGGCTTCCAAAACCAAGCCAGAGGAGGTGGTCAGGGCTGGAGTAGGGTAACCTTTCTCCTTAGTGAAGAGAGCTTTCAGTTTGGAGTAAAATGGAAGACACAGTTCTGCAGTAGCAGCTGGGAATGGCCTATTTACATCACCTCTCCAACCCCAAGTGAAGGGGATGAGGTCCTGATTGTAACTTAGTCTTGCTTGACCCAGGAGAGTGTTGCTAACTTGACATTTTTTTAAAAAGACTATGATGAAAGTTAGTTTATTTATTGTTTGATTTGAGTATATAGAGTATCTTTTTTTATCATAGAAGCTCACTTACCTTTTAAGATTGAGGAACCATTTTAGAGACTATTGGGGGTCTTTTCGGCCTTCCGCAGCAGGCATCGGAGCATTAGATTGCATGCTTACGCTCTGGATGGCTGTTTATCAGTCAGGGTTTACTGTGCAGAGGTGATATTTGAGACTTTACAAGAAAGAAAGTTGGCTGTGAGCTCGATTGCCCCGTATGCCAAAGTGAGCCAGCCAGGTGAGACAGTTAAGATTTGGGGATAGAGCAAGCAAAGAGCAGCTGAAGCCTGTGGGGAAAGCCTAAGAAATGGAGAGAAGGAGACAGGGACAGATTGATAGACGTCCTTGGAGCCAGGAGGAGGATAGGTTGAGGGGGAATAGGAGGCGGAGTCCTGAACAGGCAGAGCAGGAAAGGGTCTGTATAAGCCGGGAAAACCGGGTCACTTTGTGTCTGTCTGTTTTGTTTTTGTTACCTTTGATTGAAATTGTTTTGGCTTCTTTCTCATTATTTTAAGACAAACGGGTTTTTACCTTTTCTCCAGCTCTATCCCGAAGGGTCTTCAAATATTTTTAGGTGAGAAGTAAGGAAATATTTTGAAGTGTTGGTGGCACAGTCTTTAGTCTCTCTTGCATGACAACTGGTTTCACAGTGAAGATGACTGGATTTTAGTTAATTAAGATACTTAACATCTTACTATTTGTTTGAAGATGTCGTAGATTTGAGTAGGGACAGCAAAATGTCATGTGAGAAGTGGATCGTATTTTTGCGGGAGGGTAGATTGTACAGGTTTTCTTGCTTTCGCCCAGTCTAATTATGACTATCCAAATTCAAACAAATGAACTTTTAAATAATTGTGTGGTCATGAGGAGAGCGGTCATTACAAAATGATATACAATAAGCTTTCTTTAAATAGACTTTAATGCAGTAGAGTCCATTTATAAATTTTCAGCTTATATATAACTTTTTAGGAATATAATTGCTTAAAAATATAAAGGTTAATTGTCAGAAATAACTACATAACCTTGTGCAGAAAGTGTATATCTGATATTGAAACTGAAAAATATATAATATTTGCCAGTGAACTTGCTTGAGTAACCCAATTAATATAATGGTGCAGTTTCCTATTGTACAGATCATGCATTTGAAATGTTTATTTAATGAAAAGGAAATTATGTAATTTAAAAAAATCTCCACCTGGGATATAACCAGGTTTTACATGTTTAAACATGCTGAAAATCCATACCCTTTGTTCCATTTTTGGAGTTTTACTAAAAATGAATTCTTTTCTTAGCCTTAAATATTTTCCGAGAATGAAGAAGCTATTGCAGGGATGGAAAGCTGTTTGTTAAGAATGCATTCCTCCTCTGTAGCCCTCAAAAGACTATGGAGCTGTGTGCAGAGCTGGACAATCTGGGCATCCAGCCATAAAACATCACTGCTGTAGCACAGATAGTTGTTCACACTCTCCTGAGCCCTCTGTGGCTGCAAACCACAACAGAAGGAATGGTCTTGGGAAAGCAACACTCACTGTTATTTTGAACTCTTAATATTCTCTGTGTCTCTCTGAGTTCCAGCTATGCACTAGGACTTTGGTTTGCTAAAATATAGTAGTGATTAAGGATGAACAATAATATAGCTTCTTAAGTATATGCCTCTTGTAAGCCAGCGGATTTCAATGTTTGCTCTAGGAAATAAAGGGTGTCTAGGAACTAAGACTCGTCTGTCCCACCATCTTCCTCTTTATTTGCCTCTTTGTTGTGATACTTCTTTTCTATTGGAGAACCGCTGCCCTAAGACCCATATGATCGCTGGACCATGCACAGTGCAGATGACCCATAGAGTCATCTGGAGTCTTCCAGAGATCTTGTGGGATGGATTGGTCTAACGTGGCTCAGTTTCCACTTCTTCATGAACCTTTTTGGCATAACAGAGTTTTAAATTTTTTGCACAAAAATGAAGTAGAGAGTGACTGGCATCTATTTGTATAAAAACAAACGGTTTACTGTGGGAGACCCTCTGTTTTCCTTCTTCAGACACTTTTAAAAATTAATACTCTATTGTATTTTTATAACACACCTCTCTGAAGGATTGAACTGCAAACCCACAGTATCACACTATCAAGTTGAATTATTCTCAGCAGTTGGATAACTGCTCACATATGGAAAGTAAAGGAAGTTGAGTCCTTTACTAATGTGCAGATTGTCTTTTGACGTGGCCAACTAATGCCAGATGCAATTTAGTGCCCAGGTGGTTACTGGGAATATGTGCTTTATTTGATTCATTTTATGTGTGCCTTCTAGCTTATTAAGAATAAGATCTCTCACAGTTAAAATCAAGTGCTTGGTTTGAGCCTGGCTAAGGTATTGTTTACCTTTTTATTCCCAAAGATAATTTCTTTTTATTTACTCTTTTAGGAAGCAGGGTAAACCTAAGTTAAAATAGCAACTGGGAATTAAACTAAGATCTGAAACTGGGGAAACGGCAATGCAGGCACAGGTATCACCTTTCCAACCATTGTTGCTGTGAGATGATGTGGACAATAATTGTTCAGAAATTACGGTGGGGGGGGAGAGGGGAGATGCACAAGTATTTTTTTCTCATACTACTTATGAAATATGAAATTCAGAGTGAGGGGCCAAGAGTGTAGGGAAGGAATTGAACAGGCTTTGTTCTTCAGGAGGCCATGGCTGATGTCTTAAAGAAGGTTTTTCTGGTAGGGAGGCATAGTAAGGGAAGCAGGTGATGGATCTGTGGGAACAAGTACATTTGAGCCACTGAGGACAGGTGGGAATTGTGAGGTGGGAGTGGATGACGTTAGAAAGCACCCTCAGGTAACCAGATCTCCATTTACAATTAATCTGAGCATGTATGATGTGCTTATGTGCCAAGGACTTGAGTTTATCTTATTTAATCCTTACAACACTCCTATGAAGTGGTTGCATTTAACATTCCCATTTTACAGATGAGCAAAGGGAGTTATTTCCGCAAGATCCTATAGCTTATAGGAGATGAAGCCAGAATTTAAACTCAGATAGTACACTTCAAAGCACTCACATACGGAAAAAGCTTGGATTATTTTGATACCTTCTTAATTAGTCTCCTCCTAAGGCCGCCAATATTTACTGACTGCCTTCTGAGCACTTTGGGTGTATGATCTCATTCATTCCTCCTCGGCAGCTTGTAAGTTAGGAACTGTGATTATATTCACTTTATAGATGGGGAAGCTGAAAGCTGATGGAAGTTGAATAATTTGCCCAAAAGCAAAGCCTTAATAAATGTGTCTAGGTCCTCAGAAGCCAGAGCCTGAGCTCTTTATCATTCCACTGCGCTGCCTTCTGAAGCCTGAGCCTGGTCATATCATTCCTTCCACAAAACCTTTATGCCTTCTGTGTGCAGCGGCCACAGGGAAGGACATGGACTTCTCCCGCCCTCCCCAAGCTGTCGTATTAGTAATAGTGAGAGAAATTATGGGCACCAGGTAATTTGTTAAAGAGAGAGCAATACATGTTGTGAAGAAAGCCACGCACACATATTAAAAGGTTAACAAAAATCGAAGGTAATATATCATTATATAGCTGTATACTGTATCTCCTCTCATAAAAGGATGCATGTCAAAATATTGGATGCTCTGAGAAGTCCAGGAGCAAAAGAAATATGTTTACCTTTATTGGCCCAGCATTTCCCAGACTTATGTGGCCACTGGACAGTGTTTTCCCTTCATACCACTTTTTAGTTCAGTGGGACTGACTTTAACAAATTTAGAAAGGAAGAGTGCTCCGTCATCCCCAGAGAGGGCCTGTGGGCTGGAGTGGGTAGGCAAGACTTCCCTTGAAATGAGTTCTGAAAGGCTGGCAGAGTTTGGTTGGCTGAAAGGGATAGTCAGTCTACAAGGAGACGAACAGGCAAGCCATGTTTGGGAATATTTTGTAAAGCACGTAACATAATGGCCGAAACACAGTAGGGATGGGATATAGTTATTGACTAGATGAGTGCAGAGGCCTGGCTGTAAATGGAGGTTCTGTGTTAGCAATAAGGTTTAGAAGGGTCTCGGGGGCTAGCAGGTAGAACTTCTGATTGTTGGCTTCTTAGGAATGGTTGATATCTGTTGGTGGGCATGACATGAATCGAGTCACGGTTGATTAGAAAATTCCTTGAGCGGAGATACGGTGTTAAAATGTGACTGTTGTAGCTGTGTAATGTGATGCTTACATACTGGTAGGTTCAAACTGAAAAGGTGTTAGGAAGAATCAGAATAAAATAATCCAAAATGATTGATGTGGGTTGTTGGAAAGAATGAGCTCTAAGAGGCTGTGGTACTTACTGCTCTTTCTAGAATGTGCCATAGAGGCTTTAAATTGATAAAGAAGCTAATGTTAAGGTATTTGCTTGGCCTGGCGTAGTGGTTCACGCCTGTAATCCCAGCACTTTGGGAGGCTGAGGTGGGCGGATCACAAGGTCGGAAGATGGACACTGTGAAACACTCTACTAAAAATACAAAGAATTACCCGGGCGTGGTGGCGCGCACTTGTAATCCCAGCTACTCGGGAGGCTGAGGTAGGAGAATCACTTCAACCCGGAAGGTGGAGGTTGCGGTGAGCCGAGATCGCGCACCTGCACTCCAGCCTGGGGATAGAGTGAAACGTCATCTCAAAAAAAAAAAAAAAAAAAAAAAAAAAACTGAGCCCACGAGGCAGCGTGCTCCTATTCTAAGATGGCTGCCGCTACCGGTGCGATGGCCACCTTAGGTTAGGTGGAAGGTAAAAAGATCACCGATCTGACCGGGCGCTGTGGCTCACGCTTGTAATCCCAGCACTTTGGGAGGCCGAGGTGGGTGGATCATCAGGTCGGAGATCGAGACCATCCTGGCTAACACGGTGAAACCCGGCCTCTACCAAAAATACAAAAAGTTAGCCGGGCGTGGTGGCATGCACCTGTAATCCCAGCTACTCGGAAGGCTGAGGTAGGAGAATCACTTGAACCCGGGAGGCGGGGGTTGTGGTGAGCCGAGATCGCGCCATTGCACTCCAGCCTGGGGACAAGAGTGAAACGCCATCTCAAAAAAACAAAACAAAACTGAGCCCATGAGGCAGCGCGCTGCTCTTCTAAGATGGCCGCCGCTACCGGTGTGATGGCCGCCTCAGGTCAGGTGGAAGGTAAAAAGATTGCCGGTTTAGCCGGGCGCGGTGGCTCACGCTTGTAATCTCAGCATTTTGGGAGGCCGAGGCGGGTAGATCACCAGGTCGGAAAATCGAGACCATCCTGGCTAACACGGTGAATAGAATAACAACATTAGTAATTATGTTGAAGTTACTAGAATTTTTAAATTTAGATAAACTTAAGAGATTCCTTAAACTTAAGGAATAATAGATTCTTCTCTACTCCTGTAGAGTGAGGAAACTTTAAAACAGATAAAAATATTTTTATCAGTCAGGTGGCGAATGAAGATCTTATCCACTGTTGGACTTTTGTATATATGTAGTATTGCATTTTATTGACTGAGCATTATTCATTCTTTCCTATCAACTTTAGCCTTTAAATTTGAGCACAGTTTCTTGCAGATTAATGCTTTGCAAAAAACCTTCAGTATGGTGATAATTTCTTTAGATTCGAATTACTTATGAACAGGGATAATAACATGTTTATTTTTGTAATCCCGTATTCTATAGTATTTTGAAGATATTTAGATATGAATTTTTGAGTCATCTGTTCCTTCAGAGATACTGACAAGTCATGGGAGAAGAGAGAGGATTTATAATTTGAACACTTTTCTTCGGTTTTTGGTCTTTTAGGATAATGACCAACTGTGTTTTCAACTAGTCAGCCCAGTATGTGGGACTGTATTTGCAGATTTGAGGGGGAGTTGGGAGGGTAACAGGTGAGGAACAGTCATCATAGGGGCTCCCTGCGCTGCTGTTTTCTGTAGGGTACCTGTAGGAATGGCCACTTCCTTTTCCTGAGGTCCCTGGGCCCTGCCAGTAAGTGCCACTGACCAAATCATGAGAAAAACAATGTGTGACATTTTTTATAGACATTAAAATTCTAAGTATGGTAGATCAATTACAGATTAATTCCTGGCTTGTCTTTCACAAATTTGATGATGGTCTTTAGATACTAGCCCATTGGAAAAATGAGTGTTATGATTAATGAGATTCTGGCCAAGCCAGAATATCTGGTTAGCAGATATTCTGGATAGACTTATATTCTGTGCTCCTTTAGGGAAAACTCTCTGGAAATAAGAAGATTCTTTAAAAGAAATTGTCAGTATTCTTTTTCTTGAGATCAATTTATGTTTACTCATGATTTCAGTACTTCTTTAAAGGTTACTTTATAAAAATTTTAGACGTAGTCATTTAAATAGCTTATACACATGCCTGTTTAACTTTGGAGGGCAGAATTTTGATTAGGTAGATCTTAAGGCTTAAGAAAATAGTTTATTCTCTTTAACTTGTGATTTTCCAACTAAATCTTAACTTAGTGAACATCAATTTCAGAATTCAGCCTTCAGGAACACTTACAAAAGTTCTCATTAGTTTTCTCTTACTTTTTATTTGTCTTTCCCACAACCTTTCCCCCCCTTTTTCCACTTGCCCTCCTGAAACTTTGCACTTCAGAGTTGGGAGTAGAGAGAGGCCTGGTTTGAGGCAATAGGTTGAACACAGCACTCTTTCATTCTGTGTATTGTTGTGTCACTAAGCCTGTTAGTGTGGAGATACCAGTCCACAGCTGGTGAAAGGATTCCAAACTTCATAGTAGCTGTAGTTTATCTTGTGCTTATGTGCCAATATAAATAATATATTAAGCTGCTTCTTCAGAGTGCCTCAGCGTCATCCTCTATTAAGGAGAATAAATGAAATAATATATTAAGGTTACTTTGGGACCTCAGAATTGATCTGTGGCATCTCACCTATAAAGAGAAAACTAACCTTTATGTGTTAATAAGAATTGTTCTTTATATTTGAAAAGGCTGATGTTCTTTTCTCCCTGATTTCTAACTCTGTCATCTAGAATACAGTGTAGGAAGGAGCGTGTCTGGGAGACAAGCAGAGATCTCACGGATTCCTCTATTTTTCCTGCCATAGCAGCAAATTTTCCTTGGAGCACTATTTGAAAATTAACATTACTGAAAAAATTACACCCATTTAAAGGGACTCTAGTTTTGATCTAAATTATAAAAGATGGGAAGACTTTTTTTTTTTTTTAAGTATCACCTTGAAATTAGAATGCTTTAGTTAATGGGGTGAGCTAGAAGTAAGCTGCCTTTAATAACTCATGTAAGAGCAGCATATGAATGGATGATAACTGTCTTTCTTCCATTTAATTAAACTACTTCCTATTCAATCTCAAATCTCAGTTGGAAGGCAATTTCCCTCACTTGACCTATTTTTCTTCTGCATTATATCTTTCCTGTGGTTCTTCAACACAAAAAGTTTAAAGGAATGGAGTGTTGTAAATCCTTAAAGACTTGTAAGGAGATTCAGACACCTGGTTTGGGATAAGCATATTTCATTATCTGGCTTTCTAGTTGGAAGGATAACAATTTTACTTCTTTATGTTTTGTATTGGTTTGTTTCTTGGTTCTTTTTGAGACAGGTCCTTGCTCTGTTGCCTGGGCTGGAATGCAGTGGTACAGTCACAGCTCATTGCAGCCTCAGTCTCTCAGACTCAAGCAGTCCTCCCACCTCAGCCTCCTGAATAGCTGGGACCACAGGCATGCACCATCATGCCTGGCTAATTTTTAATTTTTTTTTTTGTTTTTTTGATAGAGACAAGGTCTTCCTATGTTGCTGGGATTGCTGGTGTGAGCCACCTCACCTGGCTGCTTCTTTACTTTGATATCACAATTTTCAGGAGAGAGATATGTTAAATGACTGAGATTGGTATAGCGGCATATGGGTATAGACCAAACTTGTCCAGTCTGTGGCCCAGGATAGCTTTGAATGCAGCCCAACACAAATTCATAAACTTTCTTAAAATATGAGGTGTGTTGTATGTATGAGTGTGGGTTCTTTTTTTTATTATGTTTTTTGGTTTTTTTTTTTTTTTTTTTGCTCATCAACTATCATTAATGTTAGCGTATTTTATGTGTGGCGCAAGACAATTCTTCTTCTTCCAGTGTGGCCCAGGGAAGCCAAAAGATTGGACACCCCCTGGTATAGACAAAAGTAGGTAGTCAGCCAGCCTGGGCAACACAGCAAGACCCTCATCTTTTAAAACATGAAAAAATTAGCTGAGCATGGTGGCACATACCTGTAGTCCTAGCTACTCAGGAGGCTGAGGTGGGAGGATCACCTGAGCTCTGGAGTTCAAGGCTACAGTGAGCTGTGATCCTGCCACTACACTTCGGCATGGGTGATGGTGACACCTTGTCTCAAAAGAAAAAAAAAAAAGTAGATGTGGGTATAAAATTTTTGTTTTAGTAACACGGGCAATTTAAAGATGTTATAATTTTAGTAAACATACATGAAATAAGCCTCACATAGCCGAATTGTAAAATCTCTATTGATCTGAGACCTAGGTCTCTTGAATTTGTTCCCTGAATTAATCTATTAGTAGTATCATTAACGCACCCATTAGTTACAAGTGTCTTGTGATAACATTTATTTCACACCTTGGATGATAGAATGCTTGAATTGGTTTCTGTCTTTGCTAGATCAAATTCTAAATTTCCTAAAATAGCTAACATCAAACCAGTCTCGTTTATGAAGCCTTCTCTGACTTCACTCATGGTAAACTTTCTCTTCTCTATTCAGTCCTTTGGTCATCTCATTCAGTCCTGTGACATTAAATACCACATATACACTGAAGACACCAGCCTAGACTGCTCCCCCAGACTCAGTATTTGCATATGCAGTTGCCTGCTTCACTTCTCCCTATGGCTGTTTAATGGGCGTTCAGAACTGCCCTCCTGTTTTTGCCCCATACCTGCTCTGCTTGCATTCCTTCCCACATACTGAAAAGCACTGCCATCCTTCCAGTTGCTCCACTCAAAAACTCTGGATTCCCCATTGACTTCCCTCTTTCACTCTGTATATGGGCCATCAGAAATTAAGAGGTTTCTGAATAATCCATAAGTTAAAGAAGAACTCGCAAGGGAAAATTAGAAGCTTTTTTGGGATGCAACCAAACTGTACTAGGAGAGAAATATATAGCTTTAAATGTATTAAATATATATTAGAAAAGGAGAGAGATTTCAAATCAATCACTTAAGCTTCCACGTTATGAATCTAGAGAGAACAAGCTAAACCTATGGCAAGCAAAAAAAAAAAAAAAGGCAAAAATTTGAGATTAGAGTGGAAACCAAGGAAATACATACATAAAAACAGTAGAGAAGATCAGTAAAACCAGAAGCTGGGTAATTGCAAAAATCAACAAAATTGACAAGCCCATTGCTAGACTGACCAAGAGCAAACCAGAGAAAACACAAGTTACCAAAATCAAGAATGAAGAGGGGGCCAGGCGCGGTGGCTCACGCCTGTAATCCCAACACTTTGGGAGGCCAAGGCAAGCAGATCACCTGAAGTCAGTAGTACAAGACCAGCCTGGCCAACATGGTGAAAATCATCTCTACAAAAATACAAAAATTAGTCGGGCGTGATGGCAGGTGCCTGTAATCCCAGCTACTCAGGAGGCTGAGGTGGGAGAATCACTTGAACCCAGGAGGTGGAGGTTGCAGTGAGCCAAGATTGTACCACTGGACTCCAGCCTGGGCTACAGAGCAAGACTCCGTCTCAAAAAAAAATAAAAAGAATGAGAGGGGACATGACTGCTGATTTTACAGCAATTGAAATAGGTACCATAAACAACTATGCCAACAAATTAGATGATTTAGATGAAAGTACAAATTCGTAGAAATAGAAAAATTAACAAAATTGATACAGGACAAATGGAAAATTTGAATGGACATAAAGCAAAAAATTGGATTAGTAATTTTAAATCTTCTCACAAAGAAAATCCAGGTTATTTTGTCTTCACTGGTGAATTCTGTCAAATGTAGAAAGAACTAATACCAAGCCTTCACAAATATTTCCAGAAATTAAAAGAGGAAGGTACATTTACCAGCTGTTCCAGTGAAGCCAATGTTAACATGATACCAGATCCAATGACATCATAAAACCAAAAGACAATAAACTACAGTCCCAGGGCTGGGTGCAGTGGCTCACCCCTATAATCCCAGCACTTTGGGAGGCCGAGGCAGGCAAATCACAAGGTCAGGAGATCAAGACCATCCTGGCTAACATGGTGAAACTGCATCTCACTAAAAATACAAAAAACTAGTCAGGCGTGGTGGCACACGCCTGTAGTCCCTGGTATTCAGGAGGCTGAGGCCAGAGAATCGCTTGAACCCAGGAGATGGAGGTTGTAGTGAGCCAAGATCACACCACTACACTCCAGCCTGGGTGACAGAGCAAGACTCCATCTCAAAAAATAAATAAATAAATAAACTACAGCCCCATATTCCATAGACACAAAAATCTTCAATAAAATACAGTTTTAGGAAGCCAGGTCCAGCAGCATATAATAAAAAGGATTGTACACCATGACCCCTACTGTGATTTATTTCAGGACCTCAAGATTGAGTGAACATCCTAAAGTAAATTAATGTACTACACCATAGCATTAATAGATGGAGAACAAGACCACATGATCATCTCAGTAAATGCAGAAAAAGCATTTGACAAAATCTAGCATTCTTTCATAATAAAATTATCAGCAAATTAGGTATAAAAGAGAGCTGCTTCAACTTGATGAAAAGGGCATATATAAAAAACCATATAAAACACAGTAACATCATACAGAAGAGTGAATGACTGAATGCTTTCTCTCCAAAACTGGGGGGAGAATAAACCAAGACTATCAGTTCACTTCCATTCAGCATTGATCTAGAGCTTCTAGCCTATACAGTCAGGTAAGAGAAAGTAATAAAAGGTACCTGGATTAGAAAGGAAGAAGTAAAACTGCCCTTATCCATAGATGACATAATCCTGTGTCTAGAAAATCCTTAGGAATCCACAAGAAAGATTACTTAAACTAGTAAATAAGTTTAATAAGGTTACAATTTATAAGACCAATATTTGAAAATCGTTTGTGTTTCTTGATGCTAGCAGTAAACAATTTGAAAATGAAACTAAGAAAACTCATTCACTGTAACACCAAAAGCAACTAAGTCCTGGGGAGTAAGTTTACAAAAGAAGTGAAGACATTTTACACTGAAACTGCAGAAACATTGCTGAGAGAAATCAAAGAGGATCCAAATAATTGGAGAGACATTCCGTGTTGATGTATGGGAAATCACAATACTGGTAACATGGCACTCTCCCTGAATTGATCTGTAGATTTGATGCATCCCTGTCAAAATCCCAGAAGGCTTTTTTTTTTTTCATTTTTGCAAATTGACAGGCCGATTCTAAAATTTATGCAGAAATACAAAAAGATCTGGAGAGAGAGACAGAAAGTGAAAAGACAAAACAGAGAGAAAGAAAATAAAAAAACAAAACAGACTGAAAGAAAGTATTTGCAAATCATAAAGCTAGTAAAGGACTTGTATTCAGAATTACTCCTGTAACTCAGTAATAAGATAAAGTGCCCAATTTAAAAATGGGCAAAGGACTTCAATATACACTTCACCAAAAAAAAAAGATACATACAGATAACTAATGAGCACATGAGATGTTCAACATCATTAGATGTTAGGGAAATGAAAATTAAAACCACAGTGAGATACCACTTCATATCCACTGGAATGGCTACAATCAGAAAGACAGGGAATAACCAGGGTGTCGAGTAATAGGGACCTTCATAGATGCTGATGGGAATGCCTGGTGTGGCTGCCTTGGAAGACAATTTGGCAGTCTCTTTAAAAGTTAAACATAAATTTACCACACAACCCAGCAATTCCTCTGCTATTTATCTAACCCATTATTAAAAAAAAACATGAGCATGTATGTTACTGCCAATAAGTGGAAACAATTCAAGTGACCATCAGCTGGTGACGGGTAAACAAATTGTGGTACAGCCATACAATGGCATATTATTTAGTGATAAAAAGGATAAAGTACTGATACATGCTAGAATAACATGGATGAACCTTGAAAACATGAGTGAAAGAAGCCAGATTTCATTTATGCAGTATTTCCAGAAAGGGCACATCTGTGGTAACCAAAAGTATGTTTGTGGTTGTCTGAGGATGAAAACAGGGATCAGCTACAAATGGGCATCAGGGATCTTTGTTGGGGGAGAATGAAAATATGCTATAAATCTGGATTATGGTTATGACTGCATATCTCTAACTTTACTGTAAATCTTTCTTTAAAGAGGAAAAAAAGTTAACTTTGTATCTTAAGACTTTGATGCGTATTAAAATGTACATATTATCAGACATTTTAACCTTTTTAAATTTAAAATATAAGGGTGTGTGTATATGTGTGTTTTAAGAGACTGGGTCTCAAACCAGGTGCAGTGGCTCAGACCTGTAATCCCAGTACTTTAAGTGGTCAAGGTGGGAGGATTGGTTGAGCCCAGGAGTTCAAGACTAGCCTAGGCAACACAGGGAGACCTCATCTCTACAAAAATATTTTTAAAAATTAGCCTGGCATGGTGGCATGCACCTGTAGTCCCAGCTACTAAGAGACTGAGGCAGTGAGTTCACTTGGGCCGGAGGTCAGGTCTGCAGTGAGCCATGATCACACCATTGTACTTCAACCTGGGCGATAAAGTGAGACCTTGTTCACCCCCAAATAAAAAAGAGGGATAGAAGGAGAGAGAGAGTCTTGCTATGTTGCCCAGGCTGCCCTTGAACTCCTGGGCTTGGAACATCCTCCTGCCTTAACCTCATGGGTAGCCGGGACTGCAGGTGCCACCGCACCCAGCTTGTATGTGTTTTTGGTTCATTTTATTTGGAGTTTATATTACAATGTGTAGTCAAGGTGATAATAGATTAGCAACAACAGCGCTATTAACAGGCATTTATGTCTTGGTTCTCTGCTATATTTTCAAGAACAAATCTTAACTAAGTCTATTCAAAATTCACAGTTCTATCGAGTTTACCAAGGAGAAAACTGAGACCTAAAGAGACAGTGTGACCTGTCCAAGATCAGGTAGTCCTGGGTTCAAAAATTTATCTTTCTAGTAACCAAAGAAAGAAATTAAACCAGGTGTTTTAAAAAAAAAATCAGTTGTGAAAACTTAAATATGATACCGAGGAGGATGAGAAAGAAATTCCTTTGGGAGGCCGAGGCGGGTGGATCACAAGGTCAAGAGATTGAGACCATCTTGGTCAACAAGGTGAAACCCCATCTCTACTAAAAATACAAAAATTAGCTGGGCATGGTGACGTGCGCCTATAGTCCCAGCTACTTGGGAGGCTGAGGCAGGAGAATTGCTTGAACCCAGGAGGCGGAGGTTGCGGTGAGCTGAGATTGTGCCATTGCACTCCAGCCTGGGTAACAAGAGTGAAACTCCATCTCAAAAAAAAAAAAAGAAATTCCTTTAAGTCTCATGTATGGGGGAAAAAAATTCTTCCATGTATCTTTTACTGGTGTCAGTGAAAACAGTTATAAACACCTTCAGGTGGTTAAAATAATAATGCACATCAAAAGACTCAAACACTTCAATGCTAATAAAGTGTTTGAGTCTTTTGATGTGCAATATTAGGGAGGTTGTTTTAGCATCTGTATTAAGATTTTTTTCTGATACACATTAAACTGCACATATTTAAAGTATAGCATTCAACACATTTTGGTATACATATGTATCTGTGTAACCAGCCACAGTCAAGATAATGAGCACATCCACTGAGGTTGGATGTGGAAGTGTGCTGGTGGGAGGGCAGATGCAGTGTGCTGGAGGGAGAAAGAAGCCAAGTCGTTAAACTAGGCAACCGCTGGAAAGATGGTGGTGGAGGGAATGGGGAGACTTCCCTTATAATTTTGCCTATGAAGGCAGCTACACAGCAGGTTTAAAAATATTTGTTGTTCTTATAGGAAGGTAATCATTTCTTAAATATTGTTTAATCACACCTGTTTCTTTTTTGGGCAAAATCTGTTCTTTTGAAAATATAAAATAGCATTGTGGTTATGAGACTTTTGGACATCATGTAAGAGTAAAGGTTCAACACCAAAAATGAAAACCAATTTACAATACCATGTATGAGCAAAGCTTCAACAAAAATGGAAACTAATTTGTGGTTGCCTTCTTTTACTCTTGCCGTTTAAGACTTTTGAATAAAAACCACCACGATATCCTTTATCATTACTTTATAAAATAAAGGACATTCTCATGCAAAGAAGTGGAAAGGATACCAAGGAGAATCTTATAAATTGAGTAAATGCACCTTTATGAAAAATGTAGTTCATCTTTATTTTTCTCATTCCGTGGTGTTACAAGACTTTCTCAACTGATAACCAGTATTTGAGGATCGATGGTATAAGCATGGTCTTAAGAGTGAGTTGTCAACTCTGGGCTAGATTTCTAGAAATGCCACTTATTAGCCAGGTGACTTAGGGTTTAGTTTTTAATTTCTCTGAGCCTTTGTTTGCTCAGCTAGAAGAAATGAATAATAATATATACTATTACAGGATTATTGTAAGAATTAAATGAGGTAATATGTAGGTTTCTCACATTGTAGACTCATACTATCTTCCTTATATTCAGCCCTGCATAGTCTGTTTCTCACTATCACACATTTACTCTGTAATTACGTATTTGTGTGTATGTTTCTATAATTTCAAAGGAGTGAGTCAAGTCTAGAGTGGAACTATTTTAACCGTATCATAGACATGACTATAGAAATCACTTTGGTATGATTTATAAGGTGAGTGGGGGGAGTTGTTTTGCCCTGAAAACATCTACAAAGGGTGGCATATAAATTGAGCAAAAAATGTGGGATAGAGATTGAATTTATATTCTTTGTGAAGACTATTAGGATTTGTTGTTGTGATGATCAGACTGTGAGTTCAATTTACTGTATTTCACACACAGTAGCCCGAGTTAGGGTTCCAGAAATGCTTACAAGTTTGTCTCCTGTGGTATTTAATTATCTTAATGTGATGTTGGAGTCTTCATTGCTGAAGTCAGCTATGCAGGTAAAACTTTATTCAGTAAGATCAGATACCTAAGCAGTATGTAGTCACTTTAGTCACTTTGTATATAAAACTTGGGGCTGGACACAGTGGCTCACCGCTGTAATCCCAGCACTTTGGGAGTCTGAGGCAGGTGGATTACCTGAGGTCAGGAGTTCAAGACCAGCCTGGCCAACAGCTGGGTGTGGTGGTGCGTGCCTGTAGTCTCAACTATTTGGGAGGCTGAGGCAGAAGAATCGCTTGAACCCAGGAGGTGGAGGTTGCAGTGAGCCAAGATTGTGTCACTGCACTCCAGCCTGGGTGACAGAGTGAGACCCTGTCTCAAAAGAAGAGAGAGAGAGAGAAAATGACTGCCAACCTAGAAATCTGTATGAAGCAAAAATATCTTTCAAAAATGCAGTGAGAGTATAGACATTTTCAGACAGACAAAAACTTGAGAGAGTTCATCACCAGCAGATCCACATTAGAGAAACTATAAAGTTCTTCAGGTAAAAGGAAAATTATCCCAGCTGGAAGCGTGCAGATTCAGGAAGGAGTGAAGAGCACTGAAAACGATAGATAGATGAATATATCTGAAGTAATATGAACTGTGTAAAACAGTAAAAATATTGATAGGTGCAGCAAACCACCGTGGCACATGTTTACCTGTGTAACAGACCCTGCACATCCTGCACATGTACCTGGAACTTAAAATAAAAATTTTTAAAGTAAAAATAATAAATGGCAACAGCAGCACAGAAAGCTGGAAGAGAGTTCTGTTGGGGGGAAAAGACAAGTTACTTTTCCTTGGCTCTCATTCTGTGACAGTGAGCATAATCACAGAGGACTTCTTTGACCAAATGTGTGGATTTCTCCCTACATGCCAAGCAAGCAGTCATTTCTGCAGTGGGCACCAGCTGGGTCTCTCTCAGCACAGAAGACTTCTGTAACCAAATGTGTGAGGGTTTCTTCCCATGCATCAAACAAGCAAGCAGTTCTGTGGACATCAGATGGGTACCCTCCAATTCCATTTTAACATTATCTACCTGGAAGTAACTCAGATCCCCACAGATTGAAGACTCAGTCTCCAAGACTGTCCCTCCTCGAGACACCAGTTGCAAGTCTAGGCTCCAGAATTTCTGACCCGCTAGCTTCAAGTTGGGGTTCCCACCACCCCTCTTAGGTTCAGTTAATTTGCTAGAGCAGCTCACAGAACTCAGGGAAACAATTACGTTTACCAGGTTATTACAAAGGATATTATGAAGGAAACAGATGAAGAAATGCCTAGGACAAGGTATTGGGGATTGGGTGCTTCCATGCTCTCTCTGGGTGTACCGCCCTCCTGGAATCTCCATTTGCTCCGGTATTTGGAAGCTCTCCAAACCCAATCCTTTTGGGTTTTGTTTTGGGAGACAGAGTCGCTATTGCCCAGGCTGGAGTGCAGTGGTGCAGTTAAAGCTCACTGCAGCCTTAACCTCCTGGGCTCAAGCCATCTTCCCACCTCAACCTCCTGAGTGGGTGGGACTACATGCACGTACCACCATGCTAGGCTAATTTTTAAAAAAATTTTTTGTAGAGGTGGGGGTCCTACTGTGTTGGCCAAACTAGTCCCACCTTGCCTCCCAAAGTGCTGGGATTACACTTTGGGAGCTACTGCTCCTAGCCCCTTTGGGTTTTTATGAGAACTTCATTATGTGAAGGCATCATCGATTAAGCTATTGGCCATTGGTGATCAACTTAACCTTTAGTCCCTTTCCCCTCCCTGGAGATTGGGTGGTAGGGCCAAAAGTCCTAACCTTCTAATCCTGCCTTGTTGTTTATGGTGACCAGCCTCCATCCTGAAGCTACCAAGAGACTGCCAGCTATCAATCAACTCACTAGCACACAAAAAGACTTGACTTTAGAGTCTCTAAGGATTTTAGGAGTTATATGCCATGAAGCAGTGTCAAAGACCAAATGTATATTTCACAATATTACAAGGATAAATATAATTTAAATGTCCTGAGGTCTTTGTAATTTATATGAGACTCTAATGAGTCAGAGATATATAATATCTAAGGTAGTCTTTCTCAATCACATTTGGTGAGAGAATCACATCTTAATGTTCAAAGACGGCAAACTTCAACCTGTGGGTCAAATCTAGCCTGCCAGTTATTTTAGTAAATAATGTTTTATTGGTGCAATACAGCTAAGCCTGTTAGTTTGTATATTGTCTATGGCTGCATTCATACTACACCATCAGAATTGAGTAGCTGCTACAGAGACATTGTGATCCACAAAGTTTAAATTTGTTGTCTAGCCCTTGATAGAAGAGATTTGACAACCCCTGGGTGTTGTGGACTGAGTATATGTGTTCCCCAAAGATTTGTATGTTGAAATTCTGACCTCCAGTGTGATGGTATTAGGAAGTGGGGCGAGTCACTCAGAATATTTTCTGCAGGACGTAATTCTTCTGTAATTCTCAACTCTGAGAAAAGTTACTCTAGAATCATCACTAAAAGGATAGAAAGAGAATTTATACCTACCAAGCTAATAGAGAAGGAGATAGTAAATAGAATAATAAAAACCACTTATTGTCCACAAAAAGACAAAAGAGAAAAAAGGAACAATAAAATAGGAGAGACAAGGCCAGGCACTGTGACTCAGGTCTGTAATCCCAGCACTTTGGGAGGCTGAGACGGGCAGATCATCTGAGGTCAGGAGTTCAAGACCAGCCTGACCAGCATGATGAAACCCCATCTCTACTAAAAATACAAAAATTGGCGTGGTGACACATACTTGTCGTCCCAGCTACTCGGGAGACTGAGGCAGGAGAATTGCTTGAATCCGGGAGGTGGAGGTTGCAATAAGCCAGGATTGTGCCACTGCACTCCAGCCTGAATGGCATCAAGACTTCATCTTAAAAAAAAAAAAAAATAGGAGGGACAAGTTCAAAAGAAGTAGTAAGATGGTTAATTTAAATAATAACAGACAAAATGGACTTTTTTTTTTTTTTTTTGAGACGGAGTCTCGCTCTGTTACCCAGGCTGGAGAGCAGTGGCGTGATCTTGGCTTATCCGACCCCCTCCTGGGTTGAAGCAATTCTCCTGCCTCAGCCTCCTGAGTAGCTGGGACTACAGGCATGCACCACCATGCCCGGCTGATATGTTTGTATTTTTAGTAGAGGCGAGGTTTCACCGTGTTGGTCAAGCTGGTCTTGAACTCCTGACCTCATGGTCCACCTGCCTCGGCCTCCCAAAGTGCTGGGATTACAGGCATGAGCCACCGCACCCAGGCCCAAAACGGATTTTAAGGCAAGACATTTCTAGAAACAAGGAAATTTTGTAATGAAAAATGAGTCAATCCACTAAGAAATATGTATGCACCTAATAATAGAGCTTCAAAAACCAAAAATCAGCAGAATCAAAAGGATAAAAAGATTAAGTATCCATATTTCTTCTGTTATACACAAATTAAGAAGAGTGGGGTATTTGTTGAATATGGCATAAATTCACAGACCAACCTCCATATTATACTTACTGGTAAAACCCTTAAAGCAGTTTCTCACTGTTGCTATACCTTGTAACCCAGTCTTAGAATTTCTGCTTCCCATCCTAGCAACTGAGCTCTGCTGGGATTTGGGGTTCTTGTTTTCCAATAGGGAATGTTACTACCAGAGGACACAGAATGGTTCCATTGAATTGAAAGATGAGGCTACAACCCATTTGGGACTGTTGATGCCACTGAACCAACCAAGGTCACTCTGCTGACTGGAGTGCTTTGTTCTGATTACCAGTGGGGTTGTGCTGTACAGCGGGGGCAAGGAGGATGGTGTTTGTACCTCAGGATTCTCTAGAGTGTCTCTTAGTTCTTCTTTGCACTATATTAAAGACTAATGAAAAACTGCAATACTCAAGAAACGCAGGTCTGTGGAGGAGTCAGATCTTTAAGGAATGAAGTTTAGGTCACCCTGTCATGTTGAGAACCCAGACTGGCTGAGGTTCTGATTGAGGTCACAAGATAATGTTGCATGCATAGTGAAAAAAGAAGGTTAGGGATACCATCCATGGCTTTATCACCAGGTGCAGAAGCAAGGATTATAGTAACTTAGCATGTTTTTTCTTGTGTCTGTATATTTATATTAATTTTCCTTTCTTTTTTCCCTTATTTTGTATATAAATGACTGGAAGTTAATTTAACAATTTGATCTTTAGAGAACAGAATATTTAGTGGGACTGAATTTTAAGGAATAATTAATATAGCCAGTGATTAATACAATGTCTGTTAGGACTGCAACTCATTTTGGGGAGAAGGTGAGAACATGTTCATTTATAGAAAGGTAGCTGCATGTTATTAGGTGGAATCAGAGTTGTTTGGATACTTAAAATGTGTATAGAGGGTATGTATGGAAGCCAAGTAGCCAAAGAGGGTGTGCTGTGCCAGTTATTCACTCACTTTCCAGTTTATGTAAATCCAAATCCATTTATGCCCTGCTTTTGATATAGGAGCTCAGCACTGTAAACATTTCCCTTTGGTGAGCTGGCTTCACTTTAGGCGTTGCCAATAGAAGACACTGGAGGTACAATGTTAGGAGGGAGAGAGGAGAAAAGATACTTCCCAGCCAGGCACGGTGGCTCAGGCCTATAATCCCAGCATTTTGGGAAACCAAGACAGGAGGATTGCTTGAGTCCAGGAGTTCGACGTCAGCCTGGGCAACATAGCAAGACCTTGTCAGTACTTACAAAACAAAACAGATTAGCCATGTGTGGTGGCGCATGTGGTAGTCTCAGCTACTCCAGAGGCTAAGGTGGGAGGATCGCTTGATTGAGCCCAGAAAATTGAGGCTGCAGTGAGCTGTGATTGCACCACTGCACTCCAAGCCTGAGTGACAGAGCTAGATCCTATCTCAAAAGAAAAGAAGTGGGAGGGTATCCTTCCCGTCTGCGCACTTCCAATGTGGGTGCTTTTGGTGCAGCAGTCAGCAGGCTGGCATAGGAGAGCCCTGGCAGTGCTGACCTCAGTGGTGCTTATGAAGCAACCTCAGTCACTACCTGTACCCTCAAGGAAATTTCTCTGCCTCCCAGTAGGGCCCTCCTGTGGACCACCTCTTCCCTGTTCCCTATTCTAGGTCTTTGTGCTACTCTCTGGCTGTGTGTTCTGTGGCAGCCACATCCTCTCCAGTCCTGCATGGAGGGATCTTCTTCTGAGTTCTTAGCCACTTTCTTATTCTCTCTCTCTCTCCTCTCTTTCTCTCTCTCTCTCTCACACACACACACACACACACACACACGCACACACACACACACACCCCCTCTTTAGCTTGGAGCTATTATAGTAAGTATCTGCTTTCTGCATTTGCTCCCTCTGGACCCCATAAGGAACTATTTTTACCCCTCTTAAAACATAACCACCTTTTACTAGTTAACACATGTCCATATTATCTCTATCCTGTTTAAGTTATTGGTATGGTTTCTGGCTCCTGACTATTCCCTGACAGCTAAGACTTGCTGGCAACATTGCAGTTAATCTTTAACATTGCTGTCGAAAGGTAGGCCAGTTAAATAAAACACATGTATTCATTTTCTGTTTTTACATACTTAGAATGTGTATAGTATGTAAACTTAGAGGTTTAAAGCATGATTATTGTTACTTCTTAGTCCTGTAGGCCAGAAATCTAGCATGGCATGCCTGGGTCTTTGCTTATGATAACACAAGGCCAAGGTCAAGGTGTTAGCCAGGCTGAATTTCCATGTGGATACTCTGGGGAAGAATCGGTGTTCAAGCTTTCTTGTTGCTCATAGAATTCAGCTCCTTTTGGTTATAGGACTGAGGTCCTTGTTTCCTTACTAGCTGTCACAGGAGTTGTTCTCAATTCCTAGGCCACCCATGTTCCTTGCCTTGTAGCCTCCAATTTTAAAACAGCAACTGTGTTGAATCTGTCTCATGCTTTGAACTTCTGACATCATTTAAAGGTTCAATGTGATTGGGTTGGGCCCACTTAGATAGTCTTTCTTAAGGTCAACTGATTTGGGATTTGAATTACATCTGCAGAGTCCCTGCAAATAGTACCCACATTCGTGTTTGATTGAATAACTAGGGGAAGGTATGTGTACCCCAGGGGCCAGGAATCTTTGGGGTAATCTTAGAATTCTGACTACCAAAACACAGAGTAGACATTAAACCATAAAAAAAGGTTATTTACAGATTGTATAACCAGAAAACCCAAGATGATTAGCTAAAAAATTATGTGATGCAGTGTAGATGTGTCAGTAACTGGCCTAGACACTTACAGTCAGTAACCATTCAGGCAATGCACAGGATATTTGATCTAATACGTAAAATCAAATTAAAAAAAATTATAACATACCTAGAAATGAGGTTAACATGTACAGGAAATAAACATGAAGAAATGGGCTAGGCGTGGTGGTTCCTGCCTGTAGTCCCAACACTTTGGGAGGCCGAGGCAGGCGAATCACCTGAGGTCAGGAGTTCGAGAGCAGCCTAACCAACATGGAGAAACCCCATCTGTACTAAAAATACAAAATTAGCCGAGCATGGTGGCACATGCCAGTAATCCCAGCTACTTGGGAGGCTGAGGCAGGAGAATTGCTTGAACCCAGGAGGCAAAAGCTGGTGACTGAGATCGTGCCATTGCATTCCAGCCTGGGCAACAAGAGTGAAACTCTGTTTTAGAAAAAAAGATGAAGAAATGATAGTTTCACTGAAAGAGAGAAAAAAGTAAATGGAGAGATGTTCTCAAATAGGAAAATTAATTCCTACAGAGCTTTCAGTTCAGTGAATTTGTGTGTTTACAACAATTCTAGTTTTTAAAGATACAGTATTTTTCTTTTGGAACGTGACTATATGATTGTAAATTTTATCTGGAAGGATAAAATAAAAAATACTTGTAAAAAATAATGAACCTAGTGGTAGCAGATAACCAAAATTTTATGAAACTGGAATAATTTAGTGTCATTGTGGCAGAAGCATGCACTTATTAATGGAGCAGAATGGTCTTCAGGCCCATCTGTTATACATGAATTTGATGTATGAAGAGTCATTGTCACAAATGAGCAGCGACAGGAAGGATCATTTAGTCCTGGTGTACTAAATGACTCCCAGGCACTGATAGTTAAAGAAAAAAAAAGGTAGATCCTAGAGTCTGCCACACACCAAAATAAACCTTAAATAAATCTGTATAATAGAAAAAATTCTAAGAAATCTAGAAACTAAAAATAGCTAGTTTGAATCATTTCTATACATACAAGTAAAATCTCATGAAAATCTTTTGTAGAATTTGATTAGCATTTAAAACTTGTGAATGCCAAAAATAAAAGGCAAACAAAAACTGGGGAAAATGTTTGCAGCAACATGATTAAAGGTTAATCCATTTAACATGTAAAAACTTGATAAATTTATTGTGAAAAAGCCCACTAAGAACTGAACAGATGGGCCAAGATATATAGAACTAGGCAGTGTACAGAAAATGAAATTCATGTGGGGTAACAAATATGGGGAAATATGTTCATTAATAGTCAAAGAATTGTAAAGTAAGGCCATTGAAATACTTTTTCTATCAGATTAGCAAGGATTAAAAATTATAATACTCAGTGCTTATGAGAGCATTGTGAAATAAGCACACTTGTATTCAGCTAATAAAACTACAGATTATTAAAATGCTTTTGGAAGCAGTTTGGTAGTGAAACCCTTAATTATACCCTTTTGTTTCAAGAAGAAAAATCTCTCCTAAGACAATAATCACAAATACAGAACAAACTGAAATAATCACCAATACAGAACAAATACAAACAAAGGGGATTAGTGATAAAAACAGTGTAAAATGGGAATACCTAAATAAACAGTTGGGGGAATTAAGTAAATTATGGTCCATCGACACAAAATATTTTCTTGTCATTACAAATTATATTTGTGGAGGTTTTGTTTGTTTGTTTGGGGGTTGGTTTGTTTGTTTGTTTTTGAGACAGAGTCTTGCTCTGTTGCCCAGGCTGGAGTGCAGTGCCGTGATCTTAGCTCACTGCAACCTCCGCCTCCTGGGTTCAAGCAATTCTCCTGCCTCAGCCTCCCAAGTAACTGGGATTACAGGCACACACCACCATGCCTGGCTAATTTTTGTATTTTTAGTAGAAATGGGTTTTCACCATGTTGGTCAGTGGTCTCAACTTCTGACCTCAAGTGATCAACCTGCCTCAGCCTCCCAATGTGGTGGGGTTACAGGTGTGAGCCACTGTGCCCAGCCCCAAGATAAGCATTTATGAGTGTAAATTAAATTGGTGGTCAACTGTGTACCAGCAGTACTGTGCTAATTAGAAACATGTATCAGCTATAGCCAAGTACAGTGGCTCATGCCTGTAATCGCAGCATTTTGGGAGGCCAAGGCAGGAGGATTGCTTTAAGCCAGGAGTTTAAGACCAGCCTGGGCAACAGAGTGAGACTCCATCTAAAAAAAACATGAGACCCCCATCTCTACAAAAAAATTAAACTATAAAACTTAGCTGGGTGTGTTGGTGTTGTACCTGTAGTCCCAGCTACTCAGGAGGCTGAGGTGGGAGAATCGTTTGAGCCCAGGAGGTCGAGTGAGCTATGATGTAATAGCACCACTGCACTGTATGTAGCCTGGGTGGCAGAGTGAGACCCTGTCTCTACACACACACAGATTTTCCAGCTTTTTATTCTTCCATTGCATCTCTTCCCAGCATCAGAATTTCTTCTCTTCATCTGCCTGTCTGCAAATCTGTTCTCACGGAAGATAGTTCCTGTGCTTTAATGATTCCCCCTGTTAAAAACTCACAGCTTCCATTTTTGTTTTATCTGACTGTAGTTAGAATCCACAAACGTTTGGTTATAATGAGCATTTTTACTACCAGGGGCTACTATTTGTATTTCAAACAGTTTTTCAAATTTTAACACGGCTTCAGTGGAATTTGAAGCTATGCAGCTGTTTCTTTCAGTGTTGAACATCCTTCTTTGGGTGATGAATGTTTAAATTCTACTTTATGGTACATGTGTCTAGAAATGAAGAACAGTTAGTGGGGAAAATAACATTAATGTTCAAGGAGGCTTTTTATACTTTAACCTGAGAGATGCCAGGGTATATAGATTTTAAATGTGAGAGTCACATTCTGGATCATCTTCATTTCAAGTAGTTGTGTTGACTGTAGCTTTCTAAAATGAAAGCTCCATGAAAGCAGGGACCTAGAACATCATATGGCACATATAGTACACTCTTCATAAATATATATTGAATGAAAGATTGAATTTTCACCTGGTGGAAGTATCTACAACTAGAAGTCATGGGTATGTAGACCTCAGAGCATCTGAATTTCTTGGAATTTGTGTCACTTAACAAAATGTTACTTTGTTGTCTTAAAGTGGCAGTTCTGAAGAAGGGAAGGACCAGCCCCTTCACCTTTGGAAGGATGGACTTGTGTTTAGGGATGTCATGTGATTAGAGTTGGGCATGATGGCATTTAGTGGATAGGAGCCAGAGATCCTAGGTATTCTGTGCCTGGACCTAGTCCCATGCAAGAAAGACTGTTACTGCACCTGTTATGACTTCCAAATGTTACTCTGGATATTACGTAGGTGAAAAATTTATTGAAGCTCAGAACCTGTTTTACATGTTTACAATTTTTTGTACTGTTGTAATATATGCTGAGTTTCTGGAAACTCAGGAAAACAACTGTCATATACATTCAGGGAAGATTGTCCTTTGTCTGGGACTTGCTTAGTAGTTAACTCATCATTTTGGAAAGTTTTCCCCTGCTAATTAGTGCCAGTCATGGAATTTGAGTTGCAATGCCAATTTTATTGTCTTCTTAGTACTTCTGAAATTACTTTATTTACCTGTGTTTTTATTTGTTTACCCACTAACTATAAGCTCTTCATAATAGAGATCTTACATATCTTGTCACTGGATATCCTTACACCTAAAATCAAGTCTGGCACATTGTGTGGCCAGTTATTAATAAATGTTGTGCAAATAATGGACAGATGTTTGAATGAGTGAATCATCCCCTTGGGCCTGATCTTTAAATGCTGTTGTTTCTAAGCCCCCATCCCCCATCCCCCATCCCAGGCCCTCTTTTCTGTTTGCTCTGAAACTCCCTTCCTACCTGGTCTCAGCTATAACCCTCGCTTTGATTTGTATTTCTGCACTGACATCTGAAATTTTTCTCCAGTCTGGATCTTTCCTCTGAACTCTGGAACTTTATATTCAGCTTCCTTCCCTAGTTTAATGTCTCAAGCATCTCAAACTCAGTGTGTCGTTCTCCAGTGTTTATAGTCACACTGGTGAGAAGCCTAGGGATTGTTCTTGACACCTCCCCTCTCCCTTATGCACATATCCAGTTCATCACCAAGTTCTGTTCATTTTATCTCCTAAATAGTGTTCAAGCCCTTCTTTGCATCCCCAGATCTAAACTACTGAGTCTAAACTCTTATGCTGACTGCAGTAGCCTACACACTGGTTTCCATCAGTCCACTCTTACCTTCTTGAAATCCATTCCACATAGGAGCCAGAATGATCTCAAATAATTGATGTTATTCCCTAGTTTAAAGTTCTTCATTGGCTTCTCATTTATCTTCTATGAAGATAAAGACAAAAAAATTTAGCCTTAGTCTACCCCACCAGACTGGGTCTAGCCATTTCTGTCATTGCCCTGCAGCCTTTAGGCCCCCACGTCATCTTGCCATTTCTCCCAACATCCCGTGTGCCTTCCCACTGTAGAGCTTTCATGCTTGTTGTCCCTGCTGTGCCACCAGGTCTTCTTCAGAACTTAGCTTACTTTCATAGGAAATCCCCTGCGAATCTCCTGACTAGCCAGAATCCTTCCTCTTAAGTGGTCTCATAGCACCCTGCACTTCTTATTAGCGTGCTATAATGAATGTATTGTGAAGGGAATTGTCTGTCTTTCCCATAGACTTAAGTTTTTTCTAATTCATGAAGTGTAGATACGGCCCCAATATAATGTTTATCTATATTATCACCATAAAGAATGGCCTACTAGCAACTGTAACAATTTGTCTTCCATTATCTAATTGGTTTTTATTCAGTAATTTCATAGAGTCAATCAGTTTGATTTGTTATTTCAGGGGCATACTGTATTGCATTTGTTCTAAGAAGCACATTTTTCCCATTTTGAATATCTCTGAAATTGACATGCATCTTACAGACAATGGCATATATGTCATGATACAATTGGCAGCATTTTTCTTTCTTAGTGATGCATAAAATAATGGTGCCTCTTATATTTGAAGGTATCTTAGATTAGATATAAAATTTGGCATTTTATAACAAATTCATTCTGTAAGGGTTACCAGGAATGTATGTTGCTGGTTATTCTGTGGAAGTATTAATAGGATTTTTCTGTAGCTATAGCAGGTAACTGATGACATCTTGATCCCTTGAAGTTGTTTCTGGCTAAAATCATTTTTGTCATATTCCTGTAGAGTCGAGTCTCAGGGGTTTGATTTATGTATTGTTTGTTCATGTAACACACAAACTGAAATTTGTATGTATATCTGGGTTTTTTTTTTTAGAAAAATTATTTTTTATCTATGTGTAAAGGTGGGCAGGCCATCTATTGGTTCCAGAGATGGTTAATTAAATCCCTGAATGCATTCTCCCCCATCTGCCTTTTGAAAGAAGTTTTAGATGGGTACATCTTGGGACATTTTCCCCAGCCTTCCTTGTGTCTAGATATGGGCAAGTTCTGGTCACTTGCCTGTGAACAGAAATAATACATGAACCAAAAAGGAAGTAATTTGCTCTTCAGTGCCTCTTGTCCTTCCTGTAATGAATAAAACAAACTTGGAACAGGGATGCTTGGGCAGCCTCTCTGGACTATGGGGAAGAAACATCTTGAGCGTGTTGTATTTGGGGGTCTCTTTGTTACAGCAGCTTCGCTTGTACTCTAAGAAATTGTTTTGATTATGCTCTTCAATTTCCAAAAACTGAGATTAGCCTTACCATCAGTGTATTGTAAGTTTGAAGCATATGGCTGTTACTGTTTGGCCATAGTGAAGAATATGTGCTCTTTAGGGACACAGTGTGGTATAATGGATGCAGCATATGGTTGGAACTCAGTCAGACCTCAGTTGAATGATGACGGCTCGGTCACTTACTGTCTGTGTCTGTACACAGAGATCCTCTGAGCTTCATTCTCTGATCCCGTCCTTGAAGATGCAGGTGATACCTATCTCAACAAGGTTGTTTTGAGGAGTGGATGAGATCGTCTATTTCAAAGACCTTCCAAGCCCAGTGCTGATTAAATGACAGCTCTTGCATCATTAGTTTTTCCAGAGACTATCACTTCACCCTGTCTGCTGCCCTAGTATCCTTAGTTATTTATGGAGGATTGTTTGATTTTCTAAGTTTTATTTTCAGATTAAGCAAAACCAGTGGAAACCTTCACACTTGGACTATGTTGCCTTGGCCCCCCAGAGAATTGCTGACTTTTTACAAATTCCCTGAGCTTTTTCCCATCATGCTTTCTGCCTATCAAGAGGCTGCAAAAGATGATTTAATAAAGCCTACCCATGCACACACATGCTAGGGCATAAAAGAAGCTGTCTAGTACATGACTGTGTCACCTGTGTGAGGTACCCACTTAAAAAAACTCACTTTTAGACCTGAATGCTAGGGAAACTTTTTCTTCCCTTATAGAACACGTATGTGTCCTTATAGTTATATGAGAATCCGTACAGGACAAAGAGGAATTGAATCAAATAGTAAAGTACTTTGGCAGATTTTAGGCTACCTCTGAGTACCTGTTAATCCATTAGTAGATGTGGTTCCATTAAAGTCTTGGAGGAGATAAACTCTACACTTACTTTTTTTATTTTTATTTTTTTTTTGAGACGGAGTCTCAATTATTGCCCAGGCTGGAGTACAGTGGTGCAATCTTGGCTCACAGCAACCGCCACCTCCCAGGTTCAGGTGACTCTCCTGCCTCAGCCTCCTGAGTAGCTGGGATTACAGGCACCTGCCACCACGCCTGGCTGATTTTTGTATTTTTAGTAGAGACAGGGTTTCACCATGATGGCCAGGCTGGTCTTGAACTCCTGACCTCAGCTGATCCACCCACTTCTGCCTCCCAGAGTGCTGGGATTACAGGCGTGAAGCCACCGCATCTGGCCCTATCACTTTTTTTTTTATTTTAAAAGAAATCAGAAAGCCAAAAGGTGGCAATTAGCAGTACATTTACTTTATGAGAGTAATAGGAAACATTTGCTTCTTGAGATTGATATATGAACATAGTATTAGATGTACAGTTCATACAAGTTTTATGCTTTCAATTTGAGTTTTTGATTTAAGATAGTAATTTCCAGGAAGTCGTTTAAGGTACAGAAACAACAAGCTATAACTAATAAATACTTGTTAGTATACAAAGTACGGGACTATGCAGGTCACGGTCTCAAATGTAATCTCAGTTTGTTCTAGTAATCAGTATACTGCTTTGTGTTTGTTAAATGAATGACTAAAGACTAAACTTAATCAGAACACTTTTTTTTCCTCATTAGGTAGTTCCCTTAGGATCTAAACTTTTGTGGGGGGTGGGCAGCATCTGAACCTGTTATGTGCTTGAAAACAGAAAATTAAAATGTTTTTTCATTTATTGATACTTTTCAGGTAAGTTTTCCTCATCATTTATGGAATTTAAGTTTTTACATTTCACATTTTTAATGTGAAATATCAGCAAGCTTCTTAGTACCTGTGGGTGTTTTTTCCTGCACCAATATAATCAGTCACCTTTTTTTTCTACTTTGTTTCATTATAGAAACTATTGGCTGAGCACAGTGTCTCATGCCTGTAATTCCAGCACTTTGGGAGGCAGAGGTGGGTAGGTCACCTGAGCTTAGGAGTTCGAGACCAACCTGGACAACAAGGTGAAACCCCGTCTTTACTAAAAACACAAAAATTAGCTGGGCGTGGTAGTACCCGCCTGTAATCCCAGCTACTCAGGCTGGGGCAGGAGAATCACTTGAACCAGGAGGCAAAGGTTGCAGTGAGCCAAGATCGTGTCATTACACTCCAGCCTGGGTAACAGATTGAGACTGTCTCAAAAAAAAAAAGCTATTTAGGCAGACATTCATGTCCTTTATCAGCTTATTACTCTAGTGTAAACCCCTGAAACTCTCCTACTATCCTCACATGCAAACCCTGGGCTTCACAGATGTTTCTGGATCAAGGGGCTGGGTAGATGATGGTATCATCTCTTTTTATCTTTGATTTTTCTCTTTGCAGATTGCCATTAAACTATTTCTAACATAGCCCAGGTCTTGTATGCTCACCTGCCCTCCCAAATTCAAACCTGACTTTGAGCACAAGTTAGTTTAATGGCTTCTGAAACGGAATCCACACAGTTAACAGTCCTTTTAGTTCACAGAATTACAAAACCTTTGAATAGAAGGCTACCCTGGGGATCATCTGCAGTCCACTTCTCATATTGATAACTGTCCCAGGGTCTGCTTCATTACTTCAGTAACTGGCTGATGCTTATATGGTGCTGGGACTTTATTCTTTCTTTTTTGTAATCATGAAGGAGACCCTTTTGTAAACTTGCCCAAATATGCCACAAGTTTCAGAACACAGAAATACCATGGAGTTTAAAAAAACAAAACAAAACAGGCAAATGCCAAATTCAAGGAAAAAATAACTCTCCATCTGTCAGGGTTGATGTTTCAGGTCTTTGTACTATTAATTAAATACTGCTTGTTGTTTTATACTTTGATGTAATTTATTCATTTAGGCACATTTGTGAATTTTATGTATTGATTGGTGTGACAGTATTTAGAAGTCTCCAGTTTATTGACAGGATTGAGATAAGCTCTAATTTATGGGCTCCTCCATCAGTCAGGAGAGAGACACCATACAGTGATGTGAACAGGGAAAGTTTACTGTCAAGAATTGTCAACTGTAATGGGATTAGAATAATGAGGGGTTGGCTAGTCAGAGTAAAGAAAGCCTTGGAGAATGCAGGAATAGCACAAATAAGGAGGAGACCGCTGCCGCCGGCTTGAGGTGGAACATCCAGTGAGAGATCACAGCCATGGCTCTCGGGGTGGCAGAGAAGTCGCTGTGATGCTGTGCTGACAGAACTTGCAGTTCATGAGAAAGCATCTCACCAGAGGCACTGTGCTATAAAACCGCCTGTGCAGGGGTGGTGACATGGCTGGAGTGTGCCTGCAGGAGCCTGCCAGGGAGCCCTCCGGCCAGGAGGCAAAACTCTTCTCCCACTGTGTCTCTCTAGTGCCCTGGCTGAACATCATGCCAGCTGGCAAAGGAAAAATAGTTAAAGGTCACAGATCCGTTTTCACAGAGCAGGCAAAAGCCGAGTTTGTCGCTGAGAGGCAGTAAATTCCCCATCTCCAAACTCGTTAGTAGTTTTTTGGGAAAAGCGTTATGCTTATCAGTGGTTACACAGTACATATGCCTAAGATTTCTAGCAAACAATGAAATCCTGAGCATTGTTAACAACTGCTCTAACACATAGGCCAGGATGTACCAGCAAGGACCACTGTATCTGACAGACTGATTGGAGGTTTTCTTCTATTATTTTAGCACATTTAAAGTACACACGTGTGTGTCATTATATAATTGTGAAAGTAGAGTGCTATTAAAATTACACTGTCATTTTCTGACTTAATTTGAGGTGACTTTAAACTCAGAAATGAAGAAAAGGTTTCACAACATGGTACTTAAAACTCCCGTAGTTCTAGTGTGGGCAACACAGCAAGACTCTGTCTCCACAAAAAAAATTAAAAATTGGCTTTGCTTCTCCCACAATTCCTCGCGCTCTTTCTTTCCGACTCGGACCCGACAGAATGGCTCCCGCAAAGAAGGGTGGCGAGAAGAAAAAGGGCCGTTCTGCCATCAACGAGGTGGTGACCCGAGAATACACCATCAGCATTCACAAGCGCATACATGGAGTGGGCTTCAGAAGCGTGCCCCTCGGGCACTCAAAGAGATTCGGAAATTTGCTATGAAGGAGATGGGAACTCCAGATGTGCGCATTGATACCAGGCTCAACAAAGCTGTCTGGGCCAAAGGAATAAGGAACGTCCCATACCGAATCCGTGTGCGGTTGTCCAGAAAACGTAATGAGGCTGAAGATTCACCAAATAAGCTCTATACTTTGGTTACGTATGTTCCTGTTACCACTTTCAAAAATCTACAGACAGTCAATGTGGATGAGAACTAATCGCTGATCGTCAAATGCATCAAATAAACCTACAAAATTGCAAAAAAAAAAAAAAGAAAATTAACCAGGCATGGTCATGTGTGCCTGTAGTCCCAGCTACACAAGATTCTGAGGTGGGAGGGTTGCTTGAGCCCAGGAGTTGAAGGCTGCAGTGAGCTATGATTACACCACTGCCCTTTAACCTGGGAGAAGAGCGAGACCCTGTCTCAAAAACACCAGTCCTCCCATATTTGTAATGAACATGTTAATACAGTAATACTTAAGTAATTATGTTAATATAGTAATACTCAAGTAATTTTTATACTAGTAAAGCTGTTTACTGAACCTACTTAGTTAAGACAAATCATAATCAAATAATGCTGCAGCCATTCATTGCTTACTGGGTAAGCCTAGGTTTAAATAGATTGTTGATAAACTGCATCATCAGGATTCTTTGGTTACAGGCAGTGGGAAGCAACTGTATAATTTAAGGGGGAAAAAAGAAGGAACATTTGGAAGGATGTGAGGTAGATGACAAAATGGCAGGACAAGCTGAAAAACCAGGACACAGCCGTGCAGCCTAGAGAATCTAGGTAGCAAGTACTGATGGCAGGTTTTGTAGGGCGCAGTCAGTGCCGTGAATCCGCTCCAGCTGTCTGCCACTTCAATTCAGAGTTCCCATTCCAAGATGTGTCTGATTGGCCTAGTATGAGTCTCATGCTCACCCCTTGGTCAGGGGGAGGGCAAAGCACTGAGATACCAGGCTGCAAACACAACTTATTCCTGGACTCAAAGGGCATATCTGACGGACACTTTGTTTTTCTCTCCATTTCTTAGTTCCCTTCTTTGGTGTTGGCTTCATTTTTTGGCTCTCTCTGGTTGAAAGGTAGTTACAGTAACTTCCAGTGCTCTGATTCTGTTTGGGTCACATCCATTGTCATCCCTGGATCTAAGCACTGTGGCCCAGGGGACGCTGTGCCCTTCCATTAGTCAGACACATAATGCATCCCTGGAGCCACTGGCCCTAAAAGTCCACAGATTGTTGGTGAGAGGAAAATGAGGATACAGATACCAACGGGAGGAGGAAAGGCAGCTGAGTGGCAAAGTGACGGATACAGTTCATCAGCCTTGTTTCACAGAGACAGCCAACCAAAATGAGAAGCGTCACTTGTTCTGTGATGAAAAGCTAAATGGAAGAAGATACTTTAGAAAGACATTGCTAAAACAAGGAAATGGAATAGCTATGTCAGTGGCTAGCCAAGGAGCACCATAAGATGTTTAAAAGGTGAGAAGCAAGAGATGCTGTTTCTTAAGAAGTGTGGTCAGTTCAGGCTGAAATAGCTCCATACTGGGCTGCTGGGTTTGTCTTGTTTTGTTTTAGTCATAATAGTGAGTCTTGAGAATTAAATCTTGGGGCTGAAGTCTGCATTAACTCTAAAATGAAAATAATATCAGGGTTCCTTTGACATAACAGAGGCCGACTGATTTTATCATACTTCTCTTCCATCTCCATGATTCTTCACCACCCTTCCAAATTATAAGTCCCTGCTGTCATCTCTTCCTAACCAGTAATCAAATCCCAGTGCTGCTGTGAAGTTTCCTCATCCTTTTCTCCATATCTCCCCCCCGTGCATTATGGTGCATGGTTCTCTGGTTAACAAGACCTTTATCTTTAGCCCTAGACCCTCTTCAGTGCCCCCCCCAACACATACCTTCTTCATTTCATTGAAACCCCACTTCTCATCAGGCCAGGAGTCAGGGTCAGGGGGGAGACAGGAGGGAAGGATTCAGCATTCTCCTGAACCCTTCCCACTGTAAACATTTATGATTTTTTTAAATTTTGTTTTCTGGCATTCCTTTTGTTCACTTTTTAAAAGTTTAGCTGTAATACCGTTCACTCTCTGGTGTACAATTATGTGAATTCTAACAAATGCATGCAACCATATAACCATCATCACATAAAGATGCAGCATAATTCCATTGCCCAACAAACCAGCTCCCTCGCACTGCCCCTTTGTGGCCAGTCCCTTCCTCCTCCTGACAGTTGCTGGTCTATTTTCAGTTCCTACAGTTTTGCCTTTTCCAGACTGTTATATAAATGGACGCTACGCAACATAGCCTTTTGAGTTTGGCTGCTTACATTTAGTATACATTATATCCAGGTGTAGTTTTCTTTGAGTATATCTTGTTTGGTATTCACAGAACTTTTTGAATTTATAAATTTATGTATATCACCAAATGTGGAAAGTTTTTCACCACTATTTCGTCAAATATTTTTTTCTTCACTAATCTTCCGTCTTCACCTCTGGGCCTCCAGTGACATGACTGTTGGGCCTGGGGCTCTGTTCATGCTTTTTCGGTCTCTTTATTTTCCAGATTGGATAGTTTCTATTTCTCTGTTAAGTTAACATACTCTTTCTTCTTTTGTGTCCATTCTTCTCTTGAGCCTATCCAGTGAGGTTTTTAATTCAGAAGTTTTAGTTTCTTTGTTCTAAATTTTTATTTGTTTATATTTTATTGTTCTATTTTTCTACTGTGAACTCTGTATTCCCACTTGTTCAAGTGTAAAGAGAGAGAATGTTGGTTTTGTTGTTTTGTTTTTGTTTTAGCAGCTGATCAACCTGGTTAGGTTCAGGGGTTCCAATGTCAGTTCAGTACTAGGCTCTCACTATGCTGCTTTGGTTTTCTCACTACCTAGTTTGGTTTTCTATGCTGCATGACAAATACCACTAAATGCAGTGGCTTAAAGCAGTGCACATCTATTGCGTGGTTTCTGTGGGTTCAGGAGGCTGCACTCACCTGGGCCTTCTGTAAAGCTGTGCAGTCAAGACCAGGGCTAGGTTTTCATCTGGAGGCTCTGCTGGGGAGCAGTTGGCATCCAGGCTTCCTCAGGCTGCTGGCTGAATGCCATTCCTTGCAGCAGTAGGATTCATAACAGCTTGTTTCTTCAAAGCCAGCAGCCAAGAGTGAGACTCTAAAGCCAGTCTGCTAGAAAGTTGGAGTCTTACGTAACACAGCCAGGAAGTGGCATACACCTTTGCCATATTCAAATGGTTAGAAGCAAGTCGCTAATCTCTCTCATACGCCACGGGAAGGGATCGTACAAAAGTGTGGAAATCAGAAGACCGTAGAGTCTGTCAACCACAGGTCTTCCCAGCTCCTGGTCCTGTTGGTCAGAGCCATTTGGCAATGAGTTGCCTTTTCCACTCCAAGTCCAGGTGTCATGCTGAGTGACTTAAGCATTCTTACAGGTAGTCCATCCGATATACTGGCTTACAGACTTTGGACCTTCTGTATACCAGTGACTTTATTTTACTTTAGAACCCAGTCCCTGTGACTCTAAATCCCGAGCATACTCTCTATTCTGTTTCTTTCCATAGTCTAGAGTCTTAAATATAATTAAAGCTTTACCTTGTCTTTCCTTTTAGATTTTATGATCAAGGCTAAGACTATTTTGTCTTACCCTTCTCATACTGCCCACAAAGGTCTAGCAAATACTTCCTGCACAGAGCAGCTAGTCAAACACATGTTGAATAAATTAATACCTTAACTATTTCTATGACAACTGCATAGCATACGATTTCCGTCCTCTTCTCTTTTTAATTTTGTCTGATAACATTTTACCAGCCCTTCCTAATATAAACACTGAAAGGAAATTCTAATTGAATTAGTCAGTTTCAAAATAGTGGCATGTAACACACGCTTTCTCTCTCTCTCTTCCCCCTCCCCCTCCTTCTCTGTCCCTTAACACACACACACACACACACACACACACACACACACACACACACACGTATGTGAATATTTTGATGACATGACATTGGAGTCTAGCCAGTATAAATTCAGAGTATAGGCTCTGGTGTTCTTTGCAGGTGAGACTAAGAATGAGAAACATTTACAATTTCTGGTAACTAAACCTCAAAGACAAAAACAGGCCCCTGTCCTCTCTTATTGAATTCTCTTCTTTTACAAATATAGCAGATAATCAACTAAAAAAAGACTGGTAATTTGTAACATTTTTCATCCAGAATAGTTTTGCATGAGGTGGCTGGATTCCCTGCCTACCTACATAGTTTGACCTTTTGAATCATTATTTATCTTTCTCCATCAAACCCTCTGAAAAAAATAAAATAAGTCAAACAGTGATTTTTCTAGGAAAATCTACAGTTTAGGACCACTGAAATGATACCCACAGAGACCCACTTGTGGGAAGTCTTCTCACCCCTTCCTCCTCCTAGCCGCCTCCAAAATGAGTGTTGCTCCTTTTTCTACCCAGAGCCTCTTATCTTGTGATTGCTAAATTATTTGAGAATAAAACAAACAAATGGAAAACCCAGGTTATTAAAAAATGTTTTCTTTCTAGTAAAACTCAATACAGAGGGATCCTTTATAGTATGCCTCACCATATGAAATATAGGTAATTTGTATCCAATTTGGCCCTTCAGACTTGCTCTAAGCCCAGCAGTTGAGCCCATATCAGATTTCCTCCTTACGTAGTTCCCATTGCTACTGAAACATAAGCTGAGATGCCAGTCGAAGGATGCTGTTGAGCAGAGCTGTGTACGACAGCTGGAGTTCTTTGTAGTGGCAGTATACTGGAAATGAAGTGAGTATGTATGCATAGAAGAATGACTGAATCATACCATAACATTCACACAGTGATACGTTATGGAGCCATTAGAAATAACAGATTGGATCTGTCAGTGGGGGACGGGGGGAGGAGGGAGATCCTCCCTCCCTACAAGTATTGAATGAGAAGAGCAAGCTGCAAATAAGTTTATATAACATAATCCCAGTTATGCCAACAAGGATCTGATAAAATCTTTGTAAAAATGTGTAAGTATATATGTTTTCATATAATTACATGAGCAGGGACAAAACACGTAAGAACTGGGTGGTTTTAACGTGGGTCATGGGGGAGCAGATATTTGTCATGGATATGGAAGAGGGAGCAAGAGTGGATAAGGGATGCCAAGCATGTCAGAAACAGGAAAGCAAATTTTCGACCGAAGGGGTGGGTGGGGGGAGCATGATAAGATTATATTTACAAATGTATGTTAATCATGTGTATTTAAATGTAATTTTAAAAGAAAAAGTTCTATGATGAAAAAGTAAAATTCTCCCAGCCCGGCCATTCCTTTTCTTTATTCTTCTTGCTTCTTGACTTACAAATTTATTTTACAAGTTAGAAAAAATACAAATTGACTCTCCATTTAATTGATACATTTATTTTTTCCTCTTTGAATAGGTGAAAACACTTTTCAAATCCAAGTGTATATTCTGAGTAACTCTGCAAGGTAGATAGTAACTTTTTAAGTACTACTTGATCATGTCAGAAAATAAAGTTTTCCTTGAAAGTATACTTACAGAAGATTTTCTCTACTGTAAATTTCAGCTGAGATTATATACCAGAAATTGGTACCAGAAATGCCCTGAAGGGCAACACATTCTTCTCAGGGACGCTGAACAGAAGAGAGTCCTCCTACCAAGGCACTTATAGCCCAGAGGACAGGAGAAGCTCATAATTTCATTTAAAGCCAGGACATGTGTCTTCCCTGACTGTAACAGAAAGATAGCCTTATAAGCAGGAGGCCAGCACCCAGGCAGATGGATGTTCATCTTATCATATTCTCACTTCATTTTGTACATGTTGCTGTTGTAATAGTAATGATTTGTTTTACTCATTTATGTGAATATCCTTGAAAGTATATGTATTCTTATCTTGCTTCCTGCTATAATCCCAGAGCACTTACAAAGCTATTTGTTCAGGCTGGATGCGGTGGCTCACACCTGTAATCCCAGCACTTTGGGAGTCTAAGGTGGGGAGTATCACTTGAGACCAGGAGTTCGAGACTAGCCTGGACAACATAGTACAACCCTGTCTCTGTTTGTAAAAATAAACAAAGCTATTGTTCAGAAATTATTTATTAAATGAATCAGTCCCCTCCCTCCCTCCATCCTTCTTCTCATCCCTGGTGCTTGCTACAATAAATAGCACATGTTAGTTGTATAGTTCCCTGATGATTGAATTAGCAGACATATGAGATGGACTTGAGGTGTAGGCTCTCTAGGAAAAGAACTGATTAAAATCGCTCGGAGGAAAATGGAAGAGTCGGAAAGTAGAAAGATTCAGTGAGGACAAAGAACAGGTGCTGTGGAAATAGTGATAAGATTAGGAAGTTATGGTCAGAATGCAGGATAGTTGCATCTACAATTTCAGCAGTGGAGCAATTCTGGGTGGTTAGGGTCTAGTAGCTAATACTATAGATAAAGCACCCTGGTGATCGAGAGGGTGGCGGGAACTGCATGTTTTGGCATTTGAGGCTGTACTAGTAAAAGAGCCAGTTCCCCTACCTAATATCCCTAAAGCAAAACCCACTGTGAAGGAGATCCAGCCCATACATACAGAGCTCCTAATTGGAATTTCAGTACCTGAACAGACAACGAAGGATTACACAGTTGAGGAAAGGCTTTCAGATCAGAGTCTCTAAGGGAAGAAGCATCCAGAGAAGAAACAAAGTTATGCAGAAAACTTAGAAGATTCTCAGAAAAAAGAATAGAGATGATTTTGCATATCTAAAACAAGAACAGGGTGTTGTGGAAAGGAGCATTCAAGAGCATAGGAAAGTTATCAACAATTTAAAAGATCTCAATAAAAAACTCAGTGGAAGGATTAGAAGATCAAGTTGAATCAAGCACCCTCAAAATGGAAACAATAACAAAGAGTAGAATGCAGCCACTGCACCTGGCCACATTTACAGATTCTTTATGGTATTTGACTCAAAATAGTGATGCAGGTAAGAGCCAAACCCACAGTCATCATTACAGGAATTAAACGGTTAAGGTCTTAAATTAGGCTGGATTTGCTGGCTCACACCTGTAATGCCAGCACTTTGGGAGGCCAGGTTGGGCAGGTCACTTGAGGTTAGGAGTTTGAGACCAGTGTGAGCAACATGTGAAACCCTGTCTCTACAAAAAATACAAAAATTACCCCGGGCGTGGTGGCACACACCTGTAACCCCAGCTACTTGGGAGGTTGAGGTGGGATGATGGCTTGAGCCTAGGAGGTGGAGGTTGCAGTGAACCAAGATTGTGCCACTGTACTCCAGCCTGGGCTAGAGTGAGACCCTGTCTCAAAAAAAATAAAATAAGTCAAGAAATAGCAACCTTAAGCATACCATGTGGAGATGGGAACAAACTTAGCCTCCCCATGCATATTGCATTATATCATTAAGTGGAAAAAGAAGAATGCAAAAAAGAATAAATAGTATGAAATAGATATATGTATAGTCATAGAGAGAAGTTTCTTAAAGATATCCAAAAACTATTGATAAAGTAAAAATGTGATTAGATGTTGATTTTTTGAAAATTATTAATGAAAAATAGCAGAAATTGAACACTGAAGATTGGAGCTAGAAGAGATTACTGCTAGCTAGGGGGACATTAGAGAAACTTTGTTAAAGACTAACCATCTGAATTAGGCTTTGTCATCTAAACACGAACACAGGAAAGTGTAAGATCTCATAGCTACATGGGCTCTTTATTTACAACGTTTTATCTTATCATTAAAGTAAAATCTCAACTGTGTTGCTAGAGGAATACCTAGCTCTAACTAATTTGTAGATTAATAGAATTAAGCAAAAATCATGTTTATTCCATTTATTAAATATCCTTTAAAATACACTTGTACTTGTCTACTTTATTAAGCTTAGTATTGGGAGATAGCTTAAGGGTCTCATTGTGCTGTAGATTAAGAAAATACAACAATAGCAGTGGGCAGTTACTATGTGCTTGGTTTGTGCCCACTTTTCCCCTAGATTTTGGCTTCAGCCTGATAATAGCACAGCCATCACTCATAAGGGTTGCCTGTTCCTTATAAAAAGGTTGTAAGTGCAGATTTCTTAGTGTTCCTGTGCATTTTAACATGAAAACTTTCCTGGAAAGTATCATTTAAAATAATGAATAATCATTTTCCAAACTGGATACATGTCCACACCTCCTTTAAAAACAATGTTTCTCAACCTTGATTGAAAATGGAGTCACATCGAGAGGCTTTAAAAAACTGCCAGTGCTTGAGTTCCATTCCCAGAGATTTCCCTAGCATGGGTTGCAGACATTGGACATTTTTGAAGCTTTTCAGGTAATTCTGAAGGACAAAGACTGAGACCTACTGTTTAAAGAAAAATACTCATTAAGACATACCCAGGCCGGGCACGGTGGCTCACACCTGTAATCCCAGCACTTTGGGAGGCCAAGGTGGGCAGATCACCTGAGGTCGGGAGTTCGAGACCAGCCTGACCAACATGGAGAAACCTTATCTCTGTTAAAAAAAAAAAAAAAAAAAAGAGAGATACCCACCACCATGTAATTTAAATTATTTTTATTATGATAGTTATTTAAATATGGATAAACTAACACTAGATTGAAATTCCTTATGCATGTAGTTATATGGAAAATATATTTACACATTAAAAACAAACAAATTCAAAACATAAGTGGATAGATGATGATGTTTTTCAAAGACTTTTGTGTATGTTTTTCCTTCTGCGTGGTCTGTTAAATCCTTCCCACCTGTATCAGTCTGGGTCCATTTCGGATTTAGAAACCACACAGTGATATAAACATGGAAAGTTTAATATAAGGAATAATTAAACTGTGAGAAAAGGGTAACTCTAGAAAACTATATGGTACCTAGGTCTGAGAGAAGTGCCCAAGGAAGGACCAGCTTTGGAAGGAGGCCCCCCCTCCAAGGCTAGGGAGGATCACAAGGGACAAATCTGTGGATGGGGTGAGTGGCAGGAAACCTGGGCCCTCAGTGTCTATGTTGAGATGGTCATGAGAAGGTGACACTAGACCACACCAGAACCACAAGGTTGTGAAGAAACCACCCATGCTGGGCCCATGGCTGGAGCCATTGCAGGGTGGCCTCACACCTACACGCCTACCCTCATTCCTCCTAGCAGCTAGAAACGGAAGGGCACTTTCCTCCTGCAGTGTCCCTAGGGTGCCCTCTACTGAGAAAGCTCCACATTGTACTCACTGAAAGGAGAAATGTTTAAAGAAACTCGGTCATTATTGCAGAGTAAATGTTTAAGGGTGACTTTGGAGCAAATAGTCAATGAATCGATCACTGGCATAACACCCTGTGCCAGCCAAACTCTTTTTCAGGTTTTCAGCACTAGCTCATAGGCTGCTGTGCCCTCTTCTGAGCTGAATTGCTCTATGTTGTGATCCAGTGTATCTTCACGGTAGCTCACCATGCTGCACGGGAATCATTGTGGTTTAAAAAATTAGCTTATCAAGTAAACATAATTATAATGTGCATAAGAATCACCTCCAAAGATTCTGATTTGGTCGTGTTAGGGTGGAAACTAGGAATCTACGTTTTTAATAGGTACCCCAATGATTCTAATGATGGTGGGCCCTGAGGTAGCACTTTGAGTAATACTGGTCTGTATTTCTCAAATACATACTGGGGGCTGGACTGTAGAAGCTGTATCTTACGCGATGTTGTGCCCTTATCCCCAACACAATGCCTCATGAGAGGTTGGTGCTCTAGAGTATGGGCTGAATGTAAGACAATCAGTTGCTGACTTCCTGATGTGCTGTTGGGGGAAGTATCCCTTTCTAATACCTCAGAGTGTCCTTCTGTATCCCATATGCGAAATTTTGACTTAAGACTTTCAGCAGCTAATGCTTTTTCATTTTTTGACTTAACATGGTCATTATACTTACACTAGTTTTTCTTAATAGGGAGAAAGAGCAAGAAACACAAGAAGAGGAACGTTTGATGGAAGAAAAGAAAAAGAAAAAGCAGGAAGAAAGAAAAAGAAGGAAGGTGCTCAGAAAAAGGTTCGGTTGAAGTTTCTACTTCATTGTCTTTGTATCATTGTGTGTCTTATTTGCATCATCATAACCCTTACATGACAAAGTTTCATTCTGTTACTTTTTAAATCAATATGCCAAGACTATAATTAGCGAATTATAGATACCCTACTGGTGAAATAAATACAGGTGACAGCTATAAATGTCTAACTTGGAACTAGGCATAGTAGAGCTGTGTTTTAAGGAAGCTGTGTTTTGGTTTGTGGTGGTAAAGTGTGTCCATGTTATTCTACTTAAAATGAGCTGTCCTGAACAGCCATGTCCAATAAATGAAGAAAGGGCCATTCAAGTGATCTTATTAGAAAAGCTAGAAATAATTTTTTTTGCAGCTTTGGCAAATGTTCTTTTACAAATCCTATTAGTAAAGATTAAAAATAAAAGCCCTACTGTAAACTTTATGGTCAAGCTCAAATTTTATGGCATTTAAAATACCAAGTTATGCCATTTGTCTTTGTTCTTACCTAGTTTAATGTATCTTGTAGTTTAAACTGTGTACTTGTCAGAGGCTGTTAAAATTAGCACTTAAATGAGCTCCAGATAGAATTTTTTGCCTTTAGATTAATATTGTCATGTAATCAATGGCATGTAGACAGTTATACATTTTTCCCACTAATTATAATAAATTAATTGGGCAAAAACTCATTTTTAAAATTTTCAGTTAAAAGTTTACTTATAGGCCAGGCGCGGTGGCTCACGCCTGTAATCCAAGCACTCTGGAGGCCAAGGCGGGCGGATCACCTGAGGTTGGGAGTTCAAGACCAGCCTGACCAACATGGTGAAACCCCGTCTTTTATAAAAAATAAAAAAAAATTAAAAAAATTAAAAAAAAAGTTTGCTTATAAACTTTCATAGATGTGTACATTCTATACATTATTATTCCTAAAGAGTTTCCTTTTTTTTTTTTCAGGCTGCTGATCAAAAAACCAAAGGTAAGTTTATTTATATTTAGGGGGGCTGTATTTACAGCAGTATCAAGATTTTTATGATCTAAGCCTGCCTTTGAAACTACTTTTTATTATTCATTGTGAAATTCCTCATTTATCACTGGTTTTACATCTGCATCTCACTGGCATTTGGTTAATCTAAAAACGCCTGAAAAATGTTGTGTTAGCTTTTCAAACAATGCTTTTAAATTTTCTTTTGGTTCATTTCCACCAAACCGGACTGAACTGATAAAGTTGATTCAGTTTGAATAAGAACAACCAAAGGATATCGGCATTTTTTTTAAGGTTCCAATGTCTCCTTGCCAGCTATCCTTTATAATAAAAAAGGTATATTCTTTCTGGATTCCCTCTTTGCTTATTGATCTGTAAAAGATTTCTCTTTTTATCCTCCCTGTCCACAATTTGCTGGTTATTATAACAGGTGTTGGTGGAAACACGCATTTCTTGCTGTAACTCAGGCATCCTGTGATGTGCTGAAGAGTCAGAATAAATGAACTGAAAGCCACACTCTAAGCCTCTTCATGTTAGACATGTATGTTTAGTTATTTTCCAGTGGCTAAGAGCACACACTCAGGAGTCACATACAGTAGCTCTGTTTAATTTGGGACAAGTTGCTTCATTTCTTTAGGCTTCAGATATCTCATATTTAAAATGAGAAAGGTAGTGAATGGTTCCTACATCATAAAGCTGTTATAAAGACTAAATCAATACAATTATTTATCAATTAAAAATATAATGTAAAAAAAAGACTAATTGAGATCATGCAGGAAAATGGCTCAGTACCTAGCATATAATTGGTGCTTAGTAAAAAAATTTGCTATAACTGTTATTCTGAAGTTTTTATTTTCCACTGGACCATCACATGTACACAACTGTACATGTAGACACATGCACTCTCACAGCTAATACTCTACTTTTGTGTGACATTTTATAGTTTTCAAAGTCAAGGTTATGTATATTATCTCATTTGAACTTCATAGTTGAACAGGAAAGGAATTTGTTTACAGATAATCTACCATGAGTTAAGAGGCTGGTTCTTGGTTAAGAACCAGTTAGTGGTAAAGACAAGACATGAGGGAGCCCAGGTCTCCGAATCTGTAGACTAGAGTCACATGAAGAGAGGGAGTTAATGTAATGTTCAATGAATATTAAAAAACAGCATAGCAAAAAAGACATTTTTCTCTCATACTCTCAGAAGCACTGTGAATTTACATACTACTTTTCCAGAAGGGTCCAAAAGGGTTATTGTACATAGTCGTATTTGAATATATGATCTTGAATGAGAAACAGTGGTTTCTAATAATTGTCATCTCAAAATATAGAATTATCTGTTCTGGATCATCCAGTTTTTCTTTTTTTTTTCCCCCAACATTTTGGGTTTTTCAGTCTGATTCAGCACTGGCTATATTCTTTGTCCTTGTCATTGCTTTCTCCTCAAGTAGTAACGAATTGCTTATTACTGAGTAGTCATTGTGAATTATATTGTCCTGCCACTTTATGCGGAGCTATTATTTTCTGTTACTGTTCTGATGAGAAATTTCTCTCTTTTTTCTGAGACAGACTCTTGCTCTGTCACCCAGGCTGGAGTGCAGTGGCGCAGTCTCGGCTCACTGAAACCTCTCCCTCTCAGGTTCAAGTGATTTTCCTGCCTCAGCCCCCCAGTAGCTTGGATTACAGACTCGCACCACCACAGCTGCCTAATTTTTTGTATTTTTAGTAGAGACTGGATTTTGCCATGTTGGCCAGGCTGGTCTTGAACTGCTGACCTCAAATGATCTGCCCCCACTTGGCCTGCCAAAGTACTGGGATTACAGTTGTGAGCCACCGTGCCCAGCCTTTGTTGAGAATTTTCATTGCTGACTCTAAACGCTACTGGATTTTTCTCTTCTCCTTCTATATCCTCTAAAATACTGTTCCTTTGGGTACAGTTTATCAGTAACTACTAACTAGCCTTAGAGTGGGTTGTAATAATAACTAATGTCTTTCTAAACAAAAAATGCTTTTTGAATTATAAATAATGTAACAGTACTGCTAGGTAATTCGTTGATGAATATTAGCAGCATCAAAGTTTACGTTTTTCTCAGACTCTACGTTATTAATGGTTCAACTCAAAATTCACTGCCTGAGAAAAATACTGGTTCCAACTTTCTGACTGGACACTGTCGGGTGACACCGCCTGGGCTGACGGTGCGTATGGATACGTGTTATCGTACTAGTATTGGTGTTCACACGTAAAACCGATGCTTTTCTAACATTCTAGCATTTTGACTTCTCTCCCCTGCTCCAGATTGTGTGTCCATGAGGGGCAGGGGCCACATTTGCCATGAGGCAGCACCTCAGGGCCCTGAGTCGTTTGAATATAGGAAAATGTTTAGCAATTTGAGAGAGTCTGAGAGTTGGATACTTTTAAGAGAGAGGCTACAGTTATAAATTAGATTGTATGATATGCTGAATCAATTAACATTGTAGAAAGAAATTTGAGTAATTTTGGTTTTGATAATTAGCTCAAACTAGACCAAATCAATTAGAAATTCCCTTGTTCTGCAATATTACACACCACTCAACTAGCAGCATTAGTAAAGCAGTGCCCCAGTTATTTAGCAGTATTTTGACTTAATTTTCTCAATAACAGAAATGCTTTCAATTTTGATTTGTTTTAAACATTTTCAAGGAACTTTTTAGAATATATACCATGCTCATTTATTATACCCCTCTACCTTCTCCTGGAGAATATTAATGAGTCTAATCCATTTTTAATAGATAAGTCTTCATTAGAGCATTAATTGTACTTAAAAAAGTTTTGTTTCTGGCTATAACCATTGAACTTGAACTATGAATTTTTTTTTTTTTTTTTTTTTTTTTTTTTTTTTTTGAGGCAGAGTCTCACTCTGTTGCCAGGCTGGAATGCAGTGGCACAATCTTGGCTCACTGCAACCTCTGCCTCCTGGGTTCCAACGATTTTCCCGTCTCAGCCTCCCAAGTAGCTAAGACTACAGGCACATGCCACCACACCCAGCTAATTTTTGTTTTGTTTTGTTTTGTTTTTTTAGTAGAGACAGGGTTTCACCATGTTGGCAAGGATGGTCTTGATCTCTTGACCTTGTGATCTGCCCGCCTTGGCCTCCCAAAGTGCTGGGATTACAGGCCTGAGCCACCGCGCCCCGCCTGAACTATGAATTTTTATTTGAAAGACTAATGCTGAACTGAAGCTAACTAGAAATATGTCTTTTTTGAACAGCTTAATCTAATACGTAGCATGCTTTCCTACGCTCCCTCCACAGATTTGAAAAGTAGGTTTCTAGAAAGTCTGCTTTGTAAAATTATCACTAAAGAGAAATTTTGTTTGTGACCCTCTTTTTCAAATTCTAACCTGTGATGTCTTTGTTTGGGTTATTTTCTTTTTATGATTTAGGCCAAGTGAGTATATTTGTGTGAAACACTATGCTGCCAACATTCATACCTCCATCCTACCCTGATGTGATTATGGGAGCCACATTTTCCCTGCAGCTAGGAGATACACTTTTATTCAGCCCTGGGGGTTTTCACTCTAATAGTTGATTCACTGTGGCTTTCACCAGTTTCTTCCTCTTGACCTGTCCTTGATTCTCCTCTATGCCTCTGGGTCTACAAACCCTGCAGTGGGGTTGATGTCCTGGATGCCTAAGGAATCTGGGCATATTTGTATACCTGGAGGCCTTTTCCTTGATTGTCTCAGAGAGTGTTGGGTTGCTGTCGTATTCAACTTTTTCTTATTTTTGCCTCCTGTGACGAAAACAAAAGTTATATATTCTCATTGAAAATAATTTGAGATTATCTAAAGAGAAATTAGAGTTCACTTGGAATCCCTCTATCCTGAGATATTTACCCGTTAACAGTTTGTTAGCCATCCTTGAATACATCTCTCTATGAATTCATATACATAAATATATATTGATAGGGACTCTCCACTGTTCCCCACAGTTAGCACTCCCAGATCCCTATCCCTTCCAGGAGCTGCACCAAGCAGTTTGGAAACCTCTGAAGGAGCCTATTCGTAAACAAACTAGTCCTTTGTAAATTCTGCTGAATATTGTCTTTGCATTGGTGATCAAAGGAAAGAGACTGCTGAACACAATTACCTGTTACCCTTAGTGAGACCCTAGATGCTCCCATACTGGGGGAAAAGGGAATCAGATATAATCCTGTTGCCATTAACTTGTGCATTGTAGCTCTCTGTGGAGTAACTAGGGTCCAAGTGTCACTTCAGACTGGCATGGGTTTTGTGACTGTAATGAGTGATCAGTTTTCTTTATTTTTGTCACTGCCATTAATTTAGGCACTGGTAACAGTAGCTTTATTTGTGATGTAATGACCTTGTGAGCCTAGGTTTTCAGTATTGTTTTCTGGGTGTTTTCATGGATTGAGTGAGGAGTGTGTATTTTTTTTTTAAATGATTAACTGTGATAATTCTCATAAATGTGAAAATTTAATTCATTGGTTTTAGCCAGATTTTTTTAAGTTCATAAAGTAGATATTTTCATACAAAAAGCTCAAAGTTAGTCTTACTGTGTATGAAAGTGAGTATCTTGATGACCCAGTATGGCTCATGCTTTATATCATTAATGAATTATGATTTTTAAGTCACATACATTTAAATTTGTACTTTTTTTTGAGAAAGAGAGGGTCTCACACTGTCACCCAGGCTGAAGTGTAGTGGCACAAACACAGCTCACTGCAGCCACCACCTCTGAGGCTCAAGTGATCCCCCCACCTCAGCCTCCCAGGTAGCTGAGACTACAGGTGCATGCCACAGTGCCTGGCTAATTTTTGTATTTTTTTAAATAGAGACAGCGTTTTGTTGTGTTGCCCAGGTTGGTCTCACACTCAAGCAATCCACTGACTTTGACATTCCAAAGTGCTGGGATTACAGGCGTGAGCCACCAGTTCAGCCTAAATTCATACATTTAATTAGTATCCTAATCTGTTTGTAAAGAGTATAATTTCAGTTTTGTAATGAGGTATTAAACTTTACCATGCATTCAATTTGTAATTGGTAAACAGAACCTCTAGGTGCTTTCGTTTATAATGTAAGTCAGTTGAAGCCATGGTCTTCCAGTAGTTTTCGGTTGAGTGATGAGGGTTTTAGAGTCACAAAGTATTGGCAGTGTGCTTAGGCTCATTTGAAACATATGAAGTTTTCTATCAACAAAAATGAAAAGTGGTGAGAACTGAGTTTTATAGCATGTCTTCCCAATTTTATAGTCACACATAAAAATATATGTTTTTCATATTTTTTTTCTACAGCCACATAATGGGGCTTGAGACATGGGTATTCTGCATCTGTTATCAGTAGAATCATTAATTTTAGGAAGGAACTTAAGGTGTTTTCAAATAAGGCTGAAAAAAATTCCTAGGAAATTTATTCTATGATGTATCTTCAGGGGATGGCATCTTTTAGGTTTTGAAATATTAGATATGTCTTTCTTTAGCTATGTTGCTTTATGTTTAAAGTGTTTATTTTACTGTTAAATTCCAAGGGAGAAATTAAATATTAATTTTTTTCCATGGAAACAAAAGAGTGTATTAAGATGAGACATTTTTTAAATATGTTAATTCAGAAGGGTGAAAATGTATTGCCAGAACCTCCAAGTAGGTACGTGAACGTTTAAGTTCTTGATCAAATGGTGTAAGAAAGGAAGTGAGCCTAGCAATCGGAAGCGGCGTGCTGTGCTCCAGGGGCGTCTCCCAAGGGCACTTCTCATGAGTCTCAGATGAAGTGAATGTTCACATCTCTGTTTCCCATGACTTTTTACTAAAACTTAAACAGAAAGGCAGTTTCTGTGTTTAGACAGAGTTACAGTTTATAACTCTAAAGGATGCTAACAATCTGCTTTCTAAGAAATTTGTTTACCCAGCTCAGTTTCTTTTCTGTGTTTTTTAAAAACAGCTTTATTGAGTTATTGTTGACATTATATTTTAAGAGAACAACTAGACAAGTGTTGGCATGTATTCACCTATGAAACCATCACCACGATCAAGATGACATCCATCATCCCTGAAAGTGTTCTCGTGACCTTTTCTGATCCATCTCTTCTGCCCCACCCTGCCCCCATCTGTTTCTAGGCAAACACTGATCTGCTTTTTGCCACTCTAGAACATTGTATCGAGGCACTTGTACACTGTGCACTTCGGCTTCTTTCACTCCGTGTATTGCTTTTGGAATTCCTCCATGCTCTAGTGTGTATGAGTAGTTCATTCCCTTTTATTGCTGAGCAGTGTTCCATTGTGGAGGTGTATCACAGTTCTTTCTCCTGTTCATGGACATTTGCATTTTTCTAGTTTTGAGCTATTGAGTAAAGCTTCTTTGAACATTTATGTACAAGTCTTTATATGGCTATATGCTTTCACTTATCTTGGGTAAATGCATAATATTAAAATGGCTATATCATATGATAGGTGTATGTTTCATTTTCCAAGAAATTGCACAGCTCTTTCCCAACGTGTTTATACTATTTTATAGTTCTACATCCTCACCAATGCATGGTATGGTCATCTTCATAATTTTAGCCATTCTCATAGGTATGTAGTGGTATCTCATTACAGTGTTAATTTGCAGTAACCTAATGACTAATGATGTTGCACCTTATTTTCATGTGCTTATTTGTCATTTGTATATCTCCCTTAGTGAATTATCTTTTCAAGTCTTTTGCCCATTTTTCATTGTTACTTATTTTCTTTTTCCAGATTGGTTTCTGATACTAAATTGGCCTCTAGAGTTGGGCAGAAAGACTCATCACTACAGCTTAGTGGTCTACATACCTCAGTCATTTCCCTTCTGTGTGTGTAGTTACTTGTAAATAGTAATATCAGAAAATGTGCCCTTGCAAATAGAATCACATTTTATCTAGCTTTTAGCTATAACTAAAGATTGCATTAATAAATGAACTAAATATTAGTCACAAGTCACATTTTCCTACCTAGAGATGGCTAATTTATTAATTAACTTAACAAACAGTTAATAAATACCTGTTAGATGGCAGAGATCAGTTTCCTGTTCTTAAAGAAGGTAAACCACAGATCCTGGGGTCTGCTTGAGATGAGAGGGTGAGAGGAGGGAGAGGAGCAGAAAAGATCACTGTTGGGCACTGGGTGATGAAATAGTCTGTACATCAGACCCACCTCTGTAACAAACCTTCATATGTACCCCGAACCTAAAATAAGTTTTTTTTTTAAAGTTCCCTGTTCTCAAGAGATATTTTAGTAGGAAGAGCCAGGCAGATAAGCAAATATATGTATATGCAAATGAATGCAATAAAATGTTCTGGACATTGTAACTTCTTTATCTCAGCCAGGTATCGGTAGGGCAGCATATGCACTTCATGGCCAGCGGCTGGGAGAGAGCCAGTGCTTCCAGGTATGAGAAGTCGGGTTCTAAGAACAGTACAGAAATAAATTTTACAATGTTGGCAGCAGAGGAGCTGCTGAGTGAGGTGGCGGCTGCTGCAGTGAGGACCGAGCAGGTGGTCAGTGAAGTTGGTTGTGATTTATTTATCTCACACCTTCTGCCTGAAAGGATTTAGGTTTGGTCATCTTTTCATCAAATATTTGTATCTCTGTAAGAAAAGACAACCTGTTTTTAAAAGAACGTGGGAGAATTGGGAAAGGAAAATACCCAAAAAAGAGTTGAAACTTTTTTTCAACTCTTGAGAGAGGTGGAAGGCGCAAAGCCAGCTCATAGAGTCCTTGAATACCTTCTTAAGGACTTTAGATGATCTTCTAGACCAGAGGAGCAGCCATTGGAGTGTTTTAAGTGGGAGAGTGACATCATGAGATTTGTGCTTTAGAAAGATCACAGAACATGCAGAATTGAAGATGAATTTAAACAGAGGAGGAGAGAGGGCTTGTAGGCATCAGGTGCAGTTAGACCAATGCATGGTCAGACTCCACTGGCTAAGTGGTGGGTAGCTAAGGGAAGGGTAGTGATGACTGATAGAATGGGCAGAACTTAGAAACTAACTGGGCTAATTAATTGATCCAGCAGGTATTTATTGAGTACCTACTATTTGCTTGGTACTGTGCTGACAGCTGTGGGAAGAAAATGACAAAATAGAGATAACTTCCCCACTCTCATGGAGCTGAGTCTTATGAGGAATGGACATAAATCTCAACCATAGTTATACATGTGTCCTTTACTAACTGGGATGGCGACTGTATGACAGCATAAACAAAGGAGCCTGAACTTGTCAGGAATTGTGGAAGGCATCCCTGGGTAATGCTGAATTGAATCTGAAGGGTGGACAGGACCCAAATAGGCCAGGGAGCACTCCTACATAGAGAGGGGACAGCATTTGTGAAGACACTGTGGCCGGATGGAGTATGGCATTTTCCACAAACTAAACAAACAGGAAGCTGTGAAATAGCAGGGTGTGAGGTGAGGCCAAAGCGAGAGATGGGGGATTCGTCCACTATGCGAGGCATCGAAGAGGAGTTGTGCTCTTTTGCCTAAGAGAATAAGAAGGCTTTTCCAAATCAGTTTGAAATATGGCCAGTGTTTCTCCTGCACCGGCCTTGTCTTACTAAATGTTGGAGTAATTTAACTTTGGCTCCCTCTTCTGGCAGGTTGTAGGATTCTGCACTTTCAGAGGGAAAATATCCTAGGATTACTGCTATTTCACAATTGATCAGTTCTGGGAGAACACGTTTAAGACATAATTCCACTTAAATCTTCTGTGTTTCATGAGATTTAGGATTTGCCGTTTGTCCTGAGAGCTTACTCAGTTCAGGATGACTTAGCATGAAAAGAGATGTGGTCACGAGGAGTGAAGGGAAACTGACAAGCTCTGTACCCAGTGGACTTCGCTTTGCCCGTCATGTTTTGTCCACTGTGTTGCCTTACTTAGGGATTGTTACGATCGATGTTACATATGAGAAGGTTATAGAAGAGCCTGTATGCATTAACGACGTCTTCATGACTCAGCTTTAGCATACGCTGTTACCAGCATTCTCTAACTTGATCTTGTAAATAAGCCTGTTGTTTAAAAAGAACTTAGATATACTTGCATATATGATAAATAGTACATTTTCTTACAGCCGGAGTATCCAAGGGCCAAAACAAAGTAGCCTTTTAATGAAATGATTCTTACTGTTAGTAGTCATTATTAAAATAATTTTACTTTCTTTTAACATTTATGTTATCTAGTCTGTGATGTATTGAGAGTGGCGTTTAATTTAATACTTTTAGAGAGGTAACGGTAATATGTTAGAATAGGAAATACCTCTGAACGGCATTTCTCATTAGCAACAGACACTAAGTTAATGTAGTTTGTAGTTAATGAGTCTGTGCTCATTTTGAGTTGGGCTCCACACGTTGCCATGGTGATAGATCAGCCAGAAGCATCCACTGAACAAACAGAAGGCACCGCTTTGTGTCCCTCTGGGACTGCTGATGAGCAGAGCAGATGGGCCCTCTGCGCTCAGAGCTGTCTTCTGCTTGCATCTCATGGTTCTAAGGCAACTCTCGCCACGATGTTTGCCGCTGGCTAGGCTGCAGAAGGAATGGTAAGAACAAAAGTACTGCTTGGAATCACTGGTTGTGCTGCCACAAGAGAATAGTTCAGTTACATAGTCACATTTGCAAACAGGCTTATATTTGAGTAAATTTAAATTTAAAATGTGAAGAAACTGAATCTTTGAATATATATTCTGAAATGACTGGAATTACTGCTTGATTTTTTACCGTTTTTTTCATTGTGTGGTGTCCAGGCATAAGAGAAGTTCTATGCTTTATCATACAAAAGCTTGTTTCTTAAGTTCTGAGATGACATCAATCATAGGACATATCATCGATTCAATAACGTCCTGTTGACAGAGGTGGAGCATGAGTGAAGAAACCATGTTACATTTATACACCAATTGTAAGGTGCATCCAAATTTCAGAATGATGTGTTAAAATGTGTGGGTTAAAATGTCCCTCCAGTGAGCATTTGCCTATAAAATGTTACTTTTAAAATACACTGCTCTCATCCATTTCACACCTACTTATCATTATACTTTAGGCTAATAGTGGCAGCCCACAGGATTCTAATTGAGGGTCCTTTTAACAGTAAATGCCATTATAAGGTAACAGTGGTATACCTAGCTCATACCACATACTGTGATGTCGTCTAGGTAGATGGAAGATTAAATGTACTACTTGGGCCGGGTATAGTGGCTCATGCCTGTAATCCCAGGACTCTGGGAGGCTGACGTGGGAAGATCACCTGAAATCAGGAGTTCCAGACCAGCCTGGCCAACATGGCAAAACCCTGTCTCTACTAAAAATACAAAAATTAGCTGGGCATGGTAGCAGGTGACTGTAATCCCAGCTACTCGGGAGGCCAAGGCAGGAGAATCACTGGAACCCAGGAAGTGGAGGTTGCAGTGAGCCGAGATCATGCCATTGCACTCCAGCCTGGACAACAGAGCAAGACTCCATCTCAATAAATAAATAAAACTTCTTGCTAAAAAAAAGTCTATGCTCTTAGCCAGATTTTGGCTGAAGAATATAGAAACTACTTTAGCTATTGTAAGCAGAAATGGATTTAAAGTATGGGGCACTGGGTGCATATAAAATCACTGAAAGGGCTGTAGGGGAGTAAACTCTGGGCTGGGCCTTTGGAAATGATTTCCCAAAGAGTTCCCTGAAGAGTTGCTACCTCCAGAAGAGTTGGGAGGCCCCATTGGCTCTCTTGATTCCAGAGCACAGTGCCACTGCTGCAGACCAGGGGTCAGGGAAGCGGCACTAACGCTGTCTGTCATAGCCACTAACACTGTCTGTCACAGCCACAAAGGAGCGATTGGGAATGTGGCTCCTGCGCAGAAACTTCCAGCATCTCACAGGCACCCACAGCCAGTACCCACCAGGTCACATGCACCTGCATGTAATTGGGGAGCGGATCCCTAGGCTCACCTGTCCTTGCCAGGAGGCTGCGTAAACTGTGTGCCAGGCTTGCCAGTCCTGTACCAGGTGTGCCTGTGGTGGTGGGTGGGAGAGACCACTTTGACTCCTTGCTTTGTAAACATTTTAAAAATAATGGAATGGCTGTTCATTAACATTCATCTAGCACCTAACACTTTCCAAACTGTTGGAGATACGAGAACCAAATTAAGTGGGGAGGTTTAGAACCAGACTAAGATCTAATCGTCCATTCCTGAGTACAGCTGTCATTATCTCTTCTAAATTAGTGCAGTCTCTCCCTTCCTCCTTCCCTTCTTCAGGTTATTCTCTGTGGTTCCTCCTTTAACATGATAATTTAACAAAGACACTTCTGTGGCTTCCATTGCTTCTGAGAAGAGGAGGATTATTATAATATAAACACTTAATATGTACTAAGAGCAGTCACTGTTCTAAACTCTTCTTTACATAGATTAACATTCAGTCCTCAAGGTACTCAGTAAGGGATTCTTAGCTCCCTTTCTCCTCTCCTTGCCCGCACAAAATGGATGGCATGACTGAGGGATGGAGAAACTAAGTAACTTACCCAGGATCCCCAGTAAGGAAGTGGCAGAGCTGAAGTTTCAACCCCAAGTCCGTACTCTTAACCACTGCATTACCTCTCAGGAGAGGTGTATGGAATTGATAAACCCCTAATTCTTAATGGTGATGATCTCTGCCTGGGGGAAGGTAGAATATACAGTCAGGGAGGGAAAGATAGGTGGGGCTTTGGTGGAATGGGGACATTTTATTTCTTAAGCTGGAGATTGACACCATGGAGATTTGTTGATTATTTGGTCTTTATGCCTTTTTAAAAATGTCTTACATTTCTAAATAAATTTTTAAAGAAAAGACTTTCTTGGTAGTATGACTTGGGTGATGGAATAAGATCGAAAACACCTCAGCATGCTGACACCCCATTCTCCCCTGGTCTTTTCATTCCCGGGTGAGGACTATAAGGTGGATCCATAGGGGACTTCTCTTCCCAAGTTGTGTTCCTGCTCAGGTGACACAGCTGAACAAGGAGGGCACTGCTGCCGTGCTGTCTCCTCTCCCAGCCACTTGGCTCTAGAGCCTGCCCAGGGGCTCAGAGACCTCGACAGGTTTAAGTGCTTATTGAGTTCAGACAACCCATGACTGCATGGCCATTCAGCTCACCATGGGTTAAAAATTGTAGCAGCCTGTCCCCAGAGTTTCTGAAACTGGAGGCTCCAGGCTTGCAGTGTGGCAGCCAGGCGGGAATACTTAGGAATATCCATCCGTGGAACCACCCAGTGCTCTCCCAGCTACAGGTCAAGTGATACCATCCAAAATCCTTCCAGGGTCTCTGCCTCCCTCTCCAGCCTCCTGTGAAACAACCCTGCTAGGCTTCAACCCCTAAAGGTGAGAAGCTCTTTTTCATTTCGGGAACTTCCCATGCACTGTCTAGGCTGGTGGGAGTGAGTTTGTAGACATGAGGTACATATACACTCACACATGCAGACATACTTTACTTCGATAACCCTGACACAGTTTTCCAGACTCAGCTTAATTGTCACTTTCTCAAAGGAGCTTTCTGAATCCCTAAATTAGGTCCTCTTATCCCACTGTTTCTTTCATCATGCGTACAACAATGTGTAATTTTATATTTGTGGAATCATTTTAAAGATAATGTCTCTTTTACTGTATAATAAACTATAAGGACAGGAACCATATCTTTGTCTATTACTCAGTATTCACAATGCCTGGCACAGAATAGGAACCCATTAAATATTTTCTAAATAAGGGGAGGATCGGTGAGGATACTGACATGTTTTGGGGGGGTGGAGCAAATGATAGGCAGATTGCATGGGAAAACAAGGAGTTTGAGCCCTTATTGACCCTGCTTACCTTTTTTTGCAGCACCTAACACCTGATGAACCATGTATCTTACTTATACATCATGTTTATTGTTGACTTTTTTCTCTGCTGAGATGTGAGCTCCACAGGGCCAGGAATCTCTTGTTCTTTCATGCAGCCCCAGCCTAGAAGAGGCTGAGCTATAGAAAACCTCTGTATTTGTTGAATGCATGAGTACCTTCTGTCTCTATAAACTGGAAATCCAGGCCATAGATTAAGAGAAGCTGGATGGCATCAAGATTCCAGAGTGCAGGAAAAATTTTAAGCAATTACAAGAGGGGAGTTTTGGCAGTCCCTGTCAGGTTAGTAAGAGGAATTCTTGGTGGCAGCGGGCGCTTATGCTAGCGTTAGTAGGTCACAGAGTGCATTGCTGTTTCTGAGACTGCGTGTGGCAGTGTCAGGCGGTTTGGAAATGACTGAGGTTGGGATGATGCAGAAGTATGGATAGGAAGGAAGGTTGGGGGCTTCCGCCGTTACAGACGACAGACAGTGTTAAAGTGACTGAGCATGATGAGACAAGCCAACTAAAATGGCTAGGAAAGAAGCAGAGAAAATGGGTTGCAGCCAGGACTTGAAAAGACGCAGAGCCTAGCAAGGGCAGACTGGAGGCTAAGGAGGCTGGGTCAGCAAGGCAAGTTCCTTCTCCCTTGGTCTCCTGGAGATGACAGTGTAGAAAAGTCTGAAAGGAGCTTCTTCAAGATAAAGTTCTCCAAAATCTAAAGGTACAGCAGTCTGAACTTCGTATCCATACTGTAGCCTGTGGTTTTAGGAAAAGCAAAATGTGGGAATCTGTTTGGCCCTGTTATGATAAAACTACCTGAGAATTTAGCTGAAAGCAGAAAATTATTTCTTGGAAAGAAAATTGTTTTAAAAGACTGTTGCTTTCTTATGTAAAGAGTTATCATCTACCTTTTCACCAGCAGATGTCGCCCTCAATTAAAAAAAAAAAAGGCAGAAGCTTACTAGGCACAGAGTAACCAAAATTTTCAGCTTGGTTAAAGTTTTTTTAATATGTAGTCATTAAATGGTTGCCATCTTAATTTTCTTAAACAAATGATTTGTTGAAAATCATAAAGAAGCTCTAAGTTCCCATTCCCTTCCTGTATTCCCTCGCTGCATGAAAATACTGTTGTGTAGAAGGATGGGTTCCCACATGAGCCCTTGTCTTCAAGGTGTGGCCCTAGAGTCCGGTCTTTTTGAAGAAGGGGACTGTCAAGATTGCTTTGATACCCTAGTTTTTTGGACAGTAATAGATTCATAAATGAGGATGTGAAAAGAGTATATGGCTAGGCAAAAATTGCCCATTTAATTTATCTGTGTTATAAGAATAGATCCACATTTGAGATCCTCCACTTACCATTTGAGATTGTTAGGTGGCTTCTTGATTCAAAGATCCAAAAAGTACTGGTTTAAGTCACAGAAGGTTTATCACTACATAACATAAAAGAGACCCAGAGGTACAGCTCAACTGGGTCAGAATTCCCCATTCCTTCTGTCTGTTGCTTTGCCAAGTGAGTCTTCTTTTCCCTTTTCTTAGGGTCCAGGATGACCTGTAGACTACCGGCCATAGCATTAGTGTTACCAGGTGGAAATACCACTGTGAGAACAAGCATGTGGGTAAACTGAGTGTGCCATGCTTGCGTTATACTCCAGGGCCCTTGGTCTTTATGTTAATGAGTAAATGCTTAGTGGCATTGTTTTCTATTTGTGAAATAATGTGCTCGTACTTTAGAGTAAATAGTTGTGAGGGAGAATCTCCCACCTGAAAAAGCTTGTGAGCTGTCACAACTTCTAGTTTCTCGGTGTCTGTTTCACTTTCAGTCTTTATGAAAACAGGTAATTATTTAAATTTAATAGCTTCTGAGAACCTAACTTAAACTTTATCCTTTTCAAGAGTACAGTGCCATTTCTAGACCAGCACCATTCAATAGAAATAATGCAAGCCACAAATGCGAGCCGTATAAATCATTTTAAATAGCCTAATTACATTACTTAAAAAGTAACAGGTGGATTACTTTTGATAATGTATGTTTAACTTAATGTATCCAAAATATCACCCCCTCAATGTGAAAACAGAAAAATTGTTAATGAGGTATTTCTCTCTTTGTTTTTGGTACTAAGTCTCTATAACCCAGCATAATCACACCTCAATGCAGACATCGAGTCACAACAGCCACACTTGGCCAGTGGCCACTATACTGGGCAGCACATGGTCATTCTTCCTCTCCACACCTGTCTGAGATTTCCAGTCAGTTGCATAAGCTTTAAATACTCTGTGTGTCTTATTTCCCCAGTTGATTGTTGATTCACTTAGGTGAGAAACTTAAGTGCTCCAATACCTTCCTACAGCAACCAACACGGTCCTGGATTCAGACCAGGAAATTCTTGTTTGACTTTTGGATGTGTTCAGTATGAAAGAAAGCTTCCTTCAGGCAGCACTGTCGAGTGGGCAGCTGAAGAAGGAGGCTGGACTTCGAGGTCGAGGTCAACACTGGGACAGTACTCAGGCATCAGTAGCACAGAAATGATGGTCAAAATGGTGAGCATGGACAACCTCTCCACAGAGTCCAGGACTGGAGAACCAGTACAAGGACCTGCAGTCTGTTAGCGGTGAGAGGACCAGCAGAGCCAAAGGAGTCTCTGAGGGACACAGGAAGGGCATGGGCAGCACATTCAGACAAGCCTGATGTACGTGTACTCGTTCACTGATCCTGTTGGTCTTGTAGCTCAAGGCTATTGTATAGTTAAAGCACCTGCGTTTCTAAGACTAATCTCATTTCTCTAAACTTAATATGTTCCTGTTTTTTCTTGATTAATAGCATCATTTTAATTTTTCATTCAGTAATCATAAAAACGATTATTCTCACAATTGGAGAGGAAACATGACATAGGTTATTTTATTTATTTATTTATTTATTTTTTGAGATGGAGTCTCACTCTGTCACCCCAGCTGGAGTGCAGTAGCACAATTTCGACTCACTGCAACCTCTGCCTCTAGGATTCAAGTCTGCCTCAGCCTCCTGAGTAGCTGGAATTACAGGTGCCCGCCACCATGCCCAGCTAATTTTTGTATCTTTAGTAAAGATGGGGTTTCACCATGTTGGCCAGGCTGGTCTCGAACTCCTGACCTCAGGTGTTCTGCCTGCTCTGACCTCCCAAAGTGCTGGGATTACAGGCATGAGCCACGACACCTGGCGTATTTATTCATAATTTTTTAAAATTAAAACAACACCTACACAAGACTTTGGGATACATTTCCAGGATTTTTCCTCTAGAAGGTTTCTGTATCTGACAGTCTAATATTACAAGTGGTTTCTGTTCCCTATGTCTGGCCCTTTTCCTGTAAAGGGCCAGATAGTAAATATTTATTTTTTAAGTTGAAAAACCATTTATTTTACCCAAAAGAAAATAGTGATCCAACTCTATCTTTCTAGCCTTTGGGACAAAAAGAGGCCCAGGGGCAGTGAGACTCTCATCAAGGTCATTCCCAGAATTTTAGACTTTGCTGGCCATATGTGGTCTCTGTCATATATTGTCTCTGGGATTTTTCCCCATCCTTTAAGAATGTAAGGGGCATTCTTAGTTCACCTGTGAGTCCTGCTCTGCTCACATAACAGTTACTCAAGGTGGAAAGGGAAGACTGGTCAGGAATACTTTGACTCTTAAAAAATGAGGCTGTCTTAGATACAAGAATTGACTATACACATAATGCATCAGGCAGATGGCACACAGGAAAACATATTCCATATTCAAATGTCTTAGAATTTGGTAGTTTATATTGAAAAAAGGACTGATAACATTCATTTATGATTTGCTTACTTGATTTCTGTAGCATGAATTTCTTTTCCTCTGAAGGTTTTGAGGAAAAACAACCCTGAATTTATCCTTCGATAGTTTTAGAAATATTAGCAGCAGCATGGTGGAAGAGCACGGTCAACGTGTGAGTTCTAGTCCCAGTTGCAGCTGTGTCAGTCACAGCCCGATCATCTCGGCGGCCTGGGTCTGTGTAGTTGAGGGAGGGACTGGATGATTTCAAGGTTCCCAGCAACTCAAATTCTTTACTCCTGAGTCCTTGCCTAATTGTTTCCATCAGGTTTTGAGTTCTGGTGCATTTTCTACATTTCCAGTCTTTTAAAAGGCAAGATGACAGGTAAGTACAAGTGTAGTCGGCCCTTCTTATCTGTGGCATCTGCATCCATGGATTTAACCAACTGTAAATCAGAAATACTTGAAATATAAATGGATAGTTACATCTGTACTGAACATGTACAGGCCTTTTTTATTGTCGTTATTCCCTAAACAATATGGTATAACAGCTATTTATATAGCATGTAAATTACATTAAGTATTATAAGTAATCTGGAGATTATTTAAATATATAGGAGAGCTGGGCATGGTGGTATGCACCTATTGTCCCAGTGATTTGGGAGGCTGAGGTGGGAGGACAGTTGAATCCAGGAATTCACGTCCAGCCCACCCTGGCCAACACGGTGAGACCTGTCCCTTAAAAAAAGATTAAAAATTAAAAACAACAACAAAAAGTATGAGGGAGGACGTGCGTAGGTTATATGCAAATAATAACCCATTTTATATCAGGGACTTGAGCATTTGTGGATTTTGGCATCCAAGGGGGTTTCTGGAACCAGTCCCTGTTGGATACTGAGGGATGACTGTACTTTGACTTTTATAGTAGTTAGCCATCCAATGCCAGTTATTTACAAAAGAGAAACTGGGTTTTTCATCACAAAAATTTCTTTAGCTTACTAGTAGTTCTCTTTTTCATTCCTTCCTCCTTCTCCTCCCCTCCTCCTGCTGCTGCTGCTTTTGAATGTTGTAGTAAAAGAACCAGTACTCCTAGCTTCCCAAGAAGCACTTGTTGAGTCTAGAATAAAACTTTTGAGCCAGGTGCAGTGGCTCACACCTGTAATCCCAGCACTGTGGGAGGCTGAGGTGGGTAGATTGCTTGAGTCCAGGTTCTTGAACTTACCAGGAGTTCAAGACCAGCCTGGGAAACATGTCAAAACCCCATCTCTAAAGATGCAAAAAAAATTCACTGGGCATGGTGTTGCACATCTGTCATCCCAGCCACTTGGGAGGCTGAGGCGGGAGGATCACCTGAGCCCAGGAAGCCAAGGCTGCAGTGAGCTGTGATCTTGCCACTGTACTCCAGCTTGGGCAATGGAAGTGAGACCCTGTCTCAAAAAACAAACAAAAACCCTGGCTGGGCGCTATGGCTCACACCTGTAATCGTAGCTCTGGAAGACCGAGGTGGGTGTATCACCTGAGGTCAGGAGTTCGAGACCAGCCTGACCAATGTGGTGAAACCCCATCTCTACTAAAAATATAAAAATTAGCTGGGTGTGGTGGCAGGCACCTGTAATCCAGCTGCTTGGGAGGCTGAGGCAGGAGATTTACTTGAACCCAGGAGGCAGAGTTTGCAGTAAGCTGAGATTGCACTATGACACTTCAGCCTGAGAGAAGAGAGCAAAAAAAAAACTCCACCTCAAAAAAAAGCAAAAACAAAAACACTTTTGAGGCAGATACATTAAAGTATGTGAAAAAATAATTGCTGTTCTGCTAATTGTCATTTTTAAATACATTGAGTGGTTTTAAGTTTGCCATACAAATGTATATATACTGTGCTCTCAGTTTTATTTGAAAAATTGCTATTGTGAAAGAGTCGGCAAGTTTTCTCTCTGTCCTGGGTTGTGTTTTTGTGCTCTATTAAGAGCAGTTTTAAGTTAACAAAACAATTGAGCTGCAAGTACAAAGTTCCCATGTATTCCCTCTCCTCCCCACCCCTAGTTTCCCATATTTTTATGGTACATTTGATACAACTGATGCTCCGGTATCGATACCCTTTTTTTTTTTTTTTTTTTAAGACAGAGTCTCACTGTGTTTCCCAGGCTGGAGTGCAATGGTGAGATCTCAGCTCACTGCAACCTCCACCTCCCAGGTTCAAGTGATTCTCCTGCCTCAGCCTCCCGAGTAGCTGGGATTACAGGTGTGCACCATGACGGCCAGCTAATTTTTGCATTTTTAGTATGTTGGTTAGGCTGGTCTCAAACTCCTGACCTCAGGTGATCCACCTGCCTTGCCCTCCCAAAGTGCTGGGATTACAGGTATGAGCCACTGTACCCGGCCGAAACATTATGATTAACTAAATTCCACAGTTTACATTAGGGTTCACTCTTTGTGTTGTACACACTGTGGGTTTTGACATGCACAATACTGTGTATCCATCGTGGCAGTTTCTCTGCCCTAAAAATCCCTGTGCTCCTCATAGTCATCCCCTACTCCCCTGGTAACCACTGATCTTTTCACCAAAACTGTAGTTTTGCCTTTTCCAAAATGTCACGTAGTTGGAATCATACAGTATCTACATACTGTCGATTTTTTATACATACCGTAGATTATCTACATACTGTACTTTTCTGATTGGCTTCTCTCACTAGCAATATGCATTTACAGTTCCTCTGTCTTCATGACTTGATAACTCATTTTTAAAAATCACTTAATGTTCAATTGAATGCACCAGTTTATCCATTCACATACTGAAGGACATCTTGGTTGCTTCCAGTTTTTGACAGTTATGAATAAAGCTGCTGTAAACATTTGTGTGCACATTTTTGTATGAACGTAAGTTTTCAAGTCATTTAGGTAAATACCTAGTAGATTTTCTGTTGTTAGAATTAGCTGAAGGTCACTATGAAGAAAATATATATTTATAGGCCCCTATACACTTAAGAATCAACTTACAACAAATAGGTTCTTCATCTTTCCTTAAGAAGAAAAGATATAATGGATGTTCATTCCATGTAAAGATAAAGAACTTTAAAATCTAAAGTAATTACAAAAAAGATTTCATGTCTATATCAAGGGCAGGGAACTAGGAACAGCGACAGGCTGGACCTAGGGAAGAGGAAATCCATGGAGTCTGCAATGCTAGCCATCACAAAATTAAAACTGCGTGTCATGTTCTCTAGGCTTCACTTAAACCATAGGCTTTCAGAATTAGAAGGAGCCTTAGAGTGTCAGCTAGTCTAAATCTTTCATTTCCAGATGAGAAAACTGAGGTTTAGGGATATGAAATTGAGATCATATATATTCTTAGTGGAAGTGAATCCAAGGTTTTTGTATTTTATCCAAGGCATTTTTTTATTTCGTCAACTAATTTCTTTACATTATGTTGCTGTCTCTGCATTTTGTTAAACTTCGTATGTATGAGAAAAACAGTCACTTGCTCAACATTTATTGAGCACTCACTGTTGTCGGGCACTATGCTGCCATAATTTACAGCCTAGAGAAGAAGACAGTCATTTTAAAAAGTAATATACACAATGCTGAGTACTGTGCTAAGTACCAGGTAGTATGGATGTTTAGTCAGAAGCACCTAGACTGGCTTAGGTGACAGGAGATTTGGAGAGGAAGTGACATTTAGTCTGATATTTAAAGAATGACTAGAAATTACCACGTTTTTTGAATCTGACATCAACTGTATTATGCACTATTTTATATACCACTAAGAAAGAAAGAAAATTGCCAGTTAAACTGATATATTCATCATCAGTTATAAGATGCATCCCAATTTCAGAAATGTTGAAATGTTTGGAAATGTGCCCTAGAATTGATGAAATGCAGTGGTTAGATAAGAAGCAAGCAGCTCACAGGAGAGCTGAGCACAGTGAACCTCGAAGCTAAGTTTGGGGAACTGGGAGTCTTACTGCGCAGGACTGTGTAGACCGTGCAGATTGTTTGGATTTTATTCAGAGCATTACGAGACCTCAGAGTTTTAAACCATGGAGGAGATCTGCATTTCAGAAGGATCACACTGGCTGCACTATAGATGGTGGATTAGAACAGAGTCTCTTAACAGTACTCCAGCTAAGAGATAAAGGTGCCCTGGTTCTGATGGTAACAGTTGCAATGAAAACAGATGGGTGAGATTGAGGGATATTTGAGGGTGGAGGGCATTTAGGAGCTATTAATAGAAATTACTTAATAGAAATGACGAGATTTGGTGATTGATTAGGTGTAGGAGAGATTGAAATACTCAGAAGGGTGAGGCGAGAAAGCTGATGAGTAGATGGGACATGTTGATTTTGAAGTGTATCAGGTATTAAAGAGTGGGCAACAAAGCCGTAAGAGAAAGGCAGCCTGCCATGGAGCAGTAGACAGGTAGGAAGACACAGTGGCCATCGCTCATAAAGACAACTCTAGGGGTCAAAAGATAAACGTTAACATAGCCTTGGGTTTTAGCATCAAGGAAGAAATTATGGCCTTGGATAGTCAGTTTCCATGAAGAGGAGGATGATAAAGGGGAGACAGGCAAGCAAGGAAGCAGGAAGAGGCAGTGTAAACAGGCTTGGAAAGATCTGGCAGGAGGAGAGGAGAGAGTGGGAGGAGCTGGAGGGGAATGTGAAGTCCAGGAAAGAGGTGATTGTTGCCATTCGAAGAGATCAGAGATTTGAACATGTTCCAAATGATGAGGAGAAAGAGCTAATTACAGTAGCCAGACAGTCCCTGGGCCAGTTAGAGGTTGGAAATGCAATTTCTGTCACTCTGCACACAAACACAGCATCCCTCTTTTTTATATTCAGTAATGTCCATCATATTAAAACTCCGGCTAGAAAAAAATAGAGAAGTATTTGTAAAGCAAGGAATTGATCCAAGACCCAAGCTTGTGTTTTGGGCCTTCATATCTACTTTGGAGAGAATTGTGAGTTAAAGACCCAGGACACACGAAGTCCCTAAAATAGGATCCAGAGGTTTGAGAGGTGCCCCCTTGCATTTCCTCTCTGACACCATTGATTGTGAGGTGTATTGGTACTGCATATGCCATCAAGAAAGGAAAATACACTGCCTGTGCACTGACATGTCATCCATTTTAAGACACATCCCAGCATAAGTGATGGAACATAGGTAGGGATATGCGTCTTCGAGTGGATGGAATACATAGGCAGCCTTAGGAGTAACAGATGCGGGACAAAGAGCAGGGTGACACTTACATATCTGTAGTGACAGAAACTTGAAGTTTTTACTTAACAGCTTTTATTTCTTTTGTAGAGTAGTCAAGTTCATTTTCTGGGGATGGGGAGAAGCAGGAACAGGGAGGTAAAGGCGTTAGCAACTCAGGAGTGGAAGATGTTTAAATGAATTGACAGCACTGGAACAAGGCAGGCCCAGGAAGTTGCAAGAGTGACAGGAAGCAGTGAGGGCGTTCTGAGGCTAGGGACCATACATTCGGATGGTACCAAATTGAATGGTCACATGATTTTCTTGAGAGAGACTCAGCAATCTGAGTCAGGAATTAGGGAGGGTAGACAGTGGGTTCATTCTGGACTGAAGACGTGCCAGGCACTGGTGACAGACAGTGAGGCAAAGACGTGGAGGATACTGGCAGTGTAGACAGTGTAGTGTTAACATAGATGGCCAAGTCTGTGTTGAGAGACAAAAAGTGCAGGGTAGACTGCAGCCAGGAATGTAAAGGAAGATGGTACCATGTCATGAACCACCCCCAGTGTTGAGTTAAAATATTTTTGTAATATTTCTTCTACATAAAAGGTATGCATAGAACTTGGTATAAACTCGTTTTGTACATAGCTTTTACTCGACTATCAAACCAGTGATGTTTACAAATTGAGTAGAAAAGCAAAAGTTTTTTAAAATAACAAGATTAATGTCCTGGATAATGATGTTTTGTGTACAAGATGAGGTGAGATTGGCTATTGAGGCACAGATTCTTTTGCACTTTACGTGTCGGTGTGCATTACTACTCAAATTTGCATTCGGCATGCTTATTAGTAAACCCTATTATTAGGTTATCACCCAACTCTTCTGCTCCTTTTTAAAATTTAAATGCCTATGAAATCTTTGTTTATGCAGCTTACTCTAATGTGATTTTGGACCTTTACTTAATGCAAATTCATTATTCGCACAGTAGGCCCAACTGCATTGTTTCCCAGTAAATCTGTGGCAGAGTGTGGCAGAGCTACAGATGCCAGAGCACACTGAAATTCAGCAGTACGGTAATACCTTGCTTGACAGCAGAGATATATGCTGAGAAATGCATCGTTAGGCTGTTTTGTCATTATGTGATCATAGAGTGTGTGTACACAAAGGATGGTATAGGTTGCTGCTCACCTACGCCATGTGACAGAACCTAGACTCCTAGGCTCAAGCCTGTACAGTATGTTACTGTACTGAATACTCTAGGTAGTCACAACACAATGGTAAGTATTTATGTTATCTAAACATAGAAAAGGGACAGTAAAAATATGAAATAAAGAATTTTTTTTTTTGAGATGGAGTCTTGCTGTGTCGCCCAGCAGGAGTGCAGCGGCGCGATCTCGGTTCACTGCAACCTCCACTGCCTGGGTTCAAGCGATTCCCTTGCCTCAGCCTCCCGAGTAGCTGCCACTACAGGCGCGCACCACCATGCCCAGCTAATTTTTTATTTGTATTTTTAGTAGAGATGGGGTTTCACGATGTTGGCCAGGATGGTCTTGATCTCCTGACCTCGTGATCTGCCCGCCTCAGCCTCCCAAAGTGCTGGGATTACAGGCGTGAGCTACCGCACCCAGCCAGTATAAAGAAGGTTACCTTTTTAAAAGGTAACCTGTGTAGGGCACTTAACTATAAATGGAGCTTGCAGGACTAAGCTGCTCTGAGGAGTCAGTGAGTGGTAAGTGAATGTGAAGGCCAAGGACATTACCATGTACTTCAGCCACACTAAACTTACTTTTTTAAAACTTAGCTTTTTTAATAAGCTTAGCTTTCTATAACTTTTTATTTTATAAACTCTTTAATTTTTTAAAGATTTTTCCCTCTTATAATAACACTTAAAAGACACATTGTACAGCTGAACAAAAATACTTTCCTTTCTTTATATCTTTATTCTGTAAGCTCTTTTTGAAAAGTGAGACACAAACACACACATGAGCTGAGGCCTGCATGGGCCAGGATCGTGGTATCACTGCCTTCACCTCCACATCTTGTCCCACTGGAAGATAACATGCCCAGAGTCTTCATCTCCTGTGATAACAGTGACTTCTGGATAACTCCTGGAGGACCTACCTTAGGCTGTTTTACAGTTAACTGTTTTGTTAAGTACAAGCAGTACACTCTAATAACAAAAATCATAGAAAATACATAAACCAGTAATATAGTTATTATTATGAAACTTTATGTGCTACTGTATATAATGTATGTGCTAGATTTTTTTTTTTTTTTTTTTTTTTTTTTTTTTTGAGACAGAGTCTTGCTCTGTTACCCAGGCTGGAGTGCAGTGGCTCAATGTTGGCTCCCTGCAACCTCTACCTTCCAGGTTCAAGTGATTCTCCTGCCTCCGCCTCCTGAATAGCTGGGATTGCAGGCACTCGCCACCACACCTGACTAATTTTTTTAATTTAATTTAATTATATATATATATATATATATATATTTTGTTTTTAGTAGAGATGGTGTTTCGCCATTTTAGCCAGGCTGGTCTCAAACTCCTGACCTTAGGTGATCTGCCCACCTTGGTCTCCCTAAACTTTTTATATGACTGGCAACACGGTGGGTTTGTTACCACCAGCATCACCACAAACATATGAGTAATGTGTTGTACTATGACATTATAATGGCCGTGTCACTAGACAATAGGAATTTTTCAATTCCATTATAATCTTACGGGACCACTGTCATATATGAAGTCAGTTGTTGACTAAAACATCATTATTTACCTTTAGTTATTCATATAACCCAGAATGCACCAATATATATTTTATATATTATCAGAGTTAAACAAAAATACATGTAAAGTAATGGATACCTGAAGACTTCTTCATTTTTATAAATATTGAACAAGGGCAGTGGTTCTCATAGGGAGGTGCCGGACCCAGCAGCATCAGCATTGTCTCAGTAACTGTCAGAAATGCAAATTCCGGCCAGGCATGGTGGCTCAGCCTGTAATCCCAGCACTTCGGGAAGCTGAGGCAGATGGATCACTTGAGATCAGGAGTTCAAAACCAGCCTGGCCAACATGGTGAAACCCCATCTCCACTAAAAATACAAAAATTAGCCAGGCCATGGTAGCCTTGGCCTGTAATCTCAGCTACTCCGGAGGCTGAGGCAGGAGAATCACTTGAACCTGGGAGGCAGAGGTTGCAATAGGCCAAGATGGCACCACACTGCACTCCAGCCTTGGCGACAGAGTGAGACACCTTGTCGAAAGAAAGAAAGAAAGAAATGCAAATTCCCAGTTTCTCCTTGCTCTTTGATACTGAATCAGAAAGTCTGGAGGTGGACACCCGGTGTCTGGGCTCTGATAGCCCTCTAGGTGATTGTGATGCAAACCAAGTGTGAGAACTGCCGCTCCAATCTCACTGTATCGCCTTGATTTTACAGATGAGGAAACCAAGGCCCGAGAGTAACTGGCTGAAACTCTCAAAATCAGCTTGTGTGTAGCAAAACTAGATCTCAAACTTGGAAGTCTAGACTTTGCTCCAGTTCTGTTTCCAAAGCACTACATTGTCATTTTTTCCCTCAGGTTTTGATTATGGTTTCCTTGGTTTGGGTTGGGTTTTAAGGGGGTCTAACTAAAGTTTTGGGTTCTTTTGCCTTTTGTTCATTTTAGTGCCAGAACCTACTAAGACCTGTTCGAGCCAGCCCCCAACCTGCCGGTACCAGTACCAGTACTTCCACCAGCACTATCTCCAGCAGCAACAATGGCAAACGTGCATCTGCCAGTGGCCAGCAGCCAGCTGCATCCCGTTACCTGCCTCGCGAGGTGCCTCCACGCTTCCGCCAGCAAGAACAGAAGCAGCTATTAAAGAGAGGTCAGCCATTGCCTACGGGGGACTCTAACCAGTGTGAGCCCAACCCAGGGTGCTGGGCCTGCAGGGGTAAGCCCACCTCCCCTATCTGGAGCCGGAACACAGCATCATCCCAGTAAGCTCCAACCAGGTAAAATCCACATAGGATGAGACATTCTTTGTTCTGAAAACTGTTTGCTATTTTCAGCTTTGCTGCTGAGCAATAGAAATAGACGTATTTTGGTCCATACTCACTACATACACAGAGACAGATTCATTTCATTTCAATTGAGTTTTAAAAGTTAATTGTGTTTTCCCTCTGTTTATTTACATTATTTCTCAGGTGGCATGAGCTACTTCAGCTCAGTTTATTTTTCATCAGGAATGAAAGGTCTGTACATTGGTCCATATGAACCCATCAGGGCAGATACTTTAGAACCCAGCAGGGAAAACTTTTCAGTAAAACCCTTTTCTCTCAATGTCCTAGTCTGTCTTATGAGTGCACACAAGCATTTTTTGCAGGGAGGTGACAGATCCTTCTGCAAGGTGTTTCTAACTGTAACTTAGTCACACACATTGAGCCAAGCCTATCTGATATCTCCGCATCCTAAGCCCCTGCTTCTTGTTGCTTCCTTGCCTGCAGTTAGTTGTTAGCTTTCTCTTGGCTCCTAAGAAAAATCACCACTTGTTTATTTGCCTTCCAGCTGTCAAAATGTAGATGTCTCTCATCTCATTTCCTGTCAGCTTTTCTAGTCTCCTTGACTTTATGGATTTTACTTTTGAAAAATTCATGTAATGCAGTTTTAAGGAATTTTGGAAGAGAACAAAGAATTTGTAGTCGACTACCCTTCTCTGTTAGATTCTTAAATTTTTCTGTTTCATGTAACAACTAATAATTGGTGCTGTTTCTGGAATGGAAACTATCTGCTCATAGTTGTGAAATTCAGGTCTGTAATTAGATATGCAAGGAGGCTTCTTAGATTGAAATTTAAAAGAAACATGTCACAAATCATTCTTGTTTTCTTTCATGTGCTGCTTTTTACTATGGGGAGTAATTCTAACATGACCTAAAAGTATTTATAACAGTGTTTTTCAAAACTGTGACTTCGTTGTATGGTCGAACTAATATTTTTAGACAACTTTACCATGTCTCTTCAAATAGTCTTGAATTTCATCTGCTTACCACTTGGTAGAGAGGATGTAGGTCAATGATTGTGACCAAAAAGCAAGGCAGAAAAGATAAACTATATTCACTGACCAAGAATACAGTCTCTTCTCTTTAGTTGCCAGCAGTTTATAATAAAACATGCTACTTCCCCAAAATGGTCCTTGGGAAAATCTTAACAAAGACAAGTGTTCTATAGTTAGACCTAAATAGCTTGGTGTTTTAATTTAAAGAGTTTATTTTGAAAAACTGAATAAGAAATGTAGCGACTCTGCCTTTTCTGGTTGTCTCTGGTTGTGATGGGATTGGTTAACAGTATTGCGTTAGTGTTCTCATCAAATGCTGCTGGTGCAGGATGTTACTGGCATCTTCTTAGATAAGAAGAAAATAAGCAATTAAGTCACTAAAATCTTGGTATGATAATATTCCTTCATGAAATATTTGTCTTTGTAAATATGATCACATTCGACAAGAAAATATTCCTAGTTCATAGTCCTTATAAATATGTATTGTAGGCCAGGCACAGTAGCTCACGCCTGTAATCCCAGCACTCTGGGAGGCCGAGGCAAGTAGATCACCTGATACTGAGAGTCTTTGAGACCAGCCTGACCAACATAGAGAAACCCCCGTCTTTACTAAAAATACAAAATTAGTCAGGCATGGTGGTGCATGCCTGTAATCCCACCTATTTGGGAGGCTGAGGCAGGAGAATCGCTTGAACCTGGGAGGCAGAGGTTGCAGTGAGCCGAGATCATGCCATTACACCCTCTAAAGTCTCTGATATCGTAGCCAGATGCATCTTTCTAACTCATCACCTTTCACTGATGAAGGGTCCCCTCACAAACCTGCCCTGGTCACCTAGGTACTAAAGCACAAACTCCATTTTTCTGCCTGGCTGTGAAGGCCCTTCATGGCCAAGTCTCCCCCAACATTTTTTCCCTCCTACTCTCCATGGCCTTTTCTTTTCCTTTTTCCTTCCCCCTCCCTTCCCCTCCCCTCCCCTCCTCTCCCCTCCCCTTTTTCATGTTACAGTTGTTTAATGAATTCATATCCAGGTGAAATTCTTTTAGTGTATTCCTGAAGAGTAACTAGATTTCTGGGTTGCAGTAAAACTTTTTTTAGATACTGTTTGAAATAAAAGCTCTTACAACTATTAAAAGTAATACATAGGGCTAGCGGTGGTGGCTCATGCTTGTAATCCCAGCACTTTGGGAGGCCGAGGCAGATGGATCACCTGAGGTCAGGAGTTCAAGACCAACCTGACCAATATGGTGAAACCCCGTCTCAAATTAAAAAAAAAAAAAAAAAAAAAAAGTAATACATAGATTTTTATTTATTTGTATCTATGTAAGCATGTTTTCACTCTTACCGTCACTTCTGCATTAAAACGAAAAATATAATTTTATATGATTACATTCCTCTAACTTGAAAGGTTTAATTAAAAAGAAGTACAGATGCTGGGTCAATAGAACTAAGATTGAATTAACCAAGTAGGGGGGCAGGTGAGTAATCCTTAGGAATTTCACAGCACACCATTCCTAATGAAAAGCAACGTGAAACTGGGAGTTATTTCAGCTTAGCACATTAATTTCTGTGTTTTTCCAGGTATATTAATATGTAAATTCTTTGCTCCCTCCCCCAAGTTAAATGTGCTTAGAAGGTGATGTATTTGTGGAAGGAATTGGAGTTTGAGTCACCTTTGTCACAGCTTTAAAAACTTGCACAATGTCAACCTTTGAAGATTCGTGGGCATCCTTGGTTCCCCATCACTGAGTATTTGACCAGTCACCTGCTGCCTTCCCATGGAAGGAGATTGTTACAGGCTCCTGCTGTACCAATGGAAAACTTACGTGTCCATTCCAGTAAACAGAGAGGATTTATGGATAAAATTAAACAGCAGAGGAACAGAAATGGGAAAGTTTTAAGAGTTAAAAATGGAATTTGTAGCGTTTTAAGCTGTGTACATATAGATAAAATTTATATACTGTTACAGTACACAGCAACTGGTGAAATTAAAAAGAGACTTATATAGGCCAGGCACAGTGGCTCATGCCTATAATCCCAGTGCTTTGGGAGGCCGAGGCAGGTGGATCACCTGAGGTCAGTAATTTAAGACCAGCCTGGCCAACATGGTGAAACCCTGTCTCGACTAAAAATACAAAAATTAGCTGGGTGTGGTGGTGCATGCCTGTAACCCCAGCTACTCAGGAGGCTGAGGCAGGAGAATCACTTGAACCCAGGAGGCAGGGGTTGCAGCGAGCTGAGATCACACCATTGCATTCCAGCCTGGGCAACAGAGCAAGACTCCATCTCAAAAAGAAAAGAAAAAGAAAAGAGACTTAGCCTTACAGTTATTTCATTGTTCTTTTTCTTTATATAGCACATGCTTCCTAACAGGATGTAAATCAGTAGATTTGTCTGGCTCTTACAACATTTTATCATAATTCACCTTTTGATTTACATTAGTCTGCAAGATTGTTTCTATAGAAAATTGCAACCACACGTTTTGCCATTTCTTTAGACAAACTAGTGTGCTAGCTTCACACTTTTTCACTCTTTTTCCTTTTCTTCTTCTGTCAGAAGGTTCAGGCAGCAGTGCCACACTCAGCTTGCACAGCCCTGAGAAGGGAGGAAAGTACTAGCCTTTCAGAACTGTGGTTTTGCCATGTATGTCTTCATTTATTCATCGAGCAGAACATTTACTGAATGCCTACCGAACATCAGATACCCTGCACTGGAGATACACAATTCATGAGTGAAGTGTTTTGGAATAACCAATAAGTAAATAAGCTACTTCCAGGTGTTGTAACAGAGATAAGCATAGAGTGCCATATGGAAAGGACAACTAACCCAAACTACAGATAGGGGACTACAAGGAAGCCTTTCTGGTGGAGGTGATATGAGTTAAGTTTCAAGTTAGCTGTGCTGGGCAAAGAAGGTGGAAGGGCATCACAGATGGAGTGATCTGCATGTACAAACACACAGGCCGGCAATTGTAAAGCCTCTCAGCAGCTGCTGCTGGCTCATCATGGCAGCGGGGCAGCAGGAAGATCGAAGGCTAGAAAAGTTGGCTGTTGGTATTACTAAACAGTAGTAATAAACCAGCATAAAAGCTTCTTTTGGTAATAGAGCCAAATTGAATTCAAATTTAAACTCTTCCAACAAGTTGCTTTTGGGACTTAATAGACTAATTCTGAAGTTCATCTAGAAGAGCGAATGTGCATGAATAGAACAGTCAAGAAACTTTTGAAAAAGCTTAATGAGCTATCACTTGGAGCTGTGATCCTCTAGTAATTTTAACAGTGTGTTTCTAGGGCAGGAGTAAACACACAGATCCATGAACTACGATGTAAAGAGAGCAGGGGGGAAAAGCAAGTGTATACACGGAGACTTGGGTTATCATGGATATGGCATTGCAGATCACTGAGAAAATAGTGATTCAGATCAATATCGAGTGCTAGAAAGCCATATGCAAGACAAATATAAGAACTGCAGAAAGATGACGTAAGAGAATATTTTCTAAATCTTGGGATAAAATTTTCTCTTAATCATAAGCCATGAAAAGAAAGACTGACAAATTTGAGTGTATAAAAATATAAAATTTTTGAACAAGAATATGAATAAAATCTGAGAGGATATGTTTACAGTATAAATAGCAAAAGTTAAATATCTCAAAAATACCAAGCGTTCCTACAAATCAAAAGAAAAACAGTCCAACAGAAAAATGGGCAAAGAATGTGAACAGGCAGATCATAGAACTACCATAAATGGGTCCTAAGTACGTTGAAAGTATTTCCTCGTAATCAGGGAAGAGATAAATGGAAACAACATTGATAGAGCACTTTTCACTTACCAAATAGTCAAAACTTTAGATCTTGTTAATATCCCCCCTATTATAATAACAACAGTACTATTGATTGAGTGCTTACCATTTACAAGATCCAATTGCTTTACACATATTAACTCATTTCATCTTCTCAAGACCCTATAACCACTGCAGGCGATCATCGAGAGTGTGGGAAAGGGCAGTGCTGGTGTGCTTTTGGTCAGAATGTAAGTAGGCATTTGGCAGGATTTATCAAAATGTTGGGTGATATGACCTAGCTGTTCAGACATAGGAATCCATCCTGCAGACACCTAGAGCATAGCTCTTTACTGACAACTGAATGCTCTGCGTTTGTTCTCTCCCCAGTGGCATGAACTAATGACAGGCAAGTTGGGACGTGTCAAGAGACAGTAGGGACCAAAACAGAGTTGACTGTTCTTTACAGAACAGGCTCAGGTGTAGATAGAGTTAGTCTTCCAGTGAGCAGCAGTCTCACTTACGTGACGATAAAGAGCAGCCTGTTCGAGAACCAGTTGAACTTTTGCTAGGCCACAGGTCCCCACAGAAGAGCAATTTCAAATCTTGCTCCCCAAGTCCCTACCTCTTAACAGGTGAGCCATCCCCTCTGTTGTTTGTGTCAACTTCTTGCTGCCACCCACATTAGCTGGGCATTGGGCAGAAACTTTATTGGTTTTGTATCATTATTGATGTCAACAAGTATCCCATTTTAGAAGGTAACCAAAACTTCTAATACTTGCATGCAAAAATAAGTCCTAGATGCTTTTAGTATTCGATAATGCTGATGTTGAAGTGAGATTCAGTCAAGTGAAACCAATTTTGTAATGGGCTGACAATTCTGAACGGAGCTTTCCAGCGTCCTGCTGACCCTCCTGCCAGTGGTTAATGCTGTGGCTCTTCTCAGGAAGCGTCCTATAGCTGCCATCCCTCGTGGGTAAAACGGGCTCTCACACAAGGGCATCCAGAGCAGACAGGGCAATAAAGGCCTGGAAATGTCCGCTAAGGAGCAACGGAGGGGAGCCTCTAGCAAGCCCTAGAGGAGGAGGGCCTGTGGCCATTTCAGCTGTCAAAGGGCTGGCCTGAGAGCCCACTGCCCCTGGGCAGCCCCAGAGGACAGAGATAGAATGCCAGTGGTGGAAATGCAGGGTGATGGGCGGGGTCTTCAGCTTTCTGGAAGAACTTTTATTCCTTTCCCCTTCACTGGCAGTAGCCAAAGAGAGGCAGTCAGTTATTGCCAGTAGTGGAAGGGCTTCTGTGAGGCAGTCAGGCCAGGGTGCCTCCCAGCCCTGGTTCCAGGTTCTCTTTAGATAAAGACCGTTACCAGCAAATGAAACATTGGCTTTCTCCTAGAATAATACAGGGAAAAGTGGATTTGTAAATTCATGTATTGATTTGGAGGAGAGTTCATTTAGTCAAGTGGCAACAGATCCTTTTTTTTTTTTTTTTTTTTTTGAGACGGAGTCTTGCTCTGTCTCCCAGGTTGGAGTGCAGTGGTGCAATCTCGCCAGCTCTCTGCAACCTCTGCCTCCTGGGTTCAAGCGATTCTCCTGCCTCAGCTTCCTGTGTAGCTGGGATTACAGGGGCCTGCCACCACGCTCGGCTAATTTTTGTATTTTTAGTGGAGACGGGGTTTCACCATGTTGGTCAGGCTGGTCTCAAACTCCTGACCTCGTGATCTGCCCACCTCGGCCTCCCAAAGTGTTGGGATTACAGGCGTGAGCCACCGCGCCCGGCCATGGCAACAGATCTTAACTGGGCAGATGAGTATTAGTAAGCACAGTGATTTCCAGAGATTCCAAAGGATGCCCCTTGATGCCATGTCATGTTCAGTGCAGGTTATGTGTTTGCAAATCTGCAGGATAACGCCAGCTTGAAACACTTGAGAGCCTTTATCTTTAAAAAATAATAATAACTTGTGCCAAAAAGTAGAACAGTGTATTGTTTTGGTGGCTGCTTTGAACATTTATAAACAGAGGCTTTGATTAATATACAGCAGTGTTTGCTACTTAGATCTTTTTTAGATAGAGGCAGGAAAGTAATTAAGAAGCTGGACACTTGCCAGTTTACATATGGGGCTCATTTAGAATATTACAGCTAGTGTTGGGATGCCAAATGTTTAGGAGTTGTTTAGGAAAAAAAAAGAAAGAAGAAGCGGAAAACAAAGGCAGGATGAGAGAACAGCAATTTATTCGCCTGCAGCCAATAGGCAAAATGCCATTATTCTTTTGGCTGACTTTGAAAAAAACAGAAGAAAAGTGGCTGTGATGCTAATTGTAACTGGGTCCTGAAGTGAAAATGTTTGTGACAATTGAAAGAATTTAAAGAGGAAGGAAGATCGGTTTAGTGTCAGCTGCAATTAGAGAATCAAAGCTGTAAAATCCCATCCGTCCATACCTCCACCCCCTAGTTGAAGGGGATGATTCGGATGCCTTCTGGAGTAGAAAGGGCATTGCCCAGCCTTGCCCGGCTCGCGGCTGCAGGCACCCGCGGGTGGCCCGGACGCAGGCTGGCCCCGGGATCTCCTGGCAGCTCCCTGGCAGCTCTACAGGAGGCGGCTCTCACTGTACCCAGCCGACATGTTGTAGCAAGAGCCCAGGCGAGCCTAGATGCAGGCATAGAGGCAGCTGTGCACGCGAGGTGGTGTCTCCTAGGAGGGTTGGGCGGCACCGTCTGCAGGTATTTCCTCACCCGTCAGCCCCTCGTAGAGCAAGAGAAACGGAACAAACACGAAACAAATAGTGGCTGCTTCTCGCGAGTCCGTGTGTGACATAACATTCCAGCGTGTGAGTGGTAGCTCCGCGTCCCTAGGCTCTTGGCTGCAATTCAGATTGGATAAAATGGCGTCTTGGAAAAGAGCTGCTTGCTAAAGATGTACTGTACTGAGCAGAGACTTGCCCATGGCTTTACCTACTGTGGTTTCTCTCTGCTGGGCTGGCACAGGCAGCCCCTCCCAAATTAGGAAGCAAGCTTCTTTTGCCCCCAGTTTCCTTTATTTAATAGACTCTTAACCTTCAGGGAGCAATCTTATTTTACTGCCATTTTGAAGAAAACACAAGGCAAAAGCTTATTCTTTTGGACACTTTTCATGTTTCCAATAAATCTTGTACTCTGTTCTGCATTTCATAATTCCTTGTATTTATAGTAGTTGACAGATGAAATGTTTGGGAGTCTGTCCAGCGATGGAATTTTGAATTCAAAGTACTTTCTCCCTGAGATCTTTACTCCCAGTGAATGCAGTAGAGGCGGGGGCATCTTTAGTTTTCGAAAGCTGAAAGCAGTTGTAGCATTTATCCTACCCCCTGAAAACCAAGCAGTGAAGCATTTGTGTTATCAGTAAGCCTTAGTAAACATATATTGTCAACTGTTGAAAACATTGAGAATTCGTTTTTATAATATATATTGTATTAGTTAAAAGGACTGTGTTGATAACGAATGAATGCATTTACTCTTTGTCGGTGTTAGGACCAGTTAAGTGTTCTGCACACCTCTGAGTAAATCTTGTCCACACTTTCCTATCTGATTAATCTGATACCTAATTAAAATTTTGCTTTCTGTAGCTTTTGGAAGCTCTTCCTTAAATACTTTTCTGGGAAAATTTAATCTTCATATGGTGACATTTTGAAATTTAAAGACAAAGGAAAGCTTCTCTCTTTCAACCATGCTTTTATGTAATCCTTTTTAATTTAATCACTTAAGACAGTTATGTTGCTTAGATTTTTATAGACACCTATTTTTAGGCTGTGTAAACCACTTAAACAGCAGAAGAAAATAGAATTTAACATTATACAGGAGCTTCAGTTCTTTTTTTCTTTTTAAGGCTTTTTTTAGGGGGAAAAATTATTTGATAATAGAATGGTGTGGTGGGAAAAATTCTAGATTGTATTCTGAAAACCCAGATTTCAGTTCATTCCTTACTGCTTATGAGTTACAAACCCTGGCCACTTCTCTTGGCCTCTCTGAGCCTGTTTCTTCATCTGTAAAACTGACATTGTAAGGTTCAGTTAAGCCAGTATGTATGGAAATACTTAAGACTCCAAAATGGTATAAGGTATATGATGTCTTATAAATATGAGGACTTTCATTTGTAAACTCAGACTTGCTGTGTTCAGGTGTGTGGATTTTAGCCTTTGAAAGCTCATGTGCTGAACAGGAGAGTCTCAAATACCTGTAAGAGAATTTAATCTTGGTTCATTTCAGAATTTTTATTCATTTCAAGATGGCTGCTCATAAAAATCAGTCATTTCATAATTTTTTTTTTAATCAAGTTTAATCTTTTAGACTACATTTTCATTTTGGGAATAAATCCTAGTATTCTGATTAAAAGAATATGTGGTTAATGGTGGTGATGGTGGTGGTGGTGATGACGGTGTTGGTGGTGGTGGTGGTGAGGAGGAAGAGGAGACATTCAGAGATTTGATAGAATAGAACTAAAAGCATATTTTAATTAGCTCAGTATGCAATACAGTCCCTGGCTTGGGGGGTTTGTATTTATAATTTTCAGAGAGATCCCTAAGCCTGCCCTTCAAAAGAGAGCTTGTAAGTGGTAGGTACTTTTTTTCCCCCACGAACCTGCATTGAATTTTCAATAAAATTAATTTTGGGGGAGCCAGGTCATTTGATGAGATGGAAAAACCAAGAAGTAAGGAGCAAGAGAGCAGCTAAAATACGAAAAAGAAAAAAGAATAGCAGTATGTCTCATAATGGTAGCCAAACATGGAATGCCAGCAGCTGCAGCCTGAAACTTCAGTGGGCTGGGCTGGGTGCACTCCCTGCTCCTCTCCTGTGACAGAAGATGTGCCAGCCACAAGGTGGCCCCGAGGCCACTGCTTATCCCAGGAGGCACAGAAGGCTACGGAGGTGGGAGAAGAGAGACGATTGGTTGTTGGTTGGCTGGTTTCTTTTTAAGTGAAATAGCATTGTTCCAAATTGACTTATATGGTAAAACTTATATTTTTTATATATTTTTTTATTCTTGTGGGTACTTAGAAGGTATATATATGTATTTTTATGGGTTACAGGAGGTAATTTTGATACAGGTATGCAATGTGTAATAATCACATCAGGGTAAATGGGGTATGCATCACCTCAAGCATTTATCCATTGTGTTACAAATAATTCCATTATACTCTTTTATATAGTTTTAAATGTACAGTGAAATTATTTTTAGCTGTAGTCAGCCTGTTACACTAGTAATTACTAGGTCTTACTAGTAATTTTTGTAAGTATTTTTTTGTACCCATTAATCATCTCCACTTCTCCCCACCCCTCACTCCCCCACTACCTTTCCCAGCCTCTGGTAACTATCCTTCTACCCGATCTCCATTTAGCTCCCACAAATAAGTGAGAACATGCAAAACTTATCTTTCTGTGCCTGGCTTATTTTAATTAACATAATGACCTCCAGTTCCATCTATGTTGTTGCAAATGACAGGATCTTATTCTTTTTATGGCTGAATAGTATTCCATTGTGCCATGTTTTCTTTCTTCATCTGTGTGTGGACACGTAAGTTGCTTCCAAATCTTGGTGGTTGTGAGTAGTGCTGCAGCAAACGTCGAAGCTCTCTCCTCAGTTTACTCATTTCCTTTCTTTTGGGTATGTACCTAGGAGTGAGGTAGTGTAAGTTATTACCAAAGGCAGCACTATGTTTTCAACATAGATTCATGGTCTCAGTTGTAATTTTTTCTAACTAAAAAATATTTTGAACTGTCAGTTCCTCTTGTACTTATTTTTCTGAATGGGTAACCCAGTGTCTTTGCAAATAGCTTCAGTTGGGTTGGTTGCTAGTCAACATGGCAAGCTAAGCTGAATCTTAACATTACCTTCAAGACTGAAAATTTAAGCATCATTTATATTACTAGCAAACTGCTTTCAAGTATTGATAAAAATTATTAATTCCTTCAGTGGATGTTTATTTACTGCTGCTTCTCTGTAAGATACTCTGCTGAACACTGGCAATAAAAATAGGACCAAAATAGTCACCCCTTGCCTTCATAGTGTTCACAGCCTGGAGGGAGAACCAGCCAGTCACATGATAACTCACACTAGGATGTGTGCTCCATGGGAGAAAGAAGTGGTTGGTCTTGTTACGGCTGTGTCCCTGGCACAGTAGCTGCACATAGGAGTCACTTAATCATAGTTACTGTGTCAATTGGGTTGGCAAGCTCTGGGCCCATGAGCCACATCTGGCCCATCACCTATTTTTGTAAATAAAGTTTTGTTGGCATATAGCCACACTCATTCTGGTTTTGTTCCACAGTGGCAGAACTGAGTAGCTGTGACAGAGACTATATGGGCCACGAAGCCTAAAGTAGTTCGGCTCTCAGGCCCTTAACAGAAATTGTTGGCCACCTGGTTGGTCTAAGTAATTTGAAAGGAAGACTGTTACAACGAATGTATGAGCGAGGCCTAACTGGGGAACGAAAACTTCCCAAATTAAGTGTCCATGGATTTGAGATACGAAAAAAGAATAGACATTGAGCCCAGGCAGGGGATGGTACCTTTAACAGCCCTATCTTTGGGAGGGCAGGACACAGATGGCACCTCAAGGAACTGGCTAGAGCACAGAGCAAGGGAAAGAATGATGTGAATGGCCTAAAAAGAAAACCAGCCATTGGTGATTCACTGGGCATTCATTTGGAAAAGAGCACTATACACAGCGTTGAGCATGTTATTGGGGGTGGGGCAGGAGGGGCCATGGGAAGAGACCTGTTGGAAAGTTATTTACAGTAGTCCGGTCAAGACATGAGGGTGCTTGGATAGGGACATTCAGAGGGAAGTTTTGTTTCTCATGTTTTAATGGAAAAGGTTCTAGAAATACCCGGTATGTAAACTCAACAGGCATGACTTCATCCTTATGGCATTCTGTATGGCCATCCTTATGGCACTTCAGCTATTGCAGATGGATTTTGGCCTTTGTAGAGGTGACTCTGCTTTCTGCCAGTGTTGCCCCATTGGTGGTTATTTTGCTGTGGCATAGTTGAGAACTATACCTCAAAGCCTGGGAAGGTCTGAGTAGGAGGCGTTATCATTGTGGTGGAAGTGGTTCCCTCAGAAGACAGACGTGCTTGTTCAAAGCAATCTGGGCTGTGCAAGTGCAGCTAATTGGTGACTTTAGCTAGAACTCAGATTGTAGCACTATGCATTTATGGTTTTGTTTGCCTAGGAAACATATACCGTTTGCCTATATGTGGCAAGCATTTTGAATGGAAAACAAAAGAGATTTGCCATGCCCTCAAGAAACTCACCTTCAGAAATTAGACACTTAGGCTGGGCGCAGTGGCTCACGCCTGTAATCCCAGCACTTTGGGAGGCTGAGGCAAGTGGATCATGAGATCAGGAGTTTAAGACCACCCTGACCAACATGGTAAAACCCTGTCTCTACTAAAAATACAAAAAATTGGCCAGGTACGGTGGCACGTGCCTATAATCCCAGCTCCTCAGGAGGCTCAGGCAGGAGAATCACTTGAACCCAGAAGGCAGAGGTTGTGGTGAGCAGAGATCATGCCATTGCACTCCAGCCTGGGTGACAGAGCAAGACTCCTTCTCAAAACGGAAAAAAGGAGAAAATTCAGAGAGCAGATGGGTTTTTAATAAGACTTCTGTGCCACCTCATTTGTATCACATTTAAGCATGAAAATTGAAAATTTTAAAAGTATTTTTTAAATAGAAAGTATACAGAAAATAATATAACTGTATTCACAGTAGAGATTTAACATAATATGATGTCATATTTGCTTCAGAGCTCTCTATTTTAGATATGTTATAGGTGTCCCTGTCCCACCCGCAGAGGGAACCACAGTTCACAAATTGTAGTGTTATGTCACTTTCATCTAGAGTGTGACATTAAAGTGCATTCCTTGATTGCTAATAAGGTTGATTATTGTTTCATATGTTAATGGCTATATGAGTTTTCTCTTTCTTAATTGCCTGTTCCTATCCTTTTCCCATTTCTGGTTGGGTTGTTGGCCTTTTCCTTACTGATTTTTAGGATTTTTTTTTTTCTTTTGAGATGGAGTCTCCTTCTGTTACCCAGGCTGGAGTGCAGTGGAGCGATCTCAGCTCACTGCAACCTCTGCCTCCCAGGTTCAAGCGATTCTTCTGCCTCAGCCTCCCGAGTAGCTGGGATTAAAGGCACATGCCACCATGCCTGGCTAATTTTTGTATTTTTTGTGCTATATAAAGAAAAAGAAAAATGAAATAAATAACTGTCAGACTAGGTCTCTTTTCTTTTTCTTTTTCTGTTTTTTTTTTTGAGATGGAGTTTTGCTCTGTCACCCAGGCTGGAGTGCAGTGGCATGATGTCACCTCACTGCAACCTCTAGCTCCCGAATTCAAGTGATTCTCCTGCCTCAGCCTCCTGAGTAGCTGGGGTTACAGGCATGCACCACCACACCCCGCTAATTTTTGTATTTTTAGTAGAGACGGGGTTTCACCATGTTGGCCAGGCTGGTCTCGAACTCCTGACCTCCAGAGATCCACCCCTCGGCCTCCCAAAGTGCTGGGATTACAGGCGAGAGCCACAGTGCCCAGCCAGGAATTCTTTAATCTGATAACCATACATTATCTGTTGTATCTTCTCCCTGCCTATGGCCTGTGGCTTGTTTTTTTAGTTTCCATTATGTGGTATCTTTTGTTATGTAGATGTTTTTAATATTAGCATAGTTGAATTTATCACCTGTTTATGTCTTACGTATTTCATGTCTTCTGTGAGAGATACAATGCCCAAGATCATAGAGATGGTCTCCTGTATTTCCTTAATAAGCTTTAAGAAGTTTCGCTTTTCCTAATTAGGTCTTTATCTAGAATGTGTTTTTGTATATTATATAAGGGATCTACTTTCATTTCATGTGGCTAGACTGTGGTCCCACAGCATTTATTAGCCACCAGCTTGTAGTGCTCTGCTTCTTCCAAACCTGTCATATAACTGAGTGTGAACCTGTCAAACTGGGGGCTGAGCAATCCTCAAGTCTTCAAAGCAGACCATTAACAAAGGGCAGATTCTTTCACAATGTGACTGTTGTGGAATGGAACCAACAATACTGTGTATTCAAATGGCACCTCACATATGGAAAAGAATACATTGGTCAGCCAGGTTGTTAACCTCCTGCTTTCTGGGTGTGGGTTGCAGTGAGTGCTGTCCTAGTCAGGAGGCAGTCTGCCTTATGGCACAACCTGTCCCTGAGGGAAGCCAAACAGATGGTAAAATGAAATGTGGCAATATTTGCTGGCAACAAGCCATAATCTTAGTGTGTTAACTTCATCTTATTTTCTGTGTTAAATGAGGAATGGCTCATTTATCTCTTTAGTTAGTTATTATATTAGTTTTTAGAGTATGTGCGAACCAGATTGTCATAAACCAGGCTTATAGAGCCAACCCCTAATATTTGGCAGTGAGAAGAACCTAGTCGTTTTATAACAGTTTCAATATTTAAAGTTTTCTGTTGGCCGGGCACAATAGCTCACGCCTATAATCCCAGCTGGGAGGCCATTGCAGGCCGATCACCTGAGCTCAGGAGTTCCAGACCAGCCTGGCCAACATGGTGAAACCCCATCTCTACTAAAAATACAAAAAATTAACCAGGTGTGGTGGCACACACCTGTAATCCCAGCTACTCTGGAGGCTGAGGCAGGAGAATCTCTTGAACCCAGGAGGTAGAGGATGTAGTGAGCGGAGATTAGGCCACTGCACCCCATCGTAGGCAACAGAGCAAGACTCTGTCTCAAAAAAAGAAAAAAAAAAGTTTTTTGTTGCCTGTCTTCATTTTCCTTTGTAGTTTTCACCTGGAATTATGAACCTACCTTGAAATCACCTAGAGCATCATTCTAAAATCATTACATTGCTCTTAGGCAATAAAAATCTCTCTTATGTCGATATTAGCATGTAATTTTTTACATGTATACTTTTTTTCCGTTAGCTCTATCAAACTTTAAAAGAGAATTTGGCAAATTCATGTTCTAACTGTCCATAATATTTTTCTTGTTAAGATAAATTTGAAGAGAAACATAATTAAAAGATTCTAAAAGATAAGAAAATGTTTTATTGCAATTTAATTGTATATTGTAGTATTTAAAGAAACTCACCAGAGATTTCTAAATTATATATTTGAGTTGTTTGTTTAGGTTAAATTTTTTTTAACATTTCTTTTACTTTATTTTTGACTGATAGATACTTTAAAAGTCTGCCAAAAAATTGATTGGAATGTAAGTTTGATTGCAATGTTGGAAATACTCAAATAATTATTAAAGTCATAAGAAATAATATGCAGATCCCTACCAGTGGATTCTTTAAAAGGACCCAAAGAGTTATATAAATACTATAAGAAGATAGCATATAAAGTTATTCTAGGGATCTCCAAAGAAAAGGCTCTAAAGAAATAGAAAAACAAGGATAGAGGGAATCCTTGGAGACCCAAAAGATACCACCTGTAGGGCTGAGATTCTTTTTCTTTCTTCTTTTTTTTAACCATGTCCTTGAGTTGCAGATTTTTTAAATTAATGCACAGGAGACAATGATAAACTAAATTGCGGATAAGATCAGATAAAGTAGCATAAATCTAATTAAACATTTCTAATCCTTAGTATTCTCAATAAACATAAGATAGCATTGTCTCATATGTCTTTTCTCCCTTTCCTTCCATCACCGCTTCCCCCACCCCAAATATTGGTTCTGTTATGATTTCTGCAATGCAATTTACAATTTGTTTCTACTGAAAGCCATGTTCAGCCTCTATGTAATACTGTAATTAGAGGTCTTAAAGAGAACTACAAGTTTTGTTCAAAACTCTGTATGAACTTACTGTCATTGCCAGCGTTTCGCAGTCTCTGTATTTATAGGAGTTGCAAAGTCACGTGTCTTTCAGAGCTGCCTTCTTACAGATGCTTTCAGAGATCCTTATATGCTAATGTGCATTGTGAGTATTCTCCAAGGGGAATAATAGTATGGTGTAGTGGTAGGAATTGATATAATTTTAGAAACATTAACGCTTTTTAAAATGGAAGAAGACAAATAGTTTTTTTTCTTTAAGTCATTTTTTAGTGTTTGTCATTCAGATTTGAAGACTTGAAATAAAGAGCTTCCCCAAAGACTAGTTAACAGTTGATTCATTGACAAATGGGTAGGAAATCTAATTGTGAATTTCGTTTCATCCTTTTCAGATCTCAGTCATAGTGGATTGGCAGATCATTATGAAAATTCCCACTGGGGACAGCAGCCTGCTTACAGAAGCGAAGCCAGCTGCAGCTGGGATAAAGTGATCATAGATAGGACTGACAAGGAGGCGTGGCCTTCCATCACAGGAACAGAGACTGAATCTGCCTCAGAATGTACTACAGACACTGACTCTGCCTCCAACTGTGGCTCAGAGAACAGTAGCATGGCTACAGGGAGTGCCCAGGGCAACTTCACTGGACATACCAAGAAGACAAATGGCAATAACGGCACCAATGGCGCACTCGTCCAAAGCCCTTCTAATCAGAGTGCCCTTGGAGCAGGAGGAGCGAACAGTAATGGAAGTGCAGCCAGAGTGTGGGGTGTAGCCACAGGCTCCAGCGCTGGCCTAGCTCACTGCTCTATCACTGGTGGGGATGGAAAAATGGACACCATGATTGGAGATGGGAGAAGTCAGAATTGCTGGGGTGCTTCCAACTCCAATGCTGGCATTAATCTTAACCTTAATCCTAATGCCAACCCAGCTGCCTGGCCTGTACTTGGACACGAAGGAACCGTGGCGACAGGCAGCCCTTCCAGTATTTGCAGTCCAGTCAGTGCCATAGGTCAAAATATGGGCAACCAGAACGGGAACCCAACAGGCACTTTAGGTGCTTGGGGTAGCTTGCTGCCGCAAGAGAGCACAGAACCACAAACGTCCACTTCTCAGAATGTGTCTTTCAGCGTACAACCTCAGAACCTTAACACTGATGGACCAAATAACACTAACCCCATGAACTCTTCACCCAACCCTATCAATGCAATGCAGACAAATGGACTGCCAAACTGGGGCATGGCTGTTGGTATGGGGGCCATCATCCCGCCCCACCTGCAAGGCCTTCCTGGTGCTAATGGATCATCAGTTTCTCAAGTCAGTGGGGGCAGTGCTGAAGGAATAAGCAATTCTGTGTGGGGATTGTCCCCAGGTAACCCTGCCACAGGAAATAGCAATTCTGGGTTCAGTCAGGGGAATGGAGACACTGTGAACTCAGCATTAAGTGCTAAACAAAATGGATCCAGCAGTGCTGTGCAAAAGGAAGGAAATGGAGGAAATGCTTGGGATTCAGGACCTCCTGCTGGTCCTGGAATACTTCCTTGGGGAAGGGGCAGTGGCAACAATGGTGTTGGTAATATCCATTCAGGAGCTTGGGGCCACCCCAGCCGAAGCACCTCTAATGGTGTGAATGGGGAATGGGGAAAGCCCCCAAACCAGCATTCCAATAGTGACATCAATGGGAAAGGATCAACAGGGTGGGAAAGTCCTAGTGTCACCAGTCAGAACCCTACTGTGCAGCCTAGCAGTGAACACGTGAACTCCTGGGCCAAAGCTGCATCTTCTGGAACTACAGCAAGTGAAGGAAGTAGTGATGGTTCTGGCAATCACAATGAAGGAAGCACTGGGAGGGGAAGGAACAGGAGAAGGCCGAAGGCGAGATAAAGGGATTATAGACCAAGGGCAGATCCAGTTGCCAAGGAATGATCTTGACCCAAGAGTTCTGTCTAATACTGGTTGGGGACAGACTCCTGTAAAGCAAAACACTGCCTGGGAATTTGAAGAATCCCCTAGGTCTGAAAGGAAAAATGACAATGGGACAGAGGCCTGGGGCTGTGCAGCTACTCAGCCTTCAAACTCAGGGGGGAAGAACGATGGGTCCATCATGAACAGTACAAATACCTCTTCAGTATCTGGGTGGGTCAATGCGCCACCTGCCGCTGTGCCAGCCAACACAGGTTGGGGGAGATGGCAACAACAAAGCGCCAAGTGGCCCGGGGGTTTGGGGGGACTCGATAAGCTCTACTGCTGTTAGTACTGCTGCTGCTGCCAAGAGTGGCCATGCTTGGAGTGGGGCTGCAAATCAGGAGGACAAGTCACCCACCTGGGGTGAGCCTCCAAAGCCCAAATCCCAACACTGGGGGAGATGGACAAAGATCAAATCCAGCCTGGAGTGCAGGAGGGGGAGACTGGGCAGATTCGTCATCTGTCCTGGCACACTTGGGGGATGGGAAAAAAATGGATCTGGATGGGATGCTGATAGTAATAGATCAGGGTCTGGCTGGAGTGACACCACGAGATCTGGGACCAGTGGCTGGGGCAGCAGCACAAATACAAAGGTCAATCCAGGTACAAACTGGGGGGGAGACTTTAAAACCTGGCCCCCAACAAAACTGGGCTAACAAACCCCAAGACAACAATGTGAGTAACTGGGGAGGAGCTGCTTCTGTGAAACAGACAGGAACAGGGTGGATCGGGGGGCCAGTACCAGTCAAACAGAAGGACAGCAGCGAGGCAACTGGCTGGGAAGAACCCTCTCCACCGTCCATTCGCCGCAAAATGGAAATTGATGATGGTACCTCAGCTTGGGGGGACCCAAGCAATTATAACAATAAAACTGTAAACATGTGGGATAAGAAACAACCCGGTCATCCAGAGCAGTACCACGACCAATACCACCACCACCACCACTACCACGAGCAACACCACACACAGGGTGGAGACGCCGCCACCGCACCAGGCCAGTACTCAGCTGAATCGATCACCGTTGCTCGGTCCAGGTATGAAAGGTATTGAATATTTCTTTACGAGTAAAAAATAGCATATTCTCATTATATATTCATGAATACTCTTGAATAGTGATTTTATAGCAAATAGCATTAAAATAATTTAAGTTCCCTATCACCCTACAATATTTAAAGAGTATCCAGTAAGAGCAAAGCAGCATCCTCTGGTAGTTTTCGATCCAAGAAAAAAATATATTAAGCGTATTCAGTAGGATATCAAATGAATGTTCTGGTGGTGGTGTTGGCGGCCTGGGGTGGAGACAGAGATGGATTTGAGAGCAGTGACAGTGCATGACTGCAAGATTCCGTAACCATTTGGATGCAGGAGCAAAGATGAGATAGACATGGTTCAGAGCTTGGGCAAGTTGCAGATGACTGTGCCAGTTCACCGACATGCCCATGAGCACAGCAGTAGGCACAGAGCCTGATGTGTCCAGTGGAGATGATAAAAAGTGCCACATACGGAAGACCAGTTCTCAGCCAGAGGGGCAAAGTCCAGAGTAGAGAGATTTAAGGTGGCAGAGTCATGAGCATGTTTCAAAGCTGTTAGAAAGGAACAAGTAGAGATGAGAATGGATGAAAAGGGAGGAGATCCCTGCGTCCAGTAGGACAAGGGCACTTCATCCATCTTGTGAAGCAAGGAGCGGGAAAGAGCGCTGCACAGGTGGGCCAGGCTGTAATGGCCAGAGGGTCAAGGCTACCTTCTGGGGTTCTTTTCTCTCTGGGAGTGTGGTGGATACCAGCCCAGAGGGGAAGAGGGCTGGCTAGGAACAGCGGCATGAGTAGAGGGGGGAGCATGCATTAGCCCATATAAAGGACAGGAACAGAGAACTGACTGGGGCCCTTGGAGGATTCCTGGGCAATGTCAGGGCCCGGAGATCACCATACACAGTGAATTTATTAGGGCCTGCCATGTGCTAGGCTGTGCTTTAGTAGCTGGGGAAACTGCAGGGAGCAGAACAGTCAAAACCCTGCCATGGTAGGGTGTAGATCTAGTGAGGGAGGCAAACAACACGTGAATTAAAGTATATACTTAGTATCGGGCGGTGATAGCACAGGGGGAGGAAACAGCCCAGGAGGTCTGCACGCTGGGGGCCAATGGAGTTGGGAGGTCACCATCTTGTGTAGGGTAGCCTGGGCATTTGGGTACCTTTCTGGTATTCATCATAAGCATTCAACAGGAGAATGTCCTGCGTGCTGTATTAATTCAAATATGACTGCCCTACAGAACCTCCCCTGGCCCACCAGCTGAGCCCTCCAGCCTCCTCGCAGACTTCTGGTGGTTCACTTGTACCTCTCTGAGGCTGCCACATCAGGAGTCCTTTATGGATCTCAAGACACTTTTAGCCTCCATCTAACACGTCAGTGTCACTAAACCAGACGTCAAAAACTGGTGGTCCATCAGCTGCACCTACTCCCACAAATGTGCCTTTTTGGCCTACGTTTATTCTGTGAATTGGCATTTTTTTATGCAAATGTTTTATATTAAATTCCAGATTTCTGGCTTCCTTTGGAAACCTAAAAAGTCTGACACATTGGATTTACGTGGCAGCACTCAGTCAGCACCTCTGCCTTCGTAAGGGCCTGTGTGTTCTCTCCATACGAGGCCGCTCTCCGCACCGCCCCGGACGGTTCCCAGCACTGAGGCTTTTGATCAGTAGCCACTAAGCATCATCAGGCTTGTGCTGCTGTTCTTACACTGGGCCTGTTTATGTTAACTGGCTGGTTCCTTGGGGTACTTGAATTTGTGATTCCAATTTTTTTACTAACATATGACTAACATTTTATAAAGTACTTGGGGCAATAAGGAGAAGCAGGAAGAAGGAAAATGAAGGGCTTTGAAAAATAAGATTATTCCTAAGTAAGCAGTAGTCTAGTGGGACAGACCAATAATATCAAATTTAATAGGCTTTAATTAGCATTATAGTAAAGGTATGTAGAAAAGTGATCTGAGAGCCCCCGCCTATAATCCCAGTTACTTGGGAGGCTGAGGTGGGAGGATGGCTTGAGCCCAGGGGTTCAAAGCCTACCTGGGCAACATCGTGAGTCCCCGTTTCTTAAAAAAAAAAAAGACTCCAAGAACAGAATTAATACTGTCAACATTGCTTAACAGTGGTGATACATTCTAAGAAATATGTCATCAGACAATTTCAGCATTGTGTTTACATTATAAAGTATAGTTACACAAACATAGATGGTATAGCCTCCTACTCACCTAGGCTATATGGTACAAATTGCTCTTAGGCTACAAACCTGCACAGCATATTTCTGAATACTGTAGGCAGTTGTAGCACGATGGTTAAGTATTTATGTATCTAAATATGAAAAGGGGATATTAAAAATATGATATAAAAGATTAAAAATGGTACACCTGTGTAGGGCACTTACCACGAGTGGAGCTTGCAGGACTGGAAGTGGCTCTGGGTGAGTCAGTGAGTGACGGTGAGTGAATGTGAAGACCTAGGGTGTCACTGTGCACTGCTGTAGACTTTGTGAACACTGTACACTTAGGCCACGCAACACCTATTAAAAGATTAAAAGATACTTTTGCTGCAATAACACTTAGCTTAAAACACAAACACATTGTACAGCTATACAAAAGTATTTTTTATATCCTTATTCTGTGAGCTTTTTTTTTTTCCGTTCCTTTAAACTTTTTTTGTTAACTAAGACACAAACACATTAGCCTAGGCCTACACAGGGTCGGGATCTTCACTGTCACTGTCGTCCACCTCCACACCTTGTCCCATTGGAGATGCAGTAACAATAAGTATAGTAAAGACATAAACCAGTAACATAGTCTCTGGTTAGCATCATCAGTTGCGTGTGCTAGACCTTGCGGTGGCTGGCAGCACAGTAGGTGTTTACACGAGCATCACCACAAACACCTGAGGAATGCATTGTGCTACACTGTGATGGGTACAGCGTCACTAGGTGATGGGAATTTTTCAGCTCCATTATATCTAATCTTAGGGGACGTTGTCATATACACAGTCAGTTGACTGAAATGTCATTATGCAGCCTATGACTATTTTTAAATGGCTAGCATGTCCCATCCACCAACAGCGAATAGTCCCATACTGTTCCTCCTAGGTCACAATTTGAGTGTCCTCTCCTGCTCAGAGACTCCTGGAAGAGTTCAAGCTATAGAGGGCCCTGTGCCTGGCACTGAAGTCTTGCAATAAGTGTGGTCTGGCCATGCTTGGCAGTCACATGTGGAGCATTTTTATGCATCATCTCGTTGAATTTTTACAGTTCCTTGGGCCTCATTTCACAAACGAGATCTAGGAGGTTAAGTAGCTCTCCACGGGCACGTATGTGGAAGGGAGATGGTGAAGTCTCAGATGTGTAATATATACCATGACCTGATTGCTGACATTTCTAAAATATTACATCCATGACACCCTACAAAGGTTAGAACCACATTACATTTGTTGGGGGATCTCTCTCCTTTGATGTGTTATCCTTAGAAGCTTTTTCTTTTAGAGACAGAGTCTTGCTGTGTTGCCCAGGCTGGTCTCAAACTCCTGGCCTCAAGCCATTCTCTCACTTTGGCCTCCCAAAGTGTTGGGATCGTAGGTGTGAGCCATCATGCCTGGCCAGAAACTGTCCTTTTTTTTTTTTTTTTTAAGGCGGAGTCTCACTCTGTTGCCTGGGCTGGAGTGCAGTGGCTCAATCTCAGCTCACTACAACCTCCACCTCCCAGGTTCAAGCGATTCTCTTGCCTCAGCCTCTCTAGTAGCTGGGATTACAAGCACGCACCACCACGCCCAGCTAATTTTTGTATTTTTAGTAGAGACTGAATTTCACCATGTTGGCCAGGCTGGTCTCGAACTCCTGACCTCAAGTGATCCACCCACCTTGTCTTCCTAAAGTGCTGGGATTGCAGGCATGAGCCACCGTGCCTGACCCAGAAACTACTTTTAACTGGTTTTTAATAGCCAAAAAATGAGAGCTTCACTAAGAGAAGCATTCTTGTTCAGTTAAAAGGGCCAAAATAATTCTCTTTTATATGAAAAATATTTACAAATTTTTTTAAACAAATGGCACATATTATTACCAAATATAAAGAAGAAAAATGTGCTGTAACTGCTACAGCTTAACAGAGTGAGTATTTCTATACTCCTTTCTTCCTACAGCTCTTGGAGCCTCTGCATGCCTGTGCTCTTTGTAGTTGTAGCAATATTATAGGAGCAGCTGTGAATCTGGTTTGGCCAATTAGCAGAGATAAACAAAAAGTTATACAAACTTTTTTCCGTGTAGAAGTAAGCTCATATGCTGAAACTATGTCGAGTTTAGCATATTGCACAACATACGATGGGGTTACTTATGTATTTTTTTCATTTATAATGTTAATCTCTTTCTACCACTGGTGTAAAGTGGCTACACTATTGTTCCTGCTCTGTATTACCTGTGATATTTAAGTCTCAGGCATCAACCATGCCTTCTTTTGCAGTGAGAGTGAAGTTCATCACCCGTAAGAATTACGAGTAATCACAGTCTTTCACTCTCCAAGCTTGTTAGACCAAGTGATTCTTTGAGCCTATAGAAGTAGCAGACACAATTCCATACCAGTTCCCTTCATAGAGGTGACAGCATATGGGAGTGGCATTCCTCTCTGGGGACTGAGCCTTCTGGCCATTCAGGGTCAGCAAGGGCAGCAGCAATCTCAGCACCTGCTGGGCCGTGCTGCCCACTGGCTTGAATGCCTGCATAGCTTTCGATAGCTACTGGGATTCCCAGACAAAAGCCTTCCACTTGTGACTGCCTCGTGAAGTTTCTGCTATTTTTAAAGTTGGTGTTTTTAGGTTTTATGTTATTTTGCTATTGGCCTATGCTGAATTTATAGAATTTTCACTTACGTCAGAGTTTGGGTTTTAAATTTTTGATCATTGCCACTTAAGGGTATTGATCTCTCCTATCTTACAAAACATGATTTCTGAATTACATATTTGTGTGTGTGTGTGTGTGTGTGTGTGTGTGTGTGTGTGTGTGTGTGTTTTAAAGGAGTGAATGCTACGGTACAGTCATTTTTCTCGTGTTTGTTGATATTAGCTAGTTTTCTGTGAGCCTGAGGAAAACTGATGGTATTTTATGAAATGCAGTGTAGCTTCCTAAACTGGATTGTCTGGACCTGGTTCCAATTCATTCTGGAGATAAAACAGCAGTATGAATCCAGAGAAATATCCCTGTGCCTGTCTTTTTATCAGAAAGTATAGGCTGCCTGAGAAGGGCTTCAGAGGCTGCCCTTGACCCAGGATGTGAAGTTGTCTACTGTGGCTCGCACACCTCCTCCTCATCAGAACATTCCTTAGTTACTCAGTCTCTGGTGCGAGCCAGAATTGCAGGACCTGCAGCTGGTGCTCTGCTGTCCATACGAAGCTATTAAGTCATCGTAAAATCAGTCTGTTTTACCAGTTAGTGGGATGTGGCAGAAAGGGCAAACATAGCATTTATGTGTGTTCTAAGGGAATGAAGCAAATCCTAAAAATACTCAGCAACATGATTACCTTGTATACTTAGACATAAATATTCTGAGACACTTAAAAACCCACTTGCAGGCTGGGCGCTACACCTGTAATCCCAGCACTTTGGGAGGCCGAGGTGGGCAGATCATGAGGTCGAGATTGAGACCATCCTGGCCAACATGGTGAAACCCCATCTCTACTAAAAATACAAAAAATTAGCCTGGTGTGGTGGTGCGTGCCTGTAATCCCAGCTACTCGGGAGGCTGAGGCAGGAGAATTGCTTGAAACCGGAAAGTGGAAGTTGTAGTAAGCCGGGATTGCGCCACTGCACTCCAGCCTGGTGATAGAGCAAGACTCTTGTTTCAAAAAAAAAAAAAAAAAAACCACTTGCAGACACACAAGAGAACATTGAATACTAATTAATAAAACCATTTAGTGAGTAACGGAGCCTCATAGTTGCCTCTGAATCTAACAGTGAAATTGAAGAAGAACTTCCGGGAATTTCATCTCTGAACTCAGATTTCACCAAAATGTAGGTAATTTTAGAGTGAAGTACGAAGGCCATTATACACTTGATCCAAGCTTAACCAGCAACACAGTGGGGTCTTGACATACTGTGTCTTCCAACAATGGCTAGAAGTAAAATATCATTACATATGCCAATCAGAAATTGACCTATGCAGGAAGTACACTGCTAATACTGATCTTAGTCTAGAATTTTTTGTGTTCATTTTACTGCCTGTTTGCAGCTCTTTAGAGATGTCTCTCGGCCATAGCAGGTACCTCAGCTGTGCTAGTGATGACTACTGTGGGCTCCTACAAGTGAGCAAAGGCTCTAGCCAGAGGCAAATTGTACTTGGCATATGGGTACTTAATCTGATGATACTTGCTTTAAAACTTAGTTTTCTGAAACATTTATCATAATATAAAATATAAAAGCAGAGATTGTGTGTATTAATCATGGAAGAGGCATATCTCCCATTCACTAAACTAAAACTTGGAAAAAGTTAGGAAGCTTCTACCCACAGCAATGAAACATGTATTATTTCTCTAAGTCTCTTCAGCAGCAGAAGCTAGAGAGCATTGGCCTTCCTTCCAGACTCCTGTCCTAGGAAGTTTATCATTCTTTAGTATAAAAACTATACCAAAAAACAGTCACCTGCAGATGGAGTGAATCAGCAAGATCCTGTTACAGCTCAGTTGTTTTCACATAACTTCAGAAATAGATCCCATTGACCTCTCCAGCCAGAAGGAATTCTATTTTAAGCACTACGCAATGGTTACTAAAAGAGGAATGATCTGAGTGACCTATGCTTTTTGTAGATGTGGGATTTTTCTTGGGTTTGGATTTGGCTGGGTTTTTGCCTTCCTGTGTTCGAGGGGTTTGGTAAGTGGGGCTGGACTTGAGCAAGGACTGGGGAGTTAGAAGCCTGCTAGGAAGTAGGAAGAGATGCTTCTCAGCGCAAGTCCATGGCGTGAGACACGCGAACCCCACATGCAAAGGCCTTAGCTTTAGGTACCTTCAATTCAAAATAGGTAAGTGATGAAGACAGTTGAAAATACAGCGTGAGGCCAGACACAGTGGCTCACGCCTATAATCCCAGCACTTTGGGAGGCTGAGCCAGGTGGGTTGCTTGAACCCAGGAGTTTGAGAACAGCCTGGGCAACCTAGTGAGACCCACATCTGTACAAAAAATACAAAAATTAGTGAGCTTCTAGTCCCAGCTACTCAGGAGACCGAAGCAGGAGGATCACCTGAGCCCAGGGAGGTCAAGGCTGCAGTGAGCTGTGGATGCACCACCACACTCCACCCTGAACAACAGGAGATCCTGTCTCAAAAAAAAAAAAAAAAGAAAAGAAAGTGTGTCCCCCCCCCCACCCCCCCCCATACCAGTCAGGAAGAGTTAGCACATTAAAATCTGTATTAATGTACTGAAATCAAAACTAAATAAAATGGCTTTTCCTTTTCTAATACTTACTCCATGTGATAAGGCAGGGAGAAGCTCTTCTAAGGGAAGTTGCTATGTAGCTGGAGGCCTGTGGTCTGCTTCTAGAAAGGACCCTGAATCTGAAACCCTCAAATAGAGTCTCCTGAATTTGGAACAGAAGTGTAAAATGCCCACAGCAAAGGCTTTCAGAAAAGTAGGATACTTTGCCATCTGACTGTACTCTTGTATAATGAATGAGCAAACTCTTCTTTATAAAGTTTCACTGTATAAAAACCCATCTTGATTTCAGATACGAAAGATTTCTTGCAACTATCAATTCTGCTCTGTTTCTCCATAAGCCAGTACCCAACCAACCATCATAGTAAATTTACGTTAACTTTAAAGGCCATTGGTATGAGTAAAAAATCTTATTAATATTTAGGTCAGTACCTTAAGAAGCCAAGCACATGGCAAGCACTCAGTAAATGCCTGATCAATTGAATTTTGAATCCTTTATCATATATATATATATATATATATATATTTTTTTTTTTTTTTTTTTTGAGACAGAGTCTTAACTCTGTCACCCAGGCTAGAGTGCAGTGGTGAGACTTCAGCTCACTGCAATGTCTGTTTCCCAGGGTTGAACAATTCTCGTGCCTCATCCTCCTGAGCAGCTGGTATTACAGGTGTGTGCCACCATGTTGGCCAGACTAGTCTTGAACTCCTGACCTCAAGTGATTCACCTGCCTTGGCCTCCCAAAGTGCTGGGATTACAGGCATGAGCCACTGTGCCCAGCCTAGTCCTTTATCATATATTATAATTGGCCACTTTTTAACTAAACCTTTGTTCCCAAAAAGGACTGCTTATTGCATTTATAAAGCTATGTAAGTGGCATCTGTGGAACAAGCTAGAATTGATTTCTTATTTCATAGAGGAAAGAATTCCATCCACTGACTGAATCATCTGTAGTGCTTAAGATGCGATGTGCTAACGATGTTTAGTGAATGATTCTTTGTTCCTGGGTCCTAGTTCTTGGCCTTTTCTCTGTCTGCTGCTCAATTTTATGACCATCTTCCAGGTGCACACCACTTAGACACTTTGTTTTCTCCATTCTGAAGGGAAAATAGAGTATATTTTAAAATTGAACAAAAACTATATATTCTGGCTATGTTTTATTATCTCCATCTCTGTTTGAAGAAATTGAAGGGAGATAACGATTCCAAAACCCCATAGTACAGAAATACTCTGCAAAAAGCAGTAGTATTTGAAGGACCATTTTTAAAAGTTTAGCATCAGTATGTTAAATGTAAGATAGAAATTTGTTCTACCTCATCAATTCAAACTTTAAAAGAATCCCTTTAAATTATTAACAAAACAGATGCCAAATCACTCTGATGATAAACACTTAACTGTAGAGATCATTTTAATTCTAGGTACTTAAAATTATTTTCTGTGTGCTGAAAATGTTGGTTTTGTGTCAAAACTTTGTATTGCATTTCAATTTTTAGCATCTCTTCTAAAACCTTTAGAGTGTCAGATGATATATCCTAGTGTTTCTGTTAGGATGGCATTATAGGTAAATTATAATCTTGCCAGATTCAACTGAAAATGAAAATATTGGGCCAGGTGTGGTGGCAGGCGCCTGTTAGCTACTCGGAAGCAGGGGGATCGCTTGAACCTAGGAGTTAAGGCTGCAGTGCGCCTTGATCACACTTAGGAATAGCCACTGCACTTCAGCCTGGGCAACATGGCAAGACCTTGTCTCTATTAAATAAAAATAAAAATGGAAATGCTAGGTTTTTTAAATTTTTTGAGTAAGCAAGTGTTCTTTCATTTCTAAGACTTTGAAACATGATCCTTGCAAATCGTTTGCCTTCTACATGAAAATACTCTGTAGACATTTCTGCTGCTTTTAAGAGGAATTTAAAATTCTTTATAAAAATCAATTAATTATGCTTACCACAATCTTAGTATTTATTCTTAGTTTTGACTTAAATAATTTGTAATATATATTGACTCCTCAAAGAGCTGGAGGTCTAGAGATGATAAACAAATTCTAGGTGAGTTCATTATTTAATTACCTGCAATAAATTAGCATTTTTATAGCTAGTTGGTCTTCACCAACACGTAAGTTATTTTAGCTTCCCAAAACCTTCATAATTTTTATTAGCTGTGTTAATGTCCCTGATTTAATTTTGTCCTTTCAATTTGTGTAACTATTTCTCCCAATGTATATTATTGACTTTTGTGTAATTAAAGGTAATATTATAGTTAGCAATTGCCAGCAATAACTGGTTAGGGCTAATCCCATGTTATTAGTAACTATTTGCATAATATATTGCTCAGCATAGAGCTTGTAATTTAAAATGATTTCTAGGTTGTGTGTCCTTTTATTAATCAGTATTACTGCATTTTATTAGAACAAAGAGTATCAAGGGAACTGATTCCGTGCTATTTTTAGTCAGAATATTAATACATTCCATAATTGATATTGTAATATCCATGTTGAAGCCCAACAATGTAAAATTTATGGTTAACTATTTGCATTTTATACTGTAAGTTTTTCTCTTGCACACAGTCACATGCTTTCAACAGTTACGACTTAAAATATTCACACTTCTGTCTCTGAACAAAATGTATCTATATAAAAATTACAACTGGCCGGGCACGGTGGCTCATGCCTGTAATCCCAGCACTTTGGGAGGCCAAGGCAGGCAGCTCACCCGAGGCTGGAAGTTCAAAACCAGCCTGCCCAACATGGTGAAACCCCGTCCCTACTAAAAATACGAAATTAACCAGGCGTGGTGGGGCATGCCTGTAATTCCCAGCTACTTAAGCTGAGGCAGGATCTCTTGAACCCAGGAGGCAGAGGTTGTGGTGAGCCGAGATCGCACCATTGCATTCCAGCCTGGGCAACAAGAGCGAAACTCTGTCTCAAAACAAAAAAAAAAAAAAGAAAGAAAATTACAACTGATACAAGCTGCCAACGTGACTATTAACAGTGTCAGGTGAGCTTATAGCAGAAGCAAAGATTAGAATTTGAGTTGATTTGGAAAAATAAAATTGACCTATGCAATATAAAATGTTTTTTGTACTGAAGTGTGAAGGGCTTGGGGAAATCCTTCTTATTGCCTAGTTTCATAGCTTCTTCTGCGCCTATAGAAGACATTATTAAGAAAATTATAAGGGCTGGACTTGGTGACTCACCCCTGTAATCCCAGCACTTTGGGAGGCCAAGGCAGGCAGATCACTTGAGATCAGGAGTTCAAGACCAGCTTGGCCAACATGGTAAAACCCCATCTCTGGGTAAAGATGGGCATAGTGGTGGGTGCCTGTAATCCCAGCTACTCAGAAGGCTGAGGCAGGAGAATCACTTGAACCCAGGAGGCGAAGGGTTGCAGTGAGCTAAAATCGTGCTGCTGTACTCCACACTCCAGCTGAGGCGGCAAAGTGAGACTCCATCGCAAAAAAAAAAGACCGGGCACAGTGGCTCACACCTGTAATCCCAACACTTTGGGAGCCTAAGGTGGGTGGATCATGAGGTCAGGAGATCAAGACCATCCTGGCAACATGGTGAAACCTTACCCCACTAAAGATACAAAAAATTAGCCAGGCGTGGTGGTGTGCACGCCTGTAATCCCAGCTACTCAGAAGGCTGAGGCAGGAGAATCGCTTGAACCCAGGAGGCGGAAGTTGCGTTGAGCTGACATCGCGCCATTGCACTCCAGCATGGTGACAGAACGAGACTCCATCTCAAAAAAAAAAGAAAAGAAAATTGTAAGGGTTGGGCACAGTGGCTCACGCCTGTAATCCCAGCACTTTGGGAGGCCGAGGTGGGCAGATCACTTGAGGTCAGGAGTTCAAGACCAGCCTGGCCAACATGGTGAAACCCCATCTCTACTAAAAATACAAAAATTAGCTAGGCATTTCGTTGCATGCCTGTAGTCCCAGCTACTCGGGGAGACTGAGACATGAGAATCTCGTGAACCTGAGAGGTGGAGGTTGTAGTGAGCCAAGATTGTGCCTCTGCATTCCAGCCTGGGCAACAGAACAAGACTCTGTCTCAAAAAAAAAAAAAAAAAATTTTTTTTTTTTTTTAAAGAAAAAGAAAATTAGCCAGGCATGGTGGCTCACACCTGTATTCCCAGCACTTTGGGAGGCCGAGGCGGGCAGATCATGAGGTCAAGAGATCAAGACTGTCCTGGCCAACATGGTGAAACCCCATCTCTACTAAAAATACAAAAAAATTAGCCGGGGGTGGTGGCATGAGCCTGTGGTCCCAGCTACTTGGGAGGCTGAGGCAGACGAATCGCTCAAACCCGGGAGGCAGAGGTTGCAGTGAGCCGAGATTGTGCCACTGCACTCCAGCCTGGTGACAGAACAAGACTCCGTCTCAAAAAAAAAAAAAAAAAGAAAAAAAAATTGTGAGGAAGGGAAGTATATTTACTATTCATTAGGTGGAAGTAGATCATCATAAAGGTCTTCATTGTCATCATCTTCATGATCTTCATGTTGAGGAGGAAGGGGAGGGCTTGGTCTTGCTATCGCTGAGGTGGTGGAGGTGGAAGAAAATCTGTGTATAAGTGGATCACTGAAGTTCACACCCATGTTGTCAAGGGTCACCTGTAATGCCACAGGCTTCTATATGCTTCTGTAACCTGTTTCCACAAGGAACCAATCCCTGAGGATGCCGTTGCAGCAGGACTTGGCAAAGGAATGAAAGGGTTTCTGAAAATCCCCTCCCAGAGTGCCTGCAGGAACTACTCTGATCCATAATTTAACTCTCTTAACACAGACACCTCTGATCTCTCTCAGCTTGTGGGTGGTACCATGGGAACTATCTGCATTTTCCAGTTATTACTTTACCTTTATGTGTTTAATCTGCTGGTTTCTTGTTTCTTTGCCCAGATAAGCTGATCTGTGTCTACAATGGTCAAAAGATAAGAATAATATTTCAGTATATATTTGCAACTCATAAATTTTTCTTAGAATCATTAACATATTATTTCTTTATGTCATTACGTATAATACAAGAAGTAAACAAGCTACTTAACCATAGTTTTAAACTGTTCTTTTAAACCCTATTGTGTTGCAAATGCTGAGAATTAAATAGGTTTTAATTTTTAATGGACTTTTAAAGTTGTAAATGGGTAGAGGTCAGGAATTAGAAAATGGCTATTTTTTATTTCATATTTTTTGAGACAGATTCTTGCTCTGTCGCCCAGGCTGGAGTACAGTCGCACAGTCTTGGCTCACTGCAACCTCTGCCTCCCAAGTTCAAGAGATTCTTCTGCCTCGGCCTCCTGAGTAGCTGGGACTGCAGGTGCGCACCACTGCACCTGGGTGAATTTTTGTATTTTTAGTAGTGATGGGGTTTCACCATGTTGGCCAGGCTGCTCTCGAACTCCTGACCTCAGGTAATCCACCTGCTTCAACCTCCCAGAGTGCTGGGATTACAGGCATGAGCCGCTGAGTCCGACCAGTTTTAATAAGCTAAACAATCTATGTGCAGTGGCATGCCCCAGGAGTTGAGGCCAGCCTGGGCAACACAATGAGACCCTGTCTCACTGTGTTTATATATTTACAAAAATAAATAAATACAAATTTTAAAATACAAAGCTAAACAAATCTGACTACATGTAATATATTTGCCTCCTTTAAATTTTCTACTAAAGGCTATTCTAAGGATAGATTATCTTGAAATTATGTTGAAATTGAAAACTGAATTACATTTGTACTTTTCTCTGATGCACTCTTACGATTTTCTGTACCACTTGGAACCTTTTTCAGTTTCATCAGGCTGGGGAGAAATGCCTAACGTTCACTCAAAGACTGAACACTCTTGGGGAGAACCATCCTCCCCTTCTACCCTGGTGGACAATGGCACAGCAGCATGGGGGAAGCCACCCAGCAGTGGCAGCGGGTGGGGGAGATCACCCTGCCGAGCCGCCGATGGCATTTGGAAGAGCCGGCGCACCTGTTGCTGCCTCGGCCCTGTGCAAACCAGGTAAGCCTAGCATCCTGCTTGCCCTAATCTGGCAATTTAGAAATGACTCTCAAAGTGTCGAATTTTAAAAATTAGAGTTTTAGGATACTTTCCTCATAATGTTCATACTTTAAGATTAACCACAAACCAAGAATCTTGGCCAAACACAGTGCTTCACACCTGTAATCCCAGCACTTTGGGAGGCGAGGGCAGGAGGATCACTTGAGCCCAGGAGTTCAAGACCAACCTGGGCAGCATAGTAAAACCTTGTCACTACAAAAAAAATTGAAAAATTAGCAGGGCATGGTGGCACATGCCTGTAATCCCAGCTACTTGGGAGGCTGTGGTAGGAGGATAGCTTGAGCCCAGGAGGTTAAGCCGTGATTGTACCATCGCATCCAGCCTGGGCAATAGAGCAAGACTCCATCTCTCGAACAAAAAGCCAAGCCTATAAAATATTTGCCATGTCCGATATGTGAACACAAAGGCGCTTTTAAGAGATGTCCATGCCCTCCTTTTTTAATAATGCAAATAAACGCAAAAGTCAAAGCAACCCAGCATTATGTTTGATTCTCCTAGTAATACCCACGCTACTTCAGCAGTAGTCTTGTGCCTGCCACATTGAGTAATTTAAACCTTTTTCACTGAGCAAAATAGATAAAGCATGTCATCTTTTCTTGAGATTAGTTTTGAAAATATGTATTACCTCACGGCAATCTAACGTATCTTGCCGTCTTGCCCTTCTTTCATCTTGTCAACAGAATTCCACTTTGGGTGGAATTTACCATGTTTATTTTCATGTTGTTATGCTTAAGCATATAAACAACTTGAAAAAAGGAAAAAACTGTACATTATCCTCCCATTTAATTCTGGCTGGGCACAGTGGCTCACGCCTATAATCTCAGCACTTTGGGAGGCTGAGGCGGGTGGATCACCTGAAACCAGCCTGGCCAACGTGGTGAAACCCCGTCTTTACTAAAAATACAAAAATTGGCCGGTTGTGGTGACAGGTGCCTGTAATCCCAGCTACTCAGGAGGCTGAGGCAGGAGAATTGCTTGAACCCGGGAGGCAGAGGTTGCAGTGAGCCAAGTTTGTGCCACTGCGCTTCAGCCTGGGTGACAGAGAGACTCCATCTCAAAAAAAAAAAAAATTGTTCACATAACTGCAGAAGCTTCATCTTTTCTTCGAACATCTTAAAATGTAACTTTATCGGTTTTTTATTTTGTTATTTTGCTAAAACTGGGTAGTATGTTCCATACAGCCACCACTATGCTCAAGGTATTTATTCCATTTATATTACTTTTTGTTAAAAAACCTAAAAGATAAGGCAATTTCTGAGTATTTAGATTAATGTGCTGTTTTGAGGCAGTGTATTCTGTTTTCAGAATTTGTCCTGGGAGGCACAGTTACGTGCCTATTCTGTATGTTTATCAGCCTTGTATCTTCATTAAAGACCCAGCCAACTGTGCTGTTACCTAGTGTTTCCCCTTCTTCATATTCTTCAAAGAAGTGAAAATTTGGGGTAATTTTGATACCGAAAATCGCTTTGTGTTTTAAGAAAGGAGGAAAAAACATCTGGAGTCGAAGTTCGGTAGTCAATTTGTAGATCTATCTGCCGAAGGCCTCCATCCTGCTAGTTTGTCAGTATCTCCTGCGAGCTTGGGAGAAGTGCAGCCTGCCAGGCCTGACCTCAGGCTTGCTCCATTTCACATGTTCCAGCTGGCTATCACAAGTGGGCAAGTTTGAGAAGCACTGGTCTGTGTGACATAATGCTCACAGGTTTGGATCAAGCAGTGATTAAGAATCAGGCAGAGGTGTTCATTTCAGCAGCGCATGTACTAAAATTGGAACAATACAGGGAAGATTAGCGTGGCTCCTGTGCAAGGATAAGATGCAGATTCGTGAAGCATTCCATATACAAATTTTCCTGCCACTTGTGATGGCTCATGCCTGTAATCCCAACACTTTGGGCTGCCAAGGCAGGAGGACCACTTGAGCCCAGGAGTTTGAGACCAGCCTGGGCAACATAGTGAGACACCATCTCTATTAAAAAGAAAAGAACTTAGCTGGATGTGGTGGCACATGCCTGTAGTTCTAGTTACTCGAGAGGCTGAGGCAGGAGGATCACTTGATCAAGAGTTCAAGGTTGTAGGAAGCTGTGATTGCACTACTGTACTCTAGGCAACAAAGCAAGACCGTGTTTCAAAAAAATAGAAAAAAGTACAAATTTTCAAAACCACACAGGACAATGAAATTTTTTAGGAATCTACATTTCTGTAGCCTTTTCATACCATGTAGAGATTGCCACCTTCCCTACTAGCCCCAGGATTTGTTTTTAGCATGTTTATATTTTAGAATGATCTGTAGTTGGTTAAGGAAGTTTAGAACAGCACAGAGTACAAATAGCTGGTGTTTGAAGGAAAAATTATATACATATACATGTTTATTTAAATATCTAGCAGAAGAAATTCATTTCTTAGATCTGGGAGGAATGAAGGCGTAAAAAGGTAGATTACATCTCATTTGTCCTACCTCCCCTAAATTATATGTTATAGTGGAAGCATTGTTCGTGTTAGGGACATGAAATTGATAAGTTTATGTTTGCTGTCTTTCTAGCTTCAAAATCTATGCAAGAAGGCTGGGGCAGTGGTGGGGATGAAATGAACCTCAGTACCAGCCAGTGGGAGGATGAAGAAGGAGACGTGTGGAATAATGCTGCTTCCCAAGAAAGCACCTCCTCCTGCAGCTCCTGGGGGGACGCCCCCAAAAAAGGACTTCAAAAGGTAAGTACAACCCTCTTAAAGATGATATACCCTGAAAACCAAAGGTACTTCAAACACATTCAATATCCAGTGAATCAGATGAAAAGATAGACCTGAGGTTCTGAGTAGTCGCAGGGCCCAGCGACCCTTTCAAGGGATTAAGCAAAGTCACAACTATTATCATGCCAGTACTAAGACTGTCTTTTTCATTTGAGATCTCTCTCCAGTGTAGGGTGGAGGTGTACAGAGATCTTTATTACAGCAGAGAATCTGCAGAAACAGATAAGAAAATCCAACCATTTTCTTTTAAGCTAGACGTAGAGATTTGCCAGAAGGCAAAACAGTACCACTCTTTTCATGAAAAATTAATTACTGTTTATTTTTAAATGTTATGTTAATGTGCAATGGCTTTATTTTTAAACAAAATTAACATTTTTAAATTTTCTCAGTTTTAATTTCTAATACAGTAAATAGCAATAGACACAACTCATATAAACAAAAGTTCTTTGGGATCTTCAGTCTCTAAGAGAGTATTATAGGGTCCTGAGACCAAAAAGTTTGAGATAGATGGTTAAGAAGTCTTAAAACAAATGGGCAGGCCAGGTGCAGTGGCTCATGCCTGTAATCCCAGCACTTTGGGAGGCCAAGGTGGGTACATCACTTGAGGTCAGGAGTTCAAGTCCAGCCTGGCCCACATGGTGAAACTCCATCTCTACTAAAAATACAGAAATTAGCCAGGTGTGGTGGCGGGCACCTGTAATCTCAGCTACTGGGAGGCTGAGGCAGGAGAATCACTTAAACCTGGGAGGCAGAGGTTGCAGTTGCAGTGAGCCAAGATCGCCTCACTGCACTCCAGCTTGGGCAACAGAGCGAGACTCCGTCTCAAAAAAAAAAAAAAAGACACAAATGGGCAGTCATCTAGAAAAAACTGAGATACGCATCTCATATATACATGAGATACAGGAGACGTGTATCTGTTTTTTCTAGATGACTGCCCATTTCAGTCACATATTCAGCATGACTGAATTTCAAGTAGATCACAGATTTAAATATTAAAATGTGAAAGACATTAAAAACAATTTTGGAGTCAGAGAGGCCTATGAATGATCAAAATCTAAAAGCCATAAAATAAAATTTTTTGTCAATAGACACAAGTATAAAAACTATACAGGACAGAAAATACCATAATCAAAGTGAAAAGAAAAATAGCAAACTGGAAACACATTTATAACTAATATCATGGAGAGGGCCAATCTCCCTGATACGTAAAGTCCTAGAAAGTGATATTTAAAAAAAAAATCAGCCAGAAACCCAATAGAAAAAGGAGCACAGAATGTGAACAGGAGATGGTCCACAGAGAAGGGGCACTAATGGCTGCTAGACACAGGGACTCACAGGAAGGCAGTTCAGTTTCAAACAGCACTCAGAGATGCCTGCCATTTTTCATCTCTCAGACTCGCTGAAAGCCAACGTTTTTATTTTTTTATTTAAAAAAAATTGTTTAGAGACAGAGTCTTGCGTGTCACCTAGGCTGGAGTACAACGTTGAACTCCTGGGCTCGAACTGTCTTCCTGCCTCAGCCTCCCGAGTAGCTGGGACTTACATGCCACTGTGCCCAACTAATTTTATTTTTTATTTTTTCTGTAGAGACAGTGTCTCACTTTGTGGCATTTATACAGTTTTGTATTGCAGCATTTTTGTAGTAAAAAGATAAAAATAGTTTAAACGTACGTTGATGGAGTAATCAGTTAATCACACTACTTCTGCATTATGGAAAACTATTTAAAAGGAAATTCTGTATATGTATTGCTATGGAAAGATCACTAAAGTACATTGTTAAAAGATGCAGAAAAACATACATAACACACACCCAATTTTGTGGGGTAAGAGGAAGAAAACAAATTTTTGTGTGTGTGTGTGTGTGCGCGTGTGCGTGCATGCACACATAGTGTATCTGCCTCTATAGAATGTTCTAAATTCTCTGGAAGGACAAATAAGAAACTGCTATGAGTAGTTTCCTCTTGGAGAGAACAGAAACTAAGCAGTTTGGGTGGCATGAGATGAAAACTTTCTTTATACCTTGTTTATACTCTTGAATCATGTGAATGTATTCATGGTCTAAAAAAATTAGTTTAAAAAGCATTCAGTTAACCATCAGCAGAACCCAGAAACTAAAATCAGGACTCTCTGCTCATGAGGAGTAGAAGTGATTATGGACATCCAAAAGAATCCTTTTGATAGTTGGGCTGGCAGATAATCCAGTTAATGATAGGACCAGAAATACCAAATTGGGAAATTAAAATCTTGGCTAATCTGGCTCTGGCAGCGTAGTAATGATTAAAATACCCCAAAATAAGCTAGTTCCTTGATGAAAGAAAGCCTGTTTGTTTATAGAGCTTTATGTGCTCCATTATATAGCTGTGGCAGGCTCAATTTTGGAAAGTACTATGAAGAATATTTTTAGAAGGAGATTTTTTTATGTTGGAATAATGCTTCATTACAACCTTTGCATTTATAGGCTCAGAGGGAGGTTACTGAGAAGCGTCCTGGCGTCTCTGTGGTGCCGTGCCCTCCCCCACCCCCACTGCTCTTTCTGTAGCTGACCTTTCTCCTCGCCGTCTCCTTCACTGACATTTTCGTACTTATTCCTTTTCTCTACCCTATGAGCTACAAGTAACAAATAGTTAATAAAATTAACAGGTTTTTTCTTCCTTTCTTCTTGTTGCCTCTTTATTCATTGGAATAAACCCCCTCGTTTTATCATTTTTGAGAATAAAGCTTCTAAAAGGACAAAAGCTGTGTAATTTTTAGTAAACACGTAGGGCTGTGTTCAAGAGAGCACTTAGGATTATTGGACAATAAAAGTAATGTATATTTGTGATGAACTAAATTATCTGGGAAAGAAAAATATCCTGCTTTTTTTAAGTTCATAAATTGCACACATATACAAATGGACCTTGATGCTTTCCATAGGAGAAGCCATGAAATACTGTTAGAGAGTTTCTGGAATACAGCATTATTCAACGTTAATACAAAAAGATTCGGTGACTTTTAAATGATGTTGTCTCCCGTTTCTGGAAGAAATGCATTAAAATGTAGCTCATGGACTTTCCCCTTTCCCACACTTTGTTCCAGGGCATGAAGACGTCTGGCAAGCAGGATGAGGCCTGGATCATGAGCCGGCTGATCAAACAACTCACAGACATGGGCTTCCCGGTAACTGGCGTCTTAGTTTACTCCTATACCATGCTTCCCAAAATGAAATGCCCTGATAGTTTCCTCTCCATGTTTGTTAAATGTGATAAAAGACACCAAGAGCATTTGAGGAATGAGATACTGACATCATCTAACTCTTTTTTGTTTGTTTTTGTTTTTTGATATCATCTAACTCTTAAATCTCCCTTTTACCTGGGTAGTTTGGGTTAGGGATCATTGCTTTGTACCATAGCAAAAACCCACAAAAAGCTTCTGTCAAGAAAGGTGTAAGAGCCTTTTCCTAGAATAGAAAATGCTGTTTGTTGTTTTTTGGTTTTGAGATAGGGTCTTGCTCTGGCACCTAGGCTGGAGTACAGTGGCATGATTGGGCTCAAGCAGTCGTCCTATCTCAGCCGCCTAAGTAGCTAGCGCACAGGCATGCACCACCATGCTTGGCTAATTTTTGTATTTTTGGTAGAAACGAGGTTTCACCATATTGGCCAGGCTGGTCTTGAACTCCTGGGCTCAAGCAATCTGCCCACCTCAGCCTCCCAAAGGGCTAGGATTACAGGCATGAGTCACTATCCCCAGCCGTAAAATGCTGTGTGATTTTTAATTTTCATTGGTTTATACAGTTTTATATTTTCTTTTAATTTATAATTAAAAGTGAATTTCATTAGTATATACAGTATATCGGTAAAGATCACAAGAGAAAACTTGGTATAAAATACTAAGGTTTTGTATCCAAAAAAAGTATCCTAACCAGACCTACTTACTTCCCAAGATTCCGATCATATGTAGGGATGATTCATATTGCAGGGCATTCTCCTGAAAATATCACAGTCTGTTCAGTTCCTGAGACTGGGTAGCAGTTAAGATGGCAAGGGATGTCGCCCATATTCACCATATATTCCCTTCATGTGCCTTCTTTTAAAATCCTTATTCAAATGAGTGTTTGTCTTTCAATTACTGTGGATATCCCTTAAAGAATGAGTCCAGAATGGCCTCCATGTAGAGGAGGAACCCCATCCTTCACACTGGGCACAGGCCCTCTGCATTGGGCAGGGCATTGTGTTAGTGGGCCAGGCTCTGCCTGTGTGAGAGGGCAAGAGGGTGACCGTGGCCTCAGGGTGTCTTGATGTATACTGTCTGAGTTATCATGGCACCCTGGTGTCTTCAGTCATCCACTGAGATTACTACTGTGTTCCAGTCGTAAATTATCAAAAGGAATCTACTTGTTTTGTTTTTGTGTTTCTTAGAAAAAAGTTGATGATGATAGAGTTGATGAAGTAAAGAATGAAGCTCTGCACTCTGACAGTGACTGTCATAGTTGCTGGCACTAGAGAGAGGTGTGGAGATGGAACCTATTTCTACAAAAATAATACTGATACTTACATTTTTTTAAAAAATGAAAATGACTTCAGGAGTATTTACAAGGTTTACTGTCACTCTGCATTTTGTTTCCAAAGTGTGAAATACAAGTTCTTTACTCTGAACATCAAGTCAGTACATTTTCTTGTTACAAGTATTTTTTAATTTAAAAGACTTTGTCTCTAACCTCAACAGTGAAGAAACGTATTTCCAGTTCCAAACCTAATAGCTGTGTCTTTAAGTTGATACTGATTAAACTATTTATAAACTTTTCTTTTGTTAATTAATGTGCACTAAAGAAAACTCTGTTTTCCTACACAGAGAGAACCAGCTGAGGAGGCCTTGAAGAGTAACAATATGAATCTTGATCAGGCCATGAGTAAGTTATACAATATACTTTTTAAAAAGGTACCCAGATGTGAAGTTTTACTTTCCAGAAGCATTTTATTGTAGTCATGGTTTAATGGTTGAAGATGTCCTGGTAGACAGGACCAGGCCACAGTGAAGGAGCAGCCACACAATAGGCTGGAGCCACAGAGTGAGTCTCTTGGGACTAAAGGACTTTGGAGACAAATGGCCAATGCCATGTTTGAAGCATGGTAGCTTTTTTTTCATATTTTCCCGTCTGTTTTGAGGGGGAAGTAAGAGTGACACTCTGAGAGACACTAGAACCACACACCAGACTTCAGTGGACACTGAGTGCGTTCCTCGTGCCCTGCCCCAGAGTGGGCTTGCCTAGGGGCCAGCAGAAGCATCGCCTTGCTGGCTGAGCACTGACTCTTACTGAGAGATGAGAGTTTCTGTCAAGGAACAAGCAACCCGAGTTCTGGAGCTGCTTTAAAAGTAATAATAATGTTAAATATTTATATTTAAATATAGTTGATTCTTATTTTCTTGGTAGTTATATTCTATAAAGTCACCACAAACACCGAATTGACAAATACTGAACCAGTGCTCCTAGGAGACGTACAGGGTCGGCTTCCTTTGAGCCTCTGCTCACGTCATTTTTGTCAGCCAATCAATATATAACCTTGTTTATGTGTTTTTCATTTCAAAACACCTTATTTAACATTAATATATATTTCTCGGCTGGGCGCGGTGGCTCACACCTGTAATCCCAGTACTTTGGGAGACCAAGGTGGGCAAATCACCAGACGTCAGGAGTTTGAGACCAGCCTGGCCAACATAGTGAAATTCTGTCTCTACTAAAAATACAAAAGAAATTAGTCGGACGTGGTGGTGGGCGCCTGTAAACCCAGCTACTCACTCCAGAGGCTGAGGCAGGAGAATCACTTGAACTTAGGAGGTGGAGGTTGTGATGAGCCAAGATCACGCCACTGCACTCCAGCCTGGGTGACAGAGTGAGACTCTGAGAGAAAAAAAAATATATATATATATATATACACACACATATTTTTTTTCTCTCACAAGTAATTATGTGCCATATTTGTTAATACTAAAACATTAGCCAAGAAGGGTGTAACGTTTTTCTGACCCTGGATAATGTAACCATAAATTTATTTGGCTTTCATACTCATAACAGTGCCATCCACTGTACTTACCAGTCATCATCTCATGAATCCACAAATGTAGCCTCTTTTTCATAGCTCTATTACACGTCCAGCTGTTACTTGAGTACTTTCTGAGCAGCCTCACATACGGGTCAGTGAATTTTCTCTTCCTTTTTCTGGATGTGCCTTATCAATGATTCATGATCATTGAACTCAGAGCCAACAGTGCTTTTTAACTCATGCCTACGTGAAACTTACCTGACACACATATTTTCTCCATAAGGCACGTTACTGCCTTTTTGAGCCTAGAAACACGAGATAGCACCTCAGCACCACAATACCACAATGGGGGACCATTTTAAACACTAGAATCACTATAGAAAGCACAGAAATATGAAAAGGATTGCAGTAGATGGACCACAAAACGGACACTTCTTTACAATGTGAAATCTGAAGCTAGACCTGAGCTGGGAACATGAATGTTGGGTAACTCAAATTTTTGCCAATCTGTCCACAAATAGCCACAAAAGTACCGCAGATATTGATTTGGGGGTTACAAATTTTAGCAAACAGGCCAGTTTTACAAGTACAGAATTCATGAGTAATGAGAGTAGACTGCACAGTGTCTCATTATGCACGTGCGACGTGTGATGCAAACTGCCAGGCGAGGCAGAGCGGCGTGTGCTGCAGGCAGTGAAGTCTCACTCCCTAGAACTGAAGTAGGAGAGTTACTATGGGTTAAACAAAAAAGAGCCATGAGAAAAGAAGCAATGTCTGTTTTGCACAATATTGTATCCCCAACATCTGGAGGAGTCCTTGCAGATATCAGGACTCAGTGAATGGAAAGGCCTGGCCATGCAGTAGGAGAGAAGCTGGTGCAGACAGAATCATCAGGAGGCCCCTGCAAGAAAGCCACCATGGAGCCCACGTGAAATGAGGAAGCAAGCCATGTAGAAAACTCGGGGAGGGTTACATCCCAGGGAGAGGACAAGCTGAGCCCCTGAGGGCCAGCAGTGGCTGCTGTGGCTGCTGTGGAGAGGGCCGAGGACAGCAGGGCCAGATCACAGACTGCAGGAGCCATGGAAGGATGTAGGGGGTCAGCCTCCATCCCCTCCCTGTGAATCCTTGTCAGCCCCTTGTTGGGCTCCACCCTAGCAAAGCTAAGGGCTCTCTCTGCCCCTGGCTTCCCTATATTTGAAGGGGTGGAGGGTCCTCATCCCTCCTTGAGGCGTTAGCTGGTGCCTGTCTTGTGCTCAGCACTCACTTGTTTTGTTTTCAGTGTTGCTTCTGTTTGTTGTGCTCCAGGCGCTCTGCTGGAAAAGAAGGTGGACGTGGACAAGCGTGGGCTGGGAGTGACCGACCATAATGGAATGGCCGCCAAGCCCCTCGGCTGCCGCCCGCCAATCTCCAAAGAGTCTTCCGTGGACCGCCCCACCTTTCTTGACAAGGTATGAATTTAGGTGGTTTTTTGTTTACTTTTTTACAAGAGGAGTTTTTCATTTCAACTGTGTCCTTAATGCAAACCAGGTTAAAAACTTGCTGGACTGTAATACTTAAGTGACTTTTATCCATTTTTTTCTAACATTATGAATGTTTAACTCAAAGAAGGGAATGTTGTATTTCGTGTGATGTTACTGAGAATGGAAAAGATGGATTGAAAACTGATTTTCATTTTTATTGTGTAAACTTGGCTGGTTATCTGCTTCAGTTTGTCCAATGGGCAAGGGTCATCAAATTTCTATTTTGCTATCTCATTTTAAAAACAGATCGTCTGTTTGGAAATGATGTGTTACCTGTTTATCCTCAGGAAAAGGGATTGGAAGTGGTGAGGCTTAAGCACCCATCTCTGGCTGGCCTTTGTCAGTTGGCCACATGAGTGACCACAGCGTCATCTGTGGAAAACTCTCTGGATGTTTAACAAGTCCAGGCACAGCTCAGTCCCCAGTATTGTCATGTAACGATGCCCCCACTCCAGATTAGCGTGACTACAAAGCGAGGAAAGGCATTGCACTCAATTCAGTGCAGATGTTGAGCCTTGAAAATAAAATTGAAGCAAGGAAAGACACATTTAAAAAAACAAGTGAAAGGAGGCCGGGCACGGTGGCTCACGTCTGTCATCCCAGCACTTTGGGAGGCCGAGGCGGGTGGCTTATACTAAAAAATTACTTGTTCATCTGAAATTCCAGTGTAACTCAGCATCATATATTTTTTTGCTAAATCTGGCAACCCTAAATTGGGACCCTGACATTTAAAATATGGAATAATGCATAGGCTGGTTATGTTGTTAGATGAGATAAATTTGCAAAAGACCTGGCACATAACATGACCTCAATAGATGTAAAAAAAAAAAAAAAAAAAAAAATTAATAAGGGTCTGTTTTATAACTTTTGTAAGTCACCCTCTGCTTAGATTACACCCTATGAAACTGCTGTGTTTGTAGGTTAAAAAAAAAAAAAACAGTCCTAGAATTCAACCTAATGTATTCCTAGAGCTTTGGTAACAACTTCTCAAAAAGAATCTATTTGAAACGGTTGTAAAGTGCTTGCCATGTGAGACTTGCCAGTGCCTCCATCCTTCCTCCATGCTCCTACGCCAGGCAGGGCCAATAGAATAGTAGCAGCTAATATATGTGTTTGTAAAATACTTTTAAACTGAAAACAGCATCTTAATCCTATTTCTCTTTTCTTTTTCCCCCTCTTCCTTTTGCCCATGTTCTCCATTCCCTTATCCACACTTTTTTGATCTGTTAATTATTTCTCCATCCATGCCTCCTCTATTTCCTTGGGAAACTGTTTGGTGCTTTGTCTGCTGATGGACACTGCACACAGCTCACCCTTTCTTTCTCCAATCAGGATGGCGGTCTCGTGGAAGAGCCCACGCCTTCACCGTTCTTGCCTTCCCCCAAGCCTGAAGCTCCCCCTTTCACACAGTGCACTCCCCCAGTCAGGCCCTGGGTGGGATTGCCTCCGGGCTGGGCATGCAAAACTTGAATTCTTCTAGACAGGTAAGGCTGTTGGGAGAGAGCAAAACGTGGTCTTTGTTTTACCTGCCTTTTAAAAAAATGTGTTTGAGACATAATCTTTCTTATTTGTACTTAATAAATACCTCTATTTTAAAATATGACTGAAAATGTACAGGTAGTTGAAATACTACCAGGATTTCCCTTCAGGTGACTGGAGTTAAGAGTTGAAGTAGGAAATGCTTTAGTTATCTTTATTCTTACACTTAACTAAACCGTGTTTGACTCAGCACCCTTGATGCTCACTTGGCCCTGGTTGAAGTGATGATGTGTTACACAGTGGTCTTCAGCTGCCAGATCCATCCAAGGGGTCCAGGTAGTGCCCAGCCTCTTCCTTCCTGGCAACCAAAACATTATATCTGTTGATCTGCAAGAAGCACCACATTCTCCCCCTTTTTCCCAAATAAAGATGACACCTCTTGCAAAGTGGTTTTCAGGAGTCACACTGGCATTTTTCTCCAGGCTTCAACACTCTTTGGGTAAAGGTGGAAATTAGTTACTAAAGGAAGGACTGAGAGTGTTGTTTGCCACTTCCTCTCACTTTTCTCGTATGGACTCCTACGTGAAATGTACAAACACACAAATCATCCTTTCCCATGCATAGAAGATCCCTTTTCTCTGATTTTCTTAGGGATGAGGTTGACACACACACCTCGGAGACATGTCTCTAAGTAGATATTGTGAGATGTGGGCAGCCGAACAGCCTCTGTGTGCCCATTGTCCCAGTGTTGTTACCAGCAGTGCCCCTTCCACTCACCAGTGCCCAGCTGGCATGATCCTGGGGATCTGACATTGCCTGCCCCCCCCGCCCCTGGTGGTGGTGCAGTGAGATGCCAGCTTAAAGTCAGCAACCCAGCTAGGGTGTGCACTGGAGTTTGGTTCGCAGCAGGGGGTCTCGCCCAGTGCCTTTCAGGCAGCTCTTCCCAAGTGAAGCTATAGAATACCTTCCCTCACCTGTTTGTTAGGTAACTCATTACACAAGAGTAAAAACTACAGCTACCATATATTTATCATGGTTAACACAAAATTAACTGCCTTAATTTGTGAGTTCATTCCATTTCAAGGCTTGTTGGAATAATAACTATATTTCCTGTCTGAAATGTTGCTATCCTCTGAGATTAGTGATCCCCACACATTATTGCTCTCTTAATTCTTATCACATCCTTTTGGAAATGTGTATTATTCAAATAGCCATATTCATATTGCTATTGTGTGTGAAACATTGTACGTTGGTAGTTTCTTGGAATGGTGTAGCCTTCTTATTGTATAAACAGTGCTCATTAAAAATTCACTTGGGGCCTGGCAAGGTGGCACACGCCTATAATCCTAGCACTTTGGGAAGCTGAGGTGGGTAGATCACCTGAGGTTAAGAGTTTGAGAGCAGCCTGGCCTACATGACAAAACCCCATCTCTACTAAAAATACAAAAATTAGCCTGGCATAGCGGCAGGCACCTGTAATCCCAGCTACTCAGGAAGCTGAGGCAGGAGAATCACTTGAACCTGGGAGGTGGAGGCTGCAGTGAGCCAAGATCAATCTCCCACACTCCAGTCTGGGTGACAGAGCAAGACTCTGTCTCAAAAAAAAATCTCTTGGAAATTAATCGGGCATGGTGGTGATACACACCTGTAATCACAGCTACTTGGGAGGCTAAAACAGGAGAATCGCTTGACCCTGGAAGGCAGAGGTTGCAGTGAGCTGAGATCGTGCCACTGCACTCCAGCCTGGGCGACAGAGCAAGACTCCATCTCAAAAAGAAAAAGAAAACCACTTTGGTTGGTCACGGTGGCTCACGACTGTAATCCCAGCACTTTGGGGGCTGAGGTGGGCAGATCACTTGAGGTCAGGAGGTCGAGACCAGCCTGACCAACATGGAGAAACCCCGTCTCTACTAATAATAGAAAAATTAGCCAGGCATGGTGGCACATGCCTGTAATCCCAGCTACTCGGGAGGCTGAGGCACGAGAATCACTTGAACGCAGGAGGTGGAGGTTGTAGTGAGCCAGATTGCGCCATTGCACTCCAGCCTGGGCAACAAGAGCAAAACTCTGTCTCAAAAAATAAAATAAAATTCTCTTGGGTATAAGTTGACAGGAAGTTGAAACAATTTTGCATTTACTTAGAACAGATCACTTCACCCTACCTCCAAACAGTGTTACTATAAATGCCTGCCTTGAATGTGTCTGATTCTGTCTCTGTACAGATACCGAGTGGCAATCTGGGTATGTTTGGCAATAGTGGAGCAGCACAAGCCAGGACCATGCAGCAGCCGCCACAGCCACCAGTGCAGCCTCTTAACTCTTCCCAGCCCAGTCTCCGTGCTCAAGTGCCTCAGTTTCTATCCCCCTCAGGTCAGACGCACATACAAGCAGTACTGTGCAACAGGACATAGATGCCAGTGTTTTATGAGGTCCTGTGTTACCTGGAAGTCACTATTTTAAAGTGAGAGCTGACTTAATCCATGTTTAAGAGAAGGCCTTCTTGTTTTGAACCTATAAATTAATTTTAGACTATAAAGTAGTAAACTGATTCTCCTGACCCAGGAGTCATTTTCAGAGCTTTCTCCTTGGAATGCCTCAGCCATCCAAACCAGCATTTGGCATCTTCCTGGTCAGAAGCAATACTGAGGGGGGAAGGACCTGTGCAGCACAGCCCCATTCATGTGTTTTTGTCCCAGTCTTTCTCGAAAATTATTTAGATGAACCCAGTGAACTGTCCTAGATTGGTGGGAGAGGAAAGTGACACGTCTGTAGTATTGCTGAGGATGTTCCCTTAGAGGCAGCCAAGGACTGAATCATGCTTTAATGAGGAACTAAGTGTCATCTTACATAATAGTATGTATATTACAGATTTTTAGTTATGTTTAATATTCAGTATTAGATCATTTTTGCCCATAGAGTTTGTTTTTTTTTTTTCCTTTCTTTCATCCCTTTTCAGGAATAAACCATAGAGATTATTAAGAAAAATGATTACTGGGCAAGGCAGTTCATGCCTGTAACCCCAGCACTTTGGGAGGCCAAGGCGGGTGGATCACCTGAGGTCGAGTTCGAGACCAACCTGGCCAACATGGTGAAACCTTGTCTCTACTAAAACAAAATTAGCCAGGTGTGGTGGTGCATGCCTGTGATCCTAGCTACTTGGGAGGCTGAGGCAGGAGAATCGCTTGACCCTGGGAGGTGGAGGCTGCAGTGAGCCAAGATCATGCCATTGCACTCCAGCTTGGGCAACAAGAGCAGAAACTCCGTCTCAAAAAAAAAAAGGAGAAAAGGTCAAATCGAATTGAGGAAAAGGATATTTGCTGTTTTACATATCTCTGAGGCCCAATATATATCAATTGTTAATACTGTATTTTTGGCACATTTTCTAATTTTAGATCTTGGACTAAGTTTTTAATTGCGGTGTTAGTTCTTCCCCCTTATAAGGTAGCCGATACTCTATGGTATTAACAACATCTTTGCTGCAGGGGGTAACTCAGGGCTCTACTTGATACATGATTCTGGTGTGAAGGTTGACGGGAGCCCTGCCCAGAGAGAGCAACAGCACCTTGAAGTACTTACTGTATTCTAGCGTTCTAGCAGAGAGGGAAAAAAACTGCTTTCTTCCCCAAGAGACCTCTGTTACCAGGAAGATAGTTAAGATTTCTGAGGGGCCTTATTTTCAACCTGTTCCAAAAGAGAACATGTTAACTCATCAATCTTCTATTATTCATAAAATTTAATTTAAATATGTTTAGTTTGTTGGAATATGGAGACCGAGAAGTCCAAGATCAAGGCGCCAGAAGATTCAGTGTCTGGTGAGGGCTCGTTTCTCATAGATGGCAACTTGTGTGCATCCTTATGTGGTGGAAGGGGCAAACAAGCTTCCTCAGGCTTTTGTCATTAGGGTGCTAATTCCATTCATGATGGGGCTCCTGATCACCCCCCCAAAGGCCCCAGCTCTTAATTCCACCACAGGGTTTAGGTTTCAACATAAGAATTTTGGGGGGGACACAGACATTCAAACCATAGCATGTGGGAAGGCAGTGCTAGCATAGGAAAAAGAGCAGGATGCACTGGCACTGCGCTGAGGGTAAGTCTCGTTCTGTCTTTGTTTGAACCCAGGTTTGTGCACTGGGTTGATAGTGCACAACTATGATGTAACTACTGCATTTAACTATTGTCAGGTCATAAGATAATAGATAACAAGATAAGATGCAAGTTATCTTAGTAGATAATAGTTAAATGTATTAGGATATAAGATAAGCTGCTACAACAAAGAGGCCTCAAAAAACAGTAGTTTAACTAGGTAGACATTGAGCGCTCTCAGGTTACGGTGCAGAAGGAAAGCAGTGCAGGGACTGGGGGCAGCTCGGCCACAGCCACTTCCCAGCAACAGGGAAAAAGGCAGCACCATTGTGTAGGTGGCCTTGAAATTGCACAGACCACCTTTGGTAGCATCCCACTGCCCAAACACAGCTGCACCCAGTCTGAGAGCCGATAGCAGAAGAAGCAGTTAGCAGTCTTCCCCCCACACAAAGCAAACCAGCATGTCCCAAATGGCAAGGCATCTGTGTGCCATCTCACTGTTTCTTCCCTATCTTCATGTTACGTGTAAGTACTAATAGGAAGGACAGAGAACCTTGGAAAGTTCTTTTATAATTAAAATATTTGGAGGAAGAGATCTCTGAAGACTTTGCTTCCTTCTCTTCTTTCTTTTTCCTTTCTTTCTGATTCTTCACATGCTAACTACTAATGTTAAAATGTCCATACATTTTGTTAATGGCCTTGTGACCTTAGAACTTAATTCTCTCACAAAACCCCGGTCGAGAATAGCCGGTGTGACCTAATAATTCTTGGAAGTTTTATAACTTCACATAATCTTGATTGTCCTTTTTATTTTCAAACAGTCTTACTGATTTTACCATAAGTCAGTCTTACTGATTTCACCCGTGAAACAAATATAATTATCACTTAATCGGTTTTGAATTTTGAAACACTACATGAACAAGTAACTATTTAATAGAGATGCAGTGGCTAATAGTATATTTTATGTTAAACAGGTTCAAGCACAGCTTTTGCAGTTTGCAGCAAAAAACATTGGTCTCAACCCTGCACTATTAACCTCGCCAATTAATCCTCAGCATATGACGATGTTGAACCAGCTCTATCAGCTGCAGCTGGTAAGTGGATAAACGCGTGTGAGTTAGAATGTGAAGGCTGAGTGCTCTCCTGGTGCCCGTGCAGATCCGCCAGCGTGGCACACCACTGAGAGCAGCAGTTATGATAACGTTTGTCTTCACATCAGGGATGTCATTGAGACTCTCAGGAAGTGTTTCAACTCTTCATGATTTAGGAAGTTCTCACTCAAAAGTGTCTTTACTAAGTTTTGTCAGTTTTTTGGCCGTTTTGTTTTGGTTTTTGTTTAGAGGCAGCATCTCACTATGTTGCCAGGCTCGTCTGGAACTCCTAGACTCTAGGGATCCTCTCACCTCAGCCTCCTGAGTAGCGAGACCACGGATATACACCACTACACATGGCTTGGCCTCTTTGTGTTCAGAAAATCTACCAGATTTTATAATTAGGCATGTCTTTTTATTTGAGCTCTCAGCCAGAGTTTCTGACAACCACTGAACACAAAAAATCATTTGAGTGACTGTTCTCTCAATTTTTCTAAGGATGGCTTAACACAAATACCATTCTGGAAGCATAGTAGAAAAATTGGTTTATTATATATGGTAGTTGCCTGAGAGCATTAGAACTTAATTGTCTCACAAAACCCCGGTCGAGAATAGCTGATATGACCTAATAATTCTTGGAAGTTTTGAAGATGGCCGATTAGGAGCAGCTCAGGATTGCAGCTCCCAGTGAAAGCACGGAGAGTGAGTGGACGCCACATTTCCAGACGGATTTTTATTGCCCACAGACCAGGAGATTCCCAGGCGGAGGAGCCCCACGGGTCGCCAGTGCGGCTGTTTTTGCCAGCGCAGCTGTTTTGCCAGCGCCCAGGCGCGGTGGTTCCCCGTTCAAAATACACGGGTCCGGGTGCTGTTTTAGCTGGCAATTGGAGCTCCAGGAAGGCAGAGTTGCCCACTCATCTGATTAAAAAGGGGACTGAAACAGGGAGCCAGTCCAGGAGATTCCCGGGCAAAAAAGCACCACAAATCTCAGCACCTGCTGTTTCAGCCGGCGCAGTGGGTCGCCACACATGAAATCACACAGATCCCAGCGCCTTTTCAACAGGCGACTGGAACACCTGGGAGACAGTCGACCATTCAACTAAAAAAAAGGCTCTGAGGCAGAGCCAGGTGATCAGGCTCGGCTGGTCCCACCCCCCACAAAAAAACAGCAGTTGGAAACTCTCTGGATTGAGAGTTTCTCAGCAAGCACAGCTGAACTCAGGACGGTCCAGCTCTGTGGGGGAGGGGCATCCGCCATTACCGAGACAGTCCACCACTACGGAGGTAGTTTGCCATTGCCAAGGCAGCCCGCCGTTGCCGAGGCAGTTCTAACTACACCTGTATAAACAGGACTGCAGGGAAGTTGACACGGCAGCTGGGCGGAGCCCACAGCAGCTCAGCAGAGCCTCTGCAGACAGACAGTGACTAGGCTACCTCCTCGCTGGGCAGGGCAGCCCTGAAAAAAAGGAGTACAACAGAAACTCATAAATAAAGCCCTAACTCCCCCAGGACAGAGCACCTGGGGAAAAAGGGAGTTTATGCGTTCTGCTGCAGCAGACTTAAACGTACCTGCCCAGCAGCTCTGAATGAACAACGGAGCTCACGGCTCAGCACTTGAGCTCCTATTATAAAGGGCAGACTGTCTCCTCAAGCAGCTCCCTGACATCCGTATATCCAGAGTCACCTCATAAAGGAGAGCTCAGACTGACATCTGGTGGGTATCTTCTGGGGCAAAGATAGCAGAAGAAGAAACTGGCAGCAACCCTTACTGTTCTACAGCCGCTGTAGGTGATCCCCCAGGCAAGCAGGGCCTGGAGTGGACCTCCAGCAGTCCTATAGCAGAGGGGCCAGACTGTTAGAAGGAAAACTAAGAAACAGAAAGAAATAACTTCCTCATCAACAAACTGGACGTCCACTCAGAGACCCAATCTGAAAGTCAACAACTACAAAGACAACAGGTGGATAAATCCACAAAGATGGGAAGAAACCAGTGCAAAAAGGAGGAAAACACCTGAAACCAGGACGCCTCTCCTCCTACAAGGGATCACAACTCCTCACCAGCAAGGGAACAAGGCTGGATGAAGAATGAGTGTGAGGAATTGACAGAATCAGGCTTCAGAAGGTGGGTAATAAGAAACTTCTGTGAGCTAAAAGAACATGTTCTAACCCAATGCAAAGAAACTAAGAACCTTGAAAAAGATTTGACAAAATGCTAACGAGAATAACCAACTTAGAGAGGAATATAGGTGACTTGATGGAGCTGAAAAACACAACACGAGAACTTTGCAAAGCATACACAAGTTTCAGCAGCCAAATTGACCAAGCAGAGGAAAGGATATCAGAGGTCGAAGATCAACTCAATGAAATAAAACAAGAAGGCAAGAGTAGAGAAAAACGGATAAAAAGGAATGAACAAAATATGGGACTATGTGAAAAGACCTAATCTACATTTGATAAGTGTACCTGAATGTGACAGAGAGAATGAATCCAAGCTGGAAAATACTCTTCAGGATATTATCCAGGAAAACTTCCCCAACTTAGCAAGGCAGGCCAATATTCAAGTCCAGGAAATACAGAGAACACCACAAAGATATTCCTCTAGAAGAGCAACCCCAAGACACATAATCATTAGATTCACCAGGGTTGAAATGAAGGAGAAAATGCTAAGGGCAGCCAGAGAGAAAGGTTGGGTTACCCACAAAGGGAAGCCCATCAGACTCACAGCAGATCTCTCAGCAGAAACCCTACAAGGCAGAAGAGAGTGGGGACCAATATTTAACATCCTTAAAGAAAAGAACTTTCAACCCAGAATTTCATATCCAGCCAAAATAAGCTTCGTAAGTGAAGGAAAAATAAAATCCTTTGCGAACAAGCAAGTACTCAGAGATTTCATCACCACCAGGCCTGCTTTACAAGAGCTCCTGAAAGAGGCACTAAACATAGAAAGGAACAACCAGTACCAACCACTCCAAAAACATACCAAATGGTAAAGCGCATTAACACAATGAAGAAACTGCATCAACTAACGGGAAAAACAGCCAGCTAGCATCAAAATGGGAGGATCAAATTCACACATAACAATATTAACCCTAAATGTAAATGGGCTAAATGCCCCAATCAAAAGACACAGACTGGCAAATTGGATAAAAAGCCAAAACCCATCAGTGTGCTGTGTCCAGGAAACCCATCTCACATGCAAGGATACACAAAGGCTCAAAATAAAGGGATGGAGGAAGATTTACCAAGCAAATGGAGAGCAAAAAAAAGCAGGAGTTGCAATTCTCATCTCTGATAAAATAGACTTTAAACCAACAAAGATCAAAAGAGACAAAGAAGGACATACATAATGGTAAAACGATCAATGCAACAAGAAGAGCTAACGATCCTAAATACATACGCACCCAATACAGGAGCACCCAGATACATAAGGCAAGTTCTTAATGACCTACAAAGAGACTTAGACTCCCACACAATAATAGTGGGAGACTTTAACACCCCATTGTCAATATTAGACAGGTCAACAAGACAGAAAATTAACAAGGGTATCCAGGACTTGAACTCAGACCTGAACCGAGCAAACCTAATAGACCTTTATAGAACTCTCCACCCCAAATCCACAGAATATACATTCTTCTCAGCACCACATCGCACCTACTCTAAAATTGACCACATAATTGGAAGTAAATCACTCCTCAGCCAATGCAAAAGAACGGAAATCATAACAAACAGTCTCTCAGACCACAGTGCAATCAAGTTAGAACTCAGAATTCAGAAACTAACTCAGAACCGCACAGCTTCATGGAAACTGAACAACTGGCTCTTGAATGTTGACTGGATAAACAATGAAATGAAGGCAGACATAAAGATGTTCTTCGAAACGAACGAGAACAAAGACACAACATACGAGAATCTCTGGGACATATTTAAAGCAGTCTCTAGAGGAAAATATATAGCAATACATGCCCACATGAGAAGCAAGGAGAGATCTAAAATTGACACCCTATCGTCAAAATTGAAAGAGCTAGAGGAGCAAGATCAAAAAAACTCAAAAGCTAGCAGAAGACAAGAAATAACTAAGAGCAGAACTGAAGGAGATAGAGACACAAAAAATCCTTCAAAAAATCAATAAATCCAGGAGCTGGTTTTTCGAAAAGATCAACAAAATAGACAGACCACTAGCCAGATTAATAAAAAAGAAAAGAGAGAATAATCAAATAGATGGAATAAAAAACTATAAAGGGGATATCACCACAGATTCCACAGAAATTCAAACCATCATCAGAGATTATTACAAACAACTCTATGCACATAAACTAGTAAACCTGGAAGAAATGGATAAATTCCTAGACACTTGCATCCTCCCAAGCTTAAACCAGGAAGAAGTCGAAACCCTGAATAGACCAATAACAAGGTCTGAAGTTGAGGCAGCAATTAAGAGCCTGTGACCCAAAAAAGCCCAGGTCCAGATGGGTTCACAGCTGAATTCTACCAGACATACAAAGAGGAACTGGTACCATTCCTTCTGAAACTATTCCAAACAATCCACAAAGAGGGAATCCTTCCCAAATCATTTTATGAGACCAACATCATCCTGATACCAAAACCCGGCAGAGACTCAGCAAGTAAAGAAAACTTCAGGCCAATATCCATGATGAACATAAGATGCAAAAATCTTCAATAAAATACTGGCAAACCGATTGCAACAGCACATCAAAAAGCTTATCCACCATGATCAAGTAGGATTCATCCCGGGGATGCAAGGCTGGTTCAACATACGCAAGTCTATAAACATAATTCACCACATAAACAGAACCAAAGACAAAAACCACATGATTATCTCAATTGATGCAGAGAAGGCCTTTGACAAAATTCAACAGCCCTTTATGCTAAAAACCGTCAATAAACTAGGTATTGACGGAACATATCTCAAAATGATAAAAGCTATTTACGACAAACCAACAGCCAATATCATACTGAATGGGCAAAAACTAGAAGCATTCCCTTTGAAATCTGGCACTAGACAAGGATGCCCTCTCTCACCACTCCTATTCAATATAGTACTGGAAGTTCTAGCCAGAGCAGTCAGGCAAGAAAAATAAATAAAGGGTATTCAAATAGGAAAGGAGGAAGTCAAATTGTCTCTATTTGCAGATGACATGATTGTATATCTAGAAGACCCCATCGTCTCAGCCCTAAATCTCCTGAAACTGATAAGCAACTTCAGCAAAGTCTCAGTATACAAAATCAATGTAAAAAATCACAAGCATTCCTATACACCAGTAACAGACTTAAAGAGAGCCAGATCAAGAACGAACTGCCATTCACAATTGCTACAAAGAGAATAAAATACCTAGGAATACAACTAACAAGGAACGTGAAAAGGACCTCTTCAAGGAGAACTACAAATTACAAACCACTGCTCAACAAAATAAGAGAGGACACAAACAGATGGAGAAACTTTCCATGTTCATGGTTAGGAAGAATCAATATCGTGAAAATGGCCATACTGCCCAAAGTAATTTACAGATTCAACGCTATCCCCATCAAGCTACCACTGACCTTCACAGAACTGGAAAAATCCACCTTAAACTTCATATGGAACCAAAAGAGAGCCCGCATAGCCAAGTCAATTCTAAGCAAAAAGAAGAAAGCAGGAGGCGTCACACTACCGGACTTCAAACTATACTACAAGGCTGTAGTAATCAAAACAGCATGGTACTGGTACCAAAACAGAGATACAGACCAATGGAACAGAACAGAGGCCTCAGAGGCAACACAACACATCTACAACCATCCGATCTTTGACAAACCTGACGAAAGCAATGTGGAAAGGAGTCCCTGTTTAATAAATGGTGTTGGAAAACTGGCTAGCCATGTGCAGAAAGCAGAAACTGGACCCCTTCCTGACACCTTACACTAAAATTAACTCCAGATGGATTAAAGACTTAAACATAAGACCTAACACCATAAAAACCTTAGAAGAAAATCTAGGCAAAACCATTCAGGACATAGGCGTAGGCAAGGACTTCATGACCAAAACACCAAAAGCATTGGCAACAAAAGCCAAAATAGACAAATGGGACCTAATCAAACTCCACAGCTTCTGCATGGCAAAAGAAACAGTCATTAGAGTGAATCGGCCACCAACAGAATGGGAAAAAATTTTTGCAGTCTACCCATCTGACAAAGGGCTGATATCCAGAATCTACAAAGAACTAAAACAGATTTACAAGAAAAAAACAAGCCCATTCAGAAGTGGGCGAAGGATATGAACAGACACTTTACAAAAGAAGACATACATGAAGCCAACAAACGTATGAAGAAATGCTCATCATCACTGGTCATTAGAGAAATGCAAATCAAAACTACATTGAGATACCATCTCACACCAGTTAGAATGGCGACCATTAAAAAATCTGGAGACAACAGATGCTGGAGAGGATGTGGAGAAATAGGAACACTTTTACACTGTTGGTGGGAGTGTAAATTAGTTCAACCATTGTGGAAGACGGTGTGGTGATTCCTCAAGGACCTAGAAATAGAAATTCCATTTGACCCAGCAATCCCATTACTGGGTATATATCCAAAGGATTATAAATTGTTCTACTATAAGGACACATGCACACGAATGTTCATTGCAGCACAGTTTACAATAGCAAAGACCTGGAACCAACCCAAATGCCCATCAATGATAGACTGGACAGGGAAAATGTGGCACATATACACCATGGAATACTATGCAGCCATCAAAAACGATGAGTTCGTGTCCTTTGTAGGGACATGGATGAACCTGGAAACCACCATTCTCAGCAGACTGACACAAGAACAGAAAATCAAACACCACATGTTCTCATAGGCAGGTGTTGAACAGTGAGAACACATGAACACAGGGAGGGGGAGCATCACACACTGGGGTCTGTCGGGGAAAATAGGGGAGGGACAGCGGTGGGTGGGGAGTTGGGGAGAGATAGCATGGGGGAGAAATGCCAGATATAGGTGATGGGGAAGAAGGCAGCAAATCACACTGCCATGTGTGTACCTATGCCGCAACCTTGCATGTTCTTCACATGTACCCCAAAACCTAAAATGCAAAAAAAAAAAGGATAAAATAATAATAAAAATAAAAGTTCTACAAGGAAAAAATAAGTAAATAAATAATAATTCTTGGAAGTTTTATAACTTCACATAATATTGATTGTCTTTTTTATTTTCAAACAGTCATACTAATTTTACTGTAAATTGCCATGTCATTGTATATCTAGATACTTACTGGAATTAGGTACACTAAAGGACCACGTGTATTATTTCACTCTTTAATGCAGGCACCTGATTTATTTAGCAATCTTAGCCAGCAACTTTATTACCTAGAAAATGACCAGGAATTGGCTCAGCACAGTGGTTCATGCCTGTAATCTCAGCTCCTTGGAAGGCTGAGGCAGGAGAATCACTTGAATCCATGAGGCAGAGGTTACAGTAAGCCTTGCCCCATTGCACTCCAGCCTGGGCGACAGAGCAAGACTCCATCTGAAAAAAAAAAAAAAAAAAAGAAAGAAAAAATGACTAGGAATCATGAAGGAAGAAAAAAAATAAAGAGTTGGGGCTCTGAAAGAAAGAACCATTCACATAAAATCTTTGCTAAGAAAAGAGTACTTGAGCCCTCAGTCCTTCCCCTTTGCTGATTTTTAGACACATGTCCAATAAGTTTGAGGTCTGGCTTTTCTGTAAGCAGCAGGGAAGGATAGAAGGAAGGAGGGGAAGGACATGCCTGGAGACACGTGCTGTGCGTCCTCGCCTTAGTGGAGAGTACAAAGCTCTAGACATGGGGTTAGGACCAAGGGTTGGCCCTCAGAGACTGTTTTTTCTTTTCTTTTTTTTGAGAGAGTATTGCTCTGTTGCCCAGGCTGGAGTGCAGTGGCGCAATTTCGGCTTACTGCAACCTCTGCTTCGTGAGCTTCAGCGATTCTCCTGTGTCAGCCTCCAAAGTAGCTGGGATTGCAGGTGCGCGCCACCATACCCAGATAATTTTTGTATTTTTAGTAGAGATGGGGTTTCCCCATGTTGGCCAGACTGGTCTCGAACTCCTGAACTCAGATGATCCACCCGCCTCAGCCTCCCAAAGTGCTGGGATTACAGGCATGAGCCACCACGCCCAGCCAGAGACTGTTTTTTCATCTATCAATCACAAGAGAGGCGGTGCTGTAGTTAGGACTTGCAGTGGGTAGGCTGTGCACATGTGCAGTCCTGTTGCTTTCAGTCCTGACAGCTGAAGACCACTGACCTCCAAAGGAAAGGAGACCTCTCTGAAAACAGGCACACATAGAAAAAGCATGCAGGTTTAGAACTGTTACCATAGAGGAAGATCACTTTCTGCCTCTTGATGACGCTGCAGGCATTGCTATACAGAGCTGATTATCATACTGCTATGTTAGAATCATTTCGTTATACAGTAAGTTTTTATTGATTCCTGTGGTGTGAAGGACATCAAGAAAATGTTGAATTACCATTAGTGTGTTCTGATTTTAAAACAATGTATTCCGTTCTTAAATTTTTTTCCAGAAAAATTGAAAAAATAAAGTATCAGTGCTTCCTAAAGTTATGTTTTATGGCCAATGAGGATTCACTTAAGTGAGGTATTTTATTCCTCCATGATTACAAATTAATAAGGCATTTCTAATAGTATAATCTCTACCTTTATTTGGATACTATTTAAATGAGTTATCTTACCAAAAATAACCCTAAAATTTATGTTGTAAGAAAAAAAATGATATTCAACCAACATTTCAAAACAGTCAAATGACCAAAGCTTCTATGTCAGTGTACAAAAGAATATCATTATAACTTTAACCAACTTTGTAGATGACAAGTTTGCATGACAAAAGTGCTCACAAATCTGTATTTCAGGTTCTCTCTTAGCTTTCATTCCCATGATGTGATGGAGAGAATCACGCTGTTGAATGCACATTACTTTTGGATGCTACTACCAGTGTTCTGCCACATTGTCTGGGCTGTCCTGGTCTTCAGTCTTCATCATTATAGAATAGGTGGTTTTTTTGTTTGTTTTTGTTTTTTGTTTTTTAAAGACGGGGTTTCACCATATTGGTCAGGCTGGTCTTGAACTCATGACCTCAGGTGATCCGCCCGCCTCAGCCTCCCAAAGTGTTAGGATTACAGGCGTCAGCCACCACGCCCAGTGGTTTTTTTTTTTTTAAGTTTCAATTTGTATGAATCAAACAGAATAATTTTGATCTCTTCATTAAATGAAAAATATTTGCTGACAAACATCATTACCAACACTAAACGGATATTGACTCTGATTTTTAAAAATTTTGTACCCTAAAAAAGTTATGATAAGACTTTGATCTTTTAAAAGGGCTCTGTGCCTCCAGAATATGTGTCAGCCACAATCTGGTCAGAAGGCTAAGAAGTGTGGCTAGGTTCTTTTTTTTTTTATTTTTTAACTAATGTCAGAAAGTTGAACCATTAGTTCAACTTATACTTAATTCTTATACTATTTTAACTCTCTTTCCGTCAACAGGCATACCAACGTTTACAGATCCAGCAGCAGATGTTACAGGCCCAGCGTAATGTGTCCGGATCCATGAGACAACAGGAGCAGCAAGTAGGTGTTACCCAGATTAATTTTTGTCATGAGCTATAATTTTCCCTGATAGAAGAGATGCTAATTAATGAACTCTTACATGATGGTTGATTTTTCTCTAGCCAAGCCTTCCTTTGAAAAGTCCTGAGTTCAGCTAGATTTGGGAGGAGGTTGGTCTGGCTAGTGGTGGCCTCAACATAAAGACAGTGAAGAATGCACTTGGTCCCTAGGCAAGCATGAGTGTCCCTTCCCACCCTGGTTAACCCACCTGTGTCTCTGCCTGCCAGGTTGCACGCACAATCACTAATCTGCAGCAGCAGATCCAGCAGCACCAGCGCCAGCTGGCCCAGGCCCTGCTCGTGAAGCAGCCACCGCCGCCACCACCCCCGCCGCACCTGTCTCTGCACCCCTCTGCAGGCAAATCGGCCATGGACAGCTTCCCCTCACACCCCCAGACTCCCGGCCTACCTGACCTGCAGACCAAAGAGCAGCAGTCTTCACCCAACACCTTTGCTCCTTACCCTCTTGGTGAGTGTCCCATCGTCTTCAGCAGCTGCACCAGGTAGAGAGGATGCCCGGAGTCCATGTGTGGTGGCCAGGGCTGCACTTCAGTGTTAGGAGGACTGGCCAGCACTGAAACCACAGCCTGTTGGAAGGGCAGCCCCAGACAAAATCAGAGAACAGGCATCTCAAGGCTTTTTAATTTAAAAAATTTTTTTTTTAATTTTTTGGAGAGTTGGAGGGCCTCACCATGTTGCCCAGACTGGTCTCAAACTCCTGGGCTCAAGCAGTCCTCCCATCTCGGTCTCTTAAAGTGCTGGGTTTACAGATGTGAGCCACCATGCCCAGCCTCAAGGATTTTTAATAAGGGAACAATACTAACTACATTCTATAGAGCAAGAGTTTTGCTGCTGCCCTAATACTCTCAGTATAAAATCTTTAAAGGTAGTACCAGTGAGAGCCCCCAAAATCTCATTTCCGTTGTCAAATCTGCAAAGTTTGCTCCATTCCTGGTTTACTCTGAACTGTACTTTACCAGCCACTGTCTTCCAGCCTAAACTACAGAGAAGACTTTATAATGGTTTGGTCAATAAAAGTATTCAGACTTACATTAAAAACACTTCTTAAAAAGCAGTGATTGTTGATACAACTCAGTTTTGTATGGAATGTGGTTTGTATAATCAACCAGATCAACATACTTACATTGAAATCTAACTTGTAGAAGCACACTCATTTACATGAAACCTGCAGGTGAGTATAAGACATGGTGCCCAGCCTCAGGGTCAGGCCAGCCAGGAGAGACACAGCTCACCTATTGAGACCAGCCTAGCCAACATGGTGAAACCCCATCTCCTAAAAATACAAAAATTGGCCCAGTGTGGTGGCACGTGCCTGTGATTAATACACCAGAGGCTATAAATTAGTAAATGGATTCTGCATGGACTCGTTTGTGTAGAATTCAGGTGTCAGTGAAAGCACTTTAGGCTTGTCTGTTGATTGCTCTTGGAATCTGTAGGTACAGGACAAAGGGAATCAGTAACTTGGAAAATACATCTCTAAAGGGGCAAAGGCCAGTTAAGTGATAATGAGTTTGCTACCAGCAGATAATATTTGTGTATCTAATATTATTCAATGTCTCTGAAAAGAGCAGTAGATTCTAATCATATGAATACTTTTTACTTGACATATTATAAATGTGGTATATCTTTAATATGAGATTGATAAATACTAGACTTGATTATCTCGTTCCTTAATTCATGTCTCATCCATTAGCACCCTTTGTGTCTAAGTAGATAAGACCTAACTTAGGAATTAGACTGCCTAGGTTTGAATACCAACTGTCTGACCAACAGACTCACTACTAACTTTAGCAACTTGCCTAACTGCTGTTTACCTCAATTTCTTTCTTTCTCTCTTTCTTTTTCTTTTGCTTTTTTTTTTTTTTTTTTTTTTTTGGTAGAGACGGGGTCTTTCTGTGTTGCAGGCAAGTCTCGAACTCCTGGACTTAAGTGATCCTCCCTAAGTGTTAAGATTACAGGCCTGAGACACTGTACCCAGCCATACCTTAATTTCTTCATCTATAATATGGAAATACTTAACTCATAGGGTTGTTTTGAAGATTAAATGAGCTAATATGTAAAGTTCTCTTTTCTTTTCTTTTTTTTTTTTTGGCTGGAGTGCAGTGGCACAATCATAGCTCACTGCAGCTTCAAACTCCTGGCCTCAAGTGATCCTCCCGGCCTCAGCTTCCTAAAGTGCTGGGATTACAGGCATGTGCCAGCACACCTGGCCTAATAATGTAAAGTTCCTGAACAGTGCGTAGCACATAGCAAACACTTTGTAAAATGTCAGCTACTTACGTAAACACTTCTGTTATAGAAACAAATTTCATTCCACCTATTATCCTAAAATATGTTAGCTTCAGATTTCTAGTATTCAGCTATCTTAACGTACATTTGGAGAATAAAGTACACATATCTTTACCTTTTTTTTTTTTTTTTTTGTGATGGAGTCTGGCTCTGTCGCCCAGGCTGGAGTGCAGTGGTGCAAACTCAGCTCACTACAACCTCCACCTTCTGAGTTCAAGAGATTCTCCTGCCTCAGCCTCCTGAGTAGCTGGGGTTACAGGCATGCATCACCACACCCACCTAATTTTTGTATTTTTAGTAGAGACTGGGTTTCACCATGTTGGCCAGGCTGGTCTCAAACTCCTGACCTCAAGTGATCCACCCACCTAAGCCTCCCAAAGTGTTGGAATTACAGGTGTGAGCCACCATGCCCAGCCACTTATCTTTACTCTTCAGGATTTTTTCTCTTAGTACAAGTTAAAAAATTAATGCAGTGAATCTTCAAAATTAGATGAAAAATAATTTGGATAATATTTTATAATATTCACAGTAAAGTTATAAATGTATCAAAAACAACTAATAAAGTATAGGAAACTTTGGTTGTAAAATTACATGTCTTGTTGACTCTCAGCATTTCTCTGCACCAGCACCTATGTTGAAGAGCCTATTAGAAACTCAGCAATTCATGTAAAGAAGCCAGCAGCCCATGGTCAGCAATGGGGGCTTCCAGCTACCTTCCTTCACTCACATTCAGCCTATCCTTGTTATTCTCAGTCTTTTGCCACCTGGAGTTCATCATCTAGATGGGAAGAGCAGGCATATAAACAGGAAAAAATCACCTTGATACCAGTGTGATGTGATTCTTACAGGGCTCTAGAGGAGGAAAAGTCCGCTTTCATTTTGAGTGGTGAAAGAAAAATCAGAGAATAGGATTTAAGCTTGAACCTGAGATGATTAGATAGGATTACAATAAGTAAAGAGAAAGTCTTTCCAAATAAAGGGGAAGCCTTACACAGGAGCACAGAAGAAAAAGACCTGGCCTGTTTAGGAGTCCATTTTGCAAGGGCCAGGCCAATCTATGACTTACCCAGGGAAGTTGGGAGAGATGGGTTGGGGCCAAATTGTGTAATTTGGAGCATTCTGAAGGCCAGGTTGAAGCCCTGACATTATTGCCACCTTACCTGACTAGATCTGTACAAACTGAAAGCAAGAGAACCCATAAAGCAGAGGTTGCACGTAGGCAGCCCCTTGGCACTATTAGACTGACTTGCAAAGGTGTTTTGTTAGGTCTGCAAAGTGTGTGTGTGTGCGCATGTGCATATGCGTGTGTTAATTGCCAACATTCAGGGGCAAATAGCTTCTGACTTCTCTTAAAAATGGCTGTAGGCTGAGCACAGTGGCTCATACCTGTAATCCCAGCACTTTGAGAGGCTGAGGGAGGCAGATCATGAGGTCAAGAGATTGAGACCATCCTGGCCAACTCGGTGATACCCATCTCCACTAAAAATACAAAAATAAAATTAACTGGGCATGGTGGCATGTGCCTATAGTCACAGCTACTCGGGAGGCTGAGGCAGGAGAATCGCTTGAACCTGGAAGGTGAACACGGTTGCAGTGAGCCAAGATTGTGCCACTACACTCCAGCCTGGCGACAGAGCGAGACTCTATCTCAAAAAAAAAAAAAAATCTTTTAGCTATGTACCAGGTACCAGGAAAAAGAAAAGAAATGGCTATAGTGGGTGTATGTTCCATGTAGCAGTAAGTGATTGGCCCCAGTAGCACCTATTTATTGAGACAGGACAGACACTGTCTGGTTTGCCATAGTCCCGATTAGGCCCACTTCATGTGCATGGCCCATTTGGCTCCTATGGGCATTTGAATTTTCAGCCTCTGAAATAAAACGAAGAATCAGAATGTTCAGCAACTGGCTTAGTAGTAGAGGCTCACTGTGACTACTGACTGTGTGGCGTAGTGGTACATATGGTAAGGATTTATGTGGTATGTGTATGTGGTACGGGAACTACAGCTATAAATACAAGGGGAGAGTGCGCTCCTGCTGGTTATTCCCTTTTAAACAAGCAGTCTGTCCTGCTCCAAACGAGTGAACTCTTCAACCTTTTTATCATTGTCCTCCTCATCGTCTTTCTTTATTAACCTAGCTTAGTGAGTGCAGGTCCTGGACATATAACCAGGTACCTGCTTTTAGCTGTAAGAAATGAGCCCAGAAGCCTCAGCTCAGCATCCCAACTGGGGGCAGATGGCAGCACCCACCCTCTCAAATAGTTCAGTTCCTTAAACATAGTTTGATATTTAATTCACAAACTCTTTCAGGGGCAGACTAAAGTACTCACTAAAGGTAGAACTGAATTATTCTATCAGCATGCACCGTAGGTGTTTTTGACTCCTATCAGCATGTGTCAAGAGTGGTTTTGACTGGATGAGTTTCCATAAGATACCCCAAAACCAGGAAAGATGTTCCTGATAGTTGGGACTTTTTCTATTTTCTTGTGGCCTCTGAGAAGCCTCAGGACCATGTTTATGTGTCACTGAAACAAGTAAATTGAAGAGAACCATGGGCCTCACTTAAAGACTCTTTGTATTTTCACCTTAATTTAGGAGTAATGTTCCTAGAAATACATGTTATTATGAAGATAAAAAGTATTTTTTCACCAGCACTAAAAGTTACAGTTAAAATATTTGGCTGTAAGTGAAGACTGAAATAGCTTCTGTAGGAGAGCTTTAGAATGAAGTCATTTAGAGGAGCAGGTGAATCCTAATTGCATCTCTCTCTTTAGCTGGACTGAACCCACACATGAATGTCACCAGCATGGATATGACAAGTGGCTTGTCGGTGAAGGACCCATCCCAGTCCCAGTCACGCCTCCCCCAGTGGACGCACCCCAACTCCATGGATAGCTTGCCCAGCGCCGCTTCCCCCTGGAGCAGAACCCTAGCAAGCATGGTACGTCTGAGCTAGGACACCTGTGGTGGGATCACTGCTGGCTTAGTAATCAATCATCCTATTGGGTAGTGTGCCCATTCTGTACTTTTCTGAGAATTGAGTGCTGAAAGTTGGATTTAAATAATCCATTCCATTAGAGTGCACAGAAGATCTCAGCTAGTCAGTGATCAGACTTCTTAAAACCCAACCATTAGATCTCAGCTACAAACCTAGAAATAATTTGAAAACCCCAGAGCAGCAAAGAATCTAGGTCATAGCCTGTGTACCTTTTTTTATATATCTGTATTCATCAACAAAAAACTTGAGTCTGCTGAAATGTTTTCAATAAAATGGTAAAACACAAATAGAAAATCAAATATATGATATGGCAACTGCAGCTATAAATACTGGGGTGCATTTCTGTTCGTTATTCCCCTTGATCCAAGCAGTCTGTCGTACTCCAAACTGGTATCCCCATCAGGAACTCCTCACTGATGGACACACAGTAAGGTGGAAGCAAAGATGCTGACTATAGGAGGTCATCTCACTCGTAAGCATTAAATTTAGCTCTGAGCTTCCCTGTAGAATAAACAGCAAAGAAAACTCGGTAATTTATGTAGTTCTCTCTTGATACAAAGCATTCTAAGAAGAAAAAGGAAATTATGTCTCACGGTTACCATATGGAAAATCATCACACACTGCTGGCACCTTTCTTAGGAGGGCTCTGCTGCCTGTGGCTGGTTGGTTTGGTTCCGCATGAATTTTTAACATCCACTCTGTTCTTCCATAGTGAAGGTTTCAGACTAAAAGGAGGGAAGAGATAACAGCAAATTTGATAGCTAACCACAAAAACTCATAAGTTGTCCCCAAAAAGGTTTATTAAGGGCAGCTTCCCATGGTATAGATATGTATTTTTATGAAGATTTCCAACTGGACAAACTAAAATTGTTCTTCAAGGGTTTCAGTCTTTCAGGGCTGAAATTTGAGCTAACTGAAATGGTCACTGGCCAGACAATGGTGGCTCACACCTGTAGTCCCAGCTTCTTAGGAGGCTGAAGTGGGATGATTGCTTGAGCCCAGGAGGTTGAGGCTGCCGTGAACCCTGATCACACCACGACACTCCAGCCTGGGCGACAGAGCGAGACATTGTCTCAAAAAAAAAAAAAGTCGTTGATTCTTAGGGAATCCTAGACAGACCAAGTCTTCCAATTCATGTAACCGAATAGGGCAAGGCATTGGGCCTAGAACAGAAGGTGCATAGGGAGGCTTAGGGTATCTTCTGGTGTCTCTCAAGTGGACGTATTCACTTGGTTCTTTGTTTCCTCTTGTCTCCATAGGTGCTATCCCTGGAGGTCTAAGCATTGGGCCTCCAGGTAAGTCCTCCATTGATGACTCCTATGGCCGGTACGATTTAATCCAGAACAGTGAGTCACCAGCCAGTCCTCCCGTAGCTGTTCCCCATAGCTGGTCACGTGCCAAATCTGACAGTGATAAAATCTCAAATGGCTCTAGCATCAACTGGCCCCCAGGTAAGACCATGCAACACTTCTGTGCAACAGCAGCAGGTCAGAACACGCTCCAAGCCTGCAGAGAGTGATTGGGCTGACAGGACCCAGAATCTGAGCTAAGGATCTGGAAGCGTTAAGCCCAGAGCTCTGGGATTTTCCTTGGAAATCCATTTGTCAGAACAATTTTGGGTATGGTTAGCATTAGGCATTTTTCTGTAATCCCTTAGTTCGACATGAGGAGAAGAAGGGGTGGCAGGGAGGAAGCACACTGTATACTATCTAGTAAAACTATTTCGACCCTGTGTGAAAACTCTGAATATGGTAGCTATAATACCTGGTTCTGGTTTGTTCCAAAGGATTGATTGCTTTCATGAAAGAGAATATAAAGTGTACCTCTAATTTAATTAGCAGATTATAAAAATTACTACAAACAGGACACAAAATCTCTTAAAATGTCATGAATCAATGTGCAGGTGTTCTGATCTGTGGCTTCTCGTTTTGGTTTCATAAACAGAATTCCATCCAGGAGTTCCATGGAAAGGACTGCAGAATATTGACCCTGAGAATGACCCTGATGTCACTCCTGGCAGTGTCCCCACTGGACCTACCATCAATACCACCATCCAGGATGTCAACCGCTACCTCCTCAAGAGTGGAGGTGAGGGTGCAGCTCTGCCTGCCTCTGCATGGTTGGTCTCTCTAGACCCCTTTGGAGATGTCAGGGGTGACAGGTTGAGCTGTGAGGCAGGGATGGTACAAGGCACAGTTGGCAGGCACCTTTTCTAGTCACCCAAAGCAGCATGAAAGAGAGCAGGTAGTGCTTATGGGAAATCTAGTGCTTATGGAAATCTATTTGAGTCTCTGCTGGTTTTGTTTTTGTTTTTTGAGACAAAGTCTCGCTCTGTCACCCAGGCTGGATTGCAGTGGCACGATCTAGGCTCTCTGCAACCTCCACCTCTCGGGTTCAAACGATTCTCCTGCCTCAGCCTCCCAAGTAGCTGGGATTACAGGCATGTGGCACCATACCAGGTTAATTTTTGTATTTTTAGTAAAGACAGGGTTTCTCCGTGTTGGCCAGGCTGGTCTCGAACTCCTAACCTCAGGTGATTCGCCCATGCTGCTGGATTTATTGATAGGTAATGCCTTTTTTTTTTTTTTTTTTTTTTTTTTTGAGACAGAGTCTTGCTCTATCTCCAAGCTGGAGTGCGGTGGTGTGATCTTGGCTCACTGCAACTTCCCCCTGCTGGGTTCAGTTGATTCCCCTGCCTCAGCCTCCCGAGTAGCTGGGACTACCGGTGTGCGCTACCACCCCTGGCTAATTTTTTGTATTTTAGTAGAGACGGTTTCACCATTGTTGGCCGGGATGGTCTGGATCTCTTGACCTCGTGATCCGGTCCGCCTCAGCCTCCCAAAGTGCTGAGATTACAGGCGTGAGCCACCACTCCCAGCCAGTAGGTAATGTCTTATCATAGAAGTGCCATCTCTGATAAAAGTTTTATCACAGCAGGCTATTTTGTGGAAGAAAAAGCTAGATTGCCATAGGTACTATCACTAATCAAACCACCTAGGAAACAATAAGTTTCCCACTTGAAATATGACCCATTGGTGCCATGTGTTTGCTTCTTTTCTGTTTTTTTGTTTGTTTGTTTGTTGTTGTTGTTGAGACAGATTCTTGCTCTGTCACCGAGGCTGGAGTATAGTGGTGTGATTTGGTTCACTGCAGCCTTCACCTCCCAGGCTCAAGTGATTGTCATCCCTCAGCCTCCCAAGTAGCTGAGACTATAGGTGCACACCACCACACTCAGCTAATGTTTTGTAATTTTTTTTTTTTTTTTTTTTAAAGACGGGGTTTCACCATGTTGGTCAGGCTGGTCTTGAACTCCTGACCTCAGGTGATCCACCTGCCTTGGCCTCCAAAGTGCTTGGATTACAGGCATGAGCCACCACACCTGGCCAATGTTTTGTATTTTTAGTAGAGACAGGGTTTCACCATGTTGGCCAGGCTAGTCTCATACTGCTGACCTCAAGCGATCCGCCTGCCTTGGTCTCCCAGAGTTCTGGGATTACAGGCGTGACCCAGCGCACCTGGCTGCTTCTGTGGTTCTTTAAAGTGATAGACCTCTAAATGTATCTGTGGTTTGGCTGGAAAGCCAACATAAGTACAGAGTGCCCTTTCTGTTTAGTGCTGTGCATTTCTTGGGGTTTGATGCAGCTGCTTTTCGGAGCAGCACTGTTATGGGTGTCCCTGCTGTCAGACACAGGCAAGTGGTGCAGGAAACAGAGCCGCGTGAGATGGCAGAGGACAGGTGAGGCACCAGCGAGAATTGGAGACCCAACCCTCCTTGCTTGTCACACCGGGGTGGGGCACCAGGGTTGTGCCAGATAGGAAAGTTAGTGTATTTTGAGGGTTGTGGAAAAGTGGGATGCAAGTTGTACAGATCCAGGTCATAAGAGAAGTTGGAAAGAATCGAAGTTGCTTGATACATGCCAGAGCTTCCTGCGTGGTGCCCAGATGAAGCATCAAGCGGCCCCTTAGTCTCTAGGCAGAACCAGGGGCATTGGGAGTGGCCTCTGCCATCACCTGAGTGTGCCATGGTGTGATGAAAATGGCCTGAGAAACATGTGGCAGCTGTCCTCCAGCTCCATAGCCTGCCCAGTTAAGGAGCTAGACTTCCGGGGGAGGGCAGAAGAGAACCTAACCCTAAGAAATGCATTGGCCATGAGATAAGGCAAGGAAATGGCATCTCTAGCTCTGAGCCTAAAGAAATCAGCCAGCCAGCCAACCTGGGTGACTTGCAGCTCCAAGTGGACATTATTTGACTTCTGGGGCGCTTGATTGTTGGGGTCTTGAGTCTGCCTTGGCGCTTGCACATAGACATCAGTGTTCAGCAGCAGCCAGCTCAGGTGGCTCATGCCAGGCCTCTCCTTCAGCTCATGACCAGCACTGGGAACCTCATTCCTCCACTCTGGTACCTCTCATGGTTGTGTTTAGGGATACATTAGGGTTTGTTATTGAAAGAAAGGGGAGTACAGTGAACATCTCTTCATGTAGAAGTTGCTAGCCAGAAAGCACTAGCAGGCCAGGAATAGTGACTTACACCTGTAATCCCAGCACTTTGGGAGGCCAAGGTGGGAGAATCACCTGAGGCCAGGAATTTGAAACCAGCCTTGGTAATAGAATGAGACCCTTCTCTATAAAAAATTAAAAATGAAAAAATTAGCTGGGTGTGGTGGCACACATCCATGGTCCCAGCTACTCAGGAGGCTGAGACAGGAGAATCAACTTGAGCTTGGGAGGTCAAGGCTGCAGTGAGCTGTGATTGGGCCACTGCACCCTAGCCTAGGTGACAAAGCAAGACTTCATCTCAAAAAGAATAAAGAAAAGGAGGCACCACCAGTGCCATGGTGCAGTAGGAGTGGACTGCAGCAGCCAGACCTGCTCAGCAGCCCTCTGCCACTGGGCTGGGCTGGGCTGGGCTGGGCTGGGCCCCACCCCTGGCAGCTTCCAGGCTTCTTGCAGACCCATCACCTGGCTCAGGCACCCAGCCACAGGTGGTCCTTGTATTATTGAGTGGCCAGCTTGATCTAAACTACAGAGAGAGAAAAATTAAGAAAATGTGCCCTAGAAGGAAAAGAGTGAGAAGTAGCCACACCTCTCTTGATATTGGTTTGTTTGTTTTACATATTTTATCATGGAATTTCGTTTTCTTTTACTGAATATATTAGGTGTGGGCTTTTAATTTACTTTTTTTGTTGTTATTGCCATTGGCATTAAGCTCTGTTTTATATTAAAACTTACATTAGGTCATTATTTGTTTGGATATTATTTACAGTTTTAACCCTTATGAAGTGAATATTAACCAGAATGATGAAATACAGTTATGCAATTTCATAACACATTGATACTAATGCTTGTCAAAAAGAAAAATTAGCTGTAATCCAATGGAACAAATTTCGCTACTGAAACTAAAAGTTTCAAAACTAGGAAACTGTTAAAATCTACATACCCTATTGTTACTTATAAAATAAATACCACCAGGCTCAGTGGCACGTGCCTGTAGTCCCAGCTACTCGGGAGGCTGAGGTGGGAGGATCGCTTGAGCCCAGGAGTTCTGGGCTGTAGTGAGCTATGCCGATTGGGTGTCCAACTAAGTTCGGCATCAATATGGTGACCTCCCGGGAGCAAGGGACCACCAGGTTGCCTAAGGAGGGGTGAACCGGCCCAGGTTGGAAATAGAGCAGGTCAAAACTCCGTGCTGATCAGTAGCAGGATCGCACCTGTGAATAGCCACTGCACTCCAGCCTGGGCAACATAGCGAGACCCCGTCTCTAGAAAGGAAGAAAAAAATAGAAAAAAAGTTTTTTAATAAAAAAAAGAAAATAAATACCATGTAAGGCTAATAGTCTATAACCCTGGGATCCTTAGGTTGATTACATTTTGCTGGTAAATGAAGAGCATTTAGGAAACAGCTTAGGCTGTCAGAGCTGACACCTTTTTTTTCCCCCCCCTTTGGGACAGAGTTTCACTCTCATCGCCCAGGCTGGAGTGCAATGGCACAATCTCAGCTCACTGCAACCTCCGCCTCCTGGGTTCAAGCGAGTCTCCTGCCTCAGCCTCCCAAGTAGCTGGGATTACAGGCGCGTATTACCACACCCAGCTAATTTTTGTATTTTTTGTAGAAACGGGGTTTCACCATGTTGGCCGGCTGGTCTCAAACTCCTGATGTCAGGTGATCCGCCCACCTCGGCCTCCCAAAGTGCTGGGATTACAGGCATGAGCCACTGCACCTAGCTGAGCTAACACCTTTTTAAAGTGAAGACTTTCCTGAGCGAATTAACACAGGAACAGAAAACAGCTCAGGTTCCGACTTACAAATGGGAGCCAAACACTGAGTTTACGTGAACACAAAGAAGGGAGCAGCAGACACCGGGGCTTGCTTAAGGGTATAGGGTGGGAGGCGGGGGAAGGATTGAAGCAGTGCCTATCAGGTACTATGCTCACTGCCTAGGTGATGGAATGATCTCAACACCACACACCCTCGACACACAGTTTACCTGTGTGACAAACCTGCACATGTGCTCAATGAACCCAAAATAAAAACTGGAAAAAACAAAAGTGAAGACCTGCAGATTACCCATAAATGTTACTTTCCTCAACGCTGGTGCCGTCATTCTAAAGAGGTCACTTGCAGCAGGGCAGCTGCAAACAGCTGTGCAGGTTGGACACTGCGCAAGTCCAGGACGTGCCACATGCCTGGTTATTCCATGCACAGCCCCATTTGGGGTCCTCAGCCGAGATGCCATCCTTTTGAGAAACCATCCCATTCTGTTTATGATCATAAAGTGACAGCCTTCCAATTTAGAGTGACAGGCTTCTAACCAGACTGTGCTCACATTCCCTCTGCTAGCCAGGATCCACGCACTGGCAGTCATTACCCCAATTAGAGCTCTTTCCATCCTGTGTTCACCCCAACTGTCACCATTACTCCATCCTCACTCTTCTTCCCCAGCTTCTTGCTTTCTTCACAGAATTGAGAGGGAGGGAGAGCCACATCAGAAAATATAAAACAAAATTTAAAAACCAAGCAGCGAAGAGCTGAGCTTTTTCACAAGGAATCGAGGTGCCTTAGGATGGCCCATTTACCCCAAGTCTCCCATCCAGGCACAGGGAGAAGCTTTCCTCAAAAAACTGCAGTCCTAGGGATAGAATAGCTCAAGTTCATATAAACAGTTATTAGAACAGATATCTCTTAAATATTCCTGTATTTATAAAGGGAAGTATGAGCTGAGCATGGTGGCATGCACCTGTGGTCCCAGCCACTCAGGAGGCTGAGGAAAGGGGATCACTGAGCCCAGGAGGTCAAGACTGCTGTGCACTATGATCACGCCTATGAATAGGCAATGTGCTGCAGCCTGGGTAACGCTGCAACGACCCCATCTCTAAAAAACACAATTTTTAAAGCAAAATATGAGTGGAAGCTGATGGGGGACACCCCAGTCAGAAGAAATGCTCAAATTTTCATGGCAAATTTTATAATAAAAGGCTTGGAGTTTTGTTCTTCTATTTTGTGGCCATTGTTTGAACTCTGAAAGGATGTAGATTGCTCTGGATTTTTATTTTATCTTATTTGGGAGAGGAAATCAATGTAGTCCTTTAAAACTCTGACATGGTATTTTAAGGATTCTGGCAGGAATTCTCTTCTCAAAGAAGCTGATGCTGCTCCTTGCCCTTTGATCCTCAGCCTTCAGCAACATCCCAGGCCTCCCTGAGTGCCTGCAGGGACCCAGAGTAAGGAGGCCTGCCCTGTTCCTTCCTTCCCACATTACACTTTCATGTTCAGGCTTTTATTAAAAACGGCAGCCTAGGGAGAGGTTGATTCTTGATGGTTAAGATTCTCACCCCCCCACAGTTGGAGTCACGAACCCGCACGCTGCCACCATGTTGCTCAGTGCCACCTTTGGTTCTACAGGGTCCTCCCCGCCATCATCTCAGAATGCCACGCTGCCTTCCTCGAGTGCCTGGCCGCTCAGTGCCTCCGGCTACAGTAGCTCTTTCAGCAGCATTGCATCCGCACCTAGTGTTGCAGGTACGCGCCCGGCCTCTCCACTTGCAGGTAGCATTTTCTTTCTTTCCCCAAACAAAACTCGACAGGCCCCAACTTTCCCTGTTGGTCTCTTTACTACTCCCTGAGCTGGGAGGCTGTGTCATGTGATGGAGGATGGGTGGGGGCCTTGCCCGGGCACAGCTGGTGCCTTGGGCACATCAGCTTGCACATGCATGGAAGTGGTTACCTCTTCTCCATACAAGTGTGTGGGCCCGCTGCCTTCTCTCTTCCTTTCCCCCATGGCCACAAGACAAGTGGTATGCAAGGTTTTGAAAACTTAAGGCAGAAACTTCTGGCAGTTTAGTTACTTGAGTTTGCCAGAGGCTTGACTCAGTGTTCCTTTGTCTATCACAGTCCGCTGGTGTTGAGAGCACTCTGTGTGGCTCCCCAAACACATCAGTGACTTTTCTTTGTCTCAAGGATGCATATTTTCCATCTCTCTGCTTTTCTAGGTAAACTGTCAGACATTAAATCAACGTGGTCCTCTGGCCCTGCCTCCCACACGCAAGCCTCTCTGTCTCATGAACTGTGGAAGGTGCCCAGAAACACTACTGCACCCACGAGGCCACCTCCAGGGTTAACCAATCCCAAGCCTTCCTCAACCTGGGTGCCAGCCCCCCTCGGCTGGACCAGCTCCTACTCCTCGGGTAAGCTCCATGCTCTTCATGTTCCAGTGGGGCCTTACCCTTTAGGGGATGTGCCTATCACTTTGTCCTACACCTCCTTTGTAAGGACTCCTGCCTCTAACTCTGGAGTCTGGGAGGCTTTAGGAGGGCACCAAGGCTGCCCTAGATGTCCAGGGCATTAGCTGGGTGAGCCTGGTGTTTTTAGCATCAGCCTAGGTGTGCCAGCATGCAGCAGGTTTGCTCTGAGCCAGGAGGTCCCAGGCGGTCCCAGCACCCATTGAGGGCCCACACTGGCCAACTCCATCCTCAGGAGTGTGGCTGCCCCCACACTGGGCCGTCGGAGGCCTGCACAGCCCTTTAGGCTCTTCTGTCCCCATTAGCCCCCATTGCACAGGGATCTGGATTTCTGCTTTTTATATTTGCTTCTCCACAAGACCTCATTGGAACATAAGGCTTTTCCAGGCCAAAAACAAACCCTACCAGTTTGAAAACACAACTCATAATATTGCAGCTCTGTAGGCTTCTCCCAGGTGCTGCATGCTGAACCTCAGAGATGAAATGTACTCGGAATTTAAGAAACTGAAGATTTAAACCAGTGTGGACAACAAAGTGAGACCCCCATCTCCACAAAAAAAATAAAAAATTTAGGGGGGCATAGTGATGCACACCTGTGATCCCAACTGCTGGAGAGGCTGAGACGGTAGGATGGCTCAAGCCCGGGAGATTGAGGCTACAGTGAGCTGTGCTTGAGCCACTGCACTCCAGCCTGGATGACGGAGTGAGACCCTGTCTCTAAAAAATAATAATAAATAACAAAATTGTAAAAATTAACTACAGATAGTGTATTAGTCCATTTTCACACTGCCGATGAAGACGTACCCGAGACTGGCAAAGAGGTTTATTGGACTTACAGTTCTTCGTGGCTGGGCTGGGGAGGCCTCACAATCATAGCAGAAGGTGAAAGGCATGTCTCACCTGGTGGCAGATGAGAAAAAGAGAGAGCTTGTGCAAGGAAACTCCCATTTTTAAAACCATCAGATCTCATGAGACTTACTCATGAGAACAGCATGAGTCCGCCCCCATGATTCAGTTACCTCCCCACTGGGTTCCTCCCATGAAACATGGGAATTGTTGGAGTTACAATTCAAGATGACATTTAGGTGGGGGATACAACCAAACCATATAGTTCTGCCCCGACCCCTCCCAAATCTCATGTCCTCACATTTCAAAACCAATCATGCCTTCCCAACAGTCCCCCAAAGTCGTAACTCATTTCAGCATTAACTCAGAAGTCCACAGTTCAAAGTCTATTTGAGATAAGGCAAGTCCCTTCTGCCTATGAGCCTGTAAAATCAAAAGCAAGTTAGTTACTTCCTAGATACAGTGAGGGTACAGGCATTGGGTAAATAGAATCATTACAAATGGGAGAAATTGGCCAAAACAAAGGGGCTACAAGCCCCATGCAAGTCCAAAATCCAGCACGGCGGTCAAATCTTAAAGCTCCAGAGAGACTCCATGTCTCACATCTGGATCATGCTTAGGCAAGAGGTGGGTTCCCATGGTCTTGGGCAGCTCCACCCCTGTGACTCTGCAGGGTACAGCCTCCCCCCTCTTGGCTGCTTTCACGGGCTGGTGTTGAGTGTCTGCAGCTTTTCCAGGCACACAGTGCACGCTGTCAGTGGATCTACCATTCTGGAGTCTAGAGGACAATGGTCCTCTTCTCACAGCTCCACTAGGCAGTGCCCCAGTAGGGACTTTGTGTGGGGGGCTCCACCCACATTTCCCTTCCACACTGCCCTAGCAAAGGGTGTCCATGAGAGCCCTGCCCCTGCAGCGAACTATTGTCTGAACCTCCAGGTGTTTCCATACCTCCTCTGAAGTCTAGTTGGAGGTTCGCAAACCTCAGTTCATCACTTCCGTGCACCACGTGGAAGCTGCCAAGGCTTAGAGATTGCACGCTCTGACCCATGGCCCAAGCTGTACCTTCGCCCTTTCAGTCACGGCTGGAGTGGTGGGGACGCAAATTCCTAAACTGCACACAGCATGTGAACCCTGGGCCTGTGATGGCAGGGGCTGCCATGAAGACCTCTGACATACCCTTGGAGATAGTCTCCATTTTCCCTATTGTCTTGGGAATGAACATTGAGCTCCTCCTTACTTAGGCAGCTTTCTACAGCTGGATTGAAATTTTCCTCAGAAAATGAGATTTCCTTTTTTTTTTTTTTTTTTTTTGAGATGGAGTTTCACTCTTGTCACCAAGGCTGGAGTACAGAGGAGCAGTCTGGGCCCACTGCAACCTCTGCTTCCTGGGTTCAAGTGATGCTCTTGCCTCAGTCTCCCGAGTAGCTCCCGTGCACCACTACGCCCAGCTATTTTTTATATTTTTAGTAGAGATAGGGTTTCACCATGTTGACCAGGCTGGTCTCAAACTCGACCTCAGGTGATCCACCCATCTCAGCCTCCCAAAGTGCTGAGGTTACAGGCGTGAGCCACTGTACCCAACCAGTTTTCCAAGCTGAAGTGCAGTGGTGCCATCTTGGCTTACCATGACCTCTGCCTCCCAGGTTCAAGTGATTCTCCTGCCTCAGCCTCCCAAGTAGCTGGGACTACAGGCGCATGCCACCATGCCCAGCTAATTTTTGTATTTTTAGTAGAGAATGGGTTTCACTGTGTTGGCCAGGCTGGACTCAAACTGCTGACCTTGTGATTCGCCCACTTCAGCCTCCCAAAGTGCTGGGATTACAGCCATGAGCCACTGCACCCAGCAAAACTGAATGCTTTTAGCAGTACCCAAGTCATCTCTTGAATGCTTTGCTGCTTAGAAATTTCTTCTACCAGATACCCTACATCATCTCTCTCAAGTTGAAAGTCCCACAGATCTCCAGGGCAGGGGCAAAATGCCACCAGTCTTTCTAAAACATAACAAGAGCCTCCCTTGCTCTAGTTCCCAATAAGTTCCACCTCAGCCTGGACTTTATTGTCATATCCCTATCAGCATTCTTGTCAAAGCCATTTAACAAGTCTTCAGGAAGTTCCAAACTTTCCAACATGTTCCTGTCTTCTTTGAGCCTTCCAAACTTTTCCAGCCTCTGCCTGTTACCCACTTTCAAAGTTGCTTCCACATTTTTGGATATCTTTTCAGGAGCACCTCACTCTACTGGTACCAGTTTTCTTTATTAGGCCATTTTCATGCTGCTTATAAAGACATATCCAAGGAGAAGCAATGTACAAAAGAAAGGGGTTTATTGGACTTGGACTTCCACGTGGCTGGGGAGGCCCCATAATAATGGCAGAAGAGGAAAGGCATATCTCACATGGTAGCAGACAAGAGAAGGGAGAGAGCTTGTGCAGGGAAACTCGCATTTTTTAAACTATCAGATCTTGTGAGAGACTTAGCACCAGAATAGCACAGGAAAGACCTGCCCCCATGATTCAGTTACCTCCCACCAGCTTCCTCCCACAAAATGTGGGAATTGTGGGAGTTACAATTCAAGATGAGATGTGGATGGGTACATAGCCAAACCATATCAAACAGTTTGAAAGTAACAGTGTCTCCTTTTAGCAGCAGCCTTTAGGGTTTTGCTCTGTTGTATTAAGCAGAAGAACCTGCGAGCACTGATTCTACTTGGGGGCTGGGGACAGGCAGAGGTGGAGACCAGAGCTTCCCCTGGAGATTCTCAGGCCTATCATCACCCCATCTCTCCTGGCACAGATGGGAAAACATGGGCCTCCTGGGCTGGTGGGAAGATCCAAGAAGTCAGTTTCCACAGTGAAGCAGGAAGGGGAGTCTTCAGGGACTGTGAGATTTTGGTTTATCAAAGAAAGCATGGGCCTCCCGGGCTGAGAAAGGCTGTCCTAGAGCATGCGATGATGGCCTGTGCTGGCCCACACTTGAGCGCAGTAAGAGGCGGGAGGGCTACGCTGTCCACTGGCACGGGGCCTCGTCAACTGGGTTCCCCCCTCTTGTTGCAGGTTCTGCCTGGAGCACCGACACCTCAGGAAGAACCAGCAGCTGGCTTGTTCTTCGAAACCTCACTCCCCAGGTGCAATGCCGGTGCCCCTGCGTCACTGAGCACGATCCAGGGAGGGGTCCTGCTTGGCTTCTGATGCAGATGAGGCTGTCTGGTGTGACAGGGTGGCGGGGGTCTTGGTCAGGGTCCAGAGGTGACTGCACGGGAGGAGATGAGCAAGTGCCAGGATTGCTCCAGCAGCGGCAGCAGATGGGTCCCAGGGACCTCTTTTAACATGTTCCTGTGAACTGTTTACCCACTAGAGGCTGGAAACGTGTTCTCTGTAAATAGAATTGTTTATCTTACAACTACCCATTCAAGAGTGGTTTGGCCTGGCCAGATGCAGTAGTTCACGCCTGTAATCCCCGCACTCCGAGAGGCCGAGGCCAAGGATCACCTGAGCCCAAGGGTTCAAGACCAGCCTGGGCAACATAGGAGACCCCATGTGTGTATTTTTATAACGTTTTTTAAAAGAGTGGTTTGGCCACATCAGACTGTGGGCTAGCCAGTCTTCCTGGGACCCAGGCCACACCTACCTGCATGTCTCCCAAGTCTTGTCTGCAGCTGGGCCCAGTGCCTTCTGCAAACCAGAGGCACTGTGTGAACGTGCTCTGGTGAAGAGAAGGCAGAACTCAAAATGGAGTTTTCTCCTTCCCCAATTAGCCTAACTCATCAAATAAAACTGAAACATCCAAGTTTTTTTGTTTTTTGTTTTTTTTAGACAAAGTCTCACTCTGTCACCCAGGCTGGACTGCAGTGGCACAGTCTCAGCCCACTGCAACCTGTCCCTCCTGGGTTCAAGCAATTCTGCCTCAGCCTCCTGAGTAGCTAGGATTACAGACGCCCACCACCACGCCCAGCTATTTTTTTTATTTTTTAGTAGAGACGGGGTTTCACCATGTTGGTCAGGCTGGTCTCGGACTACTGATCTCCTGAGCCACCATGCCCGGCCTCATCCAACATTTCAATTACACATTTGGCCACAGAGATAAAATGTTAATGTTGTAAAGCCACATGTTATTAGCCCTTTTAAAGAAAAACATTTTCCTAGTGTTTAGTGTATCCGATGTCATGTTTTTTCTTTGGAAGGATGTAGTGAAAGAAATGAGAAGCAAACTCATTCCTGCCCCCTGTGCTTCCTCCGTCAGATCGATGGCTCTACGCTGCGGACGCTGTGTTTGCAACATGGACCTCTCGTCACATTCCACCTGAATCTGACTCAAGGCAATGCCGTGGTCCGCTACAGCTCCAAGGAGGAGGCTGCCAAGGCCCAGAAGTCTTGCACATGTATGTTTCCTCACGGCCACCTCAGCACTCCACAAGTAGCTTCACATCCCCTGGAGCATTAGGTTAGGGGTGTTGCACGGGTGTCCTGAGCCACAGCAGGATCCCACAGGCCGGCCACCCGCCCACTTCTGGGAGGCTAGAAGTCTGACACCCAAGACGAAGGTGTGGGTAGGGCTGCTTTTCCTGAGGCCTCTTTCCTTGGCTGTAGATGGCTGCCTTCTCCCTCTGTTCTTATATGGTCGTCTCTTTGTGCATGTCTGTGCCATTATCTTCTCTCCTTTAAGGACACCAGTGACGTTGGACTAGGGCTCACCCATGTGACCTCATCTAACTTAATTACTTCTTTAAAGACTCATCTCCAGATAGTCGCATGGGAGGTACTGGGGGTGAGGACTTCAGCAAAGGAATTGAGGGAAGGTGACGCGGGTCAGTTCCTCACAGGTATCTTGGGACTTACTATTGCTTTTTTCTGCTGCTGAGTTGCTGTGTCTACCCCCCTCCACTAGGGAGAGGCCCCCCCAAAAAGTACACACAGATCACAATGATAGAAACACCCTCCCACCAGGGGCAGCGTGGGGGACTGTGACCCATTTCTACACGGGGCCCAGCAGCGGTCCTCACAGCCAGCCCTTCAGCGAAAGGTTGGTTTTGATAGAAATATGAGTAGACCTGATCGGTCATGTCACTTGAGACATGCAACCTAGATACTAGTCCTTCCTGTTTTTAGCCCAGGATGCAAATGACACTGGATGACCCTGGCCCTAAGTGAGCCTCGAGCTTCCTGGTGTACTCCTGCGCTTGCAGAGGTGCTCTCTGTACCCGCAGGAGGTCGCTGCCATCCACCTTCCACTAGTCTCAACTGAGAAAAGCATTCGTAGGCTGGGTTTGGAAATAGTGGCAAAACAGAAGCCACAGGATGACTTCCGGGTGACCTTTCCTAATACAGAGACAGAACGCCAGTGCCACAAACGCAGCAGGACTTGGGGTGGCCCCACTCACGCACCCCATCTTGCTATTGCAGGTGCGTCCTGGGAAACACTACCATCCTGGCGGAGTTCGCTGGCGAAGAAGAAGTGAATCGCTTCTTAGCTCAAGGCCAGGCACTGCCACCCACCTCCAGCTGGCAGTCCAGCAGCGCGTCCAGCCAGCCGCGGCTCAGCGCAGCGGGCAGCTCCCATGGCCTGGTGCGCAGTGATGCTGGCCACTGGAATGCCCCATGCCTGGGTGGCAAGGGGAGCAGTGAGCTGTTGTGGGGCGGGGTGCCCCAGTACTCCAGCAGCCTGTGGGGCCCGCCCAGTGCCGACGACAGCAGAGTGATCGGCAGCCCCACCCCACTGACCACCCTGCTGCCCGGGGACCTGCTCAGCGGGGGAGTCCCTGTAGGAGCTGCCATCATCAGCACCAGGAGAGCTGACCCCTCCTGGGACCCTCCCAGCTGGGCGGCCCCACACACCCGCTGGAACCCCGCGGCAGCCGCCCTTTTGAGTACCTCTGTCCAGGACTGAAGACGAACCTTGGCCGCGGTCCTTGCGAACTGTTCCCAAAACAGTGCGGGCTGCGGTGGGTCAGCGTCACATGCTAATGACAGGATGTTCCTCGTAGCTTTTTATTTTATGTGTCATGTTTGTATAGTATGTTGTCATTTTGATTTTTTTTTTTTTAAGTATAAAAGCTGCTTAGAATAGTTCTATCATGAAGGGCACTTTTCAGATTGTGGGCTGGAAAGGGTTATTTTATCTGTGGGGGGAGGGAGGGAGACGTGAAGCCTATTTAAAATGAGCCTGTGACGATTATGCACATTACCAGAGGCGGCCGGTAATCAGGGCAGAGTCTGGTGTGGACCGCTGGGCGCAGAGCGGCTCCGCTCGGGAGCTGAGTGGAAGGCGCAGGCTGCGATCTGCTCTCTGTTCCCCTGGGATCCGCCTATGCACATTACCCTTGTTTCATTACTTTTTCATGTCATTTTTTAATCCCAAAAATATTTTTTAAAAGTTAAAAAAAAAGACATATCAAACATGCAAATACTTGAATCCAGCAGGCCAACAGTGAAATGTGAACACTTTCTAATTCTGCATACACTTCCAGGTTGACATCAGTACACAGAACAGGCTCTAGGAAAAATTTATAAGTTCATAGCCTACGTGCGTGTGTATGTGTGCGTGTTGAAACGTGTGTGTGTGTGTGTGTGTGGTGCGTGATTCTCGCAGCACGCAGTTCTCTGTCCGGTGTGTTTGAAAGCGTGTGAGGATTTAACTGTGGGTTTCCCTTGTATTCAGTATATGCTTTTTTTTGGCGCATCGGTCAAACGTTTGTTACTATTAGCTTCTAACTTTGCACTGAGTGTCCTCGCCCTTCCTTTAGCTAACCCTATACATCACAGAGAATTCCCAGGACAGGGCCGGCGACAATTCATGTGTAAATGTTTACTCAAGGACTCTGACTGCGTTTAAAAAGTACAGTGTGTATCTCTGGAGAAATAATATGTATACCTACCTTTAGCAGCTTTTTATTGTGGACTAATGCAAGAAAATTATTACCAGAGTATTGCACCATTTTTCCATTTGGAATATAAAGTTAAAGAGAAAAAAACTGTTGTTGAACTGTGGCCATAGATACTTGTAAAGAATGGATGGTTCCGCGGAAGGAACAGAAACAAGCACTTGGACGTGGGTTGTGACTGCTTTTGGGGGAGCCTGGGGTTTGGGCTCCCACCTGTTTACAGACCTTTTTTCTCCTTCAGACTTTAAAATTTTAAAAATTTAAAAAGGAATTAAAAAAAAAAGACTTCCGTCGTAAAGAAACCTATTTTCAGAATGCAGATACGCTCCTTCAGAGCTCTGGGACGGGACAGTGTTGTTCCCTCGGCCATCGTCGTGGGCTCTGTCGATTGCTTTCGCCCCTTCGTCAAGGTGACAGGCGTTGTGGCCACTGTCTTGCACATGCCGGACGCGCTCTCAGGAAAGCCAGGGCTCCCGAGGGCAGCTCCACACCATTTCATGTATTTTTAAACCCAACTCCTAGCACTGAAGATGTTATTTAAAAAAAGAAAAAAAAAAATGAAAAAAAAAAGAAAACAAAAAAAACCAGACGAAGAAAATACCTAATCTCTAATGTGTAGCAGTTACATATTTACCAAATAATGGACTCAAAAGAAATAGATGTTTGAAGAGTGCTTTATATATTAAAAATTGCTTTATGTTTTAAGAATGATCAATGTTTTGATTGTTTTGCAAGGAAGAAAGACAATGGAATAACATACCCTGAAGTATGTTTTAAAAATATATATATATGAACATTGTGCTCCCTGCCTGCTTGATCAGGAAACTTGTGCATTACATTTTTTTTAATTAGCTTTTTAATGGTTTTATCAAAACAAAAATATATACAAAAAAAAAAGTCCTGCAAGATTGCAGATCAACAAAAGCTGGTTTTATAGAGGATCATGAACTATGCACAAACTGGGTTCAAGACTTTTTTCTCAAGTTTAGTAGGGTATTCAGCAAAACCGACCTCCCTCAGCGTGACTGCATCTCATTGCCATTACATGCATTCTGTATATTCGCTGGACATACACCTGCGTATGTATATCCAGTATATGTGCGTGTGAGCGTGCGTGTGCGTGTGTGCACCCGGCATACCACTTCCCGTGCTGCCAGCGAGCACTGAGCTGTAGAAGAACTGATGTTTTAAAATTGGGGATGAAGTCAACAATATGTTAGTTTGTTTTTGGGTTTTTGTTGGGTTTGTTTGAGGTTTTTTTTTGTCTTTTTTTGTTTTTTTTTGGACCTTTTATTTTGGATTTAATTGTCTTAACTCTGAGATTAAAAAACAAGTTTGTGGCTCTTAACGTTTTTCTCATAGAATGTGATTGTTGAAGAACATGCATCGAAAGTTGCTTTCAAAAGTACAACGCTTTATTGAATCTTAATAAATTGCAGTTTTTTTTCTTGGCTGTTCAAAGTAACGTATTTTTCATCTTTCAAAACGAACACTGTGGATGTGCACGCTGCAGCTGGGAGAGCTGGCCTGCCATCATATCCTCAGAGCCTACACATGTCTCCATCTCATGAGGGAAACACAGACTTCAGTTGTTCTGCTTTATTCTGTCATTTGCTTTGTGGGTTTGCTGTAAATATTGAAATCTTACTAATAATTGTTGAGAGGCACAACCAAGCTTTCTAGCTCTCTACCAACACAGCCCATCCGAGTCAGTTCATCTGGTAACTGCTGTTGTCTGGGACGGCAGCAAGAGGAGGCTGGGGCCCGCCTGGGGTGCCCCCGCCTGGGGTCCTGGCGAAGGAGTGCCGCTCACTTTTGCCAAGGGTCCACTTTGGGCTTAAAAGGTCTTCGGAGAGAAGAGTCATGAGGCTTTTTTTTGTTTCCTAGACATCTTACGCATTTATTCTTGTAAGATCACCAAGCCCTTTTTGTATGAGCACAGTGGAACATCGAGTGCTGGGTGAGGCAGCAGCAGCCTAACCCCAGAATCTCGGTGGCACAGCTAGGAGTCCCTAGGACACTGGCCGTGGCCTTCAGGGGTGTCCAGTCAGTGCCACTGGTGTGGCATTGGTGTTACAGGCCTTTGAAGAGAGACCGAGCACCCCGGTGGCCCCTCAAACTAAGCAAGTGTCTTTCTGTTTCCACTTCAGAGAGCAAAGGTCAAAGGTGGACCTGCCCATTGTGGGGTCAACTCCATCAAAAGGATGAGACCCCCCCCCACCCCGCCACAGGCTGGCCCCCTCAATGGGGAAGGCAGGTGCCGCTGGCTCTGAGCAACCTCTTGGAAATTGAAAAGGAAAGCAATGAGTGGGACCTAATCCAGAGAAGAAATTAAAGACCAGAAAAAGAAGGAAGCTGGGAATGAACTCACATGCACTTGAACCTGGAAGCAGCAACCCTCAGCTCTGCACTCCAGACCTTCTGCAAGAGTTCACTCTCTGCCTGAGTGGCTGCAGGGGCAAGCTGTACCCGTGCATGTGCACTGAGGGAACAAGGTCAGTGCAAAGGATGTGGCAGGCTCCATGGAGGAGGTGGCATTTGTCCTGGGCCTGGGGAGACCAGGTGGGATTTTGACAGACTGAGAACTCGGGGGACAGGTGGGGAGCACAGTGTAAGCCAAGGCCCCACGTGGGTAGCCCACGCAAAGGCCCTGTGGGCCTGGAGCACCATTCCCACCATGGGTGAAAAGCAGGCTTGAGGAAAATGACAGGTTCTTCACCTATATCCGTGGATTTTTTTTTTAAGTTTATTTTTTTAATGACAGGTTCAGAGTAGCCCTTTGTGGTTTGTATTTTTGTTTGTTAATACAGTCTCTCTGTCTCCCAGGCTGGAGTGTCGTGATGTCATATCGGCTCACTGCAGCCTTCCCACCTCAGCCTCCCGAGTAGCTGGGACCACGGGCATGCATGTGCCACCCCACCCAGCCCACTTCATTTTTTATTTTTGTAGAGATGGGGTCTTGCCATGTTGCCCAGGCTGGTCTCAAACTGCTGGGAATACAGGCATGAGCCACTGTGCCCAGCCTTCTTTTTGTTTTTTTAACTAATTTGGCAACCCCATGACAGAATGGTAAAGGCAGAAAGCAGGGGTGTCCAGCAGCTAGCAGTGTGGTATGCCGAGAAGGCTGTTCAAACGCAGGAGGAGAAGCCAACAGATGAAGAGGCGTCATGGCGAGCCCAGACTGAGTGTGTTCAGTGAGGAGGGACAGCAGAGGCAGTGGGCCATCCCACGAAGATCTGGTGCAGGAGTGTGACATCTACGGATGGACCAAGAAAACCTGCACGGGATCCAGATGAAAACAAAGCTGCCTCGCTCTGCACACCAGTGCTTCTCAGAGAAGCTATGGCTGACGGCTCTCCCTAGTGCAGGACTGGCCCCGAACAGCAGCAAGTGTGGAGTGCCTGGCCCCCAGGTCATCATGAAAACCAGAAGCAGCCACTTGGGAGGCTGAGGCGGGGATCACCTGAGCCCAGGAGGTCAAGGCTGCAGTGAGCTATGATCGAGCCACTGCACTCCACGATGGGCAACAGAGCAAGACCCCGTCTCAAAAAGAGAAGCACGTTCCAAAGCCCCCCAAGCCGAGGGGTGTGAGTGTGTGCGTATGTTTGTGACAACCTGGTGCTTGGATGGGGCCCAGAGCAGGGGTTCTCAACGTTGGCCCATTTTAGAGGTCTCATTTTTTTTTTTTTCTTTTTTTGAGAGTCTTGCTCTGTCACCTAGGCTGAAGTGCAGTGGCACGGTCTAGGCTCACTGCAACCTCTACCTCCTGGGTTCAAGCTATTCTCCTGCATCAGCATCCCGAGCAGCTGGGATTACAGGCGCCCGCCACCACACCTGGCTAATTTTTGTATTTTTGGCAGAGACCAGGTTTCACCATGTTGGCCAGGCTGGTCTTGAACTCCTGACTTCGTGATCCACCCGCCTTGGCCTCCCAAAGTGCTGGGATTACAGGCGTGCGCCCCCGTGCCTGGCAGATAATTCACATCCAAATCAACTGGGAGTGGGCCTCAGGCACCAGAGTTTTTTGTTTGTTTTGAGACAGGTCTTGCTGTTGCCCATGCTGGATTAAAAACAGCTCAGTGGGCACGGTGGCTCACACCTGTAATCCCAGCACTTCGGGAGGCCGAGGCAGGTGGATCACTTGAGGTCAGGAGATTGAGACCAGCTTAACCATCACGGTGAAACCCCATCTCTACTATACAAAAATCAACCAGGTGTGGTGGCCCAAGCCTGTAATTCCAGGTACTCGGGAGGCTGAGGCAGGGAATCGAGATCATGGGACTGCACTTCGGCCTGGGCAACAGAGCAAGACTCTGTCTCAAAAAACAAACCAAGGCCGGGCGTGGTGGCTCACGCCTGTAATCCAAGCACTTTGGAGGCCAAGGTGGGTGGATCACCTGAGGTCGGGAGTTCAAGACCAGCCTGACCAACATGGTGAAACCCCATCTTTAAAAAAAAAAAAAAAAATTTCTGGGCTCAAGCAATCCTCCGCCTCAGCCTCTGAAGCAGGTGCGATCATAGATAGCTGCCAGTGCCTCCAGCAAATACCAATATTTACAGACCTCCCCAGTGAGAAGCGGTGGCATCAAGGAGCCTTGTCATTCGTCCAGATAATAGCGTCAAGTTCCTGTCCACTCGAACAGTTTCCAGTTCCCACGTCAGGCTGCGCTCGTGGGGCAAGCATGGTTGCCCTGCAACATGCCCAACAGTCAGCACACAGGAATCGTGCCCCATGAGGCAAGGAGCTGGGAGGTCACAGAACATGCCCCAGGGCACCCAGGGACAAGCTGAAGCCAAGCCTGCAGCATATAAGGGCTGCTCTGAAGAAACACGGGAGGTCCTCGCTGGAGGGTCTGGGGCCACACGGTGAGTCCAGAGACTGAACCAGTAGGAGACAGAAACAGGGAAAGAGGACAGGCTCACCCAGCCATGGGGCCGCAGGCTGGACATATATGGGCGCGGACACCTTCCTCTGAGGCAGAATTCCTTCTCTGGGAAACGTTGGTTTTTGCTCTGAAGGCTTTCAGCTGATTAGATAAGGCCCACACGTTCTCAAGGATGATCTTCTTTAGCTGAATCGACTGTAGGTGTTCACCGTCCACAGCAGCACACGTTCATAGGACACCTCGGTTCCTGTGGATGAGATCACTGGCCCCCACAGCCTGGCCTTTTGTTGACACACAAGACTGACTAGCACACACAGTAACTCCAGAAATACCCAGGGGAAGTTCTTCGCTTCTCTGCCATAAGCAGCCAGTACTGTCCTTTGTGAGGTTGGCAGGGTGGGCTCAACAGATCACACCCAGTGATCATGCTGTCAAACCAGCAGTGGCAGGCGTATTGCCCCATCCAGAGAGGGGCCGTAATGGTTTGGAGGACAGTGTCTGCACAGATGGGGGCCGGAAACCCGAGGTCAGTCACTCTGGACTCACTTTCCGGACTGCCCATGCAGCTTCACCCAGTGGCGCTCGTGCCTAAAGATGCTGCCACAGGCGGCCGCCCAAAATCGGCACCAGCTACTTGCAGAGGCTCCAAAGCACCACCTTGCTCAGATCCACCCAAATGCCTACTCTGTCGGGCCCCAGTGGCAGCACCCAGATGTCTTCAGAGTGCAGGAGCATCCCCCATGGGACTGGGTGGGCTAGGCCCAGCTTGGGGGTCTGCTAACGGCCAGTGGCATCTCCACCTGGGTGGATCTGACCCTTTCTGGGCCCATTGCTTTGTGACCCTGGGCTCACCACCCTAATCCCAAGCGCAGCTCCTACAAACATGGAGCCCTGGGCCATGACGGGCTGGTCCCAGCAGACATGGAGCCTTGGGCTGTGATGGGCTGGTCCCTGAATCCCTGTGCCCACCCCCCACAGCCTTGGGTTTTTGTTATCCCACAGGCTCCTCACTCAGCCCAGTCAGACCAAGGGTCGCCACTCCCCAGCTAGCTGCTGCCAGCCAGAAGCAGGGGGCCAGCCCTACCCCACCAAACCCTGTTCACCTCCAAGTACAGATGCTGGCTGCCTCTGCGTAAGAGGCACCTGTCACCACAGCTCATTTGTAACTGAAATGTCATCCCAAGTCCCTCTAAATTTCCCTCTTGCTCCAATAGTAGCTACAGCATCACCCAATGGTTGACGCATTGCTCTGGTCACAATCTGTGCCTGCTCAGCTCATCTGTGCAGGTGAGCCCCTCCCAGGCACAGGTTCAGGCTGGTCAAAAGCAGTGAACAGATCAATCCCTGGCACTGTCCAGCCCCTGCCATCTGGGGCTTGGCCAGCAGAGGGCGCCCCTGCTCCAGCTGAGGTTCCCATGACCTGGACCTGTGCCCAGAGGTGGCCCCAGGGCAGTGGGAAGCAGGCCCTGGATATGGGCATGGTCATCAGGCACAGGCCCCAGTCACAAGCACAGAGCCCCAAGGGACAAGCCCATCTGCAAAACCCCTTTAATCAGAATAAATAGAGTCACAGGGCAGAGTTCACTGGGGGTGCCCAAGCCGGATTCACCCACCCTTCTAGCTCCAGCCTAGCTTTCAAGAGAAGCAGAGTGTCTTCCTTGTCCTGGTATCCGGTGGGGTCACTGGGAGACACCAGTGTGGTCTCAGGGTGCTGGGCGGGCCCTCGAGGCCCATCCCCGTCCTCCTAGGCATCCCGTTCATCTGTGAGCAGGGTAGGAGGTACCGCAGCCTGGCTTGTCCTAACCCTGCCAGAAAGAGATGTCAGCAAGGGAACCCCACAAGCGTCAACATCCCTGCAACCTGGCTGGGCACAGCCAAGGCCAAGCAAGGGACAGGCCAGATACCCCACAGCCTTTCTCCTGAGATTATTTCAAGTCCCTGTCAAAATGGTCAGGCTCCAGAGGCCAGAGAAGGTTCTAGAGAGAGTGAAGGTGGGCCAGAGGCCAGGGTTAGGGACTTTTGTAGGTCAAAAGTGGTCAAGTATCAGCAATGTCATGGTGCAGCCCCAGGGAGCCCCACTGTCCCGCCGTGGCCCCTCTCTCCTGGCTCAGAGTGGCCCCAAACCCTCCACAGACTCTCACCTGCTCCTCTCCTCCGTCTCCTTCCTCTCATAGATGGAGTGAAGCTTGTTGATTAAGAAGATTTTGTCCTCCCCCTCCTAGAAAGTCCAGAACACAAAGGGAAGGAAAAGTCACCCATCCATCCATCAGCCCATCCAGAGCCACCCTGTTCCAAACTGCATTTGAGGGAAAGCTCATGAGGTGTATTCAACATCACAAGCAGCAAAAAGGTAAAAGAAAAAGTGAAAGAGCCACCAAAACAAGGACAAGGAAAAACCAAGGGCCAGGAATTGGGCATATGTGTGGACCTAAGCTTCCTAGTGGCCAAAGTGAAAAGGGAAATGTGATCAGCATCCCAGAGCCAGCCTGACTCAGTTTAAAACCAGCCCTGCCACTTATTGGCTCTGCCTTGGGTTACTAACTCTGACCTCAGTGGCAGCATCTGTAAAGGGGGTAATAACACACGTCATGGGTTTACATTAGTTTCCTGCTTCAGCCATAAGGAACTATCATCAGCTTCGTGGCTTAAACCACCACCAGTCTCTCATCTTTGAGTTCTGGAGGTGAGAAGTCCAAACTGAGTCTCACTGGGCTACAATCAAGGCGTCGTTAGGGCTGCATTCCTCCTGGAGGCTTCCGGGGAGAATCCCCTTCCTCGCCTTTTCCAACTTCCAGAGGCCCCGGCAGTCCTTGGCTCTCAGCCCTTTCCTCCACTTCAAAGCCGGCAGTGGCCCCTCAAGCCCTGCTCACGTGGCACCACTCTGACCCTGACCCTCTGGCCTCCATTTCTCACCTCTAAGGACCCTGAGATCATGCTAGGCCACCTCAGTAATCTAGGGTCGTCTCCTATCCAAAGTCAGCTGACTGGCAACTTTAATTCTACCTGAAACCTTAATTCCCCAAGCCACATAACAGTCACAGGTTCCAGTCTTAGGATGGGGACTTCTTTGGGGCCAGTCCTACAGTGACCCAGGGCTCTTTCGACAATGAAATGTGACAAGCAGAGGGGGCACTCAGCATAGGACCTGGCGCACAGGAACCCCGATCACCGGCACTTGGGTCAGACCGGGATTCCCTGCCAGGAACCTTCATAAAGAAGACAGAGCAGTTCTGTCAGGATCCACGCGGACTGGCTCTGGGCACCTGGCAACCTGGCGCAGCCTAGGAGGACCACTTAGAACACCTTCAAGGAGGGACCACAGGCCCCTGAAGCAACATCCCAAGCTGCTTCTGTCGAGTTGTTGCTGAGGACAGCGGGGCTGTGTGTGTGAGCCATGACGACCTGCCTGGGGAAAGCTCAGGTCGGGCCCCAGAGACTGGGGTCAGAGCTCGGCCTTGGGTAGCCGCAGCGGCCAGCATCCCCCAGGTGAAAGCTCCTCCCCATCCCAGAGCATCAGCCGGTCGAGGGAGCTGGGATTCTTCTCCCCTGCATTCCCTGCCCACCCCACCTGGCCCCGGGGGGCTCTGAAATGCCACCCAGTAGAGCAGGAGCAATTTCCCACTTCCAATGTCTATGGCCCGACGACCACTGCAGTCGAGATGCCCAGCTTTCAGCTCTGTGTGGCCAAATGGAAAAGGTAGGAGATGGGACAGTGTTCACAACCCAAGAAACGGGAGCTGTCCCCATGAACTCGGATAAGCCGGGACGAGCTGCCTGGAGCCCTGGCTCCTGGCACCAGCTAGCCAGCAGCTGGGTCACATGTCTGCCGAGGCCCACTGGCTGCAGCCCACCCTGCCCTCACCTTGGAGACACCAGCCACTGACCCCGACAAGTGCCCCCCAAGCCCTGGTGTGGAGCACGCCTGAGGATGCCAGCATTCGCCGGCCCCAGAGTGAAAAACTGCAGGAGGAGAGGACAAACAGCAATGGGAGGGGACCAGGAGCCCTGGTAGGGGTGGGGCAGAGCCCAGCAGCAGGACACAAGCCGGGGAAAGGCCAAGACCTGCTTCTCAGGCCGTTCCCCAGGGGGGAGGGGCCTCAGGGAGGAGGCCAGGCTGGGCGGCCCGGGGGGGTGGGGGGGAAAGTGCCTTGTGTCCAGCTTGGCGGCTGTCCAGTGGGCAAGGAGGTCCTCCTGGGCAGAGAGGAGCAGAGGAAGTGGGCACTGGGGCCACTGCTGGGTCAACGGTCCTCCTGGGGGCTGCCCCTGGGGTGTGGGGTCTCACCCCCACCTGCAGCTCACTCCCATGACAGCATGAGCGCCTCATCAGTACCCTCTGCTGCCCAGGCTGGAGTGCAGTGGCGCGATCTCAGGCAGATTTTCCTGCCTCAGCCTCCTGAGTAGCTGGGATTACAGGCACACACCACCATGCTCAGCTAATTTTTGTATTTTTAGTAGAGACAGGGTTTTGCCATGTTGGCCAGGCTGGTCTCGACCTCCTGACTTCAGCCTCCCAAAGTGCTGGGATTACAGGCCTGAGCCACTGCACCCAGCCCTTTTTATTCTTTTTTTTTTTTTTTTTAAATGAGACAGGTTTTTGCTGTCACCCAGGCTGGAGCGCAGTGGCACACATAGCTCACTGCAGCCTCCACCTGGGCTCCAGCAATCTCCTGCCTCAGCCTCCCAAATAGCCGGGACTACAGGCGCACACCACCAGTTCGAGTCTGGTGTCGGACTCCTGGGCTCCAGCCATCCTCCCACCTTGGCCTCCCAAAGTGCTAGGACTACAGGTGTGGGCCACCGCGCCCAGCCCAAGAGTGTTTTCTTCAAAACACTATTTTCAGTCCTGACTCTCCTTCAAGCTTACTGCACCTGTTTGTAAAATGAGTGAAGAGTCCACAGGGACCCAAAATCCATTTCTAGGATCTCAGAAGTCCTCACGGAGACTGTCTGAACCCTCAAGCAGGGCCACACCCTGGGGCTGAAATCACACCCCCCAGGGCCCCAGTTCCAGTGGGTTCCTGGAGGTCCCTAGGCATCTGTCTCATGGCTGCTTTGTCACTTGCACTGAAGTGCACGTTATTGATCAGGGTCACTTGTTTGGTAAACAGACCCTCTCACCAGCCGAGGCCCACAGGGGAAGGTATGCAGGGGCTGGGGATGAGCTGGCAGGGGAGTGGAGGGGAGTGTCACCCAGATGACTGAGAAGGTGGGGACCAGGGTAGCCAAGGCAGGGACACTCACGTTGCTGATCTGCTCCTTGAGCAGGCAGATGACCTTCCGCTGGCCCCGCACCACCTGGATGTTGAGATAGATCACGGCCCTGCAGGAGAGGAGCTGTCGGGTCGATGCAGGCCCAGCGAGGGCCATCTCCCCCAGGGCCACCCCCACCTGCGGGACTCACAGCAGCAGCGCCGACACCAGGAAGATGAAGAAGGTGTTTTCCACCAGGTACCGGTGCACCCAGGGCAGCCAGGAGACCCTGGGGCCCGCCGCCTCCAGGTGGCGCACCCACACCCTGCCGGCCTCGTACATGGTGTCCAGGGTCCGGAAGGGGCCACAGATGTCTGAGGGCTTCACCCTGGGGAAGAGGCCGCCCAGGAATCCCCAGCCTGGGCAACAGCCCGCCCGGCTCCCTCCCAGCCTATCTTCACCCCAAGCCTCGGCCCCCCAGGCACCACCACCCAACCCGGGGATGGCACAGAAGGGTCTCCCTCCACCTGCCTCACTCACTGCCAGATGGCGTAGCAGAGGAAGACGGCGGCGCCCAGGAAGGCAGGGAAGCACAGCAGCGTGAGGAAGACGGTGCTCATGTGCGAGGCCAGCCAGGGCCGCCGCGGCGCCTGGCAGTTGGCCAGAAGGCTAGTCTGCAGGGAAAGACTGGTTCTGTCACCGTCCTGCCACCCCTCAGCACCCTCCAAGGCCTGGGGGAGCTCAGGAGGGAAGGGCAACCAAGGCTGTGTGTCCAGGCAGAGCCCAGGACAGGAGCCTGCTCCCTGCAGCCACCTCATTTACAGAGGAAGACGGAGGCCTGCAGGTCACCCACACGCAAAGGGGTGATGCCCACCCTCCGTCCGCTGAAGGTCGCTGCCATGCCAGGCTCCACACACAACACGCTACACGCCACCTCCCTCAGTCGCCACTGGAACGTGGTCCCCATTGCGTGGATGAGGAAACGGCCAACAAGACAGGAGCCAGGATGGGAACGAAGGTCCCAGTTCTCAGCCACTAGGCATGCCCCGGTTGAGGACAGAGGACCAGGGTCACTTTCCCAGGGACCCAGAGGGCTACAGGGAGGCTTAGTGTCTCCAGAGCCCTGACCCTGGCCCTGGCCAGGTGCACACAGGCACCCGGTGATGACCTCTGAACCCAGCGAATGCTTCCCGGCCTGCCTGAGCTCAGGTGATCCCCCCCACCTCAGTCTCCCAAAGTGCTGAGATTACAGGCGTGAGTCACCGCACCCAGCTCCGGTCTGCCAAAGACAGCGATGCCAGGAGGGGTCAGCCGCCCCTTGGGCTGAGGAACAGAGCCCAGGGCAGCCGGGGCTGCCAACCACACTCCACTCTCATGGGGAGGGTTCCAGTGTCACACACTTTGCCCACTGAGTCCTGCCCCACTGCCAGGCCACCCTGCCAGCCCAGCCCTCGGCAACCTCACCTTCTTGACGTAGAAGACGAGCAGCAGCTTGATGATCTGCACAGCGGGGAGGAGGGGCGAGAAGAGCACCCCCAGCCTGGGGAGGGACGGCAGTTCAGGGACCGCTCCAGTGCCCCCACCCTCCACACCAGGCTGCTTCCAGACCATGGGCAGGGCAAGTGAGAGTGGTCACAACTGGGTCCCCGGGGTCAGGGCCCGCATCACTCCAGGATCCACGGCTGGGCCTGGCTGTGGCCTCGGGGGAAAGGGGCACCGACGTAGGGGCCAGACAGCAGGAGACAAGCGGAGGCCCCTCACCAGGTCAGAGTCTGCCCATAAATCAGCTCCAGCACATTCCGGGCAATGTCAAACTCAGGCTTCCGCCTCCTCTTCAGCTTCTTCTCGGAGATAATCCTGCCACCGAGGAGGACCCCAGAGAGTTAGATGGAACAGCCACATGCAGGGAGGCGGGCCCGAGTCCCCACACCCAGAGGCACCCCCATCCAGGTGACATCCTGGCCCTTCCACAGATAATGCCAAGGAGAGACAGCCACCAGCCTGGGAGCCGCCACCAGGGGCTTGGTCACACTGGCCTCATCCTAAGTAGGTTCAGATACACCCAGCGCTAAATAACAGTATTAACTCCAGCACTAAGTGACTTTTTTCTTTTTTATACAGAGTCTGCCGTCCAGGCTGGAGCACAGTAGCACAATCACGGCTCATGGCAGACTTGACCTCCTGGACTCAAGTGATCCTCCCACAGCAGCCTCCCAAGTAGCTGGGACGACAGGTACACACCACCATATCCAGCTAATTTTTATTTTTAGTTATTTTTAGAGACGAGGTCTCGCTCTGTTGCCCAGGCTGGTCTCAAACTCCTCGGCTTAAGTGATCTTCCCACCTCAGCCTCCCAAAGTGCTGGGATTACAGCGTGAGCCACCGCACCGGGCCTCCTACTGATCTAATCTTATTATTATTATTAAATTCATATATTCTCAAAGAAAACACCAAGAGGAAGAAACAGCTGAAGTGCCAGGACCTGCAGCAGACTACCTGAAACTTTTTTTTTTTTTTTTTTTTTGAGACATAGAGTCTTGCTCTGTCACCAGGCCAGAGTGTGGTGGTGTGATCTCGGCTCACTGCAGCCTCCGCCTCCCAGGTTTAAGAAATTCTCCTGCCTCAGCCTCCCGAGTAGCTGGGATTACAGGCGTGACCACCGCACCCGGCCTGGAACATTTTTTAAATGTTCCTCCGCTGTCTGTTCCCTACCGCCTGTTTTTCCTTTGCATCCTAGACTGAGGATGTGATGTACACACTTTGAAACCCGTTTTCCTTTCCAATCTAAAAACTAATTAGGTTCTGTTCCCTGCATGTTCCTCTGAAGAGTGGAGACACAGGGCCCTGATTTGAAAGGTCCAGGTCCGGGGAAGCTCCCTGGCCACGCGCCACGATGGGGGAGAATGCTCCCACCAGCCCTGCCCAGGGTGCCTAGAGGGCGTTCGAGGGACTCAGGGGTGGGCAGACGGGCCCAGCCCACCCCAGGCCCCCTCACCTCCACACCAGTTCCCCAAAAAGCGTGTCCAGCAGCGTGAGGACGAAGTCCATCACCAGGAACCGGTACAGCTCCTGGCCCACTAAGTCCTCCCAGCACTGGCCCCGCAGGACGCCCACCCTGCGGCCCAGCCAGTGGTAGCACAGTGTCCCCAGGATGGCCAGCTTGAGGATGAGGTTCCTGTGGAGGGCAGGACACAGAGGCTGAGGCATGGGTGCAGGGGACAGAAGGTGCACCCCAGGGCCCCCACCCAGGGCTTGGTCACCCAAGATACACCCAGAGCCAAACAAGCAGTATCAGCTCCAGCACCAAAGGGTGTTTCCATTTGCAGCCACACACCTGCAGATGGCCACGTACACCTCCAGCACGGGCGAGTCATGGGGCTCCAGGGCAGCCAGGATGCGGCAAAGGTAGGGGGCCCCCAGGTTGAGGAGGCCGACCACCAGGGGGCAGGACCAGCAGCGAGGCCTCCTGGCCAGCAGCCTCCGGACTCTGCAGGGTGCAGGGAGCGGTGTCACGGAAGCCCCCCCATCCATGGTGGGAGGGGGCAGCTATAGGGAGGGGCTGGGGTGGAACTGGCAGGTAGCACCTCCCTCCTCCAAGATCTGGCCCTCCCCCAGTCTCAAGTTCAAACCACACAGGAAGTGGGAGGGACACAGGTCGTGGAAAAGAAACAAGAAACCAAAAAAAAAAGGCCATGAGATAAGACAAGGGCGAGAAGTGGGAGGGAGAAGTGGGAGCCCCAGCACAAGGCACGGCACACATGGCACCCTGGCCTGGCTGGGTGGAGGAAGGGAGGCAAGGCTGTCTCCCCAGGGGGCTGGTGCCCAGAGTCGCTGGTGCCCAGGTTCCCAGCAAAGGCCAGGCTCCCCCCGATCCCCGCACCTGGATCATGAACTCCGAGAAGACGTGGACAGCCACAGCGCAGCCAAGCGCGGTCCCCAGACACAGCAGCCACACGAGCCCCAATGTGGCTGCCTGCCGCAGCCTCCTGCACACACTCCTGGGGCTCTGCCGCAGCTGCCACTCGGCCAGAAGCTCCTGCAGGCAGCACCGTGTCCCCCGTCACCCACACCAGGGCACGGACACGTGCAGTGCGCGGACACAGCATGACACACAACACACACACCACACACCAGGAGGCCTGACCCAGGAGAGAGGGTTGGACCCCAACACCCCACCTGCCCTCTCACGTGTCCAGAGCCCTCCCTCCACACAGAGAGGATGCAGTCCCCTGCCAGGAGGCCCCTGTGCCTGGGCTGGCGCTCACTCCCAAGGCCTGCCTCAACCCCTCTCCACCCGCCTCTCAGCCCTGCCTGTTGGGGCCAGGGCCTTGCTCAGAGGTCCCTTCCTGTTCCCTGTGGATGTGGGTGGCTCCCCAGTGACCAGAAGCCCCCCACGGAATGACTGCTGACAGGTCACAACTCTGAGCTCCTCAAAGCAAAGAACCCCAGAAAGGCAGAGAATGTTCCACGAGCCCCAGCTCTGCAACCTCCTGGCCCCGAGACCTCTGCAAGGGCCTTGGCCTCTATGCCTCAGTCTCCTCACGAAGACACAGAAAAGATGACAGTCAGCCGGGCACAGTGGCTCACGCCTGTAATACCAGCACTCTGGGAGGCCGAGGTGGGTGGATCATGAGGTCAAGAGATCGAAACCATCCTGACCAACACGGTGAAACCTCGTTTCTACTAAAAATACAAAAATTAGCTGGGTGTGGTGGTGCGCACCTGTAATCCCAGCTACTCGAGAGGCTGATGCAGGAGAATCGCTTGAACCCAAGAGGCGGAGGTTGCAGTGAGCCAAGATTGCGCCACTGCACTCCAGTCTGGGAAACAGAAAGACTCCATTTCAAAAAACAGAAAAAAGAAAAGATGACAGTCCTCACCCGGAACCACCAACCAAGCTAATACCAGCCAGGGAGTATGTGCCAGCTGGGGCCTGAGGCCTCAGGGCTGGCTCCTGGGTGCTCACTGGGCCACGGTGCTACCACCCACTAGCAGACAACAGAGGCAGCACCTAACTGAGGGGCACGTACTCGAGGCAAAACCCAGGGCCTGCCCCGTCACTGCAAGCAGAAGTCCACGCCTGCCCAGTGCCCACAGTTCAGCTCACGGACAGATGGCCCTCCCTCTAGACCACAGTTCTGGCCGTGTGGTCCTAAGTGGGCCCAGGGCCAGGCCTGCAGGGAGCTGGGCAGGCCAGCTTGGTGCTCCAGGGCCCAGGGGTGGGGGCTCCCCGGGCCGCTCACCTTCAGCCGGGTGCGAATGTTGTCCTGCTGGAGGCGGGAGGCCCGCTTCTGCGTCACCTTGTAGTCCCAGGAGCAGAAGACGGTGATGGCGTGGATGCCAGAGGTGCTGCCCACCCGGTAGCTCTCCCCAAAGAGTGAGCCATGCTGAGGAGAGGCACAGACAGGGCAACTGACAAGCTGAGGGGGCAGAGGCCAAGGGGAGAAGGCAGACAGGATGCTCTTGGCAGCCAGACCCCAACACCTACTCAGGAGCCATCTGGGCCCTGCATGGGCCTCCTGCCATGCTCCTGCCCCACCCCCAGCCCTCTACACCAGTCTCATCCAATATGGCACCCACCAGCCACATGTGCCTAGAAGGAGCACGTGCATTCACCACTGACTCGGCTGGCTGCCTCGAAGCGACACGGACCAGAACATGCTGGGCTCACCTCAGGGCCTTTGCACTGCTGGTCCCATTGACCAAAACATCTTCCCTGCTTCTTCATCCATCCCCCACTCTTATTTAACCTTCCTCTCTCATGGCAAGTGCCCCCTCCCCTGAGAAGCAACCTGACTCCTTCCCCCAGTGCTCCCATAACATGGGAAACACCACTAAGGCTCCTGGATTGTCCCAGCCCAGTGGTCCATCTTCACCCAGAGACAGCACACCCCCCTAGGACAGGCACCATGCTCATTTACCATCGTGCCCTGAGCTGAGCACAGGGAATGTTTGTGGAATATGTAGATGCGTGTGTAGGTGGGTGGGTGGATATATTTGTAAATAGTTGAATGGATGGGTGGATGGATGAGGGAGTGGATGGGTGGGTAGATGAATGAATGTGAATGGATGGATGTATAGATGAATGAGTGGCTGAATGGGTAGGTAGATGGATGAATGAGTGGGTAAATGAATGAGTGGGTGAATGAGTGGGTAGATGGGTGGGTGGATGGGTGAATAGGTAGATGGGTGAATAGGTGGATGGTGGCTGAATGCATGGGTGGATGGGTAAGTGGATGGGTGGGTGGATGGGTGCATAGGTAGATAGGTGAATAGGTGGATGGTGGCTGAATGCATGGGTGGATGGGTGCATAGGTAGATAGGTGAATAGGTGGATGGTGGCTGAATGCATGGGTGGATGGGTAAGTGGATGGGTGGGTGGATGGGTGAATGAATGAGTAGGTAGATGAGTGGGTAGATAGATTTATGGGTGGGTGGGTGGATGGATGGATGGATGGATGAGTGGGTGGATGGGTGAATAGGTGGACGGGGTGAATGGGTGGGTGAGTGGATGAGAGCAGACAGGTGGCTAGATGAGTAGAAGGAAGAAAAGAAAGGGAAGAATCAATGGCTGGGTCAAAGGATGAATGACGGATGAGCGGAGCTAGGGGCCTGGGTCATGAGGTGGAAGCGGTACCTGTACACCAGGGTGATGCAGGTGATGAAGAAGCCCACGCCCACGGTGAAGAGGTAGGCCAGGGGCATGCTGTAGGGCAGGCCGCCCGCCCTGGGTGAGCACCAGCCACCCTCCAGGGGGCTGCCACACAGCTGGTTCAGCGTGGCATTACTGTAGTGGCCGTAGTACATGACGGTGTGGGTAAAGCAGCCCTGCAGCAGGGAGAGCCGCGAGTCAGGGACTCCCCCACCCTCACCCCGACCTCAGGCCTGACAGCCACGGGGCAGAGCAGGGGAGGCCGGGCAGGGGAGGCAAGGGACACAGAGAGGGGCCAGGGCCACAGCAATCTTAGGCCTCCCAGCCCCATGGGAACCTGGGCACCATGGGCATCCAGGGACATTGAGGGGGGAGGCGGGGGAGGTGGCTGTGGCCACCTGGAGTCACAATGGGGACAAGGGTTGGGAGCCCCAGGGGCGCTGGGACAAGAAAAGGGACACAGTACCAAGGAAGCAGAGGACAGGCGCCTCTAGCCCCCAGCCCTAGGGCTTCCTCACCGCGCCTGTGAGGAGCTCCAGGCCTGTGCAGACCGGGACAGGGCCCTGCAGGGCGGGCGGGAAGGCAGCCTGTGGGCCCACGATGAAGGCCAGCAGCAGCAGCAGCAGGAGAGCATTGAAAGCCAGCAGGGTCTTGAGAAAGAGGAAGTAGGAGAGCACACTGGAGCCGAACTGGCCCCCGATGCGCTTCAGGGCGTAGCGCCACGGCGTCAGAGCCTGCAGGCTGGAGAGCAGTGCCAGCCCCAGGCTGTGCAAGGTCTGCGGGCACAAGCAGAGAGGCCCTGAGGGTGAGGCCGGAGGAGGGACCCAGGCGATGGGGCCCTGCCCAGCTGCCCCAGCCCTGGGGCAGACCAGGGGCCCCTACCAGCACACAGGCATATCTGAGCCAGCCACAGCACGAGCAGATGCCGTCGTAGCCCCGCCGGCCCCTCCACTTCCCCCCTCGGGGTCTGGCTCTTCTCTCTGGGGACAGAAGCAGCCATAGGTGCCCAGACCAATGAGGGGCCCGACTCCCTCCTTCCTGGGGACCAGCCACCCACAGGCTCAGCCCCTTCTCCCAAACCACACAGCCCAGCCTGGGGGTTGGGGGCACGGGGGTTCAGCGCAGGAGCCGGTGGGGGAGCGGGGCGCTCACCGCAGGCTGCGTTTCTCAGCCAGGCTTAAGGGCATCCCTCGAAGCATGTGGTCCCGCTGCGCCACCGCCAGGCCCTGGAGCTCCTTCACCAGGAGGCTCTGCTTCTCTGCAAGAGAGAGAGGCAGGTCCCGTCCATCCCCCAGTGCCCCTCCCCTGCCGCCCGCAGCCGGGACCCTGGACAGGCCTGTGTGTCCCTGAGGCACCGTCCTGACACATCAGTGCCCTTATCTGAGCCTGAATTGCAGCTCGTCTATGCGTTTGCTTCAGTCCAGCAGGAAGCTCACAGACAAGACGGCGTGTTTCCCCTGCACCGTCCCCAGTGCGGGGGCCCAGGGTTACAACCCTCCGAGCACTCCAAGATGCTTGTAAGGTAAGACCCCCTTCCCTGTCCCCATGGGTCCCTGCAGAGGGACGGGGGAGCCTTCAGGCAGCTAAGGGATAGGCCCGGCTCTGCTGCATCCCAGCGCCCCCGCCACCAGGCTGGCCTCCTGCACCCCCCCATGCCAGTGTTTGCCACTGGAGCTCCGGTGCCCACTCACTCACCCTCCTCCTCCTGGGCCCTGGGGTCCAGTTCCAGGTCGTACATGCGGAGGCTGGGCCGGGCAGAGCGCACCAAGCTCCCGAGCAGGGGCCGGCTGCTCCGGTGCCGGAGCTGCACCGTGCGGTTGTAGTACTGGGAGATGATGGCACCCCGGCTGCGGCCTACGGAGGCAGCTGGGCAAGACTGGGCCAGGCAGGGCCAGGCCTCCCTCCCCTCAGGATGGGCTCACCATAGGCCTCCCTGTCCCTCGCCCCTTCACAGGACCCAGGAAAATCCTTTCAGCAGAGACTTTGGGCACCATTGCATTCCAAGAGACTATTTTTATCCCATGACGACTCTGGAGTTGTTTTTGGAGCCCAGCGAGGGCCGCACGGGGCTGTCTAGGCAGCAGACGGGGGTGGGCTAGGAACCCGCGCTGGGCCTGGCTCTGAGCCACGCCGACGCCCAGCGGAAAGCCCAGCCTGGCCCGGCCCAGCCCAGGCGCCGAGGCTGACTCAGGGAGAGACCGAGGGTCCTGCTCACCAATGGTACGGCTGGGCATGCTGGCCAGGATGCGGAGGGTAGCCGTGCTGTGGGTGCCCTCAGAACCCGACAGTGTGTGCCGGTCACTCCCTACAAAGCAAGAAAGACTCACCAGGGGTCCTGGAGATGCCTCTGGCCACCATCTCTCCCACCCCACCCTAGGCCTGCAGAGCTGGGAGGCCCGTCCTGAGGGGCTGGGGCACGCTAGTCTCGGTCCACACCTCCCAGCAGCCAGGCCCGAGCTCACCTGCCGCCCCCCTCGCTCTCTGCTGCAGCTCCAGCCCCTCCTGGGCCGCCCACCGGCTCTGCTCTTGGATGAGCTGATGGAAGGAGTCGTGCACTTCGCTCTCATCGTAGGGACTGGGCTCCTGGCTGCTGCGGGGGAGTGGGGGGATCAGGCTCCAGCCGCCTCTCTCCTTCCTCAGGCCCCTGCTCAGGTGACCTCTCCATGGGGGTGGAATATTCCAGCCTCCAGCCCCGAGCCCCAGAGCACTTACCCCTGGTCCCCTGGGGTCTCAGGGACATCGAGGACAAAGGGCAGTGGCTGGGCCATGTCCATGGCCAACGCCCCGCCAGTCTGCAGACCTAGACCAGCTCAGGGCCGGGACACCACCTCCGGAGCCTCTTGCTGCCCATCTGACGAGACAGTGGCACTGAGCCACAGCCAGCCTTCAATGCCTGGCAGGCGTCCACACCGCCCACTCCGGGGACCACAGCAGGTGCCACTCACAGCCCAGGCAGTCCTGCCCCAGGTAAACGCGTGGTCAGGCGCCGAATCAGCCTCATGCTAGAATGGACTGGGGGCCCCTCCAGTGTCTGGGGGAGGAGAGAGAGGAAGGAAGGGTGTGGGTCTGCAGTTCCCTATCTGTTTCCTTGATGTCGCCAGTCCCTGGGAAATGGGAAAGAGGTGGGGGTGCCTGTAGACACAGCCCTTTCAGACCCTCCATTCCCAGGGTTCTGGCCCAGAGATACCTCCTTTTTGGAGAGAAAAGGCAGGGCAGGCTGAATGCCTCTGCGTCTGCCCTATGACCCCAAAGCACTTCCTCTAGCAGGAAATCAGCTGCTGGAGCCCTCACCCCAGCCCCAGGCGGAAGCAGCAGACAGGCGCTCCTCCCCCACACAGCACTCACTCTCGCCACCCCCATTGGGGCTCCAAGGTCCTCCTGTTCTCAGAAGACCCACTCTCCCACATTCCATCATCCCAGGGAGGCCAGCTGGAGAGGGATGGCCAGGGCCTCAACAGGCCTCCTTTGTCCTGGCTGTGCCACCACCGGGCACAATTGGATCCAGAGCGGCCCTGCCAGGGGCCCTGGCTCCCGGCCTATTCACCCTGCAGGAGTGGAGCCAGGACTCTGTCCCAGCCACCAGCAAGTCCCCCAGGCCTCTTCCCTGGGATTCTCCTGCCCTTACTTTCAGGGAACTCAGGGCTCAAAGTCGGCGGGTGGAAGGGCGCTTACTCAGACAGCCAAAGCCCGGGTGCCCCGACAGGACAGCTCCCTGCAGGGCTGCCAGTCACAGGGCCAGATGGTGCCCTCCCTCAGTGTCCAGGGTGCCATCCTCAGGCCAGGCCCCACACCACCAGCCCTCCCCTCCCTCCAGCAGGAGAAAGATGTGGGAAAAACAGCCCAGAGCTGGGTCTGAGGCGGCCCCCACCCAGCCTAACCCGGGACAGCTGCCGAAGGAGGGGCTGAGGGCGCCCCATCCAGTCCCTAGAGCTGGAATCCCTTCCTCCAGTCAGGCCCTCCGAAGCTCAGGGGACCTGGGGACCTAGCGCCCCAGCACCCTGCCCGAGGTCCGGGCAAGCCCAGCGGAGTTTCCGGGGCGCACCATTCCTGAGCCTTGAGCCAGGTGGGGGAGGAGCTGGGTGGCGCCCATTTCCAGGAACCCCACCCCAGCCGGCAGCGAGCTCTCCGGGAGCAGCCGCTACCCAGGGAGAGCCGCAACCCGGCCCTGGAGCCCAAGGCGGCGGCAACTTGGGGGCCACCGACCCCCGCCCAGGCGGCCTCCCTGTCCCCCGCACCTCGCGGCCAGTGGTCCGGCCCGCGCGACCCGGCCTCCCCCGCCCCTTCCCATCCCGGCCGCTTCCCTCCCGTCCCCGGTGCCCCGGGGCCCGGCTGGGGGTTCTGGGGCTGCCCTCCCCGCAACTCCCGCTCCCAGCTCGGTCCAAGCCGGAGAGTCAACCCCTGGGAGCTCCGGGGAACAGCGGGGAGGGAACCCGGCTGCCAAGTGGCCCCAGTGGCGGAGAGAAGTTCAGGAGGGGTTGCCGCCGTCCCCGCAGGGGAGAAGCGATCGCGGCTGGCAAGACCGGCGCGCCGCCCCCCACTCCCACCCCCTCCGCGAGCTGCAGCCCCGCGGGACCCGGAACCGGGATCGCCGCCGCTCACCTGGGAGGCGCCGGGGAGGAGGGGCCGCGAGGGCAGCCAGGCTCACCTGTGCCCCGCAAGGGCAGCCGGGAACCGAGGGAGGGGCCGCGGGGTCAGTGGGAGGGAGTGACAAAGGACCCCAGGGGGCGACTGGGCCGACGCAGGTCTGGCGGGGCCGGGTGGAGCTGCACCGCCCGGCCCACGTGGCGACGGGCCTCGGCTGTCACGTGGTCCTGCCCGCGGCGCCCCCTTCCCTCCTCCCGGGCGCCCCGCGGCGACTCTGCCTTCCTCCTCTGCCAACTTGCGACCCCTCCTCGCACCGCATTCTGAGGTCTGAGCCGGGTGAGGGGGTCCAAGTGTCTGGATTCATCCGAGTCCTTGGTGGAAGTTCCCAATTTTTGTGAGACTCAGTTTCCCCAAGTTCCAAAAAGGGGCAATAATTCCAGACCCATCTGCTTCCCATGGTTAGGGATCATCCATGTAAGATGCCGCTGAAAGCCCGAGGAACACAGAGTCCTTCACACCAGATTGGGCAACCCCCACCCCAACTGCAAGCCTCCTGCTGACTCTCCCCGCCCACGCTGGGGGAGCCTGGTTATCTCCCCCTCCTAACACCCGGGTGGGGCTCATTGTTTATCTGTAAGAGTTCTGGCTCACTTCCTACGAGCTGTGTGGAGAGGACGGGGTGAAACGAGGTCACACTGACACTTAACGTGAACGTCCCCAGGTGCTGGACCCGAAGGTACTTTACCTGTTGCTCTATTTTCTGTTATTCCCCCATGAGCCAGGAAGGTATGCACTGATATTCCCATTTCACAGATGAGGAAACTGAGACTGAGAGAGGTTAATCGCCCTTTAGGGTGCTCCCAGCCAAAGCATGAGACTTGGTGGTCCACCTGGGAACCCTATGGAGGGAACTGGCTTTGACATGGCACCCCCCACCGCAAGCCCATTTGAAAGGGAGGGTCATGGTGGGGAGAGGCCATGTAGCAGGCAGTGAATGTGAGCTGGGGCCCAGGAGGGCAGGAGAGGGTGCTGCTGCCGGGGGAGAGCAGGCAGGCAAAAGCAAGGACCAGGCAGGGGCCGAGGCTAGGGCCTTTTGCAGCTGCCAGTGTGGTCCTCAGATGGCTACCCCAAGCTGGTTCTTGACAAGTGGCACTCTGGCATGGAGGCCCAGCGCCTGCCTCTCCTCCCACTCTTCTCTCTCCCTGAATACCCACACTGAATTTGCATGAATGCCACCTCCTCTGGGGAACCTCCCCAGATTGAACCCTGGTGGAGCACCTGCCGCTTCCTATTGACATGCACATCTGTGGCGCTGTGCCCCCTCCCACCCCAGCCCACTGTGCACCCAGCACCAGCACACAGCTCAGGCCTGACACACAGCAAGGGCTCTGGAAAGCAGGAACGATGCCTCGGGCAGAGAGGGAGAAAAGCTATGAACATTCAGACCTTAGATGACTAGGCCCTATAGCAGGTGGAGAGGGAGCAGGGAGGAAGGGCTGCGGGGCCCCCCAGGGGCCCGGGGGACAGGAAATTGGCAAAGGTGTGTCTTAAACATCTAGCCTGGGCGAGCACGAATGGAGCCGATTCCTGGGCATTTACTATGGACCAGGTGCCAGGCCTGGGCCTTGGCACAATGGTAGCACCAATGACAGAGGCTAAAAGTCCAGCAGTAACACCAAGAGTATCTGGAAACCCAGCAGCTGGGGTTCAAGGGACCCCACCATTCTGTCATATCGCGCCCTCCAGGGGCCCTGTGGCAGGCAGATAAAGAGCTTGGCCCCTGCACCCCCGACGTCTGCATTCCCACCCATGTCAGGCTCCCAGGTCAGGCCCCGAGGGCAAACGGAAAGGGCCTCAGCTGCAGGCCTGGCAGCCCTGGAGGTAGCCAGGGGGCAGACCTGGACCAGTGGACCCTAAGGCCACAGGAGACCAGGCTCCCTCGCAGAGGGGGAAGGAAGGGCCCATCCCCAGCACAGTGCACACAGAGCTCCCAGGGAGCACGAGCAGCCAGCGCCTGTCACCTGCAACTCTGCGTCTCAGGGGCCCTCAGGAAGTGCCTGCTCAGCCTGTTTAGAGCAGAGGAAACCGTAGGGTGGGAGGGGGAGGAGGGGAGGTAGTGGAGGGGGAAGCTGGGGTTCCTGTCACGTGAGCCCTCCCCTGGACTCCCTCACCACCCTGCCTGCTTTGGCAGGAGCCGTCTGAGGAGGGGGGACTCCTCCAGGGACTTGGTCCCTTGGTCCCCAGGTGAGCTGGATGTCGAGTGGAGGGAGGATGCAGAGGGTGACAGGCTGGGGAGGGCTGGCTAGAGCCTCACAAGGGCAGCAGTGGGTCCCCTGCTCCTGTCCCCATGGCTGGGGCTGTAGCCACAGCTCCTCCTCGGGGGGGTCTTGGGGGTACCTGGGCAGACCCAGGCTTGGAGGCTGGACCACGAGAAGGAAGATGGAAGGGGATCTCCTGACATCAGATGCAGCAGATGCTGAGTCCCAAGAACTGTGGGGTTGGGGACACGGGCTCTTCCGGAAGCGCAAACTGGCACATGGAGAAAAGCGGAAACTGTCTCTCCGCAGGGCGCAGGTGGGCGCGGGGTGCAGCAGGTCTTGGCTTTGCCTGTGACCATCCTTCTTTCTGGGCCCTTTGGGTCTTTCACCCCATTTGACAGATGGGGAGACTGAGGCCGGGGCTGTGTGTCCCTCTGAGAGTTGCAGCAGGACTGAGTCCGGATTCGACCACACCAGGATTCTCTCTCCTCATTCCTGAGCCCCGGAGGCGGCCAGGGGACAGACCCCAGCAAGTGGACCCTTGGGCCGCAGGAGACCAGGCCCCGACGCCGGTGCAGAGGGGGAAGAAAGGGCCCGACCCACCCCAGCGCGCACAGAGGCCAGGGCCAAGGCCTTGCGACTCACCCACCCAGGGCCCCACATCCCCCCCCTACCCCTCAACCCCGCGCCCCAGCCTCCACCCGCGCCCGCCGAGATGCTGCGGCAGCAGTCGGTGCCGTCGGAACGGGGCCCTGAGGGGGCCGGAGCCCGAGGAGCTGTGGGAGGCGGAGATGGAGCGGCTGCGATGCTCCGGGGCGCCCGTGCGCGGGCTGCCCTATGCCATGATGGACAAGCGCCTCATCTGGTGGGTGCTACGCGGGCGCCGGACGGTGGGTGGGGGGACGCTTCGAGGCTGCCCTGTCGGATGGGACAGGAAGACTCCCCCAGCCACGCGCATCTGCCTGGCGCGGGTGGGCAGGGCGGGTGACTCAGGGTCGCCCCTGTCCCCACCCGCGTCCAGGCGGCTGCGTGAGCCCGCGGGAAAGCAGACCTTGCGCTGGCAGCGATGGCAGCGCCGGCGGCAGACGGTGGAAAGGCGCCTGCGGGAGGCGGCACGGCGGCTGGCCCGGGGCCTTGGGCTCTGGGAGGGGGCTCTCTACGAGATCGGGGGGTAGGACCCCCGCGAACCCCAACTCCCCTTGCCCTCTCCGGAGCCCCACTGCCCAGATCGGAAAGGAGGGAGGCATCATCCCACCCGCCTTCGACCGGGTCCCCCGACCAATCAGCCCCTCCTCCCTCCCACCCCCTGCGCCCGCGGGCACCGCAAACCTCAGGCCCACGCAGCACCCCCAGGTGGCTGTCAGCCGCACCGCCAGACTCGCGTGGGTGGGAGCCGGGCGGCCACCCCGCCTGTGGACTCTTAGCCTGGTCCTGGCCTCCCTGGCCCACCTGCTGTCCCTCCCACGCCCCCGCAGGCCTCTTGGCACCGGGATCCAGTCCTACTTCACCTTCCTCCGCTTCCTGCTGCTACTCAACCTGCTGAGCCTGCTGCCCACCGCCAGCTTCGTCCTGCTACCCCTGGCCTGGCTCAGCCCCCCTGACCCAGGCCCCGCCCTGAACTTGAGTAAGTGTGCGGCCCACCGAGGGAAGAGCTCTGGTGCCCACCTGCGCCACCGGGGGCTGGTCCAGGACCCAGAGCGCGGGGGCAACCCTGGGCGTGCTCCTGCCATACCGGGCGGGGCTCTCTCTCCCTGACCCCGCCTTGTGTGGGGCACACCCAGGCACACCGCAGCGCCCTGCTCAGGCCTCCCCGGGGTTGGGGCTATGGAGCGGTAACCGCAGGGCCTCACCTCTGCCTTGCGGATCCCTTTCGGTCAGCTCCTCCCCTCCCAACAGCCCTCCAGTGCCCCGGAAGCAGCCAGTCCCAGACCAGCGTTTTGAAGTTCCACAATCAAGTTTGGCATGTTTTAACTGGCAGGGTGAGTGGGGTCCGTCCTGGCTGTGGTCCACAGAGTCTGGGAGACCCAGGGAAGTGGCTTCAGGGGGACACAAGTCTAAGAGGACCTCTACCTCTCCAGGGGCATTTCAACTCCTCCGTGATGGTCTTACACAGACAGACTGGGCTGCCCATTGGTGGGGTTAGACACAGGCGGAGGCTGCTGTGCCCCACACGGACTGAGGGGCACATGCCCGTGGCCCCCGGAGCCCAGCTTGTGTAGGGGTGCAAGCGACAAAGGGGGAAAAGTGTCCCAGCCTCTGGGAGAAGCACTTCCCCACCCTCACCCTGGGAAGGAATTGGGGGAGTGGTTCCCATGGGGGGTCCTGGGTTCCCATCAGGGGATCCTGGGTTCCAGTCCTGGCTCTTTCTCAAAGCCCTGTGACCTGGGGCAGTTGCCAAACCTCTGTAGGCCTCTGTAAGATGGGACACTCCCTACCTGGTGGGGGGATTTCAGGGGGCTAATGAGATCCTCTATGGAAAGCACCTGAGCAGCACCTGGCACTCACCTGGGCTGGGCATCTCCATTGCTGTCCCCAGGCCCTCACCAACACCTACCTCTTCTATGGAGCGTACCGGGTGGGGCCTGAGAGCCGCTCAGCATACAGCATCCGCCTGGCCTACCTCCTCAGCCCACTGGCCTGCCTGCTCCTCTGCTTCTGTGGGACTCTGCGGCGGTGAGAGCGAAGTCCACGCCTTCACCCATTGCCGGGGACATCTTCCCTGATCGCCCCTTCCTTGGCAGGGTACCCTCCCACTGGCAGGAAGGCCCCTGGCCCCGCACCACTGGCTCCTGGGTGCCTCCTCAGCCCAGGCTCTGGCCGCAGACCTTAGGAACAGGGCCACCACCCCCTGCCCCGACTCCTCACTCACCTGCACCTGCACTCAGCCTGCACCTGGGGCTGCCAGGGCCTTCCCCACCCCAGGCCCAGAGCCCAGCCGAGGCTGACGCTGGATGGTAGAGGTGCCCCTCCTCCAGCAGTCCCTGGTTTCCTGCCCCACAGGATGGTGAAGGGGCTGCCACAGAAGACTCTGCTTGGTCAGGACTACAAGGTGCCTCTCAGCAGCAAGGTCTTCTCCTCCTGGGACTTCTGCATCCGAGTGCAGGAGCGGCCACCATCAAAAAGCATGAGATCCGAAATGAGTTCAAGGTGTGTGTGTGAGCCTATGTGACCGCGCCAGTGTGTGTGAGCATGTGTGACCACGCCAGCGTGTGTGAGCAGGTGTGACCACACCAGTGTGTGTGAGCGTGTGTGGGAACCTATGGGAACATGACCGAGAGCGTGCGAATGTGTGTGGATGTGTGGCTGCGTGTGAGGCCACGTGTGACTGAAGGGGTGATGCTGAGGCCACATGTGGCTGAATGTGTGAATCTGAGTGTCTATGGGAGCGTGGCAGTGTGGGAGTGTGTGACTGCATGTGACAGCATTTCCTGCACCTGTCCCTCCCACGCCCACCCTGTCTGGCCCACCCTGCCCTCAGCTGCCTCTGTCCCCACCCTTCCTGGCAGGTGGAGCTGGAGGAGGGCCGTCACTTCCAGTTGATGCAGCAGCAGACCCGGTCCCAGAGGGTCTGCCACCTGCTCTCCTACCTGCGGGTTAATGTACTCATCGGGCTCCTGGTGGTCGGGGCCATCAGCGCCATCTTCTGGACTACCAAGTACTCACAGGACAACAAGGAGGTGCCAGGCAATTGCATTCATTTAATCCTGGCCAGAACTGCGTGGTGGGGGGGAGATGGGATGATCCCATTTTACAGATGAGGAAACCGAGGCTCAGAGAAGTTAAATCGGTTGTGGCCACAGGTCACGGCCAGGGCAGGCGGGCTCCCACCAGATATCCCCGCGGACTGCCAGGCTGCTGAAGGGAATGGCCTGTGGGCTTCCTTATTCCCAGCCTGCCCCAGAGTTACACTTTAGGGGGCCGTGGGGGCCGGGGGAGTCAACAGGGCCCCCCCCAGCATACAGCTTCCCTGACCTGCCTTTTCCCGCAGGAGTCCCTGTTTCTGCTGCTCCAGTACCTGCCCCCTGGGGTCATCGCTCTGGTCAACTTCCTGGGTCCCCTGCTGTTCACATTCCTGGTCCAGCTGGAGAACTACCCTCCCAACACCGAGGTCAACCTCACCCTCATCTGGTGAGTGCCACCCTTGGTGGGGACAAGTGGGCATGTGGCGCGTCTGCATCCTACTGCTCTGTTTTTGTTTTTGTTTTTTGGAGTGTAGTGGCGTGATCTCGGCTCACTGCAACCTCTGCCTCTCTGCCTCTTGGGTGCAAGCAATTCTCCTGCCTCAGCCTCCCGAGTAGCTGGGATTACAAGTCTCCGCCACCATGCCTGGCTAATTTTTGCATTTTTAATAGAGGCAGGGTTTCACCATGTTGGCCAGGCTGGTCTCGAACTCCTGACCTCAGGTGATCCACCGCCTAGGCCTCCCAAAGTGCTGAGATCATGGGCACGAGCCACTGCACCTGGCCGCCATTCTCTTTCGGTTGTCACCTGGCACCTGGGGTCCCCAGCTGAGAGGCTTCCCCGTTCACTAGTGGCCCAAGGGAAGGCAGGTAGGCACCTCACAGCACACAACCTCAGGGCCCCAGGTCTAAGGCTTTCCAATCTCCCACCTCCGAAGGAAGCCGCCAGTCTGGACCAAGCTCCGGCCATTCAGTAGGGCAAGGGACTGTGGTGAGGGGTGCTGGGAATGGGCTTCTCACACAGAAAAACCGGCAACACGAGACATGCAGAGCTTCTACACCCTGAGGGCTTACACCCTTACCTGAACAGCCCTCACGTGACCTGTCTCTACTAAAATAGCGAAACCCCATCTCTACTCAAAATACAAAATCACAGGCTGGGATGATGGCTCATGCCTGTAATCCCAGCACTTTGAGAGGCCGAGGTGGGCAGATCACCTGAGGTCAGGAGTTTGAGACCCAGCCTGGCCAACTTGGTGAAACACCATCTCTCACAAAAAAAAAAAAAATATATATATATATATATATATACACACACACACACACACACACACACACAGATAGATGGATAGATCCCCTTTGAGGGATGAGGAAACTGAGGTTCACATGGGAGAAGTGCCCAGCCAAAGAGAAGCTCATCGTGCCTGCCAGGGGCAAGTTAAAAGCAAGCCCTTGACCTCCTGGGCTCCAGCGATCCTCCGGCTGGAGCCGCCGGGACTACCACCCCAAGGCTCTGCCACCTTCTGTCTCAGCACTTAGGTCCTGTCTAGATCCCCTACTTCTCCACCCCTCACCCAGCCACAGAAATTCTGTGTGAAGCCCACCTGAGCTCCCGCTGGCTCCTCTCCCGCCCCCAACCCTCACCCGCCACTTGCCCTAACTGCTTTTCCCTCCGCTTCCTCAAAGTCAGCTGTCTTTGGTTTGCTTTGAAACTTTAGTTTTTGAAGGCAGGCGCGGTGGCTCACACCTGTAATCCCAGCACTTTGGGAGGCCAAGGTGGGCGGATCACCTGAGGTCAGGAGTTTGAGACCAGCCTGGCCAACATGGTGAAATCCCGTCTCTACTAAAAATACAAAAGTTAGTCAGACATGATGTGGGGTGCCTGTAATCCCAGCTACTTGGGAGGCTGAAGCAGGAGAATCACTTGAACCTGGGAGGCGGACATTGCAGTGAGTGGTCATTGTGCCACTGCACTCCTGAATGAGAGAGTGAGACCCTGTCTCAAAAGAAAAAACCAAACAAGAAACACCTTTATTTTTTGAAGAGTTTATAACATATGCATGTACTAAAAAATTCAAAATGCTCGGCCAGGTAGGGTGGCTCACGCCTATAATTCCAGCACTTTGGGAGGCTGAGGTGGGCGGATCACGGTCAGGCATTCGAGATCAATCTGAAACTCCTGTTTCTAGTGAAAGCCCATCTCTACTAAAAATGCAAAAAATTAGCCGGGTGTGGTGGTGTGCACCTGTAATCCCAGCTACTCGGGAGGCTGAGGCAGGAGAATCGCGTGAACCTGGGAGGCGGAGGTTGCAGTGAGCTGAGATTGCACCATTGCACTCCATCCCAGGTGACAGTACAAGACTTCTTCTCAAAAAAAAAAAAAAAATCAAAGTGCTTAACAGGATGAAGATTTAAAAAATAAACCCTTGGACTGAGCTCAGTGGCTCACGCCTGTAATCCCAACACTTTGGGAGGCTGAGGTGGGAGGATTGCTTGAGGCCAGGAGTTCACCAGCCTGGCCAACACAGCAAGACCCCCAACCCTGCAAAAAATTAAAAAATTAGCCGACCTTGGTGGCGCACACCTGCAGTCCCAGCTGCTTGGGAGGCTGAGGCAGTAGGATGGCTTGAGCCCAGGAGTTTGCAGACACAGTGAGCACTCCAGCCATGGTGACAGAGGAATACCTTGTCTCTAAGTAAAAAAGCTGTCACCTACCCCTGCCTCCCTCAACACAAGAAGCACCGTTCCCAGCCGCTCTCTAGCCCTGTATCAGCAGTGGGAATGCCCACCCTTAGAGATCACACATAGCCGGGCACAGTGGCTCACGCCTGTAACCCCAACACTTTGGAAGGCCAAGACGGGAGAATCACTGGAGCCCAGGCATCTGAGACCAGCCCGGGAGACATGACAAGACCCCGTCTGTACAAAAAAATACAAAAAAATTAGCTGGGCATGGTGGCACACAGTCCTAGCTACTAGAGGAGCTGAGGTGGGAGGATCGCTTAAGCCCAGGAGGTCAAGGCTACAGGGAGCTGTGATTGCGTCAATGCACTCCAGCTGAGCAGTGGAGTAAGACCCTATCTCAAAAACAAATCAGATAACAGGCATGTGATGATGTTTCGGTTTAGGCAATCACACCTATGTGGTCTCGCCATGCGTCATGAAGTGCATACGTGCGGCACGTATGTATGACATGCAGGCTCACCTCAGCGGACCTGGATGTCCACAGGTGGTGGGGGAAGGAGACGCTCACCTGCAGTCAGGATCCTGAGAAGGCCACAGGCTTCTCAACAGCAGGGCTTGGCGCCCGTGTTCTCCACACCAGGTGTGGGGGAACGTGGCTGGACTGTGCAGTGTTTCTCAAACTGCTTTAAAAACAGAACCCTTGATCGGGCGTGGTGGCTCATGCCTGTAATCCCACCACCTGAGGTCAGGAGTAAAAGACCAGCCTGGCCAACATGGTGAAACCCTGTCTCTACTAAAAATACAAAAAATCAGTCAGAAATCACTTGAACCCGGGAGGCAGAGGTGGCAGTGAGCCGAGGTCACGCCGCTGAACTCCAGCCTGGGCGGCAGAGTGAGACTCGGTCTCAAAAAAACCACAGAACCCTTCTTCCCATGAGTCATCTGGAGACTCAGACCCTGGGGAACACACTTTTAACCACTTTGCCACAGACAGGGCTGGTGGAAGGAGGCTGGGCCCAGGACGCAACACGATCCCATGATGCCACTCAGACATCAACCACATTTGTAGCCTGGGGGGAGCCCGGTGCCCATGTGCCTGGGCCCCTCTGCCTGACGAGGTCCCCGCCCACAGGTGCGTGGTACTGAAGCTGGCCAGCTTGGGGGATGTTCTTCTTCTCTCTGGGTCAGACCATACTGTGCATTGGCAGAGACAAGACCAGCTGTGAGTCCTACGGCTACAACGCTTGTGACTATCAGGTGGCTGGCAGCCCGGTAGGGCCTGTCCCTCCCTTCCTCCTCCCCAAAAGCCCACCTCAAACTGTGCTGAGCCCCGTTCCTGCCCCTTAGTCACCTTTGAGAGCAGCTGTAAGCAGAGCTGCCTGCACCGTGGCACACCCCCAGGGGGTGCCACTGCTGCCACATGGTGTCATGAGGCTGCCCTGGTGGGGGGGTTTAGAGACCCCCACAAGAGGCTAAGGGAAGGGAGGGCAAGCCGTGAGTGGTGACTAGTCCCCTTCCTCTGCACCCCAGTGCTGGGAGAACTCCGTAGGGGAGGAACTGTACAAGCTGAGTATCTTCAATTTCCTCCTTACCGTGGCCTTCGCCTTCCTGGTCACCTTGCCTCGGAGGTGAGCGCCGGGGGGTACACCGCAGGGACGGTGAGGGTGCTGCGGGCATGTTGAGGGATGGCCAGTGGCTACAGCCGAGGGTGAGCGGGTCCAGCGTGGAGCCCAGGAGTGAATGACAGGCTGCGGCCATGACCGATGCAGCCCATGCATCCGTCTGGAGTGGTGGGTACCTGGATCCTCCGTGGGCCCTCTCGTCCCTGCAGGCTGCTGGTGGACCAGTTCTCAGGCCGGTTCTGGGCCTGGCTGGACCGGGAGGAGTTCCTGGTGCCCAAGAATGTGCTGGACATCGTGGCGGCGCAGACGGTCACCTGGATGGGCCTCTTCTACTGCCCCCTGCTGCCCCCTGCTGAATAGCGTCTTCCTCTTCCTCACCTTCTACATCAAGAAGGTGACGGCTCACCGCTGGGTGGGCGCCTTGAGCCGGGCTCGCTCCCTGCTCCTGCCCGCTTCCCTGGCCTCAGCCCCCTGGGGTCTGCACACCTGGCTGACTCCTGGTTGCTGTTGCTTGCGCCCCCAGTACACCCTCCTGAAGAACTCCAGGGCGTCTTCACGGCCCTTCCGAGCCTCCAGCTCCACTTTCTTCTTCCAGCTGGTGCTCCTCCTGGGCCTGCTCCTGGCCGTGGTGCCCCTGGGCTATGTGGTCAGCAGGTGAGGGGAGGAGGAGGGGCACCAGGAGGCTGGCAGGGGCAGCGCCTCACCCAGGACCCTGATGCCAGCCCCCCTTGGCCATCTCTCTCCAGCATCCACTCCTCTTTGGACTGTGGCCTCTTCACTAACTATTCAGCCCCCTGGCAAGTGGTCCCGGAGCTGGTGGCCCTTGCACTCCCACCCCTTGGCCAGCGTGCCCTCCACTACCTGGGCTCCCACGCCTTCAGCTTCCCACTCCTCATCATGCTCAGGTGCTCAGGGCAGCAGGGCTCATGGAAGGGGGCACCTGGAAGGGGAGGTCCTCTTCCACGGGGGCGGCGAGCCTGTGCATCCCCAGCCAGGAGCCAGATTTGGGAAGCCAAGGGAAGCAGGGGCCCCTGAAAAGGAGGCACCTCCTGGGCCCACCGTCTGCGCTGCCATGGGGATTGCAGGATCACCAGGGAAGCACCATGTCTGGGCAGCCGCAGCTGCTGAGCTATTGGTATTGCTGTGCTAGAGGTGAGGGGATGGGGGGCCCTGCAAGGAAAGAGAGGACGGTCCCATCCTCAGATACAGCGGTGTGCAGTGAGGAGACCCCAGTATCAAGTGTTGAAGAGATTGAAGTGGGGGAGAGAGGAAGTCAGGGAGGGGCACCTGTGGCCCCAGGGGGCAACTGACAATGAATCTCCTTCCAACCCAAGCCTTGTCCTGACCGTGTGCATCTCCCAGACTCAGGCCAATGCCAGGGCCATCCACAGGCTCCGGAAGCAGCTGGTGTGGGTGAGTGTCCTTGGGGCTGGCAAGGGGATGGCAGCTTCAGTGGAAACTCTTCCCTGTGTGTGTGGCCTAGGGCCTAGGACAGGGCTGAGCTGGAGGGTGTGGCCTCAGGCTGAGGGTAAAGATGGGGGAAGGAGAGGAAGGGAATGGCTGGGGCTCCTGAGACAGGGAGCCAGACCCGGTAAAACATGACCTTAGGGGCCAGGCCTCGGCCTGTGATCCCAATGCTTTGGAGGCCCAGGCAGGCGGATCGGATAGCTTGAAGCCATGAGTTCAAAGTCAGCCTGGGCAACAAAGCAAGACCCCCGTCTCTACCAAAAACCAATAATTAATTATTTAAAAAGAGAATATGGCTGAGTGCAGTGGGTCACGCCGAGGCACGAGACTGCTTGAGTTCAGGAGTTTGAGACCAGGCTGAGCAGCATAGCAAGATCTCCTCTCTACTGAAAATTAAAGAAATGAGCTAGGCCTGGTGGCTCGCACCTGTGGTCGCAGCTACTCTAGAGGCTGAGGTGGGAGGATCGCTTGAGCCTAAGAGACGGAGGCTGCAGTGAGCTATGTCTTGCTACTGCACTCCCTCCTGGGCAACAGAGCGAGACCCAGTCTCAAAAAAAATAATAATAATATACGACTTTAGGCTTAGGAACAGAGGCTTCATAGAGCTGGGGCGGAACAGTGACATGGCTAAGGCGTGGCCTCAGGGTGGGGCCTCTAATGGGGCGTGGCCTTGGACTCTTAGAGGGCGTGGTCTATATCTGCATGGGGTGGGACCCTGGTAGGGCGTGGTCTCAGGATGCTTTGTGGGCGGGCCTCTTGGAGGGCGTGGTCTAGGTCTGTATGGGACGGGACTCTGTGGGGCGTGGCCGTGGGAGGGTGTGATATCGGGCGGAGGCGTGGCCTCTGGCTACTTTCCGGGTGGGCGGTCCCGTGGGCCACGGAGCTGCTGCCGCTGCTGTCCTGACACCTGCTGGTGGGAAGCAGCGCCTGTCGCAACTCGCCACTCGCTCTCCTCACAGCAGGTTCAGGAGAAGTGGCACCTGGTGGAGGACCTGTCGAGACTGCTGCCGGAGCCAGGCCCGAGAGGCTCTCTGGGCCCGGAGTCCCCTGCTTCCCGAGCTTTGCGCCCACGGTCCTTCTGCCCGGGATTCCCGTGCCCTGGCTCCCCCGGGACCCCGGGACCCGCGGCCGGGCTCCTCCGTCGTGGATGCCCTGGGGCTGCGTTCCCCTTGCCCTGGACCACATGGTATCCCGGCCTCCACCCACAGAGTCCGCTTCCCCAGCGGCCCGGAGCTGTAAACCCGACCCCGGTCCCCGAGGCCTCCCTGGGACCCCTCCAGGCTTCCTTACTCCACCTTCCAGTACCCTGGTGACCACCGACCCCTCATTGGCTCCAGGGCCTCCCTAGGGGTCCCCAAAGATGGACACACACCCCCCGGGGCATCAGGAAGAACATATGGGAATATTCTATCTGTATTTTTATCTCATCCCTTTAAAATGTCTATTTTTTATTGCATATTTTATAATATACGTAAAGAATCTGTTAGTATAGTGTCTCGTGAATGCAATTTTTTTTTAGAGTGTGTTCTGATTTTTTTTAGAGCCGCGAGTGCAGTTTATCCGCATCTGTTGGGAATGCTCAGAAGTTTTTTACTCATAGGAGTGCCATCAGAAGAGTTTGGGGACCACCTCCTAAGGAAGGGGAGGAGCTGGCCACAGTTGGAGCAAGCCTGTCTGGGGGGATCTGCTCTGTGTTCCAGCTGCAAACTGCCTGCATCATCCTCCTGTTACTCTTCCTTCACCTGAAACAGTCGAGGCGAGGCCACAGCGTCAGCCAGGGTCAGAGCTGGATTTGAACCCAGGCACTCGGGCTCCAGAGCCACACTGCCCCAGCGTGGGGCTTACAGGCTGCTCCTGGCCCTAACTGAGGGGCCAGCTGAAGCCTGGTGAGCTGGTGATGCGCCAGTCTCGCCCTGGCGGGGGATCCTCTCCACCCAGTCTAACCCAGCAGCCTCAGGTCCACAGAGCTGCCTTGGGAAACTCAGCAGAACCCTGGCTTCCTGCAGAGCCCTGTTCTTCCAGCCTGCTTCACGGCTCCCTGGTTGAGCCAAGCTTGCAGATCCGTGGGGGTGAAGGTACCCCGCACCGCCTGGGCCTTAGTGGTGTGTACGGGCCTGCAGTGTAAGGGATACCAAGTGTGAGCAGCAGGCAGGGGCCCATGCAGGTGAGGCAGCTGGCCACAAGGGCAGGGCTGGGACCCCCTCCCAAGGCTGCGTCTGACATTCTTGAGCCTGTTAGGGTTCCTTTTCCAAGCCTCCTGCCCTCCTGCCCCCACCCCTGCCATGCTGCAGTGACTCTAAACCTGTGATTCTCAGCCTTGGAGAAGCTGCTATAAGCTGGCTACATCCCAGCGACTCTGATGTGGTTGGTCTGGGTGTGGCCAGCAGCCAGGGCATCGGGACTTTTTCGAAGCTCCCAGGTGACTCACCGGCAGCTGGGGCTGAGAACTGTCAGGAGGGGAAAGTCAGAAGTCCCAGGACACACCTGAAAAGCCTCTAGCTCCACCAGTGACCAGCTCCTGGCCAGACTCTTGGCCTGGACTCAGGACCCGAGAGGCCTCTCACCCTCAGGGCTGGGGGCTTCTTCACGTAGTCATCAAAGAGTTGGCCAGTTCCGCCTCTCGGGCTGCTGTCCTTGTCCCACCCAGCGTCACATGACCCAACAGTTCACCGACAAACGATGAAGCACTGCCAGTGCTGGGTCCTGTTCTGGTGACTGGCAATGAGGCCAAGAGGGAAGCAGGGGAGCTCTGGGTTCCGTCTGGGGGGGGCGACAAGCCTGGACCAGATAAAAGTGACTCATGTTGTTAATTAGCAGCTTAGGCCCAAAGGTGGCCCCTGGACCAGCGGCCTCAGCACCAGCTGGGAAAAGGTTAGAAATGCACATTCCCTGGCCCCGCCTCGGCCTCCTGAATCAGAGCATCCCTTCGGCAAAACATACTGAGAAGCAATCACGTGTATCACCGATCGCTGTGAAGAAGGCACGCTTTGAGACCTTGAAGGAATCATGAAACTCTGGGCCTCCGTGTGCTCACCCAGGGCCTGAAGAAGATGCCATGCTCCCCCCACGTGACCTCCAAGATTAAGTGAGCAATGACTTGTTTTTTTTGAGGCAGAGTCTCTTTTGTCTCCCAGGCTGGAGTACAGTGGCAAGATCTTGGCTCACTGCAACCTCTGCCTCCCAGGTTCAAGCCATCCTCCTGCCTTAGCCTCCTGAGCAGCTGGAACTATAGGCACTTGCCACCATGCCTGGCTAATTTTTTGTTTTGTTTTTTGAAATGGAGTTTTGCTCCCGTTGCCCAGGTTGGAGTGCAGTGGCGCGATCCCGGCTCATTGCAACCTCTGCCTCCCAGGTTCAAGCCATCCTCCTGCCTCAGCCTCCCGAGTAGCTGGGACTACAGGTGCCCAACACCACACCTGGCTTATTTTTTGTATTTTTAGTAGAGATGGGGTTTCACCATGTTGGCCAGGCTGGTCTCAAACTCCTGACCTTAGATGATCTACCTGCCTCATCCTCCCAAAGTGTTGGCATTACAGGCATGAGCCACTGTGCCCAGCCCATGCAGTGACTTTTGAAGTGTCTCCATAGGGACCTAGAAGTACAATGGTGGCTCCTGTTACAACATGGTCACTGGCCTGAAGGAGCCAGCCAAATGGGAGATGATGGAGGGTGGACCTGGGGCCCCCTGTGATTGGGACCAGCCAGGAAGACAGCCCAGGGGGCCTTGGGGGATGGGCCTCTTCCCTCAGAAGGGCTCATAGAGTTAGTGACAAGCAGGGCCTTGGAGAAAGGGAGGCTTTGGACAGGAGCTGAGGGCAGAGAGGGGGCCTGAGCAAAGATGTGGCAAAGGGACCACAGGGGAGACTGGGAAGCTGGGAACCTGAGGCCTCTAGACCGGGATGGAGGACACACGGCGACAGCCAGTGTGAAGATGGAACCAGTGCTCTGGCAGGCAGCGTGTGCCGTGGGCTGGGATGATTTTCTGTAGATGACAGGCAGCTGGAGGGCCATGACCTAATGAGGGGCTCTGCCAGGAGCTTAGATGTCCCCACCAGAAAGAGAGGGACTCTTAGGGCTTATGTAGCAGGCACAGTAAAGGTCTCACCAGGCGGGAGAGCCCACTGCAAGTGTGGTGTCCCAGCTGCCCCAGCCTTGGGGACTCCTGGGCCCTCCCCTGCCCAGCCCTGAGAGACCCCCCCCATCTTTCTGTGCCCCTACAACCCCGCTATGCTGGCCAGGGGAGCCCAGAGCAGACTCTCACCTGCAGGACCCTTCCAGGGACAATATGAGGAAGGAAACGTGGAGGTGCTGGGAAGAGCACTTGTTACTGAGGACAGTGGCCTCTGTGAGCAAAAATCACAGATATCAGCCTGAAGCGGGTGGCTGGAGAGTTTTTGGGGATCCCCAACTCCATGCAGGGTGGCCTGGGGGTGACCTTGGAGGTGTGGCTATGTCCTGGCCTACTCTGCAGGCTGGACAGAGGGGCAGCACCCAGAGAACTGGTCAACCGGATAGGTGCGCAAGTGATCCCTGGGGGGTGCGGGTTGAGGAGGGAGGTTGGGGTCCCCCAGGGTCTGGGGAAAATGGCCCATGAGTCTGCCTCGAGCTCCAACTCCAGCTTCCCCACACACTGGGAAGAAGAAGAGCTTCTCATGAGCGGCCTTATCTCAAGGTTCCCCTGAACACCGCAAGGAGAGAGTGAGTTTCCCTTCAGGCGACCCAGCTCCACAGCCACCTGTCTCCCTTCGGTCTTCAGTCCCCCTCCCCCCACCCGCCTTCAGCAGAAGTGAGAACAGACGGTTGGGAAGGGAGTTTTGCTGGAAACTAAGAGATAATGCTCTTGCTCCCCAGCTGGGAGAACTGAAAACAGAGAGGTCAGTGGGCTCCCAGCAGGCAGGCTCCATCTCCAGGACCATGGGCAGCAAGCAGCAGAAACGGACTCAGGCCAGCTGGGGAGAGGGGACCACCGAGGGGTCAACAGAGCCAGTCTGCAGCGACCTCCAGGACACCTGCACCTGCCTCCCCCACTGTCCTTTTGGCCACTCCCTGGTCAGCTAGGCCACCCCCTCAGACCAGCTTCGCATGCACCCAGGCCTCGGGCCACAGTGTGTCCCCCTGAGAAAGGCCAAGAGGAGACCTGGGGCAGGTCTGCCTTCCTCAGTCCAGTGTTTACTCCTGGACTGTGCCCAGGGGCAGGAAGTGTGTTTGACAAGTCAGGTGCCACAGGTGGCAGCAGCTCCAGAGGCAACTGGTCACCTGGCCACGGGGGACACATTCCTGAAGGAGGCAGGCAGAAAGGGCATTTCCCACACAAAGTAACTGAGCCTGGCAAGAAAGCTACAGGCTGGTCCACCAGCCCCAGGCTGAGGTGGGGCACAAAGCCCGGTGCCGTGGCCCAGAGAGGAGCTGGCAGGGTCCTGGCCTCCCTCCCCTGTGCCCTCAGATCTCTCTGTGTTCTGGGGACTGCCTGACCCAGCGCTGGCCTCAGGGCTCTGGGAGGCCCTGCTCACCTCCGCCCTCCCTGCAAGTGCAGGAGGCTTGGCCGCTAAGGCTCTGCGCACACACCGTCTGCGATGCAGCTGGGTCTGCTGGGGCCGAGGCCAGCACTGGGGCCAGCTCCCTGGGGAATGACCATCCATATGACCTCCTAGCACCCTCAATGGGGCCTGAGGAGCTTCTGAAGGGCAGAGCTTGGGCACACCACAACACACTCCAGGAGCAGGGGCCTCGTGGCTCTGGGGCTTCATTCTGGGGCTGGGTGCAGCCTTGGCCACCCGGCTCTGAACCATCATGAGACGGGCAGGGCTGCCTCTCCCCCAGCCCAGCGGGTTCCCAGCTGGGAAAGGACCCTAGTGATTACATGAGGGTCACCTGAGCCATCTAGACAGCCTCCACCTCTCAAAATGAGAAGATTCACAGCCTTAATTCCCCTTGCCAAGTAACACGGTGCTCACGGGCTTCAGTGATTAGAGCACGGACACCTGTTTTTTTGAGATGGCGTCTCACTCTGTTGCCAGGCTGGAGTGCAGCGGCGTGATCTCGGCTCACTGCAACCTCCACCTCCCAGGTTCAAGCAATTCTCCTTGCCTCAGGCTCCCAAGTAGCTGGGACTACAGGCACGTGCAACCATGCCTTGCTAATTTTTGTATTTTTAGTACAGACGGGTTTCGCCATGTTGGCCAGGCTGTTCTCGAACTCCTGACTTCAGGTGATCCGCCCACCTCAGCCTCCCAAAGTGCTAGGATTCCAGGCATGAGCCACGGCGCCCGGCTGAGCATGGACATCTGCCCCCCCACATGAGCCCAGGGTCCTGCGGCTCAGAGCTGACTGCTGAGTCTAAGCCCTGGTCTGGTTTCAAGGTCCAAACTCCCTTTACTTCTCTGAGGACTGAGAGTTTGCTGTACTGAGCCTGCTGGGGCTCTCTGGGCCCAGCCCTGGTAGCTGAGGCCCTGGGGTGCTGCCGCCTCCAGGTTATCTCCCTGCTGCAGGCACCCACCCAAGGAGCATCCCAGGGGCCCCAGGGTGGGGGGAGGCAAGGAACTGGGAGGTCCTCACGCCTGAGCAGAGGCCCCACACCCGCCGAGGCATGAGGCCCCCTGGACTGCTCTGCTTGGCTGTGCTAGGTGAGTACAGCTGGGACGTGATGGTGGGGCTGCTACCAGGGCCTTGGGACTACGGGCTCAGGTGGGGGTACTGGGAGCACAGGGGAGATGAGGCCTGAAACAAGGGAAACCTCTGGAAACATAGGACAGAGAGGGAAATATCGGGGCTTGAGTCTCTGCCCAGCCCCTATACTTGCTGCATATATGGTCACGGGACTACATCACCATTCTGGGCCCACTACTTACCCATCTACATAATGGGCTGATGATAGGAAATGGTGGGGGGGGGGCACAAGAGCTTTTGTGAGTGATGGTGCTGGTTGAGTCCTGGGGCCTCGCTACCAGGAATCAGCCTGCTCCTCACTCCTAGCTTCAGCAGGTGGGTCTCGAGGCTGTCTCTGGCCTCCCTTCCATCCCAGGCTCTCTCCTAACCGCCCTCACCTCTCTTACAGCCGCCAGCAGCCTCTCCAAGGTGCAGGAGGAAGGTAAGTGGCCCAGCAAGCTGGAGGGAGAAGTCCCCCAGCTGAGACCCTGGTGTCAGAACCCCCACTGTGGAGGGTGCCTCGGCTGGGGGAGGAAGTTGCTGGTGGGGGAGGTGTGTGCTGGAGGATGGCTGGACAGTTTTCCACCCTGCAGGGCCCTGGGGGTGATGGGAGAGGGGTGGGCTGAGCAGGCCAGTGTGGAGACCTCTGGGGAACACGTCGGGGAAGGGGCTCAGCTTCCAGCTGTGGCTGGGCGTTGAAGGGGGGAATTCCCTGGGCAGGTACGTCCTCATCACCCTGCCCCCCCCATCCCTGATCAGGAGCAGAAGCCCCGCTGGGAGCCCCACAGCTCTGCTGGTGGGTAAGGCCCCGTGGAGGGCTGGGGGATTCTGGTGGGGCCTGGAAGGTTGGGATCCTCCCTCCAGGAAGAGGCCATGGGAGAATGGCCAAGTCGAGGCTCCTCCAGGACCTGACATACAGGAGGCTGCCTTCCTCGTGGAGGCAGCCAGAGAGTGGATAGCGTCTGGGGCCCAGCCGGGTACAGGACCAGGGAAGAGGGGATGCTGGGGAAGGTCCCTGGCAGCCCCTGGCCTGGCCTGCTTTCTCATCTTTGTGCACTCCATCCTTCTGCCTGCACTTTTCTGCCCCATCCTCCCCTCCCCTCCCCTCATGTCTGTTAAGGTGAGGATGGGGCTGGGCGTGGTGCTCACGCCTGTAATCCCACACTTTGCGAGGCTGAGGCGGGCAGATCATGAGGTCAAGAGATCGAGACCATCCTGGCCAACATGATGAAACGCCGTCTCTCTAAAAATACAAAAATAAGCTGGACACAGTGGCGCCTGCCTATGATCCCGACTACTCGGGAGGCTGAGGCGGAAGAATTGCTTGATCGCAGGAGGCGGAGATTGCAGTGAGCCGAGATCACGCCACTGCACTCCAGCCTAGTGACAGAGCAAGACTCTGTATCAAAAAAAAAAAAAAAAAGGTGAAGATGGACAGCCACCTCCCTGTGTTGTCACACCAACCCTTACCCCTGGTCACTAGGCCGCCAGGTTACAGAGCAGGGCCTTCCCCCTCTATTTTGCTAAAGGGCAGGTACCGGGTAATGATGACGCTCGGACCTCACTTGAATGACGCCCAGGCTGAACACATTATTTCCTCATTTGCTTTAAAAACCGAAACATTGTTGGTGTGGTGGCTAAAATGAGAATAGGCAGCTGGGGCTGGGGAAGTACCTGCGGGGCAGTCCGGCCTCCCCTTCTTGGCTGCCTCCCGACTTCTGCTCTGATTCTTGCCAACCAAGTCCTGCTAACTAAACTCCTAAGAGACTGACTGATAAGTCATTTATTCATTCAACAAATACTTGAGCACCTGTTTGGTCGCAGGCACCATTCCAGGCACTGAGAATTTGGCAACGCATGGAAACAAACCCTCCTGTATCTTACATTCTAGTGGGGGCTGGGTGAGCGATGATAAAAATAAACACACTCAGTGGTTATGCCTGTTATCCCAGCACTTTGGGAGGCTGAGTCCAGAGGATCCGTTGAGCCAGGAGTTCGAGACCAGCCTGAGCGACACAGTGAGACCCCATCTCTACAAAAAAAAATTTTTTTTTGGAGTCGGGGTCTCGCTCTGTCGCCCAGGCTGGAGTGCAATGGCTCGATCTCAGCTCACTGGACCCTTCACCTCCTGGGTTCAGGGAATTCTCCCACCTTAGCCTCCCGAGTAGATGGGATTACAGACGTTTGCTGCCACACCTGGCTAATATTTTTGTATAATTCTTTTTTTCTTAATTAACTGGGCATGGTGGATGGTGCACCTGTGGTCCCAGCTACTTGGAAGGCTGAGTTGGGAGGATTGCTTGTCCAGGAAAGAGAGGCTGCAGTGAGCTGTAATTGGAACACTGCACTTCAGCCTGGTGCCTGGTGACACAGTGAGACTCTGTCTCCAAAAAAAAAAAAAAGAAAATACAAAAATTAGCCGGGCATGGTGGTGCACGCCTATAATCCCAGCTACTCAGGAGGCTGAGACAGGAGAATCCCTTGAACCCAGGAGGTGGAGGTTGCAGTGAGCTGAGATTGTGCCACTGCACCCCAGCCTGGGCGACAAGACTCCATCTAAAAACAAAAACAAGATGGCGCCGAGGTCCTTGGCCCACCTGGAAGGACTGGCTGAATAAAGTGCGGCCTGACACCGGCATATTCTGCAGCTGAAACAGCTTCGGTGGGAGCGGAAAGCGGGCCCAAGTGAAGGAACCGAGGAATCAGGGTGTTAGAAGGATGGTCTCGGTGTAGGCTGGGTTTTTTGTTTTGTTTCATTTCGCTTTAGACGCAGGTTTCATTCTGTCACTGAGCCTGCAGTGCAGTGGCACAGTCACCACTCACTGCAGCCTTGACCTCCAGGGCTTAAGCAGTCCTCCTGCCTCAGCCTCCCAAGTACCTGGGACTACCGGCACATGCCATCACACCCAGTTAATACTTAATTTTTTTTAAGACAGGGTCTTGCTGTGTTGCCCAGGTTGGAATGCAGTGGCACCATCTCGGCTCACTGCAGCCTCCATCTCCCAGGCTCAAGCCATCATCCTGCCTTAGCCTCCAGAGTAGCTGGGACCCCAGGCACGCACCACCATGCCCAGCTAATTTGTGTATTTTTTTGTAGAGACAGAGTTTTGCTGTGTTGGCCAGGCTCGTCTCAAACTCAAGCTCAAGTGATCCACCCGCCTCGGCCTCCCAAAGCGCTGGGATTACAGGCACAAGCCACCCTGCCCAGCCTAATATTTTTTGTAGAGATCAGGTCTTCCTATTTTGCCCAGGCTGGTCTTGAACCCCCGTCCTCAAGCAATCCTCCCTCCTTGGCCTCCCAAAGTACTGGGATTATAGGTGTGAGCCACCATGCCTGTGTATTTTGAGATCCCCAAGAATTCTGGCAAGGGTAGTGCTAAGCATGGTAGGGACCACGGACAGGCATCTTCAAGGAGGGATGGGTGTCGGTAGATAATTGTAACCCAGAAGGCAGAGTGGAACGTATTTGAAGATGTAGCTGCTGTTTAGCAAGAGCGGGGAGAAAAGTTTAGGGAAGGAGAAATGTCAGGAGGATGTTGTCCCCCTTTGTCCCAGCCCAATGCCATGAAGGCTGCCAGGATCCACATCGCCAGGACAGCTGAAGGAGTAGACAGTGTGCTGGGGAGGAGGGACCCGGTTTCCATCAGACATAGAGGATGGAGGATACTGGTTGGAAGGTCGAGGACATGGGGGATTTTGATTCTGGCTGAGCCTGCACTCCAAAGGGCACAGAAGAGGCCAGGCATGGTGGTTCATGCCTGTAATCCAGCACTTTGGAAGGCCGAGAGGGGCAGATCACCTGAGATCAGAAGTTCAAGACCAGCCTGGCCAACATGGTGAAACCCCATCTCTACTAAAAATACAAAAAGTAGTTGGGTGTGTAATGGTGCATGCCTGTAATGCCAGCTTCTCAGGAGGCTGAGGCAGGAGAATCACTTGAACCTGGGAGGTGGAGGTTGCAGTGAGCTGGGATGGTGCCACTGCATTCCAGCCTGGGCAACAGAGTGAGATTACATCTCAAAATAAAACCAGAACAAACAAGGCCGGGCATGGCGGCTCATGCCTGAAATCCCAGCACTTTGGGAGGCCGAGGTGGCCAGATCACCTAAAGGTCAGAAGTTCCAGACCAGCATGGCCAATATGGTAAAACCACATCTCTACCAAAAATGCAAAAATCAGCCGGGTGTGGTGGTGCCACCCTGTAGTCCCAGCTACTTGGGAGGCTGAAGCACGAAAATCCCTTGAATGCAGGAGGCGGAGGTGGCAGTGAGCTGAGGCTGTGTCACCGCAGTGCAGTCTGAGCGACAGAGCAAGACTGTCTCGGAAAAGAAAAAACAGCAAAAGACAAAAGACAACCAAAAAGCAACAGCAACAACGAAGGAAAACACAGTCTCTGACAGTGCTGAAAGCTGAACTCCAAGACCCAGAGTCCGCGGCTGGGTCCTCCCCAGGCCCTGCGGGAGCACCTGCTCCTGGCTCCTCCCCTGTTTCTGGGGATGGCCTCCCTCATGGCGGTTTCCCTGTGAGTGTCGGGTCTCCTTTCCTCTTCTCATCAGGCCCCACCCTAATCCACCATGAATTGCTGGAGTTAATATTTAACTTGAGAGAGAGCAAAGCCGTCTGTAAAAACCTGATTTCCAAATATGTTCCCATGGGCAGGTCCTGGGGATCACCACTGAAACCTATCTTTTTGGAGGACATAATTCAACCCTCCACAGATGTCGGCTTATTCAAAATCAGATCCCCAGGTCCCTCCCTGGGTCTAATGAATTGCACCCTCCAGGGCTGGGACTGGAATTTCCAAGCTTCCTGTTGTCACGGAGAACAGCCTGGAGTGGGATGGCGCAATCTGGAAGAAGCTTGGAGCCACTCTGGGCACCAGCAGCGTGTCTGCCTGAATGTGAGCCCTCAGCCGTTTCCCTGCAGAGACCCCGTAGCCCAGCCTGGGCTGGGCTTAGCTTCCTGTCCCGAGGGCAGCCGTGTCGTAACTTTATCAGATTTTGAGTGTGCCATCCCATTGTTCAAATGCTCTCGCTCAGCAGATGAATTTTATTTATTTATTTACTTGCGTACTTGAGACAGGGTCTTGCCGTGTCACCCAGGCTGGAGTGCAGTGGTGTGATCACAGCTAACTAAAGCCTCGACCTCCTAGGCTCAAGCAATCCTCCCATGTCAGCCTCCTGAGTGAGTAGCTGGTACACATCCCCATGCCAATTTTTTTTTTTTTTGAGACAGGGTCTCACTTTGTCACACAGGCTGGAGTGCAGTGGCACAATTTTGACTCACCGCAGCCTCAACCTCCCAGGTTCAAGAGATCCTCCCACCTCAGCCTCCTTAGTAGCTGGGACTACAGGCGTGTGCCACCATGCCTGGCTAATTTTTCTACTTTTAGTAGAGACGGGGTTACACCATGTTGCCCAGGCTGGTCTCAAACTCCTGGGCTCAAGGGATTCCCCCTGCCCCAGCCTCCCAAAGCTCTGGGATTACACACATGAGCCACCACGCCCAGCCAAGCAGAAGAATTTTAAATTAAATGATAGGCCAGGCGTGGTGGCTCATGCCTGTAATCCCAGCACTTTGGGGAGACTGAGGTGGGTTGGATCACTTGAGGTCGGGAGTTCAAGACCAGCCTGGCCAACAAGGTAAAACCCCACCTCTACTAAAAATGAAAAATTAGCCAAGCACGGTGGCATGCACCTGTAATCCCAGCTACTCAGGAGGGTGAGGCAGGAGGATCACTTGAAGCAGGGAGGCAGAAGTTGCAGTGAATTCAGATCGCACCACTGCACTCAGGCCTGGGGGACAAAGCAAAACCCTGTCTCAAAGAAAAATAATAATAATTAAAATAAATAAATGATAGACCATCCTTTATTGGCAGGCTAGATCCGTAAACTAAATAATCAAAAGGAAAAAAAACCCACGCAACTCTTGTGAGGATAAAAAGTGAATGTCTGCTTGGGTGCGATGACTCACGCTGTAATCCCAGCACTTTGGGAGGTCAAGGGGGCGGATCACCTGAGGTCAGGAGTTCAAGACCAGCCTGGCCAACATGACAAAACCTCATCTCTACTAAAAATACAAAAATTAGCTGGGTGTGGTGGTGCACACCTGTAATCCCAGCTACTCAGGAGGCTGAGGCAGGAGAATCTCTTGAACCTGGGAGGTGGAGGTTGCAGTGAACTGAGATCTCACCACTGCACTCCAAACCTGGGCAACACAGTGAGACTCCATCTCAAAAAAAAGAAAAACAAAGTAAATGTCTCTGGTACAGTGTACTTTAAAAATGGTTCCTGTCTGTGAACTTATGCAAATCGAGCTTCTATTAATGAACACTGAAATGGAAATGAAGAGAGGGCAGTTTTTCTTTTCACTTTTATAAGTCAAGATCGTTTCCCTTCACAAAAGGAACGAAAGAAAGGGTGATCACATGTCAGCCCTGGACTCCCACTTCCCTACGTGAGGCAGGCTTCTGGCCCCTGAGACGGTCTTTGGACCATGAAGAAGAGGCCCCTTGAGGGTCAAATTGACTAAATTAATCAGCAGACATCTGCAAGAGAGTGCTCCTGAGGGTGCCTTCACCACCAGATCCAGCTTCACTTTCTTCAAATCAAAGATTTTCCATGAAAGCTGGTTTGGGAAAAAAAAAAGTATTTTTTTTTTTTTTTTTTTTTTTTTGAGACAGAGTCTCGCTTGTCACCTAGGCTGGAGTGTAGCAGTGTGATCTCAGCTCACCGCGGCCTCTGCCTGTCAGGTTCAAGTGATTCTCATGCCTCAGCCTCCCCAGTAGCTGGGACTACAGGCTTAAGCCACTACGCCAGGCTAATTTTTGTGTTTTTAGTAGAGATGGGGTTTCACCATGTTGCCCAGGCTGGTCTTGAACTCCTGGCCTCAAATGATCCACCCTCCTCAGCCTCCCAAAGTGCTGGAATTATAAGCATGAGCCATGCCTTAAAAAAAAAAAGAAAAAGGTATTCTTCCCCATCTAAAAAGGAGAGTTCTGGCTGGGTGCAGGGGCTCACACCTGTAATCCCAGCACTTTGGGAGGCCAAGGAGGGTGGATCACCTCAGTTCAGGAGTTCAAGACCAGCCTGGGCAACATGGTGAAACCCCATCTCTACTAAAAATACAAAAATTAACCAGGTATGGTGGTGTGTGCCTGTAATCCCAGCTACTCAGGAGGCTGAGGTAGGAGAATCACTTGAACTCGGGGGGCAGAGTTTGCAGTGAGCCAAGACTGCACCACTATACTCTAGCCTGAGTGACAGAGTGAGACTTCATCTCAAATTAATGAATGAGAGTTCTCATGAAGTTTTCAAAGAGGCGCAAATGAGAAAATAATTGTTGGTGTCTGGGCAGCCCTGGGGCAGGGGAACGTCCTGATTCTAGAAGGCTACTGCCATTTGTCTAGACCAGAGTTGTCGACCTCAGCACTCCTGACACTGGAGGCTGGATGATTCTTCGCGGTGGGGCTGACTGTGTACCACAGGATGTTTAGCGGCATCCCTGGCCTCCACCCACTAAAATGTCAGCAGCAAGCCCCATCTTTTTTCGTTTTTTGTAGAGACAGGGTCTTGCTGTGTCACCCAAGCTAGGAGTTCACCTCCCAATCTTGACAACCAAAAATGTCCCCAGACCCAAAGCTGCCCTGGAGGCAGAATGGCCCCTGGTTGTGAGTTACTGGTCTGGAAAGGAACGTGCTTAGTGGTCACACACTCTAGTTTGTTCGAGGCCTCTGCTCATTCAGCAGTTCCCTGACTGCAGGGTGGTTTCCAGAGCAGGCATCCCCAGCAGAGCAAAGGTGACTCATGACATCTACGATGTTCAGATTTCATAGGCCCTTCTTCTACCCCTCCCCCAAGCACTGCCCAACCACACACTATTCTTTTTTTCTTTTTAATTTTTCTTTTGATTAAATAGGGGTGGGGTCTCACTATGTTGCCCAGGCAGGTCTGGAACCCCTGGGTTCAAGCATTCCTCCAGCCTCAGCCTCCCAAAGTGCTGGTATTACAGGCCTGAGCTACTGTGCCCTGCCAATACACACTATTCTCTTTCTTTCTCTTCCTTCTTCTTTTCTTCCTTCTTCCTTCCTTTTCTTTTCTTTTTTTTTTTAGATAGATGAGATGGAGTCTGGCTCTGTCCCAGGCTGGAGTGCAGTGGCGAGATCTCGTCTCACTGCAACCTCTCCCTCCCAGGTTCAATCGATTCTCCTGCCTCAGCCTCCCCAGTAGCTGGGGTTACAGGCGCATGACACCACACCTGGTTAATTTTCTGTACTTCTAGTAGAAACAGAGTTTCACCATGTTGGCCAGGCTGTTCTTGAACTCCTGACCTCAGGTGATCTGCCTGACTTGGCCTCCCAAAGTGCTAGGATTACAGGCATGAACCACGGTGCCTGGCCCCCTCCCTCTCTCTCTCCCTCCCTCCCTCCCTCTCTCCCTCCCTCCCTCCCTCCCTCCCCCTCTCCCTCCCTCCCTCCCCTCTCTCCCTCCCTCCCTCCCCTCTCTCCCTCCCTCCCTCTCTCCCTCCCTCCCTCTCTCCTCTCTCCCTCCCTCTCTCCTCTCTCCCTCCCTCCCTCCCTCCCTCTCTCCTTCTCCTCGCCCTGCTGGAGTACAGTGGCAGGATATTGGCTCACTGCAACCTCTGTCTCCCGGGTAAAAATGATTCTCCTGCCTCAGCCTCCCAAGTAACTGGGACTATAGGCATGTACCACGATGCCAGCTAATTTTTGTATTTTAGTAGAGACGGGGTTTCACTATGTTGGCCAGGCTGGTCTTGAACTCCTGACCTCAGGTGATCCCCCCTGCCTCAGCCTCCCAAGTGCTGGGATGACAGGCGTGAGCCACCATGCCCGGCCTACACACTGTTCTTGAAATGTAAACAGGTCCCCACCACTGGTATAATACAACCCTCACCCTCAAACCCCTCTTCCAGAAACATTTTTGTTGAACCCTGATTACTGTATTAAACAGTCAGTAATGACAAGGCACAGCAGCTTATACCTGTAACGCCAGCACTTCGGGAGGCCCAGGTGGGTGGATCATCTGAGGTCAAGAGTTCGAGACCAGCCTGACCAACATGGTGAAACCCCGTCTCTGCTAAAAATACAAAAATTAGCTGGGCGTGGTGGCACGTGCCTGTAGTCCCTGCTACTTGGGAGGCTGAGATGTGAGAATCGCTTGAACCCAGGAGCTGAGATGGTGCTACTGCATTCCAGCCTGGGTGACAGAGTAAGACTCTGTCTCTAAATAAATAAATAAAAGTGTGCCAGGTGCGGTGTCTCACACCTGTAATCCCAGCACTTTGGGAGGCCAAGGCAGGCAGATCACCTGAGGTCAGGAGTTCGAGACCAGTTTGGCCAACATGGTAAAACCCCATGTCCAGTAAAAATACAAAAAGCTGGGCATGGTGGCGGGTGCCTATAATCCCAGCTACTCTAGAGGCTGAGGCACAAGAATCCTTGAACCTGGAAGGCAACAGTGCAAGACTCTATCTCAAGAAAAAAAAAAAAAGCGATAATTCAGCAGCATTTAGTTCATTCACAATGCAATGTTGCATAACCACCCCACTATCTGGTTCCCAGGGACTTTGTCACCCCGAAAGGAGACCTGGCACCCATCAGGCAGTTACTCTCCATTTCCCCCTCCCCCTGGGCCCTAGTAACCAGTCTGCTTTCTGCCTCTGCGGCTTTTCCTGTTCTGAGCTTTGCACACACGCAGTCAGGCAAGGGGTGCCCTTCGCGTCTGCCTTTCTGTTTAGCGGAATGCTGTACGCTCATCCCTGCGGCAGCCTGCATCTGTGCTTCTTTCTTTCTAAGGCTGAGTAAGATTCCTTATATGGATCAACCTCATTTTATCTACCCATTTGTCCGCTGATAGACATTGGGCCATTTCCACCTTTTGGCTGTGGTGAATCACGCTGCCGTGAACGTGTGTGTGCAGGTATCCGTTCCATCCCTGTTTTCTATTCTTTGGTATATGTCTAGCAGTGGACTTGCTGGGTCATATGGTAAGTCGGTTTAACTCTCTGAGGAACGACTAAACCAGTATTTTCTTTCTGGTTTTTTTGTTTTTTTTTCTTTGAGGTCTACTGGTTTCATTTATTTATTTATTTTTAGCTTTTAGGTTAGGGGTGCAGTGCAGCTTTGTTTATATAAGTAAATTGCATGTTACGGGGGTGATGTCCCACCACCCAGGTAATCAGCATAGTACCCCCGATAGGTAGTTTTATTTTTTGAGACGGAGTCTCACTCTGTCGCCCAGGCTGGAGTGCAGTGGCTCGATCTCGGCTCAATGCAACCTCACCTCCCAGGTTCAAGCGATTCTCCTGCCTCAGCCTCCCGAGTAGCTGGGACTACGGGTGCACACCACCATGCCTGGCTAATTTTTATATTTTTAGTAGAGACGGGGTTTTACCATGCTGGCCAGGCTAGTCTCAAACTCCTGACCTCAAATGACCCATCTGCCTGGGCTTCCCTAAGTGCTGGGATTACAGGTGTCAGGCACCCCCCACCCCCCGGCCCGATAGGTAAGCCTTTGATCCTCCTGCTCCTTCCCGTCTCTACCTTAAGTAGGCCCCAGTGTCTGCTGCTCCCCTTCTTTGTGTCCATGTGTACTCTGTGTTTACCTCCCACTTACAAGTGAGAACGTGCTAAACCCAGGATCTTTTTATTTTGAGATTGAGTCTCCCTGTCGCCCAGGCTGGAGTGCAGTGGTACAACCTCGGTTCACTGCAACCTCTGCCTCCCTGATTCAAGCAATTCTCCCGCCTCAGCCTCCTAAGTAGCAGGGATTACCGGCACCCGCCACCACGCCTGGCTAATTTTTGTATTTTTAGTAGAGACGGGGTTTCACCATGTTGGATAGACTGGTCTCGAACTCCTGACCTCAAGTGATCTGCCTGCCTGGGACTCCCAAAGTGCTGGGATTACAGGCGTGAGCCACCAAGCCTGGCCAAACCAGTATCTTCTTAAGGTGCTGGATCAATGTCGGTTTTCTTTCTTCTTCCTCGATCTTTTCATCTCCCAGAAATCACCCCTGAGGTCTCCATTGCCTACAAAGTCCTGGAAGTTTTCCCCAGAGGCCGCCGGGTGCTCATAACCTGCCATGCACCACAGGCGCCTCCACCCATCACCTACTCCCTCTGTGGAACCAAGAACATCAAGGTGGCCAAGAAGGTGGTGAAGACCCACGAGCCGGCCTCCTTCAGCCTCAACATCACACTCAAGTCCAGTCCAGACCTGCTCACCTACTTCTGCCGGGCGGCCTCCACCTCGGGTGCCCACGTGGACAGTGCCAGGCTGCAGATGTACTGGGAACTGTGGTCCAGTAAGTGCGGTGGGGGGCACAGGGCTGAGGAGGCAGGTGAGGTGTGGATCAGCGGGGAGCCCCGGGAGTGGGAATTGTGAACTTTGCTGGGGTTAGAGAGAGCCGGGGCGTGAGCATGAGTACGAGGACAGGCTGCCGCCTCCAAGGCCACTCTCGGCCCTTTGGGCCTTTTCTAGGGCTTGCCATCCCTGGCTGGGGGCCCTCAGGGCACAGTCTCCTGGCAGGGGCCTGAGGGCACAGTGGGAAAGAGCCCAACGGATGGCAGAAATGACCGGACCCCAGTTGTCAGCTGGATCTCAAGGTGATAAACTAAGCACATTTGGCTAGGCACAAATCTCAGCACTGTGGAAGTCTGAGGTGGGCTGATGGCTTGAGACCAGCCTGGGCAACACGGGAAAACCCCTTCTCTACTAAAAATACAAAGATGAGCCGGGTGTGGTGGGGTGCACCTCTAGTCCCAGCTACTCGGAGGCTGAGGCAGGAGAATCGCTTGAACACAGGAGGCGGAGGTTGCAGTGAGCCCAGATCGCGCCACTGTACTCCAGCCTGAGTGACAGAGCAAGACTGTCTCCAAAAAAAAAAAAAAAAAAGAAAAGAAAAAAGTTAGGCACGTTTTGTGCATTACTTCACTTGATCTTCACTGCAGTGTCGTGGGGGGTCTGGGACTGAGTCTGTAGCTATGAAAGCTAAAGCTCGGGCAAGTTAGGAAAGTCGCCCCAGGCCACGTGGCTGACAAGTGAACAAGGCTGCTTTCAAACCCGTCCCGTCCAGCTCCACACCCTGTCTTTTTCCTGGTTCCATCTTGATCGTCAGTTAGGTAACCTCCTTGGTGGGGAGCCACGGGGTATGGGAACCCGGAAGTTGCCAGACCTAGGGTGGGACGAGGAAACTCCCTATTCATTGTTTGCCCCACACCCTCAGAACACCAGGAAAAGACAGCCTAGGGGAGATGAGCCCAGGGTCTGCAATACAACAGGTCCAGGGTTCAAATCCCTACACTTACTCGCTGGGGTCTTGGGCAAGTCATTGGACCCTGAGCTTCAACTGCTTTATCTGCAAAAGGAAAATAGTAACAGAGGCCAGTGAGTAGCTCACACCTATATTCCCAGCACTTCGGGAGACCAAGGTGGGAGAATCCTTTGAGGCCAGGAGTTTGAGACCAGCCTGGACAACAGAGTAAGACTCGATGTCTACAAAATTTATTTTTTCTTTTTTTGAGATGGCATCTTGCTCTGTCGCCCAGGCTGGAGTGCAGTGGTGCGATCTCAGCTCACTGCAACCTCCGTCTCCCGGGTTCAAGCGATTCTCCTGCCTCAGCCTCCCAAGCAGCTGGGATTACAGGCCCATGCCTCCATGCCTGGCTAATCTTTGCATTTTTAGTAGAGATAGGGTTTCACCATGTTGGCCAGGCTGTTCTCAAACTCCTGACCTCAAGTGACTCACCCGCCTCAGGCTCCTAAAGTGCTGGGATTACAGGCATGAGCCACCACACCTGGCCTACAGCTATTTTTTAAAAAAATTAGTTGTGTGTGGTGGCTTATGTCTGTGGTAATAGCTAGTTGGGAGGCTGAGGTGGGAGGATCCTTTGAGCCCAGGAGTTGGAGGCTGTGGTGAGCCGTGATCACACCATTGCTCTCCAGCCCAGGCAACAAGACACACTGTTTCTAAAATAATAATAATAATAATAGGCCCTGCTCCAGAAGACCTATTAAATGGAAGCCTTTTAGTAGGTGGCAAGGGTGGTGGTGATTACTAATCAGTAAGAATATCTACAGCACTCGGCTCAAGGCCTGAGGGATTCTAGAATCTTCGTGACAGTTCAAGTCCTGAAGTAGCTTGCCTTTCGGTAAAGAAGACAAGACTGAGGCCAGGCGCGGTGGCTCACACCGGTAATCCCAGCACTTTGAGTGGCTGAGGCGGGCAAATCACGAGGTCAGGAGTTTGAGACCAGCCTGGCCAACACGGTGAAACCCCGTCACTACTAAAAAGACAAGAAATTAGCTGGGAGTGGCAGTGGGTGCCTGTAATCTCAGCTACTCAGGAGGCTGAGGCAGGAGAATCACTCGAACCTGGGAACTGGAGGTTGCAGTGAGCCAAGATGGCCCCACTGCACTCCAGCCCAGGCCACAGTGCGAGACTGTGTCTCAAAAAAGAAAAAAAAAAACAAAAGAGAAGACGGAATGAACAGACTGACAAGATAAATTTTACATAAGACATATGCATAGTAAAAAATTACTCATTGTTTATCTGAAAATAAAATTTAACTGTATTTTTATTTGCTAAGTCTGGTGATCTGAAGTATACTACACAAGAATAAACCAGGCTGGGCGTGGTGGCTCACACCTGTAATCCCGGCACTTTGGGAGGCTGAGGCAGAAGATCGCTTGAGCCCAGGAGTTCAAGACCAGCCTGGCCAACATGGGGAAACCCCATCTCTACAAAAAATGCAAAAATTAACTGGGTGTGGTGGCGCACACCTGTAGTCCTATCTACTCAGGCAGCTGAAATGGGAGAATTGCTTGAGCCGGGGAAGCTGATGTTGCAGTGAGCCTAGATCGCACCATTGCACTCCAGTCTGGGTGACACAGCAAGACCCTGTCTCAAAATAAAATAAAATAAGATAAAACCAAATGTGAAATTGTATGGTACACAAGGCAGATAAGGCAGCAGCCCAGAAACAAAGAGGAGGGCAAACTCTGGAAGGCACCCTGGAGGAGGCAGCAGTCACAGCTAAGCTCATTAGGCATTTTGTAATGCAAAGAACTTACTGGGGAGGAGGGGATTTAAAACTGTCCAGACATGCCTGTGCCGCCTTCTCCCCACCCTGCCAGAGCCAGTGTCTGAGCTGCGGGCCAACTTTGCTCTGTGGGACAGAGGGTCAGGCCCCAGCGTGGAGGTGTCCTGCCAGGTGTCCTCGGGTAGCCCACCCATCACCTATAGCCTGGTTGGGAAGGATGGCCAGGTCCACCTGCAGCAGAGACCACGCCATGGGGAGCCTGCCAACTTCTCCTTCCTGCCGAGCCAGACATCAGACTGGTTCCAGTGCCAGGCTGAAAACAACGTCAGCGTCCAGCACAGCGCCCTCACGCTGGTGCCCCCAGGTGAGACGGCCCTTGGATTTCCAGAGGGGCAGCTGGTGCTTCTGTGCTGGGAGGGTGCTGGTGTCCAGGAGGCAGGTCGGTGGGAGGTGGGACAGCTCTACCCGACACTGCCGAGAGCAGAGAGGGCACAGGAGGCAACCATGCCCACCCTGAGTCCTGCCTAAAGGACGCCCAACACAGCTGCCTCCACCCCCTGCCCAGGAGAGTTGCCCCGAGGCACCCGCCATCGTGCTGGCTGGCAGCCTTGCCTCCATTGCGGCCATCACGTCCGGGATGCTGGGCTGGACCTCGTGGACCAGGTAGGAAATGGGTGCTGGGCACAGGGAGGAGGGGAGGGCTACTGATGGCCTGAGAGGTCCAACCGGGGCCTGGCTGGGGAGCTCAGGTGGTGGGCTTGCGGGGCAGGGCTGTGGCCAGGGCAAGGAAGGACTGTCACGGCTTACACAGGACTCAAAGACCTTTATGAGAGCATACTGTGAGCCACGTTCCTGCTGAGGCTTGCCCATTCAAGGCATTATCAGACCCTGGCCAATGCTCCCACATGCCCTGTAACGGAGTCTGCTGGCCCCTCGAGGGGGGCACTCTCCTAAGTTCTTTTTTTTTTTTTTTTTGAAACAGAGTCTCACTCCGTCACCCAGGCTAGAGTGCAGTGGCATAAACTGGCTGTGCAGCCTCTGCCTCCCAGGTTCAAGCGATTCTCATGCTTCCACCTTCCAAGTAGCTGGAATGACAGGAACACCACCATACCCAGCTCATTTTTATATTTTTAGTGGAGATGGGGTTTCGCCATGTTGGCCAGGCTGGTCTTGAACTCCTAAACTCAGGTGATCTACCTCCCAAAGTGCTGGGACTACAGGCGTGAGCCACCACGGCCGGCCTCACCTAAGTTCTTTACGGGGTCTGGGATAACAGGATTGATGCCTCCAGGAGAGCGAGGTGGACCAGGAGCTCCTGCCTTCTGTGAGAGCCACGTTGCGCAGTCTTTCCCAGGTAGTGGCAAGAGGCTGGGGCCCAGCCTCCTAGGGTCCCCCTCTCCACGGCCATGGCTGTACTGACGTGTAAGGTGACCAGGGCCGTTGCGGTGTCTGAGCGCAGGCACCGTAGGCCTGTGAGTTCCGCTGGCGGTGGCCTTGGTGGTGGCCAGCTGGCCTTGGCGGTGGCCTTGGCGGTGGCCTTGGTGGTGGCCAGCTGGCCTTGGCGGTGGCCTTGGTGGTGGCCTTGGCGGTGGCCTTGGTGGTGGCCAGCGTGGCCTTGGCGGTGGCCTTGGCGGTGGCCAGCTGGCCTTGGTGGTGGCCTTGGCGGTGGCCTTGGCGGTGGCCTTGGCAGTGGCCAGCTGGCCTTGGTGGTGGCCTTGGCGGTGGCCTTGGCGGTGGCCTTGGTGGTGGCCAGCTGGCCTTGGCGGTGGCCTTGGCGGTGGCCTTGGCGGTGGCCAGCTGGCCTTGGCGGTGGCCTTGGCAGTGGCCAGCTGGCCTTGGTGGTGGCCTTGGCGGTGGCCTTGGTGGTGGCCAGCTGGCCTTGGCGGTGGCCTTGGTGGTGGCCTTGGCGGTGGCCTTGGTGGTGGCCAGCTGGCCTTGGCGGTGGCCTTGGCGGTGGCCTTGGCGGTGGCCAGCTGGCCTTGGCGGTGGCCTTGGCGGTGGCCTTGGTGGTGGCCAGCTGGCCTTGGTGGTGGCCTTGGCGGTGGCCTTGGTGGTGGCCAGCTGGCCTTGGCGGTGGCCTTGGTGGTGGCCTTGGTGGTGGCCTTGGCGTGCTTGGTGGTGGCCTTGGTGGTGGCCAGCTGGCCTTGGTGGTGGCCTTGGCGGTGGCCTTGGTGGTGGCCAGCTGGCCTTGGTGGTGGCCTTGGCGGTGGCCTTGGTGGTGGCCAGCCCTGCCTCTGTGAAGTCACTCCTTTGTTTGCAGCTGCGTCTTGGTTCTCATCCTCCGCTTGTGGCCGGCCCCTTCGGTGGCTCTGCCAGGAATCTGTCCTTGGCACTCTCCCGTCTCACTTCTGGGTCCCTTCCTGCCAAGTCTGTTCTTACCAGGAGCCAGACTGATGGGTGAGCCATGTCTCACTAAGCCTCAGTTTTTCCTTCCGTAAAATGGTGTACAGCCTTAATTTAGTGAGGTGAGTAAGCCTCATGCCTCTCCTGCTGGGGCACTAATGTGCCTGGCAGCATAAAACTCCCAGAGGCAGGCCAGGCACAGTGACTCACGCCTATAATCCTAGTACTTTGGGAGGCTCAGGCAGGTGGATCACCTGAGGTCAGAAGTTCGAGACCAGCCTGGCCAACACGGTAAAACCCTACCTCTACTAAAAATACAAAATTAGCCGGGCATGGTGGCCTGCGCCTGTAATCCCAGCTACTCGGGAGGCTGAGGCAGGAGAAGCGCTTGAACCCAGGAGGCAGAGGTTGCAGTGAGCCGAGATTGTGCCATTGCACTCCAGCCTGGGCAAAAAGAGTGAAACTCCACTCAAACAAACACTCCCAGAGGCCTCGGGAGGGGATGGCTGGGAGGTGAGCCTGCCTGAGCTAAGTCTTCACTGCTTTGTCATCAAGGTCATGACCAGAAGATGCAGGACTGCCAAGGCCCCTGGAGTGCCCCATCCTTGCTTTGCAGTATTACAGGAGCACCCACCGTCTGACAAGGAGCCTGGAGGGTTTTCAGGGTAGGGAATGGGGAGGTCAGAGGACACAAAGCAGTAGCCATGGAGAATGAGCTGTCCAGAGAGCCAAGCACGGTGGAGGACTGTGGACCATCGGCATGTACCATCTGTATTTAGAATTCATGCGAAATGAGTGTTTTAGCTGCTTTTGCCAGAAAAACAAAAAAATGGATAACTTTGAGAGGTAATGTGCTTCACTAACGGAATCTTTGTGCTGTCTATATAAATCCCATAATGTCAGGTTGTCTACCTTAAATAAACAAAAGAACATTTATTTAAAAAAAAGAAAAAAGAGGCCTGGCACAGTGGCTCACGCTTGTAATCCCAACACTTTGGGAGACCAAGACGGGCGGATTACAAGGTCAGGAGTTGGAGACCAGCCTGGCCAACACAGTGAAACCCTGTCGCTACTAGAAATACAAAAATTAGTTGGACGTAGTGGCACGGGCCTGTAATCCCAGCTACTCGGGAGGCTGAGGCAGGAGAATCGCTTGAACCCGGGAGGCGGGGGAGGTTGCAGTGAGCCCAGCACCACTGCACTCCAGCCTGGGCAACAGAACTAGACTCTGTCTCAAAATAAAGAAAAAAGAAGAAGAAAAGAAAAGAGCCTGCCAGCTGGGATTCTTGGACCCCTGGTGGCCTTCAGCAAATGTGGACAGCACTGGTGTGAGGGCTCGAGGAGGATCACGGAAAGGAGGGGTCTGTGTGGCCCTGTCTTCGCCACTTGGGCGCTGCCACATCTCTCCAGCTGTGGGGAAACAGGGACACACTGGGAAAAGGCCCAGCCCCCACACATACACCTGCTCCCCTCTTCCCTGGAGGGGCACCCCCACCTCCTGGTGGCCCAGAAGTCTGGTTCAACTCTCCCGTGGTCCAGCTCACCTGGGTGGACTCTGAGCCTCAACCTGGCACACCTGCTCTTGTTAATCTGCACCTGCAACTAACAAGGGGGGTCTGGAATTCTTCCGGGCTCAGTCAGCCTGTGACCCCACACCTGTCTCTGCAGCCTCCACTCCCACTCCAACACGCAGAGCCTGCCCCAGCCTTCCCTGCACCGCACCCTCTATACCGGCGCTTCTTGGGATGGAAGTGGAGACGGCTGGAAGCAAGAGGGGGCTGGAACTGGATTAAACTTTGCTCCCGGCCCGTTGCCCTGAAAACTTCCTTTCGGTTTGCACGCCCCCATCTTTTTTTTTTTTTTTTTTTTTTTTTTTGATACAGGGTCTTACTCTGTCACCCATGCTGGGTTGCAGTGGTTGCAACCTCTGCCTCCTGGGCTCAGGCGATTCCCTCACCTCAGCCTCTGGAGTAGCTGGGACTACTAGTAGCTGCCACCACGCCCGCTAACTTTTGTTTTTTGAGACAAAGTCTCCTCTGTCGCGCAGGCTGTATTACCTGTCTGTAATCCCAGCTACTCTGGGGTTACAGACATGCACCACCACGCCCAGCTAATTTTTTTTGTATTTTTAGTAGAGACAGGGTTTCGCCATGTTACCCAGTCTCGAACTCCTGACCTCAGGTGATCCACCCGCCTCAGCCTCCCAAAGTGCTGCGAATACAGGCGTGAGCCACCGCGCCCGGCTTTGCACACGATCTTAAGTGTGAAGCCGCACGGCCCTTCACAGCCTTGGGGCTCCGCCCAGACCAGGAGGAATGGGGACGGGGTTTTTGACCCCACCATATGTTTAGCCCCAGAGAGGAGGAAAGAGTGGCAGGCCAGGGAGGGGCTCCAGGGTGTGGCCTGGGTTTTTCAGTGGGATGGGGGAGGGGTGCTTATGAGCCTGGGGTGGGTTCTTGGGAGGTGGTGGGCTTCCTGGAGGAGGCGGCGGGAGGGCGGGGGCAAAGAGGGTGAGCCGTCCTCCGTCCGGCCCTCTTCCTGGGGGACTCTTTCTGGTTGTGCTGCGGCCGGCGTAGCCGGGGGAGGAGACCCCCGACCCGGAGGTGGGGTGGACACAGGTGGTCCGCGGCCAGAGCCCCTCCCGGCCGCTAAAAGCGCAGTCCCGAGGCCCGCTCGTTGCTCGTGAGGGCCGCACTTTGCCCTCGGTCCCTGGCGGCGCCTGGCCACGCCCCCGGCGGGTGGGGCGGGGCGGGGCGCCGGGCAGGTTTCTCGGCGTTCGGCGGCGGCGGCGGCGGCGGCAGCGGCGACGGCGACATGGAGAGCGGGGCCTACGGCGCGGCCAAGGCGGGCGGCTCCTTCGACCTGCGGCGCTTCCTGACGCAGCCGCAGGTGGTGACGCGCGCCGTGTCCCTGGTAAGCCCGGGGAGAGAGGGCCGGGGCGCCCCAGGAACCCTCCCCCGCCGCCGCCAGGCCTGGCGGGGCCCCGAGCCCACGAGCGCGACAGGTGGCGGCGGCCGCGTCCCGGGCCTGGTGGCGAGCGGGGCCGGCGTCCAGCGTCCCGCGTCCCGAGCCCGGCCTTCTCGCCCTCCACAGTCGGTCCCGCTGTCCCCCTCCGGGTCCTGGGGCCCGCCACCCTCCCCACCCCCAGCCCCACGCCCCGACGCGGGGTGTCCCGAGGCTCCGCAGGGAGCGGGCCCTTGCCCCGCTGGCAGTGGGAGGAGCTTGGGGGCAGCTCCCGGACAGGTGGCCCGCACGCCCCGACTCCCACCTTGGGGGAGTTCACCAGGATGGGGCTTTCCGAAGCCACGTGGGTGAGGGAGGGGGCAGGGGGTGACCCTACGCCCTGAAACAGGGTCTCCTTCCCACTCGGAGCAGGCAGCTTCCGCCTCCCCACCCGAAGTTGAGGGGACTCCAAGATGTACCCCCTCCTTATAAGCTGGGAAATATCTCCAAAACCGGGTTTTCGGGGCCTGTTTTTGGCTAGCTAGCGCTGAAAGCTGGAGGAGGTGTGAGGGGCAGACAGAGGCGGGCCTGCTGTACCCAGACCATGCCTGGGATTGGAGTTTCTGAGGCCTCCCAGGGCGCCCACACACCTTCCCAACCAGGCTGTGGGGTCTGACCGCCTCTGTCCTGGGCTGTGCCCAAGAATCAGGTGCCCAGTGGGTCGGGATGGCAGTGCCAGGAGTCCTGGATGGGCACCCTGCTCCCAGCATCCCGGAGGTCCGGCTTCGTCTCCAGCTGGGGGCGGGGCCTGTGACTGCCAGCTCCAGAGCCCTATGGAGAGCTCCCTGGGAGGGCTGGGGAGGACTGGCAGGGGAGAGGCCTGGGGCCATCCCAGAGGGGAGCCTGATGCCCACAGACCTGTCCCCACACCTGCTGAGGTGGAGCAGGCATGGGTGGTGCCCTTGAAGTCTAGGGAGGTGGCATGGGGCTCTTCCCAAGGGGCTGGAGCCCCCTACACTCACCCTGGGTCCTCCAGGGGTCTGAGTTCAGAGCTGTATCCACAGGCCTGAGTCAGGCCCCTTGGAGTGCCCTGTGCACGCAGGACCCTCTGTGGAATGGGAGACAGACTGGGCTCTCTCAACCAGGAGGGACCAGGGTGCCATAGAGACTGGAAGTCCTTGTGTGGAGACAGCTGTCCGGGCTGAACCAGGGGAAGGGTTAGAGGGGGTTCCAGGAGGTGTAGACACGGGACACCAGCATGGCCTTCCCCAAGAGGGCCTCCCCACCGTCACCAGGGTGTTCCGGGAGAGGCTGGGCACTGTAGAAGTGACTTGGGCCGAAGGTGCTGGGGGCTGGCTGAGACTCTGTGGCTTGGTGGCCTGTCTCGTTTAAACCTCTTTCAAGGTGAGGTTGGGCTAGGGGTGGAAGGACTGCCCTTCATCCATCAGGTACCTAAGCAGGATGCATCCTGCAGGGAGGTGGCTGGAGCAGAGCTGCCCCTGCCTAGGTCCCTGCCCATTCCTCACCCCTCCCCCATCCAGGATTTCCAGGGACAGGCCCCTGGTGCCTGGAGAGTCTGATCTCCGGGTGCACCAGGAAGCACTTTACTCATCAGCTCACCTCCACAAGTACAGAGGGGGCTGAGATGCCAGCCTCCAAAAGGGTACAGCAGGCCGGGTGAGGTGGCTCTTGTCTGTATTCCAACACTTTGGGAGGCCTAGGCAGGCAGATCACCCGAGGTCGGGAGTTCAAGACCAGCCTGACCAACCTGGTGAAACCCTGTCTTAACCAAAAATACTAAATTAGCTGGGCGTGGTGGCACATGGCTGTACTCCCAGCTACTTGGGAGGCTGAGGCAGGAGCATCGCTCAAACCTGGGAGACAGAGGTTGCAGTGAGCCGAGATCACGCCATTACACTCCAAGCTGGGCAACGAGAGTGAAACTCCATCTCAAAAAATAAAAAAGCAGGCATGGTGGTGGGCATCTATAATCCCAGCTACTCGGGAGGCTGAGGCAGAACTGCTTGAACCCAGGAGGTGGAGATTGTAGTGAGCCAAAATCACACCGTCGCACTCCAGCATGGGCAACAAGAGGGAAACTCCATGTCAAAAAAACCAAAAGGGGACAGCAGTGGTGGGGAGAGGCCAGTGTCTGAACACCCCATCAGGGTCCCTGCCGTGTGCCCCCAGCCCTAATGGGTCCTCCCCTCCTGCAGGTCTTCGCTTTGATCGTGTTCTCCTGCATCTATGGCGAGGGCTACAGCAACACCCATGAGTCTAAGCAGATGTACTGCATCTTAACCACAACGAGGACGCCTGCCGCTACGGCAGTGCCATTGGGGGTGCTGGCCTTCCTGGCCTCGGCCTTCTTCTTGGTGGTCGATGCGTATCTCCCCCAGATAGCAGCGCCACTGACCGCAAGTACCTGGTCATTGGTGACCTGCTCTTCTCAGGTATCTGCCTGTGGCACCTCCATCTGATCTTGGGAGGTGACTGAGGAGGGGGAAGCATTAACTCTAGGGCTCCCTGGTGGGGCGGGGTGGGGGGGGGGGGGCTCGGCCTCTCTGGGAGGAGCAGGGAGCAGCTCACTCCAGGGCGTTTTTAGGAAAGGGTTTTCAGCTAGTGTTTCTCCTTGCTTGAATAGCGCCAGCCCTGCCTGGAGTAGCTAGAAGCTGAGTGGAGCCCCAGCACACCCAAACAGATGGGCTTTGCCTCTTCCTCTTTTGTCCCCTGGGCTGTCTGCTGGGACCCACTGTGCTGAGGCCCCAGTACAGGTGGGCTTTGGAGGTGGATCCCAGCTGGGCTTCCAAGTCCTCCCCTCCATGTTGTGGAGGCTCCCCGGAGGTCCCTGCCTAGGTCCTGCCCTACCTGCCCCGTGTCCCCTCCCAGAGTCCTGGAAAGCCCCCTCCCCTTCCGTGGAACTGACGCCCCCCCCATCCCCCCCCCCAGCTCTCTGGACCTTCCTGTGGTTTGTTGGCTTCTGCTTCCTCACCAACCAGTGGGCGGCCACCAAGCCGGAGGACGTGCTGGTGGGGGCCGGCTCCGCAAGGGCGGCCATCACCTTCAGCTTCTTTTCCATCTTCTCCTGGGTAGGTGGGCCAGGGGCCAGTTCTTGGGGTCTTGGGTAAAGGGTGGTGGAAGGTGGGGTCCCTACCCACCTGTACCCCTGTGCTCCCCCTTGCAGGGTACACTGGCCTTCCTGGCCTACCAGCGCTACAAGGCTGGCGTGGATGACTTCATCCAGAACTACGTCGACCCCACCCCAGACCCCAGCACTGCCTATGCCTCCTACCCAGGTGCATCTGTGGACAACTACCAACAGCCACCCTTCACCCAGAATGTGGAGAGCACCGAGGGCTACCAGCCACCCCCTGTGTACTGAGAGGCGGCCTGGGTGGGAAGTGGGGCAGAGAGGGCCCTCCCCCTCTGCCCTGAACTTTCCCAAGAGCCTCCTGGAGCTGCCAGCCCCTCTCCTTTGCCTGTCACGTCCTGTGCAGCTCACACACAGCTAAGGAACCTCCTTGCCTGGGGGGCTGGCAGAGCCACACCCCAAGTGCCTGCGCCCAGGGCTTCAGTCAGCCACTCACTCCTCCAGGGCACTTTTAGGAAAGGGTTTTTAGCTAGTGTTTCTCCTTGCTTTTAATGACCCCAGCCCCGCCTGCAGTGGCTAGAAGCCAGCAGGCACCCCACATACTACTGACCAGTGCCTCAGCTTTCCCCCCAGCCCGGGTCAGGCTGTGGGAGCCACTGTAATCTGTGTTCTCTGCCAAAGACTCTTGGGGGGCCTTAAACCTGCCCTGTGCATCGGGGCTGGACCAGGCTCCTGCGTCCTCACTCAGGTTTGCTCCCACTATGCCCACTGCTGTATAATCTGGGGGCCACCACCCTGGGCCAGCGGCCTCTGGGCTGCCCCCATGGTGTGGGGCCAGGGCTGGTGCCCACAGCACTTCCTCCTTGCTCCCACCCCTGGCAGCAGGGAAGGGCTTTGCCTGACAACACCCAGCTTTATGTAAATATTCTGCAGTTGTTACTTAGGAAGCGTGGGGGAGGGTAGGGGTGTCCCATGCCCCATGGCTCTCACTCTGTGCCGAATGTATTATAAAGCCTTGGGGGGCGACGCCTGGCCCTGGGATGCTGTTTGGAGAAGGAATAAATGTTTTCTCATTCAGTCTCCATTGCCATTGGTTGAGCCAGAGCCTAGGGGTCGGAGGAAGAGACTCCACTCAGGGTACACCCTCAGGGGCTGGCTTTATGAAACTTGTATTTTACACAAGGCAGTGGCAGTGCACCCCCTCCAGCGTGCCTGGCTGGCCCCCTTTCCATCTGGGGTCGCATTCCGTACAAGCCTTTCATCCAGATCTTAAAATAGCAACTGTGCTCATCTTGTTTACAAGATGATTTTCTGGCCTGCGGTGCAGGGTCCTGTTGCTCCCTTCCTAGTGTTGGGGTGGGGGTTCCTGGGAGTTGCCCGCTCAATGCCCCTTCCCTCTCAGCCCTTTCTTAGCACTGAATGAGGGGTACCATGGGTAAGCCACATTTCTGCCTTCCTCCAGGGCTCAGCACCTCTGGACCCTTCCTGGACGCAGCAGGGAGTGGGCTTGGCCGTCCAGCCCGCCCCCTCGGAGATAAGGCCCATCTCTGGAAGAGGTCAGGGTCCTAAAGCAACTCCTGGCTTCCTCTCTTGAGCAATGACAGAGTTGTCAATGGCAAGTCCCAAATGTTTAAAAATCCCCAGTACAAAGTAACAGGGCGCTGTTCCCAACCTCACCCGATGGCTTTGGCTTGGGGACACATCACTAGCAAAGGGGAGAGGGAGGTTGGGGAGGCCCTGGCAGCAGTCACCCTGCCTGCCCAGGGCACACCCCACCCCAGCAATGCCTGAGCCCAAGTGAGCTGCCAGCAGCCCATCTCTGAGGCACAGCTGAGAGGTGTCTTGACTCCTGAACTACCAAGAGTGTGTTTCACAAACAAAAACTGACCTCGAAGCCCCAGTGGGCAGGTATGTGCCTCATCCTTCCAACTGGGCCCTGGGCTCCCCCTGTGTACCCACTTTTGTCCTGACACTGGCCCAGACAGGAAGGCAGATGATGTTCCCCTTAGGACACGCCCCACGATCATTTCTCAGTTAACTGACTGTGGTTACGAGATCAGTATTACTACAAAAAGATCTGGGGGCCAGGCACAGTGCCTCACGTCTGTAATCCCAGCACTTTGGGAGGCCGAGACAGGCAGATCACTTGAGATCGGAAGTTGAAGACCAGCCTGGTCAACGTGGTGAAACCCCATCTCTACTAAAAATACAGAAATTAGCCAGGTGTGGTGGCACACACCTGTAATCCTGCCTATTTGGGAGGCTGAGCAGGGAGAATCACTTGAACTGGGAAAGCATAGGCTGCAGTGAGCCGAGATTGCACCATTGCACTCCAGCCTGGGTGACAGAGAACCTATCTCAAAACAAAACAAAAAAAGATCTGGAAGAAAATCCCCACCCACATCAAGTTGGCGCTGTCCATGAGACCTGGGGGAAACCCAGCTTAAAGAGAAATGAGCGTCCACCAACCAGTGAATTTTAAATTAGTTAATTTTATACACTACAGCAGAGATGTTGACCCTGCCCCTCTCTCCCCACGAAGAGACAAGCACCTACGATCCAAGTCCCAGCGAGGCTGGTGCCACCCGTGTGAAAGATGCCGTCGTTCCTTGTGGAAACCATCACCAGAGGTAGGAAGGGCTTTGAGCCCAAAAGGAAGCAAGAGGGCATGAGTCCAGGCCATCCTCGGGGAGGGCAGGGGCCCATCTCAGGCAGAGGGGCCTAAGCCTCTGTGGCCCAAGGCTTAAAGAAAGATGCTGGCGCAGGCTTCCCAGAGAGAACAGAAACTCAGCAGGGAAAGCCACAGAGGGGAAGAAGCAGGCTGATGTCAACAGCGTGTGGCTCTGTCCCTCACCCCAAGGAGGGGGGAGTGTGCCAGATCCCAGGTCACCAGGCAGGGCCAGCTCCAGCCTGGGGCGACCATCCCAGCAGCCGAGAGGGAAGCTAAGCAGGCCAGTGGGCAGGAGAGGAGAGAGCACATGGCAGGTGGGGCAGCTGCACAAAGGAGACTTCCCAAAGGCTGAGGTGTGGTCACCCTCCTGGAGTGGCCAGGCAGCATGGAGAGCAGTGTCCGCTAGGCGGCAGCGGCTGAAAAGAGAGTGGGCAGCCCTTCCAGGCCCCTCAGTTGGTGGAGCTACATTGCAGAATCTGCTGCGGGGTAAAGAGCTTCCTGGCAGCCGCGGCCTCCCCTGGCTTTCCTGGCACGGGGGCAGTTCTCTCTTGTTGTCCAGCCCGGCAGGCTGGCCCGAGGCCTTCTTGAAGTAGCAGAGGCGACACACAGAGTGATACTTGTCTGCTCCCCCAATCACTTCGACCTAGCCGCAGGGGACAGAACGGGTGAAGGGCAGGGACAAGAAGGAGACAGAGCCACACCCCCACCCCGCCGGCCCGCAGGGAAGACAGGTAGAGCTACCTCCTTCTCGGTGCCAAGCCTCTTGGTGTAGGCAGCTTCCCGGAAGCACTCCATGCATACTGCGGTCAGCTTCACCACGCTCTCAGCCAGTGGCACCAGGTTCAGGATGGTCCCGAATGCCTGCACTCCCGTGGAAAGACAGTGGGTGCTCAGCTACCTCACCAGGCGGGGTTTTCTTTTAAACCCTTTGATTCACAAGCACTGAAGCCAGGAAAGTTTGCTCTGACCTTAGTTCTGCCCCCACCCCCAGAGCACCATGCCCGGCTCTGTCCCCTTGCCAATTCAAACCACCTGCCGCAGCAGATGGCACCTGGTCTGCGCAGACCAGGGAGTCCCTAGGCTCAGGCAAGGCCTGGTCTGAGCAGCTTGGCTGTGCCCCGGCCACCCAGGGCTGGTGTCTCTGTACACTGCCCTGTGCCCACCCAGAAGCCTCCTCCCCCTCCTGGATCCAAGCTCCAGACCTGGATTGGACACCTTACCTTCCTCTGGAAGGTCCCGTCCAGTGCAGCCACAATTACCGTCTTCCCAGCGTTGGCCATGGCCTCACAGAACTCCACGATGTCAGGGAACTGGAAAGGGCAGGTGGAGAAAGAGCGTGAGAGCTTCCACCCCCAGCAGCAGCTCCCTGAAGCCCCCGTGGAGACGCTGCCAGATCCGACAACTGCCATTCAGCCTGGAGCAACTCTAACTCTTCCACGAGGCTCCCCCAGGCCGGGGACTCCATCTGCATGCCCTCCCAGAAGGCAACAGGCACATCCACAACTGCCCAGCCCCTTCCCCCTGCAGCCAGCTTCTGTTCCAAGTCCAGGTACCCAGGACTCAGCATCAGACTTCCACACCCGCTGTGCTGTTTAATGTTTAACACTGCAGCGGCCAAAGGCTGGGGCCAGACACCTGCTGCCTGGGGCTCGGACACTGCTCTTTCCAGCAGACACACCATTATCTGTGTGACCTTGGCAGTGAGTTAATGTCTCTGAACCTGTTTCCTCTTCACTAAGAGATAGGAAGAAAGGTCCTGTTGTGTAAGGACAGAAGGCACTAAGTCATACACATGCACTTCAGTGAGTAGCTGGGCGTTTCTTGCTCTTGCCCCCCCTCTTTAAACGGGTAATGTGCCTTGAGAAGGGGTGGGGGGTCCTACTGGCCATTTACAGAGCAGGATGACAGCACAGCCTTCTAAATACAGGGCCAGCACAGAGCACATTGACTGCCTACATCAAATTTCACTTTGGCCCAGGGAGAAGCTGAAACTCTAGCAAGTGCTTTGGTGATTCTTATCAATCAGTCCTATTGTTTTTAGCTGGTTGAGTTCACGTGTCCAGACTGGCCTTTGGGTTGGCTGAAGCGGGGGATGTTCCTGTCCTTGGGCGCAGGTCTCTCTCCTGGAGCCCCTCAGGCTTTCCTCAGCCCAGGTACTGAGATTTGAGGTTATTAAGATGTGAGGGCTTAGCAAGGCAAGGACTAGGCGATAGCCGGGAAAATTCCAGTGGGATCCAAACGAAGCCAGACGTGACCGACTGCGCTCAGCAGACTGCAGGGGCCTCTAGAAGAGGAAACCCAGAGACTCCAGCATGCCAGGCCTGGCCCCGCCATCCACGTGTTCCCTCTTTTCTCTGAGGACTCATCACATGTCACGAAAATGCAGCTCCCAGTCTCGCTCCCCATTGCCCAGGCTGGAGGACAGTGGCTCAACCACGACTCACAGCCTGGACCTACAGGGCTGAGCTGATGCTCCCACCTCAGCCTCCCAACTAGCTGGGACTACAGGTATGTGCCACCACACCTGGCTAATTTTTGTATTTTTGGTAGAGGCAGGGTTTCACCATATTGGCCGGGCCGGTCTCAAATTCCTAGTCTCAAGTGATTTGCATGCCTTGGCCTCCCAAAGTGCTGGCATAAGAGGCGTGAGCCACTGTGCCAGACTCTTAACTTTTTTCAGATTAAACTCGAATCCAAAAGGCTGCAAAACTTTTTGAGTGCACACCACAAGTGGAAAATTTCACACCTGACCTTATGGGACAGGTCACAGTCAAAACTCTGGCTCATGCCCAAATTACCAAATAGCATATAAAATTACTCTCAGGCTATGTGAATAAGGTGTCTATAAAACATAAATGGATCTTGTGTTTACAGTTAGGGACTCATTGCCAAGGTCTCATTATATATATGCAAATACTCCAAAATCTGAAAAAATGAGAAATCCAAACACTTCTGGTCCCAGGCATTTAGGATAAGGAATAGTCAACCTGTATTACTTGTGTAGTGGAACAGAAAACACAAAAAAGGTTTTGTCTTTTTTTTTTTTTTTTGAGAAAGAGTCTCACTCTGCCACCCAGGCTGGAGTGCAGTGGCATGATCTTGGCTCACCACAACCTCTGCCTCCCGGGTTCAAGCGATGATTCTGCCTCAGCCTCCAAAGTAGCTGGAATAACAGGTGCATGCCACCACACCTGGCTAATTTTTGTATTTTCAGTAGAGATGGGATTTCACTATGTTGGCCTGGCTGGTCTCAAACTCCTGACCTCAAGTGATCCACCCGCCTTGGCTTTCCAAAACGCTGGGATTATAGGCGTGAGCCACCGTGCCCAGCCAGAAAAAAAGTTTAAAAAATCAGAGCTTCCACTATTGCCAAGCAACCCTGCAGGCCCGCCAGACACTGTGCAGCTATTAATGAACATGTAGGGGAGGTGCTGGGGCCAGGGTGCCCACCTACCACCAGCATCTGAAGCACAGCATCCCCAGCTAGTGGCTTTGGGGTCTCCACATGACTCTCTCTTGGATGCCAACGATTCTGCAAAGCAGTGTGAGCGCCTCTGTGCCTCACCCGGCATACAAAGAAGCACAGAAGCTTCTGACCCAGGGCCTTCCTCAGGATGGCACGGTGGCTACTGTGTGAAAGGCTTTCCCTGCTGACCCAGAAAACAGGAACAAGGCAGGTCAGGCTGGGCTTCTTCCCACTGTCCACGTAGACAATGAAGGAGGGATGGACAGTCCTTCTGTGGGGCCCCATGCTAGGAAGCCCTTCTCCTTGATCTAGAAATGCTTGCGATGGGAAGATGCTAAACTTTAGAAAGGAACAAGGGCACACAGAGGCCAGGGCAGAATGGCATAAGGCTGATGTGTGGATAGGGGTGTAATAAATATCCCTGAATGAACTAAAGTTTTACTTGCGGGCCAGGGAGGAAGTAGACTGAGAAATCCCTCCTTCAGGCTGGAACAGGGGACAGGACTTAATATGCTGGCTCCTGACTCGGGGCATCTGGATGTTAAGGAAGGAGGAAGGAGAAGGGAAAGGTTCCCCGCCGGGGGGGTCTGGGTCAGCATCTGTCAACAAGGTTTATGCAGAGCCAGGAGAACAGAGCTCTTGAGCAACTCACAGTGGCAGGTCTGAAGGCAGGGAGAGCCTCGCCAAAGCTGAAGCTTCCTTGCTCTTCCTTGTTCTGAGAGGGCCATGCCCCCAAAGCTGATGCAGAATCCCTGGATGCATTCCAAGGCCACAGTTTGGGAGCAAAAGAAAACAACTGCAGCCCTGTTCCCAGCCTGGGCCCACCTTCTCGCCTGGAGTCTCTCAACCACACGGCAGCAACATCTCCGTGGATGCAGAGCCATGGGGGTGCCCAGAAGCGCACCTCTGAAGGTCAGAAATGGAATGGGCACACCCAAGCAGGGAGCAGATGCCAGCTACCGGGTGGTCTGCAACCCACAGCGGACACCGACAGCTTGGAGTCCAGCTCCACAGGGTAAGGGACCCGTCAGCCTCCCCCATGGGAATGGAATTTGGGGCTGTGACTCATAGAGAATGTTGGGCAAGAGCAGAACCAGAAGGCAGGACTGCCCAGCCGGGGGGGACAGGCCCTGTGATGTCTGGGCAGGGTTTTCCAGCCGGAGCAGCCTGGCTCTGTGCTGGGAGGTAGGGTGGGTAGAGATCTCGAACCACCACTCACCAACAAACTCATTTATTCTTCCTCCAGGGTACAGAACTAGACTAAGTATACAGTCAAGGGTATAAAAATAGACTAAGTGTGGCCGGGCGCGGTGGCTCCTGCCTGTAATCCTAGCACTTTGGGAGGCCAAGGCAAGTGGATCACCTGGGGTCAGGAGTTCGAGACCAGGCTGGCCAACATAGCGAAACCCCATCTCTACTAAAAATACAAAAAAATAGCTGGGCGTAGTGGCAGGAGCCTGTAATCCCAGCTACTTGGGAGGCTGAGGTGGGAGAATCACTTGAACCTGGGAGGCAGACGTTGCAGTGAGCTGAGATTGTGCCACTGCACTCCAGCCTGGGCCACAAAGCAAGACTCTGTTTCAAAAAAAAAAAAAAAAAAAAACTAGACTAGGTGTACTAGACTAAACGTATAGGTGACCCTGTGCCCTGTGCCCAGATTCTAGTCTTTGAAAGATCAGTAGAGGTGACATTTGCAACTTCTAGCCTGGCCCATGAAAACCTCACACCCAGGGGCTCCGTCATGCCTCTCCTCTTCTGCGTCTGTATGCAGCCAGCCAGGGCGAACTAGGCCACCTCGTGGGCAGCTCCCCATCTGCTGGAACCACGCAGGGTCTGTGAGCAAGAAATAAATTCCTATTGTGTTTATATCAAATCACCACACTGTATACTTAGAGGCAACCCTAAAGGTACCTAAGGGGTTAAGTCTGCTAAGCCCCTTGGGAAGTGAGTTTCAGTTTCATTCATTTGTGATAAACTAACAAAAATTTTAAAAAACTCCAAAGTAGAGGAAGGAAAACTAAGGTAACAGAAAATAACCCAGAAACTCAACCGGAGAATGTGTTCTGAGGAAACAGAAAAATCTGGAAAAGTCTAAGGAAAGATTTTTGGAAACATAATGGAAGGAACAGCATAAACTTAAACATAACCCCACAGTAACTTGTCAAACAAAATGGAGGATTCTGAATTAGAGCAGCAGGTACAAAGTCATTGAAACAAAACACACTTTGGAAGATGGAACCTAGAACACCTCAGAGAGGGATGAGGAGAGAAATACCTGAAGTGATAATGGCTTCGTTTCTTCCCCAGAAATGACAAGGCATACCAGTTATAAAGCTGGATAAATGAAAACAAAGCTTCCCCTGGACACACTGTGCTGAGCGAGAACAGACAGAATGGCTGACCAGAGGTAACCAACCGTTAGACAGATGGTGGCCTTCCCCTAAGCAAAAATACAACGACCAGCACTACTACTTTTCAGAGCAACAAGATGAAGGCTGGGCGAGGTGGTTGACACCTGTAATCCCAGCAATTTGGGAGGCCAAGGCAGGTGGATCACCTGAGGTCAGGAGTAACAGACCAGCCTGGCCAACATGGTAAAACCCCATCGACTAAAAATACAAAAATTGGGCTGGCCACGGTGGCTCACACCTGTAATCCCAGCACTTTGGGAGGCCAAGGTGGGCGGATCACGAGGTCAAAGATCAAGACCATCCTAGCCAACATGATGAAATCTCGTCTCATAAATAAATAAATAAATAAAACAAAAATTAGCCAGGCGTGGTGGTGCATGCCTGTGATCCCAGCCACTCAGGAGGCTGATGCAGGAGAATTGCTTGAACTCAGGAGGTGGAGATTGCTGTGAGTTGAGATCAAGTCACTACACTCCAGCCTGGGTGACAGAGCAAGACTCCATCACACACACACACACACACACACACACACACACACACACACACGGCTGGGCGCACTGGCTCACACCTGTAATCCCAGCACTTTGGGAGGCTGAGGTGGGCAGATCACCTGAGGTTGGGAGTTCAAGACCAGCCTGGCCAACATGGAGAAACCCTGTCTCTACTAAAAATACAAAATTAGCCAGGCGTGGTGGTACATGCCTGTAATCACAGCTACTTGGGAGGCTGAGGCAGGAGAATCGCTTGATCGGGGAGGTGGAGGTTGTGGTGAAATGCGATAGCACCATTGCACTCCAGCCTGGGCAACAAGAGCAAAACTCCATCTCAAAAACAAAGGCAAAATGAAACCTACATGACTATGACAGGGAAACTAGAAAGGGGCCTTCAGAGAGTATTCCAACACTAGTTGTAGCTATTTAACCTTGTTATTTTACTAACAGATCAGACAACCTCCAAACCAGTGGGGAAAAATGGAGGACAGAGCAGGAGCTGGCAGGAAGAGTGACACCAGGACAAGCCAACTTACAAACTGCCCCTCGTCAATGCCTATGACAGCCACTGCCAGGGCCTCCTGGGCCACGTCTCGGAGCAAGCAGGCAGGCAGCGCCTCCATGGTGTTCCTGGGAAGAGAAAGCCAGAGCGTGAGCGAAGCCAGGCAGGCCAGAGCCAGGATGCAGGGGCCAGGGAACCGCTCCTGTCGCAACGACCTGCTACATGCAAAGCAGGATCAGTGTTCACCCAGCAGGGATTTTCCCACAACCTATCGGAAAGGCTTGTCCAGAAAACCAGTTATTTAATTAATTAATTATTTAATTTTCTTTTTTTTTTCTTAATTAATTAATTTTCTTGAGACAGAGTCTTGCTCTGTTGCTCAGGCTGCAGTGCGGTGGTACCATCTCGGCTTGCTGCAATCTCCACTTCCCAATTCTCAAGGAGTTCAAGCAATTCTCCCGCCTCAGCCTCAGGAGTAGCTGGGACTACAGGCACATGCCACCATGCCCGGCTAATTTTTATATTTTTCTTAGTGAAGGGGTTTCACCATGTTGCCCAGGCTGGTCTCAAACTCCTAACTTTATGTGATCTGCCCACCCCGGCCTCCCAAAGAGGAAAACCAGTTATTTATAAAAGCCAGTTCACTTGATGCTTTGGATTAGAAATTAGTAGTGTCCAATACAAAGCTCAATGAGACTAGAAACTCTTCCACTGTTGAGTGAGCTGGGGGCAGACAAGGCCAACTTTATCAGGTACCAGGCCCATAATACCATTAGAGGCCAGCCAAATGTTCCCTTTTAAAATTCAGAAGAATGAATAACTAGAACTGGGCCTGGGTTATACTTGTCCTTATATCAAGTGTGTTACAAAATATAAATTTTTAACACCTGTATTCTGGCCAGGCACAGCAGCTCATGCCTGTAATCCTAGCACTTCGGGGAGGCCAAGATGGGAGGATCACCTGAACTCAGGAGTTCAAGACCAGGCTGGGTAACACAGTGAGATACTGTCTGACAAAAATCTAAAAATTAGCTGGGCATGGTGGTATGCACCTGTAGTCCCACCTACTCAGGGCACTGAGGTGGGAGGATCACTTGAGCTGAAGGGTTTAGGGTTACATAACAGTGAGCTAGGATTGAGCCATTGCACTCCAGCCTGGGTGACATAGAGAGACCCTGTCTCAAAAACAAATGGGCTGGGTGCTATGGCTCACGCCTGTAATCCCAGCACTGTAGGACCCTCAGCAGCAGCGTCCCTGACCTCTACACATTAAAGGCCAGTAGCATCCTCTCCCCCCTCCAGTTGCAACAACTAGAAATGTCTTCAGACATTGCCAAATGGACCCTGGGGGTAAAATCACCCCCAGATGAGAACCACTGGCTCTAGCCCAGGGAATGGAAAGTGGGTGCCAGCTTGCCAAGCACGTTGGAATGTGTGCTGGTCTGAACCGGTTTGTTCAATGCTTGGCCAGCATGATTAACCATCCCCACTAAAGAGAGCTCCAACAGTGTATCCTGTGCCTTGTGATTTTCCACTGGACAGGACCGCAGGGGCAGGGACTGACCGGTCATGTGTGCAGAAGCTGCTGCTGTAGCGAGTGTCTTTGGCATACTTGATCACCAGGCACTTGTACTGAGCAATCTGGAAGCGACGGACGCGCCTCATCAGCTCCGTACTGCAAGAGGAGAGAGGGTCAGGTGAGGTCCAGGCGGGAGGAGTAGGAGAAGGAGACCCTCTCCCCAACAAGCCTGGCTCCTCATTGCCCCCCTAGTGGTATGCAGCCTGAGCCCACCACAGGCGGGAAACAGCAGGGCAGAGCAGGCAGGGTATAAGATCCCTACCAAGAGGGTTGGAAGTCAGAATCCTCTATGGGGAAGGTGTCCAGGAATGATACTCAGGTGGTCCCAGGAAGTGTGGGAGGAGCAAGCTTCTCCGGGATGTAGTGGGAAAGGCAGAAAGGCAAAGGCCCCATGTAGAGGGGACCTGCAGCTGCATTCCAAAGTAACCTCATCCCAGAGTTGTTCCCAGAATTCAGAGCTTTTCTTTCTTTTTCTTGAGGCAGAGTCTCACTCTGTCGCCTAGGTTAGAGCACAGTGGTGTGATCTCAGCTAATTGCAACCCCCGCTGCCCGGGTTCAAGCAATTCTGCTGCCTCAACCTCCGGAGTAGCTGGGATTACAGGAGCCCGCCACCACACCCAGATGATTTTTGTATTTTTTTTCAGTGGAGACAGGGTTTCACCATGTTGCCCAGGCTGGTCTCAAACTCCTGACCTCAAGTGATCCACCTGCCTCAGCCTTCCAAAGTTCTGGTATTACAAGCTTGAGCCACCGAGCCCATCCTAGAACTTTTCTAAAGTAACTTCCGAAAGCCTTTGTGTGCCGTGTCAAAATCACTTGCTTCTGGGTCCCAGAAGTCCAACCCTGGCCGGGCGAGGTGGCTCACGCCTGTAATCCCAGCACTTTGGGAGGCCGAGGCGGGCAGATCATGAGGTTAGGAGTTCAAGATCAGCCTGACCAACATGATGAAACCCCATCTCCACTAAAAATACAAAAATTAGCCGGGTGTGGTGTCGCACGCCTGTAATCTCAACTACTCAGGAGGCTGAGGCAAGAAAATTGTTTGAACCAGGGAGGCTGAGGTGGCAGTGAGCCGAGATTGTGCCACTGCACTCCAGACTGGGAGACAGAGCAACATTCCATCTCAAAAAAAAAAGTCCAACCCTGAGCCTCATCTTCCTGAGCCAGGGGTTTGAACTGAAGTGATCCCCAGGGCCACATTAAGAATGTTTGGGCAGGGCATGGTGGCTAACGTCTGTAATTCCAGCACTTTGGGAGGCTGAAGCAGGAGGATCGCTTGAGACCAGGAGTTCAAGACCAGCTGGGCAACAGAGCAAGACCCCTAGCTCTACAAAAATAAAATTTAGCTGGCTGGGGTGGTGCACGCCTGTAGTCCCAGCTACTTGGGAGGCTGAGGTGAGAGAATTGAGACCAGACCAGCCTGGGCAACATAGCAAGATCCTACTTCTACAAAAACAAAACAAAAGGGATGGTGGTGGGTGGGTAGTTTACTCAGGAATCTCACTAGCTGGATCAGGGAATGGTTCTATCACCTCGAGAGAGCAGAGGCTCCCTGGCTTAGACTCCTCTGTGCAGAAAGCCATGGCGCTTCCTTGGCCTTATAAGGAAACAGCCACATTGAAGAAGGGTGGCCTACAGTGGGCACAAGGGGTCGCCCCCTTCCCAGAGGACTTGGCAGGGAAGAGGGCTAAGCTGTGATCAGCTGTGATCGGCTGTGACCAGCTGTGACCAGCTCCAGGAGGGGAGCGGCGTCCCTATGGGAGGAGGGGCTTGACCTGGACAGAAGGGGGCGGAGGCTTCCTCTTGGACCGAATTCCAGGGAGGAGGGGGAATCCTGGGCGGGGAGCTGTGGGAGGCTGTGCTGGTGCTTCTAGGGGAAGGGAAGGAAGGGACAAGGGTCCCCGGGGAAGAGGAAGGAGGTCCACCCCAGCCCCGCGAAGCCGTTACCTTTTTCCAGAGAACATCGGCCGAGAATCACCTAGGAGAGAAATTGAGGTCACTTGGGGGCCCGCCCTGCGCGGATGCCCGGGCACAGGCCGTCACCCCGATCCCCTCATCCCCAGCCCCGCACAGGCCCGGCCCCCGCACCTGGATCTGTCCCCGGGTCTTGCTGGGGGGATCCGGGCAGCACGGTGGGCAGGTTAATGCAGCTCATAGCGTCTCCGGAAGTTCACGGACCCAGAACTCTCCACAGCCGCCCCGCAGGAAGCCTCCGCGGCTCGCGCCTCCAGCTTTTAAGCACGGCGTGCTGGCCGAGCCCCGTCGCCCTGGGGCCAATCAGCGCGAGCCCCGCCGGCCGGAGGCCGATCAGCACCCGCCACCGGACCTGGCGGGAAATGTTAACTCAGTCCTCCCCCTCGTGGGAGGGATCCGGGACGCGCGCGCGGGACCTGGGAGGGCTTGGGCATGGCCTATCGGGGTGGGGCCACGCCTGAGCCCCGCCTCGCTCCTCCCACCAAGTTTAAGGGGGCGGAGCGAGACGGGGCTCAGGCCATATAAAGGGGCTGGACGCACACCCTTCCCGCTGTAGCTGGCGCGATGGAGGTTTCCGGTGTGGGTCTTCCAGGCGAGGCTCCTTGGAAGAAGATGTCTGCAGAGGTAGGTGGATTGCAGGGAGGGACTGAGGCACTGGGGTGGAGTTAACTTATTGATTAGATTGGAATTCTAAGAAGGAAGCTTAGAAGCCATGTAGACCACACCTGTGGGAGTGCAGAGCGCCTAGTGTGTGTCAGGCCCCCAGTGCTTGGTCACCACGTTGTATTTTACCTTCTCCTAAAGATTTATGTTAGCCTGATTTTCAGGATGGAGAAAATTGAAGTCCTGGCTGTGCTAATAATATCCGTAGAGCCAGCTAGGCGCAGTGGCTTACGCCTGTAATCCCAGCACTTTGGAAGGCCAAGGTGGGTGGATCATGAGGTCAGAGTTTGAGACCAGGCTGGCTAACATGATGAAACCCCGTCTGTACTCAAAATACAAAAATTAGCCAGGCGTGGGATGTGCACCTGTAATCCCAGCTACTCAGGAGGCTGAGACAGGAAAATCACTTGAACCCAGAAGGCGGAGGTTGCAGTGAGCCGAAATCGCCATCGCATTCCAGCCTGGGAGCCTGGGTGAAAAACCGAGACTTAGTCTCAAAAAAAAAATCCGTAGACCCGCAGGAGGTTAGGGGGCCAAAGTTCTGGACCTTGATCTGAGGTTATGGGTCTGTGCTTATGTGGGACAGGCTGAAGAAGGCAAAACAGAACAGCTGTGGGGTTAAAAAAAAAGAAATACCAGTTAAAAAAAAAAAAAAAGAAACCCATTGGCATAATCCTGATCATAACAGTAAGAAAGATGATGGTAGTGATCACAGAGTGTGCCACGTATGGCTGTAAGGACCTTACAGGTAATAACCTTTCCAGATACAGATTGGACAGATCCAAGGACCTCTGACAAACAGCCCTTCACTGGGAGGAAGAAGAAAGCCACACTGAGGGCTTGCTTTTTTTTTGGCACTTTATTTATTTTATTTTATTTTTTTATGAGGGCTTGCGTTATGTACTCGCATGCCTTATCTCTTTTAACCTTGTGATTTGGATATGCCTCCTTTTTTTTTTTTTTTTTTTTTTTTGAGATGAAGTCTCACTCCGTTGCCCAGGCTGAAGCGCAGTGGCGTGATCTTGGCTCACTGCAACCTCCGCCTCCCGGGTTCAAGCCATTCTCCTGCCTCAGCTTCCTGAGTAGCTGGGATTACAGGCACCTGCCACCGTACCCGGCTAATTCTTGTATTTTTAGTAGAGACGAGGTTTCAACATATTGGCAGGGTGGTCTCGAACTCCTGGCCTCAAGTGATCCACCTGTCTCAGCCTCCCAAAGTGCTGGGATTACAGGCGTGAGCCACTGCTCCCGTCCTGGATAGATGCCTTCTACCAGTAAGGGAACTGAATCCCAGAGACTAAATAACTTGTTCAGGATAAAACAGCAAGTAAGTGAGGGAGGTCAGATGGCATTTGACCCCAGGCCTTTCCATGAGGCCACCCTGACTTCCCATTTCTCATGATGGCTTTGAGCCCTTCAAAATCTGGTTCCTTGTTTCTGTCTTTTTCTTTCTTCTTCTTCTTCTTTTTTTTTTTTTTTTTTGAGACAAGAGTCTTGCTCTGTTGCCCAGGCTGGAGTGCAATGGTGCTTTCTCGGCTCACTGCAACCTCCGCCTCCCAGGTTCCAGCAATTCTCCTGCCTCAGCCTCCGAGTAGCTGAGATTACAGGCACCTGCCACTGCGCCCAGCTAATTTTTGTATTTTTATTAGAGACAGGGTTTCACCATGTTGGTGAGGCTGGTCTTGAACTCCTGACCTCAGGTGATCCACCCACCTTTGTGGGTAACACCCCCCATGGGCACCAAGGAAGGAGAAGTGTCCAGACCCCAGGCACAACTAATGCCTGAAGAATATCTTAGTTTATAGTGTTACTGTTCAGCTGTTTCCTTTATATAATCCTTCATATATAATCATATTTGTTTATAGAATAAGTGCTTGAAGAGTAACTTACTGCTTACATATATCTAGCATACTTAGTTCTATATAATCTTTCTGTATAATCATATAGGTATTGTAGTCGGAGCTGCACTGACACATTTAGTGCTGATTTATAGAATCCTCCCATATAACCGTATAGCAGTTTGTAGTAGGAGGAATGCCTGGAGTAGTCATAGAACAGAAGCAATACACGGGAAAACAGCCAGACCAGGACGAGAACCAAAGACCCAGGCGGTGGCGTCCCTGCCTGAAAGGGCATACGCTGTATGGCAGGCTTGGAGCAAGAGCCTCTCCTCCTGATAAAGGAGTTGTAGTGCCTTGCATCCAGTTCCCGTGGAAAGTAGGCCTGAGGCCTGAGATCCTGGAAGTAACCGAGGGAGAAGGACCCCTCTGGTGTGACCAGTCACCTCGGCTTTACACCCTGTCAGTCATTTCTCGCTTCTGTGCTAGCTCAAAGAATCCTCCCATGAATATCTTAAGAGAAGAGCACAAGTCTGTCAGCTCCCACTGCATTAAGCTTACAGTATCCTTCTATTAGAAATCCTTTGAAGTCTCCAGCCCCCAGATAAGAAGTGTTGCGCACGACACCTGTTGCACACAGCCCACCTCCTTGCCTCGGTGACCTAATGGGGGTGGACCCCTTCTCTGTACACGATCCTCTACTACTGCGCATGGCATGGCCCCCTGCTGCGCAAAGCCCACCTCTCTGCCCAGGTGACATAATGGGGTGGCCCCCTTGCTTGTGACTCACGTGATTGTGTATGCCCTATTACTAACCTATAGATGATGACCTCACTCACAACCCTGCCCCCTGCTTGTACCTAATAAATACAGATGCTCTTGGGCATTTGGGGGCCAGCACTGACCTCCGCTCACAGGTGGTGTGGCCCCCCGAGTCCCGATGCTCTTCACCAGTTCTTCAGTGTCTTGTCTCTTTACTTCTCAGATCTGCATCTCAGCACAGCATAAGGGACACCCCACGACCCTGTGGGACCTCCACAGCCCTACACACCTTGGCCTCCCAAAGTGCTGGGATTACAGGTGTGAGCCACTGCACCCAGTCCTTTTGTTATTGTTGTTCTTTTTTGAGAAGGGACTTGCTCTGTCTTCCAGGCTGGAATGCAGTGGTGCAATCTTGGCTCACTATAAACTCTGCTTCCTGGGCTCAAGCGATTCTCCTGCCTTAGCCTCTCTCACCACCATGCCTGGCTGATTTTTCATATTTTTGTAGAGACGGTGTTCCGCCTTATTGCCCAGGCTGGTCTGGAACTCCTGGACTCAAGTGACCCGCCTATCTTGGCCTCCCAAAGTACTGGGATTACAGACATGAACGACCACATGCAGCCTTTTCTGTTTTTTAAAAAAATTCTCCAAACTGCCTCAGAGAGGTTCCTTGTTACTTCCCACATAAAGTGTGAACATGTTAGCCCAACATTCACAGGCCCTCCTCCAACCCAGCCTCCCAGCCTCACCTCTGTGCGGTAGCCATACAGACCACCAGCATTTGCAAAGTGACCTTTAATTCCTTCCTCCTCACCTCTGTGCCTTTGACTATGCAGTTACCTCCCGTGGTCAGAATAACACCCTCTAGGGGTAGATCAGCTCCTCCTTTTTCTGGGGAGGGGAATGGAGTCTTGCTCTGTCGCTCAGGCTGGAGTGTAGTGGTGCGATCTCCGCTCACTGCAGCCTCCGCCTCCCTGGCTTAAGTGATTCTCCTGCCTCAGCCTCCTGAGTAACTGGGATTACAGGCGCACCCCACCACGCTCGGCTAATTTTTGTATTTTCAGTAGAGATGGGGTTTTACCGTGTTGACCAAGCTGGTCTCGAACTCCTGACCTCAGGTGATTCACCCACCTTGGCCTCCTAAAGTGCTGGGATTACAGGTGTGAGCCACTGGGCCGGGCAGCCTCCGGGGCATCCAGTTAATGATGGCATTAACTGGATTCGTTTGAGGGACTTCATCTCCCCTTAAGGCTGTTGTAGGGCTGTTGGCCCCACAGGGTCGTGGGGTGTCCCTTATGCTGTGCTGAGATGCAGATCTGAGAAGTAAAGAGACAGGACACTGAAGAACTGGAGAAGAGCATCTGGACTCGGGGGGACACCACCTGTGAGCGGAGACAGGCGAGGCCCAGAACGTCCAGAAGCGTTTGTATTTATAGTACAAGCAGGGGAAGGGTGATAAGTGGGGTCATCATCTATAGGCTTAGTGATAGGGCATACATAATCACGTGAGTCACAAGCGAGGGGGCCACCCCATTATGTCACCTAGGCAGAGAGGTGGGCTGTGCGTAGCAGGGGGCCATGCCATGCGCAGTAGTAGAGGGTCATGTACAGAAAGGGGTCCACCCCCATTAGGTCACCGAGGCAAGGAGGTGGGCTGTGTGCAACAGGTGTCGTGCGCAACACTTCTTATCTGGGGGCTGGAGACTTCAAAGGATTTCTAATAGAAGGATACTGTAAGCTTAATGCAGTGGGGAGCTGACAGACTTGTGCTCTTCTCTTAAGGTATTATGGGAGGATTCTTTGAGCTAGCACAGAAGCGAGAAATGACTGACAAGGTGTAAAGCCGAGGTGACTGGTCACACCAGAGGGGTCCTTCTCCCTCGGTTACTTCCAGGATCTCAGGCCTCAGGCCTACTTTCCACAGAAACTGGATGCAAGGCACTACAACTCCTTTATCAGGAGGAGAGGCTCTTGCTCCAAGCCTGCCATACAGCGTATGCCCTTTCAGGCAGGGACGCCACCGCCTGGGTCTTTGGTTCTCGTCCTGGTCTGGCTGTTTTCCCGTGTGCTGCTTCTGTTCTGTGACTGCTCTAGGCATTCCTCCTACTACAAACTACTATACGGTTATATGGGAGGATTCTATAAATCAGCACTAAATGTGTCAGTGCAGCTCTGACTATAATACCTACATGATTATACAGAAAGATTATATGGAACTAAGTATGCTAGATATAAGTACTAAGTATGATTATATAAGCTAGATATATGTAAGCAGCAAGTTATACTTCAGGCACTAATTTTATAAACTAATATATGACTATATATACAGGATTATGTAAAGGAAGTAGCTGAGTAATAACACTATAAACTAAGATATTCTTCAGGCACTAACTGTGCCTGGGGTTTGCACAGCTCTCCTTCCTTGGTGCCCATGTGGGGGGGTTACCAGCTGCCAGCTGCCTAAGGGCACAGCTGTCACTGGTATACCTGTAGACCATGAATCCAAGGGCATCTTGGAGACCCTGGGATACTGGGGAGGGGGCTGCTAACTCAGAGAGGAGCAGCGAGGCAGGGGCGGTGGGGGAGGGACACACTGTTGGGAAGGAAATCTTATAGAACCTCGTGTCCTTGTCCCGCAGGAGCTGGAGCAGCAGTACCTCCCTAGCCGATGGGCCGTCCGCCTGGGAGCGGAGGAAGCCTTGAGGACCTACTCACAGATAGGAACTGAAGGTAACAGTGTGACCTCTCCGTGGCCGCATTGAGTGGCCTTTAGCATGTGGCAGTGGTTCAGAATGCTGGGGATGTGGGGGCTGCACTGCACCACCTGGGCCTCAAGGGCCATTTCCCAAAGTAAAACCCCTGCTCAGGGGCAAGTGCCCAGGACCCCTTGCTGCAGGGACCAGTGGAGGCCGGAGAGGTCCAGGGAAGGTCCATGGCTCGGTTGACCATGCCTGGCCTTTCCTGCTCGGCCAGCCATGCCCAGGCCCGTAAGGCTGCATGCTGTGGTTGATACAGGGAGGTGAAGTGAACAGAGGAACGTTTCCTCCTCCACTACTGAATGTGGAATGAGGTCACTATTCATAAAAAGCAATCCTTTGGGAGGCCGCAGCAGGCATATCACTTGAGGCCAGGACTTCAAGAATCAGCTTGGCCAACATGACAAAACCCCATCTCTACAAAAAATACAAAAATTAGCTGACACCTGTAATCCCAGCTACTCGGGAACCAAGGCATGAGAATTGCTTGAACCTGGGAGGCAGAGGTTGCAGTGAGCTGAGATTGCATCACTGCACTCCAGCCTGGGTAACAGAGTGAGACCCTGTCTGGGGGAGCGGCGGGGGGTGGGGAAGCAATGAAGCCCTTTTTTTTTTTTTTAGACAGAGTCTCGCTCTGTTGCCAGGCTGGAGTGTAGTGGCATGATCTTGGCTCACTGCAACCTCTGCCTCCCATGTTCAAGCAATTCTCCTACCTCAGCCTCCTGAGTAGCTGGGACTACAGGCACGCGCCACCATGCCCAGCTATTTTTTGTATTTTTAGTAGAGACGGGGTTTCACCATGTTGGCCAGGATGGTCTCGATCTCTTGACTGTGTGATCCGCCCACCTTGGCCTTTCAAAGTGCTGGGATTACAGGGATGAGCCACCGAGCCCAGCCTTTTTTTTTTTTTTTTTTTTTTTTAAGACGAAGTCTCATTCTGTTGAACCCAGGCTGGAGTGCAGTGGCTCTATCTCGGCTTACTGCATCCTCTGCGTCCTGGGTTCAAGTGATTCTCCTGCCTCAGTCTCCCAAGTAGCTGGGATTACAGGTGCCCACCACCACGCTCGGCTAATTTTTTGTATTTTTAGTAGAGATGGGTTTTACCATACTGGCCAGGCTGGTCTATAACTCCCAACCTAAGGTGATCCGCCGCCCCCTCCTCGACCTCCCAAAGTGCTGGGATTACAGGCGTGCCCCACCGCCTTTTCTTTCTTTTTTTTTGAGACAGTTTCACTCTTGTTGCTGAGGCTGGAGTGCAATGTCACAATCTTGGCTCACTGCAACCTCCGCCTCCCAGGTTCAAGTGATTCTCCTGCCTCAGCCTCCCGAGTAGCTAGGATTACAGGCATGTGCCACCATGCCTGGCTAATTTTGTACTTTTAGTAGAGACAGGATTTCTCCATGTTGGTCAGGCTGGTCTTGAACTCCTGACCTCCTGATCCACCTGCCTCGGCCTCCCAAAGTGCTGGGATTATAGGCATGAGCCACTGCGCCTGACCTTTCACCTTTTCTTTCTTTGAAGAAATCTGGACTTGGGAACTTGTAAACTAGTGAAGTCTTAAGGTACATTTCTGTCTCTGCCCTGTATCTGCAGAGTGCTGCACACGATTTGAACACTTGGTAATGAATCTGTGCTGGGATGGGAGCTGGTCCTGAGGAGGAAGTGTGGGTGAGGAAGCAGCCAGCTATGCCTGGCAAATTGGCTCTGCTGCAGCAGGCTCAGTACAGCCTTTCAGAGGCAGCTGCCTCGGCTCTTGGGCTCTTGGGCTCTTGGGCTCTTGGGCTCTTGGGCTCTTGGGCTCTTGGGCTCTTGGGCTCTTGGGCTCTTGGGCTCTTGGGCTCTTGGGCTCCTGGGCTCCTGGGCTCCTGGGCTCCTGGGCTCGGTGGTTTTCTAAACAGAGAGAACCCAAGAGGAGGAACAGACTTGTTAGAAGTGTGTTCCAGCACATTCCGCCATCCTCCTGTCTCAATAGATTGGGGTGGAGCTGTTTCCTGGGCTCTTCATGGTTCCTTGCTGTGCCCAGCTCTGTGCCAAATTCATCTCTGTTTGCTCAATAAACATATGAGTGTCGCAAAACACACAACAGCCGGAAGCAAATCTGTTTGCCTGTCTTAATTGTCTGGAGAGATAAAGAGCTATCCCTATTGAGAAAGGAAGTCAGATGTAAAAAGCACGCTTGATTGAACCTTCAATTTTGAAAGAAAAATAAAAGGAAAAGATTTTTTAAAAAGAGAGAGAGAGAAGCCAGGGACTGTCACGCATGCCTATGATCCCAGCATTGCGGGAGGTCAAGGCAGGAGGGTCCTTTGAGGCCAGGAGTTTGAGAGCAGCCTGGGCAACATAGCAAGAAACTACCTCTACAGAAAATTTAAAAATTAGCATGGCGTGTGTAGTGTGTATCTGTAGTTCCACCTACTTGGGAGGCTGAGGTGGGAGGATCACTGCTGCCCAGGAGTTCAAGGCTGCATATTTCTTTATGTATTGGTTATTTATTTATTTTTTTTTATGAGACAAGGCCTTCCTCTATCGCCCAGGCTGGAGTGCAGTGGTTCAATTTTGGCTCACTGCAACCTCCACTTCCTGGGTTCAAGCAATTCTTGTGTCTCAGCCTCCTGAGTATCTGGGATTACAGGTGCCTGCCACCACGCCTGGCTAACTTTTGTGTTTTTAGTAGAGACAGGGTTTCACCATCTTGGCCAGGCTGGTCTTGAACTCCTGACCTCGTGATCCACCTTCCTCGGCCTCCCAAAGCGCTGGGATTATAGGTTTGAGCCACTGCACCCGGCCTACACTAGCTTTTAAATTTGTTTTACTGTGACCCTCCAGTCTGGTCAACAGAGTGAGACTCTGTCTCAAAAAAAAAAAAAAAAAAAGAGAAAGAAACTGTCCCCTTTAAACACTCACTCCCATTCCTCCCTCCCCTTGCCCCTAGCAACCACCATTGTACTTCTTGTCTTTATGAATTTGACTTCTCTAGGGACCTCATTTAAATGAAATCATGCAGAATTTGAGGCTTTTGTGTCTGGACAAAAAATATATACAGCATTTTGCAGACTGTAAAATGTATTTTTACTAATAATTTCTAATGCCGTGCATGGTATTAAAAACGGGACTGTGGGGCTGCATGTGGCAGCTCATGCCTGTAATCCCAGCACTTTGGGAGGTCAAGGTGGGGGATCACTTGAAGTCAGGAGTTCAAGACCAGCCTGGTCAACATGCTGAAACCCCGTCTCTACTAAAAACACAAAAATAGGTGGACGTGGTGGCGCCTGCCTGTAATCCCAACTACTCTGGAGGCTGAGGCAGGAGAATCGCTTGAACCCGGGAGGCAGAGGTTGCAGTGAGGCAAGATTACACCACTGCACTCCAGGCTGGGCAACAAAGCAAGACCTTTTGTCAAAAAAAAAAAAAAAGAAAGAAAAAGAAAACAAATTATTTCTTCCAGGCCAGGCGCAGTGGCTGACAGCTGTAATCCCAGTACTTTGGGAGGCCAAGGTGGGCGGATCACTTGAGGTCAGGAGTTCGAGACCGGCCTGGCCCAACACGGTGAAACCCCGTCTCTAGTAAAAATACAAAAATAGCCAGGCATGGTGGCACATACCTATAATCTCAGCTACTTGGGAGGCTGAAGTAGGAGAATCGCTTGAACCTGGGAGGGAAAGCTTACAGTGAGCCAGGGTCACACCACTGCACTCCAGCCTGGGCAACAAGAGTAAAACTCTGTCTGAAAAAGAAAAAAAAAAAAATTATTTCTAACCCAAAGCAATTGAAAACAGGTACTCAAACAAGCACATTTACATGCATGTTCATAGCACGATTTCCTCATAGCTTGAGTTGTAAATAACAGCAGCGAAGTGTTTGCTTTAATAAGGAAGGAAGCTTGCCGCAAGGTTGGTTCTGGGGTGTCTTGCTGAAGCCCTTCTGCATCCTTGTCCTGGGGTTCACAGCCTGGAGGGCCCTGTGTGGGGGGCATGAGTCGCTTCGTTCTCTTGTCACTGCACCCCAGCTGTCCTAGAGAGAGGCAATTTCTCTTTCTTGGGGTCAGCAGAATTTTCAATAGCTGAGGAGGCTTCTGCCTGATAATGAACACCTGTAGCCGCTTGGTTTTAATTGCTATTCCATTTAGAACATACATTTCATGATGTTTTTCTTAGGTGTAGCACGACATTAATCTAGTCCATTTATATGCTTTAAGAACTCCTGTGTTAATTAAATCTTAACCTTCTGATGAGCCTGTGAGGCGCATCGTCTTCACACTGTGCTGGGGGCAGGGTTGTTGGCAAACCCCCCTGGAGGATGGCTGGCAGTGGCCTTGAAATGACAAATGCGTCTTCCTTTTGACCCAGTATTCCACCCCTGAGAGTATGCCCTACAGATGCTTGCAAGTGGTGTGGTAATGTGTGTACAAGGCTGTTCACAGCAGGGGTGTTGGTGGTGGCATGGCCTGGGAGGCTGCCCAGGTACCTTTCAGCAGAGTATAGGTGGCAGATCTGCAGCCCTGAGGCTTTATGAGACACCAACGCTGCTGGCACCTTGATCTTGGACTTCCAGTCTGCAGAACTGTGAGAAAAAAAAATTTCTGTTGTTCTAAGTCTCCCCCATCTGCAGTATTTTGTTATAGCCACCCAGGCTGACTCAGACAGGAACCCAGGGGTGGATGTGAGCGTGTTATAAGCAGCTCACGTGTGGGGCTGTCGGGAATCCGGGTAGAAGCTGGAAGAGCCTAGAGAAGCAGCTGCTGTCTTCCAGGGAACAGGCCAAGGGGGATCCAACCAGAGCGGTCTCGGTGCAGGTGGGGGAGGAGGCTCTAGGCCCAGGACAAGCAGTGGAGGGGGAGTCCAAGGATTTCCTGATGATCAGATGTGGTTTGAGAAAGAGAGGAGGCTGGGTCCAGTGGCGCGCACCTGTAATCCCAGACTTTAGGAAACCGAAACAGGAGGACAGCTTGAGCCCAGGAGTTTGAAACCATCTGGGCAACACAGCAAGAACTATGTTTAAATTTAAAAAAAATTTTAAAATTAACTGGGTTGGCCGAGTGCAGTGGCTCACGCCTGTAATCCCAGCACGCTGGGAGGCCGAGGTGGGCGGATCACCTGAGGTGGGCGGATCACCTGAGGTGGGTGGATCACCTGAGGTCGGGAGTTCGAGACCAGCCTGACCAATATGGAGAAACTCCATCTCTACTAAAAATACAAAATTACCTGAGTGTGGTGGGGCGCGCTTGTAATCTCAGCTACTCGGGAGGCTGAGGCAGGAGAACCACTTGAACCCAGGAGGAGGAAGTTGCAGTGAGCCAAGGTCATGCCATTGCACTCCAGCCTGGGCAACGAGTGAAACTCTATGTCTAAAAAAAAAAAAAACAAAAAAAAATTAGCTGGGTGTGGTGTTGCATGCCTGTGGTCCCATCTACTTGGGAGGCTAAGGTGGGAGGATCACTTGAGCCTTGGAGTTCAAGAACAGCCTGGGCAACATGGCGAAACCCTGTCCCTACAAAAAATGCAAATATTAGCCAGGCGTGGTGGCATACACCTGTAGTCTTAGCTACTCTGGTGGCTGAGGTGGGAGGCTTGTTTGAACCTGGGAAATCAAGGCTGCAGTGAGCTGAGATTGCACCACTACACTCCTGCCTGTTCGACAGAGTGAAACCATGTCTCAAAAATAAAAAGTGAAGTCAGGAGTTCAAGACCAGCCTGACCAATACCATGAAACCCCATCTCTACTAAAAATACAAAAATTAGCTGGGGCCAGGCACAACGGCTCACACCTATAATCCCAGCACTTTTGGGAGGCCGAGGCAGGCATATCATGCAAGATCAGGAATTCGAGACCAACCTTGCCAATGTGGCGAAACCCCATCTCTACTAAAAATACCAAAAAAAATTAGGCGGGCATGGTGGTGGGTGCCTGTAATCCTGGCTGAGGCAGAAGAATTGCTTGAATCCAGGAGGCACAGATTGAAGTGAGCGGAGATTGAGCCATTGCACTCCAGCCTGGGGGAGAGAGCAAAGCTCTGTCTCAAAGAAAAAAAAAAATTAACCAGGCGTGGTGGCGTTCCCCATAGTCTCAGCTGCTTGGAAGGTGGAGACAAAAGAATGGCTTGAACCCAGGAGATGGAGGTTGCAGTGAGCCAAAATTGCGTCACTGGACTCCAGCTTGGGTGACAGAGCAAGACTCCATCTCAAATAAACGAAACAAAACAAAAACCACACAAGGCTTTTTAGTGAAATGGCCCCTCCTCCTCTCTTTCATCCGCCCAGTTCCCCTGGCCACTGCTATTAATATGGACATAGACTCCCCTCCCTTTCATCCAAATGGCCCTGTAGTATACACATTTCCACCCTGCCAGTTTCACTTCGTATTTCTGGGTGATGTTTCCTCATCTGTACATAGATAGCTTCTTGTCGGTACACAGGGAGCCCTTCAGGGGCAGTGGCTGGTAACTTGGGTGCTGGCAAAACAGGTCTTGCAACTTCGCTGGTGTTCTGCTAAGACAGCTTCCTGCCTGGATGTGGCATGTGGGCAGCTTCCCTTTGATTTCCCTCCGCTTTGATCCATCCAGCCAAAGTGGAGACAGCCTGCGTTATAGTTCTGCATGCTGGCATAGCCGCCATTCCCGCATGCTGGCGTAGTCCCCATTCCCGCGTGCTGGCGTAGATGCCATTCCCGCGTGCTGGCGTAGTCCCCATTCCCGCGTGCTGGCGTAGACGCCATTCCCGCGTGCTGGCGTAGCCGCCATTCCCGCGTGCTGGCGTAGATGCCATTCCCGCGTGCTGGCGTAGTCCCCATTCCCGCGTGCTGGCATAGATGCCATTCCCGCGTGCTGGCGTAGTCCCCATTCCCGCGTGCTGGCGTAGCCGCCATTCCCGCGTGCTGGCGTAGTCCCCATTCCCGCGTGCTGGCGTAGCCCCATTCCCGCGTGCTGGCGTAGTCCCTCCCGCGTGCTGGCGCAGCTGCCATTCCCGCGTGCTGGCGTAGTCCCCATTCCCGCGTGCTGGCGTAGCCGCCATTCCCGCGTGCTGGCGTAGTCCCCATTCCCGCGTGCTGGCGTAGCCGCCATTCCCGCGTGCTGGCGTAGATCCCATTCCCGCGTGCTGGCGTAGTCCCCATTCCCGCGTGCTGGCGTAGATGCCATTCCCGCGTGCTGCCCGCGTGTGCCCTCATTCCCGCGTGCTGGCGTAGTCCCCATCTCCCGCGTGCTGGCGTGGCATGCCATTTCCCGCGTGCTGGCGTAGCCGCCATTCCCGCAGTGCTGGCGTAGTCCCCATTCCCGCGTGCTGGCGTAGCCGCCATTCCCGCGTGCTGGCATAGATGCCATTCCCGCGTGCTGGCGTAGCCCCATTCCCGCGTGTGGCGTGCCGCCCATTCCCGCGTGCTGGCGTAGTGCCATTCCCGCGTGCTGGCGTAGAGCTGCCATTCCCGCGTGCTGGCAGATGCCATTCCCGCGTGCCTGGCGGAGTCCCATCCCCCGCGTGCTGGCGTAGATGCCATTCCCGCGTGCTGGCGTAGATGCCATTCCCGCGTGCTGGCGTAGATGCCATTCCCGCGTGCTGGCGTAGATGCCATTCCCGCGTGCTGGCGTAGCCGCCATTCCCGCGTGCTGGCTTAGATGCCATTCCCGCGTGCTGGCGTAGCCGCCATTCCCGCGTGCTGGCGTAGACGCCATTCCCGCGTGCTGGCGTAGCCGCCATTCCCGCGTGCTGGCGTAGATGCCATTCCCGCATGCTGGCATAGACACAATTCCTAGGAGCATTCAGTCCCAGGCTTCTTCTTCCTCTGCTGTATTTACCCTTCTGGAGTTGCAGAATGAATCACTCACCTGAGGGAAGCACAGGCCTTTTTTTCTAGGCCTACTGGGACCACCAAGGTTGGGGACCAGGGGGCCTCCGGGGATGGGGATCCCAAGTTGCAGGGTAATACACTGAGCCCTTTCTGAGATGCAGGTTCTGCAGGGAGCTGGATTCCACCTCTTTTGGGGAGATCAACCCAGCACCCCAAGGGTTCCCTGATGGTGCCTGAACACAGCTGTGAGAAGCGGGTGTCTGGATCCTAGGGGTGCAGGATGTGAAAGGTGGGGCATGGACCTGCACGATGGCCCCCAGAGGCCTTAGGTCTCTGCTGACTAGCTAGAATTCTGAAAATTGTGTTATGTAAAGCACTTAGCATCTGCAGTACCAAATAAAGGTGACCCCCACCACGACACCAAAAAAGAGACATGTCCAAATCCTAACCCTGGGAACCTGTATCCTTATTTGGTGTTTTCTTGTTTTGTTTTGTTTGAGACAGGGTCTTGCTCTGTCACCCAGGCTGGAGTGCAGTGGTGTGATCTCGAGTTCACTGCAACCTCTGCCTCTGGGTTCAAGTGATTCTCCTGCCTCAGCCTCCCAAGTAGCTGGGATTAAATGCCACCCGCCACTTCGCCCAGCTGGCTTTTGTATTTTTAGTAGAGATGGGTTTTCGCCATGTTGGCCAGGCTGGTTTTGAACTCTCCTGACCTCAGGTGATCTGCCCACCTCAATTTCCCAAAGTGCTGGGATTACAGTGCCCCCTGGTACTTCCTTATTTGAAAGGCCATCTCTGTGGGTGGTGTTAGCTAAAGAAAAGTCATTCTGGGTTAGTGTGGACCCTAAATCCCATAACTGGTGTCCTGCTAAGAGACAGAAGAGGGAGGGGCACACAGGGAGGGGACCACATGAAGACGGAGGCAGAGACTGGAGGAGGCAGAGGCGACTGGAGTGATGTATCCACAGGCCTAGGAATGCCTAGAGCCACCAAGAGCTGCAGGAGGCCAGGGAGGATCCTTCCCCTAGAAGCATATAAGTGTGTAGTAAAGTCATGCTGAAAAGAGTCCTTGCAAAACCACGGTTCACTGGTTGACAGGCGTCAGGACTGGGAGTCTTCTTTCCATGGGAGGTGCTCAGAGCGAAAGCTCACACATCAACTTCAGGGAGCTTTCAGCAGGAAGGTTTCTACCCGAGCTGAAACAGAAACTGCCACCACCTGAGCTTGTGCTGACGGCAACTTGTTCATTTCTGAGACAGCTACCGGGAGGGCCCGGGCCACATGGAAGAACCTGCTGCACGTCCCCTATGGAGATGGCGAAGGGGAGAGAGTGGACATCTACTTTCCCAACAAGGCGGCTGAAGGTGGTCAGTGAAGGGGCCGGGGGTCCCGGGGCTGGGGGTCCAGTGGCAGAGCTCCGCAGGGCCAGCCACGCCCACGTGCCCCGTGCTTGGTTTTGCAGCCTTGCCTTTCTTCCTGTTCTTTCACGGAGGATACTGGCAGAGCGGAAGGTGAGTCGGGGGATGTGGATGGTGCAGTGCAAGAGAGATGTCCTGGGGGACTCCTCTTCCCAACAACTGCCGCAAGCTGGGCAGCTTCCTGCAGGCAGGTGTCTCACAGCGCTGGAGGGCAGAAGTCTGAAGTCAGTGTGGGCAGGGCTGGTTCCTAGGAAGGCGGCTCTAAGGAGGACCCTTCCTGCCTCCTCCAGCTTGCAGTGGCCACAGGCTGTCCTGGGCTTGTCTGCATGGCTCCAGCCCCTGCCTCCATTCATGTGTGATCCTTGTGTTCCTGGGTCTCAAATCTTCCTCTTCTTTTTTTTTTGAGACAGAGTCTCACTCTGTAGCCCAGGCTGGAGTGCAGTGGTGCAACCTCAGCTCACTGCAACCTCCGCCTCCCAGGTTCAAGTGATTCTCCTGCCTCAGCCTCCTGAGTAGCTGGGATTACAGGTAACCGCCACCACGCTCAGCTAAGTTTGGTATTTTTAATAGAGACAGGGGTTCACCGTGTTGGCCAGGCTGGTCTTGAACTCCTGACCTCAAATGATCCACCCACCTCAGCACCCCAAAGTGGTGGGATTACAGGTGTGAGCCACCACGCTCATCCTCCTTTTTTTTATGAGGTCATATTCACAGGTTCTGAGGGTTAGGATTTGGACATATCTTTGGGGGGCACAGTTCAACCCACTATACCCAGTGAGAAGCATGTTCAGCCTCCTGTTGAATCAAGGGAAGAGCCAGAGTGACCAACCACTGTCCCAGTTTGCTTGGGACTAAGGAGGAGTTCCCAGAACATGAGGTTTTCAGCGATTTAGGGAAAAAGAGAGAGTCCCAGGTAAAATGGGACAGTCAGCCACTGTAAGCCAAGCAGTGGGAATCTGGGAATTTGGCAGACCCTGCTGTTCCCCAGGACCTTCCTACAGAGTTGCCTTCAAGCATGTTCATGTTAATGGCTTACATTTAATGACCAGGCACGGTGGCTCACGCCTGTAACCCCAACACTTTGGAAGGGTGAGGTGGGTGGATCATTTGAGGTCAGGAGTTTGAGACCAGCCTGGCCAACATGGTGAAACCCTATCTCTACTAAAAATACAAAAATTAGATGAACGTGGTGGCGTGTGCCTGTAATCCCAGCTACTTGTGAGGCTGAGGCAGGAGAATTGCTTGAACCCAGGAGGTGGAGGTTGCAAGAGCTGAGATTGTGCCACTGCACTCCAGCCTGGGTGACAGAGCAAGAACCTGTCTCAAAAAAAAAAAAAAAAAGCTTAAAAAGCTTACATTTATTGCACACAGAACTCTCTTGTATTTTTGGTAGAGATGGGTTTTCGCCATGTTGGCCAGGCTGGTTTTGAACTCTCCTGACCTCAGGTGATCTGCCCACCTCAACTTCCCAAAGTGCTGGGATTACAGTACCCCCTGGTATTCCTTATTTGAAAGGCCATCTCTGTGGGTGGTGTTAGCTAAAGAAAAGTCATTCTGGGGTAGTGTGGACCCTAAATCCCATAACTGGTGTCCTGCTAAGAGACATGGCTCTTAGCAGACATGGGCTCTTAGCAGACTGCTGGTCTTTAATTCTCAAAACAGTTCCCTAGAGAGGGAACATAATTGCTCCTTATTTTATAGATGAGGAAACCACACTTAGAAGTTACATAAATTGCCATGCACAGTGGCTCACACCTATAATCCCACACTTTGGGAGGCCGGAGGCAGAGGATCGACAGGAGTCAGAAACGAGCATGGTCAACATAGCAAGACCCCCACCTCTACGAAAGAAAATATAAATTTGCTGGGCATAGTGGTGCACATCTGTACTCCTGCTTGGGAGGCTGAGGCAGGAGGATCGCTTGAGCCCAGGAGGTCGAGGCTGCAGTGAACCGTGATCACACCATTGCACTCCAGCCTGGGTGATAGAACGAGGCCCTACTGCTTAAAAAAAAAAAAAGTTACATGAAGTTCCCCCAAGGTCCCATAGCTCACATGTGATGTGGCAGGGAGAGAGCCTGTCCTCATCACTGCGTCACATGGGGCTGGGAGAGGAGTGACGCTGTGTGTGGATGGGACATCTGGCAACTGTTGTGTTCAGGACGCAGGAAGCAGCTCAGTGGCTAGGTCGCCTCCAGCCTTCACATCTGTGCCTCTCTCTGCAGTAAGGACCAGTCCGCCTTCATGGCTGACCCACTGGCAGCGCAGGGAGTGGCCGTGGTGATAGTGGGTTATGACATCGCCCCTAAAGGTAATGGGGTGGCTGCTGCAGGTCCAAGGGCCGGTGGGCTTTAGAAGGCAGTGACAGTCCCTGACCCACTCATGCTGTCTGTGCAGGTACCCTGGGACCAGATGGTAGACCAGGTGACCCGCAACATTGCGTTTGTCCAGAAGCGGTATCCAAGCAATGAGTGGGTGTTGCCAGCAGATTTTCTTCCTGTCGGACCCTGCTGGGTGGGAGAACAAGTGGAATCAGTCCTTTGGACACAGCCAAGCTGCCCCTCTAGCCTGTGGAGCAGAAGGCAAATTGGGACAATTTGAAGTGGGCCTGATGTTGTGTGGAAACTGCACTGCAAATCCAGCTCTCTGCTCTGACCCACCCCAGGGGAGATTTACCTGTGTGGACACTCAGCCGAGGCGCACCTGGCTGCCATGATGCTCCTGGCTGACTGGACCAAGCATGGAGTCACGCCCAACCTCAAAGGTTTCCAGGGGGCTGCAGCCTGGCTGGGCAGCCTTCATCTCCCCACGGGCCTTGGGGTTTGGCCCAGCTGCCTGAAATCCTCCCGGCTGTGAGTGGCTTGACCGCAGGGCTCCAAGCCCTGTGAGCCAGGCCTTCTCTGCTTCCTCTGTGCCCCATCCCCTGCCCCTGCCCCCTGCCCCTCTGGCCTTGGGGGCGGGCTGGCCCTGCCTTGCTCTGCCTGGAGCCTGGCCCTGTGACAATTCTGCACCTTCACAGGCTTTTTCCTGGTGAGTGGAGTCTTTGACCTGGAGCCTATGGTGTATACGTCACAGAACGTTGCTCTCCAGCTGACCCTGTGAGCCACTTCCCCACCAGCACCCCTGGGTCACCTGGAGACTGGCTTGTCTCTGTCCTGACCCCTGTCCACTCCCTGCCCCAGGGGAGGACGCTCAGAGGAACAGCCCCCAGCTGAAGGTGGCCCAGGCGCAGCCAGCGGACCCCGCCTGCCCTGTGCTGGTGGTCGTGGGCCAGCTCGACTCCCCTAAATTCCACCGACAGTCCTGGGAATTTTACCAGGTACCCCCGCACGGGTTTGTGGCCAGAGGTCAAGGGTCATGTGAGCTCATTATTTTCCTCTTTCTTTCACCCAAGTGGACAAGACTGTCCATCATTTATTCAGCACATACTGAGTGAACCCTGACCTGTGCTGGGCATGGCCCCAAGTCCTGCCCTGCCTTCCGCCACAGCACAGGCCCCTCCTCCCGTCTCTCCTGCCCAGACCCTGTGTCAAGGAGGGTGGAAAGCCCTCGTTTGAAAAGCTCCATGACATGGATCACTTTGAAATCATTGAGACTCTGACCCAGAAGGACAGCGTGCTCACCCAGGTGGGGTCTCATCCCTGGGCTTCCTCAGCCCTTTCATGGTAGACAGCATGGGTCCTGTCGGAGCCCCTTAGATGTGCAAACCAGCCTGAGTTTGAGACCAGCCTGGCCAACATAGACAAACTCCGTCTCTACTAAAAATACAAAAAAATTAGCCAGATATGGTGGCACGCGCCTGTAATCCCAGCTACTCAGGAGGCTGAGCCATGAGAATTGCTTGAACCCAGAAGGCAGAGGTTGCAGTGAGCCAAGATTGTACCACTGCACTCCAGCCTGGGTGACAAAGCAAGACTCTGTCTCAAAAAAAAAAAACGACCTGAGAATCTTGGAAGGACAGAACCCAAGAAAAACTGTCTTGTTTTTTTCTTTTTTTCTTTTTTTAGAGAGAGAGTCTCCTCTGCTTCACCCAGGCTGGAGTACAGTGGCAAAATCTTAGTTCTTTGCCACCTCTTGGGCTCAAGTGGTGATCCTGCCTCAGCCTCCCGAGTAGCTGGGACTACAAAGGTGTGCCACCATGCCCTGCTAATTTTTATATTTTTTGTAGAGATGGGGTCTCTTATGTTCCCCAGGCTGGTCTTACCTTTTTTCTTTTTTTAAAAAAATCTCAACATATTATACCTCCAACCAGGCTGTCTTGAACTCCTGACTTCAAGTGATCTTCCTGCCTCAGCCTCCCAGTGTTGGGATTACAGGCATGAGCCACTGCATCCAGCTCCGTTCCATTTCCTTAATCAAATTCCTGCCAAGAGCTGCTCCAGTTCTGCGGCTTTTGTGTCTTCTCTTTCTGCTCCAGATTATCTTGAAAACAATCTTCCAGTAGTTCTGACAATACCTGGAGCCTGGTCCACGTGCACCCCCACCTGGGGAAGCCTCACCACAGAGCTCTCCGAGCTGAAGCTGACAGTTTCAGTTTTCCCCAGCACCCAGGAGAGCCTTGCTGTGGCTGCCTGCCCGGAAAGAGTCCATTCTCACTGCTGGGACACTCGTGAAAATCTCCAGGTCCTCCCTCTTCCCAGCCCGGATGGAGCTCTAGGGAGGCTCCGGGGAGGGTCCACGAGTCAATGCTCTGAGATGCCGGAGCCACCTCTTAGCCTTGTTTGGCCCCTTGTCTGCTGTCAGAGCGTGACAAAAATGACTTACCTCCAATGTTTTTATATGAGCCACAAGCTAAGAATGGCTTTGCATTTTTAGATGGTTCATAAAGAGTCACAAAAGAGTATTATTTCATAACATGTAAAACTTACATCAAACTTAAATTTCCACGTCGATAAATAAAGTTGTATTGGAACACGGCCCTGCTCAGTTCATTTACGTATCGTCTAGGGCAGCTTTCGAGCTGCCAGGCATTGCTGAGTGGCGGTGACGGTGACCTCCTGGCCCGTAGTGCCTGAAGCATTTCGTTTTTGTTTGTTTTGAGATAAAGTTTCACTTTTCTTTCTCAGGCTGGAGTGCAATGGTGCGATCTTGGCTCGCCGCAACCTCCACCTCCTGGGTTCAAGCAGTTCTCATGGCTCAACCTCCCGAGCAGCTGGGACCACAGGCATGTGCCGCCATACCCGGCTAATTTCTGTATTTTTAGTAGAGATGGGCTTTCTACATGTTGGTCGGGCTGGTCTCAAACTTTCGACCTCAGACTATCCGCCCGCCTCAGCCTCCAAAAGTGCTGGGATTACAGGCATGAGCCACCGAGCCCAGTCTCAGCATTTCCTATCTGGCCCTTTTCAGAAAAAGTTTGCCAACCCCTGGGTAAGGGCTTCCCCCAAGGCAGCTTGCCTTCTGCCTTCAGCTTCAGCCTCCTCTCTGCTGTGTCCTCCATCTCCCTGATATTTGGGTCTGTCCCTCGATGTCCTGGGGTCTCAGCGTTGGGGCCAACACCTTGACGTTGACAGGACAATGCCACCTACATGTAGGACAAGCTTCCTTTGCACCCCGAGGGTGGTGTGCACGTCCCAAGGAGCCGGCTGTATCCATTCACCACCCACCCCACCACACCGCCTTTCTCCAACGCTCGAATAGCATTCAAGATTTCCGCTGTGGGCTGGGCGCAGTGGCTCACCCCTGGAATCCCAGCACTTGAGGAGGCCAAGGCAGGTGAATCACCTGAGGTCAGGAATTCGAGACCAGCCTGGCCAACATGGCAAAATCCTGTCTCTACTAAAAATACAAAAATTAGCCAGGCATGGTGGCAGGCGCCTGTAATCCCAGCTACTTGGGAGGCTGAGACAGGAGAATCACTTGAACCCAGAAGGTGGAGGTTACAGTGAGCCAAGATTGTGCCCCCGCACTCCAGCCTGGGCAACAGAGCCAGACTCCATGTCAGAAAAAAAACAAATAATTTCCACTGTGTCTGTGCAGCAAACCATCATGACACACGTTTCCCCCGTGTAACAAACCTGCACATATGCCCTGGAACTTAAAGTAAAAGTTGGGAGAGAAAAAAAAATAGAACTTCCACTGTGGCATTATTGAGTATGGCAAAAAAAAAACAAAACAAGAAACAGCCTACTGTTCATCAGGGAATAAATGCATCCAAGCAGCATGAAACCCTGCAGCCATTACAAAGAGATCTGTGTTTACCATGTGGAAAACCGCCAAGATGCACACAGCTCCCTTACCCATGGGGCTTCGCTCCAAGACCCCCTGAAACCATGGATAATACCGAATCCTGCATACGCTATGTTTTTTCCTATATGATAAGTTTAAACCTATGACAAAATTTAATGTATAAATTAGGCAAAGAGTAGATGAGTATTCCTTCTGAGATTAATAATAACTAATAAAATAGAACGATTATAACAATATATTGTGATAAAAATTATGTGAAGCCAGACATGGTAGCTCATGCCTGTAATCCCAGCACTTTGGGAGGCTGAGGCGGATGGGTCACCTGAGGTCAGAAATTTGAGACCAGCCTGGCCAACATGACGAAACGCTGTCTACTAAAAATATAAAAATTACCTGGGCATGGTGGCGGGAGCCTGTAATCCCAGCTACTTGGGAGGCTGAGGCAAGAGAATCTCTTGAACCTGGGAGGCGGAAGTTGCAGTGAGCCAAGGTCATGCCATTGCACTCCAGCCTGGGCAACAAGAGTGAAACTCCATCTCAAAAACAAAACAAAATGTATGTGAATGAGGTCGCTCTCTTTCTCTCAAAATATCCTTTTTGGCCGGGTGCAGTGGCTCACACTGGTAATCCCAGCACTTTGAGAGGCTGAGGCGGGTGGATCACCTGAGGTCAGGAGTTCAAGACCAGCCTGGTGAAACCCCATCTCTACTAAAAATACAAAAAATTAGCTGGGCATGGTGTTGCATGCCTGTAATCCCAGCTACTTGGGAAACTGAGGCAGGAGAATTGCTTGAACTTGGGAGGCGGAGTTTGCAGTGAGCCTGTACTCGTGCCACTGTACTCCAGCCTGAGTGACAGAGTAAGACCCTGTCTCAAAAAATATATATATTCTTTTTTTTTGAGACAGGGACTTGCTTTGTTGCCCAGGCTGGAGTGCCAGTGGCCTAGTCATGGCTCACTGCAGCCTTGACCTCCCAGGATCAAGTGATCCTCCCACCTCAGCCTCCTGAGTAGCTGTGACTACAGGTGCATGCCTGGCTAATCTTTTTTTTTTTTTTTTTTGAGATGGAGTTTCACTCTTGTTGCCCTGGCTGGAATGCAATGGCAGGATCTCTGCTCACTGCAACCTCTGCCTCCTAGGGTTCGATCAATTCTCATGCCTCAGTCTGCTGAGTAGCTGGGATTACAGACGTCCACCGCCACGCCTGGTTAGTTTTTTGTATTTTTATTAGAGACAGGGTTTCACTATGTTGGCCAGGTCTCGAACTCCTGACCTCAGGTGATCCACCTGCCTCAGCCTCCCAAAGTTGTGAGATTATAGGCGTGAGCCATCAGGCATGGCCTTGCCTGGCTAATTTTCTTTTTTCTTTCTTTTTTTTTTTTTTTTTATAGAGGTGGGGTTTCACCATGTTGGCCAGGATGGTCTTGATATCTTAACCTCTCGTGATCCGCCCACCTCGGCCTCCCAAAGTGCTGGGATTACAGGCGTGAGCCACCACGCCCGGCCTGCCTGGCTAATTTTTAAAATGTTTTATAGAGATGGGGGTTCACTGTGTTGTGCAGGCTGACCTTGAACTCCTAGGTTCAAGTGATCTTCCCTCCTTGGTCTCCCAAGGTGCTGAGACTACAGGCATGAGCCAGTGCCCTGAGCTGGGAAATACTTTTTTAAACCAGGGCAATGTGAATGTGAAATGTCAATCAAGGAAAGATCTGTTCGCCTGACGTCCTGTTTGATCCTGGGTGACACCTGCCAACCTGGGAAGCGCTGCGGATGGGAAGAGGCTTGGCCACTCTCCAAAGGTGGCAGGAGGTGGAGGGGTGAGCTGAAGGTAAGGAGAATCTAGGAGGTGGAGGTGAAAGCTGAAGGCAAGGAGAATTTGGAGGTGAAGGGGAGAGCTGAAGGCAAGGAAAATCTAGGAGGTGGGGAACCTGGAGACACGGGCTGCCCAGCAGGGCTCGGGGTTGACACCCCCCACAGATACAGTTCTGTTCACTGGGGCTCAAACATAAGAGGAACCCAACTGTTGTGGGAGGAAAAGACCCCTCTGCCCTTTCAAAACAATGTTCGTTCCCTCACAGCCTTCTCTTATATATGAAGTCCCCACTGCAGGCGTAATTTGTCCAGTGGATGCTATGCAAATATTTCATGGGAATGGTATGTACTTGGTACGCACTGATCTTACCTCGGGGTGGGAGGAGAAGGGGGAATGAAGCAAAGAACAGTCCCTCCTTTCCTGCTGTGCCTTCAGATGCCGCTGGGGCCCAGACTCACTGCAGATGACCCCCTTCCCAGAGACGGGAGGATCCTCCACCCACTCCCCCAGCCTCCAGGACCACCCTGACCCCCACCTTTAGGCACTTAAGTTATGATGCATCTAGACATGTGGATATATTCAAGCTGGGTGCAGCGCAGCAGCCACATCCCAGGCGGCTTGGTCAGAGCTGGGGTCCGAAGGGACCACACCCCGAGGGGCTGCGTGGGGGTCGAGGTACTCAGGCCACTGCTTCCTGCTCCCTCCACCCCCCTCCCCGATCTTTGAAGTCAGCCTCACTCTGCTTCTCAGGGATTTCAAATGCAGAGGCCACGGTGGTGCCAGGGCCCAGTTGGCAAGCCAACCAGCGGGACCCAGGGGCGACTGCCAAGTCAAATGAATTTGATAACTGTAGCAAAGTTACGTTTCCTGATTTTGATGATTGTGCTGTGGTTATGTAAAAGAATGAAGCATTTCAGGGTAAAGTGTGGTAATGCCTTCAACTTAGAAACAGTTCAGGCAAACCACCCATATACGTACATACACTTGCATAGGATATATACACATACAGGGATGTGTGTATGCTTACATACATGGACGGAGAGAGAGAGGGAGAGAAAGTGGGGAGAGGGGAGAGAGAAAGGAAGACAGGAGACAGAAGGAGACAGGGAGAGAGTGGGGAGTAGAGAGAGGGAGGAAGGAGAGAGTGAACATTAAAGGAACTAGTCAAACATAAACAGAAAATCTGGGTGGAGGGTGGATGAGTATTCTCTATACTCTTCTTGCAATTTTCTTTTATTTAAATTGACATCGGGCCAGGCATGGTGGCTCACGCCTGTAATCTCAACACTTTGGGAGGCCAAGGCAGGCAGATCCTCTGAGGTCAGGAGTTCCAGACCAGCCTGACCAACATGGTGAAACACTGTCTCTACTAAAACTACAAAACTTAGCTGGGCATGGTGGCACATACCTGTAGACTCAGCTACTTGGGAAGCTGAGGCAGGAGAATCACTTGAAACTGGGAGGCCGAGGTTGCAGTGAGCAGAGATTGCACTACTGCACTCCAGCCTGCCAACAGAGTGAGACTCAGTTTCAAATAAATAAATAAACATCAAGGTAAAGTTACAAAAAAGGGATTATATTAAAGGATGGGGACACGTGGGGGGGTGGGGAGAATGAAAAAGAGGGTGGAGACACCAGGCCTGTGTGGGGCTGGAGGTCTGATAGGGCCAGGCTTCTTATCTCTGGCCAGAAAACCAGAGAAGTGAGTAGACGTGAGAGGTCCCCACCTCTAATGGCCAACTCCGGAAGTGACTCAGAACACCCTGTTCCAAAGCAAAGGACACACTGATTGTTTTTTTTTTCCTTTTGGCTGTTAACAACAATTTTTTTTTTTTAAATAGGCTGCAGGACTTACTGTTGGGGGGACGCTCTGCTTTGCAGAGGGAAAGGAGGATTTGTCCTGAGCACTGGCCCCCACTCTCCACTGGGCTTTCCCCGGCTCCCTTGTCTTCTCATCACGGTGGTGGCCCAGTCCCTGGCCCCTGGCTCTGGAAGGCGGCCCTCCTGGAAACCCCAGGTCGTGAGGTCAGTGACGTCTGCCGGGACCGCGATGTCAGCTGCGCCCCACTCTTCCCTGTCCGGTTGTCCTCATGCCCGTCTGGGGTGGTTGCTTTTTGCAGAGGTGGTGCCCTGTAAAGCCCTCCTGTGTGACTTGTGCCGGGCAGGTCTGTCATGGCCTTCTCTGGTTCTCTAACACCGGAAGCAACATGTGGGTCTGTGCCTTGCACCTGATTTCATTTTCTGGCTCCTGTGCCTTTCAGGTTCCTGCCAGGGGTTCCGGTCTGATGGACTGACTGTCCATCAGTCTGCCCATTCCTGCCCCAAATAACTGGCTGGGACAGGAATGGGCAGACTGATGGACAGAGACCCAGACCAAGGAAACAGGTCCCACCCCATGAGGGAACTTTGGAAGTGACAGTGGCGGTGTTTCTTTTCTTTTTCTTTCTTTCTTTCTTTTTTTTTTTTTTTTTGAGACAGAGTCTCACTCTGTTGCCCAGGCTAGACTGCAACAGCACAATCTCAGCTCACAGCAACCTCCGCCTCCCGGGTTTAAGCGATTGTCCTACCTCAGCCTCCTGAGTAGGTGGGATTACAGGCATGTGCCACCATGCCTGGCTAATTTTTGTATTTTTAGCAGAGACAGGGTTTCACCATGTTGGCCAGGCTGGTCTCGAACTCCTGACCTCGGGTGATCCACCAAGGTGGTGTTTCAAACCTGTTGTACAGGCCGGGCAGGGTGGCTCATGCCTTTAATCCCAGCCCTTTGAAAGGCCAAGACGGCAGATCACTTGAGCCCAGGAGTTTGAGACCAGCCTGGGCAATGTAGCAAAATCCTGTCTCTACAAAAAATACAAAAATTAGCCAAGTGCAACCATGCAAACTTGTGGTCCCAGCTACTCAGGAGACTGAGGTGGAAGAGTCACTTGAGGCTGGAAGGTGGAGGTTGCAGTTAGCCGAGATCACACCACCTCACTCCAGCCTGGGCAACAGAGGGAGATCCTGTCTCAAAAAACAAAAACGAAAACAAAACCCATTGTACAAAACTGGCTATTGAATGAACTGGCCAGAGCTTGGAAAACATAAATAGGAACCTTTTTACTGCCTTCATTGACACTCTTCCCGGAGGGGTCAGATCTCAACATAAAGACTAAAACCAGGAAAAACCAGAAGGAATCTTCATTGAATCTCTCTCTCTCTCTCTCTTTTCTCTCTCTCTCTCTCTCTCTCTTTTTGAGACAGTCTCGCTCTGTGGCCCAGGCTGGAGTGCAGTGGCGCAATCTCTGCTCACTGTAACCTCTGCCTCCCAGGTTCAAGCGATTCTCCTGCCTCAGCCTCCCGAGTAGCTGGGATTACAGGCGCCCATCACCACGCTCAGCTAATTTTTGTACTTTTAGTAGAGACAAGTTTCACCATGTTGGCCAGATGGTCTCAAACTCCTGACCTCAAGTGATCCACCTTGGCCTCTCAAGGTATTGGGATTACAGGCCTGAGCCACCATGCCTGTCCTAAGTATCTTTTATAAAGCATCTTGGAATGGACAAAGCCTTTCTAAGCAAGATAAAAACAAGACACTGACCAGAAATAGAAAACGAAAATCAGAGAGAAACAGTGATAAATATGACAGCATAAACATTTAAAACTTTTGACCAGGCAAGGTGGCTCACGCCTGTGATCCCAGCACTTTCAGAGGCTGAGGTGTGCGGATCACCTGAGGTCAGGAGTTCAAGACCAGCCTGGTAAACATGATGAAACCCCGTCTCTACAAAAATACAAAAATTAGCTGAGCATGATGGTGGGCGACTATAACCCCACCTACTTGGGAGGCTGAGGTGGAAGAATCGCTTGAATCTGGGAGGCAGAGGTTGAGTGGGCCAAGATCATGCCTCTGTACTCCAGCCTGGGTGACAGAGCGAGACTCCATCTCAAAAAAAAAAAAAAAAAAAAAAAGAGGCTGGGTGTGGTAGCTCACGCCTGTAATCTAAGCACTTTGGGAGGCCAAGGCGGGTGGATCACCTGAGGTTGGGAGTTCAAGACCAGCCTGACCAACATGGTGAAACTCCGTCTTTAAAAAAAAAAGAACCCTAAAAGGCCGGGCACGGTGGTTCACGTGTGTAATCCCAGCACTTTGGGAGGCCGAGGCAGGTGGATCACAAGGTCAGGAGTTGGAGACCAGCCTGGCCAACATGGTGAAACCCTGTCTCTACTAAAAATGCAAAAATTAGCCGGGTGTGGTGGTGCATGCCTGCAGTCCGCTGCTCAGGAGGCTGAGTTGGAAGAATCGCTTGAGCCCGAGAGGCGGAGGTTGCAGTGAGCTGAGATTGCACCACTGCACTCCAGCCTGGGTGACAGAATGAGACTCCATTAAAAAAAAAAAAAAAAAGATTTAAAACTTTTGCAGGAAAGAAACTACACCACAAAGTCAAAAGGCAAACAAAAAAATCAGCATAGGGGGGTGGGGATGACAAGTAAAGCTAACTCCCTTCTGTATAAAAACCCATATGAAGCAATAGGAAAACCATTAGTCATCTAGCGGAAAAGGAGGCAAGGGACCCCCAGGAATGGACAATTCACAGAGATCAAGTGACCGATGAACTGGAGAAGAGGTGACCAGCCTCCCTTTTAAATAAAGAGAAACAGGTTAAACACAGGTTGTTTTGTAATCTCAGACTGGCAACGATCAAAACATTTTGAAGAACTCTCAGGCGTGGACTTGACCTTTTCATGGTGACCAGGGAGACATTTGACTCTGAAAATTCAGCAACCAATAGAACCAGTTCAACCTCACGCCTCCCCTCTTTCCTTCTTTCTTTTCTTCTTTCTTTTTGAGACAGGCTCTCACTCTGTTGCCCAGACTGGAGTGCAGTAGTGCCATCTCAGCTCACTGCAACCTCTGCCTCCCAGGCTCAAGCAATCCTCCCGCCTCAGCCTCCCTAGTAGCTGGGACCACGGGCATGCAACACCATGCCTGGCTAATTTTTGCATTTTTTTGTAGAGACACAGTTTCACCATGTTGCCTAGGCTAGTCTTGAACTCCTGGGCTCAAGCAATCCGCCTGCCTTACCTCCCAAAGAGCTGGGATTTCAGGTGTGCACCACTGTGCCTGGCCAATAACCTGATTTCTGTTCCCTGTTTTTCCACTCTCAATCTTATACTTAGGTGCCTTTTGACCCCATGGGAAAATATCTAACCATCAGAACTGCCAGTAACAGGAAGAATATATATATATTTTTGAGAACGAAATGTTGCCCTTCATAGCAGATGCTTTAGCTTGTTCTCCATGAACGTGGCTACTGCATGTCTTTTGGCATAACCAGCATGCGTTTGGCATGGATAGCACCCAGGTTGGTGTCTTCAAGAAGGCCAACCAGGTGGGCCTCACTTGCCTCCTGCAAAGTGCCAGGAGCTGCGTCCTGGAAGCCCAGATCTGTGGTGAAGACCTCAGCAATTGCAGTGGCGTTATTTTTTGTTTTATTTTTGTTTTTTTCTTTACTTCAAATTTTTTTATTTTTTGAGACAGCGTCTTACTGTGTTGCCCAGGCTGGAGTGCGGTGGTGTGATCTCGGCTCACTGCAGTCCCCTCCATGGCTAAAGCGATCCTCCCACCTCAGCCTTCAGAGAAGCTGGGACCGCAGGTGTGCACCACCATGCACCACTAATTTTTTTTTTTTTTTTTGTATTTTTTGTAGAGATGGGGGTCTCACTATGTTGCCCAGGCTGGTCTCGAACTTCTGAGCTCAAGCGATCTGCCCATCTTGGCCTCCCAAAATGCTGGGGTTACAGGCGTGCGCCACCAGTAGACTTCTGAGAATGTCTGAGGTCACGGGCCCAGTACCTGCTCATAAGGATGGAGTTTCTTCACCCTCGGGCAGAAGGCACACGCTTGACAGTGGCAAACATTGCTTCCTGGGTGCTTTGTCACAGGCACATTTGTGGAACCGTGGGCTTTGCGCCAGCCGTGATATAGAGACTGCCTTACCCACCCTTCTCCTTCTGCGGGAGCTTGGGAGCCAGAGGCAGTGCTGGCCTTAGAGAGTGGCAGCCGTAAACCCAGCCCTAAATGTTGAGGTTTTACTGCCCATTAGAATGTCCGCTAACTCCATAATGTGCATCTTGTTAGTATTATATGAGTAACTCATGTGAATGGTAACAATAAGAGAAATAAGGCACTCAATGAATAGTTGTTGAATTAAAAAACAAAAAGAAAGAAATAATATTTTTTGTTTAATCTTAGGGGAAAGTCTGGGCACCATAGCCAGACCCTGTCTCAAGAAAAAGAGAGTGGGGATGGGGGGACCAGTTAATAGCTCACAAGACAGTGGAATTAACTGTGGATTCATTTAACTTGACATCTTTTTCCCCCAGCGGGTGCAGGACCTCGGGTTGATGCCCATCTGCAAGCATTTCTAACAGGGCAGGTACAAGGAGAGGGGGAAGTTGGCTTGAAGAGGTTTCAAGAGTGGGGGAACGCACAAAACCAAAAATGAATAAGGAGTTTGCAGGCTAAGGGCTTAGCACAAGTGTGCTGGAAAGGGGCTGGCTGCTCCTTGAGCCCACTACGGGCACTTCAGTCCGTCCCACAACTGTTTTTTGCACGCATTCTTTGTTTTTTATTTTTATTTATTTATTTATATTTATTTTGAGACAATCTCATTTATTTATTTAATTTTTTTTGGAAACAGTCTCATTCTGTCGCCCAGGCTGGAGAGCAGTGGTGTGATCTCAGCTCACTGCAACCTCTGCCGCCTAGGTTCAAGCGCTTCTCAAGTAGTAACTGGGAGTACAAGCATGCGCCACCACGTCCCGCTAATTTTTGTATTTTTAGTAAAGACAAGGTTTCGCCTTCATGGCCAGGCTGGTCTCGAACTCCTGGCCTCAAGTGATCCTCCTGCCTCGGCGTCCCAAAATGTTAGGATTACAGACGTAAGCCACTGCGCCTGACCTTCACGCGCTCTATGAAGAAGTCGAGGAGGCGCTAGGTGTGGGCAGGGGCCAGCTGGCGCGGGGTCGCCGGCTGCACAGGCCCCCAGGCGCTGAGCAACACGGCGGACGGACTACAACTCCCGGCACACCCCGCGCCGCCCCGCCTCTACTCCCAGACGGCCGCGCGGGGCACCACCTAAGAGGGCGTGCGCTCCCGACATGCCCCGCGGCGCGCCATTAATCGCCAGATTTGAGTCGCTGGACCGTTTGGCAGAGGTGGCGGCGGCGGCATGGGTGCCCCGACGTTGCCCCCTGCCTGGCAGCCCTTTCTCAAGGACCACCGCATCTCTACATTCAAGAACTGGCCCTTCTTGGAGGGCTGCGCCTGCACCCCGGAGCGGGTGAGACTGCCCGGACTCTCGGGGTCCCCCAGGCCCGCTTTGCCCTGCCCCTAGCGAGGCCAGTGTGACTGGGCCCCGGGGGTACGAGCCACCCTTCCCTCCCCCGTCCTGTACCCAGCGAGGCCACTGTGGCTGGGCACCGCGGGTCTGGGCCGCCCTCCTCTCCCTGCTGTGTCCCCATCAAGGCCTTTGTGGCTGGGCCTCGGGGTTCCAGGCTGCTGTGTCCACTCATGAGCTGTGCGGTCCCTTGCAGATGGCCGAGGCGGGCTTCATCCACTGCCCCACTGAGAACGAGCCGGACTTGGCCCAGTGTTTCTTCTGCTTCAAGGAGCTGGAAGGCTGGGAGCCAGATGACGACCCCATGTAAGTCCCCTCTGGCCAGTCTCGATGGGCCTTAGCTGTCAGAAGATTTGAATTGTGAAGACGCTTAGTAGTGGGAGGGTTGCTTTCCAGCCTCATTGTTTCTTAAACAGCTATTGTGAACAGATAACCTCTCTATATGCTGGTGCCTTGGTGATGCTTACAGCCTAATTAAATCTCATTTGACCAAAATGCCCTTAGGGTGGATGTGAAAGTCTCATTCACTTAAGATACCTGATGCCTTTCTGGTTCAACGGAATACATGAGCAGACCCTGTTGCTGTGAGCTCCCTGGAATGTCCAAGCACTTTCCTTGATATTTTTTTTAAAGAAACAGTTTAATTGAAATATAACCCACAGAACACAAAAATTACCCTTTGAAAAGGGTAGTTTTTCACAATTTGGAAGGCTGAGGCGAGCGTATCACCTGAGATCAGGAGTTTGAGACCAGCCTGGCCAACATGGTGAAACCCTATCTCTACTAAAACTACAAAAATTAGCCGGGCTTGGTAGCGCGCGCCTGTAATTCTAGCTACTCTGGAGGCTGAGGCAGGAGAATTGCTTGAACCCGGGAGGTGGAGGTTAGAGTGAGCCAAAATAACACCACTGCACTCCAGTCTGGGCGACAGAGTGAGATTCCGTCTTAAACATTAAAAAAAAAAAAAAAAAAGCCGGGCGCGGTGGCACGTGCCTGTAGTCCCAGCTACTCGGGAGGCTGAGGCTGGAGGATCTCTTGAGCCCAGGAGTCTGGGCTGTAGTGCGCTTTCCCCGTCGGGTGTACGCACTAAGTTCGGCATCAATATGGTGACCTCCCGGGAGCGGGGGACCACCAGGTTGCCTAAGGAGGGGTGAACCGGCCCAGGTCAGAAACGGAGCAGGTCAAAACTCCCGTGCTGATCAGTAGTGGGATCGCCCTGTGAATAACCACTGCACTCCAGCCTGGGCAACATAGCGAGACCCCGTCTTGAAAAAAAAAAAAAGAGTGTACACTTCAGTGTTGTTTTGGACTTTGTTCTTCAAGGTGCCTAGTTAATTAAAATGAAGTTCTGTGTTTGGATGATATTTGTCTTCTACACTGTAATGCCATGTTCTTTTCTCACGTTTTTTTTCTGTCAGAATCAGTTGCTGCCACAACTTTAATTTTTTCCCCTTGAGACTCACCCCAGTTGTTTTTCTTCCTGATCAGAAGAGAGTAGCTGTTTTTTTCTTATTGTGTTCGCTGTGGTGGTTATACTGCGTCCCCCATGATCACTGGGAAAATATCAGTGGTACTCTTGAAAATGAACGTATCATATTTTCAGATTAGAGTTAACTGCTGGCTGTCCTTTTGTACTTTGTGTGGCCATGTTTTCATTGTAATACTGCTCTGGTAATGGCGATAATCAGTTATGCAGGCAGATGAGCAGCAAATGAGAATCTGAGCTGGAGGGGTCCCTTGGGGGAACCCTGGCCAATAATGCCCTTATCTGCTCTTAATCCTTACGGTGGATTTCATAACAATGCCACTGAAATGAAATTACTTCAGACAGTTCCCTGAGAATGTTAGAGGGATTTGACACATGATTCTTTTGGACTTACACTGTGTAACACTTTCTCACCTAATTGCTAAAGAAGTCCAGATAAAATGGGTATGTTAGCCACATGGACGTAGCGGGAGAGGCCCACAGTGAGAGAGAAGGTGCTAAGAGGGGCCATACGGGAATGTGGCTTGGACACAGCACTGATTCCATCAACTTCAGATTTGATGTTTTGCTCCTGACGCAGAGGAGGGTGTGCCGGTGGAGGGCGGGGAAGGTGACCCATGAGGAGTGGACTGCCGCTTTCATTCCTTCAGCTGCCTTTCCGCTGTTCTGATTTTTCTAGAGAGGAACATAAAAAGCATTCATCTGGTTGCGCTTTCCTTTCTGTCAAGAAGCAATTTGAAGAATTAACCCTCGGTGAATTTCTGAAACTGGACAGAGAAAGAGCCAAGAACAAAATTGTATGTATTGGGAATAAGAACTGTTCAAACCCTGTTCAGTGTCTTTAGCACTAAACTAGTCCGTCAAAGGGACCCGTGTTTTTCCTCAGGAAGCTTTTTTTTTTCTCTTTTTTTTGAAACAGAGTTTCACTCTGTTGGCCAGGCTAGAGTGGAATGGCGTGATCTTGGCTCACTGCAACCTCCGCCTCCTGGGTTCAAGAGATTCTCCTGCCTCAGCCTCCTAAGTAGCCAGGATTACAGGCATGCGCCACCACACCTGACTAATTTTTGTGTTTTTGGTAGTGACGGGGTTTTGCCATGTCGGCCAGGCTGGTCTTGAACTCCTGACCTCAGGTGATCTGCCCACCTTGGCCTCCTGGAGTGCTGATATTATAGGCATGAGCCACCACGCCCGGCCTGGGCATCATATATTCTTATTTGCTAAGTCTGGCAGCCCCACACAGAGTAAGTACTGGGGGATTTCATATCCTTGTAGCAAAGCTCTGGGCAGAGAGTCAGGAGATGTCAGAGTTCTGTCTCTGCCACTTGCAGACTTAGTGAATTTAAGCCGGTCGTGGTCACACTTTCCTTGCTAAATAGAGGTTAGACCCCCCCATCCAATGGTTTCTGAGGTCCCTTTTCAGCTTGAAAATTGTGTTCCTTTTTAGAGATAAGTGTAAAATAATTCTGTCCAATATAATGGCTTTTTTTTTTTTTTTTGAGACAGTGTCTTTCCCTGTCACCCAGGCTGGAGGGCAATGGCATGATATCAGCTCACTGCAACCTCCACTTCCCAGTTTCAAGTGATTATCCTGCCTCAGCCTCCCGAGTAGCTGGGATTACAGGTGTGTGCCACCATGCCTGGCTAATTTTTTGTATTTTTAGTAGAGATGGGGTTTCACCATGTTGGCCAGGCTGGTCTCAAACTCCTGACCTCATGATCCGCCTGCCTCGGCCTCCCAAAGCGCAGGGATCAGGGTGTGAGCCACTGTGCCTGACCAGCTTGTTTTTTCGTTTTGTTTTGTTTTGTTTTGTTTTGAGACAGCGTTTCACTCAGTCACCCAGGCTGGAGTGCAGTGGTGCGATCTAGGCTCACTGCAACCTCCGTCTCCCAGATTCAAGCGATTCCATGCCTCAGGCTCTCAAGTAGCTGGGATTACAGGTGTACGCCACCAGGCCTAGCTAATTTTGGTATTTTTAGTAGAGATGGGGTTTTGCCATGTTGGCCAGGCTGGTCTCAAACTCCTGGCCTCAAGAGATCTGCCTGCCTTGGCTCCCAAAGTGATTACAGGTGTGAACCACCATGCCTGGCCTTAATATAGTGGCTTTTAATATTGCGTTTTGTCAGGAAGAGGGAAGAAGCCAGTAGTAGGTGCAGCAGGCTGTGGGAGAGCTTGTCACCCGGTTAAGGTTGTGGGAACTGCAGCGTGGGAACTGGAAAATGGGCTGGGGAGCATCTTTTTCCGGGTCAGGGGTCAGCCAACTTTTCTGTGATGTGCCATAGACCATCTCTTAGCCTTCGTGGGTCAGAGTCTCTGTTGCATATTATCTTTTTGTTGTAGCTTTTCACAACATTTTAGAAACATAAAAAGCATTCTTAGCCTGTGTGCTGGACAGTAAAAGGCCGTGATGGGCTGGATGGATTTGGCCAGCGGGCCCCTCGCTTGCCAAACCCTGTTGTAGATGAGGAGCAGCTTGTGTGCCTGGAACCTGCGTGAGCACGGGGGAGGAGCGGTGGGGTGTAGCGTTGTGAGCTGGAAGCCAGGTTCCAGAGCACTGAAAAAGACAGGGTTGTTGCCATTGCAAACAGAGCAACTGAAATCTGACACAGGCCAGTTCCAGAAAGCCCTGAAGCGCTGATGGGCGCTGGGCGTGCTCCACTCCAGAGTTACATTACAGGGATGAAGATGTGGTCTGGTAGGAGAAAGTCGAGTCACCTTTTGGAAGATGTGACTAAGAAAAGTAGACTTTTGGGATGTATGAGCTGAAGGGGCAGGAGGCAGAAGTAGAGGCCTCATCCCCTGCAGGAGACCCCCCCTGGTCTCCATCTCCTGATGCACTGCAGTCAGACCCAGCCAGACTGGAATGAGGGGGAGACATCCCAGCCTGTGAGAAAGGCAGGGAGATTTAAAAAAACTGTCTGGCTTTTATTTTGAACTGTTTTTTGTTCTCCCCAATTCGGAATACAGAATACTTTTAAATTATGGATTTGTTTTTATTACTTTGTATTAATTGTGAAACTATATATATGTATTTTTTTTTTTTGAGATAGGCTCTTACTCTGTCACCCAGGCTGAGTGCAGTGGTGCGATCTTGGCTCACCATAGCCTCGACCTCCTGGGCTCAAATGATCACACCTGTCTCTCCAGTAGCTAGGACCACAGGCCTGTGTGTTGGGCTATACAAACTCTGAAGACAAGGAGGGTTGCTGTTGCTGGCGATGCTGGGGGATTCCCAAGATCCCAGATTTGACGGCAGGACTCCCCCTGTCTGCCGCCTTGCCAGCATGCCAGGAGGGCGCTGCTGTGGAAGCTAAGGTCTGGCCACCCCGTGCTATGTGCTGGGCACTGATTCTTGTTCTGCTGCTGCCTCACTGCTTCAGCTTTTGAAACAATGAAACATTAGAACCAATGTGAAAATCCACCAGTTTAGGGAATAACTTTGATGTGGAAATAGACAGAGCAACTTAGTTCTTCATCAGAGTTTACTTTGTAAATACCTGCGATGGGGACAAAACGAGGCACTAGGAGAGGCGAGTTGTAGACCCGGGCGGCAGGAGTTTTTTGTTTGTTTTCAGAGACAGGGTCTTGCTCTGTTGCCCAGGCTGGAGTACAGTGGTGCAGTCACAACTCACTATAGCCTCAATCTCCTGGAATCAAGCGATCCTCCTGCCTCAGCCTCTCCAGTAGCAGGGACGACAGTCACATGCCACCATGCTTGGCTAACTTTTTTTTTTTTTTTTTTTTTTTTGAGGCAGAGTTTCACCATTGTCGCCCAGGCTGGAGTGCAATGGTGCATTCATGGCTCACCGCAACCTCCGCCTTTCAAGTTCAAGCAATTCTCCTGCCTCAGCCTCCCAAGTAGCTGGGATTAAGACGCCTGCCACCACACTTGGCTAATTTTTTTTTGCATTTTTAACAGAGATGGGGTTTCACCGTGTTGGCCAGGCTGGTCTTGCACTCTTGGCCTCAGGTGATCCGCCTGCCTCAGCCTCCCAAAGTGCTGAAATTACAAGCATGAACCACCGCGCCTGGCCCAATTTTCAATTTTTTTGTAGAGACAGGGGTCTTGCTACGTTGGCCAGGGTCATCTTGTATTCCTGGGCTCAACTGATCCTCCTGCTTTGGCCTCCAAAAGTGCTGGGGTTATAGGCATGAGCCACCAAATCCAGCTATAAGTTTTGTCAGTGAGCTTTGTTTTTTCTTTTCTTTTCTTTTTTTTTTTTTTTTTTTGAGACAGAGTCTGACTCCGTCACCAGGCGCCAGGCTGGAGTGCAGTGGCACGATCTCGGCTCACTGCAACCTCCGCCTCCCGGGTTCAAGCAATTCTCCTGCCTCAGCCTCCCGAGCAGCTGGGACTATAGGCGCACGCTACCACGCCCAGCTAATTTTTGTATTTTTAGTAGAGACAGGGTTTCACCATGTTGGCCAGGATGGTCTCAATCTCGACCTCTTGATCCAGCAGCCTCAGCCTCCCAAAGTGCTGGGATTACAGGCATGAGCCACTGTGCCCTGCCTTCTTTTTTTTTTTTTTGAGATGCAGTCTCGTTCTGTCACCGAGGCTGGAGTGCAGTGGCACGATCTTGGCTCACTGCAACCTCCGCCTCCCCCGGTTCAAGCGATTCTCCTGCCTCAGCCTGCCAGGTAGCTGGGATTACCGTTGCATGCTACCATGTCTGGCTAATTTTTTGTATTTTTAGTAGAGACAGGGATTCACCGTATTGGCCAGGCTGGTCTCAAACTCCTGACCTCAGGTGATCCACCTGCCTTGGCTTCCCAAAGCGCTGGGATTACAGGTGTGAGCCACCACGCCTGTACTGTTTTATTTTTCAATAGCGAGAGTTCTTGTGTTTGCTTCGCCCCTCCCTTTATTGGAAAAATGTATAAAATGGAGATATTCACCTCCACATTGGGGCAGTTAAATTATAGCATGGATGCAAAGGAGCTTAATTTTAGGCTTTTTTGAAAGAGAAGAAGAAACTGGATACTGTGTGTGTGTGTGTGTATTTTTTTAAAGCCATGGTTATCTTCCCATATCAGGAGAGGTGAGGCTCCCGGGCACTGCAGAGATGTCTGTTACAGTCCATTGTAAGGTGCATTGTTGGGCCAGGTGCACTGGCTTGTGCCTGAATCCCAGCACTTTGGGAGGCCAAGGCAGGAGGATTGAGCCCAGGAGTTTTGAAGCCAGCCTGGGCAATGTGGCCAGACCTCATCTCTTCATAAAATACACAAAAAAAATTAGCCAGGCATGGTGGCACGTGCCTGTAGTCTCAACTACTCAGGAGGCTGAGGTGGGAGGATCACTTAAGTCCTGGGGGTCAAAGCTGCAGTGAGCCATGATCTTGCCACTGAATTCCAGCCTGGGTGACAGTTAGTGGGACCCTGTCTCTAAAACAAAAAGTGCACTGTTTTTTTTTTCTTAACAATTTATTATTTTAAGATTAAATTTTCTTTTCATAATATACAAATAAGACTTATACATGAGGTAAAACGTAGGCTATATTAGGATATATAAAGTACATATTGAGTCAGGCTCAGTGGCGCGTGCCTGTAGTCCCGGCTACTCAGGAGGATGAGGCTGGAGGATCTCTTGAGCCCAGGAGTTCTGGGCTGTAGTGTGCTATGCTGATCAGGTGTCCGCACTAAGTTTGGCATCAATATGGTGACCTCCCAGGAGTGAGGGACCACCAGATTGCCTACGGAGGGGGTGAACTGGCCCACGTCGGAAACGGAGCAGGTCAAAACTCCCTTGCTGATCAGTAGTAGGATTGTGCCTGTGAATAGCCACTGCACTCCAGCCTGGGCAATGTAGTGAGACCCCATCTCTTAAAAAAAGAAAAAATTAAAGTACATATTGAAAGAATTTTTTTAAGTTAGCTTCTATCAGAAAACAAATTTAATCCAATAGCAGTCCTTGTTTTTTAAGATAGCAGAGGAGTTAGGATGAATAAAAAATATGATAGGGAAAAGGGTCCCTGGGTTTGCTAATGTGATTGTCATTTGCCCCTTAGGAGAGAGCTCTGTTAGCAGAATGAAAAAATTGGAAGCCAGATTTAGGGAGGGACTGGAAGCAAAAAGAATTTCTGTTTGAGGAAGAGCCTGATGTTTACCAGGGTCTGTTTAACTGGACATGAAGAAAGCGGCTCTGGACTCTAGTAGTTTCAGGACAAGGTAGGGTGGTGGTTAAGAGCAGAGCTCTACAGACTAGCTGGGGAACCCTGAGCAGCTGCTTCTGCTGGACCTTGGTTTCCTCATCTGTGTAATAGAGGCATGGGAGCACCCTCTGCAGGGCCACTGTGAACATAAATCAGTTAATGGGCGAAGCAGGTAGAATGGTGCTGGGTACATACCAAGCCCTCCATCAGTGTTTTCTGTTATTCGACGATTAGGAGGCAGCTTAAACTAGGAGTTGAGTTGAATCAGGATGTTCATCCCATGTAGCTGGGAGTCCGCCCCAGCCAGTGCCCAGCTTATTCAGGTGCTCAGTCAGTGTTCCCTGATTGTTTTTTCCTTTGTCATCTTATCTACAGGATATAAATGGGAAGCGAAGCTCTGGTTTCAGTGTCATGTGTCTATTCTTTATTTCCAGGCAAAGGAAACCAACAATAAGAAGAAAGAATTTGAAGAAACTGCGAAGAAAGTGCGCCGTGCCATCGAGCAGCTGGCTGCCATGGAGTGAGGCCTCTGGCCAGAGCTACCTGGTCCCAGAGTGGCTGCACCACTTCCAGGGTTTATTCCTTGGTGCCACCAACCTTCCTGTGGGACTCTTAGCAATGCCGTAGGAAAGGAGGTCAACATTTTCAAATCAGATATTTCAACTATACTCTTGTTTTGTCTTGAAAGTGGCACCAGAGGTGCTTCTGGTGCTGCTTATAACAGTGACTGCTCTCTCTCTCTCTCTCTCTCTCTTTTTTTTTTTTTTTTTTAAAGAGATGGGGTTTCACCATGTTGGTTAGGCTGGTCTTGAACTCCTGACTTCAGGTGATCCGCCCGCCTTGGCCTCCCAGAGTGCTGGGATTACAGACGTGAGCCACCACGCCCGGCCGTTTTTGCTTTCTTGATTCCTGGACTTACCAGGTGAGAAGTAGGGGAGGAGAGAAGGCGGCATCCCTTTCACTAGAGCTGATGGCTTTGTTCACATGGGCAGAGCCTTGGCAGTGAATATATCTGGACCTCATGTTGTGGACTGGATGTCACTCAGTCCTGAGTGTGGACTTGGCAGATATCTGTTGAATCTGAGCTGCAGGTTCCTCAACTGTCATGTCTGTGCTGCCTCAGCGGCATTTTTTTTTTTTTTTTTTTTTGGTAGATGCATGACTTGGGTGTGATGAGGAGGGGAATAGAGACAGAGCCCCGGCTCCTCTACAGTTTCTCGACTTGGTTTTCTTCTTTTGTTTGAATTCCTAATTCACAGAATAGCACAAACTGCAATTAAAACTCAGCACAAAGCCATTCTAAGTGATTGGGGGAAATCCAGGTGAACTTCAGGTGGATGTGGAGACAGAATAAGGTGACAGGAAGCGTCTAGCAGAAACTCCTTTAGGCAACTGCTGTGTGATTAGACAGGCCCAGTGAGCCTCGGGGCATATGCTGGCTGTTCCTCCCTGAGAAAAAGGCAGTGGCCTGAATCCTTTTTAAATGACTTGGCTCCGTGCTGTGGGGGACTGGCTGGGCGGCCTGCAGGCTGTGTGTCTGTCAGCCCGACCTTCACATCTGTCATGTTCTCCACATGGGGGAAGGATGCACTCTGCCCAGGTCTCCGCTTTCTTCGGAGGCAGCAGCTCCTGCAGGGCTGAAGCCTGGCATAAGTTGATGGATTTGATTTCCCCCTCCTCCCTGTGGTAGAGCTGCAGGGTGGATTGTTACAGCTTCGTTGGAAACCTCTGGAGGTCATCTCGGCTGTTCCTGAGAAATAAAAAGCGTGTCATTTCAAACACTGCTGCAGACCCTACTGGGTTTTAAAATGTTGTCAGTTTTTCATTGTGCTCTCTAGCCTGCCACCAGCCATCTCCCCCAGACAGCCGCAGTGAGGATGAGCGCCCTGGCAAAGATGCAGCTGGCCCTGGGCGCTCACCAGAGCCACGAACCCCAGACCTGTTTGTATCACCCGGGCTCCTTCTGGGTAGAAATGGCTGTGAAAATGCACCTCAGACTCACTTATTTCTGCCACATCTGAGTCAGGGCCTGAGATATATTTTTCCCTCTGAACTTAGAGAATATCACAGTGGTTTTTGTTGGCAGAAAATGCACTCCAGCCTCTGTACTCACCTAAGCTGTTTATTTTTGATATTTGTGCCAGTCTGTAAATGGATAATAATTGTTGCTTAGAAATTGGCTTTGTAGAGAAACTGGAAAATAATGGTTTTATCTTCAACTCCTTTGCACGCCAGGGGGTGATGTGGACCTCAGCTTCTGCCAGCCTGTGCTGTGGGCGGGGCTGAGCTGGAGCCGCCCCCTCTCAGCCTGCCTGCCACAGCTTTTCCTTAAAGGCCATTCTTAAAACCAGACCCTCATGGCTGCCAGCACCTGAAAGCTTCATCGATATCTGTTAATAAAGCCGTAGGCCCTCGTCTAATGGCAACTGCCTAGGCTTTCTTTCAGATATGTGTCCATGTGTCCATTTTTCAGGTTCTTTAAGTCAGAGTGGAGTCTCAGAAGGGTTGTGAATGGAGGGTTTGGGGTTGTAGGTGAGGTTCCAATGGCAAGTTAGAACCCTTCGGGCCACCTGCCACCCTGGAAAGTAGAGACGGCAGTGCCCACTGCCCAGAAGAGACCAACAAGCCAAATTGGAGCACCCATTGCAGGCTGCCGTCATGTGGAAGGAATAACTCACGATTGCCAATAAAAGTCTAATGTGGTTTTATCTTTTTTTTTTTTTTGGAGACAAGGCCTTGCCTTCCTAGGCTGGAGTGCAGTGGCATGACCATAGCTCACTGCAACCTCAAATTCTTGGGTTCAAGCGAACCTCCCACCTCAGCCTCCCAAGAAGCTGGGACTACAGGCGCACGCCATCACACCCGGCTAATTGAAAACAATTTTTTTATATAGATGGGATCTCACTTTGTTGCCCAGACTGGGCTCAAGTGATCGTCCTGCTTCGGCATCCAAATTGTTGATATTACAGGCATAAGCCACTGCACCTGGCCTAGCTGCCATTTTTTTAATGCAGAAATGTAGGCTTTGTAGAGGTGAAATAACTTGTCCAAGACAATAGAACAAGTAAGTTTTAGGGCTGGGATTTGAATCCAGGCAATCTGGCCCCAGAGCTGGGCCCTCACTGCTGAAGGACACTGCCAGCTTGGGGGTGTGGCTGTGCCCGGCTGTCTTTAAAGCACCACGTTCCATTTTCAGACAGCTTTGTCCAAAAGGCTGCCATATGGAGCTGACACCTCCCCAAGGCTTCCGTAGATCCTCACTGTACATTTTAACCTTTTATTTTGAAATGAAAGTTCTCAGGGAGTTGTAAGGCTAGTATGGGGGGGCGGGGTCCTGCATACCATTCCACTCCTTTTCTCCATTGTAAGGACTACACTGTGTTTGCTTTCAACACCCAAGGTCTGTGTTGAGAGGATGAGTTGTGCAGCCCGGCTTGCCCCAAGCCCGTCTTGCCACCACGAAGCATTTCCTGACTCAGATGAATCTACCTCAACAAAGCAAAGGACCGACTGAGCTGCAGATTTCCTCTCCACTGGGCTTGGCCTACATTATTTGTACCTGTTTTCAGCTGGATGGGACCTAACGGGGCCTTGACTTCCAGAATTTCCACATTATCCCCAAAGGGGTGACATCTATTTGTTCACTCAGGTATTTGTGTGTGTACCTGCTGTGTGCCAGGTGCCAGGTCCTGGAATCGAAGCCAGGAACAACTCTTGCAGTGAGCTCCCAGGGGTTTTGTTTTCTGAACGGTGGGAAGACAGGTCAGCACATAGCCATGCACATCTGCACATGTGTGGCTGGTGTGTGCAGGAGTACCGAGAAGACGTTGAGCTCCGCCCTGGATGCCACAGGAAAGGGCATTCCTGCACAGCTGTTGGTCCTGGCACATGTAGCAGGCTGCGAGCGGGACCAGGAAGGGAACGGGAAGATGCACAGGCCGGAGGGAACAGGAGTGCACGTCCCGGGCACAGCAGGTGCGCTCTGCAGTGGGACGCACAGGCTGATTCTGGGGGAGATGTCAGCGAGGCCCTGCAGCCTAGGGCACTGCCTGTTCCACGTGACCCAGTGAGTCAGTCTCCCAGAAAGACATTTAGTCACTCAAAGCCAGTGCAGGTCCCAGCTTTGTCCGGGGGAGGAACTTTCACTCTAGAAAACACGAACTCGTTTCCGTTTGAGGAAGTTATTTCTCCAGGATATCATTTCCAGCCACCACCCAGGATGCGGAGAAGCTGCTGCAGTGCCCAAAGCACGGCTGCCCGAGAAGACTGTCCCTTAGAAACCCCATGTGGGCTTGGAGGCGCCTGTCTGCTCCCTGAGAGCAGAACCCTGTCCCTGTCGGGCTGCCAGACTGGCTAGGCAGGTGCTGGGGAAGTCAGGGTGGCCGTGCTGAGCCCCCTCATAGGCCTTGGAGTTGTGCTTGGGGATGAGACCTCCCAGCTCTTCGGCTGCCTCCCAATCACGGCCACATCTCACAAACGATACCAGTGTCCATGTGAAATGAAAAGGTACGTGATTCCAACCTATGGCCCCACCCACGTAAGAGACCTTAGAATGCTGGGTTTTGACTCGAACAGTGGCTTTGAGTCTACCGAGGGGGATTCGCTTCCTAATGTCCTGAGTGAATGAATTGACCTGTTGGACAGGAAAACAGGTTCATTTTCTGTGGGGGGGACATTTACCAAATGCAGTGAAATGAGTTGACGCTGAGCTACTCCGACAGTGACTCAGCCCCAGCTCCAGCTGCTTCCCCAGCCCTGTGGCGGAGGTGGCAGATGATGTCATCAGCCTGGAGAAGAGGGCTCTGCGCACTGGCATCACAAGGGCCAGACCTGCTGGTCCTCCAGCTGCTGGCTCCAGGTAGTTAAATACGAGTTTAAAAGAAGAGAACCAGGCCTGGGTGCAGTGGCTTATGTTTGTCCTCCCAGCACTTTAGGAGGCCGAGGTGGGTGATTATTTGAGGTCAGGAGTTCAAGACCAGCCTGGCCAACACGGTGAAACTCTGCCTCTACTAAAAATAAAATTAAATAAAAAAGAAAAAATAGCCGGGAGTGGTGGTGGGTGCCTGTAGTCCCAGCTATTTGGGAGGCTGAGGCAGGAGAATTGCTTGAACCTGGAAGGCAGAGGTTACAATGAGCCGAGATCGGCCACTGCACTCCAGCCTGGGCAACAGATCCAGACTCTGTTAAAAAAATAAAAGAGGCCGGGCACGGTGGCTCATGCCTGTAATCCAAGCACTTTGGGACGCCAAGGCGGGCGGATCACCTGAGGTCAGGAGTTCAAGACCAGCCTGACCAACATGGTGAAACCCCGTCTTTAAAAAAAAAAAAAAAAAGACTAGAGAGGCAGGGTGTGGTGGCTCACAGCTGTAATCCCAGCACTTTGGGAAGCCAAGGTGGCCGGATTGCTTGAGGCCAGGAGTTTGAGACCAGCCTGGATAACAAAGCAAGACCCTGTGTCTACCAAAATAATAATTCAAAAAATTATCCCGGCATGGTGTGATGTGCCTGTGGTCCCAGCTCCTCCGGAGGCTGAGGTGGGAGAATCGCTCATACCTAGGACGTGGAGGCTGCGTGAGCCGTGATCGCACCACTGCACCACTCTAGCCTGGGTGACAGAGCAAGACTTCATCTCTGGGGAAAAAAAAAAAAGAGGAGGCTTGGATGCAGCATTGTTTTCTGTCACTTATAACTGGAATTTTGTCTGTCAAAAGCCTGTTGTGCCCGACTGCAGCAGTAGTGGCCTGGCACTGGCTTTGAAGAGGGCCTGACAGCCTAGGGACAGGCTTGGTGGTCCAAGTTGATGAAAGAAGATGAATAGTGAAAAATAATGGGTTGTTCTCAAGCGGTGCCTTTTCATACTGGGCCAAGGTATAATTTGGGTCCATTTCAAGGGAAACATACTAGCAGAATTCATGAGAGCAGCCCCTCGAAGACTGGTGCCTAATGCCTAGGGGACAATTTAATCAGTCGTTCCAGCTGCCCAGCTAGGGTTGGAAACACCGAACCCAGGCTTCTCACGTAGACGGGGCCTGGATGCTAACGTGGCTGTCTCGCAGCCTGCAGCACGAGTGAGACACACGTCTGTTTACAGAGACGCGGCTCTGTGGTGCTGAAACCTCCTTCTAGATAACACTGGCATTAAGCTGTTTTTTTCTCCTTTTTTTTTTTTTTTTTGAGATGGAGTCTTGCTCTGTCACCCATGCTGGAGTGCAGTGGTGTGATCTCGCTCACTGCAACCTCCACCTCTGAGGTTCAAGCGATTCTCCTGCCTCAGCCTCCTGAGTAGCTGAGATTACAGGCATAAGCCACCACACCTGGCTAATTTTCGTATTGTTAGTAGAGACAGGGTTTCACCTGTTGGCCAGTCTGGTCTTGAACTCCTGACCTCAAGTGTTCTGCCCGCCTTGGCCTCCCAAAGTGCTGAGATTATAGGCGTGAGCCACCCAACCTGGCCTTTTTTTTTTTTTTTTTTTTTTTGGTAAGACAGGGTCTCACTCTGTTGATCACAGCCACAGCTCACTGCAGCCTCAACCTCCTGCCTGGGCTCAAATCGATCCTCTCACCTTGGCCTCCCAAGCAGCTGAGACCACAGGCACGAGCCACCACATCTGGTCCTACTTAAGCTTTATGTAGGTGCAGTAACAGATCTTCTGAAACCAGCTCTCAGCTCAAGAGAAGGGGAAGCCAGGTGCAGTGGCTCACGCCTATAATCCTAGCACTTTGGGAAGTCAAGGCAAGAGGATCACTTGAACCTAGGAATTTGAGACCACCCTGGGCAACATAGGGAGGCCGCCGCCCCCGTCTCTAAAAAGAAACAAAAAAAGAAAAAAAAAGAGGCCAGGCTTGATGGCTCAAGCCTGTAATTCCAGCACTTTGGGAAGCCAAGGCAGGAGGATCACTTGAACCCTGGAGTTTGAGACCAGCCTGGGCAACAAAAGGAGACCGTGTCTCTAAAAAAATAAATAAATAAAAGACAGAGAGAAGGGAAGTCATTGGGAGGACGCAGGTGGGGCACGCAGCCCAAACGGGGCTCCTCTGTTCTTCCCGCACAGTCAATTCATACCTTGCACATGCGCAAAGAAGGTGTCGACCCAACCAAAGCAATATTGATTCTTGTTATATCGCTTTATTGTGGGGTTACTGTTAGAGTACCACGAGTCTTCATTAGCCACTGTTCCTTCCCTAGCTGTAGTCAGTTTAGGGAGGGGAAAAGAGACCCTACCCCCCATCCGTATTCCTCCTGCCTTCATAGCGGCTGCTACTCTCTGAATACCCATTGAGTTCTTTCACCTTCCAGGTCTAACATGCTCTCCCACACCCCTACAGAGCAGGGCTGCTGGATGCCACATGGCTCCCAGAGAGGGGCTGTGGTCAGGGGAAGCCCCAGCTCCAAGGGGGGCCGGAAAACCCCAGATCCACCCACTGCAGCAAGAGTCTTTGGTGCTGCAGGTAAGGACAGCTACAAAATATCTGAGCCATTCTGTCACTCGGTCTGAACTCCTTTGAAATACTGTTTTAGTAACTTCTAGGATGGTTTTTCCTTCCTGACTATAATCCTCAAACCAACAAGAGCCCAGCAGAGGAAAACGTGGCCAAACACCCCCAGAGGAGCGCCTTGGCTTGACCTCAAAGGGCCACCATTAGGGAGGATGTCCTCAAACCTCTGACCCACTCTCTGCAGGCTCTGCCCCGCCCTGTGTGGAGACCCAAAGGAAACCTCTCCTTCGTTTAAGATTTAACCCCAGGCCGGGCGCAGTGGCTCACGCCTGTAATCCCAGCACTTTGGGAGGCCGAGGCGGGCGGATCACAAGGTCAACAGATCGAGACCATCCTGGTCAACATGGTGAAACCCCGTCTCTACTAAAAATACAAAAAAAAATTAGCTGGGCGTGGTGGCACGCGCCTGTAGTCCCAGCTACTCGGGAGGCTGAGGCAGGAGAATTGCTTGAACCCGGGCGGCGGAGGTTGCAGTGAGCCGAGGTCGCGCCACTGCACTCCAGCCTGGCGCCTGGTGACGGAATGAGACTCTGTCTCAAAAAAAAAAAAAAAAAGATTTAACCCCAGACGTCCCGCGATGGCTGCCGCCTGTCCCTTCCACCTGCATGGCTGCCCACGGGGGGATTGCTCATCCGGCTACCCCGGATGAGAGGCTCTCCGCCGGGTTGAGTGGGGGGCCTCTCCGCAGCTCCTCTGCCTCCCACCCCCACTGGCACCCAACGCCTGTCCTAGAAGGTTCTTACTGCCTGTTTGCTCCGAGAGTGGCTGGACAGGCAGAGGCTGGCCTTGCTGGAGGGAGCGTTCGTAATTAGGGAGCGAATCCAAAGCAGGGTCTTTTCCTTCCGCAGCCCGCGGCCCAGCCGCGGGGCTCACCCACTGCACTTCACCGGATGCCTTCTGCTTGGTCCTCAGGACTGATACACACCAGGACCCAGGGCCAGGCCGGGCCAGGCTCCTATGCTTCCAGCAGCGCGGGGTCCTGCTGCCCGCCGCCATCCTCCTGGAGTCGGCCTCTGGCGGACCCTTCCTCCTCCTCCCCAGCCCTGCACAGCAGGGCCAGGCAGGTGCTTCCCGTTTGGCTGCTGAAGAGCCGAGAGTTCACAGACAGATTGAGGAACGAGCCCAGGGATGGGGCCAGCCCGTGGGGGACGCTGGGATTGGAGCCCAGGTCCCGGTTCGCCGCGCGGCTCCCGACTTTCTCTCCTTTCGCCCAGGAGGGGAGCTCGGCCACGGCAGAGAGGTGGGGTGGATCTGATCTCCCTGCGACCCCAGGGGGCCCGCGAGGCCGGCGCGCGGGCGGGAGCGGGGACGTGCCCAGAAGAGCCTCGGGGGACGCTGCCCCCGCCCCTGGCTCTTGCGCGCCCCCCTCTCCCGGCTCCCGCCACCGCCCCCGGCTCCGCACCCCTCCCGGCTCCCGCGCGGCCCCCCGCCCCGGCTCCCGCGCGCCCCACCCTCCGGCTCCGCGAATCCCTCACCGATCCTGGGGCCCGCTGCCCCCTCCCGATCCCCCACCCGCCGGCCGCCCCGTGGCCCGGCTGGGCGCGCTGCTCAGCTTCGCGCTCCTGGCAGCCGCGCTCGCCAGCGACTGCTGGTACATCCTGGAGGTGTCGGACGCCGGCAACCGCAGCTCCCGGCCGCGGCGCGCAGAGCAGCTCTCCTCGCACTCGGGGCTCTGGCGCATCTGCGAAGGTAACCGGCCTCCCTCCTCCCTGCGCGACTTCTTCCCAGGACCCCTCCCTTGCATCCCGCTGTGCCCCAAGGGGTCTCTCAGTTCCCTCCCCATCACCCAGCGTCTCCCCCATAGCTGCTGCGATGATAGCCTGGGGGCTGCAGGAGGGAGGGAGCTCTGATGGGGCCCCTCACAGCCGGAGGAGCGGGCTGTGGTGGGGTGGGGGGCCGTGGGGGGCTGGGGGAGGTGGGAAGCCCCATGTGTGTAGCTGGGGGGGGGGGCTCATCCAAGTGACCACGGGTTGTTTCTTGATCACTCTCCTAGGGCTGTGGGCCTGGCAGCCCCTTGTCCCTCTCCCCTGGCAGGCACCGTCAGAGCTGCTCTCCACACACCGGAGGCCGCAGGGGTGGGGGCAGGGGTTCCAAATGTGTGCAGAGGCTTCCGGAGTTGGCGAGAGAGGAGGGGATTCCAGCAGGCTGGAGGGTGCACAGGGCCCCCTCCATTCTCCCTGGCTCCCTCCTCAGGAGCTGGGGCTAGCCTGGGGAGCTTCCGCTGCACAGGGCGAGCGCTGGCACGGCAGGGATGTGTGTGTGAGTGTGAGTGTTCGTGTGAGTGTGCCTACATGTGCATATGAATACGTGTCTGTGCATGTGCTGAACATGAACATGTGTGAGCACCCAGCTGTGTATGTAAATATTGTCTGTGTGAGCGTGTGCAATTGTGTGTGCATGTGAATATGAGTGTGTGTGAGCATGTCAGTGTGCATGTGAGAGTGTGAGCGTGTATGGGAGTGGATGCGTGGGTGGTGCGCGTGTGCTGTGGCTTCCTAGGTGCAGCTGGGGAGGAGTTGGGAGCCGCGTGTTCATCCATCCAACAGACTGCCTAGCTGTTCTCCAAAGACCTCCTCACATGGCCGGGCGCCGCGGCTCACGCCTGTAATCCCGGCACTTTGGGAGACCTAGGCGGGTGGATCACTTGAGGCCAAAAGTTGGAGACCAGCCCGGCCAACATGGTGAAACCTTGTCTCTACTAAATATACAAAAATTAGCGGGGCAGCGTGGTGGCGCACACCTGTAATCCAGCTACTTGAGAGGCTGAGGCTGGAGAATTGCTTGAACCTGAGAGGTGGAGGTTGCAGTGAGCCGAGACTGCGCCACTGCTGCACTCCAGCCTGGGCAACAGAGCCAGACTCTGTCTCAAAAAAAAAAAAAAAAAAAAAAAGACTCCTGCCTCCTGCACACGTGTGAGAATCAGAGAGCACATATGCCCACGTGACAGGAGTCACGAAGATTCCAGGGAGGCTGCCCAGTGAGCCCGTTTCACACACACCTTTTTCCTTTCAGGCAAAGCCTGACTTCCACACGCAAATGCATTACAGGGACCCCTGTCTGAGGGACCCTGGGGGGGGCCTCCATGGAGCGTTTGAAATTTTAAACATGCATCTGTACAGGTGGCACATGCATGTGAAAATAAACAAGACGAAAGGTCTCAGGCCTTTCATCCCACTTGGAGTCTCAGCTCCGAGTTTCAGCAGGAGAGAGAATATGGCAGGGCCCTGTGGTGCCGGGGCAGGGGGGCGGTCCCTGGGCTCGGGTGGGCTGCTGGGTGCCCCTGGCGTCCGGGCCCTGGGCTTTGAGTCTTCTGTTTCCCAGGCAGAACAGCTGCATACCTTCGCCAGCGAGAGCCTGGACGCCTCCACCTTGGTGCAGCACCTCATCTGTGAGTCCTCTGTGGGGCCACCTTCCCTTCCTTCCCGAATATTCAGGCAAGGCCGGATCCCAGCCATCCCCATCAACACCCTGCAGCACTGCTTCCACCGGCCCCTGCGTTCCCAGAGGAGGTTTCCACGCATACCTCTCTCGGTGCTGTGCTGCTGTCCCTAACCACAGGGGCCCAGCTCCCAGCCTGTCCTCTTCTTCCCCCTATATCAGTTTCCCTCTCTGGCGATGCTCATGCCTTTGTTGTTGGGGAAACCAGGCAGTTCCAAGCATGGCTGGATCCTGTGGGCTCTGCAGACTTCCGGCTCCCCATTCAGGACTAGAGTCTTCGAGATGGGCTGCTGTCTACCTGGCTGGTGCCTCCCACCTGGAGGGTTGGGGGGACACGTGAGGCTCAGGGATGGGGATTGGGGAGGGTGCTGGGGACAACTCCCTCTCCTGGCCTCAGGAAGCCCCTGCCAGGGTGACAGGGGGCCACTGGGAGGGTCCACTGGTTTTCACAGAGAGGAGCGCCAGCTGCTTTTCCTAGAAGGTGGAACTGCCGGTCGCTGTCCTCCGGCACACAGGTGCTGAAGGGCCCACGGGGACCCTCTCACCTGTGCCCCCCTCTCCCCCAGCGCTGCCTGTGAAATCATGGTGGTCCTGCCCCTGAGCTGCTCCTTCTATGCGGCTGGATCTGCGGACTGCTCAGCTGCCTGGCCCAGAGAGCGCCTCTGCTGCTCTTCACCACTGCTACTTCCTGCTGGGGAGTGAGTCTGGGGCCCTGGGGGGAGTGGCTTCAAAGATGGGAGCTGGGCCACAGGTCCTGGGAGTGGGGTGCTGTTTCTTCTGTTGCCCTTGTCCCTGCTCCCCCTCTGGACAGGCGCTGCCAGATTGTAACCGGGAGATGGTGACGGGAGGGGATGGGGTTGGGGTTGTAACTGGGAGATGGTGACGGGAGGGGATGGGGTTGGGGTTGTAACCGGGGAGATGGTGATGGGAGGGGATGGAGTTGGGATTATAACTGGCAGATGGTGACGGGAGGGATGGGGTTGGGGTTGTAACTGGGAGATGGTGACAGGAGGGATGGGGTTGGGATTTGTAACCGGGAGATGGTGACGGAGGACGGAGTGTCTGTGTTTTGCCTGGGAGTAAAGGCACCGGCTAGGGGGCAGAGGGTCTGGAGGCAGCTGGTGGGTGGGTGGGGGCTCCACTGGGACTCCAGCCTCCCCCGGGCAGAGGGGCCTCCTCTCTGAGAATGAGGGTCAGCTGTGGGCCGAAGTGGAGGGCTCTCAGGATGTCACACCAAGAGCACCTGCCTAGGGTCAGCCCGCCTCTCACCCCTCACTAGCACTGTAAGGATGGGGAGGGAGATGGGGGTTCCCAGATGGATTGAGTGCCCTTCCCTGAGACAGGATCATGGGGAGCCTGGGGGACTGAGAGGGCCTGGGGTGACAGTTCTCTAGAGTTGCCCAGCTTGAGGTTGCAGGCGCCCTCTGGGGAGGCCTCCTTCAGGAGGCGGGGAGGCGGGAGGCGGGAGGCAGGAGGCTGGGAGAGAAGCCTGCCAGCAGCTGAGCCCAGGCCCCATCACTGGGAGTCGGAAGGTGCTTCAGGTCCCAGCTTACTCTTCACCTTCATTTTGGGAGAAAGGCCATGTCCTCCTCCAGGCTAGAGGAGGCAGCTGGTGTTTGAAGAGGGCTCAGCTGGTGGGCAGCCTGCCAAGAAGTGGGGCCTTGGGCTGCAGCTGAGACCAGTGCTACAGGCCGGGACAGGCACCTCCCGCCACATGGTCAGCCTCTGCTGCTGGGGACTGACCCCAGCCCTGCTGCTCCCGGGGCCCACTTCATTCAATTTGGCTTCACATTCTTCCCCAAATTAAATCTGTCCTTTCTGTCGCTGCACTGCCCCGCCAGGCCGGCAGCTGCGTGTCCTCCGTCCCTCGGCCTCCCTCCATCTTCTCTTCCCACTCTCTCTCCCATTCTTCTTCCAAAGTTTGGTTTCCAGGAGGAATCGCAGAAGAGCAGGCTGGGCTGTGCCCCTTCGCTGGGCATCAGTGAGATCCGGACCTGGCCCTGAACATCAGCTTGGGGCCATTGCCTTCTTTTGGCTGGGTAGTGCCCAGAGGGAACCCTGTGCACCCAGGAAGTGCCTGGGGGGAAGTCAGGGCCACCTGCCCACCGGCTAACATTCCTTACAGCTGGCACCAAGGACAGGCTTTCTCGTCAGCCTGAAACTGTGGGAAGGGGGTGGCAGTCTGGGCTGGTTTCTCCAAGCCCAGTAGACAGGAAAATGCCCTGGAGGCACTGGCCGAAGCCCCTGCCCAGCTCTTTGCTGGACCCTGAACTCCCAGATGAAACCTGGCGCCCGCCACCCTGTGCAAAGCCGGCTTCATTCCTTTGACAACAGTTTTGACCACGTGGAGAGCAGGAGGGAGGAGCGAGGAGGGCCCAGGGTAGGCATCCTCCTCTGAGGAAGGGCCTGAACTCAGAGCTGGGAGGACAGGGGGCTCTGGAAGGAGAGTCAGAGTGAGGGGGACATTAGCCCCAGAGGTCGGGAAGGTGTCAGGAAGAGGAGGCTGGTGCAAGGTAGGGACTCACTCTGGTCAGAGCCCTGGGCAACCCTGCTGCCAGCAGAGGCCATGGCTGTGTGTGTGCATGTGTGCGAATATGTACAGGTGTGTTTGTGTGTGCATGTGTGCAAATGTGTATGTGTGAATGTGTGCAAGTGTGTGCATGTGTGTGAATGTGTACAGGTGTGTGTATGTGTACCTGTGTTGGAATGTGTACGTGTGTGTGCATGTGTGAATGTGTACAGGTGTGTGCATGTGTACTTGTGTGCGTGTGTTGGAATGTGTACAGGTGTGTGCGTGTGTGTGTGTGCATGTGTGCTGGGGGCCATGGAGGGTGCAGGGTGTGTGGGGAGGCAGTTCTGTGAGCGGGAACCATGTTGAGGGGCAGGTGGTGCTGTTTGCAGGAGGCTTTGCAGGATGAGGTCTCTGGGGTCTGAGGACTGAATTGCAGCCTTTTAAAGCTCCACTCCCCCCACATGCCGTTGAGCAGCTGTAGCCCCTTCCAGACCCAAGCAGGAGGGGTGTCTGGGAGAGTAACCAGCACAGGAAGGGTGGTGCGCGGCCTGCAGCTCTGCCTGAATGCCAGTGCGGCCGGGGCTCGAGGCCATGTCTGCAGACACGGAGCAGCCGCCCTCCCATCTCTCCCCCAGGTGCCCTGACCCTGGCAGGGGTCAGCATCTACATCAGGTACTTGCACCTGGCCTTCACGGAGACCACGCGGCAGTAAGGCCCGCAGCACCTGCAGGGTATTCGGGTCAGCTTGGCTGGTCCCTGGCCCTGGCCCCGGGCTCCTGCGCCTCGGAGGCCCTCAGCAGAGCCCCTCCTGGTCTCAGCCGCTGAGACCCCCACTCTGTGGTCATCTGAGTCCCCAGCAGGTGGGAGGGAGGTGAGAAGTGGCTGAGCTTCCCTTTGTACCTCCTGGGATTGGGTGGTTAGGGCCAGGGCCCCATGACAGGCTGGAAATCCCTTCCCCTGGGCCTGGCTGGGGTCCTGGAGAAGGAGCCCTGGGGGTAAAAAAAGGGGTGGGGGCAGAGCCAAGCATCCAGCTCGTTGTGTGTCTCCCTAGATATTTGGGGGAGGCTCCCTTGCCCCGGACTAACTGGCTTAACCACCCCTTAGTGATGAGAAGAGTTCAGAAAAGACGAAGTAAGTGGTCCAGGTGAGGCAGGTTGAGTGGAAGAGTTGGGGTGGGGGCACCCTCTCAAGGGTGTGGCCTGAACTCGCCCCTCCCCCAGCAGGCTCCCGAGCCACTGCTGCCTCCATTCCTGGGATGTCCCTGGGAGAAAAGGAGTTAAATGCCACAGCGCTGGGCACCATGCTACTCTCCAGTCCTGCAGTAGCCTTACTAAATGGATATCCTTTATCCATTTTACAGAGGATCAAGGGGGAGACGGAGGCCCAGAGCGGCAGAGACACCTACCAGATCACCTGGAGCCAGAGAGATGCCGTCTCAGGCCGTGGCCTCCCAGGCCTCTGTTCTGTCCACTCTCCCGGGAGGGCAGGCTTGGTGGGGGAAGAGCTGAGAAGAGGGCATGAGAGGCCCCTACGATTTGCAGGTGTCGGGGGCGAGGATCGGACCCAGCTAGATGTGCCCCCCGCCCCCTCCCATGTCTTCAAGCCTGCTAGGTACTTTTCACTGAGCGCTTCCGGGCAGAGCAGGCACACAGACCTCTGTTCTTGTCCTGGCACAGGCCGCTGCCGCTTCTGGCCCCAACCCTTCCTCTCTGCAGCAACCTGGGGGAGGTGTGGAGCTGACAGAGGTGCAAGTCCCAGAAGGGTGGGGTGGGGTGTCACTCCATGGTGGAGGAGTTTGGGACCACTCTTTGCCTGCCTCAAAGTGGACCTGGCTGAGGGGGCTTCTTGGCCATAGGGGCCAGGGCTGCCTAGGGTGGCACAGGGCTGGGCCTGCAGTTTGAGATCCAGGCTTGTTAAATGGAGGGCAGAACTACAGGCAGGAGGAGCTCAGCTTGCAGGCCTAGGCCCGTAGGCCCACTGCTGGTCCCAGGGGGGAGACAGTTCTCACACATTTGAGTCGCCTGGGGCCACAAAGGCTGGGGCACGCCCACCATTATGCAGATGGACAGTTGAGGCAGCTGCAGGAGAAGGGTTCCCAGGGCCTGTGCAGGGGCCTGTTTGGGGTTTGGGGGCCCTTCCCAAGTCTTGAGAGGTGTGCTAGGGAAGGTGGTGGCCTCTCTTAGCTTGGTCTCCCCTGCCCCCCACTGCCCCGCCCCTAGGTCTCTTTATTGACTCAAAGGTTAAGGAAGCTCCTGGGGGATCAAGGGGGTGACACGGTTTTGGTGGGGCCCAGTGAGGACAAAGCTGGGGGGGTGAGCGGGGCCTCCTCTTCCTCCTGGTGTTTGAATGTTTACCATTCCATGTGGGAACATTGTGCCAGTTTGTCCTTACATGAATCACTTGTGCTGTGTGCCATATAAGCCTTTTATTTTTCTTAAACTTTTCAAAATAGGTGACATATGCCCGTCTATCACAAACAGCGTAAAGGCGAGCAAACACTGTCACCAGCTGTCTGTCCGTCCAGAGGTGTTAGGTGAACGAGGGTGGGTGAGTGTGCGCGTGCGTGTTTGTGTCCACCGTGAAGTCATCTGCTGACAGAACAGGACTACTTCTTATTCCCAGGTCAGCACAGCGATGGGGGGTCTCTGGGTCTCTGTGTTGGAAACAGGGGCTGGCTTCGTGGGCACGTCCTCTCAGCTTGGGAGGAAAGGCCTGAGGGGGCTCTTCCTCTCCTCCTGGCCCCCAGCCTCTGCTGAGGAGGCTTCTCCTGGGGGTTTCCTGGGAAGCTGGGGTGACAGTCTAACTTCAGGCCTCTCACGGCAGATGGGCTTGGGCTTTGGGGATATGACACTAGAGAAGACACACCGGGGGCTGCTGGGACCACCAGAGTTCCCTGAAAGCGTGTGTGGGGGGGAGGATGGGCTGCCTGCCCTTTCCTCTCCAGAACCGACCCTCCCACCTTGCCTCCACGTGTTCCGGTGGGTGTGGGACTCAGCTAGGCCAGACGACTCCTTCAGTCTCTGATTGGCCAGCCACATCCTTCATCCTCTGATTGGCTGACACTCACTCTCTGGTTGGCTAATAGACTCCCTCACTCTGGCTAGTCAACTACTTCACTCTGATTAGCCAGCCATGTCCCTCGCCCTCTGATTGGCTAGTTGAATCCACTATCTGATTGGCCAGTTGATGCCCCTCACGCTCTGATTGGCCAGTAAGTGTTCCTGACCCACTGATTGGCCAGTTGACTCCCTCACTCTCTGGCTAGTCTCCACAGTGATTGGCCCACGGGTTCTGTCTGTTTCACGGTTCTCTGAGTGTCAGGCTTTGCAGCTGGGATTAACAGGCGGATGAATGCCTCCTCCCAGGGAAGAGACAGTGCACGGTTCAAGGTCACCAGGAATAGACAACATGACATCAGGCTCAAATGCTGCCGCATTATTTACGGTAAGAGGAGACAGCCTGTGCACCAAATCCCCTTGCAATGGTGGTTCCCACAGTTGGATTCACTGGCCCAAGTGGGCCTCTTTCTTTGATTTTTCTTAGAACTTTTCAAAAATAGGTAACACATGCCCGTGTGTCACAAACAGTGCAAAGGAAACACCGTTACCAGCTGTGCACACGTCTGTCCATCCAGAGGTGTTCTGGGCGTGTGTGTGTACATGACTGTGCATGTGCCAGAGACAGAGACGAGACAAGCCAGAGACAAGCCCTGACTCGGAGGCCCCTGCCCCCGGCATTGAAGCCTCTTCCTCCTCTCAGCACAGCAAAGCCCTTTCTCCAGGGACGGCCCAGCTCTGCCAGGTCCTGGGCCCACTTGCAGCCCACTCTGGCAGGTTTATCTGCATCACCTGGTGGGTGCCCCCACCAGGGGCCCGACCTCTGTGAGGACAGGGACCTCTCATGAGCTCAGGCCCTATGCCCAACCAGCATTTATAAATGTAGTAGGCAGCCCCCAGGAGAATCCCCCATCTGTCCTCATCTCCTGGTGCTCAGCCCTCTGTAGGCCTTGCCACACTGAGTCAGAGCTGACTTGGGTGTCAAGTAGGAAGCGGCAGCAGGTGAGGAGGTCATAAAAAGGTAGCTTCTGCCTTGGTCTCTGAGACTGCTCACGCCAGGGGAAGCCAGCCATCAGAATGTGGAGCCACTCAGGGAGCACTGAGGAGATGCTCACACGGACAGGACTGAGGCCTCCGCCAACAGCAGCAGTGTTACAGCTGTGTGAGCGCACCACCTGCAAGAGATAATTCAGATAATGCTGTTCTCGCTGAGGTCTTGACTGCAACCTCATGAGAAACTCCAAGCCAGAACTTTCCAGCTGTAAGCCACTCCCAAATTCTGCCTCTCCCCCCGCCCCATTTTTTTGTTTTGTTTTGTTTTTTGAGACAGGGTCTCATTCTGTCACCTAGGCTGGAGGGCAGTGGCTGTATCTCAGCTCACTGAGGCACCACCCTCCTGGGCTCAAGCGATCCTCCCACCTCAGCCTCAAGTAGCTGGGACCACAGGTATGAGCCACCACACCCAGTTACCTTTTTTTTTTTTGAGACAGAGTTTTTGCTCTGTCACCCAGGCTGGAGTGCAGTGGTGCAATCTTGGCTCACTGAAACCTCCGCCTCCTGGGTTCAAGTGATTCTCCTGCCTCAGCCTCCCGAGTAGCTGGGATTACAAGTGCCCGCCACCACACTGGGTAATTTTTGTATTTTTAGTAGTAACGGAGTTTCACCATGTTGGCCAGGCTGGTCTCAAACTTCTGGGCTCCAGCAGTCTGCCTGCCTCAGCATTCCAAAGTTCTGAATGGGGAGGACCTGGGCCCCCCAGCTGCCCTGTCAGTTCTCCAGGCAACTGAGCTGGCAGACCTGCTGGCAGGGGCTCCGGACGCCCGTGTGATCATCCTCTCCAGCTCAGCCAGGTCCAGGGTGCTGCAGGGCAGGGCTGGGAGGGGGTGGGAGTGCACCCCTGCGATCTGTGGGTTGGGGAGGGAACGAGGGCTGAGGGGTCCAGGGGCACCTCCTGGCGGAATGGGGGGGGAGCTCCTCTGGAGTAAGGAGCCCTACCCTGAGTCCTGTGCCTACCTCCCCCCAGCCCTGGGCCTTGGAGCCTTTCCTCAGTTCTGGGACAGACGTCTCGGCTGGGGGGCACTGGGATCCTCTCCCCTATTAACTCTTCAGATGCTGCTGTCTGGCTTCCTCTGGAGTGCAGGAGTGCTCCGGGTGCCCACTAGAGGGCAGCAGGGACCAAGCACTCGCCCAAGTGTCTGCCGGCCAGCCTGGGGCCAGCCCGAGCCGCTGCCGCCCCCCACATGGCAAATCTGGGGCTCTGGTCTCCTCCCTCCTCCCCTGGAGAGGCCACTATTCCAACCAGCTTCTCCGTGGCTGTCTCTTTCTCCCCCTCTGCAGGTCCCAGCCTGGTGCCTGGGAAGTGGGTTCCCACCTTCCCAGCGAACAGCCTGCGCTGGCTGGAGGATGTGCAGGGCCCCAGGTGAGCAGTGCCTGCTCCTGACCTGAGCCGCCCCACCCTGCTCATAGACGTGGAGGTGGAACTCCTGGGAGGAGCTGGGAGCCCCAGCGCCGACAGTGACACAGCACTGAGACAGAAGGAGGGCAGGTCTTGGCACTGAGTCTGGAAGCCACGTGCCCCTGCTCAGCGTGGCCAGGCTGAGCCCTAAGGCCACGGCCAGCTCACAAGTGCCTGAGGCCAGCGAGGAAACAGCACCTTCAAGACACCTCAGTGCCACGTGCCAGAAAAACCATCCCATAAACACACGTCTAGGATGGCTGCCCTGTGCTGGGAATGGCAGGGCCACACCCAGCCTGCACACCTGAGTCCTGAGGCCTGTCCGAAGAGTGTCACCCGCTGGAGAAGCTGCTGCAATGCTGCCTCTTGGGGGACAAACAGCTGAGGCACCTGCAGTCGTCAGGCCCTGGCCGGAAACAGATGCCACAGGCACACTGGGAAACTGCAAGTGTTTAATCACGGGGTGGTTTACAGAGGGAGGCAGGAGCAAGGAAGCCCGGGAGGACAGGCCCAAGGGGCGAGAGGAAGGTGTGGCTGCAGGAACCCAGAGCCAGGGTTGTTTGGAGAGGTGCCTGGCACTGGCCCAGAGGCCCTGGTGACCCTCGGAAGAGGAGCTGGGGGAGGAGCAGAGCTGCAGCCCCTATTCCCTCCTTCCAGGGCTCCCCACCAGCTGAACTCGACAGAAATGCAGGGATGTGGTCCATGAGTGTCATAGCACACGTGCACTGAGGACCCGCCGGGCAGACAAAGTCGCCCTGTGCTCACCAGAGGTGAGGTTGGCCATGGTGTTGGAGGGCACAGAGGGTCCACTCCAGCCCTAGCAGCTCTGCAGCCTTTCTCTGCAGCTCCTCGGAGGGACAGGGACGCCACCGTGCTCACACACTCAGGCCGGCAGCCCCATCCACGCTTCAGTGCTTTCGTCACACAGGCTGGAGCACACCCTGAGCCCAGGTGAGACCCCTAGCCTGAGGCTCCGGTCAGCGGCCAAGTGGGTTTGGAGCCCTGTCCTCCACTGCACACTCTGGGCTTGGCAACCACACATGCAGCTCCTCAGACCCCTCAGTCAACTCTGTGCCCCACCGCTCCCGGGCCGTGGCCTCCCCACTCCCCCTAAGAACCTCTCTTGTGGTTTGACCCAGTCCCCGGCAGACCTCACACCTGTCTCACTTCCTTTCCCTTCAGTCCTTTGCAGGTGGGGCCTGTGGTTTCTCTGCTGACTTCCTCTCCTCATCAGGAGGGGGTGACTGGGGGGCTGGACAGGGCATGAGGGTGCAACTGGAGGGCAAGGAGGGCTCCTGCTCTTGCTGTAAAGCCCACTCCGGTCCCCCCCGACTGTGACATCAAATCCATGGCATGACACTCAGGGCTGGCAGGACCTGGCCTCTGCCCTCCCCACCCCCGCCATCCCCAGAGCCTCCCGCAGGCTTCACTCCACCCACATCCCCCATCTGCACCCTGAAGACCTTCCTCACCAGTCAGCTTCTGCTCCTAAAGCCTGAAGCACCCCTGCCTGGCGAGCCGGCACTCCCTTCCCTGCCTGGGGGGCTTCCACTCAGCCTGCAAGAGGGCTCCTCTGCGACCTTCCCCGTGAGCCACAGGCCTCTCCCCATCCTCTGCTTCCCAGGGCACCCACTATAGATTCCATCAACTCAAGCGCCTCCCAGCCTCTCCTTGGTTGCAGTGACTTGTTGACCCTCGAGGCTGCCTGGGAGCATCGAGCTCAGCCTCTGACAACACTGGGTGGCAGCTGGATACATGCTCAGCCCCAGCCATCCCTTAACCCCTTAGCAGACAGGCCCTTGGGGCTCCACCGGCAACCCCATGGCTTGTCCTGGCCCCACTGAGGGGTGTGCACACCCCCCGCAGTCAAAGTGGTTCACTACGGCAACTCACAACCCAGGGCTGGGGCTGGGGGTCCCTGTACCCAGAGACACCCCCTAGGTTATGAGAACCCCCTCCCAGCGATGTGCAGTCTGTAGCGCCTCCCCCTTTCTACATCTATTTCTCGTTTGCCTTCTGTGCAGTGCAGGAGAACATTTCCTAATAACCTAGGGAGTGAACCACTTTGACTGAGCGTGTATCTGGCTGCCACCCAGTGTTGCCAGAGGCTGAGCTCGATGCTCCTAGGCAGCCTTGTGAGTTTCACACTCAGAAGACCCGGGTTCAAACTGGGTTCTGCCGTTTACTAGGTATGGGGCCTGGAGTGTCTCCCTCCACCTCTCAGAGTCCTCCTCTGCAATACTGGACATCACCCATCTCAGGGGGCAGGACACACCCAACCACCTGAGAAGCCTGTAGGAATGCAGGTTCTCCTCAGCGGGCCCTGTGTGGGACTTTCGAATCTATATTTCTTTTCTTTTTTTTTTTTTTTTTGAGATGGAGTCTTGCTCTGTTGCCCAGGCTGGAGTGCAGTGGGGTGATCTGGCTCACTGCAACCTCCGCCTCCCAGGTTCAAGTGGTTCTCCTGGCTCAGCCTTCTCAGTAGCTGGGATTACAGGCAACTGCCACCATGCCCAGCTAATTTTTGTGTTTTTAGTAGAGATGGGGTTTCACCATATTGGCTAGGCTGGTCTCGAATTCCTGACCTCAGGTGATCCGCCCACCTCGGCCTCTCAAAGTGCTGGGATTACAGGCTTGAGCCACTGTGCCTTTAGAAATGCCGGAATCTGCATTTCTAAATCGGATGACTGAGCAGCGCACACACAGAGGGCAAGCTATCCTGTGGCAGGTGCTCATTAAACCCATTTATGCTGGTGGCTGCAATTTTTTGAATTTCTGCCATTAGACCTTGGTGATGATCTTGAGCAGTAGGACATAAATACCTTCCACATGCTCAGCGTTCCAAAAATGGAACATTAGGGATTAAATTTTTTTTTTTTGGTGATCAGTTATTTAATTAGATTATTAGGACATTTAAAACACCAATTTGTGAGGATAAATTCCATCTGTCAGGGCAAACACAGATCGCAGGTAGCGCTGGAGCTGAGGAGTAGCTTTGATATTTGGTAAAATTTGTGAGTCCACAGCTTTCTGATCAATCTTGTGCTGCTCTGTAATCTCGTATTTCTCTTTTCTGTGTCGAAGAACTCACCTTCCTGGTGTCTGGGCTTCCACAGCTGCTGCTGCTTGAAGTAAGCATCAGTAAGATGTTTTGGGATTTTTACATTGCTGACATCAATTTTGGTTGAGGTGGCAATGACAAATTTCTGGTGCGTTCTTCACAGAGGAACTTGATTGAGGACCAGAGGTCCAGTCACAAGTAACAAGCCACTAGCCAGCTGCTTCAGGAAAACCACCCTCTTGCCCCTGTGGCGTCCAGTGAGGATGATCAGAATGGTCCCGGGGGTAATGCTGGCTCGCAGTTTTCTCACGTGCTGACTAAAGGGTTTTTTGCTGTGGCTCAACAGCTTTCAAGGCACATCTTCAGTAGGATAATACCTAGGCATTTTACGAAGTTTAACCACCCGGGTACCGCCGTTTTTGTCACCACTAACTGGTTTTGTAACAGTTCCAAGAACCTTCTCCTTTTTCTTTTCAACCTTGGATCCAGCCGCTGAGTACTTCCTCTTGTACATGGCCTTTCTGGAATACATGGCAGATCGGGAATACCTGCCAATTCCTCTGACAAGAACAGGATTGCAGCTGCAGTGGGGCGTCCCCCTTCTTGGGCTTTTTAGCCTTGAGGTTAACCTTTTTCACTTTGCTACCAGCATCAGCCTTCCGGGCTTCAGGTTTCTTTTTTAGTATCCGGCTTCTCAACTTTTTCACCCGCCATCTTGCAAGATGGGAAAGGATAAATGGGTTTTAAGCGCCAGCGCAGCCACCTAGTCCTAGGCCACCACAGACAGCGCTCTTGCTGTCGCCTTCACGACCCCCGGCCTTCACGCCGGTCTTCGCTGTAGACGTCCCCCACGACCGCCTCGGCCATAGTGCGCCTCAAGGCCGGCCCAGGCCTGGTCATCGTGTGGCTGCGCAGGTCCACCACGTGGGCCGCGACCCCCGCGCGGCTTCCGGACCCCTGCGCCCAGAGCGCCCCATGTACCGGGGCCGCCGCTCGGGCCAGTCTGCGGAGCGTGGCGCAGGCAGCGCCCGGCTCCCCACCCAGGCGGAAGCTGCTGACTCTACTCCCCAGCAAGGGCGGTGGGTGCGGCCAGAATTCCTAGACCTGGGAAGCGGCTGCCCTGGACCAGGGGTCCGGGGGAGATGGGTCCGCGGCACGCTGGGAGTTGCAGTTTGCGAGGCCTCGCGGCGGGCATGCGCAATCCTCTGCGAACGGCCCCGTAGCACGCTGGGAGTTGTAGTTGGCGCGCTCTCGCGGCGGGCATGCGCGAGCTTCTGCGAACAGCTCCGTGGCACACTGGGAGTTGTAGTTCACGCTGCGTCGAACCGTAGACCGTAAGGTTCTGCTCATTGAAGGGGAAACCGAGGCCGGACAAGCTTTTTTTGTTGGTTTTTTGTTTTTTTTTTTGAGACGGAGTCTCGCTCTGTCGCCCAGGGTGGAGTGCAGTGGCGCTATCTTGACTCATGGCAACCTCCACCTCACGGGTACAAGCAATTCTCCTGTCTCAGCGTCCTGAGTAGCGGGGACTGACTACAGGCGTGCGCCAACACGCCCGGCTAATTTTTGTATTTTTAGTAGAGACGCAGTTTCACCATATTGATCAGGCTGCTCTTGAACTCCTGACCTCAGGTGATCCATCTGCCTCGGCCTCCCAAAGTGCTGGGATTACAGGCGTGAGCCACCGCGCCTGGCCCCGGGTTTGCTTTTATAGCGAAGACGCTCATGTGGCACTTGCTGTGTGCCGGGCTCTGTCCGAGGCCCTTTGCAAATGTTAGCTCGGTGAAACTTCCCACCAACTCTAGGAGACAAGTGCTATTGCTATCCCCGCCTTGCAGATGGGGAGCGGGAGACGCGGGAGCTGTTGGACAGCCGGAGGCCACGTGAGTAGGAATTGGTTGGGGTTGGGGCGGCTGTCTCCAGAGGCCATCCCGGAATCCGTGTCATGCTACCTCTAAAACACAGCTTGCCACCATTTACCGTTTTGAGTATGGATTTGTTGAGCACCTGCGGTGTGCCATTCATTGTCCAGGTGCCAAGCAGGGGGACAAGGCGATGGCTCCATCCGGGTCCCAGCCTAACTGGAGACTGCTAAAAGGGTGCATGGAGAGCCCCTCCTCCATAGGCTCCTGCCCCTGGGCTGGCTGCCTTTATAGGGGCGGCGTGGTGCTGAAGTTCAAGCCCCTCACTTGTCAGCTGTGTGGCCTTGGACAAGCCACGTAGCCTCTTTGTACCTCGGTTTCCTCAACTGCAGAGTGGGTTGTGGTGAGGATTCAGTGACTTCATATGTGTTTGGTGCTCACCCAGTGCCTGGCTTGCCATAAGCCCAGGGTGGTCACCGCGCTGTGGGTGCTTTTTAATTTCTTAATACGGGGTCTCACTCTGTCCCCCCAAGCTGGAGTACAGTGGTGTGATTACAACTCACTGCAGTCTTGACCTCCTGGGCTTGGGGGAACCTCCTGCCTCAAGCCTCCCAAATAATTGGGACTACAGGCTAGTGCTACTATGCCTGGCTAATTTTTCTGTATTTTTGGTATAGTCGGGGTCTTGCTGCATTGCCCAGGCTGGTCTCAAGCTCCTGAACTCAAGTGATTCTCCTTCTCAGCCCCACAAAGTGCTGGGATTACAGGCGTGAGCCATGGCGACCTTCCCAGCTGTGGCTGTTATTGTCGCTGTCGTTACCTGAGCCCCCGCTTGGAACCCCGAGGGCCCCTGGGCTTTAGGGTGCACTCTGACTCAGCCCAGACTGTGGGGTGCCCTTCCCTCACACAGGGAGCACAGGTGCCCATTGCCACTCCGCGGCTCCTCTTTCTGGGGCCACAGCTGCTGGGCCAAGCGTCTGGTGAGGGTGGCCCTTGGTGAGGAGGACACCCGTCCTACATCAGTCATGCCCAGGCCTCTACCACAGGCCAGCTCCAGGTTGGGCCTGGGGACTTAGGGCAAGCAGAGGTGGCCTGCCCTCTCAGAGCTCAGGTCTCAGGAGTGGAGAATGAGATGCTCGCCGTGAGAGGATGGCAGTGAGGGGGAGCAGGGCAGGCTTCCTGGAGGAAGCAGTGATTAGGCTGAGCTTAGAAGATGGAGCTGACTTTGGACAGAGGGAATAGCAGGGGCTCAGCTCGGGGTAGAGAGAGAGGAGTTGTTGCATTTGCGGCCTTGAGGGCCAGCGTGGCTGGGGAAGTGAGTAGGGGTGGGGATGGAGGCCCAAATCGACATCTGGGGCTGGGTGGCCTCTCAGGGTCTCTCCCTCTCTCCTCATTCAGTGGGGTGGGAATCACAAGTCCCTGCAGGGTCTGTGGTCCCAAGGACCCCCATCTGATGGACAGGCTTGCTGCCCTCCCTCCCCAGAGCCCTCTGGGCCTGTCCCACAATCTGCACCGAATTCCTGCCCTTAGAAAACAAGCCCCTTATCTCATTGTTTGGCTCCAGAACTTCTGCTGGGAAGTAGGGGGCGGGGAACGGAGGCCTCTGTGGGAAGGAAGGGAGGTGGATGGGCTGCGGGGGCAGGGGCTGAGAGCCGGGATAGCAGCTCTCAGGGGAGAAAGGGGACAAACAGATGGACCCCAGGCCCCTCCCAGCAATGGCAGAATCACAGAATGGCCTCCTGTTTGCCGTCCGAAAGCCTGCCCTCTGCAGCTTCCCGTCATGCTCCGGCAGCCTTCAGTGGGAGGATGGGCAGGGAGGTTGGGGTCATAGAGACATGAGCACCCTGCCCAGGAGGCATAGCTGGTCCCCCACAGGGCCTTTCTCCCTCCAAAGCAGAGCCATCTCCCCAGATAGGTGGCCTCTCCCTGGGGGAACCTGAGGCAGAACAGTGCCCTCTGCCAGGTCACCTGGGCCAGCCCTGCCTTGTCCCAGTGGGGTCTGACGGTGTGGAGGAGCAGGAGGGGTGGGCTCTCATAGGGAAAGGTGTAGTGAGGCCTGTGGCGGGTGGACCCCTTGACCACTGCTTGGCCTCTGGGAGGTGGTCTGGGTCCCTGCGCGTGTGTACGCACATGTGTGTACATGCATGTGTATGTGTATATGTGCGTGTGTGTACATGTATTTGTGTGTCTCTGTGTGTGCACGTGCATGTGTGTATATGTAGATGCGCGCGTGTGCATGCGTGCGTGTGTGTGTATATGTATGTGTGCACGTGTGTGTGTGTGAGGACGTGTGACCCTGGCTGCAACTGAGACCTGAGTTACCTTGCTGTTAAGCTGGGGCAGGCCGCAGTTCCCAGGCTGGGATGTGAAGCCCGAAGCTCTGTGAAGCCAGCTCTGCTTGGCCCACCCCTGTCACAGCACTGACCTCTTCCCTCCCCCCTCTCTGCAGTTCTTCTTGACATTCTCACCAGAAGGGTCACTGTCATTGCAGGTCCTGGGGTCATCTCCTGCCCCAGTGCAGGCTGGCCCCGCCCCCACACGCCAGCTGCTCCCTCCTCTTCTGAGCCCCCCGTCCTCCAGGACTGACCCCTGCAGCCCTGCCCTTCCCAAGCTTCTGAGCTCCTCTATCCGAGGGTGCAGTGGGGCCCGTTGGCGGGGCTTCCTCCCCGGCCTCTGTGGGATCCAGCCCTTCTGCCTCCCAGACGCCTCCCCCACCCCACACGCCGGCTTGCAACACTTCTGTTCCCGAATGTGCCGGCCTCTCTCTCACCCCCAAGATGACTTTTGCACCTGCATTCTGCCTGGAAACCCCCCAACCACCGGCACCTGGTGCGTGAAGACCTTCTCAGTCTTCAGATCTTAGCTGAGACACCTCATTCTCCATGAAGCCCTCCTGGCCCAGCCCCGTGGAGGACGGAGGTGGCCCTCCTCCTGCAGTGCCCAGAGCACCTTTTCTTCCACCGCCCACCGGTGGGTCACAGCTGCGTGTTTACTCTTCTGACATCTCTGTGTGGCCGATGCTGTGCGTGTGGGGCCCGGGCGCCCTTGTTCTTTGGTGTGCTGGGCGCCTAGGCCAGCGCCAGGCCCACGGAACTCAGTAAACACCAGCCAGATGACTGACGTGGGAGGGACATGTGGTTCACCATCCCCTGCCCCTGGGACCCCGGGCAGTGTGGGTGCATTGCATGAGACCCCTGCGCGGAAGCACATGGCGAGGGTTCCAGGAGAACAGGGGCTGGGCTGGCCTCGGGCTCTCGGAGTCAGATCGTGGGGGTCCTGAAGACAGCCCTTCCCTGGCCTTCTTGAGAGATTTGTGGCTCCCCTGAGCAGTGAGAGGCCACTGGGCTGGCTGGGAGGGGGGCTTGGGACATAAGCCCCAGGTGGGCTGCCTTTCAAGGCGCCCCCGGCTCCCTGGCATCCGCCCAGGCGCAGGACTGGGGTGTGGGCACACACTCTCACGCTGAGTTCAGTGTGCGGATTCCTGTAACGCTGGGCTGCTGGCAGGAAGTGCGCGCCGGGGAGGCTGCTGCTGGGAACCCGGGGGCTGGCCCCGCTGAGATAAAGGGAGGCAGCAGATCGCAGCTGGAGATAGCAGCCTTGGGTCCTGGTAAACAGGTGGGGGGAAGGGGGAGGGAAACAAATGTCCTTTCCATCCCATCCTCTTGGCCCCGAGCCTGCAGGATCTATAGGGCCCTAGGCTGGGCTCAGCCCCGCTAGCCTGGGAGCCAGAGGGGAGCTGTTGGCACTGCCATCATCATTCCCAGTCTGGGGGGGCCAGGTGGCAAGGGACAGGGTGCTGGGTCTGGGGGCTTGGTCGGGCCCACAGTGGGCATGCACTTGGCCCACGTGGGGGGCCACTGGGTGTCAAGATCATGTGTGCTGGTGGGAGGGGAAAGAAGGGAGCTCCTCCAAGCCCCTGCACTCCGTCCCTGGCTGTGAGCCCCACAGGGGGAAAGATGTCCCTCTCCAGGTTCGCCTTCAGCACCATCTCTGGAAATCCAGAGTGAAGTGTCAGGTGGGTGTGAGACTGGGCGAGTGAGGGGGGGCATGGGAGCGGTTCCCCCAGCCAGATGCAGAGCAGGTGGCTACAGAGCTGGGAGACCCTGTGCATGACCCCAAGGGGCACCCGCAGGGTGTTCACCTGCGCTCCATCAGCTTGCGATGGCCGGGCAGGAGCTGTGCACGGCACATCCCCGGTGCCCAACACAATGGGCGCTCAAATACGCTTGCTTGTTTAAAAAAGTAAGAAATTTACCACTCATACAAAAATGTACATGAAGCTTATTTGTACAGTGTTACAAATAAATACATATAAAATAAACTCCCATGCCAAAGCCACTCAGATCAAGAAATTGACCATGAGTCGGGCACACTGGCTCACACCTGTAATCCCAGCACTTTGGGAGGCTGAGGCAGGTGGATCACCTGAGGTCAGGTGTTCGAGACCAGCCTGGCCAACATGGTGAAACCCCGTCTCTACCAAAAATACGAACAATTAGCTGGGCTCTGTGGTGGGAGCTTGTAATCCCAGCTACTCAGGAGGCTGAGGCAGGAGAATTGCTTGAGCCTGGGAGATGGAGGTTGCAGTGAGCCGAGATCACGCCACTGCACTTCAGCCTGGGTGACAGAGCAAGACTCCATCACACACACACACACACACACACACACACAAAGAAATAGACCATGGCCAGGATTCCAGAAGCTTCCTTCCTATTCACAACCCCTCCCTCTGCAAAAGTTACTGCTGCCCTGACATCTATCTTTCTCTCTCTTTCTTTCTCCTTCCTTCCTTGCTTCCTTCTTTCCTTCTTTCCTTCCTTCCTCTCTCTCTCTCTCTGTGCATATATATATATATATATATATATTTTTTTTTTTTTTTTTAGAGACAGAGTCTAGCTATGTTGCCCAGGCTGGTTTTGAACTCCTGGACTCAGGTGGTCTTCCCATCTCTGCCTCCCAAAGCTCTAGGATTACAGACATGAGCCATGGGGCCTGGCCTGCCCTGACTTTTATGACCAGGACTTACTTTTCTTCATGATTTTGCCACCATGGATGTATCCCTGAATAGCAGTTGAGTGTTGAGTGTGGCTGTGTGTGAACTTTTCGGCAGTCGAATCGGAGTGTCTCCTTTTGTCTGGCTTCTTTAGGCCAGTATTGTTTGTGAGTGTCACCTTCGTGGTGGCTGTCGTTTGTTCTCTGCTGCCGGGTACTTTTCCACCAGGTTCCTAGAGCAGTTTATTTCTCCATTCTGCCTGTTTAGGGACATTTGGGTTTTTGTTTCCAGGCTGGCCATGGACAGTGGTGCTGGTAGGCGGTCTTATTCCCGTCTGCTGGGGCACAGGTGACTGCTTCCGGAGGGCAGACACCTAGCGGTGGGGGCCACTGACTCTGGGGTCACTCACTGACAGCTTTACCTGGTGGGCCAAAGCCTTTCCCAAAGTGCTGGGCATGCCCTCCTCTCCCACCCTCCCACACTTGTTCATCTCAGGAACACACGGCGTCGTCAGACTTCTCAGTCCTAGCCATCCTTGTGCTATGTGGCGTTATCTCCTTGAATTGGCAATTTTAATCTGATCTTTCTTTTTTTTTTTTGATGGAGTGTCTTGCTCTGTCGCCCAGGCTGGAGTGTAGTGACGCGATCTCTGCTCACTGCAACCTCCGTCTCCCGGGTTCAAGCAATTCTCGGCCTCCTGAGTAGCTGGGATTACAGGCGCCCGCCACCACACTCGGCTAATTTTTGTATTTTTAGTAGAGATGAGGGTTTCACCATGTTGGCCAGGCTGGTCTTGAACTCCTGACCCAGGTGATCTGCCTGCCTTCAGCCTCCCAAAGTGGTGGGATTACAGTATGAGCCACTGTGCCGGCCTCTTTTTTTTTTTTTTTTTTTTTTTTTTTTTTAGAGACTGAGTCTTGCTCTGTCACCCAGGCTGCCATGCAGTGATGCAATCACAGCTCATGCAGCCTGAACCCTGAGCTCAAGCAATCCGGCCGCCTCAGTCTCCCAAGGTTCTAGGATTATAGGCCTCAGCCATTGCGCCCGACCCTGCTTGTTCTGTTAACTGCTGAAGGAGAGCACTGTTTTCTTATGTTTGAGCCATTTGGATTCCTCTTTGTGAAGAGCCCATTCTGGTCTTTTTGCTCTGACTGGGGAGGCTGCTTTGCATGTGTAGCATACTGACCTTTGTGGGTTCTGTGTGTTGCAAACGTTTCCCCCCAGGGCCAGGCACCATGGCTCACACCTGTAATCCCAGCACTTTGGGAGGCCGAGGAGGGCGGATCATGAGGTCAGGAGTTCGAGACCAGTCTGGCCAACATAATGAAACCCCGTCTCTACTAAAAATACAAAAAATTAGCCAGGCGTGGTGTTGTGTACCTATAATCCTAGCTACTCAGGAGGCTGAGGCAGAAGAATCGCTTGAACCCGAGAGGCGGTGGTTGCAGTGAGCCAAGATTGTGCCATTGCACTCCAGCCTGGGCAACAGAGCGAGATTCTGTCTCAAAAAAAAAAAAAAAACGAAATTCACCCCCAGGCCAGGCAAGGTGGCTTTCACCTGTAATCCCAGCACTTTGGGAGGCCGAGGCAGGCTGATCACTTGAGGTCAGTAGTTCAAAACCAGCCTGGCCAACATGGCGAAAACTGCATCTCTAGTAAAAATACAAAAATTAGCCAGGCATGGTGGCACATGCCTGTAATCCCAGCTACTGGGAGGATGAGGTAGGAGAATCGCTTGAACCCAGGAGGCGGAGGCTGCCCTGAGCTGAGATCACGCTGCTGCACTCCAGCCTGGCCAACAGAGGGACTCTGTTTAAAAAAACATATTTCCCCCGCGCTGTGTTTTGTCTTGTTGCTGTTTGAGACAGGGTCTGACTCTCTTGCTCAGGGTGGAGTGCAGTGGTGTGATCACAGCTCACTACAGCCTCTGCTGGGCTCAAGCAGTCCTCCGGCCTCAATCTCCGGAGTAGCAGAGACATGCCACCATGCTCGGCTAACTTATTTTATTTTTTTCATAGATGTGAGATCTCGCTATGTTGCCCAGGCTGGTCTCAAACTCCTCCCAACTTGGCCTCCCAAAGTGCTGGGATTATAGGCATGAGCCACTACAGCCGGCTGGCTTTTCTTTTTCTTTCTTTTTTATTTTTTTGAGATGGAATCACACTCTATTACCCAGGCTGGAGTGCAATGGTGCGATCTCGGCTCACTGCAACCTCCACCTCCCGGGTTCAAGCAATTCTCTGCCTCAGCCTCCCGGGTTCAAGTGATTCTCTGCCTCAGCCTCCTAAGTAGCTGAGATTACAGGCGCCTGCTACCACACCCAGCTAATTTTTGTATTTTTAGTAGAGACAGGGTTTTGCCATGTTGCCCAGGCTGGTCTTGAATGCCTGACCTCAAGTGATCCACCCACCTTGGCCTCCCAAAGTGCTGGGATTACAGGCGTGAGTCACCGTGCATAGCCCCCTCTTCTATCTTTAGAGAGGGGTGGAGGCTGTGGTGTATGTGGACAGGGGAATGGAGACTTGGGGATTGGGCTGGGGGGGACCCTCAGGGACCCCCCGCTACTGCCTTCCGGGTGCCCCCAGCTCGGGCTGAGACCAGAGCACCCCCTTGTGCCTTCTGCCCCACCTGCTTCCTCCTGGGCCCACCAGCCTGCAGCCACATGGGGTCCTGACAGCTGGGACGCGTGCTGGGTCTGGCGTTATTTACTGTGGCAGCTTCCTCCTCCTTCCAGGAACTTGTCCTCCAACTTCGGGCGGCATCGAGGCCTCCCATCTCTCGGGTCTCATTTACTGGCATTGGCCTCTCGCTTCCTGTTACGAGGCCGGGACTGAGGCACGGGGTCAGCTCCGTGCACGGCGCCTTGCCTGTTCCCGGGGCCTCTGTTCTGACCCCTGGGCAGGGAGGACAGAGGGTCAGATGCCAGGCATCAGGCACAGTGGCCATCTGGGGTGGGGCCAGCTCCACAGAGGCAGGGGACCCGAGGCTGAGCCAGCTATGGATTCTGCTCTCTGGAGTCCAGGGTCCAGCATGCGGACCAGGTTTCTCCTCTGCCCTTCCTGGCTTGGCAGAGTGTCATGGAGGGAGGGGTGGCCTTTCCTAGACTCCCCCATGTCCCCTCCTCCCACTCCTGCAGCCACCAGGACCAGAGCCCTTGTGGGAAAGGACAGGGAAGGCTCAGGAGTTGGGGCATGGGCAAGATCCCAGCGTTTCTCTTTCTTTTTGAGACGCAGTCACGCTCTGTCGCCCTGGCTGGAGTGTGGTGGTGTGACCTCGCTCACTGCACCCTCCACCTCCTCCTGGAGATGTGGAATTCCCAAGGCTTGCCCACCTTCTCCACCCTGAGGAGTGATGGCATCTCGGGCCACCAGGGTGTGAGCAAGAGTGGCCGCCCAGCCCCCGCTGAGGGCCTGCAGCCAGGGCCAGGCAGAGCCCTCCTTGTTGAGGAGCGGTATGTGCAGTAAGGGCTGTGTGTGCCCAACACCTGCTGTGCACCCGGCAGTCAGTCACTCATCACAGAGATGGATTCAAACCCAGGTCGCCCAGCCGTGGAAACAGCATTCTCCTTCTGCATCGTGAAGGAAGCTTTGTCTTCTACAAAGCCCTTCTGCTGTCTGGTCCTCAGCCAGCCTGCTCTGTCCCTGTGCTACAGGCAAGACGAATTCCTCTCCCAGGGTGGCCCTGCAGAGGATGGGAGATGACCACTGTTAGAGGCACCCCGGGCACCCCAGGCGTGCCTCCCCGGCTGGTGAAGAAGAGCTGAGACAGGCCAGGCACAGTGGCTCACACCTGTAATCCCAGCACTTTGGGAGGCCGAGGCGGGCTGATCACTTGAGGTTAGGAGTTCGAGAACAGTCTGGCCAATATAGTGAAACCCCATCTCTACTAAAAATGCAAATATTAGCCAGGCATGGTGGCAGATACCTGTAATCCCAGCTACTCGGGAAGCTGAGGCAGGAGAATCGCTTGAACCCGGGAGGTGGAGGTTGCAGTGAGCTGAGATCGCGCCACTGCACTCCAGCCTGGGCAACATAGAGCGAGACTCCGTCTCAAAAAAAACCCAAAACAGCTGGGATCAGGAAAAGTATGGTCTTCATAGTGAGAGAGTTTGCGGGGGGGGGAGGGGGGGGGGTCTCTGGGACGAAGGAAGTTTGGAACTCGAGGCTGGGGGATGGGTCAGAGGGGGAGGGACTGCATCATAGCTGGGAGTGGAGGGCTAGCCTGCTGACATTGGCCTTGACAATGGGATATACAGGATGACCCGCTGGAGCGGGGGAGGAGATTTTATACCTAGCATTTAAAGCTCGTTTTTAAATGCCTATCTTACGTGAATGTTTTACAATGCAAGTAATGTATTCATACCGTCGTGGACACTTGGAATCTCAAGATAATGATGCATATGTCATTTTTATTGGTAACGGTGCCTGATCAAAACAGTATGGAGGTTTGAAGGTCACTTTCTCCTAGGTCTTGTTATTTCTTTAATTAATTTTTATTTATTTATTTATTTTTTAGAGATGGGGTCTTGCTTTGTAGCCCAAGCTAAAGCTCACGGCAGCTTCGAACTCCTGGGCTCAAGAGATCCTCCTGCCTCAGCCTCTAGGGCGGGCGGGACTGTAGGCATGTGTACCGCGTCTGGCTTTAGGTCTTATAATTTCTGTCCTTGGCCACCCACCTGCTGATCCCAAGGTCTAGGATGGCGGGATGAAGAAGGTCCCATAACTAGGGACTGCAGGACTGGCTGCAGGTCCCCAAATGTGGGAAGGGCTAGCTTAATGGATAGTACAGGTGGGCCTGAAGGCTGAGAGGTGACATGGGCACAGATGGGGGACCGGGACCGGGCCTCTCCCTGCTAAGTGCTTGTCCCCACTGGAAGCAGAGACGAGCCCCTGGCTGGGTGCACTGTTTTGTTTTGTTGTCTGAGACGGAGTTTCTCTCTTGTCGCCCAGGCGGGAGTGCAGTGGCGTGATCTCGGCTCACTGCAACCTCTGCCTCCCGAGTTCAAGCAATTCTCCTCCCTCAGCCTCCTGAGTAGCTGGGATTACAGGCATGCACCACCACGTTCAGCTGATTTTTGTATTTTTAGTAGACATGAGGTTTCCCCATGTTGGCCAGGCTGGTCTCAAACTCCTGACCTCAGGTAATCTGCCCACCTTGGCCTCCCAAAGTGCTGGGATTACAGTTGTGAGCCACGACACCCAGCTGCAGGCCCTCTGATTAGAAACCCAAGACTCTTCCTGGGAACAGGAGGACAACTGGCACCTGCTGAGACATGCCCACTCGCTCACCTGCCCTGGGATCCCTGGGCAGAGCAGCATCTCTGGAGAGCCTAATTCCACACGCAAATATCTGTCATGCTCCTGCCAGGACCCAGGACAGGAGCAGAGGTGGTATGTGCTGCCACGCATTCCTGGTCTGGCGGGTGATTGACATGGATGAGACGCCAGCAGTCCTGAGAGACAGGTGCCTTCCTGGAGCCCTTGGTGAGCAGAGGTGAGTTTCCATCGAGGAAGGAAGGTTCAGGAAGATAACCCCAAGGTCCTCAATCTACCCACCAGTCAGTGGATGGCAAATGTAACCTGTGGGCACTGATTAGGTCTGCCAGCCCCTGGGTGCTGGGGTCAGCGTCCTTCGTCTTCTGCTACGGGGAGAGGACCGCAGGGACCATGATCCCATTTTGCTGGGGGAGGAGACAGATCAGGCAGGAAGAGGACCTTGCTGATAAGCAGTAAAGCCAGGATTGGAGCCCACGCTGTTCAGGTCTCTGCCTACCTCTAGGACCCCCTGGCTGTGTGCACACCAGGTGTGTGTGGAGTCAGCCAGCAGGGGCCCCAGGCACCGTCCAGCCTCCTCCTCCTCTGCACTTGGAACAATTCCAGCTGTTTTTCAGCCTCTCTCTTCCTCCAGGAAGCCTTGCATGATAGCTCTACCCCTCTGCCAAGACACACACCCTCTGTTCCCTTTTTCCTTGGCTCCTGGCTTATCACAGAGTTGCCTTTGTCATGGGTCGCTTGCCAGCGTCCCTCACTGGGCTGCACGCTCCAGGAGGGCAAGGCCCGTCTTTCATTCTCAGGATCCCTAACAGGGGGCTTAGGACATAATGGGCATTTGGGAAATAACTGAAGAAATGTAGATGAGAACACGGATAGCGCAGGGTGGAGAGGCGCTTGCTTCTGAAGGTGAGAAGTGAACCTAGAGAGATGACCAGGAGTGACGTGCACTGAAGGCGGGGTGGGGGTGGCATGGAGCACGATGTGAGCAGCAGCCCTGTCCGACCTCCTGGGATGGCCCCATGGGACGGAGGACCTCGACAGCCAGGCGGAGGGATGGCATCAGATACTGACATCCATAGGGAACCCTGGCAGGTCCTTGAGCAGGGGCATGGCAGGGCAAGACTTCCTTCAGCCCAGGGCAAGCCTGTGCCAGCCCATCCTGGCAGCTTTTGGAATGACAGCAGTGGTATAGGGTTTATGATGATGCTGTAAAATGATGTCTGAAAAGTTGCCTAGAATATATTTGTCACAAATTTGAAATAAAACAAATTTGATGTTAAAAAAAAATGGAGGCAGCTACTCCCTCTGGGAGTTCTTCCAGCATGTCTGCCATCAGCCAGAGCTCAGGACTCACACTCCTGGAACCTGGAGTTGTGGGTTTAATCTTTATTCAGTAAATGGCTTATTGGGAACCCACAGGGGGGCTAGAGCCTGCCTCATGTTGCAGTTGGGGGACGCTGCCAAGGGGCCTGGCTTCTGTGGTGTGTGAAGGCCACTCCGGGGGGCCGGTGTCCCCATCCTACCCTGGGCTCGGTGCCCCTGCCACACTGCCCCTGCCCATTCTGGAAGCCAGGCCCCCTGGTGCTGCAGGAGGCAGTGGCTTGGGGAGGACCCCTGGCTGGTCCTCCCAGAAGAGAGCATCTTTGGCGTGGGCCTCCGCAGCCCTGCCGGGCCCCACACGGGTGGCTCTTCCCGGAATGGGGGTTTGAAAGTTTCCTTTTGTTGGCGAATGTGCATGTGGTCTTAATTATTTATACGCAGCACTCATCTCCCCCAAATGTTTTCCTGGGATTCAGCAGATCCGAGTGTGCAGGCAGCGGGTATGGGGGGCAGGGCAGGGATATTATGGGAGCACAGGGAGGCCGCAGAAGTTGGGGTGTCCCCCAAATCAGCTGGACGACCCAGAGGAAGGAAAGACCCTGGTGAACAATGGTCAGGTTGACTCTTTCAGGCCCTGCCCCCGAGTTGCAAAATTGCACTGGGTGTTCAGGCCTACTGGCCCTTTCCGGGATCTGGCCTGTGCCAAAATCCCCCTGCCCTACAGGGCCCTGGTGGGCTGGAGGGAGGGTGGGGAGCCACATCTCTCAGCAGCAACCCAGGACTTACAAAGGGCCACTGCCCTTTTCTGGTGGAGGTGACGAGGAGCAACCAGCGTGACCTTGCAATCCGTCACCTACTACCCGAGAATCACCTGACCTCAGTGGGTGTCCACCACCCCCGGAAGTAGGCTTATCCAGCCCATTTTAATTTTTATTTATTTTACTTTTTTTGAGACGGAGTCTCCCTCTATTGCCCAGGCTGGAGTGCAGTGGTGCAATCTCTGCTCACTGCAACCTCCACTTCCTGGGTTCAAGCAATTCTTCTGTCTCAGTCTCCCAAGTAGCTGGGACTACAGGCATGCGCCACCATGCCCAGCTAATTTTTGTATTTTTAGTAGAGACGGGGTTTCACCATATTGACCAGGCTGGTCTCGAACTCCTGACCTTGTGATCTGCCCGCCTCGGCCTCCCGGAGTGCTGGGATTACAGGCGTGAGCCACCACACCCGACTCTGGCCCAGTTTTAGGTGAGGAAAGCAGGGTGGGAGGAGTCACAGGTCTGAGGAACTCCAGCAGAGCAGGAGGTGCCCAGGTGGGTTTGTGGGCAGGCGGGTGAGGGCGGGCAGTCTTTCTTTTGGGGCAGCATCCCAAGAGAAAAGAACAAAGGCAGGGGGCATGGCTCCCCTTACCTCCCCCTCCCCTGTCCCACCTTCCCCCCTCTCCCGCCCCGCCGCCGCCTCGACGTCCCTGCTGGGCCAGAGCCTTTTGGGCAGTGCCACTGGAGATTCCTGGAAGTGCCTTCGGGACACACACAGACACACACAGACACACATCCACACACACACACACACACACACACACACACACACACACACCCTCTGGGGCCCTCCCGGCCCCCTATCCTGCGCCTCCCCGGTTTGCAGGAGGGCTTTAAGGCCAGCCTGGAGCCCTGCAGGACCTGGGAGGAAGCTGAGCCTGGAGGGCCTGGGAGCCAGCTGTGTCTGCTTTCAGGTGCCCCTCATTCCTTGGCCAATCCCCTGTCCCATGCACCCTGCACCCAGTAGGCCCTCTGGGGCTGGGGTTGAATCAGCTGCGGGGCCTCAGCAGGGCATCGCAGAGGGTCCCGATGGGAGGTTTAGCCCGGGGCACTCGCAATGGCGTGGGACCCTGGGCAGGGTTGATCCCAGCCACCGAGAAGTCTTCCCGGGCAGAGAGTGGGCAGGGGGCATTGGGATTTGGAGGTGCCCCCGGGAGCCTCCTGTCCCTTTGAGGCTGCCTCCCCTTACCCCTGATTTCCCTTGCAGGGAAGGGTGTGTGGGTTTGTGGTGGGGTGGGGAGGACTTCCTAGAATTTGTCGCTTCGACTGGAATCTTCCCTACTGGGGCTGGGCTGGGGTGAGCTCTTGCCCACCCCGCCCACCCCCCGCCGACCGAATCCCGGGCGCCCTCGGTTGGGTGGTGCTGGGATGGGGGGGGTCTTCGTTTATGGCATCCCCTGAATTCACCCCAGGCTTTGAAGTCAGGCTCTCTCCAGATGAAAAGCTCTTCCAAGAGGGAGATTCCCTGGAGCTCCTGAGCCTCCGCCTGGTAATTGGTGCTTCGATTAACAGCTCGGGTGTAGGGGGGCACTTGAGTGGGGGGGGGTGGGGGCGGCTGAGTCAGGGGCCCAGCCCTGGGGAGATGTTACCGGAGGGAGGCCGGGGCGGGAGGCGGGGGAGGTTGATATTCCAGATTGGGGAGGGTCTCCGTAGCTCTCGGAGCAGGTGAGGACCCCTGGGAGGCAGCTGTGGGGTCCCCCCAGGGCCTGCTGGGTCCCCTTGGGCCCCTGGCAGAATGGGCTCCCACTAGCCAACCTGTTCCCACAGCCAGAAGTTGCCATGGTGACCCCCTCCCACCTTCAGCTACAGCTTTTCCAGTAAAACCACTGCAGAAATCCATACTTCCCGACAGGCACGCCCGGCCCCCCCACCCCCCACTCTGCGCGGTCTTGTAGCCTCCGGGAGTTAACCCTGCACATGCCGGTGTCTGTTGTTTGGGGGAGACGGGAGTGAGAGCCGGCGGTGTGGGCCCCTGGCCGGAGAGGAGAGGGTGGACGGGGGCAAGGCCAGCGGCCCTGTCCCTGAAGGCCCCAGCAAGTGACTTGAGCAAGTCCAGGAATTGGAGCAGAGCAGTGAAGCTAGCTCTGACCTAGGGGCCCCCTTGGCATAGAGAAGGCCTAGCTGGGGCCCACAGCGCAGCTCCCCTTGGAACCTGAGGGCTGCTGGGGCTTCCTCCCTTCTAGAGTCACTCCTGTCACAGTCACAGGGACACGGGACCCCTCCTGGCCTGGCTAGAGCTGCTACCCTGTTAGCCACTCCCCCTCTTCCTCTGCTCCCCTCCCGGCACAAACCTTTTTCTTAGAGGCAGAGAGGGCTCAGCCCCGGGTCCCCGTGGCCCTGCTGCCAGCATGTGGTGGCCCCCAAAGCCACTGTGCACCTGGAGCCCGGCTTTGCGTGCACAGGTCTCCCCTGGGGGCTGTTGGACCCCAGAAGTCGCTGCCTGCTCAGGGTCTCCGTGTCCTCCCCCTGAGAAGTGAGGATAATGATCGGGCAGCTTCTGAGCTTGGGGAAGAGGATCCCCCTAGAAGGTTCCGTCCTGCTGCCTCTGCCAGGCGGAGGGGCCCCCTGGGGGCCCCTGGGGACACCCGAGGCTTCAGGGGCCCAGGGGGCTCCGTTCTGTTCTGTGGCCCAGGCCCAGCCTCACTTCTGCAGCGAGAGCCAAGCGAGGAGATGCTCTAGTTGTTCTCTCTGTAGCCCAGGATGAGTAATTGAGAGGTCTTTGAAGAGAATTAATTAGCCAGCTTATTGACTGTAAACGCTTTGCTGCAGATGATAAAGGCGGGATGGAAGCCTGCGTGGGGCCCGCTGGCCGGCTGGGGCCGCACCGGACATTTAATTCACACGCACGGTTGCTCAGCATGACCAGGGGTTCGGCCTCTGCCTGGGACCTGCTCTCTCCTGCTCAGGTGGGTGTGGGGGGCTGAGTCCCACCTTGGCACCCTGCCGTTTCTGTCCTGACTTCTGGTATGGGGCGGCAGCACCCCTCAGCCTCAACTCTGTTCCCTCTGTCTTCTAAGAGGCAAGATGGGGGACCCCTCCAGGAGTGGGGGTGGGGCGTGGCTCACTCTTGGGAGCAGTTCTCCTGCAGGAGACTCTGGTCCTGGGTCAGGCTCTGGGCTCCTTCAGTCCAGCCCACCCCACTGCCTGAGCCCCAGCCCCTTTTCGGGAACTAGGGAGTGACAGGAAAAGACGAAAGCGTTCTTGCCTGCAGGCAGCGGGGGGTCAGACGTGTCAACGTCCCTGGTGAGGCTGAGGAGGGCCGGTTCTCATGGAATGGACAGGGCTGGGGCGCTGGACAGGAAGTGCTGGATCACTAGCCCCAGTCACCAGGAATTCCTAGTGGTAGTAAACATTCCCCCAGCAGGCCCTGTGCTAAGCACACTGCATGCCGTAACTCTTGCAGACGCTGGGAAGGCAGGGGGTGGGCTTGTTCCCCAGCTGGGTCTGCAGAGCCTCAGGGCAGAACCTGGCACAGATAAAGGTTTGTTGATTGAATGAATGAGTGAATGAATGAAATCAGTGTGAGGAAACTGAGTGGCAGAGCTAGACTCACTCGCCAGTTTTGGTTTGTTTGTTTTTTTGAGACCAAATCTCTCTCTGTCACCCAGGCTGGAGTGCAGTGGCTCGATCGCTGTTCACTGCAACCTCCACCTCCCAGGTTCAAGTAATTCTCCTGCCTCAGCCTCCCCAGTAGCTGAGATTACAGGTGTGCACCACCACACCTGGCTAATTTTTGTATTTTTAGTAGAGACAGGGTTTCACCATGTTGGCCAGGCTGGTCTTGAACTCCTGACCTCAGGTGATTCACCCACCTTGGCCCCCTAAAGTGCTGGGATTACAGGCGTGAGCCACCAGGCCCAGTCTCACAACCATTTTTAACCTGGCTCAAGGACCCATGCTCTGATGCATCTTCCAGTCCCAGGGAACATCAACATGGAAGATGTGGGCAAGAGGCTTGGGCCGCCTGGGGGGGGATGAGCAGGAGGTGGGTGCCCTGAGAGCAGGCCCAGAGGTCAGCCCTGCCTCTGCAGCTGCTGGAGCACCAGTGAAGAAAGAGGGCGGGTGCCAGCAAGCATGGGGCAACTGTGGGGGACATGGGCTGTGCAGGGGGTACCTGGGTGGAGCTGGTTGGAGACCATTGCTCTTGGTCCAGATCAGGCATGACAAGGCCTGGGCCGAGACCCCTGAAATGGGGCCAGGAGAGGCTATGACAGCTCTGAGATATGTGGAGGGGAAGGACAATGGAACCTGGTGACTTGTGGACCTGGGGAATGGGGGGGCAGGCGTTGAGATGACCCCAGATGTCACCAGAGGTGAGTATGTGTATCTGCAAATTAGGGAGAGGTCAGGAAACAGGGAGCTGGCCCTTCCCCCGGGGCCGACGATGCCCTGCGCTGTCATCCTTCCACACTCGCCCCTTACCTGCTGCTCGCTCACTCAGGGAAGCTGCCTTACAGGGGCCTGTCAGCGGGCTCCCTCGTCCTCAGCCTCCGTGGAGCCCAACCAGTGGGAGGCACCTGCAGAAGATGGGGTGGGGGGACAGCGCAGTCGGGGGCATGGGTGTTCCTTCTCCTGGTTGCCTTCCTCCCAGCCCTCTCCATTCTTCTCTGTCCTGGGCTGGGATTGGCGGGGGAGCACGGGGGGTATTTTGCATGCCTTTCCCAGCACTCCAGCTGTCCTAGAGTCAGCTAGGACAACCCTCCAGCCGCCCTGTGAGCTGGGGTTGTTTGCCTCACTGGCTTTCTGTTCCCAGCTGACTGAGTTGGGACGTCAACAACTCCCTATGTCAGAGGCAAGACTCAGCCCGCACCTGCCAGACGCCACACTGCTGCAGACACGTGTGGCCTCATCTGAGTCCTCTTCCTGGCCTCTGGGCACCGCTCCTTCCCACCCTCTGCCTGGAGACAGTGGAAGCTGAGGGTCATTTCTCCTAACAGTGTTTGCTTGGCTCCAGAAATCAGACCTGGAGTGAGGAAGAGAAGCCAGTCTCCCTCCAGGTGGCTGAAGCGAGGCACGTGGCCTGGGAGCAGTGGGCAGCCGCCCTGGCGCCCTTCAGACAGCAGGAGTTGGCTCTTGTTCAAAGATGAGATGCCAAGATGAGATGCCATGTTCAAAGGTAATTTAGGGCCAGGCACAGTGGCTCACGCTTGTAATCCCAGCATTTTGGGAGGCCGAGGTAGGTGGATCACATGAGGCCAGGAGTTCGAGACCAGCCTGACCAACATGGGGAAACCCCATCTCTACTTAAAAATACAAAAAAAAAAAAAAAAAAAAAAAATAGCCAGGAGTGGTGGCACATGCCTGCAATCCCAGCTACTCAGGAGGCTGAGGCAGGAGAATCACTTGAACCCAGGAGGCAGAGGTTGCAGTGAGCTGACATCACGCCATTGCACTCCAGCCTAGTCAACAAGAGCCAAATTCTGTCTCAAAAAAAAAAAGTGTAATTTAGGATTGTTCGCAAAGGTGCCAGACAGCACCGTGTCACAGCACACGGTGGGTGTCCAGCCTTGACACCCTATGCAGGCCGTTCTGTGCTAACTGTTATACCCACTCAATTCCTTTTCTGCCTAGGTTAACCAGAGTGCCGCTGTCAGTCACAATACTGGCTAGCAGCTTCTCTTGGGTTTCATGAGAAACTCCCTGTATCAGTTAGTGATTGCCATAATCAGGCTGTATAACAAGCAGCCCCACGATCCTGGTGGTATTCAGCAATAAGCATTTATTTTTTTGCTCGCATCTCTGTGGGTCTGTTGGGGTTCACCAGATCCAAGCTTGGATCAGCTGGCTGGCATCTGGGCTGTGCACTGGGTCCAGGTTTGCTTCAGTGTCTCTTATCAGCCTCTGCCCAGCAGGCCCCCTGAGGTGTGCTCCTTCCGGGGCGGCTTCAGCAGCGCAGGTGAGCAAGTTCATTGTGCAAACACGCTTCGAGTCTCCTCAGTCCGTATCCCGGCATCCACTGATCAAACCAAGTCCCATGGCTGTGCCCCAAGTTGAGGACACAGACGCATAACCCTCCTACAGGGAGTGAAGAAGCAGGACGGGCCATTCCATCCTCCCCTTGTTTGTTTTTAGTTTTTATTATTAAAAAAAAATTTTTTTTGAGGCAGAGTCTTGTTCTGTCATCCAGGCTGGCTAAAGTGCAGTGGTGCAATTTCAGCTCACTGCAATCTCCACCTCTTGGGTTCAAGCAATTCTCTTGCTTCAGCCATCACCCCCTCCAACCCACACCCACCCCCCCCAGTAGCTGGGACTACAGGCTCTCACCACCACGCCCAGCTAATTTTTATATTTTTAGTAGAGACGGGGTTTTGCCATGTTGGCCAGGCTGGTCTCAAACTCCTGGCCTCAGGGGATCCACCCACCTCAGCCTCCTAAAGTGCTGGGATTACAGGCGTGCGCCACTGTGCCTGGCCCATAAGAATATTTTTAAAACTTGGCAGAAAGGTGTAATGAATCCTCATAGAACATCACCCAGATTCCACAATTATTATTTTCCCATATTTGTCTAACCTGTTTTTTTCCTTGATAAAGTGTATTTTTTAAACTTTTTTGCCCATCTAAAATAAATGAATTTATGTATATCGATACAGATAGATGTATAAATATATGCACACATAACAAAATTTCCCACTCTAACCATTTTCAGTGTACGATTCAGTGACGTTAAGTACTCACCATTGCTGTGCAATCGCTCTCCATCTCCTAACGTTCTAATCTTCCCAAACTGACATTGTCCCCATTAATTCACATGAGCTCCCCCATTCCCCCGGACCCCAGCCCCTGGCAACTGACATTCTATTTTCTGTCTCTATAAACCTGACTATCGATCTCACAAGAGTGGAATCACACGGTATGTGTCTTTGTGTGACTGGCTCATTTCACATAGCATGACATCTTCAAGGTTCATCCATGTGGCAGCACGGGTCAGAATTCCCTTCCTTTTTTCAGGCTGAATAATATTCCACTGTATGGCTGGACCACGTTTTATTTATTCATGCATCCACAGACACTAGGGTTTCTTCTATCTTTTGGCTATTTCGAATGAATAATGCTGCTGTGAACGCAGGTGAACATGTGTCTCTTGAGTCCCTGCTTTTAATTCTTTTGGGGATAGACCCAGGAGCGGAAGTGCTGGGTTATACGCTAACTCTATGTTTAACTTTTTGAGGACCCCACCACACTGTTTTCCACAGCAACTGTAGCATTTTCCATTCCCACCAAAACTGAGTGTGTAGGACTGGACGTGGTGGCTCAAGCCTGTGATCCCAGCACTTTGGGAGGCTGAGGCAGGCAGATCATAAGGTCAGGAGTTCCAGACCAGCCTGGCCAACACAGTGAAACCCGCCTCTACTAAAAATACAAAACGTAGCCAGGCCATGGTGGCGCATGCCTGTAATCCCAGCTACTCAGGAGGCTGAGGCACGAGAATCGCTTGAACCCAGGAGGTGGAGGTTGCAGTGAGCCGAGATCCCACCATTGCACTCCAGCCTGGGCCACAGAGTGAGACTCTGTCTCAAAAAAAAAAAAAAAAAAAAAAAAATGGAGTGCATAGGATTCCAATTCCTCCACAACTTCACCAACACTTGTTATTTTCTGTTGTTTTTTAAAAAAATAGTAGGCGTCCTACTAGGTGTCGAGTGGTGTCTCCTTGTGGTTTTAATTTGCATTTCGGTCTCCATTTGACTTAAGCTGGTTTGAGATGAGTTTCTGTTTCTTGTAACTGGCGCTAGTTAAGGTAGGCTTAGCAGCTGCAGCACAATAGCTGATGATGGCAACTGTGGCTTGTGGAGAAGTTTATTTCTCCTTCTGTAACAGCCCAGGGCGGTTGCACCCGGTCTGCGCAGCCCTGCTCTCTTAGGGGACGCAGGCGAATGCCCTCGACATGGAGTTTCTGAGCTCGCTCTGCTGGCTGCCACCTGAGCCCCAAGGTGGGAGGATGGAGCACCTGCCACCTACCAGGATTGACAGGCCAGGGCGGAGCTTTCCCCTTGAATTCCATCAGGGATATTTATTTATTTATTTATTTAGAGTCTTACTCTGTCGCCCAGGCTGGAGTGTAGTGGTACAATCTCAGCTCACTGTAACCTCTGCCTCCCTGGTTCAAGCAATTCTCCTACCTCAGCCTCCGGAGTAGCTGGGACTACAGGTGTGCGCCACCAGGCCTGACTAATTTTTGTAATTTTAGTAGAGATGAGTTTCGCCATGTTGGCCAGGCTGGTCTGAACTCCTGACCTCAAGTGATCTGCCCACCTTGGCCTCCCAAAGTGTTGGAATTACAGGCGTGAGCCTCTGCACCCGGCCCATGAGGGAAATTGAATCCCAGGGTCACACCTACTGCAGGAGGGGCACCCACACTCTCCCCTGCTTTCAGAGGAGAGAATGGATTTGGGTGGGCGGCCAGCAGCCCCCCCGCACACAGCGTGAGTTCTTCCACCAGCTGCACCCATCACACCCTTCCAGTCCTTCCCGTGCCACAGACGCAGAAATCCCCCCTTGGGAAGGGAAGAGCTACTGGGGGGACTTGTGCCCCGCCTGCTAATGTGATGGGATGGACCCTCGGTGAGCGGAGCCTTCAGTCCCATGCTTGGAGGAAGGTCCTTGAGAGGCCACCGCGGGACCCCCAGGCTGCCATCACCCCAGCACCAGGGTCACCAAGTTGAATGGTAGTCCCCAGAATGATATCTTTAAGTCCTAAACCCTGGACCTGTCGATGAGACCTTATTTGGAAAAAGGCTGTTTGCAGGTGGAATTAACTTAGGGCTCTCCAGGTGAGGTCATCGTGGATTATAAGGACGGTAAACCCAATGGCAAGTGTGCCTAGAAGAGATGGAAGTTGAGAAGACAGAGACACAGGTGAGAAGACCCCGTGAAAATGGGAGTGATGTGGCCACAATCGAAGGAACACCTGGAGCCCCTCAGAAGCGGGAAGACGCTAGGATGGATCCCCCCCCACCTCCAGAGCCTTTGATGGCCATCTGGGTTAAGCAGGTATCTGGGTAGGGCCCTGCCGACACCTTAATCTTGGACTTCTGGCCTCCGGAAGTGAGAGAGAGGAAATTTCTGTTGCTCTAAGTCCCCTGCCTCCGTTTGATAGTTTGTTCTGGCAGCACCAGGAAACTCAGACCCAGGGCACCTGGATGGCCGCCACCGGCAGGGTGGCCCAACCTGGAATTCACCGCTGCTGTCTGTACCTGGAGTCCGCCCCATGGTCTGACTGCCCTAGCGACTTGCCACATGAAGGGCCTCCAAGAAGACAGGTTGGACAGCTGGCTCACATCTGTAATTGCAGCACTGTGGGAGGCTGAGGTGGAGGAACCGCTTGAGCTGCTCCAGACCAGCCTGAGCAACAGGGGAAAATCCCATCTCTACCAAAAACACAAAAAATTAGCTGGATGTGGCAGTGCATGCCTATAGTCCCAGCTACTTGGGAGGCTGAGGCGGGAGGATCACTTGAACCCAGAGGCGGAGGTTGCAGTGAGCCAAGATCACGCCACTGCACTCCAGCCTGGGCAACATAGTGAGACCCCATCTCAAAACAAAACAAAAAGACAGGTTGCAAACTGGATGCTCAGGCTTATTCCTGGGTGCTGCATCAGGGTGTGGGTGGTGCCAGGACCCCTGCCCTACCCGTAAGGAAGGGGTTGGGTGTTTTCATCTCTCTTTGACATCTTTGTCATTGGTGGAGAGCTCCTGCCCAGTGTCTACACAGCATTCCCTGGGTGTAGACAGCACTCGGTTGGGAGGAAGAAGACCTCTGACAATCATAGAGCTCCAGGTGGCTCCTGTCAATCAAGGAGGTAGCTCTCTGGCTCAGAAGGCTGCCAAGACCATGTCTGCAGCTGGCAGAGTGGCAACTCCCAGCCTTTGCAAGTCAGCAGGCCCTCAGGCACTGGACTGCTTTGGGGCACCCCCCCCACTGTGTCCCATCCATTTGCCTATTGCCAGACACTGCCTCCTCCCTAGAATCCAAACTCTGGAGGACCTGGCCTCTGGTTTGCTCACTCTGTGTCCCTGACCCCCCCACCATCTTCTGCAGGACCTGTTCATTCTACCCAAGGAAGCCTCCAACTCAACTCCAGGCTGCCCACTGCAGGGCCCCTGGGGACGTGATTTTCCTAGAGGAAGGAGATGTGTTCTGCCTCAGTCCAGGAGCCTGTGGAAGATAAAGGTCACAGGGCTGAGGAAATGGGTGGCCAGAGTGGGGCTAGGCACCCAGACACCAGGGAGCCAGCAAGACAGAAGAGCCAGGTCCCTCCAAGCTCCGAGGCAGGAACTGGGGTTAAATGGATGGCTTCCTCCTTCTGAGAGGGGGTTGCCCCCACTTCCCAGGCCCACGGCTGCCTGCCCCTGCTCACCAGTCAGCTGGCTATGGCTAAGCTAAAGCCTGCTTGGTGACCTGAGCCAGCATGCCGTTTGACCTTTCTGAAATGGTCTCCTTGGATCATGGGCAGAGATGGTATGAGGGCAGCGCGCCCGAGGTCTCCCGGCCGGTGCTCACAGCCCTGGGACCAGCTGCTCTTACACTGCTCTTTCTACCTTTCTCAGCCACTGGCAGAAGAGGGATTATTGTTGCCTCTTACAGGTAAGGACACTGAGGGTCACAGGTAAGTCACTTCCAGCCAGGTGTATGTGACCTCAGATCCAGGCTCAGATGGAGGCGAGCTGGGCAGGGCCTCCCACCTTCTCCCCTGGAGGCCCATGAGCCTGGGTCCTGGGGACCCGATTCCTATAAACTGGGGTTGATTGTGGAGGACCCCTTTCACTGGCAGCCCCCTCCTACCACAGGCAGCTGGGAGGCCTGGAGACAGGTGCAGAGCCTCTGGGTGACTATCCTTGCCCAGCCCGAGGCCTCAGGTCACAGGAGACCACCTAAAGCAGGAGCTGGGGGTGGGGCCCAGGCTGGGGCTGGCATGGCTGGGCCTGTGGAGGGGTGGAGGGGCCGCTGGGAAAGGGACTTACCAGCAGCAGCTCTGCTGGGACCTGGGAGGCTCTCCCCGTTTCCAGTAACAGGCGGGGGTGGGGAGGTGGGGGGTTGGGGGATGGGAGGAGGCGGCTTCCCCCAGGTGCCAGCTGTGCCTGAAGACAGCGGGTCCCCTCCATTGTCTCCAGTTCTCAGGTCAGCTCCTTAGTCCCCTCCCCTCCCACTTCCTCTCCCCCATGGCCCCATCCCCCCATTCCTTCCTAGTCACTCCCGGGCTGACTCCTCCCCTGGAAGGGAAAGAAGAGCCGGGCTCACTCACACCTGACAGGTGCCGCACCTGCTTGAGGCCCCAGTTGCTGGGAAGAGAAGCAGAGGTCAGTGGCAGCTCCAGCCAGGGTTGGGGTAGCCTGCTGAGGGGTCGGGGTTGCCCAGTCGCCCGCCTTGCTCCGCCTGCCCCCACCCCTCTCACCCAGCCTGGCCACCGGAGCAGTCACTTTGCTCACCAGGCCTAAAGACCCTCCCTGACCTGCAGCACCAGGTGGCCCAGCGGGGTCACTGGACTGGAAACTGACCCCGAGTTCTGTGACATACTCAGGGAGCAGGGTACTCATTTCTCAGTCCATGCCTGAAACCTGGGACATGGCAGAGTGGGCAGGGCTGTCCTCTGAGCTGGTCCCCCGTCCCCTCCTCCCCATCTTCTCTCTGCCCCAGATCTAGGCCTCACTTTGAGGCGTGGGTGATGCTTGCCTCCCCACCCCAGCCTCTTCAGTGCAGGGAGCCAGGGCCTGAACTGCGGAGGGTCTTTGGGCAGGCTCCTGGGGCTTGCAGGGCGGGCCTCCCTTTCCCAGGGAGCAAAGCCTCTACCCCCAGCCCCACTGTGCTCAGACATGTACCCTCAACCTGGCCTGGGGGAGACTGGCACCAGGTGGAGCTGGTCCCCCAAGGAGCCCCAACCCCCAGGACATCTGCTGCAGGGGTCAGCTCTCAGGGGCCCCAGGGCCAGTCCTCTCTGCGCCCCCACCTTCCCTGTTCAGTGTGGCTTATAAGAGGTTATGCAAAGCATTAGGCAAAGCTCATGCAAATGAGGCCCCACCCCAACCAGTCACTCTCTCCAGGTGAGACCCCTCAAGCCCTCTGGTCATCAGCAGCAACGCAGGGGCGCCTGCGGCAGGCTGAGACTCCAGGCCAGGCCTCGGGGGCCGTGAGGAAGAGGTCCAACTCAGGTAAGCCATAGTCAAAAGGGAGGGACACACCACCACCAGGCGAATGAATGAAGCAAGTCAATGGCACTCTTCTCCACCCCAGACTGACAAGTCTCTCATTTGTTCACTTACTTGCCAAATACTTGTTCAGTATTTATTACGAGCCAGGCATTTTCCGGGGTCTGGGGACTTCCCAGCAGACGAATATGCCTGCCTTGGAAGGCTCTAGCTTCAGCAGAGAGAGAAAGAAAATACAGGTGATTGTAAGGGTAGCCAGAGAAAGGAGAACAGACCCAAAGTCAGGCAAGCAAGTTCTATTAACCTGCCGGGCTGCTCCGAGGCAGCCCCAGGCTTACAAGACACAGGCTTTTACGGGATGAGAGAGGCATAAGGCAGTTTTAGGTAACAGGCACAGAGAGAGTTTGTTAACTTGCAACAGACCAACAATACATCGTCCCGTGACATTTGTGGCGGCAGTCTTTAAAAAAAAAAAGACAGAATCAGGATGATTTACAGCTTTGTGTCAAACAGATATTCACAAGTATGGATTACCAACATGTTTTCCCTGTCCTCCCTCCAGCTGCCCCATAGCTGTAATTAGGCTTTGCTTAATTGTAGCTCGTCTGGCAGCCTTGATGTGGCATCTAGGTAGGGGTTCAGGAATGCAGCTGCAGAGCAATCAGAGCGGGGTGGGGTCAGCCTGCATGGAGGGGTTTTCTGAGGCAGCACAGCTCCATCCCTAACCGTGACAAGTCAGGGAAAGCAAGGAAGTAGAGGCGTTGGGGGGGGACATGGAGCCGCTGGAGGGAAACCCGAAGGATACACCAGTGGTGTGTGTTCCAGAAACCCAGGGAGCTCTGGGCCTTGGAAAGAGTATGGGCTGTGCAGGGGCCATGTAGTGGGAGGGGGCCCTGCAGCGTCACCCAGCTGCCCTGGGGAGGTTGTGGGGGGAGCAGGCAGAGCACGGAGCAGACCAAGTCCCCTGGGCAGGAGATGCCAGGGGCTGCGGCCTAGAGTGGCAGTGGAAGGGCTAAGAAGTGGTTGGATTCTGGGTTAGGAAGAGAAAGCTTCCCTTCCCCTCTGAAGCTTTGCTGAAAACCAGCGGACAAAAGGCAGATTCCTAGGAGAAAAGGCTCACAAGATGGACTGCAACTGCACAGCACGGGAGTCCCGGGCAGTGATTACCCAGCAATCCGGAGGGGTCCAGAACCTCCACGCCCTTCTCCATGGGGGAAGAGCTGGTGGGGAAACGTGGCCATGCGAGGCATCGTCAGTGATTTGAGGGGGGAAAATGAAATGAATGGCCCTTGCCCAGACGATGGTTAGTAAATCCTTCTCCTTGGGAATTGAGTGGGGTGGAGGAACACACTGGTTTGGGAGGACATTCGTCTGGGCTCTAGGTGTGGTGTTTCACTTCAGCCTCTTCCTTTGTGATGTGACTTTTAATCTTCTCCGGTCAATAGCATTTCAGGGAAGGCAACTGTGTTCCTCCTGGCAGGTCTGGTTTTAGGTAGTTAAGGGAAGTCGGAGAATAGCCTCATCGTGTGCTTTGGGAGAGACGGGGGCTGAAGGCGCCATATTTTCTGAGCCCCAACAGTATATTTTGGGAATGCTGTTATATTTCCATCTAACTTGCATTATGGAAAACTATGTGTTTTGGAGTCTGGGTACCTGCTGTGGGGGAGGCTGGGAGTGTGGCCAGAAGAGGGTGAGGTATCTTCCGGGTGCTCAGCAGACTCGGGGGGGGCTGTGTTCTCCTTCAGAGCAACACCCCAAACCCACCACCCAAACTCAGTGAAACCACAGGGTGGGGCTGTGATGGGGCCTAGGGGTTGTGTATGTGACAATCCTGGGAACGGAGGTGCTTGCCCATGGAGGCCCAGCTGGGGATTCAGCCTCTTCCAGGGGTTCCCTGGAGTTTGCGTCTCCTCACTGCCTCCTGTTCTTACTGGTTTCTGGTGGGGGAGGAAAAGGCAAAGCTGCTTCTCTTTGAAGGTGGATTTTTCTTGGCAGCAGCTGCAAGCCATTTGCTACTAGGCCTAGTAAGAAGTGGGCAATTAAAAGTGGATGGTGCCGTTTTTACTGCAGAACAAGCCCCGCTCCTAAGGCTTGAGGCTGATTTTCACTCTCTGGTACCTGGGGTGCTGGTTGGGAAGCCAGACCTTCTGCAAAGCTTTATTTTTTTTGAGATGGAGTTTCACTCTTGTTGTCTAGGCTGGAGTGCAATGGCGCTATCTCGGCTTACTGCAAGCTCCGTCTTCCAAGTTCAAGCAATTCTCCTGCCCTCAGCCAGTAGCTGGGATTACAGGCATGCGCCATCACACCTGGCTCATTTTGTATTTTTAGTACAGAGTTTCTCCATGTTGGTCAGGCTGGTCTCGAACTCCCGACCTCAGGTGTTCTGCCCACCTCGGCCTCCCAAAGTGCTGGGATTACAGGCGTGAGCCACCTCGCCCGGCCTCTGCAAAGCTTTTAAGGACAGAAGGTGTAGCCTCCCAAGTCAGCACACTCAGCAGCCCTGAGTGCAGTTGTCCTCTGCAGACCTCTTCAGGGCCTCACCCTGGAGCCCAGGGGAAGGGACTGGGGGCTCTGCAGCTCTCATAGGTCTCTGGCTGGGTGATCCAGGACCAGCTCCTTTACTCTCCTGTTGTGAAACAGGAGCACCCTGTCCTGACTTAGCAGCATAGCATGAGGCTAACACGCAGTGGGTGTGAATCTCTGTCAGCGCCACTCTGTTTGCCTTTGTGCTTCCATACTGATTGCCAAGGCTGTGGCAGCAACTCCCAAGCTCCCCACGAACCTCGCCTAAAGCCTTAGGGACAAGTTGAGCCACCTGAGACCAAGAACGCCCTGCCTGGCCAGCTCTAAGCCTCCGAATGCCCCCAGAATCCCAGAAGTTCTTCAGTGTAAGAGTTTGCTTATGGCTGGGTGTGGTGGTGCACACCTGTAGTCCCAGCTACTTGGGAGGCTGAGGTGGGAGGACGACTTGAGCCCAGGAGGTTGAGGTGGCAGTGAACCATGATTGCACCACTGCACTCTAGCCTGGGTGGCAGAGTGAGGGAGACCCTGACTCAAAAAAAAAAAAAAAAAAAAAAAAAAAGTGGGCCAGGTGCGGTGGCTCACGCCTGTAATCCCAGCACTTTGGGAGGCTGAGGCGGGCAGATCACAAGGTCAAGAGATCGAGACCATCCTGGCCAACATGGTGAAACACCATCTCTACTAAAAATACAAAAATTAGCTGGGTGTGGTGGTGTGTGCCTGTAGTCCCAGCTACTTGAGAGGCTGAGGCAGGAGAATCGCTTGAACACGGGAGGCGGAGATTGCAGTGAGCTGAGATTGTGCCACTGCACTCCAGCCTGGGCGATAGAGCAAGACTTGGGTCTCAAAAACAACAGAAAGTGTTCCCTGATGGACTTGGAGGTCCATCCTTGTCTTCAGGCCAGCCTAAGGTTGCCAAATTTAGTAAAACAAGCAAACAAAAAACCAAGACACCTAGTTAAATCTGAATTTCAGAGAAACAACAAATATTTTTTAGGGTAAGTATATCCCATGCAATATGAGAGAGATACTTATTCTAAAAAATGTATTTGGCTGGTTGTGGGGGCTCATGCCTGTAATCCCAGCACTTTGGAAGGCTGAGGTGGATGGATCACTTGAGGTCAGGAGTTCGAGAACAGCCTGGCTAACATGGCAAAAATCCATCTCTACTAATAATACAAACTTAGCCAGGTGTGGTGGCGTGCACCTATAATCCCAGCTACTCGGAGGGCTGAGGCAGGAGAATCACTTGAACCCAGGAGGTGAAGGTTGCAGTGAGCCAAGGTTGCACTGGCGCCTGGGTGACAGGGTGAGACTGTGCCTCAAAAATTTTTTTAAATGTGCCGGGCGCGGTAGCATGTGCCTGTAGTCCCAGCTACTCGGGAGGCTGAGGCTGGAGGATTTCTTGAGTCCAGGAGTCTGAGCTGTAGTGTGATATGCCAATTGGGTGTCCACACTAAGTTCAGCATCAGTATCGTGACCTCCCGGGAGCGGGGGACCACCAGGTTACCTAAGGAGGGGGTGAACCAGCCCAGGTCAGAAATGGAGCAGATCAAAACTCCCGTGCTGATCAGTAGTGGGATCGCACCTGTGAATAGCCACTGCACTCCAGCCTGGGCAACATAGCGAGACCCCGTCTCTAAAAATAAATAAATAAATGTATTTGTTGTTTCTCTGAAATTCAATTTAACTGAAGATCCTGTATTTTATCTGGCAAGCCTAGTCCCACTGTCTTCCAAATTCACATCTTTTTTTTTTTTTTTTTTTTTTGAGACAGAGTTTCACTCTTGTTGCCCAGACTGGAGAGCATTGGCACTATCCCGGCTCACTGCAACCTCTGCCTCTTGGGTTCAAGTGATTCTCCTGCCTCAGCCTCCTGAGCAGCTCCCATGTGCCACCACATCTGGCTAATTTTTGTATTTTGAGTAGAGATGGTGTTTCACCATGTTGGCCGGGCTGGTCTTGAACTCCTGACCTCAGGTGATCCACGCGCCTTGGCCTCCCAAAGTGCTGGGATTATAGGCATGAGCCACCATGTCCGGTCCTCCAAATTCACATCTACAAGAAGATTTTCCTGCCCTAACCATGCATCTCTCACAGATAAAGCTGCATTTTTATAATTTCGTCTTTCCTGGGGCTGAAGTGGCTGCTGCTTTTTGCATTTTATAGTTTTACAATTGCAGCAGTGAAAAATTCTTGCCGGCAAGATGATGGAAAATGTAACTACAAAGGGAATCATTCGTTTCATCTGTGTCTTCACTGGAGACATAAAATGGATTCGCCGTCATCCCACTGCAGTTGCTGAGTATTGTGGGTGTTTCAGAGTTGCTCACATAGCACACTGACACTCACCAGTGTGAGGTCTCTTTGCAGCTGCCAATGGAGAGATCGTTTGTGTTTTGGAGGCAGCAGTAACATTTATTCCTAATAATCCCGCTGCAGTGGGTTCTTGGTATTTTATAGTTGTTATTGCAGCAAAATTTATATCCTACAGAATTATGACAACATTCAGCTCCTAATATGATTATGATTTTTGTTTGTGTGTTAAAACCACGGAAATACAATTTAGTCCAGACAATACAGTGGCAATTTTTTGTCGCTAAAACTGACGGTAAATAATAAACACAATAACAGAATGCCTGTAAACACATAAAACATGCTTCTTGGAATAAGTGAATGCTCCGTTGCCTTGCTGATGAGACCAGCAGCTGGGGGAGCCCTGTCTAGCAATTAGGGCTGCTGGGCAGACTTCAAAAGGATGCAGCAAATCTTCGCAGGCCTCCCAGAGAGTAGTTACTTCACATTTCAGAGCCCAAGTCAGCCCAGCTCAGAGAATACAGGCTTGTCTGTCACCTGACGAGTAGACGGACACGGGACACAATGCGTGGTGTCCACACCGCAGAACACTGCTCAGCCGTCAAGAGAAATGCAGTCTTCAGACACTGCAACGCGGATGAGCCTTGGAAACATTCTGCTCCGTGAAAGAAGCCAGATACAGCCAGGCGTGGTGGCTCACGCCTGTAATCCCAGCACTTTGGGAGGCCAAGGCAGGCAGACCACGAGGTCAGGAGTTGAGACCAGGCTGGTGAAACCCTGTCTCTACTAAAAATACAAAAATTAGCCAGGTGTGGTGGCACACCTGTAATCCCAGCTACTGACTCAGGAGGCTGAGGCAGGAGAATCGCTTGAACCCAGGAGGCGGAGGTTGCGGGTGAGTCAGGATCGTGCCACTGCACTCCAGCCTGGGCAACAGAGTGAGACTCCATCTCAAAAAAAATAAAAAAAGAAGCCAGACACAAAAGATGTATACTTTTGATCCACATACTGTATGATCTCATTGAAGTTAAATAGCCAGAAGAAGGTGGGGCACAGTGGCTCACGCCTGTTATCCCAGCACTTTGGGAGGCCGAGGTGGGAGGGTCACTTGAGCCCAGGAGTTTGAGACCAGCCTGGGCAACATAGCAAGACCCCCATCTCTACAAACAATTTTAAAATTAGCCAGGCATGGTGGTGTGCACCTGTAGTCCTGGCTGCTTGGGAGGCTGAGGCAGGAGGATCTCTTGAGCCCAGGCGGTTGAGGCTGCAGTGAGCCGTGATGATGCTGTCACACTCCAGCCTGGGCAACAGAGTGAGACCCTGTCTCCAAAAACAAAAACAGCATTAAAAATATCCAGAAAAGGTAAATTTCCATACACAGAAGGTAGATGAGTGGTTGTCAGTGGCTGGGGGAGGGATAGGGGAATAGAGAGGGACTGCTTGTGGATTCTTTTTTTTGAGACAGAATCTCGCTCTGTCGCCCAGGCTGGAAGGCAGTATTGCAATCTTGGCTCACTGCAACCTCCACCTCCTGGGATCAAGCGATTCTCCTGCCTCAGCCTCCCAAGTAGCTGGAATCACAGGCATGCGCCACCATACCTGGCTAATTTTGTATTTTTTTTTTTTTTTTAGCAGAAATGGGGCTTCACCATGTTGGTCAGGTTGGTCTCGAACTCCTGACTTCAGGTGATTCTCCCGAGTCAGCCTCCCAAAGTGCTGGGATTATAGGTGTGAGCCACCACGCCTGGCCTCATGGGCACTTTTGAGATGATGAAAATGTTCTGCAGTTGACTACGGTGATGGTTGCACAATTCTGTGAATGTACCAGAGGCCGTTGAGTGTATAGTTTTGTTTTGTTTTTTGAGATGGAGTTTCGCTCTTGCTGCCCAGGCTGGAGTGCAATGGCAGGATCTTTGCTCACCGCAACCTCCACCTCCTGGGTTCAAGCGGTTCTCCTGCCTCGGCCTCCTGAGTAGCTGGGATTACAGGCATGTGCCACCACGCCCAGCTAATTTTGTATTTTTAGTAGAGTCGGGGTTTCTCCGTGTTGGTCAGGCTGGTCTCGAACTCCCGACCTCAGGTGATTTGCCCACCTTGGCCTCCCAAAGTGCTGGGATTACAGGCATGAGCCACTGCGCCCAGCCGAGTGTACACTTTTAATGGGTGAATTGTATGGTGTGTGAATGCTCTCAATAAAGCTTCTAAAATGAAAAAAGGAAGAAAACACGCTTCTGCTCCTCCTGCCCCCCACCCCAGCCTCCCCTGGGCTTTTGGCTGCTATCTCTAGAGACTGTTTAGAACAGGCAGCTGGGAAAATCTAACAAAATCCCACTGGCTTCTCCTTTCCTTGTGGGTTATTTGTACTGCCCCCTTTCTCCATCATGAAATGAAAAGTGACATAACCCTAAAAACCAGAAGGACCATAGGGCCCATTAGGCAACCTCAAGAGAGCCACCTGCAAGAGACGGAGGCGTGGCAGCGGCTCTGGAGAGAAGGAGGCCAGGCAGACAGCAGGGAGGCTGCCAGGATGGAGCCTCTGCCCCGCCACTCACCAGGCCACAGTGGAGCTGCCTCTGCGTGTATCATCCCCCAATTTATGAATGGGGAAACTGAGGCAGAAGCCATGCTACAGCCAGAATGGACAGTGAGTTATGCCACTTGGTGTCTGCATCACCCACAGGGCCCGAAGTGCACAGGCTCCTTGTCAGCTTTTTTCTCTTAAAAAAATTGTGGGGCTGGGCCTGGTGGCTCACACCTGTAATCCCAGTACTTTGGGAGGCCAGGGAGGGTGGATCACTTGAGCTCGGGAGTTCGAGACCTGCCTGGGCAACATTTCAAAACCCCATTTCTACTAAAAATACAAAAATTAGCCTGATGTAGTGGCGCACGCCCGTAGTCCCAGCTACTTGGGGGGCTGAGGTGGGATAATCGCTTAAGCCCAGGAAGCAGAGGTTGCAGTGAGCCGAGATGGTGCCACCGCACTCCAGCCTGGGTGACAGAGCGAGACCCTGTCTCAAAAAAACTGTGATAAAATAGGCCAGGCGCAGTGGCTCATGCCTGTAATCCCAGCACTTTGGGAGGCTGAGGCAGGCGGCACCTGAGGTCAGGAGTTTGAGGCCAGCCTGGCTGACATGGTGCAACCCCGTCTCTACTAAAAATACCAAACTTAGCCAGGCGTGATAGTGCCTGCCTGTAGTCCCAGCTGCTCGGAAGGCCAAGGCAGGAGAACAGCTAGAACCCAGGAGGCAGAGCCTGTGGTGAGCTGAAATCGCACCACTGCACTCCAGCCTGGTTGGCAGACTGAGACTGTCTCAAAAAAAAAAAACTGTGGTCAAATACACGTAACAAAATTTGCCACTTTAACCATTTTTAAGTGTTTCAGTTCAGTGGCAGTACATTTGCATCGTTGTACAACCAAGTGTCAGGGGTGGCACGGGCTGTCCAGGACACATGGCTGGTGGGGCCTGCAGGGTCCCTGCCCTGGTCCTCACGCTGCTCTCGCCCCTGGACAAGGCATGTCTTCTGAGTGGGACCAGAGGCCAGGAGAGCATGGGATTGGTCGACGTCACCAGTGCCTGGGGCAGTTCCCTCTGATACCATAGTCCTGGGGTCCCCTTGAATCCTCTCTCCTGCCCCTTAGTTTGCTGTACCCCAGAGGGTGACTGGGACCCCCGTGTGGAACACTGCTTGCATAGGCAGCTTCCAGGGCCAACCCCAGACCTCCCAGTCAGAGTCTTAGGGCCGAGGCCCGCGAGTTAACCAGCTTCCAGGCACCTGGGGATGCCACAAGGAGCCAGGAAGCTTCCAGACTTGCCTGATCTCAGAATTATCTAACTCTTTTTTTTTTTTTTTTTTTTTGAGACAGGGTCTCACTCTGTTGCCCAAGCTGGAGTGCAGTGGCAGGATTTTGGCTTACTGCAGTCTCAACCTCCAGGGCTCAAGTGATCCTCCCCGCTCAGCCTCCCAAGCAGCTAGGACTACAGGTGTGTACCACCATGCCCCAGCTAAGTTTTTAAAATATTTTGTAGAGACAGGTCTTTCCATGCTGCCCAGGCTGGTCTTGAACTTCTGGGCTCAAGTGATCCTCCCGTCTCGGCCTCCCAAAGAGCTGCCCTCCCAAAGAGCAGGATGGGCAGTCGCCTGAGCCCTGCCCATCCTGCCAGGTGGCCTGGCTTGCCAAGGTGGGGAAGGGTTATTTCCTGAAGGTGGGGGAGACCTCCAAGCTGGGAGTTGAAGTGGGGGCTGCATGGGCAGGAAGCGTAGTGTGAGTGCAAGTGTGTGTTGTGTGAATGCAAGTGTAAAAGTGTGTGTTGTGTGTATGCGAGTGTGACAGTGTGTATGTGTGAGTGCAAGTGTGAAAGTGTGTTGTGTGTTGTGATTGTGAGTGTGGTGTGTGTTGTGTGAGTGTGTGTGGTGTATGTGTGTTGTGGTGTATGTGAGCCACTGTGCCCGGTCTATCTGAGCTACTTTTAAAAGTATAGGTTCTCTGCCTTCTCTCCGGCAGAGACCAAGCCACCTCTGAATCTATGATTAAGAGGTACAAGGGGCACTCTTGTGATTCAAAAATGGCAAATCTGGCCAGGCGCAGCGGCTCACGCCTGTAATCCCAGCACTTTGGGAGGTCGGGGTGGCAGATCACTTGAGGTCAGGAGTTTGAGGCCAGCCTGGCCAACATGGTGAAACCTCATCTCTACTAAAAATACAAAAATTAACCAGGTGTAATTGTGCATGCCTGTAGTCCCAGCTACTCAGGAGGCTGAGGCAGGAGAATCGTTTCAATGAGGGAGGCGGAGGTTGCAGTGAGCTGAGATCACGCGCCGCGCTCCAGCCTGAGCAACAGAATGAGACTCTCTCAAAAAAAAAAAAAAAAGGCACAGCTGTTTGTTCGCATGCTCATTCCCTCACTCATTACTGCAGTCCTGCCTGTGTGCAGCTCGCCTCTCCAGCCGGATCCTGCCCCCACCCCGCATGAAGGCACGGAGCCCCCGCCTGCGCACTTCCTTTTTCCTGGGCCACCTGCTTCTCCCCCTTGTGCCTGAGATGACGGCTGTGAGACTTCTCATACTCATCAGCCTTCAGCCAGTTCTGTTCATGGGGTGAGCCCTGGGAAGTGCCAGGCCCGGACGGTGGCCTGTTTGGCTCCCCCGAAAGCCTTAGGGCCTCCTCAGGGTCCTGGACATGGGGTGCTGCTCTGCTTCCAGCCTTTGGGCTGGGCTGCTGCTGGCGAGTGTTCAGTTCTGCTGCTCACATGAATGAAGGGACAGGAGGCGGGTGTCTAGGCACAGCCGGGACCGGGGACTTTTTTTTTTGAGACAGAGTTTTGCTCTCGTTGGAGTGCAATAGCAAGATCTCGGCTCACTGCAACCTCTGCCTCCTGGGTTCAAGCGATTCTCCTGCCTCAGCCTCCCGAGTAGCTGAGATTACAGGCGCCTGTCACCACACCTGGCTAATTTTTGTATTTTTAGTAGAGGTGGGGTTTCACCATGTTGGCCAGGCTGGTCTTGAACTCCTGACCTCAGGTGATCCACCAGCCTCGGCCTCCCAAAGTTCTGGGATTATAGGTGTGAGCCACCCCGCCGGGCCAGGGTCAGGGACCTCTTAGGATCCAGCTGCAGCCCAGGGCAGAAGAGTCCCCGCAGCTTCCTCCTGTGGGTTAAGTCAGGCCTGAGTGAGCAACTTCTGCTTCTGGGCCGCTAGAGGGGAGACCTTCGCAGCCTCGCACTTGGTTCAAGACACCTGGCTAAGGGGTGTGTGTGTGAGAGTGTGTGTGTGAGTGCTAGTGTGAGTGTGTGTTGAGCGTGTGTGTTGTGTGAGTGCAAGTGTGAAAGTGTGTTGTGTTGTGATTGTGAGTGTGGTGTGTGTTGTGTGAGTGTGTGTGGTGTATGTGTGTTGTGTGAGTGTGAATGTGTGTAGTGTGTGTGTTGTGTGTGGGTATGTTTTGTGTGTGTGTGTTGTGTGTTTTGTATGTGTTGTGTGAGTGTGTTGTGAGTGTGAGTGTGTAAGAGTGTGTGTGTCCTTCCTGGGCATGCCCGTGTGGGCGTGGGCAGTCGCCTGAGCCCTGCCCATCCTGCCGGGTGGCCTGGCTTGCCAAGGTGGGGGAAGGGTTATTTCCTGAAGGTGGGGGAGACCTCCAAGCTGGGAGGTGAAGTGAGGGCTGCATGGGCAGGAAGCGTAGCTAGGAGGCCGCGGTGGCATCCATGGAAGACGTTATTGGGCCTTTCCGTGCCTGCTGCTGTTCTGTGCACCCCGTGTGTATTATGAGAAAAAATTGTATCGAAGGAGGGCCTATGAATCCAATACCCGCTTTACAGAGGAAAAAACTGAGGCTCAGGGAGGCGGAGTCACTTCCGGAGCTGGGATTTGAACCCAGGGAGTGGGGGCCGGGGCCTGGGCTCCACAGCACTAAGGAGCCCTGCCTCCTGGGACAAGCAGCCGCCTTGGGGTGTGGCCTGTGTGCCCAAGCCAGCCTGTGGGGCCTGGTGGGCTGGCTCTGGGTTCCAGCTGTGCCACCCGCCTGCTCGGTGACCTCTGGCAAGTCCCTCCACCTCCCTGAGCCCCACTTTCTCTTCTGTAAGATGGGACTCATGACACCTATTTCTCCGGTCATTTAGAGGTTTAACTGACACCGCATGCAGAGGAAAGCCAACTCCAGGGCCTCGTCAGGAGCCTTGGCGTGCGGCCACAGGGCCTTTGTATGTACTGCGTGTGCACCGAAGATGCCCATTAGAAAGATAAGATGCTCCCTCACTGTGACTTGCCTTCCTCCCCTGCCACAGGGCCAGCGTGTGACCTATGGAGGTGCACCGGGCCCCATGCTCAGAGCACCCTGTGCTGGGTTGAATGGTCTCCGTCACCATTTCAAAATTCCTAGCAGTTTTTAACAAGGAGCCTGCATCTTCATTTTGCAATGGGCCTACCAGCGTCACAGCTGGACCTGCCCTGCAGCTGGAGCACCGTGGCCCAATCTCAGCTCACTGCAACCTCCACCTCCTGGGCTCAAGCGATTCCCCTGCCTCAGCCTCCCGAGTAGCTGGGACTACAGGCGCGCACCACCACACCCGGCTAATTTTTGTATTTTTAGTAGAGAAAGGATTTTACCATGTTGGCCAGGCTGGTCTTGAACTCCTGACCTCAGGTGGTCCACCCACCTCAGCCTCCCAAAGTGCAGGGATTACAGGCGTGAGCTACTGTGCCTGGCCGCCCTGCAGTTTCTTTTTATTTATTTAATTTTATTTTACTTATTTTTTTAAGAGATGATTTCACTATGTCGGTCAGGCTGGTCTCAAACTCCTGACCTCAGGGGATCCACCCGCCTCGACCTCCCAAAGTGCTGGGATTACAGGTGTGAGCCACCGTGCCCGGCCTGCCCTGCAGTTTCTACTCCTGCCTTGTCCCCTGTGTCATCTGCCCCCAGCGAGGAAGGACCCTAAAGAGCAGCAGGACGGTCCCTGGAGACAGTGGACTCGACACACCACTGACGCCCATCACCAGGCGCCTTCCTCAGAGCGGACAGGCAGCCCCTCCTCTCCTGGCACACGCTCAGTTAGCCTCTGGGTCAGTTGCTCCTCCTAAAATGGGGCTGACAGTTGAAGCCCTCCAAGCGTCCCAGTCATAGCTGTGGCCCCTCTCAGCCTACACCCGGTCCACTCTGGATTGCTAGTGGGGATCCCCAAGCCAGGGGTCTCCCCCAGGCTTCACTTCGGTGAAGCGTTCTGGGCCTCTCCGCACCCCCCAGTTCTCTGAGGCAGGCGGGGGCTCCAACGCAAACCTGTGTGAGCCTCAGCTGGGCGTTGCACTGTCCCGTCTGCAAACAGAAACCCTCACGCCGCCGAGCCGATGCCTCTGTCCCCCAGCACCTCCTTAGGAATGGTGGACTCCGTGGTCAAAGGGCCATCTCAGGGGAGCCATAGTATCTGTGCTTCAGGCAGCCTGAGTTGAGGACGTGTGACATTCTGGTGGCATCGTTCATCCTTCACTCTTGGCTCTGGGGCTGGGCACCTGCTCTCTGGCCCAGCCTGCCGCCAGGGTGAATGGCCTTTGGGGCAGATGGTGTTCTGGGAACAGGTAAAGTCCTGGCCAGTGGACAGGCCAGAGCTGGAGCCTAGACGGAGGCCTCCCCAAGGTCCACCCTGGGTCTGACTCAGCTCTCCCTGGGTACGGCGACACCATTGCCAGTTACCGCCCAAGAGTGCCCCGAGGTCTAAGCATAGGACGCACAGGGGCTGGTCTCATCCACCCCGCATCCACCCGCCTGCAGCCCAGCCCGGCTGCGTCCCTCAGGCCACGTGCACTGTGTTTTGAGAATGCTCCTCCAGGCCTGCAAAGTCTGCCAAGGTGAATGTCAAACGGACATTGGGACAACAGCTCCCAAGATCAGCCCGAATCCAGCCTCCTCATCTTCTGTGGGGCCTCCCTCCATGTCTCGGGCTTCTCAGATGGGTGGCCAAGCCACAGCCTTGCGTGGCCTCACCTGTTTCAGTCTCTGTCTCTGACCAGGTTCTTGCTCCCAGGGAGGAGCAAGCTTGGACCACTGCTCTCAGAAGGGTCCCTGTAAGCTGGAACCTGCCCCTGCTTTAGCTGGGTGCCCTGGGCACTGTGTTCACCTCTACCAAGCTCCCAGAAGCAAGGGCTGGGTACCTGCCTCTCTGTGCCCAGCCTCCTCCTTCCTTCATCAACAGTCAGTTATTAAACATCCATGATACAATGCTCAGGGCTACTGCAGCTGTCCCCTCAGGCTTTTTTTTTTTTTTTTTTGGAGACCGAGTCTTACCTCTGCCGCTTAGGCTGGAGTGCAGTGGCATGATCACGGTTCACGACAGCCTCAACCTCCTGGGCTCAGGTGATCCTCCTACCCAAACCTCCCAACTAACTGGGACCACAGCTGTGTGCCACCATGCCCGGCTTGTATTTTTTGTAGAGATGAAGTTTCGCCATGTTGCCCAGGCTGGTCTTGAACTCTGGGACTCAAGTAATCCACCCACCTCGGCCTCCCAAAGTGCTGGGATTTCAGACGTGAGCCACCGGGCCTGACCCTGTCCTGTAGGCGTCTAATCATAGACTCTGGGACTCATTTAGGTCACCTCTTAGAGTAAACTTTTGTCACTCTTCCCCACGATCTGCTTTACTCCAGGGATGAGCCTTAATTGGTCTAAGCCAATCTGACTACCTCACCTCCTTGGTTCTAATGATACAGGACACATGTCCCGACTTGGATCAGATGGTCCTTTTAATAGGTTTAAATTGTTTGCCTGCCTGCCTGCCTTCCTTTTCTTTCTTTCTTTCTTTCTCTTTCTTTTCTTTCTTTCTCTTTTTCTTCCTTCCTTCCTTTCTTCCTTCCTTTCTTTCTTTCTCTTTATCTCTCTTTCTCTCTTTCTTTTTTTTTTTTTTTTAAGATGGGGTTTTTCACCTTTTTGGTCAGGCTGGTCTTGAACTCCCGACCTCAGGTGATCCGCCCGCCTTGGCCTCCAAAGTGCTTGGATTATAGGCGTGAGCCACCACGCCCGGCCTCTCTTTCTCTCTCTTTCTCATGGAGTCTTCTGTCACGCAGGCTGCAGTGTGGAGTGCAGTGCTACAACCTCGGCTCCCTGCAACCTCCACCTCCTGGGTTCAGGTGACTCTCCTGCCTCAGCTTCCCAAGTAGCTGCAATTACAGGCACGAACGATCCTCCACGCCCAGATAATTTTTGGGTTTTTAGTAGAAACGGGGTTTCACCGTGTTGGCCAGGCTGGTATCGAACTCCTGACCTCTGGTGATCCGCACCTAGGCCTCCCAAAGTGCTGGGAATTCGGGCATGAGCCACTGCATCTGGCCAAGTAGTTCCCTTTCTGTTGCACTGGGACCTAGAGGCACATGGCCTGGGCCTGCCCAAGGGTGTCTTGTGACCCTGAGGGAGAGCCTGCAGAGGACAGAGTCCCTCCCTGTGTGGGAGAGCCTGGCTGGGTGAGTGCTCCTCTGATGAAGCAGTGCCCCTGAGGGTCAGTCATTCTCAAATTCAATATGCCCCAAGTCCTGGTATTCTGGGCTATCACTGCCCAGGAAAACGCACTCCAAACCCTGACCTTCAGGCCTGCTCCTTTTTGCTCATCTCTGGAATCCCTCGTGCAGAGGGTCTTCAGATCCACACAGGCTCCTCCTGCTTGGCCCTAACCCGTCACTCCAGGGGGCTGAGACACACAGGTAATTGTGTTTCAAGGGAAGGGCATGAGAGGTCCCCAGGACACCCCAAGACCTGGAGGGCCAACAAATGGCCGTGAGTGGTGGTGAGTGAGGCAGGTGGAGAGTGTGACCATGAAGAGCGGGGCAGACTCTCCAGAATACTGGAGGGGGCAAGCTGCAGTCTGGACGAAGGGTACACGCCAAGGCCAATTGTGGTTGCTGGTGGGGATGCAGCTGGGAAAGCGAGAGTGAGGACCCCAGACCCTGGCAGCTGCACTGCCTGGGGGCGTGTGGCATGGCGGTGTGCTGCTTGTACCCTGGCCACAGCCACTGACCACAGGAAGGGGTCTCCCTCCTTAAAGCAGGGCGAATATCCCAGAACTAAGGCTGGCCCTGCACCCTGGCCGGGAATCCCAGAACAACATCCTCCCCTAATCTTCCGTGCTGAGCAGCCCTGGATGGTGACCCCTGGGCGGAGAGAGCATGGGCGGTCATTTGCAGGAAATCCAAGAAAGCTGTGTGGAGAGGCTGCTTCTCCCTGTGTGGCGACATCCGCAAAGTGAATGCCGCTTTGTGACTCTGTTGTTGTTTTGATGGTGTTTGAGAAGATGAGGGGAACCTGAGTCACGGCCTTGACAAATCTGATTGTTTCCATTTACAGGAGCTGCCTACGTGTTCTGGAAGAAGCCACATGCTGATTTGTAGGCGGCCTGGCCAGGTGCTTCGGAGACTCGGGCAGCATCGAAGGCGTGATTTTAGGTCGGTGCTCTGGAGGCACTTGTGTGATTTAAGGTCAGTGTGGTTAAATGCATAAAAGTAATCATTGTGTTAAACGTATGAGTTAATTGAACATACCCCAAGTGAAAGTGACTGTCCATGTTTTCATATTAAAATTAGGTTTATAAAGAGAAGGCTAAAACTTGTCAGATTTTGGAATGCAAGATCTAAGAAAAGCTAGGTTTCAGTACTGACAACTCTTACAACTTTATATATTGACTCTTTTTTTTTTTTTTTTTGAGACAAGACTCTGTCGCCCAGGCTGGATTGCAGTGGTGTGATCACGGCTCACTGCATCCTCAACCTCCCAGGCTCAAGCAATTCTCCCACCTCAGCCTCTCAAAGTGCTTAGACTACAGGTGCACGCCACCATGCCTGGCTAATTTTTTTTTAAAAAAATTTTTATTGAGACAAGGTCTCACTAAGTTGCCCAGGCTAATCTCAAACTCCTGGGCTCAAGCAATCCTCCCACCCCAGCCTCCCGAGTACCTGACACTACAGGCACGCACCATCACACCCAGCTAATTCTCAATTTTTTTTTTTGTAGATAGGGTCTTACTATGTTGTCCAGGCTGGTCATAAACTCCTGGGCTCCAGCAATCCTCCCACCTCGGCCTCCTAAAGTGCTGGGATTACACGCGTGAGCCACTGTGGCCATCCTTGACTCAATTCAAATTCAAGTCACTACGTCTTCCCTGGAAAGCACAAAACCTCCCCCAGGCCTTAAAATATTCAAGTGACATAAAAGGGAGAGGCCAAGAGGAGCTATCACCTGGAGGAGAAGGTAGGCTCTGAGCTGAGCCTGGAGCCGGGCAGGAGGGTCTTCTTAGCACCCAGTAAGCTGCACCACCCGAGCACTGCCCTCCCCCGACCCACCTCTGCTGGCCTGGAAACCTCCCTCTTGGGCTTCCTCTGGCTTCTTGGGTGGAGTCTCTTTTTTTTGAGATGGAGTCTCGCTTTGTCACCCAGGCTGGAGTGCAGTGGCACAATCTCAGTTCACTACGACCTCTGCCTCCTGGGTTCAAGCGAATTCTCCTGCCTCAGCCTCTCAAGTAGCTGGGGTTACAGGCGCCTGCCACCACACCTGGCTAATTTTTGTATTTTTAGTAGAGACAGGGTTTTCCCATGTTGTCTATGCTGGTCTCAAAATCCCGATCTCAAGCGATTCACCCGCCTTGGCCTCCCAAAGTGCTGGGACTGCAGGCATGAGCCACCGTGCCCGGCCTTGAGTTGAATCCTGATGTCTCAATCACACAGCCCGAAATCCATTCACTTGTTTATTCATTCAACAAACAATCAAGCACCTGGACACTCCAGGTTCCATGCCAGGAGCTGAGAGTTCATAGGAGAGCACAGGCCCCAGCCCTGGGGCTGAGTCTTGCTGCCTTCTTCATGGCCTGTGACTGCTGTGGTCTGAATGCTGGTGTCCTGCAGATTCATGTGCTGGAACCTAACGCCCAAGGGGGTAGTGTTAAGAGGTTGGGCCTTTGGGAGCTGGTTAAGTCATGGGGGCTTCACCCTCATAAATGGGATTAGTGCCCTTATAAAAGAGGTCTGGGGGAATGTGTTTCCCCCTTCCGCCATGGGAGGACAGAGTGACAAGGTGCCATTTGTAAGGAATGGGTCCTTGCCAAACACCAGATCGGCCGGTGCCTTGACGGTGGACTCTACAGCCTCCAGCACTGTAAGCGATGAATTGTCTGTAAATTACCCAGTCTAATGTATTTTGTCAGGGCTTATTTGTAAATTACCCAGTCTAAAGTATTTTGTCAGGGCTGGGTGCGGTGGTTCACGCCTGTAATCCCAGCATTTTGGGAGTTTGAGGTGAGCAGATCACCTGAGGTGGGGAGTTCGAGACCAGCCTGGCCAACACGGTGAAACCCTGTCTCTACTGAAAATACAAAATTAGTTGGGTGCGGTGGCGGATGGTTGCAACCACAGCTACTTGGGAGGCTGAGGCAGGAGAATCGCTTGAACCTGGGAGGCGGAGGTTGTGGTGAGCCAAGATCGCACCACCCCAGCCTGGGCTACAAGAGCGAAACTCCGTTTCAAAAAAAAAAGAAACACTTTCTCATTATTTTAAAAATAGCAACATTACAGAATAGGTACTGTGGAAAGTGAAACTGTCCTTTCCCCTCGCCAAGCCTCTGTCCCTTTCTTCTTCCTTCCTGGGCGCTCAGCCTGCCAGGGCCACTGAGCAGAGCTGTACAGGTTATAGCTATCTGTCACTTTTTTTTTTTTTTTTTTTGAGACAGAGTCTTGCTCTGTCACCAGGCGGGAGTGCAGTGGCATGATCTCGGCTCACTGCAACCTCTGTCTCCCGGGTTCAAGCTATTCCCCCTACCCCAGCCTCCCGAGTAGCTGGAACTACAGGTGCCTGGCTAATTTTTTCTTTGCATTTCAGTAGAGACAGGGTTTCACCGTGTTGGACGGAATGGTCTCGATCTTCTGACCTCATGATCCGCCTGCCTCAGCCTCCCAAAGTGCTGGGATTACAGGCGTGAGCCACCGCACCCGGCCTCTATAACTTCTCTCTCTTTCTATCTACCTACTTATCATATATACATATACATATGCATATACATATATATATATAGAGAGAGAGAGGTCTTTATTATTTATTTATTTTTCTTGAGACAGAGTCTCGTTCTGTCACCCAGGCTGGAGTGCAATGGGACGATCTTGGCTCACTGCAACCTCTGCCTCCCAGGTCCAAGTGATTCTCCTGCCTCAGCATTCCCAGTAGCTTGGATTACAGGTGCCCAGCTAACTTTTGTATTTTTAGTACAGACAAGATTTCACCATGTTGGCCAGGCTGGTCTCAAACTCCAGACCTCAAGTGATCCACCCACCTCAGCCTCCCAAATGTTGGGATTACAGATGTGAACCACTGCGCCTAGCCTTAATTTTCTTTTTAATGCTTCTCTGTATTTTCTTTTCTTTTCTTTCTTTCTTTTTTTTTTTTTTTTTGAGGCGGAGTCTGACTCTGTTGCCCAGGCTGGAGTGCAGTGGCACGATCTCTGCTCACCACAACCTCCACCTCCCAGTTAAAGTGATGCTCCTGCCCCAGCCTCCCAAGTAGCTGGGATTACAGGCATGCGCCACCGTGCCTGGCTCATTTTGTATTTTTAGTAGAGATGGGGTTTCACCATGTTGCCCCGACTGGTCTTGAGACTGAGGCACAATAGCAGGGGTCTGCGTGGGACCATCACTGTCTTGGGAGTTGAATAAAAATCGTGGCGTGTGGCCAGTCTGCACGGGCACCAGCCATCCTCTTGTTTCATGTTTGCCAAACACTGTGCTCAGATCTTTTTCTTAATTATTTCGTTTTACTTTCTCAAGAACTCTGCATGGGCAACCACTCTTCTTTTTTTTTTTTTTTTTTTGAGGCAGAGTTTCCCTCTTGCTGCCCAGGCTGGAGTGCAATGGTGCGATCTCGGCTCACCATACCCTCACCTCCCAGGTTCAAGCGATTCTCCTGCCTCAGCCTCCCGAGTAGCTGGGATTACAGGCACGTGCCACTATGCCCGGCTAATTTTTGTATTTTTAGTAGCAACGGGGCTTCTCCATGTTGGTCAGGCTGGTCTCGAACTCCTGACCTCAGGTTATCCACCTGCCTTGGCCTCCCAAAGTGCTGGGATTACAGGCGTGAGCCACCACGCCTGGCAGCCACTCTTCTTATCCCCCATTTCAAGAACCTGCTCACGGAGGACCTGCTCATGGGATACTTGCACGCAGCTCAGTGGGCGTAGAGCTGGGACTCAGAGCAGGGCCCGCCTGCCTCCTGCTCTGTGTTCTTGCCCTCAAGGCTGAGCAGTTGCAGTGTGGCTCGTCCAGCGGGGCTTCATGCTGTTGGGTGATGCCTAACAGCCCTTCCGCCTTCGTCCTCATTAACAGAGCCCCAGCCCCCAGGGATGACTAGAGATGGGCCTAAGCCAGTCCTACTAACCCCCTGCTCTTTGGCCAGTGATTGGTCTAGGGTGCCCATGTCACCCTCACCCAGGTCTGCCAGTGAAATGTAGTTAGGGGGATCTGGAGGGCATTTGCTTTTGCTCACTGTACTGTTATGTGAGGGGTGATGCTCGGAGCTGTGGCAGCCACCTTGTGCCCATAAGGAGCAATAACCCTAATACTAGGGTGAGCAAAAATCCAGGTGTGATTTCCTTCCATATAGGACTTTCAGCACCAAAACTGGGAAAGTACTAAGCAAATCAGGATGATTGTTCACCTTAAATTGATGACACAGGAAGACAGACACTTGGGACCTTGTCAAGATGCTAACCTCTGGACTTCTTTTATTTTTTATTTTTTGAGATGGAGTTTCGCTCCTGTCGTCCAGGCTGGGGTGCAATTGCGCGCTCTAGCTCCCTGCAACCTCCACCTCCTGGGTTCATGGGATTCTGCTGCCTCAACCTCCTGAGTAGCTGGGATTACAGGCGCCTGTCACCACACCTGGCTAATTTTTGTATTTTTAGTAGAGGCGGGGTTTCACCATGTTGGCCAGGCTGGTCTTGAACTCCCAACCTCGGAGGTGATCTGCCTGCCTTGGCCTCCCAAAGTGCTGGGATTACAGGCATGAGCCACCATGCCCAGCCTGGATGTTTTGCTATGTAAACAATGACTGTCTTTTTCTTTCTTTTTTTTTACTTTGAGACAGAGTCTTGCTCTGTCACCCAGGCTGGAGTTCAGTGGCCTGATCTCGGCTCACTGCAACCTCCACCTCCCAGGTTCAAATGATTCTCTTGCCTCAGCCTCCCAAGTAGCTGGGATTATAGGCGCCCACCATCATGCCCAGCTAAGTTTTGTATTTTTAGTCGAGACAGTGTTTTACCATGTTGGCCAGGATGATCTCAATCTCTTGACCTTGTAATCCACCCATCTCAGCCTCCCAAAGTGTTGGGATTACAGGCATGAGCCATGGCCCCCAATCACCCCCTCCTTTTTTCAAACCCTGCCCATTGGGTAGTCCTTGTGAAGCCGGCAGCATGATGATACTGGTTAAAAGATGTCCTGTCCCCCAGTCTTGTTCAACGGGTTTAGATAGCATGAAGGGGGATCCCTTTTTGCCAGAGGTGAAGACCAAGGCCCAGAGCGGGGACAGAGAGTCATAAACAGTGGCCTGGCAAGATCCCCCGGAGAAGGGCATGGAGCCCCCAGAGGCAAGAAAAGCCTGGGACCAGGAGAAACGGCACCCATGGTGGAGCTTCTCCCAGGAAGAGGACCTGGGGTGGAACAGGTGATTCGGGGCTGAGTCAGCCACGGGGCGCGGGAGGACAGGCTGGTGTGGAGCTGGGGCGGCCCTGGGGCCTCAAGTCAGAAGTGAATAACCCGGGGAACGGAAGAGGTGAAGGGAGCCCGCCGGCCAGGAAGGAAACAGGAGGACTTGCCTCGTTTCCTGGCCCAGAGAAGACACGTGGCGGACAGTTAAGCCAAGTCTGTAGCCTGCTCTGCGTGTGATGATCCCTGAGACTGGGATGAGAGAAAGCCTGAGGAAGCCGTGCTCGCTGCTCCCCCAGGGGCTCACAGTGTGTGGGGGAACAGGAAGGAGGAAGGGACAGGAGAGAAGAGAAGTGGTGAGTGCCCAGCAAACCATGGCAAAGGCAGGGCACAAGACATGTCAGAAAGAAGGGGTAACCCTGGGGCACACTTGCCCCTGGCTGCCGGGATGCCTGGGAAGCCTCAGAGGATGAGGTGGCATTAGGGAGGCACCTGGCTGGATGGACGCAGTGTCCACAGCAGACCTGAAGGCCATGAGCTCCAGGCCTGGAGCAGCATACACGCAGGAGGTGAGAGAGCATGGGAGGCCAGCAAGTTCACCCCTGTGATTTCAGCTGCAAGAAACAAAACAGAGTTCAACCATAAACATTGTCATTGCCGGCCCTCCAGCCTGAGCAAGAGTGAGACTCCGTCTCAAAAAAAAAAGGAGGGGGAGGGGAGCACGCCGGTGTGTCCCATGTCCAGGCTAGGCATGGGGTCCCAAGCCAGAGTTGGGAACAAGCTGACCAAGAAAACCCTTCGGGGCAGCTGCTCCTTTCCCAGGGCATCCGTGCAAGAGGGCTCCAGGGACTGCAAGCAGTGCCATTGGGCCACCGTGGATGGGAGCCAGTGGGCTTCCAGGAAGGGAAGGTAAAGATACCCCTTTCCCAGCAAGGCCCAGAGAGGACCGGGATCCAGGTCCCTGTCCTTCTGTCTCTGGGGGCAGGGTGGTGACCTGAAGGCCCAACAGCAGCTGTGTAGCCCTGGCACTGCTGGGGGCTGGAGTCTGGGACTGGGCATCTATTGGCCAAGACTGGGCCGGTGGGCGAGGACAGGGGCAGGGTGGGTGAATTACTGGCAGCCCACTGGCTCTGTCTCTCTGCCAAGCTGCCCACTGCATTCTTTGGCCTCCTATTTCCAGGCAGCGTCTGGGGCGGGTCCCAGGCCTGGCCTGCCCTGTGTCGGGGGAGTCCATGTTTGGGGTCAACCGCACTGCGGCTTCAGGCGGCAGCTGAGGTGGTGGGTGCGGCTGGGATGTGATGTTATGGGGAGCTGGGTACCTGGGACAAGGGCTGTCTCTCCCTTGTGCCATCCTGAGAGCTCAGGTGACCTGGGCGGGAAGGGACATTGTGTGCATGTGAGTGCCTGTGTGTGTGCATTGTGGGGTGTGGACACGTGTGTGTGTGTACACGCTAGCATAGGTGACTGCGTTGAGACGAGGGGCTACAGGCCCGCTGTGCCCGAGTCTCCTAGAATGTGTGGGTGAGTGGAAACCTGTGGGCAGGCCCTGTCTTCTCTAGACATCCCTGTCTGGCGGGGGTGCTGGAGGGTGGCATGGGCAGTTTGGGTCTGGCTCCCTAACCCCGACCTGGCCCAGGGCAGCTGCCCATAGTGCTTCTGCCAGAACGCCTGCAGGGCTCCCAGCCTGCGGGATCCCCCTGTGCCACTGCATTGGCCGTCCCCCACCCCCACCCCCACACCTCTGCCCAGGGACTGTAGGGACAGCGATGAAGCAAAGGTGTGGACCTGAAACCCGCCTCCATGCACTCTGGTAGCTGCACCGTGGACACGGGTTTGATGCCTGGGGTTTCCTTTGTTTTTTTATTTAATTATTTTACTGCGCTCAAATATACGTAACATAAAATCTACCGTTTTTACCACTTTTATTTATTTATTTAAATTTTTTTTTTTTTTTTTTGAGACGTTTCGCTGCTGTTGCCCAGGCTGGGGTACAGTGGCCTGATCTTGGCTCACTGCAACCTCCGCCTCCGGGTTCAAAAATTCTCCTGCCTCAGCCTCCCGAGTGGCTGGGATGACAGGCAGTCACCAGCATGCCCGGCTAATTTTGTTTTTTTTTTGTTGTTGTTGTTTTTGAGACGGAGTCTTGCTCTGTTGTCAGGCTGGAGTGCAGTGGCGCAATCTCAGCTCACTGCAACCTCCACCTCCTGGGTTCAAGTGATTTTTCCGCCTCAGCCTCCCGAGTAGCTGGGACCACAGGTGCGTGCCACCACGCCCAGCTAATTTTTATATTTTTATTAGAGACGAGGTTTCACCATGTTGGCCAGGATGGTCTTGATCTCTTGACCTTGTGATCCACCCACCTCGGCCTCCCAAAGTGCTGGGATTACAGGCGTGAGCCACCGCACCCGGCCCCATTTTTGCCACTTTTAAATGTACAGCTCTGTGACATTAAGCACCTTCACAATGTTGTGCACCCATGGCTATGACCCATCTCCAGAGCGCTTTCATCTTCCCAAACGAATGTCTGTCCTCAGTAAACACTAATGCCCCGTTCCCCCTGTCCCCCGGTCCCTGCCCCCACCATTCTGCTTTTTGTCTCCATGAATCTGACTCGGCTAGGGACCTCTGGTGAGTGGAGTCACACGGTGTTTGTCCTTTTCTGCCGGGCTTACAGCACTCAGCACAGGGTCCCTAGGGCTCGTCCCTGCTGCAGCCTGGGCCCGGGTTCCTCTCCTCTCCTGGGCCAGCTATTCCGCCATGTGACGATGGGCCGGGCGTCGTTTCTCCATTGATCCGCTGGTGGACACCTGGGCTGCAGCTTCTGGCTGCAGTGAGATGTTAAGTCTGGCACTGGACAGTGGTGGGCACCCGGGCACGTGATGGGACCCCCTGAGTCTCATGTTCTTCATCTACGGGGCAGGATCTGTAACGGTCCCTGTGCTTAAGCGAGGTCAGGCGTCCTCTGGGGGGGTCAGCCGTCGTATTGGGTCCCAGGCCCGTGACTACTCACAGGAGGGGGTGAACGGGACCAGTGACTCCAACTCTCACAAGCCTGGAACTGGGGAGCGGGAGCATCCCCCCACCTCATGGGGCTGTGGTGAGGACACGTGTGGAATGCAGCCAGCTCAGGGTAGGGGCAGCGAGAACCAGGCACGGGTGGGAGGAGTGGGCCCTTCGGGGCTCTGTAGGGTTCTTGGCTTTTCCTTGCTTCTGTGGCCCCCTCCTATCTCCTTCCCTAGGGCCCCCAGGCCTTCCGGAACCCTCTCATGGGGCACATCAGGTCTGCTCGAGCTGCCTGACCGGGAGAGCATCCTGTTCTTCCCTCCGGAATTGCAGGTCCACAGCTGTCTTCCTACTCACGTCTGGCCTTGGCATTCCCGCCGGGCCCTCCCCTGGAAGTGCAGGATGTTTTGTTTAGGATCCTGAGCCCAGGGCCTTCCAGGTGGCAGCGAGAGATCCGGATGTCCAGCCAGCTTGGGGGGTTCCCCCGTTCTGCCAGTATGGGGGCCTCGTTGCCGTAGCCAGGTCAGGCTGGCCCGAGGGAGACAGCAGGATGGTTCCAGGAAGCCTGGGCCACTCCCCCAGATCGATGTAGGGCCGGCTGGCCGCCAGCAGCCTGGGCCACGGCATCAGAGCTGGGGTCAAGAGGTTTCTAGCCCTCTTGCAGCTCTCAGCCCCGTGTCCAAGCTGCTTCCTGCTGGGCAGTGACGTCCCCAGTCCGTTTCCCTCCCTCCTTCCTCCCCTGGCCTGAGCTCAGCCCATGGAAGGAGGCCCGGTGTGCAGAAACCTTGATCTGAACCTCTGAAGGATGTCAGAGCAGCTTCTTCTCCAGGCCTATATGACTCAACACAGGACATGGGGCAGGTGGCTCCATCGCTGAGCCTCAGTTTCCTCATCTGGATGCTGCGGGTGGACAGCACCCAATGCAAGATCAGTCCAGGCTTACATGAGCCTGGCTGACCGCAGCCCCCAACGTACCTTCATCCCTTCCCACTCCCCAGCTCCCCCAGCTCTAAACCGAGGGAGCCAGTTAGGCTCTCCTGCAGCGGCAGGTGGTGAGACAGAAGCTCCGAGGGGGGAGCAAAGAGTGAGGACTGTGCAGCAATGACGCGTGGCCCAGTTGGGTCTCCCTCCCTTCCTGTGCCACTTCTGCAGGCCCCAGTGCCTGCGGGGGTCCCCTTAGGAGGGCTCCGTGGTGGAGGAAGCTCCTCCTCCTCCTTCCTATGGACCACTCCCTGTCCCGGGGCAGCTGGCCCTGCTTCACTGCTTGGTGGTGGGTGAGGAGGTCACTGTGAGATGAGACACACTCCGCAGCTGGGTGGAGTAACCAGGCTGGGAGCCGAGATCTTCCCCAGCCAGCTCACGCCCTGAACAACACGAGAAGGAAGCTGGGGATGGCCTCATACTTGGAGCTTCTCCCACCTTGTCAAGGCCCCCAGGCTTCCTTCCAGAGCCCTCTTCACGCCCCTGCAGCCTCTGTCCTATGCCAACGCTGTGTGGTGGCCAGTCTCCAAAATGGCCCCAGAGATCCTTGTCTCTGGTATTCATGCCCTTGGGTAGCCCCTGCCACACGAATCAGGCAGGTTCACATGACTTCAGGGCTAGGCCATAAAGCATCGTCTCTTCCATCTAGTCTGTCAGCTCACGTACACTGGGGGAAGCCAGTCACCATTTCACGAGGAAGTTCAACGACCCCACGGAGAAGCTCATGTAAAGAGGAACCGAGGCCTCCAGCCAACAGCTGCATGAATGAGCCACTTGGAAGCAGATCCTCCAGCCCCAGTTAAGCCTTCAGATGACTGCAGCCCCGACCACCGCCTCACCGCAGCCTCATGAGAGACTCCAAGCCAGAACCGCCCAGCCAAACCACTCTTGAGTTCCTGGCCTACAGAAACGGTGAGAGATAATAAAATGATCGTTGCAAGTTTTGGGGTGAATTGTAATGTAGCCAAAGTAACCAGAATATCTTGGGAAATTGTGTCACAACTCATCGAGAAAGGCGTCCTGGAGTGTCTCCTCCCTGAGTCCCCAGCCCGCTGCAGGCTGCTGTGTTTGTTTTCTAGGCTGTGCAACACATTATCACAAACTTTGGAATGAAGACAGCATGCACTTCACTGTATCACAGTTTCTTCAGCTCAGAAGTCTGGAAACTGGCCGGGCATGGTGGCTTATGCCTGTAATGCCAGCACTTTGGGAGGCTAAGGGAGGAGGATTGTTTGAGGCCAGGAGTTCAAGACCAGCCTGGGCAACATGGTGAGACTCCGCCTCAAAAAAAAAAAAAACAAAAACAGAAAAGAAAAAATTAGCTGGGCATGGTGGTGTGTGCCTACAGTCCCAGTTAGGAGGCTGAGGCCAGGGGATCACTTGAGGCTAAGAGTTCAAGGCTGCAGTGAGCAGTGATTGCATCAACACACTCCAGCCTGAATGACAGGGTGAGACTCTAACTCTTAAAAAAAAGTAAAAAAAAAGAGCTGGGCACAGTGGCTCATGCCTGTAATCCCAGCATTTTGGGAGGCTGAGGCAGGTGAATCACGAGTCAGGAGTTCAAGAGCAGCCTGACCAACATGATGAAACCGTGTCTCTACTAAAAATACAAAAATTAGCTAGGTGTGGTGGCATGTGCCTGTAATCCCAGCTACTCAGGAGGCTGGGGCGGGAGAATCACTTGAACCTGGGAGGTGGAAGTTGCAGTCAGCCAAGATCATGCCACTGCCCTCCAGCCTGGGCGACAGAGCAAGACTCTGTCTCAAAAAAAAAAAATGATAAGTCTGGAAACTGCTTTATGGCATCCTCTGTTTCAGATCTCCTCAGGTTGCAAACAAGGTGTCGGCTGGGCTGGGTTCTCATCTGGAGGCTCAAGTGAGGAAGGCTCTGCTTCCAGACTGTGCTAGTTATTGTCAGAATTCATGTTCTTGCTGCTGTGTGCCTAGGGGCCTGAGGTTTTTGCTGGCTGGAGGCTGGAGACCACCTGCAGTTCCTAGGGGCTGCCAGCACTTCCTCACTTCATGGGCTTCCTCCGTGTGGCCATTGATGAGGATCCCAGTCCAGTCTGCAAAGTCGGAGTCTTTTCTTATGTAACGTAATTACGGAAGTGATGTCGTCATCTTCGCCATGTTCTGTTGGCTAGAAGGAACTGCCAGGCTTTGCTTACTGCCCAGAGGAGCTTACCCAAGGCTGATTGCTCGCGGTCACTTTAAGGTGTGTCCGCAGTTACTGATGGGGTTTTTTGGCCAGAGTCTTGCTGGCTCTAGAGTGGAAGAGGGTCTCTGCCTCATGACTGGGTGCCCATGACATGGGTTTCCTGATCTCCATCCAGTTTTCTACATCAGTGAGAAAGACTGGTTTCCCAACAATTAGGCTTTTTTTCCTGGATAAGATGGGGCAGTCTCATTTCAATCGTGCAGGCCTGTGTGATTAACATGATTCAAACCCAGTTCCTACAAAATAATAATTCTGGTGCAACAACTGAGCTTACTGTGTGCCAGACACCAAATTAGGTACTTAAAAAAATTGAGTTGCCATTCCATTATGCTGCCCTGGCTGGTCCTGAACCCCTGGGTTCAAGTGATTCTTCAGTCTCCGCCTCCCTAGTAGCTGGGATTACAGGTATGTGCCACCACACCCAGACTAATTAGGGACTTTAATTCATTATCTTATTTAAGAATCACGGCAGCCCTATGAGTAGGTATTATTATTTCCATTGAATATTCCTTCTTAGGCACAGAACATACAAGTGAAGTGTCCAAGGTCAGCTAATAGCTGTTAGCCAGGACTTTTTGAAGCCAATGTAAACTGCCCAAAGCAACTAGCAGGAGGTTGTATTTATGGCTCACGTGCAGAAACACAAAGGCTTAGAGCTGGGCCTCAGGCCCAGTTGGATCCAGATTCACCAGTGATGTCACCTGGAAACTGTCTCTCCATCTCCCAGGTCGGCTTTCCTCTGCCATAGCTTTGCCCTCAGGCAGGCTCTCTCTAGTGGTAGCAGAAATGGCTGCAGCCAGCTCCAGGAAAAGGCCAGGCTGGATGGCCTTGGCCTGATTGGGTCTCGTCCTTATGTCTGGACCAACTAGGGTGTGCATGTTCTGCGTGACCAGTCCTGAGCAGATCAGGCCCGTGGCTGAGCCACATACAGCAAGAGTGATGGCGGGGTAGAATCCAAGATGCTTCTACCAAAGGAGAGAAAGGGGTGCCTAGCAGGTGACAGAACTGGATTCCAATCCGGTTCCATGTGACTCCAGGGTGCTGCTGTCAGTCACTGTGCTGAGGAGTCCCGGGTTTGGCCAGGACTGTACGGGTGCCTACTCACTCCCAGGCCGGTCCTTCCTGGAAGGGGGCGCCATGAAGGCACAGGGCCTCTGCAGAAATAGGACATGGGTGGAGGAACAGCGTGCTGGGTTTGTTTCTTTTTTTCAGCTAGGGTCTCACTCTGTCATCCAGGCCAAAGTGCAGTGGCACGGTCGTAACTCACTGCTCCCTGGAAATCCAGGGCTCAAGCGATCCTCTTATCTCAGCTTTCCAAGTAGCTGGGATTATAGGTGCACATCACCATGCCTGGCTAATTTTCTTTTTTTTTTTTTTGAGACTGAATTTTGCTCTTGTCGCCCAGACTGGAGTGCAGTGGCACAATCTTGGCTAATTACAACCTCCACCTCCTGGGTTCAAGCAATTCTCCTGCCTCAGCCTCCTGAGTAGCTGGGATTACAGGTGCCTACCACCACACCCAGTTAATTATTGGATTTTTAGTAGAGATGGGGTTTCACCATATTGGCCAGGCTGGTCTTGAACTCCTGACCTCAGGTGATCCACCTGGCTCGGCCTCCCAAAGTGCTGGGATTACAAGCCTGAGCCACCGCACCCAGTGTTTTTTTAGAGACAGGGTCTCATTGTGTTGCTCAGGATGGCCTCGAACTCCTGGGCTCAAGTGATCCTCCTACCTTGACCTCCCTCAATGCTAGGATTACAGCATGAGCATGAGCCACCGTGCCTGGCCTGAGGGACAGCTTCCTCCCCATGCTAGGGAGAGTAGAGCGGCTGACTTCAGAATGGCTTCTGTTGCCAGCTTTGCCATGACCAGCAGTTATTGCTTGAGAGGATTTGGGATGCTTCTTGTTGTAGGACTGAATCCCTGCAGCAGACCTGGCAGCTAGGAAACATTCCCATCCCCATCGGGGGGGAGGCTTGAGGCTCAAAGTCCCCCAGACCCAGAAGTCATGAGTCTTATTACCTCACTTAGAGAGGAGGAAACTGAGGCACAGGGAGGGGAATGACCCGTGAGCGTCCTCTCCCTGTTGTGGGTACCTCTGGTCTCACCTCCAGTCTCTTTTGTTTAATTGACATTGTATTTTTAGATGCGTAATACATTCATATGGTTCAAAATTCAATGGTGAAAAGGGTTTACTGGGAAATGTCTGTCTTTGTGATTGGCTGAATGATGTTCCCCCGAAGGTGCCCATGTCCCGATTCCTGGAACCTGGGACTATGTCACCTTATATGGCAAAAGGGAATTTGCAAATGTGATGAAGGGAAGGATCTTGAGATGGGAATTATCCTGGATCATCCGGGTGGGCCCACATGTAATCACAGGGATCCTTATAAGAAGAAGGTCCGAGAGATCCCTGCCTGCTGGCTCTGAAGGCGGAGGGAGAGTGTTTTGATCAGTGTGGGATGCCGTAACAAAATCCCACACTGGGGTCCTCAACAACGGACGTTTCTTTCTACCATGCTGGAGGCTGGAAAGTTCAGGATCAAGGTTGGGCTGACTCAGTTCTCCATGATGCTTCTCTTCTTGACTTGCCGAGGGCTGCCTTCTTTTTATTATTTATTTATTTTTATAGTAACAAATACACTTTTAATTTATCTCAGATAAAAACTAGCCAAGGAAGGTCAGTAATCCTTTTAGCTCCTAACCTGTTAGAGCCTTGAGTAGTGAGATTAACTGGTTATTTTCCGGAATTCTCACCATGCACCATATTAGAAAACACAAGGCATTGTCTCCGTTTAGGATAAGCACGTGGCCTGGCGACCAAATCCAGTGTGTTTTCTTTAGCTCTTCTACTCTGTTGACGTGAGCTTTTGTGGCGTCTTCCTTGGTAGTCCCTTTCAGCTCGTTCTAGGCATTCCACTTGGCTTTGTCATTGAAGTCCGACATCCCGGGCTGTTCGGTGTTTATGTCACCCACAGCCGCTTGTTCGTAGCAGCCATAGATGAACAGCACCTCATTGTCTGCTGGCTTGGTCTTAAGGTGCTTAACTTCCTCTGCAGGTTTCCCAAACTCAGCCTGAGACCTCCTGGCCAGCTTGCGAGAACTTCAGGGAGACCGAGGAGGAGGCCAGGAGCAGGAAGCGATCTATTTTTATTTATTTATTTTTTATTATACTTTAAGTTCTGGGGTACATGCGCAGAACGTGCACGTTTGTTACATAGCCATACACGCGCCATGGTGTTTTGCTGCACTCATCAACCTGCGACCTACATTAGGTATTTCTCCTAATGCTCTCCCTCCCCCTAGCACCCCACCCCCCGACAGGCCCCAGTGTGTGATGTTCTCCTCCCTGGTCCATGTGTTCTTATTGTTCAGCTCCCCACTTATGAGTGAGAACATGTGGTGTTTGGTTTTCTGTTCTTGCGTTAGTTTGCTGAGAATGATGGTTTCCAGCTTCATCCGTGTCCCTGCAAACGTCATGAACTCATCCTTTTTTATGGCTGCATAGTATTCCATGGTGTGTATGTGCCACATTTTCTTTATCCAGTCTATCATTGATGGGCATGTGGGTTGGTTCCAAGTCTTTGCTATCGTGAACAGTGCCGCAGTAAACACACGTGTGCATGTGTCTTTATAGTAGAATGATTTATAATCCTTTGGGTATACACCCAGTAATGGGATTGCTGGGTCAAATGGTATTTCTAGTTCTAGATCTGTGAGGAATCTCCACGCTGTCTTCCACAATGGTTGAACTACTTTACATTCCCACCAACAGTGTAAAAGTGTTCCTATTTCTCCACATCCTCTCCAGCATCTGTTGCTTAGAATTGTCTTGGTTATTCAGGCTCTTTTTTTTGGTTCCATATGAAATTTAAAGTAGTTGTTTCTAATTCTGTGAAGAAGGTCATTGGTAGCTTGATGGGGATAGCATTGAATCTATAAATTTGGGCAGTATGGCTGTTTTCACGATATGGAGTCTTCCTATCCATGAGCATGGAATGCTTTTCCATCTGTTTGTGTCCTCTCTTATATCCCTGAGCAGTGTGGTTTGTAGCTCTCCTTGAAGAGGTCCTTCATATCCCTTGTAAGTTGTATTCCTAGGTGTTTTATTCTTTGTAGCAATTGCAAATGGCAGTTCGTTCTTGATTTGGCTCTCTGTTTGTCTGTTATTGGTGTATAGGAATGCTTGTGATTTTTGCACACTGATTTTGTATCCTGAGACTTTGCTGAAGTTGCTTATCAGTTTAAGGAAATTTCGGGCTGAGACAATGGGTTTTCTAAATATACAATCATGTCATCTGCAAACAGAGACAATTTGACTTCCTCTCTTCCTTTCTGAATACCCTTTATTTCTTTCTCTTGCCTGATTGCCCTGGCCTGAACTTCCAATACTATGTTGAATAGGAGTGGTGAGAGAGGGCATCCTTGTCTTGTGCCAGATTTCAAAGGGAATGCTTCCAGTTTTTGCCCGTTCAGTATGATATTGGCTGTGGGTTTGTCATAAATAGCTCTTGTTATTTTGAGATATGTTCCATCAATATCTAGTTTATTGAGAGTTTTTAGCATAAGGGGTGTTGAATTTTATCAAAGGCCTTTTCTGCATCTATTGAGATAAACACATGGTTTTTGTCATTGGTTCTGTTTCGATGATGGTTACATTAATTGATTTGTGTATGTTAAACCAGCCTTGCATCCCAGGGGTGCAACCGATTTGATCATGGTGGATAAGCTTTTTGATGTGCTGCTGGGTTCGGTTTGCCAGTATTTTATTGAGGATTTTCTAATTGATGTTCATCAGGGATATTGGCCTGAAATTTTATTTTTTTGTTGTGTCTCTGCCAGGTTTTGGTATCAGTGTCTGGTCTCATAAAATGAGTTAGGGAGGACTTCCTCAATGAAGCCAGGAGCTGGTTTTTTGAAAACATCAACAAAGCCAGGTGAGGTGGCTCACTCCTGTAATCCCAGCACTTTGGGAGGCCGAGGCGGGTGAATCATGAGATCAGGAGTTCAAGACCAGCATGGCCAAGATGGTGAAACCCTGTCTCTACTAAAAATACAAAAATTAGGTGGGCGTTGTGGCGGGCACCTGTAGTCCCAGCTGCTCGGGAGACTGAGGCAGAGAATTGCTTGAACCCGGGAGGCGGAGGTTGCAGTGAGCCGAAATCGCACCACTGCACTCCAGCGTGGGCGACAGAGTGAGACTCCGTCTCAAAAAAAAAAATAAAAATAGAAGATCAACAAAATAGACCGCTAGCCAGAATCAAATAGACTCAATAAAAAATGATAAAGGGGATATCACCACTGATCCCACAGAAATACAGACTACCATCGAGAGAATGCAGATTACCATCAGGCGCACACCACCATGTCCGGCTCATTTTTGTATTTTCTTAGTAGACAGAGTTTCACCATGTTGGCCAGGCTGGTCTCGAACTCCTGACCTCAGGTGATCTGCCCGCCTCGGCCTCCCACCGTGCCCCACCACACTTTCTTTTTTCTATCCCCCACAAATCATAGCATGCCATGCACACTCTTCTGCACCTTGCTCTTTATCCTTTAACGTGTCTCAGAGCGTCAGCCTCTCCTATATGAGCCTTCAAAGGGCTCTCGCTCTCTCCCCTCCCGTGTTCCTTTGGGCAGATACACCAGCACCTGTGTGCTCACTGCTGCCTTTTGCACTGTTTACCTGTCAGGGTTCTGTGCAGGGAGAATCCACCTTGGTGTTTCAAGCCGAAAGGGATTTTAACATAAGGAATTAGGAATTCATAAAATCATTGGTAAAGATTCATGGGCTTGAGAGAAAAAGTCACTGGGAGAGAGGGAAGGTCAAAGCTTTGTGGGGCAAGGCCGCACCTCCACCACAGTCCCTGATCCTCCACACTCCCACACCCACAAATCAGGCACTGAGATGGCAGAATGGGAAATGCAGCCACTGCCAACCAGTGTTTCTGCTGGAACCCACTTTCATACCCATGCAGCTGCAGAAAGACAAGAGCCTATCTTTATTCCACTTTCCAGTTCACAAGAATGCTCTGATTCGCAGAGAGAAAGTCACATCCAGAGGGAACCTGGGAAATAGTTTCTAGCTTTCCGACTGCTATGGTCTGAATCAACCCCCAACGTTCACGTGTTGAATCTGAACTCCAATGCAATAGTGTTAAGAGGCGGGTCCTCTGGGAGGTGATTAGGTCAGGAGGGCTTCTCCCTCGTGAATGGAATTAAGACCTTTATAAAGAGGCTTTGAAGGCCGGACACGGTGGCTCATGCCTGTAATCCCAGCATTTTGGGAGGCTGAGGCTGGTGAAGTCAGGAGTTCAAGACCAGCCTGGCCAACATGATGAAACCCCATCTCTATTAAAAATACAAAAAATTAGCCAGGCGTGGTGGCACACGCCTGTAATCTCAGCTACTCGGGAGGCTGAGGCAGGAGAATCGCTTGAACCTGGAGGCAGAGGTTGCGGTGAGCTGAGATCGCACCGCTACACTCTAGCCTGGGTCACACAGAGCAAGATTCGGTCTCAAAAAAAAGAAAAAGAAAAAGGCTTTGTACAGTGTTCAATTCAGCCCCTTTTTGCCCTTCCATCCCTTCCTCCATGTGAGGACACAGTGTTCATTCCCTCCCGAGGATACAGCACCAAGGCACCATCCTGGGAGCAGAGAGCAGTCCTGACCGACACCAAAGCTGCCAGCACCGTGGTCTTGGACTCCTCAGGCTCCAGAACTGTGAGAAATACACTTCTGTTCTTTGTAAATTACCCCAGACTAGGTATTTTCCTAGAGCAGCATGAATGACCAAGACACCAGCCATCTAAACAAAAACTCAAAGGAGCTGATTCCACTAGCCAGCACCTTGCAGGTCTTCCACACCATGGCATCAAAAGCAGCAAAAGCTTTCACCTAACACCGTGCAACTGTGCCACACACACACACACACACACACACATCCCACACACCCTCTCCCCAGAAGGGAAAACCTGATGTTCTGATCAGTCACTCTTCAGCTGTGAGTGGTGTCACTCCTCTTCTGGGCAGAAATCCCATGAGGCTGATTACAAAGTCACCTATCCCCAGAGTACCCAGGACCCCCAGAGGCACAGGTATCATTTGCATTATAGACTTTCCAACAGTGCCCTCTCAGAGTTGTGCAGTGTGCCGCCTGGACAACACTACGTGGTGACCCCGCATCCTATATTTTATGTAGAATAGTAAGGAAAAGAAAGAAGGAAATTAGTTAACATAAACAAAAATGAACAGAATAAAGGAGGAAAAGTGTGTGGTGGTCCTTCACTCTGCCATAGCTGGTATTCATAATTTCCTCCTTCCACCATCTATCCATAGTCCCTCCCCCTCAGTCAGCACCTCATTTGATCATGATTCTACCCTTCCCTGGGTAACCCCATCTCTATAATACCCTTTTCCAACCGTCACGCTACAGGCCAGGTCGAGAGCCAAGCTTGCAATGGGAGACACCCGTGACACAGCCCCTGCCCTTCAGGGGAGGCTGAGACACTAACAAACACAGGCCACTGGCCGGGCAAGGTGGCTCACACCTGTAATCCCAGCACTCTGGGAGGCTGAGGTGGGCGGATCATTTGAGGTCAGGAGTTCGAGACCAGCCTGGCCAACGTGGTGAAAACTCATCTCTACAAAAATACAAAAATTAGCTGGATGTGTTGGTGTGCGCCTGTAGTCCCAGCTACTTGGGAGGCTGAGGTGGGAGAATTGTTTGAACCCGGGAGGTAGAGGTTGCAGTGAGCTAAGATCACACCACTGTACTCCAACCTGGGTGACAGAGCGAGAGTCTGGGAAAAAAAAAAAAGAAAAAAACACAGGCCTCCAGGGCAACAGAGCAAGACCCTGTCTTTAAAAAAAAAAAAAAAAAAGCCACGCACTGTGGCTCATGCCTGTAATCCCAGCACTTCAGGAGGCTGAGGCAGGTGGATCACAAAGTCAGGAGATTGAGACCAGTGTGGTGGCACGTGCCTGTAATCTCAGCTACTCGGGAGGCTGAGGCTGGGTTCATTGCTTGAACCCAGGAGGCAGAGGTTGCAGTGAGCTGAGATCGCGCCATTGCACTCCAGCCTGGCAACAGAACTAAACTCTGTCTCCAAATACAAAAGTGATTATCCCTAAAATAAAAAATAAAGGAAAAGAGAGGTGAGGTCTTACTCTGTCACCCAGGCAGGTGTACAGTGGCTCAATCATCACTCAGGAGCCCAGGGGACCAGGACTGTTCAAATTCACTTCTTAGTGGAGAAGGCGGATGCCACACGGAGGGGGGTGACTGTGAAAAGGCCGCAGGAGGGGGCTTGTGGTGTTGGAGCGGCTCAGCCTCTCAGCTCTGGTGGTAGACACCGGCCTGGACACAGGGGGATGTACACCAAACACACGTCCAGGTCAGTCCGAGCACCGAGGGGAAGCCTGAATAAGGGGAGTGGGTGGTATCAGGGCAAGTGCTGGCCGTGAGTTTGGACTGTAGCTTTGGAAAATGCTACAGTCATTTTTTTTTTTTTTTTGCCATTGGAGGAAACTGGGCAAGGGGTGCGCAAGGTCCTTACTCTTTCTTACAACTGCAGGTGCATCTACGATTCTCTCACAAAAGTTTCGCTGGAAAAATTCATTTCTAGTGCTGAAGTTGACTTGGGCTTCTCCTCGGTGCTCTGGGCAGCCCAGGCTTGTAGCAGGGGACTGGGATGGAGCCCCTGTGTGGCACCTCCTGCGGCCGGCTTCCTCTTTCCACCCACCTCCTCTCCCAGTGGCTGCACCCAGGACTGGGGCCTTTGCCAGAGTGCAGCAAATCAGCCCTCCCCTGACTAGACCAATACCCGGCTCTGTCTTCTTTCAGGAGCTTATTCTGAATGAATACCTCCCATCACTTGAATCCCATTTTTAAAAAAATGCCGGACACAATGGCTCAGGCCTGTAATCCTAGCACTTTGGGAGGCAGAGGTGGGTGGATTATCTGAGGTCAGGAGCTGGAGACCACCTGACCAACATGGTGAAACCCCATCGCTACTAAAAATACAAAAATTAGCTGGGCGTGGTGTACATGCCTGTAATCCCAGCTACTCGGGAGGCTTAGGCAGGAGAATCCCTTGAACCCGGGAGGCGGAGGTTGCAGAGAGCCGAGATTGCACCAGTGCACTCCAGCCTGGCGACAGAGCGAGACTCTGCCTAAAAAAAAAAAAAAAAAAAAAAAAAATGCTGGGCGAATGGTGAGCTAGAAAATAGTCCTAGTTAAGAAACGGGGGTTGACTGGTTCAGCTTCCAAAGTCTAGGATTTGGTATCTGATAGTAAGAGCGGTGACCGATGCGGGGGGTCTCCAGGCAGGGTCCTGAGTGCCGCGCCAGGTGAATCCTCCTCGCAGCTCTTGGGCAGGACGGCCTGTGGGTGGCTCGTCCAGCAGGGACCAGAGCGAGGGGACTCAGGGCCCAGGCCTGATGGGGTGGGGGCGCGGCGCCCCGCAGCCCAGCGGGCTCAGACGACCTGCGTCTCCCGTCGTTTCCCGGGCAGGAGGGGAGCCCGGGCCGGCGCGGGCGCACATTGATCGCTGGTGCAGATGCAGCCGCTGCGGCGCGGCCCCGGCCTCTCTGCGAGCCCGCGCCCGGCCCGGACTGTCGGGAACTCGGCCCGGCTCCGCTCGCTCGCGCTTACTGGAAACGTGCTCCCGAGCGGCGCGAGGCGCGGCAGCTGCAGCCCGGGGCCGCCCTTGGCGGACGGCAGGGCCGAGTCGGGTACCCGGGTGCCCCAGGCTGCCGCGCCCTGCTGGGCCGCCCTGGGCGCGTGCCACCCCCGGGGACCCGTCCAGTCGTGGGGGGCGCCCAGGGCCTCCCAGCTCCGCGCTCCCCCAGGGCGGGCAGGAGGAGGGAGGGAGGGAGCTGGGGGCAGCCCGGGGAAGCCGTTGGGCGGGTTTTCAGCAGCTGCGAGGCAAACCCGCCCTCCCTTCCCGGTATCCTCGCGGCCACCCGGTGGAAGGTGGCGCTGCGCCAGGGTCTGGCGGAGCGGGGGAGCCAAGCCCGCAGCCACGCCCTGCGCAGGGCGCAGGTGGGCTCGGCTGGAGGAGGTGCTGGCGGTGGGTGTGTCTCCTGGCACAGGAAGAGCCCCCGCCTGGCTGCCCCAGTCACAGAAATGTTTATTGAGCACCTACTAGGCGAGGTGCGGCCGCTGCAGTAGGGGTGGGGGCATTTTTCCCCCTTTCGGGGAAAGACTTCAGAGCGTGTATATTTATTTATTTATAAACCATAGGCAGTTTATTACTGGGTTTATATATTATGTATCCATAAAAGTTGAGATTTAAAGAGGATGAAATAAAAAACGGAAACAGAGAGGCTATGTTTCTCTCCATATGCCAGTGAGTTGTCTTGTGCATGTCCCACTTTGGAGACCTGGGTTGAATGGCTGCATCCTGCCGGGTCCCCCACCCCCAGGCTGGAGAAAACACCCCCACCCGCTCCCTGGGCCACATCCTCCTTCCCCATGAGGTCCAGGGCTGAGCTGCCTTCAGGTCCCTGGTCAGCAGTGGACGGTAGCAGATGGCAGTCGAGGGTAGTGAGGGTGCTTTGAGATCTGGATTCCAATCTTGTATCTGCTGGTCACTGGCCTAGTGACCTCTCGGAGGTCAGGTTCTTCTGTAAAATAAAGAGAGTGGCATCTCCCTCTTGCCTGGAGGAGGGCCTGGGGGCTGCAGGCTGTCCCCCTGACCCTGCTCTGCTGCCAGATGGGCACAGACAGGCCAAGGGATGGACAGTGCTGAGCGAACCCAGAAGGCTAAGTGGCTAGGAACATACCCCAGGGGCCAGGCAGGGTCCTGTAGTGTCCTGCAGATTCAGAGAAGGAACCCATTTATCCTGGTGTCTGGCAGAGATTATGGTTCCGGTAAAGGGTGGTCATTAGCAAAGTCCATGTCACGCAGCCGAGGGCCTGTGGGATACGTAGAGTTCAAGGAAGAGTTAGTGGGAGAGGAGAGTGAGGAATCAGAGCTGGTCAATCAGATAGTCAGTCAACAAACACAAACTAAGCGTCGCATCTGTGCCAGGCACGGTTTTAGGCTGTGGACAACCAAGGAGCTTGCTCAGCAGCCCGGGGTGTCCCTGCTCAGGGTGGGCACTGCGTCTCTAAGGAGCAGTAGAGTCACCTGCAGGCCAAGGTGGGGAGACCCTCAGGAGTGTGAGGGAGGCCACCCCCTGAGGTGTGGTCCTCTTCAGCTGGAGAGTGACTCAGGCCCCGCCCAGACTCCCCCACTGCCTGGGTTTGGTTTGTTTAAGAACAAATTAGTCACGGAGCAGGCAGCTTTCCCGAAAATAAAATGAGAATCCCCAGGAAACAGGGAAAATGGAAGGCGGGCGGTGAGTCAGCACGTGCTGCCCCCGGGGGCTCTGGTTTCCAGGGCTCCTGCGCTGCTCCTCCTCCCCCTCCTGGGACTCTCTCCTTCTCTTTAACTTTTCCTCTGGTCCCTTCCTTTTTCCCTCCTGTCCTGACGCCTCTCGGACTCACTGAGTCTCGGTCCGCACACGCACCCACTCACTTCCTGCCCCTTTTCCATCCCTGCATCTGTCCATCTGTCCAGCCTCCCTCTATGCACCCACTGGCTCCTTTCGCGTTTATGGAGCAGGCACCGAGTCCAGGCACTGTGCACCTCGGGAGGGAGGAGGAGGCAGAGAAGACCTAGGTCTCCTCTCCTCCCAGAGCTCTTTCTTGTTGGAAAAGGAGACTCATGCTGCGATGTGGCCAGCCACAGCCACGACCTGGGCCCCCTTCCCCAGCCCCTGCTACTCTGGTGGGTCCCAGGGATGGACAGAGCTGGGCCCCCAACAGAGAACAATGCTTGGGGACCTCATTCCAAGCCTATGCTGTCCCTGCCTCCCTCCCGGCTCAGAGCACAAGGCCAAGGGCCAGCGGGCGGTGGAGTCAGAGCCTGGGGAAGCATTTCTCACCCAGCCATATCTCCCTGGCCCAGAGCAGGCCATTAAGGGGGAGTGGAGCTGCGGGCTGTTTTAAATTTAAGGTACAAGTTTGGTTGTCCCTTGTTCTCTGTTTCCCCATTCCAAGCCTCCTGTGGCAGAAGGAGGCCAGGCCGTATCTTTGGAGAGGATTCTGGCCATGCCCACTTCATCCCAACCTCCTGGGGTCGGGGGTTGGGGGCTCTAGGCTGCAGGAAAGACAGCAAGGGGAAGCCACTGAGGCCCCCTTAACATTTAGACAAGTCCCTGGGTGCCAGGGCCCTGTGATTCTCTCCTATCTCCCTCCTCCCCCATCTCCCAGCTAGAATCCAGGCTCTCCCCACCCTCTTTAGGACCCCCTGGGGCCACTGACTTTCCAGACCCCTCTAATTTGGGCATTGGCCCCTCAGGGGCTGGGGAGGCAGCCACGTGCCCAGGTCATGGAGCTGGGCTGGGGTCTCCTGCCTCTTGGGTCACTGTCCAATCTCTGTCTGCAGCTCTCGATGAATAATTTAGTTGTTCGAATTACAGGAAAGAGCTATTTAGCTTCCCTTCCCAAATCGTTAAGAGCTGATACAAGACGTCTTGGTTCCTTCTAAGGAAAGTCCCTTTCCCAGTGAAACTGAGCCTTGTGGGCGGGGATTTCTCCCCCTCCAACTCCCCCACCAATCATTAACCAATATCCGACAGTAATAGGGTTTTTTTTTTTTAAAGCTCAGCAATGTATATTTTAGAGTATATGTCAGTTCTTGGGAGCAGGACAGTATAATTGACCTGAAGGGTAGGGGGGGTGCTGCTCTGGAAAGAGCCTTGGGGGAGCTAATGGGGACCCCAAGTCATAATTGCAGGTCCCTGGAGGGGATTTAAGACATAGGAATTAGCTGGGCGAGGTGGCTCACACCTGTAATCCCAGCACTTTGGGAGGCTGAGGTGGGTGGATCACGAGATCAGGAGTTTGAGACCAGCTTGACCAACATGGTGAAACTCCGTCTCCACTAAAAATACAAAAATTAGCTGGGCGTGATGGCGCATGCCTGTAATCCCAGCTACTTGGGAGGCTGAGGCAGGAATGATCGCTTGAACCCCAGAGGTGGAGGTTGCAGTGAGCCGAGCGCACCAGTGCACTCCAGCCTGGGCAACAGAGCAAGACTCCCTCTCAAAAAAAAAAAAAAAAAAGATACAGGAAGTAGCACTTTGGGAGCCTGGGTGGAAGAGGCATGGGGTATAAAACTGTCCAAGTGGTTCAAGAGTTCATGTGTGTGTGAGTGTGCATGTGTGAGAATGTGAACATGAACATGTATGCATATGCATGAGGGCACACACGTGTGTGCAGAGGCACGCACATACATGTGATTGTGTGTGATGCGTGTACATATGTGCATATGTGTGCATGCATGCATGTGTGTGAGTATGTACATGTTTCTAGGAGCATGTCTGCCTGAGTGGCATGGCTGGAATGTGTGGGCCGGGACCAGGTGGGGGTTGGCAGTGCAGGGCCAGCACTTCTTGTTTTCAGAGCTGGGAGAGTTGCGGTGGGGAATCTGGGGTAGGGCTGGCCTCCCAGTCAGGTGACTTGCAGGCAGGGAGGGGAGGGGCTTTAGGAAGTTCAGAGATGGGGAGGGAGGAACAGGGAAGGGCCAGGGTGGGGACCTTGGCTGGAAGATTCAGTGCAGAGTGAGGGACATCCAGGACTTGAGCACTCTGGATGCTAGACCCAGGGATGGCTGGAGGTGGGGGCTCCCCCTGGGTGAAGGAGCAGGTGGCTGTGTGAGCCAAGAGTTAGCTGTGGCTGCTGGAGGAAGGGGCTGGAGACCCAGGCCACAAGCCTCTGCCTGGCTGAAGAGGGCCAGGGAAAGGTGGACAGGCAGGGAGAGAAAGAAAAGGAGGGGAAGGAATAGGGGGTGAGCTAGCAGGTGCCACACCTTGCAGCTGTGGTGAGGAGGAGAGAGGGAAGAAGGGGACCCGATGCAGTCCAGGCTGGCAGGAGGCTTGGCCTGTGCTCTGGCAGGCACACCCCACCCTGCTGGACTAACTGGAGGAGTCTGTTCTCTGTGCCTGGCAGAGGGATGGATGTGCATTTCCCATGACACCACCCACCCGAGAGCCACTTACCAGCAGCCTCCCCCTGGTTCCCTGACTTCCCATCTGAGCAGGCCCAGCTGGCCTCCCACATCCACTCAGGTACCCTCTGTGTGTCTGTGCTCTGGACAGGGACACCCAGCACAGGTGCAAGCAGCATGCGTGGAGGGCGGGGGAGGAGGGCAGTGGAGGCTGCCCCCAGCCTCCTTTCTCCTCCACGCCCTACCAGCACCTCCAGCTCACCTCTGAAACTCCACCCCAATTCTGGGGAGTCTGGAGATGATGAGGAGGGGAGGTGTTTCCAGAGCCACTCCAGCTGGTCCCAGATGCATGGGGCGGGGCGGGGGGCCTGGGAGGCCAGTCCTTAGCCAGCTGCCGAGGGCCCCTGACTCTGGAAGGAAACTCAGAGACAAATAAGGGGCAGACCAGCCCCAGCCTGGGGTTTGCATATCTGGGCGGAGTGAGGACAGGGCCAGGAAGAAAAACCAAGTCCCGGAATCCATCTCAGAGAATAATCAGTCCAGGTAGAGAGGGACCCCAGCCTGACCCCCACCCTCACCTGTGGGAGAAGCCTGTCAGCTCCCTCTGGGGTGGGTGTGTGCGTGTCATCCACCAAAGAGTCCCGGGATGGCCGTGGGCACCACCTTCCGCCAGATAGAGGGCTTGGGCAGCCCTGTGAGTGCCTGTGGGTCCCCTGAGAGCCTTCTACGGTCCCAGTCTCCACAGGAGCCATAACCATTCTCTCTGGCTCCTCGTCCTCCTTGGTGGCAGTTCCTCTCCCCACCAGAAGGCCATGTGGGGCCCAGCTGTGACCTCAGCACCCCTCAGCCAGATGTGGGCCCGCCCAGGCTCCCTCGGGGTCCGCCCTCAATCTGCTGTGTCAGCATCTCTCTCTCTGCTGTCTTCACAGAAGAGAGGTGGAGGACCCCACGGGCCTCGCTGGTGGCAGGGGGTGGGGATGTAGCGGGGGAGTGTCGGGGGTGGTTAGAGTTAGGGCAGCGGCCCCTCCCCCAAACCCTGAGCCCTGAGCCCCAAGGCTGTCTTGGCTCTATAGGTCAAGGGAGGGGTAGTCAGGCCCCACAGAAGAGAGGCATTCTCCAGTTTCCATGGAGAAAGATGGAGGGGGGGGTGTCCTAATTTGAAGCCTTCTGCGCATTTGCTGCTCCCTGTAGATACACAGATGGGGCCCTCTCTGTTCCTCCCAGTCCCTCCTCTCCTCCCTGCTTGCCTGGGAGGCTTGGGCAGAAGGGCACCTGGCTGGTAGCCACTGGACAGAGCCCACGCCCCACACCTTGACCTCTGTCCTCTCCTGGGTGGGAATGGCAGGGCCCTCTTTGGTGTCAAGAGCTGGTGGCCTCTGTGGCCTCTGTCCCAGCCGCTCCCGACACCTGCCTTCCCATCTCTGCTCCAGCTGCAGTAGAGCCTCTGCCAGGCTCGAAAGTTGAGTCTTTTGCCCGCTGGGTTTTGAATGTGCTTCCCGTAGGCGGGTCAGGGGTGGGGGCAGCAGACTTTCTCTGAAAGGGCCGGGTAGTAAATATTTCAGTCTCTGCGTAGTGAGAAAGCAGCCATGGACCACTCAGAAAAGAGTGCGTGTGGCTGCGTTCCAGCACAGCCACGTGTGCATGCTGAAACTTTAATTCCGTGGAATCTCTCATCATGAAATATTCTTTTTCTTTTGCTTTGTTTTTCAGCCACTTAAAAATATAAATACCAGCCGGGCTGCGGTGGCTCATGCCTGTAATACCAGCACTTTGGGAGGCTGAGGCGGGAAGATCATGAGGTCAGGAGTTCGAGACCAGCCTGACCAACATGGTGAAACACCGTCTCTATTAAAAATAAAACAATTAGCCCGGCAGGGTGACGCATACCTGTAATCCCAGCTCTTCAGGAGGCTGAAGCAGGAGAATCGCTTGAACCCGGGAGGCGGAGGTTGAACCCGAGAGGCAGAGGTTGTAGTGAGCCAAGATCGCTGTATCAAAAAACAAAAAGTAAAAACCAGACAGGCACAGTGGTTCACATCTGTAATCCCAGCACTTTGGAAGGCCAAGGCGGGAGGATCATCTGAGCCCAGGAGTTCAAGACCAACCTGGGTAACATAGTGGGACTCCGTCTTTACAAAACATAATTAGTTAGGCATGATAGTGCACACCTGTGGTCCCAGCTACTCAAGGAGGCTGAGGCAAGAGGACCCCTTGAGCCCAGGAGGTCGAGGCTGCAGTGAGCCATGATCACACCACTGTGCTCCAGCCTGGGCAACAGAGCAACAACCTGTCTCAAAAAGATAAAAACTAAAATTAAAACATGTAGGCGGGGCGCCATAGCTCACATCTGTAATCCCAGCACTTTGGGAGGCCGAGGTAGGCAGACCGCTCGAGGCCAGGAGTTTGAGACCAGCCTGGCCAACATGGCAAAACCCCGTCTCTACTAAAAATACAAAAAAATTGGCCAGATGTGGTGGCACGCGCCTGTAGTCCCAGCTACTTGGGAGGCTGAGGCAGGAGAATCGCCTGAACCCAGAGGCAGAGGTTGCAGTGAGCTGAGATCGCACCACTGCACTCCAGCCTGGGCGACAGAGAGAGATCCTGGCTCAAAAAAAAAAAAAAAAATTAAAACATGTAAAAAGCATTCTTTGTGGGCTGAAGAAAAGCAGGCCGGACGCTGGATTTAGCCTGGGGGCAGTGGTGGAGGTTTGCCGGCCCCTGTGCTAGGCTGGCCCGTTAGGGGAGCTCTCTCTCAAGCGTCAGCAGCAGCCTCCCTTCCCGGACCGGGTGAGACGCCCCACGAGACCCTACTGCCTGTCTCCTGGCAGGCCGCCTCGCACCCTAGCTGCTCAACCATGGTTTGTTTCGTTTTGAGACAGGGTCTCGTTCTGTTGCCCAGGCTGGAGTGCCGTGGTACTGCAGCCTTGACCTCCCAGGCCCAAGCAGTCCTCCCTCCCCAGCCTCCCGAGTAGCTGGGACTACAGGCGGGCACCACCACACCTGGCAAATTTTTTCTTTCTTTCTTTTTCTTTTCTTTTCTTTTTCTGAGACAGCGTCTTGCTCTGTCACCCAGGCTGGAGTGCAGTGGTGCAATCTTGGCTCACTGCAACCTCCGCCTCCTAGGTTCAAGCAATTCTCCTGCCTCAGCCTCCCAAGTAGCTGGAATTACAGGCGCGCACCACCACACCCAGCTAATTTTTGTATTTTTAGTAGAGATGGGGTTTCACTATGTTGGTCTGGCTGGTCTCAAACTCCTGACCTTAGGTGATCCACCTGCCTCAGCCTCCCAAAATGCTGGGATTACCGGTGTGAGCCACCACCCCGGCCCCTATTTTTTCTGTTTTTTATAGAGATGAGGTCTCACTTTTTGCCCAGGGTGGTCTTAAACTCCTGGGCTCAAGCAATCCTCCCGCCTCAGCCTCCCAAGGTTCTGGGATTGCAGGTGTGAGCCACTGCACCTGGCCTACCAGTTTGTTGATTAAAGGTGCTTCCTATACGTTGTCTTCTTTGATCTTCTCATCTGAGCAAAGCATAGCAATTATCCTCCCTGCCATTTTTTTGAAACAGAGTCTCACTCTGTAACTAGGCTTGGAGTGCAGTGGCGCCATCTTGGCTCACCGCAACCTCTGCCTCCCAGGTTCAGGTGATTCTCCTGCCTCAGCCTCCCAAGTAGCTGGGACTACAGGTGTACACCACCACACCCAGCTAATTTTTCTATTTTTAGTAGAGACAGAGTTTCCCTGTGTTGGCCAGGCCGGTCTCAAACTCCTGACCTCAAGTGATCCACCCACCTTGGCCTCCCAAAGTGCTGGGATTATAGGCGTGAGCCCCCCTCCTGGCCTATTATCCCCCATTTTATAGATGAGGTAGTTGAAGTCTAGAGAGGTTAAGTAACTTGTCCAGGGTCACTCAGCTGGCTGAGACAGATGCACTGTTTTCCAAGTGGCCGGACTCTGCCCACGGGGCCGGGGCTTTAGGGGATGAGACCGGGCTGTTCCAGGGGTCCAGGGAGCCCAGCCTGCCTCCATCCCTGGTCTCAGGCTTGCTTGGGGAACTGACGGAGGCACCCACTGACCCCCATCCTCCCAAGGCCCCTGCCCCTCTGTGGAACAGCATGCTTTGTGAGTCACGTATAGGACTGGGCTCATGCCTCCTGGTCTTCAGGGCTTGAGTCCTGCCTTCTCAGTCCTCCAGGTCACAGCTAGAGTTAGTGACTCTGAATCTGTAGTTCCTGGCCCAGCCTTCCTGAGCTTTCCTTCAGAGCCACCACTTAACCCAGCTGGGGACAGTGCCTGCTGTCTCCCCCTGCCCCACCCCCAGCTGTGGACATGTCTCCACGGCCTCGGCCTCCGCTCAGCCCTGCACCTCTCAGCCTCCAGTCAGACCGTCTCTGTTAGGCCTTCATCTCCCCATGCGTCAGAGGAGGATGACTGCCTGGCCCCTTCCCCCTCCCAGTGTCGGCCTGGGAATTGGTTCGTGTACACGGTGTGCAGCTGTGGGCTGCCTCCCAATCATGGGGCAGCTCAGGAGGTTTCTGAGGTTGGGGATGGGGGCGGCCCCCTCCTTTGGACTTGAGGCAGTGGCCCCGGGACCAGTGGGGTCACCCAGCTCAGCACTCCCTTCCAGCCCTTTCCCACAGAACATCCTGGCTTCAGGGATTCCCATCACCTCGGCCAGAGTTCATCGGAAGTCCCCCTCCCTCATCCCCTGGAGGGGAGGCGGAGGAGAGAGACCAGGGTCATCTGGCCAAGCTGGAGGAGAAGCCTAGGGTTCTGGGGAGGGGGAGCCTGGGTGCGGCGGGGTCTCAGGACAGTTGGCATGGGGGTAGCTGCAACTGTAGATTTCCACAATGGACCTCACAGCTTTGGGGGCCATGAGATGACAATGTCACCAACATCAGCAATCGTTACCTCCCAGCCAGGGGCCGAGGAAGCAGGGCCCAGCGATGGGGGAGCCAGGCAGGCTCTGCTGGGGGTACAGGCAGAGAACTCCAAGGAGCCAGGTGTGGTTGTTTAGAAGAGGCCCCAAAGCCTCCTCTCTTTCTTCTCTCTCCTTCCTGTGACTGCAGCTGAACTGCCCAGGGTCTCCAGCCAGGGAGGGCCAATGTGGCCATGCTGGACCCCTCCTGAAGGTCTCACTCTAGGGGCAGGAGCAGCACTCTGGTATCAGTCATGTGCAGAGCCACCTGCCAACTGTCACCACGAAGATGGGGGACATGTTTCCTAGGCTGGGCGCAGGGGCAATGCTGAACACTTGCAGAGCAAGTAGAAAGGAAAGAGGAAGGCTAAATAGAAAGAAGGAAGGAAAGAAGGAAGGAAGGAGGGAGGGGAAGATGGACAGAAGGGTAGAAAGTGGGGGAGGAAGAAAATAAAGAAGGGAGAAGGAGAGAGAGAGGAAGGAGGAGAGAGATGGAAGGGGTGGGGAGGGACGCCGGGCTGAGAGGCGCTGTGTGCGTGTCGGCTTATTTATTTGCTTTCTGGTGGAATTTCTGTCGCCCTCCCACGTGCACTTATCTATCTCCTTGCCATCTCCCTGGCTGTGGCCCCAGATCCAGCTGGGATTGGCAGCTGTGCCCGCAGGCCCGGTTGCCTTGGCAACGCCCCTTTGTTAGGCACCAGCATCTGAAAATGTCAAACTGTTTCCAATGGGTCAGACCTGCTTCCCCTCCCTTTTTTTCCCCTTCTCCTTTTTCAGTTCCAGTTGCCACTGCCCAAGTTGCAAACTTCCTCTGTCTCCATGGGGATGGAGGAGGGCTGTCTCTCTTTTCCGTCCCAAACATGTGTCTCTATAAACAGTTGTGTGCACGGCACCTCCTCCTTCTGGGCTCAGGCTTCGGGGAGGAAATGCTTTGTTGATCTGGAGGAGGTCGGTTTCCTTGCTCCTCTCTGGGGGCTGGCCCCAGAGCTGGACGGCTGCAGCCCTGGACTCTGGGAGCTCCAGGCATGTGGCCAGTGCTCACGGCTCCTCTGGGGCCAGTGAGGTTCTGCTCAGTCATCTGCTAGACCTCAGCTCTGCTTTGCTTACTAGGTTGCCTTAGAGAGGGTACTTAAAGTCTCTGATACCTCTCTGTGCGGCAGGGATTTGTTGAGTGGGCAATGAGATGATCTACAGAGTGTTGGGAGCAATTCCTGGGTCCTCAAATCAGAAAGCTCTTGTAGTTCATGCTCCCAGTGATTCCACATCCTATGGTGAAGATACTATGATCATCCTACGAGGATCTCCCCTTTAGGAGAAAGTTCAGACACCAAGAGGTTAATTGGCCCTGGGGCTCACAGGGACTTGGTGGCAGAGACAAGATTTCACCCAGGAGGCAAGCCCAGGCATCTTCCAATCTACTGGGGCCTCTGTTAGAACCCTGGGCTCTCAGTTTGCAAACTGAAAAGCTTAGATTAAGTGACCTCCTTCCCAGCTTGAAACTTCTTTGATTTATTTCAGGGAAAAGGGTGGGGTGAGCTAAGAAGCTAGAAGGGTTTTGCCGAGAGCCAAGGACGGGAATGTATGCTGTACGAGTGACGAGTCAGGGACGGGGACTCCGATCGCGATGACTCAGGTCTGCTTTGCCTGGCTTGGGGACCTGCGCTCGGGAAGAACACAGGACTGGCCCCGGCCCAGGCCCAACCCCCGCTTGGCCACGACGGAGAGCCTGCCCTAGGCCCACCTGGTCCAGCGCCAGCGTCATTGCAGGGGCCTCACCCTGCCTAACTCCCAAGTCCACGTCCGGCACCTTTACCTGTGTCCACAGTCCTCATGTGGCCCAAAGACGTAGATCAATTACTGTTTCCAGATGATCAGAGATGCCACCTAATTAACAACTAAGTTAATGTCCAAGTTAGAGCTTTGGCTTTGGAGCAGGAAGAACTGGATTTGAATTCAGCTCTACTAATTAGTGGCTGGCCTTGGGTGGGTTAATCTCTCACAGACTTGGTTATATCATCTGTGAAATGGGGGGCAGGGTAACAGGACCCGTTGGAGGCCATGCCTACAAAGCGCTTGGGGTTTTGCATGTTGAGTGGCTCCAGAAACAAAGAAAGTGCCACTGCTGTGATTATTCGGTTGGCTCAGGCAGGTGGAGGCTGTGCTTCCATATCCAACGGGGCCCTGTGCCCCGAGAGAGCAGGACACAGAGGAATTGCTGTCTCGGTGCAGTGCACAAGGACAGAGGGAGGGCAGCACGGGCAGTCAGGCTGCTGGGGCAAGGGGTAAGCTTCTGTCCAGAGCAGAAACACTGACTCAGTCTCCTCGGCAGGAAAATGGGTATAACAACAGCCTCAGCTGGTGCTTGTGGGGACCCACAATAGGTGCAGACCCTCAGACGTGCATGGGGTTTGACTCTCCCTCCATCTCTGCCCAGACCCCAACAATGGGAGAGGGTGGCAGGCTTTCTGGTTGGGGGATAGGAAGCCAGCACCTGAGAACCTGTCCCTGGATGGCAGGAGGCCGGGCCACGTGGGAGCCGAGGTTCCAAGCCCCCTGTGCAGGCTCCAGTGTCCATCAGACTCAACTTGCAAATCACAAATTTCAATATGAAATTCAATTTCCAATTTGTATTTTTTTATTTTTTTGAGATAGAGTCTTGCTCTGTCACCTAGGCTGGAGTGCAATGGCATGATCTCGGCTCACTGCAACCTCCGCCTCCTAGGTTCAAGTAATTCTCCTGTCTCAGTCTCCCAAGTAGCTGGGATTACAGGTACCTCTACCACACCTGGGCTAATTTTAGTATTTTTAGTAGGGACAGGGTTTCACCATGTTAACCAGGCTGGTCTCGAACTCCTGACCTCAGGTGTGAGCCACCACACCTGGCCGTATTTTTCTTTTTCTTTATTTATTTTTTATTTTTTTATTTTTGAGTTGGAGATCTTGCTCTGTCGCCCAGGCTGGAGTGCAGTGGCCCAATCTCAGCTCACTGCCACCCTCCACTTCCTGGGTTCAAGCGATCCTCCTGCCTCAGCCTCCAAGTAGCTGAGATTACAGGTGCCTGCCACCATGCCCAGCTAATTTTTGAATTTTTAGTAGAGACGGGCTTTCACCATGTTGGCCAGGCTGGTCTTGAACTCCTGGCCTCAAGTGATCCACCTGCCTCGTCCTCCCAAAGTGCTGGGATTATAGCTGTGAGCCACCGCACCCAGCCAATTTAAAAATTTTCAAGATAAAATTATTAAGAATTTTAAGCTGACTGCAGAGCATTAAACCCCAAGCACTGAGTGTGGGGTTCTGTGTGACAGCCCTGCCCCTGAGTATCTAATGTAACTGGCTGTTGTCTCCTGGGATGTCCTCCAAGAGACAGAACAACCTGGATCCGAAGATAAATGCCAGGAGGAGGGGGAGAACATACCCATAGCTCCCATCTCCGTTAGTCAGAAGTGCCCCTACAGTCAGCGCCTTCACACCCCAGGGCTCACTGTGCCTAGCGGCTCCTCAGTGTTTCAGGCTCAGCAGCAGTAGGGATACCACAGGTGGCCAGATACAGCCTAGAACCCCCCAGGGCTGGGCCCAGAGACAGGTAAAGCCAGGAGCACCTTAGGTGGTGCATAAAAAGTGCCCAATGCAATTGCCTTTCCCGAGGCTGATCACTGTACTGGGATTCTGTAAGAAAATGGCCTTGTTTTTAGGAAACGCACACTGAGGCCGGGCATGGTGGCTCACACCTGTAATCCCAGCACTTTGGGAGGCCGAGGTGGGAGGATCACTTGAGGTCAGGAGTTTAAAACCAGCCTGGCCAACCTGGTGAAACCCCATCTCTACTAAAAATACAAAAATTAGCCAGGTGTGGTGGTGGGTGCCTGTTATCTCAGCTACGCAGGAGGCTGAGGCAGGAGAATCATTTGAACCCAGGAGGTGGAGGCTGCAGTGAGCCGAGATCACGCCACTGCACCCCAGCCTGGGCGACAGAGGGAGACTCTGTCTCAAAAAAAGAAAAAAAAAAATTAGCTGGGCGTGGTGGCACAAGCCTATAGTCCCAGCTGCTCAGGAGGCTGAGGCGAGAGGATTGCTTGAGCCTGGGAGGTTGAAGCTGCAGTGAGCTGTGATCGCACCACTGCACACCAGCCTGGGCAACAGGGCCAGACCCTGTCTCAATAAATAAGTAAATAGACACACACATACGGAAGTATTTCGAGGTAAAGAGGCATCGTGCCTGCGACTTATGCTCAAATGTCATAGAAAAAACGGGGAGAGGGCACCGTGGTTCACACCTGTAATCCCAGCACTTTGGGAGGCTGAGGCAGGAGGACTGTTTGAGGCCAGACGTTTGAGACCAGCCTGCGCAGCCTCTACACACACACACAAATTAGCTGGCTGTGGTGGTTCACACCCGTAGTCCCAGCTATGACGAGGCTGAGGCGGGAGGACCGCTTGAGCCCGGGAAGTCGAGGCTGCAGTAAGCCTGGATCATGCTACTGTACTCCAGCCTGCGAGACTCTGTTTCAAAAAAAAAAAAAAAAAAAAAAGGGAGGCGAGGGAGAGAGAGAAAATTAATCCGAATGTGGTAGAATGTTCGCGTTTGGGGAATCTGGGTGAAGGGCACATGAACATTCTTTGTAGTATTTTTGCAACTTTTCTGTAAGCCTGAAATGATTTCAAAATAAAAAGTTGGGGTTTTTTGTTTTAAGGTTGCGATATAACCATTATGGCTGGAGGGAAAAATACCAGCAAAGAACCAGTCCTGCTGGCTGTAGGTGGGTGGGTGCTGCTCAGAGGCCTCTGGGTTCCGCAGGAGGAACATAGCCCAGGGAAGGGGAGTAACGGGACCGCGGTGCCAGCTCCCCACTCCTGCCACCATCAGGCTCCAGCTTTCCGGCCTTGTGGCCAGTCTTTCCCTTTGGGGGGGCCGGTGACTCAGCCACGGGTTCCATGTGGCAGGAAGTGGGCACAGTGACTCATGGGGTGGCTTGGCCCCTCTCTCGTGGAGGCTGGGATAGCAGCTCAGGTCCCAGGCCAGCCAGCGATGGCCCCTAAGAGAGGCGGATTTGCACCCCACAGTGGCAAGCCCCAAGGAGGGCTGCCCTAGACAGTGAGGGACCTGGAGCACTCAGCTGGGGTGGGGGCCCCACCTCACCCTCTTGGGGCTGGCAAAACCTGCCCTCTGCCAGCTCTGCCCACAGCCAGCAGAGTTTTCCAGCCACCTGTGGGCATGTGCACAGAGCTGGACACTCCGGAAGAATTCCCCACTGTCTGCAAAGCCAGCAAGAGCTGCCAAGGTCTCCGACCCTGCTGGCTGACCCTAGCCATGCACCTTCACCGGGGGCCTTGTTAGCACTCAGCAGGCATGCAGACGGCCCAAAGGCCCCATTCCCTGGGGCCCGGGCACTTCCAGGCTCTTTAGGCTCAAGTTCCACGGCCTCCCCCGCCTGCCTTAAGGATTGCTGCTAGTGACTTGTCTACTGCCTCATCAGTAGGTTCCAAAGCAACACCTTTAGAACAGTTAGTGAAGGAGGCTGGTGCGGCAGCTCACACCTGTAATCTCACACTTTGGGAGGCCGAGGCGGGGGGGAGCAGTTGAGCTCAGGAATTCGGGAGCAACCTTGTGACTGAACCCTGCTTAGGGGACAGGACTTACGGCTGGGGTTGCTCCCTTTGACATTAAGGCCACGCTCACATTTGGAGGGAGGATGACCCGACGCTTGTACAGCTGCTATTTCACATCCTCACAACAGAGAAGAAAACCAAGGCTCAGAGAGGTTCAGGAACTTGCCTGAGGTCACATAGCATGAAGTGGTGAAGTCAGGATTTGAACTCAGGCCTTCCCGACTTCCGTGTTGGTGCTGCCCATATCCCACCTCATGATGGCCGTGCCATTCATTTTGACAGTTCATGAGTGTTCATGCTGGATGGCAAATCTGGCAGGCTGGCCAGGAGGGCGGCCTCCTCACTTTCCTTTTTTTTTTTTTTTTTTTGAGACGGAGTCTTGCTCTTTTGCTGGGCTGGAGTGCAGCGGCGCGACCTCGGCTCACTGCAACCTCAGTCTCCCAGGTTCAAGCGATTCCCCCTGCCTCAGCCTCCTGAGTAGCTGGGACTACAGGTGCGTGCCACCAAACCCAGCTAATTTTTTGTATTTTAGTAGCGACGTGGTTTCACCATGGCCAGGATGGTCTCAATCTCCTGACCTCATGATCCACCTGCCTCGGCCTTCCAAAGTGCTGGGATTACAGGCGTGAGCAGCCTCCTCACTTTCTAAAGCTTTCCCGGCAGCCCCTGACACATCAAGGGTGTTCAGGTGGACTGAGTGTTGGATGGGTTTAAACCTGCTGCAGGTGGCTCTGGGCAAAGCACGAGCGTCTGCAGCAAACCCTGCCCCGTCCCAGCGAAGCCTCCTGCCCCTCCCTACCCCGACGGCTCCCTGTCAGCAAACACTGGGCGGGTGTTTTTCTCCGATACCAGGTATGCGCTCCCGTCTCCGGGGCTTCCCCCTGCAGGCCTCACTGGCTTTCTCTGGCCTCCCTTTTCCTGATCTGTTCATAACTTTCCCCTCCTGTGTGTTCTCTCTCTTCCCCCCCACCTTTTTTTTTTTTTTTTTTTTTTGAGACTGAGTCTTGCTCTGTCTCCAAGGCTGGAGTGCAGTGGCGCGATCTTGGCTCACTGCAACCTCCGCCTCCCAGGTTCAAGTGATTCTCCTGCCTCGGCCTCCTGAGTAGCTGAGATTATAGGCACCTGGCACCATGCCTGGCTAATGTTTTTGTTGTTTGAAACAGGGATTTGCTCTGTCACCCAAGCTGGAGTACAGTGGCGCAATCTTGGCTCACTGCAACCTCCGCCTGCTGCGTTCAAGTGAGCCTCATTTTGGATCATTCATCTTGGCCTCAGCCTCCCAAGGAGGGACTCCAGGTGCCTGCCACCACACCCAGCTGGTTATTCTTATTTTGTAGAGATGTTGTCTCCCTATGTTGCCCAGGCTGCTCTCAAACTTCTGGGGCTCAAGCCATCCGCCCATCTCAGCCTCTCAAAGTGCTGGGATTACTGTGCCCTGTCCTCTTTCTCTCTTGCGTTCCCTTTCTGTTCCCCCTTGGCCTTTTCTCTATTCCCTTCTTCCTCTGTGTTGTCATCAGGCTGCTATGAGTCCAGCGGAGCCCCCGCTTCCCGTATGCCAGTGCTGGGCCCACCCCTACTCATGGCACCTGCAGGACGAGGCGCCCCCTTTGCTGGGTCACTTCCCATTTCCTCTGTGTTTCCAATGAACCAGGGCGGATCCTGGGGTTGTCCCGTCCAGCGTCCCCAGTGGTACCTCCTGAAGTCCCATGTTCCTGAGCGGACAGCCCCGGGGGTTCAGAGTGACTCTTCATCACCTGGTCTGTGTGATGAGGCAGTGAACACCCCATGGGGGAGGCTCTTTGGAGGCTGGAAAAGATGCCTCTCTGAGAATCCGGTGCTCCGAGGGCTCTTGTGAACGATGTTTTTCCTTTCTGTCATCATACTGAGTTGAAATCTGCCTCCTGGAAAGTTCTCTCCCCCTTGTTCTTTGATCTGGGTAGAGGGAAGCCATCTCCCTGACTAGCTGACCGTCACTTGATTGTCAACTAGCTGGTGAACCTCATCATGGTCTCTCCCATAAATATCCTGGGTTCCATAGCTATTCCCATGGCTGTGAGCCTCAGACCCCTTTCCCTGTCTTTCCGTCCTCCTCAAAGGCCCCCCCCAGTCCTGGGACATCTGGGTCACCTGATTGCTGGACTCAATATTCAGTCCTGTTCAATTTCATCTGTGTCGTTCAACCTGTTGGTCTAGCCTATCATCCTTTTGGGGGTTACTCGTGATTTTCTCTGAAAATTCCGTGACATTATGGTCTTCATTCAAGTCATTGATAAAAATGTTAGCTAGGACATGGTGTAGGTCAGAGCCCTGCGGACACCTCTGGAGACTTACCCCTAGATGAGCGTCGTTTACTTATCAATGGCCTTTTGCGTTTTAGTGAATCTTTCTACCTGCTACAGCCGCAGTAACTGTTTTCTCGGCTACTTTGTCTCATGTCTTGCATAAGGCTATCACAGGAAGTTAAATGTTCTGTGACATCAAGCCATTCTATACCCACAGCATTTCTGTGATCTGAAAATCTTGTCAAAGAAAAAATGAGTTACTTTGGCCAGAGTTGCAAATAGGGTTTTGTTTTGTTTTTACCTTTGAAAAAAGGATGGTTTGTATTCCTGTAGTTGTTTTATGAAAATACCAAAATACAGATAAAGGAAAAAAAGAATGTTAAAGTATTCGAAAACTCTCTATGCAGAGATAAGCACTTCCAACATTATGGTATATATTTCTGGAAGTTTCTTTTTTTTTTTTTCAGGTGGAGTTTCACTCTTTAGTCCAGGCTGGAGTGCAATGGTGCGATCTCAGCTCACTGCAACCCCGCCCCTCGGGTTCAAGCGATTCTCTTGCCTCAGCCTCCTGAGTAGCTGGGACTACAGGTGCGTGCCACTATACCTGGCTAATTTTTGTATTTTTAGTAGAGATGAGGTTTCACTATGTTAGCCAGCCTGGTCTCCAACTCCTGACCTCAGGTGATCTGCCTGCCTCAGACTCCCAAAGTGCTGGGATTACAGATGTGAGCCACTGCATGTGGCCAATTTTTGTATTTTTAGTAGAGACGGGGTTTTGCCATGTTGATCAGGTTGGTCTCGAACTCCTGACCTGGGGTGATCCATCTGCCTCGGCCTCCTAGAGTGCTAGGATTATAGGTGTGAGCCACTGCACACTGACATTTCTGGAAGTTTCTTTCTTTCTTTCTTTGTTTTTGAGATGGAGTCTTGCTCTGTCACCCAGGCTGGAGGGGCAGCGGCACAATCTCAGCTCACTGCGACCTCCACCTCCCAAGTTCAAGCGATTGTTCTGCCTCAGCCTCCCAAGTAGCTGTGATTACAGGCGTGACCACCACATCCAGTTCATTTTTTTTCTATTTTTTGTAGAGTGGTTTCACCATGTTGGCCAGGATGGTCTTGATCTCTTGACCTCGTGATCCACCTGCCTCGGCCTCCCAAAGTGCTGGGATTACAAGCATGAGCCACCGCGCCCGGCCCATTTCTGGAAATTTCTAAAAGCATATAGAACTACATATACCAAAAACTTATAAAAATGCAATCAGTCTCTCTAAATATTATTTTGTTATCTGCTTTTTTCATTTACTCATATTTCATGAATGTCTTCACATGTGGTTGAATATATGTACAGCTACGTAAACTATTTCTGTTGGCTGGGTGGTATTGCATTATGTGGACGTATCTGATTTCACAGATCCTGTATTCTTGGCTTCCATTTTTTGTCTTTAGAAACGTTGTTGTATATACCTATTACGAACATGTCTGGCTCCTTCCCTGAAATACGTTAGATGTTATAGTCAGCCTTTTTCTAAGTATTCGAGACCGATCTCTCCCTGGCATCCCTGTAGCATGTTTTGATCTCTGCTTCTCTGCTAAGCATATTTTCCACTACAGTAATGATATCCTGTCATCTCCCTGCTTGTAGTCACTAAGATCCCTTAAGAAGAGCCCATCCTAACTTAAGATTGCACCCCTCATACCTAGCACGATAACTTAGAGACACTCCGTAACTGTGAGCTGACTAAGGGCATGAATATCTGAATTTGTTTAGTGATTCACTGCAGTGTTTTGTTGCTGAGTAACATCACAGTCGTTAGTTTCCAGTTTCTCAGTCTACTTTCTACCCCACAGGGGCCTGGTTTGCTATCTTCCCATCCTTCTCCCAATCTCGGCCAAGGGTACAAGCTGGCAAGGGTCCTGGGCTGGCATCTACCCAGACAGGGTCTCACTCTGCTGCCTGGCCCACTCTTGAGTCAGTGTGGAGCTTCCCAGATCGCCCTCCCTATCCGGGGATTTTGGTTCCCTCCTAGCCTCACGCTGCTTTCTCTCTGAGTTTGACAGTGGTGCAGGTAGGACCTGGGGCAGGTCTGCATTACCCTGGGAGGCACTTCAAGAAGTGGCAGGATCAGCCAGGCACAGTGGCTCACGCCTGTAATCCCAGCACCTTGGGAGGCCGAAGTGGGTAGATCACCTGAGGTCGGGCAGTTCGAGACCAGCCTGATCAACATGGAGAAACTCCATCTCTATTAAAAATGCAAAATTAGCCGGGCATGGTGGTATATGCCTGTAATCCCAGCTACTCAGGAGGCAGAGGCAGGAGAATCGCTTGAACCTGGGAGGCGGAGGTTGCAGTGAGCCAAGATCACGCCATTGCACTCCAGCCTGGGCAACCAGAGTGAAACTCAGTCTAAAAAAAAAAAAAAAGAAAAAGAAATGGCGGGGTCTTGGCCTCTGAGCTGCTCCCTGGTAGGAAAGAAGCAACAGCCCCTGGTCTGGGTGGGGAGATAGAGTTTTAGGAGATGGACCGGTGTTGGGGGTACACGAGTACACAGTAGGTGCTCAATAATGGTGGTCATCTTTATTCTCTCTCCTCTTCTGTCATCTGACACAATTCAGTCTTCTCAGCTAAGGACTGGGTCTGCCTTTCACTTGTTCTGTAGCCCTTACTACAACCTTCCAGGCCTTTTTTGCTTTCTTAGAAGTTTTTTTTTTTTAGACAGAGTTTCGCTCTTATCACCCAGGCTGGAGTGCGGTGGCTTGATCTCGGCTCACCGCAACCTCCACCTCTGGAGTTCAAGTAATTTTCCTGCCTCAGCCTTCCAAGTAGCTAGGATTACAGGCGTGAGCCACCACACCTGGCTAATTTTGTAGTTTTAGTAGAGCGGGGTTTCTCCATGTTGGTCAGGCTGGTCTTGAACTCCCAACCTCAGATGACTCACCTGCCTCGGCCTCCCAAAGTGTTGGGATTACAGGCGTGAGCTACCGTGCCCAGCCCACCATTTTTGTTTACTTAGAAGTTTTCTTATTACCCAGGCTGGAGTGCAATGGTGAGATCTCGGCTCACTGCAACCTCCCCCTCCCGGATTCAAGCAATTCTTCTGCCTCAGCCTCCTGAGTAGCTGGGATTACAGGCAGGCGCCACCACGCCTGGCTAATTTTTGTATTTTTAGTAGAGATGAGGTTTCTCCATGTTGGTCAAGCTGGTCTCAAACTCTTGACCTCGAGTGATCTTCCTGCCTCAGCCTCCCAAAGTGCTGGGATTACAGGCGTGAGCCACCTTGCTTTTAGAAGTTTTATTAGGAGCTGAGGGTTAATAGCACCCAGCCCCCTCCCACCAGGCTCAAGGGGCTCTTTTGCCTTCACTTGTGGTTGAGAGACCTCCCTCCCTCCTTCCCTCTTCTCTATCCTTCTGAAATATGAGCTCAGCTCCCTAGAAAGTATCAGTACTATATTTTGTACTCTTACCAACTTTCTTTCTCCTAGAAATCTTCCGTGATTGAATTGTCTGAATTGTGGATTTTTTCTTTGTCCACCTTACCATTTTCCTTCTTAGAACCTATGGCTTTCTTTTTTTGGCCAGAATTCCTTTTTGGAGAAATGTCCCCTAAAGTGTAGGGTACCCAGCTGACAATTTCCAATATCTCTACCTGAGCTATTATAAACTCACAGGGACTTGCCCTGTATGAAAAGTGACCCCACAGTGAAATTCTTTTCCTGAAGTTCAAACAATAGACTTAAAAAAAAAAATTTAAGACACAGGGTCTTAGGTCGGGTACGGTGGCTCACGCCTGTAATCCCAGCTACTAGGGAGGCTGAGGCAGGTAAACCACTTGACGAAGATTGCAGTGAGTCAAGATCCTGCCGCTGCACTCCAGCCTGGGCAACAGAGCCAGATTCCCATCTGAAAAGAAAAAAAAATAGAGAGAAGAGAGAGAGAGAGGGAGAGAGGGTCTGGCTTACTGTGCATTGGCTTGATCATAGCTCACTGCAGCCTTGAACCTCTGGGCTCAAGTGATCCTCCTGCCTCAGCCTCCTGAGTATCGGGAACTACAGGCACCAGCCACTGTGTCCCGCTCAAGTAGTAGACTTGCCCTTGGACTAAAGACCATCATAATCCCCCTCCACCAGCTCTGGCAAAGCCATAGTTTGCCGGAGCCATTACTGAACTTTTTGGCAAGGTAATGAGCTCAGGTATGGGATACCTAAACTCAGCCCAGGCTTCACTGATGATACCTAATACGTTTGACTCTATAAGGGGCTGACTTTTAAAATAATGACTTTTAAAATAATCCAATATAGGCTGGACATGGTGGCTCATGCCTGTAATCCCAACACTTTGGGAGGCCGAGGCGGGCGGATCATGAAGTCAGGAGTTCGAGACTAGCCTGGCTGACATGGTGAAACCCTGTCTCTACTAAAAATACAAAAAATTAGCTGGGTGTGGTGGCAGGCACCTGTAATCCCAGCTACTCAGAAGGCTGAGGCAGGAGAATCGCTTGAACCCAGGAGGCAGAGGTTGCAGTGAGCCAAGATCGCACCACTGCACTCCAGCCAGGTGACAGTACGAGACTCCATCTCAAAATAATAATAATAATAATCCAATATAATACAATCTATTAAGCACCTACTATGTGACTGTGAACCAGGGATTGGGGGAGAGAAAGGAGGAAGGAGATTGGATCTTGCCCTCAAGGAGTTTAGAATCTCTTGACTAAGATTATTAGGGTTAGAGCTGGAGACTTCACAACCTAAAGTGAAGAAAGACAAACAGGGTAAAACTTCGGATAGTTTTTGTAAAAAGAAATGCGAAACTGTTTGCCTTCCTGTTTCTTGGTCAGGGAGAAGTAATTTTCAGTTGTCCCATTTATTAAACAAATACGTATTAAGAAAGAAAACCTGGCCAAGAGCCTACTGCAGGCACAGCTGGGGCTCACAGAGCCTATCTCGGGAGGCCAGCTGTGCCCCTTGAGAAGGTTCAAGGTGAAGGGGACACCAAGGCCACAGGTGAACGTCCAGCCCTCGCCAGTGGGGGATCACCTCCAGTTCCTCGCGAGGGGCTCAGGGTTGGGTGATGGGAGTGGAAAGTTCTGGAAAAACCCTAATCCCCCTGTTGCAACATTCTAGGGGAATGGTGTGTCTATTGAATCAGGGTGAGTCACCATGGGAAAGTTGAGGCAGTCAGCACTGCCCCTCGCTGCTCATCCCCACTGTATGGCTCCTAGTGATGCTCCCGCCACCCTCTGGGGGCCACGGGGGAGGCGGCAGTGACGTTATGATCCGGAATTTCAACGAGACACATGCAAATGGCCCCGTGGGCTATGAAGGAAGGTCAGAGACACGGGGCAGCTCAGCGCTTCTAACCCACAAAGCAGAAGTGAGAATGGGTGAGAATTCCCAGTCGCCTTCCCCTTCTCACTCTACCCCAACCCTACTCCCAGTGTGGGCCCTCTGTCCCTTCCCCGTTCAGAAATGAGACCAGTGGCTGAGAGCAGTGCCTCATGCCTGTAATCCCAGCACTTCAGAAGGCCGAAGTGGGAGGATCGCTTAAGGCCCGGATTGAGACCAGCCTGGGTAACATAGTGAGACCCCTGTCTCTGCAAAACAAATTAAAAATTAGCCAGGCATGGTGGTGCGCACCTGTGGTCCCAGCTACTTGAGAGGCTGAGGCAAGAGGATCACTTGAACTCAGGAGGTTGAGATTGTAGTGAGCTATGATCACGCCATTGCACTCCAGCCTGGGTGACAGAGCAAGACCCTGTCTTTTTTTGTGTGTGTGAGATAGAGTCTCGCTCTGTCACCCAGGCTAAAGTGCAGTGGCGCCATCTTGGCTCACTGCAACCTCCGCCTCCTGGGTTCCAGCAATTCTCCTGCCTCAGATCTCCCCGGTAGCTGGGACTACAGATGCAAGCCACCACGCCCAGCTAATTTTTATAATTTTGGTAGAGATGGGGTTTCGCCATGTTGGCCAGGCTGGTCTTGAACTCCTGAACTCAGGTGATCCACCCGCCTCAGCCTCCCAAATTGCTGGGATTACAGGCGTGAGCCACCACGCCTGGCTGACCCTATCTCTTATAAAATTGAGACCTCTGACCTTTACCCAGTTACCCAAGTCTGCCAAAATACTCATCTATAAAGGAAATTAGCCTTGTAAGGTCCCTTTCAACTCCAGAATTGAGAAGTGGGTTTGGGGGCAGCTGGAGGGGGTTGCTGGTGAGCAGATGGCGGGAGAAGAAAGAACCTTCAGCTGAGCCCCCACTGTGTCAGGCCAGGAACCCAGGGACCTCTCCAGAGCCCTCTGTAGAGGACAGCATCCTTGTTTTATGGATGAAACAAAGACAGCCTAGTCAGAGGGTGGTGACACCAGGATCTGACCCAGTCTCCCAGGCTACCCCCCTGCAACTGGAAGCCCCCCAAGATTGGGCAGGCACAATTATTTTCAGGAAACGACAACAGTCTGGTTTATTTCAGCTGTAGGTCTGATCTCCGTAACAGAGGCACACCCGAAAAACACTGCCTTAGCCGCTGAGTTTTGATAGAGCAATTCTATATTCCTGGTAACTTTCCCTGTAATTAATCGTCAATTGATTACTCTGTCACTTACATGTGAGTGTGAAGGCTCTGGCTTCTCTGTCAGGAAGTGAACTGTCTATTGACAAATGAGTCAAAGCACTGGGCGGCTGTTACTTACTCATGAAGGAGGGTGTTGGCGCATTTGGGTTTCCCCCTCACCTGTCCTGCACGCCCTGAATGATGGGGAGTCCAGAGACCTGGGGGAGAAAGTGGTTTCCTCCCTTTTCCTGGGCTCATATTCAACCCACACTTTCTTTCTCTCTCTCTCAGCAGGCAAGGCTCCCCTCACCAGATTTCCATCTCAGGTTTGGGTGGCTTTTGCCAAACCTTTAACCCATGTTCTACAGCGATAACCCAAGGTATAAATCAAACCATTCAATTAAATTATCTAGTTAATTAAGGAATTAGTAGTCAATTGTGGATAATATTTATTTTTCTGGGCAGTTAGTGGGACTGGGTATGGGGATGAGTTCCATTTTTTATTAATTTTCCTGGAGGATAACTATATATTTAGTACACACGTAATACAATGTATCAGTGTGACAACTTTTTTTTTTTTTTTTTTTTTTTGAGATGGAGTCTTGCTTTGTTGCCCAGGCTGGAGTGCAATGGCATGATCTTGGCTGACTGCAACCTCCACCTCCTGGGTTCAAGCAATTCTTGTACCTCAGCCTCCTAAGTAGCTGGGACTACAGGCACACACAACCACACCTGACTAATTTTTGTATTTTTAGGAGAGATGGGGTTTCACCATTTGGCCAGGCTGATCTCAAACTCCTGGCTTTATGTGATCCTCCCGCCTTGGACTCCCAAAGTGCTGGGATTACAGGTGTGAGCCACCTTGCCCAGTCAACTTTTTTTAAAAACGGAAGGATGACCGGGCACAGTGGCTCATGCTTATAATCTCAGCACTTTGGGAGGCTAGGGTGGGAGGATGGCTTGAGCCCAGGAGTTCGAGACCAGTGTAAGCAACATAGGGAGATCCCTGTCTCTACAAAAAAATAGAAAAATTAGCCAGGTGTGGTGGCACATGCCTGTAGTCCCAGCTATTCAGGAGGCCGAGGCAGGAGGATCACCTGAGCCTAAGGGGTAGAGGCTACGGCGAGCTATAATCATGCCACTGCACTCCAGCCTGGGCGACAGAGTGAGACCCTGTCTAAAAAAATAAAATAAATAGGAAGGAAGTGGGGCTCAGGGCAAGGCACCTGCCCCGAAGGCACTGGGGGAGGGCACCCGGTGGCCTTAGCCTCTGGACATTCTCAGCGACCTGGCACTAGGGAATGTTCCCGGCCTAAGGAAGGACCTGGGTCTGGCCAAAAAGGGGGAGAGAGCGAGGCGCGGCCTGGGAGGAAGGTGGGGCGCTGGGGACGGGGGAGCCCTGCCCTGGTGTGCCCTCTGTCCCGCGCCGTACACCCTGCCGGGAAGCCCGGGGCGCAGCTGCTGGGTCGGCCGGGCCCAGAATAGCCTCCCTTCCGGGCAGGGCTGCCCCGGCCCGCAGCGCCAGCGCCCGAAATTAGGGCTCGGCCGGGTGGCGGGCGCCAGGGGCCGCCCCAGCTGCAGGACTCGCCGCGGAGCCGGGGCCCGTGCGCCAGGACCGGGAGGGGCTGCGGGGTGCGGACCGGGCCCTGGGACGCGGGGACCCCCCGTGGGCGGGGTGGGGGCGGGGCGCGGGCCGGATCCCGGGCGCGGGGCCAGGCCGAGGCGGGTGGAGCCAGGCGCTGACCTCACACACGGCCTGCGAGGAAGCCCGTCGGGGCCGGCAGGGCTGATGGAAGGCCTGAGGAATTCGCAGCTGGCGGCGCGGCCGGGTGCGTTCCCTTCCCCTCTCTCGGTGGCCCCGCGAGGGAGTCGCAGCAGCACAGCGGTTGCCATGGCCACGGGCCGGGCCGGGGGAGCAGGGGCCGCGGGGCCTCGAGCACCTTGCCCCGCCCCAGCCAGGTTGGCATGGACGGGAAGAATCCCGCCGCGGGGGTCAGGGGGAGGCCCCGAGGGACCCCGCCGCCCAGCCTGCGCCCCGACCCCCCAGGGTCCTGTGGAAGTGTGGTGTCCACCTCTCGCACTCAGACACCCAGTCCTGGGGCTCTGAGCCTCCCAGCCCCACAGGCCGCAGCCTCAGGTCCCGCACTGATGGCCTAGGTGGACACCGGGGCTGAGGGGGAGTTTCCAAGGGGTCTGGCCTCACACCCTGCTCGTCACGGCCACCACCCCTCACCAGCCCTCCACCCACCCCTCACCTCCTTAACCTCTCCCAGCGTCGGTTGCCTCACCTATTAACCAGGAATTAGTCATTTCGACCATACAGGCTTGTTATGATTAAAATAGAATAATTGTGTAATGTGCCATGTGCACGCCAAACGTGGTCCTCTTTCCCTGTCCCCCAACTCCTTCCTCCTGCATCAGGCCTGGGGGAGTGGGGCCCGCCCATGTCACCCCCAGCCCCCGGGCCTGGAGCCCTGGACACATGAACGCCCTTGCCAGAGCCCCCCCTCCCCATGCTTGGGGTTACCTTGAACCCTGCCTCCTGCAAGAGGACGTCCTGCCTGTTGTCAGAACCTGCAGGAATCCCAGGCTGCAGCCCAAGAATATTAGTGGAGGCCCAGCCTGGCTGGGGTGAGTCAGTCTCTCCTCCCGAATTCAGTTGTGGCTTCAGCTGCCCTGCGCAGCTGGGGCTGCGTGGTTGCCAGCGTGAGGGAGCCCCTGGAAATCTCCGGGAAGACCAGCATGTCCTTGGGGTGGGACTCAGAGCACAGTGGGGTGGGGGAGGGTTGAGAAGGGGGTCTTGATCCCCCTCCTCTTCCTCTAGGGGAGCCGAGGCTTGGGACCAGGGGAGCAGCAGTACCCCATGTGAGGAAGGGCGGGCCTGACTTACTGTAACTTCCTGGCGGAGAGCCTGATTGTCCTGTGGTTGGGCTGCCCAGCCAGAGAGGCCCCTGGTGTAGGGAGGACTCGGGGGAGAGCTGGCCTCCCATTGCCAGGGCCCAGTGTGTGTCATGAGGACCCCGGGGACTTCTCTCACTGATTTCCTGAGACAGCTAGGAGACCAGATGGGGCTGCCTGGAAGAGGCTCCTCTTCCCTAAGCAGGTTGGGCCACTACAAAATGCCAGGTTATTTGTAAGAAAAAAAAAAAGGCTGTCCAGAGGCTCAGCCCCTTTTGGGGGCATCAGAGCCACCAGTGTTGACTGAGTACTATGTACTAGCCATGTGGGTGTTTGCTCACTGAACCGTCACAACCACCCAAGAAACAGGAACTGTTGTCCCCATTCTACAGACAGGGAGCCAGTTAGAGTCCTGGGATGCAAGCTGGGATGCGCCCGGCTCCCGATCCGCACTCCATCTGGCCAGTGAGCGTGGGAACCAGTGTGGCCCGGATGAGCGATGGATGGCCCAGCTGACTGCCCAGGTGCCCCCACCCCCCAACCACATGGGCACGCGGCTTGCTCGGTACTCAGCTGACTTCCTGTCCCTGGAAGAGCAGCTGCCGGTATGCTGGGGCAGGGCGGTCCCCTTCCTGTGGTTCAGGTAAGGGCATAACCCCATGCCTAAGAAGGCATCCTCCCTCTCTCCTTTCCCAGGCTCTGCAGGTCAGACCTGGGTGCCCCTGAGAGCTGCTCTGGGAAAGATGTTTGCTAACTGCAGAGAGCTAGGGCTGCAGGCCCTGATTGGCGAGGGCTTGGGAAGGATCTGAGAACCTTCCCTTCAGCTACTGAAGAGCAGATGGAGCTTTCTGTATCACGTTGCCTGACGATGATGAGGGCACAGTGACCAAGGGTGCAGATGAAAGGCCCAGCTTTCAGGCACGGTGGTTCATGCCTGTAATCCCAGCATTTTGGGAGGCCAAGGCAGGTGGATCACAAGGTCAGGAGTTTGAGACCAGCCTGATCAACACGGTGAAAGGCCGTCTCTACTAAAAATACAAAAATTAGCTGGGTGTGGTGGTTCGTGCCTGTAATCCCAGCTACTCAGGAGGCTGAGGCAGGAGAATCGCTTGAACCCAGGAGGCAGAGGTTGCTATGAGCCGAGATTGTGCCATTGCACTCCAGCCTGGGCGACAGAGCAAGATTCCATCTCAAAAAACAAAAAACAAAAAAGGAGTTTCTGAGAGATGGGTCTCCACCTCACTGTCAGATACTCCAGGGCTTTGGAAAGAGCCGGCTGGCTGTTGGGCCTCACCTCAACTTTTCCCTGAGTGGCGTTGCCAAGGAACTGTGGCGCTGTCCCTATTTCCCATGCCCAGCTCCATGGCTCCACCTCTCCACTCCCCTTGCCTGTGAAAGCTCAAACTAAGCTTTTTAGAGGATGATTCTTCTTGTATGAGGGGTCATCTGAGGTTGCTAAGACTGAAGCTCTTCACCAGAGAAACACAGGAAGCATCCTGCAGCTAAGTGAGGCAATGTCTGGGACACGCCAGGCCATGCCAGGTAGGCTCGGAGGGGAGGGACGCCCCTGGCTATGCAGCCTGCCTCTGAGCCCTGCTGGTGGCCAGGCCATCTGCTGGGCTCCTTCCCTGGGCGTCTTTCCAGCCTGTCTACAGTGCTCAGGGTGTCTTTACCAGAGCATAAAGTGGCATTTCACTTGTCCCTCTGCCCAACAACAAGGAAGCGGACATCTCAGGCTCTTCCTGGAAGATGCAAGGAAAGAAAGGATGTGGTTAATCTGAGATCCCACAGGACCACGGTACTGGGTAGAATAGTGTCGCCCCCAAATTCATGTCCATGTGGAACCTACAAATGTGACCTTATTGGGAAATAGGGCCTTTGCATATGTAGTTAAGATGTATCCCACAGGCCTGGGGAGGTCAAGGCCAACAGCATGCTGTATAAGGGTGATTCCAATTCAATGAGCGATGCCCTTATACCAGGGAAATCTGGACACAGACACACAGAGGGGGCCACACGGTGGCAAAGGCAGAGATGGGAGGGATGTGTCTACAAGCCAAGGAGTGCTGGCCACCACCAGAAGCCGGTAGGGGCGAGGAAGTCATTCTTCCATGGAGGCTTCAGAGGGAGCACGGTCCCAGTACACCTCGAGTGTTGGCCTCCTGGCCTCCAGAGCTGTGGGAGAATCCATTTCGGTTGTTTGAAGCCACTCAGTTTGTGACCTTTTGTTATGGCCATCCCAGGAAAGAAATACAATCACCAAATGTCAAACACCGGCCAGCTAGGGAAAACAAGAAGGAAATGCATGAGGCGCATAAAGAAAAGACTTGGAAGAGACCAAGGAGGGACAGGAAGGAACACTTCCTCAGCTTCCTCCTTGCACCCTGACAGGAAGCCAGGGACCTGGTGGCTGAGCCTTGGAAGAAGTGGCTACTTTTCCCCCAGCAAGAGCGGGTGAGCCTGGATGTCGGGTGAATGAGAAGGGTCTGAATCTTGCCTGGGTCCCAGGGAGACCTGTTAATAACAACAAACTCATGACTTGGTCTTGTCATCCTCACAGCAGGGCCTGAAGCAGGTTTTATTGAAATCCCTATGTATAGATTAGAAACAAGCCAGGGCGGTTGGGTGCCTGCCCAGGGTCCTATGCCAGCAGCAGTGGTCTGGAACACGTGCCCAGCTTTCCCACACCCTGCCCTCACCACTTGTCCTCTCCTGGTCCAGGACTCCTGTGTCCATGTCCAGTGCCTTGGTGGGGCTGGGCCAAGAGGGACAGCGAGCCCCCTGGCCACAGGCAGGGGCGTTGGAGCCCTGCTGCCTGGGTTTGGATCCCAGCTCTACTCCTGGTGAGCTGTGTGACCTTGGGCAAGTTACATTACATCTCTGTTTTGCAGTTTCCTCCACTGAGTAAATAGGGACAATTTTGGAGTTCCTGGAGACCTCCGCGAGTCAATGTTTCAGGTGCTTAGAATAGTGCTTCGGCACATTGGAAGCACAGCCAGAAAAGTGTTGTGAAATAAATAAAACCCGCTGGGCAAGAGCTCTTTCCTTCCCAGCTGGGGCCAAGGAGAGGGCTTCAGGATGGTGACTTGTCTCATTCTTACTCCACAGACATGGAGAAGTCAAGGCCAACAGCATTCTCATGCCGTTCTCTTCTGTTTCCCATAGAACCCCCACAACCAGCAAGGAGGGTGCCTGGGAGCAGGCAGCAGAATTGGGCCCACACCCTGGGCAGGCCAACTCAGTTGCTTAAATCCTGCCTCTAGGGTTAAGGTCACCATTTCCTCCTGGAGGAAAGCTTGAAACCTTGAATCCTGGTTGGTCACCCGCTGGTTAGCTGTTTTGCTCACAGTGGAAACCTGGACTGGGGTGATTCACTATCACTCATTGCTCCACGGAAAGATGGCACCTGGCACACATCCCCAGGATAGTGCCACCTGTCCCCTTTCCCCATGGAACTCAGAATGTGCAGAGCGGTGTGTGCGTGTGGCAATGTTTATACCCCATGCATGTCCAGGAAGTCCTCCAGTCATCTCTGGCAGAGGGTCCTGCAGCCGCTACCTGGCCTTTGGCTCTTTAGTTAGTTAGTTAGTTAGTTAGTTAGTTTAGACAGAGTCTTGCTTTGTCGCCAGGCTGGAATGTACGGGTGTGACCTCAGCTCACTACAACCTCCCGCCTCCTGGGTTCAAGCAATTCTCTTGCCTCAGCCTCTCAAGTAGCTGGGACTACAGGTGTGGGCCACCATGGCCAGTTAATGTTTTTATAGTTTTAGTAGAGATGGGGTTTCACCATGTTGGCCAGGCTGGTCTTGAACTCCTGACCTCAGGTGATCCACCCGCCTCAGCCTCCCAAAGTGCTGGGATTCCAGGCATGCCTCTTTTAACTGACTCCTCTCCAGGCCTCTCTCTTTCCAGCCACAGAGCCTGGCCTGATGGTCCCAGGGCCCCAGGTTGAGGCCTGTCCCTCCCTCCACCACTCAGGTCTGAGCAGCTCTGTCTCCATCCTGGTGTGGACACAAACTCTCTTGCTGCAGCTGGGCCAGTTGGCTGACCTTTTCAGCTCCCTCTCTTAGACTGGAGAGGCCTGGGAAAGGTGCCCCGAGGGGAGGGTCTGGGCCGCTCTCCTGGGCTCCTCCCCTCCACTCCAGAGCTCTGGCTGGAGCCTGTTCAGGGTCCTTACTGAGTTCTCAACCAAGCCCCAGCCCTATGATGGCCTGAGGAGTCCGGTGGGGAAGCCCCGAAGTGAGGCCAGTGCTCCATAGCCTTCCACTGTCCCTCCCCCAGCACTGGGCAATGCCAGAGGTCTCCGAAGGTCTTCTGGGTAGCCTTCCTGCCACACCCTCTTGCCTACTTTCACCAGGTGGCTGAGGGACACTAAAAAAGGCAGTGAATGGCTAGAGGACCTCTCCTGAAAGTCAGCCTGCCTCCTCCCAGTGCCAGCTCCTCTCCCTCCAGCCTCCTTTTCATAGAATTCTACAACAGGAGGAAACAGAGAGGTCCTCTCCCTCCACCTTCACCAAGTTTCCAGAAAGGATGGGTGAGAGGGATTCGGTGTTCTCTGAGGCTTCAGACCAAACCTTGGGCATTGGGTTGGCCAGAGGTCTTGCTGGGGTTTCCTTGGGAATTGTGTACCCATTGGGAGGACTAGCCCTAAACACCTGCGAGGAGCTTGGAGGACTCTGGGGTTCCCTGCAATCCCCCCAGGGTCTAGGTGACCTGAATGGCAGCCTAGGTCTGTTCCCCAGGCTGACCTGGACCCTGATGAGAGCCAAGAGTGGACCTAGCTGTCATTTAGATCCCTGGGGAGCCTTCACAGTAGCTGCTAAGGGGAGGTCCTGGCAATGGAGAGGGTTCTCACACGTAGGAGAGCCGGTACTTAAGCAAGTAGCGGCAGAGAGGGCACTGATTTGACGTCAGGGAGAGCGGCTCCGTTTCTGCCTCTGCCACTTCTGTGATCTGAGGCAAGCCTAAACTCCTCTACCCCTTAGTTTACTCATCTGGAAAGTGTGGTAGATTTTCTTTTACCTGCCTTACTTATATCTAAGACATGGAGGGAGGATGGAATGAGATCACCTATTAAAATGCACTTCGAAAAAACAAAAGTGCTGTTTATGCAAACACATGGTCCTAAAAATAAAAGATGCCTGTTTGCTTCCAGAAGTGAAAGTTGTGAATGAATTAAGTGATATTTTAATGACTCCAGGAACCCCATGATTTAAGGAACATCTCGTCTTTTGTACAGCCACAGAGCCAGTGTTTCATGAGTTTCCAGCAACCATCACCCATTCTGCTAAAGTTTGTGAGGATCATAAAAAAGCAGAAGATATAGGGCCTGGTACAGAGTCGGCATTCAATTAATAATCACTGGGCTGGGCACGGTGGCCCACACCTGTAATCCCAGCACTTTGGAAGGCTGAGGCGGGTGGATCACTTGAGGCCAGGAGTTCGAGAGCAGCCTGGCCAACATGGTGAAACCTCGTCTCTACTAAAAATACAAAAATTAGCCGGGCGTGGTGGCGCATGCCTGTAATCCCAGCTACTCAGGAGGCTGAGGCAGGAGAATCACTTGAGCCTGGGAGGTGGAGATTGCAGTGAATCAAGATCATGCCACTGTACTCCAGCCTGGGCGACAGAGTGAAAACTCTGTCTCAAATGTATATGCGTATGATGTGTACATACATATATATATGTACATACATATGTGTGTATATATAAAATATGTATATATACATATATATACACACATATGTATGTACATATATATATATACACACACATTTTTAATATATACATACATATATATGTATAAAATCATTGAACGAATAAAAGTGAACTTCTTCTGTCTGAGAGTTCACAGTCCGGTTTGGAAGGAGACAAGAATGCAATAATGTGACCTGGTGGTGAATGAGTGGTACATGTAGCATGCATTTGGAGGGATGAGAGGTCTCCAGGGGTGTCTCAGGGAGGAGGCAAGAAACGAGAAAACCTCAACAGAGAGGGAGGACTGGAAGAGATAAGTGGAAGGGCTGGCTGGGAAGGAAGGCTAACCCCAACACGGGCTCCCAAACCCAAATGAGCCGGGAAGTGATGGGTATGGTGGCCAGGGGGAGAAGACCACCATCATGGGAAGAAGTTTGCCTCCTAGTGTGGAGCGGAATGGGGACAGAGTAAACTTCCCATTGTGGCTGTAGCTGAAGGGTTTCAGAAACCCGGCTTAGTGGAAAATGCCAAGGGGAACCAGCATCGATCCCACGGGGACAGGCTGCCTGTGTACGTGACATCATGAAAGCAATATTTTTAGAAGATGAGTCTGGCATGGATGTGCCGATGGGGACATACCAAACTTCTTGAAGTTCCCCAAAGTTTCTCTTTTCCAGGCTACTTCTCTGTTTCTGAGAATGCCCCGTTGTCCCAAGCCTGTGGAAGCAGCACCTGCTGTTTCGCCTAACTCACACGTCACCTCTTCTGGGAAGCCACTGGAGGTCATTTCCTCCTGGGCACCCCCAACTGTACCCTGTATACCACTTTATTTTTACACCCATTCCTTCCTCGGATCCTTCTTGGTTTTCACATCTGCTCCCCCCCTTTCAGACTGTGAGTCTTTTGCAGGCTGAGTATTTCCTGGCGGTTACTGACATCCAGCAACAGGTGTCATGGCCAGAACCGTGATTCCACCTATGTTGGTATCACCTGGGGCACTTGGGTCCCAGGTGAACCTGGGTCAGGCAAGCACCAGGTGCTGCTGATGCACCCGAACACTGCAGCCTCACCCCCTCTCACCCAGCCTCAAAGGAAACCATCTGCAAAAAGCATATCATGATATGAACAGTGCCCCCTGGAGTTGTGCAGCACAGAGACCTCCTGGAGGACCCAGGTCCTCACGAATTTACTCTTTTTTTTTCCTTTGTTTTCTTTTTTACCCTTCCTCCCTCCCTTTTTTCCTTTCTTCTTTCTGTCTGTCTTTTTCTTTTTTCTTTTTCTTTTAGAGTGTGTCACTCTGTCACCCAGGCTGGAGTGCAGTGGCGCAATCTGGGCTCTCTGCAACTACCACCTTCTGGGTTCAAGCGATTCTCCTGCCTCAGCCTCCTGAGTAGCTGGGATTACAGGCACCTGCCTCCACACCTGGCTAATTTTTGTATTTTTTGTAGAGACAGGGTTTTGCCATGTTGGCCAGGCTGGTCTCAAACTCCTGACCTCATGCTCCACCCACCTCAGCCTCCCAAAGTGCTCCTGAGCCGCCACGCCTGGCCGGATTTAATTTTATATTCCTATACCTTCAACAGCCTATACATTATAGGCGCTAAATAACATTTTCTGTAGGAAAATACTATGATTGGAGATTTGGGGGAGGGGGAGGTGAAAGAGAGGAAATACATCTTCTTGTGTAATGTAAATAAAGAACTTGAACTCTGTTTTTTATTTTTATTTTTTTAATCCTGGGTTTGCAGTCTTTTCCTGAGGCTGGGCCTGAATATTGCTATGAATACCAGCAGCGACAGTGTTAACTGAAGAGCCTGAAGTCTTAACATTCAGAACCCTGATTTCTTTTCTGAAAAAAAAGCCTGAAGCCTATAACCCAGCCCTCCAGCCTGCGGCCCAGCCTTCCAGCCTGCAGCCCAGCCTTCCAGCCTACAACCCAGCCTTCCAGGCCACTACTGTTGCTTAAGGCTGTGCTGCAATCAGAGCGCTCAGTAGTGGGAAGTCCAGAGTTCTACCCGTTTCTGGGAACAGCCCCCATCCCCCTCCCCGGCACCAGCTTCCACAGGCAAGTCCTCATGACAGTGGGTCAGGCTCACCCAAGGATTTCACAAACGCCTGGCCTGTTCCCAGCACAGCACAGCTGGGAGGGCTCAGCGCTGTGGGGGAAGGAGCATCCTCCTCCTCCTCCCTGGCCCTGCCGTCCTCCAGCTCAGGGAGAGGGAAGGGCTGCGCTTGTCCATGCTTGCCGCCCCCACAGGCCGGCGGTCCCGGAGCCTTCCCTCCCTGCTGATTTCCCAGCTTCGGCTTAGTCAAGGTACAAGGAGGAAATACACTGCCCCAGGAAGAAAGGAGCATCCAGGCTTGTCTGCCCAGAAGGCGGCAGAGAGAGGTCTCAGAGTCACCTGGGGTGGGGGTGGGGGCGATTATTCAGATCCAGGGCTGTCTTCAGGCTTTAAATTCAGAAGAGCTGGGTGGCAGTTCAGGAGTCAGCAGTTTCATCCACACCCTGGGGGGCTGGCCGTAGGTGGTCCTCTGTGCTTGCAGAGGCCTTAAGGGGCAGAGACCTGGAGCTCTGGGCAGTGAAAAAGGTTTAGCCCATAGAACCCAGGATTCTAAATTAGGGCCTCCAGCTCTCTCTCTAGCCCCGTGACAATGGAAGAGCTGTCCTTGGGTTTGGGGCCTCAGTTTCTCCATCTCTGAAATGGACGTGTTCGGAGCTGAGGGTGCAGAGACCAACTGTCCTAGTTTGCCAGACTTTCAGGGCTAAACTGGGACAAGCTGGCCACCCCACTGAGGGTGGGAGGGTGGATGCCTGCTATAACGGGAATGCGATTTGAAGATGCGTCTTCGAGGCAGGAATAGTCTATATTTATTTATTTTACATATTTACTCGTTATTGTCTGGTTGCTCCCACTCAACCTCGGGAGGGCAGAGTGAGCAGGGCCTCGTCTTGCTGGACATAAAACAGCCCCTGACCGTGGGGATGTGTTCCATAGATTTGCTGAATGAATGAATGAGTGAATGAATGAGTGACTAGAAGGGGAGAGGGCTGAGGCTCCACGAACCGGCTCCCTGAGTAGAGCGTGTGTTGGGGGTGGGTTTGCTCCGCTGACCTGAAGGGGGATCTCGGACAAGAAAACTTGATCCGCTCACGGCCGGGAAAGGGTCTGGGCTTTCTGAGCAGCCGCCCCTCGGAGGGGTCAGTGACCCCCGGTGACGAATGCCTGACTCCCCCTCCCCCCCACGCGCCCAGGGCGGCCCGGTCCACCCTCTCTCCTCCCTCTCCCGCCCCCCACCCCAGGGAGGTGCGCCTGGCAGCCTCCCGGCCGAATTTCCTGGCACTGGGCTGAGAATAAACAGCGCTCTCCGCCCGTAATCCCGTTGCCCTGGCGACCGCGCTCCGCGGGCGGGGGGCGTGGCGGGGGCGTGGCAGGCGGGGCGGGGCCGTGCCCGGGACGCACGCTCTGCTGGGCGCTGCGGCGGTGGCGGTGGCGGCGGCGGTGGCGGCGGCGGCGGCGGCGGCGGCGGCGGCAGCGCGCGGGCCCGGGAGGTGCCACCCCCCGTGCTCGGCGCGGACATTCTTCGCATAGCTCCGCCAGGGCTCCCGCGGTGTCCGGGAAGTGACTCTTCCTGGCAGAGGGCGGCCTCGGGGCGACGCGCCCGCCCGCCCGCCAGCCCGGCGGCCGCCAGATCGGGAGGGGAGTGGGCGGGGCGCAGGAAGGTGCTCCCCCGCACGGGGCTCCGGTCATCTTCGGCCTCGACCGTCCCTTTCCCTCCCCCGCGCTCCTGGGACCGGAGGCCCCCACTCGCTTAGGCTCTCGACTGCCTCTTCGCCCAACCCCCGCCCGGTACCCCCGCGGTGCCCCCCTCCCAAACATCCTTACTCATTTCTAAGACTAGGACACGTCGTGCGGGCTGAGTTTCCATCGCTGGCTCCCCCCTGCCTGAGGCCTCCTTCCCTCCCTCCCCCAGAGCAGGCCTTAGATTTCCCACTCTGGGCTCTAGCCTCGGGAGGCCTGCCCTAAAACAGCAGCACCGGAGAGAGGAGAGGGCCTCTTGGGGTGGAGTCTGACAGCTCTAGAAGCAAGGTAATAGGGTACAGGCCTCGGAACGGGGGTTTCTCCCCTTTCTGTTGGCCGGGGACCCTCCGCCGTGTTTTTAACCAGGCGGAGGCGCGGGGTGCCTGCTCCAGCCAGGAGCAAGCCACCCACTGCCTGCGGGTCACTTCTCAGCACATCTGGGAGCCAGGAGCACCCCTCCTCCCGCAGCCAGGCCGGAGGGCCCCCCCGCCACACCCACTAAGTCCCTTAGAGGAGGAGATCTTCCCTTCTGAGGATTGGAAAGTACAGAAAGACTTCTGTTGTGCGGTATGGGCTGAGAAGAGAAGGGAGTCCGTGCTGAGCAGAACCATCGAAGGAGAGATTCTTCACTGGCGTCACCACCAGTTTGTTATGTGGGCTTGAGCTTCCCTTCTCAGGGCCTCAGTCTCCCTGTCTGCAGACCCAAAGGGCTGGTCCAGTGTGATCTGAAATGGAGACACATGCCAGCTGTGGTGCTCACCCATGTACTCCCAGCTCTTTAGGAGGACGGGTGGGCAGATGCTTGACCTGGGGTGTCGGAGACCAGCCTGGGCAACATAGCAAGATCTCATCTCTACAAATAGTACAAAAATTAGCCAGGTGTGGCGGTGTGTGCCTGTAGTCCCACCCACTTAAGAGGTTTAGGTGGGAGGATCGCTTGTCCTCGGGCAGTAGAGGCAGCAGTGAGCTGTGACCCTGCCACTGCACTCCAGCCTGGGTGACAGAGCAAGACCCTGTCTCAAAATAAAAATAAATAATAAGAGAGACAGAGGAAGGTTGGGATGGGCAGTGGTCTAGGGAGGGAAATGATTCTTCTTGCCTCTGCAATGCCACAAAACCAAGGTTCGACCTTCCTGGGGTGGGTGGGGAATACTACGTCCTCCCTGGCCAGAGAAGGTCAAATTCTTTTGCTAGCATTCAATGAACACTGGACACCCTAGCTAAACAGCTGCCTTCTGGGTCAAGGACAGGGACCCACTGGTCAGGCACAGTGGCTCATGCCTGTAATCCCAGTACTTTGGGAGGCCGAGGCTGGTGGATCGCTTGAGTTCAGGAGTTCGAGACCAGCCTGGGCAACATAGCGAGAGCCTGTCTCGACAAAATATGCAAAAACAAAAAAATAGCTGGCTGGCCGTGGTGGCATGTGCCTGTAGTCCCAGCTACTCAGGAGGTTGAGGTGGGAGGATTACTCAAACCTGGGAGTTCATAGCTGCATCAAGCTATCATCACGCCACTGCACTCCAGCCTGGGTGACAGAGTGAGATCCTGTCTCAAAAAAAAGTACAGAGACCCCAGGTTCATGGTTCCCTCATGGCCGTTATTCCTGTGGAAGGGAAGCTCTGTGGAGCTGATGGTGGTGATGGCTGACAGCAGACTCCAGGGCAAGGCAGACCCATCATCCTCCTGGAAGGCACTGGGGAACCACGCCCCCCTGCACCCCTTTACCTATGCTTGTGCTTTGGGAAGGTGGCCCTACCTGGGTGTGCATTCCCAGTCTGGAGTTCCTTTCCAATGCCGCTGTTGTGGCTCCCACATGCTCTGTCCCTTCAGCCATCTCATGCCTGGCCTGGCCCCTTCTCGTCACTTCAGGTCATTTTCTCCAAAAGTCCAGGAAATAGGAAAGAAAAATGACTTTGTTTATTCATGTTCTGTTGCCTTTTGGACACCAATTCCTGGAGCAGTATGTTGAGTGCAAAGGGGCCGGGGAAGAGGCTCTGGCATTTGCGTCATCTGAGACAGATGAGGGCCCCTGACTTGGGGCTAACACTCACTTCCCAGGTATCAGGTGGTGGTTCCAGGCGGTGGGGGGGGAGGGGGGTTGGAGGAGAAGGAAGCATGAAAAGAGAATACCTCAGAGAAGGTGTTGTTGTTTTGGCTTTTTTAAATTGAGACAGGGTCTCGCTCTGTTGCCCAGGCTGGTCTTGCATTTCTGGGTTCCAGCCGTCAGCCCACCTCAGCCTCCCGAAGTGCTGGAATGACGGGAGAGGTGTTTGTTGCTATTAGAAGAATCCTAGTGCTGAAACCCCAGAGTTGGGGGAAGGATACTAACCTCTTGGCTTTTAAGAAGGGACTCATCCCAGGGAACCACAGGTATATGCTGAGTGTATAGAGAGGCAGAGAGGCATGGGCTTTGGAAATCAAATGCTTCTGGGTTCCAATTCTCTTTTCCCTATATTACCAAGTGGTGTGCCCTTGGACAGGTCGCTTAACGTCCCTGGACCTGAGGTGCTGCCCCCTACTTGGTTGACAAATATTTACTGAGCACCAATCTAGGCACCAGGAGTGACCAGTCCAAATCCTGGCTTGAATGGGGCACACGGCCGTGTCTGAGAATATGGGGATGAGAATGCCGGCCCTGTGAGACCAGGTGGTTAATCCAGGTAACCTCCAAATGCCCCTTAGCCGTTAAGTGAGAGTGACTAAAAATATATGGGCTGAGGAGAGGATCCCTTGAGCCCCGGAGTTGGAGACCAGCCTGGGCAACATAGCGAGACCCTGTGTCAAAAAAATATAGAGATGAACAGATGGGTGCCTTTTGGGAGAAGGGTGATTCTATCCGGTGCTCAGGTCAGGGGACCTAGAAATGGGGAAGGGAAGCAGGCGTGGAGAGCAGTGGCCAGGAAGCCCCTGAATGCCCACCCCCCAGGGGTGCTCCACCTGCCTGCAAGATTTGCTTCAGGACCACCCCTCCCCCACCTCTAGTGATCTGGCTAGGCTGAGGTCATAGGTCACGACCAGGACCCCTTGTCTGGGCTTTCTTGGAAGACTCTCTGCCAAGGAGCCAGAGCTCCTCTAATAGCTTGGAGCCTCTAAAAGCTTTGACCACAGCTCAGCTTGCTCCCTGCAAGCCCTTTGAAGCGCTTCCTTCGAACTTGCTTTGCATATTCTGGTCAGATCTGAATCAGACTTGCAGGAATTACCCCTCTCGGTAACAGTCTAGGTGGCTGCCTTAGCTTGTCAGTGACACACGGGGCGGGCGTGCTGACGTAAGGTGGAGAATGTATTTGATTCCAGCGAGGGGGCAGAGCAGCCACCCTCACCAATGCAGAGTGTGGGTGTGGGTGAAAGAGAAAGCAAGGCAGCGGGGTGGGAGGTGGAGAAAAGGCTCAAGTCATGTTTTTCATTAAAAAATAGTGCTCTTTATTATAAATTACTGAAATGTTTCTTTTCTGAATATAAATATAAATATGTGCAAAGTTTGACTTGGACTGGGATTTTGTTGAGTTCTTCAAGCATCTCCTAGTAGCCTCAAGGGCCTGAGTAGGGGGAGGAGAGAGGACTGGAGGTGGGATCTTTATAAAAGACAGAGTGATTGAGGCAGATTGTAAACATTATTAAAAAACAAGAAATGAACAAAAAAATAGAGAAAAAAACCACCCCAACACACAGCTGCCCTGTCCAGCCCAATACCTGACACAGAAAACTCTGTGTTTGTTTCATTGCCCTCCCCCAAAAAAACAGTTCCAGGTAATTCCATCGCTGCTACATTCCTGTAAGTTGTCACTGATCAGTGCTATGGCAGAGCGGGAGCACCTGGCGTGGGAGCAGTCCAGCCTCTCCGATGACCTCCAGCCCACCCAGGCAGGAGGGAGGGCTGTGCAGGGCTGGGGGCAGTGGGACCTGGTGGCTCTGCTCTGACCAGGAGGCGCCTGACTGGCCAATACTTACTGGGCTAACGCTCCCAGTGCTCAGCTGGAAGGCATGGGTTTCCGCCCCCCTCCCATTTCCCTGGCTGTGGGCTGGCTGGGTGCCCTCCGGTGAGTCCCTCGGCCTCTCCACAAATCCAGGCTGAGTGTGTGGCTTTCCTATGCTGGGTCCCTCTCCATGGGACAGGGAGCATTTAAGGCGAATCTCTTAGCCAGATGTAGTCGGGAGGCACAGAGTAGAATTCCCTGTCTTCTCTATCAGGAGCCTGGGGTGAAAAACATCCCGTCTCCTCCATCCTCCTTCTCCATCCACTCAGGTGCAGGAAGGTATAGTATGAGCAAGAAAAGGACACCAGCTGAGCAGCCCACCATCCCCTTCAAATGCTGCTTCCCCCTTAAAACGGAGGAAGGGCCCTGGGCTCTCAGGCATCAGGTAGACTTTGGAACCTGTGTTTTCTGTGGCTGTCCCAGGGGGAGAGGATGTGGGGGCACCAGCATGGTTCCCTTCAGGTCATGCCAAGTCCTTCTCCCTGGAGCCAGGGGGAGGAGCATGACACCTTGCTCCTCGCCTGGGGGTGGGCGGGGTGTGTGGTCGTTTCCTTAGCCAGCCCGCAGCCCTGCGGCCCTCAGGACCCCTCTCTCTTCCACCTTTCCCAGGCTCCACAACGAGCTCAGGTTTAAACCAAATCAAAGAGCAAACAAGTTCCGTTGGAAAGTTTGAAGATTCCCTGGCAGTTCTCATTAGTTCAGCATTCCTGAAGTGTCCCGTTTGGAAGCGGAGGGGAAGTTGAGGAATCAGAGAAGAATCCAGTTGGGGTTGCTATGGCCCCACCGGGCCAGCTGGCTCCTCCGTAGAAGCTGGAGTGGCAGGGGAGCACTCCAGTGGCACTCCCCCTCTCCCTCCAAGCCATTCCAGGTCCAACTGCCCAATTCTGCAGGGGGAGGGCAAAGGGAGGGGCCTGTCCGCCCCCTTTCCCCCCAGAGCTACAGGACTCTCTCCTGGCTGGCTTCTTGTGCTTGTGCCATGTGCCACGGAGGAGAGGGGACATAGGCCCCTCTCCCGACCCAAGCCCTTTGCGCCCTTTGCTCCTTAAAGCGGGGCATCGTACTGGTCCAGGAACTCCCGAATGGGCCCGGGCAGCTGGGTGACTTTCTCATAGGAGTCCAGGTGGCCATTGACAGTCTTCCGACAGAGATGCTGAAGACTGGCCACGTTGGAGGAGAGAGGCCGGCTCAACACCAGCGGGATCTTCTCGCCCCCGGAGTAGATGTAATAGGCTCTTCTGGGGGGGGACTCCCAGGGAGGGGCTGGGCAGACGGCTGCTCGGGCACCTCAGAGGAGGGTTCAGTAGGTGGCGAGGGGAAGGAGGGGGGCTCCAGGGGGTGGCATGTAGTGGTGCACCAGCTTGAGCACGCAGTCGAAGCGGGGCACGGGCTGCGTGCTCCGGGGGTCGCTCTGCAGAGAGAAGCTGCCCCCCTCGCACTGGATGCGCAGGTTCTTGGTCCCAGACTGGGTCTTGACGCTGAGCGTGAAGAAGTGGCGCTGGTCCGAGCTGTCGCGGATCAGAAAGGTGCCGGCGGGCTCCGCGCTGAGCAGCAGGTTCGCCTCGCCGCCCTGTCACCGCGCTCCAGTAGAAGCCGCTCTCCTGCAGCTTGCGCACTGCGTTCACCACCAGCTGGTACTCGCTCTTGGAGCTGAAGGTCTTGAGGCGCAGGCTGGTGTCCAGGGGGCGGCTCATCCCGGCGGCGGGAAACTTGCTGTGGGTGACCATGGCGCACGGAGCCAGCGTGGATCTGAGCGGCGGCGGCTGCAGCTGCTTCGCGGCCTCGGCACAGCGGCCGCTACTGCATCCCCGGGGGGCTGAGGATTGGAAGGCGCACCGCGTGAGTGCCCGGAACCCTCCAGCGCGCCCGGCCCGCCCCTGCTCCCCTGTCTCCGCCGAGTGACTGGGGCACCCACTGTCCCGGAGGCCCTCGCCTGGGTCCGCGCTCCGATCCCGGCGCCCCACGGCGTCCCACGGAGCCCGCACGGCTCCCGCCCCTGCCGGCAGGGTTGCCCCGGGCAGCCCCTTCCCCCGGCGCGCACGGCCAGGGCGCAGCGTGGGAAACTCGCGCGCGGAAGTTGGGTCTCCAGGAGTGCGGCCGGGTGGGGGGAGCGGGAGAAGGGCCCCCGGGACTGTCTGGGCGCCGCTCAGTCCGGTGGCCCCGGGCGGTGTGGACGGAGGGAGAAACCAGAGGCACGGGGATGGGGGGAGGGAACCCGAGAAGCCTGAGGGCCCGGCCCGAGTATTCCGGGAACCCGGGATCTCCGGCTTCCATCCGCTCTGTCCCTACCTCGTCCCCTCCCTGACGGGAAAGACCCGGGGAAGGGGAGGGGGAAACTCGGGGAAAAGCTCCCGGGACTGAGCAAGCCTCCTCCCCACGCCGTGCTCCTCCTTCCTACCTGGTCCCGAATCGAAGTCTCCGTCCTTGGGGCTGAGCCCCCTGCGGTCCCCAAGGCGAGGCGGCGGCGCGGCGGCCAGCGGTGGCCCGCGCTGTGCCCAGATGTTGGTGGCCGTGAAGTCCACAAAGGAGCCTTGGCGCGCGCGTCCCTCGAGCTTCCCCGGGGCGCCCGCCCTGCCCCCTGCGCACTCCGGGGCCGACCCGGCGGGGACGAGGAGAGGGGCCGCGGCAGGAGCTGGGCCGGGCGGGTGGCGGGCGGCGGGCGGCGCGCGGGGCCCGAGCGGCGGCGGCGGCGGCGCGGGGAGTCCGAGTCGGAGCCGCCGCGGAGGCCGCGCTCGCGGGTATATAGGCGGCCGCGGCGCCCCGCCCCCCGATTCCTGGAACTGCGCGGCCGGCCTTCTTGTAATGTTTAGTCACTACTCGCAGCAGAGAAAGGCTGAGCGCGGAGGGCGGGGAGGGGGCGGCGGGCGCCGAGGGCGGGCCGCGAGCAGGGGCAGGGACCGGGAGGGACGCGCGCGGAGACAAAGCGCGACGGGAGGGCGGCCGAGGCGGCCGGTGGGCGCGGCGCCAGCCCCGGCGGCGCGTTCCTGGCAGCGGCCCCTCCCCGCCGCGCGCTCCGCCCCCAACTTCTCATTCACACTTTCCCCCCACCCCCCTCCCCTTCTAAGAAGGCCAATTTCTGGCAGAGGCGGGGGCGCCGCTTCGGGAGCGCGGGCAGTTCTAGGAGGCCGACCTGGAGAACCTCCCGGTTCCCCCTTCCCCTTTCTCGGACCCCGCGGGGACACCCCCTCGCCACCACCCGGGCCTCCCCGAAGGCCCGATGGCGGGTCCAGGTTGCCCGGCCCAGCCAAAAAGGGAAGTGGGGCTACCCCATAGCCAGGCCGCGGGGCCAGGGGCAGACCGGGAGCCGGAGGTTGGAGGCGTGCGACCGTCACCTGCGGGCAGGTTCCGGAGGGGAGACCCAGGGCTGCAGGGGACGCCCCTGCGTGGCAGCTACCCCGGCCTTGGCGCACTGCCAGGTTCTTTGCCGACCCTGACGCGGGTGTTGAGCCCCCTCCCCTCCCCTATGAAAGCGCTTTCATGCACTGGAGTCTGCAAACCCACTTGGTCCCGTGTGGGTCCGGCAAGGTGCTCTCTGCGCGGCTGGAGAGCTGGAGGGGGGAACGAAGGCCCAACCCGCGTCCCGCGTCCGCCAGAGGGCGCCCTGGGGTCTCCTAGGGGACTGCAGATTGGAGCTGCGCGCCCCAGGCCCTGGAATAGGCTCGCCAGGGGTCTGCGGGAGTGGCTGTCTCCGGAGTAGGAGACGTGGCCGAGAACGGGGAATTCACGTCCCCGGCTTGGGTCAGACCTCGGAATGCAATTCTAGCAGGAGAGGATTTCCGGAAAGCAGTTTTCAGGGGTTCAAGCTACTGCCCAATGGCCCGCACCCCCCTGGGATGTGCCCCCTGCCTCTCTTGGGGTGCAGGGAGGATCTAATCACTGGCGGGGGAGGGGGCAGAAGGGGGGAGAGGAGGTGACTGAGGTGAAAGATTGGTTTGCTGTTGGTCACGTTGGCACTGATGTAGATAGTTTGGGCTTGGAGACCCGGGGCCAGTTTTATGAAGGATGGCACGTTTTGTCATCTTGTCTCCACATGGGCTGTGCGGTGCAGGAGACACCCGGGAACTGCCTCAGTGGCACTTAGATCTTCACCTCCGGATGCAGGGGCTGTGGGCCTGGGGCCCTGCGCTCTTCCCCAGAAACCAGGATAATGAGTTGCTGAAAGGGAAGGAAGAGACTGCCGCCAGGGACTGGGAGCTTGGGATTCCAGAGCCCAGAGCCGGCCCTTCGCGGGTCTGGGAATTGATAGGTGTGTACTGTCTTTGCCACTGGATCCTCAGTCCATGCCATCACCTCTCTCCAGCATGTGCTGGGGACTAAACGAGATTTGGACAAGACACACAGCTTCTCTGGGCTTCAGTTTTGCCGTCTGTAAAACAGGAGCCAGAACCTTTTCCTTGCCTTTGGCAGGCCAAGGTGGGGGATCACTTGAGCATAGGAGTTAAAGACCAGCCTAGGCAGCCAAGTGAGTACTCCCATCTCTACAAAAAATAGAAAAAATTAGCCAGGAATGGTGGCCTGCGCCTGTAGTCCCACCTACTCAGGAGGCTGAGGTGAGAGGATGGCTTGAGCCCAGGAGGTGGAGACTGCAGTGAGCCATGCACTCCAGTTTGGGCAACAGAGTGAGACCCTGTTTAAAAAAAAAAAAAAAAAAAAAAGGCCGGGCTTGGTGGCTCAAACCTGTAATCCCAGCACTTTGGGAGGCCGAGGCGTGTGGATCATGAGGTTAAGAGATTGAGACCATTGTGGCCAACGTGGTGAAACCCCATCTCTACTGAAAATATAAAAAGTAGTAGGGTGTGGTGGTGCGCGCCCGTAGTCCCAGCTACTCAGGAGGCTGAGGCAGGAGAATCACTTGAACCGGGAGGCGGAGGTGGCAGTGAGCCAAGATTGCACCACTGTACTCCAGCCTGGCGACAGAGCGAGACTCTGTCTCAAAAAAAAGGAAGGAAGAAAGAAAAAGAACTTTTTCCCATGAGAGATTTGAAATTTAAAAATATAAAAAAGATTCTGCCCATCAAAGTGTGATAGAAATAGAAGTAATCCAGTCCAACTCTCCCTCTAGCCTATGAGGAGAGCAGAGGAGGAAACTGGCTTATTCAACACTTTTCACAAACATCGAGCTCCATGCGCCAGGCACTGCGCTGGGCATTGATAGAGAATGATGAGTAGGACCTGGTTTTGCTCTCACAATGCTTGCAGGGTCATGAAATGGATTCTCCCTCTCTCTGTAATCAGTTCATTCTTTTTCTCATCCATTCAGTGTTACGTGGCTGTATGACCATATACTTCTGGGCAGAGCCCAGTGGAAGACAAGGAAGAGTCAAGGAATAGCCCTTGAGGTAATGAACGAGAAAGTGCTTTGTAAATTACAGTGCTCTGACACAAGTCAAGTTCATTCATCCATTCCACAAACCCTTGCTGAGAACCTGCTTTTGCCAGGCACAGGGCAAAGCGCTGGAAGACAGACGTGCTGGGTGAATCCTGCAGGGGGAGATGGCTGAGGCAACTGACAAGGGGCCCCCGGACGTTGAGTGAGGTGGTAGGTGGGGCGCTCCTGCCTACTGACTCAGGAGATCAAACTGCTGTTCAGGCTCTATCACCTGGTAGCTATGTGACTTTAGGCAACCTGACTTGCCAGCTGTGCCTCGGTTTCCTTATTTGTAAACTGGTTAGAGAGTAGTTCCTACCTTATGGAGTTGTGTGGAGCTCACAGATGCAAAATGCTGAGAGTAGTGCTTTGCACATAGGAAGTGCTCAGTGCATGTTAACTGTCATGATTTTGAAAGCACTGGAGAGGTTTTGAGGAGAGGGAGGGGTGAGCTGAGTTGCTGCAGCTTCGGCTCATAGGGTCGGCTATGGATGCAAGCTGCCTGGTTTGGGGGAACCATACATCTCCTATGGAAGATACATTCCAAAGAGCTGCTTGTCTTGAAGCAGGTCAGCCAGCCACCAAGCTTCTCTTTGACATTTTTTTTTTTCTTTTTCTGTTTTTTTTTTTTTGAGATGGAGTCCCACTCTGTCACCCAGGCTGGAGTGCAGTGGTGCCATCTCGGCTCACTGCAACCTCCACCTCCCTCCTGGGTCCAAGCGATTCTCCTGCCTCAGCCTCCCGACTAGCTGGTATTACAGGTGCCCACCACCACACCTGGCTAATTTTTGTATTTTTAGTAGAGACAGAGTTTCGCCATGTTGGCCAGGCTGGTCTCGAACTCCTGACCTCAGGTGATCCGCCCACCTTGGCTTCTCAAAGTGTTAGGATTATAGGCATGAGCCACCGAGCCTGGCCTTCCCTTTGGCACTCTAATCTCTCCCATGGTTTCCCATCGCCTTCTGGATGAATCCAGACTCCTCAGTGCAGTGTGTGTCCAGGCCACTCCGTGTGTTAACGTCATTGGCTGCCACTGCCCCAGCCGCTGGTGCGTTGTACTCCAGCTACATGGAGCTCCAAGCTTCCAGAAGGTACTACGTTCCCCAAGCCTGGGTCTCTAAACATTTGCTTCCCTGTCTGGGGACAGGGGAGGGAACTGTCTTCCATACCTTGGCTGATTTCTACTTTTCCTTTAAAACGTGGCAGACGTGGTGGCATGCACCAGCAATGCACTTTGGGAGGACAAGGTGGGAGGATCACTTGAGCTCAGGAGTTTGAGACCAGCTTGGGCAACATAATGAGACTCCATCTCTACAAAAAAATTTTTTTAATTAGCCGGGTGTGGTGGTGCATACCTGTGGTCCCAGCTACTCAGGAGGCTGAGGTGGGAGGATCCCCTGAGCCCAGCAGGTAGAGGCTGCGGTGAACTATGACAGTGCCGCAGCATTCCGGCCTGGAAGACAGAGTGAGACCCTGTCTCAGAAAAAAAAAAAAAAGAAAAGAAAAGAAAAGAAAGAAAGAAAGGCAGACACTCTAAACTTTCAGGTAACTCTTTTTGCATTAAATGTTCTGACTACTTCTCCAATGAGGATCTTGGGGAAACGGACTATATTTGATTTTTTTCTTTGTAAGTCTGGAATCTGGTACGATGAAAGTGCTCAATGAATCTGTTAGTCAAGGATGATGTTGATTTCTTTTTCCGCTGTTTTTAGAGCCCACAACCTGCTTTCTTCTAGAGTACTTTTTGGTTTTCCCTGCAGGGCTCAGGAGCTATACAGTTGTGATAGAGGGTGTGAGTGGATGATCAGGCCTGTTGGTCTGAAGACAGAGGGAATGAGGACAAAACGTTTCTGGAAATGTGGGAGGAGATACCTGGGCCTCTACAGGGCCCAATTCCAGAGCCACTTCCAGGCAGGGACCCCAGCAGAGAGATGCCGGGGCCAGGAAACATGGGCTGACTTGCGCTATCTTCCCCTCCACTGGGGGAGGTCGAGGGGAGAGTGTCCCCCTCTGCTCCGCCCTCCTGATTTCCCGTCTAAGGGATTTAGGAGACTCTCGCCTTTTCCTAATCTCTCCCTTTGCAGAATTTCTGTGAAGTCAGAATCCCATTTCCAGGCAAAGGTGCTTGGTCATAAAGATAATAAAGATACTCATTCACGATGGAGGGGGAGTACACAGTGGTTTCAGCCGCCTGCAGGGCTCCACTTACTCATGGTGTGTGACAGATGCTGAGCCTTCCCCCAAATCTCGAGGATGGGAAGGAACCCTGGCGCCGCGGGGTGGTCGCGGGAAGCCGTGGCGTGGCTTGGTGAACACAGGCTTCCCAGCCCAGGGGGTGGATGCTGAGGTTGCCATTGTTGGTGGCTGCATTTGCAGCGAGATGGGTCAGGACGCTGGTGTCAGACCACAGCGTTGCTAACGCCAAGCCCAAGACCTCCCTGCCTTTAAGACTGGGGGGCATTCTACAGCACAAGGAGGCAGCCGGGGCTAGGGCTGGACTGCCCAGGGTCTGCCATTGATTCTGTCTCTTCTGCGTGTGAGCTAGCCTGCCACACCTGTGGACGCACGGTGGGGAAATCAATTGGCTTCCCTCCCTTCTAGAGCTACAGGTCCGGTGTCGGTGTCTAGAGGCAAGGGGAGGAGGCAGGGAGGCCTCTTCCTTTCTGCCCCCCCTTTCTCTTGGCCAATTTGGAGTAGATGCTGGGGGACTTGTCTCTCATCTGACCTCCTGGAAGCCCTGCCCACTGCTCCAGTGTGGCCCCCGCGGGGCTGCAGCCTGGCACCTAGGGCTGGGCTACCTAGGTGCTCAGTTCTGCCTCCCTGGCTTCTTTTCTTTCTTTCTTTTTTTTTTTTTTTTTGAGACAGCGTCTTGCTCTGTTGCCCAGGCTAGCATGCAGTGGTGTGATCTCAGTTCTCTGCAACCTCTGCCGCCCGGGTTCAAGTGATTCTCCTGCCTCAGCCTCCCGAGTAGCTGGAATTACAGGCATGCACCACCACGTCCGGCTAATTTTTGTATTTTTGGTAGAGACAGAGTTTCACCATGTTAGCCAGGCTGGTCTCAAACTCCTGACCTCATGATCCACCTGTCTTGGCCTCCCAAAGTGCTGGGATTACGGGCATGAGCCATTGTGACCGGCCCCCTGGCTTCTTTTCTTACCCACTGGGATGCCCCATGGGACTAACCTTGTAGCCTGGAGGACTATGGCCCAGATGGCATTTCCGGAGCAGGGGGAAGAGTTCACAGGTCTCAGACCAGGTCGACCCTGAGCCCTCCCTTTCCTGCTTCAGATAGGGGCAGGCCAAGGGAGGCAGGGACAATGGCATTCCTGTTTGCAGGCCTTTGTTCCTGCCAGGAGGGGCCACAGAGCTAATGAAAAGGTTTGTGGCTCCACTGTCTAAGAGGCAGTGGAGGAGTTCTTTCAAGCCTGACATTCCAGGCCCAGCTGGCCTCTGGCATTTCCCAGAAAAACTTGCGAGGAGGGGGAGGGGAAAGAAAACACTTGAGGGACCCACCCACCTACCCACCGCCTGCCTTCTCGGATTCCTCATTCCCTCTGGGGCTTGGGCTGGGCCTGAGTGCCAGGACCCCTGCCCCGGGGGACCCATTCCTCCACCCACAGAGGGGGCCCTGGGGAGTGTTGAGAGGGTGTGAGTGGGTGAGTGGGGGGTGACTCTAGGAGGGTGCAGAGAGGATGAAATGTCGGGGGCCCAGTGGAAAGGGGACGGCTTTCTGCCCACTTTGTCAAAGAGGAATCCACATCTGCTCCAAGTTTGGAGCAGAGGGTGGGGAGTGAGGAGAGTTAGCTCCTAGCCAATATCTCTCTGACCCCAAACCAACAAACCCTGCTCTGTCCGAGGCTGGGGTGGGAAGAGTTTCTATTTGCCCTGAAGCAGCTGTGGGAACAGACATCAGGGCAGCGGGGCAGTTCTGGGAAGTGAGGCTGTGGTGAACCATCTGGGCGGCAATGCAGATGAGGCAGTGCCCAGGAGGGGGAGAGCCCGGGAGGGGGTGAGGAGGCCAGGCTGACTCTTGGAGATATGCCTCTTGGGGTGTCCTGGGGTCAGGCGCCATTGGAGACACAGGAGCTGGGGGTGGGGGACCAAGTGAGTGCAGCTGTCCCATACGCTCTGCAAATGCCCAGTCGGGCTGGCTGATGGAGCCAGGTGGGCACGGTCTGGGGGGGATTCTCGGAGCAGGTGCCCCTCATGACTATGGTGTGTCTGCAGCCTCTGGTCAACCTCCTGCAGACTGGACCCCCTCATCCTCTGGGAAGCCCCTGCCTCCTCCTCAGTGTGAAGCACACCTGGTGTGCACTTTGCCGTGCACTGATTCTTGAGCAAGTTCAAATAGAAAATGATAGGCCAGGCACGGTGGCTCTCACCTGTAATCCCAGCACTTTGGGAGACCAAGGCTGGTAGATTACCTGAGGTCAGGAGTTCGAGACCAGCCTGGCCAACATGGTGAAACCCCACCTCTCTAAAAATACAAAATTAGCTGGGCGTGGTGGCGCATGCCTGTAATCCCAGCTGCTCAGGAGGCTGAGGCAGGAGAATCACCTGAAACCAGAAGGCGGAGGTTGCAGTGAGCTGAGATCAAGTCATTGCACTCCAGCCTGGGCAACAAGAGTGAAACGCCGTCTCAAAGAATAAAACAGAAAATGATAATACCCTCTCTCTGGTTCCCAATATCCCGAACCAGCCTCAAAGACAGAGAAGTGGGCTAGGAGGAGTGAGGTCGGAGCCTCCACCAAGGACAAGGAGGTGAGACTCTAAGGCGTCTAAGGGGAAACTGGGGCAGCTGCCCCACGTGTTTCTCCCTGCCCCCCACTTGCCCGCGCTGTACCCACTGGGCCTCAGGTTGGTGATGTTCAGCGTTTCTTTCTTTTTCTTTCTTTTTGCGAGCTCGGCCACAACACTCATTTTACATCACCATTCATTCCTTGAGTAGATGTTTATTGAGCACCTACTATGTGTCAGGGATTGAGTTACGTGCCAGAAATTTATCAGTCTGGGATCTCATGGAGCTTAGGTGTTTTCCAGAAGGGGCAAGACTCTTCCAGAATTATATTGGGATTGATTAATTTTGACTGTGCTGCATGCTATGAAGAAGTCCCAGGAGCTATGTAAGCCTATTTCGGGGGAGACCTCATCTATTGGCCGGACAACCAAGGGGGAGTCCCTGGAGTCCCTGAAGAAGTAACACGTGTAGACTGATGGGAAGCTGACGTCTAGAGAGGTCCCTGCCCTGTGTGAGGTCTCCCAGCCGGATCATGGCGGAGCTCAGGCTGGTGCCCAGGTCGGTTGACTGGACTCCTCGAGTTTCCCTTCACAGCCTCCTCCATTCTCCCTCTAGGCCACTCAGTGGGATGCACAGGTGAGGGGGAGGACCGGGAGCTGGCAGAGGCAGGGAGAGCCTGCTGGGGGACGGGGCAGGCTCCTGGTGCCTGAGTTCAAGAGATTCTCCTGTCTCAGCCTCACGAGTAGCTGGGATTACAGTAATGTACCACCACGGCTGGCTAATTTTATTTTGTATTTTTGTAGAGATGGGGTTTCACCATATTGGCCAGGCTGGTCTCGAACTCCTGACTTCAAGCAATCTGCCCCCCTCGGCTTCCCAAAGTGTTGGGATGACAGGTGTGAGCCACTGTGCCCAGCCAGCATATGTTTTCTTAAAGGGCAAATGGTAAATATTTTAGGCAAGGAGCAGTGGCTCCCGCCTGTAATCCCAACCCTGGGAGGCCAAGGGGGAGGATGGCCTCAGACCAGGTGCCAAGTGCCTGGGCCTCTGCTGCCTTTTCCTATTCACTTCCACTTCACTCCCCCTCTCACCCCCCAAAGGCCTTAGCACCCTGCTTCCAGTTCCAGCTGAGGTGGCTGTGAGCTGAGCTAAGGAGAGCCCACTTTGCTGGGAGAGGCGGCTCATGCCTGAAATCCCAGCACTTTGAAAGGCCAAGGCAGGTGGATCACTTGAGGTCAGGAGTTTAAGACCAGTCTGGTCAACATGGTGAGACCCCTTCTGTACTAAAAATACAAAAATTAGCCAGGAGTGGTGGGGTGCTACTCGCCAGGCTGAGGTGGAAGAATCTCTTGAACCGGGGTGGTGGAGGCTGCATTCCAGCCTGGGCAACAGAGTGAGACTCTCAAAAAAAAAAAAAAAAAAAAAAAAAAAAAAGGAGAAGAACCCACTTCATTCTACCTGTGGGAGGTGGGTCAGGCATTTGTGGAACTTTGCAAATGGAAAACATAGTTTGTAAATATGTAAGACAGCCCCACAGGTCAGCATTCAAAAGATGCAATATGCCCTGACTTCCTATCTCACCTGGGGTGTTTTTATTTTTTATGTTTCCTTCTCTTTTACAGACCAGAAGATGCAGGCTACTCTGGGCACAGTGCCTATGAACTGGCCCTGCTCTGCAAGAGCAGCCAAGAAAAAACAAGAGAGAGATGCGGAGTGGCCATGGCTGCCTGTACACAAGGAAAAACATTTTGAACATTAAAAATCTGGGCGAGGCGTGCTGCCTCAAGCCTGTAATCCCTTTGGGAGGCTGAGACAGGCAGATCACCTGAGGTCAGGAGTTCGAGACCAGCCTGGACAACATGGAGAAACCCCGTCTCTACTAAAAATACAAAATTAGCTGGGCGTGGTGGTGCATGCCTGTAATCCCGGCTACTCGGGAGGCTGAGGCAGGAGAGTCACTTGAACCTGGGAGGTGGAGGTTTCGGTGAGCCGAGATCGCGCCATTGCACTCCAGCCTGGGCAACAGGAGCTAAACTCCATCTCAAAAAAAAAAAATTCTGGTAAGTTTGTATTTACATTTTAATCTGGAGGCTTCCTTGGAAAAATGGGACACTCTGGTGGCAGTGGGCCACGTTCTGGCACATCCCCATTGGCCCTTCGGGTGGGGCATGGGCTTCCCAGGTTAGCACAGGCCCACCCTCGAGGGTGACCGCCCTCCCCTTCCTTCCTTTCCCTGCCAGGATCTGCAGGCATCGAGGCAGCAACTCAGTCTGGCCTCTGCCTCTCCCAAGCTAAAGGGCATGGAAGGCTATGGACTTTGGGGATTTATTTTGAGTCTCTTTCCTAAATTCCAGGAGGCTGGAAATAAATCAAGCCTGGCCAGAAGGAAGAGTCCAGATCTTCCTGTTCCTCTGCCTCTTCCCTCTTGGACCTCATTGGCCTCTTCCTCTACTTCACTGTAGGTGCTGGGCAGGGAGAAGCTGCCGGGCAGGGGACCCTGGTATTCCCAGGACATCACTGGGTTCCCCATGCTGTGGGCGGCCGGATCTCAAGGCCTGCAGCTCCTTGCTGGGGTGGCGCTGGGCGACCCGCCATGCCACAGAAGCCTGAGATTCCCCTGAAACCCAGAGCCGCTTTTATCTCTCACCGGTGACAGAGAAACAAACCAGGATGCTCTGCCCAAAAGGTATTTCCAGAAATCTGGGCTCTGGCTTCTTGCTGATCAAATGCCAGAACATCCTGGGCTTCTTTGTGGCGAGAGAGCCATTGAGCAATGCGTGTTTTGTTTTGCAGATGACAAGATTTTCGACACTGAAATGTTGAAATGATGAATGGAAGAGCTTTGACCGGCCCCCACCCCTGCACAGGGAGGTTGCTGATTTGAGCTCTGTGTTTGGCAAATTTGTTCTTTATAACTTTTGGCTCTTCTGCACTTTCCCTCGGCTCCAACAGGCTCAGGCCCCAAGTCCCAGAAATCCCCATCATTCCAGTTTTAAGGCCATACAGGTCTAGCAGGGCCCACGCCAGGTATATAGCTACAGCTGTGGGGAAAGCTGTTTTTTGTTGTTTCTTTAAGAACAGGGTCTCAGGCTGGGTGTGGTGGCTCATGCCTCTAATCCCAGCACTTTGGGAGGCCGAAATGGGTGGATCGCTTGAGCTCAGGAGTTCAAGGTCAGCCTGGGCAACAGGGCAAAACCCTGTCTCTACAAAATATACAAAAATTTGCCTGGCGTGATGGTGCACACCTGTAGTCCTAGCTACTTGGCAGGCTGAGGTGGGAGGATGGCTTGAGCCCAGGAGGTGGAGGCCGTAGTGAGCTGAGATCATGCTACTGCACTCCAGTTTGGGCAACTGAGTGAGACCCTCTCTCAAAAAGAGAAAAAAAGAGCCGGTGCGGTGGCTCATGCTAGTAAGTCCCGCACTTTGGGAGGCTGAGGCAGGTGGATCATGAGGTCAGGAGTTCGAGACTAGCCTGGCCAACATGGTGAAACCCCATCTTTACTAAAAATACGAAAAATTAGCCCGGCGTGGCAGCGTGCGCCTGTACTCCCAGCTACTCAGGAGGCTGAGGCAGGAGAATTGCTTGAACCCGGGAGGCGGAGGCTGCAGTGAGCCAAGATCGCGACACTGCTCTCTAGCCTGGGCGGCAGAGCAAGACTCCATCTCAAAAAGAAAAAGAAAAAAGAAAAAACCCAGGGTTTCACTCTGTCACTCAGGCTGGAGTGCAAGTGGCTATTTGCAGGCACGATCCTGTTACTGATCAGCATGGGAATGTTTACCTGTCCCGTTTCCCACCTGGGCCTGTTCACCTTGGGCAACCTGGTGGGGGTCACCATATTGATGCTGAACTTCATGTGAACACCTGACGGCTGGAATTCCTGGGCTCAGGTGATCCTTCTGCCTCAACCTCCCAAGTAGCTGAGATTATAGGCACGTGCCACTGTGCACAGCAGAAAGCTGTTTTCTAACCCAGGAGTTGGCCAAGTATGGGGCACGGGCTGGAGGACGATTTTTGTAAGTAAGGTTTTATTGGAGCGAGCCAGGCTCGTTCATGTTGTCTGTGTCTGCTTTCACGCCAGAGCTGAGCAGCTGCCACCAAGACCATCTGGCCTACACAGTAGAAAATATTTATTTATTTATTGGTGTGGGTTTTTTGGTTTGTTTGGCTTTTTTGAGACAGGGTGTCAGGCCGTCACCAAGTCTGGAGTGTAGTGGTGTGATCATGGCTCACTGCAGCTTCGACCTCCCAGGCCCAGGTGATCCTCCCACCTCAGCCTCCCAAGTAACTGGGACCACAGGCATGAGCCACCAGGCTCAGCTAATTTTAAAAATCTGTTTTTTGCAGAAATGGGGTTTCACTATGTTCTCCGGGCTGGTCTCAAACTCCTGGTCTGCAGCCATCCTCCCCCTTGGCCTCCCAGTGTCAGGATTACAGGCGGGAGCCACTGCTCCTTGCCTAAAATATTTACCATTTGCCCTTTAAGAAAACATATGCTGGCCGGGAGCAGTGGCTTACGCCTGTAATCCCAGCACTTTGGGAGGCCGAGGGGGGCAGATTGCTTGAAGTCAGGAGTTCGAGATCAGCCTGGCCAATATGGTGAAACCTTGTCTCTACAAAAATACAAAAAAAAAATTAGCAGGGGTGGTGGTGCACGCCTGTAATCCCAGCTACTGGGGAGGCTGAAGCACAAGAATTTCTCAATCTCAAGAGGCGGAGTTTGCAGTGAGCCGAGATCATGCCACTGCATTCCAGCCTGAGTGACAGAGTGAGACTCTGTCTCAAAAAAACAAAACAAAATTAGGCCGGGCATGGTGGCTCATGCCTGTAATCCCAGCACTTTGTGAGGCTGAGGTGGGTGAATCAACTGAGGTCAGGAGTTCAAGACCAGCCTGGCCAACATGGCGAAACACCATCTCTACTAAAAATACAAAAAATTACCCGGATGTGGTGACGGGCACTGGTCATCCCAGCTACTCAGGAGGCTGAGGCACGAGAATCTCTTGAACCCAGGAGGCGGAGGTTGCAGTGAGCCGAGATGGCACCATCGCACTCCAGCCTAGACGACAGAGTGAGACTGTCTCCAAAAAAACAAAACAAAACAAAAATATATGCTGAGCTCTGCTTGGAGGGAAGAGAAGTGTGTCCTATGCCAGAGAGAGCTGGGGTTAGGGCCTGGTTTTGGTGGGAACGGTATCAGGGACAGGGAAAGATCAGAGTCACAGCTTAGCAGGGAGATTGGAACTTGGGGAGGTGTTGGGGGGATGAAGACAGGAAAAGGGTTGGGGCCTGCGGGGAGACCCAGGGCTCAGGGAAGCTAGCTCCAAAAGGTGGGCTGAGCTTCCAGGCTTGCAAACTGGTAGCAAACAGCGGGTCAGAGGTCTCCCCAGGAGGCCAAGCCACCCTTTTCCCCGCCATTGGTGGAAAAGCGAGACCACTGTGGTTCCCTGTTCCAGCTGGGGAGGCTCCGGAGCTCACTGCCTTCCATCCCTGTGCGGTCCTCACTCCAACATGTGTTCTGCGGCCGGATCCTCTTCACCGGCCCACAGCGCGCAGAGATTCATGCGCTTACATTCTGATGAGACACAAAGACAAAACACACCACAGCAAACCATTCGGTCCCTGTGAGGAAGAAGAAGAAACTAAAATCATGGTATCCGGGTTGGGAAGCTGTTTCTAGGGAAGGGGACGTTTGGACACAGCAAGGGATGAGATGAGCTGGGGGAAGGTGCTTCTGAGCAGAGGGAAGAGCAGATGTCAAGATGCTGAGGAGGGCTAGGCACAGTGGCTTAGCCTGCAATCCCTGCACTTTGGGAGGCCAAGGCGAGTGGATCACCTCGGGTCAGGAGTTCAAGACCAACCTGACCTACATTCCACTATCCTTTAGTAGAAACCTTGTATCTACTAAAACTACAAAAAAATTAGCCGTGGGTGGTGGTGGGTGCCTGTAATCCCAGCTACTTGGGAGGCTGAGGCAGGAGAATCACTTGAACCCGGGAGGCAGAGGTGGCAGTGAGCTTAGATCGAGCCATTGTACTCCAGCCTGGGCGACAAGAGTGAAACTCCGTCTCAAAAAAAAAAAAAAAAAGATGCTGAGTAGGACGTGGGCTTGAGAGAAGGCCAGGCTGGTGAGGTTGGACACGTGACCAAGGGGAAGAATAGAGGGAGAGGGAGGGTTTTGAAACCATCTTTGCTAAATTGTAACTGAGGAAATTATGACAGTAAAAAGAAACCAGACCTAACTGACTCCATCTTGCTTCTAACCTTTAAGCTGTCCTTGTCCATTCCTGGGCGTAGGCAAAACTAACTTTCCCAACTAACTTTGGGAAGGGATTCAGTTCATGGTTTGACTCTGAAACAAAATTGCTAACAGCCGTTTCCCGCAAAGCCCCCTTCTTGCCTGGGGACCAGTCTGCCTTTGCAGGACTAACAAATTAGCTACAGGATTAGAAATTCCGGTTTAGGGGCCATGCAGCCTCCAGCTCCAAGAGTCTGAACCTCCCCCAAATTGCTCCTGGGGGATAACATCACTATTGTAAAACCGCAGATCAGTGCTTGAGATATTTTGCAGACCCTGCACTTATGGATCAGCTACCACCACCCAGACCGGTTATCTGACCCAACCAGTTACACCATCCCACCCAGAAACGGACGACAGCCAGAAAACCGCACTTCGACCTACTATGATTCCATCTGCAACCTGACCAGTAAGCACTCCCCACTTCCCAAGCCCCCTACCTTCCGAATTATCTTTAAAAACTCTGCTCCCTGAATGCTTGGGGGAGACTGATTTGAGTAATATGAAAACTCTGGTCTCCTGCACAGCTGGCTCTGCGTGAATTACTCTTTCTCCATTGCAATGCCCCGGTCTTGATAAATCAGTTCTGTTTGGGCAGCGGGCAAGGGGAATCTACTGGGCAGTGAGTTCATTCCATCTCCAGCAAGTGGGCTGCATTCCTCTGAACAAAGAGCAGGCTCCTCACAAATAGCTGGTGAGCTCCCCTGCACAGTTTCTTGTCTCTGGAGGCAGCAGGTGGGCCGCTTCCTCCCTTTGGAATTTGCTAACAGCACTGTGTTTGCGAGAGACCCTCTCAGCAAACAAACTGTAGGTAGGGGGGTGGGGGGCGAGCCCTTTCTCTTGTGTTTATGATTTTCGTTTCAGTGAGTGAATCACAGGCAGTGAGGCATGGGCCGTTGGCTCAGGATTTCCTGGTGTTTCCTGCCTGGGAGAGCGGCCCCCACTCTCAGGGGCAGCAGCCCACCACTCCTTGACGTCAACGCTCCTTCTAATGAATGGGTTTCCTTTTCCGTTTGGGAAGCCTGGGATCTGCCATCAATCCCGTCGACCCTGTCTTTCTAACCCTGGCACCTCCTGTCTGGGAAGGAGCGAGTGCAACTAACGAGAAGGCGGTGGGTGAGGGGACCAGGGGGACAGATGTCTTCTCGTCTGCAATCACTGACATGGGAATTCAGGAATCTGGTCCGCAGCAGTAGTGCGTTGACCCAGATTGTGAGCCAGCCAAGCAGCTTTGGGATACACTGGATGCTCCCAGGCAGGTTCCCTGGGCCACCTGTGTTGTCTGGGAGGGTCTTATCTTCTCTACTTGTTTTCGGTAACTAGCCTGGATGAGACCCCTTGATAGAATGCGTGTGCTGTCATCCTATAAATGTAATCATTTAAAAATTGCACAATCTCTGAAAACCGTCATTTACCATTTTTGCAACGTCTCAATGTATGTGTCCTGTGGCAAAATTGTGGTTGCCTCACTCTGGTGATAAGCTTTGTCTGTTTCAAACTAGCCATGAAGGCCAGCAGCTCTCGGTGTGCGATTTCAGAAGGGACTGGGTCATTCCTTGATGTTTATCCTTAGTGTAAATACTTATTAGTTTGACTTACCATGCTATCAATATTGCTGTCTGTTAACTAGCATTTATTTAAGGTTGGGAATTCCCAGTGAGCCTGTACCATGGTTGTTTATCTCAGTACCTCCGGCAGCAAAGCACCCATGCAGAAAAGCTCCCGGCTCTTTCCAGGATGATAACCAGGCTCCCATGGTTCACCACGTGGTACTCACCGCTGAGCAGGGTGGTGTAGCTACGCAGCAAGTGTTTACTCTGAAACAACTGTGGGCCAGGAACAGTGCAAAAGTGGAACCATGCAATGATGGCCTCATTCTAGTTACTGGAAGTTAGGAAATTTGATAATTCACCATTTCAAACTTGGAAGGGTTGAATCAAATTCCATGTAGCATTAGTAAAGCTATCTAAACGTAAAATAAAACGTAAAACCAGTCTGAAATACTTGTCAACAGTTTGGAAACTCCTTCATGGCACCAAATAACCAACATTAACATTTGGGTGTATTTACTTTCAGTCTTTCTGTATACATACACGTATTTCCTCTTTCCCTCTCTTTCTCTTTCTTTCCTTCCTTCCTTCTTTCCTTCCTTCCTTCCTTCTTTCCTTCTTTCCTTCTTCACACAAAGTTTCCCTGTTGTCACCCAGGCTGGAGTGCAATGGCACGATCTCAGCTCACCTCAACCTCCACTTCCCAGGTTCAAGCAAGTCTCCTTTCTCAGTCTCCCGAGTAGCTGGGATTACAGGCATATGCCACCACGCCTGGCTAACTTTTTGTACTTTTAGTAGAGACGGGGTTTCTCCATGTTGGTCAGGATGTTCTTGAACCCCCAACCTCGCATGGTCCATCTGCCTTGGCCTCCCAAAGTGCTTCCTCTTCCTGTTTCTCACACCTTTAATAAAATGAGACGGTCTCTACACTACTCCTTGGTAATTTGGCTTTTACATTTAATGTTATTAACTATTCTTCCAGAACATGTTATTTTTAGGGATATATGGTCTTCCAACATACTGATGTATCATTATTTAACCAACCGCCTACCCCGAAGATTTGCTTCCACACTTTGGATATCGTGAACAAGGCCGAGAGGAACATTCTTGTGGGAATGTGTAGTTGATTTCCCTGGTAATCTGTGGAAGTGGACTTTGGAGTGTTTGCTTATTGTGCCCATATCATTTTAACCTCACATCACGGGAGACAATGACTATGTCCTACAGCCTTTCCAGTTTCCAGGTCCCATGTGGGCCAGCCAGGGAGCGGCATATAACAGATCAGAGCTCACCTCTCCTGCCTTTCAGAATGCCACAGGCTTTTCCATTTTAAAATTAGCTGCAAAAATTGTTCTTTGGTTGGGCTCGGTAGCTCACGCCTATAATTCAAGCACTTTGGGAGGCCAAGATGGGCAGATTACTTGAGGTCAGGAGTTTGACACCAGCCTGGCCAACATGGTGAAACCCTGTCTCTACTAAAAATACAAAAGTTAGCTGGGTATGGTGGCGTGCGCCTGTAATCCCAGCTACTCTGGGAGGCTAAGGCAGGAGAATCTCTTGATCCTGGGAAGCAGAGGTTGCAGTGAGCCAAGATCATGCCACTGCACTCCAGCCTGGGCAACAGGAGTGAAACTCCATCTCAAAAAATAAAAAGTGTTGGCCGGGCGTGGTGGCTCACGCCTGTAATCCCAGCACTTTGGGAGGCCGAGGCAGGTGGATCACGAGGTCAAGAGATGGAGACCATCCTGACTCACATGGTGAAACCCCATCTCTACTAAAAATACAAAAATTAGCCAGGTGTGGTAGTGCATGCCTGTAATCCCAGCTACTCAGGAGGCTGAGGCAGGAGAATTGCTTGAACCCGGGAGGTGGAGGTTGCAGTGAACTGAGATTGCACCACTGCACTCCAGCCTGGGCAACAGAGCGAGACTTCATCTCACACACCGAAAAAAGTGTTCTTGGTATATGAGGATGTGCTCCTTCAGCTTTTTGGGCATAGAATTGTGTGTTGCCAGGGGCCAGTGCTATGTTTGCACTTGGGCATATCAGGAGGGTGGACGACTCTGTTCATCTCACACAGACTTGCTGAGGCTGTTCTGTGCCATGGAGCTCCAGCTTCTGGGGCTAACAGGGTGAAAAATGGTTCCCCCCCTCTGTCTGGTGGGAATTTTACGTGGTTCTGTGCACCTCAGTGAGTCAGCATTAACTGGGTTACAAGACTTTGTACAAGAACAGACTTTGTTCAAATTTAACACCTTAGGGGTGTTGTACATGCCTAAAGAACACCCTATCAATTACAGCCTCAAACTGTAATTTCCCCACTTATCAGTGAGGAGTCAATTGTTATGATTATTTTTTGATGGCGTTTTGCTCTGTCATCAGGCTGGAGTGCAAGGCACGATCTCGGTCCACTGCAACCTCTTCCTGGTGGGTTCAAGCGATTCTCCTGCCTCAGCCTCCTGAGTAGCTGGGATTATAGGCATGTTCCACCAAGCCCAGCTAATTTTTTGTATTTTTGGTAGAGATGGGGTTTCATCATGTTGGCCAGGCTGGTCTTGAATTCCAGACCTCAGGTGATCCACCCACCTCGGCCTCCCAAAGTTCAGGGATTACAGGCGAGAGCCACTGTGCCCGGTTGAGGAGTCAATTTTGACAGCCGGTGGCCAGGCTTGATGTCTCATGCCTGTAATCCCAACACTTTGGGAGGCCGAGGGGAGAGGATCGCTTGAGCCCGGGAGTTCAAGACCAGCCTGTGCAACATACTAAGACCCCCAACTCTACAAAAAATTAAAAAATTAACCGGGCATGGTGGCACAGGCCTGTAGTCCCAGCACTTCGGAAGGATCACCTGATCTTGGGAGGTCGAGACTGCAAGGAGCCAAGATCGTACCACTGCACTCCAGCCTGGGAGACAGACTGAGAATCTGTCTCAAAACAAACAGGCCAGGTGCAGTGGCTCACACCTGTAATCCCAGCACTTTGGGAGGCTGAGGTCGGGGGTGGGGGGGGGGGTGGGGGCGGATCGCGAGGTCAGGAGTTCGAGACCAGCCTGGCCAACGTGGTGAAACTCCGTCTCTACTAAAAATAAAAAAATTAGCCGGGCGTGGTGGTGCATGCCTGTAATCCCAGCTACTCAGGAGGCTGAGACAGGAGAATTGCTTGAACCTGGGAGGCGGAGGTTGCAGTGAGCCGAGATAACGCCGCTACGCTCCAGCCTGTGCGACAGAGCAAGACTCTGCCTCAGAAAAAAGCAAGCAAACAAACAAAAGCTTTTCTGACAGATGGTGAGTTGCAACCAAGTGTGACGGTGCTTGAGCCTCTACGCTGCCTCCTTTCCTCCGCGACCTGTGGAAAGTGACTGCAGGAATGCAGGCCACCTGGCGTCCTGGCGGGTTTAACGGGCGGGCTTCCGATCCCCCTCCCGCGGCGCGACTACTGTCCCTCGACTGTGCCCCCAGAGGGGGAAACTAAGGCTTGGGGGGCGGTGCACGGCCGCCCTCCCCGTGCCGGGGCTTTGCGCCTGCGCGCCTGCGCCGTGTCCACGCTCGCGTTTGTCAATAAAGTTAACACGCGCCAGGAGCGGAAGCGGAAGCGGCTAGTCTCCATGGCGGTGGCGGCGGCAGCGGCTGCAGGGCCCGTGTTCTGGAGGCGACTGCTGGGCCTCTTGCCTGGCCGCCCCGGGCTGGCCGCGCTCCTGGGACGCCTGTCCGACCGCCTCGGCAGGAACCGGGACCGCCGGCGCAGGAGGTGAGAGAGGCGGCCGGGCTAAGAGCGCAGCCCTAGAGGCTGCGGCCCGGCCCCCCGGCGCTCAAACTCCCCGGGCCCGGCGTCCTGGGCATCCGCAGCGAGTCCCTCCCCAGTCCCCGAGCCGGTTTCTGCCTCCTGGGCTCAGCGCCTGACTTATGTGCTTCTTCACTGGCCTTCTTGAGGGAGGGGTGGACGACCCATGCGCCACTGTCGGCCGGGTCCAGCCGGCGGGCCTCCTGCGCAGTCCTGGCAGTCCTTGCTCCCCCTCTACCCGTGCTTGGTGGCGGGCCCCGGCCACTGTGCACTTACACATTAGAAGGGGCACTGTGTGTACATCGAGGGAGCTTCGGTCAAGCTCCAGAGGCTATGTTTATATCGTGGTTTTGGGCCCCAGGATGTGAGTGTCGGAGTTAAGAGGGGTCTTTTCCTTAAGTAATCCTGGCTGTGAGGTGACTTGGCGTGAGTGAATCAGCCTTGCTGGGATTTTGTATATGCAGCGTTTCTCACATCCTGCCAGAGAGAGCTGTGAAGCAATCCTTAGTAACATTCAGGCATGGGAAGAGGAACCACTCGAAACACTTTTACACATTTCAAAGGGCCTGTGTTCTGGAAAAGTACTGAAGTTATGTAAGTGATGAAGTAGGCTTTGGAGCAATTTGTTCAGGCAGTGGTCTTTTAAAATAAACATTTGCCAAGAACATGCTGGCCTGAGGCTCGCTAATATTAAAAAAAAGGGGGGGGGGGAGAAACAATTCTCTTGTGTGCAAATAGTTTTCTTACTTGAGACTTAAGCTTGATCTTTAAAAAGAAAAATCTTAGAACGGCTTCCTTTAGTTGAAGTTGCATTGTGTTAGATTTTCTATCTGTAGCTGTGCTCCTTGGGTGAGGTTTGACCTCCTGGGGTGAGAGATCCGGAGTCCAGTCATGTGTGCTGATTCTAGGGACAGAAAAGAGCTTGCTTCTTAGTGATCTATGGTGGAAGATTTTCATCGAAAACTCAAGTTTGATTTAGGGGACTTTTTAGCTGATAGAATCAGGGCAGGATGGAACTCTTGTAAACCTACTGCTCAGAATGGCTCTAAGTTTCACAGTGTTAAACCAATGGGACTGGGGCTGTAAAAGAAATGGCCTCTCCATTTTCTGCATTTTCATTTTTTCATTGTTGAGCAAAAGACCGGCTCATCTTAGTGGGTGGTGAAGTCAGATGACTTCTATGTCCTGGCATCAAACCACTGAGATTTGGTTTACAGTTTCAAAAAAATGTTCTGTCCTCAAAGACAAGATGTTTAGATGACTTTGTCATTTCCCCCTATATGTTTAAACTATGTGAAAAACACTTCACTGTTGATCATTGTTCAATATTGGAATTGATTACTGAAGGATGTTGGGACAGTTGACACAAACTCTTTTTTAAAAATCACGAGTGTGCTTTTTTGTTTTTTGGTGGTGGTGGGGCAGTTGGCAGTGGAGATAGTCTAAACTGACTTTCTAAAGTCTTTTTTGTAAGTAGTATGAGTGGATGCAGTTTGTGTGCTTTCATCTTCATGAAGCTGAGAGAGAAGATTGTTTCTCTGGGACAGCAGTTCAACCAGCAACTCAGTTTTCTGGGGCATTAAGACAGAAGTTCTTGTTTTATAATCCTTGGAAATAATGGCTATGATAGGACCAAGGAAGAAAACCAGCATTGAGTGGTAGTGTAGGTTTCTGAGCCTTTCTTTGCCTTATTCGGTGCAGTTTTTTCTCAATCGTTGGGGCTTTGGTGTTCGAGTTATTCCTGTGTGTTGTGGCTGCTCACCCCTTATTGGCTGCTGACTTTCATTTCTTCTCCTTTATTCAGTTGCACCTCCCAATTCCTCATTCCCCGAATGATGTGGTTTCTTGTAACTCGCTGATCATTGATTCATTGATAATAGTTGTGTGCAGTCACGAGCTTAAATTATTTTAGGGTTTAGCTTGTCGATCTGAGTCAGCTGTTGGAGGGCCAGTGAACCCTCGTGAGGGGGAGCGTTCCTTTTACTGCCGCGGTTTCCTTTTAGGCATAGAGACAGCCACAGAGACAGAGAACTCTACTTAAAATTATTTCTAATTAATGATTTAGAAGTACTGTCATTTCCTCTTAAGCTAGCATCTGACTCATTATCATTAGGGACCGCTGGGTCCATTAATTTATTCATCTTGTGTGTATTGAGCACTGCTGTGCTGTGCTAGGTACTCAGGAAGCAAAGATGGAGACACAGCCCTGCCTCCGGGATGCTCAGACCCATAAACAATTATAAGAAGTAGGTAGAAGGTTATGGCAGTACCTTGGAGAGGTCATGGAAGGCTTCTTGATGCAATGGCTCAGAGCTGTTTTGAAGGAGGGGTAGGAGTAGGCAGGTTGGGTGAAGAAGAGGGGGAGTGGATGTTCAAGGAATGATAATGAGTGACATGGACTGCAGTGAAAGGCAATTCTGAGGTCCCGCCAATACTGAAACCATTTCCAGGAGCTGACTGGGGGTACCAAGTAGGGGTTGGAGAGAGGGAAGAAGAGGAGCTAGGAGCAAGCCAATGTGGGCCAGAGACCCAGGAAGACAGGTTCTGAGATTCCATGTATGATTTCTTTTGATTCTGGTTCAGCCTGAGATGGTGGGGGCTTTTATATGAAGTCAGGGGCAGTGGGAGCAGAAAAGAGGGCTGGGTTAGAATTAGTCCTGATGGGGCACATGGATATTGGTACGTTTCACGAAAACAGGGGAGTAAAAAGGAGGCTCAGGTTTTGGGGGATAATGGATCTCGGCGCACTACAACCTCTGCCTCCCAGGTTCAAGCGGTTCTCTGCCTCAGCCTCAGGAGTATCTGGGATTACAGGCACGTGCCACATTTGGGTCATGTTAATCGGTATCCAGGTTTCTCCAGGTGAGGTGTTCAGTGTCCAGTTGACTGGCAGAACTGGAGCTCAGGAGAGGGAGATGGATGCTTCAGATAGGGTTTTTCTGAGTCATCTGGCCACAGAGAAAGGTCTTGTTACTTGGAGTAGATGAGACTAAGCGGGAATTATATCATGAGGACGTTAGTTCCTGATCTTGAACTTGCCTGCCATACAAGGAAGTATTTTATCTGTGGCTTACTTTTTTTCCTGTTTTAACTATTTTCAGTTTTAGCTATCTGTGCAGAATCATCTTTATGTTCGAAACTTTTTCACAGTTCTAGGAGCTTGTGAGTATGTGTGTTGGATGGGTAGGGGGTTCCTAACTCCTCTGAATTATAAGAGGGATACAAGTGAGCAGCAGATTGTTTTCAATTAGATTTTCTTCCATTGTAGTGGCAGGTCACTTGTTTAATCTATAAGTAGTTTCTACTCTGAGGGACCACCAGATTTCCAGAAGTTACTTTTCTTTGAACTTCGTGATGTTGGGATTCAGTCTTCCTTACTTTTTGGAGTTAAGTATAACCATCTCTTGGTTTATTTATAGCAGTATAATGGATGGGAAGGGGATATTTAGAATCAAAGCACAGTTTTCACAAATAATTCAGGTTGGATCTTGCAGTGAATTTAAAGATTTACAACGGACTGACTTTCCCAATTGTAGCTTTAAGTTAATGGTACATGAGTATCCCTGAGCATAGTATAGTTGGTGATGAGTTACACTCAATCAGTTGTCTGCTGGTAGGCAAATAGAAACTGGCCTGGGATTAAAATGGTCTGAATGAGAATCCGTTTGTAGTAGCGTGGTGTGATTAATGTAAACAGGTTGGTTTTGAGGGTGCTAGGAGTCAGGCTGGCTGAAGCCCCTTGGAGTTGTAGAACCTGTGATCGGTTCTTGTCAGGCACTTTGATGTGCCTGGTGCATTTGGCTACCCAAGCTGTATTGTGAGTTATAAATATATTTTGGATTTCTGGCCCCCAGTGTAATTGATTTCCTTTTGGCTAAGCCAAGAGGACAGTCATCTAGTCAGCATGTGGCCGAATGCTGGCAGCCCGGGCCTCTTGTGCCGGACTTGTTATGGGAGTTCAGCAGGCCGTTGGTCTTTTGTAACCTACGGGAATCCACACTCATTTCCCTTCCTCGGGGTTAGGTCTTGCATTAGTCAGGAAGGGCCGCCTGCTGCCAGGGTTGCAGGAAGTACGGTACCTTCGTGTAGTTTCTGGAGCCTTTCTCAGGAAGTGTTATGACTGTTGCTTTTTCTCATCAGTTCACTTTTTTACATTTAAATAATTGTGACTGAGGGGGTAGGGTGAGTTCTTCTCAAAAAGTAGTTTCTGAAAATATCGCAATCCGGAGAGCTCAGTTTCTTTTAAAAACTTCTGTTTTCATCGTTTTGTAGAGATTTGGATGAGCTCCAGGCCACAGAGTCTGTACCTTATGGTTAAAGAAGGGCCCCTGGACCTTCAGACCGCGCCGCTAAGGGACACTGAATGACCGACCTGTGTTCGGTACACAGAGCGCAGCTTCACCCTGTTCAGTGAGGACAGCCCTGCAGCTTTGCTGTACTTTGTTCAGATTCCCACATACCCTGTTTTGAAAAAAAAAACACGAGAAGTTGGCCTGTTACATGTGTCTCATTGGTAGTGGGTGACATTAAGTACTGCAGCTCTAGGGGAAACACGTGTTCTCTGACACCGGAGAAGCTGGGGAAGGGGCATCTCAAGGTGCAGTGTAGACCACGGTGTAATTCCCTGGTGTTTGCCTGTCTTCAGTGGCATCCCTTCTCTGAGAACACAAGAGCTCAGTAGGGCCTCTAGGTGCTGCTGACACGCAGAGGAGAAGGGCGAGGGGGTGCCAGTGTTTTCCATGAAGCAGAGCACGTACAGCTGCAAAATGGTGAAGTGGAAAACCGTCTCCCCACAAAAGGGAGAGATGACTTCTGTTTTCCCCAGTTTTCTTTTGTAAACAGGTGTCTTCCATAGCTTCTCAGCTGCTTCCTGCTCTCACTGTTTCAGGTCGGCTGATTATTGTGAGCTCAAGTCCCACTGAGGCCTCTAATGGGGGCCTGTGTGTGTGTGGGGGGTGCATCGTCCTGCCTGGAGCTGCCTGGGTGGCTAGGCAGGCTTCCACTCTCCTTGCTTGGTGGTGGCCCCAGTCCTGGCTTGCCACTTGGTCAGAGCGGTTCAGATGTGTATCTTTCTCGAGATGATGGGAAGAAATTTTCCTCCTCTCCCCAGGGTACCCTGCTGCCTTCTTTGGTCCTCTCTCTTGGTAGAGCGATGGGCCCCCAGGTCAGGGGTCCTCAGCACCCAGGCCCAGCCCACTCCTCAGTTGAGGGAATTTGCCTGCAAAGATTCCGCGGGAAGCCTTAACTCAGGTGACTGAACCTTTCTCCGCAGTCAGGCATCCTGTGGGTGGTGGCTGGAGCCGGGCCACTGGCTGGTCCTCTGAGAAGATGCTGGTCTCATTTCACCTTTAGAATGGCAGGCTGAGGATTGTTTTGCATCATCTGTTCATCTGTTTTGGTTGTTGCTGAGGTTGGTGTGGTGATGCAGTGCAGCTGGTCTGATTTTGAATGCTGGGGTACTGGTGGTAGGGGAGTATCACCGGTTCTTGCCCTGGTCCTGTTCTCTAAACTTCTCCAATACTCCTGAGTAAAGGAGTGGTCTTCAGAGAGGCAAGGGTGGCAGAACCTTATCTGACTCCCCCAGCCCCCACCACTTCCTCCTTCCTATAACTAGAACTGGGAGCTAGATGGTGTCTAGAAAGAGATGATTCAGGGGAGCCCAGGTCTCGATGTGGAAATTGTGTGTGTACTGGTTTAGTTCTTTAAATGGTGTGACATATAACTAGGTTTTTTTGGTAAAATAACCACAGCCTCTCTGCCTCCTCATGTCTCTTGGGGCTTAGCTTTGGGACTGGGCCATGTGGTTTCTTGGTAAGCCTCCCTGGGGTGGGGGAATTGCTTGTGCAGGTGGTCAGACCCGGGAGGCTGGGACTGCTGTGCGGTGGGGCCGCTGCTAGCATGGGGATCAACCTTTTCTGAGAAAATTCCCAGGAGTTGTAGAAAGCCGGGAACTCACCCCCATGGGGTTCTGGCTGATGTGAAAGAGTGAAATAGGCCCTTGAGCATCTAGCAGTGCAGGTTCAGAGCACGAGTTGGCTGTTTATACCCTGGCTGTTGTGCTTCAGTTACATGATTTTTTTTGAAGAAGAAGAAGAAACTTTCTCCGTTGCTCAGGCTGGAGTGCGGTGTGCGATCTCTGCAGCCTTCACTCCAGGTTCAAGCGATTCTCCTGACCCAGGTTCCCAAGTAGCTGGGACTATCGGCACGCGCCACCGCACCCAGCTAATTTTTATATATTTAGTAGAGATGGGGTTTCTGCCTCAGCCTCCTGAGTTGCTGGGATTACAGGCATGCACCACCATGCCTGGCTGATTTTTGTATTTTTAGTAGAGATGGGGTTTTGCCATGTTGGCCAGGCTGGTCTCGAACTCCTGACCTCAGGTGATCTGACTGCCCTGGCCTCCCAAAGTGCTGGGATTACAGGTGTGAGCCACCACGCCTGGCCTTTTTTTTTTTTTTTTCTTTCTGAGGTGGAGTCTTACTCTGTAATCCAGGCTGGAGTGCAGTGGCACGATCTTGGTTCACTGCGGCCTCGAATTTTGGGGTTTAAGCAATCTTCCTGCCTCCACCTTCCTAGTAGCTGGGACTATAGATACACGCCACCATGCCTGGCTAGCTTTTAATTTTTCTAGAAAGGGGGTTTCTCTATGTTGCCGAAGTTGGTCTTGAACTCCTGGCCTCAAGTGATCCTCCTGCTAGGATTATAGGCACATGCCACTGTGCTTGGCCATTCGGTTTTGTTGAGTGACACCAATCCAGACCTTCCTTTTGGGGGGCATATCAAATTGTCACTTGAAGCTTGAGTCTCCTCCATAATGTATCCATGAAACTTAGTTGGCTTTCAGCTCCTTCTCCTCTCTAACAAAAATAAACCTGTCAGTACACAGATTAAACAGGAAGCCAACATAAAAAAGCCTTCAAGAGCTCTTGGCCTGAGGCCCTGGTGGAACATTCCCAGCAAGAGCTGCCTGGTAAGGAGGAGACCTGCCTAGGATAGCCCCGGGGCCTCTGGGCTCATCAGTCTTGTACCGGCCAAAGTGGGTTTCTGCAGGTAGGGCGGAGGTGATAGGTGGACCCTGACACCTGTGTAGACTCCATGTGTTTATGTGTTTTCTCTGGACTGTTGAGACCCTCTTGAGTTTTTCTGCTGAGAGTGGTCTTGTTGGTTCCTGCTTGCTTTCTTTCTGCACTTGACCTCCAGGATCCGGACTATTGAAGACGTCTTGGGTTTTTCTACTGAGAGTGGTCTTGCTAGTTCCTGCTTCTTTCTTTCTTTCTTTCTTTTTTTTTGGTTTTTTGAGACAGAGTCTTGCTCTGTCGCCAGGCACCAGGCTGGAGTGCAGTGGTGCTATCTTGGCTCACTGCAACCTCCGCCTCCTGGGTTCAAGCAGTTCTCCTGCCTCAGCCTCCTGAGTAGCTGGGACTACAGGCGTGCGCCACCATGCCAGCTAGTTTTTGTATTTTAGTGGAGATGGGGTTTCACTGTATCGCCCAGGATGGTCTCGATCTCTTGACCTCGTGATCTGCCTGCCTCGGCCTCCCAAAGTGCTGGGATTATAGGCGTGAGCCACTGCGCCCGGTGCTTCTTTCTCTCTTTCTTTTCTTTCTTTCTGTACTTGACCTCCAGGATTAAGCAATTGTCCCACCTCAGCCTCCCGAGTAGCTGGGACTACAGGCACGTGCCTCCACGCCTGGCTAATTTTTTTTTTTTTAATTTTTGGTAGAGACAGGGTCTTGCTATGTTGCCCAGGCTGGTCCGGAGCTCCTGGCCTCAAGCGATTCTCCTGCCTTAGACTCCAGAGTGCCGGGATTATAGGTGTGAGCCATTGCACCCAGCCCAGTCCCTGCTGCTTATGTTTGTTCACACTTCCTGCTGGGAACATCCTCCTCTCCGCACTCCATGTTTGAGTCCTGCCAGCTTTTTGAGGCCTATTGGAGGTAGAACGCCGCAGAACCTCCCAGTAGCCCAGGCATCACCAGCTCCCCTTTTTGATGCCTTGAAGCACATGCACTATTTGGACATTGATTTAATTTTAGCATCTTTTCTTGAGTTCTTAGATGATGTCAGGTATGTAAGTCTGTGAGCCCACCAAGGTTGTGGGAGGCAGAGACTGCCTGGTTCATTTGTGCCCTCCATGGGATGTCACACGTGCTCACATGCTGGCTTTGTTGATGGTTAAGTTGGACTTAGGGTTAAGTTGAACTTGCCCTCTCCTGGGTTGCTGTGTGCCAAGGAGTGTTTCCTTGTCTTCCTTTTTTTCCCTTTTTTTTCGGGCGGGGAACGGAGTCTCTCTCTGTCACCCAGGTTGGAGTGTGGTGGCACGATCTCGGCTCATTGCAAGCTCTGTCTCCTGGTTTCAAGCGATTCTTCTGCTTCAGCCACGCCTGGCTAATTTTTGTATTTTTAGTAGAGATGGGGTTTCATCATGTTGGCCAGGCTGGTCTTCAATTCCTGACCTCAGGTGATCCACTTGCCTTGGCCTCCCAAGGTGCTGGGATTACAGGCATGAGCCACTCCACCTGGCCCCTTTTCTTTCTTTCTTTTTTTTTTTTTTTGAGATGGAGTTTTGCTCTTGTTGCCCAGGCTGGAGTGCAATGGCGTGATCTTGGCTCACCACAACCTCTGCCTCCTGGGTTCAAGCGATTCTCCTAGTCTCAGCCTCCTGAGTAGCTGGGATTACAGACATCCACCACCACACCTGGCTAATTTCATATTTTTTACTAGAGGTGAGGTTTCTCCATGTTGGTCAGGTTGGTCTTGAACTCCCGACCTCAGGTGATCCGCCCGCCTCAGCCTCCCAAAGTGCTGGGATTACAGTCGTGAGCTACTGCACCCGGCCCCAATTTTGTTTTCTTTTCTTTTTTGAGATGAAGTCTCGCTCTGTCACTCAGACTGGCGTGCAGTGGTGTGTTCTTGGCTCACTGCAACCTCTGCCTCCTGGGCTGAAGGGATTCTCCTGCCTCAGCCTGCTGAGTAGCTGGGATTATAGGAGCATGCCTCCTGAGTAGCTGGGATTATAGGAACTGGCTAATTTTTTTGTATTTTTAGTAGAGTCGGGGTTTCACTATATTGGTGAGGCTGGTTTTGAACTCCCGACCTCAAGTGATCTGCCCTCCTTGGCCTGCCAAAGTGCTAGATAGGCATGAGCCACTGTGCCTGGCTGCGGCTCTCACCTTCTATGAAGGCTGTGTGACCTGGAGCAGTACAGGTGGCACCTGGTTTTTGGATGGTCTGAGAGGTGGCAGAGGTGCCGTGAGGCAGAGGAGACACTGGTCTTATGCTGCTGTTGCTCATTTCCCCCACCACAGACCGTGTTTCCTTAGTGAACGGTAGACTCCAGGCCCCCTTGGGGCCTCAGGTTGATGGCTTGCTATGCACCTTTCCCATTGTCCATGGTTTCTGCTGCACTGAAGGGTCCTTCCCTCTTCTCTCTCTAGCACTGCAGGAGGATGGCCCAGGATGTGGGAAACCCAGGCAGCAGGGAGCTCTGCTTTACACATCTAGGCCTTTCATTTGCAAGCTGATGCCCGGGAGTGTCGTCAGCCCCTCTAGAGACAGTGGGGGGGGAACAGCTGTTTCCCACCTCTGCCCTGAGTGGCCACGGCCAGTCCCAGACTTCCAGGATCCACAGAGCCAGCACCGTCTGCTGTTGACTAAGGTTTTCTTGGCAGTGAATTGGGCATGACAGACCAGTGGGCTTTCTGGGAAGTACAGCTGTGGGCCATCTGGTGTCTGTGCAGGAACATTTACGAACCCGGGGGAAGATTCAGGGCTTTATCATGAAGCAAGCAAGTGAAATCATCTTCCTGGAATTTGTGGCCATTCAGACCTTGGGATGTTTGAACGTCCTCTCCCCTGAGTCCCTCTTGAGGTCGCACACTGAAGCGGATTTTCCTGCTGCTGTTTGCAGGACTAGGATTTATAGTAGGTCAGGTTTGTGTGGGGTTCTCGGCATGCAGTCCCTCCACCCCCGTCCCCCGCAGCTTTCTCAGTCATTGAGCAGCAGAAATGTAGCTCTGGGCAGAAACGCATCTCATCCAGCCTCAGCCTCAGTGGAATGTGGCGTCCGCCAGAGGTGCAGCTTTATGTGGTCAGGCTAACACTGGCCAGAGTGTGGTGAGGCTAACACTGGCCAGAGATGGTGTGTGACCCCACCAAAGAGGATGTGTCTGATGTTAAAGGGGCATGGCTCATCATCACTTTTTTTTTTTTTTTTCCTTGAGACAGAGTTTCACTCTTGTCGCCCAGGCTGGAGTGCAATGGCACTCTCAGCTCACTGCAGCCTCTGCCTCACAGGTTCAAGCAATTCTCCTGCCTCAGCCTCCCAAGTAGCTGGGATAATAGACTCCTGCCACCATACGTGACTAATTTTTTTGTATTTTTATTTTTAGTAGAGATGGGGTTTCACTATGTTGGCCAGGCTGATCTTTGAACTCCTGACCTCAGGTAATCTGCTTGCCTCAGCCTCCCAAAGTGCTGGGGTTACAGGCGTGGGCCGCTGTGCCCAGCCCGGGCTCATCACTCTTGAGAGGAGCTCCTTTTCTCCAGCCTCTTCCTGCTCCAGCTTTTCTTTCCAAGTCTGATTTTGATTGATTGAGACAGGGTCTCGCTGTGTCACCCAGGCTGGAATGCAAAGGCATGATCATAGCTGGAAGAACAGCCTTGGGCTCAGGCAATCCTCCCGCCTCAGCCTGCTGAGTAGCTGGGACTACAGGGGTGTGCCACCACGTCCAGCTAATTTAAGAAAAATTTTTTTCTGAGACCAGGTCTTGCTCTGTCACCCAGACTGGACTGCAGTGGCATGATCTCTGCTCACTGCAACATCTGCCTCCCAGGTTCAAGCGATTCTCCTGCCACAGCCTCCCAAGTAGCTGGGATTACAGGCGTCTGCCTCACACACCCAGCTAGTTTTTGTATTTTTAGTCAAGACAGAGTTTCGCCATGTTGGCCAGGCTGGTCTTGAACTCCTGGCTTCAGGTGATCTACCTACCTCGGCCTCTCAAAGTGCTGGGATTATAGGTGTGAGCCACCATGCCCCGCTGAAAATTGGATTTTTAAAGAGAAAAGTTTCTTTTTCTGGGTGCTTCCTTGATTAGAAAACTTGTTTATCTCCTGATTCATAAAGTGGTGTGTCTAGGCTATAATCATCAGACTCCTGCCAGACTTACTCTTGTGCTAGGTTCTTTTAGTGGTGGCTGTAGGCAAATTTTTTTTTTTCCCTTGAGACAGAGTTTTGCTCTTGTTGCCCAGGCTGGAGTGCAATGGCACCATCTCAGCTCACCGCAACCTCTGCCTCCCTGGTTCAAGCGATTCTCCTGCCTCAGTCTCCTGAGTAGCTGGGATTACAGGCATGTGCCATCATGCCCAGCTAATTTTGTATTTTTAGTAGAGACAGAGTTTTCCATGTTGGCCAAGCTGGTCTCGAACTCCGGACCTCAGGCGATTTGCCCACCTCGGCTTCCCAAAGTGCTGGGATTACAGGCATGAGCTACTGTGCCCGGCCTGTAGGCAAATTTTTTTGAGGTAGAGTCATTAGAAGGTTGCCATGTGGTGGCAAACCATGTGGAGAGCTTTTGTGAGTTTACTTGTGGATGCTCTAAATTAGTTCTTGAGTAGTTGGGAATCACAGTGTGGGTTTATCTATAGGTATTGACACTTATCAAGTTGTTGCTCAATTAGTAGGCTCTTTAAGGAATAAGAGGAACGGAGGCTGAAGGAAAAATCCTTTAGCAGCGCTTGAGTTAGGCCCATTTTTTTTTTTTTTTTTTTATTTTAAGAGACAGGGTTTCACCATGTTGGTCAGGCTGGTCTTGAATGCCTGACTTCAGGTGATCTGCCCACCTCGGCCTCCCAGAGTGTTGGGATTACACACGTGAGCCAACACGCCCGGCCCAGTTGGGCCCACTTTTTAAAATGTTCTAGAAAATCTGACATTCATAAAACAAACAAAAACACACTCATCTCCCAGCCCCTCTTCACCCCCTAGTAACTGAGAGGGGCTTCTGCAGAGGTATTTGAGGTATAACCCCGTTGCATATCTCTTTAGGTCACCATGGCTGTTCCTGGCTCCCTTGCTGTCCCCAGCTGTTCCCCAGGTCACCTCCCCCACCGTGCTGCCTGTGTCCGGAAGGCGTGCACCGATTCCAGTGGATCAGAAACCTGGTTCCAGAATTTGGAGTCTCCAGTTCTCACGTCAGGGTGCTTTCTTCCCCCGGCAGAGTTTTTTGAGCTCATGAAGGTAAGTTGTGTCTAAAGGAAAAAAAGTTTGAGTTAGAGCTTTTGGGGGATCAGGTTGGTGAGTCCTGAGTGCTTTCTAGTCTAGAAGCTGTTGCTGGCTGCTCAGCTTATTCCTTTTGGGTTTTTTTTACCTGTCAGGTTTCAGCTCATGGATGGTTGAGCTGAGCCACAGTCAGAAACTTACCTGTGGGGCCAGTGTCTCAGGTGGAGAAGCTCTGAGGAGGCCACAGTGAGAACAAGGACCTAGACTTTATTTATTTTGTTATTTTATTTTTATTTTTTTGAGATGGAATCTCCCTCTGTCACCCAGGCTGGAGTACAGTGGCATGATCTCAGTTCACTGCAACCTCTATCTCTGGGGTTCGAGCATTTCCCCTGCCTCAGCCTCCCCAAGGAGCTGGGACTACAGGAGTACGCCACCATGCCCAGCTAATTTTTTTGTATTTTTCGTAGAGATGAGGTTTCACTGTGTTGGCCAGGCTGGTCTCGAACCCTTGACCTTGGGTGATCTGCCCACCTTGGCCTCCCAAAATGCTGAGATTATAGGTGTGAGCCACTGTGCCTGGCCTATTTGGTTATTTTTGAGATGGGGTCTCACTCTGTTAACCAGATGGGTCTTGAACCACTGGGCTCAAGTGATCCTCCCGCCTTGGCGTCCCAAAGTACTGGCCATCGCATGTGGCCATGGGCCTAGACTTTGATTCTTTTTTGTTCGAAAAGGAGTCTCACTCTGTCACCCAGGTTGGAGTGTAATGGCATCGTCTCGGCTCACTGCAGCCTCTGCCTCCGGGGTTTAAGTGATTCTCCCACGTCAGCCTCCTGAGTAACTGGGACTACAGGTGCATGCCACCATACCCAGCCAATTTTTGTATTTTTGGTAGAGATGGGTTTCACTATGTTGCCCAGGCTGGTCTCGAACTCCTGACCTCGTGATCCGCCTGCCTTGGCCTCCTGAAGTGCTGGGATTACATGCGTGAGCCACTGCACCAGGCCTAGACTTTGATTCTTGTGGGCACACTGATTCCTTTTGTTCCATGGTGAAGTTGTGGACCATGAGAAGGGAGGTTAGTGAGGACCTGTGGGCTGCATGGGTATGTCCTTACTAAAGGTGACAGAGAAGGAGGGCACCTTTATCTAGTCTGTGCATGATGGGCCCCTGACCCTGGAATCATCTCCAAACACGGTAGTGTCATCTTGGTAGATGTAATTGATAGGAAGTAAAAACCTGCGGGTGGGGATTTGATATGCATGAAGAGGCCTTTCAAGATAACTGGGGAATTCAGACATCCTGGGTCTAAGCCTTGTTGTCTTGGTTCTTTAGGAACTCTGTCTTAAGTGTGTGCTTTTCCTCCGCGTAGTGATGAAAGTTTTGTATTTGGGGGTTCAGCTTTCAACATGTTACTCAGGTTTACATGCCACGTCTAGTTATTCTGGTTAAACTGCTAATTGGAATGAAGTAATTCAACACTAACGAATTTTTAACAGCATGAACTCCCTGACTTTGTATCAGCAGTGATATTAGAATGAACGTCTGGCCGGGCGTGTTGGCCCATGCCTGTCATCCCAGCACTGTGGGAGGCCGAGACGGGCGGATCACCTGAGGTCAGGAGTTCGAGACCAGCTGGCCAGTGTGGTGAAACCCCGTCTCTACCAAAAATACAAAAGGGTGGTGCACACCTGTAATCCTAGCTACCTGGACGCTGAGGCAGGAGACTCACTTGAACCTGGTTGAACCCAGGAGGCAGAGGTTGCAGTGAGCCGACATTGCACCGCTGCACTCCAGACTGGTGAGAGAGCGAGACTCTATCTAAAAAAAAAAAAAAAAAAACAACAACAAAAAAACAGAACGAACGTCTGATGGGGTGGGCAAGCAGGCGGAATACTGGGAGACAGGAAATGTAGGTAGAGACTCACCTTTGTGCAGAAAATGAACTCTCAGTCGTTTGAATGGCTGCCCATTTCTCTCCTTTGGCTCTCTTGTTCTGTTGATCCACACTTAGCTTAATTTCTGGCTGGCTCATTCCGGAATGCATTCTGTGTGTGCGTGCGTGCACACAGGCGTGTCCTTTTGTTCTCCCCTCTCGCCCGCCTTCCTGTACTGCCTGTCTGTCCTGGGCATCCTTGTTTGTGCTGAATGATGCTGCAGCTGTTGGCTCTTCGCTCCTACTTGGTTCTCTCCTTGGCTTGGAGAAACAGGTTTTTCAAAGGCAATTCTTCTCTGTCCTCATCAACTCTGGGAGGTTGACTGACTGTCTACACATGGTGATTCCTGGCCAGGAGGTCTTCCCTGCCTGAGGAGGGTGGGCCTGCAGAGAGCGGGAAGTGGGTGGAGGGGCTTGCCCCAGCAGGCCGAGAAGACACCAGGGCCTCCTTTTCCTGCCATCTGGGCTGAACTGTGGGCACATCGTCCTAGCTTGTGTCACACTGAGTAGCATGTGTTTCTTTCCAGGGCACACAGCAAGAAGAGAAGACAGTGCTGGTTTCTGCCTGGTCCTCATGCCTTCATTACAGCTGTAGGGCCTGGTGTCCTATAGTAAACAGTCAGATATGCTTTGATTGCCTGAACTAAATTGTCTTATGCCTTATTTATTTTTTCCCTTTCTTTATAATCATCAGCCCCACAAACATCTATTTTAATTGGTAACAAAACAAGGAAACAGCAACCTTGGAAAGTTGCTTTGTTTTTTCCCTTGTCTGGAAGGCTTACCTAGTGATCATTCATGTTTCTGTCTCCTCAAGTTGCCTGTCTTCCTGTGTTGAGGATGTGGGGTGGGCTGTGATGTTCCTTCTGAAAGGGAAGCAGGTAGATGCGAAGCTGCCTCCTTCTCACCTGAGTCTCCTGTGGATCTTTTGGGGTTTGACCTTTGGTACACTGCCATTCTTTGCACCTCTGCTTCCTCCTCTGGAATGGGGCTGCTAGGGAGAGGACCTGGCTGTTAGGATGCCATCTGTGGGCATTGGTTCGTTCTGCTCATGTGTCTGTATACCTGTCTGTCTCCGTTTCAAGAGTGATACGTGCTCAGTATGGACATTGGAAACTGTGCAGATGGGTAGAAAGTGAAGAGGACAGGTTTGTGTTCATACTCCCCCTTCCTTTGAGCTCTGCTCCTTGGGGGACAGTTTGCTACGTATTCTTCATGCTTCTGCAGACACATGTGTGCTTGCCTGCATGCTATATGCAGGAGTGAGGCGTAAGAGGGGGAAGCCCGGGTCATTTGCTTTTGTCTCAGCAATCCATTGTGGACGTTTGTGGCAGTATGCACAGATTGCCTTCATTCTTCTTTGTTTTGAGACAGAGTCTTGCTCTGTTGCCCAGGCTGGAGTGCAGGGGTGTGATCACAGCTCACTGTAACCTCTGCCTCCTGGGTTCAAGTGATTCTTCTGCCTCAGCCTCCCAAGTAGCTGCGATTACAGGCATGCACCCCCATGGACTGGCTAATCTTTATGTTTTTATTCATTATATTTTTAAATTTTTTTATTTCTTGAGATGAAGTTAAGCTCTTGTTGCCCAGGCTGGAGTACAATCATACAGTCTTGGCTCACTGCAACCTCCACCTCCCGGGTTCAAGTGATTCGTCTACTTTGGCCTCCCCGAGCAGTTGGGATTGTAGGCATGCGCCACCACACCCAGCTGATTTTTTGTATTTTAAGTAGAGATGGGGTTTCTCCATGTTGGTTAGGCTGGTCTTAACTCTGGACCTCAGGTGATCTGCCTGCCTCGGCCTCCCAAAGTGCTGGGATTAGAGGCATGAGCCACTGTGCCCAGCCAAATCTTTATGTTTTCAGTAGAACGGGGTTTCGCTGTGTTGGCCAGGCTGGTCTCGAACTCCTGGCCTCAAGTGATCTACCTGCCTTGGCCTCCCAAAGTGCTGGGATTATAGGCGTGAGCCACTACATCCAGCCTGCTTTCATTCTTCTTAATGGCTGTGCTGCATTTGATAGTTGTCTAGACTGTGCTTTGCTTTGCAGGCTGTTTTCACTTAGGATTGTGGTTACCATACACATTTTCAGCTTCTTTAAATAATAATCGGTGAAGACATAGGATAGTTCAGCTTGGAGTGCAATTTGCCTCCTAGGTCAAAGGGTTCTATTTTCTTAGTGAACTATGAAAATGATGCATGTGAATTTTGAATTTTTCTCCTCTTTCAGGGGCAGATAAAAGTGGCCAAGAGGCGGGTGGTGATGGCATCCCTCTACCTGGGGACAGGTCCTTTGGAACAGGAGCTGGTAAGGTTTTGGGGGGAGATGGTCCTGGCAGCAGTAGTGAATGGGCCCCAGCATGGAGTTGATGTGGAGTGGCCCTTCCTTGGTCTCCATGGCAGAGCCAGCTCTTGTTTCTGTTGCCCCAGATATGGGCATGTCAGGAGGGCCTGGTGAGGGGGAGCATGGGCAGGCCTGGTCTGGACCTTCTGGCCTCGCTGGCAGTGTCCTCCTGCCCACACAGAGCCCCAGGCAGCTCTGTCTCGGCCGACTGTGTCGAGGGCTCGGCTTCATGCTCTGCAGGCTGGAGTGGCCTGTGAGTTAAGAAACAGTGGGTTTTTCATTTTCAGATAATTGGGGGAAGAAAAAATATTTTGTGACTTACGAAAAATTTAAATTTCTGTATTGGTCAGTAACATTTTATTGGAACACAGCCACACTCATTCATTTGTGTATTATCTGTGGCCGCTTTCATGCTGCAGTGGCAGAACCCATCTGGTCCGTAGAGCTCCAATAATTTACTCTCTGGCCGTTTACAGAAAAGGCTTTCTGACCACATACTAGACTAATGGACCTGAGTGCAAGTTAGGCTGGCTGGCCGGCCAGCTCTGCCAAGGGCTGGTGTCAGGTGCCAGGGCTGCGGCCAGCCTTGTTCCCCTCGGACTTGCCGTTGTGCCACACTTGTCATTTACAGTGAGATAGGTGGGTGGGAAGGAGCCAGCGGTCACCAGGTTGTATGAGGTGTTGGGGCTAGTGCAGGTTCTGGTGCATGGCGGGACCACGGTTCAGCTGAAGTGAGTCTGTGAATGAGATCACTTCTTTCTCTTCGTCTCCTGGGATTGCTTTCTGCTTGGTATAGTGAAATGGATGGGCCTGTTGCCCAGAGTTAGTGCTGTTTCTTGATCTGTCCCTGTTCAGAGTCACAGGTGGGAGCTGTAGGGATTGGAGTGTGGAGAGGGAGGGCAGTGGATTCACATGAGCAGTCCTCCCCTCTCTGCCTCTCCTAGGAAGTAGGCCTCCCTCTATTTTTAGGATATACCCTCCATTCCAAGCCCGGGAGCCTGTCTGTTCTCATGAGAGAAGAATATAATGCCCATACTGGAGAGTGGCCAGTGGGCAGGTTGTGTCTTGGATTTATTTATTTGGCAAATATTTACTAAGTGCTCTTTATGAGGAGGGCACTGTTTGTTGTGTCTGTGTGAGGACTGTCTGTGTTGAAATGTACGTAGAACCTGGTGTTGCAGCGTCTCCAGGGTGGCAAGGGCCGGCTGTCAGGCAGCATGCCTCTGCCTGTAGGTCCCCCTTCCCTTCCTAGAGGCCTGGGCTGATCAGAGCCCCTGGGTGGCTGCTTCTGATGATCATGAAGGGCTCTCAGACAGAGAGCTTTTGTGGTGTTGGTGTCTGAGTGCCGATGGCACGAACGTGTCTTTGGAGAAGATGATGAGGGCGCTAGGTGATGGGGCGATTGGTTTCTTTTTAAACACACCTCTGGCCCCAACACCTCATACAAACCTGGTGACCACTGGCTCCTTCCCTCCCACCTATCTCACTGTAAGTGACAAGTGTGGCACAACGGCAAGTCCGAGGGGAACAAGGCTGGCCACAGCCCTGGCACCTGATGCCAGCCCTTGGCATAGCTGGCCAGCCAGCCCAACTTTTGTCTTAAACTTTGGGTCTTAATCTTTTCTTCGTCTGTGTTGTTTCTTGGCAGGTGGACTGCCTGGAAAGTACTCTAGAAAAGTCACTCCAAGCAAAGTTTCCTTCAGATCTCAAGGTCTCCATTCTCTTAGACTTCACACGGGGCTCACGAGGTAGGTGGCGTGCACACCTGGCCCCCCTCATGCTTCCTATGTCAGATACTCAGTTCCTGGAGGAGTTACTGTCACCCCCCTCATCCTCAGGCAGAGACAGGGCTATGTGAAGATCATCCGAGCCGGCCCAGGACTGCCCTATGGTGCGAGTTAGGACTTTTTCTGCAGCAAGTGATTGAAAGCCCAACTGAAAACAGCTAAGGCAGGAGCTGAGTGCAGTGACTCGCCCTGTAGTCCCACCTGCCTAGGAGGCTGAGGTGGACGGATTGCTTGAGCCAAGGAGTTTCAGTCCAGCCTGGGCAACGTAGCCAGACTTTGTCTCTTGAAAAACTGCCACAGGCAGAAAGACCTTGGTTGTGAACTCCTGTGACTGATCCACCTTGGGCGGCTTGTGATTTGAGATTTGACTGTGTCACCAGGATCCATCCCCTAGCTGTTTCCTTTGGGCTGGCTTCCTCCTCAGGCTCTGTGTGGTGGCCCCTGGTGGCTCAGGCCTGTTTCCCCAGGACACCTTGTCCTTTGGAAGAGTCTGGTTCCCTGAGAGTCAGATCAAAGCCCCTGAGTGGCCTGACGTGGGCGTGTGCCCAGCTGGGAGCTTGGAGTGTGCCCAGCAGCCCAGCCCAGGCCTGTGTGCTCCCCCATGGAGCTGGGAGTGAGGGGCGAGGTGGGTAGGGTCATCTTCCCCCAGAGCAGAAATGCTGCGAGTGGGTGGAGGTAGTGCCCCAGGAGGAGGTCGGGTGCAGTTACCAGGAGGAGGGTGAGTGGGTGCTGGGTGACAAAAACAGCAGGTGTCTGCCACACCCAGCACTCCAGGCCTGAGACCTGGCCAGCATGCAGGACAGAGGGTGGCTGGAGGTCCTCTGGCTAGGAGTAACCCCAGTTGGTGTGACTGACTCAGGTAGATGGCACAGGCGAAGGCGAGGCACGTGGAGTGGTAGGAGCAGGACACCTTCCTGCTGTGAGTGAGCTGCCGCTTTCTCTGTGTCCGTGTGTTTAGGCCGGAAGAACTCCCGTACGATGCTGCTCCCGCTCCTGCAGAGGTTCCCAGAGCAGGTCCGAGTCTCCCTCTTTCACACACCGCACCTCCGTGGCCTGCTCCGGCTCCTCATCCCTGAGCGCTTCAATGAGACCATCGGCCTCCAGCACATTAAGGTGTACCTCTTCGACAACAGCGTCATCCTGAGCGGGTAAGTGCTTCCCCCACCCTCGGCGCTTTCGCCTTCGTGCTCTGCAGGCTGGAGGGCAGTGGAATAGGAGCAGTGGGAAACCCGTTCCCCTTGGCCTTGGAGAACCTGCTTGTAGGTCTGGCCGTTGTGCACCCCGCAGCACCTCCCGTGGCACTGTCTCTGCCACTGAGGCCGGAAGCCCCCAAGGGCTGACTGGAAGCCACCATTCATTGGGCACTCAGATATGCTATCTGTTCCTGCCTCACAGTGACCCTATGTAGTATTTTCCTCACTGTGTACATGTAGAAACAGATGAAAGAGGATGAGGCACTTGTCAGGTAGAGAGAGCCAGAGAAATAAACAAGAGTCAGACCTGGAAGTCCAGGTCCTTGGGTTGATAAACATGGGCCCTTTCACGGGCCCTCTCCTTGGCAGTGGGGCCAGGATTGGGTTGCTGGTGCTAGAGAAAGCCCTTGATTGTATCCTTGCCCTGGTACTGTATCAGTGGCAGCTGTCACTTAATGGGACAAGAAAACAAACAAACATGGGCACTGATAAATAGCCCTGTGTGGGCTGGGCATGGTGGCTCACGCCTGTAATCCCAGCACTTTGGGAGGCTGAGGCACAGGGATCACCTGAGTTTGAGACCAGCCTGGCCAACATGGCAAAACCCTGTCTCTACAATACAAAAATTAGCCAGATGTGATGGTGCACCCCTGTCATCCCAGCTGTTCAGGAGGATGAGGCAGGAGGATCACTTGAACCTGGGAGGTGGAGGCTGCAGGTAGCCAAGATCATGCCACTGCACTCCAGCCTGGGCGACAGAATGAGACACTGTCTCAAAAAAAAAAAAAAAAAAAAAGAAAAGAAAAATGCCCTGCATGATTAGTTGACTTTCTGCATCTCCTCTTCTCAGCTAGATTGTCAGCTCCTTGAGAGGAGGGCCTGTGGGTCACATTGCTGTGTCAGCTGTCACCTTGGATTGGCTCTGGCTTTGTCTCTTGCACATGTTCATTGCTGAGTAGCTATTTGTTAATTGCATCCTGACCTGAGTTTGTCATCCCCCGGTTAGTTCACCTGAGACCTGGGTCACCAGGACACGCTGCTGCTGCATATTCTTGCCTGAGTCCTCCTCACCTGCGTCTTCCCTCCCTGTAGTGCAAACCTGAGTGACTCCTACTTCACCAACCGCCAGGACCGCTACGTGTTCTTGCAGGACTGTGTGGAGATTGCCGACTTCTTCACCGAGCTGGTGGACGCGGTGGGGGATGTGTCCCTGCAGCTGCGGGGGGGACGACACGGTGCAGGTGCTGGATGGGATGGTGCATCCTTACAAAGGTAGGGGCTGCCGCTGACACCCTGCTGTGGCTGTGGGTGGGGTGGGGTGAGGGCCCAGGAGAGCACACCTCTGGGTGGCCTTGCCACAGGCATAGGAGACTTGGGTGGCGGGGCTTCATTCTGCTTTTGTCCTTGAAGCCAGACAGATGTGAGTCATTGACCAGCAGTCATGCTCTGTGGGTGAGAGCGCCGGCCTCAGAAGGTGGGAGCGTGGGCTTGGGCCTGTGTGGCTGGGCGAGTGACCCAGTAGCCTGTCCTGCGTCACAGGAAGCAACCTGGTCAGCAGCTGCTGTCTAGGGTCCATTCCCCCAAGCCTACCACATGGGCCTGTGGCTCCCAGCTCCCTTCCGGTCTGCGGCCCCCTGCCTGGAAAGTGAAGTGGAAGAGCTCAGCTCTGCCCGCTGGAACCAGGCAGGTCCTGGCGCAAGCATTCTGGGGCATTTGCATTCCTGTGATTCTTGTGGCTATGGCTCCCCCGTGGCCTTTAGAAGGCCGCTGCTGGATTTGCTACAGTGTGCTGAACTTGGGCAGGAGGGCTTGAACTTGGACCTTTTAGGAGAAGAGCTCCCCGCGTCCTGTGGACCTAGAATAGAAGCATTTCAATGGACTGTCGGACGGAAGCCCTGTGCTCTTGTCAGGGGAGTGTTGGGCCTCTGGGCCTGGCTGTGACGTGTGATGCTCTGCTCGTAGCCACGCTTGGTTATACCGTTGTGTTTTGAATTTCATCCATAAAGAGCTTCTGGAGCTCTGTTTCTCTTGCTGAGTGCCTGCCTAGCATCCTCAGCTGTGCCTTTTGGTCCAGAAAGCCTAAAATGTTTACCATCTGACCCTTAAAGAAAATGTGTGTGGATGCCTGGTCTAATGTAACAGGCCAGGCATGGATATGAGAAAATGGGCCATGCTAGGCCAGGATGAGAGCCAGCAGGCTTGGAGCAGGAGCCGGGGAGACTCGAGTACAGCCGTGCTTTGGGGAGTGAGAGTTCCCAGAGAGGTCCAGGGTGTGCTCAGGCCCCTGGCGCGCCTTCCTCCCGCAGCCCTGTCCAACATGTGGCAGTGTGACTCCTTTTTGCCCTGGATGGTGCTGGCGTCAACAGGAAAGTCTCCTGCACAAAGAGAAGGCTGATCCTTCTCTTTGTTCTGTAGCCCAGCCCTGAGAGGCACCGAGTATCTGTGCCTGCTGTCAGCTCAGACCGTCCGAACCGGCAAGGATGACTCAGGGCAGCCCCTCTTTCCCTGTTTCACTATCCTTTATCAGAGAATCAGCTTTCCACAGTTGATATTCTCCATTTCTGTATCGTTTTCCTTATATGTATAGTTTTTTTTTTTGAGATGGAGTTTTTTGCTTTTGTCACCCAGGCTGAAGTGTGGTGGCATGATCTTGGCTCCTGAACCTCTGCCTCCCAGGTTCGATTCTCCAGCCTCAACCTCTGGAGTAGCTGGGGTTACAGGCACTCACCACCACGGCCAGCTATGTTTTTATTCTTGGTAGAGACAAGGTTTCACCATGTTGGCTAGGCTGATGTCAAACTCCTGGCCTCAGGTGATCTACCCACCTCAGCCTCCCAAAGTGCTGGGATTGCAGGCATGAGCCACCACGCCCGGCCTGATCTTATTTGTTTTTTTCTTCCCTGTGCTGTATTCATGGTTTTATTCTGTTTCTTTACCCTGACTTCCTGCATTGGATGCTTGACTCGTTAATTTTCAGCTGTGTCTTGTCTGATTATAGCATCTTTCCCTTCAGTGTGTCTGCATGGTCACCTGTCACCAGTGTTTTGTCCGAATACAGAGGGCACCCTGTGTAGCACCTGAGCCTGCCGGTTCTTCCTCTCTCTCAGGCACTGTCACTGCTGTGGGAAGCTTTCCCTGTCAGTGCTTCTCCAGGGCTTTCCCTGCGACCCCATCTGTGGCATACGCACGCCCTCTTTGGTTATTCGCGTGTATCTTAATTTGAATGAGCTTCCTTATTGAAGTAGAACATGCACAGCGAACGCCAATCCCCAGTGCACAGCCATGAACCTGTTCCTAGTGGATCTGCTTCCCGGAGGCCCCCCTCTGTCCCCACCCCAGGAATTACCCCCAAGGTAACCACTCTCCTGATTTCTCTCCCTATAAATTTGTCTTGCCTGGTTTTGAGCTTGTTTGTAATTGGGATGATACGTTGACATGCCTTTCACTTCTGCCTGAGTGTGGGCTACTGTGGACAAGGCCCTTGTCTTGGGCAAGCTCTCCGCAGAGGAGCCTCGCCCTGGGCTTGGGGGGTCTTGCACGCGCTCACTGTGTGTTCAGGGAACATCCAGTTGTAGCGTCTGCATCTGCCTGTCACATGCCCTGTTCCCTGAGCTGGGCGGAGTCCAGACCCTCCGTTTCTCTTCCCTTCATTCCTCTTTCTCGCGTCTTCCTCTAGGTGACCGGGCGGAGTACTGTAAGGCAGCCAATAAGAGGGTCATGGATGTGATCAACTCAGCCAGGACCCGCCAGCAGATGCTGCACGCCCAAGACCTTCCACGGCAACTCCCTTTTGACCCAGGAAGACGCAGCAGCTGCTGGGGACCGAAGACCAGCCCCTGACACCTGGATTTATCCACTCATTCAGATGAAGCCCTTCGAGATTCAAATCGATGAGATTGTCACTGAGACCCTGTTGACTGAGGCCGAGTGCGGTGCAAAGGTCTACCTCACCACTGGCTACTTCAACCTGACCCAGGCCTACATGGACCTGGTCTTGGGCACTCGGGCTGAATACCAGATCCTGCTGGCCTCACCAGAGGTGAATGGCTTCTTCGGGGCCAAGGGGGTGGCCGGCGCCATCCCAGCCGCCTATGTGCACATCGAGCGGCAGTTCTACAGTGAGGTGTGCAGCCTGGGACAGCAGGAGCGGGTCCAGCTGCAGGAGTACTGGCGGAGGGGCTGGACATTCCATGCCAAAGGTGCGCAGCAGCTGGTTGGAGGACGGCCCAGCCTGGGACAGCCACAGCATGGGCAGGGGGTGGGGGGACCCTGGCACTTGCCTGTTAGAATGCTGCCCTTCTCCCTTCTCACCCTCCCAGCAGCCCTTGCAGACATATCATAGCTGTCCCACGACTTGGGGGAGATAAGAGCATTCATCTTCCTAAGTGATTTTTTTTAATTTGGAGACAGTCTTGCTCTGTTTCCTAGGCTGGAGTGCAGTAGCATGATCTTGGTTTACTGCAGCCTCCACTTCCCGGTTCAAGCAATCCTCCCACCTTAGTCTCCCGAGTAGCTGGGACTACAGGCGTGAGCCACCATGCCTGGCCAATTTTTGTATTTTTGTAGAGACAGGGTTTTACCATGTTGCCCACTGGTTTCGAACTCCTGAGCTCAAGTGGTCTGCCCGCCTTGCCTCCCAAAAGCTGAATTTCAGCTGCGTAAAATCTCTCTCTTATGCATCAAAGACTTACATGGTCTCATCATTTGGTGGCTGTTGTAAAGATGTGGTGACGTAACCTCTCCTAAGAGAGGGAGAGGAACATGTCTTGATCTTTTTTTTTTTTTTGAGACGGAGTTTTGCTCTTGTTGCCCAGGCTGGAGTGCAATGGCGTGATCTTGGCTCACCACAACCTCTGCCTCCTGGGTTCAAGCGATTCTCCTGCCTCAGCCTCCCGAGTATCGGGATTACAGGCATGCACCATCACACCTGGCTAATTTTGTATTTTTAGTACAGACAGGGTTTCTCCATATTGGTCAGGCTGGTCTCAAACTGCCGACCTCAGGTGATCCGCCTGCCTTGGCCTCCCAAAGTGCTGGGATTACAGGCAGGAGCCATCGCTCCCAGCCCTTAGCCTGGTCTTGACCGTCAGAGTTCCTGCATGTTGGCAACGTTTTCTTTTCTTCCTTTTTCTTTTTTTTTTTGAGACAGAGTCTTGCTCTGTTACCTAGGCTGGAGTGCAGTGGCGTGATCTCGGCTCATTGCAACCTCTGCCTCCCAGGTTCAAGTGATTCTTGTGCCTCAGCCTCCCGAGCAGCTGGGACTACAGGCGTGCACCATCATGCCTGGCTAATTTTTGTATTTTTAGTACAGATGGGGTTTCACCATGTTGGCCAGGCTGGTCTTAATGCCTGACTTCGTGATCTGCTGGTCTTGGCCTCCATCCCAAAGTGCTGGGATTACAGGCGTGAGCCACTGCACCCGGCTGGCAACGCCTTTCTCAGGGAGAAAGAGGATTCATTAGGGATCATTTGTTTTGACGTCAGCAGCCCATTTTTGCTGTATTTCCCTCAGTATTGTTACTGTTTTTTTTCTTATATGCCAATGTCTGCTTTTTTCCTCCATAGCTGAGGAAATGGCTCTGCACAGTCTTGCTGGTGGTGGGTGGTAGGAGAGGGCCACAGTCTATGTCGCTTTTTTTTTTTTTTTGAGACAGTGTTTTGCTCTTGCTGCCCAGGCTGGAGTGCAATGGAGCGATCTTGGCTCACTCCAACCTCTGCCTCCTGGGTTGAAGCGATTCTCCTGCCTCAGCCTCCCAAGTAGCCGGGATTACAGGCATGTGCCACCACACCTAGCTGAATTTTCTATTTTTAGTAGAGATGGGGTTTCACCATGTTGGTAAGGATGGTATCGAACTCCTGATCTCAGATGATCCACCCACCTCGGCCTCCCAAAGTGCTGGGATTCCAGGCGTGAGCCACCATGCTTGGCCTGTGTTGCATGTTTATCCGTCTCAGGCGTCCAGCAGAGCAGCCGAAATGGGGCAGATCCCAGGGGCAGCTCTCCGAGACACGGGTAAAAATGCTGGAAACCTTGTGCTTAGCAACGGGCTTACCCCATGGACTCTTGATGCTGTGAGGGTACCCGCCTCTAGCAGCGGGACCATAACTCCTTTCTGACGCAGGGGGACCAAGTTCTTTTCTAGAGAAGGGTAAATGGTGCCTGGAGGGGCCCCTGCGCCGTGAGTGCAGTCCGCGGCTTTTCTGGCTTCTCTTTGGGCAGTCCAGAGGCCTGTTTTGCTCCTTCTCTTGTGGTGCTCCTAGTGGCTTTTGACTTGAGGTCATCTTCCAGTGCTCAGGTGACTGGTTTTTGTTTCTTTTTTTGAGACGGAGTCTCCCGTGTTGCCCAGGCTGGAGTGCAGTGGCGCAGTCTCGGCTCACAGCAACCTTCCATCTCCCAGGTTCAAGTGATTCCCCTGCCTCAGTCTCTTGAGTAGCTGGGATTACAGGTGCCTGCCACCATGCCCGGCTAATTTTTGTATTTTTAGTAGAAATAGGGTTTCACCACGTTGGTCAGGCTGGTCTTGAACTCCTGACCTCGTGATCCGCCCACCTCGGCCTCCCAAAGTGCTGGGATTACAGGTGTGAGCCACTGTGCCTGGCCTAAAGCAGTGTTTTTCAACTGGGGGGGTGCATTGTAAGAAATCCTGAAGCCCAGGTTCCCCAGACCTTCATCCAGCTCTGTTGAGATTGAACCAACATGGTGTTTTAAAAACTTCTTAGGAGATTCTGATGCCTAACCTTAAGTCCCACTGTCCCAGCTTGGAATGGGAAGCTTCTGGCCTGTCCAGGGCATCCCACATGCTGCTTTGAGTCCCACAGGCCTGCCTAGGCAGGCGGCACTGTTTGTCATGGGAAGTGACTGCCCCAGTGTCCTGCAGGGCCCATCCTGGCATGTGTTGTGGCTGAACCAGCCTGGTGGACAGTGTCTCAGGGCAGGCAGCCCCAGCCCCTGGCGGGTGTAGAAAGTGTTTTTGGATTGGCGTTACTTCTGGGAATAACAACAGTATCCAGGGATGGGATATTGAAAGAGACGGCCAGTGGGGCAGCTTGACCTTTGGGGAGGCCACAGATCCACACTGTCGTGTGCTGGAGAGCTGCAGAGGCGTGGCTGGGTGTCGCTCTCCTCAACTGCACTGTGCTAGGACCATGAGGGGCCCCTTAACTCACTCTGGAGGGTGGGAGGCTCCTGGCTTGTGGCTTCTGACTCTGCCACGGGTTATTTCCCTGAAAGCGGCTCTGATAAACGTGAGCTGACTCTCCAGTTACCGTTGAAACAGAAACACCCAACCTGCTTTTCCGGTGTGCCTCGCCTTTTCCCGGACTGGTGTGCTCCTGCCGCTCCCCTCTCTCCTGCCCTGGTGCAGGTGGTGGGGAGGGTGCCCTGCATCCAGGAGTGCTGGTTGAGTGGGGAACTGGGGATGATCTTACAGCTGGGTCCCAGAGCATGTGCCTGTGTGGGGGGATGGGATGTGGGGGAGAGTTGCCAGAGGTGGGTTGGGGGTGGATGGTGCGTGGAGGGGGCTGCTGCTGAGCAGAGGGGCTTCACCCTAAAGCCATGAACTGGAGGTCAGAGGTCACTTGATGCTGAAGGGAGAGGCGAGGGTCCTTCCCTGCTAAGTGGGATCTGAAGTCAGCACATCTTCAGGCCCATCTTTTGATGGTCACTTCCCTCAGGCCAGCCTGTGTCAGGTGAGAGATGAATGGGCAGCCACAGGGTGCTCGTGGATTTGGATGACTGGCCCAGTGGACCATTTCCTGGCTTGCTGGGTATAGGCTGTGTACCTCTTTGGGTGTGTCTGTGTTTGGGCCCCAGAAAATTCCTGCCGGTGGCTATGCACTGCTACCTCCACTCCCTTACCCAGGCTCTTGTAGGACAGGCCTGGGCTGATCTTAGCTCCTCCTGCTCCCAGAAGCCCTTGGGCAAAGGAGGGTAAGCTGCGGGAGTCTGTGGATTCCATATCCTCGCCCCCTCAAACCGCACTCTGCTCTCAGCGCAGCACTCCTCTGGAACCCAGGCAACAAGAGGCTTTGAGGAGCGACTGTGTTGAACTTGCTGGTGGCCGCATGAGTGTGGGGGGGAGAGGCACTTTCTCATGTGAAATGACCCTGTGGGTCAGCAGCTGCCAGTGGATTTCAGTGCAGTCTGGTGACAGAAAATTCAGAGGGCTGGGGTTTATTCTTCAGTGTTTTCTGTGTTATCAAGTATTGGCAGGACTGTGTGGCAGTTGCTTAGATGGCTTGTTGGAAAGATTCTTGTGTGATAACCATTTGTTGATGCAGGATGTATTTTGTTCAGCAGCCTGATACACCTCTCTTGCATACTGTGCCAATTTCTTAACATATTTTATCTGTCAATCAATCGTGTATCTCTCTTTATCACGTTTTACTAAATTGAGCAGTTTCTAAGAACCAGAGGAACCCTCAGCTATTTAAAGGTATGCACTAGAGACTTCTTTTGCAATATGGTTTATCTATTTAGTTCTCATTTGGATTTTTGTAAATGGTACCTGTTTAGAATACTCAGGAGAAGCCATGCAAGTGGGATTTGGCATAGGGGATACTAGACTTGAAATCTAGAAGGCTGGTTCTGAGCCCACATTTACCTGTGGCTACAGCTGAGGGGCCTGGCTTAACCTCCTTCCTGTGCAGTGGAGGATGGCTCTGGATTGTCAGGAGGACACGGGGGAACAGGGCTCATGTTGGACTTTCTGTAAAATAACCATACGGGTCCTAGGCCAGGTGAGGCGCCCTGGTGGGGGTGCGTGGAGGTTGGAGTCACACTGGGGGCTGAGGCCCGCTGCGCGCCCGTGAGCAAATGATTGGCAGAGGGGGCGGGGGTCTTGGATCCCTTGGCGCTGTGTCTCTGGCCTTGGTCCCTAGTTTTGTTGCTCTCTCTCTGATTTGGCTGTGAAGGAAGGTGCTGCTGCCAAGCGTATTCACCTGCATCGCGTTGGCTTCAGGAGGTGGGGCTGGGTGGGCATCTGGGTTGGATCTCAGGCAGGTGGCAGCTCCTCTGATTCATGGTTGTCAGTTTCCTGTTGCCTGGCCCTCGCTCCTTGCCCAGTAGGTGTGGTGGGGACAAGGTTCTGGGGAGCTGGGGTAGAATTTGGACTCTGATGAGAAGTGCCTCATGTGCTGCCGCAGACACATCTGGATGGGTGCTGAGCTTTCCTTTCCAAACCCAGTCCTGGCCGGGGGTGGGGTACAGGCAGGAGCAGCCCGACCTTGTCAGCCATTGAAAGTGTGGTATCTGCCCAGTGCCAGTGAGCTCACTTCGAGGTCTTGAGAGGGGAGCCTCGGGGGAGCCCGAGTAAGTATGAAATATGTCAGGCCAGTTCTTATGTCTTTCCGTCTTTCTACTTCATGGAAAGGTGAGGGACAGAGTGGCAGGTGGTGCCCACCCTATCATCAGATTCAGGCAGAGCCAGGCTGTGTCCATCTGCTGGGACATGGGCTCTGCCCTCTGGTGTGCATTTCATGAGGAAGATCAGAGGATCAGTTTTAATATGTTGACTTAACTTCTTCTGGATGCAGTATTCTAGCATTAACAACACAATGTGGGTGGCTAGGGCGGAGCAGGTTGTTGGATTGAGAGATTTCTGGCTCATGCTGACAGGGGAAACCTGTTAATGATTGTGAGAATGTCACTATTTTTATTGCTTTCCCGATAGGCCAATTGGCATTCTGCCCAAAGGTGAACGGATGGTGAGAGCCGGGCAGCCCCACCCTGTTTGCCTGGGCCACACGTGGGGCGGCTCTCCCTGGGAACCCAGTGGGTGTGGTGGAGGTGCTGTGCCGGTGTGAATTGCTCACTTCAGGCTGAGCACATGCCAGCCTGCGGGGCCCTTAGAGTTTCTCAGAGCTGTACTAGCGTCAGAGCAGGCGAGTTCTTCTCCCCGTAAGGATAAGACTGTGATGTCTTCTGTCCCCCTCTGTGTTTTTATTGGAGTCTGAGAATCCTGTAAGATTTATTTCAGAATACTGTGGGGGGGGCGCTTGAGGGGAGGAGTACGTAAGTTGAATTTTTCTAGGAGAGATCCTCTTAAAATGTGTATGCACTCCTGCCTTAGAACTGCAAAGGCCAGGTGTGGTGGCTCACACCTATAATCCCAGCACTTTGGGAGGCCAAGGTGGGCAGATCACCTGAGGCCAGGAGTTTGAGACCAGCCTGGCCAACATGGTGAAACCCTGTCTCTACTAAAAATACAAAAATTAGCCAGGTGTGGTGGTGCATGCCTCTAATCCCAGCTACTCTGGTGGCTGAGGCACGAGAATCACTTGAACTGAGGAAGTGGAAGTTGCAGTGAGCTGAGACCACGCCACTGCACTCCAACCTGGGTGAGACTCCATCTGAAAACAAAACAAAATAGGCCGGGCACAGTGGTGGCTCATGCCTATAATCCCAGCACTTTGGCAGGCCAAGGCAGGTGGATCAGCAGGTCAGGAGTTCGAGACCACCCTGGCCAACACATTGACACCCAGTCTCTACTAAATATACGAAAATTAGCTGGGCGTGGTGGTGGGAGCCTGTAATCCCAGCTACTCGGGAGGCTGAGGCAGGAGAATCACTTGAACCCAGGAGGCGGAGGTTGCAGTGAGCCAAGATCACACCATTGCACTCCAGCCTGGGTAACAAGACAAACAAAAAAACCAAATTGTCTCAAACAAACAAAAAAAACAAAACTTCAGAGCTTTTTTTACACTTAATTTAACCTTCCTTTTTTGGGAGAGCCATTATTGGTCTCATTTTGTTTGTATTATTCAAACAGATACTTAACAAGCACCACCTGTGTCCCAGGCATCATTCAGGACATGGAGAATGGGTCACTGGGTGCCAGATAGACTAATTCCCTCCCTCCTGAGGCTTATAGCTTGATGGAAAACAGATAATAAGCAGATGTATCTCTACAAATATCTGTCAGGGAATGCGTTATGAAGAGCAGAGCAGGAGAAGGCTCCAGGCTGCTGCGGGTCTGTTACCGGGGGCTCAGGGAGGCCTCTCTGAGGAGGAGACAGTCAGGCAGTAGGTCTAAGTGAAGAGGGAGCGCCTGTGCCACTGTCTGGGGCCAGAGTGTCCTGGCAGAGGGGGACAGAAATGTGAAGCCCCCTCGACTATACGAGGCTTGCAGAATAGCAGGGGTGCTGGGAGTGGTCGGGAGTGAGATTGAAGGGTGGGCAGGCCTGTTGGAAGGGGGTCTGAAGCCATGCTGTGAGTCCTGGGGGAGCGCTGCCGTGGAGGCCAGGAGTGCTCGGGCCTGGATCAGCCTTCCTCAGGGCAGTGTGACTGCAGAAGAGGGGGCCCAGAGCTGTGAGGCAGCAGAAGTGAACCCCAGTCCACGTCCTCTGGTGCCGCGGACACTTGCTTTACAGTGAGCGTTTGTGGAATGCCAGCCACCTCTGCGGCACCCAGGGCTGCTGCGTTTCTCTCTGCCCCACAAACTGCCTACAGTCAGTCCAGTCCCGAAAGCGCTGTGTTCGCAGGGCTGCCTCCCCCTCTCCAGGCTGTCGTTCTGCTGCAAGTCTCCCTTCATCTGATGCTTCCTGGAAAGGCAAGGATGTCAGGCCCAAAGGTCAGGCCCTGGGATGAAGAGTCGGGCGTGAAACACATTTCCCGACAGAGTCCTAGCCCTGATAGTCTTGGCCCTGTGTATACACAGCCTGACATCCTGCCTGGTGGTGCAGGTCTGACTGGAGCTCCAGACCGCTCAGGCTCACAGCGAGGGAGACGAAACAACCTAAAAGGGCTTTTTTTTTGAGTCAGGGCTTCTCTCTCTGTTGCCCAGGCTGGAGTGCAGTAGGGGTAGTCTTAGCTCACTGCAGCCTTGACCTCTAAAGGGCTTTTAGATTTCCCCTCCCTAGTTGGAAACTTCCCAGTTGTCCTCAGGGCACAGACCAATGGCTAAAACTCCTGACTTGTGAGCTGAAATCTAGAAAAATCGTGGTTCCCAGCTGCCTTGGCCTGTGGGGCACGCTGGGGTGTGGGCATCTCACATCTCACAGCAGCACCAAGCAGCATCTCTGGACCTGGCAAGTACTTTGCTCATGCTGTCTCCTTAGGGCTCCCCAGAGGGCATCAGGCTGGCCCGTGGTCATTGTTTTCTTTTGATGGAGAAAGACTGCAGTGCAAATTAGCCTGGAGGGGGAGGTTGGTGGGCGATCTCAGGTAGTTGAAAATGTGAGCCACCTCTTGAATCCTCAGCGCTCACCTGCCGAAGCACTTACTCTTTCTCTGTGGGAAGCACAGCTAGACGTAGAGACTGTCTACAGACGCATCCACAGTCTATCTTGGGGCTCGGGAATGAGCAGATGGGGGGCAGTTGTGCATGTGATGAAGGTGTGCACTAGAGGTGGCCTGCCTGCTCCTAGGCACGGGCCCCGTCACCAAGCCAGTGCTCAGGAGGGTCTGGCAGATGCATCTAAGCCCCACCAGACTCTGTGGTCTCGGGGCTGCGGGGGGGGACGCTGTCATGGTGGCATGATGCAGAGCAGCCTGACCCTCGTCACCCATGTGATGTCACACGTCACTGTCCCCTCAGCGGACTCAGAGCCAGCTGGACAAGTCACTGAACAGACCCAGTGTTTTAAGGGGCTGACCTTGTCATCAGAAAAGTTGGAATGAGCGGCGGCAGGTGGGAGGAAGCTCCTGTCTCTGGTCTGAGGCTGGCAGACGCCTGCCCTGCGCCTTGTCTCTCCCAGCTCCATGCTCTAGGGAAGAGGGGCTGGGAGGGGCTGTGTGTATGAGGGGCCACGAGTGCTGTGCTGTTTGGACCCCCCCTGGGCAGTGTGAGCCATCTGGATGAGAGCTGCCAGGGAAAGGGGCAGCCAGCCCACACCTGTGGTCCTGTGACTCGCCTTCACAGCTAGTGGCCCAGCGGGGCGCTACCGTTTATGGCGAGAGGCACACAGGCCAGCAAGTGCTTTGATGTGGCCCTTGGAGGGGGTGGAGACGAGCCCATTACAGGAACAGGCACAGGGCCTCGTCACCTCTTACCCAAGATATTCTTGGAAATGCTCTTGCTCTGAGTGAAGATTAGGAAACCGTCGTCTATTTTAGGAGCCTGGTGTGTGTTATATACTGTGTTGACTCGCCCATGACGATCGTGTGGGTCCCTTGAAAGGGGCGTGTCAGTGGGGGGAGAACTCAACACCCCATGGGGAGGGGGATCTTGAGGATGCTGGGATTAGTGCAGGGCACCCCAGAGGAGCCCATGGCCACCTGCTCACCCTCCCCCACACCCACTCAGCCTCACTTATTACCTTCTCACCCCCGCTCACACCTGCTCACACTGACATCAGGCTGGAGTGTCTGGGAGAAGCATTCTCGGTGCCAGTGAAGGGTAGCACGGAGGGAAGTCTTGCGCTCAGGCCGAGCCTGTGGGAGGAAAGGTGTCTCAGGCAGCACGTGTCCTTGGGAGGTGAGGTCTTGGGAACAGCCTTTTAAGAAGTAGTTCTGATGGGGGCTGGGCTGTGGGGAGTCGGCCCTGGACCTCGGGAAGGTGTGGACAGGGCGCAGAACGGTGCCTGTTGTCATCTCAGGCAACACGTCAGTATCCTGAGGACACCTGTGACCTTGTCACAGAAATGTCCCCCGTAGCGTGTGTCCCCTTGCCACACAGTGACACCCAGTGCCCTGCTCTTCTCCAGCTGTAATACTGACTGGTTCATTTCCCAGCAAAAAAGGGGAACTTGTTCTCTGGGTGTGACAGAAACTTATAGGGCCCTAAAATTTAGTTTTCTCCTCCACTGCCTTGTCCAGCCTGGAAGTCCCGGGGCCCCATGGGCAGTGGCAGCAGAGGTCTCAGCCCTGGACTCCCTTTGTCCTCACAGGGTTTTGGTGCATCAGCAGCTTGAAATAGGGAGGCTGGGTGGGGGAGACTCACATGCCCCTCAGTCAGGAAGGGCCTAGACGGCCTACCCAGGACCTGTGGCGAGGCAGCCAGCCTTCAAGGCAGACCTGTTCTTTGCCACCCCCGCGTGACAGCCCCACGTCTGCTGGCTTGGGTCTCGGGGGCTGCCCTTTGCCATCTGCCATGTTGTGCGCTGAGAAGTAGGTGGGAGCCGACTCTCGGTGCTCGCGGGAAGGGACGGCCAGTGCGGGCTCCGAGCTTAGCAGGCAGTGCTGGCAGGCCTGGGTGTGCAGAGGAAGTTCAGAGGGGGGGTTCGAGGCCCCGAGCTTTCTGGGGAAAGGCTGAGTGGGAGCTGGGCAGGGTGTGTGAGAGCAGGCCTGCAGGTGGCGTCACCGCGTTCCCTCTGGGAAAGCCTGCTTCTCGTCCTGCTTGGGACACGAGGCCACAGTGTGAGTAGTGGAAGCAAAGACCAGCAGTTGAGGGGAGGCTGCGCCACAGCCCGGGCTCCCTGCTTTCCACAGTGCCGGGTGGGGGTGAAGAGCGAGTCCTGCCCGGTGTAGGCTGCCCGCCGCTCCGCAGCCCCTCGTGTCCAGGCACCCGGGGTCGGCGCTTCTTTTAGATTGCAGCAGTGTGTGGAGAGGACCTCGGTAGGTGCTATGCTCATTTCCTGTCTGCACATTTCCTTTTCCCCACAGGCCTCTGGCTGTACCTGGCAGGGAGCAGCCTGCCCTGTCTCACGCTGATTGGCTCTCCTAATTTTGGGTACAGGTCAGTTCACCGGGACCTGGAGGCCCAGATTGCGATCGTGACAGAGAACCAGGCCCTGCAGCAGCAGCTTCACCAGGTTGGTCGGGGCAAGTGGGATTTCCTGGGGTGCTGAGGCTGTGGCTGGGGGCCCAGGCTCGCCCTGAGAGCTGTCCTCTGAGACGAGACTCAGAGCAGAGCGAGAAAGACTCGGAGTCCCCGAGAGTGCAGTGATGGTGGCTTAGCCTCGGAAGATCATGCCTGTGACTTCCCAGATGCTTCGCATCCCACATCCTAGGGACTTTTTCTTTGTCTGCACTAGAGGAGACCATCATTTTCTCCCTTGGACCTTCCCCTTTTAAGAAAAAGGGTCAACTGTTAAAGGTGCAGCAGTAGGGCCAGGCATGGTGGCTCATGCCTGTAATCCCAGCACTTTGGGAGGTAGAGATGGGTGGGATCACCTGAGGTCAGGAGTTCAAGACCAGTCTGGTCAACATGGTGAAACCTCATCTCTACTAAAAATACAAAAAATTAGCTGGGCATGGTGCCTGTAATCCCAGCTACTTGGGAGGCTGAGGCAGGAGAATCGCTTGAACCGGGGAAGCAGAGGTTGCGGTGAGCCGAGATCACACCACTGCACTCCAGCCTGGGCGACAAGATCGAAACTCCATCTCAAAAAAAAAAAAAATGTGGTTCGGCCGTCTTTTAATAATAGTAGTCTCTTTCTCTTTGAGGGAGATAAAAGAAGGTTACTAGGAGTTCGTGAGTGCTTCTGGGTGGAGCTCCATTTGATGACCTGCAATGGTGTGGATAGACTTAGAAATGGGAGCACATTGTCCTTTTGGCCAAGACCTTGATGGTGCCTTGGGCTCATGCATTTGCGACCTTTCCAATAACGCTTTTCCATGAGGGCCCTGAGGCATCGGACCGTGACTTTGTGAAGCTCCAGGGTTGGGGGAGTAACTGTTGCAACACTGTTGGAGCCTTGTTGGTGGACGAGGAAATGGTCACTGCTGTGTCCCTGGGATCTGCCCTCCTGCAGTCTGGGGATCTTGTCAGTGACCAGTTGGGGCCTTGGTGCCAGGAAAAGCTTCCCCCACCACGACAGGCGCAAGAGGAAGTGACAGCGGTCATACTCTGGGTGGGCCAGTGGGGTGATGGGTTTCCTCAGCAAATGACTGAGGAAGCCTCCACAGGCTGAGAGGTCCCAGTAATAGGGTGACAGGCTGGCCTTAGAGCCCGCAGCTTTCAACAGGAGCCTTGCCTGGACTTCTGTCTCAATTGCAGAGACTCCACTGGAGCTCTGTGCCAGGTCAGTAGAGTCCTTGGTGACTTCGGCCTGGGGCCGGGATGGGTTCTGCGTGGATCTGAGTTGACTGGGGAGCCTGTGCCTGGGGTCCTGGTACTGACTGTCCCCCCCCACTGTCCTGGTAAGGGAGCTGAACCCACATCCTGGATCTTGAGAAAAGCTGGGGCCGGCTGTGGTTAGGAGCTGCTTTCTCAAATGACATATTTGGGATATTTTCTTTTTTTCTTCCCAAACCTGAATCCCAGGGGTTTTTGCCTGTGGGAGGGTGGTAGCTCTGCTGCTGTAGCTCTTCCGTTCTTCAGGGACAGACTGTGAAACAGAAATGTTTCCAGATAGTTCCACGTATATGCATATATACTGGGACTGCAGCTGCCCCCCAGTGCCCTCCAGTGCCCGGTCCCTAGATGCCAAACCCTGCTGGGACTGCCCAGCCTCTAGCCTCCCTGCAGCCCAGAAAGTCCCTAAAGCCCCAGCCACCAGGGGCTCCGTGCTCTCTGAAGCAGTGTCTGGAGCTCTCCTTGGGAATTCAGGGAAGGGCCCTCCTATTCATGTCACATTGGGCACTGGGAATTGGGAGGTATTTTTATCAGAATCTGAAGTCCCTCCCTCCACTTAGTGCATACAATAAACACTGAAAGCTTCCTGGTTTTGTTCAGGGAACACAGTTTACCACTTGTGACCCAAGAAAGACTCCCTCAACAGCGTCGTAACCTCGTCAGCTGACTTCCTTCTCCATCCCTGTTGCGGAGTCTGTGAGGAAACCTAAGTGTTTCTGGTAATTTAATTGCAGTCTTGGCTGGGTATTCATTTGAAGACATAAAGCTGGAGCCGGGTCTATGGAGACTTCTGCAAACCAGCCCCCCGAGACCAGAGCTGGCTCTTCCATCAGGCATGTCCAGCCAGGGATTGGGACCTCAGCAGCAGTTAGGCCCCCACGTCTGTGACACGTGGGGCTGCGGGGCTGCTCAGTTGAGCGTGTGGCCTCGACCCACGGTGGGGCCCACTGAGCACGGGACAGGGGCAGGGAGAAATGAAGTTGGGGCCCTGGCTTTCCTAGCTCTTGATGGGAAAAGCCGAGGCCACATTCTGTAGGGTTCTGGAGTGTGGGGTATCCTCTTCCTGTTCCCCCTGGGGCAGAGGAGTTGCCAGGGCTGTGCTGTCCCTCTTGGCCTCCAGAGCAGGGAGTGTCCCGCTCTGAGTGGCACAGGCCACCCCTGCTGCTGTCCTGCGGTTGGTCTGTGGTCATCACCCGTGGTTCTCATGATAGTGTGGATGTAGGTATGGCCCGGACATTACAGAGGAGAGCACTGGAGACGGAGAGTGGTGGAGACAGGGCTAGAGTTGCGGGCGTGACTGCGTGAGCATTGCCAGGTGCCCCGCTAGAGAGAGCACTTGGAGGGCAGACAAGGCCGAGAGAAGCTTCTCTTCAAAGATCCCAAACACCATTTCTGACAAAGCAGATATAATTTTTTTTTTTTTTTTTTTTTTTTGGAGACAGTCTTGCTCTGTCGCCCAGGCTAGAGTGCAGTGGCGTGATCTTGGCTCACTGCAACCTCCACCTCCCGGGTTCGAGTGATTCTCCTGCCTCAGCCTCCCGATTAGCTGGGATTACAGGCGCACGCCACCACACCTGGCTAATGTTCGTATTTTTAGTAGAGGTGGGCTTTCACCATGTTGGCCAGGCTGGTCTCGAACTCCTGACCTTAAGTGACCCTCCTGCCTTGGCCTCCCAAAGTGCTGGGATTATAGGCATGAGCCACCGTGCTCCGCCGCATATAGAAATGTTTTTAAACAATACGAAATTAACAGATGTTCACTGTAAAAATTAAGGAAAGTAGAAACTAACCCTTTCATTGAGGGAAAACCACTGAAGCCATCGTGAGGATTCCCTGCCTGCCTCCTGTGGACAGCGTATGGAGAGGCAGAGCTTTAAGCAGCAGAGGAGGATCCTGTGTGTACGTGTGTTTCGTGTCCAGCTGCCTCTGCCTGCTGATGCTGGGCACTTTCCCATACGATTAGGTAAACGTTCTTCTCATGGTGAATGCTGGTTTGTCATGTGAGTTGTTAGTAAGTTTGTGGTGAACACTGGTTTGTCATGTGAGTTAGTAAGTTGGCTACTGGACACTTAGGTGGTTTCCAGTTTTTCCCTGTTATAAATATTGTTGTGATAAATATAAAAATCTTAGTGCACAGTGATTTTCTCGGGGTAGACTCTGGCAAAGGGAGCTTTGTAAGGCTGTTGGTACCTGTTGCCAGACCTCACACTAGAAGATGACTTGGTCCCCTTCCCTCAGCATGGACGGGAGTGCCCGTGTACTGCATGCTCATCAGCGGGGGGATGACATCACAGAACGGCTTTGTGCCAATCTGATAGAAGGAAAACTGTCTCACTGAAAAAATACCTCATTATTTTCATTTGCACTACCTCATTTAGTGAAGGTGAACGTTTAAAGATTTTTTCCCACCAGTTATATTTCTTCAACTCTAAATTGAAGAAATTTAGAGTCTTATACGTGTCTTTGTCTTAAAAGCCTTTTTTTTTTTTTTTTTTTTTGAGACAGAGTCTTACTCCGTCACCAGGCGCCAGGCTGGAGTGCAGTGGCACGACCTCGGCTCACTGCAACCTCCGCCGGCCGGGCTCAAGCAATTCTCCTGCCTCAGCCTCCCGAGTAGCTGGGACTACAGGCATGCACCACCACGCCCAGCTAATTTTTTTGTATTTTTAGTAGAGATGGGGTTTCACCATGTTGACCAGGATGGTCTCGATCTCTTGACCTCGTGATCCGCCCATCTCGGACTCCCAAAGTGCTGGGATTACAGGCGTGAGCCACCGCGCCCGGCTAAAAGCCTTTTTTTAGAGACGAGGTCTCACATTGTCACCCAGGCTGGAATGCAGTGGCACCATCACAGCTCACTGCAGCTTTGGCCTCTCAGGCTGAGACCATCTCCTGCCTCAGCCTTCCAAGCAGCTGCGACTACAGGCATACACCACCATACCCCACTAAGTTAAAATTTTTTCACAGAGGTGATGTCTTCCTATGTTGCCCAGGGTGGCCTCAAACTCCTGGGCTCAAGCGATCCTCCTGCCTCAGCCTCCATAAGTGTTGGGATGATAGGCTTGAGCCACCGTTCCCAGCCCTTAAAAGTCTTTAGGAACACCGCTTCTTAGCTTTTCTAAGAGATGTTTCACAGTGGCAACTTGTAGGACCTGGCATTGCCTGCCACTAGTGCACTCGGAATCTCTGGGCCAGGTAGACACGTGAAGTCAGGGCTCTCCAGGCTGGCCTGAGGGGCTGGGCTGGGGCCAGCCGGCCGTGTTGTATGGTACTGGGGGGGACTCACCCATTCCTGTATGTTCCTCTTCCTCAGGAGCAAGAGCAGCTCTACCTGAGGTCGGGTGTGGTGTCATCTGCCACCTTCGAGCAGCCGAGTCGGCAGGTGAAGTTGTGGGTGAAGATGGTAACTCCACTGATCAAGAACTTCTTCTGAGGACACCCAGGCATGGTCTCTAGCGCCTCACCATGTTCTTCCCAGGTGCTCACAGGTTGCGCAGGTGGTGGTTCTGACTCAAGCAGAGCTCCCAGAGAGCTCTTTCATCCCTCTCTGTTAAACACAGAGCAGCATCTTCAGGGGTGGGGCAGCTGTCCTCAAAGTGTTTGAAACCTGATGCTAAATTAGGCAGTCTGTTCAGCTTCCATCAGATGCGCACTTCAAGCCCCAGGTTGCCTGTGCTGGGGTCGGCAGTGGCATCCTGTAGTCCCCCTCTGCTCTCGCTTCCCGGGGGGTCCTGAGGAGGCCCTGGGGCAAGGGTTCAGGGATGAGGGGGGCAGAAGGGCAGATTGAGGCCCTGCAGGCTGAGCACACTGGTGCAGGAGACGTAGATGTGGGATGGCGGAGCACCGTTGCTCGTGAGAGCGGTTCTGGCTTGCTGCCCTGGCCAGCTGCAGCCCACGGGGTGGGGCGTTGGTGGAGACAGACCCTGGGCTTGACGCCTTGCTGACGTCTCTGTGATGTGGTTCGGAGATGCGCCCTTCTAGTCTCTGGAGGTTGAGTAACAGGACCCGCTCTGCCCACCTAGGAGGGGCCTGCCGCTTCACCAGGGGCACCGGTGGGGTCCCACAGTCACCTGAGGAACCCCCGGACTGTCTTGACGCCTGCAGGTCCGGGCAGGGGTTGGCTGCCATTAAAGGTGGGGTGCTCTGCCCAGTGGCCCTGTGTGTCCTGGATCCCTCAGGGCTTGGACTGCACTCCAGCTGGGATCAGGCTTCCGAGGCCCCTGCTCTCTGGGTCTGGATATTGTGGGTGGCTCTGGTGCTTTGGATGATTGGGCCTTTGGATGGTGGCTTGTGAGGAAGGGTGTGAGGAGTCAGATGAGCCAGGGCCCATGTGGCTGGCGCACGTGCTAGTGCTACGTGTGTGCAGTGTTGGCCCCCTAGCGCCAGCCACCTAGTTTCTCCGATAAATCGCATTCTTAAAAAATGTGTAGTTCATCTTGTAGCCTTTCCTAGTTAGTTATTTTAATTACTTTTAAAGAACGTGTACAAACGGAGATAGTAAAATAGTACTAAAAGATGGAGAAACTGGCCAGTTCTTGCCCTCCCTTCCCCCAAGCAGCTAGCCTTGGCTGGTTTCTTCCGATGTGCACACGTGTCCATGTTTCTGAATAATGTGCATATTGTGCTGTCTTCCCCTAAAATAGACTTAACCGAAACAGCCCTGGTACCCCTCCTGAAACAACCATTAGCACGAATGCCATAGTATCATCAAGTACCTAGATGGTGTTCACAATTCCAGTTGCCTTAACATTTTTAATTTTTTCAATTATTTGACTTGAAGTCCAATTAAGGATTACACCTTGTGATTGTTTTCCCTAACAATTGATTTTTTCAAGAATGAACTTTATTTACTATTATTATTATCATTTCAGACGGAGTTCCACTCTTGTTGCCCAGGCTGGAGTGCGATGGCATGATCCTGGCTCACCACAACCTCCACCTCCCAGGTTCAAGTGATTCTCCTGCCTCAGCCTCCCAAATAGCTGGGATTACAGGCATGCGCCACCATGCCTGGCTAATTTTGTATTTTTTTTTTTTAGTAGAGAAAGGGTTTCACCATGTTGGCCAGGCTGGTCTCGAACTCCCAACATAGGTGATCCACCTGCCTCAGCCTCCCAAAGTCCTGGGATTACAGGTGTGAGCCACCGCGCCCGGCCATGAACTTTATTTGTATTGGATCTACTTAAAACATTTTTGTGTCACCTAGTAGCATGGGATTTTGAATACACGTCAAGTGTATGTATAAAGCCAGCTCCTCACATCCCCCAGTGTCTCCAGCAGCTGCTGTTGCAACCTCACTGCCTAATCTATCTTCAGGTGCTTCACCCTTGCACAGAGAGAAGCTTCCTGGGCTCCAGGGCATGGCAGCCTGTCCTTTCAGGGAGTGAGATTGAATTAAGTCCCGGCACTGTGCCTCTGGAAGCGGCTTCTGGCCTTTCCCTCCTGGGCTGGCAGCTGTCATTGTCACCCTTCATGGGGTCTGAAAGGCCGCTCAGGCTCAGTGCCGGGAGTACCTGGTCTTAGACCAGGCAGACCTGCAGTTTGAGTGGCTGTGGATAAGTGGAGCGCAGCCTGGCCACACTGCCCTGGGGCAGCTGCACAGCAGTGAACGCTGTTTGCCTTCAAACTAGTTATTAGGGTATCCTGTGGGACAGTTAGACAGAGGAGCCAAAGGAATGTGCAGGGGCACTGGGTTTCTGTTTGGAGAGAGGCTTTCGGTAAACAGAGTTCGCATTCCTACAGATTCTGTGGGACCAGAGTAAACATCACTGTGCCACCGCCGGGCTTAAGCAATCTGCAATGCTGTTCCCGCAGCACGCCGCTGCTCCCTCTGCCTCTGCTAATGACCTTTGAGGCTGCCCCAGGCAGGTTCTCCTGAGGAGCTCCCCCAGACCAAGGCTCCCTCACTCTGCAAAGCAGCCGGAGCAGCAGAAGAGAGCCGCGGGCGGCGACTGCCACAGTCCTCACGGCATTCCAGGAGCGCGGGGTTGTCACGCTTCAGTCCCTGTGTTCCCCATCCCTGGAGTGCAGCTTCAGCATGAATCATCTTGAAAAGTTTAGAGATAATTTTATCTACCCACAATATGTGCATGTGGAATAGATTACTTTTATTTCAGCATCTAAAGGCAAAATGGAAAAAGCTCACATTCTGTGGTTATTACCAGGGACTGAAGTGAGTTGCCCTGCGGCCCCTGGCAGCTTTAGCTCCTCTGGTCACGTGAAGGGCTGCAGTGACCCCTCCTGGCCAGCGGAGGTATTGGCCCAGCAGGCCGGGGAGGCTGAAACTGCCTCCTTCCCTGCAGCCCCAAAGGGGCTGGATTCCTTGGATGCCAGGAAGGGAGGATTTGAGGGATGTTTTTCTTCTCCCTCTGGTAGCCCTGGTGGGTCCTAAGATGGTTGTGAACCGTTACCCTCAGAATTTGGACCTTGTAGATGCTTCTTAACTCATGATTTAGGTGCGTAAACTTGGAAAAATGTTTTTGCAAAATTTGAAGATCAAGCTGAGTTTAGAACGGTATTTGCAGTTAATTGGTTTGCCTTCTTTTCCTCCCTTTTGAGACAGGGTCTTGCTGTCACCCAGGCTGGAGTACAGTGGTATGATCACGGCTCATTGCATGCTTGACCTCATAGGCTCAGTCACCCCTCTGGCCTCAGCCTCTCGAGTAGCTGGGACCACAGGAGCATACCACCATGCCCAGCTAAGTTTTTGTATTTTTTGGTAGAGACAGGCTTTTGTCATGTTGCCCAGGCTGGTTTTAAACTCCTGAGCTCAGGTGATCCATCTGCCTCAGCCACAGGCATGCGATTACAGGCATGAGTCACGGTACCTGGCTAATTTTTTATTTATTATTTTTGTAGACATGGAGTCTATGTTGCCCACGCTGGGCTCAAGTAATCCTGCAATGCTCGGATTAGAGGCGTGAGCCACCACACCCGGCCTGCTTTCCTTTGAAGCCTAAGAAACATTGAAGACAGGGGCATGGTGGCTCATGCCTGTAATCCCAGCACTTTGGGAGGCCTATGTGATTGGATCACCTGAGGTCAGGAGTTTGAGACCAGCCTGGCCAACATGGTGAAACCCCATCATCTCTACTAAAAAGAAAGACAAAAATTAGCTGGGTGTGGTGGCAGGCACCTGTAATCCCAGCTACTTGGGAGGTTGAGACAGGAGAATCGCTTGAACCCAAGAGGCAGAGGTTGCAGCGAGCCAAGATTGGGCCATTGAACTCCGTCTCAAAAAAATGTTGAGGATTATGTCTCAGATCCATCTTTTCTGGAGTTTGCAGCTGCCTCCTCTTGTCCCTCAGGTGTCTGGTTAATCCCCTCCCTTGTGCCTGTACACTGCTGCCCTGGCCAGCTTGCTCCTCTCAGTATCTGCTGAAATCATTCCAACTTCAGAACAGTGGGGGGCTCTCCGCCAAGACCACCCACAGCCGTGGAGTGAGGAGGGCGCCGCTGTTTTCCTTGAGCCCCCTCTCTGCACAGCTTGAGGGTGGTGGTTCAGGGTTCTGTAGATTCTTACGCCACGGAGAGAGAGAGCTGCAGGACTTGTCCAAAGAACAAGGACCTTGCCTGCCTATGCCAGGGTCGCAGTTTGCTGTAGAGAGGCCTGGCCGGTCCAAGCCTGCAGTCCACATGGGTGACCGCCGCCTGCAGGTGAGGCAGGAAGAACTGATGGTGGGGCTGAGGGCAGTGGACAAAAGGAAAAAGAGCTGCCACAGAGGACTGGGAGACACCTGTGAGCACCTGGGACACGGCACTTGTCTTGGGGGGGGGGGGGGGGGTCCCTGAGTACCCCGTGGTTTCAGAAGAGCAGGCGCTGGGCAGGGAAGTGCTTCTGCTGTGTGGAAATAGCACCTGTGGGAACGGTTTGCTCTAGATTCTTTGGGTGGGGGCTTGGGTATGTTTCCATAGTTGTAAAAGGTACTTAGTGTTGTTTTTGAGTACGGGGAATAATGCCTGATGAGACTGTGTGGAGGCAGCAGCTCCTGTTATGGGGGAACGCCCTGTCCCCCTCATTGGCAGCTGGTTTGCACATAGCATCAGGCCAGAGGGTATGACGGCCTAGCCCCAACCCCACTGACCCCCACTGGGAAGTCAGGATTTGGGGTTTGCTTGCCTCTGGCTGCTGGGAATTGCGGCCTTTCCCCAGCTTCCGCAGTGGCCAGCAGGCACAGAATGGAGTCAGATGGGTATGGCTGAGTGGCTCCACTTGCTTTAATCTACCCCTGCCTCTTCCACCCTCTGGTTAGTTGAGATGCATTTGGTTACAAAGCACTCTGATTATTTAAGAGAACAAAAAACCACCACCAGTTCCTGTAAAGAATAGTTGTAGGCAGGACCCAGGAGTGAGCTAAACCTGTAGGAGCAGCGCCACGGCTGCCAGGATCCACTTCGCTGCCTTCTCTTTGGTCTTCAGGTTAAAGGTCCAGACATAGGTGGGGCCGCGGATGCGTGTTTTGTACACGGGACACTCGTACATGTTCTTGGTCTCCATGCGGTCCACAGGAATGGCCTTGATGAAGATGACAGGCATGGCGGGCGTCAGCTCCTTCAGCCGCGCTTCGAGCGATGACTCCGGTCTGGGTGTCCCAGCGAGCCCCTGCGGGGACAGCATGGCTGAGGGTTGGGAGGTGACTGGGTCCGGTCTGGAACGCTGCCAGTAAGTGAGGGGAGGGGCTGGTCCTCGAGTTCCCTGCCCTTTGCAGAGATGGGCTCCTGCCCCTGTGATCCCTGGCTGGGCTCCACCCCGAAAGGCATCAGGCCACGTGCCATGACTGTAAGCGGAGGCCCTCGGAGGTGATGGCGTGCATGTCATAACTACCCCGTGTCCGCTGCGCACGAACAGCTCAGCTAAAGCCCTTGGGTTCCACCTGTCTTAAAAGAGCCTGCTCTGTCCGCCTTAATATCAGTGGCAGGAAGTCACAACTCCAGCTAAAAATTAAAGTTCCCTGCCCTTCATGTGTCCTGTCTGCCCTGTGTGTACATAGTGTCATTATACATCTATGCATATAAACATGATTTGCCTTTAACTGGACTATTATTTCTACTCGCCCTATTTAATGATGTTTCTCTTTCCTGTCTGAAATTTCAAAATAAACACGGAGAGCAGCTGCTGCTGTGCTTATCTTTGGTGGTGCGGGGAAATGGGGTGCCTGAGCTGTTGCTGGCCTGGCCCTGATACCCCACAGGTAAGGGGATCATGTTAGCTGTTCAGGGGGCCAAATGGGGGCAGACTCCAATGGGTACCCCGCCTCTTTTCCTGGAACCCTGTGCCCCAGGAACCACAGCAGCTTAGGGAGGGGGTGGGATTTGGACAGGAGCACCTGGCATAGGGCCAGCCCACATGCCCTGGAGCCTCAGCGTGGCCACAAAACGCACTTCTGGCCTGGGCTCACTGCTCCATGGCCGGGAAAGGCTGAGTTTTTCAGCGTTTCTCATCAGGTCAAAGCTGCTTCTCACACAAGCTCCGCTGTTTTCAGTAAAGCACAGGCCAGGGGACTGGCAGGGGGCGTTTTTGGTCTCCTGCAGACCCCCCTGTACATTCTCTGAATCCTCTCACCCCTCTCTAGGATCAGCATGGCTCTGGCCTGCGGGCTGATGCCCCTGAGAGCGTCTCTCCCGCCCGTCCCCGCAGCTCTTGAACAGCCTGTCTTTACCAAGAGCTAGTTTTATTTCCTTTGCCAGGTAGCATTGGCTACCAGAGCCCTCCTTACCTTCCATGAAGAGTCCGTACACATAGGAGCCCTCTCGTGGGGGAGCGGTCATGTCCTCCCGGTTCTTCTTGGTCACTTCCACAGACAGACACATTTTGTCCAGGGGCCACTCATTCTTCCTGGCCATGGACTACATGATGGCCGTGAGGAAGGACTGGGGGTTGAAGAAGCCGGCCAGCCACACAGTGGTGGGCAGGGCAAAGTCTGTCGTCCAAGCCTCGAGTTTCCTGCAAGGACACACGAACCGCTGAGAGGAGAGGGCAGAGAATGACAGGGCCTCAGCCATTCTGAGCAGGGGTCATGCCAGAACCTTCCACAGGCCGCTCAGCAAGCTGGGAATGGTGGACGGAGGGTGGGCTGTGGAGCTTGGCCACCTGCCCTGATGCAATTTTGCTTTTTTTTTTTTTTTTTGAGACGGAGTCTCACTGTGTCGCCCAGGCTGCAGTGGCACCTCAGCCTCCTGGGTTCAGGTGATTCTCATATCTCAGCCCCGAGTAGCAGGGATTACAGGCACGCAGCGCCACGCCTGGCTTATTTTTTTATTTTTAGCAGAGATGGGGTTTTGCCATGTTGGCCAGGCTCGTCTAGAACTCCTGGCCTCAAGTGATTCACCTGCCTTGACCTCCCAAAGTGCTGGGATTCCAGGCATGAGCCACCATGCCCAGCCACTATCTGCTCCATTTTAAACGAGGGAATGGGAGAGAGAAGGGTCAGGAAGGGAATGGCTTCCCACTTGGGGATAGTTTAGGAGCCCAGAGAGGCTCTTGCCTTTGTTGTCTTGCTCCGTATAGAGGGCAGCTTACCCTTCGAGTGTCGCATGAGGAGCTGCTGTCACTGGAAGGGCCTCAGGGCATGTGAGGAGCCTGGGCTAGGCCCTTCCCGCCCTCCTCTGACAGAGGCCAGGCCCCTAGGAGCCACCCGGCTGTCAGGGCCATGCTCCCTCAGGGTGTGCTGAGCCCTGGGTACCCGGCCCCCAGTCTCAAGTCAGGAAGCCTCTCGGAGAAAGCGGCACTTACCCTGATGCGGAGCAGCAGGTCTGTGTACCAGGCCGCCAGGCCCATCATGGAGGGGTAGGCCCGGGCCACCCATGTCTCAGGCACGGTGTCGTAGAAGAGAGCCGTGGACAGGTCTTCCATGTCGGTCGTGATGGTCAGTTCCCCCTAGGAGACACACACGGTGTGGGGAGACCTGGGCTGGGCCTTGTTTTGTCTACTCGTGGGGGCCTGGAGAGCACCAGCCTCAGTGTGTGTCACGAGTTGTCGACAGCGTGGCTTGGTGCTGCGCCTCGGGAGACGCCCTGCCTCAGGGCCTCACAAGCACTTCGTGCTACGGAACAGTCTAGATGAGCTCCGGGGCTTGTTCCGGAAAGGCCAGAGCTCTGGAGAGGGAGCAGTGACGTGCCAACCCCGTGGCCCATGTTTGGCTCAGGCTGCCAGAGGCCTGCACTGCTGCTGGTTTTGCCATCAAGCCATGTCCCTGGGGCCTGGTCGCCCCGTTTTACCTTCAGTCCTAGGTTCAGCTCCTTAGCGAGCGGCGCATTTCGTTGGTCAGGATGTTCATTCTTTCACATTCTTGAAAGGCGACTACCACATACGGGGTCTTTTCAGCTGCCTTTGCCATGATCTCAGCCATGTTGAAAGTCTCTGGAATCTTCTCCAGGATGTCCTCCAGCACGGCCTTCACCTGGAAGCCAGTTTGCAGACAGCCTCCATCACTGCAAGGAGCCTGCCCCAACGGCTTGCAGGGTCAGGAAGCCCGCCCAGAATGTTCCCAGCCCTGAGTCCTGGAGAGGAGGGGAAGAGGCAAGTGGAGCCGCCAGAAACACAGGGTCATGGGTGCAGTCACACATTTGACAAGGGAAGGGAGCCGTGGCGTTCTGATGTCACTAGCAAGGCCCTGCAGCTGTGGCCGTGGGCGCCTTAGGCCGCCTAGCCTGGGGGCTGCAGACGTTCGTTCCCATGCACCAGCCTCCCGTCAGGTTTAGCCAACAGTTGAGGGATTGCAACTTTGTCCCTTCGTGTGGGCTTTCTGTAGGTACCATGGTGGTCACACCCTCTCAAGGAGAGGCCCACAGAGCCACAGAGGTCACCTGCACCATCGTCTCTCAGTTTCTAATTTCAGTCATTAGACTAAGAGAAGGTCCTGGACCTAACAGCAATAAGGGTCTCACGTCAAGAAGTCAGCCTGTTTACTGGGAAGCCCGGTGCTTAGCTAATACGTAATAGAGCTTTCCCCACAATCTATTAAGAAGTGCCAGCCAGGCACGGTAGCTCAGGCCAGTAATCCTAGCACTTCGGGAGGCCAAGGCGAGTTGGTCACCTGAGGTCAGGAGTTCAAGACCAGCCTGTCCAACATGGTGAAGCTCCATCTCTACCAAAAACACAAAATTAGCTGGGTGTGGTGGCGAGCGCCTGTATTTCCACGGGAGGCTGAGGCAGGAGAATCGCTTGAACCCAGGAGGCACGGAGGTTGCAGTGAGCTGAGATCATATCATTGCACTCCAGCCTGGGCGACAAAGCTAGACTCCATCTCAAAAAAACAAACTGCAGAGGTGCCCAGGAGGCAGCACAGAGGTACCCAGAGAAGTGAGAATTCGTTCAGAGCACTGGCGTCCCTGAGCTGTTATAATCCTTAGAGCGGCAACAGGACCTGCAGTCGCAGCCACCGAGCGGCTCTGGAGCACCTGCCTTCGAGTCTGTCCAGCTGTCCTGGTGGGGAATGGCCGGCGCCCTCCTCGGCGCTCAGCTGGGGAAGCTGGAAGACTGCAGGGTGCAGGGCTGGGGCTGCACCCACGCCCCCCCCCGCCCCGAGGATCCCTCTGTCTGTGCCCATGCCCCCACCCGAAGTCTGCAGCTGCCGTGCCTGGGGGACCCGCTGAGCAGCCTATGGGCCCCACCCCAGGGTTTCTGATGCCCAAGCCCCGGGCTGGGGCAGAGTGCGCCTCATCAGCAAGCTCCCCCGAAGCTGCCACCAGTCCCTTTGACCCCTCTCTGGTTCAAGATCCTCCCCTTCCTCTGGCTTGGGAACGGGTTTTCAAGCTCCTGCCTTCTCCTCGCGGGACACCCCTGTCCCAGCCCCTGAGTCGGTCTCTTTGGGCTGCATTTCCAGGACGGTGCGGAACAGCTTCTCCGAGGTGACCGTAAGAAAGCCAATCTCTGCGTTGGGGTGCAGGCCATACAGATAGGGACTCTCGGGGGGGCAGGCTCTCATCGATGTATTCGTGGTAACCCTGAAAGAGGGCGGTTTGTAAGCAGAGGCAAAGCTGTGCAGGCTGAAACCCATGTCCTGTTCCTTAAGTGTTCCTTGCCAGAATGTTCCACCCATGTCTTGCCCTCTGTACAGATCCCACTTGTTTCCCACCCCGTTTGTGGGCTGCGCGTTGCCCTCCCAGCGACGTAAAGGAAAATCCATTCCCCCCTTCCCTCAGGCTTTTTTTTTTTTATAAAAAAATACGTTGCTTGTATTAACCTTGCGCTCTTCCAGTGCGGCGCGTTTCTTGTGCTCCCTTATTTTGGCTGCCTGGGTTCTTGCTCAATTATGGATATTCCAGGTGTGCGAGGCTCTCGCTGGGAGGCACATGCCTTTGTGGCACTGAGCTCCTGTTTAACTTGTCATCCTTACCTTGTAGTCCAGGTTGGGGGGGGATTTGAAAGCCGGGGGCCAGCAGGACGTCCCCTCCAGCATCTCCGTCCGGATATACTCAGCCAGGTAGGTCCTGCACAGCCGGCGGTCCCAGTCGTCTGTGATGTGACCGCCATACATGATCTCACCAAAAAGGTAGCGGAGATCGTCCCAGGGCACCTGAGGAAGGATGACCTCAGTTAGGGGAAGGTGCCCCCTCCCCGTGCCCCTCTGTCATGACAGTCAGGCTCAGGCAGGGTGTGGGGAACCCAGCCTTCAGTGCTGTGGCCGCCTCACTCTCCAGGTCGGCCACCTGCCCCTTCACCCTCAGGGCCACCAGGTCACATTTCTTCCCCCCTCTGGTGCCACCAACGCCGGTGTCTGCTCAGCAGCCAGCCCCTTTGGCTCCTCTCACAAGGGGCCATGTAGCACCTCCCCTCACCTTGGATGGCGCTCTGCAGCTGGCGCTCTCTGTGCCCTCCCGTGGCAGTGGTGGCAGACGCTTCTGCGCCTCACTGCACCTCTGAGGCCACAGGGCCTCTCCCACTGTGTTACCATCCGAGACTCTGCCCTTCACAGTCCACTTTCCACACAAGACGTTTGATTCTTGTGTTCACTCCAGGGTTGACTCCAGTGCTGTCGATCTTTGGCCACAAAGTCAAGTCCGTCACATTTTCAGATGCATCTGGTGAGCCTCCCTCCCACCTGGTGGAAGTAGAGTCCTTCCTGGTTCTCATCCTTCCAGCAGCTCCTGTGCTTCCAAGGTCTTTGCAGTCAGAGGGTTTGAGCAAACCGCCTGCGCGTTAGGGAACGAAGACCAAACTTGGCAGCGTGGACCAGAGCACACGCCAGGTGACTGCACTCCTTCCCCGCTCTGCTGCCGTTCCCATTGCCTCCACGCTTCCTCACGGCCTCACCTCACACCTTCACCCCGGAATGCTCTTCCTCCTACAAAGCCTGGCTCACGTGCGGCCCTGCCACGAAGCCAGGCCCTGGTTCCTCCCGCCTCCATGCGCCTGGTGTGGATGGAGCCTCTTCCCCTGCACCGCACAGTTCAGCAGGAGGATGGCGGGGAGCCACGGCCTGAGGCCATGTATGTCATTTTAAATTTTGTGGCAGCCACTTTAAGAGATCATTCCAACATGTAATTGGATAAAAACGAGATAATTTACATTCGTTTTTGGTACCCGTCGTGTGAAATGCTGCCACTCACGCTCAGCTTCCTCCGCTTCTGCACACCTGCGCTTTCCCTGAAGTTTGTGGCTCCTGGAGGGTGAGGCAGACATTTTTATAACATCCCACTGTGCCCTGGCCAGAAGAGCTGTCATCAAATACCAGTGAGAGTTCACTGAGTAAGAAGCTGTTGATTAATCAGTCATCTGATTTGGGCTCATGAATTTATATACATATGTGTATATTTTTTATGTTGTTTTTTGAGATGGAGTCTCACTTTGTTGCCCAGGCTGGAGTGCAGTGGGGCAATCTCTGCTTAATGATACCTCTGCCTCCTAGGTTCAAGCGATCCTCCTCCCTCAGCCTCCCAAGTAGCTGGGACTATAGGCACTCACCACCATGCCAGACTAATTTTTTATTTTTTGTACAGATAGGGTCTTGCTGTGTTGGCCAGGCTGGTCTTGAACTCCTGGACTCAAGCAATCCTCCTGCCTCGGCCTCCCACAGTGCTGGGATTACAGGCGTGAGCCTCTGCAGTCAGCTTAGTCTCAGTCTCAAGAATTTTTACTTTCAACATTAGTATTTTCCAAATTACCTTTTGTGACTTAAAACCTTCTTCTCCGTCTGGTCGCCTCGAGTGTATGTGGGCTGCTTTCCTGCATCTGACTTACCAGCCTGGGAGGCAGCGTCTGTGTCTCCCGAGAGGCAGGGTGTCCCACTTCCCCTCCTCCCCCACGTGCTCCTCTGGGGGGGTTGCTTCCTGCAGGGGGCAGGGGGTGGGTGTTATCTGCGTTTCCCGAACCTGCTGAGGGAATCCCCCAGTCTCCTGTGGGAGCTGCAGAGCCCAGGCCCCTCCCTGGGAGCCCCTGCAGGTTGCTCTGCGTTTCAAAGCAACGCTCCAGCAGACATCCGTCTTCCACTGGTGTGGGATTCCCTGATCTAGTTCCTCAGAGCCCAGAGGGCTGAGCAGACCGTGGACACAGGTGACATCATTCCCGGCAGTCACTCAGCGTGTGGCAGGACCTGTGCCATGAAGGGAGAGTGTGGGGAGCCAGTGGGGTCTGCGGAGGGGGAGGGTGGCCAGCGCAGGCCACGTCAGGACACTGCAACCGCTGAAGCACACGGTACTCGCACAGCTTCTCAGCAGCTTAGAAGCTGCCCCTGTATGTGTAAGTGGGCACCGGCTAAGGAACTGTCTTAAATAAAAAATCCTAACCTGGCCAGGCGCGGTGGCTCATGCCTGAAGTCCCAGCACCTCGGAGAGGCCGAGGTGGCTGGATCACTGAACCCAGGAGTTTGAGACCAACCTAGGCAACACGGCAAAACCCTGTCTTTATAAGAAAAAAATACAAAAACTAACCACGCATGGTGGCCCCTGTAGTCCCAGTTACTTGGGAGGCTGGGGTGGGAGGATCACCGGAGCCTGGGAGGTTAAGGTTGCAGTGAGCTGTGACTGTGTCACTGCACTCCAGTCTGAGTAACAGTGAGGCCCTGTCTCAAAAACAAATTCTATTCAAACAAATTCTAGCCAGACTGTTTCTCCCACGCTAGCCTCTGCGCGGTTAGGCCGCTCCTCTGCCCCCGAGTCCCTGTCAGCATCGTCTTGTGTGCGTTGGGGGATGTTTTCATATCTGAGCCTTGTTCTGGGCGAAACATCCCGCTGGCACCTTGCCCATCGGCCTGCAGACCAGGCTGCCTTCCCTCAGTGGCGTCTATACTGTGGTGGCCATTGCCGGGGAGCACAGGGAGCCAATTCCTGACCCAGTTCTGCCCCTGCTGCTCCAGGGCTGGCGTGCCTACCCGGGAACTAAGCCAACCTTGTTCCAGGCCCAGCCTTCTCCAGCAGCAATCCTGGGAGGTTGTCATCCTCCAGTCTCAGTGAGAAGGCTCCATCACAGCCTCCCTGGCAGGCTGGGTGCTCCACATCAGAGGTCACCTCCTGGGGGCCTTGTCAGGACACCCACTAGGAGCACGTGTGCCACCCGTGCTGGGGCTTAGTGGCTCTGCCACCCCTTCCCACCCACATCTTGAGCTTTATTACAAGGATATGAAAAAAGGAGGGGGGCTCCTGAGACCTGGCACTTCCCGCCTTCCCTTGCCTAACCCCCAGGCTCTGAGGCAGAGGTGTCATCCCCTGTTCCCCCATGAGGAAGTGGGCTTAGTGGTCCAGTGACTTGCTAGAGGTCTCAGTGAGTGAGTAGCAGAGCAGGCTTCAAACCCAGCCCCCAGTGCCAGCACCGTTTCTCACCAAGTCACAGAGGAGCAGGCGTTTCCACCACCCAGGCCCTGGGGAGTGCGCCAACCCCGAGGCCCCATGTAGGCAGCCCCCTCGCCACCAGTGCAGCCCCGTGTGGCTTTCTTCCCATCCCCCTCCTGGCCTGTAAGAGTGCCCGGGCCCTTGCCCTCTCAGAGCCAGGGTCCATGTGGCCATTGATTTGGGGGCCTAGAGTGAGGAGGGGGACCGGGGCTTGTGGGGTGTGCACTGCCCTCTGCCTTGTGGGCGACGGGCTCCCCGGGCCTGTGCCAGGTTTGGCCTGAGTCAATTCTTCGTAGAACCGTGTGTGGTGGGCACTACTGCTGTCTCCAGTTTATGTTTGGGGTGGCCGAGCCTGTTCTGTGACTACTGTGTGCTCCCACTAAGGGAGGGGAGGGAGGGGAGAGAGAAGAGAGGGAGAGAGGGAAGGGGAGGGAGGGGAAGGAGAAGGGGAGGGAAGGGGGAGGGAGGGAGGGAGGGAGGGAGGGGAAGGGGGAGGGGAGGAAGGGGAAGGGGAAGGGGGAGGAGGGAGGGAGGGAGGGAGGGAGGGGAAGGAGAAGGGATATACTGAAGCACAGGACACACTCAGCCCCTCACCTTGGGGTTGGCCTCCAGGTAGTTGTAGAGCACGTTGATGGAGATGGTGAGGTCCCCGTTGTTGAAGGGGTATGACCGGTTCCAGCCCTGGGCGCCGAACTTGCGCCTCTCCGCCACCACGGCGTGGAAGTAGCACAGGGCAAAGAGGATGCACTTGAACTCCATCTCCTTGGTGCACATCTCCAGGGTGTCCTGTGGGGCGCACGCACGAGGGTGTGAGGAAGTGGACACAGACATGCCCCCGACGGGACCAGCGTCCAGCCCTTGCCAGATGCTTTGCTGCGGTGGGGGCAGTGGGGGGTACGAAGCTGTGGGCTGGGCGGAGTCTCCATCAGACCAGCTGCAGGGGAAAGCTGGGCTGTCACGGCGGAGTATGTACGGCTTTTTGTTTCTTTCAGAAATGCAGTTTTCCCCTTTTAAGTACTTATTACAAGTTGAATTACTGATTGATACTGCTTCCTAACAAGATCTTCCCAAATCCTGGACATTTTGGGACTACTTGAATAAGAAATCATGTTCCTTTGTAATTATCAACATTCCTCATCACTTACGCACAGTATCCCAAACTCTAAAAACAACTGGTAGAGTTCCATCAGGATGGGGGATGCGATAGGGGGACTGGGGAGGGGATGGGGTCGCTTCTCTAACTCTTTATTTTCATCTGGCTCCAGGGTAAGGCCAACTGAGCCCAAACTGTGCCTCCTAGGCCTCTGGATGCGTGAGCTTTGCTCGTTCATCTGTGCAGCTTGGTGACTCCTGAACACACAGAGGCTTCTGGTAGCCACGCTGTGCTCCGTCTGCCCTGCTCAGTGGCTCACGGAGCACCTCCGGGCCAGGTGCTCTTTAGGGAGCTGCAGGCACAGTGGCCGAGGCTCCCGCTGGGGGAGGGGACAGATAAGTGCCAGGGGAAATACCCCAGGGGGACCAAGACCAGGGCCTTGTCCTAGCCCTCATGGAAAGCCTGGCACGGGCCCCTCTGGCAACATGGACAGGAAGGGGAGCAGCTGGGGTTCCGTCACCCGACTATCCCCTCCTGGCTGCCTGGGATGGAGACAGTGGACCCAGGAGACTGGCCTGGCCAGCCCCTTTCAGATGTCAGCTCCCTGGGGAGGGTGCCGGTGGTGAATGCTTGGAGAGCCAGTGTGATGCCAGCCAATGTGAGACTCACCAGCCCCCAGGACAAGGGAAGGCCTGGTGGGTGTCACCATCTGTCCTCCAGAGTCCATTCGATCGGGCGCTTTCAGCAGCCAGCCTGCACCCAGGACTGTGGCATCATGGACAGGCAGGCACCACCCAGCACCAATTCTTCCCGTGGGCTCGTTTCAGAGGCCCACAACCCCTTGGAGGCAGCTGGTCCTGGAACTTGTGGAGGGTCTGCTTGCTCACAGGTCTCAGCTGTCACTCCCCCGGCCACCCACCTCCCCAGCCAGAGATGGGATGAGGTGCCACTCCCGTGTGCTGGCTGGCAGGGCTTCACACTGGCTGGCAGCCAAGGCCCAGTCCCTGCCAAGTGCCCCAATCCCTGTCTGTCACTGACTGACACTGCAAAATACAAAAAAAAAGGAACCCTAAAGGAAAACCACCTCGTGCTTGGATTGACAGCAGTGTCGGGTCACTGTAAGGTTTGCTAAGCGCCTCTTGGCTTTCTGGGCTGATCTCATACAGACTGGCAGAAACCGTTCCAGGACTGCGCCACCCCAGGTCTGGCGCTGACCCCAGGGCCGCTGTGAGCTGCATGGCCCCGTACACCGTGTGTACCCACAGCACTCATCACACTAGGGTCTTGCTTCCAGAACGCATCCCCCGCGCCCCTCAGCAGGGTGCAGGCCAAGGCGAGAGGTGCGTGGTATTGATTGACTGCTTAATGGAACGGGGGATCCACTGTAAACATTTGGTTTTCTGCTTTGGGTTTTCTGTTACTTTCACACTTCACTAAGGGTGTGTCCTTTAAAAGCTGGTTGGGGCCGGGCAAGGTGGCTCACACCTATAGTCCCAGGACTTTGGGAGGCCGAGGTGGGTGGATCACAAGGACAAGAGATCAAGACTGTCCTGGCCACTAAGGTGAAACCCCGTCTCTACTAAAAATACAAAAATTAGCTGGGTGTGGTGGCGCACGCCTGTAGTCCCAGCTACTCAGGAGGCTGAGGCAGGAAATGCTTGAACCGTGAGGCGGAGGTTGCGGTGAGCCGAGATCGCGCCACTGCACTCCAGCCTGGCGACAGAGCGAGACTCCACCTCAACAAATAAATAAATAAATAATAAAAATAAAAAATAAGTAGTGCCATAGCACCTTAAATTATTTACATTTTTTCATCTTTTAGGAATACGTTGATTTTGACTGTGAGGGGTGTGTGGACAGGGGGAAGGAAACCGGAGGGAGGTATCCCCAGAGTTCAGAGTGGTCCTCAGGGCCCCAGCGGATGGATACCAGGCCGGGGCATGGGCCGGGGAGGCGGCCCCGAACAGGCACGGCCCTACCTGGGTGAACAGGTCCAGGGCCTTGTGCAAGTTGGCGTGCATGCCCGTTGGGGGCTCGTTGGTGATCTTGATGGAGTTCTCCCAGGATGCCCTGGGGGATGATGTGGGTCTCGGGGCTGGGCGCAGGCTCCGCACTGATGAACACACGGTAGTCCTTGTGGCTGCCGGTGCTGTAGCGCTCCAGCTTCTTGTCCAGCGTGCCCAGCCACCGGGCCACCAGGTGGATGTTCTGCAGCCGAGACGAGGCTGGTTACACACACGCTTTCCCCCGGCCCCGGGCCCATGAGGACAGGCACTGGCTGTGTTCCTGGCAAGGGCAGGGCTCTCCTCACCAGCACCCACACTTGCCCGGTGCTGACACTGCCCCCACCCCTCACCTGTCCACCCTAACCAGGCCCTGGGCTTGCCAGGATATCTTCAGCAAAGTAACCGAGGCCCCAGAATCAATTTTTGTGTTCAATTAATTGGAAACCTCCAGCCTTAAGGTGAGTCCTTCATGTCCTCCCTGGCATAAGGCTGAGATTCTATGGTCCCCCACCCCCTCCTCTTGAAGCTGAGGGCTTCCCACCGGGGCCAGGCTTAGCCCCTGTGGATTGAGGTGGACACACACTGTAGGACTCATGGAAGCCAGGACAGGCCCAGAGGTGCTCCAGGGCAAGAAGTAGTGAGGAGGGGTCTTGGAGGGGCTCCAGGCTGAGGAGGTGTGGTCAAGTAGGGTTTAGCTAAATGTGCAGAGACCATCTCCTGGGTGCTCTGGGCTTCGCTGCCTGCCCCAAGAGAGGAGGGGGGGTGGAGGGGGGAGGGAGGGAGGGGGGAGGAGGGAGGGAGGAGGAGGAGGAGAGGAGGAGGAGGGGAGGAGGAGGAAGAGGAGGGAGAGGAGGAGGGAGGAGGAGGAGGAGGAGAAGGGGAGGAAGAGGAGGAGGAGGAAGAATGCTTTTGTCAACCCAGCATTTGTTGCTTACTTTTTTTTTTTTTTTGAGACGGAGTCTGGCTCTGTCTCCCAGGCTGGAGTGCCGTGGTGCAATCTCAGCTCAATGCAACCTCTGCCTACTGGGTTCAAGCAATTTTCCTGCCTCGGCCTCCTGAGTAGCTGGGATTACAGGCGTGCGCCACCAGGCCCAGCTAATTTTTGTATTTTTACTACAGACGGGGTTTCACCATGTTGGCCAAGCTGGTCTCGAACTCCTGACCTCAGGTGATCTGCCTGCCTCAGCCTCCCAAAGTGCTGGGATTACAGGTGTGAGCCACCGCACCTGGCCGTTTGTTCTTTAAATAATTTGTCTCTGGGGTGTTTTGGTATGAAGCCCAGCATCCCTCTCACCATTGAAGAGTCGACCCTCTCCTCTGGGCAGTTATGGCGCCCCACACCACACAGCTGACGCCAGCAGAGCTGACATGGGGGTCCCCCCTCCTCCGTGGGTGGTAGGAGTTCCATCCACATTTCTGAATGGGAATTCCAGATCCTGCTTCCTTCCGGGCCTTGTGGCCCACCCCCCACGGCCGCCTCAGTGCAGGGAGCCCTTCCCCCGCAGTGCTGGCTGCCTCGTACCTGCAGAATGACCCAGTGTCCCTTCTCTGCAGCCACGTCCAGGGCGTCTCGGCCACCACCTCTTGTCCCTGCCCCAGGGACACATTATGGAGTTTTCCATTGTCTATGGTAAATCCTAGTTTTTTTCCTAAAGAAAAGAAAAACAGGAAAAACACCAGGTAATGAAATGACGCAGATTTAGGCTCTGCAATCTGTGTCACCCAGCCAAGAATTCCACATGCCTCCCTCATTTAGTTTTGGTGGTAAAATACACACGATGTAAGATTTGCCATTTAAAAAACCATCTGAGAGCGTATAACGGAGTGACATTCAGCAGATTCACGATGTTGTGCGGTCATCTGTTTGGTTCTGGAGCACTGTCATGGCCCAAGAGGTGGCCCCCATACCCATCGGACACTCCCTCCCAGCCTCTCCTCCGGTGGCTCCTCCAGGCAGCCACTCATCTGCCATCTCCTTTGTGTCCTCATGGATCTACCCATTCTGCGTATTTCGTATTAATGGAACCATACCATATGGCACCTTTGTGTCTGGCTTCTTTCACTGAGCGTAGTGTTTCTGAGGTCCATCCATGTCGTAGCATGTATCAGTACTTCACTTTTTTGTGTGTGTCAGATGGAGTCTCATTCTGTCACCCAGGCTGAAGTGCAATGGTGCAACCTTGGTTCACTGCAACCTCCACCTCCTGGGTTCAAGCAATTCTCCTGCCTTAGCCACCCGAGTAGCTGGGATTACAGGTGCATACATACCACCACACTCGGCTAATGTTTGTATTTTTAGTAGAGACGGAGTTTCACCATGTTGGCCAGACTGGTCTCGAACTCCTGACCTCAGGCTATCCACCCACCTTGGCCTCCCAAGTGCTGGGATTACAGGCATGAGCCACTGTGCCTGACCTTTTTTTTTTTTTTTTTTTTTGAAAACAGGGTCTCACTCTATCACTCCACTCCCCAATCTCAAGTGATCCTTCTGCCTCGGCGTCCCAGAGTAGCTGGGACCACAGGTGTGCACCACTATGCCCAGCTAATTTATAAATTTTTTGGAGAGACAAGGTCTCCCTAGGTTGACGAGGCTGATCTTGAACTCCTGGGCTCAGGCGATCCCCCCTGCCTTAGCCTCCCAAAGTTCTAGGAATACAGCTGTGAGCCACTGCACCTGGCCTAGTCCTAACTCGGTCAACCAGGCTGGAGGGCAGTGGCTCCATGACAACTCACTGCAGCCTCAACCTTCCCCGGCTCAAGTGATCCTCCCACCTCAGCCTCCCCGAGTAGCTGGAACTACGGGCTTGCACCACCACGTCCAGCTACTTTTTTTGTATGTTTTGTAGAGACAGGGTTTTGCCATGTTGCCAAAGCTGGTCTTGAGCTCCTGTGATCAAGTGATCTGCCCACCCAAGTCTCCCAAAGTCCCGGGGATACCGGTGTGGCTGCCATGCCTGGCAGCTCTTTTTAATCACAGGATACTATGTTTTAATCGAGGGATACTATTCCAGTGTATAGCTCCACCACACTCTGTTAATCCATTTATCCATTCCTCAGTTAGTGGACATGTGGGCTGTTTCTGCCTTTTGGCTGTTATGAATGGACATTTATGTAGAGTACTTGCTTGGAGACAAATTTAAATTTCCAATTATTTCAGGTGTATACCCAGGAGTGGGACTGCTGGGTCATGTGCTAATTCTATATGTAACTTATTGACAAACCACTAGACTGTTTTCCACAACAGCGGCCCCATTTTACATCCTCCCAGCAACCTACAAGGGTCCCAGTTCTCAGGGTCCTCACAACATGTGTTATTTTCCTGTTCTTGATCACTGCCATCCTATGGGTGTGAAGCATCATCTCCGGTGTGAAGCAGCGTCTCAGTGTGAAGTGGTGTCTCGAGTGTGAGCAGTGTCTCCGGTGTGAGGCAGCATCTCAGGTGTGAAGCAGTGTCTCGGTGTGTGAAGTGGTGTCAGGTGTGAGGCAGCATCTCAGGTGTGAAGCAGCGTCTCGGTGTGTGAAGTGGTGTCGGGTGTGAGGCAGCATCTCAGGTGTGAAGCAGCGCTCGGTGTGTGAAGTGGTGTCGGGTGTGAGGCAGCATCTCAGGTGTGAATGGCATCTCGGGTGTGAGGCAGTGTCTCCAGTGTGAAGCGGCATCTCAGGTGTGAATTGGTGTCTCAGGTGTGAGGTGGTGTCTTGGGTGTGAAGCAGCATCTTTGGTGTGAAGTGGCATCTTGGGTGTGAGGTGGTGTCTTGGGTGTGAAGCGGAGTCCTGGGTGTGAAGTGGCGACTTAGGTGTGAAGCGGAGTCCCGGGTGTGAAGTGGTGACTTAGGTGTGAAGCAACGTCTCACGTGGGTTCGGTGTGCATTTCCCTGGTGGCTGGTGATGCTGACAATGCTCCATCTTTGAGAACATCACTTGCCTGCTACACTTACCCAGGGCTTCCACGTCTTTCAAAGGGTCAACCCCCGGGGATAGGATGAAGAAGATTGGCGTGGAGGGGCTGCTCTCTTCGTAGGACTTAGAAAACTCGACACTCCGGCCTTCCACAAACTTGCTGCCCATCTTTTCCTCCACGAAGTTCCTAGGGGCAGAGTGCATCATGAGACCCGAGGCAGTGGAACCTGAGGCTCTAGGTCAGGGCAAGGGGCTTGGGGTGGGCCGTGGCTCAAGCAGGAGGGCCATTTTTTGTGGACTTTCTTCAGTGGGACAAGGCCTATGGCAGGAGAGCAGAGTCTTCACCAGGCTTTCCTTTCTGTGAGGGACGGGGGTGGGGGATACGTGTTTTCTGCCTTGGCCTTGTTTGTCCCGGGCACCCTTTCTTTCCCAAAGGGCCCCACACCGTGCCCCTTCTTGGAGCAGTCTGAGCAGGTGCAGGGAGAGGCCAGCCTTGGAAGACACCCAGGGTCAACTGTGGGGGGGCAGAAAAGGAAGGAAGTTCAGATTAGAGCAGCTTTGGTGAGCCTGAAAAAGTCAAAGAAAAAAGCGACTTCAGGTGATATAAACACCTCTCTATACAGTAGCTCCAAAGTCTAACTTGACCCCAATAAGTCTGGGGTCAATCGGGGCCCTCAGATAATCCTCCTGTGGAGAACCTCGTGATGCTCTGGTGGTCCTTCTATCAGGTGTCGGCCTTTCTCCTGTGATCACAGGGGCTGAGCTCACTGTATGTGGGAAGAATGAATTACCTGAGCTGAGTATGACTGCTGGGCGCGGTGGCTCACGCCTGTAATCCCAGCACATTGGGATGCCAAGGTGGGCAGATCACTTGAGGTCAGGAGTTCGAGACCAGTCTGGCCAACATGGTGAAACGCTGTCTCTACTAAAAATATAAAAATTAGCCAGGTGTGGTAGCATAGGCCTGTAATCCCAGCTACCTGGGAGGCCGAGGGAGGAAAATCACTTGAACCTGGGAGGTAGAGGTTGCAGTGAGGTGAAATGGCACCATTGCACTCCACCTGGGCAAGAGAGCGAGATTCCATCTCAAAAAAAAATAGTAAGATTTTAGTGGCCAGCTGGTGTTTGAAAGGAAGACAAATGGCCGCATCCCGAGGAGTGAGAACTGCTCATCCCCGGCCAGGTGAACGCCTGAGTACTCTGATTCTAGGTCAACTTTGGAAGGGTCTGCTGACACCCAGGCTCCCCGGCGCACCTCGGCTCCTCTGGTTCAACCAGGAATCATCGGCTAGTGCCTCTCCATGCCCTTGGCACTTTCTGGGAATGCCTGGATCTGCTATTCCTCTGCCTGCACTAGCCTTTGCCGGCTTCTGTACGGTGGCTGAACTGGGGCTGGCCTCAGGCAAGAGTAGGGAGGAGCTGCTCCTCTTGAAGGCCCCCAGTTCTCCTCAGGCTTCTGGAATAGACTCGGACCCTAGATGCTGTGATCCTTGTCCAGGAAGGAACTTCCAGAACCTACGATGTCCTTCCCCCTGGGCAGGAAGGACTCTAGATCACCTCTGCTAGTTACCTGGCCAGGCCAAATGGTCTTTAGCTATGGATGAATAAATGATGCAGCAGCATGCATGCTGGGTTCCAGTCAGGCTTCATGCCTCCTCCGGCACCGTGGCCTTGACAGAGGAGCCCTGGAGCCGGCTGGTGATCGCTTGCAGCAGACCCTGGCAGCTTACAGCCAGCCACGGAGCGGGCGCCGACACCATGGAAATTGGCAGGTGCTGTGTGCCAGAGCTTGTGTTATGCACCGGGGGGTGGCCTGGCCTGCCCGCCCCAGTGCTCGTAACCTGTGACCTGTGAGTGTGGAAGTGCTCCCAGGACTGTCAATGCTTCGAACAGAGCCTGACGTGAGATGCCCCTGGCCAGTGCTGGCTTTGTTATTAGCCCCACTTGTCTGAATCTCCTTGCTTCTAAACGACCTCCTCCCTATATAATTAGGGTGGTAAATCTGCTTTGCTCCATGCCATGGAAATATGAAGCATGTCAAAGCTGAGGGATGATCTGGGCTCACGGGTGTTTGGGATGGTTCAGGCCACCGCAAAGCACCCAAATGCATCCGCAGTGGGTGGCTGTTTCCTTCTTTTAGGTGGCCAGAGTGCAGTCCCACAGGCTAACTTAGGCGATTCTCAGAAGCTCTCAGGAGATGGGGAAGCTCACCTCATCTTCCGGACGAGGAATCGGATGCATGCTGGACCCAAACATGCTGCACGCTCCCACAGGAGAGGGTGTTCCTGTTGTGACGGTCAAGTGACCTTGACCTTGGCATTTCCCAAACTCTTGACCCTGCTTCCTCCAGCTCTGAGTGCGGGACGCGGCCAGCTTTCTCCCTGGACCTCGCTGCCCTCCTGCATCACAGTGACTCTGGCTTCATTCCGCCCCCTCGTGCCCACCACTCCCGGTCCCTGTCCTCTCCTGTCTGATGACACAAAGCAAAACTAAACTCACTCCTGGGAGTCAGGCCTCTGCTTTGTCAGAGGGAAATTCTTTTTTTCTGATTTATTTGAGACAGGGTCTCGCTCTGTTGCCCAGGCTGGAGTGCAGTGGCGCAATCACGGCTCACTGCAGCCTCTGCCTCCTGGACCCAAGTGATTTTCCCACCTCAGTCTCCTGAGTAGATAGGACTACAGGCGCACACCACCACACCTGGCTCATTTTTAGATTTTTTTTGGAGAGACGGGGTCTCACTATGTTGCCCAGGCTGGTCTCAAACTCCTGGGTTCAAGTGGTCCTCCCCAAAATACTGGGATTATAGGCATGAGCCACCGCACCTGGCTGCCAGAGGGGAGTTCTGTGAGGGACATGAGTGTCTTTCAGGAAACCTGGCTGCTTTCAGGCTACTTGGAAAAATGAAAAGGGAAGAAGCCAGACAGGCCACAGGTGCTCCAAGGACAGACCCGAGGCTCGTTTGTGTGCCAAACTTCGCCTCCTTCCTTCAACAGCCCGTGCTTCCAGCACGGAAGGGTTTCAGGTCTGGAGAAATTGTTGATGAAATCAGAACCGTTTTCTTGCAAACTAGTCACGTGAATATACTTTGATTGACTTTACATTTTGCCACCGAGGGGCTGAAAGTCCTCGCATGCTGATGGTTTTGCCACTGTTTTCTCCCCCAAAACATCCTCAAAGGACCCCATTTGTATGGCCACAGTGCACATTCACGTCCGCAATTCACATTTTACTTTCCTTGGCTGGGCACAGTGGCTCATGCCTGTAATCCCAGCACTCTGGGAGGCCGAGGCGGGTGGATCACCTGAGGTCAGGAGTTCTAGACCAGCCTGACCAACATCAAGAAACCCTGTCTCTATTAAAAATACAAAGTTAGCCGGGCATGGTGGTGCATGCCTGTAATCCCAGCTTCTCCGGAGGCTGAGGCAGGAGAATCACTTGAACTCAGGAAGCGGAGGTTGCAGTGAGCCAAGATGGCGCCATCGCCCTCCAGCCTGGGCAACAAGAGCTAAACTCCATCTCAAAAAAAAAAAAAAATTACTTTCCATCTAGGAGGCTTATGTGGGGAGTCTTCCTATCGGGTATCGCAAGGCACCCTCCTCAGTCAGGTTAGTAGGGACAAGGGGCTCCTCTAATGATGTCTTAATGTCTGAGACATTAAGGGTTAACATGAACTCAGGACTGGCGTCGCCGGCCCAGGGTGGAATCCTGCCTCTGTCCTGGAAGAACTTCCTGTGACATGACTTAGCCCCTCTGAGCCCCGTTTCATTCCTCTGTAAAATGGGGAGAAGAAAGAAGTTGAGGGGATCAACTCAAGTCTGCAGAGGGTCCAGCAGAGCAACTGGGCGGAGTTTGCATCAGGCCTGACCCTCGGGGGCTGCGGACACTCACGTGACAGCGTAGGTCATGCGGTCCGGCCTCATGCAGCGCACCATGCACAGCTTCTGCAGCGCCGTCTTGTTCTTCCACTCCTTGGGGAAGATCTCCTTCTCGGGGGCTTCCAACTCCACCAGCTTCTTCCAGCGCTTCGCAGATCCTTCGATGTCACTGTCCAGGTTTTTGAACTCATCCATCTCCGAGAGGGCCTAGGGGTGGAGGCAGCGGGCCCTGTGACTCGTCCCACTCACCCGGGTCCCTAGAGCCTTCTTTACAGTTCATTCCAGGAGGAGAGGCCACTGTCCTCTGAGGACACCCGGGCCCTGGGATAGAGAAAGCCCAAGAGGCTTGCCACCAAAGCACCAGCTGTCCGTACCCAGCTCGGGCCGCCCAGGACAGTGCTGGGAGCCTTCTCCGTGGGGGTCCCGTCTAGGGACATGAGGCGTGGGGGGTGCTAGGGGCTGCTGATCTAGGGGTCTCCGGAAAATGGGGCCATTCTAGCTCAGGGGACAACCTTCTTCAGGTCTTTTTGAACAGACCTTGAGACTCGGGGGTCCCTGACTACGTCCAGGAACCCAAAGAACCACCATTTCACTTGGCGCTTCCCTACGCTGGGAGGAGCGGAGGCTGGGGGGAGGCCAGGGCTGGCAAGGGGAGGGGGAAGGACACGCCCTGGGGCCCTTTTGGCCCCCAGAGGATGTCACTCTCTGCTTGCTGTGTCCAGGCCTCAGGGACCTAACACATGTCACATTCCCCGTAGGAATGCAGAGCTATCTGTGAGTCGGCAGCCAGCCGTCTTGGTCTCTCTCCCCATCTGTGAGGCCTCCTTGCTTTACTGAATTTTGCGGGCCTTGGAGCCTGGTATTATGGCCTTGTGAACACCTGCGGCACCAGCCGGAGAGGCTCCGCCGCGGGAAGGAAGCACACGTCTAAAGACAAACCTTGATCCCGCCCAGCCTTGGTGCTGCAGGAAGTCCACCGGTGAGACCACCCCAGCCTTAAAAGGGAAACGCAGGAGGAAATCCAGCTCCACCGGGTTCAGCTCCTTCTTCATGGACAGGACCTGGGGAACACAGAGGTGGACACACTTAATGCGGCCGGTAACGCGTCGGCAGCCCTGAAGACGCACGCGGACCCAGAGACGAGCCCACATTCCCCGGCCTGCAGGGGGAGCGCTGTCCTGCTCCTTCAGGTTGAGACAAAATTTTGTCTTACCTCGTCTCACTTTTTAAGTTGTGGCGACATACACATACCACAAAATGGACCATTTGCCCGGGAGTGGTGGCTCACGCCTGTAATCCCAGCACTTTGGGAGGCCTGGGGGGTGGATCACTTGAGGTCAGGAGTTTGAGATCAGCTTGGCCGACATGGTGAACCCGTTTCTACTAAAAATGCAAAAAAATTAGCCGAGCGTGGTGGTGCGTGCCTGCAGTCCCAGCTACTCGGGAGATGCTGAGGCAGGAGAATCGCTGGAACCCGGGAGGCAGAAGTGGGCAGTGAGCCGAGATCATGCCGTTGCACTCCAGCCTGGGCAACAGAGCCAGTCTATCTCAAAAAACAAAAAAACAAAAACTTGACTCTTTGAATCATATTTTAGTGTACAGTTCAGCAGCATTTCACATATTCACAACCACCAGCACTATCTACTTCCAGGAGTTTTGTTACCCCCTTACCGCCCCCAGCCTTAAGCAGTCACTCCCCCATCTCCCCTCCATTACCCCATCTCCCCCCTCGCCTCTGAGAGCCACTCATCTGCCTTCTGTCTAGGGATACACCAGTTCTGGATGCTTCCTACAAATGGAAGCACACGCTGTGCCCTGTTTGCATCCAGTGTTTTTCACTTAGCATGATGCTTCTGAGATTCATCCACATGGTGGACGTGTCAGAACGCCCTTCTCTGTGAGGCCCAGTAATAACCTCTTCTTGAATATAACCACACTGGGTTCTCCATCTACTGATGGACAGACGTTGCTTGGCTATTGTGAATTGGCTGGCTTTTTAAAAAAATTTATTTTTATTATTTATTGTTATTTTTTTGAGACAGAGTCTTACTCTGTCTCCCAGGCTGGAGCACAATAGCGCAATCTCGGCTCACTGCAACCTCCATCTCCTGTGTTCAAGTGATTCTCCTGCCTCAACCTCCCGAGTAGCTGGGATTACAGGCGTGTGCCACCACACCCAACTAATTTTTGCATTTTTAGTCGAGACAGTGTTTCGCCATGTTGGCCAGGCTCGTCTTGAACTCCTGGCCTCAAGTGATCCGCCCGCCTTGACCTCCCAAAGTGCTGGGATTACAGGTGAGAGCCACCACGCCCGGCCTTGTTGTTTAGAGACAGGGTATTGCTCTGTTGCCCGGGCTGGAGTGTAGTCCTGTGATCATAGCTCACTGCAGCCTTCAACTCCTGGGCTCAAGTGATCCTCCCATTCCAGCCTCCCGAGTAGCTGGGACTACAGGCATGCATCACCTTACCTAGCTATTTATTTTTTTGTAGAGATGGGGTCTTGCTATATTGACTTGGGCTGGTCTCGAACAGCCACAAGTGATCCTCCTGCCTTGACCTCCCAAAATGTTGGGATTAGAGACATGAGCCACAGTGCCTGGCCTCATCTGGCTTTTGGCTGCTGTGACTAATGCTACTGTGAATGCTGGTGTACAGGACTCTGGACAGATGCTGAGCACCTGTTTCAGGTCTGTGGGTGTGTGCCCAGGAGTGGAACGCTGGGTCCTATTCCATGCCATCTTCTCACCTGTACATGCCGGCCCTCTGGACTCCTGTGGGCAGGGTCTGGGCCACTTTGAAGTGGTGTATTGGGCAGCTAACCTGGCACCTTCTGTCTCAGATGGGCAGCAGGTGGCTGGGAGCTGGGTATGGCGACTGCCATCTCCTCAGTCAAGTGCCCAAAGGGTCTGTTTTTCAGCTTTCATAGAGAGTTTTCTTCCTGAGCTGGACACTTTCTTTTGGTCAAGCAAAACATTCTTTGGGCCCGAAGAGAATACTTTCTACCCTGGAAAATCAGCTCTTATCCCAATGACCTCTCAGCCAGAAGAGATCTCACAGTGAATCTATGATTTGGAGATTCACATGTAAAAAGGAATCTTCATAATTTGGATCCTGTTGATTCAAAGTCTGAGTTTGAACTGAAAGACAGGCTTAAGGCCGGGCGCAGTGGCTCACGCCTGTAATCCTAACACTTCGGGAGGCCGAGGTGGGTGGATCACTCGAGGTCAGGAGTTCAAGACCAGCCTGACCAACATGGCGAAACCCTGTCTCTACTAAAAATATAAAAATTAGCTGGGCGTGATGGCAGGTGCCTGTAATCCCAAGCTACTCTGGAGGGTGAGACATGAGAATAGCTTGAACCCAGGAGGCAGACGCTGCAGTGAGATCATGCCATTGCACTCCAGCTTGGGTGACAGAGTGAGACTCTGTCTAAAAAAAAAAAAGAAAAGAAAGCAGCTAGGTTTACACTGATGCCCAAGCTATTTACACAGTTAGTGTTGCCCAACCTGAATACAGCGAGACCCTGTCTCTGTAAAAACATCTTTAAAAATTAGCCAGGCATGGCAGTGTATACTTGTATTCCCAGCTATAGGGAGGGTGAGGCAGGAGGATCACTTGAGCCCCGGAGTTCAAGACCAGCCTGGGCAACATAGTGAGACTTTGTCTCTACTTTAAAAAATTTAAAAATTAAAAAAAACTAAAGAATTAGCCAAGCATGGTAGCATATGTCTGTAGTCCCAGCTACTCAGGAGGGTAAAGTGGGAGGATTTCCTGAATCCCAGAATTCAAGGCTACAGTGAGCTATGATTGCACCACTGCCCTCCAGCCTGGGTGACAAATGAGATCCTGTCTTGAAATAGCAGAAGCAACAACAGCAAAGACTAGTGTTTCCAACCATACTTACAGCACAGTGTAAACAAAACTGCAGAGGGGCTGTGCTGTGGTCTGTGTTCCCCAAAAAGCGTATGTGGGAAACTGACTCCTCAGTGCAGCAGTGTTGCGGAGTGGGGCCTCATGAGAGGCGACCGGGCCATGACAGCACAGTGAGTGGCTTAATGCCTTGATCAAGGGAGTGAGTTTATTACACAAGGAGGAGTTTGGCCCCTTTGTGCTCTCTCTCATCCTCTAGCCTTCCGCCATGGGATGACACAGCAGGAAGGCCCTTGCCAGATGCCGGCACTTTCATATGGAAATTCCTGGACCCCATAACCATGAGAAATAAATTTCTATTGTTTATAGATTACCTAGTATCACATGACACTGGTAAAAAAAAAAAAAAAAAAAAGAATATAGATTACCCAGCCTTAGGTATTCTGTTACAGCAGCACACAATGGACTAAGGCTGTTTAATCGATTCAGAGAATGCAAATCTTTAAATATTTTAGCAGGACTGTATAAACAGAAGGAATTTTTATTCATACATTTATTTCTTAAGAAACATCACTCAGCCCACAGTGGGCTAAGCACAAATGCAGGACTGTTTAGTCAGTACAACTTAAACGTAAAATGACACTTCCTTGTGAAATTCTCCTCACCGGACCTCCCCTTCACCAGCTCCCACTGGACCACGGTGCCAGCTTCCCTATTATAGACTCAGAGAGCCCCAGGCTTATTCCACATCCGACATCTCAGACTTCATAATCAGCTGGGTGTTGCTGAAATGTGGGTTTGAATTCACCAGGTTTGGGTGGGGCCCCAAGAATCTGCCTTTCCACAAAGCTCCCAGGGGTCACGGACACTGCTGGTCCACAGACCACACGTGGAGCAGCGATGCTAGACATTACCTGAAATGCAACTTGTGCCAGGAAAATGAGTTTGTCCCTCTCGAAGAGCCCCCGGGCTGTGTACATGTAGACGGAGTAGGTGATCTCATCCGTCAGGTTGATCACCCGCTGCTTCACCTCGCTGGCAGGGGTGGTCCTTTGGATGGCTTTCTCAAACACAACATTGAAGGCCTGGGGGAGGCCGCCACCGAGAGCCATGGAGGCGTGCAGGGATGGAGCCCGCCACCGCTCCCACCACCGCTCCCCCGCCACCAATCCCGCCACTGCTCCCTGCTGCCTGTGGTGGCCTCCAGTTTGTTTTGTTGAGACAGTCTCGCTCTGTCGCCCAAGCTGGAGTGCAGTGGCGTGATCTTGGCTCACTGCAACCTCCACCTCCTGGGTTCAAGCGATTCTCCTGCCTCAGCCTTCCGAGTAGCTGGAATTACAGGTGTGCATCACCACACCTGGGTAATTTTTGTATTTTTAGTAGAGACAGGGTTTCACTATGTTAGTCAGGCTGGTCTTGAACTCCTAACCTCATGATCCACCCGCCTTGGCCTCCCAAAGTGCTGGGATTGTAGGAGTGAGCCACCACGTCCGGCCATCCAGTTTGAGTAGGTAGGGGATGCCTGGAGGTACCAGGGGGAAGAGCAGAGAGGAGGGAGCAGCCCATACCCTCTGCTGGGGGAGAGTGGGCAGAGGACTGATGGGGACCCCTAGCTCCCCCTTCCAGCCCCATCTGCAGGCTGGACCAGGTCTGCCCTCTGAGGGTGGCCTGGTACTTCCCTACAGCTGTGCAGGCAACAGGCCTGGCTGTGGAGCCCAGATGCAGCCCCACGTTGAGGGCGGCACCAGCCCCAGCTGCAGAGCCCACCTTGAGGGAGAACTTGGTAGATGGGGTTGATTTTGTTGAGGTCGTTCAGGATGAAGTAGAGCAGAGACGCCCTCTCCGCGGCCGGGCGGTAGCTCTCTCTTGCCTCGTTGATTTTAACTTCTGTGATTTTTGCCTCCACCACCTCAATACAAACAAAAGGGGCTTGAACGACACAGCAGATGGGCAGTGCCATGAGCAGGTGGGCTCATTCCCAGCCACCACCCTGGCTCCCTGGGGAGCCACCCGAGCGCTCTGAGTGGCAGCTGGGTACAGGATGGGAGCCTGGGCCCCTTCTCGTGCTCTGGACCGGCTCGGGTGCTATGACTGAAGCTGCTGTTCTCCCTGCTCATGGGGGGAGGCGCCGATCGCCCACAGCCCAGCCTCCCATGCCCCAGCAACCAGGACGCATCACCAAGGCAGCTCTGACCTTCTCCTCGATCTCAATGGCCGTGTGCTTGGTGGTCTCCCAGATTCTCCACCAGGGCCGTGTCTCCCAGGAAGTTCCCCCGACGCAGCCGACAGACGGGCCAGGAGCGAATCTCCAGCTCTTTCAGAACAATCTTAAATTCGTTTTGAGACTTGGTGAGGTTCGCCTGCAAGGGAGGGCGCAGTTGGCACCGCAAGGCCTGGCTCTGTCCGCCGGGCACTTGGCCCCCCTCGGGTGGCTGTGTAGCTGAGCCAAAGCCCAGGCTTTGCGCAGGAGGGAATGAGGTCAGGGCCTGAAAGAGGCTGCAGAAGCGGAGCCCCTCTGGGGGAGCAGGGTGTAGAGCAGGAGAGAGCGCCCACCGACAGTGCATGAGCAGGTCCAGGGTTTCAGTCCTGGGAACTTCCAGAATGGACGGGTGTTGGAAACGGGTCTGGGTGGAGGCCGAGCAGAGGGTTTCTGTCGGGGCATCTGGGGAGCACAGCATGCAGCCAGAGGGGCATGAACGCCGCTGCGAAGATGAGCCCAGCACCCCCCACAACTGAGGAAAGAGCAGGTCCATCTCCCAGAAGGCCCATGTCCTGGCATGTAAAATTTCACGTAAAATTCACATAACATAAAATTAACCATATTAAAATACACAATTCAAGAGTGTTTAGTGCACTCACGATGTTGTGCAAACACCACATCTGTCCAGTTCCACATTTTCTTTTTTTTTTTTTTTTTGAGATGGAGTCTTGCTATATTGCCCAGGCTGGAGTGCAGTGGTGTGATCTCGGCTCACTGCAACCTCCGCCCTCCCTGGTTCAAGCAATTCTCCTGCCTCAGCCTCCCGAGAGCTGGGATTACAGGCGCGAGCCACCATGCCCAGCTAACTTTTGTATTTTTAGGAGAGACGGGGTTTCACCATGTTGGTCAGGCTGGTCTTGAACTCCTGACCTTGTGATCTGTCTGCCTCGGCCTCCCAAAGTGCTGGGATTACAGGAGTGAGCCACCACGCCCAGCCTCAGTTCCACATTTTCACTACCCCAGAAGGAAGCCCCATACCCACTATTCTTCAGTCCCCCCTTCCTCCTGAGCCCTAGACACCCACTAGTCTGCTTTCTGTGTGGATTTGCCTATTCTGGACTTTTCATCGAAATAGAATCATGCAACAAGTGCCCTGCTACCAGCCTCGAGGCTTCCTGTCACGGAGACGACAGGGGAGAGAGAACAGAGACAGGCAGTCCAGAGACATGGCGGGCGCAAGGGCTGGCAGCCAGGCCATTCTCTTGGGGAAGCGCTTTGGAGCTTATAGCCCTCTGAGGGCCATAGTGACTTGTGCTCTTTAAGCAAAGCGGTCATGTGATTTAGAAGTAAATTTGGGAGCTTGAAGAGGGGGCAACTGGGGAAGGAAATGACCCTTTCTGTCGTATGAGAAGCTGCAATGCCATAGGGACACACTGAGGCACCTTCAGAGAGAAGCAATGACACACATGGGGCTGGCAGCCCTGGTCAGGGACCCTCATGGTGACCGGGGACCCACACGGTGACTAGGGACCCACATGGAGACCGGGACCCTCACGGAGACCGGGGGACCCTCACAGAGACCGGGGACCCTCACGGTGACCAGGGACCCTTATGGAAACCCGGCCCCCTCTGCGTGGGACAGCCCCGCCTCCTGTGTGACCCGACCTCAAGGCGGTTACCTTCAGCTGTTCTAGATCTGGACGCTCTTTAGCCACCACAGCGGCCAAGAGTTGGTCCTCAAGTCCGTCCCTGGTGACCAGGAAGTTGATGAGGGTGCACTGGGCCTGCATCTCCGGCTTGTAGTGCGGGTTGAAGTACTTGGTGTGCAGGATCAGGCGGAACTTGGGGTGGTACTCTACCTCCTTGTCGCCGATCTTAATGTACCTGGCGGGTGGCGGAGGAAGGGCTAGGGGCCTTCGCAAGCACAGACCACCTTTCACCCCTGCTAGGCCGCCACCTCCAACCCTCCTCCTGCTCCTGGAAGAGCGGTGAGCCTCTCCTCGTCTGTTCCTCCTCCCTGGCCCGGGACTCGGGCCCTTCTGGGAGATGCACCTGCTCTTTCCTCGGGGGGGGGGGGGATGGGGTGGGGGTCAGGCTCATCCTCACAGTGGGGTTTACACCCCTCTGGCTGCATGCTTGTGCTCCCCTGGGGGCCCCAATAGAAACCCTCTGCCCAGTCTCCACCCAGAACCATTTTCAGCACCAGTCCATTCTGGAAGCTCCCAGGACTGAAACCCTGGGCCTGTTCATCCACTGTCGGGGGGAGGGGGTGTGTCCCTCCGGCTCTATGTCCTGCTGTCCCCTCTTTGTAGTTGGGCTCACTTTGAAGGGCCCCCGGCTAGCTTCAACCCTCCGCACTCACACCAGGCTCTTCCCAGAGTCTAGGGCCGCAGCACGCTGATTTGCCACCCCCTGTTCTGGGTTTCTGCAGGAGTCCCTGCTTTAAAGGTGGCTCCTGTCAGCAATGACATTTACATTTTTAAAGTAGATTTAATTTTTTAAAATTATAAAATGAGTAATACAAACTCCATGCATCAGCTGATGAGTCAATAAAATGTGCACAGCCACACAACAGTGGAATATTATTCTGCCATGAAAAGGAATGAAGTACTGACACATGCAACCACACCCATGACCCCAAAAAAACATGCTAAGTAAAGGCCCGATGCCGTGGCTCATGCCTGTCATCCCAGCACTTTGGGAGGCCAAGGCAGGCAGATCACCTGAGGTCAGGAGTTCGAGACCAGCCCAGCCAACATGGTAAAACCCCATCTCTACTAAATATACAAAAATAAGCTAGGCGAGGTGGCACGTGCCTGTAATCCCAGCCACTTGGGAGGCTGAGGCACCAGAATCACTTGACCCCAGGAGGCAGAGCCTGCAGTGAGCTGAGATTGTACCACTGCACTCCAGCCTGGATGACAGAGCGAGAGTCCATCTCAAAGAACAAAACAAAACACTGAGTAAAAACAGCCAGACACAGAAAGACACGTGCTACGTGATTCTATTCAGGTGACGTGTCCAGAAAAGGCAAATCCCACAGACACAGAAAGCAGACTGGTGGGTGTCCAGGGCTCAGGAGGGAGGGGACGAAGAATGATGGTGTGTATGGGGCTTCCTTCCGGGATGGTGAAAACGTGGAAATGGACGGATGCGGTGTCTGCACAACATTGTAAGTGTACGAAACGCTCTTGAATTGCGCACTTTAAGACAGTTAATTTTTTGTTATGTGAATTTCACATGAATTTTTAAAGGTGGTGCAGTCCCAAAATTTGCAAAATGCATAAGAACAGAAAGAAGAAAGACATCGCCTCTAAGCCTCACCATCTGGAGGTGATTACTGATAAAATGCTGGTGTGGATATTCCTAATTGGGATGTGGCCCCTCTTTGCAACCTTTCCTCGGGAGCTGGGGGCTCCTCCCGCCAGTTGGCATTTTGTCAAAGTCCCTGCTGCTTACCAGGCAAGCGGAGGAAACTCCGGGCATTTCCTCTACATGCACACGCCCGGGCCTTGGCCCTGATTACCTGGCTCAAGCCACAGAGGTGGAAACAACTCACTTTCCCTTTTTAATCGTGTTCCTGCCCAGGAGCGGGTCCAGCACGGGGTCCACGGTTTCGCCAATGTTCTCAATGAGCAAAGTGTCCCCTTCCGAGATGGCCTGCTCGATGATGTCCAGGTAGCTGCAGGCACAGCACGGAAGTCAGTTCACGGCAGAGGGCTTTGTGACGGAACGGTGTGCACGCGCAGACCAGCAGCCCCCACCCTCTGAGCGAGACAGTGCCAAACAAGGGGCGACCCAGGAGCCCACAGCTTGTTCCCACCAGCTCGCTCTTTCCTGAAAGGAGCTGAGAGGCTCCTTTGTAAACCGCCCCCATGCTCTTACGGGAATGGAGATGAAAATGGAAGCAGTTTTGTTTATTTTGAGACAAGGTCTCATTCTGTCGCCCAGGCTGGAGGGCAGTGGCATGAGCAGGGTTCACGGCAACCATGACCTCCCAGGCTCCAGTGATGCTCCCATCTCAGCCTCTTGAGTAGCCGGGACTAGAGGCACATGCCACCACACCACACCCAGCTAGGTTTTTTGTTCGTTTTTTATAGAGACGAGGTCTGTGTGGCTGAGGCTGATTTCGAACTCCTGAGCTCAAGCAATCCTCCTGCCTCAGCCTCCCAGAGGGCTGGAATTAGAGGTGTGAGCCACCGCACCCGGCCTGGAAGCAGCTCTGAGTAGCTTTATGGCCACAGAGGCAAACGTTGTCACATCCACACCTCACTGGATTTTCCAGCACTGCTAGGAAGGCAGGCAGGGCAGCACTGCACCTGTGCTGTTACAGCCTTTGTTTCTCATCTGCGATGGGAACACAGACCATGAGAGCCAAGAACATGACGGGCCTGAAGCCTCCCAGCCAGCTAATGGCCAGGGGGGAGGAAACCCCAGGCCTGAGCCTCCAACTCACTCTCCTTTCCCTGCAGGAGCAGCGGGTGGTGGGGGAAAGGGGAAGAGAAGAGAGCTCCTAATTTCATTCCTTATTCCTGGTGCTGTTCCCCAGGCCAAATTTAAAACCTGTGGGCCAGTACCTGTATTTAATGACCCACCCATCCACTGAACAAATGTGAAATTGGGGGTGGGGGGCTTCGGCCCAGGTCCTGCCGCCGTACACACCTCTTCTGTCCCAGGCGGATGGCTTTCAGTTCACTCCCGTATTTGTTTTTGATCCACTTGACTCCTTGGAGCTGGGCGTCCACGATCAGCGGCCAGCGCTCGGTGTTACACAGGATGGTGGCGTTCTCGGTGGACATGCGGGTCGCTGGGGAGGCCCTGGTTGTTCCAAGTGGCCACATCCGCATCATCCGTGAGCAGGCTCAAGGGATCCAGGCCATTGGTGATCGGGATGGGGACCTGCCCCGGGAGGCATGCTTTCTTAGACGGGGTGTTGCGACCTTATTACTTAGAAAACAGCTCTCCAAATAATGCTCTGGGTTCTGCAGTTAGGGGCGGACCAGCAGGGTGACCCGGGAGAGAGAAGCCAGCCATTTCCATCACTCTGCACAGAGCAGCTTTGTAACTCGGCCAGAAACGATGTCAGCACAGCAACACCTGGCCACCTGTTTTTTTTATTTTTCCCCAGAGTCTCACTGTGTCACCCGGGCTGGAGTGCACTGGTGCGATCTTAAGCCCACTGCAACCTCTGCCTTTTGGGTTTGAGCGATTCTCCTGCCTCAGCCTCCCGAGTAGCTGGGAATTGCAGGTACCCGCCACCACGCCCAGCTAATTTTTGTATTTTTAGTACAGAATAGGTTTTACCATGTTGCCCAGGCTGGTTTTGAACTCCTGACCTCAGATGATCCGCCTGCCTCAGCCTCCCAAAGTGCTGGGATTACAAGCATGAGCCACCACGCCTGGCCACTGGGCCACATTCTAAACCTCAATGGGGCCGGAGTCTTGTCACGGAAGCCAAGGTGCCATTTGGTTCTGCTTGCTGGGACCTCCCCAAATTTCCTGAACAATGAACAGAACTCCTTTTTTTTTTTTTTTTAGATGGGGTCTTGCTCTGTTGCCCAGGCTAGAGTGCAGTGGTGCAATCTCTGCTCACTGCAACCTCTGCCTCCCAGGTTCAAGTGATTCTCCTGCCTCAGCCTCCCTAGTAGCTGGGATTAAGGCACCCACCATCACGCCTGGCTAATTTTTAAAAAAATATTTTTAATAGAGATGGGGTTTCACCATGTTGGCCAGGCTGGTCTCGAACTCCTGGCCTCAGGTAATCCGCCTGCCTTGGCCTCATCAAGTGCTGTCACTACAGGCACGAGCCACCACACTCGGCCAGGACTCCACTCCTTACCTTTAAGTTATGTATGTAAGGGATCCAAAATTTCTCCATCAGCTCGTTTCGGTATTCTTGGTGAAGTAGCCCACGTAGGACACGAAGGCTGAGATGAGCAGGACGTCCCCGCACAGCGTGATCCCCCTGGTTTTGAAGCTCTCCACGGACTCAGCCCAGCGGATGTTTTCCGATGCTAATCCTCCCACTAGCCTGAAGCAGAATGAGAGGAAATCAAACACATCTGCATAAGTAAGAGGACAGGACCAGACAAGCCTCCACCTCTGCACCTCCGTGAACCTTCGGAGTTTCACGTCTGCAGCTGGCTCAGTGGCTCAGATGAAAATGCTTTTGGGGAGTTTTGGGGAAGAAATGCTTTAGAGAAATCCAAATCATGCTTTTGGGCTGGGCACAGTGGCTCACACCTGTAATCCCAGCACTTTGGGAGGCCGAGGCGGGCAGATCACTTGAGGTCAGCAATTCCAGACCAGCTTGGCCAACATGGTGAAACCCCGTCTCTACTAAAAATACAAAAATTAGCCAGCATGGTGGTGGGTACCTGTAATCCCAGCTACTCGGGAGGCTGAGGCAGGAGAATTGCTTGAACCTGGGAAGCAGAGATTGCAGTGAGCCAGGATTGGGCCACTGCACTCCACCTTGGGTGACACAGAAAGATTTCATCTCAAAAAAAAAAGCTTCTTGGCAGCCGCTGGGAATGCTGTTTCCCTCCCTAGGTCTCCTGCGTTGACACCCAGCTCTGGCTGATGCCATCTGGTCACCTCTCCCCTGTGCTGAAGATGCTGCCAGACACCACTGAGCACCATCTCGACCAGCTGGTGACAGAGCCCGAGTGGGGACCATGGTGGCCACAGGATGATGTGGCATTCAGAGGGCACCTGGCCCTGCATGGAGTGGGCCCTGGACTCCACAATGTGCCTCGTGCTCCTTGGGCCACCAGCTTGAGGGCTGGTCCCTGACCCTAAATGGCGCACCACGGGTCTGAATGCATTGGCAGGTTTGTTCCAAATTCAGGTCGCCCATTAGGGCCACTGAAGTCTGTCTGTGGCACCATCTGAGCAGCCCTTACTTCCCAGTGACCTAGAGACCACTTCCATTTCGCAGGTGAGGTCAAATCCCTCAGACCCAGGGCACCACCCTGAAGGCCAACCTCATGCAGCCTGGGGCACTACCGGCTCACCACTGGCCCATCAGTGCTGGCCACACGGGGGAGGAGAAAACACAGCCTGAGGGCCTGGAACAGACTCAGCCCCAGGCTCTGCTGAGGCTCCCAGTGCTCCCTTGTGAGAACAGGAAAGAGCTACTCCCAAGCTGCATCATTCAGCAGGCAGCTGCCAGCCCTGTGGCTCCCAACACTGGGACCACGGCCTGAGATGTGCTCTGTGTACAAAAGGCATGAAGGGGCCGGGTGCGGCAGCTCACGCCTGTAATCCCAGCACTTTGGGAGGGTGAGGCGGGAGGATCACTTGAGGTCAGGAGTTTGAGACCAGACTGGCCAACATGGTGAAACCCTATCTCTACTAAAAGTACAAAAATTAGCTGGGCTTGGTGGCATGCATCTATGGTCCCAGCTACTTGGAAGTTGATGCACAGCTTCACTTGAACCTGGGCGGTGGAAATTGCAGTGAGCCAAGAACGTGCCACTGCACTCCAGCCTGGGTGACAGAGTGAGACTCTGTCTCAAAAAAAAAAAAAAAAAAAAAAATACCACACAGGATCTCAGGGCTCAGGATGAAAACAAGCACTGAAAATACCTCATTGATAATTTTTTTTTTTTTTTGAGATGGAGTTTCACTCTTGTTGCCCAGGCTAGGGTGCAATGGCGTGATCTTGGGTCACTGCTACCTCCGCCTCTTGGGTTCAAGCAATTCTCCTGCCTCAGTCTCCTGAGTAGCTGGGATTACAGGCATGAGCCACCATGCCCAACTAATTCTGTATTTTTTGTAGAGACAGAGTTTCTCCATGTTGGTCAGGCTGGTCTCGAGCTCCCAACCTCAGGTGATTCGCTCACCTCAGCCTCCCAAAGTGCTGGGATTACAGGCGTGAGTCACCGTGCCCAGCCCTCACTGATAATTTTTATATTGGTTACCTGTTAAAATAATATTTTGGATATTTGGGGTTAAATAAAATTATAATTACAACTGTTTCTTTGTATTAAAAAAAATTTTTTTTTTGTACAGATGGGGTGTCACTATGTAGCCCAGGCTGGTTTCAAGCTCCCACTTCAGCCCCCAAGTGCTGGGACTACAGTTGCACACTGCCACGCCTGGCTAATTTTTGTATTTAGTAGAGATGGGGTTTCGCCATGTTGTCCGGGTTGGTCTTGAACTCCTGACCTCCAGTGATCTGCCTGCACTGGCCTCCCAAACTGCCTGGATTACAGGCGTGAGCCACCATGCCCAGCCAGCCTCTGTACTTTTTAAATGCGGCTGCGGAAAGAGTTGAGTTGGCAAATCCACATGTGGAGCCTTGCTTCATATTCCCAGGGGACAGCACCGCTCTGGAGCCCCAGACCGTGACGTGACCTGTGAGACGACTGTCCACTGGCTGTGAAATGACCCTGGAAGCCACGTGGTGGGTGGGAGTGGGTTATGACCGAGTCACGCCCCGGAGCAAGCCCGTGGGACGCAGCGTCCCCGGCCAGCGTGGGTTACTCGGAACCACGCAGTCATATTTCGTGGAGGCCACTGACTATGCAAGAGGCCACGGTTTATCCCAATTACTTTGAGCTCAAAAAGTGAAAGGGGCAACCTGGCTGCTTCCACCTGGGCTCCCTCCCCTTCCTCCCAAGGCCCTTCTGTGGGCTTGTCCCTTTCGGGGGGTTCTGAGAACAGGAGCGTGGTCCCGGGAGGAGCTGATACCTGTTGGCCAGTGAGATCACCCTGTTCGTGGCATCGGCCTCTTGCTGACACTTGATTTTCTCAGCTGTTGCTTTTTCAAACGCTGAGGTTAGGTTGCTCAGGTTGGCATTAAGTTCCTGCAAAACCAGGTTGGAAAGGTGCTGGAAACCCCCGAGGCCTCCTAGTACCCTGCAGCAGCAGCGGGGCTGGGCGCTGTGAGCGCCGAGTATGGAAGAGTCTCCCACAGAGGCTGAGACCCTCTGGAGCATGGAGGCCAAGGACGCCAAGCAGCTCCCGGCACCATCTGGCCCTCTCCCTCCACCTGCATCCTCTCACACTGCTCAATAATTCACGATGCTGGCCCATTTTAAACAGAGATATTGACCGGCGGCGAGAGCCAGGGCGAGAGTCTGGTGTTTTGCGCAACGGGAGGGGAGTCAGCACTTACAGCAATCTTGTTTTTGATCCGGGACAGCTTCTCCTGCGCCTCTGCCAGCTCCGCATTGGCCTCCTCCAGGGCCTGCCTCTTGGGCGCCACGTCGCAGTAGACCTCGTAGAAGCGAACAATATTGATACACCAGGAGCACAGGCCGGCAGCAGCCGTGGACTTGGAGCGGATGAACTCGGGGTCGAACGTCGGGTTGCCTTGGTAGGGCCTAGCAAGGGAACACCAGAGGGCCAGAGTGGTCACCCTGTCCTGCTCTGGCAAAGCGGGCCCAGAGAGGCTGAGTGTCTTCCCCAAGGTGGCACAGCTCTGGAGGGACAGCACTGGGACTCACACAGGCCCTAGAGGCCACCCCTCACTGGCTCCGCTCTCCCATTCCCCACTGCCCCACGGGGGCATGGCTCAGCTTTCCAAGCTGGGGACTGGGAGACCGAAACTATCAGGTTACAGGGATGAGGCGCACAAGAGATGCTGCTGCCGGTGTCGCACTCTGCGGGGACAGCACAGGGACCAAGAAGAACACCCACGGGGGGCTTAAGCCCTCCAGAAACCAGTGTTTTAAAAGATTACACCAACACTGTTAGATATGACCAACTGAACTGCCTGCAGAAAGGAATCTCAAAGGGCAATTCAACATGATTCTTTTTTTTTTTTTTGAGACAGTCTCATTCTGTCACCCAGGCTGGAGCGCAGTGGAGTGATCTCGGCTCACTGCAACCTCCGCCTCCCGAGTTCAAGCAATTCTCCTGCCTCAGCCTCCCGAGTAGCTGGGACTATAGGCACGCACCACCACACCCCGCTAATTTTTTTGTATCTTTAGTAGAGATGGGGTTTTACCATGTTGGCCAGGATGGTCTCGATCTTTGACCTTGTGATCTGCCCACCTCGGCCTCGGCGCACTGGCTTATGCTGGGATTACAGGCGTGAGCCACCACCCGGCCCAAAATGTTAACTGAAACATCATTTGAACTGAGGTTGGGAACAGAGCCCATCATTTCTTGCTGTGGTCTACTTATGCTTTGTGTAGGCTGCTATTAAAATTAGGGTGCATTTCCCAACACATACCACACCGTGTGGGCAGGGGGCAGTCCAGAAGCTTATGGGGTGATAGAAGACGACATTCATGGAGGCCTCATTTACAACAGCAAAATGGAAACAGCCTAAATATTCACCAGAGCAGGAAAAGCTGAGAACTTATGATTACTATGTGGTAAGATCATACATAATAAAGTTAAGAAAATCAAATTTACTCGTTTTTTTTTTTTTTTTTTTTGGAGACAGGGTCTCACTGTGTCACCCAGGCTGGAGTGCAGTGACGTGTGATCACAGCTCACAGCAGCTCTGTTCTCCCGAGCTCAAGTGATCCTCCCACCTCAGCCTCCTGAATAGCTGGGACTACAGGCACATACCATGACTGGCTAATTTTTAAAATTTTTTGTAGAGACAAGGTCTTTCTTTGTTGCCCAGGCTGGTCTCGAACGCCTAGGCTCAGGCAGTTCTCCTGCTCTTGGCCTCTCAAAGTGCTGGGATTAAAGATTAAAGGTGTAAGGCTGGGTACGGTGGCTCACACCTGTAATCCCAACACTTTGGGAGGCCGAGGCAGGCGGATCATGAGGTCAGCAGTTTGAGACCAGCGTGACCAACGTGGTGAAACCCCGTCTCTACTAAAAATACAAAAATTACCCAGGCGTGGTGGTATGTGCCTGTAATCCCAGCTACTCAGGAGGCTGAGGTAGGAGAATCGCTTGAACCTGGGAGGTGGGAAATTGCAGTGAGCTGAGATCGCTCCACTGCACTCTAGCCTGGGTGACAGAATGAGACTCCAACTCAAGAAAAATAGAAAAAAAAAGAAATAATACCTTATATCTACATTTATTCCACTTTCAGTTTTTACTATTATCACACACAAAAATCGCTTTTCCCTGTATTATTAAAACACTTCTTAGCCAGGCATGGTGGTGCATGCCTGTAGTCTCAGCTTCTCAGGAGGCTGAGGCAGAAGAATCACCAACTAAAAAAAACACCTTAGAATGAAGACTGAAAAGAAATATATCAAATGTTGATTGATAGTGGCAACGCCCTAGGGTAGCCTACAGGTGTTCTTGTTTTATTCTCTTGTACTTTATTGTATGTTTATGAGATGTTTTTCAGTAATCCCATCCTCTTCCTCCCATATGGGAGCTGGGAGGTACTGGGGTGCTAGCTGGGGTCGCTGGGGTCATGGGGTATGGTCCTTGGTGGGAGACAGGCCGGGCACTCACAGGCTGGAGCACCCTAAGAATGCCAGCGTGTTGACACTTATGGGGTGAAAGACGGAGTTCCCATGGCACCCTTCCCAAGTCCCACAGGCCATCCCAGAGGGAGCTACTGCCAGTCCTGTCCCTCCAGATGAACGACCTTTATGGTCAGGCCAGTGAAAGAAGGAAAGATGCATGGCAGGGCCTCAGGCACGTGACCATTCACTGTGTGTGTCAGCATGTGTGTGCTTATGTGCGTACACGTGTGTGCACATGTGTGCATTTTGCATGTATGGGATTCACAGGTACACCTGTTCATGTGTGCACATATATGCATACATATATGCACAAGTGTGCATTTTGTATGTATGGGATTCACAGGCACACGTTCATGTGTGCATACATGTGAATGTGTGCATTTACATGTATGTGCATGTGCATTGCATTGACGGCTACATGTATTCATGTGTGCATGGATGTGGATTTGTGCACTGCATTTATGTGTGCATGTATAGGTGTACTTACATACATGTATATACGCATATGTATGTGACGTGTGTGCATTTTGTGTACGTGTGTGTGCACTGCATTCGTGGCTACATGTATTCATGTGTGCATGCATGTGTTTGTGTGGTCAGCTGCTCTCACAGGGGGTGACCTCTGTGGGGCCTGGCTGGCCTCTCACAGACCTGTGGCCCGAGGGTTCCCGCTGCTGAGCTTGCTGCTGTGTTCTTGGGGCGCTGTATGGGGAAGGGGCTACCTAGATTCTGAGCCACAGGCCCCAGGAGGCTGGGGCCATGCTTCACCTCAGCACCCCGCCTTGACCTGCTGGAGAATCGGAGGGCAGCCCGGCCTCGAGGCCCTGCCCCAACTCACTTGAAGGCCTTCAGGCAGGCCTCGGGGATGTGCTCCTTGTCGAACTTCTTCAGGGGAGTCTAGGAAGGTGTCCACCTTGCCCATCATGATCTTGGCCGCCTTCCAGCTCTTGTCCTTGGGGGATCTTGCCCCCGGGTGCCGTCAGGATCATGACAGCAGCGGTGACATTGACCACAGCGTCCGGGGGGGACCCGAAGGACTTCAGCTCTGTCAGGTTGTTCTGCAAATGACAGACAGGGTGGGTCTGATGGGAGTTTGGGCCAGGTCCTTGGCAATGCCTCAAGGAAGCCACTGTGAGTGTGTCACTGCCCACGCCGACAGGGAAGGCCGCTTCCTCTCCACCAGGCCAGGGGTCCCCTTTCTTCCCTCCCCCTTTACCTTATTCAGAGTGTCCAGAGCCTCCTGTGCGGCCAGGAGGGCCGGTTCCGCTTTGGCCAGGTCCGTTTCACAAGCCTTTTGCTTCTCAGTGACATTCTGAAAGGAAGATGGACGGGAGAGGTCACTGAAGGTCTATCCATCTGCCTGTGGGGGTGTGTGCACCTGTGTGTATGTGTGTGTATGTGTGTGTGCATCTATGCATATGTGGTGCACGTGCATGTAAGTGTATGTGCATATGTGCATGTGTGCGTGTGTCGGCAGCAGTGGCGAGCGCTGGCTCAGGCCCCAGCAGATCTGAGCTCCACAGAGAGGCTGCCCCTCCGGCCCCTGATTATTTGCTGCATTTGCTAACTGTGCTCCTTTGCCAATATCTGTCCGTGCGCACTTGGCCACTGTCTGGAGCCCACCTTCCTTCCCTGCCTTCTCTGCTCTGCCCCACACCCTCAGGTCAGAATGAGCAATGCCTCAGCAGTTGGGTGGGACTCTGGAACGGGAACTGTTCCTTCTATTGGCTTGAGCTCGCAAGAGTGAAGGGGAAATCCAGGGGCCACCCAGACCACCCTGGCTTTGCAATCTTACTGTTTCTGGGGCTGTTTCATAATCCCTCCCAAATGAAACGTTTCAGAGCGTACAGCTCATCCCCCTTCTAAGAAAGCAGAAACTCCTTCATTCATGCACATGTCATTCATTCACTCAGCAGACAGTGGGCAATGACTGGAACGCTCTTAATTTAAATAATTACACAGATGTGGGACTGACGACAAAAAAAGCACCCAGGGAGGAGTGATCTGAAGTGGCACCAAAGATGCTGTGGACCTCCAGGCTGCAAAGGTGAAGACGCTCCCCCTAAGCAGCAGTTCTCAACCTCGGCCACCCCCCCAAACCAGCAAGGAGCCTGCTGGGAATACTCTGAACCCCTCTGTGGTGACTGAGCAACCCCACGCTTCTGGAAGAATTGGCAAAACCCAAGTCATCTGAAATAACAAGAAGAAGTTGTTGATTTTTAACCTGTAAATTCTCTTAGAATTTGGTTTTCCTGAAATGAGTTATTTGCTTTGTGATGCTGTTACTTACTGTATCGATTGTATGTGAGAAAATGAAGGGTAATGTGAAATGCGGACAGGTGACTTAGAACTTTGGCTCTGCTGAGATGAAACTTTTAACTTTGGCTCTGCTAAGATGTAACTTGCAACTTGGCTCTGCTGAGCCACAACCTGTAACTTTGGCTCTGCTGAACTGTTCTGGTAAAAACAGGAACTCTGTGAAAGGGACAAACCACGTAGCTTGACTGCCTGAGAGAGATGACAGCGCGTCACGGGCTTCTCGCTGCAGAGAGCCTATACCTGGACATGTGATGGAGCGGCTTATTACCCGGATTCCTTTCCCAGGACAGGCATATTGATTACGGTCCTGGAAAGGGAATGCGGCCCTTATGGAGAGCCTATAAACGGAAGAATGAGGGGCGCCTGTCTCTGTGGTTGAGAAGAGGATGTAAAAGCCTTTCTTCTCCCACGGCTCCTCCAGGCCTGCGTGGCGGCCCCCTCCCCGTGCGGTTTTTGTGGTCAGGCTGGTTGTCCTGTGTCAGAGCCTGTCCCCCCCATAGCTGTGAGCCCAATATGTTCTTGCTGAAAATCCTAGGTTTATGTTTAACCTCTATTCTTGCTAAGGTGTATGATTTCTATGCTGACACACAGAAAGTTATCTTTACATTGTTCTGCTTTTATGATACCACGCTGTGATTTTTGTGCACCAGTTTTTGCAAACGTATTCTTTTTGTGTAATTATCACTGAAACTTTGCGTGACCTTGCCTCCCTCTCCCCCTACTGAAAGAGCACAGTAAAAACCAGGTTTTCAGGGGAATGCCAGACATCCACGAAGCCGCATTATGTGGGGTCTCCCCCTGGGCCCAGCTTTAAGGAGAACCTTTTCCTCATCTCTCTCTCTTTTTCACGGACCACGTGATCACTTTGAGAGATATTAAACCCCACGTTAATGTATTGGGAGCTGGTCTCTCCAATAGGAGCCCACCCCTGGCCAATGACATCCTACCCTCTGTTGGGGGTCTAGAGTGGCATGTCCGAAGACCAGGCTCCAGTGAGGTCTTCTCAACCCCTCCCATGGTCACGGATCGGGGCCATCTCATTAACATGCAGGCCCCACTCAGCAGAGCTGAGCTGGTGCCCGAGAACCTGCATTTCTCACAAGCTCCTAGTAAGGCTGCCACTGCGGGCTGGGGGCTGAACATTGAGGAGCTGGGCTGCAGGGATGGGAGCTTTCTAAGGAAAGCCCGCTTATGAGCGGGGGCCCTCACCTGGGAGAGACTCCCTCCTTCCGGGGACCCGCTGGTTAGGAACCTCATCCTTCTATGTAGGTCTCAGCCTTTTCTATGTCTGTTGGTGGCACGTGACCACATGGGGAGGCCCAGAAGGCCTGGCCAATGCAGCAACCCTGCTGAGGCCACACTGGGCTGCCTCTGCCTACCTTATTGATAACCTCGACCTTGACTTCTTCCTCGTCAGCAATGGCCTTCTCTTTGCTGACCTTCTCGGTCTCGATGCCGACCACCTGGATCAATTTATCAGCACTCTCATTCTTCTGCTTGAGCTCAGCCTCCTGAATCGCCAGTTTGGCTTTCAAGTCATCCACCTGGGGAGGGAGAAAGCAAGAAACGGCAAGCGTGGGCCGCAGCCAACACACGCCGCCCTGCACAGGAGGGGCAGACGGCAGGGCAGTGTCCAACGATTCCCAGTGACTCGTTTTGGAGGGTCTTTTCAGTATCTTAAAAGTAAGTATTGATTGAGCACTGACTGTGTACACGGGGTCGCAAGTATGAGACATTCCTGTGCGTGCTCAAAGGAATTGGCAAGGTGGCTGAATAGAAAAACGTCAACTGCAGCCTGGGCAACACAGCGAGACCCTGTCTGTATAAAAATAATTTTAAAAAAGTAGCCAGGCATGGTGGCCTGCACCTGTGGTCCCAGCTACCTGGGAGGCTGAGGTGGGAGGATCGCTTGAGCCCAGGAAGATGAGGCTGCAGTGGGCCATGATCGCGCCATTGAATTCCAGCTTGGATGACACAGCGAGGCTCTGTCTCAAATGCCAACCGAGTTGCAATGCTGAGAAGTCAGGGCTGGTCAGGGCCCCTCCAGGCTGGTGGGAGAGTGACAGTGAGAGTTTGGTGGGGGCAGGGTCCAAAGCTCCCTCGGAAGCAAGTGGGAGGCCTGAGTTAGTTCATCACTCCAGCAGGGAGGTGGCAGCTATTTTCAGGCCCCTCACAGGTGTCAACGGTGGGCAATAAAGATGAAGGAGCCGGGACTGCATGATGGAGGGTGTTTGAAGCAGGCAGAACCCATAAAAATCAATACGGCATAGAGGAGAGGATCCAGGAAGCTTTTTGAGCCGGGTAGCACGGTACGAATGGTATTTACGAATGAACAAATGCATTTTCATTGACTGCATTGGACTTCGCGATCAATTCTCACTAGACACGGGACAGGTGCCATCACCTGTGTGTCAAGCACCCTCCGCACCAGCATCACTGTGAAAGCATTCTGAGTCTTTGCTATGACAGATACACTAACTCACAGCTTCCCGAAGGCAGGAAGCATGCTCATCTTACTTTAGGCAGTGCTGAGCCCCTGTGTGACCAGCCCACAGAAGCCTGACAGTAGCAGCTCCTGGGAGCTGGCAGCCGGCCCCCATCACCTACCTGGGAAGCCGTGCTCTGCAGCTTCATTAGGCCGTTCTCCAGCCTCTCGACTTTGGCAGCCAGCTCCGTTCTCTCTTGGCCAGCAGGTTCTGGTACAGCTTGATCTGCTCCAGAAAGGTTTTGGGCGTGGTGTAGTTGTAGCGCCTCTCGGTAGCCAGGTACACCTTGGACATGTCATTGACAGTGGTGTGCACGTAGGACATGAAAAAGCTGATGGAGGCCTTGACTTCTCGCTACAAAGACGAGACAGCTGGTCACACCTGGGACCCTGTCCTGCAGATCAGCAAAGTGGGGCTTCCCAGACTCACGAGGGGCCCTAGACAAGGTGCCCCGAGGCCTCTCTCAACCTCAGTGGCTTCCAATGCCCAAAGGGGCTCCTGAGAGCAAAAGATACTGGGGCTCTTGTGGGCATTTCACCATGGAAGGGTTTAGCTCAGTGCCCGGGACACAGCAGAGCTTGTTACCATTATCTCTGATGCACACACGTGTACATGCGTACACGCACATGCATATGTACACGCACATGCATATACGTACATGTATATACCACACGCGCACTCACGTACCCGTATCCCTACACGCGCCCGCGCACTCACGTAGCCGCATCCATACACGCGCCCGCGCACTCACGTGCCCGCATCCCTACACGCGCCCGCGCACTCACGTACCCGCATCCCTACACGCGCCCGCGCACCCACGTAGCCGCATCCCTACACGCGCCCGCGCACCCACGTGCCCGCATCCCTACACGCGCCCGCGCACTCACATACCCGCCTCTCTACACGCGCACGCACATTCATGTACCCGCATCTCTACACGCGCACGCACATTCATGTACCCGCATCTCTACACGTGCACACTCATTCACGGGCCTGCATCTATACACGTGGTCACATCTATACACATGCACACACATTCACATACCTGCATCTATACACGTGCACACATTCACATACCTGCATCTATACATGTGCACACACTCACATACTTGCATATATACACATGCAAACACATTCACATACCTGCGTACCTAAAAAAGTACAAGGCTGAGACTATGTTTTCATATCCCAGGTAATTCTGCAAATATTTATTGTTCACTCCCAAGGCTGGGTCCTGGGATTTACAACCTATTTCTCTCAGCCCTCTGGGCCTGTCCACCTACCTGAAGATAGACACTGAGAGCTTCGCCCAGAAACTGTCTCAGCGATATTCATTTTAATTCAGGATATTTTGAAAAGTAATGAATTCATCCAACACACACGTTTTAGCATGTATGCAGTGCTGGTGGTGGGGACAGAGGGGGCAATGCCTGTTTCTAGGAAGCCTCTGCTGTGGGAACTAGAAACCCAAATCTATGCTCCAAAGGACACTTCTGAACTGCAGAGTTACTGGGAGTGACCAATCTCATAAATGAATGCTCTAACAGCAAGCGGGCTCTTCTTCCCATCTTTAAAAACCAGGAAAAAAGAAGCCAGTTTCAGGTTTATTCTAGCCTACTTAATCACTTCATATGCGTTCAAAATAAGTAAGATGGTAACAAAGGGTGGCTGATTCTAAGAGCTCCTCATCCCTCCTACTGACTTGGTCGAAAGTGAGCCAGGGTTTACAGGTGACTTCCAGGCAAGCATTTAGCTCAAAACAGTGAACATGGACACCACATTTCATTGTTTTTTTGTTTTTCTGAGATGGAGTCTTGCTCTGTCACCCAGGCTGGAGTGCAGTGGTTCGATCTCAGCTCACTGCAATCTCTGCCTCCCAGGTTCAAGCGATTCTCCTGCCTCAGCCTCCCAAGTAGCTGGGATTACAGGCATGCACCACCACATCCAGCTAATATTTATATTTTTAGTTGAGATGGAGTTTCACCATGTTGGCTAGGTTGGTCTTGAACTCCTGACCTCAAGTGATCTGCCCGCCTCAGCCTCCCAAAGTGCTGGGATTATAGGCATGAGCCACCACCCCGGGCCTTGGGCACCATCTTTCAACAAAAAGAGACTGCAAGAGAATGTGGGACCTATCATTTCCCCTGAGCTGCACAAGGCAATGGTGTGTGCCCTTGTGTACGCTTATCCCAGCAAACACAGGCTCTCCAGCCAGCGCTCGAGACAAGGTAGAAAGCCCGAGAGGCCCAACCTGTCCGCATGCTGTGTGTCCTCAGCCCTCCTGAACTGGCCCTGGGGCCTTGGCCACAGAGGGGCTGATTGGAAACCACGCCTCATGGCTCAGGATTGCAGGACAATGAAACAAAAAACCCAACAGCCCACCTTGGTTCACAATTCTGATGGTTCGTTCATCACACATTTTTTAGCATTCATTTCCATCTTCAAAACGAATACATTAAAACCTCACTTATCTGGATGCCTGAGGTTTCTGGCAGCCTCTTACATGTTGAGCCCAAGGCAGGTACCTCACTCAGCTCACCCTAGTCCCAGCTCCTTCTCTCCCAGGGAGCCAGCCCTTGCCCGTCCCTGTCCTCCGGGCTCTGTGCTGTGGCAGAGGTGGCCCCGGTGACTCACCGGAATCCCCTCGGTCTCCTCCAGGAAGCGCGCACTGACGGACACCAGGGCATCTTCCGGCCACTCGTGAACCAGTCGATGGCCGTGCAGTTGACCACAGCCGGGAATTTCTGGCTCGTACCCGCAGCACAGAGCCCACAGGGGAGAAACACAGGATCACCTGGGTGTGGGGGACACAGATGCACCGCTCACTGGGACTGCAGTGCCGGGGCCTAACCCATCACTGCAGAAAGCTCTTTCAGAAAGCAAAGCCCTCGCTGGGCTTGGCTGCCCAGGGCCTGGGGAGCGCAGTCCCCGTTCTGGGTTTGAAGGGCGGCCGCTGCACTGCAGTGAATAACTGCTCATCTGACTCATGCCTCTCACTAGCAATCCCAATCCTTCCTGAAGGCGCCCCTGCCTCTCTAAAAAAGGCAGGCAAAGGAAGGAGTGGGGGAGTGGGCATCCACATTGGGCAGATGAGGCCTGAGAACAGCCGCACTCCAAGCCCTCTGGTTCAGCAGGAGGGCTCCCTGCTGGGCCCTGAAGGACAGCAGTTAATTCCCAGAAAGGGCAGGGAGTCCCTGGGACCCCAGCTGGAGAAGCTGCTGTGGAGACAGGCCTGGGGGGCTCTCTGGCTAGATGAGAACCTCCCTTGCCATGGGCCTCAGCCTCCCAGCTGCCCTTGCCCTCTGGTCCCCCTCTTTGTGGTGTAGATACTGCACGGACATTGCCATTTGTGGGGTGGCTCAAGCTTGGCTGACTTTGCAGCCCTCACTGCATGATGACGTGAGGGTGCTGGGACAGAGCCGGCAATGGCAGGGCCAGAGGGGATCCAGGAGCAGGCAGCGCCCATCAGGGGACGCCTTTGGCTCCACAGATAACCTTCACTCATTGGGCTAGGCAGCCTGGAGAGGGGCGGGAGGGCCCCTGCTCTATTTGAGTCACGTAGGGAAAAGGTGCCCAGGACCTTTTCCCTGGAGATGGGAGGTGGAGGCAGGTGCCCAGGAGAGCTATGGGGCTGGCCGCCCCCAAAAGGCAGCACCACTGAACTCTGGAGAAGACAGGGTCGACAGATCCCAGGGGTTGTCTGTCCTGGTAGGGGAGTTTAGCCTACCCGCCCTAGAGGCCATACGGAAAGTCAAGGTGCGGCCAGGAGCGGCAGCTCACGCCTGTAATCCCAGCACTTTGGGAGGCCAAGGCGGGCGGATCACCTGAGGTCAGGAGTTCAAGACCAGCCTGGCTAACATGGTGAAATCCTGTCTCTACTAAAAATACAAAAATTATCCGGGCGTGGTGGTGGGCACCTGTAATCCCAGCTACTCAGGAGGCTGAGACAGGAGCATCATTTGAACCCCAGGATGCAGAGGTCGCAGTGAGCCATGATTGCACCACTATACGCCAGCCCTGCCGACAAGAGCAAAATTCTGTCCCACCCCCTCAAAAAAATTCAAGGTGCATTTATCTACTTAAACTAGCTGTGTGTGGGGAGGGGTCACAGGGTCGGCTTTCTGTCCACGGATGTGGATTTAACCATGGACTGAAAATAATTTTTAAAAAATGATAAAATAATACAAATTAAAATATAACATGTATTTACGTAGCATTTTATATTATATTAGGTATTATAAGTAATCTAGAGATGATTTAAAGGAGCGGGGGAGCGTGTTCAAAATACGACGCAGTTTTATATCAGGGCCTTGAACACCCCTCCCTCCGTGGATTCCAGTATCCATGGGGGTCCTGGAATCTCGCCCCCTCAGATACCAAAGGACGACTGTAAACACTTTTTTGGCCCCAAGGCATCTCTAACAACCCATGTAAAAAAATCTTCAGGCTCCTGGTTCTTCAGACAGCCCCACCCCTAACGTTCTCCTAACAGGATTTTGCACCCCATGAAGGATTAGTCTCCCCACTCTATGCAGAGCAAAAACCCAAGCCCTGTAGGCAACAGGGGCCAAGCTGGGCTCCTGGGGCCCCCGCTCAAGACGGGGCGTCCCCACCTTGAGCTGTCTGCGCACTTTCTCGATGAAGAATTTCCAACACGCTTCCCGGGTGTCGGTAATGCCAAGGGACTTGACTTGGGGTCGCATGGAGGAGATGATGTTCTCCACCTCATCCTCCGTGAACAGCCCGGGGGATCTCTCCCGAGGCCAACAGGTCATTGATCAGCACCAGAAACTGCTCCTCAGCCACCTGGGAGTCTGTCATCAGGAACACTGAGGGGACGTTCTTCACGGCAGCCTTTATGTACTGAGCAGCGAGGTCGACCCTGGACGGAATGAGGAAAGAAATACACATCTAATAAGACTTCATGGAGTAATAATTCTAACAAAGAACAGTTCGGTGGTCTTTTCTCTTCCACTGATTTTTCTGTAATGACATTTACCTTTATTACCTCTTTATTTTATTACCTCTATAATAAAATGATAGCTTTCATGTAAAAAAAAAAAAAGCCATGCTTAGGGGACTTGGTAAGAAGATGCTCAATTAGAGACATCCTCCACAGCCACCCAGAACCCGGGGCCACAGGGTCAACTTTCTTTTGTGTGTGTGTGTGTGTAAGACAGAGTCTCGCTCTGTCGTCCAGGCTGGCATGCAATGGTGCGATCTCGGTTCACTGTAACCTCCGCTTCCCGGGTTCAAGCGATTCTCCTGCCTCAGCTTCCCAAGTAATTGGGATCACTGGTGCACCCTGCCACAGGACCAACTTTCTAAGAAACGTAGGTCAGGCATGGTGGCTCACGCTTATAATCCCAGGGCTTGGGGAAGCTGAGGTGAGGGGGATCAACTGAGGCCAAGATTTCAAGACCAGCCTGAGCAACACAGCAAGACCCTGTCTTTAAGGAAAAGAAAAAAGGAAGCGTCCAAGGTCTGTAGCAGAAGACCCAAAATGTTGAACGGAGCACAGCCAGGTTCACAGCAGCCATCAGGACACCCAAGTGTCCATCCACGCATGAACAGGTACACAAAGCATTGGTCCATCTGTGCAACGGAATAGGATTCAGTCAAGAAGGGAGGAAATTCTGACATATGCTAAAGCACGGATGGACCTTCAGGACATGACACTGAGTAAAAGAAGCCGGGCACGAAAGGACAAATACTGTGTGATTCCACTTACATGAGGTCCCGAGAGCAGTCAAAGTCAGAGACAGAAAGAAGGACGGAGGTTGCCAGGGGCTGGGCTGGGGAAGGGGGAGTTTTTGCTTCAGGGAGACAGAGTTCCTGTTTGGGAAGGTGAAAGGGTTCTGGAGAGGGACAGTGGTGACAGTCACACAACAACGTGAATGTGCTTCATGCCACTGTACTAGACGTGAAAGGTGGTGAAAATGTCTTTTTTTTTTTTGAGACAGAGTCTCGCTCTGTCACCCAGGCTGGAGTGCAGTGTTGAGATCTCAGCTCACTGCAACCTCCACCTCCCAGCTTCCAGCAGTTCTCCTGCCTCAGCCTCCCAAGTAGCTGGGATTACAGGCACCTGCCACCACACTCAGCTACTTTTTGTATTTTTGGTAGAGACCGGGTTTCACCATGTTGGCCAGGCTGGTCTCAAACTCTTGACCTCAGGTGATCCGCCCGCCTCAGCCTCCCAAAGTGCTGGGATGACAGGCGTGAGCCACCTCGCCCAGCTGAAAATTCTTACTCTTCTATTTGTCTTGGAAAAAAAATTTTTTTTAAATAAAAGAACAGGCTGGGTGTGGTGGCTTACATCTATAATCCCAGCACTATGGGAGGCCAAGCAGGCAGATCACCTAAGGTCAGGAGGTTGAGAGCAGCCTGGCCAACATGGTGAAAGCCCGTCTCTACTAAAAATACAAAAATTAGCCAGTCATGGTGGCACCTGCCTGTAATCCCAGGTACTTGGGAGGCTGAAGCATGAGAATTGCTTGAACCCTGAGGTGGAGATTGCAGTGAACCGAGATCTTGCCATTGCACCCCAGCCTGGGTGACAGAGTGAGACTCTGTCTCAAAATAAATAAATAATAGTGAAAACGATCAATTTTATACTATGTACATTTTACCACACCTGGAAAAGGAAAGAAAAAAGTCTTAAATGGAGACCCTAAAAGAGGCCCTGAATAAATATACCGCAGGCTTGGCCTGGGAGACTCAACGGCGAACCCCCTTCAGTCATCCACATACACGGCAGAGCTCCTCCCAGTCCCAGCAGGGTTTAAAGACAGAGCCACAGAATGATTTCACAGGAATTTTGGACGAAGAAATGAAAAAGAGTGTGTGTTTTTTTTTTAAAGCATGGCTGGCAGGCACAGTGGCGCACAACTGTAATCCCAGCACTTTGGGAGGCCGAGGCAGGCAGATCAAGAGGTCAAGAGATTGAGACCATCCTGGCCAAGATGGTAAAACCCCGTCTCTACTAAAAATACAAAAAATTAGCTGGGCATGGTGACAGGTGCCTGTAATACCAGCTACTCAGGGGGCTGAGGCAGGAGAATCATTTGAACCCGGGAGGCGGAGGTTTCAATGAGCCAAGATTGCCTCACTGCACTCCAGAGTGAGACTCCATCTCAAAAAAAAAAAAAGCATGGCGGGGCGAGGTGCTCACGCCTGTAATCTCAGCACTTTTGGGAGGCCAAGGCGGGCAGATCACGAGATCAAGAGATCAAGACTATCCTGGCCAACACGGCGAAACCCCGTCTCTACTAAAATATAAAAATTAGCAGGCATGGCGGCACGCGCCTGTAATCCCAGCTACTCAGGAGCCTGAGGCAGGAGAATCGCTTGAACCCAGGAGGCAGAGGTTGCAGTGAGCTGAGATCACGCCATTGCACTCCAGTCTGGGCGATGGAGTGAGTCTCCATCTTGAAAAAAAAAAAAAAAAAAAAAGGACATTACAGAGCAATAGGAATAGCTTATTTTTGAAAAATATGCCAGTTTCCAAAATGCCTGCCAGCCTCATCCAAGTAGTAGCATGTATTTCCAGGGTTTTGGCTATTTGCTTATCTATAACATTTAATTTAAAAAAACAAGACCTACGGGCTTCTGTACTTATTGAAAAGGCTTTAAAGCGTCCACTATAGGCACCCCAATGGCTGCTCCATCCTTCCGAACCAAGTCTCACTCCCCAAAGTGTCTCTGTATAAAGAGAAACGCCACCAAGCCAGATCTTTTGGAGTTGACCAGGGTCAAAAGCCAGCCTCAGGTCTCCTATCTTTTGAGAAGCTAAGAAAAAGCAAGGGGACTCCCTAAGCCTGGAAAAGCAGGTGGGTCTCCAGCCATGGCTATGTCCTTGGACCCTGCCTTGAGGCAAGGGGTGGAGCGTGAGAGCCAGGGATGACCTTGAGTCAAAAACGAATCACCCTTCTCTGTTCACAGGGTAGCAAGTGCATTGGGTAGAGACTGATCATACCAGACATCTTTTTTTTTTTTTTTCTCATTTTACTTTTTTAGAGATAGGACCTCACTCTGTTGCCCAGGCTGGAGAGCAGTGGCATGATCATGGCTTATTGCAGCCTCTACCTCTTGGGCTCAAGTGATCCTCCTGCCTTGGCCTCTCAAAGGGCTAGGATTACAGGCTTGAGCCACTGTGCTGGCCCCATCTGGCTTTCTCACATGCGCACTGTCCCATCTGAAGTGGCCTCACCTGGCCCACTGTGCCCGCTGGGCTGCCCCCTGGATCCGGCCTGCCCCCACCTCACCCTCCCACACACTCCCTGGCACAGTCTCCCACTCTCACTCCCGCCCTCTTACACCACTGCTGAGGCCAGTCCCCACATCTCCACCCCCACCCTGTTCCTGCACTTCCCAGCCTCATGCGTCCCACTGGGCACTGGCCACGTCATCCCCAGGTATATCATCTCCCTGACCCCTCCCTCCCATCTTGGTTGACAGCCCCAAGGTACTACTGAAGCTGGAGCTGCCTGCATCCCTGTCATCACTGTCAGCCAAGGATGGCAATCGTCACCTGCATCTAGGCCTGTCTAGGGACCAGCCATGAGTAAGGGGCACAGGCTTCCCTTTCTCTGGCCAGAGCATTATCAGCGGCATCTTTCCTTGCCATAGCCAAGGCCACCGGCAGGAAGGACAGGGAGCCAAGGTTTGAGACTGGGTGTTCGAGCCGCACAGCAGGGCCTCCTCCCTGAGAATCATGTGAGGCCAAGCCCCCACCCCATCTGATGGCCGCTTCTCACCCCTCCCCTTTCATCTGCAGGAAGTCAGGGGCACCTGAGCCGTTCAGCTCGTTCTGCTGAAAGGCTTTTGTCACCGGGCAGCCCAGCTCTGGCTGCTGACTCAGGCTGGGGAGAAGGTTTCACCGAAATAAAAGCTCCCCACTGCCTGGCCCCGGGGGCTATGTGTGGGGTGTGGGGGAGGGGAGCTGGGGTAGCACCTGAAGGTTTTAGATCCTGGACCCAGCCGAGCCCCTGAGGTCATACACGCCCTCTCAGCAGGCACAGCCCTCGCTGGCCCTGCTTCCCCCTCCCCCCATCATCCCTTCTCATCGCACCTGCCTGCTTTCAGGCTTTGTGGGGTCACAGGCCTTGTGCCCCAGCTCCACCCAGGTTACCCTTCAGCAGTTTCTGTGCTTTCAAACTATCCTTCCCGTGTCCTAAACACTGCTGGGTCCTGACCCCCTTTGTCCCCAGCTCGTACATCTGGATGGTGTCTCGTTTTCTTGGGACCAAGCCCAGGGCTTTTCACACGGCACACTGTCCTCCAGGGCCCGTTCCCCACCCCTTTCCTGCGCACCCCTAGCCTCTAGCAGGTGCCGCGGCTTTGGGTGCCTACTTTATAATTTTACATCATCACAAACATATACGTTACCCTCATGGGCTGAGCCTGTTACTAGGACAGCACTATTAGAACGAGAATCACATGGAATGGCTCAGGAGGCTGGCTCCCCCCAATACAATACAGGGACTTTTAGCCCCGTTTACCTCTGCCCTTAGCTCTGAATCCACAGCAGCTGCTTAATAAGTGGCAGTGAAAGATGACTGCAAAGCTGATTCGTGATGAGTACAGGGGCCGTGAAATTCCACAGACCAGATCATAGAGGGCGGCTGATAAAATAGTACAACACCCACGATCAGCCCCAACAGGAGGGATCAGGAAGAAAACCCCCCGCAGGGAGGCAGAGCAAGGAAACGGTGCCGCAGGAACGTAAACCAACGCGAGTCAACAGACTAGAGACTGCAGCGGAGAAAGCTCAGTAAACCTACATGGCTCCAGGTTCAAACGACACTTGAGTGGCGGCAGAGACCAGTGTGGACTAACTCCATCAGCTGCGCTGAGAACCCAGGGCCCACTACTGCTCATGGGTCCAGAAGGCAGGGCCGTGTTCGGGAGTGCCCATCTGAGGACTTCAAAAAAGGGCAGGCTGGTCCCTTTACATACGGAGTGGAATCTGCTGGGAAGGCAGAGAACACAGCCAGAAACTGGAGACTCTCCCAGAGGGTGGCTGTCCCTGGCACAGCCTGGCCTGCCCTCCTCCAGGGTCTCTGCCTGCAGATGTCTCCCACCGCTCCTGGCATCACTGGCTCCAGGTCCGCCTGCTAAAGCCACCGACCCAGTGACTGCTTCAGGACCACGTGCTGTGGGAACGTCCCCTTAGGGCTCCCCGTTGGGTCTGGTAGCATTGCGGTCCCACAACAACACCCCGGGCATAGACCCAGAGAAGGCATGGCTGCGTAGCACGATCTGACCAATCTCAGGTCTAATCTCAAGCACGGAGATTCGTTCTGAACTAATGGCACGCAGTTGCCTGGGAGAGCAGATTTTCAGGAACAAGAAATCAATAAAAACCCTCAGCAGTGTGTCTTGGACATGGGAGACCTTATGTTTACTCTAATGTTTATTTAATTCACTTCAAAAGCACCATTCAGAAGCTCAGGCATGCGGTCAGACACCTAGTCCCGGCTCTTAATTCTGTCATCTGGAGAGAGAACAGGGAACAATTTGTAACACTCAGTGACCAGGGCAGGAATCCAATCTTTCTGCCTCTGTGATCTGTGTTGACTTTCTGGACTGTGTCCATCGAGGCATCGAGAGACACTCTCTGCCTCAGTCACACAGGCACGCACACTGGCCAGAAGGTTTTCTGGCCTCGGCTTTCTAAGGTAAGATCCCTTAGACTACTGGTGATGCTCGGATTCCCTGTGCTGGCTGGCTTCATTTCCGAAAAGAAAGTGGTGAAGTTTTTCTTTACTGCCCCATCCTACCGAAAAAGGCAGCTACTGAACAGTCGGCTCTCACCTTGAGGTCGGAGATCCCATAGCCCTTCTTGAGGGTGATCTGGAACACGTCGAGGCCGCTGATGTATGCTGCCAGGCGGGAGAGGCTCTGTTTGCCGCTGCCACCCACCCCTACCAGCAGGGCATTTCCCCGGGGAGACTCCAGGATACGATTAATCCTGCAGACGTGAGCCACGGCGTCCTCAAACAGCACCTGCAAAAACCGGAGAGATGCCATAGCATCTTAAAGCACCTGGCATCAGCTCTGTCACCAGCACGGACCCTGCGCACGCTGAGGTGCATGCCGTGTGCCCCGTAGCCCCGCAGAATGCCACTCGGATGTCGATAATGCAACCAGAGAGGGTGACCCCGTCCAGGTCCTGTGCCCTTGCCATCAGCCCCAGCCTGCTCACCAAATTCATGACCGCATTAACTTCATTGTAGCTGTCCAGGACGTCCACCAGCAGCTTGTTCAGATGAGCCACGTCAGTTACAGGAACGTATTTGGGATCGCCAATCCCTTGAGCAAAGTGGCAGAAGATATTTGGCCTGGCAAATAAGAGCTCTTCACCAAGATCCTAGGAAAAAGAAACGATACTTCAGGTTCTGGCCACCATGACCCCACAGATAATTACGAGCAGCTCAGTACTTTGCCACGGTGGCCTAGGAGGTCACCCCCGGGGTACCAGAACCAGTCTCCCAGGGGCCCAAACCTGGTGCCGTGGGGCCCAGCAAACTGCTGGGCAAATTTCCTGGGGTGGGAGGGTCCAATCCCACTGTATCAGGGAATGAATTCGTAGTCCAAAGAAATGACTCCGCCAAGAACACACAGGACACACCAGCAAAGCACACTGAGCCACACAGGGCCTCTCTCCACCCCCAAGGGGACGGAGGGGAGGTGATCACACCCTCATCTACTAATCGGTCGATGCCTTCTCACTCGATCCACAGCCACGTGCTGGAATGATCGCGTGCAGCCTAACGTGGGTCTTCCCACCCCCACCAAAGGGCCCTTCTGAGGGGGCTGCGGGGCTCACTGGCCACAGATGCTCCCCACTCTTGGAGCCGTGCTAGGCGTGGGAGAGGACAGGGTAGTTTGACTTACATCAAAGAACTTCTTGGTGGAGGCCACGGTGACTCTGCGCAGTGTTTCCTGGTCTTTTTCGTCAACCATTTTGTCACCATACACGCGTTCAGCCTCATGTAGCCAAAGACGGACAAGGTCCAGCGGGGTTTTCAGAACTTCTGCCATGGAAAATAAGAGTCCCTGCCCCAAACATAGGATGGTCTAGCACCATTAGCCATTATGAAGGCGAGTCCAGTGCTGGACACAGAGGACCTACGGAGCAGCCTCCTCCCCCCGGGGCGAGGGGACCTGTTCAGCTGCTGGCACAGCATTCCCTTGGGGACAGGGAAGCCACTCATCACAGACGTCCCGCATATCCCAGATGCCAGAGCACGTGTTTGTGTCCTGAGAGATGTGGAGGAGTTTCGGCCAGGTGCGGTGGCTCGCACCTGTAATCCCAGCACTTTGGGAGGCCAAGGAGGGCAGATCATGAGGTCAGGAGATTGAGACCATCCTGCCCAATGTGGTAAAACCCCATCTCTACTAAAATACAAAAATTAGCCGGGCGTGGTGGTGCGCACCTGTAATCCCAACTACTCGGGAGGCTGAGGCAGGAGAATCACTAGAACCCAGGAGGCAGAGGTCGCAGTGAGACCAGATTGCACCACTGCACTCCAGCCTGGGCGATGGAGCAAGACTCTGTCTCAAAAAAAAAAAAAAAAAAAAGAAATGTGGAGGAGTTTTCCTCGCAGGACAGGGTTGCGGCCTCATCCTCTAGTAGAGTGAATGGTGGAGGAGGGACAAGGGAGGCTAATTATAAAGGGAACTAGATGCTACTGATTGATGTCACTGGCTTGGGCGCCGCAGCAAGTCTATTTGGTCCAGTCCTGGCTTGGTCATTTACTAAGCAAGCAACCCTGGGCGAGCTGGACAAGAGGTGATTGAGGCCTGCAATTTCCCAGGCACAGCGAGGATACAACAGACCCTGACACTGTGGAGTTGACATGCTAGTAGGGGGAGGTGGCCAGGTACACAAAGAAACAGGGTCATTTTACACTGTGATGTGTGCTCTGAATGACACACCCAGAGCAGTGAGACCGAGTGTGAGGGATGAGGAGGGGCCTCTGTGAGAACGTGACATTTGAGCTGATACTTTTTTTTTTTTTTTTTGAGATAGAGTCTCGCTCTGTTGTCCAGGCTGGCCTGCAGTGGCATGATCTCAGCTCACTGCAACCTCCGCTTCCCAGGTTCAAGCGATTCTCCTGCCTCAGCCTCCCAAGTAGCTGGGACTACAGGTGCACACCACCGTACCTGGCTAATTTTTATATTTTTAGTAGAGACGGGGTTTCACCATATTGGCCAGGCTGGTCTTGAACTCCTGCCCTCGTAATCCACCCACCCTGGCCTCCCAAAGTGCTAGGATTACAGGTGTGAGCCACCACGCCTGGCTGGGCTAATACTTTATATGGGAGGAGGTGGGCATAGCTTAACCTCCCTTAGCTACTGCTCAGGAAAGTGGGGATATGAGCACCAAACTTATGTGCTATTGGAGGAGGAGAAAATGGGGATGTAAGTAAGGTGCCATATCCAATCCCTGACTCAGAGTAAGCAGTCAGTAAATGACAGAAAATATTACTACCATCACCACCACTCTCACTATCATAACCATCACCACCACCACCATCAGACACATCACCATCACCACCACCATCACCATTATCACATCATATCACCATCACCACCACTATCACTATCATAACCATCACCACCACCACCATCATCACACACATCACCATCACCACCATCATCACCATTATCACATCATATCACCATCACCACCACTATCACCATTATCACATCATATCACCATCACCACCATCATCACCATTATCACATCATATCACCATCACCACCACCATCACCATTATCACATCATATCACCATCACCACCACCATCACCATTATCACATCATATCACCATCACCATCAACATTATCACATCATATCACCATCACCACCACTATCACCATTATCACATCATATCACCATCACCACCACCATTACCATTATCACATCATATCACCATCACCACCACTATCACTATCATAACCATCACCACCACCACCATCATCGACACATCACCATCACCACCACCACCATTATCACCATCACATCACCATCATCACCACCATCACCATTATCACATCATATTACCATCACCACCACCATCACCATTATCACATCATATCACCACCATCATCACCATCACCATTATCACCATCACTACCACTATCACCACCATCACCACCACACTATCATTATTACCACCATCATTACCATCATCACCACCACCATCATCACCACCATCATCACCGCCACCATCTATAATCACCATCCCTACAACATCACCATCAGTACCACCATTACCACTGTCACCACCATCACAACCATCATTACCACTATATTGCCACCATCACCCCCTTTACTACAATCATCACATCACCACCATCACCATTACTACCACCATCACCATCACCACCACCATTACTACCACCATCACCATCACAACCATCATCACCACCATCATTACCATCATCACCATCATTACCATCATCACCACTATTGCCATCATCACCATTACCACCATACACTATCATAACCATCCTCACCATAATCATCATAGCCATCACTATCACCACCGTCACATCACCATTACCTGCATCACTACCACTGCTGCCATCATCACCACCATCACCATCACTATCATCATAACCATCACTACCACTGTCACCACCCCTATCTATCACCATCACCACCACCGTCACCATTCTCACCATTACCATCACCACCACCACCACCATCACCACCACCACCATCATGATCATTACCATCATCACCAGCATATCACCATTAGCATCACCATCACCACCATCACCACCACCACCATCACCATCACCACCATCATTATCATTACCATCATCACCAGCATATCACCATCACCATCACCATCACCACCATCATCAGTCCACAGCTCCCTGAGAGCTGTAATGAGGAGAGCACCTGGGGATCGGGCACTGGGCCGTAAGACGGGCATGTCATAAAGCTAAAAGAGCAGTACCTGGAAAATATTGGAGAGGTCCCTGAGGTTGAAGACATAATGAAACTTAATGGCCGTGGGAAGAAATGTTGCTGCGATTTTCTGATGCAAAGCTGTTAGAGGAAAAAGACACGTCAGTTCTTATGTACTCTTAATGGCCCCAGGAAGTGCAGAGCTTCAAGTTTCTAAAGCTGACGGATCACGGAATGGTGAAAACTGGAGTAAGAAATCTGCACAGCTCTTTGAAGAGGGAGGAGGTTTGCTGTTCTCTGGTAAATCATGTCTGTGTACTGAATTTCCTAGCCTCGACCTCCCCCATGAAGCAACTGTATTTCACAGTGTCTCCTGTCGAAACATAGTATCGTTTTTAAAATATTGATTAAAAGTATAAATAAAGGCCGGGCGCGGTGGCTCACACCTGTAATCCCAGCACTTTGGGAGGCCGAGGTGGGTGGATCACAAGGTCAAGAGATCAAGACCATCCTGGTCAACATGGTGAAACCCTGTTTCTACTAAAAATACAAAAATTAGCTGGGCATGGTGGCCTGCGCCTGTAGTTCCAGCTACTCGGGAGGCTGAGGCAGGAAAATTGCTTGAACCCGGGAGGTGGAGGTTGCAGTGGGCCAAGATTGCACCACTGTACTTCAGTCTGGCAACAGAGTGAGACTCCATCTCAAAAAAAAAAAAAAAAAGTATACATAAAATATTCATCAAGGGAAAATGTGAAGAGCCATCAGCCCACAGAGCTGTAGGTTTACCGACGGCAGAGGGGATGAGGCCAGCTTACCCAGGGCCGAAGCCACCAGCTGGCCGCTTACTCTCTGGGTAGCCATGGAGACCGAGCGGAAGGCCAGGTGTTGCGTCAGGATGGTGCTGTAGATGGTGGTGAGGGCCTCCTGGCCGGGGAAGCTCACAGCAAACACGCAGAAGTGGCGCTGCTCCGGAAAAACCACAAACTCCCGCTCAGCCAGCTCTGGGGCAGCTGCCCGGGGCTGGGACCACCGTCGTGGGACAGCGGCCTCTGTCCTCATGGTCTAAGGTCTTTTGGGCGTTGTCAGAATGGGCAGTTACCCGCCTTGTGCCTTGCACGTGGTAAAACCACATTAAGAATCACTACACGAGAAACAGCCACACTCACTTGGTGCTCTCAAGAAGAACTGTGGCAAAGGTAAGGGCAGGGCTGAGAGCGCAGGCCTGGCTCTAAATCCAGGTCTCCGTGTGTTTAGAAAACACACAGGCAAAGCCTGTCTGGGTAAGGGCCACAGATAAAATAGAATGCCCTGCTAAATCCAAATTTCAGATGAATAACAAGTCCTTTTTTTTTTTTTTTTTTTAAGAAAAGTATGTCCCAGGCCAGGCGTGGTGGCTCACGCCTGTAATCCCAACATTTCGGGAGGCCAAGCAGGTGGATCCACCTGAGGTCAGAAGTTCGAGACGAGCCTGGCCAACATGGTGAAACCTCGTCTCTACTAAAAATACAAAAACTAGCGGGGCGTGGTGGTACACACCTGTAGTCCCAGCTACTTGGGAGGCTAAGGCAGGAGAACTGCTTGAACCTGGGAAGCGGAGGTTGCAGTGAGCTGAGATCACGCCACTGCACTCCAGCCTGGATATTGTAGCGAGACTCCGTCTCAAAACCAAAACAAACAAGCAAAAAAAAATAAAATAAAAAAAAAAAAAGAACGGTATGTCCCAAATATTGTATGGAACAAACTTGGACTAAAAAAGTATTTAACTGGAGTTCAGATTTAACTGTATTTTTACGTGCTAACTCTGCCAGTTCGACCGGGTCACAGGGAAGGCCGGCTGGCCGCCTGTCCTCCCCATGCCCTGGAAGTGTCTGACACATTCTGCAAGGTTAGGGAGTTCTCCGGAGCGTCAGCCTGCAGCCCTGACATCCCAAACCCAAGCTGTTCTTCTCATTTGCCAGAAGCAAGCCTCAGACTCACGGCAGGTGACGCGGAGGAGTGTGGTTTCTGCTTACCTGGAGCCTGGGTCGATGGTGAAGGAGCCAGCAGTGGGGTTCATGCAGGCCACGTACTGACAGTTATGGACATCTTTCAACGTCAGCTTATGTCTGTCATACCTGAGCAGGGGAGACCAGCGTTCATGTTGCTGATCTTGCCCTGGCCTGGAGGAGCCATCCCTGGCCCCCCACTTCACTCCCAAGAATGTCTTCCCTGTGGTTTTAAAAACCCTCCATAGGTGCTGATAATATGTGAAATGGCTGCTATGACTTCATGCTCTCAAGAGAAATTTTGAAACAAGGGGCAAAGAGTGGCTCAGGGAACAGGCTGGGGTTTACGTTTCAGCTCTTTCACTGAGCAGTGCTGGGGCTCTGGGAAGTTGGTTAACATCTGAGCCTCAGTCTTCTCACCTGTGCAATGGGTCATCAGGAGGATTAAAGGAGCTAACATATGAAAAACACTTGGAAGGGTACCTGACATACAGTAAGTATGCAATAAATGTTCACCATCCCTGTCATCAGGGTAATTATTAATGGCTGCTATTAAATAAGCTGAATAAGCTGGGCACAGTGGCTCACACCTGTAATCCCAGCACGTTGGGAGGCTGAGGTGGGCAGATCACTTGCGGTCAGAAGTTCGAGACCAGCCTGACCAGCATGGTGAAACGCTGTCTCTACTAAAAATACAAAAATTAGCCAGGTGGTGGTGCGTGCCTGTAATCCCAGCTACTTGGGAGGCTGAGGCAGGAGAATCACTTGAACCCGGGAGGCGGAGGTTGTAGTGAGCTCGAGATCGTGCCACTGCACTCCAGCCTGGGCAACAGGGTAAGACTCCATCTCAATAATAATAATAATAATAATCTGAATAATTTCCTTGATGTCACAGTACACTAGTGACTTTTTTTTTTTGAGACAGGGTCTTGCTCTGTCACCCAGGCTGGAGTGCAGTGGTGATCACGGCTCACGGCAGCCTCATCTCCTGGATTCAAGCCATCCTCAAAAACTCAGCCTCACCCTGCCATGCCCTGTTAATTTATTTGTAGAGACAGGGTCTCATTATGTGACCTGGGCTGCAGTGATCCTCCTGCCTTCACTCCCTCAAGTGTCGAGATTACGGGTGTGAGCCACTGCACCCAGCACCTTTGATTAGTTTTCCCCCATTATACACTTTGTGGGTTGGAGGTTGCTGTCTCTTGTTAATTTCTAGTAATTCCTTGTATATTTCAGATATTCATCCACTGTCGATTTTATACATTGCGAATGTTTTCTCCCATTCTTTTGTTTCTCCATTATATTTGTCCATGGTGTCTTTCCTTGAGTAAAATTCCTTAATTTTGATTTAAATCACAGCCATCAATGTGTGTGCTCCTGAAACCTTTGCCTGTGCCGTCCCCTCAACCCCCTATGCACACTCCTCCCTCGGGTCACAGATGCTGTCCCCTGTTTGCCTCTACCTTTGTCACGGTTCACCCTTTGCTTGTGGACCCGTCCTTCCCATGGGCCCCACCCTTGTCTGTGTGACTTTTCTTCCACGAGTGAGCCTTTTCTTGACACATCCACTAAAACGGTCCATCCTTCCCTGTTGTTGTCGGGCCAGTTTAATCTGATATTCTAGGGGGATCCTTTGAAAACTCAAATCTGACTCCGCCACCCCCTCCTGAAGATCCTGAAGGGTCAACCCCAGGGCAGATGTGGACCTAGGGCCGAAGCTTAAGAATGTGGAGGCCTCTCCTTAAGGAAAAGAAAGCAAAAATCTTAAGCAAAGTTTACAAGAGCACGTGACCCTGTGAAGCCCGTGAAAGGGGACTTGTGAGTAGGGGGAGGTGGAGGCTGAGCCCCCACGGCCCTCACGGTTGACCTGCCTGCAGAGAGGGAAGGGTGGGGTCTCATGCATTCGCCACCCTCTGCTCCTGTCTGGGTACCCTCAAATCCTGCACCCCACACCACTTCCGGTTCTCCTGAAATGATGTCAAACTCTCTCCAGGCTCCCTGCTCAGAGTGGCAGCTTTGTCACCTCCCCCCAGGGAGCCACCTCTAATGCCCCTGTCCCCCACATCACAGCCTGCAGCACAGCATAGGCTTCCTATAGTCGTGAGCCCTGTGAGTGCCATTTAGTGAGGAAAAGGCAGGTGGAATCAGATGTATCTGAACTCAAAATCTAGCTCCGGCCGAGCGTGGTGGCTCACGCCTGTATCCCAGCACTCTGGGAGGCCGAGGTGGGCAGATCACCTGAGGTCAGGAGTTTCAGACCAACCTGGCCAACAGGATGAAGCTCTGTTTCTACTAGAAATACAAAAATTAGCTGGGCATGGTGGCAGGCACCTATAATCTCAGCTACTTGGGAGGTTGAGGCAGGAGAATTGCTTGAACCTGTGGGGCAGAGGTTGCAGTGAGCTGAGATCATGCCATTGCACCCCAGCCAGGGCAAGAAGAGCAAAACTGTCTCAAAAAAAAAAAAATCCAGCTCCATCACTCATGAGGGCCATGTTTGAGTAGGCAACCTAACTCCCATGCCTCCCTTTCTTGGCATACGGGGAGGCCCCACAGACGTGGTTTCTAGACTTCTTTGGCCTAAAAATGCTCCGGTTTGGCCTGGGCTACTTGTTTATTTTAAGAGACAACTCAACTGAATGTTCTGATCTTTCCAAACTGCAAACCTAAACATGCCACCTTTGGCTTCGCGGTACCACTGGGAGAATGTTCGCACCCTGTACCGTTGTCCAGAAGCCCAGGGGTTCCGGTTGCAGCTGCCCGAGACACCCTCTCCCCTCTGACCGTCACATGCCTGCCACACCGGCCTCCCTGGGCTCCTTCACAGACGCAGGGCCTTTGCACCTGGTGTTCTCTCTACCCAGAATGCCCTCCCTCTAAGATCCCACAGCCAGCGCATCAAGGCTGCCGGCTTCCAGTAGCGCACCATCTCCCCAGAGGCATCTCTCTGTGGGGCTCCCAGCTGGAGGCTCCTCTGTGATCGCACTGGGGGTTTTCCTCAGAGCTCCGCCTTTACCAGGTCATGTACACTGCTTCATCTCCGGGGGGACAGACATCTCTGTCAAAGGGGTATCCCCCCTCCACTGGCTCTAGGCCACAGCTGTGCGTTTGTGAAACGGGCGATGGATGAAACTGACACAACCTCTCCTCTGCCTTGGTCCTGCCTCAAGGCCTTGTGGCCCCACAAACTTAGGGGCCAAGCTACCTCCCTGTCTCCCTACCCACGTTGCAGCCCCGCCCACAGCCCCACCCCTACCACCCCACACCAGTCCTGCCCTACTGCCCCGTGGCTCCACCTCTTCCCACACCCCACCCTGGCCCCACCCTCATCACCTCGTGGCCCTGCCCCATCTAACCAGTGCCGGTGGTCCATGTGCTGCCGGATGAGGGTGTGCGGGGCCACCGTCCCGTATTTGTCCACCTCAGGCATGTTCATGTCGTCGATGAAGTAGATCAGCTTCTTGGTGCCTGGCGGTCCATAGTCCCTCCCCGACTTCTTCTCCAGCGGCTTCTCCAACACGCCTAGAGAGGGCAGAGGGTCAGCCGCCAGCCTGCGCCTCCTCAGCCTGCACCTGTTAGGTAGGGAGGGGCCCTACCTGCTCCCCCGGAGGACACGAGGTGGGACCCGGCTGGGATCCAGGTTCACCAAACGCACCCACCCTGGGAGTGGCCCTTGAGGGGGCACCGGGTACAGTGTGAGGAATAAACAGAGCGATCAGAGGCGAGGGTGGCAGGAACCTTGCCCTCCATCACCTTTGGGTCGCCTCAGACTGGCTGAGACACTCCCTGTGGGACCTGCTGCCTCGACTGGCCATCAAACCCCCATCACCACGCCCACCCGGGAGCACCAGAAATAGGGGTCCCAGCTGCTGCTCCTCTGTCTTCGACTCAGGAAGGAAACACCAGCAGGTGGGGTGTGGGAAGTGAGGAGGTGAAAAGTGGCCGGTGAGCACCTGGGCTCACAGTGAGAGGGGGACAGCAGGGAATGGGGGCCAGGGGCAGCCGTGTAGGCAGGGCGTGGCAGGGCCAGACTCACCCTGCAGCATGGCCGAGGTCGTGTAGAAGTTGAAGGGCACCGCCTGCACCAGGTAGTAGTCCGTGTTCAGGCTGTCCAGCTTGTCCCCCCATCAGCACCGACTTGCCCGTCCCCCGCGTTGCCCACCAGCATCACCGGCCAGGACTTCTCCATGAGCAGGTCCATGAAGTAGCGGATGCGGATGGTTTCCGTAGTGTGGACCAAAGAGGCCTGGGGGGGAGGGGAGGGGAGGGGAGGGGGGAGGGGAGGCAGCTGTGACTCTCCAACAACTCTGCCTCCCGTTAGCGTGCAGGCCGTATTAACAGCTTGACAAATGCCACACTCTACTGAAAAGGCCCTACTGTTGAAAATTGGACATATTTGGACGTTCTGTGCCAGCGTGTAGGGGTGCTGTGCCGAGTCCTGCCTCTAAATCGCCAGTCGGTGGCCCTGCTTTGGAGACAGTTACCTGCAGAGGGACATCGGGATCCAGCTCAAAGGAGGGCACTTTATCTGTCCAGGGCAGGAACTTTTTAGTGTCGGGATCAATGTAGTAGTCAAAAATGGTTCCTTGCGAGGGGAACTTCATGGTCTTAAACTCGTTGATCCACCATTTTGCTGAATTCCACTCGATAATCTACAAGCTGTTGAAACACAGGAGTGAAAGTCAGGGCCCAGCTAGCGGGATGCCCAGAGAGCCTGCGTGGGCTGCCGGGCCGCCTCACCTGGTCCTGGAACATGGCGCCACCAAAGGCCCAGAAGCAGGCGAACACAAAGTACAGCTCGTACAGCTCCTTGGGGGAGTCGGGGGGCACGCTCTTCTCCGTGAGCAGGCACTCCAGCAGGTACAGGATCATCTGGGTCACCGTGATCTCCGGCACTGGCGTGATCTTCTTGAACCCAAAGCGCAGCTTGTCCAGGCAGGTGGGCAGGTACTTGTCAAAAAGGATCATCAGGTTGGCCTTCTCCGACTGCACTTTGCGCCTCTCGATCCAGCTGCTCACCACCCTGGGGGGACACAGGGCCACTGCTCTGGGTCTGCCAGAGTCCCTGCCTTGGTAAACACCCCCTCCCCTGCCACCACCCGATTCTGTGGGGGCTGCCCCTCAGGTTCGCCACGCCTGCTTGGCAATGGGTCCAACCAGGGGGCCAGGGAGGCCAGTTGCAGGCCCTGCAAGGGTCTGAGGAGGATGCTGGGGTTGTGGGGGCTGTGCCCTGCTTGGCAATGGTCCAAACCAGGGGGCCAGGGAGGCCAGTTGCAGGCCCTGCAAGGATCTGAGGAGGATGCCGGGGTTGTGGGGGCTGTGCCCTCTCTGGGGTTGCTAAGTATGGGGGTGCTGTAGGCCTAGAAGCATATACCAAGGGCTGGGGGATGGGAGGAGAACAGAAGAGGAGAAAGATCTCATGACTCATCTGTGGGGGCAGGAGAAGGTGGGGGACAGGAAGGGAGTAGAAAGGAGAGACAAGGATAGGAGCAGGGACATTTCATTACATCATCTGGACTCCTGGATCCAGCCATGCCTGAAGCACCCATTAGCAGTTTTTTAAAACTTCAGTTAGAGTTGAATTTGCCATGTTCAGTGTAAGAGTCCAAATCAATACAACCAGCAATCCTTGAAAGGCCATACCAGACTGTCTGCCACAGATACCTTCGGGTGGCTTATGTGGGGGTGGCACAGCACGGCAGTGAGGGGTGTGGACTCTGGGGCCAGACTGCCCAGGCTTGAATCGGCTCTCCCATGGCCAGCCGCTGCCTCAGGCAAGTTACCACACATGCTTGTGTCCCTGGTTTCTCATCTATCAACAGGGGTGATGTTTCCATGACCCTCATTTCCAAGGACTGCACAGGCTGATATTTTAAAGCTCAGAAAAGGGAGCCTGGTCCAGAATAAGTGATGTCAAATCAGCATCTGCTAAAAGCATCACTAGCGCCTGGCTCCCTCGAGCGCTGGTGAGCTCAGCACAGGCGTCATTTCCAGGACGCCCAGGGCCTGAACAGGAAGCGCCTGTTAGCACACACAGCCAGCCTGCCCTGTGTCAACAGACAGACAGGCCTCTTTAGACAGACACTCACTCTTTTTTTTTTTCTTCTGAGATAGAGTCTTGTTCTATTGCCCAGACTGGAGTATACTAGTGCCATCTTGGCCCACTGGGGTCAAGCAATTCTCCTGTCTCAGCCTCCCAAGTACCTTGGATTACACGCCGCCCACCACCACGCCCTCTACTAATTTTCCTATTTTTAGTAGAGACAGGGTTTTGCCATGTTGGCCAGGCTGGTCTCGAACTCCTGACCTCAGATGATCTGCCTGCCTTGGCCTCCCAAACTGCTAGGATTACAGGCGTGAGTCACAGCGAGACACACTCCTCTGTGAGCGTGGGCTTGTCCTGGGAGCTCTGCTTCTGCCTGCACCTCTATCACAACAGAGAGTTAAGAGCCGAACACCTTTGCCATGTAGCACCCTGTATTATCCAGTGTAAGAGAGTAAACCTTTATACGTCTCTGCGCGAAACAGGGTGTCTCTGTGCCTGGTGCAGCTAAGAACTGAAATCCAAGTCCAGTTGGTCTTCAGGAGGGGAGACCAATTTGCAAATCTCCACAGAGGCCACTGCTTTCCGCCTCCTAGTTTGGAGATGTTTGTGTCACATTTGTGATGTTGCCTTGGTAGGAGTCACTGAATGCGTTGCGATATGTGTGATGGCTTTTTTTTTTCTTTGAGACAGAGTCTCACCCTTGTCGCCCAGGCTGGAGGGCAGTGGCACAATCTCAGCTCACTGCAACCTCTGCCTCACGGTTTCAAATGACTCTCCTGCCTCAGCCTCTCAAGTAGCTGGGATTACAGGCGCGCACCACCACACTCAGCTAATTTTTGTATTTCTAACAGAGACGGGGTTTCTCATGTTGGCCAGGCTCTTCTCGAACTACTGACCTGACAATCTGCCTGCCTTGGCCTCCCAAAGTGCTGGGATTATAGGCATGAGCCACCGTGCCCGGCTACGTGCTAGCTTTGATATGAGCGGCACAGGCCCCAGGAGAGTCACACGCTTGTAAGACACACATGTGAGACAGGCCAATCTTCTTGCCTCTGGTCGTGTGGCTTCTTGCCCTGCCCCCAGGGCCATCCTGGGTGCACTGGATTAGCTCCCAGCCTTGTGTCCCTGCCCCTGGAGGCTGCCTGTAGGAGGGCTGCTCCTGCTCTCTGGGGACCCTTTGTCTGCTTCTCATCCACTTTCCTTCTCTCCTCTGGCAATACTCAGGTCTCCTCCCGCTTCCTCCAGGTCATCCTCTGGGGGCGTCCAGTTCCTGCCTCCGCCCACACTGGCCTTGCTTCCGGCTCCCTCCTCTCTGCTCCCATAGGGTGTCCCCTAGGACCCCACAATCCTGTCTTCTTCCTGTCCCCACGTCTCAGCAGCTCCTACCCAGACTTCTTTTCAGTTCCCCGGCCGTTGTCTTTGCCGACCCTGAAAACTCCCACACGTGGTGCAGTGGGTCGAATGGTGGCCCTGCAGAATAATGTCCACCTGGAAGCCCAGAATGCGCTCTTATTTCAAGAAAGGGCATTTGCAGATGTCACCAAGGATCCTGGATTTAGGGTGGCCACTGAATCTAATGACTGTGTCCTTCTAAGCAGGAAGTTTGAACACAGACTCAGAGAAGAAGGCCATGTGGAGGCAGAGGTGGAGATGGGAGGGACGTGTCCATAAGCCGAGGGACACTGAGGACCGCAGGGAGCCCCCAGGAGCTGGGGAGAGAGGCCCGGGACAGGTTCTCCCTCAGAGCCGCAGAGGGGAACCAGCACTGCCTACTCCTTGATCACTGACTGTGGCCGCCAGCCCTGGGAGAGGATAAACGTCTGCTGTTCGAAGCTGCCCAAATAGTGGCCATTTGTTTCAGCAGCTGGAGGATGCTGTACAAGCTGGCAAGTGTTGCTGGAGGAGCTGGCACGAGAGGCACCCAGGCTCAGCAGCTCCTGGCCCTGATCCCCATAGGGAACGTTCCGCTAGTATCCCTCTCAAAGCCTGGCCGTGCCGTGCTGTCTGCCTCCCAGCAGAGGGTCCCACTCCCCACACAGACAGTAAAGCAGTGCGTCAGTATGAACTCCAGAGACTTCATTTTCTCTACCTATCGACTTACATGCACCTGGAAACAGCCATGCCTGCATCCCATTCCCAAACATTCTCGTCTATACAAGCACTGCAAAGCTTCGTTCCTCTTGCCCCAGCCCCACCCTCCAGCACTCAAAGGCAGTACTTGCCTCACTCCCAGTGCCTCTGACCGGCTCCTTCATACCTCATCACCATCTGGCTTCTGCCCTCAACATGCCCCAATGCTGTTCTCCCTGAGCGACGGAGCTGCACCTAGTCCCCGAGTGCGGTGGGAACTCCTCTGTCCTTGGCTTGACTCTGGGTGCCATCCTGCCAAGGCTGCTCCCTCCCGAAGCTTCTGTCGCTGGGTGTCTGGGATGGCGTGTCCTGGGTTCCCTTCTGCCTTTGGTTTGTTCCTCCTCCGAATCCCTCATGGATTCTTCTTCCTCCCCAACAGGGCTGGCTTTTCTCAGAAAGCCAACTTCTCTCATCTCTCTCCACATCTTCCTGGAGAGCCCAACTCCCCAGTGTGGAATATCCTGGGGTTGGACACATATAGCAGGTGTGCAAAGTACTGGATGGGTGGGTGGGGGATGGATGGGTGGTGAGTGGGTGGGCAGGTGGGGGGGATGGATGGGTGGTGAGTGGGTGGGCGGGTGGGGGGATGGATGGGTGGTGAGTGGGTGGGTGGATGGGTGGGTGAGTGGGCGAGTGGGTGGGTGGATGGGTGAGTGGGTGGGCGGATCGGTGGGCGGATCGGTGAGTGGGTGGGTGGGTGGGCGGATCGGTGAGTGGGTGGGTGGGTGGGCGGATCGGTGAGTGGGTGGGTGGGTGGGCGGATCGGTGAGTGGGCGGATCGGTGGGTGGGTGGGCGGATCGGTGGGTGGGTGGGCTGGATCGGTGAGTGGGTGGGTGGGTGGGTCGGTGGGTGGATCGGTGAGTGGGTGGGTGGGTGGATCGGTGGGTGGATCGGTGAGTGGGTGGGGTGGGTGGGATCGGTGGGTGGATCGGTGAGTGGGTGGGTGGGTGGATCGGTGGGTGGATCGGTGAGTGGGTGGGTGGGGTGGATCGGTGGGGTGGATCGGTGAGTGGGTGGGTGGGTGGATCGGTGGGTGGATCGGTGGGTGGATCGGTGAGTGGGTGGGTGGGTGGATCGGTGAGTGGGTGGGTGGGTGGGTCGGTGGGTCGGTGAGTGGGTGGGGTGGGTCGGTGAGTGGGTGGGTGGGTGGGTGAGTCGGTGGGTGGGTGGGTGGGTGGACAGACAGATGGACAGACAAACTGTGACCTCCAGCCAGGACACTCCCCTGGAGCCTCTTGCCCCAGGAATGCCGCACTGGGATTTCTGCCTAAGTCCATGTAGGACATTTGGACAAAGCTGTCATTTCTATGTCCCCAGGAAATCCCTTATTCTGTCAATTACCAGCCGAGTGTCTAAGCCAGAAAATATGTCTCTGGAATCAATATCAAGTCTTCCATTTCTCCAGATTCCAGACGTTTCTTAGACCCATATCTTCCTCTCCCATCCCCAGTGGCCCCTGTCCTGCTGGACTAACTGGCTGCTTTTCCTCGTCTCGTTGGCAAGGGCCACTTGCCCCTGGTCCTGCTGGATGGCTCAGCATCAACACCTTTCCGCCAGGAGCAGCCTCCTCCCCCTTTATGCTCCGGCCAGATCCTGACCGCTGCCTATGTGGGAACGCCCCACTTCCCGCCATGCCCTATGAACGCGGGTTCTTGTCTGGTGTGTGTCTTGTTTTCATCCCCCAGAGGTGGCCTGACCCTTCAGATGGCAGCCCAAACCTCAATCACCTGGGAAGACTTCCCACCTCCACAGAGGCCAAGACCCTCTCTCCGCACCAGCCCTTGTTCCCCGGCACTCTGTGCAAAGGTCTGCCTCCTCAGCCGCCCTGCCTCGTGTCACCAGGTATTTACATCATTTACTTCCATGTCTGTCTCTCGGTCCTTCACTGCTGCAACCCTAGTGCCTGGTGAGGGCCCGGTACACAGTTTGTTACACGAACGACGAATGAATGAATATTCAACCCTAAAATGGGCCAACAGCCTCGTCTTTCCCTGCCAAGGTTTGGAACAGGGAAGCAGAGCCCCACTCACGGGTTCCATCCCAGGTCAGCCGGGTTGATGTAGAGGATGCCAGCTCTGGAGACGGTGGCCGGGGTGGCCGTCCTCAGATGGCTGATTTCAAACACTAGCCTCATGGTGCGGTTCAGCGGGATCCGCTCGTTGCTGGCCAGGGTGAGGACCTAGGAGGGGGACAGCAGCCCATGGGGTCCTGTGGCGACACCTGGCATCCTGACGGTGTGCCAGGGCAGGGGGGTCACTTGGAGCAAACCTCTGAGCAAGGAGGAGGGGCTCTGGCCAGCCCTGCTACCCCTAACTCCCAGCCCTAGTCACAGCCATGACCGGCCTTCCCTGGGCTTCTCCCCTGTCCTTGACGCCAGCAGTCTCTAGACACCCACGCCGTGGAGGGCTGCACCATGGAGTCAGGGCTGCCTCCTCAAACCACCGCCCCTCCCGTCCTGCAAAGTCTCCTGCTCCTTCCTGCACCCAGCTGAGGATCACTGTTAGAAAATGGACTCCAGGCAATTCCAAATAGCATCTGCTTCCCAGGCCTTCACCCTGAACCCATCCTGCTGCTGAAACGTAAGGTGAGGTGCCAGCAGAACCACAGCCCAGGTGAAAATGACTGACCACAAGGCACCCCTCACTCACAGCTTCTGCCCGGAGTTCTGGACACGACACCTGCCCCAGGCCCCGCGTGCAGGACCTCAGTGCCATGTAGGTGCCTCCCTGCGAGCCCCCGTGGTCCCTGCCTTGGGTGGCCTTGGGTGTTAGAGGCCAGGGCCCGCCAACCTTGTTGTCGTCCATGACGGTGTTGAGAGACTCGATCCACATGGGGTCTATGTCCCCATCAAGGACGATCCACTTGGGGCCATCATGGGTGATGTTGGCCAGGTCCCGCATGATGGTGGAGAAGAGGCCTGGGGGAGGTGGGCGGTGTAACCCCGGGCCCTTTCCCCAGCCCCATTCCAGTCTCCACCAGTCCTGACCCTGGCCTCTCCCTGGGAGGTGGCCTGTCCCCTCAGGCATGAGGTGCCTGGGCTCCCTGACCTCCCTTGTCTGTGGCCTCCCTCTTCCATGTCCTCTCCATGCCTGAGGCCATGCTCGTCCTCCTCCGACCCTGCATCCTCCCCGTCAGCCCTCTCTGTGGCCCTGGCTGGCTCAGTTTTCCCAGGTTCAACACCCCACAGGGCGCAGCACCTGTGCACGCAGCTCTGTCCACCATCCACTCACACGCTCGGCAAAGTCTGCGGAGCACGCTTCGTGCACCAGGCGTGGAGTGGAACAGGTGGGGGCTGGGGGCGCAGAGCTTGCCTTCTAGTTGGGGGAGGTGAGCTGTACATGCAGAATCAGCGATGGGGGGCAGGAAAGCAGCTCCGGGGTGGGTAGGGGGTGGGGCTACTCCTGAGGGGTAGGTTGCAGGGGGCAGGCTAGGCAAAGCCCTCCCGTGGGCTCCAGGTAGGATCCCCCTGCTCCCGCTGACTCCTCTCCAGCTCTCACAGCTCCTTCCTACAGCCCACTCTCCAACTTGCCCCGAGTTCCTTTCATAAAGTGCAAACCCAGGCATGCCACTTCCTGGGGTAGGCTCCTCCCCCGAACCCACTGACTGAGGTGAGGGCTCCCCGGGCAGCCTCCAGCTTCCATATCCGACCTCCCATGCGCTCCTCATGGGTCACACCTGTCCTTGCGCTGGCCTCTCCCCTTGGCTTGCTCGGGGCAGGCCTGTGGTTCTCACTGCAGCGCCTGTGGCCCCCATTCCTTACCCCCCAGCCTGAGTGCCATGCGCCTACTGCTCCTCGTAAACTCTGCTACCATGGTGCCACCATTGCTGGCCACATGCCTGAGAACCCCACCCTAGCCTGGGGAGGCTGGCCTTGCACGTGGGAACGGCTCAGCCTACGCCCACTGCACTAGACCGGGTGCACCCCTGCAGCCCATCCCGGGACCACCCCTGTTACCATCTTTCCATTCCCTGGTCGCTGGGTTGATGACCCCAAAGAGCTCGTCGCAGGTGACAGCCTTGGGGTCCAGGTCCACAGCCACGGGCTTCCGCTTCAGGTTCTGATAGGTCTTGTTGAGGGATTTGAGTACCTGGTGAAGGTGGGGCCACTCACATGTGACTCCATGCCCCCGGCACATCCCGCCCCACCGGCCCCAGGACCACGGGTGGGCCTGTATTGGATGGGCCCTTGTGTACACCTGGATGCCCTTTTCTTTTTTTGAGATGGAGTTTTACTCGTCGCCCAGGCTGGAGTGCAGTGGCGCCATCTCGGCTCACTGCAACCTCCACCTCAGGGTTCAGGTGATTCTCCTGCCTCAGCCTCCCAAGTAGCTGAGATTACAGGTGCCCACCACCACGCCCAACTAATTTTTGTATTTTTAGTTACAGACGGGGTTTCACTGTGTTGGCCAGGCTGGTCTCGAACTCCTGACCTCAGGTGATCCATCAGGCCTCCCAAAGTGCTGGGATTACAGGCGTGAGCCACCACACCTGGCCCTGGATGCCTTTTATGAACCACCAGGCCGAACCCTTCTCCGGATGTCGTTTTCTTTGGGGCACATAGGTGAGTTCACACCCCCGACCAGGGCCGAGGCGAAGGTGGGCTGGGTGACAGGGGGCTAACTGTTGACTGTGCGTGTCTGCTGCCCGCAGAGAGCTGCTTGCCCTGAGACTGCGAGGCTCGGAAAACATTCATGTGACTTTCCTCCTCATGATACCAGTAATACCCACGCCCTGAAAAACCATAGAAAACACCCCGGCTGGGTGCCGTGGCTCACGCCTGTAATCCCAGCACTTTGGGAGGCCGAGGCGGGTGGACTGACTGAGCTCAGAAGTTCGAGACCAGCCTAGGCAACACAGTAAAACCCCATCTCTACTTAAATAAATAAATAAATAAATAAATAAATAAATAAATAATTAGTCGGGCATGGTGGCGCACACCTGTAGTCCCAGCTACTCGGGAGGCTGAGGCAAGAGAATTGCTTGAACCCGGGAAGCAGAGGTTGCAGTGAGCCAAGATCGTGCCACTGCACTCTAACCTGGGCGACAGAGTGAGATTTCGTCTCAAAAAAAAAAAAAAAAAAAAAACTCCCCATAATCCCTCCATTCAGGAAAATGACTTCAAAGACACAGTGGAGGACGTTTCCTGTAAGTGCATCTCCAAGTTCCTTTTTAGAAAACTGGGCTCAAGCAGCCTCTGCCTTTTCAAATGTCACTTGCCGTGAGCTTCCCGTGTGACTGGTGTCGGAAGCGGTCTTAAACACAGCAGAAGAGTGCAGCCTGTGGACTTCTGGCTGGACACTCGGCTGGCAGGGAATTTTCCATGTCACAGACATCAGTCACATTAGCCGCCACCCTCCAAACGTCACCACGCCCCAGGCCGAGGCAGGGGACAGGAGGGCAATGGGTCAGGCTGGCCGCAGGGAGGGGGAGGCAAGTGACTCGATGTCAGGGGAGAGAAGAGCAGGAAGATGAGGAGGAACAGGGAGGGAGTCCTCGCCCCAGGACCAGGGGCTGCGGCTGCTCCTCCCCCTCCTCCCTGGCCTCAAGCTTCCTCCCTGGCCCAAGACTCAGGCTGGGGGGCTCCCGGGATGCACTGCGTTGGGGTCTCTGGGGTGGGGGGAGTGATGGAGGGCTGACCCTTTGCCCTAGCCCTCCCCCACTGTGCCAGATCCCCACGGGGACCCTGGGGGTGACTCACCTGGGATTTGCCGCTGCCCGCATTCCCAATGACGAACACTGAGTGCCGGACCTGCAGCAGCCTCCTCCAGTTGCACCACCTTCAGCACGAAGCTGTCCTCCGCCTGCAGCTTGAGCTCCACGATGCTCTGCTTGATGATCTGGGGGAGACACGGATGAGCCTGGGTACGGAACTGAGCAGCCTTTCTTCTCACTGGGAGGCTGGGGGGCTTCCTGCCCGGTGGGGATGATGATACAGGCACCCTTGCCCTCTGACAGGCACACATTTGCAAGTTCTGCTGTCGATGCTGAGAGCTCATGTAGCTCCCCCACGACCTCCTGCAGGGGATTGGTCTGCCTGAAGCCCCCCGACCCCCAGTTGAGAGAGCTAACCCCCCCCCCAGCACTGAGAGGGCAGGGCTGTCCGGGGGCCATGGAGGCAGCTGTAGCTCAGAGCGCTCTTTGTAGCAAAGGGAAACGTGCGTGTGTGACGTGGGTCCCCACCCATCCAGCATCGGCGAGCAGGAAGCCAGGCCAGACCGGCTCCTCAGGACAGACCCGAGGCCCTGGAGTTCCGACCTTTTCAAAATTCAGGTCTCGCTTCCGAGGCACGTCCAGAGCTGGGAAGAGGTCCCCGATCAGCCCCATGAACACAGGCAGGTCGTCGGTCACGATCTTGGGGGGATGTTGAAGTCTCTCAGCGCCCCGCATGAGCACCTGGTCCTCGGCCCGGTTGGGGTCGCCCCTCTTAAGGGAGCCGGCCACCACCAGCACAGACTTGATGGCCCGCAGGCCCCAGTCATAATGATCCTGGTGGGCGGCGGGCACAGGTGGGCAGATGTGAGCTCACCTTCCCACGGCCAGCACGGAATCATCAAGCAGGCAGGTCCGAAGTCAACCCTGACTGCTGCCTGCCTCTGAACCTCCCACTCACACCTGCCGTGAGCTCCAGGACACACACCTGCTTCGACAGCAGCTCCTTGCACAAGGTGTAGAGGGTGATGAACTCCTGGCCAGGAGGCGGGCTTCCAAAAAGCCCTCAGCCACCAGCATGATCTCGCAGATCAGCTCGAAGTCAGGGACGACCATGGCGCAGGGCCTGGGGACATCAGCAGCGCTTGTGAGCTTCTGCCCACTCCCTCCCCCACCTACGCCCCCGCCTGTCCCTCTTCACTAGGAGAGGACACCTCACCTGCCAGGGGAGCACAGCACAGTGGTGAACCTTCAGTCCCTGGACCCGGGCTCCCAGCCCACCCACTCCCCCACTTCCCTGTTCCTACCACATCCTCCGCTGAGCATACCTTCAGGCCCCTCCTCCTGAGAGCCACCCTGACCCCTGACCCCAAACCCCTGCCTTCCATCACTGTGCCCCAGGTGGGTCTTCCCGCTCAGAGGAAGACAGAGCACTTCCTAAGGAGGTCCTCACCTGCGTCACCTTGGGAGCTTTTTTTTTTTTGAGCTAGAGTTTCATTCTTGTCACCCAGGCTGGAGTGCAATGGTGCTATCCCAGCTCACTGCAGCCTCCGCCTCCCGGGTTCAAGTGATTCTCCTGCCTCAGCGTCCCACTTTAGCTGGGATTACAAGCGCTTGCCACCACACCTAGCTAATTTTTGTATTTTTAATGGAGACATGCTGGCCAGAATGGTCTTCCACTCCTGACTTCAGGTGATCCACCTTCCTTGGCCACCTAAAGTGCTGGGATTACAGGCATGAACCACCACGCCCGGCCATCGTGGGAGCTTTTGATGACTTCTTCCCTCCCCAGCTCGCCCTCTGCCCCTCCTCTCTGCCCACTCCTTGGCACTGGGACACAGCTGTGGCCGGCCTGGTTCACCACAGTCACTCGCTTTTGTCTGGGTCCCGTACCTGAATAAGGCTTTTAGGTTCTCAGGCAGCTCTGCACGTCCGGCGTACCCAGGGTTCATGGTGATGAAGATGCCGACGGTTGGAATGAGGCCTATGGTCTCTCCCAGGAAATTGAATGTTTTTTTCTTGGCTCGAATTGCATCCTGGACACACTTTACCTGCACAGTTGGTAACACAGGCACGTTGGCATGGCAACAGCCAGCTTCCATGGGCCGGAGGGGCCTCCCTGTATGTTAAAGCATCAGGCTGTGAATTTGCAGGGGCCTCCTAGCTTATTTTTTAAATTAAGCCTTTTACTTTTGAGAAGTTGTAGATTCCCATTCTGTGTAGGAAATAAGACAGACAGCTAGCAACAGCGGCTCACACCTGCAATCCCCGCACTCTGGGGGATGATTTGAGCCCAGGAGTTCAAGACCAGCCTGGGCAACACAGCAAGACCCCATTCTCAACAACAACAAAATACGGAAGACAGGGATTGAGGGGAAGAAAAAAAATGCAAAGGGAATTCCGTGTACTCTCTGCCCGACGTCCCCCGAGGGGAGCATCTTGCATAATGACAGTGCCTGTCACAGCAGGGGTGGGGGTGACACTGAGGCCAGCACTGCTGTCACCACGTGGACCCCTACGTCCCCTCTGATAGCCACACCCACTTCCCTCTTGCCCCTTCCCCCGCTGTGGCCCCTGGCAACCACATCCAACCACATTCTGTGATTTGGTCATTTCACGGGTGTTAAACAAGCGGAACCGTATGGAACTTCATCTTCCCAGGTGGGCTTTTGCCACTCAGCAAAAGTCTCTGGAGAGACACCCAGGCTGTTGTGGGAACCAGTCAGTATTTCACACCCCATCCCTGCTCAGCGGGGTTCCAAGCCCAGCCCTTTCCTGTCCTGTTACTACTCTGGCAATGACCCATCTGAGGACTGGTGAGCAGCCACCTCCATATCAGACGGTCTGGAAGGCCACCTGAGGGCTGCGAGGTTGAACCCGGAGCTCCCGGCGTCACTGCCTGCCTGAGGTCTCCTCTGGAATCCTGCAAAAGGCGGCTGCGGCTCTCCAAGTCGCCACGCGAGGGGGCCCAATACTCGCGGTAAAGCTGCTCCCAGCACCTGCCTTTCCGTCTTCCCCACCAGAGCCAAGTCCTGGTGCCCTGGTGACCCCATATGCCCCATGCCCAGTCTGCTGAGCATGTAGCTTGCCCCCAGCAGGGCTGCGGCCCTTCGGAACGGCACTGTCTCCCTCTAGGCCAGGCCTCTCCCGTGGTCTCCATCAGAGTCCGTGAACATTCAATGCCCAGAGTAGGTGCTACATAAATATTCTGGGGTTTGTTCACAGACATGGGAGGTACTCGGCAACTCTGCTCCCGCACCGGGGTCGAGGGAGAGGGTTCCCACGGCAGCGGCCAGCACTGCCCGTGGGTTGGGGTCACCATTCTCTTGGCCACGTGGCCTCCAGCCCTGGGGCTGGGGACGATGGGGCAGAGGGGAGCCTAAGGAGAGGAGGAAGCAGCCACACCAGCCGCCTCTGATCCCACAGGCAGACCTGGGTCACCAACGCCGTTTGACAGATTAGAGGGTGGAGGCACAGGGAGTCACATCACTGCCAAGCCAAGAGTCAGGGGTTAAGTTGGTGTATAAAGCGGGTTCTCCAGCCAGGCTGGGGGGCTTGAGCAGCCCAGGCAGCTCGCACGTCCACACCCCACTCGCTCCTGATCTGCTCTGGGGTGGGAGGACCTAGACCCCGTCGGTGCCCTGCCTCGGTTTCCTTTTGGAAGAGCAGTTGTTCCAGGCCCCGAGGTTGGCCTCCTCTTACCCCACAGAACCCAGGGCTTCTCGACCCTGGCCGGCGTCAGGATCACCTGAGGCATTTGTTTAAAATGCAGAAATGCTCATCCTAACAAGCGGGGCCCATGCAGAAATGCTCATCCTAACAAGCGGGGCCCATGCAGAAATGCTCATCCTAACAAGCGGGGCCCATGCAGAAATGCTCATCCTAACAAGCGGGGCCCATGCAGAAATGCTCATCCTAACAAGCGGGGCCCATGCAGAAATGCTCATCCTAACAAGCGGGGGCCCATGCAGAAATGCTCATCCTAACAAGTGGGGCCCCACGCTGGAGATTTTTGTTTTGGAAGATGGTCTCGCTCTGTCGCCCAGGCTGGAGCGCAGTGGCATGATCTTGGCGCACTGCAACCTCCGCCTCCCGGGTTCAAGCGATTCTCCTGCCTCAGCCGCCCGAGGAGCTGGGATTACATGTGGACACCACCATGCCTGGGTATCTTTTGTATCTTTAGTAGAGACGAAGTTTCACCATGTTGGTCAGGCGGGTCTCGAACTCCTGACCTGAGGTGATACACAGCCTCGGCATGCTGGAGATTTTAACAAGCAATCGATGGGGGAAGGGCGTTGGCCCAGGACACTCCCCAAGCTGAGGTCTCTGCCCCCACCTCGCCCCAGCCGCCCCACTGCACGCTCTGTGCCCTGGCATGGTTGTTCCCAAAATACACGGGCACATTTCCTTCCTCCTCCTCTTCCTCCCTCTCTCCCTCCTTCTTTCCTGCCATTCTCTTTCAGTACCTCCTATGCCCAGCTCTGCTGATACCAGTAACAAAGCACTCTGTCCTTCTTTCCTAAGCAAAATTCATGATCCTCCCACCTGTATTTCGTTACATGCACACCACCATACACATAACCTGGAATCAGATTCTGTTTCGGCCTAACCAGGCTACAGCCCCTGGAGGGCAGGGCTCACTGGCCCCGCACCACCCTTCAGGGCTTGGAATGTCGCAGAGAGGCAGGGAGGGTCTATCCGGTGTGTGAGGTAACAGGAAAGCTGATGAGCCAGTTACCTGATGTGACCCCGAGCCTGCAGGCAGGGGACTTACCTGCACAGCAATCACAGACAAGACTTCCACTGAGATGCGATTAAACTCATCAAAGCAGCCCCAGGCTCCTGTCTGGGCCAGCCCCTTGTAGATATTTCCGCAGGACTGGGAAAGGCAAGATGGAGAAAGGAAGAGCTGGGAGGGTGGCAGGGAGGACGGGCACTGCAGGGGCCTCCACCTGCCTCTTCAGCTGTGTTCTCTGCCCACGGCTCACTGAGGCTCTGGTGCACTGGGGCCTTCTGGAGGCCAGCAGGCAGGTCGGCTTACCGCCCAGGTAACACCATGGAGGGCTGGGTACCAGGAAGAACCCATCCTTTCATCCGTGACCCCCAGGGCTCCCAGACCCCAGGACAGAAGCTTCATGGAGTCCATGACGAGAGGGCTCTGAGAAGCACACGTGAGTCCTAAACCTTGCATGTGTTCCCAGCCCTTTTCTCTCTTGCACGTAGAGGAGAGGGGGTCCTCTAAGGTGGGGTGGGACACGCCAAGCAGGCCAGGGGCTTTTCCTCAAGGCATCTGTGTCCCTCTAGGCACCACCTGGGTTATCAGAAGGACTCTTCCCAACTACACCTGGGATTCCAGGTGAATGTTAAGTCCCTTCTAGGGAGACTCAACTGTAGATTGCACTTTTCTGAAGTCCAGGAGGTAGATATGGGACTGTGTGGCCTTGACAGTCAACAGAGGCTGCTGGGCCCATCCTCAGCCTCAGCCTCAGGAGGGGGTCCCCGAGATTGTGGGGGCTAGGCCTCTGCTGGCCTAGGGTTCAGAACTCAGGGATCCCCCTCTTACATCCCCCTCTTGCAAGAGGCTGCTGCAGCTTGGAGCTCCAAGGCGTCCCCTCCCCTGCCTGGCCTTCTGTGAACTGACAATGTCCTGTGCAGGCGCTGATGACCGACGGGACTGGGCCCATCCCCTGCTCCCCCTCCCGAGCCTGCCTGGACACTGCTCATACCCTATCCCATGCTGAACCATGAGGGAAGTGCTCACCCCTGCGCGGAGTCCCCAGTTCTGGGGCAATCTCAGAACTGAAGTCGAGAGAGGGTCACCTCCAGGGCAGGGTCTGGGGGCAGGACATGGGGGGCTGCATCTGTCCACCCTGGGAGTCTCTGCAGAGGGACCCCCCCAAGGGGGATGCCAGCAGCAAGCAGGAGCCCTAGTGCGCCCTCCCCAGTGTCATTCACAGGTATCCACAGATCTGGAGCTCACTGTGGGGCCTCGGAGGACAGGGTGCTGAGATCTGCCTCTATGTGGGGACTCTGGATCCCACCTCCGGACCTCAGCCGCGTACCTTGTAGTCCATCTGCTCGGAGCAGTTGAAGACGTAGACCATGGTGCCCAGTGCTCTGCCCAGGTCCTTGGTCGTCTAGTCTTGCCCGTCCCAGCAGGGCCGGCGGGCGCTCCGCCCATGATCAGATGCAGGGACTGGGTCAGGGTGATATAGCACCTGCACGAGACCACAGGTGAGTGAGCGCGTGCGCCAGTGACCCCACAGACGGCCTCCCCCACCTTTTTTTTTTTTTTGAAACAGAGTCTCCCTGTCACCCAGGCTGGAATGCAGCGGTGCAATCTTGGCTCACTGCAACCTCTGCCTCCTGGGTTTAAACGATTCTCGTGCCTCAGACTCCTGAGTAGCTGAGACTACAGGCTCCTACCAGCATGCTTGGCTAATTTTTGTATTTTTAGTAGAGACAGGGTTTTGCCATGTTGACCAGGCTGATCTGGAACTCCTGACCTCCGGACTCCTGATCCACCTGCCCCGGCCTCCCAAAATGCTGGGATTACAGGTGTGAGCCACTGTGCCGGACCATCCCTTTCTCTTTCATTGCAGTTACTACACTTGCTCAGCCCCAGGAGACGCACATGGGAGAGGGGCAGAAAACCTCCTGGTGTGACCAAGAAACTAACACCGTGACGCAGAGGTTGCCCCAGACGCCTCTCCCACCTGCAGCATTCGGGGGGATGGGCCCCCGCTATGACGACCGGAGTCTGTTCGTGAGGTCCATAAAACACCACCCGCACTCAGCAGGCCCGCAGAGCAGTGGAGAAACTCTCCCGAGGCCACACAGCCAATGCTGGAACAAGGACATGGTGGCAGACCTGCACCTGAACACAGGTCCACCTGACACAACGCCCGCTCCGTCCAGCCTCTGCAGCTGATGTCCAAGTCGGACAGTTCCGAGAATCACGGGGAAGGGAGCAAAGCGCAGGTGGGGCTCAGGGACAGGCCTCACCGGTCAGTGAGCGGGGTGATCACCAGCCGTGGCGTGTTGCCCAGATACTCGTAGGAGTACTGGATTTGGGCATCACAGATGTTGGCAAAGCAGTGTCGCTCTCTCTTCATCCCAGCGGTGCCGGAGCTGGGACTGCCAGGTGAAGGCCTGAGAACTCTCCACCTGCAGGATGAGCCGGAGCTCTGGTTGGCCAAGCGGAATGTAAGAGCCAGACCTGGTTGAGGAAGGCCAGCATGCCTCCAAGGCCAGTCCCCAGGTGCCCAGGGAACGTTCCCTGGCCCTCTTCCCCCGACAGCACCCATATCCAACCATAAGGCCGCCCTCAGTGGAATCTCGCTATGGAATGGCACTTCTGATGGGCAGGCAAAGCCCGTCTGACCACAGGGTGTTGCTCAGCAGGGGTGAGGCCGGGCAAGGGGTTTAGGAGGCAGCTGAAGCCAGCAACAGAGTCGGTGCCCCAGGAAGAAGTGGGAGGATCTGGAGTCCCTGAATGCACAGCCCTCAACTCGGTGTTCCCTTGCCCTTCCCCAGCCCCCCAGGACAGGGCGCTCATGCCTTGGCCGTGATCATTTTGGCCACCACGTCCCTCGCGTGCACATCGATGGTGCAGATGGTCATGATCTTCATCCTGTCCCCAGCACTGAGGTTCCCCGATGAGCAGCGTGATGAGTACATTCAGCTGGCTGATCTGCAGGGGAGAGGCACCTTCGTTGATGTAGGGCCACAGCCCTACAGGGTCGTGGGGCGTCCCTTATCGCTGTGCTGAGGCACAGGATCTGAGAAATAAAGAGACAGGACACGGAAGGACCGGAAAAGAGCAGCTGGGCTCGGGGGGGCCACGCCACCTATGAGCAGAGACAGGCGAGGCCCCAAACATCCAGGACTGTCTGTATGTACTGGGTACCAGATAGGGGGAAGGGTAGTGAGATCATCTTCAGGACAGTGATAGGGTCACTATAATCACGTGCACAATTAACAAGAGGTCCACCCCCATTAGGTCACCGAGCCCAGGAGGTGGGCTGTGTGCAGCAAGAGATCCACCCCCATTAGGTCACCGAGGCTAGGCGGTGTGCCGTGCGCACTGAAGAGTGCAGTGTGCAATATCGCTTGTCTAGGGGCAGACTACTTCTACGGAATTCTATAGGAGGATGCTCGAGTCAGCATAGCAGCAGAGCTGACCAGGTCTCCAGCCACCTGCTGGCAGCTGCCAGTGATTTCTGTAGGAGGGTGCTTTTGAGCCAGCACAGTGACAAGAGCTGACAAAAGCTCAGTCACCAAGGTGCGATTACACCAGGGGGGGTTTTAAGCCCTCGGATGCTCTCGGGATTGCCGGTCTGAGGGCAGCCTTCTACAAGAACTGGACGCAAGGTACTACAACGCCTTTTTCAGGAGCGGCTCTTGCTCCAAGCCTGCCATACAGCAGGTATCTTTACCATACTGAATGCTGCCGCCTGGGCCAGATTCTTGTCCTGGTATAGCTGTTTTTCCCTTAATTCATGCTCTGCACCGTGTCTGCTCTAGACATTCCTCCGACTATAAGCAAGATATGCTTATATATGTATAGCTGTTTATCCCTTTCACGCCCTGCACTGTGTCTGCTCTAGGCATTCCTCTATGAACTAAGATATAATTGTATATATGTATGTATATATATATATGGAAATAATGAGTAGTAGGATATTCTTCAGGCACTAATAGAAAAATCTATAAACTAATATATGATTATATATAAAGGAAATAACTGAGTAATAACACTACAAACTAAGATATTCTTCAGGCACTAATTGTGCCGGGGATCTGCCTAGCTCTCCTTCCTCGGTGCCCAGATTGGGGGTGAGACGCCACAGACACCCACATGCGCTGGGGGGGGGGGTCTCATGGTTGGGTGCCCATGGCTGCATAGGGAAGACTGCCATGCTCTTGTTTACAGCAATGAAAACTGGAGCGCCCCGGTGTCCCCCAGCCAGGCACGGGTTTCACTGTGGTGCAGCCCTGATGGGACACTTTGGAACCACTATGACAGATGTAGGAGAAGGAAACGCAAGGCCACGGAAGAGGGTGGATGAGAAGCAAAAACAGCTGACTTTAAAGCCATCCAGAGAGTCTGTATATTTTTACATATAAATCAATTCTACACACACACACACACACAGAGTAGCAGGTTGCATAGGAGACCACTGACTGTGTCAAGTTTGGGTTGTGGGATTACAGGTAAATTCTCCTTCTTTAAAGATGATCTTTAGTTTCTGTATTTCTAATCAACGACACCCCCCTTTAAAAATAAAAAAAAGACTAGGCGCCTGGGGCTGCAGTGCATGGCTGCATTTGGCCTGCGGAAACGGTGATTTTGCAGGGCTCAGTGTCTGAGAAGAAGGTACTTGCCCGGCAAGGTTTCAGATAGACACGTGAGCTTTTTAAAAGCACCTGCTTTTAAATAAGTTTTTACAACATAGCTAACCACACGCTAGTAACACACCTGCTTTTTGTTGTAATCTTTGATAGCATTTTCATAGCCTTCCTCCAGCCTGGCAAACGCCAGGCCCACCTGAGTCGTCCACCAGATCTGGGTGCAAGTCAGGGCCACCTGAAAGTAGACGCCCCCATTGCCCATGCAGCGAGTGATCGCTAGTGCCTGCTAACGGAGAATTTCCTGCTGAAAGCTGAGACAGTTTTCCAGGGGACCACAGTTAACAGGGCAGCCCGTGGACACAGAGAAACTCCCCCCCTTATCTCAGCCACGAGGCACCAGCCAAGCCCCCGCCCGCCTCAGACCTGGGCTGGGTAGTCCAGGATCCACTGCTCCCTTGGCTTCTCCTCATAGGTCACCACGGCCTCCGGGATTTCATGCCGGAGGGTGGAGCACATTCGGTCCAGCACTCGATTCAGCCACACTTCCACCTGGGGACAGGAGCCACAGTGACCAAATATAGCCACGTGTGCCTCTAGTTCCAATGATTTGCTTTGTTGTAAGGAAAAACGTTGACTCTTTATCAACCGCATCCCAGGGGTATACACGTCAAGGATTTCACACGTCAAGGATTTCACAGAGCAGTCACATGACACACCTTTTCTTTCTAAACTGAGACAGGATCTCGCTCTGTTGCCCAGGCTGCAGTGCGGCGGGGCAGTCTCAGCTCACTGCAGCCTCGACCCGTGGGCTCAAGGGATCCTTCCACCTCAGCCTCTCAAGTAGCTGGGACTACAGGCGTGCACCACCACACCCGCTAGTCAATGACTCACTTTAAAAATGTGGCTGGGGACCCCGGCTTCCAAACTTGTTGCATGAAGCATCCGGGTCCAGACACAGTTCTCAGCAAGAAAAGCGAGGAGATGCAGAGAAAGATTTAAGAGAGACACAAGCTACGCCTGCATTCCTCAGCCCCTGCTGCCGTTCTGAGATGGGACATCTGGGGCCTCCTCTTTGCCCAAGGGCTCTGCCTGGCAGGAGTGACGACTCAACAGTGAGGCATGGTCAGTGTTACAGGGGATACAGGATACCAACAAGTTTTGAGACTGAGTCTCACTTTGTCCCCAGGCTGGAGTGCAGTGGCGTGATCTCCGGCTCACTACAACCTCCGCCTTCTGGGTTCAAGCGATTCTCCTGCCTCAGCCTCCTGAGTAGCTGGGACTACAAGCACCCACCACCATGCCCAGCTAAATTTGGGTTTTCTTAAAAAATTTTTTCTTTCTTTTTCTTCCTACTTCAAGAGTACACAAGTTTCCAACTTTTGTTATTTTTAGTAGAGACGGGGCTTCACCATATTGGTCAGGCTGGTCTTGAACTTCCGAACTCGTGATCCGCCCGCCTTGGCCTCCCAAAGTGCTGGGATTACAGGCGTGAGCCACTGCATCCGGCCTGCCAACAAGTCTTATTTGCATTTTATTTGATTATTTTGTGAGAGAGAGTCTTGCCCTGTCACCCAGGCTGGAGTGCAGTGATGTGGTCATAGATTGCTGCAGCCTCAACCTTCTGGGTGCAAGCAATCTCCCGCCTCAACTTCCCAAGTAGCTGGGACAGGCACACGCCACCATGTCTGGCTAATTTTTAAATTTTTTGTAGTGATGGGGGCTCACTATATTGCACAGGCTGGTCTTGAACTCCTGGGCTCAAGCAATCCTCCTGCCTCAGCCTCCCAAAGCGCTAGGATTACAGACACTTTGGTAGTATTTTTAATCAAAGCCTTTTTGTGAGTCACCACACCTGGCCTTTATTTGTATCTTAAAATATATACCCTTAGGCCAGTCACAGTGGCTCATGCCTGTAATTCTAGCACTTTGGGAGGCTGAGGCGGGCAGATCACCTGAAGTCAGGGGTTCAAAACCGGCCCGGCCAACATGATAAAACCCTGGTCTCTACTAAAAATACAAAAATTAACTGGGTGTGGTGGCAGGCACCTGTAATCCTAGCTACTCTAGAGACTTAGAAGGAGAATCACTTGAACCTGGGAACTGGAGGTTGCAGGTGGCCAAGATGGCACCCACTGCACTCCAGCCTGGGTGACAAGAGTAAAACTCAGTCTCAAAATAAAACAAAACAACCGCCCTCCCCCCGCCCCACAGAAAAAACCCTACCCATAAGTAACTGCTACTGGAACAAAAAAACCCTCAAGTGGATATGAAGGTAGATTTTTTTTTTTTTTGAGATGAAGTCTCACTCTGTTGCCCAGGCTGAAGTGCAGTGGCGCCATCTTGGCTCACTGCAACCTCTGTCTCCAGGGTTCAAGAGATTCTCCTGCCTCAGCCTCCTGAGTAGCTGGGACTACAGGTGTTCACCACCACACCTGGTTAATGTTTGTTTTTTCAGTAGAGATGAGTTTTGCCATGTTGGCCAGGCTGTACTCCTGACCTCAGGTGATCCATTCACCTTGACCTCCCAAAGCACTGAGCCTACAGGCGTGAGCCACCGCGCCCAGCCAGATTTTTCCTTTTCACGGTAAGCACAGTGCAGGCGGGCCTCACTGTGGTCTGCAGTTCTGTTTGTAAGGGGTAGGCCCAGGAAGGGAATCTGGACAGATGCCGTTACTACCCCAACCGCCCCACCCTTGCAGAGCAGGCCACGTGTGTGCTGTGTTCAGGTCTTTGAAGCTCAGGTTTTCTCAAGGGAGAATTTTTTTTTTCCTACAGCTGATTTACCTCTGAATTGTATCTTCCTCAGACTGATGTCAAAATGGTTTCTATTGCTTGATCAAATGTTGGGTAACGAGACGGGGGAGGGGGCAGCCCGGGAGTTTTCTGACAGCAGGAGGAGCCGGCCCTGAGCCGGGGACGTGCTTGCTGGGGGAAGGAAGAGGCTGCAGAGACCACTATGACTGGTGGGCAGTACAGCCGATTATTTCAGACAGGGGTTGGGAAGTGGTGGTTCAGAGATGTGCAGACCTCTTCAAAGCGGTCCCTTTCGCAAGCCACAAAAAGGATTCAATGACATTAACAGGGCTTTTTTTTTTTTTTTTTTTGAGATGGAGTCTCACTCCCTTGCCCAGTCTGGAGTGCAGTGGCACAATCTTGACTCACTGCAACCTCCGCCTCCCAGGTTCCAGCAACTCTCCTGCCTCAGCCTCCCCAACAGGGCTTTTCTCCCGTCCTGTCCCGTTCCCTTCCTCCCTAAGGATACACTCGTGCCATATGGATAAGCCTGTGCTAGAAATTCTATAAAGAGGTCAGTTCCTTGAGCGTTTTCCAGAGAGGCAGAGGAGGGGGAGCAGGGGGGCTGGCGGCTGCACTGGCCGGTGGCTCTCCGGATGTCGCTGTCTGAGGGCGTGTGGCCCACACACGTGCTGCGCCCTCGTCCTGGGTTCCCTGTGCGGGGTGCGCTCACACTCACCTGCCCTGAGAGGTCACATTCCTGATCAAAATCCACGTACTCATCCTCCTTGCTGTACATTCCCAGGCCCACCTTGAGAGGCTTGTGGTTGGCATCGAGCCGGAACTCTGAGTTTACACAGGCTATCGAAGAGTTTGGACAGGTGGCGGCTCACCTGCGCGGAGGGGAGAAGCCGGAATTAGGCAACGGGGGATGTGATGGCAGACATGCATGGCTGGGGCTTTCCTTGGGTGGTTTTAGGCATCGTCTTTTTTTTTTGGAATATACTCCCCATCTTTGATCAGCATTAACTAAACGTGGCTAAATTAACAAAAGGAACCAGCAAAGACTGCTCTGAGTCAGGACCCAGAAACCAGGCAGGAGCCCCAGCCCTTCTAAGCCAAACATCCGTTCTTGAAGATTTCTTTCTTTCTTTCGTTTTTGAAAAGGTTCTGTCCCAGCTCCCAAGCCATACACTCAGGCCATTCTTACACATCCCTTCTTCTTGTGTGTCCTCTAACTTATGGTCAAAATGAAATACAGGCACTTTCCCTTCACCAGTTAACCTTTTTCTTTTTGAGACAGAGTCTCGCTCCGTTACCCAGGCTGGAGTGCAGTGGCGCAATCTCTGCTCACTGCAACCTCTGCCTCCTGGATTCAAGCTATTCTCCTGCCTCAGCCTCCTGAGCAGCTGGGACTACCGGTGTGTACCACCACGCCCAGCTGATTTTTGTATTTTTACTAGAGATGGGGTTTCACCATGCTGGTCAGGCTAGTCCTGACCTCATGATCTGCCCACCTCAGCCTCCCAAAGTGCTGGGATTACAGGCATGAGCCACTGCCCCTGGATTTTTTTTTTTTTTTTTTTTTTTTTTTTTTTTTTTGAGACAGAGTCTCTCCCTGTCACCCAGGCTGGAGTGCAGTGGCATGATCTCGGCTCACTGCAACCTCTGCCTCCCGGGTTCAAGCAATTCTCATGCCACAGCCTCCCAAGCAGCTGAGATTACAGGTGCGTGACACCACACTCAGCTAATTTTTGTAATTTTAGTAGAGACAGGGTTTTGCCACGTTGGCCAGGCTGGTCTCAAAGTCCTGACCTCCAGTGATCTGCCTGCCTGGGCCTCCCAGAGCGCTGGGATTACAGATGTGAGCCACTGTGCCCGGCTTCTTTTCCCTTTAGAAGAGCCTCAATGATGTGCCTGTTCCTTGCCCTTGGGGCCCTGAGATTTACTAGCTGATGGGAGGGTGACCCACTGACCGGTGTGTCTTTCAGAAACAGTGTCTTACCAGGCCTCTGGCATACAACCCATTTTCTAGAAGGGGAAAATGACGCACAGAGAGGCCAATTAACTTTCCCAAAGCCACGCCAAGTGCAGAGCAGGACGTGAGAGGAGTCCCGCCACGTTTCTGCCATGGCTGGGGACCCTGGGCAGCTTCTGGTGGAAAGGCCCTCCTGGAGATGACAGGGCACATCCAGGGACCCTGCTCCCCCCATCCTAGGGCTGCTTGGATGGAGGTGCCTGCCTGGAGTCTGACCTGATACTGGCTTAAACTCTGGAATGCAAGGGGCCCCGCCTACCTCCACAGGGTCATTGCCATTGGAGAGAATGTCCAGGAGGTCAGCCGAGGAGACAAAATAGAACCTGGGGAAGGCCAGTCTTTTCGTCTCTAAATACTCTGCCAAAGCCTTTTCACAGATGGACAAGCTGGGAGGAAGGAAGGAAAGGAGGCCGGTGACCCTACTCTGTAGGGGATGTCTGCAGCCCACCCTATCGGCACATGGAACTGATCATCCTGCAGCTGTCTGGACTGCTGTTCAGAGGCCTGGTTTAATTCAGAAGCTCCTAGGGGATGCTCTCATTGCTTTGCCACCCCCGACCATGTGGGCACTCGTAGGTAGGAGGAGGCATCGTTTATTCTCTGGGTCATTGCTTCCTTCAAGGCTAAGGCTAAGGCATTGTGTGGTGGGATGAGGCCGGGGGAGTGCGTGCTTCCCAGGGAGATGGAATAGATCAACCCAGGACCCGTGGCTTTGCCCCGTCCCGGCCAGTGGGCCGCACAAGACTCAGGTTCCCTAAGACTTAGAGGATCACCGCTCCTGACTCCCGGGTCTGGACAGCGTGGGCCCCACCTCTTCTTCAGGGCCTCCAGTTTATCGTAGAGGCCGGGTTTGTTGGTGGCTTCCACCACGTTGGGTGTTTTCACTGCATCTTCCATCAAGGCCTGTGAAGAGAAGGGGATTGCCAAGGCTCAGGGACCCCATTTTGTCCAACATAGTCATTCCTGACAGGCGTGCGGGGCCCCGGGCTGCGCTCACCTTGAATTCCAGGTCGATGTCGTCAAAGCGCTTGGAGTCATCCGGGAGCTGGGCACGGATGTCTTCAGAGCCGATGAAGATGCTCTCCAGGTGGCTCCAGGTTCGCTGGACCTCAAACCAGATGGAGATGACGGAGTCCGCCGTGGACAGCTTCTGCTGCCAGCTCGTCACCTCCCTCAGGAAGTGGGCCAGGTACTTGGACATCATCAGGTTCTGTAGCTGCACCTGGTTGTCCTCCAGCGTCTCCACCAGCACCTCACTGGACTTGAGCATCATGGTGCCTGTCCGCGGGGTGTGGCTCGTGCTCGAACTCCATCGTGCTCCAGGTACTGTCCAGGGCTTTCAGCACCTTTTGCGGGAAGAGAAAAGTAAGGTCACTGAGCATCTGGCATGCGAAGCTCAGGCAGGATCCCGAGTTCCCAGGACGTGGACTGAAGCTCAATGATCAGAAAGCCAAAATGCTCAAGCCAACATATTCACAGGAACCAAAGGCAGATCTAACCCAAACCGTCAGCCCCCAGTGAATGGATGCATGCAATGTCTGTCCATAGAATGGAATATTAGTCACTAAAGGAATGAGGTACAGTCACATGCCACAATGCAGACAAACTTGAAAACCTCAGGCTGAGTAAAAGAAGCCACATGCAGGCCAGGTGCGGTGGCTCACGCCTATAATCTTAGCACTTTGGAAAGCCTAGGCGGGCGGATCATGAGGTCAGGAGTTCGAGAGCAGCCTGGCCAATAAGGCGAAACCCTGTCTCTGTTAAAAATACAAAAAAAAAAAAAAAAAAAAAAAAACCAACCGGGCATGGTGGCACGTGCCTGTAGTCCCACCTACTCAGAGGTTGAGGCAGGAGAATCACTTAAATCTAGGAGGCGGACGTTGCAGTGAGCAAAGATTGCAGCACTGCACTCCAGCCTGGGCAACAGAGGGAGGCCCGCCTCAAAAGAAGAGAAAAGAAAAAGAAGCCACATGCACAGACTACACAGTGCAGGTGGAGGAGTCCAGAACATGCCACCCCAAAATATGCCATCGTGCACATTGACAATGTTGACAGAGGTACTTGAAGGGCAGCAGATGCAGGAATCTCTCTCAGAGCCTCATGCTGTTCCTGGGAATCAGGAGATGAAATTACCAGGCGAACGATGCCCTTCTGGTACCAGAAGGAAACGAGCATTCTCACCACTAGGACGGGAAGCTGAGGCAGAAAGAATGCTGTCCGCTCAGACCTTGTTAGAATAGCTCTCAACTTCCAGCCTCCTACGCAGAGGCGTTACTCTCCTGCAACTCGGTCCTTAAGTGGGCAACTCTAACTGTGTTTTGGGGTCTTCATTTCCTCCCATACCACAGATAACTTGGATTAAATAATCTACATACTTTTTTCCTCTTCATCTGTCTTACACCAATGGAATTCTCAGACCCAGCTGGGAAAAACCCTAAAAGCACAGAGGGAAGATGTTGCTTCCCTAACTACGATGCCATTGCTGTGGAAGTGTGGAAATGGGGGGATCTACAGAGAGGGAAAGGGGGTTCGTGGTTGCCTAGAGCTGGAGACGGGGGGAGTGTGAGAGGAAGGGGCAGGTGATGGGTAAAGGATATGGGTTTCTTTCCAAGGTAATGAGAATGTTCTAAAATTTGTTAATTCTATTATTATTATTTTTTAATCTTATTTATTTACTTATTTTGAGATGGAGTCTCGCTCTTGTTGCCCAGGCTGGAGTGCAGTGGCATGACCTCGGCTCACTGCAAGCTCCACCTTCCAGGTTCAAGCGATTCTCCTGCCTCAGCCTCCAAAGTAGCTGGGATTACAGGTGTCCGCCACCATGCCTGGTTAATTTTTATATTGTCAGTAGAAACGGGCGTTTGCCCTGTTGGCCAGGTTGGTGTGGAACTCCTGACATCCACTGATGATCTGCCCGCCTTGGCCTCCAAAAGCGCTGGGATTGTAGGCGTGAACCACCACGCCCAGCCTATTTTTATTTTAAAACACTTGTAATTTTTTTTTTAGAGACAGGGTTCAGCCCAGGTTGGAGTGCAGCAGCGTGATCACAGCTCACTGCAGCCTCCATCTCCTGGGCTCAAGTTACCCTCCCACATAACCTCCCAAGTGGCTGGGACTACAGGTTCTTGCCATGATGTGCCCAGCTCATTCTTATTTATTTTTTTTGGAGCGATGGGGTCTGCCTATGTTGCCCAGGCTGGCCATGTTTTCAACTCCTGGGCTCAAGTGATCTCCTGCCTCCCAGAGTGCTGGGATTATAGGCATGAGCCCCGCCCTCTGCCATTTAATATGTGCTGATTACACATTTGTAACTATGCTAAAAGCCACTGTGTATGGTACGTGAATTATATCTAATAAAGCGTTTTTATTTTTTAAAAAAAGCTTTATTAGATATAAATGTTTTTAAAAGCAAGCCAAAATGTGACAATTCAAACTCACAAAACAGGCTGAGAGAGGCTTGAACTGCAAAAGTTTTCCTGAATGCTGGAACTGCAGGTAGCCAGTGGCGCATTAACAAGTCCAGGTACTGGCTGGGGGCCCATCCCTCGACCCATCCCCCAGCCCTCCCCTCAGATCTCCGAAGTCAGAGGAAAGAACTGACATCCACAGAGGAGTCAGACAGGACCATAGACGAGGACGCTTGAGACAGAGATGAGAGTTCCGGTTATTTACAAAATGTCCCAAACTATCGTATGTACGGGGGGGCAGACCTATAGGCAGGAATTGGGTTTTCTAAGAAAAATCCGGGAAGTAGGCAGGGCGTGGAGACTCACGCCTGTAATCCCAGCACTGTGGGAGGCTGACGCGGGTAAGTCAATGGAGGTCAGGAGTTCAAGACTAGCCTGGTCAACATGGTGAAACCCCATCTCTACTAAAAAATATGAAAATTAGGCATGGTGGTGCGTGCCTATAATCCCACTACTTGGGAGGCAGAGGCAGGAGAATTGCTTGAACCTGGGAGGTGGAGGTTGCACTGAGCCAAGATTGTGCCCACTGTACTCCAGCCTGGGTGACAAAGAGAGACTCTGTCTCAAAAGCAATAAAAAATAATAAATAAATACATTCCAGAAGTATTTAAGATTTCTTTCACAGGTTTGGTAAGAAAGGCCCCCCACAATATCGTGAATATTGTGAATATTGTGGGGGGGCTTCTTACCCAATATCATGAAAGTGGCCATACTGCCCAAAGTATTCAACGCTATCCCCAACAAGCTACCATTGACCTTCTTTATAGAACTGGAGAAAACCACTTTAAACTTCACATAGAACCAAAAGAGAGCCTGCATAGCCAAGACAATCCTAAGCAAAAAGAACAAAGCTGGAGGCATCATGCTACCTGACTTCAAATTATACTATAAGGCTACAGTAATCAAAACAGCATGGTACTGGTACCAAAACAGAGATACAGACCAATGGAACAGAACTGAGGCCTTGGAAACACCACACATCTACAACCATCTGATCTTTGACAAACTGGACAAAAATAAGTAATGGGGAAAGGATTCCCTGCTTAATAAATGGTGTTGGAAAAACTGGCTAGCCATGTGCAGAAAGCAGAAACTGGACCCCTTCCTTACACTTTATACCAAAATTAACTCCAGATGGATTAAAGATTTAAACATAAATCTATGCCATTCAGAACATAGGCATAGGTAAGGACTTCATGACTAAAACACCAAAAGTAATGGCAACAAAAGCCAAAACAGACAAATGGGATCTAATTAAGAGTTTCTGCACAGCAAAAGCAAAAATCATTAGAGTGAACTGGCAACAGAATGGGAAAAAATTTTTGCAAACTACCAAAGGGCTAAATTTCAGAATCAAAGGGCTAATATTCAGAATCTACAAAGAACTAAAGCAGATTTACAAGACAAAAACAAACACATCCATTCAAAAGTGGGCGAAGGACATGAACAGACACTTTTCAAAAGAAGACGCTTATGCAGCCAACAAACACATGTAAAAATGCTGATCATCACTGGTCATTAGAGAAATGCAAATCAAAACCACATTGAGATACCATCTCACACCAGTTAGAATGGCGATCATTAAAAAGTCTGGAGACAACAGATGCTGGAGAGGATGTGGAGAAGTAGGAACACGTTTACACTGTTGGTGGGAGTGTAAATGAGTTCAACCATTTTGGAAGACAGTGTGGAGATTCCTCAAGGATCTAGAAATAGAAATTCCATTTGACCCAGCAATCCCATTACTGGGTATATACCCAAAGGATTATAAATCATTCTATTATAAAGTCACATGCACACATATGTTCATTGCGGCGCTGTTTACAACAGCAAAGACCTGGAACCAACCCAAATGCCCACTGATGATAGACTGGACAAAGAAAATGTGGTACATACACACCATGGAATACTATGCAGCCATAAAAAATGACGAGTTCATGTCCTTTGTAGGGACATGAATGAATCTGGAAACCATCATTCTCAGCAAACTGACGCAAGAAAACCAAACACCACATGTTCTCACTCATAGGTGTATGATGAACAATGAGAACACATGGGCACAGGGAGGGGAACATCTCACACTGGGGTAGATTAGGAGGTGGGGGGCCAGGGGAGGGGGAGGGATGGGGGGGGGTTGGGGGGATTGTGGAGGGGATAACACTGGGAGAAATGCCTGATGTAGGCGACAGGGGGACTGAGACAGCAAACCACCATGGCATGTGTGTACCTGTACAACAGTCCTGCAGGATGAGCACAGGTACCCCAGAGCTTAAAGAACAATTAAAAAAGAAGAAGAAGAAAGGGCCCCCAGACTTCCCCTGAGTGCCATGGGGCCACGGGATCCCTGTGAACCGGAGACCTCCCTGGGTGCTCTCAGTGTGGGGCGGGGCAGTTCCAGGTTCATCCCACGCGGCACAAACGGTGCTGCCAGCACGGCATACCTTTTCCATGCCGGACTCTTTCACGGCCTTGTCCACGATGTTGCGGACCTCATCCTCGTAATTGTGGAGGTTCAGCTGCAGTAAATCTGCCAGGGTCGTCTCTTCTGACATTTTAAATTTCACCTAGGGAAAAAACCAGGCATGTTTCATTGAAGGTCGTCTGCATTGCAGTGGCCGGACCTCACCGACCCTCACGGAGAGCCAGGACCGGGGTGTGATCGCAGGCTGCTGGAGGGAGGAAGGTGAGCTCTGCTCTGCCAATTTCAGCTCTGGGACGTGGGCAAGTGAGCTCTCCAAGCCTCTCCTTCCTTCTCTGTAAAACCACGTAACAGCAGAACCCACCTGCACTGGGCAGAACCTGTGGCCCCCAAAATTCATGTCTGCCCAGAACCCTCGAATGTCACCTTATTTGGAAATAGGGTCTGGCAGATCCTGGATTTTCCAGGGAAACATAAATCCAGGGCCACGTGTTCTCATGACAAAAAGAAGAGGGAGATCCGAGTCACACAGGAAGGGGGGCCCTGGGGAGACCGAGGCAGAGACGGGCAGATGCAGCACAGGCTAAGGAATGCCTGGAGCCCCCCCGATGCCGGAGGAGGCGGGAGGACCCTCCCAGGAGCTTTTAGAGAGAGTGCGGGCCGCCGACACCCTGATTTCAGAGTCCTGGCCTCCAGCACTATAAGAGAACATAGATCTCTGGGTTTTTTTTGTTTTGTTTTGAGACGGAGTCTCGCTCTGTCATCCCGGCTGGAGCGTATCCCAGGCGCGATCTCAGCTCACTGCAACCTCCAGCTCCCAGGTTCAAGTGAGTCTCCTGCCTCAAGCTCCCAAGTAGCTGGAATTACAGGCGTCCACCACCACGCCCAGCTAATTATTGTGTTTTTAGTAGAGATGGGGTTTCATCAAGTTGGCCAGGCTGGTCTCAAACTCTTGACCTCAAGTGATCCGCCTGCCTCAGCCTCCCAAAGTGCTGGGATTCTAGGCGTGAGCTACTGAGCCCGGCTAGGTCCGCTGCTTGAAGCCTCCCATTTGTGGTCCTTTGTCATGGTGCCCCAAGGAAGCGAATCCATCACCTTCAGCAGCTGCTGTGTTCATAATAGGCAAAGCGCTCTGTGGTGGTGGCCAAATCCCAGGTACCAAAATATCAGTGCCACCCACTCCCCAATCACTTTCACGTCCCTTGTCTTATATTCTTGCTGTCACGGAGTCAGATGTTTCTGAGCAACGATTCTGAGCCCGCTGTGGAAATGGTTTAAACCAACTGATGGCACCTCGAATCTCTAATCTCATTTGGGGACATTCTGCCCGAGGCTCACCAAGACCTCAGCTGTGACTAGCTCCTTTCATGGAGTCATTTAGCTGCCTGTTTATCACCACCCAAGCGTCTCTCCCAGGGTACACGGATGGGCATGTGAGCCATTGCTGGGCATCTGGGAGATCTCTGGTCTCAGCACTTGAGGGGCACCCCCAGAGGCTGGCTCCCCCATACCCAGACACACAAATCCCCAGGGAGCAAGCGGGTACCCCTGTGCCCTCAGGGCGGCCTGCATAGCTGGGTTTGCTTTTCCCTCTTCCGGCCTAGGGAGCAGCAGAAGGGCCCCGGACAGTGCGGTGGGGGCACAGTAGGAGCCTCCAATTCCCCTCCTAGGTGGGCGCCCTCCCGGGCTGGCCGGGATCTGGTGGGACATGGAGGGAACCACTTGGCCCCATTCTCCTACTTCCTGCATAGGGAGGGATCTCTTGGGAGGCCGTGGGCTAAGCCCTCCTGCTGTGTAGGCTCTGGGCCACGCTCCCTTGGTCCTTGGGGTACCATTGTTCTTCCTTTTGTTTCTCGCTGAGCTCTGTCAACCTTTCTGCTCGTCTTTACAGTTCCCACTCCCAAGGCCCAGCCCAAATTCCACACCCACTCAGAGCTTTCTCTTCCCTTCCCACCCCTTGAAGGTGGCGCCCTCTTCTAGGTCTTGTGATGATCACTGAGAATCTCCTGCACCCGGCATTCAAACCTGATCGTGAAGGTTAGCCGAATCTGCCACCCCAAAGTACACCACTTTGGCTTAAGGGTTATTTTGAACTGAAGGCAGCTGAGAAGCAGCAGATACAAGAGAAGCTGTCTGCCCTCCGCTATTTGCCTACAAGCAGGAAATACATTTGCCCAGGAGTCCCCCACCCCCTCTACCCGGAAGGATGGAAGTTAATCAGTGGAGGTTGGGCGCAGTGGCTCAGGCCTGGAATCCCAGCACTTTGGGAGGCTGAGGCGTGTGCGCTGCCTGAGGTCAAGAGTTTCAGACCAGCGTGGCCAACATGGTGAAACCCTGTCTCTATTAAAAACACAAAAAATTAGTCGGGTGTGGTGGCGTGTGCCTATAATCCCAGGTACGCCGGAGGCTGAAACAGGAGAATCACTTGAACCTGTAGAGGTTGCGGTTAGCCGAGAGTGCGCCACGGCACTCCAGACTAGGGGACAGAGTAAGACTCCAACTCAAACCGAAGAAAAAAAGGAAAAAAAAAAAAAAATGATGGAGACAGCTTTAGACCCTTATCATCAGCCCAGAGGAACGGGAGAATCTACACAATACACCTTGCTGAAGCTCACCTTATCCCGCTGTGAAACAAAAATAAAACCCTAAGCCCCCCAACAAATTGAATGAACCCCCCCTCTCTGCTAGGGGCATTCCAAAGTAAACCTAAAAACACGTGTTCAGGCCATGATGGGAAGCAGGTTGGGGGACAGGCCTCATTATACCCCCTCCCTTTGGAATTCAGACACTGCTGACCAGAAATCTGGCTAAAATTTCAACTCAGAAATCCTAAGACTATCAAACGGAATCTTTGTGGCAACATGATACGTCACTTGACAGACAGTAGACCCTGAAAGAAATTACAGTATTTTACCCTGAAATATGTTTCTTTGATGTAGTTTGAAATGGTTCTGCAAAGCTGTTTCCTGTAGGGGAAATCCACATTCTGTGGTGAATCCCCTTCCGTTTCTAGGTCTTTTCCAATTTTTTTTTTTTTTTTTTTTTTGAGATGGAGTTTCACTCTTGCACCTAGACTGGAGTACGGTGGCACGATCTTGGCTTACTGTAACCTCCACCTCCAAGGTTCAAGCGATTCTCCTGCCTCAGCCACTCATGTGGCTGGAACTGTAAGTATGCGCTACCATACTCAGCTAATTTTGGTATTTTCAGTAGGGACGGGATTTTGCCAGGTTGGCCAGGCTGTTTTCAAACTCCTGGCCTCAAGGGATCCACCCTCCTCGGACTCCCAAAGTGTTGGGATTACAGGCGTGAGCCACCATGCCTGGCCTTCCTCTCATTAATCTGTCTTTCATCAGTCTAATGTACCGGGGCCCTAGCCAGGGAACCTAAGATGGATAGAGGGAAAAATAATTTGTTTCCTCCCCTACAGTTGCCAGTACTATTCTTTCTTTCTTTGCTTCCTGGAGAGCAGGGGCCATGTCTCCTTTCTCTCTGCATCCTTTGCAGCTAGGTGGGGCCTCTGCAGAGCAGCTGCTTAAAGTCTTTTTGTTCAGCGTTTGCTGAGAGAGAGGAGTGCTCCTGTTGGCCTTCTGGAGGCGTCAAGGCCAGTGCCTGCCTCTGGGGGCTATTCCTGGAAAGGTTCAGGTGCTAAGACTCTGCGTTCCTGGGGTTCATGAGGACCGCAGTGAAGCTGTTTCTGGAAAGGTTCAGGTGCTAAGACTTGCGTTCCTGGGGTTCATGAGGACCACAGTGAAGCTGTTCCTGGAAAGGTTCAGGTGCTAAGACTCTGCGTTCCTGGAGTTCCTGAGGACCTCAGTGAAGCTATTCCTGGAAAGGTTCAGGTGCTAAGACTCTGCGTTCCTGGAGTTCATGAGGACCGCAGTGAAGCTGTTCATTTGCCCCTAACTTCCTGGGCCTTATGAACACAGAACCCACAACCAGCACTGCCTACTACTGCATTTGCAGGGCCCAGGAAAAGCATGCACGAACTCCTGTTCGAAAATTACTAACAATTTTGAGACAGTGATAATGAGATGGCAAACTGAGCCTGCCCCACCGCCCCCAACCAACATGGAGCCCTGTGTGACTGCATAGGTCACTTGTGCATGAGGCCAGCTCTGCCCACATCAGCTTTTCCAGCATCAGGCCCTGAAAACCTTAGCTAAGCAGCTCAGGCTGGCCCATCCTGCAGCAGAGATGACTGCCTGGGCAATTCCCTCCACCCACCACGGCACGTGGTACCTGGGTGGCCTGCATGAGCTGCCGCCAGGGGACGGTCCCATCCGCCCACCATGCCGTATGGTACCTGGGTGGCCTGCGTGAGCTGCCGCCAGGGACTGTCCCCTCCACCTGCCATGGTGTGTGGTACCTGGGTGGCCTGCGTGAGCTGCCGCCAGGGGAGGGTCCCCTCCACCCACCATGGTGTGTGGTACCTGGGGTGGCCTGTGTGAGCTGCCGCCAGGGGAGGGTCCCCTCCACCCACCATGGTGTGTGGTACCTGGGTGGCCTGTGTGAGCTGCCGCCAGGGGAGGGTCCCCTCCACCCACCATGGTGTGTGGTACCTGGGTGGCCTGCATGAGCTGCTGCCAGTGGCGTTCCCGAATGGCAGGGTTCTGCAGCTCGCTCACGGCGCGCAGAGATGTTATCATGTTTTTCACGGTGTTGTCGAGCCCCACAAAGGCGTCCCAGGTTTTCATCTCCTTGTCCAAAGACCTCACATCTTTGGCAAACTTCTTACAATCTATGTCCATCTGCTCCACGTTGATGTCCTTCCACTTGGTGGTCTTCCAGTCCTCGATGCTGGTGTTTACCTGTGACGAAACATGCATTTCTCCTTCTACCCTAATCAAGGAGGATTCAGGAAGACAGTGCTCTTACCTTTCTGCACTTACTCGCAGGGAGCAAAGCCTAACGAGGAATATTCAGAACTAATACCTGAGTTCAGTAAAGTGATTAGATACAAGAAAAAAACACCGTGGTACCTGAAAAGGTAAGACTGAAAAGTTAGCAGTTGGCCGGGTGTGGTGGCTCAAGCCTGTAATCCCAGCACTTTGGGAGGCCAAAGCGGGTGGATCACTTGAGGTCAGGAGTTTGAGACCAGCCTGACCAACATGGTGAAACTCCATCTCTACTAAAAATACAAAAAATAGCTGGGTGTGGTGGTATGTGCCTGTAGTCCCAGCTACTCGGGAGGCTGAGACAGGAGAATTGCTTGATCCTGGGAGGCAAAGGTTGAAGTGAGCTGAGATCGAATCACTGCACTGCAGCCTGGGCAAGAGAGCAAGACTGTCTCAAAGAAATAAATAAATAAAACAAAAGTTAGAAGTTAAAAGGTATTTTGGCAAAAGCTTGTGTTAGGGCCCTGCTGTTGCTGGCCAGGACCCAGTTTTCTCTCACTTCTCAGTGTGTCCATGTAGCTTGTCTTGGCCAAACAAAGGTGAGGGATGCCTGACAACACTCAGCTTGGTGTTCCCCTTGCTTGCCTTGGCAATCACAAAGGAGCATCGCTGATCCACAGCCTGCACTGTGGAACCAGTCCTTGGCAGGGAACCACTGCTTGGAACTTTGCATGAATGAAAGCATACACTTTCCTTGAACAAGAAATACACTTTCGTTCAGCACACAGAGATTTGTGGGGCTGTTTGTTACTGCACAGTAACCTACCTTACACTGACTGATAAAAAGATAACAGAAGAAACTTCATTCACAACAATATGAAACAGAATATATAAACTACCCAGGAATAGTCCGACCAACAATGTAAACAGAAGGTTATGAAGCCTGCACTCTTACACTGGGGGTGAGCTGAGAATGGCTGTGGAGCTGGAAACTGACAGTCATTGAGGGAATCAGAGATTGTTGACGCAGGCACTTACAGGGGGAAGTTCTGGGCTTGCCAAACATCGGTGCTCGAGAAAGTCAGAACTGGGAGTGTTTAACAAGATGTTTGCCTTGAAGATACAAAGACTTGAAACCTTAATCCACATAGAAGTCGTTGGCTCTTTCTGGCCGGTTCGACATTACACTGTATCTTATTATCATAAAACGTCTTGGCTATTGTGTCTTGGAGCTTTTCGTGAACTCCACTGACTGCAAATGCTTACTGTCAACTCCTCGGAAATGTGACCTTTCATCTCCCGTCTACACAAGTAATTTTTTATCGTGGGAAAGCGGATATCCCATTCTCTCAGATGGCACAATGTCCTGTAATGCCACTCATATAAAAGAAACTTGAGGCTGGGCATGGTGGCTCAAGCCTGTAATTCCAGTACTTTGGGAGGCCGAGGCAGGCGGATCACCTGAGGTCAGGAGTTCAAGACCAGCCTAACCAACAAGGTGAAACCCTGTCTCTACTAAAAAAAATACAAAAATTAGCTGGGCATGATGGTAGATGCCTGTAGTCCCAGCTACTTGGGAGGCTGAGGCAGGAGAATCGCTTGAACCCAGGAGGCAGAGTTTGTGGCCAGTGGAGATCGTGTCATTGCACTCCAGCCTGGGCCACAGAGCGAGACTGTGTTTCAACAACAAAAAAAAAGGGGACTCAAATTCAGTTAATTGTGGAAAAGTATCAAGAGGCCTTCAATTTGTACCTTCTCTTAAGGCCTGGCTGTGACTCCAAATATTTTTTCCCCCCACATAAGAAATACATAGACTCAGTACGGTCGGCATCAAGACATTTACTATAATGTATTTTTAAAATTAAATAAATGAAGAGACAGAGCATACTCTTGTACGGGAACACTGAATACTGCTACAAGATTAATTCTCTTCAAACGAGTTAATTCAATTCCATTTAAAGTCATAATAGCTTCCTTCTGGAGGGGGAGGGAGAATTGACAAATGATTTCTTTTTTTTGAGACAGACGCTCACTCACTCTGTCGCCCAGGCTGGAGTGCAGTGACGTGATCTCAGCTCACGGCAACCTCAACCTCCTGGGTTCAAGCGATTCTCCTGCCTCAGCCTCCCAAGTAGCATGTCACCATACCCAGCTGATTTTTGTAGCTTTAGTAGAGATGGGGTTTTACCATGTTGGCCAGGCTGCTCTCAAACTCCTGACCTCCAGTGATCTGCCTGCCTCGGCCTCTCCAAGTGCTGGGATTACAGGTGTGAGCTACCATACCAGGCTGGATTTGATAAAAGTTCATTCAAAAAGGCAAGAGAGGAAAGAGCTCAAGTATTTTTGAAAACAGATGAACAAAGAGGAGACAGAATGGCAGAAACAAACATATGAACACACAGTGAAGAAATACTTGGGAAAAGAAGCCCCATGCTTGGAGTCTAGCCTCCCTTCACACACCGAGACTGCACCTGTCCTCTTCTTTCTGCTGCTTAGGAGGCCACAAAGCAGCCTATGGAAACGTGATCCAACGTGATCCAGACTGCACTTGTTTGACAAATTCCCAGGCTCCCAAATTGCCTCTTCTTCTCCCTGAATATCACCCCTCCACAACCTACCCAAATTCCCATTTCCTCAGGGCTGTCTTAGCATCTGACCCAAACAAAAAGCCCATTTGCATTCTTTAAAACGTTGTCAGTTCTTTCAGTTCTGCCAATATGGAGCAGCCCTGTTACTTCCAGCTTCTCCCTCTTACAACTGAAAAACCCTGGACACATCACAACAAACGGGACCATGGAAGGCTGCTCATGTATTGAGGAAATACTTAAGACACTATATTATAGTTAAAAGGGGCAGAAGTGAGGGCAAGGAGATCTAAATGGAAATAAGGTTTCTACACTCAAAAGTGACAAAATGTTTTTATCAGTGACTGTCAGACAATTGCTAAGAAAACTATATAAAGTGCTGTGTTCAGAATCACTCTAACTAAATCAATCAGTGGGTCCTAAAAATGTTAAAATAAAAGGGAGTCAGAGGAACACAAAACAAGGGGAACAAACAGAAAACAAATCAGCAGACTTGGGCTCTAACGTGACAATAATTATCTTAAATGCAAAATCGTCTCAATACACCAATTAAAAGCCAGAGATTGGCAGAGTAGATGAAAAAACCAGGATCCAGAAACACGCCATCCACAGGTAACTCGCTTCAGACACAAAAATGTAAGTGGGTTGAAAATTTAAAAAATGGAAAAAGATCTATCAGGACAAACACTAGTCAAAAACAATGAATAGAAAAAATAGAAGTAGCTATATTAATATAAGGTAAAGCCAATTGTAGAGCAAACGGCTGCATCGACATCGTGGCTTGAGGGGAGGGTCCGATGGGAGCTGGAGACCAAAGAGCAAATTCTTACAGACAAAAGGAACATTATACAGCAGGAAAAAGGGTCAACCTATAGGAAGACAATGATCCCAAATCTGTACAACAGAGCAACAGAGCCACGGAATACACACAGCAAAAACTGATGGAGCTGCGAGGAGAAATAAACACATCCATAATTAGAGCTGGAGATTTCAACACCTCGCCCTCAGTAGTTTATGGAATTAGACAGAAAATTAGCAAGACCATAAAAGGACTGAACAAAACAACGAACCAACAGGATCTAATCGACACGTATGAAACACTCCGCAGCTCCGTGCAGAACCTCCGGCCCCACCTGCGCGGCGTGCCCTGAGCTCACCATGACGATCATGTCCCAGAGCTCCTTCAGCAGGCGGACCTCCCGGTGGCAGGCCTTGAGCTGCTTGTAGTCTGGGACGGTGACCTCAAACAGGCTCCCGGACTTGGACAGCGCCTCCATGATGCCTTCCATGGCTGAGATGCTCTTTTGTTGCTAGGGGTGGTGAAGGTGCCGTCAGCAGGGCTGGTCACCCTCAGCAGCACCCCACCCCACTCCCCGACATTCTGCCCATCTCTCCAGTGTGCCCTCCCTGGTAAACCTTCTGGCAGGATGTGTCAACACAATGGTGTCCCACTGGGAGAGAGGACAGAGTCCCCCACCCCCACGGCCTCCTGGGTTCTGCCTGCAGGGGAGGGTAGGTGAGCTCTACCCACTCCAGTGTGGGGGACTGTCTCCCAATGGGCATGGTACAAATGCCTCATTTCCTCCTGAGAGAGTTCCTGATTTCCCAGCATTTCTTCAACTTCCATATTATATTTTTTATCTTCTTAAAAATGATTTAAGGCCAGGTGCGGTGGCTCACTCCTGTAATCCCAGCACTTTGGGAGGCCGAGGTGGGCGGATCACCTGAGGTCAGGAGATCAAGACCAGCCTAGCTAACACGGTGAAACCCCATCTCTACTAAAAATACAAAAAATTAGCCGGGCGTGGTGGCACGTGCCTGTAATCCCAGCTACTCTGGAAGCTGAGGCAGGAGAATCACTTGAACCCGGGAAGCGGAGGTTGCAGTGAGCCAATATGCCACTGTACTCCAGCCTGGATGACAGAGCAAGACTGTCTCAAAAAAAAAGAAAAAAAAGATGTAAATAATGCTTTGAAAATGAGATAATTCAGATAAGCAAAGAAGAAAACACCCCAGTGTCCTCACAAGACCTGTGACTAAGAGTTGCCCATCTGGTGTTAGTGGGTGTGTTTGCCACATGTAATGGGCAGGCTGTGGCCAAGGTGGGCTCAGAGTGTGTGCACACACAGGGACATGCAGGGACTCCTGATCCGCTCACCAGCTGGAGCTCCACAGCCCACCTCGGATGGGCACAGGGCACCCCTCACCCTAACTCTTTCCAGAAAACCCAGCCCAGGGCCCTAGGGAGAAAACGGCTGCATCGACATCGTGGCCTGAAGGAGGGTCAACGGAAGCTAGAGGCTAAGAGCAGGAGCTCCGGGAGGAGAGGAGTGGGACGACGCTAAGGACCCTGGGGTTCACATCTGCTCGAGCCTGTGAGGCTGAGGTGCAGGCGGGCCAGCCCAGCCGTACCTGCGCACCATACTGGGAGCAAAAAGGCACTGGCAAGGGCCCCAGTGGGCCAGAGGCCTCCTGGGCCCTCTGTGCCCCACACGTTCCTGCCCTCGAGGGCCTTTTGGGCCTGAGCTTGAGTGGGCTGCCAGGTCCAGGGCTGTGTGAACCTGTGCACTGGACGTTGACGAAGAACTTGGACAGTGGGAACAGAGTGGGAACAGGAGTGGAGCATGGCTGCTGTAGGATGTGGTGGGCCAGGAGAGGCAGGAGTCAGGGAGGGATGGCAGGTGAGTGCTACACCCAGGTGACAGGAAACCGCTGAAGGTGAACAGAGTGGGGATGAGGGGGTGGAGTCCGGGGTAAGGGACTGTGGGTCACGCAGAGTGTTAAGGGGCCTGAGTTGTGGGCCTGGAGCCATGCTCCAAGCAGTGAGAAGCAGAGGGGACACCCCAGGGTCTGGGGACTGCTGGGTTTGCATGTTCACGTACACACACACAGGTGCACACACACACGCACGTGTTTGCACACATATGCCCATGCATACACTTAAAAGCACGCATGCACGCCCCCAAGGTCAGTCCCATGGAGGCCACATTTCTGGACTTAAAGAATAACAACTTGAGAAAGAAAGCAGTGGGGTTCCCAGACTTACCCCTGATCTTACCCTCCAGCAAACATACCTTATTCAGGGACTTGTAGGGGTCGGGGTCGCTAAAGGAGAACGGGGCCTGGTGTCTGAACTTCTCCCTGAACTCATGCTGCTTGAGCTGCGAGAGGAGAAAGCAGGGTACAGGGGGTCACGGGGGCGGTCACCTGCCCCACAGGGGCCCCACACTGCCCCACGCTGCTCCCTGGAAAGCCAGCCGCCCTGGCCCGGGAACCATACCTCGAACTGCTGGCATTCCGCCGCAGGATGGTGACCTCGTTGGCCTGGAGCGGGGCCACGTTCTGCTTCACCTGGATGGCCAACTTCTTGGTGTTTGTCCAGTGCTCCGGCAGCTCCTGCGGGAGGCAAAGGCGGGGGAGGGCTCCTTGCTCTTTTCTTTTCTTAAACCTTCTGTTGTGAAATAATCAGAGACTCATGGGAAGCTGCAAAAACAGCGCAGGGGCCGGCGCGGTGGCTCACGCCTGCCACCTCAGCACTTTGGGAGGGTGAGGTGGAAGGATTACTTGAGCCCAGGAGTTCGAGACCAGCCTGGGCAACAAAGCGAGTCCCCCATCTCTACAAAAGATACAACAAAATTTTAGCTGGGCGTGATGGCGTGGGGCTGTAGTCCCAGCTACACTCAGGAGGCTGAGCTGGGATGATCACCTGAACTCGGGAGGCAGAGGCTGCAGTGAGCCGAGACTGTGCCACTGCACTCCAGCCTGGGTGACGGAGGGGGCCCTGTCTCAAAAAAGAAGCAAAAACAAAAACTGGCCACCTTGAGGGTGACCCAGGACATTGACATTGGTGTCTCTGTTAACTAGACCAGAGAGCACACTCACCTTTCATCGTGTTTTTAAACCTGAATCCACTTGTGTGTGCGCACGCGCATGTGTGTGTGTGTGTGTGTGTGTGTGCGCGCGTGTATGGTCCCATGCAATTTTATCCCACATACAGATTTGCACAAACACCGCCACAATCAAGATACAGACTGTCCATTGCAACAGAGGAATTCCCTTTCTGTCCCTCCAGCACACCCCTGCCCCCGGGCACTGCTAAGCTCTTCTCCAGTTCTAGAGAATGGCTGCAATAAGCAGGTGAATTTTTTTATTTCCCAGGTTCTCCACACTTGGGTAAACATTTTAATTATAACATTTTAATTATTATTTAGTTATTTTTGAGACAGAGTCTCACTCTATCGCCAAGGCTGGAGTGCAGTGGCACGATCCTGGCTCTCTGCAACCTCTGCCTTCTGGGGTCAGCCTCCCAAGTGGCTGGGATTACAGGTGCCCGCCACCATGCCCAGCTGATTTTTTAAATTTTTAGTAGAGACAGGATTTCGCCATGTTGCCCGGGCTGGTCTCAAACTCCTAGCCTCAAGTGATCTACCTGCCTTGGCCTCCCAAAGTGATGAAATTATAGGCATGAGCCACCACACCAGGCCATAAAATATTTTAAAGAAAAAAAAAATCCCAGCCCATGAACTTTTTGCCCAGAGCAGAGGCTTTTCTACTTCTTCTGTGATTGCCTGCTCCAGAGGTTTCTGTCTGCATTTTTACCACCCCAGTTGCCCTGTGTGCGGCCTGGAGCACCTTGGGGTGGGTTGCCCGGAAGCCTGCTCAGTCCTTTTCTTTTTCTTTTCGACCCTGGCTTTGTCACCCAGGCTGGAGTTAGTGGTACAATCGACCTTGCTGCAGCCTTCACCTCCTGGGCTCAAACGATCCTCCCGCCTTCTGAGTAGCCGGGACTGCAGCTGTGCGCCACTATGCCTGGCTAACTTTTTAATTTTTTTGTAGAGACAGGGTTTCCCTGTGTGGCCCAGGCTGGCACCCTTCCCCTCGTCACCCCCAGGGTTGTGGGGTCTTGGGCACTGGCTGGAGTCAGTGCAGACAGACAGTGGAGTGGGCCCTGTCTGTGGCTGCACTCAGAGAAGGGGAGAGGGAGGGAGGAGGGGTGGACGGGCTGCGGGGGAGATGAAAACTCCAGACCAGACTCTAGAGAGGAGGGAGCAGCATCTCCTCGGTGGCCACAGCTAGAGGTGGTTGGGCGGCAGCTGTAGGGCACACCCGCTCCATCCTTCCACCCTCGCCCAGCCTGCATACCCACCTCCATGCTGATGGCTGAGGTGCTTTGAATTCACTGTCAAGGGCAGTACAAACACAGCTGCCAGCCCCTCCCCCTTCAGCTGCCTAATCCCTCCCCCAGGGTCCCTCTGACCTTGTTCTCTCTCCATCATCCTGGCACCCAGCTCCATCGGGCACTCAGGAAGAAATGTGGGACATGAAGGCATTTTTCATTCAACAAAACCCTGATGGAATGGAGGGGGCACTGGAGGCAGTCTCCCAGGTCTCCTATCCCCCGGAAGCCTCCTCCCTGCACCTCCCCTGTTCCACGGGGATCAGGGGTCCAGTGGGGTTCTAGCCTGCAGCGTCCCCCCGTGGTTGTGTGTGATGGGCTGGTTTCTACGGTCACGGCCGGCCCGGCTCTTCCTCTGACGGTGCCTCCTGCAGCCTCCTCCCTGCTCACCTGGACACAGCCACGCCCACCCGCCGCATACCTGCAGCTTCAGGTGGATCTCCTCCGGCATCTCCTCCCCGTAGGTCTTGAGCAGCTCGATGGTTTGCTTCAGGGGCTCAAACATGTTGTCGGTGGCTGCCTGCCTCTCCTTGACCTTCATCAGGTGCCCCATCACCTCCACCAGGCCGTCATAGTCCCCCTCCTTGAGGGGTTTGGTCAGGCCCATTCTGGAGCCTTTCATGAAGGCTTCCAGGTCAGCCAGGCTAAAGGACAAGGGAACTATGTGAGACGGACCAGTCCCCCTTGGGCCCACCCTCAATGGTACAAGGAGGCCCATCAGAGGGGCACCACCACAGTGAGGGCAGCTGGCTATCACCGAAGGGCCCAGCTGGGGAGGGAGCACCCCTGCCCACCTCGGACCCCTTCAGCTCACTCAGCCCCTGCCTGGACATCACCCCGAGCCTCAGCAGCTTAGCTCAAGCCCATCCTTGAGTCCCAGGCTAAGGCCACATCCCAGAGAAGCCTTCACTGGCCTCTCAGATGGAATTCAGCCAGGGAACGCTTCTCCCCCTGGCACTGTGCCCACATGGCCCTAACGGCCGCCTGTGACTCCACGGATGCCCATCTGTTTCTTCAGAACCAGCCTTCCCTGCCAGACTCTGGGTTTCCTCAGCATCTGGTGCTGGGCAGAGCAGGTGCTCAGTACACCGGGGTTGGAGGAAGGATAGAGTGCTCACTTGCAGCCCGGTGACCCCTTTCTGCTCGTGCTCGGTGGGGCAGTTGGCCTTGAAGCCGGGCCTGCACCCCCATGCTGCCCCAGAGGAGGCACCCGACAAATGCCACCAACTCAAGTGGGGGCCATTCCCCAATGCTGTGCGCATTCCCCGGGCTGCCCGAGGACACGGCTGGGCACCCCACCTGTTGGTGACGTGGTCGCTGAGGTGCCGCTTGAACATGAAGCCCCAGCGGCGGATGGTGCTAAGCAGGGCCTGCTTGAAGGGACGGCAGTCACACTGCAGCCAGCCGTGGAACACCTTGGTGTTCTCACACTTGGACACCTCCTCGTACAGCTTCTCGTAGGAGTCAATCTGGAAAACATGGCCACCAGCGGCCTGTCATGTCCTGCAAGCCTGTGGGGGTGTCAGCGCAGGGCCTCCATCCGGGGCTGCCCGCATTGCACCTGCCAGCCACTGTGGGGCCGGGGTCAGCAAAGGGCAGTGCTGGGCACACGGGAGCCTCATTCCAAGTTATTGTTCCTTCTCCAGCACCTTCAGCGTCCTTTCCAGCCCAGAGTCTGGGCCCAGAAGGTGCCAGGCCACCAGAAAGGGGCAGAACGGGTCATGGCAGCAGAACTTCTGAAGCTGGGTAGGACAGAAGCTTCCAGACGTGAACCCGGTCACAGCTCCTAAAGGGCACCCTTAACTCATCCTTCTCGGTGCTGATTTGTGACCGGGGGCCTCCAACTCCTCCCACTGCCCCAACCCTGTGCTGCAGAATGCACCCTGGGTGTGGGTCACCCTTGCCCACGGGGCCCTCTCTCACAGTGCGCTGGGAACAGAGCCATAGGTGCATGCATCAGCGATGGCTTCTTGTTTCCTGCATTCTCTCTGCAGTTGCTCGATCCAGTGTTCTGCAACTGCCTGTTGGTCCCTGTAGTCTAACGTGCACTTTAACTCCAGTGTTTCTTTGCTGATTTTCTGTCTAGATGATCTGCCAGATGCTGAAATCCCTAATGATTCATGTATTGGGGCCTCTCTCTCCTTTAGATCTACTACTGTTTGCTTTAGGTATCTGGGTGCTCCAGTGCTGGGCGCATAGATATTTAGAACTGTTAAATCCTCTCACTGAGATGATCCTTTTATCACTATATAGTGACCTTCCTGCTCTCTTTTCACTGTTTTTGACATGGTCTGTCTTATCTGATGTAAGTATAGCTATGCCTGCTTGCCCCGTTTGTGTAGAGTATCTTTTTCTACCCCTTTGCGTTCCATTTGTGTCTTTACAGGTGAAGTGCGTTTCTTGTAAGCAGCACATATTAGGGTCACCTAATTTTTTTTTTAACCCTTCAGACAATCTGTATGTTTTAACTGGGGAATTGAATCTATTTACATTCGAGGCTATTACTGGCAGGTGTTATTTTCTGTATTCTAGACGCTCTGACTTCTGGGGCTTTGCCCCTGGATATCCGGCCCCTCCCAGGCCTAGTCAATTTCTAGACACAACCAAAGACCCACCTGGGAGCATGGTTTCATATGCAAATGAGCAAACCCAGAGCCCACACCACCAACTGTCCCCTTGATCCGGCTCTCTTAGGGTTTTACCTTCTGGGGGGCTACCCACCCACTCTAATCAACCCAAGGTCAGGTACCAGACAGTCGCTATAGCCTGGAGCCTGCTGAAATTATTCAAACTTGCCAACCCTACTCCTGCAGACTCTGCCCATTCCTTCCCTGGAAGCCACAATAAAGGCTCTTTACTGCCCACATTTCCCCCGGCTCCCTCTGCCTCCTGACCAACCCTGGTGCTCCCTGTGCAGGCCTGTGTGGCATGCCGTGCCCCCTTCTTGGGAATTGTGAGTAACCAACTGTCTTTCCAGTGGCGGTCATCTCCTGATCTGTTTGCCTTGCCCTATCTGGTAACAACAGAACCTGCATCTTAAAACAATTCACCAAGTTTTAAAGCAAGCCTGGTGATCCTCTCCTGGAGGACTCTGGAAACGAGGAGGCTGGTGGGTGAGGTCTGCACGCACCTGCTCCTGGAACTGAGCCAGGGTGGGCGGTGTCTTGGGGATGGTATCATCTGTCCGGGTGTCCATGTCCTCTGCAGTGGGCACATACCCGTAGATCAGGAAATTCTTCATAAACTCCTGGAGGTCATCCATCCAGAGGTAGGAGTACCTCTCAAAGGAATCCTGGTACTCCTCTGCCTCCTTCATGGCATTGATGACCAGGCTGGACACCTCCTCCCTCATCTCCATGAGGTCTGTGATATCTTCCAGGTCTGTCTGAAAGGGCGAGGGGAGAAGCAAACAGGAGATATGTTGCGTGGTTTGTAACTTGCCTGGTGGTGTCGTCCTGGCCTTGAGAAGTGGCTCTCTGTTGGCGAAGTACTTTCACTCTCTCATGATGACCTGCTCTGTTTCCAGCCTGGGCCGATTCACCCCTCCTTAGGCAATCTGGTGGTCCCCCCGCTCCTGGGAGGTCACCATATTGATGCCAAACTTAGTGCGGACACCCAACTGGCATAGCGCACTACAGCCCAGAAATCCTGGGCTCAAGCGATCCTCCTGCCTCAGCCTCCCAAGTAGCTGGGATTACAGGCCTGGCCACTGTTTTGGCCCAAGCGCTCATGATGGGGAAATAGAAACCTTTGCTGATTTGCAATGTTCTCCCATGGGAAGAGATGCCAAGTGTGGCATTTGTCTGGGAAACCCCAAGATGACTCACACATTGATTAAATAGCTTGCCCTCACTGTGTACCTACCTGGTAACAATAGAACCTAACCTGCATCTTAAAACAATTCACCTTTTTTTTTTTTTTTTTTGAGACGCAGTCTCGCACTGTCGCCTAGGCTGGAGTGCGATGGTACGATCTCGGCTCACTGCAACCTCTGCCTCCCGGGTTTATGCAATTCTCCTGCCTCAGCCTCCCAAGTAGCTGGGATTACAGGTGCACATCACCATACCCGGCTAATTTTTTGTATTTTTAGTAGAGATGGGATTTCACTATGTTGGCCAGACTGGTATCGAACTTCTGACCTCATGATCCACCCGCCTCGGCCTCCCAAAGTGCTGGGATTACAGGCATGAGCCACCATGCCCAGCTTCACCCAAGTTTTAAAGCAAGCCTGGCAATCCTCTCCTGGAGGACTACAAAAATGAGGAGGCTGGTGGGTGAGGTCTGCACGCACCTGCTGCTGGAACTGAGCCAGGGTGGGTGGTAGATACTGGGGACAGAGACAGGAAGTGTATAACCCAGGAATGGGTTCCAACATTCATCAAAGAATCACAGAAACAAAGCATCTCTGCTCTGCCCCTTGCTTCAGGTGAAATGGGGAGCAGGTGAGGGACCAGCCCTGAGGAAACGGCCATTGGTCCGAGAGGTGATGTATGGGTAGACAAAGAGCAGGAAAAGCGGCTTTCCTGGCAACAGCAAAGCCCATGCAAAGGCCGCGTGGCAGGAGGAGGCAGCGTGTTGGGGAAACTGAAAGAAGTCTACCGTAGCCAGGGCAGAGGGCACGAGAGGCCTGTGCTAGACAGAACATTTTTAGTTGCAAGCAACAGGAAACCCAACCTAAACTGCTGTCAGCAAAAACAGACCTCACTGACTTATATACAGGACTGGGCACTCCCAAGGTGGTGGGTGTGTGTGTTAATCACATCTTTAGTGCCTGTATCTTAGGGAATTTTGATTTTTTTTTTCTTTTTTTTTTTTTGAGACGGAGTCTCACTCTGTCGCCCAGGCTGGAGTGCAGTGGCGCGATCTCAGCTCACTGCATCCTCCGCCTCCCGGGTTCAAGCGATTCTCCTGCCTAAGCCTCCTACCACCAGGCCTGGCTGATGTTTTGCATTTTTAGTAAAGGCAGGGTTTCACCATGTTGGCCAGGCTGGTCTTCAACTCCTGACCTCAGGTGATCCACCCGCCTCAACCTCCCAAAGTGCTGGGATTACAGTTGTGAGCCACTGTGCCCAGCTCAATTTTGACATCTTAAAAAAAACAAAACCTTATTGGCCAGGGACAGCTGCCTTTCCCAGAACTAGGCAATTCTTTGAGATAGCAAAGGGCTCAGCTGGGACATGCCTTCCACATGCAAACCAGCCAACCTTCAACCACTTCCTTTACCCGACTCACACCAAGCCAGTACTCCCCCCTGCCCTACATCATCCAGGGTCAGGTACCAGACAACTGGAGATGACCCCTGTAGCCCGGAGCCCACATCACAGCTGCAGAGGTCCCGTAGGGGCCTGGACATGCATGGGATGTCTGTGCAGGGACCTCGTTGTAAGGGGCAGGACAAGGAAACAGTGTAATTGAGGTGGTGAAGTCAGTGGGGCTGGGATGGAACGGGAGGGAGGGTTGGGAGGGTTAGCCCTAGGGCTGGGGCCAGGCCATCCTGCATGTAAGTTGTGGATGAAAAGAAGCCACAGAGGGGCCAGGCGCAGTGGCTCACGCCTGTAATCCCAGCACTTTGGGAGGCCGAGGCAGGTGGATCATGAGGTCAGGAGTTCGAGACCAGCCTTGCCAACATGGTGAAACCCCATCTCTACTAAAAATACAAAAATTAGCTGGGCGTGGTGTCGGGAACCTGTAATCCCAGCTACTCAGGAGGCTGAGGCAGAAGAATCACTTGAACCCAGGAGGCAGAGTTTGCAGTGAGCTGAGATTGTGCCACTGCACCAGCCTGGGTGACAGAGCAAGATTCTGATTCAAAAAAAAAAAAAGAAGCCACAGGTGAGAGAAGCTGGAAGCTCCACATGGCTGCAGGAAAGCATCTGGCTTCAGAATTCAGCCGTGGGCTCACCGGTGCCTGACATGCAGCTCTCGTCCCTCCTCATGGCCTCTTTCTGCTCAGGGTGGAAAGCACACTTGGCTCAGAGGGCAGGCAGGTGCATCCGGATTTCAGTGTGGTCACTTGCGGGTGTCCACCTACTCCTGACAAGACTGTCCGTTGCCCTACCTTGCATTTCCCCAGGTGGGGTCCAAATTCCGGCTGGGTTGGCCTGGGGGGCAGTCTGGCAGGCTAGGAGCAGGTGGGGCCTGCTGTCTAGGGGCTTTGCCCCTTGCTGGTCTCCCCCCTGTGCATATCCCAGCTTTCTAGATCCCTGTGGTTTTACATAAGCAGCCTGGGGCCCACATTCTGTCTCTTCCTTGTCCTGACCCCAGCTCCTCTGGGTTAGCCACCCTGGTGCCCATGAGAAGCATCCCTTGGGTACTGTCTGCCACCAAGCTAGGGTCCTTGGGTCTCTGGGAAGTGGCCTGGGGCCAGCGGTCTAGATGAGTGACCCTCTCATCTTCCACAGCTTGGCACCAGGTGGGACTCTGCTAGGCCAGCAGCCTTTTGAAGGACCCTTCTCCCGGGCAACAGGCCCTTCAGCTCTGGAATGCTCTGCCTGAGCGTTCCAGGGTGTCTGCAAGACTGCCCGAGTATGTGTGCTGGCAGAACCCAGGGGGTGGGGCAGCTCTGTCTGCAGCAACTACTGGATGCCTGAGAGCAGCCTGCTTTTGGGACAGAGGGAGGAGCACACCCAGGACACGCCAATTCCGAGGACACGTGCTAACCTAGCGTCTGCATAACTGGGGCAAATTCATTCTCAACTCCGGAACAGCTTGCTGCCTGCACTTGGGCCTGAAATCACAGCCATCCTCTCCTCATGGAAACCTCCCCCTGCCCTCCAAGGATCCGCTCACATGCCCACCTTGTCCTTGACCTTCTCAGGTCGTTAGCTGTTCCCTCGAGTCCTCACTTCACCTCAGTACACACATGCCTCCCCCACACACATGCAGATATGCACACGGGCACACATGCACACACACACATGCAGATATGCACACGGGCACACATGCACACACACACATGCAGATGCACACGGGCACACATGCACACACACACACGCACACATGCACATCCCTCCCTCCTGGACAGGACAGTTCATCTTGCTGTAAATATTTGTTTTACAATTCAAACAATGCAGAAATGCATGAGAGAAAAGCCACATCCCTCTCCCCCTCCCTGCTTCCTGCCATCCTGGTAAGCGCTCACCCAGATTTGTGCTTGTTTAAACAAATGAAACCATATTCTAAACATTGTTCTGTAACTTGATAAATGTCTAATAACCTGTCACAATACCTTTCCACCCGACTCATTGTGACAACTCACAGAATCTGTGTTTAGACCAGCAGTGATCAAGCCACTCCCCCTCTTTGACAAACATTTAGGTCATTTAGTTCTTTTCTGATTTTTGTTTTACTGCTACACAAATAGATGCCCCGGCAAGCACCCCACCGCCAACCTCCCTTAAGCGGGGGAGCTCAATTTCCGGTGATTTTTGTCCTTCCCCACCCCAGAGCCTGGCTGGGCTCTCCATGTGTCTTGTTTGATGCATTTAGAATAGGTGAACTTGGAAGGCAGTGGGGCACGTTTGCCTGAGTACTGGGAGAATCACAGTGCACAGTGGCTCACACCTGTAATAGCACTTTGGGAGGCCAAGGCAGGCGGATCGCTTAAGCTCAGAAATTTAAGACCATCCTGGGCAACATGGCAAAACGCCAGCTCTAGAAAAAATATAAAAATTAGCTGGGCTTGGTGATGTATGCTTGTAATCCCAGCTACTTGGGGGGGCTGAGGCAGGAGGATCAGTTGAGCCCGGGAGGCGGAGGCTGCAGTGAGCTGAGATTTGTGCCACTGCACGCCAGCCTGGGTGACAGAGTGAGACAGGACTCAGTCAACTGTCGGGAAGCTGGGAGAGGTTACCCTCTTGGGATCGTGTCGGGGGTTGGAGAAATGATGAGGGAATGAATCCCAGGCAGGCTGCCGGAGGAGAAGTCGCTTTGGGAAGGAGAACAGATGTGCGTGTCAGGGGAGAAGCAGCCACATAGTCTTAGAGGTCACACCATGTCATTTAAAAGGCAAACAGTCAGGCTTTGCAGAGCTGGGGAGGCAACACCAAATGGGGAGAGCAAGGGATGGCCCTGAGCAGGGCCGGAAGCAGCAGGACTGACCTTGTAGTTCATCTTGCCCTTGGCCAGCCGGGGGATGAACCTGGCTACGTTGTAGATGTCGTTGACCAGGCCTTCGATCAGCGCCAGGAGGCCGCGCTCTGAGCCCACCTCCAGCGATGGGTTGAAGGCCAGCCCATCCTCGTCCAGCTCCATTCGGATCTCAAACAGGGGAGCGATGCTGTCCTGAAACGGGGCGGGTTGGTTGGCAGCGGTCCCCACCTCTGTGCTCCATCAGAGGATTCTCAGTGCCCTGATCGTCCACTCCACACAGTCAAGGTACCACTGCCTTCCATTGGCCTGGGCAGCTTCTGAGAGCAAACGTCTCGGGCGGGGCCCCTCACTTGAGCAATCGCTAGGGAGCCAAAGGCGTGGCCACAATTCCAAAAGCAGGCAGGGGCAGGTCGGGGCAGGATCAGGTGGACCTAAGACCTCGGTTCAAAGCCCACACCTGCTACTTGCCAGCTGTGAGGCCTTGAGGACTCATTTAACTCTCAGTTTCCCAAAATATATAAAATGAGGCTAAACGTTTTATGTATTTGGGAACATTGTTTCCATCCTCTGGGTTACTGCCGGGACTAAATGAGTCACTCACACACAAAGCCTGAACTGCAAGGGCTAGACAAGCCTCCACGTCCTTCTCCTCGGGAGTTCCCACTGACAGAGCGCTCGGCCACACTCGCCTGCGCTCTGGAGGCCCCTGGTGAGACTGCAGGCCTGCGGGTACAGGTCTGGTTTAAAGTGATGGGATTGAGGTCAACCCTAGTGCTCTTCCTGCCAAACCAATGATTCTCAAAATGTGGGCCAGGACCCGCCAGTCTTTGGGATCACACTGTGGCCACTGATCTGCCCTCACACGAGTCCCCCATGGGACCTGTGGGTGGTGGGCTTTTGAGCCCCCCAGTTTCTCTACGAGCAGGAGGGGGTTGTGTCAGTATCTGAGTGAGGTGCTAATTGGGATGAACGGTCAATTGTCACGGACTCGGGTGACCAGACTTTTCTAAAGACTCAGGCTGGCTCCTGCCCCCAGGCTACTCGCAAGTAGGAGGACTCCCTGGAACTCCTTGAGAAGGACACTTACCAGGGCATCCTCACGGCTTCCACTGAGACGCTCCCACTGGGATAGCTGTCGTGATGACAACTTTCATCATCTGAATTTTGGGTCTGTTACTGGTTACCAGCCGGAGACCCATGTGCCAGGCTCAGACAGCACCCACCCTCCATGGCCTGTACGAGGGCACACCACTGCCATGTGCCTTTGCTGTTGGTGGCCTGGGGGAGCCTTTGAGAGTGGCCTCCTGGCAGTTACTCAAAATCATTTGGAAACCGTCACAATACAAAAGATATGGGTAGGAAAGGGGCCACTGCCATGGAGAACACTGGGATTAACCAGCACTACCCCTTCGCTGACTGGCTTACCGTCTACTCAGCCCTATCGGATTGAGTAGGTTAATGGCTACTGTTGCTGATGGAAGACCCTCCCCCAATCCACATGAGTAGGGGACAGTGGTGCCCACCTTCCCTCACTCGACAGTGAAGTAGGACCACCCTCTTAGGTCTCCTGAGGTTTTCTGCAGCCAATGCGTATTATGGTGGATTTAAGGTGACCCATGGTCCTGAGTGCCTGGGACTGAGTGGGTTCTGGGATGCAGGAATTTCAGGTTTAAAACCAGGTCAAGGGGGATCACCTAAGGTATATTTTAATAAGTCTGTTTATTTATAAAAATGATAGTTCTTTCATCGGGAAATTAGAAACTGTAGATGTTAGCATATGAGAATACATATACATATATTACCTTATGTTCATAACTTACATCTACAATCATGTTGTCTATTAGGAAATTCAGCGATTTGCGAATGAACTGGTCAAATTCATCCAGGACCATGCCGTCAATGTAATTGACATAATCCTTCCAGGGGCAGGCTCGAGGTGTCCGCCCTGAACAGTTCCGCGTTTTCCTGCAAACACAAGCAGACAGCTGGCCCTCGCTTCACCGGGTGTGTGTTTGCCCTTGGGTCTCGCTGTTCAGTGACTCTCTGGACCACCTGTCCATGTTCACACCCAGACACACCGGGCTGTTTGAGCTTCCTGCAGGTGCCGGGCTCGTCCCGTGCTAACCTACCCTGTGTTAGCCAGACAGACTCCATCTTAACCTCCGCCTCGCCCCCTCCTGTCACTCCTCCCTTAAGTGCATACCTGGCTCTTGCTACTGTGCTGGGTCATGCTGTACTTAGAACTATAGAGCCTGCTTGGCAAGCCCACTTGTTATTGTGAATAGTCCCCTTGATTGATTATATGACAAATATCAAATAGCCCCCTTGGTAACCGGCAATCGTGGGAACTGCTTGTGTATACGCTCCTTAAAAGTCAACAATCATGGGAACCTCCTGCCTCCTAGTGACCAGCCTCCTTACCTAACTTGCCTGTTCTACTTCTGTACATTCTGCTTCAGCTAGGCTCCCCCCTACCCTTTCTTAAGCAAGGTATAAAAAGGAATCAAGCCCCTTCCTCGGGGCTGAGAGAATTTTGAGTGTTAGCCATCTCTCGGTCACTGACAATAAAGGACTCACAATCGGAACTTTCCTTACAACTCGCTGGGATATATCAGTCCTATGCCAGGCTTTGCATGGGCTGCTCCCTCACTTTCTTGCTGGATCTGGCTTCTAATCTTTTTGATTTCAGCTCAAATGTCCCTTCCTCACAAAGGAATCCTCCATCTCCGATTGGGTCCCCTCTAGCAATCTGTTATTTTATGTCCACCATGGTACAGAGGACCACTGGGAATATCTGTTTTTGATTTGTCTTTGGTCTGCATGCCCTTTCGATGCCCAAATTCATGAGGGCAAAGATTGACCATCCTCTCCACCACTGTGCCCCCAGAACTCAGCAGCATGCCTGGCACAGAGCAGGGGGCTGGTAAGTGGGTGGGTGGTTGTACAGTTGGATGAGTGCGTGGGGTGGGTGGATGGGTGGGTGGATGAGTTGGGTGGGTGGATGAACAGATGAGTGGGATGGATGGATAGATGGATGAATAGGGCTGGTAGATGTGTGAGTAGATGGGTGGATGGATGGGTGGGTGGGTGGGTGGATGGATGGGTGGGGGGATGAATGGGTGTGTGGGTTGGATGGATGGGTGGGTGGGGTGGATGTATGGGTGGGTAGGGTGGATGTATGGGTGGGGTAGGGTGGATATATGAGTGGGTGGGTGAGTGGGTAGATGAATGGGTGGGTGAGTGGGTGGATCAATGGGTGGGTGGGTGAGTCGGTAGATGAATGGGTGGGTGGGTGAGTGGGTGGATGAACGGGTGGGTGGGTGAGTGGGTGGATGAATGGGTGGGTGAGTGGGTGGATGAATGGGTGGGTGGGTGGGTGGATGAATGGGTGGGTGGGTGGGTGGATGAATGGGTGGGTGGGTGGGTGGATGAACGTGTGGGTGGGTGAGTGGGTGGATGTATGAGTGGGTGGATGAATGGGTGGGTGGGTGGATGAATGTGTAGGTGGGTTGGATGTATGGGTGGGTAGGGTGGATGTATGAGTGGGGTAGGTGGATGGACAGATGAATGGGGTGGGTAGATGTGTGAGTGGCTAGATGGCTGGCTGGATGGATGTCTGTCTGTCTGGCTGGCTGGATCTCTAGGATACTAAGTGCTACAGGGAAACTCAGAGATTAATTCCATTCAGTCTATACCTTCAGGCAGGTCTATTCTAATAAGGGAGAGAAGACTTGGGCTCAAATAACTTCAGTGTAAGACAAAAAGAAATGGCTCTAATGACTGTCGTAGGAGTAAACCTATGTGATGACAGAGTCGTGCACAAGAGGCAACACCATCTCATGACAGCTGGGGAACAGGAGAGGCTCCTCGCTGCCCTCTGCCCTTCTCAGCCTCCTGTCCCTGCTGCTTGGCCGCAGCCTCGGCCCAGTCCGGCCTCTGCGCCTGCCCACGCACTGTGGGCCCGCCCTCTGAACCTTTCCTAACTAACCCTAAGTCACATCGCTCTCCTGTGCTGTCTCCAACACTTCTGAGAGTATCAGCAAGCTCATCAGTTCACTCTTCAATCGGTTCACTCTTCCAAGTAACATTTTTCCAGTTTAGCATTTTCATTTAGAGAGACCTTCTGGCACCATGGCAGGGAGGGGAAGAATGGGAACTGGGAATGAGGCAAAACAGATTCTGGTTCAGTCAAGTCACTTCCTGAGGTGGCGACTTTTATAGCAATACGTGACAACAGAACAGCCAACAACAGCCCATCCCCAGGTGGGGCCTGCTGGTCTGTCTGGATGGGACGACTCAGTATTAAAGGCCACACCAGTGCTTTGCATCGTGCACTGAAAACCCCAAAAACAACTGCCCTGAATTTTTTTTTTTTTTTTTTTTGAGATGGAGTTTTGTTCTTGTTGCCCAGGCTAGAGTGCAATGGTGTGATCTGGACACACCACAACCTCTGCCTCCCGGTTTCAAGCGATTCTCCTACCCCAGTCTCCCAAGTAGCTGGGATTACAGGCATGCACCACCATGCCCAGCTAATTTTTTTTTTTTTTAGTAGAGATGGGGTTTCTCCATGTTGGTCAGGCTGGTCTTGAACTCCCGACCTCAAGTGATCTGCCTGCCTCAGCCTCCCAAAGTGCTGGGATTACAGGTGGGAGCCACCATGCCTGGCCAATTTTTTTTTTTTTTTTTTTTAAGATGAAGTCTCTCTCTTGTCACCCAGGCTAGAGTACAATGGTGCAATCTTGGTTCACTGCAACCTGTCTCCCAGGTTCAAGTGATTCTCCTGCCTCAGCCTCCCGAGTAGCTGGGATTACAAGTGCCCGCCACCATGCCTGGCTAATTTTTGTATTTTTAGTGGAGATGGGCTTTCACCACATTGCCAGGCTGGTCTCAAACTCTTGACCTCAACTGATCCACCCACCTTGGCCTCCCAAAGTGCTGGGATTACTGGCGTGAGCCACCACGCCTGGCCATATTTTGAGCTCAAGGGAGAATATTCTCTTTTACAGGTGAATGCAAAGCTCTACCTTTCATAGTCTCCCCCAGAGACAAACTAAACTGCAAGCTGCATGAAATGACTACCAAACAAGGAGGGCATGAAAACCCCAACAATGTCAGGATCCCAAATGGAGCACCCAGGAATGCCTGCCAATCTACTGTTCTGCATTCCCTCACTCAACGTGCAAACAGCGAGGGCTCCCAAGACGCTGGCAGGGACACAGAGTCATGGGCTGTTGGGACCACTGGCAAGAAGGACCAGCCAGCATCCTAGGTAGCAAAGCAGGTGTGCGTTATCACATTCTACCCACTCACATGTGCTGGCTGTGACACACCCTGTGCACATTCCAATTGTCCTCGCTCTTCCCATGTTCCTGTTCCCTGCCCACACCCATGCATGGGAAATCCATGGGGGTACTGCCAAACACAGGGTGCCTGCCCTCAGCGGCTCATCCAGGAAGACAAGATCTGCTGACCGAGTATGAAAACGTCACTTGCCCATACCCACATCGTGCAGGGTGAGGGCTCAGGTGCCCTTAGAATAGAGGAGGACAGGCCCATCACAAAGGAACCAGGCTTGGAAGTTTACAGGATGGTGTGCTACTTAAAGATAAGGCTTGCTTGGACTAAAAACCATAGACTTTTTTTTTTGAGATAGAGTCTCACTCTTTCACCCAGGCTGGGGTGCAGTGGCTCGATCGTGGTTCACAACCACTTCCGCCTCCCAGGGTCAAGCGATTCTCCTGCCTCAGATTCCCGAGTAATTGGGACTACGGGTACGTGCCACCACACCTGGCTAATTTTTGTAATTTTAGTAGAGGTGGGGTTTTACCACGTTGGCCAGGCTGGTCTGGAACTCCTGGCCTCAGGTGATTGCCCGACTCAGCCTCCCAAAGTGCTGGGATTACAGGCGTGAGCCACCGTGCCCAGCCGGATCACAGACTTCCGTGACCACTAAAGATGTGTCACTAGTCATTTTTATGAAATCTCCAGCTCTGCCTTTAGTCTCCCCTCCCTGCTAAAAGCAGGTGGGCTCTCAAAAAACCTCCTGGGTGTTTCCTTACCGCAACCATGGCTTGGATCTTCACGCCAGCGTCCTTGACGGCTGTGTAGCGCTTGTTGAGGTTGATGATTCTTCCATCCAAGTCTAACAGGGCCTCTTTCTTATTGTCCTTTCTTTCAAACAGCGGGTTGGCCGACCAGTCCTGGGAGGAAAGCACAGGGGAAAAGTTCTGGAGAAACCGCTTTCGGCCGCACTCTTCTGCTGCGTGCTCTTTGGTGTGAGTTTCCTCATCCCTGCCTGATCTTGGACTGGAGCCTAGTTCCCCATGACCCGTGCCCACGAGGGGGCCACTGAGGACCTGTGCCTAACTGACTGTTGACCAGAGAGGCTTAAATAATTTAGCTCAAAACCAAAACTGGGGCCTAGGGGGAACCACAGGGAGACCACTGAGATGTTTCACTCAACTGGGCCAGAACCTAGTCACTCTCGGGGAAAAGAGCATCTAATTCTCTCGTTGGGGCGTGGAAGGACCTGAGGGTCGAGGGATGTGTGGTCAGTGCTGGGTGGGTCGTCCATAGCTGCAAATGCAGAGCCAGATGCGGGTAAGCCCCTTTTGTGGGGGCCACTGACCTACCAACAGGGACGGGAAAGAATGCAGAGGGGGGGTTGGGCTCCTGGCTCCCTGTGAATGGGAGTTCTGCCACAAGGGTGGTGGCCACCTGCGACAATGACCTAGATTTTACTCTCTTATCCAACATTAGATTTTTTTTTTCCTACACATTTCCATCAAAGTGATGCATCTATGGTAATAAAACACCTAATGAGAAAAGTTTTTGATAAAAAAGCCACAACCTCTTCGGCCCATCTCTCCCTAGCCTCCATCCCATCCCCCACTGGAAACACGGCTGCCTCTGTCACTCTGATATTTATGGACTCTCTATTGATTCAGCCATTTCTAGACAGTCTCTGTGACTCCAGTGTGAACCACGAAGACCTCGATCACCCACCTCCCTCCTGCAGACAGTATTTGGTATTTATGTGACTGCTCTCAGTTTTTCTACTGATACTTTTATGTGAACATGAAGGATTTGATTAAGCCCCTGTGTTTACCCTGTTAGAAGGATTTCCTCTTAAGTTCTGTTTTTCTTTTTTAATTAGCAGCTGCTTCATGGTCAGAAAAACGTGTTCTGTGTATGCCTTAGTCAGCTTGGATAAGTAACCAAAACACCATACACTAGGGGGCTTAAGCAACAGACACTTATTTCTCACAGGCCTGGAAGCTGTTGAGGTTGGCAAGTCTGCCACCCAAGTCTAACAGGCTAGACTTTGTCTGAGATCAAGGTGCCAGAAGGTTTGGTTCCAGGTGAGGGCTCTCTTCCTGGCATGCAGAAGGCGACGGCCACCTTCTCGCTGTGCCCTCACACAGCAGAGGGGCAGAGTGAGCTCTCTCACGTCTCTTCCTATAAGGGCAAGAATCTCCTTCATGAGGGCTCTACCCTCATGTTCTAATCACCTCCCAAGGCCACATCTCCGAATCCCATCCCACTGGGGATTGCGGTTCCACAGAGGAATGTCTGGGGAGCCACCGACATGCAGTCCGTGGTAGGATAATCGTGGCGTGTTAGGCTTCCCATTACACTTGTGTTCTGCCCATTTCTCAGTTTTCCTAATAGCTTTTGCTTTTATTTATATAGATATATTAACAATACTATTACTGGGAACGTAACATTTCAGGACAATCATAATTTTTATATAGATTTTACTTGATCGTGTCTGTTTAGCTAAACATGTATTCTTGCCCTGAGTGGTTCTTGGCTGATTAGTATTTTGTCATATATGTGTAGGCATGCAAACGTGTATATACGTGTGTGGATGAGATTGCCATCTGAAATTGCCTTTTTTTCCTTTGAAACGGGGTCTTGCTGTGTCACCCAACCTGAAGTGCAGTGGCACAATCTTGGCTCACTGCAGCCTCAATCTCCCAAGCTTAAGTGATCCTCCCACCTCAGCCTCCAAAATACCTGGAACCACACGTGTGCCCCCAGCCCGAGTAACATAGGAAGGCCCTGGGCTCAAACCATTCTCCTGCTTTGGCCTCGAAAAGTGCTTGGATTACAGGCATGAGCTGTTGTGCTCGGCTGTGAAAATTATCATCTTTCAAAGGTCAAAAATGGTCAATTATTGGAAGTTTCATATGGTTTCACCTACTTGTCAATCATTTTGTCTCCAACCTTTCCATTTTGTTTTAGCTATCTCTTGGAAGTAGCATACAATTACATTTTTAAACGATCTAATCTGAAATATTTTGCTTTTAAATAATTTATATATACTGTAACTAATGTTTGCCTTTGTCATCACGTTTTATCCTTCCTGCTTTCTGTTTCCCTTTGTTGTGGTATTGTGCTTTAAAAACTATAGCTTATTTGCTTTTAATAAGGAGAAATCCTATTTATAATTCTACTAGGACTTGCTATTAAGTTTATTAAAGCTATCTTTTAAATATTTCTCTAAGTTTGGAAATAAAGAAAAATTACGGCCTGGCATGGTGGCTCATGCCTTTAATTTCAGCACTTTGGCAGGCCAAGGCAGGTGGATCACCTGAGGCCAGGAATTTGAGACCAGCCTGACCAACATGTGAAACCCTGTCTCTACTAAAAATACAAAAATTAGTCAGGCATTGTGGCACATGCCTGTAATCCAAGCTATGTGGTAGGCTAATGTAGGAGAATTGCTTGAACCCAAAAGGTAGAGGTTGCAGTGAGCCGAGATTGTGCCACTGCACTCCAGCCTGGGCGACAGAGGGAGACTTCATTTCAAAAAAAAAAGAAAAAAAGAAAAGAAAAAACAGCTTTTGATTCCCATTATCCATGTTTAGGAATTTAGGATATTGTTAACTCCCCTGCCCCACCTTTGTTCCTACTCCTACCTTCCAATTATTGATCACATTTATCACCATAGATATAGTTTCTACCACTTACATTATTCTATTCTACAACTATAGCTTTTGACTTTGGAATGTAACCTTTTACAACCATATTTATCTCTTTATGTACTTATCTCTTTATGTTTAATTGGTTTCAAGCTCACTGCTAGTATTTTTACATGTTAATTCCCTCCTTGGTACTCTAGAATGTGGCTGATCTCTTGGTGGTCTGGAATACATCCTGGAATAGGTTTCTCAGGAGGGGTACCCAAATGGTATTTTTCTGTGCATGTGTGAGGATGACTTTACGGTTGCCTTCACAGATAATTGTCAGGAGCCTTTCTCAAGACTGGTCATTGCTTCATCATGTTCCAGGAAATCTGTGTAAAGTCAAAAGGCTACCTGCTTGGTAGAAACATGCAGAATTGTTCTGTAGCCTTGGGATTTAAAATTTTGGTCAGAGTATGTCTACATGTGTCATCTGGCCTGGAAATCAGTTAGCTACTTTGACCTCTACACTCAGGCCTTCTTTTAATTTTTGTCTCTCCAGCTTGAGAAAATTTTCTTCTACTACATCTTTGTTCGTTATTTTTTTTTCTTTCTTTTTTTTTTTTTTTTTTTTTAATTGAGACAGAGTCTCGCTCTGTTACTGAGGCTGGAGTGCAGTGGTGTGATCTTGGCTCACTGCAACCTCTGCCTCCCAGGTTCACACAATTCTCCTGCCTCAACCTCCCTAGTATCTGGGATTATAGGTGCATGTCACCACACCTGGCTAATGTTTGTATGTTTAGTAGAGATGGGTTTCACCATGTTGGCCAGGCTGGTCTCAAACTCCTGACCTCAAGTGATCTACCTGCCTCGACCCCCAAAGTGCTGGGATTACAGGTGTGAGCCACTGTGCCCAGCCTGTTATTTCTCTAGTTTAGTAACAATTATTATTTTTATATTGCTCCTCTCTGCCATCTTACACTTATCTATGATTTCACTTTGCATATTAGCAATTTCCTAAAACTGTCCATTTACTATATCCATAGTTATGTAGCACTAATTCTAGTCTAACTGGTGCTTTGGTATATTTTAATTCTGCTTTTGCAGTTTTCACTTTCTTAGCCATGCCCTTTCACTTTTCTGCTTTTCTCTCATTCTGTCATTTCATAAATGTCAAGGCCTTTTTAATTTAAGAAAAAAAATCACAGATTTACTAAATCTAAGTGGATGGGGCCAGGCACCGTGGCTCATGCCTATAATCCCAGCACTTTAGGAGGCCGAGGCAGGCTGATCATGAGAGGTCAGGAGGTCAAGACAGTCCTGGCCAACATGATGAAACCCCGTCTCTACTAAAACACAAAAAAATTAAAAATTAAAAAATTAAAAAATCTAAGTGGATAAGGAGGAAATGAACGTGACTATAAGTTTCACATTGTGACAAGCCAAACAGTTCTTGGACTAGGAGAGATATGTTCCAATGAAGACATTAATGCTGGCCTGGATCAGAACTTCTAAATGATTTCCACCCAAGGGTTTGTGGGGGAGGTTGGGGTGGGAAATGGTGGAATGCCACGTCATCTGAAGTCCAGTTGTAGTGTGTAGGAAAACAGAGCAGAGTTGGTGGGGCATCAGGATGATTTAATTTTAATATGTTGATAGAAAAATAAATATAGCTTAAACATGATCGTTTTAAAATGAAATAGAGTTGGCCAGGCGCAGAGCTCACACATGTAATCCTACCACATTGGGAAGTCCCCGAGCTCAGGAGTTCGAGACCACCCTGGGCAACATGATAGAAATCCATCTCTACTAAAAATAGAGAAAATTAGCTGAGCATAGTGGTGCACACCTGTAGTCCCAGCTACTGGGGAAGCTGAGACACAAGTCACTTGAACTCAGGAGGCAGAGGTTGCAGTGAGCCAAGATGGCGCCACTGCACTCCAGCTGCAACAGAATGAGATCTGTCTCCAAAAAAAAAAAAGACAGCTCCATAGCAGACATTGCAAATTAACAAGAGGAGAAATTTCTTAAAATTTCCTTTTGGCGATATTGCTGCAATTGTTTTTGCAAATCAGAGCATGAGTGACAGACCAGATCACCGAGAAGGCTAGTGAAGGATTTCCCCCAGGGCTCCGGAAGGGGCTCGAATTACAACTGTACCACTTCTGTACTCAGCAATGGGCTCGTTCCCAGTAGGGGTGAGTCTTGCTGGATCTCTTTGCAGCCCTTACTGCTGGCACTGGCCTGGCACAGAGGGGGCCTTGCAGAGCTCAGCAGAATGGAGCAGAACAGATCCCACAGAGCAACTGGGCTCTTTGTACCCTGGGACCACTCTGATATCATCCTACCAGTGGAGAGCATGGCACAGCGGCTCCCAGTGCCCCCAGCCCCCGCCCCACCGCACATCACGGCACTTTCCATGGTCTCTCTTCACAGCCTGGTTTGCCCCAGGGCAGCCCCAGGCCCCCCAGAGCCCTGCTCTGTGCTCTGCCCCTTGCTTACCTTCATAGCCTGGGAAATTCCTTCTATATTTTGTTTCGCTTTTTGCATCCTGTTCTGCAGGTTGTGTAGAATTTCTCGCATCTCCTGAATGTATTGAAACACACCTACAATGGAAGCAGAGGAATCTTACAAAATGAACAATTCAGCAGGATAAACACTTTTCCTGGGTTGGCTTAACATGCATCACTACAAAGCCCTGGGAAAATACTCCTATTCTGGAACATGATTCCCAGAAGAAACCATTGAGCGTTCTCTGAAATGAAATGGCAAGGAATCACAAATGTAGTGTCCCTTTGGACATAGGGTTTGGACAATACGTGGCCCCTTCACCCCCACGTAGGAGCCCCAAACTCCTCATGTTAAAAGGTTCCACCTCTGGGAACATGAGAGGTGGGGCCAGGGGTCTTCTGCCCTGTCCAGTGGTGGAATGAAGGGAAGAAGGCGACTCGTGGCTACACTTCCTTCTACTTTCCTGACATCTGCCCGGAGTTAGCCAAGAGGTGCACTGGCTCTGCTCTCCAGCCGTGCATGCTCTGTGTGTGCTCCGTAAACCTGCAATGGAACACGGGCCTCCAGCAAGCCGTCTGCAATCTTGGAACCCCTGGGCAGTTCCCAGGGAGTCTTTGCCTGATTCCATTTGTAAATGACACAGATAGGCTTTTGTTGGCCTGGGCAAGCAGGTGGAAGTAACTCTCCTTTAGCCCCCTCACAGTTAAAGCAGATCCATGTAGCCAGGAGGCAGAAGTGGCCACTCCAGCAGTGTTTGGGGGACAGACGCTGGGCAGGCCGGGCCCCCAAGTTTAACCCGGGGTGGGAGGAATGTGGCCCCCCATACCTTCGCCATTCCAGAATAATGTCGTTTCAGCACTCAATAATTTGACATCGATTGCTTCCAATTCTGACTTGATTAGTAGATACTCTACTGCCTTCACTGTAGTCTTTATCTGCAAAACAGAGGTTACAGGTTTTGTTCCGAACCCAACTAGATGTTAAATTGTTCTCTGGTAAGGACTTTTACTCCTCAACATCAACTGGAGACCCCATTCAGGTCTCCTGTTGAATTATAATCCCCAGTGTTGGAAGTGGGGCCTCATGGGAGGTGACCGGATCACGGGGACGATGATCCCATGAATCGTTCAGCACCACCCCTTGATGCCGTCCTTGGGATCGCGACTGAGTTCTCATGAAATCTGTTTTTTCTACATAAGTAGCGCCTCCCCCACCTCTCTTGATCCTGGCTCCTGCCTCCCCTTCACCTTCTGCCACGGTTCCAAGTTTCCTGAGGTCCCCTCAGAAACAGAAGCTACTATGCTCCTGTGCAGCCTGTAGAACCATGAGCCAGTTAAAACTCTTTTCTTTATAAATTACCCAGTCTCAGTTTTTTTCTTCAGATGAAGTCTTGCTCTGTTACCCAGGCTCAAGGGCAATGGCGCGATCTTGGCTCACTGCACCCTCTGCCTCCCAGGTTCAAGCAATTCTCCTGCCTCAGCCTCCCCAGTAACTGGGACTACAGGCGCCCGCCACCACACCTGGCTAATTTTTGTATTTTTAGTAGACACGGGGTTTCACCATATTGACCAGGCTGGTCTTGAACTCCTGACCTCAAGGGATCCACTCACCTCACCCTCGCAAAGTGCTGGGATTACAAGAATCAGGTATTTCTTTATAGCAATATAATAACAGCCTAACACACCAACCAAGCCAATGATGATTAATGTTTTTTGTTTGGAAATCGTATTTCAGGACACGCCAACTTTTAGAATGACTTTTATCACCGAGGATTTATGTACATGGTTACTGTTTTTATGTTACAGTATTCCTATCTCTTTCTGGCCCATACCATGGCTAATTAGGAATTAACTGTGTATAGGCTGGTGCAAAAGTAATTGCCATCTTTGCCATTACTTTTAATACATAAGTCCTCAGTATATAATCCCAAACTTTTTGTATTTGGTTTCTTTTTATGATTCTAAGCCACAGAAATACACATGAATCACTGCGCATTTCTGGGCTCAGACCCTTTCCCCTGGTCATGAATCTAAAGCTCAAAATCTTTTTTTCTATTTTATAAAATGTAGAGATGGAGTCTTGCTGTGTTGCCCAGGCTGGTCTCAAACTCCTGAGCTCAAGCCATCTTCCCACCTCAGTCTCCCAAAGTCCTGGGATTACAGGTGTGAGTTACAGTGCCCAGCCTAAAGCCCAAAGTCTAGTTACGCAACAGAAAACCCAGGATCTGCAGAGAAGCTATTCAAGTTGTTAATGGATCAGTGTTAACAATAGTATAGGTTCTCACTGTGGGTGGTCGAGGCAGGCGGATCACAGGAGTTCAAAACCAACCTGGCCAACAGGGTGAACTCTTGTCTCTACTAAAAATACAAAAATTAGCCCTGTGCGGTGGCGTGCGCCTGTAATCCTACCTACTCGGGAGGCTGAGGCACAAGAATCGCTTGAATCCAGGAAGTGGAGGTTGCAGTGAACTAAGATTGTGCCACTGCACTCCAGCCTGGACAACAGAGACTCTGTCTCAAAAAAAAAAAAAAAATAGTATAGGTTCTATACAGTTTTAATGCAGTTTGCCCGACTCTAAGAAATTAATGCTTGAAAACCTCAATTTACAAAACAGAGCAAACAAGGGAGTTTTTATAAATGATTCCCTTAAATACAAAGCACCATTTAAGCCCAGGAATCTCACTGTATCAAGCAACACCTTGTTTTGTAACTTCTTAAGGACGCTTCTACATGAAGCATGGAATTAGAAGCACAAACTACACGTTGATGATCTGCCTTTCACAATCATTCTTTACATACATTTTGGTACTTTATTTTTTTTTTGAGACGGAGTCTCACTGTGCCGCCCATGCTGGAGTACAGTGGCATGACCTTAGCTCACGGCGATCTCTGCCTCCCAGGTTCAAGTGATTCTCCTGTCTCAGCTTCCTGGGTAGCTGGGACTACAGGTGCCCACCACCATGCCCAGCTAATTTTTGTATTTTTAGTAGAGGTGGGGTTTCACCATGTTGGCCAGGCTGGTCTCAAACTCCTGACCTCAAGTGATCCGCCTGCCTCAGCCTCCCAAAGTGCTGGGATTACAGGGGTGAGCCACTGCGCCCGGCCCATTTTGATACTTTAAATAGCACACCCACACCCATGCCTTCGAATGTTTTCTGACCGTTGGCTTTTAGGATAAATGGGTAGGGCAGAGAAATAGAATGTAAGGGCAGTTACTGGATGCATTGACAAGATTACAAAGCAGGCTGACGGGTAGCAGGATTCTGCCCATCAGGGTTGGGTTGTTAATGACAAGGACAGTGGTCTCCTCCCAATCATGGAGCTTTGCTCTGAAACTACACCCTACGTGAAAGACTCTCAGAACACACCTCTTTAGTGTGTGACTAAATCACGGTGCTCCTACCTCACCTGGACTCCATGAAGTGAGCTCTTTAGACAGAATTTTTTTTAACTGTACTTTTGCTTCTGGGGTACGTGTGCAGATCATGCAGGATTGTTGCATAGGTACATACATGGCAAGGTGGTTTGCTGCCTCCATCCCCCCCGTCACCTATATCTGGCCTTTCTCCCCCACGTTATCCCTCCCCAACCTCCCTACCCGCTGCTGTCCCTCCCCTAGCTCCCCCCCCCACCAACAGACCCCAGTGTGTGATGCTCCCCTCCCTGTGCTCATGTGTTCTTACTGTTCAACACCCACCTATGAGCGAGAACATGCGGTATTTTCTTTGTAGGGACATGGATGAATCTGTAAACCATCATTCTCAGCAAACCGACACAAGAACAGAAAACCAAATACCAGGAAAGTGCACCCTCTAGACGCTGGAAAAGACCAGGAGACACACAATCCCCCTCGACCCTCCAGAAGGAGGCAACCCAGCTGACGCCTTGTCTCTAGCAGAATCAAACAGATTCAGGACTTCTGACCTCCAGAAGCAGAGGGCAGGAAGTATGTGCTGTTTGAAGCTACTCAGTTTGTGGTGATTTATTACAGCAGCAACAGGAAATGAACAGTGTCCACGTTGGCCCCGCTCTGCTGCGGCTTGGAGTGGGGTCAAGGTTGTGTGGTACAAACGGTCACCTTTCCCAGGATATATGAGTGGAGTCCATAAAAAAGGGGTGCGTAGAAGGAAGATAGGCCCGGTGGCTGCTCACTGAGCCCCACAGCCACACTTTCCGGGCGCCGGGCCCCTTCTGACTGTACAGGGATGTCCAAAGCAGCATTATTTGTAAAAGCCAGAACTGAAAACAACCCACGTGTCCATCAACAGAGGAACGGACAAACAGTGCTACGTCCATACAACACACTGCTTCTCCACGATGAAACTGACTCGGAAATTTAAAAAGAAGAATGTTGCTGCATGAGACAATGTGGAGTAACTCAAAATAATTGGCTGAGTGAAAGCAGACAGACAGAAAAGAACACAGATGATGTTATTCTCTCTGGTTCCTGACTCAGTTTCCAAGCTCTCGTGCCAGGAAGGAGACGCTCTGAACAAGCTCTGTGTTGCTAGATGGAACCGCCCCCCACCTCCAAGAATTACTGGGAAGTTCTTCCACAATCAGCCTCTTGTGATTACGGTGTCAGGTCCCCAGATCAGATGGATGTCAGGAGTCAAGACAAAAACAAGTTCTCGAACCAAAGAGCTGAGCGGGGACCGCCACCTCCCAGCCCCTCACACACAGCTTCCTTATGATAAAGCTATTCTGCATTCCAGGAAATGCCTGTCCTGTCCTCCCCCGCTTTAATGGAAATCATGGAAGCAATGCTGAATGACTTTAACATCCAAAATATATTCAGGAGGATAAAGGGATCTATAAAGAATCACGTAATTGGCCAGGCACAGTGGCTCACATCTGTAATCCCAGAACTTTGGGAGGCTGAGGCAGGCAGATCACCTGGGGTCAGGAGTTCAAGAGTAGCCTGGCCAACGTGGTGAAATCCTGTCTCTACCGAAAATAAAAAATTATTTGTATTTTTACCATCACCGGCTGGGTGTGGTGGTGCACGCCTGTAATCCCAGCTACTCGGGAGGCTGAGTCAGGGGAATCGCTTGAACTCAGGAGGCAGAGGTTGCAGTGAGCCAAGATTGTGCCACTGCACTCCAGTCTGGGCGACAGAGCAAGACTGTCTTTAAAAAAAAAAAAAAATCATGTAACATAAGCCAAAGTCCAGGAGGATAATATATCCATCACCAGCTGTTATGAGTCATCACTATCTTTGCTGCTATTTGCATGAATAATGAAAAGATGCTTGAACCACGTGTGACTATTAAAATACACTCATTTCATTCTGCTCCACTTGGAGATCTTACACTAGCATTAGTTATAAACAAAAACTGAAACTTGGCAAAAAAAAAAAATGAAACAAAGCAAAGCTACACCAGGCGTAGCACCAACTCACCTCATTATACCAGCCAACGACGAGTTCCAAGTTGCCCACAAACTTCCGGAAGGTTTCGTTCTCTGAGAACAGACTCTCCGCACTGCCTGGAATCTCTTTTGTTGCTGGAAATTCAAGTACTTGACTTCTCTCAGAACTGCTACCAACTAAATGACAAATGAAGATCAAAGAACATGTGAGCAGGTCACGTCAACGGTGCGGTGTTCAGCAACAGAAATGAGTGTCTGCTCCTGGGATGTCTTGACAGCCTGGGGGACCTCAAAGTTGGTGGGAGGCAGCGTATGCTGGCAGGACCAGGACATTTTCACCCTGTTGGCTGATCCAGAGCTAAAAAGCACTGACATTACCCTTATGGGGGGCTGACATCGTCATCATCACCATGGGTGGCTGACATCATCCTAATTTTCTTATCTCTGTCCTCCCCTCCCCACTACCCCCAGATGGTTTGGAGTAAGACTTCGGGGCTTTCCTTGTGTCCTCCCTAGGATCTGACCTTCCCTCTTCTCTCTCCTCCCACCTGGTTATGACTCAAGAGATCACCAACAGAGACATCCCTTCCAGCAGTACTTCTGTCCGCAAAGCTATTCTCAAAGTTGAGACAACCTCCCAGTTGCTGAATCCACTGGTCACGTCACGGACCTCATCCCATGGGATCCCCCCAGCAGCGGATACCCTTTCCTCCTGGGTACGCAGTGTCCTCCCGGCTTCCAGGACACTAGATATGCCTGGTCACCATTATTAGTCTCTTTCGATCATCTCAAGATGTCCATGATGGGGGAGCCACACAGCTTGGTCCTTCTCAATTGACTCTCAGCTGAATGAGGTGTAATGTCATCCAATGTCATGGCTGCCTTGACCAGCCAGCCCATCTGTCATCTCCACTGAATGAGGTGGGATGTCACCCAATGTCATGCCTACAAGTACCATCTACGTGTGGATGGCTCCCACATTTACGTCTCTAAGCCCAACCTCTCTCGTGACTTCCAGACTTCCGTATCCACCTGTTTACTCGGCTCCTCTGTCTGGATGTCCAGGTGACATCTCACACCCAACAAAGCCAAAGCAGAGTAGCCCATCTTCCCCCGTGGCCTGCCCCACCTGCCGCCTCCAGCTGCCCTCTTGGCTGATGGCAGTTCTCCCCTTCTAGTCACCTGATCCCAAAACCCTGGGACTGACTCCCCCTCTTCCAATCACGTTCCATTTCCAACCCACCAGGAGTCTCCGTGGCACTATGATCAAGTGCGATAATTCATCACCATCTTCACTGCTGCCACTCTGGTTCCGGTCACCATCTCCTAGCTGTCACTTCTTGCCTGGATTGTGGCAAGAGACTCTTAACTGATTTTTCTGCTCTTTCCCCCAGCCCCAGCTCCCTTCAATCTACACACCGCACAGCGTGGAGAGGGATCCCTTACAATTAGAAACCTAATCGAGGCACACCTCTGCCTGAAACCCTGTAGTGGGTGCCATCTTGCTAAAACCAAACCCCAAGTCCCTCTGTGGTGCATGGGGCCTGCCCTTCCTCATCGCTTGTCACCTCTTCTCCTATGACCTCCCCCTCTGCCCACTCCCCTGCCCTACTGGCCTCCTTGCTGCTCCTGGCCTTTGCTTTAGCCATGGACTCTGCTCCAAGGCTGTCCCCCTCCATCTCTGCTTGGTGGCACTCTGACCTCCCACAAGTCTCTGCTCACATCTAGGATTGTACCTGCCCCTTCCACCAGCTCTACTGATCTTCTTACCCCACCGCCCCTTCCTTCTGCGGAACTCGTTCCACCTTCTACTGTATTATACACTTGGCGCCTTCCTGAATGCTAACTGATCATCCTCCCTGCCCTCCTGCTAGGAAGTCAGATCCAGGAGGGCAGGACAGACAAAGATCTCTGGCTCGCTGGCTCACGAATTTATCCCAAGCACAGACACACAGTAGGTACTAAGTATTCAGTGAATTAAAGAACGAATTTTAGTGAATGGGAAGATTTCCAAAGAAGAACCACATCTCTGGTTTCCCTGCCCTCCCGGCTGCAGATTGGGCAGCTCTAGGAGCAGTGCTTGTAGGAATTCTGTTCCATCCTCTGTTTGTCTGAACTTTCTGGGTTTTATCCACAGAACCCACAGCCCACAGCCCACAAGCGTGGATTCTCCCCAGCGTGCCTGCCTTGACCAGCCAGTGCATTTGTCTAGATTCGGCAAAGACTTTTTTTTTTTTTCAATTTCAAATTGATGTTTCCTTACGTACGATTTCAAGAAGATACTCATTGAAGCTATTGTCAAAGATGCCCCTACTTTGCCTCATGTCTTAAATATACCCTGGACGTACGTGGCTCACGTCTGTAATGCCAGCACTTTGAGAGGCCAAGGCGGGTACATCACCTGAGATCAGGAGTTCGTGACCAGTCTGGCCAACATGGAGAAACCCCGTCTCTACTAAAAAATACAAAAATTAGCTGCGTAGTGGCAGGTGCCTGTAATTCCAGCAACTCGGGAGGCAGAGACAGGAGAATTGCTTGAACCCAGGAGGCGGAGATTGCAATGAGCCAGATAGCACCACGGTACTCTAACTTGGGCGACAGAGCAAGACTCCATCTCAAAAAAATAAAGAAAGAAAGAAAAGGAAGTAAAGCTTTAGGCTAACCATGATATAAACATCGACCTCCATAAATCTGTGCTGAGGGGGCCTTAGCAGCCCCTCCCCCAGCTCCCAGGGGGAGCCTTTGACGCGGTTCCCCGCTCCAGGCACTCACCGCTTTGCTGAAGTTGACATGGATGAGGTTGCTGGCAGCGTCCCGCAGAATCAGCGGCTGCCCCAGGTTGAAGTGGCAGTCCTGGTCCACGCCCACCACCCACTGCTGGTACACCTTCTCACGGTGGCGCCTCAGGAGCTCCATCATCTCCTCATACTTCTCATATATCAGCTTGGCCTCCACGCCAGACATGACCCTGGAATCGAGCGGGAAGGTGGGGCCCCACTGGACATCGGCGGGGCCTCTCCGGTGGGTCTCATGGTTGCTGCCTGATGTGGGGTGCCGAAGCGGCCGGCCATTCATTTACTCAAGGCTCACAGACTGAATAACCAAACGAGCAGTGGCCAGAGCCGATGTTCAAACAGAACTCCGACCTGCAGTCTGCAGCCACCAGCCCAGGAGGCCAAAACAGAGCCCATGCAGCGACCAGCTCCCCACAGGCAGCCCTGGATGAGTGAGGGCCGGGCCTGAGCCAACTTTTGTTCTCCCTTCCAACCTGGGGCCAACCAGATGAAAGCAAATATGCCCCCCAAACGACTGCAAGAAGATCCCCACTCCTGGCCAGTTGCACCGGCCTCCACAGGCCGAGGCCTCCAGCTGGGGCTCCCCTGCAGCCATCCCTGGGTCCACTGTGAAGCCTCCCCAGTCCCTGGCTGTCCAGGAGCCTTGGCCAAGTACATGCGACAGTACCTCAGCCGACTGCATACACAGCCTCTGCCTGTTCCTGCCTGGGTGGTCTTCACGTCTACCAGGCTGACAGGCCAGTGCTCAGGGGGAATCAGCCAGGTTGCCCCTGAGTACTCCCACCAAGAAGGCGTTCAGGGGAGGAGGGCAGATTGGATGGGGTCTCTTCTGGGCTTTTGCTCCACTGAATGAGGTGGGATGTCACCCAATGTCACACCTACAAGTACCATTTATGTGTGGATGCTCCCACATTTGTGTCTCCAACCCCAGCCTCTCTCATGACTTCCAGACTTCCATATCCACCTGCCTACCCAGCACCTCCGTCTGGATGTCCAGGTGACATCTCACACCCAACAAGGCCAAAGCAGAGTAGCCCATCCTCCCCTGTGGCCTTTTCTCCACAGGGGAAAAGGGAGGTAACGGTTTGGTGGACAGGAGGGGTGGTCCAGCCCAGGGCTGGGACAGCTTCTCTCCCTCTCCCCACACCATGGTGGCAGGGTGCCTGGCCCCACCTGCCCCTGGCCAGGGCCAGGGCCGGGACTCACGGGTGCTCGATGTACTTCAGGTGTTTCATGGACACCTCCAGCCTCTCCTGCAGCTCTAGGCTCCACTTGAGCTGCCCAGCCACAGGAGGCATGTTTTTGTGGATGGGGGGGGATGTTCCCCTCCTCGGAGGCCGCCATCTGGGCATCATACAAGATCTTGGCGTTGTCCAGCTCAGCGTCAAACAGCTCCAGCATGACCGAATACCTGGGCACCACCTCGGTGAGAATCAGGGGCCGCTCCAGGAGGCCCCCACACATGTACAGGAGCTGGGAAGAAAGGAGAAGGGGGCCTCTTCACCAGAGTCCCCTCCCCTTCCCCAGCCTGTGGCGGTGGACAAAACGGGCTCCTTCGGGAGCAAAAGAACGCGCGCCTTGCCAAAACAAAATCCATCGAAACCTTGCTGTGCGTGTCAGCCGGCTCAGCGGATGCCTCTGTGCTCTTCCCGCTGACTTAGTCCGAGTCCCCAGACACTCAGCTTGTAATCCCACAGTTCACACAGCTCCAAGGGCTACAAGAGTTTTTCTAAGCCCAGGAGAAATCAGAATTCTGGTAAGGAAGATTTACACAATTAAAAAATAGGCTGGGCACCATGGCTCACACCTATAATCCCAACACTTTGGGAGGCCGAGGTGGGAGGATCACTTGAGCCCAGGAGTCCAAGACCAGCCTGGCAACATAGCAAAACCCTGTTTCTACCAAAAAAACACAAAGAATACACAAAATTAATTGGGTCCACTTTTTTGTATTCTTTTGGGTATGTGCTTATAGTTCCAGCTACTCAGAAGGGCTGAGGTGGGTGGATTACTTGAGCCCCAGAGGTCAAGGCTGCAGTGAGCCAAGATTGCACCACTGCACTCCAGCCTGGGCAACAGAGACTCTGTCTCCAGAACAAAAACAAACAAAGGAACCCCAAAACAACTACAATGAAACAATTTTTTTTGAGACCAAGTCTCACTCTGTCGCCGAGGCTGGAGTGCAGTGGTGCAATCTCGGCTCACTGCAACCTCCGCCTCCCGGGTTCAAGTGATTCTCCTGCCTCAGCCTCCCAAGTAGCTGGGATTATAGGTGCCCACCACCACACCCAGCTAATTTTTTGTATTTTTAGTAGAGAAGGGGTTTCACCATGTTGGAAAGGCTGGTCTCGATCTCTTGACCTCATGATCCACCCGCCTCGGCCTTCCAAAGTGCTGGGATGACAGGCGTGAGCCACCATGCCCAGCGTAAACAATTTTAAAGTAGTCATAATGTTGCATTTATATACCTGGGCTTCCACTCTACTAAAGATACATGGAGAGGCTGGGCACAGTGGCTCACACCTGTAATCCCAGCACTTTGGGAGGCCGAGGTGGGTGCATCACCTGAGGTCAGGAGTTCGAGACCAGCCTGACCAACATGGTGAAACCCCCATCTCTACTAAAAATATGAAAATTAGCTGGGCGTGGTGGTGCACGCCTGTAATCCCATCTACTTGGGAGGCTGAGGCAGGAGAATCACTTGAACCCAGGAGGCGGAGGTTGCAGTGAGCCGAGATCGCACCATTGCACTCCAGCCTGGGCAACACAGCAAAACTCTGTCTCAAAAAAAAAAAAAAAAATTGAGAAATGTTTTATTCACAAGAACTATTCCCCTTAGGAGGAGCACTGCCACTCTCACTGGCAGCTCAGGCAGGAAAACCACCATCAGGAAATGTGTTTTGCTCTGAAAAAGCTCTGGTGGTCAAAGTGGGTGGGGATACCAAGAGAGGGAAGACAATCTCACAGGACACAGGTCCCCAAGTGCTGGGTGTGAGAGGGAAATCCCTGTGAGTTTTCCAGGGCTGCCATAACCCATGGCCAGCGGGACCCAGACCTGCTGCGGAGCCCAAGTTTCAGACTCGCCCCAGACTTTGGTCTGAGAAATGTGACCACCTTCCCTAGATATGGCCGATGGAGGAAAGAGCAAAACATGACTGCAAAGAAAGGGAAATTTTTCAGGTCCCAAAAAGCACAGATTTCCCAAATGCAAGATTGCAGTTTTTTTTTTGTTTTTTTTTTTTTGTTTTGTTTTTGAGATAGAGTCTTGCTCTGTTGCCCGGGCTGGAGTACAGTGGCATGATCTCGGCTCACTGCAACCTCCGCCTCCTAGATTCAAGCGATTCTCCTGCCTCAGCCTCCCGAGTAGCTGGGATTACAGGCACCTACCACCACGCCCAGCTAATTTTTGTATTTTTAGTAGAGACCGGGTTTTACCATATTGCCAGGATGGTCTCGATCTCTTGACCTTGTGATCTGCCCGCCTCAGCCTCCTAAAGTGCTGGCATTACAGGCGTGAGCCACCGTCCTCGGCCAATTGTGGCTATTTTTACATTAATTGCATGCTTCAAAATTGTTCAAATCTTCCTTACCCAAATTCTGATTTCTCCTGGGCTTAGGAAAAAATTCTTGTCGCCCTTGGACCCATTTGTACTGTGGGTTGTGCAAATGGAACAGCTGTGGACTGTCAGGCAGACACGGAAACGCTGGTGTCCTGCCAGTACCCCCCCTTCCTCAACAGTTGCCTGCTGACGTATGCAGTCAACGGCTTCATTTCTTCAAAGAACTGACATGGGACAACTGGAAGAAAAAAAAAGTTCCTCTAAATGGTCTATGAGCATCCTGTCCTGGCATTTTTTTTTCTCTCTCTTCCCATTTCTCTCCCCTACCTTTCATGTTTATTTAGTTTTTGGTCTAATGACTTCTGGAAAGGAAGCAAATTCTATTTACTGCCAAGAGGAGCTCATGTGGAAAATCGCTCCAGAACATTCCTGGCTTCATGTGAGTTGCTGACAATGAGAGCTAACTTGGGAACGGGCAGGGGATGGAAGGAACAGGAGGGAGAGTATCCAGGGGCCGACCTAATTAGAGCACAGGGCCGGCAAACCAGGGACATGTTCTCAGGTCAAAGAGAAACACGGAAGGATGGAGATGGAAATGGGTCCCCAGAGTTCTTTCTCCCCCATCTCTTCTTTGTTTTGAATTGAGCATAAACATACAGTTAACATTTTTTTAAGAGATTCATTCTTTTAGAGCACAAAAGCCTCTCTTGACCCTAACAGGTGTGGGGGGGAAATAAAGCCCGGGGCAGGGTGATTACAGTTGTTCCTCCCTGGCTGGTTCTGCAGAGGTGGGATTGGGTTTCTTCCGGGACCTCCTGCTCCTCACAGGGTAGGGGCCTAGGGCCCCCGAGGGCTCGTAACGTGGGGACTCCTAACCCAGCTCCCTCCCCCACCGCTGGATCCCCCAGTGAAGTCCGGTGGAGGTTGAGCCCAGACCCATGCGCTGGTCCTTATCTGCTCTTCCGGTCGTTCTAAACTAGAGGTAGGGTCTGAAATCTCCACGTGGCTTTGGGGCCAGCGAGACTCGGGGGACTCATCCAGCCCTGGCCGGCAGACCAGTTACTTCATTTTCCTGATTTTCCTCGTCAGCACAGCAGCAGGGAGTCACAGCACCTCCCCTCGTGGAGCTGGTGTTAGGGGAGCAGGAGCCACAGAAGCCAGCTGCCTACCCGCCCGGCCCGTGCACCAGGGCCCCATCTTTCATTCTGGAGTCCCACAGGTGAGGTTTCCAAATGAAAGGATTGGCTCCACTGGGACCCTTCTGCACTGGGGCAGCCCTAACGCTTTTGTGTTATCCTTCAGAGGCTCCACGTGGAAGGCTCACCCTGGACCTAAACCACCTCCCGACAACGTCCACAACCACCAGCCTCCCCCAGCGAGAGCCAGTTCTGCACTGCAGGAAACACTCAGAAGCGCCTGCCCTATGCCAGGCTTAGTTCTAAGGGAACTCAAATCCAGCACCTGCCCTCAGGGAGTTTACATTCTAGTTGGGACGACAACACACAGAAATCAGTACACAACCGAATGTGAGGGAGGTGCTGAGAAGGGGAAGGCAGGCTGCTGCTGAAGGGACCAGCCTGGGGATTGGAGTGGAAGGAAAAAAGTGAGGACCCTGCAACCAGGGATGCAGCTACCTGGGGAAGAGCCCTTCGAGGAAGGGAACACTGACACAGATTCTTTGCTTGACCAAAGGTTCACATCAGGTTCTCCATCCTCCACCATCCCACAGGGGATGTCTGACTGCCTAACCTGCCTCCAGCAAGAATCTCGAAGTGGGTTTAGCCAGAAACCCCCAACCCCTGATGTCACCTCTAAGTAATTTTCCATCTACTGACCCCCCGCTCAGCTCCTCCACTAGAAATTCCTACTTGCCTGCACTGTATTTTTCTCTCCCTATGCCTGCCTCTATTGCAATGGTATAAACCATGAGTAAGGAATGAATCCAGTCAGCCTCATCTTGCTTTAACAGGTATAATTGAATAATTGTTTCAACAACAGCAAGGAGGTGCTGCATTAATTTGCATTCATTGATATTCTGCCTGGAACACTAACTCCATCCAAGACGTACTTGATCCTTACGTTTACAGAGCTTAAAATTCCCGTGTATTCGCATTTTTGCAAGAACGTTCAAAAGGCAAAGGGAACCTCCTGACATTTGTGGGGTAGAATCTTTGTCCTCAGGGGTCTAAGCCCTGACATCCTCCTGAAAGATGACCACACCCCCCAGGCTGCCCAGGCCAACCCGATCGCCTCCACAGTCATGGGAGCTGGTCTGGCCAGGGGTTCAGATCAGGGCCCTGGAAACAGTCAAGCCCAGAAGTCTGGGCTGTCCACACAGGCTCAGTCTAATCACAACAGCCCTTAAAAGTGGAAGAGGGAGGCAGAAGAGTCGGTCAGAGAGATGCATCAAGGAGAGTAGAGGCAGGAGAGGTTCCAGGACTGGAGGGACTCACCCGGCCCTTATAAAGACTTCAAAGATGGATGAAGGGGCCCATGGGTTAAGGATTTGGGGCAGCCTCTAGAAGCTGATAATGGTCCTTAGGTGTGAGCCAGTGAGGATACAGGGAACACATATCCCGGTCCCACAACAGCAAGGTACTTAATTCTGCCAATTCCCTGAAAGGACAAGAAAACGGAATCTAGGCCAGGCGTGATGGCTCCTGACTATAATCCCAGCACTTTGGGAGGCCAAGGGAGGGGGGATCCCTTGAGCCCAGGAGTTCGAGACCAGCCTGGGCAACATAGCGAGACCTCATCTCTATGAAAAATAAAAAATTAGGCACACGTGGTGGCACCTGCCTGTGGTCCCAGCAACTAGGGAGGCCAAGGTGGGAGGATCACTTGAGCCTGGGAGGTCGAGGCTGCAGTGAGCTGTAATCGCTTCACTGCACTCCAGCCTGGGCGACAGAGCAAGACCTGTCTCAAAAAAAAATAAATAGAGAGAGAGACAGACAGACAGACAGACAGAGAAGAAAATGGATTCTATCCTAGAGTATCCAGAAAGAAGCCCAGGCTGCCGACACCTGGTGTCGGCTGGGCAAGATCTACAGCTGAGCTTCTGATCTACAGAACTGTAAGGTAACACAATTTTGTGGTTTAAGCCATAAAGTCTGTGATTCTTAGTTTGAGACAGAGTCTCGCTCTGTCGCCCAGACTGGAGTGCAGTGGCACGATCTCAGCTCACTGCAACCTTTGCCTCCCGGGTTCAAGCGATTCTCTTACCTCAGCCTCCCAAGTAGCCGAGATTACAGGTGAACACCACCACGCCCAGCTAACTTTTGTATTTTCAGTAGAGACGGGGTTTCATCATGTTGGCCAGGCTGGTCTCGAACTCCTGTCCTCAAGAGATTCACCCGCTGCATCTTCCCAAAGTGCTGGGATTACGGCCGTGAGCCACCTCGCTGGCCTCAGTCTGTGCTTTGTTATGGCAACAATATAATACAAACGCAGAGGCTGAGGCCTGTTAGGCATTTCATTCCCGACCGACTTTCTGCTCTCGCTCACATGCACTCCCCACCTCTGACTGCAACCCCAAGATGTGGGAATTCCAGCTTCAAAACTGGACAGTCCTGGGGAAAGCTGGCTGAGAGGTCTGCCTGCAAAGAGGCGCGCTCCGTGTGTGAGCATTCCAAGCTGCTCCATGAAACGTTCTCTCGGCAAATTAGTGCACTGACGTTTGGCACTGCACCGTGGCCACCCCAGGAGCTTGGTGATGCGGTGGTGACAATGTCTGGCTTCCCACCACCCTCACCAACTTGACTGGGGACAATGGCCCTTTGCTGTTTCATAGCTTGCATTTTTCTGAGTACTTGTGAAGTCACACCTAGAACATAGATATGTATTGCCCACTTGTATTTCTCCTGAATTGATGTTGTCTGGGGGTTTGTTGGATTTTTGGTTTTTGAGACAGAGTCATGCCCTGCTGCCCAGGCTGGAGTGCAATGGCACAAATTTGGCTCACCATGACCTCCGCCTCCGGAGTTCAAGCGATTTTTGTGCCTCAGCCTCCTGAGAAGCTGGGACTACAGGCGCCCACCACCACGCCTGGCTAATTTTTTATGTTTTTAGTAGAGACAGGGTTTTACCATGTTGGCCAGGCTGGTCTCAAACTCCTGACCTCAGGTGATCTGCCCTCCTCAGCCTCTCAAAGTGCTGGAATTACAGGCATGAGCCATCACGCCTGGCCTGTTTTCTGGGGATTTTAGCTCTTTTCTATGATCTATTTGTTAAAATGTTTTTGTTCGTAGGATTTCTTTTTTTTCTAATGATAACGTGCTATACACTTAAGGCACACAACTTGAAAGTCTCAGAAGAGTACAAACAGTGGCCTTAGCCCCATGACCCAGAGATAGCTCCCAAGAACAGCGCGGCATTTCCTTCCTCTCGGAGTTGAAGGCTGTGTGCTTTGGACTCAGTGTTTTTGTTCCCCCCCAATTCATGTGTTGAAATCCTCACCCCCAAGGTGATGACGTCAGAAAGTGGGGTCTGGCCAGACGCAGTGGCTCACGCCTATAATCCCTGCACTTTGAGAGGTCGAGGTGGGCGGATCTCGAGGTCAGGAGTTTGAGAGTAGCCTGACCAACATAGTGAAACCCCGTCTCTACTAAAATACTAAAGTGAGCTGGCCGTGGTGGTGCACGCCTGTAATCCCAGCTACTCGGGAGGCTGAGGCAGGAGGATCACTTGAACCTGGGAGGTAGAGATGGCAGTGAGCCAAGATCACGCCATTGCACTGTAGCCTGGGTGACAGAGCAAGACTTGGTCTCAAAAAAGAAAGTGGGGCCTTTGGGAGGTGATTTGGTCATGAGGGTAGGGCCTTATGAAGGGGATGAGTGCCCTGTAATCCCAGGCTGAGGTGGGCGGATTACTCAAGTCCAAGAGTTTGAGGCCAGCCCTGGCAACATAGCAAGATGCCATCTCTACCAAAATAAAAAATAAAAGGCCAGGCACAGTGGCCCACATCTGTAATCCAAGCACTTTGGGAGGCCAAGGCAGGGAGCCTTGGTCTGTAATACCAGCACCTTGGAAGGCCAAGGCAGGCAGATCACTTAAGGTCAGGAGTTCGAGACCAGCCCAACATGGTGAAACCCCGTCTCTAGTAAAATTACAAAAATTAGCTGGGTGTGGTGGTGGGCGCCTGTAATTCTAGCTACTAGGGAGGCTGAGACAGGAGAATCGCTTGAATCTAGGAGGCAGAGGTTGCAATGAGCTGAGATTGCCCCACTGCACTCTGGCCTGGGCTACAGAGCAAGACTCTGTCTCAAAAAAAAAAAAAAAAAAAAAAAATCATAAAACTAAAACTAAAGAGAGACCCCAGAGACCTCCCTTGCCCTTTCTGCCATGTAAGGACCAAATGAAAAGACGATCGTCTAGGAACAGAGGTAGACCCTCCCCCAGACCCCGAGTCTGCTGGACTTCCGACCCTCCAGAGCTGAGAGAAATGAAATGTTTGTTGTCTAAGCCACCGGCCTACAGCAATTTGCCATCATGGCCTGAATGGATGAAGACTCTGTATAAATCCACCTCAGTGGACCAAAATCTGTATGAATTTCATTTTTACAGCAACTTTGCCTCTGTAACTTCTACTCCTTTCAAACAGAGGGAAAACTGAATCAAGAACAAACAGCCCCCTTTTCTTAGTGAGCACAAGAAGTATCAGTAAAAGTATGCCACCTCACTTGCTCCTCTTCCTCTGAGATGTGACAATAAGAAGCATCAGGACCCATACCAGGTGTTCGCTGCTGCCTGGCTCCGAGGCACAGGAGCAGGGACCCTTCCTTCCTGGGCATCAGCTCTATGTGGAGAGGACCAGATGGTCTCCATCGTTCTCAGCATGAATCCAGTGCCACGATGCCGGCCTCCAGGTCGCCCGAGTCCCCACCGCACGCTTACCTTTGCGGAGGACTCAATAGAGCTGCAGTCATCAAACGCTTGGCAAAAGATCGTGGCCAGCCTCCTATCCAGGTCTTGGATTTTGATCTCAAAATTGGCATAATCACGGTCAAAACTCTAAAAGCAAATGGAAACATCAGCCTTGTAATCAGCGTGCAGAGCAAGCCATGGGCACCCTCTGCAGCCCCCGTCCCTGCCAAGATGACTCGGGACTGAGCCGCAGCTGAATATACGTGCTCACTGTCAAAGGGATCGCTCTGCACGGTTTTCCAAGTGTTGGGATCACCTGGCACCCATGTCCTCCGTGTGCCCTCCCTACTCCTCGGGCACGTCCACCACTCCCCTAAGCTGGCACTGAGGTGAGTGCTGTTCTCCCAGAGCCCAGTTCATTGATCCCTGCCTGAGACCTACCGAGTCTCCAGGGTCCAAGGGATCGTATTTGCAGTCGGCAAAAACCTTCACCAGCTCAAAGACCTCGTCATAGATCTGGGTCACCAGGTTCCCAAGGAGGCTCCCACGCACGCCCGCAAGCTCGATTTCTCCAGCTTCAGAAACTCAATCGCTGTTTTATAGAGTTCCTAGTGGAGGAAAGAAACACACACTTAGTCAATTCATCCTCACAAGCAAACTCACAGGTCCAGTTACATAACTAGCTCGGACCCCAGCCAGGAGAAACCAGGGAGCAAAATGTCCCCAGGAGACACCATCATGGGGGTAGGAGGACAGGCTCTGTGTCTGTGTTGTTCTTTAAGGGTTCTGTGAATTATCTATGCGGTGTGGAGGAGGAGGAGCTGGAGAGGATGAAGTTTGGGATCCTGTCCTGACCCTAGACTGTCTGAAACACATCTCTAAGTCAGCCACACTTTGCTGGGACCTCCATTTTCTCCGCTGTGGGAAGCAGGTGGAATGGTGCTGCAAGATTTTGGACGCTTTTGCGAAGCATTAAATTTCCCGCTCCCTGGAAGACCATCCCACGCAGAGAGCCACGTCCTGAAGGTGATCGAGAGGAAAGTGGGATGCCGGGATGGACATGCGCGGAGAAATTCCACTTCCTCACAGGTGTGGCTCATGCCCCCTCTCCCCAAAGTGCTCCCCGACTATTTTGGCCCATAGCAATGCGTTCCTTCCCAGAGGCCCCGTCTCCCACCTGCACTGCTTGTGGCCCATAGCAATGGGTTCCTTCCCAGAGGCCCCGTCTCCCATCTGCACTGCTTGTGTTTGCTTTAGTCATGTTCAGGCCCATCCCGTTTGCTGGTTCTGTGCGTGCACCCAAACGACGTCTCCAAGCCTCCCTGGATGCTCTTCCGCGCCCCTGCACGCACCAGGCACCGTGTGGGGGAGAGTTTAGACTGGAGCTCCTCCTGTGGACTTACCATCACACCCCTGAACTGGTGCTGAGGTTGATGCCGTTCTTCCAGGTCCAGGAAGCATCTGGCCACATGCCAACGCCACCCGAGGAGAGGCACGGGCACCAAGGGCGGGAGCTCTTGACTCCTTCACCCAACTCGGGGGACAGATCGGGCTGGCATGGCCTGTTGTCGGGAGGTGGATGGCAAAGCCGTTTCCTCCACCTCCAAAGTCTCCTCCTGCCCAGAATCTTCCTTCTGATACAGAATGGGTCATGTGGGAACCACAGCTCCTTGGCCAGAAACGTGACTGTGACCCTCCACATTCTCGGTCTGGGAGATTTCAGGCATGAGCCGGCACTCTGTGACTGCAGTTTTGGAGTCCTGAGCAGGCTTCCCCTCCCCTGTCTCCCAGGAGGTGTAGATGAGATCTGGACAGGCCTCCCTTCAGCGGCTGACAGTGACGTCCACCCTAAAGTCAGTGCTCAGTGGCTCCAGGATGACTTTTCCCCTTTTTTAATGATGTGAGTTATGGTTATATGTACACGAAGTTTTTAAAAAGTTACCCCATGAGGAAGATACAGAAGGCAAAACGTGCTTGCCCTCCCACATCTCCAGAGCCCCAGAGAAAACCACCTTAAAGCTTTTTTTTTTTTGAAACACGGTCTCACTTTGTCATCCAGGCTGGAGTGCAGCGATACAGGCATGGCTCACTGCAGTCTCAAACTTCTGAGCTCAAATGATCCTCCCTCCTCAGCCTCCCAGAGTTCTGGGATTTCAGGTGTGAGCCACTGTGCTGGGCCATGCACCATTTTTAGGTTTTTATCTGCTGTGTATCACTCCATGTATCCATATGGTGCTTGCACTGGGGCCTCCATAAGTCTCCATCTGTAATAATCTAGTCCCATGGCCGGGCACAGCACTTTGGGAGGCCGAGGTGGGCAGATCACAAGGTCAGGAGTTCAAGACCAGTCAGGCCAACATGGTGAAACCCCATCTCTACTGAAAAATACATAAATTAGCCGGGCGTGGTGGCAGGTGCCTATAATCCCAGCTACTCGGGAGGCTGAGGCAGGAGAATCACGTGTACCCGGGAGATGGAGGTTGCAGTGTGCTGAGACCGTGCCATTGCACTCCAGCCTGGGCAGCAGAGCGAGACACTGTCTCAAAAAAAAAAAAAAAAAAAAATCTAGTCCCACTAAGTGACTGCTGTTGGCCCCCAGGCATCCTGGATGTGGTGGTTTAACTTATTAGTAAGCTGCTCATGACAGAAGGCACAGCCTAAAGGGAGAAGCATCCAAAATGGGTCATTTATTCTTGGCTAACAGCTCCTGGCATGGAGGAGGCTGCCGCAAAGCCTTGGTTTCCCCCGTAACAGATGTTTGGGCCTGACTCTTATTTCCTGCCTGGGCGAGTACTGTCGGGGTTAGGGATGGGCGCTGCAGCTGCCCTGGGGGAGGAGCAGTCGGGGAAGTGGAGGTCGGACGCACCAAACTCTGTCTTTACCTCAATGGTCTGGACACGGTGGAAGAAGGAATTCATCCTGGAAAATGCAAGAGAAGAAGGGAACTCCCAAGGCACGGGCTCTTTGTCCTTAGAGGAGAGAGAGAGACAAGGCTGAGTTTGTTTCAGACGTTCCCACCTTCTCAAAGGTCAGGGCCGACACGAACTCGCTCTGGTCCCCAACTTGGCCCTCGCCCCGCAAGGAAGGGGCACCTTAAAGAAAAGCTTCATGTTCACGCAGCAGAAGTCATACGTCTGGTAGAGCTCCTTCAGCACGTTCACGGACAGGGAGATGCCGCTCAGGACCTCCTCGATTTCGCCTTGCAGGCCTTTCAGCACCTCCTCCGGGCTCAGGAAAGTTCGCGTCTGGGCAAAGAGCAGACAGACATCCAAAGCTCTGACAAGCCATTTGGGGTGACGTCCAGGCACGCCGCCCACAGGACCTGTGATCTGCTCCGACACATGGATGTCCCTTGGGTACAACCCCTCTTATCTGCCTACTGCTGGGCCATTTTGGGGGGGGGGACTGAGCTGCTTCCTCTCATCAGCACCTCATCCTGTACTATGGCTGCAGCATACATGGACGGGTTCACAGATGGTGAGAGGCCCTCCAGGGACAGGGGACCCCAGCGCCCTCCTGGTTCTGCAGACGAGGCCACACGCACGGTTTTAATAGACAGAGGTGGCCCAGGTTTGCAGCCTTTAGGTCAAACACTGTGCTGGCTGGCGGGTGCTTACAAACAGGAAGGAAAAAGGAAGTCTCTGCTGAGGGACACAGAGGTGGTTTGATGTAGGATTAGAGAAACCCACAAGGCACTGGATGGCTCTCAGGGTGCTGGGGCTCTCCAGGGAGATCTGCTCCATCCCCGTCTTCCCCTTCTCCCTCCGTTCCCTCCTAGAAGAACTCTAGGTAGCCCTGAGGAGGGCTCCATCTCAGCTCAGGGCCTGAAAAGGCTGGTGCTGACATCTTGGCCTGCTTTCAAATTGCTGGAGAACATGGGCAGCGGGAAAACAGAGTGAACCAGGGAGAGGCCCCAGCCGGGAGGGGGAAGGAGGGGGAGCTGGGGGCCAGGGAACCCGGGGCCAGCGGCGGGTTACCATCTCGATGATTTGGTTGCAGAACTCCTGCAGGATGACAATGATCCTGACGGGCGTGTTGTAGTGCTCCGAGGTGGCCCAGATGAGGCAGATGGTGTCAAGCACCTTGGCGATGAAGGTGGGGAGCTGGGGAGAGAGGGGCCCAGGTGTGCTGGAGGGGACCGGCCTCTGCACCTTATCCCGGCGTGCCAGCCCTCCCCTTCCCATGGTTCTCGCCAGGCATCCAGGAGAGGGTCCCCAAGGAGGAGAGGAGAGGCGACTCTCTAGGCCCACACGTCTGATGACAGCCAAGAAGCCCACAGCCCCACATGCCTCTGAGAAACAAGACCCTCCCTCCCCAACAAAGTGGGCTCTCCCTTGCCAGCACACCATCGTGAAGTCGGCTTGTCCCATCTCCTCCAGCAGGATCCGTAGGGGCTTCAAATAGAGCACAATGTCCCTGGCTTCCTTCAGCCCTGCACGGGACAAGAACCAGCACCCCCTAGTAAGAGCGGAAGTTGCTCATAAACAACGCGGGGTGGCCCCGTGTGCCAAGACCTGCTCCTTTAGGAAACAGGGACTTTGTCACATGAAAGGGCTGAGAAAACTGCTTGCAGAGGGAGGCCAGCATCCTAGGGTTGGGGACGGGCCTGGCCCAGCCCTCCCGGGAGGCACGGACACCTCTGCGGGGGACTCGAGGCAGGGCCATGGGCTCACCTTCAGTGACACTGGTGTACACGTTTTGCAGGGCTGGCCAGTAGCAGCTCTTGGCTTTCTCTAGGATCTCAACGATCTTGTTCACTTTGGGTCTGTTTAGCTGAGGAGGAGAGAGGATCCACCTTTCATTGACCTGGAAGACCCTAAGGCAAGGCCCACCTGACCTTGTGGCTGGCTGGGGCTGCAGAATTCCCGCAGGTCGTCAGAGCCCTCAGGGCTCCTCGGGGGTTGGTGCTGGGAGGCTGACAGCTCGGCCAGGTTGCCCAGCTGGGGATGAGGCTGCAGCCCCACCGGAGCGAGGAGGCCGTACCTGCTCATGGATGCATTTGAGGTTCATCAGCCGAGTATCCCAGAACTCAAACTCCACCTGGGGCAGGGGGTGCAGCCCGTCCAGCAGCGCCTGGGCGGAGTCTTTGCTCAGCACATCCCGGATCTGGTGGGACCAGTCAATGATGATGGTTTCGATGGCGTGCAGGAGCGAGTTGTCCAGCGAAGAGGGGATCCTGCCCAGCAGAAGGTTGGGGCGGTGCTCTCATGGCTACACACATGTGGGTCCCACCGAGCTCTCCCCTGAAGCCTTCTCCCCACCAATGCCAAACCAGCAGCGGCGGCAGCAGCAGCACTGTCTGGTCTCATGACCCCGGTGCCTCCAGCCACCTCGGGGAGGGAAGAAGTTCCCAAGACCCCAGCTAGGAAGAGACCCCAGGGAAATAATGGGTATGGTCAGAGATGCCAGTGCCTGGAGGCGCTCACCTCCAAGGAAGAGGGAGAGAATCAAGCAAACCCTATTTAAACCCTATTCAACACGGTTCCTCCGGCACCACCACCAGCATGGTGCTTGGGACCTCGAGAATGATCCGTGAGGACTTGCCCATGTGAGGCAAGTACGGGATGAACTGTCACAAGGGTCTCATGTATCAGGGCAGTTGCAAATTGTGGCAAGGCAGGTGCCAGGGGCCACCTTAGAGTCCCTTGGGCTTCCCAGGGCCTCTGGGTCACCACAGCCTCTACAGGGACTTGCTTGCATGTACCTGCCGAGAGCCCCGCCCACTACCATTCACTGCTCCATCCCACGTTTTAAAGCTGAGCCTCCTGTTTTCTGGCTGTGCTAACAGGTGGGACTCCTTCTGCATGCTGGGGGGTGACTGGACCGGCACACGTGTGTGACCTGGGTCGGGTGGGGGAGGCAGGTGCCAGAGCCAGAGTCCCGGGGGCTGCCAAGCCTGCTCCCTCCCTGCGCTGGTTTCATCTCCCTCAGCCTCAGCATCCCCTAACGCACCACCTTGCCCTGTGTCTCCCTGGCTTAACATATGCAGCCATTCTGCCCAGAAAAAATGGGTCACGGGGGGTCAAGGAAACGCCACTTCCCCCACCCAGCGGTGGCTGGAAGCAGCCAGGCCCGCGCACCTCTCCATGGACTCCAGTGTGCCGTCCAGGCTGCCCAGGTGCTCCGGGATGGGCAGCAGGGTTTTCCCTTTGATCTTGCCACTCATCACATACATTTCGTTCTTCAGCCTGTGGACCTGCTTCACGATGTCCTCCGAGACCACCTGGGGCCATCCGTCCATGTTCTCGCTTTGGTTTAACAGAGAATAGAGGACCTAAAAGAAAACACTTCTGTGGTTCTGTCTCCTGTGCCTTCACCAGCTCAGCAACCTCGCAGAGCTGGGTCCCCCAGAGGGTGATTCCAGAGAGCTTGTGTCTACAGCCCTGGGAAAACCAGGTCCTTCTTCCAGAAGGAGGCGGGACCGGTTGGGGAGTTTATACCAGCTGCCCTGTCCTGGGGGTGCCAAAGCCATAACACACACACCTTGCTAAAAGCCCAGGAGGGCTGTGATGGGTCAAATTGTGCCCCATAAATCCATCTGCTGAAGCCCTAACCTCCAGCACTTCAGAATGTGACTATTTGGAGATAAGGTCTTTAAAGAGGTAAAGGCCAGGCGCGGTGGCTCACGCCTGTAATCCCAGCACTTTGGGAGGCTGAGGCAGGTGGATCTCCTGAGGTCAAGAGTTCGAGACCAGCCTGGCCAACATGGTGAAACCTTGTCTCTACTACAAATACAAAAATTAGCTGGGCGTGGTGGCGTGCACCTGTAATCCCAGCTACTTGGGAGGCTGAGGCAGGAGATTCATTTGAACCTGGGAGGCGGAGGTTGCAGTGAGTCACGATCACACCATCGCACTCCAGACTAGGCAACACAACAAAAACTCCATCTCAAAAAACAAAAAACAAACCAAAAAAAAAAGGTGAGCAGTTAAGATGAGGTTACCAGGGTGAGCCCTAATCTGACAGGTGTCCTTACGAGGAGGGGGAGATTAGACGTGCGCAGAAGGCTGACCACGTGAGGACCCAGGGAGAAAACAGCCATCTGCAAGTCAAGGAGAGAGGCCTTGGGGAAAACCAACCCAGCCGGCACCTTCAGCTTCAACCTCCAGCCTCCAGGACCACGAGAAAACGCCTGGTGCAGAAGCCAAGCACACAGATTTCTGAACTGCAGATGAGGAGGGTAATGACCAGGAAGGCTAAGGCGCTCGCATTCTGGAGGTCTGACTCCCAGCTAAGGCACCCCCATTCTGGAGGTCTGACTCCCAGCTAAGGTGTCCCCATTCTGGAGGTCTGACTCCCAGCTAAGGCGCCCCCATTCTGGAGGTCCGACTCCCAGCTAAGGCGCCCCCATTCTGGAGGTCTGACTCCCAGCTAAGGCGCCCCCATTCTGGAGGTCTGACTCCCAGCTAAGGCGCCCCATTCTGGAGGTCTGACTCCCAGCTAAGGCGCTCCCATTCTGGAGGTCTGACTCCCAGCTAAGGTGCCCCCATTCTGGAGGTCTGACTCCCAGCTAAGGCGCCCCCATTCTGGAGGTCTGACTCCCAGCTAAGGCCCATTCTGGAGGTCTGACTCCCAGCTAAGGCGCTCCCATTCTGGAGGTCTGACTCCCATCTAAGGCACTCTCATTCTGGAAATCTGACTCCCCAGTGTGTGGGCCCCCCAACACAGCACCTGCCAGGGGTGACAGCAAAAGAATACATAAAATGACATTCCATTTTTTCCTTTTTTTTTTTTTTATTTTTAACTCAAAGTCTCAAAGTTGGGCTGGGCACAGTGGCTCATGCCTGTAATCCCAGCACTTTAGGAGGCCAAGGCAGGCGGATTGTGAAGTCAGGAGTTCGAGACCAGTCTGCCCAACATGGTGAAAACGCATCTCTACTAAAAATACAAAAGTTAGCTGGGCATGGTGGTGCGTGCCTGCAGTCCCAGCTATGTGGGAGGCTGAGGCAGGAGAATCACTTTAACCGGGACCTGAGAGGCAGAAGTTGCAGTGAGCTGAGATCGCACCACTGCACTCCAGCCTAGGTGATAGAGTAAGACTCCATCTCAAAAAAAAAAAAAAAAAAGTCTCAAAATTGGGGAAACCTCTCCGCTGGTACTCAGTCCACACCGTTCCAGGCCATGGGCAGCAACTATACCCAGCACAGCACAGCAGTCCCAACGCTGTCCAGAGAGCACAAGGGGATGCATGGGGTTTCTCACACTTTAAGACACAGGCACCACCTGGAGGTCTTGATAGAAAGCAGGTCTGTGGCCCGGTGCGGTGGCTCACACCTGTAATCCCAATAGTTTGGGAGGCTGAGGCAGGACGATTACTTGAGCCCAGGAGTCTGAGACCAGCCTGGGAAACAGGCTATTTTCTGGTGATACCTCATTTCTACCAAAAAACACGAAAATCAGCCAGGCATGGTGGTGCATGCCTGGGGTCCCAGCTACCCATGAGGCTGAGGTGGGAGGCTTTGTTGAGCTTAGGAAGTTGAGGCTGCAGTGAGCTGTGCTACCACCACTGCACTCCAGACTGGGCAGCAGAGCAAGACCCTGTCTCAAAATTTAAACACCAAAAGCAAGCAAGTCTGTGTCAGCAGGTCAGGATGGGCGGGGCCCGAGCACCTGCATTTCCACCCCCTCCCCGGCGCTGTGGCAGCTGTTGGCCCAGGGACTAAACGCTGAGCAGGAGGACTCGAGGCCACTCCCGGGAAGTCGGCTGTGCTCCAGACCCCCAACGCCAGCCTGGACGTACTCACCTCCTCCACCACCGCGATCAGCTGGTCCACGGGCGTGGGGCTGATGTCACCGTAAAGGAGTTGGGCCTTGTAGTTGTCCTTGGTGATGTTCTCGGGCTTTCTCTTGATAAAGTAAACTCCTTTGGACTTGAGGGACTCGGGGGAAGCCCAGGCAGGGGATGACCATGCCGGCCACGTTGAGCGTCAGCACCAGCACCAGGACGTCGGGCTTTTCAAAGAACTCTGTGAACAGGGCCATGTTCTCCTCGGCGCCAATCAGCTTGCTCCACTTGTCTGGCTTGAACTTTAGGACAATGGAGGCAACTTCCTCCAGATACTCTAGTCTGATGTCTGGGGCCATCGTCATCTTGGCCTTTTCTTACACCGTGGTATCTGTTAAGTGTGCAAGACACAGGTGCACACTGTCTCCCGGGCTCCCCAATTTCCCACCCATCCCTGGGACCGCAGGAAATCCCTGTACTGCCAGAGCAGGAACTAAAGAGTTGGTCATGAGTGTGCAGGTTTTAGCTGTGGCTGGGTTGGGGTGGGGGAGGCACGAGGGGGTCGTGCTTTAGCTGGCACCTGTGCCTGCCCCAGCCTCACCTTGGGGGTTCCCCGGGGAGTAAGGCTGCACAACAGCGGTGTGGGCGTGCGCTCCTGTGACCATCAGGTTCACAGGATGGGAAAGACAGAGATGAACACTAGAGAAAACAGAGGAAAGGAAATGACCACTGCCAGACAGGGTGACAGGAATGGGGGAGGAAAAGGCAAAACGAGGCCGGGCGCGGTGGCTCACGCCTGTAATCCCAGCACTTTGGGAGGCCGAGGCAGGCGGATCACAAGGTCAGGAGTTCAAGATCAGCCTGGCCAATACGATGAAACCCTGTCTCTACTAAAAATACCAAAATTAGCCAGCTGTGGTGGCTGGCACCTGTAGTCTGAGCTACTTGGGAGGCTGAGGCAGGAGAATCACTTGAACCCAGGATGAGGAAGTTGCAGGGAGCCGAGATCACACCACTGCACTCCAGCCTGAGCGACAGAGCAAGACTCCATCTCAAAAAAAAAAAAAAAAAGGCTGGAGGGACAGGTTGAAAGTTCCCAGGAAAGCAACAAAAGACATTGCAGCCCCTGAGTATGTGTGAAACACAAGGAGAAGGAAGCAGACCCCACGTGCAGGCAGTGAGGCTCAGCGCTCCGTCTCAGCCCCAGCCATGGGGCACCCTCCTTTCTCCCTCCAGCCCCCAGCATGCGCCCCTAAAGGAATCAAGCTATAGATTCCTGCCAGAACCCTCACAAGCTGCTCAGAGGCTCAGGGGCAGCGTTAACTGGAGAGTTGAGGGGGAAGGGATCCCTTAAAGAACACCCTGATATCCCCAAGGTTAGGCAAGTGAGGTACTCACCGTAGGCACAGAATTTAAAGGCACGCCCAAATGCTCAGTCATCAAGAGAAAAGGCGTGTCGATCTTTTTAAAAAATCACAATGAGTACAAACAAATTCAAGATGAACAAAATATCGAAGTTTCAAATAAAGACAGGCTCTGGCAGAGACCTGGGTGGGGAGGCTTGGAGGCAAGTTCTGCATGGGCAGGATTGAGTGTAATTGGTCGCCTGATGCTGTGTTTTCATCACAGTCTGGGAGGTATGCAGCTCCTGAACTTCTGGGGGAACCCTGGGGTACTCAGCTGCTCTGGGGTCCTTGGGCTGGAGCTGGTCTGCTGGAGACCCGGCAGCTGCAGCAAACCATCATCGTGGACAGGTGACGCTGGAAGCACCCACAGATTCCGCCTTTTGGTTTGACCCAAGCTATTGCTTTGAAGTGTGTAACAGTCTACAGTTCCCCAAAAGACACTTATACCACAGAAGAGGTTATAGTTCACCCTGGCCGCTATGTATCCTCAAAACATGTATGTTGGGAAGCAGTGATGGACAGTATGCTACTCAAATGGTCTGGGACTTTTCCAGGGCACCAAACATCTCTGTGAGAGGACTTGGGGAATATTTGGCCAGCAAGTGGCAGAAACAGGGCTGTCCACGAGCAGAGCCGCCTGACTCAGGCCCATCTGTGAATGGAAACAGGACACCACCAGGCACACAGGAGGAGCACCCGTGGCATTTATGGAGACAACTCATCCACCAGGTTCCCACAGGGCCTTGAACACGCTGCTGAATTAATCTCCACCCAGGATCTCTGAGACCCGGGGAAGCGTCACATCCTCACTTCCTAGGGGGATCTGGAACTCAGGGGAGCCTGAGTCCTTGAAGGTTCCTGACTGGAAGTCTTGCCAAGCTGGTCAGGCGACTGGACTAGAGGGGAAACATCCTCTGGATTACTGATTTCGTGGATTTGGGCTTTCTCAAAATCATCTTTTCTTCCAAGAATGGTATGGGGTAGGCTCCCTCCCAAGCCATAAGGTGGGTGGGCCGAGGGGCCCTTATACCCTGCAAGTCTCTCACGAGATCAGCCAGTCTCCTCTCAAGCTCACGCCCAGCCGAGCCTGGGGTGAAGGCCAGGAGGTCTCAGTTAACAATAAGGTTGTCCCAAGCCATGCTTCTGGAGGGGAAGGGACAGCGTCTCTGGGAGTTCGCCCCTGTCCCAGGCCCTCATGACTCTATAGGAGGAAGCTGGGGCTGGGGGCTTCCAGGAGAAGCCAGGGGCATGAGCAGGGCTTTCCTGAGAGCAGGGAAGAGTTTGGAGCACCAAAAAGTGACAGGCTGGTGGGGGCAGCCAGCTCAGAGGGACCCAGAGCCATAACGGGCCACTGGGAGCAGAGCTAATTCTGGGGTGAGTGGTGGGTCTGCCGTCTGCCAGGGCCTGGGTCCCACCTCTGTCCTCTGAAGGCCACCCTCCCGCACTCAGCTTGGCCTCTGACCCTCCCCCAGCACAGTTGAAAGCCACTCACCAGCTTAAGCCAAACAGCTTCTCCCACAAACTGATGAGCAACTCTTTCCCAAACCAGGAAAGAAAATGGCTCCCTTCCCTCGAGGGGCTCCAACTGCCGCAGAACTTCCGGAAGCCTCCTAGTTACCCTGGACCCAAGTAACCAATGATAGCACAGCAAATGACGAGCCAACCCATCACCCCACAGTGGATAGGCTCTTAGATGATCATTTTTTGGGGGAGGCGGTGGGGACAGGCCGTGCTGTGTCGCCCAGGCTGGCGTGCAGTGGTGCGGCTATGGGGCTCAGTGCAGCCTCAACCTCCCGGGCTTAAGTGATTCCCCGACCTCAGCCTCCCGAGAAGCTGGGACCACAGACACACACATTACTACACCTGGCTCATTTCTGTACTTTTTGTAGAGACGAGGTCTCACTCTCTTACTTAGGTTGGTCTCAAACTCCTGGCCTCAAGCAATCCTCCCAAAGTGGTAAGGAAAGCATTATCTCTGTTCGAAATGAGGCGATCTCATATGCAGAAAACCCTAAGACATCCATAAAATAGGAGCGCTAATAAGGAGTCCAGCAGGTTTGCAGTATACAAGATTGAAATTCGAAAATTAGTTCTATTTCCCCATAATTATTATAAACAATCTGATGAGGAAATTTAGAAAACAAGTGTCCCCATAATAAACCATCTGATGATGAAAGTTAGACACAATTCCCGTTTACAATAGCGTCAAAATAATTTCATTTACAATAGCGTCAAAACGAACCAAATACTTAGAAATAAATTTGTTTTTAAAGTGTTAAGACTTGTACACTGAAAACTGCAAAACATCATCGAAATACAGGTGACCGACATTAATGGAAAGACATGCTGTGTTCATGGGTTAGAAGACTGTAAAGATGACAATTCTCAAATTGATGTACAGATTCAACACAATCCCTACGGAAATCCCAGCTGCCTTTTCGTAGAAATGATCCTCGATTTTATAGGAAGGGTGAGGGAACAAAAACACTCAAAACCACCTTGAAAAACAACAAAGTCTGAGGACTCACAGTTCCTGGTTTCAAACTCACTATAAAGCTGCAGTGACCAAGGCAGTGCTACCGGCATAAAAATAGGATAGAATAGAGGGTCCAGAAACAAGTGCATGCATTTCTGGGCGATTGACTTGGAAAGGGTGCCAGGACCACGGAATGGGGAAAGAACCACCTTTTCAACAAATGGTTTTGGGGCACCTGAATACCCACATGCGGAAGAACGAAGCTGGGCCTTACCTCACACCCTCTACACAAATCAACTCAGCATGGATTAACAGATTGCAAGAACCAAATGTAAGAGCTAAAACTATAAACGCTTAGAAGAAAACAGGTGTCGACCTGACCTCGGATGCGGCAAATAGGACACCAAAAGCGTAAGTGACCAAAGGGAAAAAACAGGTAAGCTTAACTTCAAAACTGAAAACTTTTGTGCTTCAAAAGATACTCGATAAAAGTGAAAAGACAGCCCACAGAATGGGAGAAAGTAGTTGCAAATCATATATCTGACAAGGGACTTGTTGTAATACAATAATAAAGCAACCTCATTTTAAGAAGAATAAAGGATATTGATACTTCTTCAAGAAAGATACACAAGGCTGGGCGCGGTGGCTCACGCCTATAATCCCAGCACTTCGGGAGGCCAAGACGGGCGGATCACAAGGTCAGGAGATCGAGACCACCTTGGCCAACATGATGAAATCCTGTCTCTATGAAAAATACAAAAATTAGCTGGGCGTGGTGGTGGGCACCTGTAGTCCCAGCTACTCAGGAGGCTGAGGCAAGAGAAGCGCTTGAACCCAGGAGGCGGAGGTTGCAGTGAGCCGAGCTGCACTCCAGCCTGGGTGACAAGAGTGAAACTCTGTCTAAAAAAAAAAAAGAAAAAGAAAAAAGAAAGATACACAAATGACCAATATGCACACAGAAGCTTGATATCATTAGCCATTAGGAAAATGCAAATCAAAGTAACATGAACTTCAGTGAGGTCCCTAGAGCAGTCGAATTCATCAAATAGAAAGGAGGTTGCCAAGGGCTAGGGAGGGAGAATGGGAATTCACTTTTTAATGGGGCTGTCCGAGGTGTGTGAACCAGAGCCACTCCATCTTGAATAGGAGCTGGGTAGAATAAGGCTGAGACCTGCTGGGCTGCACTCTCAGGAGGTGACGGCATTCTTAATCACGGGATGAGACAGGAGGCCGGCACAACACACAGGTCATAAAGACGCAGCTGCTGAAACAGGCTGCAGTAGGAAAGCCGGCCCAAACCCTCCAAAACCAAGATGGTGATGAGAGGGACTGCCGGGCCGTCCTCACTGCTGCACTCCCACGGGCACCATGACAGTTTACAAATGCTATGGCAACGTCAGGAAGTTACCCTATATGGTCTAGAAAGGGGAGGCAGGAACAATCCACCCCTTGTTTAGCATCTCCTCAAGAATAACCACACGAAGGGACACCCGGCAGCCTATGGAGCAGCCATTCTTTCATTCCTTTACTTTCCTGACAAACTTGTTTCACTTGACTCTATGGGTTTGCCCTGAATCCTTTCTTACACGAGATCCAAGATCCCTCTCTTGTGGTCCGGATCTGGGCCCTTGCTGGTAACAGGGCCAGAGTTTCAGCCTAAGATGGTGAAGAAGTTCTGGAGCTGGATGGTGGTTTTTATAACAATGTGAGTGTACTCAATGCCACTGAACTGTGCACTGAAAGTGGCTGAAATGGTAAATATGCTCTTTACCAGACAAAAAACCCCAATTCATTCCCACTCAAAAAATCAAAACACCTGTGTTCACAGCAGCATCATTCAAAATAACCAACAGTGGAGGTGAAGGAAGACCTCTGTCCCAGCTCAGAGGGACATGGAGGGGCAGCAGAGTCCTGCCCCCGGTGTGCTGAGGGCAGCCACATCTGCAGCAGGGTGCCCGGCAGCGTCCCTGCCACCTGATGGCAAGGCCATCCTCAGGCTCTCTAGAAGCTACCAGGGACGGGGAATGAAGGGCACAGGCTTTGTATGATCTTAGGGTGTGTCCCCCCCACAGAAGTTAGCACTGTCCGGCACCAACATCCAGGATCAAAACCAGTGCCACTAAACTGTCACTTCAGTTCCGCATAGTGTATCACCCCAGAGCTCCCAGACACGGGGGGGCTCAGGAACTCCCCCCAGATTCCAGACATCGGCTTCCTCAGCCACAAGTCTGAGGATGAGCATCCCCCAGCCACAGGGATGTTGTAAGGCCGGCTGCCTCGCCGGGAGCTCGGACACGCCCATCCCTCCCTGAGCCTGGAAACGATGTCACCATTCTGCGCTCATCTAGCTCCGCCAAGTAGCTTCCCCAACGCCCACTTCTGCACTCCGCATCCAAATCTGCACTCGACACCAAGCTCTGCACTCGGCACCTAGCCCGCCGTTGAAAAACCCCGCCGAAATTTGAAAAGCCCTGTTTCCCAATATCCAATCAATTGCCTTATGCTTTGTTTCCCCAATGTCCACTCAATGGCCTCTAACCCCTATAAAACTCCTTGCCCTGGGAAGTTAAGCAAGACTTCTCTGGCCCCCTTTCCCGGACCACAGAACCTCGCCCGGGAGCTTAATAAATTGGCATTTAATTTTCCTAGGCTGATCTCAGTTTCCTCATTTTAAACTCGGCAATATTCCTTACAGGCGTTAGGGTCATGAAGGGCATTTCTGGTTCCAGAAACACATGGCGTTTATTGCAAAGGAAAGCTGGCCAGCTCACGCCCACACTGGCCTAAGAGTCCTGGCTACCATTTTCTGAGCAATCACCGGGTGGCAGGTTCTGCACTTCATGAGCCTCCGGGACGGCATAGGAGCTCCAGGCTGCTTCGGCTTCTGCCCGTGGCCCAGCCCTAGCCCCTGGGACAGCACCTCCTTCCCCCTGGGGAGGTAGCAGCTTCCTGCTGCGGAGCTCTGGGTCATCTCAGGCGCCTGAGCTCTCTGTCGAGTGCAACACGGTCAGCCCCTCTGGCTTGAGTACCCAAGTGCTTCTCCGTGTTATGCTCAGTTGCTGTTGTGGTTTCTTTTTTTTCTGAAGGAGTTTAGCTCTAGTTGCCAGGCTGGAGTGCAATGGCGCGATCTCAGCTCACCACAACCTCTGCTTCCTGGGTTCAAGCCATTCTCCTGCCTCAGCCTCCCAAGTAGCTGGGATTATGGGCATGTGCCACCGCGCATGGCTAATTTTTTTGTATTTTTTGTAGAGACGGGGTTTCTCCATGTTGGTCAGTCTGGTCTCGAACTCCCGACCTCGGGTGATCCACCCGCCTCAGACTCCCACAGTGCTGGGATTACAGGCGTGAGCCACCACACCCGTCGCTGTTGCAGTTTCTCGTGGCTGCTGTAACCAAGTGCCACAATCTTGGGCAGCTAAGACAACAGAAAGTTCTCTCTCCCAGGGGCTGAGGTCCGATTCAAGGCGTTGGGCAGGACTGTGCCCCCTCCATGGCTCTGGGGGGGCTTTCTGGCCTCTTCCAGCTTTTGGCGGGTGCCAGCAAGCAGCCCTCAGCATTCCCAGCTTGCGGCCGCACCCCTCCCACCTCTGCCTCTGTCCTCACACAGCCCACTCTGTGTGCCTGGGGGCAATCTGCCCTTGTCTGTCTCCTACAAGGACACCTGGGAGGGCATTTAGGTTCTCCGCAGGTCATCCAGGATTACCTCTTCAGCTCAAGACTCTCAATCACATCTGCAAACACCCTTTTCCAAACAGGGTAACTTTCAAATGCTGAAGCCTTAACCCCCATATCTGAGATGAGGTCTTTAGGACGTCAAGTCAAATAAGGTCATAAAGGTGGGGTTATAATCCAATAGGACTTTAAGAAGAGAAAGAGAGCACCAGGATGACGTAGCTCACGCCTGTAATCCCAACAGTCTGGGAGGCCGAGATAGGTGGATTACCTGAGGTCAGGAGTTCAAGACCAGCCTGACCAACATGGTAAAATCCCATCTCTACTAAAAATATTAAAAAATTAGCTGGGCATGGTGGTGCATGCCTGTAATCCCAGCTACTCAGGAGGCTAAGGCAGGAAAATCGCTTGAACCCAGGTGGCAGAGGTTACAGTGAGCTAAGATCATGCCATTGCACTCCAGCTTGGACCACAGAGCAAGACTCTGTCTAAAAAAAAAAAAAGAGAGAGAAAGATCTCTTTCTCTGCCCACCTGTGAAGACAGTGAGAAGATGGAGTCTACATAAGCCAGGTGAGGGTCCTCACCAGAACCCCAACCATGCTGGTCCCTGATCTTGGACCTCCAGCCTCAAGGACTGTGAGAACATAAATCTCTATTCTTTACGCCTCCCCGTCTGTGGCAACACACAATCGTTACTTTTCTACGTCAGCTGGAGCGGGCCATGGTGCCCAGATTAAGCATTAATTCTGGTGTGTCTGTGAGGGGCTTCTGGTCGAGCTTGGCATGTGACGGTGACGAGCCTGGCATTTGACGGTGAACTTGGTAGATCGCCGTCTCCAGAGGGCAGGCATCCCCCAATCCTTCAAGGTCTTGAATAGAACCAAAAGCAGAAAGAGAAATTCACCCCTCGGCCCCTGCCTCCCTGCTTGAGCTGGGACTTCTCATTTTCTCGTCCTTGGGCTGCTGTTGACGCCATCAGTGCCCTTGCTTCTCAGGCCTTCAGACTTGGACTAAACCACACCATGGGCTTCCCTGGGTCTCCAGTTTGCAGACAGCAGAGTGGGACTTCTCAGCCTTCAGAATCACATGAGCCAATCATCATGAAACACTGGTCTTCCCTGTTCCGTTTCCCTGGAGAGCACGGATGCGCGTACATGACACGCAGCATGAGCAGTCCCACCCTTCTTCCTCGCCACTGTCTTCAGCCTCTATTACCTAACAGCTCAAGTCACTACCAACTTAGAAAAAAAAACAGTTCTGCTAAGCTCTTCACCTCCTCACTGCCACGTTTCTCTAAAGAATGGCCGGGAACATCGATGTCTACTTTTCTACTTCTTTCCAGACTCACCACCACTCCCATGTGGCTTCCTCCCTGCCCACTGCACCAGCCCTGGAAAGCAGGAAGAGCAGAACTGGAGGGAAGCGATGTGTCCTGAATGGCTTAACCCAGAGGCTGCTCGCTGCTGGTCAGCTTGCCCCATATTGGCCACACCAGGTGACATGGCCGCACCTCACTGCACAGGAGGCTGGGAAATGTAGTCTTTGGCTGTGATATGGTTTGGATGTTTGTCTCCTCCAGATCTCATGTGGAAATATGATCCCCAATGTTGGAGGTGGGGCCTAGTGGGAGGTGTTGGTCATGGGGGCAGATCCGTCATGAATGGTTTGGTACCCTCCACGCAGTAATGAGTGCCTCTTTGCTCTCTGAGTTCATGCGAGATCCAGAGGTTTGAAAGAGCTTGGAACCCCGGCTGCGCATGGTGGCTCATGCCTATAATCCCAGCATGTTGGGATATCGAGGTGGGTGGATTGCTTGAGGACAGGAGTTCAAGACCAGTCTGGCCAACACAGTAAAACCCCATCGCTACTAAAAATACAAAAATTGGCCAGGTGTGGTGACGCATGCCTGTAGTCTCAGCTACTAGGGAGGCTGAGACATAAGAATCACGGAACCCAGGAGGCGGAGGTTGCCGAGAGCCAAGACTGCACCACTGCAGTCCAGCCTGGGTGACAGAGTGAGACTCATCTCAAAAAAAAAAAAAAAAGAAAAGAAAAAAATATATATCTCACACACACACACATATATATATATCCTGGAACCCCCTCCTCACCCTGTCACCCCTCCTCTTGCCATGTGATACTCCAGCTCCCCCTTTATCTTCCACCATGACTGGAAGCTTCCTGAAGCCTCCCCCAGAAGCTGAGCACATGCTGGTGCAGTGCTTGTACAGCCTGCAGAACTGTGAGCAAAATAATAACCTCTATTCTTTATAAATGACCCAGTCTTAGGTACTCCATTGTAGCAATGCAAAATAGACTACCACTGGCTGGCACCCAGCTGTCCACCTTAGACTCGGAGAGCTGTGTTACTAAATGGACGAAGAGAGTCCGTGGAAGAACTGTCCACGGCTGATCTCTACCACACCGGCCTAGGTCCGTCCTCAGAGCCCAAAAAACTCCTTGGAAGCCTCACGGGACCCTCAAAACTCAACATGTACAAAACTGAGCTCGGCCCATGCCCCCCCCCACCCTGCCATCCCCAGACCCCTGGTCATCTTTCAGGTTCCCTGGCTCCATGAGTGACCCACAGCTGCTCAGGCACCCAGAGGACCGTGGCCCTCACTGGGGCACCATTCACTCTTACCTCCTCAATGTCTCTGAGCTCTGTCCACCTCCCTCCACAGCTAATGCTCCTGTTCTAAGCCACTGTCACCCTCCCTAGGCCTATGGACACCCTCATTCCTTTCTTAATACCTTCTTTGTCCCCAGGTAGCCCATCTCCAGCATCTTTAAAGAGGCAACTCTCAGGCCAGGCGCCACGTCTCACGCCTGTACCCTAATCCCAACACTTTGGGAGGCCAAGGCAAGAGACTGAGACCAGCTTGGTCAACACGGTGAAACCCCATCTCTACTAACAACAACAACAAAAAACCACCACAAAAATTACCCAGGCATGGTGGGGCTTGCCTGTAGTCCCAGCTACTCGGGAGGCTGAGGCAGAAGAATCGCTTGAACCCAGGAGGCGGAGGTTGCAGTGAGCCGAGATCACACCACTGCACTCCAGTCTGGACAACAGAGCAACCCTGTCTCAAAATATAAAACACTTTAATTAAAAAGAAAAAGGCAACTCTCATATCAACACCTTGCTTAAAACTCACAAACTATCGCTCCTAGCAGACAATTCAAATGCCCTCCATCGGCCTTGTAAGATGTCATCCCTGCCTTGTACCACTCTCCCGGGGACCAGTCCTGGCCCCTGCTACAGTCATGTTGGTCTCTTTCAGCTCCTCCCAGACACCTGCTCAACACAGAGTCCTCCTGCCTGGCCGAGAATCCTGTGCGTGCACACACGTACACATACCCACACATGCATGACAGGTGTGCGCACACACCCCTACCAGCTCCTACTCAGCCCCGAGGGCCCAGCTTCAGTATCATCCCCTACTAAGTGTCTCCTCTGTCAATCTCTCCGCCAGGCTCGTTTTATTACAGCTCCTTGTGCTCCCGTGCGGCACGCATCCCAGCTGCCGTGAGCCAATCACCTAAGCACTCACAGGTTACGTCACTGCCATCCCTCACACCTAGGGCCACCCCTTCTGATCGGCACCGTCACTCTGGAATCTGACACTGTGTCTGGCTCACAGCTGGACTTTCATCGACATCACTGAAGGGGCAGTGGCTCTGGGATGTCCTGCTGCAAAGACACTCGTCTAACCTTACCTTACCCAGAAATCCCTAAATTTGCTTGGCCGTGGAAGCCTTGATTTTTTGTTTTTTTGAGATGGAGTTTCCCTCTATCACCCAGGCTGGAGTATATCTCAGCTCACTGCAGCCCCCAGCTTCAAGTGATTCTCCTGCCTCAGCCTCCAGAGTAGCTGGGATTACAGGCATGAGCCACCATGTCTGGCTAATTTTTGTATTTTCAGTAGAGATGGGGTTTCACTGTGTTGGCCGAGCTGGTGTTGAATTCTTAATCCGAAGTGGTCCACCCACCTCAGCCTCCCAAAGTGCTGGCATTACAGGCATGAGCCACTGCACTTGGCCTGCTAAATCAAACTTAAAATATGTAAGCTTGGTGTAAAGGTTTCTCTGTACATAGCGAACTATAACCTAGAGTTGTAAACAGACTAACCCACTCTGGTGCCAATCACGGTTTTGGCCAAAGAGCCAACTGCTCAGTGTTCAGCAGTGAGACGCAACCAGTCTGGCTCTTTCTGTGTCTCAGTTCCATTTTCTGCACATCATTTTCCTTCTGTCCATAAATCTTCTTCCACCACACAGCTGCCCCGGAGTCGGAGCGTATTCTGGCTCGGGAAGCTGCCCAATTCGAATATTGGTCTTGCCCGATTAAACCGTTACATTTAATTTATCTAAGGTTCTTTACACCTGATGCCTCATCACTACTCTGAGGAACAGTTTGAGGAACACGAGACCAAGGTCTCAGTGGGTCCGGCTCCCACCGGGACTGTGCTTTCCTGGGGGTCTGAGTTCAACAGCCCCATGATAGATGCAGGAGGCAGAAAAGCAAGAGGCTCCCCCAGAGAACCTCCAACCTGCCTGTGTGCTGGGTGGATGGGGTGGAGCCACGGGTGTTCTGTTTGCAGTGGGCGAGGTGTCTGGCCTCTTTAGCCCCTGCATGTGTGGCCTAGAATCAATCTATGAAGTGGGGGACCTGTTAGCAGGGCTCCCTCTCACTTTGCTGGGAGGTTTTTTTTTCTTCTTTTCCTTTTGCCCCGTAAATTCTGTTCCCCTCCTGCTTCAACGTGTCTGTGTGCCCAGTTTTTCCTGGTCGTGTGACAAGAGCCTGGTCTTAGCTGAACGAAGGCGCAAAGTTCTGCAGCATGAAGACACCAGGGCTGGGACGTCTGCTGGCGACACGGTGACCTTAAGCCTCACATAGCAGCACTAGGGCCCTGCCGGGCATGGCAGGAGGCTTGAGGGATGTGGAAAAACAGCTTCCAGCTGCACTTACATCACACCTGAGGACGTGGAGCAAAGATAGACAAGGAGCCTCGCTTTCTAGGAGCACAGCCAGCCTTTCAGCATGGACACATCATGCTGTCCACGTGGCAGCAGAAACATCAGGCCCTGGAAAGTGGCCAGAGCAGTGGGTACGGAGCATGAAAGGAAGATAAATCTTGGGAACCCCAAATTCACTAACTAAAGGGAAAAGTCAGAATGGGAAGAGAATCATGCGCACCTGCTCCCACTTTTGTTCCTAAGTGACGTGGCTACAAGATGAGGCCATACACCTCCCTCACATTGTGCCCACAAGGAAATTCCCCTTTAAATACTGAAGTCTGGCCAGGTATGGTGGCTCACACCTGTAATCCCAGCACTTCAGGAGGCTGAGGCAGGTGAGATCAGGAGTTCGAGACCAGCCTGGTCAGCATGGTGAAAACTTGTCTTTACTAAAAATACAAAAAAATTAGCCGGGCTTGGTGGCATGTGCCAGTAATCCCAGCTACTGGGGAGGCTGAGGCAGGAGAATCACTGGAACCCAAGAGGCAGAGGTTGCAGTGAGCCGAGATTGCACCACTGCACTCTAGCCTGGGAGATAGAATCAGACTATCTCATTAAAAAAAAAAAAAAGAAAAAGAAAGAAAAGAAAAATGGTGAAGCCCTCAAAATCATTTTCAGCGAAAGGCATAGCCCTGCCTCCCAGGTGCATGTCCTTAACTTTTGCAACTAAACCTCCTGAAATGACCGAGACTCACCTGGGTCATCTTCCTCCATCAACAAGAACTTGCTGCGTTTCTCTTCCTGACTAGGTGTTGGATTGGGGGCCGGGAGTGGGTGTCTGGCTTCAGTCCTCCCTGCCAGGACCACCAGCTGAGGACCCCCTTCACTCATTTTTTTGAGTGAAATTCCTTGTGGGCCCCAAGATCTTTACCCTAAAGGGTTTCTGTTAAATTTCACCACGGCAATGCAAATTGTTAGCTAGCTGACCTTCACAGGGGTTGAGGAGGCACTGCACAGAACTCAGACATCCTAGCCGCGCTGCGCCACGCCGCCCTGCCCCCTCCCCCTGCCCCAGACAAGGGCATATCTGGTTGCTTCCTCTCCCCTACCGTTTAGGTTCTCTTAGGTAAAAATGCAGATCCACCAAGCCAGACAAAGGCATGAATGACTATTTTCCCCCGCCTCCCTCTCACATGAAAATTGTGTATTTCTGGCTGGGCGAGGTGGCTCACACTTGTAATCCCAGCACTTTGAGAGGCCGAGGCAGGTGGATCACTTGCGGTCAGGAGTTCAGGACCAGCCTGGCTAACATGATGAAACCCCATATCTACTAAAAATACAAAGAAATTAGCTGAGTGTGGTGGCGCACACCTGTAGTCCCAGCTACTAGGGAGGCTGAGGCAGGAGAATCACTTGAACCCAGGTGATGGAGGTTTCAGCAAGCCGAGACTGCACCACTGCCCTCCAGCCTGGGCAACAGGGCGCATCTGTCTCAAAAAAAAAAAAAAAAAAAAGAAAGAAAAAGAAAGAAAATTGTCTGTTTCTCAATATCCTGCCCTTTTCCCTTTTAATATTGAAGCCCTGAAAATCATCTTCAGGGAAAGGCACAGACCTGCCTCCGGGCACACATCCTTAATTTTGGCAAATAAACTCCCCGAAATGATTGAGTGGCGCCGGGGTCATTTTCCTCAATTGACAGGCGCTTGCCTCTGTTCCCTTCCTGATTGGGCGCTGGATCCGGGCAGGGTAGTGAGTGTCTGGCTTCTGTCCTCCCTGCCAGGACCACCAGCTAAGGACCCCCTTCACTCATTTTTTTTTTTTTTTTTGCCTCTGTCAGTCCCAGCCCACATGGGGGTAGGGCAGGGATGAGCTGAAAGAACGCAGTAGTCCCCCAGGCCACACTTCCTCCCAGCGGAATAAACCAAGAAGGCAAATTTCATGTGAGACATTACCCATTATTAAAGAAAACCTGGGGTCCATTTCCCCCTGCAGGGGTGATTGCAGATAGCGAGAGGCCAGGCCATCTGGGTCTCATCAGGCTCCCCACCTCCCCCTGTCTCTCGGGGCCCTGCGGCGTGTCCTCCTGCCGAGTTCCTAGCAGAGGAACGGGAGGTGGCCTTTGTCCTCTCGCCCAGGCACATCCTTGAAGTTAAGCGGAAAGGAGGGCTGAGCCCTGAGCAGTCAGGCTGGCCAGCCAGACCACCCTTCCCTTTAGGGCCAGGACAGTGCAGCCAGAGAGAAGCCCCTGCCAGCCAGGTATATGCCGTGGAGGCCTGGGAAACCTTTCTCTTTTGGAGTCTCTGTGTGCAGGCCCTGGGGGTGATGCCCCGCTCCCGAAGCACAGAAATGCGTGGATTCCAAGCCAGCCAGCCTGGGAAGCAGTGTGGGTCTGTGAAGGATCTTGCCTCCGCCCACAGAGGGAGAAGCACCTGGGGTGCAGGCAGTGGTCACAGATGCGCCTCGTGTAGTCTCAAAGAGACAGGGACAGATCACAGATGGGATATGGCGGCAGGGGAAAGAGCCAAGATCCCAATACCGCCCAGCAGAGGGGATTCACCACCATGGGCAGCAAGGGGTCAGCGGATGGAAAATCACCGAGAGAAGACCTTCAAGGGGAGGGAGTTCTTGCCAAAGGCAGACCAGGGAGCTGGACACGGACAGGGGAGAGGAGAGGTGCAGAGAAACTCGATCAGATATCCAGGGTCGGGGTGATTGAGTAGGACCCTTTGCTGACACTGGCTTGGGCAGGCTGAGGACAGGCCTCAAAGAGGGCTCAGTGGGCTGGCGCTGCGGCTCACACCTGTATTCCCAGCACTTTGGGAGGCCGAGGCGGGTGGATCACCTGAGGTCAGGAGTTTGAGACCAGCCTGGCCAACATGGTGAAACCCCATTTCTACTAAAATACAAAAATTAGCTGGGCATGGTGGTGGGTGCCTGTAATCCCAGCTACTTGGGAGGCTGAGGCAGAGGTTGCAGTGAGCTGTGATCGCACCACTGCACTCCATTCCAGCCTGGATGACAGCGAGACTCCATCTCAAAAAAAAAAAAAGAGGGCTCAGCAGAGTATGCCTGAAGTTGGGTCATGGAGAGAGCCTTTTGTTAGGCCCTAGCATAATGAGGGGGTCTCAGTTTGGGGAAGAGGAGAAATTGAGTCTTGGGTTGTCCCTCCTCTGGGGTTCGGTCTGGCCCCAGGGGGCCAGTGTCTGCATTCTTAGCTCAGTGGGAACCCCTCCACTTCACATGGGGTGCCTGTGATGTGAGCATCGCCGAGCCCCGTCCCTCCTACCGTCTCCCCATCTGCACGTTCTGTGTCTGTGGCAAGCGGGCATCAGTCCATCCGATGCGTGCTGAGAAGGTGGTCCAGCCCTCAAGCGTGGGGCTGCCCCTCCCTGCCCTTCCTCCCCGCTCAGTCACACACTCAGCTCGTGCTGTGATTATGCTAAGAATTGAGGGCACCTGCAATCTGCATTTTTATTAATTAGATAAAACAAGTCTTCTACAAGTCTCATTTTTATTTTCCCCCCCACTCTTAGAGCCCCAGTTCTCGGAGTGGGGCCCCTGGACCAGCAGCCTCTGCAGCACCTGTATGCTTGTGGGGGATCACAGAGATGGGGGCCACATGGGGCCACCCCAGTGCCACAGAAGCAGAAAACCTGGGGGAGGAGGGGCAGCAATCTGTATTTCACAAACCCCCACAGGTCTCTGCTGCAGACTAAGGTTTGAGAATCTCTAATTTAGAATACAATTGTGATTTCTGTTTTAAGTAAATTCACTAAAAGTAGACAGTTATCCTTGTTAAAAAGGCCCTCAGTGTTTCCTTCCTTTTTTTTTTTTTTTAGGGGTCCTGATCTGCTGCCCAGGCTGGAGTGCAGTGGCACCGTCGTATCTCACTGCAGTCTTGAACTCTGGGGCTCAAGCCATCCTCCCACCTCAGCTTCCCAAGTAGCTGGGGCTACAGGCCCATGCCACCATGCCTGGCTAATTTTATTTTTTGTAGAGACAAAAAAATAAGACTCACTTTGCTGCCCAGTCTGCTCTCAAACTCCCGGTCTCAAGCAATCCTCCCGTCTCCGCGTCCTGAAGTTCTGGGAGTGCAGGTGTGAACCACCACACCCAGCCTTCCCTGCTTTACCTCCGTTCACACCTGAGGCCCGAGTTGCCTTCAACAAGCCCCACCCGTTACCTGAGCGGCAGGTGTAACTTAGGCTGAGGTTCTCGGTTTAGCCACAGGCAGAATCACCTGAGAAACTTCGAGAATGAACAGTGCTAGAGGGTCGGGGCCAAGCATGGAGGTTTTCAAAGCTCCTTTGGGTCCAAGTACAGACAGGGTGGGGGATCTTTGGTCCAGGGGTCCATGTTCCTCAGAAGTGACCTTTGCTGTCCTGGGTCTATTTCAGCAGAACCATCATCAACCAAACAAGTGAGAAATCGGGGTGACTGGACTCAGAGACTAATGCTTTCCAGCGAGCAGCCAGGCACACAGCAGAATGACAGAGGGACAGTAAGGACTTGGGGCACCGATCACCCCAGGCCTGGCGGTTGGGCTCCCTCGTGGTGACTCTTTCCCTAGTGGGAGAGACCTTGGTTGTGACCTTGCAGCCTGGGCCTCCTGCTGCAGCAGGGAGACAGCGAGTGCCCGGTGCCTACCTGGGCTTTTCAGGGCTGTCAGCACATCATACCCCTTGCCCCAGCCCCCTTCCCATCTCCGGTGGGGTGGGGATTCAAGGACAGGCTCTTCGAGGGGCAACAGGCCCTCCCCTGGCTTCCAGCGTGTTATAGCTCGATGTCTACCAGACACCTGGAAATATCAAATTTATTTTCTTAACAGGACAAAGACTCCCCCCTTTTCTTTGAAACATATATATAAATTTATATTTATATATATATATTATATATATTTATATATAAATTAAAATATAAATTTATAAATTATATATATACACACACATATATATATATATTTTTTGAGATGGAGCTGCACTCTTGTTGCCCAGGCTGGAGTGCAATGGCACAATCTCGGCTCACTGCAACCTCTGCCAGCCAGGTTCCAGCAATTCTCCTGCCTCAGCCTCCCAAGTAGCTGGAATTACAGGTGTGCACCACCACGCCTGGCTAATTCTGTATTTTCTTTGTAGAGACAGGGGTTTCACCATGTTGGCCAGGCTGGTCTTGAACTCCTGACCTCAGGTGATCCACTTGTCTTGGCCTCCCAAAGTGCTGGGATTATAAGCGTGAGCCACCGTGCTGGGCCCTGGAATCTATATACATATTTTTTTTTTCCCTCCACCTCGAGACCTGACTGGAATATATATTTTTTAAACCCTAAACTGTATTATAGAATAATCTCTTCCTCAACGACTCGGTTTATAATATCTCATACTGGAGAAAAAAAACCTCTACAATGAAAATCAAGTGCTCTAAGTAATATCTGAGTCCAAACAATGTCCAAAAGCGCAAGGCACTGGGCCGTCCCCCATTCAGATAGCGCCTTCCCCTTCCTTCCGTTGACCTTTGGTCCTCTTTGCAGGAAGCGCTCGAGTTTAACTCTGAACTTGAGGGGAAGGAAGGGAGGGAACCGCACAGCCCTGGGGTCCAGGCCTCTGGCCGGAAGGGCTCTCAGCTTTGTCTGTAAAATGAAATGTGCTCTGAATGTAGTGAGTCAGGAAAAAATAATTTGAACGCAGTCGGGAAATGAGATTTCCTGCCTGTGGTTTGACTCACAACTGTCTGTCTCCAAATCTACCCCAAGGACATTCATTCCACTGTGACACGGCTCATCTCTGCGGAGCACCAGACTCCTGCAGGGGGAGGGAAGATGACCCACACTGCAGAGAGGAGCCTGTGTGCAGAGGGCACCTCCTGACCCCTCGTCCATCACCGCCATGGATGGCGCAACCCTGATTTGGGAATTAATTACCCAAGGCGCGTTTCCGTGCAGTCTGGCCTCCCTCCCTGAAGGCTTCTTAAGCAATAGGGAACTAGGAGGAGTTCTAGACCAGCCTGGCAAACGTAGTGAAACTCATCTCTATTAAAAATACCCATGGGGGCTGGGTGCGGTGGCTCACGCCTGTAACCCCAGCACTTTGGGAGGCCGAGACAGGCGGATCATGGGAGGTCAGGAGTTCGAGGCCAGCCTGGCCAACATGGTGAAACCCTGTCTCTACCAAGAATACAAAAAGTAGCCGGGCGTGGTGGTGGGTGCCTGTAATCCCAGCTACTCGGGAGGCTGAGGCAGGAGAATCGCTTGAACCTGGGAGGCAGAGGTTGCAGTGAGCCGAGATCGCACCACTGCACTTCAGCCTGGGCAACAGAGTGAGACTCCATCTCAAAAAAAAAAAAAAAAAAAAAAAAATACAGATGGGAACAAGGAATCCTAAGAGTCATTGGCTTGCCCGTCTTACCCGGCTAGGACTAAAGTATGCCGATGAAAGAAAAAAATTATTTTTAACGATTTCAAGTTCATTTTATTGAGGACTAGAGGCTGCTTACAGCCTGGGAGGAGTCTTTCAGAGGGGGTTTGTCAGACTGTTTTGAAGTAGTGTAATAATTTACAGTTTATATATAGGTAGTGGGGGGGTTAGTAGGTGTAAAATTATATTAAAGCTTAGGAATAACAGTATATTGGTTGTAGATTAGAGAATAATCATTAAAAATGAAAAATAAAATCCTAAGCCCCACCACCAATTGAACGAACCCCCTCCTGGCCAAGCTGAGCACAGAGACACCTGAAAAATTGAACTCCCACTTCCAGGGAGGTGAGGCACACCTGATTACATCCCCTCTCTTCCGGAGTTTAGACCCAACTGACCAGCACTAAGGTTAAAACAGAGATCAGAAGACTAGCAGGAGAGACTCCCCCTGGCAATGAGATACCAAGTTCAAACTTGACCCTGGTGTAGTATCACAGGACAGATAGCAGACACTGAAGGAAATAAAAATATTTTACCCCAAAATATATTTGACTTTTTTTTTTTTTTTTTTTTTGAGACAGGGTCTCACTCTGTGGCCCAGGCTGGAGTGCAGAGGCGCTCAGCTCACTGCAACCTCCACCTCCCGGGTGCAAGTGAATCTTTTGCCTCAGCCTCTTGAGTAGCTGGGACTACAGGTTTCGCCACCATGCCTGGCTGACTTTTGTGTTTTTAGTAGAGACGGGGTTTCACCATGTTTGCCAGGCTGGTCTTGAACTCCTGACCTCAGGTGATCCGCCCTCCTGGGCCTCCCAAGGTACTGGCATTACTGGCTTGAGCCAGCGTGCCCAGCCCTCTTTGACATATTTTGAAACAGCCCTGCAAAGCTGTCTTTTGTGGGGGAAATTTGCATTCTGTAGAAAATCACCATTAATGCAGCCAGGGTTTTCCCAGATCTAGGAGACATTAAGAGTCTGACACATTTAAGTCTGAAAAGAGACACTGACCATCGATTTCCTCTGAAGGCTGTTACCTGGAGACTTCATCTACACAACAGAACCTCGGTCTCCACAATTACCTTAACTCAAACATTTTTTTCTACTGACTTCAAGACTTTAGCCAAAGCTTAACTCTTTCGACCAATTGCCAATTGGAAAATCTTTGAATCTACCTGTGACCTGTAAGCTCTTAACCCCTGTTTCAAGGTATATCACCTCTTTAAGCTGAACCAGTGTGTACCCCCCTCATGTACTGATTTATGTATTACCTATAACTTTGGTATGCTGCTGCTGTACTTTGTCAATAAAAGTTGTTACCACCACTGGCTTGCCCTTGAATTGTTTCCTGGATGAAGTCAAGAGCCCTCCTGGGCTAAGCCCCAATTCTGGGACTCGCCTGTCCTGTGTCATTTCTACAGGGAGGAAGCAGGGGAGGGGTGAGGGGGAGGGAAAGGTTCGGGTTCACACTGGGCAGGCCTGTCCGCTCACCACAGTCCTTCAGTGATGACCTTGGCATTCCTCAATCTCCAACCAAATTTGGGGTCTCAAGGGAGCGATGAATCTGAGATTCTGCACCTCACTTTGTTCAGCACCCCAAGGCTGACCTTCTAAATAGTCTCCTCTTCCCACCCCCTAACTAGACTCCCTGGCCCCAAGGCCTTTCTGCCTCCTCCCCAAGCCTTTGCCCAGGCTGTGGTCACTCCATGCCCCACAAGCCATGCCCAGTCAGCCTCTGACTTTCCCGTTTTCCAAGAGTGAGGTTGGGGACTCCACAGAGACAGAGCTGGCCTCATCACTGTGACACACTGGCCATCTGCACTGTAGCAAATGGCTTCCCGAGAGAGGAGAACACAAATGCCTCATCAGGCTGCGAAGTCTCTGGGGTTAAACACAAACTTGCTGTAAAGGGCCAGAGTGTATTTTAGGTTTTGTAACTAGGCCACGCCTGTTCACTTACATATTGTCTGTGACTGCTGTAGAACTCCGATGTTGGACATTTTTTTGTTTTTTAAAGATGGGGTTTCACCATGATGGCCAGGCTGGTCTTGAACTCCCGACCTTAGTTGATCCACCCACCTCAGCCTCCCAAAGTGCTAGGATTATAGGCGTGAGCCACCACGTCCAGCCTTTGATGGGTGATGTTGGACATTTTCTTATCCAAAATGTCTATTTTCCTCCCAAGGCATAAGCCAGAGAGCTCTGAACTCCACAAAGCCAAACTGCTCGGGCTCTCATGCTCAGCTGCCCACAGCACAGCAGAGCACAGCACAGCACACAGCACAGCACAGCACAGCACAGCACAGCACACAGCACACAGCACAGCGCACAGCACAGCACAGCACAGCACAGCACACAGCACACAGCACACAGCACAGCACAGCGCACAGCACAGCACAGCGCACACAGCACAGCACACAGCACACAGCACACAGCACAGCACAGCACAGCACAGCACAGCACAGCACAGCACAGCGCACAGCACAGCACAGCGCACAGCACAGCACACAGCACACAGCACACAGCACAGCACACAGCACACAGCACACAGCACAGCGCACAGCACAGCACAGCACAGCACAGCACAGCACACAGCACAGCACAGCACACAGCACAGCACAGCACAGCACACAGCACAGCACAGCACAGCACACAGCACACAGCACAGCGCACAGCACAGCACAGCACAGCATAGCGCACAGCACAGCACAGCACAGCACAGCATCTGCGACGGAATCACTGAAGCAGGAGAGCCGGCACTGCTTCCGAGAGACTGCTCCACTCACCTTGCCAGTTGTAAACCAAAAAGAAAATTCTAAGCTCCACAACCAACCAAATGAACCCCCCCCTCTTGGCCAAGGGCATTCCAAAGTTAGCCCGAAAAATGAGTTCAGGCCATGACAGGAAAGGGGTGGAGACAGGCCTCATTATACCCTCTTCCTGTGGAATTCAGGGACTACGGACCAGCATTCACATTAAAAAGGAGACCGAGAGGCCAGTGCAGTGGCTCACACTGGTAATCCTAGCACTTTGGGAGGCAGAGGCAGGCAGATCACCTGAGGTCAGGAGTTCGAGACCAGCCTGGCCAACATGGGGAAACACTGCCTCTACTAAAAATACAAAATTAGCTGGGTGTGGTGGCGCATGTCTGTAATCCCAGCTACTCGGGGGGCTGATGCAGGAGAATCGCTTGAACCCCGAAGGCAGAGGTTGCCGTGAGCTGAGAGTGCGCCATCGCACTCTAGCCTCGGCAACAAGAGCAAAACTCTGTCTCAAAAAAAAAAAAAGGAGACCAGAAAACTGACAAAACAGATCCAAGTATTTTACCCCAAAATAGATTTCTTTGACACATATTGAAATGGCCTGCAAAGCTGTCTTTTATGGGGGAAGCCTACATTCTGTAAATATTGCCCTTCCCTTTCCAAATCTTTTCCCTAATCTGGAAGAGAATTAACTAAGAGTCTGGTAGCTTTTTAAGTCTGATAAGAAACATTTACAACCTATTCTCTCTGAAGCCTGCTACCTAGAGGCTTCATCTGCAATAAAAACCTTACACCTACAACCCCTTATCTTTCTTTTTTTTTGAGCCAGAGTCTCACGCTGTCGCCCAGGCTGGAATACAGTGGCACCATCCCGGCTCACTGTAACCTCCGCCTCCCAGGTTCACGCAATTCTCCTGCCTCAGCCTCCCGAGTAGCTGGGATTACAGGCATGTGTCACCATGCCCGGCTAATTTCTGTATTTTTAGTGAGACATGGTTTCACCATGTTGGCCAGGCTGGTCTTGAACTCCTGACCGCAAGTGATCCACCTGCCTCAGTCTCCCAAAGTGCTGAGATTTGCAGGCGTGAGCCACCGCGCCCGGCCAATTTGCATTTTCCTAACGGCTAGTCATGCTGAGCATCTTCACGAGTTTCCTCAGCATCTGCCTCTCTCCTTTAGTGAAGTGTCAGTTCAGATCTTTCGTCCATTTAAAAAAAAAGGTTGTTTTGTTATTGTGAACTTTTGATTGTTCTTTATGTATTCTGGACATGAGTTGTTTATCAGATATGTAATTTTCAATTATTTTCTCCTAACCTAGGGCTTGACTTCTCATTTTCTTAACAGTTTCTAAGACCAGACGTTCTTAATTTTGATAAAGTTCAATGTATTGATCTTTTATGAGTTGTGATTTTGGTGTTAAAGCTACAAAGTCTTGCTCTAACCCAAGGGCACAAAAACTTCCTTTGATGTTTTTTTTCTGGAGGCTTTTCAGTCTTAGGGCTTACATTTAAGTCTATGATCCATTCTGAACTGATTTCAAAATGTGAGACATGGGGAGGTTCAAACTTTCGCACGTGGCTGTCCAGCTGTTCAAGCACCATTTGTTGAAAAGATGATCTTTTCTCCATTAAGTTGTGTTACCATCAAAAATATGTGTGTGTCTCTTTCTGGACCCTCTCTTCGGGGTTTCATCAGCCAATTTGTGTTTATGCCAACACTGTAACTGCCCAGTGGGTTTACCCTGCCTGCTGCCCAGACAGAGCTGATTTCTCGAGATAGGGGAAGTACAATAGAGAAAGAGTAATGGCCACACGCAGTGGTTCACACCTGTAATCCCAGCACTTGGGGAGGCTGAGGGGGGGTGGATCATGAGGTCAGGAGTTCGAGACCAGCCTGGCCAACAAAGTGAAACCGTGTCTCTACTAAAAGTACAAAAATTAGTTGGGCGTGGTGGTATGTGCCTGTAGTCCCAGCTACTCAAGAGGCTGAGGCAGAAGAATCACTTGAACCTGGGAGGCGGAGGTTGCAGTGAGCCAAGATCGTACCACTGCACTCCAGCCTGGATGACAGGGCTAGACTCTGCCTCAAAAAAAAAAAAGAAAAAAGTAATTCATGCAGAGCTGGCTGTGCAGGAGACTGAGAGTTTACTATTACTCAAATCAGTCTCCCCAAACATTCAGGGAGCAGTTTTTAAGGGCAACTTGGTGGGTGGGGGGAAGCCAGTGAGTCAGGAGTGCTGATTGGTCAGGGATGAAATCATAGTCGGAGCTGTCTTCTTGCGCTGAGTCAGTTCCTGGGTGGGGGGCCACAAGATCAGATGAGCCAGTTTATCGATCTGGGTGGTGGCAGCTGATCCATCATATACAGGGTCTGAAGCACTGATCTTAGGAGCAGCTGAAGGAGGGTCAGAATCTTGTCACCTCCAGCTACATGACTCCCAAACCATCATTTCTAATCTTGTGGCTAATGTTAGTCCTACAAAGGCAATCTAGTCCCCAGGCAGGAGGTCTTTGGGAAAGGGCTGCTATCATCTTTGTTTTAAACTATAAATCATAGCGTTATAAACTTTAAACTGAGTTTCCTCCAAAGTTAGTTCAGCCTAACGCCCAGGAATGAAGAGGGACAGCTTGGAGGTTAGAAGCAAGATGGAGTCAGTTAAGTCAGATCTCTTTCGCTGTCTCAGTCATAATTTTGCAAAGGTGGTTTCAACACCACCCTGTCATGATTACTGGAGCTTTGTAGTAAGTGTTGCAAATCCAGTAGTAGAAGTCTTGTGATTGTGTTGTTTTCAAAGGTGTTTTGATTATCCTAGGTTCTTCACGTTTCCATAACAATTTTAGAATCAGATTGTCAATTCCTATTTTTTAAAAATTGTCTACTGGGATATTTGTTGGGACTATACTAAATCTGTAGATCAACTTGGGGAGAATTGACATCTCACAACACTGAGTCTTCTGATCCAAGCATGGCATATCTCTCCATGTATTTAGGTCTTTTAAATTTTATCTTAACAAATGTTTGCAGCTTTTAATCAACAAATTGCTACCCAGAAGATATTTAAACACACACACACACACATACACACACGTGCACGCACACACAGACACGCACGCACACACACTCCACTTCTGTAACGCAGAGATAATGTCTTAACGGTGAATGAGAAAGTGACCGCTGTTGAAGTAAATTCTTCCTGTAGATCACACTATTTTGAAACAGATGCTGGGAAGCATCTCTATGGTTACGCCGTTTTTGTTGCCAAATATGATATAACCCTTTCCCCTGTTAAAAACTCTTGTATTTGTATACTTTAAATCATTTTGTCACTTCTTTAGAAATCTTCAAGGGCTAGTACTATTTGCTTACAAGAAAACCTGACTGACATGAAAATAAATGGAAACTTACTAGTCAAATTTCAGGGGGAAAAACAATTGCATCACTGGCAGCTGAGAACGAGCAGTGAATTGCATGATGTCATCAGCAGAGCCAATGATGTCACTCTATCCCTGGGGTCTTATTGGGATTCAGCAAGTTGTGATATGACCTCATGGTGCACAATTAGAAAGCTCTTTTTGATCATGACAGTAGCTACCCAGATGTCCAAGAGGGGGAGAGCTAGCCCCTACCCCGTCTCACAGCTGGGTGATCATAGAAGCAAGTCTCGGAGCAGAGTCTACCACCCAAGATAGCACTTATTATACAAACAGTAATCAGCAGAGCAGGTGCCAAATGCTCATATGTCCTGCAAGCATGACTGACATCTGAAGTCTGTCCCACGGGTGCCCTGACAGTGCACCTGGGCACCCAGCAGGATCTCTTTTTTTTTTTTTTTTTTGAGATGGAGTCTTGCTCTGTCATCAGGCTGGAGAGCAGTGGCGAGATCTGCGCTCACGGCAACCACAGGCCTCCCAGGTTCAAGCGACTCTCCTGCTTCAGCCTCCCAAGTAGCTGGGATACCTGTAAGCCTGCCACGACACCCGGTAATTTTTGTATTTTGTAGAGACGGGGTTTCACTACGTTGGCCAGGCTGGTCTGAAACCCCTCACCTCAGGTGATCCTCCTGCCTCGGCCTCTCAAAGTGCTGGGATTACAACTGTGAGCCACCGTGCCTGGCCCGCAGCAGGATCTCACTGCCTCTGGTCAGCATCGTGCTGTGGGAATCCCCCAGGACCCCTGGTGGACAAAGGACCTCCTAGGGCTCCTGTCCCAGCCCCCGCAAGGGGTGAAGGGTGCAGGCCTGGGGGGGACGCTTCCACCCTGTCTGTGCGTGGGCGGGGAAGGTCTCCACACTGCAGCGGACTCACGTACCCATGGTGACTCTCACCAGCCAGTGTTTAACTTCAACAACAGAAAAGAAACTATTTTTGACACCCTTTTGGCAAAGTGCCAGTTGCAGACAGGGTGCCAATAGCAGGATGTGTAGTCACCACCTCGAGAGGGTGGTTCTTTCTGATAAAATGCCGGCTGACCACCTGGCCTGTGCGGATGACAGTGCAAGGAACTCAATGACTAACTCGTCACGGTAAAGCTTCAACCTTCTCACATACGTGACATCACACGAATGACGGGTGGGGGGATTTTCCAGTGAATTACAAACATCGTAGTACACATTTAATTTTTTTTTTCTTTGAGACGGAGTCTCACTCTGTTGCCAGGCTGGAGTGCAATAGCACAATCTCGGCTCACTGCAACCTCGGCCTCCTGGGTTCAAGTGATTCTCCTGCCTCAGCCTCCCGAGTAGCTGGGACTACAGGCACACGCCACCACGTCCAGCTAATTTTTGTATTTTTAGTAGAGATAGGGTTTCATCATGTTGGCCAGGATGATCTCAATCTCTTGACCTTGTGATCCGTCCGCCTCGGCCTCCCAAAGTGCTGGGATTACAGGTGTGAGCCACTGCGCCCGGCCGACACATTTAATTTTTTTACAGTCACTTTCCTCCTGTGCCAGCTCTTCGAGCCAGAAAGCGAATCTACTGTAAATTTCAGAATGACTGCCAAGAAGCACGAAAGTATAGCCATAGAGACAACCACGCAGATGAAATGAGGTCACACAATACCTAGTCTGAAAGAAAGCAGAGAAACCGGGGAAGAGAAGGAGAGATGGATGGACCAAGTTATAAACGAATAGCAAGACAGTCGGTCCACATCCAGCCCTATCAATGATTACCTTAAACAGCCAGGCCTGAGCTGAGAGTGAACGTGGGGTGGGGGTGGAGGTGGGGGCCGGGGGAGGAGAGACGGGGATGGGAACGAGGATGAGGGAGAAGGTCTTCAGCAGATGAGAGGCTGAAGTTACAATTTAGAGCTTTGTGTAAGGACTTTTAGGCTGACTGCGCCATGAACGGCGTGGTAACCTCTGTGACCTGCACGTACACCCCAGATGAGTTCCTGGAGCCATCAACCCCTGCGGCGCCTAACTAACCTGAGACATTCTTCTATTGTTTCTTATTCCAGCTTCAAGTGACAAGGCCACCGGACTTTGTAACCGACCTTGGTTAACCTCGTGACTTCAGACCCTATGATCTCCTCCCAGCTTGCAAAAAACCACCCTAAACTGTAACTTCTGTAACTACTTTCCACTGCTTACCCCAAACCTATAAAACCAACTCCTCTCCCTCCGCCCTACGACTCAGCTTGCCCGCACCCAGGTGAATAAACAGCCTTATTGCTCACACAAAGCCTGTATGGGGGGCGGGGGTCTCTTCATTAACGCACGTGTTTTAACACTTTGGATTTTTTTTTTTTTTAGCACCAACACTTTGGATTTTTAAAAAAATCATTATTTTTTGTTGGAGACAGGGTCTCACTCTGTCAGCCAGGCTGGAGTGCAGGGGCATGATCATGGCTCACCGCAGCCGTGACCTGCTGGGCATAAGCGATCCTCCCACCTTAGCCACCTGAGTAGCTGGGACTACAGATGTGCACTCCCCTGCTGGGCTTAAGCGATCCTCCCACCTTAGCCACCCGAGTATCTAGGACTACAGGCATGCACCACCATGCCCGGCTACATTTTAAATTCTTTTGTAGAGACGAGGTCTCATTATGTTGCCTAGGCCGGTCTCAAACTCCTGAGCTGAAGCAATCCTCCCACCTCAGCCTCCCAAAGTTCTGCAATTACAGGCATGAGCCACTTCTTCCAGCCGACGTTGGTCCTTTTAATGCCGGAAAATGAGAAACTCTGCAAAGTAACCCGCCTAGCTGGGCACCTGCCCAAGGTCACACACAGCTTTGGTGAAATGGCCTCACAGCAGGAATCTGCGAAGGTCCGGGCCAGGGGAGACTCCAGCGTCACGACCAGCCTTGGCGCTGAAGGACGTCCAGGGTCCACCTTTCTCCGATTCCTAGTAAGGAAAAGTACTGAGTGTTCATCAGCTCCGACCTGCAAACAGCGAAAAGACTCCCCTACAAGGCAAATAGAGACGACTGCTGTCAGCAGCAAGGCTGACCTAATAGCATCTTCATCTCTGGATTTGCAAGACAGATGACGCCTGGGGGTTCTAAAGACGGGCTGTTTATGGGCGGCCCTCATTCATCACTGTTTCTTCAACACACCCGACTGCCTGTGAGGTCCTGGGCTGCGGGCTGTGGGAATTTGTTTCTGAAACCTAAGTGTGTTTACAAAAGAGCAGGCATGCAGGAAAGGACGGGGCTCCCCAAGTCGCCGGCTCTGTCTGCTCTTCTTCCACGCAGGTGTCTCCCACGCTGGTTCTGATGGTTGTTTCCATGATGGAAGGAACGCCTGGGACGAAGGGAGCTTTTCCCCCTTGGAGACGTCTAAACCTGCCCTGGGGGCCCGAGGCATTTGGCTCAACTCCCTCTCCCCCACACGAAAGTTGCCCACCAGGGACTCCAAAATTTGAGCGGAGGCGATGCTGGCTCAAAGGCCCCTCCCCACGGCCCGAGTCCCTCCCCAGCACGAGCCTGGTGGCTGAGGCTTTGCTCCAGCTAGTTCTGAGTCAACAGCCTTTGCTTGTTCTCATCTGGGAAGTCTTCATCCACTTCCACGAGGAGATGGAGCTGCTGGGGGAGAGGCCGCCCTCAGACACGGCAGGCTCAGCCACTGTGGGTTTGCACCTGTTTGTTCTCTCCTTAAAGTCAAGACAACGAAGACGTTTTCTTGTTGTTCATTCTAATTGGTTGGTCTCAGACCGTCCTGGCAAAGCCAGCAAGAGGCTTTCTAAAACCTTCCAGCTTTGTGTCCTGGACATAAGGAGCCTCGCTGAGGGACAGATGACGTCTGGGCTCTCCCTTTCTGAGCGGGCTGAAACAGCAGTGCTCTGGGGGTCCTGGGTGCCAGGGCCCTGGGCGGGAAGCAGGGGTGTTCCCTCCACCCGGACAGCATCTCCCAACTTGCCAACAAGGAAGATGGGTGCTTGCCGAGAGGCAGGATGGCATCGTAGGCAGGATGGCATCGTGGGCAGGGGCCCAGACATGGAGCCAAATTGCCGGGTGTAGTGAGTTGCCTGTGCATCCATTCTGAATACACATTCTCATGCCAGAAGCAGGGCGCAGTCGCCCTCAACACAGCCTCCAGTTCTCCTGCTCCTCCCAGTTCCTCAAGGCAGTTGATCCAGAGACCTACCTCATACCACCGCCTCCTGGTGACTACCTCCCGGCAGGGTCAGTGGGCTGCGCGTAGCTGGGGTTAGCAATTCTTTAACAACAATAATGTGCTCACCGGTTTAGCTCAGTGGGCTGGGTGTTCAACTATGAAAGAGAAGAACAAAATTAAGGAATGTGCGCAAAAGGCTGGAAACGGAGTGCCGAGGCTGCCTAAAAGCTGCAGTGAAATTAGCAGGACTTTCTAGCTTGCAGGGCGAAAAACAATTCCATGAGACCGTGTGTTTATTGTTCTACTTGGCAGTACATAAAATAGAGACAGGTGATAAAAATATAAAAATAGGTGAGGCTTATTCACACCCACTGTATACACCAGGGCTGTTCTAAGAGCTCTGTAAATATTGAGTCACCCAATCCTGACAACCACCCTAGGAGCCAGGTGCGTCTCCCACGCCCCATTCAGAAATGAGGACACTGAGACGTAAGTAGCACCTAGCTCCTCAGCTGCCTGTGGGGATTGAGGGTTAGTATCTATCAGCTGAGCTGGGACAGCTACACGCAGCCTACTGGACTCACCCCACTGGCCCCACCCCCACACGGACTGTGCAGCTCTGCTGTGGAGACCACCCTTCAGTCACAGGGTAACTCCACAGAGCTCGTGATGCTTGCTCCAAACCCACCGATTGGAACTCCCTGTGGGAAACTTGCCTGGGTAATGTCCAGGACCCCAGTAAAGGCTCTGGTCCACAGATCTCTCTCTCCCCCTGCCCCCACCCACTGATGGAGCTCTCTGCTGTCAGTCCTCCTGGGCACCCAGGAGGTTTCTTAGGTATTATTACTCCAGGACCTGTGAGTAATGAACCACTTCTGTGTCCTCCTGTGTTCCACTGAGCTGCCCCCCACCCATCACACCTGACTGGCCCCCCTAAAACCTAACTCTGCTCCTGGTCAGGGCTCTCCTGGAAAGTGGCTCTCTTGGCCAATGGACACTCTCCAGAGGGAGATCTCAAGGCCAAGTTAGGAGACAGTATGACAGTGGGGTTTATGTGCTGGCATGCCCACTTGCTCACAGTGCAAGCTCATGCAGGGCAGCCTCAGTCTCCTCATCTCTCAGTGGGGCATAAGAGACACACCTAGCCCCCAGGGTGGTTGTGAGGACTCAGTGAGTTAATATTTATAAAGTTCTGGCCGGGCGTGGTGGCTCACACCTGTAATCCCAGCGCTTTGGGAGGCTGAGGTGGACAGATCACCTGAGCTCAGGAGTTCCAGACCAGCCTGGGCGACAGGGCGAAACTTTGTTTCTACTAAAAATACAAAAGTTAGCTGGGCATGGTGGTGCACACCTGTAGTCCCACCTACTCAGGAGGCTGACGCACAAAAATTCCTTGACCCGGGAAGGCAGAGGATGCAGTGAGCCAAGATCACGGCCCTGCACTCCAGCCTGGGTGACAGAGTGAGACCCTGTCTCAAAAAAAAGAAAAAAATATATATTATATGTATATAAATACATAATACATATATTAATTAATTATAAATATATATAATTATATAAATGTATATTAATATGTATTACAATTAATACATATTATATATTAATATATATTTAATATATGTTTACATATCTAAAACTCTTAGAACAGTCGTGGTGTACACAGCGGGTGTGAATAAGCCTCATCTACTATGATCATGATCCCGTACCAAGTAGAACAATGAGCTCACACTGTCTCAAGGACTCACTTCTTTTCACCCTGCAGGCTAGAATGTCCTGCTCATTTCACCGCCGCTTTCCGACAGCCTTGACGCTCTCTCTCCAGCCTTTTGTGCACATCCCTTATTTTGTCCTTCTCTTTCACAGTTGAGCACCCAGCCCACCGAGCTGAACCAGTGAGCACGTTATTGTTGCTGAAGAACTGCTAATTGTGAAAAGATTACTGATTTCCCAGTTTGTCTGCACTGTGTGAAGCTGATGGGACTCTGGTGCCCACCATCCACGCCTCCTCCTGCCACGGTAACTGGGAAAAGGAGCCCAGTGAGACACTTCCTCCTTCCTCCTGTTGAGCTTCATGGCTGGTGGGTACCTGGCTTTCTAAACTACATTTGGCTTTTTCATTGCCTTTTGTCTCGTCCTCCTGTTCTCTCCTCCTGGCTCCTGTCAGAAATTCCTCCTGAAATTTCTGCCCAAGCTCTCCCCTGCAAATGCAGAGAGCTTTCCCCCAGCCCCAGATGCTCACCGGCCCTGAAGTCCTGCCTGTGTGTACCAATGGCTGGTTCAGAAATTCTCATCCTGTGTGCATCTTTGTGTGTTTGTTGCTAAGAAAATCTTGTTAAAATAAAAATGTGACCAGGTGCGGCAGCTCACACCTGTCATCCCAGCACTTTGGGTGGCCGAGGTGGGAAGATCATTTGGGGTCAGGAGTTCCAGACCAGCCTGGCCAACATGGTGAAACCCCGTCTCTACTAAAAATACAAAAATTAGCCAGGTGTTATGGCGGGCACCTGTAATCCCAGCTACTCGGGAGGCTGAAGCAAGAGAATCACTTGAACCCGGGAGGTGGAGGTTGCAGTGAGCTGAGATCGTGCCACCATACTCCAGCCTGGGGGATAGAGTGAGATCCCATCTCAAAAAAAAAAAAAAAAAAAGTATTCACTGATAAGGACAAGCATGAATTCCTTTCAATAGATGGGTTTACTTCATTAGTTTCCATCCTGATGGCAACACCTCCATCCAATAGGAAAGAAATCACCTCATCATCGGTATCCCTCTTCTCTGCTTTAGCTGTTCCCTAGGATGTACCGCCCTCTGATGTACTGTTTAATTTACTTATTTATTATGTTAATTTATTGTCTGTATCCCTCACTAAAAGTAAAGTTCCAGACACTCTTCAAAAGAGGACATACAGTGGCCAAGAAGCATATGGGGGAAAAACTCAACATCACTGATCACGACAGAAATGCAAATCAAAACCACCATGAGGGACCGTCTCATGCCAGTCAGAATGGCTGTTATTGAAAAGTCAAAAAATAACAGTGCTGGCGAGGTTGTGGAGAAAGGGGAACGCTTATACCCTGTTGGGGGGGAATGTAAATTAGTTCCGTGATTATGGAAAGCAGAGTGGTGATTCCTCGAAGAGCTAAACACAGAACTATCATTAAACCCAGCAATCCCATTACTGGGTATATATCCAAAGGAATATAAATCGTTCTACCATAAAGACACATACACACATATGTTCACTGCAGGACTAGTCACAATAGCAGACATGAAATCAACCTAAATGCCCACCTGTGGTAACTGGATAAAGAAAATGTGCTATATATACACTATGGAATATTAGGCAGCCATAAGAAAGAATGAGATGAGGAGCCAAGGTGGCTCAGGCCAGTTGTCCTGGCGCTTGAGGAGGTGAGGCTATGCGTTCGAGGCCAGCCTGCACAACTAAGTACCTCTCATTCATTTAAAAAAAAAAAAAAAAAAGAATGAGATCATGTCCTTTGCAGCAACATGGGTGGAGCTGGAGGCCATTATCCTTAGCAAACTTACTCAGGAACAGAAAACCAAATACTGTACATTTTCACTTATTCGGCACATGGACACAAAGAGGGGGGACAGAAGACACTGGGTCCTACTTGAAGGTGGAGGGTGGAAGGAGACGGTTAGAAAAAGCAGCTCTTGGGTTCTAGGTTTAGTTCCGCAGGCTACAACACGTGCAGCTTACAGGGCTCAGGAAATACGGAACTCCTCCGTTAATCATGCAGGGGTGGTGGGGAGGGACGGTCCGGGAGCTGGCTGTTCTGAGCCTCGTTGAGGGTGGAGCTTGGGAGCGAGTGGCTCAGGAACTCTGGCAGCCACTTCGCTTTGCCACGTCGTCTAAGCGCTTCGCCATTTTTCAGGTAGTTCATCTTTATCGTGGTTTACAAAAGCGTGGGTCCCATGATGGACTGGAAATTAGAAGCAAAATAAAAACGTGTCCTTACTGGACAGTTACAGAAGTAGCAGGCCAGTGAACAAAAGGAAGTCTAAAGAACTGGGACACAGGAAATCTATATTTCTAAGATTTCCAAGCCAAGAAAACGGGCGTGCAGGATGCTGTGTGTGGCCAGGCAGGGTTCAGCCACAAAGGAGCCGCAGGCAGAGGGCTGGGAGGGAAGGGGGGCCAAGGCCTTCTTGGAATCTGCCCCATCCTTGTGCCCCTGCATGCACTTGCCTGGGGGAATGGGGACAGTCACCACACTGTGTCCCCCAGGAAGGGTGCCCACCACACCACCCCGTGCCCTTAATGGATGGGGCATCTCTCTAACACTGGCTAAAGCTGCTGGCTTCGGATGGGATTTTTTCTTCTATGGGGAAACTCAGCCAGCAGCAGCCCGTGCCCAGAAGTTCCAGGCTGCCCTTCCTGATGGCCAGCCCCAAGAATTCTGATGTGTCTAGCCAGCTCCTACAGGCTGCCCTTCCTGATGGCCGGCCCCACGAATTCTGATGTGTCTAGCCAGCTCCTACAACCACAGAAGCCAGTTCCCTGCAATCGGTCTGCATACTATATCCCATGTCTCCTGCTGGTTGTTTCTCTGGTTAAATCCTGACAGATACAGATTGTATTAGCCACGTGGGCCAACTTTTGACTTGGTCAGAATACCAGAAAAGCATCAAAATGTTGAACTTCTGGCCGGGCGTGGTGGCTCACGCCTGTAATCCCAGCACTGTGGGAGGCCGAGGTGGGCGGATCACAAGGTCAGGAGTTCCAGACCAGACTGGCCAACATGGTGAAACCCCATCTCTACTAAAAAATACAAAAATTAGCTGGGCATGGTGGCTCATGCCTGTAATCCCAGCTACTTTGGAGGCTGAGGTAGGATAACTGCTTGAACCCGGGACCCAGGAGGTGGAGGTTGCAGTGAGCCGAGATTGCGCCACTGCACTCCAGCCTGGGCTACAGAGCGAGACTCTATCTCAAAAAACAAACCAAAACAAAACCAAAAAAACCCTCAAACTTCTGTTTATCCAAATATAACTGCCAACAGCACTCTTCTATGGTGGTATCAGAAGTTCCATTTTTTACTTTCCGAATGCTCGGCAGCCAGCATCGTCCTCCGCATTTACCTGGCACACGTCTTCTGCTGGTCCTTGGCAGCTGACGGCCAAAGACAGGTCCAGAGCCTGGTGAAGTTGATGCCAGTTGCAGCATCGGGCCTCCGTGTGGGCTGGGGACCCTGCCACAGGACCAGAGCTCACGTCTCAGCATCTTTGTGAAAAGGGATGCCAAGACATGAGAAAAAAGGAAAGGGCAACATGGCGAAACCCATCTCTATTAAAAACACAAAAAAATTAGCCAGGCATGGTAGTGGGTGCCTGCAGTCCCAGCTACTTGGGAGGCTGAGGCAGGGGAATCTTTGAACCTAGGAGGTGGAGGTTGCAGTGAGCTGAGATGGCGCCACTGCACTCCAGCCTGGGCCACGGAGTGAGACTCTCATCTAAAAAATAAAAAAAGGGAAGGGAATTCATGGCCTTTCCCTTCCTCTTAAGACATTAATAATGAAGAGACCAACAGGGCAAGGTGGAGAGAAGAGAGAAGACGCGACACATGCCAGCTCCAGCCGGGCCCTGCGGGAAGTCCAGGGACAGGATCAGAGGCACGGCCATCAACTCAGCTCTCAAACCTGCCCTAATACAGGCTAGCTCAGTGTGCCCAGAGAGGGACCCCATCACTCTGTGCCTTGGTGTCCTCATCTGTGAAATAAGTTGGCTGGATTATCTCCAAGCTCCTTCTCTGGTATCCTGCAGTTCAATCCATGAGACACCAAACTCTGCAGCGCACAACAGCCATTCAGTGTGGGCCCCTGTGCTGTCACCACGGGAGCCCTATTCCTGCTGTGCTCCCCCTCTGCAATTGGTTTGTTTTTGAGATGGAGTTTTGTTCCTGTTGCCCAGGCTGGAGCGCAACGGTGTGACTCAGCCTCCTGAATAGCTGGGATTACAGGCACACGCCACTATGCCAGGCTAATTTTTGTTTTTAGTAGAGATGAGGTTTCACCATGTTGGCTAGACTGGTCTCAAACTCCTGACCTCAGGTGATCCACCCGCCTCAGCCTCCCAAAGTGCTGGGATTACAGGCATGGGCCACCACACCCAGCCTCCTCTGGAATTGTGAAACAACTTTTGAGGACCTGCAAGTCTCTAGCCCACGACTGACCTGTGCCCACCTTCCTGCCAACATCTGGCTGGGTTATGAAGGCTGCCTCTAGACATGAGCAGAATGAGTTTAACTCACCCAGAGCTCCAAGCTCCCTGCAAGAGTTTCTAAGATAAGTTTCCCCCTTTGACCCACCTGACACTGCCTGTCAAACTCCACCCTGCCTTCCATGGGCTTTCCCTGGGTTTGTCTTCTTAACTCACATGTGACCTCAGTACCTGGCACTTTACCTCTATCTTTGCCCGGGAAACATTGGGAAATGTTTGCCCCATCAGAAGACTTGGGAAAAAGTTGTTGATGGCCAGTAGGATTTTTTTGACATGGAAACCAATTGCACGCAGGAACAGGAAAACGGCTTTTTAAAAACCAGCATGAGGCCGGCACATTGGCTCACACCTGTAATCCCAGCACTTTGGGAGGCTGAGGCGGGTAGGTCACGAGGTCAAGAGATTAAGACCATCCTGGCCAACATAGTGAAACCCCGTCTCTACTAAAATATAAAAATTAGCTGGCCGTGGTGGCACATGCCTGTAGTCCCAGCTACTTGGGAGGCTGAGGCAGGAGAATTGCTTGAACCCAGGAGGCAGAGGTTGCAATGAGCCGAAATTGTGCCACTGCACTCCAGCTAGGTGCCTGGCAACAGAGCGAGACTCTGTCTCAAAAAAAAAAAAAAAAAAAAAAAAAAACCCAGCATGGTGCTTTTCCAGCACCCAAAGTCCACATAGGGTGACAATTCGATTATCTACATGTGATAGAAGGTGTCTGAGGTCACGCTCTTCACCCAGCCTTTTTCATTAACTTAAGAACCTACTTGTGTCTCTCACGCAATTTACGAAAACAACAGCCACGCCAGCAACCAAGAGTTGGGTCATTCAAGTTACACCAAGGAACCTTAAAATGGACAGAGCTGTCCATTTGCTTTGAATGTGCACAGATATTTGACATAAACCATGCAAAGCTGGGGGAGGAAATCTCCAGCTTTCCAAACCTAAGGAACGAGACTCCAGGGACAGGGAACAAGAGCCTCCCCAGGAAGCTGGCTGGGTCTTTCCATTGGAAGATGTGGAAAATGATGAAAACCCAATGTCCCAGGGACCTCCTAAAAGCTAAAACAATGCTATAATGGGATGGGAGAGCAGAACGTTCCCTCGCAGACAGAGCTGCATCTTGTCACTGAGGCTGGAGACAGTCCTGGTTTCTATTTCTGGGTGCGAGTCACTCTCAGGGGCAGAAAAACGCAGGTGTTGAGGCAACTGGAACTGAAAGAATGGCAAAGTTAGCCCATTCTGGGGCCCCGGCATAAAAGTGGACTCTTCCAGCTGCAGGGGGTCACGCTTCTTGGAGTCAAGGGATCCAGGGAAAAACTCAAGCAAAGATCTGGAATTTTAATTTCTGCTCTGTGGCTTTACCCGGATTGGTCTATTTGCTTCACACCTCGGGGACTTTGTGCTTTGAGGAGGGCTCCTCTGAGTCTCCCAAACGCCCACCACTTCGCTGGGGAGGGAAGCGATGATGGAGAAACCGGAGCAGAAACACCTGTGGTTGTTCCGTCGCTGCCCGGGTGGAGGAGGGACCTCTGGGTTTTGCAGTGGTGAGTTTACCACTACAGCAGCTGTGGCATGAGGATTTTCGCTCTTCTTCAAGTGTAAAACCCGAGTTCTTTGGCCAGCTCTGGATCACACCAAGGGCTTTAAGGAAAGCTGAGCAACGAACGTGGGTGACTCCCCAAGTGGCTTCTCATGCATCTGTGGTTGGGCTTTGTGTGCCAGTGCCTGCCACAGCTGAATACTGGGCAGGAGCCTTCTCCATGCCACCATTTCTCTTTTTATTTTTTTTGAGACAAAATCTCACTCTGTTGCCCAGGCTGGGGTGCAGTGGTGCAATCTCGGCTCATGGCAACCTCTGCCTCCTGGGTTCAAGCGATTCTCCTGCCTCAGTCTCATACCTGGTATTATAGGCATGAGCCACCACACCCAGCCCCGTGCAACAATTTCTAATCTTCCTGTCACCTACCAGGGCATGGCAATCTCTATCTTAGGGGAGGCGCTGGTGATTCCCATTTTTTTTTTATTTTTTATTTTTGAGTCAGAGTCTCACACTGTTATCCAGGCTGGAGTGCAGTGGCACGATCTCAGCTCAGTGCAACCTCCACCTCCCAGGTTCAAGCAACACTCGTGCCTCGGCCTCCTGAGTAACTGGGATTACAGGCGCCTGCCACCATGCCCAGCGGCCTTCCTTTATATTAGAAAAAAAAACCTGTCATAAATGGGAAAAAAGATCCCAATGGCAATAGCTACAGAAACAATTAAATGGGGGAACAAACGATGGTGCATCCATGCTATGGAACATCACGCAATCTTGCAGACGGGTGCGTCAGGCCATCACCTACTGTCTCAGAGACACACAGAATTAGGATGCAGCGGTGGCTTTGAGTTCCACGTTGCTTAAGATAGGTTTTTCTTTTCTGATACAGGGTCTCGCTCTGTTACCCAGGCTGGGAGTGTAGTGGCGTGACCACAGCTCACTGCAGCCTTGACCTCCTGGGTTCAAGTGATCCTCCCACCTCAGCCTCCCCAGTAGCTGGGACTACAGGAGCACACCACTAGGCTCAGCTAATGTTTTGTCCTATTTGTAGAGACAGAATTTTGCCATGTTGCCCAGACTGGTCTCGAACTCCTGGACTCAAACAATCCTCCTACCTTGGCCTCCCAAAGTGCTGGGATTACAGGCATGAGCCACCGTGCCCAGCCTTAAGATAGTTTTGATGACTGTCAAGATTTTCAAGCAAGACTGGACCCAGAACTACAGAGAAACCCTCAATCCATCTGGTTTCCATTTGCATGTAGGACCTAGAGATCTCAGTAACTGGATCAGGCAAAGAATTGCATGTGCCAGCCACACCCTCCATGCGGCTTTCTCAGGCTCTGTTCTGCAGTTGGTAGATAATCACATGCAAATACTTCTTGCAGGTTGTCATGAGAAAGGAAACTGTTCCTCCTCAAGGGAACACGCCCATCTTGAATCACAGGCAGAAAAGATGTCTTTGAGTTTTATAATCATTAGCGAGTACATTTCCCAATGCCACGAGGCACGCTTGCCTGATGTGTTTATGCAGCCTTTCCGTGTGTTGCAAGAATCTGTACAAAGCATGACTTATGTACTTGGTGGCTTATGCCAAGTAGCCTCTGAAGGCTACACCAAGCAAGCCATTGCTGGGATCTCTGTATCGTGCTCAGCACGTTGGAGACAGAATCCCCATTGGGGAAAGTCAGATAACCTCTTTAGCAGACCCACCTGATTTCTTTTCTTGATAGCACTTTTGAACACGCAGTGGCTAGATTTCAGGGAGGGGTTGAATCAAATGAGAAATAGGCTGAAAAACAACGTATCCTGGAAGAATCGTAGCCAGGCGAACAGCCACATGGAGGGGCTCCCGTCAGCCATGCAGGTTGCAGGCAGTGACCTCTGTGTGATGTGGCTGTGATTCTGATATGGTGTGGCTCTGTCCCCACCAAAATCTCATCTTGAATTGTAGCTCCCGTAATTCCCACATGTGGGAGGGACCTGGTGGGGAGATCAGTGAATCACGGGGTGGTTTCCCCTATACTGTCCTCACAGTAGTGAGTAAGTCTCACAAGATCTGATGATTTTATAAGGGGTTTCCCCTTTCGCTTTGCTCTCATTCCCTTCCCTTGTCTTCCACCACATAAGACGTGCCTTTCACCTTCCACCATGATTGCCAGGCTTCCCCAGCCTTGTGGAACTGTGAGTCCATCAAACCTCTTTTTCTTTATGAATTGCCCAGTCTCAGGTATGTCTTTACCAGCAGCGTGAGAACAGCTCAGCACAGGTTTCACATTCTGAGTCGCATGTGGCCAAGGTTCTCGCTGCTGAAGAAGGGAGGATAGTGCGCCCCCTTGATACGGTTTGGGTCTGTGTCCTCACCAAATCTCATATCAAATTACAATCGCCAGTGAAAGGAAAAAGCATCTTCAGTCAATTTCATAGACCCAGAGCCCATCCGTACAAGAGGAGCCCCGGCCTCCGTAAGAAGAGCCCCCCCAGTGGCCGTGCAGATGTTGGATAGAGTCCCTGTGTTTATTTTTAACATAGAGACAGGGTCTCTCTATGTCGCCCAGGCTGGTCTTAGACTCCTGGGCTCAAGTGATACTTCTGCCTCAGCCTCCCAAAGTGCAGGGATTACAGGCATGAGCCATTGCACCTGGCCGAGTCCCTTAACCTTTCCCTAAAGGAACCTACGGACATGCGTCCGAGGATACACTGGGAAAGGGAGTATGCAGACGTTTGAGAGCTGCTGGATCCAGGGTCTGAGTCGACATCGACACCAGGAAGCCTCAAATGCTGCTGATTCTTGCCAGCTAGGGAGCTCTGTGATGGGTCAGACGTAATGGGAGGGCAGAGCGGGTCAGAGCGGGCACGGGATGGATGGTACTGGGCCCCCCTTTGCCTCCTTCACGTCCTCTGGGTCCAGCAACAAGCTTCCTGTCACGGTAGCTGATGGTGCTTCCCCTGCACCATGCCCCCACAGTAGGACTTCTCTAAAGACACGGGGAGGGACAGCTTGTGCGGGCACAGGCCTGGAGTTTCAAGGGCACTGATCCCAACTTGAAGACATTACAAAAACAGGTGAGAAATATCTCGATGTGCACATGCTAAGACTGACACATCAGCTTGAAAATGGGCTGGAAAAGGTGAATAAAACAGCTTCCGGTGCACAGAAATCAAGTCAGTTGTTAAGCTCAGGTTTTGTTTGCTTATATCTTTTTTTTTTTTTTTTTTTGAGACAGAGTGTCATCTGTCGCCCAGGCTGGAGTGCAGGGGCACAATCTAGGGCTCCATCTCGGCTCACTGCAACCTCCGCCTCCAGGGTTCAAGCAATTCTCCTGCCTCAGCCTCCTGAGTAGCTGGGATTACAGGTGCCTGCCACCACGCCCTGCTAATTTTTGTATTTTTAGTTGAGATAGGGTTTCACCATGTCAGCCAGGCTGGTCTTGAACTCCTGACCTTGTGATCCACCCACCTCGGCCCCCAAAGTGCTGGGATTACAGGCATGAGTCACCACGCCCGGCCACTTCTATCTTATTTTACTTTCTGTTTTAAGATACTTCTGGAGAAGGCCTAAAGGACAGGGAATACTGTCTTGCAATCCTAAGGAGAAACTCCGGATGCCAGAGATGGCCTGCAGCTTTGAAGAAAAGTTTCTTCACCTGACATCGCGTCCCTTGACTGTCCCATCAGGGAAGGCCCGGAATGAGAAAAATCTCAGAATTAAATCTTGATGGAAATGATACAGGGAATGTGGCCTAGAAATACAATCGCAGATTGCAGATGATTTCAGAACCCTGGCTTGGGCCCGAAAAGGACCTGTGAGGCCTGATGGGGAGCAGGCCTAGGGGCTGTGTCAACAGGACGGTGTCCTAATTTTCTAGGACATCTTTACGAAGGGTCCAGCTGTCAGTCCACATGGCCTGCTATGTCCCTACAGAGCTGTGAGAGGCCACAGGACCAACCCGCCACTCCTCTTCTGTGGTGCCATGGCAGGAAGCCACACTCTCCAGCAAACCTGACCCCAATCTTAACCTGCAGACACACCCATGCGAATGACCCTGGGATCACAAATCGCTGTAGCCCACACCATCTTGTGGGCAATTGGGCGTGTAGATGAGAGGGCCACACAGCCCAGCCGACTGTGTTGGATGACATTGGAGACAGTGGGCAAAGCTAGCCTGGCGGGCCCCCATCTGCCTTGCCCAGGGCAGGAAGAGGTTTTTCAGACTTTGCCCATGAGTATGTTACCAGCAGCAAATCTGCACAGGTCTGCAGCAACTCCATCCTGGCCTCCTCAGAGGAAAGAATTCAGGGCAGAAGGAGGTTTGAGGCAGAGGGAGAATTGAGGCAAGTTTTAGAATAGGAGTGAGAGTTGATCAAAAAGTTTTGGAGGTTGAGTGCGGTGGCTCACGCCTGTAATCCCAGCAGTTTGGGAGGCTGAGGCGGGTGGATCATCTGAGGTCAGGAGTTCCAGACCAGCCTGGCCAATATAGTGAAACCCCGTCTCTACTAAAAATACAAAAATTAACCGGGTGCAGTGGTGTGCGCCTGTACTCCCAGCTACTCGGGAGACTGAGGCAGAAGAATCACTTGAACCTGGGAGGGGGAGGTTGCAGTGAGCCAAGATCGCACCACTGAACTCCAGCCTGGCAACAGAGCACGACTGTCTACGAAAAAAAAAAAAAAAAAAAGTTATAGAGCAGGAGTGAAAGGAAGTAAAGTATACTCGGAAGAGGGCTGAGTGGGCCACGTGAGAAATCCACGTGCCTGCTCATCCCTGGGCGTGGGGTTTATCCATTGGCATGGCCCCGGGGTTTTCTCTTCTCCTCCCTCGGTTCTTCCCTTGGGCCAAGTTGTTGCCCTGTGCAGCGATGCTGGTCGGCACTCAGGAGGGTGACTGCAGGCGGAGCGAGTTTGCTGAGGATGTGCGCATGCTCTCTAGGGGCGATTTGCCTTTACCCGTTGGACGCCCCAGCGGAAGTCCATACGTCGCCATTTTGCCTCTCAGTGCGCACGCGAGCTCAGTCGCCCAACTCGAGAGCTTATCGGGAAGCTGCTAATCACCACTTTCAGGTGTTTTTTATTTACTGGGAGACGATCTTCCCCTGGCGTGGGCTGCAACCAATTATCATTTCAGAGAGGCAGTTTAACAACTGCCTGACCATCACCTGACGGTGACCCGACATTCCTGGGGTGGCGGGCGCCACTCATGTCGGCCTGACTTCCTACTCAACAAGCAGAGCCATGGAGTGGAGACAGGCAGCGCAGGCAGGGCCGGCCTTCCTGCACCCAGGGCTGCCAAGGCGTCTTCTGCTCCAGGGAGGCAGTGCTTCCCCCACCCTCGCTCAGCCTTCCTTCCTGCCAGCATCCAAGGATCTCACCTCAATAAAGGAGGCCTCCTAGCCTGCAGTAGGCACCTCCAGCTCCTTTCTTTAGGCCCCAGGAGGCTGTGACATGGCGCAAAATGTCACAATCATTGAAGGCTCGGTGTGCAAATAACAAGTCTCCCACTCAGAGAACTGCTCCCTTATCAAGCTCCCCAGGCAGCCCCCAGCAGCGTGCTCTCTTCCCGTTTAACCCTGGCAGCCCCACAACTCATGATTCCAGTCTGGTCCTCAGCTCATCTCCAAAGCAGAGATCAATAACCATAAAGAGCTCCCGACTTGGGGTGCTGGGCCAGCTGTTTGCTCAGGAAGAGAGTGGAGGTCTAGGTTGATCATTATGAAGTCAGCCCATGCTGAAGACACCATAAACCTAACAGGGACCTCACCCTTCCTCAAGGTATCAGTGACTTTACCTATGCCTTCAGTTTTACAGTAGGAAAAAGTTATGTGGGCTAAGGCGTGTGTGCAGGCTCCTGTGCATCCAGCTCTGGTTACTTGGAATCATCATGCCCACCCCAGTGACTGCTGGACCACTTCATTGCCTGACAGCCAGTGACATCTTTGGTCACACGCAGTCACACTGCCTTTGGGTGGCAGGGCCATTGCAGAGCTCTTCACCTCTCCCTCTTTTCCCCCCAGCAGTGTCAGTGTGTGCACAGGTTCAAGTATTTAATTAACAAACAAACAGAAAAATAAAGAAAAAAATGTTCTTTGGGAGGCCAAGGCGGGCAGATCACGAGGTCAGGAGATCAAGACCATCCTGGTTAACATGGTGAAACCCCGTCTCTACTAAAAATACAAAAAAATTAGGCAGGCATGGTGGCATGCGCCTGCAGTCTCAGCTACTTGGGAGGCTGAGGCAGGAGAATCACTTGAACCCAGGAGGCAGAGTTTGCAGTGAGCCAAGATTTCGCCATTGCACTCCAGCCTGGGCAACAAGATCAAAACTCCGTCTCAAAAAACAGAAAGAAAAAACATGTTAAAAGTCACGATAATGCACCAGGTGACTAAAATTGATAGTACCAACATCAAAGAAGGCAAAGAGCTGACTATTAAGCGGAAGACAAAGTTAGCTTTGACTGGTTGTTAATTCAACTTAGCCTTGAGGACTGTGTGTTTTATTGGGGGAGAGGCTCAAACCAAACTTCAATAATATTGTTAAAGTTTTCAGCAAGATTTTGTCAGAAAAGTGAGGTATGAGAAATATGGTAATTTTTAGCTTTGTGGGAATAAAATCACTTGAGAAATATGTCTGTGCATCAAAGGGCATTATCAAGAAAGTGAAAAGGCAACCCACAGAGTGGGAGAAAACATTTTCAAATCCTCTATCTGATGAGGATGTAGCATCTGGAATATAAAAGAATCTTCTTGCAAGTCAATAGCAAAGACAACCCAATTTAAAAATGATCAAAGGACCTAACATATTTCTCCAAAGAAGATATACAAATGGTCACTAGGCACATGAGAAGACGTTCACCATTGCCAGCCATTAAGAAAATGCAAATCCAAACAGCAAGGAGATACCACTTTACAACCTCTAGGCTAACTATAATTTTAAAAAAGAAAGCTGAAAATAACAAGAATTGGTGAGGCTGTGGAGAAATTAGAATGCTCATACATTGCTGGTGGGAATGAAAAATGGTGCCGCTGCTATGGAAAAGTCTGGTTGTTCCTTAAAAAGTTACACATAGAATTACCGTATGACCCAGCAGTTCTGCTCCTAGGTATACACCCAAAATAACCGAAAACTGGCGCTCAAACGAAAATCGTACACATATGCTCATAGCATCATTATTCACAGTAGCTAAAAGATGGAAGCAAACCAGGTGTCCATCAGCAGACGGATGGATAAACAAAGTGTGGTCTATCTATACATACACACGACTATTACTCATCCTTAAAACATCCTGGCCAAGTGCGGTGGCTCACGCCTGTCATCTCACCATTTTGGGAGGCCAAGGCAGGCAGATCACCTGAGGTCAGGAGTTTGAGACCAGCCTGGCCAACAAGGAATTGTATAATACATGGCCTTTTATGCCTGGCTTCTTACACTAAGCATAATGTTTGCAAGGAGGCTGAGGCGAAGAATCACTTGAACCGGGAGGCGGAGGTTGCAGTGAGCCAAGATTGTGCCACTGCACTCCAGCCTGGTGTCAGAGCGAGATACCACCATCTCAAAAAAAAAAAAAACAAAACAAAACAAAAAAACACCATTATGCTAAATGTCAATGCATTTGAGGACAAGATCACACATAGGAGTGTGTCATCTTTGCACAGAAGCCCAAGGTCACGATCCGCCTTTCACAGACCCAACTGGAGTGCTGTTTCCCTAGTGACAACCATGGATGTCACACACCTCCATGTGGTGCCCAGTGGATGCGTCAAGGCCTGAGAGGCTGCGCCAGGCTGTCCCAGGCTCCACGCATTATCCTGGGGGTTTCCAAATGTTTCCACTGTGCCTCGCCTTTTGGTACGAAATTTACATGGCTGATGGGGCTGGGCACTCCAGGAAACAGGCTGCAGGTGACCACAGCTGAAGCCACCCCAGCCTGTCCCAAATCTGGATCCAGGACACACCGGAATGGCACATCTCAGACGAGTTATGCCACCCAACAACCAAACTCCCAGGCTCAGGCTGGGTGCTGTCCTCTCTCGGTAAATCCCCATCCCTGTCACACACAGGGATGAGCTTCCATCTCTGAGCTCTGTATCTGACACTTACCTGTGTCTTTGTCCAGGAAATGTTGGGAAATTCCTGCTCCGTCAAAAGGTACAGAAAAACACTGATTTCCAAGTAGGTATTTGTCTCATGGAAGTCAACGTCACGTCTTGCACTGGGGATGGCTCTGAAAAAAAAAAAAAAAATGTAAGTTTCCATGTCCCTGTACCCAATGCATGGACGTCCTAGAATCTTCACAGCATGATAAACGCAATATCCCAGTATGCACCCAGAGAAATGAAAACATACGTCCACACAGAGACAGGCACTCAACGTCCAGCATTATTCACAGTAGCCGAAAGGTGGGAACCATCCAAATGCCCGTCAACAGATGCACAGGTAAACAAAACATGGCCATTACTCAGCCAGAAGAGGAAGTGATGTTCTGATACATGTTACGATTTGCATAAACTTGCAAACCATTATTTTCATAAGCCTTGAAAGCATGATGTAAGTCAAAGAAGTCAGACACAAAAAGCCACATAGTACATGGTTCCTTTTAGAGGCTAAATCCAGAAGAGGCAAATCTGTAGAGGCAGAAAGGGGATTGGTGGTTAGCAGGGGATAGGAGAGGGGAGGATGGGGGAGGGGCTGCAGCCATCCCTTGCTGTCCATGAGGGGGTGGGTTCCAAGATCCCTGAGGGTACCAAAGGCCACAGTTGCTCCAGTCCCTGATACAAAATACCATAGTATTTGCATATAACCCCTGCGCATCGTCCCATACACTTTAAATCATGTCAAGGTTACTTAGGGTACCTAATACCGTGCAAATGCTATGTAAATAGCTGTTATACAGTATTGTTTTTTTATTTCTATTATTTTTCATCATGGTATTGTTATTTTTTTTCCTAATATTTTCAATCCACAGTTGGTCGAATCCATGGATGTGGCACCCGTGCACATGGAGCACTGGCTGTGTTTAATGGGAACAGGATGTTTTTATGTTTTTACTTTTTTTTTTTTTTTTTTTTGAGATGGAGTCTCGCTCTGTCACCCAGGGTAGAGAACAGTTGCTTGATCTTGGCTCACTGTAACCTCTGCCTCCCAGGTTCAAGCAATTCTCCTGCCTCAGCCTCCCAAGTAGCTGGGATTACAGGCATGGGCCACTACACCTGGCTAATTTTTGTATTTTTAGTAGAGATGGGGTTTTACCATGTTGGCCAGGCTGGTCTTGAACTCCTGATCTCAAGTGACCCGCCCGCCTCAGCCTCCCAAAGTGCTGTGATTACAGGCGTGAGCCACCTCACCCAGCCAAAACAGGGTATTTTTATGAAGTGATGAAAACGTTTTGAAACTGGAAAAGAGCTGATGGCTGCACAACACTGTGAATACACCAAATGACACTGAGTAGTGCACTTAACAATGGTTACTTTATGTTATGTGAATTTACTCTCAATTAAGAAACCAGCACTACCCAAGGCTCTTCTCCCACCTCCCACCACACACCAGCCAGGCCTTCAAGTTCACTGTCCTCCTTCCAAAATCCCACAGGACTACTGCACTCTGTCATGCACTGAGCTGAGAAGACAGGGAGGACCTACATCGGGAAGAGTACCTGGTGGGGTATCTTGGAGGAAAACGGTATCTTCAGGTGTGCAAACAGAGGCAGGTAGGTGTGAGCTGTGATGGGTGCTGCGGAGGACGTGAACGGTGGCCATGCAGAGAAGCAGGGGACTCCTTGGCTGGAATGGTGGGGCCGGCCTTTCCGGGAACCCCCTGGCGGAACAGTAGCCCAGGGACGGGGCTTTGGCCTGGGCGGAGGGAACTCCAGGCATGAGCTCTGAGGCTGTGGCCGGAAAAGCCCAAGGCAGGGCTGCTCCCCCGCATAAGCCAACCATCCCTGCAGTGGTCTGTGCCCCCAAAAGTCATGTCCATACACTTAAAATATGTTAAAATGGCAGATTTTATGTTACATGTATTTTACCACAGTTTTAAGAAATTCATAATCTACTCAAACCCATTGAATTGCATACTTTAAATGGATGAATTACATGGTATGTAAATTATGTCCATAAAATTATTTTTTTTAAAAAAGCTATGTCCAAGTCCTAACCCCTAGTACCTGTAAATCCTTGGAAAAAGATCCTTGCAGATGTAATGAAGGACTTTGAGATCAGATTATGTGAGATTTAGGCCACGTCCTATATTCAGTGACTGGTGTCCTTATCAGAGAAAGGCAGAAGGAGACTTGAGACGCGGACACAGAGAAGTTCATGTGGGATGGAGCAGAGACTGGAGTGACGTTGCCACATGCCAGGGAACACCTGGGGCCACCAGAGGCTGGAAGAGGCAGGTAGGACCCCCTCTGGGAGCCTTCAGAGAGAGGGTAGCCCTGTGACACCTCCATCTTGGACTTCTGATTTCCAAGACGTTAGAGAATCAGCTACTGTTGCTTTCAGCTGACCAATGTGCGGACATTTGTTCCAGGAGCCCCAGGAAGCTGACACCATCAGACATCAATTCTCCGGGGCGGAGAGTCTGAGTGTCCTTATCACCCAGATGATAAGGACACCACAGCCTCCTCTTTAAAAAAGACACAAGGCGGTGCGGAAGGGTGGATTGCCTGAGGTCAGGAGTTCGAGACCCGTCTGGCCAACATGGTGAAACTCCACCTCTACTAAACATACAAAAAATTAGCTGGGCATGATGGCGTGCGCCTGTAATTCCAGCTACTTGAGAGGCTAAGGCACGGGAATTGCTTAAACCAGGGAGGTGGAGGTTACAGTGAGCCGAGATTGCACCACTGGACTCCAGCCTGGGTGACAGAACAAGACTCCGTCTCAAAAACAAAAACAAACAAACGAAAAACACAAGGCAGTTCCGTAGGCAGAGATTTGGAATATTCTAGAATATTTTGAATAAAGGGGAAAAGGGAAGACAACACTATACAATGAGAGCTTTTGAAGAATAGTAAGAATTTCTGAGGCTGGACGCAGTGGCTCACGCCTATAATCCCAGCACTTTGGGAAACTGAGGTGGTGGATTGTTCAAGCCTAGGCAACATGGCAAGACCTCATTTCCACTAAAGTTTTTAAAAAACTTAGCCTGGCGTGGTAGCACATGCCTGTCGTCCCAGCTGCTTAGGAGGCTGAGGCGGGAGGATCATCTAAGCCTGTGAATTCGAGGCTGCAGTATGCCAACACCATGCCACTGAACTCCCGCCTGGACAACAGAGCAAGCCTGTCTCAAAAAAACAAAAATAAAAATAAAAATAAAAAGGAATAGTAAGAATTTTTGGAATTCAAATGTGAATTTTTGTCTAATTTTTTTTTTTTTTTTTTTTTTTTTTGAGACAGAGTCTTGCTCTGTTGCCCAGGCTGGAGTGCAGTGGTGCAATCTTGGCTCACTGCAGCCTCCACCTCCGGGATTCAAGTAATTCTCTGCCTCAGCCTCCGGAGTAGCTGGGACTACAGGCGTGGGCCACCACACCTGGCTAATTTTTTTTGCATTTTTTGTAGAGATGGGGTTTCACCGTCTTGGCCAGGCTGGTCTTGAACTCCATCTGCCTCAGCGTCCCAAAGTGCTGGGATTATCGGCGTGAGCCACCACGCCCAGCCTTTTTATTTAATTTTATGAATCATAAAGAAAAGAATCTGAATCAAGATCTGGAAATACAATTTCCAGTCTCCGGCTTTGCTTGGCCTGATCATTTCCAAGCAAACCTTAAGACTTGCTGTTTGGCCAAATTCCTCCCCCGGTCTAATCAACAGGCGGATGTGACCATGGGGCACTGGCTGTCCCCTAGTCACCAACAGGCAGGCTGCAGCGTTACCTGAGGTATTTCCTTCCTGGCAGTTGATCCTGGAAGTTCACGGTTCCATCTGTGCTAAGGAATTCATCCCCCAGATCTGAAAAACAGGGGCTCAGGTTTGGTCTGGTCATGTCCACCGAGTCTGTAGAAGAAAGCAGAACAGTCGGTCATTCCAAAGGTCATTTGGAAGAACCAAGTCATTGGGCTTCTGGTTGTGGGCGGACGCTGCAGAGGGACCCTCAGAGGAGTGGGACCCTCGGGCGACCCCAGGTGTGAGTGGATGTGGAAGGGGTACCCTGGTCAATAGTGAACACAGGAGCATGGTTCGAGTCACGAGTGGGCTCAGGAGGCGGTGAGCCTGGTGGCTGGGGCTCCTGCTCTCCTGCCCACCACCCAGGTGACCTGTGCGAGTCACTGAACCTGCCTGTGCCTTAGTCCCACAGTGCTGGGATGGAGGCAACAGGTGTCGCTGACTCTGGGTTATTGGGGGGTGGTTAGATAATTGCCAACCTGGTCAACGCCCTGGGGGTGGGCATGGCTGATAAGGAACTCTGTTTTTTCTTTTGAGATGGAGTCTCACTTCTCGTCGCACAGGCTGGAGTGCAGTGGTGCGATCTCGGCTCACCGCAACCTCCGCCTCCTGAGTTCAAGCAATTCTCCTGACTCAGCCTCCTGAGTAGCTGGAATTACAGGAGTGCACCACCATGTCTGGCTAATTTTTGTATTTTTAGCAGAGACGGGGTTTCTCCATGTTGTCCAGGCTGGTCTCAAACTCCTGACCTCATGTGATCCACCCGCCTCAGCCTCCCAAAGTGCTGGGATTATAGACTTGAGCCACCACGCCCAGCCGGCAGGTAAGGAACCTTAGAAGGGTTTTTCTTCCTTGTCATTATGGCCAATACCCCTCTGTGCTGAATGATGTGCCGGGACCCTGCACACTCCCTCTGTCCCCTTCATTTCACAAATGTGGAACAGAGGCTGCAGGGGCCACCTGCCCAGTGTGCACAACTCACGAATGACTGGATGGGGTGACACCGCCATCTGTCACCCCAGGGCCAGGCTTTCTCCGCCCCAGGAAGTGGTCCTCGCCCACTCCACCTGCAAGTCCTCCAGGGGCTGAGCACTATACAGGAACAGGTGCAGAGATTCCAGTACCCAGAAGTTCTTCACGGCTAGCCACGGGGGCTCTGATGGCCTCAGCTATCCCCTCTGTGTGCCTGCCTGAGGCGGCTGTGTGGAGCAGAGGGGGACCCAGGAAAGGTCACAGCAACCCCTCCAGCGCACCTGACACACCTCCAGCCTGGCCAGCCCTGGCTTCAGCAAACAGACATCCTCTTCCTATGGAAAAGCCTATGAAAGCTGATTCAAAGTATTGAGCAGCGGTTTGAAGGAAGTGGATCACCCCTGCTCAGCAGCCTGAATGGAGAGTGCGGCATAACAGGACTGTTGACTGGATTAAATGAAACTAAATACCAGTTTCTTGTTGCCAAGCAGAATGAGACCCTGTCACAGGAACGTCCGAGCAGTTATAAAAATAGGAGTTCATGTTTGCACATAGCTGGTTGAAAACAGAAAATTCACACCTGCTCTAAGACAAGAGCTAAACAATGAACAGCTGAGCACTGAACTCACACAGACGAGCCACCATGCATTGCAGAACGGAAACAGAAGAAAGGGTAAGAAAGAAGCAAAGACAAATGATGGCCGGGCGCGGTGGCTCACGCCTGTAATCCCGGCACTTTGGGAGGTTGAAGCGGGCAGATCATTTGAGGTCAGGAGTTCAAGACCAGCCTGACCAACATGGTGAAATCCCGTCTCTACCAAAAAAATAAAATTAGCCAGGTGTGGTGGTGCATGCCTGTAATCTCAGCTACTCGGGAGGCTGAGGCGGGGATAATCACTTGAACCTGGGAGGCAGAGGTTGCAGTGAGTGGAGATTACACCACTGCACTCCAGCCTGGGTAACAGAGTGAGACCCCATCTCAAAAAAAAAAAAAAAAAAAGGAAAAAAGATCCTTCCTCCCCAACCCCAAAGACCCCCAGGAAAACTCAGTCTACAGCCGAATATAAAGCAAAGTGCTAACTGAAAAGTTCATCAAAACATGCAAACGTCTGGCGAGATAAATCAATAAAAAAGGAAAACCACAAACATATATTGGAAATGAGAATGTAGACATAATGGCAAATAGAAGGTTAAAATTTTTAGAAGATCTGTATACACCATTTTATGCCAATAATTGGAAATTCTGGAAAAATTCTCAAAATGTAGTCCCTTGTCCTCTGCCCCCCAAAATAGCCTGGCCAACATGGTGAAACTCCATCTCTACTAAAATACAAAAATTACCTGGGCGTGGTGGCACACGCCTGTCGTCCCAGCTACTCGGGAGGCTGAGGCACAAGAACTGCTTGAACCCGGGAGGCGGACATTGCAGTGAGCCAAGACTACACCACCACACTCCAGCCTGGGCAACAGAGCAAGACTCTGTTAAAAAAAAAAAAAGAATAAGAAAAAGAAAAGAAAAGCACTAAAGGCCAGAGGAGAACCTGGAAGGGGGTCCCCCCTCACAACCTCAGAAGGGATTGACCCTGCAGACACCTGGATCTCAGACTCTGGCCTCCAGAACTGTGAGACAGTTCTCTTCTGTTGTTTAAGCTGGGGTCCTCAACCCCCGGGCCACACGTGGTGCCCTGTCTGGGCCACACGGTAGGAAGTGGGCAAATGGAGCTTCATGTGTATTTACAGCCACTCCCCATCATGCGAGTGAGAAAATCACTGAGTCTAGGAGTTTAAGGCCAGCCTGGGCAACACAATTAGATCTCATCTCTACAAAAAGTAAACCAAAAAAGTTAGCTGGGCGTGGTGGCATCTGCCTGTGGTCCCAGCTACCCAGGAGGCTGAGACAGGAGGATCGCCTGAGCCAGGGAGGTCGAGGCTGCAGTGAGCTGTGATCAAACCACTGCACTCCTGCCTGGGCAACAGAGCAAGATCTTGTCTCAAAAAAAGAAAGGAAAAAAAGTTTAGATAAGAAAGGTCATGCAGGCTGGCATGGTGGCTCACCCCTGTAATCCCAGAACTTTGGAAGGCCAAGGCGAGCCGATCACCTAAGGTCAGAAGTTTGAGACCAGCCTGGCCAACATGGTGAATGAAACCCTGTCTCTACTAAAAATACAAAGAAAATTAGCTGGGTGTGGTGGCATGCACCTGTAGTCCCAACTAGTTGGGAGGCTGAGGCAGGAGAATCGCTTGAACCTGGGAGGTGGAGGTTGCAGTGAGCTGAAATCGTGCCACTGCACTCCAGCCTGGGTGATAGAGCGAGATTTTGTATCAAAAAACACAGAAAAAAAAGAAAGAGCCCACGGAGGGAGAGTGTAGGGCCGTGGGCCGGAAGAGCAGGAAGCCACCACAGGCCTGGGCCTGCAGGGCAAGGGAGCATCTGCCAGGACCAAGCTGTGTGGAGAGTGCGCACGGAGCCCACCGGGAGCCACCAGGGAGGGGCTGAGGAACAAACAGTCCCCCCTCTCCTCCCTTCCTCCCCATCTCTGGCTGGGCGACCCCATGAGACATGCACAGAGCAGGGGGAGAAGATGGAGAGCGGGGGAGCTTGTTGTCAGCTTCTCCCTGGAGCCTCAGGGCAGACGGGGATGTGCGGAGGTCTGCCCCCTTCCCCCCCCCCGGATGCATTTTTCCACCTGGCCTTACCTTGCAAACCCTATTTATTCTCCTGCCATGTGCATGAAACCGTTTTGTGACAGCTGCTCCTAACTGCTAAATAAGGGCAACTTGGCTTTCTCCCTTTCCAAAACATCAAAATTGGGTCATTGCTATTTAAAGTGCAGTGCCTTGGATGGTTCCGCTGGGATTAGCAGGCCTCCTTCTATGGGATGGCATACCCTCACCTGTCTTCTCCCCAAGCCACAGACGGGACGTCAGAAGTGCAGACCAGTGAAGGGGGAAGAAGGTGCCAGCCGCCGATGACCCTGCCTGTGTCTCATTCTCTAGTATCAGAGAATAGCTATTTATGGATCCACGAGCAACCATTAGCTTCTGCGTCCACCCAGCGCTTGGAGACTGGCCAGTGCAGCTGAACTGTAAAGAAGCCGACGAGTCAGCAGGTGTGACAGATCAGCAGGCTCCACACCGTGCCCAAGCCCTCCCCCTGCGCCCAAGCCCTCCCCCCTGTGCCCAAGCCCTCCCCGCTGCGCCTAAGCCCTCCCCCTGCGCCCAAGCCCTCCCCGCTGCACCCTTCCCTAACGATTCTAGGAAGCCCAAGTCCAGGGGGAGGCCCCGAGATGAGCCTGTGGGAAAGCACACGTTTGCTCATTAAAAGGGACAGGCTGCAGCTGACACACAGTCTCCATTACGTCCCTCCTCCCGCCCTGAACGCAGACCCACTCCTGGGCCCGTCCAGGTCACCGCACTGCCATGGTGGGCTTTTGTGAGGAGGACAGCCTCTGTCAGGGCAGCTGAAATGTGTGCCTCTTTGTCACAGAGGAAAACACATCTCTGCCTGCCCAAACCCCCACTGGTGGCCATTCTGTTCCGGGCAGCCCTAAGCATTCCCGGTGAATCATCATGATGGGTAACATAAGTTCTCGTATCTCTGATGCAGTTAATGAAAACACCATTAACAAGGCATTCAATGATGTTATCAACACAGCCACAGAAGAGGCAAGGCAGGGGATATGAAAACATTAGGAGTGGGAGAAGGCGAGTGGCTGGTAGGGAACGCTCTTTAATAGTCAGCAGCCCTGCAGGGAAGACGCTCAGTGTAACGATTCCATCCACACCTGCAGAACCTCAGCGCGGAGTGAGAGCACCACAAACTTCTCACCTGCGCTCATTATCCAGGCTAACAGCGGGGACCAAGGACCAGCTTTAAGGAAATAATATCACTCAGCTTGTCCCCCAAGTTTAGTAAATACACGATGCATGCAAAGCCTGAAAAACTGCCCACAGCATTTAATCCGAGTACAAAGCCCCGACCCATGAACCACTGCCCTGGTTTAGACAATCCAGGCGAGTCAGCCCAGCCAGCCCTGCTTTTCCCTGCAGTGTTTATCAAGGAGCGTATCAGTGTTGGGAAAACGTCCCAAGGAAGTTCACCCTCAAAAGGACAGCCCACGTCATGACTATCCTGCGGAGGTCAGCAGCACCTCGTCGTCCGACTCCTGGGAGAGAACAGGATGTGAAACCCTCGGAAGCGTGAAGGGGGCCTCGGGCGGGACTCACCCGGGTTGTGTGGCCGGGAGGATGCCCTGATGGGAAACGGCGTCTGCGTCATCGGAAGGCGCCTCACCACCTGTTCCTCAGCTGCAGGGAGGAAAAAGAAACAGCGATTCTGCAATGGAGAAATTGGGCAGCACCTTGACCAGTGGTGGATAGTGATGTCCCCCATGAAGGGTGCTGGGACCTGGAGGGCTCCAGAGGGGACACTCAGAGTTGGGCCAGCACCCCCTCATAGGGTACCAGCCAAAGAGGTGAAACCTCTGTCTCCCTGTGGGATAATAACTCCATTATCCAAGGAGGGGAGTGTTCTTTAAAGAGAAAGTCTGTGGGGTCCAGGCACGGTGGCTCACACCTATCATCCCAGCACTTTGGGAGGCCGAGGCGGGTGGATCACCTGAGGTCAGGAGTTCAAGTCCAGCCTGGCCAACATGATGAAACCCTGTTTCTACTAAAAATACAAAAATTAGCTGGGCATGGTGGCACACGCCTGAAGTCCCAGCTACCCAGGAGGCTGAGACAGGAGAATCGCTTGAACCTGGGAGGCAAAGGTTGCAGTGAGTCGAGATTGTGCCACTGCACTCTAGCCTGGGTGACAGAGCAAGACTCCATCTCGGGAAAAAAAAAAAAAAAGGGCTGGGCGCGGTGGCTCATGCCTGTAATCCCAGCACTTTGGGAGGCTGAAGTGAGCGGATCACAAGATCAGGAGATCGAGACCATCCTGGCCAACATGGTGAAACCCCGCGTGGTGGCACACGCCTGTAGTCCCAGCTACTTGGGAGGCTGAGGCAGGAGAATCATTTGAACCTGGGAGGCAGAGGTTGCAGTGAGCTGAGATCGTGTCACTGCACTCCTGCCTGGGTGACAGAGCAAGACTCCATCTCAAAAAAAAAAAGAAAGACTGTGAGATGTTCCCGACTGAAGAAGTCTAAAGAGAAGAACAAATAAATGCACTGCCTGACCCTGGGCGGGGCCCCAGGCTGCGAAGACTATGAAGGACATTATTGGGTCAACCCACAAGATATGAATTCAAACAGCAGATCTGGCCAGGTGCGGTGGCCCAAGCCTGCAATCCCAGCACTTTGGGAGGCCACGGTAGGCGGATTGACCTGAAGTCAGGAGTTCAAGACCAGCCTGGCCAACACAGCAAAACCCCGTATCTACTAAAAATACACAAAAATTAGCCAGATGTGGTGGCTCATGCCTGTAATCCCAGATACTCAGGAAGCTGAGGCAGGAGAATTGCTTGAACCCAGGAGGCAGAGATTGCAGTAAGCTGAGATCACGCCACTGCACTCCAGCCTGGACAGCAGAGCGAGACTCCATCTCAAAAAAAGAAAAAAAAAAAAAACTAGCAGATCACACAAAAGTATTGTGTCCATGTTCAATCTGCTGACATTGACAACTATACAGCGGTTACATAAGAGAATAGCCCTTTTCTTAGGAAATATGCACAAAACTGTTAGGGCCAGAGGTTTGAGGTACGTAAGCAGCTTTTCTCTTTTCTTTTTTTTTTTTGAGACAGAGTCTTGCTCTGTCGCCAGGCTGGAGTGCAGTGGCGCAATCTCGGCTCATTGCAACCTCCGCCTCCCGGGTTCAAGTGATTCTCCGCCTCAGCCTCCCAAGTAGCTGGGACCACAGGCACGTGCCACCACGCCCGGCTTATTTTTTTTGTTTGTTTTGTTTTGTTTTTGAGACAGAGTCTCACTCCGTCACCAGGCGCCAGGCTGGAGTACAGTGGCGCGACCTTGGCTCACTGCAACCTCCGCCGCCCGGGTTCAAGCAATTCTCCTGCCTCAGCCTCCCGAGTAGCTGAGAGTACAGGTGCGTGCCACCATGCCCAGCTAATTTTTTTGTGTTTTAAGTAGAGATGGGGTTTCACTATGTTGGCCAGGATGGTCTCAATCTCTTGACCTCGTGATCCTCCCACCTCAGCCTCCCAAAGTGCTGGGATTACAGGCGTGAGTCACGGCGCCCGGCCCGTAAGCAGCTTTTCAAATGCTTCAGAGCAAGAAAGGACACACACACAAATGATGAAGTGAACAGGGCAAAATGTGAACAAGCAAATCCAGACATAGAAGTGTTCTTTACACTCAGCATCTAATTTTTGCAACTTTTCTCTATTTTAAATGTCTGGAAAGGCGGGACCTTTGCCCTTGTGTGTGAACATGCATGGATGTGTGTTGGGGGAAGGGGGAGGGAGAAAAGCAAAGACCACAGAGAGGCGAGAGAAGCAGGGTGGGTGCGGAGGTGGGAGGAGAGGGCTGAGCAGTGATCGAACGGGGGGAGACAAGGTGCCAAGAGCTGACTTTGCCAGCAGCTGCCGGGGGCAGTCTCGTCCTTATTACCACAGTGCTTTCCTTCTGCCTTAAAGCTTTTACGTCTAGATTTTCTGAGCCACCCCAATGATGAAGGAGGCTCTGGAGGGCGGGGAAGGGGCCATTGTGGTTTCCCTTTCTGATGTAGAGCAAGCTGTGGGCAGAGAACCCGTGAGCCACATGGTGGCCACACAGACAATCAGGTAATCCCCCTCAAATGGGAGAGTCCACCAGGGATTCTGAAGAGTACAAAAAAAGGGTAAATTGCTGCTTTTACAGAAAGCCACACTACCCCCTAACTCTGCCCAGGGGAAATGTAACAGCAAGAGGCAGAGGGACGGGCCAGAGAAGGGACAGTTCCAGGGAGAGCCCCGTCCCTGTTCCCAGTGCCTGTCCACTGCCCACGCTTTGATCCCAGCTGGCCCTTGCAGCTGTCAGTGTGAAGCTGTGGAGTCAGAGGGAAGCCGGGCATGCATGCAGACTGACATTAAGCTTTTTGTGACTGAGCTCTGAAGGGCATCGTAGCATCTGACCAGTGCGGAGTGCTGCTGAGATCACACGGAGTAAGAGAGAGATGGTCCAGACTGCAGCAAGGCCGGGCTGAACATGGAATCACAGAGGCTCCAGGGCTGCTGTCAGTTCAGTTGGAAGGCAGGTGCCCAGGGCAGCCCCAGAAGAGTGAGAACACAGGCCTGCCAGGGCCACTGAGAGGAAGGCTTCTGGCCCAAAGACCTGCCTCCTGCCCACATCAGCTGTGGCAGCTGCTCTTTCAAGCACTCTCTCTGCATAAGGCCCTCGGAACAACACCATCACCCAGAACCCTATCTAAGAAACGCAGATTCGTCATAAGCCATCAGCCACAGCCACACTCTGGCAAGCGCTCCAACCGATGCCCGAAGTGTCTTCCCCTAAATGGTTACTCGGATCAGCTAATACCTGCCTGGGAAGAAAATTCACAGTCCCCATCTGTGCTCCCAGACATGGCTTGGAACTGTGACCCCCATATCTTATTTTATTTTTATTCTCTGATTCATTTGTGTATTAGTCTGTTCTCACACTGCTATGAAGAAATATCTGAGACTGGACAATTTATAAATAAAAGAGGTTTAATCCACTCACCGTTCTGCAGGGCTGGGGAGGCCTCCAGAAACTTACAATCGTGGCGGAAGGGGAAGCAAACATGTCCTTCTTCACATGGCAGCAGGAAGAAGTGCTGAACAGAGCGGGGAAATCCTTATAAAACCATCAGATCTCATGAGAACTCACTCTCACAAGAACAGCATGGGAGTCACGGCCCCCATGATACAATTGCCTCCCACTGGGTCCCTCCCACGACACATGGGATTATGGGAACTGTAATTCAAGTTGAGATTTGGGTGAGGACACAGTCACACCATATCCATTTGTGTATTGCCCTTCTCTCCCCTTCCAGTCGATATCCTCCATAAGGGGAGGGATTTTATTTTGTTCATGGCTTTTCTGCCATTTTTAGAACAGTGCCTGATACCTAGAAGGCACCTAATAAACATTTGTGGAAGAAAGGAAGAAATGACTTAACTTGGGAAATTAGGTTAATCATGATGTCCTTGACAGACGAAGAGAAATCATTTTCAGGGAGATAATGGAATTCCTTCTGGCCATCAAGTCTTAAATGACAGAAGAATTTCTTAAATTCTCTTTACACACATTGTGAAAAAAACAACTATTGGTTGATGGAGAAGAAAGAGAACTCTGGAAGCGACCCACCCTGAGCAGGACTTTTTTTTTTTCCAGACCTGGCTTTGCAAAAAGTCACCAAAGTTAAAATGCACTAGTTCTTTAATCAAGTTTCCCTATATTTCACTACATGTTTATTTTATCTTCTTTTCTTGTTCCAGACAGGCAAGAACACCTCACAGCCTGCAGAGACATAGGAGTTCTTTCAAGAGACGTTTATGCAGGTGATAAACATAATTAAGCTGGTCACGTATTCGATTTGAGATTTTACTTCTCAGTTTGAGGTAGCAAGGGGCCCCCGGACTCATGCGCCTTAGACCCTGTCTTCATTCTCCAGGTTTCTCTCGGAGGAAATGGGTTCCAGGAGGGGGAGCTCCAGTAAGGGCGCCCCCAAAGCTCAAGGCAGTTCAGAGACGCAGGCCCTGCCTCGGGGTCCTCCTCAATGCATTGCAGCAGTGACGGGAAAGAGGACTATGCCCTGAGCCCTTCTGTGCAGGGAGGCTCTCTGCGCTGCTGGTCAGCTGGAAGCGGAAGGTCTTGCGTGGACTTTTCCCCTGAGCATGAGAGTCAGAATTTCTTCTGTTGGGGAGGAGTCCTGGTATTTGGGAGGACACAGGACTTCCAAATTAGAGCTCCCTAAATATTTCTCCACAAAGGAGCCTCTGGGAAACCATCTGACACATTGAAGGAGCCTGTCCCTCTGACGCCAGTTCTCTATTTCCTGGAGACAAACGTTCTTGCTTTCAAGGCTATTGACAGTGGCCACAGGGATCAGATCTGTCCGCAAGTCCTGCTTCTGAGGCTGATGGTGTGTGTTAAAGTCGTGGGGTGGATGCAGCAGTCAACTGTGCATTCATTCAACAAATACTTACCCAGCCTGCTGCGCGCCAGGCACTGGGAGCGCCCTGGAGGCAAGAGGCACCTCTGATGAATTTACTCTTGTTCCTCCAAGGGCGCCTTCAAGCACAGTGGGCTCGGACCCCTGCTCCCTGACTGCGCTTTTTAAACAGGACAAATTATGTTTAATGCTTATCAGAAAGAATAAATGTCTTAGAATAGCTAAGAACAGTTAGAAATTGAGGAATAGCGAGGGAAGTTTGACTCACCAGATATTAATAGCTCCTTTAGAAGCTACTGTAATGAAAAGAGTATTCTTGGCACAGGAAAAGAAGTAATTTCAAAAATGTATGGGAATGTAATACATGATAAAGTGGTATCTTGACTGAATGGGAAAAGGATGATTTAATTAACAAATTGTGTTGGCATTATCAATTACCTTCCTGGAGCAAAATAAACTTAAATCCCTTCCATCTAAAAATAAGCTTTAGATAAATTAAAAATCTAAAGTTTAAAAAAAGAAAATTAAAAATTAAAGGAAAAGTTAGGGAATTATTTATTAATATTGGCATAAAGACAATCTCCTTAAATAAGACACAAAACTAGGCCAGGTGTGGTGGCTCACACCTGTAATCCAAGCATTTTTGCGAGGCTGATGTGGGCAGATCACCTGAGGTCAGGAGTTCAAGACCAGCCTGGCCAACATGGTGAAACTCTATCTCTACTAAACATACAAAAATTAGCCGAGTGTGGTGGTGGGTAACTATGATCTCAGCTACTTGGGAGGCTGAGGCAGGAGAATCTCTTGAACCAGGGAGGTGAAGGGTGCAGTGAGCCAAGATCACACCATTGCACTCCAGCCTGGGTGACAGACAGAGACTTCATCTCAAAAAACAACCAACCAAAAACCCCACAAAAGCTACACGGGAAAAGTGAACATATTTGATCCTATGAAATTAAAAGTTTGGAAAACATAACAAATGCAATCAAAAGACAAATATTATACTTAGAAAAATATTTGTAGCTGGGCGCGGTGGCTCACGCCTGTAATCCCAGCACTTTGGGAGGCCGAGGCGGGTGGGTCATGAGGTCAAGAGATTGAGACCATCCTGGCCAACATGGTGAAACCCTGTCTCTACTAAAAAATACAAAAATTAGCTGGGTGTGGTGGCGCACACCTGTAGTCCCAGCTACTCAGGAGGCTGAGGCAGGAGAATTGCTTGAACCTGGGAGGCAGAGGGTGCAGTGAGCTGAGATCCCGCCACTGCACTCCAGCCTGGGTGACAGAGCAAGACTCTGTCTCAAAAAAAAAAAAAAAAAAAAAGACAAACCAATAGAAAAATAGTCAAAGGGCATGAACAGGCATTTCACAAAAAAAAAAAATTTAAGTCAGTATAAAAGAGTACATAACATCTCCAGGAGTCAGCAAAATACACATCAAAACTGCCATGAGATACCATTTTCACTTTGTTGACAGAAAATATTTTACAAATATTTCTCCCAGACTGTTTTGATTATGTCTGAGTCATTCATTTTTTTCTTTTATGAAATTTTTGTCTCTTCTCTAAGAAATGTTTGCTTATTCCAAAGGATATAAAGATATTCTTCTATGTTTTCTCTTAGAAGCTTTATAGTTTAAGGTTTGGAGTTAGGTCTATAATCCATCTCAAAATAATTTTTGTGCATGTAATGAAGTAGAGGTTGAGGTTGAATGATTTTCATTTGTTGGCTGGGTGCAGTGGTTAACACCTGGAATCCCAGCACTGTAGGAGTCTGAGCAGGCAGATCACTTGAGCCCAGGAGTTTGAGACCAGCCTGGACAACATGGCGAACCCGTCTCTATAAAATTATGAAAATTAGCTGGGTGTGGTGATGTGTGCCTGTGGTCTCAGGTACTCAGGAGGCTGAGGTGGGAAGATTGACCACCTGAGTCCACAGAGGTCAAGGCTGCAGTGAGCCATGATTCACCACTATTCTCCAGCCTGGGTGACAGAGTGAGACCCTGTCTCAAAATAAACAAACTAATTAATTAATTAAATATTCCCATTTGTGTATTTAATTTTTCCAGTACTAGTTGAAAAGTCTTTCCTTTTCCCATTGAATTGCCTTGGTGACTTCATTAAACATCAACTGGGCCAGGTGTGGTGGCTCACACCTGTAATCCCAGCACTTTGAGAGATCAAGCGGGTGGATCACCTGAGGTTAGGAGTTCAAGACCAGCCTGGCCAACTTGGCAAAACTCCGTCTCTACTAAAAAACACAAAAAATTAGCTGGGTGTGGTGGTAGGCGCCTGTAATCCCAGCAACTCAGGAGGCTGAGGCACGAGAATCACTTGAACCCAGGAGGTGGAGGCTGCAGTAAGCTGAGATGGTGCCAGTGCACCCAGCCTGGGCAACGGAGAGAGATTCTGCCACAAAGAAACAAAAAAATCAACTGGTCATATATTCATATAACCTGCATTAAAGTTCTTGTCTGCCAATCTTTACACTGGGTCATCTTGGGCTCTGTTTTTACTTGCTATTTTTTCTTATGAGTTGCATTTTTGTGTCTCTGCACATCTAGCTATTTTGTATTATGTGCTGGAAAGTGTGGATCACATATTGCAGCCAGTCTGAGTTAGGTTGTCCTCCTTTAAAGAGTTTTGAGATTCATCTGGCAGGTAGTGAACTTGCTGGAAGGCCCTTTGGTCCCATCTAGTTTGCTTTACTCTTTGTTTGGGTGGGGCTATGCTGGTCTTGAACACAGTCCTAGGAAATGGTTCCTCTAAGACCAGACCTTTCTGGGGCCACACCTGAATGCAAGGTCTCTTCACTCTGCTAGGCTGAAAGTTAAACACCTCTTTTTCCCCAGTACATCGAGACCTCCAATATCATGTTTGGCCTTCAGCCCTGGCACAGGCAAGCTCTGCTGGGCCTCATGGAGTCTTGCCCCACTCCATACAGCTCAGCCCTTCAACAAAGGCCTGTGACGCGTGTCGCTGTAGGCTTCTGGAGCTGCCCGTGTTCCTCTGGGATTCTAATTTGTAAACTTCAGCCACTGTGACAGCCCAGAACGCTGGCCTCTTCCGTCTTAGCTCAGCACCAACACCACTCTGCTTGGTCTCCACCTCTTAAACTGTGACATAAAAGTGGCTCCAAGTCAGAGGTAGACATGGCAGCTTCAGCTGATCTGAGTCTCTGCTGTCAAAAATGACAGTCCTGTGTTGTCTGTTGTCCAATACCAAAAAACATTTGCCTCTTATATTTGTCCAGTTTGTTTGTTTGAGACAGAGTCCTACTCTGTCACCCAGGCTGGAGAACAGTGGCGCAATCTCGATCGCTGCAACCTCCACCTCCCAGATTCAAGCAATTCTCCTGCCTCAGCCTCCCGAGTAGCTGGGATTACAGGCACCTGCCACCACACCTGGCTAATTTTTGTGTTTTTTAGTAGAGAGAGGGTTTCACCATAGTGACCAGGCTAGTCTGAAACTCCTGAGCTCAAGTGATCCTCCCGCCTCGGCCTCCCCAGTTGCTGGGATTATAGGCGTGAGCCACGGTGCCCGGCCTGTTTGTCCAGTTTTATTCGGCAGAAAGTCAAGCTCACTGACTCACTGTCTTGTGGCTGGAAGTAGAGGAGCTAAGCCTTCTATGCCCCTTTCAGCACAAGCTACCTTGGAGTTCGGCGGGGTTAGGACAACCTGTTGGCACTGGATTGACTGCATCGACAGCTACCCTTGGGGTACACACCTTCCAGTCACACTATAACTACCACCCCGTCTGTCATTCTGCATTTGGGGGGAGATTCAAACAGCACAGGACCCCACACATTAGGGATGTCCCTAGCTCACCTGGGCTCCACCTGCATGAATTTCTCCACGCTTTTTCAAAACCACTTTCTCTCCATCCTCAGTCAAGAAAGGATTTGCAGGTGAATTAGACCGTTGTATTTGTACAGATTTCAGGACTCGACTCTGTTTCTCTAACCTTATGGATAATTGTATTCTTGTAGTGAGTGACCATGAGAAGGGGACCATAAATGGTTTAAAAAACACAGATACACAAGGTTGTTCTTCACCCCAGTCTGAGAACGCTTCCTCACTCAATCTTGGAGTCATATGCTCGTTGGCAATGTTGACAGAGATAACTTCTTAGACATTTGCAAAATTTAGACAGGACAGTTATGCAATGTCCTCATCTTCATGAACTGAACCAACTTGCAAGCATCCAAGACTTAGCATTCCCAGCAAAGTGACCAATAGCAGGAACCTAAGAAAATGACTTCTTTATGACCAAAATGCTGTCAGAGATGCAACTTCCATAACGAAATTAACTATCATTTAATTCATTAATTAATTAAGGCCACCTGGGAAGACAGACTTGAGGTTTCCCAACTGGAGGGTCAACTTTCACCACTTCCTTCACCAAGAACGTCTCCAACCAGAATAACCAAAACCCTGGAGGAGACAGACAGGTGAATATCAAGATGTAAAAGTGAGCTCAGGGCCAGTTTTTACAGGAAGCAGAGTTCCAGTGAGGACACCTTTGCACCTGTCTCCGGTGTGAGCCTGGGAGCCTCTTACTGTCCGGCCACTTGAGCAAGGCCATGTTGAAGTAGAAAAGGGTGAGGTCGCTGCCCTTTGGGGTGTGATGGTCAAGGTGTGTGTAGTGGTAGTGAGGGCCAAAGCTGGCAACATAGTCACCCAGGGGTGAGGGCTGAGGCTAGCCCTGCCCAAAAGGCCGGAGCCCGGGATAACCAGCCAGGGAGAGAACACGGCCCTACAGGAGGGTGGGAGGTCACTCCACCTGCTCAGCACAGCTGTCGGAGGGCAGGCCAGGAGGCTCAGCCCGCACCACACAGCCCCTCTGGAGCACTTTGCTTCTCTGTACTTAAGACTCTGCGTCATGCCATTGGAATAACACAGAAAACATGTTTTTCTATTTGCTCACCAACGGGAGTCTATTCATTCAGGTAACATCCTTCTGGCAGGCACCTGTTGTTGATTTTGGAAAATTTGGAAAACATGAGATTCATGAGCCTCATATGCAGTCCCCCAATGGGCTGCCCTGGAGTGGTCCCAGCCCCCACGTGCAGGTGCTAATGGGCGCAAGCTGCCATGTTGCTCCTGATGGGGACCATGAAGACGGCGCAGCAGAGGGAGAGGAAGACTCGAGAGGAGCTAGGCTGGCAGTGCTTCTGGCTTCTGGGTCCAGGAGACTCAACATTCTCCCTAGTCAACATTTGCTGAATGAATCAGTGATGAAGGGGTGGCCAGGAGTGGTCAGGAGCAACTCTATACAAAATGACTTTAAGAGGAAAATAGAAAATCTGAAACAAACCACTTCATATCCCCCCCCCACCCCACCCTACCCCTTGCCCCAAAATCAACCACGCAGCAGAAGAAAGCTGTAATTCAGCCCTTCAGACTAATTAAATATCTTAACACAGGCACTTGGAGATATATAAAAAGAAACAGCTAGAATCAGAAATTCAAAACATAAGAACAGAAATGGCAAGTGAAATGTGGGAGAAAGCTTTAAAATGCGTGATCAGGGGAAAGGTATATGGGGCGTCTCTGTGCCATTCTTGCAACCTTTATGCAAGTTTGAAAATACCTTGAAATAACAGATTTTAGAAGTGCTGAGGATATTCTTGGTGAACGGCGTGGGGTGCTGAGAGGAACATCGCCCTGGCTGCCGGCGAGAGAGCACCCCAGCCCAGAGCTGCTGACAGAGGGCAGCCCAGATGGGACCATGACAGATGCCTGCAGGAGGCCTGACAGGGACCGGGGATGGGGACTGAGCCTCGGCCATTGTATTAGTCCATCTTCACACTGCTAGTAAAGACATACCCAAGACTGGGTAACTTACAAAGAAAAAGAGGTTTAATGGACTCACAGTTCCACAAGGCTGGGGAAGCCTCGCAATCATGGCAGAAGGCAAAAGTCACCTCTTACATGGCAGCGTGCAAGAAAAGAATGAGAATCAAGCGAAAAGCGTTTCCCCTGTGAAACCATCAGATCTCTTATTCACTACCACAAGAACAGTATGGGGGGGAACCACCCCCACAATTCAATTATCTCCCCCCTGGGTCCTCCCACAGCACGAGGGAATTATGGGAGCTATAATTCAAGGTGAGATTTGGCTGTGGACACAGCCAACCCACATCAGTGGTGATGTTACTGAGGCTGGCCAGAAAGGCCAATGCCCAGAGCACAGGACACAGCTGCAGGGTTGGGCCACTCTGAGGGAGGAGCAGCACAAACGAGCGAAACAGCCCAGACCCTTCCACCGCACGCTTTGGCCAGTGACCTCGCCTCGGTTTCCAGACTATGAAGACATCTGCCCCTGAGAAGCATCATAGTTAGCTTAATCTAGAGAAATAGCATATGAGCACCCAGTATGTAGCAGGGAGTGGGGGAATCATAAGCACAATTTCTTTTTTTGTTTTTTTTGAGATAGAGTTTTGCTCTTGTTGCCCAGGCTAGAGTACAATGGTGTGATCTCGGCTCACTGCAACCTCCGCCTCCCGGGTTCAACCGATTCTCCTGCCTCAGCCTCCCGAGTAGTTGGAATTATGGGCGCCCATCACCACGCCCAGCTAATGTTTCATATTTTTAGTAGAGACGGCCTTTCACTGTGTTGGTCAGGCTGGTCTTGAACTCCTGACCTCAGGTGATCCACCTGCCTTGGCCTACCAAAGTGCTAGGATTACAGGCGTGAGCCACCGTGCTCAGCCCATAAGCACAATTTCTTTTTTCTTTCTTTTTTTTTTTTTGAGACGGAGTCTCACTCTATCGCCAGGCTGGAGTGCAGTGACACGATCTCAGCTCACCGCAACCTCCACCTCTGGGTTTAAGCGAGTCTCCTGCCTCAGCCTCCCGAGTAGCCTGAACTACAGGCACACGTCACCACGGCCCAGCTAATTTTTGTATTTTTAGTAGAGATGGGGTTTCACCATGTTGGCCAGGATGGTCTTGATCTCTTGACCTCGTGATCCACCCGCCTCAGCCTCCCAAAGTGCTGGGATTACAGGCATGAGCCACCAGCCAGCACAATTTCTTATATGAAATGCCAGAGAAATAAGGGGTGCCATGCATCAGAGTGGTGGCCACTGGCCATTTGCCCAATAAATACTTCAGGGTCACAGTGGTGATGAAAATGAGAGCCTGAAGGGTGATTTCAGGGTTTGTGTTAACAGGAGAAACGCCGCACTGCCTTTGGTTCTGTCTTTACTCTCCCAGCTTAGATCACCTCTACATTTTAATAGTTAGAACTGCTTTAAGAGTTAGAACAGGTCGGGCACAGTGGCTCATGCCTGTAATCCCAACACTTTGGGAGGCCGAGGTGAGCAGATCGCAAGGTCAGGAGTTTGAGACCAGCCTGGCCAATATTGTGAAACCTGTCTCTACTAAAAATACAAAAATTAGCTGGATGTGGTGGCAGGTGCCTGTAGTCCCAGCTACTCGGGTGGCTGAGGCAGGAGAATTGCCTGAACCCAGGAGGTGGAGGTTGCAGTAAGCTGAGATTGTGCCACTGCACTGTAGCCTGGACCACAGAATGAGACTCCATGTGGAAAGAAAGAAGGAAAAGAGGGCTGGGCGTGGTGGCTCACGCCTGTAATCCCAGCACTTTGGGAGGCCGAGGTGGGTGGATCACCTGAGGTCAGGAGTTCAAGACCGGCCTGACCAACATGGAGAAACCCCATCTTTAAAAAAATAAAAAAAGAAGAAGAAGGAAAAGAAGAGAGAGAGAGAGAGAAAGAAAGAAAGAAAATGAAAGAAGGAAGGAAGGAAGGAGAGAGAGTGAGAGGGAAGGAAGGAAAGAGAGACAGAGAAAGAGAGAAAGAAAAAGAAAGAAGAGAGAAAGAAGGAAGGAGACAGAGAAAGAAAGAAAAAGAAGAAGATAGAGAAAGAAAGAAAGAAAGAAAGGAAGAATAAAAGAGAACCACCATGCTGACACCCTATTAACACACCTGAACCACATTGTCTTAGGTGCGGGAAGCAGGTTCTGATAAACGATTCACATGAGTCTGCCTGGCATGGCCCACCTGGCATGGCCCAGCCTATGGTTTATTGCCATGCATACTTATTCAACAGACAGGCCCCAAGGCCCCACACATGCCAAGTATCATTTAGGACCTGGGAACACAGAGACGACCTGAAGAAACAAAATCTGGGTTCCCACAGAGCTGACCATCTAGTTAGTGTCATGGTTGAAAGAACCGTATCACCCTGTCCTTCATGAATGTAGATGCAAAATATCCTTAACAAAATATTAACCAACCAAACCCAACAATACATTTAAAAAATCATGACCAAGTGGGTTTTATCTCAGGAATGCAAAGTTGATTTACCACTAAAAAAAAAAAAAAATCACTTGCTGTAATTCACCACACTAATGCACTAAATAGAAAAATCATGAGCACCTGTATCTGTGCAGAAAAGCCATGTGACGGCATTCAACACTCACTCCTATTAAAACTCTCAGAAACTGGGACAATAGCACGTCAAACATCTCCAACCTGATAAAGTGCATCTCTGAAAAACCTACAGCTGGCATCAAACTCAAAGATGAAGAACTGGATGCTTTTCCCCTAAGATCAAGAACAAGGCAAAGGGACTCATCCTCACCGTTTCTATTCAGTACTGCACTGGAAGTCCTAGCCGGCAGAAGAAGGAAAGAAAAAGAAATAAAGGCATATCTAAGAAAGTAAAAGGCAAGGAAGAAGTAGAACTGTCTTTACATGCAGACAATATGATCATCTATGTAGAAATCCCAAGAAATATGCAAAAAAGCGATTAGAACTAGTGAATTTAACAAGGTTGCAAGACATAAAGTCAACAAAAAAATCAATTGTATATGTATATACTAATAACAAACAACTAGATATTGGACTTCTAAAGTAATGACATTTATAGACTGGGCACAGCGGCTCATGTCTGTAATCCCAGCACTTTTGGAGGCCAAGGCGGGCAGATCACTTGAGGTTAGGAGTTTGAGACCAGCCTTGCCAACATGGTGAAATCCTGTCTCTACTAAAAATACAAAAATTAGCCGGGCGTGGTGATGGGTGCCTGTAATCCCAGCTACTCAAGAGGCTGAGTCAGGAGAACTGCTTGAACCTGGGAGGTGGAGGTTGCAGTGAGCAGAGATCGCACCACTACACTCTAGCCTGGGCGATAGAGCGAGACTCCCTCTCAAAAAAAAAAAAAGGAAAAAATAAAGTAATAGTATTTATAATTTATAATAGCATCAGAATGGATGAGAAACTTAGGGACAAATTTAACGAGATATGTGTAAGACCTATAAAGTAAAAAGTATAAAACATTGCTGAGAGAAATTAAAGAAGATCTAAGGAAATGAAGACCTATGCCCTGTTTATGCCTCGGAAGCTGGAATATTGTTAGATTTCAGTTCTCCCATGATTGGTCTACAGATTCAATGTCTTCCCAATCAAAATTCTGTCAAGCATTTTACAGAAATTGATAAGCTGACTTTAAATTTATACGAAAATGAAAAATAGTTAAAATGGGCAAAGCAATTTTGAAAAAGAACCAAGTTGGAGGACTTTTTATTTTTGACTGCAAAACTTGCTATAAAGCTACAGCAATCAAGGCAATGTGGCACTGGCATCAGCACAGACAGAGATGGATGAAACAGCACAGTCCATACAGCCAGTACAGAGAACGGCAGGGAGTGTCCTCGGGAAAACGAAAACTAGAGCCGCCATATGATACAGCAATCCCACTGCTGAGACTACACCCTTTGCAAAGAAAGAAAATCAGTAAATCAGAGATATGTGCACTCACGTGTTTGTCACAGCTCTGTCCACAGTAGCCAAAATTTGGAAGCGACTTGAGTGTCCATCAACAGATGAATGGATAAAGAAAATTTGCAGAGGTCTTTCTTGTAGATATTGTGGGAACTTTGCTCCTTCTAGCTTTCTGTATCCTAAGTGGAAGCCAGAACGCCTATTCTATTTATTTTTTAAAATTAGAAGCAGGCTGGGCACAGTGGCTCATGCCCGTAATCCCACCATTTTGGGAGGCCAAAACAAGCAGGTCACCTGAGGTCAGGTGAGACCAGCCTGGCCAACTAAAAAGACAAACGTTAGCCAGGCATGGTGGTGAGTGCCTGTATTCCCTGCTCCTCGGGAGGTGGAGGCAGGAGAATCACTTGAACCTGGGAGGTTGCAGTGAGCTGAGGTGGTGCCACTGCACTCCAGCCTGGGCAACAAGGCTAAAATTCTGTCTCAAAAAAAAAAAGAAAGAAGGAAAGAAAATTAATTTTTGTGTGTTTTTAAGCCACAGGAAACTCACACACTGGGCGGACGGAGAGACGGCCGCTGTTGCTTGGCTGCCCGTGTTAACCTGCTCCTCTGTGGCTGTGGCTGCTCCCAAGCTGGAGGGGAAAGCTGGAGTCAGTGATGACTTGGACATTGTGAGCAGCTCAGTGCTACAATACGCAGCCCCGACGTGTGCGTGTCACTTCCTGCCCGTCCACCCTGAATCTGCACTTACATGCACTTGTGCAAGGGTTGTGCATTTCAGGTTTGGGCTGTGTCCCCCAGGAAGAGAACTAAGCAATTGGCTGTTTTCCCACCAAGAAATATTCAGGGACATGGATTGAGCTCCTGCTTGCTTCTATCCCAGCGCAGAGCTGAAATCTGTGGGCAGCCCCCCTGGGCCCATGGCACACACTCTGATTTCTTTTCTGCTGGGCTCTGCAGTCTCTGGGTCCCTGTGCGCTGGTATTTCAGGAAGGCGCCCCCTCAAGTCTCCATGGCATCCCTCGGGCCCTGAACAGGGGGCTGACTTGTCTGTACCTTGAGTGAGACCGATGGGCTCGGGCTGTGACATGCGATGTCTGCTGTCACTGACGGTGCCTGGCACAAGGTGAGGACTTCATGGTCTCCATCCCTTTTCCTGTGACCCAAAGGGTGCACCAGATGCTATGGGGCAGACACACGCGAGTCACCTTTGAACAAGGCAGTGTGCAAAGTGCAAAGTTTAGGAACCAGTAGCACAAGCATGGGGCGGAGGTGCTGCTCTAAGACGTCATCAGCGTGAACACGCAAGTTCCTGACAGAGCGAGTGATTCAGCGAGTTAATAGCATCGCGTCACACTAGCACCTGAACAAAGTTGATGCGTAGGGGGCTCCTGGGTGAAGAAAGCTGGGGCCCCAGTTTCAGGGGGGATTCCTCCTCCAGGAGCCCTCCTGATGTCTCTCTTTGCCATCCAGCCCCGGCTTAGGATGGAGGACCCTAGGCGGGGCTCCCAAGGCCCCGGTGATTCCCTAAGGCGGCCATCATCCTCAGGCACACTTGTCTGTCTGTGGGCTGAGTAGAGCCCCTCAAACTCTCCCACAGCCAGGCGGTCCTTTATCTCTGTACCCCTGGGGCGGGTGCACACTAGAGCAGTGTTACATCAACAAATGAGAAGGCGCTTGGAAGAATTGGCAGGTGCTCACCTGGCTGGGAGAGGGGAGGGCGAGTCCCAGGGCTGGGAAGGAGCAGGGCTAAGGCAGCAGCATCCCCAGGTCCCCCGCAGTCCCATGGCTGGGGCGAGGCTGCCGGGGGGAGGCTGCAGGAAATGGAATGGGGGAGACCAGAAGGGAGTCCAGCCTGGAGGTGCAGTCTCCCCCTCCTAAGGAGTTTGGGGCCACCCCATTGTCGGGAAGGCATGTTGAGAGGTTTCCAGGAGGTGGCTGGTGGGACACAATCATATTATTGGATTTGAGTCCTGAAAAGACCACTCAACACAATGGGAAAACTGGCTGGAGGGAAACCACTGTGGTCACAGGACAGGAGAGCAGAGCGTCTCTGGGGCGCTTGTGGCTGTCCGTGGTTTGCTAAGGGACCATGGACAAGTCTACCCAAGGGGTACCTCTCGTTCATGGCCTCCAGTTCCAACACTGCGGCCGTCAGACACGTTAAATCACCTACCGCGTGGACCGGGGAAACAGGAAATCCACCCTCAGCTTCCATTGCTCCATTAATTATTTGTTAGCTCAGAAGTCTGAGACATTTGGAACAGGTTCAAGGATGATGTCAACTTAGCTGAATTTGTGGTGGAGAAATCTGGACCCTGGAAACAGCGTGGATTTGGGGATCCAGCCGACCTGAACCCCAATTCTGGCTTCCCTGTTTCTGCAAGTCCCTGGATACATATGCCTCTAAATGTCTCTGAGCCTGTTTTCTTGTCTTTATCATTCATGACATTATCATTTATTCAACAAATATGTGCTGAGCACTTACTATCAACCAGGCACTGTTCCAAGTACAGGAAATATAGGTGTGAAAAAAAAGCTCCCGCCCTCACTGATTTTACATCTGGGACAGGGGGAGACAGATGAGTAAGCTGTGATGTGCCACTGGGGAGGGTAAGGGCTGGGGAGAGCTGCACGCGGCCTTGATCACGGTCGCAATGAGCCCTAGTGGCAGTGCTTTCGCCTCGGGGCTGCTGTGAGAACTGAGTTAGGGAACGGGTGTTAGGGCCGGGCATGGTGGCTCATGCCTGTAATCCCAGCACTTTGGGAGGCCAAGACAGGCAGATCACCTGAGGTCGGGAGTTCAAGACCAGCCTGACCAACATGGAGAAACCCCGTCTCTACTAAAAATACAAAATTAGCCTGGCATGGTGGGGCATGCCTGTAATCCCAGCTACTCAGAAGGCTGAGGCAGAAGAATCACTTGAACCCAGGAGGCGGAGGTTGCAGTGAGCTGAGATCGCACCATTGCACTCCAGCCTGGGCAACAAGAGCGAAACTCTGTCTCAAAGAAGGAAAAAAAAGAGAGCACAGGTGTTAGAAGAGGGCCAGCCATTCCAGTGCCCGGCATATCATCCTGCACCAGCCTGGCAGGAAGGCTTGATTCCTTTCAAGTATCAGCAGCCGCAGAAGCTAAGTCTTGGCCAGACCTCACAAGGAGATTTAAAAGGAAAACAGAAAAAAAGCGTCATTCTGAATAATGACTGCTCAGAGCAGTTCCTGTGTGGTGCTGATAACCTGTCAGGTCACATGTGGCAGTTTACTTTAAAGGCAAAGGGGCTTCCAAATGAACCTGCTGGGGGTGGGGGAAGCTCTGGTGGTTCCTGGCGACATCCTGTCCCTCAGCAGAGAATCTTATCATGACTTCCTCAGGTTGTTGACGTCCTGATTAGTGCGAAGCCCCCGACATCAAGAAGGATAATAACAGATTCTGAATCAGGACATTTCACTGTGTTCCTCGCAGATATTTTAGCCCGTATGTCGTCATCTGTAGCCAGCGACTGTAACCTCTGTATTGTGCCCTCCAATGAAAAGGACAACCGCGGGGTGAGGGGTCCCCCTCTACACTCTCCTCTAAAAGCTTCCGGCTTGGAGCAGGCCCCAGAAAACCCCCACCTTTGCTGGCGTGTCTGCCCAGCTTCATCCTCACTTCCGGTTCCCAATAAACCAGATCGCAGTATTTCTGCCTCGGCTACTTTCTGCATTTGGGGTAACGCTGCTCTGCCGGAGCAGTCAAAAAGAAAGAACCCTGGGCGGGGAAAAAGGAAAAAAATGTAGTTCCGCCTCAACAGTCTTGATTTCGTGACCAGGAGGCTGTGGTGGGATAGCTGGCAGCACGTTTGGGGCGGTGTCAGGGGTCACCATGGAGGGGAGGTTGAGCTTGATCCTCTGGGTGTGGCACCAGCCACTGGTCCAGGAGTGAGGGTGGAGAGATGCGCCGATGACTTGATCAGCGCCAGCAGCTCACTGTTGCACTCAGGCCAGAGCTGCCAGACAGCCCTCAAGGACTCGTTGCTGGTTGAGCACCCACCCCAGAGAGTGCATGTGGCCCCAGGGCAGCTGGGTCCCTGGGCCAGGTTACCTAAGGGCCTATGTCTGCTGCCTGAACCCCGGACCCTGAAGGCCAGGTGGTGAGCCCAGGCCATGGTGCCCAGCTGTATTCGTTCTTTTTTTTTTTTTTTTTTTGAGATGAAGACTTGTTCTGTCACCAGGCTGGAATGCAGTGCACCGCAACCTCCGCCTCCTGGGTTCAAGGGAGTCTCCTGCCTCAGCCTCCCGAGTAGCTGGGATGACAAACACGTGCCACCACGCCCAGCTAATTTTTGTATTTTTAGTAGAGACGGGGTTTCACCATGCTGGCTGGGATGGTCTCGATCTCCTGACCTCGTGATCCTCCTGCCTCAGCCTCCCAAAATGCTGTGATTACAGGTGTGAGTCACTGCGCCCAGCCTGTGTTAGTTCTTTTTCACTCTGCTGATAAAGACATACCCGAGACTGGGCATTTACAACAGAAAGAGGAGGTTTAATTGGACTCACAGTTCCACGTGGATGGAGAGGCCTCACAATCACGGCAGAAGGCAAGGAGGAGCAAGTCGCATCTTACACGGATGGCGGCAGGCAAAAGAGAGAGCGTGTGCAAAGAAACTCTCGTGTTTTAAAACCATCAGATCTTGTGAGACCCATTCACTATCAAGACAACAGCACAACAAAGATCAGCCCCATAATTTAATAATTTCCCACTGGGCCCCTCCCACAACACATGGGAATTATGGGAACTACAAGATGTGTTTGGGTGTGGACACAGAGCCTATGCATTTCACCAGCCAGGGAGCAGGTGTCCCTGAGAACACACACAGCCCAGAGAGTATCTGAGAGCCTGCCAAGGAAAAGTCCCATGGCACACACACGCACAGTAGGCAAAAAGCCAGAAAATCAGCATAAAGGCAGCCTAGGGGGAAGGGTGTGGTGGCTCACGCCTGTAATCCCAGCATTTTGGGAGGCTGAGGCGGGTGGATCACCTGAGGTCAGGAGTTCGAGACCAGCAAGGCCAACATGGTAAAACCCTGTCTCTACTAAAAATACAAAAATTAGGCAGGCATGGTGGCGTGCACCTATAGTCCCAGCTACTCAGGAGGCTGAGGCGGGAGAATCGCTTAAACCCAGGAAGCAGAAGTTGCAGTGAGCCAGAGATTGCACCACTGCACTCCACCCTGGCGACAGGGTGAGCAGCCTAGAGATGGGGGCATCCCGGATCTCTGGAGCTGTTCCGCTGCCGTCCAGCAATGCCCTGCACGTGGGTCCTCGTCAAGTCTGCTACTCACCAGGCTGGACCTGCCCCCGTCCTCCTTCAGTCTCTCGGCACCTTCCAGCTTGGGAAGGACAGGACGTTACAGTGTTTCTCGCAGGAGTCCTTGCTTGAGCTGAGAGGGTTCCTGCAGCTCCTGGCTGTTGGGTGCTTCTCCTGGTGAAGTGGAGCTAGATTGCGTCCAGGGCTTTTTCCGTGTCGATGGAGATGATCACCTGGTTTCCCCTTCATTCTGCTGACGGTATAGATCACATTGGTAGATGTTTGTGGGTTTGTGGCAGGCCAGGCTCACTAACACAGGCCTCCATAACAACTGTTTCAGCACTGGCCGAGTGGTGAAGTGAAACATGAAAAGCTGAGGCGGCCCGCGCCCTTACACAAAGGCGGGGATGTAACAAAGCCCACCCAGAGTGTGGCCCAGGCCCTTCCTGGGCCTTGAAGCATGACAACACAATGAAGGAATTCTGGACACGACCCATTTAGGATTAAGCAAGTTTTGTTGAGACCATGAACCACAAGCCCCTCCCCAGGCGGGCCATTGGGAAGCCCGCTACATCTGACCTGTAGGTGGTCACTCGTCTTTCTGCAGAGCTCCCAACGTGACCAGCCAGCTCCTCAGCCGCCCGTCTAATATCATCCTCATCTTGGTACGTCCAGAACAGAAGCTGGATTTCCAGCCCACACCTGTCCTTCTTGGCCGCCCAGGCCCAACCCTGAGGATGCGTCCTGATTCCCTCCATTTCTGCCTCCAAGTTCTGCTGCCCCTCCCTCTCTCACGGTTGTCCTAGTATAGTCTCCATCACCCCCAACTGAGTCATGTCACAGCCTCGTGCTGGCATTCCCCCTCCCCCACCAATCCTCCCTCCAGCAGCCAGAGTCCCTCCCCCGGCCCCCACGCTCCACGCCACCTCAGACGTCCCTACCATGGCCCTGGCCCCACTCCATCTGGCCCCTGCTGACCTCTCCTCTGTAACCCCTGCCACCCCAGGCCCCAGCCAGACCATCCCAGCCATTCCTTCAGGTCCTTCCACCTCACCACTAGCTACCATACTGTGGGAAGTAAAAAAAGTTCCTCTTCAAAGTTTCCTTTCTTGTTTAAGAAAAATTCATAAGTGTTAGAAATCATTGCTTTAAAGATTTTCGAAAGCCTTGTTGCCTTTCTGCAAGAAGCCCTGCCCTATGTAGCTTAGACATGCTTACAGCCACGTAGTACATTCTATGTCCTTGTACTTCAACCAAGATACCTGCTCCATCAGGTTAGAAGGAGGGAACAAACTCCCCATGGCTGCTGCTCCCAACACATCCATGGAGACAGGCACGTCCCTGTGAGCCGTCCAGAGCCGAGTGGACTCATCGCTCAGGAGCACAGGGGGGCCATTCGGTCTGGGGGAGAAGCAGGAGGAGAAGCAGGGCAAATCCAGCGTGATGAGAACCTTCAAAGAATGAGAAGGTTGTGCACAAACAGACTGGCAGAGGAGATGGCGAAAGGAAGTCTCGTGAGCAAAGCTATTAGCTATTAAGCCATGGCTGTGGACACGGGGCAGGGGAGGGCGCCAGGATGGACACAGCTAGAGAGAGATGAGGCAGAACAGAGCCTGGTGGAGCAGGCCCTGAGCGTCATGCAGATTCAGGTTCCCTTCTGCAAGCAAGGGGACACGTTCTGTTGGCTTGTTTTGCTAAGTGGAGGAACGACCTGATCAGTGAATCCGAACTCCACAGCCACATGGATCATGGAGCAGAAGGTGGGCAAGGCTTAGGGGCCGCAGAGCAATGGGGAAGCCGCCCAGCGCCAGGCCTGTGATGAAGGTCTGCATCGGGGCGGCGACAGTGGCTGTGAAGAGCCGAGGGGCTCCAGAGGTCCACGGGCAGGGCTTGGGGATGCCTGGGTGGAGGGAGTGAGGGGGGACACGAGAAACGGCTCCACGTGTGAATGGGCTCTCTGAGGGTGGCGGCAGAGCCCTCAGGACAAGGGGCACTCTTGGGGCTATCGGCTGTGGACAGGCTGAGTTGGGAAGGCCCGGCAGCCACCCTGGTGGAGGCGTCCTGCAAACAGTCATAGGTGGAGAGGGGAGCCCAGAAGAAGCTGGAATTGTACAGGCACACACGGGGGCGCCCAGCAGGGAGCAGCAGACACAGTCTCAGGACTGATTACCTGTCAAGGAAGAGGGCTTAGGAACACTGGGGACTAGAATCCTGGGGGATGTCCTGCAGCTGGTGGGTGGGCAGAGAGGAGAGGCCGGGGAAAGAACGCACAGGGAGCCGGCAGAGAGGCAGCAGAGCCAGGTAGCCTAATCCAACAGAGCCGAGAGAAGAGGAGGGGGGCCCTGGCTCAGGAATGAACACAAGTGAGGACGTTTTATAATCCTTTGGGTATATACCCAGTAATGGGAATGCTGGGTCAAATGGCATTTCTACGTATGTTCATTGCGGCACTGTTTACAATAGCAAAGTCTTGGAACCAACCCAAATGCCCATCAATGATAGATTGGATAAAGAAAATGTGGCACATACATACCATGGGCTACTATGCAGCCACAAAAAGGATGAGTTCATGTCCTGTGCAGGGACACGGATGAAGCTGGAAACCATCATTCTCGGCAAACTGACAGAAGAACAGAAAACCGAACACCACAGGTTCTCACTCACAAGTGGGTGAACAAGGAGAACACACGGACACAGGGAGGGCAACGTCACACACCAGGGCCTGTTGGCGGGGGGGGAGTGGGGGGAGCTGGGGACGGATAGCAGGGGGTGGGGGGATTGCGGAGGGATAGCATTAGGAGAAATACCTAATGTAGATGACGGGGCTGGGGGTGGATGCAGCAAATCACCATGGCACGCGTATACCTATGTAACCATCCTGCACGGCCTGCACAGGTACCCAGAACTTAAAGTATAATAATAATAAAGTGAGGACGCAGATGCAGCAGGGGACTTTCCGAGTCGCACAGTCACACAAACACCTGCGGATGAAGATGGCAGCAGCTTCACTCCTACCAGCCAAGAGGTGCAGACGACCCACAGGCCCATCGAGGAATGAGTGACAATGTGGTCTCCGTACAGCGGAATGTCACTTGGCTCTGGCGCACGCTACATGGATGAGTCCCGTGAGCAGACCGCTAAGTGAAAGAAGCCAGACACAAGGCCTGTGTCGTGTATGATTCCACGCATGTGAAACGCCCAGAGAGGCAAGTGCATCGACAGCAGCATTAGGACTGCCTAGGGCCAGGCCAGAGGAGGAGTGGCTGCTGATCGGCACGACAGGGTGTGCTTTGGGGTGATGGACTGCTCTAAAATGGATTTCATTGGTGGTTTAATAACTTTGCGAATATATTACTATTGTGGGACTTTTCCTTAGTTCAGCTAAAGATGGGTTCTTGTCCACCCCATGGCCACAAAAATTTAGGCAGGAAGATGGTTTAAAGGGTGAGTAAAGCAGGGTTTTATTGGGTGAAAAGGGAAAGAGAAGGGGAAACAGGGATCCCCCCCCAAGGCTACAGTCCCTGCCAGCACCCTTCCCACCTGCCGCTGGAATCCCAGCTTCCACACAGGAAAAGGAGGGGCCGGGCTCCTCCACGCTGTAAACATCGTGAACTTCCCAAGGCTCCACTCCAACGGGCAGACTGGTTGGAGTTTCTCCAGGGACCCCTTCATTACCATATTACTATACTATATTATTATTATTTAGTATAATATTAATACTACAATCCACTGAATTGTACATGGTAATCATGTGAATTGTTTATCTCCATAAAGCTGTTATGAAAAACAAAGCTTAGCAATGAAAGGGAGAAAACAAGACAGGAGTTTAGTTTAAGGCTGTGGCTCCCAAACATTTGTTAAACCACGCCAGACCCCAGCACAAGAGACTCAGCTGGTGGGGCTGGGGCCTGACGGTGTTACTTCTAACATATTCCCAGGTGCTGCTGACGATGCTGATCTGGGACCCACACTTTAGAACCAGCGGAACCACCAGAAGTGAAGGTATTTGTTTCTGTTGTTTTAAAACTGAGATATAGGCTGGGCCTGGCGGCTCACACCTGTCATCCCAGCACTTTGAGAGGCACAAGTGGGTGATCACATGAGGCCAGGAGTTCGAGACAGGCCTGGCCAACATGGCAAAACCCCGTTTCTACTGAAAATACAAAAAATTAGCCAGGCACGGTGGCTTGCATCTGTAATCCCAGCTCCTTGAATAGCTGAGGCATGAGAATCGCTTGAACCGGGGAGGTGAAGGTTGCAGCGAGCTGAGATCGCACCGCTGCACTCCAGCCTGGGCAAAAGAGCAAGACCTTGTCTCAAAAAGCAAAACAAAACAAAAATGAGTTATAATTCACTTAGCATAGACTCTATCCTTTTTCAAGTGTATAATTCACTGGTTTTTGGCACATTCACATGTTGCGAAACCACCAAAGAACTCCAGAATGTCTTCATCACCCCAAAAGAAACCCCGCACCTATCAGCAGTCACTCATCAACCCTCCTGCTCCAATATCCCCATCCCCTGGCAATCATGACTCTACTTTCCTTCTCCATAGATTTGCCTTCTGTAGACATTTCACATAAAGACAACCATACACAATGTGAACTTCCTGTAGGTTTCTTTCACTGAGCACCACGTGTTCCAGACTTGGCCATTTTGTGGCATGAGTGAGCGCTCCATCCCTTTGTGTGGCTGAATAAGGTTGGATTATGTGAACCTACCACATGGACTTCATTCCCATGCATCTGGGTTGCTTCCGCTTTGGGGCTGTTATGAATCATGCTGCTATTAATAGAAGCATTTGTGTGCAAGTCTTTGTGGTCACATCTTTTCCATTCTCTCGTGTCTACACCTAGGAGCAGAGTTGCTGGATCATAGGGTGATTGTTTCTGATGAACTGCCAAACTGTTTCCCATGGCAAACGCCCCATTTTACATGCCCACCAACTTGGGACAGTTCCGGTTGCTCCGCGTCCTCGTCAGCATCTGTCATTTTTATGATAGCCATGCTAGTGTGTGCTGCTGTAACAGACCACCAGAGGCTGGGCACTTTATCAAGAACAGCAATTAACTGGCTCAGAGTTCTGGAGGCTGACAAGTCCAGTATCGAGCTACTGGCATCTTATGAGGGCCTTCTTGCTGTATTGTAACATGGCAGACGATATCACATGGCAGGAGAGCAGAAAGACAGAGGAGAGTGTGAGCGTGCACAAGAGGGGGGTGAGCTCTCTCCCACAAAAACAAACCCACTCCTGCAATACAGCGTTTGTCTGTGAGGGCTCTGCCCTCATGACCTAAACACCTCTTAAAGGTCCTACCTTTTAATACTGTTACAATGGCAGTTACATTTCAATGTGAGTTTTGGAGGGAACAAACATTCATACCATGGCATTCTGCCACTGGTACCCCCAGACTCATCATTCTCAGTACAAAATGCATTCATTCCATCCCAACTCCCCTAAAAGTCTTAACTTGCTCCAGCATCAATTCCAAAGTCCAAAAGTCCAGTCTCCTCTAAATCAGATATGAGTGAGACTCAAGGCACAATTCATCCTGAGGCAAATCCCACTCCAGCTGAGAGCCTCTGAAATTTAACAAGTTACGTGCTTATTAAATACAGTGGTGGGGCAGGCATAAGATAGACATTCCCATTCCAAAAAGGAAAAGAGGGCAAGAAGGAAAGAATAACCAATCCCAAGAAAGTCTGAAACCCAACAGGGCAGGTAACATTAAATCCTGACTCCAGAATATTCTGACTCATCTTAACGTGATCCTCCAAAGCCAGGAGCAGCCCCACCCCCTGTGCTGGGCTCAGCCCACCCCAGCTCTCACGGGATGGCATCTAGTGCCTGCAGCTCTCCTGGGCTGGGGCTGCAAGCTGGTGGTTCCACGGTTGTGGAGCCTTGGGAGTGGTCCCATTCCCATGGCTCGGCTAGGCATTATAAAATCATGTTACCAGCAAATAAACGTAATCTTCCTTCTTCCTTTCCTATCTGGATACCTTTCATTTCTTGTCTAACTGCCCTGAGTAGACGCCCAGTACAATGCTGAATAGAAGTGGTAAGCGTATAAGGTCTTTCAGGCTGACTGCACTATGGACTATGCCATGATAACCCCTGTAACCTGAATGTACAATCCAGATGAGTTCCTGGAACTAGAAAGTCTGAAGTAACAGGAAAACCACAAAAGGAGAAGAAATAATCAATCCCTGCAGCGCCTAATTAACTTTGAGATAAGGCAATTGGACTCTGTAACTGACCTTGGTCAACCTTGCCACTCCAGACCCTACAACCCCCTCCCAGCTTGCAAAAACCACCCTGAACTGTAACTTCTGTAACTTTCCACTGCCTCCCCCCAAACCTATAAAACCAGCTCCTATCCCACTACCCTCTGCTGACTCTTTTCGGACTCAGCCCGCCCATGCTGGGGTGAATAAACAGCCATGTTGCTCACACAAAGCCTGTTTGCTGGGGGGTGGGGGTGGGGGCTCTTCATTCAGAGCACATGTTTTAACAGAGTGGAGATCTCTTATTCCTGAGCTTAGGGAGTTGCTTTTCAAATGAGATGGGCATTTCTGTGGTTTGAGGGAAATAAATTAATGGGGAAAGAAACTGGGGATATGTACAAGACAGAGGATAACTGACAGAGATGGATCCAGGGAGACAGGAAAAAGGAGGCCACTTCTTCCGGAGATGGGAGGGAACAAAAACAATTCAGGTGCGACTGACCTGAGACGGTAGGAATGCTGCTCTTCACACCTGACAGTCCTCTTCTCAGTAAAGCGGGGCGGTCACCTGGGTAATGGTCAGGGCAGACTGGGGGCTTGAAGCAAGAAGGAAGATCAGACATGACTGCTGCCATGTGGAAGAATGCGGGCCAGTCCGTGGAGACTGACCCCCCAGAAGGGGCCAGCCTGGCACTCTGCTGTCTCTCTGTTGGGTGCCGCTTCACCAGGTGCCCTCCCCTGCTTCTGGGTTCAAGCCCACCGAGACTTTTCCCCCATCTGTTCCTTGGCATTATGACATCATCTCTGGAAATCATATTAAAAATGTATTATATTGACTGAAGGCATATTTCTTGATCTTAATTTAAAATTGATGTTTCACGTTTCTTCTTCTAAAAGAGCAGGGAGGGGGGGCGGTGCAAAGACTAAGCTCATCTTTTCTCACTATGCTCTTAACAGAACACAGAAGCCTCCTTCCACTTGCAATGTGTTTCGACTGAACTCAAGGTGCAGTTTGCGTGACACACCCTCCTGCCTGCACGTCTGCTAAGCACTCGTCTCCTGCCCCGAGGCCCACCCCGAGCATGAGAGATGCCACACACAACAAAGATGGCTTGGGCAAATTTGGAGTTTATTTGCTGCAGTTCCTTGGCGCTAGTTTACAAGGCAAAAACAAACAAAAACAATTAGAATAATTATAATTTTTTTAAAAACCCTGTCAACAACTTTCAGTCATTTCTTTATATTTTTGTATTTTGACAAAACTTCTTTTAAACAAATACAAAATAATCTAAAGGAGAAAAACTATACATAGATTATTTACACCTCTGATAAATAGACTAATACTGACCCAGGTGCCTCTCTGACTAGGAAACACTTGTGAGAACCAGGTCAGGGTCTGGGCCAGCTGGACGGGCTCCAGTGCCGGCCCAAACATGCCCAGACCTCAGCAGGCACCGCCTGGTTCTCCCACCCAGAAAGTTCAGGTTTCCAGCCTGGACCCTCTTCTGTCACCCTCACAAGCTCTGGCACAAAACTGCCTGAAGCCACTCCAGGTAGGATATACACAAATCGGAGGGGGGGTGGTGAGAGACTGTCCCCCTCCGTTCCTCCCACCACGCCTCTGCAAAAGCTATTTCCAGAGATGCTTGCCAACCCTAAAGGATCACAAGAGCCATGGCGATGCGGCCCTGTGGAAACCCGGAGCTCTTCCACCTGCCTCCTCGGGGCTGCGCCCTGCACTGCCCTGCGCCAGGGCCCTGTGGGAGGGGTGGGCCAAGACAGCCAGACGGCCAGCCACCTGTTCAGCCTGGACTGGCATGCTGGCCCTGGCGGAGGGGCAGGAGCTGCCCTTGAGAGTCCCTGAGAGAATGGCAGGAAAATGCTGCGTTTCATGGCCCCCTTCACACTAGAATGAGGGCAGGGCCAGCTCACACAGTGCCTGCAGGGGAGAAGAGAGATGCAGAGGCTGCCTGGCCACCCCACCTCACTCCAGTGCACTCCACGGGGCAGAAAGGCCCATCCTCCCCTCTAGGAGGCCCACCACAAAACGCATCCAGAGTAGTCCAGTTAGGGCCGGTTTTGAGGCAGAAAAGCTGAAGCCCTAAGGGGATCGGGTAAGTCCTACTCCTTCCTCTAGAACGAGGACTGGAGTTCTGGGGAAAGGAAGAAAAACCAAATATGAAACAGTTAGGTTATGCGGAAGCTCTGTCCCGATAACCTTCCTCACAGTTTTGGTTATTAGGTATTTAGCTCAAGGAAAACGCTGACTTTCTACTTTGAAGCCCCACAAGAACTTGGATTCTGAAGGAGGAAAATAACGTAAGTGTCCAGTCAGTTCTCTCCTCTCTCCTCGGCGCTCCGCAGGCACTTGGGATGGAGAAACATCCGCGGGAGCTGCTGGACTGCATGCTGCTGCTGGCTGCGCCCCCGGCCAGGGCAGACCCCGAGTCTGACTGTGTTGTCCGAGGCCCACTGCACACCTTTGCCCTCTGCGTCCTCGACCTCACCTGTCTCTCTCGCCCAGACAAGCACTAGGCAGCCAGCTCCCACAGCACAGGAGAGGTGGGCCAGGCCCTGCCGCGGGCCCAGGCTGATGCCCCTCAGCTGCAGCCCCGGGTGCTCTTCTCCAGGGGAGAAGCTCCCAGAGCAGCCAGGGCAGAATGCACCTGAACAGCACTATGTTCTCTCTTAAAAAAAAATAGATCTTTATAGTATGTGGCTTCTCTTCCTTTCCACCTTTTTTCTTAACATATAATAATATATGGATACATGTATTTATGGTGCAGGGGTTGAAGGCTTCTTCACCGGGACAACCAGGAGGTAAACAGTTGGTGCCGAGCTCTGCTACCAGAACACCGAGCAGAGAAACTGGCCAGGAAGCTGCCCTGCCGACAGGAGCTCTGCCCTGTGAGAGAAAGGCTCAGGAGCCCATGCTGGACAGGCGGCCGGTCCCCGCTTCCCCAGTGATAACTGCCCACCCTTCTCCCACTTAAAAAAAAATAGCAAAAGCTGAAGCTAGTCTCTAGGAATCCAGGGCGGGGCCCGGCAGAGGACGCTCTGCTAGGCAGCAGCACATCCGTGGAGGCACGGGAGAAGGGCGGGAGCTCCGAAGCCCCTCAGACCGATGCCCTCGGCTGCACGCTCAGTGTCGCTTCGTGGAGGAGACCTTCTTTTCCGTGCCGCGAGCATTTCATAGAAAGGGTCCCTGCTGATGGCTGCTCTGGAGCACAGAAATGGAAGAAAACAAGACATGAGGGGACAGAATCAGAAGAAACACATCCGGGCAGGGGCTTCTCAGGGGCTCCTCATGCCCTGAAGCCCCTGTCCCACCCCACCATCACTGCAAAGGCCAAGTTAGTGTCGTCCACCCTTGCTGTGTCCACGCAGTGACTTACGGTGATACACTTCGAAAGAGACAGAGGAACACATGACAAGATAATTTTGGGGTCTTTTTTACCTGTTTCAATGTAATAATCAATTGACATTTAGGAACAGAATCATGACACATTCTTACAGCTATATTCAAATTCAAAGAAAAAAACCTGTGCTTGAGTTTCATGACCTCTGACTTTTCTTTGCAGCAGCAAGTGCCATGTAATCAAGCTGTGTCACAGGCAGTCCTCTGGCACGGGGTGTGTGGCAGCTGGCATGGTAATGCAGTGGGGCCTTCCAAACTCCCATGTGCACCGGTTCAGTAACTCAGGCTCCGTGACCCCGCAGGCAGCACTGCCCGGCCCGATGCTGCTGGTGGAGCACCACGGACAGACCAGCTGGACCTGGCTGGGTCTCCAGCACACAGGGAGGGGACCGAGCTCATGCCTGTGCCAGAGCCGTGAAAACGGTAACACTGGACGTGCGCGGGCTGGAGCACCTGCAGCAGACCAGCAACTCCATAGCCTGTGTCTGTCATTCTCGACTTTCAAGCAAGTTATGGTCTACAAGACTTGACACTTCATTTCTTTCCAGGGAAGCAGTTTCCTAAGTGATGATTTGTCCCAGAGCTCAGGCACAAGCCTCCTGACTGCAGGCAGGGCACTTGCCCCTGCTGAGCGGTGGCACCAGCAGCTGCTATGGCTCCCCTGAGCTGACTGGGATCCTATTCACAAGAGACGATGTGTCCATGGGAAAATGTTTCTGCAGCTCCTCGGGGGAGTGCTAGGGACTGAAGAGTACTAGAAACGTGTCCGGATGGGATTTCACTAAGAAGGGGTCTGACCACCCAAAGTGCTCTCATGAGGGAATCTGGCCAGCCAAAACATCTGCTTTCATTTTTGGAGGTGTTGGGGTGAATCTCCCTTGGCTTCTTGGGTCGGCCCCTTTCAGGTAAGTTGGGTGTCTCTGCAGGTGTGTGTGGCACTGCCCTGTGTGCAGAGGCTGAGTGTCAGGCGATGAGGAGGGCTGGGCTGCAGTCGGACACCAGGCCCTGGTCAGCCCTGCCTGGCTCTGCATGCTGCTCCTCACTCCTGCGTCCTCACGTGGGAGCTGGAGATGCTCCGCCTCCCTGGGTTCCGGGGAGTCAAACAGAGATCTGTATACAAAGAGCACATCTCGGCGCCCAGCAGACACACTCGACGGCAGCCACTGTTACTGCTGACTCTGCAGTTCTACTGCTTTACCTCTAGGTATGGCATGAAGAAAGTCCCCGCATTACAGAACGCACCTGATTCCACAGAACCGAATGCCATGACAACCCACAGGGAGGGGCACCAGAACAGAGGTTGCTGGGAACTCTAGGAAAAGCACGTAGAGAAAAACGTGTTCTGAACTTGACCTCCAAAGCCTTTCTGGCAATACTGGAGCAGAGGCATCCACCAGCCAGACCCTCTTCCTGCTCCTGTCATCACCACTGTTTCCACTGGGAGAAGCAGTTGGGGCCAAGGACAGCTGAGGCTTCGAGGTGGTTGCCAGTGCAGCCGCGTGAGTCACACTGCTCAGGTTTGAGGAGCAGCTCCACTCTGTGTGGTTTTGGACAACTCATCTCAACTTTGCCATGCCTCAGTGTCCTCATCTGTGAAATGGGGACAGTCATCCTAATGGGCCCACCACCTTGCACCAGGTACAGGGAGGTTTGAGGACAGTGTGCCCACAGAGTGCCAAGGGGGGGTCTGCAGATCTGAGGCTGAGACCAGCCCGCTTCAGGACAGACCAGAGGAGCCCAGCAATCCCACACAGGAGAACTCGGCACTCACTCTCATTAAAGGATTGAATGATTCCAAGTGAAACTTTGAAAATGCTTAGTTTTTCCAACTATAGAAGTAAAAACCACATGAAAGACACATGTACAAAACCAGCCAAAACTTTTATGAAAGACCAGTGAGGGGAGGCCAGGAAGCCCACAAGCCAGCAGAGTCAGAGCACACATGAGGCTCCAGGGGAGAGGCGGGGTGGTGCTCACACTGGGAGACATGGCGGAACAGCGGGTGCTTTGCCGCGTGACAGAGGAGGTACAGACTAAGGAGGGCACATTTAGTCAGCAGGAGCGACACGGATTAATTCCTAAATGGCATCAGGACCATCAGCTATTCATTTGTGAGAACAAAGGTTAAATCCTGTACAACCCTTACTTCAAATCTTATATAAAAACCACATTTTACAATGATTCAAGAGTTAAAATTTTTTTTCAGTATGTTAAAAAAAGGATGCAGTCCCCCCACAACACTGCTGTTTTCTTCCCCAGAACGCAGGGCTGGTGCCATTACTAGCAGGGGACTCTGAAAACACAGTGGCGCTGCGTCTGCTCATGGAGAATGGGCTGGCCCCTGCTCAGGGCCACACTTCCCATGAGGGCTGTTATGCCAGGGAAGCTGCCGAGGCCTGTGCCCACCACGTGATCTCATTTAATCCTCACAGGAGCCCGCAAGTCAGAAATGACCTCTATCAGACAGAAGAGGTAGGTTACCTGCCTACCAGGCACCGTGCTCAGAGGGACAGAGCAAGGACTCAGCACAGTGTGACCCGGCGCCAAATCCATCCAAATCCATCCTCTCCCCACCTGTCTCTTTTCATTGCATGAATTTTCAGATTTACTTTTGAAGGGATAAATCATCTATCTTTTCCTTCCATCATCACATCATTTCCATCTTCGGTCATTTATTAAGTATTTAACCTCGGCCAAAACCTATCCTGGTTTGAGTAGAAATACCGAAAGCTAAAACAAAGGCTAGAGGATATCGGACTCTCTCAGGAAGGGGGCTGTAGCCTGGGCGGGAGAAAGCCCGTCACACAGTACACAGGAGACTTACAGGGGCCTTGGCAGTCACCTGGAAAACATTCTCCCTGTTTTCCAGGTGAAGTCACAGGCAGCTGAGGAGCCTTTCTCAGGAAAACAGCTGGGTGAACTCTCATGGATGAAGCACCCAGGAGGGAGGACAAGGCTGTGCTCTCAGGAGCCTCACGGAGAGAAGGCAAAGGCAGATGCTCAGTCTCAGTCTTGATCCTCACACAGGGACTGGAGGGAGGACCAGGCGGACCAAGGCCCAGGGAAGAACATGAAGCAAGAGAAGCCCATTGGCTTCAGAAAGCTGTGTTTCCAGATACATTTCCCATCGGAAGTCTCCAGCCCTGTGAGAAACCTGACATGGCTGGAGCAGAGCTGAGCGTGAGGAGTCAGAGCGCTGGACTCAGAGCTCCACTTCTTAGCTGTGGAACCCTGGGGAGGCTTTTCCCTCCTCCTGGACCTTGGATCATGCTATGTGACTTCCAGCAAATGTCTTGACCTCTACGGGCCTCAGTTTCCTCATCTGTAGCTAGAAAAATGGTGTCTCATAGCATTCACAAATGATAAAACATGACTACTGTCACCACAGAGCTGTTACTATAATGCGAACAGCTTCCTCAGACATGGAAAGGCCAGTTCAGCAATGGCATCTGTGCCTGCAGCTCAGTAACCTCTTCCCATTTTGGGTCTATGAGGACACTTGGGGAACCCAGATGGGACGCGCTCTCTTACATACGCTGTAATAGACAAGAATCCAAAGGCCTCCCAGGAAGTCATCTGGGAACCAGGACCAAACTTCCCTAAGAACGTAACACTCGGAGCACAGAAGAGGTGTGGGCAGCACATTTGGCCGCTAAGACGATGAATACCTGGTGAGTGAGGGCCCGTCAGGCACGCCCACCGCCCTTTCTCTGAAGTCACTTACTTAATGCACTTCATCCACTCCTCCTTCTCCTCGGGCGTCGGAGCTGAGATCCGGTAAACAGTGTGGTTCCCCCTCCACCACCCGCCCGTCAGCCTCGGTCTTGCAGGCCTTGATGACTTGGTCTTTATTGTCAGGGATATAAAGCTCAAAGCAGTTCTGAGAATCAAAACAGAGAGGGAGAGACTGAAGCAAAGGATGCTGCTGACCGAGAAACATGCTGATTTCTTTCCCCAAAGCCTCTTTATTCTGACCTTCACAAAATACAAGCAAGACATATTTTCCTATGGAAAAGTGAAGCTGAGAAGTGGAATTCTGGAGACGGTAAATTGCACAGAAGTAAGTCTTGTTAGCAAACATATCAGCCTGATATAAGTTGGCTGCACTTCTAATGCATGTAAAATATGGAGAGAACCACAGGTTACTGAAGACTTTTTAACATCAAGCCAGTAACATCGTGATAGTCCAAAACAAAGAAAAAATAAATACAAGGTGTCCCAAAGTTATAAAATAGCCCACCCATGAGTGTTTGCTGTCGCCATCTAAGGAGGGGCAACTTCTACACCTCATGTGATATTCACTAAGTGAAACTATAAACCAGATGGACAGCATAGAAAGAAGTAATTTAGTCTCATCTTTGGCTTGAACAATATAATCAAAAATTAGACTAAATAAAAGGCCTGATCATACTTTTCAGTGCTTTGGTTTTGGGTTTCTTAAAAAAATCTTTGAAACGCCCATCCCCTTTCTCTTCTCAAAAATACTCACTGGTTTTTTGGAGTCCTCCACTTCCCGGATACTCAGATTCTCTAAAGGGATGATTCCACGGGGCTCCTTATCCTACAGAACAGTGGAAGAGAGGAGGTTTAGGGACACACACATGGTCAGATTCCTCCCCCGGCAACTCAGCCTAACTCTCCTGCCTTCTCGCAGGACATGATGTTCACAAATCAGCCTGAGGGACCACTCCTTATGTTCCAAAACAAGAACAGCGTCAAGAATGTCTGAGGATTGCCAAAAGAACTGCAAGTCCTCTGTGAGTAGAAAGCCCAGGAGATTCAACAGATACATCGAGAGTGTGCCTGGCAATGACCCGGGCCCAGTCCTCAAGCAGGGAGTCTGCAGGCTCCTTCCTCTAGAAGGGCCTTTCCCTCTCCCCTTTGCCTGGCTCTCCTACTCATCTCTGGAGCCTCAGTTCTGGGGCAGCAACTCTAGGAAGCCTTGCCTAATCTTACCCTAGCAGCCCGGCCCTGCCCTGCACCCCTTATGCCTGGGACAGCAGCTGTGGTGCAGGCCATTAAGGACTCTTGCCTCTGTCCATCACCCCACCGCCAGACAGTACAGTCCTCAGAGACACCGCCGTCCTGACAACTCCACCTGGATTTCCAAAGGCACCTAAACTCCTGTCCAGAACAGAGCTGCACCCGCCAACTAGTCCCATCTCATCTGCAGAGACCACAGCACTGCATACACTTCCAGCACATGTCTGATGGCAGCTTCACAGTCCCCTGATATCCAACCAACCCACGGCCAAGTCCTAGCACTGTGAAAGTCTATTTGGCCAGTTATACATGCACCAACTGTTGAAAAACAAAAAAACAAAAAACAGTTCTACGAGTTCTCTAAAAGCAAAAAATAGTCTTTCAGCCATTTCCCCATCTGGGGTAGCAACTATTTTCAACTTCTTTAAACCAATCTGCTTGGTCTTTAATTTACCTCTGTATCTCACACATCTCTAAAATACCATCATAGAACTGCTGCCTTCTGAGTGCTCTTTTTTTTTTTGAGATGTTTTGCTCTTGTTCCCCAGGCTGGAGTACAATGGTATACTCTTGGCTCACCGCAACCTCTACCTCCCAGGTTCAAGCGATTTTCTCGCCTCAGCCTCCCGAGTAGTTGGGATTACAGGCATGTGCCACCACGCCTGGCTAATTCTGTACTTTTGTAGAGAAGGAGTTTCTCCATGTTGGTCAGGTTTGTCTCCAACTCCTGACCTCAGGCGATCCGCCCTCCTTGGCCTCCCAAAGTGCTGAGACTACAGGCATGAACCTGGCGAGTGCTCGATTTTAGACGTTATCTACAGAAGAGGATTTAGCTCCTCCTCCTACCCAGGTGTATTCATACTCCCCCATCCTCCCAAAATAATTATCTAGTAATCTGAGTTAGAGCTGTACAGTTGTCTTCATTAACACCACATTCCTCTTCCGACCTGTGCCATATAGTGACCCTCCTAATTTTTTCCTTTCTGAAAGCTTCCTTCCCCACTGGAACCAAAATTATTAAGGGTGGAGAAGTGGGTGGTTCCTTTTATTATATTTCTGTGACCTTACCACCAAAATCAACTGCAACTGGTTAACTTCTTATCAAAACCTCCTTGCTAATGCTAATTTGTGTCAGGCATCCAGTGAATTTTAATTTCTTGAAGCAATCGTTCCTGGAGCCTCTGAAGCCTGTTCCAATCTGGACTGGGTGCCTTGATACTTGGCAAATATCTTCATCTTTAAGCTCACCACTCTCCATTCCAGAGCATTCTTCCCTCCTCTCTTGAAATGAGAGGTTTCAAGATCTCTCGTTTCCTACAGCCAAGGCCTTTCCTGCTTTTATGTTACTTAGCACCCTCATTTTGGCAGGGCTGGCATCCTGAGAAAGGGTGTGTGGGTGGTAACATTTCTGAGATCTCACTTGGCTAAGAATGTTTCTATTCAACCCTTGCACCTGGCTGATAGCTGGCTGGGCCTAACAGTCTAGGCTGAACGCGATCCTCCTCCAGGACCGTGAAGCCCAGCACTCCTGCCTTCAGCATTCACTATCACCCCGTGCAAAGCCGTTCTGGTGGCCGGTGTTCTGCACGCGACCGCTGTTCTCCATGTCCTCGCTGTTCTAAGGCCCCCTAAGGAGGCAGCCTCGGTGTGCATGTATTTTAGCCACCATGCAGGGTATTTGGTAAGCCTTTTAACCCGGAAACACATCCATCATTTGAGGGAAGTTTTTAAAAATTATTTTGTCAAGGGTTACCTCCTCTTTGTTTTCTCAGTCTTCTCCGGAACATGCTAGACCTCCTGGACTAGTTCTTCTTTGGAAAAAAAATTTTCCTTTATTATTTTCCCTCTCTTTGCCTTTTTATTTTTTCTGGGGATTTTCTTAATGTTTTTCTTCCAACTTTTCCATTGAGTTTTCATTTCTACCATGCTTTAATTTCCAGGAGGATTTCTTGTTATTTTTGTTCCCTGGCTTCATACAAGATCCTGTTCTTGTTTCACAGCTGGGATGACACCTCTCTGAGATGACCAGGAGTCTCTTTAGGGCTGGCACTGAGGCTTTCTTCTCCTGGAGCCCCTCTCTCATCCAAGTTGCTCTTTGGCTGTTCGGTTGCTTTGGTCTCTATTCGCTTTCAGGCTGCAGGAATTCCTCAGGTACCTGGGACTCCTTGGTTGTCCCACTTGAAGAGTGGAAGACTAGAGCTGACTGGACTCCGAAGCCTGTGGATTGGACTCTGACCATTGACAAGGCCTCTCACTAGGCTGTCTGCTGGGGAATCTAACTAAACATCCTTACGCATCTCTTCGTGGGCAAAGAAGTCTCCCACTCTGTCTCCAAGCTACAGACCTGGCTACCTGTGGTTCTGAGAGCTGAGTGAGGAGAAGCTGGGGGTAGGAAAAGCTCAGCATTCAAGAAGCCTAAATTTACCCAACACTCCTGTTTGGGTAAAACGCCCCCACCTTCAACTGGACGCAGGGTCCCTCATCCAGAAACGTTCAGTGTTAGTCTCTCCTGTGACGAGCACTCAAACTTCTGCCTGCGTGGTGGGGGCAGGCACTCAGGGGCATGAGGTGAGGGAGACAGCTGGTCTGCTTCCTAAACAGTTCTCAGCCAATTCTGCTTCTAGTTTTTACTCTCCCTATTCTCACTTCTAGGGTTTATCTGGTGCCTGAACCTTCTGAGGATCCCACTGGGTTAACTGGGTTGAGGCATCACCAGGCAAGCAGGTGAGTGGCCTAAGAGTAATCACACTTTGGGCCTCAATAAGTATGTGACATAACGTATACCCTGACTGGTGGCGCCTGCGGCATCTGGGTCACAATGCAAGATACATGTTCTCAATGTTAAATTATTTTAAACCATGAAGATTTACACCCATGGTCTTCAGCCTGGGAGTGGGGGAGCGATTATAAGAAGACCCTCCTGGTCACCGGGAGAACCACGGGGGATTCCGCTGCCTTTCCCGGCCCTGCCTCTTCCCTGCCCTATCCTGCACCGTGTAGCCCTCCTGGCTCTTCTCCGCACACTTATCCTGCCACTTGAGAACTGGCTTGAGTGAGCCAGCATTGGTGACAGGTGCTCACCCCATCCCTCAGTGCTGGAGTAACAGATAGACTGAGAACCACTGATGGAAACAAGTAAACATTAAGCTCCTGGGCAGCAATGCAAAATCCCAAATATTCAAAAGGCTCCAGTGTAGAACTTCCAGTGCACTGGCAGGCCTACGAACAGGCGGGCTGCACCCCCCCCCCCCCGATGACCTGTGTGCCCAATAAGCATCCACTTCCCCGTGAAGAGGGAAATAACTGAGGTCAATGTCTTTGGCTTTTTAAATCTGTCTTTAAGAACAATCACTCTTGTTTTTATAAAAGAATTGCTGATTATAAAGAACTAAATATTGCAGAAAAGAATACAAGTGAAAGGCTTAAAATTACTCCAAATCCAATTATTCCTAAATTATCATTGCTGACATTAGGTGAAGATATTTTATGTGCGTACAGAGAGAGGGAGAGAAATAGGTTTTATGAAAATGGGCTATTTCACGTGGTATTAATTTTCAGAAAACACATTCTATGTTAATTTTTTTAATATACAAAGACAGTTTGCTATAATTCTACTTTAATTGTTTAGAATGTAAAGGGAGAAAAGGAAGCAGAAACTGAAGAAATGTTGAACTTCAAAGTAAATGTTTCTTTACCACAAGAGTAAAGAAACCTTCTTCAAGTTAAGACAAAGTTTACAAAAACATTAAGACGTTTTACTCATTCTTTTAAAAACATACAACATGCTTCCATTTTAACAATATTTCTTGACTCTGGATTTTAAAAGTACAAAATCTTCTAATTCTTCACATCGTTCTTCCTCCCACCTCCTGATTTTTGTTGATTATTTCACTTTTACATTGCCCAGGTTTATAACATTCACAGTCTGTCCTGCAGCCACAATTTCTAGTTAATTAGTATTAGTTTTATATTTAAGTATATTTAAGTATTAGCTCTATACTTAAGTATATTTAGCTATTACTTCTATATTAGTTATATTTAGCTACTAGTTCTATCTTTAAGTATATTTTGGTATTAGTTCCATACTTAAGTATATTTTGGTATTTTGTACTTAAGCATATTTTAGTATTAGTTGTATATTTACGTATTGGCTTTGTATTTAAGTGAATAGTTCAATGCTCACTACAGTCTTTACTTCCTGGGGCCTTTCTTGTGATTCATTCTCTTACTGGCTGGATTTTACTGTCAAGCAGTACTTTTTCAAGAAGGGTTCCAAAGTGCCACACTTCACATGTTTTCTTCATGAGAGTGCTACTAGCTGTGCTTTACTTAAACAACAATGTGGCTAGATAAAGGCTCTTGGGTCCTTCTTCTCTTCAAAACTGTGCAGACCTTGATACGTTAATTTCTGGGACTAAAACCTGCTGGAGATGATCTGATTTTTCCAACTGAATGACCAGGGACTTGGCTCCAAGTTTAATAGTCTAAAAGGGCCAGACTCTGGGGCCACCCTTTCTGTAACAAAGTTTCCTGAAATACAGTGTACTCTGAGGTTTTTTTCCCTCCTTTTAGGGAAATCATCTCATGACACATCATATCTTGATTCTGCAGGCACCAATTATTCTGGTATTGGGATCGTCTTCTGTTCTCTGCATTTGCTAGCTTTTCTTTCATTGTTTAATATTTGTCTTTTTCAGATATAATCTTTGTGATTGGCTCAAGCATTTAGGACAATGATCGTATTTTCAGCTGATTTGTTCCACTCCTTAAAGTTTTAACTTATCTGTCAATAAGTAAGTTATAATTCTACAATTATATGTTAATAGTTGTATTGTACATATATGGTATTGCTTGGGTTCTCACTTGTTTGAAGACTGAAACTTTGCTTTTCTGGCCTTCCAGATGGTTCTGGTAAATCTGAGTGACTACTGGTTCTCCTCCCCTGAATCTCTGATCAGCTTGTGTCCCCCTCCCCTCATCACTTACCCAGACCTGTGGTGGCTGGCCAGGTGTTTTGCATTCTAGCTTATTATGCATTCTCACAAGAGAATGGTGAGTGGAGGGAGAGCTCATCTAAGATATTCCTCGAGTTCTGGTCTTTCTTCTGGGATTTTAAGTGTCCAACGTCAGGGCTTGCTCCATCTATGTGGCCAGCAGTCCCCAACCTTTTTGGTACCAGGGATTGGTTTCGTGGAAGACAAATCTTCCATGGATCAGGGTGAGGGAGGGGAATGGTTCAGGATGATTTGAGCACATTACATTTATTGTACACTTATTTCTATTATTATTACACTGTAATATAATGAAATAATTATGTGCCTCACCATAACGTAGGATCAGTGGAAGCCCGAGCTTGTTTTCCTGCAACTAGATAGTCCCATCTGAGGGTGATGGAGACAGTGACACATGAAATGTGTTGCTTATGTCCAGTCTACTCTGTAATCTCAATTTGGTTGCTGTCACTGCAGTAAACCCTGCTTCACAAAGATAGGATGTTGGACATGGAAGCAGGCTTTTCAGTGCATCTGTGGCAATCTCAGGATATTCCATGTTTACTTTAACCCAGAACATATGGAGATTTGAAGTTGTCTCCAACATACTTTGAAGGCCACTGTGATTTGTGATCTCAAGAGTCGATCCTCTTCCAGCATGGACAAAGCTGATTCACCTGCTTTATTCACAAATGGGTCGCAGATCCATTCCTTCCCAATTTGGGGGTCCTGTGGTTGGGAAGTAAAGCTCAAGCTCTTCTGAAAGCTGAGGTAGGTGATCATGCACCAGCTGGGAGAAAGAAGGCCCGGCTCAATGTCTTTCACAATCTCTGCTCATGTTTGAAAAAGTCAGAAATCCCAGTGTTCACTCATCACCCCTGTAATTCCAGTTTGGCTTTGAATGCAGCCGCTTTATCTGCCAACTTGAACACAGGTGTCACTCTTATCTGCCAACTTGAACACAGTTGTCACTCTCCCCTGAACCAACAGATTGAGTTTGTTGAGGTTTAGTATGTCACACAAGTAAACAAGTTTCATAACCTATATATTCTGTGTCACTGAAATGTGTTCTAGCAGTGACTTTTTCTTGAAAGAAATCTCTGAAGTGGCTCTTCTAACTCAGAAACTCTGGCCAGTGATCTCCCTTCAGAAAGCATCTCACTTCTGTGTATCAGAGAAGATGTGTGTGCTCTGCAGCCATCTCACAGGGCTGCGTGAACAGACGTGAGTTAGGACATACTTTAACGTGGTTGGTAATTTTAATCACATTCTGCAAAATGTCGTTAAGTTCAGGTGACACTTTTTGGCTAGCCAGCACTTCTCTACAGATGACATACTGTATCTACTCACACTTAGACGTGACCTCTTTGACCCAAGTAGTGAAACCAGAAAGCTGTCCAGTCACAGCAGCCGCTGCATCCATGCATACAACAACACAAAATGACCTGTTTAGTTTCCCTGATATGTGATAATTCAGACTTGAACAGCAGCCATGGTGTTGGTTGGCAACTAAAGTGCACACAACATATCCTTACGCACATCCCCGTGAAAAACAAGCACTGTAGTCTTGCTGTCAGTATCAGCAGACTTGTCAACCTGGATTGAGTACCACAGTGACTCATCAAGTCTAACAGTTGTGCCTCAATATCCGCTGCTATTTCATCACTTCGTCTAGTTATGGCTCTGGCTGAAAGAGCAACATGTGCCACCTTTTGAATGACGGCCTCTCTTAAAAGTTCGTGACAAATGTCCTTAGCAGCAGGCAGGATCAACTCCTCACCAATAGCCAGTCCTGGCTTTAGCGCTAAGTGATTAGATAGTAAGAACGATGCTTTCAGTAAATATTTGATGAAGGGGTGGCCTTCAATAATTGCTTCTGCTCTTCGTGTTTATGTTTTTTTCTTCTGAAAACTCCAAAGGCTTGTCTTTTAATGTAGGGTGCTTGGTCTCCACGCGGTGACGCAGTTTTGAAGTTTTCATGGCTTTGCTGGATAGTTGGTCACCACATATTCTACAAAGTGGGCTTCGCAAATGTGATCAACTGTTGCAATGAATCTATAATTTAAGGACTCTTGGCATTTTCTTTGAAATGCAGCCTTCTGTTGGCAGTCTTAGTGTCTTCTGTTGTCAAATCAATGGGTCTGTCCCCCCTTTTCAAACAAGCTCTCCAGTGACGTTTGTTTGTTTTTTACTCATTTTGGCTAGGGTTAGCAGGTGGGCTTACCAAAACTGTGGCTGAGACAAGTGTGTAGCGGAGGAAAGAGATGCGGGTGGCAGCGGTAAATAAAATGATGGGTGGGCCACGCACGGACTGAATAAGTGTTGGCTTCTGACTTAAAGCCTCCCACCAGATACAGCTGTACAATTGAAGTACATCAGCTCACTTGCCACTATAAAGCCTGCCACCAGCAGCAGCCTAATTGTCACTTGCCACTCACTGATAGAATTTTGATGAGTCTGGAAGCAACTGATTTATTATTGTGGTCTCTATGCAGTCAAACCTCTCTGCTAACGTTCAACTGTGTTTGCAGCCACTGCCCAGCGCCAGCATCACCGCCTCAGCTCCACCTCAGATCATCAGGCATTAGGTTCTCATCAAGAGTGCACAACCTAGATCTCTGGCATGCACAGGTGGAGCTCACGAGCTGATGTGAGTGATGGGGGAGTAGCTGGCTCTAAATACAGATGAAGCTTCCATCACTCACCTGCCACTCACCTCCTGCTGTGTGGCCTGGCTCCTAACAGGCCCACAGACCGGTACTGTTCTATGGCCCGGGGGTTGAGGATCCCTGTATTTGGGGGATGGATATCATGCTCATGGGAGACCCTCCACGGACAGTTTTCCCCATTGAATATACTGTCCTGAGCCTTTACTTGTGTCTATTAACGGCTGTTTTTTTCACTTTTCCCATTTCACCGATTTCTACTCAGTAGGACATTTTACTACTCTTTCATCAGAGAGGAAAAAATAACAAGTCCCATTCAATTTGCTACCTCCTAGACCTGAGAAACCCAGCGAGACTGCCAGGTCTCATCACGTCCCGGGCTGTGAGCAAGAAACTCTCCACACTGCTCCTGACTGCCGCCACTGCTGCTGCTGCTTCCCCTGCTGCCCTTGCTGAACTTCACAGAATTAGTTATGACCCTTTCCCTGCTTGGTTGCTGTTTTTCCCTACTTACTAGTCTTTTGCTCTATCAGATAATTCTGTGTGGAAGTTTTGAGCTACCGTCTTAACTCTGACAACTCTCTCTCTGTGTCTTAAGAAACGTATTTATCATCTGGGCGCGGTAGCTCATGCCTGTAATCCCAGCACTTTGGGAGGCCGAGGTGGGCGGATCACCTGAAGTCATGAGTTCGAGACCAGCCTGGCCAACATGGTAAAACTCCATCTCTACTTAAAAAAAAAAAAAAAAAATTTAGCCGGGTATGGTGGCATATGCCTGTAGTCCCAGCTACTCAGGAGGCTGAGGCAGGAGAATCGCTTGAACCCAGGAGGCAGAGGTTGCAGTAAGCTGAGATTGCCCCACTGCACTCCAGCCTGGGAGACAGAGTGAGACTCCTAAAAAAAGAAAAGAAAATGTATTTATCTCTGTATTTCCTGATAAAATGCTGCACTTTGCTGAATAAATGTTGCTGAATTAAGGTGACATCACTATGGTGGGCATCATGAAAAACCAGAAGATTCTAGAATCTCGTAGCATTGCTATAGGATTGTCCAGTACTAAGGAGTACAGCACTTACATGCTTATGTATGTTTCATTCTGACCCAGAGAAGAGTGAAACAAATCCGGACAGGATGTTAAAGACGCCGTTAGTGCAGACGCCTTCAGAAAGAAGGTGAAACACGGGGCAGAAGGGCGGACAAAATAGAAAAAATGTACTGAACCAAGATGTTCACAGTGGTACTTTGGGAGTGAAACAGAAAGCAGCTTTCTTTTTCCTATTTTGTAAATCTGGAGTGTATTACTCTCATATGAAAAGACTGTAAGAACAGGAAAGCAAAGCCAGTGCAGAACTTACAGGGCAGGAGTTTAGCCCCCCACAACATCCAAAATCCCGGCCAGAATTCCCTGCACAGGGATTCACTATCCTAACAGTCGGCACACCATCGGAATGGTGGCTCTGGCCTGCAGCCTGATGAGGCTACCGAGTGCGCTCCCGGGGTGAGAAGCTGTATGTGCGTGATGCCCGCAGGGATGGAGAACAATGCTGAGTGTCAGACACGATGGAAACCTATCTTCATGCCTCATAGCAGAAAATGCCAAGGCATGCACCTGTTTCTTGGTCCTAAATAAGTGACCGGTGAATATAGCCAGGATTTCAATTTACTTAGGCCCAATTTTGCTCTGTATTATTTAAAAAGATACTTCTAAGTCTTAATTTTCTGAGTGAAATCAATGACTTTTGCCCCATGAAGATATACTTGGAGAACAAAAGCAGAGCATTCTCAACTGCCTTGATTTATTTTAAGACAAAAGTCAGATGGTGTGGCGGTATGCCTGCTTTGCTCTTACGATGACCAAGAGAGGTGGCGGAAATGGAAAAACACCCCTCACAGGGCGGTGAGCCACAGTCTCCCCACCAAGTGTTAACTTGCCAGGGTTCTGGGTACCCTGATTAGAGGGAGCTCTGAAAAGAACTAATTTATGATTTTTATTCTCTTTGCCTATTATTACAAGAGGGATATATACACTCAAATTTACAGCTGTCTCTCTCACTGAATAAAAACCAACAAAACTCCTTAAAACTCCAGATAATCTCAAATTAACTTTTCCCATTTCATTTCCTTTTCCCCCACTATATATTTGACCCCTTGGGCTGTTTCTTCTGAAATCCTATTTCTGTGAACCCAGAACACTTGAATTTTCTAAATCATAATTATTTCTCTTTTCTTTTCATCTCCCTTTTAATTAGGGCCACATACTCTTTCTCAGCAACGAATGCAAATTCTTTCTTTCTAGCCCAGCTCCAAAACCCATTTCTAGTGTGTTATTTCATGCTCCCCTTCCTCCAGGCCAGGCGTCTCCCGTCCCACCAGAACTGGATGTCTGCTCTGAGCCCAAGTTCCCTGCAAGGAGCACACATCCTCTCAGGGGTTCCCCCACTCTGAGATCTACTTCAGTTCTTCTTTGCTTTAACTCTCCCCCATGCCCCACAGATATAGAAGGGCACATCCAACCGTCTCCTCAACCATGTTTGATTAGAGTCTCTTGGAACCGAGGCCTTGCCCACCCCTAGTCTGGATGCCGACCAGCAGGTGCTCACCGTGGTATACTCAAAGTAGTAAAGGCAGTTGTCAGTCAGAATGAACCAGCGTCTCTTCCAAGTCTTTACCCTGCCACCTGCAGAGCAAACAGAGATGCGCGTTCGACAAGAGAGAATCAGACGAGTGCGGGCTCCGCAACACACACAGCTCTCTCCTCAGAGAGGCGGGGGAGAGGCATCAGGAGAACGTGGAGACCGCAACATCTACATCAGTAACAAGACACAGAGCCGAGACACAAGCATCGTTTACACAGTGAAAGTCTGTGGGTACAAGCAGAGCAAGCGCGTCTAGGTGACACCCTGGAGATGGAATCAGGACGGCAAGATGAGCATGAGTTTGGGAGGGAAAACCCAGGGGCGATGACGACACACAATGCAAATTTGCCGGAGTCAGCAAAAAGCCTATGTGGTAGAAATCGCCAAAGAACAGAAAAAGAGGGAAGGGTCAGCCCTAGCGCAGGGTACTCTGCCACTGACACGCAGCCAGCACAGAGGAGTGTTTCACTAGAAGTGAAGGAAGTGGGAATCAGGAGGGAGATGCTGGGAGGCTTCACAAGCAAATCCACACTTTCCTTGGAACGTGAAACCAATTCCATGGTTTTACCCTCTTCCTTATCTTCATGATTAGAGCAAGCTTCTACACTGGCTTTTAACCTTATATGCTGGTGTCCTGAAAACAAAATCTCCCCGAGTCCTGGGTGAGAATTCCTTTATCAAGGAAGAATCAACTTGTACTGAGAGGCTGCCTCAGGAGTCTTTTCTGTTTTGGGAAAAAACAGCTGGCAAATACAGCCATGGCAAAACAAGCTCTGGCAGTGGCGGCTGAGAGGCTGGCAAGGGCCTCCCTTGGTTCTTTTTAGTATTTCTCAGTACAAAACATTGGGGTCATGGCGGGTGCGGTGGCTCACGTCTATAATCCCGGCACTTTGGGAGGCTGAGGTGGGTGGATCACTTGAGGTCAGGAGTTCAAGACCAGCTGGCCAACAAGATGAAACTCCGTCTCTACTAAAAATATAAAATCAGCTGGGGGTGGTGGCACGTGCCTGTAATCCCAGCTACTCAGGAGGCTGAGGCATGAGAATTGCTTGAACCGGGAGGCGAACATTGCAATTAGCCGAGATTGTACCACTGCACTTCAGCCTAGGTGACAGAGCAAGACTCCGTCTCAAAAAAAAAAAAAAAAAAAAAAGGAAAAGTTGGGGTTGGGTCATAATGTTATGCTGGGACAGATGGGAAGGAAGAAAAAATATAACTGCAGCCTATCTGAATGAAGCTATGCCTGCTGTCACATCAGGACCACAGGAGGCTTTCTTTTCTTCCACCTCCCTCCCATCAAGAGAAAATTTTGTGAACATGAACCACCCAAAAGTTATCCCTATGGCCTTCACCTGTGAAACTATGCATGGCGTTCTAGAAACACTTCTTGTGCCCTGTTCTTTTGCTAAGACTTAATCTACAGACAACATCACTTCTCCAATCTTCCTAAATAGCAAGGACCATGGGGCGTAAATCTCATACCCCCTGATCATGCTTTCTCTCTTGCCCTCATCACAAATAGCTGAGTAAAGAGGAGGGTGGTTTTACAGGGACTATTTCCAACTGCCAGGACCTGCCTGCATGCTCACACCAGAGAAACCTAAGGGGAGTATGCAAATAATGTTACGGAAAGAAAATGTCTAGTGCAGGTCCTGGCAGACAAGAAAAAGGACCACTGGGCTTTCAGGTCTGTGTTTAGCACCCTGTTTAGATGCTGCACTCTAGGCGGGCTTACGTGACTGATCATTAATTGCCAAGATTCCAAATGACACAGATCGAGGTTATGCGAGGGTATCTGCTGTAAGCAAGCACGTGCCATCTGCCTGCCCATTCTGTGCTGTATCAAGCGAATTGAGACTCTCTCCCTCCAGTGACTTGTAAGTTTCATGTGAGCCCTTGCTGCTGGTCCCTAAAGGTTAGATGGCATGAATTCAGAGAAAACCATCAATGGATACTATGACATGCATGTGGAAAACAAGAAAGCCTGGGCAGAACTAAAATAAATAAGGAGGATAAGAAGACAAGGACTATATTCAGGATTGAAGCCAATTTGTTCTTAAAAAGGAACCCCCGCCAATTCAGAGTCTGAGAACTTTGGTCTTCCAGCCTGGCGGGCCACTGGTTGTCCACGAAGGCTCAGCACAAAGGGAACATCAACCCATGCTGATCGCCCATGCACTCCATCACAGGACACTACCCGGTAACCCTTGGGACTTAGGAGATCATGGAAAAGGGAGTCAGATGGAAAAAGGGAGTCAGATGCTAAAAGGAACGAGATGGAAGGAAATCAAGGAGAAAAAGCAAAGCCGGAAGAAATTATCTGCCCAATTACAAAAGCTTGGTTATTTTCCCTAGACAACTTGCTGCATTACAGAGACCTCTACCATAAAGCACCACTGTGGCCCCACGGGGAACATTTCCACGTGGAAAGAAAAACAAACATGGAACAAGCAGACAGATCAATGCGCGCCTAGGACAGTCCCTGTGGAACTCACAGGACCACCTCCCACTGCACGGCTCCTCAGGCCCTCCTGTGACCCCTCGAGGTATCAAGGCCAGATGCCATCTTCCCCTACAGCTGAGAACAACCTGGCAAGTCCCTAAAACATCTGAGTAAGCGTCTATGTTTGGGGTTGTTCTTTGTAAGCGTAGCTACTGGTCAGGGAATGCTTAGGCACAAACCTGAGGAGTCTTGGGCTAGGAAAACATGTTTCCCCAAACCAGCAAATGGAGAGGAGACACCAACAACATAACTAGGAGACTGATTTGGGGCTTTAACGAGGACTCGCTGAAAAAGCGAGGGAGCAAAACAAAACATAAAAACAGAGCCGAGGCTGTAATACCCTTCTCTGATCCCCCGGGAAATTCAACACAAGGACTTCAGGAAGGGTTTTTCGGTTTGGAGTTTTTTGTTTGTTTGTTTATCTTCACTCGGTTATCATTCTGAATTTAGGAAACACCATTTCCCCTTTTCATGCAAAGGCAAATGGCTTAAGTATTGTCTAATTTAATTCTTTTCCTAATTTGTGTTTCCACATGGTAAATCAGAAGCTTTCCATAGCTTTGGGAAGTCAAGACTTGTTCTCTCTGGAGAAAGTCTCAGCTTGAAAAAAGAATAAAAAAGACTTCCTTCTCTTCTTTCTCCTCATCCCCCACTTCGGAGATTAACTTTCAATCGGATTGATTAATGGATGTCAAATTGAGTATCAAACATAGCGCATGTCTTAGCCAACAATTCCAAGTGAAATGTAGTGGAAACTTCCTCTGCTTTTACAAACCCACTCTTAGTATATTTTCTTGCATTACTGCCATTCAGTAATGAATATAACATATACTCCTCCAAAAAGGAAAAACATGCAAACTGCTCCAAACCCCTGATCCTGACCAGTTCCCTAGGGACTGTACAGTAAGTTAGAAGCAGCATTAACACTACCACCGGCAATTAAAAAACAAAATAACAAAATAAGAAAATGCTGCAGCAATGACAGTGGCCTAGGCAGAGCGAGCGAGCAGGGTGAGGGGTTACATACCTCCTGGAGTTTGGGGCAAGGAAAAGGAGAGCCAAAATCATGGAAACATACAAATGAGGGAGAAAAGAAAATTAAAACAAAGAAATTAAATCCGATTCCTTTATCTTAAAGTGCAATGTATCAGTCACATTCATGCCTGCCTGGGAGAGAGCTGAACTAAAAACACTAACTGGGCAAGTGATCCCACAAGTCTGGCACGGGAACGAGGGGCTCTTATATGCCACGTCCCTTCATCAAGGCAAGATTTGAGGCACTATTGGAAACCTGGCCCCAAAGATGCCACAAATCGGCTTTTACAAAGCCAATGTTTATTGGTATATTCAGAATCAGAGCAAAGAAAGCTAAGATTATTTCAGGGGAAATTAAAAAGTCTTTCTTTAGATGGCTGTCACTTTTTAAAGTGTGTGTGAGAATGCACACACATATACCCATGAATACACATGTACATATGTGTATACACAAGAATACACATTCTTATGTCTATATGCATACACAGACATATACACACAACTACAGATGGCTGGAAGCCCTGCCTTCTGCAGCACATAAACACAAGGAGTGATTCTAAGTGTGCTACAATGAAAACACAATATTCGGAGTTTAGAAGGGTTTGATGGAGGTTTAGAAAAAGTAATGCAATGAGCTAAAACTGAGTCCCACACTTGGTTAAATTTTCTCTTTTTAAAATATGAGATGCCTCATGAATTTGCATGTCATCCTGGTGTAAGAACCAAGATAATCTTTGTACTGTTCTAATTTTAGTATCTGGGCTGTCAAAGCTAACACTTAGTATTAGCATTTAAACAAATTTTGCTGGAGGGGGAAGTAAATCCAAACTTGGACACACTTTAAACATTTCCAGTAGGTTTCCTTTTAACTCTATCCACTTGGCAGTAAGAATGTGGAAGGGAAGGCTGCCTGTGGGGTTAGTAATTTTAGAGCCTTAACTTCAAAGATTCTGCTGGCTTAGAGATATATAAAATGATGGCCAATTCAAGAGATATTTAAAACTGATGGTGAAGTGATGCTTTAAGGGGAATTTATGAATTAAGTCATTATGTATAAGCACAAGGACTTGGGATATGCCTTTAAAAGGAAATATAACGTCTACTGCTATCTGAACTAGTCAGAAATAAAGGATTCCATTTTAGCCTTCCCAGATGTGTCGGTAATGGCCAAGAGAGTACTGATGTCCAATCACCGGAGTGAGTAGTTGAGCTAATAGAGGAGGGAACAGCCCCTGCTAATGTGGGAACCCACCTCATCAAAGGCTAAGGCAGAAGGCAACAGAGCAAAGTACGCTTTTAGTGGCCAAAAAAAAAGATTGGACATCATTATGTCCAGAGAGACTAGAGCTCTCTCTCTGTTCTGAAACTACTAATAAAATAATCACATGTGGACATGAATGTGCATGAAAACCCTACTAATGTTTTTCCTATTGATTACTCTGTCACCTTCAGGGCATGACCACAAATCTCAGCAATACAAGCTCATCACTTCTGGCAGAGGGAAGAGGAATGCATTTTCAGCTTTTCTGAATGAACAAAATCATTAATGTGGCTGATTCGGATTGAAAGGAGGGGAAAAAAAACAAACCGCTGCCCAAGAATGAGTAAGAGTGCTGTGGATTGCGCTGCAGCCAAGGGCTCTAGGCTTGCCATGCACACTGCCTGTGGGGGAGCCAGATGCAGAAGGAAGTGACGATGCACTGGGGCGGGGGCAGGAGCGCCAGGTACAGGTCTGTGTGATGGGAAGTAGAAAGATGGACAACGTTGGCCACCCTCCCAATGGTTATGGGGACAGGGGGAGGCAAATGGACCAGGTGCTCAGGGAACTGCCTTGAAACAAAACCTGGCCAACCAATTCAAGAGTGGAAACGTGGAGCACAAACACATGTGGACAATAGTTACGGTGGAGTCAAGTCTGTCCCCAGTTATCTCTGTGTCCCATGGGGGCAATGACTAGGAAGTCACTTCCTTTTTGGAAGTGGACCTTTGTTAGAACAGAACTCATACCAAAGTCTCTCTGGAATCCCCCAAAAGCCACCCTGTTTCCCATATGGTGTGTGTGTGTGTCCATGAATGCATGCGCGTGCGCACACACACACACATACACACACACACACACACACACACACACACACACACAGAGCTTTCTTCCTAAGTCTCAGCTTTAGGAGCCCTAACCCAGAGACGTTCTTACCGAGTTTCAATAGCCAGCCTTCTCGGTCTGGGTTGAAGAAAGTGTGAGTGAGGTCATTCCCATCATCTTCTGGGATTTTGAAGGGTTCATTTTTTATGCTCTCATAGAGATTCTGGGATAAAAGATGACAATTCATGTTTCTGATTCTAGAAATATTTTTTCTTCCTCCTGTTTCTCTTCATTCATTCATTCCACAAGCATTTATTATGTGCCTACAGTAAGCCAAGCCTGCTAGGTGCTGAGACTAGAAGAATATGACCATTTCTGCTTTCAGGCAGTTCACAGTGACAAAATAAATAAGACTTCCCAATGAAGAAAATAAAGACAGCAGCTCAACTTCTATTCAAACCTTTAGTGTCATATTTACAAACCACTGTCCCCTTCCTGATTCAGTAGCTGGGCCTCACTACCAATTTCTTCATGAAATTCACATGGTTAAATAAATTAAAAGAGGAGACCCTTGATAAATCATATGTCTTTTCTTCCTTCCTACAAAACATGATCCTGTTCCCAGTGAACTCTTTCTTGGCTTGAATGAAGGCCACTCCTGCTTGCTTACCCGGAGTAGCTCCTCCGGCAGGTCTCCTCCATCATTGATGCCTCGGTTCATGGCAATGAACCTCTCCACCGTGGGCTTATCTTTGACATTGGGGTTGTGCAGACTGGTGTTCAACATGATGATGGCAAAGGAGAGGACGTAACAAGTGTCTAAAGATGAGAGAAAAGCAAAGGGAAGCCGTTGTATGCTCAGATGATCAGAAACATCCCACCCACAAGAGTAAGAGGTCCTAGATGAAATTAGAAATTTAAAAACCATGTTCTCAAAACAATGGGATGAATCCACACTCTAGGGCACACTGCTGTCTGAAAGGAGCAAGGCACAAAAAAGCACATAAAGTATTCAAGACTTAAAGATGTTTATTTTTTTCTGATTGAAAAGGAGAACACACACACTGTAGAAAACGTGAAAAACACAAAATACATATGACCTAAAATGACCTCTCATCCCATTATCTAGCAGTACTTTGCTTTATTTCCTATATGTAAATGTGTCAATGTGTAACATATCACAAATTTATGTCACAAACATATACTGTAACAAAATTGGAAACAAACAGATACATATATATGCTTTTTTGCTAATCTTATTATTGTTCCTGCTGGGTGCAGTGGCTCACACCTGTAATCCCAGCACGCTGGGAGGCCGAGGCGGGCGGATCACCTGAGGTCAGGAGTTCAAGACCAGCCTGGCCAACTTGGTGATACCCCGTCTCTTTAAAAAAAAAAAAAAAAAAAAAATTACTGTTCTCCTATGTCAATAAAAATTCTTCACAACAACAGGGGTTTTTTTAGTTTTTGTTTTGAGACAGAGTCTCACTCTGCAACCCAGGCTGGAGTGCTGGGTACAATCACAGCTCACTGCATGCAGTCTTAAACTCTTGGGCTCAAGACATCCTCCTGCCTCAGCCTCCCAAGTAGCTGGGACTACAGGTACAAGCCACCACACCTGGCTAATTTTTAGAAATTTTTTTGTAGAGACAGGGTCTCATTATGTTTCCCAGGCTGGTCTCAAACTCCTAGCCTCAAGCAATCCTCTCACCTCGGCCTCCCACCCAAGGTGCTGACATTACAAGTGTGAGCCACTGCACACAGCTAAAACATGGTTTTTAATATTGGTGTACTTCATAGTTCAGAGGTTCCACCACTTAAATTCCTAGTGCCTTACTGTGGGGCTTTTGGATTATTTCCAACATTTTATTATTATAAGTATTATTAAATAAATGTTTATAGGCATGAATCTCAGCCCTTTTGTTTCAGAAATTATCTGGTGCCAAGAAAAGAATCCAGTGTAAAAAACAACGAAAAAAAAGAAGAAGAAAAGAATCCAGTGTAAAATGCCTGGCATAAACTAGGATGAATGATCATATTTACCCGTGGACTGGAACACGCCATTATTGCACTGACAGTATCGCTGGGCAAATGCCTCCATCATTCGGTCGATCTTCTGGGCCTCTCCCGGTAGCCGGAAGCTCCACAGGAACTGCCTGAGTGGGAAAGACGGACTGTTCCAGAACTTGGGGGAGACAATTTATTTCTCTGTGAATTATTAAACTGCCAATGACTTTTTTTTTTTTTTTTTTTTGAGACGGAGTCTCGCTCTGTCATCCAGGCTGGACTGCAGTGGTGTGATCTCAGTTCACTGCAACCTCCACCTGTCCAGTTCAAGCAATTCTGCTCAGCCTGTGAGTAGCTGGGACTACAGGCATGTGCCACCGTGTCCAGTGAATTTTTTGTATTTTTAGTAGAGACAGGTTTCACCATGCTGGCCAGGCTGGTCTCAAACTCCCGACCTTGTGAGCCGCCACCTGAGCCTCCCAAAGTGCCGGGATTACAGATGTGAGCCAGTGTACCCAGCCACTGCCAATGGTTTTTTAACATCAAAGTGCAAAGGGAGCCCTGCTGAGCTTCAGCCTTCTGTTACTGTAACTCTGAATGGATGCAAAGTTGCCATCCACACCACTGTTATCTTAATCAAAAGTAAAATATTTCTTAGGAACAAATGAACAATTAAGATTTTCCTACTGAGGAACTGTTTCCCTCCTCAGAATAATACACAAGACTGAAACATATATAATGGTCATTTTAAACAAACTCTATTTTCAGAAAACAACATGGGTGGCAAAAAAGAGATGACTGTCTTATCAAAGCATTAACAACTGATCCCTTTAAGTCAAAGAAAGACCCAAGGCTGACAGGTTCAACTGTGGATTATTTCCATCCAGCTAAGTGATAGCACAAAAGATGATGTCATTATTTACACCTACAGCAGTGAAAACACAGAATGACAGTTTCTTAAAAGGCAGAAAGTAACAGATTTAATAAAAAATTAAAGTTTACTTTTTTCTTTCCAAAATGAAATGCACAACTACTTATTCCAGGGCAGGAAATTAAAGGATTTTCTAAACTGAAGGTGAAAAATTTCATAATTTAGTATTCAATTTCTAAAACCTCCAATGTAAGACTCAAGGAAGACTGTTAGAGAATCTGCCTCAGGGCATAACAAAAGGTAATTCCCCTTGACCACCCAGTCATTTCTGGTCAGAGACCAATAGATTTTCTTACCTCCCAAATACTTCAAGATATTCAAAATCATACCCAAAGATAGAATTTCAATAAAATGCCCCCCAGGACAGACTCATGATCAAAGGCTGGCATCCCCCTCCTTCCAAAGGTGCTCACCCCAAGAATACTCACCGTAGCGCCTGGACGAGATTCAGATCAGTGAACTCATGCAGCTCCACAAATGCATGAAGAACCTGGATATTAAATTCATCTCTACAGAGAAATGACAAAAAATGGGAGAGAAAGCAGGAGTCAGACACCGACACTGAGAATCTCCAGCCAGGCCAGGTCTCCCACACTGCGTCCTATAGTCCTACGGCTGCCCGGACAGCCACTCATGCACACTGTCAGCAAGAAAATTTGCTAGCTCTGTTGATGGGCTAAACAAGCAACATGTCCCCCAAGACCCCCGGACAGACCAACCACTCTTCCCTGGAACAGCCTCCCTCAATACCAGTGTGGCTACAGATGCTTTAAGGCAAAAATCCCTCCAAGACCTTAAGGGTATTTGGGAGTTTGTTTCCTTGTGTAATTCCTGAACAGCCTTCCCTAGCATCCGCATATCCCCAGGGCCTTACCTCTCCCCTAGGTAGTCACCAATGGCTGTCTTGTTGAGCCCTTCACCTTTATATAGAACTGAGCAATGTCTTCACAAGTGTTCTTTAGCAGGTCGTTCTCTATTAAGAACTGGATCCCCTAGAAAAAGACAACGAAGACGCCAATGATGCTGTGCTGGGAACCAGCTAAAAAAGAAGGGGAGAGGGCACAGGAAGAAATGGGTGTGGGTGCACTGGAATTTTTAATAAATACCTGATAACTAACCTAAAAAGCTAGGGAGTCACAGTTTAGGAACCAGGGCTTAGCACATGACATCTGCTCTACAAAAACGGCGACATAAACTGTAACACTCGGAAAAAAAAACATCTTAGGGTCTATCTGAGCACTATTTAAAAAAAAACAAACCCATCTTAAAGATTATGGACCACTTCCCGCTTCTTTCTCACTTACCTTTTTAGGGTCCATATTAAACTTTTTCCTGCCCATGGCTACCTGTTTGTTCCTCTGCATGTTTTTCCTGTAAAACAACCATCACAGGCATTTTAGTACTTCAGGCCACTGGAAAGGCTTGAAAGACTAATACCATTTCCACATGCATCCACTGATTTACACAGATTTTTGAAAGATTTATCCAGGAAAACAACAGGCATAATCTACTGGAGCTATGAAAGGTCAACTGAAACCTGACGCATGAACCTGGCTCCAGGCTCATTTGCTCCTTCTACCCTGGATCAGAGGTTTTCTTTCTTTTTTTTTTTTTTTTTTGAGACAGGGTCTCTCTCTGTCTGAAGGCTGAAGTGCAGTGGTGCTATCTTGGCTCAATGCAATCTCTACCTCCTGGGCTCCAGTGATCCTCCCACCTCAGTCTCCCAAGTAGCTGGGACCACAGGTGCATGTCACCATGCCCTGTTAAATTTTTTTTTTTTTTTTGGTAAAGATAGGGTGTCACTATGTTGCCCAGGCTGGTCTCTAACTCTTGGGCTCAAATGATCCGCCTGCCTTGGCCTCCCAAAGTGCTGGGATTACAGGTATGAGCTACTGTACCCGGCCAGTTTTCTTTTAACATGATTTTGTAAAAACTTTATCAGGGTATAACTGACTTCTCATATAATATTCCCACTGTAGGTATGTATTTGAATTTTAGGAAACTGACTAAGTTGTGCGACATCACCACAATCCAGTTTTGAGAACAGTTTCATCTCCCTACAGAACCACTCACACCCTTTTACAGTTCGTCCTCCCTTCCACCCCCCATCCCCAGGCAACTCTTCATCTATCTGCTGTCTCCACAGATCTGCCTATTCTGACATATCATATAAACAGAATCACAAAAATATTTGGATTTTCAGATCTGGCTTCTTTCATTAGCATAATGCTGTCAAGGTCATTGTGCTGGAGTGTGGGCCAGTACTATATGCCTTCTTGCTGCTGGATCATCTTCCATTGTATGGATAAACCACATCTGCTTATCCATTCAGCAGATGATGGGCACGTAGGCTGTTTGTAGTTTGGGATGATTATGCATAAGGTCGCAACCAACATTTGTGCGCATGTCTTTGTGTGGACATCTATTTTCATTTCCCTTGGGTACATACCCAGGGGTGGACACTGCTGGGTCATATGGTACATTTATATTTCACTTTTTAAGAAGCTGCTAAATAATCGGCAGTTTCCTTGACCGTATAAGAATGAAAAATGCAAATTCACAGACCATGCTTCTCAAAATATGGTACATCAACCAGCAACCTTGGGAGCATATCAGACATGAAGAATTTCCGCTCCTGTTTATACATACGAATCACATGGGGCCTCATCAAAACAGATGCTGACCCTATGTCTGAGAAGGGGCCTGTGCTTCTGTACGTTTGACACTATCCCATGTGTGGAGTCTGAGTAGAAAGGCCCTGGACTGGCTGAGTCATTCAGAAGTACAAGGGGCAGAACCCAGGAATTTGCATTTTTAAAACATCCAGCAGTAATTCTGGTGTGCACCCAAATTTAAGAGCCACTGCCATCAATAGTAATTTTCTAATCTCTGAGAGCAAAAAAGTTGCTCAGAAATAAAATCATAAAATATTATTGTCTTGAAGAACACATGTATTCTCTCGCTAAATCCATAGAAGGAAGAAAATACTTCTAAGTGTTTTGAGGGTTGGTTTTTTCTGTTTTGTTTTTTGTTGTTGTTATAGGCAGGGCCTTGCTCTGTCACCTGGGCTGGAGTACACTGGTGTCACTGTGGCTTAATGCAACCTTCAACTCCTGAGCTCAAGTGATCCTCTGACCTCAGCCTCCTGAGGAGCAAGGACTACAAGCAGGTGTCACCACAACTGGCTACTTTTTAAAATATTTTGTAGAGACAGGGTCTTGCTATGTAGCCCAGGCTGGTCTTAAACTCCTGGCCTCAAGCAATTCTCCCAACTTGGCCTCCCCAAATGTTGGTATTATAGGTATAACCCATCAAATCCAGCTGGTTTTGACCTTTTGAAAGGAACACTTAAAAACTGTGAGTAGTATGAGCACTTCCAGGTGTTACATAATCTGGGATCCCCCGTGAACAGCTACCTTAGGAAACAAAGTCAGAGGGTCACAGCAAAGCACCATTCAATTTCAGCCAAAATGAAGGGTTATAACCAGATATCTAGAAATTCCTGTGTAACTAAAATAACTGTCTAATCATTTTTTTCTAAATCCAGGAAGATAACTTTCATCAGTATTTCCAAACAAATACCACAAGGAAAGGCCTGTTTCATCGTTTCCAGTGTAACTGCGGCAGCATCAGAGGGCCCACAGAAGTAGAGGATGAAACTACTGGGAATGTTCAACTTCCTGGGCCTCAGTCCAGTCCCTCACCACAGGCTTTCCTGTGGCCACCAGAATGCACACTCCCAGATCTCTGCCAGTCACAATCTGTCTACATGACTGCCTGGGACACACACCAGAGATGGCTCCCTCATTTCATTAGCTAGCCAGCTCACTTCATCTGTCCCACTTGGAGCCCCTATCGCTCCAGGCTCTAGGCAGCTACTTCTCTAAGAGGTTTTCTCCAGTCTCTGCAAAGGCCTGATACCCCAGTAAGGTGTCCAAAGCAAAACAGCTGTTACTGCTACTAGACGGCCAGTTAACTGATGTGTATACATTCCAGAAAGTTAAATCTTGTACTATATGAGTATATTATTTCTGCTTTATTAAACAGTATTTAGAACCATTCCTACATAATGTTGGTATCAGGTTGTTGATGAGAAATACGAATTCTCTCCTGTAGGAAAGTCCGAGCAAATGTAATAGCTGGTTGAGAAACAAATGCAGGGTGAGCCTGAGTGCCCATATGGATGGATCCTCAGGGATCTGCAGAATCACTTCCCTCTTGGGGCTTTCGATACTGGAAATTCATTTTAAGTTCCAGATTAAAAAATAATAATAACCTAATGACCACTCCCTGACTCACAATTTCAGGTGCTATTCATGCGTGACAAGACTTCACAAATTCACTGGCTGAGTACTTTGGATGCTGATGCACTCACATTTCTAGTGTCTGCATTTCCTTGCTGTTTTATGGTAACTGACAGAGAACTGATCAAGAGAAAAACAAACGGCCCACTGAATTCTGAATATGTGTGTGTGGACACCAGAACAGACAGAAAGGAAACATACCAAAGTATGAATCCTGATTATCTCTCAGATGAGTGTTTATGAGAAATTTGTTTTTATATTTTTCTGTATTTTACCGATTTTTTGCAATAAAGATATATTACCTTTATAATCTGAAAAAAAGCCATTTTTAAAAACATTTTTAAGATCAAGGTAAAATTTACATTTAACAGAACACACGCATCTTAAGTGTACAGTTCAATTTGTTAAGTGTATATACCCTTGAAGCACCACTCATATTAATACAGAATATTCCTGTCATCCCTGTAAGTTCCCTATGGCCCTTCCTAGTCAACCCCACCCCACCCCACCCCAACAGCCACCTTGAAGGCAGCCCCTGCTACGATTTCTGCCACCACAGCTTAGTTTCTCTGTTCCAGACGCTCCTGCATGGAAGCACACGGTTTCTTCTACTCATCACAGTGTTTGTGAGATTCATCCGTGCTGCTGCACCTTAGTAGTTCTTCCTTTGCACTGCCTATTACTTCCATCTGTTTATCCATTCACCTGTTGGCAGACATTCAGGGTATTTCCAGTTCCTGGTTATTTTCTATAAGAATGCTATAGATATTCTTGTACAAGTCTTTGTATGGACATGTTTTCATTTCTCTTAAGTAACTAGGAGTTGAACTGCTGATGAAACTGCCAAACTTCTTACCCAAATAGTTACACCATTTTATTCTCACTAGCACTCGCCAACACGCGGTACCATCAAACTTTAATTCCAGCCATCCTAGTGGATGTGAAATACCATTTCATAGTAGTGTTAAACTGCATCCCCTTACAAGTAATGATGTTAAGCATTTTTCATGTGTCTACTATACATACGGCTTCTTTTGTAAAGAGTCCAAGTTTTTGGCCCATTTTTTTTATCTGGGCTGCCTTTTTATCATATATTCTAGATACAAGTCTTTTTTCAGATATGTGTGGTACAAATATTTACTCCTAATCTGTTGCCTGCTCATTTCTTTTAGTAGTTTACCTTTTATAAAAGCAGAAGTTTTAAATTTTTATGAACTCTAATGTATCCACTTTATTTAAGCTACAATTATTTAAAATGGAAACAGGGGAAACTAACCCAAAATACCAAATGGGCAACACAGAGACTGGCCATGGCGAGCTGGCCACCTTCTGTGGAGTCCTCAGCCTCACTAAATCCTCATGGCACTGCCCAAAGGAGTCTAAAACAACAAATCAAACAGTCCTATGAAGCCAGACAGGAGTACTTAGGCTTAGAAAAATACAGACATGTAGTGAATTGGAAACAGCCCATTTATTGCATTAAGCAGTCAGAAAACGGTCTAGGAACCCCATTCAAAACTAAACTCTCAAAGTCACTAACATTTCATGTAAATGAAAAAAAAAAAAAAAAGCAAAGAGTCCTTGTCCTTTTATACTATCATTGCATTTCTACATTTTCTTCCCTTAAGCATTAGAAAGGTGCAAATAAGCTCGCAATTATACTCAGACATGACTGGGCACTCCGGGCCTTTGAAACTGTATCAGCAGCACTCATTAAGCTTTTCCCTTACACAAAGGTAAGCTTTTCCCTTACACAAAGGAAAAACAGAAACTTTAACACACACACACACATACACACACACACACACACACACACACACACAGTGGACAACAGAGGGGAGTAATTCACATAAAAATTTAGGAGCAGTTTAAGGCTTTCTGGGACCTTTGAAATTCTCCAGTTCAATTTTTGTTTTTGCTTTTTTGAGACCAAGTCTCGCTCTGTCACCAGGCTGGAGTGCAGTGACATGATCTCGACTCACTGCAACCTCTGTGCCTCCCAGGTTCAAGCGATTCTCCTGCCTCACCCTCCCGAGTAGCTGAGACTACAGGTGCGCGCCACCACACCTGGCTAATTTTTGTATTTTTAGTAGAGATGGAGTTTCACCATATTGGCCAGGATGGTCTCGATCTCTTGACCGTGTGATCCGCCCACCTCGGCCTCCCAAAGTGCTGGGATTACAGGTGTGAGCCACTGCTCCCAGCCTTCAGTTCAATTTTTTGAACTGAAGAAAATGAAAGAAGCTCCTGTGTTCAGGAGGCCTTGCAGTGAAGGATGGAAGGCAGACACTATTGGAGTATACGTGCTTGCTAGGACTAGAAAGACACAAAGCTGACTTCTTCCTTCAATGTGCCATGTAAGGGTAATTAAGGGCTGGGTGCTTTAAGAAAGTACAACTGCAAAAGCCACTTAGCAGCAGGGCAGACTCACCTTTCCTCCGTGGATCCCAGGGTTTCAATCTCATTAGCTACTTCTGCTATCTCATCCTTCAGCCTCTATAAAACAGACAGTCCAGAGTTAGCAGGAAAGGGAGATGCAGAACAAATTAAAACTTCTAAAATCTTACATAACTCCCTCCAACCAAAAACAAAATAAAACCAAAATGAAATAAAATATGTCAAAAATGCAAAAAAGTAAATTAGGAAAATTCATCTGTTTCAGAAATATTTGCTGGGCACGGCGGCTCATGCCTGTAATCCCAGCACTTTGGGAGGCCAAAGTGGGTGGACTACAAGGTCAAGAGTTTGAGATCAGCCTGGCCAATATGGTGAAACCCATCTCTACTAAACATACAAAAATTAGCTAGGCATGGTGGCAGGTGCCTATAGTCCCAGCTACCTGGAAGGCTGAGGCAGAAGAATCGCTTTAACCCAGGAGGCAGAGGTTGCAGTGAGCTGAGATCGCGTTACTGCACTCCAGCCTGGGCGACAGAGCAAGACTCCATCTCTAAATAAATAAATGAAATATTCATTGAGTTCCTACCAAATAGTAAGCATTCTAGAAAATACCAAGGTAGAAAAGGATACAGCTCTGACCTTAAAGAGTTTATAGTCTAGGAAAGTTTATAAGCTTATATATTATGTAATAAACAAAAACTGGCTGCCTCATCACAATCTTTCAGAACAAATCTGCAGCTTACTAAACACAAGTGTGCCAGAAAACTCAGAGGACAAAGTCTCCTGCCCAAAGCCCAAGATGCAGAGCCAGCAGCAGCTGAGCCAGGGCAACACTGCCACCAAGTGGTTGGCACAGGGAATGTCCGATGAAATCAACTGCATCCACACCCACCCTCCTCATCTCAGCACACCCTTGGTCCAGATGGATGTCCTCTTTTTCACAGGGAAGCGGGGGCTTAAGTGGGGAACTGCTCAGCTTTCTCAGGATCTACTAGTGAAGCAGAAATCAAAGGATCAGGGAGAACTATCAAAATATACTCAAATCAACTTGAGCAAGTCAAGTCTTTCCTCATTTTGCTACTTGGGGTAACAGGATTCCCTCTTAACCCCACCCCTAATGTTTTACAAAGAATTCTAAAAGAATAACATTTGATGCCTTAGGGTGAAAATAATCGAACTATTGGCTTCTAGACTTATTTCCTACAAAGCTGGATAGTTATGAAAAGAACTTGGAAAAACAGTAAAATTGCTATCACTAAGTCTATCTACAGGGACCAGAAATAATGCTGTCTTTTATGCTAAGTCCTCACAACAACTGTGTAGTAGGTGTTTTCATGATCTGACAGATGAAGAAACTGAAGTTCAAGGAACCGGAACTCTCTTGTCTCAAATCATTCAGCTAGAAAGCAGCAGAGCCAGGAATGGGGCGGGGACCGAGTTCGCCTGAAGCCCACATTCTCACGCCTCTCCTTATCCACTCTGCTCGACGAGGGCAAACACAGCAGAGAGAACTCTACTCAGGAGACAGGAGTCCTACAGGGTATCTCCAGTTCTGACAACTGCCCGACTGGGTGAACCTTGACAAACCACTCAACCTCTGACATTCCATCTACTCACTGGAGAGCAAAGGCGATACCAACACCTACACTTTGAGCAGAGCTGTAGTGAGAGCAAGTCAAGTGTCATGAGGAGACACTTGGCAAAGGACACACTTTGATACAAATGGGACTGTCACCACAGTTCTGACACTGGTGACACCACCGTGCGTCTCTCCTACCTGAATGTCAGCCAGCAGCTCCTGTTTCTCCGTCGGATGTTCTCCAGTTCTTGACGCTCCTCTGCGGTCAGGTCACTGGGAACTACAAAAATGGAGGGAAATGTTACTAAGAAAGCTTTTATCTCACCAAAAATAAAGTACGATCCAGAGGCCATGAAAGGAGAAAGATACCAATAAAGAAACTAGAAGGCAGTTTCAGAAATGACTGAGTGATGGAGTTATGGCTCCAATTCTCATCAGATTTTCTAAAGAAAGGAAGGGCCTTAAATCCCACAGGAAAGCTCTAAGAAAGGAACTCTTCGAAGGAAAAACCGGAGAGAAAAGATTACAAAGGTTAAAATTAGGTTGGCTCTGAATGAAAAAGGGTGAATATTAGCTGAGTGCCTGGCCATTTTCACCCCTTCCAGCTGGGAGACTTCAGGCTGACATTTAATTAATCTCTCTAGGCCTCAGATCCCTCATGGTCAAAAACAGAGCAGTACCAGAGCTCACTGAGTTGAGCTCCAACATGGAAAGATGTCCATAACCTCCTGAGGTGGGGAGGGGGAGGCAAGTGGCAAAGCAACATGTATAATTTTGTACCACCTCTGGGAAGTGTTCGGAGAAAGAGACTATATATGCACTGAGAAAAAAAAAATCTAGAATATACACCTAAAGTCAGTGCTTAACTCTGGAAACTGGGATTATGGGACTTTCTCTTTCTGCTTCATATCTTTCTTCATTGTTTGGATGTTTTAAAACGTGCTCTATCATCAGAACAAAGTTATTTAATTCCTGGATCACAGCTCTCACCACAAAATACTTCTGCAATCCTCCAATGGCTCAATCTCCCCCACTTATACAAACAGGAGATTTGGACAGACACCCTCTAAAATGACCCTCTGAGCATACTGTGGGAAGCCACGTGGGCAAATAAGAAGCACAAGCATTAGAATCAAGCAAACCAGGTTCAAATCCTAGCTCCAATCTACCAAATACCATATTAGGTCACTTCAGACAAGTTATGTAACCTATTTGAGCCACATCTCATCATCAATAAAGTGGCGCCACCATCACCCACTTGAAAAGGCTGCTGTGAGGATGATGTAGAGTAATTAAAGTGCCTCAAACCCTGCCTGGTGCTGAGCAGAAGCTCAGAAGTGTTGGCTCTTGTTCCTTCTGTGGCACAGCAAAGGACACCCATGCTCCTAAGACAGGGGGTGGTGTGAGAGTCCTTCTGTCCTTCAGTGGGTGCCTATGTGAGCTACAGCTGCACTGTGCAATATGGCAGCCATGAGCCCCACGTGACATTAACCACTGGAAATGTGACCACCCAGTTTGAGATGTGCTGTATGTATAAAATACACATCAGAGTTTCCATAAAAACAAAGGAAATGTCTTTTTAATAATATTTTATATTAATTACACATTGATATAACTTAATAAAATGTATTATTTTAATTGATCTCAAAGGAACTACTATGAAATAAAAGTGCATCTATGGCTTTCTACCAGACAGCACAGAGTTGGAATAACATCTCTGCTTCAGAGCATAGTTAGGATACACATACTCTCCCTTCTGCCCATGGCATTCAAACTTAATCTACTACATGCAGAGGGCAGTTACTTTCCCCAATTATTTCACAAAAATCACCACAGGAGGGTAGAAACAATAGGCTACAGTGAAGCCCACAGAATGGGTTAATCAACTACATTAGAAAAGCCGACTTTTTCCTTTTTTCACCTAGTTTTTCCCCATCCTTCTTTAGAAAAGTGTTTTTTAAACATCTCCAAAATCCAAACTAAGAAATGCATTTAGTTCAGGCCTGGTAGCCCACGCCTGTAATCCCAGCATTCTGGAAGGCCAAGGTGGGACAGACTGCTTGAGCCCAGGAGTTTGAGACCAGCCTGGGCAACATGATGAAACCCTCTCTTTACTAAAAAGAACACCGAACAACAAAAATTAGCCACCTACAGGAACTCAGGAGGCTGAGGTAGAAGGACTATTTTAGCCTGGGGTGTGGAGGTTGCAGTGAGCCAAGATTGCACCACTGCACTCCAGCCAGCACAATACAGCTAGACCCAGTCTCCAAAAAAAGGAAGAGAAAATTAAAAAATGCATTTTGTATCATGACCCAATCTCCACCACATATCAAAAATAATACCTTACCATGTGAAATGCATTGATATTTTCTGTTATTTCACTGTGAGCTTTCTTGTTGTTTTTTTTTTTTGAGATGGAGTCTCACTTTGTCGCCTTGACTGGAGTACAGTGTTGCAATCTCGGCTCACCACAACATCCACCTCCCAAGTTCAAGTGATTCTCCTGCCTCAGCCTTCCGAGTAGCTGGGATTACAGGCGTACACCACCATGCCTCGCTAATTTTTCTATTTTTCGTAAAGATGGGGTTTCTCCATGTTGGCCAGGCTGGTCTAGAACTCCTGACCTCCTGATCCGCCTGCCTGGGCCTCCTAAAAGTGCTGAGATTATAGGCATAAGCCACCACACCCAGCCTGTAAGCTTTCTTAACAGTGGTTTAGTCCAGTAAATTGATTTTATGGCCACGTGCAGTGGCTCATGCCTGTAATTCCAGAACTCTGGGAGCCCGAGGTGGGCAGATCACCTGAGGTCAGGAGTTCAAGACCAGCCTGGTCAACATGGTAAAATCCCATCTCTACTAAAAATATAAAAATTAGTCAGGCATGGTGGGCAGGTGCTTGTAACCCCAGCTACTCAGGAGGCTGACGCAGAAAAATCGCTTGAATCTGGGAGGCGGAGGCTGCAGTGAGCAGAGATTGCACCATTGCACTCCAGCCTGGACAAAAAGAGCGAAACTCTGTCTCAAAATAATAATAATAAATAAATAAATTTGTTTCATAATCTACCTAATACACTGACTCCTGTTGTTTGAAAAACACTCTTCCTTTAGAGGCTGGAAGAGACTGCCACTCTAAAGACCCCAACAGAGCAACTAAATTCAGCCCAGGTCACCTTCGCAAGAGTGGGCTTTATACTGCGTCTCTGAGATCTCAAGGTTGATCTCTCAGGTGTGTTGACTGGAGGATGGAGCCTTAAATAAGATCGCCTACATATCTGCTCTCCAGTCGTCCCATTCCTATGTCAAGACTCAGGTTTTCAGTTCAGCAATCCATCAGTATTATATGGATTCTAGCCCCGCACCCCCGCAAACCCGCCCCACACACTTCTTCCCAGGCTCAACAGCTCTCCCAACATTAAAAAAAAAAAATTATTAAAATGGCTGCTTCAGGAAGAAGTTAGACAAGTCAGCTCTGGTTAAAGCAAAAGCTGTTTTGAAAAACAACATGAACTCTACTGATCTACCCCATTCTAGAGAAAAGCATGCTTAAAGCAGTTCATTCACAGACCAGAAAAATTTCTAGTCCAAGTAGAAAACCCCTTTAAGAAATTAATTTCCTCAGGTTCTAAAAGATACGTATTCATTCCAATATAACATGGTTTTGAAATTAAGGCAACACTCATTTTTTAAAAACAGCTGCTCCACAAGAGGCTCAATAATTGGGATTTGATTCTGAAGCTACAGAGCTGGCTTAATCAGATCAACAATGTGTCTACCCAACAGAAGCAAGACTAAATCCAAGGTCCATATAATGAGGCTGATGAAAAACAGAGAAAGCGTATAAAAGAAATTCCTCTCTCAAGACTGCTATATACCCTGAGAAGCCAACTTTTATCATTCTAAACTGGAAACTCTTAATAGTTGCTTTCTTTTCAGAATCTGAGCACTCAATCACTCTGGGTTTTATATTCACATATGATAATTTTTCTGGAAGGTCACAATCTAGCTTCTGTATTATAAATTCAAAATGCCCTTCTAGTCCTCTACCTTCCAAGATATTATTTTTCAAACAGTAAAGGAATAAAAAATCCATAAACCTACAATATCAAAGAGTACACAGAAGGGCCATCAGAAGAGACTTCAACAAATTTCCAGAACAGAGAAAGAAAAGAAACGGTGGTAAATGCTAATATCTTCTTCTAGAATTAAAACTCCACAAAGGCAGGGACACTGTCTGCCTTGTACACTGTTGTGTCTGTGGTACCCAGCACAGGGCCTAGCACACTAAAGATTACACACACACACACACACATGCACGAACTGAACCAACTTTCTTATGAGCAGGCAAGCATGGAGCTGGTGTCCAGAGTAAAGCTTCCATACGTGGACACCAGGAGACCTGAGAGGACCCTACCACAAAGCAGGATCTTGCCCACGGGCCCTGAAGCCAAGCCTCGCTGTCCACAAGGCCCAGCCATGCACAGAGCTTCCACTTAACACACCTACTGCTTCACTCTCACGCTGACAGAGATAACCACACCTACACCAGGAGTGAGAAAGAACAAGACAGGGAACAGAAAACTCACCCTAGAGCAAACGGAGACAATTGGGAGGGGGGGGACCTTTAAAAGAAAAGAAAACTCTGGAAAAGGGACAGTTACAGAAAAAGAATACAGCCTTGCAAATTAAACATACTTTTATCCCCCAAATCAAAAAAGTCAACAAAGGATAAAATATAAAGTTGGGGCATTCTTATAGAACAAAGAGACTTGAAAATATGACCATCCCACAGAGAAATATTCATAGGAAAAATTCAGAAGTTCCAGGAATGAAGATGATCCTAAAACCTCCATGGGGGGGGTAAGGAGAGTGATTAGTCAGACCACCTACGAGGGAAGATTTCACTGATGTCAGAATAAGAACTCGCACACTAAACAGACAGTGCCGTGGAGCTTTCAAAATTCTAAAGGAAAATGATTTGAACCTCGAATTCTCAGTCAAATAGGAGGGTAAAACAGACTCATTTCAGATACGTAAGGATCAGAAAGTTTGTCTCCTGTGCACGCCTTCTGAAGACGCTACTTCAGGAGGAAGGCGATGTGGGTCACGAACAGGACTGACTCGGGAAACTGAGGACAGCAAGCGCCATCAACTGGGATGGACACAAAGCCATCAGACCAGGTCAGAGCAGGAAGCCAAAGGGCTCCAAGAGGAATGCCATCACAAAGAATGAAATCAGACTCGAAACCAGAGAATGAAGGAGAAAGCAGCTGAGAAACATGTGGGATATGAACAGGCATCATTCGGTTTCCTCTCAAGAGAATAAAAAGTACTGGGAAACAGGGGAAAACTAAACTACAAAAAATCACAGAAGAAACAAAACATGCCCCATGTGGTGTCATCTGTGCCATCAGGGGTGCTAGGAACAGTTCCCTTTGAGTTAGGGCACCTGGCTCTAGGGTGACTGGTACCTGCATTCCTGTCACAGAGCTGGTCACTGGGGGTTAACTTTCAGAATCACCCTGCAGACAAAGCTTGAAAGACCAACCTAGGCTGGAGAAGCAAAGCTATCTGTTACCGAGGTGAAGGAAGAGCTGACGGAAGTTTGAGGGAAGTAAAGTAGAGAGACTAGCAGGGTCCCGAATGGTCCCCACAGCTTCCTCTTACAACACTGGAGACCAGAGGCATGCACAAGGATCATGGAACAAGAAATCCATGCTGTACACATGCTGAAGGTAAAAATCCAGTGACTGAAAATTGTGATAAACGACCAAAAATGGACAGTGAGAGAGGGAAGAAAGAGAATGGTGTGAGATGCATCCTCATCCATCATAGGTGGAAGGCAGGAGATATCTTTGATTTTGACAAAATAATCAGCAATTTAAGAACTTGGCAGCACCCACAGAAGACCTAAAAGCAGAAAAAAGTTAATTAATAGTGGCTGCTTTGGGGAGTGGGTCTGGGAATAAAGAGACGGGACATATAAGCCCCTGAATACCTGCTTTAAATACATATACATATGTACTGTGACAATTTAAAAAAAAAAAGACTAAAAATGTTAATCTATGGTCACTAGAAAAGATAGACCTTCTGCGTCCTTGGAGTCAGACAGAAAAAGCTTCTGACCAATTTGTAGCTAGAATAAATAAGACATTTATCTACATTTATTTTGATCCAATCTCCTGACATTTGCCACACGACTGCTAAATTACTTCTTCATTCCATACTTAGTAACCTTAAATCACAATGCTGCTTCCCTTCAGGTTCAACAAATCATTTAAGAACTTTATTTCAAAAAGCTGATCTAGACCTCATTTTTCTAGTGGAATTTTGCTCTGAGATGAGGCAAAATCTAACATTTTAATAAAAGTATTTTCCTCTGCATAAACTTAACAATGCAACATCAAATCTTTAACTCAAGCCTTCATTCTCATGCTGCCCCAGAGAGAAAAAACATCCAAAGACAAAATGCTTAATTTCATTTAGTAGCATAAAGAATCAACACTATTGCTGGAGAGCTGGAGGAGTAACATTCCTACAGTCTTGGCTAGTGTCTTCGGGACGCTGCAAAGGCCACAGCTGGAACAAGAAAGGTAGTCAGAAATACCCACGTCTACCTCACACCCTGGGAGTTTCTGGGAAAGCAGCGTCCACACCCTGGGAAGCCTGTCTATTCACGCCGCTTCTCTCCCTTGTAGCCATTAGGGTTAAACTGCAAAAGAACCGCTCAGCTGGGCCAGATGGCAGCACAACAAACAGCTCCTCCTTCCCCCAACTGCCACGTGCTGCAGCCATGCTTATGTGCCAGGGAGGCGGCTGAACCCCTTGCTCTTTAAAAGAATAGCCACTGGGGAGGGCAGCAGGGACAGCCTGAGCACACTGGAGACAAACCAGAGGGAGAGCTGCCCTGACACACCACCCGCTTGCCCTCCTCGCCCGTCACCAGAGGGGCCCCCAGAATCCATGCCCACAAAGGTTAATCCGCAAGGTGTCCGGCTGGCAGTCAGGGGGACAGTCCAGCATCGGTCCCATCACCATTCCTTTCCAGGGTTCCAATTTAATGAAGGGGATTAAAGTGACAAAAACAACAAGGAGCTATTGTGCCTGGCTGTGAATAGGAAAGCCACACAAGGGAAGCTTTCATTTATTTATTTATTTAAATGTTGCTTTGCAGATTTTAACAGTCGGCAGAAACCCAGAGCTGAAATGGGTTCCAGCTAGAGCATACAGAGGAGGACTGTCTTAAAGGGACAGAGCCCTCTTCCAAACCAGAGGACGATAAATGAGCACATGGCGTGCTCTAGTCTAAAACCCTGCCTGTGCTCCACTGGCCACAGGCAGATGCCGCTGATACGCCATGAAGTTCCCTTGAAAATGCAGCTCTCTGACAGCAGGTTCTGCTTGGCACACACACAGCAGCTGCCAGGACCACACTGTCCTAAATCCCTATGGGTACCGTGAAATGAATGTGTCAAAGGCATGCTTTAGGACCGGGATGTCTCTCTTGAGGTCATCCAGCCAGCTTTAAAATACACCACTTGCCTTATTTTTTCCACCATAATTATTAACCGGCATCCTTCTTATAGCTTCTGCCTTTCAATGGATAAAAAGGTCCATATTTAAACCAGCACCACAGGGAAACATTTTATAAAGTAATTAAGGAGTGAGCCCTCATCTGCGGAGAAGGTAACTATACAAAAGATAACTGCCTTAATCAGAGTTGCTTCCAGGCCAAGGAGGTCATTGCCATTTCCCTTTCAGCCCCAGCTAGCTGGCCTGCTGCCAAGGGGTGGGTGCCCTCCTGCTAATCACAGCCACACCCCTTTACAGACCTGAAGTTTCATAAACACTGAATACACACACACACACACACACACACACACACACACACACACACACATACTCATTCTTAACCTTAAGTTCTGCCTAAAACAGCAGCAGCAGTAGTGAAATAAAGCACCCAGCTTTTCTATATCCTCTACAGAAACTGCTGTCTGCTGAGAGGAGAACAACTGGCTATTTACAAACCAGGCTTTTGGGTTCAAAAGTGCACATCTGGGAAACCAGCTTCTTCCTCCACCTCCACAGACACAGTGATCACAGGGCGTGAGGGGTAGAAGCTCCAAATGTCCTGTTCCAGTATTCAGCACTTACTCACCAAATACCTGTGTAAATCCTACTAGTTAGACCCTAAACAAAACAGCCCATTAACCTCCCTCTACACTACCCTAGGGGTGTAAGTCACTTTGTCTCCCAGAAAATCCCAGTGACTTATAATTTGAAAAACTTCAAAATACTGGAAAGAGGCCGGGCACGGTGGCTCACACCTGTAATCCCCGCACTTTGGGAGGCCGAGGTGGGCGGATCATTTGAGTCAGGAGTTCCAGACCTGCCTGACCAACATGGTGAAACCCCATTTCTACTAAAAATACAAAAATTAGCTGAGCACAGTGGTGGGCACCTGTAATCCCAGCTACTTGGGAGGCTGAGGCAAGAGAAGCGCTTGAACCCGGGAGGCAGAGGTTGCAGTGAGCCAAGATTGCACCACTGCACTGCAGCCTGGGCGACAAGAGCGAAACTCTGTCTCAAACAAACAAACAAACAACAAATACTGAAAAGAACTCAGGGCTTTGGAGACATGCCAATGTTCAACAAACTGCTAATCTCTCTGGGCCTCCGTTTTGTCCATCTGTAAAATGGCACTGCAGTTAGCACTGTTGTGCTACTGTTAGCATTGTTGTGAGGAATACATGATGGAAAAAATAAAACAGCGAGCACAAGTAGGTGCCCAACAAATACCAAATTTCTTTCCTTTATCTGTATATCCAATCCATGTTCCTCTTTTGCTTCTTTCTAACTATGTCATATTGACTCACTCAGCCTACATTTACTGCTCGCCTACTAGGTGGAAGGCAACGGGGGCACAACACTGAAGAGACCGATCTGGATCCTCCTAGCAGGAGCTGCAGTCCCAGGAAGCATCACGGAGAAGGTGGTGATTTCAGGTGCATGTGCTAACGAGGGATCATGCACAAGCTGTGTGAATCCACAGCATGGGTGCCTCACCCAATCCCTGGGACGGAGCTGGGGACTGCCACTCTACAGGTAGCGGTCTTGGGTCCTAAGCCTAGCGTGGGGCCACATTCACCAGCTGGGTGACTCTGGGCAAGTTACTTTAGCTGTCTGTGCCTCAAAGCAAACAGTAAGCTAAGAGGTTGCTTCCAGAGCACGTTGCTGTTTAAAATCACTACAGCTTTTATATCAAATGGGGAAAATACAAATAACCCACAATAATACAAAATCTAGTAAGTTAAAAACTATAGGATAAGAAGGCAGTGCTGTGAGGCATGGCTAACAACTGCAGGTAAGGCAGCAAACAAGAAAAAAAACAGTCGAGGATTCGAAGATAAAGTTCTCATAGACCATTACTACAAGTGGAGAATAGGTTGGTTTAGGGGAATTTTTTTCTCCTCACTGAGAAAAGTAAAACTCCATGCTGACATTACAAATATGTGGGGTCAGATCTTTAAGACAGGGATAAGAATGCAACCAAAATTCAGAGTATCTTTCAGGTAAAATATAACAGTAGAGAGATGTAAAACAAACAGTTGTAATGTAACCAGGATTTTGCTGGAAGCCTCAAATTTAGAGACAGTCCTCAGGATAACTGTTAGGATCAGAGGATGAAGAAAGATGGATGTAGAAAAGGGGGGTGACTAGAGCGGGAGACCCAGGTGACACTTTCTGCCAATAATACACTGAAGGTGCACACCTTCATGCAGTCTATCTACTTTGGGAAACCAATTAACTTTCCCACCCACTGAGTCAGAAACACCGTAACACTTCTTCTTAAACTCAGTACCTTAAAAAGGAAGGAAATTCTGATATATACTACAACGTGGATGAAGCTGGAGGACATTAAGCCAGTCACAAAAAGGCAAAAACTGAAGGATTCCACTGATGAGCAGCCCCTGGAGTAGTCAAACCATCATAGAGACAGTGGAATGGATATTGCCAGGGGCTGGGGGAGAAGAGGAATGGGGGAGTTAGGGCGTAATGGGGAGTTTCAGTTTTGCAAGATGAGAAAGTTCTAGAGACTGGGTGGAACAATAATATGAATGTATGAATGTACTACTGAAATTAACATGGTTTAGATGGTAAATTTTTTGTTATATCTATTGTACCACAATTAAAAATAAAGGCCTGGCATGGTGGCTCATGCCTATAATCCCCCTAGCACTTTGATTTTTGTTTTTTTTTTTTTTTTTGAGACAGAGTCTTGCTCTGTCACCCAGGATGGAGTGCAGAGGCGCTATCTCGGATCACTGCAGCCACCCCCCACCAGGTTCATGTAATTCTGCCCAGCCACCCGAGTGTAGCTAAGACTAAAGATGCACACCTCTGCGCCTAGCTAATTTTTTTTTTTTTTGAGACAGAGTCTTGTTCTGTTGCCAGGCTGGAGTGCTATGGCTCACTGCAACCTCCAACTCCCTGGTTCAAGCAATTCTCTTGTCTCAGCCAGGCGTGTGCCATCACACCAGCTAATTTTTGTATTTTTAGTAGAGACAGGGTTTCACTATGTTGGCCAGGATGGTCTCCATCTCCTGACCTCAGGTGATCTGCCCACCTCGGCCTCCCAAAGTGCTAGAATTACAGGCATGAGCCATTGCGCCCAGCCATCCCCAGAACTTTGAGAGGCTGAGGCAGGCAGATGGCTTGAGCTCAAGAGTTTGAGACCAGCCTGGGAGACATGGCAAAACCCGATCTCTACCAAAAAAAAAAAAAAAAAAAATTAGCCAGGTGTGGTGGCACGCACTTGTAGTCCCAGCTACTCAGGAGGCTGAGGTGGGAGGATCACGTAAGCCCTGGAATGTGGAGGTTGCAATGAGCCCAGATCACACCATTGCATCCAGCCTGGGCGACAGAGCAAGACCTTCTCTCAAAAAAATAAATTAAAATATAAAATAAAAATTTCACAGCAATATTCTAACTTCCCTGTCTGCTTACAATAGTTTCTTTCCCAAGAAACTGTGATTTAACTTTTGTGTAGTGCATTTTAAAGTAAGTATCTCACCACCAACTTGCAGCCTAAGAGATTTTGAAAAGAACATACAGCCAGGCATGGTGGCTCTTGCCTTCATAATCCCAGCATTTTGGGAGGCTGAGGCAGGTGGATCACTTGAGGTCAGGCCAACATGGTGAAATCCTGTTTCTACTAAAAATACAAAAATTAACAGGGCATGGTGGCATGCACCTGTAGTCCCAGCTACTCGGGAGGCTGAGGCAGGAAAATCACTTGAATCTGGGAGGCAGAGGTTGCAGTGAGCCGAGATCGCACCACTGCACTCCAGCTCAGGCAACAGAATGAGACTCCATCTCAAAAAAAAAAAAAAAAAAAAAAAAAAAAATTTACTGCCAGCCATGGTGGCTCACGCCTGTAATCCCAGTACTTTGGGAGGCCAAGATCGGTAGATCACCTGAGGTCAGGTTTTCAAAACCAGCCTAACCAACACGGTGAAACCCATCTCTATTAAAAATGCAAAAATTAGCTGGGCAGTATGCACCTGTAATCCTAGCTTCTCAGGAGGCTGAGGCAGGAGAATCACTTGTACCTGGGAGGCAGAGGTTGCAGTGAGCCGAGATTGCACGACTGCACTCTAGCCTGGGTGACAGAGCAAGACGCCATCTCAAAAAAAAAAAAAAAAAAAAAAATGTACACACACTACCAAGGACCAAAAAGAGTTAAATTAGCATGCAGCTAGCAGAAATGGTATTCAACATACAGGCAGAAGTGCCTTCCAGCAAACTGCCAATATGAATATTTAGACTATTCTAATTTAAATTCCTTCCATGCAAAAACTACCCAGTTTTGCCATGAAAAATAAGTCTATTAAAGAGTTTTATTGCCACATTCTGAATTTTTAGGGAAGACTTCAGTCCTATTCTCAGTCGTAGAGACAGCTCACCTAACAACTACCCAAGTTCAGAGGAGATGCTGCTTGGGCTTTCACTCACTACTTTGTGACCTTGAGCAAACAATGACCTCTTCCAGCCTCAGTTTCCTCACTTATGTAAGGAGGATGTCACCCAGCCTTTCTCAACTATCTTATGAAAGGAAAGTACTGGCCAGGTGCAGTGGCTCACGCCTGTAATCCCAGCACTTTGGGAGGCCGAGGCGGGTGGATCACCTGAAGTCAGGAGTTTGAGACCAGCCTGAACAATATGGTGAAACCCCACCTCTACTGAAAAAATACAAAATTAGCCGGGTGTGGTGGCACATGTCTGTAATCCCAGCTACTTGGGAAGCTGAGGCAGGAGAACTGCTTGAACTGGGAGGTGGAGGTGGCAGTCAGCTGAGGTGCCACTGCACTCCCGCCTGGGCAATAAGACCGAAATTCTGTCTCAAAAAAAAGGAAGGTATTCTACCACCTTATTTGACATAAAGAGAATCAACAAATTTAATAAACCCTAGAACTCAAAGACATAGTTTGCATTTCAAGGTAGTAACAGAACCTAAGTGATAAAATTTTATCCTAAGAATTTGGTTTACAAAAATAAAGTTAACATCTACTTTCAATAAAAGCTATAAACTAGAAAACAACCATTTTAAGAACCTTAACCTCTTCTAAAACCTCACAGTGACAACATCTGACATAGCTAGTGTTTCCCAGCAGCTTCTTTCTGGCACTCCACTGCTGTTTCGGAAGGATCCCAGGGACTGAATGCAGAGCTCCAAAAGGAAGAACCATTTTCTACCACTAGCCTCCCTGAGACAAGTGGCATGGTCCTTCACTCCCCCAGGGACAGCCTGGGAGTTCCCTCTTCCTCCAAACAAGCCAAATCATCTTGCTCACCCCCTCCTCCCAAGGCGGTAGGCTCCTCTCCCCTGGGAGAGAGCTGCCACTCCCCGTGCCAGCCAGCTGCAACCAATGTCAGCTTGCACAGCTGGGCCACCACACCCCTTCTGTGTCCAAAATAGAGGTTTGGTGGCTTGGAAGTCAATTCTCTCTCACTTTACATTCGGTTGCTAAAATCTATTCGTTTGCTAGCCCTTTGTAATGCTCCAATTTTTCTCTACATTGAAATATTCTCCCCCTCAGTCTTACGGCTGGAAAGGACCCCTATCCTTAAATGCCATGCACAATTCCAACTCCTTTTCTATGTGTATTGATGGAAAGAGGGCTACACGTGCCCAGGAAAGGTTCTGACTGAGTAAAACAGAAACTCTGTGGGCAGAGCGCCTAGAGGGGGAGATCACCCTGAATCTGTCCCTCTGGCTTTCTGCCTGCCTATTCGAACCTCACCGAAGCTAGAGGAAGAAAACTGACTACTGGCCTGTTCCTAAGTCTCAGGCCTAGAAGAACGCTTGGATACCTATCCAAAGGTGCAGTGGAAAAACCCTCAGAGGAGAGCACAGAATGCAGACCCGAAGGACAGACATGCAGAGACGGCCACGCACACATCAGCTCCTGCTGCTGGCTGCTGGGTGGGAGAGGCAGGCAGGCAGCAACGCATAACGGGGGATCTGCAGCCGGGACTCCACACGCCATCCACCCGCCTCTTACCCACGGTGAGTCCCCCTCTCCTGCGGCCCCAGCGTCCTGGCAAGCCCTGGGCAGCAACATCAAAGCCTCGGCAGGTCACAGCTCTCCGCGTCAGAGGCCATGGTGGCTCTGTGCAGCGATCCCACAGTCCCAGGCTGCTGGGAGCTCCCACAGCTGTAGGTGCAGGGAGAGCTGGAGCAAGGACAGCATGTGTGCGCCAGCACAGCAGGGCCAGAGAAGAAGGTGTCCAGAGAAAACAAAAGCTGAGAGTACCGGCCCCGCAGGTGCAAACGCGCTGGGCCCAGTGGGGAAGGCTGGTGTGGACCGCAGAGATGGACGAGCAGAGCTGCAGCCCTAGCTGACGCTCAGAGTGTGTGCTGCTCAGCTCCTCCAGGCTCATTTCCATGAATGCAGTCACAGCCAGCCCCCTCCTACTACCCCCCATTCCCGGCCTCCAGGGGGTGGGGGGGGTTGGGGGGGGAGGGGGAGGCACCACCAGCATTTGCGCACAGGCTGCACTTGCTTTCCTCTTTCCCTTAGAAGCAAAAGCCTGATGCCTGCTTTCACTGCAAGAATGCCAGCCTTACTTAAGATGCCTTCTCTTTACTGCATAGATAAACAAGAGACTGGATCTAGGGGGCAGATGTTCTGTCACCCCAAAGGCACAAGCCTAGTCCTTCCCACTGCCCTGCATCAGGTCAGCAGGCAAAGTGGCACTGACCAGACTGCTCCAACACTGTCCTGGGGGGCTTCAGGAGGAATGTCCTTTGCTCCCTTCCTCCAGGGGTCCCATGCCCTCCATTTCCACAAGGGACATTCCAGCGTGTTTACCAAGAAGGACTCGCCTCCTACTCAGTACACTTCCAGCCACCAGTGGTTCTTTCTTCACCAGAGGCTGCTGCATTGCCTTCAAGGACACTTGCCTAATATCGGGTTGGTATGTTAGGCAAATGAATCTTGGGGATGATGATACAAGATGGCTGGTGACGAGAAATATGGCTACAGCCTGAGTGTAGTAGCTCTCAAACTTCAGAGAGCACAAGAATCACCAAGGGCACTTGTTAAACAGGTAGATTTGGGACCCCAGTCCCAAAAGCATGAACTCCACAGACCCAGGCCCCCATGTTATATAGAATACAAGTTTACTGCAGACCACACACAGCTTCTGACTAACAAGGGAGGAGAGAGGGTTTTTTAAACAATTCTAAAATAACCAAGGAGAGACAGTAGAGGGTGAATCATTGTGCTAGAGCAAGGTTCTTCAGTCTGGCCATTACTGGCAGAGGGAGCAGGTCACTCTGTGGTGGGGTCTTCCCTGTGCATTGCAGGATGCTTAGCTATGTCCCTGGGCTCTACCCACTAGATGCCAGCAGCACTGCCATCACCATCCCACTTCTCCCCCAACCAGGTGTGGCAACCAAAACTGTCTCCAGGCATTGCTGAATGTCCCCTGGGGGGGCAAAACCACCCTGGTTAAGAACCATTGCTCTAGATAAACAATGGAAGAAGGGATGGGGATCCTAAAAACACTCCCATATCCTCCCTCCTTCCCAGTCTCCTGCCTTTAGGAAATCAGTAGTGGAAGGCACCCACCCCTCTGCAAGCCCGGCCTCTACTGCCATGCCATGGGGGTTGGGCTGGCTGGGGAATGCAGACTGACGTCCTCATCACCAGGCAGTGCCACCAGGCCTGACCCAAATACCCTGGCTCTGCGTTGCAGCCTGTCTTTAAGAAACAGCCATAGTGTGAACAACTTTAGTGTCAAGAGAGCAGTACTCACTTAAAAGAATCAGACCAAGTCCATGAAAAACAAATTCTAAAATTCTACATTCTACAAAATGTAGATTGAGATTGAGAGTCCCAGTGCAGCACGTCCCTTGGCCCCCCCGTCTTCCTCCTGCTCACTGTCTAGTAAGCCATCCCACTTCTCCTCCCACTCCAGGGAAGATTCCACTTTCCCTGGATCCACCAGGGTGCTCAGTTACAACATCTCTGCTTCTCTCTTCTTATTCAGAAGCTCATCCTCGCCATCCATTGAGTCTTACCTCCTACAGGGAGACTCCCTGATTACTTCAGCCATGCTCCCTGCTCAGTTTACATGTATTAACCATCACCTGATGACCTTCTCTATCACTTGGTAAATAACCAGGTGATAAATTACACGATACAAACACATTCAGAGAAGACAGCCTGGACTATCCACACTGGTTATCTACCACTGTGTTTCCCAGGGATTTCACGTGTATGTGAAATTAAGCTCTTGCTTTTCAGTAATATCTTGTATTGTAAATATTCTCATAGCACTTTTCTTAGTCCCAAGGGCTGTCTTATTTTGAGGTAACATCACTGGTCTTTACACAAATACAAATACACACACACAGTCTCTTCAGGAACTGAAAGAGCCCAGCAGGTGAGTCCTGACCTATCCCTCTCTACGTAAGACTCAGTCACCATGTGCAAAGCTCACTTTGCCTCTACCTTTAACATGGCCAGCTTCCACTAAGCTGACAGAGTGGATCACAGCTGGGGTTTACTTGCACTGTGTCAACCTAGACAAAGGCTTTAGCTTGACCCAGGCCAGAGAGACTGCAGGTAGCAAAAACCTGCACTTTCAGTCAGTCAGTCCTAGGCACAGACAACATGAGACAAGGACATCAGCAGACAAGAAGGTAGAAAACAAGCTGCAACCAAGGAGCCTGCAGTGTGGCCCTCCTCATATCTGAAGAAAACAGATGCCATAACACATACTGCACAATCAAGCTTATGAAATCACAGTCATCAGAGAAAATCACAGGAAATGACTGGCCACAGACAGGAATCTCAGGAATCCCAACAGAGAAAATGAACGTTTAAAAAAATAATTTCTTGGCTGGGCGCGGTGGCTCACGCCTGTAATCCCAGCACTTTGGGAGGCCAAGGCGGGTGGATCACGAGGTCAAGAGATCGAGACCATCCTGGTCAACATGGTGAAACCCTGTCTCTACTAAAAATACAAAAATTAGCTGGGCATGGTGGCGCACACCTGTAGTCCCAGCTACTCGGGAGGCTGAGGCAGGAGAATTGCGGAAACCTGGGAGACAGAGGTTGCGGTGAGCCAAGATTGCGCCATCGCACTCCAGTCTGGGTAACAGAGCGAAACTCCATCTCAAAAAAAAAAAAAAATAATAATAATAATAATAATTTCTCAATCTCATAATTCAACACCTTTTAAAAGTTCACTGCATGGAAACAAGGCCCCCTGTCAGTTACTGTGGAAGACACAACGCTGAAAAGACATGATTTCGGCCCTCATAGAGATCATGTGTTACTATCCCTTTTAAAGAAAAAAGCAACAGGCAGCTGGCCATGTTAAAGGTAGAGGCATAGAAAGGGCCAAATAATGCTTTCTTCAAGGTGCGATACGGAGTGGGGTCAGAGAAGAGCAGGCCCACCTTTGTCCAAGAGGGCTCCACACGAGAGCGGAGGCTGGCATTCAGCCCCAGGCGCACCAGGGAGAGGACAGTCCAGGCAGAGGTGGAAAGGGACAGAGTCTGGAAGAGCAAGCTCCAGGCAGACTGTGGTGCCTTTGAATTGGACACCGAGACAGCTGGATTCTATTTTGTTGCCCAGTTGGGCGAGAGACAAAGAAAGAAATTCTTGTGGAAGAGCCAGAAGCGGCAGGCAGGCGCCATGAGAAGCAAAGGGCCTGGAAGCTTTGCAGCAGTCTTCACTGCACTGTGGTCTGTACTTCGGCTCAGAAGCAGTAGCAAAGCAATAAGTGTTTTCTTGCCCGACTCCAGCTCACAGCTTCAACCACCATCCTTATCCAACACTAATTCCCCAAACCGCTACTGACTTTCCATCCCCTTTCCAGTTTTTCTGTCTCAGGCGCAAGGAGCGCTAGCGGGAACCAGAAAGTGACCCTCTAACAAGCCTGCAAAGGAAATGTGCATCAATCACCTTCTCTCTAAAGCGGAAAATGAGGCGCATTCAAATCTTGCAATTCAACAGCATCCCAAACCCACTCATTCACAATGCTGCTGAAAGGTCCTCTCTGCCCATGAGGTGTCCCCAAACTCCAAATCACCTGGGCCACACGCTCTGAGCACCACAGACATAATAAGCATTCTTAGGCAAGTCACGACTCTCAATCTCCCCCTCCTTCTGTGTCCCATGAACACAGAGGCCTGGGGTTTTTTGGTTTTTTCTTTAAACTCTATTCTACTCCTTATACTTAAAAATGCCTCATTATTCTTTAGTAAACACTAAGAGCATAAAATGCTTCTTCAAAGAAGCAAAACTGACATCTGTTCCTGCTGAGAAGGGCCTGAAGATCTCTTGAGAGGAAGGTCATTTCTATCTTCACCTCACAATAGAAACAAACTGGCTGCCCGTTCCAGACAGCACCCTTACCAGAGTTGCCCTGAGTCCAGGTTTGCAAAAGTTGGGGAGAAGTTTAAGGAGAAGCTGACTAGGGCACTAGCCTTTCAAGTCGTGGGCAGGCCCGAAGTACTGGCCCCCTGCCTCCACCTACCAGCAGGGTGAGGCTGGAGCAGGTGTGGCCGGCCCAAACCTCCTGGCCAGCGCATCCTTCTGGTGCCAAGTGGATGTGCCAGGAGGACAGGCTTCTTCTCTGTCTTGGCTACTCTCATGAGGCTGCTCTCGGACCGCCCCTAACTCCCACCCATGCAGGGGGCAGAACTTGAGGAGGAAGAAAGAGGAGACCTGTGGCAGGGGCAGCCAAGGAGAGCAGTGAGGAGGAACAGAAGGCAGGCCAAGCTCTGCACCTTTGAGATCCAGGTCAGCACACCTGCTCCAGAACTAGCTCCAGAGGCGCTGACCTGTGAGAAGCCAGTGAGTCCGTAATACCATGAAAGTGTCCTATGGCCTCCCTCCATGACAAACTAATGCCCACCTCTAGGTGGCACGATGTAGTTGGTTTCTCTGGACAACTCGGTTCTACCCCAAACACTGGTAAATCCTCCCAGCCCCTCACCACGGAAAACAAAGGGGACCTGAGCAGAGGCAGAAAGACCCCAGCAGTAAAAGTTCTCCTACATACACCACAATGTTTAAAAATATCACTTACATTACCAACATGATGTTTATAGAAGTTTAACAAAAAGGGTATTAAACTTCATATGGGAAAATATACATATGAGAATAGTTAGAAAAATATGAAGAGAAGAGGGTAATGCGAGGGTGTAGCTACCAGAGATTAAAGCATGTGAGGCTTTGGTAATTAAAACTGCAGCAGAGAAGAAAAAGACCAGAAAACAAACTCAAGAAATGCTGAAACACACAGGTAGCACTTTGAATCGGTAAAGAAAAATTGGATTATTCATTCAAGGGTGCTAGGCAAATAAATAGCCAGCTAGACATCAGGGATAAAACTAAGCTGAATGCCTACCCATATCAAAATGAATTCTAGCTTAATCAGAGATGTTAATCTAAAATAAAACCTGAATAATTCTAGAATAGAGCATGAATTAATACGGTCATAATCTTGATGAGTCTGTTCATTTGTGACATGAAAATGAAAAGCTTCTGAATGAAAAATAATATCCCATAAGCCAAAATGTAAACAACTAGGACAATAAATTCACAAAACATATGACAAAGGGTTAGTATCTTTTTAAAAAATTAATTATTTTTAGAAAGAGGGTCTCACTGTGTACCCAGGCTGGAGTGCAGCGGTGTGATCATAGCTCACTGCAGCCTCAAACTCAAGCCTCAAGCGATACTCCCACCTCAGCCTCCAGAATAGCTGGGACTATAGGTGTGTGCCACTGTAACCGGCTAGGGTTCATTTCTTTAAGTCACAAAGAAAGCAGCATAAAAATTAGTAAAACAAAGATGAATACAACGAGCAAAGGATATAAAAGGCAGATTACGAAAAGAGAAATACAAACAGCCACACATAAAAGGATGCTCACACTCACTGCGTGTTTAATGCAAATTAAAACATGAATAACATACCATTTTCCGTGAGTCTGGCAGGGATGGGAATGCCAGATGACAGGACATGCTGCCAGGGGAGCGGGGTACACACAGGCAGGCTCCCATGATGCTGGGAGAGTGTACACTGGTGCAACCTTTGGTACTGCCAAAACTTCAAGAGCACCTATCTTTTGACTTGATTTGATTCAAACTTAAGAATTTGATTCTTAAATTCCATTTCAGAATGGATATGTTCCCCAAATTATAAAAATTTAAAACTACCTAAGCACTATTTGGTAATTTAAAAGAATGAGGTGATTTGTAAATGCTAATATGAAAAGATCTCTAAGACACATCTGGTGAAACAGGATGGCACAGATTACCTTCTCGTAAGTAACACTTATGCTTGCTAAATACACAGGAAGCTTCTGAGAAGGCCGCACTTGAAACTGCTAGCAGGAATCACCTTTCAAAACAAGGACTGTGGAAAGAGAGTCACAGGGAGGCTTGGACTCTTCCTCTTCTGCCTATCTGTATATCTGGATCCACAACGAACACAAAATTTGATGTTGAAGTTTTTATTCAAAGACAAGACAGAAATGCCTACTTAACATTTGCTCAGATTGGCCTAAGTACTTCTATTATAGAAGAGACATCCTTGGATTCTGTTCTAATGCCCATGAAATACCTGTTGTACCTGTGCCCATTCTGCTGTGATTTCATATGTGGTCTCTCGTCTGAATTCTGTGACTCAGAATCCTGACTCTTCACAGAAACTACAAAGGGAAAAAGACTTTAGACACCAGAAGGAAAGGCACCAATAGTCATTGACTCAAAAAAGAAATTCACTGGATCTTTTCTTGGGTCAGAAGTTGAGCTTCCATGATTCCTCTGTAAAGGAAGGAAGAATGTGATACAAGTCAAGAAATTATTTTCTTAAGGAGAAATGAATGTGCTAGGGCAGGTCCTCACACACCAACTGATCTACAGGACAGCAGAATTTGACTTTTCTCTCTCCATTTTTTCCCTCATGTATTACCTAGGTCTGTAGAATCAAACAAATCATGTAGTAGGAGAAAACCACAAAGATAACTAGGAACGTATGAATCGATGAGATCATCAATAACTCAACAGGGGCTGTTTCAACTTATATTCCTGGCTGACTTGGGCTCCGTTTTCAGAGTTCTTCCCAGGAGCCACAGCCATGGCTTTCATTTACAGAACGGACCAGGACTAGACCAGGTCACTTCTAAGGCATTTCATGGCTTTAAAAGTCTGTGATTACACTACTGTTAGTGACTCTGTCTGAGGTAATTACTTAATGGCTCCAGCTGTAAGATGAAACCCATATGGAAGTTGAAGTTCTTCAGAAGGTAAACAGGAGAAGATGGTGGCAATTTTAAGAGTCCTTTTCTCTGGCCTGACCTTGGGTTCAAAATTTAAAAAAAAAAAAAAGAGTCCTTTTCTAAAAAGGAAATCTCAGCTACGCTGAAAAAAAAAAAAAAAGAAAGAAAGAAGGGCAGAGACAAGAACACTATAAATCCAGTAAAGCTGCCTTTGCAGGGTTATCAAAATGCAAGGGAAATGAGAGAATGACACTATTAAAAATTTCCAGAAGGTCTAGCCCTCCATCTTTGTTTTAACCAGCAGCAAACTGTATGCAGGTTCCATCCAGTGAACTGCAGCCACAAACCCATTCCAGTGAACCCTCCTTAATCACAGCGAGGGGTGAATGAAAACTGGAATCTCTCCTGTTTCCTAGGGCCAGCCCTGCTCCAACTCTGACTCCAGTCTGGATCTACAGTCCCCGACTTTGTCCTCCCTTCGGCTGACGACGCTGCAGGCTGATAAAGGCTCTTAAGGCCCAGACCTGTGCCTACCAAGACCTACCATCCCTGTCTTTTCTCTCCACTGGTACTAACTTCTTAGAAAATTCCACCTGCTGCCTTCCACATCCCTTCTATCTAATCGGACTTTGGGTCCTGTGCTTTCATATTTCATAATAAAGGGAAAACTTGGGAGGCCACAGAAAGACTCAGACAATGGATAAGGGTCAGCTTTCTTCAGAGGGGCATAATCCAAGCCCTTGTTTCTATTCACCTTCATTAAGAAGAAAGGGCAGTTCTAATCCTCTGTATAATACTGTGAGCATTCACCTCTGGTGTACTCAACAGGAAAGCCTATAAAATTCAAACCAGAGTGAGCCCTCTTCAAAACTTGTCACAGCAGATGGTGATACAGGTTTCTTGCTATGATGTGTGCTTTGTACAATGCCGAACATGCTCCTGCTTAAAAATAAAGATGTAACCATTTTTGATTCTGCAAAATACAATATCAATCCATAAGGAAGGGAGTGAATTGATAGTTGCAGCACCTCAGGTCTTCCAGCAAACACCCCAACCTAAGCAACTTGTCCAACTAGAGGCTACCACAATCACAACGCACGCATTAAAACGTGGGGGTAACATGGAAAGTTCACGTCAAGGACAGCATTTTAGATGCAATCTGAAAATCCCATGTCCCATTGGAGAAGCCTATACTTTCTTCTATTTGGCATATTTTCCTACAAATAATACTAGTTTATATGCACATGGTATCTTACAGCTTAAAACATTTTCTCATTTCCACTTTTTAAAACTTTCCAACAGTCCCCTCCTTTCCCCTCTAAAAAAAATACTTTCCAACAAAGCTCAACTGTAACTTTGCATATTTCCTGACAATGAACTATACACTGTTCTCATCAGTTTGCAGGTAAGATGAAGACTCAATGAGTACAAATAATCTACCTCAGGTACACTAGTAATAGAGCCCAATTCACACTCAGGTCACTGGCTGCATCCTCAGCTCTTTCTCTCCTCTTACTGAAATACACAGATTCACTTCAGCTCAGCGTTACTGAGCATCTGCCATAGACGCAGCCTGTGCTTGGGGCTGGGATTGAAATAGCTCCAGTCCCTGCCCTGTACAGAAAGCAAAGGCCAGTGGAGAGAGGCGTGGAAGCCAGTAGCAGCAGCACGCCTGGCCACAGCGGCCAAGTGCAGCAAGTACTCACAGAATTCCAGGCAATGCCAAGAGGCTTCAGAGAAGGCAGCCTGGGTGCCAGAACTTGAAGGACCAACAGATTTCCCAGATGGAAAAGCAGAGAGAACGGTGCATACCAAGCACAATAAAGTGTCTGGAAGTGACGGAGGCCAGCAACAATGGGCGCACCACAGGGCAGGGCCCAGGACACAGCAGGCCTCAACTGGCACCTGCGAGCGGGCTTAGTGTCTGCCTGTGAAGGGCATCAGGGTCCACACCAAAGATTTTGTATTCCATCCCAAAGAGACGCCACAGAGAGGGTTCAAAGGCAAATCAAGGCCAGGCGTGGTGGCTCATGCCTGTGATCCCAGCACTTTGGGAGGCTGAGGTGGGTGATCACCTGAGGTTAGGAGTTCAGGACAAGCCTGGCCAACATGGCGAACCCTGTCTCTACAAAAAATACAAAAATCAGTTGGGCATGGTGGCGTGCACCTGCGGTCCCAGCTACTCGGGAGGCTGAGGCAGGAGAATTGCTTGAAACCAGGAGGCAGAGCTGCAGTGAGCGAAGATTCCACCACTGCACTCTCGCCTGGGCGACAGAGTGAGAACCTGTCTCAGAGGGGAAAAAAAAAGGCAAATCAAGGGAGACTAACCATTAACAAGATTAAATAGCTAAAAATAATAATAATTTATAGCAGTTAAGAAAACAGTGCCCAATTAATTACACTGGTTAATTCTCACTAACACACACATACAGAATGAAAACTGACGAATGTATGTACGAGGTAAGAAAGGCAGAAAGCTTTTTTTTTTGGGAGACAAAGTCTTGTTCTGTCACCCAGGCTGGAGTGTAGTGGTGTGACCTCGGCTCACTGCAACCTCTGCCTCCCGGGTTCAAGCAACTGTCCTGCCTCAGCCTCCCAGGTAGCTGGGATTACAGGCGCCCACCACCAGGCCAGGCTAATTTTTGTATTTTTAGTAGACACAAGATTTCACCATGTTGGCTAGGCTAGTCTCAAACTCCTGACCTCAGGTGATCCATCCGCCTCGGCCTCCCAAAGTGCTAGGATTATAGACTTGAGCCACCAGGCCCAGCCCCAGTCAGCAATATATTTAACCTAAAAACCATGGGTTTGAGATTAGTGTGGCAGAAGAGTCTGACTTCCTTAAAGAATATTTTCAAAAATCCCCAGGTATCCTTTCTTCGGCATATTCTTTAGGGCAGTAAGTCTAGTTAAAAGCAGCTCTATGAAAAGCATAACTCTGACTTCACTTCTGCCCTCCCCTGGGATCTCAGGGACCTGCCAGAGGAAACTCCATTGGTTCCCCTCCCTTTACACGTAGCTAAATGCCACTCTGTCTCTCATGGCAATAACCTAGGGGCATCTATTTTAGCATTGTTGAAGGGGCAACGCTGCCCTCAATCCCAGGTGACAACAAGGAAACACCATGGGAGGGGGTGAGGGAAGTGGAAAAGCACCAGTTCTTTAAGGTTACTAGCTCAAAGCAAAACTGCTCAGTAATCCATGTCTAAACTCCCCGCCCCTAACCTCACGCCCCGCCCTCATCACACCCACTGTGGAATCAGGTAGCTTACGTTGACTTTTAAAGCCTCCAGGATGGCCAGAGGCTGAGTGTGTGCCCAGGACAGAGGTATAGATCCTGTGCTTAAACTCTGAGGCAACTATGAAACAGCACCTCTGGGTGGTCTGAAGCTGGGCTCACCCGGAAGGACCAGCAGCAAGTAAGCGTGAGGGACCACGGCCAGGCCCGGCTCACTCCTGCCATGCTAGCAGTCATTAGTGTCCTCTTCCACTCTCAGAGTGTTCCCTTTGGAACTCGATCTTGGCTAGTATGGACCCACCTTTCAGTTACAAAAACACCAAGAAGGAGTTCAGCACTGGCCTGGCACTGCCACTCGCTACTGTCCCCTCTTCAGATACAGAAGCGCTGTTATGGACACCTGTGCGTCCTTCCCTCCCAGCGTCTCCCACGCACGTGGCAGCTTTTGGTGTCGCCTGTGGACGCTGTCTAGGATCATTGGCACTTAACAGGTACGGCTTTCAAATATGTGCTTTATAGTGAACCAGAGCAGGAAAGGCCTAAAGAGGACTCCCAAATTTTATTACAACTGTCACAAAATCCACTTTCAAATGTACTCTAATATTAACTGCAAACTTATTTATATCATGCATTACCAGCTACAAGCCGGTACACATTTTACTATTCTGTCTTACAGCATTACAACATCACCATCTGATAAAGGCGCCGCAATAAAATACAACAAAACACACACACACCCACAAACAGAATCCTGTGCCAGCCCAGGGCTTTAAGACACAGCTCTTCAGCAGAATCTCTTGGGGTTTAGAAGCCACAGCTTGTCATCCCATTACTCATAGCTCTACTGTTTACAGGACGGGTGTGGAGCAGATAAAGGAAGTTCTACAGACCCTGTCCTCACAGGTTTCAAACAGTCTTCACCTAACAACCAAAAGGAGAAGACCAAATTTAATTGTCTTTTCCCTTAGATACATTTTATCTCATAAAACAATATTATTTATCCTGAATCTCACTGGTTCTCCAATCTGATCTCTAATGTCTTTACTTTTTAGCATCAGATTCTCTCCGGATATTTGTGGAATTCCCAGAAGTTCTGACCAACTGTTATTTCGATACAGGAAGTAGACACAATCACCAAGTATGAAGTGGAATCTACCAAGAAATACCCAAGGCGGAAGTCTAACGAAAGCAAAGATTGGAGGAAAGCCTCTTTGGTTTAAAAAGACTGAGTTACCTTACTATCTCTCTCTCTCCATTTCTCTCCCTTTCTCTTTCTCTCTCTCACACACACACACATACCCCCAAAAAGCCTCAGCTTCCTAACCACTAAGACACTATACAGTGTTTCTCCTGAAAACAGTAAGATAAAAACAAAAACCAGAGTCTAGGTTGGTCCTTAACTCCTCCCCAAAAGGTTCAGTAAACTATGCTCAGAGGATTAAGAGATACCTAAAATTCCACTCCATATACCCCAAGTCACATCAGTCCCTGCCAGGGGCTGCGGCTGTGACTCACCATCCTCCTCTTCGGTTTTAAGGACCATCTTGTTTCCTTACAGCAGGACACAAAAAGTCTGTTCTGTCCTTCAAGGAGAGCAGTAACTTACTGGGAGCCAAGTTTTCCTGTGGGGTCTGACTGGGAGGGGCCGGGGATACCTGTGAAGCTGTCCAGCCACTAGGACAGCTCAGAGCTGCTTCCTGAACAGACAGGCAATGGCTGGCCGCATGCCTGGGCCAATCAGCCTCCAGCCTCCAAAGAAGCAGCACTCCTAGTCGCTGCCCCCGCCCAGTTCCTGAAGTCCAGCTCACGCAGCTTCCGAGTGTGTTAACCGTCTGCCTCCCTGAAAGCAGTCTCACAGTGGGGTCAAACTAGTTTACTAGCCGCACTACTAGTCTTTTCTCAGGCTCAACCAACGTCATAGACAGGGCTCGCTGCTGTTTTCCTCTTCACTTTCCAGTACACTTGTTCACTGGTATCCAAGGGGGACTGGTGCCAGGAACCCCCATGGACACCAAAACCCACAGATGCTTGAATCCTTGAGTTTGTATAAAATGGTGTAGTATTTGCATATAAGCTACACACATCCACTCATACACTTTAAATCATCTCTAGATTACTTCCAATACCTAATACAATGTAAATACTTTGTAAACAGTTGTTACGCTACATTGTTTAAAGAACATGAAAAAAGTCTCTATGTCTTCAGTACAGGTGTGACCTTTGTTTATTTTCCAAATATTTTCCATCCAAAATAGGTTAAATCCATGGATGGGGGAGCCCATCGAAGGTTGATTACACTTTCTTAAAATGGAATCATTAAAATCCCTGGTCCCTTCACAATGAGATAATAGCACATTTCCCAAGAGAATGACTAAGAAGAGATGGTAATCATTACAGCATGTTATGAGGTCACGGGCTAAAAGCAGAAAGCAGATATTAGAGGCAAAAAAAATATATCCAAAAGCCAAACTCTCAGTATAAGTTCAGTTTTACCCCATTATGAATCCTAACATGTTGTACAAAAATATTCTTTTCTGCATAGTCCTATTATGTTCATGACACATATGCATTGTTGAAAATTAGAAAATAGTAACAAGAAAAAGAAACACCTTAATCCTATCACCAAGAGATAACCACTGATGACATTTTGGCATATATTTTCTAGACTTCTGTTATATTAATGTTCTCTCTCTCTCGTATATATTTGTGTATGTGTGTGTACACACATACACACACACACACAAATTGGATATTTTACATGCTATTTTAAAACCATCTATTTTTACTTATAACATTTTTTCATGACTGTAAATGGACATCTCTCACATTGATTATTATTCACAGTCTAGACATGTTTAACCAGTTCCATACTGTAAGACTTCTAAGTGATTTCCCATTTTTCCACGCACCTCAATACACATGTGCACACGTTTTGGCACATCCCTTTAATTATCTCCACAGAAAAAATTCTCAGAAGTAGAACTGCTGGATCCAGATACAGCTTCCCACCACATCATCATAGTAGGTCACATTTATTGCATGCCTACTCCTTGCCTTTCTTGATATGACCTAACTCAACTAATCCTGAAAATATCTCCTGGGGTGCATGTCCTCTCCATCCCCAGGTCATGGATGAGAACGCCAGCACCCAGAGAGGTTACACAGCTTGTCAAAGCATGAGACCTGGCAACAGAGCCCACCCTCTGCACCCTGCTCTCTGCTGGACTCCCAACCCCTCTCTTGCCAGTCTTGGTTGTAAATGTAAACTCCTGCAGCAGCTTTACAGGAAGTGCTAGACTCTGGCTAAGTCTTATTGGGGAGCTGGGAAACACACACATCTATAGCAAGACAACAGGGCACTGTCTCCAGTCATACTCTGAAGGTGACCACAGGTGCTGACATGACTCAAGGCCAGTGACTTCATCACATTCTCTTTTTTCTTGCCTAATAATAGCTAAATAAATACATATGCATGTATTAAAAAAAAACAAACACTTTGTTTTGTAGAGGCAACTAATATAACCCAACATGTCATCTTTTGGTTTAGTATGTCAAAATCACAGCTGTAAGTCCCACCCTGAACCATTTCAAAACCTATGTTTAATGATTCCCAAACAGCATTTCTATCTTCTGGTATCAGGTCTGATTCACAGCCAGTGATCCCAACTTACAAGAAGACAGGTCACTTCTATTTTCTACCTAATGTCAAATGGTATAGCGTTTCTCTGGAATAGACACCCAAAGGCAGAAAAGTTGGTCATGAGGCCTGAGTACTTAAACCTTTCACAGATGCTGCCGAAGTGCTTGCCACTCCCTCATGGGACCAAACTTAACTTCTGCCGTGAGACAGTGGGAAACAGTTCTCATTGCTGTTGGCATTTGCACTGATCTGATTACTGGTGATGCTGATTATCTTTTCATAAGTTTGAGGTATATCCTGTTTCATAAACTGCTTTTTCAAATCCTTGGCCCACTTTTCTATTGCTTATCATTTTTTAAGTTATTTGTAGATTACGAATCCTTTGTATTAAATGTTACAAATATTTTGTCATAACCTGTCACTTGTTTTTAAGTTTTTACAAAAATAGTTGTATCTTTTGTCTTATCTGTTTTGTTCAACATTCACGGAGCACAATAAGTGCCAGCCACTAGTGAGACATCAGAGGACCAAAGAGACAAAAATGCCTGCCCTCATGGCATCTCCACTCTATCGAGACAGGAAGGCGGGGGAAACAAGTAAAAGATGCAGTATGTCAGATGTAAGTACTGCGGAGTGGTACTTCGTGCCATGGCTTGGAAACTCTCAAGGCAATGAGCTGAGACAATCAGAGAGCTCACCTTCTTTTGTTTCCAGTCTTTCAGAGATCACTGTCCTTGGTTGACTAATGTCTAGTGTCTTACTAAAAGACCCCAATGTTTCCCATTTGTCTTTTATTAGTGTTGTTTTTCCTTGAAGAAATACCTGATTCTAACTGTGTCTTGATTAATTATCCTGATCTATCATTATCTAGAAGTGGAAGTACATTCAGGGAAGGACACTGCAGAGAAGGCCAGGAGGCTACTGTGGCTGCAGCAGGAAGAACAGTGTAGGGAGGAGCAGAAGACATGCCACAGAGGTGAGTGGGGCAGTGCGTGAACTGCATGGGACCTTGGCGGCTGTTTTAAGGACTCTGGTTTCCATTCTGGGTGAGATGTACAGCTGCTGCCAGGGTTCTGAGCAACACGGCATTTTGTGGCTTCCTTTGTAACAAGACCACTTCAGATGTGGAGAAGAATAGACTGGAGACAGACAGCACAGGAGCCGGAGACCGACTGGGGGCTGCTACAGTCATCCAGGTGAGAGGAGTCGGCGGCTTACTTGATAAAAGTGGCCATATTCTTGCTGTATTTACTTTCAGGGTACATACAGCCAAGGACGTGCCAATGGAGTTCATGTGAGGTATAAAGAGAGAAGTCAAGGGTGACTCCAAGCTGTCTGGCCTGGCAAGTGAAAAGAATGAAGCTACTATCTTCTGCTTTTTTTTTTTTTTTTTGAGACAGAGTCTCACTCTGTCGCTCAGGCTGGAGAGCAGTGGTGGGATCTTGGTTCACTGCAACGTCCACCTCCTGGGTTCAAGTAATTCTCCTGCCTCAGCCTCCAAGTAGCTCAGACTACAGGTGCACGCTACTACACCCAGCTAATTTTTGTATTTTTAGCAGAGACGGTGTTTCACCATGTTGGCTGGGCTGGTCTTGAACTCCTAACCTCAAATGATCCACCCACCTCGGCCTCCCAAAGTGCTGGGATTACAGGTGTGAGCCATTGCACCCAGCCTGGAGGTGCTATCTTCCGATAGGGCGCCAACCAGGTTCTCCCTCTCTACTCCCCCACAGCTTCTGCCTTGCAGGCCCCATCATTCCTTCCACCCATCCACGGTCTCACAGGTCCCCTGATCCTTCAGACCCTGTGACTTTTAGCTTCTGCTCCCACTATTCAATGCCTCATTCTTGTTATGCTTCCAATTCACATTCTCAAAAGAGGGACTCTGAATGGCTCATATAATAGCCATCATTCCTACTGGGCACAGCAGGCCACCTCACAGGATCCTAGCCAGGCAGTGTCCCTTAAAGCTGGAAGCATGGTAAGGCATACCTGGCTCAACACCACACTGTCATCTCTAGTACAACATATAACACTGTCTGTTAAAAAAGAAAATAATGAATGAAGAGCTATCTCTTTAATTCCTTAAAATAGACATTTAACCACTACATCATCAAATTGTAGGTTTCACTCACTCATAAGTGACCACAGAATTTATCATTCACATTGAGATATTTTTGAGATTGAAAATGGGTACTATTAATAATTACATCAGCCAATCAACAAACTGGGACTGTTTCTGGCAAACCAACACATATAATAACCCAACTCGTAAGGCACATCTACAGTATCAATCCCAAATAGAGTGTTAGATTACAATGTATTTATTTAAATGGAAACTTTTTTAGTTTCACACTACACTTTGAAATAACTAAAAAAATAATGGCAAATTACAGAACCAGAACAATAATCTAGGGCCTCAGAGCAGTGTCTGAACAAATGTTATCAGAAACATACAGGAGCTAGCACAGGCCCTGTGAAAAGCAATAAACCAACAAAGTAAAAAAAAATACTTGATTGTCATTCATATTAAAAATCACACATTAGGGCATTTTGATGCACGTGTTTTTGATTCAAGACATTTTAATTAATAAACGCCTTAAATAGACTTTAGCCTCATCCACTCCAGCGACAGATTAGGTGAGAATATAATGGTTTAAAATGGTTTAAAACTAGGCTGGGAGCAGTGGTTCATGTCTGTAATCCTAGCACTTTGGAAGGCCAAGGAGTGAGGACTGCTTGAGGCCAGGAGTTCGGGATCAACCTGGGCAACAAAGCAAGGCCCCCATCTCTGCAAAAAAATTAAATAAATAAATGACACTAGAAAAAAATTATGTGAATATTTATGTAATATTCTTGGAAAAATTTGTTTTTAAAGCATAATACTCACATCAATCATAATCCCAGAGACAGAAACATTCCCAGAATCTAGAGAAAGTTAAGACAGGCACGACCTATAAAAGTGAGGGCAATGGCCGGATGTGGTGGATCACGCCTGTAATCCCAGCACTTCGGGAGGCCGAGGCAGGTGGATCACGAGGTCAGGAGTTCAAGACCAGCCTAGCCAAGATGGTGAAACCCCATTTCTACTAAAAATATAAAAAGTAGCCAGGCATGGTGGCACGTGCCTGTAATCCCAGCTACTAAGGAGGCTGAGGCAGAGAACTGCTTAAACCAAGGAGGCGGAGGTTGCAGTGAGCTGAGATTGTGCCACTGCACTCCAGCCTGGGAGACAGAGTAAGACTCCATCTCAATCAATCAATCAATCAATCAATAAAATTTAAAAGTAAAATAAAATAAAAAATAAAGTGCTAGCCTAGCCACAGCTAAATGCACAGTGTGGATTATCATTTAAAACACATGCTGCGGCTGGGTGCCCTGGCTCACACCTGTAATCCCAGCACTTTGGGAGGCCAAGGTAGGTGGATCACCTGAGGTCGAGAGTTCAAAACCAGCCTGACCAACATGGAGAAACCCCATCTCTACTGAAAAAAAAAAAACAAAATTAGCTGGGTGTGGTGGTGCATGCCTGTAATCCCAGCTACTTGGGAGACTGGGGTAGGAGAATCGCTTGAACCCGGGAGGCAGAGGTTGCAGTGAGCCAAGATCACACCATTGCACTCCAGCAGCCTGGGCAAAAAGAGTGAAACTCCATCTCAAAAAAACAAACAAAAAAAAACACATACTGCTGGGTGCAGTGGCTCATGCCTGTAAGCCCAGCACTTTGGGAGGCCGAGGCAGGAGGATCACCTGAGGTTAGGAGTTCAAGACCAGCCTGACCAACATGGAGAAACCCTGTCTCTACTAAAAATACAAAATTAGCTAGGCATGGTGGCACATGCCTGTAATCCCAGCTACTTGGGAGGCTGAAGCAGGTGAATCTCTTAAACCCGGGAGGTGAAGGTTGCAGTGAGCTGAGATCGCACCATTGCACTCCAGCCTAGGCAACAAGAGCAAAACTCCATCTCAAAAAAAAAAAAAAGTATTCCTTGGCACTTGAAAGAGTTATTGGAAAATGCCACGTAACTATTTTTGTAGAAACACAAAGATGTCCATGTTATACTGTTAAATGAAAAAAAAAATCATGTAACAAAAATGCATAGATTATAAAAATGAAAAAAGAAATTAGCCAGTAAGAATATACACTAAACACATTAACAATCATTAGTGCTGCGTGGTGGGACTGCAGAGAAGTCTCCCATCATCTCTCTCCGTTCACCAGTGCCTCCTTCTCTGTCCTTGTCCACAGTGCACCAGAGCCCCTACTGGTCTCCAGCCGGCAGTCTTGCTTTCCAACTTCACTCCCGTGTCATGGCCTCTGAAGCTGTCTACCTCACACAAACTCCCAAATCCAAAATCCCTGAAATGTGTCAATATCTTAAACGTTGTGAGTGCCAACATGCCACTCAAAGGAAATGCTCACTGAAGCATTCTGGATTTCCAGTTTTTAGATTAGGGATGATCTGGCAAGTACAATGCAAATATTCCAAAATCTGAAAAAGTCTGAAACCTAGAACACTTCTGGTTCCAAGCATTTCATGTAAGAAATACTCAACCTATAGTCCTTTTTGATAGCATCCTATTCTTGTTTCATCCTGTTTCCTTAAACTTCTATTTGCTCTGTTTGGTTGTAACACTAAGGGTTTTCCTTAAGTCTCTAGTAAGCATAGTCTATTTCTTCACATTTAAGAGTGACACACCAGGCTGGCCGCAGTGGCACATGCCTGTAATCCCAGCACTTTGGGAGGTCAAGGTGGGCAGATCATGAGGTCAAGAGAGCGAGACCATCTTGGCCAACATAGTGAAACCCTGTCTTTACTACAAATACAAAAATTAGCTGGGTGTGGTGGCACATGCCTGTAATCTCAGCTACTCGGGAGGCTGAGGTAGAAGAATTGCTTAAATCTGGGAGGCAGAGTTTGCAGTGAGCCAAGATTGTGCCACTGCACTCCAGCCTGGTGATAGAGTGAGACTCCATCTCAAAAAAAAAGAGTAACATACTAATAACCTGGTTAGACACTGTGTGGTAGGTATAGCCTATAGATTGATGGGTGGCAATGTCATATGATCAGGCAGTAACACGTAAACACCCCACATGTAGGGCTCTGTAGCTCATTTTTGCTTGGACTAGTTACCCAAATAAGTATTCTCCAATCTCCTATCTGGGCTGTGTGGAGTATAAAACTGACCACTGGTATTTGAGGGGCTACACTGAAGGAGAAAGGATGGGGATCTCACAGTTAAATATATAGACTTTTTCGGTGCTGCTTCTTGGTTCATAGTATTTAAAATTAATAAATATATATATTTTTCACTCGCTCTTTGTATCTTCACAGCCTTCTTCAGAAATTAAGCCTTCATGTTTTACCAGAAGTGCAAGAGAAACTGCCTTGCTGCAGGAGATGGAGAGGAGACCTGGAAGTCTCAACTGCCACAATGAACACTTTCAAAACACCCTCGTTTCTGTATCTCCATTCTCAGAGGTCCTGGGTACCCGAAGCCTTTCTGGAATTTGGGGGTAAATCATTTTGCTTCCTGGTACCCTTTCTCTACAGCTTAGATCTTTCCTAACAAGCTGCCAATAGGAAATACAATCAGGCAAGTGTCCTCAAAGTCCCAAAGAACATCTGCAAGGCGGGGTGGAGCATAACAAAGACTTGTCAAGCCTCTGCAGGAAGAAATCCAGACACCTGGAAACACTGCAGAATTCCTTCAAAGGTTACTTCTACTTTGGTTACCTAAAAAACATCGATTTATACTATTTTGTTTATAGACACAAATGCATCTATTAGACCTTGGGGGGAAAAAAGGAGTTGATGACAAAGGATATGTAATGTGCCACCAAGAATTCAAAGAACATGCCATTTCTTGACATAAGCCCACCTCGTACCTAGCAAGGCAAGCTATGGGATTTCTGATCACATTGGCCGGTACATACCTTTATGACAGAATTGTTAGCACTTTTGTTATCAAAACAAAAACTCAAAACCAATTAGATGTCAAAAAAAGGAAAACCTAAACCATATCCTTTGTTTTATGTACACAATTTGCACTTATTTCAATTTTTACCTGAGGACCAGTAACAACGCTTCCAAGAAAAAAAATAAGAGAGGTATGCATCACAAAGACTGATCTTATTTAGTTTCTATGTCAAGAAAATCCACTATCAGCTCCGTAACTTGCCACAAAACTGAAAAACTGTGTGGTTTTGATTATGTACATTTTGGAGTTTTTTCTTTCTGAGAAGGGGGTCAAGAGCATTAGTCAGATGCTCAGGGAGGACCCTTGACCCGAGGCTGCAGTCTTCTGCGCATTGTGGAGCCTGGGGGCACAGGAAGACCTCGGAGAACTCTGGTTCAAGTAACTGCCACTTTCCGGAGGCAACAGAACAGTGCCCCTTCAGGACCTACCATTACCAACCTCGTCACAGCCCTCAGAAGCACCTGGAATCGTGTCAAAAAGACATTCATGATGGTAAACAGAAACATCTTCCTCCATAAAGACGAGGCAGAAACAGCACAATTCACAAGTGAGAAAGAAGAAGAAACCTGAAGCTGAAATAAATTTCACACTACTCCTAGAAGTGGTTACTACAATAGTTTTAAATGCCCTTTAAAATAAAGGCAAAAATATTCAGTGTGGTAAATCCCATCTGTGCTGCCCTCTGCTGGCTGGATGAAAAGATTGTTAAAAGATTGACACAGACATTGCACCCAAAAATTACATTTATTACCTTTTGAACATATATAGGGAGAAGAGAGGTAATTCGTGTTCTACCTAGCATATGTGCCAGTTCATATGTGCATATTCACCAGTATTTATTTCCTGAAAGAGATTTGTTAATATTAACATTGGTTTGCCCCTTGTCCATATACTCTGACTAATTTGAAGGAAAGTGACAACAGCCAATGGGAGCTTATACGATACAGGCAGATACAGACAAAAAACGACACACAATAAATAAGTAACATGCTAGAGAGTGATGTGTGCTATGGGGAAAAGAGAAGTACGTGGCAGGGGGTGGGGTCAGGTATTGTTAAGTTTTAAATAAGATGGTCAGAACAGGCATCACTGCAAAGATAAAATCTGAACCTCAGTTACTTCTTCCCCAACCACTCCAAAAAACCGTATTCAGGATTCCCTTTTGTACAATTCTGAGGTATACAAAACACATGTATATTCTTCTCTGAACCTCCTCTATTCCTCACCATGTAGACTAATGAAATTATACAACAGCTGCAAGATTTGATTACAAAGACCATCTTCCCACAAGGAGACCTGAGCTCCAAGACCCACAGTGATAGTGTGGCAACGAAGTTTCCCAGTACCCTGTGTCCTTAGGATGAAGTATCACCACATGGTAACCTGAGGTTCTCTTACTTTCCATCTATAAGAGTCTACCACATTTAGAATGCCTATTCTCCCATCTTCTAGCTGCTCTTCACATATTTATTTACTCATCATAGTAATAATTTTAAAGGCCAGGTGTGGTGAATCATGCCTGTAATCGCAGCACTTTGGAAGGCTGAGGTGGGAGGATCACTTGAGCCCAGGAGTTCAAAACTAGCCTCGGGCAACATGAAGAGACTCCATCTCTACAGAAAACTAAAAAATTAGCTGGGCGTGGTGGTGCGTAGTCCCAGCTACTTTGGAGGGTGACGCAGGTGATGATCACCCCACTGCACTTCAGCCTTGGTGACAGAGCCAGACTCTGTCTCAAAAAAATAAATAATAATAAAAGTGAACACTGAATACTCTGTATTTATTCAAAAAAGATTTGACTCTTTACCGTGTGTTCATTCTGAATGATGTCTGTTGAACCGTGCTAAGCACTACGTTAGCTAGGAGCTAGACCTACGAAGATGAAGAGAACAAAGTATCTCCCCCTTCAAAACACAACAGTTCACTGGAGGACACAGGTAATGGCAGCACACATAAAAAAAAGCCACATGACATGCTAAGGATCAGGCTATGAAGGTCCAGAATATTCCAGGCTCATAGAGAAAGAATAGCAAAAAGTCCCTGGGAGAGGTGGGAAGAATAGTAGCACAGGTATACGTAAAGAGTGGAGTAACTTTTAAGAAAATGCACAGTCTTAGCAGCTTATCTGGTATTTAGGAAGAGATTTGGGGGAGATTCAAATACTACACTGTGGTCACAATCTTGAAAGACCTAGAGGTGAACATCTGGGGTGGGGGAGGCACTGACTGGGAGAGGGAGGACATTTTTAGACATAATACAATTCAGTGATTTTTAGTATATTTACAAAGTTATACAACCATCACCACTATCTAATTCTAGAACATTTTCATCATCCCCAAAGGAAAATCCCATACCCTGTAGCAGTCACCCCCATTCCCTCATCTCCAAGCCCCTGACCACCACTAGTCTACTTTCTGTCTCCCCAGATCTGCCTAATACACAGCCTTGTGTGACTGGCCTCTCACTCTGCATAATGTTTTCAATGCTCAGCCATGTTGCAGCGCGTGTCCAAACGTCATTCCCTTTTATGACCAGATCATCTTCCCTTGCAGGGACACACTTCATTGTACTTATCCATTCATTAGCTGATGGACATTGGGTTGTTCCTGCTTTTTGGTTCTTATAAAAAAATGCTGCTACGAGCACATAAATTTGTGCGTTGTATATGATCTTTAAAACTATACATGTATACTACTTTGATTAAAATAAATTTCACAATACTTTTGGCCCTTGAGCCCCTCCCTATGCTACGGTCCACTCTCACACCGTGGAGTGTACTTTCATTTTCAGTAAATCTCCGCTTTTGTTACCTCATTCAAATAAAATAAAACAAATTTTACAATATTTTCTACTTTTCTGAATCCTACCCATGATTCAAAGCCCAGCTCTGAGCCTCCTCCCAGGGCTCTCTCTCACTGTCCACCACTGCACCCTACATAGGAAGCAAACCAAAGGTGCTGACCTACACTTGTGTAAGATTCACCTCTAAACACTCTCTGATTCTGAGAGCTATGAGTCCCATCATAAAAAATGAAAACGATCTACCGAACCAGTTTGGCGTGGTTTTATGGGATCACTGAGTAGTCATGCCAGGTGTCCTGTCAGCTGGTGTAAGTACTGATCATCCCGCTGTGTGATTAACAAATGGTTTCAACACAGTTCCAGGGCAAAGGAAAACATTTAAACATTCAACAGGCCCAGGTTACCGCAGGGGGACAACAATGCCTAGGTTATCGGGAAAGCTCACTGTTTAACTGGACTAAAGGAATCAAAAGTGCTAGTCATTTAATGATAAATACAATTGACCTTTCTAGTACTTTTATTACTTGGGAGAATACAGGAGAAGTGTCTGGAAAAGGGGATAAGGGAGATTATTCAACTAATTCATTGGGTATTCTGTGTATTTCTAAACCAAACTCAGTAATTTTTACCAAAAAATTCAAGCCTTAATTAAATTGAAAACAGTTGATCATTATAGTGTAAAACTCAAGGATGTTTATGAAAACAAAGTTCTCTGAAAAAATGAGTAAGTAAAAACGGGCTGGTGGGAGGAGTGCATTTGCTTTTGTCCTTTTTGGCTTTGGAGATCTACTTTGATACAGGAGCACTGCAGATCCCCTTCCTGTTTCCTTTGCTCTCCTGCTTTACTAATTATACATCACCCCTTCCTTGCAAAACCACAAGACCAAATGTTACAAGTTACAAAATCGGTATACTCCACCCATCCTTTACTCAGCTGACACAGAGCAAACTGAACCAGTGCAGTCCTGCCACAGCTCTGAAGACGGAACCATCACATAACAGAGGATGTGTGAGGAGGGCCCAGCACACCCACATACTGTGGGGGAGCAGAGCAAAGGTGGCAGCAGATAGGACCACCAAGGCCAGCCAGTCCAAATTCTTGATGCCTGTTATTGATTTAAAAAGAAACTAGGCCAGGCATGGTGGCTCAGACCTGTAATCTCAGCACTTTTGGAGGTCAAGGTGGGAGGATCACTTGAGCCCAAAAGTCTGAGAGCAGCCAGCACTTTGGGAGCCCGAGGTGGGCGGGATCACCTGAGCTCAGGAGTTCAAGACCAGCCTGGCCAACATGGCAAAACCCCGTCTCTACTAAAAATACAAAAATTGGCTGGGCGTGCTGGCAGGCGCCTGTAATCCCAGCTACTTGGAGGCTGAGACAAAAGAATAGCTTGAACTCAGGAGTCCGGAGGTTGCAGTGAGCTAAGATTGTGCCATTGCATTCCAGTCTGGGCGACAGAGTGAGACTCTATCCCCTCTCAAAAAATTTTAAAAATTAGCCAGGTGTGGTGAAGTGTGCCTGTAGTCTCAAGCTACTCAGGAGATTGAGGTGAGAGGATCACTTGAGCCCAGGAGGTCGAGGTTGCAGTAAGCTATGATCATGCCACTGCATTCCAGCATGGGTGACAAAATGGAGACCCCTGTCTAAAAAAAAAAAAAAACTAAGCAGAAATCATTGTTTAAAATCTAATCATCTTGCTTTAGAAGGCAGGAGGTGGTTTCAGAAAAAAAAAAAAGAACTCTAAAACAATCTATTTTTGAAGTGTTTTTTTATCCCCCAAGTGTTTTAAGTGAAGAATTTATCCAAGCTTTTACTTAATACATTGTTTAAATGTTTATCTGCCATAAAAAAAATTCCCTTGCAGTTCAAAAAATATTCCTAACAAGTTTAGAAGCAGTCCTCAAATTGCAGAAGTTACTACTACCCAAAGAAACATCAAGTGCTCCTAAAATAATACCACATACTTATTCCACAAAATATTTCTCAGCCTGCTTCCTCTGGGTCTGAAAAGGACAGCAAATCAATGGCCAGGGCGTGAGAATATGGTTCTTCACCTGCCCAGAAGGGAGAGAACGTGAGATATGGGTACACCCAGTGGCATCTACCACGGCAAGCTCATGTGGCATCCAGGCAAGTAATTCAGTGGCCTCCTCTAACACATTAGGAGTAGAGATTCAGTAAAACAGATTACTTCCGGATGCATTTTGGAAGTAGACTAGAGCCAAGATCGTGCCACTGCACTCCAGCCTGGGCAACAGAGCAATACTCCATCTCAAAAAAAAAGAGAAGTCATTGCTAACACTGAATTGGAAAACACTGAATCATTGCTCCTAGGAGAAATACAGGTTAGATTCCTACAGGCCTCTGGTCACATTTTTGTCCACTGAACAATATATAACCTTGTTTATATGGTTTTCTGTTTAAATATGTCTTATTTAATTACATTGTTTTGTTTTGTTTGATACAGAGTTTGTCTCACTCTGTCACCCAGGCTGGAGTCCAGTGGTGGCATCCTGGCTCACTGCAACCTCCACCTCCCAGACTGAGGCAATCCTCCCACCTGAGCCACCTAAGTAGTGGGACCACAGGTACATACCGCACCTGGCTAATTTTTTCTTTTTAGTAGAGACATTGTGTAGTCCAGGCTGGTCTCAAATTCCTGGGCTCAAGCAATCCATCTGCCTCAGGCTCCCACAGTGCTGGGATTACAGACACGAGCCACCATGCCCAGCCAATGTTGATTCATTAACCTTGAACTCATGGTCAGCAGCACTGTAACTCATTCCTGAGCAAAGCTTCACTAACATGCTGCATTTTCTCCATGGGGCACATCACAGCCTCTTGTATTTAGGAACACTAGACAGAAATTCTGCATTATGCTTCCGGGCCATTTTAAAGAGCAAAGTCACCAGCAAAGGCACAAAAAAAAGTAATGCTAAAGAGACCACATAAAGGTCATTTGTTTACAGTATAAGAGCTGAAACAAGAAATCAGTCACCTTGTTTCACAGCAGCTGGAAATGTATACACTGAGGAAACTGCATTTTTCACTGCTCTGTAAACGTCCGGAAATGACCACAAAAGCACTACCTTTGGATTAATTTGTAGGTTACAAATAAACTTTACTGAGTAGGCAAATTCATAAATACAAAATCCACAAATAACAAGGATTGACTTTATAAATGTAGAGGAAATCAGAGTACAGGTATCTCTCTGCTATTGGTTATATCAAATGATAATTTTTTTTTTTTTTTTTGGAGACAGAGTCTCGCTGTGTCACCCAGGCTGGAGTGCAGTGGCATGATCTCAGCTCACTCCGCCTCCCGGGTTCAAGTGATTCTCCTGCCTCAGCCTCCCAAGTAACTGGGATTACAGGCACCTGCCACCACACCCAGCTAATTGCTTTGTATTTTTAGTAGAGACAGGGTTTCACCACGTTGGCCAGGGTGGTTTTGAACTCCTAACTTCAAGTGATCTGCCTGCCAAGGCATCCCAGAGTGCTGGGATTACAGGCTTGAGCTACCATCCCCGGCCTCAAATGCTAATTTCAAATAGTCTATTTCAAAGATCCTCTTACTGGGAAAGAAACAGAAATTTAACCTATTTTACAAATTTGCAACATAATTTCCTAGATGTTTGAAATGAGAACTCCTCCATCTCCCTCTCTTTACCAGTTACAAGGCCGATTGTATGATCTCCATTTTCAGATTTCTTTTTCTATTTCTAATAGGTTCAGAACTTAAGAGGAAAAAAAGGAAATGTTATTTATTACTCTTTTCCACTGTGAAAGAGTTTTTCCATATGCATTTTCATAGAAATTACCTTTAAAAAGTACCTAATTGGAGTAAAATCTCTCCTATCAGTGAAGAGTTCCAGGGCATCAGTGATAAACAATGCTGCTGATTATCACAGACAGGACAGAGACCTTCAAAAATGTATTTAAGTTTATAATCTTAACCATGTAAATATAAGTAATGTCACGAACCTCTTATCACAATGTGATTATACAAATTAAACATGATACTGAAAATGTTAAAATGCCTAATTAAATACAAAGCCATAGGTAGTACTACAACACGTGAATTTTGTTGTTGTTTAGTTCAAGACCAGTCCCGCCAAAACATCCCTAATCTTGGGAAACAGGACACACAAGAACACATAATGGAAGAAAAAGTACACGCAGGATTACCAAATCTCCCCCAAAGGTTTACTCTTCCTTTCCCAAAGTCTTAAGGCACATGTATCAGTGAGTGTAGAGTAGGGTAGGAGAGGGGCACCAGAGTCACCAGGAGCATGAGGACAACTGTAGACAAGCCTCTCATGCCACCCCAGCTCAGCTAAGAGACTGTCAATAAATGGTCAGGCTGGGCATGGTGGCTCATGCCTTCAATCCTAGCACTTTGGAAGGCTAAGGTGGGAGGATCGCTTGAGGCCAGTAGGTCTAGACCAATCTGGGCAATATAGTGAGACCCCATCTCTAATTTAATTATAAGGAAAAAAAGGAAGAAAAAATAAAAACAACGCAAGTTCCATAGGCAAATGCCAAACCTCCCCCCAGAAGGCTCATGCTCTTGGCCAGGCACAGTGGCTCATGCCTGTAATCTCAACATTTTTTGGAGGATCACTGGAACCCAGGAGTTCAAGACCAGCCTGAGCAACATAGGGAAACCTTGTTTCTACTAAAAAAAAAAAAAAATTATGATAACGAAGGGTCAGAGAGCTGCTGACATCCATCCCTAATCACATGAGGTTTACACACTGCCCTTAGGGAATCTAGCAGTAGATCAGAAACATTAACTGAGCAGTAATAACAATTAGAAGATAAGGTACCAAATGGACGAAACAGGTGACTTGCCATACTCCAATTATGAAAATACCAACCTCTGCAAACTTAAAAAAAGTTTAATTACTTTTAACTCCTGCCATCTACCTCATCTGGGAACATAAATTACTGATTCTTTAGGGTAATCTTTAATTAAAATCTTAGTTTCAAAGTATGTTGTCTAGCCTAGTACTTCAAATACCAAAAATCCCTTAACAACAGAATTGTTCTAAAATGATTTCTTTAAAATAATGCCTTAAAAAACATACGGAGTACCCCACCTCACCACCTCCTCCACCCTGGCCCCCGGTCCTGCTTTATTTTTTATTTTTTTGAGACAGAGTCTAACTCTGTTGTCCAGGCTGGAGTGCAGTGGCGCAATCTCGGCTCACTGCAACCTCTGCCTCCTGGGTTCAAGTGGTTCATCTGCCTCAGCCTCCCAATTAGCTGGGACTACAGGCACGTGCCACCACACCTGGCTAATTTATCTATTTTCAGTAGAGACAGGGTGTCACCATATTGGCCAGGCTGGTCTCTAACTCCTGACCTCATGATCTGCCCAAATCAGCCTCTAAAAGTGCTGGGAATACAGGTATGAGCCACCGCGCCTGGCCCTCACCCTTTTTAAAAAAGATCCCCCACTGAGTGGTAATAATGTCATCAATCCAGCATACTGCAAACACCTGGCTGACGACATGCTAGGATCCTCTCCTCCAGACACACATGGAGTAGGGAGGAAGGGTCAAAGTGGCCGTTGTATGAGGTTATGTCATGTGTGTCAGGACCATAGTGGACAAAGCCACTGGCTACTGAGGAGCAGCTCATCCAGATAAACAAAGAAACTCAGAAAGGAAAAGTAAACAAAAGGCATGCGTGTGATGCTGACAGAACTTTCCAAGAGCAACTATCTTCTCTGATCTTTGCCATGCTTCAAAAACAAACTCTCTTACATGGATCTGCCCACCCATAAGAATTTATACCTTTAGTTTTTACATTAAAATTGACTTTCCCTCAATTTTAAGAAGGTACAAGGCCAGGCGCAGTGGCTCACACCTGTAATCCCAGCACTTTGGGAGACCGAGGCAGGTGGATCATGAGGTCAAGAGATCGAGTCCATCGTGGCCAACATGGTGAAACCCCGTCTCTACTAAAAATACAAAAATTAGCTGGGCATGGTGGCGCATGCCTGTAGTCCCAGCTACCTGGGAGGCTGAGGCAGGAAAATTGCTTGAACCCAGGAGGCGGAGGTTGCAGTGAGCTGAGATTGTGCCATTGCACTCCAGCCTGGCACCTGGCGACAGAGCGAGACTCTATCTCAAAAAAAAAACAACAACAAAAAAAAAGAAGGTACAAGATTGTGGAGTTTTTGTTTTGTGGCTTTGTTGTTGTTGTTGTTGTTTTTCTGAAGTAAGGTCTCACTGTGTTGCCCAGGCTGGAGCGCAGTGGTGCAATCTTGGGCTCACTGCAGCCTTAACCTCCCTGGCTTGCGCAATCCTCTCACTGTAGCCTCCCAAGTAGCTTGAACCACAGGTGTGCACCACCATGCCAAACCATTTTTCTTTCTTTTTTATTTGTAGAGACAGGTTTTCACTATGTTGCCCAGGCTGGTCTCAAACTCCTGGGCTCAAGCAAACCACCTACCTCAACCTCAAAAAGTGCTGGGATTATAGGTGTGAGCCACCATACCCAGCCAAAATTGTGATTTTTAGTACAAGAATATAAATTTTTGCATTTAGTTTGTGACTAAAGTTTTATGTCAGTTTTTTCAGGTAAATGCAGTTTTTTTTTAATTGATGCAAAATAACATAACTTATAATAATCTTTAACTCATTTGCATATTATGCTTATGTTAAATAAAAGCTTTTCTAAGACTTATTTTAAAACCAGTTACGACCGGGCGCAGTGGCTCACGCCTGTAATCCCAGCACTTTGGGAGGCCGAGGCAGGTGGATCACGAGGTCAAGAGATCGAGATCATCCTGGCCAACATGATAAACCCTATCTCTACTAAAAATACAAAAAATTAGCCGGGCGTGGTGGTGCATGCCTGTAGTCCCAGCTACACGGGAGGCTGAGGCAGAAGAATTGCTTGAAACCGGAAAACGAAAGTTGCAGTGAGCCAAGAATTGCGTCACTGCACTCCAGCCTGGCAATAGAGCGAGACTCTGTCTCAAAAAAAAAAAACAGTTACATATCATTTGTACACTCCATTCCTTACCTCTCCAATATTTTATACATAATAAAACTTTTTTTTCACAATAAAATATTTTTAAGGGGAAAATGGTCTACCATACAATCCAGCCATTCCATGCATAGGTATAACCCAAGAAAAGTAAAAACATATTCATATAATGACTTACACATGAATGTTCACAGCAGTTTTATACGCAACAACCAAAATCTGGAAACAAGTCATATGTTCATCAACAGGTGAAAAGACCAAAAATGTGGTACAGCCATACAGTGGAACATTACTCAGCAATAAAAAGGAACAACTGATACCCCCAACAATGAATCTCAAACACAATATTCTTTTGTTTGTCTGTCTGTTTGTTTGTGACGGAGTCTAGCTCTGTCGCCCAGGCTGGAGTGCAATGGTGCAATCTTGGCTCACTGCAGCCTCTGCTTCCCAGAATCAAGCGATTCTCCTGCCTCAGCCTCCAGAGCAGCTTTTTGTATTTTTAGGAGAGACAGGGTTTCATCATGTTGGCCAGGCTGGTCTTGAACTCCTGACCTCAAGTGATCCACCGGCCTCGGCCTCCCAAAGTGTCGGGATTACAGGCATGAACCACTGCGCCCAGGCTCAAACACATCATTCTGAGTAAAAGACAGACATGTATGATGTTGGCTGTGGGTTTTAAAAAAAAAAAAAAAAGGAAAGCCAGACAAAGATGCAGAATATACATTGTAACATTGCATGATTTCACTTACATAAAATTCTAGGAAATACAAACTAATCTGTACTCACAAAAAGCAGATCAGTGGTTGCCTGGGGCCCGGGGTAGAGGGAGGAATGGCCGGCAAGACATGAAGTGGCTAGGCTCGGTGGCAGGACTTTTGGAGGCTGAGGCAGGGGGGATTGCTTAAGCCCAGGAGTTCAAGACTGGCCTGGGCAACATCAATAAAAAATTAGCTGGGCTGGTGGTGCAAGCCTGTAGTCCCAGCTACTTGGGAGGCTGAGGTGGGAGGACTGCTTGAGCCCAGAAGGCTGAGGTTGCAGTGAGCTGTGTTCACGCCACCACACTCCAGCCTGGGAGACAGAGCAAGACACTGTCTCAAAAAACCAAAAAAAAAACCAAACCAAAACAAAACAAAAAGGGCCATGAAACATATTTTTCAGGGCTAGGAAATGTGTCTTTACTGTGATAGTGGTTTCACTGGTATACAAATCTGCTAAATATATCCCATCAAATTGTACACGTTATTTTTATTATTTATTTATTTATTTATTTATTTATTTATTTTGGAGACAGAGTCTCGTCCTGTCACCTAGGCTGGAATGCAGTGGCATGATCTCAGCTCACTGCAACCTCTGCCTCCCAGGTTCAAGCAGATTCTTGTGCCACAGCCACCCAAGTAGCTGGGATTACAGGTGTCCGCCACCAAGCCCAGCTAATTTTTGTACTTTACTTAGTAGAGACAGGGTTTCACCATGTTGGCCAGGCTGGTCTCAAATGCCTGACTTTAAGTGATCCACTCATCTCAGCCTCCCAAAGTGCTAGGATTACAGGCATGAGCTACTGCGCCCAGCCAAACTGTACACTTTAAATGGATACAGTGTATTCTATGTAAATTATACCTCAATAAAGTTATTCTTTTTAAACAAGGAGAAGGAACTTGAAAAGTTGGTAGCAAATAAATAAATGGAAATTAGTGTGCTCATCATCACCAATTAAAGTTGCTTAAAATGTCAGTTAGTGCCCTTAGTTTGCTACTGAGGCTATATGAAGTCCTTGAGAGTATTGAATGACACACTGAGACCCTATTTAAAAAAAAAAAATTAAAATCTGTCTATTCAAAGCTAAATCATTATTTGAGTAGACTCATCTTCGAAAGTCTTTAACACATTTTGGGGGACAAAGATGTCTATTAGAAAATGCCATTGAGGTGGGAGGATCACTTGAGCCCAGGAGGCAAGGCTGCAGTAAGCTATGATCATGCCACTGCACTCCAGCAGTCTGGGTCACAGAGCAAGATCCTAGTAAAAACAAAAAAAAAAAAAAAGCAAGCCTTGACAGTCACCAGGAGACATAAGGATGCTGAGACGTTAGGAATACAAAGTTCAACCACTGGCCTATATTCCAATAAACATGGCAAAAATTAGACTAAGATTATTCACAAGGTGATATTTCAAGGTTTGCATTTTCACCATAACTTAAGAAACTCTCATCCTTTGGGGGAACGATAATGAGTGTAGTTTAAAAAAAAAAAGACAGAAAGAAACCCTCATATGAATTAAACAAGTCTTCATTAGAGGTCAAAGTTCTCCTTCTGATTAGAATGTAAGGTACCTGAGAACTCTATTCATGTCTAAATTGCAAGGCCCACAGAGTGCCCCGCTCATAATAGGTGTTCCATAAATATCTGCTGAATATATAAATAAAAAATGACCTGGGGAAGAAGCTGCTATAATTTTCCCATTCTAATACACATAAACACTAGCCAAGGTTCTTAGAACAAAGTTCATCCTGCCAACACTGAGAGAGACAGGAAAAAATTTTACTTGTATCAGCAACCCAATGATTAAAAATAAATTCCATGTTGGGAAGGATAAATTAACAAGTATTATTATACACTGGTGTGAAGTGTAAAATGATTAACACTTTCTGAAAATCCATTTGGCAGTACATATCAAGTGACTAAAAAGCTAAACTCACTGACCCAGTAAGTCCACTTCCAAGCATCTAGCCTAAGAAAATAGCTGGAAATGTGAGCGAAACCTTACCCACAAGAACGGTACAGGACTATTTCTTATGGGAACAAAGTGGAAACTTTTAAATAACAAGACAGGATGATTAGCTAAACGATGGTACATCTATATTATGCTGTCCTTGGCCGAGGCCCCAAGCACCCCCTGCATGTCCTTGCTGAGAGTGCCAAACTGCAAGGTCTGTCTTCCTGTAGCTGGCGACATGAAGTTGGTCAAGGAGACGGTAGTGTGACATACTCCCTCCCAGGGGAAGAGGCCTGGCCTGTCTACCGCTTGCTATGAAAAGTGCTAAGACCTTGGTGGTCCTTGGTTCCTCAGCTGTAGACAAACCCAATTCATGGATAGCGTCATGTCACCCCAGGAGACTTGAGGTCAGCGGCACCAGTACTCTCATGCTGACGTTCCTGCTATTTGCTGTGTGATGTGTACTAATCTGTCTCATTCTGATCCAGCAGGTCTCGTTACCTACTCTCAGCATCTATGGAGTTACGACATGTGCTTGTGGCCCTAACTACTCAGGAGGCTGCAGGGGGAGGACTGCTCAAGCACAGGAGACCAAGGTTGCAGTGAGCTATGAGGACACTACTGCACTCCGGCCAGGTCAGCAGAGATCCTGTCTCAAAAAGAAAGAAAATTTCCATAATAATAATTATTTCAAAGAGTTGCCAAAGGGCTAAAGCAAGAAGGACACAATTATAGCCAATCGAAGCCCACTGCCTGAGATGGCTTCATTTTCAGACTAAATGCCACTGCCCTGAGGAGGGACTAAAGGGACTCAGAAGACACTCTGGATAAGTGGACGCAGCCTCAGTTCTTCGCAGGTCTTGGGCGCCCAGCAGTCTGTGTCCCAGTGCCAAGCCCTTCTTTCACCCAAGAGGGAAAGGCAAAGGGATCTTTTTAGGTCACTTCACTGTTGTACGGATCAGGGCTCTAAAACTGGCACCCGTCCAGTGGCTGCCTAGCAACAGCTGCAACATAAAGAGAAGGTATCTCTTAAAGGAACAAAACAGAAAACCACAAAAAGACATGTGGGGGAAGCTAAAGTGGGTAGGTAGATATACCTGATAGCTATAATAAAAGAGTAAAAAAAAAAAAAAATCCAAGGTTGGTTATTTTTGCTTCTTTGATCTGTTGAGCCTCTTCTTAAAAACTTCTGTAAACTCAAAACCCTCCAAGTGGAATACTAAATGGCTTAAAGCAAAACCACATAAATTAGATAGTGACAGCGGAGGAAATGCACTGAACACTCAACCATCCCTTCCTACAATCACGGACACACAAATTCTTGTGAAATCATTTTATATACTCAACATGGGAAATGAAAGGAATCATCTCTGGCCGGGCCAACCCAAGCCAGAGCCTGCTTGTGCAATGTGACTTTGAAGAGAACAGCTGGAGGTTCCCAAGCGTAGGTTTTCACACCTGCAGTCCCCAAATTTAGGAGCATTAAAAGTACATATATTTGTGTGCATGTGTGTGTACAAGCATGTGCATGTACGTACGTATTCACTCATTCCTAGATCCAACCCTGGGGGATCCTGGTACATGAGGTATGGCTTGAGTAAGGACCCAGAATAAATGGCTTTTTCGAAAAATTCCTCCAGGGATTCTGCAGATTAGTCAAGTATGGGAACCACAATTCTAACCTCAATTTACTAGATGACAAACTAAAAGGGTAGGCTAAACAAACTGCTTCTGCATGTTCATCTGCCTAGGGCATCTGACTACCACAGCTGCAAAAGGTACCCACGTGGAACCGAAAAATACATGGTTGTAGTAGAAACCCCATCTCTACTAAAAATAGAAAAACGAGCTGGGCATGGTGGCACATGCCTGTAATCCTAGTCACCTAGGAGGCTGAGACAGGAGAATCATTTTATTTAGATGTATAAAGCTAAAAACTCAAGAAACACTGAATTCCCTCTTTTGACTGCTGATGTTTTAATTCTGGCCTCTCTATCTAAATAGCTAGAGTTTTTTGTTTTATGGTTTAAAAGAAAGCAACAACATTTTGCTATCTTAAAAACCTCTTTCTAAAAGCAAAGAAAACAAAAATCCCATTACAACAGATCTTAAGATTTTTAAATAGAAGTGGAAAGTAATTTTACACAGAAGCATCATATACTTATCTTTCTAAAAGTTATAGGTATCAAGTAAGTCTGATGACATCACTTCTCAGAATCAAAACATATCCCACATGCTCCTCAACTTGCAATGGGGTTACTTCCCAATAAAAATAAACCATCATGTCAGGGACAGTCTATATATATTTTCTTGATAAATGGGATATTTTATGGGCAACCTGTTTTTTTGTTGTTGTTTTGTATTTTGTTTTTTGGTTTTTTTTTTTGAGACAGAGTGTTGCTCTGTCACCAGGCGCCAGGCTGGAGTGCAGTGGTGCAATCTTGGCCCACTGCAACCTCCACCTCCCGGGTTCAAGCAATTTTGACTCATGCCTGTAATTCCAGCTACTTGAGAGGCTGAGGCAGAGGAATCGCTTGAACCTGGGAGGCGGAGGTTGCAGTGACCCAAGATTATGCCATTGCACTCCAGCCTGGGCAACAAGAGCAAAACTCCGTCTCAAAAAAAAAAAAAAAAAAAAAAAAAAAAACCTATTTAAAAATCAAAAGAGGCAGGGTGCCGTGGCTCACACCTGTAATCCCAGCACTTTGGGAGGCCGAGGCAGGTGGATCACTTGAGGTCAGGAGTTCAAGACCAGCCTGGCAAACATGGTGAAACCCAGTCTCTACTAAAAATACAAAACTTGGTCGGGTGTGGTGGCACAAGCCTGTAATCCCAGCTATTCGGGAGGCTGAGGAAGAGAATCACTTGAACCCGGGAGGCAGAGGTTGCAGTGAGCAGAGATCATGCCACTGCACTCCAGCCTGGGTGACAGAGCGAGACTCCGTTTCAAAAAAAAAAAAAGGGAAAAAAAATCAAAAGAGGCTGGGTTTAGTGGCTCATGCCTGTAATTCCAACACTTCGGGAGGCCACGGTGAGAGGATTGCTAGAAGCCAAGGGATTGAGATCAGTTTGAGCAACACACAAGACCCTATTTCTACAAGAAATGAAAAACAATTAGTTGGGCACAATGGCATACACATGTGGTCCTGTAACAGGTAGTCCTGTACAGGCATAAGTGGGGCAGGAGAGGACTCCCCCACACCCCCACCCACCAGGAATGTCGGCGATCATCAAGTGATAGTTCAGCAGTTATGACACTGCCTCTCTAAAAATGATGATTGGCCAGGCACGGTGGCTCAGGCCTGCAATCCCAGCACTTTGGGAGAACGAGGCGGGCAGATCACTTGAGCTCACAAGCCTGGGCAACATAGCAAAACCCCATCTCTACAAAAAACACAAAAATTAGCTGCACATGATGGTGCACACCTGTAGTCCCTGCTACTCATGTGGCTGAGGTGGGAGGATGCCCCGGGGGCAGAGGTTGCAGTGAGCCAAGATCATGCAACTGCACTCCAGCCTGGGCAACAAAGCCAGACCCTTTCTCAAAAATAAAAAAATAAAAAATAGGCTGGGCACAGTGGCTCATGCCTGTGATCTCAACACTTTGGGAGACCAAGGCAGGTGGATCACTTGAGGTCAGGGGTTTGAGACCAGCCTGACCACCATGGTGAAACCCCATTTCACTAAAAATAGAAAAATGAGCAGGGCATGGTGGCACATGCCTGTAATCCCAGCTACTCAGGAGGCTGAGACAAGAGAATCACTTGAACCTGGGAGGCGGAGTTTGCAGTGAGCCGATATGGCACCATTGCACTCCAGCCTAGGCAGCAACAGCAAACTCTGCCTCAAAAAATAAATAAAATAAAATAAAATGGCAACCAGCACCAAGGAGAGGTGATTCCCTGATGGTCAACAGTTGTTACACTAAAGTGATAACTGACAATAGGCGCCAGGGAGAGGCAATTTCCCAAATAGATACAAACACTTGAAATTGGTAACCAGCTTCCAATAAAATCTCAGGAATTGGACGAGTGAGCTCGAGCATGCGCATTAAGAGACAAAATCGTGGTGTATGACCTTCTGGGGCATTCCACCAGAAAAGAGAAGAAAGTCTCAGAGAGGCACTGCGCTTGTGGGCAGCTCACCCTTAGGGAAGAATGAAGGGAAACGGGGCCAGCACATAAAATCCTAGATCAAGGTTGAAAGGGGCACTTGTCCTTGAAGTTGCCCACTTCGGTCTCTTCCAAGAGTACTTTCCTTTCTTTCCTGCTCTAAAGCTTTTTAATAAACTTCTACTCCTGCACTAAAACTTGCCTACGTCTCTTTTTCTGCCTTGTGCCCCTCAGTCGAATTCTTTCTTCTGAGGAGGCAAGAATTGAGGTTGTTGCAGACTTGTCACTAATCTGGATATCTGTAGCACCCCTAATAGTCCCACCAGGATCAGGAGGATCATTTAAGCCCAGGAGGTTGAAGCTGCAGTGAGCCATCATCACGCCACTGCGATCCAGCCTGGGGGATAAAGTGGGACCCTGTCTCAAAAAAAAAAGATTGTAATTATGATTTTCTTCATCCGTTAATTTCTACTATTAAAATGTGTTATTTTTAAAAACGTTTTAAAGCTTAAATTCCTCTTACTAGAATGCTATACATACCCACTGATATGTTTGAGAAAACAGGAGTCTAAAGCAAGAGCAGGAAAGCGAAAGAACAGTTATAGTCTGTTAGAAATACGATTTTGTACCCTTAACATGTTATACAGTGGAGATTAAACCAAATGAGCCTTTAACATAAATGTGTGAAAGAGTAACAGCATCTGGCCTGCTTCCTCCACACAATGAGGTGTCCATCATGTGGCATGGGGGAAACCGGCAGACTTCTGGGAAAATAATTACCAAATAATGCTGTGTCAACATCTTCTTCTAGAATAGTAAACTTATTTTTCCTATCAAGATCCATTGTTCAGGGACATTTCCATTACCTGACAACAGGAACAATTATCTTTACTCTCAGAGACTACAAAAACATTCCTAAGAACAGACAGCAACAACATAACCTTCTGACTCAAGACGTCTCTGTTCTGGTAATTGATGACAAGTAGTGTTGCTGATTAGCAGAACAGAGTGGAAGTCCGCTTTCCACACATGCCTTCCCCTACCTTTGAATTAGGAGCACTCTTCTAAAACTAGAAATGCTTCACAAAGTCAAAGTCTACTCCAGTACTGCAATACTCAATACCCATGAGGCACATTTCCATAAGAAAATTATATGCAGGCCGGGCATGGTGGCTCACACCTGTAATCCAAGCACTTTGGAGGCTAAGGCGGGCGGATCACCTGAGGTTGGGCGTTCAAGACCAGCCTGACCAATATGGTGAAACCCCCGTCTTTTTTCTATAAAAGAAAAAAAAGAAAAAAAGAAAATTATATGCAGGAAGGATGAAACTGCCCACCCTCACAAGAAAAATTCCATGGGCAAAGGCACTAAGGTTGATGTAGTCAGCAGGATAATGGTACCAAACACATGCATGTCCTAATCACTGGAACCTGCAAATATGTTAAATTCCATGGCAAAGGGGATTAAGGTTGCAGATGGAATTAAATTTCCTAATCAGCCAACCTTAGAAGAGGGAGATGATCCTAGATCATGCAGGTGAGCACAAGGATTCTTCAAAATGGAAGAGGGAGGCAGGACAGTCAGTGTCAGAGTGATGAGAGGTGAGACTCAACCAGCCACTGCTGGCTTTGAAGATGTAGGAAGGAGCTAACAGTCAAGGAGTGTGGGGGAGCCTCTAGAAGCTGGGAAGGTAAGGAAACAGATCTTCTCCCTAGAGCCTCCAGAAAGAAACACAACTCTGCTGAAACATGATTTTAGCTCAGTGAGACCCATTCCAGGTTTCTGGCCTCCAAACTCTTTTAATAACGTATACTGTCTTAAGCCATTAAATTTGTAATAATTTGTTATGGCAGCAACAGGAAACTAATACAATAGAAATGTCTATCCATTCTGGATGCTTTTAATCTCAAAAAAAGACTTCTGGCCGGGCGCAGTGGTTCATGCCTGTAATCCCAGCACTTTGGAAGGCCAAGGCGGGCAGATCACCTGAGATCAGGAGTTTGAGACCAGCCTGGTGAAGGTGGTAAAACTCTGCCTCTACTAAAAATACAAAATTAGCTGGGCGTAGTGGCACCTGCCTGTAATCCCAGCTACTCGGGAGGCCGAGGCAGGAGAATCGCTTGAACCTGGGAAGTAGAGGCTGCAGTAAGCCAAGGCCACGCCATTGCACTCCAGCCTGGGCGACAAGAGTGAAAACTCTGTCTCAAAAAAAAAAAAAAAAAAAAAAAAGACTTTCAATCCCTCTCAAGATACACATATTTGTCAAACACCTTAACACTTCCTAGAAAAAATCACCTTACTGTAGGTTACGGTAGTCCTTCCTTCTCCACAGGGGATACTTTCCAAGACCTCCCATGGATGCTGAAACCACAAATGGTAGTGAACCCTATATACAACATGTTTGTTCCTATACACATAAATCTATGATAAAATCTAATTTATAAAGTAGGCAAAGAGATTAATAACAATAATAAACTAGAACAATTATAAAAATATACTGTTAATAAGAGTTATGTGAATGCAGTCTCTCAAAATATTTTATTGTACTATATTCACCTATTTTCAAACCACAGCTAATTGTAGATAATTGAAACCATGGAAGGTGAAACTGTGGATAAGGGGAAAAGTGTACTAGCCCCCTCTGAAAGAATTTATTTGCTACCCTCATCTTTCAAACATACAACAGGCCAGGCACCGTGGCTCACGCCTGTAATCCCAGCACTTTGGGAGGCTGAGATGGGCAGATCACTTGAGGTCAGGAGTTAGAGACCAGCCTGGTCAATATGGCCAAACCTCATCTCTATTAAAAATACAAAAATTAGCATGGCATGGTGGCACACGCGGTAGTCCAAGCTACCCAGGAGGTTGAGGCAGAAGAACTGCTTGAACCCAGGAGGCAGAGGTTGCAGTAAGCCAAGATCCTGCCACTGCAGTCCAGTCTGGGGAAAGAGAGAAACTCTGTCTCAAAAAAAAAAAAAAAAAAAAAGAGTTGTTTTTCTTTTACAAGCCCACAACTAATACAATAGACTAATCATACTTCCATCTAAATGTCTCTTTTTAAAGATTTGTACTGAAATCTCTGAAGGCACAAAAAACATCTCTATAAACTTCCCAGCAAGTTAAGAGTGAGGAACTTACTAACTGCTTATCAACATAAGCAGTTTCAGCAAGAATCAGGCCTATAAATAAACCCCAGAACAATGGAAGAATAAAATTAGATGTATGCATGAGGTAAGAGGGCTCTATTTTAACTGCAACTCACAAGTTTCCATGAGCAATTTCAGTGACCTTAGTTTCTATATCAAAAGCAGAGGGAGTGGAAAGAGCATGGATTTCATGATTCAGTCAACAAGCTCTGAGAGCCTACAGTGTGCCCGGCCCTGCTTTAGGCACGTACATGGGATGGGCAGGGTAACAAAAGGGATGAAGATTCCTGCCTTTCGGAGCTTCCATTTCAGCGGGAGAAGACTGGCCAAGCATAATAAAATAATGAGTAAGTTCCCAGTGTGGCAGCGGGGGATGGGCATTATGGAGGAGTCAAGCAGGGTAAGGGTGGCGAGCAGAGAGGAGGGGTACACAGGCTGCTTAATCAAATGGGGGAGGTGCTGCTGAGAGAGGGAGGGAACTGAGCATGAAGATATTTAGATGAAAAGCATCCCCAGGACAGTGAATAGCTGGGAAAAGGCCCTAGCTGGGGAATGTGCCTGGTGTGTACCAAGCACTGCAAGGAGTTTTCTGAGTGCATGAGCAGAGGAGCATGGGTATCCCTGATGGGTCCTGCCTGAGGCATCAGTAGACTCAACGAGCAAGCTTCCTGAGTGGACCACGGAACACACCTGGAAAGTGGGGCTCCTTCTAAAGGTCTATGTTGGAATCCCTATTTCTTCTGGGATACTATAAACCTATAAAATAAATCTTTCAATTCTAACTCTAAAAATCCTTTCAGAATTTAATTTCCTCCATGCGTTGTCACTGCAGTCTGGACACAGAGGGAAATCGTAGAAGTCTTTGTGAAAGTTAGAAAACGAGTTGAAGAAGTCACCATCTTCGATACATCAGTAAAGGTCAGTGTGAAGTCGAGGAGAGAAGCCTGAAGTGGGCTACTCAGAAGTCCAAGAGGGTTTCAGTGCCAAGCGAGACAACTGGAGAGCCCTCAACAGCTGCATCTGACTCTGCTGTATTGTCAGGTTGCTGTCCTCATGAAAGAGAGGACAAAAACCAACAGATGTCACGGCACAAGACAGTGGCGTTCCTGGGGCTCCCTGAATGTGTTCCCCAAGAACCAGAGTCCACAGCTGAGCTGAGAGCACGCAAATGACCAAAACTTGATTTCTTAAAAATCCTGCAATAGCATTAATAAATTGGCACAAACCCAAGTCCCAAAGTCTATTTTTGAACCTGCAAAGCTAGACGGTCTTGTCTTCAGATCCTTGGTGACCCTAGCACAGTACTCACGTTCCAATGAGGCCCTGTCAAAAACCAGCCTTAGGCCAGGCACGGTGGCTCAACCTGTAATCCCAGCACTTTGGGAAGAGGGAGGATTGTCTGACGCCAGGAGCTTGAGACCAGCCTAGGCAACAGAGTGAGACCCCATCTCTACAAAAAAAAAACAAACAAAAAACAAAAAGAAAAGGTCAGCCCCTCCTCTAGCAGGAGACAAAGCTGCCAAGTCAGGGCTTCAAGTAGGAAGACTCTGGGAGATGCTCTATAAGTCCTAGGAAGAAACGCTACTCTGCTAGTGTTCTCCTGTCTCACTGTCAAATCAGTTCTTTCAGCAGCCTTTGTATTTAGTCATAAAGAACAAAAAGGCTAAGAGAAGCCAGGAAAAGGCCCCTGGAAGTGGCTGAGAGACAAGCTCAGCAATACGTGTTAAACCTTTACCTGGTTACCTGGTTTTCTCATACAATCTAGTGGCCCAACCACAAAACACGTTCTGGCTCCAGGGAATCATCAAAGCCAGGCTGCGTAATTCTTGTTCCCACATCAAACCCAGTTTACCAGAGTCCCTGGGAGGAAACAGCAGCCCCTAAACTCAATGCTACCCAGAATAGTAAGGAAAAAGATACTGCCTTCACTGCATGATCCTACAAACTCCTCAAATTTCAACCCTAAGATTAACAATGGCTCTTTCAACGCAATGTGTTTAATAACCAGCAACACAGGTTTAACTAAAACTCTGTGCAGACTATATCGAGATATAAAACTCTATATTCCACTCCCAGGAGAAAGAAAGTTTACAAAGTACATAAATTCATCTCTGAGAGGTCTGAGAAAAATAAAAAACAAAAAAAAGAAAGTACATAAACCGCATATAAGTTATACAAAAGTGCAAGTATATAAAAATGAAGAAGGGGGTATGAATGAGAGCTAGTATAGGAAAAGCTCATTCAAGGCTGGGCGAGGTGGCTCATGCCTGAAATCCCAGCACTTTTGGAGGCCAAGGCAGGCGGATCACAAGGTAAGGAGTTCAAGACCAGCATGACCAACATGGTGGAAATCCGTCTTACTAAAAATACAAAATTAGCCAGGTGTAGCAGTGCGCGCCTGTAATCCCAGCTACTTGGGAGGCTGAGGCAGCAGGATCACTTGAACCCGGGAGGCAGAGGTTGCAGCGAGCCAATATCGTGCCACTGCCCTCCAGCCTGGGCAACAGAGCAAAACTCCATCTCAACAAAAAAGGAAAAGCCCATTCAAAGCATGGCCTTTCGTGGGGGAGTCTGAGAAACCTAGGTTGCGATGGATGCCAAATCAACCACTAATCAGCCATGTCACTTTAGAAGCTCTCCACGTCTCCATTTCCTCACCTATAAAATCAGTACAGAATTTGTTCCCACCCACAGGGTAACTGTGAGGGTTCAGTGAGAACTTAGGAAAAACGTTCAGCAATGAGTCTGATGCACAGCAGTGAACGACCAGTGTGGGGAACAGTGAGGGCAGTGACACCGACGCCGGTGTGATCCCATCTCATTTCATTCCAGTAGGTAACTGCCTAGTGGATTTGCTTAAAAATAGGTCTTGGCTGGGCACAGTGGCTCATGCCTGTAATCCCAGCACTTTGGGAGTCTGAGATGGGAAGACTCTTGAGGCCAGGAATTCAAGACCAGCCTGGTCAACATAGTAAGACCCCATCTCTAAATTTTTAAAAACAATTTTTTTTAAGTACGTCTCACTCAGAACACACCAAAAGCTGAAAGTCCCCAGGCTCCCATAGCATTTGTTGGTATTTCCACAATAGCAAATTTACATGTGAACTGCCCTACACTGGAAGCTTCTGGAGAACAGGGCCTGTATCTTAAAATTCTTCACAGCCTGAGCATCAAGCAAATTCCCTGACACAAAGAATTTAAAGTCTGAATAGAGGAACAAACAGATGGTTGGATAGATGGGAACAATTTAAATGGCAAGAAAGAGAAAAGAATCCAGTGTTTTTTCAAGCCTGAATGACTGGAGTGATAAGTCAATGGTGATAAAAGTTTAAAAATTAGGGAAGTCTAAAGGGAACACCAGAATGAAAGGGTCAGGAGCAAGCCTTCAACATGCTGAGTCTTGGACAATGACGGAATAGCCAAGGGGAAGTGTGCAGGAAGCACTTGAAAATGCCAGAATACAGCTAAAAATCAAAACACTCTCTTAATTTCAATCATTAGTGCTGTTGGAAATAATATTTCGGGGAATTAGAGAACAGAAAAGAAAGTTACTTAAGGGGAACAGGTTTCCAAAACACATAGAGTCTGCAGCTACTGTGTACAGATGCCAGAACAAACAAAATGAAATACGAGACCAATCCTACTGGAGGGTTACAACACATCATATTTGCATGCTTTAATTCAAGACTTGGTTCGGAATAATTTTCCAAAGGTAGAAAGAAAGAGTGTGTAAATTGTCTTAATATCCCTCAAGTAAAAACAAAAGGCTCTGCATTCTGCATCGCCTTCCAGCTACTGCCCTCTCTCTCTTTCCATTTACTGTCTAGTTACTGAAGAGTTATAAGCATTTGCCTTCAAAGTCTCCCTTTCAGATCTCTTCCTCTCCCCAGCCCTTCAGTGGTGGCATCCCAAGAAGACATCCTTGGACTTCTCAATCAGCCTGTGGCATAACCCACTTCCTAGGTTCCACTCCCACTCATGCACTGATAATCTCTTGAGTTCCAGGTCCAAATTCAATGGTTTAAATGAGTCTCTCAAAGTGGACATTGTACAAGTACTGCAAAACTCCACAGAATATGTCTAAAACTGAAGCCCTATTCTCAGTATAGAAACTCCCCAAAGAGTCATCCAAAGAAACCTGCCACTCACCTTCGCCACTCTGTCTCCTTTATTTCCTTTCAATGCTACATCCCTCCCAAACACTGGCAACCAAATCCAATCAATTTCATGTCCTTTGCTGTTCTTGTATTTCTTCCCTCCTACCTCCTACTTCCACAGCCTTAGTTCAAGCCCTCATCACCTATCTCATCTATCTCCAGAAGTTCCTTCAGGGTCTTTCCACCTCCAATCTGTACCACACTAAGTCAGAAGAATCTTTCTAAAATGCAATATATTGCTCGGCTTCTCCCTCTCCTTTCCTCCACCTGCTTCCTTTCTCCCTCCCTTTCCCCCTTGGAAAAATTAAAAATAAAAATATAAAACAGAGCGTCACAGTGGCTCACACCAGCACCTTGGGAGACTGAGGTGGGCAAATCACTTCAGGCCAGGAGTTCAAGACCAGCCTGGCCAACGTGGCAAAACCCTGTCTGTACTAAAAATACAAAAAATAGCTGGGTGTGGTGGCACGTGCCCGTAATTCTAGCTACTCAGGAGGCTGAGGCTCGAGAATCACTTGAACCTCAAAGGGGGAAGTTGCAGTGAGCTGAGATTGCACCACTGCACTCCAGCCTGGGCAACAGAATGAGACTCTGTCTCAAAAAAAAAAAAGCAAAATAATCATCGTAAAATACCCCTGGTTTAAACCCTCTCGTAGCTCCATGGCCCAGAGAATAAGTCCTGTGTAACAATACATACTGAAGCCCCCCATGACTGTCCCCATTTCTCCTAATCCGACCTCTGGCCTCCGCCCTCTGCTCACAGCCTGCTCTCCAGGCACAAAGAAACACCTGTGGCTCCCCAACTGGCCAAACTGCTTCACACCTCCTGTCCTCTCCTCATTCTCTTTGCTTGATGTGTTTCTTTGTGATGTTCTCCTACTTGGCACTAACTCATCTTTCACAATCCAGCCCAAGGACCAGCCCCTCTACAAACTTTCCCTGGGCCAATCCAGCGCCATCCCAGTGCCAGTGGAACTGACACTGCTCTCCTTGGTTTACCTACATTTTTCATGCAAACACCTGCCACATCTACTGTGACATGCTCCTTCACAGCTTGCTGTCATGTCTGTCTCCTCCTTCTAGACTCAAAGCATCTGTGAGAACAGGGACTACACGGTATGAAATGATCACTCATGCTTGTTGATTGAATAAGCAATTATCAACTACTCAGTAGAAACAAACCTGTGAGCTGGGTGCGGTGACTCACACCTGTAATCCCAGCACTTTGGGAGACCAAGGCAGGTGGATCCCCCGAGGTCAGGAGTTCAAGACCAGGCTGGCCAACATGGTGGAACCCTGTCTCTACTGAAAATACAAAAATTAGCCAGGCCTGCTGGCGGGCACTTGTAATCCCAGCTACTTGGGAGGCTGAGGCAGGTGAATCGCTTGAACCCAGGAGGCGGAGGTTGCAGTGAGCTGAGATCGTGCCATCGCACTGTAGCCTGGGCAACAAGAGCGAAACTCCGTTTCCAAAAAAAAAGAAACAAACCTGTGATATTACTAGAAAATATGTTTGTTTGTTTGTTTTTGAGATGGAGCCTCGCTCTGTTGCCAGGCTGGAGTGCAGTGGCACAATCGGGGCTCACTGCAACCTCTGCCTCCCAGGTTCAAGTGATTCTCCTGCCTCAGCCTCCCAAGTAGCTGAAGCTACAAGTGCTTGGCACCACACCCAGCTAATTGTTGTACTTTATAGTAGAGACGGGGTTTACCACGTTGGCCAAGATTGTCTCAATCTCTTGACCTCATGATCTGCCCACCTTGGCCTCCCAAAGTGCTGGGATTACAGGCGTGAGCCACAGAGCCCAGCCAAAAATAGGCTTACACCAATTCCATCATTCGTACCTAACACTAATTACAATATGGATTTAACAATACCAGGTAAGGGCATGCTTCTGAAATAGAAGCCTTGAAGACTCAAGAAAAGGTAGAAAATGGTCGGATGCAGTGGCTCACACCTGTTATCCCAACACTTTCCGAGGCCGAGGCAGGCAGATCGTTTGAGCTCAGGAGTTTAAGACCAGCATGGCCAACATGGTGAAACATCGTCTCTCCTAAAAATAACAAAAATTGGCCAGGTGCAGTAGCTCACAACAGTAATCCCAGCACTTTGGGAGGCCGAGCTGGACAGATCACATGAAGCCAGGAGTTTGAGACCAGCCTGGCCAACATGGCAAAACCCCATCTCTATTAAAAATACAAAAATTAGCTGGGTGTGGTGGTGCCCACCTGTAATCCCAGCTACTCAGGAGACTGAGGCAGGTGAATTGTTGAACCCAGGAGGCAGAGGTTACAGTGAGCTGAGATCACGCCACTATACTCCAGCCTGGGCAACAGAGCAAGACCCTGTCTGAAAAATAAAATACAAATACAAAAATTAGTCAGGTGCAATGGCACATACCTGTAATCCCAGCTACTTGAATGGCTGAGGCGTGGAGAAGTGCCTGAACCCAGGAGGCAGAGGTTGCAGTGAACCGAGATCATGCCACTGCATTCCAGTCTGGAAGACAGAGCAAGACTCTGTCTCAAAGGAAGAAAAAAAAAAAAGAAAAGGTGGAAAATATAAAAAGACTTGGATAAGAGAAGTATTATCCTGGCCATTGCTACATAAAATTCAGTCACCAAAGAAAGCAGCTAATAACCATCTCACTACCATAAAAGCAGAAATATACAATGTCACACTACCCTGGATAACGAGGAGTCATAAAAATCCCCTACATAACCTTCACTGCTTTTGTGTTTCTCTGAAGTTAATGCAAATAGAGAAGCAAAACAACATTACCAGCAGTTTCAGAGGATGTGGGATTCACTTCTTGAACATTTCTAAATAATTTTCCACCTCCTCCATAACTCTATTATTGTAACTGAAACTAAGCAACAATAATTAGAGACAATCAAGAGGCAGAGTGGCAATGGAGCAAATGGACAGGTTCAGGCAAAGGGCTTTTCTTTAGAAGCCCACTCTGAAGACTTTCATCTTGGAGAGGAGAGCAGGAAAGGGGTGGAACAAAAACAGGAAAGCAGACTCCACCAGCTACACAGCTCTCAAGCTGAAGTCTTCCAACAGGTCAGCACAATACAGAGATGTTTCATCCCTTCTGTTCCAAGAGAGCTACAATGTGTGCCCTCCATGCTTGAAATAAGAAGGCAATCTCCTAATTCTTACTATAGACCCTAACTGATCACAGATGCAAGAAATACAGAACAAAAAATCTATTTGGCAAAATCTCTTTTTATTAACACATGGAACATTTAGAAAGGAGCAGGTATGATCCCCAGAAACTGAACTGTTTTGTTTTGTTTTGTTTGTTTGAGACAGAGTCTCGCTCTGTCTCCAGGTTGGAGTGCAGTGGCGTGATCTTGGCTCACTGCAATCTCCACCTCCCGGGTTCAAGTGATTCTCCTGCCTCAGCCTCCCGAGTAGCCAGGATTACATGCAAACACCACCACACCTGGCTATTTTTTGTATTTTTAGTAGAGACGGGGTTTCACCATGTTGGCCAGGATGGTCTCGATCTTCTGACCTCATGATCTGCCCGCCTCAGCCTCCCAAAGTGCCAGGATTACAGGTGTGAGCCACCATGCCCGGCCTGTTTTGTTTTTGAGACATAGTCTCACTCTGTTGCCCAGGCTGGAGTACAATGACAGGATCTCAGCTCACTGCAACCTCTGCCTCCTGGGTCCAGGTAATTCTTGTGCCCTAGCCTCCTGAGTAGTTGGGATTACAGGCATGTGCCACCACACTTGGCTAATTTTTTTTTGTATTTTAGTAGAGATGGGATTTCACCATGTTGCCTAAGCTGGTCTCGAACTCCTGAGGTCAAGCGATCTGCCCACCTCAGCCTCCCAAAGTGCTGGGATTACAAGTGTGAGCCACTGTGCCCAGCCTAAAACTGAACTGTTTATCCTTATAACCCAGACCAATGAAATATATTTAATTGACAGCAAGATGTGGAGGCTCATGCCAGTAATCCTAGCACTTCAGGAAGCCAGGGGAGGAGAATCACTTGAGGCCAGGAGTTTGAGACCAGCCTGGGTAACACAGTGAGACTCTGCTCTATTTAATTAAAAGAAAAATTATAATTTTTTTTTTTTTAATTTTTGTTCTAGTACAAACTTAGGGCTCTTTATTCAGGCAGTAAAGTAAGGAAGGAAAAATTATAATTAAAAAAAAAACTATTTAATTCACAATTTCTCCTCGTAAGGAAACATTTTGTAGTTGCCCAGAAGACAATATACGTACGGGCTAGAGATTCTTCATCTTTAAAAGAAAAATTAAAGAAAGGTAAACAACTGTTACGATTGGCCAAAATCTGACCTAAACCCCAGTGAGAACTGATATATATTTTCCCCATGCTTAAAACATCAGAGTGAGAAAAACCTGCAAGTCATTTTATTTGATAGAAAAGAGTTCACCTCAGTTAAGTAAAGAAACTATAGCATTCCTTATGACATAGCCAGTTCGTAATACACAAATACGAAAAAAAAAAGTTTCAATCTAGCTAATTATCAATAGATTTAATGAGTCACCATTTTGTAACCACCAAATTCAGTTTGTTTTTTTAAAAAAACCTTTTAAAATGTTGATCCCCACTAGAGGCACATTTGCACCGTTACAGGTATGTCTGATACATTGCTAAGAACAGTAAACTGGTGCAGCCCTTTTGGAAATGAAGTTGGCACCAGGCCTCAAGAATTCTAAAAATGTTTATACTCTCTGACACGCTAATGTTACCCTGGGAATATACCTCAAAGACCACAAAGTCTGTATAATTATGGCAACCTTATGTTCCAGATTTTCTAAGAAAGTGTTCTTTTCAACAGAGGCAAATCAAGTGTGTAACTAAGTTTGAGAACAATGGAAGTCATCCATATCACAGAAAAACAAAGAAAACGGGTTCTGCGTGGTGTTAAACACGTATAGAAGTGTTCTGGTTTCTCTTTGAAATGGAGAGTTGAGGAAAAAACTCGAACTCACTGCATATTAACTTTTATGAGATGGAACTTGTCTCAATCCACTATTCCCTCCAGAGTGGCTGAGCTGCCTCTGTAGGGTCCCAGGACCCATACCAATGCCAGAGACATAAAGATGAAAACGCAAATCTTTCCTCGATGCAACAAGCTCCTCTTCCCAGTCCACAGCAGCACCCAGGCATGCCGCTGCCAACCCTTCTTTTCTTGTTTAATCTTCTCCACACCCACACACAGGTCTCCATGGTTCATGGCACAGCATGACAGCACTTCCTATCATTCTGATACAAACCCTGCTTTTATCCAGAGTCTTTGGTCACAAACCGTAATACACGAATGTGAAATGTTCCCAAATTTCCCATGGTAGACACTCAAGGTTATGCCTGTGATAAAACTCCTTTCCATTAAAACACAGAAAAAACTATTCTCTTTTTTATCATACCCCTGAAGTACCTACCAGAGCATTCAGCATGGGAAATCGGGTTGGAACTGCCTTGAGGCACTGCTTCCTCAGACAGCCTGCCATCTGTGGCTGGCGTAAAGGTCCTCAACTTGCTGCCTGCTTTCCCTCTGTGCCACTATGCACCCACCCCTGCAGAGATCCCCAGCTCCCGAGGCATTACACCATCGACAGACCACAGGGTTAGTCCTCCTGAGGTCCCCTTGTGTGCTATGGCACCACACCTAACCAGGCACAGAAATCAGGCTGAACACCCTGACAGCCTCCAATGGCCCATGAGGACTGGGGGACGAAGTGGGTAGAGGGAAGGGGAGAGATGGACGGAAGTTACTGATTAAAAGTGATCTTGAAAGCCACAGGTGCTAGGTGTATTTTTTTTCTTTTTACCCGTGCCCTGAGTATTCCCTCATACTCTTCCTCAAAGGCCAAAGCTGGAGACAGTAGATGCGTTTTTATGCAATTACACCTCAGTACTTCTTGACATATGAAAATGAATGATTTTCTTGAATGTCTTACCCTACCACTCTTCCTCTACAGAGAAAGTGAAACGTAGTTTTTTTAACTCTTGCTGAAAACACTGATATTTTAACTTAAAATTAGTTCTACCTTTCCTGCTTTAGATAATGAATCTGGCAACTCAATATAAAAATTACAGCAAAGGCAAATAAAAATTAAGGTATTTCAGAAGCTGAATAGTAAAGGACATTTGCAGACTTCTCTTCCCTTTCAGTTGAAAACTCACCTAAAAATTATTTTAAAATTCTCTGTTGACAACTTGCCTAAATGAAGTTAACTTCTTGAAAGGAATAAAAATAAGACATGCATTTGCTATGATGAATATGACAGACTCCAGTACCTTTCATGTTAAATGTTTGCAAAGAAATTATGCTTAAAGGCCAGGCACAGTGGCTCATGCCTGTAATCCCAGCACTTTGGGAGGCTAAAGCAGGCGGATCACCTGAGGTCAGGAGTTCAAGACCAGCCTGGCCAACGTGGCAGAACCCTGTCTCTACTAAAAATACAAAAACTAGCCGAGTGTGGTGGTGCTTGCCTGTAATCCCAGTTACTTGGGAGGCTGAGGCAGAAGAATGGCTTAAACCCAGGAGGTGGAGGTTGCAGTGAACTGAGATCACGCCACTGCACTCCTTAAAAAGGAAGCTCATAATTGAATCATGGCACCTGCAGTTATTAGCCCCAAACTGATGACCATTACAGAGTAGCAGCATGAACATACTTTCTGGAAAATTCCTTAAATATCCCCCTTAAAGTGCATATATGGGGTTTTCTGTTTACAACTCTGAACACTATTACACAGAAATATATACTGGTAACGGTACACAAAAGCAGGGCGCAGTGGCTCATGCCTGTAATCCTAGCACTTTGGGAGGCTGAGGTGGGTACATCATTTGAGATCAAGAGTTCGAGACCAGCCTGGCCAAATGGTGAAACCCTGACACTACTGAAAATACAAAAAAATTAGCCAGGCATGGTGGCACACGCCTGTAGTCCCAGCTACTCAGGAGGCTGAGGCACGAGAATTGCTTGAACCCAGGAGGCAGAGATTGCAGTGAGCCAAGATCGTGCCATTGCACTCCAGCCTGGGCAACAGAGTGAACCTCCACCTCAGAAAAAAAAATAAAAAGTACACACAGTATGCATGTTATGAAGAGAATGTATACAAAATTTAATTTTTATAATTGTTTTTCTTTTTCCTGAGCACAATAAGTATATTCTGTAAGTTAATGGTTTGTCTGGTGGGACTCCACAGTGCCATAAACAGTTTAAAAAAAAAAAAAAGAAACCAGTAGGTTGGACACAGTGGCTCACATAATCCCAGCACTTTGGGAGGCTAAGGGGGGCGAGCAGATCACTTGAGGTCAGGAGTTCAAGACCAGCCTGGACAAATGGTGAAAACCTATCTCTACTAAAAACACAAAAATCAGCTGGGTATGGTGGTGGGCGCCTGTAATCCCAGCTACGTGGGAGGCTGAGACAGGAGAATCACTTGAATCCGGGAGGCAGAGGTTGCAGTGAGCTGAGATTGTGCCACTGCACTCCAGCCTGGGAAACAAAGTGAGACTGTCTCAAAAAAAAAAAAAAAAAAGAGAAAGAAAAAGTTTATTTAGGCCTGGCACAGTGGCTCATGCTTGTAATCCCAGTACTTTCGGAGGCCGAGGCGGCAGGATCATTTTAGACCAGCCTAAACAACATAATGAGATTCTGCATCTATTTTTAAAAAAATAAAATAAGGCTAGGCCCAGTGGCTCACCCCTGTAATCCCAGCACTTTGGGAGGCCGAGGTGGGCAGATCACCAGATGTCAGGAGTTGGAGACTAGCCTGACCAACACGGAGAAACCCGTGTCTACTAAAAATACAAAAAATTAGCCAGGCATGGTGGTGCACGCCTGTTAATCCCAGCTACTCGGGAGACTGAGGCATCGCTTGAATCTGGGAGGTCGAAGTTGCAGTGAGCTAAGATTGCGACATTGCACTCTAGCCTGGGCAACAAGACAAAACTCCATCTCAAAAAAATAAAAATAAATAAAATAAAAAGTTTGTCTAGAAGAAAACAATGAAAATTCCGAGGTGACGTCTGAACACACCATGTCATGTGCTTTACGAATCCATCACATATATTTCCTTTTACAATGTGGGATCTGGTCAAGGTAAATTCTCTGTGAAACCTCTGAGGGAAATGGACAGTTCTGGAGACTAACACAAACCTTAAAGAACTGGGCGTCTTAGTCTTCATATGATCATCTCACACCAGGTACTTTCTGTGTGGTAACCCTATGGGCGGGGAATGTCCTTTAATTCAATCTTTTTAGTTTCCCCAAAATAAAAGGATGATATTTAAAACTGTAGAAAGGGGAAGACTAGGCTGGGTGCAGTGGCTCACACCTGTAATCCCAGCAGTTTGGGAGGCCGAGGTAGGAGGACCACCTGAGGTCAGGAGTTCAAGACTAGCCTGACCAACACAGAGAAACCCTGTCTCTACTAAAAATACAAAGCCAGGCGTGGTGGCAGGCGCCTGTAATCCCAGCTACTCGGGAGGCTGAGGCAGGAGAATCGCTTGAACCCGGGAGGCAGAGGTTGGGGTGAGCCAAGATGGCGCCATTGCACTCTAACAGGGGCAACAAGAGTGAAACTCTGCCTCAAAAAAAAAAATAAAGGAAAAGAATAAACTTTCTCGGGAGGGGGGAGGGGCGGAGAGTCGCAAAAAAAAAAAAAAAAAAAAAGAATAAACTTTCTCATCTTCATGTGTGGCAGACAGAATAATGTCCCCTAAAGATGTCCATGTTCTAATCCCCAGAACTTGTGAATAGGGGCACAAGGGGAATTAAGGTAACAGATGGAATTAAGGTTGCTAATCCTTATCCTTGATTATACAGGTGGGTCCACTGTAATTATAAGGGTCTTAGTAAGAGGGAGGTAGGAGGTCGAGAGAAATGAGAAGATGGAAGGGGTACTATGAACTGTAAAACACAGGTGGCCTCTAAAAGCTGGAAAAGGTAAGGAAACGGGTTCTCCCCCTGAGCGTCCAGAAAGAAATAGCCTGGCTGACACCTTGGTTTTAGCCCAGTGAGACCTATTTTGGACTTCCGACCTTCAGAACCGTAAAACAAATGTATGCTGTTTGAGCCACCAGGCTTGTGGTAATATGTTATAACAGGTATAGGAAACCAACAGGGCCTGCTTCCATTTACCTCTTCCGAGTACAAGTTCATGTCATGCCTGGTGGGAAAGCAGTCAGTGTATTAAAAGCAGCCAGACCAATAGCTTCCTGCCCCCGGTAGCAGGCAAGAACACAAGAGAGGGCAAGAAAAGCCTGGTAGGCAGGACATTGGATCTGAGGGAAATTAAATGGCAAGAGGAGGCAGAGAAAAGAGCAGCAGGCAAAACTGCTGCAGCCTTCTCAGCAGTGGGCAGGAGGGAAATCTGGAGGGTCTGAGCCATCTTTTAGGGCCAGCCAGTGGGTGATTTTTCTTTTAATCACAAAAGGAGGCCGAGAGCAGTGGCTCATGATTGTAATCCCAACACTTTGGGAAGCCAAGATAGGAATTGGAGTTCACAACAACTTAGGTAACATAGGAAGACCTCCCTCTCTACAAAAAAATAAAAATAATAATTACCACGGCATGGTAGCCGGGGCCTGTAGTCCAGGCTACCAGAGGGGCTGAGGAGAGAGGTAAAGGATTGCTTGAGCCCAGGAGGTAGAGCCTGCAGTGAGCTCTGACAGTGCCACTGCACTTCCACCTGGGCAAGAGAGCCAGACCGGGTCCCCGCCCGCCCCCCCACAAAAAAACAAAAACAAAAACAAAAACGCACACACTGCTTTTACTTGTTTGCTTAGAAGGTAACAAGCGGGCCGGGCGCGGTAGCTCATACCTGTAATCCCAGCACTGTGGGAGGCAGAGGTGGGAGGATCGCTTGGGCCCAGGAGTTCAAGCCCAGTCTGGTAACATAGCAAGATTCCATCTTTACAAAAAATAAAAAATTAGGGCCGGGCACAGTGGCTTATGCCTGTAATCTCTGCACTTTGGGAGGCCAAAGCGGGTGGATCACCTGAGGTCGGGGGTTCCAGACCAGCTTGGCCAACAAGGCGAAACCCTGTCTCTACTAAAAATACAAAAATCAGCCAGACGTAGTGACACTCGCATGTAGTCCCAGCTCCTCAGGAGGCTGAGGCAGGAGAATCGCTTGAACCCGAGAGGCAGAGGTTGCGGTGAGCCAAGATCGTGCCACTGCACTCCAGCCTGGGTGACAGAGCCAGACTCCGTCTCAATAATAATAATAATAATAAAGTAAAAAATTAGGCGGGCATGGTGGCGTTCGTGTGGTTCCACGCCACTCAGGAAGCTGACGTGAGCCATGATCACTGTGCTCCAGCCTGGGTGGCAGAGCAAGATCCTGTCTCTTGAAAAAAGAAAAAAAGAAAAACGTCCCATTCATTAAACTAGGACTGGGCTCCACTTGGCCACACAGCATTTTAAGTTCTGCTTTATTTGTACTTTGCTATCAAACCACAAAAGTTCACCACTTGTTCTATTTGCCATTCTTTCTTTTAATGCCTCATGAACAAACTTAATAAATTAACGACAGCATGTCATACACCCTTCTGCCACCCTTGCAATTTCAATATCTGGGAGGGAGGCACCCCTGGCCGGGGCCAGCAGCGTCAGCGCGCGGGGAGCGAGGGGGAGCGGGGCAGCGGCTCCGCTTGTCAAGTCTCCAGTCGGCGGCGGAGCGGCGTCCCCCACCGCGGGGGCCCCTCGGGCTCCACAGCCGCGTCTCGGCGGGCGGCGAGCACCGGACACGCGGCGGCCGGGCCCAGACTGCCGCGGGCAGGGCCGTCCCGGAGTCCGCGCCTCGCCGGCGGCGCCGCTCCCCGTTCCCGTTTCTGAACAAAGACGTGGACGGGACACAACTCGCCGACGCCGAGAGCGGCCGGAAACTGCGGGGAACGCGGGCCCGGCCATCCGCGCCTCTGCCCCGAGCCCCGCAGAGGGGCGGCAGGGCCGGCGACCCCCACCCCTCCCCTCGGCGCCCCGAGACCCGGACTGCGACCCCTGCCCGGGGACCCCAGCGTCCCCAACGACTCCCATCCTCAGAGCCCCAGCGATCCGGCCCCGCGACCCCAACGACCCTCATTCCTCACAGCTCGCAGCGACCCCCGGCCCCGCGAGACCGCGAGCTCGGCCTGCGACCCCCGCCCCGGCCACCCGCATCCCTCAGCGCCGCCGGCGACCCCCGGCCCCGGCGACCCTCATCCCTCAAAATCCCTTGCGACGCCCGCCCCGCGGGGGCCCGGCGCACCGCGCCCGCCGGTCGCCCCGGGCTCCGCGTCCCGCACCAGTGTTCCCGGGAGACGCCAGCCGCCGCAGGCGCCGCCTGGCGGCCGGACCCGGAGGGGGTCGGGGGCAGCTAGAGGGAGGCGTCCGCCGCCGGGGCGCACTGACCGTAGCTGTCGTCCTCCTCCATGGTGCGGGCGCCGGGCTCCGCGCCCGGGCTCTCCGCTCGCGTCCCGCCGCGCCGCCGGCGCCCCCGCTTGTCTCAGCCCGGCTCGAGCCCCGCCCCCGGCGCCTCGCGCCCTGCGCCCCGCCTGCCCGCGCCTGCGCCTGCGCCCGCCCCCTGTCCCCGGCCCGAGGCCCCGCCCCTTGCCCGAGGCCCCGCCTTCCACCCGCGCGCACCGCACCCCGGGTACCCAGCTTCCTCCCGAGGCTCCGGCCTGCGCACGCGCGCCCACCTGAGGCTCCACCCCCGCCCCGCCCCTGGCCCCGCCTCTAGACCACGCCCCCGTCCCGAGACCCCTCCCCGTCCGCCTCCGCGGGAACGAGCAGGTTTCGGTTTCGCAAGGGCGGTGCAGGGCATGGGGGTGGCGGACTCGGCCAGACCTGCAGCCAGGCTACACCACAAAGGTCCAAGGTCGTGTCCGGCCACTGAAGGGCAGGGTGATCCTTGCTGACGCCAACCTCCAAGGTCAGGCCCCGCCCTAGCTTGCCAGGGAGGGCCTGGTCCTTCGCGAAAACCACAAAAGCTATTTGAATTCATTTACTCCCATGTTCAGAACCTTTACAAATTGCTTGTCGTAAGTTTACTGCTTCTACTTCGTTTTATCTTGAATTTAACCTGGATCGAGATTGAAAGAGGGGCATCTCATGTCCCAGCGTTTTGGGATTTTATTCATGTATTTTATTTTTTGGAGACAGAGTACTGGGACTCTGAGCCACCAGGCGTGAGCCACCATGCCTGGCTGGATTTATGATCTTAACCTTCATTGATTCCACCAGATTGCCCAGTTTTACGGGTGACTTTAGAGTGGGGGAGTCACATTTTGGCCCTACTGTGTCCTTGGGCTTGGGCGTGTGAGCTCAGAGACCCAGCTGCATTTTGTTCTTCTTGGGCTAGACTTAGGACACTTTTAGAATTGACCCCACATTGACCTGGCAAATCTCAAACCGTCCATCGCAAGGGGTAATGGAGCCCTTAGCCTCTTCCCCCAGTATTTGCCACCCTCTCTGTTTCATTCCCTACTTCACTTCTAACGGCAGACTCAACAGAAGGTTCAAGGTATTTTCGAGCTGGCTTTCTTCCCTGAACAGTCCCAAACCACCTCAGCTCTTGCTCAATGACCAGAACTCCAGAAGAAAAGCGATTCAGATGGCATGTTAATTCTTACTGTCAGCGCTCTAGACCTCTTAACTGAACTTACAAACTGAATAGATTTGGAGAGGGAGGGATACTGGTATGATTGCTAATCACAGATGAGCAGAGACATGAGTGTTTACAAATTCTGCTCTTACATTGTTCCATTAGATCAGTGTTTTCCAGCTGGGTGCAGTGGTTCATGCCTAGAACCCCAGTACGTTGGGAGGCGAAGCTAGGAAAACTGCTTCAGGGCAGAGTTCAAGACCAGGCTGAGTAACAGAGAGAGTAACATTTTGTTCCTATCTCTACAAAAGTATTAAAAATTAAAAATTGGCCGGACGCGGTGGCTCACACCTGTAATCCCAGCACTTTGGCAGGACGAGGTGGGCAGATCACCGGAGGTCAGGAGTTTGAGACCAGCCTGACCAACATGGAGAAACCCTGTCTCTACTAAAAACACAAAATTAGCCGGGCCTTGTGGTACATGCCTGTAATCCCAGCTACTCGGGAAGCTGAGGCAGGAGAATTGCTTGAACCGAGAAGATGGAGGTTACAGTGAGCCCAGATTGTGCTACTGCACTCCTGCCTGGGTAACAAGAGCGAAACTTCGTCTCAAAAAATAAAAATAAAAAATTGCCGAGCATAGTGGTGCATGCCTAGCCACTTGGGGAGTTGAGGTGGGAGGATCCCTTGAGCCTGGGAGGTTGAGGCTGCAGAAAGCTATGACTGCACCGCTGTACTCCAGCCTGGGGGACAGAGTGAGACCCTGTTACCAAAAAAAAAAAAAAAAAGTGTTTTTCAAACAGCAGGTCATGACTCTTAATGGTTATGAAACAAATACTTATTAGGTGAAAATAGAATCTTTAAAAAATTGTAGTCTGTCACACATAATACAGAGACAGTGTCTGTTGTGGTTGCAGATGAATGCATGCGTGTGTCCACTGGGCAGGGCTGTCCCGTGTACTTCTGACCGTGGATCACTGTCAAAGGAACACATGAGCTGCTCCATTAGCTTACATTCATCATCAGAATTTTTTTTTTTTTTTTTTGAGACAGTGTCTCACTGTGTCATCCAGGCTGGAGTGCAGTGTGCTATCTCGGCTCACTGCAGCCTCTGCGTAGCTACAATTACCACCATGTGCCACCACACCCAGATAATTTAATAAACACAAGGTTTCATCATGTTGGCCAGGCTGGTCTTGAACTCCTGACTTAGGTGATGCACCTGCCTCGGCCTCCCAAAGCAGTGAGCTTACAGGCGTGAACTACCTTGCCGGGCCAGAGAGGTCCTTTAGTTGTTATCTTTGCATGACATTTGGAAGCTGAGGCTAACAGACATCAAAGTGAAGCATCTTTGCAAGCAGGAGTCAGGTCATGTATCTTGTGTTTGTGTCCCCAGCCCCGGGAGCATAATTAGAAAGTGCAGGTGGCAGGGAGACAGGGGCCACGTGACCCCACTCCAGCTGTGGATTCTGACCCAGACCTCTTCCCCCACATCCACTGATTCTTCAGAGAACCTTTAAAATGGGCTTGGGCTCCCTGTAAGCTTCACTGTGGTTTGTAAGTCCTTAGTGGTTGATCCACGTGACTTTTTTTTTAAGTTAGTACCTCCCTGTGGCTTTTTGTTTTTGAAACGGAGTCTGGCTCTGTTGCTCAATCCAGTGACGCCATCTCAGATCACCCACAACCTCCATCTCCCGGGTTCAAGCGATTCTTCTGCCTCAGCCTCCCAAGTAGCTGGGACTATGGGCGTGTGCCACCACAGCTGGCTAATTTTTTTTGTATTTTTAGTAGAGATGGGGTTTCACCGGGTTAGCCAGGATGGTCTCGATCTCCTGACTTCGTGATCTACCCGCCTCAGCCTCCCAAAGTGCTGGGATTACAGACGTGAGCCACCACGCCCAGCCCTTTGGTTTTTTGTTTTTGAGACAGGGTCTCGCTCTGTTGCCCAGGCTCATGGCTCACTGTAGCCTCCGCCTCCCAGGCTCAAGCGATCTTCCCATCTCAGCCTCCTGGGTAGCTGGGACTACAGTTGTATACCACCACACCAGCTAGTATTTTATTTTTATTTTTTTGTAGAGACAGGGTCTTGCCATGTTGTGCAGGCTGGTCGAGAAATCCTGGGCTCAAACGATCCACCCACCTTGGTCTCCCAAAGTGCTAGCATTACAGGTATGAGCCACTGCCCCGGCCACTCCCTGTTATTTTCCAGTTCCTGGCTCATAGCTCCCGTAGCTCTTATTACAGTCTTTTGTTATAAAGGTGGGTTAGGCCTCAGGAAACATAATCTCTCTGGCCTTCTCTTGCTCTCCTTTCATTGCTACAGGCAGGACTGTAATCTTGCCCACCTTTCTGATTGTGGGTGTTAAGACCCTCCCCAGAGAGGGTCCTGCCCTGTGCCCTGGGAAAAGGAAGCTTCCACGAAAACCCAAACTGACTGGGCCAGGATAGCTGAGCATGTGGAGATGCCTGGAGGCTTGTCCTGCAGAGGGCTGGGAAGCTGTGTGCTCCTTGCCCATCTCTTCATCTGTGTCCTTTGCAATATCCTTTATAATAAACCACTAAAGGTCAGTGTTTCCCTAAGTTCTGTGAGTGGCTCCAGCAAATTAATCAAACCCAAAGAGGGGGGTCATAAAAACCCCAAGTTGAAGCTAGTCGGTCAGAACTTCCAGAGGCCCAGATTTGTGACTAATGTTACAAGTGAAATCCTGGGGGACTGAGCCCTCAACCTGCCAGATCTGACCTCACTCCAGATAGACAGTCAGAACTGGACTGGATTGGAGGACACCCAGGTGGTGTCCGCTGCTTGGTGTGTGGGAATAAACCCCTGCACCTCTGGGCAGAGCAGTCTTCTGTGCTGATTGCTGGGAGGTGACAGCAGACCATAGTTTGAGTTTTTCCGGAGACACTCCCCCTTCAGCTTCTCTGCCTTGCCTAATAATCTCAAAAAGAATTAGAAAAGTTTTAAGCAGAGGTAACCCAAAATATATTTTTCTGGTACTTATACCATGGTTTTATTTTTTTATGTATTTTATTTTATTTTTTAATTGAGACAGAGTCTCGCTCTGTCGCCCAGGCTGGAGTGCAATGGTGTGATCCCGGCTCACTGCAACCTCTGCCTCCCGGGTTCAAGCGATTCTCGTGCCTCGGCCTCCTAAGTAGCTGCGATTACAGCCACGCACCACTATGCCTGGCTAATTTTTATATTTTTAGTAAAGGCGGGGTTTCACCGTGTTGCCCAGGCTGGTCTTGAACTCCTGACCTCAGGTGATCCACCTGCCTAGGCCTCCCGAAGTGCTGGGATTCCAGGCAGGAGTGATCATGCCTGGCCCTGTACCATGGTTTTAAAACATCTTCAGGAACCACCTCAAGGTTCATCAATAGCAAACAGGTTTAACTGAATTAGGAGACTTTAGTACAAGGAAACACCCACAGTCTTCAAAAGATGGAAACACATTTCTGTATTACCAACAGAAGACAGTTTCCAAGCTATATGTCTTCTTTTTTTAACAGAAGGGGAAAAGAGCAGTCAGAACAGTGGGTATATAATACAGCACCATTTGTAATAAAAATCCATGTACGGCCAGGCATAGTGGCTCACGCCTGTAATCCAAGCACTTTGGAGGCCAAGGCGGGCAGATCACCTGAGGTCGCGAGTTCAAGACCAGCCTGACCAACTTGGTGAAACCGTCTTTTAAAAAGAAAAAAAAAATTTTTAAAAAAAGAAAAAAAATCCATGTACACATGCTATACATTTACAGGTGTATATTCAGTCATTCAACAAATCTCTGTTAGGGGCCTGTGCTATCCCAGGCGCTGTTCACATGTTGGGAACACACAGGGCAATGAGGGGCAGCCAGAAAGCCCTGAGCTCCAGAGGCTTCCACCCCCGTGGATGAGCACCGCCTGGTCATCGTGGAGTAGAGGAGGTTGGGAGCCACATTGCCTCTGAGAAGAGAACCTTTCCATGCTGTTATGTCCCAACAGAAGATATGCTGAAGTCCTAAGTCCCAGTACCTGTGAATTGTGACCTTATTTGCGAGTGGAGTCTTTTGTTTTTGAGATGGAGTCTCACTCTGTCACCCAGGCTGGAGTGCGGCATCACCATCTCGGCTCACTGCAACCTCCACCTCCTGGATTCAAGTGATTCTCCTGCCTCAGCCTTCCGAGTAGCTGGGACTCCAGGTGTGCGCCACCACGCCTGGCTAATTTTTTGTATTTTTAGTAGAGACGGGGTTTCACTGTGTTAGCCAGGATGGTCTCGATCTCCTGACCTCATGATCTGCCCGCCTCGGCCTCCCAAAGTGCTGGGATTACAGGCGTGAGCCACTGTGCCCGGCTGGAAGTAGGGTCTTTGAAGATGTAATCAAGTTAACATGAGATCGTTAGGGTGGGCCCTGATCGAATAGGACTTGGGTCCTCACAAGAAGAGGGAGAAATGGACACAGAGAAATGGCTGCATGGCGACAGAAGCATAGTGGAGTGGTGCAGCCACAAGCCAGGGAGTTCCCCGGAGGCGGCTGGATTCTCCCTCACACGCCTGAGGACACCTTGAGTCCAGACTCTGGTCTCTGGCACGGTGAGAGAACATATTCCTGTTGTCTGAAGCCACCCAGTTTGTGGTCCTTTGTTATGGCAGCCCCAAGAAGCGAATACATGAAGCTCTTCAAGCTGTGTTTAAAATTGTGTATGCACAGATTTGCTATTATTTTATGTGAATTTTCACAGTAAACTTTTAGAGGTGTTTATCATATTGATACTATGTTAAGGGACTTCACTGTACCTTCCAGTTCTTCCTAATGCCCACATTTTATCTGGTTCCTTTTTCTCTTCTTTTTTTTTTCGAGACAGAGTCTTGCTCTTGTTGACCAGGCTGGAGTGCAGTGGCATGATCTGGGCTCACTGCAACTTCTGTCTCCCGAGTTCAAGCGATTCTCCTGCTTCAGCCTCCCGAGTAGCTGGGATTACAGGCGTGAGCCACCACGCCCAGCTAAGTTTTGTATTTTTAGTAGAGATGGAGTTTCACCATATTGGCCAGGCTGGTCTCAAACTGACCTCATGATCCGCACACCTCGACCTCCCAAAGTGCTGGGATTACAGGCATGAGCCACCACGCCTGGCCCTGGTTCCTTTCTCTAAAACAAGCAATTCTATTTCATTACCTTTATGTTCTCCCATCTGGTTGAGTCGGCCGGTAGGGCGTGGAGTGCCCAGTGGAAGGTGCAAGCTGGAGGGTCTCAGGAGAAAGGCAGGACTGATGCCCACCCTGCCCCTGTGTGCTACAGGAACAACTGACCGCCCACCCCCCACCCCATCTGCTAGAAGAAGGCATGAAGGAAGGGTCAAGGACGAGATGTGGAGGGACTCAGGTCCATGGAGTGGGTACTGCTGAAGCCATCGGAAAACCAGACACCAGGACATCATCTACGGCCTCCCCTCTACCAAGGGGAGAACTGTCAGCCACTACCTGACGTCACTGCCCTCTGTCAAGGCCAGAATGCTGCCTGTTGCCAGATGTAGGGACAGGAGGGATGCTGAGGACAGAGATGTCTGGGGACAGTGCTGGCTTCATTAAAGAGATCAGACTCAGCTGGCCATGCCAGCCTTCACTTGCTCAATCAGTGTGTGAGCGATTTGTACTCCCTGAGACCAAGTGAAAGGGATGACGGAGAGGTAGCTTTTCTAGAAGCCAGCCTCTGACACCTCCCTCCCAGGAGGAGCAGGCTGAAACGTGGGTAGCCAGGCCTTTAATTCAGGTGTCTTCAAAAAGTGAATAAATACAAGACAGAGGACTCTGCAGCTTTGCCAGGGAGCAAGCCTCCTGGACTTGCTAATTCTGCAGTGTGGACCTTGCAGAGAGGGTGGCGCACTGGCAAAGAAAGGGTGCTTAATCCCCGCAAGAGGCTTCGAAGCAGACTGTCACACGGGCTTGGATTGGGGCATTGTCATGCTTTTGAAAACCCCCAGATTTTATTTTGCTAAAGCTTGCAATTTCTTCTGTGTGTAAATGGCACTTAAAATCTGTTTGTAATGGAACTTGATTGTATCCAGCTGTCACCAACTGTTTCTGTGCCACCCGAAAGACAGCTGGCCATGTGCCACAGTTTGGGCGTTCACTTCAAATAGAGGAGCTAGTGCTCCAGTTCCTGCTAGACTTCACCAAAATGTTTTCACTTATGCAGAAAAACAAAGCGGGTGTGGGTAGGGCTCAGGGAAGGCAACGTAAAGGGGGAATTAGAGAATGTGGATTTCTGAGCCACTGGCTTTGATGGAGGGTGGGCTGGCTGTTTTCTGAGCATGGTCCGAATGTACAGTCAAAGCATGCTGCCTCCAGTAGCTGCCCCAGTTCACTCATTCAACAAATACTTACCGAGTGGCTGGTAGATGGCCTTGCCAAGAGAACTGTAGCCACAAAGACAAAAATGGTAGAATAATACTTTTTTTTCTTTTTCTGTGTTTAATACGAGATGGAGTCTCACTCTGTCGCCCAGGCTGGAGTACAATGACACAATCTCGGCTCACTGCAATCTCTATCTCCCAGGTTCAAGTGATTCTCCTGCCTCAGCCTCCCGAGTAGCTGGGATTACAGGTGCCCACCACCATGCCCAGCTAATTTTTGTATTTTTAGTAGCGACGGGGTTTCACCATATTGGTCAGGCTGGTCTCAAACTCTTGACCTGAGGTGATCCACCCGCCTTGGCCTCCCAAAGCACCGCGATTACAGGCATGAGCCACTGCACCTGGCCAACACATTCATTCTAAAATGGCCATGAGAAAACCATTGGTTTATGTAAAAGAACTTGCACTCCCTGCACACATTTCACAGCAAGTATTTGCCATGTACTTAGACTGTGTATTAAAATCTGGTCTCATCATGGTAAGAAGCTACCTAAATACCTAGATCCTGCTGAAGGGACCAGCAGTCTTGTGAGCTGTTTCTCACACGTATAATGGATACCTGGCAGCCGTGTCCTATTGCTTCCTCTAATCAATAAAGCAGACGGGGAAAACCAATGAAAACACGCATGCAAGACACGCACCGTGAGTGACAGCTGACAGTCACGAGGATTTGAATGTAACCTTTGCATCTTAGAGGAGAAAACCAACTTAACGATGCCAACGCATGGCAGACCCCTTAGAACACAGGCCTTGATTCCTGATCAGACCTTCTTTGTATAGAAAGTCATGATTCAAACCTGACTCCGGTCTGACCTTACTTTAATCCTTTTAAAGCAGGAAAAATATACAGCAGTTTCCCCTTGAGAAAGCAACTCGCATAAGCAATGATTCAGGACAGGTTCTGCTAAGAGCAATTACATTTTTAATCTCAGGCTCCTCTCGGGGCGATTTCCTCAATGCCTGTAGCGCCTTCTGAGATCCCAGAACAATGGCCTGGACAGCTGCTCAGAGGCCTCCAGGGGGCTGTGGAAGGCTGAAGAGGCAGGGGCGATCTGGGTCACAGAATACAGGAGACTACATTCTCTGAACAGGAATGGGAAAGCTGTCAGGGAATGACTGGATTCAGGTTTCTCGTCTTAAAAGACTGTCCTGAGGCAGGGCACAGTGGCTTTGGGAGTGTGCCCTACCGCAGTCACAATGCTTTGGGAGGCCAAGGTGAGAGGATTGAGGTCAGAGGACTGAGGCCAGGATCCTCCACTGAGGGGGCGCCCCTTCCAGTGTCTACCATAGAGATCCCGACAGAGGGTGGATCGGTTGACTGTTAAGTGGGATGGAGTGACTGGACTGGCCGACCCACTCTTCAGTGGGATGTATTGACTGGATGGGTTGATTCTGGCCTTGATCTACAGAGTGCATCAGAGGCAACAGACTCACATCTTAGAGGAGCTCCGGGGTGCAGAGGTGAAGTGTCAAATCCCGGGAAGAAGTCAGTGGCAAGTGCCGATGAAATGTGGGAATTAGGTCACTGAGGAGCAACACAGAACAAACTGAATGTCAACTGAGCGACAGGGTGGCTGAGAGGGGACACAAGGAAACCAGGGCTTTTTAGGATGGGAGACGCCTGGACGTGTTCCCAAGAGAAAAGGGAAGAGTGAGACGCGGGCGGCAAATGGGGTAATTCGCGGAGCAAGGTCCCCAGGGTGGAAGAGTTTGGCTTCAGGGGCACAAGTGGGGTGCCAGCATACACAGAGGGGACACTTCGTCTAGCATGTCTAGTAGAGGCCCCCCACAGAGGATGGAGGACAAGTCCCCACACGACACTTCTTTCCCGCTCTTCCACGCCAACCATCCAGCCCCTCTGGGAGACGTCAGATCGGAACAGTGGGTCTGCCCAGCAGCTGTCCTGGGAGCTGTTGGACATGCACATTCTCAGGCCTCATCCAAGACCTGCTGAATCAGAATGTGGGGGGAAGGAGCCCAGCAACTGGTGTTTTAAGGACTCCCTGGTGATGCTGGCGCTCACTCAAACTTGAGACCGGGGGACCAGGACGGCAGCTCTCAACTCTGCTGCTCGCTACGATCCCCACCCGGGAAGGTTTTAAATGCTGATGCCCAAGCCCCACCCATGGATTCTGATTCCACGTATGTCAGTATCAAATGCCTCTCCCCAAGTGCTCCTGCCACCCCACGAGCACCGAGAACCCTGAGGTAAGAGGGAGAAAGGAACAGAGGGAGGAGTTTTATTTTTTTTAAGATGGGGTTTCACCATGATGGCCAGACTGGTCTTGAACTCCTGTCCTCAGGTGATCCACCCACCTCAGCCTCCCAAAGTGTTAGGATTATAGGCGTGAGCCACCATGCCCGGCTAATTTTTTTTTTTTAAAGAGGTCTCACCATGTTGGTCAGGCTGGTCTTGAACTCCCGACCGCAGGTGATCCACCCGCCTTGGCCTCCAAAGTGCTTGGATTTCAGGCGTGAGCCACCACGCCTGGCCCGATGAGTTGGTTTTAGCTTTGGTTTTCCCATATTGTTTAATTTTTTGGGGGGGGCCAGGAATTCTTGAGGTAGTCACTTGCCACGGGTAGTGGGCGCATACGCAATGGGAGAGCAAAAGTTTGCAATCATCACTGAAAAGGACATGAGAGAGAGGAGGGGAGTGGCCTAAAGACCAAGGACAGAAATCCAAAAAGCCAGGCAGAGCCCAGTGAAGCCAGACAGCCCTGAAGGCCGAGTCCATGGCACCCGGACCGCCTTCTCCAAGGGTCATCCCCCAGTCGAGATGCGGAAGGAGCAGGGAGCCGAGTCAAGGTGGGGTCTGTAGGAAGCAGCAGCAGGGCCACCTCTGGGCAAAGTGTGAGCTCCGGGGGAGTTGGCTCAGGTGAGAAGGCACAGAGGGCTGCCCCTCTGCAGGTCACGCGACCCGTCTGCACACAGTCCTCCTCTACCACCACCCCCTCGGTTTACCCACATCTCCATCTGCACTAAGGTTGTCCAAGCTATGAAGACTTGAGGCAGGGATTCTCGCAGCAACCAGTTAGACTGGCCTGAAGGTCGCTGTCATAGTTACAGTGACCCCTATCAGTGTGTTAGGGACAAACGGATGCCCGCCTGATTCCCCAGTGTCCAGACACCTGGGCTTTTTCCTAACTGGAGGACTTGGAGCTCACCCACTGCCTACTTCCCATGCCTAGGATTCTTCCTGGGTTCCCTGTTCTGGTAACATGCCAACACGTCAACTATGTCAGAGTGAATCTCTTGCCACCTAAAGGCCTTCCGGAAACCATCAGTGGGCCACCTACTTCTCTGACTACTACTTGACTTCTGAACTCAACTGACCACCCTACCAGAATTCATCTTAAACTCCATCCAGAACTTTCCACCGTATATCTGTCACCTCGCCTCTTCCAAATATCCAAGTGACCCTACTTCTAGCTTCTGCTATTGCCAATCTCTTAGCTCCAGCCTCAGCCACTTCTCAGCCAGCCTGGTCATCCTCACCTGCTGTCCCCTGAGCTCCACCCGCCGCCTGTCAGGCCATCAAGCAGCCTGGAATCCACTTTCAGCCTCAGGAGTCTAGAAAGCACATCAGACAAATGGCAGACCCTTCTTATGAAGCCAAAATCTGCCCTTCGCTTTTGTGCCTGACTTACCGTTACCAGCTGAGTCCTGCTAGCCAGCTCCCACATCCAACCCCCTTTCTGAATGTCACTTTACCCCATGGTGCTTCACGCAGAACTCGTCACAGGCTCCTCATGGCCTCCCTGTATCTCCCTAACAGCACCCGTCCTACCCTGGAGTTGTCAGTCCTGCCCGTGGACCTGCCCGCCACCTGTGAGACCACATCAGTGTGTTCACCTTTACACACCCAGAAGCAGCCCTCGTGTGTGGGAAACAGCAGTTAAGAATGGAAAAACTGGTCAAGGTGGGCGGACTGCTATGTCAGCAGACTGAGACCAGCCTGGCCAACATGGGAAACCGTCTCTAAATACAAAAATTGGTTGGGTGTGACGGTGTGCACCTGTAATACCAGCTACTCGGGAGGCTGAGGCAGGAGAATCACTTGAACCTGGGAGGTGGAGGTTGCAGTAAGCTGAGATCGTGCCACTCCACTCCAGCCTGGGCGACAGAGCGAGACTCTGTCACAAAACAAAAGGAATGGAAAAACCACAGTCTCGCCCGTGTCACCACTGTGCCAGGCACTGGTGTCAAGTCACCACCTCGAGTCTCAGAACCCCTCAACCGCTGCCCAGGCTATGATGCAAATGCCTTCAGACAAGGCCTCTGGATCCATAGTGTGCCCCACCCTCTGCCACCCCTTTGGTTTGGGTCCAGGAGCTGCCTCACCTCCCTTCTTCTTACTTGGCTGTCCTCATTTTGGGGTGTCCAGCCAAACCCCTAGGGAGAAGCGAAGATATGACATCCTCTGGTGGACACCTTGGGGTGGAGAAAGCTTCCAAGTTGCTCAAGGAGGAGGTAACGAGCCACGCACATCAAGTCACAGAGCTACGGAGGGCATTCACGACAGGACCCCCTGTACTGCCACCCGCCTGTGCCCCGGGGTTCATTTAGTCTCCTGGTCACACCATTCACTAGGGCTGCTCTCACCAAGTGTAACCTCCTGGTCACCGGGCTCCCTGCAGGGACCTACGTGCCCTCCTAGCCCAACCTCAACTTCCAGAACAGGTGGAATCAGCGAGACCCTGGTTGGGATGCACCTTTTAAAAGATCAAGTGAAAAAACAAAGACACGGGACTCACAAAAACACAGGATTTTATTGCACCAAGATCTTGGCAACATGTGGGGCTCCCCAGGCCCCTGGAGAGGAGATGCAGAGGAGGACACAGACCCCTGCACACTGACAGGTGCAGCCATGCAACCAGGACGCAGGGCAGGTGAGAGAGAGGACCCGGGAGAGGCAGCGCTGTGCACAGGCCCCACTCCCTTCAGTTCTATTTCCAAGCACAAAACTCAACAGACCCAGATCCTAAGTCAACCAAGTTGACTGCTACAACAAAGGCGTGACTGACTGACGTCTACCTCCGTACGGGCACATCACCTAGAAGGCGTGACTGACTGACGTCTACCTCCGTACGTGCACATCACCTAGAAAGCGTGACTGACTGACGTCTACCTCCGTACGGGCACATCACCTAGAAGGCGTGACTACTGACTCGACGTCTACCTCCGTACGTGCACATCACCTAGAAGGCGTGACTGACTGACGTCTACCTCCGTACGTGCACATCACCTAGAAGGCGTGACTCGACTCACTGACGTCTACCTCCGTACGTGCACATCACCTAGAAGGCGTGACTGACTGACTCGACGTCTACCTCCGTACGTGCACATCACCTAGAAGGCGTGACTCACTCACTCGACGTCTACCTCCGTACGTGCACATCACCTAGAAGGCGTGACTCACTGACTGACGTCTACCTCCGTACGTGCACATCACCTAGAAGGCGTGACTACTGACGTCTACCTCCGTACGTGCACATCACCCTAGAAGGCGTGACTGACTCGACTCCACGTCTACCTCTGTACGTGCACATCACCTAGAAGGCGTGACTCACTGACTCGACGTCTACCTCCGTACGTGCACATCACCTAGAAGGCGTGACTGACTCGACTGACGTCTACCTCCGTACGTGCACATCACCTAGAAGGCGTGACTCACTGACGTCTACCTCTGTACGTGCACATCACCTAGAAGGCGTGACTTACTGGTGTCTACTTCCCTACGTGCACATCACCTAGAATCTGAGCTCGTTTTCTGGGCCTCATCTTTCCCCCCGTCTGGCTGATGGCTCCCGTGGAGGGCAGGGACGGGACTCCACCCAACAGTGATAACGGCTGCAGGAAGTCACCTCGTGCTCACCACTGCCCAAGAGTTAACCAACGTATGTTCCTCAGGAAAAGGTTTTACAGTTTCTAGTGGAGAAGGGAATAGACTGATTTGAAGGACAGAAGGGACAGAAAGGAAGGAGACATTCTGTGCTAGCAGACAACTAATTTTCAACTACAGAACATCACATGGAAAACATGGCAGAGGAAACAGTTCACGCAGGAATGCAAGTCCGCACCCGAGAGGAAGAGGAACATACCCTGCCCGTGAAGGCATGTGCTTTCCCTCCCAGGTAAGTTACAAAGCCAGAGCATGGAAGCCAGGCCCTCATCTTTGAACATTCAGAGATCGGTCCGCAGGAGAGCGCAGAGGACACCCTGACCCGGTCAGGGCAGGCCTCCTGCTGCTGGGACAGAGGCAGCCACGGGGGCATGATTCTCTCCCCTTCTAAAAACAGATATAAAAACGGAAGAAATCCAAAAAGAGCCACCCACCCACCATGGAAAAAATAAATGTATCTTCCCTTATTAAAAAGGCAATTCTTTCTACAACCAGTAACCACCCCAGGCCTCAAGCACGGAGGCAGGAAGTAAAACTGCCCCAGGAAGAGCGGATGCAGACAGCGAGGCAGGCCCCGGACGCAGGACGCCTCCGGCCCAGCGGAGCCACACTGAAGGAGCTCCGAATCCAACGCCAAGTCCACTTCCAGCTGTGACGACTCCGGGAGGAAATGCCGGGGAGAGACCCGACAAGGAAGGGTGTTCATGGTCACCTTCACGCTTCCCACTCCTATGAGGGCATCTGTCTTTTTCTTGAAAACATCCCCTTCTCTGAGGATTTCCCATATTTATTTAATTACAGGTTGGCAGGCACAGCTTGAGCAAGACAGAAAAGTAATCTTCTTGAGTTATACCATCATTTAAATCCCAAAGCACTCACAAAATTGAGCAAACAAAGCCACTATTTGCATATTTGGGAAAGGAAACATATTGCTAATGGAAGCCACAGGCCTGGTCAAAAATAAATGTTTTGTATTAAGTAGTAAAATAAATGGCGATTCTCCCCCAAGGCCACCACCTCAGCGAAGACCTGTGGGTTATTGCAGCTGTGACGGAAGCTACAGCAGTCGTCTCAGAATTGACAGCAGCCTTGAAAGCAGATGTGTTCGCAGGTAATATCAAGGGCTCCCGACCCCAAACAGCCTCTGCTCTCCAGGACAGTCGACTTACTCACAAGGAAGGGCTGCACAGCAGGGTCACCCTCTTGAGTTCCATAAAAGGGAGAGGTGGCTGGCTGGGGTCGGCCTCAGGGCTATTCCTTTCTGAGGACAGGTAAGGCCAACAGGCAAAGGGGCCCCACCAAGGAAGCAAGGAGGGCGGGCTCAGACACAACGGTAGCGCCAGCCCCAAGGAGCAAGGGACGGCTCGCCAAGAGCAACCAGCCACGCACCGGGAGGCCACCTGGGGGACATGTGGCCACCATCCCCACTCTCTCGATAGCCCAACCAGGGGCAGGAGCCTCTGCCAGCACAGACACCGTCCACGAACATGAGATCACGCCACCCGGCGCAGATGTCCAGCAGGCGTGCGGCCACCTCTGCTCCACACACACACTGGAGCTTCTCTTGCAGGACTGGTTGGGAATGTCACCAAAGGTCCCAATCTAGAGAAGACTCAAAGGCTCTACATCGGGTTGTCTGTGGACACTGATACCGGGAGAGCTCCTATCATGGCAGCAGAGCCCACACAGAAGGCTCCCTCAGGTCCGTACGGACAGCTCCCAGGAAGGGACGCCTTGTCTCCAGGAGGCTGCAGAACAAAGCATGGCAGTCCTGACAGTGAGAAACGGGACTCCATCTTCCCATGGCCACCCTCGGTGTGAGTCCAACCCAGGAACCCAAGGCACGGCACCTCGATGCAGCGGGCAAACCCTACACACCCTTCTGCAAGTGACCAGGACACACAAGATACACACACCCCACATCCCACACACCCTTCTGCAAGTGACCAGGACGCATGCCACAAATGCACACACACGCCAGGTGTACACACGCTACAGGCACCCCTTATACACACACATTCCCCACACACTTTTCTCCAACTGACTAGGATACACACCACAGACGCGCCCACGCCAGATACACACCACCTAACATACACGTGCCAGATACACAGCCCACATACATCACACACACACGACACCCCCCCCCACCCTCACACGCCTATACACATACACACAAACCCCCCCCACAGGCCCCCACCCTCACGCCCACCCCCCACGGAACCGACCTCTTCCACAGCAGCGCTGTCAGCGGCGGTAGCTGAGACTCGCAGCCTTCGCTGGGTGAGTCACGGACCAAAAGTTCCGTCGAGTCTGAAGTTTCTGGAAGGCATTGAAGTTTCTCCTCTTCTCTCTCTTATATTTTTTAATTTTCTTTTCCTAGACGAAGAATCACAGGTATCACAGTTCCCACAAAGGGCTCTTTCCTGGCTCATGGGGCTCCATGCAGGTTACCGTCATCAGCTTCTTGCGAACAGGCAGGGCTCTCGCGAGCTCTCTGGAGACCCACTCTTCACAATGACCCCTTCGCACGGCCCCCTGCTGTCCCCCACTACTGACAAAGCGGCAGAAGCTGTGAGGATGCATGCCCTGTCCACGGCCACCCGCCCAGACAGGCCTGGGCAGCCTGGCTCTTATGCTCAGCTGCTTCCCGCCGCTGCTGCCACCTCCAACTGCCCTGGCCACGTGCAGTTCCCCGCCCCGGCCCTGAGCTGAGCCATGTCACCCCGCTCCCTCAGGCCTGTGGGCACCATCACGCATCATACCTTCCCTCGGTCAAACTCTCGTCCCAGTCGTCAACCACGGTCTAGGGTCCGGGCCAGTCTGCTCTCTTCAATAGCATCCTGGCTGACCGCCGACACCTTGCCATCCCAGGTCAGAACTACCAGGCAGACACAGGTGTCAGCAAGAGTGCGGGTTCATAGGTACCCTGTGGCTTCACTTCAAGAGTGTCATGTACCAACGAGACTAGTCTATACTCACAATCAGTCAATGATTTTGAGCGCCACCTTGTGGCGAACAGACGGACAAGAGGAGGACAGCTGGACACCCTCTCAGCTAAACCCTAAGCCCCGGCTGCACAGTTCAGTTCTCTCTAAACCCACGACCTCGTATGAGGAACAAAGATTTCATGTTCTGTCTGGAAGTCTGAATAAAATCCTGCTCCAAGTAAGAAGTGACGTTGCCTACGCTGGAAGAGCTTTGTCACTCTGCCCGCGTCCCTACCCAAGAGCCAGCATGTGTAGGGCTCCTCACCCTGCCCAACCCTCAGAAGCAGCTGTTCTGAATCCTGCCACGGATGGAGGCCACCTTCGTGCCACAGCCGAGGGTTTAAAGAGGATTCCAGCAAGTGTTGAGGTTCTTCTTCCCATTCTCAAGCGATGCCCGCCCTCCACATTCACAGTACACTAGGGTCCATTCCACACCTTCCCTCCTCCAAAAGAAACCAATCAAAGGCAAGCGAGTCCTGTCTCAAAACCAGTACCTTTTCTCCCGTAAGCTTTATCGGATGCGTATCTGAGCAGTTCCTGCACCACATCAGACTCTCGCTCTCCATTCCAAGACACAGGAGGAGCTGGGCCCGGCCCTGCAATCAGAGCGGCCAAGAAACATTTATCAACGTTGAAAATAACCCACCAGGGGAAACCATCGCATACTTTTTTTTCTTCCTTCTTCTAAGACAGGGTCTCACTATGTTACCCAGGCTGGTTTCAAACTCCTGAGGACTTCAGTGATTCTCCTGCACTGGCCTCCCAAAGTGCTGGGATTACAGGCATGAGCCACCGCGCCCAGACTAAATGCTTATTTACTGAAGTTCTGATGCAACAGAGAAGGCTGTTGTCCAAGTCAATTCATGAAAAAGAAAACATGCAAAATAACAAAAAGCTAAGCAGCAAAAAAACCTCCAAAACCCCCTTAACCAGCAGTGTAAGTTCTCAGTCTGACAGAGGGAGGGGAAGCGAACGAGATCTAAACGGAATCCACCTCGCCTAAGGGAGAGGCCCTGTGCCCCAGGACCAGGCTGACACCTGAACGGCCACAGAGGTGAAGGGAACGGCCAAGCTCCGCTGCTGCCATGGGGACCTCGACCTGAGCCCTGTCCAGGGGGGAACCTTGGTCCCCGTCAGCAGTGCTGTACAGGTCCACCCAGCACGTCGGGACCAATACAGCACTCAGCACCCTCAATGGGCTGTAGAGACGGTTTCTGAACTAATCCTCTGCCCAGCCAGCCACAAAGTCCCTGGAATAAACTCACCTTCCTTCACACAAATGGCCTCCAGGGCGCCGTGTGAAGGGGTCGTTGTGAAGAGTGGGTCTCCAGAGAGCTTGCAAGAGCCCTGCCTGTTCGCAGGAAGCTGATGACCTCGCTTCTCCCTGCCTCCAATTCTCAATGACCTCCAGGCTAAGTGTCCTCTGCCCTGGCACAACGGCATCCATGGCTCCCTCTTGTCCACACAGCTCAGGGACCCGGCCACGCAGAGCAGCCTGCCTGCTGCCAACGTGCTGCCCCTCCTGCCCTTGGGGCTGGTGCCCTGCCCATTTAGCTACTCTCCTTGGTGCACAGGACAGAGGGTGGATGGGGCCAGGCACTCTCCCCCAGAGCCCACGCAGCCCCCAGTGCCTGCCTGCTGAGCATGAGCCATCACTGGGTGGTTCTGGCTCTGGCAGGGGAGTCCCGAGTGCCCAGGGAGCGCTGCTCAGGACATACGGCCAGCACCTGCCATGGACCCGGGCATACTGCAAGGGCCCAAGTGATGTCCCTTGAATTCCTGCACTAACAAGCCAACTCCGCGTCACTGCGAGGGCAGCACAGAGCACAGCTCAGGCGCAATGCTGGTGCAACACTTACGTTATAGCACAACTTACATATTTCAAAAGGACAAGAAGTTAGTGTCATTTACAGTATCTTAAGATAATTGCCTTTGAATGGGAGCTTCCTTTCCAGTACTTTGAGGTCTACAAGACGTATCTAGAAAATTTACTACTGTGGAAAATGACTGCTTAAATCGAATGGCGGGGAGGGAAGGGCCTGTGGCTTTTCTTCTGACGAACTGCTGTAACACTGACCTTCAGGCGGCTGAGGGAGTTTCACATTTTCTCTAGACGACGTTAGGCGCCGAAGCTCTTGCAGGACAGCTCTGATGCCACATGAATTCTGCCACTTTGCCAGCACCGACGCGGCTCTTGGGGCCACTACCCCCTTACAACTATTAACTCCATTCGTATTAATTTTTGTTACAAATCTTACAAAGGGGGGGGGTGCTTCTGGATATTTAGGTCCACATTCTATTTTAAGGCTGTATACTCAGTTTTCATAAACTGTCGGAGCCCGTGGTGGCTGCCATCTTGCGTTGCTGTCGCTTGAAGGCCGGCCCCTTCTTCACCCCCCCCACCCGCTCCCTCGGTGCAGCGCTTCTGACAGCATGCTGGCCAGCAACACCGTTGGCACAGGCTCGCACCCACGTTCTGCAATCTATTCCATACCACTTTATTTTTATAGACAAATTCCTTTCTTAAGAGTCGGATTAATACGAATCAGTCTCCAGGGTTCTGTTGGCCCCCAAATGCACTGCCATAATTGGATCTTCCAGACCGCAGAGGCGGCCTCACTCAAGCTCGTCCCCCCTATACCAAGCAGCCAGGACATTCTCTACCCTTCACTTAACAAATGTGTTCTGTGGTGGGTGCCTACCAAGGCATGCCCCAGCAATAAAGAAAACAAAAGACCCTCCAACTGGGGGCTGGTGCCCAAGCACAGCCACAGCACACAGGTCCCCAACACCAAGAGCACCATGCTATGTTCTGAAAGGCCCAGCTACATAGAGGTAGAGGAAAATTAACTTTTGAACCCAACTCTTCTAAGTTCAAGTGTCACAGAAAAAAACTCAGGCTGGGAGTTCAGGGAGTCATTCCATGGGAAGCTGTAGACAGGAACAGCTTTGAATCGGAAGACCCACTAGCATTCACAGAATGTTCTAAAGCTCATGTGCACTGTAACCTCTCCCATGGGGTCGTTTCAGTCAAATTCTTTGACATGTAAGGAAGCTTTGACCCCATTACCGAAGGGAACACACTCGGGGGCGGGGGCTGAAGGTTGGCAGGGTCCCGGGGTCCTCCACATCTTCTCCCAGACCCTCCCCCAAGCTCAGACACAGTAGGTGCTGCTCTCAGCCTGTGAGCTCACCAACACCCGCCTCACCCAAATGCATACCCATGTGGTCCCCAGGACACCAGCCATTCACAGATGGCGCGTGGCTGCTGGACTCAGAGACAGCAGCGTCTCGGGGCTTGGCACTCCTCGGGCCTTGGAGATGCCTGTCCTCTTCTACTGCCCGCTGTGGCTCATGCTTTCTTTTTTTCTTTTTCTTTTCCTTGGAGACTCTTCCATGGCCTCTGGATCACCATCACCCATGGGAGAGCAGCTGCTGGGAAACGACAGGCAGCAGTCAGCTCTGAGCAAGTTGGAAGGGGAGCAGGAGCTCACAGACACCCGCCTGCAGCATGGAGAGGTCGTCACCCAGCTGTGACCCAGGGAGCTCACAGACACCCGCCGGCAGCATGGAGAGGTCGCCACCCCAGCTGTGACCCAGGGAGCTCACAGACACCCGCCGGCAGCACGGAGGTCGTCACCCCAGCTGTTACTCAGGGAGCTCACAGACACCCGCCGGTAGCACGGAGGTCGCCACCCCAGCTGTGACCCAGGGAGCTCAGACACCCGCCGGTAGCACGGAGGTCGCCACCCCAGCTGTGACCCAGGGAGCTCACAGACACCCGCCGGTAGCATGGAGGTCGCCACCCCAGCTGTGACCCAGGGAGCTCACAGACACCCGTTGGCAGCATGGAGGTCGCCACCCCAGCTGTGACCCAGGGAGCTCACCGACACCCGCCAGTAGCATGCAGAAGATGCCACTTCAGCTGTGACCCAGTGCACAGGGCTCCCCGTACCATTCTTCCCCCAAACGCATTAGCAGATGCTGCACACACAGCCACAGAGACAGCAGAGGGAAAACCAGCCACGTTTCCCATCCTAACTGAGCCAAGCCTGTCAGGGCCAACGTGCAGGGCAGGCTGCTTGGGGCCTGATATGACCGCAGAGCCCGACCGGGCCAGGGATCACCTAACCCAGTATTCGTGGACGGCCCTGCTCATACAACGATGGACACTACTGTCCACAACACTGTCATTTCAAGGACCAATCCACTGGTATTTATCAGAGGAGATATTTTTCTTTTTTTGAGACAGTCTGGCTGTCACCCAGGCTGTAGTGCAGTGACGCAATCTCAGCTCACTGCAACCTTCGCCTCCTGGGCTCAAACCATTCTCCCACCTCCGCCTCCTGAGTAGCTGGGACTACAGGCACATGCCACTGTGACCAACCAATTATTGCTTTTGGTAGAGACGGGCTTTGCCATGTTGCCCAAGCTAGTCTCAAACTCCTGGGTTCAAGGGATTTGCCCGCTTCAGCCTCCCAAAGTGCTAGGATTACAGGTGTGAGCCACTGCACCTGGCCAGAGGAGACATTTTATCACATATCCACCTTTTAGAAAACCACATAAGCAGGTAAGTGGACTACATTTCCAGACCATACCTACATGGGGGTAGATTTTGTGGTTTTGCTTTCTCAGCAGAGGTGCACAGGTGCCACCTTGCTCCTGCCCTTACCTGTGCCAAGGTGGGTCCTGGTGCAGGCCGCCTTCTTCACCAAGACCCTCTGCTCCCTTCCTCCTCCGCTTCCTGCTGCTCGTGTGGTGGCCATCCGGAACACATGCCACCTGCTGGCCGTTCACCTGTGGCTGTGTGCCATCTTCCTGCCATCTGACAGCAGGCAGCTGTGCCTGGCCCTCCCTCCCACGCGTGGGGCTCCCAGGCTGTTTCTGTGTCTGCCCCCTCCTGCAGGGTGGCGGCAGCTGTGTCCTCTGGGCGCTTCCTCTTCTTCTCTTCCTCTTCCCGTGGGAAGACGCAGTGGCCTCCCTGATGTGCTGTGAGAGGCATGTCTCTGAGCCCGGCCTCTGGAGCTCTCCCACAAGGGTCTTTCTCCTCTTCTCAGAGGGGCTCTGGGGGGGGCTCGCTGGCCTCTGGCAGCTGGTGTGGAAGGGGACACGAGATCCCCATTGACCTGAGGCAGGGCCATCGAGATGGAGGAGCCGCTCCGTGGTTCTGACATCCCTGGGGGTTTGGGGGTACTGGACAGCAATGTGGGGTGGGGGCTAAAGGGGGGCTGCAGGCGGCTGGATGATTGGGGAGCAGGTGACACAATCCTGTGGGGACAGCCAGGAAGAGGGGAGAGGATGTTCTGAAAGACCCAGCAGAGCTGTTCCTTCTGTCCACCCTCACTCCCCTCCCTTTCACCTGAAAACCTGAGAAAGCTTTTGCCCTGTAGGATTCAGATATACATTAAGTTATACATATGTTTGAAAGAAGGCTAACAATTAATTCAACATCTATTTAAAAGCAAAGTTACCTAGGTGGTGGATGGCACCTCTGTAACAAACCTGCACATCCTGCACAGGTGCCCCAGATCTTAAAAAAGAAAAAAGGCTGGGCGTGGTGGCTCACGCTTGTAATCTCAGCACTTTGGGAGGCCAAGGTAGGCAGATCACGAGGTCAGGAGTTTGAGACCAGCCTGACCAACATGGTGAAACCCCCAACTCTACTAAAAAAAAAAAACAGCTGGGTGTGGTGGCGCACACCTGTAATTCCAGCTACTAGGGAGGCTGAGGCAGGAGAATCCCTTAAACCCAGGAGGTGGAGGTTGCAGTGAGCCGAGATCACACCACTGCACTCCAGCCTGGGTGACAGAGCCAGACTCCGTCTCTAAAAAGGCAAAGTTAGTGAGAACTGCTGCATGCCTCGGTTTCCTGTCATCAAGCAGTTCAAGCACTTTTGTGAGCTCTAACGTTTTTAGTCTTTAATACAAATGTGTTAAGGGAGGAAGAGTTCACTAAACAATAAATAGTTAAAAAAAAATTCTGTGAGGACTTATTTTCCTACCTAGGAAAGTCTCAGGGTGTCCCCAGGCAGGAAAAGAGCCTCATCAGGAAAGCAAGCGTTGGCCTAATGACGCTTCCTCTATTGGAAGCCGGGGACACAGATGCGCAGAGCAGTCACGACCACGGCGTGTCCGGGACAGGATCTAGCGCGGGCCCCGGTGAGGCTCTTGGGGCTCCCTCTGGCCAGCTACGTGTCCCTAGGAAAGTTAACTCCCACTCTGAACCACCATGTTCTCATTTGTCAAGGAGCTGTGACCACAAAGCCCACCGCCCAGGGCTCCTGAGGCACACGGGACCCCACCGTCATCATGTAAACAAGGACAGATCCTGAAGACCATGCCAGCTGCACGTTTGATTACTCCAAGTGTCTTCTGGAACCTTTTCCAAAAATGCTTATAAAGCAAGAAACAAGAAACACCCAAAAACTTAAGGGCCTCCTGCGTACACAAATCCTACACCAGGTACAGGGTAGAGGTGTGCTTGTGCGTGCGTGTGAGAGAGAGAGGGCAGGCAGAGGCTATGGGCGATGCAGTCATTCCTGGCCCTCATGCAGCACTGGAGGTCACGCAATTAGAACCCAGTGCCAAGGCCACCACCCCAGTCACTGCAGGCAGCCTCAGGGCTCACCCCATCTTTTACTGCTTCCTTTCCCACCCCACTGGCTTCTAGACAGCCATTTACCAGTGACTCTCAACATCTGCCACTCAAGGCAGCTCAGGACACAGGCAGCCCCTGCGGACCAGGGCCTCCAGCAGAGGGAAGGGGCTGCATCTTCGGCAGGGGTCTGCAGACAAACCCGAGCCCCGAAGCAGTGCTTAGCCACGTGACGCCAGCAGGCAAGACGCCCCAGAAAAAACACCAGGGACTCTAAGCTCACTCAAGGCCTCTCTCGAAGGCCTCACCGTGCCCTTCTCTTTGACTGCGAAGGACTGTCATGGGGCTGGTAGGGCTATAGGGTCAGCCCCCAGCACACCACGTCACCACATGGATGTCGCAGACAGACCACCAACAAAGACAGAATTAAGACATCAGGACTTCAGAGGTTGAACTGCCTTCATCACCCAAAGCTCCTTTACAGGGGAACACAGGAGAGGGGGACCTTGGTCGGTGACGCCCCCCGTACCTCCTGGCTGCCCCGATACTTTGTCCATCCCGCGAGGCTGGCGATCCGTCAACTCCTCACCAGCCAAGCACACGCAACCACAGGGAGAACCAGCCGGCACCCAGACAGTCCCGCCCGAAGCTCACCTGGCTCTACCGACAGGCCAAGCGGAGGCAACGACGGGGTGAGAGGTTTTCATGGGGTGGGTGAGGTCGGAGGACGGTGAGGGGGGAGGCGGACGGAGGTCATTGCCGGTCGCCCTCCACAGGGTGCTGGCCTGCAGTTATTGACATAAATAAAAACTTGGTGGTCTAAAAAAGGTTTCCGTGAGTGAAGAGGGAAAACAAAAGTAACAAAAAATGAAAATAAAAACAAAAGAGCCCAGAAAGAAAGATGAGGGGACAGAGACAAAAACAGGAGGTGAGGGGCAGGGGAATGGCAGAAGAAGAACCAGAAAGTATTTTTGGTTAGAAACAAAAAAAGGAAGAAAATTTAAACAAAGATCTCAGCGTAACAATCACATCCTCACGCTGCGGCTGCCTTCTGAGCTCCCTACTGTAGAGGTGCCGCGCACCCACTGGGGCCCTGGCTCCCGGCCCGCCCCACCCCTGCTAGGGATGCGCCCTGGTGGGGCCCGCCCTCCCTTGGGTTCACTCAGGATCTTCTACCTACAGCGAAAACAGGGAACTGCTACCTTGCCCAAACCTCCATGAGCCACATGAGCGTCACCAGATCAGGGCTCCCTCAACACCCTACTGCCTGCACTCCGACAGCCCTTCTGTAACTGCAGACGGCTGGGAATGACTAAGACACTTTGTTCCTCTGACATGACGGAGGCCGAAGCCCCCGGACAATGTTCCTGCTCCCTCCCATCCACAACCAACCAACCAACTCTTCCAGCTCTCTGGATACACAACAGTGGTGAGGCCCCCCGCACACCCACCTTCTTGGCAGAAAGCGCCGAGTTTTTTGGCTGGCGGAGGAGACATGGTGCTTGGCAGCTCGGCGGCAGCGCCGCTCAGGACAGGGGACTTCAGCTTCGCCGTCTTCGGGTCCGCCCCACTGGCCGGCGTTTTGGGGTGACCAGCGGTGCAACAGTTTCTTTCCTGAGAATCGCAGAGACGGGCAGCCCCACTCCTGGGGGCCTGCGGGGCCTTGGAGGAGCCACTGCTGGCCGAGTGCTCTGGGCTGGAGCTGCTGGAGACCCTCCTCGCGAGGCCAGCGCTCTCGGCGCTCTCCTTCAGCCCGTGCCCGTTGACAGTGGCCGCAGCCAGGAGCTTAGGTGAGGTAGAGAGGACGCCATCCCTGCTGTCCCAGGAGCCCTGCCTTTGGCTCCCAGATCTGCTGCTACTCGAGTTGCTGGTAGCAGGTGGCCCCTGAGCAGTTCTGGGGGACGGGGGAGGAGTGCTGTGGAGGAGTTGGTTTCTTCACCTTTTTCCCAGGGTCATCTAGGAGGGTCGGCATGTGTGTGGGTGTCTGGGAGAGTTTGGGGGAAGGGGACCCTGAGGGCAGCTTTGGAGGAACACAGCCGTTCTGGGACTTCAGGCCCACCATGGGGCCATTCCTGGGAACAGGCACCCCCATCTCATCTGCGGTGTGCAGCTTCTTCATCGTCCCCGAGTCTTGTCGCTGAAGGAGAGCAAAGCAGAAAACACAACTGAGGAAGTCCCAGCTGGGCCACGCTTTCACAAGGCCACAGCGTGGCTCAGTAGCAGGCATGGCCTCTGACTGGCAAGTTCAACATAAACTATTTCTGTGGACACTTGGTAAAGACACTGTGGCTTCTCTGAACAATTCTGGTGTTTTGTGACTTCCCAAAGAACTGGAACTACAGGCGTGCACCACCACACCTGGCTAATTTTTGTATTTTTGGCAGAGATGGGTTTCGCCATGTTGGCCAGGCTCATCTCGAACTCCTAGCCTCAAGCAATCCACCTGCCTCAGCCTCCAGAAGTGCTGGGATTACAGGTGTGAGCCACCACACCCGGCCTGAATATATATCTTTACCATGAAACCAGTACATTTTCATCAAGATTTGAGAAAGAGAAATAAGTATAAAGGAAAACAATGTAGCAAAGTCCTACCACCTAGGCACAACCATGCATCCACGCACTAGTGCTTTCTTCTCCCGTCTTTCTTCCGAATGGCTCTGGCCTGCAGAGTTGTATCCCAGTTTTATCTTACAGCTATTATCTCAAGCGTTTTTATAGGTGGTAACTCTCAATAAATGTCTTTAAGACAGGGTCCTGCTCCGTCACCCAGGCTGCAGCCTCAACCTTCTGGACTCAAGAGATCCTCCCACGTCAGCTGCCCAAGTAGATGTGACTACAGGAGTAGGCCACCACACAGGAATACTTTTTATTTATTTTGTAGAGATGGGGTCTTGCTACGTTGCCCCGGCTGGCGCCCTTGAACTCCTGAGCTCAAGCAATCCTCCCATCCTGGCCTCTCAAAGTGCTGGGATTACAGCCCTGAGCAACTGCACCATGCCCGTCGGCCCGTCTTCCATGTTTTACTGGCAACCATCTCACTTTATGGTTAATTTATATAAGCTATAGTCTCCAACTGCTGAAATTAACAATACAGTACAGTGTATGTGTGTGTATCTGTTATCCTTCAGAGCACGTATTACAACTGCATGGAAGTAACCTGTTATTCTCTGCGCAGATGCTGACGCCCGCCTCCCCCTGCTTGACCACGAGGCTGTACCTGTGCCTCTCCTGTTCCTGCTGCAGCCCTCACTGACAACTCAAGGGTCTGGTATGCAGTCAGTGCTTAAAAAATATTTTTTTGAGCTTTTCCTGTGCTTAGTACGCCATGCTAATTTTCTGGAAATGGAATTACGAGGCTATGCATGTTTTCATGAAACCTGATGCGTACTGCCAAACTGCATTTACTATACTCCAGCAACATGTATTTTTCAAAACGTTTGCTGATCTGACACTCATTTTGGCTATGAGCACTTTAACATTCGTATTCTCCACACATGCACTAGCGTGATCGTCTTTAAATGAATTCCTGTGTTTACAAATGCTAACCTTTTGTTCAAAATATTTAAAAGGTTTTATTGTTTCATTTGTATTTGTAATAATTTATGTACAAAAATGTAAATCTTAATCAATTTACAATTTTTCTATATTTTCTCCCTCAGTTTTAAGCATATAAAGTCTTCTTCCCTCTCCTAGAGGTTTAATAAGAATTTACTTCTATTTTCTTCTGAATTTTGTTTTGCTTATTATATTCTTTGTTAATGTTTTCTTAAAGGAATTCATCTTTCCACTGCACTACAAAGCCTTTTCACTGGCTGAACATTTCCGTACATACCAGGACCTGCACCATGTCATTTAGAGTAAAATGACTCTTGTCCCATTGCAGTGTATTTGGAAAATGACATTTGTCATGAAAATGCTAACGGTCAGGGGAGTAGCATGGCAGATGTGCCGACACAGGGACTCTCCTGGAGCTGACCCTCCACCTCGGGCATCACTCTGCCTGTGGAGTTCCTGTGACAAATGAGGTTTCCTTTGTACTTTTTTGCTTTTTTTTTGAGACCGGGTGTCATTCTGTTGTCCAGGCTGAAGTGCAGTGGCACAACGATGGCTCACTGCAGCCTTGACCTCCTGTGTTCAAGCGATCCTCCTGCCTCAACCTCCCAAGCAGCTGGGACTACTGATACGTACCACCACACCTAATTTTTGCACTCTTCTTGGAGATGGGGGTCTATGTTGCTCAGACTGCTTCCTTTTTTTTTTTTTTTTTGAGATGGAGTCCTGCTCTGTCACCCAGGCTGGAGTGCAGTGGCATGATGTGATGTCAGCTCACTGCAACCTCCGCCTCTTGGGTTCAAGTGATTCTCCTACCTCAGCCTCTTGAGTAGCTGGGATTACAGGCGTGTGCCACCACGCCCAGCTAATTTTTGCATTTTTAGTTGAGATAGGGTCTCAACATGTTGGCCAAGCTGGTCTTGAACTCCTGACCTCAAATGATCCACCCACCCTGGCCTCCCAAAGTGCTGGGATTCCCGGTGTGAGCCACAGTGCCCGGCCCCCCTGTCCTGTTTTTTGAGACAAGGTCTCACTCTGTCACCTTGCCTGGAGTTCACCAGCGTGATCATGGCTCACTGCCTAGAGCCTCAAACTCCCAGGCTCAAGTGATCCTCCCACATCAGCTTACTGAATATTCTCTGTGGAGATGGGGGTCTATGTTGTCCAGGCTGCTTTTTAAATTTGTTTTGAGACAGGGTCTCTTTCTGTTGCCCAGGCTGGTGTAGAGTGGTGGGACTCACTGCAGCCTTAATCCCTGGCTCAAGTGATCTCCCACCTCAGCCTCCTGAGTAGCTGCGACTATAAGCACACACCACCACACCTGGCTAACTTTTGTATTTTTAGTAGAGACAGGGTTTTGCCATGTTGCCCAGGTTGGTCTCGAACTTCTGGGATCGAATGATTTTCCCACATAGGCCTCCCAAAGTGTTGGAATGAAAGACGTAAGTCACAGTACCTGCCCTGGGCTGCTTCCTAACTTCCTAGTCTGGGCTACAGTGACCACCCAACTTTGCAATTAGATCATGTATTTCACAGCTACTTCAATTCTAATGCTTCTAATTTCAGCTTCTGTTTTATTTAATGTGACAGGAAATACAGATTTACGTAAATGACCAAGACCTATGCAGACTGAAAAGCCGTGGATGCCTGCGTGTGGGTTCAACTCTTCATTTTAAAGAGAGAAGAAGATGATCCATCAAAAACAGTCATCCAGGCCGGGAACAGCGGCTCACGCCTGTAATCCCAGCTACTTGGGAGGCTGAGGCAGGAGAATCACTTAAACCTGGGAGGTGGAGGCTACAGAGTGGCAGAGGCTTCAGTGAGCTGAGATGGCGCCACTGCACTCCAGCCTGGGCGACAGACAGAGTGAGACTCTGTCTCAAAAAAATAAATAAATAAACAGACATTGAGAGAGGGTATATCCCACTTCAAATGATCACTGTGTTCTAATGAGGAGACTGCTTATTAATCCACTAGTGAAACTGAATTCGTAACTGTTCCAGCAGAAAATTTCAAATACACACAAAGATAACTTTGAGGGTAGTTCCTAATGGTTAACATGTAACCACATAACCTTTATCATCCTCTATGTCTGTGTATATATATGCATGACTATGTATGTATGCACATACACATTTCTATTTCTGAACCATATGAGTAAATTGCAAACATAATGTTCTTTTATCCCTAAATATGTCCATGTATATTTCAAAAGAACAAAGACATTCTCTTACATAACCACAGCAGAATTACCCAAATCAGGACATTAACATTGGTACAAACTACTCACATTTTCTCTGTTAAAATGTGAGGGTATTTTTCCCCACATGCTTCAGGTGAAGAGTTCGTTTGGTACCTATAATCCTAGCACTCTGGGAGGCCAAGGCAGGAGAACCACTTGGGCTCAGGAGTTTGAGACAAGCCAAGGCAACAGAGTGAGACCCTGTCTCTACATAAAGTTTAAAAATCAGCTGGGTGTGGTGGTGCACTGATAGCTGCAAATACTAGGGAGGCTGAGGCAGGAGGATGGCTTGAATCCAGGAGTTCAAGGCTGCCCTGAACCATGACTGCCACTGCACTCCAGCCTGGGTAAGAGTGAGACTCTGTCTCCCAAAATAAAGTTTGCTTGACATTATAAAGGAAATACATGGAGCACACTTTGTAAATCTGTTCTCATGAGTAGAACAGATTTGTGAATGGCAGTTGTAATTTGCTGGGTCAGGATTTTCTCATTCATGTCTCCCTCCTTCTCTATACCCAATGTCAGCTGATGACCAAGTTAAGAAATAACATCAACTAATACAGTACAAACTGCCTGCAAACTCCTTTTGCTGTGGCCAACGTCCCGAGCATGAGGAGGTCTGTGGGGCGCACCACGACCGGCCGCCGTGGCCGCCATCGTTTTCATGAATACCTTTCCAGTCGGTGGGGAGGAAACAACCCCATTGCCAATGTTCTTCTTGGAGTGATCTGGAGCCGCACTCGGGCGGCTGGGTAGGGAGGAGGAGCCTATCTTGGAGATGGGGCCCTCGGGACTTTTCTTAGAGCCTGGAATTCTGTCAAAGGAAGAAAACAAGTTGGAAATTTTCCTACTAAAGCTAAGAAGGCATGACAGAAATGGAGAGAATTAGAGTAAGTTAACGTCAAGATCATAATATTATTTTAAAAGGCAGGGCAAAGGCAGAAACAGCCCGAGGAAACCCCGCCTGTCCTAGCTGCTTCTTGAATCTCCCTTTGCCTTTCAACCACTAGGAGGCTGTGAGATCAGCCCCAGACTCTGCTGAATATAAGCAGAGCAAGGGCAAACTGGAGTCAGAATTCCTCCAAGATTAAAGCTCAATGCACCAGAAAGCAAGCGAGACATGTCAAACACCTCAGCCACATTCAGCAGAGATGTATAAAGCGGTGAAAATGCCTCAGCTGCCACGGTCTCCAACCTCCAGGTCAGTGATAGCCAGCTCCGGGAGAGGTCCCTCCAGAGGGGCTCTGCAGCAGCCCCACAAACATGTCCTTCCCTACCTGCCCCTACGGAGCGGCTTCCCCACAGAGGAAGGGGCACTGGCTGGCCACCATCCAGGGGAGCACTGCCTCTAATTTGGGGCAATACTATAAATGGTGACTTTCCCATTTACATTCAAAATAGCATCAATGTGAGGGCAGATGGAATCCTGTCCTGACCTTCCTGAGGCTCTGGCTTTTACTAAAAAGGGTCCTTTCCCGTGGATGGTCTCCATGACACATGACGAACCCCTCCAGTGGAATTCCCAATTACCTCGAAATGAAAAAAGGTTAGGGAGGCCCATCGGTATAAGAGAAGAACAGAGGGAGTGAGCTCATCTGGGGGGGGGGGGACAGGAGTTTGTTACCGCAGATAGAACAGCACGTAGGCCTGCTGGTTCAGAACCACCTTGACGTTGCTGGAATGCACCAAGGAATCGTTCATCTGGTACCACTGTCCGTTGCTTGCCTGAGGTAGCCAAGGATGTTGCAGAAAACAAAACAGCCAACAAGCATCTCATTATCCTCACTTTTAGAAAGGGAATTGTCGATCCATTAGTTACTACACTACATGTTCTTCCTCAATTAATAATCAGCCAGTAACAATTTCCTATTAAAACGTATAATGTTTTCGTAACTCTGAATGTGACCCCAAAATGTGCTTTGAGTCCCAGTTCCTTCCTAGTGCCCTCACAGACAGGAACTGTCCCTTCTGAAGGACATTTAGGCAGTCTAATCACCATGGCCATCTCCCTCCTACATGTGGCTTTCACCAAGACTTCGCCAGGGTTCTAAGGATGGGGCACCAGAAGCAGCCCCCTCTTCTGTGTCTCACTGCAAGTCTAAGAACGCTGCAGGTTCTCGTGCAACACTTCTGTCATGGCTTCTTCACTCCATGCACAGAGGCGACAATCAGGACTCAAATCCAACTACAAAACAGCACTACTTTTCACACATCAGTGTTCTGCAGAGGCCACACCTGGATGTGCACGGGTGCTGAAACCTGGCCCAGGAGGCAGCCGCGCTGACACAAGCCTCTCACCTTCACGTAGCAGTAATAGTGCCCGGCATGGCAGTTGTAGCCCGAGTGCACCAGGACAGCATAGAGTCCATACATGACAGGATCACCGCTATTCTGGGACATATATGGACGTATGTTGAGGAATTCTGGATAGCCGACATCCTGTTCGAAAAATCAAGGAAAAGGCAAATGAAATTCACTTTGAGAGTAAAGATCAATTTGCCCTTTCCACCTACAATCATACAAAATGCCCGACACGGCTGGACTTCAACAATCTGGGGGCCAGGTGCGGGGTCTCATGCCTGTAATCCCAGCACTTTGGGAAGCAGAGGCAGGCGGATCATTTGAGCCCAGGAGTTCGAGACCAACCTGGCCAATAGAGCAAAACTCCACTTCAACTAAAAATACAAAAAATTAGCTGGGCATGGTGGTGCACTGCCTGTAATCCCAGCTACTCAGGAGGCTGAGGACCAAGAATCATTTGAATCCAGGAGGCAGAGGTTGCAGTGAGCAGAGACTGAGCCACTGCACTCAGCCTGGGCAATGATGTTGAGACTCTGTCTCAAAACTGCCGCCTCCCCAACCCCCCACAAAAACGAGGTGGAGCAACTGGATGTGCGGCAACACTGCAGGAGCTCCCCCCGCAATGATGAAACCCAAGATGCCGAGAAGTGAGTCTTCTCCAGCCTGTGGAGCCTACGGGAAACCTGACTGTCCCGTCAAGCGATTTAGGATCTGTTCTTGTCTTCGTCAAGTATCTACGTTAGTTCTCTCACCACCGGGTTCCCAACGATAAAATGAGAAGAGTAACTCATGTTCTTTCCCTCCACTCTATAGGAACATTGTTGGTGGCAGAAAAGGGACAGAATGCTGGGTTTTAGATCTTCAGAAATAAAAGTGCTGAACTGATACAGCCAACTGCTACAGCAAGTTAGACTTTTAATGAACTGGATCAGAAGAAAGGTCACGCCAAAACGTGTTCCAAAAACTGACAATTTTTCATAGAAAAAAATACATACATGCATATATACATGCACGCGCACACACACACACACACACACACACATTCTTAGCAATCAATAATAGCGGCCGGCATGGCAGCTGTAGGCTGAGTGCACCAGGACAGCACAGAGCCCACACGTGACAGGACTGCCATTATTCTGGGTCATATACAGACATGTGTTTAGGAATTCTGAAAAATATATACATAACTTTTTTTTTTTTTTTTTAAGAAACACAGTCTCACTCTGTCGCCCAGGCTAGAGTGCAGTGGCACAATCATAGCTCAATGTAACTTCAAACTCCTGGACTCATGCAATCCTCCTATCTCTAACTCCCAAGTAGCTAGGACTATAGGCGCATGCCACTATGACTGGCTAATTTAAAATAATTTTTTAGGTTGGGCATGATGGCTCACATCTATAATCCCAGCACTTTGGGAGGCCAAGGTGTATGGACCACTTGAGGTTAGGAGTTCAAGACCAGCCCGGCCAACATGGTGAAACCCCGTCTCTATAAAAATAGAAAACGTAGCTGGGCATGGTAGCACACGCTTGTGGCCCTAGCTACTTGGGAGGCTGAAGCAGGAGAATCGCTTGAACTTGGGAGGTGGATGTTACAGTGAGCCAAGATGGTGCCACTGCACTCCAGCCTGGGTGACAGAGTGAGACTCTGTCTCATTTAAAAAAACAAAACAAAACAAAAAAAACCCACACACAAAACTTTTTTGTAGAGACAGGGTCTCGCTGTGTTGCCCAGGCTGGTCTGAAACTCCCAGTCTCAAGCAATCCTCCCTCCTCAGCCTCCCTAAGTGCTGAGACTAGAGGTCTGAGACACTGTGCCCAGGCTAAATCATTTCTTTTCAACTGAACTGTGGGCTTTGTAGAAAGGTATAGATCTCTGGTATACAGAGCAAAGAGTTCTGACAAGTATGTACTGACGGACATGCAGAACATCAACCAGAAAATTCCTGCGTCCCAGTCACTGCCCCATCTCAAATATCCACTGTTCTGATTTCTGTCACCATTGATTCTGCCTGTTCTTGAACTTCACATACCATCAGTCACATGCCACATAACCACATTTTAGTCAACAACAGACCACATCTACAGCAGCCCTGTAAGATTATAATGTATTTCACTGTCCCTTCTCTACGTTTACATACACGAATACTTCCCATTGTGGTACACTGCCTACAGTACTCAGGACAGTAACAGGCTGTGCAGGTGTGTGACCTGGGAGCAACGGGCTATCCCATACAGCTGAGGAGCACAGCAGGCTCTATCATCTACGTCTGTGTAAGTACACTCTATGGTCTTCACACAGTGACAGACCTGCCTGCTGACACGTTTCTTAAGACGTGCCCTTGTGGTTGCATGACACGTGACTCTACAACACAAACTATCTGCAAATACATTTGGGAAATGCTGATCTAAGCAGGACCCCTACACACCACCAGTGAGGAAAATGAGGCTCAGCTAAGGGTGTCGTTCCAAACCACACAGCCAGGTTTCTCAGAACACAACTCTAGATTTTTATGAAATATAGACATCTGCTGGGGGCGGTGGCTCAGGCCTGTAATCCCAGTACTTTGGAAGGCTGAGGCAGGTGGATCACCTGAGTTTAGGAGTTCGAGACCAGCCTGGCAAACACGGCAAAAGCCCATTTCTACTAAAAATACAAAAAAGAGGAAAAAAAAAAAAAAAAAAAAAAAAAAAAAAAAAAAATTAGCCAGATGTTATGGTGGGTGCCTTTATCCGAGCTACTCTGGAGACTGAGGAAGCAGAATCACTCGAACCCAGAAAGTGGAGGTTTCAGTGAGTGGAGATAGCGCCACTGCACTCCAGCCTGGGTGACAGAGCAAGACTCTGTCTCCAAAAAAAAAAAAAAAAAAAAAAAAGAAATACACCTATTAAAATGCCACTGTAGGCTGGACGTGGTGGATCACACCTGTAATCTCAGCACTTTGGGAGGCCGAGGCGGCCAGGTCACGTGAGCCCTGGAGTTTGAGACCAGCTGGGGCAACACAGCAAGACCCCATCTCTAAAAAAAAAAAAAAAAAAAAAAAAAAATTTTTAATTAACCAGCATGGTGGCATAGTCCCAGCTATTCAGGAGGCTAAGGCAGGAGGATTGCTTGAGCCTGGGAGGTTGAGGCTGCAGTGAGCTGTGATTACACCACTGCACTCCAGCCCAGGTGACAGAGTGAGACCCTGTACTAAAATTAAATTAAATTTGGCTGGGCACAGTGGCTCATGCCTGTAATCTCAGCATTTTGGGAGGCCAAGGTAGGTAGATCACCTGAGGTTAGGAGTTCGAGACCAGCCTGGTCAACACGGCAAAACCCTGTCTCTACTAAAAATACAAAAATTAGCCGGGTGTGGTGGCATGTGCCTGTAGCCCCAGCTACTTAAGAGGCTGAGGTAGGAGAATCGCTTGAACCCAGGAGGCGAAGGTTGCAGTGAACTGAGATCACACCACCGCACTCTAGCCTGGGTGACAGAACAAGACTCCATCTCAAAAAATTAGAAAAAAAAAAAAAAGTTTAAATTAAAGTAGGTTTTTTACTCCACATCCTATGGGAAGCCAGAGCATGCTACAGTACGTGTTCCAGACATCAGCAGGACGTGGAATACGAGAACCGCACCACCCAGGGCTCGTCACACTTATCTGGAGACTCCTGAGCATCCCTGCCAGGACCAGCCCAAGCACACCCAGAAGCTGGGGTAAATCCAGCAAGACAGTGGCCTGGAACCTGCCTGTGTGTAACAAACATTCAGGGATTTTGCAAAAATGCAGATTCCTGGGCCCTGCCCTCCAGAGATCCAAATTCACTAGCACTGGGATAGAGCCAGAACTGTCTATTTTTAAAAAGCATCCAGGTCACTTCACCTCTCTGTGTCTGTTTGCCCACCCTGGGCAATGGGGAGACTACAGTCCCTACTTCACAGTATCTGCAGAACCTTAGAACAGGGACAGGTACTGTGGAAATGGCAGCTATCACACTTGTGGCTATCACTTTCTTTGTGTTATTCTGATGCCGACTGTGGCCCCTGGAACTGCCTGGGATGGTCTCCTGAGCACTCACCTTGGTGATCTTCCCCCCCGCTGAAGTTGGCAAAGCGCTTGAGGGAAAGGGTTAAGACGTTGGACGTCCTATGGATGGTGAAGCGCTTGCTGGCTGGGACCTTCTTCTTGCACCTATGAAGACGGTGAATGAGAAAGATTAACTGATGAACGATGGCTTCACGCTCTGAAAAATGTTGTCTTCATGCTAACTTAGTAACAGCAACACTGCTGTGTACTAGCGGAATCTTCACAAATGAGATTGAGATCTTTGCTCCCCTAAAAATCGCCTTTAGCACGCCTAAAGGAAGGCTACCAAGGGAAACAAGACTACAGAAAATGGGGAGATTCTAAAGCAAAAAAATAAAAGTACGGTACCCACCAGGAGACTAAGTAAGATTCAGGAAAAAGTTGCTTTGGGGTAACACAGGAAAGAGTAAATTAGAGCGGACGTGGCTGAGTGATAAAACCGGTAGGCAGGAAGTCAATGTAAGCAAAGACAGAAAACACGCGAATGCAGGGAGAAAACAGGCAGAGGCGCACAGCTTCAAGAGCTGCGGGAAACAGACTTCAAGAGGAGGAAAGCAGGATTAAGAACACATTCTTTAGCGCCTACAGCTTTAAACGACCTAGACATGAAGACATTCGGCTGGCTGTAGCGGTGTGTTCCCAGCACTTTGGGAGCCGAGGCAGGTGGATCCCCTGAGTTCAGGAGTTTGAGACCAGCCTGACCAACATGGTGAAACCCTGTCACTACTGAAAATACAAAGAAGGGCAAAGGAAGAGTTTTACCAGTAGAAATGGAAAAATGCCCCAAACCAGTTAAGTAGAACACGAAAGCCACAGAAAACACTCCCTAAGAGGCAAGAAAGCAGCTGGGTGGACACAGCCCCCTGGGGTAGCCGCCTGATGTGAACCAGTGTGAACTGATGGGAGCTCGTGCTGTGCCGCGTCCTTGCGGTGTGGCCCCAGGGCTGGTCACTCCATTTCTCTGGGCCTCAGTTTCACCATCCCTGCCAACGGGGAAACCACAGTCCCTACTTCACAATACATGTAGAATCTTTAGAACAGGGACAGGCATGGCATAAACTGTAGATATAAAAATCATGGCTATCGCTTCATTTGAGTTATTTAGAAGTTTGTGTTTTTAGAACATATGCAGGTTCCTCAAGAAATACAAGCCGGCGTCACCACTAAGGAAGAGAGAGGGTGGGCACAACGCTGTCAGGTGGGGGTGACTTATCCTGTCTGTGTCAGTCTTCTGCCACAAGCAACGTGAAACTTACTTAGCACACATGTAGGCATTCTCTCCACTCAGGACATCTGCTTTCACAAAAAGTTCTAGAGCACGCACAATATTCGCAGCTTGCTGAGAAGGACAAAAACAGTGAGTAAAATACACAGCAGAAGAAAAAGGCTGATTCAAGAAATGCCAAATTTAAGGTCTTTTTCAGGCTGAGGCAGCAAATCATAAAACTTGACTCACATAAAAATTTGCCCACTAGCTGCCGGACTGGACTCTTTCTCCAGTAACAAGAAATGACAGCAGCTGGGTACAGTGGCGCATGCACACAGTCCCACTACCTTGGGAGGCTGGGGCAGGAGGATCACTTGAGGCCAGGAGTTTGAGACCAGCCTGGGCAACATAGCAAGGCCCCCATCTCTATGAAAAATTTAAAAAATTAGCCAGGCGTGGCGGTGCCTGCCTGTAGTACCAGTTGTGTGGGAGGCTGAGGTCGGAGGATCACTTAAGCCTAGAGGTCAAGACTACAGTGAGCTGTGATTGTGCCACTGCACTCCTGTCTGGGTCACAGAGCAAGACCCTGTCCCTCAAGCCCCCATCAGAAAGAAAGAAAGAAAAGAAATGACAGCTGCGGGAGGTCTGCTATCAATCAGTCACTTTTATCAAGATGGTCTCGTGGTTGGACCTGCTCTGGAGCTTGGGTTGGCCCAGTGAAAGCAGCCAGCCTCCCGCAGACTGCAGCTGGGGCAGGGCGTGCAGGAAAGCCTACGATGCTCTCCCAGGTGACGCCTAGAGAGCTCCGAAACCTGCACGCCGCCAGAGCACGCAAGGGACTCTCCTCAAGCCCTGGGGACGGCATTGTTCCTGCTCATGCCTCTGGACGCAAAACTCAATTTTACCATTTTTTTCTTTAAACAAAAGGATATGCATAGGAAAAACTCTAGAAAGAAACAGGGAAAGACAATGGTCTGTCCTGTAAGGCGGCAGGAAGCAGAGCTTTCTCCCCGTCTATTCTGATCTGATGCCTTTACTGTTCTGCTGGTTGCTTCACTCTCTGGCCTTGCTCTCCTACCGCAAACATGAAGGGCAGGGCAGGTCTGTACCCGGATCTCCAGCGCGATGTCCAAGTAGGGATCATAGGTGTCCGAGACGCTCTTGCACATGGAGCACTTCACTGCAATAGAACAGAGAGACAGTGGAGCAGGTGTGGCCCGACAGAGGCACTCCCAGCTCCCAAGACCCAGACCCAGGAGGGAGGCAAACTCTCCACAGGGCTTTGGCCAAAGATGAGATTCCCACTAGCCCCTGGAGCATTCTGGTGTCTGGACAGAGAGCTCCCCTTCACCACCGAACTTCACAAAGACGGACGTCAATGCCTTTGCGCTCACAGGGCCCTCCCTGCCTGGACTGGTGACTGCCACACGCAGTACTCTCCTGCTGAGGGAGAGCGGAGGAAAGAGATCTCTCCAAACTTCTTCATGGGAATTGTTTTATTTGAGATAGAGTCTTGCTCTGTCGTCCAGGCTGGAGTGTAGTGGTGTGATCTTGGCTCACTGCAATCTCCACCTCCGGGGTTCAAGCAATTCTCCTGACTCAGCCTCCTGAGTAGCGGGGATTGCAGGCATGCACCACTGTGCCCAGCTAATTTTTGTATTTTTAGTAGAGATGGGGGTTTTACCATGTTGGCCATGGTTGACCAGGCTGGTCTCAAACTCCTAACCTCAGGTGATCCACCCGCCTCGGCCTCCCAAAGTGCTGGAATTACAGGTGTGAGCCACTGCACCCTGCCCTCATGGGAATATTCTAACAACCAGCCCAGTGGCCAGGTGGGCCAGGAGTCTCAGAGGAAACCATGGCTCAAGACCTCAGAGACTGACCCAGGTCTGCACAGCGAGGAAAGAGCCCCAGCCTGTGCTCCCACTCTTAGGGCTTCCTGGGCTCATGTTCTAATCCTGGCAACAAGCAGTAGAGCAAATGTCTCCACTTACCACGTGATCTGAGATACCCTCCAAAAATCTGATGGACCAAGGTAGTAGCCTGTGTTTGACGATCCAACCTGAAAAGGAGGCCACAGCCTTTAAGGGAAGGACTTGGCAAGATGACATGAGGGATGGCCCCATCCCAGCACCCTCATGCCCATCAATCACCAGCTCAGCCTGGGGCTGGGAAGCCCCACCCCTGACCTGAGTTGCCGCAGGTCCCTAAGCTCCATCCTGGGCCCGTGCTGCCTGGCAGTCTCTTTGCAGAGCGCTGACCCCCCAAGGGCCCCACTCCCCACATTAGCCATTTCAAACCTTCACAGAAAATGAAAGCCCCGAGAAACGTGCATGCATCCGCACTCTGTTGCCTCTTCTTTCCAGTCTCACCGAAAAGTAAGTACCTAAATCTGGAGCGAGGCTGGAGGCCAAACACCCGCCTGAACAAGGGTACCCACCCGGCCCACCCCTCCACTTCTCTGCTGGTCATTAGACAGCTGGTCCCCAATCACGGAAGAGGGACAGGGATGGGAACAAAGGCACAAACAGGACCAAAACTCCACAGCTCTGCACCCTTTCCAGAGAGGACAGCAGAGTCAGGTGTGGGCTTCAGGGTCAGGAGCCCTGCACTCATGCCCCCGACGCCACTCACTAACTGGGATCCGAGGCAATCAAAGCCATGGGGCCTCTTCTCACCCTGCCCAGAGCTGACCGGTGCCTCCCACGCCTACGTATCCATTGGTAGCTACTCATGCTGGGAAGACTCTGAAACAAGACGCCACATCCAGCCTCTGCTCCTTGTTCTCACCTGCAACCCACTGCATCTGGTCCTGACTCACTCCTCTGGAACTGCCTTCCTCAGAGTCGCCTGAGGCCTCCAGGCGCGAGGCCAGCTGGCTCTGCAGGCTCTTTACTAGGAGGCTGTGCGGCGTGCAGGCGCACCCACTCCCTCCAGACGAGCTTCCCCTCTCCCCCAGGCTCTCCGGCCCCATCTCCCCAGCTGCTTCCCCAACTTCTCACTGGCGCAAAGCAGGGCTGTTTCCAGGGCGCTCTCCACACTTCCCCTGGCCAACCAGACCATTCCACACCCACGGGCTGCACCGCGCCCCCCTCCCGCCCCCGCCACAGAACGCGCACAACTCGGCCTCTCATCTGACCTGTGTGACTATTTACCATGGTACTTCCTAGACTCCCGGGAGCTCTGAAATATTTGGGGAACCAATACAGGGTCACCCAATTTTTATTCTGCAAAGCTAGAAAATGAAAAATCAGCTGCCACCATTCTTCAAAAGGGACCTTTAACTGCAAAAACTAGCAAGGACATAATCTCTGCGTGGCCTGAGAATTGTGGGTAGCTGTATGTGACAGTAGCTGCCAAAATCTAGACTGGCCAACAACCCCCTGACCCCCAGCATCCAGAGCCTGAAAGCACCAGAGCCCACAGGGCCACACAGAGTCCCCTCCTGTACAACCAAAGCGGAGGAAGCACAACCGTCACCTTACCCAGCAAGCTCTCTCAGGCACCCACCGAGCCTGGGGGAGAAAGGGCAGTGGGGGAGCAACTGGGCAAGAGGGGAGGAGGGGGCAGGAGGTGGCCTGAGAGCCGCCCAGAATCACGGCTGCAAGGGGCACCCCCGGAGTGGGGCACAACTGTGGGGTCTCACGGGCAGGCAGATGGAGTGGCGGTCTCCACAGGCACGGGTTCTCAGGCGGAGAAGGCAAAAAGGCAGACAGGTGTCCTCAGAAGGGCAGTGAAGGGCAAGAGAGGCAAAGAGACATCAGGGTCCTGAAAAACTCAAAACCATCTGAGGCTATCGACCCTCCTGCTGCCACAGGAAAAGCCAACCATCAACGTGCACTGCACGGTGGGTGCAGACAGAGGCAGCGCTCTTGATTACCCATCTTGAAAACCACCAGACCAGCAATACACATGAAAGCAGCCTAGTCTAGGCAAAGCACAAAGCAGTAACGAACAAGAATCGAAACATCTCAGGGGATTCAAACCAGCCCCAGAAAACAGGCATGACGCCAAAGACACAGCAACCACAAGTCCAAGCCGAACGTCCTCGACACGGTGACAGCGGCCTCGTTTCTGGAAGCAGAGTGCCGTACACAGCTGCCTTCCTGGAGGAACTTGCGAGAGGCCAGGTTTCACCAGCTAGGAGCGTGCCAGAGGGGCCAAATGGAGGGTGGGCAACGAGCAATGGCAAGATGTAACCATAACCCAAGGCTGGGCAGGAAAAAGATACCACCTTATACGTGCCAACAACAAAAAGAAATCACGCCAACTAAAACGCGAGAGAGGGAGGAAAAGCGGTACGAAGTAAAGGGCACCGCCACCAGCCGACAGACGGACAGTGAGGGGGGGGGGAGAAACCAGGGCCAGGCGCATTTCAAAAGGGCGCATGAAACCAGAGGGCAGGGCCGCGTGGGCCTGCAGTTCGTTACTGGGCGGGAGGATGGCTTGAGCATGGGAGGTTGAGCCTGCAGTGAGCTATGATCCCACCACTGTGCTCCAGCCTAGGAGACAGAACAAGGCCCTGTCTCAAAAACAATGGTTTATGTACGAAGGTAGCCACTAAAACAAAAATACAAATCTAATATCAAAAGTAGTTTGAAAAATAAAGAAAAATCAGAAATAAGCATAGCAAATATGCTACCTATAATTACTGTAAAATACATAAATATGACAAAATTGAGACCAACCTTTTCAGTCATAACAGGAAATGTGAAGGGGCTTAACCTGCCTGTTAAGAGAGGATGACTTTGGCTTACGAAGCAAGACCAAACCTTAGGAACGCCTCTACGGAAGGGTTCAGAAAGTGATGGCGAGGTGACGGTGTGTAGGGCTGTTGGCCCCACAGGGTCGTGGGGGTGTCCCTTATGCTGTGCTGAAGTGCAGAATCCGAGAAGAGACAGGACACTGAAGAACTGGAGAAGAGCAGCTGGACTCGGGGGGGCCATGCCACGTATGAGCAGAGACAAGTGAGGCCCCAAATGCCCCAAAGGGTCTGTATTTATTAGGTACAAGCAGGGGAAGAGTCGTTAAGTGAGGTCATCATCTATAGGCTTAGTGATAGGGTATACACAATCACGTGAGTCACAAGTGAGAGGGCCACCCCATTATGTCACCTGGGCAGAGAGGCGGGCCGTGTGCAGTAGTAGAGGGTCATGTGCAGAAAAGGGGTCCACCCCCATTAGGTCACCGAGGCAAGGAGGTGGGCTGTGTGCAACAGGTGTCGTGCGCAACACTTCTTATCTGGGGGCTGGAGACTTCAAAGTATTTCTAATAGAAGGATACTGTAAGCTTAATGCAGTGGGGAGCTGACACGGACTTGTGCTCTTCTCAAGATTTTTATGGGAGGATGATTTGGGCAGCACAGAAGCGAGAAAAGACTGACAGGGTGTACAGCCACCGTGACTGGTCACACCAGAGGGGTTCTTCTCCCTCGGTTACTTCCAGGATCTCAGGCCTCAGGCCTACTTTCCACAGGAACTGGATGCAAGGCACTACAACTCCTTTATCAGGAGGAGAGGCTCTTGCTCCAAGCCTGCCATACAGCGTATGCCCTTTCAGGCAGGGACGCCACCGCCTGGGTCTTTGGTTCTCGTCCTGGTCTGGATGTTTTCCCGTGTACTGCTTCTGTTCTATGACTACTCCAGGCATTCCTCCTACTACAAACTACTATACGGTTATATGGGAGGATTCTATAAATCAGCACTAAATGTGTCAGTGCAGCTCCGACTATAATACCTACATGATTATACAGAAAGATTATATGGATCTAAGTATGATTATATATATAAGCCACATATAGTAAGCAGTGAGTTATAATTCAGGCACTCATCGTGCCTGGGGTCTGCACAGTTCTCCTTCCTTGGTGCCCCCGTGGGGTGTTACCCACACCGGTGAACACCCTGCAAAGCAGGGACTGCAGCGCTGACGCTGGCCTTGGCAGAATTCGGAACAAAAGGCACTCCATGTGACAAGCAGAGACACTCAAAATGCTACAAGCCACGATTCTCAGTGAAGACATGACAGTTATGAGTATCTAACCACAACCACCTGCGTAAAGCAAAACCAGAGGAGATGCAAGGAGACAGAAACACACCAGGATTCCAGTAACCACAGACTTAACACGCTACTCAAAACAGATGAAGGAGACAAGAACACATGGATATAGAAAGTGAAACAGCATCATCGACAGACCCATCAATAGACACAGGAGCAAACCAACACCCCGGCAGCCTGAGACGCCACCGTCAAGTATGCAGGGAGCATTCTCAAACGCTGATATCTACCAGGTCACAGAGAAACATCAGGAAGTTCTATGAAGTAGAAATATTATAAGCACGCTCCGATCGTGATGCAAGTAACACCAAAAGTCACTTACAGAACCAGAAGACAAAAAGGCCCCTCCACCTGCAAAGTAAATGGAAGAATTTGCTTTATGAAAAGCTCAGCATTGTCTCATTGTTGTTTTCCTCACTCCACATTTCACTACGGACCAGTGAAAGCTCTCATGGATCGACATCTGGTGAGCGTACATCTGCCCCTTGGTCTCCGGCAATGCCTGGCCACTCGATACCCGGCCTCCCTCCTCTTCCCACCAATCCTGGTACCAACAAATGGCTCACCGTCACCCTCCCCCAAGCCCAGACCACAGACCTGCATTCCTCCTGTCCCGCCACCCCAAATCCAAACTGTTATTCATTCTACCTCCCATCCCACTCCTCACGAATTCCTTCTACGTGTAGACTCTGGTTAATCAGCCTGACTGAAGCCCAGGGGTCAGTGCCCAACCTAAGAGTGCTCCAGGTGGCTGCGCCCTGTGCCCAGAGCCAGGCGCCCCGCTACAGGCTTGCTGCACTCCCCCTGCAGGTGCCGGTGACACCGCAGCCCTCCCACTTGCCTCTGCAGGCCCTCAGGGGTCACTTCTCCCAAGAAGCTGCCTCTGGGCGAGGTGCTCTCCCCCTGTGACAGCACTTCCGGCACCACACTGTAAATGCTGGTGGGGTCATCTGTCTTCCCCAATTACACCGTAAGCTCCAGATCCCAGGACTATGATTTCCACCTCTAAATTCCCAGTGGTAGATATGAGGTCCAGCACACAGGGAACAGAAGTTCGATCACCCAGTGCACTGAAGGTCAGCGCAGAACGCAGATCCAGAATCGTACAGGGAGCAGGGCAGACTTGAGTCCCTTCAGGGGAAGGGGAAGAGGTGACCAAACTCTCAGAATAGGCCAAAAACATCCTAGGAATGCAGTGAAAGTTGCCTTCATATAAATGATTTAAATAAGTTTTCTTAAGCCGGGTGCTGTGGCTCACGCCTGTAATCCCCGGCACTGAGAGGCCCAGGCAGGCGGATCATTTGAGGCCAGGAGTTTCAGACCAGCCTGGCAACACGGCGAAACCTCATCTCTACTAATAATACAAAAATTAGCCAGGCACGGTGGTGTGGGCCTGTAACCCCAGCTACTGCACTCCAGCCTGACAACAGAGCGAGACTCTGTCTCAAAAAGTTTTTTTTCTGTAAGTCTTATTTACATAAGAATATCAGCCACTGAAGCCAGTGGTTTTGCCATTTCACTCACTCATTGCTACAATTCAACTTCTCTAAAGAACATTCTAGGTGTGTTTCCTAAAGTATGTAAAGTATTTCTAAGATCCTAAGCTGAGGCAATAAGAGGAAGTCCTGAACACTTCCTATTTTCTTTGGTCTGAAGCTATGAACTCAGGAATGATAGAGAGACAATTTGTAATGGTGACCATGACCTGTAAGGGTGTATGTGGTGCCAACCATCACTCGGCCCCACACCCTTATGCCCTATGCTTTCCAGTGTGAATAAGAAATAGCGGCCAGGCACGGTAAGATCCCAAAGTTATAAATAAACTTCCTCATGTTAAAGTTCCCCGTTTGTACATATACATATATGTGTAAATTACATTGCAGAAACATAATTCCTACCACCCCATCCTTTTAAAACCAACGTGACTTTTAAGAGGCCGGAGAAGTCCATGGTAGTAATTGAATACCCTAAGATGTTCTGCTAACGTATTTCCCCCTCAACTGAGCTGCTGAGACCCAGCTACGGCCACCACCACAGCCACCCAATCCTGCCAAGCCGCCCTGGGCTAGGATATATCTGGAGGCAGCCTTTTCCCAGGAAGCAGGGGGCAGTCCCCTATTTGGGCTCCAGCAGGCTGAGTACCCAGAGGCAAATGCTGCCACATCTACTCGAGGGCAGCCTGGGGGGAGAAAGGAACCAGGCTGGCTGTCGCCACAGGAATGCTGCCACCATGTAGAAAGGTGTCCAAAGCCCCCGGGAAGGTGGGTGGGGAAGCACGCACTTGGCACAGCCGTTCAGGCAGGCCTTCTGCATGGCGTCGATGGTGTACCGCAGGAACTCGTGCGCGTCCTCCTGGTTCCCAAAGCGGAAGTGCCTGGCAATCTCTAGATGAGGAAAAACAGGGAGGGGAGAGCTGGCGCCTTCGCATCAAACAGCCTGCAGCTGCTTTCCTAAGTTACAAGGGGAAAATACTGCAACTTTTCAAAGGAACGAGTGAGGAAAACAAGCTCTACAGGAATTTTCTATATCCCAATCACAATTCGTCATGGCCATTACTTTCTCAGTGAGATGTGAGGCTCGAACCTGCACTACTTCACAGACAAGAACACCAAGCCCTCAAAAATGTAAATGCTGGCTGGGTGAGGTGGCTTATGCCTGTGACTCTAACACTTCAGGAGGCCGGGGTGGGAGGATCACTTGAGCCCAAGAGTTTAAGACCAGCCTGGGCAATAAAGGGAGACTTCATCTCCACAAAAAATAAAAAATTAGCCTGTCATAATGGCATGTGCCTGCTGTCTCAGCTACTCGGGTGGCTGAAGCAGGAGGATCGCTTGAGCCTGGGAGGTTGAGGCTGCGGTGAGCTACGCTCTCACCACCACACTCTCCAGCCTGGGCAACAGAGCAAGACTCTATCTCAAAAAGAAAAAAGAATGTAAAATCCAGCTGGGTGCAATGGCTCACGCCTGTAATCCCAACAGTCTGGAAGGCCAAGGCAGGAGGATTGCTTGGAGCTGGGAGTTGGAGGCCAGCCACGGTCTCTCCAAAAAATACAAAAACACCAGCCAAGTGTGGTGGCGCGCACTTGCAATCCCAGCTACTCAGGAGACCAAGGCCGGAGGATTCCTTGAGCCCAGGAGTTGGAGACTGCAGTGAGCTGTGATTGCACCACTGTCCCTGTCCCCCAGCCTGCCTCAAACAAAAAGAATGTAAAATCCACCGAGTAACTAGCTCTACAAGAGCCAATATAAAACACAGGTGAGTAATTATTTCACAGGGCTACAATTTACACAGGTTTCGAAAACCAGTAACTGCCAAGTGAATGTGAATGAGACTTTTTTTTTTTACAGCATATACACCTGATTCCTGATACTCAGAAAGGAGTTAGTACATTCTTCATCCATCCTTCCTCCCAGCCCTCCCTCAGGCTCATCTACCTGCCCCAGATACCCAACAACCCCTCTACCTGGCCAAAGGAAAAGCGACCTGTCACGACCGACCCCCACTGAGAGGCTTCTCCACTGACTCCAGACCACGTCTCTGAACTGTTATTCCTTGAGTCTGTGCCACCACAGGCAGGGCTGTTAGCACAGACGGGGGCTCCCAAGACTTCACCCACGACTCACTCTTCTCCCCCTCTACCAGCTCCCCAGCGCCTCCTACAGGGTGAGCACTGAGCAGGCCTTCAGTAACAGAGAACAGCACAGTGGCTCACTGTGTAATCCCAACGCTTTGAGAGGCCAGGGTGGAGGAACTGCTTGAGGCCAGGAGTTTGAGACCAGCCTGGGCAACAGAGAAAGAACCCCATCTCTACAAAAAATTTAAAAAATAAATAATGAAAATGTAAAAAATGGATCGATGCTTACTTTTCAGGTCTCGGATGAAGGAGACAGGCTTGATGGCGTTGCCGCTATTGGCGAAGGCCTGGACAATGTGGTTCTGCATGACACACAGCATGCAGAAGCTTCCCTGGCGGCCTGCCGGCGTGGAGAGAGGAGCATCGTTAAGACAAGAGCTTTCCAAAAACTCATCAAGAGGCCCCCACCCCAAACACAAACAGGTAAAAGCAAACCAGGCTGTGAGAGAACGACTGAGCCAGAGACCCCAGACCCCTGCTGACTGGGTGACCACCAAGGAAATGTTCTTCTCTGTTGGATGGCGTTTGGGGCTATGATCCATCCAAAGCTGAAACTCTAACAACCTCACACCATCAGACGGCGTTAACGTTGACCTGTGCACGACACTTTTCATATTTCATTAGTATCATCTGCTTATAAGAAGACTACGTCAGATTTTTTTTTTTCACCACGTTGGCCAGGATGGTCTCAGTCTTCTGACCTTGTGATCTGCCCGCCTCGGCCTCCCAAAGTCCTAGGATTACAGGCATGAGCACCGCGCCCGGCCTAAGTCAGATTTTCAAAATGAAGCTCAAAAGATGTCTTCTTGAATTTCTAAGTTGCATCACATGGTCAACAGGCTAAAATACTTCAGGGCTGACAGTCCCTTACTTTGTGCCTCAGACATGAGAGAGAACGTCTATTCCACTGCTTCTAATAAACACCTCGCTGGAAATATCTGGGTTGAAAATGTTTTCTGGGAAGATCCGGATAGCAAATCCTTTCTGATCTGAGGGCTAGAGTCTAGTCACAAGCATGCCCCTGCACTGTAGAGAACGCAGCCACAGACACCGTATGAACAATGGGGCATGAACGCGTTCAAGTCTACTTTATTTACACACACAGACAGCAGGCCAGATGAGGCTGCCCACGCCTGCTCTACATAAAACGCTTCACTACACAGTGGTATAGTTTCACCTTTCAGATCATGACATAAGTAAACGCTGCTGTGATCGCTGAACTCCCCCTCAATCTCGCGACCCCATTTTCCATGTTCCTTCATTCAAAGAAACCACTATCCCGAATCAGGCCATTGTTGTTCTCATTCATGTATTTATTATCACACACACGTGTATCCACAAACAATAAATGGCACTACAGCTACACGTTTCCAAATCTCCTCTCTTCCAAATCGTAGCACGCAGCGATGTACCATTCAGCAATGTGCTTTACAGAAGTCCATGTGGCTAGACACAGCTCCAGTTCCTTCACATCTTCTGGCTAGAGTATTTCAGTGAACGAAGAGCCCACCATTTACTTCTACACCCACCACTAACACACATTCAGCCTTTCCATCTTCTCTGCTGTCACAGACATGCTGCAATGAACAATCCTGCACGTGTCTCCTCGTGCACATGGCCGAGTTTCTCTAAAGTGCACACTCAGAAGACACATTTCTGGTACACGGTGCCTTACCTGTTCAAACATATCCATCTCATAACACAAAACTCACCTGCATCAAGTTCCCCCCCCCCCCCCCAATACCTCCAACTCCTTACTCAAGACTTCGAAATCAACAATGGAACAATATGCAGCCTGCTTAGCAAATATACATTAAAATGCTATTATTTACACAAAATTCTTCTCGAAGAGATGTAAAAAACTCTCCATGGGATTGCCTTTACATAAACTGGGGGGGGGTGGGGGGCGGTTATTTTTCATTTTAGACTTCTGCTTGCCTTTTCTAACTATGTCAATTAAAAAATTATTTATTTACTTATTCCTTTTTTGAGATGGAGTTTTGCCCTTGTTGCGCAGGCTGGAGTGCAATGGCACGATCTCGGCTCACAACCTCTGCCTCCCAGGTTCAAGCGATTTTCCTGCCTCAGCCTCCCGAGTAGGTGGGATTACAGGCATGTGCCACCATGCCCGGCTAATTTTTTGTATTTTTAGTAGAGACAGGGTTTCTCCATGTTGGTCAAGCTGGTCTCAAACTCCCGACCTCAGGTGATCCATCCGCCTCGGCCTCCCAAAGTGCTGGGATTACAGGTATGAGCTACCACACCCGACCTGTATCCATTTACTCCTTTTATTTTTAAAATGACAGTTCAGAATTAGGCAAAACTATGTTATTTGAAAGAAAACAAACAAATATTAAAGAGCTCTTTTTTTCAACTCCAGGTAAGATATAGTTTTACTACAGAAGTTGTATAGAAAATGACTGGCTGTAATGGCTGACGCCTGTAATTTCAGCAGTTTGGGAGGCCAAGGCGTGTGAAACACTTGAGGTCATGAGTTCAACACCAGTCTGGTCACATGGTGAAACCCCATCTCTACTAAAAATACAAACATTAGCTGGGTGTGGTAGCAGGCATCTGTAATCCCAGCTACTCGGGAGGCTGAGGCAGGAGAATCGCTGGAACCTGGGAGGTGGAGGTTGCCGTGAGCCGAGACTGTGGCAACTACACTCCAGCCTGGGCGACAGAGTGAGACTCCAGCTCAAAAAAGCTGTGTAGAAATTAAGCCTCTAATTATTCTATATAAAATACTGCTGGTGGGGCGTGGTGGCTCACGCCTATAATCCCAACATCTAAGAAGGCTGGTGCAAAAGGGTCGCTGAGCCCAGGAGTTTCAGACCAGCCTGGGCAACACAGCAAAACCCCATCTCTACCCTAAAGAACACCAAAACAATTACCTGGTAAAAATTACATGGTGGTATGAGCCTTTAGCGCCAGCTACTTGGGAGGCTGAGGTGGGAGGACTGCCTGGGAGGTGGAGGTCGCAGTCAGCTATGATTACAATACTGCACTCCAGCCTGGGCAACAGAGTGAGACCCTATCTCAAAGGGGAAAAAAAAAAAAAAAAAAAAGCTGCTTTCAGCCTGATTAAATATCACTCTTAAATAGGGTAAAGAACAATCTAAGCCAGGTTCTCCAGCAATAGATGAGATTAATTTAAGGGGCACACAGACAAACATTTTTTCATGTAATTCAGGAAAATGTAACTCGAAAGTCAAATCCACGACTATAGGGACACCGCTACGCAGACTGGGGGAAACAAGAGGATAGGACTGAACTGTGCTCCTCCTGGGCTACTTACGTTGTTTCTTTTCTAGCTAAGTGTCAGAGCCAGAGACAGGCCAGCCCATGGCAGGAGCTGCTGCTCCGCACTCATGCACAGTGGACCCTCGTCAGAATACCTCGTAGGATCCTCAAGACTCTTCGAACGCTATGTGCTAGGAGGGGGAGACCACAGCCAAAGCCCACTTACGGGTCACTCAGGATCCAGTGGGATGCAGGGAAAAAGGCCACAACTTCTCTGGCTGTGTTCTAAGATACTAAGGTGCACTAGTATTTCAGTGATGCTGGCCCACAGGACCGGTACTGGAAGGAAGACCAGGCGCTCCCCTGAAGGGCTGGCCGTGGCTGCCTCACGCACACACTTGCCGCTGAGACACTGCAACATACTGCCGCCCGCCTGTGCCAGGTCATGGTGATTTAGAGGTTACCTAGTTTTAACTAAATTAATCCTCACACAGTTGGCAAATGGCTCAAAAAGATCCTGCAGAGAAACCAAGAATGGAAGACAGCTCTGCAGTGGAAGAGCCACTCACAGGCCTGGGATAGCAGTCTCGGTGCCAAAACCATGAGATGACAACAACGGCCATCTAGTCAAATCTTACTGAAGTTCTCCCAGAACAACCTCAAAACTACCACGGTCACCACTGGAAATAGGAGCTTCAAGTAGCCATCTTGTCAAGAATGTGCTTGTGCCAGGCATGGTGGCTCAGCCTGTAATCCCAGCACTTTGGGAGGCTGAGACCAGAGGACCACCTGAGGTCAGGAAATCAAAACCAGCCTGGCCAACATGGAGAAATCTCGTCTCTACTAAAAATACAAAATTAGCTGGGCATAGTGGTGCATGCCTATAATCCCAGCTACTCCAGAGGCTGAGGCAGGAGAATCACCTGAACCCAGGAGGCGGAAGTTGCAGTGAGCCAAGATCGCAGCATTGTACTCCAGCCTAGGCAACAAAAGCGAAACTGTTTCAAAAAAAAAAGAAATTTTTTTTCAACTTCTTAAGTAGGAATTTGTGCAATACGCAGTGTTCTAGGCCATTTTTTCCATTGGACACTATCGTTCAGAAGCTGAAATTCGTTACTTGGCATGCCGTGTCACATTCCACATGACCGTGCTGTAATTCACGCATCCATTCTGTGGATGAGCACGTGGGCTGCTTACTGCTTCTTGTTGTAGACACCATATACCCACGCGCCACAGCTTCTCTACAGGAGTAGAACTGCTGGATGATAGCTTTTGCAAAAGATGATGCCAGACTGTTTTCCAAAGTGGTTATGCTAATTCAGGCCAAGTTTGTCAAAAGAATCTCACTGAGCTTCATGCTTGCTAACATTCAACATCGTCGGACATAAGACTGGTGATTTTTTCTTTTTTTTGAAAAAAAAAAAAAAAAAGGAGAGAGAGAGAAACAGGATCTCTTTCTGCCACCCAGGCTGGAATGCAATAGCATAATCATAGCTCACTGTAATCTCCACCTCCTGGGCTCAAGTGATCCTCCCACCTCAGCCTCCTGAGTCTGGAGGCATGCACCACCACACCTGGTTAGTTTTATTTTTTTGTAGAGATGGGGTCTCACTATGTTGCCCAGACTGGCCTCAAGCTACCTTCCTGCCTTGGCCTCCCAAAGTGCTGGGATTACAGGCATGAGCCATCACACCTGGTCGACACATTCTTAAAAGGGCCATAAGAAAATCATTGGCTTATATAATCGATCACGTGAGCCCAGGAGCTTCGCCTCTACTTTAATCAAATAAGCTATGATGGCACCACCACTGCGCTATGGCCTGGGCCACAGAGCAAGACCCTATCTCCAAAAAAAAAAAAAAAAAAAGAAAAAAAAAATTAAAATGATGCTTTTTGTAGCTTCTGTTCTGGTACGTACTAGGTTTACCAGGTTAAGAAAATGTCCTTTTTTCTTTCCCCCAAGTGATCCTCCCACCTCAGTCTCCCAAAGCGCCGAGACTGCAGGTGTGAGGTACCAAGTCCAGCCAGAAAATGGTCCTTCTGTTGCTACTTTGCTAAGGTTTTTTTAATCACATATATTTTTAACAGGCATCTATTTTCAGGTGACCCTTTCCTTTACTCTGTTAATACAGCAACAGCAGTTAAGGTAGCAGTCCTTCCGGAGTCCCCTCAGCAGCCGTTGCGGCTGCTACTCCAAGCACTTGACACACTCAGAATTCATCTGAGCCTCACACAACTCTGTGAGGAACAGTCTCACTCCTCCACAGACCCGGGGCATTCTCAAAAGCTCAGCTACTAAGGGGCAACGCCGGGAGGCAAACCCTACAGGCAGGCTCCTGAGCTGTGCTTTCCACTGCTCTGCTCCTTCCAGAATTCTAGAGATGTTCTGAGATTAAAGCATCCTTGCATTCCTAGGATAAACATGAGTTGCTTAGATTTTTAGAAACTGTGTCATTTGGTAGTATTTTCCTAGAATTTTTATATCTATGTTCGTGAATAAGTTGTGGTTATCAATTTCCTTTCTCATATTTTCCTTATTATTGTTACCTGAGTTACAGGAACTTTTTGAGCTGGGAAAGATTCTCTCTCTCCTCTATTCTTTGGAAGAATGTGCAAAGGATTGGAATTGTTTCTTAAAAGTTACACAGCAATCGGCTGGGCACAGTGGCTCACGCCTATAATCCTAGCACTTTGGGAGGCCGAGGCGGGCAGATCACCCGAGGTCAGGAGTTCGAGACTAGCCTGACCAATATGGTGAAACCCCATCTCTACTAAAAATACAAACATTAGCCGAGTGTGGGGGCATGCATCTACAGTCCCCCCTGCTCGGGAGGCTGAGACAGGAGAACTGCTTATACCCAGGAGGCAGAAGTTGCAGTGAGCTGAGATCACACCACTGCACTCCATCCTGGGCGACATTCATCTCAAAAAAAAAAGTTGCAAAGAAATAACATTGTCTCTGCTTGGTGTTTTTCCTGGGAAGATTTTCTGTTGTGGTCTCTGAGTCACAGTCTTACTGTTACCCAGGCTGGATCGCAGTGGTGCACGATCTCAGCTCACGGCAATCTCTGCCACCTGGGTTGAAGTGATTCTCCTGCCTCAGCCTACCAAGTAGCTGGCGTTACAGGCGCCTGCCACCGCACCTGGCTAATTTTTGTAGTTTTAGTAGAGACGCGGTTTCACTGTCTTGGCCAGGCTGGTCTTGAACTCCTAACCTCGTGATCCATCCGCCCTCGACCTCGCAAAGTACTGGGATTACACGCGTAAGCCACCGGGCCTGGCCCATGGGAATATTTTTAATCACTGTTTCAATTTCTTTAATAGAAGACTCTTCACTTTCTATTTCCCTCAGGTTTTGGTAAGTTATATCTTATTTCACCTCTATTTTAATCAAGTAGAGCACACCATCACATCTAGCTAATTGTTTTGATTTTGTGTGTGTGTGAAATGGAGTCTCACTCTGTCGCCCAGGCTGGCGGGCAGTGGTGTGATCTTGGTCAGTTCGCTGCAATCTCTGCCTCCTGGGTTCAAACGATTCTCCTGCCTCAGCCTCCTGAGTAGCTGGGATTAAAGGTGTGCGACACCACACCTAGCTAATTTTTGTATTTTTAGTAGATATGGGGTTTCGCAATGTTAGCCAGGCTGGTCTTGAACTCCTGAGCTCAAGTGATCTGCCCGTCTCAGCCTCCCACAGGTGTGAGCCACTGAGCCTGGTCTTGATCTGTTTCTGTAGAGATGGGATCTTGCTGTGTTGCCCAGGCTGCATGTTTTATACATTTAAGATACACTGATACGACAAATGCATAAAACAACCGGGCCAGGCACAGTGGCTCACGCCTATAATCCCAGCACTTTGGGAGGTAGAGATGGGAGGATCACTTGAGCGCAAGAGTTCAAGAGCACAGCGAGGAGGTCAGGAGTTCGAGACCAGCCTGACCAATATGGTAAAACCCCACCTCTACTACAAAAAATAATAATAATACAAAAATTAGCTCAGTGTGGTGGCACATGCCTACAGCCCCATCTACTGGGGAGGCTGAGGCTGGAGAATCTCTTGAACCCAGGAGGCAGAGGTTGCAGTGAGCCGAGATCGCGCCACTGCACTCCAGTCTGGGCAACAACAGAGAGACTCCATCTCAAAAAAAAAGACTACAGTGAGTTGTGATGGGGCCACTGCATTCCAGCCTGGGTGACGGAGCAAGACACGCTCTCTAAAAAGTAATAATAATTGAATATACATATTTCGGAAGTATTATTTGAAAACCTTTCTGGCTGGGTATTTACAGAAAAGCTTTGTGAACACAATCCCACCTGAGTGACTCACCTTTACGGCCCATTCTGCAGCAGGCATGATTCCAATTTAGGTTTCCTAAGTTACTACTCGTGAAGAACTGCACTCCTAAATTTCATCCAGACTGAGCTCGAGCAGGGCCACAAGAGCACGGGCTTATCTGATCCCAAGGACCCGCAGCCACCCCACCGTGGCAAACCCACACTCACAGCTGCGGGCATGCTCCTTGGAGAGCAGGTAGTTGGCCAGAGGCGGCGTGTAGGTCAAGCACTGGATGGTGGCATTGAGAAAGCAGGTGTTGCCAAGGTTGTGGAGTCCCGCACCCACGCGGAAGACCCGCTCCCACCTCAGAGACAGTCGCTCTGTGGGGAAGAGCACTTTCTGTGGGGCTGGGACTCCATCACCACAGCTTTCATACGTGTGCTCACTGCCTGAGGAAGAAAGGGACAAGGGAAGAAAAGAAAAGAGAAAGACGTAAGTCCACGCACAGGTCGAACACAAACAGAACTCCTGGTGCATACACTTAGCATGCAGTGACTCAGAACACGGCAACAGAGAACTGGTGTCCCATTTACTGGACTTTCCTGGAAAGCTCAGGAGTAAACCCAGTCATCCCACGGACTTCCCGGGCTGCTTGGGTCTAGACTCCAAAGACCCCTCAAGGGATGGAGGGCACGGCTCAGAGAGAGTGGCTGAAGGAACCGGGCCCTGGCACTCTGCACCACACCGTGCCCCCATGCAGCCCACCCCATTTCTCCTTCTTAGTTCCAAGCCTGACTTCTGACTGTGTTAGACTTGGGAAAGCGGGACAGCAAGTTCCAATGGCCCTCCAAGTACACAGATTTCCTTCCTACAAACCCCGTATCATCACTTTACAGCTGAGGCCCACCGAGCCCATGTAAACACTCAGAACTCTCCCACCACATTCTGCTGTTTTCCTACTAACTAGTCAACATTTAAGTCCATCCACTCAGTCACCCCCGGAGTGAGGGCCTCTCTGCCAGCACACTGCACATCTGTACCCTGTCTCCTGGCTGGTGGGTCATCTCCACTCTTGTGGCGACTGGCTCCCTCTGTTTTGGGGTTGAGCAACACATATTTGCTCTTTAAAGACTCCAGCTGGTAGGAGAAGCACTTGCTGGCAGGCTGGAATTCGATCTTCTGTAAAAGGACCTTCTTGGCGGAGGAGGCCAGAAGCCTCCCCAGTTCTCCATCATCAGCCGAGTCCTTGCGGCCGGGTTTCAGGGCCTCCTTCAATTTATCCACTATGGGCATGGTGCATCACTGTGGGGACAAGAAGAAACAGAGAGCCGGGGATAACTAAATCCCAGGACGAAATCATCTCTTAAGATCTCCTCTTTGGTTATACGTAAGGTGGAGTCAAAATAAAAAATAAAAAAGATCTCCTCTTGGGTCATCACGGATGCTAGCCACCACAGAAGCTCCCCTTGATCAGTGCCAGCCCTACAAAGGAAGCGTGAAACAGGGAGACCTGTCACTAACCACAGAGCAGGGCTCACAAAATGACAAGATGCTGCCACTAATAGAACTGAGCAGACAACAGTGGCCCTGAGGCAGCCAGACAGCCCCTGCCCGGTACATCTCTTTAGCAGATCTCCGGGGGGAAAGGGGGGGGGGGGGCCCGGAGGGGGGGGGCGCCCCCCCCGCCGGAAGAGACTCATCAAGTGGCTCTGGGCATCACTCTTGATGCCACTTCCCTCAAAAAGCCATCACGTGGTCCGAACGTGTGCTCAAAACAAGGGGACGCTAATTTTCACATACAAACTGGTTACACACACCCATGCAATGAATTCGCATGCAGGTCAGATAAGCATGCTTGTCTCTACAGACCTGCACTCTCCAATATGAAGGCCACAGGCCGCACGTGGCTACTGGGCATGTGAAATGAGGCTAGTCCAGGATGAGAGGTGCTGTAAGTATAAGTTGCACACCAGATTTCGAAGAGAAATAAACACCAGTATAAGAAGAAAATGTAAAACATCCCAGTAATTTTTAGGTCAGTTGCATGTTGAAATGGTAACACTTTACACATATTGGGTTAAATAAATTACGAAAATGAATTTCACCTGCTTCTTTTTAATGTGGCTACCACAAAATCATAAATTATATTTGTGGCTTGTATTATATTTCTATTAGACAGTGCTTGTACAAATTACCTTTCTAGGCCAGGAGTAGTGGCTCACACCTGCAATCCTAGCACTTTGGGAGGCTGAGGTGGGCGGATCACCAGGTCAGGAGTTCAAGACCAGCCTGGCCAACAGGGTGAAACCCCGTCTCTACTAAAAATAAAAAAATTAGCGGGGCATGGTGGTTCACGTCCGTAATCCCAGCTCCTCAGGAGGCTGAGGCAGGAGAATTGCTTGAACCCGGGAGGCAGAGGTTGCAGTGAGCCGAGATTGCGCCACTGCACTCCAGCCTGGACATCAATGAGACTCGATCTCAAAAAAAAAAAACAAAAAAACAAAAAAACAAAAAAAACAAACAAACCAAAACAAAAAATACAAATTATCTTTCTAAAAGAGGAGAAAAAGAGCAAGTAGCAGGCCTAAAGAACAGTCTCCATGAGACACCTGCTACACTTACCCAAGTGTCTTCCAGCCACTTACCAAAAGAGAGGAAGAAACTAAAGCAGGCGAGTGGGTAGATCACAGGCTTTGGAATGTGGTGGCCCTGGGAGGTTCTATCACCCTAAGCTAGGAAACCCAGGGACAACTACCGTGACTTCTCCAAACCTCCTTTTCTATTGTAAAATAGCAACAAAAATAACAGTCTTGGGAAGTGCTTTAGAGCTTGCTACACACTACAGTCCCTAACAGAGATCCACACTATTGGTGCAGCTGCATAGAAACCCTAAGCAAGAGACCCCTGCACCTCGCCGATTGCTACCTTTGTATCCACCACTTTCCTTCCCTACCCACTACTGCTCCAAGTAACCTTCCCAAACACAGCACAGACTATTTGAGTCACAATTTCAAAATTGTGTCCCTTAAATTGCTTCAGGCATATCAGAAAAAATGACGACTTCCTCTGATATTCAGGACCCAGCCGGCCCTGGAAGAATCAGCAAGTCACGAGTACCCCAAAATTCTGCTCTAGTGGAAGATAAGGACCTCCTCCAGCACCTTGTATTAAGTCATTCAAATTGATCACTGTAGATCATCTAATTCCATACATGGATCAAGTATCTTTTTCTATAAAAACTTCTGTAAAGAAAAGTCAGGTGCAGCGGTCTGGGCCTATCGTTCCAGATGGTTGGGAGGCTGAGGTAGGACGATAACTTGAGGCCAGGAGTTTGAGGCTGCAGTGAGCTATGATTATGCCTGTGAATAGCCAGTGCAGTCCAGCCTGGGGAACATAGTGAGACCTCACCTTTAAAAAAAAATTAGGCCTGTAAGAATAGTGTGTGAAAAAAAAATTTCTGTAAAGAAAAAGCTTATTAAAAAAAAAAAAAAACAAGCGTTAGGAGTTGTCTGATTTGAGAATATAAAAGAGCCTTTTCTAACGAGAATTTTCTAAGACTTCTCACCAACTGAAAAATCACTGCTGGGTCACATGCAGGCAATTCAGTGGAATCAAAAAATACACAGAAGCCTCGCAGACTTCCCTGGGATGTACAGGCTAGGGCCTGCTATCCTTCTGCAGCACGGAACCCGGATCTTGGGTCGGGGGGACGTGCGGGGGAGCAGGACGGGACTGAGTTTGGCTGGGCGGGTGCTACGTGGGGCTCCTGAATGTAAGCGCTCCTGGGCTCTGGCCTGTTAAATCACCGAAGCCACAGAGCGGGCTCACAGCTTGTGGGAGGGACAGGGAGACCATCAGTGGACGCCAACTCTCTTCCTGCGCCATCTCTTCAGCTACTTCCCAGGGATGTGGCGTGGCACCGGCAACCCTCTACCCGGAAAAAGCTGTCCTTAAAGCTCAAGGAGCATCCACACGTGCACTCAGGATGAGGCGGAAGGATCATGCTACCTCATCACCAGTTGTTGCAAAGCACACGATGAACACCACCGCCACACTGCATCTTAACCCGGACACCAGACAAGCCCAGAGAATGAAAACCTCCCCCACACCTGCCAGACAACACCAGTCTAATCTCACAAAGAGTAAGAGGTAATAAATGCCAAAGTTTTGGATTTAATGAACCAGTAAAACTTCAACAACAACAAAAAAAACCTGAGGGAGTAACAGGAGTTGCCAAAATCTTGCTTCGCTAAGTGTGGATTTTCTCTTCACTACCATCTATGACGGTAATCGTAGATGGATCACTTCTCTTTCATTACCATCACTATGATTACATAAAATTAAGATCCGTAAAAACAATTTATAGTGAAAACATTCAAACACACAAACGCAGAACAGCACAGTGAGCACATGAGCCCCCTTACTCTGCCTCAGTAATTATGTCTGACCAATCCTGACTTACCTCCCCTCCCCAAGTAATTCTGCAGCAAATCTCAGTGCTATGATTTCATCCATAAATAAAAGTATACCGACTCCCCAAAAATGTGTAAGGAAATGATCTCAGAATAAAGGACAATCTATAAAGTGAAGACATCTAGTCGTATGAAAAACTCCCCACAGTATCACTGCTTTGTGTGAGGACAGTCATCTACCCTGGAAAGTGAGAACTTTGCCATGCACCACTACCAACGTTTGAGAACCACTTAGGGAGGGGGATAAACAAAACTTGGGATGTAACCCAAATTTCAGTCGAAATAAGTAACTTTAAACTTAACCCACTCCTTAATGTAGATGCAGAGATTTTAAACACAATTTTCCAAGTGTGACAGGTCAACCTCTACTTCACCAATTCCACCTAAAACATTAGGCAATAACCTAAATAACGCTCGCTCGCTCTCTGAGGTGTAGGAGCCCGAGACAAGTGTTCCTGTAATCACTGGCAAAGTCCTCTGATGCACACACCATCAACAGTCTTCCCAACTCAGGGAGGATGCTGCCTCTGGTCCAGGCACAGCACAGACCTCATCCACATTTCCACCTGCGCGAACTCTAGTCGGCACAATTTAGGCTAACTCCCTCTCCCTCCTCCTTCTAAAGTCACTTTTTCAGGATGAACTGCAATGGAGGTTCGCAGGGTCAAAACCACGTGCTGGGGGGGGAGGAGCCCACGGAAGCGGCGCCTCCTGGGACCCAGCGCCGCGCTCCAAGGGCCTCCCTGGCGACTCCGCAGCGCCTGTCCCGGAGCCCGGCAGCGGACACAGCGACCTGAGCGCTTCTCCCCGAGCCTGGCTCCGTGGTGAGCGTTACGTAAACCCGGGCGCGGGGAGTCTCCCCTCTCGTGTGTCCGGGTTTGGCGGCCGCCACGCCAGCCCCAGGCCCAGGACGCCCACGCCACCCGCCAGGAACAGCGGCATCGGAACTGCACCCAGCCCCAAGCTCCACGACCTCCTCCATAGCCACGAGGAAAGCGCCCACCCCGGGACCGCGCCAGCCCCGCTGGGCTCTGCGGCCGCACGGGACGCCCTCGCCCTGATTCCGACCTCAGCCTCTCCGGAATCGGCCTGGATCCTGCGTAGACAGCGGGCACCTCTGGCCCCCATCGCCGGCCCAGGGCACGGCGGAGAGCAACGAGGACAGCCCGGCCCTGGACCCTCCTTGGGGAGACCCCGAGTTCGCGAGCGGGAGGCGTATCCCGGGCCCTCCTCGGGGACGGCCAGAGCTCTGCGCGGACGCGCGCCCACGTCCTCCCCCAGCGCCCCGGCTGCGCCACGCCGGCCCTTCCCATGCCCCAGGCCTTCGCGGAAGCCCCCCTGCCCCGCCTGGTCCCCCGGCCTGCGCGCCGCCCCGACCCGACCCCAGCCTACTCCGGCCTCAGCCTACCCCGGCCTCTCCGTGGGCGCGCCACAAACCCGCGTAGCCCTGGCTTCTCCTCCAGCTCGCGGCCCCGCACGCGCATCATCCGGGCCTCCGGCGCCTCACACACGTGTCACGGCGACGCTTAAAGGCGCCGCACCCGGCGGCCGCGCTGCGCAAACAGCGAAAGGGTCGGGAGGCTTTAAGAGGCAGGGCTAGATTCGGCTCGCTCCCGGTCCCCGCCCACCGCCGCCTCCGTGCCGCTTACGTCACCTCCCCATCACGGGACCCCGCCAGCCACGTGATGACGCAAGTGCGCAAAGCCGAAAGCGCTCTCGCCTCCTGTGCCGCGTACTGGTGACGTCTCCGCAGCGCGCTTGTGGCACTGCTGCTTCCGGGTTAGCGGAGCGCACTTGGCCGTGTTGTGTACGCCCCAAATGTGATAGTGGCAGGCGCCGCGCCCCAAAACGGGGGCTCGAGGGGTTCTGTCCGTCCCAGCAGCAGCTCCCCTGCCCAGTCTCCCGGGCGGGGAGAAGGTCGGCCCCCCACTTCCCGCTTGGCCGTCCCGTGGCTGCGGAGAAGCGGAGGCGCGGGTGCTGGGCCTTAACCTCCGGGGCTCTGAGGCCATCCCTGACGCCCACACGCGGAGCACCTGCAGTTTGGGGAGGGTGGGATCTGGGAGCGATCTGGGTCTGCCGAGGAAATGGTTCTTCGAGATTAGGGACGGGAGACTTGGATTTGACCTTTTTAGGCCCGGATGATGCGCGTGCGGGGCCGCGGGCCGGAGGATTGCCGGAGCTGCGCAATCCCTAGCTCCACCCACTCCCTCCAAGAGGTTTGTCCTCTGACAGCCTTGCGAAGGTTTTAGCTGAGTATTTGTGAGCACGTATTGCTTTTGCAGTATTTTTTAAAATCCTCTTGACCCGAGGCAACTTCGCTGGCTTCCTCTCCATTCCCCTGGAAGGGTGGAGAGAGTCTTGGTTCCTGGCCTGACCTCAGAAACTCAGAGCAGCACTGGATGGGCATAAACTATCCAAAAGACAGAACTTTGCACACACAGTCGTATCTTTTTTCGACATTAAGTAGGAATGATGAATAGAATGAGATCACAAATAACCCAAAGCGAATCTCCATCCCGTCCCCACGGATCCTAAAGCAGGGACTGGAGATGGGGGAGAGAGACTAGATGTACTTGGAACAAAATTCACCTTGTATTTATTACTTGGTTGCTGGTGTTTTTTGAAAAAAGCAAACAAGAAGAAAACCATATTGATCTGATGCTGAGACTATGCCCTATCTATAAGAATCCTTGGGCCAGGCGTGGTGGCTCACGCCCGTAATCCCAGCACCGTGGGAGGCCGAGGCGGGCGGATCACCTGTGCCCTAATCGGCCGGTTGCACTGGATACTTGTTTTAATTTTTCCAGGCCTCAATTTCCTCATCTGGGGGGGGGAAAGGACGATCTGTAGCAGCTCTTTAATTCTTCCAATAACAAAACCGATAATATTTGCTACGATTGCTGAGCTCACATGAAGTGTCAGATAGCAAGCTGGCCCCTTTACCAACATGACAATTCTCGTGCCAACCCCACGAATAAATGTTGTTCCCATTTTACAGCTGAGATAACTGTGCACGTTTCAGCAAGCAAGTAGTAAAGTAAGGCTTTGAACCTCACACCTTTCAGGCTCTAAGTTCACACCTTGAAACTCAGAGATGACTCCACAATTCTTTTTTATTATCTATTTAGAGACAGGGTCTCACTCTGTCACCCAGGCTGAAGTGCAGTGGCACGGTTATAGCTCACTGCAGTCACAACTTCCTGGGCTCAAAGAATCCCACCTCAGCCTTCTGAGTAGCTGGGACTAAGGGCACACACCACCACGTGACTTTTTTTTTTTTTTTTTTTTTGGTAGTGGCAGGGTCTTGCTATGTTGCCCAGGCTCCACTTTTTTTTTTTTTTTTGAAATGGAGTCCCATTCTGTCACCCAGACTGAAATTCAGTGGTGCGATCTTGGCTCACTGCAAGCTCCGCCTCCTGGGTTCAAGTGATTCTCCTGCCTCAGCCTCTCCAGTAGCTGGGATTACAGGCATCGCTACCACGCCCAGATAATTTTTTTGTATTTTTAGTAGAGATGGGGTTTCGCCATGTTGGCCAGGCTGGTCTCAAACTCCCACCTCAGGTGATCCGCCTGCGTCAGCCTACGAGAGTGCTGAGATTACAGGCGTGAGCCACTGCGCCGGGGCCACGATTCTTACGATGAGGGAGACCGGGCGCTCACGCCTGTCATCCCAGCACTTTGGGAGGCCGAGGCAGGTGGATTGCCTGAGCTCAGAAGTTCGAAACCAGCCTGGTCAACACAGTGAAACCCCAACTTAAAAAAAAAAAAAAAAAAAAAAGAACATGGGCAATTAACATCTTCCCTGCAACATGCATGATAAAATTAAAAAAAAAAAAAAAAGATGTGATGAAGGAAGTGCCTGAAAGGCCCACATCGTTTGAGAAGGTGCCTGAGACCTGGAGGCTAGAAGGAGACTGGCCCCCCCCCAACCCTCTCATTTTACTCCACCCTCCAATTCCCTCCCGGAAGGCTTCAGAGGAGATCGTCCTCACAGTATGTTCACAAGGGCCAACATAAAAGCTTTTCCTGAGCTGTTCAACCTCACAGGCCACCAGAGAAATGCGAATTAAAACCACAATAAGGTATATTTCACACTTGCTAAAATAGCTAAAATTAAAAAGACTAAATGTTGGACAGATGAGGGCAACCAGGGCTCTCAAACAGTTGCTGGGAGTATAACATGACTCAACCATTTGGAAAATAGTTCAATTTTTTTTTTTTACATTGAAAAAAAAAAACAGGCCAGGCGTGCTGGCTCACACCTGTAATCTCAGCCCTTTGGGAGGCCGAGGCAGGCAGATCACCTGAGGTCGGGAATTTGAGACCAGCCTGACCAACAATGGAGAAACCCCATCTCTACTAAATATACAAAAAAATTAGCCGGGCGTGGTGACGGGTGCACGTAGTCCCAGCTACTCCAGAGGCTGAGGCAGGGGAATCACTTGAATCTGGGAGGCAGAGGTTGTGGTAAGTCGAGATCGAATCATTGCACTCCAGCCTGGACAACAGGAACAAAACTCGATCTCAAAAACAACAAACAGGCCAGGCATGCTGGCTCATGCCCATAATCCCAGCACTTTGTGAGACCAAGGCAGGAGGATCGCTTGGGCTCAGGAGCTGGAGACCAGCCTGGGCAACACAGTAATACTCCATCTTCATAAAAAATAACAAATGTTTATGGAGTGGTGGTGCATGCCTTTAGGCCCAGCTACTTGGGAGGCTGAGATGGGAGGATCACTTGAGCCTGGAAAGTCGAGGCTGCAGGGAGCCATGACTGTACCACTGCTTTCCTGCCTGGGTGAAAGAAAGAGATCTTGTTACAAAAAGACCAAAACCAACAAAAACCATGCTTTTTCTACCCTATGAACACATCCATTGCTAGGACTACTGTCACTACCACCTGAAGGCTGGTCAATCCCGAGTCTGCATATGCAGGCCTTCCTTCCCCACCCCCATCTTCAGAATCAGGGGTCCAAGTAACTGACCCCTGTAACCCCAATAACTGCGGAACAACTCCCCTGCTGAACAGACGTCCCACAAGCACCTCAGACTCCCTGTGTTCAGAAATGGACACATCTTCACCCACCCCAGGGCAGCTTCCCCCTCTTCTCTCATCACCCACTTGGGCTGATATGCGGACGCCGAGACTAAATGCTCCCCCTTTCCAGCTCGTGTCCCAGAAAGGCTGGCTCCAGCCTGCTGCATTTCCCAGGCTCCCTTAGGAACTGGTTTCCCCGGGGGAGGCCACTTGGGGCACTGACAAGGCTGATGGGTAGATGGGCTGAGAAGCTGGGTCTTCCTTGTCCTCCCTCTCTGCTTTGAAATCTCTGGCAGTGGCCCCAGTTCCATTCGAGGAGACCCACCTGTGGTTCCACCCTCCGGTGTGTCACCGCCCTGGGCTCTTGTCATGCAGCCTCCATCTGCTGTCTCGACTCTGGAGATGCTAACAGCTTCCTGTGGCTGGGCTGGGCTAACACAGTGTCCTAGGTGACCTCTCGGGGAGTTTCTTCCATCAGGATGTAACCAATCCCTGCATTCATTCCCTCTGTGTTAAAGGCTATACACAGAGTGGTTTTGGTGTGCCTGGCAAAACTGCACCTGACACACAGTAACTCCCACACACCTGCCTGCCAGCATCCTGGGGTCCTCGGTCTCCCTCCCTCCATGTCAATTATCAACAAATTTTGCTGATTTTACCTCTCAGATATTTCTCCACTTATCCAATGGACCAAGTAAACCCTCTCACCATCTGCCAACATTACTGGCATAGCTGTATGCATTGCTCAAACTGCCAAGTAGAATATTTTACCGAGATAAAATCTTGCTCTGTTGCCCAGGCTGGAGTGGAGTGGCGTGATCTCAGCTCACTGCAACCTCCGTCTCCTGGGTTCAAGTGATTCTCCTGCCTCGACCTTTTGAGTAGCTGGGATTACAGGCGCACACCACCATGCCCGGCTAAGTTTTGTGTTTTTAGTAGAGCTGGGATTTCACCATGTGGACCAGGTTGGTCTCAAACTCCTGACCTCAAGTGATCTACCCAGCTCGGCCGCCCAAAGTGCTGGGATTACAGGCATGAGCCACCACACACGGCTGAGAATAATATATTTTAAAGTAGCCTCAAATGCATTGTTAGCCTCACTGAAACCCTCTCTGGCTCCTGATGCCGATGAGGAAAGCCAAGCTCCCTAGAGCAGCCTCTAATGGTCCCTGGGGCCTGGCCGTGCTTGTCTAATGTGCCTCATTCCCAGCCACTCCCAGTTCTGGATCCTTCAGCAGAGCCAAATCCAAATTCCCCCCCATCCTCCCACTCCCGCCCCAGTCAGGCTATCTCTGCTGCAAGTTCAAGCTGGTCTTTGGCCTAGAATTTCCTTTCCCACTTGCCCCTCAACCCTCAGCTCAAGCACCACCTCCCTCAAGAAAGTCTTCCTGGATTCCCTCCATCCCTGCCATTAGGTCAGAATGTCCTGTGGATACCTCCCGTGACTCAGGAGCCAGGACCGTGTCTGATTCATCCGTGTGTCCCTGCGGGCTCACTGTGTCTGGCACACGGCGGGCTCACTGTGGACAAATGTTTACGAAAGAACGACATGGAAAATGAAATGCTTGAGACAACTGAATGACATCTAAATCCTTAAAGAGAAAACCGGAGAAACATTAAAGATGAAAGAATAAAATATTCTCTTATAGAAAGCTGTAACCAAAACGAGTCCCATTGGAACTTATCTCAAGAAAAGGGTGCATTAAGAGAATAGTAATATTGTTACCCCAAAAATTACCTGGTCGGCTCCCTGCCTGGGAGGTCAAGGTAAGATGGACTCAACTCCTCTCCTGGTTTCACAGCCCGTCGATGGCTGAAGATTTGGGCGAATTTCTGGAGAGACATACGTTGCATTTCTTTTCTTTCTTTTCTTTCATTTCTTTTTTTTTTGACACCGAGTCACTTCGTTGCGCAGGCTGGGGCAGTGACTTGATCTCAGTTCACTGAAACCTCCGCCATTTGGGTTCAAGCAATTCTCCTTCCTCAGCCTCCCAAGTAGCTGGGATTACAGGTGTACACCCTGCTAATTTTTGTATTTTTAGTAGAGGTGGGGGTTTCACCATGTTAGCCAGGCTGGTCTCAAACTCCTGACCTCAAGTGATCTGCCCACCTCAGCCTCCCAAAGTGCTGGGATTACAGATACGAGCCACTGCATTCAGCCCCATGTTGCATTTCTAATTGCAAATTAATAATTCCCCTTCTGACTTCTATGATAGTTCAGCTGCTGTGAGTTTGGGTCCCCACGAGCTGCTCTTATGAGGCTTACACTACCCTGATGATTTCCATTTTCTAAAGAAAGCAATGGGTGAGTGAGCCTGGGGGCGGTGGGCATGGGGGTGGTTCTGAGGCCTCTGCACAGATGTCACTGTTGTAGCCGAGCAAGTCAAGGGATGCGCCACACTCCTGAGATTGAATTATGAGTCCTTTATTATGCCGGCGACCGAGAGGTGGCTAACGCCCAAAATTCTCTCGGCCCCTAAGAAAAAGTTAGGTGGTCTTTTATACCCTAGTTTTAAAAGGGAGAGGGAACTTAGCTGAAGCAAATTTTTCACAAAAGCAAAGTAAGCAAAAAGTTCAAAGATAAACTAGTACATGAGAAATAAAACAGTACCAGGTGTGGGGGTAAAGCCGTCATGAAAGACGTAGAACTTATAGATAACGGGGGCTCTGGGCGCTCGACAGCACCTGCATTCCCAGGCTCTGCTGGTACCACTTAACTCGGCCTCTTACCAACACATGCGTTCCCGGAGGTGCCCAGTGTCAGCCCGCCCCAGCTACATACTGCAGTTACATACTTAATGGTGGGAAAATAACTAAAATGAAGCCGCTAAGATGGAGTCTGTCCGGCTTAAGAAGGTAACATAAAGGCTGAACAGCTTTTAGTCTGAGGAAAAGAGAGTGTTAGTTTTAGCTGGGAAAAGCAGGTTATCACATCACCAGCACACCAGCTGATTTCTTTTGGGGGGTGAGGTGGGAAAGAGACCTGCAAAGCCCAGTCTTTTCTAAGAAAAGCTGGAAAACTTGTTGACATTCTCGAATGCATTCATTCGAGAAGTGTTTGAGGCGTGCTCTTATGTGCTCTCGGTACTAGAATGCCGGAGGGTCCAAGAGCTCGTCACCCACAGCCCAGACACCAGTGCATGCTTCGGGTGTGGTGGACAACTGCAGGCCCCTTCGGGTCTGTAGGGGTGGGCATGCTGCCCCTGAATTGCAATAGCAGCATTCCTGCCTCGCCTGGCAGGTGAGTGCAATAAAGGACTTGCTCTTCCACCTGCTGGGGTTGCATTTCATGGGTGCTGAGTCTCTGGGGGATCCCGGCCATTTCAAATGAGGATTTTCAGCCTAGATCCCCCTCCTGCTGTAGCGGCACCCTGCACAGCAGTCAGGTGACTTGCTGGACTTGCCGGCTATTGAGTTTCTGGACTGACAGCCTCTGTCACCAGCCTCTGATGGAAACCCTTTTCTCAGGTGTCTGTGCTGTCCATGGAGACCCGGGTTCCCAGGTTTGGGAGGGATGCCACCTTCCTTAGGAAGAACAGCGACGCATGCTGTCCTTCCCATCCCTGCAGATAGGGCAGGGCTCCCAGGAAATATGTCATTAGTATCACCACAGAAGGTGCACAGCACAGGCAGCTGCCAGGCACAGGTGCTTGGGGAAGACGGAAGCCATGATGCCAGGTCACCTGTTGATACCCAAAGGAAGTGGCTCTTTTGGCTGCTTGCCACCATTCTTACGACCCTTCCATTTTGTTTCTAGTCTCAGAGGGGAGGGGGAGAAAGCCATCCTTCCTAAATGGTGTTGACCCTCAGGCATCTGACTGTGCCAGGAGAACAGCTGTGCAAGGCTGCAGCCCCGGCGCAGGCAGCTGGTGGCCAGGAGCTGGGACCACAGGAGCTGGGACCACAGGAGCTGGGACCACAGGAGCTGGGACCACAGAGGGCGCTAGCAAGCGCAGCGGCTGCTCCGAGACGCTTTGGGACAAGTCAGGATACATATTTTGTAGTTTTTCTCTCTTTTCTGTGGAGTCTTGCTTTGTTGCCCAAGCTGGAGTGCAGTGGTGCAATCTCAGCTCACTGTCACCTCCACCTCCCAGGTTCAAGCAATTCTCGTGCCTCAGCCTCCCGAGTAGCTGGATGTACAGGTGCGCAGCACCACGCCCAGCTAATTTTTGTATTTTTAGTAGAGATGGAGTTTCACCATGTTTGGTCTCAAACTCCTGGCCCCAGGTGATCCGCCCACCTCAGCCTCCCTAAGTGCTGGGATTCCAGTCATGAGCCACCGTGCCCGACCTTTTCTCGTTTTATTTTGGTAATCTATATTAGTTGAATACCTCTCCCCCATCGTTGGTTGGAATTCCCAACCTCAATCATTTTGGGGGCTCTCTGCCTCCTTTGAATAGGACAGATCCCCAGGGGCTCATGCCTGTAATCCCAGCACTTTGGGAGGCCAAGGAGGGCAGATCATGAGATCAGGAGATGGAGACCATCCTGGTTAACACAGTGAAACCTCATCTCTACTAAAAATACAAAAAATGAGCCAGGCGTGGTGGCGCACGCCTGTAGTCCCAGCTACTCGGGAGGCTGAGGCAGGATGGCCTGAACCCAGGAGGTGGAGGTTGCGGTGAGCCAAGATTGTGCCATTGCACTCCAGCCTGGGCAACAAGAGTGAAACGCTACCTCAAAAAAAAGGAAGGGAGGGGGGGGGGGAGGGGGGGAGGGGGGGGGGGGGGAGGGGAGGGAGGGAGGGAGGGGGGGGAGGGGAGGGGGGGGGAGGGGAGGGGAGGGAGGGAGGGAGGGGAGGGGAGGGAGGGGAGGGGGAGGGAAGGGAGGGAAGGGAGAAAAGAAAGGAAAAGACCCCTCCAGGCAGCCAGCTGTTTGGGGAGGTGCAACCTGGTCTTCAGGCCATGGATCCCCCTGCATTGGTCCCCTGGTACTGCTCTCTAGTTCAAGGGGCACCTCAGCCAGATGTGCCCTAGGCTGGCAGAGGTCCTTCCCTTGAATGCATCTGGGCAGGATGCCACCCCTTTCCACAATAAGTTTGGCCCCAGGGATTTCCCCCAACACACACACATACATACATTCTCTCTTACATCCTCTCACACACACACTTTCAAAATCCACCGACTCTCACGCTCACACTCACCAGCCCTTCGCCTTGTCCGTCACCCTCCTCCGAGTCCTGGCCCCACACAGCCTCCTGCAGTCCCCACCCCTGTGGTGCCAGCCATCTCTGGGCGCCAGCCATCTCCCCCAAATTTTCACCTCTCTGAACTCCTTTCTGCTCAGAGGGACCTGAAGGGCCCCAGCCCCTGACTCATGGGGTAGAAGCTCCAGGCCTCTGCCACATGGAGCCCTCACTGTTCTCGTGGGGCTGACACCCCTTCCTGTGGCCCTGTGGCGCCAAATTGATTCGTACAACAAATATTTCTCATTTTCTCTGTTCCACATGCTGGTGAATGAAACAGCCCCGGACTCTTCCCACAAGGACTTAAGAACACGCAGGTCATGAAGGACTGAACACATTTGCATAATTATTATTACCAGCGGTGACCGGGCCAGGAGCAGGATGAGGGAGCCAGGCTGGCCTCAGCTGTGCCCATTCATTTTCTTTCACAGGAGAAGCAAGACGAGAGGAAACCACGGTGTCTGGCTGTGTCCCTAACAATGTCGTCACCTCGTATGTGGGTCTACAAAGTGATTTTTTCTTCCCTTGTTTTACACGGAGTCTCACTCTGTTGCCCAGGCTGGAGTGCAGTGACACGATCTCGGCTCATGGAAACCTCCGCCTCCCGGGTTCAAGCCGTGCTGCTGCTTCAGCCTCCCAAGTAGCTGGGATAACAGGCACCCGCCACCACGCCCAGCTTAGTTGTTTTTTTTTTTTTGAGATGGAGTGGTGGCGAGATCTCGGCTCACTGTAACAAACATTATGTGCCACCACACCTGGCTAATTTTTGTATTTTTAGTAGAGATGGGGTTTCGCCGTGCTGGCCAGGCTGGTCTCAAACTCCTGATCTCGTGATCCACCCGCCTTGGCCTTCCAAAGTGCTGGGATTGCAAGTGTGAGCCACCACGCCCAGCCTACAAACTGATTTTAAATCATTGGCAAAGATCAGCAAAACGTGGATAATTGTTGAAAACAGATCATAGACACATGGAGTTGCTTATATCATTCTCCGCATTTTTGTGTATGTTTTAAATTTTCCATGATGAGGTTAAGTCAAGTTTGACCTAAATACATAAATAAATGAAAAGGGTAGCAATCACCTGGCCTGCTGCTTACTAAAACTCCACACATGGGCTGCAAATGCCAAGTCAGCTCATTTGTATGAAACGGAAAGTTCTGGTATTACAGTATACCACTCAGCCATTTTCCCTACAGATTTGGACATATAAAAGAAGCAATCAAATATTTCTGCAGCAGATGATATTAAGGGGATGGAATTTAATCTGGCATTGGAGCAAACTTCCTGTTTGTGGCTTCAGATGTCGTAAATTTGTTCTTGCTTTTTAGGCAATAGCTACACACAGTAGGAAACACGATTCTTCTGGCTGCCCCTGGAATAACAAATTCTGCATCACAAACTGTGCACATGGGCCGGGGGCAGGCAACTGTTCAAATATGCCATTAAAGAATGTCCATATGGTGAAGCACTGTGAGACTTTTGATTGAAGTCTGAATTATGATGGGACCATCTTTCTCAGCACGAGATAGGGTGGAGCAGGGAGAAACAACCTGTAGAATGAGAGAGCCGGGAGGCCAGGCAAGGTGGCTCATGCCTGTAAACTCAGCGCTTTGGGAGGCTGACGCAGGAGGATCACTTGAGGCCAGGAGTTTGAGACCAGCCTGGCCAACACGGTGAAACCCCGTCTCTACTAAAAATGGAAGAATTTTCCTGGCATGGTGGTGCACACCTCTCTCAGCTACTCTCAAGGTAGAGGTTGTGTTGAGCTGAGATCATGCTGCTGCACTCCAGCCTGGGCAGTGGAGCAAGACTCTGTCTCAAAAAAGGAAGGAAGGGAGGGAGGGAGGGAGGGGAGGGCAGGAGGAGGGAGGGAGGGAGGGGGGAGGGAGGAAGGGGGAGGGAGGAAGGGGAGGGAGGAGGGAGGAGGAAGGGATGGAGGGGGAGGAGGGAGAAAGGAGGGAGGGGAGAAAGGAGAGAGGGAGAAAGGAGGGAGGGAGAAAGGAGGGAGGGAGAAAGGAGGGAGGGAGAAAGGAGGGGCTTCAAACTCAATGTTCAAAGTGACCTTGGAGGAAAAGCAATAGTTACTTAAAAAGAGACAGAGAGACAGACAGACAGACACCTAGGAGTCAGATCAACCAACTGCAATGAATGGGTCTTATCTGGGTCCTCATTCAAACCCATAAACCACACAAAAGCATCTATGAGACAGTCAGAGCTGTAAGACCACTGACTGGATGTTGGATGACATGATGAATTCTAAGTAAGTTTTTAAGGTATGATAAAGGTATTTTGGATTTTTTTTTTTTTTTTAAGACAGGATCTCACTCTGTCATCCAGGTTGGAGTGCAGTGGCACAATCTCAGCTCACTGCAACCTCCACCTCCTGGGTTCAAGTGATCCTCCCACCTCAGCCTTCCGAGTAGCTGGGACTACAGGCTTGCACCACCATGTCCACCTAATCTTTGTATTTTTTTATAGATGGGGTTCCTCTATGTTGTCCAGGCTGGTCCTCAATTCCTGGACTTAAGCAATCTGCCCACCCTGGCATCCCAAAGTGCTGGGACTACAGGTGTGAGCCACCATGCCCGGCCTGGAAAAAGGTTTTAACTTATTTTTTAAACATATGTGTACTGGAACATTTATAAATGAGATTGTTTGATGCCTGGAATTTTTTCTTCCAAATAATTCTGGGCAGGGTGGGTGAAGGCTGAGTGTAGGTCTAGTGCTGGCCACGAAGCCCTCAGTGTTGAAGCTGGGAGATGGGTGTGTGGATCTGAGTGTCTCCATAATAAAAGGTGGAGGCATGTGCTGAATGAAGAGGGTCCTGTCCTATGCCTCCGCCTGTTCATCCAGCTAAGAAAACCACATTTGCTTTTATCTGTCCCATCTCTGCCACTGAATCTCACTTTTTTTTTTTCTTGAGACACAGTCTCACTGTGTTGCCCAGGCTGGAGTGCAGTGGCGTGATTATAGCTCACTGCAACCTCTGCCTCCCAGGCTCCAGTGATCCTCCCATCTCAGCCTTTTGAGTAGCTGGGTCCACAGATGCGTGCCGCCACGCCTATTTTTGGTAGAGACGGGGTTCTGCCATGTTGGCCAGGCTGGTCTCGAACTCCTGGGCTCAAACGATCCACCTGCCTTGGCCTCCCCAAGTGCTGGGATGACAGGTGTGAGCCACCATGCCTGGCCTGCACCCCACATTTGACTCAAAGCACACCGGCCGTTTCTCTGGAGGACACAGGGAGCCCCTCTCCCGCCGGACGGGAAAGCCTCCTTTGCAAGGGCGGATTCCCATTCTCGAGCTAGAAAGTGGCCGTTCTGGACATCGGATACAGCCACACGGAGACAGCCCACATTCTCTTTGATAATACTGTTTATTGTCCACGGACCGAGCGATCGCTCAAGAATGATACAAAGCATCAGAGACATGCGCAGTCTGCTTGTCAACTTTCAGCAACTCTTGTGATTTCCCAGCACAGAAGGTCTCAGACTCCATGTTCCAGCATAAACGCAGTGCTCCCCCTCCCCCAAAATCCAAACAGAAACAAAATCAACAGAGCTTTAAATTACGGCAGCAAGTCCGAGATTTCTTCATACTTATCAAGCAAAGATTTGAAAATAACTACAATGTAAACTTTTTTAAATATTTTGAGTTGCTTGCAGGATGAAAAGGAGAAAAGAGCCGTGCTTAGAACATAACATATAAATTAAACGATGCCAAATGGAGAGCCTTCTTAAACTATATATATGTCGCCATGATTCACTGGGAAGGTATTTGAGCGGCTTCACCTCTCGGCCGCCACTGGGCACTTATCTTGACCTGTTTTGTTTTCTACTCAGCATGGTTAAAAGACCAACGTGTGTGGATCGAATATAAAGGCCGCCTTTCAGACCAATCATACTCAAAGATCCTTTACTTTGTAATAATTTGAACTGGAGAACCAAAGATGGGAGGCAGACGAAAGCAAAGAATACTCAGAGAACCAAAGGAAAGACCTGGATGAATCCACCCCAGAGGCCATGCTTTCCACTCGGGGTCAATGCTTCCATGATGCAGAAACTTTTTTTTTTTAAAAAGTGCAAGTCTAACAGCTACCAAGGGTAATAGGAAACACAGCACAGGAATGATTACAGCTGATGTCAAAACCAAACCAGAACATTAAAAAAAATCAGCAGAAATAGGAGTAAATGTTACATATGATATCACCATACAGGAAGCGAACGGGGGTGGGGTGTTATGTGGGTTGGAGGGGTCTGGTGGAGTTGTATACACTGAAATGGCATGGACTGGTCCATTATGACATCTTACCAACTTTAGATCACTGTACAGCATGAACACACCTGTGGGGGCAGGGGCTGATTCCTGGAAACCCTTCCAGTCTGCCCTAGAAAGGGAAGTCACCAAGATCTGTGCTGACCAGGTCTCGGGTGGGCACGGGGGCTGCAGGGCACTCGGGGGTCAGGAGTCTTAACAGGTGCTTTGGGGTTGCCGCCGATAGAACAGGCTTAGGTGGCTTTGGAAGCATTTTGCAGGACCATGCGCAGGCGTCAGGCTTCAGTTTCACTGTGTGTGTGTGTGTGTATACATGTCTGCGTAATGTGCATGTATAGCGTCAGTTTATCTTTACAAGACAGGTAGGAGGAAACGAGATTCTCCTTATCATTACCGAGAAAGTTCTTCCTATCTTAGCCCCTATCTCACTAGCTTCAGGAAACCCATAGGTTCCCCAGTTCCCTAGGAAGTTTCTTAACTAGGTAATCTTTGTAATTTAAGAAATAAAAGCAGAAGTTGGTATATCTGCAACTCAGGTTCACATATCATCTGAGAATTCATCTTTAGAAAAATGAGATGTCTCTAAAACAGGCCAGTGTCCTGGAGGCTCAGAAAGAAGTGAGAGTGTCACCAAAGCCACCTGCCTCCAAAATCCTTCCCTTCCTAGGCTGGACTTACTATGCTTATGCAGTGTCACGTGCAGAAAGCCCCATGGAGAACGATGCCTGTCAGTCTCTGAGGGAGAGAACACTAAACACGGGAGGGCACAGCGAGACCCCAGCTTTTACCCTCCTCAGGATGTGCAGATGGGGGCACAGCCAGGCCCTGCACACAAGCCTAGACAAAGCAAAGCCGTGCAGCTCAATCCAGGCGCCTGATGCCAGGATAGGCAGGAAACAATGGCAACTGCAGCAGCTCAGGAAGGGACCTTGAGGGGCAGCCACCGCCCCCGCACAGCAGCCTCAGCACAGGACCTCACAGATTCCGCGTCGGCTGGGGACCACGTGGGTGGGGGGTGCGGGAGAGCAGAACACTCAGCTGAGGCTGGAACATGGCTCAACTAGGGTCTCTCACTCCCATTTCTACAAGGCTCGGAGGGAGGCTCCCACTGGAATTCTGAGGATTAATAGGATGGATGGGGCTCCTTCGAGAACGAGCCACTGGTTCCAGGATGCCCCTGGACGTGGGGGAGTCAAAGGTGCTGGGTGTTCATGGTGGGCACCGGGGGGCACGTGCCAGGGGCAGGGAGTGCTACAGCAGGGCCAGAGGTGTGGAAGCTGCAGAATACAAGGGCCGTGCCCCTCTCAGGATGAAAGGGACCTGGTAGGCCTGCTACACAGTCTTGCAACGACCCTCAAGTTTCTGCAAAATTGCCATTTCCAGGCCCTGCCCTAACCCAGCTGGGAGATCCCTAAGTGCTGCCTGCTCGGCGTCTATGATGGTGCCAAGGCAGGGACTGGGAGGGAAGCCACGTGTCCCAGCCCTGCCTGCACCCAAGGATCGAAGCCCCAGACACACAGTGCCTGGCGAAGGGAGGATGGGATGAGGACCCTGGACCCACGTCTCCCTCCAGACCCACAACCGTGTCTACAAGGAGAAGCGGGGAGCAGAATCGCACTAATATGGACCCATGGGATGAGTGTTTTATTCATGCTGTTTCCAGGAAGGGATGTCAGAGCTGGACCAGTCGAAACCCTTGGGGGCTTTGCAGTTGGCCACAGGGCTGCGGCAGGCCTAATTATGGGTCCTCGATGTCGAGAAATTCCTGCTTGGGGGGCGCCGCGCCACGGTACCACGCGCAGGAGCCATCGCTTCTCTTGATGCAGGCGAAGAACTTGGCCTGGTGGCCGTTGATGTTCTTCTCCGTGACCCAGTCCATCCAGAGGCACTCGTCCGGGGAGGAAATGTAGCACGGGATCATGGGGCAGCGTGTGATCTGGGGAGGGGCACACGGAGGGGGGATGGCGTCAGCGACCCAGGAAGGGGGTGGGCGGAGGCCACTCAGGGGGCAGGTCCAGACCCTGGCAATGTGCCTGTCTGCAGTGTGCAGGGATGGCAGCCTCTCCCGAGTCCCACAGCTCCCGCAGCGGCAGGCGGCTGGCCTGAGAGGGGGGCTCACCTTCAGGGACGCTGCGCCCCGCCCACCGCAGCCCCGCTACTGCTGCAGCTGTGCCACCCTTTGAGCCATCTCGTCTACCTCCCCGAGTATGAGAGAATGGCCTCAGCTTGGTCCTGCCCTTCCGGGGACCCAGCAACGATAAGGGGCCTGGGTCTCCTGGAGATAGATTCCAGCCGAGCAAAAAAGGCCAGGAAAAGGCCCGTTCTTGCTCTCAAGCTCCAGACACCATCATCGGCAACTAGCAATTCAGCAAAGGAACCCGAGGCTACAAGAGGTTGACCACCTTCAAGGCCGTGGAAAGAAAACGAAGAACTTGGTTTTGATTTCATGTTGGGGCACAGAGGAGTTTTGCTTAATATACGTGTGCTGGAGACTGGGTTCAGAATTCCTGTTCTGAACCTGCTGAGAAGGGGCTGGCAGCCGCCAGGAGGGAGGGTGGCTCCAGGCAGCTCCCCCAGGGAAGGCTCATCCCCGAAGCCTCACCCGAGTCTCCTGGTCCCAGACTCACTGTGGATGACTGGGGACGGGGGGTCCTGGCACTCAGCAATGCTTCCTGTGGGGAGGGCGGGGACAGGGTGCTAGGAGTCCATGGGATAGGAGCCAGCCTGGGAGCCCTGGAGGCGGCGATCTCACCCTCCACAGCCACATCTCAGAGCTGTGCTGCTAGAGCTGTGCCTGGCACAACCTCCAGGCTGATTTTAAGAGGAGCCGGTGTTCAGATGTTCTCAGCAGACACACCCCACGTAGACACCGACCCAGGTGTGGAAATGTTAGGAATGTTGGAAAAATCGTAACACCTGCAGCACCCTCTCACGAGCATTTACACTTGAACATTTGTAGAAAATTACCCATAGGACCATATTCTCCCTATACAGCTCCTTTTGCTAGAAGCTGCAGGTAACAGAGCTGAATTCATGCTCTTACTCTCACATCTCCTAGCCTTCCAGACATCCCCCCCACTCTTTTGAGATGGAGTCTTACTCTGTCACCCAGGCTGGAGTGCAGTGGTGCGATCTTGGGGTTCACTGCAACCTCCACCCCTCAGGTTCAAGCAATTCTCGAGCTTCAGCCTCCAAAGTTGCTGGGATCACAGGCATGCATTACCTCACTTGGCTAATTTTTGTGTTTTTTGTAGAGACAGGGTTTCTCCATGTTGGCCACACTGATCTCAAACTCCTGACTTCAAGCAACCCGCTCACCTTGGCCTCCCAAAGTGCTGGGATTACAGGCTGAGCCACTGCGCCCAGCCTCCAGACATCCCTTGGCAGAGATGTGTCTCAGAGCTCTCCAGAGACCCGGGGCCAAAGGCTCTGTCACCAGCCAGACAGCCTCATTCCTGGGATGACCATACCTTCCCAGAGCCCAGTCTTAAATCAGGACCTGAGGATTAAGAGGCCTGGGAAAGCCAGGGACCAAAACCCCCACTGTCCGTCTGGAGGCAGTGGGAGGAGGTGATGCCCCGGTGGAGGCGGGACCCGCTTACCTTGCACTCGCAGCCCATCTGGTACCTGTGGTTCAGACTCTTCTTCTGGGTGGTGCTCAGGGTGTCCCAGGGCACGATGAAATCACAGAGGGTGATGTGCATCTTGCCGTCGCCCTCGGCCTTTCCTGCGGAGAGACGGGATCACCAAGCTCAGGGTGAGGGTCAAATCCTCCTTCTGCCCAGATCCTGCACCTGGCGCAGGGGTGCTGGGATTTCGCTGTAACCATACTATGTGCTGTCTATTCTGAGTTTAAACATAACACGTGGCTGGGCATGGTAGCTCACTCCTGTAATCCCAGCACTTTGGGAGGCTGAGGCACAAGAATCACTCTTGAACCCCAGAGGCAGAAGTTGCAGTGAGCTGACATAGCACCACTGCACTCCAGCCTGGGTGACAAAGTGAGACTCTGTCTCAGAAAAATAAGTGGGAAAAAAAAGCCATAATGCATGTTCGCTGATAGAAACTTAAATGTAGTTAAATGTAGGCAACAATCAAGAAGAAACTTCCCTACTTTCATTACCCACAGCTAACATTTTGATGTATCTCCTTCCAATGTCCCAGGATTGATTTTGAGACAGTCTTGCTCTGTCACTCAGGCCAGAGTGCAATGGTATGATCACAGCTCACACTGCAGCCTTGACCTCCCAGGCTCAGTGACCCTCCCGCCTCAGCCTCCCAAACAGCTGGGACTGTAGGTGTGAACCACGACACCCTGCTCACCCTGCTTATTTAGTTTATTTTTTTGTAGAGACGGTGTCTTGCTACGTTACTCAGGCTGGTCTTAACGTCTGGGCTCAAGCAGTACCTCCGCCTCGGCCTCCCAAAGTGCTGGGATTACAGGCATGAGCCACCACACCTGGTCCCAATATTCTTTTAAATTAAATTTTATTCTAGAAAAAAAGGATGAAGGTGGTATCTCACTAATTTGCCCCGGCTGCTTTTGAACTCCTCAGCTGCCTCCTTCCAGGGCTGAAGATTCTGCATTGGCAACAGCCTTGGCATTGTCCAAGCAGGAGGAAAAGAACAAAGGAGTGTGTTGCAGAACCTAATGACAGCTATGGAAATCATTTCAAAACTCATCCCTCAGGCCCAGTGCGGTGGCTCACGCCTCTAATCCCTGCACTTTTGGAGGCCAAGGCGGGTGGATCTCTTGATGTCAGGAGTTCGAGACCAGCCTGGACAACACAGTGAAACGCTGTCTCTACTAAAAATACAAAAAAATTAGCCAGGTGTGGTGGCACATGCCTGTAAGCTACTCAGGAGGCTGAGGCGGGTGGGTCACTTGAACCTGGGAGGTGCAGGTTGCAGTGAGCCAAGATGGCAACACTGCACTCCAGCCTGGGTGACACAGCGAGACTCCATCTCAAAAAAGAAAAAAATAAAATAAAACATAAATAAAATAAAAACTCATCTTTCAGACTAGGCACAGTGGCTCACACCTGTAATCCCAGCACTTTGGGAGGCCAAGGTGGTCAGATCACTCGAGGTCATGAGTTCGAGACCAGTCTGGCCAACATAGTGAAACCCTGTCTCTAGTAAAAATAAAAAAATTAGCCAGGCATGGTGGCAGGTGCCTGCAATCCCAGCTACTAAGGAGGCTGAGGCAGGAGAATTGTTTGAACCCTGGGTCATAGGTTACAGCGGGCCGAGATCACGCCATGACACTCCAGCCTGGATGACAAGAGTGAAACTCCATCTAAAAATAAATAAATAAAATAAAAATACAAAAAACTTAGCCAGGTGTGGTGGCACATGCCTGTAGTCCCAGCTACTCTGGAGGGTGAGGCAGGAGAATCGCTTGAACTCAGGAGGCAGAGGTTGCAGTGAGTCAAGATCATGCCACTGCACTCCAGCTTGGGTGACAGAGTGAGACTCAAAAAAAACAAAAACGAAAACAGAAAACCCAGCCCCATCCTCCTGCGACAACAGCCCCTTGTGAAGAGACACAGATGTCAGGGATGAGCACCTGCGCCTGGCAGATACGGATGGGTAATTCCTTGAGAAGCAGACAGAGCCTCAGGCTGTGCCCGGAGCACTTCTGTTTGACAAAGTTTCAGCACATCTGACTTAATGATCTCAGGCACAGCGCCAGCCTCAGAGGACCCGCTCATAGAAACGCAGCCCAGTGAAGAACTAATGCAGCTCGCCGACTGTACCCCTGTGCCATGGAAATGCGTCCCGCTTGCCTGGGGCTTCAAGCAGGTACAAGTGGCCTCCACTGTCCTGGGCACGGCGCAATCATTGTGCCAGCTCCCTGGGTTTAAATTCTTAAGCACTTCCTGTTTTAGCTGCCCCTTCACCTTTGGGAGCTCTTTGGGTCCTTTTATCTGTTTAGACTCGTGACATTCCAGGTGCGGAACAGGATGGGAAAGCAGAATGACTCCTGTAACATTTATTCCGAATCCTATAACTTCACAAGATAAGTGTTTGGGTGGCCTCAAACAATTCAAAACTAGATATGTAATGCTCCCCCGCTGGACCTACAGCTATTTTCTGTGAGTTCGGAATAGATCAGGAAGGAGCAACACTGATACATGGGAAGGAATCCATTCCTGGGTCCTGTTTGATTTCGGCATTTGGTGCCCGTACAGGTATACTGCAGCCCCATCCCCGGCCAGCCTGGGCAGCCACCACCACAGACAGGTTGAAGCTCTATCCTGGCTTCCCAGCTTCTTTGGCAATTTCCGCTGTATGTATCACTTGACTAGCATCAATTCCCACTTAGACTTGCCTTTCTTCTGCATCTTACTCCCTAACCACACAGTAAGTATAGAGGGTAAGGGTTGCGTCTTAACACTTACGTATCCACAGTTCCCTACACATAGTAATTGCTCAGTAAGTTTACTGATGAGGCACACCAGTGCTTGTCCTAACGATTTGCTTCAAACATTCTGCCTTTTCTTGCCATCTTCTCTTTGGCCTTTTACCACCGATTCCGGCTTCCTCATAAGGTAAGCAATGGCAGGAAGAAGAGATGAAGTGAAAATTGTATCTTTTCTTTCTTTGCTCTGTCACCCGGGCTGGAGTGCAGTGGCACCATCTCTGCTCACTGGAACCTCCACCTCCAGGGTTTGAGCAATTCTCCTGCCTCAGCCTCCCAAGTAACTGGGATTACAGGTGTGTGCCACCACGGGTGGCTATATCTTTTTATTTTTTAGTAGAGGCAGGGTTTCACCATGTTGGCCAGGGTGGTCTTGAACTCCTGACCTCCAGTGATCTCGGCCAAAAACCGTATCTTTTCAGTGGTACTAGTTATTGGGCTCATGTGAACACTGGCTGTCACGTATAAATGTTAAGAGAAGACCCACTCTGAGTCGGGCGCAGTGGCTCACGCCTGTAATCCCAGCACTTTGGGAGGCCAAGGCTGGTGGATCACGAGGTCAAGACATTGAGACCATCCTCGCCAACATGGTGAAACCCCATCCCTACTAAAAACACAAAACTTAGCTGGGCGTGGTGGCGTGCGTCTGTAGTCCCAGCTACTCGGGAGGCTGAGACAGGAGAATTGTTTGAACCCAGGAGGCAGAGGCTGCAGTGAGCCGAGATCACGCCACTGCACTCCAGCCTGGTGCCTGGCGACAGAGCGAGACTCTGACTCAAAAAAAAAAGACCCCCCTCTGGTGTGATTAAGACTCGGCTGGGCGTACACACCATGAGCATCTGCTGTAATGTTCTACTTATGTCTGTCTTGGAGAAAAGCGAGGCAAGAGTCTTGGTTACAGAAAACCAGGAATTAAAATTTGTAACAAAGGGTTGTATGTTTATTTTTCCTTTTGGAGAAGAGGAATGCAGAAGAAAATTACAGGGCCAAATCTATATGAGTCTCCTCTTGCCCGATTCAACACGTGAGGCTGAGTCATCAGCCCAAGAGGAGGTGGCCTGCTCAGGCCGTGCGGTCACTCACTAGCCGCAGCCAGCCCGAGCTGCGTAGTCCATGTGCCCTGTGATTTCTGGTTAGCCTCCGGATAAAGGGCCGATCCTGAGTCCAGGCAGCCTGGATCCAGGTTCCTGCCTCAGGAAATAAATGCCAGATTGAATGTGGAGTCAGATGACCAAGGCTGGGAAAGAAGTCAGATGGGAGAAGTTCCTCTCACCACAATGTGAGTCAGCCACTGTGGCCACGACGGCCCCACCCCCTGCGCCCCCTCCCAGGGAGAGGAGGATGAAGTAATGCAGCCTCATTGATGGAGGAGAAGATACACAGCCAGCTGGCCACTGGGCAGTTCTCAGTCTTCTTTAACTCTGATTTTAGAAACAGAAAGTCCATGTGCAGGTCTGTTACATGGACATATTGTGTGTCCCTGAGGTCTGGAATACAAACGGATCCAGCGCCCAGGTAGTGAGGCTGGTGCTCAGCAGGTAGGTGTTCTCAGCCCCTACCCCACAATTCCTCCTTCTCACCTCCTTGTGTTCCCCAGTGTCTCTTGTTCTCATTTTTATGACCATGTGTACCCAACGTTTAGCTCCCACTTCTAAGTGAGAACATGTGGTATTTGGTTTTCTGGTTTTGCCTGAGTTCCCTTAGGATAATGGTTTCCGGCTGCATTTGTGTCACTGCAAAGGACATGATTTCATTCCTTTTTACGGCTGTGTAGTGTTCCGTGGTCTATACGCAGCACGTTTTCTTTATCCAGTTCACCATGATGGGCACCTGTGCTGAGTCCGTGCCTCTGCTATTGCAAACAGTGCTGATGAACACGCGGGCGCAGTGTCACCGAATGCTTTATCTTCCTTTGCGTGTACACCCAGGAGTGGGATGCTGTGTCGAATGCTGCTTCCATTCTCAGTTCTCTGAGAAACCTCCAAAGCGTGCTCCACAGTGGCGAACTCGTTTACGTTCCCACTAACAGCATGTCAGTGTTCCCTTTTCTCTGCAGCCGTGCCAACGTCGATTGTTTTTAACTTTTTAACTAGAGCTCTTGCGAATCTTCCAGTGACAGCTTTCCAGCAAGGATCCTGCTGCCGATCCAGGGAGCAGTGAGCTTCAAGCAGAGCCTTCACGCCCATTCTGCCACATGCTGCCCCAGCTCCTCGCAGACCTGCAATGTAGTTCTGAGTCCACTCACCAGCTTGTCATGCAGTGCTGTGCTACATGCGTGGGTCACTGCCATCTCCAATTTGGTTTTTTTTTTTTAGACAGAGTCTTGCTCTGTCGCCAGGCTGGAGTGCAGTGGCACGAGCTCGGCTCACTGCAGCCTCTGCCTCCCAGGTTCCAGCAATTCTCCTGCCTCAGCCTACTGAGTAGCTGGGATTACAGGTGCACCCCACCGTGCCCGGCTAATTTTTGTATTTTCAGTAGAGATGGGGTTTCACCATGTTGACCAGACTGGTCTTGAACTCCTGACCTCAGGTGATCTGCCTGTCTCGGCCTCCCACAGTGCTGGGACTACAGGCGTGAGCCACCGTACCCGGCCCATCTCCAATTTAAGAAATGAAACTATCAGCTACCCTTGAGTGAGGTCTGAGATAGCCCAGCATCTCTGGGACCATCATTCTGGCCTCCCACTCCCACTTTCACCCTCCCAACAACCCCTCGTGGGGCGGATACTACTGTCGTCATCCCCCACATACTGATCGGCAGGGGAGGCACAGACAGGTAAAGTCACTTGGTCAAGGACATTAAGGAGTCAGGTGTCAGAGCACAGATTCAAACTCCAGCAGGTGTGTTTCCAGAGCCTTCACTTGGGCATCTCATTGTATCACCTCACATCTTTCGTTACACTTAGTTGTTATCTTTTTCTCTTCTAAAATATAGACAGGGTCTTGCTCTGCCACCCAGGCTGGAAGGCAGCGGTGCAGGCCTAGCACACTGTGGCCTCCAACACCTGAGCTCAAGGGGTCTTCCTGCCTCAGCCTCCCAAGCAGTTAGGATTACAGGTGCGCGTGACCACACCCAGCTGGCGTACTTCCTTCCTTCCTTCCTCCCTCCCTCCCTCCCTTCCTCCTTCCCTCCCTCCCTTCCTCCTTCCCTCCCTCCCTTCCTTCCTCCCTCCCTCCCTTCCTCCTTCCCTCCCTCCCTTTCTCCCTCCCTCCCTTCCTCCCTCCCTTCCTTCTTCCCTCCCTTCTTTCCTCCCTCCCTTCCTTCCTGCCCCCCTTCCTTCCTCCTTCCCCTCCCTCCCTTCCTCCTTCCCTCCCTCCCTTCCTCCTTCCCTTCCTCTCCTGCCTCCCTTCCTTCCTCCTTCCCCTCCCTCCCCTTCCTCCTTCCCTCCCTCCCTTCCTTCCTCCCTCCCTTCCTGCCTCCCTTCCTCCTTCCCTCCCTCCCTTCCTTCCTCCCTTCCTTCCTCCCTCCCTCCCTCCCTTCCTCCCTCCCTCCCTTCCTTCCTCCCTTCCTCCCCCCCCCCAACTTTCTTCCTTCCTTCATATTTTGTAGATATAGGGTCTTGCTATATTGTCTGGGCTGATCATGAACTCCTAACCTCCAACCATCCTCCTGCCTCAGCCTCCGCAAATGCTAGGGTTACAGGTGTGAGCCACTACGGTTGGCCCACTGACTTATTTTCTTTCTGCCGGAAACTGTTAGCACTTGGCACCTTTAGTTCTGTGCCCTCATCAGAACTTCTTCATGCCTCCTCCTTGAGATACTAAGTAGCGTCTGCGTTATAAAGTTAATGGAAATGTTAACAATTTGAAAACATATATAGAATTCAACTGAGAAGAATATTACACATTGGAAACTTTAAAATGTATGCACATAAAAAGAAATCAAATCTGACCCACGCTACAACATGGATGAACTTGAGGACATGAGGCGAAGTGCAGCAGGTGAGCCGCGGAAGGAGGTGCGACCCCACCTGCACGAGGTGCTGAGAAAGGACAAATTCACAGAGATGAAGGAGAAAGATGGCTGCGAGAGGCTGGGCAAACAGAGGACCAGGGAATAATCAGTAATGGGGACAGAGATTCAGTTTGGGATGATGAAAACGTTCTAGAAATAGGTAGTGATCGTTACACAACATCGTGAATGTACTTAATGCTGGCCGGGTGCAGTGGCTCACGCCTGTAATCTCAGCACTCTGTGAGGCTGAGGTGGCTGGATCACCTGAGGTCAGGAGTTCAAGACCAGCCTGGCTAACATGGCAAAACCCTCTCTCTACTAAAAATACAAAAAATTAGCTGGGCGTGGTGGCGGGCGTCTGAGATCCTCCCAATCCTCAGGAGGCTGAGGCAGGAGATTTGCTTGAACCTGGGAAGCAGAGGTTGCAGTGACCAGAGATTGCACCACTGCCCTCCAGGCAGGGCGACAGAGAGAGACTCCATCTCAACAAAACAAAACAAAAAACAGAGAGCCCCGCCATGGGCGAGGATTCAGCTGGGTATGTTTGGAGACCGGTGCTGGCTCAGACCAAGGTCATTTTTGCACCCAAGAGTCCACCTGTGCATGGAACCCCCACCCTTCGTCCTTCCACAGCTCTGCAGTTTGGCCAGACAGCCCCTAGAGGGCAGTGTGAGGAGACTGAGCTGGGACTGCGGGACTTACTTGAAAGGCTGTTCCCTATGGACTAGGAACAAAAGAGGACGCAGAAAACTGGAAGTAAGTTCCCTGCACCATGGGGGATTTTGTCTCCTTCTTGTCATTCCAGATTTTATTTTTCTGATGACAAAAGTCATAGATGCCATAACTTTATTTTACTTATTTTATTTTGAGACAGAGTCTCGCTCTGTCGCCAGGCACCAGGCTGGAGTGCAGTGGTGCGATCTCAGCTCACTGCAACCTCCGCCTCCTGGGTTCAAGCAATTCTCCCGCCTCAGCCTCCCGAGTAGCTGTCACTACAGGCGTACGCCACCATGCCCGGCTAATTTTTGTATTTTTTAGTAGAGATGGGGTTTCACCATGTTGGCTAGGATGATCTTGATCTCTTGACCTCATGATCCACCCACCTCAGCCTCCCAAAGTGCTGGGACTACAGGCGTGATACCATAATTTTAAAAGTTTAACAAATACAGTAAAGAACTGAAAGGGAGATACAGGAGATGCCAACACGCCGGGAATCTCCTCCTGTGCTCTGTTCTGTGCACAGGCTGTAGCAGCCCCCGGAATGCCACGCTGCAGACCACGCCTTAGCCACGTGCCACCACATGTGCTGTGCAGCCATCCCGGCTCTTGTGCCTCCCCTGTGTTTTTCTGAAGGCATTAGTTAGCCGGTAAGATCGTCGCACCACAGGTGGATTTTGTCCACTTACCCCTCTCCATTTGATTTTCTTTTTCTTATTATGAAAATCATAGATAATACTGGGCATGTAAAAGGGTGTAGCTGCTTTGGAAAATGGTCTGGCAGCTCCTCGAGTGGTTAAACCTAAAGTCACCCAACTCCCCACAACCCCAATTCCACTGCCAGAGATATACCCAGGAAAAATGAGAACAGGTCCCTGCAAAAACCCACACACCAATGTTCACTGCACCACTTGTCACAACTGCCAAACTGTGACAACAACCCAAATGCCCATCAGATGATGAGAGGATAAACAAAATGTGGCCTCTCCATACAACGGAATATCCTAGAAAGGGATGAAAGTCTCATACACGCTGTCACATGGATTAGCCTTGGAAACACGAAAGAAGCCAGTTACGCATGGTCACATGTAGGATTCTGTTCCTAGGAAAGCCGAGCACAGAGAAATCTGTAGAGACGGGAAGTATACTAGCGGCTGCTTAGGGCTGGGGTAGGGGGAGAGGGGGCATTAGGAGGGTAATAGCTCAAGAATACAGGATTTCATTTTGACTGTAGTGATGGTTGCATAACTCTGTGAATATATTAAAACCACTGAATTGTAGGCCGGGTGTGGAGGCTCACGCTTGTAATCCCAGCACTTTGGGAGGCTGAGGCAGGCAGATCGCTTGAGGTCAGGAGTTCAAGACCAGCCTGGCCAACACAGTGAAACCTCTTCTCTACCAAAAATATTTTAAAAAGTTAGCCAGGTGTGGTGGCGCATGCCTGTAATCCCAGCTACTCAAGAGGATGTGGCAGGAGAATCGCTTGAACCCAGGAGGAGAGGTAGGAGCCAAGATTGTGCCACTGCACTCCAGCCTGGGCAACAGAGCAAGACTCCATCTCAAAAAAAAAAAAAAAAAGAAAAAGAAAGAAATGGTTAACATGGTTACATTTTATTACGTATATTTTACCACAATAAAAAAAGGAAACAGATGAAGAAATAAGTCAAGTGAGTCTTTTGCATAAAATCAACAGACTTCACACAAGCTCTCCGCCCTCCTGATGGCAGAAGAGTTTCTCTGCCTTGCATGTTTCCAGCATCCTGCACACGCCTCCCTTTTAGGAACAAAAGGCAAAAATGCTCACCTTTTTGTCCACCAATCCTAAATTCCCAAGGAAACTGGAAGGTAGGTGAACATTCACTAGCATTCTCTGACGGGAAGCGGCAGGGAGGGCACCGTGCACCCTGCCTCACCATTCCTCAGCTCCTCCGCCTCCCTGCCCGCGGAGCCTGGGAAATGAGCCCTGGACCGCGTCTAGGAACAGCCCCACTTCTGAGCGTGCCTCCGGCTGATGGCCCCACTCATACGCACCTGCAATGAGATACTCCTTCTTTCCTCCAACGTCCAGTGAGACCCCACACACTGCCGAGGACGGGGCCGTGTAGATAAACTCTATGTCCTTTTCAGGCCCTTTGAACATCTAGAAGACAGGAGGAGGACATGTAAGCAGAGGCAGGGAGCACAGCCGGTGAATTACATTCCTGTCCGGAACACCCGGGGCAGCACAACCTGTATCTGTGGTACACCCGGCACTGAAGAGGAGGGCCGGGAAATGCCAACTGCATGGATTAGAAAAGGACCATTTCCGCCGGGCGCGGGGCTCCTGCCTACAATCCCAGCACTGTGGGAGGCCGAGGCGGGTAGATCACTCGAGGTCAGGAGTTCAAGACCAGCCTGACCAACATAGTGAAACCCCATCTCTACTAAAAATACAAAAATTAGCTGAGCGTGGTGGCAAGCGCCTGTAATCCCAGCTACTCGGGAGGCTGAGGCAGGAGAATCATCTGAACCCAGGAGGCAGAGGTTGCAGTGAGCCGAGATTGCACCATTGCACTCCAGCCTGGACAAAAAAAAAAAAAAAAAAAGGCCAGGCGCAGTGGCTCACGCCTGGAATCCCAGCACTTTGGGAGGCTGAAGCAGGCAGATCATGAGGTCAAGAGATTGAGACCATCCTGGCCAACATGGTGAAACCCCACCTCTACTAAAAAAATTAGCTGGGTGTGGTGGTGTGGGCCTGTAGTCCCAGCTGCTCGGGAGGCTGAGGCAGGAGAATCGCTTGAACCCAGGAGGCAGAGGTTGCAGTGAGCCGAGATTGCACCACCGCACTCCAGCCTGGCGATAGAGCGAGATTCCATCTCAAAAAAAAAAAAAAAGAAAAAAGACTGTTCTTATAGCAAAGTGATTCTTTGGAGTCACTCAACTTTTAGTGTGGCAGATCACAGGAGGCAGGCACAAGGCTGTCATCTGGAGCGTGGCATCCTCAGACACCTCTGTCCCCTTGTCCCCTGCCCCGATGAGGTCATTTCTGAATCTCTGGGGAGGGGCTTTGCTACCTCTGCATGACTCTGGACCACCATGAAGGACCACGACTTTTGCATATTTCCAGAAATGTTTTATTTTTTTGAGACAGGGTTTCACTCTGTTGCCCAGGCTGGGTCTGCAACATCCACTTCCCAGTCCCAAGTGATCCTCCCACCTCCACCTTCCGAGTAGCTGGACCACAGGCACGTGCCACCGTGCTTGGCTATTTTGTTTTTGTTTTTTATTAGTAGAAACGAGGTCTCTCTGTATCACCCAGGCTGGTCTCAAACTCCTGAGCTCAAGCAATCCTCCTGCCTCAGCCTCCCAAAGTACTGGGATTACAGTCATGAGTCACTCTACCCAACCCATATTTCCAGGAATTTTGATCAAGTATTGTCTACTTGATGGCAATGAGAGCAGAGAGGCACCTCAGGAGTTAGGGTGTAACTCCATGGGCCAGAGGGGTTTGCCTTCTCAACATCTGGTTTACTCACAGCCTTTCAGGAACGCACCTGCCTCCCAAGTGAAGAAGAGCATTTTTCCACCACTCAGGGAGGGTGCTTTTTTTCCCCCGTGAAGAGTTTCAATAAGCAAACCCAAATGGAATGGGATCATGCCTCGCTGTCATCACAAATAGCTTTTTGAGAGCTAAACTCCAACTCGTACCAAGAAAGGTTATGTTGATGCTGTATTAAAGGACATCATTTGCCAAAAGGCTAAAAGCATTTCCTTGGCACTGACACTGGCCTCTTCACAACCCCTTCATGAGGTCGAAGAGCAGATCCTCCTTCCTGCTTCATAAAGAATGAGGCTTAGGCACTGAGAGACTAGGTCACCCCCTTAAAGTGACAAAGATGTGATGATGAAGCATCCCAATGACCTTCTGATGACATTGATTTTCAACTACTTTTTTTTTTTTGAGTCGGAGTCTCACTCTGTCACCCAGCCTGGAGTGCAGTGGCACAATCTCAGCTCACTGCAACCTCCGCCTCTCAGGTTCAAGTGATTTTCCTGTTTCAGCTTCCCAAGTAGCTGGGATCACAGGTGCTCACTAGCACGCCCAGCTAATTTTTGTATTTTTAGTAGAGACAGGGTTTCACTGTGTTGGCCAGACTGGTCTCGAACTCCTGACTTCAGGTGATCCACTCGCCTCCCACCATGCGTGGCCTACTTTTCATTTTTAATAACAAAATTAAATATGGATGACTACAACTACTACCATTTACACAGCTGTCCCTCCACGTGGGACATAAATTTTCTTCTCTCTTACAGACCATGTTAGTTACTATCAATGACAACAGAATCACCTCTCCTGCCGCAGGCCGGCCCCTATCCTCCCTGCCACATTTTTTTTTTTTCCCCCGCACAGGGTCTCACTCTGTCACCCAGGCTGGAATACAGTGGTGAGATGTCATCTCACTGCAACCTCCGCCTCCCTGGCTCAAGTGATTCTCCCACCTCAGCCTCCTGAGTAGCCGGGACCACAGGCGTGCACTACCATGCCTGGCTAGTTTTCTATAGAGATGGATTTTCGCCATGTTGCCCAGGCTAGTCTTAAACTCCTGAGCTCAAGTGACCCATCCGCCTTTGCCTCCCAAAGCGCTGGGGTTACAGGCGTGAGACGCTGCATCCCCCCTACATTCTCTCTCCCTCCCTGTCTCTGTCTCCCTCTCAAATATGGGCTTCTTCCCATATGCCCCTGAACACAAACAGTGCTTTGAAGAAACTAACAAATGACCTGCCCCCACCCTCAGGCTGCAGCCCCTCCCCCACTGGCGTCTCCTCTTCTTAGTAACTGGTCCATTCCACAATCTCCGTGGCTTCCCCTGTTTCCGGAAGCTGCCCCAACACAGCCGGCAGAGGACTCCTCCTTCTCCAAATCCATTCTCCTGTTAGGACTGCAAGCAAACCAGGCAGGTGCACACCACACACTGCAGTCTGCGGGACTTGGGTACTGTTCTCTCACACCAAGTCTTCGAAACCCACGACAGCTCTGCCACAGAGAGGCCCCACGGAACGGCCCACAGACATTATGGGGAGCTTGGTAACGAAGTGGAAGCCGTGCCACCGATCTGTCATCCATCAAAGTCACGGTGACAGGTTTTTTTTTTTTTTGAGATGGAGTCTCGATCTGTCACCCAGAATGAATTGCAGTGGCATGATCTCAGCTCACTGCAACCACCTCCTGGGTTCCAGCGATTCTCCTGCCTCAGCCTCCCAAGTAGCTGGGATTACAGGCACCCACCACCATGCCCGGCTAATTTTTGTGTTTTTAGTAGAGATGGGGTTTCACCGTGTTGGCCAGGCTGGTCTCGAACTCCTGACCTCAGGTGATCTGCCCACCTCGGCCTCCAAAGTGCTGGGATTACAGGCGTGAGCCACCGCGCCCGGCCAGGTTCCTGAGGAATTGACCTTGCGGGGAACATGTCATCTCCAAACAACTTTTCAGGAATTCTAGGATTAAGGGAAATCGGATCTATTTGCAGCTTGATGACCTCACCCTCTGCTCTGCTCCACAGGCGGCCGAATCGTGTTCCAGGGACCTGGCTCTCTGCCAATCCCAACGCCCCACAGCTGTGCCCACAGTGCAGCCCAGGACACCAGTGGCCACTGTTACCTTTATCTGCTTGATCTCATACTGGATCCTCTTGATGGGGTTGCCGTAAATGTCGTTCCCAGAGTCCACCTCCTTCTCGCTGACCGCTTTGGCCCTGATCACTGTAAAACACAAGACACAGAGGTGAGGAGAGTTCCTGAAAGGTGCTTCTGAGGCTTAGGAGAGGGATGAGGCACCCAGACCTGCAGGAGACACTGGGGTTACAGACAGCAGCAGGTGCAAGCAGGGCAAGGGGCATGATGATCCCAGCCCCCAGCACAGCGTCCCCCTCCTGCAAGCTGAGAGATGATGCCCGGCCTCCTCCTCCTTCCACGATTTTTCAACAAGAATCCTTTGTCGACAGGGGCCTGAGCCAGAAGTCCAGAGTCCCCTGTGACCAGGGCGGTTTCTGTAACAGTGGGAGGCAGTCACTGATTTGACCAAAGCAGCCTTGACTGCTTTCCGACTTTTTTCCTTCTCTCCAGTGGGTCTCATTGGTGGCTGGGGCAAGCAGATACACCACGGAACTGACCCGCAATCCCACACATTCGGTGAAGGATGGGACAGTTCCCCACCCTCCAGCCACAGCCTGTTGGAAAAAAAGCTTTTCTGGGCCGAGGGCAGAGGGGGAGTTATCCACCTTAAAGGGGCCTTAAAGGTACCCAGCCATGTTTAGGTCTGGAAGGTCTATCCAGCTGTCCTCCTCATCTGTCCTGACCTGGAAAATGTTCTTATGGGTAATTTTTTTTTTTTTTCTGAGATGCAATCTCGCTCTGTCGCCCAGACTGGAGTGCAGTGGTGCCATCTCGGCTCACTGCAACCTCTGCCTCCTGGGTTCAAGAGATTCTCCTGCCTCAGCTTTCCGAGCAGCTGGGATTACAGGCGGCCGCCACCACGCCCAGCTAGTTTTTGTATTTTTAGTAGACAAGGGTTCGCCATGTTGGCCAGGCTAGTCTTGAACTCCTGACCTCAGGTGATCCACCCACCTCAGCCTCCCAAAGTGCTGGGATTACAGGCGTGACCCACAGTGCCCGACCTTAATTTTGGTATTTTTAGTAGAGACGGGGTTTCATCATGTTGGCCAGGCTGGTCTCGAGCTCCTGACTTCAAGTGATTCACCTGCCTCAGCCTCCCCAAGTGCTCAGATTACAGGCATGAGCCACCATGCCCGGCCTGGGTGATTCTTTCTAGTAACACAGAGTCTACCAGGAGCACAACAGGGGCAGAGTCAGAACATGTCACCCAAAGGAGACATCTGCAGGTACACCTGGCAGACCCAAGGGACAGACGCTGAGGAAGGACAAACAAAAGGAAAAGGATCCCCAACTAAGCCACAACCAAAGAGGAAGGAGATGCGGAAGAGGCTGGGCCAGGACAATTCTAGAATATTCTGGAGCCTGAGGTTGCTGACAGGCCGTGCAACACAGGACTTTCTATAGCAATTAAGCCAGGACTCTGTTCCACTCCTGGTAACCTGAGGATAAGTGGATCAGAAGTAGTTCTGCTGTCCCTTGGGCAGGGTTGGGTAGGGCCCTCCTCCCTTTTTTAATTTTGAGGCCATTAGTTGGTGACATGGTCTGTTTTAATGGCTTTAAAAGCTTTGCTCTCCCAAACTCAACTATTCAGGGTCACTCTGGGTGAGTGTTATGTTAGGCAAAACAGAGGTAAGGAGCAGACCAGCCTGGCTCCACACAGCCCGCCAGCCCCAGCCCCAGCCCCCACCCCAGCCCCAGCCCCAACCCACAGGGTCGGCTCAGATCTCTCGGAACCCCTGGGCCAGGGCTGTCTCTTCCCACAGGAGCAGGGAGGCCCAGGCATGTGGGTGCCCCATCTGTCCATCCCCCCGGGCCCCAGAAATGCCCTCTGGATCCCAGGCTGGGACCAGAGTCCCACACCACAGCCCCACTGCCCCACCTGGGCGCAAACCCCGTTATTTCTTCTTCTGTTGCAGCTGAGTCATGACCGGCCGAGGCCACAGGTTCCTGTTTCCCAGCATGAGCCAGGCCACATCCTAAAAGCCACATCTAGGAAACGTCTCCCAGCAGGCCACACCAGAACAGAGAGCTTTGCCCCCGACGGCCTCCAACTCCAGCACTCTCCCAACCATCATCGCATCCACCCCACCAGCTGCCTTTTATGTTCATGTCCCTTTCTGCTCAGACAGCAACCTTGGCTGCCCACTGCCTTCCCCCAAAACATGAGAGCCTTTGTGACCTGAAGGCAGCCAGGGCCTCAGGTGCTGTGCCCTACAACCCCCAGCGCCGCTCCTGCAATTCCGTCACTCTGTAATACTCCTCTGCCCTGGACACGCCCAGGTACATCCACACCTCTGAACAGGCAAGTTTCTTTCTTTTTTTTTTTTTTTTTTTTGAGACGGAGTCTAGCTCTGTCACCCAGGCTAGAGGTGCAATCTCCGGTCCCTGCAACCTTTGCCTCCTGGGTTCAAGTGACTCTCCTGCCTCAGCCTCCCAAGTAGCTGGGATTACAGGCGTGCACTATCATGCCTGGCTAATTATTTTGTGTGTGTGTGTATATATATATATATATATGTATATTTTGAGACAGAGTTTCACTCTTGTTGCCCAGGCTGGAGTCAATGGTTCATCTCAGCTCACTGCAACCTCCGCCTCCCAGGTTCAAGCGATTCTCCTGCCTTAGCCTCCCAAGTAGCTGGGATTGCAGGTGCCCGCCAGCAGGCCCAGCTAATTTATTTTTATTTTTAGTAGAGACAGGGTATCGCCATGCTGGCTAGGCTGGTCTCAAAGTCCTAACCTCAGGTGATCTGTTCACCTCAGCCTCCCAAAGTGCTGGGATTACAGGCGTGAGCCGCCACGCCCAGTCTCAACAGGCAAGTTTCTTTCGCCCCAAATGCCATCTCCCTCTCTCTGCCTAGAGAACTTCTCTTCAAGACCCAGCTAAAATAGCCCTTTTCTGTCTTCCTCTGGGAAATTCTGTCCTTCTGCGGCACTTGGTGCATTCCCCATCTCTTTCCATCCTGCTGTCCCCACTCAGACACCTGTCTGCTCAGGGCCCAGGGAAGGTCCTAATAGGTAAAGGCCAGATTCTGACCGCAGAACAGTTGGTACTCACTAAATGTTTGCCACATGGAGCTGAGATGACGCTGACAACTTTGGGCTGGTAACCCGGGTGTGGTTTGCCTTTGGCTCTCTCGCTCCCCTGCCTAATCTACTTACCTTATGGCAATAGTGGCACCAAAAAGTGTTTATGCAAATCAGTCAATGAGCCAGATTAACGTGTCAAAGTTTGCTCTTCACGTAGCAGAGTCATCAGCTCAAAAGCAACCAGCGCTGGGCATGGTGGCTCACAGCTGTAATCCCAGGACTTTGGGAGACTGAGGCTGGTGAATCACTTGAGGTCAGGAGTTCGAGACCAGCCTGGCCAACATGGCGAAACCCTGTCTCTACTAAACAAACGAAAATCAGCCAGGTGTGGTGGCATGCGCCTGTAATCCCAGCTGCTCAGGAGGCTGAGGCAGGAGAATCACTTGAACCCAGGAGGTGAAAGTTGCAGTGAGCCAAGATCATGCCACTGCACTCCAGCCTGGGCAACAGAGTGAGACTCCACCTTAAAAAAAAAAAAAAAAAAGCTAGGCACAGTGGCTCATGCCTGTAATGCCAGCACTTTGGGAGGCCAAGGCGGGTGGATCACCTGAGGTCAGGGGTTCAGGACCAGCCTGGCTGACATAGTGAAACCCTCTCTACTAAAAATACAAAAATAAGCTGGGCGTGGTGGCGCATGCCTGTAGTCCCAGCTACTCGGGAGGCTGAGACAGGAGAATTGCTTGAACCCAGGAGGTGGAGGTTGCAGTGAGCCAAGATTATGCCACTGTACTTCAGCCTGGGTGACAGAGCAACAAGAGTGAGACTCCATCTCAAAAAATACAAAAAAAGCAAACCAGTAGGCCAGAAGGGGCAGCAAGCCGGACCTCACTACAGTCTACCTAATTCTGTGTGTTCCTCTGGAAATTTCTGGAGCTGCTTCTCAATGGTCCACTATGCTGCACAACACTGAACGCACAATGAGCACTCAATAAACACATTGCTGCGGTTCAGAAAATCAGCCAAGATTACTTCAAAACGGCCAAAATGTTGCATCCTACCCTGGGCATTGAGGTTCACATGTTAGTCTCTTACAAAAACAGCTGAGGCTCCCAGGTGGCCGCTGGGCACTTATCTGGAGGAGGCAGCAAGAGGCAGATCCTGCATTTGCCCCACCCCCTCCGGGCCAGCTGTGTGATCTCTGAGAAGTTCCTAGACTTCACTCCCAAGACAGAGACGATGACAAGAGTCCTGACACTTTGCAAGGTCGTGGCGAGTGCTAGAGGGGCTGGTGTGCAGCCTGCGGTGCCCGGCAGCTAGTGTGTATCCAGCTCAGGACCACGAGCAAAACCAGCATCACGGAGGCAAGCAAGGCAAATTCTCCCACTCCTGTGGGTGAGGGACTGGGATGGTGGCATCACACCGCTCAGGTACAGAGACCTGGTCCTGGTCAGCAGGCCACAGGGTCTCGATGTGATGCAGCTTCCCAGTGTGCCAGCTTTGCCTGGGGGCTGCAGATGACACACTTTCCTTCTTTAAAGTGTCAGAAGAGAGGAAGCTGGTTGGATCAAGGGTCCAGGATAGCCGAGTGGGGTTGGACTAGAAAGTGAACTGACGAGGAGGCTGCCAGATGCCTGCAGGGCAGTGGGGGTGAGGGGCTGAAAAGTGGGAGTGAGGGGCAGGAGAGTGGGGGCGAGGGGCAGGGAGTGGGGGTGTGGGGCAGGGAAGTGGGGGGTGAGGGGCAAGGGAGTGGGGGGTGAGGGGCAAGGGAGTTGGGGGTGAGGGGCTGAGAGGAACAGAGCCTGCAGGGATCCCCCATCTCCCCCTGGGCTGCTCCAGTATGCCCCTGGGGAACAGAATTCAGATTCTTCAGGGCCTCTTTAAATTGGGGGGTGGGCACCTCCTCCCCCAATTTTGCAAAATGAGAAATTACATGAAAGAAAAAAAGGGGAATAAAGAGAGCAAAGAAGGGGAATAAAGAGAGCAAAGAAGGACCAGTTCCATAGCAAGCTTTCCCAAAGCACCCCATGCCGCAGACATGAAGGAGCGAGGCCAGGTGGCAGCTTTGATTATTGCACGCCTGTGGCGTAGTGGGATATGCGCCGCTGACCTGCTCAGAGCAGCGGGTGCCTGCCCGGGGTTGTTGGTCAGAGGCAACAGCAGGTGAGCAGAGGGTGCAGGGTGGACCCTGCGTGCAGAAGGCCTTGGCTGGGAGAAGCATCCCATCTAGGCCAGATGGCAGACAGTGGACAGAACACAGAGAGGGACAGTTCCCAGTGGCCAATGGTGGACAGAGGAGGAGGGAGGGAGCGCTCTCCAGGAGACACTCCCATGCCAGTGGCGATGGTCCTTGCCCTGAGCTTCAGGATAGACCACCAGGACTGCAGGGGAAAGGAGCCCACTCCACAGGAGGGAGGGCCTCTCTGAGTCCCAGGCCATGTGTAGAATAGAGCTGGGGAAAGTAAAGAGACATAAGGAATCTGGGAAGAAATGAAAATTGTGGCACAGGCAGGGCGCAGGGGCTCACGCCTGTAATCCCAGCACTTTTGGAGGCCAAGGTGGGTAGATCACCTGAGGTCAGGAGCTCAAGACCAGCCTGGCCAACATGGCGAAACCCCATCGCTACTAAAAATACAAAAATTAGCCAGGTGTGATGGCAGATGCCTGTAGTCCCAGCTAGTCAGGAGGCTGAGGCAAGGGAATCGCTTGAACCCAGGACATGGAGGTTGCGGTGAGCTAAGAGTCGTTGCACTCCAGCCTAGGGGACAAGAGCGAGCGAGACTTGGTCTCAAAAAAGAAAGAAAATCGTGGCACAGACACATTTACTGAACACCTACTGTGTGCTGGGCCTGGTATTAGGCGCTGGGGTGGGGGTCAGCCCATCTCCTGTCCATGTCCCCAAGAGGGGGGCTGCCTTCCTTCTCTGCCCCTTCCCCCAAGGAGCCCGAGGCAGCTTCGAGAGAGGGACTCTTTACAAAGATTTTCATTCCAGCTGCCCTGAGCCCAAAAACCACGGCCTCTCCCGGAGCATCTCAGATTTCATTTTTCCTTCTTTCCCTTCTGCTGTGAACACAACATCTGGGTTTGAGATCAAGGGTGATACCCTGGCTGATGAATTCGCCGCCAGATGCCGGCGACTGGAATGTACAACCATCGGCTGAACTCAAAGCACATACAACCACAGGGCTCCTGCCCCCACCCTCCGGCCCAGGACACCACATGATGTCACCTCCCCCGCTGCAAGGAGCCTGCCAAAACAATCCCGAGTGCACCCGCCAGAGTGGGGACGGAAAAGAACTGGGTGGAAAACCAAGGTCGAGGGAGACGATCCGAGAGGATGGGTTACGGTCGGACCTCGAGAATCGCACCCGCCCCTGGAAAACCAGCGGAGGCTGATCGGTGCTGCTGCTCTTGGAGGGGAGCAGACCGTGAAGGGGGCTTGCTGGAGAAGCTCGTGTCACCAGCACGAGCCAGGGCCAAGGGCTGGCTGGAGGGGCGGCACACGCCACAGACTCCAGCCACGCCTGGGCAGACACCAGGGCTTCTGTGGCACACTCCTCTCTTGTTCTCTCTCCTCCGTGTCCCCTCTGCAGCCATCAACATGTGGGTCCTGTGTCCTCAAGTCCCCTTCACACCCCACCAACATCTTTCCAATCCTACTGTGTCCACAGAAGCACCATGGACGTTCCCACGGAAAATAAGAACAAGCCATGCCCACTACTGGGGGAGGGAGCCAGACCCCAAAAGAAAACCGCCTCGAAAGGCCGGGCACAGTGGCTCACACTTGTAATCCCAGCACTTGGGAGGCCAGGGCGGGTGGTTGCTTGAAGCTAGGAGTTCAAGACCAGCTTGAGCAACATACTAATGCCCCCTCTAAAAAAAAATACAAAAGTTAGCTGGGCATGGTGACGTATGGCTGTAGTCCCAGCTACTCAGGAGGACTGCAGTAAGCTATGAACACACCACTGGGCTTAAGTCCTGGGTGACAGAACCAAACCCTGCCTTTGAGAGAAAAAGAAAATTGCCTCTAAGAAATGCATGTGTTCCACATTCATTGAATTCCCTTTCTCGTCTTGCCAGGGGCCTGACTGCTCTCCGGAGGAATCCCACGTGCTGTATGTATAAATATATCATATAGAACATTTGCTACCCGGGCCACTCTGCTGGGCTCCCAGCCCCAGGTTAGGGACAGGCAAACCGGGGGATATGAACACCCAACCTCTAGACCACTCACAGCCTATCCCCAGGGTGTTCTACACGCTGTAACTGCATAGTGCCCATTTTGGCTGAGGGGATGCACTCAGGCAGCAGAAGGTGGCCCACTGTCCCTCAAGGTCACCTGTCTGCCCAGATGAGGTGCAGGGATCCCCCAGGACTCAGTAACATATTCAGCTAAATATGAAGCCAAAACCCAGCCAGATCATCTGTACCTTGCGTGTACACTGACTTGGACTGGGATTTGCTCAGTATCCCCAGAGGGCACCGGCCCCTCCCAGCCACCCACCCTCATCTGCAGGCTCCAGCTTCCACCTGGGGAAGGGTGCCCACAGGACCAGCAGTTTCAAGAAAGCGCCTCCCTCCACTCTGTCCTGTCCTGCTCATGGCCCAGCAGAGAATGCCACGGAGTCCCCCATGCTCTCAACATCGGTCATTCCTAGGAGTCAGGTGGGGGCTTTGCACACGTGCCAAAGACCCTACTGGCCCAAATCACCCGTGGGTGGGGGGCGTTCTCATGCTGCATCTGGATTGGAGTCAGCCCCGGGCACCCACGGTGGCACTGAAGACCAGAGGCCACTGCATGTGTCTCAGGGGCCAGCCTCGAGGACTCTGTACCGTGTAGATGCAAATGCAGTAACTGCCAGCTGGAGCTTCAGACATCATCTGAGTCATTGGTTCATTTGCCTCTAGGTGGAATTACATGCCAATCATTTCAGAGGAATTCTAAAAGAAACCATTTCTTCTCCCAGACAAAACCCAACCTCCACTCACCCCTGCAAAGGATCCAATGGCAGCTGCAGGTGGACTCAGCTTTGCTCGTTTACTGGGGAAGGACTTCGAGGTTCCACGCCTTCTGTCTGAACTCTCCAGAAAGTCGGGGTGCCACGAGTGCCAACATCCACACCCTCAAATCACACAGCAAAGCACTCGCTAACGTCCGTAACTCGGGTTGCCATTCAGGACGAGAGTCTCTTGTCCTTTGGGGGTGGATGTACCTGTGCAGAGCTGGCTGACCTGGCTGGGGCTGCCTGACCATTGAATTTTTTTTTAAGCTCCCAGTCCAAGTTTTGCTCTTGTCACTCAGGCTGCAGTGCAATGGTGTGACCTTGACTCACTGCGACCTCTGCCTTCAGAGTTCAAGCGATTCTCCTGCCTCAGCCTCCAGAGGAGCTGGGATTACAGGTGCCTGCCACCATGCTTGGCTAACTGTTTTTTGTATTTTAGTAGAGACGGGGTTTCACCATGTTGGCCAGGGTGGTCTGGAACTCCTGACCTCACGTGATCCACCAGCCTTGGTCTCCCAGAGTGCTGGGATTATAGGTGTGAGCCACCGCGCCTGGCCTGACCATTGAATTTTGATTAATATGTCCATAGTGCCAGCTGAGGGTATACCAGGGGCCTCTCTGCCCCAGCCGCCCACAAGGTCAGAGTCTGGAAAGGGAGGTGAAGCCCCTGTCCCCCACTTCCAGTGTCTATGCCATCAGCTGGGGACAGATGTCCAGTTACACAGCTGTGGCCCTGTCCTGCGGCTGCTGTGATAAATGACCGTATTTTTCCCGGCCTGCTCTCAGGTCACTGTGGGATCTGTAAGTGTTTGTGTGTAACTAATCTCGCTGGGCTTCGGGATCATAGTGAAGACCACTCAGAAACACGGAAGCTCTCCTTCAGGCAGCATCTCCTTCTTTTAGCGGGATGGGGCTGACCTCGCCAGCTGGAGGGGCAGAGGTGGCCACAAACGCCGCCAGGGATGGCAGATGGTGATCCAGGAAGGGCTCTGCTCACAAGGACCCCGAACCTGCTCTAGTTCTCCAGGTCTGGAGGCCACAGCCTCCCTACAGAACTGCATGGAGGGCACGGGTGGGGCTCAGCAGCCAGGAAGTGTCACAAGGGTTGGGAGGTGGCAGCGAGAGTTAGCTGGTCCAGCCCACCTGCGGCCTCTGGCCTCGAGCTACATGGCTGGGTACCCTCGGTGGGCACTCAGAGGGTCTCCCCCTGAGCTCTGGGCTCTGCCCTTCCATGGCCCCCTCGAGCCAGCCCTTTCAGTCAGTGGTATGGCAGTCCTCCTCCAAGTTTGCTCCTTTTAGGGAAATGAGCAGAAAAGGGGGCTGTGGCCTGGTAATTGAAAACAGCCCTGTGGTGTGGGCGGGAACCCGGCTTCTGCCCGCCCTGCAGCTGCTGTGGAGGCCAGACCCACCCTCAGGCCCCCCCAACCTCCTCGTACCCCAGGAACCAGCAATGGGGCCTTCTGGGGTGCAGGAAAGAGCTCAGCAGAGGGGGCACCATAGGAGCACCCTGGATGTCTGTCCCCAGCTGAGGATATAGACGCCGGAAGTGAAGACACGAGCACCACCTCCCTTTCCAAACTCTGACCTTGAGAGTCTGTGGGTGGCTGGGACAGAGGGGCCCCAGATCCACCCTCGGTGGTGACTCGCAGCTCTGGGGCAGGGCAGGGCTGTGACATCCAGGGTGAGGACAGAGGACTTGGCCAGCGTGACTCAGGCCAGGGTGAGAAATGCTTGGAATGACAACTACTCAGAAAAGATGTTTTTTTAGGGGGATGGGGGAGGGGGTGGGGTAGAGAGGGTGACGGGCGTACAACAGTGATCAGGGGACAGAAGCACAGCCTCAGCCCGGGCCATACCGCCTGCCAGCTGGCACCTGGAGGTGTGCCAGGCCCGCCCCGAGGGAGCACTCCCTCCCTGCTGCCCGAGATTCTAGCGCGTGAGCGGCTGGCCACTGGATGCTCGTCTCCATGGAGACCAGCTCTCCCATCTACTTCCTGCCCATTCGCTCTGGCTGCCCTCGGGGAACTCGAGCGAGCAAAACACCATCTATCAGAGTGCCTCAGCCACAGCCCCGCAGAGCAAAGCCGTGCTCTGCCCAGCCTTCCTGCTGCCCTCCCGACCTCCTCCCTCTGCGGCCCTGGGCCCCTGTCCTGCCGCTCTCCCTCTGGGGGCTGGGCCCTTCCCATTCACGTGCTGCTGAATCACTTGAAAAAAATGCACCCGATCCTGGGAGGATTTGCTGAGAACAGTGCGGCTTTGTGGAGGCAAGTGCAGCTCTGCACTTTCTTCGCCAAGACCCATGGAAGAGCCAGCTTGGCCCTGCAAACCCCAAGCCAGGGCTGGAGCAGGGGCAGGGGCAGGACCGTGCAGGGCAGGAGGCGGAGGGTGCTTGGAGAGGCACCAAGGGAAGCCTCACCTGTCCCCTGCACCCCCGCTCCCCAGGGCTGAGCAGGGGGCCAGGGTGACAGCTCCGGAGCCAGGGGCAGCGGCAGATTCTCTCCTTGCACGGTCACTGGGGGGCTGTGTGGTGGGCAGGGTGCTGTTCCTCCCAGGTCAACCCATTTTGGGGCCAAACATAAGGGCTGGGCCCATCGTCTTTAGGGCCCTGGCTTGGGAGCGACCTGGCGCATGCGGCCCGTGGGCTGACCCTGGCTTGCTGCATTTCTCAGGAGACAAACAGGGACGTAAACGCTGTAATCCCAGGGCCCACACTCCCAGGACAGAATGAAAGCGGGAGGGGGGGCTGGTGTCCCCACTCCCCCTTCTCTTCCTCCTCAGCACAGCTTCAAAAATGTGCTGAGTGGCCCCCAGTCTCCCTGAGCTTGTCCTGGGGGGTGTGTCTGTGCAGACCCGTTTCCAGCCGGAAGACTCGGCCTGGGCTGTCACAGCAGCTACAAGTGCAGGCTGCTCCCTGTCCCCACCCTGTGTCTTCTTGGAGGTCTCAATAAAATTCACTGGAAGAATCCCTGCAAGTCAGGAAGGGTGCCCTGCCCACCCCTCAACTATAAAGACCCTAGTTTCCCTTTGTTGTATGTGTCTGACATCCTGGTCACACAGGGCTTGGAGGGGCAGGGAGATTTGTGAGGAAAACACAGACCCCCCCAGGGCAGCTCCCAGCATGGGGTCACATCCAAAACCCGACTGGCCAGCAGGTGGGGGAGAGCAGGCCGAGAGTGAACCGCTGGCACTGTCAGACCCTGCCGGCCTCCCCCAGCCCAGGGACAGCTGACCTCTGCAGCACACGCAAGCGACACTGCTGCTCCCCCCTCCAAGCCTCACGGACACACAGGGCGACCCACACACCACTGCTCAGCCACGGAGGCCTTCCTGGGCCCCTGTGGTTTGGGGGAGAGGGACCCACAAGGCAGGGAGCAAAGAAGGGGCAGGAGGATGAAGGTTGCGGCAAATGCAGAGTGAGGCGGGGATCACGGAAGCTGGCTCCGAGGATGGGGCAGAAGCACCAAACCGGAGCAGTGCTCTCAGAAGGCGCAAAGCGTTGAGAGAGGGAGGACCATCGGGGCGCCTGGAGGTGCTGTAGAAGGATGCAGGTGAATATGGCCACCAAATCCGGGGTCCTCAGCCCGCTGGCATGGCAGTGCTCTCTGGAAACCTTGGGAGCCCCGCACCCTTCCAGGTGGCTGTTATCCATTTTACAGTCAAATGGAGGCTGGGCAAGGGCTGGGGTGTGAGTCCAGAGGGCACCCCTGAGCCTGCCAGCATTGCCCTATGAGGTCCCTGGCACTTCGGGGAGGATTCAGGTTCGCAAGGTAAGGGGTGGGCCCTGTGCACTTGTGTCTGGAATAGGGGAGGTGGGAAGAGAGATGCTGGGACCTGGGCGTGAGGTGCAGGAGGCGGAGGGCCAGGTCTTGGAGGAAGTGCAGAAACCGTAATACTCTGCCCTGGTCACCAAGCTGTTGCCAGGTGGTAGAGCCAGGGCTCCAACCCCGGCAGTAGGGCTCTCACCAGCTCCTGGTGGAGGCTCTGGGTGAGGGCATGGGATGGGGTGAGCCAGGGGAGGCTGGAGGCTGCCCCACGGGCCTTTCCACCACAGTCCAGCTGTGCCAAGGTAACCAAGAGGGGAGGGGAACACGGGTGCTGCCAGGCCTGGGATGGAAAGTTACCCATGACATCTCCGTAAGAATCACTGGGGAGCCACGGTTTTGGGTGTGGGCATCCTGGAGGGCTGTTTTAGTGCCGACACCAATGCCCCAGGCAAAGAACCAGCCTGTCATCCCCTTCGCCTTCCGCAGGACAGGTGGGAAAGGGCCGGGTGTCTGGTCTGGCTCCCAGGGGACAGTGTAGGTGTGACTGTCCTGGCAGAGATGAGTCACCCTCCACCCTGTCTCGCTGTCCGTCTCCACACCTAGTTTTAGCTCAAATGCGGCCAAGAAGGGGCAATTCCTTACCTACAACACACGGGCCACAAATACTACCTTTGAAAATGGCAACAAAAATAACCCACTCAAAGGCAGGCTGGTCCTCCATCAGACTGGCTTCCAGGCTAAGGCAGGAAGACCTCGGCCACTCAGTGTTCAGGCCCCATCGTGGCCATGGCTTTTAACTCAGTCACCCCACAACACCCTCCCTGCCCTCTCCAGCAGAGCCTATGCCACAGTGACAGGCGGCTACGCTCCAGGTCTCCATGTGCTAAAAACAGCCGGGCACAAGGCAAGTGCAGAAACAGCAGCAGCAGCACGGTGACACCCTGCCCCGAGGAATCCATGTGGCTTTTGAACAACAGCAGCCCTCCTGATCCTAACGTTCCTTCTTCATCATGTTGAGCCTACAGCAAATTGTGGAGTGGCTTTGCAACTCTAGCCCATGACATTCTGGAAGCAGAGGATAGAAAGAACCAGGCTGAGATCAAAGTTTTCTTTCTTTCTTTCTCTTTTCCTGAAACAGGGTCTCACTCTGTCACCCAGGCTGGAGTCCAGTGGTGCAATCACAGCTCACTGCAGCCTCAACCTCCCAGGCTCAAGTGATCCTCCCATCTCAGTCTCCCTAGCTGGAACTATAGGAGCAGGCCAGTATGCCTGGCTACTTTTTGTATTTTTTATAGAGAAACAATATCACTATGTTGCCCAGGCTGGTCTCAAACTCCTCAGCTCAAGCAATCCGGCTGCTTTGGCTTCCCAAAGTGCTGGGATTACAGGTGTGAGCCACCAGGCCTGGCCCTGAACTTCCTCTACTTAACCTCAAGCAGAAAGCCACAGACAACAGAGACCTAAGCTACTAACAATTAAAAAACCCAAAAGCAAAAACAGGAAGTCTATTCCCACCCCGTCCGAATGAGCGTTAAAGCCTGTTGGCTCCACGAGCTTCACACGCTCCAGGAAAGTCCAGCTTGAGATTCTCAGAGGCGTGTACTTGGGGTCCTGCTGGGGATCTCGCCCCTCACAGCTGCACTTCTAGCTTTTACTCATCACCTGCGTCCCCGCCAGAACGGGAGTCCTGTGGTTCCATGTGGGTGGCTCATCGCTCATCTCTAGTGACTGGGACAGTGTCTGGGACTTATATTTGTAAAAAAATTTTTGGGGGATGGAGTCTCACTCTGTCTCCCAGACTGGAGTGCAGCGGTGCGATCTTGGCTCACTGCAACCTCTGCCTCCCGGGTTCAAGTGATTCTCCTGCCTAAGTCTCCCGAGTAGCTGGGACTACAGGCATGTACCACCACACCCAGCTAATTTTTGTATTTTTACTAGAGATGGGGTTTTGCTATGTTGGCTGGGCTGGTCTAACTCCTGACCTCAGGTGATCCATCTGCCTTGGCCTCCCAAAGTGCTGGGATTACAGGTGTGAGCCAATGTATCTGGCCTCAAATTTGCAAGTTAAATATTTTATAATAGCAGGTCAATCTCTTCTGGGGAAAAAAGGTAAAAATAGGAAGGAAAAAAAGTAATAAATAAGATCTTTCCCACATCTACACCCCAGCTGTGCCAAAAGCACTTTTTGATGCCTGGTCTTTTGATCCAAATGCATCAGGGATATAGTCTTCTTTTGGAAACAAGCATGGAACAGGAGAAGCTATGATCCTGGAAGGAAGGCTCGTGTATACGATGAGAATATACCGCAGTGAAAATGAGTAAGACAGGTGTTTGTGTGATGTGGATGCCTGCCAGCGACTACGCCGAGGCCAAAAAACTTAGCTTCCCAAAGACCCCAAGTAATAACATTTTATAAAGTTCAGAAACAAGTAAAACTAAACACTACACCATTTAGCACACATATATGGATAAAGACAGGGCTAAACCCCAAGTTCAGCAGGTATCTCTCTTTTGTTTTTTTCTTTTTTGAGATGGAGTCTCGCTCTGTTGCCCAGGCTGGAGTGCGATGGCGCGATCTCAGGTAACTGCAACTTCCGCCTCCCGGGTTCAAGCAATTCTCCTGCCTCAGCCTCCCGAGCAGCTGGGATTACAGGCGCCCACCACCAAACCCAGCTAATTTTTTGTATTTTTAGTACAGACAGGGTTTCACCATGTTGGCCAGGCTGTTCTCAAACTCCTGACCTCAGGTGATCCACCTGCCTCGGCCTCCCAAAGTGCTGGGATTACAGGTGTGGGCCACTGCGCCCGGCATCTTTTTGTTTCTGAGACAGGGTCTCGCTCTGTCACCCAGACTGGCAGTGGCGTGATCATAGCTCCCTGCAGCTTTAACCTCTGGGGCTCAAGCAACCCTCTTGACTCAGCCTCACGAGTAGCTGGGACTACAGGTGCGTGCCAACATGCTCAGCTAATTTTTTAATCTTTTGTAGAGACAGGGTCTCCCAGTGTTGCCCATGCTGGTCTCAAATTCCTGGGCTCAAGCGATCCTCCTACGTTGGCTTCCCAGAATGTTGGGCTGACAGGTGGGAGCCATCAGGAGGTATATACCCACAGAGGCAGCAGGGGAGTGGAAAGGGAAGTGGGGCACAGGTGGTGAATATTCTGGGTCTTGGGTCTGGGTGGTGGGCTCACAGCAGTTCACTATATTGTCTATAAAACAGGCATAAGATAAGTAAGGCCATTTGTGGACCAATGAGACCAATGTGTCACGAACAAAGATTGGCTGATCTAAGTCAATGTATCTGAGGTTTCTGGAAGGGAGGGAGGGAGGGAGACAAGACTCTGAAACCATCCCAGTCCAGGGGTAGGCAGCGCCCACCACCGACTTTTGTCGCGTCTCACTGGAGCCCAGCCACACCCTTTCATTCATGTATCATCTGTGGCTGCTCCTGAGCAGCTGCCACAGAGCTGGGTAACTGCCCCAAGGGCTGCACACAGCTGACAAACGCTAACATACTCTCTGGCTCTATGCAGAAAAAGTACGTTGATCCCTGTCCCTAAGCCTGCAATTGGCAGAAGAGAAGCTACCCAGTGTGAGGTGTCCATGGCTGTGGTGGATGCCAGGTCAGTGGCAAAGCTAGCGGGAGGAAACGGATCAAACACCCGGGTGCCCACACCCTTGTCAGCCGCAGAGGAGCCACCAGCGGGGTGAGGGTGGCCTGTCTTCTCTTTTCTGTCTTTCTCTCTTTTCTCTCAAATTAGAATTTGAAGAATGTATTGAGCAACCTGCTATTTAAACCATGTTGGTTTTGTCGTTCTGAAAGACTGAGAGAGGTTTTAGCTTTGGTTCAACCTCCGTTAATGTCTCCACCCGTGGCTAAGCACCAAGTAAGTGATCTATCTTCTGAAATTGTGCCCGTCTGACTTTGGGTGCCCCTGAAAGGCTGGTTTTTATTTGGCTAAAACATCTGAAGGGCATAATTGACCTGGAGTTTCCATCTGTCACCCAGGCTGGAGTGCAGTGGCGTAATCAGCTCTGGGAGACGCACCCCCAGTACATGGGCTAGACCCCCCCACTGGAACCCACACGGGTTCCTATTTTTGTGCATAGGAGGTTTCTCAAATGGGACTTCATTTTAAAGGTAAGACTAGGGAAGGAGTCCCTGTGAGGGAATTTGCCCTGGAGGACGATATAATGACAGAATGTCATTTTTTTTTTCTTTGAGACAGAGTCTCACTCTCTTGCCCAGGCTCAAGTGCAGTGGTGCAGTCTCAACTCACTGCAACTTCCGCCTCCCGGGTTCAAGTGATTCTCCTGCCTTAGCCTCCTGAGTAGCTGGGATTACAGGCACATGCCACCACGCCTGGCTAATTTTTATAGACACGGGGTTTCACCATATTGGCCAGGTTGGTCTCGAACTCCTGACCTCAGGGTTCCGCCTGCCTCAGCCTCCCAAAGCGCTGGGATTACAGGTGTGAGCCACCTCGCCCAGCCCCAGATTGCCCATTTTATAGAGGTCTAACAGTCTCGACGGTGATGACACACACACAGATCTCAGAGACTTGGGTACCAGTTCTGGCATCTCCATTATCAGTGGTGTATGTTCCCCGGGTGGGACTCTCGCATTTAACATATGTTCTGAAACTCTTGCAAGCGTTTCCTGGCTTCTGCAAGAAACTGCTTGTGCAACTTGTTTTGCTCTAAAATCTGCTGCTGCCGGTCTCGGATCATCTGACCGTGCTGGTCGTCGGTGAGGTTGGTGCCCAACAGGGAAGTGGTGCTGAGCTCAGATCGGCTCTCCCTTTCCTGGGTTGTCGTGGAGGGGGGACTTCAGATGGGCCAGTCCAGCTCTTCTTTGCTCCCTCCCCCTCTTTTCGAATTCAGCCTTGTGGTGGATTTCCAAGCTCCTATCTGGGTGTTCCGTTCGTTCAAGCGATTCCAGCTGTTTTTGTCTTCTCTGCTCCGTCTCTGCTTTCTGCCTTTGCCTGGATGCTGTCGAGCCTACTCTGTGTGCCTGGTCTTGAAGGTGGAGCTGAAGGGGGCCCTCTGCCAGCATGCCCAGTTTGGGGGTCTCTTGCCCAAATTCAGTGCGGTACAAGAACGAGTCCTCTTTGTTGATACATATTTCTGCCTTGGGAGACAATGTTTGACTTCCATTTCTAAATGTGGGCTTGACCGTGCGGTGACATCTTTGGTTCTGGACCTTGCCCGTTAATGTTTTCAAGTGGGTCTTGGACACCGCCTGCTGCTCCTCTTCCTCTGCCAGGCTCCTGCTTTCCCCGGCGAGCATCATCTCTGTGTCTGCCGTTTTCTTCTCTCTCGGGGTCCTCCCGCCACATTCTTGTATCTCTGAGAAGCCATGCTCTCCCCCCAGGAATCTGGTCCATCCTGGGCTTCAAGGCCAGGTACAAGCACAGGTGTTTTTTCAGCTTTCTGTTTATATTAAACAATTCTTGAAAGGCGAACTCCAGCTCTTTCTGCCACTTGTTCTTCTCCCGGAGTGTGCACTGAGATGCTGGGGACACGGCTTCCCTTCTGTGGGTGGAACCAGCCGACCTCCCCCTCCAGACTGTGTCCCTGAGAGCAGCTGGTCAGGCCTGGAACAAAGCAAACTGCCCCTTTCCCCCGGCGGCCTCCTGCCTGCCTGGGCCGTTCCTTTCTCTTTTTTCCTCCATGCGTCTGATCTCCCCCGTGGCCACCACAAGTGGGTTTTGCCTTTCTAGGTCCACCCCTCTGCTCCCCCGAGGGTGGATGGCACAGCGGCCATCCCCGGACTTGGTCGAAGGGTCTCGCCTTCCCTTTCTCTTCTCAGGCGTGGTCACGTGAGGATGCATCTGACCTGTGGCTTTTGTAGTCTGTGGCATCTCTGGGCTCGCCGGCGTCTTCAGGGGCCTGGTGTGCCTGGGTTGTTGCTGGCCCAGCTCTTCCCTGCAGCTCCTCTTTCGCTAAGGGCTGTTTTCTGCTTCTCTTTGCCCCTCGGGGCCCTGGGTGATCTTCGCTGGACGGGCCCCTCCGAGCCAGGCTTATTTTCTGCGGCCCGTCCTCCTCCCCAGCCTAACAGACGTGCTGACTGCAGCCTGTCCAGGTCCCTGACTTGCAGGTACCGCGACTCCCGCCACTCTCTCCTCAACTCCTCAGCCAGGTGCCGGAGCTGGCAGCTCTTCCACAGTTTCGCATCCGCTCTCCTCTGCAGGGCGAGATCGCCTTTTCCCCGGGCTGGCAGCAATCTGTGCTTTTGCCTCCAAAGCAGGGGTCCGTTGTCAGGACAAAGGCTGAGCCACGTGGCTCCATCCATGTTTCTGTTCCTGTCTGTGAACCTGGCAGACACAGCTTCCCAGGGACGGTGCTTGGAGCCAAGAGTGGAGGGTCCAAGGGGCGCCCCCAGGCCTGAGGGGCCACAGAGGCCACGACTGTTCCACAGCAAGCCCACGAGGACGGGAGCACAGGTGCAGCTCTCGAGAGCACTCCCAGGAGAGTGAGTGAGGCCCTGGCGACAAGCACATGGGATTCTCACTGCGGGGACAGACTCCAAAATGCACCCCTCCCAGCTCTCCTGCTGGCGCCCATCAGGGCCCATTCTCAGCCTTCCAATTTCTGTCCTACACGCTTTTCACAAGAGCCTGGAGGGAAGTTGTTTTGAACAGGGTGTGGTTTTGCTTCCCAGGGGACACTGGCAATGTCTGGAGACATTTTCCATGGTCACAAATGCAGGGAGGAGGTGCTCCTGGCCTGCAGCTGGGTGGAGGCGAGGGAGGCTGCTTATCCCACACTGCACAGGAGGGCCGCCCGGGACAGCAAATACCCAGCCAGAGATGTCAGTGGTGCCAAGACTCAGAACCCCACCCTAGGAGGCGAGTGTTAGGATTCAGGTCAAGCTGGAGGGGCACAAAGGGCAGCTCTTGAAAACAAATATTGACAAGAGCAGGTGGAAGCAAAAGAGGAAGTCTGGGCCTCTGGAGGGAGAAATGCTTATAAAGGAAAGGAGGAAGGGACGGAGGAGGAAGGAGCTTGCAAGCATGTGTGTGCGCAGGGGTGTGTGTAGATGCATGTGTGTGCAGGGATGTGTGAGTGTGTGTGCAGGGGTGTATATAGGGGTGTGTGCATGTGTGTGCAGGGGTGTGTGTGCAGGGATGTGTAGGTGTGTGTGCAGGGGTGTGTGCATGCATGTGTGTGTGTGCAGGGGTGTGTCGGTGTGTGTGCAGGGATGTGTAGGTGTGTGTGCAGGAATGTGTGTGTGTGCAGGAATGTGTGTGTATGCAGGGGTGTGTGGGTGTGTGTGCAGGGGTGGGTGCACATGTGTGTGCAGGGGTGTGTCTGCAGGGGTGTACAGGTGTGTGTCCATGCATGTGTGTTCATGGGTGTGTGTGCAGGGTGTGTGTACGTGTGTGCAGTGATGTGTGTGCAGGAGTGTGTGTGCAGGGATGTGTGGGTGTGTGTTCATGCATATGTATGCAGGTATGTGTGGGTATGTTCAGGGGTGTGTGTGGCTGTGGGCGGGGTGTGTGTGCATGTGTGTGCAGGGGGTGTACAAGGGTGTGTGTATGTGTGCAAGGGTGTGTGTGCAGGGGTGTGTGTGTGCAGGGATGTATATGCAGAGATGTGTGTGTGTGCATGCATGTGTGTGCAGGGGTGTATGTGTATGCATGTGTGTGCATGTGTATGTGTCCATGGGCATGCTGGTGTGTATGTGTGTATGCATGTCTGCTACTTGGATCCAGTAGAACAGAGAGGAGGAGAAGCTGGTGTTAGCTCTCTGTTCTTGATTCCCAGCTCTTTCCGTTTATAATCAGAGGAGGACTCTTCCAGGTCTCTTTGGCATCAGGAAAGGACCCGTGCTTTGTCAGGCCTTCCTAGGAAAGGAGGGGCATTTATACCAAAAGAGTACAGGATTGTGTCTGTTGCCACGAGCAGTGGATGCCAGAAACAGCCAGATCTGTGAGCTGCAGGAACAGCTAAGGGACAGCCGTGGTCAACATGGAGTCCCCCTCACTGCCCCTTCCCTTCTTTCATCTTAGTCTATGTGGAATCAGGCTAAGCAATTGGAGTCAAATGTAGTTGCAGGAGTCAGAACATACTGCGTCTATATTACAGCTGACATTAACCGGGCAGGCTCCCCCTCTGAGCACTTGGCATATTGGTTCATCTCTTCCACAGTAATCCTTTGAGATACGAAGCTCCTACCACCCCTGGTTCACAGATGGAGAAACTGAGGCAGGCAGAGATGAAGATGCTTAACCCAGATCCCACAGCTGGCAAGTGGCAGAGACAGGCCCCCTGCTGCTTGGGCGAACCCTAGCGCCTTTGACCAACCTCAGGGGGTCACACTGCAGCTGGCTTTGACCTAAGTCTTCAAGTGGGAGGTCCTTGCACCTCTTGGTGAATAAGATCACACATTTAGAATAGTGGTTAAAATTATATTTAACCAGTCTTCCAACCACTATGATGATCAAGAGAGAGAGAAACGGAGAGAGAGAGCTGGGCCCTTAAATGCAACGGCGGATTTTCGACAAAGGTGCCATAGCGATTTAATGGGGGGGGGAAATAATTGTTTTTTGTTTTTCAACAAATGATGCTGGCACAGTTGGATATCCACATGCAAAAAAATGGGAATTCACATCGTTATCTCACCCTACTTACAAAAATTAACTTACAATGGATTATAGACCTTAATGTAACATGTACAACTATAAAAGTTTAGAAGAAAATCTAGGTGTGTATTCACGACCCTGAGTTAGGCAGAGATTTCTTAGATACAACCAAAAACACGAGCAATAAAAGAAGAAACGGATAAGCTGAACATCATCAAAATTCAACAACAATAACAACAAAAACTTTGTGCTTCAAAAAGGTATCGTAAGTAAAGTGAAAACACAAGGTACAGCCTGGAAGGAAGGATTTGCAAATCATATATCCAACAGCAGACTCAAGTCTAGAACATATCGAAACTCTTACTACCCGGTAAGATGGCAAATAATCCCATTTAAAAATCAGCAAAAGAAGGCCAGGCACGGCAGCTTGCACCTGTAATCCCAGCACTTTGGGAGGCTGAGGCTGGCGGATCACATGCGATCGGGAGTTCGAAACCAGCCTAACCAACATGGCAAAACCCCGTCTCTACTAAAAATACAAAAATTAGCCAGGTGTGGTGGCGCATGCCTATAATCCCAGCTACTCGGGAGGCTGAGGCAGGAGAACTGTTTGAACCCGGGAGGCAGAGGTTGCGGTGAGCTGAGATCGCACCATTGCACTCCAGCCTGGGCAAAAAAGAGTGAGACTCGGTCTCAAAAATAAATAAATAAAACTAAAAGCAACAGATTTAAATTGATATTTCACCCAAGAACACAGATGTATGGCTAATACAGCACATAAAGGATGTTAACTGCAGCCGTCTTCAGGGAAATGCACACTGACTGCAACGCCCTGCCACTTCACACCCACCCCGATGACCTTAGGCAAAACGACAGACAGCAGCAACTCCTGGCGAGGAAGGAGGGAGGAACTGAGCCCTGCACCACAGCTGGTGGGAATGGGAAATGGTGCAGCCACCTTGGAAAACAGTCTGGCAGTTTCTTCCAAAGGGAAACACAGACTCATCATATGACCCAGCCATTCCCCTCCTAGCTCCAGAACCAACAGAAGGCATGAGTCCACACACACACACACAAACACCAAAGCTCGGAGAGGTGGAATGACTTTCCCAGCTCACACGGAGGAGCGGGCCTCAGACACCAAAGACCACCATGAACGGGGATGTTCAATGAGGTGGGGGTGAGGTCAGGGCTGCCGTGAATGCCCCTCTGTGTGTCTTGGAAGGCGCGTGGAGGCCCCAAGGTTCACGGTCTAGTTCTGTGCCAAGAGCCATTGGGTCACACCCTTTGTCAACCAACAACAATCAGTAAAACCTGGACAAGTCCTCCCTGCTCTGGAAGCACCCCCAGCCCGTTCCATGACCTCGGTGCACCCTGTGCCAGCCCCAGTGGCACGGGCATCCCAATGAGGCAACGTGGAGTTTCCTGGAGACACACAAATGGGTAAAAACTTAGCACATCTGGGCAGAGATCTTTGGGATAAGTCCAGGCAATTGCAGCCAGCTCCATCATTCAGGAATTGATGCCCACGCTGATACCATCAGATGCAACCTTGCCCCTGCCACCCCCAGCTCTCCCTGCTCTTCCCTCCGAGACCCTCCCCACTCGCTGACTTGAGGCAGAGGGGAGGGTCTCACATGGACTCGAGCAGACACCAGCAGGGAAGGCAACTAAGCCTTAGCCGCCCAACGGCAACAGCCGTTCACCTGGTGCACAGCCCGCTGGGACGCCTGCCTCTACCTGTGACGTCCAGCCTGACCTCCAGGCAGCCCAGGGTCTCTCCAGGCCTGTCAGACAGGCCGTCTGGTGCCCTTGGCAGGACACTTGCCAAGGCAGGGAGCCATGGTTCCAATCAGAGTCCTCACTACAGCCCCCCTCCCAGAGGCACCTGCCCTCTCTGGTTGCTTAGAATATTCCAGAAGGGGCAGGGGTCCTGGTGCTCCTCGGAGGGTTCTGAGCGCCTGGGCCTGCTTTGGTGTCTTCTCCTCCCCTCTGCCCTCTGGTCCTGCCTCCCAGAGCTGACAAGCTGCCTTCAACCACTCGGGAAAACCACGGCTCCCCCCCTCCACAGAAGCTGTGCTCAGAGCAGCAGACAGGAAGGCGAAGTGGGCACCCATCTGGCCTCTGGACGGCACCAGGGCCTCCCACAGAGCCGAGTGGACACTGGGCCCATTCTCCTCCCTCGCCCTCTGTGGTCCTGTCGCCCCGTGCAGGAGCCAGCCTGTGGCAGCTCCACCCCAGACCGATCCGATCCCAGCACCTGGGCCCAGGAATGTGCTCAGGTCACCAGCTTCCCAGTGACTCTCACCAAAGTCAGCCAACCTCTGGCCTACAGCTGGAGAATGAGGTCCCAGAAGCTCGCCTTTCCCCAGGCAGCCACTCAGACAGCTTTTTGACCGAGATGGACCTCACCCAGGGACCCTCCACCCAAGCAGCAGGGAAGTGCCAGGGCCCACAGCCAACAGCACCCAGTGTCCCCCGCCCCACACTTCTTGCCCCCTTCCGAAGGAGACTCCAGGCCTGCTGTGCACTCCTGTGGAGTCAGGGAGGACAGGGGGTGGGGGACAAGCGTCACAGTCGCAGGCTAGGTGAGGTGCCCAGAACGCGGACTCCACGGTCAGACAGGCCTGTGTCCCGGCTGCAGGATCCTGGGTTCTGCGGTTCCCTTAAGACCTCTGCCTCTCTAGTCCGCCTCACACTGCCCGTCACACCCCCAGGTTATAAGAGCGTTTGAACAACGCAGCGTATACTCTTCCAGCATTTCACACACATTTCACGCCATCTCACCACCTCACCTTAGGAGGTGAGGCCTATTCCTAACTGTACGATCTGAAGGGAAAATTGAGACTCAGAGAGGTTAAGTAACTTTCCTAAGGCCACACAGCTGGTAATCAGGGCAGCAGGGATTCCAAGCTGAGCAGGCAGCCCCTGATCCAGGCTCCTAGCCTGCTGCACAGGGAGGTCAGAGCTGGAAGCCACTTCCGCAGCACGAGGAGACTCTGCCTGGGTTGTGCTTGGCCTCACGTGACCTCTGACCTCCCTGGCCTGCCTGTGACTCTGACAGGTGTGCTGAGCTTCTGACGAGTGCAGAGGGCTGCAAAAGGGGCCTCCGTGCGCTCCGTGCGTGTCGACCCGGGACACCATGGTTGGTGCCTCTGAGTTCATCACGTGGACCAGCCCCACCTTTATTCCTCTCAAGGACTTGCTTTGTCAACACGCGTGGAAGGGCATGACCGAGCCATGGTGCTGCTTAAATCTCGTTAAAAGTCAGGCTCTGATTCAACAGTCTGGGTGGGGCTCAAGACCCTGCATTTCCTTCTTTTTTCTTTCCTTTTTTTTTTTTTTTTTTTTTTTTTTTTTTTTGAGACAGTGTCTTGCTCTGTTGTCCAGGCTGGAGTGTAGTGGCACAATCTCAGCTCACTGCAACCTCCACCTCCTGGGTTCATGCGATTCTCCTGCCTCAGTCTCCCGAGTGGCTGCACCACCATGCCTGGCTAATTTTCATATTTTTAGTAGAGATGGGGTTTCACCATGCCGGCCAGGCTGGTCTCGAACTCCTGACCTCAAGTGATCTGGCTGCCTCCGCCTCCTAAAGTGCCAGGATTATAGGTATTAGCCACCTCGCCCGTCCCGACTTTGCATCTCTAAAGTATTCCCAGGGGATGCGGGTGCTGCTGGCTGGGGGACCACACTTGGAGTGCCGCTGCCCTGGCAAACTGTCTCTTCCAGGAAGCTGCATCTTGCTCTGTCCTCCTCCTCTGCCAGCAGCTCAGCCCTCATCATCTCTCACCCAGTCAGCCTCTCTGCCCCTGACCCCCAGGCCTGCACCTTGTCCTCTCCCAAACTAGGGCCCGGTGCTGTCTACCTGAGCAGCCTGGGTTACATTTCAGCATCCCCTGTGTGATCCCCTGCTGTCCACACCAGCAAGCCTCCGAGTGCCACCCGCAGCCGCCACCTGCATCATAATCACCTGACTGCTGGTTAAGGGGTGATGCTGGTTAAGGGGTGACTGCTGGTTAAGGGCCTCGCCCCTGGGAACGATCCTAGCCCAGCCTCTGCAGGAGGGGCCCAGGAAAGCAGCCAGTTCACCGGCTGCCCTGTGATCCTCACCAAAGCCAGGCAATCTCTGGGCCTAGAGGCTTCAGAAGGGTCAAGCTGCTCGCCCTGGCTCCTCTGGGAGCCACCCCAGCCTGGAGCACTGCCCACCAGACGGGGCTGGCAACCAGCAGCGTCTGGACTATGCTCATGCAGGTTCCTCGTGACATGGACTGATGAGGGCTGAGCTGCTGGCTGGGGGAGGAGGACAGAGCAAGATGCAGCTTCCTGGAAGAGACAGTTTGCCAGGGCGGCGGTATTCCAAGTGTGGTCCCTTCCCCATTCTACCCGCATGTCCCCTTCCCACTCCCCCAGGACGCCCCACCTCCAAGGGAACAAAGAAAATGTGCTTCCCTTTCTCCAAAAGCCCAGCGCCTGGGCCACAAAGTCCAGTGCTGTGTCTTTGAAACATAAAAATAGCTGTAAAAGGGCTCCCATGAGCTGGCATCGGCCAGAAAGAGAACATTTCCATATAATTGGAGCTTAGCCTTTCATATGGAAAGTCAGACATTTCTCTGTCTACTGAGCCTCCGTAGAATATGTAATTTGATCTTCTCTGAGGGAAACTTTGGATTGTCTTTGCGATGATAATACAGGAAATCCCTCAAGGGCTTTTAAAATGTAAAGAACCTCAGAGGTCCCATACACTAAGTGACCCCGCAATGCAGTCTGGGTTTTCTGTCACCTTTTTATCACTTCCTGTGTCCTCCCCTCCCTGGTCATAACTGTCTGTGTGTCTGATAACAGCTACACAAATAAGCTTATTAAAATTGTGGGGGTTTTTTGGCCGGGTGTGGTGGCTCACGCCTGTAATCCCAACACTTTGGGAGGCCGAGGCAGGTGGACCACCTGAGGTCAGGAGTTCGAGACCAACCTGGCCAACATGGTGAAACCGCATCTCTACTAAACACAAAAAATTAGCCAGGTGTGGTGGTACATACCCGTAAGCCCAGCTACTTGGGAGGCTGAGGCAGGAGAGTCACCTGAACCCGGGAGACGGAGGTTGCAGTGAGCCGAGATCACACCACTGCACTCCAGCCTGAGCGACAGAGCAAGACTCTGTTTAAAAAAAAAAAAAAATTACATTTTTTAATGAAGTAAGTAGAGTCCAAGGGCAGTGGGCTCTTCCACGAGGCCACTGCCTGAGCTGTCACACCCGGCCTTAGCAATCCTAAGACACGGGCATGGCTGGATACAGATGACCACGGGGGAGCCGGAGATTGCTGCCAAACACTAGCCTAGAAGGTTTTTAACAGCTTGCACACCTGGCCAAATCTTACAAGATGAGGGGGGGGGGCGGGGCCCGGCCCCCGGGGGGGGGGGGGGGGCCCGGGGGGGGGGGGGGCCCGCGGGGGCGGGGGGGCCCCAAAAAAAAAAAAAAAGAAAGGTAACGGGAACACATCTAAAACTCATAAGCGGGTCCCTAAATACAACTATGCAAGTACAGAGGGGGCATGTGGAGCAGCACAGGAGACAAGAGACGCTGGGCCGCCACAAGGGCCAATGTGACCGTCCCCTGCGTGAACAGAAATGCCTGTAACACTCAAGCGAATGGTGCAGCCCAGCCAGCCGGACCTCGCCTGGCCGTGCTAGGACACAGCGGGAAAGCTGCACACCGTCGTGCCCAGGATGCCAGCGGGCACAGTACCATGTCCGCGGGCACCACCTGTTCCCACCCTATAGGATGCCACCGCACCAGACGAGATGGCACAGGGAACAGAGTCTGGCTCCCCGGAAGTCTCAGGAAATGCCCAGAGCTCGGCGGAGACACACACGTGGTGCTGGACTCCACGCACGAGGAAGCCGACGGGCAGACACGGAGCTAAATGGCAGCAAAAAGCTACGAAGTGCCTGTGCTCTAGAAACGGCCAATCTGATCATGCCATGGCTAAAAGTTTCAGAATCACAATCCAACCGTGATGAAATGATCAGGAATAACCCTATCAAGGCACGTTCAAGGCCTAAAGCAGAGGCACGATTTGGCTGAAGAACAAGAAGCAGATCTGAGTTGGGGAGAGGCGTGCCTTCCTGGACAGCTCTTGGAAGAGGAGGAGGGCGCTAAGCATGCGGAGAATGTACTGTACTCAGAGCTCAGGAGGAGAATGAAATAAACAGCTCCTAGGAAGGAAAGCCAAAGGAGGTGGGCTGGGGCAGGGGTGTTTCGAAGCATAGAAAAATCTAGAACGTCAGAGTACGGTGCTTACGAGTACTGACTATGTGACAAGCTACTTCACTCTGGGTGCCTCAGTTTGCTCATGTTTAGGATGCAGATGACAGAGACAGCAGCGTCCGTCTACAGAGAGGCCAGTGCCTGTCATCACAAGAAGCACCTAAAACGCTTGGGGGAGGGGCGATACTTACTGTGTGTGTCTCCAGATAACCGAGCTAGACCACCAAGAACACATACAGGGAGGCAGAAGCTGGCATGGGGGCAGGAAGCACTTTCTCCAGGGTTGGCTTGAAATCATTGGGCTGACTTGGTAGGTAGTAAGACGCCCATCACTGAAGGCATCCGAGCCAAGCCCAGATAAAACAAACATCAGAAACATTGTTAACTCTGTTTCTCCGAGTTCTAGCCTCTAAAAAGACCCTCCGTGACTCCCGTGTGCTGCGAGAGTCTTGGTTTTGGCCTCTTCTCTCGACTCTTAGCTAAGTTCCAGTGGTGGGGGGGTTCCCGAGCCACCGCACTGGGTTTTTCATTTTTTTGTTTTTGACGAAATCTTGCTCTGTCGCCCAGGCTGGAGTACAGTGGCGCGATCTCAGCTCACTGCAACTTCCACTTCCTGGGTTCAAGCAATTCTCCTGCCTCAGCTTTCCAAGTAGCTGGGACTACAGGCACACACTACCAAGCCCAGTTAATTTTTGGATTTTCAGTAGAGACAGAGTTTCAGCATAGTGGTCAGGCTGGTCTCGAATTCCTGACCTCACATGATCCACCTGCCTCAGCCTCCCAAAGTGCTGGGATTACAGGCGTGAGCCACCACACCCAGATTGACTGGGCTTTGAACTGGCTATGTTAACATCACCTGGGGCAGTAGTGGGTCACGTTAGAGTTCTGGCTAGGCCCACGGTAGGCTTCTTCACCTGATTCCTGGGGCCGCAGCTCATGAATCTGTGTTTATCCATCTCCTGGACCGACAGCTAGGACTGGGACAGCTCTCAGAGGCGGAGATGGTTGGGCAGGTGGCCTCTGGAGACAAGCTCAGGCTCAGGCCTCCCCTCGACCAGCTTCACAGAGATAGACACTGAGGCAGACTGACCTCCAAACTCATGACGGAGACACCAACTCCCCCACGTGAGGAGCTTATAGCTGATGCAACTGGTGGATTACTAAACATATCTCTAGAGCGTCAATTACCGCTTCCCTGCAAACCTCAAGATCCCAAGCACCCAGCCTAGGTTTGGGGTCCCCAATCCCAGCAGCTGTTCCTGCTTCCTGAAGAGCCCACTCCCCCACTCTTCCAATAACCATATTCATCCCCAACCCAGTCCTACCAGCTTCCCTCACCATCCTTCCAATCAAACTGCCTGTGAGGAGAACCGTGGCGCGGGGGACTTTGCCATGGGCCTTACAAACATGGGGCCTGGAGCCGCTCCTCAGCCCACTCTCCGGGGCCCTCTTGGGGAGCACTGCTGAACAGCTGGGCATGGAAAGAACCCCACCCTCACCACAGATGAGAGTAGACACAAAGAGCCTCAGCCTCACTGTGGTCCGCATAGGGTCTCAGGGGCCCACTGACCAAAAGTGGCTGGAATCGCTCCCCGCCTCCACCTGCAGCCCGGCCTCTGCCCTGGCTGGTTACCCACAGGAGGCTGTTGCCATGGGAACAGCAGAGCTGTTGAGCTGTGACATCATGGCAGGGGTGAGGTCAGGGACAGCTGCCAGCCAGCCAGAGGGCAAGCGTGTAGGTTAGGGATCAATCAACAAAGATTTGGCTCAAGCAGCCGGGAGCCACAGGGACATTTGAAGGTGCCTGTTGAAGGAGGTGTCGGTGAACGAGGACAGTGTAATGTACAAGTACTCGTGGCCATACCAGGCAGAGAACACCCTCCCATCCCCCAGCCGGCAGCATGGAGACCTCCCTGGGGTGTCTTTCTTCTCTGAGCTGTCAGGCCATTAAGGAGCTACACTTCAAGGTCCGGGTTTCTGACAACACTTGCCATCCCTTCTCCTGTAGGGACAGCGTCTGCTCAGCTTCTAATCAGCTCCAGAAAGTCACCGTTCAGGTGGAACCCACTGGAAGCGGGGGAAGAAAGAACCCCGTCAACCACCTGCCCACACAGGAGAACAAACGACACACTTGGCCTCGCTTTTAGGGCTAGTTCCCTATAGACAGTTTGATGGGAAGGATGGGTGAGGGAAGCTGGCGGGACGAGGCTGGGGATGAACGTGGGCACTGGAGGAATGTCGGGGGGTCTTCAGGAAGCAGGAATAGCTGCTGGCGTTGAGGATCCCTGACCTAGGCTGGGTGCTTGCATTCTTAAGGTTTGTGGTAAAGTGATGGTATTATCAAGACATGCTTCTTATTTGTTTCTTTTTTAGACAGAGTCTTGCTCTGTCGCCCAGACTGGAGTGCAGTGGTGCAATCTTGGCTCACTGTAACCTCTGCCTCCTGGGTTCAGGTGATTCTTGTGCCTCAGCCTCCTGAGTAGCTGGAATTACAGGCGTGCCACCAAGCCCAGCTAATTTTTGTGTGTGTACATATATGTGCGTGTGTGTGTGTGTGTGTGTGTGTGTGTGTATATATATATATATATTTTTTTTTTTTTTTTTTTTTAAAGCAGAGATGGGGTTTTACCATGTTGGTCAGGCTGGTCTCCAACTCCTGACCTCAAGTGATTTGCCTGCCTTGACCTCCCAAAGTACTAGGATTACAGGTGTAAGCCACCGCGCTGGCCAGAGATATGTTTTAGTAAGCCACCAGTTGGATCATCTGTAAGTGACTCACTAGAAGCTTCTAGCATCCTCCACAAATTTGACAACTGGAAAATGTAGCTGGGGAATCATGATTTGGGTCCAAAGACGTGAAAGCCACCAATCCTCAGGGTGCTGTTTCTTGAGAGAAGAAGGTAAACAGCAGGAACCTGGCTGAGGTGTCCAAATCTCGGGAAGGATGAATCTCAGGAGAGTTGAACCTGAGACAAAGCCCTTTGTCCTGGGCGGGAAGGATGCTGGAAAGCTCATCTGGTCCCTGACTCAGGGAAGGGGATCCATTCTCCCCACAGGAATGTTCTCAATCACAGTCCACCGCCACCCCCCACCCCCACCCATTTTTGGAGTCCATCTTCACAGCCCTTGAGGGTTAATTTTATGTCAGCTTGGTGGGCTAAGGGATGCCCAGATAGCTGAGAAAACATACTTTCTGGGTGGGTCTAGGAGGGGAGTCCTTGGAAGAGACCAGCATTTGAACCGGTGGACTAAGTAAGAAGAGTCTCCTCGCCAGGGTGGGTGTCATCATTCAAACTGCTGAAGACCCCCACAGAACGAAAAGGCCGAGGCAGGCAAAGACTCTCTCTGCAAGAGCTGGGACATCCATCCTCGGCCTTGCACCTCAGAGCTCCTGGGCCTGAGGCCTTTGGGCTCCAGGACGTACCCCAGCGGCTACCCCGACTTCTCACTGAGACTGCATTACACCACTCTGACCCTGCCGCTCTAGCTGGCAGACAGCACATCATGGAACCTCCCGGCCTTCATCCACGTGTGAGCCAATTCCCATGTAAAGCCCACCTTACACAGCTGCAAGTGGTTCCGTTTCTCGGGGGAACCCTAATGCACCAGATAGATACAGTCTTGTATACACTTCTCCTTCCTCAAAGAATCTCCCTAGAATATCCCTACATCTTTCATCCTCAGCATGGTCTTGATGCCCACCCTAAAGCAAGGGGGACAGCTCTAACGAGGAGGAAATGGCATGGGGGCCCAGCACGACAGCACATTGGCCTTCGATGGCCCTTGCGGAATGTCCAGCACAACTCCCAACTGCTCTTCAGGTCCTTCCTGGACTGAGGACATTTCTCTCAAGCTGGGCTCTCCTGACTCTGCCTTGGCAAGCCCTAGAAGGCAGCCCCATCCTCTGGATTAATCCCCCTCTGCTAAATGGTCTCCCAGCCTGGGATTCACCATTGGCCAAGGGCCACCTCAGCCTTGAGAATCTGAGTCCATATTATTGGTTGTTTGTTTGGGTTTTTTTGTTTTGTTTTGTTTTGTTGAGACTGAGTCTGTCTCAGTCTGGAGGGGAAGTGGCGCGATCTCAGCTCACTGTAACCTCCACCTCCCAGGTGTCTGTTTCTTTTTCAGAGTCTCGCTCTGTCGCCCAGGCTGGAGTGCAGTGGTGCAATCTTGGCTCGCTGCGACCTCTGCCTCCTGACTTCAGGTGATTCTTGTGCCTCAGCCTCCTGAGTAGCTGGAATTACAGGCGCATCACCAAGCCCGGCTAATTTTTGTATTTTTAGTAGAGACGGGGTTTCACCATGTTAGCCAGGCTGGTCTTCTCCTGACCTCAGATGATCCACCCGCCTGGGCCTCCCCAAAGTGCTGGGATTACAGGCGTGAGCCGCCGTGTCTGGCTGGCTGTTCCCCTTTGTGATTACTTGTGCGTTCACTTGGAATAGCACTTTTTAATTTCCTTCACATTCACAACTTGGCTGTTAGGCACAAGAGGCCTAGCCGTCAGCCTGTCTTGGCTTTCAACGCACCTTCCTCAGTAAGCTTAATCATTCCCGGCTTTTGATTTAAAGTGAGAGACGTCTCGCTCTGTCTTTCAAGCTTGAATGCAATGGTGTGATCTCAGCTCATTGCAGCCTGGAACTCTCAGGCTCAAGTGATTCTCCCGCCTCAGCCTCCGGAGTAGCTAGGACTACAGGCATATGCCATCGCACCTGGCTAATTAAAAAAAAATTTTTTTTTTTTGAGACAGAGCCTCGCTCTGTCATCAGCAGCCAGGCTGGAGGGCAGCGGCGTGACCTTGGCTCACTGCAACCTCCGCCTCTGGGGTTCAAGCAATTGCCCAGCCTCCCAAGTAGCTGGGACTACAGGGGCACACCACCACGCCCAGCTAATTTTTGTATTTTAGTAGAGATGGGGTTTTGCTGTGTTGGCCAGTATGGTCTCGATCTCTTGACCTCGTGATCCACCCGCCTTGGCCTCCCAAAGTGCTGGGATTACAGGCGTGAGCCACTGCGCCCAGCCTAATTTTTAAAATTTTTTTGTGGAGTTGGGGTCTTGTGTTGCCCAAGCTGGTCTCGAACTCCTGGCCTCAAGGTGATCCTCCCGCCTCAGCCTCCCAAAGTACTGGAATTACAGGCATGAGCCACTGCGTGCCCAGTCCCATTATAGGGTAATTAACTGGCCCAATTTCAATATTGTTGTGTCTCAGGAAAGAGAGAGGCCTCAGCAGAGGGAGAGAGGCCTCAGCAGAGGGAGAGACCAGAAACCGCCAGTCGGCCAGTTGGTGGGGTGGTCTGAACACAGACAACATGATCCATTAAGTTTACCATTTCATATGGGCACAGTTCACGGTGCCCCTAAACAATTACAACAGTAACATCAAAGACTGCTGATCACAGATCACTGTAACACGTATAATAATAATGAAAAAATCGAAATATTGTAAGATTTATTAACATGTGACATGAACACGTGAAGTGAACACAGGCTGTGGGAAAAAAATGGCACTGATGGACCCGCTCAACTCAGAGCTGCCACAAACCTTCAATTTACAAAAACGCACATCTGCAGAGCATGAAGAGTGGAGCCCAGTAAAACAGGTGCACCTGGGTAACTCCCGTTCATTGTAGAACAACTTACACACTTGCCAAAGAAAGTCTAATGTCCCCTCATGTGTCCAGACATTTTACACTTCAATTTAAAAATGCCATACCTGGCCAGGTGTGGTGGCTCACATCTGTAGTCCCAGCACTTTGGGAGGCCGAGGTGGGTGGATCACTTGAGCTCAGGAGTATGACACCAGCCTGAACAACATGGTGAAATTCCGTCTCTACTAAAAATACAAAAACTTAGCTGGGCATGGTGGTGTGGGTCTGTGGTCCCAGCTACTCAGAGGCTGAGGTAGGAGGATTGCTTCAGCCCAGGGGGGCAGAGGTTGCAGTGAGCAGAGATCGCACGACTGCACTCCAGCCTGGGTGACAAAGCAAAACACTCAAAAAAAAAAAAAAAAAAAAGGGCCGGGTGCAGTGGCTCACGCTGTAATCCCAGAGCACTCTGGGGGGCCAAGGTGGGAAGATCACGAAGTCAAGAGATTGATAGAGACCATCTTAGCCAACATGGTAAAACCCTGTCTCTACTAAGAATACAAAAATTAGCCAGGTGTGGTGGTGGGCACCTGTAGTCCCAGCTACTTGGTGAGGCTGAGGCAGGAGAATAGCTTGAACCCTGGAGGCAGAGGTTGCAGTGAGCCAAGATGGCGCCATTGCACTCCAGCCTGGGTGACAGAGCAAGATTCTGTCTCAAAAAAAAAAAAAAAAAGAAGAAGAAAAGAAAAAGCTATACCATGTGATGCCTGCAGAGCATCTGATGCTGTGATTTATTTAACCACGCCCCTGCTACTGTATATATAGGTGTTTCTAACATTTCCCTAAGAGAAGCAAGACTGAGATGAATATCCTTGTGGCTAAATGCTTCCATGCATTCTAAATTATTTCCCCCAGAAAAACTCCGAGATACAGGGCTGCCTGATCAAAGGGAAGACTTACTTTTAAAGTCCTTGTCACTGCTGCCAAAATGTCCTTCCACACCTCTAAACTACTCAAGAGAAAATATACCTGTCGCCAAGTCCTTCCAAGGACAACACGCCTCTTGGCCAAAAGGAGCAGAGTGATACTAAGTTCAAAGCTGTGAAATCGAAATCTTCTTTCCAGAGACCAGAGCCAGGATCCTTCTCCGTGGATTCCTGGCACTGCCACTCTGTGGGTGACCTTGGCCAAGTCATCGGCCGCTCCCCCACCCACACGCCTGCCTCACCTCCCGCACAGAGCCCTTGTAAACAAGCAAGATGTGAAGTCGTTCGTGCTGAAAAGCCCTCCACAATATTGTTACGCCTTTGCCTGGTGGTTTTATCCCTGCTTTCCAGAACTAGTGCTCAGAAGGGAAGACTACTGCAGACGTGTTCCTTCATTCCCTGCCCTGGAGCCACGTGGGCCAAGTGGAAAGACCTCGCGGCTGAGAGTCAGGGGCCAGCGATGCCCATCCCAGCTCCACTCTGACCCCACTCCTCTTGGCATACTTGGTTTCTGCCTGGGCTGGGGCAAGCTGGTCCTTGGCTTCTGGGGACAGCTCAGGACTGAGGATGAAATGTGAGGAGCACCCCCAGAAGAGAAAGTGTGGAACAAGGAGCCCAGGAGAGAGTCAAGTGTGTGCATGTCCATCTAAGCCTTTGCCCCAAAACAGCAGCTGGGTCAGGAAAAGTGGCTTATGCCTGAAATCTTAGCACTTTGGGAGGCTGAGGTGGGAGGACCACTTGAACCCAGGAGTTGGAGACCAGACTGGACAACATAGACAGATCTGGTTTCTAAACACAAAAATAATTTTAAAAATCAGCCAACCATGGTGACACACACCTGCAGTCCCAGCTACTCAGGAGGCTGAAGTGGGAGGACTGCTTGAGCCCAGGGGGTTGAAGCTGCAGTAAGCTAGAATCACGCCACTGCACTCTAGCCTGGGCAACAGGGCAAGACCCTCATCTCTTTAAAAAAAAAAAAAAAAGATAAATCAAGGAGCCCATATGTCCCCAAAGCTCTCCTGCCATGGTGTCAGCAACGCCTTCTGAGCATAACAATCCCCCTAGACCTCAAGCCCATGAATGACCACCCCCAGTCCTTCTAATGTCACATCAAGTGCTGTGTCACTGAAGCACCCTATACCCCATCACGTGGCGCCAGAGGCCTGGCCATGGTGCAGCTGGACCCCCAGCTGCTGTGTGACTGTGGGCAAACAGATTATGTAACCTTCCTAGCGTTAGAGAGACCCGGAGGTGATGAAAGTCCTCTGTACCTAGGGTCACTGTAAGGCTCAGTTCCTATCAGGTTTCCGTACGTGCTCTAGACACGCAGTGTAAACCAACTCCAAGTCCCCAGCCTTGCTGGCACTCCTGGCTTTCTCCCTTGTTCCTACCCCCCACAACATTACGGGGCCCAGGCCAGGCCCTGTGACCAGGCAGTCTGGATTCTCAACTAGCTGGAGGAAACGGCACGAGAACACAGACAAGGCAGAGTCACACTCCCAGAGGCGGCTAGTCGAGTGCTGGAACCCAGTGTGTTCCTTTAAGGAGCACACCTGCCCTCCTCATGTGATCTGGGCATTTCTTTTTAAGGGACACATAATAATTGTAACATTTATGGTGTGTATAGTGATGTTTAGATACACACACGTAAGTGATCAGATCAGGGTCATCAGCGTAGTCATCATCTCAAGCATTACTGTCTTTGTGGTGGGAACATTCAGTGTCCTCTGAGCTTTTTGAAACTCTACAATATACTACTGTTAATTACTTTTTTTTTTTTTTGAGATAGAGTCTCACTCTGTAGCCCAGGCTAGAGTGCATTGGTGTAATCTCGGCTCACTGCAATCTCCGCCCCCTGGGTTCAAGCAATTCTCCTGCCTCAGCCTCCGAGTAGCTGGGATCACAGGTTCGCACCACCATGCCTGGCTAATTTTTGTATTTTTAATAGTGACAGCGTTTCACCATGTTGGCCAGGCTGGTCTCGAACTCTTGGCCTCAGGTGATCCACCTGCCTTGGCCTCCCGAAGTACTGGGATTACAGGCGTAAGCCACCACCCCAGCCTATTGTTAATTACATTAATCCAACAGCGACATGGAACACTAGAACTCATTCCTCCTATCTAGCTGTAATTTTGTATCCTTTAACAAATCTCTCCCTCTCCTCCCCCAACCGTTCCCAGACGCTAGTATTCTCTGTTCTACTTTTGACTTCGATGAGATCAACTTTTCTTTTTTTTTAGCTTCTGCATATGAGTGAGAACATGCCGTGTTTAACTTTCTGTTCCTGGCTTATTTCACTTCACGTCTTCCAGTTCCATTCATGTTGCTGCAAATGACAGGATTTCATTCTGTTTTATGGCTGAGTAGTATTTCATTGTGTAGCTGTACCAACATTCACAATGAAATACTATTTTATTCTTCAGCCATTCATCCAAGTTGTTGGACACTGAGGTTGATTCCATATCCTGGCTATTGGGAACAACGCTGCCAGGACCATGGGGGTGCAGGTGTCTCTCTGATGCACTGATTCCCTTTCCTTTGGATAAGTGCCCAGTCGGGGACTGCTGGATCATATGGCGGTTCTATTTGTAGTTTTTTGAGGAACCTCCAGCATACTGACTGTACTACTTTACATTCACACCCACAGCGTATATGAGTTCCCTTTTCTCCCCTTCCTCGCCTGGGCTGGGCCTTTCTGATCATCTGTCCCCTTGAACTCTTGATCTGGACTGAGGGAAGAAGGGCGGCAGGGGTGAGCTGGGGGAGCAGGGAGGAGCCAGGCTGTGGCAGGAGAAACAGAACATGGTGAGCCGACCGTGTGGAATGGAAAGGGGAGGCCGATTTTCCTGCCCCACATTCATGCCTTTCTTTGTTAAGGGCTCCTTGGACAGAGGCTGCAGGTTTCTCAGAAGTGCTGTCTAGGATCTCAACATTCTAGAAGGGGCTAGGGCAAACTATTGAGCCCCTCCAATGCTTTTTTTTTTTTGAGATGGAATCTCTCTCTGTCGCCCAGGCTGGAGTGCAGTGGTGTGATCTCGACTCACTGCAACCTCCGCCTCCTGGGTTCAAGCTATTCTCCTGCCCCAGCCTCCTGAGTAGCTGGGATTACAGGCACCTGCAACCATGCCCAGCTAATTTTTAAAATAGTTTTAGCAGAGATGGGGTTTTGCCATGTTGGTAAGGCTGGTTTCGAACTCCTGATCTCAAGTGATCCGCCTCCGAAAAGTACTAGGATCACAGGCGTGAGCTACCACACCCAGCCGAGCCTGTTCTGTCACCCAGGCTGATATAATCATAGCTCACTGCAGCCTCAAACTCCTGGTCTCAAGTGATCCTCACCTCAGCCTCCTGAGTAGCTGAGAATACAGGCACGTGCCACCACCCCTGGCTAATTTTTAAAACTTTATTTTACGTAAAGATGAGGTCTTGCCCAGGCTGATCTGAAACCCCTGGGCTTAAGCGATCCTCCCACCTCAGCTACCCAAAGTGCTGGGATTACAGGCATGAGCCACTGCGCCTGGCCTGTCTGGGCTTTTGAAAGTACTACGCTCTGAACATTTTTCTAGGTCATAAACACTTATCTGTAATATCAGTTGAAATGTCTGCTTACTCTGTTGTGGTAGGGAGAAAGCTTAATTTATTTAGCTTATCTCCAGCAGACAGGCAAACCTCATGATCAAGGCCGGCCTCAGGAGCTCCTCCCCCCTCCTCAGTGGCTCCATCCATCACCCGTAGCGCTCCAGCCCAACCCCACAGGGACCACCCTTTCCAAGCCAACGTCCGTCTGAATCAGCACCCTTCTGTTGACGCACCTCCTTTTAAAAGATGATTCTTTTTTGTTTGTTTGTTTTGTTTGTTTTTGAGACGGAGTCTCACTCTGTCGCCTAGGCTGGAGTGCAGTGGTGCAATCTCGGCTCACTGCAACCTCCACCTCCCAGGTTCAAGCAGTTCTCCTGCCTCAGCCTCCCAAGTAGCTGGGATTACAGGCATGCACCACCATGCTCAAATAATTTTTGTATTTTTAGTAGAGATGAGGTTTCACCAAGTTGGCCAGGCTGGTCTCAAACTCCCGACCTCAAGTGATCCACCTGCCTCAGCCTCCCCAAGTGCTGGGCTTATGGGCATGAGCCACCATGCCGGCCAAAAGCCGTCTCTTCTTACTCTGCTATTTCCTAGCCAGCTGACCCTCACAGCAAGTTCCTTACTGGGCCTGTGCCTCGGCTGGATCCTCTGTGCAATGGGGGATGAGGACAGGGAAGGAAACGGGCTGACACTAGCGAAATGCAACAACACCCGTCTAAGCACTGGGCACCTCTGCCAGCTGTTACTGTTGCCACAGTCATTATCACGGTGTCATGATTCACCTCCCGGGCTGCTCCCTGGGCCTCCCTCAGGGCCGAGCAGGGAGGAGCAAGAACGCAAAGGTAGGGAGAGCTCAGGGTTTGATGAAGAGTGAGCTGGTGCCCCCCCACCAGCTTAGAGAGCTTCCTGGGAGGCAGGAATTCGCATCCTTTTTGGAGAGTGGAGTGGAGGTAGAGATCCTAGATCGTGCTGCTGGACTGAGTCTGGGGCCAGCATGTGACCCCCCGCTCACCCTGTTTGCTACGAATGTCAGTTCCCCCTCGCTACTGCCGACTGCCTTCACCCTCACTGCTCCATTTCCCGTTCCCTCCGAGGCTGTGTCACACATTTTCCACTTCAGTCTGCTGAAGCTCCAGCTCAATTCCTCTCACTCAGACTTGACGTTCAGCAGATCCCAGCAGAACTCAACAGAGACCTCCACCTGCCTGAGCTCCTGAGCAGCTTAGAGGACAGCTGGCCCCCCGGGCATTGGGTCCAACCTCAGAGGCATCTCCCTTTGTGTCTGTCCATGACTCTCTGCCCCGCTCCGGGCCTGCCTTCTGTTTCCCGGGTCTTCCCCAGTGCAGGTGCCAGCTTGGCTCCCCTGGTGTCTGCGAGCCTCTCAACACCACCCTCCTCCTCAGTGTCATCCCCCTCCTGTCTGTCCCCCTCTCCCCCAGTGCAGGAGGCACAAAGCCTTCCCTGGGTCCCACTGTCCAGCCTCTAGGCTTTGCTGCTCCAGCTGGGCTCAAGCCCACTTTGTTCCAATGACTCTGTCCCCGTGTGGTCCACTCTCTACCACAGCCACCCTGGGCTCCCCTCACCCACCCCAGGACCTTTGCTCGGGGCTTATCTTAGCTCTGATGAGATCCACCCCTCTGGGCTCACCATCTCACCAGTGTCCTAACCTCGGTAAGAGCAAGAGGTACAGCTTGCAAGATGACCAGTGCATTCCTGCGCTCACCTCCCTGAACACAGGCACCACGGCTTTGGAGTTCCAGACCAGCCTGGCCAACATGGTGAAACCCTGCCTCTACTAATAACACAAAAATTACCTAGAAATGGTGGCATGCACCTGTAATGCCAGCTACTCGGGAGGCTGAGGCAGGAGAACTGCTTGAACACGGGGCAGAGGATGCAGTGAGCCGAGATCGCACCACTGTACTCCAGCCTGGGGGACAGAGAGACTCCATCTCAAAAAACTATATAAATAAATTCCTTGAAACACCCGCCATAGCATTTTTGCATATGGTAGGCACCCAAATTCTATTGTACAACCAAATATAAAAACCCTTAAGCAAATAAATTCCGTGAAAAGCAGATATTTAAGACACAGACACCAGGCCCTTCCTCACTGTTGAAGTCTGGGGTTCCCTCAGACCATGTGCAGCCCAGCTCTGATCAGAGTTTTAGATGAAAGGGCAGCTGCCATCTGCCAAGCATGCCTTCCCCACAGAAGACAACCATAGAGCCTCCCAGGTCTTTGGAGCCATCCCTGTGACCAGCTAGGAGGCCAAAGGACACCGATGGCCTCCTTTCCCCAGAGCTGGTTACAGACCTACCTGGGACCCCCGCTCGTGGTGGTAGCATCTGAGTGGACCCTGGCTGCCCAGGGTGGCCAAGTACAGAATAAGGGGGAAGGAGAGAAAAGCAAGATCATTAATACTGCTCAGCTCTGAGACCAGGCAGATATTCACAGCAAACAGAAGTCTCGAAACCTACAAAAAGACTCCTTTTAAATGGCAGTGACGTAACTTTTGGAGGGCCACATGCACCTTTGAGAAGCTGGTGGCTGCCACAGCCACTGTCTACAAACACACACACACACACACACACACACACACACACACACACACCCCTTCACTTAGTTTCCGGGCTTGTGGCCACCCCAAACCTGCCAGGCCTATCTCTGGCTGGTGTTCACACACTTTGAGGTAAGACCCCTCTTTTATAAAGACTGTTCCTCTGTTAGAAGATTTGCTTCTGTCAGAAACAAAAACGCTCGTTCCTCAGTGCCACAGAGAAATAGCACCCGAACACAAATTTTAATTTTCTCAGCAAGGCAATTTTTACTTCTATAGAAGGGTGTGTCTCGCAGATGGAGCCGTAGCAAGAGCACACTGAACGAGGGAGGGGAAGGGGCTCTTATTCCTGACACGGGCAGCCCCTACTGCTGTGTCATTCCCCTATTGGCTAAAGTTGGACCACACAGTCTAAGCTAATTCCGATTGGCTATTTTAAAGAGAGCAGGGGTAACAGTGACGGGGTGGGTAGCTTGGCAGGAAGGACGGTTACAGAACACGTCAGCGCAGGGAGGCCAGGGGGCACTTAGGTCAAAGCAGGTGACCAGGGGAACAGATGAGAAGTACTGATGAGAACTGGTGGGGAAAGTTGTTTACTGAAACCCAAGGCAAGAGGGCGAAGAGAACCAGGAAGTTAAACTTTAAAATGGAGAATTAAAGAATAAGACAGCTGAACATGCTGACATACTGATGCTTTGAAGAGAAACCTGGAGTTCACCAAATCTAGCAGCTTCCTAGAGCAAATGCATGCTCAACCTGACTTGCTGGGGCTCCTTCTGGAAGCCTTCCCTGGGCTCCAGTCTGACCTGGCTGGCCAAGGAGCAGCTCAGCCTTCAGATGTAAGGTGGGATTCATCAGCGTGGGGTCTCTGCCCTTCCCTCTGCTGCTGCACAGCCATGCACCAACAAATGCACCAGGGCCCCAGGGCACAGGCTCCAGGGATTCCAGTCCACTCAGGCTGCAGGGTCCAGGCGGGTGGGCCCTGGGAGGTCCTGGGGGCACCAGCTTCATCTGCCTGCGACTCTGAGACATCCATGCTCTTGACCATCTCTCCATCAGGAAGTCTGGGTCCGCCCCCCTTCCCTCCTCTCAGCAATCTCAGGGCAGCTCATCTGCCTGCTTACCCTGCCCCCAACACTGAGGTGGTCAGAGCCTCCATACTTCTTGTTCAGACCCACGAGCAACAAAAATGAAACCTTGGCCAAGCACTCACAATATCAGACATTCATTAAAAAGTATGTACAGGCCAGGCACAGTGGCTCACGCCTGTAATCCCAGCACTTTGGGTGGCTAAGGCGGGTGGATCACTTGAGCTCAGGAGTTCGAGACAAGCCTGGGCAACATGGTGAAACCCCATCTCTACAAAAAATACAAAAAATTAGCTGGGCACGGTGGCTGCTTGGGAAACTGAGGTGGGAGGATCACTTGGGCCCAGAAGTGGAGGCTGCAGTGATCTGTGATTGTACCACTGCACTCCAGCCTGGGTGACAGAGTGAGACTCTGTCTCAAAAATTGAATAAAAATTATATATAAGTACAAATCTCAATCCATATGCTAACTATTCATACCATTCCTAGCAGCAAAGTTGTATTGGGCACCCCTCTGGAGACAACTGCTCTGTGCCAACTTTGGCAGGCGGCAGCAGCACCTGGAGAGTCCCGAAACTCTGGTGCTCACACCCGGGCTGCTCCAGCACGCAGGTCTAGGTGGCTGCCTTCTACCAGGCTCCCTGGGCATCACGTGCTGCCAACTCACAGCCGGAACATCCTTGGTGGCTGGGTGAGCCCCGGGACGGAATGTGGATGTCACGTGACAAGTCAGAGCTGTGACATTTGGCCCCCATTTCCTTGGGGGTCCCCCCTGAACTCCCGCTCTCCTCTTCGGCCTACACTGCACCCAGAACTCTCACCCTTGCTGGGCAGCTGGTCCCTTAGCTTAGAACACCTGTGCACACCTCACCCTGCTGCCGCTACGTGACTGGGGCTTACGCTCCCCAGCACCATCCTCCAGATCGGCCTTCTTCACCCTCCCTAACCTTGATTTCTTATCTCTGCCCTCCCCCTCTTGAAAAAGACCATCTAGCCATGCGGCCACTTGCCCATGGTCCCTGGTTTGTGAGCCTGTGCATGCTGCGGGGGACGGAGGGCGCGTCCAGGGCACACACCTCTCCTGCCCCTGCCCTTGCCACGTCTGCCTGTCTTTGCTTCCTTCTTTTGATATCCTCCTCCCTGCCGTTGCTTCCGTCCTGGAGGCTGCCTGGGAAGCCTCGGGCACACCTCAAGGTTGTTTTGAAACCCAATGGCTTCACCCCTACGTGCACACCCCACCACACCGACTCAGTGGTTCTGCATCAGGACCGGGGCAGCTGCCTGCACCTCTCTGTCTCCCAAGAGTCGTCCATGCCCTGTCCTCCATGTGCTCAGGTGTCACCACAGGGTTTGAGCCTCTCAACCCACACCGGTGGCATGCACCTAGCAACCTGGCTGGGACAGCAGGGAGGAGGGAGGCAGGGACCCAAGCTCACAAACCACAGGCCGGGACTGCGTAAGTGGCTGGCTCTGCACCATCAGAAGGGTACAAATGCCGGAGGCCCCAGAGGCTCCCAGACTGGCACTGTCCTCAGATCCCAGACGGGGAGAAATGCGTCGTTGGGAGAGCTCCTTCCAGCACCTGCCACAGCTCCAGCCACACATGTCTCTCCCTGCTCTCCCGGTCTCCCTGCCTTGGGAGCTGCCAGCAATTCAGGGGCCAGTGACTCCCCCTGGCAGAGCTTGTCCCTCCAAGGAGATGTTCAAAACCGAGCCAGAGAGCTCCAGTTCTCCCCACAGCCCCCTCCTCGACCTACCACGGGGCCCTGTGTCCTCACGTCTTGCAAATGCATTTCACATCATCACATGATTACTTCTGAATTTTGGTTATTTGGAAAGTTTATCTGTTGTTCATTATTTGCTCGGACCACATCGAGTGCACTGACTTTGGCAGTTGAGGGGATGCTTGCTCACCACACTGTGCTGCGGGGACCCCTTCCTTCCACACTGCCTGGTGCAGAGATGCGCAGTCCCACCCCCTGCCTCCTCCACGACAGGGATAATGTCTTGCCACCTCACAATCGCTTGTTGAAACACAGACAAGCCCAATACGAAAATCAAGATGAACCAAACTGACAATACAGATCAATCACGTACTTCGCACGACTTGTCAACAGTTTCTTTAAAAAGCACCACCCCCGCCCCCTTGCACGGAAGGCCTGACCCAACACACATTCATCTGATGCTGTATTGCTTTTTCTGAGCACGTGTCCTGAACACAGAGCTGTTTTGACGACGTGCTGTGTGTTTTCTGGGGTGGCCCCCCCCATCTGTCTGGTCCCTATCACTGTGTCTCAGAGGAACCAGGCCACCCTTGGTTGTGCACCCCGGGAACCAGCAGCTGTTTCCCTCTCAGCTGTTTGTCCTCGTCTGGCTGGAGCTGGAGATCCTCGGGGGCTTTGCAGAGGGCAGGTGCAGGGAACGTGTGAGAAAGTCGTTATCACAGAGGTCTTCTAGGAGAACGTGGCTTTCGGTATTGCCACCCAAGCCAGAGGGGAGGTTTATTCTCTGCATCCAGAGGGCTCCTGGCTTTACCCTTGAGTCCAGAAACCGGCCAAGCAGCCTGAGCTGCCAAGTAGATCAGCTGGCTAAGTGGCTCCAGGCATGGTACTGCCTGAATGGTGAGCCCAGAGCTAATTTCCAGCCAGAGCCCTGTAGCTGTGTGGTAGATGTGAAGGATTTCACTGGGTGAGAAGCCAGGCCAGCAGCGTGTTTAAATACTGCTGTAGCTGAGACACAGAAAGCTTTCCATTTGTACTGGCCTTCCTGGAAAGGATGAGGACTGGGACATCTCTTATCATCCCTTATCCTAAAAGCCATCACCTCATAGTGAATGATCTTTGCCGACCCCAGTTCCAGTCCTGCCAGCTGCGAGAGCTGCTCTGGAAATAACTCCCAGAAATCCTTCCCAGGGCAGACAGAAATCGGACTGTTTACTAAGCCAATCGCCTCTTGTAGACACCAAGCCATTTAAAAAGCCTGCAGCAGCCAAGAGGAAAAGGAGCCAGCTCGCCAGATAACAAGCCAGCCTGTATGAACCCCCACTGTGTCCTCCTTCTGTGACCCCTGGGTCACAGCCCTGGTTGCCCAAAGTCACCTGTGGGCCTTTTAAAACTGTAAAAGCCGAAGTCTGAGCCAGACCCTCTGTATCTGCAAAGGGACCCAGACCTGAGTAATCTTTCAGAATCTCCCAGGCAATTCTGCTCTGGGCCAGAATGGGGAACTGTGACTGAGGAAGTCACAAATCTGCATCGCTTCAAGGAGAACTGGACAGTGGAGAATAGACGGGCCACTGCTGTCCCTGTGGGATTTGTTCCGGGACCCTATCCTGGGATGTCCTGGGTTGTTTATCCCGAGTTGGCCGAGCATGGAAAGGGTGACTGGGAACACGAGAAGGCAGCCTGGGTGTACTGGGCCAAATCGTGTCCCCCTCAAATGCATCTCTAGTCAGAGTCTGTGAAGATGACTTTATTTGGAAATAGGGGTATTTTTTGATACATCGAGATGAAGTCACGCTGGGCCCTAAATCCAATGGCTGGTGTCCTTATAAAAACGAGGAAATGTGGCCGGGCGCAGGGACTCACGCCTGTAATCCCAGCACTTTGGAAGGCCGAGGTAGGCGGATCACCTGAGGTCAGGAGTTTGAGACCAGCCTGGGCAACATGGCGTAACCGTATCTCTACTAAAAATACAAAAAATTCGCTGGGTGTGGTGGCACATGCCTGTAATCCCAGCTACTAGAGAGGCTGAGGCAGGAGAATTGCTTGAACCCAGGAGGCGGAGGCTGCAGTGAGCCGATATCACGCCATTGCACTCCAGCCTTGCTGTCTCAGAAAAAAAAAAAAAAGAACAGGGAAATCTGGACACAGAGCCACACAAGAGAGAAGGCCATGCGAAGAGACAGGCGGAGACGGGAGTGATGTGTCTGCAAACCAAGGCACATCAAGGAGGGAGGCCTGGAAGAGATTCTCCCTCGGAGCCTCCAGCAGGAACCAGCTCTGCGGACGCCTTTTCAGACTTCCGGCCTCCTGAGCTACAGAAAATCCATTCCTGCTCTTTTAAGCCCCCCGTTTGTGGTCATTGTCACAGTGGCCACAGGAAGTGAATGCCTTGGGCTCTGCAGTGCAACTCTGGCATCTGATGGGGCCTCTGAGCCAGGATGGGGTGAAAACTTTTAGCTACAGGATGATTTTGATACAAATGCCAGGCAGCCCAGGTAGGGAGGAGTGCTGCGCCAGGCACGGAGGAGGCAGGAGGAATGAATGGCCACCCTCCAGCCTCTGCCATCCTGGCATCCACACCCCACGCAGAAACAGCTCCCAGCTCAGTGGCCGCCTTCACTCACGCGAGGCAAGGACAGAGTGGTTGCCGGGACATTCTCCCACACAGCTGAGGAGTGTCGAGGGGTCCCAAGGCCCGGCTCCTTCGAACCCAACCCCCAAGTCCTTCTGGTTGCGGCTTCCCCCGCCTTCACTTCAACCTGCCTCACCACGTGCTGGTTGTGGGGGAGCCTGGACAGGCCTGCAACCCCCACCTCGGGGTACCCCCAGAGAAAGGCCCATTATGGCTCCCTCATCAAAGGAGCCTCTCCTTTGCCCCCAAATCCTGCTCAGCACCAAGGCTAAACTGGAGAAAAGACCTGGATTTTGTGGAAACTGGGATACAGGCACACGCCATGCCCTCCACCCAGGTGGCCTGAGCCACCTGAGACCTGTGACCCCAATAGACTGGAGGAACTGGAAACTTCCCCAGTTGGGCAGGCAGCTCCCAGGCCAACCTGGGCGGGGCAAGGTGGAGTATGGGAAGGGCGTGGCTGACAGCAGGAGAAACAGAAACTCCCACCTCCAGTCTGGGAGGGTGAGCGGGCTTCCCAGCCTTGCTCCATCTGCCCTGGACAGGCCACTCGGCTGAGACTCAGTCATGAGAATGAAGGAGGGCAAAGGGCTTCCGAGACCACCTGCTGTGGAGCCAGACTTGCCCCAGGAAAACCATGCTGACCAGCACCACGGCTGCAGAGGCTTGAGGTGTGGGACCAGGGTGGAAACTCCGGGCCAGCGGGTTCCTCCCATTTCTGCTGGTCCTCCCCCCTCCACGGACCAGAACAAATAACTGCGCCCCCTCTCCCTCCCTTCATGGCGCCTGTCTTCCGGGGGCTAGGAGTCCTAAGGTCGTGGGTATTTATTGGGGAATCTGAGCAGCCGCAGGGTCCCATGTGTCGGGTCCAGTCACCAAAGTCTCCAGCTTTTGTGGACGTCCCGACAAAGCGGACACTCAGGGGTCCGGGTCCCTGCCCAGCCAGTTTGCAGGGCCTCCCGGGCAGGGCACCAGCAAGGAGTCAGGCCAAGGGACGCCACAGGCCTTTCTCAACTGCCCCTCTGGGGCCTGTTGAACCTGCCTTGGGTAGAGGGGGGCTTCCATCCCACCCAGGCTTGATCGGGGAGCCCCAAGATGGGGCTGGTGGGAGCAACCCCGGCAGAGAAGCCCTTCCCCACCCAGCCCCAAGCCGAAAGAAGCCTAACTCCCACCTCCTCTGCGAAAGTTTCTTCCTGGGGTCCCCAGTCCTCCAGCCCCCTGCCCCCATGCCGTGTCCCCCACGCTCCCGCCCCCAGCGCTGGCATCCCAGGGCGCGCCGCCTGCCAAAACCCAAGCCATTCCCTGGCTCCCTTTCCTGGGGCTGGAGCTGCGGCGGAATTTCGGTGGAATTTTGAGGCTGAGACGCATCTCGGCGAAGAGGGAAAGAAAGGGAGAGGAGGGGGGGGAGGGGGGAAAGAAAGTCGGCTCTGGGCGTCCACTTGCAGAATTCGAGAAGGCGCCGAGGACCAGGAGGCGGGCGCTGAGGTCCCTCGGCCCGCGGCGGGCGGGCGGGGCGTCCGCGAACCAACCCTCGGGGGTCGCAGGGGAGGTGGGGCCCCGTGCCGGGGCGGGGGTCGCCGCTCCTTACCTACATCCGCATTGCAAAACGCCTGTTGCGGGTGCACCGGGGAGCAGCTGCAGGCGTCGGCCGGGCGAGGCAGCGTCGCCAGCAGCAGGAGGCCGAGCGCCAGCCGCAGGGTGCGGGCCGCGGCGCCCATGGCGGGCCGGGGGGCTGGGCGGGCGGGGGCCGCCGCCGGGGGTCCGGGCGCTGCTCGCGGCGGCGGGCTGGGGGCGCGGGCCGGGGCTGAGCCGGGGCCGAGGCGGGCCCCTCCCGCGCGGCGCACCCTCCTCACCTGCCCCGCTCGGCCGCGCAAACTTTCTCTCTCTTGTCTCGGGGGCGCGCGGGAGGGGGTGCGGGCGCAGTTCTCCGGGTGGGGCGGCGGGTAGGGGGCGGCGGGCGGGCGGCGCTGCGGCTCTCCGCTGCTGCGCTGCCTTCTATGGATGTGTTTGCTGCGGGCTCGGGCCGGGACGCCGTTTTATTGCGCTCGGAGGATTGTCTGCTCCTCCTCCCGGTGGCTGGCGGCCAATGCAGGCTCCGGGCGCTCCCAGCAGCCCCCTCCTCCCCCTCCGCCCGCGCCTCCCCCGAGCCCGCGCTTTTGTTGCGCCGGGCCTGGCACGCCGAGGGCTTCCCGCACCGCCCAGCGCCCGCGTCCCGCACCCGCGCGGGGCCCCACAGCCCCCAGCCCCCCGACCCCGGCCCCGGGCGCGTGGCCTCCTGCGCCCGGGGGCCCTGGCTGAGCACGTGGGACACGCGCCCAGTCCCTCCGGAGCCCGGGAGACCCACCGCCGCCCCCCTAGAGGGCCACGCCGCCCCGTTCCCCGCCACCCCGGTGTCCCTCAGAGCCCAGCCTCGGGGCGAGCCCAGGGATGTGCCCTTTGGAGCCCAGGCCGTTCCGTGTCGCCGCCGCCTCCCCCATTCCTGTGGGCGGGTGGCCTATGAGAAACTGACAGGATCCCTTTTTCAAATGGAGGCCTTAGAATTTTAAGTGCGCCTGGCCAGTTTAGTTGGGGGGGTGGGGGTGTGTGGTTACTGGGAACAAACAGGATTTTATATAAACTGGCCATATTTTTGACCAGCCAACAAGAGACGGGGGGTGGGCCGAGGCGCCCGGGAGCCAGTAGGATCGCAGCGGAGGCATTGGCGGGGCTCCGCTCACAGTTTCCTCTCTTATCCCGCAAATGTGGGAGCCGAGGGACTTTTCCCAAAACAGTTTTGTGTTCCAGGAAAGACCCAGGCACATGAAGGTATGAACATGTGTAGGGTGGTGAGGCGGGCTTCCTGGCTGTGAACCTGCCAGCGCCTGGCTGTGGGCACCCACCCTGCGCATCCGGTGTGTGCCCCCTGCGGGGCTCCGTGGACGCTGCTGCCCTCAGGTCAGCATTCTAGCCCTCAGGGTGTCGCAGTCCAGCTAGGAAGATGGAAGCCCAGGAAAATGACACAAGAAGAATCAGGGCCGGGCACGGTGCCTTATGTCTGTAATCCAAGCACTCTGGGAGGCCAAGGCGGGAGGATCGCTTGAGGCCAGGAGTTCAAGACCAGCCTGGCCACATTTAGTAGAGACAGTGAAACCCCGTCTCTACTAAAAATACAAAAATTAGCCGGGCGTGGTGGCAGGCGCCTGTAATCCCAGCTCTCGGGAGGCTGAGGCAGGAGAATCACTTGAACCCGGGAGGGGGGAGTTTGCACTGAGCAGAGATCTCACCATTGAGCTCCAGCCTGGGTGACAGAGTGAGACTCGTCTAAAAAAAGAAAAGAAAAAGAATAATCGCCCACTAAACCGTGTGGTGCTGACTTGAGGTATGAAACTTTAGAAAACAGTGAAAGAATGGAAAAACAACAACTTTCTGTTCATGTATGCTTTGTACAGACAACTCCGAGAAAAGTTAAATAGGCAGTGACGTTATTTTTAGCACCCTGACAAATCCAAAGTCGTTTTTTCCGTTTTTGTTAGCGCGAAATAGAGTTGTGTCGTTCACGAAGTGATGTTTGAAGCTAACTTTTCAAAGTGCAGTTAATTCTGAAAATTGTTCCGTGCTGGCTGCTTGAAGCCATTTCATTACTTTCTTTTCTTCTTTTTGGTTACAAGGGGAACGAAATGCTGTTGAACTTGACAGAAGTCCGGAATCAGTTCGTCAGTTCATGATAGAAACGGGTAGCATAGGGGCTCTCGGTCTTTAAACAAGCTCTATTCTTAAGTGTGATCAGGTACGTGTATTAGGGTAATAAGTACCTTAGAGCAGGTGTGGTGCGGACAACCAAGGGGGAGGGGCTCACACGGGATGTACCTGGGAGGAAGGGGGGCCTGGGCTCCAGGGGGAGGGGCATAGACTGGAACTTCCAGCCCAAAGCCTCGCGTCTGCATCCTGGACGGCCCTCCCCAAGTCATCCCCACCAGCACACAAACAGGCTGGAATTGCTCCCTGGAAAAATTAAACGGAAATCTTGCCAGGTGCAGCGGCTCACGCCTGTAATCCCAATACTTTGGGAAACTAAGGTGGGAGGATTGCTTGAGGCCAGGAGTTTGAGACCAGCCTGAACCACATAGTGAGACCCTGTCTCTACAAAAAAACTAGCTGGGCGTGATGGCGCACATTTGTAGTCCCAGCTACAGGAAGCTGTGGTGGGAAGCTTGATCCTGGGGAAGTCGAGTCTGCAGTGAGCCGAGATTGCAACGCTGCACTCCAGCCTTGGTGACGGGGTGACACCCTGCCTCAAAACGAAACAAAAATCTCTCCCCTCAATTCCCCCACCATAGAGAACCCTACTTTTCTGCTTTCTCTACCATTATCTCCTCCAAACAGGTCTCTATACCAGAAGTTTTCAGCTTTCTTTTCCTCCCTTTTCTCTTGGTTCTCTCTCTCTCACTCTCCCTCCTCCATCCCCTCCCTCCATCCATGAACAAATACTCATTTGAGCGTCTGCTGTAGCCTGGACACCCTCCTGAGAGTGAGACATTCGGCGTCTACAGAACAGAGGAACGTCCCTGGGACAGCAGGTGGAAACACGCAAGGCCCCAAGGCTGGAAAGTGCTGGTCCTGGTGGAGCCCATGATGTGGCAGAGGAGTGAGAGGAAGAAGGGCAGAGGCAGGAGGCCAGGAGCAGGGGCTGGGAGGGGGACACGGCGGAGGGCAGCCAGGCCACCGGGAGGATGTGCATTTAGCTCTGAGTGCAGTGGGAACTTTTGGAGGGTTCTGAGCAGAGGGGCAGGATTGGATGCATCCTCTAGAAGGATGGGACTCTGGGGAATGGCCTGGGTGGGGGCGGGGGAACCCAGTGAGAGGGCAGGTGCCTGACATCCAAAGACTCCAGAGCCACAGAATGGTAAGCACAGAACATCTCTCTGGTGCAGTCCTGTGAATGGCTGACCTGTGGCTGCAAAGTCAGGAGCAGAGGAGACTGAGGTCTGAGGGGCTAAATGACTCTCCCAAGGGCACAGCAGGGAAGGAGAGAGGCCAGTCCCGGAAGACAGGCCTCCCTTGCAGCCCACGGCCCCCAGCTCACTGACCCAGCCATCTCCATGCGCTTGGGGCCCTCAGGGTCTCGGCTCCTGGGCCAGCTTCTGTCCCATTGACCTCTCTCCACCTTCCCTTCCAGTTAGGTCCTCCCACCTCAAAACCAAGGAAACCGAGGCCTCAGACCAAGAGCCTGCTGAAGACAGGGAGTAGGCGAGGGGAATCTGGCTCATGGCAGCACAAAGACTCTTTTCTTTTTCTTTCTTTCTTTTTTTTTTTTTTTTTCAGAGATTGGGTCTCACTGTGTCACCCAGCCTGGAGTGCAATGGCATGATCTCAGCTCACTGCAACTTCTGTCTCCCGGGCTCAAGTGATCCTCCCACCTCAGCCTGCGTCCTAGCTGGGACCACAGGTGTGCACCACCACACCCAGCTAATTGTTGTATTTTTTGTAGAGACGTGGCTTCTGCAAGCTGCTCCTTCTCATTCTCTGTGCTCTGAGGCCAGGAAGGCTCGACCATGCAAGATGAACTTGAACACGGGAAGGACTGCCACTCATAGGGGGAGGGAACAGGGTCCGCATGCCCCACACCCAGAGCAAGAGAGGAAGGAGGAAGGCAGACCCTAGGCTGGGAGCTACCTTCACTGCTTCACTCCTTCTTTTTCTTTTTTTGAGACAGACTCTTACTCTGTTTCCCAGGCTGGAGTGCAGTGGCATGATCTCGGCTCACTGCAACCTCTGCCTCCTGGGCCCAAGCAATTCTCATGCCCAGCTTCCTGAGTAGCTGGGATTACAGGCGCCCACCATCACACCAGGCTAATCTTTGTATTTTTAGTAGAGACGGGGTTTCACCATGTTGACCAGGCTGGTCTCAAACTCCTGAGCTCAGGTGATCCGCCCACCTGGGCCTCCCACAGTGCTGGGATCACATGCGTGAGCCACCACGCCTGGCCCATTGCTTCACGCCTCACCAGCCCTCTTCACGTCTCATCTTGATATTGGTGGGTGGGCTAACAGGGGGGACCATAAGGAACACCCAGCCCAGCCACAGCCTGGGGGACCCTGGCTTGGAGCAGCTTCAGAGCAAAGGCAGGACAGACAGGAGCATGAGAGAGGCCTGTGGGGTGCGGGGGGGGGGGGTGGTTTTAAGGGCCCCCTCAGATCACGCCCCAGGGGCCACCACTTCCCACCAGGAACATCGCCTTGCTCCCCCACACCCTTGAAGAGACCTTCCCGGCAGAGAGCACAGCAGAGCTGTCAGGCGTGTGTGCACCCACGCCCAAACACAGCCGGCAAACACATCCCAGGCTGGACCTAGTGAATGCTATTTGGGGCCAGAGGAAGTGCCAAGGCCTCCTCCCTCTTGCTCCCGTCTCAGGTCATCTCCTGCCGGGTTGGCAGGAGGACACCTGCTCTTCTCTGAGGCCTCGCCCTCCCAGGCTGGAGGAGAGCCACTGCCCCTGAGCAGGTTGTGTTCCCTTTCTGGAGACAGCTTGAGTGGACACGAAGCCCCCCACGCTCTTCCAGCAGGTCTGGAGAGCCAGATGTTCTCATCAGGAGAGGGCATGGATGCTGGCCCCACGAACCCCAGGAAACTGACCCCCTGCTGACGGCCAGAGCTCCAGCAGCCAGGAGAACGTCCTGGGCAGTCTCTGTTAGCAGGGAGCCGGCAGCTGTAGGGGAAGGTGGGGATCAGGTCTGAGGCTGGCTGTCTGGGAGGTTTCTGTAGTCAGGTGACGCGTGGCTCTCAGAGGAGCAGGCAGCCCATCTGTGCCTCCCCATCCAGCCAGGCCTCAGACTCTTGGTTACAATAGGCACCCAGTCCTGGTGTCCGTCCCCAGCGTCCACCAGTGGGGCTGTTGAGCACAGGACATCCTGAAGGTGACAGTGGATTTCATTATTAATCTTACTCATTAGAGGCTGGGCTTCTCAGCCTTCGCACGGTTGACATTTGGGCCAGATCCCTGTTTGCGGGGGGCTCTCCTGGGCACTGCAGGGTGTTTTGCAGCACCTCTGGCCTGGACCCACTGGACGCCACCCTCACTCTCTCCAATTACAACAACCAAAAATGTCTCAAGACATTGCAAAACGGCCCTGGCTGAGAACCACTAACTTAAACCGAGAAAAGTCTGGTCCTGAGTGAAGCAAGATGCAAAGACATAGGAACAAAGAGTTCTATTTCACAGGGCAAACAAGAATGCAGGTGGGAGAGTGAATGTACCTGCAACCTGGAGGCCAAGGCACGCACCACGCTGCCGGCACCGACTCGGAGGAGAGAGCCCAGGCACAGCATAGGAAAAGGTTGTTTTTAAAGATGGAGTTTCTCTGTCGTCCACGCTGGAGTGCAGTGGTGCTATCTCAGCTCACTGCAGCCTCCCTACCTCCCTCAGGTTCAAGCGATTCTCCTGCCTCAGCCCCCCAAGTAGCTGGGATTATAGGCACCTGCCACCACTCCTAGCTAATTTTTGTGGTTTTAGTGGAAATGGGGTTTCACTATATTGGCCAGGCTGGTCTTGAACTCCTACCTCACGTGATCTGCCCGCCTCGGCCCCCCCAAAGTGCTGGAATTGCAGGTGTGAGCCACTGCACACGGCCAAAAAAGACTTTTAAAGAAATTAGGGCTGGGTGTGGTGGCTCACGCCTGTAATCCCAGCATTTTGGGAGGCCGAGGCGGGCGAATCACCTGAGGTCAGGAATTTGAACCAGCTGGACCAACATGGCGAAACCCCGTCTCTACTAAAATAAAATTAGCTGGGCGTGGAGCCGCATGCCTATAATCCAGCTATATGGGAGGGTGAGGCAGGAGAATCACTTGAACCCGGGAGGCAGAGGTTGCAGTGAGCCGAGATCACGCCATTGCACTCCAGCCTGAACAATGAGAGCGAAATTCTATCGGTGGGCAAGGCCAGGTACAGTGGCTCATGCCTGTAATCCCTGCACTTTGGGAGGCCAAGGCAGGTGAATCACTTGAGGCCAGGAGTTCCACAGCAGCCTGGCCAGCATGGCGAAATCCTGTCTCTACTAAAAATAGAAAAAATTTGCTGGGCGTGGTGGCATGTCTGTAGTCCCAGCTACCTGGGAGCCTGAGTCATGAGAATCATTTGACCCCAGGAGGCAGAGTTCGCAGTGATCTGAGATCGAGCCCCTGCACTCCGGGCAACAGAGTGAGAGCCTGCCAGAAAGAAAGAGAGAGAGAAAGGGAGAAAATGAAAGAAAAGGGAGGAAGGGAGGGAGGGAGAGGGAGGAAGAGGGAGGAGAGGAAAGAGAGGAAAGGAGGGAAGGAAAGAAAGGAAGAAAGAAAAAACAGAGAAGGAAGGAAAGAAAGAAAAAGAACAAAAGAAAGAGACAGAAAGGAAAAGAAAAGAAAGAAGTTAGCTGGGCATGGTGGTACATGCCTGTAGTCTCAGCTATTCGAGCTATTTGGGAGGCTGAGGTAGGAGGATCACCTGAGCCCAGGAGTTCAAGGCTTCCGTGAGCTATGATTGGGTCACTGCACTCCAGCCTGGGCAACAGAGCAAGAGACTGACTCTTTAAAAAAAAAAAAAAAGTTTCCATAATAAAACCGCATGTATAATACTTCATTTATGTGAGGTCAAATATGTGGGTCTAGAAACAAGTACACAGGCCGGGCGCGGGGGTCACCCCTCTCATCCTAGCGCTTTGGGAAGCGCTTTGGGAAGGCAGGAGGATTGCTTCAGCCCAGGAGTTTGAGACCAGCCAGGGCAACATGGTGCAACCCTGCCTCTACAAAAAATACAAAATTTAGCCGGGTGTGGTGGCACGTACCTGCAGTTCCAGCTACTGGGGAGGCTGAGGCAGGAGGATCACCCTGGTTGCTTGAACCCGGGACATGGAGGTTACAGTGAGCTGAGATCGCTCCTGGGTGACAGAGTGAGACCCTGTCTCACACAAAGAAAAAAATAAAGAAAATAAAGAGGCATACAAAGGTATTCACTGAAGGGTTAGTGGGTACGCCTGGGCAGTGGGGACTCAGGTAGGTGGGTGTCTTCTGTCCTGCTCCGTGTGCAGCAGGTGGTGTAACGTTCAGCCTGAGGTGGGCAGCCCTGGGTAGGGGGTACAGATGTTTCCCCACACTTTCTATTTAACACTATTAAAGCCTTCATGGCCACAGGCATCAGGGTTCACTTTTTAAAGATCCTGCTCCACCTTCCAGCCTCTCTTGGTTCACACCTCCCTTTGGGTTTTTGTCTGTTGCCCAGGCTGGAGTGCAGTGGTGCGATCTGGGCTCACTGCAACCTCCCTCCCGGGTTCAAGCAATTCTCCTGCCTCGGCCTCCTGAGTAGCTGGGATCACAGGCATGCGCCACCATGCCCAGCTAATTTTTTGTATTTTTAGTAGAGACAGGGTTTTGCCATCTTGGCCAGGCTGGTCTTGAACTCCTGACCTTGTGATCCGCCTGCCTCAGCCTCCCAAAGTGCTTACAGGCGTGAGCAACCTTGCCTGGCCCTCCCTTTGGGTTTTGTTTTGCAGGGTCTGTTGGTATATTTCATGCCATCCCACAGGCCATCTTTGGGAAAGTGGGACTTTGGCCTCTCTCCGTCACTTCCATCTCCTGTCACCCCAACCTGCCTCCCCTCTGCAGACGGGCACCCGGCAGGGTAAAAGCAGCCACGAGCCAGGCAGGGCACCTCCCTTTAGAAAACCTGCTTGGAGTCCAGCCTCTACAACCTTCACAGCCCCCGGCAGCAGCCCCAGAGCCAGCCCTGTTGCCATGGTCACGTCTCCCGTGACTCCAGAAGAGGAGAGGCAGACAGGTTGTCCTGGTGGTGAGCAGGAAGCCCATGACATCATTGACTCCACAGATAGAGCCTGTAGAGCCAAGGTTGTTCAGCTGTTCTGCCACCACTAAACCACTTGGAGCAGGTGACTCAGACTGAAGGCACATGAACCCTTCCTCCAGGGAGGCCGCCCTGATGCAGCCTTTGCAGACTTTGCTTCACGTGGGCTGAAACGGCAGCGCCTCTCCTCCCTGTGGCCAGGTTTTGCCTCTTTAACTCAGAAGCGACTCCTAAACAGCAAGGGCAGTTTGAGCAGGCCCCTGGGCCCTCCTTCCAAGAGGCTCCCGCAACTGGGACACCCGAGAGTTGATGCCGCTGAGCCCTGCTGCCTCTCCCCACCTGCTCCCACCTGTCTGTCCCCGTGCCTGTGACGCCGGCTCTCCTGGATCCTCCTGTCGCCTGGTTCCTAGGAGGACAGCGAGGAACCCGTGAGATGCTGGGACTGGATGCTCCAGGCCTGGCACTCGTGTCTCCTCATGCCCGGGCTATTTCCTTTTGGCCCCGGGCACGCAGTCATGTGCTTCCTTTCATGGGCGGGTTGGGGACCAGGGCCAGTGAGCAGAGCGGTCTCCAGGGCTTCTCCACCGCTGGCTCTCCCCAGGAAGCAGCCTCAGCTGGCGTTCTGGGGACTGGGGCTGGCCACCAGGGAGGGGGTGGACAGTGCAGGAACTGGCTGCCTGGCTCAGCAGGGATTTGTGGAGGCTGACTTGCATGGTTTCGGGTCCGCCTTGCCTGGAAGCCTGGCCAGGGGGCAGCTCAGGTTTCCCGCCAGCTGGGCTTCCTCCTCCTCCGAGTGAGTGACGCCCCACTGCCATGATGTCATCACCTCGTACAAACAGAAGGGAGACTGGCTTGGCGGAGCTGGCAGCCGTCCCACGCTGAGTGCAGCAGTACATTTCATTTCAAGGCTATGATTAGGTCTGTGCCCAAGAATGTTCCATCTCTCCTCCCCCTCTCCCCAGGCCTGGTTTTCTCTCTCTCTGTTCCTGTCCTGGCTGCTCTTCCTCCCCTCGCTCCCCTCTGGTCCTTCCTCTCTTCTCTGAGGATGCTTCAGGTTCTCCGTGACAGGGACCCTGCAGCCAGCAAGCCCGAGCCAGACTCTCGTCACCTCCAGTCTCAAACCCAGCCTCGTGTCCTTGGAACCAGCTTCGGGAAGCATGGGACAGGTCTGCGTTCCTGGACTTCCCCCTGGGAGGATGGGTTGGGGGTGAGGGGCAGAGTTCCTGAAGGCTCTCATTCAATCTTGAGCTGAAGTGCCAGACAGCAGGAGAGCAGGCTTGGGTGGCTGTGGTCACCACCACCCAGACCAGAGGCAGCGGAGCCAGAAGAAAGGTGAGAAGGAGCCGAGCTTCCTGGAAAGCGATTCAGGTCCTTCCTGCCGTTCCCAGCTGTTTTCTGGAGATTTGGGGCTGGCTTGTTAATTCACTTTTTGGCACAGCCACCCTTCCTCTCAGCCCCGAGTGGGCCCCTGGGCTCCGTGGACACCTGCGACAGCCCTGCCACCCTGCACACTCTGCCTTTCCTCCTGTGTGACCTGGCCACCCTGGCTCTGTCCTGGTGCTCTCCGGCCCAGGAACAAGGCGACGGCTGGTCACCCCTCAGTGTCCCCTGCGTTCACTGTCCCCTGCTCATGTCCCCTCAAAGGTACCACCCAGCCACAGAGTTGTCCTGCTGTGGATGCCTGCGAAGAAGGCTCTGAGGTCTGGGCAGGTGGTGAACCCCCGCACCTGCACTAGGCTGGGCTCCCTGCGGGGGGTACAGTGTGCTCTGGGTCCCTGTCAGCCCTCCCTGTCCTGGGGGATTGTGGTTCTGACCCGCTGGAGGAGGCAGCAGTCCTGGATGTGGCCTCGTCGCTATGAGCCTGCAGTACCTCCCGGCCCCATCAGACACTGCCTGCCCCGCATTCAGCCATCCCTCCTCATTGAGACAGGCCTGGCCTTGAACCCCTGCTCACCAGGCAACAGCCAGCCCAGAGTGGGGCGAAGTGCTGCAGCCTCAGGGGAGAGGCCTGGCGCAGAGACATAGTCACCCTAGCAAGGGGCAGAGATGGACACGGCATTTCTGTGGCCCATCACCCTGAGTTCCTCTGGACTCCCTATATTTTATCTCAGAGATTTCTTGTTCTCATGTCCCCCTACTGACTAAAACCTCTTAAGGCTACGGCCTCATGTCAAATTCATTCACCAAGTATTTCTGGGCACCAGCCATGGGCTGTGCAGGAGCTGGGGAAATGGATGGGAGGTGGCCCCCTTTTCCTGCAGCGAAAACCATCAATATGAAAGAGACAGAGCCCATTGCAAAGAGTGTGCTGGGTGCCATGGCCAGTGTGACCCAGGGCAATGGATGGGTGCCAGCAAGATTGGAGTGGTCTCAGAGGCTGTCTGGGATGTCTCCAGTGGGACCCGGAGGTTGAGTCCGGGTGACCCAGGTGGAGGAGGCAGGCACTGCTTCAGACCAGGGAGCGAGCGGCACTGGGAGGCCCAAAGGCAGGAGGACACCCAGGCCTCCAGGGGGTCAGGCTGGCTGAACCAGAGCTGCGTGGGGGGCAGGGCCTGGGCTGGTGGCACAGGGGTAGGGGAGGGGGGCTGAAGGTGAGTACAGGGAGATGGAGACAGCAGCAGCTGTTGGTAGTGACTCACTCCTGCACCGGATGATTGAAAACACATGTTCTCGCTGAGAGGCAAGCTTATTACTCAGAGCCGAGGGTTCTTGGGTGACATGGACGTCAACAAGGAGGGGGGAGGGGAGGGGAGGGGGAAAGGGGGTGGGGGAGGGGAGGGAGGGGGAGAGGGGTAGGGAGGGAGAGCAGTAGGAAGGGGGAGAGGAGTGGGAGGAGAGGGGAGGGGGAGGGCAGGGGGAGGGAGGGAGAGCAGTAGGAAGGGGGAGAGGAGGGAGAGGGGGAGGGGAGGGGGAGGGAGGGAGAGCAGTCTCTGTCTCAAAAAAAAAAAAACTTATGAAAAATTTCAGAATTGCAAGGAGAGAGGCCAGTGACAGGCTGACCCCTGGCCCAATGCCCATGCTGGGAAATGGTCAACTCATCCAGGTTTGTTTCATCAGCATCCGCCCAAGTGGATTATTTTGAAGCAAATCCCAGATGTTGTAGTTCACAGGCAAATACTGGAAGATCTTTTTTGTTGTTTTTACAAATTTTTTTTCCTATTTCTTCTTTTTAAATGAAGGATTACCTTTTCTGGCTGGAGAAGCATGTCAGCTTGATGCTGCAAGGGCTATCTTCGCACAAGACATTTCTCCTAAGGGCAAAAACAGCTTCCCAGCAGCCTTGCGTCGGAATCTTTACCCTCCGGGAAAACACACAACTTGTCACCCGACCTTGAATCATGCCCTGGGGATGCCTTCCGGCCTGAAGATCTTAATCTGGCAGCCGGCCAAGCAATATGCTTCATGTCTCCTTCCTAAGTCCTTTGTTGGATTCTTGAGGGGGCTCTGCCTGAGGCGTTTGCTATAGGTAAAAGCTTGCGATTTTTTTTAAAATTTTATTTATTTATTTATAGACAGAGTTCCACTCTTGTCGCCCAGGCTGGAGTGCAATGGTGTGATCTCGGCTCACCACAACCTCTATCTCCCAGGTTCAAGCAATTTTCCGGCCTCAGCCTCCCGAGTAGCTGGGATTACAGGCATGCACCACCTCACCCAATTAATTTTTGTATTTTTAGTAGAGACGGGCCAGGCTAGTCTGAAACCCCTGATCTCAGATGATCCACCTGCCTCAACCTCCCAGAGTGCTGTGATTACAGGCGTAAGCCACCATGCCCGGCCAAGGTTTATGATTTCTCAGGAGCCTGGAGGTTTCTGGGTGAGTGAAGGGACGTGTGAAATACGATTATTACCTATCAAGGTGGAATGCCTGCGACATGCTGCTTCCCAGCGATGGTCTGGTCTGCTTCTCATCCCACCATGCAGTGCGGAGGACACGTTCATGCCGCGGCTCACTTGGGTCTGAGAATCAGAGAAGCTGGAGTCCGCGTCCTGCCGCTAACTGCGTGACCTGCGCATGCGTGCTTCATCGGCCCAGCCCCTCCTTCCTTACCTGGAAGATGGGATCCTGCTAGCACCTGCGTGAAGGAGCTCGCAGAACAGCGTCTAGCGCATGGCAAGTCCTTGTGATGTTGGATATGCAGGAGCCAAGAAACAAAAGCAGATCGCACAGCTGGGAAGTTGCTGGAGGCAGGATTCAAACCCAAAGCCGTCAGACCCTGAGCCCTGTCCCTTTTCCAGCAGCAGCAGGCATCCCTGAGCTCCCTTCATTAGCATCTACTGACCCATCGGGACCAGTGACTTTTGGTCCTGATCTGAAAGGCCTCTCTGCTGGGACCCATCCCATGGACACCAGGGTTAGGGGGAGATGTCCTGGGAAGCACTTTCCTTAAGAGAGCAAGGGCCTTGGGAACCCCTAGCAAGGGGGACTTCTCAGCCAGTGGGGAGCGGAGAGGAAGCAAATGCGAGCCACTCCTTTCACCTGGAGGTAGGTGGAGGCCGTTCCTCCCACCTGCGGACAGGTAGCCTTAGTGTGACTCAGTCCAGTTCTTTGGGTTTTTTGTTTTGTTTTGAGACAGGGTCTCACTCAGTCACCCAGACTGGAGTGCGATGGTGCCATCTTGGCTCACTGCAGCCCCCGACCTCCAGGGCTCAAGAGAACCTTCCATCTCAGCCTCCCAAGTAGCTGGGGCCGGTATATTTCATAGAGACAGGGTCCCTCTATATTACCCAGGCTGGTTTTGAACTCCTGACCTCAAGTGATCTGCCCACCTGGGCCTCCCAAAGTGCTGGGATTACAGGCGTGAGCCACCACACCCAGCCAGGATCTTTAGATTGTAAGGAATAGACCTCCAGATGAGACAGCTCAGTCAAAAGGGGCTTCATTCAAATGATGCAAGGAACAGAGTTTGGCTGTGTCACCCAGGCTGGAGTGCAGTGGGGCGCAACCTTGGCTCACTGCAACCTCCGCCTTCCGGGTTCAAGCGATTCTTCTGCCTCAGCCTCCCAAGTGGCTAGGATTACAAGTGCACCACCATACACAGCTAATTTTTGTATTTTTAGTAGAGGCGGGGTTTCACCATGCTGGTCAGGGTGGTCTCGAACTCCTGACCTCAGGTGATCCACCCGCCATGGCCTCCCATGATGCTGTGAAGAGGGGAGTGAGCCACCTCCCCAGGCCGCCACCGGCTCTCTCTGCATCTCCATGGCCCAGGGTGACGACTCTCACCCACTCTGCCACCGTTTTAGTTCAGATACTCCCATCTCATTCATTCTTCTCCAAGGTCCCATTCTTGGAAGTAGAGGACCCAACTGAGCCAACAGGGGCCAGCTGTGGCCACTGACCCCAACTGGGTGGTCAGGGCCTGGGAGTCTGAAGGACAGGGCTGCTCTAGATGGGAGAGCAATGGACACTTCTTGGAGGAAAGGCAGTATCTCTGTGAAAAGAATCATGGCAGGGCCATTGACTGCCCTCCTTTGAGACCCTTCTACCCTCAGAAGCTTTCAGCAACAGGAGAAGGCAGTCAGGGGCTGGGCTTCTGGAGGGGCTGCCACACCCCTTGCTGTGATGGCCAGGTGCCTATCAGCTTGGGAGAGGTTGTGTTGGCCAGAAGGCTCCTGTGGGGTCCCATCCCTCAGGGAGTGATCTCTCTGGCCTTGATGGGGGGTTCGGGGAAGGAACCCTATCTAAGGCAGATGGGTTCAGAATTCTGTCCCTGTCCACTGTGTCTCCTGGGCAGCTGTGGAGGGCAGCGGCCACTCCAGGCTTGAACTCACCTGGGAGAGATGTCTGGGGCTGCCACCCTCATATTGGCTGCCAAAGAAAATAATTTTTTTGCAGGTTTCCTGTGACCTGAGAATGAAACTCAACACCCAGCAGGATGAGCTATGCAGGGCGGGGACGGAGGTTTGGCTCAGGGATGGCAGAGCTCCGGCCACACCAGGGCCTGCAGGTCCTGGTGGCTGCGAGGGGCCTGGGTGAGTAGAGCAGTTGAGAGTGGGGCTGGCCTGGGACCCCAGCAAAAATGGGGTTGTTAGGGCCAGGTCTGCTGGCTCATGCCTGTAATCCCAGCACTTTGGGAGGCCAAGGGGGGCGGATCACCTGAGGTCAGGGGTTTGAGACCAGCCTGGCCAACATGGCAAAACCCTGTCTCTACTAAAAATACAAAAATTAGCCAGGCATGGTGGCATATGCCTGTAATCCCAGCTACTCAGGAAGCTGAGGCAGGAGAATCACTTGAACCTAGGAAGCTTGAACCTAGGAAGTTGCAGTGAGCTGAGATCGCACCACTGTACTCTAGCCTGGGCGACAGGGCAAGAATCCATCAAAAAAAAAAACAAAAAACAAAAACAAAAAAGAAACCGGGTGTGGTGGCTCACACCTGTAATCCCAGCACTTTGGGAGGCCAAGGCAGGTGGATCATCTAAGGTCAGCAGTTCAAGACCAGCCTGACCAACATGGTGAAACCCCATCCCCACTAAAACCACAAAATTAGCTGGGTGTGGTGGCGCATGCCTGTAATCTCAGCTACTTGGGATGCTGAGGCAGGAGAATTGCTTGAACCCAGGAGGCGGAGGTGGCAGTGAGCCAAGATTGTGCCATTGCACACCAGCCTGTGCAACAGGAGCAAAACGCTGTCTCAAAAAAAGAAAGAAGGAAAGTAGGAAGGAAGGAAGGAAGGAAGGAGGAGGAGGAAAAGAACAAAGAAAGAAAGAAAGAAAGGAAAGCAAGCAAGGAAGCAAGCAAGCAAAAGAAAGAAGCAGTGGGGTTGCTGGGAAAGTGCACGCCCTAGAAAGGCAAAGGAGGCGACTCGGGCTGAGCCTAGACACTCACCAAGAGGCAGGTGCTAGAAGTGACTTCTCAGGGAGGATTGCAGAAGCTCTGGCTAAAAATAAATGGGATAATAACAAACACGTCTGAAAATTACAGAATGTACACGGAGTTTAGAAAGTACAGATAAACCAAAAGAAAAAAATACAACTGATATTCATACAGAGCATTCCTCTTAGTATTTTGGCCCATATCATTCATTGTCTTTGCATATGATGAACACATACATAGCAAATGATAGTGCATGTGCTGATTTGCTGTCTTTTTTTAACCCAGGAAGTTATCATGGACATCGTCACATGTCATTAAGCATTTTCCTGCAATTCCACTTGGAATGTCTGCACAGCATTCCAACGTAGCTCTCTCCCTGGCAGGCAGAATGCGGTTGGCAGTGGCAGCTCCAGGCTTGGTGGCCCTTATAGCTCCCAGCCCCAAAGATTAAGCAGGTGTCCTCAGCCATTGCCATGGAAAATACCTGAGGAAGGCTCTGATTGGCCAGGCTTGGATCCTGTGCCCATCCTTCAGCCAATCCCTGAGGCCAGCAGGATTGAGGACTTTGATTGGCCAGGCCTGAGCCATGTGCCCATCCTGTAGCCAGGAGGAGGCAGGTGGAAGGGATGCTGAGGAGACAGTAAGCAGAGATCCCCCCAGGCTACAAGCTAACAGGAACTCCACACATATGACTGGGAAAATGCCCCCTGATGATGTGGCACCGTGGCCACACCTTGGTGACGACCGTACGGAACAAGAAATCAAACGTCACTGGTCCCAGGCGCCAGTCCCTTGAGTCTCTCCCAGTCACTAGCACTGCTCTAAGCTGACTGCTGTCCTGACTTGAGGCGCTGGGGATTCACTCTGCCAGCCTTCCGTTTTAGGTCAGATCGTCCCAAACACACATCCCAATTTGCCAAAATCCCACCTAGCATTTTTTATTTTTTTTTTTTTTTTGCAAAAACAGTTATATTTATATAGAAAACACAGTCTCTGTTTAGTTTGGTTAAACCTTTTTTTTTTTTTTTTTTGAGATGGAGTCTTGCTCTGTTACCCAGGCTGGAGTGCAGTGGTGGGATCTCAGCTCACTGCAACTTCCAGCTCCCCAGTTCAAGAGATTCTCCTGCCTCAGCCTCCCAAGTAGCTGGAATTATAGGCGTGTGCCACCACACCCGGCTAATTTTTTGTATTTTTAGTAGAGACGGGGTTTCACCCTGTTGGCCAGGCTGGTCTCAAACTCCTGACGTCAAGCGATCCACCTGCCTCAGCCTCCTAAAGTGCTGAGATTACAGGCATGAACCACCCTGTCTGGCCAAACTTTTACCTTCTTGCCAATATTTTGTATTTATCTATATCAGCGTGAGTGTCTTAGGGAAAAGTTCCTAGGTGTCTAAGTCATCAACATCTTGAGCAATTTCTAGATTTGATATGACAATCTCATTCCCGTCCTGAAGAACCAACCCAAATATAACTAAAGGACAGACAAGATGGGAAAGTTCTCCCTGCAGCCATGTTGTGATAACAGGAAGATGTCTCACAACGTGGATTCTCGCGGCAGGCAGTGGGCAAGGGAAAGGCCATCACCTCTCCAAGGCCGGGCCGCCACGCCAAGTCTCAAACGGACACACTTAATTCTGGGCTCCCTGTTGGGTGAGATTTTAAAAACATCTGTCTTGGCCGGCACGGTGGCTCACATCTAATTCCAGCACTTTGGGAGGCCAAGGCAGGTGGATCACCTGAGCTCAGGAGTTCCAGACCAGCCTGGGCAACATGGTGAAACCCCATCTCTACTAAAATGCAAAATATTAGCTGGGCATGGTGGTGCATGCGTGTAATCTCAGCTACTCAGGAGGCTGAGCATGAAATTGCCTGAACCTGGGAGGCAGAGGTTGCAGTGAGCCGAGACTGCGCCACAGCACTCCAGCCTGGCAGCCTGGGTGACAGAGTAAGGTATGGCTCAAAACAAAAACAAAAACAAAAATGAGTGAAGCAGTGAAGGTAGCTCCCAGCCCGGGGTCTGCCTTCCTCCTTCTGTTGCCCTGGGCACAGGGCATGCAGACCCTGTCCCCACCCCTATGGGTGGCAGTCCTTTCCCGTGTTCAAGTTTGTCTTACATGGTCACAGAGCACAGAGGAGGAGAAGGAGCTGCTTGCAGCCTGGCTATCATGGTGAAACCCTGTCTCTGCTAAGAATACAAAAAGTATCTGGGCGTGGTGGCACGCACCATAATCCCAGCTTCTTGGGAGGCTGAGGTAGGAGAATTGCTTGAACCTGAGAAGCAGAGGTTGCAGTGAGCTGAGATCGTGCCACTGCACTCCAGCCTGGGTGACAGAGCAAGACTGCATCTCCAAAAAATAAAATAGGAAATTTGTCTTGCTTGAGTCTGTTGAGTTGGAGTTTTATTTGCAAACCAGAGAGAGAGACAGTATCAGAACACGAGGCATTTCCAGCCACTGAAGAAACTTCATTTTCTGAAAAAAGGCCATGATAACCTTTTCCTCAGTTTACCTATTTCTCATGGACAGGTAAAGATGGGCTGCCACCCTTCTGGGACCAGCTTTGGACTCAGCTCCAAGCAGCCGGTTCTGAAGGAAGTGTGCCAGGGACAGGCCCTGAGCACCCACACACTGAGGAGGGTGGGCGGAGTGGCAAGGAGGGGAGGCAGGAGGCTGGGCTGCCGGGCACACCTTTCCCAGAGACCGTTATTCTTGGAGGCTTTCTTGACCTTGCTCAGCAAAGCTTTATGTGTAGCGCTGCAGGACAGGGCTGAGTGCGTGGGAGGAAATCACACTTATAAAAGTTAACCTTGGATAGAAAAAAATAAAAATAAAAAAAATAAAGGAAAGTTAACCTTGGGCAAAGAAAACAAGAGCGGCTGTGTCTCCGGCCACAGGCTTTTGCAGTAACAAGGCTGAGTTCATGGCCATGAAATGTGCTGATAACAAAGGCACTGCACCACCCCTCCTTCCTGCCCTGCCCCCGTGTCCCACACAGGTGCTACAGAGACTTTCTATTGACAATTTCTGCCAACGGCCCAGGGGAAGCAGTGGCCACCCTGGTGCCAAGCAGATTGCCTCCTCTGGGCTGTGGGAGGCCTGAGGAGGCTCTGAGCACCAGGCCGGGGGAGGCAGGGTGGCCCGGGCCCTCCTTCCCACCTTCCACCAACGCCACATCTTAGAGGACTCAGCCACAACATGGGGGTGGCATTTAGGTTTTGAAAACAAGTGACTGGGCCGGGCATGGTGGCTCACGCCTGTAATCCCAACACTTTGGGAGGCCAGGGCAGGCAGATCACCTGAGGCCAGAAGTTCGAGACCAGCCTGGGACACATAAGGAAACCCCATCTCTACAGAGAACACAAACATTATCTGAACGTGGCAGTGTGCACCTGTAGTCACAGCTACTCAGGAGGCCGAGGTGGAAGGATCACCTGAGCCTGGGAGGTTGAGGCTGCAGTGAGCCGTGATTGTGCCTCTGCACTCCAGCCTGGGTGACAGAATGAGACTCTGTCTCAAAAACAAAGGAAAAGGAGAGGAGAGAGGAGAGGGGGAGAGGAAGGGGAGGGGAGGGGAGGGGAGAGGGAGGAAGGGAAGGGAGGGGGAGGGGAGGGGAGGGGAGGGGAGAGGAGGGGAGAGGAGGGGAGAGGAGGGGAGAGGAGGGGAGAGGAGGGGAGAGGAGGGGAGAGGAGGGGAGAGGAGGGGAGAGAAGGGGAGAGGAGGGGAGAGGAGGGGAGAGGAGGGGAGGGGAGGGGAGGGGAGGGGAGGGGGAGAGACGTGAATGGCTGGGCATGGTGGCACATGCATGTAACCCCAGCACTTTGAGAGGCTGAGGCCAGAGGATTGCTTGAGTTCAGGAGTTTGAGACTAGCTTGGGCAACATGGCAAGACCCCATTTCTACAAAAAAATAAAACAACTAACCAGGCGTGGTGGCGCGTGCGGTCCTAGCTACTTGGGAAGTTGGGCAGGAGGCTCACTTGAGCCCAGATGTTCAAGGCTGCAGTGAGCTATGATCACGCTACCACACTCCAGCCTGGGCAACAGGGTAGAGCCCCGTCTCTAAAAAAACAGAAAACAACATAATAAATAAATAAAACTTAATGAACCTTGCCATATTCAGAAGCAGAGAACATGTTTTATAACATAAACACCTAAAAATTCTAGATGAATAGCTATACTTGTCCTCATTTGTTTTCTCTCCCAAGTACGAATTTTTTTAAAAAAACTTTTTTATAGAGACAGGTGGGAGGATTATTTGAGCCTGAAAGGTTGAGGCTGCAGTGAGCTAAGATTACGATACTTCACTCCAGCTTGGGCGACAGAAACCCTGTCTCGGAACAAAACGAAGAACAGTGTTTTTTAAACAGCAGGTCATGACTCTTAATGGTTATAAAATAAATACTTATTAGAGAAAAATAGAACTCACGCCTGTAATCCTAGCACTTTGAGAGGCCGAGGAGGGAGGATTGCTTCAGCCCAGGAGTTTGAGACCTGCCTGGGCAACATAATGAGACTCTTTCTCTACAAAATATAAAAGAATTAGCTGGGCATGGTGACATACACCTGTAGTCCCAGGTACTCAGGAGGCTGAGGTGGGAGGATTGCTTGAGGCTGGGAAGTCAAGGCTGCAGTGAGCTGTGATCTTGTCACTGCACTCCTGCCTTGATGACAGAGACCCTGTCTCAGAAACAAAGCCACCAGCCCCCTCCACACACACACACAGAATCAATGTCTGTCACGTGGAATCAGATCACGCCTGTCCTGGTTGCATATGAGTACACGCTGCGTCCACTAGGTAAGAATGCAATGCAATGGTCTTGCTTAACAGACTCTCAACTGTAACTACGTACCAAACTCACACAGACCTAGACAGTGAAGCAGGTTTGCCTGCTCGCTTCAGGGAGGGAGATGTGGACACTGTACGAGGCTCTCCCCCTCCTCTGGCCATCTGCTTCTCTATTTTTTTTTTAGAGATGGGGTTTCACCATGTTGGTCAGGCTGGTCATGAACTCCAGACCTCAGGTGATCTGCCCGCCTTGGCCTCCAAAGTGCTTGGATTACAAGCATGAGCCACCACGCCCGGCCCATCTGCTTCTTTCTCAGATTGGATCACCTCATGGTCACAAAATGGCTGCCAGTGCAACCAGAGTACACGCTTCCTCATTCAAGTTGCCTTCTTCAGCCGCAGACCGGAAGTCTGGAACTTGGCTCTGAAGTGGTTAACAGCGTAGGCTCAGAATCATAGAGATCTGACCTCTAACTTTGTCTCCATTGTTTCTGGCCTGTGGCCTTGGGCAAGTGACAAACCTGAGTTTCTATAAAGTGGGGGGGAGAAAGATCATTCCAGTCTCACTGAGTCGTGGTGAGCACTGCGTGAACCAACGTTAAGCACTTAGCACGGCCCCCCGCGGCACAGCGCGCGGTAAGAATGCCGGCTGCAGAGGGTCCGTGTCTGCCTCAGGCCCTCACAGGGGAAGGGAGATCTGCTCCTCTCCCTTCTCTGGGGAACCTGGTTTTGTTTGAAATCCACACCTCCCCTAGACACTCTGTGGAGAGCTGAATCTACCCCAGCTCCGTCAGTGACACATGTCCTATCTGCTGGCCTTGGTTATGGGTCTAGTGCTGGACAAGTGGCCCAAAGAGGCTTGGTGAGAATGGGGGAGACATCTGCTGGGGACTGTGGCAGGAGGCGTCTTCCGAGATGGACACAGCAGCTCCCATGCCACACACACTCAACGCGACCTTGACACTCCTCCCAAGAGCGGCGGGGTATACAGCCCTACCCCTAGAATCCACGCAGGCCTTTGTGACCGCCTTGACCACCAGTCTGTGACCAGCGGGGCTGTGTGGCTTCCAAGGCCGGGTTATAAAATGCCATGTACATCTGACTTGTTCTCTGACCCAGTCACCCTGCTGTGAGGAAGCTTACGCAGCCCTCTATGAAAGGAGCCAAGGCCCCCGTTTCTGTTTGTTTGTTTTTTTTTTTTTTGAGATGAAATTTCACTCTTGTTGTCCAGGCTGGAGAGCGATGGTGGGATCTCCGCTCACCACAACCTCCGCCTCCCAGCTTCAAGCAATTGTCCTGCCTCATCCTTCTGAGTAGCTGGGATTACAGACATGCACCACCATGCCTGGCTAATTTTTTTTGTGTGTGTATATTTAGTAGAGACAGGGTTTCTCCATGTTTGTCAGGCTGGTCTCAAACTCCTGACCTCAGGTGATCCCCCTGCTTCAGCCTCCCAAAGTGCTAGGATTACAGGCATGAGTGACCATGCCCGGCAGAGGCCCTCATTTCAAAGCCCTGGCTGAGTTTCCAGCTGACAGCCAGCACTGTTTTTCAGCCACGTAGGTAAGCCATCTCGAAATGGATCCTCCAGTTCCCAGGTGAGCTGCCCCAGCTGATGCCACATGGAACAGGGATGAGCCACCCTTGCTAAGCCCTGCCCAAATTGCAGATTATGAGCAAAAGATCCTGTTTAGCCTCTAAGTTTTGGGGTAATTTGTTATATAGAAATAGATGGCCACAGGGAAGTTCTGAAAAGAGGCTCACTCTTGCCTTTTATGTTTTCAGGGTCTCACGCCATCACCCTGCCTGGAGTGCAGTGGTGTGATCGTAGCTCACCACAACCTCAAACTCCTGGGTTCACACAATCCTCCTGTGTCTACCTCTTGAGTAGTTGGGACTATAGGCTCATGCCACTCCTGCCTTTTCAATGTTGTGGTACAGAGCCTGGAGCCACTGCAGCCACTTTGCCACCATGAGGGAAGCTAGCATGAGAATGAGTTGCTGCTACAGAAGGCGTAAGAGAGAAGATCCAAATCTGGTCCTCTGGACATGGTTGAACCGCTGGGCTCAGCTGGCATGAAGTCCACCCAGCTGGTGTACTTTAGTTAATATGAGTAAAAACACCCCCTCCAAAGGGTAAGCATTTCTCAGATTTGTGACTTACAGCCCAAAGCATAGGAAATAATATATCTCTGTTCCTAACAGAGAATCATCAGCTGGGTTTAAGCAGAGACAAATGTCTCCATGTGGTACTTTATTTATTTATTTATTTTCTTGCCCAAAGCTTTAAAGTGAGATTTTGATAACCCACGAGGTACTTTAGAACAACAGCTATGGTGACTCCACAGGGCTGTCCTGGAGAGGGCTGGGGACGGGGGACACCAGCCAGGAGTCTGCAGGAAAACTTCTAAGCAGGAGAAGGTGGGGGTCGAAGTCATGGAGCTGGAGGCCGGCATTGCGGAGTGACAGGGCAGGGCTGTGGGTGACGGGACACACCAGACACCACCTCTGCTTCAGGGAGAGATGAGCGACTGGGGATGGCAAAGGAAACTGCACCAATGCCCCCTCCTCTTCCCAGAGAGGAAGCTTCTCGCCCCCCTTGTCCTCACTGCCTGGCTGTGAGGATCAGCCAGAGATCGCCCAGGACGATTTGGAAAAGGCCCTAAAGGAAGGAGAAGCTTCTAGGCCCAAGTGGCTCTCCGCTTTCAGCCGCTGCCCGGCCCTGCGTCTGTGCTTGGTCGGTCCCCACCCAGCTGACCTCAGCTGAGCCAGGACGGGCTAGGACCCCGCCCCCAGCGCCCCACACAGCTGGGAGTTGTTACTAGAGGCCCTCAGATGTTTACCAAGGGCCTGCCCTGCCTTTGTGCTCTGCTGGCAACACAGATTCTTAAAGGGCCCAGGCTGGTTTCCCCTCCCCTGGGCCTGGGGGACTCTCCTCTCTCTGAACCTTCCCAAGAGTCCCCTCCAGGCCCTGTCGTCTCTAAGGAAACCCCCTTCTGTGGGGAAGGGGGGCCGGGGTTTGGACAGCTGGGGCTAGCTGGCCAGCTCCTGGGGCCCAGGTCCCCCTGACTGTCTGGAGTGGTCCTTGTAACTTGGCCTCCCTTTCTTCCATGGCTGAGAGGGCATTCACCCCCACCCTGGGGAAGCTCAGGGCAAGTTCCTGAGACCCACTTTTTGGGGATCCCCTCCTGCCAAGGTCTTCCTGACCAGGCTTCCTCTCTGATTGGGCAAATAAACACAGAAACCTCAGGGTTTGGGGAACCCCCAGCCCCAGAAGTGCCAAGCTATGCTGAAATGCAGAAACCCTTTTTAAGGGAGCTGAAGGTTTTAAGTATTTGAAAGAATTCTCTGAACGCGTAAGAGATCAGGCAGGCTGTGGACATGTCCCATGGACCCACTGAGCCCAAGGGAGCTGCGTGCTCCAGCAGGGCGGGGAGGAGCCAGCATGGCCCATCAGGTGGTCAGTGGTGGGCCCTCCGAGTGGCTCCCCAGGCTGGGACCGTGGGGGGAGGCAGAACAGCTCCACCCAGGCCCCAGTGGGCTTGGCACCTGCAGGGTCCAGCTCCTCTCCTCTCCTCCTCCTGAGCCCCAGCCAAGGAAAGCCTTAGGATTGTGGCAAAGCCTGAACTCCAAATGTGGAGCACTGCCCATAATCAGATGGGGGTGAGAGAGAGCTTGTAACCAGGCCTGGGACAGCATCGAAATGCCTAACCTGGGGCTCGGAAAGAGAAAAGATTCCTGCAGGACTTAGCGTGGAGCCTGCCCTTCATGAACATCAGGTAGTGACAAGAAAAGATGCTGGCCGGGCGTGGTGGCTCACGACTGTAATCCCAGCACTTTGGGAGGCTGAGGCGGGAGGATCATCTAAGGTCAGGAGTTCGAGACCAGCCTGCCTAACGTGGTAAAACCCCATCTCTACTAAAAATACAAGACATTAGCCAGGGATGGTGGCACACATCTATAATCCCAGCTACTCAGGAGGCTGAAGCAGGAGAATCAATTAAACCCAGGAGGTGGAAGCTGCAGTGAGCCAAGATCACGCCACTGCATTCCAGCCTGGGTGACAGAGCGAGACTCTCCCTCAACAACAAAAAAAAAAAAAAGAAAAGAAAGAAAAGATGAATAAACATCCCCACCATCTTGTATCAAAGAAACTGTCACTCGTTCAGAGACTTCAGATTCCTTTCATTCAGTATTGACAGCACCCTGGAAGAGAGGTTAGCAGCCCACATGACAGAGACCAGAGCCGAGCTGCAGACAGGGGAGGCCTCCTGCCTAGGATCACACAGCCAAGAGGCAGGCGGCCAGTCTGGACTTGTGACCGGAAGCGGCATCTCACCACCTTTTGCAACGGATCCCTCTGGAAGCCAGAGGTCACGTTGCTTGCCTGGCTGTAATTGCACAGCGAGAGGCAGGTGTGGCCTCGGGCTGTGGGGTAAGACCAGGGCAAGCAGGGCCTCGGCTTTGGGTTGGGGGCTTTAAAATGGGCCCAGGACTCCTTTGAGTCTCCTGGAGAAACCAGTCTCATAGAATAGCTGCCCTCTAGGATGACAGGGCGGGAGGGAGGGGGTCGCTGAGGCCTCCCCCTGAGTGCTGAGTCTCCTTGCAGGCTTGGCAACGGCCCCAGTGAAAGCGGGAGAGGAGAAAGCCAGCAGCCCCAGGAGACGGTGAAGGTCAAAGCAGCCCTGGTTACCATTGCTAGCCAGCCCCCAAGTCTCTGCGTTACCACGGCAACCCTGCTCCTGTGCTACCCATCCCCGCGCGGGGTCTGCCGTGACTGAAGCAAAAAGCCGCTTCCGTGAGGCTCCTTAGAAAGGGACTGAGGCTGTGTAATGGGGACCAGCTGCTCAGCAAATTACAAACACACAGAAGAATAAGGCCCTGCTGGCGGCTAGAGTTCCCCTGCCCAACCCTCCCTGCCCGCAGCTTCTGCTGGGGGCAAGAGCAGCCCCCCGCCGGGGAAGCCGCTCCGCCCACCTTTCCCACCTCTCACAGCCTCCCAGAGCTCAGCAGTCCTGACCTCAGACACCCGCTGGCTCCCCGACTTCCATGTCCAGCTCCCCACTTTGTCCTCTACTCTGTTGAAAGGGGACAGGGGCAGGGAGACAGCCCAAACAGAGCACACCCCATCAGAAGAGTACAGTGGGGCAAAGTCGTCCCTAGCGTTCAAAGCTCCCAGGAAATTCCAATACACAGCCCTAGAGGTGAATCACTGGCCTCGACTCAGTGGGTTTTATTCTCACGCGGCACCAGAATTCCAGGAGGACTCTGAAGACACAGACGCAAACTCACCCCGATTCCCTGGTCTCCAGTTCAGTCAGACTGGGCTGTTCCTGAGAATCTTCACTGCTGACCGGTTTCTGGGCACAGGGATGCTGCCGACTGGAACCCCACTTTGAGCAGCACTGGTTACCTCTGCTCTGAGGGTGAGCAGCACGGTTCCTGCATTTCACCCCTTTTTCACTTCCTCCACTTGTGACTCAACTAGGATTCATGCTTGGAGTTTTGGGGGTTTCCTTCTCGGGTATAGATGTAGTGAAGGTGGACATAGGTCTATACGGACCTTCTGTTTCAATGCATAGGTTCATTCATTCATTCAGCAAAGACTTGAGGGCTAACCGTGTCCCCACCAGGTGCTGGGCTTCCCCAGAAGCGGATGGTGGGAAAGATGAATTCAGTCTGGCTGTGGGGACACAGAGTGTGCTTCGGTTACAGGGTGGGGCTGAGACTCGGATGCCTGAGAGGCACCCTCAGAGGTCATGAAGGCTAAGCCCCTGGTTCCCAGAGTGTCGCTGGAGCAGTTAGAACTGTAGACACGCAGGCCCCGCTTAGTAAGAGTCCAGTGGCCTGAGGGTGCTCAAAGGTTGAGAGAGCCCCAGAAGCACATATAGAAATTAACCTGGGAAAGAAGAAAAAGAATGTTCCAGCCTGGCTGACGTGGTGAAATCCCATCTCTACTAAAAATACAAAAATTAGCTGGGCAGGGTGGCGGGCACCTGTAATTCCAGCTACTGGAGAGGCTGTGGCAGGAGAATCGCTTGAACTCGGGAGGAAGATGTTGCAGTGAGCCAAGATCGAGCTACTGTACTCCAGCCTGGGCAACAGAGCGAGACTCGGTCTCAAAACAAACGAACAAAAGAATGTTCTAGAAGAAGTCATATGCATGCATTACAAGAATTTTTTTTTTTTTTTTTTTTTTTTTGAGACAGGTTCTCACTCTGTCCCCAGGCTGGAGTGCCATGGTGCCATCTCAGCTCACTGCAGCCTCAACCTCCCTGGGCTGAGGTGATCCTCCTGCCTCAGCCTCTCAAGTAGCTGGGACTATAGGTACACACCACGCCTGGCTAATCTTTGTATTTTCTGTGAAGGTGGGGGTGTCACCATGTTGCCCAGGTGGGTCTTGAACTCCTGGCCTCAAGCGATCCACCTGCCACGGCCTCCCACAGTGCCCAGCTGAAAAGAACGTCTGTGAACCAGAGCCCGGATTTCTGGGGCCAGGTGATGGGAATGGGGAAGCATCTTTCTTTATGAAGAGACCACCAGGGGCTGCTGTCGGCCACTTACCTGGGGTGTGGCCAACCCTCCCAGTTTGCCCAGGATGGAGGGCTTTCTGTTGGTCACGTTAAAGAAAATGATGGCTGGGCGAGGTGGCTCATCCCAGCACTTTGGGAAGCTGAGGCAGGTGGATCACCTGAGGTCAGGAGTTTGAGACCAGCCTGGCCAACATGGGGAAACCCCATTTCTACTAAAAATGCAAAAATTAGCTGGGCATGGTGGCAGGTGCCTGTAATCCCAGCTACTCAGGAGGCAGGAGAATCCCTTGAACTCGGGAGGCAGAGGTTGCAGTGAGCCAAGATTGCAACACTGAACTCCAACCCAGGCAGCAGTGTGAGACTCTGTCTCAAAAAAAAAAAAAAAAAAAAAAAAATTCAGTGACACCTGTGGGAGCGCAGTGAGGCCGACTTGACTCGGGGCCATCTTGACAGGCACAGAGACCTGCATTGGGGGCCTGCCATGGGGAGAGGTCGGCTCAACTCGAATGTAGCCCGGCCAAGAGGATTTCCAGCCAGGGAGCAGGTGGGGGTCAGAGCGGGGAGTTACTAAGAGGAAGCATGGGGGTCAGGGGGATTCCAGCTAAACCAACCTAACAGGATTCTGGCTGAAGGCAGGCCAGGGTGACCAGACATCACCTGAGGGACGGTAGAGGATGGGGGTTTCTTGGTAAACTGACTTTGCAGGAATGGCAGAAAGTGGATTTTACAAGGAAGCATGTACATGGGGCCGAGGAGAAGGTTTGTGAGCCTGAGGGTAAGAGTACCAGGGGCTTCGTCCTCAGTCCCCCCACCTCCGACTCTCCCCGGGGATGGGGGGAATGACTCACCTGCTGGATAAAACTGGGCGTCGATTTGCTAAAATCCCAAAAGCAAGTCTGCATTTAGAAAGCGCTGGCTCCTTGAGAAGACTGGCCTGGAACCTGGAGACCAGGTGGGCTCCTTAAACAGATGATGGCTGAGCGGTGCCATCTGGATACTGGAAGCGAGCGAGGAGGCAGCAAAGCACTTCTCTTGGCGTCCGCAAGTCAAAAGGGCCAGGTGCTTTGACTTGAGAGAGGGAAAGGATCCTAGAAGTCATCAGGGCTTTAACAGACAAGGAATCCGGGGGGAGGGAGAAGGGACTCAGCTCCGAAACTAAGGACTAGACCTCTGGTCCCAAGCCCCAGTCTCAGGATCTACTACCTCCTTCTTAAAGCACCTGGCAGGCCTCCAGGACGGGCTCCGTCCAACGCCAGCCGTCTCGTCTCTGTCCCAATCTGTTGGAAAACACTTCCTTATATTAAGCCAAAACCTGTCTTTTCCACAGTTTCTTTGATTCGGCCTCGTGGATCTTTTTAAGGTGCTGTGATCGAGTGAGTCCCTGGAATCCTCTCACCAAGCCCACCACCAGCATCCTCACATTGACTGAATTCGCTGTGTCTAAGGTCAAATTTGCAGCCACTTCCTGATGCCTCCCACGGAGGCTGGCGCTGGTCCCCAATACAAGGAGGTGGTCACGGCCAAGGGATTCACCAAACGTGGAGGTTTGCCAAAGTTATGTCAAAGAGCCCGGATCTCAAAGCGAGCCGTCTCCCAGGAAACAGCTCGAGACGTTCAGATTCTGAATATCCACTCCACTCACGGCAGGGGGGCAGGAGATCTCAGCACATTCCTGTGAGAGAAGCAGCCCTGGGGGCCCCTATGGGTTCTGACATCCAGGAGCCTTGCAGTGGGAGGATGGGGGTGTGGGAAGGTCCCCCCTGGGAGCCAGGACTCCACCCCATACCCAACTTCTACCTGGCTGCCAGCAGGATTTGGATTAGAGAATGCACGTGATGGCCAAACAGCCTGGATTCCTAGAACCCTGAACAGCCTCCTGTGGGGAGGAGTCCGTCCCCCAGAAAGATCCATCTGCATCCTGACCACCAATATCTGTGGCTGTGACTTTATTTGGATAGAGGGTCTTTGTAGATACAATCAAGGCTCTCAGACGAGCACGGTGGCTCATGCCTGTAATCCCAGCACTTTGGGAGGCTGAGGCAGGCGGATCACCTGAGGTCATGAGTTCAAGACCAGCCTGGCCAACATGGTGAAACCCTGTCTCTACTAAAAATACAAAAATTAGCCGGGTGTGGGGGCGGGCGCCTGTAATCCCAGCTACTCTGGTGGCTGAGGCAGAGAATTACTTGAACTCAGGAGGCGTAGGTTGCAGTCAGCCGAGATCGCCCCACTGCACTCCAGCCTGGGTGATGGAAGGAGACTCCGTCTCAAAAAAAAAAAAAGGGGATCCCAAGATGAAATCACCCTGCGTTTAGGGCAGGCCCTGAACCCAGTGGCTGGTGTCCTTGCAGGGGAAGGGAGAGGGAGATTAGAGACCCAGAGAGAAGAATGCCACGTGATGCCAGAGGTGGGGCCAGTGTGGTGCATCCACAAGCCGAGGTACACCGAGGATCGCCAGGAGCCACCAAAAGCTAGAGAGACAGGGCTGGGACAGATTGTCCCTCAGAGCCTCCAGGAGCCAGCCCTGCAGACACTGTGATCTGAGACTCCTGGCCTCCAGAGCGGGGGAAAAGGAAATTCTCATTGTTTTAAGCCCCCCCAGGAAATGTCTGTTGTTTGGGCGGCCCCGGGAAACTGATATCAAGCCCCCCATTCCTGTCCCTTCCCCCGGAGTCAGGTCTGGGCATCATGTAAGCCCCAGGATGTGAGGTGGGCCAGAAAGGTGGGAGACTGGGCCCTGCTCTGGGGGGCTGAGGGGTCACAGACACTGACAAGCTCGGGTGAAGCGGAGATCTGCAGGCCAGCTCCCAGCTGCCCTGACTTGAGCCAGTTCTGATAAGGAGGCAGGGCCAGATAGCCTGACTCAGGCCCTGCCCACCCCGCCTGGCCCTGGGCAGTACAGTGATGGCCCCCCGAGTCCAGGCCTTGGGATGGGCTGACCTGGTCCTCCCGAGACCCCACTCCCACTCCTTGGAATGTTGGGCTCTGCCCAAACCATCTCTGGACACCTCCCTCCTTCTGTCTCTGGGTCACAGCGCAGGGTCAACACCCCAGCTGTGTCGCTCCGGCCAGGCTGCAGCTCACCTCCCTCCCTCCTGGCAGTCGTGCCTTTCTCTCCACCTCTGCTGTGGTCTGTTTATCTCCTCTCCTCCCATTAGACTCTAAATGAAAACTGTCTCTACTTCTGACATCAGTGTGTGGGCTTGCCTCCCCCCATACCGAGTAGTTCTCTGTTTTTTTTTATTTTCCTGAGACAGTGTCTCACTCTTTGCCCAGGCTGGAGTGCAGTGGCGCTATCATAGCTCACTGCAGCTATGCGATCCTTCCACCTCCTGCCACCACGCCCTGCTATTTAAAAATTTTTTTTTGTACAGATGGGGTCTCGCTATGTTGCCCACGCTGGTCTCAAACTCCTGGGCTCAAGAGATTCTCCTGCCTCAGCTTCCCAAAGTGTTAGGATTACAGGCATGAGTTAATTCCGTCCTGAAACTGTCCGGAGTTAGCACAGACCTATAGGTTAGGAGTTCAAGACTGCCCCCCCACGTCAGACCCCAAGGACAAGCAGAGGGTCCTCAGCTTGCCCACATTTCGGCCCAACTTGACTACAAACTGGGGGCTCCTAGGATCCCCCTCCTCAGGTTTTCAGGTTTGGTAATTAGCTTTTTTTTTTTTTTTTTGAGACAGTTTCCCTCTTGTGGCCCAGGCTGGAGTGCAATGATGTGATCTCGGCTCACTGCAACCTCCGCCTCCTGGGTTCAAGCAATTCTTCTGTGTCAGCCTCCCGAGTAGCTGGGACTACAAGTGCATGCCACCATGCCCGGCTAATTTTTGTATTTTTATAGAGATGGGGTTTTACCATGTTGGCCAGGCTGGTCTCGAACTCCTGACCTCAGGTGATCCGCCTGCCTCAGCCTCCCAAAGTGCTGGGATTACAGGTGTGAGCCACAGAGTCCGGCCGATGACTTACTATTGGTGGCTTCCACAGCCTCCTCCCAGGTGTGGTTAGCTGCTATGGAATGGCTCACAGAACTTTCCTTAGGGTCTCGGGTTGATGATAAAGGATGCCAGATGGAGACACACACAGACCAAGGTCCAGAAGGGTCTGGAGCAGGCGCTTCTGTCCCCCGTGGAGTGTGTGCTGTGCCAGCCTCCCGGCTCATGGTTTCGTTCATCAACCTGAAGTTCTCCGAGCCCTTTCTCTTAAAGTTTTTATGAAAGTTCCACTATGTGACCGTGACTGATGAAATCATGGCCACTGGTAATTGACTCAATCCCTGGCCCCTCTGCCTTCCTGGAAGTCAAGGGGTGGGTCTGAAAGTTTCAACCCACTAATCCCATGGTGGATTCCTGGGGCAGCATCCCCCATCCTGAGGCTTGCTAGGGACCACCAGTCACCTCATTAGCATTACTAGGGATGGTGGCAAGGGGTTCCTTATGAATAACAAAAGATGCTTTTCTCAACTCTCTCACTCAGAAAATTTCAAGGGTTTTAGGAACTTTGTGCTGGGAACCCAGGAACAGAGAACAAAGACCAAATAGAATATATATTTCTAGCCGGGCATGGTGGCTCATGCCTGTAATCCCAGCACTTTGGGAGACTGAGGCGGATGGATCACCTGAGATCAGGAGTTGAAGACCAGCCTGGCCAACATGGCGAAACCCTGTCTCTACTAAAAATACAAAAATCAGCCGGGCGTGGTGGTGAGTACCTGTAATCTCAGCTACTTGGGAGGCTGAGGCAGGAGACTCCCTTGAACCCAGGAGGCAGAAGTTGCTGCAGTGAGCCAAGATCGTGCCACTGCACTCCAGCCTGGGAGACAGGGCGAGACTCCATCTCAAAAAAAAAAAAACCCCACAAAAACAAGAATATCTATTTCTTATTCTATCACAGCCCTGACTGAGCCCCTGGGAAACAGAGCCCCCAGTCTTCTCGCTGGTAACCCTGAGCTCAGCCTGGAGGAGCCTCCGTGAGAACCTTCTGAATTGGGCTTTTGAATGCCCATGCGCGAATGCACACATGTGGTGCATGCCTATGTGTAGACAGAACGCGCACGTGACACTTGGAGTGCTAAGGCAAGCATGCGGGAGCGGCGGAAGGCGGCCTGCAGACAGCACGCGCACGTGACACTTGGAGTGCTAAGGCAAGCATGCGGGAGCGGCACAAGGCGGCCTGCAGACAGAACGCGCACGTGACACTTGGAGTGCTAAGGCAAGCATGCGGGAGCGGCGGAAGGCGGCCTGCAGACAGCACGCGCACGTGACACTTGGAGTGCTAAGGCAAGCATGCGGGAGCGGCAGAGAGGCGGCCTGCAGACAAGAACGCGCACGTGACACTTGGAGTGCTAAGGCAAGCATGCGGGAGCCGCGGAAGGCGGCCTGCAGACAGCACGCGCACGTGACACTTGGAGTGCTAAGGCAAGCATGCGGGAGCGGCGGAAGGCGGCCTGCAGGCAGAACGCGCACGTGACACTTGGAGTGCTAAGGCAAGCGCGGATGCCGCGAAAGGCGGCCTGCAGGCAAGAATGCGCACGTGACACTTGGAGTGCTAAGGCAAGCATGCGGGGAGCGGCGGAAGGCGGCCTGCACACAGCTCGCGCACGTGACACTTGGAGTGCTAACCCAAGCGCGGGAGCGGCGGAAGGCGGCCTGCAACAGCACCGCGCACGTGACACTTGGAGTGCTAATGCAAGCATGCGGGAGCGGCGGAAGGCGGCCTGCAGACAGAACGCGCACGTGACACTTGGAGTGCTAATGCAAGCGCGGGAGCGGTGGAAGGCGGCCTGCATTCTTTCTCCGAATTTTGCAACTTCCACATGCTTGGCTCCAAGCTACTGGCTTCGCCCCAGTGACATTCTTTCAGAAGAGCAGCTGCTGCCACATCAAACCATTTCTGTCCAGCTCTCGCTCAGGCCCAGGGCCTGCCACCTCCATGGGCCACACGAGTGGGACACGAGAAAGCCCAGCCCTTTCAGCGAGTTCGTGAGTGTATTTGTGCACGGGTGTGGCCAGAACCTGGGTGTGAATGCGTGAACAGCCAGGAGGCTGCTGTTAAGAAACATTTCACTTCATGAGGGGCACACAGTGTTTGTGATGTGAAAGGGTCATCCATGATTCCCCTCCCCAGCAAAGGTGCTAACACAGGTCACATGCTCTTCTCCCTCCTAGCCAAATCCATCCCAAACCAATTCTCCCGGCAAAGAGAATGGATTCCCCAAGTGCCTCCCCCAGATCACCCCAGGCTGCTGCCCAGTGGGATGGTTCCCTGAAGGCACGTATAGGTCATTTGGGGAAGGAGAAAGAGTGGGGAATGGAGACTCAACAGATAGCCAGTGAACGTTCTGTACAGGATTGTTCTGCAAGTTGCTCTTTTGAAAAACTCGGGCCGGGCCAGGCCAGGCGTGGTGGCTCCCGCCTATAATCCCAGCACTTTGGGAGGCCAAGGCAGGTGGATCACGAGGTCAAGAGATTGAGACCATCCTGGCCAACACGGTGAAACCCCATCTCTACTAAAAATACAAAAATTAGCCAGGCATGGTGGCACACACCTGTGGTCCCAGCTACTCAGGAGGCTGAGGCAGGAGAATTGCTTGAAGTCGGGAGGTGGAGGTTGCAGTGAGCCAAGATCACACCACTGCACTCCAGCCTGGGTGACAGAGCAAGACTCCATCTCAAAACAAAAAATAAAAAAACAAAAAACCCACTTGATATTGTATCATGAAGATCTTTTATGTCAGTACATTTGGGGGCCACACATTTTTTCTGAGTAGCTATACAATATTCCAGTCTCTGGATGCCAGAATGAACTTAGCTGTTTCTCAATGCATTGAATCTCCTTCTGCCTTTTGGAAGCCCGCCTTCCTGTGAGCTGCAAGGCCCAGGCGGCTGCTCTCAGATGGCCTCTCGGGGCTTTGAGCCTAGAGCAGGGCTCTCAGTAAGGCAGGAGTGGTTCAAATGCTTGCTGTGGGTGGTGACAGCGGCCACAGCCAGAATCCAGTGTCCCATGGGGGCAGTGAGCAACTCTAGGTCAATCCCAGCCTGATTATTCCAAGTCCAGAGGTCTTCAGCTTCCTGGCTATGGCCAATTACAAATGGTCATGAATTCTTTGCAGCAACTCCCATCAGGAGGTGGGGTCTATTTTCCGCCTTCGGATCTATGCTGGTCATCTGATGTGCGTGTCTTCCAAGCCTGGACCTCAAGAAGCCTCGAAGGTAGGCTGGGTGTGGTGGCTCACGCCTGCGATCCCAGCACTTTGGGAGGCCAAGGTGGGCGTATTGCTTGAGCTCAGGAGTCCAAGACCAGCCCGGGCAACATAGCGAGACACGGTCTCCACAGAAAATTTAAAAATTAGCCAGGTGTGGTGGCGCATGCCTGTAGTCCCAGCTACTCAGGAGGCTAAGGGACTGAAGTGGGAGGACTGCTTGAGCCCAGGAGGTCAAGGCTGCAGTGAGTCGTGATCACACCACCTGCACTCCAGCCTGGGCAACAGAGTGAGACTCTAAAAAAGAAAAAAGTTGTTTTGTTTTTTGTTTTTGAGATGGAGTCTCACTGTGTTGCCCAGGCTGGAATGCAGTGACATGATCTCAGCTCACTGCAACCTCCGCCTCCCGGGTTCAAGCAATTCTTCTGTGTCAGCCTCCCGAGTAGCCGGGACTACAAGTACGTGCCACCATGCCTAGCTACTTTTTGTATTTTTATAGAGATGGGGTTTCACCATGTTGGCCAGGCTGGTCTTGAACTCCTGACCTCAAGTGGTCCTGCCACCTCAACCTCCCAAAGTGCTGGGATTACAGGCCTGAGCCACCACACCCAGTCAAAAAAAAAAAAAAAAGGGTTTGCATTCCATATCATGGAACACTGCCACCATGTGACCAAGCCTGGGTTAGTGTCCACCAGAATGACACATTGTGGAGAGAGAAGTCCCACCTTCCCAGCTCTCCCAGCGTCCCAGGTGAGGCCTTTGATATGAGCGAGCCAGCCAACACCATGGGGAAAGGCAAGCCCGCCCAGGTGAGCCCAGCTGAAGGGACAGCCCACAGGGCAATATGGATGAATGAGCATTGTTTTCGGCCACTGAGCTGGAGCAGTTTGTTACTTAGCGAAAGTTCACTGCCCAGTCACCTTGTTTAATTCCTGCTCAACTCCTGAGCCTCGTTCTGGAGGCTTCCCATTAATTCTGTAAGCTTCATAATTTTTTCCATAAATCTTTTTTCTGTTTAACTAGAAGTGGTTTCTGTTGGTTGCAACTAAGAATGCTGGCTGTTATAAAAATTAGTACGAGGCCGGGCGCCATGGCTCACGTCTGTAATCCCAGCACTGTGGGAGGCCGAAATGTGTGGATCGCCTGAGGTCAGGAGTTCGAGACCAGCCTGGCCAACATGGTGAAACCCCGTCTCTGCTAAAAATACAAAAATTAGCCGGGCGTGGTGGTGCATGCCTGTAATCTCAGCTACCCGGCAGAGGCTGAGGCAGGAGAATCTCTTGAACCTAGGAGGCAGAGGTTGCAGTGAGGTGAGATCTCACCACTGCACTCCAGCCTGGGCAACAAGAGCAAAATTCCATCTCAAAAAAAAAAAAAAAAAAGGTTCATAGGCGCTTTACTTAAAATAACAACAAAAAAAACCCCACCCTCTGAAAACAACCCCAGTGCCCATCCCTTGTAGACTAGGTTGATAACCTGTGCCAGTCACGTGATGGGGTTTTACTTCCGCTACAAAGAACAACATGCGTGAATCTCGTTGGCATCGTGTGGAAGCTAAAAAGGCTGACATGCACTAAAGAGCGGGTGCTTAGTAAGGTTCCATTTGCATGAAGTCAACAGCAGGAATGCCTACTCGGTGTCCATCGAAGTCAGAATCAGTGGTTACAGGGTGGAGGTTCTGACTTAGAGAGCCGTCTGGGGTGAGGGAAAGGTTCGCTCTCTCTATCCAAGAGGTGGTGCCAGCAGTGTCTGCATGTAATGCAACAATTAAGTGAGCTCTACGCTTCCCACCTGTGTACTGTGTGTGTGTAATATACTAATAAAATTGTTTTTAAAAATTTCCCTTGGGCTGGGCACAGTGGCACACACCTGTAATCCCAGCACTGGGAAGTCGAGGTGGGCGGATCACCTGAGGTTGGGAGTTCAAGATCAGCCTGACTAACATGGAGAAACCCCCATCTCTACTAAAAATACAAAAAAAAAATTTTTTTTTGCCATATTACATGCCTGTAATCCCAGCTACTCAGGAGGCTGAGGCAGAAGAATCACTTGAACCCAGGAGGCGGAGGTTACGGTGAGCCAAGATTGTGCCATTACGCTCCAGCCTGGTCAACAAGAGTGAAATTCCATCTAAAAAAAATAACAAATATAAAATAAAATTTAAAAATCTCACTGGCAGGCAGGGTGCTGTGGCTCACACTTGTAATCCCAGCACTTTGGGATGCCCATGTGGGAGGATTTGCTTGAGCTTAGGCATTTGAGACCAGCCTGGGCAAAATGGCAAGGCCCTATCTCTAGAAAAGCTCAAAAATTAACTGGACGTGGTGGTCCCAGCTACTCAGGAGGCTGGGGTGGGGGATCACTTGAGCCCAGGAGGTCAAGGCTGCAGTGAACCATGATTATATCATTGTACTCCAGCCTGGGTGACAGTGAGACACTGTCTCAAAAAAAAAACAAAACAAAAATAAAGAGGCGCTCATCTTGGGATAGACAGCTAGGAAAAGTTGTCCTTTTCTGCTACCTTCTTTTTGCTGCCTGAAAGGCAGAAGTGATGGCTGGAATCTCAGCAGCCATTGTAGATCATGAGGGTAGGCTTGTGGGTGGCAGGCATGCAATAATGCTGTACAAATGGAAGAAGTCTACCTTCAGAAGTGATGCTTTCTCCCTTTTATGTGACAGAAAATAAAGAAAAATGTCATATGAGCCCCTTCCATGCTGAGCTTTCATTATAGGAAGCTGAAGCTAAAAATAGCCAGTACAGGTGCATGCATGAGAGATTTTGGCTTTGTGCGCTAGCTTGAGCAGCTGGGAGTGGTGTTAATTATCTTCTCAATTGCTTGACTCAAAACTGGAGGCCTGGATGGCCCGTGAATTCCTCAGTGTGTTGTAGAGAAAGGAATCCAAGGCACTGAGGAGCCAGGAAGCCTGGAGCGCGTGCCGTGTGCCGCCAATTGCTGTCCTCTGGACAGACCCAGGAAGCTCTCCTCCCCCGAAGCCCAGGGAAACATGCAGGGAAGGAGGCACTGGCCCCCAGGAAATGCCCTGTGGCTTCTCTGTGTAGGTCAGAGAGGGTCTCTGGAGATGCTGCAATTGAAAGTGCTTCCTGACGGCCACAGGGAGGAGGGGCATGGGACCAAAACAGGCTTGCAGCTTGCAAAACCCTCACCTCATCTGCAGTGTTCTAAAAGCTTACGATCAGGGCCGGGTGCGGTGGCTCACGCCTGTAATCCCAGCACTTTGGGAGGCTGAGGCAGGTGGATCACCTGAGGTCAGAATTCAAGACCAACCTGGTCAACATGGTAAAACCCTATCTCTACTAAAAATACAAAAAAATTAGCTGGGGGGTGGCAGGGGGGGGGGTGCGCGCCTGTAATCCCAGCTACTGGGGAGGCTGAGGCAGGAGAATCGCTTAAACCTGGGAGGTGGAGGTTGCAGTGAGCTGATTGCACCACTGCACTCCAGCCTGGGTGACAGAGCGAGACTCTGTCTGAAAAACAAACAAACCAGAAAGAAAAGCAAAGAAAAGCTCAAGATCCGGTGAACAGGCACTTTGTACCATCACAAGAGAGTCCTGGCCGCTCACCCAATTCCTGGATCACCCCAAGACCCTTCAAAGGAAAGGTGGTCAAATCTCTTAGAGAAAGGACCCTGTAATAAAATGACAAGGACTTACAGTACTAAGAATCCGTTTCCTGGCCTTCCCCAAAGGTCCTCTTGGCCATTAACCCAGTGACTAAGCTGCAGGGCCGGGGCTCCAGGAGCTGAGGACGTGGTGAGGAGCCTCTCCTGAGTTACACCAGGTGAAGAAAGACCCGCCTCTGCTTCAGGTGTGGCTGGCTTGGTAAATGAACACGGCCCTGCACGTGGATGCAGCAGGTGCTGATGGCAATTCCTCCCCCTCCCTGTCTCTCTGATGCGTGTGCGCACACACACACATGCCTGCACACACACACACGCCTGCACACACATGCGTGCACACACAGTGTCCTGCCTTAGGAGTGCACTGGCTATCTCATTCTGTCTGCTTCCTCCCAACCCATCACGCTGCAGTCGTCACACTGGACCGAAGTGAACACCAGTGGGAGCCCTATATGTGTGCCCCTTGGTCCCTTAGAAGCCGGCCCAGTCTCGGCTGGATCCCTGTGGACTTTCGAGGGGACACATGCCTTACTTGGGGAGTGGCTCCCGCCTCTGTACTAGAGACCCAAGTCTGGTGTCAGAGCACAGGGCCACCCGTCTGCCAGTGCAGCTGCCCTGCCTGTGGCCTTAAGATCCGCAAGGCCAGGATGAGGGGACTGAGATGCAGGAAGCTATGCTGAGGGGCTTGAGGGGCCTGCGACAGGCCCGCTGGGAGGGCCATCGTGGAGCAGGCAGCGGTTTGGAGCTGAGCAGGGCCTCCTTGGCAGGAAGACTCACTCCTTCCAGCACCACCAGCTTTGGCCCAAACACTTGAGCGTGGGTCCTGAGCTGCCCTCCATGAGCTGGAAGGACACAGGTGGACGTGGCCCTCAGGAGCTCGGGCAGTCCCTGGAGGCACAGGTGATTGGCATCTCACCAAGGTCCCCCCACCTCCACCCAGGGCACCTGAGGTCTCCCCCCAGGGCCTGATGGGGCATTCCCTAACATCTGTGATGGTGGTGGGAGAAAACACAAGCCTGTTTCAGATTGGACTGTGGGCTCCTTCCAGATGGGAGTGGCCTGTTGCCTGGCAGAAAGGGACCTCGCTTTGGGCAGAACCCTGAGCAGCCGATCTCATTTTCTGTGTGGATGGAGGGAAGCGGGCCTGGGCCTTGTGACCTGTGGAAGCGGCTCAGTGTTTGGTAAGAGATGCCAGGGCTGGAGGGAGGAGAGTGGAAGAGTGAGTACCCGTGAGCTTTGGGAAGAGGGCAGGGACAGACGTCTGGGAATGGCCACACAGGTGAGGATGCTTCTGCCCCTGACTGCTCCCTGAAGGGCCCTATGGCAGTCCCATGCTGGGCGCCTGCCCCGGGGTGTGGGGACAGGTGTCACAGAGCATCACTCTGCGCCTCCCCGGCCTCCAGGGCCTGCTCTGCTGAGAGATGGCCTGGCGGGAGGGAGCGGGGCTTTGCAAGAGCTCACGGCTGCCACGTCACCAAGGCTGATGGGAGCAGACCTCCTGCTCCCGGGCCCTCATTCAGTGCCAGCTCCCTGATGGCTGTGGCTTTTGGCCGACCCTTTCCTTCAGAGGAGGCATCCACTCATTCCCCAGGAACTGACTCTTACTCTAGATCTAAATGCCCCCATCCTATACGGCGCAGTGCACCAGCCCTTCAATGACCAAACACCTTTCCCGCCCTCCTGGCCACCCACACACACGCAGGTGACTCAGGAGCTGCAGCCAGGCGGCGGCCTCATGGTCACCTGTGTCACCTATCATGCATTCAAGGGCTCATGAAACGGGAAGGCTGGGATGAAGCCTCAGGCTCAGGAGGTTGGTGAAAGGCAAAATGCAAGAGCCTGGCTCTGCGGATGTGCTGGGCGGCAGATGAGCCAGGCCCGGAAGTCCCTGCCTCCAGATTGCCCCATATATCCTCTCACCGCTCACTGGAGACAAGAAAATGCTGCCCTCCCGCTGTGGACGCACCAGCTTGCATAGCCCATCTGTGGTTCTCCCCGTTCAGAATGCACAGGTGTGAGCCAGGTGCCCTGAGCAGCACCCATCACCCAGAGCAAAGGTTCTACCTGGGTTCTGCTGGCATAGGGGTTCTACACCCAAGAGAGGAATGTTTCCACCATGACATATCGCCACGTCCCCTCGAATTGGCAGTGAAGATGGGGATTCACCTCTGGGACCACTGTGCCCGTGGGTGAGCAGGTGAAGAAGGGAGGCGTGTTTGGGAGGCTGGGATGGTTGGTCCTGACTGTCCCGGGGGAACAGGGCTGCCGCTCAAAACTGCAAGCAGCACCGAAGGACTCAAGTGATTTCTCAAACCCCTACATCTACCAGCTCCACGCAGGGCTACAGCTTCCTTGCAGGCAGGACCCCTGGGGCTCAGAGTTCTGTGGAAGAAAAACTCCAGTTACCTTCCCTGGCCCTGAGATGCCAGGGAGTGCAGAGCGGGAGAGAGGAGAGCTGCGGTGGAGAGACGGAGGCTGTGATTTTGGTCTTTGCTGTGTCTGCCACGCCTCCACCCTGACGTCATGTTGCCTTCTTCTTCCTGATCTCACTGTGGTTCGTCCCCCAATAGAGGTGTTGGGGGTGGTCCATGGTGTGATGTAGGCCATCAGCTGCTAAAATGTCCATAGGATCAAAAGAGAAGTGGGGGAGGTAGGCAGGGCAGAGTGGCTCATGCCTGTAATTCCAGAACTCTGGAAGGCCGAGGTGAGCAAATTGCTTGAGCCCAGGAGTTTGAGAACAGCCTGGGCAACATGGCAGAATCCCGACTCTACTAAAAATGCAAAAAAAAAAAAAACAAAAAAAAAAAGGCTGGGCATGATGGCTCACATCTGTAATCCTAGCACTTTGGGAGGCGGAGGCGGGTGAATCACGAGGTCAGGAGTTCGAGACCAGCCTAGCCAACATGGTGAAACCCCGTCTCTACTAAAAATACAAAAAATTAGCTGGGCGTAGTGGTGGGCGCCTGTAATCCCAGCTACTCGGGAGGCTGAAGCAGGAGAATTGCTTGAACTCGGGAGGCGGAGGTTGCACTGAACCAAGATCGTGCCACTGAACTCCAGCCTGGCGACAGAGCAAGACTCAGTCTCAACAACAATAACAACAAAAATTAGCCAGGCATGCTGGTGCACATCTGTAGTCCCAGGTACTTTGTGGTCCCAGAGGCTGAGACAGGAGAATTACTTGGGTCCAGGAGGCAGAGTTTGCAGTAAGATGAGATGGCACCACCGTATTCCAGCCTGGGCAACAGAATAAGACCCTGTCTCAAAACAAACAAAAAACGTGTGGAGGAGGAGATGTCTTGCCAGGATGGTGAATCTGGGCTGGACGCACAATCTGGAGGTGAGGGGTCAGGGGAGCAGCTGCCTTGGCAGGCAGGAGGTTTTGTGAGCCTGCATTTGTTCCTGGCAGCACCCATGGGGAAAGGGTAGGTGGGGCGTCTGCCACTGTCTGGCTGTCCAGCACCTGAACCTCCTTGCCTTTAGGGGAGCCCCTGTGCCACCTCCTGTTCCAGAGGCCAACACAGTCCACACTCTTGTCTTCCCAGATTCTGGTACAGTGGCAGGCACCAGCCTGAGCTCGGCCCAGCTGGTGCCTCCCTGGGGACTCTGTGCCTGCATCAGGCCAAGGAGAAGCCTGGCTGGCAGCAGGCGGCACGCAGTGATGGCATTCTCATGGGTTCCCCCCGGCATCCAGTGTGCCCCCAGCCTCCCCTGAGACTGTGCTTCCCAGTATCTTTCTAGCACACCTCTCCACTGCCTCACTCAGCCCCTGCCTGGGTGTCTTCTATTTGTGGTCAAGCACCCTGTTGGTGGGTACTGACATTGTTTCCAATTTTTCACTCTTACAAGGCTGAGATGAGAATCTCTGTCCCCTGTCCCTGTGCACAAGGATTTCCAGAGTGAAGGTTCCTAACTCCTGCTTTCTCCCTCCCCCGCAGCTTCCACAGTCTGCTGTCTCCTGGTCTCCACCACCCAGCCTGGTCATGTCTTCCAGAGACCCGACCACCCTGGAGGTGCAGCCCTGACCTTGCCGCCTCACCACCCTTTCCTTCCCCGTCAGACATGAGCAGGAGGTCATGCTCTCAAAAGCACACCCACCCATAGGCCCAGCGCAGTGGCTCACACCTGTAATTCCAGCACTTTGGGAGGCTGAGGTGGGTGGATCACCTGAGGTCAGGAGTTCGAGACCAGTCTGGCCAATATGGTGAACCCCTGTCTCTATAAAAATACAAAAATTAGCCAGGCATGATGGTGGGCACCTGTAATCCCAGCTACTCAGGAGGCTGAGGCTGGAGAATCACTTGAACCTGGGAGGTGGAGGTTGCAGTGAGCCGAGGGTGCACCATGTGCTCCAGCCTGGGTTACAGAGACTCCATCTCAAAAAAAAAAAAAAACAACCACACACCTATGCACCCACAATGACACACCCACATGCACGCACTCAGTGGCACGAACCCTCCTGCTTGTGTCACACTGTGTCACTGCTCCGGGCTGGGATGTGCTTCCTGCTCCCTGTCTCCCCCACTATCCGCAGCTTCACGAGGACAGGGACTCTCCCTCATTCCCTGCCCCCCCAGAGCCTGGCACACCTGATGTCCAAACATGGTATGGACCCAATAACACTTTCTGTACAAACAGATGTGGCAACCACAGCGTCACTGTAATGACCTCAGAGCAGTGACAAAGGCAAACTGAGTCGGGGGGTGGGGATCCCAGAGCGACCTCGAGGGCGTCTTGGTGCTTCCCAACCTGGAAACTGGTGGGCTGGTGGGAGAACTCCTGGTGCACACTTGTGGAAGCCTCCCAGTAATTTCTCCAAGCTGAGCGCTAGGGGGACATCTGGTGGCCGGTTGTTGAAGGTCGTTGCAGAGAAGAAGGGAGCCAAGAGAGAGGAGCCTGCAGCGAGGCGTCCTGGGGTTCTTGGGTTCTTACCACCCTTGCCCCTGCCAGCCCCTGGCCCACGCCATCTAGTCCACGCCCGAGGAGTTGGTCAGGTAGAAGGGGCGGATGACCGTGCGGAAGCTGCTGAAGTGCCCTGCTGGGCAGGGGGAAGAAGGAGGTGCCCTTGGAGCTGTTGGTGTCCAGGGCGCTGGGAATCTCGGCCTTCAGGCCCTCGAAATCGGTGACGTCTGCCACGAAGAGCCCTTCACAGAGCATCAGGGCTTTGTTTTCGTAGGCGATGGTGCGATCTGAGGGGCCCGACTTGGTGAGGCCCAGGACGGGCAGCTCGTCCGAGGAGCATGAGAAGCCGTAGTTCCAGCAGCTCTGGATGGTGGGGGAGGTAGACTAGGGACCAGGACACCCACTTGTCCTGGAAGAGGAAGCTGGGGTGTTGTGGGGTCTGGAAGGACTGATAGGGGTAGTAGTATCTGTAGTCGAAGGAGGCTTCGATGTCATTAGAAGAGTATTTGAACGAAGAACCCCCTCTGGACTGATAGACCAGCTGTGACTTCCGTGCACTCCAGCGACTGTCCGTCACAGAGGCACTCCAGGTGGGCGAGGTGTAAATCCGGGGCTTGTAGGCATCCTCAGTGAGGTTCAGGCCTTTGTACCGGGTCAGCAACTGGAAGGGCACGGTATGGAACTCCAGGGCCTGCAGACTCTTCTTCTGGAACAGGGCCTCGTGGCTCCAGTACAGGGACAGGTTGAACTGCAGCTCAAAGAGCTCCTGAGGGAGCATCATGGGGAAGCGGACTTTCTCCACCAAGCCCTCCAGCTCCTCGTGGGAGGCGTGCTCCTCCCAGCTCCAGGTGTCCACGGCCTTCAGCAGGGCCAGCTCGCTGGGCACAGCCAGGTCACTCCTGGGCAGCAGCAATTGGAGCAGGGCTGTGGGGGACGCTGGGCCAGGCCTCAGCCTGCGTCAAGGCCTCGAAGTTCCAGGCCAGGAACTGCAGGCAGAGCTTCTCCAGCAGGGGGTCCCCCGGTGGCCAGTGCGTAGGCATACAGGTCCAGGGGCATTTGGAATGAGGGGTCCCGGGGGGAGGAGGATGGCAAAGAGGCTTGCGCAGTAGCCCTGCAGCTGCTTGGCCCCATAGGCAGAGGCCAGCTTGTGGAAGCACTTGACTGATGACAGGGTGATGTCGATCCTTCGGGAGTAGAAGTACCTGGGGGAGGGTGAGGGAGAGCTGATGCTGGCCCCACAGGACAGCAGGGGAGCCCTGGGCCTTCCTCTCCAGCACAGCCAGCTGCTGCACACCCGAGTGTGCACAGCATGGGAGTGAGCACACGTGTGTGCAACTGTGTGAGTGCACGTGTGACTGTGTGTATACATGTGCACACATGAGTGTGTGCAGGTGTGCATGTGCTTTTGAAGAGGGGGAGGAGGACGAAGCCCCTGGCGGTCCTAGAGCCTGAGGACGAGACAGCTCACCTGAGAAAGTCTCTGACCATGGGCACGCACTCAGCATCCACACTCATGGTGACATTGCTGCCTGGCTCCTTCCACAGGGCCTGGGCCTCCAGGTTGGCAGTCAGGATGACTGTGTGGCCACAGAAGCCCAGGGCGTCCTCGCCCCGCACGCTCACGTTGATGGACAGGTCGCAGCCCTGCTGACCGTCAAAGATCTGACCAAGCGCCTCCGAGAGCTCTCCGGAGAGGTCCAGGGTGTGGGTGCTGCTGCTTTCTAAGAACGGGCAGGAGGGAAGCAGGCTGTGTTAGGACCCAGGGCACTGCTACTCTCTGGGATCAGCGTCTTTATCTGAAAGTGGGGGGATTTGTGGCTGCCTCATCCACTCTGGAAGGCTCCTGGGAAGATGAGGGACAGGAGAAACCTGCAGTATCGGATCCCTGGGCCCTGAAACCCCACCCCTTCCAGCCCTGAGGCCCCACCCTTTCCAGCCCTGAGGCCCCACCCCTTCCAGCCCTGAGGCCCCACCCTTTCCAGCCCTGAGGCCCCACCCCTTCCAGCCTCGAGGCCCCACCCCTTCCAGCCCCGAGCCCCACCCCTTCCAGCCCTGAGGCCCCACCCCTTCCAGCCTCGAGGCCCCACCCCTTCCAACCCGAGCCCCACCCCTTCCAGTCCCGAGCCCCACCCCTTCCAGCCCCGAGCCCCACCCCTTCCAGCCCCGAGCCCTACCCCTTCCAGCCCCGAGGCTCTACCCCTTCCAGCCCCGAGGCCCCACCCCTTCCAGCCCCGAGCTCTACCCCTTCCAGCCCCGAGCTCTACCCCTTCCAGCCCCCGAGCCCCACCCCTTCCAGCCCTGAGGCCCCACCCCTTCCAGCCCTGAGGCCCCACCCCTTCCAGCCCTGAGGCCCCACCCCTTCCAGCCCCGAGGCCCCACCCCTTCCAGCCCTGAGCCCCACCCCTTCCAGCCCTGAGGCCCCACCCCTTCCAGTCCCGAGCCCCACCCCTTCCAGCCCCGAGCTCTACCTCTTTCAGCCCCGAAGCCCCACCTCTTCCAGCCCCGAGGCCCCACCCCTTCCAGCCCCGAGGCCCCACCCCTTCCAGCCCCGAGCTCTACCCCTGCCAGCCCCGAGGCCACACCCCTTCCAGCCCCGCGGAACCAGAGCAGCTGAGACCTGCCCAAGCCTGTCCAGACCCCGGCTTCAGACCCTCTACTCTGTTCTGCCCCCCTCGGATTCAGGCAGCAGCCCCGCCTGGGGACTTGGTGGTGCTGACTCGGAGCCCCACTCCCCAGCCTCAGTCAGTCAATCACCACAAACGCTGCCTACCTCAAACCAAAACCACTACCTGCTTAGATGGCCTGAAAAGTCAGAGTCCTGTGGCAACCCCATTTTAGAACTCTGGGGGTCCCCCAAGCAGCCTCGTGTGAGGCACAAGGCCTGGAGAAGTCATGGGAGGCTCTCGGGTCGGGGGTCAGTGTGCTGCACCCTCCCCATTTCTTTGAGCCCTCTCAAAGCCTAACTCAAAACTAAATCCCATAGGTTGTTTCTTTGCGTTTTAATAGGTTTGAAATAATTGTGACGTTTCAACCAGGTGGGCTCGCCCTGGGCCTCCTCACATCCGAGCTGCCGCAGGACCCCGCCCCCCGCTCCCTCCCACCTGCTGCTCCTCACCACAGCTCCCCCTGCCACAGGAGCTTTTGCCCTGCACCCACGGCCCCGCATGCACCCCCCCACCCACCTCCCCCCCACCGAACCCCCGACAGCCCCATGGTGTCCCACTGTGAGGCCAGGCTCAGCTCCAGCCACTTGTTTGTCCCGTATGAGCACAGGGGGCTCCCTGGGGATTCAACCCCTCTGCCTTAGGGGCTCCAGACAAAGGGTAGTGGGCAGCAAGCCCGGGAAGAGCCACCTCGGCAGCAGGAGAGAAAAGAAAACCATGAACTCAAATCCAAACGGGTGCAGTGGCTCTCGCCTGTAATCCCAGCATTTTGGCAGGCCAAGGCGGGTGGATCACCAGGTCAGGAGTTCAAGACCAGCCTGACCAACATGGTGAAACCCTGTCTCTACTAAAATACAAAAATTAGCCAGGCGTGGTGGCAAGTGCCTGTAATCCCAGTTACTCAGGAGGCTGAGGCAGAATTGTTTGAATCCAGGAGGCAGAGGTTGCAGAGAGCTGAGATTGTGCCACTGCACTCCAACCTGGGCGACAGAGTGAGACGCCGTCTCAAAAACAACAACAACAAAAAACTCAGATCGGGGGGCTCCAACCTGCAGAGCAGCCTGGGTTCCCTGCAAATCAAGGCGGATTGGGGGAAGCAGCCTGCGGCTGTGAGTAGCCGGACCTCCCTCTGCCAGGATGGGCTTGAGCCTGTCACGCTGGGGAGTGCGTTCCGAGCGGGCGCTGGCATTTCAGGTCAGGCTGGAGCCAGGTGTCGTGCTCACTGGGACTGTGTCACACTGCCTCGCACTCAGGTTCCTTGGGGTGTTTCTCCAGAAGGGGCTGGGGAGGAGTCTGGGCCTGTGGGACTGGGAGCTGCTGGGCTCTCTGGATTCAGGGCCTCTCCATGTGGAGTGGGCAGGCGGTAGTGGAAGGAACTTTGTGTGCTTCACGTGTTTGGGGGAGGTGCTGGGGAGGGGGCAGGGGCCACGGGACCCCAGGGCATGCTGGGTCCCCACTCACCGTTGGTGCACACCACACCGGCATCCCTCTCGTGTCTGCAGTTGCTCTCAGCCAGCCCAGGGATGAGCAGTTGGCCAGCGAGGGCTCAGTTCCCGTGCACTGGACCTCATCCAGCATGATGGGGCCCGATCCTGTGGACGAAGCAGATGGCAGGGCTGGGGGCGTGAGAACTGCACCCAGCAGCCCCACAGCGCCACTCAGCCCTTTGTTCCCTGCGCCGGCCGGGCGGGTCCTTCACCGGTGAACCACGGTGGATATTCCATCGTGGGTTGGATTTGTGATTGCAACGTCAGGCCATGAACTCAGCCTTCATGCTTATAAAGCTTACCGGCTGCTGCAGACAACAGATTCATGTGTTGTAATTGCGTGCCTATCCCTGCGACATCAGGTTCGTATACTGCAATTGTGTGACTATCCTTGTTGCTAAATAGTGGGTGGATTATTTCTTTTTTTTCCCAGAATCAACTGCTGCATCAGTGAAAATCTTTCTGCATACAGACTTTTCTTTTGAGAGAAAATTGTTTGAAGAATATAAACACCCTGGAGTGGAGTTTCAGGGCCGGAGGCAATGAGCCCAGCCAAGCCCCAGGCTCCGGCCACCATCACCAGTCAGGCGTGGGTGACACAGTTCCATTGGAGCAGGACCCACAGCGCTTCAGTGCCATTGAAAGTGTTTGCTCTCAGGCGGGGCGTGGTAATCCCAGCACTTCCAGAGGCCGAGGTTGCAGATCACTTAAGGCTAGGAGTTCAAGACCAGCCTGGCCAGCATGGTGAAGCCCCGTTTCTACTAAAAAATACAAAAATCAGCCAGGCGTGGTGGCAGGTACCTGTAATCCCAGCTATTCAGCAGGCTGAGGCAGGAGAATCACTTGAACTCAGGAGGCAGAGGCTGCAGTGAGCTGAGATCACACTGCCGTACTACAGCCTGGGTAACAGAGCGAGACTCCGTCTCAAAAAAAAAAAAGTGTTTGCTCTTGCTAAATTAATAGGAATACAATTTGCATGTCTTTGAAGCCTGACTGTCTTGTCCTCGGGGATTCGCCCCTCCCAGGAGCTGGCTGTGCTGTGGGTCTCAGCCTTGGAGGATAGGGACAGCAGGCCCTACCTTGCCCGAAGGCAGCTCTGCCCAGAGCCTGGGTGGCGTTCTCAAAGCCCAGGGCCCGGCAGACAACGCTGGCATCAGTCAGGTCCCACAGGTTGTCACACACAGTGCCCCACTGGCCTCTGTAGAAGATCTCCACGCGGCCCTCATTGGCGGTGGCCCCATTGGCCAGCCCGCATGTCGCCATCATTCATGGCTGCAGGGAGAGACCAGAAAGGGTGAGGCTGGAGCCTGCAGTGCCCCCACCCCAACCTCCAGGGCCGCCACACTGTCCTGGGTCTCCCCCTGCTGAGCTTGTTTTCCAGTGCTTTAAGGTCCCCCTGCCTCTCCGTGAGGGGCACCTCTGTGAGGGGGAGTGGAAGATACATACAGACCCCCCCACACGGAGGCTAAACTTGCCATTTCTTGTTTTAGGGGTCTCAGCCCTTCACGCCATAGACAGAACAGGGGGCAGAGAAGCCCTGGGTTCTCCAGCACTGGGGAGTGGAGGTGGCAGGATCCCGAGGGAAGGACGGTGGCGGGGGGAAGGCAGCCCCATGCTAACCCCTTCTGAGGGTGTCTGGAGTTTGGGGGTGCTGGCCTACTGGGGGCAGCAGGCCTAGGGACCCCTGGGAGCATAGGCAGAATACTTCCAGGGCAGAGAATGGGATTCCCACCCCACACATGTCCTTCTGGGACTCTGCCCACCGACATTCACCCCTACAGGAGCTGGCAGAGCCGGGCAGGAGCTGAATTCAGTTGGGGGCATATCTGGCTTCCGTGGGCCCCCAGGATGAACATGAGTCTCCAGGGGCTCACAGTGTAAAGAATGTGAGGAAAGGCAGACGGGACCCTCTGGAAGCTTGACCTGCATCCAAGGCCATGGACCCCACAACACCCCCCTGTGACTGCTGGTTTGATCAGCTCCTCTGGTTCCCTCTGGACGGAATGGAGAATTCCTTGGTGTCCTCTCTATAACCTGCAGCTCACCTGAGCTCAGGTGAGCCCCTGGAACCTCCAAGCCACAGTCACTTGGGATACCGGGTGCTTCAAGCAAGAGAGAAGATTCGGCTAACCACCAGGCCTCAGACCCGGGCACAACCTCTCTTGCGAGTTCTGCACAGACCCAGGGCGCAGCAGCCTCATGGACTTTTGCTTTCAGCATTTCCCAGGGGCTCAGCTCACCTTGGGTCCCTGCAACCAGCAGCCACACCCAGAAGAGCCTCAGAGGGGCCATGGCCTTGCCTCGACTCCCAGATCCTGCTGTGGACGGAAGCGGTGGAGTGAGACACTGGAGCCAGGTGGCCCGAGGCCCGGGGACTGGCCTGCCCATCCACCCTTCAGCCCGACCTGGGCTGTGTGGCAGGCAGGGTCCCTCTCCTGCAGAGCCCACTATGGTCCCGGTAAGTGTGACGGACGCTGTGGTTGCCCCCATAGGGACCCCTCACCTGGTCTGTAGCTTGGTCCTGGAAAGATGTGTAAGACTTGGCTAGATGAAGGGGTCGCCTGGGGGCGGCCCCTGGCAGTAAGGACAGCAAGAACTGGTGACTGGAGGCGAGTGAGCCTATCTCAGAAAACCAGGCCCCGGGCAAGGCTGCCCCACAGGCTTGCGGGAGGGTGGAGTGGGGAGGAGGCCATGGGCGTGGGCCCAGGTCGGGAAGCAGGGGGAGCCTGGTTAAGATCTGGGCCTTAATCTTCAGGCAACAGACCGTGCAAGGACTGTCCCAGAGGTCTCAGCAGACAAAGACGAGCCCGCAGCCTGGAGAGTGGATGGGGAGGGGACTCGTCAGGAGAGGCCACAGAATCCGGGCCAGGAGTGACACGTCGGGGGCAGGGGAGACACGTCCGGGCTCCGTGGTATTCGGATGGGGAAGATGTGGGAAGATGCTCAGGGCTGCAGCCCAGAGGGGGGCCGTGCTGGGGGAAGAACGGGGAGTAAATGCCGAAGTGTCCCCAAGACATTGATGCTCAGCTTGGCCTGGGTCTCCACCTTCGGGCCTGGTGTCTTGCCTCCGTATAATTTCGACGCTTGCCTGCAGTGGCCTGCGGCCCCCTGCCTCCCTCCCCACACCCTGCCAATGGAGAGACAGTTATGGTTTCTCTGGCTTGGTGAGAATCCCGTGACACCTGGCACCATCCCCTCAGTCCAGCAAGCCGGGGGCAGGCCTCTGGTGGCACTGCTGTGGGGGCACTGGCTGGGAGTCCGGGCCTGGTGACCTTGAGATTGCTCAGAGGGGGGCCTGGTGGGCGGCTGAGGGGTATCCCCAGAGCTCGTCAGAAGTGTAGTTAAGGCTGGCCTCGCCCCAGGCCCTCTGCGTGGGAGTCTGCATGAACAAGCTCCCGGGGCTGGGTGCACTGGCTGGTGAGCAGCTTTGCTCTGGGACTCACGCTCACTGGCAGTGCACAGCTGTCCCTTGTTGGGGCTACCTAGATACCACTGGAGGCCTTACTGTGACCCTGAGAACCACCTTGATAACACCCCACCTTACAAGTGAATAAACTGACATCCAGAGAGGCAAATGGGTGCCATGTCCACAGCTGGTGAGCTGCAGGCCGGGGGTCTGCTTGGCAGAGCCCACCTCTCCCCCCGTGTGGATGTCAGTAGATGGCTGAAGGGGCCAGGGTGTGTGACCACCTGTCCTGTGTGCTGGGGACTGTGCTGATTTTAGCACTAAAGATTCCCTGTGTCCTGAGAAACCCCTCGGTCCCAGGCACACTGGGGCGGGTGGTCACCCTCTCCACTCTGCCCCCAACCACTTCCCTCTGCTGCAGCCACCAGGTTTGTTTGTCCTGAGAGAGTAACTCAAGGCCTTGGAAAAACGGCCAACTGGCCAGGTGCGATGACTCATGCTATAATCCCAGCACTCTGGGAGGCTGAGGTGGGTGTGTCACTTCAGGTCAGGGGTTCGAGACCAGCCTGGCCAACATGGTAAAACCCCCTCTCTAATAAAAATACCAAAAAACAAACAAACAAAAAATTAGCTGGGCACGGTGGTGTGCACCTGCAGTCCCAGCTACTCAGGAGGCTGAAGCAAGAGAATCACTTAAACCTAGGAGACGGAGGTTGCAGTGAGCTGAGATCACACCACTGTACTCCAGCTTGGGTGACAGAGCAAGACTCCATCTCAAAAGAAAAAAGCAGTGGACAATGAAGCACCAGGCAGGCACCATTGCTGCCCTTTGGATGGCAGTGGCTGGGTATTTTTCCCTGATTCCTTCATATGGGAAGTTGAGACCGGCTATCTGTGTTGACCCCTAGGGTGCCTTCATGCGAATTGAAAAAAAGGTGCTCTTCCTTGGGGTGGGTGCAGGCCTAGGCTAAATGCACAGACCTAAGAGAGGGCCAAGCTGAATTCCAACCCACTTGCTCCTTTGGCTGGTATCCTTTTGCAGTGAGCAATCTGCCCAACTGTACGGAGAGGCCCTATGGGCCTGGGAGCAGCAAGGATTGCTGCTGGCTCAGGAGCACCGGAGCCCCAGCTCCAGGCCTATGTGCAAACAGGGGAGGCGTGATCCCCACTTGCCTGTGTAGAGAGAGGCGTGCCCTGGTCGGGCACAGTGGCTCACACTCGTAATCCCAGCACTTTGGGAGGCCGAGGTGGGTGGATCACCAGAGATCAGGAGTTCAAGACCAGCCTGGCCAACATAGGGAAACCCCGTCTCTACTAAAAACACAAAAATTAGCCAGGCGTGGTGGCAGGCGTCTATAATCCCAGCTACTTGGGAGGCTGAGGCAGAAGAATCGCTTAAACCCAGGAAACAGAGGCTGCAGTGAGCCGACATTGCCCCACTGCATTCCAACCTGGGCTAAAGAGTGAGACCCTGCTGCAAAAAAAAAAAAAAAAAAAAAAAAGAGAGAGAGAGAGGCAGGGATGCCCACCTGAGATCTGGAGGCAGGAGCTTACCTGGCTGGGGCAGCTGCGATGGCTGTGCTGGGGCCTCCTTGCTTCCAGCCACAGGAGCCCTCTGCAGACTGGTCGTTCTACCCAGAAGCGTCTCACAGTATGGAGCGTGGTCAGGCTGATCCCAGGAAATGCTTCAGGAAATAGAGTCGAGTTTCGATTTCCAGAAACCATCTGACATAGATGCCTTCGGGGATTGGCTGCTGAAGACACTCCTGGGGGGCCCCTCTCTTCGTCTCAGCTCTGCCTGTGGGTGTCAGTGCTGGGATGGCAGAGGCCCAAGGCAGGAGTCTGGCTGGAACAAGGCCCACGAGAGGACTGACAGCCATGGTCAGTGGGGAAACTCCTCCAGGCCGGCCAGTGGGGGCTGGCGTTTGGGGACGGGGAGGGGAAGAAGCAGAGGCTCTGGGCCCAGGCAGTTTGCTCCTGTGGGTGACAGTGGGCTCTGACAGAGCACTCTGAGTCCTTTCCTGGGTCTAGCGTGTTCCTGGCTGGGTGGACACTGCGCAGGTGGCCACTCATGTGCAAATCCACCCTGTCTGAGCTCTTGGCATGCTCACCACACAGAGGGCCTGTACCCCGCAACGCTGCTCGACACTGTCCTGTCCCAGGGGGAGGGAGGCCCTGAGGGCCAGGTGTGCAGCTGGCCGGTGGAGGAGCTGGACCCCGCTCCAGTACCTGACCGCAGACCCTGTGATCGCACTGGGGGACCTGTGGCTGTGCTCCTATTGTCTCCCCCCTCAGTGGGGCGGGGACAGAGCCTCTCTGGGTGACATAATGGCTCTGTCCAGCTCGTATCTATCCCCTTTCCCCACTCTGAAAGCCAGCACCTCAATTGTCCCTTAGGGAGCACCCCCTCCCACTCTTGGCTGTGTGGTTCCAGAGGGCCCCCAGCTCTTGGCCTTCAACCACCCTAGGTCTGGCTGTCTGAGCCCTGAGGGGCCCTCCAGGCCACATGGATGGTTCCAGGGTGGAGCTGTGAGCCCAGCCAACCCAATGAGAACTGGCTTCCGAGTGAGAGGATGTGGGCTCAGGCTGCTGGGGCCCATGGGGCAGAGCAGAGAGAAGCAGGGATGCTCCCGCCTGAGCCCCTGGGTCCAGCTGGCCTAATCTGTGGTCAAACCTGGGCTTCACTGCTCAGTGAGGCAATCAGCAGCCTCTCATTTCTGTCACTTGCACCCCGTGGCTCTGGGTGAGCCTTGGGATATGCCCAGGTCTCTCTGACCAGCGGTTCTCAGCCTGGCCTGGACAGAAGAATCATCAGGGAAGTCTTACAAACTCCTAATGCCCAGGCCCAGGAAGTCACCATCTCTGGGAGTGGGGGGACAGGCAGGGGCATTTAAAAAGTCCCCAGGCAGTCCCACCGGATGGAAAGGCCTGGTTCCCTGGCAGCTTAGAGTCCGAGACAGCGAGCCCAGAGGTCAGACACAGAATGACTGTTTCCCTCAAGCTGTGAGGTTTTAGGGCAACTGCGCGGTTCGCCTAATCCCCTCCAGAGGAACTGTGGAGACCCAGGGGGCAGATGCAGCTGGAAACAGAACTGGCAGAGAAGGCTGTGGGGAGTTTAAAAACCCCATCCAGATTAAGGGCCTCTGTGCCAGCTGACACAGAAACCCAACATTCTCCCTTCTCGGCAGCGCTAATGACTTCTGCCCAGGTAAGTGGCCAGGGAAGGGCAGGAGAGCATCTCTGGGAAGTGCTGGGGGAAAGGTTTTTTTTTTTTGAGACGGAGTCTCGATCTGTCACCAGGCACCAGGCTGGAGTGCAGTGGCGCGATGTCAGCTCACTGCAATCTCTGCCTCCCAGGTTCAAGCAATTCTCCTGCCTCAGCCTCCCAAGTAGCTGGGACTACAGGCGCATGCCACCACACCCAATTTTTGTATTTACCTTTAGTAGGGATTTCACCATGTCGGCCAGGCTGATCTCGATCTCTTGACCTTGTGATCTGCCCGCCTCGGCCTTCCAAAGTGCTGGGATTACAGGCGTGAGCCACTGTGCCTGGCTGGGGAAAGGTTTTAAAACTTAGGTGCCAAATCTTTAGCCCCAGATCATGGGAAAGTCCTGAGCCATCCAGGCAGGTAAAATGGAAGACCCAGAAGCCTCCTTGTGGAATCAGAGCCCAGTACCTGCTTCCCTGGGGCTCACAAGGGCTTTCCGATGTGTGATGACCACGGGTGGTGGGAAGTGCTGCTAGGGGACAGGCAGGGAAAGGGGCAGCGGCTCAGTCCTGAGAAGACAGCTGGGTGAGAGCCTCAGACTCACGGCACTACTCTCATCAGGAACCGCTCCCAAGACAGCGTAGGGAAAGCGCTGGGCGTTTCAGAGATGAGAATGGTGAACTGACCTGTAAGATCATCTTTTGTGCCTCTACCCCAAACCCCTCCGCAAAGAGAGGAACACTCCCTGTAACAGCTAATACGGATTTCACCTGGCATGACTGTAAACCTTGCCACGAAATGAAGGCATTTAATACTTCTAGCCACGATGGGACGCAGCTGCTCTTATATTCCCTGTTATAGATGAGAAAACAGACGCTCAACGAGGCATCGTAATTGGCTCAAGTTGTGCAGCTGGAAGGAGAAAACTGGGAATTCAAACCCATCCTTTTCTGTTTCTTCTTTTTAAAAAGTGGCTTTGTTGCCATATAATTTACCTGTAAAGTTTTGGCAAATGTGTAGAGATGGTCCCATGACAGCATTATTACCTAGGGCATTTTAGTCACCCCTACGAATTCTCTTATGCCCCTCTGCAGCCAGCCCTCTCCCTCCCCCCCAGCCCCTTCCCAGCAGCCACCTGTCAGCTTCTGCCACTGCTTGTTGCCTTTCCTAGAATTCCCCCCTCCTTTTTTTTTTTTAAAGACAGTCTCCTTCCATCGCCCAGGCTGGAGTGCAATAACACGATTTCACTCACTGAAACCTCCGCTTCCCAGGTTCAAGCGGTTTTCATGCCTCAGCCTCCCGAGTAGCTGGGATTACAGGTGCGTCCATGACCACGCCCAGCTAATTTGTGTATTTTTAGTAGAGAAGGGGGTTTCTCCATGTTGCCCAGGCTAGTCTCAAATTCTTGACCTCAGGTGATCTGCCTGCCTCAGTCTCCCAAACTGCTGGGATTACAGGCATGAGGCACCACTCCTGGTCCCTAGAATTAGAATTTAATATTTTGCATGTGCCTTCTTTCACTTACCACAGTGCTTTTGAGATCCATCCATGCTATCTCAAAGGTCAGTAGCTGGCTCCTGGTTTTGCCGGGTAACTGCTGGTGCATGTTTGCACTGATGGACATTTGGGCCATTCCATCTTCCACTATTGTACATGAAGCTGCTGGAAATATTTGGATACAAGTCTCTGTGTGAACTGTTTATTTTGTGTAAATACCTAGGAGCAGGATTACTGGGTCATATGGTAGATACATGTTTACCTTTTGAAGAAACTAAGACTGTTTTCCAGAGTTGCCGAACCGTTTTGCAAAGTCCTTCAACTTTGCTTTTCTTTTTCAAAATCAACTCTTTAGACCCATGAAGATGTATACCGTTTTATTCTTTTGGATCTTTGATTTCTTTCATCCGCGTTCTGTAAGTTCCACATGTACATGCCACACATCTTTTATCGGATTTATATCTAGCTATTTCCTGATTTTTGGTGCTATTGTAATTGACAATGTTTAGAATTTTTCACTTTCTAGTTGTTCATTGAAGTTATAATAAAGTTAAATTTTGTATGTGGAATTAATATATTAAATATTAATATATTACATGTACCATATTAATATATTTAGTATATGTAGTTTGGGTTTTTTTTTTGAGACCAAGTCTTGCTCTGTCACCCAGGCTGGAGAGCAGTGGTACAAACACTGCTAACTGCAGCCCCCAACCTCCTGGGCTCAAGTGATCCTCCCACCTCAGCCTCCCATGTATCGGGGACCACAGGCATACTCGACCACCTCCAGCTAATCTTTACATCTTTTTGTAGAGACTGGGTGTTGCTGTGTTGCCCAGGCTGGTCTTAAACTCCTGGGCTCAAGTGATTCCCTTGCCTCAGTCTCCCAAAGTGCTGGGGTTACAGGCGAAAGCCACCGTGCCCAGCCTTGTATTTTTTGAAGATTTCTTAGGCTTGCCTAGCTAGTCAGTCTTGTCATTGGCAAATAAAGACAGTTTTATTCCTTTTCAAATCTGCACAACTTCCTTTTTTTTTCTTTTGCCTAATTGCACCAGTAGCAGGAGGAATCAAAGTGATGCCGCTGTCTGCTTCAGAACAAAAGCCAAGGCGTGGCTCAGCTCTCAGCTTCCTTTTTTCCCCCCCCCCTTTGGCAGATTGAATTGGGGTTTTCATCTTCCTTTCACAGGACCTACTGTATTTCTGCAACTTCTATGTGGTTCAAAATCTTATTTCAAAAGAAAAAATGGTGGGAAAAAAAGTACTGAAAACAGACACTCTTGCATTGTCCCTCAGGGGGAGAGAGCATTCAGTGTCTGACTCAGCTGTGGATTTCTCCACAGGTGCCTTTCATCAGGTTAAGGACATTCCCTAAGGGGTTTTTTTGCCTTTTGTTTTGAATTGGATGAATGGGTGTTAGATTCTGTCAAATGCTTTTTCTGTATCTTTTGAGATTATCATGCTTTTTCCCCCCGTTTTAGGTTTTTTTTTTTTTGAGATGGAGTCTCATTCTGTCACCCAGGCTGGAGAGCAATGGCATGATCTCGGTAAACTGCAACCTCTGCCTCCTAGGTTCAAGTGATTTTCCTGCCTCAGCCTCCCAAGTAGCTGGGACTACAGGCATGCGCCACCATGCCCAGCTAATTTTTTGTGTTTTTAGTAGAGACGGGGTTTCACCATGTTGGCCAGGCTGGTCTCAAACTCCTGACCTCAAATGATCCACCCACCTTAGCCTCCCAAAGTGCTGGGATTACAGGCGTGAGTCATCACACCTGGCCCCTTTTTAGTCTTAATATAAAATATTATTTCATTGATTGATTTCAGAATATTGAACTAAACCTGCATTCCTAGGATAAACCACATTTATTGTGAGGTATTCTTGTCAGAGGTGTCTGAACCAGAGTGACTCCATCTTGAATTGGAGCTGGGTAAAGCAAGGCTGACACCTGCTGGGCTGCGTTCCCAGGAGGTGAAGGCATTCTTGGCCACAGGATGAGACAGGAGGTCGGCACAAGATACAGGTCATACCTTGCTGATAAAACAGGCTGCAGTTAAGGAAGCTGGCTAAACCCACCAAAACCAAGATGGCCACGAGGGTGACTTCAGGTTGTCCTCACTGCTACACTCCTGCAAGTGCCTTGACAAAGGCCAGGGCAATGTCGGGCAAGTTACCCTACATGGTCTAAAGAGGGGAGACATGAACAGTCCATCCCTTGTTTAGCATATAATGAAGAAATAACCATAAAACACAAAAAGGGACCACCAGCAGCCCTGGGCCGCTCTGCCTTGGAGTTACCATTCTTTATTCCTTTACTTTCCTAGTAAACTTGCTGCCACTTTATTCCATGGACTTGCCCGGAATTCTTTCTTGTGTGAGACCCAAGAACCCTCTCTTGGTGATCTGGGTTGGGACCCCCTTCCAGTAACATTCTAATCTTTAATTATTGATGAATTGGGCTTGATAATCTGTGCTAAGGATTTCTGCATCTATGTTATGAAGGATACTGGTCTGTATTTTTTTTGGAAGGTATTTGTCTGGTTTTGATATCAGTATGGTGGTGTCCACATAAAATGGGTTGGAAAAGTGTTGCCAACTCCCAAATCACGGAGGTTCGTGTGGGTTTGGTGTTATTTCTCCCTTAACGTGTTTGGTACAATTCACCAGTGAAGCCATCTGGGCCTGCGGTTTTGTGTGAAGGTATTTTATTTTTGCTTTATTTAACTATCTTAACAGTGTGAAGGGATAACTTACCTTGAGATTAATCAATTTAAAGTGTACTGGGGCTGGGGTGGTGGCTCACGCTTCTAATCCCAGCACTTTGGGAGGCCAAGGCGGGCGGATCACTTGAGATCAGGAGTTTGAGACCAGCCTGGCCAACATGGTGAAACCCTGTTTCTACTAAAAATACAAAAATTAGCTGGGTGTGGTGTCGCATGCCTGTAATCCCAGCTACTTGGGAGGTAGAGGCAGAATTGCTTGAACCTGGGAGGCGGAGGCTGCAGTGAGCTGAGATCGTGTCACTGCACTCCAGCCTGGGAAACAGAACAAGACTCTGTCTCAAAAAAAAAAAAGCATACTGGAAGACAGGACGAACACGTGGAATGAAAGAAACTGAATCTTGGTTTCTCGTCCAGTCGGATGAGTTGCATGCTGGACATGAGTGTGGAGCAGGCAGCTACTACCCCCGAGTCCCGCATGTCACGGCTTCTTAAGAGACAGTCAAGAGCTTACGTGCAGTTCCTCACCCCTGCCCCGCCTCGGCCGATGTGCCCTGGGTTCTCCTGGGACGGCTCTCCCGTGGATCCTTGCTGCTCACTCTCGGGAGTCTCCAGTGACCCTGCTGCGGCATCTGTGTTCTGGAGAGGTCTCCTCCTGCAGGGCTGTCTTGGTGAGGCTCCCAGCAGGAACACACGGCGCCCGAACGAGGGTCATCGAAGGAGGCTTCAGTGAAGGGAACTGTTTACCAGGGGTGAGCGAGCAGCGTGTGGGGGGCTGCACAAGGGCCAGCTGTGGCATCTGGAGCTGTGGACAGTGGAGCTGTCACAGTCCCAGGCCAGAAGGGACCAGGGAAGGGGGAATCGACCCAGACACTGGAGTGGTGCCGGAGGGGGCTGCCTTTAGAGGCAAGTGCCAGAGGGAGTCAGGGACTCCCCCAGGAGTCATCCCAGAGGGCACTGAGGAGGTTCACTGGGTCAGGACGGGAGGTGGGGTAGGAGAGTGGGTTTGAAGGGTAAGAGGCTGAGTGGGCGCACTTGGCCTTTCTGATTCTGCTCTCCCGGACTTCTTTCCCTCTCTGGCCACCCCGTCCTGTCTCCAGTTGAGTTCTCTCTTTCTTGGCCAGTGCCTGCCTTCCTGGCGCTTGCAGTTCCCGTGATGGGGATTCTCCCACATGTCCCCTGGAGTGACCGCCTCTGCTCATGTGGATTCACCAGACACACTAAAGATACCAGCTCAGCCCGACCTCTCACCTGTGCGCCTCCTTACCATGTCTTCCAGAGGGCTCCCGGGGATGAGCAGCAAGGAAACAGGAGCCTGGGTGCCCACCACGCATCGGGTAACGTTCTGAGACCCTTGTGTGCGCCCAGTCACTCACCATTCACTGCAGCCCCGGGATGGGCTCTGCGATTAGCTTCCTTTTATAACGTTCTGAGACCCTTGCGTGCGCCCAGTCACTCACCACATTCACTGCAGCCCCGGGATGGGCTTGTGATTAGCTTCCTTTTGTTATGTTCTGAGGCCCTTGCGTGCGCCCAGTCACTTACCATTCACTGCAGCCCCGGGATGGGCTCTGTAATTAGCTTTCTTTGCAGACGAGAATGCTGGAGCACAGGAAAGTTAGGCCATTTGTCTATGGACGTGTGGCTGGAAGGGGACAGAGCCAGGACTGGGCTTGCAGTGCCTTCAGACCCTCCCTTTCTGACCACAGCGCTCATGCTTTTGCTTGAGACTGGAGGATGCAGTTTCCAGAAGGGCTCCCCTGGCGGGCGACCCCCGTGTGCACCCCCGGATATCCTGCGCCTCCGCAAACAGCCAGCACAGACAGGGAGACAGAGAACTACACTCCCTCAGACGCTTTATTGTTTACAAAACTGATGGATCCCGTAGGGAAGGAACACAATCATTATGCTGACAGCAGCTAACAGAGAGGGAAAGAAAAAGGTGGGCTTTAGAGTAATGGCAAATCACTGCCTGTGTGAAGAGGCTGCTCCCGGGCACCTGGGCTGTGGCTCAGGCGCTGACATGAATGCCTCAGCAAGGTCTCAAGTCCCCCAACCTTCCCGATTGCATGTTTATTTTACATGACCCAGCCTGGACATCAAGGACAATGATCAAGGAGGCGGGTCAGAGACACAGCCAGGCCAAGTCAGGACAGACTTGGGGCTTCCAAGCTACGTCTGGTGAGAGCTCAGCTCTTCGGAAACGTGTCACATTCGGCGTTCACCTTCTTCGCTTTCTCCGCTACTTATGACATAGCGAGGGAAACAGACAACCAGCTCGAGAGGGGTCCCTCCTGGCTGCCCTCCTCACAGCTGTGCTTGAGTTTCAAAAGGGGAGAGGTTTGTGAGGGACCGGCATGGGGCAGCCAGAGCCACGCCCCTCCCGCCCAGCATGGCCCCTCTGATGACTAGGGGTGGGGTTCGAGGTGAGGGTGGGGGTCGGGGTGAGGTAGTGCTGTGTGAGAGCACTGAGATGATGGGAACACCCTTCTCAGCCTGGGGGGGCGCCTGACCTCGGTCTCAGCTCCCAGTCTGCCTTTGCCCTGGAGTGCCAGGAAGCCAGCAGCGGCCGAGGCCTGGCCAACGCTTATGCGAGTTTCCACAGAGAAGAAGCTGCAAAACTCCCACTGGAAGAGGAGAAACAAAGGCCATGGAAAGAAACTCCAGGGAAGTGACAGGCCTCATTCACAGACCCTCCCCAGGACAAAGGAGCCCTGGGGCCACAGATCACCCGAAGCCAAGTCAGAAACCCTGTGGCAGGGAATAAAAAATTCAAGTCACTCATAAAAGTCCTGGAAGGCCTGATGATTTCTGACAGTTGCTGGGGGAAAAGGCAACATTTTATCTTTGTACCCGCGGGCCAAGAACTCTGAAACCTGACGCTTGGTTCACCAACTGTCACTGCATCCTGTCAATCTCCTCTGCGGCTGGAGCGGGCTGGGCAGCTACAGGACTTCACTCTGCGTGGTAAGATGTGGTGATTCCATTTTATAAGAAAGGAAACTGCTTCAGTGAAAACAGGTTAATCATTAAAACTTCAAAGTGCTACACGGCCACAGAATTCTCCTGAAGGGAGAAAGCAGTCACTGGCCAGATGAAGTGGCGATGGATTTATCTGAGTCCTGCCCTGTGCAGCTGTGGGGAGATGCATCCCCAGGGGCCTGCCCTCGCTAGCTCGTGGCCATGCGATGCCCTGCAACGTAAACATTTTCTTTTCCAAGGATCTGCAGGGGTGGACATGATGCCCCAGGCTCAGAGGAGGAAGAAAAGGGTGTGACCTGGGGGTCCCCAGCAGGCAGGTCCACCTCATGCTCACTGTGTTCTTGGGGTGAGGCACAGTGTTTGACATATGGTAGGAGCTCCAGGGATATTTACTGAACAAAAGAACATAGAAAACAAAGGAGGTCAGATGGGAGAGGGCCTGGCCACTTCCGCAGGCTTTGACTCAATGACTGAAGTGACCAATCTCACCACCAGAGGGCAGCATGGGGTGTTCAGAGGCGCCCCTGCCCAGCCCGGGACCGGCTCCCTGTCCAGGTCTCCAACCCAGGCACAGTTCCAAAGAGCACAATGCAAAACAAAAGTGCGCTCCTCTGGTTTTTATAAAAGCTGAGTCCTGATGGCCTTGCTCAACATCTCCCTGTTTTGGGCTAAATGAACTCGATGCCTTCGTACTTCACGCTTCCGATCTTGGTCTCCGGCAGGAGGAAGCGCCCGTCCAGCGTGAAGGCCATGATGTAGGTGGCCACTCTGCCGCTGTCCTCCTCGGACTTGAGGGCCACGATGATCTGGTCGTCAGTGTTGGGGGATGAACTTGAAGGACGAGAAGCCGTGAGTGGGGGACCACCTCCCCGACGTGGCTCACGGCGATGTCGCTGAAGTCGGGGGAGGCGCTCAGCAGCAGGTTGGCACCCTTGCGCTCGTCGTCCTTCTCGCTGTACCGCTCTTGGCTGGCGCGGCGCGGCAGGAAGACCAGCGCTGCAGCGTGTCGCTCCAGCAGGCAGACTCGTGGATGAGGTAGCCTGGGGACCCGGTGACCGTGGGTCAGATACGCACGCGGCCTGGCGCGCCCCAGCCCCACGCCATCAAGCCACGCGTAGCAAGCACGGGGCTGTGACTGCCAGGGCCCACCAGCCCGCAGCAGCCCCCTCCCCCAGCTCTCCAGGCTTCTGTGTCCTCCATTATTGCACGCGGGGAGACTTGCAGCGCACCCTCCCGTCCCCCGAGAGCTGCCTGTGAGCTGCCATCAGGGCTCTGGCTCAACGCAGCCTCCTTGGTGCCGATCCAGAGGAGCCCAAAGAAAAGGAAGAAACCCGCGTTGGATGGGAGGGATTGGGCGGCGAGGCTGCCTTGAGGCTGCAAGGAAGAGGAGACAGCGCCTGGGCCCAAGGCGTGGACTCAGTCACTTCCTCCTGAGCCTCAGGCACCTGAGGCCTGCTCCATCCCAAGAAAGGGGAGGCCACAGTGCTGCCAGCCCTGTGTTGGTGTGCATACCACAGCCCAACACCAGGGGTGGGGACAGGGCCTGACCCCCAGAACCAGCCCCTGTGCAGACAACAGGGCCACAGGCTGGGATGCCAGGAGGCCAGCTGCGAGTGGGGCAGGTGGGGGTAGGAAAGAGAAAACGGCTCGCTTGCCCCCAGAATCCACTGGCCTGAGGGGAGCCACCATCGCAGGCAACCAAAATCACTAAAATCAAGCAAGAAACAGGCCTGGGAGGCCGGGCACGGTGGCTCCTGCCTGTAATCCCAGCATTCTGGGAGGCCGAGGTGGGTGGATCACCAGATCACCTGAGGTCAGGCATTTGAGACCATCCTGGACAACATGGTAAAGTGCCGTCTCTACTAAAAATGCAAAAATTAGCCGGGTGTGGTGGCGCACACCTGTAGTCCCAGCTACTGGGGAGGCTGTGGCAGGAGAATCGCTTGAACCCAGGAGGCGGAGGTTGCAGTGAGCAGATTGCACCACTGCACTCCAGCCTGGGTGACAGAGCAGGACTTTGTCAAAAAAAGAAAAAAAAAGGGATCCAGGAGGCAAATGCAGGCGGGAGCAGGTTCCCGGCGAGGGGCTGTGGAAGCCACACTGTGGTGCTGGGTGAATCTTACCTGGTGGCCGGATGCCGGCAGCGGCCCGCAGAGCATTGTAGTTGGACACCCAGTTCTCGTGGTCCACGCTACCCTTGTAGCCCACCACCTTCACCCACTCCGGGTTCTCGTTCAGCACGTCACCCGTGGTGGTCGTCCACTCCTTGCCCAGGCCGCCCACGTACAGACGCTCGTCCTTCACCGCCAGCCACTCGGCCTTGAAGCCTGGCCAAGCAGAGCAGCTCCTGAGGCCCCGCGCCTCCTCCTGCCCTCCTCTCAGCTCCTGAGGGTCCAGCCACCACTTTCAAGTCTCCTCTGATCCCCCAACTCTCTGCTCAAGCCGTAACCCCCAACCCCAAGATGATCCTTCAAGGCTGGAAAAGCTGAGAAGTGCAGCACTCCGAAGGGGCCCGTGTGTCCCGGGGGTGTGTGCGCGCCCTCGGCCGCACCTGAGCTCTGACGGAGCATCACTCTACCACCAGCGGCTGCACAGGGGCTCGGCGTTGGGGCTCCCAGTCTTCCTTTCAGTGTATTTGTTCAGAAGCTGTTTTTGCTTTTTCTTAAACTGATTTATTTAAAGTCAGCCTGACTTGAGGCTCCACCCAGTTCAGGCTGTGTGGAGCCTGTGTTCCTCCAGAGGATTCTTACCATCCCTAGAGCCTGGTGTGCTCCCTTCCGTTTGCTTTCCCTAAATTCTGCCAGCCTCTTGCCCTGAGAGCTGGAGCTGTGCCCCTCAACCACCTGAGACCACAGCAGCTTCTGTGCAGGGCCCTGGAGGGACCTGCTGTCTCCTGGTTCCTTGTGCCATGAGATACTCTCCACCCCCCTGGGTCTTCCACCCAGCCCGGATGACCTGAGCACAGCCCAACCCCAAAGCTCCCCTCTGACCCTGCTTTCTTCCTTATCCAAGGGAAGGACAGAACTACGCCAGGGTTGCCTGAAACCCGAAAGTGCGAGGCAGGAAGCAGGCGACCAACACTTTCTCTGCTTCCTCAGGTGAGGTCTGTCCCCTGCCCAGGCCTGTGCAAACACTGAAGCTTTTATCACTGGGTGTGGGAGAGCTTGGCCGGCCAGGAGTTGTGTGTACAGTTCCTCCTGACCTGAGAGAGCCTGCGGTGGCATCTAGCTTTCTAGAAGGCAGGGGATCCACTGCCAGCCCAGACAAAATGGAGCCATGTGCAGCTCCTCTGCCAGCGTCCTTGGTGCCTCCTGGCCCCTCCCTGGAGGATAACACTGGCCACCATGCCTCCCCCGGAGCCTGTCCCTGCCCTGCAGAAGCAGCACCTCCTTTCTGGTGAACAAAAGGCTGGACTCAGGCTGCACTGCATGGGGGTGGCCGCAGCTCATTTGCCCCACCCTGCTGAGCTGCAGGGAGAGGAGGGCTGGGCAGCAGGAGTTCACCCTTCAGTAACATGAAACCAAAGTCTGGGTTTTACATGAGAACCATCTGACCCATGGCTTTCAAGGTACATCCCAGCATGCTCCTGAGAAGCTCTGAAGGTGTAAAAGGGCTGTGTTCCCAGAGGTTCTCAGAGCAGCCTCGATGCAGCCGAAAAACATCCAGGAAAGATCCCCACTTCTCCCGCAGGCCTCTAGTGATAAGCTCTCATGCCCAGAATCTGCTCGGTGTGAAGTGACAGAGGCTGCCCTCCCAGGCTGGGGGTCAGGAGGCTGCAGGTCAGAGCAGGAGGGAGACGTGTTCTCCCACCATGCCGCTGCCTTCTGGGCGTGTGAATTCTTTCCCCTTGCCTGCGTTTGCCAGCCAGGCCCCACGCCCGCACGCTCACCACACCTCCGTAAGCCCTCGGGTCCGGTTACCTTTCTCCACGGTGCCATCGCCGTCGGACAGAATCACCCAGGGCACGGCTTTGCTGCCTTCGATCTGGTAGACGACCCCTGTCCGGTCATCCACGGAGTAGAGCTTCCCATTGAACACGATCAGGTCAGAGAGCTCCATGCCTCTCCCCCTTCTCCGCCAGGTGGGACTCCAGGACCCCGTGGTCTTTGTCCCACTCCAAGGCCACCCTGTCCCCACTGTCTGACAGGGTCAGGTGGCCCTTTTTAAGGTAACTGAACCAGGTATTCTCCTCTGGGGCCCTTGACTCTGTGTCCAGGTCGGCGATAACTGCGATTCGGTACCGAATCCCAGCCGGCGTCCTTTGTGGCGGGGGAAAGGGGGTAGGTGTCATTGTACCAGTTGGCGGGTGCCCGGCTGAGCCTCCAGTTATGTGCGTTGTGGGTGGGGGCCTGCCGGGGGCCGGGCGGTGGGAGCAGAGCAGCCAGAGGATGGCGGCCCCCACGAATAGCAAGATCACCTTCCAGCGGAGACGGAAGCGGGGGTCTGCAGCCTTGGTCATGGACGCCAGCACAGGAAGGCCCCCCACACTGATCCGGAGGGAGTGCATAGACTCATTCCATTCCGGGTGCTCAGACGGCTGCAGGGGCATCAGCGGGGCAGTCAGGCGGGACCTGCACAGCCAGGGAGGGAGGAGAGAAGTCAGTGCACCCGCAGGCTCAGTCCCGGCTCAGTTCCAGAAGCTGAGGCGCTGGAGGCTGACTCTTCCGGAAGAAATAGTATGTCACTTTGTGGCCATTCTTACTCCCCCTGGCTTCATGAATCCCTGACTCTAGCAGTATCTTTGTTTACTTTCATTCAGCAAGATGTGAAGTCTTTCCAGAGCAGGATTGTTCCATCTCCTGACCCAGCTGGCGTGGTAGGAAGCTGAGGGAGAGAAGGGAGTTCCATGCGGGCTGTGCTCTGTGATCCCTCTAAAGAGAGAAGTGCAGGGGAGTCAGGTGGGAGGGGAAGGTTGACAGGTGAGGTGGGATAGGATCACAGACAGGGTACAGGTCTGTATTTTACTCAAATGCCACCTCATCCAAGAAGCCCTCCCTGACTGTCCTGCTGCCGACATCACCCTCCATCCCTGGGTCCTTGGCACTTGTCCCCACCTGCCTCGAATACAGTACACAGTTATCGGTTTGTTTCTGTCTCCACCTCTGTGTCCCCGGCTCCTAGAACAGTGCCTGGCCCGGGCAGGCAGATGTGCAGTAAGTGAAGCAGTCTCCACTTCCTCTGGGTTAGGCTCCTGGGACATCTGAATACAAAACAGATCTAAACCAAACCCAGACACTCCTTCTTTTTGGCAGCTGTTGTTGCTTTTGGCCATGTCTGTCCCCTGGCGCCTTTCTATTAATGTAAATGACTGCAGGGACCAGAGTCTGAGCCGCTCCGGCTGCCTGGAGGTCAGTGTATCTGTGCCTTGGCTCCAAAGAACTTCTGGGCTCACCATGGGGCCTGGCTTAGCTGCAGGCCCCTCTCGGGCCACCCTCCACCCGAGGCATGGCTCCGTGGAAGAGCCCCAGGGTCAGGGTGCTGGTGGCAGCCAGGAGCTGCAGCCCTTTCCTGCTGCTGCCAGCCCCACTTTCCGGGCATACAGCATGATGCCTCAGTGCAGCCACGGGGCGCCAGGCCCGTGTCTGCACCGCCTCGGTGAGAGCTGCCTGTCTCCAGACAGCCGACGAGTGCCATTCGGGGCGTGGGGAGACGGCTCCCCGGCTCCCGGGAAGCTTCCCTGGCTGGGTCCTCGAGCAAACAACAGAATAGCAAACGTGCGGCTTTATGGGCAGACGCTGTCCTCCCAGCCAGGGCTACTGTCCCCTGTCCTCTAATCGGCTAGAGTCCTAGTCAGCTCTTCTGGGAAGGGCTTGGGGACTCCAGTGGCTCTGTGCAATTCTGGGCCCCAAATGCGTGGAGCATGAGGCCCTGGTGCATAGCAGCCAGGGACAGACACCCCCACTAGAGACACCCCTTCTCCATGCTGCAGGCCGCTGGGCTGAGAAGATGCAAAAGCAGGATGACAGTTCCACGTGGAAGCCTGCCCCCGGAGCTTTCGGGCAGTCTCAGGTTTTAGCCCCCGGGGTCAGGTTCAAGGAGTGAATTAAGGCGTGTAGGTGGGGCCTGCTGCTCAAAGCGAGCCTCCTAACAGCAGAGCGGGGCTGCCTGCAGTTCCTCCAGGCCCACAGAGAAGACTCCTTGCTCCCTTTAAGGGGCAGGCCTGTCAGGACCCCCTGAGGTGGTTACAGGGCTGGTCACTGGGGCCTTCCGGGCAGCGGGGCTGGAATTCCCAGCGCTGGACATCCTCCTCTGGCCAGGTCCATGCCCCACCCCCTCCCGGCCCCTTTTCCAGCTCCAAGCCTTCAAACTCCAGCCAGGCCCCAGAAGTCTCCTCTGGGCTCTGAAGTACTCTACTTCACCTCCTGTGCAAATCCTGCCGACATTTCTTTTTTCTTTTCTTTTCTTTTTTTTTTTTTTTTTTTTGAGAAAGGGCCTCACTCTGTTGCCCAGGCTGGAGTGTAGCTGCATGATCACGGTCACTGCAGCCTCAACCTCCTAGGCTCACCTGATCCTCCCACCTCAGCCTCCCAGGTAGTTGGGACTACGGTCATGTGCCACCATGCCCAGCTAATTTTTAAAGTTTTTATAGAGATGAGGCCTCATTATATTGCCCAGGCTGCTCTTGAATTCCTGGGCTCAAGTGATCCTCCTGCCTCAGCCTCCCAAAGTGCTGGGATTGCAGGTGCCAATGCCCACACTCCACCTTACCTGCATTTCTGACATGCGTCTTAGACACGTTTCAAGACGCAAGTACTATTCAGCTCTTCCTTCAGCCTAACTGCTCCTGATCTCCCTGTGGGAAGGGTGGTGGTGACGAGTGGCCACCGTGTCCATAGCGGCCTGGTTCAAGCTCTCTTGGGACCCTGGGAACTGTGCTTTTCTATGTGAATATTACACTCCGATAAAAACATAAGGCACCGTCACCACAGAAAACCTGAGTGGCCTCATCCTCTGCTTTCCCTCCTCAGCACTGACTCGGTGGGTTCTGTCCTCTCCCACGGCCCTTCCTCACTGTGCCACGCCGGGTGCCTCCCTCCACCCCCCCGGCTGCCCCTCCACCCCTGACATTCCTCCATCCTCATAATGAAGTCCCTGTGCCAGCTGCCACCTCACCACCATCCCGACACTCCCTCGCCACCTGCCGTGAAGGGGTGTCCATCAGATGGCACACTCCCAGCTTTGGCAGCTTCCTCAGCTCCTGGGATGAACGCACTCTGCTCCCATCACTCAGCCCTCACACTGCACCGTCTCCTCTGCCTGCCACCAGCCACGTGGGCCTCAGTCTGTCCCCCTGACCACACTGGCCTCGTCCCCGGGGCAGAGCCTGCAGTTCCCCTGCCTGGAACAGCTGGGCCTGCTCTTCACACAGGCGCTCAGTTTCTTCAACAGGGCATCAGCAACTCGGGAGGACCTGCCTGGCCGCCCTCCCTCCCATGCAGCTCCGGCTCTCCCACCGTCCCTGCCTGGCTAGGTGAGTATTTCTGCTCCCGGGCAGGGACTTGCCCACTGTCACAGCCCCAGCACCTGACGCACTGCCAGGCAGGGGAGCAGGTGGTTTGCACACACTGGCTGAAGGGACAGAGATGCCAGGTAGGCCATCAGCCACTTCTTCAACAGCCCCTCCGCACCCAACCTGGGCGCCCACCTTCATCCTACTGTGAACCCATGGCCCGGATCAAGCCCCGCACAGATCGAGCTGCTCATCTGCCACATGTGAGTGGCGGGCCCAGGAAGACGGGGCATGCCAGCACAGACTGGGGTCAGGCATTATGCTGTGTCACTACTGGCCCCTGGAACCCTCATGCTCCCCATTCAACTCCCCCAGCACTCGGGTGAGTCACTTCGCACCTTCACCGCTCCTGACAAGCCTCAGGCCCCCTTCTCCCAGGAGACCACTCTGCGGCCACCTTCAGCAGCTGAGGCCCGTGGGTGGGGCCCACACTGCCACGCAGGTCAGTCCCCCCCAGCCGCCAGGCACCTGCTCTTCTGGCTCCTCCCTCCCAACCCCAGGTGGCCCAAGTCTCCCACCTCGTCACCATCTCACCTCGTCACCAACTCACCTCATCACCATCTCACCTTGTCACCATCTCACCTCCAGACCCTACGCTCCCAGAGACACTCAACTGCTGCTGAATGAATGGTGAATCTGAATCAAGGAAAACCCTTCCCTGAGTCCCCAGCACCTCTGTCTCTCCCCACCCACCACGGTGCAAGAGCACCCACACCTACACCCTCTCCTTCCCTCTTGGCTAATCCTCGGAAGCAGTCGACCTGAAGCCTGCACCAGCTGCAAACCCAGAGAGCACATGCCCCGGTCATCCCTCCTGGAGGTAGGGAGGCACTCTCTGTTGGCCTCCTCCCAGGCAGGTCTTCCAGTCCCCAGTGCTGGCAGGGGACGGAGCCCACTGACCTCTCCCAGAGCCTGCCCTCTAGGGTGAAGACCCTCACGCCTTTCTAGCCTGACCCATCTAGCCTCGTCATCCAATGCCCACAGGCACCTCAAACAAGGTCCTCCTCCCCTGGCCTTCAGGAGCCATCACGGGAAGCAATTAGTCCTAACCCTCCTCCCTCCTCAGCCCCACATGCGTCCGCCCAGCTCTAGACCTGGCCCCCTCTCCCCACCCATCCACACAGCCTCAGCTCCAGTTCCCCTCTCACCCTGGTGACTCTCAGAGGCCTCCTAATGATCTAGACCAAGCTTGTCCAACATGGGGCCCCGGGATGGCTTTGAATGCAGCCCAACACAAATTCTTAAACTTTACTTTTATTAAGACGTGATGAGATTTTCTGTTAAGCTCATGAGTTATCAGTGGATTTTATGTGTGGCCCAAGACAAGCCTCCCAATGTGGCCCAGGGAAGCCAAAAGATTGGACGCCCCTGATCTAGACCATCTGGGCTCAGCCAAGGAACTTCTCTTGGCCTCAGTTTACTTCCCGGAGCCATGCTGATGGCCACGCCAGATGCTCAGGGTCGAGAACTCTGCGCAGGGCCTGACCGCTGCCGCTTCTCACCCACTCTACAAGCACCCTCACCTGCTGGGAGGGCTGCAAACTACCACCCCTGGGCCAAATCCAGTCCCCCACCTGGTGTGTAGGTGCGGCCTGGTGTGTGGACATGGCCTGGTGTGTAGGTGCAGCCTGGTGTGTGGACATAGCCTGGTGTGTGGACATGGCCTGGTGTGTAGGTGCGGCCTGGTGTGTGGACGCGGCCTGGTGTGTGGGTGTGGCCTGGTGTGTGGGTGTGGACTGGTGTGTGGACGTGGCCTGGTGTGTGGACATGGCCTGGTGTGTAGGTGCGGCCTGGTGTGTGGATGCAGCCTGGTGTGTAGGTGCAGCCTGGTGTGTAGGTGTACGTGGCCTGGTGTGTGAACATGGCCTGGTGTGTAGGTATGGCCTGGGGTGTGGACGTGGCCTCGTGTGTAGGTGCGGCCTGGTGTGTGGATGCGGCCTGGTGTGTAGGTGCAGCCTGGTGTGTAGGTGCACGTGGCCTGGTGTGTGAACATGGCCTGGTGTGTAGGTATGGCCTGGGGTGTGGACGTGGCCTGGTGTGTAGGTGCGGCCTGGTGTGCAGATGCGGCCTGGCGTGTAGGTGTGGCCTGGTGTGTGGACGCAGCCTGGTGTGTAGATGTGGCCTGGCGTGTGGACATGGCCTGGTGTGTAGGTGGATGTGGCCTGGTGTCTAGGTGCATGTGGCCTGGTGTGTGAACATGGCCTGGTGTGTAGGTGGACGTGGCCTGGTGTCTAGGTACATGTGGCCTGGTGTGTGAACATGGCCTGGTGTGTAGGTGTGGCCTGGTGTGTGGACGTGGCCTGGTGTGTAGGTGCACGTGGCCTGGTGTGTGAACATGGCTTGCTGTGTAGGTATGGCCTGGTGTGTGCACGTGGCCTGGTGTGTAGGTGAGGCCTGGTGTGTGGATGTGGCCTGGTGTGTGGACGCGGCCTGGTATGTGGACGTGGCCCGGTGTGTGAACATGGCCTAGTGTGTAGGTGTGGCCTAGTGTTTAGGTGCAGCCTGGTGTTGTAGATGCGGCTGATTAAAGCCAGCTCGGATTCCTTCCCGGCATGCTGAGCCCGGCTGCAGAGTTGAGTGGTTGCAACAGACTGTGGAGGCTGAAAATACCAACTCCCTGTCCACTGACAGATCCCCGGTCAAGACCATCTCAAATCATCCTCCACAAAACTGACAGAAGAATTTTTCCAAAAAAGCAAATCTGGATTCAAACTCTACTAGATCTCAGTGCCTTCCTTCTAAAGGCCAAACGTCTCAGCCTGCAGAGAAGGCCTCACCGGGTTTCTCTGCCTGCCTTCCCAGGAGCGGGACCTCTCCCAGGTCCCCGTGCAACACCGCATGCCTTACCATCCCGGACTCCTGGCATCCGCACTGCTGCACATGCCGCTCCCCACCTGGGGCGCTCACTGACCACACGGAACTAGAGGTGTCCGAGTCTAGCGTCTCTGCCCCTCTCTTCACTCTGGGGGAATCAGTGTCAGTGGGGGAGACAGACTGTGAACACACCCTTGTGGGACAATGTGGTCAGTGCTACCTCGAGGTCTTGCTGATTCCCCAGAGCTAACAGAGGGGCAGAGACGCTGGGGACTCAGATATCTTTGGTTAAACAAGGGACTGACTACTTTCAGTGACAAGAGAACTCTGTGTACCTTCCAGAGAATTCCTTTAACTTCAGTACCAGAACACCTTCCCCTGGGCTTCATCTCTCCTTCAGTAATACCCCAAGGAATTACTTTTATTTTGCTGAAAAGTTTCAAATCAGATGACTTTGCCATGGCCTGTACTGTGTATCAGCTACCACTGGCTGGAGGCTTCCTGGGGTGCCTGGCTGCTGGGGCCCACTGCAGACAAGAGCTGGCATGTTCTTTTTTAAAAAAAAGTTGGGTTCTTTTTTGGTGGTGGGGGTAGGGGGTTCTTTTGTTTGTTGCCAGCAAGGAACAACAGAAATCAACCAGTGAGGGTAAGACATAAGATGGACAAAGTCCTTTCCCGAAGAAAGGGGCCCCTGTGAGGCTTCTCCCTACACTCCTCAAAGCTTTAGGCAGTTTAAATGTTTGCTTTATTGTGAAAAGAAGTTTTTCAACCCCAGTGCCTACAGCATCATGTTCTCATTTTAGATAATCAGCAACAAGAGGACCCAGAAACTACAGCAAAGTCGTGGGTTCAAGGTCAGCCAGGCTCTCCTGTTCAGGTGGGGCTGCAAATCTTGCAGGCTCAGGGGCCTAGGGGACAGCACCCCTGCTGCTGCCTGGAGAGCACTCACAGGAGCGACAATTACCTGAAAGGCTCACAGGGACCATGAGGCATCTGTCCATCCCACAGGACACTCCCAGAGCCAGAGTGAAGCCATGAGTTAGGGAGGGGGGTTTAGGGAGAGGGGGAGCTAGGGAGAGGGGAGTTAGGAAGGGGGAGTTAGGGAGGTGGGGTTAAGGAGAGGGGAGTTAGGAAGGGGGAGTTAGGGAGAGGGGATTTAGGAAGGGGGGTTGTGGAGAGGGAGGTTGGGGGGGGGGGGAGTTAGGGAGGGGGAAGTAAGGGAGGGGAGATTTAGGGACGGGTTTGGGGAGGGGTGAGTTAGGGAGGTGAAAGTTAGGGAGGGTGAGTTAGGAAAGGGGGGTTGGGGGAGAGGGAGGTTAGGGAGGGATAGTTAGGGAGGGGGATTAGGGAGGGCAGATTTAGGGAGGGGTTTGGGGAGGGTCGATAAGGGAGGTGAAAGTTAGGGAGGGGGAGTTAGGGAGGGGAATTTAGGGAGGGAGAGTTAGGGAGAGGGTAGTTAGGAGTAGGGAGTTAGGGAATCAGTTGGCTTTTCTCTGTGTGAACCCAGGGGGCCTCTCCCTGCTGCCTCTCTTTCCCAGGAGCAAGCCATGGGCTCAGGAGCCACCTGCCTCCCGAGGCCATCCCCAGGCCTGCTGCTGCCCTCTCCGAAGGCTATGTTGAAGGGAGTGGTGACTCCCCCGGACAGCAGACAGCGGAGAGAGTCTGTTTCTCCCGCTTCCTGCAGGGGTGGAATAGGACAGGTGGCGGAACCAGCAGCTTTAGTGAGGGCTGCCTGGCTCCTCCCTTTCAGGGTCTAGGCAGGGCAGGAAGCAACAGCATCGTGTTGAGAAGATGAGAAGATGCTACATCCTAGCCCCCACCTCCTTGGAAGGGACAGGCAGGCAGGTAGTGGGCGCGCCAACCCTTTATCCCTGGAGAAGAGCTACCTGCCTTTCCCTTCCCACACCCAGAGAGCAGGCAGGCAGGCCTCACAGTGCCCACTGTGTTCACAGAGCAAACCCTGCTGACCTCATACTCTTCAGCACGGCCAAGGCAGCAGCCAGGGCCTTCAAACACCCGTGCTAACAGCGCCAGAGAACACGAGCGCTGCATCTGAAAGAAACACTAATGCCTGCTGTGGGCCGGACGCCTTGAAAATGTTACCTGATTCCTGCTTTTGCACCTGTGAGGCTAATTATTGCACTTGAAAATTCTGTTTCAAATCCGCACAGGAGTGGGCAGCACAAGGAAACCAGGAAGGAGGGAGAAGGTCACAGGGAGCCTGTCCTTTAGGGTTACTGAGGCCATCCTGCCTCCACAGATAGCACCCTCCTTAAGCCAAGCTCAGGATCTGACTGACTTCGGCACCTGTCCCCGGCATCCTGTAACTGGCACATGGCAGGCAGCAGGCGCCGTTCTGTAGACAGAAGCCTGGCATGGGTCTTGGGCCGCATTCCTTTCTCAGGCTCTCAGGAGAAGCCATTCCCATGCCTCTACCAGCTTCTGGAGGCACCCACATTCCTTGCCTGGTGGCCCCCTCCTCCCCCCTCCAAGCCCCACCCACTGCACGACTCCAAGCCTCTCTGCCGTCACTTCCCTCTGGCTCTTCTTCCGTCTTCTGTTCTTAAGGACTCTGTGATGACACTGGGCTCCCTGGGGGAAATCCAGGATCATCTCACTATTTTACGAGGTGGGCTGATTAGCAATCTTAATTCCCCTTTACCATGTAATGTAATATCTTCACAGGCTCAGAAGGCAGGATGTGGACATCTCGGGGAGCTATTACTCCACCAATCGCAGGAGGAAGATGGGGAAAGAGCCTCCCAGGTTTTCCAAGGGCCAGGACCAGTCACTGTCTATGGGGTAGGTGCACAGCTTCAGACCCTGTATGGTTCGCATTTACTGCATTGTAAAGGGGCTGTGTCTGCTTAATTTTTATCATTGATGTTATACTTGGAGGGATTTTAGCCAAAAAGTGACCTTCCCAGTTGAAAGGGACATTCCAAATGGCACCACACATCTGGAAAGCTGTCCTCTTCCAGAATGTGTGAAAATAAAGGGCTGGGATCATCCCCCGATGGAGCTGGATCAGGAACGGCCTCCACACCGAAGTGGCCCTCCGTGAGCCACCTGCCCACGCCACCCTCTCATTTCACACTTTCCTCAGGGCCTGGCTCCTGGGACACAAAGGCTACATCGCCAGGACTTACATTCAACGCAGCAAGACCCTCGAGCCATTCTGGGGGGTCCCAATCTCATCTCTGCCCCACCCCCACACGGTAGCGTCACGCACTGTCTCCAGCCAGACTTCGGCGCCTTCCTCACCTCCCACAGAACCATCCCAGAGGAACGGGGGAAGCAGTGTCCTGCCTGGGAACCAGGAGCAGTGGGCTCCACCTCCCCACTGCACGCATGACAGACACGAGGGAGGGGCCAAGAGAAGAACAGAGCAACTGCGCAAACAGACGTCGCCATCGTCAGAATCATTCTTTCCTAATTAACCATCTTGATTAAAAGAAAAGGAAAATCAACGTGAACATTCTTAAAAATCAGTATAAAAGTTTTTAATTGCCTTGATATTGGCACTTCACAAGAGCTTTCAGGAAACTTCGACAGTTGAGAGAGAACTGAATTAAAAGAATCAACGCTGTGTCCCTTCGGCATCCCTGGTACCATTCTACAAACAACAGAAAAAGGACTTCCTTGTCACAGTACTGACCCATTTCAGGACGTGGACAATAGTTCCAGGTCTCAGATCTTCTGTTCGTGAAAGAGAAAACACTACAGCATTTACATATCTACCTATATGGCTGCCAGAAAGTACTGAGACTCCGATGACGGGCTGTATGTACTTGTGGGAGCCTGCATAGGCACAGACACCCCGAGAGCCACATCCAGGGGGCAGGGTAAGAACACTCACAGAGCAAGGAGAACTGCTCCTCCCACACCCTGGGTCTCCTCAGTACCCTGCAGCTCAGGTGCACAGTGAGGCGGAGTGCTGGGAGCTGACACAACACATTTACTAAGCTGCCACAGGCTAGGAAAATACGGTTATAGCCTCAGGACAAGAAAAGAGACCTCTGGTGAACAGAAACGTCAAACTGCAGATGTGCCCCTCCAGTCAGGGGGGGTCCCAGGGTCCAGGGGTCCTGTCCCGCTGCGAGTGGACGGTTTCCTCTACCACCTTGTGACATGTCATTCTCTTTTGTGATCAGATTCATTTGGACATGAAAAAGTGACAGAAGACCTAGAATTTGGGACAGTGCCTGGACAAATTCATGCTTCACCTGAGTCCTGGCCCTGAAGATGCTTGGGGCTACCCCAACAGGAAACCCTCGCCGCATCCAGAGGGAAGAGGGCTGGCTCCTTCAATGTGCCTTTCAGCAGGGGCCTGGGCTGGGATAGAGGGCTCATTGAGGCCAGCAGGGAGGAGCACGGGGAGGAGCCCGCAGCCATTACACAAGCTCCAGCCAGACTGTCCTGCTGCAAGGCCTGGGGTGGGGCTGAAGGGACCTTTCTCAGCAAGGCTCCTCGGAGGGGAGAGGGAGGAGGCGCTGGGAGACGTGGGCGGCTCCAGAAGGGCTGCAGCACCGCCTTCCTTTCAGGAACCTTCTATGACCTGACACTTGTTTCAAGTTTGGGCACTTACACCGGAGGGCTAGCCAGATTCACCTGACACCAAGAGACTCATGTTCCCAAACCTCTGCTTTGTTGAAAATGTGGCAGGAAAGACTTGAGCATACAATCCCAAGAAAAGAATGAGAAATGGAGCTGGGCACTGAGACTGCTATGGAGACAGGGGCCACTAAGGCGGAAAGGTGCTTGGGGAGAGAGGTGTCGGCTGGAGGCAGACGTTAGAGTGGTCACAGGTGCTCTGGGCCAAGCCTAGGGATACAGAGGGCAAGGGAAAGACCATTCGGAGGGGAGAAGCAAAGGCACCAGGCAACACGGACGGGCAAGGAGGTACCAGTCCCGAGGGATGAGAGAATCCAGACCAAAGGGCAGCAGGGGTGTGAGACAGGTACCGTGGGGAGGGCAAATCGTTTGCATGCAGAAAGATGAGACTGAGCTATGCTGCCTGGAGGAAGGCTCTAAACTGGATGAGGGCAGGGAGAGCAAGGACTGGGCTGCGGTGGGGAAGCTTCGCAGGTTACAGGTGTGACAAAGTGCCAGTAAGACGGAGAAAATTCCTTATCAGTCCAGAGAGGCCCTGCATAGACCAGAGAAGGGGTGTCTGAAGTCAGAGGGTGGTGGGAGGGGGGTCATTCCCGGGGGCGAGCCCCACACTAGCCAGAGGGGGGGAAGCATCCCACACTAATCAGTGGAGGGAGGTGCCCCACACTAATCAGAAGGGGGAGGTGCCCCACACTAATCAGAGGGAAATAGTCCCCACACTAGTCCCAGGGAAGAGGTGTCCCAAAAGTCAGAGAGGGTGATGTCCACTGCCTGTCGAAAGAAGGGGACTTTCCCACAGGTCAGAGGGCGGCGTCCCAGTCTAGTCTGCAAGACAGGGGACAGAGGTCCCGTATGGGTGGGACGGGAAGCGGGCCTGAGGGGTCAGGGGGCGGGACGCGGTGGGGTCGGAGGGCGGCGGCAGGCTCCGGGACGGGACCCGGGTCCGTGGCGGGGGCAAGGCGCCGGCGGCCGCGGGCGCAGAGTGACTCACCCGCTGCGGGGCTAGCTCCGGTGCCCGCGGGCGGTGGGGCCAGGCGGCGCGAAGGGCCAGGACGGAGCAGGGCGGCGGACTTCCGCCCCACAGCCGCTCGCCCCGCCTCCGGGCCCTCGCGCTGGGCAGCGTCTGCTCTGCGGCTGCGCGCGGGCGGCGCGGGGGCTGCTGGGAGCTATGGTTTTTGTGTCCTGCGCCGGCGCGCTGGAGGAGCGGCGGACTGGCTGCCGGCTGGTGGGGGCGCGAGAGTCCGCACTGGCACACGGGGGCCCTCTTCCACCGCGTTGCGCTGGAACGTGGGCCAAGCAGATCTTTTGGGGTGGGAAGCATGGCGGGGGAGAGGTGAAGGCTACTGGGGAGGGAAGTTCTCATTCCCTGAGCAAGACCCCCCGCGGTAGGGCCCTAGTACCTGGGCCTCCCGACCCTCGTGGTCTCGGAAGGTGGAAAAGCGTGAGCCCCTTTCTGCCACCCTCTTCTCAGACAGACAGCTCCTCTCCTTGGCCCTTCAAAACAGCCGCTTCCAGAGTGCGGCTGACCAGTTTCAAAAGCCAGGATCACGGAGGTCTGAGGCTGTAGTGTCCCGGGCTGGGGACGGTGGGGGTGTTTCCCTGCAACCAATCTGCAATCCACAAACCTCCTGCCAAACAAGGGTCTCTGATTCCTCCTTTCCCCTTCCTAGCACCCGAGAGCTTTTAGTGCACTGTGTTAAAAGGTTTCCCCGGCCCCGCCCTCCTCTATCTCAAAGTCCTGAGGAAGAAGGACTGGTGGCCTTGGAGCTTGGCAGGAGGGAGCAGCAGCCCCTGCCCACCTGCACTTTCAGCTTTCCTGCTCCACACTAGCTACCTCCCCCGGCTCTCCCAAAAGCTTTCCGTTCAGTAACACACACACAGGAGGAGGAATTCAAGTATATAAATGGTGTGCAGTGAAAAATAAGCCTCACATTGCCGCTCTCCGTTCCCTGCCCAGAGGCAATCGCTATTTCTAGTTTCTTGTGATTCCTCTGAGAGATGTTATATGATATTTAAAGAAGTCATAAACACGTATCTTAAATTACCTTTAAATAGAAATGGGCTAAACACAGTGTTATGCACTTTTGGCTTTTGATTTCAGAGAGGAGACAAACCTTTCTTGAATTCATTTATGTTTCTGTCATGCTAAACTGAGTCCCAGCCATGTTTCACATAACACTCATTGTTAGGTCTCCAAGTCCAAGCTTGGCCATTATAGCCTTGGTGTCTGACATGTACAGCTCTGGATGGTCCCTAGAAGCCAGAAGGTCTGAGGTAACCACAAGTAACCAGGTAGCCACAGAAAGAAGTGAAACGACTTGTTCCTGCCTCATGTAATTGCTCTCCCCTAACCTGCAACCTGCAACCTGCAACCTGCAACCATTGTTTCTGCTCAGCCTTGTGGAATTTCCCCTCTGGACACTGGGTTTCTCAAGACACCACCCCTGTAACTGTAATTTACGGCACCCTCCCGTCTGCTTGCAACCGATATCCCCCACCCTTATGATCATGCCTGTTTGTAACAGATGACCCCTACCCTTGTGACCATGTATCCCGTGATGCCCTTCCCCTCTAAAATAGATTATCATCTTTAACTGACCACTTGCCCCAACCTATAAAACCAACTCCTATCCCACTGCCCTCCGCTGATTCTCTTTTTGAACTCAGCCTGCCCGCACCCAGGTGAATAAACAGCCATGTCGCTCACACAAAGCCTGCTTGGTGGTCTCTTTACACGAGCAACAAACCTAACACTCATTATATTCAAAGCTTTCATTTTCTAAAAGATCTACACATGCCTTCCAGCTTAAGAAACAGCACATTATTCCTGTATTGTTAAAGCTCTCCAGGTTCTTCTTCCTATTCTCAACTCCCTGCTACCCCCAAGAGGTGGTAGCCACAATCCTGAATGTTGTGTTAATCATTCTCTTGTCTTCCCTTACAATTTTAGCACACAGGTATGTATCCGTAAACAATATGTTGTTTAGTTCTGACTATTTTAACCTTTACAAAATGAAATAAAACTGTATTCAGCGGTTGAGAGATCCAGTTCCTCTGTCAGAGGCCTTTGAACCAGAGCAACTCCAGCTTGAATACGGGCTGGGTGAATGAGGCTGAGACCTGTTGGGCTGCATTCCCAGATCAGGCATTCTCAGTCACTTACGGGTCACAAACACCCTGCTGATGAAACAGGAGGCAGTAAAGAAGCGGTTAAAACCCTCCAAATCCAAGATGGCAATGAAAGTGACCTCTGGCCATCCTTGCTGCTAATTATATGCTAATTATAATGTATTACCATGCTGAAAGACACTCCCACCAGCACCATGATGGTTTACAAATGCGATGACATTGTCAGGAAGTTACCCTAGATGGTCTAATAGGGAAAGAGCCCTCAGTTCCAGGGAAATCCCTGCCTCTTTCCCAGAAAACTCATGAATAATTCACCCATTGTTTATCATATGAGCAAGAAATAACCATAAAAATAGCCAACCAGCAGCCATTCTTGTATTCCTTTACTTTCTTAATAAACTTACTTTCACTTTACTCTGTGGACCTGCCACAGATTCTTTCTGGTGGAAGATCCACGAAGCCTCTCTTGGGGCCTGGATCAGGACCCCTTTCTGGTAACATCTTCGCGAGAAACCACGAAGGAATCATACTGGAGAGAACTCTGACCCAAGGGAAATAGACTGACGCACCAGTTGGCCAATTTTGGGTAAGTCGTGGGTATTTTACCCAGGATAATGGATGGAGGTTCAAGGCCCCAATTAGGAGAGTTAGAATCCCTTCTAAGACACAGGGAGTTAGAGACCCCTCTTAGTAAACAACAAGAAGGCTTGTTCAAACGTGGGTTCGAGGCCCAGCTGAGGAAGGTTAGAGGCCACCCTCGGTGGGACGCCTCTTGCTTAAAAATGGACTCAGCACTGCAGGATACTAACCGCGATTCTCTTTGGATTAATTTGCCATGCCGTCTTTGCTGACGGCGGTGGGTGACAGGATTAGGTATGTGCAGGATCATGGGACCTGGGAATCTTTTCTTCCTCCCCCAAAGGGGAAGACTTGAGAGCTGATGGGACTGCTAGGAAAGATCCCTTTAACAAGCAGCTACCTGAACTTTTGATTCAGTGTCGCTGTGATGGATGGGTCTTTCTCTGGCTTCCTTGGGCTCCTCACCTCCGCAACACACCACAGGCAGGGGTCTTCTCCCTTCCCTTTCATCTCTCTCTTTTCTCGCCTTTCCCTCGTCTGTCTTCTCTGTCACTCTGGATGACTATCTACTCTTCCATCGTGTCCAAAACCACTTGTTGAAACTCCTGGTTGGCAGTCATTCCACCCAACTTTGAATGGATTAGAGACTACAGGGGCCGATGGGGGAAGTTTTGAGCTTGCCAGGTGGATATTCGGTGCTGAGGGGGTGGCTAATATCTACGTTTTGTCAAGTGTGTTTTGTTCTGGCTGGAATGGACAGTGTGGATTCGGTTCCTCCATGCAACCTGCTGAGCAGCACCTTGCAAAATTGAGAGGCTTTTGCGTGGGTTCCATGAAGTGGAAAAGGGTGATAATTCCTTTGTGGTGTGGCTTGCGCCCCCCCCCAGTTATGGTGCTGTGAGACAAGGTGGCTAGGGCTGTTTAGGGGAAAGGGACCCCAGAAACCTGGCATGCTGGCAAAAGGGTAAGAATTTCTTACCAGTCAGGCCTCTGGTCTCTCCCCTCTGTGCAAACCATGTGAGTGAATGCTAAAATTCATGGTCTCCTCTGCAAGGTTTTGATGAATGGGAAAAAGGATTTGTGAGGTTAGTCTTAGGCTGTGACGAACCTGGTGTACTTTGTGCTATGAATGTCTTTCTGTGTCATTCTGTCATAAAAGGGGTATCATAGGATAGAATGTGGGCCTAGGACCCCTGTGAGCCCACTATTCAGTCTGGCCCAGCAAACTAGTCAGCTGCCAACTTTGCTGCAGGTAACTGAAACAAAAACTGGATGAGGATTCCCCCTCGTCTTGTGTGATGTCCTTGGGAGCTTGACCACAAGCTTGACCATGTGGGGGTACTTACTCTCGGTCTCCACCACCCATGTAATACGTTAGTACCAAAAGACATAAAAGAGCTCTATTTAATTGGCTTAAAGAAAAACAAGCGGTTAAATAAAATATTTCACCAGAAAAATTAAAATGTTAATGCCTTTTTGTTCACATGACTTTAGTAATCTTTGGAAAAGAAAGGCAGTTTTAAGGATTATTGGTAAAATAAAAATGTCTTAGAAATTTAGACATTTGGTCTAAATTAGGCAGGTCAGATACTATGTTCAATAAACTACTTCTTTGACTTTTGATAACTGTTCAACTTACCTCCTTTGGAGCCATTAGAGTCTACGTAAGGCCTGGGAACGTATGGAGTTAGCCATGCCCCTAGCTATGCTGGAAAGAATCAGACCTTATCTGCACCTTTGTCTGGTGCCCTAAACTCCACACCTCATATACAAATAAAATCACTTACTTACCAGGTTTTGTTTTTTTTTTTTGGCCACAATAAAGTTTCTAAGAGTTAACATTGTAATATGCGTAATTGAGATTACTGGAGAAACACTTTTACATGCACAGCGTATAAGGAAAGTATAATGTGTATTTGGTAAAAGATTATAAGAAGGCATAGGAAGACGGGATGTTTTTGCCTGGTTTGGAAAGTTGAAGAATTGTTTTTAGATAGGATAAAATGGAAGGTTTAAGCAGCTTGTGGAAGGTTTGTGAAAGATTAATCTTGTAAAAGGAATTCTCTGTGTGAATATATTGGCCAAAGTTAAAAGAATATTATTCAGTTTCTCCATAAATTGAACATTGGAATCGAAGCACAACAGGGTTTTCTTAGAGCACGGGGGATACTCTTTAACAACAACAGCAACAAGAACTGTAAAGGTTATAAAACGTTTATGAAAATCTTACCTTATGGTCAAACTGATTGAAGTCAGAAAAATTTGTCTGTAAACTTTTACTAAGAATTGAATTTGACATCAATAGTACACTAACGCAAAGGTGAAATTTGGTTTTCTCTCTTGAACAAGATTTTCATGTAATATTAAAAGATAATGAAAGATTTTTGTTTGCCTTTTAAATAAACTAGAGGAAGAAGAAGGGAAAGAAAAGAGACAGATTGTTTGGAGAGTTAAATCTTCCCTCTATCAAAGGGTAAAGGTTTTTGCCTTTTTAAAATTGTTGAGTTACCATTTTGGCTAAAAAAATGACTTATGGTGACCTGGAATTTTATTTTATAGTATCAAGTGTTTTAAACTTTTGTTATTTGACAAACTTTCCAAAATCAGATTCTAAATATGTCTTTTTCTGACGTGATTAATCCTTTTAGATGGTAAAAACCCTAAAGTCCAAAAGAGACTTATTTGATATATTAAAATTGTACAGGAAGCATTGTCAAATATGAAATGGTATTTGGCTTTCTTTAGACCATATTTGTATAAATATGTTATTGGTATGTGTTCAAAAATTACAGTAAATTCCTATAATGACTTAGTGTATGTTATCAGTAATAATTATAATTGTTATGTAAAATTGTATGCTACAGAAGTAATGAAATTTCCTTGTCAATTGCATTTTTAACTGTGGCTGTTCTAAGACTTTTTGTCATTCACAGACAATTATTGTCTTGTTTTAATCCTCTTCAAATGAAGGTTTATAACCAGCTATAGGATGCTGACAATTACTCTTAAATGCAAGTCTCTGATAACTTTGGCAAGTGTGCCATTAAAATACAGAAGAAGACAAAAATCTTCCAAGACTCTTTTGGAAAAATAATGTGTTCTTAAATATGGAGCATAACAGAAATTAATTGCATAGACTAATGAAAGACAGAAATAATCTTTTTATGACTTTTTTCTTAAAATGTTGCTGATCTTTTCTGTTTTGTTTTTCAGAATCAAGCAAACTTTTCTTTTGAACTATTTACAGCTTTGAACAGTTGAGTAAAATATATCTCTGTAAACAAAATTTGGAGTATATTTCTTTCTGTCTACCTGATTTATCCAAAATTTGAAAACTATTTGTGAGTATTCTTAACTTATGGCAATATATTAATAATTATTTACATAAGTGCAATAAGAATCTGTTTTCTTTTGTAACAGGACACAATTGGAGAAACTGGTTTATATCAAGGCTTTGAATGGAATGGCATGCTTTCAAATATAAACAAACTGCCTTAAGGAATCAAAGTTGACTTATAGAGCTAATAAAATGTCCTTGGGAAAACTGGCTTTATACCTTGTCTGTGCAGCCCCTGTACAGGGTTCCTGACATGTAGTAAGTAAAGAATGTCACTTTGTGACAGGTCCAGAAGCCCTAAGTTATATTGGGACCTTGAGAGGATCACACAGGTAATTGAAGGTATAAACCCATGGCTGGGCAAGGCTTTAAAAAGTCAAATATATGATTCCTTATGGAACAAGGTTCCATCAAAGCCAATTTTAAAACAAAAAGCCTATGTGATGAATAATTATTCTTGCTGCACTGTATGAAAATAATCATGCCAAGTATGATAAGACTAAAGCTTATTTCACAAGCAAGTCCTACCATTATTTGTTTTTAATAAAAATGGGGACTAGAGAGAGAAAAATTATGTTTCAAAAACTAGGGTACACCCATTATTAGATTCTAGTTTCATTTATTGTTTTTTTTTTTTTTCCCCTACAATCTAGACTGACCATGCTTATTTCTGTGAACCAACCAGTGATCTCTGGTTACAACTCAGAACAAATAATAGGGATGGGTAACATAAGAAAAATCTGGATCAGTATTTTAATTCTGGGCATATACTGGAATCTGTTAGCAACCCCATATCAGCTTAGTTCCAACAGTTGGGCAGTTAATGGAATGCCTTCTTATTTAATTTATTCGGGACAAAGTATTAGCCCATTCAGACACTGCTATAGAAAAATACCCCAGACTGGGTAATTTATAAAGCAACAGGGTTTAATGACTCACAGTTCTGCAGACTATACAGGAAGCATGGCAGCATCTGCTTCTGGGCAGGCCCCAGGGAGCTTTTAGTCATGGCCTAAGTCAAAGTGGGGGGGCAGGCATCTTACATGGGAGGAGCAGGAGAAAGAGAGAGAGGGAGAAGGAACCATACACTTTTAAACAACCAGATCTCATGAGAACTCACTCACTATCACGACCAAGGGGGATGACGCCAAGCCATTCATGAGAAACCACCGTGTGATCCAATCACCTCCCATCAGGCCCTACCTTCGACTTTGGGGATTACAACTGGACATGTGATTTGGTGAGGACACAGATCCAAACCACATCAGATAATTTTACTTATTTTGCTTTACTATTGTGGAATATATTGCTGTTGTATACCTTGTGTAGGAATGGAGAATAAGCTTGCCCAACGTTTTCTGAAACTGAACATTTGCTAATCTTCCAGATACCACCTTTTGTTGGAACTGAGTTATGAATGGCCCTCACTATGCTGATGCTTTTTGACTGAATTCCTCTCTATCCTGAATACAAAAGACCTTCATAGTCAGGTGGGAATATCGTTACCCCTATTTAGCCTGAAGAAGCTACAGACGAGGAATCTTAGGACCCTTAGGATTAAGGGTCCTCTTGTGAAAGGGAGGGAGGAAATATGTCAGAGGCACTGGAATCAGAGCAACTTCAACTTGAATAGGGGCTGGGTAAAGTGAGGCTGAGACCTGTTGGGCCGCATTCCTGGGAGGTTAGGCATTTTCACTTCCTGGGGTCTGAGATGAGATAGGAGGTCACAAGCACAGGCCACAGAGACTCTGCTCAGGTAACAGGATGCAGTATAAAAGCAGGCCCCAACCTGCCAAAACCAAGATGGCAACAAAAGTGACCTCTAGTTGTCCCGACTGCTCATTATATCCTAATTCTAATGCATTAGTATGCTAAAAAACACACCCACCAGCGCCATGGCAGTTTACAAAGGCCATGGCAATGTCTGGAAGTTACCCTGCATGGTCTACGAGGGGGAGAAACCCTCAATTCCAAGAAATTTCTGCCCCTTTTCCAGAAAGCTCATGAATAATTCACCCCTTGTTTAGTATATGATCAAGACAACCATAAAAATAGCCAACCAGCAGCCTTCAGGGACTGGGCTTCCCTCCCCCTCCCCCTCCTCCCCTCTCCCCTCCCCCTCCTCCCCCTCCCCTCCCCCTCCCCCTCCCTCCTCCCCCTCCCCCTCCCCCCTCTCCTCCCCCTCCCCTCCCTCCCCTCCCCCTCCCCCTCCCCCTCTCCTCCCCTCCCCCTCTCCTCCCCTCCCCTCCCCTCTCCTCCCCTCCCCTCTCCTCCCCTCCCCTTTCCTCCTTCCTTCTCTTTCTTTTCTTTGCTCTTCCTTCCTTCCTTTTTTCCTTTCTCTTTCTTTTTTCTTTCTTTTCTTTTCTTTCTCTCCTTCCTTCTCTCTTCCTCCCTTTCTCTTTCTCTTTCTTTCTGAAGGAGTCTTGCTCTGTCACCCAGGCTGGAGTTCAGTGGCATGATCTTGGCTCACTGCAACTGCTGCCTCCCGGGTTCAAGCAATTCTCCTGCCTTAGTTTCGCAAGTAGCTGGGACTACAGGCACGTGCCACTATGCCTGGCTAATTTTTTTTTTTTTTTTTTTTTTGTATTTTTAGTAGAGAGGGGGTTTCACCGTGTTAGCCAGAATGGTCTTGATCTCCTGACCTCATGATCTGCCTGCCTTGGCCTCCCAAAGTGCTGGGATTACAGGTATGAGCCACCGCGTCTGGCTTGCTTCTCGCCTGCTTGCCTGCGTGCCCTCCCTCCTTCCCTCCCTCCCTCCTTCCCTCCTTCCTTCCTTTTTTTGACAGAGTCTCACTCTATTGCCCAGGCTGGAGTGCAGTGGCACTGTCTTGGCTCACTGTAACCTCCATCTCCCAGGTTCAATTGATTGTCATGCCATAGCCTTCTGAGTAACTGGGATTACAGGTGTGTACCACAGTGACTAATTTTTGTATTTTTAGTAGAGACGGGGTTTGCCATGTTGGTCAGACTGGTCTTGAACTCCTGACCTCGTGATCCACCTGCCTCGGCCTCCCAAAGTGTTGGGATTACAGGTGTGAGCCATTGCATCTGGCCTCCTTCACTCTCTTGATAAACTTGCTTTCACTTTACTCTGTGGACTCATCTGAAGTTCTTTCTTGCTCAAGATCCAAGAACCCTCTCTTGGGGTCTGGTTCAGGACCCTTTCCAGCAACAGCTCCACAGACATCATCAGGTGTTTAAATTTTGCCAGTCTGATGGTAATAAGTGTCTTCTCATTGCCTGGTTACTGCCAGGTTGTATATCTTCTCTTATGCCTTTTGGCCATTTATGTTTCTTCTTTCTCTGTGTGTTTTTAGGAATCGATCCATCCCTTCCCCATGGATATGCATGCAATGCCAGTTTCGTCACAGATCAAGTGTTCATACACACATGGGTCATTTGTTGGGAGGGGGCTTTCTATTACGTCGTACTAATATACTCGATCACGTCTGTTCAATACCAGTCTCTTCATTATTATGTCTTTATAATAAGCCTTCCCAGGGTGTAGAACAAGTCCCCTCCTACCCTACCCACCTTCAGCCTTGTGGGATTTTGAGTGGAATTGCTTTGAATCTACAGCTTCATTGGGCGAGAACTGAGATTTTGTAATAATACTGGGTCTTCTATCTAAGACCATGCTTTGCTTTTCCATTTCTTTGGATTTTCTTTCATGCTTTTCAGTACGGGTTTGTAATTTTTTACTTCACAATATAGCTTGGAGATTGTCCCATATCACATATAGAGAGCTGTTCATTCTCTAAAGAGCTACACGGTATTCCACTGTGTGGAATTTATTTTACTAGGCCCCTAATGAGGCCCTTTGAGGATATGTATGATCTTTTTTTACTACAGCAATGCTTCAGAGGATATCCTTGAACTTACCTATCTGAGCACCACTCTAAGTTTACCTGTAGGATAAACTCCTAGCAGAAAGGTCACTGGGTCAAAGGGTATCTGCATACTGTGAGCAAACACACTCTACCTTCCAGAGAGGCCGTGCCATAAAATCACTCTCCTTAAGGTCAACGAATACAATCAGGCTTTCGTTGGATTTTCATTCTCCTTGTCTCCTTTGCATCGTCAGAGACTTCACCACAGCCTCCTGCTGGAAATTCTCTTTAGTTACTGTGGCTCTGCGTAAAAGACAAGACGTTCTTCACTGAATCATTCATTCATGTGTTGACCTATGCATTTATTTGCTCGTTTCATTGTTAAGTGCTTGGAACTGGGGAGTCCACCAGGGGGCCCTCCCATCTTACTTATCAAGTAAAATATCACCTAATCTCGTGTAACTGAAAGCATTCATTGCCAAAACAGGAGAGAAAATGTTTAGAGATGGGGAAACTGAGGCATAGGGAAATTAAATGGCTTGATAGAGCTGCGAGGCGTGTACATGGCCTCAGGGGAGAACCTCTGTGGAAAGGCGTGGCTTCCTTGGAAAGGGAATGTTCTTGCCCTCCTGGTTTTCTGCAGGTCTGAGGACCATAAAGAAGCCTATTCACCTGATCTGTCCTTGCAGCTGCCGGTCCTGATCTCCACCTGTCCTGAGCTGCCCAGAACATGGGCAGCGCCATCCGGGAGCCCTGAGCATAGGCCAGTGGCCAGGGAGGCTGGATCTGCCTGCCAAGTTTCCACGTTTCCATCTCAGCAGCTTCTTCCAAGCTCTGTGGAGACTCTCCCCACCCCCACCCCTTGGCCATGGGACGTCACCATCAGAGCCGGCCGGTCGCTACCCTTGGGAACAGAAATCAAAGTCTGCAATACCAGTCTCTGCCCTTGTGGGATGACTGGGCAGCCCAACCCAAAATAGTTGAGAAAGGCGGGATGTGAGGGCTGCGGTGGGGAAAAATCACAGTGCTGCTAGGGACAGGCTGATCTGGAACTGAGTGTCTTGCAGAGTTTAACCGAGGTCACGTTGCTTTTTCCTAAAATGAGCAAACAGACCCAGCGAGTGGTGGTGACAGGCCCGGGAAGAGAGAAAAAATTGCCAGATCGGGGAGGGCACAGAACGTGCTGCCTCCCCTGCCAGGGGTTCCAGGAAGTATTTCTTCCCTGTGAGTCTCAGGGCTTCACGTTTTATGATCTGTCCTTGACTGAAACTATGGGATGATTTGGGAATATTTGGAAGCCCTTAGGGGTTTTCACCCCAGACACCCTTGTGCAGATGTGAGCTCCTAGGGAGCTTTAGGACATGTTTGGGGGGCAAAGAGAGAGACCTTGGGGGAGGGGACTCAGTCTTTCTGGAAGTTGGCTTTGACTTCTGACCCATAATCCCGGGGCTGCTGAAATCCCCCCAGGCACTGTGGCTGGTTTTGTTCAGCCACTGTGCAAGGACAACCCTTGCTTGCCAAAGTTTCCATCTTACAAGGATAAAGCAGAGGTGAAGTTGGTGACAAAGGGCATTAGGAACCTGGCATACTCTCTATTTTGGACTTTTTATTGAGGACTGGCTTGTGTTCTCTGGGAGGCTGGCCTTGTGAGTCTTTGCCCATGGCCTGCTGCCTTGAGCTGTGAGCCAAGACGGCAGCACCTAAGATGTGTTCAGACCTCAACCTCTCTTCTTCGGAACTTCCCACACCTCTGAACCTTGGGCCTCACACAAGATCTCCGGAAACCCCAGGCTCTCTTTGTCACGTTTGATACCACTCCTCCCCATCCCCAGTTTCTGCCTCAAGGAAAATGAGTAGTCTCTTTTCTGATTTCTCCCCTCCCCTCCCTCCTCTTCCCAAGAGCAGGCAGATCCAGCGTCCCTGGCCACTGGCCCATGCTCGTGGCTCCTGGATGGCGCTGCCCGTGTTCTGGGCAGCTCGGGACAGGTGGTGAAATCAAAGAGGAGGGGAAGGAAGATTATACTTGTCATGATGATAGTTGCAGTGAACACTACGTCTGCTCCGTTGTGTGTGAAACTACAGGTTCACAATCACTTCTCCCAAATCCTGGAAATGCAAAAACTCTGAAAACTTAAGTTTTCCTCTTAAATTCGGCACAGCCAAATTTCGCAGAACAATGTGGCCTGAACTGTCCTGAGGCTAGGGATGGCTTGCCTTTGTCCCACTGCAGCACATTCAAGTGTTTGATGAAGGGGCACCGCCCACAGCCCACGGGGTAAGATGCTCCGTGGGATATCTGCATCTGACTCTGGACACAGCTGGCCTCCTTGGTTCCAGATAAGAGACCCTGGACCTATCTCTGCCTTATTGATAAGGAAGCTAAGGCCCACTGAAGTTCGGTAGCATCCCCCAGGCTGCCTCAAGGTAGGACAGAGCCAGGACAAGGGCTCGCAGTAGGATGAGCCAGGTGCAGCTGGAAGAGATGGCCAGCCTTCAGCTGCCTTTCTAGAATTTCGTACTACATTGGACCTCTGAGTTTCTGTCTTGGAATTATGTTAAACATAACTGTTTCTCAGTCCTTCAACACCAAAGCCATCTTGGATGGGGTAAAGAGAAGGAATAAGTCTTCCATCACCCACAATTTTTTTTTTTTTGAGATGTCATCTCGCTCTGTTGCCCAGGCTGCAATGCCACGATCAGGGCTCACTTCAGCCTTGACCTCTTGGGCTCAAGGGATCCTCCCACCTCAGCCTCCCGAGTAGCTGGGACTACAGGTGCGTGCAGCCAAGCCCAGCTAATTGTTTTATATTTTGTAGAGACAGGGTCTCACTATGTTGCCCAGGCGGGTTTCAAACTCCTGGGCTGAAATAATCCTCCTGCCTCAGCCTCCCGGAGTGCTAGGATTACAGGTGTGAGCTACCACATCATCCTCACTCTCTCTCTTTTGAGTTGTGTGTCCAGCTTTGTGAATTCTGATATCTGCCCAGGACTTCTCTGAGTCTGAGGCTCCCGGGGCAGCACAACGAGGAGCCTTCCCATTGCATTGAGGGAGTTTCCCAGCCCATAAGAGTTCTAGAAAGGCCCAGGTTCCCTGAAGTATGGACGAAGGTCTCATAAGGTCTGCAAAAAATGCTGTTGCTTTCTCTAGTATCCCTGTGGCAAGGGCTATCTGAGGACAGAGTAACTAAGGAAAGGTCAATGTGTGTGCTAGGCCTTGCTCCTGGTGACTGGGAAACGTCCTCGTGTCACTTACAGGAATGGAGACAAGCTTATCTGTGGCTTTTCCTGTATCAATAAGCAACCAGGGATGTAGGTTTTGCCAAGCCTCAGACATGTATGCCAAGAACACAAGCAAGCCCTGATCTCCTAAGCCTAGCGGAGGCCGCATCTCTAGTTGGTTAAGTAGTGTTGACTTCCTGTCACCATCGTGTCCTCTGAGTTCCCCCTGGGTGCCGGGGGCCTGGCAGCCTTTCTCCCTGTACTCACAGGAAGGGCTGGCACACGCAGCCAGGGCCTCTGTGGAGTGGCTGTTGGGCGTCTTGCCTGCCCGGAGGCCTCCCCCTTCTGTTCTCCTCTTCATTCATCCTCACCTCTACCCGAGTGCTGGCCTCACCCCCGCCTTCACAGCCCGGCATCACCCCGCCTTCACAGCCGGCATCAAGCATGCACCCTCTTCTTCCTCTCCTCTTTCTTTTCGTCTGTCCAATTGTTGGTGCAGCGGATGGGAGGACATTCCAGGCAGGGAAAGGTAAAGCCTCTTAGTGCTCTGAACGTCCCAACCAGCATCCCTGTTTTCACATTTCCTGTTTAGATGTAGCCAGAGACAGGCCCTCACAAGAGTGATGACAGAACTAAAAAACCCAGGTACAGCATCGAGGCGAGGGGCAGGTCAGAGAGAACAGGGCAGCAGGGGTGAAAAGAAGCAAAAAAACAAAGTGGGGGAACGCTGTTATCATCAGAGCAGACTTCACTTCTCTGGCCAAATCCTTCCCCCTGCTAGTGATGTGGTGATTTTCCAGAGAGAGCTGGGCCGATGGAGAGTCCAGGGATGGAGACTGGGCCCCAACCAGGGCCGGCTGTGGAGAAGCCTGGATTAGGGATCCGGATTGGAGGGCAGCCTACGGGGGCTGGTTCAGAAGAAATGTTTGTGTATGATTGGAAAATCTCAGGTTTTCATGTCAAGGAATGAGAGTCCTGATAGAGATGGAGGAATGCTTCCAGCCACCCTGAGTCCACCACTGTACACATGCTTTTCTCTGGAAAATGTAAGCCTTCCGGGGAAGGTGTGCCCTTTAACCATTAGATCACAGAGCTCTCAAGACCCGGAACAAAACAACACAGTGGACCATCATCTTCCGAAGATGTGTGTGCGTGTACACACAAGCGCGCTCGCGCACACACACACACACAATACAATCACAGGCACACACACGCACGCACACACGCACACACGCACATGCAGACACACATATACACACATACGCACACATGCACACAGGCACACGCGCACACGCAGACACGGGCGCACACACACGCACATGCACACACATACACGCACACACACTTTGGTATTTTTTGTAGGGTGCTCACAGATTCCCCCAAGTCTCTGAGTCCCCCAATGATGTGCGGGATGTCTCAGGTCTGACACTGTTTGGAGGCCTGACCCCTCGGGGTTGGCTGCTGGGGATCCCCGAGGCCTTGGAGTCCACCCCCTGCTACTAAGTGACTGGGAGTGCTCGGCCCGGCTGGGCATCCCCATCCTGCGCGGGGCACCCTCGCCCCGGGATCGCAGCCCCTCCACCTCTGGACAGCCCTCCACGCACGGAAGCGGCCCTCCCCCATTGCCAGCCTGGCGCGCTCCCCAGGGGGCGGGAGGAGGCTGCCGCCGGACTTCCGCGGCGCAGCGGGGCACACACAGTTAATCCTCCGCGGCTGCTGTTTGGACGGAAAGCGCTGGGAGTGTTGGCGGCTCCTCGCGGCTCACATCTGGCTAGGCTTCGCTCCTTGCGCGTCTGTCCCACTTTCTGCGTCTTTTCCTTTACTTTCGAGAAACCGCGCTTCCGCTTCTGGTCACAGGGACCTCGGAGCCTGGGTGGCGGACCAGAGGTGCTGGGGGCACCCGCGGCTGCTCGCACCGCCCTCACCCTCCTTCTCTGCACCGTCGGCCCCGGAGGACTTGTCTCCCCGCTCTGTCTCCTTCGGCGGGTCTGTGCGTCTCCCCGGACCTGGCGGGGAGGAGGCTCGGCCGCCGGGAGATGCTCTAAGGGCGGCGCGGGAGGAGCGGCCGGCGGGACGGAGGTAGGTGGCCGAGCCGCAGGGACCCGGCGCCGCCCCGCCCCTGTCCTCGTGGCTTCAGCCCGGTGGCCAGGGCGGGGCAGGCAGACACCTGGGCCGGGAGGGACGGGGAGCGCGGCGGGGAGGGCGGGGCTGGCGGTGGAAGGGCAGGGGCAGAGTGACCCCAGGTTTGGGGGAAGCCCTGGGGCCCAGCCCTGACTCAGCCCCCGGCATAGGCGCCTCCGCGCGGGGTCGTGGTACCGAGGCTCCGCGTCTGTGGAGGAGCCGGACTCTTCTGCACATGGATACTCTCGGGAGCCATCGCACCTTCCCTCCAGCTTTTTGTGGGGTGTTTATCTTGCTTCACTCTTCTCTGGTGCGTTTCTGAGGGTGTGGAAGGAAGAGGAGTGGTACTGATGCCCGCGGCCGCACCTGGCGGGGATGCCCTCACCCCTCCCCCACTCTCACCGGGACCACCTAACCGCCGGGTCTGCCAGGCCCGTCTGTGGCCAACCTGGATCCTTCATGGAATAGGAAGGCTGACTTTGGTTCCCGCGTCTGACAGCCTCGGTGTCCTGGAGGGGGCCCAGCTTGGGCAGGAAAAACAATGTTGCTTCCCCGGGGCTCTCCTGGGAAGCGAAGCTCTCGGTGCCGGTGCCGCTGGGAGTGGTCCCTGGCCTGGGGCTGGAGCCTCTGAGCCATCTGGGTGCTTCTGGACAGCACCTGTCGACCCACTGCCCACCACCCAGCTCTCCAGGCTTCTCGGCGGGCGCAGGTGTGGTCTCCACCCTCTTCCAGCCCGGGTCACCCTCTTCCAGCCACAGAAAGCCGGATTCTCTTCTGTGGACCCTCCGTGGGCTTCAGGCACCTCATCCCTGCTTGGGAGGGAGGGAGGAGCCACCCCTCTGTGAGGTGTTCCTGACTCTGCTGCCCCACCTAGTTTCTAGGAAAGGAGGCAACACGACATGCTGGGATCTTTCTCATCCTGAGCTTTGAACATGAGAAATGCCGTGAGAAACTGTTCTCTCTGCCGCTGGCCACTTCACAGCCCCAGGGGGAGCGTCTGACGTCCTCACAGGCTGCCCAGCCTCTGCTTTTTATAGTGCAAGAAAGTACCGCTCCCTGGCAGGCGGTGCAGCCATGAGCAGCCACAGATGGAGGCACTGGCTGTCGTGTCTGATCAGACCTGTCCAGTACCTGCCAACCAGGGCGGAGGGAACCAAGACAAGGGAGATGGGAGCCGAGGGCTGAGGACTAGCAGAAGCTTCCCCACCCTCCCTTTTTAGACCTGTAGAGCTGGAGAGGCCCTTAAAGACCACCCGACAACAGTGGCAGTCATCAGCGTCACCATCATGTGAGCCACAGATTCGTGTGTCTGCTTCTCACATGGCAGGTGCTGAATGTTATATTAATAATTATTATAATTGTTAATTCTCAACAGTTCTCTCAAGGGAACTCTCACTTGCGGAAAGAACAGAGCTGCAAAGCTCAAGAGGCTCACGGATTGCCTGAGGTCCCAGAGACAGGGATGGAGGACTCAAGACTCTGACTTGTGTCTTTAGCCCAAGGGCGTATGCTTTTTTTTTTTTTTTTTTTTTTTTGAGATGGAGTTTTGCTCTTGTTTCCCAAGGCTGGAGTGCAATGGCAGGATCTTGGCTCACTGTAACCTCGGACTCCCAGATTCAAGCGATTCTCCTGCCTCAGCCCCCGAGTAGTAGCTGGGATTATAGGCGTGCATGACCACGCCTGGCTAATTTTGTATTTTTAGTAGAAACTGGGTTTCACCATGTTGGTCAGGCTGGTCTCAAACTCCTGACCTCAAGTGATCCACCCGCTTCAACCTCCCAAAGTGCTGAGATTACAGGCATGAGCCACCACGTCCAGCCTCCAGGGCGTATGCTTTTAACGCTCCTATCTGGTGTTGGGAACATGGCACTCAGCTCTCCAAGCCGAGGCTGGAACTTCTCTCTCCCAGCTGCCAACAGAGAATGCCCACGGGCAGGAGGACACAGGTCCGATACCCAGGGACTCTCCACTTCTCCCACCTCTTTCTCCTCCGCTTGTGTTGTCAAGGGAGGTGTCCCCCGGTGAGCTTGTCAGGGGAGGCAGAAAGCAGGAAGCCTTGGGTGGGCGCTGTGTGGCCACAGGACACAGGCAGCTGGCAAGGGACGCCTTCCCAAGTGGGAGCAGAGAAAGCCCAAGCTAGCCCAGGAAGGGCATGGGTTCCCTCCTTGTTCCTGGGAAGTGACCCCCCCCTGTTCAGGGCAGCCAGCACTGCAAACGTTTTTCGGAATATGCTTCTTTCTGTTGTTCTTCCTAGTGCCTCCCCCCAGCTGTAATTAGCATGACTCATAGACCAAATATTCTGGCATTGAACTTTGCTCATCAAAACAAAGATGAAAGAATTTCATAGATACAGTTGTGCACAGGGACTGGAGCTTCCCATTTGTGTCTTGTCCTCAGGGGTCCCTGTTCCTGGGGTTGGGGGCTGTGGCTGAGGCTCCAGAGCCTTAGGGAAGGGGTGGGGGTGACAGACACCAGGAAGGGCAGGAAGGAGGAGCAGGTTATGTCCCCCGGACAGTCCCGCCTCTGCCTGACAATGGCAGCCTCCGGAGATGTTCAAGTGGGGACACTACCTCTCGGGCCATGGGCTGCCATTTCCCCCTGCTAACCTGCTGAAACCAGTCTTCACTGGTGTTGAATGGCACAGGGCAGCTCTCTGGAAGGACCCTGGCATCTCCCCCCGACCCCTGCATGCAGGGTGAGAACTCAGCTGCCCACTTTAAGAGCAGTCTGGAAGAAACAGCGATGCCAGCTCAACAACAAGTTTCTTTCAGGTTCTCTTGGGGCATTCCAGCCAGCTGCTCTCACGAGCTTGGGATCCCTGGGGCCCTGCCCTGGGGTCTGTGCTGGGTCCTTGGCCTGGAAGGGCCAGTCCTGAGCTTAAGCAGGGGACGTGCAGCCCCAGGGCACGCTCGCCCCTTCCTCCCCTCCTGAGCTCCCCTGTGAGACGCTCCACCTGCTGCCACCGCTGCTCCAGTTCTCCAGGAGAGGCAAGCGGTGTGAGCAGGAAGGGGCTTTGGAACCATGTGGGAAGGATCTGGGTCCTTGTTAAGGTCACAGCTGTGTGACACTTGCGCTGGGTGATATGAGCAGCTCATGGCACATCAGCACCACTCCAGCTGCTAGTTCTTGCCCATACTCAATTTCCAGAGCTGGGCTTGGCATCTGAATGTGGTTCAAGGGGGGGATGGTTTCCGGCAGGGGCACTGGGACCCCCACAGCCCCCACAGCACACTGGGCACCCCTGTCTTGCCTCTGACGCCCCCTGGAGCCAACCCCTTCTCCAGCCTCAGATGGGGCTGGCACAGACTACAGGCCCCTCCTCGGGCCCCGTCCTGTCCAGGACGGCCGTCGGGGATGGCTGTGGCCCAGCCCCAGTGTCTGCCCATCTCCCTGGCTCCTGTAGGAATTTTCCTTGACATGAGACAGAGCAGAGCAGGAGACGGCAGGCAGGAAGGCAGGCGCCGAGGGGGAGGAGGAGAAGAGGCAGATGGCAGGCAGGCAGGCGGGCAGGCGGGCATGGGGAAGTCAAGTTCTCGGTGCCCTGTGCTGGGTCAAATGTTGCTGTTGGCCATGGCTGAAGCCACACTTGGTGGAATGCCCAAGCCCTCTGCTTTGGGTTGTACCCATCCCCCTCAGCCAGTCATCTGGATGCCAGCCACCCTCTGCCCTGGGACCAGGGAAGGAGAAGGGCCTTGCCTGGGAAAGCTGCCAGCTCTGGGTGGGTTCGAGGCAGATGTAGGCCAGAAGGCAGGCAGGGCCCCCCAACTCTGCTCACAGATTCCTGGGGCCAGTCTTCAGAGCTGGGGACGAGTGTGTTCAGAAACACTTGGCCCCATTCTGCTTATAAAGAGTCTAAAGTGAGAGATGGAGGGATCTGGGTGGGTTTGGGGGTGACCAGGGGGCTTTTGCATCTTCCATCATTAGGGGAGCCCCCTACCCCATGAAAGGATATCGATGAGGGCAAGACCTGCAGCCCCATGAGTCCTCCCTGCATGGTGCATGAACTCAGATTCCTTTGCAACCCAGCGGTTGGGTCTGCTTCTGCCCATCAGAGGGCACTGGCAGGGAGAGAAATCATCTGTACCCCTGTACCCAGGCCTTTCCCTCCCTTCTTCAGAGCTTGCCAGCATGCTGGCCTCTCTTCACCCTATAAAAGCTGTGTCCTCAAAATGCACATCCAGTGGACCACCCTGCCTGAGCCCCTCACATTCTAAGGTGCTTGTATGTATGTTCTTGGTGATCCTGTGTGTAAATCCAAAGGAATTCAGTTCCAGTGGTGCATCTGAAGATGCTAGCAGGCTGGCACCAGGGAGATCTTAGTGCGTTGCATCAGGGAAGATGGTTGCAGGTTTCCCTGGTGCGCCGCGCCACACCTGGCATGTGGTGGGCTCTCGGTGATCTGTCGAATGATGAATGCTGGGGACAACCCTCAAGGCCAAAGGCTGCTGCAGCTGTTTCAGCTATAAGCAAGCAAGCAAATTGGGGGCACCCTAACCCTGAGCCCAGCGGGTGGGAACGGGTGCTGGACCATGACTTGGGAGGAGGAGGAGCCTATGCTGTCTGGCATCTTTTCTGGCCACCCCCTCGGGGTGAAGTGTAATGTGCTTTGCTGTCGGATAGACCTAGGTCTAATCTGAGCTCCAGCACCTCCCCACTGTGGAACCTGGGGCAGGCGGCTCCATTGCTCTGAGCCCATTTGCGCATTTCTAAGGATCAAGCTCAGTGGTGAGGCAAAGGCACCACGGCCAGAGCCTGGCTCTCGGTGGTGGCTTTTCAGGGGGTAGCGGGGCTTTGTCAGAAGGAATCTCTGATAAACACTGGGCTACTCCTGGTCCAGGAACAGGCTGGTCATTGCACAGCACGCAGGGGATGGGCTCCAGGACTGGGCTCCATTTCCTTCTGTTCCCCGGCTGCAGGCCACTGGCCCTGCACAGGCAGCCTCCTTCAGTAGCAATGGTAAAAGACCAACAAAGCCCCCCCGCTGCTAGGAAAGTGTTCTCTCTGGCTCACCTAATTCCAGTGCCACCCCGCTGTGCTCCCTACCACCCGTGCCCTTCCTGGCCCTAACACCTCATATACCATAGCTGCCAGGGACTCTACTGCCTAAGGGAAGGGACACCTTCTTGTTCCATTCAGCCCAAAGTCCAGCTCCCTCCTGGGTACGTAGTAGACACTCAATAAACATCTGTGGAACAAATGAGCGAAAGAACGCGAGACTTCAGCACGAGGCCAATTTGTATCCCCACGGTTCCGCTTGAGCCTTTGATGACGCAGCATCACCAAACCCTCTTTCTCCCCATCCCACTTTCCTATGCATCCAGTTGAGTTTCCTGGAATAAACAAAATGCTCCCTTAGTCCCCAGGATGGGGCTTATTTGTCATTTTTCTAAGAGGAAAATAATGTGTATTTACTGTGAAAAAGGGTGTGACTGTTACAGGGGAAAGAAACAGAGCAGCCGAAGGAAAAAATGGTAAAAGCACCTATATTCTCATCAGCGCGGATCATTGCTGTTGGCAGCCTGGTGGGTGGCCTTCGGGTCTTTGTGGTTGTGTGTGTGCGCGCATGTGTATGTGTGTGCATGTGTGCGTGTGTGCGCGTGTGTTTGGGTCTGCATGTTTTCAACCTGCATTTTCACTCATTACTGCTTTATAAACTTTTTCTTTTCTCTTTCTTTTTCTTTCTTCTTTTCTTTATCTCTCTCTCCCTCCCTCCCTCCCTCCCTTCCTTCCTCTCTTTCTCTTTCTTTTTTGAGACAGTCTCGCTCCGTCACCCAGGCTGGAGTGTTACAGCGGCACCATCTCTGCTCACTGCAATCTCCGCTTCCTGAGTTCAAGCGATTCTTCCGCCTCAGCCTTCTGAGTAGCTGGGATTACAGGTGCACCCCACCACACCACATACTAATTTTTGTATTTTTTAGTAGAGACGGGGTTTTACCATATTGGCCAGGCTGGTCTTGAACTCCTGACCTCAAGTGATCCTCCTGTCTTGGCCTCCCAAAGTGCTGGGATTTCAGGCGTGAGCCACAGCACCCGGCCCAAACATCTTTCCATGTCAGTAAATATTCACCTATTTACAGAGACTCCCGACTGGTGCTGCTGGCTGATTCTGCCCCCCAATCCCTCCATATTCTTTCTTTCTTTCAATGTCTTTAGAAAAAAACACACGTTTCCTGGTTTACCACAGTACCCATCTCTCCCTATTGCGGAGTTCGCCCCTCTAATGGACCACCTCATTTCTCTAGTTTCCATCATGTGGATGCACTGTAATTGTGTAATTGTTTTTTTTTTTTTTTTTTTGAGATGGAGCTTTACTCTGTCACCCAGGCTGGAGTGTAGTGATGCTATTTCAGTTCACTGGAAACTTGCCTCCCAGATTCGAGCAATTCTCCTGCCTCAGCCTCTGGAGTAGCTGGGATTACAGGTGTATGCCAGCACGACTGGATAATTTTTGTATTTTTAGTAAAGACAACGTTTCACCATGGTTGGCCAGGCTGGTCTTGAACTTCTGACCTCAGGTGATCTGCCCACCTCAGCCTCCCAAAGTGCTGGGATTATAGGTGTGAGCCACCGTGCCCAGCCATGTATTTCATTAGATCGTCCTCCTGAACTGTCAGTGTTTCTTAACCTTGGTGAATGGAGGCAGTGGCTTTGTCTCTTTGAAGCAGTAGCCTTTCTGAGTGCAGATAAGAGGCGCATTTCTGGGGAGAGATGGCCACATGGCGGCACTGGGAGTCAGCGTTCTGGTGACAGTGATGTTCCTTGGATCCCTACATCCCCACCCAGAGTTAGAGAGAGATTTGGACAGGCCTGTGGCTGGGGCATGTCATCTTTGGATGATGGCTCTGTACTTGGGATTGGTTGGAGGTGAGGGGAGCTTTTGAGCCCTGTTGAGAATTAGACACCGGATGCTGGTGATACCTGAGAACTGAGATGGGGCTCCCATGTCCCAGGGGCTTGGAGTGGTGGGGATGGACCACAAAACCAGCGACTGTAGACCAATTCTGTCTGGATGTGGGGGGAGGGGCACCTACAGCATGCCCCGGGTCTGGGCAACTTCCAGGAGGAGGTGGCCTCAGGCTGAGTTCTGGAGAATACACAGATGTAGAAGGTGGAGGAGAAATGAGCATCCGGACAGAGGAAAGAGCTTGTGTCAGAGGACGAGACCTCAAGTGTGACCTGTTAGGAACTGAGTGGCTCCAGAGGGCTGGAGTGAAGGGGACTCATGCGGGGTGGGGAAGGGCCAGATGGAAATGCTTAGGGCTTAGTGCCTCCTTTATTGGCATGGGAAGCCCTTGAAGACAGGGGTGGCATTCAGATTTGCATTTTTCAAAGCTGCCTCTGGAAGCAGTGTGGGGAGACAGATGGGAGGCAGAAAAGCAGCCAGGGCTGGGGAATAAGTGATGGAGAGGAGAGGAGACATGCAGGGGTCAGCAGTGGATGAGCTGTGGCGGGGCGAGGAAGGTGGCATCCAAGTGGCTCGCAGGCTTCTGGCCCAGGACCCTGTGTGATGGCGCACATAGCTTTCACCAAGCCGCAAGCCGCAGGAGGAAAAGCCAGTGTGCTGAGGGTGGGGGAGAAGGGGATGAGTTAATTGGGGGGGTTAAAAGTCTTAGGGCAGAGCAGCCGGGCGTGGTGGTTCACGCCTGTAATCCCAGCACTTTGGGAGGCTGAGGCAGGTGGATCATCTGAGGTTAGGAGTTCGAGACCAGCCTGGCCAACATGGCAAAACCTGGTTTCTACCAAAAATGCAAAAAATAGCTGGGCATGGTGGCAGGCACCTGTAATCCCAGCTACCTGGAAGGCTGAGGCGGGAGAATCGCTTGAACCCGGGAGGCGGAGGTTGCAGTGAGCCGAGATTGTGTCATTGTACTCCAGCCTGGGTGACAAGAGCAAAACTCCATCTCAGAAACAAAAACAAAGAAAAAAAAGTCTTCCAGCAGAGCAAAGAGGAGGTGTTCAGCAGATAATTACATATGTGATTGCCTATGTGGCTCTAGACCAGTGCTGCCCAGCAGACCCTTCAGCCGTGATGCCAGGTGCTGAGAGCTGTGCTGTTATGGCAGCTGCCAGCCGCGTGAGCACTTACAGTGTGGCTCCTGTGGCTGAGAACTGGATGTTCCATTTTGTTTAACTGAAATAGCCCCATGTGTCTCGTAGCCACGGTATTGACTTCAACATTTGCAAGCCCAGGTCTCAGCAGCCAGGTCAGTGGTAGGGACGTGGACTGGGGCATGGTCAGTCGAAGATGTGGTATGGACCAACACAGGCAGAAGAGGTCAGGCGCGGTGGCTTCAAGCTCATAATCCTACCCGCTTTGGGAGGCCAGGGCTGCAGGATTGCTTGAGACTAGCCTGGGAAGCATGGCGAGATCCTGTCTCTAAAAAAAATTTTTTTTTTTAAGTAAGCTGGATATGGTGGCACGTGCTTGTAGTTCCAGCTACCCGGGAGGCTGAGATGGGAGGATCACTTGGGTGCAGGGGTTTGAAGCTGCAGTGAGCCATGACCGTACCACTGCACTCCAGCCTGGGTGACAGAGGAGACCCTGTCTCCAAAATAAATAAATAACTGTAGGAGAGTTAGGCACAAGAGGAGCTGAGGGCCAAGGAACAGCCTGGGAGAGCGCCTGTCTTTGGGGGTTGATCAGGAAGGCTGAACACTGAGAGACATTGTGGGCCACACCCAGGGCTGAAGAACAGAGCAGTCGATATTGGCAGATACTGAAAGTGAGCATGAAAGCGGAGTGCAGAAGGGTGTTGGGTGCCATGAGGGTCATGGGTGATCACAGCTGAGCAGTCGGGGCAGGACCAGGTAGGAGGGGGACCAATGAGATGATGTGATGAATTCTATTCCTGACCCAGACGCCCTAGGCTTGGGACAAAGCTCCATCTTATGCCAGTCTTCCTCAGGAGCTGCCTGGAAAATGCTGGGGCTTGTCCAGGCCCCAGACAACCCAAGACATCTGTGCTGCTTGTACAGGGCTGGGTGCGGTGGGCACCAGGCCATAGAATTCCCAGGTTCTTTCCGCCCTTTGTCTTGGGAGCGGTCAGCCCCCAGGGGCGTCCCCGCTGCTGGTGCTAAGGAGCGGGCGGTGGGCCAGGCCACCTGCAGAGTGGGTGCAGGGCAGCCGTCGGTGCCTCTTCTGTCTGACACCATTCTCAAAGCAGGGGCAAGCCTGCCGCCCGAGACTTTCCAGCTGGGAGGTGAGCTGAGGACAGCTGCCCTACTCAAGGAAGTCTTTGTTTCCACTGGGACTGAATGGAGCTCTGGAGGCTGGGCTGGCAGAGCGCCCTGAAAGCCCGATGCCTGGCGGCTCACGCGGCCTCCTTGTTTGCAGGGCCTGGGCAAAAATTTACACTGAGTCCCACTCTTCGCTCCAGGTGAGTCCTTCATGGTCGAGGCAAAGTTGGTCCAAGATGGGAGGGAGATGCTTCAGGATGGGAGAGTTCTTGGCCTCTCTTCTCTTTTTGTCCCAAGCCAGGCCTCAGTCCCATCCAGGGAAGAGGAAACCTTTGCTAATTAACTAGCAAGTAGCCCTGAAAGAACCTGTATTCATCCCTGGACTTGGGCTTTGGAAGTGCCAGATAAACACCTGAGCCTTAAAAAAACAAACCCTCCTTCTGCAAGACAGAGGGCAGCTTTTTGGAAAAGGGAGAGAGGGAGACTGGGAGAGGAGATGGGCCCCAGGACCCTGGCATCTCTCAGGAAAAGGGGGCTGCTGGCCTCCACCGGGCAGAGTTCCTTCCATAAGGGACCCCCAGACACCACGAGGTGGAGGGGAAGAGGGAGAGTTAGAACAGCGGGGGCAGTGCAATCACAGCAGGGAGCATCAGCTCTTCAGTGGGCTTCTGGAGAGATAAACACATGCCATTCATCATGGGAGCTGCTCCGCCTCCCTCATGCCCATCACTAGAGGAGTTTGGTCAGTGGGCAATTAGTGCGACAAATGGCTTCTGGAAGCAGGGGAAAGGGCTATAAGCAGATGTCACTTGTCAGAAGGACACCCCCGATGTGGCACCCCCTCTTCTTGGCACCCCAGTACCTGAATCCTCTTGTAACAACAGGAGGGCTCTATGTTTCTCAATAGAATTTTACCTGACACCAGAGCCGCCGGGGAGTGGACTCAGGGCTTCTGTTCTGGTTGGGAGGATTCTGGGATGTTCCAAAGGTGGCAGAAGGGGGGGTGGCATGAAGGGGTGGTGATGGCTGAGGGGCAGTTGATGCTGTGTGGAAACCAGGAGTGTTTGGGTGCTGGGCTGAATCATATATATGTATTTTTTAAGAGAGAGTCTCGCTCTGTCACTGAGGCTGGAGTGGAGTGGCACAATTTCGGCTCACTGCAACCTCCGCCTCTCGGGTTTAAGAGATTCTCCTGCCTCAGCCTCCTGAGTAGCTGGGACTACAGGCAGGTACCATCATGCCTAATTTTTGTATTTTTAGTGGAGACAAGGTTTCACCATGTTGGTCAGACTGGTCTTGAACTCCTGACTTCATGATCTGCCCACCTCGGCCTCTCAAAGTGCTGGGATTACAGGCGTGAACCACTGAGCCTGGCCTTTTTAAGATGGAGTCTCTCTGTCGCCCAGGCTGGAGTGCAGTGGCATGATCTTGGCTCATAGCAATCTCCGCCTCTGAGATTCAAGTGATTCTCCTACCTCAGCCTCCCGAGTAGCTGGGATTACAGAAACATACCACTGCACCCAGCTAATTTTTGTACTTTTAGTAGCGATGGGGTTTTGCCATGTTGGGCAGGCTGGTCTTGAACTCCTGGCCTCAAGTGATCTGCCCACTTCACCCTCCCAAAGTGCTGGGATGACAGGCATGGGCCACTGCACCCAGCCTGAATTCAGTTCTTGAACTGGAAACCACTAGGTGTGGATAAAATCTTATGCCAAGCGTCCTTGGGAGATGGATGTAAAATTTTGGGGGCAATGCCCAGACTGGAAAAGCCACATGAAGACGCTTGTCTTGGCGGGGGGCTGAGGTCTGGGGGACAGTGGAGCCCCTGGAGAGCATCTGATGCAGGCGAAGGGCAGAAGGGAGGGAGGTATTCAAGCAGCCTGGGGACGGGCGAGATGCAGATGTGAGAGGAAAGCGTCTAAATGACTCCCAGATTTCTGGCCTGCTGTTTGCCCAGTTCCTGCTTCCTCCCCCGATGACTTTAGTTTAATCTAGAACAGAGCTGTCCAACGGAACTTTCTGCAATGAATGAAAGGTTCTATCCTGCACAATATGGTAACCACTGGTCACATCTGGATTTTTATTTTTATTTTTTTGAGACAAGCTCTTGCTCTGCTGCCCGGGCTAGGGTGCGGTGGCACGGTTGTGGCTCACTGCCTCAACCTCCTGAGATCAATCAGTCCTCCTGCCTCGGCCTCCAGAGCAGCTGGGACTACAGGCACCACCATGCCTGGCTAATTTTTGCATTTTTTATAGAGATGGGGATTGATATATTGCCCAGGTTGGTCTTGAACTCCTGGGCTCAAGTGATCCTCCCGCCTTGGCCTCCCAAGGTGCTGGGATTACAGACATGAACCACTGTGGCCGGCCTACGTGTATTAATAGTTATTGAATGCTTGAAATGTGGCTAGTGTAGCTGAGGAACTGAATTTTGAATTTTCATTTTAATTAACGTGCATTTAAATAGCCACACATAGCAGCCGCTGTACTGGATGGCACAGGCCTAGAACATTACCCACTTAGCATTCAAATTCAGCATGTGCTGCTTGTCTCGAGCTATAATTGGGTACGTGTCTGTTTCCTTCCCTAGCCTGTTATATTCCTGAGGTCAGGGAATAGATTTAATTTATGGTTGAATCACTTCCTCCCAGGCTCTTGCACAATGCCACGCAAATCGCGGGCATTCAGTAAAGCCAGAGTGTGTTCGACTGTCAGCTGAGAGGGCAGCTTGGACTTGTCTGCCAAGGCCCCTTCCAATTCAGGGAGATTCTAGGCTTGACTCTCAGAACAGCTGCTCACCTGATGAGGATTAAAGAAAAAGGAAACCAGTGTTTACAGAATGCTTTTGTCAAAAGGCCCTGCGCTGGGTGGAGCGTCAGGACAAAACTCAAGCTCACGGTCCCCGAGTCCAGGTGTCCACTGTCAGCACACAAGCGTGACAGCATAGAGGTGTGGCAAAAATATAACAGGACCCATTTATTTATTTATATGAGACAGAGTCTCGCTCTGTCGCCCAGGCTGGAGTGCAGTGGTGTGATTTTCAAGGCTCAGTGCAGCCTCTGCCTCCTGGGTTCAAGTGATTCTCCTGCCTCAGCCTCTGGAGTAGCTGAGATTACAGGTGTGCACCACCATGTCTGACTAACTTTTTGTGTGTTTGTTTTTGAGATGGAGTCTCACTCTGTCGCCAGGCTGGAGTGCAGTGGCGCAATCTCGGCTTACTGCAACCTCCGATTCCCTGGTTCAAGTGATTTTCCTGCTTCAGCCTCCTGAGTAGCTGGGATTACAGGCACGCGCCACCACGCCCAGCTAATTTTTGTATTGTTAGTGGAGACGGGGTTTCACCATGTTGGCCAGGATGGTCTCGATCTCCTGACCTCATGATCTGCCTGCCTCGGCCTCCCAAAGTGTTGGGATTACAGGCGTCCGGCACCGTGCTCGGCCAATGTTTGTATTTTTAGTAGAGACGGGGTTTCCCCATATTCGCCAGGCTGGTCTTGAACTCCTGACTTCAAGTGATCCCTCCACCTTGGCCTCTCAAAGTGCTGGGATTATAAACGTGAGCCACTGAGCCTGGTCAGTAGGCCCAATTTGAAACAAATATAAGGAACCGTGAACTTGTGGGTGACGACTGTCTCCTTAAAGAATCTACCACAGAGCCACGAGGCCTGCAGAGGGATAAAAGTTATTACTGTTGCCACAGGGTCTCTGTTGCCTAGGTTGGAGCGCAGGGGTGCGATCGTGGCTTACTGAGGCCTTGACCTTTTGGACTCAGGTGATCCTCCTTCCTCAGCCTCTTGAGCAGCTGGGACTACAGGCGCACACCACCATGCCTGGCTAATTTTTGTGTTTTTGGTAGAGATGGGGCTTTGCCATGTTGCTCAGGCTGGTCTTGAACTCCTAGGCTCAAGCAATCCACCGATCTTGGCCTCCCAAAGTTCTGGGGTGACAGGTGTGAGCCACCGCACGAGACCGAGGGATACAAATTATGGACAAGGAAGTGTCCTCAGGCTTCCTGTCCTCCTCTACGTCCTGTGTTCGGCCTGATTTCTCTTTTCTGCCTCCCTCCTCCTGGAAAGGGGGGATGTGATCTTGTCAGGGAGAAGGTCAGGTGTAGGTGGATGGGTGGGGTTGGGGAATGGGCACTGAAGAGCTGCTGGTCCTCAGGGGCGTGGAGGGAGGAAAATGGTCGCCGAGTTACCATGGAGATTGGCTCTTAGTCACAGGATTTGGGAAAGGCAAGTAAAGAGCTTGAGTCACACTGGAATTGTCTTCAGTTGCCTTGACTGCGATGCAGCCTGGAGACGGGGCCACGTGGGTCTGGATTCACGCGGGTTGCACACCACCGGTCCAGATGTGCTCACGGCACTTCCCTGGAAGCGCGTAACATGTTCCTCCAGACAACCTCCCCGGGGACACGGCCTCCCCACTGTAGGGAGATTTTTGCTGGAAATCACTAACCGTGTTCTGGGGCCAAGTTTGGTTAGATGTTGGGCAATAATGTTTTTGCCCAAAAGTGACTAAAATGATCATTATGTTATGAGGCTGGCTTTGCCGTGGGATTTGGTAAAATGGTTCTTAAGATCTTTTCAAGAAGGAAAGGTTTCAGTCTAGGTTTGCTCTGACTCCAAAGAGGAGGCTCTTGAGGAGAGCCACCACCACGAAAGTGGCCCTCGGCCTCTCAGCCTGAGCCTGGGACTCTGCTACTTTCTCAGCCCCGCCCCACCCCGGTGACAGCCTCATCCCCAACCCAGCAGCACCCTGGGCCCCATCTCTGCTGACCACGGTGTGGAAAATCCTTTTGCTAGACTAGAAAGAGATACACATTAAAAAAAAAAGGCTGGTTCTTAGCTTCTTAGCGAGGGGCAACTGTGCCCCCAAGGGACAGGCATATGACGATGTTTGGAGACATTCAACTAGAGGCGGCGGTGCTAACGGCATCTGTGGGTGGGGTCCAGGGTTACTGCAAGCATCCTGCAGCACACAGGCTGGCCCCCCACCACAGGGGATTCTCTAGGCCCAAACATCAATGGTGCCAGGGTTGGCTGGGCGCAGTGGCAAACACCTGTAATCCCAGCACATTTGGAGTATGAAGCGGTGAGGTCAAGAGTTCAAGACCAGCCTGGCCAACATGGCGAAACCCTGTCTTTACTAAAAATACAAAAATTAGCTGGGCGTGGTGGTGCGTGCCTGTAATCCTAGCTACTAGAGAGACTGAGGCAGGAGAATAACTTGAACCCAGGAGGTGGAGGTTGCAGTGAGCCGAGATCATGCCATTGGCACTCCAGCCTGGGTGGGCAACAGAGTGAGATTCCATCTCAAAAAAAAAAACAACAAAAAAACCCTCAATGGTGCCAGGGTCGAGAAACCCTAAAGTACAATAATCCAAGGTAGTTTTTTAATGCCTTTTATAGTTACTTTCCAACTTATCTGAAATAAATGTGTGTGTATATATGTGTGTGTACATATGTATATATATGTAAATATGTGTATATATCTATAATTTGGGATTCAGAAAAAAACGTTTAAGGAAAGGAAAATCTCTTTTCCTTTTAACTGCTACAAGTTTGCCACTTAAAAGGAAAAAACAGAGTAATTATTAAGGCGCCAAGGAGAAACAGAGGAAATACAGAAATAGAGAGATAAACACATTTAGAGAATTCACTCTGACAAATATTTGTTGAGCGCCAGTGACGTTCAGGGTGCTCAGGATGCTTGACTGGGGGACGTCGCTACCCTGGAGGAGGTGACGCATGGTATGCTGAGTAGACACAGGCTGGACAAACTCTCTGCAGTATGAGACAATAGGAAAAGCAAAACTATGGTGCCCGCCTGTAATCCCAGCACTTTGGGAGGCCAAGGCGGGTGGATTGCTTGAGCTCAGGAGTTTGAGACCAGCCTGGGCAACACAGTGAAACCCTATCTTTACAAAACATCCCCCCACAACAGCTAGTGGGGCATGACGGCAATGCCTGCAGTCCCAGCTACTAGGGAGGCTTGAGGTGGGCGGCTGGCTTGAGCCCGGAGGGTGGCGGCTGCAGTGAGGCAGAGTGAGACCCTGTATCAAAAAAGAAAACTCAAACAGGATGGAGAGTTTTTTCCCAGTTGAGAGGTCTCCAGCCTGGGTGACAGAGCGAGACTCCATCTCAGCAAAAGCCCCCTAACGCCGTCTCCCCCAGGCTCCAAAGCCCCCGAGCGATGGCGTGCCTGGAAGACGTCCCTGGCTCCCCGACGTGAGTTAGATGTCGCAGTCATCTGAGGTGTGATGCGGGCAGAGGAAGAAATCTGTCTCAGGATTTTAACTTCCCTTAAACATGAAAGGATCCAGAGTCTGGCCCAGGGCCTTTGGAGATAAGCCTTTGCTTTCACTGTTTGCATCTCAAGAAAGAGCTGGAGTCCATGCCGGCCTGGCAGCTGGGAGTGCGGGACGCTTCTCACCCACTTTCTCACTGGACGGCTGCGAGGGGGAATGAGGTGTTGCCGCAGGGCTTGCGACTTTTTGAGTTACATGTTTTGGTGAACAGAGAGAGGTTAGAGTTGACCACATCGCCAGCCCCATGGAGGGGAGCTTTTCGGGCCACCTGAAATGGCTGAGCATGCAACTCCCGATGCCAGAGTCCCGGGCGAGGGGGGCGAGCTGCTCACAGGGTGGCAGGTGGGTGTTTGCCTAATGTGAGCCCACGCACCGCCCCTTGCCAGCTCCCTGGACTCCCCATCCCTGTGAGCACCCCTTTCTAGAAGGACCGTCCCAATCCTGGATGAAGAGGGTCCTGGCCCAAGTTTTTGCCAAAAGCTCCGGGAGTGAGAGACATGCGGTTGGCTTCCTGGAAGGATGACAGCTCTCTGGGGCTGGGCTTCATAAGTCCCTAAAGTAGATGGCAAGGACACTGGCTGATGTGCCGCCCGGCGGCCAGAAAGCAGCTTGGCACCGCCTTCCTACCTACCTGCCCACCAGTGAAGGACCCGGTCAATGAGCCAGTGTTGCTTTGAGTCAAGGGATGGTGATCAAAGCTTACTTGGGCTTTTTCTTGCTGTCCTAAGAAGGGTGGTAAACAATTGTCGGTGGGGCCAGCAGCTGATGGACTCTCCTTCCGGAGAGGCTGGGTGGGCAGAGATAGCACCTTGCTCAGCAGCACTCAATGCCAGCCTGACTGGCTGAGGCTCTGGGGCAGAGTGTGTGTGCACATGTGAGGGGGTGTGTACATGTGAGCACATGTGTGCCTGAGTGGATGTGCATGCATGTGAACATGTTGAGAGTGTGTGTATGAATATGTGAGAGCATACATGTGAGTGTGCATGTGATGTGGGTATGTGTAGACATGAGCGTGCATGTGTGTGCACGTGTGTGCACGTGTGTGCATGTGAATGTGGATTGCACGTGTGTTGAGTGTGCATGTGTGGCTTGCGTGTGTGTTGTGTACATGTGAATGTATGGGTTGCATGTGCGTGAATGTGTCATGTGTGTGGATTGCATGTGTATTGAGAGTGTGCATGTGAGTGCATGGGTGGCATATGAGTGTGCATGTGATGTGGGGGATATGTGTGCATGTGAGAGTGTGTGCATGTGTGCACGTGTTTGGATCGTGTTGAGATTGCATGTGAGTATACATGTGAGTTGTGTATTGCGTGCATGAATGTGCATGTGTGTTAAGAACGTGTGCATGTGTGGATTGCATGTGTGTTGTGTACATGTGAATGTATGGGTTGCATGTGTGTATGTGAATGTGTGTGCTTGTGTGTGGATTGCATGTGTGTTGTGTGTGCCTGTGTGGGTTGCATGTATGTGAATGTGTGTGCATTGCATGTGTTCAGACTGCATACGTGTATGTGGATTACATGTGCGTATGCATGCATGTTGAGAATGTGTGCATACGTGTAGATTGCATGTATGTTGTGTACATGTGAATGTATGGGTTGCCTATGTGTATGTGGATATGTGTGCTTGTGAGTGGGTGGATTGCATGTGTGTTGTGTGCCTGTGTGGATTGCATGTGTTAAGTGTGTGCCTGTGTAGACGGCATGTATGTAAATGTGTGTGCATGTGTGTGGATTGCATGTGTGTTGTGTGCTTATGTGTGGATTGCATTTATGTGAATGTGTGTGCATGTGTGTGGATTGCATGTGTTGAGTGTGCCTATGGATTGCATGTATGTGAATGTGTGCGTGTATGTGGATTGCATGTATGTTGTGCCTGTGTGTGGATTGCATGTGTTGTGTCCTGTGTGGATTGCATGCATGTGAATGTGTATGTGTGCACGTGTGTTGAGAGTACGCGTGTGCCTGCATGGGCGTGTGAGAGTGGGTGCGTGTGAGTGTGGTTGTCCTCCCAGAAGCTGTGTAACTGCAGCGTTTCCCACAGCATAGTGAGGGGCTGGGAGAGCACCTCCAATTTCCGGGCTGTTTCTCTGTGCAGCTCCTTCCTAACTCGGCGCTTTCCCCGTGTGTTTCTTTCCCCACCAGGACCTGGCAGGAAGATGGGCTCCCGTGGACAGGGACTCTTGCTGGCATGCTGCCTACTCCTGGCCTTTGCCTGTGGCCCGGTCCTGAGCCGTGTGCCCCATGACCAGCGGGAGACAGCAGGAGTGGGAGGGGAATGAGGAGCTGCTGTCCCCACCGGACAATGCCGAGAGGTGAGGGGCTGTGAGGGTGTAGTAGCGGGGAGCTCTGGCTCTGGCCAGGCGGAGCCTGGGGTTCAGGGCCCACAGGGGGCTGGTTCATCGTGAGATGTGAAGGTGAGAAAGCCGGAGCTGAGGCATAGCCCTGCTGGAGGCGGGTCCTGAAGGATGGACGAGCCCTTCCTCCTTTCAGGGGCTTGGGCACCTCATGTGAAGCTGTGGACAGTGATCCAGCCTCACCCCAAGCCTAAAGGAGTGGGGTCTGCAATTGGCTTTGCAGCCACAGCCAACTTCCTGAGTAAGGAGCAGTTTGTCCGTTTGTTCCCATGTCCATTGAGAATGCCTGCCAGAGTTCTAGACAGCACTTGGAGGCAGGGAGAGGTGATGAGTGGCCTCAGGAGAGATGCTGGACCAAGAGCTGGCGTCCACAGCCCGTGTGCCTCACAGACGGCAGGACAGGAGAGGACAGGGGGAGACTGGGCAGGCCAAGGGCTGGCTTCCCTTGAAAGGTCTGGAGGACTCTGGCTGGCATCTGCCTTCGTGTCTGCAACCTGCAATGGCGGAGACTCCAGCTGACCTGGGATGTTTCCTAGGAAAGCACAGAGTGCTTCAGCAAATGCCATGCATCCAGCATGAGGTCCTAGAGACCCGGGTCTGGAGGTGTCTTGAGGCTGGGAACCGAAGACTCTGCTGAAGGTTGCAGGGGGCGGGGGTGGGGACGCTGAGTCTCCACCCTGGGGCACCTGCTGTTGATGCCAGGTACAGAGCTCAGGAAGAGAAGGTTCCAGGGGCGATGGGACGGGGGACAGGGGTTTCGATTTTGCACAAATGACGTTTATCTCCAGATGGAGACTTCTGGTGAGAAGTTTGAAGTCAAGGTCTGGAGTGTAGGAGAGAGGGAGGGGTGAGATGTCTATCTGGGAGTCCTGGGCTTATGGGTGGGTGGTTGAACTTGGGGCATAGAGATCCATTTCCTGGATAGTCTGGGGTGTAAACGTGGAAGCAGTGTTATGATAAGGAGCTGGCCCATCGAGGGGGACTTTGCTGCCCCCATGGGTCTGTGCGGCTCCACAGCCTGGGCCAGAAGAGCCTCAAGCCAGACCACATGCAGTGCCGCGAGGGGCTGCAAGGTGGCAGCCGGGAGCCGCCGCCATCCATCCTGCCCGCGGGCCAGTCCTTCCAAAGTCAGGTTGGGAACATTGCAGTCTCCAGTAGCTGCAGCTCAGAGGGAATCCTAAAGATCCAGCTGAACCGTCTCATTTACAGACGAGTCAGCCTCATGTGTCATTTGCTAGCATCACGGATATATGATAGGGAGTCCCGGCATTGTCTTACGTCACCCAAAGACCCCCTCCTAGGGGTGTGGATTTCTCCTGAGCAGCCCCTGACTTGCATGGCGCTCAGTGGTGTGTGTTTCCAGGACTGTCATTACCTTTAGCAAAGGGCAGGGGGATTCATTCTGTAGGAGGACCCCAGCGTGGACCGTGATCCTGCCAGCATGAACACAGAGCCTGTGGGCCCAGGTGAGAGGCGGAGGAGGCAGGTCAGGCATGCCAGACCCACTGGCGGCAGGAGAGAGAAGCGTTTCTAGGCCTGAGAGTTCCTGACTTTCACTGTGATGATTTATTCCCTCAGGGCCGAACAACATGAAAGATACAGCCCCAGCCGGGGTGAGGGGCTCCCGGCTTCCCAGTGCTTGCGCTGCTGCGACCCCGGGACCTCCATGTACCCGGCGACTGCAATGCCCCAGATCAACATCACCATCTTGAAAGGTCAGACGACTGCCAAGACAAGCACAGGGGTGGCCGGGGTGGCTCTGTGCCAATCTGGAGGAAGGGATGGAGTTGTTAGGGTGGGGCTGGGCTGAGCAGAATGGCTCCCCCCGGGACAGGGAGCAGAGGCAGGCAGGCTGTCATCTAGAGGGAAGGCACAGGAAATTCTGATTTTGAGGCTCTGGCCTCTCTCCAGGAGGAGGGACTGGAAAGGGGCCCGTAGGGCCTGAAGCAGGAGAGGGAGCCCAGAGGCTGCTCAGGGCCTCGTCCCTCCACTTGTGTTTAGATGCCAGGCTTCTGTACCCTTTGATTTGGGGGTTCGGTACCCCCAGCCTGCATTCTGAAATGCTACCAGCTCGCCATGGTCCTGCAGACGGCAGATAACCCTGCATAGCCCATGAAATCGAACTGGGAACACTTGCTACCTAGACCCTGAGCCGAGCCCCGACATCTGCAGTTCATTTGCTCAGAGCGAGCCTGGGTCTGGCCGCAGAGACCGTTGCTTTTGGATCAACCTGTATGTTCCTTTTTTTTTGGCCAGTGCTTTCCAGAAGGAAAAAAAATTATTGCCTCTGGGTGAAAATAGAACAGTCGTTGAGGTTGAGTCTGTTTGCTTGGCCAGTTTGGGAATCCAAATGCCCCTGTGCCGGCATGGGAAGCCGCCCGTGGCGGGGGACTGGGGGCAGGAGCGAAGCTTCTGCCGGGTTAGGGCTGTGAGGACGAATCGGGACTGCACCAGGCGCCACAGCGTGAAAAGCCAAGGCTCAGGACGCTACCGGATTGCTCCATTAACGGCACGTGTTTTCCCATCCCTTTTAGGTGAGAAGGGTGACCGCGGAGATCGAGGCCTTCAAGGGAAATATGGCAAGACAGGCTCAGCAGGGGCCAGGGGCCACACTGGACCCAAAGGGCAGAGGGCTCCATGGGGGCCCCCCGGGGAGCGGTGCAAGAGCCACTACGCCGCCTTCTCGGTGGGCCGGAAGAAACCCATGCACAGCAACCACTACTACCAGACGGTGATCTTCGACACGGAGTTCGTGAACCTCTACGGCCACTTCAACATGTTCACCGGCAAGTTCTACTGCTACGTGCCCGGCATCTACTTCTTCAGCCTCAACGTGCACACCTGGAACCAGAAGGAGACCTATCTGCACATCATGAAGAACGAGGAGAAGGTGGTGATCCTGTTCGCGCAGGTGGACGACCGTAGCATCATGCAGAGCCAGAGCCTGATGCTGGAGCTGCAGGAGCAGGACCAGGTGTGGGTGCGCCTCTACAAGGGCGAGCGCGAGAACGCCATCTTCAGCGACGAGCTGGACACCTACATCATCTTCAGTGGCTACCTGGTCAAGCACGCCTCCGAGCCCTAGCTGGCCAGCCACCGCCTTTCCTCTGCCACCTTCCGCCCCTGCGCTGTGCGGACCCCACCGCCTCTTCCCCCATCCCTGGACTCCGCCTCCTGGCTTTGGCATTCAAGGAGACACCCTGCACGCCTGGAAAGCCAGAGCGGCCAGTGCTCCCGGTTCCCACAGCCTCTGGAGAGAGCTGACGGCAGATGAAATCACCAGGGCGGGGCGCCCGCAAGAACCCTCAGGGGCCTTCCGCTGCCCTCTCTGCACGCATCCTCAAGTGACCCTACACAGCGAGACGTGTGGCAGCAGGGCGTCCCAGGGTGCGGCACTGTGGCTCCAGTCCTTGGAAATAATTAGGCAAATTCTAAAGGTTTCAAAAGGAGCAAAGTAAACCGTGGAGGACAAAGAAAAGCGTTGTTATTTTTGTCTTTCCAGCCAGTCTGCTGGCTCCTGAGAGAGGGGCTCTTTTCACTTGAGCTCCACTTAAGAGAAGATCCAAAGTTAAAGCCGTGGGGCCCGGGGAGGGGACTGGGGGCAGGAAACTACCTCTGGCTTAATTCTTTTAAGCCACGTAGACACTTTCTTGAGGGACACCTGGACCCCGACATCCCTGTGGCCTTGTCCAAGGGCTCAGCTGGTCTTTCTGAGTCACAGCTGTGAGGGGATCGGGGCTGGGGTAGCAAGTGTCAGCCCCACAGAGGGACAGCTGAGCCCCTGCCATTGGCTCTGGGCTGGCAGAAGCAGCCGAAGGGATCCTGACGGTGGCCAGGGACCTCTGGGTCCCCCAGGCCTGCAGATGCCTCTATGGGGGCAGAGTTCCTGGTGCATCCGTGTGTGGCCACCTCACCCCCTGTGCCACTCCAGAGCCCTGGGTGGGGGTCCCTGGTGTCAGCTCTCTGTGCCGCCTCCCACGTGGACCAGCTCCAGAAGGCCTGGGGCCTTGGCTTCTGTTTTTTATAAAATGCCTCACGCAGCACGGCAGTCTCCCCTGTGGCTAAGCACCCCCATTTCCGCATGTGCCGTGTTGGTTTGCAGCGAGGCTGATCCAGACCCCTTCCGCCCCCTCCGCCCTCACCCCGGCCTCTGACCAGCAGCCTGAGAGGGGCTTTCTCTGGGCTTCAGAGCAGGGGAAGCTGGAAGGAGCTGGAAAGCTCCCACTTGCCTGTTTCTCAGGCTCCTGTGAGCCTCAGTCCTGAGACCAGAGTTGAGAGAAAGTGCACGTCCCAACCCCCCAGATCAGGACTCACTCTCAGGAGCTGGGTGGCAGGAGAGGCCATACCCCTGCGGCAATTTCCAGACCACCTGGAGCAGGGCCGTGGTGTCTCTGTGGCGCTCTGGCGTGGCTGCCTGCGTTCTCTGCTCTCCAGAAACCCCATAGCCCCTCTCCACCTCACCCCACGTTGGTGCCCAGGGTCACTCTTGCTATTTGCTGGCCCCCAAACCCCTGGTGCCTGTCTTCCTTCCCTCCCCCATCCCCCACCTGGTTTTGACTAATCCTGCTTCCATCTCTGGGCCTGGCAGCCGGGATTGGGGTCCGTATGTCCCTCTCTTTAAAGAACTTCCACGGGTCTTCTGAAAGCCGAGTTCCCGTGGCGTGCCTGGAAGCAGAGTGTCACTCGCTGTTTACTCACGCTCCCCCAGCTCTTTCAGGAAACATTAAACTCAGAACTGTGTTTTTCAGCATCCTACCTCGTCCGTTTGCTCATTAAACCGAATCCTCCACGTCTTCTCCTCTGTAGCCCAAGGCCCACTCCTGCCTGGGAGGCCCTCAGCTTCGTACCTGGGGACATTGGTTCCCAGCGGGCGCATGCTGGCCCTGAGGTGCCTTGCTCCTCCCTCGGGTGCAGGCCCCCATGGGTGGGGCAGCCAGAGCGAGTCTCAGCTGCAGCCCGAGGTGTGCCCGAGTTGGGCTCCCGGGGCCTGGGTGGGTCTGGGGACTCGTGAAAGGTGAGTGGGAGGCAGGGGCTTGCTCTCCTGAGCAGGGTCGCACTGTCCCCAGGAGGGAGACAGGTAGCAGTCTGGCCGTGGTTCTGCAGCCTGGACACTGTTCCTTTCCTAGGGCTGCCGTGGAAACCGAGGTTGCGGTATGGGTAGCATAAGGCTCTAGCGGAGGGTCCGTTCTGCCTCTTCCAGCTCTTGGTAGCCCCAGGCGCTCCTTGGCTTGTGGCTGCCTCTCCCCCCAGGCTCTGCCTCCGTCTTCACGTGGCCCTCCCCTGTGTGTGTCTCAAATCATCCTCTCCCTTCCCTTACTACAACACCTGTCATTGAATTTAGAGAATCAGGTACACATTTAGGGCCCGCTGTAAATCCAGGATGGTCTTCTCTCTAGATCCTAACTTAATTACATCTGCAAACACTCTACTTCCAAATTAGGTGACAGCCACAGGTAGCAGAGGTGGGGACTTGGACATATCTTTTTTCGGGGGATACAATTCAACCACTGCAGCTTGAATACACCCATCAGCAGCCCCCTCTGTTCTCCAGGGGTGCAGAGCAGATGTTCCTCCTTCTCTCCATCACTTGCCAACTGGGTTAGCAGCCAGGCCCTGATCCAGCTGTTGGCGGGCAGCACAGAAGCTCCCTCGCTCTCTCTGGTGCCAGCAGGCTGCAAACAGCTGATCTCCTTCCTCTGCCTGCTCCTGGGGTGAGCCCATGTGGTCATGCTTGGCCTTGGGCTAGGGCCAGACTAGATCAGGCAGACCCTGCAATCCTGCTCTCTGTGGGAGAAGGAGCAGGCCTCCACCTCCGTGGAGTTCAGGCCACTCAGCAGAGGATGCGCTTCCCAGGCAGTGGGGGAGCAGGGGCTAAGCGCCCATCCCAGAGGTGCCTGGAGAGAACCAGCCAGCTTCATACAGGTGCCCAATGACCACCCTCTCCAGGGACGGAGTCAGGTGGACCATGTAACATCTTTTTTTTTTTTTTTTTTTTTGAGATGGAGTCTCTCTCTGTTGCCCAGACTAGACTGCAGTGGCGTGATCTTGGCACAATGCAACCTCCGCCTCCCAGGTTCAAGTGATTCTCCTGCCTCTGCCTCCCGAATATCTGGGACTACAGGCACGCATCACTACACCTGACTAATTTTTTGTATTTTTAGTAGAGACGGGGTTTCACTGTGTTAGGCAGGATGGTCTCAATCTCCTGACCTCATGATCCGCCCACATCGGCCTCCCAAAGTGCTGGGATTACAGGCATGAGCCACCACGTAACATCTTAGAAGAAAGCCAAGGCGTACATCTTCATGACCTCAAATTAGGTAATGATTTCTTAGGTATGACACCAAAGGTACAAGCAACAAATCCCAAGCTCCCGTGGGAAAGGAGGCAGGGTCTCCTCCAGGGCCCGCCCCATGCTCCTTCTAACACCCCTCTGTCTTTGGGGTTTCCCCACCCCCAGTCTTTTCAGGCTGGCATTTATGCTCCACCCATTCTTCCTCCAAACATTTCCCTTGCTCCTGCTTTGTGGCAGACCATGTACTAGACACTGGAGGCATAAGGACAGATAAGATATGGTTCTTGGCTTCCTGAGGACCTTCCCAGGGTTTTGACTGCAGTGTGACACAGAAGCCAGCCTTCTCAGAAGAGCTGCACGCTTGGTACCAAGTGATCTGCTCCACCTGATCCCCTCCCCCACGCAGTTGATCTTGACGGGGTCCTCTCCCAGTTTCCAGTCCCAAACTGGTGAGAAATTGGCTAGCCATCTCAGTCAAGGGCCTGGAAAACTCAGCTGCAATACAAGTATCAGTGTTTTAGCAAAACGACTTAGAAATGGCTGATGACTCAGCCAAAGGAAAGAACTGCTTATATGAGGACTTTCAGGAGCTTTTGTAGTCAGGGGTGGGGATGGGGAGGGCATGACCCAACGCTAGTCCTCAAAGAGAATTTTCTGTAAGTTCCCCTATGGGAACACAGTGGCATAATGGTAAGCTGATTTTATTCAGCCATAATGACTGGGATGAAATGAGACATTGTTGTCCAAATTATTTAAAAAACAGAACGTAACAGAAAATAATAAATAATGCTAGATGTCCAGAAGTGAAAGAATGGAGTTGGGGCCCTACCTCACACCATATACAAAAATTAAACATGGATCAAAGGCCTAGATATAAGAGCTAAAACTACAAAATTCTTAGGAGAAAGCCCAGGCATACATCTTCATGACCTTGGATTAAGTGATGATTTCTTAGGTATGACACCAAAGGTACAGGCAAGAACACCAAAAAAAAATAGATCAACTGCACATCATCAAATCTGTAAACTTCTGTGTTTCAAAGGACACCATCAAGCAAGTGAAAAGACAACTCACAGAATAGGAGAAAATAGTTGCCAATCATACATCTGATAAGGAACTTGTCTCCAGAATATATAAAGAACTCTTGCAACTCAATACTAAAAAGACAAATAATCCAATTAAAAATGGGCAAAGGAGCCCACACTTCTCCAAAGGAGATATACAAATAGCCAATACACACATGAACAAGTGTAATCATCAGGGAAATGCGAGTCAAAAACCACAGTGAGACACAGCTCTACAACCAACGGGAAGGCTGTAGTCAAGAAGACAGATGACGACGTGTGCTGGTGAGGATATGGGGCCGCTGGAACCCTCACCCACTGCTGTCAGGAATGCAAAATGGTGAGGCCTCTTTGGAGGACAGCCTGGCAGTTCCTTAAAATGTTAAGCACAGACCTACAGCTGACCCAGCCTTAACACTTCTAGGTATGTACCCAAAAGACATGAAAATATATGTCTATGAAAAGCTTATAGATAGATGTGCATAGCAGCGTTATCAGTAATAACAGAGGTCAATGTTCACAGCAGCATTATCCATAATAACAAAGAAGCAGGTACAACCCAAGCGCCCGTCAGCTGATGAACAGATAAACGAATGCAGTTTATTTCTACAATGAATATGATTCAGCAATAAAAAGAAATGAGGTACGGTCACATATGACGACACCGGTAAACCTCCGAAACGTTATCCAAAGGGAAAGAAGTCAGACGCAAAAGGCCATACGTTGCATGATTCCATTTATACGAAATGTCCAGAATAATCCAAACTAAAAGTTACTGAATTGTACACTTTAAATGGATAATTCTATGGTATGTAAATAATAAACAGCAGTTATAAAAACAAGTAACACAAAACCGGAAAATCAGTTTGCCATGTCCTTCTCTGTTGAGGGCCGGGAAGTCCTGGAGCTCCAGAGTCATGACCTTCAGATTTGGTCCCGTTGTTCTGGGCTTGGCTTATGATGGCGCCGGGCCAAAGGCCAGCGAGATGGGATGGGAGTGTCAGGGCTACTTTTTCCAAGAACATTGTTGAACAAGCATTTTTGAATCAACTGGTGGGTGAGATCACAGGGTCCACAGGAGGCTGATGTAGGTGCCAGGGGAAGCATTCCACAAGGAATGACTAATCGAAGACCATGTCTTCCTTTCTAAAGTCCCTCCACAGCTGGGGCAAGCATGGGAGGCTATGGTGACCTCAAGTGCTCCCGTATCCAGCCCCTCCTAGGGCAGAATGGAGTGAGTCCATTTCTCATTATGCAGATGGCCAGGCCAGGACAAGGAATTTCCACTTCAGAGATGTTTGCAGATAGGATTAGAAGCCCATATGCTCTGAAAAATTTGGAAACCTTGCCTAAAGACGGGAAATACTCCAGCTGATCAACTGACATAGCCACTACGTTAGCTCTCCACGCAACCTGAGATCCCGCTTACTAGGATATTCCACAAGAATGTATTCAATGCTTACCACGTGGGGGAAAAAATTCTTACCATGTAGAGTGTTTTATCACAATCAAAATATAAAATAACTATGCTTGCTACATTCAGGGAGATAAAAAAAAACACAGGATTGATAATTGTGGCAGAAAACTTTAATGATGATGGTGGTGGTGATGATGATGATGATGGTGGTGGTGGTGGTGATGGTGATGGTGGTGGTGGTGATGGTGGTGGTGGTGGTGATGGTGGTGGTGGTGGTGATGGTGGTGGTGATGGTGGTGGTGGTGGTGGTGGTGGTGGTGGTGATGGTGGTGGTGATGGTGATGGTGGTGGTGGTGATGGTGGTGGTGATGGTGATGGTGGTGGTGGTGATGGTGGTGGTGATGGTGGTGGTGATGGTGGGTGGTGATGGTGGTGGTGATGGTGGTGGGATGGTGGTGGTGGTGGTGGTGATGGTGGTGGTGATGATGGTGGTGGTGGTGGTGGTGGTGGTGGTGGTGGTGATGGTGGTGGTGATGGTGGTGGTGGTGGTGGTGGTGGTGATGGTGGTGGTGGTGGTGGTGGTGGTGGTGGTGATGGTGGTGATGGTGGTGGTGATGATGGTGGTGATGGTGGTGGTGATGGTGGTGGTGGTGGTGGTGGTGGTGATGGTGGTGGTGGTGGTGGTGGTGGTGATGGTGATGGTGGTGGTGATGGTGGTGGTGGTGGTGATGGTGATGGTGGTGATGGTGGTGGTGGTGGTGATGGTGGTGATGGTGATGGTGGTGATGGTGGTGGTGATGGTGGTGATGGTGGTGATGGTGATGGTGGTGGTGATGGTGGTGGTGGTGATGGGATGGTGGTGATGGTGGTGGTGGTGATGGTGGTGGTGGTGATGGTGATGCTGGTGGTGGTGGTGGTGGTGGTGGTGGTGATGGTGGTGGTGGTGATGGTGGTGGTGGTGGTGGTGGTGATGGTGGTGGTGGTGGTGATGGTGGTGATGGTGGTGATGGTGATGGTGGTGGTGATGGTGGTGGTGGTGATACTTGTGGTGATGATGGTGATGGTGGTGGTAATATAAAAAAGCACATGGAAACTCTAGAAGTGAAAAATAAAACAAATGAATCTAAGAGTCAGGGCAAAATGGCAAAATCACATCTTTACCAAAAAAAATAGAAAAATTAGCCAGGCATGGTGGCTCATGCCTATAGTTCCAGCTACTTGGGCAGCTGAGGAAGGAGGATCACTTGAACCTAGGAGGTGGAGGCTTCAGTGAGCCATGATCGCACCACTGCACTCCAGCCTGGGTGACAGAGCGAGACTCTGTCTCTAAAAAAAAAAAAAAAAAAAAAGGAAACGAAGAAAGAAAATAATAATCTTGGAAACCAGTTGGAAAGTTCTCAGAATGTTAAATGGTAAACATAGGGTTGCCACATAACTCAGTACTCCCACTAAGTGTGTACGCAAGAGAAGCAAAGCCAAGCTCCCACACAAAAGCTTGTCCTCCAGTGTTCTAGCGGCATTATTCATAATAGCAGAAGACACAAAACAACCCAAACGTCCACCCGTGGGTAAGTGAATAAATAAAATGCGGTATGTCTGTATGATGGAGTATTATTTGGCTAGAAAAGGAATGAATTACTGATGCATATCACAGCAGAAAATGAACCTCAAAACATTCCACTGTGTGAAGGAAAGCAGACACAAAGACCACATACTGTGGAATTCCATTTACATGAAACCTCCAGGGAGGGCATCCGTGGAGACAGAAAGCAGATGAGAGGTTTCCGCTGGCTGCACGGGTGTGGTGGGGGGACTGGAAAATGACTGCTAATTGGTTTCTTTTTGGGGGAGACAAACTGTTCTAAAATTAGGTCGCGGTGATAGTTCAAAACTGTGAATTTTGTTGTTGTTTGTTTGTTTGTTTCTGGAGATGGAGTCTCGGTCTTGTCGCCTAGGCTGGAGTACAGTGGCATGATCTCGGCTCACTGCAGCCTCTGCCTCCTGGGCTCAAGCAACTCTCCTGCCTCAGCCTCCCGAGTAGCTGGGATTACAGGCACGTGCCACCAAGTACGGCTAATTTTTATATTTTTAGTAGAGACGGGGTTTCACCATGTTGGCCAGACTGGTCTTGAACTCCTGACCTCAGGTGATCCACCCGCCTTGGCCTCCCAAAGTGCTGGGATGACAGGTGTGAACCACCACACCTGGACAAATTGTTAAAGAAGACATTATGTAGTGACGCTTGTTAAGGCATGGTAAGGCAGACCTTACCAGGAGCATTGAGACAGCTACAGGGACCACGGCTATGGGGTCCTGCAGTGGAGGAAAGAGACTGGGCTCAACCTGGAACAGAGCATGGGCAGGTGGGCGTTTATAGCCGAGGAGCAGGGCGGAGGTCAGTGGGTGGAAAATTCCTAGGAGGAAACGTCAGGGGTGACGGGGTTCTGGCTATAACCATCAGGTTTTTATTGTGCTCAGCAGCTGTGGGTATGTTGGGCTTGGGTCAGTACTGTTTCCCAGTGCATATGGAAGTTATGTTGATGCTATGCTGTCGTCTGTTCAATGTGCCACAGCATTAAGTCTTATGTACAAAAATGTACATACCTTAATTTTAAAATACTTTATCGGCCCAGGCATAGTGGCTCATGCCTGTCATTTCAGCGCTTTGGGAGGCTGAGGCAGGGGGACTGCTTGAGCCCAGGAGTTTGAGACCAGCCTGGGCAACACGGTGAAACCCCATCTCTACAAAAAAATCCAAAAAATTAGCTGGGCGTGGTGGCACATGCCGGTAGTCCTAGCTACTTGGGAGGCTGAGGTGGGAGGATCGCTTGAGCCCAAGGAAGTCAAGGCTGCAGTGAGCTGAGACTGCACCATGGCACTCAAGCCTGGGTGACAGAGTGAGACCATGTCTCAAACAATAATAATAATAATAATAATAATAAATGACTTTATGGGCTAGGTACAGTGGCTCATACCTGTAATCTCAGCACTTCAGGAGGTTGAGGTAGAAATATCGCTTGAGCTTAGGAATTTGAGATCAGCCTGGGCAGCAAAGTGAGCCCCCCCATCTCTAAAAAAACTAGAAAAAAATTAGCCAGGCATGGTGGTGCACAGCTGTGATCCCGGCTACTCAGGAGGCTGAGGTGGGAGGATTGCCTAAGCCCAGGGAGGTGGAGGCTGCAGGGAGCCATGATTGCATCTCTGTACTCCAGCCTGAGTGATGAAGCCAGACTTTATCTCAAAACATTATTATAATAACAACATAACTTTGGGAGGCCAAGGTCATCTGAGGTCAGGAGTTTAAGACCAGCCTGGCTAACATGGTGAAACCCTGTCTCTATTAAAAATATAAAAATTAGCCGGATGTGGTGCTGGGTTCCTGTAGTCTCAGCGACTGGGGAGGCTGAGGCAGGAGAATCGCTTGAATCTGGAAGGTGGAGGTTGCAGTGACTGCGCCACTGCACTTCAGCTTGGGAGACAGAGCCAAACTCTGTCTCAAACAAAGCAAAACAGACAAAAAACAAAACCAAAACTCTTCAAAGAAAATGACCAGGGCTAGCATTTAATATTGGAAGCAGCAGAGTTTTCTTCTGAAACATGCCATGTCACCCTTGGCCTTAAACCCCCACGTCGCGTGGTTATGTGTGTTACAGCCACTTATCCCTTATCCACTGACCCCAAACCCAACACACTCCACCACTGCTGACTGCGGCAGAAACCTAGCGGCCAACACCAGAGTCAGGGAAATAAGTTCCCCTTTTGTGTGCGTTTTTTTTAAACTAGCAATCCACAACCCCCACAAAAGATAAGACAACGCCCATGAGCCTTAATATGGACCTGATCCCATGGGTCCCCATCCCCCCCGCCACGTACACACATCCTCTCCCGCCGAGGCTGGGTGAGTTCCCCGCTGTCTCCGGACTTCCCATTGCCCTCTCGGGTGCCCTGTTCTCTCCAGAGTCTGTGAGTAATAAACTGCTCCTGATACATCATGTGTTCTGCAATGATGCTGCCTTTAGCCTAACACCACCTGGCCAGGGCTCTTTTAGAGAGTGGCTGTCTTGGTAGGGACACAGGTCACACAAGAGCCACAAGGGCTTCCAGTGGAAATGAGTTTTCTGGGAGAGGGACACCGGGTCACACATAGGCATCACGCCATCCACCAGAATAAAGAAGCCTCCCACGGCTGGGCGTGGAGGCTCACGCCTGTAATCCCACCACTTGGGGAGGCCAAGGGGCACAGATCACCTGAGGTCAGGAGTTCAAGACCAGCCTGGACAACATGGTGAAACCCCATTTCTACTAAAAATACAAAAATTAGCCCGGTGTGGTGGCACGCGCCTTAATCCCAGCTACTCAGGAGGCTGAGGCAGGAGAATCGCTTGATCCCAAGAGGTGGAGGTTGCAGTGAGCTGAGATTGCGCCACTGCACTCAAGCCTGGGTGACAGAGCGAGACTCCATCTCAAAAAAAAAAAAAAAAAAAGCCTCCCATGACAGGCGAATACCCACTAGCACTTCCCCTGGAGCCCTGTGAGGGCTAGAGTTTACAGCCGCTCTGCAGGGGGAGAACTAAAGGCCACATTAGAGGAAAATCCCACCACCACTGAGGGGTACACTTCAAATGGGTAAGATAGCAAATCTTATGTTACGTGTGTGTTACCACACAAAAAAAGTCCGGGGACTGGCACCAAAACAGAGATATAGAAAAATGGAACAGAACAGAGGCCTCAGAAGTAACATCACACGTCTACAACCATCTGATCTTTGACAGACCTGACAAAAATAAATAATGGGGGAAAGGATTCCCTACTTAATAAATGGTGCTGGGAAAACCGGCTAGCCATATGCAGAAAGCTGAAACTGGACCCCTTCCTTATACCTTATACAGAAATTAACTCAAGGTGGATTAGACTTAAACGTAAGACCTAAAACCATAAAAACCCTAGAAGAAACCCTAGGCAATAACATAGGCATGGGCAAAAACGTCATAACTAAGCCACCAAAAGCAATGGCAACAAAAGCCAAAATAGACAAATGGGATCTGATTAAACGAAACAGCTCCTGCACAGCAAAAGAAAACTCTCATCAGCGTGAACAGGCAACCTACAGAATGGGAGGAAATTATTGCAGTCTACTCATATGACAAAGTGTTAATATCCAGAATCTACAAAGAACTTAAATTTACAAGAAAAAAACCAACCCCATCAAACAGTGGGCGAAGCATATGAACAGACACTTCTCAAAAGGAGACATTTATGCAGCCAACAAACATATGAAAAAAAGCTCATCATCACTGGTCACTAGAGAAATGCAAATCAAAACCACAATGAATACCATCTCATGCCACTTAGAATGGCCATCATCAAAAAGTCAGGAGACACCAGATACTGGAGAGGATGTAGAGAAACAGGAACACTTTTATACTGTTGGTGGGAGTGTAAATTAGTTCAAGCATTGTGGAAGACAGTGTGGCGATTCCTCAAGGATCTAGAACTAGAAATACCATTTGACCAGCAATCTCATTGCTGGGTGTATACCCAGAGGATTATAAATCATTCTATTATAAAGACACATGCACACGTGTGTTTACTGTGGCACTGTTCACCATAGCAAAGACTTGGAACCAACCCACATGCCCATCAATGATAGACTGGATAAAGAAAATGTGGCACACACACACCATGGAATACTATGCAGCCATAAAAAAGGATGCATTCATGTCTTTTGCAGGGATATGAAGCTGGAAATCATCATTCTCAGCAAACTAACACAAGAACAGAAAACCAAACACCACATGTTCTCATTCATAAGTGGGAGTTGAACATGGACATAGGGAGGGGAACATGGACATAGGGAGGGGCCTGTCAGGGGGTGGGGTGCTAGGGGGAGGGGATAGCATTAGGAGAAATACCTAATTTAGATCGCAGGTTGATGGGTGCAGCAAACCACCATGGCACATGTATACCTATGTAACAAACCTGCCCGTTCTGCGCATGTACCCCAGAACTTAAGGTATAAAAAAAGTCTGGAGAAAAAACAGGAGGGGGAGAAGCGATGGTGGTTGGGGTTGGGTAATGAGTACACTGTGTTTTGAATTCTACCTAATATGCATTGTGTGAGGTGCACATGCGATCTCTTTAGTATGAAAAACCAAGCTAGCAGCTGGGGATGGTGGCTAATGCCTGTAATCCCACCACTCTGGGAGGCCAAGGCAGGGATCATCTGAGCCCAGAGGTTCAAGACCAGCCTGGGTAACTTGGTGAAAACCCACCTTTACAAAAAATACAAAAATTAGCTGGGCATGGTGTCATGCGCGTGTGGTCCCAGCTACTCAGGAGGCTGAAGGGGGAGGTGTAGCAAACTTCATGGTTGTCTTTTTTTTTTTCTTTTTTGAGACAATCTCTTTAGCCCAGGAGGTTGAGGTCGCAGGGAGCCACGATTGTACCAGCTGCACTCCAGCCTGGGCACAGAGCCAGACCTTGTCTCAGAAAAGCAAAATAAACAAAAAAAAAAACCCCAAACTAGCATAAAAAGCTATATGTCTTTATTATGGAAAAAATATTCAAATAGAAGCTGGCTATTTTAGTTTAAAATAAAGTATTGGGCCAGGTGTGATGGCTCACACTTGTAATCCCAGCACTTTGGGAGGCTGAGTGGGGCTGGATCACCTGAGGTCAGGAGTTCGAGACCAGCTTGGCCAACATGGCAACCCCATCTCTACTAAAAATACAAATACACACACATACACACACACACACACACACACACACACACACACGTACACAGCCAGGTGTGGTGGTGCATGCCTATAATCCCAGCTACTTGGGAAGCCGAGGGAGGAGTCCTGCTTGAACCTGGGAGGCAAAGGTTTCAGTGAGCCAAGATTGTCCCACTGCACTCCAGCATGGGTGACAGAGCAAGACTCTGTCTCAAAAAAATAAAAAAGTATCTCTCAGATGAAGAAACATATCATCTATATATATTAATAGTAATGCTATAGTTGCCATAGACAGCGATGCCTCTGATGGATCTGGGCAAGTCAACTGAAAACCTCCTGGCAAAGATTCCCCATTGTAGATGACATTAAGAACATGCATGACTCATGGGAGGAGGCCAAAATAACAACATTAACAGGAGTCTGAAAAAGCCTGATTTCAATTCCTCACGGATGCCTTGGAGGGGCCCAAAATTGCAGTGGAGGAAGGAACTGGAGAGTGGGTGGGAACAGGAGAGAACCAGCATTAGAAGCGGAGCCCTTGCTGACTTGCTGCAATCTCATGATCAGACTTAAACGGACGAGAGCTGCTTCTCACAGATGAGCAGAGAAAGCGGTTTCTTAAGATGGAATCCGCTCCTGGTGAAGATGCCATGAACGTTGTTGAAAGGACAACACAGGACTTAGAATAGTCCGTACATGTAAGTGATAAAACAGCAGCAGGGTTTGAGAGGACTGATCCTAATTTTGTTTTGTTTTGAGATGGAGTCTCGCTCCGTTGCCCAGGCTGGAGTGCAATGGCATGATCTTGGCTCACTGCAACCTCCATCTCCCGGGTTGAAGCATTGCTCATGCCCCAGCCTCCCAAGTGGCTGGGATTACAGGTGCCCGCCACCACACCTGGCTAATTTTTGTATTTTTAGTAGAGGTGGGGTTTCACCATGTTGCCCAGGCTGGTCTCGAACTCCTGACCTCAGGTGATCCACCTGCCTCAGCCTCCCAAGTGGCTGGGATTATAGGTGCCCACCACCACACCTGGCTAATTTTTGTATTTTTAGTAGAGGTGGGGTTTCACCATGTTGCCCAGGCTGGTCTCGAACTCCTGACCTCAGGTGATCCACCTGCCTCAGCCTCCCAAGTGGCTGGGATTATAGGTGCCCACCACCACACCTGGCTAATTTTTGTATTTTTAGTAGAGGTGGGGTTTCACCATGTTGCCCAGGCTGGTCTCGAACTCCTGACCTCAGGTGATCCACCTGCCTCAGCCTCCCAAGTGGCTGGGATTATAGGTGCCCACCACCACACCTGGCTAATTTTTGTATTTTTAGTAGAGGTGGGGTTTCACCATGTTGCCCAGGCTGGTCTCGAACTCCTGACCTCAGGTGATCCACCTGCCTCAGCCTCCCAAGTGGCTGGGATTACAGGTGCCCACGACCACACCTGGCTAATTTTTGTATTTTTAGTAGAGGTGGGGTTTCACCGTGTTGCCCAGGCTGATCTTGAACTCCTGACCTCAACTGATCACTTTGAATCTCAAAGAGCTGGAATTACAGGCGTGAACCACCATGCCTGGCCTGATTCTAACTTTGAAAGAGGTTCTTCTGTGGGTAAAATGCTATCAAATATTACTGAATGCTGTGGAGAAATCTTTCCGGGATGGAAGAGTCCCTTGGTGTGGCAAACTTCACTGTTGTCTTTTTTTTTTTTTTTTTCTTTGAGCCAGTGTCTCACTCTGTTGCCCAGGTTGTGCAGTAGCGCAATCACGGCTCACTGCAGCCTTGACCTCCCCAAGCTCAGGTGATCCTCTCGCCTCAGCCTCCCCAGTAGCTGGAACTACAAGCTGTTCCACTACACCTCACTGATTAATTAATTAATTAATTTTTTGTAGAGATGGGGTTTTGCCATGTTGCCCAGGCTGGTCTTCAACTCCTGGGCTCAAGCAATCCTCCTGCCCCGACCTCCCAAAGTGCTGGGATTACAGGCCGTGAGTCATGGTGCCCAGCCCTGTTGTCACATTTTAAGAAATTGCCACGGCCACCCTAATCTTCAGTAGCCATCACCCTGGACAGTCAGCAGTCTCCAATATTGAGGCAATATCCTCTACCAGCAAAATTATGACAACTGGACTTGCTGAAGGCTTAGATAATCACTAGTAATTTTTAGCAATAACTTTTTTTTTTTTTGAGATGGAGTTTTGCTCTTGTTGCCCAGACTGGAGTGCAGTGGATGTTGGCTCACTACAACCTCCGCCTCCCGGGTTCAAGTGATTCTCCTGCCTCAGCTTTCTGAGTAGCTGGGATTACAAGCACCTGCCACCATGCCCAGCTACTTTTTTGTCTTTTCAGTAGAGACAGGGTTTCACCATGCTGACCAGGCTGGTCTTGAACTCCTGACCTCAGGCGATCCACCCGCCTCGGCCTCCCAAAGTGCTGGGATGACAGGCGTGAGCTACCACACTCGGCCACAATAATGTATTTTTAAATTAATATGTGTACATTGTATACAATGCTATTGCACACTTAATAGACTGCAGTGTAAACATAACTTAAAATTTTTTTATTTTAGAGATGGGGTCTCACTCTGTTGTGCAGGCTGGAGTGCAGTGGCGCCTACACAGCTCCCCTCAACCTCCAACCCCCAGACTAAAGCCGTGCTCCTGCTCTAGCCTCCCGAATAGCTGGGACCACAGGCATACACCACCACGCCCAGCTAATTTGTGTATTTTTTTTTGTAGACACCTGGTCTCACAATGTTGTCCAGACTGGTCTTGAACTACTGGGCTCAACTGATTCTCCTGCCTCAGCTTCTCAACGTGCTGGGATTACAAGCTTTAGCCAAGGTGCCCAGCCCACAAACGTAACTTTTATAGGACCCAGGAAACCAAAACATTGTAACTCACTTGTATTAGTTTGTTTTCACGCTGCTGATAAAGACATATCCGACACTGGGCAATTTACAAAAGAAAGGAATTTCATGAACTTACAGTTTTGTGTGGCTGGGGAGGCCTCACGATGACGGCAGAAGGTGAAAGGCACATCTAACATGGCGGCAGACAAGAGAGAGAAGAGAGCTTGTGCAAGGAAACTCCCGTTTTTTGCAACCATGGGATCTCGCGAGACTTATTAACCATCACAAGAATAGCACGGGAAAGGCGCCCCCATGATTCAATTACCTCCCATTGGGTCCCTCCCACAACACGTGGGAATTCAAGATGAGCTTTGGGTGGGGACACAGCTGAACCATATCATCACTTTATTGCAATATTTACTTTACTTTGATGGACTCAGTTGAACTTGCAGTATCTTTGAGGCAAGCCTGTCCCGAATTAATTACATTGCTGCATAACAAACCACCTGCCTAGTAGCTTAAGGAGAAACATCAGTTCCTCACGGGCCATGATCGTGGAGGTTGGCAGGTGGAGCTGCTGGCTTTATTTGGCTTGTTCATGGGGCTTTCTGCAGCAGGTAGTTCAGCTGGAGCCGGGTGGTCTACGATGGCCTCACGCAGGAGTCTAGGGCCTCAGCTGAGGGGCTGAGATAGCTAGGTCTCTCTCCCCCCATCCTCTTTCATGCCAGGCTTCTTTGGAGCGTGGCGATCTCAGCACAGCACTCCAAGAGGGCAGGAGAGGAATCCGTGAGACCTACTGGGACCCGGGCCTCGGAGTCACACCGTGGCCCCTCCAGCCAGTCACAGGGCCAGCCGAGGGAAGGGGTGGGTAACAGACTTCACCTTGTCATGGGAGGAGATGCAGAGAATCTGCAGCCATCTTTAACTTATGAGAGAGGCCACTTACAAAATGTCATTTACCCAGAGGCAAATATATATATATATATATATACACACACACACACACGCACACACATATATATATACATATATTCGAGATGGAGTCTTGCTCTGTTGCCCAGGCTGAAATACAGTAGCACAATCTCAGCTTACTGCAGCCTCCGCCTCCCGGGTTCAAGTGATTCTCCTGCCTCGGCCTCCCGAGTAGCTGGGATTACAGGCCTCACCACCACGCCCAGCTAATTTTTTGTATTTTTAGTAGAGATGGGTTTTCACCATGTTGGCCAGACTCATCTCAAACTGCTGACCTCAAGTGATCTGCCCACCTCTGCCTCCCAAAGTGCTGGGATTAGGGGCATGAGGCACTGTGCCCGGCCCCAGAGGCAAATCTAACAACGGATGTGTAAGACCTGTACACAGAACTGTAAGAAGCATAAAGTCAAATCCACGGACAGCACGTGGATTCTTATTCTCTGAAAAGATGCCAAGACGGGATAGGAAGTCCATGAGATTTATTTAGGGAAGTGACTGCGAGGAATAAAGAGGGGGAGGAGGCAGCAGTGGGGAGCTTAGAGCACGTGGGAAAGAGAGAGCAAGGAAGGGGGGACTGGGCTGGAAGAATCTCCAACTGCAGCACAGATCCCGGAAAAGGGTCGCCAGGCTGACGGGCAGTCCTCGAGCTAACGTGATCCTGTGCAACACTGCTGTGTTCAGTCATGGGCTAGGAGCAGCCTGCGGGCATCACGGCCTCAGCTGGGCTTTGTGAGACCCTCAAAGACAGCAGCTCAGCCTTCTGGTCACCTATCCCCTGGTGCCCAGCAGGAGATCTGGGGTGCTGCATCGGCTTGGCCTCCACAGAAGAATATCCCATACTCGCATGCTGTCAAACCCAACTCCATAATGATGTCAATGTTTTCCCAACCTGGGATTTCAATTTTATCTCAGTCCAAATTCCAACAGAAATTAACAGAACGGCTGGACTCAGTGGCACACTCTTGTAATCCCAGCACTTTGGGAGGCTGAGGCAAGCAGATGACTTGAGGTCAGGAGTTGCAGACCAGCCTGGCCAATAGAGTGAAACCCCGTCTCTACTAAAAATACAAAAATCAGGTGGGCATGATGGCCCCTGCCTCTAATTCCAGCTACTTGGGAGGCTGAGGCAGAAGAATCGCTTGAACCCAGGAGGCAGGGGTTGTGGTGAGCCGAGATGGTACCACTGCATTCCAGCCTGGGCGACAGAGCGAGACTCTATCTCAAAAAAAGAAGAAATGGAAAGTATGATTTTAAAAGTTATATGGGGCCAGGCATAGTGGCTCACACCTGTAATCCCAGCACATTCGGAGGCTGAGGCGGGCGGATCACTTGAGGTCAGGAGTTCAAGACCAGCCTGGCTAACATGGCAAAACCCTGTCTCTACTAAAAATACAAAAATTAGCTGGGTGTGGTGGTGTGTGCCTGTAATCCCAGCTACTTGGGAGGCTGAGGTATGAGAATCGCTTGAACCCGGGAGGTGGAGGTTGCAGTGAGCCATGACTGCACCACTGCACTCCAGCCTGGGAGACAGAGCAAGACTCCATCTCATAAAATAAAATAAAATAGAAGTTATATGGAAATATAAGGACCAATACTATCCCTGTTAATCTTGGAGAACATCGGGGTGTGAGGACTTGTGCTGCTAAGTATCAAGATTTATTTTAAAGCTTTGACATTAAGACCGTAGGATTTGCACAGAGACAAACGGAATAGAGGACTTGGGCACGTGTGGGTGCGTGACTTTCCAGAAGGGGGCACTGCAGAGCCATGAAGGAGCCTTTCTGGAAATCACGTGGTGACCGGAGGGACACAGGATAAAAATAAAATAGAGTTGCTTCAGCGTCCTGGTGCTGCTGTGCTGCGGAGCCTGTGTGGTCCCTTAGCCAAGATGCCTGAGGAAACCCAGACCCAAGACCAACCGATGGAGGAGGAGGAGGTGGAGACATTCGCCTTTCAGGCAGAAATTGCCCAGTTGACGTCACTGATCATCAATACTTTCTATTCGAACAAAGAGATCTTTCTGAGAGAGCTCATTTGAAATTCCTCAGATGCCCTGGACAAAACCCGGTATGAAAGCCCTGACGGATCCCAGTAAACTGGACTCTGGGAAAGAGCTGCATATTAACCTTACACCAAACAAAAGACCTAACCCTCGCTATTGTGGATACTGGAATCGGAATGACCGAGGCTGACTTGATCAGTAACCTTGGTACTATTGCCAAGTCTGGGACCAAAGCGTTCACGGAAGCTTTGCAGGCTGGCGCAGACATCTCTGTGATTGGCCAGTTTGGGGTTGGTTTTTATTCTGCGTATTTGGTTGCTGAGAAAGTAACGGTGATCACCAAACATAACGATGATGAGCAGTACGCCTGGGAGTCCTCGGCAGGGGCATCATTCACAGTGGGGGACAGACGCAGGTGAACCTATGGGTCGTGGAACAAAGGTTATCCTACACCTGAAGGAAGACCACACTGAGTACTTGGAGGAATGAAGAATAAAGGAGATTGTGAAGAAACATTCTCAGTTGATTGGCTATCCCATTAGTCTTTCTGTGGAGAAGGAACGTGATGAAGAAGTCAGCGATGATGAGGCTGAAGAAAAGGAAAAGAAGAAAAAGAAGAGAAAGAGTCAGAAGACAAATCTGAAATTGAAGACGTTGGTTCTGATGAAGAAGAAGGAGATTAAGGAAAAGTACATCGATCAAGAAGAACTCAACAAAACAAAGCCCATCTGGACCAGAAATCCCCGACAATATTACTAATGAGGAGTATGGAGAATTCTACAAGAGCTCGACCAACGACCGGGAAGATCACTTGGCAGTGAAGCATTTCTCAGTTGAAGGACAGTTGGAATTCGGAAGCCCTTCTATTTGTCCCACGACGTGCTCCTCTTGGCCTGTTTGAAAACAGAAAGAAAAAGAATGACATCAGGTTGTAGGTACGCAGAGTTTTCATCACCGATAACTGAGGAGCTAATCCCTGAATATCTGAACTTCAGTAGAGGGATGGTAGACTCAGAGGATCTCCCTCTAAATATTTCCCGTGAGTTGTTGCAACAAAGCAAAATTGTGAAAGTTATCAGGAAGAATTTGGTCAAAAAATGCTTAGAACGTTTCACTGAACTGGCAGAAGATAAAGAAAACTACAAGCAGTTCTATGAGCGGTTCTCTCAAAACATAAAGCTTGGAATACACAAAGACTCTCAAAATCGGAAGAAGTTTTCGGAGCTGTTGAGATACTACACATCTGCCTCTGGTGATGAGATGGTTTCTCTCAAGGACTGCTGCACCAGAATGAAGGAAAACCGGAAACATAACTAGTATATCACTGGTGAGACCGAGGACCAAGTAGCTAACTCAGCCTTTGTGGAACGTCTTCGAAAACATGGCTTAGAAGTGATCTGTATCATCGAGCCCATTGATGAGTGCCGTGTCCGACAGCTGAAGGAATTTGAGGGAAAGACTTTAGTGTCAGTCACCAAAGAGGGCTTGGAACTTCCAGAGGATGAAGAAGAGAAAAAGAAACAGGAAGAGAAAAAAAAATAAAGTTTGAGAACCTCTGCAAAATAATGAAAGACATATTGGAGAAAAAAGTTGAAAAGGTGGTTGTGTCAAACCGATTGGTGACATCTCCATGCTGTATGTCACAAGCACATATGGCTGGACAGCAAACATGGAGAGGATCATGAAAGCTGATCCCTAAGAGATCCTCAACAATGGGTTACATGGCAGCAAAGAAACACCTGGAGATAAACCCTGACCATTCCATTATCGAGACCTTAAGGCAAAAGGCAGAGGCTGATAAGAAAAAGTCTGTGAAGGATCTGGTCATCTTGCTTTATGCAACTGCGCTCCTGTCTTCCGGCTTCAGTCTGGAAGATCCCAGACACATGCTAACGGGATCTACAGTATGATCAAACTTGGTCTAGGTATTGATGAAGATGACCCTCCTGCAGATGATACCAGTGCAGCTGTAACTAAGAAAGGCCACCCCTCGAAGGAGATGGTAACACATCACGCATGGAAGAAGTAGGACTAAGCTCCGGCTGAGGGATACTTACCTGTTCAATACTCTACAGTTCCTCTAGTAATATATTTTCAAGGATGTTTTTCTTTATTTTTGTTAACATTAAAAAGTCTGTATGGCATGACAACAACTACTTTAAGGGGAAGATAAAGATTTCTGTCGACTTCTAAGTGACGCTGTGATCTTTAGGCAGTAAAGCAGAGCTAGTAATGCTTTTTCAGTTTCACATTGGCTTACGTTAACAGATCGAGGTAACGTGTGTTGTAAGATGTATGTAACATGTTAACTTTGTGGTCTAAAGTGTTTAGCTATCAAGCCGGATTCCTTAGTAGACCAAATCTTGTTATCGAAGTGTTCCCAAGCTATACCTTGATGTTTAGAAGAAAAGTATTTGTTATATCTTGTAGGATCTACTTTCTGAACTTCTCATCCCCTGTAGTGGCCAATTCTGCAGGTACTAGTCCTCTAGAAATAGGTTAAACTAAGCAACTTGATGGAACTCTCCACAGGGCTTGTTTTCCAAAGAAAAGTATTGTTTGGAGGAGCAGTTATTAGCCTACCTAAGCATATCATAAGCTATTGAAAAATAACTCAGAGCCAGTCTTGTGGAAGGAAATGTAGTGATCGAGTCACATTCTGCTTAAAGTTGTAACAAATACAGATGAGTTAAAAGAAAAAAATAAATAAAACACGTCCCCTTCCCTCATGTCATAAATAAAAGCAATTCCAGGTGAGCTGCAGATTTGAAGGTTAATAGCAAAACAATAAGGCTTTGAAGTGAGGAAATATCGTTAGAAAAATCCACAAAACTGCAAATTGTAAGAGAAAAGGCTGATACTTTCTACAGTAAAATTAAGGACTTTTTTATGGGTTAAGGGGGAGCTAAAAGTAGAAATTACAGAGTACTTAGAACTTCATGAAAATGCAAATCTACCCATCAAAACCTATGAGGTAACAAGAGAAGTGATTCTCAGAGGGACATGTGTCCCTAGACTGCACGTATTTGAAAACAAAAAAGATTTGAAAATAAGTGAACCCCAATTCACAAGTGCAAAATCGTGGAAGTAACCCAAACGCCCATCGTTCAATGAGTGGGTATGCAGTTCATTATATATGTAGTAAATATATAGGATGGAATACTACTCGGCCATAAAAAGGAATGAATCAACGGCATTTGCAGTGACCTGGATGAGAATGGAGACTGTTATTCTAAGTGACGTAACTCAGGAATGGAAAATCAAATACCGCATTTTCACACTGATATGTGGGAGCTAAGCTATGAGGACGCAGAGGCATAAGAATGATACAGTGCACTTTGGGGCTTGGGGAAAGGGTGAGAGGGGTGCAAGGGTGCAGTGTACACTTCTCAGGTGATGGGGTGCAGAGAAATCTCACAAATCCCCACTAAAGAACTTACTCATGTAACCAAACACCACCTTACCCCAATAACCTATGGAAAAAAAAATGAGAATAGAAATGTAAAAAAAGTGAACCTAACTTTCCACTTTTGAAACCAAAAAAATGGCCAGGCGAGGTGGCTCACACCTGTAATGTCTCATTTTGGGAGGCCGAAGCAGGAGCCTCGCTTGAGCCCAGGAGTACAAGACCAGCTGGCCAACGTGGTGAAACCCTGTCTCTACAAAAAAATATTAGCTGGGCGTGGTGGTGCGCACCTATAGTCTCCGCTACCGGGAAGGCTGAGGTGGGAGGATCGCTTAAGCCTGGCGGGTGCAGAGGGTGCAGTGAGCTGAGATCTTGCCACTGCACTCCAGCCTGGGTGACAGAGCGAGATCCTGCCTCAAAAAAACAAAACAAAGCAAACAAACAAAAACAAACAAATACACACACCCCCCCCCAAAAAAAATATAAAGAAAACCCAAAAAACAACAACATAAATCCAAAGAGCACAAAAATATTAAAAGCAGAAATTAGTGAAACAGAAAAACAGAACAAAATAAAGAGCTTGTTTCTTGAAGAGATGAAAAGACAGTCCTTCAGCAAAAAAGCATGAATAAAAGGAAGAAGACAAAATAAACACAAAGAGACAGCCTAACCGAGATAAAAAAATGACCGGGAACAAGTCTAATACCCCAAATTTAAAACCTCGATGAAATGGACACTTTCTAGGAAAACAGTAATCAGCAAAATTGGCCCAGAAAGAAAGGAAAGTCCGACCGAGTAGGTCAATAATAAAAAGGCAGATGAAATACTGAAGACCTACTTCCCGAAAGGCATCTAAATTTGTAGATGTAAAAAAAACAAAAACAAAAACAAAAAGCTCACACAATCAAGCTAAGAATTATAGCCAAAAATTGCAGGAGAATGCCTTCGTGACAGCGCTGCTAAACTGGGGAAAACAGCAAAGTCAGAGAGGACGATATAAATCCATCTGACCACACTGAATTGTAAAATACTGATACTACAGGAGACGCTGAAGGAGTTCAAAGACAAGCAGCACACACATCGCTCCATTTATAGACAGCAAAGGCAAAACATGAGCTTCTGGAACATGCAGCAGACCCCTACACACCAGGAAGAAAACAGCATAACTGGCCGGGCGCGGTGGCTCACCCCTGTAATCCCAGCACTTTGAGAGGCCGAGGCAGGCGGATCACCTGAAGTCGGGAGTTTGAGACCAGCCTGACCAACATGGTGAAACCCTGTTTCTACTAAATATACAGAATTAGCTGGGTGTGGTGGTGCATGCCTGTAATCCCAGCTACTCAGGAGGCTGAGGCAGGAGAATCGCTTGAATCCGGGAGGTGGAGGTTGCAGTGAGCCGAGATCGTGCCATTGCACTCCAGCCTGAAAGACGAGGAAAACTTCATCTCAAAAAAAAAAAAAGGCATGATTGAAATGAACAAAGGGCTCAATGGGATTGTCATAGAAGAGGTAATACAGGTCCAAAGGCTAACTGACATCACAAGTTCTGCAACTTGAAGTTTCTTTGTGTGTGTCTCAAGTTGGTTTTCTTTCTGGAAGACAGGGTCTTGTTCTGTCACTCAGGCTGGAGTGCAGTGGCGGCATCTCAGCTCACTGCAGCCTTGACCTCCTGGGCTCAAACAAGCTTCCCACTTAAGTCTCCGGAGTAGCTGGGACTACAGGCATATGCCACCATGCCTGGCTAATTTTTTGTATTTTTTTGTAGAGACGGGGTTTTGCCATGTTGCCCAGGCTGGTCTTGAACTCCTGTACTCAAGTGATTCATACATGTGGGCCTCCTAAAGTGCTGGGATTACAGGAGTGAGCGCCCATGCCCAGCTGGTTCAGATTTTTTTAGGAGACAGGCCCTCGCTTTGTCCCCCAGGCTGGAGTGCAGTGATGCAGTTACACAACATGGTGGCCTCACTCCTGGCTCAAGCTATCCTCTTGCCTCAGCCTCCAGAGTAGCTGGGAATCCAGGTGTGTGCCACAATGCCTGGCTGATTTTCTTTAGAGATGTGAGTGTCTCCCGAGTAGCTGGGACTACAGGCGCACACCGCCAAGCTGGGATAATTTTTTGTATTTTTTGGAGAGATGGGGTTTCTCCATATTGCCGAGGCTGCTTTCCAAGTCCTGAGCTCAAGCGATCCTCCCGCCTTGGCCTCCCAAAGTGCTGGAATTACAGGCGTGAGCCACCACGTCCAGCCTTGAAAGTTTTACATGTGCTTTTTGCTTTTCCTCCAGCTGGTCTGAGACATGCATCGGAATGAAGGGACAGTGAGATGTATTGTAGAAGGAATGCAATGAGAATGAACAAGGTAAGAAGATTTTGAATAAAAAAAAAAGATACCAGCCTTGCAAGCAGGCTGCAGTTTTGAGAGGTTTGTCTAAATTCCAGGATTCACTCCACGCATCTCAGTTAGATGTAGCTTCTGCAAAAAACGCCAAGATAGTATCAGCTTAAATAAGACAGAAGGGTATTTACAGAAGGGTATTTCTCTTATTTAAGAGTGGGCTGGCCGGATGTGGTAGCTCAGGTCGGGAGGCTGAGGTGGGCAGATCACCTGAGGTCAGGAGTTTGAGATCAGCCTGGCCAATATGGTCTCCACTAAAAATACAAAAAAAAATTAGTCAGGCATGGTGGTAGGCGCCTGTAGTCCCAGCTACTTGGGAGGCTGAGGCAGGACAATCACTTGAACCCAGGAGCTGAGGTTTCAGTGAGCCTAGATCACGCCACTGTGCTCCAGCCTGGACGACAGAGTGAGACTCTGTCTCAAAAATAATAACAACAAAAATAAAATAAAGTCTGGACATAAGCAGTCCAGGGTGACACTGGTCTTGCTGTTGGGGACCTAGGCCCCTCCTACCCCTTCCACAAGTGGCTTCCATCTCATGGTCTCAGATGGCTGCCGCAGTTCCTGCCATCACATCCTTGTCCCTAGCTGGTGACCAGCAGAAGTGAGGAAGGAGAAGCGGAGGGCATGCCTCCTGTTTTTGCAGGCACAAGCGCAACTGCACGTATCACTTTGTTTCTTGTTCCATAAACCAGAACTTTCTCACAAGTAAGTATACTCGGAAAGTGTAAGTACTGTCGCTGGGGAATGCTGTCTTTATCTGGGCTACCATGCAGTCAGCAAAAGTGTGGGGCTTCCGTTCCTAAAGTGCGGGTGAGGAAGGAATGCTGGGGGACAAGCAGCAGTTCCTGCCACACTCTTCAGTATCTCAGCAACCAAGTCCGGGGGGTGGGGGAGCAGGTGGTGTCCACTCACCTGGTTCTCATTTCTGGCTCCCCCCGGAGGGCATGAGGGAGGAGGCAGAGGAAGGCAGAGCATGCAGGTGTGAGTCGAGGTGCCCACTCTGGGCATGGCTGAGGAGTGGCGCGGTGGCAAGGGCAGGCAGTGAGAGGGGTGGGGACACCTGCAGTAGGAAGCTGGCGGAACAGCATGGTCAGGCAGGGAGGCCCCAGGCTCAGCTGTCCCGAACCAACCAGGCTTCCTGTACTGGTGTGAGCAGAGGCCAGGACAGCCGAGAGCCTGCAGGGAGGTGTCAGAGGGGCCCCTATCACAGGACAGGGTGGCTCTCCCAGGCTGTAGTGCAGATTCACAGGTAGGAATGCCAGACTGAGCAAATGCACAGGCAGCATCCTAGTCCAGTTTGAATTTTAGATAAATATGCAATAACTTTTTAGTATAAGCTTGTCCTATGTCCCAGGTGTCATTTATTTGGAATTCAAATTTAACTGGTTGCTCTATTTTACTTGGAAACCCTAGAAGGTTAGGGTTTTAGAGGGTCCACTCAGGCCTTAAACGGGTCCAGAGCCCCAGCGTGAGCCAATGTGAGCTCAAGGGCAGACATGGCCCCTCCAGGCTTGGCCTGACCCCCAGAGAGACCAGGAGCCACAGGGGCTAACAAGAGGCCACAACGTCTGAGTCCTCTCTGTCCTCAGGGATGTGTGGGCGACTTTCACCTTCTTGCTCTTCCAGACCAGATGCCTACTCTTTGGAAAGGAGAGACGAAAAGGGAGGTTTGGGCATATTTTTTTCCCAGAGACTGAGCATTACCTAAGGGCTGTTCAAAGTATCCCTTAGAACTGCGTTCTAACCTGGGCAGGATGAAAGTTTATCAATTTTTATTGCTAAGCTACAGGTGAGGGCTTGGGAATGCCTGGGTAGATGCACACCAAATCAAGACTGACTACGCCCGGTGCACTCCTGAACACGGCAGGAGTGAGCCTGGTGATCCCCTGCCCTCGCCCACTGCAAGGGCTGAAGCCCCAGAGAGGAGGCCTCTGCCATCTCTGTTGTTCCCATGGGTCAGCGTGTCCTGCCTCTGAGTGGCCCGTCCTTCCTGCCTAACTGGCTGGCCCGCACCATGGCCCATATTCAACAACCTTAGTCATAGTTCCCACCCTTGGCGTTTATGGAAGCTTGGAGCCTCATAAAGTTCAAAGTCTGCAAAATAAGAAAGGCCCAGTCAGCTTGGCTTGGGCAGCAGCTGCAGCCCAGCACTGGAAGCTCCTAGTTGCGGAGGGGCGTTGGGTCCTGGAGGGAGGAGAGCCTTGGCTTGCCCTGTGGGGCCCAGCCTTGAATTCTAGCTTCCAGGTCTCTGTTTTATCATGTTTCCTGTGAACTCCTTCTGTGCCTAAGATGCTGGGCAGTGCCACTCTTGCAGGGGTGCCACTCCAGGCCCTGCACACTTAGGGGCAGAGCAACTACTACTGTTGAACACGGGTTTTGGGGCTGTAGAAAGTAATCTGTGTTTCACTGGAAAACTATGCATTCTACATAGGGCACCAGCTCCCACGTGGTCAGATACTAACTTTCATCGTCTTTTTTTTTTCTTTTTGAGAAGGAGTCTCCCTCTGTCGCCCAGGCTGGAGTGAAGTGGCACAGTCTCGGCTCACTGCAGCTTCTGCCTCCCAGGTTCCAGTGATTCTCCGGCCTCAGCCTCCCGAGTAGCTGAGATTACAGGAATGCACCACCACACCCAGCTAATTTTTGTATTTTTAGTAGAGACAAGGTTTCACCATGTTGACCAGGCTGGTCTCGAACTCCTGACTTCAAGTGATCCGCCCAGCTTGGCCTCCCAAAGTGCTGGGATTACAGGCGTGAGCCGCCGTGCCTGGCCTCATAGTCTTTTCTTACAGCTCTTTGTAGGTTGTGAGGATCTGAGGGACATGCACATTGTCTTGTGCAGTAGGGGTGCAACAACCTCACCTGTCCCCACCTCTAGCCCCAGGCCGTGGAAAGACCCCTTCTGCCTGCTCCCACATCCATTTCCAGGCTCCTCCTCCAACAGGAGCCTCTCTTGGGAGACCCCTTTGGACCGGGTATATATTAAATAATAACACTGGTCTGGTTCCTTGGTTGATTAAGGAGTAGAATAAAATCTGTAACACGTGTTGATATTTATATTGTAAAGAGAATCAGGATTTCACCTTTTTCTGATTTTTCATTTTTTGGGATGGGAGAGGGAGTCTCGCTCTGTTGCTCAGGCTGGAGTGCAGTGGCGCGATCTCGGCTCACTGCAACCTCCGCCTCCCAGGTTCAAGCGATTCTCCTGTCCTGGCCTCCCAAGCAGCTGGGATTGCAAGCGCTGGCCACCACGCCCGGCTCCCAATGTGCTCAGATCACAGGCGAGAGCCACCGCGCCCGGCCTGAAAATTATCTTTTAATAGGGATTAGCTGGATGAGCTAGTCTCATTTCCACCATTTGGTGACTTTGTGCCCTTTGAGAGACTGCTTAATCTCTCTGGGATAAACCTCAATTTGTTCGGAAAACGAGGCTGGTGAGGCTCGAGAGAACTCGCAGACTGGGGCCTTCTGAAGTCTTCTAGAGCCTTCTAGAACCCTGGACTCAAACCCAAAGATGGGCAACAACAACGACGACGACGACGAACCCTGGGCTCGAACTCACCCTGGGCTCGACTGGCCAGACCACGTCCCTCACAGCCCCGCCCCACCTTCGACCACGCCCGCGCATCCCCGCCCCGCCCCGGCCCCGCCCCCGGGCTGTCTCCGCTACAAAGTCCCCGCCGCCGGGCCCGGTGGCCGGGAGTCCCTTCCTAGCGCGGCGTGAGCGTTGCGCACTTCCCATTGGCCGAGCGCGGCGCGGGGGCTGGCCTGGGCCTGCGATTGGCTCTCGGGCCGGGCGACGCGCCACCCGCGCGGACGGTGTCATGGAGGCCGCGGCGGTGGTGGTGACCCGGTCGGCTGCGCGGCGGCGGCGGGAGCGGCAGCTGCAGGGGCCGGGGGCCCCGGAGGAGGGGACGCAGGAGGAGGAGCAGGAGCCGCGGCCGCGGCGGCGGCGGCGGCGGCTGCCGGGGAGGAGGTGGGACCGCGGGGCCCGGGTGACCCCCCCGATCTGCGGGGCCTGGGGTTGCCCCGCACGGGCGCGCCGAGGGGCGGGGGGCCGGCGCCGGTGTCCGCTCCGTGCACAGCAGGGGTCAGCGGGTGGCAGCGCCCCTCCGCCCCGGTTCTTCCCGACCGTCCCTGCGTCACTGCCGGGCAACCGCCTCCAGCCCCCGTGCCTGATCCCCAGAAATGCGGGTGCAAACCCGAGTGGCCGTGGGGCCCGGCGGGAATGCCGGCGCCCCGGCCGGATCCCTGCCTCCCACGCCGCCGGTCTGTGCGGAAGGTCCCGGCGGCGGTGCTCGTGGCTCAGTGGATGCTGGCTGGTGGAAGGGGTGGCCTTCTGCAGGGGGTGACATTAGAACTGAGTCTCTGGGGGAGGAGGAAGCCTTCAGCAGGTGGAGAATGGGAGTAGGGTGTCCAGCTGGGGGGAACAGAATGGGCCAAGGCACAGAGACAGAAAGGCAGGAACGTGCCCCTCTGGGCCAGGCTTCCTTCCTTTCTGGGACATCTGCCCGCCCAGTAAACCTCCCCCTCAGTTGGTTGCGGGGGCGGGGCGGGGAGAGGGGAAGTTAGGGGCACAGGCTTGGCTTCTGGAAACTGCAGCCGTAGCTTCGTTAAACCCAAAGCAATCAGACTGCTGGCATTTCAGCCTCGTGATGGCCGGATGGGGGCTGGCGGGAAAGGTATTTTTGGACAGGAGGAACGTGGAGATGGCTGTTTCCCTCCTAGTGGAGGAATGACAGGTGACAAAGATGACCTCCTGTGGGTGAGGATTGCTCTGAGAAGGCCCAGGAGGGGGCGGCGGAAGGATAATAAGGACATCAACAAGGGACAGGGCTTGAGAAAAGGAAGGTGGAGAGGAATACCTTCTGTGGCATCTCTGCTTGAATCTGCCCCACCCCTGCAGTCCTCAGGGTCTCTCAGTGCCATTCTGGAGGCCCCGGGTCAGTGTTTGGTGTTGGCAGACTCTACCGAGGACTCTTGGCCACAGGCCTCTGAATGGCAGCGGGGTGCAGACAACTCAGTGAACAAAGAAGTGGCCTTGGGCGATAGTCACTGCAGTGTCTTACTGATCTTAAAATAATTATAATTTTTTAGGCCAGGCGTGGTAGCTCATGCCTGTAATCCCAGCACTTGTGAGGCCGAGGTGGGCGGATCACTTGAGTTCCAGATTTTGAGACCAGCCTGGCCAACATGATGAAACCCCGTCTCTACTAAAAAGACAAAATTAGTCAGGCGTGGTGGCAGACACCTGTAATCCCAACTACTCTGGAGGCTGAGGCAGGAGACTCACTTGAACCTGGGAAGTGGAGGTTGCAGTGAGCTGAGATCGCGCCACTGCACTCCAGCCTGGCGCCTGGCAACAGAGCGAGACTCTGTCTCAAAACAAACAAACAAACAAAAAATAATAAAAATAAAAATAAAAATAAAATAAAAATTTAAAAGGAAGTGGTTTGAGATGTATTCAGGGGCTTTCCATGTTAATGTGCTAAAGGAACTCTTTCTGTCTGTAGCAGCCATGCAGGAACAGCATGGAAGGCGCTGAGGGAAGCATGGCCTATATAGAAAGCCTGGCGCCTGCTGTCTTACGACCTGAAACTTTCTGTACTTTGGGTATTTGGATATTGCCCCTTGGCCATAGCAAATCCTGGGGGACCCTGTGAAGTATATACGTCTGGTCTTTGGAGTGTGATATTTGGATGTCTGCTTTAGAGGGTAAGGTTTATTCTATTTATTATTTTTGAAACAGAGTCTCGCTCTGTCACCCAAGTTGGAGTGCAGTGGCGCAATCTTGGCTCACTGCAACCTTTGCCTCCTGGGTTCAGGCGATTCTCCTGCCTCAGCCTCCCAAGGTGCTGGGATTATAGGTGTGTGCCATCATGCCTGACTAATTTTTGTATTTTTGGTAGAGACAGGGTTTTGCCATGTTGGCCAGGCTGGTCTTGAACTCCTGACCTCAGGTGATCCACCCACCTTGGCCTCCCACAGTGTTGGGATTACAGGCGTGAGCCCCTGTGTCTGGCCTAGGGTAAGATTTATTCTTGGGAGTAATCACTGCCTCGTGTCCATGCAGAAGCCAAGCTCTGGTTGCTAATACAGGCGACCTCAGGACTGTCACACGCTACCTCATTGCTTCATACAATGTTTCTATAGTTAATATTAAAAATGTAAGCCAGAGAATCTCTCTTCCTCCATGTTTATGTGAAACTGGTCCATTTGCTTCTAAGTCTATTTTTTAAAAAAATTTATAAATGTACAACTCCCTCTTTGCTTAGAATCAAAGATGATGAAGAAGAGACAGTTTTTCGAGAAGTGGTCAGTTTTTCCTCGGACCCCCTGCCAGGTGAGGAGACGGAGGCTCTGAATACTGACTCCACCTTCACGCCTGGGGCTGCGGGGCAGGTCAGCCCCCACCCCCTCTCATGTTCCTTCTCTGTTATTATCAAAGTGTTTCCATTAATCCTATAATAATTTCCATTCATTCCTCGATGTTTCTGTCCTTGGACCAGTTAGATATTATGACAAGGACACCACTAAACCTATCAGCTTTTACTTATCTTCGCTGGAGGAGCTCTTGGCATGGACACCCCACATGGAGGATGGCTTTAATGTGGCCCTGGAGCCCCTGGCTTGTCGCCAGCCCCCTCTGAGCAGCCAGAGGCCCCGGACTTTGTTGTGCCATGACATGATGGGCGGGTACCTGGATGACAGGTGAGGACTTGGCCTCATATTGATTGTTTTCCTTTGCTGGGGTGGGGGCTGGAGGGGTGGGAGACAGTGCCATGTGTAGAAAGAGCACTGGGCGGGGGAGTCAGGAGATGGGCATTGAGAGGACCGTACTAACTGAGAGGAAGGCAGCCCTCAGTGTTTCATCTGTAAAAAGGGAAGATTGGGCCGGGGGTGGTGGCTCACGCCTGTAATCCCAGCACTTTGGGAGATCAAGGCAGGTGGATCACCTGAGTTCAGGAGTTTGAGACCAGCCTGGCCAACATGGCAAAACCCTGCCTCTGCTAAAAATACAAAAATTAGCCAGGCATGGTGGCGGGTGCCTGTAATCCAGCTACCCAGGAGGCTAATGCAGAAGAACTGCTTGAACCATGAGGCAGAGATTGCAGTGAGCTGAGATTGAGCCACTGCACTCCAGCCTGGGCAACAGAGTGAGACTCTGTCTCAAAAACAGAAAAAAAAAGTTGGGGGGGGGGAAGATTGGCTTAGGCAATATCTTATGTCCCTTTTGACTCCTTGAAGCTCCTCGACTTGCAGTCTGGTAGATTGGAGGGGGCACAGCAGGCAGGGGGTCCCCTTCAGCTGCCGGCCCCCACCCTCCAGTCCTCACTCAGTTTGGTGTTTGTCTCCTCTGCTTAAGCTCCGATCCTGTTCTGGGTCGCTGGGCTCTGGCTTTGATGCACAGAGATGTCACACGCCCCCACCCACCCCAGCTGCAGACGTCCCATCCAAAGTTACCAAGGAGTCCATGTGGCGCTTTTACATGTCCATAAAACAATCTTGGACCCTGTGATTGATGGGAAGGCTTGAGTCAGAGCCAGCCATCAAGGTAGAGACAGAGGCAGGTGATGAAACCTTGGGCACAGCTCACCCTGCTGTCAGCCCCAACCTTTGAATTCCAGGACACTGTGTCCTGAGGGACTGCCTACCCCTCCGCATAGAAGGGGAAAGCAGAGACGGGACTTTGACGTGAGCCTTCCTGCTTCCCTTCACTTCTCTCCTTCGTTCATCTGCTTATAGCAAGTGGCATCCATCAGATTCAATGGCAAATGCCTAATGCCCAGGTCAGAGCACTTCGCCTGCGGCTGCAGGAATGGCAGCTGACTCCTGCCTCTCTCCCTGGCTGCACCGTGCCTGGACATGGCGGGCTTCCAGGAGTCTTGACTGAATGGAACTAAGGAGAAACCTTTGGGGACCCCCCCTGCGGTCTCTGTGTCCTTATTCTGTTTCCTGGGACCCGACTCTATTTTTTTTTCTTTTTTTTTTTTTGAGACAGGGTGTTACTCTGTCACCCAGGCTGGAGTGCAGTGATGCGATCTGGGCTCACTGCAGCCGTGACCTCCTGGGCTCAAGTGGTTCTCCCACTTCAGCCTCCCAAGTAGCTGGGACTACAGGTGTGCGCCACCACACCTGGCAAATTTTTTCACTTCTGGGGGAGAGTTGGGCTTTTGCCCTGTTGCCCAGGCTGGTCTTAAACCCAGGGGCTCAAGTGATCCACCCGCCTCGGCCTCCCGAAGTACTGAGAATACAGGCCTGAGCCGCCGCGGGCCGGCCCCATGCTGTTTCTTCCCCAGGTTCATTCAGGGCTCGGCGGTACAGACTCCCTATGCCTTCTACCACTGGCAGCACATCGATGTCTTTGTGTACTTCAGCCACCACGCAGTCACCATCCCCCCCCGGTGGGCTGGACCAACGCTGCCCACAGGCAGGGGGTCTGTGTGCTGGGTAAGAGCCAGGCACTCACCTCCGTCTCAGCCAGACTCAGCTCACCGACCGGTGAGACTCGGGCTTTGCCTGCTTCTCAGTGCACAGAGCCCCTTGCTGAGGGCCGCCTCGGTTGGTCAGGACAGGCATCTGCAGGTTTTTTCTGGAAAGGACCAGATAGTATTTTTAGCATTTTCAGACCACTGGGTCACTGTGGTGATTATTGGAGTGACAGCAGGTAAACAAATAGGTGGGGCCCTGTCCAATAAAATTGCATTTACACACACGGGTGGTAGCAGGCATGGGCCCCAGGGCCACGGCTTGCCGATTCCTGGGGTCAGAACAGTGCTGCTCAGGCTGTAGCCTCAATCCCCATCGTGTATGGGCTCCCCGTCACCAGGACTGCTGGTCCCCGCTGGCACAGTGTCTGATTCACTAGCTATATGGGGGTTTGAATGTCTACCAAGTGGTCAGGTGATACTGAGGCTGCTGGTTGGGGGAACCTCGCTTTGAAAACGGGTCGAGGGAAAGCGATTCCCACGGCCGACCTTGTTTCTCTGCTGGCCTCACAGGGGACGTTCATCACGGAGTGGAGTGAAGGAGCAAGGCTCTGTGAAGCCTTTCTGGCTGGGGACGAGCGCTCATACCAGGCCGTGGCCAACCAGCTGGTCCGGATCGCTCAGTTTTTCGTTTCGATGGCTGGCTGATCAACATCGAGAACGCTCTGAGTGTGAGCGCCCGGCCCTCGCCCACCCCCGCCCCTTGCTGTTTTGCTGCCCACCTCCACCTCTTTCCTTCCTCGGCCTTACCTCACCCCACACCTGGGCTGCAGGTGGCGGCAGCGCCGACTCTGAAATCTTAGTTAGTTGCAGTGGCTGGCTCGCCTTTCCCGCTCCTCCTCTGCGTGCTGCCGGGGCTGGGTGTGTGGCTTCCTTCTCTGGGCTCCCTCCCTCTCCGTGCACTCTCTTTCCTGACTTCTGCGTTGTGTCCTTCCTGCCGAAATAAGAAAGGACAGTTGTCTGTTTGGCTGGACTCCACGTTCAAGGCCGTGGCGGGGAGGGCCTTTCAGGACTGCAGCTTCTCCTGTGGATCTGTCTGCTCTGCGTCCCCGTCTGTCCGGCACCAGATACTTCTCAAGATAGACAGATCTGGGGCTCACCGACGCTCTCACCTCCTTCCTCTCTTCAGCTGGCCGCCGTGGGGAGCATGCCTCCTTTCCTGCGGTATCTGACCATGCAGCTGCACCGGCAGGTCCCGGGGGGGCCTGGTGCTGTGGTACGACAGTGTGGTGCAGAGCGGGCAGCTCAAATGGCAGAATGAACTCAACCAGCACAACAGGCGAGCCTGCAGACGGGGCTGCGAGTGGCGGTGCCTCGAGGGGCAGGTGCCACGTGCCATGAGGGGGTGGGCGCAGTCTCCCTCACGGAGGCAGGGCATATGTGACCGCATTGGGTAAAAACATGGAGAAGGCAAAGAGTTCTCTTAACATGCTGAGCCCCAGCAGGTGCCATGGGTGCTTGGTGAGGGTTTCAGGTCACCATCTGGGGCTGCTTCCTGCCCTTGGGGACCAGGCTATGTCTTAGGTCCTGGAGGCAGCTCCCAATCTGTGAATTGCAGGTGCCTCTGGGCTGTAGGAGGGGGAAGGCTGAGACTGTGTGGGGTGGGGTGGTGGCCTGGTCCCTCTGGGCCTCACAGCAGGTCCTTGTTCCTCAGGGTCTTCTTTGATTGCTGTGACGGCTTCTTCACCAACTATAACTGGCAGGAGGAGCACCTGGAGCGGATGCTGGGGCAGGCGGGGGAGCGCCGGGCCGACGTGTACGTGGGCGTGGATGTGTTCGCTCGGGGGAACGTGGTCGGAGGCCGATTCAACACAGACAAGGTGGGTGGTCCCCTTCGCCCAAGGCCATGGCCCAGTGCCTCCCCCTGGGACCTCATTTCCTCATGGACCTTCCATTCCCATCCGCATCTCAAAGGAACTACAGCAGCTGTTCTTCCCGGAGCGGGGACCCTGTGGCATTGAGAAACAGGGTGTCCTGTCTGGCCAAGCTGTGTCCACACTGAAACCCCTTCCCGGCCATTTCTACAGTTGGCTAGTGTGTTTTTGTGTGGGTGTTACTGGACAGAGGCGCCCTGTGCCCTGCCGTCTGGTCTTCACGGGCCTAAGCCTCCTGTCCCCCGCTGCATTCCTTGACCTCCCCCCAAGGGAAGCCTGGGCAGTCTCGGAGGGGCCTGCTGCACCTCTCACGAGGCTCAGGGGTGAGGACGGGGGAAGCGCCCAGGGTTTGGGGAGCGGCAGGTGTCATGACGAGGGAGTGTTTTCTGGCAAGGCAGGTCATGCCAGCATGGAGGAAGGAGCGGGGTCGGGCTGGTGTCCCTGGCGTGGGATGTGCAGGGCTCTGCCTGCCTCTGGCCTGTCAGTGCTGCCCCTTCCCAGAGCCCCAGGGATGTTGTCAGCCATTCATTTAGCTTCAGATGAGTAAATTAATCCAATAACGGGAGAGCCTCTTTGCTGCCCGTGATTCTGATAACGGAATGAGAGGTGTGCCCGAGGGCGAGGGGACCGTGGCCACAGCCAGTTAGTGCCCCGCTCCTGCGCTCCTCCTACCCATGCAGCAGCACTGACTGTGGCCGCCTCTCCCACCCCCTCTTCTGGCCAGCTTGTGGAGACGACGGGGGTGACGCCCTGCAGCCCCCCACGTTAGGAGGGAGGGGTTGGACAGCTCCCCTCCTGTTTCCCAGCTGCCCTGAAAGCCCCTACCCCCGTCACCGGCGTCCAGGAGCCTGTCTGGGCTCTGTGGTCCTGATGTGCCCAGTGTCTCCCTGACGTCTGTCTCCTCAGTCGTTGGAGCTGATCCGGAAGCATGGCTTCTCCGTGGCTCTGTTTGCTCCTGGCTGGGTGTACGAGTGTCTGGAGAAGGAGCATTTCTTCCAGAACCAAGACAAGTGAGTCCTGCCATCCTGGGTGCTTGGTGCAGGCCGATGGGTGGGAAAGGTCCCTGGTTTCTCTGATAAGACATGTTCGTGCTCTTTAGTGACGCTCCCTTGGGGGGGGGGATGTTAAAGGAGGATGAAGGGAGAAGAAACCAGCCACCTTGGCTGCTTCCAGGTAGGGACCAAACCCAGCGACCACTTCCTGCAGACGTGTGTTTCCAACATCTCCATAGCCGGGGGAGGCTGCAGTCCTCCTGGAAGTCCCATCTTGGAGGGTGCAGGAGAGCCTCGAGTTTCCACCAGCAAGTTCGAGGGACACTGGGAGGCTCCCTCCCTTCCTCTGGACCGAGCTGTTGACCCCATGTCTCTGGCAGGTTCTGGGGCCGGCTGGAGCGTTATCTGCCCACACATAGCATCTGCTCCTTGCCTTCGTCACATCCTTCTGCCTGGGCATGGGCGCACGGAGGGGTCTGCTACGGCCAGGTGGGTGTGCGCCTTCCATCGTGTCTGCTGGCGTCAGCTGGGACAGGTGGGAGGAGCCTGGGGCTTGCTAGCACGCACAGTGGTGGTTTGCCCCTCTCTGTTGCTCCGGGCACATCTGCTCTGTTGGCTTCTGCTGAGTGCCCCCGTTCTGCCCTTTTCTTCAGGAGGAGACGGTGGGGCCCTGGTACCATCTGAGCGCCCAGGAGATGCAGCCGTTGTTTGGAGAACACAGGCTGGGGAGGGGGATGGCCGGGGCTGGGTGAGGACGCACTGCTGCCTGGAGGACGCCTGGCACGGGGGTAGCTCCCTGCTCATCCGGGGTGTGATCCCGTCGGAGGCTGGAAATGTGGCTGTGAGGTGGGTGAGTAACGGGGGACGTGCGACCCATCAGCTTCTCCCGTCACACGTGGTAGCTGCGGAACTGGGCAGATGGGGCAGTGGAGGCCAGAACGAGGACAGCGGACAGACCCAGATTGGTTTTTTAAAATTGTGGTCAAAAGTGCATTCACATGAAATGCACCATGTTCACCATGTGGAGGTGAACGGTCGGGAGTGTGGACTCTGCGTGTGTTGCTGTGCGACAGATCCCTGGAGCCGTGTCATCTTGTAGGACTGGACTCTCCCCATTGCTCATTAGCCCCCCATCCTCCTGCAGCCCCCCAAAGCCACCCTCCACTCTGCATCTGTGAGTTGGATACTTTACATGCCCCATATGAGGGGAATCATAGAGTATTTCAGAATTGAGATGTTTCAGCCCACAGAAGAATCTGACCTTGGGAAGGGCTTGTCCCTGGCCACAGACAGGACCACTCTGTGGGGAGTGTTTGCTGCTCAGGTCCCTGTTCCCCAAGGGAGGGGCTGGCCGGCGTGATTTAGAGCTGGCTTCTACTTCTCAGTGACTTCTCCGTGGCAGTCATCACAGGACCTTCTCCCCCAGGTTATTTTCCCTGCAGGTCCCCGTGCCCCCCAAAATTTTTCTGTCCATGGTATACAAGCTTGAAGGGCCTACGGATGTCACGGTTGCTTTGGAGCTGACCACGGGGGATGCTGACAGCTGTCACATCAGTGGCATCTCAGTGTTGAATGGTGAGGCGATGGGGCCCAGGCCTGCCTCTGCCCGGGGAGAGCTCGGGACAGAGGTGTGGAAAGGCTCATGGAGTGTGGGGGAGGAGCTGGTGTGGGCAGTGGAGGGCAAACCTTGCCTTTGCTAGAGTCAGGGCAGCTGTGGTCAAGGCCTGGACAGGGAGGATTCACTTCTCAGCCGCAACCTCTGCCCTGTGGCCTCGCTGGGCCCCCGAGGCATCTATGCAGGGTAGACAGTGGCCCCTCCTGGAGACCCGAGCTGCACACAGGCTTGCTGCTGGCCGCGGTGTGGAGAGGGGCGAGCAGATGGGGTGGGGAGACAGCAGGCTGGAGGAAGCCAGGACGGGTGAGTGTGGCTGACCCAGACACACGTTTCGTTTGCTGAGCTCCTCTGGGGCTCTGCCTGGTCGCTTCTTAGTACCTGCGAGCATCTGGCGTCATGGGGGGTCTTCTGGACTCCAGGGGCTCCCTTGGTGGTCCCTCCCAGCGCCTTTTCCTTTGAGATTCTCTTTTTCAAGTCCCGTGTCTCCTCCTCCAGCAGAAACAAGCTCAAGACACAGCCTCCGACTCCTCCGGGTACCTCCCACCAAGCTGGCCAGATGGGTGGGCCGATGTGGCCGGCAGCTGAGCAGGGGCTGGGTCCAGCAGTAAGTCCCTCTCCTTCACTCAAGTCTCTGTTGGAAACCCCAGAGCTGGAGGGAGGGAGGGGCCCTGGGCTGGTCCCCGAGTTTTGGGCAGCTCTGAGACGTAAGCCCAGGACAGCTGCTGGGAGCCCTGGTGTCGTCCTGGGGTCCCCACTGACCCTGGGACAGATCTCCCTTCTGCTGCGGCTTGGGGCCTCTGGACCGGCTCACCCTGGAGCGCTGGGCTGAGCCCGGCCTGTGATCAGCCCTTTGGCCCCTCTAGCTGCTACGAGGTGAGCCTGCGTGGGTGCCTCTTGCTGGACCTCTTCGTTTGCTTCACACGGCCGCCTGGTAGCCGGAGGAGGAGAGCTTCACCTGTCGCCTTGGGGAGATCCAGGTGACACTTCCTGGAGGGGCTCGGGCTGGACTGGCCGTTTGTCCAGCTGGAGTGGGGGGTGGAGGCTGCCCCAGGCCTCTCTGTTCTCGGGTTCAGTGGGGGAACTGGGGTGGGGGAGTCAGGGAAGGGAAGTATGTGGGTGGGGGCGCCCTCTCCCCACCCCCTGGGCTTCCAGCCATGCCTTTCTCCTGCCAGGTGGTGGACGCTGCCAGCCTGCTGGCCCCACTGCCCCAGGTGCAGGCTGTCACTGTCTCTCATGTCCGCTGGCAGCCGGCCGCCTCTGAGCAGGAGGGACCCCCTGCTCTGCTCCAGCTCAGCTGCACCCTGCACTGGTCCCTCCTCCTGCCGCAAGTCCGCTGCTTCCGGATCCACTGCTGCGGAGGGGACGGGCGATGGCTCTCCGAGCGGGGTGCCGCCGAGGCCAGAGAGGCCCACGTTCCTGGGGTTGGCTTTTGCCACCCATTACCGGATAGTGGACCTGCTGGTGGACGCTGCCGGGCCCGGCCAGGATCGTCGCATTGGGTTTCTGGTGGAGCCTGTCCCCAGGGGAAGGGTTCCGGGTGCCTCAGGCCGAGTGGGGCCGGGCGGCTCTGCTCTACTCGGGCCCCGAGTGAGTGGATGCTGAGGCCTCTTCCCGGCCGTCTGGCCCCGGCCTGTGCTGGGCCTGCTAAGTGCCGGCAGTGGCGGTGAGACCCAGGTCCCAGGGCTGGGGCGGAAGACCGCCGGGCTGAGTGCTGTGGCTTTTTGGCAGTGGGCGGGGGCGCTGGTGACAGGAAAGCAAGCGGTGGGATTGCAGGGTTGCTCACTGCGTCACTTCGAGGTGAGTGGCAGGCCCTGTTTCTGCCCAGCCCCTCCCCCACGGTGCATGGTTCCCATGTGAACATGAAAGGGGGGAGGATGTTTAGGACAGAAAATTCCATAAAGGGTATTTCCTAATAGGCTACAAGATGCTGATGCTGAGAATGAGTTTTTTTCCTGCAGATGAAACTGTGAGAAAGGCGCTTAGATTGTGGCAGGCCCCGAGACGTTCCTGAGGATGAGGACGAGCTACAGGGGCTCTCAGGGTGGGGCTGCCTGCGGGTGGTGGGAGAGGACGCCCTGGAGACCCCTCCTCCTGGTGGGAAAGGCCCCTTTCCCCCTGAGGAGTGGACATTGTGGGCCGGCCAGCGCCGGCCTTGCACCTGCACTTGGGCCAGCCCCACTGCTGCGTGTTCCCCCGATTGGGGATTTACTTTGCTGCTGAGTGTGAGGTCATCTCTGCAGCGTTCTCACCAGTCCCTGGCCCTGCTGTGTCCCTTCCGGGCTGTGGGCATACAGGCAGGTGGCCCTGAGGCGGTCTGCACTGTGGCCCTGCCTCTGCCCAGCGAGAGGCTCTGGGTTCTGGACAAGCTGCCTTCAGGCTCAGGTCGCAGGTCAGGCCAGGCCGGCAGCAGCATCTGCTCCCCACGCCAGCCCAACCCCCTCCCGCATGCAGGAGCTGCAGGAGTCGTGGGGTCTTTTCCAGCTATTCTGTTCCTTCACCTCCTCCCTTCTCAGCCTCACCCAAGCAGCAGGGAGACCTCCAGGCTTACCCTTGAGCAGGAGGCAGCACAGGTGTGTGGGGCGTGAGGGAGGCTGGGTCCTCGCCGCAGGCCTTCTGTCCTTCCTGCTCTTTCTAGCTGCCTCCTCCCCTCTGCCCAGGCCTCTGCTAGGGCTGCTCAGGAGGCTTCCTGGTGTGGTCTCTAGGCCCCACGGCCTTGGGTCATCCTGCGGCTAGTCTGGGTGGGGTCTGTTGTGGTCCTTCTATGGAGTCAGTGGCCTGAAGTCCCTCACTTTTGGGGGGTCTCACCCCCAGGCCACATAGGGCCGGTGGTGGGGGTCCCCTTGATGTTGGGCAGTGCTTAGGGCTGGGATGCCGTGACCCAGCCAGAGTCCACACCTAAGAACTGGCATCCCCGTCATTTCGCCCTGCAGTGAGGGCAGAGACCACCAGGTGGCAGCCCAGTCACACCTGCTCCCCCGTGCAGAGGAGGAGGGCAAGGCTGGTGCCCAGCAGCCGCTCTGAGCTGGGGCTCCTTCCAGGGGCTGAAATCCACCTCTTTCTCCATCTTCCCTGCCTGCCTGGGTACTCGTGCCAAGCAGAAAGCCCTGGGATTAAAGGTCTGGGCTTTTGTCTAATTTGGAACATTCTTCCATGTCTCACGTGTGGTCCCAGAAGCGTTCGCCAAGGATGTGGGCAGGAGGGTCCCTCTGCTGACCCCCTGTGGCCTGGAACCGCTAGGCGCTGTCCTGGGTGGAGGGCAGGTGAACACGAGCTCGCTTGACTCTTTTTCAGCTGTGACCGTTTCTGGGAACCTTTTGAGCCTCTCTCTCCCATTTGGAACCAGGGGGGATCTGGGGAGGGACTCCTGGCCTCTCTGTGTCCTCTGCAGCGGTGAGGGCGCAGCATGCATGCTGCCCTTCCTTCATGAAGTCTTTTAAGTGCTGGTTCCTCTGAATGTTTTATGCAGAGGAGGGAAAATTTATAATGGCAATTATTTTCTCACAGTCTGGTGAGCAAGCAATTAGGAGTAAGGGGGCTTAGCAGAGCATGGTGCGTGGCAGAACCACACTGCCCTGGCTCCCAGCCCCACCGCCGTGCAGGGCTCTCGTGCGGGAAAACTAATATGCTGGCGTGTAAGCCTGCGTTCCTCTGCTGGGTGTAACTGCTCTGAAATAAATGATCTGACACTGTGAAAAACGCTGGAGTCCTGGTGTGATGGGCGCGGGCACCACCAGCTCAGCCTCGGACGCTGGCTCCCTGTCCAGCCCCAGACCCCGCCCTCACCCCCGCCCAGCCTTAGGTTCTGCCACTCACCTTCCCGTCCCATCTTCAGCCGACCCTCTGCAGCTGTGCTCTATCTCCTGTGGGTTTACCTTGAAGCAACACGGCTCCTCATGGGCCCCAGCTCGGGCTAGACATGGGGTGCAGAACCAGCTGGAGCACCAGCCACGTGTGCCTCTGTACCATGTCCCCCCACCCTCTACGTCCGTGCTCTCTCTGGCACTGGGTCGACCAAGCACAGCTGTGTGGTCACCAGGTCTAACCCTTCTGCCTCCTGGGAAGTTTTTTTTTTTGGGTGGGGGGAGGGACAGAGTCTCAGTCTGTTGCCCAGGCTGGAGTGCAGTGGTGCCCTCTTACCTCACTGCAGTCTCTGCCTCCCGGGTTCAAGCGATTCTCCTGCCTCAGCCTCCCGAGTAGCTGGGATTACAGGCATGCACCACCACACCTGGCTAATTTTTTATTTTTAGTAGAGACAGGGTTTCACCATGTTGGCCAGGCTGGTCCTGAACTGGCCTCAGGTGATCCACCTGCCTCGGCCTCCCAAAGTGCTGGGATTACAGGTGTGAGCCACCACACCCAGCCTCCTGGGGTGCATTCTGCTCTGTGATGTCACGCTGTGCCCGCGTGTGCTGTGACCAGGAAAGAAGGGACTCAGGCTGGCCTCGATCTGAGTCCGAAAGGCAGGCCAGGTAGCACACAGCCCCCATGAGCTGCCACCCCCCCCAGCCCGTCCTGGGGTGGGATGCAGAGGACCCACATGGACTCGAGGACTGGGACTGGAAAGTCTCTTGCCTAGAAGGGCTTTCTGATGCCATTGCCACCTGGCTACAGACCAAGGCAGGGCTGCGTCCCATCCTGGCCCCGATCCTGCACCCTGGGCCGCTATGCCCTCCACCCACCGGGCCCAGGAGCTGCCAGAGCATACAGAGTTGTCCTGGTTTGAAGAAAGAAATCTTTATTAATAATCTTAATAATAATAATACTGTTAATTTGAATGGTCACACCTTGGAAGCATACAGAATGGTAAGAAAGGAAGCCCGGGGCTCGGCTGCAGTCCTGGGGATCTGTGCCGGGGGTGAGCTGCTGCAGGAGAAGGGTCCGGAACAGCAGAGGGACGGGGACTCTGTACAGAGGACAAAGCCGGAGGCAGGGCGGGGGGCTATGTACAACAGGAATAGAAAGGAGAATTCCATTTCGAGAGCTTCAGTAGCTGATGCTGAATAGAAAGTGAGGTGTATTTTTAAATTTTTGACGTTTCATGAGACTGGGAGCTGCGACGGGAGCCTGGATTTTTTGCTGCTTGCCTACTCCAGTGCTCCCTACCTTGAGAGGGGCTCCTCCCTGCCACCTGCTCTACTTCTGCTCTGCCTGCCCGAGAGCCTGGCTGTCCTTGGTGCTGCTCCTGCCCCCTGGACACCTGCCCTGGGAGCAGGGGAGGGGCAGGCTCAGGCTCCCCCCACCCCCTGCCCTTCCCGTGGGCCTCTGCTCTGGCTGTGTCCGTCCAGGCCCACAGCCACTGTGATTCCTAACCTTGCGGTGCAGCCGGGCGCTGGCCCATCCCTGGGTGCCCCTGGTGGGACTGGGCTCGCAGGGGCACGGCAGGGAGGGCTGGGTCCCAGCAGGCAGCACAAGGTCGGCCTTGGTGTGCACAGGCCCCAGGCCTCCTCCAGAAAGCTCTAGACGGCCAGGAGCAGCATGTCCTCGGCCTCAGGGCCCGCCTGGCCACGCTCCGCAGTGTGAGGAGTGGCTCCTGGCTGGCCGGGGTTCCTTCGTTCTCCCCTGGGGTGCCCCTGAGTCCTGGAGCCAGGTCAGCCCTTTCTGTTGCAGTTGGCCCTGGACTGCTGTCGGACGGCTTCCTTGCCAGGTTGGGGGCACGGGCGGGACTGCCGGGCACGAGGGGAGGTGGGGACGCAGAGACGCGACACAAGGGTGACGGGGCCCAGTGGAGCCCCTGGGATGAAAGCCGCCCGCACCCCCCAGTCCCGCTGGCCCCACCCCGGCACAGCTGGCCACAAAGGTGCTGAGCCCCACACTGCCTTGGGAGTAGGGGGCTGGGAAAGGAAGACTGGATGGAAAACAGAGCCCCCCACAGGCCCCGCAAGGGAGGCCCCTTCCCCTCCAACTTCCCCACTGCCTGAGACGGAGGTGGCGTCCCCACTGCACTGCCTGCCAGGGCGGGACGAGCGACGAGGCGGGGCCGTCCTGTCCTGGGGGCTCCTCAGCGCCCCTGCCGGCGTGCTCCCTCGGTGCGGGCGTGTGGCCAGGACGCGGGACAAGCGACGAGGCGGGGCCGTCCTGTCCCGGGGGCTCCTCGGCGCCCCTGCCGGCGTGCTCCCTCGCTGCGGGCGTGTGGCCAGGACGCGGGACTGGGACTCGGCTGGATGCCTCTTGGTTTGGTTGGCTTTTTTGTTGCTTGGATCTTAACATCTTTTTTGTTTGTTTTTGTTTGTTTTGTGATTTTTTTTTTTTTTTTTGTTTTTTTTTTTTTTTGCCCTTCATGGTCCGAGAAGGAAACGGTGGAAGGTTTCACTACAACAGAAACAGAAAGGCAGGACTTGCAGCTTCTCAGGGGCAGGCGCGGCAGGTGTGAAGGCGACAGGCCGCACGGCACAGGGCCCTGGCCTAAAGTCCTGGCGCCCCCACAACTGCCCCCCCCAGCTTCCAGGACCCTCATCTTCCAGGGCTGAGTATGGGTGGACGCCAGGATGGGGCCCAGGCAGCCCAGGATGGGAGGAGACGGAGGTGGGCAGGACAGGGCGAGGGGGAGAGGCTGGGCCAGTGCAGGCCCTGAGGCAGCCTGGGTGAGAAGGCGGAGGGTGAGGGTCTGGCCACGGGAGGTGGGGAGCCGGGCTCCCCACAGCAAGGGTCCGGTGGGCGGCAGGACCTCAGCCCTGGCGTGTGGAGAACCTACCCCCTCCAGCTGGCTTCCTGTCCCAGAAACCCGGCGGTGGCACACTCGGAGCCTGAGGCTACTTTTCTCTGTCGTGGAGGTTCAGATCTGTGTGCCCCACTCAGGCCAGCCCCAGGAAAGGACCATGCCCATCTTGGCTGGCTTTTCCCAGGCAGGCCAGTGGCTGCCCGGGGCTGTGCTCGACTGAGGTCGCAGCCAGTGTCCTCCCCAGAAGCGCCATGCGCCAGGCTGGCCAGTCCTAGGGCTGGGGAGGGAGGCGGCCCGTGGGCCACAGGGCCCTCCCCACCTACAGTCCCCCCTAACGTAGGGAGGGCCTGGTTGAGCAGCCTGCATTCCCGAGGAGAGGGCCTGAGCAAGGGTACATCTGCTTCTCATCGGCTCTCCTGTTGAGGACCCCTCCTTCTGGAATGTACCCCAACAAAGACATTTCAGGGATTGGGGACAGGGGAGAGTAGGCTGTGCCTCCAGGACAACCCGCTCCTCCCCCCACCCTGAGCAAGTCTGGCCTGGTTTCCACCCTGTGGTGCTAAAGGGCGCCCTGATGAGAGGCTGGGACATGCCTTTCCACACTGCCATTTTTCGCAGCAGCAGTGCTAAGGAGTCGCCGAGACTGGCGGGACCACGGCAGTTCGCACACCACGCGACATGCTTGTGACTATGTCGGCAAGGATTATCGTCAATAAAATTTAATTAAAAATATTAGTTTCAGCCAAATGGGGAGAGGAGGGGCGATGGCTAGTCCTGTGGTTGGCTGGGTGGAGGCCGGCAGGAGCACCCTCAGCCGGGGACCCACACCGGGCGCCTGGAGCCCCCTCCCTCCCTGCACACTAGGGCCGTGGCATGGGGCTGGCTGGGTGGCTCTGGGGGAGGCCCTGCCGGGCGTTTCTGCCGCTCTATGCAGCCTGGGAGGCCTGGACACGTGGCTCTTGCCCTCCCAGGGTGCTACTGCTACTCCCAGCTCGGGGGGCTGCCTGGTCTCCTGGCCCAGCCTGGGCCCTGAAGTGTGCATACCGTACCTGGATGGCTTGGGCAGCACAACACCAACACACGCAAAACAGGAAATCACGGTTTCAGACACACAGGAAAAACCAGGGTCAAGACACACACACCAGCACAGGTGGGGTGGGGGAGACCAGCTGGCTGGAGAGGGAAAACTTATGGATTTTAGAGTCGCAGAGGGCCAGCCGTGCGTGTCGCTGGCCGGGAGGGGTGCACTGTCTTCCTGGTGGCTGTGCCTGGTTTTGGGCTGTTGGGTGTGGTTTGTGAGAGGCAGTCAGTGTGAATGCTGTTAGGGGCTGGGTGTCTTGCTAGTAGGGGGTGAAGCGGCTGTACCCTCCTCGGCAGAGGCTAGCCTGCAACATCAAAGATGAAAAACAGCCAATCAGTACCGCCTTTTGGAAGAGGGGGAAAAAGCAAAAAGAAAAAAAAAACAAGGAAAACCAAAAAGAGAAATAGCTAAGTCTTGTGTGTGTTCCCCCTGAAGTCCTTGGAGAGAAAGGAGCTGGGTTGTCAGGTCAACAGGAGGGCTCGGGCCTGCCTCTGTGGTGGTGGTTTGGGGCCAGTGGTTGGGGGGAGCGCTCTGGGGTCATGGCCAGCAGTGCTTCTGGGTCATGAGCTTTGAGCTGTGTCTGGCTCACATCTCTGGGCTCAGGACTGGCTTCTCCACTGTCCTTATGCAGAGTGGGGTCCCAGCTCGAGACCCACCTCCTCGCACCCCAGCAGGGCGGCACAGGGCATCTTCAGAGGGTTGAGGGACCTCATGGCAGGTTCCTGGGCCTTGGCTCAAGAGCCTGGGGCCACTGAATCCGCTATGCTGGGATAGGCAAGCCTGGGCACGGCGCCAGAGCCTTGCTCTCTGGGGGTCCCTGGGTCCTCCTGGGCCCACCTAGGGCCCAGCCCTGTCCTGCTGGGGGAGAACCGGTCTTGGGTGTTCCAGCCTCCCCACATCCTGGGCTGCCCCCAGTCATGGAGGGCTCTGAAGGAGCCTCCCACCCTCCAACCACCCAGTTTTGCCAGAAAAGGGAAGAACATGGCAAGTGTGTTGAGAAAAAAAATTGGGGAAAAAATAGAAAATCTTAAAAATAAAAAGCGAAGACACAAGAGGGAACCCTCTGTGCATTAAGGAAAGCCTTTAGCTTGCAGCTGCACGGAGGGCCCAGGGAGCCAGGGGGATCGCACCTCCATCCGGGTGGGGCTGTGCCGGGCCCCGCCAGACCCCCCTCCTGTGACTGTCTGCAGCCACCACGTGCTGCTGGGGGTGGCTGAGGCTCATTAAAAATGGAAAAGACAAAACAAAAATTGGAGGGAGTCATCAAAACCAAGGAAGATGGGAAAATCCATCCAGCCTCTGAAGTTCCTCCCTTCTTACTCCCCCAAGATGTTTTCATCTTTGATGCTGGGTGCCAAGCTAAAACCTCACACCCTGGGGCTGGGACCGGTGGGCACAGGAGGCAGGTGTCCGCTGGAAGTAGCTCTGGGTGCAGAGTGAGCTGGGCTGCACGTGTTGACAGCTGGCCACACACACACACATACAGACACGCCACGCCGAACACCTCCCGCCCCGCCCTCTCCACCCCACAGCCCAAGGGAGGAGGCTGGGGAAGAGCAGGCAGTTTCCTCAGGACCCCAGGAACCCCCAGGAAGCCAGGAGCCAGGGCCTGGTGAGAAGCAGCCAGTGGCCGGCACTCCCCTCCCGGGTGTGAGGGGCTGCAGTGGTGTGGGTGGGCTGTGGGGGTGCGCGTGGGCAGAAACAGCCCCTGGGGGGCCTCGGAGCCTCTGCTGGGAAGGAGAGTGGCCCTGGTTTAATTTAGGTTTCCCTGGTGGTGGGAATGGAGGAGGAGCCTTAACAGGACTTTATTATAATGATGGGGGTCAGGGAAATGGATCAGGCACACCGGGGTGCTTCCCAGAGGACCATATGGTCTGGTGGGCTGACCATCTGTTCAGCCCGCTTCCCCCGCAACCGAGACTGTGCACGACGGGCTGGCCCTCCCCTCAACCTAACTCACATCCAGGCCACGCTCCTTCCAAAGTCTCCAGGACCAAAGCACTGATCAGAAAGCTCGGCCTCTCCCCCTAGGGCCTCGCCGCCCACCCCAGCTGCAGTGCCGCGTCCTGCTATTAGGACTGGCACCCAGGGCCGGTGGGACCGGGCTCCTTACCATGGTTCCGATGCTGTAGGTTGCCGCGGGCCCGATGGTGTGATGGTACGGGTCAGCAGCTGCGTACACTCTGCCGTAACTGGGGAAGAGCATGGAGAGGGTGTGGGAGGAGGGTGGGGCGTGGAGTTCCTTGCAGACACTGCACGGGCACCCTTCAGCCAGGTCGCATCTGCAAGGCACCCTCCCTCCTGCAAGGCCTACCCTTCCTTCCTGTTGAGAAGGAAGCTTCTGGAACACAATAGGCTATACTCTCAATATGCCCACTGAGTGCTGACACTGATGGGGTGCGGTGGGGGGGGTGTGTTGTACTCAGTGCTGCATGGAGGGGGGAAAGCATCCTCACGGAGCTTGCCTGCAGGGAAAGCAAACTTCCACCCCAAAAGAACAGGGTAAATGCTGGGGGAGGGTTTCAAGAGAAGAGAGGGAGGGCCAGTGGGAGGGACCAGGGACGCTGCCCTCAAGAACGTGACACTGTGTCCCTCACAACTTTCCTTCTACCAGTTCGTCTGTGCAGGGAACTGAGCTGCTCAGAGGGCAGGGCTGGGCCATGGCGCCCTGTACACACACAGACTGGACAGGGAGATGGAGCCAGGGGCTGCCGGGAGGTGGGGGTTGCAAGCAGTTCCCAGGCCGGAGCGGTGGAGCTCAAGGCCAACAGGCCAGATGCCCAAGGGGAAAAGCACTAGGCTAGGCTGCCCCGGGAGGAAGCACTCAAACATCTGCCCCCGAGACAGCCACGGCGGGCGCAGGGGCGGGGGCTGGGGGATCAGAGATGCTGTCTGCTACCTGGAGTTTCCACGGCTGCCCCACAGGGCAAGCAGGAAGTGACTGAAGTCAGGGGCTTACTGGCTCAAGAGCCACACTGAGCCCTGCTCCTGTCCCGACCCTGCTCCCACCAGCCCCGGAAAGGTGGGTTACGCCTCCTGCCTGTCTGGACCCAGCTCCCCAAGGGATCCTTGTCCCTCTTCTCCCCACCCGGCTCTGGACCCTGGCCTCACCTGTCGCTGTAGGCTGCCGCCGCTGCAGCGGGCTGAGCGTATCTGTAGGCTGCATAGCCTCCCTGCAGGGCAAGTGGGAGGAGAGACAGCAGAGGGGCTTAGTGGGGGCTCCCCCAGGGAAGGGTTGAGTGGGGGAGAGAGACAGACCCTGTGTGGGTGGGGCCCGGGAGGGGATGCAGACCTTCCAGCCTCCCAGCCTCGGCCAGAGGGTAAGTGGTGCTTGGCCTGAGCCCTTAGCTCCCTAACGCAGATCTGAGGACTGCAGATGGCCAGGTGGTACAGTTCAGGGTGAGGCAGGCCTGCCTTCTACTCCATTCATTCACTCATTCATTCACACACCCATCTGTGCACTCCAACACACTAGCAGGTACCGATAACCCATCTGGCTGGGTGCTAGGCCTTGGCACAGAAGAGGTACCCACAGCCCTGCCACCAGGCTAGTGAGGCCTGACTTGGATGCTGAGGGGCTGGGAGAACCCACAGTGACTCTGGGTGGTGTCCTGGACACCAGGAAGGGTCAAGGGCAAAGGGCAAAGAGGAGATGAGCTCAGATGATGTCCTGGCCTCAGATGAAAAGGTAACTGAAATGTGGGCAACTGCCCAGGACTGAAGGGTGGCTGGGTACAAGGGGTGGGGCCATCGGTGAGTCTGAGCCAGAAGCAGCAGCAGGTACCGCCCCATGAAGGGGGAGAGAGGCTACCGGACTTCCATCAAGGTGGGTAAGACTGCAGCACAGGCGTGCAGGGGCCCTGCCTCCCAGTCCCTCTCGAAGCCCGTCCTGGACATGGGTACGTTAGGGGCTCACTCCCTGACCACAGCATGGTTAGGGACGTGGCAGAGTTCCACTGCCCCCATTATATGAACCCTTGCCAATGGGAAGATGCCTTCAGCTCACAGGGCTGCTGGGCGACCCATTAACTGCTCCATTGATGGACACATGCCACCAGACTGTGCTGTGCTGGGATTCCCAGGGATGCCATGCTCTGGGCAGACATGGCAGGCACCCTTGCCCTTGTGGCTTCAAGGGTGGGGTGGGGTGGGATGGGAGGAGTGGGCAGTGAGCGGGGAGACGCCGACTTCTCACTGAGACAAACAGAGGCCTGATCCCACCCGCCCCTCCCCACGGGGCTGCACTTACATAAATCTCAGCACCATAAAATCCATCCTGATACACGACCCTGGAAGCAAACGGACAAGAAAGTGGTGGGAACGCTGGAGAGGTGGGGTAGGCCGGCTCCGGTGTCTGCTGAGGAGGGGGAGGGGGCACGGTGCCAGCCCTGCCCATGGGACTGGCATTTTAACAAGCGTTTGCTCCAGTGCCCTGTTTTGGTATAACAATAGAGTAACACCCTTGCTGATCAGCTCCTTTCTCCCACAAACCCCGGGGCCCATGGCCCACCCGACCCCCAGGGAGCTGTGCCCTCCCTTTCGGTGGTGGAGGGCACCAGACCCCAGGGAATGGGGCTGAGAAGGCTCAGAGAAGTCCCTCGCTCAACTCAAGGGCGGACGACGCCCCCATTAAAGCCTCCAGACAAGGTTCTGGGGCTCTGGAAGTCCCCGTAAATGCCAGGGACCTCGGGGATGCCTGCCGTGATGGGGATGGGGGTGGCGGTAATGGAGGTAGTTGCAGGGCTGAGTTCTGGGGGCTCGCACGACCCCCCACCCCCAGGTCTGGAAAGGCTGCCCAGCCCCTCGCACTGCGCAGGGCCTCCCCAGCTCCCCTCCTCCCGGCCCTCCACGCCTCCCCCGGCCGGCCCAGGTACTCACGCTCCGTAAGTCGGGATGGGGGGCGGGGAGGCGCAGCCCGAAACGTATTATACACTGCCCGGCCCCGGCCCCGAAGATGTGCGCCCCGGTAGGCAACGGCTGTGCCGGTGGTGGGGTAGGGGAACCCCGTCACTGCAGGAAAGGGGGCCCGAGACACGTGTGAGAGGCACGGCGGGGGGCCCACCTGGCCCCCGCTCCTCGGACCCCGCCCCCGGAGCCTCACGGGGCCAACTGGCTGGTCTCATCCCGTTCCGGCCCCGCCCCAGCCTTTACCTGCATAGAATTCAGGCCCATAGACTGCGCCGACCACTGGATTTAGCTTCCAGCCTGAAACAGAAGCACAGAGACTAGTCACTGCCTTCCGACCCTTTTCCCACCAAAACCTATGCCTGGGAACCCCAGCGACACCAGTGGAGCCCTTGGGAACACTCCCTGCGCCAGGCCCTCTTCCCTCCCCGACCCCACAGTGCTGGGTTCAAAACACCAGGGCCTGCCTGTTCCTGACCCTTCCGCCGGAGGCTCTGTTAGGATTCTTTCCAAATTGTGGTCCTCCCCAGCCTGCCCCTGAGCTACCCTCAGCCCCTGGCATCATCCCCAGAAGCCTGGGGTAACCACCTCCCAGAAGAGAACTGGGGAGGGGAAGTGGAACTTATCTACCTGCCTGCAGCCATAGCTGGGATGAGGGTTTCTGGAGTCAGACTCAGCACCGCCCCACCATCCGAGCTCCAGTGGCCATCGGCTGCAGGAAAGGCCCTTGGCCTCTGCCTATAGCCTCTCCCCACTGCCTGCCAATTTTCCCCTCCTGCTCCCTCTTGCCAGTGCTGGGTCTGGCTCTCACTTTCCTCCCATCCTCATCTTTCCCTAGAGCGGCTGTCTGGGAGGGTGGTGTGGGGGAGCAGGTAGAGGACGGAAGGGCGTTTGCACTGAGGGTAACAGGATGGCTGCTTTTCCTCAACGCTGTGTGACCCACTGGGTCCTCACCACCCAATGAGCCATCGATCCCAGCCTGCAGCCCCCCGCCAGACCCATGTTCCTGGCCATGTGCTGGGTCTCAGGCTGTAATCTGCATCCCAGCCTCTCCCTTCCTGCAGGTGGGCTGGTCTTCCTCTCCCACGGGGGACCCAGGGAGCAGGGCAAAGACCGGCTCCACCTGGCGGCCTCTGCGGGGGAAACCAGCTGCCTTGGAGCGGGTTCCGGCTCCAGGCATCCTGACAGGCTAAGCAGGAGGGCTTCTTTGCGAGGCCCATCCCCTCACCCCTTCTCAGTGGACCCAGGTCTTATCTTTGCAGTGTGTCCTGTGGGCCTGGCTCCTTCTCCCTTTGCACTGGGTGGGGAGGGACAGCAGGGACCAGAGCCCACTGGCCAGCTGGGGAGATATATCTGGAGAGGGTGGCAATGGGCCCAGGCCACGTGTGAGCCCCTGACCCAGATTCTAACAACCCCGCTGCAGGACAGGCAGACTGGAGGCAGTGAGGACGGAGTGGCGGGGTCTGTTCCTCCCTCAGGTCAACTCTTCACCCCACCCTGCATCCCCAGCCACCAGCACATGACCTTGTGTCTGGATGTCATTGCTGGGACTTTGGAATCCTCAGGAGGGGAAGAAATTTTTTTGGGGGGGGGGAGAGGGGGGGACAGGGTCTTGCTTTGTTGCCCAGGCTGGAGGGCAGTGGACAATCACTGCTCACTGCAGCCTCGACCTCCTGGGCTCAAGCGATCCTCCTACCTCAGCCTCCTGAGTAGCTGGGGCCACAGGTGGCTGCCACCACGCCCCCAGCTAATTTAAAACATTATTTGTACAGACAGGGTCTTCCTATGTTGCTCAGGCTGGTCTTGAAGTCCTGGGCTCAAGGGATCCTGTCACCTTAACCACCCAAGTGCTGGGATTACAGGTGTGAGCCACGGTATCAGGCTGCAAGAAATGTTTTGTTTTCCGGGAAAACCTCCAGCTCCAAGAGCTGACTCTTCTTACTAGAAGATCCAGGATGGGACACAGTCCTGGAGACCCTGAACTCCAAGCCCAGGCTCCCTTAGGTTCCCTCCAGTGGCTCTTCCGGGTCCACTCTGGGGTGAGTGACGCTTAGAGGCTGTACAGCAGCCTCACATGGCCCTGGGCACCTTGACCTGTTCCTTCTGGCTTCCTGGATGTCTCCACTGGTTATTCTGGCTTCCTGGGTGCCCTCACCTGTCAATTCTAGCTCTCTGGGGGCCTCCACCTGTCTCTGCTGGCTCCGTTTCAATGTCTGGACCCCAGACGGCAGAGGCAGCCTGAGACTGCCTGGATGGCCTCCGTTTCTACCATACCTAGTTAATACCTGGGCAAACCTGGTGAGTTTGTTTTCTACAGTGGAGACCTCTGCCCCCAACTGATGAGCTTCAGAGTGCTGAAGCCAAGTCACGCTGCACTCAGGCCACCAGAGCCCATGGGCTGGCTTTGGTGACAACCTACAGAGAACCCAGGGCCATCCCACTGCAGTCCTCTGTGCGCAGGCTGACGAAGACATTGAGATGAAATGTTTCTTGCTGCAAAGGGGGGCAGAGGTTCCACCTCCCTCTGTTCCCTGATGTTCCACTGGCGTTGGTTCCGTGCCCCTCATGAGCCTCACAGCCCGAGGCCGTTCAGGGATGGGTCCGTTCTGAATTCCATGCTTCCCCCAATTCTCATTTCTGCCCAGATAGCGGTAGGTGCGGCTCTTGGGTGCAGAGTGGGCGCTGGTTCCGGAGATTCTGCAGCCTCGCTGGTTGATCACCTGTACCCAGTAAAAACGTCTACTGCTTTTACTTCCTGTGCCAAGTGCCACATCACAGAAGAGTCACACCCAGGAAGCACTCGGGATGCTTGCAAAGCGGGAGCACTCTTGTTTTTTTATTGAAATGGAGTCTTGCTCTGTCGCCCAAGCTGGAGTACAATGGCAGGATCTCAGCTCACCGCAACCTCCGCTTCCCGAATTCAGGCAATCCTCCTGTCTCTGCCTCCTGAGTAGCTGGGATTACAGGCATGTGCTAGCATGCCCGGCTACTTTCTGTATTTTCAGTAGAGAAGGGGTTTCATGATGTTGGTCAGGCTGGTCTCGAACTCCTGACCTCAGGATATCCACTTGCCTTGGCCTCCCAAAGTGCTGGGATTACAGGCATGAGCCACGGCACCTGGGCTGCATTCTCAAATTTTTAAAAAGCACTTGAGATGTGTAAGTTCTCAGAAAAGCAGGGTATGAGGCCGAGAGAATCAAGTCTAACTTGGGCCAGGCCAGAGTCCCGGCCCCACGCCAGCACCAGACACCAGGAGAAGAGCTGGGGGAGAGAGGTGGTGCCTCAGGCAGTCCTGTCCAGGCTTCCGTGCTGGTCCCCACCTGATTCCACGTGTGGCCAATCACACGGGGCCATGAGAGGCCGGGGGTGAGCAGTCTGAGAGTCCGTGCCGGCAGGGAGATCCATCCTGTCTAGGAGCAGTGCTGAGGCTTTTAAGGGGTCCAAGTGGGAAGCTGCTCGCTGGCAAGAATGAGAGGAGGCCCCAGCGTACGCCTGCTCCGCTCAAAGCAGGCCCCTCGCCTGATGGAGTGAAGACTCGCAGCGGCCACCAGCAGTCCCGCTACCTCTCCAGAGCCAGCACTGAGCATCGGCAGATCCATCTCCAAGGAAGACTGGCCACCCCCGTTTGCAGTGTGGTGTGCACACGCAGGATTCCTCAGTTTACCCATGCATGCTGTGGCCAGCAGGGCTCAGCCTGGGGTCTCGGTGCCCCCACCTCCCTCGCAAAGCCCCAGGAAGGCAGTTCCTATAATCACATCCCACGCAATCTGAGCACCTCCCCACTGGGCCCTTGCTCATGGCACTTAGAGATGTCATTTGTCACTGAACAGCTCTGGGGGGTGGTGTCACTATTCCTGTTTTACAGATGAAGAAACTGGAACTCGGGTCTAGAAGCACATCCAAGGTCTCCCGTGCCCCCGCTGCCCTTCCTGAGCCTGTCTACACTGTGAATCGGTGCAGCAGGTCTCAGCACAGGAGACTTCAAACTCAAGGTCCTGGGAGGAAGGAAGTCCTAATCCAGGAAGGCACTGCTGTCCCACTGTATCAGATGCCTGCACGTGAGGCCTCCGGGGGCCATACATGCCTGGGAAAGCAAGACTCCAGGTATGGCTGATTGTATGGGGCCAGGAGCAGGGTGGGTGGCCCCCAGGTCTCTTCCTGCCTCCTCTGTCCCACCCGCTTCTGACAGGGAGCAGAGCAGCAGCCTGGGAGCTTGGACACTGCGGGTGGCGGCTGCCTAGAATCCAGGAAGGTCAGCCCACCACAGCCACAACTCCCCAGGGCCTCTGTCCTGCCCAGCGACCCCAGCAGCTGGGACACTGGGGGTGGTGGCTGCCTAGAATCCAGGAAGGTCAGCTCACCACAGCCACAGCTCCCCAGGGCCTCTGTCCTGTCCAGCGACCCCGGCGGCTGGGACACTGGGGGTGACGGCTGCCTAGAATCCAGGAAGGTCAGCCCACCATAGCCGCAGCTCCCCCAAGGCCTCTGTCCTGCCCAGCAATCCCGGCAGCCTCCTGTCCCTTACCATTGGTGTAGGGGTTCCCCGTCTTCTTATTGGTCATAACTCGGGCCGTGGCATTATTGACCTGTCCAGAGAGGGGAAGAGAGAGGGGAGAGGGAGGATTAGCCTCCTGCTGCCTGCCATCCAGAGCCTTGGTCCCCACTGCTGCCAGCATGGGCTAAAGCCCCGCCTGGCCCAGGACCCCAGACCCAGGCCTGTGTTCTTCACATGGCTATTCCCATAAACCCAGCCCCAGGCTCCTAGGCACCCCGGGACGGCGGGAGAAGCTCCCTGGTGGACTCTCCACAAAGTGCTCTCTGACCAGAACCAGCTAAGAGGCTGGCATCCAGGATGCCCTCTGCTCCCTGCGGATGCCAAGGCCCTCCTAGGCATGGGAACCAAGATGGCTACATGCCCCTCCTGGATGATGCACCCTCCCCAGAGGCCAGAGTCCTCAATGCTGCAGAACACAGAGCTCTACCATGGGGCCCGTGTGCCCCAGGAGGACGAGGCTGCCAGGGAGGGGGCTCTGGGCACACAAGCCACCTATTTTCCACACATAAGCCCAGGAGAGGCTGTCCAGGGGCAGCCTGGGATGGAGAGGACGAGGTGTGTGTGGAAGGGAGTCGAGAACAGCAGAGGTGATGGGCCCCAGGAAGGGGTCTGGGCTGTTCTGCCCAACTCACATCCTCAGTGTGAGCCCCGAGGGCATGGGGCTGCAGCCTGGCTGAGCCAGTGCTGTCTGAAGTCTGGAAACCTCCTCTCAGGCCTTCACCACCTGCCCGAGGGCTCTGCCTTGGTGGCTGGCCTTGGCCCTCCTCCAGCCACCCTCTGGCTGCCCTGCCTACTGGGGGACCCAGCTCCGGACACCCAGGCCGCAGCAAGGGAACACAGCCCACTGGCACTCTGGGCCTCCGGGGAGCGGGGGAAGGAGGAGACAGAGCAGGGTGGGTGTCAGGGGAGGACCCAGCGCCCCCTCTCCTTGCTCCTCCTCGGGGCCGGGTTCCTTCCTCTGCCCTGGCCATTGCCGATGCTGACTCTGCTTCTACCCAAACAAGGGATGGAGTGGGATCCAGGTGGGGCAAACTGCAGGGCCTGGGCCGGGCCATGTGGGGGATGGGCTGGGGACAGCCGCTGCTCCACAGTGAGCAGGGTCTGGGGGATTAATGGCTCCTTGGAAGGGTGGGCTGGCCATGGTCCTTGAAGCTGCCAAGCCCCAAATACAGGATTTCTGGGGCTCCTCCAGTGTCTGGTTGGGGATAGGGCATCTCCTAGGAAAAGGAGGGGAAGAGGCAGGGGAAAGGGGACCTCGGTGAGCCTGAAGGGGTGACAAGTGATAGGGCTCAGCAGGCAGCCAGTGACCCTGGCCTTAGTGCGCCCTCCTCCCGCCCCAGGGGACCCTGGCCAGGCTCTCTGAAGGGTGCGGCAGTGGCGGGGTGGTCGGCTGGGGGGAGTGGGGGGAAGGTGGGCGATCTTGGGGCATCCCTGCCGCAGCACACTTATCTGAGCACCTCAATTTTCCGTCCCTCTACGATCGTCCCATTCAGCTTCTCCCGGGCTCGGTCAGCATCTGAGCTAGTTTCAAAAGTTACAAACCCAAAACCCTGTGAGCAGAGGAGAGGGGAAGGACAGGCACGGAGAGAAGGACATAGGGTGAGGAAGGCGAGGAAGGCGAGGAAGAGGAGGAAGAGGAGGAAGAGGAGGAGTGGGTGGGGACCAGGGGAAGGGGGGGAGAGAGAGAGGGGGGTTGAGTCAGGTGAGTTGAGGCAGAGACGCAGGCAGCCCAGAGGTCTGTCGTGGGGCCACCGGCAGGATGCCAGGAGGGGTACGGGACCCGGGAGGGCAGCTGCTGGCCTGGCCTGAGCCCAGCCTGAGCGGACTGCCTGGCATCTCCAAAGGGTCAGGCCAAAGCCACATAAGAGACGCTACCTGACCACGGGCCAGGCTTGCCCCCTGAACCCCACCTCGGGGTGGGGGGCCCAGGCTGGGCTTCAGGGCCTGCAGGGGCAGCCCACCCACCTCCACCCTCAGAGCCCAGGGTGGAGGGTCCGCCTTCCCGGAAGGGGAGCAGGGCTTGTCTCCGCTGGCCACCCTCCCCAGCGGGCCCTCTCTGAAGCCCCTCCCTCAAGCCTCAAGGCCAGTGGTCCCCTGGGGTGAGCAGTTAGTTGGGGGGGGCCTGGGCGCAGGGGCCCAGGGCTCTGGGGTGCAGGCAAGAGGTCCTGGTGGCTTAGAAAGAAAAAGCGGCAGCGGCAGCAACAACACAGACAGCTGGGGTGGGGGTGGGGCAGGGGTGGAAGAGCGGGGGAATACAAGCACCCGTGTCGCTCAGGGGTCCTCGGGCGTGAAGCTCTCCAGGAAGGAAACGCACATTTCACACGTTAGCCTGGCGGGACCTACAGCCGGCGCGGTAAGGCGGCAGCTCCGTGCGGCACCCCACCTTGGAGCCCCGCTCATTAAAGATGATCTCCACGTCTAAGATTCTTCCAAATTGCTGCAGAGACAGAGAGAGAAGGAGCGGGGCAGACAGGAAAAGAAGGTTAAGACCAGGCCCAGCCTGTGCTCGGCCCTGGGCTCCCAGCTTGGGAGAGGAGCCCCGGGACCCCCTACCACCTCTGGCCAAGTGTGTCTGGTACTTGGCCACTTGGACAGGGTGATGGTGGGGATGGGGGCCCAAAGTGTCACCGAGAGGATCCTTGGTGTGGCGTGGGGGCAGGGACAGCTCTCCTAGCCTCTCCTGGAGGCCCATGTCTCCCTTCTGTCTTGGGGAGCTCTTCCTGCTGGGACACTGGCTCCAGCTGCCAGCTGGGGATGGGGATGGGCATATCACCAGTGACCCCTCCTCACCCTCCTGGGACTTGACCACTTAGAGAGGGCTATGGTGGGGATAGGGCACCCAAGGCATTACTGCCACCCCCAACTCACACTAAAGGTCTGCTGAGAGACCCTTCTCCAAAGGAAGCGGAGGGGGACAGGGAGGGACATGAATCCCGGACGGGACAAAGTGGCAAAGAGAAGGGGAAGTGCCGGGGTCAGGAACTGGAGGTTGAGGCCACTGGAGAGTAGGACCCCTGGGTTGGGAAGTGGGACCCTCAGGCCTCCCTGAGATGGGGGAGGAGGTTGGGCAGGGGCAAAATGGGGTGGAGGGCATGAGAGGAAGAGGGAAGTGGAGGGAGAGCCTGCTCAGGCCCCTGGGACCCTGCACAGCCTGTCGTGGGGCTGTGCTGGCATGGGGTGCTGAGCAGCGGTGACCTGGACCCCGGCCCTCCTGTGCAGCACGTGAGGGCCAGCGGGGCCATGATGCTCTGCTGCCTTCTTCCCACCCGTCGTTGGCCACAGTCCCCGTGGGACAGCCCTGTCTCTCTCATGGGTACTGAGACCACGAGCCTGTGAACGGCTGGCCGGAACAGTAGCTCTGAGGCCCCCAGGGCCTGTCTTGAAGCCTGCAGTGCAGGCAACTGATGGGGGTTTCCCAGCCACCTCCACACAGCCCTGGAGGCGTGGGGCGCGGTGGATAGCAAGGCCCAGTGAGGCCAGACAGCGATGAAATCCCAACTCTGCCAAGTGCTGAAAGAGGGGGTAGCAACTGTCCTGTAGGGACCCAGGCCCAACTCTGCCAGGTGCTGAAAGAGGGGGGATAGTAACCCCTGTCCTGCAGAGACGCAGGTAGCTGATGGGGGGATGGTGCCCCTGTCCTGTAGAGACCCAGGGAGCTGATGGGGGATGGTGCCCCATCCTGCAGGGACCCAGGGAGCTGACAGGGGATGCCCCATCCTGCAGAGACTGAGTGAGTGTATGTAAACAGGCCCCCTGCAGGGGGCATCCAGCCAGGGCCCAAATGCCACCCACCGAGGGCATACAGCTAGAGCCCCAAAATGTCAGCTGCTCTTAAGGGGCAGCCCCAGGCCCAGAGAAATGTGACAGTCTGCCCAGGACCCAGGGTCGAGAAGGGACAGAGTCCTTGCCATCTGATGATTCTAGGTCATGCCAGCCCCCCATGAGTCTAAGCCTCAAATCCAACCAGGCCTGGCTCCTGAGATGGGAAGTGGACTTCTGGGGGTCACGTCAGGGGGCAGGTGGAGGGGGTCCTCTCCACCCTGGGACTGCCAGAGGCGCCTCCAGTCTGCCTGGCAAACCCCAGTTGAGTCAGGGTGGCATGAGGAGAGAGGCTGGGATTCAGGAGCCAGAGGCTGCCTACCTGTGCAGCAGAGGTGGGTGGGCGCAGCGGCAGGCAGGGGGGGAGAAGGAGTTTGGAGGGAGGGGAGGAAACACGGCCAGGCCGCGTGGTCCTCTGTGGCCGGGGCAGGCCTGGGAGCCGGGCTGAGCTGCCTGGCTGCTGCTTCTCACCCACCCCTCGGCAGCCCCAGTACCACAGCCATCAGCACCTGCCGGGCGCATTCAAGTCCAATAACAAAGTGACCCAGGACCCAAGGGCAGCCCTGCACGTTCTCACACTGACCCTGTCCCGGGCTGAAGCCTGCAGTGGAAAACCTGGAGTCGGTCCTTGGAGTCCAGGACAGGCCTCCCTTCCCACCCACTGTGTGCCGTTCCCAAGCTCCCATCTGGGGGCCCGGGGGACACAGGCCCAGAGAGGTTGACATCTGGCCTCCAGGTACCCTCTGATGAGGAGCCAGAATGTGGGGAACAGGGCAGTCATAACCAAACTGGCTGCCAGGCCCCAAGGTACTCTAAGAAACCCCTGAGGTCAGGTGGTGTGGGGGCCATGGGTGGATTTCCAGCCGGGCACAGGAGGGGGTAGGGTTTGAGGGGCAGCAACAACAGATCCCCCAACCCCTCAGCTTGAGGCCTTCCTCTGCCCTGCCACCCTCCCGGCAGGTTCAGGTCAGGGTGGGGGCTGGGCTCGGGAGGAAGGAATCCTGGGGCCTGGGAGGCTCCCTGCACCGTGGGAGGCAGGAAGCCCGGGGAGCAAGCATGGGCAGTAAGGCATGGCCCGTGGGCACCACCCTGGAGCTGGGGCAGGTGTGGAGGGCAGCCCGGGCGGGGCCGCACACACTCACCCCGAACATTTGCCGCAAGTCAGGGTCCCTGAACCGGAAGGGGATGTTGAGAGACGTGTAGCCGCTTGGGCTGCTGCTTCTCTGTGGGGTCGGAGGGGTGGAGTGGCTGGCTGTCCGTCTGTGCCGCCTCGTCTGTCTGCTGCAGGGAGAGGACTGGGCTGTGGAGACTGCCTCCTGCGTGCATGGCTGCCCATCCCCTCCGCCAAAGGGAATGGAGGGTGTCAAGGCCAGATTTTCCCCACCGCTCTGGGCCTGTCCCATCCCTGGGCTGGGATCCTTGGCAGAATCTGGGCGGAGACGGATCCCCGTGAGACACCGCACAAGAGCACCTCAGACAGAGAGGCCCCACCTCCCAGCCTGTGCCCAAACCATGCCGGCGAGGCCCCCTCCCTCCCTCCAGCCCAGGGCAAGGCCTCTTGGCTTGCTCTGTTCTCCGTTCCCGCAGCCCAGGTCTCTCAGCCCCACTGACAGCTCAAGGCAGTTCTGGGAGCCCGAGGGCCACGCTGGCTCTCAAGCCCTGATGGTGAGGTGGAGACAGATGTCAGCCGGGCCTGAGGGTCCAGCTATCCGCAGGTGCTGCCCCTCCGCATCCCCCTGTCCCCGCCAGGTTCCTCCTTATTCCAGCTGCTGCTGCCACTCAGAACCTTTGAGGGTCACCTCCAGAAGTGTCTCCCAAGGCAGGGGGTGGCCGAGTCTGTCTGTTATGACCAGTCCCCATCTGGGCCCAAACACAGGTGGGCAAATGGGCTCCCGAAGACTTGGGGTCTCAGGAAACAAAAGCCCCCAAGCCCCCAGCTCCTGGTGAGAAGACAGGGTTACCACCCAAGGCAGCGCAGCGCGGCCCATGTGAGGCTCTTCCTGCGTGCTCTTCAAGTGGACTGGCCACGAACTCATGGCAAGGCTGGCCTTCAGCCTGGCTCGGTCCCAGCTGCATCCACAGGGCAGGAACTCCGGGTGTGCGACAGGCGCTTCATCCACCAGCCGGGTGGGTGCACGGGTGACTGTCCGGGGTGGCCGTTATCTCACCACGACCTGGGCCCAGGCCTGAGGCGCTCTGCAGGCCAGTCCCGTGGACGCAGCCAGACCGCAGGGGCCAGCCTCGAAGGCTGTTTTCCCGCTCGGCCCACTGGCAAGGCGGTGGACAGGACGGAAGCACCAGGGTGCGGGGAGAGGCCCTCTGTGAACAGGCACAGATGGGTGCATGCCCCAGCTCCCACGGGGTGCCCTGGAGGGCTCTCACTGTCCCTGCTTCCGCCAGTGCGTGGAGCTCAGCTGCCCACGGGAACAGCAGGCTGACAATGTGCCTGTTACTGGCTTCCTTCTCCGTCCCGCCTCAATGCCATGCTGCCCCTTACGGGTTTTGGGAGATCATCTCCCAGATACACCCTTTGCACTTGAACCCTTGACTCTGGACTTCCCGACACTCCCAGGGGACAGCTGGAAGCCACACATGGAGACCCCTCCTCGGAGGCCAGCTGGCTTCTGGGACAGGATATCAGTCGAGTCGAAGGTAGCAGGGTCTTGGCCCCAGCCATCCGGACCCTTTCCAGAGCACCGGCAGAAAAGGCTGGGTCCCTTAGAGGCCTACACTGCAGTCGTACAAATGGAAGGCTGGCGGCGTGGTCTCCCACGTGGCCTGCAGAGCAGAGGCAGCCAGCCTGGGGAGCAAGAGGAGAAAAGCCAAGACGAGAGGCCCCAGAGAGCCATTCCCACACATCTCTAGCCAGGCAAAGCACCTGGCTGCTGAAGCCACTTTCCGGCGGGCATCTGTCGCGTGCAACCAAGGAGTGCTGAGTCAGAAGGCTGAGCAGGGAGCCCGGGGTCACAGCGCCCGAGGCCTCGTCCCACGGCAGAGGAAATGGAGCCCAGAGGAGCAGAGCCTTGCCAAGGTCACACTACAGCTATGTGGCCAGAGCTTGGTCCCTCGAGTCCTGTCTGAGTGGCTGTCCGGCTGTCGCCACCCCCTGCATGCCCACCTTGGTTATCCTTTCTGGAAGGATAGGCCACTCCCCTGCATTTCTGCATGTGTCCAGGAGGCCTCTGACCAGGCTCCAGGGCAGCAGGTGCCCCTAGGTGACCAGAGAGGAAGTCGCCACTTCCTGGGCTGCTCAGGGAGGTGGAGGACACAACCTCCCCCATACCACAGCTTCTTCCCTGGCGACAGCCCCTAGCTCCCGCAGTGGGGCAGGCGCGGAGTGGGGTCTAGAGGGCTGCAGGACTACGGGGCACCCGTGTCCATGTCCGTGATGCAGCTCTGTCCCCTGCGTTGAGAAGTGAGGCACACATCTCACAGCATGGGAACGGCCGTCCTGGCGCTCACCTGGGTGTGCGCTGCGGGGTCCCGTCTCAGCAGACTGGCCATGTGGTGTACTGACCCAATTCCGACTAGGTGTGCATTCTGGGCCCTGCATGTTCCCAAGGCGTGAGGTTGTGGGTGGATCCCCCATCTCTCTTGGGACCCCAAGAGGTGGAAAGCAGCCACAGTTCTTGGAGAGCAGGAGCCCCCGGGCTTGGAGAAGCTGGGTGGCTGCTCCTCAGGGTTTCCTGACATGTGCCACCCCCCATCAGTGGGGGGCTGGACTTTGGCATGGAGGCATCCGTGGTGGGCACAGCTGGCAGGGCCAGGAGGGTGGAAGACAGATGTCCAGAGCTCCTGGTCTGGCTGGCCTCCAGTCCCCAGTAGGGGGCAAAGACAGGGCAGCTGATTCTGGCTCCAAGGGGGCATGCGGGGGGCTCCTCCATCCAAGCCTGGGGACCTTGACACACCCAGCAGCCCAGCTTCCCAGTTCTGCTGCCGTCTGCCTTGGTCCCAAGCTTTCTTGCAGAAAGCAAGCCCGTGCCAGACCTCCAGAGGGGGATGACCTCACCCCTGAACCAAGGCGGAGACCGTCCAAGCATCCGCTGATCCTTACGGAGGTCTGAATCCACCCTCTAGTCCGATAGGCACGGCTCTTTCCTCCTCGGTGGACAGGGACTCGCCCTGTACCCTCTGCTGCGCTTGGGTACAGGTGACTGAGTCATCCCAGCCTGGTTAGGGGCACACAGCTCTGGCCTCTGAGCAGCAGAGGGTGGTGGTCAGCATGCCAGGGTGGCCACGTTGGCAGGAACCGGCCCCATGCCCACCCAGGGGAGCTGGGACACCCACCCCAAAGCCTTACAGGGGAGCAGCTGAGGGTGAGGCGGGAGTGGGGTAGTGGGGGTGTGAGTGGGAGGAGCCATGAGTGGGGCCAGGACACAGGTGAGTACGCAGCCACTCTGCCCTTGCTCCGCCAGCTCAGCCCTGGGCAGAGGGTAAGTGGGTGCCATGGCTGTGAAACTGGCCGGTCTGTGGAGAAGCCCCAAGCGTGACTGCACACGGGCTGCCCCGGGCCGGGGCCCTCCTCCCACAGATCACAGCAGTCCAGCAGCCTCTACTGCTTTGCTACCTTTCTCAGGGGCTTTCTTTTTCCCACTTTTTTTTTTTTAAGCCATCTTTGCTTCTGGTTCTCAAATGCAGGGGAAAGAGGAAAACAACAGGGCCGTCCTTCCCTCCCTGCTGGCCTGGAGGTCCTGATTCTGCGTCCTTCCCAGCTCTGTCCTGGCCCAGCCATTATGGATGCCCCCCCCCCCCCGCCCACCCATTCAAGTTCGGGGTGGGGGTGTAGATGCCACAAGCATTCTCACTCTCCACATCCTCTGAGGAGCCTGCACCCACTTTCACCTGGGCCTCCAAGCTTGGCACAGTGAAAGGCAAAGGGAGTGAGCTCCTGGAGGGGGCTGGTGGGCACAGGCAGACCCTGGTCAGCAGGTGGGGACCTGGTGGCCATGTTGGCGTGGAGCCAAGCAGTGCTGCCGTGGTCCAAGATGAATCGGTGTCTGGAAATCCCTTCCCCTGTAGCGCCGTCTCTTCTCATTTCTCCAGAGACCTCCTGGGCACTCAGGCAAGGACCCGATTTGGTGAGCCCCCGGTGGGCAGTAGTCAGCCTTGGAGGAGGGGTTCTCCATGTGTGGTCTCAAGCCATCCACTGGGGTGTCTTCTTCAGCCCCTCCTCAGGTGGCGCTGTGGGCTTCCACATGGCATTTGAAGGACACAGGATTCCAAGCCCCGCTGCTGGCCTCTGCATTTGTGGCATGGGCAGCCAACTGCCGCCTTTTCCACTGCCACCCCTTGCCTAGTTAGGGGCACCTCAGCTGAGCCTCACTGTGGCATGGCTTTGGGGGACCAATGCCCCCTCTCTTCTGCCTTTCTCACGTCAGCTGCCGGCCACGGCCCACCCTTCACCCCTTCCGTAAGCCGTGAGAGCCAAGATCACAGTGACCGAGGGCTGCGGCTCCTGGCGGAGGAGAGAGGACCTCAAACAGGACGGTGAGGCAGCAGCTACAGATGACATGGCCCAAGCGGAAGGTTGGGGAAAGTGTGGGAATTTCCCAGAGGAGGCTCAGGCCCGACGGATGGCGTAGAGGACAGAGGTTCATCCTGGGGCTGCAGGTCACCAGGCAAGAGGCCTCCGGGGACCTGGAGTGAAGCCAGAGCCCAGATCCCCAGTGGGTAGCGGGGCAGGTGCTGGCCCCTCAGGCATCAGGCCCTTCCGACCCGAGGGAGGTCCCCTCTGGCAGATGGAGGATCCCACGTGGGCTCTGGAAAACACTGGTCTCATCCCCCGTCTCCCTCTACATGGCTGAGCCTCCACAGTGACCCTCTGTGCTTTGTCTGGCATTTTCCTTTCTTCTTGAGACGGAGTTTCCCTCTTGCTGCAGGCTGGAGTGCAATGACGCAATCTCAGCTCACCGAAACCTCTGCCTCGAGAGTTCAAGCGATTCTCCTGCCTCAGCCTCCCGAGTAGCTGGGATTACAGGCATGCGTCACCACGTCTGGCTAATTTTGTATTTTTAGTAGAGATGGGGTTTCTCCATGTTGGTCAGGCTGGTCTTGAACTCCCGACCTCAGGTGATCCGCTTGCCTTGGCCTCCTAAAGTGCTGGGATTACAGGTGTGAGGCCGGTTTTCTGGCATTTTCTATCTGCATGCTAATCTCTCCCTCTCTCTCTTTTCCTCGGAGTCTCACTCTGTTGCCCAGGCTGGAGTGCAGCGGTGCAATCTCAGCTCACTGCAACCTCCACCTCCTGGGTTTAAGCGATTCTCTTGTCTCAGCCTCCCAATCAGCTGGAATTATAGGTGCACGCCACCACGCCTGGCTGATTTTTGTATTTTTGTAGAGATAGAGTTCCATCATGTTGGCCAGGCTAGTCTCTAACTCCTGACTTCAAGTGATCCGCTCACCTTGGCCTTCCAAAGTGCTAGGATTACAGGCATGAGCCGATGTGCCTGGCCCATGCTAGTCTCTTAGCAAAATGAGGGTCCCTTGGGCATAAAAAGTGTGTGTGACCCCCAAGGGCCCACAGTGCTGGCACCTGTGTGATCCTGAGTGAGTAAGTAACTGCTCCAGATGGCGACCCCGCCAGGGAACACAGACCCTGGGGTGGCTCAGGGTAGCGACACGGGGTCCCTGGTCTCAGGGGGACACAGGGCCCCTCATCGTACTCTGTGCCCTGTGCTGCTTTTGTCCAGAGAAGGCAGGTGACTTGGTGGTGAGAGGTGAGAGCAACAGAGCCTACGTGCAGGCGCGGGTGGTTCTTATGGGTTCTTGTCGCATGTCCCCTCCCATCATGGATGAGTGGAGACGCCCCTGCCCCACCAGGAAGGAGCCTCCGTATTTCTGGATGGTGGAAAGAGGTGTCCTGCTCAGAGGGGGAGGAGGCTGCCCAGGCAATGACACAGCCAGAAAGCCGCTGGAGGTGGTCACGACTCACCCGAGGACGTCGAGACCACAAAAATCAGCAAGTGCTCTGCTTTCTGTAGAAGTCTGTGTCGGTGGGGGACTGGTGGCCCCCAGGAGCCCCATTTTTCTCTGCAGGGTCAGCTGTGCCCCTGTGACTAGGGGTTGGGGGTGCATCCCACCTGGGTGGAGGTGTCATGAAAGGCCCCGAGTTGATTGAACACGGACTTCCCACTGATTCCTGGCTGGAAACCCTCCAGAGGGGAGGAGCAGCAGGGAGAGGCCTCGTGGTTTCAGAAATTCCAGGAAAGCCTTTCCTGGGCTGGGGCCCAATGTGTCTTTGAGGGCCCTGGGGTGGAGGAACAGGGAGGCAGAGGCGCGGGGATGTGGGGCACGGGCCACTGCTCTCTCCCAGACGCCATCAGCCCCAGGTCCTAGATGGAACAGGCTGCCTGTGGGGGTCCTGGACCTGGACAGGAGCCTGCTGTCTAGCGGCCGGCTCTGCCACAGCTACCAGAGGGGCAGGTGATGCGGGGGCTGGACAGCCATCCCGAGTTTCTCCTTTCCAATGGCCAGGGCCATGCCTCCTGCCAGGGCAGCCCATGTGCACCAGCAGAAGGAAGCCCCAGTAGCCTGGGCGGTGTCTGGGTCCAGGGAGTGTCCTGGGCTTGCATGCCCTGACCTAGTGCCAACCTGGGCATCAGGCTCTTTGTGGTGGGGGGGGGGGGGTTCCCTGGGTGGGACTTCATGGGTGGTGGGGGAAGAAGAGGCCAGGGTACTTGGTGGCTGCACGTGGGCCCTCGAGTGCCCCAGGAGCTCAGGGAGACTCTGACTTGGGCAGGTCTGGATCAAAGCTCTGAACTCACCCCACTGACTATCCCGAAGCTCTAGACCCCAGTACCAGGCTGCTTGGGGCAGGGCCAAGGGAGGCTGGAGTGAGCTCATGAGGCCCTGCTGAGACCACAGGGACAGGGCCTAGGGACACCAGAGCCCGCATAGAGATGTTCGTCCTTCAGCTGCGAGTGCCTGGCAGCCTCTCGGGGGAAGGGGCTCCTGGAATCTAAAACACACTCGCCAGCTGCCTTCCAAGGTGGAAAGGCTCCACCTGAAAAAACACTCCAAGGTCGCAGGGCACATGGCCGTCCAGCCGCCCAGGTCTGCATTGTTGGTGGCGCACCACGCTGAGGCGGCCTGGGTGCAGGTCATGGAGCATGACTCTCTCCTCTTAGTCCCTGGATGGAAGATCTGCAGACCATGACCCCGAACTCTGCCAGACCTGAGAGACCCTAGCCTCAAGAAAGGAAGGTCAAAGCCGTCCGTCTATCCCCCTGGGCTCTGGGTGCTCCCCGCCTGGGCACGCTCCCTGGGAGGCTCTGGAGGCTGGCGGCTGGCGGCTGAGCAGTGAGACTCCCATCCTCCTAGTCGGAGAGTACTTCATCAGGATGCAGCATTTGCCTTTGCAGCAGCTGCTGTTCACTCAGATTCTGTCCACGGTCTGTGGACTCTCACGGGCGAGCCAAGCCCAAGCCAGTCTCCCTTTCTGACTTTCCAGTCCATGCGTGGCAGGAACCAGGGGGACAGGGCTGGGTCCTTTCTCCTCTGTAGCCTTGGTGCCAATTCAGTGCCTGGCACATGGCAGGTGCCCGGCAAACATCTGCTGAGTGAAGGAAGACTTTACATGTGTCCTGGCAGGCATCTAGCCTTGGTTCTGTTGCTCAGTTCGAGTGCTAGGTCCGTCCCCACTCTGTTATCTGTGCATCTGACCCTCCTGCTTCCAGCTTTCTCCCAGGACAAACCCCTGGGTCTCACCACGAGAGACACCTCGTTTGTCCATAAGGCCAGAGGTTTGAACAGATGAGCTGTGTCTACCGGAGTCCGTGAGAAAGAGACCCTGTCTGCTCCAGCCTGGCTGGTTTACGCTGACCTCGCCCTGGCTCTTGGGATCATTTCCTTTTCTAAGCACACACAGGGTGTGGGTTTGATGAATTAGAACCAGAGCATCTGGGGAAGTTTGGGGAAGTTGGCTGCCCCCCACTTCTACCACCCTAGGGCCTGGCCTTTTCCATGTGTGGCCTGTGGCTGTAGGAACCCCAGGGAGACATTCAGGATGCTGGGGGGACTGGAAAGGCTGATGGCCTCGGGGCAGACTCAGGCTGGGCAGGGCTCCAAGCAGGGAGGAAGGGCACCGGCTGGGTGCCAGGTGAGGGTCAGGTGCAGCCTAGGAGGCGGCTGGGGGGGGCTCTCTCTGCAGAGGGCCTGGGTGACGCTGGAGGAAGCCTCTGCCCATGCACGCACCGAGGGAAGGCTCCTATGTGGACCCAAGCAGCACATTGGGAGCCAGGCTGGACTGCAGGAGGGCTGAGGAACAGCTGGGAGGGGACCCCCATTGGGAGCCGCCAGGGCGGTGCCACTCCCAGGCAGTGCAGAGAGCTCTGGCCTCCTGCCCAGCCCTGCCAGCTAGCACAGCCAGCAGCTGGGATGGGGCCAGCAGCGATGGTTACATGAACCTGGAGCCCCAGAGCAGGGGCAGGGGAGGCACATGGAGATCTCAGTGGAGGGGGACCAGAGAAAAGGAAGAGGCTGGCAGGGGCTCTATGGAGTGGGCAGAGGCAAGGGCTGGGCTTTTGTACCCGGAGCCCACCCCAGGCCTGCTGCTTGGCCACTCCCTGCCGGCTCTCTTTGCTCTCAGGAAATGTGAGAACTGAGGGCTCAGCACTTTTGCCTGGGAGCTGCATTACAACCACATAATTGAAGCTATCTGATTGGAGGCCAGCCAAGCAGGTAGATTACAAGTGATTAGAAATGATAGGAGGGCCTGCAACCTGAGACAGCTCGGAGGGCCCTGGGTGGCCTCCGCGGCTCTTCCTCTGCCCTCCGCCCGTCTCCTTCACTTTCCACTAACAGGTCTCTGGTTGCGAGGACACCTCCCAGCTGGGGTAGAGTTTGCTCAAAGCAGCGAAGCCAGGCCCAGGCGGCTAGAAGAGGGCGGCTGCCGCCCCACCCCTCGGTGCCCGGCCGTCCCGCCAGACGCCTGCTCATCACAAAGCTCCTTGGTGCTGGGGGTCCAGCGGGGCTGGGAGCACCTTCGCTGGGGGTGACGATGTCTAGCCCAGGAGCCCCGTAAAAGGCCTGTCGTCCACACACAGAGGAGGGCAGGCCTCTTGGGCTCCTGGTCCTGCTCCTGTTATCCTCCACTGCAGACACAGCCTGGGGCCCAGGACCCCCTGAGCAGGCCCCCCACCCAGCTGATACCTCAGGCCCTCCTGAGCCACCCTTCTTCTGGGTGGGCACTGTTCCCTGAAGTTCCAGGTCTGGGCCTGGGTCGCGGGGGCCCTTACCGGCACTGTCTGGGTCCCGGCGATGGGCTGTGTGCTGGCCTCGGAGCCTGGCTGCTCAGGGTGGGTCTGTGCTGGTGTGTACAGGGTCATGCCATGCTCTGGGGGGACCGGGGTCTGGCCGGAGTAGTCCTGCGTGGGGTGCGGTGGGGGAGGGGCGTACTCGGCAGGGATGCCGTTCTGTGGCGGAGGGGGGTACTGGGCGGGGGGGGTAGGGCTGGGCCATCGCTTCAGGCGGGGCCGTGGCGTCCTGATCGCTCTGTGGAAGGAGAGAGAGTAAGTCCTGATTAGAATCTCGTCCCCTTCCCAGAGCCCCTGAGGATGGGGCCTTGCAGCTGAGCAGAGCTTTTCCAGCAGCACTTTCAGCAGCCTTTTCCCAGCCCCTACATAGGGAGGGGTCCCCCGGCATGGGCAGCTCAGAGAAGGCGGGGGTGCTGCGCTGGGGATGCCGGGGGAGCCTGGCTCTGGAGTCAGACAGCCCTGGGTTTGAGCCCGTCTACTCACACTTGTCAGACCTGAGGACACGAACGACTGAAGGGTTTTTTTTAAACCACCTGATTTTTCTAAAAATCAACGTTTTAAGATAACTAGGCTCATGCATCTGTAAGAGATAAAAGAGTGTTCTGTGCACTTTCTGCCTAGGGTCCCCACTGTAACGTCCACAAAACCATCGCCACCGGAAAACTGGCGTGGATTCACTCAAGACACAGAATGTTCAAGGAGGCTACCCCTCCTACCCTTTAGAGCCAACGCACCTGCTTCCCACCTCCTGAAGAATTTTAAGCCTCGGCGGTGGATCACCTGAGGTCAGGAGTTCACGACCAGCCTGACCACTGTGGTGAAACCCAGTCTCTACTAAAATTACAAAAATTAGCTGGGCATGGTGGTGGGTGCCTGTGATCCCAGCTACTCGGGAGGCTGAGGCAGGGCAATCACTTGAACCTGGGAGGCAGAGGTTGCAGTGAGCCGAGATCGCATTGCTGCACTCCAGCCCCGGCAAGAGCAAAACTTCATCTCAAAAAGAAAGAAAAACTTTTAAGCCTTGATTTTGTCATTGGAAAGCAGGAGTGAGAGGGCGACGCCCAGCCCGCCCTGGATCCCTGCAAGTGACTGCAAAAGCTGCACTCCGGCCTCCTGTCTCCCCTGACCAAGGCTTGTCAGTGGGGCTGGGAGAGTTCCAGCCTCTGTCTCAAGGATCTCTGAGGAGCCCATGAAGATCTGTCTGTGCCCCCTCGAAGGCTGGCTCCCCAGCCACTCTCAGAGGCTCTTGGAAGCCCAGGTCCCCCGGCAGGGCCCCAGCAGCAATCTAGGGCAGTCACTGTCAAAGTGGAGTGCCTGGGCCTGCAGCATCAGCAGCACCTGGGAGCCTGTGGGTGGGCCATGCAGATTCCAGGGAGCACCTCAGGCCTCCTCCAGCAATCTGGGTGCGGTGGAGAACCGCTGACCTAGGACCTGAGAAGCAGTCCTGGCGGGGAAGCCCTATGACCCCAGGAGGAGGGCTGGGGCCTTCCCCAGGCGGGAGAGCAAGCTGCAGGTGGAGGCGGCAGAGGGGACAGGCTCTGGCCTCCCCCACTCGCTGTCCTCCGCTGCAGACACAGCCTGGGGCCCAGGACCCCCTGAGCAGGCGAGGCACTTGCCCCCCCAGGAGTCTACGGAGCGGAGGCCCCACTGCCTGGAAGGGCAGATGCTGCCTCTGCCTGGAGCAGTCCGCCCGCGGGTGAGGACCCTTGCTCAGATGTGGATGGATCTTACAATCACAGCCGCCCTGGCAGGGACAGGCAGGAATCCGCGTCCTTGCTGAAAGTGGGGTTTGCGGCGGCGGGGGAGGCGTGCCCGGCGGGGGAAGCGGCTGCTCACCTCCCTCTCCCGTACCTCTACCCCATGTTGTCATGGCCCGGAGCCACGAACACTTCACACCACACACGTGAGTGAGCACCTGCCAGATGCAGGCAGAGGCTGGGGGCTGCCCGTGCAGGGCGGGCTCTCTCCTGCCTCCCTCCACATCCACACACCCCTTCTGCCTGGCTCCTGTCTTCTTGGGCTCCGGGCAGTGCCTCCCCTGGCTGAGGAGGAACCCCTTGTGCCCATGCTCCCCGCACGGGTGGACCTTGCATGTCCACCTCTGTCCTGCCTCCCCGATCCCCTGCCTGTCCTCTGCATCCTTCATTCATTCCTACGAATCCACCCAACACCTTTTTTTTTTTTTTTTGGAGATAGAGTCTTCCTCTGTTGCCCAGGTGGGAGTGCAGTGGCATGATTTTGGCTCATTGCAACCTCTGCCTCCTGGGTTCAAACAATTCTCCTGCCTCAGCCTCCCGAGTAGCTACAGGTGCTCGCCACCATGCCCAGCTAATTTCTGTATTTTTAGTAGAGACCAGGTTTCACCATATTGGTCAGGCTGGTCTCGAACTCTTGACCTCAGGTGATCCACCCACCTCGGCCTCCCAAAGTGCTGGGATTACAGGAGTGAGCCACCGCGCTCAGACCACTCCACAAGTCTTGCATGGGTACTGTGAGGTTTGTCAGTGGGGCCGGGAGTGTTCAGCCTCTGTCTCAGGCCCATGCCTGAGTGCCAGGCCCATGCCAGGGCAGGGGCTGTGGGACAGCAACTCCAACAGCCCCTGCTCCCTGCTGGTGGGGCTTGCAGTCCAGTGGGGAAGGAAAAGCTTCAGAAAACACCTGCCTGGATGTCAAAGCCTTGTTACAGCACTGGGGGCGGCACGGGGCCTGGCAGCAGCAGGGAGATGGCCCCAAGTGATGGTCCCAGGCTGGGTGTTCTGCTTCAGGCCTGGCCACGCCTCCTGTTTATCGGCCCCAAACCCTCTACCCAGGGGCCCAGGAACCTGGGGCAGGTGTGCCCAGCTGGAAGGGTAGAGCCTGCGCAGCCCAGCTGTGCCCTGCTCCCTGGTGCCCCCAGTGCCCACCGTCCCTGGGCTCTGCAGCGAGGGCCGTCTTGGTGCTCGCCACCTTGTGACAGACTTGCTAAGCGAGAACTTGAGGGGCAGAAGTGTGGTTCTCCTCCTGTCTCCACCCCTCCGCAAAGCCAGCTGGTCCCTTCCCTCTCTCTGTAGACTCAGATACTGGGGTGGCATTTGAGCTCCTGGGCCACGGGGGGAGGGAGGCGTGCATGGGTGCACGCACACACTCGAGGGAGGATGCCGGCTCACTGCTCCGAGGTAGCTGGCGAGGCCCCATTGTCCACTGTTAGCAAACGTGTTGGTGACCGAGTCCAGTGGGAAGGGGTGGATCCACGAGGGAGGAGGAGAGGGAAGTTGGGGGGGGCACCCAGGAGGGCTGCAGAGCATCTAACACCCAGGATGGCCAGAGGCAAAATCAGAAAAACAGGAGCAAGAGAGTGAAGGGAAAGTGTGGACGGCGCAGCACGAGGGCCCTGCAGACGTGGGGGGAGATGAATTCGCTGATAAATATTTCACTGGAGCCTTCACCAACTTGCACCATCTTTCCAGCCCCCTCCCACCTCCTCCAAGGCCTGAGAAACGGTGGGCTCCCGGTCGGGCGTGGTGGCTCACGCCTATAATTCCAGCACTTTGGGAGGCTGAGGTGGAAGGATTGCTTGAGCCCAGCAATTCGAGACCATCCTGGGAACAGAGTGAGACCCACTCCACAAAAAATTAAAAAAATCAGCCAGGTGCGTGCCTGTAGCCCCAGCTGCACGGGAGGCTGAGGCAGGAGAGTCGCTTGAGTGTGCAGCCTGAGGCTGCGGTGAACCAAGACCACACCGCCGTGGTCCAGCCAGGGCCGCACAGCAAGACCCTGTCTCTGAGAAGAAAAAAAAGGAAAAAAAAAAAAAAAAAGAAGAAAGGGCAGCTCCTGTCCCATCTTGCTTCCTTCTCACCCTACCTCCAGCCCTCTGCAGGGCCTCATCCCTGTCATTCGACTCAGGGCTGAATGACAGCTGACAGTCACTCCCACTCGAGGGTCTGCAGGGCTGGGGCCCAGAGCCCTGAGCTGAGTGTCAGGGGAACCTGCCAACATAAAGCCGGGGGCTCCAGCAGTGCGTGCCAGATCCATGGGCATCTGTGGTGGACCCAGGAGATGGGGACATTTTAAGGGACATTTGTGACACTAGAATAAAAACAGCGTATTTGAGCCCACGGTGCTTCCTGATTTTACAGACGTTCACTCATGGAGTGCACCTGTCCCCCATTTCCCAGCTAATAAAACTGAGGTGCAGAGACAAAGTGATTTGCCAGGCTAGTATGGGGGCCCCCGAAGAGCAGCGCCGGCAGCCGGGACCGCAAACCCACCGTCTGCACCTCCAGATGGAACTGTAACCCTGCCCGGGGGGCTGGCAAGGGAGGGGGAGGTTTCACAGCCGAATGTCGGGGTCTAGACCCTGGAAGGCACGGGGATGGGCTCCAATGCCCCCTGAGCCACCAGGTGGTCCTGGTGACTGCCTGTCCTGTCTGCACAGGTTCCTCCATCTGAAACCTGTGGTCTCACCGAGCCTGGGCAGAGAAAATGCAGAATGACAGCCAGCCAGCGTGACTCTGGGGGTCTCAGGGCGACCAGCAACATCCCTGCCCTGCGTGTCCTCCATACCTGCACTGGGGTGGCTTCGGTCCTGCTAGCGGCTCTCAGACCTGGCCGCTCATCCCAGTCACCTAGAGAAGTGTCCACACCTGGGCTGCACCCCTGAACAACGGAGGCCACTTAAACCAACGTCTCCCAGGAGACTCTGACATGCAACCCTGGTGGAGAGCCCCGGACCAGACTCTGCTGGAGAAGCAAAGTGTATCAGGTCCATCCTGAGAGGGCTCGTGAATGCCCAGCGCACAGAAGGCTGTGCAGCCAGTGTCTGTCCCACTGCTCCTCTCCTTCCCACGTGTGCTGGGGTCAGAGTCAATGAGGGCCTGGGCTTGGGTGGTGTGAGTGGAGCAGTTTCTTCTGGGCTACGGGCTTATCTCCGATGACCTCATTTTGGACCAGCTTGTGGAAAAGTCTGGTTCCCCAGGGGACTGTGAATTCTCAGAGAATGGGGGTCACTTCCCTCACCCTTTGTCCCCATATCCCTGCACTCAGCCCAGCACCCTGTTGTACTCAGAAGAGTCTCAGTGTACATGGATGTGTGGGTGGGTGGATGGATGGATGGATGGATGAGCAGGTGGGTGGATGGAAGGATAAATGGATGGTTGGATAGATGGGTGGATAGATGGATTGGAGGGTGGGTAGATGAGTGGATGAATCAGAAGGTGGGTAGCTGGATGAGTGAATGGATGGATGGAGAGGGTGGATAAACTGGGTGGATGGCCGAATGAATGAGAGGGCAGATGGATGGGAGGGTGGATGGATGAGTGGATGGATGAATGGATGGGTAGATGAATGGGAGGGTGGATAAAGGAGTGGATGGGTAGATGGATGGCAGGGTGATGGAAAGATGGATGAGTAGATGGAGAGAAGGGGGATGAAATATTGGTGGGTGTATGGGTGTATGGGTGTATGGATGCATGGATGAACGGGTGGGTGGTTGGATGGATAGATGGCTGGGGTGATGGGTGGCGGAGTGGACGGGGTGGGTGGATGGATAGATGGATGCATGGATAGATGGGTGGATGGAGTAAATAAATGGATGAGCTCAAAGACCATGGATAAGCTGTTATCCCCCTTCCTCTACAAACTTGTCTCCTTCCTCCATCATCACTTGCACCTGGCAAAACTGCTAAGACCCAGCTCTTCCTGTTCCGCTCCACAGCTCACACTGATGGAGATAAACACAGAATCACCCTGAATGATTCCACCATGAGCCTGGCACTGCCATTCAGCTCTCACAACCCGAACGCTAATTTCCCCCTCCTCCTCAGCCTTCCAAACGTTCTCCTTCATCCTCACTCTTGGTGAGACCTTGCTTCCTGCTCTCCAGGAACCAGGAGACAATATCCACACTCACTTGCTCATCTCCCCTGCCTCGTAACCCACACTGTTAAGCCACGCCTTCCCTTCTGTCCCCGGGGACAAGCACCATGCTCCCAGACACGACCAGCCATGTCACTGTGCACTAGAGACCCGCGCTCCTCACCATCGTGTGCTCGCATCGCTGGGAATTCGCGCCTTGCACCCCAGAGCCATCAATGCTTTCCTCCTGCCAGCACCCTGGCAGGCTGCAGTCTCTCCCATGATAAGGCAAGAAAATCCTCCTTGACACCATGGACCCTTCATCCTGCGAACCCAATTCTGCACTTCCCTTAGAGCAAAACTTCCCAAATGAATTATCTATACCTGTGGCCCCAATTCCCTCACGCCCATTCTCTCTTGATCCCACTCCAAGCCAGCGTTCCTAGGCACCACTCCCTGAAACCACCTTTGTCAAGGTTTTGACATCCACCATGCTGAAAATGCAATGGCCAGTGTCCAGTCCTCATCTGGCCTGGGCCCTCAGCAGCGCTGGACACAGTTGGTGGCTCCTGTGTAGGGACAGTTCCTTCTCTTGGCTCCGCTGCCCCACCCTTGGTGGGTTCTACTGCCTGGAAGCTTCACCTGCTTTGCTGATTCCTGTACCTCTCTCCAACATCTGGATACTGACGGGCCCCAAAGCTCCGTACTTGGACCCCTTCTTCCCCGGCTACACTGACTTTCTGAAGGTTTTGATTTAGTCTCAAAATTTAAAAAAACATCTGTATGCTGACAACCCCAGAGTTTTACCTCCATCCTGGACTTCTCCCCAAAATTCCAGCTGCCCCTTGCAGTCCCCACTTGGAGATCTGATACACTTTGGGGGGGATGACGTGCCTCCAAAGGGACTGCTGACCTCCTCCCTGTTGCCCCCAACAAGCCCATCTCTGTGGTTGTCCTCATCTTGGGAAACACCCGCCCCCAGTCCAGCACACAGTCCTAACCTGGGGGTCACCCTTGGCTTTGTTATTTGGTCCACACCCCACAAACAGTCCAGGAGCAAACCCCACTGGCTCTGCCCCCACACGCCTTCAACCGCCCACTGCTTCCACCCTGGTCGGGCTGCCATCACCTCCTGTCTGGTCCTCTACTTCCTCCCTGGCTCCTACACTGTCCTCTGCAGAGTGGAACCCAAAGTCCTGAGATGCTCCCCCCCAAGGGCCCTGCATGGCCCTCGCTCCTGCTTCTCTCTTCTCCCTCGTCTACTCCAGCCACAAATGTCCCCGCTGTTCCTTGAACGTGTAGCTGCCACCCAAGGAATCTGGCACACAGGTATGAAAAAGGTGCTAACCATCACTGGTCATCAGAGAAATGCAAATCAAAAGTATAATGGGATATCATTGCACCCTTAAAATGGCTTAAATCCAAAAGACAGGCAATAACAAATCCTGGAGAGGATGTGAAGAAAAGGGAACCCTCATTCCCACTGTTGGTGGGAATATAAATCAGAACGACACGATGGAGAACAGTTTGGAGGTTTCTCAAAACACTAAAAATACAGCTACCATGGGATCCAGCAATCCCACACCTGAGTATACACCCAGGAAAGGACATCAGCATACGGAAGAGGCCTCTGCACTGCTGTTCGCTGCAGCACTGTTTACAGCGGCTACGATCTGGAAGCAGCCTCAGTGTCCATCAACAGATGAATGGATAAAGAAAATGTGCATACACGGAACGCAGCACTAGTCAGCTATGAGAAAAACACGAGGGCCTGTCATTTGCAATAACATGGATGGAACTGGAGATCATTAAGTGAAATAAGTCAGGCAAAGAAAGACAAACGTCCCATGTTCTCACTTATTTGTGGGACCTAAAAATCGTCACAGTTGAACTCACGGACACAGAGAGTAGAAGGACGGTGAGCAGAGGCTGGGAAGGGGAGGGGGTGGGTTGGGGGAAGGTGGGGGTGGTTAATGAAATGAGTAAAATCTACTATTTGATATGGGAGCTATCACCTACTGTAACAGGGAGACTACAGTCAACAATATCTTAATTGCACATTTAAAAATCACTGAAAGAGTGTAACTGCATTGTTTGTAACACGAAGGATAAATGGTCAAGGAGGTGGACACCCCATCTTCCACGACGTGCTCATTACACACTGCATGCCTGTATCAAAACATCTCACATACCCCGTAAGTATACACACCTACTATGTACCCACAAAAATTAAAAATCAAAGAAATGAAAACTGGTGTCTCTCCACCCTGCTGGCACTTCCCCGCCCCGGCCCAGTGCTGCCTGTCCCCCCTCTGAGCGCCTTTAGGCATCCTTGATCACCGTCAGCCTCTGCCCCCACAACTAGTCAGGAGACCAAGGACTGCGTCCCCCTGCTGCTGAATCTCCAGCATCCAGAGCAGTGTGTGACACACAGAAGGGACACGCTAACAATGTCCCGAACCCATGCATCCATGCACGAATGAAGACAGAAGTCTGCAAGGGCATGCTCGCTGACCAAGCTCCAGGGCACCCCACCGGGCCATCTCATCCAATCTCCACAAGCCTGTAAGGGAGGTTCAGGTGTCGGCCTTGCTCTGCAGATGAGGAAATGCAGACTTGGGCAGCCACTCCTACAGCACCTGGCAGGCAGAAGGCAGGCGGTCAAGTTTGGCCAGTCCCCTCAGGGGCTATTAGGCAGGTGGGGGACTCACAGGGAACCGTGCTGTGCTGCAGGCCTGCTCTGTGTCGCCCATGGTCTCACAACTTTACTCGTTATTCCTCCATGCGGTTGGTATCACGATCGCCCTTTTTACAGAGGGGCCCAGGTGCCTGCCCAGGGTCACAGAGCCGAGGTTCACACACAGACGGTCCCCTCCCACGCACACTACTACACACGCCCGCTTCAACACAGCTGCAGTGGAGGCCGTGGCTGGCTCACCCCAGTGTGTGAGTGCCACGGGGCGCGCTCTTTACAACTCCAGGCCTAGTGACCACATCGGGAGCCTGAAATCAGCCCTGTGGGAGCATTTACATCACAGGAATTCGCAAAGGCTGCACATCGGGGCTGCGTGGGATCTGTCACAGGAGACAGGGTTGTTAGACACCTGCCAGCACACCACTGCCCAACTCCCTTCAATCACACAGCAAGGTGACCACCGCGGCTGCCCTGGAGGCCCCATGTGGTGGCAGGTGAATGATACTGAACAAGGCTGTCTGCAAAGACTGCACTTGACATTTTTAAATTAAATGCAATTCACGCAACAGTTAAGGAGCCCCTCCTCTGGGCCTGCATTTAAAGGTGAACAAGACAGGGCTATACACTAGAGGATTTCTGGCACCACAGGGAACTGACCATTCCTAGGCAGCAGCAGTGAGAGCTGGAAGGTGGTGAGCTCCAGAAAGGCTGATGTCCACGTGCCTGGACAGGCCAACCAGGGGCCGTGATGGAGGCGGAGGATGGGCTCGGGTGTGCAGGCTGAGGAAGGTGTGGCAGGGATGGTGGCAGGGCCAGGGCTCTGGGACATGCTCTGCATACGTTACTGACTCTGCTCCACAAGGCTGGCCAGCCTGGCCTGGACCCCCTTCCCCTGTGGCTTCCTGGTGACAGTGGGGGGATGGGGAGAGGAGCGTGGGCCTGGTGTGTTTAGTTCCCTGGCTCCCCACCGGGAGGCTGCCTCGGGCTGGCTCTGTCCTGGACCATGGTGGACTGACCTCGTCTTGGTGGGGGGCCCAGTCCACACGCACCCCACTCCCTGGCTCTAGTCACCACTTCCTCCACGCATTCCTCTGGGCCTGGCATGGCGACAGCTCTGTTGTCGCCAGTTCTGGGGTCCTGTGGTGTCCCTGGTGGTCCCTCCAACCCTGCCCTCTAGACACCTCCTTGAAAATAAACTCATCTCCACTTATCCGGAATGGGCGAGCTACCTGCTGCCTGCTGGATCCTGATGACGGGACGGTGTGGGGTGAGGCCTTCCATAGCCCAGGACAGTCAGGCGAGGCCCGGGGCAGGCTGGGGCTGCAGCTGACTGTCTGAGCTGCATGGCCTTGCCTCGGCTGTGCTCTAGATGGACATGCCCTTGGTCCCAGGACCCTGTGCACTGGACCCACCACCTCTTGGGACTCAGCACCTCAGTTTGCAGGCTGGGGACAATGACTCATCCGCACTAGAGGCAGGGCTGGCAAGAGGACCCTCTGTCTTCCAGACCTAAGCTGAGGACCCCCAGAGGTCTCTGCCCACATCGCTGGCCCAGTGCATTCTCTTCCTGGCCTGTCCCTTGGCCAATGTGCTCTCCAGTCCTGCCTGATAAGGTCCCCCAGCCTGTGTGTGGGGGATGATGGGCCGGCAGGCTGCTCAGGGAGCAGGCGGTGAGGGGACGGGCCGCCGATGGTGTGGCCAAGGATGGAGCCCCGCCCCACATGGCCTGGCCGCCTTCCCTCTGCACGGCCCTTCCTGGCTCCCTCTCCTCTCGGGCCCTCCAGGACAATGAAGCTAATTGCCCTCAGACGCCTCCCTCCTGCGGGAAGGGCGCCGCGTGGCCCTGGGCCGGCAGGGCAGGCTGCAGTGGGGAGGAGGCTGGTGGTGAGGCCGGGCACTGGGCCATTTCTCCAGCACCTCTGGGCAAAGCCGGTCCAGGCAGAAATGGTAAAGGGAGGGAGGGGGAGCGCCGGCCCCCATCTGCTGAGCTGTGAGGTGTGCCATCTGCGCACGTCACCTGCCTGCCCGAGGCGAGTCCACCCACCTGCAGATCTGTGCTGCCCTCACCTTCACAGCCACCACCCCCCCGCTGCACATTTAATTCTGCTGACCTGAAGAGGTAGATGCCGTAAGCTGAGTTTCACAGAGGGGGACACTGAGGCCGGTGCTATGTCGTCCGTGAGCAGGAAAGCCCCTCCCCCACTCCAAGGCCTAGGACACCTACGTCTTCCTGGACACATCCTGCCACACTCACAGTTTGAATGTGGTTGGTACGCACACGTGTTACAGGCCAGTGGGAGGAGGGGCTTGGGGCTATCAGCCGCACATGTCCCTGTAATGGAGACCAGAACAGGACAGACGGACATCCACTTCTGGAGTCTGGGGCAGGGGCCAGAGCTGTCTCACCTGGAGCATGTGGTGCCTTCACGTGGCAGGTGGCAATCCACAGGCAGGCGCTCGATGTGCCTGGCCCACAGGCAGCTACCCCCTGCCTGGCCCACAGCCCTCCTGATATCCTGGAGGAATCTCGTGTTGGAAGGGGGAGGCCTGGGGACCCCGGGGGCTGACCTCTGACAGGCAGGGGGGTGTGGGTTCCAGTTCCCAGGGTCCCTGACGACGGCTGCATCAGGTGACCTCATTACTCTGACTTCCCTTGCCTGGAAGCAGGGGTGGTCCTGCCCTCCTCCCCCTCTATATTCCCGAGGATGTGCATACGAGGTGCTGTCTCTGCATACCAGGAATTCTACGTCCTCGTCTCTGGCTGCGATTGAGCAACCTGAACACTCCTTCAGTTCCAGAATCTCAGAACAGGTAGTTCCTGCAGGAGACACCCAGCCCAACCCAGCAAAGTCTCCTCTGTTCCCTCCCTGACTGGCACCCCCTGCTGTTGCTCAAACAAGCCTCCTGATGGGCGCTTTACCGACGGGGAGGCTCCTTCAGCCCAGCTGAGAACAGCTCCACCACTCACTGAGCTGCAATCTGCCCTCTGGAAACTTCCACCCGGCACCAGGCTTTGCACGCGTCCCACAGACTCCTCTGCGCAGGCTGGCCCTCCGAGGACGCACAGAATCTGCCTCTCTATGATGCTTGGCTTGGGTGAAACCTCGTTTCCTGAGTGGCCAACTGCTACCAGCTTTGCCCATCCTGGCTGCTCCTCAGCACGGTGCCAACGCTGTGTTCGCTCCCAACTTACAGGTCAAGAATCACAGGCAGATGGCTCTGGTCGGATCTGAATCCGGGCCAACCTTCCAAATTGTCACCCGGTGTCACGAGCATGCAGGTGCCGTATGCCCACACAGGTTCACCTTTCCTTCCTCAGGGGCTGGGAGCAGCTTCGCTTCCTGATACCCGTGTGCAGAAAGGGAGGCTTCCCAGCTGTGCCTGCCCCCGGTGGCCAGTTTAAGAGCAGAGGGGGTGATTTCCACCAGCCAGATGACAATCCAGAGACAGCGCGTGAACAGGAATGACGAGCGGGAGTCCCAGAGGAGAAGCAGGTGTCCACAGCAGAGAGAGAGCAGAGGAGGTGGGGAAGGACAGGAGGAACGGGAGGCCGGGCATTCCTAGGCAATGCATTTGCTTCTTTCTTGGAGGTAATGTTCCTATTTTCTTTCTTGTTTTAACGTGCACATTGTAAGTCAGTGAAGTTTCAGGGAAAAGAAAAGATGATCTGAAACGGATGAAGCTGAAGCTGGGAAACGTCATGTCAAGGGAAGGCCCAGACGCCCCCGACCGGCGCCCTGTGTCCCCCCAGGAAGAGGACGGAGGCTGGTTCCTCTCCCTGCCTGCTGGGGTTGGGCCTGCTTCCGGGAAAGAGTCCTGCTGTGGTTAAAGCCCCCAGGAAGAGGACGGAGGCTGGTTCCTCTTCCTGCCTGCTGGGGTTGGGCCTGCTTCCGGGAAAGACGTCCTGCTGTGGTTAAAGCCCCCCAGGAAGAGGACAGGAGGCTGGTTCCTCTTCCTGCCTGCTGGGGTTGGGCCTGCTTCCGGGAAAGACGTCCTGCTGTGGTTAAAGCCCCCCAGGAAGAGGACGAGGCTGGTTCCTCTTCCTGCCTGCTGGGGTTGGGCCTGCTTCCGGGAAGACGTCCTGCTGTGGTTAAAGCCCCAGGAAGAGGACGGAGGCTGGTTCCTCTTCCTGCCTGCCGGGGTTGGGCCTGCTTCCGGGAAAGACATCCTGCTGTGGTTAAAGCCCCCAGGAAGAGGACGGAGGCTGGTTCCTCTTCCTGCCTGCTGGGGTTGGGCCTGCTTCCGGGAAAGACGTCCTGCTGTGGTTAAAGCTGCACTGGGCTGGAACAGCACGGCTTATCTGGGTATCTCTGAGGAGGGTGTCGCTGGCCCTGCTCCTAGGACACCCGTGACCCCCGATCCCAGGAGGCTGGAGCTGAAAAGTGTCTCAGACAACATTCTGTCCACTTTGTCAAGGAGAAAATGGGCACCAGAGATGCCGACTTGCCCCGGCACGCTGCTGGTGCGGGCAGGAAGTGCTGGTGTTCTTCACGTCCGCACCGTTGGGAAAGGAGAGAAGGGGTGTGCACGGAGCTGCCCCCAAAATGTACACCACGTGACTGCTCGGCACCAGATTCTAGATGTCTGGGGCACACCAGCGGGTAGAGTCCTACCTTGGGGGAGCAGGCTCTTGTTGGAAGCCCTACCCAGCATTAGCTAAATTGGAGATGGGGCATGTGGCACCCAGAGGTCACCCACTTGCTTCTCTACGATGCTTGGCTTGGGTGAAACCTCCAGCGTCCTGAGTGGTCAACTGCTACTAGGGGCTGGGTGGGAGGTACCCTCGAAGGCTGGGCACGTCCTCCTGGCACTGAGCATTTGCTTCAGTGACTCCTAAAGAGGCTCCCCCATGTGTGGATGAGAGGGGGGACTCTGCTTCCCAGGAGCACAGATGCAGAAACGGACCATCATGGCCAGGCGCGGTGGCTCACGCCTGTAATCCCAACACTTTGGGAGGCTGAGGCAGGCGGATCACCTGAGGTCAGGAGTTGAAGAGCAGCCTGGTGAATATGGTGAAACCCCGGCTCTACTAAAAATACAAAAATTAGTCAGGCGTGGTGGCGGGTGCCTGTAATCCCAGCTACTCAGGAGGCTGAGGCAGGAGAATCCTTGAACCTGGGAGGCGGAGGTTGCAGTGAGCCAAGATCGTGCCACTGCACTCCAGCCTGGGTGACAAGAGTGAGACTCTGTCTCAAAAAAAAAAAAAAAAAAAAAAGAAAAAGAAAAAAATAAACCATCATGAGAGTTTTCTAGGACCCGCTGAGATCCCAGAAGCAGGTTTCCCCCAGGTGCTTTTGGACCTAGGATCAGCCAGGGCTTTCCCGGGACGGAGGTCGCAGGTGGGAGTGGGGACAGGGGGGCCCGGGCAGCCACAGTGCTCTCTCCGGCACCAGGTCCCAGCCTCCAGACTCAGCTGCTTTCTTCGCCCAGAAACAGGCCACTTCCACAGCTCTGGGGCTCCTGACTCCAAGGTCTGTGGTTCCGGCTGGACTGGGAGAGTATGCATCCCTGTCAAATGGGAGCAGAGGCCCCTGACCAGCCTGGAACACCCCCGAAAGCCAGGTCATAGCCGGCAAGAAGGTGAGAGGCCTGGGAGTCTGGGGCTGCCCCTGCTCCTGTGGGGGACTCCTCCCTGCCCCCAAGCCTGCCATGCCAGGATAGGCAGCTCAGGAGACCTCCCGCTCCAGGGCAATCTCATGCCTCCTTATCAAGAGCTCTTCAGGAGTCATCCCCAAGGTGCTGGGTATGCGGAGGGTCCCTGCAGGTACTTTAAGGCCAGAGACCTTGGTGCATGGCCCTGTTTCAGCAGGGGGTGCTGTTGCAAATGCCGCAGGCCACAGTGAGGCTACGATCACAGTAGCCTGTGTGACCCTGGAACCACCTCTGGTGGTGCTTTGGCACCTGAGCCCACCTGAACTTTCTGGAACCTCAGCAGCGGAGGGTAGCACTCCAGACCACGAGACCCCGAGCACAAGTGCGTGTGCTTCCATCACTGAGTCCCCAGAGGCTGACACGGTTCAGGCACACAGCAGGTGTTCGGGAAATGCTGAGTAAGACTGATGATGATGATAGCAGTGACGGACGGTGGTTGAAGGCTTATGAGTGCCCAGCACTGGGTGAAGTGCTGAAAGTACACTATTTCATTTAATCTTCAATGGGCTGAAGTGGCATTCTTGAGGCAAGGAAAGAGACTCAGAGTGGGGAAGTTACTCGCCCACGCACACACAGCCAGGATGTAGCAGACCTGGGATTTGAACCCAGGCCTGTCCAGCCCTGGAACCACCTGCTGCTGCCTGATAGGTATGCACTGCTTTCCAACTGGGAGCAAAAAGAGGATGTGCCCTCTACGCAGGGCAGGGAGGAGGGGGTGGGCAGCAGGGTGATGCTCTCCCCCTTCCCCAAGCTCCCCAGGCTCCTGCTCAGCCAGCTGTCCCAGCTTCCTGAATTCATTCTAACCTAGCAACCAACCAGGGTTTCGAGTCCCTGATATGCGCCTACTTGTGTGCTCGACGCTGTCCTTCAAGGTGAAGAGGACACCGTGGCCTCTGTAGTGGCTGACTCAGGACCTCCTCTGCCCCAGTGGGGGAGAGGTAGTGGTGTGCTGGTAACACCAACAACTGGCTCTGCGTGGAAAAGCCTCCTTGTGGCGTCTGTCAATTTCCTTGGTGTTAATACTCCCACCATCGCTGATTCTAAGCTACCAGCCGGAAGTCTCTGAAGGTGCAGCTGGGAAGAGAGAGTTGCAGTCCAGAGCTTATATGAGACTCCAGCCCACCTCTGGGAGGGGAGGAAGGGGAAGACCTGCCCCAGCCGGGCTCCAATTCACCCTCCTTGCCCCAGCAAGAGGTCTGGGGAAGCCCAGGGATGGGAGCTGGCAAGCAAATGGGAGCTCTGCAGAGGAGGGCGGAGGCTACTCTATAAGTGGGAGGAGGCTGGCAGCGCTGCTTGCTGGGGAAAGGCTTAGGAGGCGCCCAGGCCTGGGGCAGGCATGCACCTGAGTGACTTGCTCCCGCCCCGTCCAACCCCTTCCGTCCCCGACAGCAGGTTTCATATCTTTTATTAATCAGGGCTGTCGGACGGCCCGCCACACTGCATATTACTTCATTCAGAGACCACTAGGTCTCTGTGTTCCGTGGCCACTAGCTCTCAGGCCCCCTTCCCTGCCGCCTTCTCCATGAGGACTTCCCAGAAGGCCCAGGGCAGATCAAGAGCCTGCCCCCACCCCTCAGACCGAAGGGGCTTCAGGGATCACCCAGGCAGGGCCGAACTGCAGGTGAGCAGGACTCCGAGGCCCAGAGTCACTGAGCGAGCCGACAGCCTGCCACCAAGTCGCACGCTCTGCCACCTGCTGTCGGCAGTGGAGGGCGGGCACAGGCTGGGCAGCAGCGGACCCTGCCACCACCCTCTGCCAGAAGCGTGGATCTCCCCCACCCTCTTTTCTCTCCTTTGTTAGGTCCACAGCTTCACATCTTCCCCCAGGGCCTCAGGGCTCTCCCACAGTGGCGTGAGGGCAGGCGGTACAGCAGGGAGGTGCTGGGTGGGCCATGGGCCGGACCTCCCTGCAAACTACAGGTCTCACAGTAGTTTGCAGGGAGGTGACCTGCAAACTGTTTCGACACCGACCAGTCTCCTGACACGGCCCCTGGAGTGAGCAGAGTGCCCTGTCCCTTGGCCTGGGCTTGGTGCAGGGTAGGCACTGCCATGCTCTAGCTCTGGCCTCCCTGCCTAGAGGGAGGACCTAGCCCAAGCCTCAAAGCCCAAACTCGTCAGTGAAGACCCCGAGCTGCTGTGGTGCCAGGAAATGGAGTGCTGGAATCAGCTCCGCATCTGTGAAGAGCGTGCTCTGCGTGCCCTGTGTGTGGTCATGTGTGCTGTGTGTGCCCTCTGTGTGGTGTGTGTGCTGCGTGTGTCCTGTGTGTGCTGTGTGGTCATGTGTGCTGTGTGTGCCCTCTGTGTGTGTGTGTGTGCTGTGTGTGTCCTGTGTGTGCTGTGTGTGCCCTTTGTGTGGTGTGTGTGCTGCATGTGTCCTGTGTGTGCTGTGTGGTCATGTGTGCTGTGTGTGCCCTCTGTGTGGTCATGTGTGCTGTGTGTGCTCTCTGTGTGGTCATGTGTGCTGCATGTGTCCTGTGTGTGCTGTGTCTGTGGTCATGTGTGCTGTGTGTGCCCTCTGTGTGGTCATGTGTGCTGCGTGTGCTCTGTGTGCTGCGTGTGCCCTGTGTGTGGTCATGTGTGCTGCGTGTGTCCTGTGTGTGCTGTGTTGTGGTCATGTGTGCTGTGTGTGCCCTCTGTGTGGTCATGTGTGCTGTGTGTGCTGTGTGTGTGCTGCATGTGCCCTGTGTGTGCTCATGTGTGCTGTGTGTGTGGTTATGTATGCTGCGTGTGCCCTGTGTGCTGTGTGGTCATGTGTGCTGCGTGTGCCCTGTGTGTGTGCTCATGTGTGCTGTGTGTGTGGTTATGTATGCTGCGTGTGCCCTGTGTGTCTGTGTGGTTATGTGTGCTGCGTGTGCCCTGTGTGTGTGGTCATGTGTGCTGTGTGCCCTGTGTGATCATGTGTGCGTGTCCTGTGTGCTCATGTGTGCTGTATGTACCCCGTGTGTGCTGTGTGCTCGTGTGCTGCGTGTGCCCCATGTGTGCTCATGTGTGCTGTATGTACCCCGTGTGCTGTTTTCCGTGTGCCGCACGCTCACTGTGTATGCTCTGTGTTCTGTGCACTGTGTGCCCTGTGTGTGCTGTGTGTGCACCGTGTTCTGTGTGTCTCGTGTATGCTGTGTGCCCAGTGTGTGCTGTGTTCTGTGTACTCCATGTGTTCTGTGTGCCCCCACGTGTGGTGTCTGTGCTGTGTGCTTGTGTGTTCACGTGTGCGCTCCATGTGTTCTGTGTGCCCCATGTGTGGTGTCTGTGCTGTGTGCTCATGTGTTCTGTGTGCTGCATGCTCCCTCACCGTGTGCGCTCCATGTGTTCTGTGCGCTCTCTCTGTGTGCTCTCTGTGTGCTCCCTGTGCGTGTGCTCCGCGTATGCTCTGCGCAATCTCTGTGTGCTCCATGCGGGTTCCATGTGGCCTCCATGTGCTGTGCTCTGTGCAGGTCGGGAACAGCACTAGGTCATCTGTGCTTTTGGACAGGAAAACAAGCTCCATGCCTATCTTTGCCATCTTGCAGCTGAATGTTGGTAGCACCCCCATCCACAGCTGTGGCTGCAAACCCCAGGCGTGAGGCCAGCCGACCCAGGACCCATCATCCCATCGCCACCCGCAGGAGCCTCAGGCCTTCCTGTCGAGCCACCGCTACTCCGCTATCTGCCACCTTCCCGCTCACTCCAACTCCAAACCCGGGCCTGGTTTCTTGCATGTTAGGAAGCCATGGATTACGGTTTCATGCATGCGGATTTTCTCTCTTGGTAACTGTATCTCAATACAATCGGTTTCCTTCATAATCCTGTATGTTTTATTTTGTGCACTTAAGACCATTATTGGGAGAAGGGGTCAGACACTGAGGGGTTCAAGGCAAAGACTTGGTAGAAACCTGTGGCCCAATGATGCCAGGGGCCTCCCCCGCTCTGATGGCCGAGAGCTGGACCCGAATCCTGCTCCGCCACCTGGCCCCAGCCCAACTCCAACTCCAGCCCCAGCCCAGACTCAGTCCCTCCCTGCTCAGGTCAGCGCAGATCTCAGCTGAAAAGCCCCAGGCGAGGGGGATAGATTCTCACACGATTAAGCGGTAATTCTCTCCAAGCTCACTGCATACAAATCATAAATAATGTGGCTCCATAAATCCTCTTCTCCCACCAGCTTCACCTCCGCCCAACTCTGCGTCTTGCCTCGGGAAATCGGCAAGGAGCTGCGCGTCCGGCTGATGGGGCTTGGTGGGCAGGCACAGGGGCAGGCTGCGGGGGAGGCGCAGAGTGGGGGTGCTGGGAGGCGGGTTCACCTCGATGGTCAAGCAGACTAAACACCAACAGGTCCCAGCTCTCGGGGTGTGGGGGCTTGAGGATGCTCAGACCTCAATGCAGGGGCGACGAAAGCCTCCTTCCCCACCCAGGGAGACCCTCTGCCTCCAGAGAGGAGGGGGGAGCTCATGGCGACCTCCTGCTCCTGCCCACAGGAGCAGGGTGGGGAGCAAAGGTTCAGAGATCCCTGGAGGTTACGAAGGCAGGGGCCAGAGGGAGAAGCCAGAGGAGGCTGCTGGAGAGACCAGAGCGGGTCCCTGGCCTGGGCCCAGCCCTGTCCATCCATGGTCACTACCAACTCTTAGCAGAGCTTCACTGCAGCTCCCGTCTCACCCTGCACCTTCCCACTCACTCAGGTGAGATCAGTTTGCTGAGCACCTCCCAGTCATCTCTGGGATACCATGGTGAAAAACTACCACCCACGTGGTGTCACAGACAGGCTTTGCTCGGGGCTTCTCTGCTGTGACCCAGGTCTTCCCCACCTCTAATCCTGGAGGTGTCCAAAACCTCCTCTGGGAAGCCTTCCAAGCTACCCCTACCCAGCTGTGATCTCCACTGTACTCAGTTCCTCCTCCTTCCTTACTGAAGTTCTGCTGAGATGCTGCTGTGAACGGATAAGCAGGTGAGCACACGAGCATCTGCGGTACATACGGCATTCCGCCTACACCTGAGGGTGGACCCGCAGATACAAGGTTCCTCCTCAGTGGGATGGCAAGAACATCATCCAGGCCAAAGCTCCCTCCCAGGGCCTTGCGAGGACGACGCAACATGTCAGCTGTCAAGTGACCCACCCGAGGAGAAGTGTCGCAGAGAACCCCCGGTCCTGGCTGTGAATATCAGAGCAGCCCCCTGGGCCTCTCTCCCCTAGGGTCCCAGGGCAGCTGGATCCACCAGGCACAGAGGCGTCCTGGTTTCTGTTTTCTGCATATATATTAAGGAATATTAGCATTATTAATGGCCCATGGTCTTCATTTAGCAAATGCAACAGGATATTACACACAGTGCCCAGGACATGAGGTGGGCAGGCAGGGGTGGAGATGGCGGGAAGGCAGGACCCACCCTTGTGTTTTGTGCCCAGCAGCCTCAGGTCTGGGACATCCCCATGTCCCTCCCACAGTGCCCTGGGGCTTCCAGCAGCCACCTCCTAGTTACTGTGAGTTCCAAGAAGGCGGCTTCAAATGAACATTTGCAAAATGTAATTAGGAAGGTAAATTTCCTGGCAACGAAGATTACATAATGCATCCCACAGCCAAACACCCTCCCGGTGGAATCTGGTTTGAAAACTGGATTTATTCATCACTTGGAATCAGTCCCCTGACGATCCCTTCTGTAATGGGGGCACTCGGGAGCTGGTGGTCCGGGCAGTGTCTCTGGGCGGGACACTCTGTGGGGACAGAGCCCCTGGGTGCTGACGCCTGGTCGGTCACGTGTGCCTGCGCATGGCAGGTGCACATAGCTCTGCAGCCCTGTGGCTGGGACACAGTGAGGTCTGTGGCGCATGGTGAGCTTGGAGACTCTGCGCCTCAAAGTCCAGCCTGAGGACCCTGTCATCTGCTAGAAATGCAGATTCCTGGGCCGTACCCTGACTTGTTTCCTGGGAATTACAAACCACAGGTGTCCCAGGGAGGGGTCCTGAAGCTGGTTGGCACCTTGACCACGTACGTCAGAGTCACTCTAGGGCCCTGGCTGTGGTTGGCCGTGAGCAACACCAGGGGAGTGGAAGGAGCCTCCACGTAGGGGTACGGAGGAGGGGGCACTTCCCCAAGGCCTGGGCCAAAAAAGGACGCTGCTCCAAGCATTAGGGGACAGCAGCCATTGGTAGACACTGGCATTCCCCACCAATGGTGCTGAAACAGCCGGGGGGGCCTCGAAGAGGGGTCTGGAGAAAGACCAAGGGGGGCAGGCTTCTGAGTCCATGGGAAAGGCCAGCTGGGCACCCTCAGTCACAGCAGAGCTTGAGGAGGGGGGCAGAGACTTGGTGAGGCAGGGGGGACTCTGAGTGCCGTCCTCCAAGAATCACACTGAGTGTGACCCCATCTGATCCCATAGATGGTGAGGCTGGGGACATCAGCACACCCAGATGAGGACACAAGGTCACGAGGTGAGGGGCACCAGCTGGTCTAGAAGCTAGGCCCGGGGGCAGGAGGCGCTTTCTGCTTTACCTGTCGGTACCTCCGAGCACCTGCCCAGTCCACCGCCTGGCCACGGCCAGCGAGACTCAGTTAGGGCCGCAGGCTGCCCTGGAGCTGTGTTTAACTTGTGAAATGGGACAGGCAAGGGAAAGCGGTGGGTCCTGGGGGAGGTGGGATGGGTGGCGGTGGGGTCCCTGGGGGAAGGAGCCAGGCCACCATAAGTGCTGTCCTCTCACAAGGAAAACCTCGCTGCCCAGCCATTGCCCTCTCCTCCAGCAGGATGCACCCGCTGGAGCCACACCCCTAAGGTCACCGTTGGAGGATGGGGTGCTCTGGGCTGGACACAGGGAAGCTCCCTGGGAGGCCTGAGCCCTTCACAGGAGGCCCCCATCCCCAAGAGAAAGAGCAGGGCTTCCAACGGGGCTTCTGAGCAAAGGCCTGGGCTGCCCATGACTGGCCCGACCTTCCTTCCAGGTGCTCCCAGTGCAGTGGGGGACATCGGGGGAGGGATTCCCTGTGACACGTCCCATCCCACCCCCATACAGTATCTCTGTGGACCATTCCTTGCCAACCTTTCCCCCAAAGGACCAGAAACTGTCCTCACCCGTGTCCCTAAAATCTGCAAGCAGCCTGGCATCCCAGGGCTCCCTGCCCTCCCTGCTGTGGCTAAGGCAGCAGCCAAGGTCTGAGAGACAGATGCTTCAGGCTGGGGGGACACCCGAGGTCACAGAGTCCCTCCCTGAGACGCCAGCTAGGGCTGCACTGTGAGCTGCTGAGAGCTGAGCACGTGTGGCATCCACAGCTCCTCAGCCACTCATGCTGGGTGGGGTCATAGTTCTTGGCATCAAACCCGAACCCCCGGGCTGCAGTCCGAAGCCATTTCCTCTGGCTTTGTTCTGTCCCTAGCTGGGCAGAGGTCGGGTCTCCCTCCTGCAGATCTGGAAGGTGCAGACCAAGGTCCTGGCATCCCATGGGCTGCCTGCTTCCATTTCCCTTCTCCACAAGTGCCGACCTCAGAGACGGGAGACAATCACCCTGGAGACTCCGCTGTGTCCATCATGTTCTCCCCCAGCTCAGCCCTGACAGTCCCTGCAGTACGCATGCACCCCACACTGCCGTCACCCACTGCCCAGCCCACACCTGGGCAAGGCCCTCTTCCCTGTGACCTCTCCTAGCCAGAGGGAGTGCCATGGGATCGGCCGATTGCACCCCTAGGTGAGGTGGTGGAGCCTGGGCTGGGGACGCACTTCCTCCCCATGCTGGTGCAGGCCGTGGCAGGGGTGTGGGGGAGAAGGACATGCCTGGCCCAGGAGGGAGGGGACCCCACGCTGGAAAGAAGCCCCACCCCCCACTGCCCTCAGGCTGTCAGACCTCTCGGGTCAGAGTAGGGCAACCCGGAGTGAGACAGCACCCCCTGTGCTGCTGGCCACTCACCTTTTCAGGCACGGGGGCCCCAGCCTCTTGCCCAGGCTCTGTGGGCCAGCTTGGCCTGGCCTAGCGCTGCCTGAGCAGCGGGAGATGGGAAAGGCGCTGGGAAGCATTGGGAAGCTGCCGACCCTCACCCGGAACGTCAGCCAGGGCCCCCGACCTGATGTCTGAGTCCTCAAATGCTTGTCCCAGGGCAGGTGGCAGTGCCAGGCCGGCTCTCATCAGACCTGCTCTGCCCCCATAAATCAGTAGCAAGCTCCTCCTGGCCTCTGACAGCCACTTCCCAGGAGGCAGTGCCACCAGGCAGGGGTCACGCCTCTCACAGCCTTAGGCCAGAGCGGACAGTTGACACTCGCTCTCAGAAGTAGGCCCCTAGTGGGAACGGCCTTGCATGGTCCTGGGATTCTGCACACTCAGCCACACGCCTCTGACCTCCACAACCTGGCGTCCCCCCAGGCCTCCCAGAGGTCCAGGGCCCCATCCTGCTCGAGGCCTTCCCTTCACCAGAGGTGCCCCATGTTCAGGTTCTGAACCCCAGCGGGGTAGCTCCTGGATGCACCCCGACAGAGACACACACACGTGCTCACATGCAGGCACTCATGCATACACGCAGCTCCTGTGCACACACGCAGGTCTTGTGGACGTGTGCCCCAGTCCCTCTCTGTGTGCATGCTTGCACACAGACGTGAGTGCACACACACGCAGCCCTACTCACACACACTCCCAAGACATGCAGTCCCTGGGCACATGTGCACACACACACATTCCCAGTGCACATCCTCACACAAGCACCCCTGGATGAAGGAGCATCCCCATGTCCCCAGACTGCTGTGAAATTATCAAATGTCCCCAGGCAGGGGTGGGGCACAATCACCCCCTGTTGAGAATCACTGACCCGGACGCGCCTTACCCGACCCCTCCACACACGCACGCCTGCAGTGACTGTGCACGCAGCAGCGTGTCTGCACAACTACACACATTTCGAACTCCCAGGCCACCTGTCCCGACTTGGGCTTGCCCTCCACTGCCTGCCCCCTGGCAGCAGCCCCCGTCCCCATGGTCTGAGCGCCTCCTTTCCTCCCAGCCAAGCTGCTGGCGCCTGGCCTGGCCCAGGCATGCGGGGGAGGGTGTGGGGGGAGGAGGCGGACGGCTTCTTTTCCCGTTAGGCGCCTGGCTCACGGAAGAGGCGAGTGTGGATCTAATCTTCGGCTGATTAAATGTCCCTCATTAATGAGTTTCTTTAATTAATGAAGTTTTTGGGTCTGCTCCACTTGCTTTATTCCAGCCACACTCTGCCTCCTCAGCACAAAGCGGGGCCGTTTCCTCCCGGGTAATTGAGGGAGCCGTGGCCCGTTCCTGCTGACGCTGCACTTTGCTGATTGCGCCTGTCAACTTGGGGCTGACAACTCCATTTTTAAACATTTTCTTCTCCAGAAGCCATGTGCACATGTGTGCTGCACGGGAGGAGGCACATCCCTGGCGGCCCCCCCACCCCACGCACTGTCTCCGTCACATGCCAGGCACACACATGCCCACTCACACGGACAGGTCTGACCTGCAGCCCGGAGCCTCTCCAGCCACCCAGAGGGGTGCATGTAACCGAGCCTGCCAGGCACACGCCCACCTTCAGGAGCAGCATGAACCCCCCTGCACACGTGCACCAGGCACACCCACACACAGACCACGTGGACCTCCACATACCTGTATTCCTCATGTGCATACACGCCATACACGCTCACACTGTGCACACTCACCCCTCAGCACGCTCGTGTGCACATCACATGGGTGTGTGCGCCCGCACGCACACATCCCACACATACACAGTGCACACTCACACCGTAAACACTCACTCCCAAGCGCGTGCACATTCACAGTATGTCACACCCCCGTCCAGGTCATATGCACGCACTGTGCATGCTCACTTCTGGGCACACACATGACCGTAACACACACCACACCTGTGTCCAGGTGATGCACCCCCTCTCACCCACACACACGCACACAGCACATACACTCACAGTCCCACCCCGGCACGCTTACACCTGGGCTCACACCCATGTCCACACGCATTCCAGTTCACACACTCACGTAAGGCACCCTCCCCATAAACACACGGCCCCCACACACAGAGAGACCACAGATACACAGGCATCAGGCGGGGGCTATGCCCACCCCGGTGGAGGAAGAGCTTGCTATGGATGCCTGCACGCCAGGTGACTATGTCCCCCACGTCCACCTGTCATCCAGAGGACCTTCCCAGACGCCCCTTGGCCCTGCTGGCTGCCCCCCTGCTGTGACTGGGCGCCAGCTCCGGGGCCCAGAAGGACAATTTACACCTTCTCATCGGCCCTTGAAGAGCTCTTGGAATTAAAAGCATTCATCTTCTCCTGCTGACTGGGATGTGGACTCCTTCCCCACGAGGCTGGCCGGAACTGGGCAGTCAGGGTCACAGCTCCAGAGCCAAGGAGGAGGAGGCACTGCCTGCCAGACGCTCCTGCCAGTGGGCACATGGCTGTGGTGCGGTGGGGGGGCCAATGGGACGATTCTTTCCGACCAGGATCTGGCCACCAACAACCGAGTAAAAAGCAGATCCTCCCCCACAGGCAGACATGGGTCCTTCTGCCACTAGGGGTCAGCCAGGAGTGGCTGTGCCTGAGGCAGGACGAGCGTCTCTGCACTGATGATGCCGGAGGGCAGTCCCACTGTGTGTGCCAGGGAGGACATCTGGCTGACTTCATCCCAGCCAGATGACACAGGTGTCACCATCCCCATGTTACTAATGGAGAAATGGATGTCAAGAGAAGCCAATAAGTCTCAGGCTTCCCTGTGGGTAAGGGGCAGGACCAGGCCTGGTGCCCAGCTCTGTCTCACTCCCCAGCCCAGTTCTCCTCGTCCCGCAGCCCTGCCAGGCCAGCCCGCCCTGTGACTACCCCAAGAGGGTTCTGGCGTCCCCACGGGTGACTCTCCCATCCAGCAATGACTGCCTCGCCTATCACTGACCAGACTCTTCCTGCCCAGCCCTTCGCAGAGTCCTTACTACACCTGAGGGGCACCTGCTGTGGTCTCCATCGTACAGATGAGGAAACTGAGGCCGTGAGCGCTTATGTGGCTATGAGCTCAGGTATAACAGCCCAGCTTGTCTCTGAGTGCAGGGCCGTTTCCGTCTCTCCACCCTGAGCCCTGTTTCTGTACCTGCAGCCCTGGCCCTGGCTGGAGGGTGAACCCTACACAATGCCACACCCAGCCTCTGAGCCGAGGTGCCACCACCTCCTGGGTGCCAACCACACACCTGTCTCCAGGTGCCGTGTGTGGGCCAGGCACCTGCACCCACATTAGCCGTAAAGCTCATGACGGCCCAGGCAGTGACAGTCCCTGCTTTTGCAGATGGGGAAACTGAGGCTCAGAAAGAAGGACGAGCTACAGTCCCACAGCTCAGAGGCACGGCACAATAGACCAACCCAGGCATGTGCCACAGAACTTTGGTCTCCTACAATGTTCTAGAAAGGCGCTCCATGGCCAGACTTCCTGAGGGAAATGCCACCATGCCGTCCCCAGAGTTCTGCAGCAGAGAGACAGGTTAAACCGTGCCGACTATACTGCCTCTCACACATCTTGACCCGGAATTGTTTCTTTTGCCAAAGACCTATTAGAAGTAGAGGTATTTGGGGAACAGAGTCAGATGCCATGCTGAGGGCCGGGGGTGGTCCCTTGAAAGGATGCCTGGCTATGCTTGCAGAGGGTCCTCTCCTGCCAATGCTGAAGGTCCTTGCTGGGTGACTGAAGGAGCCTGGGTGGCTTCCCAGGGACGGTCCTGGGATTTCCTGATTACTACCTGAGGACACAGCCCTCTACTTGGAGCGTGCAGGGCAGCAGCTGCCTGGTAAACAGGGCACACCCTGGCTCACACAGCTGTCTACACAGGCGGAACGGAGGCCCGAGAGCCCCTGGGGTGATAAGCATTGTGGCTGGGGACAGAATTGGGAAGGGCCAAGACTCTGGTCTTTCTGCAGTAAGTGAGAAGGGCTGTACCTAGGGTTAGAGTGACTGGGCTCAGGAGCTGGAGTCGGGACAGGAAGGCTTAGGAGCAGAACATTGTTGGGGGCCTGCCGGGAGACCCCCCTCGCTGCTGGGCATTACCGGGAGAGTAGGGAAGGCTACAAAGTTCACACACGCAGAAGGCAGAGGCCCTGCCTAGGGCTCCGGGAGGGTCTCTCCTGGGCATCTGATTCTAAAATGACAGTTCTTTTTTTTTTTTCTTTTTTGAGACGGGGTCTCACTCTGTTGCTCAGGCTGGAGTGCAGGGGCATGATCTCAGCTCACTGCAACCTCCGCCTCCTGGGTTCAAGCAATTCTCCTGCCTCAGCCTCCTAAGTAGCTGAGATTACAGGCGCACCACCACGCTCGGCTAATTTTTGTAATTTTGTAGAGACTGGGTTTCACCATGTTGGTCAGGCTGGTCTCGAACTCCTAACCTCGTGATCTGCCCTCCTTGGCCTCCTAAAGTGCTGGGATTACAGGTGTGAGCCACCGTGCCTGGCTCAAATTGCAGTTCTATCACAAGAAGCCAGGGTTGGATTTCTCTTCTTACAGAGGCTCCGAGAGGGTGAGTGTGGGGGCTGAGGTTACTAACACAGCACATGAGCAGGAGAGGGTCAGGTGGCTGGGGTGGGACTGAGTGTCCGGATGTCCTAACACCTACAGAAAGCCACAGTTCCTTGGCAATGCGCCCAGTTGGGCAGGCTGGAGCTTGAGTCCTGAGGAGTTGGGGGGGTCCCTTGGTAAGTCCCTCACCTCCCTGGGGTCCTGTTTCCTCATCTGCAAAGTAGGCATAACAGGGCCCCCCAGCCAGGCTGTACGAGGACCAAAGGTGTTAACAGGTGAGCAGATGGTACCATGCCCCAAAATTGCAAGCGAAACTGACGGTGATGCCGAAGTGAGCGTTAGGCAGCCAGGCCTCCCATACCTGAGCTCACGGGAAGAAAGGGACGCACACAGCCAGGAAAGCAAAGAAACCCTGAGAAACAGGAGGAGACACAGCGGGGCCCGGGATGGGATCCTTGCCCACTGCCTCTGAGGTTGTGGGAAGAGAGGGAAAAAGTTGGTGCTGCTATCCTTTTACGATGCTTTGAAATACTGTCTGGATGGGAGGAAATTAAATATTGCAGCTTTTAACCGGAGCCACACCGAAAACACAACCTTGCAGTAAATAAAAAGACGATTTGCCACCGTGACACTTTCATTTCATGAAACTCCCTGTGCGCCTCATTTGTAATTATTCCCCTCCTGGCCTCTGGCCCCTGACTGTATCACCTGCCTCCGGGGATGGGGAGGTGGCTCGGAGCCCCCAGGGGGGGGAGCAGCCCTGTCCAGGAGGCAGGAGGGGTCTGAACGTGGTTCATTATGATTGAGTTTAAACTGAAAAATCAATTTTTAATTGAATGTATTCTTTGAACAGGCGCTGTTGCCCATGGCTGAGCACTAATGGAATTTCCATCCTAAGCCACCCCTTCTCTTTGACAACCCCTCCCCAGACTTCTGACCCCAGCAGGACTGACCCAGCCAGCAGATGTGCCCCTACTGGGGCTGCAACTAAACTCTGCCCGTGGGGCACAGTGGTGGGAGGCTACTCGTGGGTGTGTGCAGGTGGGGGAGGGGCAGGCTGGCGGAGAGCCTGTCTTCTCCACGTAGACTGGCTGGCTGGCTGGGAGGCGTCAGGGGCGCTGCTGCTTTTTGGCCCAGTCTGGGCTCTTATGAAGTTGTTGAAAGATGGGTCTGGGCTTCTGGGCACAGGGGCAGGTACACAGGCCCCAACGTCCTCTACTTCCCAAAAGACTTTTCTATCAAGAGCCATGTTCAAGGACAGAGGGAGAACCAGGCCCCTGGGAGTACTGCCCCCCCATAACCCTAAAGACCACGGCCCCCACCCCTACACGTGGCCCCTCCTGGCATCCCCACTGAGTCCACGCGCAGGACTAGAAGACGAAGGGGGAGGCCCAGGGCAGCGGCATCCTGGCACGCATGGGCTGCTGTGTGAAGGAGGCTGGCCCCTGCCTCCCATCTGTAAGGGGCGCTCACAGCAGGCTGCACGGACTGGGCTAACAGTGAGAAGGGCGGGACCACCTGCCCATCCTACCTTGGACCCCACAAAAGGGTGGGTCCGTGTGCCTGTTTTGGACAGCCTCGCATCTGAGAGTGGCGATGGGCACTGACTACATCTCTGCTGTGCCAGCTTGCCCGAGTCCACCCCGTTCTCTGCCCACTCTGCCTCTGTTCTCACAGGCCCCCTGGGGAGTTCCCCAAGCCTGTTCCTGGAGGACCCGGATTCTGGGGACAGTTCCATCGATGGTGCTGTCCTCGCTGGTTGGTGGGGGGGTGGTCTATAAATCCGTCTCAGCCATTTCTCCTTCTCCCAGCCAGCTCCACCTCTGACCCTCTTTTCCTCCACTCCCTGCTACCCCCCACAGCTCCGAAGCCATCCCACCCAGAGCGCGGGGGGACTCCTCCCAGGCTCGCCACAACGCTGCACGGAGAAGTTCCTTGATGAGGCTGGGCCTTGGCCACCAGAACCGGGGGTTCTTCCCACCAGGGACACCTCTGCTCTGGCCACAGGTGACCTCCTTCACCCGGCACCAATGCCATGTGCCGGGGCTCCCTAGGGATAGGAATGAGGGTAGGGGATAGTCGCCCTCCAGCACAGGCCCCCACGCCTGGAAGCCACTTTCCATCTGAGGCTGGGTATGTTTTGGGTTGGAAGGTGGGTGGTGCCCTCGGAGCCCTCCTGCAGGAAGCACTAACGCATGAAGACCCCCTCCATTTTCAGTCTGTGAGGACCCCTGCCCTGCAGTGGCTGGGCTCAGGACACCCAGTGGAGGGTGCTCTTCATGGTCATCCCATTCCTATTTCACTGCAGGCCTGGACAGACACCTTTATCCTTCCACTGAAGGGCGGCCACGAAGGGGGGCCGACCTGCTTGGCCCATACCTGGATGGTAGCAGGGACCTGTGCCCAGCTCTGCCCATGACCCCCTTTGGAGAAGGACACATCTAAGCCACAGGCATTGAGGGGCCCGGAGATCTCCCTGCAGAGGATGTTGTGTGTGGGTGGAGGGATCGCTGAGCTGGTCAGAGAGGGTGGCCTGCCTCCCCCTGCCTCTGAGCCAGACCAGGCCCTCCAAGCCGTCCTGGCAGTCAGTGGGTGGCCGATGGGTCTGCTCTCAGGGCAGGACCCGTGAGGCCTGCAGAAGCCCCATTCTACCCCTACCCTGTGGCTGCCTTGTTTAAAAATGGGCCAAGATTTTGCGGGGAAGGCCACGAGGATGGGATGGGTAGGGTAGGCCGGAGACGCCTATCAGAGAGGTGCCATGTGGCCTCCAGCCTCCCAAGGGCCCTTCCCAGGCCTCCCAGCTGCTTCCTGCAGGCCTCCCTCAGCTTTTTCCTGGCATGGGGCAGGCCCGAGTCCAGATATTTCTAGAAGCTCAAGCATGCCCTGCTCTCCACCGCTGGGGTCTGGGTGACAGAAGTTGGAGGTGAAAGGGGCAGGGCTCATGCCTCAGACCTGAAGCCAAGCCCAGAGTTGAGCCGCAGCGGGGGAGGGAGGAGCACCCCCCCTGCTCCCCCTAAGCCCCTTCCCCCGCGGCCCGGGACCACGGTTCCCATCTTGCCTCTGTCCCCCGGCTGCTGAGTGCCTCCCGAAGCCCACCGAACCTCTCTGGGTTTCAGTTTCCCCAACTGAGGACTAGGTGCCCCTCCACTTGGGAGTGGGAAGGCAGAGGCCAGGTGCCAAAGACCAGCCTGAAGTGCAGGTGTGTCCGAGCCGAGGGCTCGAGGCAAACGCCCACCCTTCAGATGCCTCCCGGCCCACACAGGGGGCACACAGGCCACTGCTTGCCCACTTCTGAGCCGTCGCCAGGTTCCGAGTCCAAAGAGGCGAGCCCACCAGTGCCCCCACATGCTGGGTTCCCACCCGAGCCAGGGAGGAGAATCTGCGATGATGCCTCCAGGCTCTCAGCAGGGAACCCGCACTGAATTGCAGCATGGCAGGGGCGGGACAGGGTGTGGGGGATGCTTAGTCGCTGCCTGTCCTAAGATGTCCCGGGAAACCAAGAGACGGCCCAGAAAGCAGCGCAGGAAGCCCAGAGCCTGAGTTTGGGTGCACATTCTTTCCTGTCACCGAGCTTGGCCAGGATCCCCCAACACAGGAGCCTGTGCACGTCATGCCCGAGTGTGCACCTGTGTCTCCTGGGGTCTTGCAGAGACTCTGATTCCGTGGTACGGGGTGGGCCGAGTGTATTTCGAATAAGTTTTCTACGTGTGTGGTGGTTCTGAAACATGGCCATGACCTGAAATCATCTCGGAAGCTTAAAAAAATACTGGTGGCTAGGTGCCATCCCTGAAGGGTCTGATGTCACTGGTCTGGGGTGACGTCTGGGCACAGGAACTTTTAAAGGCTCCTGAGGTGATTCTAATGTGCAGCCGCGTTTGGGAAGCACCTGCTCACCGTGTTCTCTGGAGCCAGCCCACAGGCCAGCCCCTAAGCTGCCCCTGGCCCAACTAACAGGGCCAGTTGGCTCTGAGAGGGAGCCCTGCCCCGCCACCCCGGCCTTCCTCCTGGGGCGCAGAGGCCTGATAAGCACTGCACGCAGTGGCAGCAGGGGAGGAAACGGGGTATTGGCTGCTCTGTGGTTGTGTTTTTTCTCCCACCGCCACAGGCGGGGCGTTTGGCAAAGTGAGTGCACCGTCCCGCTCCGCACCTGGGCCCACTGACACGTAGATCCATGCGGCCCAAACGAGGGCTTTCAGCCGGGTGATGGTGCCCTGCAGGGGACATGTACCAGGGACTGGTTTTGTGGAAGACAATTTTTCCACAGACCAGCGGGGGCAGGGGACGGTTGGGAGGGATGGTTTTGGGATGAAACTGTTTCACTTCACCAGGCATTAGATTCTCGGAAGGAGCGTGTAGCCTAGGTCCCTTGCTCGCTTCTTTGAGAATCTCAGGTGGCTGCTGATGTGACAGGAGGTGGAGCTCAGGTGGTGATGCCAGCAACCAGGAGCGGTTGCAAGCACAGAGGACGCCTCACTCCCTTGCCTGTTGCCCACCTCCTGCCATGCGGCCCGGTTCCCAGCAGGCCGAGGAGGGGTGGAGGACCCCTGGTGTAGCTTGTCACAACTCGGGGTGCCCCTGGCATCGAGTTCAGAAAGGCCAGAGATGCTGCTCTGCCTCCCACAGGCACCCACCAGAGACAGACTCAGCCCACCCTGGCAGTTGTGCCCTGGGCCACGTCACGGGAGGCTCAACCTCACCAAGGAAGGGGCAGGCAGTTTCACCACCGCATTAGACCGGGTCTGCGGGAGGGTACGTGACTCTGTCCTAAAAGGGTGCTGCCTGGGCTTGAACTCAGAACCTGGATTTTGTCTTAGCCCCGTTCTTTCCCTCTCTGAATTGTTCTGGTTCAATGTCGCAGGGCCTGGAAGGGCCCTACGTGGCATCCTGGTTCCAGGAAAAGCCAGTCGGTTCCCCAGGTGCGTGCAGAGCAGCCACACAAGCCTCGTGCCTAACTGGGGAGCAGCTGAGGGGCTGGTCTCTGTGTGTGTGACCAGCTGCCATCTGTGAGTCCGGCCCCACCTGGCTCTGGAGCAGAGCTAGTGCCTGCCCGGGGCCCAGAAAAGCTTGTCCATGGCGGCCTGTGCCAGTGGCCTGTGCCAGCGGCCTGCTGGTCATGTGGGACTGCTGCCGGAAGGTCCTGCAGAAGCTGGGGAAGATGGTGGGCCTCCTCTCTGCAGGCTCAACCTTGCCAAGGGGACAAGGCAAAGGCCTGATTAGGGTGGGTAGCCCTGCTGCTGGCCCCTGGGCAGGGTGTCTAGCATCTCCTTGGCTGCCCCCTCTGACTTTAACGGGCCCCTTGCCTGCCTCCTGGACACACCCAGGGCCCACATCCTTTACTTTGGATCTACAGAGAACACAGAACAAAATAAGAAACAGTGCTGGCCTCCAAGTGTCCTGGGACCAGCCCCCGGGGCCACGTTCCCAGCCTGCTGTGCTGCTGTCTGGACACCAGAGCCGGGACCCACCAACTCCAAGGCTGATCCCTTTCCCTCCTGCCCTGTCGTCCTCAGAGACAGCACGGCCCAGGTCAGGAGGCCACTGTGGTCCCAGCAGGGGCTGGACATGCCTGGCCTTCTGGAGGAGGCAGGAGAACCTGCCCAGTGCCCACCTCTGCAGGTGCGCCGGCTGCTCATGGCTGCATCCACACCTCACACCAGCCCTACGAGCTCCATGTTACAGAAGCAGAAACCCAGATGCAGAGAAGACAATTAACTCGAGAACATCAGAGCTGGGGTTTGAGCCCGAAGCCTAGAAGAGGCTGTGAAGGCAGCGAGGCCACCAGCCTTCCCTCAACCCCCTGGGAGCCTTGCTGGTGCTGTGCACCAAGAGAGGCTGGGGGAGTTCCCTGCAGCCCCGAGAGGCAGGCCCTGGTCCAGAGATCAGGAGGAACTTGCTGGGGAGGCTGGGGCCTCACCTTTAGGTAAGAGGCTCCTGGGGGCCACGGCTGCCCCCTGCCCTCGGCAAAGCCGAAAGCAGATGGTTGGCAAGACCCCAGAAGGCAGAGCACGTGGGGCCCAGTCAGCCTTGCACACCCCTGGCTCTGGGCTGGTCATGGGCCTCGTCCACCACCCACGAGTGTGCCCCTGGAGCCCAGCACCTGGCCAGGGCTGACGGTGGGCGACGAGGTGGTAGCTGGTGCAGGCTTTGCCAAGTCTCTTCGATCCAGCCTCTCTCTCATGCTAATGACTGTCAACATGAAACAGAGGCTGTGAAGGGGAAGAAAATCACTCCCTGAAAAGGAATTGACTGATCCCCAGCATTTCTCAAGGAATCACTGACCTGTGAATATTTCATTACCCAAAATGAGGCACCATCCATACAGCGCTACCGCCGCGGGGCCCTGGGGGGAGGGTGGATGCAGAGGGTCAGGCTCTGGGCGGCGACCCAAATTTCCTCACCTGTGGGACCCCAGGGTGTGGCCCTAAAGAACCAGAGACAGGCGCCTTGCAGACAGGAGCACAGTCGCCTCTCTATGCCTTGGGAGTGGTCATGGCTTACACTCCTTGCCGTTCTGTTCTGTGCCTGGGGTCTCCATTCTGGTGGGCGGCCTGGGGTCCTGTTTCCCACCAACAGTCCCCTCCTCAGCCTCCCAGCTGCCTCCAGCAGGCCTCACTCAGAAAGTCTTTCCTGGTGTGGGGCAGGTCCAAGCCTAGACGTTTCTAGAAGCGCAAGCATGCCCCACGCCCCACTGCTGGGGCCTGGGTGACAGGAGTTGGGGGTAGGGGGCAGGGCTCATGCCGCAGACCTGAAGCCAAGCCCAGGGTTGAGCCACGGGAGGAGGGAGATGCCCCCCCGCTCCGGCCCTGGGCCCACAGTTCCAATCCTGCCTCTGTCCCCGGCCGCTGAGTGCCTCCCACAGGCCACTGAAGCTCTCTGGGTATCTGCTTCCCAACCCTCACCTGAGGCTGACAGTAGGTGGGGCCACCTTATAGGCTGAGGAGAATAAACTAAGACCAAGATCTAATCTCAGTCCCCGACAGGAAGCAGCTGCTCCCTGGAAGTCAGGATGGTTGGGCAACTCTATCCCGGACGTGCAGGCCACAAGGTCTGAGGACACAGGGAGGGAGGCCGACCCTGCTGGGGCTCCTGCAGCCTCGAGGGCCCCGTGGGCCTGGCTGGGGGAGGCTAAGCTACAGTCCCCAGAGGATGGGAAAGGCTGGGACCATCCTCGAGGGCAGTGATCAGCTCCTGAGTTTGTAAGATCACGGGGAAGGGGGGACAGCCTGGGCTTTCTCCAGGAACCTCAAGGAGCTGCAGAAAAATTCATTCAAGACATGCTAACCATAAAACCCTCATGCTGTGCTGGGCTTGGACTGGGTGGGATTCAAACCCCCAGCCTGCAGCTCCCCCCACCCCCCATGACGACAGCACACCCTGAAGCTGAAGGAGCATAAGGAGACCCTCCAGGGCCCAGAGGCTCCTGCAGCACCCAGGCAGAGACCCCCGCCGCCTGCCAGAGAAATGCGACGTCTGTGCTATTATTGCCGGGGGTTACACCGGGGATGGTGTTTCCAAATTAGCAGAGGCCGGGGAAGGCGGGAGGGCATCCATCTGGGGGATAAGCAGAGCGTGGGAGGCAGCATCTCAGGACCCCTCCCTGACCTGGTGCGGCCTCGGGGAGCCCGGATGCAAGGCAGGGGAGAGTGGGGGAGGGAGGGGGTCATGGGGGGAAGACAAGGCGCTTGGCTGGGGCCCAGCCCTGACCCCTCCTGGTGGCTCTCTCCACTTGCTGGGTTGGAACACGGGCAGTGCTATCCTGGGGAGGAGCGGGGCTGGACACGAGGGGACCTGGCCGCAGTAGGAGGGACTTTGGTGGGCTTCAGAGAGGAGCTTCAGCATCGAGGTGCTTGGGGCAGTGGGAAGTGTGCCTGGGGGCGTCTGTGGACAATTCCTTCTTTGGGACCGCTCGATGGCCGCCTCCCCCTGCCAGCTGGAATGTCCGCACCCACTGCAGAAGGCTGGGGGTGGCCTAGGGGCTCATGGCGGCCCGCTCAGGCCTTCTCCCACGTTGGACCCAGGACCCTGGGACACTGAGGTGGGGTCAGCAAAGGCACCCACAGGTCCTGGGAGGACAGGGCAGGGTGGCCGCTGGGTGTCGCCCTGAGCTGAGCTTCCGTGGAGCATCTCTGAATGCTGTGGCAAGGGGACAGAGATGGCTGCCAGCCTCCTCCTCTGGGGTCTGGAGATGGGATGGGGACAGGCGTTACAAACAGCGACTGTGGCTGCACTGAGGACTCAGGCTAAGTGCCGGGGGTGGGGGTGAGGATGGGGGTGGATCTAGTTGGGGGCAGATAAGCAGGGGCTCTCAGGTATCCACAGGGGAGGGGCAAGCAGGACCTGCCCTTGAGGTCAGGACAAGAGGGTGGCGGTAGCTGGACCTGGAGCAGCGGCCCCGTCCCAGGAGAGTGAGGCTCCTGAGGCAGGAAGTCTGCTGGGGGGTCCTGGCTGGGTCGGGGCAGATCTGCTTGGGTAAGGCACTCTGGGCCAAGGAGCAGGGTGCTGCTGTGGGCCCGGGGGAACACAGACAGTAGAGGCCTGGCCTCTCTCTGGGCTCTGCAGGCTGCCAACTCCCCCAACTCAGCTCCCTCTGCACCCCCCCATGCCCTGCTCCCCCAGCCCAGGCAGTTCCTCCAGTTCCTCAACGTTACCCTGGTCCTGTGTACCCCTTGCTCAAGACAGGAGGCGGCTGAACTGCCCGACACTGCAGACGGCCGCACCAGCTCAGCTTCTTTGAGAACCCAGGGAGGTGGTGGGAGGTGCAGGCCACCAAAGCCGTCACGAACGAGGGGATGCCTGACCACTTCTGGGGGCAAGGCCAGGCCTGCCAAGGGCTGGGCCAACAGATTCACCTCCCATCGCCTCCTCTCCCTGGCAACCCCACACCTGCCCCGCATTCTCAGCCAGAGCAGAGGCAGGTGGGAATGGGTACCTCCGAGAAAAGTGGAGGGAACAGAGGTGAGGGCAGCTCCGGGGCCCTGGGCCCAGACCTGCAGAGGCCACACGGTGCTCTCTGAGCGGCCAGGGGGCCTCAGCATCCCTGTGTGCGCAACGGGAGGATGAGGACTTGTTCACGCCTCACGCCACCCGAGAGGGAGTTTCAGTTGGCAATGCCTGGCTCGCTGCCTGTCAGAGGGCTGAGCAGTGCTGGCGGCCGCCCCGCTGCTGTGCGGCTCTCACCGGGACAGGGCCACCCCTCTGGGCGCCGCTCTGCAAGTGCTCAGCACACACACACCCCTCCGCCATGCTGGGCCCTGGACTCTCCGAACCACAACAATAAACGCAGCTCTTGGCGCAGGTTCTGGGTCTGATCCTCGCACTGCGACCCCCCACCCAAGGCAAGCAAGGAAGCCGACAACAGACCCCGGGCGCTGACCACCCCCTGCCCTGGGAGGGGCCTCAGGAGAAGAAAAAGACATGCAGCCCAGAGGGGAGGGGCGAGATCCAGGGTGGCGGCGGAAGGGACCCCGGGAAGCGGTCAGGACGGCTCTGGGCCCAGACACGTTCGGTGTCACGGCAAGGAGGGGGAAGGGGTTTCCCAGCACAGAGCAAAGGCACCGGGCTGGGAGGGGGACCTGCAGGGGAGGAGGGGGAGATGAGGATTGGAGGTGCAGGCTGAGCTCCCACATCCCCCATCCCCAAGGCCCCTGTCCTGCAGGGGGAGAACTCGAAGAAACGGGGAAGCAGGAAGGGTGATGGGAGGCTGGGAGGCCACAGGGCTCCCCCAACCCGCCATCCCAACACACGATGGCCTACAGCCAGTCTCAGCTGGGAGCCTGAGACGGTGCATAAGTGGGCACATGGGGGCCCGGGCAGAGGGGCTGGGGTGGAGAGAGCCCCAGAGGGCTCCATCCCTGCAGGGTCTGAAGCCACGTCCAGGCCCAGCTGCTCTCCAGAGCCTGGGACCTGGACACCCCTGGGGCAAGATTTCAAGGCGCCTCCCCCGAGCCCATCCTCAGTGGAGCTGGGACACGCTGCTTCGGGTCAGCAAACGTGGACACCGCCTTCCAGATAAATCAAAGCGCTGTGCCAGCCGAGGCCCAGACAGCCGCAGGAGCAGTGTGGGCCCCAGCCAAGGCAGGGAAGCAGATTCCTTAGTGGGGACTAGGGTGGGGGGTGCCTCTTTCCAGCTGGGCCAGGGGTCACCCCAAACTTGGGATGAGGGCACTCATTCCGTGTGCTCCCCGTTTAACTCCCACAAGCACCCTGGACCCTCTGTGTAAGTCTGCAAGCCGCAAAGGCGAGCAGAGACCCTGGGAGCTGGGAGAGGCGGAGGGACCCTGGAAGGAGATAGATCATGGGAAAGAGAGGGAAGGAAAAACGTCATAGCCAGCGAGCGGGCCAGAGCAGGGCAGACACGGCCTCGAGGGACCGAACCATATCCACATTCTGAAGGGGGCAGGACCAGAGGCGAAGACAGGGCCGAGGGGCAGAGCAGCCTGGGCACAGGCGCCGGGACGCGCCCCATCCCCCCATGCCAGGAACACCGCGAGGGCCTCCAGGCCGTCGCCACATTGCCTGCTTCTTTCTTGAGGGTGTTCACAGGCTGCCAGCACTCCACACCCCTGACTATGCTTGGAGGGTTTCCAGCCCTTCTCTGGCGAGGCAGGGGAGGTCTGGGGGTGCCTGGGGTCAGATGGGCCCATGGTCCAGACACCCTGCGACACCCTACTCCTTAAGTGCAAGGCAGGACCTCTACCTGCTGGGGCTGCCCTCTTCCTCTGACCCCATCTCCCCCTCTAACTGACTGAGCAACTCACTTTTCCTGCCTCGCCCTGGGCCGGCTGTGTCTGCCCCTGACCCCTGGCCCTGCTCTGGGGTCCCTCCCATTTTGCAGAAATGCTGACCCCCAGATCCTTGGCTGGGGTGGGGGTGGTGGATACAGCAAGCAATGACCACCCATGGTCACCCCATTTCCCTGCACCCCGTTCTGGCTAAGATGCCCAGAGGGTGTGGCCAGGGAGGCAAACAGCACAGGCCTTCTAGAAGGAGCTGAAGGAACTTCATGCCTCATTGAGAGAATCTGCAAATTCTCTCTGCTAGAAAATTGTCTTCTCTACGAGAAGCCCATTTTTGGGCTGGAGGGGTGATAACAGGTGTGAGCCTAGCTGAGCCACAGTGTCGGGGCTGGGGACTTCAGAATGACAGGAGTGGCTAAAGCTGGAAGGTCCCTGGGAATCACGGTGGGCCAGGCTTCCCATTTAACAGAGCCCAGAGAGAGGCAAAGGGGCTTGCCCAAGGACATACAGCACTGAGAACACCAAGCTCCCCAACTTCCCATCTGGCTTTTCCTTTCTCCCAGTCCTCACTTGCTGCACGACATTATACACACAGGAAAAGAAACCAGGGGAGAGTCACGTGCCATCAATGCCACCACCTGCACCTCGGCACCTGGCTTCCCCCCTCCTCCTCCGCCTTTGCCAATGGGCTTTCTACCTGGCGGGGACCGTGGATGTTGATACCTGGCACCTGCCGTTGCAGCCCAGCCCTCTCCCGCCACATGCCCCCCCCAGGCCTGAGCCCGCTGCCCATGGTGGTCTCCAGCCCCATAATCAATTCCACCCTCGAGTGACAACCGCAGAACCAACTGTCCTGAGGTGGGTGGGGGAGGGCCCAGTTCTGGCTCCCACAGCAGCCCGGGGAGACGGAGGTAAAAGAGCACAAACTGGACTGTGCCTCTCTGCTACCTGAAACCTTTGATGATTCTCCTTCAAGCTGAAGAAATGCACCCTCCTGACCCCAGCCCACAAGGCTCTACTGGTATCCTCCCTGCCTCCATATCCAGTCCCGCCTGGCCCGGCTGGCTCCAGCCACCACAATCTGCGATCAGTTCTTTGAACACCCTAAGCTCCATTGCCTCCCGGCCTTCGTACGTGCTCTTCCCTGTGGCCACAATGCTGTTCCCTCAGTCTTTCCTTGCCCAGCTCCTTCTGTTTCAAAGCTGTCCCCCTCAGAGATGTCCTCCTTGGTCGCCCCTGTCTGAAGGGGGTTCCCCCTGTTAGCCTCTGTCTCGGGGCCCTGCAGACTGTGAGCCCGTGAGGACCAAGACCTCGTCTTTCGTTCTCTGCTGCACCCCAGGTGCTGTCATGACGCCCGGGACAGAGCAGTGTCCAGTAAAGGAGTGGGTGCCTAAGCGGATGAGTGGGGAAGAGTGGATGGAGCGGGGGAAGCTGGCCGCCTGTGCTGAAGGGCTCAGGACCTGATCTGGGAGGTTTGGCTGAGGGCAGACAGAATGAGGAAGGATGCCAGCCAGCCGCCCAGCCAGGCACAAGCCAGAATGAGCCAGTATTCGGCTGGGTCTCACCCTGGTCTCTCCCAGGGCAATCTCACCCTGCCCGGTCCCCATGTGGCCTGGGCACTGGGGTGGAGTGAGATCAGCTGCACCAAAGACCTCAGCACTCGGAGCTACCAGCCCCTGCCCTGCTGCCCCGTTGGCTGGTCGCTGCTTCCCTGAGGAAGGGGAGGCTGTGGCGGGAGATGCCACTGAGGAGTGGGGGCTTCACACCACGCGGCAGGCCAGTGTCAGGGCCTCCCAAACCCTCCCCTCAGCAAGCACGAGCCCTCCTAGGCACCTGCACACGTACAGGTGGGCAGCACACCCCTGCCTCCCTCCCTGCTCTCCCGAAGCCCCCTGGGTCCTGTTCCTTCCAGGACGCCTCAACCCTCGTTGGGTGGCACTGACAGCCTGGCCTCAGTGTCTGAGGAAGGGGAGGCAGCTGTGCCAGGCATCCAGAGGGCGGGTGGGGGGAGGGGGCAGTGGGCAGCTGTGAACGGGGGCCTCCCTGCCAGGGCACGTGAGCTCTGCCCAGTGGTTCCCAGGGCAGCAGCAGCCTCTGACCGAGTATTGTGCTAAAGCGGCCAGCCGGTGCCATGTCCCACTGCCCAGGGCTCTGCGTCTTGGTAAGGTTTTACTGTGGACATTGAGCCCATGAGGTGGGGGTGTGGCTGCAGGAGTGCTGCTCGGAACCTGCCCCACACCCCCAGCCCCGACAGTACCCCCAGCAATCACTCGGACTCCTCAACACTTGTCCTCTCCCCCACTCCTTGGACAACCCCAACTCAGCAGAGGAGACGGGCACTGCCCGCTCTTGGGCAGGAAGCCAGTGGGCAGGGAGGTCCGGGCGGGCAGGCTCCCAGCTCCATCAGACGGATACCTCGGAGCGGAGCCAGCATGAAATATTCATGCAGTAAATGGTGCAATTTTGTCTGCATTCAGCCGACTTCATGTATATTTCAGAGTATTATGAAATGGTAATGTTGTGTGACACAGTCGAGGCGGCCAGAGCTGGGGCAGGGGGACCTCGGGGTGAGGACGAAGCAGGTGGGGGAGAAGGACCCTGTCGCTTAGGGGCACGGAGACGAGGACGAACAACTCTCTGACCGGGGTGGGCAAGAGAATGGGGGTGCCAGCACTTCCAAGATGGGGGAGGTGAGGACTGGAGGGTGGGTGGTGGGAGCCCCCAGGGCGCCACAGCCTGGCAGGAGGAAGCCCACTCCTGCACCCCCCAAGTTGGAGGAATCTCAGAGGCACTCCCCCTCTTGATGGTGGCTGGGGGATAGAGCTGGTCCCACCCACATCTCTCCTCTCTGATGGCCACAGGGCCTGGGTGTCCAGCTAAAGCCTTGGTACCAGTCCAGCACTGTTGCCTCCCAGGTGCACACAGCAAGGCCTCTCAGGGATGCCCCAAATCCAGACCCTCCCTGGCCCTCCAGGTGGGCATCATTCAGCGGCCTCGTCCCTCGGCCAGGCCTAGCCGTCCCCTGGTGCCTCAGTCCAATCTGGCTGCTGCTCTAGGGACCGAGCACACTTGGGGGGCAATGGGGAGAAAGCCTTGGGAAGGAGAATACACCCGCCTCTTTTGCTAGGCTCTGAGCCTTTGGGGGTCTTGGATGCAGAGAGATCGGGCATGCAGAGAGGTCACCCAGAGAGAAACTGTTCTTCAGCCTCTGCTGGCCAGGACTCGGGATGTTTGGGGGTTCCGTGGTGGCCACCCCAGTCCTCCAGTCTTCACCCACCCAGAACCATGGCTTCTCTGGACCAGCCTCCCTGGGCCTACACCAGAGGATGAGCCCCTGGCTGGGAGGGTCCCCATTCTTAGGGACAGTGACCCTGGAGACCTGGCAGTACCACACACTGCGGGGGCAGGGGACTGGGTTTCTTTGGCCGCCCTCACCCCTTTTCCACATCTCCAGATGGGCAGGTCTAGGGTCCCCATGGTTAACAGGCAAAACAGGCAAAATTCAGCCCTTGGGCCAAATCTGGCCCACTGCTTCTCGGTGTAAATAAAGTTTTATTGGAACCTGGCTACACCCACTCACTCGCATATTGTCTGTGGTGGTTCTTTCGCTACTGCAACATCACTGAGGAGCTGCAGCGGAGACCACACGGCCCGAAAAACCTGACCTAGGTGCTGTCTGGCCTTTTACAGACCTGGCTGGCCGGCCCCTACGGGACAGCAGGACGGGGCGAGCCTGGCTTGCTGGAGTCCTCGGCTTCTGCTGATGGGAACTGGCCCTTCTATAGGAGGCCTGGGAGGAAACAGGGCATGCTGGCAGGCGCAGGGACTCCATGCCCTTGGCTGGCTGCGTTTGCCCCGCTGTGGCGGCTGGGTGAGAATGAATTTCATCCCTGGCAAGCTACAGAGCCACACTGTCTGGTCTGGAGCCTCCCTGGCCAGAGCGGCGGCCCCTGCGCTCTCCCCGGCCACTGCTGTGGGCCAGGGAGGTGGGGGAGGGGGCCCAGGGCAGGAGCCTCTGGAGGACCCCAGGGGACCCAGAGAGCATCCCTCTGGTGTCCTGGTCCTGACACCTCCCTGTTCTCTCCTTCACATATCTGGCTGTGGGCTCCATTCTTACTCCCCCGTCTCCCACCCCACGGCCCCCGCTCTGTCCTCACGTTCCCTCTGCTTTTGCCCTGGGCTGGCGCCTATCAGCACCCAGGCGCTGTCCAGTGTGCAGCTGGCCCTGTGGCCTGGCCAAGAGCCCACAGCTACCCATGCCCTCTGCACACAGCCCACCTGCCGTCCACGCACCCCTTCCACAGACACTGACTGCAAAGTTTCTCCCTGTGAGGCCCCAGAATCTGATCAGGACCCTCCGAGGGGGACCTGCCAAGAACACGGATGCCTGGCTTCCCCCTGGGTCACTGAATCCAGCCCACAGACAGTGAGAACTGGCTGGTGCCACTTACTGATGTGCCCAAGGGACCCAGCGTGGTGAAGTCTGAGAACCCAGGGGTGAGGCTGTGCAGGGCCAGGTCTCCCTAAGTCCCTAAAAGCTAAGACACTCTCCCAGGAGAGTCAGCTCTGCAGGGGGACAGAGGCGAGGGCATAAACAGTCCCTTCCAGGCCCACGCTGTCCCCACCACCACCTCTTAAGGCTGGCAGTGCCGTGTTCCACCCAGCTTGGCACATGGTAGCCCTGATGACCAAGGGCACTCCACTCCTGGCTGGCCAGCCCCAGACGATGAGTGCTGTTTATGGTCATTGCAGGATTGGAGACGCAGCACGGGGGTGGGGGTGTGGGGTGACTGCAAGCTAGGATGGGGTTGGATGGTTGGGGGAGCTGCCTCTGCTGCTGAGATGGACTGAGCTGTGCCACCCCCTCTAACTCCAACGCTCAAGTCCGAACCCTTCGTACCTTAGAAAGTGGCTGTGCTTGGGGACCGGGCCTTTAAAGAGGTGATGACGTTAAACTGGGGTGGCCCTAATCCAATAGGCTAACGTCCTTACAAAAAGAGGTGATAAGGACACAGACGTGCACACACGCGGGCGACCACGTGAGGACGCGGGGCGGAGGCGGCCAGCCACAGCCAAGGAAGGGAGGCTTCCAAAGGGACCAACCCCACCCACACCTGGGTCTCAAACTCCCAGGCTTCGGAGCCGCAAGGGAGAAACGCCCTCTGTTTACGCAACCTGGTCTGTGGCAGACCAGCTACTTACTAGTTGGCTGGCCCTGGGCAGGCTTCCCATGCCCTCTGCCCCTCAGTTTCCTCTACTGTAGAATGGGATAGCAATGTGCCCACCTCTCGGGCTGTGGTGAGCCGGTGAAGATGTGAAGAGCCTGGGGCAGGCTGAGCAGGCTGCACGGGGGCACTGCCAGACTGCTCCTGTTTTTCTGCTTCCCCCACGCCTCTGAGGCCGGGGGCACCAGGCACCTGGCTTGCAGCTCTCACGCCTGCTTACTCCCAAACACCCCAACCAGAGCCCCTACAAACAGAGGCAAATGGAGGGTCTTCTCCCCCCCCCCCCCCCCCCCCCAGCCATGGCTGGCGAGGAAGGCGGTGAAGGCTTGGCGCTCTCTGTTCTCTGGGAGGAGAAATTAAAACATAAATGAACAAAGGGCTCCGGGGTGAGCAGGGCGTGGGGGTGTCCAGGTCAGGAGTCCAGCTGTAGGCACAGCCCCATTTATGTGATTTTAGGAACCTGGAAAGGGACCTGGCTCAGCCCACGGGACAGTCTCTTCTCTAGTGTCCCCCAACGGCTGCCCCAGGATGGCTACTGGGACTCCCAGAGATGGACACTCAGGGCTTCCAGGGGTGCAAAGGAAGGGACAGTGGAGTGTGCCGTAACGCTCAACCAACAGAGCTTGAGCGCCTGCTGTATGCTAAGTGCTTTCATACACAGCGAAGGCGAGGCTGCAGGCCATGTCCAGCTCGCGGACGGAGACACCAAGGCCACCCAGGCACAAAGATAATGCAGCTAACGAGGCCACATGAGGAGCAAGTGGGCATCTCTGCGCCAGGCGGGCGGCGGGAGTTGGTGTGAGTTGGGGAGCAGAGACTCACAGAGCTGTGCCGGGTAGCCAGGGAGGCTCTGACTCAATGCCCAGCTCTGGGTTAGCTGACCTGGGGGCGCCCGGGTATCCACTGAGAAGAGAGCAGGAGGCAGGGGCAGGTTGGGAGGAGAGTCCTGGGGGCAGAGCTTGGCCCAGGCAGTCCCTCCTCACGGATTCCACGAGGGAGAGGGAGATGGCTCCGGGCCTGCCTGCCTGTGGCCCTGGCTCTCCAGGAGCTCTGAGATCAGTGCCCCCGGCTTAGCCCAAGCTGCCCAGGGAAACCACCCTGTGGACCGAGCCCAGCACACCCGGAGGGCTGGGCTCCACACACGTCTGTGGCAGGCTCCTGGAGACCTCTGCATTCCCCCCTCATTCTCAAGCAATATTCCTTTGGGAAACGCTCACCTGAACCCAGGAAATTGACCGCCACTCACTCACACACTCAGAGTTCAGCTGGGGTGGTAGCGACACATGCAAAGGACCGTGCCCACGTCCACGCCCACGCTGCATGCCCGCAGCTGGGGACACACTCACACACAGAGTGACATGCAACCATCACTTACACCCACACATTGGTCACACACACATCCACACTCAAACACACACACGACCTCCATACTCACACCCTACAGCTGCTGAGGAAGGTGAGGACAGGTCGCTACTCCCACCTCCCTTACAGGACGAGGGCGGCTTCAGCAAGGGTCTAGGTGCGCCCACCGTGTGCACCTGTGTCCCCTGGCACTTCTCCCCACCACTGTTGAAGCAGCCCCCACTGCCCCCTGAAGTGCAGACAAAATGAGGGGCAGCTCTGCCCAGGGCCTCCCTGGCCCCAGAAAGGGCCAGTGGGCAGTGAGGGCTGCCTTCCCCAGGAATGCTGCGCTTGAGTAGTAAGTGACTATCCAGCTCCGGCCCTGGGGGGATTCTCCTGAGATCTGTGAGTAGATGAAGCTGGGATTAGGGGAACGCAGACACAGCTCCGGGCTAGGAGGAAAAATCCATGTGTGATTCGTGATGCCCTCCCAGACGTGGGGGTGGGGCAGGCGGCCTGGAGCCAGGGCTGACGCCTGGAATCCTAGCATTTCCCCACACCCGAGGAGTGGAGCTGGGGGCCACGCAGGCCCCGGTGCAAGGCGCGAGCACACGAGCATGCAGCAGACAGCCCGGCAGTGTCCCCCACCTCAAGCTGCAGGGCAGAGCACAACAGATCCATGATGGTCTCTGGATGGGGTCTCAGCTATCCTGTAAGGCCAAGGCCTAAGTTCTAAGAGCCGGGCAGTCCCCCGGATATGTGGGGCGGTCACAGCCTGCAGCTGTCCCTCCTGCCGGTTATCCATCCCAAGCTCACCCTGGAGCAGGCCTGGGCTCCCAGGGCACCCCCCACATCCCAGCTGCCCATTCTCAAACAAACTCTTGGGCTAGAGAACTCTCTGAGAAGCGACAGAAGGACTTGGGATTCATTCACATTCCTCTTTTTATAAACATCTTGGCAAGTGCAGTGGCCCATGCCTGTAATCCCAGCACTTAGAAGGCCAAGGTGGGTGGATCATTTGAGGTCAAGGGTTCGAGACCAGCCTGGCCAACACGGCATAACCTTGTCTCTACTAGAAATACAAAGATTAGCCAGGCGTGATGACGCACGCCTGTAATCCCAGCTACTCCGGAGGCCGAGGCAGGAGAATCGCTTGAACCCAGGAGACAGAGGTTGCAGTGAGCCAAGATCGTGCTACTGCACTCCAGCCTGGGTGACGAGAGCAAGACTCCACCTCAAAAAAAAAAAAAAAATCTTGCAGGCTGGGCACAGTGCTAACTGCTAGCAAAGCCCAAGGCAAGGAAGATGTCTATCTGGTCCCTGCCCTCCAGGAATCTGCAGGTTAGAAACACCTCTGCAGATAATCTGTAGCAAGACAGAAAACGAAGCCTGGCTATGGTGGGGTTGTCCAGCCTGAGGTACTCAGGGGAGGCTCCCTGGAGGAGGTGGCTCAGCTGGAGCCTTGAAGGATGCACAAGAGTGAGTGAGCCGAGGAAGGAGTCAGCACAAGTCAAGTCACAGAGGCAAAAAGCACAGACGTTCGCCGAGCCCAGGGGACAGGTCAGGTTGGAGGAGAGACATGAGAGGTCCTAGGAAGCCGGTCCTCTGCTGCCAATGACCCCTCCGTGGAGGCCTGGAGGCACAGCACAGCTCGGGCACACACCCCATCCCATCACTTGGGTCTCCCGCAGGCCAGCAGGGGATGCTGTTCCAGGAAGGGACCTCGCCTTCTGGAGACAATGCGTCCTCCTGCAAGCCATGCCCCTCGGGGGGCATATGGAGGCCCTGAAGCTGGCCTGCCTGTTCTCACAGCTGGTGGCTGAAGTGCCCTTGCTCTTCCAGTTGTGGCTCTTCCGTTTTTTTGAGACAGGGTCTTGCTCTGTCGCCCAGGCTGGAGCGCAGCGGTGCAATCTCAGCTCACTGCAACCTCCGCCTCTCGGGTTCAAACGATTCTCCTGCCTCAGCCGCCCGAGTAGCTGGGATTACAGGTGTGTGCCACCACACCGAGCTAACCTTTGTAGCTTTAGTAGAGAGGGGGTTTCACCATGTTGGTGAGGCTGGTCTCCAACTCCCGACCTCCTGATCCGCTTGCCTCGACCTCCCAAAGTGATGGGACTACAGGTGTGAGCCACCGTGCCTGGCCACATCCACACTCTAGGGGGACCAGAGCCTCCTGTCACAATAAACCCACAGCAGTCGAAGGAGACTATGAGGCCACAGCGGGACTTCTGGGGGACAGGGATGGGAGGAAATTCAGGAGTAGACAGTTTACAAAACAGCTCTCAGCCTTCCTCCCCTAGTTGCCCCTGCTGAGAACTGGGAGCCAGAAAAAGGAGGACCACCCTCCGGGTAATGTTCATGCTCCTTTGTAACCTCCGGTCCCATTAAACTAGCGGCACAATCCCAGCTTTACCTTGCAGAGCCAGACATAATGGGGCATTAGAAAGGAATTGAATTTCCCTTTAATTACAATGGCCCACAGATATTGTTTAATTTGTAATCGGGAGTTAATGTGGTTTTCCCCTCTGCAGTCATGGGGCTGCCTGCACACACATGTTCTCATTCATTCAGCCAGGGTGTGGAACCCACCCCCACAAGGTGAGACGTCGGACAAGGCTGTGCCCCGCCCTGCCTCTCGCCTGCCTCCAGCCAGGCCCACCACACGGAGGACGTCAGTGTGGCTGTCACATGTCACATGCAGCACACATGCATGGAGCCATCCTAATAGGCAGGCAGGAGCATAATTTTTCCTCTAATTACATATTCAGCACTTCTGAGAAAATGAGATTTTAGTAATTCAATTGGACTGAGAATCGGGGCTATAATAAAATGAAATTTGTAACAATCGTGCAGTTAAATTAGTTAAATGGAGAGGAAGGAGCTGTGGAAAATTGACCCCTCAATCTCCTAAGGACTAATCAGACATTTGAACTGAGTTGTGCTAACAAAGCCCTCGGGTGGTGCTGGTGGGGGGGCGGGGTCTCCCTGGGAAGGTGGAAGCAGGGACAGCGGACAGAGCAGGCCTGTGAGAACAGGGAGGGGCAGAGGACGCCTTGGGGCCTGGGGAAGTAGGTGCTGGATGGAAAAAGCCAGCGGCACATCTTCTGATCAAACGGTTCTCAAACTACAGTTTGCTGAACATCCTCCAGTGCCACCTGGAGGGACAGAGTCACGGAGGACAACAAGGTCTGTGTCACGCAGCTCCTGGGTGCTCCTGAGCACAGGCACGCCAGGGCCGCCTGGGGGAGAGAGGGTGACAGCGGGACCAAGATTGTGCCCACCTCACTGTCAACCCTAAAACGGAGTGGTCCAATCTGGGGGGGAGAAGAACGGCTTCCAGCCAGGGCGTGGCCACTCTGAAAGGGAAGTGAAGAGTGGACCCATCTCACCTGGGAGCACCCGGCCCTGGGACCCAGCCGAGTCCCTCTCCGGCCCAGGCCAGCTCCCTCAACAGGGCCGGGCAGCACCCTTGGCTGAACACCAGGTCTCACAGGGGAGGCGACTGCTCCTGTCCCACCTGGTGAAAACCACAGCCCTGGGGCCTCACGGGCCCAGGCCTCAGTGTTCTGAGGGTGTCAAGAGGGGAGGCGTGGACCCCAAGACTTTGGGGGAACTGAGAGATCCCAGGAACAAGGCTCCAGGGAGGCTCTCCAGGCTGCGGTGGGACCGCGGTGGGGGCAGAGTGGAGAGGCCGGGGCATCCGAGTGTTCTTCTGACGGTGCCCCAGACCCCTCTGGTTTGCAGAGATCCTGTCATTCAGGAGAATATTCTCCCCAGAAACCCTGGCCACGTAAAAAAGTCAGGGAAGTCCCAGAGCCGGCGGGGGAGGATGGGAACCGGGGAAGGATGCTGCCGCCTGGGCCGGCCTGGTGCTTTCCTCGCCCTGGCCACCCAGCACTGGGTGCAGAGCTGCCTGGGAGGGGGAAGGCATAAAGAGATGCCACCCACCCGCCCACACGCCACCTGCTGCCCTCCTGGGTGATGCGGAAGCTTTGCCAGCGGGGGTGCCCCACCTCCCTCGGGCACCTGGGACCCAGCATTTCCCCACACCCGGGACAGCCAGATGCAGAGCGGCTCTCCTTCGTTCAGCTCCTCCTTGCCCAGGTGCTGTGGGTGTCTCTGGGCCAGATGGTGTCCAGACAGGTCTGCTGGAGCCCACCCGGTCCAGGCCTCCTGAACTCTTATGCTGAGCCATGCAAAGAGGCTGGGGCCACTTGGATGGGGGCTGGTGCCTGGGAGGGTGGACCATGTGCCCTGCCCTGCAGCCTGACCATACAGCACATTCTAGAACGTCAGCAGAAGCAGCTCCTGCTTTCCTCTGCAGGCAGGTCCACCTCTACCCCACGGCTTAGACAGGCAGCGGGGGAAGTGAATATGGAAGCTGGGTTCGGGAAAGGGTGAGATGGGGAAGCTCAAGGTTTGGGATGGGGGGAGGGAAAGAATGAGCCAAGAAGATCCCAGAGACCCCAGGCCTCTGGGAGGGGTGGACGTGGCTGCGCCCCAGGGTCCCCCACTTGGCAGGGGCTGTGGCCACAGCACCCAGGCAGAAAAGTGCAGGTGCTCTGCGGGAGCCTGAGGTTAGGGTGTAGTGGGGAGCTGGGGAGAAGCCAACAGCTGAGGACTTCGTGTGGGCAGCACCGTGCTGAGCTCTGGGGCTGTTCCACTTCACCCTGAAGACCCCCGAGACACAGGTGCTGGACTGTCCTTGGCTGTGGAGTCCACAGCTCAGGTGAGAGTCTCTCCTGGGGGTGAGAGGCTTCACCCTTCAGTCCTAGGGGGGAGGTTTTTACCTAATGAACACCTTGGGTGCCTTGGCACACAGTCAGCTTTGCCAATGAAAACGATGCCAGTGGCCCTCAGTGGGAAACCCGGTGTCAGGTGCGGCCACAGGACAGCAGGGCAAAACCAAAGTGCACACGTGGAGGTGAGCCCTTCTGTTGGCGAGGGCAGCGAGGGTCCCAAATGGGAAGGCCGGGGGTCCAGGTGCCCTCCTGGGAGCCTCACCTGGGTGGTGGCTGTCCTGAGCCTGATGCCCCAGAAGCTGGTCTTCCCATGAGCATGGGCGGCAGGCTGGGAGAACCAGGGAGAGCCGCACTGCAGAAAACGCCATGGCCCTGGCAGGAAGAGCTCACCCGTTAACTTCCCTCAACCCTCTTCTCCCTACACCAGCATCACCCAGGGGACCCAGTATTTCCCTCATCTTTCCAGCCTTAGCGCCGGGAAGAAAATGAACCCTCAGAAGGACGTCTGCTAAGACCAGACCACACCCTCATCTTTCTAGAGCAGGAGGAAGGGGCCTCCAACATGGGCCTCTGAACGGTCGCAGCTGGGCACACCTAACAGGCAGGGTGGAGGAGCAGGCACAGGCTGGTGTCCTCTGCCCTCCAGCACCTTCCTGCGCAGTCCCCTGGGCTGGCTTCCACCTCCCAGGCTGCAGTGAGCCATTCAAATATTTATCCTTGTGTCATCTTCAGAAAGGGGAGTGAAGAGAAAGCAAGAGAAAGAGGGAGGGAGGAGAAACAAATTCGAGTTTCTCATTTCAAAGTGAATTAGTCTAATTAGGTCTAATTAAGAGCCCCCAACACAATGCGGCTCACAAATGAAGTGGCGGCTCCTCATTTCCTTTGGTTCTCATTTCAGACTGAGCTGGGAAGGCCTGGGGGAGGAGAGGGTGCCCGGGGAGGCCTTGGGAGGGCACAGCGGGGTCCCATCCCTTGTGAGGACAGGTGGCGGGGGACCCCCCGGGCAGCGCTGGCAGGTGTACATCGCAATTCCTGTACACCAGCCATGCCAGGGGGGTGACGGGATGAACTTTTAAATCCTATTCTCAGTGCTCCCCCTGTTTCCTGGCTCCGGGGCCCCCTGGAGAAATTGTGGCTTCACCAACCAGGGTCCCTGGCTCCTTCCACAGGTGCCGCAGAGACGATCTTCAGACCTGCACAAGGGCTTCGGGTCCATGTCCAGGACACGCCGCTCCCCCCAGGTCCTGTCAGAAGTTAGGCCAGGTCACTGGACCATTAGGGGCTGATCCTGGTTTGGGGGTCCTGTGCCTACCTGGATCACCCCAAAGGAGGGCAGGGGGCAGCAGATGCCACGAAGTGCCTTGAGGCTGTGGGCGTTCTGCCTGTAGCAGGGCTGGGAGCCAGTGACACCGGCCGGCGGGGCTGCTGAGGACACTGAGCCAAGGCCCTGCAGGCCCCGCACGCACTGGCTGGGGGAGGGACATGCCCATGCCCGGGGTTTACACACAGGGAAACTGAGGCCCAGAGAGCCGGAGTGAGGTGTGGCACAGGTCTGTACCTGGCGTGCGGCAGAGTCGTGACTGCAACCAGGTAGGACAGATGGATACAAACCTGGGCTCGGCCCACGTCCACCCCCTCCTGCTTCCCCCCGGGGCCGGGTGAGGACAAACCTTGGCCCCAGACAAACGAGGATGCGACTCCCGCAAACACCAGCATGGGAGGGGCTCCTTCCCCTCCTGCACCCCACAGTGCAGCCTCCCGTGGAAGGGGGAGCCTCGGCGGGGGTGTGCTCAGGAAATGAGGCCGGGGCAGGGGTGGGGGAGCCCGCTGGGAGCTGTGGCCGCCCCGGGCTCCAACTCAGGCAGCCAAGACTGAGCCGCACAGCAGTGGGAATGGCCGGCGGGGCTGATGCCTGAACCAAGATCAAAAGAATTGAGTAGGCTCAGCTCTGAGCCCCAAAGGAAGTGGGTCCAGAGCCACCCACGGGGAGCGGAGATGGGGAAAGGGAGGGAGGGCAGAGCCTCAGGGAAGGTGAAGGCCCCTCACCCCAGCACCGAGGTCGGGGGAGGAGCCCAGCCCCCTCCCCCGCACGGAGGTCAGGATGCAGACCCTCCACCCTCACCACCCACCTGGCTGAGGGAAGCCCCCGGCCACTCAGAGCCCACCCACTCCTCCTGCCAGGGCTGTCCCAAGCCAGGTCCGAACGTGGATGCCAGGCTGGGCTCAGAGGGAGAACTGAAACAAAGGGAAGTGGCCAAGAAGCTTTTTGGGCGATGGAAATTTGGAAGCTGGCTTCCTGGATGGTCGCCCAACTGGGAATGTCTTAAAAGTCACTGAATTGCACACTTTTTCCAAAGAGTGAATTTTATAGTATGCAATAAAGCTGTTAAAATATAAGAAGAGGAAGAGACCAGTGGCCATGCCTCTGGGGGCCTAGAGACAGCCTCGAACAAGAGACCAGGAGGAAATCCAGAGAACCCAGCTCTCTTGAGACCCCAGGTAAGGGGGGCAGGCCGCCCCCACCACAGGTGCGCTCCCCAAGGGCAGCCTTCTCAGCCACTCTGGGCCGCAGTTCTTCTCTTCTGTAAAACGGGAAGATCAACCACATCCTGGGGCTGCTGGAGGCTCAAGTCAGACTTCCAGACAGTGCCAGGTACAGTGCCAGCCTCGGGGGTGCGGGCCCTCTTCCCTTCTTCTCTCCCAGGGTCTCTATCAGGGTCTGGGAGGGCCCTTCTTCTCCTCCCTCTGGGGTCTCTAGCAGGGTCTGGGGACCCCTAATACCCTCTCTCTGGGGTCTCCAGCAGGCTCTGGGGGCCCCTCCTTCCCTCCCTCTGGGGTCTCTAGCAGGCTCTGCAGTCCTGTTTATAGAGCACCCTACAAGGAGATGCTGACTTGAGGGGTGCAGGTCCATGGACCCTGGCTTTAGAGGGGCTGCATGGTTCCCGAGCAGCCTTCCCTGGGTCATGACCTTATCTTAGCAAGTTCTTTACTGGACATCACAGATCCACCACTTGAGAGAACAGAAGAGGTCTGTGGCCTTGGGGGCTGACCCCGCAGCTGCCCTATGTCCTGTGGCTCCCCCCACTCTGCCTCGCTGGGAGGTGTCCTCACCCCCCACTGGCCCATGAGGAACCTGACGCTCTGAGGGGAGAGGGGTCACTGGGCATGTGTGGGCAGCCTGGCCTGCCTGTCCACACCCTCTGATGAACGCACTGAGGTGGGGAAGGCCTCGGGCAGGCCAGCCATACAGGGCTGCGGCCTCTCTGTGGGTGGCCTCCACTGTCAGCCAGTGTGTTTGGGAACATGGCCCATTTGCTGGTTCATCCCCCCCAGCTCACCCTGTCCTCCCACTGGGCTTACACACCGGGTGCACCCTTGCCCAGCCCCGGGTCACACGAAGGCCCTGCAGGTGCATGGAAGGCAGAGACCCCACTCAGTCCTCGTGGTACCGGGTCCGTAGCAATGCCACCATGGCCCCAGACACGCAACTACGGTACACGCCTGCCACCCCAGAAACATAACCAGCACCCCAAACATGCATGCAGGCTCTTGCCACACTGCCACTGAGGGGGGGACCTTCCAAATGCCCCCCAGCCCTGCTCAGCTCCCAGGAAAGAGCCCAGCTGCACAGGGCTGGTCCGTGGGGACCGTGTGAATCCGTGTCATTTTCTACCTGGGGCCGTGAGCCTCGGAGGAGCTTGGCCTGTAAGAGGGACAAAGGCAGCACTGGCAGCCTGATTCAGACACGAGGTGGGGTGCCCGCCGCTGCCTGGGCCCAGGGCAGTTGCAACCTGGGTTTCCTCAGAGGGGCTGGGTTTTTCTTTTCCACACACCCCAGACATCTTGAACTCACATGCTAGGGTAGCATTGAGGATTCCACATAGCGGAAGGGTGGGACCACCCCCTGGGCTGTGCGGAGAGGGGTCCCTCTCCCTCCTCCCCTGCTCCTTCACCCAGTGTGGGCAGGACAGGCCTGCAAACTGCTCCCACAAGGCCCCTCTAAAAGCAGCTAAGATCACACCCCGTCCAGGCCCCAGGACCTCGCCTGCCGCCCCCAGGGCTGCCAGGCCTCCATGCAGAGTCCATGCCCTCCCGCCACGGGACCCTGCACACCACAGCCCTCGAGAAACAGGAGGTAGCACAGACGGCCCCACCTGGTGTGGTCCCATGGCTTGAAGCAGCCACAAATGGCAAATCCACAGAGGAGGGTGGGGAGGCCATGCACAGGTGGGCAGGGAGGCTGGGAGAGGCTGGGAGGGGGAGAGCGGGAGGCGGCTGCCACTGAGCATGGTGCTTTTTTTTTTTTTTTTTACTTTAAAATATTTTATTAGAATTATTTTGATAAAACCAGATATTTGTGTAAGACAAATATAGAAGTAGAAGCTATGTACTGGAAGTGACCTCAAGTTTCAAGCATTCTTCCCCCTGGTAAGTTGATCACACAGGGTAATGCAAGAAAGTTTTAAGTTCTTAGGATACAGCATGGTGCTTCTTAAGATGCTGAAAACATTCAGGAACTAGAAGTGATGATGACCGCACAACGCTGAGAATATACTGAAAACCACGGAACTGCACAGTTCATGAGGGTACCTTTACGACGTGTAAAGCCCACAGATACAAATTATTAAAAAGGAAAGGAAGTGAAGAGAGGAAGGAAGAAAGGAAAGAAGAAAAAGAAAAAAGGAGAAAGAGAGTGAAAAAGGAAGAAAAAAGGAAAGAAGGAGGGGGAGGGCAGGAAGAGAAGGAAGAGGGAAGGGAGGGAGGAAGAAAGAGGGGAGGGAGGAAGGAAGGCAGGGAAGGAAAGAAAGGAGGGAGGAGGAAGGAGGGAAGGAAGGGGAGGAATGGCAGGGTCGGAAGGGGCTGCCTCGGCTGCAGGTGCTCGTGTCAAGTTCCCAGGAGGGCCAGGGGTTCACGGCTGGCTGGGTACCAGCTCCAGTCCAGCCAAATGGGCCATAGAGGAGATCAGAGGAAGGAGCTGGACCTGAGGGCCCCCTGCCAGGGGTCTGCAGCCCAGCCTGGAGCCTGAGGGAGGGCTCCAGGGCCAGGGCAGGGAAGATCTTTTCTCCACCAGGGAGCCAGGGTCTGGGGGCTCCTGAGGGCTGGGGTGCAGGCCTGGTCAGTGCAGGCCCGAGCATCCCATCCCCCATGTGTCTGCACCATCCTCAAGCCAGAAACCACCGGTTCCACACGGACCCCTCCGTGGTCTCTCGGGTACACCTCTCCGGCTGAAGCCGCCCGTTCAGCCCCAGCCCCACTGTCCCCTGCTGCCGCCTTTGCCCACATCCGTCTGGCCGACCCGGTCTGCAGCTTTCCGGCCCCTCCTTCTCCATCCCAGATGAACTTTTCTGACTTGTAAATCTGATCCTGTCACTCTCTGCTCAAAGACCTTCTGTGGCTCCCTATCACCTACTGGAAAAAGTCAAAATCTCTTAGCCTAGAGCTTGAAACACTCCCTCCCTCGAACCCCGGGTACCAGGCACTCCGGGAACCCCTGTGAACCCACTCAACCCTCGTCTTTCCATGTAAACTGCTGCCTCTGTATGGATGGCCCTGTTCCCAGATCACCGCCACAGGTCTGGACCCCAAACATGGAAGGCAGACCCCCACTCCTGAGACACCTGCCTAGGTCTGTGGTGGAGATAAGCCTCATTCCTTCTAGATCTGAGCTGTCCACCTCAGCAGCCACTGGCTCCACGTGGCTGTGGAGCACTTGAGAAGGGTGAAAATTACACAGTGGATTTTGGAGATTCAGCATGAAAGAGAATCCCAACTATCTCAGTCATGTGGATATTGATTAAATGTTGCAATGAAAACAGTTTGGACTGGGTTACAGAAAACACGTCATTAACACGAATTTCATGTTTCCTTCTACTTTTGTAGATGCGGCTATCGGAACACCTCATATCGCCTGTGGCTCCGTCACCCTCACGTCTGCGGCCAGGGCTGCTGTAGGCCAGGGATCGGCTAACGTTTTCTACAAAGGGCCCGAGAGCAAATATTTTGAGCTTTGCCGGCCATATGGTCCCTGCTGTAACGGCTCAGTTCTGCCGGCGCCCGGCAAAAGCTGCCACAGACAACACGAAAACAAACGAGCGTGGCTGTGCTCCAGTCAAACATTAAAAAAACCACATGGGGACAGATTTGTTCCACAGACCCCCGCGTTAGATCCCTGGTTTCCAGACTTTTGAATTGCACTAATTACTAACATTTCATTATTTTTTTTTTTTAATATAAATTAAAAAAAAAAAAAAACCCAGAAGGTCTTGCCATGTTGCCCAGGCTGGTCTCAAACTCTTGGGCTACAGTGATCCTCCCACCCCCAACCTCCCAAAGTGCTGGGATTACAGGTGTGAGCCACCACACCCAGCTGTAATATTCAATTCAAAAAGGATGGAGGAGGGGGAAGATCCATTAGAATTGCCAAACTTTGGCTGGGCACGGTGGCTCATGCCTGTAATCGCAGCACTTTGGGAGGCCAAGGTGGGCAGATCAACTGAGGTCAGGAGTTCGAGACCAGCCTGGCCAATATGGTGCAATCCCGTTTCTACGAAAAATACAAGAATTAGCCAGGGGTGGTGGTGCACGCCTGTAATCCCAGCTACTCGGGAGGCTGAGGCAGGAGAATCGCCTGAAGTCGGGGGTGGAGGCTGCAGTGAGCCCACATTATGCCACTGTGCTCCAGCCTGGGTGACAGAGTGAAAGTCTGTCTCTAAAAAAAAAAAGAATTGCCAACCTTTTATATTACCAGATAAGGACGTTTAAAAAAATGAACAGCAAGTATCACTACTACATCACAAAAATGGGCACTTCAACACAAAAAGTGAACATGTTTATCTTCATGAAAACCATCACTGCGTTCCTCTGATTTTGCCCACTTTGCCACAGGTAGGTGAAAACTTTGTCACAGACACAGCCAGTTGTTGCCTGGTGCAGGAGCTGGGAGGGGACGAGCCTGAGTCTGGTCTCAGGCCTGTGGCCACGGGGGTTTCTTCAAGGCCACGCCATCCATGTCCCCCTGGTGCTCCCCATGTTCTCAGAGCGGCGGGACTCCCTGGGCCTCCATCTGGTGCCAATTCCAAGGGGATGGGGGAGCCAGAGGGCCTGCGCTTCTAGCTGGTGCCACACGCACACAATGCACTCACACTCACTCAGACACACGCACAAACACGTCCACAACACGCACTCACACGCACTCACACACGCACTCAGACACGCACACACACTGACACACGTCCACAACACGCACTCACACACGCACTCAGACACGCACACACACTGACATACGTCCACAACACGCACTCACATGCACACAATGCACTCACACGCACTGACACATGCACACACTGACACACGTCCACAATGCGCTCACACACACACAATGCACTCACACGCACTCAGACACATATACACTGACACACGTCCACAATGCACGCTCACACGCACTCACACGCACACAATGCACTCACACGCAGACACACGCACACACACTGACACACGTCCAAAATGTGCTCACACGCAAATGCACTCACACGCAGACACATACACACTGACACATGTCCACAATGCACGCTCACATGCACTCACACACGCACACAATGCACTCACACGCAGACACACGCACATACACATGTCCACAATGTGCTCACACACGCACAGAATGCACTCACACGCAGACGCATACACACTGACACACGTCCACAATGCACGCTCACATGCACTCACACATGCACACAATGCACTCACACGCACACACTGACACACGTCCACAATGCACGCTCACACGCACTCACACACGCACACAATGCACTCACACACACACACTGATACACGTCCACAATGCATGCTCACATGCACTCACACGCCACATGCACACAATGCACTCACACACACTCAGACACATGCAGACATGTCCACAGTGCACGCTCACACGCACTCACACATGCCACACGCACACAATGCAGTTACTCACATGCACAAAGATACAATGCACACTCACATGCACTCACACACGCCACACACAGTGGTCACTCACACTCACAAAGACACAATGCAGTCACACAATGCACACTCACATGCACTCATGCCACACACACACAGTGGTCACTCACACGGACACACACAATGCAGTCGCACACATACTGACACACAATGCACGCTCACATGCACTCGCACATGCCACACGCACACACAGTGGACACTCACAGACACACAGTGCAGTCACTCACACTGACGCATGTCCACAATGCAGTCACAGTGACACACACAATGCACACACATGCAGTCACCCACACGCACTCATACACACTGACACACATCCACAAGGCACACTCACATGTACTCACACACAATGCACACTCATGCTCACACACACTGACACATGCACACAATGCAGTCACTCATGCACACACACACTGACACAATGCACAATCACTCAGACGCACACACACACTTGCCCCCCCTCACGATAGGGCCCGGCACAGTGAGGAGCAGGTGACGTCTGTCTAAATGAGACTGAGGCCTAGGAGCAGGCGACCTGGGCCCAACAGAGCTGAGCGTCCCCCTCGCAGGGTGACACCATTAACCCAGCAAAATGTACCTTCATCTGCAGCAGCCTCTTCCTGGACCGGTTCCTCCTCCCTCTGCTTGTGGGCCTCAGCTCAGGGCCTCCTCTGCCCCTCTGCGAGGACCCATGCCCTCCCAGGCATGCCCCTGCTCACTCCTCCCTCTTCCTCACACTTGGCAAGTCTACCTGCCTCTTTAAACACACTCTATCTCCCCTTCCCCACTCAAGTGATAACTCCACCAGGTCAGGGGGACTCACAGGGGTCTGACACGCAGAGGTCTGACACAAGGCTGAACGGCGCGTGGCAGCGTGAGGTCCCTTGCCCTCAGCACCTCCATTTACCCCCTGGCATCCTCGCTCTTCCACATAAGGAAGACCGAGGATCCAGGGATCCCCGGGGGGGCTCACTCTAGGCCACAGGCTGTCACTGAAAGGGCCCAGGACAGCAGACCACCCCACCCATCCCCCCTCCTTTGGAGTCCCTGTCATAATGGCTTCAGATGGACATGGACCTATGACCACTCCCAAGGCTGGCAAGGAGTGACTCTCCCTGGATCTCCTGGTGTGGGCGCTGGCCGAGCGTGGGGGTGACTGGGGTCCTCTCCCGCTGCCGGTGCTGCCCACTGGGGTGTGAGGAAGCAGGCTCCTTCCTGCCTCCAGGCCTGGCAGACACACCGCCGGGACCACCCTCTCCTGCCCAGCTGCCCTGGCTCCCCAGTGCTCCCTGGACGAGCTCCCCAGGGTCAGATGCTCCAAGCTGACTCACCACGACTCAGATGCTGGGCACACCCCGGCTGCCGGCTCCTGGGGTGGCGCCTCTGAGGGTGGTGAAGAGGCCGGGCTGAAGGCCGGGACTGGTGCTGGGGCAGGTCCAGGCTGTGGGGCGCAGCAGCCTCTGCAGCCCCAAAAGCTCTCCTGAGAGAAGATGTAATACCCTGCCTGAGAGCCCTGGACACAGATGCCCCGGGCGGAGGGCAAGATGGCTGGTGGCTCCCCCCACTCCCTCTGACCTCCTGGGGCTCTGGACACACCCACACAGCCAGGGCTGCGGAGATGTGCCTGTCACCCTGGGGACCAATTCTGTGGTTGAATTGTGTCTATGAACCCCAGGGAGGGCCGACTCTAACGCGGGGCCTACCGCAGTGCTTGGCCCAGACAGCAGTACCAGGAAGAACTGGTGGGAGACTGGCCTCTGGCAGCGATGACCCCCACCTCTTTGCCTTCTCCTCGTCTGTGGATTCCCTGAGCTGTGCTGGGATCCCCAGAGCGAAGGCATGGTCCTTGGGTACAAAGACCCTGCCTGTCCCCCCAGAGGTCTGGGCCCAGCAGAGACAAGACTTGCTCCAAGGCCCTTCCATGGCTGTTGGGGCCCATTTCTGTTGCAGCTGGTAGGGGACCCACTGGACCCGCTGGCACCAGAGCCCCCAGTACCCCCAAAGCAGGGCCCATGACATGAGCCCAGCAGCTCAGCAGAGCAGCCCCAGGCTTCCTGCCCAGGCCCAAGCCCCTGGTCCCAGCTGGGGTCTCCTGCCAGGGCTGAGCTCGCTGCCTGGAGGGACAGTGAAACCAAAGACTCATCTTCCAGCTGTGCTGGTCACACAGGAAGTCGGAGTCAGTCCTGTGTTCGTGAGTAACGTGATTTGTAAGATCCGCACAGCCCCTTACGAAGCCCAGCCACCGCTGGGCGGGTGGGGTGGCTAGAGGGGTTGCCCAGGGGCCTGGTTAGAAACTGGGGACGAAGAGGGGCTGGAATCTTCTGGGAGGAAGTAGGGTGGTTCTCCCCCAAGGAGAGAAGCAGAGAAAAAAAAACTGACTGTGGCAGAGAGCAGAGAAATTACGCAGGGAAGGAAGAAGGCGGCGAAGAGGGAGAAGATGAAAAGCATGGAAAATTCTAGGTGCCACAACTGATCACGAAGGCCGAAGAAAAAGGGTTAACACCAGTTAGGAAGCTTGAGACAGGTGCTCCAGAGAAGGAATTCCAGAGGAGAGACAGACAGTGACCCGCGAACTCCTTCACACACGTCCCAGCTGCTGTCCCAGCCGGGTTGGAATCCACCAGCCTCTCCCCCACCCCCCGCTGACCCCACCATGCGCCCTGGGTCCCATACTGCCAGGTGCTCCAAATCTCCCTCTGGACGCCTGCGCATGGGACCGCCTGTCCTGGTCCAGGTGCCACACGGCCTAGCCTGGGCTGAGCTGGGTGCCAGGGGTTGCTGGCACTTCCCCAGAGCTGGCCCAAGGCCACCTATGGCCTCCTCCTCTCACCCCCGCCCTCTCCCCACCTTCAGAACCTGATATTCTGCTTTAAGCCACCTTTGGGTTGTGTCCCCAGGACCAGAGGACAGGAGACAGAAGGGCACGTGGGCTGGGCTATCTTGGCCTCCACCTCCTCCAAGGACAGCAGCCGTTTGTGCTTCCAGAGTTGTGTGGCTCAGCGTCTGCCCCCGCAGGTCTGGCGGGCAGCAGACACCCGCTGGTGCCAGGGTGTAGAGGAGATGCGAAGGCACATTCATTGAGTGGCCGCAGCGTTCCTCCCTGCCCTCTGGTAACCTCCCAGCATGCTGAACGGCCGTCGGCTCGCCCCCCTCCCCCCTGCCTCGAGCCAAACCTGCTCCTCTGGCCCCGTACCAGCTAGACAGCCAGAGGCCCACTGGCACTGCCCATGCTGCCCACCAAGCCAGGGTCCTCAGGTGGGACAGGTGGGAATGGGCATTCTCTCCATTTCCACCCCAGAGCCTGCGTGCAGGTGGACCCGGTTCCTAGACCCTCCGTGGGCAGGGGTGGGGGATACGTTTGCAGAGTGAACATTTTATTAGTGATTCCTGGGAACTGGGGCATGATTCAAGCCTTAGTTTGCTTAGCCATCAAGATGAGGCTTCATAGCCTCTTTAATGGAACTGAAAATCCTACCACCCTGTTAGTGGTCCATTGCCTGGATCATCCCTGGCCCCCCGCCCTCTCCAGCCCTTGAGATATACACATCTGTCCACACTGGGAGGAGTCCCGGTCTCTGGGCAGAGACGACCCACGGGGAAGTCGAAGGTCCAAGGCTGCTGGCCCCATACAGCCCACACGCTTCGCTGGGTCTCAACACTGAGTGACCTGCCGCTCTTCCGCCAAGCAGCTTCCATCTGTGCCAGGGGCTGGAGCCTACTCCTGGCCATCAATGCCCAGCTCCTACCTGCCCCTCCCCCCTGTCACGTCCACCATCCAGCCAGAGCTCCCTGCTCAGAGAAACCCACTCACCCCGTGGAACAAGACACCGCATAGAGATTCCGAGACAGGACCCTTCCACTTTCCTGAACCCAAAGGAATCTCCTAAACGTCATTGGCTGTCAGGGTTCAGGGGAGATCAGGCTAAAGACCCGCAGGAAAGCTGAGAAAGAGCTTAAGCCACGAGAAATCTCCAGATAATGCACGCTTTCTTTTGCACACGGCCAAGAAAAGTGGTTGGAAGGGGACCAGAACGTCCCGAATCTTCGTTGTTCAGGAGAAAGCGACGTGGACTCAAGCCTCAGTTCTGGAATCTGCTGCCTGGACTGGAATCCAGGTTCTGCTTCTCAGCAGCTTCCCAAGTCAGTATGTTACCTAACCTCCCTGCGCCTCAGTTTCTCCAATAGAAAATGCGCACGTCCACATTCTCAGCAGACTCCAAAACACACTTCAGCTGCTGGGGAAGAACCCACAAATGTAACTGAGATACTTCAGTAACCAAACGACATCAGGATAAAGAGGTTTCACCTGCATAGGTGTGCGGCTCAAAGCGAGGGCCAGGTGCTAACCTTTTCCCCCTAATCCTTCCCAGGGAGGGAGGGCTCAGGCCCGCTTCGTGGGTTCCTTCAGAATAAACATCACCTGACCTCAACTACTTGTCTGGTTCAATTCTCCAGTTAACAGGACAGTTTTTCAGATGTGGCTGCAGCCAGCACACCAGACCCGGACAGCAGTGGATACTGAAGATGCCACGGGTACATGACGCAGTGCAGCGCCCTCCTCCCTGCGCCGGCCAGCGGTGGGCTACTCTCTAGCACCCATCCTGACCCGCGAGCCAGCGTGTCTCAGACGGGGTTCCTGGGATCCCACCAAATCCACAGGGGATTCGCCAACAGCCCAGGGAACAGAGACGGAACGCAAGGGGCAAGGGGCGGTGCTGCGTCTGCCACAGTAATTAATCCTGATTAAAAATGCCTGTGATTAGCAGCCTCGCTACCTTAGAGGGAAGAGAGAATGATTATTAATAAGAACAGTGCCTCCTAATGAATCTCAAAACAGACCCCAGAATCTCCGGGCCCCTCGGCAGAGCCTTTGGGTTCCACGACCGGAGGGAATGTGCCCTACTATCAGCAGTCCAAGAAGCCACGGCCGGGCACCGTGACGCTGTGCGGAAACGCCGCGTCCTCCACGGAAGCTTCCGGTGCCCGGTGAGGTTCACCTCGGCGAGGGAGGCTGTGATTTCACCTTGGTTGAGCACAGACGGAGAGCAAAAGCAACAGAATTCATGACGCGCCCCCCCCAGGAAGCCTCTGGGTCTTCTCAGGGCTGGCCCCTCTCCCCCAGCCAGCCTCCTCTCCTCCCCTTACGGTACGTTAAGACCCTCACAGCCCTCTCCCTCAGAGCCATTTCCAGGCTTGCCATGGGATGGAATAAGATTCTCTTTTATAGGACACTGCAGTTTAATAATAAAGTAATTACCGTGACAAAATCCAATTTTTTCGAGCTTTCGGTTTTTTCCCTCCTATCCTCTACACTTGCTCCTCCGGAGGCCCAGGCTGGGCCTCCCAGGGTGCCCTGCTGATAGTCTCGATTTTCAGATGAGCTCCTTCTTGCCCTGAAACGTGACCAGTATCAGCCCCACCCCCTCCTCACTGGCCTCAATGCACCAGCAACAAAGCTTCAGGATTCCCAGGAGGGGTCAGGTGTGGGGGGGACCATGGCACCCTGCAAGGAGCTAGGCTGGCCCTAAGTGGGGCTCCTGGAGGTGGGCTGAGTGGTCAGGAAAGCCTCAAATGGCGTGAGTGGGTATGGCCCAGGATCACCCCTCATGAGCTCTCAACAAATGCCAGAGCCCAAGGCACAGCTGGAGTTCCGGTGTCAGATGACCCAAAGTCATCCAGGGAGGGTCAGAACTGAGCAGTATGAGCACTGCCGCCGGGAGAGGGGCTGAGAAGACAGAGGGTCCAACGACAAGTGCTTCTGATGAATCACAGAACTGTGGTGTCTCAGGAGGGACATACCCCATCCCCTACCTACCTGGGGTCCCACCCGAGGCAGCAGGAAAAGGCTAATGATTCAGTAGACCAGCATTCCGCTGGGTGAGGTTTTAGTTGGTAATTTCCAGTTTGAAAGACCATAGGCTTAGAAAGCGTGCCTGTTTAAACGCTGCGTCTTACTTCGCCTCAAACTACGTCTCCTGTCTTGCTTGATTTCACGTCTTTTGCTCCCGCTCTTGTTATCAAATGTGCTGTTGAGATGGAATATACAGCCTGCATACGGCGCCAACACTCACTCACGCAGAGGACCTGCAGCCCCCACCTGGGGAGGCTGGAGCACCGCCAGCTCTCATTTCTGGAGGCCTGGGCGGGGCAGCCCCAGCCCCTTCCTCTTGCTGTCTCTATCTCCAGAGGCTGCTGCAGGCTCTGGTTTTTCCAAAGGTGGTTTGGGATAAGTGGGGTCCCAAACTGAATTTGTTTTCTAACGGCCCTCGACTGCCCCAGCTGTGTGTGCTCCCATAAAAACACACACCCACAAATAGCCAGGAAATGGCTGCATTCTAGACCTTTCTGAAGCCCGCTGAGACACACGGCCAAGCACCCAGCAGAACAGTGGCGGGTGAGGGGAAGGAAAGTGGGCGGTTCAAAGCCCGGTGCAACAGCAGGCAATGGCCTTCCCAGGGACAATTTGGGATGGCCACACCTCCTTGGAGGTCCTTTTGCCTTCCCCCCTAGCCCTACAGAAAGCTCCGAATGCCACAAGTCAGGGATGCATTCACTTAGCACTGGAGAAATCGGGGTGTCTTCCTCATGGGTCACGTTGGTGGACTCACCCCAGCTATGAGCACTGGTCCAGCTCCATCAAGACAGCGCCAAATGTGTGGCTGCCATTTTCCGAGGCTTGCCTCTACTTCATTTTAACTCAGCCTCACATTCAGCCTGTGAGGACTATGTCATCCAAGGAAGACGCTGAGGTTGAGTGGCGAAGTCACTAAGACAGCAGAATCAGTAAGTCAATGGATCGGTCTCCAGTCCAGGACTCTTACTCTAAACCCTAACTCTACCTGCAGAACCCAGAGCTGCACTTCCTGCTGCCTGGGACACTCCTGCTGTGCCTGGGTGGGTGTAGGGCAGATCGTAGCTACTGGGAGTGTGGCCTGCCCCAGTAACCGCACCTGGGCACCCCAGAGATTTCCGAGTCAGTTCTGTGCTCCTGGAAAGCCGGGAGGGGCTGGGGACCCCACCTGGGAGGCCTATCCTGACTCCCCCGTGATTCAGTGTCAGATGGGAATTTGGGGCAATGGCCATGGCCTGGGTTTGGACAACTTCCTGTCTATGGGTCTGGGGGCTCCCCAGTGGCTCCTGGGCTGTGTCCCGGGGTACCCAGATGTTCACAGGTGGTCTTGGGAAGGTGACACCAAGGCCAAGGGCCCCGGGCTGTAGGCCACTGCCAGCCACTTTCTGCTCCTGCACCAGCCTGTGCTCCTGCAACAGCCCCCTGCCCTCTGCAGTTGCTATGTTTGGCAATCCCTGATGCATGGGCCCTTGTAGCAGGCTGACCCAAGTGCTCAGCAGCCCAGGGGCTAGATGCCTTGGGCCAGATCAGAAGGCCTCATCTTTGCCTCCTCTGTCCATTGCTCCTCCTAAACCACCGTCTATAGCTCCGTGGAGGGCCCAAGGGGCACAAACAGGTAGGAACCCATCACCCAAAGGCCCAGACCCCTGGAGTCTCTCACTGTCTCTAAACACACACACACACACACACACACACACACTCTACACACACTCTCTCTCTCTCTTCTCCATTCCTCCTTCAACCCTTCAACGTGTGCATGGGGGCGGGGGTGGGGGAGACCTCTTCATGTAGACTCTCGGCCTGGCCTGGCCAGCTTCCTTGGGGAGGGCACCCTGTACCCTCTCCCTCCAGTCTCCAAGCCCAACACAGGGTGCAGAACGGGGCCTATGGGAAACCCTCCCACTGGGCCCGGCAGGCCCCAGGATGCAGCCTGAAGCGCTCACAATCCCCCCCCCAGGCTCCTACAGCAGCCGCCCCCACCCCTGCAGGCCCAAGCAGAGGGTGAGAGTGGGGAACAGAAAAGAAGGCAGACGCCACAGCGCCGGGAGGGAGGGGGCAGGCCCAGAGGTGTGGGCAGCCAGGGTGGGTGAAGCCAGGGTACTAAAGCCTGGGTCAGGCTGGCTCCAGGAACCGTGGCCCAGAGGCCGAGGGGCCTGGGGGAGACGAGGGAGTCCCCCTCTGTCCCCAGTGCAGCCTGGGACTGCACTAATTCCGCATTGGGAGGCAGCGAGGACCCCCCCGCCCCCCCCCTCCCCACGCCCTGGCCGGCCGGCGGGCAGGCGGCTGCTGATGTTCTGTGCGCACCTCCCCACGGGGCGCCCTGGGGATCTGGGGGCTCAGAGTCGCCGACTTTCCTGATCCCCACCCATCCCCAACTCGCCAGCCGGAGCTACCTGCGAAGCCCCCAAGACTGCGAAAGTCTGGCCCCAGCCCCCTCCTCGGCCAGAGCTCCTGGGGCCTCCCTCGCCTGGCGGGTGGCCCGCCTCCCCGGAGGCCCGGCGCGCGGTCTGCGCTGCAGCAGAGCTCGGCGCCTCTACCGCCGCCTCCGCGCGGCCCCCCGGCTTTCCCGACGCTGCCGGGAGGATGCCCGGCTCCCCCGCCGTCGAGTCCCCAGCGGCTCGGCGCGAAGTTCCCCAAAGTGACCCGGGCGCCGAGACCCCCGCCCCTCCCCTCCGGCTTCCCCGGAGACTCCGCCCGCCGCCCCCTCCCGCGCCTTCGGAAAAGTTGCGAGCGACGCCCAAACTCCGGCCCCCCCAGCCCCGCGCTGCACGCGCCCCGGGTGCCCCAGCGCAGGGGCGCAGTTCCCCCTACCCCAGCCCAGGCGCCATGACGCGGGGAGCGCAGCAGGGGCCGGCGGCGGCGCGGAGGCGGCCAAGTGCGGGGCGTGGGCAGCAGCGCGGGGCGCACGTGCGCCGGGCCTTGGGCCGCGAGCCGCCGGTCTGGGGCCGGGGCCGGGCCGGGGGCCGCTTACCTGTTGGAGGTAGAGGAAGGCGGGCGGGCAGGGCACGGAGTGCGGGAGCATGCTGCCGGAGTGGGACAGCAGGAGGCAGCCGGAGTTCGCCATGGAGCACAGCATGGGGCGGCAGGGGGGCGCCCGGCGGCCAGAGGAGGCTCTGCGCTCGCTGCGTCCCTCGGAGTGTGCGCGCGCCCTGCCTCCCGGGCGCCCTCCCGGTCTCTCCTCCTCCGGGCCTCCCCTCCCCCTCGTGGCGCTCGTTAAGAGGGAGGCATCGAAAGGAGAGCGGCGCGCCTCTGCCGGGTGCTCCCCCTACCCGGGCGGGGGAGGCTGAAGAGAGCGCGCGCGAGAATACGGCCAGAGACAGTCTGTGCGCGAGAGATCGGGCGAGCGGGCGAGAGCGGGAGTCAGTCACTTTGGAGCCTCCGGAGCCCTGTCTGCAAAGAGTGGTGCGTGTGCCTGTGTGAGTGCGCGCGTGTGCGCGCGTGTGTAGCGGTGGGGAGGGGGAGTCCCTGGCGTACTCCAACATCAAACGGAGCCCCGCGCGGAGGGAAGAGAATCCGGAGCGACGGCACAACAGCTGATCCCACACTTAACCCCTCGCCCGCCGGCGCCGGGGCAGCCCGCCCTCACGCCCTCCCACGCTCGGGCCCCCGCGCGTTCCTCCTCCTCCCAGCTGCCAGTAGTGCTCCCGGCCTTGAGGTCCGGCATCTCCCTTTGCCCCCGCTCCGTCCTCCGGCCGCTGCGGAGAGGAGGAGCGGCTCCGCCGACTCTGCGGCCGACGGACCGGAAGGCGCCTCGTCCTGCTTGGCGTTCAGAGAAGCGCCTCTCCTAAGGGAGGCCGGCTCAGTGGCGGGGATGTCGGTGATGTAATGAGGACATCATCTACGCAGAGGCTTCCGCGCTGGGGGAAGCTTCTCGGGCTGCCCAGGGCTTGGAAATCCAGCCTCAGCCCCCAGGAGGGCCTCGTGCCCCTCTTGCTGGCCCCCAGACCCCATCACACATCCCAGGCTCCTGCCACACGCACCTGGTCTTGTGGATACAGAGTTGGGTGGGGGACACGGGCACGGGCCACAATGCATCCTCCCCTCCCTGTACCCAAGCATACTGGACTTGACATGTTTTGATCCCACGGCCAGGCGTGCACAGGTCTGCACCTCCTTGGCCCACTCAGCGCGTGGCAGGGGTCTCGGCATTGCCCCTTGTTCCACCACTGAGTGCACACACCTGCAGCTTCAGCGGCCACACACACACCCACTGGCCTGCCGGGAGTCCTCACTCACCAGCCCCCTGGGCCAGGACAAGCCACAGGTGAGCTTGGCTGCAAGAGAGATGGGCTGCCAGTGGCCACTGTCAGACGCAGAGCCAGTGGGGTCACGCCTAACGTAGCGCCTTCCAGGAAAGGGACAGATGCCAGGTGCCCAGTACCCATTCTGAACGCACCTGTCCTACCTCAGGGCACCTGTGATTCTGCTCCTCTCACTGCAGACAGTGAGCCCTGAGCTCACAGGGAGGCCGGCCTGGGACCACGTGGCGGTGGGCCTGGCGGTCACGGCAGGCCTTCATTTGCTGTGTGACCTCAGGAAGGTAGATTGTACCCTCGGGGCCTTGGTTTCCACATCCAGCTCGAGAGATGGGTGGGATGTTGTCTGAGGTCCCTGTTGCACCCACTGAGGACATGCAGCCTGAGGGCCATTGAGGAAGAGGGAGCAAGGAGGGGGAGGGAGAGAAGGGTGGCCTCTCTAAGCCCAGTTTAGAAGGCTCCATTTGAACGAGGCAGGTGGGTGCGGGCACCTGGGACCATTCGCTCAGGTGCCCCATGTTCATCTGCCTCGTGGAGGAACGGGGATATGGAGTCTGGGGAGGGAGGCAGACCAAGGGAAGGACAAAGCTGAGGGAGAGAAGAGGCGGGTGAGCTGGCCATCTCGCCATGTGGTTCGACCTTCTTCTGAAATCCTGCTCTGTGGTCTCTCTGGGGTGGTGCTGGCACAGGACAAGGATAGGGGGCTTGTCTGGCTCCCTGGGGTCTTGCCTATGGACTTGATGAGGCCTTCCCTGCTGTCAGTACCTTGATCTCTCAGCCTAGGACAGTGGTGGGGTTCCCGGAGCAAAGGCTGGGAGGATGAGGGCCAGGTATAGCATTTGCAAGCTGAGCCTCGAAGAAGGGCTCCCCGTGAGTGCAGCACCCCAAATTGGCCCTGGCTGCCTCCCTCCTCAGTCAGGTTTTTCTGGCTTGTTCCAGATGCTGTCCCTCTTTTGTCTTCTCTGGGCATCTGTCCGTCACCACTGCCCTGCTGCCTCTTCCCTAGAAGATGCTCAGGAATTCGGGACAGCCACGTAGCATTCAGCCTAAACCCAGGCTCCAAATCCACCCTGCCTGTGAATGATTTGCTCATTAATTTGCCATTGTGACCAAGTATCTCTGTGGAATCAAGGCCTCATCCCTTCCAGAAAGGGATTTGGGAGAGCTTCCTAAGCCCTGCCTGACGCAGAGCCACTCTTTGAGTCAACACTACTGTTTCTCCTTTTTGAGAAGCCACTATATGCAGTTACTGTAGTCAGTGCTGGGGCTGCAGAAATCAAATTCTCTGCCCTGGAGTGAGCACACTGTCTAGTGGGGGAAACCCAGCTGGTAAAGGAAGACTGCAGCCTAATGTACTGAGAGCTATGGCAGCCCCGGACAGGGAGAGCTCAGATCTGGGGTGGGGCCGGGGAAGATTTCCAGGAGGCACCCCTGAGCTCAGTCATTGGCCTGAAGAAAGCCAGGGTGGTCCCTCCTGTCTGACTGTGCATCACTTCTGGCAGCCCTGCACCTGGTCACCTGTGTGCCTCTCTGCCCAGCCACCTGCCTTCTAGCCGCACCTCCAGATTGTGTTGGGCCTGGGAGCATGTCTGGACACCTGCCTCCATCAGGCAGCTCATCACACCCAGCTCCAGAGGACTGAGAATAGCAGAACGGAATGAAAGACCTCCAGAAAAGGAGCCGAACAACGCGTGTGTCTGGCTTATTTTTTGGGATGGGGGCTGTGTGCCCGCTGCCTCTCATGCTGTGCTTCAGCACCAGCCAGTTACCAACAGCACACACCTCAGTGCTCTGCCGTGATTGTTTCAGAGTCTCACGCAGGCCTGACTGCCGACCCCACCAGCAGGAACCATGCCCTCATCACCTCCTACCTCCAGTGCCTGGCACCAGGGCGGTGCAGAGTTCTTGAGGTCCCCCAGGCCCCGTGCCGCCCTCCCAAGTCCCTGGTGCCTCGTAGACTGGGGTGGGTGGCCCTGAGCAGGGGGTGGGGGAAGCCTGTGCTCCTGATGGCTCTGCTGCCCCCGCTCTCCCAGGGCGGAGGGAGGCTGCACACCGGGAAGAGCTGTCACTCCGGTGCTGATATTCACTCCTTAAAAAAAGAGGCAAGGAAAAAATATCCCATTCGCCCTGAATCTGAGAAGGGCCTTGTTAGGCAGGCAGGAACTGAGCTGTAATTATTTCTGCGCTCCTGGGCACTACTATAAATACCAGGCAAGGGAGGCACCTCAGAAGCTTCCGATGGTTCCAAGACTTTGGAGATCTCCTGGCTCCTTCCTGCTCCCATCCTGTGGCACCTTCCCTAGTAGGGGCCCTGGAGGGTGCGGGCACTGCCTCTCCTCCAGATGGGCAGGGCTGTCTTCCCCAGCTTCCCTGAGTGTGCCTGCCTGGGAAATCCTGGCCCACGTAACCTTGCCGGATGCCCTGAGTGTTTTCAGTGTGTACCTCTGTGAAATGGTTACACAGGGTTCTCCCTGGGAGAGCATTTGCTAGAAAGCTGCAGGGGAATACTAGCCTCTGAGGTGGCCTGTGCCTTTAACAAAAGGTGGGCCAAATGAGTCCTGTGCTCAGATGACTTGGGGGAGTATTTTTTATGACCCCTACCCATGTCCTTTGGAAATTCCCAAGGAAGCAACTCCGCACTCCCTTTAGGGGGGGAGGGAGGGGGGTGAGTACCTCTTCCTCCTGCCCCTCTTTCCCCCTCCGGGTGCCCAGGCCGACCGTCCTCAGGTCTCCCCCCCCAACCGTGAGGACAGTGTGGAGCTTGGCAGTGGCGTCCCAAGACAAGGAGTGAGCTCAGAGTCTCTGGTTGCAGCTGGGCTCAGCCGCACCAAGCTGAGCCTTAGTCAACAAATATATGGTGCTTTTCCGCAGAGCCAGACCTTCCTGCCCCAGCCCTGGGGTATTTGGCCTGGGCTTGGGCATGAGCACTGGGGGACGAAAGGGGCAGGGTGGCAGAATAGGATCGCCACAGTGGGGTGGGGAGCGCATGGCTCAGGGCAGGGAGGCTGTGTGCACGCCTGTGTGTGTGATGGGATGTCGCGAGAGCCGGGAAGCCACTCTGACCAGCCAGAGTCCTGTCGCCACGGAACACTTTCCCTGGGAAATTACTGTCCCGACTCGGCAGCCAGGGCAACAGGGTTGGAGTCAGAAAAGTCCAGATTCCCAGAGGAGGCGGCTTCCCTATTTTGGGAGTAGGGGGTTGTGTCCACTTTGTCCTGGCCTGTTTAATCTCGCTAGAAGGGCAGAAAAGCCAGCAGAGGGTCCTGCAAGCAGGAGTGAAGCAAGCCCAGGGACCAGCCTTTGGTGCAGCCCTGGCCGGCGAGGCCTCGCTGGAGGTGGCCAGCAGAGGGCCCACTCACACCGCCTTCACCGGCCGGCCTTCGAGGAGGGGCCGCTGGGGTGCTCCCCCACCCTCAGCCCCCTCTGCCTCCGTCTGTCAGGGGAGGAGCCGGGCAGAGGGGAGCTAAGCCCAGCTCAGGCTTCTGAGGCCAGCACCCACCTTCCGCCTCAGCGGGGGGTCCCCACCCACTGGCACTGTCCCCCGGCCCCAGCAGAGACTGCAGCAAAAGTAAAAATCGGCGTGCAAAGGAAGTTTATTTATCTGTTTAATTAAGAGGCGTTTGCTAGCCACATTCGGGTCCATCTGTCTCACTTACAACCATGTCCCAGCAAAATTAAATATAATAAATACAGGGAGGCTGAAAGCGAAGGGCACACTTGAGATATATGGGCAGAGCCAGGAGTTGCACAGGATTGCAGTTATAAGCACATCTTTCTTTTGCAAGTTCCTCTCCCCTCGGGGGCCCAGGAGCTGGAGGAACGCGCTCAGAGAAGGAGCTATGGGTGCTGCTCACTCTGTTCTTTCCACCCAGCACCGTTGCCAAGCTTTATTTATTTTAAATGAGCCCCCAGGACTTCTGCCTTCTCCTCTTCTGTGGAAGGGGAGTGAGCTCTGCACCGAGCAAAAGGAACATCTGAAAGCAGCCAGCGCTGTGATGTTCCACCCCAGGGCTTGGTGGGTAAGAGGCCTCGGAAGCTGCAGCCCTGGAAAGCTCATCGCAAGCTCCTGCTGCATCTGGGCCATGAGCTCCTGGCAAGGAGGCAGCCTGGGCTGAGCAGAGCCTGGGAGAAACAGATCTTTGGTCTTCAGTGCCAGCTGTGGCCAGGCCACCATTTGGCAAACTGGCCCTAGAATCCCACAGAAGCCAAAGGAGGAAGAGGGGGGGCACTCTGATTTCTGTCTCTCATCTGAAGGCTCAAGAGCCTGGCCATTTGCTTAAACTTCCCAGGAACAGGAGCACACAAAGGGAGAAAATGGCAATTTATTATTATTGATTGCTAACTGTAACAATACCTTGTATCTGCTCAGTGCTTTCCTAACCTTTCCAGAAAGCCATAATGTAACTCACTTGATCATCATGAGTCAGGTAGGGAAGGTGTAATGGTGCCCGTTTGATAAGTGACGACACTTTTAGGATCACAGAGGTGGTCCAAGGTCACACAACTAGTTAGCGGCAGCGTCTGGGCTAAGAAGGCGAGACTTGCAACTTGAATTTACAGGAACCCTTTTCTTTCCTTCGACTACCATGCTGGGCTCATGCCCTTCTGTGAACATGCTCATCATTAGCCCTTGGCTCGCTCTCTCCTAACAGGACCCACCCCAAACCAAATCTGTTAGTGTAATAGTCATTTGCAATAGCTTGGGCATTTACTAATCACACCGCTGCTCCGTCTGTGCGGCAATTATCTCACATTTCCTCTTTCTCATTAGGCAGGAGGTCGAGAGGACTCAGTGGGTTGCTGAGCCCGGTGATGACACCAAGGAGAGGAGCTGCCACTGGACCGAGGAAGCCTTTCCTCAGCATTCCTAGCTGATCTTCTGCACAGCGCTCAATTTCCTGGGCCCTCACCCCGCCCTCAGCCTGACCCACCAGCCCCGAGCCCTCCTGTCCTGTCCAAACCTGTGCATGGGTACTTGGTACCCTTGTGCCCAGACTGTGCATGGCCACAGAAAGAGAGTCCTGAGCGGCTTGGGAAGTTGTATATTTGCTTGGAGATGATGACTCCAGCTCGGACTGGGTACCCAGTGAAATGCCCCTGGATGGTTGGGTCCCCAGTGCAGACATGACTGATGACAGCCTTTGCTCCTGCCAGGGTAGGGATCACAAGACACCAGCCAAGGAAAACCTGCATCACTGGTTGCTCCACGCAGCCCACCCAGGAGGCACTCAGCACTAAAGCCACTCCTGGTACCCCCACTTGCTGTCCTTCAGTATCAGGGTCAACTCCAGCCTCTTGCTTTGAGCTCGCCTCCTTCCCCCTAGTCACAAACAGAGCAAAGAAGAAGAAAGGAGCCCTCAGGGACAAGGGCGATGTGGCTGGAAGGGGAAGTGGCGTCACGTCACCCAGTCCCGGTCTTCTAGCTGGCAGTCACCGAAGCCTTCAGGGACACGTGCTTTTTCTTTCCCCCTTGAAGCTCTCCACTGGGGGAATACCCTGCCATGTCTCTGGAGAGCCAAGTTAGGTTTTTATCACCCTGACTGCCAAGAAATTCTGCCTCATGTTGCACACAAACCTTTTCTGTCTTAATTTTATTCAAAGGGTGAAGGCTTTGAAAGAGTGACAAGGGGGATCTTAGATCAGAAGCTGAAGCCACCGTCACCCCCTGTGACTCCCAGGAGGGATGAGGCCACTCACCAGAGCTTGTAGAGTGAAGGCGTGCGTAGAGGGAGGGGTCTGAGTGAGCACAGCTCTTGCAAAATGAGTAGGGAACAGGAGCCCTGCCCGCTCAGGGCATCCAGAAGGGGAGATTGGACACACGATGTGGGTACAATTTGGGTCGCTCCCTTGCTGTGGCTGGCCAGCATGAATTTGCATCACGTTGGGTGAGAGTTGAACTGAGGAAACGGAGCATTCAGGGTTCCTGGGTAGAGACCCACGGGAAGAGGTCAAAGTTGGTTCTTTCATCAGCAGTGGGGGCAGAGGGGTCTAAGCTGACCCCTGGGTGGAGGCAGCAAGGGTCTGTCTCCAGCAATGAAGTCACTGGGTGCCCCCTTTGCCATCCATTTTTAGAAAATCTTAACAGAGAAACCAATGGTCCTTCCTCCAGCACTGGGCAAAGGAGAGGCCTGAAGGAGAGAGGCCAGGTATAGCACTGTAGAGAGGGAATGATGGCCCGGGGCTACCCTACTCCCAAGGACAGGGAAACTAGACCTCCAAACTCTAAACAGACCTGAAAGGCTGGATAAAGCATCTGCCTGCAGCCCCAGCACTCAGCGCGCTTGAAGCTAGGACCTCCAAACTCTGACCAAACCTGAAAGACTCTGGATAAAGCATCTGCCTGTATCTCTGGCCCCAGCACTCAGTGAGTTAAGAGGCAACCTCGAGGCCTCGGGAAACAGAATGTGAGGGGCGGGGACTCTGCTCGTCCCCTGCCTCTTCGTGCCCCCTAAAACCAAAGCATCAGCTCATTAAAAGCTCATTAGGAGCCCAAGGCACACAAAGGCCCAGAGAGGCGTTACTATCCTGGCATAGTGTGTGGCCCTAGGGAGGCTGATGCACTGCCAGGCGGCTGGTGCCAAGCTGCAGACAGGAGCCGGGCCACGGAGTGATGAGGCGACCGGCGGCAGGAGCTCGGGGTGCAAGGCTCTTCCAATGAGGCCTCATGGGAGCTGAGCTTGTCCCAGGACTCACGGGAGTGGGGACAAGCATGTCTGCCAGGAAACAAAGGAACAGACGCAGACGGTAACCTGCAGACTCACCTCCCCACACCTCCACAATCACAGAGGCCAGACATGAGTTCCCTTCTCAGGCTTTGAGAGCAAGGACAAGGGAGGGTTAGACACAGCCCTGGGCAGCCGCTTCCCTCCCGGCAGCCTAAGACACACCAGGGAGGTTGTGTGAGTCGCTGCCGGTGAGCAGAGATGGGGCAGTGGTCTGTCTGCGGGGGATGTGGGAGCTTGTCTTGAGTTAGGTGTGAGGCCATTCTGGGGCTGCCACTCCTGCCGCCCCCATCCCCCCTCTCTTCCCTCTTGATCCTGGGAGGAAGAGCCCCCCGTTTCTGATCCACTCTAGCACTGGGGTCCAGCGATGTTCTGGCACCAACAGAGCTCTCCAGCTCCAAGGCGTGAGGTTTCTGGAGAATTCACTGGCAAGGAGGTTTGGGGAAGTTGGAGCCAGCTCAGGGCCCTGTGCTGCTCTTCGCAGCTCCTGGCCTTTCCTCCCACTGAGAGTTGCTGCATTAGGATGGGAGGGGGGGCGTCTGTTCCTGCTCTTCCTTCCCTAGGATGCTGTGACTTTTGATTCCTGCTTGATTAATATACAGCCAACAGAGACTGTATTTAAGGCAGCTTTAATTCTCTCAGGTCACCAAACTCGGGAGCAGCAAAGCTGCAAAGAGCCAGCCCCGCAATAGATCAAACACCAGGACCTTCAAATCGCTCTGCGGCCCAATTTCTCATTGCTGCTGCCACCTGATAACCCTCCCAGCCTGGAGCCACTGGCTCCTTTTTCTGGGGGTGGACACGGGGGCTCAATGTGTATGTCCGTGGCTGAAACCCTCCTGGCAGCACGGAAGGAGAGCTGCAAGGACTGGGCACTTCAACCCTGCAAGAGCCAGCACGTCAGCACCGGGGACAGCTCCAGCCAGACCAGGGAGCCACCAGCGCTGCCTACACCTTTCCCTTCCTGGGCCCAGACAAGCATGGGTGTCAGTGAACTGCCTTGTTTTGCAGTGGCAGCCAGTGGCTAGCCCTGCTGATGGCCAGGTTTCACCAAAACATCCTCGCCTGCTGAGTTAGCCTCCTGCTTCCTTTGGGGCCCTGCACACTGGCTCCTTCTCCCTTTAGGAGATCCAGCTTTGTCCATCCCTGACCCCCAGTGAGAAGCAGCTGCTGTCAGGACTATCTGTCTGGCCTCTATGCCAGCCCCTGGTGCCCAGGACTTCTGTGGGCCCAACAATTTCCTTCCGGGCTCAACCCCATCCACTTCCAACTTGCCTCATTAGCATCTCCTGAAAGGCAGGCTAATTCCTCTGCTGAGCACCCGGGTGTTCACTTGCTTGGTGGGGGGGCAGGGGCGGGCATGCCGGCATGGCTGCCATTTCCTCCAGAGCGCCTTTTATAGGCCTGGTCCGTGTTGCAATTCGGGAGGCACCGTGGAGCGGCACGATGTGGGGAGATTACACTTGGAAGCCGGGCTTGTAAATTGCCTCCCAGTGGGGGCAGGGAATGTGCCTATTAACGGAGAACCTGGCGCACACAGCCATTCTCATTTAAGAGCAGGATCTTCCCCGGATCAGACTCTGATCAATCCTTGCTGCCACCAACACACCATATATTAGGAAGAAATGTTTGCATCGAAGTTGGAGGAAGCCCCAGACTCACCTTCCCACGCTAACCCCCTACTGCTGTTTTATTAGGATTTTCTCTAAACCCAGCCCCACTGGATGTATTCCCCCTGCTCTGCCTCTATCCACTTAAAAATATCGTCTATGGATTTTCAAATTATTGCTACATTTCCTAAGAGAAGGATGCAGTGGTTAAAAATTAACAGCAAATTTATAGGAATTCTATATGGCAATTACAGAATTATAATGAAGTGGCTGCCACTTGGCCTAGTGCGGGTAATTGGAAATCCACGCTGGGAAGACTAGAATCTTTACTGTACCGGAATTGCATTTTTCAGAGTAAATGCCATGGAGAGGGTCAACGGAGCATTGAGTTGGCCAAGTTCTACTCTGGAGGAAAAAGTGGCCTGCTCAGTGCCTCCTGGGAGGCAATTTAAAAGGAGAATCACTTCTGCTGGCCCACAGGAAGGTGGCCAGAAACCACTGGGGGAGGTGGGTGTTCCAGGCTAGGGGGCAGCCCTGATGGTGGAGGAGGCGGGAGAGCATGAAGCGGGGAGGACAGGTCATCGCCAGCAGAGGGAAGGCCCATGTGGTGCAGATGGAGCCAGACGGAAGGCAGCACTGAAACCCTGATGTTCTCCTTGCCCTGTGGGTTCATTTTCCTTGGGAAAAAATTTGCTAAAAAAACAGAGATTGGCCGTGCGTGGTGGCTCATGCCTGTAATCCCAGCACTTTGGGAGGCCAAGTCGGGCAGATTTCCTGAGCTCAGGAGTTCACAACCAGCTGGGCAACACGGTGAAACCCTGTCTCTACCAAAATACAAAAAATTAGCCAGGCGTGGTGGTGGGCGCCTGTAGATCCAGCTACTCAGGAGGCTGAGGCAGGAGAATTGCTTAAACCCGCGTGAGGTGGAGGTTGCAGTGAGGTGAGCTGAGATCACGCCATTGCACTCCAGCCTGGGCAACAGAGCGAGACTTCGTCTCCATTAAACATACACACACACACACACACACACAAAAACACAGATCACTTTATCATGAAGACACCGATGTTGCCCTTCTTTCACACGGCACTTCCTCATCTCCCACAACTGCTGTGGTAAAAATGGACTTTGGCTCTGATCTCCTCCACAATTCTTTAGGGTCTTAGTGGCTGGAGATGTGGAGCAGGAGGCTGTAGTAAGGGACCTCTGCCAGGAATCTAGGTGTAAACTGCCTCCTGGAAGCCAGGCATGGTGGCTCACACCTGGAATCCCAGGACTTTGGGAGGCTGAGGCGGGTGGATCATTTGAGGTCAGGAGTTCAAGACCAGCCTGGCCAACGTGGTGAAACCCCATCTTTACTAAAAATACAAAAATTAGCCAGGTGTGGTGGGCGTGCCTGTAGTCCCAGTTACCAGGGGACTTCTGCTGAGGCAGAAGAATTGCTTGGACCTGGCAGGTGGAGGTTGCAGTGAGCTGAGATCACACCAGCCACTGTACTCTAGCCTGGGTGACAGAGCAAGACTGTCTCAGAGAAAAAAAAAAAAAAAGGAAAGACAAGAAAAGAAAACCGAAAAAACAAACTGCCTCCTGGTTCTTCAAGCGTTTTGTCTAGACCCGGTGCTGTTGAGTGCGGGCGCCACGGCCACATGTGACCTTTCAGAACTAAAACACAGCCGTTTTGAATGGAGACATTCCCTGTGTATGTGTAAAACACAAGGGATTTTGATGACTTGGGACCATAAAAAGAGTGAAAAAATAGTTTGTAAATCGATTATGTGCCAAAATGATCATATATCAGATTATAAAGTGTATAATTAAAGTGAGTACCCCCAGTTTTTTTGTTTTTTTTTTTTCAGTGTGGGTGCTGGAGAGTTAGGCATTCCCACGCGTGGTCTGCATCATCATGCTTCCATTGAGCAGGTCTGGTCTAGAGCACAGGCAGATGTCCTCCCTCAGCCCCACCGACATGAGCTCACCATCATCCCCATTCCCTGCAGCACTGCCTGGCCGTGGGTAGCCTCTCAAGAAGAAATGCAGGCCGGGCGCGGTGGCTCATGCCTGTAATCCCGGCACTTTGGGAGGCTGAGGCGGGCGTATCACCTGAAGTCAGGAGTTCCAGACCAGCCTGGTCAACATGGCGAGACCCCGTTTCTACTAAAAATACAAAAAATTAGCCGGGTGTGATGGTGGCTCCCAGCTACTTGAGAGGAGGAGAGAGGAGAATCACTTGAACCCGGGAGGTGGAAGTTGCAGTGAGCTGACATTGCACCACTGCAGACTACAGCCTGGGCGGCAGAGTGAGACTCGGTCTCAAAAAAAAAGAAGAAGAAAAATGCAGAATGCAAAGCCAGCTGCATCTCTTCTTAGAGTGAGGCCCCACGCAAGCCTGTGTGTGCAGGAAGCCTGCACGGATCTCCTCATGACAAGCACAGACACCCCACAACAGGGTCTGCTCCATCAATGTCTGTTTCTTGGTTTCTATTCACCTGATCTTGATATCTGAGACTGGGGCTCCTTATTTTGTTCGGCCATTGCAGCTGTGCCAGCACAGAGTGTCTGCTGAGGCCAGTGGCGGGGTGGGGGGTGGCTTTCCTTCTGGACTCCCTCCCCCTTGGCAGGACAGCACCAGGAAACCGGCTCTCTGTTTTGGGACTTGGGGATGAGCTCATGGGCAAACACTTCCGCCTCCTAACCTGCAGCCTGCGCTAGGAGAAAGTGTCCCAGCGGCTGGCTCCCAGACGGCTGCGCTCACTTGCATCTGGCTCCTGGGTGAGCTTATTGATTTTTCTCTCCAAGGTAGAGGGAGAGGCCTCGGAAATGCCATTCCAGTGAAACTGGGCACAGCGATAATTATCACCATCGGAACACCTTGGACAGGTTGGATCTCAGGCACCCAGAGCACCTTAAGCCTCATGCTCCACCCCAGCCCCCTCTGAAGGTAGAGGGGAAGAAAGTGGCAGGGTAAATATTATTCTTCCCATCTCGTTTGATGGTGAAGCTGAAACCCAGGGTAGAGGACTGCCCCAAGATGGGAAGTGGAGCCCAGGATATGGGATTGGAGTCATTGTCCCCCTCTACTGGAGGGACAGAAGCAGAGCGGGCTTGGATAGTCTTGAGCTCCTAAGAAGCCTGTGGTCCCATATTCATACCTTCCACCGCACACCCTCCTCCAAGCAGGAAATGGGGGTCACTCCAGCCTGGGAGGCACAGACCTGGAGTCCCGCCCATCTCTGCCACCAACCACCAGTGGGACTCTGAGCAAGCAGCTCAACATCTCAAGCGTTAGTGTCTGCGTCTGTAAGAGTGAGACGGCAGTACCACCCTTGGTATTGAATTCCCACAATACCTTGTGGGGATTCAAAAACATGTCGTACACAAACCAGCTGGCACATAGTAGATGTTCAATAAATCATGTTAATTAATTCAACAAACACTTATTGAGTGTCCCCAAGTGCCAGGTTTTGTTCTAGGTCCCTTCTCCCTGCAGTGCCCAAATGAGACCGGCAATGAAATTTCCTTTCTCTCCACCTGGACAGACCACACTTGCCCTGCTCATCTCCTGGGCCATGGCACAGAAAGTGCAGTTGACTCTCAATTATCTATGCAAATGGAGTGGAACGTTCCACTGATAATTCAGAAAGAGCAGAGAGTCTACAAATAATTCTTACTTGAAATAAGAATGCATTATGCTTATTTTGCGTCGGGTTTACCTTCCTAATTACTGTTTGTTCTGGCTTATGCTCACACTGGTTTGCGTTCTCAGAACTCACATAGCTGTGGTGAGGGGCGTGCCATGGAAGTGTACTGGGGCTGCCAAGTGGAAGCCAGCCACAGACCGCCTCTCTGCATTGCCCCCAGCACCCCGGGTGGACTGACACATGCTAAGAGGGAAGTAGTAGGCACTGGGGCTGCTTGGCATCTGCCCAGGAGGAGTGGTGGCAGCTCCTTGCATGTTGCTTTAAGGCTGTGCCCATATGGGTGACTGGGCACGGGTGGGTAAAATGGAAGGGGGCACACTGGCTCCCGTGAGCTGTGTTTTCTGCCCAGGAAGTCAGGCGCAGAGATAAGTGGCATCTTCCCGTGCCGCCCTCCCTTGGGGCTGTCCACGTGCTGTTCTCTGTCCAGGTCTCTCCTCTCTGTGTCTGCCTCTCTGTCACTCTCTGCCTCCCTCCACAGTGCCATTCAATGCATTCTTCTCCCTGGGACGAACCAGGAAACAGATACTCCTTTTTATTTTTTTTTTTTTGAGATGGAGTCTCACTCTGTCACCTAGGCTGGAGTGCAGTGGCATGATCTCGGCTCACCGCAACATCCACTTCCTGGGTTCAAGCAATTTTTGTGCCTCACCCTCCCGAGTAGCTGGGATTACAAGTGTGCACCACAACACCCTGCTAATTTTTTTTTTTTTTTTTTTTTTGTATTTTTAGTAGAGACGGGGTTTCACCACATTGGCCAGGCTGGTCTCAAACTCCTGACCTCAAGTGATCTGCCAGGCTCGGCCTCCCAAAGTGCTGGGATTCCAGGCGTGGGCCACTGCTGTAACGATATTTCTCTCTACAGACACATCTTCCATGCAGCCGGGCTGGGGGTGGCTCGGGCTTATGTCCAGCTGGGCAGCTCCTCCTGATGCTACTCCATTTCCCTTTGTACAGCAGGGAGGGACAGAGAAAACACCAACCCCGACTTCCCAAACTACTCACAGGCCAGGAGGTGGAAACCCAAAGAAAAGCCTGAAGGGGGTCTGCCCTGCACCAGGCAGCCAAGACGACATCTATCGGTGACTGTGGAGCGTGCTTCTGATGTTCTAAGCACGCCGAATGAATCCACTCCAGGTGTCTGTCTGTGTCAGGGGAGTGTGGGGTGGGCTGTCATCCCGGAAGTGCTACGGGTGCATCACTGGGCCATCTTCAACACTGGACCAGACCAGAAAGTGAACTCATGGATGCCCACCACCTCTGGCCAGCCCTCTGCCCTCGCTCCCGCCCTGCCCCTCTCCGTCCCACATGAGGGGGACCTTGCAGGCACAGGAAGGATGGAAGGACAGCCTGCACCTGGGGGGGTGGTGACTCAGGGGATGTCCTTCCAGCTCTCTTGGGCCTCAGTGCTAAGGTGACAGTGGAACACTGACATCTGTGTCCCACCTGCCAGCTCGTGGAGTATGTTCACAAATGTCACCTCAGTATGCCTCACTCAAGCCTGTGGGACAGATGGGTACAGCTGGAGACCGAGGCTTGGAGAAGCTCAGGGACTTTCCAGAACACATTACCCATGCCATGGGTCACTCTGACAGGATTTTTAGAGATGCAAGAAGCCTCCCTGCTTTTGAACTTTCTCTCTTTCTTATTTTTTATTTTTTTAAGACAGTCTCACTCTGTTGCCCAGGCTGGAATGCAGTGGCATGATCCAGGCTCACTTCAACCTCCGCCTCCGAGGTTCAAGCCATTCTCCTGCCTCAGCCTCCCAAGTAGCTGGGATTACAGGTGCCTGCCACCATGCTTGGCTAATTTTTGTATTTTTAGTAGAGACAAAGTTTTGCCATGTTGGCCAGGCTGGTTTCGAACTCCTGACCTCAAGTGATCCACCTGCCTTGGCCTCCCAAAGTGCTGGGATTATAGGCGTGAGCCACCGCACCCAGTCGAATTTCCTGATGCCTAATATTCTACTGCTTCCCAGTGGTTAAAAGTATCTCCCACGAAGATGCTGAGTCTGTGAAGCTGAACATCGCCTGTAACTCAGTTGTGAGGCTATTGACTGCAGCTGGTTTTCAGGGAGAGAAGGAAAAGACCCAGAAAACAGTGGGAAGCAAGTAGGGGCTGTCTCCGTGGAGTGGAAGCTGCACAGCAAGGGGTGCAGCTGTGGGCGGGGGCGGGGCGAGAAGTCACACTCTGGCTGGCTCCCTCTGCCCTCTGAGAATGTAGGGGAGCTTCCTGAAAAGACCTCCCCAGTCCCCCACCCTCTGCAGCACCACCCACCAGCTGTGGAGCTGGCCATGCCCCTTTAGGGGGGGGCTTCACACCTGCGTGGCACTCCCTGGCTCTCTTTCATCCTGCCTTTCTTCCCCCAGCTGGCGGGAGGGTCAGACTCAGAGGAGGGAGCATTCTCAGGAACCTCCGATCCTCTGCCCACCACCCTATGCAGGAGCTGCAGATCTTAGGCTCTCTCGCAGTGTGGGGTGAGGGTGGTGGGGGGAACAGCCCAGGTGGAACTTAAGAAGAGGAGAAGGAGAAACCCGGCCATCTGCACGGCCTGAGCCCAGCCGTAGACAGCGCTGCCGGAGGCCTCCGCAGTGGGGGACAGGTGACCGAGAGCACACTGCTTTGGCCCCAGTTCAAGAAGTAATTAGATATGCTCTCAGTGAAGTCCCCAAAGCTTTAATTAAAATTCAGTAAAAGTGAGGCTCAGTCCCTTTGTTACATGAGCCTCATTTCCAGCAGTGACACGTGGCTCCTGGTGACCATATAGACACAGATATAGGACATCACCACTGCTGTAGGATTTCCGAAGCAGCTGAACAAATCCACCCTGAGAGCTTCGGCTGTGTAGGAGAATGTCTATTGTACAGCCCCGCTCTAAACCTTCCGAATCTCAGCTTCCTTTTCTGTAAAATGGGAGAGAGGGCCGGGCGCGGTGGCCCACACCTGTAATCCCAAGACTTTGCCAAGGCAGGTAGATCCCTGAAGACAGGAGTTCGAGACCAGCCTGGCCAACATGGTGAAACCCCATCTCTACCAAAAGTACAAAAAAAAAAAAAAATTAGCTGGGCATGGTGGGGCATGCCTGTTATCCCAGCTACTTGGGAGGCTGAGGCAGGAGAATCACTTGAATCCGGGAAGGTGGAGGTTGCAGTGAGCTGAGATTGCACCACTGCACTCCAGCCTGAGTGACAGAGCCAGAATCCATCTCAAAAAGGGTGGGGGGAGAAAAGTACCCTCCCTAAGTACTTCCCGATGAGATGACAGATGGCCAAAGCCGAGTGTGCAGATCGTCAGCAGAGCGGCTTGTGCCCAAGCTGCTAGACAAACCCTCTTAGCCACAGCCACTCCCAGGGAGTCAGAGGGTGGGGCTCCAGGGAAAGCCACAGCCCCTTGATCAGGCAGCAGGCACGGGGGCCACCAGCTGTCACTCAGGCGCCCCGCCTAGTCTAAAAGCAAATACAAGAAAAAGAAGAAAGCAGCCCCACAGACAGAGCCACAAGACAGGAGTGGCTGCAGCACAGAGCCAAGAGGGGCGGAGGTGCAGCTGGAGGGGACAGCGGTGGCCAAGCAGAGGCCAGGGACCCCACGCCACCTGGCTCCTTGCAGCACCAGAGGAGGGTTCTTGGGGGACGGCCTTGGCGGGCTGGGCTGCCACGTGTCTCAGCCACATCCCTGCGGAGTTGAGAAGCCAGGAGAGCTCTGCTGGGCTGCTGGGAACCCTGACGTGAACTCAGTAATAAAAGCAGAGGGGGAACTTTGCACCGAGGGTACAGCTTTGCTGGGGAGGGGGAAAAATTCACAAAACTGATGTGGGGAGGCACCTGGGACCCCTGGTCCCCCCCCAGCTGATGTAGTGACAAGTCCCCTCCTTAGGCCATATGGGGGAGGCCAAGGCAGAAGAAAATCCACCCAGGCTTTCACTCCGTCCTGCATCCTCATCTCTGTGTGTGGCAGGCAGCTGGGCTGGCCCAGTCCCGACTGTCTCAGGATGAGCCTGACCCTCCCAACCCTTCGCTGCCCTCGGCCCCTTCCTCGGCCATTCCCACATGCCCATGTTCTCCCAAGCACCCCTCCGCTCTTCCCACTCTCCCCTTGTGTGTCCTTTGTAAACATCACTTCTTCCCCAAAAACAACAACACAACAATAATAAAAAGTGGTGCATGAGCTCATCCTGATCCCATGGAGCTGTAGCCGGCTCCACGGCAGAGCCCAGCACTGCCTGACACACAGCGTCCGTCCTTCTCCCCCTGGGGGATGCTCTCTCCTGGTCTCCAAGTTGGAATAGATCTATACTTCTGGGCTCAAAAGATAATGATGAGAGAGGGAATTCTGAACGCTTTAAAAAGGGAGTGTGGGGGGGCAGCCTGGGTGGGGAGAGGGGGAGAGAGGGAAATAGGAGGGTGTTTTGCTCCCAACACCCCCAGCAGGGGCAGATGCTGCCAGAACTCCGATGAGCTCAGGGAGGGCTTTCCAGGGCTGGGGGGGCCCTGCCAGGCGTCTCAAGTCTGCCTGGGCTGCGCTTCCTGGTCCTGAACCTTCCTGTTCTTCCAGCATTTTTCTCCTAACTCTGGGACATTCATGATTTCTGTCCATCCTCTCAAGAGGGGATTGTTCACCATTTCTCCTGTCTCTCTTTGCATTTCCCGGAACACGGGAAGTGCTTCTGACAGGTGTATCTCATCTTCCACAATCATAATCCTCCCGCCCCTCGGAGGTGGTGGAGGTGGCCCTCAGCCCCCATGCCTGCCCAGGGCCAAGCTCACCCATAGCACCCCCGCCTTCTCTGTCATCACCACTTCCCACGTGCTTTCTCTCCTCCACACTTCCTCCACTGGAGGCTGGGGGGAGATTGATGAAGAGCCTGGGGCAGACTTGGGCAAACTTTGTGAGGAAAGTTTCCACTTTCAGGCCTCCTCTCTCTGTCTCCTCCCCTGCAGGAGACCCCAAATGCTCGGCTTCATGCTGATGCCACCTTCTCTCTACAGCTCCTGTCTCATCCTCCTCCTCCTGCCGGCTTCACTCAGAGCTGTCACAGTCTCGGGGTGCAGACACGTCTCTGGAATCTCAGCAGTCATTACTGGGAGAATGCCCTTGGTCCCCTGGGTGCACTGACAGTCTTCGCCGGCATGGGGGGTAGAGTGGGGGAGGGCTCAGGAAAGGAGGGCTCTGGAGGAAGACACCCCGGGCTGCGGGGTGATCCCTGCGTCTGAGCTGGACTGTTCTGTCCCACTGTATCATCTTCTACAGGGACCTCTTATCCCCAGCAAAAAGGAGAGGAGCCTGGGAGCAGAGTGGGATTGGCAGGAGAGGCAGCCCCGGGGCAACTTCGGGGCTGTGTCAGGTACCACACTTATGTTTAATAACAGGTGACTCTGTTTCCCCAGACCCTGAAAGCTCCCCCCCACCATGGTGTTTCTGTGTGCGCACAGAGGTGCCTTAGTGAGCCCTGCAGAAACAATAGACGCACAGGCCTGGCTTCTGCTCTGGGTAGAGAACCTCTGAAGCCAGAACCTCACGGTAGGCCACTCACTTCTCTGTATCCTGGTAGCGTCGGCCACTGCGGGGCTGCTGGGAGCCATCCCTTATACAAGCGCAGAGTGATACAGCTTACGAAAACTTCACCAACATCAGCTCACAAATTCTCACAACAACCCCATGGGACGGTCATGACTATGCCAGTGTCACACACACCAGAAGAGTGAGGTCCAGGCAGGGGACTTGCCCAAGATTGCCTGACTTGAGCCCACACAGCAGACACCTCCCCAGTCCCACCTCCCTCCCACCCTTTTATGCCAGCCTTGGCTGTGGCTGTCAGAGCACGCGTCGGGGATCCAACAGGCCCTCACCCTAACACTGCACAGCGCTGCCTGCCCTGGGCTCTCCTGTTACTGCCATGTGGGACCCCCGCGGAGCACACTCATCCACGCAGAGGTACTGCCACGCCTGGAGGTGCAAAGGCGTTAATACCTCCATGTGGGGCGGTCCTTGACCGGAGCGGGTAGGGACCTGGTGAATAAGCTGTCCATGGAACCTTGAGGGTACTAAGCCCCCGGAGGCCACAGTGGTCTCAGCTCAGTAACACATCGTTGAATTCCTCCTCCTCCTCCTTCTTTTTTTTTTTTTGAGTCGGAGTTTTGCTCTTGTTGCCCAGTCTGGAGTGCAATAGCATGATCTTGGCTCATTGTAACCTCTACCTCCCGGGTTCAAGCAATTCTCCTGCCTCAGCCTTCTGAGTAACAGGGAATACAGGCACATGTCACCACACCCAGCTAATTTTTTTGTATTTGTGGTAGAGGCGGGGTTTCTCCATGTTTTCCAGGCTGATCTTGAACTCCTGACCTCAGGTGATTTACCCACCTTGGCCTCCCAAAGTGCTGGGATTACAGGCATGAGCCACCGCATCCAGCCGGATTCCTCCTTCTTTCCCTGTTTTACTCTCCCTAGTGCCCCTCCCTCCTGTGCGCTTCCCAAAATATGCTACCTCCATGCAAACACTTTTCTTGGGGTCTGGATTTGGGGTCTCCCAAGCCAAGGCAGTTCGTTCCTAAGATGCCTAGAAAGTGGCCCCTTCAGATGGGATTCTGGAGTGAGGCCAGACATTGCTAAGGACCACGCTGCTGGTCACAAATGGGTCGTGACAACCCCTAGCCTGTGGGGAGCATTGTGATCACACAACCCTAGCCGGTGGAGGATGGGGAAGAGGGGCAGGTGTGTGTGAAGCACCTGGCCAGGCTGTTCCTGTGGTGGTGGCTTGAGGCTGAGGGGAGCATGTAAGGACTGCGGGCTTAGAAGCTTTGAAAAAGGAAAACGACTGTCTGAAGCTAGCTGACTGTCAACTCAGGTCCCCTGGCCTTCATGGAAATATGTAACTAGACCTTCAGCTCCTAAAGTCCAGGAAGTAACTGTAAGGGCGTTAGAGTCACCAAGGAGCCTGAACCCACACATGGCACTTCTCTCCTAACCAAGTCCAAGCCCTGTGGGAAAGAGTGAGACTCTGGGATGAGCACCTCTGTATGGATGAGCCTGAGAACTTTGCCTCTAAATTCCCTGAACCCTTTGTGCTGTGGAAGTAGCCGCTTCCATCCATCCTTGCTAAAAGAAAGCACACTTTTCTCACCTGGAGAACCAGCAAAGACCTCAACTGACAGAGTTTCTCACGAGATAACACTTCTTCCCACTGAGCACTGCCCCTTCCTCCCCCACTGCTGTGACAGCAATAGCTAGAGTTGGGGTTCAGCACAGGCCAAGGGGGCAACATCCCCAGCTGAGAGCGAAACCAGACACACACCCAGAGAGTTCCAAGACCCAGCGGACACACACCAGCGGGCGCCAGAGGGCAGAGGGGAGCAGCGCTTGATGGGGTGGGATGGGGACAGAAGGTCTGTCTGAACAGAGGAGAAATTATGGACATGAAAGTGACTTCTCATGACTCAGGGCTTAATATCCTGGAAAGGACACATGCGCCAGTCCAGCGAACAGCTCCTTGAAGCACAGACACACCAACAGCTTTCAGTCAATGAGGTCGAGGCGCTGGAACTACTTTGGCGGAGTATTAAAGAAGGGTTCAGAAGGCCCCAGATGGAGTGACCACCAGAGAACCGACTAGATGACCCTGTGTGCCAGGAGGGTACAGGGGCCAGTCCCTCCACTAAGGCAGTAAGAAGGGCATTGCTGGGGCGGGGACCGCTGATGCATTTAGAAAACTTAGTGGTGAATGCCTTCATTTAGTGGCATTAGGAGATGCTGCCACTAACTGGGCTCCTTAGTATCAATGAGGATGAGAAGATTCCAGAAGAGCAGGGGCCAGATAGTTGTATGTAACCATCAGAGGCAAAGTGGAAGTAAATACCACCGGGGTCAGCAAGGCTTTGGAGATGACCAGGGCTCTTTCAACTATGGAAGTCCGTGGCTAATAAGCTGTGGTGTTCCGTGGATAAAATGGATGGGTGGCCAATTAGCGTGTTGCTTGACTTGGATAGCCAGAAAAACAAGAGCTGGAGAGCAGAGGACTCCTCAGTCATCACAGCGGGAACCTGCAGCACCATACCCAGCTCCAGGTCCCAGGCAGTTCTCCAGTCAGAGCTCACTGGTGGAAGGGAGACCAGGTAGGGCTTAGCCATGCACTGCAATATTTATAATAACAGCCTCCCCCATCCTTCCCCAGACGGACCTGTGGATACTTGCCGGAGAACCTGTGTCCTGGGGAAGGGGACTATCAGAAGCTTGGCAGGCAGCAGGATACACGGTTAGAGCGGACACTGATACCAGTGAAACGAAAACACCATCATTTACCCCAGGTAGAGTGGGGGGTTCATGGAAACTCAGGGATTTATGACAGCCTGAACCACATCCCTCTTACAGCAGGTCTATCAGGCTCACGGACCCATCCTGTGGTTTGTTCTCTGGTCTCCGAGTATGCATTTAGACGGACACACTTGGCATCTAGCATAACCTGAATATGAGTTCCCTGACCTGGGAGGGCCAAATGGGAGCCTATGAAACCTCCCCAACCCCCCAGCTAAGACAGCAAATCAGAAGAAACAGCATGTGCCAGGGAACTTGCAAAAATTATATCCACCATCAAATACTTAAAGGAAGCAAGGATTGGGGGTCCTTATCATATCCCTGTTCAAGTCACCTCTAAGGACCCTACAAAAACCGGATGGATCATAGTGGGTGATGGCGGATTACTGAAAACTTCACCAAGTAGTAGCCTCCAGTTATTCATAGCAGTGTGGCATTTACTGGAATAGCTCAACAGAGAGAGCCTCTATCACTTGGCATATGGTGATTGATATGAAAATGTATTTTCCAGTCCCTGTTCATAAAGACTCAAAAGCAGTTTGCTTTTTTTTTTTTCCCCTTAAAGTAGTTTGCTTTCACATAGGAAGGACAGCAATACACATCTGCTATCTTGCTACGAGGCTACCATCATTTTCTTGTTCTTTTCCACAAATCGTCCTCAGGGACCTTGGCCGTTTTGATGTTCCAGAGAATATGCTCATCCAATACACGGAGGAAATCAGGCTCATCAGACCAGACGGGCGGGAAGGAGTGAGTTCACCGGCTGCCCGAGGAAGACCTGCGTGTCAGAGGGTGCGAGGTACAGCCTAGCAAGAAGGTGTATGGCTTGTCACGTCAATGAAATATTGAGAGTCTAGGGCTTTCTGGAACATTCCCTTGAAGATCATATAAAAGCAAATCACTGCACGCCTTCTACCAAGAAAGGGGCCCAGAACTCGGTGGCCTCTTTGGATGCTGGAGGCAGTGAACATTCCCCTCGGGAATACTGCTGTGGTCTAACACTTCCAAGGGCTACCCGTTTTGAGTAGGTCCCTGAGCAAACGGGGGCTCTGCAGCAGGTCCAAACTCAGTGATGGCGTCCTGGTGGTGCCTGAGGTACACTGTGGTGGAGAAGGCTGCGTAAGGAGTCTCTGGCAAGTCTCAACGGGAGACGCAGCACTGATTCCTAAGGTGGTGGAGGCTGGCTGCCATCTTGAAAACTCTGTGATGAACCGGACGTAATATGGGAGTGCAAGAGGTGGGTGGTGGCAGATGCCTCCTGTGTCCAGCTGGCCTCCACTAAGCCCTTCTTTTCACTCCAGACTTTGCTGCAGCCATCAGATGTCCACAGATGTAGCCTGATGGCATCTTTCCTTAGTGAGTCTTTCCAGGCCACCACTGCTCAGCTGTCCCTTGGCAGGAGCAAACCTGAATGTGCCGGCCAGTTAACACCCCATGGTGTACCCTGCCCTGTGGGCCATGGCCGCTGGTGGGTGCAGCCTTCCCCTCTTCATCCCTCGGGTGGGCAGTTCAGAAAGTGTCTTCTCCACCGCTCCTCAGAGAAGTTGTAATTGGATTGAGCCCTGGAATCGCTCCCTATTGCATTGACTCAATAGTGCACCTGGAATGACTTTCTTCCTTCCCATTTCACTCCTCCCAGTCCCCTTTCCTTCAGATCATTTCCCAAAATAAACCTCCTGCATGCAAGCCCTTGTCTCCAGCTCTGCTTTGGGGAGAAAACTCTAGATGAAGACAGACAGGATTTGAAATCTGAAGTTTCCCACGCAAAGAAAAAAGCCACACAGGTTTTCTCTGTTTGCCTGTCTCCCCAGTAGAAGAGTTTCCAAATGCTTACTGGGTTAAAAGTACTTCTCCCTAATATTATAATCAGTAGGGTTGTTTTAAAATTCAGAAAACAGAGAAAAATGTGAAGATGATTGCCCGTGGTCTAAATGAGCTTACTGGGTTAATGGTTTGTATTTAACAGAAACGGAATGCTCCTTTTCCATGTCATGAGGACAGGTACAGGGCTGAAACTTCCTCTCCATGTGCCCAAACTCACTGCTGGACTTGAGTGAGACCCCCAGTGGCCCGAGGCCAGAGTCAGGGAGCTGCGCTCAGAGGCGCCTGGGCGCTGTTCCACCCCTAGTGAGGCCTGAACTTTTCCCAGCGTGGCACCAGGGTCCCTTGCAAGCTTCACCGAGAAGCCTCCCGGGCTATTCTCTGTGGCCAGGCGAGGGCTGGGTCCCTGGGCCTATGGGCCATGGGATCGGCCCACTGGGCAAAGAGATCTGGGATTGCTTGGGGCAGTCTCCAGGGACAACAGGACACTCTGGAACACACCTTCTTCTCTTGGGCCGGAGCTCCCTTCCCACTTCCAGGGTGGTGCCTGCAAGTCTCAGCACTGCCCTGGGAGGGCTTGCCTTCAGGGACTTTCCCCTCGGCCTCTTGGAGACTGGGGTGCACACCAGGGCACCTCCGGCAGCGCCTCCGCCTCTGCCTCCGGCATGCTCACGCCTCCTTTCCCTCCTCTTGTTCATCCTCAGCTCTTTCGCAGCCAGCCAGTCTTGCTCCCGAAAGGATTCATCAGTGTCTTGGCTCTTTCTTTTAAAACAATATGGGCTGCAGGTCCGGGACCGTGGGAGCCTCCCGCAGGCCTCGGCCGGGCTGGGTGAACCGTGGCCCTTCTCTGGCTGGCTCTCGGCATCTCCCTCCCTTTGTTCTCCCCCTCATTCCCTTCTTCCTGCGGCTGGAGGGAAAGGCTTATTTACAGTCACTGCGGAAACACTCCCTCATTCCTCTGTTGGTAGAACCGTAACCAAGCACTTACAGCAGAGCCAGGATGCTGCCAGCAGTGCGGGTCTCCAGCTGTCAACCCCGAGCTGTGCCTCTCAAGACAGGATTCAGGCACAGAACCAAGTCTCTTGGTCTTTCCTGCCCAGCCAGGCTGGCTCTGTCACACACACACCTGGCTGGGCCATCCCAGCCAATAGGCAAAGGCCTTGACCGCCTGGAAACCAAAGGGGCTCCCCCTCAGCCCTCCTAGCAGTCTGGGGAAGAGGTGGAGCTGGGGGTTGGTTGGGAAGGTTGGGTCCAGGAAAAGAGGCACTCACTTCCCTTCTGCTGGGGTCTCCAGCCCCTGGCTGACTTCTCTCTTTGGAGAACTTCCAGCTTCTGGCGGTTTCCCCCAGGTGGTATCTTTGAAAACATGGTAAGCTGTTGATCTCACGGAAGCGTGGGTGCCAGGCAGGTGGCATTCAGCAACCATGAGGGAAAGATGCCCACTTGGTTGGTGGAGGCCCTTCCCGGGCAGAGGCAGAGGGAGAGGGGAGACTCTTGGTGGGGAGATGTTGTCTGAAGCCAGATTTATTCCGACAGTGTCCCCCCGCTTACTCCTAGGGCCCTGCTCCTGTGTTACGGTACCCACGGGACCTCACTCCCATCTCCACCCCGGCTGCTCTCTCTGTAAGTGCCCTTTCCTCCCCCTCTCCCACCAAGTCACTCATCTGAGCTGTGGCTGGTGATGTAGCTGGGCCAGCCCTCCTGTACAAGGCTTTCTGTGGTGTGCCCTCTCCCAGGAGCAGGCCCATGCCTCCTTCTGGGTGCCCTCTTTATTTGAACCCCATCTCCATGTTTGCACCTGGCCTGTAACTATTAACGCATGGCTCCGAGACCTCCTAAGGGGCAGGGACAAGGCTTCATCCCTGTGTGTCTCCAGGGCTGAGTTTGGGGGGGCAGCACAGAGGCAGTCGGGACACACCCACGGAAACAAACAGAACCCCCCACTCCCAAAGCACCATGGAACAAAATGTGGCCATTACCGCGGGGGGTGGCCTCTCTTTCCCCATACTGGAGACTTTGCCTCTTCCCTCCTCCAGGCAGTGAGCACCTCTGTAGAGGGATGGGCCACCTCGGTATCCCCAGGGCCCAGCACAGGTGTCTGCATATAGTACCTGTCCCATAAAAATACACAGGAGGAGCTGGGCGCAGTGGCTCACGCCTGTAATCCCAGCACTTTGGGAGGCTGAGGAAGGTGGATCATGAGGCCAGGAGTTCAAGACCAGCCTGGCCAATATGGTGAAACCCTATCTCTACTAAAAATACAAAAATTAGCTGGGCGTGGTGGCGCATGCCTATAGTCCCAGCTACTCGGGAGGCTGAGGCAGGAGAATCCCTGAAACTCAGCAGGCAGAGGTTGCAGTGAGCTGAGATTACGCCACTGCACTCCAGCCTGGGTGACAGAGAGATACTCCATCTGAAAAAAACATAAATACATAAATAAAATAAACAGGAGGAGGCTGCCTGCAGAGACACAGCAAGAGGTGGGGTACATGGCTCACACGTGCTGTGGAAGGGCCGCGTTTCTGTGTGCTCACAGAGGTGCCTTATCGAGCCCTGTAAAAACAACAGACGCACAGGCGCGGCCTCTGCTCTGGCTGGAGAACCTCTGAAGCCCAAGGGAAGAGTGTGCCTGCCTGTGGGGGAGGGATGTGGGTGAGGAGTGCAGGGGGCCACTCAGTTTGGGCCATGGGCAGGTGCCTGGTCCAGGAGGGAGGCTGTTCTTTTGTGAACTGTTTTTATTTCTTCGGTATTTTCCAGAGTCGGACCCCTGGCGTCCTCATGCTAACACCGCCGTCTTCATATCTCTCTGGCGCGGTCTGCTCTTCAACCCCGTGCGGTGATAGTTTTTACCTCGCTCTAATCAGGGGTCCTGCTTTGTCGCTTGACGATGTTCAGAGACGGTTTCCCCTGGTACTGGGACTTCCTACCTGTCAGGTCTGACGGCTGCACAGTATCCCATCGAGTGGCTGTCGCATACTTCGCTTAACTATCCCTTGACGGTAGACAGGTAAGATGTTGCCAGCGGGGTTTCTTCTGCTGCTATAAATATCTCGGCACGTCAAACTTTTTTCATCTTTTGAATAATTTCTGTGGGATATGGTCCCAGGGGCGGGATTATGGAGTCGAAGGGTGGGGGTGGCTCTTGTCACATTCCACAGGTTGCCCTTTGAGAGATGGGGCTGGGGTAGGTAACGTGGAGGAATGTCCTACTGCCCTCCACCTGGCAGGGGTGTGCGGCGTGGGCAGAGGCTGCGGCACAGCGGGAGCTCCAAAATGCCATGAGGGTGTTGAGTTCTGGAGGTTACACCACCTTCTCCAGAGTCCAGCGGTCTCAGCCCTGGCTCACATGCCGAGGGCCGCAGAGCAGACGGCGGGAACACAGGCTTCCCAGCATGAGGCAGGCTGGTCTGGTGGGTGGCTGTGGCTTCCACTGTGGGGGAGGGGCGGGACTAGGCCTGAATCAGCATGCTCACTTTGGCTCAGGGCAGCCTGTGCCTCTGACCCTGCCAACGCCAGCGTCTGCCGCCTCCCGTCCGCTCAGCCTCCGGAACGGTGAGTAGGACATTCCAGATCCGAGCTGTTGACAAGCCACAGCAGGCAGGAAGATAAATGGAAGGGTCCTTAATCCCAACTTCCTTCCATAATTAAGTTTTGAGATCGCCGTATGCTGAACCCAGGTTTCAGCAGAGCTGCTGGGACCGGCTCCAGGTGGATGCTGGTGCGAGGTAACAGGGTGGGGGCCGTGCTGCCGCTGCCAGCAGCTTGGAAGAGCCCTGCTACCCCCAGGCGGATGTCTCTTTTCCATGCTCAGACCCCGGGGGGCTGGACAGACAGGGGGGCAGCTGCAGACACCAAGGTCAGAGCCCCAGGCTCTGGCAGGGCTGTGTCCTGGTCCGTCTCCAGCCCTGACTCCCCCAATCCTAATATGACTTCCCCCTGTTGGTGGGGGTGTTTCTAGATCCCATTCCCCGAACCACAGGCAAGTCTCCTCAAAGCAACCACAATGCTTTGTGCCCTGGTCCTTTCTTAAACTCCGGACTTGCAGTTATGCCCTCACTTAGTGTGCTATAGCTGGCCTAGAGTTAGAACCTGAACAACACCATTTTATAAAGAACAAAGCTATGTTTTAAAATAAGTTGTAATGGCTGCCCCACTCTCCTCACAATAACTGCTGGCCTTTGGCTTCTGTACCTAAAACTGCTAGTTTGCTCTGCAAACTATCTACCTTTCTTATCAGTAACAGCCAGAATTGTCAGCCTTTGTGACTACAATAGCAGCCCAAGCTAATTCCATCCTGGTCCCTGTGCCCTGTAATAAATAACTAAGATCTGTTATTTACAATACTGCCCAGAAGATGTGCAAACTAACGCTTATCTTAACTTCTGTAAGCCACTTAGGTAACAATCGAGGGGGCAAGATGTCCTCAAGCCCTTGAAATGTCCGGAGCCCCCGCTCACTCCCCCTCTGTCCGGGAGATGATTTACGAAAACCCCTAAATGTCTGTGTCCCTTCACCCCCACCCCCCCGTCTCTCGTCTCTCACCCTGACTCCCAAAGTAATTCTTACGGGTATAAAAGGTCTTAACCCCCTCCATTCGGGGCCACGGGTTGGAGAGACGCGGAGTCCTCCGTGGTCGCCGGCTTAATAAACCCTGCTATTTGGCATACTTTTGTCTTGGTGCTGGTCCCTTAATCTCGCCTCAAATATAACATTAGCACCTCTCCTGGGCACCCGGGTTGTGCCAGGCTGACTGCTGGGGACAGGAATATGGGGGGGGGGAACAAGACATATGAGGCCCCTGCCCACCAGGAACTCCCCCCAGCGGGCCCAGGAGGGTATGGCCAGGCCAGGCTCCTGAAACCTCTGGTCTCCTGGGGCCTTGGAAGACAGCCAGCCAGCACCCTCCCGCCTGGAGACCTGCCACATTGGGGAAATTGACCAACTCCCCAAAGGCAGGTCCCCCACTGGGAATCTTCGACCATACCAGGGACAAGATGGCAGAAAAATGGCCCCAAGGAGAAGGGCTGGGGTCTCTGGACTCTTCTCCAGGAAAACCTTCAAACTCTAGACCCCCTCGGTCACCCCCTGCCCTGGGTTCTTCCAGGCTGGGGCTGGGGCAGGAATGCTCTGCTCGGGCTCCTGGGTTACTCCTCTCGCCTCCTCCCCTCCCCATTTAACCTGGAGGAAGACGCTGTACCTGCCCCCAGCCTCTCTGACTGCTCTTCCCTTCTCTCCTGCAGCCGGGCTCCTGGTGCTGCCTGTTCCCAACTTCTCCGTCCTGGAGGACCCCTGCAGGGACCACCCTGCTTTTAGGGGGTCAAAATCTCACCCCCTGGAGCCCTGCTCTGCAACCCCCCACCCCACTCTGCACTTCCTTCCTTGTTCTTCATAAAGAGTAGATGTCAGAGCAATTTACTTCTTTCACAAGCAAATCCCAAAGCCTAGCCCTTTCCCAGCCCTGCAGTCCTCACTCCCTCCGCTCTTTTTCAATCACAAATGTCCCAACAGACCCCAAGCTACCCATTGTTCCCCTTTTGTCCTAGAATGAGAAAAGCAGGGGGAGGGGGAAGGGGAAGAGGAGAAAGTGTCAGCCTCTAAACAGGAGCCATGCTCCTTCCCCTCCCTTAGGGGACCCAGCCAACTTCCTGGGGTCTGGAAGCAGATGTCCCCTCAGCTACAGTTTTCGAGCTGGAGTCTGGCTCTGTTGCCCAGGCTAGAATGCAGTGGCGTGATCTTGGCTCACTGCAACCTCCGTCTCCCAGGTTCAATCAATTCTCCAGCCTCAGCCTCCTGAGTAGCTGGGATTATTCAGGCACATGTCACCATGCCTGGCTGATTTTTTGTATTTTTAGAGGAGATGGAGTTTCATCATATTGGCCAGGCAGGTCTTGAACTCCTGACCTCAAGTGATCTGTCCACCTCGGCCTCCTAAAGTGCTGGGATTACAGGTGTGAGCCACCATGCCCAGCCTGGACACGAATATTTTAATGACAATGAAAAAAAAGGATAAAGTTCCCCCTGTTTCTCTTGTGAGAGGGTCAAGGGTTTAGGGTGGTGTTGTGGGAGCAGGTGGCTCCCCCGCCTCCCTGCCCTCACCTCACCCAGGAAAAGGAAGGACTCGGGGGGAGCACCCGCACCCTTGTGCCTGCAGACTCCACTACAAGGGAAGCTGTGTCTTCACCAGCAGTCCAGGCCTTGCCCAGCAGTGTCAAGCCCCCAAAATATGTACCTGCAATGGCTACCAGGACCTGAGTCCAGCAACAACCAGACGGGGCAGGGTGAGATGAGGGCCAAGTCAAGGGCTGGTCCTCCCCTTCCTGACCTCCCCACCCTGCCGTCCAGAGGTTTCTCCTCCAGGGGCAGCCCCACCCTCCTGTCCCTTCCCTTATCCACACGCTTGTTGTTTGGTGAGATTTCCCAAGTCCTTCCATCTTGGACGTCCTGAGCCTTCCTGGGGACTGTGACCGCTGGGGTCACTTCGCACCTAATAGGGTATATCCTCTCGGCACTGCCAACAAATGCTGACCGGCTGATGGCCCAAATTTCTCCTCTTGTCTTTGACCCCCACCAGATATAACTTTGCGAACATTTGCACCCCAAGGATGAAGGGCTGCGAATGTCACGAGAAACCTGACTTTCCAGCCGGCCACACCGCGTGCACAAGCCCAGAGGGTCTCCCCCCACCACTCTGTACTGGGCACTGCTGGGTTTTGGGAACTGCGGATGTGGAGGAAGCCAAGACCTTGCGTGCTGCCTGTGACCTGTGGCAACAGCCCCGAAACACCCCAGCAGATCAGACCTGCTTCTGTTTCCGAAGGTGGTGCCGTCGGATGTTGGGGTGGCCCAGCGAGCCAGAGACGACCCTCGCATGGCACCGCCCTGCTCGGGCCAGAGGGGCTGAAATAAATGGAATCAAGTGAACTTCTTCGGGGACCCATGATGGACCTCTCTTTGGGAAGTGGCCCTCACCAGAGCTTTACCACCGTGGGTTCCAGGCCCCTGATAAAGTCCGCCTCTCCGGCGATGCACGGGGCTGTTCACGATGGGAAAGTGGCTGTGCTGGTTGCTGGCATGGAAAAACACTTTGCTTAATGATTTTTAATAAAAATCAGACATGGTCGTGGAGGGGCCTCCTGGAGGAAAGCCCTGCCTCCTCATTAATTAGACAAGCTGTCCCGCCCCGCAGGTCCAGCGACCAGTGGGTGTGGGCCTCTCTTCTAGAGGAAAGTGATGCGAAACACGTTGGATCAGTGTGACCGGGAGGACGCTGCTGCCCACCCACCCTGGCACCCAGGGAGTAGGAGAAGGGATGGGAAGAGGGCTCCATAGGGCAGGGCAAGTGGGAGGGACGTCTGGGGTCTCAGAGGAAGCAGGAAGGGTTGGCTCTGGCTGTCCAGGGAGAGGCAAGAGGCGCCCAGGCTCCCAGGCGGGGCTGAGGCAGGGTCTGGACAAGGTGAGGGGTGTTCTCCAGACTCGTGGGAGGACGGCCATCTGGGAAGCCCAGGAGAGGAGGCTGGAGGCCCAGGGGCTCCAATACTAGGTGGCCCTAGGAAACAGACACTCAATCCTCATTACAAGACTTTTAAATGCACAGACAGGATATTAGCGTTTAAACAGCTTCTATTACTCCAGGGCAAACTTTAAAAAACATAATATTTATAGAAAGCCTCATTCAGCTCACCCTGTTTGTTCTTTATTTCTCCAGCAATTACCGCTAATTTGGAGACGTTCTGTTTTGGCATCTTCGCCTGGTGCCGGTGCAATTATGAAGCCACCCACTGGTGCTGCCCCCACACCCCGTCTCTCCTGCCTGCGCAAGACCTGGTGGCTGCAGGGCTTCGGGGAGTGACACTAGCCCACCCCCGGCTCCCTGCCCTTCCCCTTCCCCTTCCTGGGCAGGGAGATGCTCACACACCCCAGGCCGTCTTCCAGCGCCATCTGTTTGTCCCATCAGGTTGGCTCTGGGGGAAGAGAGAGGGAGGTGCCGGCCGCTGCAGGGCTCCCGGCGGAAGCTCCCAGGCCTTGGACTGCACATGCTGCCCTCCTGCAGCTTGGAGCTGAGCCCAGCAGCACTGAGACTGTGGGGGGGGCAGGGAGGTCCTCTGCTCTGGGCTGCAGCCCCTGTCAACCAAAGAGTCACACTGGTTTCGAGACCCATGGATGTTCCCGGTAGGAGACACCTGTAGAAAGCACCCTGCCCATGCTCAGACGCGTGGTCCCTGCTCTGCCATGCTGAGAACGCACCACTGTCAACACGCTCCCTGCCTCCCGCCAACCTCTGTTCCTTCTCCATCTGCTCCTTGAGTCCTTGCCAAGCTCTCCCCTTTCCAGGGTACTGCTGGAACGACCGACCGCTCAGCCTCATTTCCTGCCCACATGGAGCTCACCGTCTGCCGGTGCCCTGGGTAAGGCAGGTGCCCTGGTGTTCTGGGGACTCACAGAAGACGGAAGGGCAGGGCGAGGAACAGCACGTGGCGGAACAAACCGATCCCCAAAGGCTGTGCAGGGCTGGACGTAGGACAAGGGCTGGGGTGGGGTCAGGGGAGGATGTTGGGGCAGAAGCCCAGCAGGAGCATGTCCCCAGGCCTGGCTTTGCTGTTGGCAGCTATGCCATGCTGGGCACAGCCCTCTCAGCCTGCCCTGAAGCGAAGCACCCAGCACCTTGATGTGTGCTGGGCACAGGGGCTGGGCTCAGCGTGTCCTTTGCTTTTGTCCCTAAGGCCGCGGGAAGCCGCTATCCGCTGTGGATGCTGGTACAGGCATTTGGACGTCGTCCTGAGGGCTCCCTGAGTGGAGGTCAGAGCCGGCATAGGTTTAACCCAATAGCCTTGCAAGCAGCGGGGGCAGGGCTGGAGCTGATGGTCTTGGGGTTACCAGGGGGTCCAGTCCCCAAGGGTCCTTGGCCCAATGGGGGGTCAAGATGCAACTGCCTGGGCTTTGGAGGCCGGGTTCTGGTTCTGGACCTCACAGTTGAGTTGGTGACCTCAATACGTCCCTGCCACCTCTGTGGCTCCTTGTGGGGACAGCAGCCCAGCCTGTTTGCCTCCTGGGTGTTGGTGAGGCGAGCTGAGGCGTCATCTGTGAGGAGGTTCTGAGAGCCACCATGGTCTCCACCATGCATAGTGTTCTTAGGACACGTGGTCCACGTGAGGATGTGGTGCCCACCTGACGGAAGAAGGTGGAGACCATGGAGCAGGCGGGGGAGGTGTCTCCCGGGCTGGGACCACTTGGAGGGCCTGGTGCGGCCATGGACTGGGGGCAGGTAGGAAGGAGGGGCGGGGCATTCCAGGAGCAGCTTAGAGGCAGGACCAGCATGAGGCCAGGGGCTGGGAGTGAGGAAAAGGAGGAAGAGGAGAAGCACTCGGGGCTGAGCCTGTCTCCTGCAGGGAGGAAGGTACCGTGGCCCCCCAGACCCAGAGCACAGGCCCCATAGCTGGTGTGGGCTTCTCTGCGGCAGTGAGCAGAGACCCAGGTGAGTGACGAGAGTCTCGTGCCCACCCACCCCGGTGTACCCCCATCCTGCCAGCAAACATCCCTGTCCTGCTTGACCAGGCACGGAACATGCAAACAGTAATTCTCACCCAGCCTGCATACTGGCACATTACAGAGGAGCCACCTGAGGCTCAGAGAGACTTGGTGACCTGTCCAGGGTCACACAGCTGCCGAGTGGCAGAGCCAGATCCCCAGGGAAGGCCTGAGGAACACGAGTCCCCTGCCTCTGGCACTGGGCCCACTGCCCAGACCCCAGCAACCTTTTTACCCCCAGACCCCTGTCTCCCTGTCGTGGTGGTAGCCCTCCTCCAGGGGGTGTCCCCAGGTGAACCATCCAAAGGCAGAGATGCCCCAAAGCAAGCAGGGGCCCCCCCCACTCTGGGCCTCTCCACAGAACCGTAGTGACCTCCACACCCCTGCCTGCCTCCCCCACACTGCCAAGCTGAAAGGGCCTGGGGCAGGTTCCACCCTGCACCCAACCCCCGCTTTGCCAAGGCCAGGCCCCTTGGCTCTGCCGGCCACCGCCCCCTTCACAATCAGCACAGAAATCGTCGGCCACAACTTTGCCAGTTTGGAAATGGGAGCGGCAATATCTCCAGTGCTGCCCTTGAAAAGGTACACCCATGGGAGGTGAAGACACACTCATTCGGGGATGGGAGAGGAGGCTGCACATGAGTGGGGAGCCCTACAGAGCTGCTGCTTCAGGGGACACCCCTGGCCAGGCCGCGTCCTGCACTCGGGACAGATTCATTTCCTTAGTCAGTCACTCATTCATTTCAGGTTCGGGGTTCCCAGAACCTCAGCCAAACATCAGACACAGGCAGGTGTGTGGACCAAGAACTGAATAAGACCCAGCCAGGGAGCTCGAGGGAGCTACAGGCAGAGGGGGAGGCGGAGGGGCGAATGGGTAACAGGAACACCCAAGGATGAGGGCGGGGGTGCAGAGGGAGAAATGACATTGGCTGTGGGATGCTCCGGGAGGGCTTCCTGGAGGTGGTGACAGCTAAGCTGCCTTTAACTCCATGCCTGCAGCAGTCCCTGGTGTCCCCCTGCCTGAAAGCTCACTCTGAAGTTAAGCAGGAGCCAGTTAAGGGGGTGGGGTGGGAGGGATGGTGTTTTTTTTTAGGTGGAACAAGCCTGAGGGAGAACACAGCAGATGTTGGGATTAACCTTGGAGCAGCTCAGCCTGGCTGGGCCACGGGGCTTAGGGAGGGGCTGGAAGGAGGTGCAGGGTGAGGTGGAGCTGAGAGGGCAGGGTGGGGAGAAGTTGGCGCTCCACGTTTAGATTTGGTTGGGGCAGGTGGGGCTGGGGCTGGGCCTGGAAGCTGAGTGGGAAGTTGGGGGGTGTAGAGGGAGGCAGGACCCACCCCAGGAGCTGGGGTCGGGCAGATGGTGGCATCCACTGGTGATGTGCAGGGCAAGGACGGAGGGAGACCATCTGAAGGAAACGGCAGTTTTCAAGGCTCAGTTTTGAGTGAGTTTGAGGAGTGTGTGGGCCCCAGGTAGACAGCAGGAATGGCACTGGCGAGGCTGTGAGGGGGTCCTGGTGGGTGCGGACTTGGCGGGTGACAGCATTTGAGTGTCTTCTCCCACACTGGGGTGGTGACATGGCTCAGGGAGGGAGAGCAGGTGAGGAGGAGGGTCCTTCTGTGGGGGCCGGGTTCTCTGTCCAGCTCCAAATCCCAGCCTGGAAGTGGAGCTGGGGAGCTGGCTCCTGGGAAGACGAGGATCCTTACCAGGTTCCACCCTGTCCTAAATAGCCTGCAAGGTACAGCAGAGGAGCCTGGCCCGGCCCCAGGGCTTGGCTGAGCATGGCTGAGGACAGGCAGAGCCTTCTGGGAGCCAGACCCCCAGAGGAGCCAGGCAACCAGACCCCCACCAGAGAGGGAAGCCCCCTCCCGGCTCTGAAGGGGCTCCTGGGCCGGCTCACACATGCCAGGTCAGGGCAGGGAGCCGAGATGGGTGAAGCCGGGGGAACAGGAGTCCATTCTGCCTGCGGGTTCAGGGGAACGTTTTTGGGGAAGTGGCCCCTGAGGCTGGCCTTGAAGAATGAGGAGGGGGACTGGCAGGACATGTCAGGACATTCTTGGGAGAACAAAGGCCTTTGTGCAGACTTGGAGGCTGGGGCACCTGGCACGTCCTCGCCCCAATTTTGCCCTGAATGGGAGCAGAGTCAGCAGAGCTCAGCCTGTGGGGTGACCGGTGGTGAGCCTGACCATGGCCACTGGGGACCCCCGGGGGCCATCAGCCCTTCTCAGAGGCTGTCATGGCTTCTGTAAGCCTCAGCTTGCTATGCAGACCTCTGCTGGGCCCACGGTCCAGCTGCTTGGTGTGGGCCTCACAGGCACCTGTGCAGGCTCAGGCCCTCCCAGTGGGGCTCCTGGGCCTTGAGTCCTCCTCCTGGTGTCGGGGCTGGACTATGGCCCTGGAGTCCCAGCTACAGAGCAGGTCATGTCTGGACCCAGGAGGGCAGCCTGGGAAGAAGAGGTACCGGATGTGGGCGGCCCCTGCCTGGGACGTGTTCCTGGGCTGAGGCTGCTGGCTGGGCCAGGGGGAGACACTCACCCTATATGGAAAGCACAGGAAATTCACATGGATTTCCAAACCACCTCTTGTGCAAGCCTAGAGGCTGATGATCCCGGGATACGCAGCCTTCTCCAAAGTGTGAGCATGCACACACACTCACACACACACACACACACACACACTAAACCTTTCCTTATTATCCCAGTTCCGCCCAGTTGAACTAGGATGGCCCAGTCCTCCCCTCACGGTGAGGCCCCTTCCTGTTTGGCCTGGCCAGGTGCTGCCCCTTCCCAGGTCTGTCTGGCCCACACCCCTACTCTGATCTTTCATTTCCTTTGCCAAAAGGCACAGGGGCTCAAAGAGGAAGGCGGGGGGAGGCCGCAGGGTAGGGGTGCCTACTCTCCCCAGGGCCTCTGCAAGCTGCTCCAGCTTGGACTCGGAGCCCCAGAGGTTAGCTCCGCCTCCTCCTTCCCGGGGTCCGATTTTCCACACCTGATTCTGAATGGGAAGGGGAGGAGTAAAGTCGCAGGATAAGGAGAGCAGCTTGTGGGGCTGGGACCCGTGTGCTGGGTTCCTGGGAGCCATCTGAAGTTTGGGCGGGGGGAATTTGCCAAGGTTTTCCTTTAAGACCAGGCCGAGGAAGTGCCCAGAGAGGGCTGGGCTAGCGTATCCCCTGCCGGCATTTCTGGAGCCCGGGCCCAGCCCCCCTGTCCCAGCCCCACCTTCTGCATCCCAGGCCCACCCAGAAGAGTGGCCGACAGCCAGCCAGTGCTCCCTGCCTGGGGACACCTCCAACCGCACCCCTGCCTGCTGGGTCCTGGGGGAAAGGCTGGCATGGCCTGGGGAGGTACGGGGGGGTGGGCACGCCGAGCCTCCCGACATCTCAGCCCCAGATCTGCCCAGAGTGAAAAAGCAACACGCAGTCCACGCTTGGTACATACCCAAAAATACATCATCATTTTGGAACCGCGGCTCCACGGCAGGCTCCTGGGGGAGATGGGGACGAGACCCAATCAGGGGGAGCAGCGGCCGGAGGCAGGTTGGTGGGGGTGGGGGCTCAGTCCCCCACGCTGGCGCTCAGTTTAGCTGTCACTTGCAGCTGTCTTAGGAAGTGCGGTTCTCCTCTCTGCCTGCTCACTCTGGGTCCTCTCCCCCTCCCTGTGTCTCTGCCTCTCTGGGTTTATTTCCTCAGGTTGCTCAGCTCCGTGCCTGCCTCCCGCTCGTCCATCGATGGGGTCCTGCCTGGCACTGCCCCATCCCGGACACTTCTGCTGCCTGGCTGTCTGCTTGGAGTTGAGCTACAGTGTCCTAACTCCAGTGCTCGCCAAGGAGGGGACACAGGGGAGGGTGAGGGGGGTGGCACAAACCTTCCAGCCTGGCAGATCTCACGGTTACTGGAATGGGGATGGGGACGGGGACGGGGAGGACACTTTACTGAGGGTTAGAACAATTCTTGGAAGGTCCCTCTTAGCTTCAGAGGGTGGGAGATGAGATTTGGAAGTGATGGAGAGGTGACACCGCCTGGAGACCCCAGCCCCCAGCCTGGAGCCGCCTGGAGGGAGGAGGAGCAGCTCCTGCAGAGGCAGGGGGCGGCTCTCCAGGCCTGGAGCAAGGGCCAATCAGAGACGAGGCGCAGAAGTTGAACGTGCATTGGGTGCAGTGGGGGGTGAGAGGGTGGAGTGCGGGGAGGTGGGGCCGCCGCCTGCCGGAGAGTCTGCGTCTAACGTCTGTCCTGCCTCAGCATTTTCCAGGACGCCCCATTCATGAAGGACTCGGGTGCCTCCTCCACTAACCCATGCTGCTGGGGGCTGGGGCCTTTGGGGGACTCACCGCCCTGCAGTGGGGATTTCTGCTTAGCGCTGCTGAAAGGCCCATGCCGGCCGAGCTGTGTGGACAGGAGCCTCCCAGCCGACCTGTCTCACTGCAGCCCGTCGTCTCTGGCCAGTGCCACCCATGGGCTGCATACACCCAGGGACCCAGGCCCAGGGCCAGGTGGGGAGGCTGCTCCACCATCGGCCTGAGGGCCAGAGCCCACGTGGGCTGTTGCCTGCTCTTTGAAGAGACGAGAGCGACTTCTTTCTATGGTTCTCAGAGTTTCTTCCAAGAAACACGGAGGCCCAGAGGCCGGTTCGTGTTGGGGGCTGCAGGGCAGGTGGCTGTGTGGAGTCCGACGCCCCAGCTCTGCCAGTTCTCATGCTTCCACTCTTCCCTCTGGAGAGCCCTGTCCTCCTTGGGCCTGGGCTGGTGGCCTCAAGGGCCAGCCCCTGACTGAACACCCAGGACTTCCCTTCCCTGAAGGGTGACATGGGTCTCCCAACCCAACCATGTCCAGCTGCGGTAAGGTGGGGTCTAAGCAAATTCACAATTGTCCTCAGGGAGTGCCCACCCCAGATCCGCACAGGACTTCCCCACCCTGTCACTCCTCCCTTGGGGACCTGGCTGAGTGGAAGGAGGGCCGGCTGGGAAGGAGGAGGTGGGGGTCGGCCACTGGAGCCTCTGGCTCTTCTCTCTGGCTCCCCCTCCAAGGCCCCCGCCCATAGCTCCCTGGCTGGGCAAGCCCAGGGGCGGAGCCAGGATGCAGGCAGCAGCATCAGCTTTGAGTCTGTGTGGCTGGCACAGTTGCCTAGTGGGAGCGGGCAAGGGTGGAGGTGCACATGGGGAGGGTGCAGAAAGCAGCAGTCTGAGAAGTACCAGAAGGCGGAGCAACCTCTGCTCACGTTGCAAGCTCCAGAATGAGACTGCCCGAAAACCTCCACCAGCTACGAACACTGGGGGGGGTGGGAAAGCAGGTGTCCACCAGAGCCGATGCCCTGGGGACCCGCTGCCTGATTTCTACCTGCTGCCTGATTTCTAGCGGGTCTAAGCACCTTTATGGCTCCCCGGGGGATCAAACACTTTGCGCCAGCTCATGCCAAGGAAGCAGCCCTGGCCAGAAGGTACAGAGGCCTGAGATCCATCTAAACTCAGCTCTGCCACTGCCAGCCTTGCAGCCTCTGTGGGCCGCGTCACTGCTCTCCGCCTCAGTGTCCTCATGTCCAAACTGGGACGGCAGGGCCAGCCCTGCTCCAGGGTTGTTTGGGGAAGCTCCTATCTCCTGTTCTTTTCTTTTTTTATTTTTATTTTTATTTATTTATATATATATTTTAAAGACAGGGTTTCACCATGTTGGTCAGGCTGGTCTTGAACTCCCGACCTCAGGTGATCCGCCCGCCTTGGCCTCCCAAAGTGGTTGGATTACAGGCGTGAGCCACCGCGCCCGGCCTCTCCTGTTCTTTTCAAAGGGTCAGAGGCCTGGGGAGCCTGAGCTGGCACAAAGCCCTGCAGCTGAGACTCTGGGTGGTGTTCTGTGGCCCCTTGCAGTCACATTTTCTCCTGCATGCGTCCAGAAAGCTGAGTTTTGGGCTCAGAAAGCTCACAGGATGGCAGTGCCGGCCAGAGATGGCCGTGAGCCCCCTCCTCCCTGTCCTCTCACACACGGCCTTATCATTGCATGTGGACTGGGCTGGCCCTGCCCTGGGCACATGGGCAGCTCCTAGAGGGCAGAGGCTCAGCCATACCTGTTATGTCCAGGTAGCCAGCATGGTGCAGATGCCCAAATGCTGGCTGTTGGGCTGAATAGAGAACGAAGAGGTGGCCGGGCATGAGGTGCGCTGCTCTTTAGGGAGGACAGCTGAGAAAGAAGCAGTTTCCTCTGGATCCTGTGCCCCCGGGCTCCAGTCTGGAGGGTCTGAGATGACAGCGGTGAATCTCATAGGCTGCGCCACTGAGGCGTGGGGGTGTGGGTCTGCTACCTTTCCCTGCATGCCCTGGGGGACCTGCCCATGTGGCCAGTATCTGCCTTGAGCAAGCTGCCTATCTCCTGGATCCTCTAAATTCTGGGATGGCCACTCCATCACCCTCTCTAGAAAAATGAGCTCACAGGCAAGACCTCTGTCAAGTTAAGTTCCAGGGTTTCTGCTCTAAAAATCCGCACTTGGAGTGCACACGTGGCAACAGCAGACCACACACCCAGCTGCATGTGTATCTGCACACACACACATGCACGGATGCCCTGATATCCCCTGCACACACACAGAGCTGCATAGCACGCATGGTCACACGCACACCTTTGCCTGCAGACCCTTCCCCTAGAAATGTACCAATGTGGCAGCCCCATTGGGGCGACCCCCAGTGGGCAAAACACTTCCATACACGCCCTGGAAGTCTCAGCTGGTCCCTGTAGACCCTGGCGCAGAGACCGACCCTGCACCTGGGCCAGGCGGTGACATGTGCCGAACATTCTGCCCTCAGACCTCCAGGCTGGTGGCGTGAAACCTGGCAGGATGCCGCATGTCTGGTCAGGATGCCAGCAGTCATGAATAAATAACAGTGAAGGAGGAGAAGCGGGGCCGGGGTGCAGGACGCTCCCCCACCGAGGGGTTCTGGGGAAGGGGTTCTGAGGCCTGGGCAGCTGTCCTGGGCCAGCGACGCATTCCAAGCTCAGCTGCTCTGCGGCAGCGTCCCTTACCCCAGCACAGCGATAAAGCAAACAACACTTTCAATAATTCAGCAGCAGGAGAGGGGACTTAGGAAGGGAAAATCCACCTCAGCATCGAGAGAGGGGCCAAGAGGAACAAGACGAAGGTGTGTCTAGTGGGGGGGCAGAGAGAGACAGCAGAAGGGAAGATGCGGCAGGCTGAGAGAAGGCCGCGCGGATGCCGCCTCCCGCGCACCTCACCCGCTCTCTGCGTGTGTCCTGATCGAAAGAGTCTCTGGGCAGACTCTTCTTCCCAAACAGTAACATACGGTGGCCACTGAGGCAGGACTGCCAGCAAGAGCCTGGGAGTCACCTGGCCCCTCCCCTCCCAGGACACAGGAAATTCCCCTGCAGCCTCCCCCACCGTGGATGCTTACAAGGACCAAGGACAGAGAATTCAGGGGGCCCACCCCCTGGCTGCCAGCTCTCACCTTCAGAAGTTCTTTTAAGCAGCCTGAAGTTCGTCTCCCCCCTGACTCTCCTTCCTGATCTTACTTCTGCCATCTGAGGCCACAGGCATTGCGTGGTCTTCCTCCTCCACAGGCCAGGCCGGCCCTTGCACTTTCCAAGACAGACCAACCAGCTTCTTTCTCAGTCTGGGCACACAGAGCTGGTCCCTGGGGCCGTTTCCCTTAGGGTGCGTTTGGACGTCCACCTCATCTTGTCCAGTTGGCTGTGAAATATCCCCTGGCCCACAGTTGGGAAATCCAGGGTGAACTTAACATTCCAGGTGACTCAGAGGTCCAGGGATCCCCTCCAGTGACTGGGAGTGGACCTCACCCCTGCCATCTAAACAGAAGCAGCTTTGGACGGCAGCCACTTATTCCTGGAGTCACCATCCATCCAGGTTTCTGGGGACACGACTGGTTTACACCATAATTAATAACAGTCCTCCAGTTTGAAGGATATGTCCTCTGGTCACTCTGATTGTCCTGAACTTGTGATCAATGACAGCCCCTAAGTCTTCTTCCTCCTGTACTCATCCAACTAGTGTTTTTGGAATTAAGAGCAAGATTTTACATTTAGACTTGTTACGTTTAGTTAACTTCACGTCTGGTGCTACCCAGCCGACCAGGCGAACTATCCCTTGTTATCCCTCTCACCTGCAGGTAGATCACAATTTGATCATCACGCCTACTCAAGGTTTACATAAGCCACTGGTGAAAGGCGGGACTAAGATGGGGTTGAGAACGGAGGCTTGTGGTACACCGTTAGAGACACCCCAGGAGCCAGTGCCCTTTGACCATTCACACATGTCACCTCCGCGAACACGCGCCTGCCATCCAGTCCTCAATGAAAGGAGGCCAGCAAGTACACAGCCCACGTGGTGCCCACGGTCAGCCTCTCTCACCCTTTGGAAAGTTCGGCCATCTCCCAGTCTCGAGCTCCCTCCCCGGGCATCACTTGCTGGCCAGCTCCCTCCCTTCCCAGCACTGCTCTTCCTCCCTCCATTCTTTTTTTTTTCTGAGACAGGGTCTCACTCTGTCACTTGGGCTGGAGTGCAGTAGCACCATCCCAGCTCACTGCAACCTCCACCTCCCAGGTTCAAGAGATTCTCATGTCTCAGCCTCCCGAGTAGCTGGGATTACAGGCATGCACCAACACGCCTGGCTAGTTTTAGTATTTTTAGTAGAGGCGGGGTTTCACCATGTTGCCTAGGCTGGTCTCGAACTCCTGACCTCAAGTGATCTGCCTGCCTCGGCCTCCCAAAGGGCTAGGATTAAAGGTGTGAGCCACGCATCCGGCCCCCTGGATCAATTCTGTAAGTGCTCAGCCGGGTGCTTGGTTGCTGGATTGACTCTGGAACTCCTCGTAGCCAAGGGGAGTGTGTGTCCGTGGCTCGAGGACCCATGGACCCCAGCTGGGCAGGGGGCTGCTGGGCAGAGCCAGAGGGGCTACCGGGTCCCTTCTGCCTCATCAATAAGTCCACAAATGTGTGTGGCGTGCCAACTGCAGGCTGGGCCCTGTTCCACACCAGGGACCCAGCTTTCAACCAAGCAGGCTAACCTTCCTGCCCTCCTGTGCTTATCCTGTACCGGGGGAGGAGAATCAACAAACATAATTAATTAGAAAATTGTCTTGCATGTCAAAGGGTGATAGTCGCGGGGGGAAGTAGGATGAGGGTCTGGGAGGGCAGAGGAGGGGCTGCAGTGTTCAGCCAGGTGGTCAGGGTGGGCGTAACTGATGAGGTGGTGTTCAGGCGCATCTGGATGAGCTCAAAGAAGGGGCTCTGAGGCTGTCTAGGGAGAATATTCCAGCAAAAAAGAATACCCCTGGCAGAGGGCATTCCACATCATGGGGATGTGTCTAGTTATTCAGGGAACCAGCGAGGTGGCCCGTGGGCAGGAGTCATGAGAGTGAGCAGGCAGCAGTGAGAGAGGTGGTTAGATCACAGGAGGTCTTATATGGGAGGGTATTGTGAGGACTTTGGCCTTTCTCTAAGAGAAGTAGGAGTCACAGGAGGATTTGGAGCAGAGGAGGAGCACAGTCCAGCTTGGGGTTTTGCAGTTCTAGCGTCACCCCCAGCAGCACATTCCCTGAACAAGAGGTGGGCCAGGTGTCTAAAGATGGACCTCACGACGATCTCTGCTCAGCCTGAGGGTTTTGTGAGGGCTGCTGTTCGCGGGGGAGGTGGGGGTGGCTTCCTGGCCTGATTAGCAGTCATCTGCTATCTATCCTTCCCACTGTGGCCAAGAGAATGCATGGGGTCTGTGACTGCCCCCAGCGTGCCCTGGGCATCACCCTGCAGGGCAGAAGGAGCCTGGGATGTGGCAACACTCAGACCTGGGCTCAAATTCCAGACCAGCTGCTGTCCTGCTGGGCAGCTTTGAGGAGATTACTTAACCTCTCTGAGCCCCGTTCCCTTTTTTGGTAGAATGGGGATGGCAACATCTACCTTCCTGCGGTGACTATGGGGGTTTAGCAATCACCAAGGGGAGGGTCTGGCACACAGGTATTGGACAAAAAAGTTGCCACTAATCAAGGGACATGGGCATTTGCAGGTATGTGAGTTAGGAAAGAGGGGAGCTCGAGGCTGGCAAATTTCTCCACCAGCGTGAGACTGGATAAGGACAGATTCCAGTTCTGCCAGGTCGCTCGGGAGGCTCTGGGACCTGCCAGGCCTGGGGGGAACCCACTCAGCATTCTGGGCAGTGACCTCTCGCTCTGGCCTGCACGGAGCATCTGCAGAAGCAGCAGAAGGCTGCGGTGCTTCCAACCCTGCCTCGCTCCCTTCTCACTCTCCCTCCTTCCCTCTGCCTCTAACTCATCTGCAAGCGCCAGCCAGTTGGCAGGCTGGACATCCAGCAAAGGAGCCATGGAGACTTCTCGCTGGCTTTGGCTGAGACCACCAGTTCTGTGTGCTGAGTCCCCAGAGGCTCATTCCAGCAGAGGAGGAACAAAGTAAGTCCCGAGAGACCCAGCGAAGCAGCGGCGAGCCGGGGGAACATCCGCAGAGGCAGGCTGGGCCTCAGTTTCCGAGTGGTTTCCCCTTTCCTCCCGGGCTGGTGTCCTTTAATCCCATAGACCAGACGCAGGTGCCCCCATGGATGTCAGAAATCCAGCCCACCCCCGGGAGGGGGTGAGTATTGTTTGAGCCTGAGCTGCTCAGGGCAGGGGCTGTGTTCGGCTCCTCTTTGCATCTCAGGCATGTCGTGTGTGCTCACCACACACGAGAGGAACAGGTTGCTCGTGCCACTGGAGGACTCTGCCATCGAGAAGGATTCAGCACGGGGCCTGGCTCACGGTCGCCTCTCTGGGGCTGGTGGCGTGGGGGAGGCCGACTGGCAGGGGCTCGTCTGCTCTATGGCGAGTAACCGGACACATGAGATGGCTGAGAGGCAAAGCGCTCAGGGAGGCCCTGACCAGCCCCAGGGACGCAGGCAGGTGGCCTCAGTGTCCAGCAAGGGTGGGAGGAATCCAGGGCAGGGGAAGGTGTGCTCGGGGCCTCTGTGTCGGTTATGCCGAGGCCAGTGAGGTCCTGAATTGTAGCCATCACTGTGCAGGGTCCTCCACTTTGCTTAGCAGGGAGCAGATAGGCACTGCAGCTTTTCAGACACCAACAGGGATCACACCCGCCTTCTTTGTGGACCTCCCCCTACCCCTGTGAATCCCCTTGAGAGACAAGGGGCCTGGCAGTTGGCATCAGTGCAAGGCCTGCAGGGGCAGAAGGACCCAGGTGTGGGCAGCCAGGCTGGCCGGGGGCTTGTGTCTTCCCTGCCCTTCCTCCATCACAGGGAGCCGGGCCTGCTCCTTCTCCTAAGCCGCTCATAGGCCTATCTTGTCGCCTGTTCTGTCTTAAGTGGGATTGTGTCAAGGGCTCACGATCTTGCCTGTCCTCCCTGGCCTGTCTGCAGGCTCTCTGCGTTCCCTCTGGTCTGGGCCTTGGCAAAGCTGTCCGCTCCAGAGCAGGCGGGGCGGCCATGAAGCCTGGGAGAGAGGTGTGTGTCCTGCTCTGTGCACCGTGACGCCTCCCGCTCCCTGAAAACCAGGGAGAAATTACTCTGCCCAAGCGGAACACGCCCGGACAAGCCTCCTCTCCAGCTGTAATTAATACTCTGGGGGAGAACACAGGCGCGGGGTTTTTATACTTCCACACAAACACACGCACACACGCAGACTTCTTTCTGTTGTCCTCCGATCCCATCTCAAATGTTTAATGCCCTGCTGCTTTCATGGGTAGCACAAAACCACCCAGCTGGATACATCCAGAAAGCCAAGGGAGACACCAGGGACCCTCTTCCAGTTCTGCGATGCAGAACCTGAGAGTTTGGGAGCTGATTTGCCAGCAAGCAGTGCCCAGGCTGCATCCCTGATGTGAGCAAAGCAGCTTTGGCCTTCTCAGAGTCCGACGTGGCCGAGAGTTTGCGTTAACCCTTCATGGTCAACATTCTGGGGCGTCTCTTTATTTCTCCCACCACAGAAGCTGAACTGATGCATTGGTCCAAGCACATCCGTGTGCACGCCAAGCGCTCCTGCCACCTGACGTGTATTACAAAACCCTCTGGTGAGGCAGGAGCCGTGCAGTCCCATGAAGCTAGGACACTAGCAACTCTGATAGTGGAAATGGTCTCTCAAAGGACAGGCGAGGACCGGGCGCAGTAGCTCACCCCTGTAATCCCAGCTCTTTGCGAGGTCTGAGGTGGGCAAATCACTTGAGGTCAGGAGTTCAAGAACAGCCTTGCCAACATGGTGAAAACCCATCTCTATTAAAAATACAAAAAAATTAGCTGGGCCTGGTGGTGTGTGCCTGTAATCCCAGCTATTTGGGAGGCTAAGGCAGGAGAATGGCTTGAACTCAGTAGGCAGAGGTTGCAGTGAGCCAAGATCGCACCATTGCACGACTGAGTGAGTGAGACTGTGTCTTAACAACAACAACAAAAACCCAAAAAGGACAGGGCTGGGTCTGTTGGCTCCCGCCTGGAATCCCAGCACTTTGGGAGGCTGAGGCAGGCAGATCACTTGAGGTCAGGGATTTGACACCAGTCTGACCAATATGGCCAAATCCCATCTCTACTAAAAATACAAAAATTAGCTGGGTATCACCGTACCTGTAATCCCAGCTATTCAAGGCTGAGGCAGGAGAATCTCTTGAACCCTGGAGACGGAGGTTGCAGTGAGTTCAGATGGTGCCACTACACTCCAGCCTGGGTGACAGAGCGAGACTCCGTCTCAAAAAAGAAAAGAAAAGAAAGGAAGAAAGAGAGGAGAGCTCATGTGAGTCCTCTGTGTCTCCCACTAGTCAGAGAGCTCCTTTGGGGTGGCATGAAGAGGCACAGATGGGGGATGGGCTCAGAAATTCAAGCCTATGACATCCACAGTCTCCTACAGGGAGCCTCGACCTCTCCAGAGAGATTCTCACTGTGAAAAGAAGCCTGAACAACGAGGGCTGCGGCCTTGCCTTGGCCGCTTCCAACGTGGGCCTGGGCAAATGATTGACCCATCCTAAGCCTCAGTTTCCTCATCTGTAGAATGGGGGACACCAGCACTGCTCCTGCCTTCCAAATAGGCCTATTGCAAGGATGACATGGGATGGTAGGTGTCACTTGCGGTGACCTGTGTCCAAGCTCTGTGTGAGCGGGAGATTCTGTGTCCAGATAAAGGATTGGGTGTGCCTGGGTCAGCTGAGGCAGGTGCAGGGATCATGATTTGGAACACCAAGCAGGCTTAGCTTCCCAAGGGTCCTCCTCAGTTATTCTCACTAGGGGCAAGGAGGGTGCACTCCGGAGGCACAGTGGCACACGGTGATGGGGACGCTGGTTGGTTTGCTGGGGGTCTCTAGGTTCCCTTCTCCCTGGTTTTCTGACATTCTCCACCACCCAATCTTTGAGAGAGTTGGAGGTATTGTTTCTCTCTCTCTCCTTATTCTTTTTTTTTTTTTTTTTTTTTTTTTGAGATGGAGTCTCGCTGTGTCACCCAGGCTGGAGTGCAGTGGCTTGGTCTTGGCTCACTGCAACTACTGCCTCTGGGTTCAAGCAATTCTCTTACCTCAGCCTCCCAAGTAGTTAGGATTACAGGCATGTGTCACCATGCCTGGCTAAGTTTTTGTATTTTTAGTAGAGATGGGGTTTCACCATGTTGGCCAGGCTGGTCTCGATCTCCTGACCTCGAGATCTGACCACCTCGGCCTCCCAGTGCTGGGATTATAGATGTGAGCTATGGCGCCCAACTCTCCTTATTCCTTACAATCAAAATTTTCCTGAGAAGAAACGCTGTGAAGCGCTCTTGCTAAGCCTTTCCAGAGCTACGTTCCGGCTCCTGCAGAGCTCTCCCCACTGAGGAGAGGAGGCTCTTCTCGAGGCCTGGGAAGCAAAGGTGTTTGTCTCTACACTAGGACTGTGTGTCCCAGGCCCACGAGTGCTTCTGACAGCCCTGCACCCTCGTTCCTTCCCCCCCCCGCAGGGCACTGGGGACAAGGGCCATGCCCAGCCTGTGTATGTGCCTGGATGTGTTCCAGCAGCTGGGCGGTTACTGCAGAGACGGATCTGGTGTAAAGAGGAAAAACGTTCTGCCTCTGGTCAAGATGGAGAAATGGGGACTGATGTTCCCGCCTCCTAGAACAATAACAAGGTGAAGAATAGTTTTCAAGACACTGAACAACACAAGGAAGTGCAGCGATCCCCCCAGCGCTGGTCATAGAGGAGTGGCACCATCGTCCCAGCTGACTGTCCGGAGGAAGTTTTCAGGCCATGGTGCAGGGACCCCAGGTGAAGCCTCATGTACTCCCCGAGTTGAGGACACAGAGTTGAGAGGTGGGGAGCCAAGGTGGCTGGAGTTGTAAGACAGAGCACTGGGGAGAAGGAGCTGGACAGAGAAAGGGTTCTACAGATACTCTGAGGGTCCCACTGAGCACTCAGCTGAGCACTGATCAGCACAAGCTTGGGAGGAAACCACCCAAGGCTGAGGCAAGAACTCCCTGGAGGGACGAGGGACCCAGTGCTCAGCACCCTCACAGGGCCAGGAGTAGCTCAGTCCTCACTAGTCGGATTGGACCAGGAACTCTTTACTATTCACGGGGCACTGGGTAGAGAGCATGCAGAGTCTTGCCTCAGTAGCAGGAACAATCAGGCCTAGAATAAATACAGCCCCAGGCACATGGGGGCTGTATGTATTGTAAAATAAGATTGCCTTTGTTAACACAATCATTTATGTAGAAAATCTGATGCAATTGACACAAAATCTACTAGAACTAGTAAATGGATTTAGCAAGGCTTCAGGACACAAGATCAATATACAAAAAATCTATTTTATTTCTATACCCCAGCAATAATCAATCAGAAATGGAAAGAAAAATACCATTTTAAGAAGCATTAAAATACGAATGACATTGGCAATAAATCTAAGAAAAGATGTGCAAAATCCATACACTGAATACCACAAACCATTGACAAGCGAACTTAAAGACGCTCTAGGTAAATGGAGAGAAATACCTTGTTTATGAGTCAGAGGGTCCAGTATTGTTAAGGTGTCAATGATACCTGTGTTAGCCCATTCTCACTGGGCTATGAAGAAATACCCAGTAATACTGAGTAATTTATAAAGGAGAGAGGTTTAACTGACTCACAGTTCCACATGGCTGGGGAGGCCTCAGGAAATTTACAGTCATGGTGGAAGACACCTCTTCACAGGGCGGCAGGCGAGGGAATGAGTCAAAGCAAAGGAAATGCCAGACACTTAGAAAACCATCAGATCTCATTAAGAGTCACTCATTATCACCAGAACAGCATGGGGAAAACTGGCCCCCATGATCCAACCACCTCCACCTGGCCCCGCCCTTGACACCGGGGATTACAGTTCAAGGTGAGATTAGGGTGGGGACATACAGCCAAACCATATAAATCCCTCAAACTTACAGATTCAATACAATCCCGATCAAATCCCAGCTGGCATTTTTTTTTCTTAGAAATTCACACACTAATTCTAAGATTCACAAGGAAATGTAAGGGGCCTAGAAGAGCCCACACAACTTTGAAAAAGAAGGACGAAGAACAGGAAGATTACCTGATTTCAAGACTTACTATGAAGCCATAACAATCACTGTAATCGCTGTGGAAGGACTGGTATCAAGACAGACCAGTAGATCCAAGAAACAGAGTATCAAACCCAGAAACAGACTCACATACACTGACAACTGATTTTTGGTAAGACTGCAGGGATAATTCAACGGGAGAAAGGAAGATCTTTTTAATAAGTGAAATTAAATCATTGGACGTCCACATGCAGAAAAATAAACTTCAATCCATAGCTTGTCCTATGCACGAAAGCTAATTCGAGACGAATCAGAATGAAATGTAGAACCTGAAACTACGGAACATCTAGGGGAAAGCACAGGAGGAAAAGAAATCTCCTTACACGTTAGCAAAGAAGACATAATAAATGCCAAATAACCCCGTGAATAGATTCCCAACATCATTAGTCACTAGGGAAACGTAAATTAAAACCACAGTGAGCTGCCACCACACACCTAGTTGAATGGCTCAAGTTATGAAGACTGGCAGCATCAAGGGCTGGGGAGGATGAAGAACTGCCCCCTCTCACCCGTGGCTGGTGGGAACGCAGAGTCGTGCAGCCACTTTGGAAAATGGTTTGGCCCTTACTTCCGGAGTCAAAATACCCTTACCTTGGGATCCAGCCATTTCACCCACGAGAAAACAAAGAATACGTCCACGCACAGACTTGCACATGAATACTCCCAGCAGCTTTATTTGCAACAGCCCCAGATGAGCAGCAGCCCAGACGTCCTCCAAAGAGTGAGGGGGGTGAACGCCCTGGAGCCCAATCCCGGCGTGAAATACTGCTCAGCCAGAACACGGAAGAAAGTATTTATAGGCACAACAGCACAGAGGAACCACCGAATAACCACGGTGAGTGAAAGAAGCCAAGCAAAAAATGAACAGAGATGCTACGATTCTATTTATATAAAACTCCAGAAAATAGCAAATATTCTACAGTGGCAAGAAGCAGAGTCAGTACTTGCCTTGTAAGAGGGGGACTGGGTGGGGTGTGAGGAAGAGATGAGGAAGGGGCACGACGTAATGGTTGGGGTGATGAATACATCCATTATCTTCACTGTGGTGACGGTGTCGTGGGCATCCATACACATCAAAGCTTATCAAATCGCACACTCTATGTGAAGTTTATCATATGCCCATTGGACTTCAATAAAGCTATTTAAAAAAATAAACATGCAAAAATCCAAGTTTACAGAGCCAGGCAAATTGCCACATCAATACTTAGAGTGCAAATAGATTCTTTTTTTTTCTTTTTTAATGGAGTCTCGCTCTGTTGCCCAGGCTGGAGTGCGGCGGTGCAATCTCGGCTCACTGCAACCTCTGCCTCCCGGGTTAAAGTGATTCTCCTGCCTCAGCCTCCTGAGTAGCTGGGATTACAGGGGCCCGCCACCATGCCCAGCTAATTTTTGTATTTTTAGTAGAGAAGGGGTTTCACTACATTGGCCAGGCTGGTCTTGAACTCCTGACCTCAGGTGACCCATCTGCCTTGGCCTCCCAAAGTGCTGGGATTACAGGCGTGAGCCACCACACCCGGCCCCACAAATAGAATCTTTATTCTACAAATGACTCACCTGGAGGCTCCTTCTGATGCTTCCGTGTAAAATAGATTCTGTTTACAGTGGTGGCATCTCAGGAGGCAGCTGTGTGAAGGCTGCTGCCCTCCTCCCGGTGAATACTTGGGAGAGCCTCTGAAGCCAGCCCCGGTGCCACTCCTGTCTCCTCCCACAGAGAACTGCATCTAACTCGACAGACACTGGGCGGCCAGTCGGTAGAAGGGACCCTGTTACACACACCCACCGTGGGAAGCCTGAAGCCATGTGAAGGGGACCCCTGGGCTCTGTCTCTTTGTCCTCTCCCTGCTGGAAACTGGGAAAGCTGGGAGCCCAAGCTGCCTCTGCCCACAGCCCTGAGAGGCCCCCCGAGGTGACCGGCTTTTAGGACAGAAAGACCTGGCTCAGCTCTAGCCCCAGGCCATTTGCTCGGTGCCCACTTCCAAGTCAAGGGTGGGCTTAGCGCAAATGCAGTACAAAAAGATTGCCAGACTTTTCTAGTTTTGGCTGAAGAAGATTTCCTACTCCTTTCACCCTGATGGCTCTTCCTTCTGGTCCTGATTTTTGAAAAACGCTACGCAGGCTTTGTGCACGCACCATCCAAAACCCAGGAGCTAGCAGAAGAGAGGCCACCTAAGGGCCAAGGGTCGCAGATACATGGCAAACCTGCATTTTCTAATTCTGTTCACAATAAATATACATTACGGATGGTTTCCAGCTCACGATGGTTTGACTTACGATTGACTCACAACTTTTCGACTTTATGTTCATTGGGTTTATGGGGGGCATTCAATGCATTTTTTCTTGGAGATGGAGTCTTGCTCTGTCCCTCAGGCTGGAGAGCAATGGTGTGATCTCGGCTTATAGAAACTCTGCCTCCCAGGTTCAAGCATTCTCCTGCCTCAGCCTCCCGAGTAGCTGGGATTACAGGCACCTGCCACCACACCCGGCTAAGGCTAATTTTTGTATATTTAGTAGAGACTGGGTTTCACCTTGTTGGCCAGGCGGGTCTCAAACTCCTGACCTCAGTTGATCCACCCACCTCGGCCTTCTCAAGTGCTGGGATTACAGGCGTGAGCCACTGTGCTTGGCCTACATTTTCTAATTTTATTCACAATAAATATACATTACAGATGGTCTCCAACTTACCATGGTTTGACTTACGATTAACTTACACTTTTTTTGACTTTATGTTTGTTGGATTTATTTGGGGCATTAAATGCACTTTTTTTTTTTTTTGAGAGAGTCTTGTTCTGTCACCCAGGCTAGAGTGCAGTGGTGAAATCTCAGCTCACTGTACCCTCTGCCTCCCAAGTTCAAGTGACTCTCCTGCCTCAGCCTCCCAAGTAGCTGGGATTATAGGTGCTTGCCCCTATGTCCAGCTAATTTTTGATTTTTAGTAGAGACGGAGTTTCATCACATTGGCCAGGCTGGTCTTGAACTCCTGACTTCAGGTGATCTGCCCGCCTCGGCCTCCCAAAGTGCTGCGATTACAGGCACGAGCCACTGTTCCCGGCCCATTAAATGCATTTTTGACTTATATTTTCACTTTACAATGGGTTTACCAGGACGTAACCCCATCAAAAGTTGAGAAGCATCATACTTTTATAATAATCCCCCCCCAAAGTAAAACTCTGCAAGTGAATCCGAGCAGGGGGTGAGCCGCAGGTGGGTAGTGGGCGTTGGGGGTACCAAGCAATAGACCAACAGGCTGAGGCGGCAGCAACCAGTCCCCCCAGCGAGGGTCGACACTGGGAACTGAGCCGATCTCTGAAGCCCCTTCCCGAGGAGACTGGGTCATGGAGATGAGTCAGACCACCCTGGACCAGCGAGCTGGGGCTGCCTGAGGGATGGGTGGCCATGCACTGAGAACCTGGGGTGGGGGACCTTGGGGTTGGGGAGGGGAAGGGATCAGGACGGACGTGATACTGCTTCTCCGGCCAGCCAGAATTGCCTAAAAACAATCGTCCTCCATCCTTACCCCATTCATCCATTTCCATTTCAGCCCCTCTGCCCCCCCGTCCTGCCTTCCCAGCACATTTTGGGGTCGCCCATGGGGGACAAGAGAGAAGACGACGCAGAGGTGCTAAATGGTGCCCAGCCCTCCCTGCGCAGCCCCCAAACTCCTCCTCCCTCCGGTGGCCGGGAAACCCCAGAAACTCCTGGCTTTCATTATCAGCAGCTCCCGAGATGTTCAACATGCTCATATCTGTCAAAAACTATTCAGGAAAAATAGAGAAAGTCTTTATACCTTTTATTCAGCCAATTTTCCCCGAGGCACTCTGGGCTCTCTAAGAAAAGAAAAGAGAGAAAGGAGAGAGAATCACAATCAATGCTGTCATCATGCATCTGGTTGCTGGCGATGCTATTTGCTCATTGACTAGGGAAGTCTGGAGGCGGAAGCATCATCTCCCCGGGAGTCCGAGGAAATCTGCCCAGGTTAACCTCCGGCCGCCATCTGCATCTCAAGCATGGCTGGGAGGCGGCGTTTATATAACAGGCAGAGATAAAGCAAAACAGGGCCCAGTGCACCGGCTGCCTAGACTCATTTTCTCTGACTCTGGGATGTTCCTTTTTTTCCCTCCTATCTTTCTTTCCTGTGCCTCAAACTCCAAGCAATCCCTTTCCCCTTCTCCTAGCGCCCTCCCAACCTGGTTTTGAGGTTGTCCACAAATGCAGGCCCTGTGGCTTGTCCACGGATGGAGGCACCGTGGCTTGTTGATGGTGATGATTAGCCCCACACTGGGTTTCCTCTACCACGCTGCGGGGGATTTGCTTCCTCCTCCAGGTTCGGGGTGGGGGTCACTTTGAGTGTGATTACTGCATGCACATTCATCTTATTTATTTATTTGTTTTTGGAGACAGAGTCTCTCTTATCGCCAGGCTGGAGTATAATGGTGCAGTCTTGGCTGTCTGCAACCTCTGCCTCCTAGGTTCAAGCGATTCTCGTGCCTCAGCCACCCGAGTAGCTGGGACTACAGGTGTGCACACCACATCCAGCTAATTTTTTGTATTTTTAATAGAAATGGGGTCTTGCCATGGGACTCAGTGTGGTCTCAGTGTGCCACCTGCGGCTGACCCCCCTCCTTGGATTCACTTGCAGAGTTTTACTTTGGGGGGGGATTATTATAAAAGTATGATGCTTCTCAACTTTTGATGGGGTTACGTCCTGGTAAACCCATTGTAAGATGAAAATATTATAAGTCAAAAATACATTTAATGGGCCGGGAGCAGTGGCTCGCGCCTGTAATCCCAATACTTTGGGAGGCCGAGGTGGGCAGATCACCTGAGGTCAGGAGTTCAAGACCAGCCTGGCCAATGTGATGAAACCCCGTCTCTACTAAAAATAAAAAAACTAGCCGGACATAGTGGCATGCACCTATAACTCCTCAACCTGCACATTCATTTTAATATTATTAAAGAAAAGTCATTGAGCGAATTCTAAATCCCACCAAACAAAATTCTAGAGGCAGTCGCTGTGTGTTATTGTGTATTAGTGAGGAGGACAGACTGGCAGGGACCACACTGACACATTTATTGTCTGGGGCCCGGGGCCAGGGGTATTCGCTCCTGCCCAAAGTCACAAAGGTAGTTCCCGGGGGGGGCTGGGACTGAACACATGTGCTGGGACACCTCCCTTTCTCAGTAGGTCATTGAGGAGTTTGGAAACAAAGGGGTATATGTACAGCGTGCTTTAAACAAACTGAGATTTTTTCCCTTCATTTGAGTAATGTTTCGTAATTTTCCATGTACGTAACTCGCACATTTTCTTTTTTTTTTTTTTCTTTTTTTTAAAAGACGGGGTTTTGCCATGTTGGTCAGGCTGGTCTTTAACTCCCGACCTCAGGTGATCCGCCCGCCTTGGCCTCCAAAGTGCTTGGATTACAGGCGTGAGCCACCACGCCCGGCCGACTCGCACATTTTCTGATTGTGGTAAAATACACATCATATAAAATATACAGTTTTCACCATTTTCAAATGTACAGTTCAGTGGTATTGACACCGCTGTTGTTCCCCCACAACTCTCTGATGCCGGAACCTTTTCACTACCCGGAAAGGAAAACCCATCCCTGTTAAGACGCCACTCCCTGTCCCCAGCCTCCCGTGCATATGTGTATGTGTGCATATTTCTTTAAGCTTAGTGTAAGAAGTAAAATCAAGTGAAAAGCTTCTGGAGCTGAAAGACGGTCAGACTGAGCCTCTTTCTTGAGATCTGGAAAGACCACCACCACTAGCCTTATCCACATCACCGTAAAAAGGTAACCACGGTGATTGACTCTGCATGTTTTATGAACCAGGCACTTTGGGTACATTGTTTCATTCCGCCCCTCCCGACAGCTCTAGCAGGCGGATCTCGGGTTCCTGGGATTACGGGCACGCGCCACTGCATCTGGCACACTTCTTACTCTACCCATTCTTCAGATAAAGGAACCAAGGCCCCAGCTGGTGATGCAACTGCAGCCACCGTGACTGGGTCAGCCGATCTCCGCCACCTCCCCCCCACCACACACACACAGCCTCGTCTCCTCTACAAGTGGGAAGGAGTGCCCCGCCCTGTGGGAGGCGACAACGAACGTGGCTGCAGAACACTGATCTGCACAGGGCCTGGCTTCCCTGCTGGAGTCTGTGCAGATCACAACGGCAGTACTGGGTATGTCACAGGTGGGTGCCTCCCAGCCGCATCAGGAAGGACTGTGGGCGGAGGAGCAGCTGACCTTGAACTGGGCACTGGGCAGGCCATTTCCAAGGTAGCCCCGTGGAGCTCCTGTTCTCCTCCCCCAGGAAAATGGCAAAGGCAACTTCCAGCCCATGGAGCTGTTTCCACACACAGCTCAGAAAGCGACACTGAGAAGGGCAGGGGTGATGGGAAGACACGGCCAACGGGTCACTTCCAAAGGAAATAAGTCATCTGAGTGGCTTGCATCAGCTGCTGCCTTTGTTGATTTGGGGGATTTTCCTTTTCTTTTTTTGAGACGGAGTCTTGCTCTGCCACCCAGGCTGCAGTGCAGTGGCACGGTCTCAGCTCACTGCAACCTCCGCCTCCCTGGTTCAAGTGATTCTCCTGCCTCAGCCTCCCAGGTAGCTGGGATCACAGGCGCCCACCGCTACGACTGGTTAATTTTTGTATTTTTAGTAGAGACGGGATTTCACCATGTTGGCCAGGCTTGTCTCGAACTCCTGACCTCAGGTGATCCACCCACCTCGGCCTCCCAAAGTGCTGGGATTACAGGCGTGAGCCACGACACCCAGCAGAATTTTTTTTATTGGTGATTTTCTTTCTTGAAGCGAGTTGTGCTTCCAACTCAATACAATTTGGTTCCATTGAATCCAGACCCACTGAACAAACACACAGCCGGGCATCCGGATCCGAGCCAGGACCTGAGCGCTGGAAGGGTTGTCTGCGGCTCTGCTGGAGGTGGGACGCTGCCCGAGGGCTGAGAAGGCGAAGCAGGACTAAGCCAAGCATTCGGGATTTCACCTCTCCTCCCAAATGCCTCGTATCTCCTGCCCTTTCTCCTCCACTGGCCCAGGCTCTGTGCCCAAGCCCTAGGATTTCCTCCCAGCACAAGAACACATTTCAGCCCTGGAATTCCCAGTCTTTGGGCCACATCAGCCCAGATGGGAGCTGGCAGAGCGCCCCGCCCACCCCACCTTCCCTGCCTCTGCAAGTCCTTCTCTTCCGAGCGAGTCCTGATATCCCTTGAGTTCTCTTAAACACGTCACACACTTGCGAGCATCTTTATTTGGTCAAATGCAACACATCCTACCTGCACTGCGTGAACCCAGGGGCTGGCCCCATTTCAATCATCAGAGTCTCCATTTTTGAAAGCTCCAGAACTAGAGGGTGGTCAAAGAGCCTGCCAAGCTTGATGCCTCAACAACGGGTCCATCCTGTTTCCCTGGCGCTTCGGCCAGGAGCTCCCCCAGCCTAGCTTCGTCCTCCATCCTTTCACAGAACCTCCAGGTCATGGAGTTCCTGCACCTCCCCAGAGGCCCTTGTGTGTGGAAAGGAAGGTGGTCTCCGTGCGGAGCAGCCCACATTTTGGGAGACCACTCCGGTGGTGGCCTGATTGCCTGTCCCTGGGACGGCATCTGGCTTCATGTTTCTGAGATGAATGTCAGCCCCTCTCCTCTTCTATGCTCCCAGCATTTTCTATCTCTCCAGCCCCTGCCCCACCTGCCCACTCCTGGGGGCAGGGGAAGGAGGGAGCCCTCGGGCTGGGCCTTTCACATGCCATCCCACCACGTGCTCCCAGGGTCAGGAAACATGCAGCTGAGTCTCAGCCTCGCTGTTAGCAAACACTGCTCTCAGCCGCTCAGCGGGATAATCAATTATGGTAATTTTTGCCTTGTGAATCAGGTTCCTGGAGGAACACAGGCATCAGCACAGTGGCGCCGACTTCCCCCAGTGCACTTGCAGTCACGCCCTCAGCAAAGTCCAAACAGAGAGAGCAAGATCCACCTGCCAGGCTCAGACTGTCTCCACACTCTCAGCCCACTCCCCGACTGCCCACTCCCCCCAGGAGAGGGTGGGTGCTGCACCACTCCGCACTCTTCCCGGGTAGCAAGGTGGGCTGTGGATGGGGTGGGCGCCCAACATGGCGCCCCCCCGGTCTGCCTTCCCACCAGACTGTGCAGCCCCCATGGGCAGAGACTGTATCTTAGAGGTCCCAGTGTCCCCAGACACTGGTGTGGGGCCACCATGGATGGGAGGCAGTGAATGTTTGCTGCATGGATGAACAAAGGAATGAACTTGTAAAGGTGAGTGTTTGCCTCCAGAGGTCAGAATTGGACCCGTTTTTTTTTTTTTTTTTTTTTTTGAGATAGAGTTTTGCTCTTGTTGCCCAGGCTGGAGCGCAATGGCACAGTCTCGGCTTACTCCAACCTCTGCCTCCCAAGTTCAAGCAATTCTCCTGCCTCAGCCTCCTAAGTAGCAGGGATTACAGGCATGTGCCACCATGCCTAATTTTTTTTTGTATTTTTAGTAGAGGTGGGGTTTCACCATGTTGGCTGGTCTGGTCTTGAACTCCTGACCTCAGGTGATCCACCTGCCTCGGCCTCCCAAAGTGCTGGGATTACAAGTGTGAGCCACTGCGCCCAGCCTGGTCCTCTGTTTTGAAGCATGGGATCGGATCATTCAAGAATGATATTTGCTCCTGGGGGAATCCCAGCCACGGCTGTGCATTTATCCACCCGGAGAGGCCTTTTCTCGAGTTCTCCCTCTGTCCCATTGCTCCTTTAGGTCCCTTATTCCACCTGGCTCACAGCTCAGCCTCCAACCTTTGCACCAGTCCCTCCAAAGATGAGGTCCTTATGGGCTTTTCCCTGCAATTCTCCTCCAGGACATGTGATTGCGTCTTTATTTAACTCCGTCCAAACGACGGAGGTCTCCCACCTCCCACAGCCTTTAACCCTAACTGTCCATAAAATATTTCATTCTTCAGAAATTAAACTGGGGCTTGCTTGTGTGGCCCTTGAAATGAAAAGCACAAGTGTCCGTTAGTAAAACTCACTGTTAGTGAATCACACAAGACAACTGGCCAGAAAAAAACCCTCATGCGGAACTCAGGACACTCCCACTAATGAGTGGCTCTTCAGCTTCACGGTCACCCATACATCCCTTCTCTCCCCAGTTAGGTGCAAGTTACTTGATTATGGGGAAGGTCTAGAAAGGCACAAAGCAAGTGGAACATGGATTTCTGCCTGGCCGTGTCCTGGCTCTTTGATAAAGTCAATTTATTAACAGTGGCCATCATGTCTCTTATTTAATGAGCATCTATTATGTGTCAGGCACTGAATATAATCATCGACCTAAAGTCAGCCCCATTAGGGACACATTCTTACCCTTGATTCCAAGGTGAGAAAAGGGATGCTCTGATGCTTTCTGATGCTTCTCCTGGTCTGTTTCACCTTATTTTTTAAATTAAAAAAATTTTTGGAGCAGGATCTTGCTCTGTTGCCCAGGCTGGAGTGCAGTGCCACAATCATAGCTCACTGCAGCCTCGATCTCCTGGGCTAAAGTCACATTCCCACCTCAGCCTCCCAAGTAGCTGAGACCACAGTCATCATGCACCAACATGCCTGGCTGGCTATCTATCATCCATCCATCTATCCATCTATCATCTATCTATCTATCTATCATCTATCACTATTTTTTTGGTAGGGATGGGGCATCTCAGTATGTTGCCCAGGTTGGTCTTGAACTCCTGGCCTCAAGTGATCCTCCCACGTTAGCCTTCCAAAGTGCTGGGGCTACAGGTGTGAACCATGGCACCCAGCCTGTTTCACTCTAACTAGGTAAAGCCCTCTGTACAATGCCATCCTGCACTTCTGGGGAGTTGCTATGTGGAGATTCCATCATTTTGGGACCCCTGCACCTCTTCTTCACTCCACTGGAAAGGATGACTGAATCAGCCACAAAGGATGGCTGGGAAGGGCGGCAGAGAACAAAGGGACCTGTCCTGTGCCAGGGTTAGGAGAGCTGGCCCAACTGATGCTGGCGTGGAAGGTGCCAAGGAAGATCACTGTGACCACATGGAACTGTCAGTGCGGGAGGAAGCTTGAATGTCTGAAGCAGGGAGATGGTTTCTGTCTCTTCGGCTGCCATGATAATACCTTAGACTGGGGGCTCAAACAACAGAAATGTCTTTCCCCCAGTTCTGGAGGCTGGAAGTCTATGATTAGGGGAGCAGTGTGGTCGGGTGCTGGTGAGGGCTCTCTTCCTGGCTTGCAGACGGCCACCTTCTCACTGCGTCTTCACATGGCAAGGAGGCAGCGTGAAACCAGGCTCCCTGGTGTCCCTTCTTGTAAGGGCACTAATCCCATTGCACAAGGGACCCTCCCTCATGACCTGATCTAACCCTAATCACCTCCCAAAGGTCTGGTCTCCAGATACCATCCCTCAGGGGGTTAGGGCTCCCACATAGGAATTTTGGCGGGGGTGACTGACACTCAGTCCAGCACACACAGTTTCCGCATATTCACTCTATTCTCTGCTTTTCTTCCTTCCGTGTTTTCATAAATGTGCAGTGACGGTGCCTGGACCTAGTTTGTGGTCAGACTAGATTTACTGGGCATTGTGCGAGTTCCCGCAGCAGAGGCACTGGTGCCAGGAAAGGCCTCGGGAGCTCTGGTTCCCAGCGTGATGCTGCTGCTGGTGGTGGTTGGGGGGTGCCACCTGGGGAGCATCAGGGAGGGGCCGGGCCACGTGGACGGTCCTCCGGGGCAGCTTTGAGACACTGCCCGTGCACCGCTGTCTTGTTGTGCTACTTCGGATTTTATGAGACAATCTGATTGTGCTCATTCCCTAAGGGGACCTGGAGGAGAAGGTGCAATTTTATCAATAAAAAATCAACTGTGGGTGGCTTCAACCTGGCTTGTGATGATGGTGATCAGAGCAGGAGAAACACATCCATTTAATGTGATGTTTTCCTCCCTCTTCTGAATAGAACTTTGCCTTCAGAGAGGAAAGGGGCGTGGAAGGGAGGGGGAGGGGGAGGCGAGCATCAGGCAGGAGAGGGCAGGGGAGGGGATCTGGCTTATGGCTCTGAGCCATCATTAGGGAGACCAGGGAGTTCTAGCAGGTTCTGGCCATCACAGTGGCCCCTGGAGTAGCTTTGGGTTCTGAGTACACAGCCCATACTTAAGCCCATGGGAAGGGCCACCCCCTTACTGGGCCTCCACAGGGCAGCAGGGCAGGGGTTAGGGTCACACGCTGTGTTCAGACCAGTTTGGCCTCCTTTCCAAGGAAGCCTGGCCAGGGCTCCTCAGCAACCTGCCTGCAGTCCCACCTTCAAGGTCCCTCCGGGCACTCTAGGCCTATAGTGCTGCTCCCTCTGCCTGCGTGGACACTGCTGTGGGCCCCGTGACAGCAGCATGCACACCTAGTGCTTGCTGAATGCATGCCAGGTCTCCTGCTGGGGACTGTGCTTTTCTGGGGTTTTATCACTGATAATGTCATTTCAGCTTTCCAAACACCCCTGGGGGCAGGTACCACGATCACTTCCAGTTTCCAGCCATCAAATCTGAAGCCTGGGGAAGTGAAGCGGTTTGCCCTAAATGCCTCAGCTGGTAGCAGGTGCAGCTGGGGTTTTCGTCGAGACCCGCCTGACCACAGGCTGACCACAGCTGATCATTCTGCTCAGGGCGAGCCCTCCCGGATAGAGCCTGGAGCATCAGAGTGAGCAGGGGGCAACCCAACTTGGCCCGGGCGCAAGCCCATTGTGCTTCTTTTCTCATTGCCGGGTCCAATGCCAACCTGCCTCCAGCCCCAGCACGTGTGCCGCCTCAACGCTCAGCGTCAGCCCAAACCTTCTGTGGCTGGTTAACTCTTCTGGCTGTGCTGGGCTCTACAAGGCTCATGTGCCTTTGCCCAGGGTTGTCATTTGGGACTGCAGACTCGGCCACAGTCCATTGCTTGGGTGAGATGTTAGGGGTTCTGTCTGGTGGGGTGAGGTCTGCAGGCACCTGGCTGCCCTCAGGTTGGGGGCTGTGGGGGAAGGTGCCGTCTTTGCATGAGTGGAACTTAGTGCACACCTGTGGACTGAACTGAGCTCACTGGCCCACCGCTGAGCGGCATTTACAACACCCACGCTGTGTCAGGGACTCCATCGCGTATCCCCCACCTGTCCTGGTCAGCCAGGCTCAGAAACAGAAGCCCAGAGAAGGGACTTTCCCAAGGTTGACACAACTTCCAAGGGGCAGAGCCAAGAGAAGAAGGCCCAATGCCACCAAGCAGATGGCAGTGGGGGGAGACAGATACCCCACTGAGGCTGCAGAAATGGCCTTCGGGCCCAGAGGCGGGGGGTGGCTGGGAGGGCCAGAGTGGCATCTCCACCCTGGAGTGCCTCCAGACAGCCAAGCTTCGGGTGCTGGAGCCCAGCGTTGGGTCGTCTCCACCTATCCACAGACACCCATGGACTTCTGCATGCAGAGGAGATGCCGCCACATGGGCTGGAATGCTGTCCCCAGAGTCCATGTCTGCCCAGAACCTCATTTAGAAACAGGTTCTTTGCAGATGTAATTGGTGAAGATGAGGTCAGAGTGGAACCAAGCGAGCCCCCATCCAATGCCCGGGGTCCTCGTAAGAGGAGGAGAGGACCCCGGGGGACACGCACTGGGAGAAGGGGTGTGAGGACGGAGGCGGAGATTGGAGGGAGGTAGCCACAGGCCGGGGGGATGCTGAAAACTGCTGGGGCCTGGAAAGAGGAGACTGCCCAGAACTTTCAGACGGCAGGGCCCTGCGACACCTGCATTCCAGACCTCACGGCTCTGTCTCCAGAGCTGTCAGAGAATAATACACGTCTGTCCTGTGAAGCCTCCCAGTGTGCTCGTCTGTTAGGGCAGCCGCAGGGGGAGTAGCCGACCCGCCCTCCCTGCGGCTGTCTCTCACCTTCAGGGCAGTGCCCATGAGGGCTGTGGGGGGCACAGTGGGCCTGGCTTTCACCCTCTGCCTGTACCCCACTCACCCTGGGCTTGCTGGGCCTGGTTCCCAGAGCACGGTGGCCCTGTCTTCATGGTCATTGTCCTTTCACAACTTCTCCATGACGTTATTCCTGACCACACAAACCCTGCACATATGTCCCTCCTAGAGCCTTCCCTTCTCCTTCCCTTCCCTTCTTTCCTTTCTTCCCCTTTCCTTTCCTTCCTTCCTTTTCTTTCTTTCTTCCTTCTTTACCTTCCCTCCCTCCTCCCCCCTCCTTCCCTCCTTGCCTCCCTCCCTCCCTCTTTCTTTCCTCCTTCCCCCTCCCTCCCTCCCCCTTCCCTCCCTTCCCTCCTTCCTCCTTTCCCTCCTTCCTCCCTTCCCTCCTTCCCTTCCTCCTTCCTTCCTTTTTTTCTTTTACTTTCCTTCCCCTCTCCTCTCTTCTCTTCTTTTTTCCCTTTCCTTCCTTCCTTCTTTTCCTTCTTTCATTCCCCTTCCCTTCCTCTCTTTCTTTCTATCTTTCTCCCCTCCCCTCCTCTTTTCTTTTCTTGATGGAGTCTCTGTTGCTTAGGCTGCAGTGCAGTGGCACCATCTCAGCTCCTCCCACCTCAGCCTCCTGAGTAGCAGGGTCTACAGGCGCACGCCACCACACTGGGCTTACTTTTGGGTTTCACCTTATTGTCCAGGCTGGTCTGGAACTCCTAATGGGGAAGACCAGAGAAACCTAGAGGCCACATGCCATGGTGGCCTCACACAGTCGGACCCCGAGAAAGACCTTTCAGACTAAAGGACTCCAGGAAAATGGTTATTCCTTTGACGCATATTTGAAAGCCACTTTTTTTGTTTGAATTTTTTGTGGTAAAATGCCCATAACATAAAAGGTACCACTTTCACCACCTTTCGGTGCACGGTTCAGTGGCATTAAGCACATGACACTGCAGTTCTCCCGTTCCCACCACTCATCACCAAGACTTTTCATCTCTCCAAACTAAAACTCTGTCCCCATTAAACACTCCCCTCCACTCCCCCCTCCCTCAGCCCCTGGCAACCCCCTTCTACTTTCTATCTCTATGAATCCAACTACTCTAGGGCCACTCATTACGCAGAATCAGACGGCATCCGTCCTTTTGTGCCTGACCATTTCCATCAGCATAATTGTCCTCAAAGTTCATCCCTGTTGCAGCCTGGGTCAGAATTTCACAGAATTTCAGTCCTTTTTAAGGCTGAGTGATATTCCATTACGTGGACTCTCATGGGATATGTTTATCCATTCATCTGCACATGGACATTTGTGTTTTGTTTTTTTTTTTTTTTTTTTTGAGACATCTCACTCTCTCACCCAGGCTGGAGTGCAGTGGCGTGATCTCAGCTCATTGCAACCTCCATCTCCTGGGTTCAAGTGATTCTCCTGCCCCAGCTTGCCGAGTAGCTGGGACTACAGGCATGCACCACGATGCCCGGCTAATTTTTGTATTTTAGTAGAGACGGGGTTTCACCATGTTGCCCAGGTTGGGCTCGAACTCCTGAGCTCAGGTGAGTCACCTGCCTCAGCCTCCTGAAGTACTGGGGTTCCAGGCGTGAACCACTGGGCCTGGGAGGACATTTGGATTTTAATCCACTTTTTAAGGCAATGAAAATCTTGTCATTGGCCACATTTCCCATTTTGCTTCAGCCACGAGCAAGTCAGAGAAAATATAATTCTGGCTCAGCCTTGCTGGTGGTGTCTAGAAGCCCCACAGCCTCATTTTCCTGCCCTCCGCCTTCCATTGTCTGACCTTGACTTCTGTCTGCTGACACGCTTCCGTCTGATTTCATGTGGCTATGAAAATGGATGAAACCATCTATAGAATGAGATGGAGACAAGCCGAAACCACCCTGTCCAGGTCATTCTCCAAGTCATCCCTGATGGCACAGCGGGCTGTGTGCCTCTGGGAGGGAGAGCTGCCTTCCTCTCCCTGCCCTGCAGCCAGGCACAAGGCACAGTGCTGCATGAGAGCAACACAGCCCCGCCCCCAACAGCGCACGGACTGTGGGCCATGAACACCTCTGGTTCCCAGATTTCTTGGTCACCTTCCCTTGCTGGTGTCTGATTATGCTGAGCAGGCTGTTCTTCCTTCCAATGTGTACTTAGGGGAAGTGGAGTCCCCCGTCTGAGCTGCCCCTTTGGAGCTGGTGCTGCCTGCCAAGTTCCCTCCAACACTCAGCTGAAACAGAGTTTGGTAATGATGATGTCTGGATGGCCGTCCAGTCCCCACGTGGCTGCTGTGTCCTGCTCCTTTCGCCCTGCCTCTGAGTGTGGAGAGCGAGCCTGGCTATGTTCACAGCCGTGGCTGGGATGTCTCTCCTATGAGGGTGAGGTTTTAAGACCCATCTGACATTCCTTGGAGAGATGAAAACTGTTTGATACCTGAAGAGGCACCACCTCTCTGCAGAGAGGGACATGGCCGGACTGAGGACGGGGGCCTCCCAGCAGAAGTGTTGGGGGTGGGGAGGGCGTTGGGTTTGGTCCTCCCCAGGTGTGGCTGTGAGCAGTGCCAATGGGATGGGGGGGTGGGGCAGGGAGAACGGCAGAGACAGGAAAAAGGAGCCGCGTTAATACAGGGGCAGACACCACGACTCAGCACGCGGGCAACTGCAGCATGCCGCTTCTTAGATGAGCGTGTTTTGTTATCAATAATTTAGACACGTCCTTTCTCCTTTGGGAGATGGGAAAAATCTCATTTCCTGAGCAAATCCCCTAAGAAACCAACCTGTTCATTCCTCTAAGATTTTCAGAAATGCATCTCCATCAACCTACTTACAAAATAAAAGTAGATAATAGGCCAAGCGTGCTGGAGGCTGGGTGCTGGATTGGATGGTCTGTGGAGCCCACGGGAGCCGGGTGGGGGTCAGAGAAATGCCCAGGACGACGGGTGGGATATGGCCAGCCCCATCCCCCTACCCCAACTGCCTTCAGTAATGCCACAAGGTAGACACACACAGAGAACATCATCGTATTTCTTTTTTTTTTTGAGATAGATCCTCCCTCTGCTGCCCAGGCTAGAGTGCTGTGGCATGATCTTGGCTTACTGCAAACTCTGCCTCCCAGGTTCAAGCGATTCTCCTGTCTCAGCCTCATGAGTAGCTGGGATTAGGTGTGTGCCACCATGCCCGGGTAATTTTTGTATTTTTAATAGAGATGGATTTCACCATGTTGGCCAGGCTGGTCTCGATCTCCTGACCTCGAGATCTGCCCACGTGAGCCTCCGAAAGTGCTGGGATTATAGATGTGAGCTATGGCGCCCAACTCTCCTTATTCCTTAGAATCAAAATTTTCCTGAGAAGAACGCTGTGAAGCGCTCTTGCTAAGCCTTCCCAGAGCTACGTTCCGGCTCCTGCAGAGCTCTCCCCCACTGAGGAGAGGAGGCTCTTCTCGAGGCCTGGGAAGCAAAGGTGTTTGTCTCTACACTAGGACTGTGTGTCCCAGGCCCATGAGTGCTTCTGACAGCCCTGCACCCTCGATCCTTCCCCCTCGCAGGGCACTGGGGACAAGGGCCATGCCCAGCCTGTGTATGTGCCTGGATGTGTTCCAGCAGCTGGGCGGTTACTGCAGAGACGGATCTGGTGTAAAGAGGAAAAACGTTCTGCTTCTGGTCAAGATGGAGAAAGGGGGACTGATGTGCCTGCCTCCTTTCGCTCTATTGCCCAGGCTGGAGCGCAGTGGCACAATCTCTGCTCACTGCAACCTCTGCCTCCCGGGTTCAAGCGATTCTCCTACCTCAACCTCCAGAGTAGCTAAGACTACAGGTGCTCGGCTGTAGCGCCCGGCTAACTTTTGTATTTTTAGTAGAGAAGGGGTTTCACCATGTTGGCCAGACTGGTCTTGAACTCATGACCTCAAGTGATCCACCCTCCTTGGCCTCCCAAAGTGCTGGGATTACAGAAGTGAGCCACCACGCCCAGCCCCCATGTTGTTTTGATTTAAGGCAACAACTAGATATGCATTTGTAGAGTCAGAGAAAAGCAATACAGAGATTTGCATTTGGGGAAAAGTAGAGCGTGGGGCACCTGCCGCTCTTCCAGCGCCGGAGAAGAGAAAGCAAGGCGGCGCCCAGGCTGTGCACAGAACTTGGATCTGGCAGTTGATCCACATTTTGGGTCAAGACTGGGATGGTTGGTAAACCTCCTGTGGGTTACTCAATGTCAAAGTGCCTCAGTTTACTCAGCTGTAAAAGCAGGGGTGACAGCGGACCCACCTCTAGGTGTGGGGGATGAAAGGCAGCCAGGCCTCTGCACAGTGCCTGGCCCATGCTGGGAGGAGACAGCCACCCCAGGCAGTCAGGGCAGGAGCTGCTCGGGGCTGAAGTGAGCTCGGTGGGCAACTCTGGGCTGCGGGTTTCACCCAAACAGGGCAGAAAGGGCAGGGCTCAACTGTACCTCCGGGGCCCAGGAGATGGAGGGGCGTTTGCAACAAACCCCAGGAAGACTTCGGCATTTCCTGGCCCCAAATGATTAAAAGCCTGGGGCCCAGACACGCAGAAGTCTTCCTGGGGTTTGTTCCAAACGTCCCTTCCTCTCCTAGTTCAACCATTGTGGAAGACAGTGTGGCGATTCCTCAAGGACCTAGAAATAGAAATTCCATTTGACCCAGCAATCCCATTATTGGGCATATACCCAAAGGCTTATAAATATTTCTGTTATAAAGACACATGCACACGTATGTTCATTGCAGCACTGTTTACAATAGCAAAGACCTGGAACCAACCCAAATGCCCATCGATGATAGACTGGACAGGGAAAATGTGGCACATATACATCATGGAATACTATGCAGCCATAAAGAACGATCAATTCGTGTCCTTTGTAGGGACATGGATGAATCTGGAAACCATCATCCTCAGCAAACTGACACAAGAACAGAAAATCAGACACTGCATGTTCTCACTCATAGGCAGCTGTTGAACAATGAGAACACATGGACACAGGGGAGGGGAGCATCACACACTGGGGTCTGTTGAGGGGGGGCCAAGAGAGAGACATTGAGGGGGAGGGGGAGGGTGGGAAGGGATAACATGGGGAGAAATGCCAGATATAGATGATGGGAGGATGGAGGCAGCAGACCACCTTGCCATGTATGTGCCTATGCAACAATCCTGCATGATCAGCACATGGACCCCAGAACCTCAAGTACAATAAAAAAAAAAAGTGGGGAAAAAAATCTGAATTTCTAAAAAATTTAATTAAATTGGAGCAAAATCGAGATTTAAAAAAAAAAAGGCTGGTGGCTTTGAAATGATCGACAGCCAGGTGTGTGTCCCTGAGGGTGGAGGTCCTAGAGACGTCGTTGGGGTTCACCTGCACCAAGGGCTCCTCCTGTCCGGAAGGAGCTCAAACCTGAATGAATGCAAAATCACTTCCATGTGTTAAACGGTGCTCCCTCACCTTAACTAGTGTCCCTGGGAGGTGATGACGTCCAAAACAAAACCAAGAGCAGCTGGCATGGGCAACGCTGGGCCGGTGCTGGGTGCCCCCCCGCCGTAACGGCCGGAGTGCTGGGCACATGTCAGAATCCTCCCCACAACCCTGCCAGCGGGGTGTTTGTGTCCCCAGGCACAGGTGGGGAGCTGAGGCAAGGGGGTCCCTGGTGGCTCACTCTCTCTGGGGACCTGAGGCTGGCAGGGAGTGCTGGGTGTTACCACACAGAGCGTTTCAGCATCCAGCCTGAGCTAGCAGCAGGCCCCGGCTCTGCAGAGATTCTCTTCTGGGAGGCTCCGAGCGCTGCAGCTTAGCAGGCAGCTGGAGGGCCCACATCCCCTGCCTCTTCTGTGGGAGGGTCCCCACCTGCCACTCGCCAAGCCCCCATTCTGAGCCCCCATCCCCTGCCTCCGAAGGCTGGGATGCAGTGGGGGCTTCCAGCCAGCAAGGCCAGAGCCCAGAGCGAGGCTGCCCTCCCCTGGGTTGGCCTCACTTCCTGCAGCGGACAAAGGACTCCTGAGACCACTAACCCTCCCAAGCCCTGGAGAACCATCTCCGGAACCACCCTGAAGCCTGGGGACTCAGGCACTGGAACAGATGCCTGCTGGGGCGCCGGCAGCCAAGCATGCTTAGGTGTTTGTTCAAAGCCGCCGTTTGTGCTTGGACTGCGGATTCCGGCTGGGGAGATGCTGAGCTGTGAACACAGTCAGAGCCCAGACAGAGCCCACTCGTAACCACCTTCCTCTGTTCCCTGAGTCTCGGTCCACTTGGCTCCAGCGCTGCTGTAGTTACCGTCTTTTATTTTCTGTATCCTGATGCTTTGACATCTGAAGCCTTGCTGGCCCTGGGGAGACGGCCCCTCCCCAAAGTAGCAGATTCCTAGAGGCAGCAAACAGTGGGCCTGGGGGTGTGCTTCTCACCTGCAAACCAGTCGACCAGACTCCGCCCCCCAAGCCCCTCCTCTATTGGGGTCCCATGTTCCAGGCCACTGTTCACCTGTTCTCATCACCCTAGAGCCAGGTGCAGACAATCAGAGCCAGCCCCACAGCCCAGAGCTCCCTGAAATTATCCAAACCAGCCAGCGCCAACCCACTTCCCCTGCCTCGCCCGTTCCTTCCTAGGAAACCACAGTCAAGACCCCTGCCCATGCGAACCCCCCGTTCCCTCTGCCTCCTGACCAAGCCTGGTGCCTCCACGGGTGTCCCTGGTGCCACGCCCCGTCTTTAGGGATCTGTCCCTAGATAGGCTTCTTCTGCCATGCCAGTCATTTCTGCATCTCCATGTCTTATTGTACCCCACTAAAACACATTCCAGCCGGGCGCAGTGGCTCGCACCTGTAATCCCAGCACTTTGGGAGGCAGAGGCGGGCAGATCACGAGGTCAAGAGATCGAGACCATCCTGGCCAACATGGTGAAATACCATCTCTACTCAAAATACAAAAAAAATTAGCTGGGTGTGGTGGTGCGCACCTGTAGTCCCGGCTACTCGGGAGGCTGAGGCAGGAGAATTGCTTGAACCCGGGAGGCGGAGGTTGCAGTGAGCCAAGGTCGTGCCACTGCACTCCAGCCTGGCGCCTGGTGATGGAGTGAGACTCTGTCTCAAAAAAAAAAAAAAAGTAACAACACAAAAAACACATTCCAGGTCTCCTTAGACACCCAGCAGCGTCACCATCCTAGCTGCACCTGACGGTGTCCCCCAGCATCACTTTGCTGTTTGTGAGAGGGGGCCACTTTTAAGGATGAAACCTGACTGCTTCCCCGGGGGATAAGGAGTTCCTTAGCGCTTGGTACAGCTCAGAGGCTGCTGGCTCAATCGGATTCGGCGTCTTCACGGCCGGAGCTGCCTCAGGAAGACTATGACTGCCCAGCAATTGCCTTTCGGGATAAACACATCTCTACTCACACGAGCAATTTCAGTCTCTCGCTGGATAAGTCCTCAGAAGTGAAAAGTGAACACGGACACCTGCCACACCCATGTCCTGGGAAACGTCCGCCTGCAACTAACCCGCATTGAGCGGTGGCTAATTTGCAGATTGTGCCTGTATGGACAGTTGGGTTTATTTAATAATAGATAGTTGCTGTCTTCCCTGGGCTCTGTTCATGCAGAAGGTCTTTGCTGAGACGGAACACATGATACATTGTGAATGTGTTTACATGGACAATCCTGAGGCCCCGGCATTCATGGTCAGACTTTAAAGAATAATAACAAAAATAATTTTTGTTGCAGGAGGAGTCCCTGATGAGGGTGGTTACATGAGCTGATCACTCAGTGTGGGCAGGAGCACCATGCAGGCTGACCCAACTTCACTGGCCGGCAGATACTGAACGAACATTTGCCTCAACAGATAAAAGTTAAGGTGAGCTTCACGTGCCCTCCCATGCTTTGAGGACCTGTGATTTATAAAAATAAAGCGCCAAGGTGCTACAGGACAGCTGGCTGTCCCAGTTTCCCTCTTTCCTTCCTTCGTTCCTTCCTTCCTTCCTTCTCTCCCTCCCTTACCCCCTTTTCCCCTTCCCCCTTTCTTCTCCCCCTTCCCCCTTTCTTCCTCCCTCCCCTTTCTTCCTCCTCTCCCCCTCTCTTCCCCCTTCCCCCTTCCTTCCCTCTCTTCCCCTTTCCCCCTTCCCTCCCCCTCCCCCCTTCCCCTTTCCCTCCCCTGTTCCCTCCTTCTCTCCTTCCCTCCTTCCTTCCTCTCTATTGCCCAGGCTGGAGCGCAGTGGCACAATCTCAGCTGACTGCAACCTCTGCCTCCTGGGTTCAAGCGATTCTCCTACTTCAGCCTCCCGAGTAGCTGAGACTACAGGTGCTCGGCTGTAGCACCCCAGCTAACTTTTGTATTTTTAGTAGAGATAGGGTTTCACCATGTTGGCCAGGCTGGTCTTGAACTCCTGACCTCAGGTGATCTGCCCACCTCAGCCTCCCAAAGTGCTGGGATTACAGGCATGAGCTGCTGGGGCTTCCCACTTCTTTGTCCCCTTCTGGTCCTAGCGACATGCCCCGGATGCTCTTTGTGGCCTGGCTATACCCGCCACCCACTGCCAAGAACTGCCTGCAGGTTTCCAGTCCAGATCTCTGCTACCTCCTAGACCTTACTACCTGGTTACTCCTGCCAAAGTCACTCAGCACATGGGACAGAGAACAGATGAGGGCCTCTCCGAAACCTCCTCCCCCCTGCCCCTCCCGGTACAGTCAACGGCACTACAGATGATCCAGCACCCCTAAACCCACTGAAATTGATCCAGCAACGTCCTAAACTTAGATCTTGGCCACACCCCTTTCTCCCCTTCGTCCCCAGTGCCCACCCAAGTTGTCTCTAGGTCCTATCCATTCTTCTTCCTTAACACCTCCTGTACCTGTGTCACCCCCGCCACCCACAAATCCACATGGCTCGGGCCCCCTTCTCTCCCTAGAACATGGTGCAGCCTCTCGGACTTGATCCTGGCTCAGAGACCCTCCCATGTCCCAGCCTCAACTCAGTGGCCAGACGAGTCGGGCTGCATGGCAGGCAGGTTCTGCCCCACTGTACGCTTCATAGCTTCCCACAGGCTGGGGAGGTTCAGGACCTCTTGGGGTTGGGGCCGAGGATGCTCTTACCTCATACCTGCCTACCTGCCTGCTTCTCGCTCAGCTCTCCCACCAGGGATCTGCTCTCAGGCTGAGGAGAGCTTCTTCCAGCTCCCCCAGTGGCAGAGCTCACACTCTGGGATCCTTCCTCTCCCCTGCCCGAAAAGACCAACCCTATCACTCTACCCAGCAGCTTCTTACTCACCTGGAGACCCGGTGGCCTGAGCCAGCCTCGTCTTCTCCATCTCAGCAGGGCGTGAGCCTGCTGACCATGTCTTGTGCCTCTGGAAGCACACTTTGTCCTGGGCTGGCTCACACCCTCCTGGTCTCCCTGTGGCTCTGGCCCTTCCTCCCACCTTGGCCTAGTGGGTAATTGGGGTATCCCGGGACCCCTTCTCTTTCCACCCTTTACTTTAGCCCCAAGCAACTTCGAAGGTCTGGCTTCAACCTCTACCCTGATGCTTGTGATGCCCACTTTAGCTGAGGTCCCTGCAGGTCCAGCCTTTTGCTTCCCTTGATGTCTCCCAGACTGTTCTGTCCCATGTGTCTGAGGCTCAGGGTTTTCTCCAAGAAACCTGGTCCTAGCTTGGTGGTCCCTATTTTAGTCAATGGAGCCATCACCAGTCCAAGTGAGCAAGTCAGCTGGGGTCCACTCTGACCCTCCCTCTCCCTCTCCCCCATCCTCCAACTCCATCATTGACTGTCAGTTTGACCCTAAAATGCTTCTCTCACCTCCATAGCATGGGCACTTCACCCACTCCTATACCACCTAAACCTCTTCTCCCAGATCCATCATCCTTTCCTCAGACCCTCATGTACCCAGCTCTAACCCCATATGGGACAACTTGGGATTGCTTCCACTTTAAAAGCCTCTGAGCTGTCCGCCTCCCCTCTTGACCCCGTGAGGGGATCTGTGCTCAGCTCCTTTACGCCAGGGCGCATCTCACCTCAGATGTCTGCAGAAGTCGTAATTCAGCGCCTCTGGCCTCAAGGGACTGAAAAGCTCCCAAGTTGTTGTGGATGGGGCAGGGGCTGTGCTCATCGCCTCCCCAAGGGCCCTGTGTTCAGCATAATCATTCCCACTGTCCCAGATGTCCAATGCCCTGGAACTGGCGCCCACCTTCCGTTTCCTGGCACAGGGTGATTAAGGTTGCACATAGGATTAGAGCTGCTGATTGGCCAACGTTAAAACAGGGAGAGGAGGCCGGGCGCGGTGGCTCACGCCTGTAATCCCAGCACTTTGGGAGGCCGAGGTGGGCGGATCACGAGGTTGGGAGTTTGAGACCAGCCTGACCAACATGGAGAAACCCCATCTCTACTAAAAATACAAAAAAATTAGCCGGGCGTGGTGGCGGGTACCTGTAATCCCAGCTACTTGGGAGGCTGAGGCAGGATAATCGCTTGAACCCGGGAGGCAGAGTTGCAGTGAGCTATCACACCACTGCACTCCAGCCTGGGCAACAAGAGCAAAACTCCATCTCAATTAAAAAAAAAAAAAAAAGCAGGGAGAGGGGCCTGGAGTATCCAGGGGGGCCTGGGGTAATCACCGGTCTTTCTTTAACTGTGGGAGACGAGGCGGGAGAAGATGCCGGCCGAGTGATGTGAGCAGGGCTCAGTGGCCATTGCTGGCTCTGAGGATGGAGGAAGGGGCCAAGAGCCAAGGAGTCTGGGGGCCCCTACAGCCTGGAACAGGGGAGGCAGTGCATCTCCCCCGGAAACGCAGCCCTGACTGCGATGCCTCGGCGTTCTAGTGAGACTCACTCCTGACTTCTGTCCTCCAGAACGGTGAGGCCACGCAGTTGTGTCATTTCAAGCCACTACCTTTGTTTGTGATGGTGGCAGTGGGCATCTTGTGCAATCTTCCTGGAAAGTCCTTAGTGTCACGTCACTCTGGCTGTGTTGGCCACTCCCAGCCAAACGCCCTTCTTAATATCCCCTCCTCTTCCTTCCTTTTCAGGTCTTAATGTTCAAAGAGAGTGAGGCGTGGACCCAGCCTTTCTGCCTCTCCAACGAGACAGGAGGGCAGGGAGCTAAAAGACCTCCAATCTGCTGACCCCACCGTCCCTCCTCCTATCCCGCCTGGCAAGCCCCAGTCCCCAAACTGCAGCCTTCTCTGCCATCTACACTCAGCAAAGTCAGGCCACTCTCTGAGCAGCCTCTGCTTCCTGGATGGAGCCTCTGGCCTGACCCTGCAGGGTGGGTGCTGTGTGGGAAGGCGCAAGAGAAGGGAACAAGTGAAGCTTGCCAAGGCTGCCTCGGGTCCCCCTTCTTCTTCAGCCCACGTTGATCCTGGCGGCCGACAGACACCCCAGAGGGAGATAACCAGGAGTCCTCCTAGGACAAAGCACCCGGCACTCCCTTAAGAGCTGCTAAAGCCAAGTGGGACCAATTCTTTCCCCCGCCGCCTCAAATACCCATCCTCCACCACATGCACCCGGATACAAAGCCGGGGAGGACTCAGATTAATTTAACTTTTAATTATATTCACTTAACAAGATTATCCAGCTGAGGTTAAATAAAAAAATCTGCCTCCCCGCCCAGATGAAAAAACCCTCTTCTTTATCTATTTATATCCGGTATATACATAACCAGAAACGAATATTTCTTTATGGACCATTAAAGACCTAATGTTTAATTTATAGCCACTTTCTCTGGCAGGGTGTCCAGGCACAATGTCAACATTTTTAATTAAATGAATTTTTTTTAATCACAAAGGAAGATATATATTTTTAAAGCCACATTTGCACCAGTTAGCAACAGCCCCGAGTTGCTGCTTTCAGGAGGCGTCGCTGGTTGGAGAGGGTGCTGGGAAAGGGGGGGATGTCTCTGCAATTTCAAATCCCAGCCTGGCCGGTCTGCTGCAGTTAAGGTGGGAGGGGCGCACCCAGATGAGGGCACGGCGGTGTGCCTAGCAGGAGAAGCCCCCAGCTGCTGTTTGTTGAACACCTTCTGTGCTCCGGGTAGTGCCCTAGAGGGCTGTCACACGCCATCATCTTTAATTCTCCCAGCAATGGTCCATGGGGTGGTCATGGGATGGGAGGAAGCTCAGAGAGGTTGAGTATCCTGCCTGAGGTCACACAGTAGCAGACGGATGAGGAACCCATGTGGGGTTCCAGGTCAGATTCCCAAACCTAAGCACTTTCCTCTTCCCCCACACAGCCTCTGAGAGCGGGCACGGGAGGGAGCCTTCTCCCCAGCTTGTGTCAGGACTTCTGAGTCCTCCACGGTGCAAACCAAGTCACTGCAGCGCCCAGGTCCTGGACAGGGAGGCAAGTCCCCCACTGCATCCCCCAGCATCCAGGACATGGGAGCCTCCCAGAAGTCATTTGCTGAGTTTTGCAGTTCATGAGAGTGAGGGTGCTTTTCCAGAAGGTTCTCAGATGTCCTGGCTTTAGGGAGCCCCTGGACCCCGAGGTCTGGAAGAGGCTAGCTTCTGCCCAGTGCTATTCCTGCCTCGTTTAGAACCCTGCCCACCCTCCCAACCCCCAGGTGGCAGCAGGTGAGGAACCCCACTCACTCCTGAGACCCTCAGCCCCAGCTCCACACCCCCCAACCCTCCCCCCAGTCCAGGACACGTGGCACTGGGGCCCAGCCTCGAGGCTGCCCAGCTGGGCTCTTGCACGCTGACCTCCGAACGCAGATGGAGGGGAAGGCCCTGAGTTGCTAAGCCCATAAGGGACCCTGACTGAGGGTTCTGGGGCTAGAGACGGAGCGTCAGGAAGCTGAGCCCTTGAACCCTCAGCTGGTGGCCAGTGCTGGCCTCAGGGGACCTCCCACCTGCTTGGGTTGGTCTGATGCTACCAGGGGCCACTTCTGAGCCCTCTTGGCGATTCGTAGACTTTCCCCCATAATGCACTGTCAGTCCAGGCTGTCTGTGAAAAGCCCACCCTGGACAGTATCTAAGTGGACAGCTGCCTTGTCTTGGCTGGGCCTGAGAGGGGTCCCAGAATGTCTGGAAGTGCTAGATGGCTCCGGTTATGGTCACCTGGCTGTCATCAAGGCCTGGACTCTCTAAGGACAACGTGGGGTTTCAGGCTGACATGCTGGGAGGGGGCAACACCCCAGGCTCTCGCTCTAGGTAGGGCATGTGGCAGGCCTATGTGCCTAGAGGCCTCTGTCCTGGGCAGGAAGTGTGGGTCAGAGCAGGGGGGAGGGGGGGGGACAGGCAGCTTCTCCTCGGGACCTTGTTGACTTCCTGCCCCCAGGGCCTCTATCTGCTTGGCCTTCCCCCCTCAGCCAATACCTCCACCCCTTGGAAACCTGACCTCTCTCCAGGCTTTTCCCATGGGGCCCTGCCCAGGCCACACCCTCCCAGCCAGTCTGGTGCTGCCTCCAGGACAGAGACTGGGAGCTGAGTGGCCCTGTGGTCACCTGTGTGTGTGTGTGTACTGGGGGTGTGGCATGAAGAGGAACACTGGAGAGGGAGTCTGGGGTGATAGTGCCATAGACTCACCATGGTGGGTCTCAGCCGAGTAGCCAGACATCAGACACTCCAACATCTGCCCTGCTCTTCACAGGGTGTAGTCCCTGCCACCATTCTCCACTCCCAAGCCCTGGCCTCCATCTGTGCTCAGGAACAAAGCTGTGTTCGTTTGAACCAAGGGTGGAAATTAGAGGCCAGCATGAGCCAGCGGCCTTTAATGGGGTGCTCCATCTTCCCCTGCGACCGGCACCTCCCAGGAAGACTCGGGAAGCTGCTGAGTCAGCACTGCATGGGCAGGGTGGTGGGTGCTCAGCGGCAGCACAGGGCCTGGCCTCTCATGCCGCTGGTCTCCGTCCCAGGGGCACCTGCAGGTCAGGTGCAGCGTCCTGGACTTCTCCTTCTCCCTTGCCTGCAATTCCCCTTCCTCGAGGCCACAGACAGGAAGACCCTCCTGCACCTCCCAGGGACGGTGGCTGCTGCTGGAGCAGGGTCTGAAGCTATATCACTCCCAGGACCCCCTCTTCTGCTTGGGGCTGGGGCTCCTGGGACCCGCTGCCTCCGAGCACGAAGGGGCACAGCTGCCTCCCCGGCCAGCTCCCCTCAGGGGGCTTACAAAGCAGCCACCCAGAAAATGCCTGGTCATAGTCCTCTAGGAATTTCTGGCGCTGCCTTCCAACGCCATGAACGTCCCTGGTGCAGACGGAAGGGGCTGACCGACCAGTCCAGGGTAGGGAAGCCTCAGCCCATTTTCAACCCCCACCCCGCCCCGGCCCTGCCAGGTGTGCTCCCCCACCTTGCTCAACCTTCATTAGCTGTGGAGGTCAAGAGCCTCATCACTGGCTCGTAGCTCTGCTCTTTCCTGCAGGGAGCACGCCTGTCTCTGGGGCTTCTATTCCCATAAACCAACCCTTCCTTTTCTCATGTGAATCCACTTTAATTACAAAGCTAAATAATGAGAAGGAAATATTAAAATTAAAAAAAATTCCCTACACAAAGCAAGTTTGCTTGTGCCGGCCACCAGCTCCGGGAGCTGGAGCCCAGAGTGAGGATGGCACCACGCCACTCACTAAAAGCATGAGTGTCACTAAATCAATAATTCATTTACTTTAATGAGATAAGTACTTTGAAAACTAATTGCAAACCTGCTCCATTTACTCCGACCCGTTATAGCCCTTAATGTAAATCGCAGAACCATGGCCGTGGGAAGGAGAAAGTCTTTAGGTGGAAGACACCGTGCCATCTTCCCCTTTCTTCTAAGAAAGGGGAAGAAGTTGGGCCAGGCATGGTGGCTCACGCCTGTAATCCCAGCTCTTTGGGAGGCCGAGGCGGGCGGATCACCTGAGGTCAGGAGTTTGAGACCAGCCTGGCCAACAAGGCGAAACCCCGTCTCTACTAAAATACAAAAATTAGCCAGGTGTGGTGGCGCACACCTGTAATCCCAGATACTCAGGAGGCTGAGGCAGGAGAATCACTTGAACACGGGAGGCAGAGGTTGCAGTGAGCTGAGATCGCGCCTCTGCACTCCAGACTGGGTGAGAGTGAGAAAAAAAAAAGAAAGGGAAAGAAGTTTGTGAGCCAGGTGGGAGGAATTTGGGGAACTGGTGGAGTCCCGTTGCTCCCTCTGTCCTGCTGTGAGACAGGGGACCGGTCACCCAGCATGAAGCTCGACTCACGTCCTTCCCCTGGGAGAGAGGTGGCACTGGGAAGCCGGAATGTGGCAGCACACGCTTCAGTCGATGCCGGGAAGCGACTGTCCTGGGCCTCCGGGGGACTCCTGTGAGTCCCTCCGCCAGCAGGTGTTCTGAGCAGTCCTTCCCCGAAGCCCCGAGCCCCAGGAGGGACGTGCGGTTCCAGAGATAGTTTTTCAGCTCATGCTTGGCAAGTGAAGTCCCAGAGGGTCCAATGTTTCAATAGCTTCCCAAGAATACAAACCGGAGACGAAAAGATGCTCCGATGAGCAGGTGCCCTGAGGAGTCTGCTGCCAAGATGCTGAGGGCACAGCCTGTGCTGCGCAGAGGACAGAGCGGCAGACTCAGAAGCTGTCCACTACCAGGGGCTTGGCCAAAGGGCTGCGGGACCAGTGGGGCCAGGAGGACACTTGAGTCCTCCTCATTGTCCTTTGCTTTTTTTTTTTTTTTTTAAACTCTGAGATAGTCTCGCTGTCACCCAGGATGGAGCACAGTGGCGCGATCTCGGCTCAGTGCAACTTCCGCCTCCCGGGTTCAAGCAATTCTCCTGCCTCAGCCTCACCTAGTAGCTGGGATTACAGGAGCCTACTCCCACACCCGGCTAATTTTGTATTTTTAGTAGAGATGGGGTTTCACCATGTTGGCCAGGCTGGTCTCGAACTCCTGACCTCAGGCAATCCACCTGCCTCAGCCTCCCAAAGTGCTGGGATTCCAGGCGTGAGCCACCATACCTGGCCTGTCCTTCGCTTTTGTTTTGGGCAAAAAAAAAAAAGCAATGATGATACATTTTTCAGCTTCTAATCTTGTGGGGGATGGGGGTCTCAAATCCTTCTCTCTCCCCCCTTTTATCCCCTTCTCTCCCCACGTTCTTTCTCTCTGGTTTTTGGCCTTACTGGGAATAGACACCAATGCCTGCACAGAAGTCCAAGGTTGCTTCTTGACATTTTCAGGAAGAGCCTGCAGAGTTCAGGGACTGTGATGCTAAACGTCCTGGGCAATGCGGAAGAACCTACTTCTGCTTTGCTGCTAGATCCTGGTGGAGTTCTCCAAGGTGAACAGCTCAGCTAAACCAATCCAGCTCTCAGGGCTGACCCGGTGCAGGCAGCGCCACACTTACAGGCAACGTTGAAGCACCGGACGGCAGGCTCCAATGATACGGCACAGACACAGAGAAAGCATCTGAAATGGATTCCCACTTAATTCTCACACCCAACTCACTACTCTAGTACTGAGGCGAAAGCAGAGGATAAGATCTCCATCCTTCAAAACCCACCAGGTGTGTTTCCACAGACCACAGGCAAGGTTGCTGCTGTTAGGATTCAGCATTTACCGAACAAGGAATGTGCGGGGCCAGCCCTTCTCACTGGGGTCCTGTCTACATGGAACACAGGTTCTCCAGGCTGCATGGAGCCAGGGCCGCTAACACCACTCAGCGCTCGGGTCCTGGGCAGATTGAAAGGAGCTCTAGAGTCTCAGGGCCAAGGGAGGTTGGGAAAGGGAACTCGGTGATGTGCTTCTCAGGTGCACCCGGCAAGAGAGATGGACAGGCCCTTTGGGAGATCAGGAGGCAGGGGACTGCTTGGTGGGGGCTGTACCCAGAGCTACTGAAGGGGACCCTGCTTAGGAAGGGCTCACCTCCTAGTGGGAATGCCACCCTCACCACTCCATCCTCCTCCTGTTCTGCCAGTGACCGAGAAGGAGCCTGCACCTGGGTTGCCTTGTAGCTGACCTGGCTGTCACAATCTCTGCCATGGTAGGTCAATGCCACGAGGAAAGTCTGGCCCTGAAGCTGCCCTGCTTTCTCAGCGCTGGGCTGGAGGGGGAAGGCTGAGCTTTTTAAGCGGCTGCAGCTGCTTTTACAGAGTCGCTTATCACTTGCAATCCCAGCCCTAAGTCATTGCTCAAAACCAGGAATGTCAAAATTCTCTTCCCTGATAATTTTGCCCTTTAGGCTAAACCGTCTGCAGGGATGACAGCAGGGCACTGGTGGGTACCTAATGCCGCCTTTCTGTTCACCCACTTGTCTTCTCTCCAAAACACTGACCCAACGCACTGATGGTGTCTGGCCCACCCTGGCATCTGTGGACTCTGCCCCAGCGGGGGCCATGCTGGCCTCGGGTCAAGGGTGGAGCAGGAGTGGGGGAGTGGGCACAGCACTGATCTCGGGCAGAGTTCACCTGCAGGACCCGCAGCCCCTGCAGCGAGAGGATGTGTTCTGGGGTCCCAGCCTTTCCGTGGTGAGGGCAACTGCCTAGAGCCCAGAGGCAAATGGGAAGGTGAGGGCAGGGGCAGGAGGCACGGGGAGATGGGTCATCACCAGGGAAGAGCCTCCCTGTGCTCTTGAGAAGAAGACAAGCTGTAAACCAGCCATGTCTGGGAGGCAAGCCCTGAGGAGGGAAGAGAGCAGGCAGGCCGCTGGTGGCCCAGGTGAGACGGGCGTCATTGCCACTGAAAGGGAAGGGCGCTCAACTGAAGCAGGAGTTGCCGGGAGGGGGCTGAGAGCAGGGACGTGCTCAGTAGACCTGGCTCCCTTTGCTGAGCCTGGCCATCCTGCATTCCCCAAGAGCCAGGAGATGCAGGGGCAGGCTGGGTGTGGCCTGGGTGTCTAGGGTGCCCCTGCACCTCAGGGTCACAGTAGCCACAGGGACTCTGCCGCAGGTGCGTTCTCAGCACTTTGCTGCATTTTCTCTCACTACTCCTAGAAGAGGCTCGTCTGGGCATCAACCCCGTTTTACAGATGAGGAAACTGATGCTCAGAAGTGTCAACTGTGAGTGCAGGGGGCATGTGAATCCAATCAGGTGGGTTGGGCAGCCAGACTTGGAGCTCCCCTCCTGGCCGCTGACTTTCTCTGGGTGGAGTGAGGACTGTGGGAGCCCCCCTGGTGTGTGGAGCCCTCTGGACAGTGGAAAGCTGCCTGCATGCCCTGTGTGCCCAACCAGCACTTACCCAGCACCCTGGGCCTGGCCCAGCCCATTGGCCATCTAGTTCAATCATCAAATAAGGATGTAGGGAAGGAGGCAGAATGGGATCCTGCCTTGCCCAGCCCCTCACACTCCTCCCCACTGGCCAGATTCAGTTGTGGGGGACCCTTGCCCTGCTGAAGCTCAGCTTCTCCCAGGCCCCTTTCCACAAAGCAGCCTCACACGCCGGCTACCTGCTTCCTGCCACGGTGGACCCAGCACGATCTGTGGCCTCTGCCCCACACGCTCCGGGCACTGAGTGGAACCTAGATGGGGTCCTGCTCTTTCCCCTGCACCTTGGAGCTAGGACCCCTGAGAGAGGAAAGAATGTGGTCTCAGAAGGGCCCCCAGAAGAGCCATGAGGTGCCCCACAGTGGGCACCAGTAGAGCAGAGATGCCTGCTGATACCTCCATGAGTGAGAGGTCAGCTGCTGGGGTCAGGCCCACGCCCCTGACTCTGAGGGCAGCACCTATGACCAAGGCCAAAGCCAGAGCCCCAGGGGCAGCCCAGAGAGATGTGGCTACGCTGGCCCGAGGCTGAGGACACAGCTGAGCTGCAGCCAGCTTGCCAGGCCTTGGGGCCTGATGCGACTCTGACGTCCCTCCCCTGGGGATAGGAAGATGACCAAGGGAGACGCCATAATGTGTGAGAACGGGACGTGGGAGGGGATTTTCAGTCCACGTCACAGAACAACTCCAAATCTTTTCCCAGCTCTGAGGCCCCCTGCTCTGGCTGAGTGCCAGGCTCCATCACCCTCCTGCATTCTCCATGGGCCCCACACAGGCCACTTCCTCGCTGGCCCTGGCACCTGCCAGGCACACTCCCACCCAGGACCTTTGCACCAGCTCTGGCCTCCCCCCACCGTCCATGTATGTCCCTCCTTCCCTTCCCACCCCAGGGCCTTTGCATCAGCTCTGGCCTCCCCCCAATCCGTGTATGTCTCTCCTTCCCTTCCACCCCAGGGCCTTTGCAGCAGCTCCGTCCTCTCTTCCCCCAGTCCACGTGTCTCCGTCTCTCCCTTCCACCCCAGAGCCTTTGCACCAGCTCCAGCCTCTACCCCCCAATCCATGTATGTCCCTCTCTCCCTTCCACCCTGGGGCTCTGGCCTCTCCCAACTCTGTTTCTTACTTTCCTTAGATCTTTGCCCACATAATTTTTTTCACCTCAATTAGAGCCAAAGCCTTTACACACCCCACCCCATGGCCTTAGCTCCTATAGCACCCTACAAACATATTTATCTGTTCCCCCAACTGCCCATCTCCCACACTGCAATGTAAGCACTGCAAGGGATTTTTATCTGCTTTGTCTTGTAATGCGAACACGGATGTGTCTCCAGAGCCCAGGCCTGGCACAGAGCAGGCAGTACATGTGTGTGAGTAAACGCAGGAGGCACGAGCACCCCCAGAACCACAGGCACAGGGTTTCTCTTTCTTTTCTCCTTTCCTTGTTCTCTCCCGAGACGCAGGACCTGTTTTTCTCTTGCAGAAAGTGGTATCCTAAGGGGCATGGACTCCTTGGAAGGACCTGGAGGCACAGGATGCAGGCGGAGGTGCTCCGTGGCCAGAGTCCCCGGAGGAGACTCCCAGGCCTGTGCGGCTCTCACTCCCCTGCACGGGATTCCCTGGAGGGCACGTCACGGTGCAGGTCCAATGCGGCAGGTCTGGGATGCTGGGGGTGCATTTCTCACAATGTCCCAGGTGGCTGGAGGCCGCTGTCTCAGCAGGAGCCCGCACACAGGCGGGTAGGCGGCAGGGCCCTCCCTACCCCATCCCCACCGGGACCTTAGTGTGGATGCAGGATGAGGGATGTGCACCCCAGGTTCCCCTGTTCATGCAAGAGGCCCCCAAGGCTTCCCCCTCCTGTTTCTTGGTGGTTTCTGATGGACCCTGAAGAGGGGAGGGGGGGGGACTTTAGGTACCCACGGCCGGCCCAGCGGAATTGTGGGTTTGCTTTTACTGGGCTTGTGGAGCGGGGAGGTGTACGAACAACTGCAGTATCCATGCAGGATGGCTGGGCATCTGGACTCCTTCACACACTCAAAAACCTTGCTTTGATTTCCTCCGAGATACCTTTTGAGGTTTGAGATGACTTTTGAGATTCTTTTGAGTTGTTTGAGTAACTTTGGGCTTCCCTTTCTCTGCCTGGGCTGTATTCTAGACCGAGACCACTGCTCTGGAAAAGGCCCTTGTGGTCACAGCTCAGCAGGCACAATGTGGCCAAGCCCTAGGTGCGGCGATTCTGAGCCTCAGCTTCTCCATGGAGGCTCCCACAAGCCCGGAGCTCTGCAGCCGGGGCAAGTCCTGCAGCCACTGGGGATGTGGATAGGGGCTGTGGGTAGGAAGGGGGTGGCCAGGACCCTGCACAACCAGATCCCACTGGGGACACAGCCTCTCACCTTGGTTTCCCGGCCAGGACCTGCACATTTCTCTATGAATTCCACCTTGGTCATTCTCCTTTGAACAATTGATGGGCAGATCTCCATCTATCACACAGGGCCAAATTGATCAGGATCCTAAATTAGGTCAGTGCTGCTGTCTGCTCAGAGGGCAGGACCCCTTGATCCTGCTCCAGTCTGGAGAGGTGGAGGGAGGCCCAGGCTGGTGGGGAGGGCCGTGGGACCTCTCTGCAGGCTCACGGCGCTGGCTGTGGACAGGCCCATCGGGCAGGAGCAGAGCTGTGGATCTGTGGCTGCCCCGTGCGCCCCGCAAGGCTGGAATCTATCTCTAGGTGGGGCATGAGGATGGCGGGGCCGAGACTGGTCCAATAGCTTCATTTGCTCCCTGTTGGATGGAAACCGACCTGTATGCCTTCAGCCATGAGCACTGGGCAGCCCCAATAGGGCGAAGCTCCTTCCTGCTTCTTGGCTGCAAAGCGTCAGCTCTGGTTGCCTTCTCCTTGTTTCAGGTGGTCTGGCTGCCAAAGCTGTTGGCAGACACTTGCTGGGCTGATGAGCTCTGCAGGTGAGGATGGAGCTGGGAAGACCTCAGCTGCCTCCCTGGGGAGAAGTTGCTCTTGGCCACTGTGGGTGGAGGCGACTTAGCTGAGCAGGCTCGGGCCTTCAGCTCAGGCAGGGTAGCTCATCCAAGCCTGGCGAGCCCCTTCCTGGGTTCCCAGGGCCCTGCGAAGCCACTCTGACCAGAGTGGACTCTGGGGCCGTCCCCAGCTCGGCTGCCTCCCCCTCATCTTTAGAGGGCTCAGGCTCTGGAAACACTCAGGCTAGAGGGGAGAACACAGCAAGGGCACACTTTCTGTGATTTCTGTTCTTTCTTCTCTCCCGGCCCAACATTGGGAAGGTGGCCAGCACTTTTAAGGAGCAGTCCAAGTGAATGCTGGTATTTTATAGGCACTTTGTAAATTCTGCAGCACTTGAAATTTATGGGATTTGTTTGGAACGCTGGAAGGCACGTGGACTTTCTGCGGACTCGGGAGGCCTTCTGCTCCTGGTCAGGGTTTTACCGGTCATGGCGGGGCCCTGGGGCCTGGCTGGGAGAGTGCTGTGCTGCTCGTGGCAGAAGCCCCGGGAGCAGCTTCCCGAGGCAGGAAGGCAGAGGCTGCCCCAGCTTGTCGTGAGCCAGCCCAACCTGCTCTCTAGGGTGGCCAGGTTGTACCCACGTGGAAGGCAGACCAACGCCCCAAATGCCACCACACCCTCTCTGCTCTGAGCCCAGACTCTATGAGAGCTAGGACTCTACCTGTGCTTGCCTAGAACGGTGCCTAACTCACAGGGGGAGTCCACAAATGCCTGGATGAACGTGCGCTTACAAGGGGCAGAACTATGTCTCAGCGAACGCCTGGATGAATGCACGCTTGCAAAGGGCGGAACTACGTCTCCAAAAAGTTATGTCCACTCCTCCACCCCAGAGCCTAGAGTGTCAGCTTATTTGGAAAAAGGGTCCTTGCAGATATGATTAAATAAAGGAAAACAAGATGAGATCATCCTAGGTTTAGGGTTGGCAGGGAATTCAATGGCTGCTGCCCTTAAGATAAGGGAGGGAGGTTTGGGACACACGAGGAAGCAGGACTTGTGGAGCCAGAGGCAGAGATTGGAGAGCTGCAGCCGCAAGCCAAGGAAAGCCTGGAGCCCCCCGAGGCTGGGAGAGGCAGGGAGGACCCTTCCCCAGGGCTCTGGTGGGAGCACGGCCCTGCTGCCATCTTTTTTTTTTTTTTGAGAGGGAGTTTTGCTCTTGTTGCCCAGGCTGGAGTGCAGTGGCATAATCTCAGCTCATTGCAATCTCCGCCTCCCCAGTTCAAGTGATTCTCATGCCTCAGCCTCCCAAGTACCTGGGATTACAGGTGCACACCACCACGCCTGAATAATTTTTATATTTTTAGTAGAGATGGGGTTTCACCATGTTGGCCAGGCTGGTCTCGAACTCCTGACCTTAGGTGATCTGCACACCTCGGCCTCCCAAAGTGCTGGGATTACAGGTGTGAGCCACCACAACTGGCCTATTTTTTTTTAAGATGGGGTCTCACTATGTTGTCCAGGCTGGTCTTGAACTCCTGGGCTCCAGTGATCCTCCTGCCTCAGCCTCCCAAGTTAGTAGAATTACAGGCAGAAGCCACTGCACCTAGCTTAGCTGACATCTTGATTTTCAGACTTCTGGGCTCCAGAACGATGAGAACCCATTTCTGTTGTTTCATGTTATCCAGTTCGTGGTTACCTGTCACAGCAGCCCCAGGAGGCTGATCCATACGCTCTGATCTGGAGCTCTGGTCTGGCAAGAGCAGATCCTCCTTGTAGCTTCCCAGTTCACCCGCCCAGTCCTATTTCTGTTTTCCTCCCTGGGCCCTTAGTAAGGATGGGCCCAGGGTACAGGCGGGTTGGTGTGTCCCGTGCGTACTGCCAGACGGGGTGTACTCTGTGGACCGGGCCTCAACTCCCCCAGGTTCTGTGCCTTCTCCTTGGCTCCTGCACCCCCCGGAAGGGTCTGTGGGCTGAGCTGGGTGGGAACACGGGGACGCGTCCAGCATCACTGGTCTGGCTGCCACCACTGCCCTTGGAGACCCTCAGTGCGGGAGGAGGGGGGTACAGATGTGTGGCAATCATAAAAACTGCACCAAACTACTCCAGAAAGAAGCCCATGCAGCCTCCATTCCAAGTAGACTCTCCACCGCCTGCCCTGCCGGATGCCACGCTCAGCAGTGACCGCAGAGTGAGGCGGGCAGGCTACGGTCCAGACCCCCCGTTCCAAAGGACAAAATCAGAACACAAACAGTTCCAAAGAACAAAATCCTCTCACCGCCCCTCAGCCTGGAGGAATGCTGGAAATGAAACCAGGCTCCATGAGCTTGCTCCTGTTTTTAAATGTAATGCCATGTCCTGTGCAAAGCCGGCCCTGGGGGGGCCACAATTATTAACTGTCTTCAGGTGGTCGTGGGCAGCAGCTGGCCTCTGGGGCTCCCACAGCCTCTCGCTTAATAAGGGTTTCAGCAAGACACTGTCCTCTCTCTCGGCTTTTCCTTTGCCTAATAGTCTCTCACGAAGGACCTCATCAAAAGCTTTTTGAAAACGCAGGTAAATTATGTCCACTGGGCTGCCAGAATGCCTGCCACTTTATTAACTTTTTAGAGCACTCTGGTGAGTTAGAGAGTCCGATTTCCTTTTAGATATGTGCAGCTGTTTGACCTTATTACCTCTGGGCACACAGGTCTGCAATTTCCAGGGTCTCCCAGGCTGATGGTAGCGACTTTCCAATTTCCAGAAAGGGCTTAGTTTCCGAATGCCTTTCAAGATCACTGCTATTTTACACTTTCTAATTCCATTAGGTGAATCCTCTCCCATTCCGGAGATTTAGTGGGCTGGGATTTTGCAGGTAAGCTTATAAATGGCTTCCTGAGAGCCTGCGGCTGGACAAGCTTCCAACCCCCGGCAGGTCGTGTCCATCGACAGCTCCAGGTGACTTTGGACAGGTGGCTCAGAACTGGCTTGGGGAGGGGGCCCCCAACAAGTCAAGAAGGCTCACGGCACAGCATCTAGGCTGCTTAGGCAGCAGAAATTTAAATTTATCAAACACTGCGTAAATCTGTTCCGCTGTAGCAGACTTAGACCAGAGCTGGCTTTTCCCAGAGGGCCGCTCACCCGCACCGGGTGGGTGAGGCTGTCTGTTCCAGCCTTCCTGCCCCGCTCAGCCTTCTGTGGGCATTGCCCTGCCCTGCCTCCTTTGATTCCAATGGGAAAAGATCCTGGTGATGGTGGCCTATTCCCCCAGGGCAGACACAACCTTGAATGAAGTGAGCAAGTTTCCCGTCTGGCCTGGCCTCCATCCCCAGCTGCTGCGGAACCTGGACTTCCTGGCAAGTTTCCCTTGAAGACATTTCAGCCCCCTAAAGGGAAATGTCCTCCTCGTGGTCCAGGCACCTTCTCACTCGTTTTTTTCCGCTTCTAATTTACCTGCTAACGTTAGTGCTCTGCCCCCTGTCTCGTCCAGACGTGATTCCTGTGTTCTCTTGGGACTGTTTCATGAGTCTAGCTCTTTCTGTGCTTTTCTTTGGGAGCTTTGATTTGGAATTGGGTTAGAATTGTTTGGCTAAGTTTCTGTGTTCTGTGACTTGACTTGCAGGGGTGCTGTTACGGGGCCGGGTTCCCAACGGCAGAGCTCCAGGGAGTGCAGGGAGTTTCCCACACACCAGGACGGTCTAGGGAAAGTTCTCAGATGACCCTTGCTGGCCCCAGAAACACCGTCGTGATGAGAGGGCTGGGACCTCAGCCTGGCTCAACCTCAGGAGAGGGGACGGGGCTGGAGATCGGGTATAAATCAGGGGGCCAAGGACCTCATCCATCATATCTACGTCATGAAATCCCGATTGAAAAAGCTCTGGACCTCTAAGGTCAGTGGAGTTTCCTGCTTGGTGAACACGTGGGTTTGCCCAGAGAGCAATGGGGTGACGGCATGGGAGCTCCACAGTCCTGCTCAGACCTCGCCTCTCTGTATCCTTTATAACAAAACTGGAATCGTTTGTATGCAGCTTTCTTGAGTTCGGTGGAGAGGTTCCAGCAATGACTGAAGCTGAGGGGCTCATGGGAAGCCCAGAGTTTGTAGCTGGCTGGTCAGAAGCTGGGCCCTGAGACTAGCAGCTGGCTGGAAGTGAGCGTGGTCTTGTGGGGGACTTTGCCCGTGGACCTTGGAGTCTAGAGGCTGACTCTGAGCAGTGAGTGCCGGAACTGCACTGAGGCCCGCCCACTGGGGGGTGGGGGGCAGGTGGCATGTGCCGATCACCTCCAGAGAGAAGTGTGCTGTTCTTGCCTCTCTCCTGAGCTCAAAACCGTCTCTCCAGGTGTACTGACCTGTCCACTAGGGTCCCTGAGATGCGCGGACCTCTCAGGGCTGATCTCAGGCACCCTTCCGTAAAGGCCTCCGCCTCTCCTCCTGCACTCCCCAGCTCAACAGCAGGCACCCCTACCCTGCGTTGTTCAAGCCAGACACCTGTGGCCCATCTGCCACGCCTCGGTCTCCTGTACCCAGGCCTGTCTTTTCCTGTTGTGTAATATGGCCACTTCTCTTCCTTCCCTTGGCAACTGGGCAGGAGTCATTTCTCACCGAATAATGCAACGGTGCCAGGCCAGGGTGCACCACTAAGGGCATTTAAGAACTGGCCCCACTCCAAGTGCAGGGCCTGGAAGAGAGCGATGTGGGCAGAGGAAGGAGGGAGAAGGCTGTGCTGGTGGCCCTGCTCCTCCTTCCTTGGGCCTGGGGGGCAAGGCGGGGCAGTCCTCCTGCTTTAATCCACAAACACACAGAGGGACGACAGCCTATGCCCACTGGCGTGACAGTGACAACATGCCTTGCACAGAGCATGTACTACATGCCATCTTCATCCCCAGTGGCTTCCCTGTTAGGAGTTTGAAAAATATTCCCTCGTTTCAAGGGGCACCCTGCTGGGGGCTCTGCCTTCCAGGGGTAGCACTGACTCCCTCCGGGGCTTGAAGCCAAAGAACAGAGCGTGACCTGTGGCCACCAGGAGTGCCTGGCGGGACCTAGCCGCCTGCTGCCAGACGGGTGACGCTCCCCTGCCTGTGCCAGCAGATCTGGGGTGTTCTCGGAGCCCTTGCAGCAATGTGAGTCAGCCCTTCCACAGCCGGCCCCAAAGCCACAGAGGGGATGCCCACCATGAGGGACTGAGGGCCACCTGTACTCTTGTTATTTTTTGTTGGCTGTGGGGACAAGGCTGAGACCAAAGTCTGTGTTCGGCGCACTCTGCCTGAAACCTGGTGTCACAAGAATTGTCCAGGATGCTTCGGGCTCCAGGGCTGTGAGAATGGGAGAGAGTGTTTTGGAGCTGGGGGTGATAGTCAGGTTGTTGGAGGAGGTGTGCAGAGGCCTTAGGAAGCTGCCCTGTGCCCAGAGTCCCTCAGTGAAATCACCAAGCCAGGCTCAGCTTGGCAGGCTATAGGATAAACAGGGCTCTGGGGGGCAACTAGCAGGTGAGGCTAGTCCTGGTGGGCAGCGTGAGGCTGGCCCTGGTTCTGGGGCATATAGGTGGCCCCAAGATGGGCATTGGTGCCGTGGAGCTCAGCCTTGTTGGCAGTGATGTCTGATCCACGCAGATCTGGGATGGCTGCAGTCAGGTGCCAGGAGCTGGCTTCAGTGCAAGAAGAGTTAAAGTCCAAGGACAGAAAGACCTGGGCTGCAGGGAGCACAGGGCCTCCCGTGACAGTGATGGGCAGCATTTGCAGGGGGGAAGGAGGCACCTTCTGCCAAGAAGCGATGCCAGCCTGAGCTGACCCAGGCTTCCTGCCTCCTCCATTTCCTACAGGCACATCTCTTCCAGGGTTGGCGATTTAGCACAGGTGCACCCCAGATTAGTGTCCAGCACCACCCTGGCTGTGTGGAGAGCGGGTCAGGTGTCAGCAGAGCTGCTGAGCCGGGGGCAGGAGTGGGCACTGACCCCGTGCACACAGCTGGCCGAGCGAAGGCCGTGTGCCCTGGCTGGTCCTCCCGCCAGCAGCATCCACCTGTCTGAGCACTGGCACCACCTGTCTGGGCCCTGGTACCGCTCCTGCAATTGTTCTCAAGGTGTCCTCCTGCCTTTTGGCTGGAGACGGGGGGTGGGGGTTGGATATCAGGATGGCGGAGAGTTTCCTACCCATGTGACCTGGCACGAGCTTCAGGACCTTGCTGCCTCAGTTTCCTCATCTGCAACACAGGGAATTAGTACAGCCTCATCGGGTGCCATGAAGACGAAGTGAGGGAATTTTCAGATTGCTCAGCAAAGGGCCTGGCCCATGGTAAGCATTCAGCCAAGTCGAGACGTCTCAGCTCTTCTCCGCACTCAGGCAGGAGGGAGGCTCCTTGGCGCTGCTGTGAGGCTGAGGCGGGAGGGAGCTCCTTGGTGCTGCTGGGAGGCTGAGAAGTTAGAGCTTCCATATCTGGATGAGGGTCTGTCCTCTCTTCTCTCACCTGCCCTCGGCAGAGACTGTTCCCAGTTGTGGGGATGATGGAGCCTTGTGGGGTAGGGTGCAGGGCTGGCTCAGTGGCACCTGGAAATGCCACATCAGGGCACGGGCGAGGGTCCCTTCATCCCTCAAGAGGTCGGGGCACAGTTAACAGACGTCTCCACCTGGCTCACTTCCTGCTGCTGGCCCCCAGACTTTTCCACCCCCAGGAAATGTCTCCCCCGCCTGCAGCTTCAGCCAAAGCCCAGGAGACACGCTTGGCTCCTGCCATCCTCCCTCACCCCCGTCCCCGCCAGCACAATCCAACCAGCCAGTCTCTCAGCCCTTCCTCCAAAACCAACCCCAAATCCCCTTCTCTCTACGTTCTGCTTGCACCCCGATCAGGTCTCCTTCACCCCCTTTCCACACCAGGGTCCCACAAGGCCTCTGTGGGCCTCCCCATCTCACCCCTCTCCCGCCTCCGTCATCCACCATCCCCAGAGCTAGGGGCCGACCTGGTCCTGCCTCAGACTCTTGGCCGTGGCACCTGACCTTCCTGAGCAAGCCTGCTTCTCCCCAGCCCCTTCTCTCTCCATGTCTCTCTCTCCCCCTCTTCTCTTCTCCCCCTTCTTTCTGTCTCTCTCCCATCCTCTGGCCTCATGCTCCTCCCTCCTCACTAACGTTTCCTCCCAGATTCTCCTGACCTTCTCAGCTTGTTCCTGGCTGGGGCCTGCGTACCAGCTGTCCCCTGTGTCTGGCTTGCTCTGTCCCTGATGTCACCAGGTCATTAGGTCTCAGAGAGGCCCCTGACCAGCAGGCCTGAAGCACAGCCTGGGCCTCACGCTTGTTCTGTTCTCTGCTGAGCGCTCACGTGACCATGATTTCCTGTTTGGGAACTAATGGGTCCCCCACCACCTTCAACACCGTGGGCTTCATGTGCTCAGGGACACATGCACCCCCCAGTACCTGGACGGTGTGGACCACACACTCACTGAAGTCCCTGAAGGGAAGGGAAGGGGATGGGTGAGGGCCCCTCCCCACGGACACAGAAGCGCAGGAGGTATTAGGCAGGGATTGCCAGCACCCGCCTGTGCCTGGCTCTCTGCCCGGTGCATCCCTGCCCTCAAAGGACTTAAGATCTGGCTACAGCAGCCCCCCTACCCCACCTCACCCCTACCAACACCGTGTAGTCAGGGGCTCACAGTGGGCTGTGGACGGCCAGGAAGCAGGAGGCCGTCAAGCTGGGCTTGGAGCTGGAACAGTCGGAGGTGGCATTTCCTTTAAACACAGAGCCCCTGGAGGACGCAGGTGTTCCATCCCGGTATATACCCAAGAGAAACGAAGATGTACGTTCAGACAACTAGCTTACCCGCGTATTCGTGGCAGTGTCATTCACCATGGCCCCAAAACGGGAAACAACCCCAATGTCATCAAGTGCTAGTGGATCGACGCGCTGTGGTCCCTCCATGCAATGGACTCGTGTTGGGTGCAACCAGCAAGGCATTTGGGACACACGCTGCACCACAGATGCGCCCTGAAGTGGCACACTCAGAGACAGAAGCCACACAAGGGCACCGTGTGGCATGATTCCATTCATGTGATGCGCCTGGACAGAGCCATCCAGGGATGGAAGGCAGAGGACTGTCCCCAGGGGCTGGCAGAGGAGGAGATGAGCGACTTGATGGGTTGGGTTCTTCTTGGGGGAGGAAACGCTCTGAACTGGATTACGGGGGATGGCTGCTCAACTCTGAGTACACTAAAAACCACTGAATTGTACACCTTAAAGCAGTGAATGACATGGGAATCATTATCTCAATAAAGCTGCTTTAAAAAAAAAAGAATGTTTCTGAAGCTGCTGCAGCGGCCAGGCATGTTCTCCGCAGTCTATGTGCACTGATTCACCCAATGGGCAAGCTCTGGGAGGCAGGAACAACCACTGCCTCTCTTGTACATAAGGGAAACTGAAGCAGGGAGCGTCTTCTTGCTCAAAGTCTCAGGACTGGGAAGGAGTGGAGCAGGGTTTGCAGCCAGCTCCCTGGCGCTCTAGGTCCTGCGGGCTCAGCCATCCCATCTGCCGCGGCTCCTAGCGAGCCCGTGATCACATCAGCCTTGGCCTTCTCCAAACTCCAGGGTAGCGGTGCCAGCTCTACTTTTCTCTGCAGGGTGGGTGGGTGACACTGGGCACATTGAGGCTTGTGTTGCACCAGGGACCAGAGAAAGCCCAGCCTGCTTCTCTGCCCCTTCCTGGCACGGCCCACCATGCCTCCCAGGCTGGCACTGGGTTAGGGCCCTGCACATACAGCACAGCCTGGTGCTGCCCCACCTGCCTGGCTCTGCCCAGATCTTTCAAAGCTCTGAGGCCTCTAAGGATTCCAGTGGGGGAGGTAGTGCTGCTCAACGGGTACCTTATACTGTAAATACAGATATAAGCATTACAATTGAGTTTAATATTTAATACAATTGGGTTAATACGCATTCCAAACTCCATAAATAATCATTAGCTGAGGGTTCTAATTGTGCTGGTGGGATCCAACTTCATGACTAATTTAAAGACCAGAAGACATTCCCATACCCAGCTCCCCAAAACACCATAAATTAACCTGCAGCCCAATCTCTGCTGTTAGAGCCGATGTGATGTGTTTGCTAAGGATGGCCTGGCCGCTGTGGGCCTCTGCCCAAATCTCCCCAGCTCACTGCCTGGACAGGGAGGGCTGGCATGTGGAGTGCTGAGCCTTGAAAAATCCACTGGATCAAGGGCCAGGTCACTGTTGTGGGTGGAGCCTCAGAAGGAGGGTTGGCTGGATGTGGGGGCTTGTGGTGGAAGCGAGCTGCTTGCAGGGGAAGCAGAGGACGGGGGCAGGCCCGAGGGCTCAGTGGCAGCGTGCGCAAACACGGACCCTGGGCACATCCCCTGGAGACCCCCAAAGCCTGGCACGTTGGGCAGGGGACTGCAGGGATGGGAGGCTGTCTCCACAGAGCTCTGGGGAGGGACTCCAGAGCTGCCACCCAAGCAAAATCCCAAGAGCTTTACAGGCAGGAGGGCAGGGGCCGTTTTCTAAAGCTGTCTGGAGACTTCCATGTGATACGAGGGAGCCTGGAAAGGAATGTACGCTAAACGCCGACATTTCAGGGGAGTGTGGTAATAATGAGGGGCCACATCTGGAATTGCGATGGGCCCAGGAAAGCTGGCATGCTGGCCCGCGGCAGCCATGGGGGGCCTCGGGGGTCCAGTCCTGGAAGTGGGAGCACTAGGACTCCACACCCCCTGCTCCCCAGATGGATGGAGCTCCCCAGCCTGTGGCTCCAGGCCACCAGCTGTAACAGCATCACAGGAAAGGGGTCTCTGTCCCCTCCTCAGAATGGCAGAGGACACTGGCTCCTGGTACCCCAGAAGAGGGGCCCCTGATGCCAAGCTGTTGGCATCACCCTGGCTGATGGGGTGGTTGAGGTGCCTGCCACATGCCACCTGCTCCCAGAGGGTGGGGTTGAAGCCAGAACCTTCCTGCCCTGCCTCTTGGTGGGTGCCCCCTGCCCAGCTGCCTCCCACTAGGAAGTGGCCTGTCCAGTGGGGTGGGGAACCAGGGAGCATGCAGACCCCTGCCCGGCCTGTGTGCTGTGGGTGTGGCCTGCTGTGCTGCCTAGGTCTGTGCCCAATCTTGGCCTGGAGATCTGCCCTGCCAACTGCCGCCCACACGGCTTGTGTTGCCCTGCCTGGCATCCTGGTGCAGCCTTGCACCAAAGGCACCCCTGACTGAAGCACCGACCCCGTCCAGGACGAAGAGGCATCCACATACCCAGGGCAGCGGCCCACGGTCAGCTTAGTGGAACAGCCAGGGCACATGATGCCAGAACGGAAGGGACTGAGTCTCCTGGCCCAGCCCCTCCAGTGACAGATGAGGAAATGGAAGCCGTGGGAGGAGAGGCAGGGGAAGTGGTGCAAGTAGCCGGCTCTGGTTGAGCACCGTCAAGCTAGCTGCCTCTGCCTTTATCATCCCACCTGCATCTCCACATGCTCCTCTGACAACTCGCGGAGGCACATGCTAGTTATACGCCCATTTTACAGATGAGGAAACTGAGGCTCAGAGAGCTTCAGCCCTCCAGTTCTTAGTGGCAGAGCTGGGACTAAAGTCCTGGCTTAGAACCGCACTGTGGTAGGAGGAGGAGAAGGGGAGAGGTCAGGGGAGGGGTGGCAATGGGGTGAGTGGGCATGGGAGGTATCACAAGGCCTCAGGAACAGCCAGGAGAAAAAGGCACAGAATTGGATTAGCAGGAGGTATCTCTGCTTCTCTAGGTTGGACATTTTGGGGACATGGGTCCTGGCACACAGTAGGTGCTCACTATTTACTGACAGTGTCCCCTGGCACTCAGGACATTCCCTCCTCCAACGTTTGCATTCTGGGACCTCTAATGGTCCAGTTCCCACAAAAACCACACACCACACATGCACACATACATGTGCAGACACATACCACACACACACATGCACACCCCCCACACATGCATACACACATATGCACACACCACCCACCCACACACACGCACCCTCTAAGGAAACCATCAATGTGACAAAAGAAAACACGTGAGTCCTGTTGGGGCTGCCTGTGTGAGTGGACGCTGGAGGAGGCGCACCAAAGGCCTGGGCACAGGACGCATGCAGGCTGGAATGCAAAGCCCACCCATCAGAGCTGCGATGCCTTCCTGTGATAACTCGCACACTGGAGCTCAGACTGTTCCATGGAGGGGCCTCACCCCTGCCTTGAGTGACTGGGGAATGCGTTCGCAGTGAGCTCAGGCTCCGTAACACCTTTGAGGGGAACATGCTGGTTCAGGAGGGTGTTCTTTTTAGAGAGTGAATTTAGATTGAAGTCATCATGTTTTGGTCACAGTCGTGATAAATGGGCTTTGGGCACACGGTAGGCTGGGGTGGTGTGGCACATGTGCACATCCTCATCTCAACGCCCAGCAGAATGAACGGAAGCGTCAGGGTTTGCCTCTGCTCTCCCAGGAGCCTGTGCCTGCACATTGCCCTGAGACCAGGACAGAGCTGCCAGGCAGGCTGGCCTGTGGGGGAGGGGGCTCCTGCAGGCGTGTGGGGACACAGCTCTGCCACCCATCACGTATTACTTAGAACATTCCGGGCAGAACTTCCCAACAATCAGGAGTGTGGGAGAAGAGGCAGTGAAGCCAGCACGTGGGTGAGGACAGGGGCTGCTGAAGATGATCCCCTGTCACCTCCAGACCACATCTATCGCCCCACTGGCAGGTGGCAGTGACAGATTTCACAAGTGCTTCAGAGCCAGACACACCTGGGCCCAGCCCTAGCACGGACCAGCTGTGCGGCCTTCGGAGCTTCGAGTGTCTTCCAACCTGAGCTGCTTTCTTTGTAAAATGGGAACAGCCTTGTGGCGTTGAGGGAAGGATTCGGACAATGATGGGACTATTCAGGTGCCTTGGGCCTGGAGGAGCCGTGGGCTTGTGGGGTCAGCTTGGGCTGGCCCTCCTGCCCTTTGGATATTTTGTCAGTACTCACGTCTCTGCACCGCCAGCCTGTCCTGCTCAGTGATCAAATAAACTGGTGGCCCTGGCTGGGATGCCACCCAATGGTGTATGCATTTAACTGCCCTCCTCAAGGGCTTTTCACACAGTGAAAGGTATTAAAATCAATAAGTAGCCTTGAGGGTTTTTTTTTTTTTTAAGGAAAAGATGCATAATCTTGCACTTGGCCAAGCTCACCTGACCTGGCACTGGGTGCTCAGGGGTCCCCCAGAAGAGAGCCGTCATCAGGGAAACCACAAGCCATTAGGCTGCAAACAGACACAGGCACAGCTCAGTAATTTTATCATTGTTGAGCTGGTCCGTGGACTTTGCTGAGACAAATATATCTGGAAAGAAAACACTGAGGGGGCAGGGGACGGCTGGAGAGGGACATGAATTCAGGGGTTGTCGGCTAGGGTTGCAGTTTTATTTGCTTTCTGAAATAGTGCTGACCAAAGGCCCTGAAGCTTATTAGGAATCCAGGCAGTTCTGGAGGGGGCTTGGAAGCTCCACAGGACAGGCCTGGGGTGCTACAGGCAGAGGAGACTTTCCCACAGACGAATCCATGAGAAGGTTGATTGAGAACACGGCCATAAAAACAGGGGGTAATGGAGGGGGGTGCAAGGAGGAGAGGGGAACCTCGCCCCGTTGGCTCAATAAAGTACAGGAAAACTTCCATGTCAAAATGTTTTTCCTGAAGGGATTCGCTGATGCATTTCCTTTCTAGAAAAGGGTTCTTTTCTGCTCTCGGGAGCTTAATTTCATTCGGAATGAAAAATGACGAGAGTGAATTGGACCAGCAGCTTGTACTCAGCCTGAACTGCTGGCTCAATGTACTTCATGTTTATTTAGCTGGAAGTCTGGTTGGGAAGTCATTACCTTTACCAAAGCAAAGAGACGAGGGCTGTGGGGTGGGTAGGGAGGGCCACGCCATGGGTATGTGGGTGCTGGGTCGGCTGCTGACTCAGAAGGGGTCCTGGAGGAGGCCATAAGAGGCGCTGTGCAGGGGAGACCACTTCTGCCCTGCATCCGCCTGGACCCAGGCAGCTGTCTGTGTTCCCTGGGCATCAGGGGCCTCAGCCTGCCTCTTCCAAACCCAGCGCAAGCAACACAGCATCAGTCCAAATTGTGAGGGCAGCTGCAGGCTGGGCCAGTTCCTGGCCCAATGGAGGCTGGAGAAGAGGCTGGTCTCGTGGGACACCCACAAAGCCAGACTGACCCTCAGCCCTGCCTGGTGCCTGCAAGCATCGACATCTTTGAGGTGGTTCAGGTGGGAGCCACCCAGCCAGTGGCTCTCACTGTAATTTAGCTCATGTGAGGATCAGAACCAAATTGAAAAGGGAAGAAGCCACCAGCATCACAGGCACGCAATCTGAGTGATTTTGTTTTCAAAGCAGGCCTGGAATGTTTTAATTTTCAGGAGAGAAATCAAGGCAGGAACGGGAAGAAAACGCTTGCTAAAGTCATTGATACTTTGTCACACGGAACAGGAGCAGCCACTGTTAGTAGGTTTTGCCTCCTTCATGGTTTCCTGTTCACAGCTTCTATAATAAATAAGGGAGATGGAAGTCTCCCTGTGCTAAGGTAATATTCCTATTTTCTTTTCTTTCTTTCTTTCTTTTTTTTCTTTTGAGATGGAATCTCACTCTGTTGCCCAGGCGGGAGTGCAGTGGCGCGATCTCAGCTCCCTGCAACCTTTGCCTCCCGGGTTCAAGGAATTCTCCTGCCACAGCCCCCTGAGTAGCTGGGACTATAGGCGCATGCCACCACACCCAGCTAATTTTTGTATTTTTAGTAAAGACAGGGTTTCACCATGTTGGCCAGGCTGGTCTCGAACTCCTGACCTCAAGTGATCTGCCCGCCTCGACCTCCCAAAGTGCTGGGATTACAGGTGTGAGCCACCACGCCCAGCATGCCTTCTCTTTATGACTGCCCTGATGGACTTTGGGGTTATGGAGGGGCTGGAGACGGCAAGCTTGGGGCCCCTCATCCTCTTTGGGCCCTGGTGTTGGAGGGAAGAAGGGCAGACACAGAAGTAGACCTCGCTTTGTAAATGGCCGCGGATGCAAAGCCCTGTGTGGATATTTGCAGCCTGTGTGACACCCGGCAAGTAGTTCCACTCCCTGTGCCTCCGTTTTCTCATCCACAAAATGGGAGTGGTGCCAGCTGCCTTGCAGAGGTGATGGAGGATGAGCAAGATGATGCTCGAAAATCTCCTGCTGAGGCAGGCTCGCTGCAAGGAACAGCCAAGCCCCTCCTCTGGGCCTCAACCCCCCTCCCAGCTCCCGCACAGAGAAGCTGCCAATGGCGCTGTCCTCCTTTCCTGCCCCAGCCAGGTGGATAGCCAAGCTGCGATTAATATGCCCACAAGAATTCCCATTTGCTCTTTCCTGATTTCAAGCCATGATTAGCTAATGAAACAGACCTGCTGATGAAAAGGTCCATGTGCATGCAAATGGTGCTAGTTTGTCATCATATATTCCTGCTAATTTACATGATACTCCCAGAGACGTTGTACCTTCATTCCTGACCATCTTCAATTAACACGAGCTCCACATACTCTAGCACACGATCTCTTCTGCCCCGAAGCCTCCTCATCAAGTAGGTAATGATCTGTTAACAAACACTGAAATGCATGAGAGACGCTCCGTCCTGCAGGAACCCTGCAGTGAGTCCATGTGGCTTCCCGAAGATCCATTGACAGTGCCAGAAACCACCTGCTCCTTTATCTGCTTTGATAAGGCTGCATTTTGTGGATTGAGTTTTTTTTTTTTGAGACGAAGTCTCACTCTGTCGCCCAGGCTGGAGTGCAATGGCGAGATCTCGGCTCACTGCAACCTCTGCCTTTTGGGTTCAAGTGATTCTCCTGCCTCAGCCTTCCAAGTAGCTGAGATTACAGGTGCCCACCACCATGCATGGCTAATTTTGCATTTTTAGTAGAGACAGTGTTTTCCTATGTTGGTCAGGCTGGTCTCAAACTCCTGGCCTCAGGTGATCTGCCCACCTCGGCCTCCCAATGTGCTGGGATTACAGGCGTGAGCCATGGTGCCTGGCCTGTGCATTGGGTTTTGTTCAAGTGGGTACATCTGTCCTACACAGAAAGTCAGTGGGGAGAGTGGCTGCTGGCTCGAGACTGTCCCACTCAGATCCACTGAGACAGTGACCTTCTAGAAGTTGAGTGCTGGTGCAGGGTCTGTTGCAAATAAATGTCCCCGTCCTGCCTCTCAGAGCCCTTGTGAGGACCCTCTGATGTCATGTAGCTAGCTTGATTAGCATTGCAGAGACTGCTCAGCTCCTGTGTCCTAGTGGTACCACCTGGAACTTTCTAGGACCTTCTGCCTCTTAGGAGAGCCTGGTAATCCCTGGCTTCTCAGCTGCAGGTCTTGGACTCAGTGGAGTGAGGCCCTGAATGCCCCCTTGCAGCCGCTCTCTCTATGCCCCCAGCTCCCCTCTGCCGTTCTGCCCCAGAAGTGTAGCGATGACTCTCCCATCCGCATCCCCTCCTCCATCACCAAACCGCCCCAGCACTTCTCTCCCCCTGCAGCCTGCTCCCAAAGACCAGTAAAGCCTGTTGAACAGAAAACCCAGACAGCGGGTGCTTCCTGCCCGGCCCCCGATGCTTATTAACTGTGCACTGAGGGTTTGCACATCCGTGGACTGGTTTCCTCCTGATGTGTGACAGAGCTTAATACGCTGTGGCTCTGGCCTCACCAGCCGCCCCAAGAGAGCTGCATTTCACAAGCCTTTTGTTAACCCCCTACTGGGTCGATGCTGTGACTTTCTGGTTCTTCTCCCTTGGTGTTAAGAACGGGAAGGGCGGGGCCCTAAAGAGGATGGAGCTAGGCTGTGCATGAACTCAGAAGCTGGAGAGGGAGGTCCCACCCTGCAGACCTGCTCGCTGGGGGAAAGGCGGAGGTACCCAGTGAGGAGATACCCGCTGAGGACCTCCGGTGTCCTCCTCGGACATTGGCAGAAGCCTCGTCCCACAGTGTGGGCTGAGAGCACTGTGGGGTCAGGGTCCCCTAACTAGCCCTATGCGCATGTCATGTGGGGTCCCGTGGCCAGAGATCCTGAGAAAGCAGCATGAAGCCAGGTTCACTAGGGTGCTTCTCCACATCACAGAGGCCCTGATGTGGCTCACAGGGCTCACATGGGGACAAGCGGGACAGCTTTACCCAGAGGAGGACAACTCGCGGTTGGCAGAGCAGTGACGGGCCTTTTGTGGAACAAGGGGTGCTATTTTCAAGAGGACAATTGCCTCTTCACCTGGTGCTCTGAGCATGTCTGAGGTCCCTTGCTCACTACGGCGGAGGAGATCCCCTGCCTTTCTGCTCCCAGGTGAGAGAAAGGCTGACAATCGGTACTCCCATCTGGAAGGCACCAAGCTACCCTGCCCCCCCACGGCTCTCCCCACCCACAGGGGCCCTGGGCGCAGAGTGTCTGTGCAAAGAGGGAAATAAATTGGGTTTCAATGGATTCATTTTCCCTCTAGATTAGGTTTGCATTGAGTGGGGGAGCGGGGGGGTGGAGAAGGGGAGGAAGAGGTGGATCTGAGGGGGTGTCAGGGATGCCATGGCCTCTCAGCTCAGTATCTCTGGGGGTGTGGGTGTCAGGGACGCCATGACCTCCCAGCTCAGTGTCTCTGGGGGGTGGGGGTGTGAGGGACACCATGGCTTCCCAGCTCAGTGTCTCTCAGGGAGGGGTGTCAGGGACACCTTGGACTCCCGGCTCAGTGTCTCCCCCTTGCTGCTCTTGGGGGCTCCGGAACACGCTCGGCAAACCGCACAGCATGAGCGTCTCCAACCAGTGCCCCGGGCAGGATCAGACCCATTGATGTGAGACCAGCCAACAGCCAGCTGGGCCAAGCCGGGGCCAGGCCAGGGCCCCGGGGCCCCTCCCCCACCCTGAAAATCAGGGATCCCGAGGTGGCCTTCGCCCTGTGCCAGCACTGAGGAGGGTGGCAGGAAAGCTTAAAGAAAGAAGGGCTCAGTCATGGCTGGAGGGACAGATCCCACAGGGGGCCGGCAGGGTGGTTCCCCTGTCTCAGAAGCTTCCTGGACACCATAGCCTGTGCTGACCGCCGGGCCTCCCTGCTCCTGGGATTGATCAGCTCATGGGATTCGCGCTCTGACCTGCCAGCTGTTTCTCAGGATTGTCACATTGCTCCCCGTGGAGCACCAGGCTCGTCGTAGGCGGTGGGTGCAGGTTTGCATAGGACGCGCTCTGCCAGTTATGTCAGGCCCTGCTGGCCTTTGCTTCGATCCTTCTAAGGCTCCGAATTTCACTCCCACACACAAGGTGTAAGTCCACACGAATCCCTGCCTGCTCTGCCCAGCACCTTCCAGATTCCACCTCTGAGTCTTGGCTCAAATGCCACCTTCTCAGTGAAGCTTCTAATCTCCTCCTTCCCCCTCACCTCCCCTGATGCCCCTGCCCTGCTCCCACCTGGCATGTGATGGATCATATCACTTGCTCACTGCCCATCCCCTCTTGGGGCCAGGGGAAGCTCACCAGGGCAGGTTTTCTTTGGGAAGTGTGTTTTGAGAAAGGTGATCCCTGCCCCAGGTGCCTCAGGCCACCAGGGAGGACGGATGGGCACACAAATACTCGCCATCAGAGAGAGGAGATAGATCCCATCTCTCTGCTCAAAGAAAGCCCTTCCATGACTAGAGGAGTCCCCAGGCTTCTTCTGTAGACTGGACTTCCCGGTATTGGGGCCCCCATAACCACCACCAACTTCCATTCTCTGCAACCCCCCCGCAGCCTGGCTCCCAGCCCCTCCATTATGGTCAGTCTGTGGCCGTGAGACTCTCCAGATGCAAAATGTGACAGGTGGTTTCCATCCTTACTGTGCCTCTCCCCCACCTCCTTCGTGATCCCTCACCCCTCGACCCAGAGGCTCTGCTTCCCGCTTCAGTGGCCCACATTCTCATGCAAATGCCTGGGCGCCTCTCCCAGGGCCTCCTTCCCCCTGGGCCTGCCTTCAGTTCACTGGTCTTCTCACCTCACAGCAATGTGCTCTCCTGAAAGGATCTTATTTACCTCCATGGTTCATGTACCCCGAAATATAATGACCCCCTAATTGATACAGCTGACCCCAACATTCTCCCTGATTGTGGAGTTCATCAGAGAGCTAATGGGGAGAAGTAGAGTGTTCTAGGCAGAAGGAACACTGCATGAAAAGCACAAGTCCTGCTCCTGTTGGGGACAGAGCCATTTAGCATGGATGGAACACGGTAGCAGGGACTGAGGGGGTGCACACCAGGGACTGGGGTGGGGATGGTGCATCCACGGGGATGGTTGGGGGAGTCACTCACGGCCACCCTCTTGTCATTATCACATTCAGAAAGTGACCTCACCAGAACCTGTCATCTCTAACCTTCTGCTGCCCCCCAGATCCGAAAAGACACCCCGCTACGGTGGAGCCAGGGGCCCCAGCCCTCTCCAATAGGACCAGCACAGCCTCTACCCACGTTGTAGTCTCAGGCCCAAGTCGGTGGGTCATGACACGTGGCAAGAGCCATCTGGAGCCCCGTGGCTGACCCAAGCCTCAGTCCCTTCAAGGCAGAGGGATGGCAACAGGCATAGAGTGTTCTCCAAAACTCAGGCCTGTTTTTGCCCCGGAAGTTAGTGTTGACACCCAGGACCAGCTTTGTAGACCAGCGAGCACTGGGACCCAGCAGCCTCGTCAGCCATCAGTAGCCACAGAAGAAGCCCAGCACTCAGCCCCCGCCAAGCCTTTCGCCGGCCTTTGCCCCTGTCTTCAGAGCTGAGGTCCCCAGAAATCATCTCTCTGTCTTTTCTGCTCAAGCCACAGCTTCTCCTGACTTCTTCCTTTTGTGTTGGTGACAGCCCAGGGTCTGTGCCTTTTCCAGCATGATGTTAACTCTCTGGTCCCAATTCCCAGCTCAGAGGACAGCCCTCTGGGGCTTTCCCCCTTTTTGAGTCATCTTTAAAGCTGCTTCCTACACTCAAAGCTGCCTCCCAGCTCCTGGCCTCCAGTTTAGAGCTTCCCCCAGAAAGTGGTGTATTTTATCTTTATGTGTCAGGATTTATATAAAGAGGGGATAGTTCAACTCTAAATGTAATGAGTTGGAAGAACAGCTCTCTGGTGGCTTTCTGTAGTGAACATGACATCAATAACATTGATTGCTAAAAATAACTAGTAACACTGGGCTATGGGCGGCCAGAGACTGCTCCAACCCCGCCCCTAAATGGGATGCAAGGAAGACAGGCTCTTGCCTCTAAACAGACACGCCTCCAACAGGTGAGTTCCCAGAAGAGTTCAGACAGAAGGAGGAGGAGAATCAAGATGCCCAGGGGTGTGAGGGGGTGAGCAGAAGTTTCTCAGGCATTGGAAGCTCCTTGGAGGGCAGGCAGGGTGTGGGATACAAGCAGGTGCTTTGTTGGGGGGGGGGGTCTTCACGTACCACGGTGAGACGCGCACATCCAGAAGGGGGAACCTTCTCAAGCTGGAGGAGGCATCGTGGAGCCTTGTGAAGGAGGGGCTCTTGGGAGGCCCACGAAGATGGCCAAGGAACAGGGAAGGAAGGAGTGGGGTGGGGCTGGCTCGAGGCTAGGAATGCAGGCTCTGGGGTGAGCCAGCTGGGTCGGAGTCCTGGCTAGCTGTGTGGGACCAGGCAAGCCATTTAGCCTCTAGGGGCCTCAGGTTCCCCATTTGGAAAGTAGAGACTCATGATTCTCCACGCTGTGACGGTGTCACAGGCTTCCTGTGGGTATTGGAAAACACGGCCCACGTGCGGTTCTTCGCCTCCTGCCTGGTGCCTGGGGGGGCGGTTCAATACACACCTGCCATTGCCACGTTCGTTCTCGGTATAGTCAAGGGAAGGGCTCCAAGAGTTAGTACTTAGCAAACGGAGTCTGAGGTTGACACAAACGACCCTTGCTAAGGGCCTTCCCAGGTCAGGCCCGAGGGAAATAAATGATATTTGGGATGAATGTTTACCAAGATCAGAGCAGCAATCGTTTCTGACAAGGCAGATGGACAGGCATAGGTACCAGCATATCGTCACACCTCCAGAGGCTTCTCCTCTGGGTTTGATGACTGGTGGCTTGGAGAGGCTCCACCTGACACGTGCAATCAATTCTCCCGTGCCCTCGGCCCTGGCCACTCTGCCCTTGACACCGCTGGCTGTCTTCTCCCAGAAATAGCTGTGTTCATGGACTGGAATCTCTGCTGGGGCGAGGGGCACCTGCAGCAGGTGGCTCAGCTTGGCTCGGCCTGTGTGGCTCTCTGCCTTTCTGGAAGGATTAGCTTGTCTGACCTCTCCCAGTGCTCCCCCACCCGTCTTCCAGGACTTCAGGAGAGGAAAGGCAAATGAAAGGTGTGGCGCTGGGGGCTGGAGGAGAGAAAGACCACGGTAAAACGCCAGCCTGCAGTTGAGGAAGAGAGTTATTTAGTGGGTCAAAAACGAGCTGAAGTTGATAGAGAAGAAATGACATGTTTTAAAATTAATAGCATAAATGTCAACGCTGACGGCCAGAGCATTAAACCATATGATCACTGGAGCATCTTTGTGAGGTGACTTCTCTCTCGGATGTACCCTGGGCAGGAGGAAAGAGCGAGAGCTCTCTCTGCAGTGCCGCATTTCGGATTCCGGGGTAGCTTCCTCAGCTGGGTTAGAGTGTGGGAGATAAGAAGTTGCTGCGAGGCTGTGTTCAGTTGGCTGGCCTGCTCGGATCTGACATTAAATATAGTAGGAATCTGCGGCACTTGCCTTCAAGTGTGGGGAATTTATTGAAGTCTTGCAGAAGCTCTTGGTCGGGGATGCTCCTCCTCTGGGCAGGAAGAATGGGGCTGAGGGCACACTCAGAGCCCTGTGTCAGGCGTCCACCCCCTTGAGCCTCACAGTCCCTTACTGCATCAGTAGCAGGGTGTGCAGGGCGGGAATGGCTCACTGCCCAGGGAGGCAGGACCAAACAGGGAGTTTTCTCTGATGTCTGCTTTGAGCTGTGTTCTCAGGGACAGGCAGCAGTGTGAAAGAGTCCCTGTATTCACAGAACATAGTACACAGCCCCTCTCCCCTGGGAACTCCTGGAGCCTTTCTAGATGGCCCCATGTGGCTCCCCTGTGTTCAGGAGCAGGCAAGGGAACTGCCTTTGCAGGTTGGCTATGAGAAACTAGGCGCCACGTGATTTAGCTAATTCCAACATGAAAACTCCACCACGGACCCGAACCTTGGATTTCACAATGTCCAAGTCTCAGTCCTGGGCTGGAGGCACGGGTTTAACTATAACCCAGCCTCCGTCCCTACTGAGATGCTGCAGCTTAGGACCCCCAAAGCCAGCCACAGAACTCCCTCACTGATTCCCCCACCCTTCATTCCAGGGTTTTCTCTGGTGATCAGTATTTTGGGGTTGCTCTGGATTACTATGAATCTTCCAATAGTCATACTGTGGTAATAGAGGGCTTGTCTGAAAACCACAGGAAGCCAGGAGATGCCTGGTGCCAGGACACGTCACAGGACCTGATGAACAGCTTCAGGTGGGGACTAAGAGCGAAGTCAGGGTAAGGAAGGGTGGCGAAAACCCCACTCGTGCATCTGCCCAGACCCCACAAGCATCAGGACCCCTCACACCTCCAGCATAGCATTTATTCCACACTGTCTTTCTTGTCTATGTATCTTCCCACTAACCAGGAGCAGCCAGGGGATAGGGGACTGTACCACTAGTTGCTAGGATGCCCCCAGCACATGGACGGTTCTCAATGAATACTGGTTGGAGAAAGGAATTAAAACATTAGTCTATAATGTAACATGTTTATGCTCACAATTATTTATTTTTTTGAGATGGAGGGCAATGGTGCAATCTCAGCTCACTGCGACCTCGGCCTTCCAGGTTTAAGTAATTCTTCTACCTCAGCCTCTGGAGTAGCTAGGATTACAGGCATGTGCCACCACACCTGGCTAATTTTTTTTTTTTTTTTTTTTTTTTAGTAGAGATGGGGTTTCACCATGTTGGCCAGGCTGGTCTTGAACTCCTGACCTTGTGATCCGCCCACCTTGGCCTCCCAAAGTGTTGGGATTACAGGCGCGAGCCACCATGCCCAGCTACACTCACACTTATACTCAGCACTGTACACACACACCACACACACACACACACACACAGCAGACCCAGTGCACTGCCCTGAGGAGTGTTGGATGCTGCAGAGGACACTGCTCTCACTGTGTAATGAGGGAACAGCAGTACGCCAAGTGCTTGGAACAGATCCTTTTGCTTTCTTTTCTCCGCTTGATTCTGCCACTAGAGACCCTACTGTTGTATTCTGATTCCACCAACATGAAACTGCATTTGGGGGGGAGAATCACCTGCTCCCTTTGTGTTAGGAAAGTAAGAAGCAAACAGACTTCATTTTGGAATTTGGCCTTTCTTTGGGGGAGTTGGTATAAAAGACAATTCCTCCCCGGAGGCTTTGCTTTGGTTTTATGGGGTTCTTATATCTGCTCCCACCTTCCATCCCCCCTTGAAAACAGGGCCCTGAAGAGTTGGCTTGGCTGGAACATCACAGACCCAAGTCTGAGAAGCGCTTCTCTTTCACAGTGCCACTGTTAGCAATGCCTCATATTTATATTATGTTTCATAGTTTTTCAAAGCCACTTAAAGATACTGCCTCATTTGACCCTTCCATCAGACCTGGAAGGTCGACAGAGCACATCTCATGATCTCCATTTAACAGGTAAGAAAACTGAGAATCTGGAGGGTAAAGTGACCTGCCCAGGGTCACATGGGGTCAACAAAAATGTTACAAGTTGCTTGTCTGCTGCTCACATCAAGTCTCTTCTCCCTTTCTCCCTTCCTCTATCTCTTTTTCTCTCTTTCTCTCCCTTTCTTTTTCTTCCTTTCCTACCCTACCCTATCCTATCCTCTGTCACCCAGGCTGGAGTGCAGTGGTGCAATCTTGACTCACTGCAACCTCCACCTCCCGGGTTCAAGTGATTCTCCTGCCTCGGCCTCCCGAGCAGCTGGGGATTACAGACATGTACCACCATGCCTGGCTAATTTTTGTATTTTTAGTAGAGATGGGGTTTCACTATGTTGTCTGGGCTGGTCTCGAACTCCTGGCCCCAGGTGATCCACCTGCCTCGTCCTTTCAAAGTACTGGGATTACAGGCATGAGTCACTGTACCCAGCTTAAGTCATTCTTTATTTAGATAACCTGCTGCTTTGGGGGCTGACAGATAAGGAGGAATGCTGCCCTATAGCAGTGGCATGGTCCACAAATGAGCTGGATGGAGAAGAGAAAAATAGGGCGGCTATCAGGGACTCATTCTGGTTAGGATTTCAGCCCCAGCTGCTGTTACAGGATGGGGAGATGAAACAGGGTTGAGAAAGAGCCCTCAGCTGGCATGGGGTCAGGTAGGGCAGGGGAAGCAATGGTATAGACTCAGAGTCACCTGTCCGACTTCCAGAGCAGGCACAGATTCATACTACAGCCTACTATACATGCCTGCCTTATAGATTCAGAAAAGCAAGGCAAATTGAGCCAGCTTTCTAGTCTTCTCCAACAAGCCACTGCTTTTCCCTAATAGTTTCTCCACACTGATAAACTTCTTCTCCAGTCCCCTCAGCAGAATCGTGGACTGGAGGAGAAGTGTATCAGATTAGACGGGGCATACCTTTCACCCAGTTCTAGCCTTGAGTGTCTGTGTTCTACTCTGGTAGCAGACACCTCTGCTTTTTTTTTGGACAGAGTCTCACTCTGTCTCCCAGGCTGGAATGCAGTAGCGCAATCTCTGCTCACTGCAACCCCCACCTCCTAGGCTCCTGCCTCCACCTCCTGAGTAGCCGGGATTACAGGTGCCCACTACAGTGCCTAGCTAATTTTCATATTTGCAGTAGAGACAGGGTTTCACCATTTTGGCCAGGTGGCCAGGCTGGTCTCAAACTCCTTGGCCTCAAACGATCCACTTGCCTTAACCTCCCAAAGTGCTGGGATTACAGGCGTGAGCCACCACACCTGGCCAGACACATTTGCTGCTTTCTGCTGTTGTTGCTCTGAGATGGAGTCTCACTCTGTTGCAACCAGACTGGAGTGCAGGCTGATCTCAGCTCACTGAAACCTCCGCCTCACGGGTTGAAGCAATTCCCCTGCCTCAGCTTCCCTTGTAGCTGGGACTACAGGCATGTGCCACCACGTTTGCCTAATTTTTTGCATTTTTAGTAGAGACAGGTTAGCTAGGATGGTCTCGATCTCCTGACCTCGTGATCTGCCCGCCTCAGCCTCCCAAAGTGCTGGGATTGCAGGCTTGAGCCACCTCGCACCAGGCCACCTGTTTCTTAGAGAAACAGGAAAGGCAAGAGTTCAGCACCAAGGACAGCGACCCACGGTGGGAGGCGCTGCCAGCGAGGGCTGCTCTCTGAACTGGGGGGCTGCGTTAGAGAAGGCCTTGGTTCAGCTCTGCCCCGTGCCCCACGGGGCACACATGTATCACCCTGAAACAGTGGCCAGTGCTCAGGAAGGCTCATGCCACTGCGGACCTGCCTTCATTTAATCCAAAACACAATTGCTCGTCACTTGCTTTACAATTCATTTCCCTGCCAACTTCCTGTTTGAATAGCTTCCTAAAGTTTTGTCCATCAAGAGGAAGAGATTCTCTTTGGGGGTGGGTGAGACCTTGTCATGGAAGAAGTCAGTGGCCAGTTCAGGCAGCGTGGACTTTCACTGCGATTGTGGTGTTTTTCTGTGTCATTTGGAGTCTAGATCGTCCTCCCTAATACCCTTGGCCCTGGTCAGAGACTCCACGTGAGAGAAGATGGCCACAGGTAATGTGCCTGGATTTGGGAATCTTCTCAGAGGCCACGGTTTTACCTGACACCAGTGGCTGGGGCCCATGAGCCATGCAGCATGCAGATGAAATCCGCCTCGTGTGTCCTCGCTAAATCCACAGTGCTAGAAATGCATTTAAAGGCAATCCTGCCTGCCCACAGCAGATTTTCCATACCCTGGCAATTGGAGCATGGTAAGGACAGAGACACAGCTGCCAGGTCTGATTTCTTAAATCAAGATTCGTTTTGTAGGGAGAGCAGGAGGAAAAAATTAATGCACAACCTGGCAAGGTGAGGGACCGAGGGAGGGGATGCCCGCCGCCTTGGCGGCTCTGTCCACTTCGGGTGGGGAGCCAATTCCTTTCCAGCAAGTGACTTCCAGCTCAGGGAAGGGGAGGGGGCTCCCCACAGGCAGCCTGGGGTGAGCAATGCCTGGCTCAGGGTCTGAGTGCTGATGGAAAGATCAGAAGTTATTGGCTTACATTTTGTTTGATTTGTTTTTCTCTGAGTTTTCAGCCATTCTCACCACATCACACTCGGTTTCCTGCCCTGCCCCCACCGTCAGCTCCCCTGGCTCCCCCAGCACTGTGTGTCCATCCCACAAGGATGGATGAGCCGAGCTGCTCAGGCACAGCTTGGGGGGTGGGGTCTGCTACCTCCCTTCCCTGGCCAAAAAGGATGGGTGATGGCAGCACTGGGAGGGGCTGTGCAGCCTGTTTGGGTCTGTCTGTGGCAGGGCAGTGGGGGAAGGGCAGTTATTAGTAAATAATACTTAATTGAGGAGATTTAAATAATAGATGAGCCAGCGTCATTCCCAGTGGCCCAGAAGTACTGACTGGCCACCTTCATTCTTCCATTTCCCAGTTAAAGCTGGGTGGGGCTGGACCTGGGGGAGGGGGTGTCAAGAAGGGGGTGAGAGAGGGCGGGGCAGCAACAGGGTAAATTTAGAGACTTTGGTTGCATTTAATATCAATTCATTTTGAAGACCGCTGATACAGCCAGATTCAATGGCTCCAAATTTATGGGGCTCCCCCACTGCACAGACGCAAAAGGAAAATACAAAAGAACTTTAAAAAAAATGACCCATTACCAAAAAATTAAAATGTTAACCCCCACCCCGCAAAAAGCCACAAACGTACACACACATACACACACTGCACACACACAATCTGATTTTGATTTCTCATGTGGTCAAGGGACTCATTATGCAATAATCACATCATTTGCTAGAGCTGGGCTGGGCTGGGCTGGGCTTTGCTGCTCCAAGGGCTGACTTATGTGATGTCTGCAGGTAAAAATGATGAGTATAGTGAGGACATCAGCTAAAGGAACACACTGAAGAACAGGCACAGTCCCCTGACTGGAGGAGGTGGCCCCAGTCTAACCCCTCCCCCAGAGAGCCGGGCTCCCAGGAAAATGCCCAGAGGAGAGAGTCCATGCCTGGCCTCCAGCCTGGGAGGTCTGCTTCCTCCACACATACCAGCTGTAGACTCTCCTCCTCCCTCTCCCCTCTTCCCTGTCCTCCTCTTCCTCTTTTTTCTTCCTCCTCCTCCTCATCTGTCTTCTCCTCCTCTTGTCTTTCCTCCTTCTTTCCTCCTCCTCTCCCTCCTCCTCTTTCTTTCCTCCTCCCCTTCTTCTCCCCTCCCCTCCCCTCTTACTCTCCCTTCTCCTCCTCTTCCTCCTCTCGTCATCCTCTCCTTCCTCCTCTTTCTTTCCTCCTCCCCCTCTTCTCCCCTTCCTCCTCCCTCTCCTCTTGCTTCTCCTCCCCTTCCTCCCCTTCCCTCTCTCCTCCCCTCCTTCCTCCCTCTCTTCCTCTCCCCCTTCTCCTCCTCTTCCTCCTCCCCCTCCCACTGTCTCTCTTCCTCCTCTCCTCTTCCCCCTCCATCTCCTCTTCCTCCTCCCCCTCCCTCTCTTCTTTCTCCTCCTCCGCCTCCTCTCCCCAGCAGCTCTGGCTTTTTCCTCCTGATCTTGGCCAGTGTCTTGCTCTGTGTTTGTTCATTTCTTAAAGTGACCTCCAAGGCCCACTACCTGCCCCCTCTTCTCTGAGCAGCCATGAGTGGGGAGCTGGGGTCACAAAAGAACTGAATGAGAATGACTCCCAGCAAACCGCTGACACCCCTGGACTCCCATCTAGGGATTTAGTGAGTGCTCCTTTCACCGGCCCCATGGGATCCAGCCCCCCAGGCAGGCTTATCTACGACCAAGGTGCCCTTCATGTGAGCCAGCCCTGTGGAGAAGCACCAAAGCTGGGGTGCTACTGCACCTCCTGGGCCAGCCCCAAGGGGAACTGGTACAGCAGGTGAGGTTCATCTCCCTCTGGCGATGTGGCTTCCTGGGTTCATCCCCCTGGTACCACTGAGACCCCTTCCAATCAGCAATCCCCAGGGTTCCAGGAGCAGGCTGGGCACTGGCCTCCAGGAGAAAGGAGCAAAGCTGATGTAGGACAGACACTGGAAAGCTGTGGGGCCCAGTGCCCGCCACAGAGCAGGGGCCATAGGCCTGGGCACAGTGTGCCTTTTCCAGGGACATGGGGGTCAGGCCCAAGTAGTGGTTCATTCACAATAAACACAGCTGGCCACACTGACCAGCCCATAGGTCCCAGCCCACTTGGGGGTGGCCCTCAGAAAATTATGCCCTAGGGAATCGGGCCACAGGAGCAGATGGGGCAACTCAGGTCCTGGGTGCTTCCCCCGCCCCACTCCAGCTACTCTTTAGAAATTGTTCTAGACAGTTGAGCAGAAAAGACTATTTGTCTGACTATACCCAAATGGTCAAATTTAAAAAACAAGCCTATGAATCACAAACAAAGCATGTGTCTGGGAAGATGGAACGGGTATTAGTGTCCCATTCTGGTAGCTTCTCCTTGTGGAGAGTTTGCTGTCAAGCAAATATAAAATGCATTTGGGTTAAGTCACTGGACTCAGCAGCATTTTAGAGTAAACAGCTGAAGGTAGATGTGAGGTAGCTCAGACCGAGCAGGTCCAGGAGCACTGGGAATGTCCTCTGGAAGTCAGAAAAGCATCTGCAGCTACTTTGCAGCACCCCATCAAGCAACACCCCAGGGAAAAGGAGCTACGTCTGCATTTAATGGGCAGTTTGCTAGACACCAAATAAGTGCTGGGCACTGTGTGGGTGGGGGCAAAGCTAAATTGCAACACATCTCGGCTTTTAGCTGCTCCCTCCTGATAGAGAAGGGACTGGAGGCAGAGCCTGGTGTCATGATGGGTAAGCGCAGAAAGCAGAGAGGCGGCACTGGGAGACTCGGGGCTAGCTTCTCCAGGAGAGGACGCCTGGATTAAGTATCAGAAGACAAGCAGCTTTTGACTAGCAAGGGCTTTCCAGGCCAGGAAGCAGCATGGCCAAGGGTGCAGCGGTCAGCAAGCCAACGCTTCACTTGATGGAGAAGGGCAGGAAGATTCTGTGGCCACCCCAGTTACCAAGTCGAAGCTTGGTGGAAAGCGGGCACCGGGGAGAACTGTGTTTCAACCCCAGAACCTGCCGAGGAAGCACATCTCAGGCCAGTGATATGTCGGAAGTGCCCCTGAGATCTGAAGGTCATCTCAGCTGGGCAGACTGGGGGCCCCTCCTCTGGACACTGCCCCCCACTTACACACCCTGAGTTTGAGGTGTCAGGGGCGGTGGGAGAGCTTGACTGGTTTTTCAACCAAGGAAGTGGAAGAGAGTAGAGGGCTGTGGTGTGGGCATCGCTGCCACACGCCACTGCTACTGGACACGAGTGATGTTGACCTTGATGACAGAACAAGACAGCAGCAAACAGACCCCAGAGGCACGATCGATTAGGGCTGGGTGGTGGCACAGGCGGGGGCCTGCTGATGCGAGGCTGGGAGGCAGGAGGGCGTGAGTCTGTAACTGGAGAGGTTTGTCTGGATTCAGCATTGCTGAAAGCCTCCCTGGCAGCAGATGCAGCTGGCCTCAGAAATACGGGAGGGACGTGGGAAATGAACTGATAAGTAAGAGGCCAGGTGCGGTATCTCGGTGCTGGCAAAACAGAGGCCAGAGAGGGCGGGGATGTAGGGGCGGGTCCCATTCTGGAAAGCAAACCTGGCAAACCCTGCCCAGCTCACCCAGACACAACCCTGGACAGCGTCAGGCACTGTTAGGGGCTGCGTTTGTCCCCTCAGGATTCCTATCTTGAAGTCCTAACCACTGGTCCCTCAGAACGGGACTGTACGGGCAGCCCCTCTGGATCTTAGGGTTCTGCATCTTCAGATTCAACCAACTGCAGATCAAAAGCATTAGAAAAATAAATAAAAATAAGAATCCAATGATATCAATAACAGGAGTGAAAAAACACAGTGTCATCAATATTTACGTGGCATCTACATTGTGTGAGGCCTTGTGAGTCACCTAGAGGTGATCTGAGGGGTACAGGCGGATGCGGGTGGGTTACACACAGAGGCCACGCTGTGAGTCGCCTAGAGGTGATCTGAGGGGTACAGGCAGATGCGGGTGGGTTACACATAGAGGCCACGCTGTGAGTCTCCTAGAGGTGATCTGAGGGGGTACAGGCGGATGCGGGTGGGTTACACACAGAGGCCACGCTGTGAGTCGCCTAGAGGTGATCTGAGGGGTACAGGCGGATGCGGGGTGGGTTACACACAGAGGCCACGCTGTGAGTCGCCTAGAGGTGATCTGAGGGGTACAGGCGGATGCGGGGTGGGTTACACACAGAGGCCACGCTGTGAGTCGCCTAGAGGTGATCTGAGGGGTACAGGCGGATGCGGGGTGGGTTACACACAGAGGCTGTTTCATGCCGGGGTCTTGCGCATCATCAGATCGTGGGGTTTCTGGAACCAAACCCCTGAGGACACCAAGGGATCACTGTGTTTAGAGATACAGACTTTGAAGGGGAAATTTGGCTAAACTGAGTTAATTAGGGTGAGTCCTAACCCAGTGTGACTGGTCTCCTGAAAAGGAGATTAGCACGGACGCAGACAGAGGGACGGGCACATGAGGACATGGAGAAGATGGCATCTACATGCCAGGGGGAGTGGCCACATCCCCTGCCTCCAGCATCTCCGTTTAGACAGCACCTCAATACCTCACAGGGCTTTCCTTGATTAGGCCTTTGAAGGAACCTGCCAACACCTTTTTTATTTATTTTATTTTATTCTTTTGAGACAGAGTCTCGCTCTGTGGCCCAGGCTGGAGTGCAGTGGCGCAATCTTGGCTCACTGCAACCTCCACTTCCTGGATTCCAGTAATGCTCCCACCTCAGCCTCCCAAGTGGCTGGGCGTACAGGCACGTGCCAGCATGCCTGGCTAACTTTTGCATTTTTAGTAGAGATGGGGTTTTGTCACGTTGGCCAGGCTGGTCTCAAACTCCTGACCTCAAGTGATCCGCCCACCTCAGCCTCCCAAAGTGTTGGGATTACAGGCGTGAGCCACCGTTTCTGGCTCCTGCCGACACCCTGATCTTGGACTTGCAGGCTCCAGAGCCACGAGAGAAGAAATTTCCATTGCTGGGGCCACCCTCTCTGTGCTGTGTTATTGTAGCCCCGGGAAATCCATACCTGTCCCAAGCACCCAACATTGCCCTGGGAAGCACCCAGAATCCAGTAGAGATGGGAAGAACCAGAAAGGAAAGTGGATGATGACATCCAAAGTGGGGAGATGGGATCCTACTAAATTGCAGCCCTGATTTTAAAAAAAAATTTCTTTTATTTCTTAATAAAAATGAAATAGAGGCATAGACTTTGGGAGGAAATCCTGGAGGAGGGGAGAATCTGCATGGGTTAAGAAGCTTAACTGTGAATGACAGAAAGAGCTACCAGACGGTCAGTGATGAGACCAGGAGGCCAGGGCGGAGTGGACCGCGTGTTCTACCAGAACTGATGGAGGGGACGGTTTCGGATAAAGATGACATTGCTGTGCTGTGACTATTGCTATTACTGTTTTGCCTGATGTGATTAATGCCCAGGGCATCTAGTTTCCAGGCCAACGTTTTGAGACTCCAGGGAACACCCAGATGTGACCCTGTGCCTCTGCTCTGGAGACCTTGGTGAGGCACTTGGGGCTGCAACTGTATTGTAAGTTTCTAGAAGAGATGAATGGGTCTTGGGAGAAAATGGATGCTTCAGTGTTTCCAGAAAACTCTTCCTTAGGCAGCCACAAAGCTTTCATAAACAAAGTCCCGAACAGGAGAGGCATGTCCACCAGGACTGACGCAGGGCCCCTGACTCCTGCCTTTGCTCTGAGATAACACGCCCTTCTTCCCCACTGTTGCCTCCTGAAAACTCGCAGGCCACCAGGTCATCCCTTCCCAGTCCCTGCCCCTCGGGAGTTTTAACGCACGTAGGGCCCAGGGAGTGACCTCTGGCCAGGAGAGGCTCCCCGGCCTCAGAGGCCACTCTCTGGGTCCCAGCCCGTTTAATATAGTTCCTGTTATATGAAGAAGGACTTCACACACCTGGACCAAGCCCTGTAATAGTCTCAGCCCTCTGGGGCCTCAACTTATGCATCTGGGTCACACCCAGACCTGGAACCCCTCTGGGGCGAGCAGTTAATAGAAGACAGGGTGTCCCAGGGCACTGCAGCTCTGATAAGCCTTGTGCAGCACCGGGGGGGAATGCTGCCCGGTGGCGTGTGTGTTTTTAAGCCTGAGACCACAAAAGTGTACTCCAAACAGTCTGGCACTGAGGGTCGCCCTGACAAGGCTCCGGCCCTGCTCATCTAAAGGCCATCTGTGGGCCAGTCTCACAGGGTTTGCCTTTACGTGTGAGAAAGCAGGGGGAGGACACCCGCTGGAAAGCGAGTTTCCAAGTCAGTCCATCTTCCATCCCACAGTGGCAAGACGGTCATAAAAATCCAGACCCACCCACAGCAGCACTACTCCCAGTGGCCAAAAGGGGGCAGCAGCCCAGGCATCCATCTAGGGATGGATGGAGAAGCGGAATGTGGTCCAGCCAAACACTGGAATCTATGGGGCCTTGAAAAGGAAGGAGATCCTGACACAGGTCACAGTGTAGATGAGCCCCGAAGATGTTATGCTGAGTGAAATAAGCCAGACTCAAAAGGACAAACACTTGTGATTCCACTCACGTGAGGTCCCGAGAGTCACCAACTCACAGAGATGGAACGTGGGATGGAGACCTCCGGGGGCTGGTGGTTGGGGGGGGGGTTCTACATTGTGGGGAGGTATTATTTAATGGGAACAGGGTTTCAGCTTAGAAGACGAAGCATTCAGGAGGCGGATGGTGTGATGGCTGCACACAATGTAAATGCACTTATACCCCTGGACTAAAAACGGTCAAGATGTCAGCGCTTGCTCTGTGTACTCTAACATAATTAAGAACAAATGTGAACAACCCACTGAGCTCTCACTGTGTGCCAGGCACTGTGCTGATTCCTTCACACGCAATAAATAAAGACCCCTCCCCTTCATCAACAGCCCTTCGAGAAAGAAGTTATTGTCCCATTTCATGGATAAGAAACCAAGGCCTAAAGGTTAAGTACATGATCCAGGATTACTTGCTAATAAGACGGAGCCAGGGCTCCACACAGGTGTTTCTATTCCTGGCAAGCACTACAGAAATAGACGGTGATGGCCGGGCGCGGTGGCTCATGCCTATAACCCCAGCACTTTGGGAGGCTGAGGTGAGTGGATCATCTGAAGTCAGGAGTTTGAGATCAGCCTGGCCAACATGGCAAAACCCCATCTCTACTAAAAATACAAAGAATTAGTCAGGTGTGGTGGTGCACGCCTGTAATCCCAGCTACTTGGGAGGTTGAAGCAGGAGAATCACTTGAACCCGGGATCACGCCATTGCACTCCAGCCTGGGCAACAAGAGCAAAACTTTGTCTCAAAAAAAAAAAAAAGAAAAAAAAATGGTGAAAGAAATGAGTGAGTGAATGAATGAATGAAAGATATCAAGTCCCAGGCTTTATACACCGTGGAACTTGCCTTGGTTTGCAACGTTTTTGGCTGGTGGTAGTTGGGGCGCCTTTTAAAACAAAATAATATTTAAAATATTCCCGAGCAGGGGGTTTGACTTTGGAGTGGTGGGAAATGTTTTGGAACTAGACAGAGGTGGTGAAGGTACTCAGTGCCACTGAGTTGTTCGATTTAAAAGGTCCATTTTGGTTGGCCACGGAGGCTCACACCTGCAATCCCAGCACTTTGGGCAGCCAAGGACTGAGGATTTCTGAGCCCAGAAGTTTGAGGCCAGCTTGGGCAGCATAGTGAGACCCCATCTCTACAAAAGAAGATTTTAAAAAATTAGCTGGTTGTGATGGTGTGTACCTGTGGTCCCAGCTACTTAGGAGGCTGAGGTGGGAGGGTCACTTGAGCCTGGGGTAGAGGCAATAGTGAGCCATGATCACGCCACTGTACTCCAGCCTGTACAACAGAATGAGACCTTGTCTCAACTAGAATATAATAGCCCATTTTATCCTATGAGTTTTAATTCACCGAATTATTTTAGAAATATGTATACCTGAAATTAAATATAAATACACCAGAAATATATTTACTGATTATGTGGTAGATGGTTGCATAAATACACACACAAATGCTTTGCCTGTGGGCAGCATCCTCTGAGTGGTCTTGGGGAGGTGGGGGCCTCCGGGGTCTTCAGCTGGACTTGTTAGGACAAAGATATCTTAGGAGCTCCACCGTGTGCCCCTCAGGTGCTGAGGAGCCTTCAGACGCTAACCTGCAGGCCTGGGATTTGGGTTTCTTTTAAACCTTGTTTTATTAAAAGTCCCCTGAGCATCGTTTCCTCTGAGGTTTGTCTGCTTGCCTCCTGAAATAATAAGTCACGTGGGCTGGGGGCGCTGACCTGCCCAGCCTCATCAACATCTATTTCCCTTTGTCCTTTAGAGAGAAATGATAGTTTATTCCCTAGGAATTGTTGCTAGGAGCAGACCATCTGATAAATAGATGTGATTAATAATGAGTTAATTAACATCACCTTTCAGCTGACAATGACGAGAAGCTTCCACACACCATGTGCACAGACTGTGTGTATGTGCCTGTGTGTGCCGCACACAGTGTGCGCGTGTTTGTATGCATGTGTGCATGTTTGCCTGTGTGTGTGTGTGTGTGTGTGTGTGTGTGCCCACACATGCATCTGGTGGGCCTGGGAAGGATCTCCATGAAGGAAGGAACACGAAATCAGATGCACCGCCCACTCTGTAGCTGCCTGTGACTTGGGGTTTTACCCACTGCACAAAGTTGCCCCAGGGAGCCCATTTCTCAAAGAAGCTCTTCGGAGTGTATGTTTGCAGACTCCTTTCTAATGTGAATAATCATTTTCAAATTCCTGTTTGGAAAATTAATCTTCTAGTTTCTTGGAGTGTAGCACGGAGTTTTGGAAATAGGGTCGGTGGCTGATGCCTGTCTTAGCACTTGCAAACAGGCTCGAGGGGATTGGTTATGGGTTTTCTATGCAATGGAATGATATTCAATCATGAAGAATGAGGTTAACAGCAACCTAAAAGTATGTTCCTGAAAATACCGTCGAGCGAAACAACAGGTTACAAAACAAAAAATATCTATGTATATACATGCTGGAAGATCACACACTTCACACACACCGAGGTGTAAGCTGCGGTTATTTCTCACAGATTGTGACTTCTTTGTTTTTCTTGTCGGTATTTTCCACAAAAACATCTATTGCTTGTGTAATAATAAAAAGATACTGACCTGACTTTAATTGAAAAAGAAAAATATTGATCTTGCGGAAGGTGCCCAGACCTCCTGACCCCAGGGGAAGGAAGTTGATGGGGATCAGAATGAAAGAGGATGGAAATCAAACCCGGGGCCTCTGTCTTGGTTCCAATTCTAAGATTCCCCGAAGGTGCTGGTGGCTATTGGGCTGTATGAGCGAGGGCTGGCTGTGAAAGGGGCCGTGTTCATGGGGCAGAGTCTTGCTTACACCTGCTGGTGTCTGTGGGAGAACCAAATCCCTCACCTCCCTTCCCTGGGCTCCTCCCTCACACCGCGTCTCACGCCCATGCTCTCCATTACTTTCCACGGACGCTATCCTGAGCCCCGTGCTTGGTGGGCGGGGTGGATTCCCCTGCAGCCTTGCTCTCAGAGCACGCTATTTCAGCAGGGTGGGTGGGCCACCACCCGGCCAGGGCAGGAAGCACAGCTCTGGTTATTCTTTTTTTTTTTTTTCCTTTTATTTTATTTTATTTTATTGCATTTTAGGTTTGGGGGTACATGTGAAGACATGGAAGATTGTTGCATAGGTACACACATGGCAGTGTGATTTGCTGCCTTCCTCCCCATCACCTATATCTGCATCTCTCCCCATGCTATCCCTCCCCAACTCCCCACCCCCCACTATCCCTCCCCTTTTCCCCCCACAGACCCCAGTGTGTGATACTCCCTCCCTGTGTCCATGTGTTCCCATTGTTCAACACCCGCCTATGAGTGAAACATGCGGTTTGGTTATTCTTAATCAATCATCAATCCCTCTGATGGTGGCCCCCGGGGGCTCAATTCCTGAAGATCAGGCAGACGAAGCAGAGCCAGTAAAAGTTCTTGCCTGTGTGGTGGGGAAGGGAAGAGGTGCGGGCGGGGGAAATGGAACCCTGTGGCCAGCCACGCCCTGCTGTCACAGCTATTACTGGGGTGAAGGGGTCAGTTTCATCCTGCCTTTCAATCCCTGTGTTTTTCTTTTCCACCCACCCCAGCTTCCCAAACAGAATCACATAAGAAACCCTAAAAAGGTCCACAAAATAATCAGAAAAAAACAAGACGACGCAGAGCGGTCCCAGGGGGCTTGCCGTTTGGTTTCAGAGACACAGGCTTCCGCCTCCATTTCCCAAGCGTGGGCAGAGCCCTGTCCCCTTGCCCACCTGCTCTGGATAGACAGACGTGAAATCGGCTCAGCCGCCCCCTCCAGCGAGCCCCTGAGCAGGGGGAGAAAGGCTTTGGAGGAGTCACTGTCAGATCTTTCTGCCTCTCCTCTGGCCCTGCGTCCTCCTCCTGCGAAGCCTGCGTGGGCTAGGGCGGGGAGGACCAGCTGCACAGCTCTGAGCTGAACAAACTCCTGAAAGGGCAGGGAGCCTCCGCTGGGCCATTTTTCAGACTTTAATTCCATTGAATGAAACTTAAAAAGGCCTTTCCGTTGGCTCAGCCTGAATTCCCTCTCTGCCGTGGGCAGCCAGCCTCTCTGCAAGGAGAGCAGAACAACCAGCAGAGAGTGCACAGCCTGGCTGACCGCCCAGGGCTGACCTGCCGTAGCCTCCAGCGTCCAGCCCTGGGCAGTGGCTGTGCAGGACAGTGGCTGGAGGCTGCTCAGACTCTGCTGTCACTGGCCACCCTGCTAGAGCTCAGCTAAGGTCAAGTTTCATAAAAGCAGCAGCATCCACAGTCTGACTTCGTGTTCAGCGGGTGAAAGCCACAAAGCACAGACGGAATCTAGCCGATAGGGCCCCATGCTCTGTAGAAATATCCTGAAACGAGGCCTGCAGGCGGCTGCTGCGGCCAGATAACCCACGTCTGAGCTTCAGCTCTGCCAGTTCTCAGCTGGGGTGGCTGTGACCTCCCTGAGCCCTGCTAAGAGCACCCGTGCACATCAACGGCGGAACGTAACGAGACAGGGCTGTGAGACGTTTTCCCGACCCAAGGCACTCAGCAGTGCTAGCTACAACACGCCGGGCCAGGGCAGCTCACACATCCATGCAGAATGCCAGCCACGGCCCACACGCGTGTGATTCTCCTGAAATTCGGCTGATCAAATGAATCAGTACAACAGCGCCTGCTGCCAGCCCACCCTGGCACGCCTGCCCTCAGGAGCGCCCCTCCCCCTCCCTGCTTTGTTCCTGAGGCTCCCTTCTCTTACTGTTTCCAACTCAGACTAAATGATTCCTGCCGCAGCCTCTGGGCCTGGGAGACGATGAGGATGAGGTCTTCCTCGGGGGCCATCACGAGGCCACTTCCTCCCTTTCCCTTCCATGCTACTGAGTCAGCAGAAGGAATTGAGAGGGTCCAGGCAAGAAGGAAGGTGTCAGAAGGTCCAGGACAACCTCCCTGCCTCCTTCTCTCAGCTGCCCAGATGCCAACAACCCCACCGACCTCCTCCACCCCAGCTCCATGGACTCCTGGGAGAGCTCTGCCATGGCTGGTCCTCAGACCTGCCAGCCCGGGTGTTGGGCCTCTGTCAGGAGGGATATGAGAGGCTGGGGGAAAAGGCAACCCGTCTCCTGGTTTGGGGCCTGACAGCCACGAGTCTTGGAGAGCCTGGGAGAGTCTGGCCCCAGGCCCTCTGAGGGAGTTTTCTTTGATATTTATTAACCCATTTTCTCTCTTGGCACTCGGAGCAAGGAGGGAATCTCAGCCAAGGCTATTAATAGGCCAAGGCCATCCCTGGGGAGAAGAATGAGCTCATACCTACAGCACAGGTGCCAAGTATAATAAAGGCTTCCAACTCGGGCCTAAATATAGGCTGCGGCCACCTCGGGGGCGCAGAAGGAGGGCCTTGCGTGAGCTGCACGCATTGGCTCGGTTGCCATCCGGCTGGCCACTTGGGCAAAGTTTTTGACACCTGTGCCCAGGACAAGCTCCACCGGGAGAGGGTGTGTCGGTCACACAGTGCTGTTCCGCCCTAGGTCAGCCCCAGTGGGGAGCCACCCAGGAGGTGGGGGAGGTGAAATGACATGTAATATAAATGACTCCTGTAAACAGAGAGTTTAATAAAAAGGCAGTGAGCGGATTTATGGGCAACCCAAGGATAATTACAATTATTTGCTCTGCTGACCTCCCTTGCTGGCTGATCAGTGTATTAATTATCTATTATATACTTGCTGATTTGTTTTTCAGTGGGGGGACTGGGGAAGGGCAGGTGAAAAACACAGAAGAGTTGGGGAACCCCGTGGTGGGGGACCCTCCTTTCTGCAGACCAAAGCTCCCCCTGCAGACGCCCTCACGTGTTGCCCCTGCGATGGCTGTGGGCCATCCCCAGGCCTGTGAGAAGCACCCATCTGCGAACCAGCTTGCGGGGGAGCAGAAGGTATTGCATAAAGAGGCTTGTACCTGTGTGCAGAGGGATGGCTCCGGGAACAGGTTCCCAGCAGGAGGGGCTGCAGACCAGCTCCGGGAAAATGGTGGCAGAATTTCTTCTGGCTGTTGTGACTTCACACTGCATTTTAAAAAGAAAACAAGAGAACAAAACCATTTTCAACCTCTGAATATCTGGAGTGCATCACACACACACTTTCTTGATTTAAAATATTACAGGACAGAGTGTCACGGGAACTATGTCTTTTGCATGATGCAAACAGGAACGCGTCAGGCTGGGAGAAGGGGTATGAAGTTGGCCCTGCTCACCACCTCACGGGTGGAAGGTGCCCTGAGCTCCACAGCCCCGGAAATCGCAGGTGAGACTCACTGTATCAAAACCGAAGCTGGGGTCAGAGGGAGAGTGCCAGTGGGCGACGGGGGTCAGGCTGGAGGTTGGACAGATGGGGGGGATGGCCCATCGCCTGTCCCCAAGACGGGCCCCGGGTCTCTCTCAAGCCAGCAGAGCCTCCCTGGGGATAAGTCAGCAGCACCAGCCCCATTACCAGGCTCAGTTCCCAAGCCCTGGGCTGCATCCTGGAGGACGTGTAACGGCCACTGTGGGTTGAGCAGCCCCCATGGTTTGCACTTGCAGCCTAGCTACGCCCTTGATGGGAAGCAAGGCTGTTTTCTCATCAGAACCCATCAGCGTCACCACAAGTGACTGTGGATTCTCCTCCTTCATCTTAGGCTCCCCTGGGATTGACAGTTGAACGCCTCTGGTCACCAGGCTTCCCTGCTAGAGGCTGGGTGGGAACAATGTCAAGGGGGCACCTGGCTTCTGCCTCTTAGCGGCTCAGTCTGTTGATCTGTGTTGGCTGTGAGCAGGGACTGAGCCTGCCGTACTCTGAGTGTTTCTGTTCCCTCAAAGGCCGAATGTGATGGCATTTGAAGGTGGGGCCTTTGGGAGGTAATAAAGTCATGAGGGTGGGGCTCTCCCAGTGGGATGAGTGCCCTCATAAGAGCCTCTCTCTCTGTTTCTCTCTCTCCCGAGGTAAGAATACACCAGATGTATTGGCACCTGCATCTTGGACTTCCCAGTCTCCACATCTGTAAGAAGTAAATGTTTGTTGGGGCAGGTGTGGTGCTCATGCCTGTAATCCCAGCACTTTGAGAAGCCGAAGTGGGTGATCACTTGAGGCCAGGAGTTTGAGTCCAGCCTGGCCAACATGGTGAAACTCCATCTCTACTAAAAATACAAAAGTTAGCTGGGTGTGGTGGTGGGCGTCTATAATCCCAGCTACTAGGCAGGCTGAGACAAGAGAATCGCTTGAACCGGGGGAGGCAGAGATTGAGGTGAGCTGAGATCACACCACTGCACTCCAGCCTGGGCAACAGAGCAAGACTCTATCTCAAAAAAAAAAAAAAAAATAATGAAAAAGTAAATGTTTGTCGTTTCAGCCACCCATATCTTGTTAGCAGCCCCAACCCACTAGGACAGAGCCTCATGTGGCTTGTGTTCCTCAAAGCAGCTGGCAGTGGGTTTTGCACAGGTAGGAAGAAGGCAGACGGGGCAGGAAAGGGGTGTCACATGATCGGGGGCTCTACTGAAACTCTGGACTCTTCCTCCCTCCGTCTCTTCTGAGCCTTCCTCACCCACCCCGTGGCTCTGGTCCCATGGGCACTGCCCCATCCCCTACATGCCCTCTCCCCCCACCACCCCACTTCTCACACCTGCCCCTTGCTCCCCCCTGTGCCACCCATGGGGCCTTCTGGTTGGATTTGACCTCAGGGTCCTTGCACATGTTTTCCTCTCCTTCAGGCGCTGGACAACATCTGCTTGTTCAGGCCTCCTCCCCCCAACCAGAGAAGCCCCCAACCATCGTATGGGAGGAAGCCCCTGCCCCATCACCTGCCACATCTGCTCCTGGCCTGTCGCACCCTAATACAGTCTGGCTCTGTGTCCCTGCCCAATCTCATCTGAGATCGTAGTCCCCACATGTGGAGGGAGGGACCTGGTGGGGGGGTGGCTGGATCATGGGGGCCTCCCCAGCGCCGTCCTTGTGATGGTGAGTGAGTCCTCGTGAGATCTGATGGTTGGAAGGTGTTTGACAAGCTCCCCCCTTGCTCTCTGTCTCCTGCTACCACGCAGGACACGCATTGCTTCCCCTTCGCCTTCCGCCGTGATTGTAAGTTTCCTGAGGCCTCCCAGACATGAGGAACTGTGAGTCAGTTAAAAAGCTCTTCCCTTTATAAATTACCCAGTCTCAGGTAGTTCTTTATACACCACAGTCATAAGGCAGTGTCGTCATGTACTTCATTTGTACATAAGGCCCTGAAATGGAAGTTTCCTGAGGACACGTGGAGTGGCTGTGTGCCTCCGTGCTGGAGTAGGGCCTGGCATGCCACAGGTGCTCGGGGGAACAAGGAGGGGGTGAGGAGTGAGGAATGAATGTGTGAATGCGCGGCTACCCCGGATGCTGTCTTCCAACTCTTATTTGCACTCCCCCGCCTTCAGCATGTCCTCCTTAGCATGAATTCCCCATGCTGTCCCTCGAGTAGATTTTTAAAGCACAAAGGTTGTTTAAAATCCCTTGAAGGCCCCTCAAAGTCTGGGGGTTAAGTCCAGATTCCTGAGCCTGAGGGTCTAGAACCTTCACAGTCAGTTTCACCTCCTTCCCAGGGTCCTTTCCCCATGATTGCTGCAAACCTCAGCCCGGCCGGCCCGTCCCAGGCCAGGGTGAGACCTCCCTTATGTCCCCAGCGCAATCTGTCATCAAGCTCAAGGTTCCTGTAGACTATTTCTGCACTCCTCCCAGCAAAGGCTCCCATGGGCACCCCCACCCCGTCTCTTTTTCTCTCCTACCTGACCCCCAGCCCCGTCCTGCTTCCCGGACAGCCAGTGGTGGCTGCCTGTTTCCCCCACTGCCAAGGGTCCTGTCCTGTCGGGGAGGTGGAGCTTCTGCAGGCTCACAGAGGAGGAGGACTCCACCCTCCTCCCACAGTCCCCAGCCTCTGCCGGGGCCCTTCTGTGGAGGGAGCACTGCTCTGTCGCTTGCTGGCAGCACAGACAAGTCACCCCCAATGCTGCCTCGGCATTAAACATCTAATGCAAGTTAGGAGCCCATTTCTATCACGCTCAGAAACAGTGCTGCTTCCAGGAGCTCACTGCCCTCTAGGCCCATCCATTGAACCCTGGTCAGCAGCTCTTGGGGTTTTGGGACATTTGATGGTCAGTATTAGGCATCTACTTGGCCAGGCTGTTGTCCCCTGGGATTCAGTCCAGCACGAATTCAGGTGTTGCTGGGGTGGTATTTGGTAACTGTGGCTAACGTCTAAAATCAATTGATTTCAGCATAGGATATGGCCTTTCCTAATGTGGGTGGGTGGGCTTCATCCAGTCGAAAGGCCTTCACAGCAAAAACTAAGGCTATCTGGGGAAAAACATTCTACCTCAAGACTGCAATACCAGCTGGGCATAGTGGCTCACGCCTGTAATCCCAGCATTTTAAGAGGCTGAGGCGGGTGGATCACCTGAGGTCAGGAGTTCGAGACCAGCCTGCATGGCAAAATCCCGCCTCTACCAAAAATACAAAAATTAGCTGGGCATGGTGGTGGGCACCCGTAGTCCCAGCTACTCGGGAGGCTGAGGCAGGAGAATCGCTTGAACTGAGGAGGCACAGGTTGCAGTGAGCCAAGATCGTGCCATTGCACTCCAGCCTGACAAGAGCGAGACTCCTTCTCTAAATAAATAAATAAATAAATAAATAAATAAATAAATAGATAGATAGATAGATAGATAGATAGATAGATAAATACATACATACATACATACATACATACATACATACATACATACATAACTGGAGCACCAATTCCTGCCTGAGGTTCCATCCTGTCTGCCCATCCTACAGAGTTCAGATTCAGCAGCCACTGCAATAATGTGACCTAGTTCCTTAAAATCGGTTCTATCTATCCATCCATCCACCCATCCATCCATCCACCCACCCACCCACCTACCTACCTACCTACCTACCTAGGTCCTATTGAGTTTGTTTCCCTGGAGAACCCTGACTCAGGGCCTCTGGGGTCTCTCCCAGATTGGGATCCTGGAGGTGACCCTGTCCATCAACAGAAGCAGTCAGCTCCACCACCTGCCCGCATCGTGGGGACCCTGGTCTAGTCTGGCCCAGTGCTCTCACTCGGACGTAGGCCACCTCTTTATGGTCTACCCAGCATGCAGTTTGGGCTGGTAGAGTGGGCAGCAGTGCCCCCATGATGGCAGAAATCGGGTGAGGAAGGAGGCAGCCCGAGGCCTCATGTCTGCTTGGGGACAAGGACTGCACTCTCACGAACCTGGAACACACCGGCCCTCCCAAGCCTATGTGAGGTCAGGCACGGCTGTGATGAGATCGACCCAGGTGCCAGCTTCAGCTCGGGCCTGAAAATCCCTCCCCTGTCAGAGCTGACATTTCAGGACAGGCGTCTCCTCTCTTCCTTCTCCTCCCCCTTCCCGACTATCGCTTCTCAATTCTGATGATGTATCAATAACTGCAAAGCAAAATGCCACAGTTAGCAGCGCTACCGTACTGTAACTAATCGTTTTCGGAATCGATTCTCAGGGTTGTGTGTGCGCAGCGAGGTGAGGCTGTGTCTGCGAAGCCGCTGTAGGCTTCGGGAATTAGGCACACCAGGAGAAGTTTCAGGAGACAAAGAAGAGGGCTGGAAAGAGAAGGGGGCAGGCACTGGAAGAGACAAGGAAAAGAGCAGATTTTCAAAAAAAGAGGCTGAGGGGAGGTTCTCAAAGAGACAGAGAAGCCGGCGGCAGCAAGCCATGGCCTGACCCGCCTTCCTAGGGCACAGAGATGAGGAAGGGGCTGTGGCCTGAGCATGTCTGATGGATGAGGTGTCGTGGGCAGGAGGCAGGTCACCAGCACTGCGAGGGCAGGAGCATGAGTCTGCCGGGCTCTGTCCCATGCTCTCGCAACGTCTGAGCGAGGACAGAAGGCCAGGTCAGACCAGGGTCCCCAAGATGGGGACAGGTGGCGGGGCTGGTTGTCATGTGACAGGTGCCTTCCTGGGATGGGGACACAGGGCAGAGGGCAGACTACTGCACACCCACCTGTTCCAGGCAGCAAGAAAGACTCAGGCCCAGGAAATCCTCCAGCTCCTTCATGCACATAAAAAGACCTCAGGGGTCTCCAGAGCTCATGCACTTAAGATTTTATTGGCTTAATAAACTGTGCTGCTGCTGCCCGCGGGTCTTCCCTGGCCTAAGCACATGTGAGGATGGTGGAGGGGGAGGGCAGCTCTCTGCGGCTGCTGTAATCTCCTCGAGCGGGAGAGAGCCTCGGGAGTGGGAGGGAAAGGACAGGCAGCTTAGACAGGGCTGCAGGGCCACACTGGGACCGAGGGAAGCCCTTTTTGCAGCATAACCCATTAACGCTTCCAGTGACCCTAGGAGGAAACTGAGGTGTAGAATGCTGGGAGAACCCACTTCAAGGCACACAACCTGCCTGCCAGCAGAGCTGGGACCCAAACCCAGGGAATCCAGCTCGAAAGCCCAGCTCGGCCACCTCCACACTAAGCTCTCACTCTCACTAAGGTCGACCAGCTGCTGACTCAGTTTCCCCATCTGTAATGTGAAATCTTTAATAGCTCCCCCCCTTGCTTCTGGTACCTCCCAGGCTCTTGCGTACCTCACCAGGGTGAGAATTACCAAAGGGGTAGGGCAGACAGGGCTGGGGGAGGTGCCACCTGACTCCAGGGGCTTTCTTAGCGAAGTGTCAAAGATGGGATGGATGTCCCCACAAACATCCAGGGCACGGACCTCCCAGTGAAGCACAGAGAATACCATGGCCTGGGTCCATGCCTCACTTCTCCAGTCACTCATTCATCGACTCATTCATTTAGCCATGCTGTGCTGGGCCTGTTTACCTGTTTCCACCCTGAGGTCTCACCCCAGACCCCCTGCAGGTCCCATAGCCAACCATCCAGGGCTCTGGTCAGTGTAGGGGAGCAGCTACAGAGCCCCTGCAATCCTGACCAGAGCCCAGGAACACACTCAGGGGAGCGAGGGAGGGGAACGGGCTGGACAGAGCCTCGTCTCTGCTTCCTGGAGATAAAGTGAGGCCAGGCCAGGTCTGTGTTCTGCCATGGGCATGCCTTGCTTACAGCCTCCCTTCCCGCCTCCAGATCCCTGGGGCTGTGGCTTCACCCCAACTTCTCAGCAAGGCTCCTGAGGCAGCAGCAGCATCTCTGCCTGGGGATGGGGGGGGCACTCACTCCCGAGTTTCAGAGCCCAGGTCTGGAGCCTACCACACCCCCCACCACTGCCCAAGCCAAGGACCTCCCCCTGCCTACCCTTCTACCTCCAAGAGCTACCATGTGGGCACCCCAAATACCTTCAGCCTCTGAACAGAGGGGAGGCTGTTTATCCTCCCTTGCATGTCCGACTGTTGCCCGCAACTGCTGGGAGGGTCTGTGGTCCTGCAGACGGGGCCTGGGGGCTCAGGTAGCCAGACAGCCTCAGAGGGCAGCGAGGGGTCACAGCCCCGACATGGCGTTTCAATCACAGGCTCACGATCATTCCCAGGGGTCCCCAGACAATGGGGTGTAACAAGAGAGCTGAAACTTTCTGAACGGGTCACACTCTTTGTTTATTTTACCAGAATGGCTTCATGTTTTGCTCTGAATCTGTCTGAGGTGCAGGCTGCTTTCCCGAGTGAGAAAGTAGGAGCTGGGGTGATCGCGGCTCCCTGGGAACATGCTGGACCCCCAAACCTACCAAGAAGCAGAGGAGAGGGGCGTGGCAGCCAGGAAGCTCCAACAAACAGCACGCTGGAGCTGGGCTCTCGTGGGCACAGTGAGAACGACGGGCCCCGGCGTCAGTGACACTGGGGGAGACTGAGGTGGCACACGGGGTAGGTGGGACAGGCGGGCCCAGATGCCCTCAGCAGGGCCCGGACAAGATCCACCACCTGCAGCCAGGTACACGCCCGAGACAGGAGGCAGCCAGCAAGACTCTCACTCGGCATTCTCCGAAATAGCCGCACTTTGCAAACCACCAGGAGTTTCATGAGTGAAAGAGTGGACAAAGACAACGGGGCGGGTTTCTAAGTCAGACTCGCTACAGTAAATAAAAGGAACGCATCAGAAACACACCCGAGCCGCGACACCACGTTCAGTCAAAGAGGCAAGTTGCAATAAAGAGGTCATGCATGTGCATTTGAAGGAGACCTAAAACAGTGTGTGCTCTGGTTCATGCTTACACGTGTGTGTAAATGATTTTTCAAGGGACAGAAATAATAGATACCAAATCGGTGCTCAGAGCAGCCTCTGGGTGTGGGGGAAGGGGAATGGGGCTGGTGCTGCTGGGAGGGGAACTGGACTTGGACTTTATCTGTGAGGCTCCATTCCTTTTTTTTTTTTTTTTAAGATTAATTCAAGATAACAAAGTGTTAGTTATTGTTAATTGCAGGTAGAGGAGGACAGACATTTATCTTTTACCTCAATTATAAAAATGCTCCAGATTTTTTTTTTGAGACAAGCCTGGTTAGATTGATGGGCCCTTGCAGGAGAGAGACCCTGATTACACACGTGCGTGACAAAGCTGGTGTCAAAGCACAGTGCTGTGTATGATTAGTGGCTCCACAGCACCTCATTGGCTGGTGGCCTGATGACCAAGTAGATGGAAGATGTACAAGGTGGCGTGATTCCAGAGGGAGCCACATCCCAAGAGGAAGTCAAAGCCATCTCATCCCTAGTGACGGCCTGGAGACTCTAGACCCTCCGTGTCTCCAAGAGCTAGGCTCCCCTGCATCCTTCTCTCTGGGTACCCAGGCCCTGGTCTTTTGAGCAGAGCATTCTCCATACTCCTGAGAAGGAGGCCAGAAAGTGCTGGATGCAGAGGTGGCTTCTCCCTCTTCTCACGCCACCATCTGCAGTCTGACAAGGAAGCCAGAGGGGCTGTGAAAAGAGCCACATCTCCCATCCCCTGACTAATGGGACCCACAGGGGTGGGGTAAGAGCAGTGTCTCCCAGGCTGCACCTTCACACTTGCTGGCCGCTGCGGCCGGACAGATGTGCACCCTGGTCCTTGCTTTGATCTCACACGGTTACACTTTCAGTGTTACAAGCTCATAAAAGCCACATGATCAAATTCCAGGTCATTACTCAAGGAAAGGGACCCCTCTGTGGTCGACAGCGACAGTTTCAAACCAATTAAAATAAGCCTGGCGTTCCTGCAGGCTGCCGCCGTGCCACCACCCTGGGGGTCTCGGAGGACCTTGCTTGCAATGAGCAAGACGTGAGAAATGTTAATGAAGACGCTTAAATGGCACGCCGAGGGGATTCTGGTAAATAAGGCCACGCGGAAGGGGTTGGGGAGAGGCCTCCTGAGCTAACCCTGGAGGAAACTTCAATAAACATGAGATTGGATTGGAAACAATTCACTCCGCAAGGGGTGGGTCCGTCGGCAGCGCTGGGAGGGGCCTTTGGGGGAGGAAAGCTATTTCATTTCCTATTAGCTCCCCTTTGCAAGTGTCTGTGCCCCCTGCTGCTGGCACTGGAATCTGCCAAAGCCTGACAGCACCCACTGAGCAGGCTGGGAGTGCCAGGGTATAATTTGCCAAGTAAAAATTGGAGAGGGCGGGGAGAGGCTGCGCAGAAGAGGAGAAGGGGTGGCTGGTGATGGTGGAGGGTGGAGGGGCTGAGGACGGGGCTCTGCAGTGGCTTTGTGACTGTCTGGCAGTTGCTCCAAAACTCTGCAGGGTCCTGTCTCGGGAAGATCGAACGTCACCCATGAAACAGAGACGTTTCCAGAGAACATCACCCCAGGCCCAGGCCGGCAAGTAGATGGGGCCAGGTCAGCAGGCTGTGGTCAGTACTGGCCAGCTCAGTGCAGACTCAGGGCCCACCTGAGGTGTGGTTAGCCCCCTGGGGCAGGGGCTATGGCTACGGCCTCTGCTTCCAGCCAGGGACCATTGCTCAGGACATCGGCAGTTCACAGCTCTGCTCAATGCAACGGAAGGTGCACCAGACGTGAGAAAGGGAAGGGGGCTCCTGAGCAAGACAGCAATGTGAGGAATCTGGGCCACACAGCCTGGGTCCTTCCTCCCAGAGCCCCTGGCCCCAGGCCCCTGCATGTCTGATTTTGTGGGCCTAACCTTCCAGCCGAAATAACAAAACCTCATTCCGGTGAGAGTTTCCAGATTTAGCAAATCGAACTCCTGAGCAGTTAAATTAGAACTTTCAGATAAACAAGAGATAATGTTTTCATTGTTTTAGGATAAGTTCATACCATGCAATATTTGGGAAGTACTTACATTAACAATTTTTCATTGTTTATCTGATATTCACATTTAACCAGGCACCCTGGATTTTTATTTGGCAACCCTAGCTTCCAGCTGCCTGATTACCCAGGCTAAACACACAGGTGCACATATGCCAGCACACAAGGCGTGCACACTCACCCACACATGTGCACGTGCATGCACAAACACACACAGGTGCATACAGACACGTGCACACACACATCCTTCAAAGAAAGGAACAGCGACCAGGAGCTGGCATTTCCCGTGTGCTCCCTCATGGAACCCTCCTCCCATCCCCCAACGGCCACCCCCCCTCATTCAGACAAAGAGGCGCAGGCTCCAATTGCCACTTGTTCAAGGCCACACAGTCAGCACATGGTCCGGCTGAAACTGCAGACCCAGTTCATTCGTATTCCAACGTCTGCACTCTTTCCACCAAGCCAGACCCAATGCATCAAATTTTAGATACTTCTTTTCAAACAGAACGGCCGTAAGGAAGTTGCCGTCAATTCTGCAGTCAGGTCAATGGCCTTGGCTCAGACCCACTTGGACCTCAGAACAAAGACGCAGGTTTGAGTTGGTGAAGCCCCTGTGGGCTCAGTCTCACCGGGGTTCATCAGTGGGGCTCGGGGGGAGTACATCTGGCTTCCACACAGAGGCTGGTGTTTGGGTCCAGCCTGGAGGGTGCTGCTGGCAGTCCAGTCCTAAGCAGGCACTGGAAGCAGCACTGATGCCCGTGGCAAGGCGTCCTAGCGAAGGGGACGCGTCTCCCCTAGACATGGGAGAGGGGACGAACACAGACCTGAGATTGTCTGCAAAATGGCAAGCAGTCCCTAAACTCCAGCTTCCACTAATTAACTAGTTGCTTTCCAGGTAACTAGTAGGTACTTCAGGCACTTGCTATGTAGTAAGAATCACAATCTTAAAAGAATAAAGAAAAGAGTTGCAATCTTGGATGAGGCCAAGGTGGACCTCAGGGTGCCACCTTGTCTACGTGGGCTGTCCCTTGGCAGGGAAAGAGATTCGACTTGGCTGACAAGTCCTGCTCTTTATGTGAGCAGGACAGTTCTCAAGTCACATGCTAACTTCCCTATCTTGAATTGTTGGTTTCATGATGAGTTTACCGGGAACGGAAGTTAAGCTTGCCATCCTGTCATTTCTAGAAACGTCTTTGCCCCCTTTAAAAAAATTGTCTATGGACATGGAGACAACCGGCCCCGGCCCCCCCGATCTCTAGCCCCTTGTTACTCAGGCCTCATCTCCTAAACTGCCGGGCTGCTGCTGACAAAGTTGCTGAGTAGACAGAGCTTACAACTGGGGAGGCGTCAGCTGGAGTCCTTGCCATGGAGGTGGCTGGTTCCTATCATGAGTGGAACAGGAGCATTTGGGGCCTGAAGATCTGGATGCTCCTGGGTGGTGTTTGCTCAGCGGCGGCCAAGAAGCCCAGCAAGGAGGGGGAGAGGAGAAGGAGGTCTGCGTGCTTCACCCAAAACTCCAGCACGGAGGACGCGACTGATCTAAAATCCCGGAAACGAAACTGCTAGGGGCAGAGGAGCCAGGGAGTTCTGGGAAATACAAACAGCAGCAAATTCCCCAACTTTATCTTCATAGGCACCGCCCCCACACCACGTGGCCTCCCCCTCTCAACAACGCAGTTGAGCAGCGGTCTGAGCCACAGCATAGTGGTGAGGGGTTCACGATTTGCCTAATGAGAGGTTTTATTGGCAAATTTCATACTAAGAGTTGGGTGTTGAAATTTGGCTGTGGAAGGAGGGAAGGCGCGGGGGTGTAGGGGGAGGGGAAAGGGAGCCGCCACCGGATTTGGCTTTTCCGGAGGCAGCCCACTGGAAAAGCAGATTTAATTATAGGCAGGTTGTTGTTTTTCAGGTGACCTACTTCCCAGATGGTTTTTCCTGCTTTTCTTTCCTGTCAGAAAGTTTTGATACATTGGAGCCGGGAAGGAAGAAAGTCATGCTATGTCACCAAGAAGTAGGGGACCTGGGGGCTCAGTGATCCAAAGCAGAAAGGAAGAGGGGGAGGAAGGTAGGAGAGGCAGAGAAAGTGAAGAGGCAGAAGGGGGACCAGCGGGAGAGACAGATGGTGCATGGGGCTCCTGCGGGTGCGGAGATGAAGCCCTGTCCTGGGAGGTCTCACTTGCATTGCTGGAGTGGTGATGACCCAGGGTTCAGCCTGGGTTCTGGCTTAAACCTGAAGACTGACTGGCCTCCGCTCAGCCTGAGAATCCTGAGAAGCCTCTCCAAGAGCAGCCTGGGCTGATGGTCTATGTTTGGGCTGATGGTCTTGTCCGGGCTGATGGCCTATGTTTGGGCTGATGGTCTTGTCTGGGCTGATGGTCTATGTCCGGGCTGATGGTATATGTCTGGGTTGATGGTCTATGTCTGGGCTGACGGTCTTGTCCGGGCTGACGGTCTATGTCCGGGCTCATGGTCTATGTCCGGGTTGATGGTCTATGTCTGGGCTGATGGTCTTGCCTGGGCTGATGGTCTGTGTCTGGGCTGATGGTCTTCTCTGGGCTGATGGTCTATGTCTGGGCTGATGGTCTTGTCTGGGCTGATGGTCTATGTCTGGGCTGATGGTCTATGTCCGGGCTGACGGTCTTGTCCGGGCTGACGGTCTATGTCTGGGCTACGGTCTTGTCCGGGCTGACGGTCTTGTCCGGGCTGATGGTCTATGTCTGGGCTGACGGTCTTGTCCGGGCTGACGGTCTATGCCTGGGCTGATGGTCTATGTCTGGGCTGATGGTCTATGTCTGGGCTGATGGTCTTGTCTGGGCTGATGGTCTTGTCCGGGCTGATGGTCTATGTCTGGGCTGATGGTCTTGTCCGGGCTGACGGTCTATGTCCGGGTTGACGGTCTATGTCCGGGCTCACGGTCTATGTCTGGGCTGATGGTCTATGTCCGGGCTGATTGTCTTGTCCGGGCTGATGGTCTTCTCTGGGCTGATGGTCTATGTTCGGGCTGATGGTCTTGTCTGGGCTGATGGTCTATGTCTGGGCTGATGATCTATGTCTGGGCTGATGGTCTATGTCTGGGCTGATGGTCTTGTCCGGGCTGATGGTCTATGTCTGGGCTGATGGTCTTGTCCAGGCTGATGGTCTTGTCCGGGCTGATGGTCTTCTCCGGGCTGATGGTCTTGTCCGGGCTGCTGGTCTTCTCTGCGCCAGCCGGTTTTCTTCGGTGGCGTGTGCGAGTCTTGAGTGGCTTGTGTGTCCTGAGACTAGAGACCTTTCTAGAAGGCTGTGGTGGACTTGTTTCCTGACCACTGCTGGTGTGGCTCCTGGAGGGGATGGTTGGAATTCACTCCTGCATGGAGCCCCTCTTGGTGCTGACCTTAATCCCAAGGCACCACAGGGACCTCCCAGGACCAGAGGGACATTGCTGGCCGTCCAGACCCCTATCCACGCCGGCAGCCTCTGCCAGAGACAGATCTGGACACCTTGGCCACTCAGCAGGATCCCAGGTGATCCCGCTTGGGGCACAGACTGGAGAGTGCACATCCGGTCACTTCCTGCCTTCAGGCAGCAGCCCTCATTAACGGCCTTTGGTTCTGTAAGAATTGGTGCTACTTTAAACACTTTCCAGCAGGGAGCTCCCCATACCTACCCTCCTGTGGCAGACCCTGCCCATATCTAACCAGGTTCACTGCCAGAATGAGTCCTTCCTCCCATCTCTCCAAAATCCTTTGCCATGAACCACGAGCCTGTCCCCCGCATTCTGTCTGGAGAGTGGCTGCTCACCACCCTCTGGGTGTTGCCGACAGAGCCTTTGACTGAAACCATGCACCTCACTGTGGGAGCCCCACCCACCTGCTCTTGGTGTGTGTCTGTGCTCCCCATTAAAACCTTGGAGCAGAGCTGCTGCTGTTTGCGGCAAAAACAACTTCGAGGGACTGTTCTGGTCTCAGACTCAGAGTCCAGCTCTCACCATCACTAATGGGTGGGGGGAAAACAGATTCTTCAGCCTCCTGAGAAGCCACCTTCTCTGCACATTCAGAGTCCAGCGCATTCTGCCAAAAGCTCCCATCATGGCAACACCGGATCCTAAATGTAACTGGTGACACTGCCAGGAGCCATTCACAGAAGCATGAGGGTCCCAAGGGAGTGGATCCTAGGGGCCCCCGCACCACTGCCAATATCCACGTGCCACGAGGCAGCTCAGCAATTGGACTGGTGGCCTTTGTGCTGCAGATTGAGATGGGCTAAAGCACAGGTCAGATGAGAACTTCGGTGGGCTCAAAGGACATCCAGGAGCCCAGGGCACAGGGACGCCACCATCTTCGATGGGCACATTTCCCGTCTACAATGTACAGTGACACTGGGGTCTCTACCTCGTGTCTCCCCCGTGTCTTCACCAACTCCTCAATGTCAGGGAAAGTAAGTGAACAGAAAATCAGGACCTCTTGCACTGGCAGTGGGACCTAGAGAGGCCATGACAGCCAGGTCCCCTGAGCCAGGCATTCACCTGGACCCCTCCAGATCCGGCCCCAACATGCCCACTCCTAATCTGAGCTAGGACACAGAAGCCCTTCAGAGCATGACACAGAACCACAGATGTCTAATTTTCCCATGGAGTGCACGTGAGAAAGTTCTCATTCAAACTGTGGTGATGTGGGAGTTCTACCATCCCAGTGTCCTAGCAGACGAGAGAGGGGATGTTGGGGCAGAGGGAAGGAAGCAGTGAGTCCTCCTCAGCAGGCACAGAGGACCCCATAGGGTGCACAGCACAGGATGCCAAAGAGCAGGAATTGTGAATCGGGCTTTCAGGAATCTGGATTCTTTTTTTTCTTGAGATGGAGTTTTGCTCTATCACACAGGCTGGAGTGGAGTGGCAGGATCTCGGCTCACTGCAACCTCCGCCTCCTGGGTTCAAGCAATTCTTCAGCCTCAGCCTTCCAAGTAGCTGGGACTACAGGCACACGCCACTGAATCCGGGTAATTTTTGTATTTTTAGTAGAGACAAGATTTTACCATGTTGGCCAGGCTGGTCTCAAACTCCTGACCTCAGGTGATCCACCTGCCTTGGCCTCCCAAAGTGTTGGGATTACAGGCATGAGCCACCATGCTCAGCCAGGAATCTGGATTCTAATGCAGGAACGGAAGCTGATCTTTGAACTATTCTCAATGTTACCGGCACACCAATTATAAAATAAATATAAAAAGTGATGCAGGAAAACACCAGGGCCGGGAAAGAAGAGATGGGTATGATGGGGAGGGGCAAGAGGACTCCCAGGTGAGGGTCGGTTTTGAGCTGTGCTTTGAAAACAGTAAAAAATGCAGGGGGGCAGGGAGAAGGGGGGGGCACCCCAGGAAAGAAGGGAGAGAGAGAGCAAGAGCAAGAAGCTGCTCTGTGGAGCGACCTGGTGCGCAGTGGAGGCCGGGGCTGCGGGCTCGGAGCCGGGGCGCTGAAGGGCTGGGGGAAAGTTCCAAGTCGTTAAGTCAGATGGCACAGGTGGGGCGCCCAGGAAAGCTGCCAAGCACAGAGCTTGGCACTAGCACGCCCGGAGTAGAAGTTAGCTCCCCTTCCTCTCCCTTCTCCATGTCAAGAGTAACAGATTGGGGTAGTACATTGCAGAGCTGAGGGCCTGGCTGGAGAAGCTCACTTTCCTAGGGAAGATGAAATGTGTGTCATGCAGCATCCGAAGGCAATGGTGAGCTGGGCATGACCCCAAAGGATGTACGGAGGAGATGCAGCCAAGACCCCAGCCATTGAGACAGGGACACGTATGCAGGGGCTGAGGACGGACCGAGCAGCTTCTAGGGGTCTGGGAAGCCCCCTCTCGGCGTGTGTGTGTGTTCATAGACGCATGCTGCAGAGGGAGAATACCAGGCTTGTTTTTGGGTTCTCGAGGGGAGTCTGTGATATTCAGTGAGCTCACTGGCAGCCATGTAGCTCCCCAAGTCCCTTGCCTAGAAGCTGCCTTCTCAGCTGTCTACACAGCCGACTGTCTACACAGCTCAACTGCAAAGCACCCAGATAAGCGTACTGGACTGCTGGCACTGCATGTGGCCAGCTGGCCCTGAGCTCACTTGTCACAAGCATTAGTCTGAAAGTAAGAAGTACATGGACGCATTGTGCTGGGGAACATGAGGGCTGGGACCCAGGCAGGTCTGGTTAGACAGATTTCTCAAAGCCTTCCTTAGGAGGGGGCTCCTGCAAAGCGCTCTGCTTTTCTGAGCCTCATTGTCTCAGGTGTCAAAGGAGGGTTCTTCCTATTCTGATCCCATTGTCATTGGGGTTGGAAGTGATGCTGGTGAGAGACACACAGCACTGGCGTGCAACGGGAGTGGATCTGCAATTGTTTTCCGTGGTACTGAGAAAAGCAAGGAGCTAGGGGATCTCAAGGAAGCTCCCTGGGTCTGGAGAGCTTATTTCCAGGAGCTGCTTACTCTCTCAGTGTTTGTGCAAAGCCACTGCTGTGGCAGAGACATGGGATGGATGTTCTCGCAAGTTCATATCACTGTCCCCAGGGCAGTTTCCTGGAGATGGGGACACAAGAGCTGGTTGTGACAGGTCAACTGTATTGCGAAGTGAGGTTTTAAGCCCCACCTTGGCAGCCCAGGACATTGGGTGATGGTAACGGTAGCATGTTTTGCAGCCAAGAGAAGGGCTGTCATGGCAGCTGAGGCCACCAACAGATGCAGGGTACTCAGTGACTCCACCTGCCTGCCCAGCTGGACCTCCTCCCCAAGCCTCCCTGCGGTGGGGGCTTGCTCCTGGCCTTTGTCCTGCATTTGATGCTGCCGGGATTACTGAAGAGGTGGCACCCTGCTCAGGTCTCTTCTGCCTTGGCCAGAGATGGCCGCGTGCCGAGAGCTGGCAGGAGAGGCATGTTCTGCCCGTGGCTGGTGGTGCGTGGAGCAGTGCACCAATGCGAGCCCGCAGTGAGGGTTCATTACTGTGCAGATGCAAGTGGGCGAATGGAGACTAATTGTTTGGGCAGATTGCTTGCTGTTTAGCTAGAGAGGCATGGTGAGACTCGGGATCTTGCATTTCCAGGTTACTCTGCAAATCTTCAGGTGCCCATTTCTAGGAGGAACTGAATCACTCAAGGGCTTCTGTGGTGCTGGGTGCAGCAGGTGGGAGATGGAGAAGCCCCCTTCCTCTTGTTCAGCCCTTCACAGGGGTCACTGGTGTTCCTGGGAGCTTGCCAGAGCCACACAGCTCACCTTAGCTCTGTATCCTTCCATGGGTCAGGCCTGGGGACTGCCACCCTCTCAGGGCCTGGCTGCAGGAGGAAAGGGCTGAGGGATGAGAAAGGAGTCACCTGCCAGCCTGCAGAGAGCTGGGAAGAAACTGGCTTTGGGGGCTTGGGCCACTGTCACAGCCAGGAGGAGCAGCAGCACTTTCCCTCTGCTTCCAGAGCAATCTGCCATGGCCCAGTGGCAGCCCCAAAGCTGGCTGACATCTGGCAAACGAGCGGTGGGATGCAGCTTGAGTTTTCAGAGTGTGCATGCTCCCTTCTGGGGAGACCCCAGAGGCTCAGGAAGCCTCCGAAGTAAACTGTTTTCAAGGGCCAGTGAGGAGACACAGCTGGTACAGCCCTCCCATTGGCAGTGCCCCTTCTTGGATGGAGGGCATGTAGCTCATCCCCACCCCCTGGCAGTAGCCCCTCTGGTGGGCAGACAAGCAACTGGTGTGGGCGAGCATTTCTGCAGATGAATCTGCAGGTGTCCAGCCTTTGACCTCACCCCCCTAGCTCTGCTGCTCAGAAATCCTCTCCCTTCCCTGATCTGGAGTTCAGAGGAGCTGGCTCCTGGGTGGAGGGGAAGGGGGGAGTGGGGAGCTTGGAGAGGAGAGAGCAGGCAGTCTTCCTGCTGCAGCGGGGACACAGGCCACCAACTGGCAGAGAAACCTGCACTTGTAGGAGGCAGACGCTCATTGATCACCTGTGAAGCTCAGTCCCTGCTTCCTCGGCCTCTGGGCAGGGAGAGAAGCGGGGAGAGAGCTGAAGGGCCATGAAATACTGCCCACAGTCCAAGGTGCGGTCACCGTCCCAAGGACTCTCCTCTGCCTGGGATTTCCTTTAGGTTTGTGTGCAAAGACCGGAGCTCAGGTCCTGTGTATCAAAGCAGGAAGCTGTCTAGGAACTGCAGAGGTTTAACACACTCAGCGTTGAGCATACCCAGCCTTGATGACGCTCTAGAAGATGTCAAAGCCCTTCACAAATGTTGAGGCCTGAGCCAGTTTTCCCCCAACCCTGGGCAACACCACCCCTGCACCCATTCCTGCTGCATGCCAGGCCCTGCGTCAGGGAGGAGCAGACGGAAGAAACTGAGCCGAAGGACAAATGGTGGCAGGGGAGCTGCTCCCCCTTTGCATCCCCAGCCACCTGGGTGGGCTCATCACTGGGGATTCCACAGGTGGCCAGGGCAGCCTGTGGGTGTGGCCTTTCCTGGAGATGAAAAGTTTATAGCTCCCTGGGCTCAAGTGTGGCAGGAAATTTGGGGACTTGGGTCATCTCACTGGAAGAAAGAGCTATGGCATCAGAAGGTCCGGCAACATTGTGGGAGAATCTACTTATCCCTAAATATCAACGACCCAGTTATTTACGTTTTCCCAACCAAGTGGCCCCATTGACCTCAGTCCTCCCTGTTGGAGACCTGATAGAGACTTGTCCTTGGAATGGAGGAAAAGGGGGCCGAGGGAGAGTGTCTTTAAAAGTTCACTCAAAGCCACCTCTTCTCAGGACAATACCACCTCCAAACCCTGAACAAATAATAAATAAAAAAAATATAATAAAAAGCACAACCAAATGTAACTACAGCTGCAGAGGCTCCTCCTTCCCTCCCCCCACCACCTCCCCCTCCGTTGCCTCCTGCTTTGAGCTCCAACCTCTTAGATATTTATTGTTCGCTTCCTCCTAAATCATTGCTGACGGCTGGACTGCTCACACTCCATTACAGGGAGAGGCTGTGTGGAGTCGCAGTTCCGTTTAGCTTGCAGAAAAAGGAGCCTCCTGGGAAAAACCCACCCGGGAGCTGTCCGGTGCTGAACTCCAGCATGATGGACGATTATGGACCATCTGCACTTTCAGAGGGGGGATAGATTTATGAGCGAGAGAGACAGCTAGAAGAGTGTCTATTACTATAACTCACGGCCCTCTTCAGAGATATTCTAATCAGGCATCTTCTCCTACCACCGAAAGGCCCAGGTTAAGAACTAGCAAGAGGGGAAATCAATTACATACTTTAGGGGCGGTTTTTTCCAGAGCATCACTGTCGGTGGTGCTGGGGGTGAGAGCATCAGGAGGCCGAGGGGTCGGGGTGGCTGGTGGGGGCCCCTCCACCTGCCAAAGCAGGCTTCCCAGCAGCCTTTCCTAGCACCTCCCGTCACACCACTGCTCTGGATTTCTTGCAACTGGTTGAGAAGCTAGGAGGCGCCTGAATGTCCCTCCCTTTTCACCCCGCATGGATCTAGTTGAGATTTACTGACAACCCAGGATCATGCAGAGGGCTGCAGTGAGAATATCTGGGTCTTCCTGGTCACCCGTGCACTTTGACACTGTTGTGCACAGGGGAAGGGAAGAGAGTGAACCTCGAGGGACGTCGGCCCGGGGTCAGGCCCTGTGCTGGATGCCCTCTGTACATTGTTTCACTGTAATCTTATTCTTGTTTTATAGGTGAGAGAACGAAGGCCCATGGAGGTGCCAGGTTTCCAGCCCAGGCCTGCCCAACCCTCTCTAGACAAAACACTGCCCGCAGGCACAGTTGGCAGTGCAGAGGTGCCCCTGGGCACTCCCTGCCAGAGGTGGCCAGCTCCCTCTCCCCAGCTCCCTGCTCCCCAGCTCCCCTCTAGCAGCATAACTCCTGACATGTCTCCTCTGGGTCCAGACCTCCCCACCCTCTGATGTGGCCTCAGTGTGAACCCCCAGGCCCTGTCCACTTGGACCCCAGCCTCCTAGAAAAGACAGCTACAGACAGATTCCTCTATTTCTACAGGACTTCAGAGTTCACAAGGCACTTTGACGCTGCTGAACCTGACCACAGCCCACTGCAGTGGGTCTAAATGGATAATTCTACCCCTGTTTTAAAGATGAGGACACTTAGGCCCAGAGAGGTTAAGTGGCTTCCGTGAAGCTGCACAGCTCACCAGAAACCAGGCTGGAACCAAGCCCGTGCCTCCTGGCTCTGCAGTCAGGCCTGTCTGGCCTCACCCTCTGCTTCCCAGGAGGCTGCTCTGAGTATGGTCACCCGTGAGCATTTCCTTCCTTAGGGACCAGCCTGGGCTGGGTCTCCCCAACACCCTCCCACAAGGCTCTCCTCTCTGTGGTTCCAGATCTCCTCTCCTTTATCCCTTCCCTTCCCTTCCCTTGAATCACCACCAGGTCAGAGAACACTGGATTTTAAGTCAGCAAAGTGATGATCACACACTTGAAGGTGTCCTTGGTTCACACCTCCCTGGGAAGGATAAGACCTCCAGCTCATGGGGAGGCCTTGGCAACCTCACCCTGGCACAAGCTCTGAGACTCCAGTCAAAGGCTCTGGACATCAGGAAATGCACCCCCTCCACCTCCTGCCAGGACCCTGCTGTTCTCCAGGATGATGGGTCAGCGGCCTGAGCGATGGCGTCCAGCTCGGCAGCAGTGACCACTGATGAGTGCTCCAGAGCCGGGTCCTAACTGGGATGAGATCAGGCTGCAGCTGAGAGCAGCAGAAGCTCGAGGGAACTTTCTTTCGTTGCTTTTATTTATCTTTAAAAAAACCCACAAAACTACAAAAAGTCCTCCCTGCCTCACCTGGGAGCTCACCTGTGGCTTTTTCACCTGAAAATCCCTTCTGGTTTTCCCAAGCCTGCTACAGTCATCCACTGATTCCTTCTCTCTCTTATCCACATGAACGTTGAAGACAGGACCTGACCTTGCTCTGGGCTATGGGGGAAAGGTTTTCTGCAGGAGGTCACACCCCACTGAGCAGGGCCTTACGGGGCACGGAAGAGACGGTCAGGTGGAAGGAGAGTGGACGGCACAGCCCACCGGTGCAAACACGGGCAGGACTCACAGCATATCATTCCACGTGTCTGGAATGGAGGTGGGGATGGAGCCCAGGAGGCAATGAGGCAGGATCGGCGAGCAGGGGGCAAGAACTCCTTTCCCAGAGAACCTTTCCCTCAGCCTCTTGCCCTTCAGAACTGGCCACTGTCTGCTGAGCATTCAGGCATAGGGTCACTCACTATGCAGACTGCACTGTCCATCGTGGCAGGGCCATCTCGTAGCCAGGGTGACCCTGGCCACAATCTGTGGCTGAGGTGCCCAGCCCCATAGCCACTGGCATATGTGGATTTTGAACACTTGAAGGTTTTTGGGAGCCAGCATGCCTGAGGAACAGAATTTATCATTGTATTTCATTTTAATTTGATTGAATAGAAATGGCCACCCATGGCCTGTGGCCACCGTTGCAAACAGCACAGCTCCGGGTGGTGAGATGCTGCTGCTGGCGCCCAGGTCTCGCAGCCTGACCCCTGCAGGCCCTGGCTGCGTGCAGGGGCCTCATGTTCCCAGGACCCCCATGCTCCCAGGCTTTGAGACCCGAGCAAACGGCTGGCAACAGAGCAACGGAAGGGGGAGTATCTCTCTCCACCCAGAAACATTTGGCTTCACCTGTGAAAACAGCATCAACTTGATGAATGGCTGTTTCCTGCACTTTGTGAAATTAAATTCTCAGGACCAAGCAGCTCAGGGTTAGCCGTGGCTGCCCAGGGACAGGGATGGGGCATGAGGAGGGAGCCTGGGCAGCAAAGGGCTCAGGCTCTGAGGTCCTGGCAGCTGCCACACATGGGGTGGGGGAGGGCATGTGGGCAGACAGCTGAATCAGCAGGTGCCCCAGGCATTGGCTGAAGACAGAGGGGGAAGAAATAAAGAATAAAAATGCAAGAAAGGACCCATCTGGCTGGGAGGGACCGGGAGGGGGTTGGCTGCAGAAAGAGGTCCCCACCCTGCCCACTAAATCCCAGCCCTGGCCCCTGGGGCACAGTCACTAGAGAGCCAGGCCTCTCCAGGGAACCAGTCACATCCGCTCTGACCTTCCCATGGCCCTCCTCCCATCTCAGACGCTGGAGAATGGAGGGATCCCTAACACTTCCAACCCAACTCTGCTCTCTATGGAAACAAACCCCCTTTCCACGCCATTATTATCATCATTGTCTTCCTTAGTGCTTAGTCCAGGGTACCGGTCATGAGCATCCTGGGGCTCCTACCAAGGGCTCTTCACCCAAACCTGTCTCCCATCCTGGCCACACTCCTGCCTGTGATCCTGTACACCCTGGGGGAGGAAGGCATGAAGCGGCTCCCCCAGCCTCTTCTCCCACAGTAGCAATTCCTTCTAATGGTGTTATGTGGTCACACCATCAACCCAGATCACCCCCAGAGCTTCCTTCATCAAAGGCCCACGATATAACCTGAATTATTCCACACTGTGTCGTCTCCTCCTTCCCCGGAAGGAGCTCTGCAGGCCTGGTGGAGGCTCTAAGCAATGCCCTCTGGTCCATGTCTCTCATCTGCAAAAGGTCTAAGGAGGCTGGAGCCTCCCCCACACCCTGCCCCGGCCCAATGCCTAGCCCTGGTACATCTTCAGGAAAACACAGAGAATCAGATGAAGCACAGAGGATCATGTGGAACACAGAGGCCCCGGCCCACACCTGTCCTGGGTTCACCCCTCACACTCCTAGGAGGTCTCCGTCTGTGGCTCCTGACCTGGTTCCTTGTCTCGGGCTTCTCTTTTAAAGAAACGGTTGCTCTTACATTTTAGCCTGGTGTCACTAGGGGTCCCACCTGGAATCCAGCTCCTTCTCAGACCCTTCAGCCCTGACCTCTCATGCTGATCTGTCCAGAGTGGAAGAAATCACTCGTCCCAGTAGCACCTCTGTTCATACCATTAAGTCACAGCCAGAAAACTGTTCCCCATGCACACCCAGGCCTGCATCTCTCAGGTCTCTGTTCAGAGCCGAAGGGTTAAGTTACCCGGTAAAACTGACCATCACATGAACCCCAGAAACTCTTGTGTGTGCAAGTGCATGTGGGCATGTGTGCGGGCACGTGTGCTTCTCCAGGTGAGGCCAACCCCACTGTCTTCTCTTTCCCCCTGTCCCCCCAACCCCCAGGAGACACTAGGCAGTGTCACCCTCATTAAGGTGAAATTGAAGGGGTTGGGGCACCATGCAGGTTTCACTGCCAGGCAGGGGTGTCCCCTCTTGCCCCGGATGGTTCTGGAATTGCCCCAGGACTACACAGAAGTCCCCTGGTTTCCTCCCACTCAGACCCTGACTGTCACAGTCAAAATCCCGTCCCCTGAGCACGGCCATGCCACCTGCTGCAGTTTCCTTTTCACGCTGCAGGATCTTGGGTCATTCCTGCAGACGCTTTAAATAGATGAGGGGGATGCTCAGGTTCCACACACTTCTCCATTTTACAGAGGGGGGTTTTCAGGATGGTGGTCCCGCCCCTGTCTCCTCAGGCCTCTCTCACACCCCTGACTCTCACCAGGTTCTGGCTCTGGGATGGCAAACCCAGCCCCATGGCCACCATATGGGCTTTGGGGACATGAAGTCATGTCGGGGGGCTTGTACCAGTGGGGTCTTCTCTAGGCCTGAAGGTCCTCGGGCCGCTCCTTCTCAACCAGGTCCTACTCACTCCGAGCCAAGGCCAGACGCTCCCTTCGGAGAAGCGTTCTGTGACTCTGCGGCCAACGGGTCCTCCTCTCCCTGCTCCTGGCCCCAGGGCTCTGACAGCCTGGGGTGGCCGCCGGCTGTGCCTCGCTGTGCTGGGCATCTGCCTCTCGGGTCCACACATCGTCTCACTGTACTGTCGTGAATGGGGGCCTCATCCCCCCTCACAGACCTCTATGCTTACATTTTAAATAAATGTCTATCTGTAGCCCCAGCCCTAAGCATCTCTTTCCAAGTATTTACTGAGTCTGTCCCCTCCCAGACCACCCAATTCAACATGGAAAAAAGCAAGAGCTGTGTTCCTGACATGCTGCGTGTTTCTGTTCACCGACCACCCCTCCCTGAGCCTCAGTGACCTCAAGTCCTGCTCTCCCTGTGGCTGCCGTCTCCTGTGCTCGGCCTGGAATTCTTTCCCCTGCAGTTTTCCTTTCCTCCTCATCCCATTCCCTTCCTTACAAGTGCCACGTGTCTGGGATGGCCGCACTACCTCTCCCCGTCCCATTCTGTTGACATTACCAGAGTCAACAAGCCGCTTACTGCCTCCAAAACCTCTGTGGGTTTCACTCTCAGGGCGGGTGTCAAGACCCACCCCAAGCTGACCCTGGGGACCCCATGGACATGTTCGCCTTCATTCCAGAGGCCTCTGCCTCCCTGGACCCCTGGGGAATGTCCCACCCGTGGCTGCAGCCTGCACCACTCAGTGTGGTTATTAGACATTTCCACAGATGCAGATTCTAGATCTCCAAAGAGACTGAAGACGTTGCTTCCCGGAAGACAGCACACTCACTGTTGTCCTCTGCTGCCCCTGTCCCGGGGCTGGGCACGTAATTGACACTGCAAGGACTCTCTGAACTGAACATGTGCTGTGCCCTGCCTGCCGTCAGCACCCCTGTCTTCCCACTGGAAGTGAGGCCACCCGGCTCAGCCCAGGTTTTTAGTGGCACTACAGGGGACAGCACAAATCCCAGTTTTCTCGACTGTTTTTCTCAATGCCCATGGAAGCACGGAGGGTCCTGACCGCCCAGTGTGAAGCCCTCCTGTGAGGCTCTCGGGGCCAGCCTGGTCCTGTCAGCAGAGACGTGCGCCCCGAGATGACAGCCACTTCCCACTGCTCCGGACTCTTCTTACATTCTATTTCAGGGCTGAGCAACCACGTGTGCAGACAGGGTTGAGGGCTCGATAAGAAGCTAGGAGACCCTGCCTGCCCCTACTCCTCGAGGCTCCAGGAGCAGCCCCAGGGCTCCCACCAGGTCCACTAGGGTCCCACCCACAGGGTCATCCGAAAACCAGAGCGGCCATGAACCAGCCATCTTAGCAGCTGCCCGCCCTCCCTCCCGAACCCCTTGCCCCTTCCTGCTCCTCGTCTGTTGCCGTCTGGGCTGGAATTCTGTCTCCAAATTGGAGATCACTCCAGGAACTGAGGACTGGAATTTGAGCCCTAGGAGGGGAAGGAGCCATTTGTAGCTCTTTTCTTTTTTTATGCTGCTGAGCAAAGCAGGGATCAGGTTGAGCACAGCTGCCAGGGAGGTGTTTTGTGATAAATCAATAAACTGCTCGGGGTGGGGAGAGGGGAAAGGGAGAGATAGGGAGCCCCAGGGTGCTGGAGAGGAGGCAGGCTCCGGGACCAACGGGAGCACCTGAGTCAATGAACAAACAGAGATGAGAGATGGGGTGCAGAGGGGGAGGGGAGCATGTAAGAGGCAGCCAGAGACACAGCCAGAGACACAGAGAAGGGTGGGGGCGTGGGTAGACAGAAACACAGAGACAGAGAGCAGAGACACACACAGAAAGAAAGGACCAGAGAGAAGAGAGAGACAGGGACAGAGAGAGAGACAAAGGGAGACAGAGACACAGAGAGAGAGACAGAAAGACAGAGCCTGAGAGACAGAGAGCAGAGACACAGAGAGACAGAGACATAGAGAAAGAGATGGGGCGGAGAGATAGAAAGACAGAGATGGAGAGACAAAGAGTACAGAGACACAGAGAGAGTCAAAAAGGCAGAGATAGAGAGACAGACAGAGAAAGGGGAGGGAAGGAGACAGAGATAGACAGAAAGAGAGACATTAAGAGAGACGGGGTATGGGAGAGACAGACGGACAAAGGGAGCCAGAGACTATAGAAAGGGGAGGGAGAGACAAAGAGACAGAGACATAGAGAAAGAGAGAAACAGGCAGAGACAGAGGAAGACTGGAGAAACACCGCTGTGTCTGTGCAGGGTGGGCCGGGCTGGCTGGGAAGAGACGAGACCCTTGCTTCGTGCCAGGTGCAGGCAGAGACAGGAGAACAGGCAGAGACAGTGAGAGACCCTGCCAGCCTTTACCAGGGAGGAGACTGACCCTCTGGAACTGCATTCACACGCAGCCGACCAGCTCACAGCCTCAGTGAGGGCTGCACCCATCAAAGGATTTGGGGGACGGTGTCCTCGCTTTCTGAACTATTTTCATTAAAAGAAAAAGTTGCCGGGCTGGCCCTCGATGCCGGTCTCCTGCGTACTGTGCTCTGCAATGCTCTTGCTTTCTTTTGTTCCAGAGACATAGAACTGTTTAATTCTCATCCCTTAAATCAATACCTGGTGTCATGTCATTCAGAGCCATTATTTTTACACCAGAGAAAAATGGAGACCGAGCACTGTATAAAGGAGAGACAGAGGAGACAGAAGTCTTTGCTTCAGAGGCTGCAAGTGGAAACCTTGCTCAGAGCCACCCAGTCTCAGCATTGTCCAGCTGGCTCTGCAGGTCTCCTGACTCCCCCGAACAGAAGCACCTGGACGAGAAGCAGGTGCAGGAGAGGAAGGTCCTGGGAGAAGAATGTTGCATGACCACAGAGGGGTCTGTTTGATGGCAAATAGCTTCTTCCCAGAGACACACCCACAGCCAGCCCATGGGATGGGAGTTCAGCCAGAGCTGAGTCTCCTGCCAGCTCTCTGACCATCTTCCTCGCTGTCTGTCCCTCCCACTCTGCCTCTGCCCCCATTCCTGCCCTTGGCCCCACGAGCACCCTCAGCTTCCACATCCTCAAGAGGCATCGTCCTAGGACCTTCCCCCACTCCCAGACACCCGGTGTCTCCTCTGTCTCCTCCAGATTCTGCCTACACGACCGCATCACCCCTTCCTAGGAAATGAAATCTGCCTGCATTCCCGCCTCTCCCTCGGGAATTCCCACTCTGGTCACCAGTGATCTCCTCACTGCCAGATCCAGGAATCTGTCTCAGTCCTGGCCCTTTCTTGTTCTGTTGCCTTTCGCCTGATGATCCTTGAAACTGCCCTTTTCCATCACCTCTTCCTGTTTCTCCCCTCCACCCATTCCTAGGGCCGCAATTCCTTCCCCATGCCTCCAGCTACTTCCTAAAGCACCATCTTTAGCTTGGACCTCTCTCTGTCGAGCCTCCTGTGTCCCAGCAGACACTTCCACCCGGAGATGTGCCCCAGGTGACTTCACCGGCACCCAGTACTCCTCCTGTATCTGCCATCTCAGACGATGGCATCGTCGCCAGCCGCACGCTATTGGACTACAAACTGGAGTCGTGGCCACTTCTAGTGTCTCTCGCCTCTCGCTCAGTGGGTTACAGGGACCTGTTGGCGTCCCCGGAACCTGTCTCCTTCTGGGTATCCACACTGCTTCTGATGCTGTGGCTGGATTCTTGGAATTGCATCCTCAGTGTTCAGATCCTGGAGCCACTGTTTGAAAATCGCATCTTCTCCTTACCTAGAGATGGGCTTCTTAACCCTTTGAGGCCCCTGGGAAACCTCTTCCCAGAAAAGACACATGTGTACAAAATTTTGCAACCATTTCAGGAGGCTCATGGGCCAACTGGAGCCCATCCATGAGGCCTACAATGGAGGAGCCCAGGTCTGCAGCCCAAGACAGAGCTCTCCAGGGAACCAGGGTCATCACACTCCAGCTCCCATACATACTTCCAGCCTGTTTCCTCATCTGTCACAGGAAAGCAGTTAGGGGCCCATCTTGGAGGATGCTTGTGAGCTTGAAGATGCAGTGAAAACCACGTTGAGCTGTGCCTGCACCTGGCACGTAGCAAGTGCCTCGCGTCTTCCCAGCCAGCCTAGCCCACCCTGCACAGACACAGCGGCGTTTCTCCAGCATGTCGGGTGCCTTCCCTCACCAGAGCTTGGACATGCTGTCTGTCTAGAATATTCTCTGTCAGCTACCCCTCTCTTGCATTCCAAAATCTGGCTCAGATGCCGCCTCCTCTCTGCTGCCTGGAGCCTCTCTGGGGCTCCCAGAGTTATTGGTGTCACACTGCGTCTGCCCCTGCCTCCAGGTGCTGCAGTAGAGGGCCGTGTGGGGGCCTTTCCCTGTGTAGACAACGCTGCCAGAGGACGGGGCTGGCTCCAGCTTCTCCTGCCCCCCGATGACGCACAGGGTCCAACACACAGCAGGTGGCCAGTGTGTGCATGTTTCATTTGCAAATGAAACAGATGGAGACGTCTATTTGCCACCAAAAGGAGGTGCCCAGGACAGAGTCCAGGGGACCTGTATGTGACTTCTTTCACCCTGGTAGGGGCTGAGAAGTGAACCGTCATAAATGTGTGGATATGCATATATATATATATATATATATATTGGATAAATAGTTGGGCTGGGTGTGGTAGCTCACGCCTATAATCTCAGCACTTTGGGAAAACACACACACATGTGTGTGTTTCACATGTACATTTTGTTATTTACTTAAACATGCACAGACACTATCGTCATCACCCTCGTCTTACAGTGGAGGAGGCTGAGGCTTGATACCTGGCCAGCCCCGGGTCCTCTAGAGTCAGGACTCCAGGCAGCCTCTCATCTCTGGGTCCAGGCTTCCCTGGAGTGCCCGCACACACACCCCTTGGCGCCGCACACCCAGCCCCCGCCATCGGGCTCCTGCTTCCTGCCCTGGTTTTCCTCCAGTGGCATGTACGCCTGCCCTGGGTCTGGCCCCGCTCCCCTGTGCTCACGTTCACGGTGCTGCTAGGCTCCACCTGAGCCCCTCCAAGCCCCCCTTGCTCCCCTCCTCTCATCCTCCACGTCTCAGATCACCAAAGCCTTCGCCGGCAGCAGACCCTCATCTCGCCCGCCCCTGCGCTCCACGTGGCCTGCAGCCACCTTTGCCTCTTCCGTCCAATATTGGAATTTTCCAGAAATGCTACCCTTGTTCTCATCCTTAGCCCATTCAATGGTTTCTACAGAAAAGAAAACTTGCTGTTTCTCACACCTGCCAGTGTGCCTGCACCGCGTCTAGACACCTCCCTCCCTCGGTGCTGTTCTCCACGGAGTCCAGGGAGCATCACCCACATTCCTTCATTTCGCTCCATCACAGCCCTGTTCTTTTAAATCTCACTGTTCTGGCCAGGAATGGGGGCTCATGCCTGTAATCCCAGAACTTTGGGAGGCCAAGGTGGGCAGATCACCTGAACTTGGTCAGGAGTTTGAGACCAGCCTGGCCAACATGGCGAAACCCCACCTCTACTAAAAATACAAAACGTAGCCAGGTGTGGTGGTGTGTATCTTTAATCCCAGCTACTTGGGAGGTGGAGGCAGGAGAATCACTTAAACTCAGGAGGTGGAGGTTGCAGTGAGTCAAGATCACATCACTGTACTCCAGCCTGGGCAACAGAGACTTCATCTCAAAAAAAAAAAAAAAAAAAATTAAAAAGAATAAATTCCATTGTTCCAGGTGGGGCAACCGAGCTTCTATAAAGCTGAAGTCCCTGTCCGGCTGCACATGGAGACAGAACTGTGCAAAGGGGTGGGACACATTCAGCTGCCTGGACTCACAGGGGCAGAATATCAGTGAGACCCACGGGGCGTCCAGCCCTGTCCTCTCTCCTCTGCACTGGACCTTCGGTAAAGAACGTGTGGGTCTCAGGGTGGATCCCAGCCCCGGCTCCCCAAACGGAGCTCATTCAGTAGGATTGCAGCAGGGAGGTGGCCATGAAGCAGGAGGTGCATATAATGACTCAAACAGAGGATCCCCCCCGCACTTTGGGGCTTTTATTGGTGGCCGGTGGCCTTCAGGAGGGAATTAAAAAGGCACAATAAAAAGGTGAAGTGGGCTGGGTATAGTGGCTCACGCCTGTAATCCCAGCATTTTGGGAGGCCGAGGTGGGTAGGTCACCTGAGGTCAGGAGTTTGAGACCAGCCTGGCCAATGAGCATCTGTTTCTTTGCATCTATTTCATGTGTTTGCTGGCATACTTCTCAGATTTTTTTTTTTTTTTGAGACAGCGTCTCACTCTGTCACCCAGGCTGGAGTGTAGTGGCGTGACCTCAGCTCACTGCAACCTGTCTCTACTAAATACAAAAATTAGCCAGGCATGGTAGTGCACACCTGCAACCCCAGCTACTAGGGAGTCTGAGGCAGGACAATTGCTTGAACCTGGAGGCGGAGGCTGAAGCGAGCTGAGACCGTGCCACTGAACTCCAGCGTGGGCGACAGAGTGAGACTCTGTCTTGAAAAAGAAAAAAATAAGGTGAAGTGCTCATATTTCAATCGTCCTGACTCTCACACCACGGGAAAGGACCACATCATCTCCGCTCCTCCTACGATCAGACTCCAGGCTAGGACTTTTTAAAGGAAACATTGTGCTTACCTAATAAAAACATTAGTCACAGCTGGAATGGAGCCACACGCCCTAACAAGCTTCTCCTCGGCATCTCTGGCACTCCCACTGCTATTTCCAGAACTACTGCTCAAAGTCCATGCACAGCACAGCTGCATCCAGGCACATGCACTCTCGTGTGTTTGCACTGACATGCGTGCCTCGTGGCCCTGTGTGCACAAGCATGTGCAAGAAGAGATCATTCACAAATCAGATCAAGAAAATGCAGTTAGGCCGGGCGCGGTGGCTCATGCCTGTAATCCCAGCACTTTGGGAGGCTGCGGTGAGCAGATCACTTGAGGTCAGGAGTTCGAGACCAGCCTGGCCAAGATGGTAAAACCTAATCTCTACTGAAAATACAAATATTAGCCAAGCCTGGTGGCTCACACCTGTAGTCCCAGCTACTTGGGAGGCTGAGGCAGAAGAATCACCTGAGCCCAGGAGGTGGAGGTTGCAGTGAGGTAAGACTGTGCCATTGCACTCCAGCCTGGGCAACAGAGCAAGACCCTGTCTCCAAAAAGAGTTTACTGTATAACACACACACACACACACACACACACACCCCTTACAGCCTACCTCTGAAAGAAAAGAAAGTAACAGGCATGTGTCTCTTTTTGTCTAATTTTTGCATCTATTTCGTGTGTTTGCTGGCATACTTCTCCAGATTTTTTTTTTTTTTTTTTTTGAGACAGAATCTCACTCTGTCACCCAGACTGGAGTGTAGTGGCTTGATCTCAGCTCACTGCAACCTCCACCTCCCAGGCTCAAGTGATTCTCCTGCCTCAGCCTCCCGAGTAGCTGGGATTACAGGCACCTGCCACCATGCCTGGCTAATTTTTGTAATTTTAGTAGAAACGGGGTTTCACCATGTTGGCCAGGCTGGTCTCAAACTCCCAACCTCAAGTGATCCACCCGCCTCGGCCTCCCAAAGTGCTAGGATTACAGGCGTGAGCCACCGTGCCCAGCCTTCTCCAGACATTTTTTGATGGGCTGGAAGGAATTGGGGTTTCTTTGTGATCCTCCCTGTTGTCACCTGCAGTGGTGGGACAAGGACAGGGACTGTGGTTTGTGTAGCTCTCCATGGTGCTGCCCTGAGCTGAGACTATCGCCAGACAGGGAAAGTACTACACTTCTATGACTGTGGTCTGTGAAATTTCTGTCTTTCCTTGGAATTTCAGGGTGATGGTGGTGAGGTGGGAAGAGTTCCTGTGAAATGGCTTTTCCAGAATCGGGTTTGGATCCCCCATAACTCAACTCCCTAGGTCACTACTGCTGTTAGCCACTTATTCATCAAAGAGTTCCTCTCATCTGCACTGGTTTTCAGCAAACTATACTCACTTAAGGGGTCGACATACATCCCCCAGGAGTGGAATCGGTGAGTATACCGCTCCCTGCTCCCTGTCCCTTCTGGAACTCGCATTGCTACACATGTCCCCAAACGCTTCAACAGCCACAGAGGGAGGAGAGGCAGGAGGCACGGTTGGCTGTGTGTTCTGGAGGATGCCTTCCTGATGACTGTTGCTTTTCCTTGTTAGCCCTGGAGACAAATAAAGAGCTCACTGAAACTTGCTTTGCCCTGTTTCTAGTCTTCCTTCCCATAATCCTTAGGCTCGTGGCTGTGTTTGGCTGTGTATCAGACATTTGCATCAAAGCCACTAGTGAGAAGGATGGTGGTGGTTCTATAAAAATTACAGCTGCGCTCTATACCCATTGAATCTGAATTCTAGGGGAAAGAAAATCTACTTTACTGAGCTGTGCAGGTGATTGCTTTTTTTCTTTTTCTTCTTTTCTTTTTTTTAGACAGGGTCTCACTCTGTTGCCCAGGCTGGAGTGCAGTGATGCAATCATACCTCACTGCAGCCTTGATCTCCCAGGCTCAAGCAATCCTTCCTCCTCAGCCTCCAGAGTGGCTGGGACTACAGGCATGCACCACCACACTCTGATAATTTTAAATTTTTTTTGTAGAGACAGGGTTTTGCCATGTTGCCCAGGTTGATCGTGAAGTCTTGAGCTCAAGTGATCCTCTTGTCTCAGCCCCACAAAGCTCTGGGGTTACAGGCACGAGCCACTGTGTCCAGCCTTGACTCTTAGTCATGCTAAGTTTGGAAAACCATTGTTCTCAAAGTGAGAATTGCTCATTGCCAACCTCCACAAAGGCACATTGCAACAGCAGCATTACCCAGGAACTCCTTAGAAAGACCGAGTCTCACTGGAGCTGGGTGGGTTCCTTACTGGAGTGGTGGTGGTGGTGGTGGTGAGGGGGGGGTTCCTTAAAACACAGGTTGCTGGCCCCATCCCCCGAGTTTCTGATTCAGTATGTGTGGAATGGGGTCTGGTAATTTGCTTTTAAACGAGTTTCCGGAAGGTTCTGAGCCTGGCAGTCTGGAGACCCTGCTGGGAGAAGCGCTGTCTCGGGAGCGATGGTCCAGTCTGGCACAGTGAGTGCTGGGCTGGAAGCTGGGATCTGGGTCCTAGTTTTGGTCCTAACCTTAGACAAGTCACCCATGTCTCTTCCCCTTTTTGATTCAAATATTTTTTGGAATAAATAGGAATGGGTTGAACGGGGGTGCAGGTCCTTTCTAGAACTATGTTCTACAACTCCAGCCCTTGCTGAAATGCAGCAGTCACGGTGACAAACAGCTAGCGGAGAAGCAGAGTCCCGATGATACCCCCCGTTCTTCCTCTATCTTTTAGACTCCTGTACCCTGCTGATGTGAAACCTCTGAGCATGGACCGTGGCTCACACCTGTAATACCAACACTTTGGGAGGCCGAGGCGGGTGGATCACCTGAGGAAAAAGTTAGAGACCAGCCTGACGAACAAGGTGAAACAGCATCTCTACTAAAAATACAAAAATTAGCCGGATGCAGTGGCACACGCCTGTAATCCCAGGTACTTGGGAGGCTGAGACAGGAGGATCGCTTGAACCTGGGAGGCAGAGGTTGCAGTGAGCTGAGATCACATCACTGCACTCCAGCCTGGGCAGTAGAGACTCCATCTTAAAGAAACAAAAACAAAAACAGAAGAAAAACCCTCTGAGCATGACAGAATCTGTGTTGGGAGCCAGGCTGCCAGTGGCTGCCTTTCGCAAGCCCTGCCTCCCAGAAGTGAAGCTTCTACTTGTTCTTTCCCATGGGGCAGGGCTCCCGGGGTTGTGGCCTGAGCTACCCTCGGTACCATGATTCTCAGGGTTCTGTGTAAAGACAGAGTGTGCTCCCCTCCACACCTCCCCAGCTGCGCAGGACAGAGTGACTTCACTGCACATCCTGGTCTCTGAAAAGCGATGTGATTTGGGGGGTGATTAAAGGCAACTCACATGTTTGATGAGCATGTAATTATTGCCTGTTTCATGACACGGGTCTGGCACTCAGAAACCTGGAGACGCAAGCACTTGCAGTTTTCCATGACAGCCTGACTTTATTTGATGAATTAAAAAAAAGGAAAAGAAAAAGATGAAAACATCTGTACTGAACATCTGGATTCCATTGCTAACCATGAAAGCAAATTCCTCAGAGTCAGCACGCCAGAGAGGGCTGGGAAAGGGTGTATTTATAAACAACTGTGGCACTTGAATCGGAAAAAATGGTCCCAAACACCACCCCTTCCTGTTTGAAAACCTTTCAGAACGGAGAAGCATTGAGTTCAGTTCTGTGTCTGTGCAATGGAGACACATTTACACCTGCAAGTCAAGCTCTGGATCAAACAAGCATAATTACAGCCTCTTGGCTCAGCAGTTGGTTCCCCCAAACAGTCTTCTGAAGAAAAGATTCAAATACCTCCCAGTGTTTGCGGGCGTGTGTGCAGCCGTGTGAGTGCACAGACATGCACATGGGAACGCAGACGTGTGCACATAGGCACAGTGTATGTACACAGTCATGCACACCTGTAGGTGTGTGCAGAGAGTCACGCACACAAGAATGCAGGCAGGGGCACACAGGTGTGTGTGTGCGTGCATGTACACAGCTGTGCACACAGAAATGCAGGCATGTGCTCATGTATGCCTCATGTGTGTATGCATGCACATAAATGTCCAAGAGTTCATACACCGCAGCCCACTTTTTTGCAGGCTCCTTCCTTTACTTCCTCATCCTGTTCCGCTTCATGCCCTGTTTAAGTCTTCCTATGATTGACACACCTATCACCAAGTTCTGCCCTCTTTGTGCGGAACTAATTGAGTTCATGGGAGCTGTTGCTGGGTCTGGCAGTTACAGCACAGTGGCAGGTGTCACAAGCCAGGGAAGCCGAGGCTAGGCACCATGGCTGTGCCTCGGCCCCGGCCGGCTGTCCTACATGCCACATGGGCTGTGCACATGGAGGCTCCTTGTTGCCACCTTGGAAAGCCTTAGGGTCCATTTCCCTGCCTGGAGAAGCAGTCACTGTCCCTTGGTGCATGCATAGGGTACAGAGCCAGGAGCGTCTCCCTCGCTCCCTCTCTGAGTTCTGAGCTCCAGGCTCCTTGCATAACCATCTCAACAGGAAGAGGAGTGGAGAGTCTGTCTGCTCTCATAAACAATGCACCCCTGCAAACCCTCCAGCCAGGGCTAAGGGAAAAACGATTTTCAGCCGGTGGTTCTTAATAGATGGAAATATCTGTAACCGTGAATGCAGGTGACGCGCTAATGTGAACAGAGATGAAAGAAGTGGAATTCATTTGGAAAATTCTGCCTTTGGCCCCCAAGGCTGGGGTAAGTGGGTGTCCTCCATCCTCCATGGCTGGCCTCCTCCCCTGTCTCCTCCCTGCCTCCCAGTGAGCTGGGGGCAGCCTGGCCCGACCTGTCAACTGGCCTAAGAGGTGATAAAAACCATGTGCTTCCTGTGCCGCTCGTGTTTGAGGCCCTGGCTTTATCAGTTTTTATTTCGTGTAATATTCATCACACTGGTTTATTTATGGGGCCCTTGTTGGGAAGTTATTTTTCAGGCCTGGTGAATAAAACATTAGACTTTGCGGCTTGTCAGTGTGACTGCAGCTCCTCCAATGTCAGCCTGACAAACCGCCTTTTCTTTTTCCCAACGACTGCACTTTTAGAGAAATTTATTTGTATTTTGTTGGGCATTTGTTTTTTGTTTTTTTTTTTCTCCTTTTGGCTGGTGAATGTTGGTCAGAGTCAAAGTTTCTCTCTCTCGTCTGATTAAATGCCGGACCCTTCACTTGCTGAGAAAGGTAGTAAGTTAAGCAGGAGGAGTGAGGTGAGTGCCTCGGGCCTCCAGAACCCAAGTCCTGGGCTAGAGGAGAGCCTCGGGGTCCCATGGCCTGTGGTGAACCACCCCCCTCCCCGCCCCGCAAAGCCTAGCGGCTCAACCTGGGTGTTCACAGCCAATGAGCTAAGTGCTTTAGCCATGCAGGTCAGAGCTGAAGGATGACCTGGAGGAACCACCGGGGGACATTGACGGGGCTCTGTGGGGGAAAGGCAGAGGGTGCAGGGGTGTGGATCCTACAATCCTCATGAGAATAATGGGAAAAAATCCCAATAAATTAAAAACAAAACAGGCTAAATGTGGCTATAAGCAAGCTCTCAACAAGAAAGTCTGCACTTAAAACTAGGGTGAAAAGGTCACTTTACAATGGGGCTTGTCACGGTATTTCTCAGTGATTCTCATGCACTTAAAATATGGATTACTTTACATGACTTTTCACGTTTTGTTAAGTAAGAGAAAGAGAACAAGGTGGGGGGCGGGGAGAGGAGAGAGAGAGAGAAACCCGGTAATGCTATATTTCAGATTGAAGAGTGTTGAGTTTTTCTTTCTTTCTTTCTCCCCAGAAATCAAAAGGATTAAGAAAACCTCGATCAATAAAAATGCAGTGGGTTGCTGGTGATTCACTGTGACTTGTCCTTTAGATGGTCTAGTGCAGGACTAGACCATCTAATTGGACTGTTGTCATCCTTGCCAATAGCTCATAAACTCAGCGGCTCTTTTAAAACCAGAGGAAGGGCCGGGTGCGGCGGCTCACGCCTGTAATTCCGGCACTTTGGGAGGCTGAGGCAGGTGGATCACCTGTGGTCAGGAGTTTGAGACCAGCCTGGCTGACATGGCGAAACCCCGCCTCTACTAAAAATACAAAAATTAGCGGGGTGTGGTGGCGCATGCCTGTAGTCCCGGCTACTCGGGAAGCTGAGGCAGAAGAATCGCATGAACCTGGGAGGCAGAGTTTCCAGTGAGCCGAGATGGCACCACGGCACTCCAGCCTGGCGACAGAGCAAGACTCCGCCTCAAAACAAACAAACAACAAAAACTGGAGGAAGAAAATGTGATTTGGCTTCTTGGGCAAGATCCCCACCAGACCGAGGGCATCTATTTCCCTCTTTGGATTCTCCCCCGGATCAGGTATCAGCTGGGATGGCTGCACATGACCCCTAAACGGAGGCTACCATTTGTGGGGTATGTACAGTCAGCCAGGCAGTGAACAAAAGTATGCCATCATTCATCTTCCTTCATTCATGAGACAGGTCCTGCTGCCCTTTGCACAGCTGAGGAGGCTGAGCTCAGAGGTGGAAGAGCAGCCCAGTCACCCAGATGTGCCATGGGGCAGGATTTGCACACAGAACCTGCCCACAGTCTGAGCTGTTACACAAAGCTCCCTGCTTATGGGGCTGCTGCCTGCACAGGACCAAGGGATCAGCCTCCAATCCTCTCCAGAGATGTCCCATTCAAGTGGCAATGGGAGATGCCACGAGATGCCACCATCCATTAGTGTCTGTGACAAGGACAAATGCCCATGAAAACCACGGTCACATCTCCGAGAGAGGTTAGCGTTGGCTGCATGTGCCCCTGTCAGAGGTGTACACAGATGGGATGGATAATTTCAGAATCAGGACGGTCATACACAGCTAGGGGTCTGTGTTCAGGGTCCTGAGGCCAACATCTTTTCCTCCAGACTTTTAGGGGTTGAGGTCAAATGTAAAAATGCAAATATATTTTTCAAAAAATCCAGTGATTGGGGAAAATTTTAACTGGCTAATTTGAGTCGGGGTAAATGAAAAAATTCCAGAGTGCCAGTGACTACATCCTTAGAAAGCTCTATCATTCTCCAAAGCTTTCAAACAACCTCTGGTGATTCTACAAACACCAAAAAAACAAGGCGGACCACACATCTCTTCCAACAGCCACCCCCTGCCAGAGCTGCTGTCCTTGCCCTCTAACCCCTGCCTCACAGGCTTCTCAGTCATTTTCCTGCAGAGGATGGATTCATGCTGTCACCTTCTGTTGGCTTTTCTTTTTTGTTTCTGTTTTTTTTTGGAGTCTCACCGTATCGCCCAGGCTGGAGTGCCGTGGTGCAAGCTCGGCTCACTGCAACCTTCACCTCCCGGGTTCAGGCGATTCTTGTGCCTCAGCCTCCCAAGTAGCTGGGATTACAGGTGCCTGCCACCATGCCTGGCTAATTTTTGTATTTTTAGTAGAGATGGGGGTTTCCCCATGTTGGCCAGGCAGATCTGGAACTCCTGACCTCAGGTGATCCATCTGCCTTGGCCTCCCAAAGTGCTGGGATGACAGGCGTGAGCCACTGCACCCGGTCATCTGTTTGCTTTTCAACCCACCCCAAGCTGCCTCTGTCCACACCACTTCACTGAAACTCTCCCGTCAAGGTCACTTTGACCCTCTGATCTCAAAACGCAGAAGTTGCAGCCACTTGCCTGTCCTCAGACCGTACTTGACCACTCCCACCTTCCTTCTGGAAACAAGTTTTTCTTTGCTTTTGTGACACTAAACTGCTGACTGTTCTCTGCAGTTTTTGCTTAAGTCTAAATGCTGGAGATCTTCAGAGGACAATTCTGTCTTCTTCAACAGCAGTGTTCCTCTGAGAGCTTCTCTTTCTACCTGTTCATTTTTTTTTTTTTTAAGAATTGGTCCATTTTCTCTAAATTGTGACATTTACATACATAGAGTTGCTTGTAGTATTCCCTTATTGTCCTTCTAACGGCTGCAGGGTCTGTAGTGATGTCTCCCGTTTCATTACTGAGATTGGTGATTAGTGTCTTTGTTTAACCTTGCCAGTCTTGCTAGGTAGAAGTTTATCAATTTTATTGTTCTGTTCATAAAGGAATTGAACCAATTAATGCTGTCCTTGTTATGAATAAGAAGCCTGATGATCACTGTCTTTTCTGATACTTGGATTTTTCAGGCGTTTGAAAGTCTTGCCAATCAAATGGAGGTTAAATGCTACTCATTGTTGTCTAGATTTTGCATTTCCCAGCTGATTAACGAGGTTGAACATCTCTTTTTATGTTTATTGATTATATATTCTCTTCTGTGTCTCTTCTGGTGTCTCTTCTATATGAAATTCCTGCCTGTCCTCTGCCTTTTTCTCTATTGGGATGTTTTATACTTTTCTTCTTGATTTTCAGTTCTTTAAACATTCTTGATACTAATCTTTTGTCAGTTGTGTGTATTGCTAATATTTTCTTCTAGTCTTTTCACTTTTTAAAGACTTTTCACTTTTTCTAGACCTTTCAATATATTGAATTTAAAAAGCTCTTAATTTTTTTATTAACTTTAATATACTCAAGTCTGTCAATCTTTTTTAAACTCATTTTTTTGATGTGTCCTGTTTAAGACCTTTTCCTCTAAGCTATATATATATATATATAATATATATATATATATATATATATATATATATATATATTTTGAGATGGAGTCTTGCTCTGTCACCCAGGCTGGAGTGCAATGGTGCAATCTTGGCTCACTGCAACCTCCACCTCCCAGGTTCAAGTGATACTCCTGCCTCAGCCTCTCAAGTAGCTGGGATTGCAAGCATGCACCGGCTAATTTTTTGTATTTTTAGTAGAGACAGGGTTTCATCATGTTGGCCAGGCTGGTCTCATACTCCTGACATCAGGTGATCCACCCATCTTTGCCTCCCAAAGTGCTAGGATTACAGGTGTGAGCCACCATGCCTGGCCTCCTCTAAGAGATTTTTGACATTTAACTACTTCATCCACGTACATCCATTTTCAAAATATGGTGTGAGGCAGAGATGCAACAGCATACTTTGCATATGGGTAACTACACAATTTTTTCCCAGCTCACTTTATTAAACAGCCCTACCTTTTGCCAGTGATTTGAAATGCTACCTTTATCATAACCAAAGTTACATAAGCACATACCCATGGGTCTGTTTCTGAGAATTCTGGGAATTGATTAATTGGCTGACCCTTATGACAACACTAGGTAATCTTAATTACCATAGCTTCACAATGAGCCCAGATATGTGCTGGGGGAAGTCTCTCCTTTATGCTCTTCCCTTCAGAGGGGTTCTGACTAATTCTCGGTGCCTTAATCTTCTTCCTTTTTTTTTTTTTTTTTTTTTTTAGATGGAGTCTCACTGTGTCACCCAAGGCTGTCGTGCAGAGGTGTGATCTCGGCTCACTGCAACCTCCGCCTCTCGGGTTCAAGCAATTCTCCTGCCTCAGCCTCCCGAGTAGCTGGGATTACAGGCACACACCACCATGCCTGGCTAATTTTTTTGTATTTTCAGCAGAGTTGGAATTTCACCATGTTAGCCAGGATGGTCTTAATCTCCTGACCTCGTGATCCACCTGCCTCGGTCTCCCAAAGTGCTTGGATTACAGGTGTGAGCCACCGCGCCTTGCCTGGTGTCTTAATCTTCTAAATCATCATTTTACCAGGCTCCATTTGGGTATTAATCAGAACTGCATTGGCTGATCAATGTAGATCAATATGGGGAAAATGACATTTTAGTAATATAAAACCTTTCTATTCATTTATTACAACTCTTCTACTGACACTTCATCAAGTTTTATATTTTGCCTGTATAATAAGTCTTAAGGATTTTAAAATTAACTTTATTCCTAGGTATTTGACATTTTCCGATACTACCAAAAAGAATGTCTTCTCTTTGTGTGTGTTTGCTGCTGGTATATAAAAAACAGATCCCCAGATAACTTGCTAAACTCTGCAGTTTCTAAAAGATGCTGTGTAGATTTGGGCAAGGGTTCTTATGTAAATGATCATATCATCTGAAAAGAATACAATTTTTTGTTCTTTCTGATCCTTATACATCCAGCGTCTTTTTCTTTCTTTACTGCGCTGCGAAGGAGAATGTATACCGGGAAGTTTTACTATGCCTTCACATCTGAATGACAATTTGGCTGCATATAAAAGCGTACGTTCTATGTTCTTTTACTCTGTACTTTGAATACATCACCCCATCGTCTTCTTGCACCTGGCATTGCTGTTGAAAATCCTGAGGTCCGTATGATAACCTGCTCCTTGTATGTGATCTCTTCCTTTCTGGAAACGTTAAGAACTCTATCTTTGTGATTCTTAAATTCCATTGCGAGTGTACAGCTTTCACTTCCCTCTTATCTCTTCTTTTTGGCACTCTGAGATCTTTTCAACTTGGTCTCTTTCATCCTTTTTCTTTAAATCCCAGAGATTTTATCTCCACATTTTCTTCAAATATGTCCCCTTCTATAGTTTTATGTTTCTCTCTTTGTAGGACTTCCATGATCCAGATGTTAACACCTTAACGCGAGCACCTTAGCTTCCTTCCTCCTCGCGTCAGAACTTTTCTTTTATATTTTCTTTTTCTCTGTGCTTTTCCCTATTTTTTTCTGGGCTGATATATCAAGCAGCGTTCCTCAGCTGTATTTATTCTAGTACTTTTCTCCGGCATTGCACTATTTCCACAGCTACACCTTAATGCTGAACATTTCCACTCAGTTCTTTTCTGTATCTTCTTGATCTTATTTCACACTGCTAATATGTCCCTCATCTCATTTAGGAGGTTTATTAAGCTTATTTTTAAAATTGGTCCCTCTGTTCTGGTATTTCTGTTCTGATGGAATCTGGAAGCTGTAACTCAGTTTGTTGCCCTAAAAAAAAAAAATGCTTCTCGAATATCTTGTTATTTTGCCTGCCAGCTCATTCCCTCCAGTGGAAGTCTGCTACTCTGCCCTGCCTGGTCTGAGGGGAGGCCAGCAAAGGAAGCTTACGTGATCCCAGGGGGCGGTGGGTGAATGTACCCCAGGTAGAGAGGCTCCAGAAAATCAGTCAACTCCATCTACTCCACCAAACTCCTCCTTAGATCAGAGCTTCACCATGCCCCTCCTGAGAGAAGCAGCATTCAGAGGGACCTCCCCAAGCTGGAAGTAGTACAGTTTCCTGGTTGTCTGCAGAAAAGAGGGGGAGTGACGGCTGGGGTCAGGTGGCCACACCTGTTTTGCTCTGCTCCCCTATGAGCACAGGTCCCTCTGCCGCTATGCTGTATTAATGCTTGCACCTGAGCCCTGCGTGGCCACAGGTGCAGACAGGCACGGTTTCTCCCAAGGCAATGGTGGCTGGAGTTGGGATAAGGAAGAACAGATGACAAACTTTTCCCTTCATGCTTATTCTTCCACAGCTGTGCTTGGCCCACCTCTGCTCCAAACCAAAGCCATAGCCCCTTGCACACGGATTTGAAACCCCTCACCCCCTCCATCTGCTGTCTCACTGGTTTCCCTCTATTCTTCCCCCTGGGGGTGTTTGAAGCAAGGAGCTAGAGGTCTTGCTGGTTAGCATCAGAACAAACTCACTTTCTTTCCTTCTTTTTTTTTTTTTTTGACATGGAGTTTGGCTCTTTTTGCCCAGGCTGGAGTGCAGTGGCGCGATCTCGGTTCACTTTGCAACCTCCGCCTCCCAGGTTCAAGTGATTCTCCTGCCTCAGCCTCCCGAATAGCTGGGATTACAGGTGTGCGCCACCATGGCCAGCTAATTTTGTATTTTTAGTAGAGACGGGGTTTCACCGTGTTGGTCAGGCTGGTATCAAACTCCTGACCTCAGGTGATCCGTGAGCCTCAGCCTCCCATAGTGCTGGAACTACAGACGTGAGCTACCGCGCCCGGCCTAACCCACTTTTCAAGTGTGATGTGTCCAAGCAGATTTCCTGACATCCCCCACTCTCGGAGAAGCCCTACTCTTCCTTCTGCGCCCCTCATGTGGGTAAACGACCCCTCCAGGCACCTGATTAGCCACATCCCAACTGAAAGCCAGCTGTGCCTCTCCTTCTTCCTCTCCTCTCAAATCTGCGTAAGTTCCATCTCCCAAATGTACCCATTTCTTTGCTCCATCCTCATCCCCACTCCTGGGGCTCCATCATCTCCTGCCCCAACCATGCGGATTTCCTGCCTGGAGTCCCTGCTTCACCCTCATGGAGCAGCCAGATGTTTCCCTGCTCAGCCCCTGCACGCACCTTCCGCTGAGCTGTGGGCTGTGGGGCTGGGCACGGTCCTGCCCGCACCTTCTCCTCCCAACCTCTCACCACTCACCATACAGCCGTGCTGGGTCTGAGGTCACTCTCACTCACCGAGTTCCTGCCTCGTGGGGAGCCCCTGCTATTGCTCCTGCTTCTGTCTGTCACCTGTCACCCTTCTCCTCCTCCACTTCTCCCAATTCCTACTCACCCTGCAGGTCCCCACTGAAATTCTGCTTCTCAGAGACCCCCCTGACCTCCCACTGAAGCACATGAGCCCCCAGGGCTCCCTGTGCGTTTCCCTGACAGTGCTGACCACTCTTCTGTGTTTTCACTTGTTTGTGCAACTCTTCTCTGATGCCTGGTGATCCCACCAGGCCCGGCAATGCCTGAAGATGACGCCCCTGCTTATTTCCTTTGCCCCTGTGTCCACAGGGCCCAGCACAGCCCTGGAATACAGCGAGCACTCAACAAAGATGCATCACGCAGGTGGGGTGCACCAACGAGAGACGCCATCCGCGGTGGATCCCAGCAGGGCCTCACCTCCTGGGGAAGCCGAGGCAGTGACAGCCGTGATCACCAGGTCGAACGGGTTCCCTGAGCCTAGACTACGGGGCCCACACCCGCCACTGGGTGCCCTCTGCTCCAGGAGGAGAGGCTCCAGAGAATCACAGTCCGCACCATTCACTCCACCAGTCATCCTCGGGTCAGGTCTACACATCCCTGGCAGATCCATTCTCGCCCCACCTGCATAGAGAGAATCAGACACTCAAGCAGCTTGCAGAAAGGTTGGCCAATGGTGGCCCAGGCACAGGGAGCAGAGAGCCTGGGATGCCCCCATCCGGGCACTGTCCAGCAGCTCTGCCCTCTCTGGCTCCAGTTGTCCCAGCAGCCCCTCCCGATAGGCAGTTCTGACAGCGGCCAGCTCTGCGCCCACCCTGCCTCTCTAGTCCTAGGGGAGTCTGTCTGCTGCTGTCCTTCCTCCCCAGGTGGTCCTGTTTAATTCTCCAACCCCTCCCTGGTCAGTGTAACTGATTCTTGGTTTGAAATGCTCTCTCTGAAGCTCTCAGATGGGTCTCCCCTTCTCCTGGGGGGGACCCTGACTGATACATCCTGTGACTATAGGTTAATGGTTCTTAGAGTAAAAGGCAATTTCATTTCATTTCATAGTTATGTATTGATAGGGTGACCAATGAATCCTGGTTTTCTGAGACTATCCCAATTTTAGCAGTGAAAGTCCACATTTCAGAAACCCCTTAGCCCTGGGCAAGTCTGGCCATGCTGGCCCTGGTGACACAGTGGAAGGCAGGCATGGCTGTGACCCCTTCCCCGCCACACCTCTGTCCCAGGGAAAGCAAGAATGACCATGGCTCACACACTAGCAGGTGTGTCTCCATGGCCTGGTGCTCTGCAGGGAAGATGCACCATCCTGTGGGGGCCTCTGACAAGGGTTGTGATGGACAGGGCTCAGGCAGGGCGGCCTGTGGGGTGGCCCAAGCTGGCCTGAATTGTGGGGAAGAAGGTCTCTCTGAGCTCAGGCACACCCATGGTGCCTCTCCCACCCTCCAGTGCCCTGGCTCTTCCCCGCATTTTTTTTTCTTTTCCTAACTCTGCTTCCTACCTTTTCCCCTCCCTGGCAGCTCCCGGTAACCTCCAGTCCACTTTCTTTCTCTCTGAATCTGCCTTCTCTAGGGACCTCATACACGACGAAGCGTTTGGTATTTGCCCCTGTGCGTCTGGCTCTTTCACCGGCATAATGTTTTCAAGGTTCCTCTGTGCTGTGGCATGTGCCAGAGTTCCCTTCCTTTTGCCAGGCTATATAATATTCACGGACAGACCATGTTTTGTGTATCTGTTCATCCATCAACAGACCCTTTGCTTCCATGCTTTGGCTGTTGTGAACCACGCTGCTGTGAACACTGGCATGAGAGTCCCTGGGTCGCTGTGTGCAATTCTCTGGGGCATATCCCTTGAAGTGGAAGTGCTGGGCCATGGGTGGGGCTCTGCATAGCTTCTGAGACACTGTCAAACTGTTTTTCCAAAGCAGTCACACCACTTGACATTCCCATTTGCAAGAAACAGCTCCCAGGTTCTCCCCATCGTTGTCCCACTCTTTTTATTTTTTGAGATGGAGTCTCACTCTGTCAATCTCAGCCCACTGCAGCCCCCACCTCCTGGCTTCGGTCTTGCTGTCTTCTCTTGCAGACATCTTCCTGTGTGCCAGGTGGAGACTCGCTGAGGTTCCGACTTGCATTTCCTTGGTGACGACGGCGTGGACGATCTTCTCATGTGGTTGTTGGCCATTTGTACGTCCGTTTGGAGAAGTGTCTAGTAAGTCCTTTGCCTATTTTTAAAAGCGAGTCGTTTGCCTTCTCGGTGTTAAGCCGTAGTTCTTGATGCATCCTGGGTTTTAAACTCTCACCTGAGATACGAAGTGTCAATGTTTTCTCCCATCTGCTCATTGCTTTTCCACTTCCTCGATAGTGTCCTCTATGCCTCGGGTTTTAATTTTGAGGAAGTACAATTTTTACTTTGTTGCCCATGCACTTGGAGTCCTATCCTCCCTCCCCCGGCCCCATTTTTAAGGCCTCCTTTACATTTGTTTTCCTAGAGAGTCCTTCAGGGCCCCCAGGTCCCTGTGGGAAATCAGGATGGGAGAGGATCTTAGAGGCCTGTGAACCCAGGCTTCTCCCGGGAGGAGAGCTTCTCTGTTCCTGGTGGAGCGAGCACATCTGCCGGAACCATGAGCACCATCCCCATCAGTGCCACCTTGTCCTGCGTCCTGCCTTTTCCTCCTTTCAAGAGAAGTGTTACGGTTTGGTTCTGCGTCCTCACCCAAATCTCATGTTGAATTGTGATCCCAAGTGTGGGATATGGGGCCTGGTGGGAGTGATTGGATCAAGGGGTGGTTTCTACTGGTTTGGTACCAGCCCCCTAGTGCTGCCTTGTGAGTGAGTTCTCATGATATCTGGTTGTTTAAAAGCATGCAGCGCTGCCCCTTCCATCTCTCCTGCTGCCAGGTGGAGATCTCCCTGCTTCCCCTTTGTCTTCTGTCATGACTGTGAGTTTCCTGAGGTCTCCCCAGCCATGCTTCCTACACAGCCTGCAGAACTGTGAGCCAATTAAATGTCTTTTCTTTGTAAACTGCTCAGTCTCGGTTCTTTATGGCAGTGCGAGAACGAAGACACGAGTCCCCTGTGGGAATACATGGTCTCCACGTGGTTCTCATTTACTGGCCAGGCACGGCTGCCTCAGATCGCATTCCCAACTTACCCCTTGAATGTTCCCTCTGGAAAGGCGAAACCCCATCGTGTCAGGGTCCACTCTGGTTTGCTGGTGTGGCCCACACTTCCTGGGGTTCCCTTACATCCACAGTGAATGAAGAAAGGCAAAGAATGGTGCACAACAAGGCATGGGTGGCAAAGAGGCTGCTGCCCCCCCAGAAATGACCTCACAGTGTCAGGTCACCTGAGGGACCACCTGGTGGGGCTCGGCCTCACAGGCTCTGCAGCCCCACCCTGTCTGTGCCTGGGAATGGGTCATCCTGCTGGGCACTGGGGCCATGTCAGTTCTACTCATTTGACAATGACCGGCACACTCCAGCAAGCACTGCCAGAGCCTCCCTTTTGGGCAGGCAGATGGGGGAAGTCTGCTCATCAACACAAAGGCGCTGGGAACGTCCACCTGGAGTGGGAGAGGGAGGATCACAGAGGAGTTCCCTCAGGACATCAGGATGACATGGTCTGAACGGACGCATCTGCTGCATAGGATAGACACTGTCCCTTGACAATAAAACTATGAACCCGAGTTGGCCTGGATGGCCTCACCCTGAACAACCTCACCTTGAACAGTACATCAGGGAGCTGCCCACCAGGGCCTCTGTGGCTGCTATGGACACTGGTATGCAAGTGCCCATTTGAGTCCCTGCCAAAGTTTCCTTCATCCCAGGGTGCCTGGTCCCACACTGACTGCCCCCCCCATCCTCTGCTCCATGGGGTGGGATCTCCTCTTCCCCTGAGATCTGTCAATGCCTCTAGCCAGCTCCGTGGACTCTCCTGTGAGCGGGAGCACACTTGTATCCTCCTCCTCCTCCTCCCCCCTGCCACTCACTGGGTGCCCAACCTGGGTGACGAGCAAGCTTTGTTTGTTTAAGCAAGAAGAGACTCACCTAACAATCTTAGCTTACCAAATTTCTGGGAAATCCAATATAGTGGCTAAGATGCCACTAAATAAGAAACAATATTTCCTGGAGGAATCCCCATCACTCACAGATGCTGCGGTGAAGCTACAGACCAAACCTCCAGGAAATCGCTGCAAGGAAAAGCCACGTGATTCCACGCATGGCCTCTCCAGAAACCTGCGTGTCTCCTGGGGCCTGGAGCTCACCTGACCTCCTCGGTCTCAGCCAGGTGCATTCGTGCACCACCCAGGCGTGGTCAGGTGCCTGGCTGAACGTGGAGGAGCACCAAGGAGGGTGCCCCTGAGGCACCAGGGGCCCCCACTGACCCTCTCTCACTTCCCTGGGTGAATCCTGCACTGTCCTGTCCTGCAGACAAGGTGTGTGGTGGGGGCCACTCCCCGTGTCCCCACCCCCAGTGCTGCCCACTTGACGGTGGACCTCCAAGGCCTCTGCACCTCTCTCACGGGATCTTCCCTTTCACCACTCAGCTCTTACTTTTGTTTTTAATAGGTTTAATGCTTTTAGAGCAGTTTTACGCTCACCATGGGACAGATGGGAAGGTATAGAGAGTTCCCAGGGACCCCCTGCCCTCCCTGTGACATGCACAGTCACCCACTGTCCACATCCCCCCTCCAGAGGATACATCTGTTCAACGGGCGAACTACACTGACAATGTCATTGTCACCCAGCGTCCAGGGCTTATGGAGGACTCACTCTCGGTGTTGTGATCCCGTGGGTTTGGGCAAATATATAATGACACGTGTCCACCATTCTAGTGTCATGCAGGGTGGTGTCACTGCCCTAAAGAGCATCTGTGAGCACTGGGGCCACATTGGTTCTACTCATTGAGAATGAATGGCACACTGCAGCTAGCCCTGCCACAGCCTCCCTCTCAGGCAGACGGATGGGGACGTTTGCTCAACAGACAGGCACTGGGAGCGGCTGCCTGGAGCAGGTGGGGGAGGACACCCCAGCCCCCGGCATCTACCGATACTCTCAGTGGGTCCATAATTCAGCCCTCCCTCTTGGTGTTTTCAATGTTTTCCTCAGAGCTGATCCCGGGACAGACTCACTTCCATCATGGGGATGAGAGTGGAAAGCCACCAGCGTGGAAGGCGGTGGGAAGAAGAGAGCGTGAAGCAGGTGGCGAGTTCAGCGCAAGGCAAGTTCCGCTGCCTCTGGGGCAGCTGTCAGGGGAGAGGAGCCCTCAGGACACTTTCTCTTCCCAGATGTGTGACAGACTCAGGCACAGGAACCTCACCCCCGACCCTGGCCCCTCAGAGTGGGGTTAATTTCCACATTTCATGATTAATCATGACGATAACTATTTTTAGTTCCACAAGACGAGGTAGTTTAACATGCTGTGCGTTTTTGCAAGGTATCCTTGATCCTTCTAAAGTAAAATTAAAGGCTATAATTAGCTTACTTAATAGAGAACTGCACTTGGCTTGGCGTCAGCTAACAGCGGGCTCCCCCTCCCTGGCGGTGGAATTATTAATGGGTGTTATTTTGCTAACAGTCCGCCCCTTGAATGAGGACTCTTCTCGCTGGCCTCTCCTCTTTATTGCCACGCATGGGATCGTCCTGAGTCTCGGATTCCACCTTCTCACCTACTTCCACGAGATTTAAAACACGACCGTGTGATCAACACATGTAACATTTAACACGGGGCACGGCACTGACTCTCCCTGAGAATGAAGTTCTTCTGAGCAAAGTCATCAAGGTTTTGGCTCTGAACAAGCGCATGAAGCCTGCAGAAACATCGAGGGCTTTGGGGGAGACGTGCAGTTTGCAGAGCAGGCTGACTTTCTGTTTTGAGGCACTGGGGCACAACTCTCATTGACTTTGCCAGGCAAGCATTTCCTCTCTGTGTGGGATACCCACCTCCGTTTCCAATGCTTGTACCCAGGCCAAGTGGCCCCGGGCAATGGTGGCAGATGCAGCTCCCCTCCAGCCTCTCCAGGTCCTGCTGCATGGGAAGCCACCTGCTCCTGGATCCCTGAGTTCAACGCATGATGGCAACTAAAAGCTGAATATACCCCAAGCGTGTGGATAAACTGCTTTTATTTTTTTTTTTTTGAGACAGAGTCTTGCTCTGTTGCCCAAGTTGGAGAGTCTAGTGGCTCGATCTCGGCTCACTGCAGCCTCTGCCTCCCAGGTTCAAGCAATTCTCCTGCCTCAGCCTCCCTCGTAGCTGGGATTACAAGCACATGCCACCATGCCTAGATAATTTTTGTATTTTTAGTAGAGACGGGGTTTCACCATGTTGGCCAGGCTGGTCTTGAACTCCTGACCTCAGGTGACGTACCCGCCTTGGTTTCCCAAAGTGCTGGAATTACTTTGAGCCACCGCGCCTGGCCAAACTGCTTTTTAAAAATTATGTTTTCTGTAAGTGCAAGGAAAATTCCAGCTCTGCCAAACGTTTGACATCCTTATGTAAGGTGTGACTTAGGTAATTTCCATAGTCCGACATCTGGCTCACTCCTAACTCCAAATATCACTGCGTCTGTATAAAGTCTTTTTCCTCTCCTGAATTGGAGCATGAATGTGGGGGATGCGCTTTGGGGCGTTTACCCCGACTGAAGTCTAAACTCAAGTGTTCTTGGCTCTTGACTTGCAGCAAGAACTTGAGCTGACATTGGTCCTGCCTGCTGCCTGAACTTGGAGAGGCACGTTCTCCCGGGGGCTGGATGTACTAGCAGACCCTCCAGCAGACAGGGTGGGGGGGAGAGAGGAGCTACCTTATCCCTCCTGGGCACTGCCAAGGTGCCTCTGCAGTGGGATACATGCTCTTTCAGTCTTAAAACAAGAAAGTTTTAATTTTTTTTTATGCCATTGGAGAAGGACATAATTTAGTGATAGGTTTGAATAACTATTTGGGAAATAACCATTTCTTTCCTAAAATATGTCCAGAGAGAGACCAAAGTTAAGAATTTATTGGGGAGAATCATGACAAGTCAGTTCTCACCTTCCAGTTACAAAGGTGTTAAAAGAGCAGCCAGGCCTGCCTGGGCCGGCCACTGTCCCCGCTGTAACTCTCGATCACCCTCAACCAGCTCCTGCCGGGCTGAGCCTCCTACTGGCACTGAGATGGGACCCTTGGCTACCTGCCTCTTGCTTGAGAAGCTGTTTCCTAAAGTGTACCCCTGAGCACTCACAACAGAGACTCGGCAGTGATATCGGGGGTGCTGGTGCCCTCTGCGTCACATTCCTGCTCTGTCCCAGCCTCACGGGGACCCCAGACACTCCCACACCCGCTGGTGACAAACTCGGCCTCCCCCGGCTGCTGTGGCTGCTGCTTTTACACACATGCCCTAAAACGCAGAGGCAGGCAGGCTGTATGCAAGTGTAGTGTGTGTGTGTGTGTGTGTGCACGCGCACATGAGCACACTCACCTTTAAGCAGAAAGAGAGCCACTTGCAAGCTGCCCCAAAATGAAACAAAATAAACACTAGCCAGGAGCAAAAGTAAAGCTTCGTTCCAATGTTTAAAAAACTCTGAAAGAGGCTAGGAGCGGTGGCTCACGCCTGTAATCCCAGTAATTCCAGAGGCCAAGGCGGGCGAATCACCTTAAGTCAGGAGTTCGAGATTTGCCCGGCCAACATGGTGAACCCGTCTCTATTAAAAATACAAAAAAAATTAGCTGGGTATGGTGGCGCGTGCCTGTGGTCCCAGCAAAACTCCCTCTCAAAAAAAAACCAAAACCAAACCCAAAAAACCTCTGAAAGAGGATTTCACTCCTCGTGCTGAATTATGTGTGTTCATTGTGGCACTGTTTACAATAGCAAAGTCCTGGAACCAACCCAAATGCCCATCGATGATAGACTGGACAGGGAAAATGTGGCACATAGACACCATGGAATACTATGCAGCCATAAAAAACAATGAGTTCATGTCCTTTGTAGGGACACGGATGAATCTGGAAACCATCATTCTCAGCAAACTGTCACAAGAAAAGAAAATCAAACACCACGTTCTCACTCATAGGCGGGTGTTGAACAATGAGAACACATGGACACAGGGAGGAGAGCATCGCACACTGGGGTCTGTTGGGGGAAACTGGGGGAGGGACAGCGGGGGTGTGGGGGAGGTTGGGGAAGGACAAGATGAGGAGAAATGCCAGATATAGGTGATGGACAGCAAACCACATTGCCATGTGTGTACCTATGCAACAATCCTGCATGATCTGCACATGTACCCCGGAACCTAAAGTACGATATATATATATATATATATATATATATATACACAAAAAATAAGCTATTTTTTAAAACCCCTCTGGGACCTAGTGGCAGACACGAGGGGGTGGTAGTGAGCTAGAACTGTCTTTCCCTCTCCAGCACTGGCGAGGAGGGTCATGCCATGGGAGACCCCACCATCGACACACTGCCCTCCCTTCTGACTCAGGCTGAAATCCCGCCTGCTCCATGAAAACCTTCAAGTCTACACGGCCTCTCCCTTTTACTTTTTTTTTTTTTTTTTTTGAGACGTGGTCCCACTCTGTCTCCCAGGCTGGAGTGCTTACTACAACCTCAGCCTCCCGGGTTCAGTGATTCTCCTGCCTCAGCCTCCTGAGTGGCTAGGATTTCAGGCACTCACCACCACGCCCTTCTAATTTTTATATTTTTAGTAGAGATGGGGTTTCACCATGTTGGCCAGGCTGATCTTGAACTCCTGACCTCAAGTGATCTGCCTGCCTTGACCTCCCAAAGTGCTGGGATTACAGGTGTGAGCCACCGGACTGGGCCTGGCCCTCTCCCTTTCCTGAGTTCCAGTCACACACAGTGTTTCCAACACATGGTTTGACTGTTCTGTTTACCATCAGGACTCCTGGATTTCTCATGTGTATCAGCTCTACCTTCCCACCAATTGCTCGAGAGCCACTTGGGAACCAGAACAAAGTGTCCTTCTCTCTTTCCCAAGTTCCCCCAGAGCGTTCTTGCAGAGCAGACACTGAGAGTGGCGCAGGGAAGCCGCCCCCTGACCCATACCCAGCCCAGGGAGGCACAGAGCACCGGAAACTTCCATGGGTAGGTTTGCACCAGGCCAGGGGTATCCATCAACACACCCTGTAATCCTCTCAACAACTATATTTTATGAGCGAGGAAGATTCGAATGGGTTAGATGGATTTCAGCACATTTTAAACCACCTCTTAATGACCCCATAGGCTCAGGACAAGAGCTCAGGGGCTTGGTGATGGCAGTGCCTACCCCACCCCTCCCCAGGGCTGCCAGTGTTAGCAAAGGAAAACATAGGATATTCCGCTTATTTTGAATTTCAGATAAACAACAAGTAATCTGTAGTACTAGTGTATCCCAAATATGGCACAGAACATATTTACACTAAACACTATTTATTGTTTTTATTGTTTTTTGTTTTGTTTTTTGAGACAGAATCTCACTCTGTCACCAGGCTGGAGTGTAGTGGCGTGATCTTGGCTCACTGCAACCTCTGCCTCCTGGGTTCAGGTGATTCTCCTGCCTCAGCCTCCCGAGTAGCTGGGACTACAGGCGCACGCCACCATGCCCGGCTAATTTTTGTATTTTTAGTAGAGACGGGTTTCACCACATTGGCCAGTACGGTCTCGATCTCTTGACCTTGTGATCTGCCCACCTCGGCCTCCCAAAGTGCTGGAATTACAGGCGTGAGCCACTGAGCCCGACCACACTATTCATTGTTAATCTGAAATTCAAATTTAAGGAACTTTATTTTGTCTGGTAACCTATGCTCCACATCCTTTCCTCAAAACTCAAAGAGCATATTTTGCTGAAGGTGAGGCATCAGCCCTCGAAAGATGGGGACAGCATGTGGTCACACCTGCCTTCTCACTGGCCCCGAATCTCTGCACCCAGACAGGCCAATCGCATTTGAACCATTTAGCGGACACTCCTTGGCAGAGAAGGGAAAGTCACCAACCTCTCTGCCCAGACTAAGGCAGGACCACAGGACAGGGCTCCAGGGAGGGCTGGCTCTGCAGAGCCTTCCCCGTGGCTCTGCCAGGTTTGACTATCTCCTGTACCTGGTAATATGGGTCATTATTATTTTTTAGATAGGGTCTTACTCTGTTGCTCCGGGTGGAGTGCAGTGGTGATCGCAGCTCACTACAGCCTCAAACTCCTGGGCTCAAGTGATCCTCCCACCTCGGCCTCCTGAGCAGCAAGGACCACAGGTCCCCTGCCACCCCAGCTAATTTTTGTATTATTTGTATATGGGAGGACTGACTGTTACCCAGGCTGATCTGGAACTCCAGGGCTCAAGGGATCCTCCTGTCTTGGCCTCTCAAAGCGCTGGGATTACAGACGTGAGCCCCCATACCCAGCCTAGGTCATTGATCTTTACTTATTTCATGTTGGCCTTCAGTGTCCTTGTGACTGGGTGTTTTGCCTTTTCTCTTTCCGACCTCCATGCACCTTAACTTAAGGAAACACTGCAAGCACGCTGAGCTCATGTGCAAAATACTTAAGGGTATTGGAGGTTTCACAGGGGTGTGCCCAACTAGCCCAGCTCTCCACCCTAATGACGATATCAATATTTGAAACAACCAAGAAAAGCAAAGCCAGGGTACAGCAGTGAGCTTGGAAACAGAGAGACTGGCTTGTCAGCCTGGGCCAGCAGGGAACCCTACACCCAGCTGGGCACACTGGTCAGACTGCAATCCTGTGGAAGCTGCTCACCTGCCCCACCCAGTGCCGCACCCTGGAACCCCCACCCGTCAGCTTCTGCAAAGGTGCCGGCACTCAGCAGGGACCTGAGCAGCTTTCCCGATGCTCCATCCTCATTGAAGTGAAATCCACAAGGCCAGAATCAGAGATGATAAAATGGGATAAACTCTCCCCCACTGCCAGTGGACGGATACCTGGCTGGGACTCAAAATCCCTTTTACAAAAATCAAACCATTAAAAAAGTAGCCAGGAAGAAGCCAGGAGGTTTCCCTCCACCATATGTTAATTTATAGGGTTACTGATGTCAGCAATTTAGGAGAAGCTAAATTATATCACAGCCCCACTCACGACTCTGCCATGGAAACTCAGAAATGTAATCACAAATTTTAATTGGGAAAAATTGTTCTGGATCAAATTCCTTGTGTGTTGTGTATTTTTTTTAAAGAAATGGATTAAATTACGTTGGGGGGAGGGGAGCGGCAATATGAGTTTTAAATTAGTTGTGATAAAATTGAGGCGTGATTTGTAAACCAATTTGTGTTTTGTGTATTGTGGGTAATTATTGGGGGGGAGAAAGGCCTATCCGGGTCATTTCTGCTGAAGGCTGCACGCCCGGGAGATGTCAGCTTTTGGAAACAGAAGTTAGTTCACTTCTCAGGCAAAGGAAGGGAAAGGACTAAATGGTCGAATCCCTCCTAAGTCAGGAAAGACACACATTTGGGTCCAAAGGTTTGCAAGGGGGTGACAGACAGCTGTCACCCTCCCTCAGCTCACGTCAGGCTGTTCCCTAGACCCACCCATCTACAGGCAATTTCTCCAGGACCAATCCAGTCCACGGCTTGCCACACCCGGACCTGGCCTCTTCCCTCTCCCCTGGCTGCTGGCCTGCACCTTGATCCATCTGCCATTGGGGTTATCCAAAATTCTAACCAACGTGCTTACCCGCTAACAGCTCTGTGCAGCAGGCATGAGCTTGCATCCCCCCACTGCCTTCCTTGTGGAGAGATTAAACATCTCTCAGGTGCTGGGAGACCCCGCCCGGTCCCCTTGGTTACTGGAGTCACCAGGACCTGTAGCACCTTGCCAACACCCTGGCCACCACCTCTTGCCCCTGCGCCCGTGCGGCTCTCTGTGCCCCAGCTGGAGGGGGCCCGGCTGGTCAGCAGCTCTGCCAGGCGCCGTCCAGTGCTTCCCTAGGGGACACGCGGCCCATGCTCGTCTCTCCTCCTCCTCCCAGCATCCCCTCTCTCACACTGCCCTCAAACAGCATTTCGTTCCATCATTCATTCCTTGGTCTTTGGGCCAGGGTTGCGTGCGTGTGCCCTATGCAGGGGTGCCCGGTGTCACTGCCTGCACTTACTTATTTATTTTGAGAAGCAGAGGAAGTGGGGGGTGTTGCTGGTTCTTGCCGTTTTATCTTGATTTAGTCATTTTTATATGGCTCAAAAGGCATAGGCAGATTTCTCTGTTTATTTGTTCATGAAAACTTCAATAAAAATGCCTTATTTTGGTAGTTAATTGCCATTTCCATTTTAATATGCAAGTGGTGTCGGCTCTTCTCCGAGTTTCTCCGAGTCTCTCTGTAAATAATACAGCTGCCTTGGACGAATGTTCCTGGCCTGCTGCGCACTTACTCAGCCATCAAGGGGCACACGCGGTGGGTAACAGATCTCTCCCTCCGAGAGAATCCGCTCCAACCAGCTCGTACAAGGCCCTCCTCAGGCCACGGCCAAGCGCTGAGCCAACAGGGTTGCCTCCTGCCCCACAGCCGGGTCTTTCAGCCCAAGGTGAGCGCCCCAGAGAGCTTCTCAGGTTTTCAGATATTGTCCTGCCTTTGAGAAAAGGCACCTGTCTCCCTGCGTTTCTCTGAAGCCTGAATCCAGGCCCTCAGGGCGAGGCTGAGATCCCCAGCCGGCATCTGCTTAGGATGGTGGGAGAGGCTGAGTGCCTCTTTCAGAGCCAAACAGGGCCCCAGCTCTGAGGCATGGGGAGAGGATCACCCAGGGGGCTGGGAGTAGGGGTAGCGGTGGGCGTGGAAGGCCACCTGCACTGGGCCTGGATGCCACCAGGCTGCAGGGAGCAGGGTGAGCAGTGTCAGCCAGAGCCTGGCTTTGGCTTGGCATGGAGACAGGAGCAGTTGTGTTCCTGCACGTGAGGGGCCCACAGGCCTCTTTGCAAGGCCTGAATACCTGGCGCTCCAGGAAAATGAGAGACGGCTTGTGGGCGACTGCTTCCTGTGACTGAGCCAGTTCCTGGAGCCTTGTCTCCACCGGCTCTGAGCTGCAAAGGCCATTAAAGACCATGGGAAGGGGCCTCCGAGTTGCTCTGGGGCTTCCCCGAGGCCACTGGAGCTGAAATTTGTTGTCAAAGCCTCAGGAGAAGGGTAAAGTGGAAACATCAGAGAACCTTGAATGCCCAGCTCTGAGCGCAGACCTCATTCTCCAGTGCTTCAAGGCCACGCAGGTGTGAGGGCCCCCACTCCCCAATCTGTGTCCCCAAATGCTGGTGATATCCTGTCCTGAGTCCAGGACCCCTCTGGGGTTGGAGCAGGGTAAGTCCCAGAACATCTCACAAGTCAGACTACCTTCCCCATGTCCAGAAAATGGGGAATCACGATAAAGTGAGAATCCAGCGGCATGAAGCACAGAGGAGCGAGGTTTCCGGGCCACAGTGAGCCATGGGGGAGATGGAGGGGCAGGCGCGTGACTCCTGCCTCCGAGGAGGTTCCTGCACTGCTCGGCGTGGCCAGGGGTTCTGCGGTCCCAGCCAGGCTGATGCACAAAGAGGGGACATGGCTGACAGGTGACATTTAAGGTCAATGTGCGGAGAACCAGGGGACTCGTTAAAGGGCAAATGCACCGTGAACTGAGGTTCTCCTGGCAGTGTCAGGGATAGGACAGGAGTCCTGGGATACCCAGGAAGTCTGTGGGCTGTTCCCTCTAGAAATGGGGGGCTGAGGTGTTCCCAGCCCTGGTCACCTCCACCCCAGACTTCTAGCCCCTTCAGTCTGGCTGCCTCCGCAGCTTTTTCCAGAAGCCTCACCAGTATCTCAAATCCAGCATGTCTGACACAAGACTCAATTCCCCTCCCCTGTTCCTGCCCAGCTTCCCTGGGGCTCTCCGTGAGCAACACACCTCTCACCCAGGGGCCTTCGAGTCCCTCCTTTCCTTGATGCCAGTATCCAGGTGTGCCAGGGACCTCCAAAACACCTCGAGAGACCCCCAGCCTCCACACTCACCCCCCCCACAGCCCGCTCCGCCCCCCCAGCAGCCTGGGTCCTACTGAGGAAGGTCAATCAGCCTGCACCCTTGCCCCGCTCAGACTCTCCGGGGCTGTCCACCGCACTGGAATAAACAGACATCAGGCTCCTCCAGCCTCCTAAGTCTCCCCATCTCGTCCCCCTCGCCCACTCCGCTCCAGCCACCCTGGCCTCCGGCTCCTCCACAAATCACAGCCTGTGCCCCACCGTGCCTTCCTTTCCCACCAGGCTTTATGGGCTGTGCCTTCTCAGGCCTCAGCTCAGATGCCAGGTACTCAGAGAACCCAGCCCCACAGGAAGCAGCATCAGCCACCCACCCCGTGGATTTTCGGGACAGCACATACCACTCTGGTACCATTCTCTCGTTCATTTAAACAGCCCCATGCCCAGAAGGTAGGTTCTGTGGAAACTGGGGTTCAGCCTTCCACTGTGCTCCACACCCCCACCCAGAGTGGGCCTGGCACAAAGTGAGCAGACAGTAGCCATTGGTTGACAAGGTCACCAAATCCCAAATCTCCAGTTCCTGCTGTTCCTGGCATGAGGTTTTAGGCCAGTCCTCAACTGGGTTTGCAGCCTATAGAAGACACACACTTGGGTGTTCCTAGAATGATGGGGCTGATGGAGATAAAACTCCAATTCAGACGCAGGTGGACTCTGAACTCTGCCTGGAGAGAGATGCTCTCTGCAGCTGGGGACAGTGCCACTCTCCCAGGCCACGTGTGTCTCCCAGGCGTCTGATGGGTGCCTGCCTGTGGGTCAGTGGGCAGTTAACAAGCGTGTTGGCTGCACAGGCACTGTGTGCAGCTCTGAGGATGAAAAGATGGGTAAGACAGAGGGGCTGGGGTTGAAGGATGACAGTGTGCTGGTGAGTGACGGGGGAGCAGGTGTGAGCAGGTTGGATAGCCCGTTGTTTGCTTTCTGGTGGGAAAGCATGCTCTCCACTGATGGGGTGCCCCATGGGGGGCTGGGGACCTAAAGGAACACATTAGAACCCATCCAGCACAGCCCCCAGGGAGAGGACCCTGAAAAGCCCTAGCATGCCTACCCAGCCCACCCATGTGGCCTTTCCTACAGCCCGGGTTGCTCCCTCAGCTGGCGATGCTGCCCTTTGTGGCCAGGGCCACTCAGCCAATGTGAGGCTGACTCTTGGTACCCAGGGAGTGGCTGGGCAGGAGCCACCCAGCTGCGGGGCTTGGGCAGTGGTCAGCCCACGGCTCAGAAAGGCAGCATCCAAGGCAGAGGGCAGATGCTCCCTGGGCCAGTCCTGGACACATTAAGCAGAGTTGGTGAGGGAGTCTGGTCTCCTGTATTTGGTGAGCCCCCAATGAAGCTCTTCTACCCTGAACATGTTAGTTTCTGCTCTGGATGTGCATGCCTGCACACACATACACACACACTCATGCACACACACTCATGCACACACACACTCATACACACATGCACACACACTCATGAACACACCTGTACACACTCATGCACATACTCATGCACACACTTATGTACACACACTCATGTACACACATACATATGCACACACACTCACACGCACACACTCGTGCACACTCACGCACACACACACACACACTCGTGGACACGCACACACACATACATGTACACACACGAACACACATGCACATACTAATGCACACACGTACACATACTCATGTACACATACTCATGTACACACACACATACATATGTACACACTCATGCACACACACTCGTGCACACATGCACACATACACTCACGCACACATACTCGCACACACATATACCCTCATGCACACACACGCACACACATGCACACACACGCACACACTCATGCACACATACACTCATGCACAGGTATTTCTGGGGAGAATCTTAACTCCTTGCTCCTTTTAACTCCTTTTAAAAATTATTTAGACTTGTTCCAGTTTCATTCTCCTATGAACAAAATATCCATTCCGGCAGAACTGGGAGGGGTGACCGTAACTGTGGGGAAATAGCAGCCCCTTTGATGTTCAATAACACAGCAAACTCCTAAATGAAAATCCACTAAGAGAAAATGAAACAGAAAGCTGCCTGGGCATCAAAAATTGCAAAATGAAACTGTTAAAGAATAAAACTCATTAAATGCCTGTGATAACACTTTATTTTAATAGTACATTTAATTCATACTTAATTCCAGTGTGCTCTAGCCGCGGGCCCTGGCGCTTCTACACGAACACCAGATAAATGGATTAGGCAAGCCGGGAGACGATGAGTGCCCACTGAAGCCATCACAGCGGCAGGTGGAAAATGCTTTCACGGAACATGTTTCCCATACGTGAATCACCAGCACATTTGATAACACCTTCCACAGAAGTAAACCTAAAGGAATAGATCTTCCCCCACACTGACAATGCAGATTGAACAGTTTTACCCCATATTCTATGCGGACACTGCTATCCGATTTGGAACTCATGGAATTCATGAGGTAGAGAGGGCAGGGTCAGGTACCTGGCAGGGTCAAGGGGTGGAAGTGCCTGCCGCCCAAGAGGGAAGGGGGCTTGCCAACAGCACAGTGGCCACACCTCTGGGTGCCCGGTAACCATGGAGATGGCAGCCCTTCCTGGGTACCAAACTCTTGCACCAAAGATGCCATCAGCATCTTTACCATGCTCAGAGTTCTGCCACCACACATTTCTGATCAGGATCACTGATCACCAATGGAGATAAAGCTCCCATTCAGACGCAGGTGAACTCTGAACTCTGCCCGGAGAGAGATGCTCTCTGCAGCTGGGGACAGTGCCGCTCTCCCAGGCCAAGTACGTCTCCCAGGCGTCCGATGGGCACCTGCCTGTGGGTCAGTGGGCAGTTAACGAGTGTGTTGGCTGCACAGACACTGAGTGTAGCTCTGAGGATGAAAAGATGGGTAAGGCAGAGGGGCCAGGAGTTGAAGGATGAGGGTGTGCTGGTGGGTGGCGATCAGTGATCCTGATCAGAAACCAGGAGGGCAGCATGTAGGGACGCTTCTGCCCACGGGGACACGCCATGCCACAGCCTGGAGCCCCTGCGTGGAAAGCCGACTCAGCGCAAACAACTAGGGCACGTTTTGAGGCCAGCAAGACAGAAGCACCAGCCAACCCGGTCACTCGCAAAGGTAGCTGGACAGCTGGCGAGAGGCAGCCCACGGCCAGCCTGTGCTCCAAGCCCTGCCCAGACACTGCACTAGCCTTTCTGGTAGACGGTCAGGCGTGGGAGGCACTGTCGCCAGTAATGTGGCTGCTTCCCGCATAAAGAATGGCACAGCCCTGGCACCGAGTCCCTAACTATTCATGCCTGTAGACCACGGCTCTAGCTGTCCTACGCCGTTTTCTCTTTTTCTTTAAAGTATTTATTTAATTCTAAAGGAATGGGTGGGCTCTGGCAGCTAACGCGTGCTCTAAAAGCAAGCCGTGATTTTATGGTATATTGTGCAAGCGCCGTATCTCAATCTATCAAAGTCAGTGTCCCCAGAGCCCGAGAAATCAAAACATCACAAATAGAGCACCACTTCCCAGCTCCAGCTGTCTGCCGGCGAGAGCGCCAGCCCAGTGAGCAGTGCCGTACTGACGCTTCCACCGTGCACAGGCCGCCTCGCCACCGGCCCACGTCTGCTCAACTAGAAGAGGATGAACGCAGGGCCCCAGCCCCGCAGAGGCAGCGTTTGAGGAGCTGGAAGGCTTCTGCCTGTGGACACCAGCAGGACTGAGTCCCGGCCCCACAGGACGACCCTTGTCCCTCCTAGCAGACATGTGCTGGCCCACCTTCACCCTCTTCCAGGGAGCTGCTCCCACCCCGGCTGCTGGGACTCTGGGCAGCTGACGGCTCTTAGCTGAGTCCCTCCCAGAGCACTGTCCTCAGAGAGAGCCACCTTGCCCAAGGTCCCTGGGGAGGGTCCACATCCATGACAGGTGGGCGGAGGGGGTGCAAAGACCATGTCCTTTTGACTCAAGGTGGGGCAGCCCCCGAGCTCCATGTAGGTCTGCTGGGCGTGTGTTGTGACTGCCCCACGGCCCAATGCCTCCCTTGCCCAATTCTGCTGCCCTCACTCCTGCACAGATGCTGACCCCAGGCCCACACGTCACCTTCACAGAGTCGGCTTGGCCTCGGACACCCTCCTCTCCTTCTCTTCCTCCTCCTCTCCCTGTACCCTTCTTCTCCCTCCTCCCCTCGTCCCTTTTCTTCTTTTATCTCCTCTCTCTCCTCCTCCTCCTTCCCCTTCTTTTCTTCCTTCATGTCCTCTTTCCCACCTCCTCCTCCTGCTCTTCCTCCCCCTCTTCCCCCAGTATTCCTCCTCCTCAGGTGCCCTGGCCTTCTCCCACTGCTTGATCCTTCTTCAAAACGAGAATCACATTGGCCAGATTCATGCATGCGTCACTCAGGAGTTAGCGCTGAGCACTCGTGAGCCCGGGGCTACAGGCACCAGGAGAGACAGAGAACAGAAGACGCGCAGGAAGAAGGGAACCCTCTCCCCTGGTATTAAGGTTTAGGTTGCATAAGTCAGATTTACTCCAAGCCGATAACATGAAAATGTTTCTCCACCACCTACCATGGGATGTGGCAGAGGAGGAAATGGCACCACCACCCACCCCTCCAGGGAGGACAGGCAAAGGGAGCAACGGCCAGCGGACACCATGGTGGGCCAGACAGCCCGCTCTCTGGGGGGTTTCTGTGGCAGCCAAGGCATGTGACGGAGGAGGAATCAGAGCCCACCTGGCCCCCAGGAAGGCTGCTCACCTGGAGGCAGGCACCGTGAATGACCCACAGACAACTGCTCACCATGAATGGGTTTCTCCTGCCTCCAAATGTCTGGGGCATCCCAGCATAGCTCTGTGTGCATTCAGGGATGGGGAATTAACTTCAGCCAAAGATGAACAACCGAGCTGCAGGGACACGTGAAATTCTTACAGGAGATTCTCAGCACATGGCAGGGTGAGTCCCAGTGGGAATTGCTTTCATTTCCTGCTAATGAGATTAAGAGGCGTGGGGGCAGAAGTTCCTGTCCACACTATTCTTCATTATGCATTGGCCCCGTCTTTCCATCCAAGGGCCCTCCACACACATGGGATGGGTTCTTTCACAGAACAACTCTCCCCCTCTCCACGGCCATGCCCACTTCATTCTGCAGAAGGCCTGAGCCTTATCTAAGTCAAAGGGAGCTGCAAAGATGGGGGTCCCATAGGAGTACCAGCTGAAGAAAGAGGCCCCCCCCACAGCCCACTGGCCCGGGGCTGTGGCCATGCCATGCCATGCCATCCAGGCTGGGGACGAGGAAGCCAGGATCCTGGGGGCTTCCCTGCATCTGGCTTTCCCAGTGCGGCTTCATGATGTTATTTGAACTGTGTTAATTTCCAAACCTGGCATGCCTGTGTTTGAAGATGGACAAAAAGGCCACGCTTGGGAGCCAGTCGTGGGTTCTGCTGGTTCCCTGTACCCGCTGCCTTGGTCCCGGCTCCTCTGCAGGACAACTGAGAAGCCTGTGGGTGAGTGACCTCATGTCACCGTGGACACCACCACTACCTGGATTGTTACCATCTGAGAAGGCGCTGGAAGAGCTGACCAGGTTCCAAGCTGCAACCAACCAAGAGGTCCTCACACACCATCCCAGCAGTGGTCCCGGGCTCCAGGCTCAGCCCTCCCTCCAGCCAGACCCATGGGCGTCCGGGAGGTCGACCCTCAGCCAGCGCTGATACTGTTAGGGCCATGAAAACGTCATGATTTCTTTTAAAATGAGAAGAACACATGAACTCTAAGGGTTCAATGATGCTTTTGTCTTTGTATCCACACTGTGGCAAAATCTACTTTTCATTAATTTTTGATGGTGGGGAAATGACCCACACAGAGCTCATGACAGTCAGGGTGCAGCCGCGGGCTTAGTGAAGCTGGCAAAAGGCAGGTCCCGGTCACCTGCTCACCACCACCTGCTCTCCAGCCCACAGCCCACCACACAAGGAGGGTGAGGAGAGGCTCCAGCCACACCAGCTCCGCCACTTTCGGACGGGCTAGGGCAGCCTGGGGTCAGCCTCTCCGTCTCGCTGTGCCCAGGGCAGCTGGCGGGCATCCAGTGGCCCTATGCACACTCTCCAAGCACACGAGCAATGGGCGGCTCTGCGTGGGGAGGGGCAGCCCCGTCAGCCAGGGTTGACCTGTGGCACCCGGTGCCAACACCATCCTCCCACCTCCCCAGGCACGGAGCCACCTCCACATCTACACCCAAAGGCATCTGTGCTTCTGCCACGGGCCGCCCCCACTCCCCAGGGAGGGCCTGATGGGGGCTCACTGGAAGGGGCGCCCTTGACCCTGGCCATGACCCCTGCCGTGACTGCTGGGGGTGAAGGACATGTGTTTCGGGGGTTTGTTATCACGCCCAGAACGCAAACAGCCCTAGCACGTCAGGGCTTGTCTGGGGAGCCCCTCCAACACCAGGTATACACACAGCGCCTCCTCCCAGGCCTTCCCTTCCCGCTACCTCAAACTCTGGGTGTGTGTTCTGGGGCGTGGTTGGTGTTGCTCGGGTTAGCGTTAACATGGCTTCCCTGCCACCAAGATCTGGGTCAGTTCTACCTGCAATGGCCTTGGGAGCCCAAGAGTGTCTCCAGGTGATGTCTCCCCTCCCGAGAGGGCCTTTCGGGTCCTGCGGCTCCTGCTGCCGCCCAGCTCAGGCTTTCTCTGCAGCCTTAGGAAAGAGTATCTGCCATGATGGATGGAGGTTTGGTTGAACATCTGAGTGTCTGTCCCCCAGCCTCATCCCTCCTGTCCCCACTTTCCCTCCCAAAGAAGCTCCCATGGAGAGAAAATTCCAGCTACATCGGTGCAGAGTGGCCTTGGCCAAGGGTGAGTACTGCTGCAGGGGCACGTTCCCCCCAACCCCACCACACGCCCTTTGTTGGATGGAGTTTGGGGTCCCACAAAAGGGAAGGCTCTTGGCCAGCAAGAGAGCTCACACCTGGGTCCTCACTGGCTCCCAGCCCTTCCTGATGCTCCTGCTTTGTGGTGACTGGGTCCTGGTGCCAACCCCATCGTCACCCCGAGCACCTCTCTCACCAGGAGCCAACGCTCACAGAGCCGAGAGGAAAGAAGCCACTGACAGCATCTGGACGTCAGAAAATCTTCCAGATGGATTCCCCCAAGGAAGCGAAGCTGGAAACACCACTGTGCCCGGTCGCCACGTCCGCTGCCCTCCCATCCCCCCGCAGGGCTGGAGCCCCACGCAATGCCTCACTTTACACTGGCAGAATGCACTCGCTGCTGCCCCGATACCGTGGCCAAGGCGGACACACCCAACCATGCTGACATGCTCACGCACACACGTACACGCCTCATACACACACCCTGACATGCACACACACGAATATACACTGACACACGTGCTCACAGGCATACAGGAACACACACATGCATGTCTCATATACCCTGAAATGCAGCCACATATATTAACATACATTCACACACGTGCTCACACACGCAGGCACACACACATGCATAGTTCTCATATACCCTGAAATGCAGCCACGTGCACTAACACACTCACACATGTGCTCACTCACACACACAGGCGCATACACATACGTCTCACATATATCCTGAAATGCAGCCACGTATATTAACATACACTCACACATGTGCTCACACACATGCAGGAACACATACGTACATGTCTCCCACGCCCCCTGAAATGCAGTCACATACACTAACACACACGTGCTCACTCACACACACGGAGGCACACACAGGTGTATGTCTCTCATATACCCTGAAATACACAGTCGCATACATGCTCACACACACACGTCCATGTCTCACATGCATACACCTTGATATGCACTCACACTCACCTGCGTGCTCACTCACATGCACACAGGCACACGCATGCTTCTCTGGGTCCTTAGTTCCCAGGGCCGAGCACCTCCTGCAGAGAAACTAGTGCCCCTGGGTGGGGGGGCATGCCAAGTGCACTTGGAGCCTCCAGCAGGCGCTTGTGACTGGGGAAGGCACCTTCCCTCGCCTCCCCCGGGGGCGGTGGAGAGGGAAGGGGACTCGGGAATGCAGGCACTGTGGGAGTCGCTGCCCAGGCCGGCGTGATGCGTCTCCTCCTGTCTGGGTGTCCCTGGGCTGCCTGCTCTGCACTGGGGCCTGGGACCTCCTTCTCTGCCACTGAGGGAGCATGGTGAGGAACCACAGTAGGGGCCCTGTTGCCTCCACGGGGCAGATAAACCCCACTTTGTTTTTCCTGGGCACTCGGGTTTGGAAGGTTCTGCTACGTTCCACTGTGAAATGGGCACATCCAAAGGGCTGTGAATATCTTGCTGCCTTGAAACAAATGAGGAAGCTTTGCCCATGGCCAGATTCTGGGGTAGCCCAGGGCTTCCGTCTTCCTCTGCTGAATGCCCGGCTTGCCCTCCCTCTCCTGCTCCCTGGCCACAGAGCTGCCCCTCTCCTGCTCCCTGGCCACAGAGCTGCCCCTGCTCCTGGGCTCCTTTGGCCCCGTGTCGTCTGTCAGGGGCTTTGGCTCCTCAAGGCACAGCACTCCTTGCTGCTCCTGAGACCACCCTGTTCTAAGAGGAAATCAAGACCCCCAAAGTGCCCAGCAGTCCTTGGGGTGGCGCCACTCGATGAGGAAGCTCCCACCACCCAAATGTGGTGGGGGACATGTGCACCTCCAGGACAGCCCCAGCAGCCCCCATGCTCTTTCCTCTTCTCAAAAGCGTGGAAACCATGTGCTAAAGATGGTAGATCCTCCAAGTGGCAGGGGCCACCCTTGGGAGAAGAGCCCTGCCCTGGTCAGCCATGCCCTCAGGGGACTGGCATGGTGAGAAGCGTGTCTCTGCTGTGTTATGGCACTGAGATGGGGGAGCTGGGCCGTCCCCCTCAGGAAGCCTTGTTGAGTTCATACCAAAGCCAGGATCAGAGGATCGAGGCTCCTAAGCAGGCCAAGGAGAGTATGGAGCAACCACAGCCACAGGCAGGTTTGGGAGACCCACAGATGCTTCACTTGGGCCCAGCACAGGGAATGTGCCCCTCTAAACGCCAGCAACTGTGAGGATGACGACGGCCACGGCAGCCCCCAGCAAGGCTCCGCCTGGGGCTGTGCGGGCTCATTTCCCTGCGCAGCCTGCTCCAGACAGCACTGCCTGCTCACAGGACTCTGTTAGCTGGCTCCCCCGGCCGGTCCGACAGCCCCCATACTATACGCCCAATCCTATGGCTCCCCTGGGGTCCTATAGGCCCCTATCCTATATACCTCCTTCCCATAGACCCCCCATCCTATAAACCCCCGTATCCTATAGACCCCCCATCCTATAGATCCCCATCCTATAGACACCCCATCCTATAGACCTCATCCTATAGAACCCCTATTCTATAGATCCCTAGCCTCTAGAGCCCCTACCCTATAGACCCCATCCTATAGACCTCCCATCTTCTAGACCCCCCATCCTATAGCCCCCATCCTATAGACCCCCATCCTATAGACCCCCATCCTATACAGCCCCTCTATCCTATAAGCCCCCATCCTATCAGACCCCCATCCTATAGACACCCATCCTATGAGCCCCCATCCTCTAGACCCCCATCCTCTCAGCCCCCATCCTCTCAGCACCCATCCTATAGACCCCCATCCTATAGACCCCCATCCTCTCAGCCCCCATCCTCTCAGCCCCCATCCTATAAGCCCCCCATCCTATCAGCCCCCATCCTATAGCCCCCATCCTATAAGCCCCTGTATCCTATAGACACCCCATCCTCTCAGCCCCCATCCTATAGCCCCCATCCCATAGCCCCCATCCTATAGCCCCTCTATCCTCTACAGCCCCCATCCTCTCAGCCCCCATCCTCTAGCCCCTCATCCTATAGACACCCATCCTATAAGCCCCCATCCTATCAGCCCCCATCCTATAGACCCCTATCCTATAGACCCTCCATCCTATAGACCCCCATCCTATAGACCCCATCCTATAAGCCCCCATCCTATAGATCCCATCCTATAGACACACTATCTTATAGACCCCCTATCCTATAGAACCCCATCCTGTAAACCCCCATCCTATAGACCCCACTATCCTATAGACCCCCCATCCTGTAGACCCCCCTGTCATGTGGCCCCCCTATCCTATGTCTCCTTCCCAGTCCTATGGGCCCCACCTCCCCATCCTATGGATCCCCCTAACCCTATGGGCCCCCATCTATGGCTCTCCTCAGTCTTATGCCCCCCCAAGTTTTATGTCTCCCCTCTGGACCTACGGGACCACTGGTCCATGGCTCTGCCTCTGTGTGATGGGTGCTCCAAGGCCTGGCCCGGGCTCCCACCCCTAGGGATCTTTCCCCATCCCCAAGTCCCCTAGCCCCTGCCAGATGAACACCAGCCCAGGCCAGCCTCCCTCGATGGAGGCTCTGGGATTCCAGCCCCGCCATGCTTCCTGGGGACTTCCTCCCCACCCACAGGGGCAGGGCAGGGACGGAGGTGCCAGACACACCCGATTAACCCTTCTTGTGCTCCAGAGAAAGGGGAGTCTGGGCAGGGCATTTGCCCACCCTTGGGTGGGCATCGGGAAGACCCAGCATAGAGGTAGAGCCCGTGTCCCACTGGCTCCAGGTGTGCTGGGGGAGCTGACTGACAACATGAGTCTACCCCTCATTTTTTTCTGGTTGAATCGTGTGCAATGAGTCTATAATGGAGAGCAAGGCAGGGCTGGGGGCTGACGATGAATAGGGGCCAGCATCTGGAGCCCAGCCCGGGGTGGGTGGGGCCGGCCCACTGGACTTTTATCTCACTCCGTGGAAGGGGAAGCTCACGTGGCCTTTGAGCAAGTGGGGCAGAGGCCTGGCCTCCAAAGCTTGCAGACACAGGGGTGACAGCAGGGGAGCGGGGTGATTCCAACCCCTTTCCACGTGTTATGAACACAGCAGACTCTCCAGCTCTGTTCTCGGCTATGGCCCAGGCCTCAGGTCCACGAACCCCGCCACGTTCTTCCCTGTCCTCCCCCACGCACACGGCCCCCCCACACCCTCAGCTCCAGCTCCTTAAGGATCTAGTACACACCCCTTCCCACATTTCCATTTGGAGAAAATGAAGCTCAGAGAGGAAAGGGGGCTTGCCAAGACCCAGCCCAACTCTACCTGGCTCTCTTGGGCTGGCCATGGGAGCTCCTCGTGTGCTCAGAGCCTCTGATAACGAACAGCAGGGCCAGCCTTGACCCACCCTGGCTCCATTCAGAACACACGTGAAATCGTTTCTCCAAAGAGCTCTGTGAAATGGGTCAGAGGGGCCAGATGGGCGCTTTTCTGAGCAAGCATGTGTGCACTTCTCGAATACCCTGAGGACGTGAAGCCTGCTGGCCTGAATCTGTCTTGGTGGTTTTACAGCCCACACTGGAGGCCCTGGGGGTGCCAGCATCATTATGTGTGAGTTCCACACGCTGCTTTCTCCTGGACAGAGTTCCCCTCAACCCCCAAGCAGGAGCTGGGCCACCACCTGCCCAGCAAGCCACGGGCTACCCTGGAAGGATATACCTCCTTCCTCCAGGGGGATCCTAAGCACAGGGACCAGTTTCCTTCCATTTCCCTGCAGTTTTGTGATGATTTTCTTTTTCTCTTTCGTTGAGACAGAGTCTCGCTCTTGTCACCCGGGCTGGAGTGCAGTGGCGCAATCTCAGCTCACTGCAACCTCTACCTCCTGAGTTCAAGCAATTCTCCTGCCTCAGCCTCCAGAGTAGCTGGGATTATAGGCGCCCACCACTATGCCTGGCTGATTTTTATACTTTTAGTAGAAACAGGTTTTGTCACATTGGCCAGGTTGGTCTTGAACTCCTGACCTCAGGTGATCTGCCTGCCTTGGCCTCCCAAAGTGCTGGGATTACAGGTGTGAGCCACTGCGCCTGGCCTTGTGATAAGTTTTCGTAAGCACCTGCTTCCTCTACAAGGAGCAGATTCCAGGGAGAGGAGGGGCTGACGAGGAGAGTGGGCGTCAGAGAGTAAAGAGAAGCCCTGGCCTCCCAGGGCAAGGGACCACTGTCTCCCAGAGGGGTTTCCAGGTGAGGGGCTGCTGTGTGGGTGGTGGGGCTGTGGGACAGGCTCATCTGTGTCCAGGCAGAACAAGGCTGAGCCCTTCTTCTTTGGAAAGGACTGGCTTTCCAAGCAAAAACAGGGCCTGCTAATAGACGAGAATTAAGAAAACCCATTAAAGCTAATGAGTTGCTGCGGAAGACTTAGGGCAGCAAATAAAAACTGGAAGGGAGGGCTTTCAACATTTGCTTTAATTTAAATTGAAGCACAGCGATGAGAAAGTGCAAGAGCTGGCTGCGCCCAGGTACACAGAGCAAGGTGGGCACACGCCCAGCACACGTGCAGCACATACACAGCACACGCACACAGGACATGTGCACAGCACACACGCACAGCACGCATGCACAGCACACGCACAGCACAAGCACACAGCACACAGGACATGCACACAGCACACATGTGCAGCACACAGGACATGTGCACAGCACACACGCCCAGGTACACGCAAGGTGGGCACATGCCCAGCACACACACAGCACACACACAGCACACAGGACATGCACACAGCACACGTACACAGCACACAGGACATGTGCACAGCACACATGCCCAGGTACACGCAAGGTGGGCACATACCCAGCACACACGCAGCACACACAGCAACATGCACACACACAGGACATGCACACAACACACAGGACATGCACACAGCACACATGCGCAGCACGCACAGCACACACGCGTGTGCTCGAGGCTCTGCTCACGTGTGCAGGCTTTCCCTTGTTTTCACATGTGTAGGTGCGCCTGGTTTTTAAGAACACTCCATATCAAGACAGGTAAGTTAAAGGAAGATGTTTTGCATTTAGCAAAAGGGTTGTTTTCTAGGACAGATTTCTGGCAAGATTTCTTTACAGACTGAGCCTCCCCCAGTGCATTTAAAATATGATTTAACTGAAGGAAACTATTTCCATGCAGCATCCACAATCCTTGCTCCTCTCAGCCCCGTGGCTTCCTTCTTCCAGAGCCCTGAGCTGAGGCCGCTTCCATCTCTCCCTCCTGCCCCAGCCCTACCCAGCTCCCGGCCCCTGCAGCTCCACCAGCCAAGGGCACCACTCTCCTCGCCTCACGGGACCCCAGTCTCCTGGGCTCCCCAAGAGCCAGCACACCAGCTCCCTGCCGTTGAGAGACACCCTGTGTTCCTGCAGTAATGTGTCACCCCCGGAAAGTGACACAGCCCTCCTGAGTTCTGTCATTTTGTCCAGACACATTTTCCTCCTGGAGATTCTAGAGATGAGTCAATGAAGGAAAGTCATTTCCCAGGCAGTTGATCAACAAGCATTGATTATTGACCAACCCACTCTGCAGAGACTTCTGGAAGGCTGGGTGGGTAAAGAGGGGGACAGGGCCCCGCCTCTAGGAAGCGACTGGTCCAGTTAGGTAGACAGAAACACACACACACACATGCACACACGCACACACACACACAATCTCACACCACACGAAGCTCCTCAGTGCTGGGGATGTTGAGGGTGTGTGTTGGGGATTGAGGGTATTGGGGATGTTGAGGGTGTGTATTTGGGGATGTTGAGGGAGTGTATTTGGGGAGTGTTGAGGGTGTGTATTTGGGGAGTGTTGAGGGTATTTGGGGAGTGTTGAGTGTGTGTATTTGGGGAGTGTTGAGGGTGTGTATTTGGGGAGTGTTGAGGGTGTGTATTTGGGGAGTGTTGAGGGTAGTGTATTTGGGGAGTGTTGAGGGAGTGTATTGGGGATGTTGAGGGAGTGTATTTGGGGAGTGTTGAGGGAGTGTATGTGGGGGATGTTGAGGGAGTGTATGTGGGGAGTGTTGAGGGTGTGTATTTGGGGGATGTTGAGGGTGTGTATTTGGGGGATGTTGAGGGTGTGTATTTGGGGGAGTGTTGAGGAGTGTGTTTGGGGATGTTGAGGGAGTGTATGGGGGATGTTGGTGTGTTCTGGGGAGTGTTGAGGGTGTGTATCTGGGGGATATTGAGGGTGTGTATTTGGGGACGTTGAGGGTGTGTATTTGGGGAGTGTTGAGGGTGTGTATTTGGGGGATGTTGGGGAGTGTATTGGGGAGTGTTGAGGGTGTGTATTTGGGGATGTTGAGGGTGTGTATTTGGGGGATGTTGAGGGTGTGTATTTGGGGAGTGTTGAGGGTGTGTATTTGGGGATGTTGAGGGTGTGTATTTGGGGATGTTGAGGGTGTGTATTGGGGATGAGGGAGTGTATTGGGGAGTGTTGAGGGAGTGTATTTGGGGAGTGTTGAGGGTGTGTATTTGGGGATGTTGAGGGTGTGTATTTGGGGGAGTGTTGAGGGTGTGTATTTGGGGATGTGTGTGTATTTTGGGGAGTGTTGAGGGTGTGTATTGGGGAGTGTTGAGGGCGATCAGAGACAACATCGTCTTGGCCCCCGGGGGGAGGCCCCAGAAGCAGGGTGAGGTGCAAGGCTCTGGGGAGGGGGCAGCGTTCTGCGGGAGCTCTCTGCTGCCTCTTTGCCATCTTAACTCATGGTAGGACATGCAGGTGTGCAAAACCTTCTCGGGGCTGAGCAGACTGGGGCAAGCAGCTACAGTGATACAGGTGGAGGGGAGAGGGGATTGAGGTTCCCCCTTGGAGGCCATAAGGGACACAACTATGCCCGATTCAACCTCACTGCCAGGATGAAACCCCTTAGTTGAAAAGGGCTGCTGAGCCCTGAGGCTGCAGGACACAGCCCCTCACCATCAGGTCCACGACAAGGCGAGCCTGCCTGCTGCCGGGTGCCTGGGTTCCAATCCTGGCCCTGCCCCATGTCAGTTGTGTGGCCTTGGGGGCAAGTTTCTTAACCTCTCTGTGCTCCGGTTTCCTTGGCTGTAAGACAGTGGCTGTAGTCATGCTTCCTCACAGTGTGGTGAGGGGATTTGGTGAGATTCTGTTTGTGGAACACTAACATCCATTTGAGCACACAGTGACTGCACAATGAATACATGTGGAGGTGATTCTCACCCTGATCGTGCCCAGATGTGGAGCCTGAATGCCCCAGAGTTCAGCCTCCCCTCCCAGGCAGCATGGTGGGCCTCTGCCCCCACGTAACACCTCCTCCTTCCTTTCTCCCAGCAGCCCCTGGGCAAGGAGACTGCCTTCTCCAGGTTTGTCTCTGTCCACAGGTCCCAGGGACTCCCAGCCCGGAATGGACTGGTTAGAAGGAAATGATCTCCTCATATTTTTGGTCCCACTTGGAGAGGGAGAGAGAAAGGCCGCTCTCTGTTCCTGAAGCTGCCTTCCCAGTCATGGGTGCCAGCAAGGAGGAGGTGTGGGTGGACAGGGAAGGCGGGGGTGGCAGGGGCTGGCCAGGCACCCGCAGGACCCTCTCTCTGTGAATACTGGGGAGACTGGAGCTGCTGAAATGAAGAAAGCCTGGCCTCAGGTGGGAACCCCACCCCAACACACACACAGCCGAGCGTTCAGCTGAATTGCTTTGCAAATTATTGTAAGAGAAGTCATATTCCACCGTGAGCAAATTGACTCTGTTAAATTACCGGGGCCTCCCCGGCCCAGCCCACTTCATGTTTGCTCAGCTCTCAGAAGCAGGAGCTGCTGTCTTGCAGCCAGGGCTGCACGGGGGCCGGAGGAAGAGGAGGGGGTGCAGATTCCAGGTCCAGTGACCACGATGAGGACAGTGTTTTCAGCATGTGGAGGAGGCTCGCAGGGGGATGGGGCACTTTTCTTTCACCTGTTCTGCTTCTTTCTGTCCCTCCACCGCGGAGACCTTGTGAGCATGAGGACAATCTGGCTTCTCAGGGGTCCATTCCATCTTCCTGGATCCCTGAGGCGGGGGAGTTTTGGGAGCCCCGTCCTCTCTCTCCCTTGCCCAGTGCCACCCTAGCCTGGGGCCCGGCACCTGCCCCCACCAGCACCTCCTGAGCAACGAGGCTCCCTGCTCCCGCCCACCTGCTTGCTGGTGGAGTTTGGGGGAGTTCTGTGTTGTTATTAAAGAAACTGCAGCAGGCAAAACACCCCGGCTCAAAACACAAAATATCGCTCTTTCTAGAGACTCCTTTTCCTAATCAGGCTGCTTCTGGGGCGTGGCTCTGGATTGCCACCACCCGGCTGGTCCTGCACACGTGCACACAGAGAGGCACACACACTACACAGACACACAGAGATGCACAGACGTGGACCACAGATACACACAGACACAATTCCACGGAGACACGTACAGAGCCCTGCATGGACACACGCGCAGACACACGCATTCACACACAGATGCGCACACCCACCTGTAAACAGAAACACATGCACATGCACAGACACACACACACCACGCTCAATGACATCGCTCTAAGTTGGTGACATCCTCACGATGGCCTCATCGTGCCTGTGCTGCAGGTGGGACTGCCGAGAACCTCCCCTCTGGCAGGCACAGTGGGAGCAGGAAGCCGGAACCGCATCATGTCTGTGGGGGGAGGGGCAGAGCTTCTGAGAGCCAGCATCATAATTGGGGGCCCCACTTGGGGTCTTCTATTTGCCCCTCTGCTCTGCATCCCTTTGGAAACCCCAGAAGCCCACTGCTTCCGAGGCATGCACGACCCTGGTGACCTGAGGTCGCCGCCCTGTGGGAGGACAGCCTAGGGCCATGATTTGGAGAAGTGTGGGCACTCGGCTGCCTGCTGGGCTCGGTCACCTGAGAATCCCCTACACTCCGGAGTGGGGGAGCGGGGCACATCTCTGTCAGGCCCGGGGCCCATACAAATGCTTTCCTTTCTCAGAATAAACAAACATTTAGGTTGGTGAAATGTCTTAATATAGGATATGAATATATTCATTTTATACCAATGTAATCACAAATTATAACTTAGTATTTATGGAGAAGGCGATTATGAAGGCACAAGTGCCCAGGACCCGAAACTCCCAATGCAGCCCCTGAGGGCACATCCATCTCGTGGGGGGATGCATCAGGGGCCCCAGCGGGTCTCCACCGAGCCCAGAGTCCTGGAGAGCACCACGCGTCCCCCGTGGGGGCCCAGTCCCCATCACACCCAAGACACAAAGATCTGAGTCTCTCCCACTGGTCCTAGAAGATGACAGTGGGTCCAGGAGGGGGCTCAGAGAAGGGACAGAGTGGCTGACTCCCCTTCTGGAGCCTGGAATAGGGTCACACGGGGGGGATTCCACCTTGGTAACATGTGAGTCAGACACAGGCATGCCCAGACCATAATTTCTATCCCAAGAGCAGGTAGAGGATATATTTAAACAACACGATGGACAGCATTAAAAAATACCATGTTTGCCCAGGTGTCGGACTCACCAGGACATAACTCATGGCCGCCCTTTAGGACCGTGTTCACAGCCTCCAGGAAGCCAAGGGCAGGATTCGGATGGGCGGGCTGAGCCCTGGACAGAGCCTCCCAGGGGCTGGGGCTTTATGGGGGTGCCGGGGGAAAGCAAGCTCCTCTCGCTTTCCTGCTCTGCACCCTCCCCTGTCCCCCAGCCCCACCTGGGAGCCAGGCTGTGTCCCATGTTAATGTATCTTTTTCACATAATTACCCCAAGTTTCTCCAACAGGGGCCTAATGGATAACATTTGCTAATCACCTTGAATTGGTCTCAGCCTCGGCCCATAACCCCTTCCCCGGTGAAAGGCTGGTGGCAACGTGGATCCTGCTCTCCACAGTTGCACAGCGGGTGCAGGGGTGGGGAGTCCGGTCACCGGCATGTGCTATTTGCCTCTACTCCAGCCCCAGGGCCCAGAGGCCCCTGTCCAGGCCACACAAGCTTCAGAAAGTGGTTAGGAGCCTGGGTTCCATGTCCGAGCCCTGGCTCTGGCTGGCTGTGCCTCCTGGGTGGGGGATTCTCACCTGTACAAGTTGTCACGGGGGACGTCCATCCCAAGCCTGACGGACACGTCCCACCACCTCTGCCACTCCCGGCCCCATCCCGGCGCAGGGGGATAAGAGTCCCACGGCCTGCTTCTCTGTGGCTGCTCAGCTCCCCCACAAATAAGGCTTGTCTGTTTCACTCCCAGGGCTTAGAATGGGCCTGCACATCTTGGGGTCACAGCCAGAATTCCCATCTCCTTGCCTGCCTTGGGGACTCAGGTCTTGGGAACGACCTGCTTCCAAGAGCTGACAAAAATCTTCCTGTGAACGGAAAAGTCCAAGAAGGGGCGTGCAGCCTGTTCTAATTCTATCCCTTTTTGTTTTATGGGCCTCCCTTGTTTACCTAAGGGAGTCACCTGTGTCTCCTCCATCTTCACGCCTTTCTTAAGGTCCTGGGTTTTCTACATTAAGCCAGGAAGACCGTTTTGGCCAAACTCCACTATCATTTTCACCAGAGAGAATCACACCCAGGCCTTGGATGAATGAAGGTAGGTGAGCAGGGGCCTCGGAGCCTCTGCCTCTCAGGGGCGGGTGTTCTGGGGGGGGATGCTGGCACCATGGCTGTGCCGCACTTGTGGTAAGGGGTCATGTAGCTCACCCCCTCAGATCCCGGATGAACTTGCCTGCTCCCCCTAAGACAGCTTCCCTCGCACTCAATTCCCTGTCCAGGGTGTTTCATGCTTTCAGCCCTCAAGACACCATCCTGGTCCACACATGTGACCCATAGTCCCCTCCCTCTAGTTATCCACCTAAGAAGCACAGAGCAGCTCTCCAGCCAGCACGAGCTGTGCATATGTCCTGGAGCTCCTCTGGCCATGGCCTCCCCTGCATCCCCTTGGTACAGCTTCTCCTTCCCTGTCCCCGTGTCCCCAGCTCTGCCGTTCTGTTTCTTTCCCAAATTCTTCCCCCTGGCTCCCTGTTTTCGTGTTAGTCCCCTCCCTCCACCCCACTGCAGACCTGTCCTCTCCTCATCTGACCCCATGGCTATCATCTCCATCTTTCCCTCAACCCTCAGCATGGCTAACCCTCCCCGTCTAACTCCCCCCACCGAACAAGTCTCCGCTCCCCCCGCAACCCCTCCCCCAGGCTGCCAAGCCCATCTCCAGCACAAGGGGCAGATCTTACAGCAGAAGGGTTTAATTGCATGTCAAAATTAAATCTCTTTTGATGAAGAACAATTCAACTACAGCTCTGCCTAATCAAATTAACAAAGTCTTTTTTGATTTTCAATTATCTTCTTCACGGGAACACTTTATCCAAGGCTCTCGTGATGGTGGCCGACAGGCTATGCATTTACAATGAGGGGCCCTGGCCTGGACCTGCTGACCGTGGCCCCGGCCATCAGTGCCCCTGCCCTGGGGGGAGGACTGCACGACCCCCCCCCCCCCCAGGGGCTGCCCAGAGCCTCCTTGGCCTCCTGGAAGCCTTTCCTAGATGCTGAGCCAGAGAGCAGGGACGGTTGATGCTGCATTCCTCCTTCGGAAACAGGAGAAACATGGGTGAGGGGCAGGCACCTGGGGAAGGGGCTGGAAATCGTGGAGCACCAGCTTTGCCCCAGGTACTGAGCTGGGCATTTCGGATGCATTTGGTGAGCAATGGATCCCCAGTGTGTCTCAACAGAACTAGGAGCCTGGGTTCTGCCCACATGCTCTGGCGCCCTGGAGCTTGATGGACACGTTCCACCACCTCTGCCACTCCCAGCCCCATCCCGGCACAGCAGGACAACCATCTGTCCCGCAGCCTGCATCAGGGTGGGCCAGCCACGTGCCTGCTCACCTGTGGCTGCTCAGCTCCACACAAATAAGGGTTTGTCTGTTTCACCCCCTGGGGCTTAGAACAGGCCTGCACACTTTGGTGTCACAGCCAGAATTCCCATCCCCTTGCCTGCCCTGAGAACTCAGGTCTTAGGAATGACCTCCTACTTCCAAGAGCTGACAAAATCTTCCTGTGAACGGAAGCCCTGGGGCAGAATGGCAGAGCTGGGGGACAATGTGCCAGCCTCCACCACACTTTCTAAACACCTTGATGAGCACTTCTGTATTTGGGTGTCGTTCTGCGAGGCACCCGTAAGTGTCAGCAGACGCCGCTGCCCCAAGACCAGCTCTGACCAGTGGAAACGCAAGGGAACCACACATAATTTTCTATTTCCTAGTAACGTTAAAAAGGTAAAAAGAAATGGGTGAGATTCTTGTTAATAATTTTTTTTCACTTAACCCAGTATCTTCTAAACATGTAGACATGTGAACGGTGTAAAAGCCATGCATGAGGCAGTGCAGGTGGTTTTCTCTGTGCGGACTCTTTGACGGCCAGCACGTGTGTCCCCCATCATAGAACCTCTGGCTGCACTGTGAGCGCTCAGGAGCTCCTGGGGCTCGGGGCTGCCATGTCAGACAGCACATCCTGGGCCACAGATGCATTAGGGCTGGTCAGGCAGGGCGTCTTTTGGTGCCCACACTCCCCTCACCCCACACATGGGGCTTGGCAGCCAGTTGTACGGAACAGACACTTGGTGCGTGAAGAAACCGACCACCCTGTACGACTTTGGTGTGTTGAGGTGGGGTGGGGCTGGGGGTAGGACTCTCCAGCTAGGGGAATCCCCCTCTTCCCATTTTCTGAACTCTGGGGGCCCCTCAGCAGCCAGAAGTCTCCCAGGCGGGCCTCATCGCCTTCCTTTCCTATCTCCAAATGCTTCGGCTTCCTCCCTGGACTGAAGAACCCCAGGAGCAGGCGATCTGGAAATGCAGATGGAAAGGAACCGGCCTCTCAGCAGGGCCTGAGGGTGCACCGAGGAAAAAAAACCCAAACCCGGAGTCACCATCATCACACGACATATTTGACAAAACGTGTCGGAGGACAGCTCAGTTCCCCACACACCCGTCACCCTCCCAGCAGCAGCCACCAGCAGAGCCTCCCGAGGCACCGCAGACTCCAGGTCCAGAAAGACCAAACTCACACACAGCGGGACCCACAGGATGTGAGAACCTGCTGGGCTTCAGACCTCGCCCTGGGCTGGCCTAGCCACACTCAGCCACCCAGGCTCAGTTTCCTTGGGGGTCTTGTGCTGCCACTCAATGGGAGAAGAGGGTCCCATTCACTGAAGCAAGCTTTGGGCACCAGACGCTCAGACGTCGGCTGCTGATGTAGACCAGTTGTCAGGACAGCAGCGCCGTCTGCCCAGGCTTCCGCTGCATCCCTGTGGGGACGGGGGGGCTCCAGACCACTCAAGGTTGGGGGCTGAGCCTTCCCCTATTTGTGTCCCGCCAACCGTGTCACCAAACAACCTGCATCTTGCCACAGTGGCACAAAGGCTTCCGTTCCCAAGAGCAGCACGGGTGGGCAGTGCGTGGTTACTAGTCAGGTGGTTCTTGGGCACACCTGTACCCACGTCCTCCAGGGCAGGAGCCACAAAGGCTGACAGGGGCAGCGGGGCTCCTGAGAACTGGTTCCACATGTGCTGGCTGGGGAAGACAACCGGTGCAGTCACGGGCTACCCTTTCTCCGAACAAAAGACCTTCTCAGATTGGCCAAAAGCACACTCAGGCGCATGGTTCAGTGCCCGCATCCTCGCAAAGCTTCCGAACGTCATTCACCCCATGCGGTCCTGGGCAGCCCCCTCCTTGCCCGTCTCCTCCCGGGCTCCTAGCAGCCTGACGCCAAGGGAACAGGGCTCCTGCCACCCTGGCATCCATGATTTGGGCACTTGCTGGTGGACGCCATCGGGGAGCCAGGGTGGGGCATTTCCAGAACCCTTCTGACCTATTAATGAGGTTTAGGGTGGGGAGGGCAGGGTGACTAACTTGAATGGCTGGTTTAAATTTTCTTTATGATGGGCTTTAGCTGTTAGGACTACATATTCTGGGGCTGTGTGGGCACATTTCCCAATCAATCAATCTACACACACACACACACACACACACACACACACACACACACGCAGAATCAATACCGCAAGCTTCACCAGAGCCCTGGGGTCCAGTATCTGATTACTGTCCTCTTGACACCACGGCACAGACGACGATGGGAAATGGGGGTGTATGTACAGGCCAGGGACAACATCACGTCACACAGCCTGCCTGGGGCTCCAACCACCCCCTCCTCCTTCATCCCGGTTGTCCAGCCTCTCCCCCAGGACAGCTGTTGTCTAGAAGGCATAACACGGCTGGCCACGTGGCCACTGCCTCTCCAGGCTGCCCTAGAAGACACAAAGACCCCCCTCCACCACCCCGGGCCACGGCAGTGCACCAGTACGAGTAGTTAACTGTATCCACCCTTCAGCACACAGACTTGTTTGATCAAAGATTTAGTCACTTTTCTCCCCTTCCAGCACAAAATCTTGGGCTTTCTTGACAGAGAATGAATTGCTGCTGATTGAATTTCATTGCTGAAGGAACACGCTTCCCTGGAGGAGTCCCCAGGATGGCTGGCTCCTGACCCAATGTGTGGAAAGTGCTCCTTGCAGAGTCAGAGCCTGGGGCGGCCTGGGAGTTCCTGGGGACCTTCTGTGGGTGCTCCATCAGGAAAGCACTAGAACATGCAGTGAGAATCAGACCAATGCCCAGAGCCTTGGTGGGGAGGGTCAGGGGGACCCCCTGGCTGACTGCAGGGCTCAGGGGGCTCAGTCTCCCCTGCCCCTCCATCACCTCCTGTTACAGATGGGGATTCCATCACCTCCCATGATAGAAAGAGGCTCCATCACCCTCCATTGCAGACAGGAGCTCCATCACCTCCCACAACAGATGGGGGCTCCATCACCCCCCATGACAGAAGGAGGCTCCATCACCTCCCATGATAGAAAGAGGCTCCATCACCCTCCATTGCAGACAGAAGCTCCATCACCTCCCACAACAGATGGGGGCTCCATCACCCCCCATGACAGAAGGAGGCGCCATCACTTTCCATGACAGAAGGAGGCTCCATCACCTCCCACTATAGATGAAGGCTCCATTATTTCCGATTACAGATGAGGGCGCCATCGCCTCCTGTAGCAGGTGGGGGGCTCCATCACCTCCCACTATAGATGAAGGCTCCATTATTTCCGATTACAGATGAGGGCGCCATCGCCTCCTGTAGCAGGTGGGGGGCTCCATCACCTCCCACTATAGATGAAGGCTCCATTATTTCCGATTACAGATGAGGCGCCATCGCCTCCTGTAGCAGGTGGGGGCTCTATCACCACTTTACACATGGGGAAATTCGATAAAGCCAGAAGGTTACTAGTCCAAAGTCAACAGCTAGAGAGCGGCAGGGCTGGAATCTAAGCCAGGGTCCAAAGTCAGATGGTGCTGTCACCATGATGTCAGTGAGTGACAGAGGAAGAAGCCCCTGGTGTTCGTTCCCACAGGTCCTACAGAGCCAGACGCCTTCCCCCAGGGTCAGTGTGAGCTCCTGGCTGACACCCACGGGCACCTTCCCCTCCCCACACCCCGGTCCTACTGCTCCCTGCATTCGTTGGGGTCCAGCCCCTCCAGGCTGCCCGACCCCACCCCCCACTCTGAGCAGGACTGGCACACCGAGAAGGCTAAGTTTTCGTATCTCTACCCACCCCGCCTAGTGGCAGAGGGCCGTCCCCAGCACCCATGTCCATGTGCCACGTGGCAGGACCCCGTGTTTTGACACTGCTGTCTACTTGGGAAGACAGGTCTACTTATGAGGGAGAAAACGGAACTCCCAATTGGAAGGTAGATGCCTGGAAGGCAGAAACTCTGCTTTGATAAAATTCTTTTTCACTATTTTTACATGATTTTCCCCACCCCATTCACAGGCCAGTACTTCTCATACTGAACAGGGTCAGGAAAGCAGGACCCAGGGCTCCCTGGGGCCCCCTCTTGAGTTCTAGAAGGTTCTTTACTGAGTCCTATTGTCTAAGCATGGGGTCTGGCCACACTTGTGCTTACACATAGCATTTCCACTGGGTGACTTCAGTAACTTGTTTCTACAGTAAAAACTGATTTGATACGCCGAGGAGAAGGTTTTGTGTGCTTCTCTTTTTTTTTTCTTTTTTTTTTGAGATCGAGTCTTGCTCTGTCACCCAGGCTGGAGTGCAGTGGCGCAATCTCAGCTCACTGCAACATTTGCCTCCCGGGTTGAAGCGATTCTCCTGCTCAGCCTCTCGAGTAGCTGGGATTACAGGCATGCGCCACCACGCCCAGCTAATTTTTGTATTTTTAGTAGAGACAGTGTTTCACTGTGTTGGCCAGGATAGTCTCGAACTCCTGACCTCGTGATTCACCCACCTCGGCCTCCCAAAGTGCTGGGATTACAAGCATGAGCCAACGTGCCCGGCTTTGGTGTGCTTTTCACCACAAAAAAACCAGCATCCTTCAAGTTTAAGAAAAATCGGTCCTATTATTCTAACAACTCACAGGTGTGTGTCAAAACATGAAGGCAAACACATTCTGGGGGACACTCGTTAGGGTCCCTGAAAACAAGTCCCAGGTCTTTTTAAAGCAACCTCAGCTTTCTGGCGAGGCCTGATCCAGGGGATAAATATGGCCGGGGCCTGCAGGGTCCCACCAACTTCACTGGAAGACAGCCGGTGCCGCCTGCGTGGGCTGCATGAGAAAGCTGAGGCCGGAGAGAACAGGCTTCTACCACAAGCCAGATACACATGCAGGGCCGTGGGCTCTGCCTCGCTGTGGTTCTGACCACAGCCTGCATGCCACGCTATTGGACTGGGGGCCCCCAGGCTGGGTGCAGCAGGCTCACTTCATTGGGATCAGGAAGAAGATTCTTCTTCCCTCCTGAAAACCCATAACCACACTGCAGGGGGCCGAGCACTTGGAGTTCAAGGGAAGAGCCTACTCCTTCCCAACCCATACCCACGAGCAGGACCAGACGACGTGTGCATGGGTATGTGTGTGCTATATAGTATGTGCGCCCATGTGTGAGTTTATGTGCACATGTACATGTGCAAGTGTGTGATTGTGTACGAGTATGCATGCATGTGTGTGAGTGGGTGTGAATGTGTATGTGTGCCTGTGCACATGTGTGCATGTGTATGCATGTGTGCGGGAACATGCACCTGCATGTGCATGCATGTGTGTATGTGTGCATGTGTTTGTGTACATGTGCACATAAGTGCATGTGTATGGGAATGTGTATCTGTATGTGCATGCATACGTGTATAAGTGTGCATGTGTGTATACATGTGCACATATGTGCGTGTGTATGGGAATGTGTATCTGTGTGCATGCATGTGTGTACAAGTGTGCATGTGTGATGATGTGCCTGTGCACATGTGTGCACGTGTGTGCATGTGTATGCATGTGTTCGTATGTACATGTGTGCACCTACATGCATGTGTGAATGTGTACTTGTGCATGTGTGTGCATGGATGGATGTGTACGTGCGTGTTACATGCATGCATATGCATGTGCGCGTGTATGGATGTGAACGTGTGCACATGTACGTGTGTGCACATGTGGGTGCATGTGCACGTATGTGTGGTTATGTGTGCATGTGTGTGCACGTGTGGGTACGTGTGCACATGTGTGTGCTTGTGTGTGCGTGTGTGCATGCATGTGGGTACGTGTGCACGTATGTGTGGTTATGTGTGTGCACATGTGGGTACGTGTGCACATATGTGTGTGTGGTTGTGTGTGTGCGTGTGTGTGTTGGCAGCTCTCTGACCACACAGACTGGGCCATAACCATACAGGCCTCCTGCTGCTGCTGCTCTGAGCCCTCACATGGTCCGTGGGCTGTGACTGGGGTGGGGGTTCTGTCACAGGAGAGTCATGCCCAGACCAGGAGAGCTTGAGAGTCAAGGAGTGGGGCCCTTCCAGGCCTCAGAAGCACCCAGGTATGACCATGGCGGAAAGAAGATGCTGGGGGCCCGTGCAAGACCCTCTCTTAGGGAGCCTGGCCAAGGGACATTCATCTCCCCACGCAAGGAGCCTGTTCCCTATTTCTTCACAAACACATGGAATCGTTTTCAGCTGTGTCCAGATGCCTTCCCACCTGCACACTCCTCACGTAGTCACCACAGCCAGGCATTTTTAAAAAAGATTTTTAATAAATCTCTTTTAACATAGGGGATTGAAGCTGGCTCTGAGCACCCTGCTCCAGAAGGCTGGCTGCACAGCCGTAGGCTGGATCTCCTTCCCACCCCGCAGCTGCACTGCCCTCTAGTGGCCACGTAGGATGTCCACATCCCGGCCCAGGCTCCCCGCAGAGAGACAGGTGGCAGCTCCCCCAGCTGCGGCCTCCAGCCACCTCTCCTGCCACATGCCCCAGGGCTGCCAGAGCCTCTCGCCAGGCATCACCCCCACAGCCCCAGTGATAATTCCTCTTGCCCCCAACCACTTATTTCTGAGCTGCAGTCCCTAGTCACCATCCTCTCTCAGCAGCAGGGAACAGATTCCCTTAACTCCTCCCAGCCGCCACGACCTCCAATCCTTTAAAACTGGGACCTCGCCTCTCAGCTTCCTTTGCCTCCTGCAATAAGCATTTCAGAGGGAGACTTGGCCGCACCGATGGCCTTTCCTCTAGATCCTTCCTCCACACTGACCACGAATGAGAACAGAGATGGAGGGACAAGGCAGTGGTGCGGGGCGGTGTGGTAAACACCACGTCACGGGGGAGGAAACTCATATTAGAAGTGTGGTGTTCCTGTCCTCTCTCCCTTGCTGTCTTCCAGGAGACCACTAACAGCCAGAGGCCCTTAGGTCACTCAGTCCTTGGGTGTGCAGCGAGAGTCGGTGGTCACGTGACCGATGGAGGACTAGGGGTAGAAACACGAAGATCTGGGGGACCCCTAGAATGAGATACCAAATCAGCAGTAGCTGAATATTCTCTGGAGCACTCCCTGCCCCTGGGGATCCCCCCCTTTCTGGACTTCTGACTTCTCCCCATCAGTAACGCTGGGGCTGTTTCGTACTTTTCAGGAACTCTGCAAGCCAGCTGACAGCAGCTGCCAGCCCTGGAGGGAATATTTACACCAGGGAAACTGGCAAATGCTACAGAGGAGATTACTTTAGTTCCTCTGGAAGAGTCTACTGTTAAACACGGAGTCCCCCACCCTGCATCTGCCTCCGTGGGTCTCCACTCGGGTAAAGGCAGCCTCACCGACACATGAGCATGCTGGGCCGGATCCCAGACTGCCTGACTCCACAGGTCTGGGTGGGACAGGTGACGTGCATTCTTGTACGTTCCTGGGTAACGCCAACGCTGCCGGGCTGGGAACTGTACTTGGGGAACCAGTCCTCCGTGGTTCATCGGCACAAATTAATTTATTCAAAGGCACAAAAGACAACAGCTTAGAATGAGAGGAGATGGAGGGGGCCAGGCCAGGGCCATGCTCAGATACTGCAGGGCTGGAGACTAGCATTGTCTGTTTCCAAAGCAAAGCGGATTTCGGACGACAAAGAGACTTTGGAACAACCAGAATCACGTCTCTGCAGCCCGCCTACTGCAAAGCAAAGCGCTCCGACTCCCCAGCCACCCAGCGAGGGGCTGGCTTCACAGCGGAGGACCGGCAGCAGAGAAGGGCACGCCCACAGCGTGCTTAGGGGTTCAACCTCTGGGACGCTGCGCCGACTTTCCATGTGCCCAGAGATCCTCCTAGAATAACACGCCCCTCCGCCTCGTCATCTTGCAATCCTTGAGCAGGCAGAGACCAGCGTCCCGGGGGGATTTCTTAGGCTCCGCTCTGAGCTTGGTTTTGCCACACTGTGGTTTCCTCACGACCATCACAGCCAGGTGATGCGTTACAGCTCATTAGGGGCTCAGCCTCACCTGCCCACTTTGGTGCTGGAAAACACGCTCAGAGTCCAGCCGGCGTGGAAGGGAAGTACACTCTTCGTGCCGCTGCCCATTCTTGTTTTTTTTTTGAGATGGAGTTTTGCTTCTGTCACCCAGGCTGGAAAGAAGTGGCACAATTTTGGCTCACTGCAGCCTCCGCCTCCCAGGTTCAAGTGATTCTCCTGCCTCAGCCTCCCAAGTGGCTGAGATTACAGGCACCTGCTACCACACCCAGCTAATTTAGTATTTTTAGTAGAGACAGGGTTTCACCACATTGGCCAGGCTGGTCTTGAACTCTTGACCTCAGATGATCCACCTGCCTCAGCCTCCCAATGCACTGCCCATTCTAAGATTTCCAGAGGCAAGTTCAGGGTGGGGGTCCTGGCAGTGGGAAGAGCACACAGAGCATCTGGGACTTGAGGCTGGGGAGCCCCTCACCAGGAGGCACCCTCCTGGCCGGACACCTTGGGATGAGCCCCTGGAGTTTCTGGACCCTCGGGGCCCAAGCCGGCTCTGCTTCTCCCTTCTCTCTTCCCCATTTTCTCCACAGCCCCCAAGTCCTGCAGATTCTTCCTCGGAAGCCTCTCTTACTCTCTCCTCAAAGTTTCTCCTCCACCCACCACCATCAGAGCCTTCCCACCTTGGGTCTGGTGGCTTGTGACCCCTGCCAGTCGGGCCCCCTGATAACAGCCTCTGTTTTTCCAGAGGGAGCCTGACGAACTTTCCCAAAACCTCACTGCCATTGTACCACACCCCGCTCCTCTTCAACCTGCAGTGACTTCCCCACTGCTTGCAGGATGAAATCCAAATTCCTCAGTGCAACCCTCAGGCTGGGGTCTCAGCTCCAGCACCTCTCACCTGACACTCAATGACCAGCTGTCTTAGGGGAAAAAGAAGAGAGGGTTTAAAGCCAGCACACCTGGGTTCAAGTTCCAGCTCTCGTTCCCATGATTGGTGAACACTCGGGCAGGTTACCCAGAGTGGCTCAGAGAAGGCTCAGAGAGCCTCAGTCTCCTCAACTTAATAATGGGTGTTGGCCGGGCAAGGTGGCTTATGGCTGTAATCCCAGCACTTTGGGAGGCCGAGGCAGGCGGATCAAGAGGTCAGGAGTTCGAGAACAGCATGGCCAACATGTTCTCATCTCTATTAAATAAACAAAAAGTCAGCCAGGTGTGGTGGTGCACGCCTGTAATCCCAGCTACTTGGGTGGGGCTGAGGCAGGAGAATCGCTTGAACGCAGGAGGTGGAGGTTGCAGTGAGCCAAGATCATGCCACTGCACTCCAGCCTGGGCAACAGGGCGAGACTATGTCTCAAAAATAATAAAAATAATGGGTGTTATTCTAACACCTCCCTGAATTATCTCACATGTCAAGTTCATGACTTGTCCACCCAAATACAGCAATGCCACCGATTTTTATCTGACTCAAAACCAACCCCACAGGTGCTGGCTTGTTTTTCGGAATGAGGAATTTAGTTTTAGGAATGAAGACATGAGGCCCAGAGAGGTACATGCACACGTGTAGATGTGGATACATGTATGTGTGTACATGCTGACCTGTGCACGCATGTGTGTGTGCACACAGGAATGTGTGAGCATGTGTGCGTGAGTTAGGGTGGGGGTATGTGGAGACACCAGGTCCACCAACATGCATGACAACCAGAATCGGTGTGTGTTTGGGGGGCAGCACGCCCCCACTCGGGGCCTTGGGTCCTGAATCTGTAAAAGGCGGCTCCGGGCTGGACAAGCCCCAGGTCCCCTCCTCCTGGGTTCTGAAGCTCATGGGACAGGGATTTGCTGAGCAGCCACGTGCTCCACCTGGTGGAAGAAACGTGAATGGCAATGCTCCCAACAGGGCCCAGGCTTTCTGTGGTCTTGGAAACAGACCCTGACAAGCGACAGGGTTCCCGTCGTGCCCGGGCACCTCTGACCCGGCGGGATCTTGGGCCAACTCTCTTAGCCTCAGCACCTTCCTCTGTGAAACGGAGCCAATAACAGCACATGACAGAGCTAACTGTGGAGAAAACAGAGGCAGCCTCCTCATCCCTGTCCCTGCTCCTCTGTTGTCAGTTATGCCAACGATTGTTCCAGAATCTAAACTCACGCAGCAGAGAGAGGCAGCTCCTCACATGGACTTTGCAGCCAGCGGGCCCGGATTCCGGCTCTGCCACTCACTAGCTGTGTGGTCCTGGCCATGTGATGTAACCGTCTGTGCCCTGTGGAGCCGTGAAGATTCAGGAGCTAACTCTCACACAGCACTGAACGCAGGGCCCGGCCACTGACAGGTGCAAGGGAATGTCGGTGGTGCAGGTGTCCTGTGCCTGTCACCGAGGCTGGTCATCATCTTCTGGCTCCTGTTCCTGCTGGAGCCAGGGGAGAGCTGCCCTTCCCACCCACTTGAAGTGAGCACCATCATGTGACTTGCTTTGGCTGATGAAATGGGAGCAGAGGTGCGTCACTTCCAGCCAAAGTTTGCAGAACCAGCACTGTGTGAATACCACACCCTCTCTTCCCTCCATCTGGCAAGCCTCGGGCGGTGGCTCTGTGAGCTTGGGTCCTGAGTGAGGGCGACAGCACAGCACAAGGCCCCCAGGAACCCACATACATGTGAGCCAGAAATCAGCCTGTAGTTGCCACAGAACTCTGATGTGGGGTTGTTTGTTACTAAGCATAACCCACTGCTGCTGACTGAGACACTCTGACTCCGGCAGAGCTTCTCTGAGGCGAAAGGATTCCTTCTCACTTATCCTAACATATACTTACTAAATAGAAATATTTATCAATTAATGAACACATATTTCCTTCCCCCAAACCTAGAATACCAAGCAAGAGAACCACCAAAATTTTGATTCCAAGTGCATGGTGATGGAGATCCTGAAAGCCCTGACTTGACCACTATACAGCTTACACATGTAACAAAACTGCACGTGCCCCCAAAATATGTACAAGTTGTAAAATGTACACAATGAAGTATGATATTAGCAAGAGATAAAAGATAGCAGAGTGTGAAGGAATTTTTTCTCTAACACACAAATCCTTTACGGAGACTTCATAACTGCCCGCACAGCCTCCTACTGCAGCACAGGGGAAAGGCGGCTTGGGCAGCTCTCTACCCACACCCCAGCCCCACACTTCCACTTGCCCCTAACTTGCTTATTAGAAGCTAGCAGGGTCATGGTTACAATGCAGTGGGAGGGAGATGGGAGCTGAGCGATGGGAGCCCCTGGCCAGCAGGCAGCCGCAGGGAAATGCTCTCCATGCGCGTGGTCCCTGGCGCCACCTCGTGGCTCTGGCTGGCACTGCTGGGAGCCGGTTCCCGGCTGGCAAACTGCCCCTGCTCCTGGCCAGGGCGACAGCACATTGGATGCTGAGCGGGTCATCACACACATCATCTGAGCCGGTTACCACGGACATCTGAGCCAGTCACCACACACATCTGAGTCCTCACCTGTGGGCCCAGAGGCCCTGGGATCTGCGGGGATGGACAGAAGCCCCGGGGATGGAAAAGCACGAGGGACCCGAGGATGGCCTGTGTCCAGGTACAGGGGAGGAGCTCACCTCCCCCTCGGCCCCAGTAGCAACAAATCTCTCAGACACTCACTCCCCACAATGCAGAGCAGAGCCTGAGGCCGAAGTCCAGCCAAGCCCCGTCTCCACCTCCAGGGCAGCGGTCTCCAGGGCCCTCTGAGAGCAGGTGCAGTGCATCTGTCCACCTGGAAAACAGTCAGTCTTCAACATCCACCCCAGGCTGGCACCCCAGTGCTTGGCTGTAATGGAGCAAGCCATGCCGGCCCCAGGGCCCGTCCTTCTCCATCCACTCCAGGACAGGAGGCCGGCAGGTAGGGCAGCAGGTGCAATCCTCCCAGCAAGAGGGGCAAATGAAGGAAACAAACTGGAAACCGCTCCACAGAGTAAACAAACAGCCCCCGCTCCAAATGGGCTCGTCTGACGCCTTGGACCGTGCCCTTCCATCCTAGTCACTTTGCACAGATGACCATTCCGACGCTAAGCCCGAGCCCCCGCGGACCCACACGGCTCTCTCCTCATCTACCCCAGGCTCCTTGGAGCCACCACCCTGCCCCCACTCCTGAGAAGTCCCGGGCCCTCGCTATGTGAGTGACCCGACGAGGTAGAGGGGTATGAGAAGAGGTAGGGGTACGGCCTGGAGACGCAACATGGGCGCTTGGAGCGCGTGCCGGGGGGATGACGCTGCACGTCCCTGAGAGGAGGCAAGCCGTCAGGAGGTGCTGGAAGGGTGGACAGAACCCCAGGGCTAAGTGCAGCCTTCCAGAACAGGCTTAAAGGCAGATCAGCCAGCTCAATGGTAGCCACAGCTGCCGTCACTCAGGGCAGCTGATGGGGATCCAGGCTCGCAAAGCAGTGCTCTATCTGGGCCTGCAGTCAACCCTCCGCCAGGGACCAGGGCTTTGAGGATCAGTGGCAAAGGGCTAGATTTTTGTTAGTTCCTTTCATGTCCGGCCACTACGAGCTCACACCAGACCCGGCCATGTGTGGTGGCCTCTGTCAAGAACACTTGAAGGCTCTATCTCGAGCAAGCCTTTTGGCTTCCTGTCTTGGAGGACCCCTTCTGGGGGATGGGGCACTCCACACCTGGACTGAGCACAGTGGAGCCAACCCCCACTCGGTGCCAGGAGGAACCACACTTCCGGGAACCTGTTATATGCCTGACGTCGCTGAAACTGCATCACATCTGTGAGCCACACACACAGCTCCATTTGCACAGGTGAGCCTCGCTGAGGCCAAAGGTGTCTTACAGACCCTCTTTCCCAAACCAGGTCCAACCCTCAACACACAAGCTAAGAGTCCTGGGCTGCGGTGTACAGTGGGTGGTGAGGCCCCCTTCACACTGGATGGTGACAGCTGGTGCCCACCTGGCAGTGTGTGCCAGGCACTGGTCTGGGGGCTTCCGGTGGGTCATCTCCCCCAACCCCGAGGGGTGAGACTGGTGGTCTTCAGCTTTGCCGAGGAGGACGCTGAGGCCCAGGGCAGAAGCACCTTGTCCCAAGGTCAACAACGGTGAGTGGCGGAGCTGGGATGTGACCAGGTGCCCACCACGTTAGCCCTGGATTGCTGGATCGAAGCTGCCTCGGGGACTCAGGAGGCTTGAGATGCCCTCCTGGCTGTGGGAGCGGAGCATCCTGCAGAGGGGTAGACCCGCACCTGCTGGTGGGGCCGCAGTTGGGCCGTGGGGCACCCCTCATCCTGGGTCTGGTGTGCAGGTGCACACAAGGAGTCCACCTGCCACTGCTTTCCATTCCAGGATCCAGGTCTGGTGTCAGCTGGATGCCCAAGCTGCTGGGACCTGAGGATGTCTGAGCCCCTGGGCCCCTCCCCCAGATCTCTGAGCATCTCAGAAGAAACAGGGGTAGGGTGCAAAGCCATGTCCCCACCTGGGGCCAGGGGGTCCTTCCTCCAAACCCCCTCCCACCTCCTGGTTACCACCTGGGCTGCCTAGACCTCCAGTGGCAGGAAAGATACCCTTCTGGAGCAAACTCAGACTGGAGAGAGCCGTGGGAGAAGGGTGTGGTTGAGCTCAGAACAGCTGAGGTTCAAAGCTCCCCCGTGTCTGCGCATCTGAGATGCTGGAAAGGCCTCTGCTGCCCATGAGGCCTCTGGCTTCCCTCCCTGCTCGTCCTGACCTTGTCCTTTAAAATGCAGCAGCTTACAGAAAGGGGCAGCCCTCCCTGAAATAAACCTCCGTCTTCTCTTGCACAGCGATTCCAGGAGAATTAAGAGTTTCTTTCCAAAGGGGGAAAAAGACCTCCTTCCTTAATGTGAATTTTATTCTGACTCCCCCAGAGACCCCCTCCCCCGGCCCTATGCCCACCCTGCTCTCTAAGGGGAGGGCATCCTCACAGGTGCTGGTCACCCCCTGTCACTTCCCGGAGAAAAAACGGACCCGAACTCAGGAGGGCTGTAGTTGTCCAGCTGGCCTGGGCAGGCCCACCTACTGTGCGGAGGGATGAGAGCTGCCCCCCCGACCCTGGGCCCCAGAATGTGGCCAGGACCAGCTACGTAATCTGCAGGGACCATCTCCACCTTAAAAAGTTGCTCAGAATTCCCAGATGGCAACAACAGGACATGAAACTCAGCCTGGTCCCCTTCTGAGCGCAGCTTCCGTGCCTCCACTGGTCACGGGTCCGTGAAGCCGAGCCAGGGTAGGACCTGTCACCCACGGCAGGGAAGTCTGCAGGGAGAAGGAACCCCTGTCACAGCAGCAGGGAACACGCACCAGGCTAAGCCGCAGAGCCTGAATCTTGCAAATGCTTCCTGGCTGCGAGGCTGACCTGTCTCAAGGGGTGGATTTGGGAATAAAGAAACACAGCTTTGTCACTTTCACCGCGACAGTGTTTCCGGGAGACGCCTCCCCCTCCGCCCCTCGGACAGGCAGGACCTCCTTGCTGCACCTTCACTGTTTACATTCAAATCAGTGACTATCCTTTTAAGCAGTGTGACCCCCTAGAAGAGTTTAGAAAAACCCATGGAGAGGGGTGCTTGGATAGCTCATTTCCCATCAAAATCAACCAGGGCAGAGCTAAGCTTCGGGCCAGGTCCGCTGGCCACAGTGACTGATTTAGGAAATCCCAGCTCACACCTCGCTCATGTCTTTTCCTTTACCATGTGGTCCAACGGCTGAGATAAACCTGCTGCATCACAGGAGTCACAGGAGGAACCTGTTACCACCCCCAGGAGGCCTCCAGGACTTCGGGGAACCTCTGCTTTTCTGGATACCTTTCTCAGTCCACAAGAGTGAGCGGGGGAGGTGTCTCAGCCTTGACAGTTCCATGCTGGCACCGAAAGCTACAGCCACAAACAGAGGCCCTGGGGCTGAGGGGGATGGATTTTCCATCCTGGAGAATCGTCAGATGCCGTCCGCAATCTGTCCCGCCGCAGATTCTCAGAATAGTCTCATCTGCGGTCCTGCACACCCCCACCCAGGTGGCTTTGGGGGTGCAGAGCATATCACAGGAGTTAAAAGAGGAGGAAGACGTGGAGCTGGAATGAGGTTCAGGAGGCTTGTCGGGCCGAGTCAGGGCTTTGCAGCTGAGCAGTAATTGGAGCCCAATTGAGCGCTTTGCAAGAAGGAGAAGATACAAGCAGTGCTGAGAGCCATCCTGATCCTGCTGGGCCTTGGGAGGCTCGTTATGGACCGGAACGGAGGCCTGCAGAAGCTTCCAGAACCCCCCGCCAAGTACAGGAGCGTCCAGCCCTGAGGCGCTCTGGCCTAGACGAGGCTTCATTGCATCAATTTGCACCACGGCATCAGAAAAGTGGGAACGGGTGAAGGTGTTCTGTCGCCGCAGAACGCGGGGGACCCACTGTAGGGTGTGAACTGGCGAGGCCAGGCAGGAAGACAGCCTGACGAGATCCATTAGCGTTTAACATGCGCACAGCACATAAGCTACGTCAGGGGTTCTCCACCAAGAGTGATTCTACCTCTTAGGGGAAGGAGCACGTGGCAATGTCTGGGGACATTTTGGGTCATCATAACTGAGGGAGGGGCTTCCGGCATCTGGCTGGTGGAGGTCAGGCGTGCTGATGAATGCCCTGCCGTGTACAGCGCGGTCTCCACCATGGGCAGTGACGCGGTCCCCCTCGAAGGAGCAGTGCTGCGGCTGAGAGCTCAGAACCACCCTGGGAAATGTTAGTGCCTAAAATAACAAGGGCGGGGGCACAGCAGCCACCTACACGGTGTTTACCGGGGCCAGGCATGCGTGTGACCACTTTTCACACGGGGACCCACTTCGCCCACCCAACACGCACAGTGCACAGCTCAGTGGTGTCCTTCTAAGATATGTTGAAGCGCCCCACCCCTGGTACCTGTGAATGAGTCCTTACTTGGAAACAGAGCCTTCGCTGATGTAATTAGGTAAAGGTGAGGTCACTGGGGTGAGCCCTAACCCGCCATGACTGGTGTCCTTGCAGGAAGAGGAAGGCGCCGTGTGAAACATGCATGAGAGAAAGCTGTGGGATGGCAGAGACAGATTTGGAGCAATGCAGCTGCAAGCCCTGGAATTCCTGGGGTGGCTGGTGGCCCTCAGAGGCTCAGAAGCCACAGGGAAGAAGTCTATCTGGGCTCTCAGAGGGAATGTGCCCCTGCTGACCCCTTGGTTTGGGGTTTCTGACCTCCAGAATGTGAAAGAAAAAGCTTGTGTTTCCAGCCACGTGGCAGTTTGTCACAGCGGCCACAGGAAATGCATACAGTGGGTGAGGCTATCCCCGCCTTACAAATGGGGAAACTGAGGCACCGGGAGGCAAGGGTGCATGCCCACGCACACACAGCTGGTAGCTTGGCAGTTTTGCTTCCGTGCACGGCTTGCACTTCTGATTAGAGTGACAGCGTCCACACCAGCTTCGTGAAGGGTTTTCCTGGCATGACTGCAGGTTCCACGTGGAGGGGCAGGGAGGGTTTGTCGTCTGTTCAAGACAGTGGTTCAGGGAGGACCCTTCACCATTAGGGGTCATTAAATTTAGCAAAATCCCCAGAGGGTGGCCATGCCAGGGCCCAGCAGGCCACCCTCTCCCAGCAGTCAGATGGAGAAAGAAAAAGAATCTACCTTTAATTGTGTGGGGAAAAGTACTGCTGAAACCCAAAGACAATGGCCATGATGAAAACCTGTTTTTCATCTCTGCTGTTCTCACCGCGTTTTCACGCTGGCTTCTCGGGCAGATGCGGCTGGCGCTTCTCCCTGGGGAGTAGCAGACGCCACAGACCCTCGTGCGTTCCCACCTCCAGCAAGGGTGAGCGCCGCCACCAGAAAGAATGCCGGCTTTCTCTCCAGGTGAAAGTTGTCCTTAATTCGCTAGTGCAGGAGAGCGTAACACCCGCTCTGGAACCCAGACACCATCCCCATCGCTCAGAAAAGGTCTGGAGACTTCCAGATTCACCCAGTGCTCATCCCGACCCAAAGATTCTCTCGGGAGTGCTGGAGGGACAGTGGAACCACTGTGCATTTAACGGGTTTCCAGCCACTTTCAGCGCCGACACTGGGATCAGGATTCTCAGGGAATGGGGTTTGGAGTGGGGGGAAAGTCTGAGAGTGAAACAGCCACACCACAGGGCCCTGGAACTCCATCTCCTGGCTCGGGGGCCCCTCAAACTCCCCATGGTGTGGACAGAGGGGTGCCACAAACTGAGTGGCTCAGAACAACATGAAGTTTTTCCTTCACATTCTGGAGGTCAGCAGCCACAAACCAAGGGGTCAGCAGGGCCAATCTCCTGCTGAGACTCGGGGTAGAATTCTTCCTCCTGGCTTCTTCACCTCTGGGGGCCGCCAGCCACCCGACGGGCTCCCGACTTGTATTGGAGTCTCTCCAGCCCTGCCTCTGCCAGCATGGGGCCTTTTCCTGTGTCTTCACATGACATTTTCCTTCTCCTACAAGGACGCTGGTCATGGAGGGTTAGGGCTCACCGTAGGGACCTCATCTTGATCTGATCACATCCACAAAGGCTGTTTCCAGATAAGGTCACGTTCATGGGTACCAGTGGTTGGTGCTTCAATTTATCTTAGGCTCAGCTCGCCTGAAACACCCACCTCACAAGGTGTTGGGTGGGTGAAGTTGAGTTCACGTGTGACTCAGAAATGAACCAAAGATTTTAAAAACGCAGGAGGCTCAGATACAACAGGTAGATACGGCTGTAAGCAGCAGCTCCTGCTCTAATGTTCGTCGGCTGAGAGGCGGGACCTGGACTCGCCCCTTGCTGGGGGCACCTGTTCCCTGTCACTGCCCTGATTTGGGAGGGTCTCTGCATCAGGCTCAGGCCACCTCCGAGGCCAACAGCAAGTCCCCCACACTCTCCCAAGCTGGGCCGAACCGCCGAACGCTGCCACAACACCATGCCACCTGGGGAGCCCCGAGATATGCCTACAGACAGCCTAGCTGGCCTCCCTGTGCCAAGAGGTCCTCCGCTGCACAAAAACGAGACAAAACAGCAAAACACGTCTTCCCAACCCGACTTCCAAAGCCACAGATCCTGGGGCTCGTTTTAAATTCACAGACGCAGAGCCTCTCAAGGGCTGCCCTGCAGAGCAGTCAGCCAAGCTGGGGCTCACTTCTGGAGCTGCTTCTAGAATGGCAGCAGTTCGGCAGGGGAGATAGATTCAGACAGGAACGATCAAAGAGAAAGGTGAGAACTTCGGGGCTCAGCGCACAGCCAGCATCTCCAAAGGGGCCCTGAGCCGCGGGAGCCTCGCCCCTGCGCACGCGGCTGCTCACGCGCGCCACCAGGTGGTAGAACGGGACGACTACCACTTTAAAAATAGGTCAACGTCAAGCAAAATAGGAAGAAAGAAAAAAAAAGGAAGAGCCAGTCAGCCCCCTCCACCCCGCCCCACAAAACGACTCCTTCACGATCCAGGAGTACATTCCACCAATCAGCCAACCAACGGCACCGCCTTGAGAGAGTCAACAAAATGCAAATGCCTTATTCCCCGTCCTGCGCGTGTTCACCCGGTGCAGTGTGCACGGGAGACCCTGCCTTCAGTGCAGAGGGAGAGGGGGAGGAAATGGGAGAGGGGGACCTATTCCTTTTGCTCCACTTTTAAAGGAGACAACACTCCAGTATTTTCCACCTCATATGTGGAGCTGACGACTGGCTCCAGATACAGCAGCTTGACACACCAGCCCCCAGCCTCTGACTCTCCTGTCCTGAAATGGGACAAGCTGGAGATTGGGGCCAGATTATTGGGCATGCTTGGGTAAAGGGTCTCCCAGGACCCTGGAGGCATCCAGATGTGGGCATCTGGTGAGTCTAACAGCCTCGGTGATAAATAACTTTACCCCGGGAGTGGGCTGAATTGTGATTTCCTCCCCCCCGAAAAGGTATGTCCAGGTCCTAACCTCCCAGGACCTGTAAATGGGACCTTATTTGGAAATAAGGTCTTTGCAGATGTCATCACGTTCAGGATCTTGAGATGTGACCATCCTGGATTAAGGTGGGTCTGAACCCAATGACAGGGAAAGGCCCCGCAGATCTGACACACAGGGACATGGGGTCGGGGGGGGTGTCCTGTGACAATGGGGGCAGATGCTGGGATGCTGAGTCTACACGTCAGGGGCTGCCGGAACCACAGAAGATGGGAGAGTCCAGGGAGGACCCTCCCCTGGAGCCTCCTGAGAGAGCCGGCCCTGCCTGGATTCTGGACTCTGGCCTCCCGAGCTTTGAGAGCATGGATGCTGCTGTGGAAGCCACGCAGTTGTGGTCATCTGTTCCAGCAGCCACAGGGACCGCACACAGCTCTCTTACAGGTGAGACTGTCCGTGTCACCTGCATAGCAGCCACCTGGGGGTCACACCAGAGAAAGAGCAGAAGCAGGGAACTCTCTGTGGCCCGCCACCAGGAGCCCAGGGCGGAGGACCTGGGGAGAGCTGGGCATGCCCAGAAGCTGCTGTCCCCCACAGCACCACTCAAGGAGAAAAGGGGTCTCTGGAGAGAGATGAAGGGAAGGGGCCCTGGAGGGAGGCAGGATCCACTTGGCAGCTGCTCAGATTTCGTTTGCACCTCCTTTGCCAGTGCAGAAGAAAACAAACGACCTGCGAACTGAATGAAAAATGGTGATTCATTACCCCTGATGTGTGATGATGGCTTAATTATTTTTCTAACTGGGGAGAGACGCTTTCTGACAGCAGGTGCAAATGAATTCTCCACTGTTTTAAGGAGTGATTGGCCCAGGACAGGCGGAAAACTGGAAAACCTAATTAAACTGGGAGCCCTGTGAAGTAAATGGAGCGGGGGAGTTTGTTTGCTTTGCTGACGGGGGATTAACGATTCCCTGAGAAGCTGTAGGGCCCCTGCCGGAGTGGGTGCAGGGGGCCCCCGGGGGGGGGTGGAACACAGACAAAGCAGGAGCCACGTAGGGTGGTGGGGACCCCAAATTCACTGCACAGGAAAGTGTGGCCGGGGCCTGGATGCTGAGCTTCATGACTGCCTATCATCTTTGGCACTGGGTCTCCTTGTTTGTGAAACAGGAGGCTAGACGATGGGAGGACCAGGTGAAGGCTCAGTGCCAGGCGATGGGATGGGATTTCAGAGCATGGGTTTGGCATCGGGCAGCCCGGGGTCAGAGCCAGCGTGCCCTCTGCCTCTGACCCAGATCCAGCATGGATCCTCAGTTTTCTCATCTCTACTATGGGGGTGTGAGCAGCACCCACCCTCCCGGAGGTCGTGGGGCTGCCCCGAGGTTGCCAGCCATGTTCTCGGCAGGAGCCTGACCCCCCTGGACGTGCCTGGCAAACAGAGGGCTCGTCAGGATCGCATCAGATCGTGCTCAAGGCCTCAAGCTCCAGAACGTTCTTTCTATGTTCCTCTCCTCTGACTTCACTGCCAAGGGTGAGGCCAGCATCCCGTCCCCACTCTCAGCGGAGGGCACAGATCTGGGGGAGCCTGACGGGGGACAGAATGAGCTGGAGGGAACCCACAGGGCTGAGGTCCTTGAGGGCAGTGGGCGTGGGCAGGGCCACAGCGGTGGGAGCCCTCCATGCCCCAGGCCCCAGGGGCCTGGCTAGGCACTGCTTCCTCCCTCCCCAAGCCATCTCTTTGAGATGAGCAAGTGTACACTCCAGGCAAGAGCGATGCAAGGAGCTGGGACCAGAGCACGTGTCAAGGAGCCCCAGCCTGCGGCCACCCTAGACCACGTGGCCCCCACTACACTGTGAAGCCCTCTGTGCCCAGGTTACGCAGCTGGCCCAAAGATGGCGGGAGACACAGATGGATGCAGAGGGCCAGCCTGTGAGAGGCCAAGAAGGACTGGGGTCCAGTCTCAGCCCTGGTGCCTTCTCCTCCACACACATCCAGGCCACCAGCTCCCACGGACTCTCCTGTCCCTCCCCCTCCCACTACCCAGCTTCCAGCCCTCGTCACCACCCCTGTGGGTGCCTCAAATCAATCATCGGGTCCAATCCTGCTCTCACAGCCTCCCTCCCCCAAGAACCATCCATGGCTCCCTGTGGCCTGGTATGCTCAGACCTCAGCTGCCTGGGCCATTCACCTGTCCATCTCCAGAGTCCAGCTGTCTTCCTACCCCACACCAAGTTTGAGGCAATTAACTCTTTCCTCTGTATGTGTTTGACCTTCCGGCTAGTCTGTAAAATTCTAGAAGACCAGAATCACGGATGTTCAAAGAAGCAAAGAGCCTCAGTCCCATCCTCAGGACCTAACACCTAGTCTAACTCCAGGAAATCAAAGGCCTGCACAGGATGGTCCCACCCACGGCAGGCTGCTGGGACTCCCAGACCAGGAGGGCCTCCCAAGCACTCACCAGAGTAAAGCACGCTGCCCAGGTATCTCCACAAATAGTCCTATACGCACGCATCTTACAACCAATTCCCCCAACACTTTATGACCAATATATTCAGACATATGGAAAAGTTGAGGTGTTTGACAGTGATGGCCGCACCCCACCAGCTCGACGCAACTGGGGCATTCTCCTCCATGTGAGGTAGCACAGATCCGTGCCTGTCTCCACCCTCCACCAACCGTCAACCTAGTTTATTATTTTTGATGCATTTGAAGGGAAGCTGCAGATGTCTGCGCACTTCCCCCTAAATACTTCAGCGTGTTTATCATCAATGAGGGGTTGACATTTGTTTACAATTTGTTTTTTCTTTTCAGGTTAAAAACTGACAGTGAAATGCATGAATCTGGGTCCAGCATGGTGGCTTATCCCAGAAGTTTGGGTGGATCACTTGAGGCCAGGAGCTCGAGACCAGCTCGGGTAACATTGCGAAACCCCGTCTCTACTAAAAGTACAAAAATTAGCCGGGTGTGGTGGTGCTCATCTGTAATCCCAGCTACTGGGGAGGCTGAGGCAGGAGAATCACTTGAACCTAGGAGGCGGAGGTTGCAGTGAGCTGAGATCGCACCACTGCACTCCAGCCTGAGTGACAGTGAGACTCTGTCTCAAAAACAAAAACAAGAAGCAACAAAAAAAGAAACGCATGAATCTCAAATGTACACAGCTGTGCAACCTTTCGCCTGCCAAGATGCCCACCATGGTCCTCAGGGAGTCCCCTCATGCCCCTCCCAGCCATTCCCACCTCGGCTCACGGCAATGGGATTACAGGCACCTGCCACCACGCCCGGCTAATTTTTTGTATTTTTATAGAGACGGGGGTTTTGACATGTTGGCCAGGCTGGTGTCGAACGCCTGACCTCAGGTGATCCACCTGCCTCAGCCTCCCAAAGTGCTGGGATTCCAGGCCTGAGCCACCGCACCTTGCCTGTTTGCATGTTTTTTAGTAAAAGTAACAATAGAAATCTCATGAATGAACAAAAATCACTCAACTATTGAATAAAGGCCTGGGAGTATCTGCCGTGTTGTTAAAGGAGGCTCCCTGGGGGGAGGACAGGAGGAGTGAGGCTTTCACTTTGTATGTCGTGCTTCCGCACCTTACTCCAGTGCTGTGAGCTTGTCCTGCCTTCTTTCAAAGCGGTATGTAATTTGGCTGGAGAGACGAGACGGGAGCATGTAGTAACTCACAATGCGAGGCAATCAACGAGGTTACGCACTTGGCTCCCATTCAAACTAGAAGGAGAGGGTTGTCTGGAGGACAGAGGGTCCCTCGGGATTGGGGCACAGCGGTGGGGAGTTCTGCAGGATGGCGAAGGAGGAAGGAGGAGCTTGGCGGCGGGGGGCAGGAATTCATTCAAGGTGGCTTGGGGGAAGGTGGGTGTGACACCAAGACCAGAATGCAGGGTACCCTGTGAGAGGGCTTGTGAAAGGACCCCTGTTCTCAGGGTCCTCTTTGATAAGACTGGAAGCAACAGAGCATCATTCTTTGACTCGTTTGTGTTATATAAAGACCTACTACGCACCCAGCACTGGCCTGGAGCTGGAATGCAAAGATAAAACACTGGCTCCTCCTCCGAGGAGCTGTGTGAGTGTGGAACCCATGTCCCAGCTAGTTTATCTCCTGCGGGAGCTCTGGAGCCCGCCCAGCTCCACTTCCTATCCTGCCCCTAAAGCTTGACAGCCGTGAGACCCCAGGAAGCTGCCTCTATTCTCCAGGGTTCTGTTTGCTCGTCTGTGAGTGGGGGTAGAAGGAACCCTCGCCTCCTGGGGTTATTGTGGGGAGGGGAGGCTGTGTATGTAGCAGAATGCCCGGCCCAGGCCGGGTGCAGGGGCTGTTACTAAATGATCTCTCTCATCACGGTGAGAATTGCCCCACCCAGGACAGCTTCACCCCGTGAGACCAGCAGGAGGGTGGCGCGGCCCCCACGCAGCACTGAGCTACGAGGTCAAAGATGGGGACCTGAGTCCACGCGGTGGAATCAGCTACAGAACTTATGTGGCAAAGGCTGGAGCGACCAGTGGGCGGCTGGGATCTGAGCAGGTCGGGAGCCCATGGTTCTGGGGCTCACAGCTGCCCAGGAGCCTGGCCAAGTCACTCTGTGGGTTTGTTGTTGTTTGTTTCTGTTTCGTTTTTTTTTTTTTTTTGAGATGGAGCCTCCCACTGTTGCCCAGGCTGGAGTGCAGTGGCGTGATCTCAGCTCACAGCAACCACTGCCTCCCAGGTTTAAGCGATTCTCCTGCCTCAGCCTCCCCAGTAGCTGAGATTACAGGCGCCCACCACCACGCCAAGTTAATTCTTTGTATTTTTAGTAGAGACGGAGTTTCACTATGTTGATCAGGCTGGTCTTGATCTCCTGCCCTCGTGATCCGCCCG